>OY728147.1:810221951-820221951 GCA_963277665.1 Viscum album
CATCACGACCCTAATCCATGAAATATCATTATTCATCAAGAATTACATAACAATAAACATTTAATACAATTGAACAATTGAATAGAATTTTGTAAAATTTTTATCATTTATATAAATTTCAGTTCCTATAAATAATTTTCATAATAATCATATTTTCAATAGTAACATAAAATAATAAATCTACAGTAACCTTAAATACCAAACAAGAAAATAAATTAAATCTAAATGCTCAACATTGGGTAAAATACCACAAATAAATTGGAATCAGACCTTTCAGTGATGATGGGAACCCAAGTAGGAAATAAAAAAAGTATAATAACCATAAATACTAAATGAACTAAAAAAAATCGGCCAATTTTTTGAACTATGGTTTGACCAAAATTATTTATGAAAGATTTAATAGGAAATGGGAAACCGAATGAGCAAGGATAGAAGAGGATTCCCTATATAGGGGATTCAAAATGAAAACTACAATAAATCATACACAATGGATGATATAGGGAAGGGGATTTTGGGGGCTGCATGAGCACACTATGAAGGAAAGGAGAGAAATAGAGTGGATATGGGAGAAAATATATTTCCTTCTTTTAATAAATTTTTAATTGCGATATTTTATTATCAATTAATTTTATTCCTTTGAAAAAGGTTGTTTTTATGAAATTTTTGAGTGGTATTAAAGCCCACAAAAAAAGGACTTAGAAGGAGTTTTAATAGTGATGAATATAGTAATTCTTCATTATTATCAATTATAATTATGTTTCCAATAGGATGGCACAAATTCAAAACAAATATATTTATGATAGATTTTATTTTTCTATACGAATAGCCATTATTTTCAATGGAAAAATAAATCATTTACAAATAAAACATTCTTTTGGATCATTTGTGTTGAGGATATTACCCATTACAAATTACCCATCACAATTAACCTTTTTATAGTAGTGATATATTCTATGTTCATTTTATCTCAAACCATCTGCAAAAACACCCCTTTTGAATAGGAATCAAAACCCATATAATGGATGTGATTCCAATTGGAAGTTCATATTTTTTTTCACACTGATATATGATCAATGGTTGGTTTAGAATATCATTCTTGAATTTCCTTTGTCAACAATTGATGTGTGGTTTATGTAAATAAATCCAATTATTGAATAAGATAACATCAAATTTAACTATAGGGAGAGTAATGTGATTTCTAGGAAGAACATTCACATAAGATTCAACTAGAGAAGAATAATATACTTGAGATTGTAACATTATGGTTTTCCATTTCTAATTCAATATCTAATAGTTGAGGTTTTATTGTGATAACCATTTTAATTTTTTAGATATAATAGTGTTGTTAGATCTAGAATCAAATAAGACATTAGTAGTTCTAGAGTTGATGGTAAGATTACATTTCACCATGTCATTATCGTACACCTCATTAGCAATAGTGATAACATTATATATACCTTTATACCTACACATAAGAGGTTTTTGACATGGATCATCATCAATAACCTTCAGGTTTGATGATTGGTTAACATAATGACCATACTCCTTGCATTTGAAACACTAGAGAGTGGGTGGTGCACTTTGTGGTACTTTTCCTCCATCATTGGATAACTTCTTCCCCTCACCATGACATTATATTTACTTATGAACATTCTTTCCACATGTATGCATTCAATAATCCCCTTAATATTCTTAGATGCAGTTTTCCATGATGTGAAAAGTTATTATATAATATAAATGTACTTATTTGTGATCATAATAAAACAGTTATTATAAAATTACTATTCTATTAATAATATAAAGGATTTTTTATGGTGTTATAATAAATGTGAAATACTATGAAAATATAAACAAATAGTTAGAATTTTTTTACCAAAATTATTAAAAAAAACCCAATATAAAATAAAGGCCATAAAAAATGAACATACATTCACAAAAGAATATAAATGTCAAGAGATGGAATTTTATATAGAATAGGGTCTGAAATGATCAATCAAGCAAGACTACACCCCCTCATAATAGGTGCAACATCTTGCAGATCAGATGCATCAGGTTAATCATCTGAAAGAATGACATCAATGAGAGAACAAAATAGATCATCGAGAGAATCTCCATCCACTCGAAATAAAAAAATCATACATATCATAAATTTCTAATACAAATATGAAATATAAAAACTAGTAAATACCATAGTTTAATAATATTACCTATACATAATTTTTAATACATATTTCAAATATAAAAAACTAAGAAATACCATAATATAGTAATTACATATAAATAAATACCACACAATAATAATATAACATGTAAATATTTTATAATATAGATATCAATTATAAAAAAATATCATAAAAATTATAATATTATTGCAATCAATAATTGTTAATACAATGTGAAATAAAAAAAATAATTATTGGCATCAGTTTGGGAATAAAATAGATCATTGGGTCCAACCATCAGAAACAAACAATCATACCTATTAATAACTGTTAATAGAAATATAAAATATAAAAATATGTCAAATACAAGAATATAATACATCACTCATCATTTTCTACCTCATCTTCATTGAGGAAAATGTCTCCAATCTCTATCTTCATCATCAACAACTTTGATAAGACTTCTAGTTTAATCATTTTTAATTACATCATCAATATTATATATATCATTAGGCCTTTACTAGAGGGTTTCGTCATAGATATTTATATCACATTCAGTATGTGATATATTTAAGGATTTGTCTTGAAAAATTTCATTGTCTTATACTTTCATAGAACCATTTACAATTTCATGAAATTGATTTTCATGAGATTTCGTTTATATTACTCTCCACCATTAAATAAAATATCTCAAAACACCACATTAATTTAAAAAATAAACATGATGTGATTGATCTACCAAAATTAATGGTTTATTTTATGTAAGGGGACTTATATATTTAATTTTAATGACTTCACATCATGGATGAACTTGAAAACCTCGATCAATATCAAACCAATGATAGTTAAACATTGTTTGATAATTTGGTCCCAGATAACATAATTCAATTATTTCATCTAGCATACAATAAAAGTGAACTTCACTTTATTTATGAAGTTATCCTTTAAAAAAACACCAATATTCATTGATATTTTTGAATCACTACTATATTTTCATATATGGAATCAAAATCCATTAATCAGATACCCATTATAAGATTTTACCAATTTTGATGGAGGGTTTTTGAGAACACATAATTCAATATAAATTTTACTTTTATGGTGTGATTTCTAAAAACAACAATAATAGATATACCTAAAAAATGAATTTAACATAACATTGAAAACAACTTAACACACCCATATTTTAACTAATATACAAAATTATGTTGATGGTATTCTTCAAGAGATGAAGAGGTAAATTGTAAAAATTATATTATTTGATGTGGTCATCATATTGTCTATAAAAAATAATGTAAATAAATTTATCTATTATATATTTTTTTAAAATAATAATAATTAGTACATACGACACAAATTATTTCATTTATTCACAATTCAGCAAAGCATATGTTTGAGATTTCTACAGTTCTTCATATGAAATCCATCTTTCATGATAACCACCAAAACCATGATTGGGATGATGAAAAACTGAATATTTGTGGTCTTTGACATCATTAAAATTTTCAACATTATGACCCATGTGATTATGTTTTGAAGGACATTTCTATTGAAAATAATAAGAGTAAATGTTTGAAATTTCCTTCTATAAATATGCTTCCACAATCGACCCTTCAATTCATGTATTGTTATGCACTTTATTCATTAATTTTGGAATATCTCTATGAAATGGGTACATCAATTATAATTTTACTAACCCTCCACTTTTATCTTCATATGAAAAAGGCATTATTAATTATTCCATTAAATCGAAGAAATATTGTTGGAATATTCTCTCCAATCAATATAAAATTAAAAAAATATTTTTTTAGCATACTCAATACATAATAATCCAATTTCCCCACACAAATATCTCGGAATAATTGTGACATTTTGGTTAAAAAATATGAGATTAATTAATTAAACTACCATAAAAGTCCAACAGGGATTAATATAAACATTATGATATGATAGTGATGTCGTTTTAGCTCAGTAATATGCCTATTTCTGAAAAAACAACACAAATTAGAAGAATAACCATCTTGTAACTTCAAATATCTAATCCATTGACATAATAATAAAATAATTTATTTATAAAGTGTGTGTGATACTTTTGGATTTGTTAAATTAAGTGATATTTCAACTTCAAATAATTTATGATCAGTATGTCTGAATATTTGGGAAAGATCTAGTTGTGCATTTCTATTTTATATGGTCTTATGAGGTGTGTCCAACATGGTATAATATAGGTTATCAAAAAAATTATTCTCAATATGAATTTCATCTAACATGTGACAAACCAATAAATCAGACCAATATGAAAGGTCCCAAAAAACACTCCTCTTTATCAAAATATGATCTCTCCCAATACCATTTATTTTTTTGTTCATTTATGATTGGTCCAAAATCAATAAGACATAATAAAGAGATAGTAAATTTTTTATGAATACCCAAGAGCACTAATAGATTTTCATTTCATTCAATTCTGCATTTTTTAAAATTATTTATATTCCTTAGAAATGGGTGATCTCTAGAAAGAAATCTATGATTACAGTCAAAATAACAAGTCTTTCTCACATTTACATGAATAAATGCTTTATTCTCAGCCATGAAGTATGGAAAATATTTTAGACCATGTTTAATCAATCTAAGAAACATACAATTCACCAAAAAAGTCACCAATCATCCACATTAATGCAACCCTTAGTGTAAAATTTTGACATGGAAATATATTAAATATAGTTACACTTTTGTTCAATAATGAAATTAACTCATCAATTAGTGGATTCAAATAAACCTCAATATTCTTATTCGAATGAATTATAATTAATATATTCATATATGTATATATATATATGGTATCTTTGTCATCATCGAAAGAGGTTGACAGAACAGAGTAATGAAAAAAAATCCAAAACAAACATTGCCTGTCGTAATCACCAAATAGATAGAAACCATCAGTATAAAGAACCAACTGTATGTTATGAGGTTCTAAAGAAAAATAAGGATCAATATGATCAATGTGTTTCCAGAAATAACTATCACATGGATGATTTAATATTTTACTAATAAAAATATTTGATTTATGACATGTCCTCAATGTAGCTGTGTTGTAGAAAATAAATAAACTTGGTAAATGGGTTGTAATTGGAAAATAGTTAAACTATTTGATAAGAAATATGGACTTTAATTATTATTACTCTTTATAACTCGTTTGTCTACATCTTTACAATTATGTAATGATTCATAATAAACATAATATATGTTGTAGTTATTTGAACATGAATAGATATTTTTGAAAAATAAGACCCATATTAGCGACCGACCACTTAGTTTTATATAAACATGTAGGCAATATATTTCTTTCAGGAAAAATGAATTTAAAAAATATAATACCTGATTGAAGTAATTATTTAACAATCCAATACCTAATTTAATAGCCCTAAATTTCATAACAGCTTCATGTTTTCTCATATAGCATCCTCGATATAAGGTATTCTCAATATATTTCAACAAATTGTAAGATTGAGAACATTCATATATAGGATTTATAATATCATTCTATATTGTCATTTCATGAATTGATACTTCAATATCCTCATGTAATATATTATAAAATAATTGATCGAGATTTTTTTGTGCTTATTTTCAACTTATTTTTTTCACCATGCAGATTCGAAAAAATATAATCATTTAGAAATATAAAACATAGTAGATGAAGTCAAATTTTTTAAAATGTTTTTAATCTCCTAAGATCACATTTATTTTATGGAAATTTTATTATTCCTTTAGATTTTTTTGAATTCAATAATTCAAATGATACAAATGTTTCAACACCCCCAATATAACATGATTTATACCAGATCTATTGTGTTTTTTGTGATAATTTATCCAACCAAGATCGCATAATATAAACTGGTTCCCACTTTATGAGTCCATAATTATTTAAGAAAAAAAATGTAAATGAGAATAAATATTTCTCATTATGACTAATTAAAAATTATTATTATATTTTATCTCCTTATAATATTATATGGAATATTTTCAGAGTGAGGCACTAAGTTAGTATGAGATTCCAGAGTCAGTTGAGGCTTAGTGTTGATATAATAAAATTATTAAATATATTATATCACATACAAGATATTTTCCAAAAATAATGAAATATCTTCTGAATGATGTATTATATAGGAAATTTGAGGCCAATGCTAGGGCTGGAATGAAGGTTTTACCCTAGGTGAAACATAACATTTGTGCGCATTGGGGTTTTGGTAACATAAAATACAAGGGTAATTCATTTAATGGTTTTATTTTAATAATTTACTTAAAAAATTAATTATCTCCTGAATAGTGTACCATATGAGATATTTATGATCACTGTTAGGTTTGTGATGTGGGGATTACCCTAGGTGCAATATAACATTTGTGAATGGTGGGTGTTTGATAACATCACATGCAAGAGTAATTCATTTAATATTATTATTATAATTATTTATAGAAAAATTGATTTATCCCCTGAACAATATATTTCATAAGAAATCTAATACTATTGTTAGGTCTGAGATGTGGGATTTATGATATATGCAAAATAAAATTTGTGTGTGTTGGGTGTTTTTTAACATTGTACATGAGGGTAATTAATTTAATATTTTTATTATATATTTTCAAAAAATTGAAGTACATCTTAAAATGTGTATTATATGAGAATTTTGAGATCATAGTTTGATCAGGGATGCCAATTTTACTCTAGGTGAGACATGAAATTTGTCTGCATTGAGTGTTTAGTAACATCGCATGCAAGAGAAATTTAATTAATATTCTTATTATAACTTTTACCAAACAATTCAAGTATATCTTGAATGGTGTATTGTATGAGAAATTTATGACCACCGTTAGGTAAAAGATTTGAGCTTTATTCTTGGCATGATATACCATTTATGTGCATTGGGTGTTTTTAATATCACACATTAGGGAAACACTTTTAATATTTTATTAATTGTATATATATATATTAAAAATTATCTTAATTTATTAATATTTAATAAATATCTCTATTTTTAATAATTAAAATATTTTTAATATTTTTATCAATTTTTTTTAAAATGTTAGTATTATATATATATATATTTATTTACAAGTAACTACAAATTTTTACCTCATTATTAAATATGTTAATTATATGATACTAATTATTTATTAATTATATTTAAAATTTATGAAAACATATTTATTATTACTATTATTATTGGTCATTTTAATGAAACTCAACAAAGAATATACATTGAAAATAAATTCATAAAAAATATATACACCTTAATAAAATTTTTCCATGTATAAATAGAACCATTATTAAATAGTAATAATTATAGTTACTTTTTTTCTATACATTATTCATTTCATTAAAACAATTTTTATAATTTTTTTAGAATGAATGTTTTTTATAAAGATACCTTTTTCATAAGTTTTCTATAAATATATTTTCTCACCATTTTAATAAAACACCCATTTCATATTTATTTCATACGTTATATATATTTGTATATGTATATATCTGTGTATATGTTAGAGGATTTATTAATCAAATATACACACATCAAATATTTTTTACACATTTTTTAAACAAATATGAATATTAAATCTATAAATACATACATACATACATACATACATACATACATACATACATACATACATACATACATACATACATACATACATACATACATACATACATACATACATACATACATACATACATACATACATACATACATACATACATACATACATACATACATACATACATACATACATACATACATACATACATACATACATACATACATACATACATACATACATACATACATACATACATACATACATACATACATACATACATACATACATACATACATACATACATACATACATACATACATACATACATACATACATACCTACATACCTACATACATACATACATACGTACGTACATACATACATACGTACCTACCTACATAAATACATACATACATACATACATACATACATACATACATACATACATACATACATACGTACGTACATACATACATACGTACCTACCTACATAAATACATACATACATACATACATACATACCTACATACATACATAGGTACATACATACGTACATACATACATACATACGTACATACATACATACATACATACATACATACATACATACATACATACATACATACATACATACATACATACATACATACATACATACATACATACATACATACATACATACATACATACATACATACATACATACATACATACATACATACATACATACATACATACATATATATATATATATATATTTCAAAAAACAGAAATTTACATTTTAAAAATATGTATATTTGTATATTGACATTATATATATATACATATATAAACATTAACAAATCTATATTCTCATATTTTAAATAAATAAAAACCAATCATATTATAACAATCAAATGAGGTTTTACATCATGACCCTAATCCATGAAATATCATTATTCATCAAGAATTACATAACAATAAACATTTAATACAATTGAACAATTGAATAGAATTTTGTAAATTTTTTATCATTTATATAAATTTCAGTTCCTATAAATAATTTCCATAATAATCATATTTTCAATAGTAACATAAAATAATAAATCTACAGTAACCTTAAATACCAAACAAGAAAATAAATTAAATCTAAATGCTCAACATTGGGTAAAATACCACAAATAAATTGGAATCAGACCTTTCAGTGATGATGGGAACCCAAGTAGGAAATAAAAAAAGTATAATAACCATAAATACTAAATGAACTAAAAAATAGGACAATTTTTTGAACTATGGTTTGACCAAAATGATTTATGAAAGATTTAATAAGAAATGGGAAACCGAATGAGCGAGGATAGAAGAGGAGTCCCTATACATGGGATTCAAAATAAAAAATAAAATAAATCATGCACAATGGATGATTTGGGGAAGGGGATTTTGGGGGCTTCATGAGTACACTATGAAGGAAAGGAGAGAAATAGAGTGGATATAAGAGAAAATATATTTCCTTTTTTTAATAAATTTTTAATTGCGATATGTTATTATCAATAGATTTTATTCCTTTGAAAAAGGTTGTTTTTATTAAATTTTCGAGTGGTATTAAAGCCCACAAAAAAGGTCTTATAATGAGTTTTAATAGTGATGAATATAGTAATTCCTCATTATTATCCATTATAATTAAGTTTCCAATAGGATGACACAAATTCACAACAAATATATTTATGATAGATTTTATTTTTCTATACGAATAGCCATTATTTTCAATGGAAAAATAAATCATTTACAAATAAAACATTCTTTAGGATCATTTGTGTTGAGGATATTACCCATCACAAATTACCCTTCACAATTAACCTTTTTCTAGTAGTGATATAGTCTATCTTATTTTATCTCAAACCATCTGCAAAAACACCCCTTTTGAATAGGAATCAAAACCCATATAATGGATCTGATTCCAATTGGAAGTTCATATTTTTTTTTCACACTGATATATGATCAATGGTTGGTTTAGAATATCATTCTTGAATTCCCTTTGTCAACAATTTATGTGTGATTTATGTAAATAAATCCAATTATTGAATAAGATAACATCAAATTTAACTATAGGGAGAGTAATGTGATTTCCAGGAAGAACATTCACATAAGATTCAACCAGAGAAGAATAATATACTTGAGATTTTACCATTATGGTTTTCCATTTCTAATTCAATATCTAATATTTGAGGTTTTATTGTGATAACCATTTTAATTTTTTAGATATAATAGTGTTTTTAGATCTAGAATCAAATAAGACATTAGTAGTTCTAGAGTTGATGGTAAGATTACATTTCACCATGTCATTATCGTACACCTCATTAGCAATAGTGATAACATTATATATACCTTTATACCTACACATAAGAGGTTTTTGACATGGATCATCATCAATAACCTTCAGGTTTGATGATTGGTTAATATAATGACCATACTCCTTGCATTTGAAACACTAGAGAGTGGGTGGTGCACTTTGTGATACTTTTCCTCCATCATTGGATAACTTCTTCCCCTCACCATGACATTATATTTACTTATGAACATTCTTTCCACATGTATGCATTCAATAATCCCCTTAATATAGTATTCTCTTTGTCACCTTCCACACTATAGTCATAATGGAAGGCTCATATTCTTGGCTCCATGGATTTTATTATAATAGTTTCCTTTGAATAACATATTTATTTTCTTATAAAACTTATGATATTGATGGTTAACTCCAGTATCCATTTCTAACTTGGTAGAACATAAAATAAATTCTCCATAACTATAGAAGTACCTTATGAATAACTACCTTAATATACTTGGCTTTAATCTATTAAAGAATCAATCTATCTTACTTTTTTGTTCAATGATGATACCATAAGAATACCTTGTCAGTCTTGTAAATTTTTCCTCGTATTCACTAATGGATTCACCATATTTCTACAATAGCTCATGGAATTACCTCTCCATTTGCATATGAATAATACGTAATAAACTTGTTGAAAAATAACCTTATAACCTCACACCACTATATGGATTCTATTTCTTCCCATTGTCTCGTGTTATTTATGAGAGTCTATCATTGATCCACTTTAGAGTCCAAATGATACATTGGTTGGAGTATAGTACTTAAGAGGGGGGGAGGGGTGAATTGAGTATCTATAAAAATTTATATTTAAAAGGTATTCTTAAAAAAGTTCCCCAATAAATTTAAATATAGCTTAGTTAATGAAAGTAATACGGTTATTAAAGTTTGACTATTTGAATAACTTCTCAGAAGATTGATTAATTCTCAATAATGTTAATATCAATTATTAACATTACTTTTGAAACTATTCTAATAAGGACAAACAATTATAACTTATTTCCAAGATCAACTATAAAGTAAATTTAGTGATTTCTTAATTATACAGTAAAACAGATAAAACTAAATAAAAAACCCATCGGATATAAAACAAGTGGTTCAGTCTCAAGTCGAGACCTAATCCACTCCACTTGGTGATCACCTACCACCAGAAGTTTATATAAATGAAAATTATCCACACCCTGGATCGAGGTTAACAATAGTACACAGAACTGTCCAGGTCAAATGGAATCTTCTATAGTTTTTCATGGGTAAGAACTACCAGGTCACACAGGGACCTCTTCCACACTTATCTGTGGAAATACACAAGTGTAATAAAGTTGTATGTGAATGGATATCTTGTATCCTTCAGTTTAATGAAAGATACATTGCATGTTTTTATGCACACACACACACACACACACACTTCTCTAAAGATAAAAATAATACAAAAGAGAGAAAAAATGATGATATGAGGTTAGATGTGCTATAAATGTTAGTCTATGCAGCTCTAGACTTATAGGATGAAGAAGATGAAAAAATTGAGTCCTCTTGTGGAAAACATAGTATTACAAGTTAGCTAGATCCGGCTCGTGTTCTTCATAGAGTTGATAGTGAGAAAATGTTCTTGAGTCTAGGATTGGAGTATGATTCATGTGCTCTTCAATAGTGTTAGTTTGAATGTGTCCGTGCTTCTTTAAAGAATGATCATGCTTCTTCGTTATCGCACACAGACTTGTTTTTCTTTTTTCACTATTATCGCCTACTTTGTTTCTGGCCACACTTTTCTTTTTATTATTTGAATGCATGTGTTGGATCTGATAGGATATGCATATTCTGCACCTCATACCTCGTACTGTTTGGTGACATGTCTACAAAGAAACCATAATCATGTTAGTGCATTTTAAAGCTTCAAATATGACTATTAAAAATTAAAATGAAAAATGAAAAATCAGATTAAGAAATGGTGCCACAGTCTGCCTGGAAATGGTGTCTTCATGAAATGGTGTCCCCATGAAACGGTGTCTCCTTGAAATAGTTTTGGGATGGTCATGGTGTCTGGATGGTCACAGTATCTGGATGGTCACGGTGTCAGGATACTCATGTTGTCTGGACGGTCACGATGTCTGGATGGTCACGATGTCTGGATGGTCACGATGTCTGGATGGTCATGGTGTCTGGATGGTCACAGTGTCTGGATGGTCACAGTGTCTGGTTGGTCACGGTGTCTGGATGGTCACGGTTTCTAGGCCACAGTGTTTGTGTCATGGTGTCTAGTCACAGTGTCTGGGTCAGGGTTTCTAGTCATAGTGTCTGGGTCCTTTTCCATAAAATCATAACCAGTGGAAAACTCATGGTTTCTCAGACTTATCCATATATATTTATACAAACTTAAACAATAATATTCATTGAATTGATTATACATAATAATTTATCAAGGAAATCCATTATTTCACAAACATAAAATAGTTTACAATAATTAAACATAGCACTTAAGATAGATTAAACAATATTATCAAGATTTACAGAATGTATAGGATTTGTGATCATTAGAACATGATTAACACATGATGAATCCAACAAAATCCCCATTTTTTATGATCACAAATCTTGTGAGTGAGATATCTTTTCGTATTGAATATGCCTCTTCCTTCGTGTGCATATAGAATACATGTTTATCCCCCTATTGGGATTATCAAAAAAGGTAAAATAATAAATAGACAATAAAATTTCACAATACAATAGATGGATAAAAAATGTCATTATAAACAGTAAGTAACAAGAATACAAGAATAATCCATATCAAAAGATAGTAGTCACTTTTCTTCAGCACTCGCTTGTCTTCACTTTGCCCTTGGAAGCAGCATCAGAAGAAGAAGACATAGGAGTAGAGGTAAAAGTGGAAGAAGGGAGTGAACTAGTGGATAGAGAAGTTAAAAAGAGTCCTTCCAAAACAGAAGGGGGAAAGGTAGGTGCAGTGGAAGATCGAGGAAACTGTTGATCAAGGATAATATGGATGATCTAAATAAGAGCCTCAGTGACAGACCTAAATGTTGAGGGAAGGGAAGAGGTTGGGAAGGAAGGAAAACCATATCTCATGGGTGTAGCTATAGAAGCGAAAATTGTAGTACTCTGGACATGAGGATAAGGCCACAAAATCTTGATGAAGTCAGCAGTGATATCACCACCATACTACGTAGATTTCTCAAAGTTGTCCTTGTTCTCTATCAACTTATCCCACAAATGAGTGAAATCATTGAGCTTTTGGACTTGAGTTTTGAAAGCTGGAGTAACATGAGTGATTCTCAGATTCTCTATAGGGTACATGAAGTGGCTGTTCATGTCATTCTTAGAGAAGATTTGATTGAATTAGAAATCAAAATTCTTAGAAATTTCTTGCTGAGAATCATTGGAAATCTTGGAATGAATTCTCACCAAATCAAGAACTCTATCACTATTCTTGGTAACTTCAGATAGAGATTCCTTGTCAATGCCACTGAGTACATATTGAAGTTCTTCTTTGAAAACTATTTTGAGAAGATCACTATCTAAAGAGGGTTGAGATGATTTTCTAGAAGTACGAGAAGCAGTAACAGCCGAGGTAATGGATTTCAGTTGATTTGTAACTTTCTAGAGATAGCCCTTATAATCATCAGTTAACTTGTTAAGACAAATAACAAGCTCACATATCTCTTGAATAATCTTATTATTTATTTCAGATACCTTGTAAACCAAGAGGTTAGATTATGTTGAATCAGTGAGGCTAATTACTTTGGATTCTGACTAACACTATCCTCAATAGGATAAGAAATAGGTTCTGGTCTTAAGTTCATCACTCTTTTCATAACTTCAACCATTCCTTTGAGAGTATTTATATCATCACTGAGCTATTTTTTCTCAACCCCAACGTCTTGAATCTCATGAAGCATCTTGGGTTGAATCTACCATATGATATTTTCCAACAATAGGGAAGCTTCTCTTTCACAAAAATTGGTTACAAGAGCCTATTGGGTATTCATGAGTTTTTCTACTCCAGCCAATAGGGTAGCTCCAAATGATTTCAGATTATCCTTATTCACCTAGTTTGTAGGTTCTTGTGAATGTTCAGGAATAGAAGCTGAGACAAGATTAGGATCTGTGGAGGAGAAAACTTCAGGACCAGATGCCAGTTTCAAATGAAACATAGTAAATAGATCAATTCCTTTAACTGAGACTTCCTATAAATCAGTCACATCAAAATAACTAGGAAATTTATACCAAGTGTCAATTTATCTTGGATAAATCGGATTAGATATTTAAATACTTTCCAAAATCAGAGGCTGCTCTGCCTCAAAAGGTGAATATTTCTCAAGACTGAGAGATTTAGATCCTTGATCTATTTCAATGACTTCATCCCTAATATCCTCACCCATTTATTTTCTATCCAACTGAAATTATTTCTATATTATCTCTTCAGTAGATGAAATAATCTCAGGAAAAACTTCTTCCTCTAGGTGTTACTCAAGAGAAGTTTCTTGCACAATAGAAAGATATTCTTCTATATGCTCTTCTACAAAATCCTTTTCATTTACCTTAGCAACAGATTCTTCTTCAGTAGTAGGTTGTTCTTCTAAATCATCAACATTTTTAGGAACATGTATTTCTTTCTCAATTATGACTTGAGGAGCAGATTCACTATCTACCTCAAACAAAAGAGTTTCTCTTATAGGTGAAATAACCTCTTTCTCTTCTTCCTCATCATAATACTCAAAAATTCCATATGGTTCCAAAATATTATTAGAAATATCCTTAGGTCTAGAAGGGTGTTCCACTAGATTAAACATTTTATAGACTCTGTCATTATCTTCACCCAATCTTTTCTCCATGGATTCTAACTAATTTTCATTCTCTTTACTGTAACTTTTGAAAGAAAAAACTCATAATCCTTAATAGATTCTTCATCTATTCCAACCAACCCTTTTACATGAATCCTAGCTGAGATAAGACTTGAGTAGATCAGGGAGGTTGACTTGGAGTTTGTCTTGATCAACTCACACATATGGAGTATAACATATTTTTATAGGTTGGTCTTCTATCCATTTTTCATAAGATGTATCAAAAGTACATCTTGATACTTGAGTGTAGAAAAATCACCTTTTCTGGGGCTACTCATATTATGAACAAACTTAAATAGAAGCCTGGTTTTACCATCTAGCTCAGTATCTATGGCTCTTCACTTTGTTTCATTCCCAGTTAAGCTTCCTGATGCCTCTTCAAAAACAAATATCTCACTTAGAGGTGGAGGAACTCTATGGTAGTCCTAAAAAAATACCCTCATGAGGTATCTTAAGGCATGAAACCTATAAAATTGAAGAAAAGGTACAACTCTGGCCATTGATCCAACATCGCACAACATAGCCATCTTTTTTATCAAAAGAGAATTGAACATACTGGTAAAACTGTTCAACTAGTTTTAGGTAAATTGCCATATCCTCCTTTGTGAACCAATCAATCCATACTTTCTCTAAGTAATTTCAAAACCTAATACTAACTTGACAGAAGCCACTTAGGGAATATCTGCTTTTCAGGTACCATAATTCTATCTACCAGATTCAGATTCAGAGGACCTTTGGGTGCTATCTTTGGTGCTATTTTCAACTTCTTCTTTGAACTGCGCTTCTCAGGAGTTGAAGATGATGGGCGTTTCATCCTGGGCATTCAAAAATGATTCGAGATAGAGAGAGAGAAAAAAACGAAGGGTACGGTTTGAGAGAGGATACATCGAGTGAAGAAAGAGTGAAACTTATTTTATTTTATCATTTAGGGATATCAAGAATCATGGGATCAAAGATGCAGGAAAGTAAAAGGGTAAAATAATTAATTACCAAGATACATGTTATAATGTATAAATAAAACAATAAAGCATCTTTAAGGTGAGATCGTAATCAACTTTCACGGTGAGACCATAACTGGATTTCACGGTGAGACCATAATTGGATTTTAGGGTGTGACCATAACTAGATTTCATAGTGAGACCGTAACTATCATTCACAGTGAGACCGTAACTGTGTGATTTCTAAATTGTAAAACTGTATTCTTTGAGATAGTAAGTTATAGGTAGTAATAGGGGAGAAAGTAACTATGAGACCATAGACATGAATCAACAACCTATGAAACCATTTACCGTGAAACGGTAAAATTACTTCTTAAGATTTATCATTCCTAATTCATGTATGATGTAATCTATTATTTGAGAATTTAATGGTTTGGTGAATATATTAGTAAGATGATATTTATTTCCAATGAATTCTAAAGTGATTTCACCTTTTTGAAAATGATATCTCAAAAAGTAATGTCTTACATCAATATGTTTTGTCCTAGAGTGCGAAACATGATTTTTTGAGATGTTAATAGCACTTGTATTGTCACAATTTATAGGTACATGCCTAAATTGATATCTATAATCTTGTAATGTGTGTTTTATCCACAAATATTTTTTACAAGAACTACCAGCAGTTATGTATTCATCTTCTGCAGTAGATAATGAAACATAGTTTTTTTTCTTACTTCACCATGATACTAGTGACTTTCCTAAAAAGTGATAAGTTCCAGAGGTGTATTTTCTATCTAACTTAAAACCATAGAAGTTAGCATCAGAATAACTCACTAACTAAAATGATTTTCCTCTGGGATAGAATAGTTCTAGATTGGGTGAATTATTGAGGTATTTGATGATTCTTTTCATAGAATTTAAATGATATTCCTTAGGATTTTATTGAAACCGAGCACACATACACACAGTAAACATAATGTCAGGTCGACTACCATTTAAGTAGAGTAAGCTTCTAATCATTCCTCTATAAGTGGTTTGATCAATATATTTTCCATCTTCTTCAAGATCCAACTTACAAGTAGTACTCATTGGAGTGTCACTAATTTTAGCGATATCCAATCCAAAAAGTTTTAGAAGATCTCTAGTATATTTTCTTTGATTTAAAATAATACCATCATTATTTTGAATGATTTGAAATCCAAGAAATAATTTTAGTGCACCCATTAGACTCATTTCAAATTAATTTTGCATCATTTTAGAAAACTGATTACATGAAGAATTTTCTAAATATCCAAAGATAATGAAATTTACATAGATTTGAACTACTAAAACATCACTCGAAATTCATTTTATAAAAATGGTAGGAATAGATATTCCTTTTTTATAAACTTTGGATATAAGAAAAGTACTTAGTCTATCATACTAGGATCTTAGAGCTTGTGTTAAACCATATAAAGATTTTTAAAATATAAAAATATGGTTTGGAAAATGAGGGTTTGTAAAACTAGGGGGTTTCTCAACAAAGACATCCTCAACTATATACCCATTTAGAGATGCACTTTTGACTTCCACTTGATATAGTTTGAAATTCAGATGTGCAGTGTAAGCACGCAGAATTTTGATGGCTTCAAGTCTAGCTACTAGTGCAAAGGTCTCTACATTTTTAATTCCTTTTTCTTGACTATAGACTTTTCAAACCAATCTATCCTTGTTTCTAACTATATTATCATATTCATCAACCTTATTCATAAACACCCATTTAGTTCCTATGGTGATTGAGTCTTTGGTTCTGTCAAAAAGTTTCAAAAAATTGTTCCTTTCAAACTGATTAAGTTCTTCTTTCATATAAATTACCCAAAATTCATTTTTATGGTACCATAAATTTTTTTAGGTTTATGTTGTGACAAGAAGACTTAAAGATCGACCCAATTTCTAAGAGAAGATCTAGTTTGAGTTCCTTTGTCTAAGTCTCCTACAATAGAATCTAAAAGATGGTTCTTGAGAGTTCTAACAGCTATAGAAGAAAAAGGACTAGTGATTTCAGGTTCTTCATCAGGGTTAGTTTCACTGTGACTAGAATCTAAAGAATGTACAGAACTGGAGGTTTTCACAGATTCCTTTATAGGATGGTTAGAGGATTTTGAATTAATGTCCAGATTGGATACATCATCCTCTAGGTTCTCTAGAGTAGTCTTAGGCTCATGTGGATCTGTTTCATTAAATTGGACTTGGACAAATTCTTCCACACATTTATTTATTTTATTAAACACTCTACAGGATTTAATAGAAATTGAATATCTTAAAACTATTCCTTCATCACTCTTGGATTCAAATTTGTCAAAATTTTCCTTAGTATTACGGATATAGAATTTTCAACCAAATACTTTGAAGTAGCTAGCTCTGGGTTTTCTATTGTTCCATAACTCATATAGAGTTATTTTAAGAATAGGTCTAATCAACACTATATTGATAATATAGGATGATGTATTTATATCTTCAACCCACAAATAAATTTCTAAGTCATATTCACTAAGCATGGTTCTAGAAATATCTTGTAGGGTTCTATTTATTCTTTCTACAACTCCATTATGCTGAGGTATTCTAGGGGCAGAGAAATTATGACTATAACCATTTTGTGAGTAATAAGATTCAAACTCTTGATTTTTAAACTCACGACCATGATCACTTCTTAAGAATTTAATTGTAAGTCCATTAATATTTTCTATAGTTTTGGAATATTTAGTAAAATGAGGGAAGACTTCACTTTTGTGAGCCAAAAAGGAAGTCTAGGTATATCTAGAAAAGTCATCTACCAGAAAAGAAAAAAATTTCATCCCATTTAAGCTAGAAACTATAAATGGTCTAAACAAATCCATGTGAACCAGTTCGAGAGGTTGAGAAGTTGAAACTTATTTCTTTGGTTTGAAGTAAATTTTGTTTTTCTTTCCCTTTTGACAAGGATTACACACTTTATAATTTGGAAACTCATGTTTGGTTAGGTCATTGACTAAGCTTTTTCTAGTAAACTTTCTAATGGAGTGAATATTATAGTGTCATTTTCTCCAATGCCAATTCCATGATTAATTGTGCAATACACTTAAACATGAAGCATTTTGAGAAGCTAAATAATGTAAGTTAATATAGTAAAAATTTTCATTTCTTAATGAAGAAAACACTAATTAATTTTTAGAATTGAATACATTGAAATCATCATTCTCAAATTTGACATGAAATCCATCATTAAATATTTGTGAAATACTAAGCAGATTATATTTCAATCTGTCAACAAAAAGTACTTTGGAAATCAAAATTGAGTTAGAGTTACTAATTTGGCCAAGGCCAATAATTTTTCCTTTGTAATTTTTACCAAAGGTGAAATTTCCTCCATCAAATTTTATTAAGTTCTTAAATCATGAATAGTCTCCTATCATGTGTCTTGAACACCCACTTTCCAAGTACCATAAGCTTTTACAGGAACTCATTAAGAAAATATCCTACAAAATAGTCAAATAAAAACAAATCTTGGTACCCATATCTATTTGGGTCCAGTAATATTAGTGCCTAGTGCCTTAGGAACCCATATCTGCCTCATAGGTTTCCTATAAGCATTACGTAAAGTATTTGAAAAATAAACTCCATTTCATCAAGAAAAGATTGATACAATAGAGAGTGCATCATAACTTGAAATAGCTGAATGTTTTCTAGAACTAGGAGTAAAATTATATTTCCTATACTTAGAAAAAAAATTAGTTCTTCCAAAATTTCTTTTACCAAGTTGATAGCCAATTCCAGTATTACATTTAAGAGAAATATGTTTACCATGAATTTGTACCATAGTATCTTTACCATTATTAAACCTTTCAAGATAATTTCTAAATTACACATTAGATAGATTTAGTTCATTGTTATCAATATTTAATTGATTATTTATCCCTTTTACACTAAGTTTATTTTTAATAGTTGAGGTAAGAGCATGCTCTTTCATTAAAGAATTGTATTTATATTTTAATTCATTGCATGTCTCTTCAAGAATATTATAGTACTCAAATATTTCTTCATTAGACATATTTTTAGAGTAACTCTCATTTCTAAAGTTATAGGAATTGTGTACAATATATTCCAGTGTTACCTCAGATGTGTTTTTCATAAAACACATATTATATTTATTAGGCTGTTCATCAAGTGAAGATTTCAAGTCACTTGAATTGTCCTCAGAAGCACTCCATGTTTCTTTCATTTACTTTTTATACTTTATATTTTTTTCCTCATATTTAATTCTTTACTTGATCTTGGGACAAACATCCTTGATATGTTCATTTCTCTTACATTCATAGCAGGGAATTTCATCAGACTTGTCATTTCATTTCCAATATTTCTTCAAACTTCCTTTTTGATCATATCTTCCCTTAAAGTTAGGCTTCCTGATAATGTTCTTCTTCTTGTAAAATTTCTTAAAACCTAGGTATAATTAAGCCATCTCCTCATCACTTCCAGGTGATGATTTTTCACTACTGGAACTTTCTATAGAAACTTCAAATTTCCCTTTCTCTTTGTGTTTAGAGGTGGTGGTCTTGAAAGTAACTAATTTTCTTTTGGGTTCATCCTCCTCTTCCTTGTTGAATTTAATCTCTTCTTCATACATCATCAGTTTTCCAATGAGTTCTTTTAGAGTTAGCTTGCTGATGTCGCATGAATCTCAAATAGAGATATAGGTTCCTCTCCATCTACCAAGTAGGCATTTGAGAATCCTCATGATTTGTTCTTTGGTAGTAACTACTCTTCGAAGAGAAATAATTGTGTTGAAAGTTTCATTGAACCTGAGATACATGTTAGAAATAGGTTAATAAGGTTTCATTTTAAAGTTATCATATTTAATAGTATAAGTATTAAGTCACATTTTTTCACATTAGAAGTTCCTTCATGTGAAACAAACAAGGTATCCCAGATTTTATGGGAAATTTTACATTCATAAATTCTATAAAATTTCTCATCTCCTAAAGATAAATATAAAGCATTCATGTATGTACAATTGTTATTGCAAGAAGTCTTGGTAGGGTCATCCCAAGTGATTCAATCAGTAGGAGGAATCTTATAATCAACTATAATTGATGACCAGATTTCAAAACTCATACTTTTTAAATGCATTTTCATTTCGATTTTCCATTGAGCATAATTTGTTCCATTAAAGAATGGTGGTATGTTTTTTTACAGAACCTTACTATCTATTATCCATGATAAATAAATACTTTAAAAGATCTTGAAATTTAGAATTAACAGAAATTTATAGATCTTTAAATTACAATTACAATCACAATTGAATAGGGTAAAAAATAGAGTCTTAATAAACAATCCTATGATACAAAATGTTGTTCGGAGTAGAGTAATCATGAGGGGGGGGTGAATTGAGTATCTAAAAAAATTTATCTTTAAAAGGTATGCTGAAAAAGGTTCCCCAATATATATAAATACAACCCAGTTAATCAATGTAATACGGTTATGAAAGTTTGACTATTTGAATAACTTCTCAGAAGATTGATTAATTCTAAGTAATCTTAATATCAGTTATTGACATTACTTTTGAAACTATTATAATAATTAAAAAAAAAATTATAACTTCTTTCAAAGATTAAATATCAAAGTAAATTTACTGATTTATAAATTATATAGTAAATCATAGAAAACTAAATTAAAAAGTACAAAAGATATAAATAAGTGTTTTAGTCTCAAGATGAGACCTAATCGACTCCATTTGGTGATAACCTACCAACAAGAAGTTTATATAAATAAATGTGATCCAGACCCTGGATCGGGGTTAACAATAGTACACAGGACTGTCCAGGTCACATGGCCTCTTCCAGAGTTCTTCATAGGTATAAACTTCCAAGTCACACAGGTACCTCTTCCACACTTATCAGTGGGAATACACAAGTGTAAAAAGATGTATGAGAAAGGATATCTTGTATACTTTAGTTTAATGAAGTACAAAGTACATGTTTTTATACACACACACACACACACTGCTTGAAAGATAAATATAATACAGAACAGAGAAAAAATTATGAGATAAGGTTAAAAGTGCTTTGAGTGTTTGTCTATGCAGCTATGGACTTATAGGATGAATCAAATGCAGAAATTGAGTCCTCTTGTGGAAAACAGAGTATCACAAGTCTGCTAGATCTGGCTCACGTTCTTCGTGGAGTTGATAGTGAGAAAATGTTCTCGACTCAAGGATTCATGTATGCTTTGTGTGTTATTCAGCAGTGTCGGGTTTCATGTATCAGTGATTCTATCATGAATACACATTCTTCTTCATTATCATGCACACACTTGTTCTTTGGTTGTCACGATCTTCACCTACTTTGCTTCTGGACATGCTATTATTTTTATTCTTAGAATGCATGTGTTGGAGCCGATAGTATTCATGTATTCTATGCCTTGTACCTCTTACCTTTAGGTTACATGTCTTCAAAGAAACATTAATTATGACATTTCATTTAAAAGCATCAAATATGACCATTAGAAATTAAATTGAAAAATGAAAAATCAAGTTAAGAAACGGTGCCACGGTCGGTCTCAAAATGATGTATTCATGAAACAGTGTCTCCTTGAAATGGTGTATGTATGGTCACAGTGTCTGGATGGTCACAGTTTCTGGGTCACGGTGTCTAGGTCACGGTGTCTGGTCACGATGTTTGGGTCACAATGTCTAGTCATGGTGTTTGGGTCATTTTCCAAAAAAACATAACTGGTTCCAGACTCACGGTTTCTCAGACTTAGCTAGATATCTTTATACATACTTAAAAAAATATATTCATAAATTGGATTAGAATTAATCATTTATCATTAAAATCCATTATTTCACTGACTTAAAATAGTTTACAATCATTAAACATAGAACATAAGATAGATTAAATAGGATTAGCAAGATTTGTAGAATATATATGATTTGTGATCATTAAAACATGATTAACACATGAAGAGTCCAACATGATACATAAAAAAATGACTTTTTCAAGAATTAAAAATAAAAGAGTAGAAAATAAATAAAAATTCTTATGGATCCATCAATCAAAAATCTGTGAGTTAAAAAATCAACTAATTGAAGGTGGATGATGACTCATTAAGAAATCATTAGAACATTGTTCTATCAGTTTCTCATTTGTACGATCAAGATGATTCATTGCTTAAAAATGTTGTGTAATCATAACAAAGCAATTTTTAATTCTAGATACAAAAACATTTTCTTTCTTTGGAGATAAATAATTTCATTTTCCATCACATTTATCATTAAAATGGTTCATTTGGGTTCCACCCATTGAATAAAACAAAAAAGAATAGCATGTGAAATGATAATCACAGTGGGAAACCAAATAATGAAGAAATATCATATATATTATGTGTAAATAATTACACCTACTTTTCAATCTACTACACCTTAGGTTTCTCCTAGCTGAACCATGATCATAGTATATTGAAATACTAAATAATAGTTTATATTGAAAATGTGAATTAACCCAATCATATCCCCTAGGAGAGTAAAACTAGGTTTATAGCAAGGTTACACTCAACATGAACCAAAATTATTAATGATATTTACTTGACCAAATATGTTCATCACTACTACCCCTAGACACTTCTAAGTCAAAACCACATCCACTTGTAGTATCTAGAAACATATGCTTTTTTGGAAAACCAAACTCCTTTTTACCATAACATAAGAAGCACTTATATACATAAGATTATTGTAATGGTTGTCACAAATTTTTTCTCATCATAGTTTCTATAGTTAGATAAACCTTGTTCTTATACCAACTATAGTGACCCATATATTTTAGACATAAAATATCACATATTATTATAAAAATATTCAACACATAACATTACGATTGATGCCAGAATCATATTGGTTTAGAGAATTTGGAATCATGGATACATAAAAAAATAGTACATAAAATAGCTACATCATATCTCACTTAGTCCTTCACAACTAGAATCCTTCCTCCATAAATTACACTTACAATATTTGTTCATATCATATGAAAAATAAAACAGAATAAAGGGTGAGCTCATATGCATAGTAAGGGTTAAACGGGAGACCTCAATGATAATTTAAACATTAAATGGGTAAAAAGGACATGAGAACAAGATAATAACCTTTTAAAATCATATAAATAAATTATTATATCATAAACATGTGTCATGAAATAATTCTGGTCAATTCAAAAGGCATAAACCATAAAAGGATCAAAGATCATGAGCCACGAGAACATAACATTTCATATGATCATGTCATAAAAGAATGAATTAAAGTGTGTCACAATCATAATCATAGAAATATTATGTCAATTCTAAAAACAAATGAATTGATAACATGTTAATCATGGGATAACCACATGTGTAACTACTTTAGACTTTGATTTAACTCACGTGTACCATCTTTCAGTCTTGGGATAACCTCTCATATACCCTCTTTTTATGTTTTTTTGGATAACGTCCCACATGAAAAGAAAATGAATTAAAATGATATTTAATACTCATTAACATATTCAATATAGATAAATAGGAAATATATTATCATTGGATTATGTACCCAGTAAATCTTAAGTAAAATCATGGATGTTATCATAAATGATATATTACTTTAAAAGATCACTGAAATATTTCTTTAGGAAAATACCCATTTCATTTTTAAATCAAATATTAAAATATAAAAATATACCAAATATTATGGAAAACATTTTATTTAAAAATAACCTTGGAAACCAATAATGAATTATTAAAATCATTAATTTATCATGTTGGAATGTAATTCCTTTCATGTTGTGTATGTTAAAACAATGATTCCTTTCAATTTTCGGTAAAAACTCAGAAGTACCTCATTCTAAAAATTAAAAGAATATTCCTATTAAACCATTTTTTAAAATTTAAAAAATAGGTAAAAATTTCTTTGAAAAATAAAAATATAATAGTAAAAACATTATTGAAAACTATTTTATAAATTTCTTTCATGAAAGAAAACTGATTTTCGATTGAACAGATAACTAACATTGGTTTCCCAATGTTGTTTCAATATGTTGAGTACTCAATGTGTGAAAAAAGAATGGAATAATTTTATTCTCAAGAAATAACCAAATTGGAAGAAAATGAAATGGATTTTTTTGTAAATAATGATATAATTACCTCAATGTAAATTCAAGCCTAAAAAATCCCGATTAATGTGAGATTGAAACATAAACCCCTTACATCATGTTTGAATTTCTTAAAATTTCTATAAAATTCAATATTATACATTTAAATTTCTTATAATTACATAATTTATTCATATAAATACTTTTAATAACATATATTATCCTCTCATAACATTTTAACACCAATTTATTAATATGTCTAATAAAATCATCGTTTTTGGGTGTTATCTTCTTTTTTTCATGTGAATTTCGGTTCATTATTTATGGTACTTGTATGTTGATCACTATTCCATACTCTATATAATATTAATTATGATATAAATAATATATATATATATATATTATAAAAATATTTTGATTATTTAATAAAATATATTGATATAAAAATGAATTACAACATTCATGAAGACGGTAGGCCAAACATATATAGGAATGTTGTTTTCACTTTTATATGGGTGGAATGAAAGAAAGGTAAATGTTAATTAAACATTGTAGAATAATTATTGTATAAAAAATATCATACATATTTAGTAAGTATATCATTATTAAAATCCATTAAATCTGAAATGAAAAATGAATAAAATCACATTGTGGAGTTGATAGTTCACATTTATGCCTTAGCGATATTATCGTTTTCCAACAAGTAAGAATGTAAGAAGGTAAGTGTGTTATTATATTTATAAATGAATAAATATTTAATATATATCATATATATATACACACTCTAAATCCATCATAATAACCATCCATTAAAGAAGGTTATGAAAAATGAATTATATCGTTTTGTTGATGCGGTAGTCCACACATACACATGAGCGATAAATTCACTTCACATATGATAGAAAATAGAGTGGATAACGGTAGTTAAATAATCATAATAAAATTTTATTATATTTAGGATACATATTTTATTATTTAATGATGAATACTACAGATTTAGAGAAGTTATAAAAAGAAATAAATTGAAAGAGGTTGAGTAGGAAGATCACCTCTTTTTTGGAAGGCCACCTTTATATACCTTCATTAATGAAACTGGAAATGGTATTTTAAGAATAAAAAAAACATAATTCATGGATATGTATGTTTATAAGATAATTGGGTAGAGTTGTTTCAAACTACATTAATGAAACCATTGTATAGAAAAGAGAGAATATGTGTATGTTTATAATAGAGGGAAAAGACACACTTGGAATTAATAAAAAGATTAAAATAAAAAAACTCATTATCAATAAAAAGTATTCTAATGTAAATATATTATATGAAAAATTGTCCAAGGTTTAATTATAATGATCAAATAAAATTTATATAGGATTTGGTGTCATTAGAAACCTTATCATTTTGTTTAACCCCTTGGTTAAATAATTTTAATCTTAACAATGGTAATGACATTTTAAATATTAAAGGGTGATAATTTTACTTATCAGGTAGAAATTTTCTCATAATTTACTATATAATGACATTTTAGGCCATTTATCATCCTATTTTTTCTATATTTTTAATTATTTTTAAATAATATAATAAAATAGTTTTATCATAAAATGATAGTAATGTCATTTTAAGATATAATTTGACTTTGAAAATAAATTTAAAGCAATGGAATTAGAATTTAAACATTTCACATATCTATGTTAAGCTATATTAAAATATAAAATTTTTTGGAAACTATAACTCACCCAATATAATATTAATTTTATAGTTTTTAAAAGTATTTATATACTTTTTCTAATACAAGCAAAAACACCATATCAACATTGTGTATGCATTTAAGATAATTATAACTTCTCTAAAAATTAAAAATAAATAAGAATGATAAAAATTTAATTTATATTTCAAATAAATATATTTATAACTAAATTTTTCCCCTTTCATCCTTATGTAAATTTTTTAGATATATTAAATTCAAGAGAGGCATTTTAGAGTTTTATTTAAAAAAATGATATGCATTTCTTCATCATGGTAAAATGGAACCAAAATTCAATATATTATAATTTTTTATTACTATGGTCCAATTTCATCCATACAATGACATAAATTCATGTTTTAAGTTTATTTTGATCACTTATCTCGTAGAATTGACGATGTTTTACCCATTTAACCCTTACTGTGGTGACAAATAATTTCCACAATTACTTTTCATAAATAAAATAATAAAAGGGAACTATTTAAAAATTTGAACCTCAAAATTCCAAATATGAAATCCATTTTTAAAGATTCAAATTCTATAAGTGTTATAAATTCATTTAATAATAAGTTCACAAAACGTGATGAAATACTTTTTATGTTTAAAAATGAATTTATTCTAATCACACGCCTAGAAAAAACATTAGATGAATATTAAGACATTTGATTGAATATACGATATATAAATTTCATTAAAATCATATATCAATAGTGATAAATTTAATTTAATAAGATAAAATAACATTTCACAAATAAAAATGTTTTTTTAGAAAAAAATCTCTTTTACTTTCAAATGAATTTTATTTACATTTATAATCAACTAATGACTAATAAATTAATTTTAAGCATGCATAAACCACATTGTTTCATAATTTAGTTAGTACTATGTATAATTGTGAATACAATGACTAGATGATAATTGTCACATTAAATAATAACAATTCAACAGTATAACATAGTTTGTTTATACTCGATGTTGTGTGTAAAAAAGATATTTAAAAAATAATTTTTTATAGAAAAAAATATAATAAAATAATGTGTTATTAAAATTTTCAACACATAAAATTAAATTCACCCTAAATATTCAATTATATTGATACAAAAAAATGGGGATATCTTGGTTTAATCCCATCCATAGGTTTCCAAGTAGCTTCTATGAATTTCTGATTCTTCTAGAAAACATTAACTAGTTGAGTAGTCTTTCTCCATAGAACATTGTCTCTATGATCCAATATTTATATTTTTTTTATTCATATTAAATACCATATTCTAGTGTTATGACATCTATGATTAGTAAATGTTATGGATCAAGTATATACTTCCTCAGGAGAGATAAATGGTACACATGGTAAACTTAGGAAATGTATAGTGGAAGATCCAAGAGATAATATGTCATCCCTAATAAATAAAGAATATTAAAGGGAAAAATATTCCCATGGATTATATTTACTTTATTTTTGAGTTTGATAACATTATTCCCTATAGAAAGTCATAGTAATACCTTCTAACCAAACATGAATTATATAGTTCCCTGATAATTGTCAACATAAAATTTTAATCGACTCTACGTTTTCTTGAGGTTATACTAAATTGATATGACTTTAACTAATATTTCCTTAAATATATCAGTTTATAATATATTTATTTCTATAACTTAATCCCAATACATTGGATTTCTACACTTATTTCTATATATGTATTCATAAGGATCAATAATAATACTTTGGAGAAAACTATTATTCTATGAAAACTTTACTAAATAAAGTTAATGATCCCAACCCCCATTAAAATATATAGAAAATATCTTATTATACCCTCTAATTTTCAATGGTTCTATCCAACTAACCATATATATTAGTATGATGAGTATTACTAAAACAAAATTTTGTATCTAGGGCCTATATATAAGTTTTTTTAGAATATTAAGGTAAACCTCATATCCTAATGAAATATAATAGAATGTGGTACTCCATGAAACATTTCGACTTATTTAATGTATATTTCAACAAGTGTAAAAGGAGAGAAATATTATCATATAGTATTGAAGTGTTATAAATATGTAATGATATTGACTACAACCCATATATAAGTATAAAAATTAAACATTTTGGGGAGTCTAATGGAAAAATCTCTGGTGATGTTTTCCCATTTTCATTATGGTATGAGTAATGGTTATAACATACCATTATAATTTTTTCTCTTGTCCCTAACTTTATAACATACCAAGAATCAATATACATATTATGAAATATCTCTTTTCATCCCCCACCCCTATAAATACTCATTTAGATCTCTATACATCTTAATACTTCTGGGAGGAATAAAGAATGATGTACTACAAGCATCATCCAATAGAAAATTAATCAAATTTGGTATGGATGGAACAAATACATGGATTCTAAACCTTATCATTCCATCATAATCATTTTTTAACTCTTGATATTTTCCAACAAATTTCTATAAATCACCATCTTTGTTCTACACCTGTTTAATCCTCACATAGATAGATAGATGTACACTCATTTGAGAAAGATAATATTTATAAGATTTGTTAAATATTTTTAGATCTATAAATATAAAATAATAAAAATATGGTATATTTTTTGATCCTTATCATAGATAAGATACCATGATTCATTTGAATCAAAGCATTGACAACCTTGTTCTCTTTCCCTCGGTGGTAATGTTTTGAGGATTCATAATTATTAATATACTCTATCCATCTTCTTTGGTTCATAGTCATTTAATTTTGAGTAAATATATACATTAAATAGTAATGATAAATATATATACCAAAAATCTATCCACAAATATAATTCATCCACATTTTAATTTCAAATTTCCACAACTAACTCCAAATCATGAGTTGGGTAATTTTTCTCATGATGCTTCAATTAGAGTTTAACCTATGATATCACTATAAAATTATTCATGAGAATTCATACCAATACATTATTCAATACATAAAAATGGATCAAAAATACTTCTCTACTACAGGGTAATATAAAAACAGATTTACAAACTTACCTTTTCTTCAGTTCCTTGAATTTTTTTTACATTCATCCATCCAAAGGAAATTTTCGTCCTTCTGAGTAAACATGGTGAGTGGATTTTATAGTGATGAGATATTCTCCAAAAAACAATGAGAATATATAGACAAATCAAGAAAACTATATATATAATTAAAAATGGTTGGTTTGGGACAATGTTTAATAACATTCACCATTGTTGGATCCATCGATATACCCATGACTGAGATTATATTGCCTAAAATGAATATTTTTATTTCCAAAATTTACACATTTTAATTTTTTAATAAAAATTTATCTTCCTTAGGGTGTTCAGTACAATAAGTATTTTATCTTAATGATCTTATTTTCTCATCTAATACAAAATAATATTATCTAAAAATACTTCCACAAACTGATCAAAGTAATCCTGAAATAATATATTTTTTAAATTCATGAAGAAAGTCATGGAATTAGTATAAAAAATTACATTACTATAAATTAATAATATATACACCTTATAAGGAATGTTTTCTTAGGTATATCTTTTATTTGTACCCATAATTAAAGATATCCATAATGGAGGCAAATCTGGGAAAAGTATTGAGCTGTATTCATTTGATCAAACATACATAAATAAGGGGTAGAGGACACTTTTCATTGATAATGGTCTTGTAACATTATTGATAATAAATTCAATGTCATATTGATCCATTAATCTTCTTAAAAAAATAATAGGTTTACCCCATGGTGATGCACTTGGTAAAATGAATCCATTTTCATGATTCTTTTAGAGTTTCTTCATTAATTCCTTCAAATCATCTAAGTATATTCAATATGGAGTATTTTAAATATTTGTTGCACCATAAATGAGTTCAATTGAAATATCAACATCAATATTTATTGGAATATTAGAAAAATCTTCCATAAAGACATCAAAAAAATCCCACACAATAGGCATATAATTGATATTATGTTTCTCTCCAACCATCTAAGATAAACACCCATTTTTATGAAGAATAAAGATCCATATAATATATTTTATTTCCATCACAATTTTATATTTTTTTTTCATTGATAAAAGATCATAGGTTGGTTCATAATATCAAACATGAAATCTATTCCCTAAAAATTGATGCAAAATTTATTTACAAAAACTCAATCCATGCCTATGATAATAACAACTTCAACTATTGGGAGAATATTTAGATTTGTAGGGAGTAAATTCCCAATAACATCAACCAAAGAATAATCATAGACTTGAGATGCAATCTTTTCACACTTAAATATTTTAGCTTATAATTCAATAACCAATCATTGAGGTTGTATTATGATACCTATAGTAAATTATTTAGATATAAATGATTGGGTACATCCATAATACAAAAATACATTAGGTGTTCTAGAGTATATGGTAAGTTTACCTTTCACTACACCATTATTGTAACCGTCATTTTCATTAACGATTTAATGAAATTTACCTTTTTATTTAGGCATATGAGGTTTATAAAATTTATCATCATCATTAACCTTCAATCATGAGAACTAGTTAGCATAATTCCCATACTCCTTACATTTGAAACATTAGAGTGTGGGTGGTGCATTCTGTAGTGATTTTCCTATATCATTGGATAACTTCTCCCATTAATTAGACATTGGATTTCCCAATGACCTTCCTTTCCACACTTAAATCATTTACTAGTCCCTCAAAAAAATTTCCTTTATTTTTTTTTCACACACATAGATTATATTGGAATACTCATCTTCTTCCCTTGATGGTTATTATTATTATATTTCCTTTTAATTACATATCTATTTTCTTATAAAAACAAGAGATTAATGGGTAACTAAAATTTCCATTTATACCTAGATAGTACATAAAAATATTTAGTCATATATAATAAAACCCATTATTGAAAAATCCCTTCACGGGAATGGTTTTAAGCCACTAAAGATTTGATCGATATTACTTTTTCATTAAATGATAATACCCAAAGAATACCTCACAAGTCTTGAAATATTTTCCTTATATGAACTAATGGATTCGTCATCCTTCTACCCTAGCTGAAGGAATTATTTATTAATTTTTATATGAATAATATATGGAATTTACTAATTGAAAAATATAATTCTAAACTCATCCCACTCCCTGGAGTAAATTTATTCCCATTGCCTTATGTTCCTAATGAGATTCCACCACTGATCTTCTTCTCTATCCAAATTATAGACATTCAAAATGAATTTTTCATTCTAATAACATTAGATAACAAAAAAATATATTTTTAATGGTACTGATCTACTTCTCATAAACTAGTGTATTGGTAGATCTAGTAAAATAATGTTTCGGTTTCCTCATCAAAGACTCAATAGAATGTCGTTCCATACTTTACTCATTTGGTAGCTCAACATGATTCATGAATTGTAAATTTATGTATGCATATAAGTTATATTTTTTATTCTAGATCCTATAAAATTTTATTTCTCAAGAAGAGAATCATTTCATTTCCCATCACATTAATCAATAACATGATGCCTTCAGGTTCCAACCATCGACTAAAATTTAAAAATGTATTGTGATAAAGAATAATCATAGTGGGAAACAACATAATCCTGAAAAATCATTTATATTATATCTAAATCATGGAGAATTATTTTAAATACATGACACATTAGGTTTAACCTAGGTTATCCATGATAACCTTCTATCCAAATCCATCATGATGGTTCATAATGAAAATGTTAATTAACCTAATCATATCCCCTAGAGTGTCAAACCCGGTGCATATTAAGTAAAAAGTTACTGTGCACTAGATTGATGGAGGAGATAAACTCAACAGACTCTTTTCTAAAAATATTACACCATGATGAATCTATTCCCAAACCAGTTCCACTTATAGTATCAATATAGATATTTTATTTGAGGAAAACCACAATACATTATTTTTCATAACTTTTTTTGTTCTCCTATGTATAAGATTATATGAAGGGTCCACACTAATTTTTTATCATCCTTATTTCCAATTTTAACTAAACATTTCTCTAATACCAACTATAGTGAGCCATACTTATCAAAAATAAATATCACATCTTATTAGATGAATATTCAATACATAATATTATGGTCCACATTGGAATCATGTAGGTTTAGTGTCTTTGTAAACTTGGATATATAAACAACTAGTTCCTGAAATATCTATATCATATCCCACTTAGTCCATTAAAACTATAACCCATCTTAGACACATAACACTTATATATTTTCCTAACATCCCATGGAAGATAAAACATATTAAATGGTGATTTTTGATACCCGATAAGTATCAAAAAGGGATATATAAATGATCATACAAAAATAACTTGATCATAAAGATTATGAGTACTTGAGCATAACATTTTAAAATCATACGCAAAAATTATTATATCACAAACATGAGTCATTAAATAAATCATGACAACCTATAACACATGAATCATAAAGGGGTCAAAGAATATGATCCATGGGAACATGACATTGACATAAGATAATGTCTTAAAAGACTAGAATAAAGTGTGGAATAATTAAATTCATATAAATATTTTGTCAAGTCTACCCACTAAGAAAATCATAACATTTCATTATTGGGATAAGCACCCATGTACTGGGTTTGGGCTTAGGATAACCTCCTATGTACCCTATTTTTAGATTGGGATAACCACCCACATACCCTATTTATTTGGGATTGGGATTACCTCCTGTGTACACTTTGAGATCATAACACATTAATATATATTAAATTTATTGTAAATATATATAATCCTAGACCCAACCATCATATAATCACAAATCTATTCATATTCATGCCACGTGATCATAAAAAAATTCATTATAACATAACCCAGGGAATATAAAAAGGGTTTCATTAATATACTCTCATTATAACCATATGAAATATAGAGAAAAAATAATGATGGTTTCATTGTATCATATACTAAGTAAATCCTATGTAAAATCAGGGATGTTATCATAGATGGAAAATTCCTTTAAAATATCACGAGAATATTTCTTAAGGAAAGTACAATTTTCATTATAAAATAACATATAAAAATTTGAAAATTACCCAAATATTAAGGAATTTTTTTATTTTAAATGAAACTTGTAAAAATGTAAGTAAATTATGAATTCATATTGTGTTCATGAAATCAAGAAATTAATTTCATGTTGTGTATGTTAAATCAAATATTCCTTTCACATATTTAGTAAAAATTCAAATGTTCCTTGTCTAAAATATGAAAAGAAGATTCCATTAAAACCAATTTTTAAAATTTATAACATGGGTAAAAATGACATTACAAAATCATAGGAGAATTTTTAAAATATTCTAAAAAATGTTTTTATAAAACATAGATGTGAAATAAAAACAATTTCTATTGAAGAGGGAAATAAATCCAGTTTTTCTTAAAAATGATCATATAGTATCTTGAGTAATTAAAGTGAAGAAAATGTAAGTAAAGAAATTAATTTTAAAGATATAAAAATGTAAAAATAAAATAAAATATATTTATTCAGAAATTATTAATAATTAACTTTAATGTAAATTTAAACATAAGAAATCCCGATTAAATTGAGATAGAAACATAAATCTTATATCCAATGTTAAAATTTATTTTAAGGAACTGTAACCTCTTGTATAATAAATATAAATATATTATAATTATATAATATAGTCATATAAATACATATAATGTCATATATTATCCAGTTATAACATTTTAAACCTATTTATCAATAACCCTTCATTGAAATCATCATTTCTAGGTGTTAACTATTTCATTTTTTCATGAGAATTTCAGTTCGATAGTTTCAGTCCTTTTAATTTGATCATGGTTCCATCATATATAGAATATTATTTATGATATAAATAAAATATATATTCATTATATATATATTTATAGTGTTCCATAATATATATATATATATAAATTAATTTCCCCATTTTTAGATACGATAGGTCATACTTATGCATGAACATTACATTCAATTTTTGAAGGATGGAATGAAGTAAAGGTAAAAAATAATTCAACATTATAGGATTATTATTATATCATATATATCATGTATATATTCATTAAATATATCTTTATTACCATCCATGTACAATATAAATGAAAAATTAATCACATCGTTTTGTGGAGGTTGTAGTCTACACATACGCACGAGCGATATTATCGTTTTCCAAAAAATAGAAATATAAGAAGGTAGATATGATTTTATAATTAAAGAATCATAATTATGTCATCAGTATCATATATAATCTTTAAATCCATCACAACTACCATACATGATATATGTTGAGGAAAAATTAATTGTATCGATATGCGGAGATGGTTGTCTACACATATGAATGAGAAATACTCCCACTAACCATTTGATGGAAGAAGGGTGGATAATGTCATTTAAATAGTAATAATAAAATATAATGATATCAATTATCCTAAATTTGTTATTTTATAATGAATAAACATATTTAGAGAAGTTATAAGAATAAATAAAATGAAAGAGGTCGGTTAAGAACATGACCTCTTCTTCGGTAGGCCTCCTTTAGATACCTTCTTAACAAACCTTTGAATTAAATTTTAAGAATACCAAAAAATATAAATCATGTATATATAGAATTTTGTATTATAATTGGTTATATTTTGGTCAATCAAAATGTCTAAAAGTGGTGTAAATAAAAGAGATAATGGGTGTCCTTTTATAATGGAGGGAAATGACACACATAAAATTACTAAAAAGATTAAATTATAAATAAGTCATTCTGAAGAAAAATAATTCAAAATGGATATATATTTGAAAAAAATTATAAGGTATAATTATAATAATTAAAAGTTTTCTTTTAGGTTTTGGTGTCATTTTAAACCATATCTTTTTCTTTAACCCATTGGTTAACCAATTTTAATCTTAATCATGGTAATGAATTTATTATTATTAAAAATTATAATTTTACATATAAGGTAACAATTGGATCCTAAATGATCAGGGGATTAATGTTTAGATAATTTCTCATTCTATATTTCTTATGGAAATATTTTTTTATGTTTTTTAAATATTTTAATAAAATATTATTTTAATAAAATATTATTAATATCATTTTAGGAAATATTAAATAAATTTTACTTTGAAAAAAACATGATAGTAATTTAATTCTAATATAACCTTTAAAATAGCTTAAATATGTTATATTAATCTATAAAATTTATGGGAAACAATATCTACTCCAAATAATTTTACTTTTATAGTTTTTAATAACATTTAAATTATTTTTCTTCTGCATGCACATCAAGTGTGTCGACGGTGTGTATGGATTTAAGGTAATTATTCATCACTAAAAATTTAAAATCAATTACCTTGATAATAAAATAGTTTTAATTTAAAATAAACTTTTATAACTAAACACATCCTCTTTTTAAGCATTTTTAAATTTGTTAGATATATTATATTTAAGAGGATGACAATTTGAATTTTTTTACATAAAATAATATAAATTTCATTTTCAAGGAATCATTGAATAAAAATATCATATTTTGGAATTTGGGATATCTATTGTAAAATTTATTCCATCCAATGAAATAAAAGAAATTTTTGGGTTCATTTTCAGACATTATCTCATGGTTTTAACCCTATTTTACCCATTATCCCCTACCAAGATGACAAATATTTACAATGGATACTATTCATAATGACTAAAAATAAAAGGGTCCTTTAAAATAATCTGAAAATAAAAAATTCATATATAGAATCCATTTTTCCTGATTTAATTTCTATAAGTGGCATAAATTCATTTTAAAATAATTGTGGAAATCATGATGAAAATAAACTTTAAAAATAGAATTGGATATATTCTTATTCCATGAATAGAAAAAATAGATGAATGTAAAAAAAATTTCATTGAATATATAATATAAATATTTAAGTAAAATAAATCAAAATTAGTGATTAATTTATTAATTAAGATGAAATAACATTGCATGCATAAAATAGTTTTTCTGAAAAACATCACTTTTATTTTCAAATCATTTTTATTTTAATTTATAATTTATTTTTATCCTCTAAATTCATTTTATACATGTGTAACCCATATATTTTTCATAATTTAGTTATCCATATTCATTATCTCCATTCTAAATTCTAGACAATATCTATCACTTTAAATAATAATATTCCAATAGTCTAATAGAGCTAGTTTAAACATGATGTTGCATGTGAAATAATATATTAAGGGAATACAATTTATTTATAGAAAACAATATTATAAAATATCAGGGTGATATATTAAGAAACAATTCATTAGTTGATGTTTTATTTATTTAAAAAAACTATTTCATTAAATTTATTTTTGTAAATAATTCAATTTGGTTTATTATTACTGAACTAGGTAGTAAATAGTGTACTCCAAAAAACATGCTTTTGGAAAGATAATGAGTGGTCCAAGGTGTTATCCCACGACACGAATTCAAACCCATGTTATATTTAAGGTTTATTCTCAAATAATTTATTCCTCTATATTTTATAATGTGTTTCAAATATATCAGTTAAAATTTATTCTAATTTCCCTTTTACGAAATGACATGCATTAGAAAGAATCGATGGAATTGTTGTAAAGTCGAAATACCATGGACTTAAAGTTAGTTTTTTTTAATTTTTTACTTCAAATGGGGAAGGAAGTTTAGTTTATATTTGGGATGTATAAAGGATGGTTTTCGAGATGGAAATACAAGAGGAAAATACCCTAAAATAAATCCCAAATGTTTTATAATTAAAATGAAATTTGAGTATAGTTATAAATATTATCAAGTACTCATTATGATGCCGTTGAATACTCATTGGAACAAAAAAATGGGTATTCCATTAGTTTGGTAATTTGGTGGTCAATAGTCTTCTATTGGGTCCCCAATATTCCATTAGGTGGTTGGTGGAATTCCACCAGGAAGTGCTATTTTGTTTTTCTAAAACAAGGTTTATATCATAAGGGGGTGAATCAGGGTATGTGAATTGAAATTTTTTCCATTTTCAATAATATTTTCACTCTTTTAACAAGAAATATTCTCTTTTCTTGTCTCTTGCACACAAGCAATATGAAATAATGAATGTATCAAAATATATACACAAATGATTTTACAGAGTTCCCCTAAATGGGATAATCCCCGGAGCATGTATGACAATGTAACTATGCACACTAAAGTTCATGCCTTTTAAATAAAAATGTTTAAAGAAATCACAAAAACTATCATGTATTACAAACATGGACACATGAAAGACCACAACTCTCCTTTTAAAACAAAACACACTACTTCACTTGTAATTAAATTCCCCCCAAAAACTAATCATACCATTAAAATAATGGTGGTGTGTCGATATGATCTACTTATTCTATTTAAATATCTCTATAAAAATCATATAGTGAGAGAATCTCTTGGATTACATTTTACATATTCTACTTATTTCTAGTGAGTTTCTGGAATGCCTCTCATTCAATTCCATTCAATTGAAAACCCATCCCACAGTTTCTCTTATTTCCAATGATGAAAATTAAAATTTTGTTGTACATATTATGATACATTTTCCAACACTTCACCATATTTTTTACAATGTGATTTCAATAAATTATTAATTATATTTTTTTTATTTTTGTTGGAATTTTTTATCTATATTTTTATCCAAAAATGTCATCCTTCCTTTTAAATGGTTAATATTTTTTAAATGGGATAGGTTAATTTAATTCTTTCCATGTTGATAAAAATAAACTTCAAAATTAAGAAGATAATCCTCTAAAAAATGTGACTCATCATCCAAAAGTGTATCCATAATCTTCTATGAAGTTATGTATTCAAAAATACATGCATCATTTTACTACAACACTCTCTATATATTCAATTTTTTTCTATGATACAGTGTGTATGGTTAAATTAAGATTTAGAAAAACAACTTAAATATCCCAGAAAATAATTGATATATTATGACTTGAATGTGTCTTCAATTATGTCTTGATATCCTTTACAAAAATTTAGTTGATGAATTCATCATATCTTTTAACTGATAAAATGTATTTTGATCCCTTTTATGGCTTATTTTCATATAATCAACAAAGGGATGATTCATATAAAACCACTAAAGACTCATACACAACCCACAATGAATCATATTCATATGGATTATCACTCATATGTAGACAGATGACTCATATTCACATTTTAGTGACTTGTACAAGGGTGTTGACCACTCACATGGAGAGTTGATGTGATTCACCATGAACCTTCACTTCCTGGTATCATACTAAAAATACATACTTTACAATACATCATATGAATTACAACAGACACCCAAGATTAAAAATTTAGTTTATTTTGTAACTAGGTACATTTACATCTAACCTCATGGAACAATAAACATTTCTTCTAGGAATATTATCCACACATACAAATTCCTTATGAATATCCATTTCATATAAATTCTTTGGGAAATGGGGAAACATAAGAAATGGGAATGCTAAAACTCTCAGTAAGGGTAAACATAAGTTATAACAATAAAATATCATAAGTTAGTATAAGTTAAAAATATTTGTATGAAAACATATTTAGGGTGAAAAGACATAGTGTAAACGTGACATACCTGGTATGAAATAGATCATAATTCATGAATCATTACATAAGTATTTTGGAATAAAGAAGTATATATCATATGGATATTATATGATAAGAATGTTGAAACATCATAAAACACGAATTCATAATCATATGCCAAGGACCATTGTTAGAACCATCATCACATTGTAGACAATGTCCTATAGTGTATTGAGTTTACTCCCCATTACTATATCATATCATGAGATATAAAACATTACCCAATGTAATAGAGAATTTTCCTGGGAACATCATTCATTTTTTAACATGTACATGTAAATGAATTCCATAAATAAGAAAAGATACATAAATCCATTAATAATTATCATATAATAAACCTGTGAAAAAAGTGTGTCCAATGAGATTGAGTAAAACATTATGTAAACACCATTTAATCAATGTAAAGAAATACAAGGTATTTAAACCATATAGAATCAAAGTAACACTTATTAGTCAATAAAATTCAATGTATATAGATTAATTCTAAATAAATATAGTATGGAAGTAAGATTATTCATAAGGGAAAATCATTCGAAAAAAAATTATACATTTCAATAAGTGATTGTGAGAAAAATAAAAAGTTAGATATGGATTATTATCCCAAATGATTCTATTTGAACCACATAACCTTTACATAGAAACATGTAAATGAAGGATTAAAATAATTTCAATAGAAGTATAAAGGGTCACAACGAACATAATCACAAAATACAAGATGAGTGAGAAAGAAACCCTTTCAAACAAATTAAGTTAAGATCAATTAGTCTTTAAAAGAGTAAAGAGGGAAAAAATTCATAAAAATAAAATTAAGAAAATATGATAGAAATTCAATGGAAAATATCCTTGAATTTGGTAGATTTAAATGGTGGTTGACCAAACTAATAACAATATGTTCAAACCCGCCATTATTTTTTAATAATATTTTGAATAATCCAAAGCATATCCCCTATGAATGTCTATCCTGGTTTGAAATATTAGGTCCACACATGACACACCAAAGAAATATCAGGTTGATACTCAACTAGTCAATTTTTAGAGTGATTTACCCTAGTATCATCTTTTCTACAACCACATTCAATCACTAGTATCCATATAGGGGTGTAATTATCAGTAAAACTCACACTCACCACTTTACCAAATGTTTAGGATAATTTATCTTAATTAGAATTTTTTATCATTATAACTATTTATGAATGTATTATAATTCAAGGGAATTAATATGTATCATTTCTTGTGAGGAATTTATAATATCGAATCATAACATCTTTTTTCATTTAAAATACAATTGAAATGAAGGATTTAAAAAATAATAATGTTAGTGAAGGGGTTAAAAACCGTTATAGATTTAGTAACATTTGAATTAAAACCAATTTAAAGAGAGAAATTGTGATGAAAAATTAAATATCATTAATAAAAATAAAATATTGATATAATATGTAAAATGGGTAGTATATATACCTTATAAAATACAATAGGTGTATAATATAATAATTATCTCAATTAAGGGAATATGAGATGTTAAAATACTAACCTTAGATCAACACTTGCACAAAAATACATTAATATCATATATAATAAACTAAGACTCATTAATATTACATTAAATAAAATTCTCATGATAATCTATTTATTATTTTACTCTTTTAATTGACTAATGATCATTTTTCATTCATTTACATACCTAGTATCGTTTTCATCGATCATTTTGAGGTCTCTTGATTCTTAGTCTCCAAAAACATTATGGTTTGACTGTATCAGTTAATGTTCATTATAAAAATGTTCACATAAGATCCAGAAGAGTTAATTTACAGATTTTATAAATTTTTAAAATTTATGGAGTTTAATATATTTTAAAATAGTTACCAATCAATGAATTATCCTCGATAAACATGTTTTTGGTGGTTAAAAATGTCCATGTGTTCTTACATTTAATTTTAATGATATAATAGATATTTTTACATTATAGAATAATAAACATGAAATTAAAGTTATATTATTATTATATTCAATCATGAAATCAATTTTAATGCTTTTTTATGAAATAGATATATTTATCATTGTTCACTTTGGTATAGTAAAACAACCACAAAGAGTAATTTTTTTCAAAAAAATTAAAATAAATTTGTGAAACCAAATAAATATTTTTGTTTTATAAAAAAAATATATATTAATCAGAAGACTCAGAATCAGGCTATCCTACTCCCAGAAAATTTTATTAATAAAAAAGTAAAAACATCAAAAGAGGAGAAACATGGGATCAAAAAAGACGCGTGTACACATCACCACGTGCATCGACATCAACCAAACCACAACAAAAGTTCAGAGTAATAAAGGACCAAGGCGAGAAAACCTCCTCAATAAAATGCTTAGATAAAGCATCAATGAACTAATTTTCTACTCTATAAAAATGAGTGACCACCAAAAAAATTTTCTCCACAAGCTTTAGTCAGTCATCCCACGCAGAAAGCTTCCTCCAAGGGTCATTCCTTAAAAGAGTTCGAAGAATATCAACCGCCAAAGTGGAATCAAATTCCATCCATAAGTTCATCTAACCATGTAAAGAATCATACCAGACAGCCTTAATCATAGCCCATAACTCCGCCTCAATCTCCAAGTCATTCCCTAAAAAGTGGTGGAAACATCCTTTAACAAAGCCCCTATAGGTGTGAAAAACACCACCACAGCCCGAAGGTCTTGGTGCACCTGAGGCTGCGCCATCCAAATTAACTTTAAGACATCAAATGATCGGAGGGATCCACCAGATATACTTCATCATAATCGGCTTCTAACACCTACCAAAAACACCCAAACTCCGCAAAATAACCAGATCTGAAACATCATTCCGCATAACTCCAACTCGAGCTCGTTCACCAGCAAGAACACCAATATAAATCTCCCGAATGCCAACAGAAATTGGTGTACTTCTGTTCTCAAAGACAAGAGAATTTCAAGCCCTCCAGATAAAAGAAACCAGCTTTGAAACTACAAAAGGAGCAGCGGTTTCACCTGAGAGCTGCAATTAGCTCGGTAAAAAGAGTACATCAACTGTCCAAAACTCTCCAAATTCAGGTGGCATCCAAAAACACCATGTAAATAATTCCATAGACTAGATGAAAAGAAAAAAGATATGAAAATATTATCAATAGTTTCATCTGTAGTAAGACAATGAAAGAAAACAGGTGCAAGAGAAAATCCAGCTCGCTGTATCATGTGCTGCAAAGGAAGTATACATTTCCAAATCCTCCATATAAGAAGATATTGAGCCAGTGGGATAAAAGCAGAATGAAACATAAGTAGCCAAGAAGGAACCACCACAGGCTCAGCACACATGAATCTATAATCATACTAAGTACTAAAGTTTCCAGTAAGACTGGGCAACCAAATCAGAGTATTTATCACAGAGTAATGATAACAATCCACCTCCACTTTCAAAGAGTCAGAAAGCAGCCCCTGAGCCATGATACTTTTATTAAATTCAGAAATAGAAAGATCCTTCAATGAAGAAGTAATCTCCAAATCCTCAGCAATGTCACATGATAACCAAATATCTTCCAGCAGTTCAATGAGTATTTTTGAGAAACCACCCATTTAGAGGATTATGAGAGGCTACAATAAGCATTCTTAATTGAGGGCCATATCGCGGAAGGGACAGAAAGAGAGTACCCATTCACCAAATTTGATCCAAATATATTATATATAAACTCCATAGAAAAATCACTAGAGGATAGAATTGACCAAGTAAAATTTTTAATGAGAGAGTCATTAAAACGTTTAAGATCTTTAAGCCCCATACCACCCATGTCGATGGGTCGGATGCAGTCAATCCAGGCAACAGTAACAATATTCCTTTCATGAATTGAACCAGTCCAAATAAAATTCTGAATAAGCCTCTGTAAATCCTTAAGAAGAGTTCGAGGCCATCTGTATAAGGAAAAAACATAGACAGACATGGAGGTGATCACAAAATTAACAAGACATACCCACCCTGCTTGAGACATAGATTTACCTTTCCAGGTAGCCATTTGATTGAGAATTTTGAGATAGATATTTTTTAGATGACACCTTTTTAAAGCACCCCTGAAAATGGGAACCCCAAGATAGTTGAATGGTAGAGACCCACTCCTCACCCCAAGTGTGCGAGAAACTCTGTTTTTCTTTGAAACAATAACACCTTCCCCAAAAAACACTGAGGATTTCTCCCAACTGACAACCTGATCAGAAACAAGTTCATAATGCTCAAAATCCACCTTAATAAAATTAATAGTAACCCTATTAGCCTTTCCAAACAATAGAATATCATCCGTATAAAAAAGATGTGAAGGAGAAAAAAGACCTCTACCAACAGTGTTTTTCTGATACAAGCCAACATGCACAAGATCCGAAAGACATGTGCTAAATTAGACCTCAGTGATAGAAAAAATAAGGATAGATAAAGGATCTCATTGTCTCACCCCTAGAACATTTAAAGAAACCTCTAGGAGATCCATTAACAAGAATAGAAAGCATAGAACTCTGTAGAATGCAGCCAATCAACTTGATGAAATAATTAGAAAATCCATGCATTCTTAACACTAGAAAAATGAAACTCTATTTCATCGTATCAAAGGCCTTCAATATGTCAACTTTCAAAGCCATATTCCCATAATTCACCTTTTTCCTCATAACATTTACACATTCTGATGCCGTAAACAAACAATTTTGAATGTTCCTTCCAGGAACAAACCCAAATTGATTTGTAGATATAAACTCCTTATCAATACTTCCCAATCTATTCAGAAGAAACTTGCTGATAACCTTTGGAACTGTATTCCCTATGGCCATAGGCCTGAAATCCCGAATATTAAGAGCATTCTCCTTCTTGGGAATCAGGGAAATAAAGCTATCATTGGCACCAAAGGGGAAATAAGAATGATAAAAAAAATATCTAACCGCATTAACAAACTCTGTATGGATAATATCACAATAAACCATAAAAAATATGTTTGAGAAACCATCTGGCCTGGCCACACTATCAGCATTCATAGAAAACACCGCCTTCCTAATTTCCTCCTCTGAAGGAATACAAATGAGCATATCATTCTAGGATACCTCCACCGAAGGATAAATATTCCTAAACCTACTATGGGTATTATCATTCCCTGAGTCAGTGAACAACCTTTCAAAATAAGTACAGGCTACGTCATAAATACCATTTTCCAAGTTGAAAAGAACTCCATAGACCATAAGGGCATTCATACCATGTTTCACCTTCTTTTCCCTATGCAAGCAATGAAAAAGTCTTTTATTTATATCCCCATATTTCATCCAACGGACATTATATTGAGTCCTAGAAATATTCTCCTTCAAAGCCAATAGCTCATTAAATTTAGAAAGGGAATGCAAATCTTCCCTAGATATCACTTCCTGGCCCTCATGGAGTCTTTTACAATGTAGAAGATTATTATCAGCACTTTGAATATCATGATCCAGACATGAGAAAGATTTCTTACTCCACTCTTTGAGCTTTGCATTCACAGCCTTTAACTTCATAACCATAATATGGAAAGTAATTCCAATAAAACCAGTTTCCCAAGCTTCACTGATAACCTATCTACAACCTTGGATAGATACCCAGGAATTATTAAACTTGAAGGGAAACAGAGAGGATCTCAAACTATGAAAGATCAAATCTATTAAAAAGGATTATGAACAGAGTTAGCTCTTAGAAGAGTTATACTAGACAAAGAAAAATCCTGAGAACCATCATCCATATTACAAAAACACCTATCAATTTTTCTGGCCTGTAACCCATTCAGAGTGTATCTTTGTCAGGTAAAATCAGCCCCCATGATTGGGACCTCAATCAGATTACAAAAATCAATACAGGTAGAGAGTTCACTAGTAGCCAACCTGTTAAAGCAAATTATTATCTTGTCCTCAGGCCTAGGTACCGAATTAAAATCACCAATAATGACCCAACTTTCTCTCATTCCAAGAGTAATGTTCTCCAAATATTGCCACAAAGAATGCCTCCTAGTATACTGATTTAAAGCATAAAAAAATAAAGGACATACCATAAACACTTATGTCAACCGAGAGAGTAATCGATTTCTGATCATAAGAAGAGGATATCAAGGAGAAACTATCATGATTCAAAACCCAAAGTGACTCTAGGAGTTCTGGCCAACATTATGAGATACCAAGGAGTACCCAAGAGTTGACCATCTAAAGGTTTTCCATTTAACGAAAGACATTAGCGGCTCATCAATTCCAATAAGGATTGGTTTTTTGGTCCTAATAAAATGCCTAAGGGTTGTGGCCATGGGAGAATTCCCAATCCCCTGGAAATTCCAAAAGAGAATCTTCATAAGAGAGTGGATTTGGACCTGGTAATAGGCCCTCCATCCCATTGCATATTCACTAGCTTAACCTGCTTCTCACCCTTTTTCTATATCCCCTTACTTCCTTCCAGGGCTAATGAGAAAGTAATATGAGCTGAACCTTCTAATTGAGGTTGATCATCATATTCAGGGTCCTCCTTATCATTAGACCAAAAAACACCATGCAAAATAGTGAATTTATTCAATGATCTAATTGACTCCTGAGTAATCGGCACCACATGTTTCATCGCAACCATAGATAAAGGAACCTGAGAGAAGGACTTAGTTGCATTTTTATATCTACTATTCTCTTTATCAATGGTCTAGGGAACCAGATCCTTCCCAGTGTACTCATCCAAATCCTGCTCCTGTTCTTACATGGATGATTTAGTAGGCAGAACCCTAGCCTTTTTCTATCCATATAACTCACTAGACTCCATAGCCAAATTTTTTTGAGAAACTAATTCCGATGAGGCAACCAGTTCAGTAGCAACCAAAATTGCCTCCTGCAATGTAGTCTCAACAAGAAGCTCATTACATGCAGTCTTCACCTGGATAGAGGCCTGCAATACATGCTCAGCAGGAGGAGAACTTACATTCTGCACTTGCATCTGCACCTTCAGGGGAACCTGAGAAAACCCAGAACCATTACCCTAATCAGTTTCATGAGGATCAAGAAAAAGACCTGAATGAGAGACCACTAACTTTCCTTGCACTGCTATCAGAGAAACAACCTCATCACATATCGGCGTAGTATCCTGAGAGATAGAGTTCATAGTTTGAACTTTCACTGCACCCTGTTCAGAAGTTTCATTAACAACAACATTCTCAGCCTCCGGATTCTGCTCAGCATGTGTAACAGACTCCATCACCAAGACCGGAAGAGTAGGTGCTGTAATGGGAGAAGGATCCTCACCAGAGACCTGCTCAGAAATAGGAAGACTCGACCCAACAATAGGTTGACATTTTTCCCTTCCCTTCCTAAATAGATCATTGGAATGGCCCTTCATATTGAAAATACCACAAACCTTGTTCCTATAACATTCAACATCCATGTGACCAAAGAAGTGACAAGAGAGAAAAAACATCTGTCGCCTCTCATATTGAATCTCTAGATTGAATCGATCATCCCTGGTTGTCAATACAACCTCCTCAACCAGCGTCGATGCCATGTCCACTTCCACTAGAACCCTCACAAAATGGCCAAACTTAGTATCATCAGAGTGTTTATCTATCTGAATGGGATTGCCAACCGAGGAGGCAATATCCCATATAATTCTAGGATGTTAATAAAGCCAGTTTATTCTTCGAATGAAAATCCAAACCTATGCCTGTGTATTTTTGGCATTCTCAAGATCAAAATTCTTATCCCACTCCTAAATTCGAAGTACACCTGGCTTTAAAAAAAAGACCCAAAGCTCCAGGATATTCTCTTTGATTACTCGGAAGATAAAAGAATATGGTAGTAGCCACGACCCATGGAGATCATCCTCCAATCAGCAAACCCCCAAATATGCGAGATTCTTTGAGAAAGATCATTAAATTTACAAAGCGATCCTCCTTTTGGAAGAATAACCCGAGCGATGATGGAGAATCGGTGATATTTTATGCACTCCTCAATAGCCATTTGATCCGTGACGACATGGAAATTGGTTGTAAAATGGGTTTGGTGAGTGGTAATGATTTATATTTATCCATTTTTATTTTAAATTCAATTCCAATAAAATGAAAATGGAATCATAACAATAAATAATTTTTTGTTTTTATAGATTTTTAACCTAAATGATAACAGTTAAGAATTAAATAATTAGTTTTGGGAACCCCATTAAGTTGATGTAATGACGACTTAGGAAAGATATATAATGAGATTGAATAAGTAATATCACATTGATAATATGAAAAAAATATTATAATAATAATGATTATAATAGGTAAATAGGTATTTTAAAATATATTAAAATAAAAATATTCCAACTGAGAAAGAAATAAAAGGATAAGGAACCCTTGCTTTTATCTTATGTCACATTCCTTAAATTAGGATTAAATTATTATTGGATATGTTCTTAATAATAAAACACAAATATAAAAATGTTTAATCATGGTTATAGTTGCATTGTTGTGTATATTTTTTTAATGTAAACTATTTTGAGGGGGGGGAGGGGTAAATGTGGGGTGCTTAATAATTAAAGGAGAGGGGAATTTTAAATAATTTATTTCATTATTTAAAAATTTTGGCCAACAAATTTTGAATAGAATTTAACCAAATGAATTATTTTGATTATTACAAAAAAAAAATTAAGTTTGTTTTACTTTGAAACTAGTGTAAAATCTAATAAGGCCTTCCCACCACTCAAATAAATGTATAGAATCCAAAAATAAATTTTTTATAAGGATATTATGTAAATTATGTTCCAAAATTACATATATAAATTTATAAATTCACATTATTTTTTTAAAAATCATAATTTTACTCTTCAAATACATTTTTAGCCGAAGAAAATGATTCATGAATTTATAGATCATATTTATTTCATTATGATGACTTTAAACATGTGGTTTTCCTAAAACTTTTATTTTCAAAACTCACCCAGAATTTAATTTTTTTTCAAGAAAAATAACCAAAATACACTCTAATATAATTTTAAAATATTAATTCCTAATATTAATTCATTTTTATAAAAATAAATTTCTAAAAGATATAAATTATGTATTAAATTAAATTATTATAATACATGGAAAAATAATTTATTTTAAATAATGATTATTTATTTTTTATAAGTAGTTGAATTTAGATATTTTACTATCTATTAATTATTATATCATTCATAATTAATTATATACACATTTCAATTATTTATATTACATGAAATTATTCTTCTAATTAGGTGTAGGTTGGCGTCTATATACATGATTGAGAAAATGATTTTAGTGCAACCAAATTTATATTTCAAAATTACATTGACATTTAAATGAACATTTTAATGTTACAATAACTATATAATCAAAAAATAATAAAATTTTTATGATATTATAATATATTTATTACCCTTAAAAAATAACATTTAGTTCATTGTTTTTTTAATATGAAACATGCTACCTGTTGTTTTAAAAGAAAAATTTTTACATTAGTAAAACATATACACAGAATATGATAAATACAATTTAGAAATTATATGAAATATTAAATAAAATAATGAATGATAGTGTACTAATTTTTGTGTAACATAATATTTAACCACTACCTCATAATGACTTAATGTTTATGAAACTAAATCTATTTGTAATGCAGTTTTCATATAAAACTACATGTGTAAAAAGAATCTCAAATATATTAAATTTTATAAAAGAATACATATAAAAAGTATAGATGATGTAAATAGGAAAACAATATGCTAGTGGTATGAATTGAATCCTTATCACCCTTTGGATATGGGTTCAAGCCCCAAAACATTGTCAGATGCGATGGGTTATCACCGACATGCATTCTTTCCTTTTACTGATAAAAGATTTTAATAAATAAATTTCTATTTTACTTGAAAAATATTAAAAAAACACAGTTAATAAATATTTTTATAGATATTTGTTTTATTAAAAATATGTAAATTCATTTTTCCTTTTGATTAATATTTTTGAAATAAATTTTAATAAAATATTCATTACAAATCCAGAATGTTACATTATACTCCCCTAAATAAATTACCTCCTTTTAATTTTACCCATTGATAAACACTTATGAAACCCAAATTCTCACATAAATGTTATCTATATAAATGATACATTAAAAATTACAAGAATATATTAATCCAATGGGGATATATTAGTTCAACGTAGTCCTCTAGAGAAAATAGTTATCTCTCTAAGGCCTTATACCCAAATATTCAGAATCTAAATTCCAAAAAATAACCAAACTCCACTCCGATACCAAATAAGACACCATATACCCACACATTCAGATATGGTTCTAAACATACATAATTTTTAATATATTATTTTATTTAAAACCAACTCATAATATAAAATGTTTATTGTATTTGTTAACTGAGCACATGTCCTTATTAATTTATTTTCTAATACACATTTAATCCATGAATATTATCCATTCATATAACTTCCCTATGTGTATCCATTTATAGAAATTCATGGGGAAATGGGGAAGCATAATAAATATGTGACATTAAATACTCGATAAGGGCAAACTAAATCGATGGAGATCAATGATCATATGTGATTATAAGAAAAACATGCTGCTATGAGAACATATTCAAGGTGAAAAGAAATAACACAAAATAATCACACCCAAAATGACATAAATCATAATTAAATCATAATTATATAATTATTTTCTCATAAATAATAAGACATCATATGATCGTGGAATCATATGAATATGGAAACATTATAAAACATGTAATCATAAACATATGTAAAGGCTCACTACCAATACCATAATCACATAGAAGAGAAATTCACATAGTGGATTAAGATTACTCCCAATTCCCATATCATATCATGAGATATAAAACATGACCCAATTTATAATAAAATTTATGTATATTCCATTCACATTGATAACTTGTACTTGTGTATGATTTCTGCAAAAGGAAAACATACTTAAATACAAAAATAATAAAAACATGATAAACCTATGGAAAAAACAAGAATTCAATGAGATAAATTAACACTTTTTATAAATACCCTTTAATCAAAGTAATGAACTATAATGGATTTACACCATCTAGAATCAAGGATATTTGAATTATTAAAAAATTAAAAAGTCAATAAAATGTTTTGTATCTTAGTTAATAACCCTTAATTATAGGATGAAGGTAAGAGTATTCATGATGGAAAGACATTGTATGAAAAGATATAATTGTTTATAATTGATTTCATGGAAAGAGAAAGTCATTGTTGAATCATTTTTTCTATCCATTTTTTCTATAACATCACATGTACACAGAAACATGAACATGAAAGATGAAAATAATGATATAGAGTGATATATAACATAATCAAAATACACAATATGAGTGGGAAAGAACCCATTTTAAAAAATTAAGCTATGAGAAATAAGTATTTTAAGAAGGATATAAGACCATTAATTCATTATAAATGAAGGCATGGATAAGAGAAAATTTCATAAGAAAAGTTCACTAAATTAAATAGTTTTCAAAATTGGTGGGACAAAACAATATAAATGTATTCAAACCCTTTATCAGGGTCTACAATGAGAATGTGAATCATCTAAAGAATATCCCTTGAGATTGTCTATCTCGATGTACATTATTCCAATAACTCATTTTTCACAAAACAAAGATCATGTTGATACTCAAGAATCCTTTTTCAAGGTAATTACCCCAAGTTGAATCAATACCACAGTTTTTTCCACCTTCTAGTATCTATAGAGGTATATAATTACAAGGAATACATACACTTAAAAGTTCACTAAATTTTAAAAATGATTTATGGACACAAGAATTTTTAAGGATTATAATTCCATATAAATGTAGTATAATGAGAGGGAATGGTTACATATTACTAAAAATATTGAATTTATAATAATTAATCATAATAATATTCTCATATAAAATAAAAGTTAAATAAAAGACTATATAAGTTAATAAACAGGTTAAGAACCCTTTTAAATTTAGTAACTTTTGAATTAGAACACCTTTAAATAGAGTGCATGATATGGAAAAATAAATACCATTATTAAAGTGTAAATAATGATATAATGTGTTAAAAGGGATGGATACACACCTTATAAAATATAATAGTTGTGTAATATAAAGTTTGTCTCAAAGTATAAAAATCGAGACATGAAAAACCATTCAATGAATTCTTATTTACTCAGACATAATTTAAAATTATTTATAATAAAATAATATTAAGTTTTATAAACATATAATGTTAATTTATTGATCATATTCCCAATTTAAACAACTCATTATTATTTTTATTTGTTTGCTAACCTAGTAACGTTTTCATTGGTCATTTTTTGGTTTCTAGATTTATAGTCTTAAAAATAGTTGTAGTTTGATTATATCAGTTAATGTTCATTATAAAAATGGATTCATAAGATTCTATAGATTAAATTTATATATTTTATAAAATAATATAATTTATAAAGTTTTGTAGATAATGTAATAATTACCATTCAAAGAATCATCTTCAACAAGCTTGTTTTTAATAGTTAACAAAATTCATGTTTTATTACTTTTAATTTCAATGATGAAATATATTTTATATCAATATAGAATAATTACAATGAAATTAAATTTATTTTAATATTATATTTATTCAATAAATTAATTTTAAATCATTTCCATTAAATATATATGCTTACAAACCATCATCGTTCACATTGTTGCATAAAACTACCATGATGAGAAAAGTTTTTAAAAATTTTTTAAACGGAGGGAGAACCAAATAAATGATGTATTTTTTTAAAATATATTTATATTAAAATATTCATGTTTTATAGGTTAAAAAAATATTCCTTTCACATTTTTTATTAAAAATAATAAGCACCTCATTCAAAAAATGACTAGAATATTCTTTTTATACTATTTTTAAGATGTAAAACAAGGGTAAAAATGACTTTAAAATTTCATAGGATAATATTTATAATATTATTTAATTTTACTTTAGAAAATTTGGATGTTGAAGAAAAATAATTTCAATCAAAGAGAGAAATAAATCCATTTTTTCATAAAAATATTGTTTCGATCACTTGAGTAATTAAAACGAGGGAAATAAAAGTAAAAAATGTATTTTAAATAATAAAATAGAGGAAAATAAAATAAGATTTTTTATTGGGAAATTATCATATAATTTCCTTTAATGGAAATTCAAACATATGAAATCCTGATTAAAATGAGATGGAAACATAAATATTTTTACGTCATGTTCAACTTTCTTTGATGACACTCTAGCTGTAAAGTCCCAGTTCCAGAAGCCGCCTAGAGGCACCCCGTACCCAGTTGGTCACATGGCCTCAAGCGCATTTCCTCGAACTCTGGAGGCTATCGACTAGTAGCGAGGGCCTTGGGTGTGATAGTGGGGAAGCAATTCCCTCATTGGAAGAGTAACACAATGGAAGTAAAACATATAGTAATAGCTGTCGGGACCAATTTGGATGGATAAGAAAGAATGGTTTGTTATTACAAAGTGTTGTTTTTTGTTGTCAAAGAAGATAAATCAATTCACTTTATAAAAGACTTTGGAAAACAGACGATGCTTTGCTAATATGTATTTCACAAAAATCATAATTTAGGAGAACTTGTGATGCAAGCCTCGTGAAGGAAAGGGGGAGAAATGATGATGCCATTATATATACAGTTTTGATTGGAAGGAATGATGCTGCTGGAAGATAGAGAAGTTTTAGTACATTCCTTTGCAACTTTGACGATGCTAAATCTGGTCTATCAAAGGATATATATCACAATTGCGGAGTTCCTGATAAAATATGAAGAATGGTTATAGGAAGAATTTAAGAAAGAAATGACAAAGGAATGGAGAATCTGGAGGTGACACAAAAGAATAGTTTAAGGTGGCCTCGTTTTCCAGTGTTTTCCAAATTTAGGGCCAGAAAAACGGGAGATGAAGAAATATGTTTGGAAATGGATGATGCACACAACATTGAAGATGGTTTAGATTTTTTCGTGCAAGGCATGATTCAAGGTCAGAACATCGAAAAACAACAAAGGCATGCAATGTGCGAAAAAATTGGGAAGAGTGGGCAAAAAAATGAAGGCTTCACAAAATATATGCGAGTTCCATGAAATATTTTTGGGAGGCGCGAAATATCAGTGGGCTGTGTGAAAAATAAAGAATTGCGCTAAATAGAGAAATGAAATTTTCACATAGGAGGTGTTTTGAGAGTAGAAGCTCGGAAATTGGCAAAGGCATGAGGTGTGAAAAAAGTTGGAGCATTGCGCGAAATATGATGTTGTTGGAAAATGTTTTTACGCACCTGAAGAGGTTTTTACGCGTGAATTAGTGTTTTTTTCATAGGATTAAAAAGTCCTATAAATACGAGGTGAACCCCTCTCATTTGTCAATGCTCTACACTTAGAAGAATTTCTGAGCTCTGGTGTACGTAAAATTATATGCTAACAGAGTTGCATGAAAAGAAAAGAGTTTGTGGAAAAAGAGGGAAGCTGTGCGAAAAAGAGAAAATGTTTCATGAAAAAGGGAAGTTGCGTGAAAAGAGATAAGTTTCTTGAAAAGAGAAAATTTGCATGAAAAGAGAAAATGTTGCGCGAAAAAGGGAAGTTGTGTTAAAAAGTTTTCCTGACAAAAGGGAATTTTTATGTGCAATCCATTTGAATTGAGAGAAAGGTATCCTAAAGGCTGCATGAAAAATGTGGGGTATTCACACATATTCAGTTGTGCATATGTGAGTTCTTACCAGCTTCTGGGTAGGAAAGTGAAGACTTGTACTTCAGAGAATACAACTATTCAATTTTAAAGAAGCACTGAAATACTGTAATTCTCTATTTGTGATAAGAGGGTTCACACACACTTGCAGATTGTTTTCCATGTGCTAAATGAGTGTAAGGGTATATCCAACTCATTGTATTCCACATCAAAGAATTTTTTTCTAGTGGATTGTGTGGTATTGGATTATTTTCGTACCATACCAAGGACATAGTTACTCTTGTTGAGTAGTGAACCTTGTAAATCTTGGGTTCTTGTGGTTGTGTGTGTTCACCAGGGAAGAAACTCATTAATAGGAGGAGGAGGTTGTTTCAATTAGAAGAAAACATAAAAATAAAATGACATCACTGATTCACCCCCTCCCCCTCTCAGTGATACTTGGATCCTAACTGGGAACTTCAATAGCTAAAACAGTAATAACACTATACAATAGTAAACAACAAAATACTGGAAGTAATAACTTGATCACACATATATAAATTATGCATGCTACATTAATCTAGGAAAGTATCCAAAAAAATTACAATGCTTCAATATAGTACTAAACCCAAGTACAAAAGAAAAGCAAGTAAATAGATCCACAACACCGTAAGCCTCATCTGGTTCCCATGCTCCCCAGATCCACATCAATGAAGTACTTGAAGTAGAAGGTTTCTTTCCATTATCTATACCTACAACAATATAATCTATTGGGGCCCAAAATCATGACCCAAACATGGTGTGAGACGAATCCCAGTAGGCAACCACCCAAAGATCTGTGCCTAACAGTCAGTAAATATATATGGAAAGAAATAAACATAATGATCCAATAAACAAGGAAGTACATATAGTAACAATCCTACAAATTCAATCGCATTAATTTTCTTATATCAAGTAAGTAGCTAATCAAAAGAAGGTAACCCTCTGGGAAGTACTCACAGCCTATCCCCTCTGGTTCAACAAAAAAACACAAGAAACCCTATAGGAAGTACACACAGTCGGACCCCTCTAGTTCATATTTATTAAAGACACTTTGAGGAAGCACTCACCTTCAATTCCCCATGTGGTATCGTATCGGTAACTAATAGGAACTCTGAGGAAGAACCCAACATCCAATTTCCCTTGTGGCCCGTATCGAGTAAACTACAGACATTCTGAGGGAGCTAAAGTCCACCCCCTATGGTCTCGCAACGTAACAGTAAATAGACACTCTAGAGAATCCCTCAATGTCCATTATTCCTATGTTCTACTACACCAAGTTCTCACGACCCTATGTATGTCAGTCGTACACAACAATATGTGGTAGCCAAAGTAAACCTCAAGAACTACTTGGATAAACAATCGACATCATGTCATATCATGTCAGATAATAATCACTCCATCCTAAAAATACTAGGCATGGGTATCAAAGCAGCACTCTAACAAGAAAATATAAACCAAATGGTAAAAAAAACATGGGGAAAACAAACATAGCTTGGAAAAGATAACCCTATTATTAAACAATTAACCTCTATCTAATAAAACATGGCATAACGGGAAAATAAATGGGCTAAAACCATAAACACGCAATATCCCAAACAAGGTTATTGGTAACTTTTTCAAATATAAATCAAATACTAACTATGAAAAGGCACAAACAACCTAACATGGCGTTGTGAGATCGATATAAGTGAACATCACGACTTGAATCTCCCTAGAACATTGTAGATCTACAAAAATGTTTAAAACCTTAAACTGATGATAACTCATGAGTGAGTAGAAACCAAGAGATGATGCTCAAGATGAATGAGAACTCACCGATGTGATTTTAACATAATAGAGGGTGGTCGATTCGGAGAAAGGACATCGAGTCGGGGAATCAGAGAAGATCTGCGGCCGTACGGACGCTCTTAGACAAAATAGGTCGAGAAGAAGTGCTTTATTTCCATCATACATGTCCCTAGTCCGTTTAATGAAAAAATAAAGTACACAACGTGTTCTTTCAAAGTACAGAGTGTGTACTTGACTTTTACAGCCTTTGCTTTAGGTCATCTTCAGGTCACCACACACGGGCATGTACTCGGCTGTTACATGACCAGTACATGGTCACCTGTGAAAACCGGGTACACGACGTGTACTCCTAAAATTACGAGAAACTCCTCTTTTTCTCAAAAACAACCAGATAAGTAAAACATACTTGAAAAGAAGATCTGGGTTCTTACAAAAATCCCCACTTAAAAAAATTCATCCTTGAATTTCCCCAGTAAGGTGGCGTAGAAGAAGACTGCTCAAACAGCTCCGGACACTGCGACCGTACATTAGCCTCCCTCTTGTAGGTCTCGTCCTATACTCTCCCGTGCCACCAAAGCACTCATACTAAAAGAATAGACAGACCACAGAGAACCATAACACTTTGATCAAAAATCTGGATAGGATGCTCCTCGGACGAGCCATCCACCTCGATCTGAACCTCCTCGGATTGGAAAACATGAGACGAGTATGAGTAGTAACGTCGAACCTGAGAAACATGGAAGAAGTCGTGCATATCCCGATACCTCTGAGGTAACTATAGTCGATAAGAAAATTGGTCCGAATCTCTTCAAAACCTCAAACGACCCGATCTACCTCAACGGAAGCTTACCCTATCTCTTACTCCTCTTGTGTCCCAACCTTGGTGTGACACACAAGAAGATCTGATCTCTAACCTTCAACTCTAGAGGTCATCTCGCTTGATCAGCAAAAGACTTCTTTCATTACTGTGCATTATTCATCCTCTTCCGAATCAACACTATCTACCCCATGGTCTCCAAGAAAATATGTGGTCCCAGTATAGCTCCCTCTTCTATCTTCAGTCAACAGAAGGGTGATCGACATGGCCTACCGTACAAATCTTCCTAAGGTGTCATCTGAATAGTTGATTGAAAACTATTATGGTAGGAAAACTCCACAAGAGGTTAGTACCTCTCCCAAGAACCTCCAAAATCCAGGTTGCATGCTCGAAGCATGTCCTCATGCACATGAATCGTATGCTCGAAATGGAAATTTGTTTGGGGGTTGTAATATGTACTCAGAAGTATATTTGCACCCAAAGCACTCTAAAGTCCCTTCCAGACCCAAAATGTAAAACATGAATATCTGTCTGAAATAATGGAGTGTGGAACCCCAAGTAGACATAAAATCTCTCATATGTACAACCTTCCCAGCTCATCAACACTAAAGTTCTCCTTGATCGGCAAGAAGTGTGAATCCTTATTGAGTCTATCAATGAAAACCCATACTACATCATTCCATCGAGGCGACCTCAGGAAACCTGTCATGAAATCCATCATGACATCATTCCACTTCCACTCGGGAATGGGTAACTCCTGCAAAAGCCCTGATGGTCGCTGATGCCCCACCTTCACCTGTCGATAGGTGGAACACCTCATTACAAAACCGACAACATATCTCTTCATATTTGGCCCCCAATACTGATGGTGTAGAGCTCGATTCATCTTGGTGAAACCAGGATGAACTAACCCAACTAAGGAATGAAAGCCTCACATCACCTCCACGCATATGTCTACATGCACCCACATGCGCCCATGAAAACACAAGATCTCATCCTTGCCTACTGTTCATTCAGGAATATGGTCCTCTCCTAACACAGTCTCCCATAGGAATAAGCCTTCTGAATCTGATAGCTACCTCATTTGCACTAGATCAAGAAGAGTAGTGGTAATAATTATAGAAGATATAAATGTCATTCCCTATTTTTCGTGCACCTCCAAATGGAAATCAGAGAATAGAGCTGTAAGCTGCCACTCACTTCTAGCCTCCTGAACTGCCTGCACCTGAGTCCTCCTACTCAATGCATTAGCCATTGTGTTGCCCTTCCCAGGCGTGTTGGTAAGCTCAAAGTCAAAATGCTGAAGGTACTCAACCCACCTTCGTTGTCTCAAATTTAGGTCACGATGAGTGAAGATATACTTGAGACTTTTGTGGTCGGTGAAAAACACAAAATGATCTCCCATAAGATAATGTCTCCAACAACATAAAGCATGAATAACTACAGCCAGCTCGAGATCGTGCGTCAGGTAATTTCATTCATGTGGCCTCAACTGCTGAGACCCGTACACAACAACTCATTCTCCCTGCATAAGCACTACTCCCAACCCAATACCAGATTCATCACAGTAAACATTATAGATCTTTCCCAGCTCTGGTAATACTATAATCAATGATGAAGTCAACATACCTTTTATCTTCTGAAAGGCCGACTCACTAGAATATGACCACAAGTACTTTACACCATTCTTATTTAGGCTCATTAGTGACACTGCTAAGCGTGAGAAGTCATGTATGAAAATCTTTTAGTACCATCCATCCCTAAAAAACTCCTTACCTCAAATACATTCCTCAGTTTCTCCCAAGAAACTACTGCTCTAACTTTCTCGGGGTCTACTGATACTCCTATCTCTGATATAACATGGCCCATGAAGTGAATTTGGTCCATCCAAAAGTGGAATTTTGAGATCTTATCATATAACTGATGCTATCTCAGTGTACTCAAAACGATCTCAATATGGGTAGCATGGTCATGTCGAGTGTCAGAGTACACCAAGATATCACCCATGAAGACTACTATAAAAGAATCCATGTATGGATGGAACACTCGGTTCATCAGTTCCATGAAGATTGCAAGCGCGTTTGTGAGACCGAACGACATAACCACATACTCGTATAGACCATTCCTACCCCAGAAGGCTGTAAGTGGTACATATGATGGTCTAATGAGAAACTGATGGTAACAAGACATCATGTAAATCTTTGAGAACACCCGGGATTCTTGAAGCTGATCAAAGATATCATCAATCCTCAGTAAGGGATATAGATTCTGGACCATCAACTAGTTCAACTTCTGATAATCCACAGAAAGTCTAAGGGTACCATCCGCCTTCTTCGCAAAAAGGACAGACGAAGCCCAAGGAGAAGTAATAGGTTAGATGAAACCATTTTCCTACAACTTCTTCAACCGCTTCTTGAGATCCTAAAACATAGGTGTATCCATTCTATAAGGAGGAATCGACACCGGTGTCGCTCCTGGAACAAGATCAATAAAAAATTCAACCTCTCGCTCTAGAGGAAAACTTGAAAATTTCTATGGAAATTTATTCCTGAAATGGTCAACCAATAGAGGAAAGTCCATTTGGGAAGTCCCCCAATCATCCAGATATAAACTAGAAATCTGGGCTATAAATCCTCCCAACCCATGATGCTCGTGTCCTGCTCTTCTCTCCTAGACATCCAACTCGCCCTTATGAAGAAACAATCCACCTTATGGTGATATGAAACTCACCCTACGATGATAGAAATTGGAAACTTCCTGGAAGGTAACTAACCAATCCATTCTGAGAATGACATCATAGTCTATCATCTCTGGGACATAAAGGTCCCATAGGAAGTGACACCCACCAACATCGAGAGAGCACTCCTTGCACTGACGTATACAAGTCGTTCTTGTCCACAATGGTGTGTCTAGATTTAATATACCAGTAGAAGAAAATATATAGAGGCCAAGGCTCTCTATAATAGAAAAAAATATAATGCTATGGGATGCCCCTTTATTGAATGGAGAAGAAGCTAAAACTGAGCAATTATGATCGTACCTCGAATTGTAGAGGGTCCTGGATCCTGCTCCTACTGGGTCTGCTCCCCTGCAAAAGTATGACATGCAACACATCCCTATGAACCTATTTGACTACCTTGAGCTGATCCACCCTATTTTTACTGAATGCTTAGTGACTTGATACCACGTTTGTGACCTCCACCTCGGCCTGAATGGCCGGAAGAGCTCCAGTTCCCTGACTGATGAGAAACTGGCAGTTCTTCTCATGAATGAGGAGCCATAGAAGAACCCCTGTCACCAGCTGTTGGTGAGAAACAAATGATAGAAACACTGAATATTTCCCATCTTGCCACATGATTGGCACTCCAATGGGTCTCTCCAGAAATTTAGACTCATATGCCCTTTCTTCCCTCACTAGTAGCACACCACCTGGCTACCAGAAGATGTCTCTTGTCTCATCAGATCTCCACGTTAAGACTCTCTACAGAGATTCCTGCTATTAGTAGGAGGGATACTAACTCTGGATGTCGAGTTTCACTGACTCACAACTCCAGAATCCCTCAGATTTTTCTCCGTGATCAGTGCCTGGTTGACTATAGAAGTGATGGACGTCAGCGTCAAGATGTTCCCCTGATATCGGATGTCGTGCCTGAGACCATACTCAAAATTCCTTTCCAGAAATAACTCATCACCTCCTAGAATAGGAGTGAAGTGATACAGATCTATAAAGATAGAAGAATACAGAATAACAGAAAGAGTACCTTGCTCCAGAATCAAAAACCCTTTGGATCAATTGGCCCTCAAAGTCTCTGGGTAGAACTAGTCATAAAAGGAATGCTCGAAATCATCACACGCCATAACCATCTAGTGTACCTCCCATGAGATCACATCCTACCATCTCTTAGCAGAATCCCAAAGCATATACATAGAGATAATCACCCTCCTCTCTGGAGGCATCTCTAGATGCTTGATGATAGAAATCATGGCATCTAACCATGAATCTTCATCCTGAGGTCCTCCTTCCCCTGTAAAGGTGGGAGGATACTGCTACTATAAAAACCATGTTAACTCTGCCAAAGAAAAGGCATGTTTCAATACTCCTTGGAAGTTCTGCATAAACCTCATAAAGCCCACTCGGAACTGTGCGTCAGCAACTGTGTCCATAATGACGGCTGGTGCCAAGACTAGCACAACTAGAGGAACTGGTGGTAGTCCCTAATCAGCCATATCTAGTGTCTGATCACTACCCTAAAATAGGTGGACAATTGGAGGACGTCTCGGTGGAATGACTCTGCAAGGTCAATTACACACCTTAGATCAAGATTAAGAGGGACTGAAACATAGATGTATATGAAGGTAACAAGATAAAGAAAGCATTTATATTTTTTAAAACATGGATACAAGGCATGTAAAATTCCTAGACACTGTGTTCCCTTAAGCCTTCACATGGGCATGTAATTTTTCCATCCCAGGTCGTGTAACACCCCAAACACACAGTGTGTTATCCTAACACACAACATGTACTTGAATCCACTTTCCATGCCCGAGTTCTTTTAAATGGCCCGACCACAAAGTTTCCCTAGAACAATAATAAATGGCGTGTTAGTGCCAAACATGGCGTGTACTAGAAGAACATCAATGAACCATGTTGTTTTTCACACGACGGGTTACACGACTCACTCTACATGGCATGTTTCTAGATGGGCATGACGTGTACTAGAAGGATTTCACTGACCCGTGTTGTTTACTATATGGCCATATACATGGGTTACACTACATGACATGTTCAATCTTGACAGGACATGTATAAATTACATTTTATCCATCCGTGTCATTGGTCACACGGGTTGACACATGGTCTACACAACACGACGTGTACTTTCAGCACACGATGTGTCCCACCAAGATTTCCCAACCTCGTGTATCTGCCCACACATCCAGTGAAATGGTTAGAGACTACATGGCGTGTACATACAGAACACCACGTGTACTTATGAAAACAGTTCCTGAATAGAGGGGCACATGGCGTGTATTCATCATTACACGCCATGTATTCTGGGTTTCTCTGGATAATAAGCCTCATAAAATACTCCGTAAGACCATAAAAACACTGAAATAGACATTAAAGTGACAAATTCTGATTTGTGAGGGCCCATACTCCCCGTGAATCAAAGCATGGAATCTTAAACATTTCATATTTAAGGAAAAAAATACAATGATCCACAAAATTCTGATCCATGAGGGCCCACAACACCTCAAGAACCGAATTTTGGCGTCCATTCAAACAAAACCTTACAAAAACCAATACCTTATAAAATAATAGGGATTATATCAAGGTATATATCACAACAACATGCATATCTAGAACAATATATATCAAAACAACATGCAATCAATAATGAACCCAAAATGGCATTACAAGAATGCATGAAATGTGATCTCTAGAAAATGCCTATTTGATGAATGAGATGGAATACCCTCATCTCATCGGGTTGCAATAGAAATCGAACCTCGATAACATCAACGATAATAGCACAATACATGTGAATCACCCAATGGTAAATAAAATCAACTGTAAAAGTGAAAAACTAGAAAAATTCCAATAACGAGGTAAATTGTCTTTTCCCTATACACGGGTTAGCTACTCCTGGGCACAGCTTGTTACCAAGTAACTATTCCTTCATATCCATGGCTATAGTCTCCAAACAGTAATTCAAGAAGAATAAACCTCCTCTGATACCACTTTGTAACATCTCGGTTCTGGAAGCCTCCCAGAGGCACCCCGTACCCGGTTGTCCACATTGCCACAAGAAAATTTCCCTAAACACCAAAGGCTGTCAACTAGAAATGAGGGCCTTGGGTGTGATAGTGGGGAAACTATGCCCTCCTTGGTAGAGTAACACAATCTAAGTAAAATAGATAGCAATATCGAAGCAGTAATAACACCATACAATAGTAAACAGCGGAAGACTGGAAATAATAACTGGAGCACACATATATAAATGATGCATGATACACATGTCTAGGAACAAAGACAAACAAATCAAAATGCAGGAATACAGTACTAAACCCAAGTACAAAAGAAAATATAATAAAAATATCCACAACATCACAAGCCTCAGCTTGGTCCCATGCTCCCTAGCTCTACAATAATCAAGTACCTGAAGTAGAAGGGTGCTTTCCCTTGTCTAGAACTACAACACTATAATCTGTCTTGGGCCCGAAAGCATGACCCAAACATGGTGTGAGACGAATCCCAGTAGGCAATCACCCAATGATCTATTCCAAACTGTCAACGACTATATATGGTAGGCAATAAACAAAATGAAGCTGTAAACAAGGAAGTACACGTAGTAACAATCCTAAAAATTAAATTGCATTCATTTTCATATATCAAGTAAGTAACTAATCAAAATAAGGTAACCCTCTAGGAATTACACATAGCCTAACCCCTCTAGTTCGACAAAAAAAAACAAAATCAACCCTCTGGGAAGTACACACAGTCTAACCCCTCTAGTTCAGCTTTAGAAAAGACACTATGAGGAAGCACTCACCATCAATTCCCCTTGTGGTCTCATATTAGTAACTAATAGGAACTTTGAGGAAGCACTAAATGTTCAATTACCCCGATGTCCTATATCGAGGAAACAATAGATACTATGAGGGAGCCCAAAGTCCATCCCCCCTATGGTCATGCAACGTAATAGTAAAAAGAATCTCTGAAGCCCTCAACATCCATTCTCCATATGGTATACTACACCAGGTTCTAATGGCCCTGTGTAAGTCAGTCGAGCACAACGATATGTGTAATCCAATGTAAACCTCAAGCACTACTTGGATAAACAATATATAACATTTCATAGCATGTCAGATAATAATCACTCCATCCTAAGAATACTAGGCATGGGAATCAAAGTAGCACTCTAACAAGCAAAGCTAGACAAAATGGTTAAAAACAAGAAAACATGGAAAAAACATCCATAGCATGGAAAAGATAACCCTATTCTAAATCAATTAACCTCTATCCAATCAAAAAAAGGCATAATAGGAAAATAAAAGGGATAAAACCATAAACACACAATACCTCGGACAAGGGTATTAGGCACTTTTCCACATATAACTCAAAGTCTAACTATGGAAAGGAAAAAACCACCTACCTTAGCATAGTGAGATAGATATACGAGAAACTCATGACTTTAATCGCCCTAAAATTCCATAGATCTACAAAAACATTAAAAACATTCAACAGAGGATAACTCATGAGAGAGGAGAAATCAAGAGATGATGTTAAAGAAGAAAAGAGAACTCACCGATGCGATTCCAATGCAATCGACGATGGTTGATTCTAATAACGGACAATGAGTCAGGGGTGCGGAGAAGATCCGTGGCTATATGGATGCTCCTGGATGAAATAGGTCGAGAAGAAGTATGTTTTGTCTGTCAAACATGACCCTGGACCATTTAATGAAAAAAAGCAAGTACACGACATGTTCTTTAAAAGTACAAGGTGTGTACTTTCTTTTTATAGCCTCTTCTTTATGTGGTATGTAGGTCACTACACACAACCATGTACTTGGCCATTACACAGCCAGTACACGGTCACCCCCGAAAACCGGGTTCATGGCGTGTACTCCTGAAATTTCTAGAAACTCTTATTTTTTCTAAAAAACAACCAGAAAAGTAAAACATACTTGAAAAGAAGATCCGGGTTCTTACACTAGCCTTCTGCATAATAAATTTATATTTATTATAATTATATACTAGAGTCATTTAAATACTTATAATATCATATATGATCCACTTATAATATTTAAAACATATTTATCAATAACTCTATTAAAATCACCATTTCTGGGCGTAAACTATTTCATTTTTATAAGAATTTTTATTTGATGGTTTCAGTACATTTAAATTGATCATGGTTTCATCATATATAGAATATTAATTATGATGTTAATACAATATATATTAATTACATAAATATTTAGAGTCTTCCATAAATAATATAAATTGAAAAATTAATTACACTGTTTATGGAGACGTTAGGGTGTACGTATGCATGAAATTTGTTTTCAATTTTTGAAGGATGGAATGAATGAAATGTAAATAATTAATTAAATTATTAGAATAATTATTATATAAAATATATTATATATATATTCATTAAATATATCCTTTTTAACATCTATTTAAAACATAAATGAGAAACAAATCACATCGCTTTATAGAGGTGGTAGTCCACTCATACACACGAGCGACATTATCATTATCCAACAAATAGAAATGCGGGAAGGTTGATATGATATTATAATTAATGAAGAATAATTATTTCATAAATATCATATATAATATTTAAATCCATCACGATAACCATACATGAAATATGCTGATGAAAAATGAATTTTATTACAGCATGGACGTGGTAGTCCAAACATACGAATAAATAATACTTTTACATCCCATTTGATGGAAAAGGGGTGTATAATGGTATTTTCAAAGTCATAATAAAATTTAATTATATCTATTATCCTAAAGTAATTATTTACTGATTAATACTTCATATTTAGAGACTTTAGAAGAAGAAATAAAATGAATGAGGCTAGGTAGGATGATTATATCTTCTTTGATAGGCATCCTTTATATCCATTCTCAAGGAACCTTTGAATGAAATTATAAGAATATGAGAAAAATACAATTAATTGATAAATCAGTTAATAAGAGAATTGGTGGGATTTATATCCACAAAAAAATATCAATGTAGTGTAATGAAAAGAGATAAGGGGTGTCCTCTCATAAGGGAGGGAAAGGACACACTTGGAATTACTATAAAGATCAAATTATAAATAAGTAATTCTAAAGAAAAATGACCCCAAATGGATTGATATTTAAGAAATTGAGTATAATGTATAAATATAATCATAAAATGAAATTTATTTTTGTTTTTTGTCATTTTATACCATATCTTTTGTTTTAACCCATTGGTTATCTAATTTTAATCTTAATAGCACTGATGACTTTTATAATACTAAAGAATTATAATTTTACATATAAAGTAAAAAAATTTGTCATAAATGATCAGGGGATTAATATTTATAGTATTTATAATAATAATTTTCATATTGAAATCTTTTTTATGATTTTTAAATATTTTAATAAAATATGTTTTTCTTAAAAGACATTTATTGTCATTTTAAGACTATTAACATAATTTGACTTTGAAAACCGCATGATAGTAATTAAATTGGATGAAAAAACATTAAAATATCTCAAATATGTTTTATTAATCTATAAAATTATGGGGAAACTATATCTCACCTGAACAATATTAAATTTGTAGTTTTTAAAAAAATTCCTTGATTTTTCTTCCACTTACACAAGCAGTGTGTTGAGTATGTGTATGAATTTAAGGAAATTATTTCATAAATAAAATTTAAAAATAAGTTACCATGATAAAAAAATTATTTTATATTTAAAATAAACATTTATAACTAAATCTATCTTATTTTTATCCTTATTTAAAATCTCTAGAGATATTATATTGAAAAGGATGGAATTTTGTGTCACATCTAGGCTTCGCACATCGGTAATTATTTTAATTTTTATCTTTATCTCAAAAATTTTATCTGAATTAATTTTTTTGTCGAGGTGAATTCCAGGCCTAATGAGAGTTTTATCATTTTGCTGATAAATGAACATTTGGATTAGCAGCGCTCGACACATGGGCATGGCTCAGTCGAAGCCGTGTGGCTTTACTAAATCGACCTTCGCCCCGCCTAGTGCTCGATTATTTAAATAATCAATGGGGTGAAAATGGAAGTTTATTTAAGGAAAAAGAAAACAATACAGGGAAAAAAATATACAATCATGGAACACCCAAAAACCATAATGAAGGAGTTATGGTGTTGGAGATCAAAATCCCAAACTTCAATATAAAAGTGTCAAGAACCACCCAATGAAGTGTGGTCATATCTGGATGTCAACAGTACATCTTCCTTGATTTCAATTTTCAAAGGCTGCTTCATGCACTCCATTCCATAAATAGCATCGGGGAAGGCCACTCTAGGTTGAGAGTTCATCTCTCCATGAACTGCTAATAGAATGAGGAGACCTTTAAGACTACCTGGAGATCCCATGCGATCAAATACAGAATCAAAGAATAAACTTCTTGAATTCCAGTTGTAGAAAATCTTAATGATGATTGAAAAATAGGCACTGAGAATGAACCCAGCTCCAGCGGCCCAGTCCTGAAAAAACACCTTCACACCCAAGGGTAGTATGGCTGGCTCACCAGAATTTGGGAAGATAACTGCAAGAGACCATAATTTGGGAAGACCACTGAAACTGAATGCAGCACATCAGGTTCTAATTCCAACCTGTAGAAAAAGAAACAAACCTCTACAAAGAAGAAAAAAAGAATAAAAAAAACAGACCCCAAATAGAAAGGCAGGACACAAGGATGAAAATGACCTAACAAAACAGCCACAAACATGGATAAGAGATAGCTTACAAAAGTCTAAAAATGAAAGACTTGTCATAGTCCTTTTTAAGTAAAGGAAAGAGATCATTAGGAACTTGATCATACCAAAAATAATCAACTCAATTAACACCTTTATTATCCAGTCCATCAGCAACAGAATTGGCTTCCCTATAAATGAGAGTGATAATATGATTCAAAAAAACTAGAGTCTCTAAACAATTAATCCAATAATTAGTAAGTATCCAGGAATAATCAATGGGGAAAACAATAAAGTGCTAATAGAATAAAATAACAAAAAAATAAAATAATATTATTTAAGAGTTTTCATAATAATAATGATAATAATAATAATATTTTTGGGATTATTATTATTATTATTTAAATTAATATTTTAATTTGGTCTTGGATGTTATATTATTTTTATAATTATATAATTATTAACTGATGATTATTATTAATAATAGTATTATTAATATTTTAGAATGGATTATGTTTCCATTTTTTTGGGTTTTATTTTATTTTCAATTACTTTTTATATTCTTTCCATTTTCTTTATTTTCTTTTTTTTATTTTATTTTTTATTATATTCTCCCTCCTTTTTTTCCTATACCCCCTTCCTTTCCTCTCTTGCTCATCATTCCAGGCTTCCCCCTTCCCCTCTATGTTTTGAGTAGCATCCCCACCTTCTAACCCTAATAATGGCGCTCCTTCCTCTACCCCTCCTCCTTCTCACCAGACCACTCTCCTCCTCCTCTTAGACAGTCGCCCCGCCCCTTGACTCGCACCACATGAACCTGCGCCATCCACTTCTCACTGAACCACATGAGCCCCGCTGTCTCTCACCACCCAGACCTACGCTGACCCTCCCTTCCGGCTGGTTTTCCTACATAGCAGACCTATGGATCCTCTCTGTCGTGATCGGTTAGCTTCCCACACCCTCGCTATAGGTGTGCCTTTTCTACTTTTGGTTGATTTCTTCCTTTGAGAGTTTATCAGGTTATGGTTTAATGTGAATTTAGTTCAGTTTTGATGTTTTTGGATTTTATTTCTTGAAATCGGGTTCACTTTAGGTAGGATCTCTGTGCATTAACATTTAAATTTAAGAATCATTTATTTATTTCATTTCACACCTAGTTTTAAAATTAATTATTGATGTAGAATTATTAGTAAAATTTCCTATCTTAAATTGGAGTGGTTTGTTTTTTATAATGTGTTGCAATAAATGGTTGGATTGTGTTTTCACATCAATTTCCTGATAAAATTTCCCTTTTGACTTTTTGAATGTGTTTTAGATTTAAAATTCCAGTTTGGGTTTATTAAAAGGGTTTCGAAGTGTATTTCTAGTTTTCAAAGTGGTCTTCATGTGAATCTTGAAGAAATTTTTGGCTATGTGAAAATCATGTGAGGACCGGTTGGCACATTTGTAAAAATAGTTATCTCAAGAAAACCCTCCTTGGATGCGGTTAACTTGCTTTGGTTGAGTTATATGTTATGGGTGGTCTGTCGGGTGGGACATTCCTATGATCAAATGGTTAAAAGGGGAGGGGCGTATTCCTTGGGGTGACTCAGGGGGTGACATTGTTGTTTTTGTTGACTGAGTGTGAGGAATGTACTTATGACTCAATACTTGTTTGAAATTGTTGGCTCACCCAATTTTTAGTCTAAACATTGTAACCTAGCATAGGTAAATTTTCAGTGAATGATTGTTGCACTAGTTCAAATTATGCACTGGATAGTGGCCCATAGAAGGGTGTTATTTTATAATATTTGCTATGGGATTGGGACCCTCGGTCAGAACAGGTTGGGCGACGATCGGGCATTTGGGAATTATTATTTTATCAGGTAGGGCATGCCTTAGTGATGAGTCACATGTATAATACATTCTAGACTATTCCTGATCTCCTAGGTTATCCCATGTATATCGACACCTAGTTATATGTGGTGGATGATTAAGGTGAATTGTATTGTTGGTCACACTTTCTTGTTATTTTCAATTTCCCTTATGTGATCATTTTTTCCTTCGCATATGCTTCATCTCTTTGTTAATGGGGATAAAAATGTCTTTTTTTAAAAAAATTATTGAAAATGGTTTTTAAAATGTTTTAAACTTCTCTATCCCTCTTTCTTTAAAAAACGTTAAAGCTTCATTCTTGGAAAACAACTTAGATTAAAATAAGAAGAGGAAATGACCATGATTTTCTTTAAGGGAAAATGTGTGGAAACCCAACATTATATATTGTAGTTCAAAACTGAAATCAATCATTCATTTTTTAAAGGATTTGAATTGAGAATAGATATCAGGATATCCTACTGAGTATTAATACTCACACCTATATTGTTTTATTGTTTTTAGATTCTCTTGTAGGTTTGAATAAATATTGATCACCATGGTCGAGTGTTGGTAGTGGTTTGAAGAGTGAGTCTCTGGGTCATGAGGTGTTCTGGTCATGGTTAGGTTAGTGTCTGTTATAAGTTTTTTATTTTTTTTTTCGTTTATTTATATTTTGTTATTCTAATTTTTACAATGCTTTATTTATTTTCATTAGGATAATTCATTCCCATTCATTCTTTATTGATGCCATGGAACTTGTCTCTAGCCTAGGAGGATAAAGAATTCCTATCGGGCCATGCCCCTGATCGGCTCGGGTGACTGGTTCAGGGTCGAACTAGGTTGGTTAGTGAAAAAATGGTATATGAGGGAGGTTTTGTTCTTATTATTTGGGATGTCAGGTAGATCGGGGTTAAAACTATTGGATATCGAGGGGTAGGTGCGAGAAGAGCGTCACAAACTCCTACTCATTCTGATCCTCAAGTAACTAGGGGTAGTCTTAGATTTATGTTTTTAGAATTGGTTTGTGTGGATAGGGGATGACCATAGAAGTAAAATGGAACTGTGCGTAGTCTCACATGGTGTAGCAACCCATGTGATGCCTGAGTGTATGGTTCGACACTCATAGTGGTTGGCGCTTGCCTAGGGCATGGTCTGCTAAACCATGTAGACGGGTTTGGCATGACCACTAGTTCCCTATCGAGGTGATTTAGTGTTGGTGATTTCGTGGTTCAGTTTTGGGTTTGTACAAAGTGGGTTTTTTAAAAAAATTAGACTTTGGGGTTTCTCTTATTTTATCTTGGTGTGAGTTTGGCATGATTTTTAGGGTGCGTTCTTCTTGGATGTTGTGTATGGAATTTGGAATTTTATTTATTCAAATTGTATTTCTAAAAGAATGTATTGGGTTATTTGAAATTGAAGTGATTTATTTTGGAAGTGGAATGTATTTTAAAAATTTGTCTTTAATTTTTGATATGGTTTTAGAAAAATATATTTTTTGAATATTGGAAATGTTTTTTTGAAAACAGAAGAGCCTTGTTTTGGTCCTGTGGTATTTCTATGGGTTCTTGAATGTCCATGTGGACGTGATTAATGGATAGTTTTGGATCATGTGGATGGGTGCCCGAGTGGCAAAAAAATGCATATTTGCGAGGCATCATGGAATATCAGTGGTGAGTGATTGATTTCTATGGCCTCTTCTATTTTCCTAAAAAGTGATTTTTTCTATAAAATGAGTTTTTGTGATTAAATGAATTTGTAATTGGAAAACAGTTTTGATCTCGGAGTGAAAATGATTATTTCAAAAGAGCTTATGGAATTTTTTGGTAAGTGCTTTTTCTTCTTTATCAAGTGGTTGTTTTCTTGGAAAATGAATTGATGCCTTGGGTTGGAATTATCGGATTTTCATCTGGAGTGGGGATGTTTGTTTTATGAGGTGAATGATTTTGTGGACAGATGTTTTGTGTTCCTTGTTCAGTATATGCCCCTATAAATATCCTATAGGTTTCCAGTAGGTCTCTCTCTATTTTTGGATCATCGCAGATGCTCAGTGGAGTGATAGAGTTGGGTTCTTCTTGGTTGTGACGGTTGTTTGCAGGTGTTGAGGTTTGTTTAATATTTTTGAGTGCATTGGGAATATTGGGAGTGTCTAATTTTTGAAGGACTCCAAATTTTGTGAGGGTGTAATTTTCCATGAGTATATTTGGACGAGCGGGACTAAACCAGTTAATGATGACTGTTCCATTTTTTTAGAATGGGGATGTATTGATCAATCCTTAATACTAACATCATTATGTGGTTGTACCCAAGGAAGTGAAGGCGAGGGGAAGTGGCAGAGCTCATAGGTGCTCAACTAGTTAATAGATGGTGAAGGAGGTGTGTTGATATTTCTGATGAGCTAGTGTTATGTACCTCTAAAGTTGTGTGTAATGATTATTTTAAATCTTGTAATAGTTTTTGGTCGTGTTCATGTTGTGGTAAGTGATGGTTCCTCGTTTGATGAGGAGTGTGAATCGAAGGGACCTATTCTTTAAATTCTACTTCCATTAGTTCGTGTTGCATGACCGAAATACCACTCAATCGCCTATCTCTAGTGTGGTCAATTGGGTAGTCTAAGTTGTTCACTGCAATTATGAGTTGGTATGTCGATGGAGTGGTCACATGGGAAAGGAGGAGAAGCCTATACATTGATTTTCCAGCAGATGTGGTTCTAGACAGAGATATCCAGCTTATGACAATGTGGTGGTAGATACTTCAAACATTAGGGCCATAACCATAGGTCCTAGGATGAACCTTGTTCCCAGTGAAAATTCGTTGGATGTGGGATGGGTTTGGTCTGTGTTATGTTCGTAGTGTCAATATGGGGAGAACTTTAGTTATCTATTGTGGTATTGTCTCTGAAGTCTTTATCTTTATTGGGAAGGGCCTAAAGTACTTGTCTCCTTACTGTGGTCTTCATTTTTGAGATTCCCTCTTGGAATGTAAGGAGGTTCATAGAATATGTATTCTTGTTTAAGTTCATGGGTGTTCTCTATGAACATTCTCGTGGGTCAGTAATGAATTGAAATTATACTCCTTTTGGCAATGCTCAAGTCTTGTGGAATTGATACGCACCTGCATTTTTCACATCTGGGTTAGGGATTTTGGTTGTCAGAACCCTCTATTGTGTTATAGTTTGGGCCATTGTAAGAATCATCCGTGCCAGTTGGCCCATGTTGGTGATTTCGTGATGAAAAGTTCAGTTCGTGTCACTCAAAGTAAACTGGGAATGCCAGCAAGAGTGTCGTGGTGTTAGGAAAATTCTAAAATAGTAGCTAGATATAGTGTGGGTCTCACTAGAATCTCTTTTTATGTTGGTTTGGTTTAAATTAAGGAACTTAGAGGGTCAAAATAGTGTTAGAGGTTGTCTGTGTTTGTGTGTCATTTTGATTTGAAGAACCAATGTTTGACTAGAATCCTAATATGGTAGGGAGACCACCAAAGGATAAAAATGTAGAAAAAATATTTTTTCAAAGTGAGCTCGGTAGGGAAACCCCTTACTTCTGCTCTACCTGACCCGAACCATGGTAATTGGTTAACTCGGGTAGTGGGTCACTTGACTAGTGTTTGTGGAGGTCTAGAGCAGCCCTAGTGATCCATATGTTAGGAGTCAAGTGTTCCATGTTGTAGTTGTGTTTGGAGGTGAATTCATTGTTGTTTATTTTTCTTGGTGATTCTGGTTTTGAGATATTTGGAGTTCAGGTCATGGGAATTTGGAATGCTCGGTCTTCGGGTGATTGAGGTTTTGTTTTAAATACCTTACGGTGTTCTCAATCTTACTTGGAACCAAGGGTTGACCAAGTCTAATGGCACTTTGTAGGGGAAGAACGTGTCATTGTGGATCATGCTTGGCCCGACAATAGTTTTTGTGTTTTGCTGAAAAATAAACATTTGGATTAGCAGTGCTCGACACACAGGAAAGGATTGGTCGATGTCGTGTCACTTCGCTAAATCGACATATACCCTTACTAGTGCTCAGTTAATTTAATAATCAATAGGGTAAACAATAAAGTGTTTAGAAAATAAAATAATAATCAAATAAAATAAGATTCTTTAAGATTTGTCTTAATAATAATGATAATAATCATAATAATTATATTTTTGGGATTATTAGTAGTATTATTATTATTTAAATTGATATTATAATTTGGTCTTGGATGTTAAATTAATGTTATAATTATATAATTATTAACTGATTATTACCATTATTAATATTATTATCTTAGAATGGCTTAATTTTCTATTTTCTAGGTTTTATTTTGTTTTCAATTTCTTTTTATTTTCTTTCGATTTTCTTTATTTTCTTTTTTATATTATTTTCTCTACTTTTTTCTCTCTCCCCCTTCCTTTTCTCTCTTCCCATCACACTAGGCTTTCCCCTTCCCCTTTGTGTCTTGTTCAGTGGCTCCTCTTTCTAATCCTAAGCATGGAACTCCTTCCTCCCTCCCTCCTCCTTCTCGCTGGACCACCCTCCTCCTCAACTCGGAAAGAGGCGCCCCCAACTCGTACCACACGAACCCGCACCATTCACTTCACACCAAACCAGCGGTTCCCCGCTGCCTCCCACTACCTTTACCTGATCCAGCCCTCCCTTCTGAAAGGTTTTCTGACACGACACACTTCTGGAACCTCTCCTTCATGATCGGTTAGCTTCCTACACCCACTATGCATCTGTGTTTTTCTTAGTTTGGTTTATTTCTTCATTTGAGAGTTTATCGGGTTAGGGTTTAATGTGAATATGGTTTGGTTTTGTTGTTTTTGGGATTGATTTATTGAAATAGAGTTCACTGTAGGTTTCTTTTTGATGTGGTCATGGTGCAGTTGAAGTTTTTCCTCAGGATTTGGGGGTTATAGACAATCTAGGAAGGTGATTACTCATATAATTTTTGTTTGATGGATTTGTTTTATTATTTAATTAATCTATCATATTTATTAATAAGTTTTCTTGGTGTGAAATTAGTTTTTATGCATGTTTATTATGCATTTGTTTTTTTAAAATGGAATCTTCTTGTGAAATGTGGTGCATCTTGGATGAAAACCCATATTTCATTATTAATCAATGTTTTATAAATTCTTCAACTAGTTTATTGAATATTATAGTGGTTGCATATTCTATTTTGATATTTTTTTGTGGTGTGTTTTTTCATAAAAAATATTTTTGAAGGGGTTTTGTTTGTAAATCCAAGTGTCACATCCTGAAAATTGTTTTATAAACTTTTATTCATTGTTTATTTAATTATATCAATGTGAAAAATTAGTTTTGAAGAGGATTGATAGGCAATACGTTTTAAAGTGAACTTTACATGAAACATTTTGGTGTAATCTTGATCCAATCCCTTGTTTTGTTCATTTGAAATGTATTAATAATTGTGTCAATGATTTATTAAATTGATATTGCATTCTGGGACATGGTTAGGAAGATTTTTTCAATGTATTTGGTTTTTAAGTGGAGTTTTTATATGAAATAAGTTTAGTTTTTAGTTTAAACTTTTGTTGTGATACTTTGATGTTTTTTATAAGTTGTTTAAATGATTTATTAAATTATGTGTAGTGATTACAGTGCATTTGGAAGACTCACATGCATATATGAAGGTATATATATTTATATATATAAATGCATGTATCCTTTATGTGTATATTCCCTCATGGTGCGGGGAGTACGTGCATTGAGTAAAGGATATACATAAAAATATATCGAAGTATGTACATGTGAGTGGATGGATACTTGAGTTAGAATGTTCCGAATGCTAAACATTGGCCTAGTTTTCATGAGGTAGGATCTCTATGTATTAACTTATAAATTAAAGAATTATTTATTTCTATAATTTTTCATGTAGTTTTAATATTAATTATTGATATAAAACTGTTAATAAAATTGTCTTTATTGAATTGGAGAAATTTATTTCTTAAATGTGTTGAAATAAATAGTTTGATTGGGTTTTCACATCAATTTCCTGATGAAATTCCACTTTGGCCTTTGTAAATGTGTTTTAGATTTAAAATGATGGTTTGGTTTCTTAAATGGGTTTCAAAGTGTATTTTTGGTTTTCAAAGTGGTGTGTGTGTGATTTTTTATGAAATGGTTTGGCATGCGAAAATCATGAGAGGCCGAGTTGGCACTTTTGTAAAACTAGTTATCTCAAGAAAACACTCCTTGGATGTGGTCCCCTTGCTTTGGTTGAGTTATATGTTATTGAAGGTCCATTAGGTAGGATTTTCCTCAGATCAAATGGTTGAAAGGAGAGGGTTGTATTCCTTGGGGTGACTCATGGGGTGGCTTTGTTGTGTGTGTTGACTGTGTGTGAGGAATGTACATGTGATTGGATACTTGTTTGGTATTGTTGTCTCACCCCCCCTTTCAGTCTGAACATGGGAACCTAGCATAGGGAGAGAAGTTTTGGTGAACAATTACAGCACTAGTTTAGACTACTGACTATTTAGTGGCCCATATCAGGGTGTTATTTTGTTATCATTTCTATGGGATTAGACCCCTCGTTCAGGAAAGGTAGGGTGACAATCGAGCATTTGGGTGTTATGATGTCATCAGGTAGGGAATTCCTTCGGGATGCGTCACATGTATAGTACGTTCTATACTATTCACGAGCTCTTAGGTTTTCCCATGTATATCAACAACAAGTTCTCTACGGTGGATGATTAAGGTGCATTGTTTCGTTGGTCATTGTTGCTTGTTATTTTCTATTTCCATTGTGTGATCATTGTTTTTTCCTTCACGAATATTGCATCTCTTTGTTAATAGGGATAAAAATGATTTTTTGAAATGTTTATGGAAAAAGGTTTTAAAAATGTCGTACACTCATCTATCCTTCATTCATTAAAAAAAAGTTAAAGCTTCTTCCTTGGAAAAGAACACAGCTTAAAATAATAAGGGTAATGGAAAGTGATTTTCTTTAAGGGAAATTTTTTGAAAACCTTATTTTATATATTATTGTTCATACCTGAAATTAATGTTTGTTTATTTAAATGATGTGCATTGAGAATAGTTATTGGGCTAGCCTATTGAGTTTTATTACTCACACCCATAGTGTTTTCTTGTTTTTAGTTTGTGTTTTAGGTTCAAATAGAGCTTGTTCGCCATGGGTGAGTATTGGTTGTGGTTTGGAGAGTAAATCTTTAGGTCACAAAGAGTTCTAGTCATGGTCATGTTAGTGAGTGTTGTTGGTTCTTTTTTGTGTGTTGTTTATTTACTTTTTGTTTTTCTACTTTTTATGTTTCTTTATTTATTTTGATTGGGAAAAAATTTCACATTTGTTCTCTGTTTATTCCCTTGAACTTTTCACTATCCTGGGAGGATCAGGAACGCCTCTCGGGCCATGACGCAGATTGGCTCAGGTGACTGGTTTAGTGGCGACCAGGGTTGGTTCGTGACATGTTGATTTTTTAACTTGAAATAATATAAATTTCATTATCAAGGAAAAAATGGAATAAAAATGGAATATATTAGAATTTAGGATGTCTATGGTAAAATTTCATCCCTCTAATAAAATAAAAGAAACATTTTGGGTTTATTTTGAGACCTTATATCATGGTTTTAAACCTATTTACCTATATTTCCTTTATCGAGATGAAAAATATTTACCACAGTTACTATTAAAAATGATTAAAAAAATAGATTTTAAAAAAAACATGAAACTTAGAATTTCAAATATAGAATCTATTTATAATGATTTAATTTCTATAACTAGCATAAATTCATTTTTAAATAAGTGTGAAAATCACGATGGAAATACACTTTTAAGAATAGAACTTGATTTATTCTTATCCCATGCATAGAAAAAACTTTAGGTGAATGTTTAATTTTTTATTGAATATATAATATAAAAATTTAATTAAATTAATTCACAAATAGTTATTAATTTAATAACTAAGATAAAAAACATTGTGTACATAAAATATTTTTTTTCAGAAAAACATCCCTTTTACATTCAAATGATTTTTATTTTGATTTTTAATAAATTTATAACTAATGAATTAATATTATACATGTGTAAAACATAATTTTTTTGTAATTTAGTTAAAAATATTTAGACCCTCCACTCAGATGGATAAGAAATATCTATCACTTTAAATCATAATATTTCAATAGTCTAACACAGTTTGTTTAAACGCGATGTTACGTGTAAAAAAAATATATCAATGAAAGAAAATATAAATATAGAAAACCATATCAAAAAATCAAAAGTTGTGACATTAGGAGACTCTATATAAGTTTATGTTTTTGTTAATTTTTTATAAACTATTTATTTAAATTTTCTTACTTAATGAATGAAATCTAGTTAATTTTTATAGAACTAGGTAGTAAGAAATGTAGTCCAAATGACATGCCTTTGAAAATATAATTAGTGGAAAAAGGTTTTTTCCTACCTCATGCGTTCAAAACCACTTTCTATGTAAGCATTAGTCTCAAATCATTTATTTCTATCTCTTTTTTAATGTATGTTAAATCTATTGATTAAAATTTCATCTAATTTTACTTTTATGAAATGACATGGATTGTTTGGAATCTTTGGAATTAGAGGAATATTGAAATACCATGGATTTAAAGTCGGTTTTTTATATATTAATTTTTGACTTCAAATAGGGATGGACATTTTTTCATTTTTGGGGTGTATAATGGGAGTTATTGGATGTGGGAAAAAAAGTAAAAAAATGACCAATTTTTTTTATCAAATGCTACTTAATTAAAATGAAATTTTATGATGGGTATCAATATTATTGAGTATTTAGTATGATGTCGTTGACTACACATTGGAACAATAGAAGGGGTATCCCATTAGTTTGGTCCTCAGGATTCCATTAGTCTTTTATTGGGTCCTCGATAATCCATCGAGTGGTTGCTAGAATTCCATTAAGTATGTAACGCCCCGACCCCAGCTGCCCAGAGTCGGTGCATTATTACATAACAATGGCATGATCACAAGAAAGATCAAATCTCGAAAGACCGAATGGTTTAGTAGCCTTGGAAACACTAGATATATTCATAAGTTTTACATTACATCATAAAATGAAAAACTACTACAACAACATAATGTTTCCACAATCCACACTATTAACCCCTCATAAAATCCTTGCAGGTCATTCATAACTTACTTCTTCACATCCTGGGAAAAATAAAACATAGAAAAGGGGTGAGCTCAAATGCCCAGTAAGGATAACAATATAGCGGAAACTTTCATAAATAAGAATAAACATTTAAGGAAATGTATAACTAAAACAAAAGCCTTTTAAATATGAACTTTCAACATGGTATGGAATAAATAAAATGAAATAATGCCATTTACTTATTCACATGGTTATTCTTCTAATCGAATAATCACATGCCAAAATCAATAACCACTTTCATAATGTTGGAATGCATAATGCCAGACTATCATAACCACATAGCCAAGGCCTCGTGCGAAGACTACAAATAAGATTTTGTCAAGGCCTTGTGCCAAGACACTAGTTTGTCTCATGAGACCTACCGATGCATCGAGGAGCTATAGCGGGCTCCACCCGTCACTTATTAAGTCCAATGCATTCCCATATGAAAAGGTTTAAACATAACATAAACATTCGTATTAAAACTAGCATACGAAATGTCAATAATTTCACCATAAACTATGAATGGTATAAAAATAGCACATCCACAGTCAAACATATCACAAAACCTTCAATACAATATAGAAGTTTTGTATCATAATAAATCAACTTCAAATAATCTTAAAATCCATCAAAGGATGTTGACATAGATGAAATCAAAATTCTTTTTAAAGAAGTATCTCCTTTTATTTTGAAATCATTTAAGATCCATATAAAATAAAACATTTTCTTTGAAAATATTCTTATAAGCTTGTATGGAAAGCTTCGACAATTTTATAACGGCGGAAAATAACCGCACCCGCCGTATAAGTTAAAAAAAACATTCTTACCTCAATTCTGTCGAAAAGGTTAAAAAGGACCTTGTTTTGAAAACGATGGAAAGATTCCTTTATAAACCTCTTATAAAAAGTCAAATAAGGGTATAAATGACTTTAACCCATATTCTTGTAAATATTAAAAATGTTTTGAAATACATTTCGAAGAAACATGGATGTGGATGATAAAGAGATCCCAGTAGATTATTACGTATAATACAACCTCGGATAATGAAGAGATTGTGAAATAACCCTTACCTTGTACTTTTCCTTGGTTGGGGTAGGTTAACCTCCTGTATAATGGTGAAATAGTTGTTATTAAATTATACAAGAATCATATATAATAATATTATATCATATATGATCTTTTAACATTGATTTGTTAATAATATCTTAGAATTATCGTCGTTTCGGGAGTTAACTTACTCATTTTCTTTTATATGTTTTGTTACATAAGCCATGGTTGTTGTATATTATTCATATCCAGAATGATATCTAGTCCTTAAACATCATTTTTAAATCATCAAATGATAATTATACTTGAATGGATACGATGGAGAATGAATCTCATCGCGTTCGTGGAGACGGTAGTCCGTACGTACGCACGAGCGAAAATATCATTCTTTTGATATTAAAATAATATATAAATGGATGTTATATCATATATACAGAATCATTAACATGTTATATTTATTATTTACATGAGTTACACATCATTATTATACCCATCCAAATAATATTATATTGAATAACAATTACACCACGACGTGGAGACGGTAGTCCGTACGTACGCACGTATGGTGACATGTTATTCAAAGGGTGGATAGAATACTGAATATGGTTGTACCATATTTATAATAACATCACAGTATATGTGAAATACTGGAGTTATTATTTTATAATTATAAGAACAAAGGAAGAAGAAGTGGAAGAAGAAATGAACTTGGAGAAGGGTGGTGAAATCATTACCTCTTCTTCGGGTTCTTCCTTTTGATTTGATCAAAAGGGCTCCTTAGGTTGGCTTTCTGATCAAACTAAGGCCTCTAGGTTGTAGTGAGGGATGTTGGGAGAGTATTTGGGCAGAGTTTTGCCGAACCAAAAGGCTTTTAAGGTGTGAAGAAATGAGAAGGAGGAGTGCCCTTTTATAAGAGGGGTGAGGGGCACCTTTGGAAAAGCTAGAAATATTAATTTATAATAAATTCATATTCGGTTTCTAATGGCTCCAAAGCTTATTATTCAAAGGTTAAGGTGGGGATAGGTCGAAAACCACTCAACCAATAGAATTTAGACAGGTTTGGGTACTTATATTAACCTTATCTTTAAGTATTAACTCTAAGTTAATTAGTTTCACTTTTACAATGTCTCTTTGTATTTTTATATAATATGGTTAATAAACTTACTATATACATCCAAGAGACCCCCAAGTGGTCCATTAATGATTACACTATCATAATATAAGTCTCTTGGCCGAAACTTAGATTTTTAGGAATTTAATATCAATTAATAATATAATATTTGTTTTAAGAACTCTTTTATGTCAATTTTGACACTATTCAATAGTTGATTTTTGTGAAACTCATAACAGATTGATTACTTCGAAAAAAGTCAATTAAATCAATACTAATATATCATATTATCCTAGAAAATTAGTTTAATTCATTAAAAGTTTCATATTATATTTATTTGGGTATTTATAATATCAATTATTTTAATTTTTCACTATTATAGTAATTACTGCATCATCATTGTGTCATAAATAAAATAACTTATTTAATGTCTAAAAATTATAAATAAAATATAATTATATAGGAAATATTTTTATCTTTTTAATGAATATTTATAATCGAAAATCCAACATGTATAACCCTATGTAAAAATTGTTCTTCTAAAAGATGTAAGCTTATGCCATTTTTATTTTTATTTTAGCTTTATTAATATAATGTGTCATTATCACTTACAAGTGGATCCATGGGGTCCCAAAATTGACACAAAGATGCCCATGGTCGACCATGTATCAACCAATAGGGTTAAGACACGTTTTAGGGTAATTTAGTATTATTATAATATTATTTTTTAACCCTTATTTACCGGATTTACCCTTAACCATGGTAAATAAAATATTTACCGCAGTAATTTTTCAAAATGTCTAAAAATAAAAGTTACCTATTTACACAATTTGAACATCCTGATTCCAAATATGGAATCCATTTTTCTAAATTCAAAACACAGAAGTGGCAGAAATTAATTTAAAATTAATTCCCGCTGTCAAAACAAAAAGCGTGTTTTTAAGAGATAATAACTATCAAAAGATTGACACTTGTTTATGTTCGGTTTAATTGTAAAATTATGTCCAATGACCAACATTATATTAAGTGGTAAAAATATATTCTAAATATAATTTAAAACCACTAAAATTAATAATTTATCACTATTAATTATTTTGATTAAAAAAGTTGTTTTTAATTAAAATTTAGTAATTTTCACTATTCATCAAAATATTAAAGTTATCCGAAAAGTACCAAAATTTCACCTTAGGCTAAATTTGATATTCCGAATCCAAAAATGAAGTCCATTTTCAAATATAAAATATATATAATTTCAAAAAGTAGGTATTACTATTCATAACGGCTAGTTTGATTGGTTGTGGTGTGTGTTAAAACTCAAGGTTGCGTACAACACACGCTACTGTATTATTCAAAGAAAGTGTACCGTGGAAGCTTGGGATGTTTCATTTTAAATTTTTGATGTCCCCATTTAGTCAAAAAGTTTAAAATATTGTATTTAAAAAGGGTTCACTATTAAAAGTTGATAAAAGTGCAATACTGAAAATGAATTTGTTCTTGCATTATATCTAAGAAACTCATAATATGGATTCTAAAATTATAAGGATTATATAAAGTTTAAAATTTAGATAATACTATTCATAACCTCTTTTGAATGGATTTTTTTTTGTAAGTCATGGTGTGATTGAACTCGGTGTTGCGTGTAGTGCAAGTTATTGAATTATTTTGAAGAAATAACACACTCTGAAATCCTGGGGTGTTACAAAGTAGGGTTAGTTTTTTTTTTCAAACAATTTTTATATCTCAAGGGGGTGGGTGAGTTGGGGTATTTCAATTGAAATTTTTTCCACATTCAAAATTTTCCCCATTTTTAATAAGGACCCTTCCATTGTCTTCTCTATTCCACACAACTAATATGAAATAATTAAATTAGAATACTATATACACAAACAATTTTACCTAGTTCCCCTAAATGGGTTAGAGCAAGCATGACAATGTAACTATGCATAGTATTGTTTAATACTATTCGATTAAATTTTTTAAAGCAGTCACACTAACCCTCATGGTTTCAAACATGGATACCAGAAAGCTCAGTTCTGTCCTTATAGAATAGAACACAATACTACCCCTATATTTTTATTCTCCACCAAAAATTGGTCATGTAGTTACACAAAAGGTTGTGTGTAAATATAATCCAGTTCTTCTATTTAATGAACTTCATATAAACTTTTTAGTGAGAGGGTCTATTGGATCACTGTTTACATATTCTACTAATTTATGGTGCGTGTTTGTAATGCCACTCATTCACTTATATTCAATTGAATACGCATCCCTCATTTTCTCTCATTCCTTTTCAGGAAAATTATAATGTGGTTATAAAAATTATTTTGTATTTTCCAACAATTCTCCCTAATTTTTCCAATGTAATCTGCACACCTTTTTCAATAGATTTTTTCTATATTTTTAGAAATTTTTTTATCCAAGAATTTCACCAATCCTTTTAATTGATAAATAATATTAAAATACGATAGATAAATTTTATTTTTGCAATATTGAGAAGAAATACCTATCAAATTAAGAATATACTACTCTAAAAAATACGATTCATCTACCAAAACTGTATCCATAATCTCTTATCAAATTATATCTTTAAAAATACATGCATCATGTAACCACAACACTCTCCATGTTTCCACTTATGTTTTTTTCAGATGCGGTGTGTATAAACAAATTTAGATTCAGAAAATCAACCTAAATATCTATTAAATTAATTAAAATATTATGAATTTAATATATCTTTACTTGTGTATGTATTCCCTCCAAGAAAATATTTTCCATGAATTAATCATATCCAATAATTGATAACATATATTTGAAATATTTTTTGGCCAATTTTCAAATAATACAAAATGTGATGATTAATTTTAATAAACTAAAGACTCATAAACAAACCCCAATGACTCATAAGAAAATGGTTGATCAATATAACATAGAGATATGATTCATATTCACATTCCAGTTACTCATACTTGGGTGTTGATCACTCACATGCAGAGTTTTTGTTAGACACCCTGGACCTACACATCCTAATATCATACTAAACATACATACTTTTTAAATCATAATTTGAATTAAAACTGACTCCCATTATTCAAATTTTAGTTTTTTTGGTGACTATGTATGTATCCATATATCCTCATGGCATAATACACATTTCATCCATGAATTTTATCCACACATACAACTTCCTTATGTGCATCCTTTTCATATAAATATGTAGGGAAATGGGGGTAACATAAAAAAGGGTAAGGTAAATTCCAGGAATGGGTTTAAATAAGTGATAAAATTCAAGGATAATAAGTTATTATATGAAAATCATATTTTGATGAAAACATATTTTGGGAGGAAATATATAACATAAATGAATCATACCGATTATTACATAGATCATAAGTCATGAATAATTTCATAAGAATTTTGGCATAATTATGTATACATCATATGACCATGACATCATAATAATGTAGAAATTTTATAAAACAAGACATAATAATACTATGTCAATGATCACTTTCAGTACAATCATTACATTGTAGAAAAGGTAATATAGTGGATTGAGTTTACTCCCCATTACCATATCATATCAAAATATATAAATCATTACCCACTGTAATAGATAATTTCCAAGGGACATCCTTTAGATTATTAACATGTACATTCATATGAGTGGAATAAAATTAAAACATACATAAATAAATTAATAATCATAATATAATAATCCCATTAAAAAAGAGTATCCAATGAGATCATGTAACAATTTATGTAAACACAATTTAATCAATGTAATAAACTATAAGGTATTTACACCATATAGAATCAAGGGTATATTTATTAGTTAATAAATCCCATGTAAATAAGGTTACTAGTATACAGGTGAATCCAATTAAAATATAGGATGAAAGTAAGAGTATTAATGAGGGAAGGGCATTGAAATAAATATTATACTTTCCTATAAGTGATGGTGAGAAAATAAAAATTTATTAATGGATTATTATTAGTAGAGATTCTATTTCAACCACATCACATGTACATAAGAACATGGAAATGAATGATAGAAATAATTTCAAGAGAAATATAAAGAGTTATATAGAAAAAAATAACAATCTATAAAATGAGTTAAGAAGAACCCCTTTTAATCAAATTAATTTATGAATAAAAAGTTTTTAATGGGTGTAAGAGGACCAAAAAATCACCAAAATAAAATTATAATAATATGATATACATTCATAGGAGAAGTTATTTGGATTTGGTAGATTTAAATGGTGGTTGAACAATGTAATAAAAATATATTCAAACCCTCCATTATGGTTTTTAATGATAAAGTGAATCATCCAAAGAATATCCCCTATGAATGTATAACCACATTTTTAATATTAACCCACACATAAAATCCCAAATAAAGATAAAAATGATTATAAACTAGACTTTTCTAGGGTTATTTACCATAGTTTCAATTTTTCCCCAACCACATCCACCCACCAGTATCCTAATAGGGATATAATTGTTAATTGAACTCACAGTCAACAATTTATCAAATTGCTATGATGATTTATCACTATGAGAATGTTTGAGAATTATAACTATTTATGAATGAAGTATAATGAATGGGAAATAAGATCTTATATTTAAATTAAGGAATTTATAATATTGAATTATAAAAATTATTTTTTCATTTAAAAAATAACTAAAATAAAGGATTTCAAAAAAATAATGTTAGTGAAGGGGTTAGGAATCCTTACAGATTTAGGAACATTTGAATAGAAAAACATCTAAATAGAGTAATTGTGATGAAACATTTAATATCATAAATAAAATATATATTGATATAATATGTAAAATGGGTTGTATACACCTTATAAAATAAAATAGGCGTATAATATAATTCATATCTCAATGAAGGAAAACTATGATGTTAAAATCAGTACCTTGGATCCACCATTGCTAAAATATACATTAATATCATATATATTAAACTAATAAACATTAATTTGACATTAAAGAAACCTTATTTTGTTAATTTATGTATTATTTATCCATTTTAATTCACTCATTATCATTTTTATTTATTTACTAACTTAGTATGGTTTTCTTCAATCATTTTGAGGTATTTTGGTTCACAGTCTCCAAAGCCATTGTGGATTGACTATTTAGTTAATTTTAATTAGAAAAATGGTAACATGAGATCTATAATAGTCAATTTATATATTTTATAAAATTACAAAATTTATGGAGTTCAATAGAATGTAAAATAGTTACCATTCAAATAATTATCATCGATAAACATGTTTTTGATGGTTAAAAATGTCCATATTTTCATAGTTTTAATTTTAATGATACGATGTATATTTTACCATTATAGAATAAAAAACACAAAATTAATTGTTTATTAATATTTTATTCAATCATAAAATCAATTTTAAGGATTATTTATGAAACACACATGTTTAAAGAACATCATTATTCACTATGGTAGCGTAAAACAACAATAGGGAGTGATGTTTTTCAAAACAGTTTAAAAGGGGAAAACCAAATAAATAATTTAGTTTTATAAAAAATATCTATATTAAAATATAGATAAAACTTCTATGTCTCATATAAATGTTACCTTTTTATTGAAAATTATTAATGAAAAATTCAGATGAAAAGACTCAATTTTTGAGAAACATGTATTTTAGATGTAATAACGACTTGTGATATGAGCTTCATTAGTGGAAGTTGGTAAAATATCATTAATAATATATGAAATTAATGATAATTACATTAAAACTAAATAATTTAATTGGATAAAATTTTTCCTCTTAGGGGTTTACATCAAAGGAATCTTATGAAAAATAATGAAAAGGAGGGAATTAAAAATTGTTCTTTTGATATGGAAATTATTTGTAAAATGTTTCTGGTGAGTGGTAATGTTTGATATTTCCCTTTTTAAATTTTAATTTTTTTATAATAAAATAGAAACTTAATCTTAAAAGTAAATAAAATATTGGCTTCTATCGAGTTTTATCACAAATGATAAAAATTATGAATTACATAGTGGTTTTGGGAACCCCTTTACTTTGATGTAATGATTACTTAGGAAAGAGTTAAAATGAGATTGAATAAGTAATATCACATTGATAATATGAAAAATATACGATAATAATATGTATTATAGTAGATATAAGGGAATTTTAATTTTTTTAAAATAATAATATTGTAATTGAGATGGAAAGAAAAAGATAAGGAACCCTTGCATTACTCATGTGTCGCTTTCCTTTAGTTGGGATTAATCCATTATTAGGATATGTTTATAGAAAAAATAATGTAATAGTGACATAATTAAGGGTGGTTATAGAGGTATTTTGTTTTATATTTTTCATTTTAAACCATTTTGATAGGGGGAGGAAGCGGTGAATGTGGGGTGCTTATATAACTAAAAGAGAGAGGTATTTTAAATCGTGTATTTGATTATTTTAAAACTTATTCCACCTAATTTTGGATATAATTTAATTCAATGAATTATTTTTTTAATTTTGAAACAAATGAAGTTCATTTTACTTTGAAATCAGGGTAAAATATAATTAGACCTTCCCACCACTCAAATAAATCTATAGAATCTAAAAAAATTATAAGGATACAATGTAATTTAAGTACCAAAATTCCATATATAAATTTATAAATTCAAATTAGTATTTTAAAATTCCTAATTCTACACTTAAAATACATTAATTTATAAAAAAAATATTCATGTATTTTTAGATATTTTTTTTATTTCGTGACGATGTCTTAAAGTTGATGGTTTCGCAAAAAATGGTATTTTCAAAATTCACCCCAAAATCAATTTTTTCTAGAAAAATCCAAAAACTTCACAATCAAATAATTTTGTAAAATTAATTATTAAAATGATTTAATTTTTATAAAAATAAATTTCTAAAATATAGAAATTCAAATTTTATTAAAAACATTATAATACAGGATAAATAAATCATTTTAAATAAATATTACTTATTTTTTATAAGTTGTTACATTTATCTGTTTTACTATATGATAATTATTTTATGATTCATAATTAGTTATTTACAAATTTAAATTATTTTTATTTCATGAAATTATTCATCTGATTATGTGTAATTTATTATCTAAATAAATGATTGAGCAAACTGTTTTAGTGTAACAACCATTATACTTCATAATTACATGGACTTGTAAATAACCATTTTAATTTTATAAAAACTATATTATCAAAACATAATATATTTTTTATGTTATTATAAATTATTTATTACATTTTAAAAATAATAATAACACTTATTTCATTCTTTTGGTTTATTATGAAATATGTTAGTTATCATTTTAAAATGGGATTTTTTTCCAGTAATAAAACTGGTATAGATAATATGATAAATACCATATAGATTTTATATGAAATATAAAAAAATTGAATGGATGATAGGGAATTATTTTATTTTATAAAAATATTTAACCACCCACTCATAATGTTTTAATATTATTATAGTAAAAATATTAGTAATTTAGTTTTCTAATAATACTTCCTATGAAAAAAAAATCTCAAATGCATTAAAAGTTATATAAGTATATATATATATATATAATGTATAAATGAATGAAATAGTAAGACACATAGGCTAGTTGTAGCATTGAAGCTTATCACCCTTCGTCTATGGGTTCATTCCCTATAACTTTTTCAGACATGATGGGTTATCACCCACCTGAAGATTTCCATTTTTATAATATAAACTTGTAATAAATAAATTTAAATTTTACTTGAAAAATATTCAAACAAAAAATATAGATAATAAATATTTTTATATAAAATAGTTTTACTAAAATTAGGTAAATTCATCTAACATTATCAATTATATTTTTAAAAGAAAATTTAATAAAACATTCATTAGAATTCCAGGATGTTAAATTATACTCCCTTAAATAAATTTCCTCCTTTTAATTTTACCCAATAATAAATACTTATTAACCCAAAATGTTAACTTAAATGTTATATATTGGAGGGATACATTAAAAATTAAAAGAATATGTTAATCCTTTGGGGTTATAATAAGTCAACCTAGTCCACTAGAGAAAATGATTATATATCTATGGCACTGTACCCAGATATACAGAATAATAATTCAAAAAAATAACCAAACTCCACTTTAATACCAACTAAGACACAAAAACCCACACTTTTATAAATGGTGATAAACAAACATAATTTTTAATATATCTTGTTAATTTCACCAAATATCAATATCAAAAGTATAGTGTCTTTTGGAATAGAGTACAAGCCTATCTAAACTGAAGGTATAAGACACATTTCTTCCATGAAGATTATCCATGCATATAACTTCCCTATGGGCATCCCATCATAGAAATTCTTGGAGAAATGCCAAAATAGAAGAAAAGGGTGGGATTAAATACTCAAAAAGGGCAAAATAAATAAATGTAGGTTAATATTAATAAGTTATCATAAGAAAAAAATATGTCTATGAGAACATCATAAAGGATAAAAGAAATGACGCCAAATAATCACACCCATCATGACATAGATTATATTTCATGAATCATTATATATGGATTTTGGAATAAATACTAGATGTCATATGATCATGGAATCATTTGAATGTTGAAACATTATAAAACTTGAATTCATAAGAATATTTAAAGGCTCACTACCTAGATCATCAAAACATACTAGATAAATTCATGCACTAGATTGAGTTTACTCCAAATTACAATATAATATCATGAGATAGAAAAAATTACCCATTGTATTAGAGTGATGTAAGTTCATGCCCTTAACTTTCGTAACATGTACATGCATATGAGTGCCAAAAAAGGAAAACATACATAAATGCATTAATAATCATAACATGGTAAACCTATTGAAAAGAAAAAAATTATTCAATTAGATCAAGTAAAACGTTCAATAAATACCTTTCATTCAATGTAATGAACTATAATATATTTACACCATATATAATCATGGGTATTTTAATTTGTAAAAAATTACAATTTCAATAAAATGGTTGGTCTCTTAGTGAATGATATTTAATTAGGGGATGGAAGTAAGGGTATTTACAATGGAATGGAATTAAAGAAAAAGTTATACTTATCAATAATTGATGGTGAGGAAAGAAAAATACATTGATGAATCATTATTTATATCTTTTTTATTTCCACCGAATGACCTATACATAGAATTATAGATATGACGGATGTAAATAATGACATGAGAAATATGTAGAGTGGTTGATTAAATAATCAAAAGATACAAGATGAGCGGGAAGGAACCCCTTCAAAAAATTAAGCTATGGAAAATAAGCATTTTATGGAATAAATGAGACCCTTAATTCATTAGAAATGATAGTAAGAAAATAACTTAAACATTCATTTAATGATGTAGTTTTCAATGTTGGGGGGCACAAAACAAAAACAATGTATTCAAACCCTTTATTGTGGTTCTCATTGAGAATGTGAATCAACTAAAGCATATCCCATGAGAGTATCTATTAAGATGTATAGTATTATGATCACTCATTGTGCACCATGTTAAGATCATGTTGATACTCAAAACACATTTTTCTGGGTAATTACTATTAGGTTAATTTATTCCACAGTAGTATCTGCCATCTAGTATCTATATAGGGATATAATTACTAGTAAAAATAAAAATCATATATTCACTATATTTTTATGATAATTTATGGCCATAAGAATTTTTAGGCATTATAATTTCTTCTGAATGCAGTTTAATGAGAGGGAATGGTGATATATAATTAATAATAAGTAATTTTTAATAATTAATCATAATAATTTTCTCACTTAAAAGAGTAGTGAAATGATGGATTTAAAAAAAATTAGAGAAGGGGATAAGAACCCAAATTTTTTTAAATTCTTTTGAATTAAAACACCATTAAATATAGGGAATGATATGGAAAATTAAATAGCATGAATAAAGAGAAAATAATGAAATAATATGTAAAATGGGATTTATATACACATTATTAAATATAATAGTTGTGTAATATAAAGCATGTCTCAAAGAACCCAAATCGAGATGTGAAGACCATTACCATGGATTCTTACATGCTCAGACATAATTTATCATTATTTATAATAAACTAAGACAAATATTAATTTTCATAAACTTATCATAATAATTTATTGACAATTTATCCATTTTAAATAAATTTTTATCATTTTTCATTCATTTACTAACCTAGTATATTTTTCATTTTCCGTTTTGAGGTTGTTCGATTTATAATATCCAAAATAGTTGTAGTTTGATTATATTAGTTAATGTTCATTATAAAATGGTCTCATAAGCTATTATAGAGTGAATGTATTTATATATCATAAAATTATAAAATTTATAATGTTAGGTAGATAAAGAAATAGTTACCATTCAAAGAATCATCCTCGATAGGCTTTTTTTTAATAGTTAAAAATGGTCATGTTTCATAATTTTAATTTCAATTATAAAAGATATATTTTATCATTATTGAATTGTAAAAAATGAAATGAAATTTATATTAATAATATATTTAATAAAAAAATCAATTTAAATAGTTTTTATGAAATACATATGCTTAAAAAATATTATCTTTCAATTTATAGCATAAAACAACCATGATGACCAATGTTTTTAAAAATATTTTAAATGGATGGAAAACAAAATAAGTGTTGGATTTTTCTAAAGAGTAATTATATTAAATTCAAGATATTATATGATAAATTTTTTAAAAAATTATCCTAAATTATTGAAATTTTTTATAGGAAAAATAAATTGAAATATAATTTAAATTTTAAAATTAAAATATGGTAGTATATAAAATTGATTTTTGATGGATTTTATAATACCTGAATCCTATTAAAAAGAATAAAAAAGGGAATTAAGAAACTATTATTTTGATATGGTAATAGGTTATAAAAAAAATTGATGAGAGGTAATGGTTTATATTTATCCATTTATATTTTAATGTGGAGTAAAATAATATAAAAAAGGTAATAATTTTAGTAAATAAATTAGGGATTTTGATAGAGTTTTAACATAAATAATAAAATTTCAGAAATAATGAAATGGTTTTCAGAACCATTTTACTTTTTTTGTAAGAAAGTAATATGAAAGATATAAAATGATAGTGAATAAATACTATTTCATTGATAACGTATTAAATATATGATAATAACATGGATGAAATCAAGTAAAAAGGTATTTTAAAATATGTTATAATAGTAATTTTTCCATTGATAAGGAAAAAAGAGGATAAAGAACCCTTACTTACATCTTCTGTTTCATCCCTTTGATTGGGCTTAAACCTTTAAGAGGAGTAGTTTTTGTCAATAACAGTGGAATAAAGATTTGGTGAAGGATTATTAAATAGGTAGTATGGTATATATTTGGTAATGGAAAACATTTTGAGAGTTTGGAGGAAGGGGAGAAGGCGGGGTGATTATATAACCAAATGGGAGAGGTATTTTGAATAAAATATTTGATTATTTTAACATTTAGGCTAACAAAATTTGGTTAGAACAGAATTCAATGAGTGATTTGATTAAATATTAAAAAAACAATTTTATTTTACTTTGAAATCAGGATAAAATAAATGTTTGTCATCCCCAATGAAATATATGGATGAAATGAAATTTATGTTCCAAAATTACATATATATATTTATTAATTAATCATAACTTTTTAAAATTAAAAATATTACTCTTTAAAAAAATTATTCTACTAATAAAAGGAATAATGAATTTAAAGACCATATTTATTACATTATGATGTCTTAAAACATACAGTTTTGGTAAAAAACTTTATTATCAAAATTCACCCAAAATTGAACTTATTAAAATAAATATCAACAATTTTAAATAAGTTATTTTTTATATGATTATTACAAAAATTAATTAATTTTTATAAAATTCAAAATCTAAAATTTTTAAATTAAACTTTTATATAAAATCATATAATACATGGAAAAAACATTATTTGAAATAAAGATAATTTCTTTTGATTGGTGTTGTCAAATTTATCTTTATTATTGTATATTTATTATTATAAGATTGATAATTTATTATTTACACATGTAAAATATTTACATATCATTAAAATATTCCTCTAATTAGAATTATATTATCATCTAAATACATGATTGGGAATATAGTTTTACTGTGAAAACCTCAATATTTCATGAATAAAATTCATCTCAATAACCATTTTACTTTTATAAAAAATATGTTATCAAAAATTATCAAACCTCCTTTAAAATCATAAAATATTGATTACATTTTCAAAATTAAAATAACACAAATTTCATACTTTTGTTTTATTCTGAATAATGTTACATATCATTTTAAAAATGAAAATTATGGGGTAGTAAAACATGTACATAGAATTTGATAAATTTGATTTAGAAATTAAATGAACTATAAAGTATTTTGAATGAATGGTAAGATATTTTTTGTTATAAAGTAATATTTAACCATCAAGTCATAATGAATTGAATATGAAAAAAATATTAGTAATGTTGTAGTTAAATAAAACTATGTGTAAAAAATCCTAAATATAATAAATGTGATATAATAATATATATATAAAACATGGAAGATGAAAATAGGATAACATGTAGGCTAGTGGTAATAATTTCACCCTTTTCACTTTTAGGTCATGGGTTCTACCCCAAAACCTCTCCAAATATTATGGGTTATCACCCAACCCATGTGATACTGTTATTCTAAAAGAAAATTTTCCATTTTACTTGAAGATATATATAAAAGGATAAATTGGTGATAAATACTTTTATAAATATTTTTTTCATTATAAATAATAAAAGTAAATTAGAATTTACATATTTATTTATGGAATAAAATTTATTAAAATGTCCATTGGAAATATGGGATGTTATATGCTGGCTTGTACACTCGTTCTAGAACGACTCATATATATTCCAAATGAATCGTATATAGGTTTCTTACCTTTACCAAATGTTTATATCCCAATTATAATAAGTCATATGTTGCTCCAAAAAATGACTTATACATACTTTTTTTAGACCTCCTAAAGATGACTCGTATGTAGCAAGGACCATTCCAAATTTTGAATTATTTCTTGAAAAACAATTTTCCATAATTCATCCAAAACACCTCCAACACATTTATATACATTATGATATGGAATTATCACACATAAATAGACAACATTAAATATTACTTAAACTTTATTTTCAATAAAAATAAACTAAAAATAACTCCAATAGGATTCCTTCCACCAATATCCCCCTTTAGGTTTGTTGATATCCTCAAATAAGATTAAGAACAAAAACATTTGTGATTTTTAAGAAATATCCATATCCGATCAGAAACAAAACATAAAACTATTTACATAAAATAGATAATAAATGACTCACTAATCACCAACTCTAGTCCAACATGATTCAGGATTGATGTGAGAAACTATAGTAAAATTAGTATATCCTCATGAAATCACCTTATTGATATTCGTGCAAATCGACAATTCAACTTCTCCACAAAACTGCTCCCCCTAATTAAAAATTAAAATACTACCCCCTCTTCATGATATAAGAATAATATTTCTCCCCCATTTTAAATATGAATAAGACTATATGAATATATTTTCTCCTTAAAAATGAACACTTTATCCCCCTTTTTCATCAAACCAAAATATCACTTCCATGAATGTTCAAAAAATATATTTAGAAATTTAATCATTGAATCTAAAATAATACACATTGATTACTATAAATATAAATTACCATATGGGAGTTAGGGTCCTTTTTCAAAATCATATAGTGAGAGGTAGTTTATTGGAATTTTTGAGACAAATGATTCTTTTCAAAACTTGCCTTTGGATGTGCCTTTGTCAGAATAACAACCATTTAATTTTGGGCCAACACATACTCTAATTTAATTATAACTTATTCAACTTAATCCTTTATAAAGTGATTATTTGTCTTTATATAAATTTTCATTGAATGATGGACATGATTTTTGATAATATTTATTGAACTAATGTTGTCACACATGATGCCAATAAGGGATTTCAATTCAACTCTAATTTAATTAAGTTATTATTTATGTATATAAATTGAGAAAATGATTTATTAGTTCTATATATTTTACCTCCACGATTCTCTATGAGATTTATTCTTGCTTCTTAATTATCCATGAAATAAAAGAATTTAAAAATTAAATATAACTAGTTTATATTGACTTTTAATCATCAACAAAACCTCCTAAATCTAAATTGACAATGATTAATAACTCAAAAAATTATGTTCCATGATAAAATAGCCTAAAATATATTTTATTCTTGATATATTGAATTATAATCTTTAATAATATCTCATATTTCTCATTGGTGAATATTTTGAAATGTTTATCTTAACATGTAACAAAAACTATATAAGTACATTTGGTTGTTATGTTCAAAAAAAATTTTATATTCAGTCACATCAACTTCCTTTCTAATTCATCTGTTTATAATTTCATCCTAGAAACCTCCATAGTTTTCTTTATCCTTGATTCTTCCTTGTTAAACATTATAAAAATTTTGTTGGAATATTTTTTTTGAGAAATAATTGTTTTTTATTCCTTGAACCACCTAAAATCCAAGGAAGAATGTAGACTCATCAATCAATGATATTTCAATTTCACACACCATGTATTTAGAAAACTATTTGTAATAAGAAATATCAATGACTTCAAAAATGATGTTATCCACATAGATAAACACCAAAATCCTTTGAATTCTTTGTATATTATTGTATAAGTTGGGATTAAAACCTCATCTTTGGAATTAATGATTATTTACGTATTAGTCAAGATGAGGGTATTATTCCCACAGTAATTTCCTTAGAGCATACAAAGCCTTATTTTACTAACAAACCTCACTTTCATATTAATCTACAAGAAAACCATATGGTAAATCTATTTAAACCTCCTATTGAATGATACCATTCAATAATTTTGATTTTACATCCATTTTATATCCATTAAATCCTCGTTGCACTATAATTTCAAAAAGTCTTATGGTTTGAAGTCATTTTTTGGTGTAAAAGCTTCATCCACATGAATTCCATCTATTTGGGAATATCTATTTCACACTAGTCATTCTTTGTTTAGATTCACCTTTCGATATTAGTTATGTTTATTTTAGATGATCAATAGTCTTATGGTATCATTTGTTTTGGCCTTGGAACAACTTCCCAGGTCTCAATCATTTAAATTTGGTTATTTTCATCATTAATAGTCTTAAATAAGCTGTCACCCTTAGTTTCCTCTTTATTTTTTTTTGTTTTCACTTGAGATAAATAAGGTTTCTTCTTCTTATCCTTTATCTCCCTAGTTTTAACTGTAGTTATCTAGTCACTGATAATATTGTTGTCTCCAATTTCATCCCTACTAGATTTCATGTTTGTTAATATTAATTTAAAAGAATTTTCATCAATATTAGTATTTTTTTCCAAGTCTTTTACATCCCCATGAGCCCTCCCTAGTCAACTCACCCCAACATCACTCTCTTCCTCAGGTTCTTCACTATTTTTCTATAACATCCACTCATCTATTTTAAAATTATAAATTATGTCAACAACCATAACATATTTTATTGTCCAAATTTCCCCATGATTATTATGGTAGAATTTATAAACCTTTATTTTGTATGAATATCTTATTAAAATACCCTTTTCTCCCAAAATGTTGACTTATGACATTTCTCTTTATTAAGAATAAAACAATTACTTCTAAAACTCAAATGTACTTATGTATTGTCTTTTTCTCTCACTACATATCATTGGGTTTTTCTTCTAATTATAACATAATAAATCCATGTTGGAGATAAAAATTTATGTGAGAACATCCTCCTTCCAATAGGTATCTTATAGGTTATTTTCGATGAGAATTTTTCAAGAAAAATTATTGATAATTTAATTCCTCCCCACAATGAAGTTGTTTTATTGATGAATAATTACTGATGATACATGTTTCCATATTTGATTATTTTCAAGGTAATATTCTACCTGAGTATTGGAGATCCCTTTTCTACTATCAGTTTAAAACATTATATTTTTCAAACCAATTATTTTATCTTCCAATCTCTCGTAATGAGAAATTTCCCAGAACACATCATATTTGTGACAAAAAACCATAAAAAATTCCATTTTTCTATAATAATCATTTAAAACACAGCATAATATTCCCCATATATGGATATTGGAATCATTAACCCAAAACAATTCACTTTTACTAGCTCTATCAATCTTGTTAACTTCTTCTCTTCTATCTTGTAAGTATTTGAAATAGTGTTACCTTTTATGAAAAGTATCCACATATGAGTGTAAACCCATGAATTTGTAGGAAGGTCTTAATATAATTCATTTTCAACAAGTTCTATGTGTATTGTTTCATTAAATTACCCATCCTTCAGTTCCACAATTAGTTTTACTTTTGTTTGGACAGCATGCATCCATCCTCTTCATCGATGAGATAACGATTCCATTTGGTTAACCTAACTTGTAAAATAATAGATCAATATATTCCATTGAAATTTCATGATTTTTTTATTGAATTAAAGACAAAAAATAATGAATTTTTATTCATGGTCTCATGTTTCAGCACTAAAATCTTGCAAAAAAATACTCCAATATCTTCCATGGCATAACATTCCAATGGGGGGATTTGATTCCAAAATTAGAATTGATTAACAGCTCATCTATTTCTAGTTGCCTATAATAATTAAGAAATTTGACTGTGAGGGAATGGATAATTTGATCCTGGTAATTAAATGGTTAATTCTTAAGGGTGTTGCTTGTCGTTGTGGAAGGTTGGATGATTTCACTGAGACCTAATTGAAAGCAGGTGTCGAGAATATCAAAGTGTTATATTTGGATCTATACATTCTATTAGTTAGGGTTTCAGTTTTTCCTATATTTATTTTTGAATAAGAGAATATATTATCCACTATTCTTATTATCCCCAAACATGGGAATCAAATATGATTCCTAGAGATATAAACCACTCTTTTTCTTCTCCTTCCCATTTTGTTTTACTGTTCTCATATTTCTATTTTTGTAAATATCAATGTACTATTTTTATTTTTAAAATTATTATTATGTTATCTTATTCTTATTTTTATTATTATATTCTAAAACATAAAAACATGGAATTCTAACTCAAGAGTCCTGATTCAAGAAGAGAAAATAGATGCTTCATTGTGATCTGGGCATTTTTTCAATGATAATCACTTGTTCTTAATTCTAGTGTATTTCTATGGTGAATTAGGGTGTTAGGAGAGTGAAATTTTTACAAGAACTTTTTTCTACTCTCTCACAACATTCATATTCCCTCATATAATCAAATTTGACTCGAATGAGTGTGTGAGTTTGGTTCTGTGTTCTAATGATATCAACATGATCATTCTGAATTGTGATATTTCTTTACTAGAATAAGCCTAACAAGTGACTCATTTTTCATTTTGGAGGAACTTTCATGAATTGAGGAGCTTATGTATTTCTCTGTTCACAGATTAGGTGAGATATGCATGGTATCTGAGTCATTATTCATGCATTGTGTAAGGATGATAGTTGATGGTATTATTTAGAATATCTACGAAATGGAGGTGAGACCAGACAAAATTAGATTTCACCTTGTTCTTGGTAATATTTTTATCAATTTTTGTCTTTGATTTCTTCTTCTTTGACTTATTTTCTATGTTTTTAGTTCATCTTCAGTATTTCTATTCCACTCCATTAATGTTTTATGTCATTTTCATCCTCATTTTTCATGTTTTCATTTTATTCGTATTATATTTAAAAATAAAATTCTAGTTTTGAGAATACCACAAGGTTATACAACACTACATCCATGAGAAAAACCCCATAGTTAAACACTATTCTATACCTAAGTTTTATAAATATATCTTTGAATTCCCGCATAATATGGGGTCAGCAAATTTTGGTTTCATTAATGGGAGAAGTGACCTTGAGTAGAGATCATGGTCAGCTGGGTTTAATCCTTCACAGTAGGTTTAGATATTAGGGATCATGATAGCTTCAAATAACATGTATAGAAGGGAGAGATCATTCATGGTGGGAACTAGTTATATGTTTGGTTGTATGTATACAGATACACGATAGGTCCCCAGAGTCACATTATTGATAGTGGGATCTTCCTGAGGTAGGTTGAAATTTAATTCATGTGGTAACTTGGGACTTTAGTAGGAATAGTCACCTACGACTTAGTCACATAAAATTTTATAATGATTTAAGAATTACCCCTTAATTTTATTGGTAAAATATATTTATAAGCCTGATTACATGTATTTTTGTGTGTGGAAACTTCATCGCATGTGGTCACTTAAGTGACCACACCTCGGTTCAGGTGGTAGGTTGATCACGATTGGTATAGTGATTATGGAAACCCCTCACCCAAAAAATTTTGACATGTTTTTCAATAAACATAGAATTCATAATTTTGGTGACATAATAATTTTTTGAAAAACATAATGAAATTAATGAATTCACTAAAATGAAAAATTTGTTCAAAGAAACGTTATTCTATAGAATTTTTTTTATTAAAAATAAGGATTTCTTGAAATATTCAATTTTATATATTTTACACCCTTTAAAACCCATTAATTTTTTTTAAAAAATACACCTCCAAAATTACAAAATTAAATTCACTTTTAGAATATTTTATTCTTATATAATTTTAAAAAATAACTCAATAACATGGTATTAATAAAATCACCATAATCACAGATTTTGAATATGATTTTTAATGAATACTAAATTTCAACTTAAATTTTTCAAAAATTAAAAAATTATCTATTTCCCATATATTTTAATCATAAACTCAATTAATTCAATACAAGAAGATATGAAAAAATGTAATAAAATAATGTCACATCATTTATCTCCACCTAATTTCCTAAGTTGCATATTTTATTTCAAGTGAGAAAATTGTGGCTGAGACCTTTAACCAAAATAAAATTTTTTCAACTCAATTATTTTCCACCAACTTTAGCCTTCACAGATCAAATAATTTCAATCCACATATCATTGAAGAACTGAACCACTCAATTTGGGTTATATTTCACTTCAATGATGAGTTCCTTATTTCCCATCAAATGAAAGGTGCATTTTCTATCCAATAGATATGTTTTAGAGTTGTTAGTTTCTCTCAAAATAATTTTAAAAACATTATCCATATTTGTTATTATTTTCTCAATCCATGATTACTGCTCTTATTCCTTCAATGATAAGTTAATTTGATCCATCTCTTACTCTATAAATTCATAGATACCTTACAAGGTAGAATAACATTTTTATGTTTTCACCATGCTTGATGAAGCTTCGGGCCATTATGATATTTCCCTTTTGGTTTCCATTCGTACACCCCTTAATAATCTTGATGATTAATAGATGTAATTTTCTTCATATCCATAAAAAAATGAAATATAAATTTAAAACACACCCTGAATAGGAAGTTACGATCATCCGTTTTTTGTTTATCTTGAGCCTTAATGTTCATATTTGTTATGGAACATCTATATTTTCTGTGTACCATCTTTACCCGATAATAAAAATATACATTCGGATTATTTTTGTGTGTCTCTTATACTACAAATTTTAGTTTTTGAGTTTTATATGAGTCATTTGGAGAAACCATATTTGGGGGAGTGGATGCTTGAGTTTTTTCTTCAAATTCTACATCTCTTAGATATTTTTTAATATTATAAATATATATTCCCTTAATTTTGAGCTACTACACTAGTGGATCAATACCCACCTTCTCAATAGATTACATGTGTCCCTAATTTCCTTCTTTCACAACCCGTATACTTGAACTTCCCGATTTTATAACAGGAGTTATAATTCTCTATTGATCATCACACTTGCATCACAAAATCATTAATTTAGCTTCAAGTTACTTTATTGTATTGACCCATTCATTCAATTTATCAGTTATGCCATCAATAATCTAGTATCATTCTTCATTTTAAAAATAATGTCAATATATTTTAATAAATTTTGGAAATTTCAAAATTTTAGTGTTCCAATATATAATGGGCCAACCTTAATCACGACTTAATCATGAGTTATGTCAATAATTTTAATTTATTTCAAATTGAGTATATTTTTTTGTTTATAGTTTTATAGTATTAGACCATAAATAAAAAAATAAAAATCCACAAAATACAAAGTGGACACTTTCGATCAGAATCCATTTTCCACCATATAAAACATTTAAAAATAAAGAATGTTACCTTCTATGAAAACTGTTAATGAATTCCAACTCGACCTCATTTAATTTATTACCCATCATTAAAATCTATGAAAAAAATTTAAAAACATGGGATGATCATAAATATCTCAGTAAGGGATGTAAAAAAGAATGAAATTGTTAGAGAATTGATAAACATTAGAACTCATGATAACCCCTTACATGAAAAAATATCATTTTACCAAAAAAATATAATTATTTAATTAATATAATTTAGTTTAAATTTTTTAAAACAATTGATTTTCCTGAAAATTCATTAGAAAACATAAAAAATTCATGTAGGTACCTTGGGACACTATCACATTGAACCCTCAGAGAACAATTATAGAACCCTTATGGATTTGAATAACCATACGACCAAATTCCAATATAATTATTTGTAGAATATAATCATTACCCAATCCATTGAAGTGGCATCTGGGTGAAACCTCTAGTTAAGCTATAACAGGATCCCTTAACGCTATCTGGGTGCACCCATCATATATAATGTTCAAAAACCACAACATGAAATAAAACATTTCTTCATTTGAAAAAAATATGTTAAACTCATATGAAAATAACTTTCAAATATTAAAATACCATTTTATTTCAAATATACCATTTTAAATACCAATACACCATTATTTTTAAATACCACTATAATTACCAAAATACATAGAAAAAAGAAAAAATATATTTCTTATTTAATAAAGCATGAAATGTTTAAAAGGAATCCAATAATAAAATAATGGCCATGATGGCAGAAAAAATCATTGCCTCCCTCTATGTTAATAATAGAACATTCCTTTTGTTGTTTGTCAAAATTTTCTGTAGGGAACACATAAAATGATTAATTTTGGAAATTTATTTAATGGAATTAAAAATAAAAATAAATTTTTTCTTTTAACCCTTATATATCTATATAAATAAATATTTAAATTAATATCGAGAATATTTACATGGAGAAATTATTTTTAAATTAATTATTTAATAATTTCAAGGTGTCTCCTACCATAATGAAAATTTCAATCATAAGCCCCGTGAAATATTAAAAATTATAAAAACATTAAATAACATTATAATAAATTATAAATGGATATAAAATTTTAAATGGGATGTATATACACCTTATAAAAAAATAAAGGTGTATATCACCGATAAATGCCCAAATGAAATGAGATTGAGATGAAATACCATACTTTGAGTCATACTTGTCACCTGCATCCTTATCTTACTGAATAATAATCTTACGATAATTATTTAATTACTTTATAACCTATTTAATTTTCATTATTACTTTTATTTAACTTATTAATTTTTTAAATAACTACTTGAATAATTATGTTTATGTCGGTTGTTCTGATCATATTCAGTTTATGTGTCGAAACAACTAAGGATGGTTGTGTATGGTCAAGGTTGTCATTACATAAACCATTTTAGAATAATAATCATGATATAATTATCATATTTAAAAATTAATTATACTTTTAATAATAATCACGATATATTTTTATGAAAAATAACCGACGTTGGAATCATGGAGATGGTAGGTTGTACGTACAAATGAGTAACATTCCCATTTTTGAATGATCATTATAGAAAGAAGGTAAGTAAAATTTATCATTATATAAAAGAGATTATATCATAAGTACCATTTTATTTAATCATATATATTTATATATTTTTTTACTATAATTCAAAAATAATCACATTGCATCAAGGAGGCGATATTCCACACATCTATGAAAAACATTACCACTTTTACAATGTGTGAAGGAATAATAAAAAAATGTTTTATTATAATTACATAAGGTTAATTATGTCATGAATACAATATATCTTTTATTTATGTCACATATGTTTAATTAAAACCTTTATTAATACATTCAAATTAAGTTGTGAACGTATCACATCGCTATGAGGAGGTGGTAATCCACACGTCTACAAACGATGTAATCATATTTACACCAAATGGATGGAATGATGGTATGTGAATATAGAAATTAAAGAAGTATGAATAAATCATAGAGATGTGGTATATATATATATCATATCATATAAAATCATTGTTTTTATCTTAATTCCCAACCATGAGAGGTGGTAGAGGGAAAATGAATGACAACATTTTGTGAGGTGGTAGTTCACCGTACACGAATGATAATTGTTTTACCCATTTGATGGAAGGGTGTGAAGTTGTTGGTTTAAATATAACATAACAACACATTAGTATATTTATGATACATATGTGATTATATAATCATGTAATAATACAAAATTAATGGTTGATAAAGAAATAAAAAATGAATACACATTAAAGAATGTTACGTCTTTTGGGGGTAACTCATGTTGGTTTGAACCAATGGACTTCATTGTTGGGTTTATGTAAACAATGATGACTCTAGAGTGAGGGGAGAAATGTTATAAGATTTTTTTCAGGTTTTTGATGAGAAAATATTTTTTGATAGGTTTGATGAAATGGGGAGTGTGAATACCTTTTTATAGTGTAGGGGGAGTGGCAATCTTGTAAATATAAAAAGGTAAAAACTATTTGGAGGTCTCCCTTACATCATGTAACTCAGATAATGTTAAACTTTATAAAATATAATATATTGTCGAATAATGTCTGGAAAATGGGTTTTGGGAATGTTTTTAGGTCATTTAAACTTATTATATTAATGTTTAACAACTAATTAACCACATTTTTACCTTAATCATTGTAATTAATTATAATTACATTCATTAATAATTTCTTTGTCAAAAATAAGTTGAAATTATTAGAAATTATATAATATTATGATTCTAAATGTTGAATCCATTTTTACAAATTCCAAATAGATAATTGAAAAAAATTAATTTAAAATTAATTCCACTTATGGGACGAAAGAGAGTGATATTCAAATTAAAGATGATCTATTTTTTTATATTTATATATATAAATTCACTATGAAATGGTTTCCAATGACCTAAAAGGATTTATGTTTTATAAAATTTATGTACTTATACATTAATATCAAATAAAAACACAATTTTTCTATATAAATAATTTAGAAAAAAATTGGTTTTGAACTAAAATTCAGTATTATTCACTATTCATCAAAATATGAAGGTTGTCCAAAAATTAACCAAAATTAACCCAATGCAAATTTTTATATTATTATTTCAGATATGATGTTTATATTTTCATAAAAAAATTATAATATATTAAGTATTTATATTTCAAATGGGTTCTCCATTATAAGGTGGTAAAAATGCCTTTTAAAAATATATAGTTTTTTATGCTTAAATTTTGATTTATTTTTATTTTAATATAATAAAATTTATTGAATGAATGTAAATAAATGTAATAACTACATTTAAAAATAATATTTTTAGTCTTATTCATTCCTGCATATAAAACAACTTTCTGATAACTATCACATATAATAATAATATTAAAATTTTATTATTGTTTGATACAACTCGATCTTGCATGAATTTCAAGATTTTAAAGAAAATCATTGTTGCATTTCGGGTTTTCTATTAGACATAGAATCAATTTTTATGGGAAAATTTCTATCTAATTCATAAACATTAATAATTATGAAAAGAATTATTCTATCATTATGTGTGATGTTACATTATTACCCCTTTTGAAAATTGTGTCATCGCAATTTTATTCACTTATCAAATCAGTAAGGAAGTTTTCCCCTAATATAATTATTATATTCCCATGTTTCCTCTTAAAACATATGGGTTTTCTATAAACTATAACCTCATAAATCACATTATTCCACAACACTTTCCCTCTTTTGTCAAAAACTTGAACATGTTATTCCTTATAAGGAATATTCTATTCCAGAATAACTACTTTAGGGATTTTTACATGAGATGAATATGGTACATAAATAATTAACATTAAGACATGAAAAAAATTGTTCATATATGATAAACTTGAGGGTAAGTCCAATCATTAGAAAACTTATCCAAATGTCTCCAAGATTTTATATGGTCTAATGAACCATGGACTCAGCTTCCCCTTCTTATCAAAAAATATTTCACATTTCCAAGGTAAAATGATGATGAAGACATAATAAACTAACATTAAAGGTTGATATTTTATCTATTTATACACCTAATTTTTTTTACTGCTCTAATCTGTTCTCATCTGCCACTGAATAAAATAAAATTTTTCTTTTGTTTCTTCTACAAACTCTGGTCCCATAAAATTTATTTCTCCAACACCATCCTAAAAATCTAGTGTCCGACACCAATTTCCATATTAAACCTCAAAAGGTTCCTTCTTTATATTATAATTAAATATATTACAATAAGAAAACATAACCAAAGAAATATGTTGATCCCAACTTCCTTAGTAATCCATTGAGAAAGAACAAAGAATATTATCCATGGTCTGAATTGTTTGGTCAGACTGTCCAACATATTGAGGTTGAAAATCTATACATAAATTTAATTCAGTATTGAATTACTTATGATGTCCTTTACAAAAATTAGATGTGAACCTAGGATCACAATCTAATACAACGCAGAGAGGAAATCTATGTAAATTTATAACCTCTTTTAGATAAAGTCTTTAAATATTCTCTAAAGAAACTGTATTTCATATTAAAAGAAAATATACATATTCAGTTATTCAAAAAAACCAAATCACTTTATTACCTTGAGATTTATTTGGAAATACTACCATGAAATCAATTAATATTTTCTCCAATTTCTACTCTTGTATTGGAAAAGGTTGAAACATCCCCTTTGGTAACTGTCACTCTACTTTAACCTACTGACAAGTCAAAAAAAACCAAGTAAATTTTGCTATATCTCTTTTAATTCCATAACAACAGTAATAATTTTGAAGGTCTACATACATATTAGTTCTTCCCAAATGAATGGAAAATTATGTACTATGATCTTCATCCAATAACACACTACTAGAAAAATAGGTATTTGCGACGGGATCCCGTCGCAAATAGCCCGTTGCTGAAAACGCCGTCGCAACTACACTTATTTGCGACGGGCCCGTCGCTAAAGACTTTTTTTGCGACGGACATTCTCTCCGTCGCAAATAGTATTCCGTATTTTTGTAAAAAACTTTTAAAACAGTTTTTGCGACGGGACCCGTCGCAAATAGCTTTTGCGACGGTTCCGTCGCAAATAGCTTTTGCGACGGTGCCGTCGCAAAAACTCTTTTTTAAAAAAATAAAAAAAATTAATAATACTAGTATTTGCGACGGGAGTCGGGGCCCGTCGCAAATACTTTAAAAAAAAACTATTAATAATACTAGTATTTGCGACGAGCATAGTATCCCGTCGCAAATACTATAAAAAAAATAAAAAAAATAAATTATTAATAAATTATTTTAATTAATATAATAATAGAATTATAATTTACAAATGAAAATAATAAATTATTTTAATTACTATAATAAGAGTAGAATTATAATTCAAAAATAAAAATAATAGAATATTAATAAATAATTTAATTAATATAAAAATATTACAATTATAATTCATAAATAAAAAAAATATTAATAAGTTATTTTAATTAATATAAAAATAATAGAATTATTTTACATTTAAATATTAAAATAATTCAAGTATTACAAAAAAAATAATTAAATTATAATATTATAAAATTTTAATATATATATATAAAATTTTAATATATATATATAATTTTAATATATATATAAAATTTAATATTATAAAATATAAATAATATTATTATTCATATTAATATTGTTATTTAAAAATATAATATTATTAATATTTTATAATGAGACAGAGACTACGAATAGAAAAAAAAATATTTTGATTTCACAAATTTTATAACAGAAATACAAACTCTAATCTGAAGGAGGGGGGGGGGATCTGCAGATGGTGGTGGAGGAAACTCCATCCCTAAATCATGAGTGAGTCGGCGCATGTACTCCATCTGCTCCTGATGCTGCTGCTGCCACCGACTCGTCTGCTCCTCGTACAGCTGTTGCTGGCGTCGACGCTCCTCCTCATGCTGCTGACGCATCTACTCCTGCTCCTGTCGGAGACTCTCTATCTGTGCAGTCTGAGATCGCAACTGATCCTCATACTGTGTAGAAGAAGATGCACGAGCTCCTCTCGAGCTGGACGCCGACATCGCAGCACTGCCATAATAATCTCCGGGAGTCAGTCGAGAGCCGATACCAACTACCCGGCCCTTCTCGAAGGCATACTGGGTGGCCTGCATCCATGCCGCCTCATCAAACTGACGGGCAGTGGTCTGATCTGATGACTCGGCCTGACTCTCAGGCCGGGCTTGTGCCGCTGCGGCCTCATATGACTCCTATAGTTGCAATTTAAAATTAAAATTGTGAATATATTATATGCAGTTAATTTTTAAACTTGAAAACAAATAATACTAACCACGATGTGATGCTGACGATCACCTCTGAGCTCCCCAGTAGCAGGATCACTGTACATCCTCCGATATACGTCGTACTCTATAATATCGGGGTGCTCGACAGCCTATAAGAATAAAAAATAAACTGTTAATATTTATAGTTATATAAAATATTTATAAATAATGTACGTACCTCATGCTGTCTATGAGTACTGAAAGAACGACTCCCAGCTCGAGGAGTCACCTCCTGTCTCCCCCGATTCTGCCTCCCCACCGATGATCTCCTCTGAAAGGCACCACTCAACCAGTGCGCACATAATCCATCCCATACATGGGATGAAATATACTCTGGTCGGTGTGCTCTACATGACTCCTCAAAATCTGACACTCCTGCTTTCTTCATCGCAGCTTTTCTTAAATTGTGCAAAAACTGACGAAGACGATCACGCATGGCCACCTCCCATGCCTCGTGGATGGCGTCACGCATGGTATCCTCGATCGGATACCATAAACCCTACAAATAAATCAAAATATCAAGTTAGAAATGAAATAATTTTCAAAATAAAAATTATTTATTTACGTACGTACCAACCAATGGCCGAACATGGCATGCTGCACATCAATGGGAATCTGCTCCCATGTGGTCCACGGCTGAGAGAAATAGTTGCGCAAAATAGCGCTGCCCTGTCCGACTGCTATATGCGGAAAACTAAAAAAATAATAAACATTTATTATGTGAATAGATTAATGAAATCTTAGTCAAATCCACAGGTTATCACACCTCCGGGTGCGCGGATCAAACCCAAGACGTGGACATCGCTCGGGGACGGGGTCAGGAATCATCAATCGTGCAAGACCGCGCCCCCTCCGCGTACTCCCTGGAGCGCCTGCAGGCTGAGGGTCATCTGCCAGCAACTCATCCGCATCGAAAGGCAGGTCAGCCTCCGCCAACTCACGAAATGTGGCCTCGTCCATCTGAAACAGAAAATGTTAATGTTAGCAAATAATTGATAATTACTATTATATATACATATATACATATTATGATTGTATATAAATACCATGGAATTCTATAAGTGTTCATATTCATCATCATCTTCATATATGTCAATGTCATCTTCATATTCCTCCTCAACATCATCGATATCCATTCGAGTTGCAGTTGCTTCATCTCTTACCATTTCAAATTCATGTGTGACATCATTAACATCATCGTCATCACCGACTCCTAAATGTGGGGTGTCGTCATCGATACTCATGTCTCTTTGTAAAAAAGATTGATTTTGAGTACTCTCTTGAAAAACTTCAATTCTTTTCACATCAGTGAAAGCACTTTCACTTTGACTAAACTGATTGTCTCGAATTTTGATTTTTATTACACTCCACCAATCAGTCAAGTCTCTTGATGTTGCACAGTACTTTTCATAATAAACTTGATATGCCTGTTGAGCCAATAAGAATGGTTCATTTACTGCGAGAACACTTTTAAATTTAATATCGATGATTCCATGAGTCGGATGAACACGCACGCCTCTCTCTGTATCCAACCACTGACATTTGAACATGGTTATGTAATGTTGTCCAAGATAACAGAGTTCAATGATTTCATCAAGTATGCCATAAAAGTCAACTTCATTTTCTCGATGATGAGATCCTCTCAAGCTAACTCCACTGTTCATTGTTTTTTTCGATTCCCCATATGCATGTGTGTGGAATCGAAATCCATTCACCACATATGCATTATAAGTTTTAACAAGTTTGGAAGGTGGGTTACTCAATACACACAGCCGTTTGTCAATTTTATCAGCATGTCAAGACACCTGAAGATTTGTGAAATAATTATCAATATAGTAAACTATACATTGAATGAGTTGCTAAAAGATAAAGAATTTATGTTACCAGTTTTTGAAACCACTGAGAGAAATTTTTCAGTCGACGTTCTTCGAGAGCAGCTGCTGTAATTTGTGGAATTTGTTTCTTGATATGATTATCATACAACCTATAAAAACCAAAGTTATTTACTGTAACATAAATGATAGAATAAGTGATATAAACACTTACAGTAAAACTGATGTCATCTCTTCACAGTTGAGCAGAACATACGTATGAGCTCTATGATGTTCATCATCTGAAAGCCAGCGTTCAGAAACTCCACCAAAACCAAACTCTGACTGGTTGAAAATAGATAATTGATTGTCGATTTCATCAATATTCTGCTCATTCCGTCCCATTCGGTTGTGTTTTGAAGGATGCTCAGATTCAAAATAATGGGAGCAGAAAAAAGATATTTCCTCTTGCAAATAAGCTTCTGCAATAGATCCTTCAACAGATGCTTTGTTGCGTACTTTTCTTTTCAATTTTTTCATGCATCTTTCAAATGGGTACATCCATCGAAACTGTACCGGACCTCCACATTTGGCTTCATATGGCAAATGTTACATCAAATGTTCCATTGAGTCGAAGAAAGACGACGGAAATATTTTTTCAAGTTTACATATAATTACAACAACATCTTTTTCAAGTTTTCCTAGAGCATCATAATCTGCCGTAGCCGCACAAATTTCCCGAAAAAAATGAGACATGTCTGTTATGGAATCCCAAATCACAGAATTCAACAGACCTCTTAATCCAATGGGTAGAAGTCTCTCCATTATAACATGACAATCATGACTTTTTAATCCAGTAATATGACCATTCTTTACACATCTACCCAAATTGGAAGCACAACCATCTGGAAGTCTCAAATCTGCAATCCACTGACAAAATAATAAACGGTTTTCTTTAGACAGTGTATAAGCTGCTTTTGGTTTCAGTAACCTTTCTGTTCTGACATTCTCAAATAGTTCCAATTCTGGACGCCTGCAAATTTGGGCAAGATCTAAACGTGCATTTACATTGTCTTTGCTCTTTCCTGGCGTATCCAAAACTGTATGAAACAAATTATCAAAACAGTTCTTCTCAATATGCATGACATCTAACATGTGTCGGACCAACAAATCAGACCAATATGGCAAATCCCAAAATATGCTACGTTTAATCCAATTGTGTTCTTTCCCAAAACCAGAAATTTTCTGTTGGTTTATTGTGGGACCAAAAGTGATGGGAGGTAATGAAAATACAACCGATTTTAACTCCGAACCTGATAGCATTTTTGGAGGTCCATCCCTTTCAGCTGTTCCTTTTCTGAAATGAGATCTGTTTCTGCGAAAAGGATGATCAGCTGGAAGAAATCTGCGATGACAGTCAAAATAACACGGTTTGTTTCCATGAATGAGCATAAATGCTTTGTTCTCTCCCATACAGTAAGGACATGATTTCTGACCATGTGTACTCCAGCCAGATAACATCCCATAAGCCGGGAAGTCACTTATTGTCCACATCAATGCTACTCTCAGTATGAAATTCTGTTTCGTTGCAACATCATATGTACTGACACCAGTACTCCACAATAAATTTAATTCATCAATCAATGGCTTTAAATAAACATCAATATTTTTCTTCGGATGTCCTGGAATTAGTAAAGTCAAAAAGATATATGGCTCCTTCATCAACATCCATGGAGGTAAATTATACGGAGTTAAAAAAACAGGCCAACATGAATATTGACTACCATAAGATCCAAACGGGCAGAAACCATCAGTGGAAAGGCCCAGTCGAACATTTCTAGCTTCTAAAGCAAATGATGGATGCACTCTATCAAAATGTTTCCATGAATCACCATCGGCTGGATGATTCAAGCTTTTATCGGTTGAACTATTCTCTTTATGCCATGACATCATTGTCGCTGTATTCTTAGACATGAATAAACGCTGAAGTCTGGATGTAAGCGGAAAATATCTCAACTGTTTTACAGGAATCAAACCAGACTTCCCTTGTTGTCCTTCTTTATATCTCAGTTGCCCACATGTGGGACAACTATCCAACGACTCATTTTCCCCTGAATATAAAATGCAGTCATTTGAACATGCATGAATCTTCTGACAAGTAAGTCCCAAATTTCGAACCAACCTCTTACTTTCATAGTAATTTGCAGGTAAAACATTGCCTTCGGGTAACAGTGTTTTCAGCAAAGAAAATATCTGGTCAAAACAGGTGTTTGACATTCCGTTATCTGATTTGATAGCCATAAATTTTGCAACTGCTTCTAATTTGCTCATCTTGCAGCCAGGATATAATGCATCCTCAGCAGACTTCAACAACTCATAAAATTCAGACGGTCCCAACTCAGGATTTGAAGCTATATCAGCCGGAGTTTCTGTATGTTGAACAGATGAACCTGTAACATCATGTACTAAATCTTGAAACTGGGATGGATCCGGAATCAAGTTGGTATCACCTGCTCTGGAACTGCGTTCACCGTGTTGATACCAAAAAACATAATCTGCTTGAAAACCAAAACGCAAGAGATGTTCCCCCACTTTTTCAAACGTGTCAAACGTTCTCAATGCACATTTTCTACAAGGGAATTTTATTTTTCCTTCTGAAACAAATTCTGAATTTGATTCCGCAAATGATAAAAAAGTCTCCACACCCTCAACATATACTGGATTTAAACCAGAACCGTTTGGATTTCTACGTTGATTTATCCATATGCGGTCACCTAATAATGATTGTTGACGACCTCGTTGTTCCATATTTCTCTATAAAATATAAAAGCATTACTGGTTTTGAATAATTTGTTAGAAAAAACACTCAAGTAAAGATTGAATATATTGAGAATAAAGCAAAACATGTTACAAATATTGATAATTTTAATATTATATTGATTTTTTATTATTTTAATAATACTAATATAATTTTTTCATAAACATTAATTATATAATAATAACATTATTACATTATTAGTATATTTTATTATTAATATTAAAATAACATAATTTTTTATATTATATACAATTCTCCTTTCATCTGTGTGTTTAACATTCTGTCTCCACATGTAATATTCGCATTCACTTTCACCTCTCCATTGGCGAGTAGGTTGATAATTTTGAAAAAGAATGCGAATATTACATGTGGAGACAGAAAACACACAGATGAAAAGAGAATTGTATATAATATAAAAAATTATATTATTTTAATATTAATAATAAAATATACAAATAATGTAATAAGGTAATTATTCCAAATTATTGGTAAGTATTTCAAATTATTGGTAAGTATTTCAAATTATTGGTAATTATTCCAAATTATTGGTAATTATTCCAAATTATTGGTAATTATTCCAAATTATTGGTAATTATTCCAAATTATTGGTAGTTATTCTTAATTTTTGGTAGTTATTCCTAATTATTGGTAAATATTGGTAATTATTGGTAAATATTGGTAATTATTAGAAAATATTGGTAATTATTGGTAATTATTGGAAAATATTGGAAAATATTGGTCATTATTGGTAATTATTGGTGATTATTGGTAATTATTGGTGATTATTGGTAATTATTGGTGATTATTGGTAATCATTGGTGATTATTGGTAATTATTGGTGATTATTGGTAATTAATACTGATTATTGGTAATTAATACTAATTATTGGTAATTAATACTAATTATTGGTAATTAATACTAATTATTGGTAATTAATAATCATTATTACTAATTATTGGTAATTATTACTAATTATTCCTAATTAATACTAATTATTCCTAATTATTCCTAATTATTACTAATTATTGTTAATTATTACTAATTATTGTTAATTTTTACTAATTATTACTAATTATTTCTAATTATTACTAATTATTTCTAATTATTACTAATTATTGCTAATTATTAGTAATTATTGCTAATTATTACTAATTATTGCTAATTATTATTAATTATTGATAATTATTAATAACTATTGATAATTATTGGTAATTATTACTAATTATTGTTAATTATTGGCAATTATTGTTAATTATTACTAAATATTGGTAATTATTACTAAATATTGGTAATTAATACTAATTATTGGTAATTAATACTAATTATTGATAATTAATACTAATTATTGGTAATTAATACTAATTATTGGTAATTAATACTAATTATTGGTAATTAATACTCATTATTACTAATTGTTGGTAATTATTAATAATTATTGATAATTATTAGTAATTATTGATAATTATTGGTAATTATTACTAATTATTGCTAATTATTGGCAATTATTGTTAATTATTACTAAATATTTGTAATTATTACTAAATATTGGTAATTAATACTAAATATTGGTAATTAATACTAATTATTGATAATTAATACTAATTATTGGTAATTAATACAAATTATTGGTAATTAATACTAATTATTGGTAATTAATACTAATTATTGGTAATTAATAATCATTATTACTAATTATTGGTAATTATTACTAATTATTCCTAATTAATACTAATTATTCCTAATTAATACTAATTATTCCTAATTAATACTAATTATTCCTAATTATTCCTAATTATTACTAATTATTGCTAATTATTACTAATTATTGCTAATTATTACTAATTATTTCTAATCATTACTAATTATTTCTAATTATTACAAATTATTTCTAATTATTAGTAATTATTGCTAATTATTAGTAATTATTGCTAATTATTAGTAATTATTGCTAATTATTATTATTTATTGCTAATTATTATTAATTATTGCTAATTATTATTAATTATTGATAATTATTAGTAATTATTGATAATTATTGGTAATTATTGATAATTATTGGTAATTATTACTAATTATTGTTAATTATTACTAATTATTGTTAATTATTGGCAATTATTGTTAATTATTACTAAACATTGGTAATTAATACTAATTATTGGTAATTAATACTAATTATTGGTAATTAATACTAATTATTGGTAATTAATACTAATTATTGGTAATTAATACTAATTATTGGTAATTAATACTAATTATTGGTAATTAATACTAATTATTGGTAATTAATACTAATTATTGGTAATTAATAATCATTATTACTAATTATTGGTAATTATTACTAATTATTCCTAATTAATACTAATTATTCCTAATTAATCCTAATTATTCCTAATTAATTCTAATTATTCCTAATTATTCCTAATTATTACTAATTATTGTTAATTATTACTAATTATTGTTAATTATTACTAATTATTACTAATTATTTCTAATTATTACTAATTATTTCTAATTATTACTAATTATTTCTAATTATTACTAATTATTGCTAATTATTACTAATTATTACTAATTATTACTAATTATTGCTAATTATTATTAATTATTGATAATTATTAGTAATTATTGATAATTATTGATAATTATTACTAATTATTGGTAATTATTGGCAATTATTGTTAATTATTACTAAATAGTGATAATTATTGGTAATTATTAATAATTAATACTAATTATTGGTAATTAATACTAATTATTGGTAATTAATACTAATTATTGGTAATTAATACTAATTATTGGTAATTAAGACTAATTATTGGTAATTAATACTAATTATTGGTAATTAATACTAATTATTGGTAATTAATACTAATTATTGGTAATTATTACTAATTATTCCTAATTAATACTAATTATTCATAATTATTACTAATTATTACTAATTATTGTTAATTATTCCTAATTATTACTAATTATTGTTAATTAATACTAATTATTGGTAATTAATACTAATTATAGGTAATTATTACTAATTATTGTTAATTATTGTTAATTATTCCTAATTATTGTTAATTATTCCTAATTATTACTAATTATTGGTAATTAATACTAATTATTGGGAATTAATACTAATTATTGGGAATTAATACTAATTATAGGTAATTAATACTAATTATTGGTAATTATTACTAATTATTACTAATTATTCTTAATTATTGATAATTATTGATAATTGTTCCTAATTATTAGTAATTAAATGAATAATTATCAATAATTAGAAATAATTACCAATAATTACAAATAATAACATTATTAATATATTTTATTATTAATATTAAAATAATATAATTTTCTAATTTATATACAATTCTTTTTTGATCTGTGCGTTTTCTATCTCCACATACAAATAATACATGTGAAGATAGCAAACACACAGATCAAAAAAGAATTGTATATATATAAAAAATTATATTATTTTAATATTAATAATAAAATAAACTAATAATGTAATAATATTCTTATTCCTAATTATTGGTATTTATTACTAATTATTAATATTTATTCTTAATTATTAAAAATTATTACTAATTATTCCTAATTACCATTAACTATAAACAATACTAATAATTTAAATTTATTAAGTAATAAAACAATGTAAACATAATTAAATTACAATTAATTAATAATAATTGAAACTAATAAAAAATTGAAAATAAATAAAAAATTAAAAAAAAATAAAAAATTAAAATGAAGATAAATACCTTGAAAATTGATCTGTTCTGATCGTTCTTCAAAACTTTAATATCAGCTCCGGAGAAAAAAATTAAACTGGAGAAAAACTCAACTCTAGAAATATAATTTTGAGAGAAGGAGAAGATAAGGAATGAGAATGAAATGAAAAAAACGGATGGGGGTATTTATAGGTTAGATTATTTGCGACGGGTACCGTCGCAAATACCTTAGCCAACATTTATTACGGTCAACCGGTAAATAGTTATTTGCGACGGGTCCCGTCGCAAATAACCCCTGCCGACATAGTATTAGCGACGAGGGAATATTCCCGTCGCAACTACCTTTTACCGCCGCCGGTTATTTGCGACGGGAATATTCCCCCCGTCGCAAATAAGTTTCCCGCGATTTGGCACGCATCGCGGGAAAACTATTTGCGACGGGAAAAGCAATCCCGTCGCAAAAGCCTCCTTATTTGCGACGGGGAAATACCCCCGTCGCAAATAAGTTTTTAACATGACTATTTGCGACGGGATTTATTCCCGTCGCAAATAACCCGTCGCAATTGCTCATTTTTCCCGTAGTGACACGTTCCTCAACTATAAATCACAAGGCACACATAATCTTTTTCCCAACCATAATCCTCATTCTTCATCAATATTAAAATATTGAAAATTTTTATTTTTAATGGATTATAGATTTTCTTGCATAGATTAATCCACCTTCCAAGCCATCTTATATATTTATAATAATGTCAACTACACTAAAACCTGAAAAAAAGATTATTTCACTAAATCCAATACTTCTAGACAAAAATTACTCAAATCATTAATCATAAAGTCCCATTCTAAATGAGGAATGGTTAATGTGGCATTAATTGTTTGTCTCAAATCATCATCCCCTATTTTTTTCTTTTCTCGAAGGATAATAAATCAAGAAATCATAATCCTTGATTAGTTTTAGCAATCTTATCTATCTCATGTTAATTCCATTCTGAGTGACTATATACTTAAAAACATTTTTGATCTGTGTATATTTCACACTTTACTCCATACAAATGACTCACACTAATTTTATAATTAAAAAATAATAGAAGCTACTCCACATAATGTGTATGGTAATTCATCTAATGAGGTTTTAAATGATGTGAATCATAAGAAATTACCTAATCATTCTTCATTTGGACACAACTGAGCCCTTTTAATGAACCATCATTATAGATGATGAATTCATCATTTTTGGAAGGCAAGTACAAAAAAGAAGAATTCACCAATCATATTTTTAGTTACTAAAAACTATCATTACATTTTTTTCTAGATGAAGTAAACCACTTTTTAATTTAACTTAGTTAATAGTCTATATAAACTTTAAAATATTTTAACAAATCACCAGTAGTAACCTGGTAATCAAAACAAATATGAATCATGGTGATATTTATGGGTCTTGAACATTCTTCAGTAACATTCATTTTAGCATGATCAAAAGTTATGTTATATTTAGAAATAATTTGACCAAGAAATTAAATGTGTTGCAACCAAAATTTACACATTCTAAATTTCCAATAGAGTTTCATTTATTTTATGGTTTTTAAAACAATCCTTAGATTCCATTCATGTTCCTACATAATTTTATAAAATACTCAAATGTCATCAACAAATACAACCACAAACTTATCCAAGAACCCATAAAAAATTATATTCATAAGATCCTTGAATATAGTTGGTGAATTAGATAAACCAAACCCAATAACTAAAAATTCATTGTGGAAATATCTAGTAAAAATTTGGTCTTCAAAATTTCATCTTCCTTAAATTTCAACTAATGGTACCCCAAAACTATGTCAACCTTCTAAAAATTATGTGCACCCTAGAGATGATAAAACAAATCGTCGTTATAAAGAAATCAATACTTTTTCATAACAGTGAGGTTATTTAAGGATGTAAAATCATTTCAAAGTATCATTGATCTATGTTTATTTCTATTAAACAATACTTGATAACCCCATAGGGGAGTGGTAGGTTAAAGGAAACCTTTATTCAATAGAACTAATAAAATCATAACCTATCTCAATGGTTAAAAAACATTTGGATAGCCCCTAAAAGCGGTGGTATGTGGGCTATCAGTATAGCTCTATACCAATATTTTATAGTAAACCATTGGTATAGGGTGGTGAAGATTTCATTTTACCAAATGTTTATAGTGAACCACCAGGATTTATATATTCCAATGGTTCAAACTATAAGGAAAGAGATATCCTAATTGTTTATAGCTGATGGGGAATGCCTATCCTAAAAATTTACAATGAACTAGCGGTATAGGGGTTAGAATTTCATTTTACTAATTATTTAGTTTAAATCATTTGAATAGTGATATACAATTATAAAAATATTGGTATATACCCCCAATCACCATCCTGTTGCATCCCCACTTCCCACTACACCTACAAGTACCTAAAATCAAAACATCAAAAAATACTCCACACACAAAACACTTTCAATGAAAAAAGAACACCACTAGGAATACTGCAATCAAAACAAAACACTTGTAATGAATTACAAACAATATCAACCTACAATGAAACCAATGGAACATCCTCAACACACAGATCCTATAATTAAACCAATATAACATCCCCAAATATAAACAAAACAATACAAAAATAAGGATAACACAATGAAATAAATATATTATATCAATACATGTTATAATAAAAATAAAATATCAATAATTTTTTACTAGGGCTATATAAATATTCATGATGCAATCTGATTAGTTAGTGTCACTGGATTCCAAAAACATAAGAAACATAAATCTATATATATTTAATGGGTTCAAGTGTATGCTTCGTATGGTCAAAAGGAGTTGAGAATTCTATCAACGAATCATGAATGTAGTATCTCGGGGAGATGGGTGTAGAAAGAAAAGAAGATGGCATAGATGTCATTGAAAATTCATAATAGGGATGAGGATTGAGAATATTTAGCAGATATTGGAAATAGAGGTTGGGAGGCTCATATGAAATTGGAGGTGAAAACATGGGTGACCTAAATATCCTAGGTGTCTGTAAAGATAATGCGTGATCAAAAGGTTTGGTAGATGGTACGTCAGTGGGAGGGATGGGGTGTAATTGGGCATGCCTATTGGAGTTTCTAGCTATAGTATCACCCCCTCAAATCTCCATCAAGAGCACTAGAACCACTAGGATGATCATTGAAAAACTGGAACCATGGTTGTGAATCCTGATTAAAAGATAAAAACAAAATTATCTTCATGACATTATATGTTATTGATATATATTTTTGAAATAAAATACTCACAATGGGCATTGGAGAAGGGACACTCATCTCACTCATTGGGTGATTGTTGTCTACCTTCTTTTTTCTTCACATTTCCTTTTTTTTCATTTCCTACATTTGAAAAAAAACATAGCCCTAATAAAAAGTTTATAACTAATGTGTAAAAATAATAATAATAAAGATACATCATAACCTAATTAAGAAATACATATTGTCAAACCAAATATTAGATACATAGTGCTATTAAAAAAACTTTTAATATCTTGTGAAAAAAACATCAAATTATAAGACATTTCATAGAAAAAACAATATGTTCAAATTATCATGTTTAGTATCGGAATGATATAGTTTACTTATATTTTCAATTCAATCCAATTCTATTTTAGTTAGGTCATTTGGATCATTTTGGTTAATTTATCTAGTCATTATTCCATTTTATTTGACATAGGGTCGTTTGGTTCATTTTTTTAATTGACGAGTTCATGTATTTATTTTTATTTTTCTTTGTATAGTTGGATCATATTTATTTTTATTTCGCTATTTTTTATGTCATTTTTCTCTTTGGTTTTTAATTTCATATCCATTAGTTTAGTAAGTCCAATTCAATTCATCTTTTTTTTGTTACAATTTAACTGTTTTAGTTTATTTTGGTTAGGTAGGTTTCAATATAGTTCAATTAAGTATTAAAAAATGAAACTCAAATAAAAATACAACAATTAAATATTGAAAATTCCCATTAAGGTCTATTTGGATAAAAAATATTTGTAATCAATAGTAAATCAACTTGTATAGAACCAACCTCAAAAACCCAAGTTGAGATAAACCAAATGAAATGAGAACACAGATGGATGATTCTATATAATTTCCACTATAAATCCAGGTTCACAATCAACTATGATAATTGATGTATTGAATTCATCATAATTAATAAATGGATCAGGGCCAATGGGAGTTGGGATGGTGTCAATTCCATCATCACCATAATGAAAAATATATCTTAGTATTACTTCAATAATGACCCCAAAATCAGGTTAAAGATGATATTTGACATAAAATACATATTTATACATTGATTCTAACCCATATGGTTTATCAGTAGTAGGAGTGTAAGTCATGTCAATAACTCGAAATCCATAATTATTTGTAAATGTGACATGCCTCATCATCGAATGAAACCAATGGAATTTCATCAAAGTGACTGAACCATGAATGTAATAATACCATATTAGTATTTTCTCAATGGTTCCATAATAAGATATATTTTTAAATAGAGGTCTAGTATCTAATCCACTATCATAACAATCTATTGTAATAATTGATATTACACCATCATGTTGTTTTCTGATGTTATTTTCTTGTTCAGTGATAATAAATTTGTACCCATTTATCTCAATTGATTTTTATTTGCGAACCACATAATTAGGAGCAAAAGTCAAAGTTATCATTTCCTCAAAGACAAATCCAATAGGAAAACTTAATACCTAAAATATAAATGAATATTATACTTAATTAACTAATTGTTTTATTAATTTATTATAGTAACATTTCCACCTTCAATTTCAACCATGAAGACACTACCTTACTATTAAAAGTTTCTCTCTTTCTCAATGATAATGATTGATTCTTTCTATTTATTATTTTTAATCTTCCCTTCCAAAAAATTGAAATAGTTTAACAAATATGTACAATTACATGAGATTAAATAAGGTATACATGTTCAATTTTCATGCATGATGTAGTCAACGAACAAATCATTGTTAAAAAAACTGTACAATGTTCTATCACTTTCTCTTCAAGCCCTAATGTATTAAATGAATATGATCTAGAAATTCCACCAATTTTGATAAGTCATGGAAAAATGGGATCAATTTGTTCTTCATGTTCTTGTTTTTTTCATTGGTATATTCTATCTCATAGTAAGATCAGAAAACACATTGAATAGAAATCTATGCATTCAAGAGCCATGTAACTATTGATGATAGAGACATTGGGATGACTGATATTACGGACATAATTCATAATGAGAACATGTTTCTTTTTGTTTGATTTATCCATAAAAATAAAAAAAGGTCCCCCAAAAAGTCATTTGTTTTGATGATGGATAGATAGATGCATCATGCATGTGAAAACTGATAGAAGAAAGATTTTCTATAACTCACACAAAATTAATGGTCCCACTGTAAACATTTTTCACAAGAAATATTTTGAAAACTTCTTTTCACAATGATCTCTATTGAAATGGTCTAATGGAATAACTTACAACCTTACATTAATGGATAGAATATGATGCATTTCTACCGGAATCAGGTCATGTAGAAGAATGTGATAAACATGAGTATTCAAAGATATCAGCTTCATCTCTCTTATGTTGGAAAATTTTTATTTTTTTATGAATGGACATAAATAAATTTAATAATACCTAGTACTTCCAGAAATAAATTTTTTTTCTACAGGTTTTATCACATAAGAAGTACACAAAACATTATATTTATTATCACTCATATAGAAGGGATGAAATTCTATTCTAATTCCCTAATCAACCAAGTTACGCCCTGATCGAAATCATCTTTTGTATTTCCCTTGAAATTTAAATGAATTCAATGAAACATTTTACATATATTATTTTCAATGTGCATTAATTATAATAAATGAAATTACAACTTGGTTGACCAATAAGGCAGCTCAAAGAATATACTCCTTTTATTTCAATTATAATAGGTTTCGGTGAGAACGTTATTCCTCTTTCAAGATTTTATCTGACCCTTCCAGAATGAAAATTAGAAATCTTGTAAATCATTAAGAACATCAATTATAGAAATACAATGATGGGAATTTTTAGTCTTTGTGGTACAATAAAATCCTCAACTATTATTCCTATATGGACGATCTATTGACAATAATCATCGATGTCACATATAACTGAAACTGTGATGATATTCCAGTCATCTAGATCACCTATTATTCATAAAAATATGACATGATAGTTTTCCCTTCATGCTCTTTCTCTACATCATTTAATAATCAAAAAAATCATTGACCATCCACATAAGAGTAACACATATTTGAAATATGTATTTCAAACATGCATCATATGTGTTCAAACATATATTCCAAAGATGATTCAACTCTTTTATTAACAGTTTCATGCATACATATATGTCATTTCTGGGATTAGAAGGTCCAAATATGAGTATAATCATGAAAGTGAAAGGTTTTCTCATACGCATCATAGGAGGATGGTTATAAATGTGTATGAAAACTTGACATGTGCTGTATGATGTAAGCATATACCCAAAAAATATTAAAACTATTACATGAAAGACCCAAACCTACATTACACACGTCAGCTAGGAAATCAAGATATCGAGAATCAAATACTTTCCTTGCATATCCATCTACAAGGTGAACCAACTCAAAAATATTATTCATTCTATCAGTATCAGGCCATACATTTTTTATTTTTATTTGATCAGACATAAAAAGATTCATGAGTAGGGGGATCAATTGAATGCACCATATTTCTTTTTATGGAAGACAAGATGTTATTTCATCAACTTTTGGCTTCTATCATTATTTCCCACATTTTATAAAATAATTCTATTTATATTTTTACTCATAGAATAAGATTTACAATTTAAGGCAAGCATGAATTTTTTTATTGAAAATAAAACTTCCTCAACTAAATTCCATTCCATATAGTGTTTTGAGATCATATTTTAATCATATAGAAGAATTTCCTTCCAAAATGTAAGCATGTAATCGATCGAAGTATTTGAAATCCATTTCATTGTTTTCCCATGAATCAATCAGATTTAAAATTCTAGCTTCTTTATTTTAACACATTACATATACACTAGAGTTGTGGCATCATAATTCAAATTTTTCACCATTTGATCATCATTTTCATTAGAAGGATCGTGTGTGCTTGTATCAAAGTCTTTTGGATTATCATCCCTTCATTCTCATGATGATGAATAAATGGAACATTGTCATTTAAAAAATTCTACAATGTTGTCCTATAATTTTTATGATTATCATTTTGAGATTTCCTTTTTTCTCTATTATGATACCAAAAATAGTAGTTTGTTTGAAAACCATATTTGGTTATATGGTAGAAAACTTATTCATAGACCAACCATGGTCATCCAACAAAATTATGACTTATGAAATGTATGTCACCACTATTTGAGGAATTTTAAATTTTTAAATCTAAAAATATCTCAAACTTGTTTTAATAATACCTTGATATTCGATCGATTTCATACATTCAACTTCTATCCGTTCTGTAAAAACATTTTTATATGTCATTTAATAAATTAAAATAAATAATATTGTTCTTTAATCATAAATATCCATAAGGAAACAAAAAATCTTCAATTTATATGAAACCACAATTAAGACACTCGTCTATATTAGAATCATAATATAAAAGACCAAAAAAATGATATATATATATATATAAATATTATAAATAAAAAACTATGATAATCAATTCCATTATATCATTGAGTAATAATGTGATAAATACATAGATGATCAAGGGTAAAATTATGTAAGTGTTCCTTATAGAATATGAATACCTAGGGGTGTTATTTAAATGAGATGTAATTGAGTGAATAAACAGATGAGGCATAAAGGACCTTCATACCTTACTCACCCCACTAATAATCCTTAAAGTCCCCCAGAACCCCTATAACACATTAGACCCCCTCACACCCAAATTTTTTTCTACCCCTCAACCCCCCAAAGGTTATATTTTATTTTTATACACATGTTTTATCTATTTATTTTTTCATAATCTATTATATATATATTTTTTTACTTTTTTTACTTGACTTTATGAATTTTATTCAAATTTTTTTAGTTAAATATATTTTATTCAATGTGATATTATTTATTTATTTATTTTTTCAATACTAAATTACTTGTTTTTAATTTATGTAAATTATTTAATTATATAATAATATTAGTAACTTTTATTTGAAATGTGTTTAATGCATTTCAGATGATTTTAATTATGAATTTAGATGTTTTTAATTTATCATTTCTAATTTATAATTTTTTATTATATAAATATAAATAATTATATAATTTAAATTAAATTAATTGGTCCTCGATTGGATAAAAAAGTGTTTGTGACATGATTAGTGTCACCACTATCCCACTATATGACCATGACGTGTCACAATCTATAAATCCTGTTTCAGGCAGTAATAATTCATGCAATCTAATATGAGACCTTCACTATCAAAATTAACCCAAGACACATAAATATAATATAAAACCAATCCCAAAATAACTTTCAAAAATAAAATAATGAAAAAATTATAAATCATGTTTTAAAAATTTAATTATTGATTAGATTAGCTGATAGGATGAAGGAAGCCATAATAAAAACCCTGGAAAAGAAGATACTCTATCATGAACCTTAAACCAACAAAAAAACCACACCAAAAGTCATAGAAAATTGCATTTAACATTCATATAGTTTATGGTAAGGTAATAACTACCCTTTGGGATTTCATTTCAAGCATATGGGACAAATAAATTTGGAGTTGAAGTAATCAAATTGGTAACCTGAAGTGAAACCCCAAAATTGGTGTTCAAAAAACCAAAAACCAATAATTCCCTTCCCAAAATCACTATGAATCAAAGAAAAATAGATATTATGTGATGAAAAAAACACACTTAAAAGTAATTAATTTTAAAAAGGCATGAATGTACACATATTAATCCAATATTAATAAAAAATTAAAACAGTCATCACAAATAGTCGATATTGTAACAAAATATAATTAGCCTAAAAAATGATAAATTGAATACAATTAACATTAAGAGAGTCAATACATAAAAAATTAAAATAAACATTGAAATATTAGAAATATTAAATTTGAAGATCAAACAAATATATTGAAAATTAATAGAAATTGGTACGAGTAACATAATGAGTGATTAAAGTTGATTTTTTAAAAAATAATTTCAATAAAAAAGGGAGAAATTGAAAAATATGTCATATAGGAAAACAAATAAGTGAAAATAAATACAATAAAGAAATATTTGTAATTACAAAAAACATACATTCAAGACATTAGATCCAATATTGTAACCATGAACATATAAAAATAAAAATAATTAATGGTTCTTGATCATGGTAGTCCATAATCCATTTTATTTTTATTTTTATAAAAAAACCACTTTTGGATAAGTGAGAACCATAAAAAACCCTCCACAAACCACACACACAAACCCCACCTATCTCAAAATTCAAAATCCAATTTCACGCAACCAGACTACCCCCATTACCTCCATACAAAAAAACCACAAAATAAAAAAAAATTCAAATTAACATTAATCATAACCCAAGATTCACACATCCGCCTCAGGAAACAAACCCATCACTATAGCTGCCCTGTTCTACATCATCGGCTAACCATCACCATATTCATGTAAACACGTCACTCATTACCCCCCAAAACCTTCTCCGACATCCACCCCCATCATGCATCATGCAAGTCGCAACCTTCTCCACTGTAACACCTTCCAAAACCATCCACCTGAAGTTTTGGTCGTTTCCGCAAAGAACACCATCATCGATGCTGCCGCAAACAACACACACAGTCCAATCATCATCAGAATCTGTTGAACCAGAGGGAAACATACCCGAAAAATCAAAACCAGAAAAAAACCAAAATAAAATTCAAGTCAAATAGAAAAACCTTCACCTAACACTGTTGATGTTGTGAGAATTAAAACCAAACCAGACCATCTCAAAAAACTAATAACAAAAGCAATTGTCAGAGGCTCTGCCATCTTAAAATATGAAACATCACCATGCCAAACATCATATGAGGCCAAATAGAACTACCAAAATTGAAGGACCATCAAAAATCAAAGAAGAACCAAGAAAAAATAACCCCAAGAACATAAGAGAACCAACCCAAGATGCAACTGTTGAGACCAAGCACCAGAGCGACACCGCTGATACACACCGTTGACGCTAAATATTACCACCAACACCATCCCAAAACTGCCACAAACACATTTATACCGAACCATAATAGAGTCTAGTACATCAAGAAAGGAATAAAGAGTATATATGGGTGTTCAAGACAATAGTATAACCACCGAACATTGATACCAACAATTGATACAGAAGAAAAAAGTGAACATAAAATCCCAATATGTAATTTTAATTAATAATGTACCTGTTGTGGGTGATAGATGTACTCTTTTTTAGAGGAGAGTGTTTTTAGAGATTATATCAAGCACTAGAGGAGACCAAACATAAAAAAATAGTAACTGAAATAAAATAGTGGTAGTAATGGAACATTTGTAAGAGACAATGGATGATTATGTCCACATAAAACATATATTGAAAAGCCATGTGGTGATATAGTGGTATTATTTCAAAATATTACAAGTGATCATTTTTTTCAGACTATTTTATGTACTATAGTGTGTTATTGGAAAATAAATTACATGGAAGAACATTTAATTTTATTTAAATATGAAAATTAAGAGAAATAATTATATGTAGTATTTCAAGATTCAGTGATAATCAAAATAATGAGTTAGATTATCTTATATTTTTATAAAACTTAATGGGAAACAATATAGGTACATAAGTGTTGGTTAGATACAATCTCTCGTGAATCTACATCAAACCGAAAAATTTGGAGAAAACTCTGATGATTATATATCTAGATACATATAATTATCTAACAATTACCATGCATAATACTGATTTCATGTTGTATTTGTAAAAACATAAAATTAAAACCATTTAGCCTAACTATATATACATGTATAAAATATAGTAATTGTAAAATGGGTGTTCCCCACTTCATAAGAGTCATGAAATATGAAAGATACTTGGTATGGTGTTTTTAATTGAAATTAAAATAACATTTGGATCATTCAACCCAAAAAATCCATGGAATAGGAACATGAATACTCGTATTGTTAAACTGAGAAATAATAGAAAATATGGATAAATAAAATCACAAAAATTTATTTTGGGATTAATAAAAAATAATGCATAAAATATCATGTATCCACATTGAGATGGGTGGATGGGAGTAGCAAATGGCAGAGAGTATCGAGTGGAGCTATTAGGGGTTAGGATTTGAGGAGGAGAGGAGTGAGCGGCAACAAGCGATGGTGAGTAGTACCGATCAACACTGTTATGGCTAGGGATGGGAGGAGGGGAGATGAGATATCACAATGGGAGAATGGGAGAGTGAGGGGTATTCAAGATATGAGAATGGAAATGTGAGGGGGAATGGTTGTCTTAGGCAATTTAGGGAGGTCCTGTGCGAACGATTTTTAGAAACCATTAGAGTAGGCATGGCTATCCCAATAGTTTTTAGAAAAATGCTAGGATAGTATTTTGTAAATTATCATATAAGAATAGATAGGGAAATCCATTGGTATAAGGGAATGGGGATATCCCTGGTTTCTTGTAGGGTAACTCCTGCCATTGCTTTATCAACTCTAAAAGTTCCACTTGAGCCATTCGATAATGGGGTTTTGAAATAGTCTTAGCATCAGGTACTAAGTTAATAGTAAACAAAACCTCTTGATCTAGTATAACACCAGGAAAATCATTCAGAAAATCATTCATGTATTCAATTATTACTGGAACATCACTAATTTGAATGGTAAATTTATTCTCCACAATATGAGTAAGTTCACTTTCGTTGACATCTCTAATCAATTTCCCAGTTTCATGGTATGTTATAAAAGGCATAAAATCATTTAAAACAACTTTCATAGAACTAAAATATAGATTATCAGGATAATTAAAAATCCAATCCATACCAAGAATGATATCAAACTATATTATGGCTAGTTCAACATGATTTTTAGTAAGTACCACCAATTTAAAATAATAGTAATATTCCTATAAGTCTTGGTTTCTTAAATAATTTCACATGGAGTTTTTACCAAAAGTAATGTCATAAATCCATGAGGTTATATACCCAATTTTCACAATACTTTCTCAAAAATGAATGAACGTGTAGATACAAAGTCAAACAGAGTAATTGTATAATTCAAATACACAAGTAACATACCTATCATAACATCATTTGATGCCCCGACATCAACTACAGTACTACAGAACATTCCTTCCACAACTTTCTATTTTCGATCATGAGGATTTCCATCATGTGAAACAAACTTTATAAATTAATTAGCATAATGAACTTTGTCATTATAGCTAAAACATATAGGTGTCAAATGGAAATCAGTTACCACATTTATTGATTCCTCATGATTGTTTCCCCTGAATTCATAGGACATGTGGCCAAACTATCCACATCAATAATACATCCCTGTCTTCATAATACATTCTATAGGGTGATTTTTACCACACTAACTATGAGATTTGAACTTCATTTTCTTATATCTAGATTTTTACGAGTCATGTTTCTCCATGAATTACCATCCTGAATGCTTCATACATTCATTATCATGAGGTATATAAGAGTCAGAAAACTACATCTCATCCTTTTCATCACAACGAATAACATTCAGGTAGATTATGAATTCTCACATGGACAAATATATTTGTATGCTTTATTTCAATCCTGATTAAAATTGTTTATATTTTCTATGAATGTCCAGAATAAAACTCAGAGCATACATGGTCGAGCTTGCGAAGATCCCTTCATATGAAACTGTGAAATATTCATATATTTTCTTGAATCATTTGAATTTCTTTTCCATTTGGAGTGGAAAAAACATAGGGAAATATACATCACGGAAACTTTCCGTGAAATTTTCCCATTCTATATCATAAAAACCATATTTCTATATGGTATTCTTAACCAAATACCATCATCGATCAAATTATCCTTTAAAATAATAAATGAAAGGTTTACCTGTCAACATTTCACAAATACCATGACATCAATTACATTTCCAGAGCATTGATCCATACTTCTTATACCACATGTTCAGATAATACTTTGAATGATGGAATATTTTGAATAATTAAATGATCCAAAAAAATACATGTTCTTTTGGGTTAGATCAGGTTTCTCTCTATCATGGATACCACCACCAATTGTTTCTTGAGTCAACTAAGCCATAATTACAACAAACTTTTAAGATCCAATTCCAACCATCCGAGGATGCGGATTTAGAAGGATATCCTCCCATCAGTTCCATCCCAATACTGCTTCCATATTTTCCATGTGAAAAAAAACTAATAATATATATATTTTAGATTAAGAAAAATTTTAATATTCAAATACTATAACATTTTATGTTGGACAAAAGGTAAAATATTTCCATTGAAAGTTATTAATATTACCCTAACCGCTAATGTTATGTAAAATGACATTTGATACCAACTATAAGGTCTGTACCATAAACATTACATAATATTCATTTAGGTAAATAAGTTTACATTTTTTACAATGAGGAACTTTTTTGGCATAAAGTATTAGAGAATTAGGCCATAAATCATACATAAAAATCCATAAAATAAAAATCGGACACTTTCTATTAGTACCCATTTTCCACCACATAAAATTTAAAAAAAAAATTCTTGATCTCTTTTATTAAAACTCTTAACAAATTTACACTTTACCTATTCCAATACATTACTCAACATTAAAGCATATGAATTTTTTTGAAAACTTTATATGAGAAAAAAATATCAGTAAGGGATATAAAAAAAGTAAACCATTAGTCCATTGATAAACATTAAAACTCACTAAAACCCATTAGGTGAAAAAATAACCTTTTACCCCGAAATGGAAATATAAATCATTATTAAATATAATTTATTTTACCTTTTGAAAAAAATTTATTTCACTATAAGATAATTATAAAAAACATATAATTCATTTATGTTCCTCTTGATATCATAATAATGAACCCTTACTAAACTCTTACATATTGGAATAATCATACGACAAGTATAAAATATAATTATTTGGAGAATAATATTGTTATCACTACTAGATATAGAGGTTTTCCTCACATTTTTACACCAATGGTACGAAGAAACCATTTGTATACTATAAAAACAGAAACATTTCCCAATGGTTTATTCAAACCATTGGTATTGTGTTTTTATAATCATGATTTCCCAATGGTTTGATTAAACCATTGAAAAATCTCTATGTATAACAATATTTTTTTAAAATCATTATTAAGGAGTATATTTATCAATGGTTTTTAAACATTGTTGGGAAAGATTTCCGGAAAATACACAGAAGCACAGTTCTAGTCCGCCTGGTTGTAGGTGCCCTAATCCAAAGCGCCTAAAATTCTATCTTTACCATAGGCTTGTAAACTCCTTCAACACGATAGATACATATTCAATCAAGCAATTTCTTATTTCTACACTTCAAATTAGTAACTGATACCTTATTTTTAATGTTCTGCATCTATTTTTTTTTTCAGTTCTCTATTTTTATTTGGCCAAAATGAAATTTATGTGAGGTCTGTGGGTTGGTATACAAAACACTTTTATTTTTTCTTTGTTTTTTGTTCTACACTTCAAATATGGTAAGTGTTTTGTGTTTTTGCATGTGCATATTTTCTTTAATTTGATTTCATATGATTTTGTTTGATTACTTTTATTATGTATTTTGATGATATCTTAATTTATGTTATTTGGATTTTTTTGATTTTTATCACGTTGGAAATATAATATATTTATCTATATTTTATTAGTTCATGAGTAAGTTTAAAAATGCTTATCTATTTCTCAAAAAATTCAATGAAGTTGCTACTATGTTTTTAAGAAACTCTACATTTCACTGTTTTAAAACATTTATGTATTTATTTTACTGAAACATCTACCATTGTCTAATTTGCATGAAATTTGATTATATGGAAAGATAAAATGTTTATCTTGATTTCATTAGTTTAAATAAAAGTCTAAAAATATTTTTTGAATAGACTTTTAATTACATGAAGTTATGATATTCTGTTTTGTAGTAGCAGTTTTTCTAGAATTGTTTTGCTTATGTTTTTTAATGATTTCAGAATCTATAGATGTCGGTTTTAATTGATTATTTTTATGTTGGAAATATAACAAGTTTTTCTAAAAATCATTAGTTTTGACCAAAGTATGAATTTTATGTTAAGAGCACTTAAAAAGGCTTTGAAGTTTGTTAAAGCATTCTGTCCAGATTTTTTATCAAAAGTATGGTTCATTTTTTCTCAAAAGTATGGTTAATTTTTTTTCAAAAGTATGGTTCATTTATTTCTCAAAAGTATGGTTCGTTTATTTCTCAAAAGTATGGTTCATTTTTTTCTCAAAAGTATGGTTCATTTTTTATCTCAAAAGTATGGTTCATTTTTTATCTCAAAAGTATGGTTCATTTTTTTATCTAAAGTATGGTTCATTTTTTATCAAAAGTTTGGTTCATTTTTATCAAAAGGATGGTTCATTTTTATCACAAAAGTATGATTCATTGTTTATCTTACGAAAGTATGGTTTACTGTCCATACCCTACATTACTGTTCATACCATACGTTACTATTCATACCTTTACTGTTCATACCCTATGTTACTATTCATACATTACTTTACTTTTCATACCCTACATTACTGTTCATACCTTACTTTACTGCTCATACCCTACGTTACTGTTCATACCTTACTTTATTGTTCATACCCTACGTTACTTTACTGCTTGCTCCGAAGTTATTGTTCGCTCTGAAGTTATTATTCATTCCGAAGTTACTGTTCACTCCGAAGTTACTGTTCACTCTGAAGTTACTGCTCACTTCGAAGTTACTGTTCATTCCGAAGTTACTGTTCATTCCATGCAATTTTTTAAAAAATTGATTTTCTCCAAATATATGGATTAGTTTTTAATGATTTTTTTGTAAAATCCTCATTAAATATAAGGATCATAATGAAATATTTTTTAATGTTGTTGGTGCTATATTGAGAAAGAAAATTTAATAACATTCTTCAACGTATTTTACAAATAAATTTGGACATTTCAAGATTGTTTAAATTTAAATATTTGAATTTAATTCCAGAATCTGCTGCTTGTTTTTAGGAACTATTTTGACTTTGTTTAAATCATTTAAAATGGATTTAAAATTCTATTTTGCATCATTCAATGCATTTATTGTTCTGAAGATTTTATTGGAAGACTTATTCAAAATATTTTGAATTCATTTATTATATATTTATTCTACGATAATAAAGAAGCAACAGTTATGCTATTTTCAGGGAGAAGTTTATGGGATCTCTTAACATAATTAATTTTGAATATCCTAAGGAAGCAGAGTTGCTCCACCTGCTAGATATTTTTATTCTCTATATATATAGTTCTCTCTTGTAGGAAATACAATACAATACAAGGAGAAAGTACTGTGAACTTTGAATCTGCTGTGCATTTTCAACGTCCTATGACACTCAGCTTCACCACCTACTCGGTCTCTCAAGCGCTGAATTAATTCTGCTTCGACTACAATTTCATTGACGAGACGTGCTAAACTAAACCTCAAGAACCAGTAACTGTGCTTTAATATTTATATTCTCTTTCATCTGGTTCTGAGTCTATAACACTACTTCCCATCTCTCACACAGACTCTTCTTTTTTCTGCTTATGCTTTTGCACACAAAAGCATTATTTGTTATTCTTTTTTCATTGGGTTTTGACTCCCAGATTCTAATGTCAAGATCTTAGGGTTGTGACTCCCTGTATCTAAAGTCAAGACTATTTGGGTTGTGACTCCCAGTATCTAAAGTCACATTCTAAGGGTTCTGACTCCCCACACAAAAGTCAGTGTCGTGGTTATCCCTCCACTGGAAAAGGATTTTGTAATTGGGTTATGATTCCCCTTTAAAAATCATTTTTAGTGCACACGTATCTCTCGCCGAGTAGAGAGGTATAAGAGTAGAGTAGGCCCACTATGGAACAAACTACTATAAAAACATCCTTGCGTTATTTAATTTTTCCCCTACTAATTAAATTTAATCATTAACTTTGATAATTAATTTATTTGATTAATTTTTTTAATCTGGTCTATTCACCCCCCTCTTGGCTATCGGCCATTACCATGTCCGACCTAATAGTTTGTTTATTTATATGGTCTCGTGGTGGGTGATTGATATAATGATGGACCTTGTGAATGGATTAGAGACTATTGGGGTAGTGGTGTAGGAGGTTTTTCATTTTTTAGTGGGGTGATATGGTAGTTTCTATGGACTTTAATTTTTTTGAAAATTGGATTTGAATTTTGAATGTATAGTTTTTGTTAAAGGAATAATGGGAAGGGTAGTGATATTGAGGATGAATTGGGTGTTGGTTGGGTGATGGATTGAAATTGGGATTTTGTTTGGAATAGGTATAGGTAAATTTTAAAGTATAATATAGGTATTTCAACCACTAAACACCCCACCCCACCCCTCCTGGACACCCCATCCCCCCTAGATAGCCGCCCACCCCAAGACACCCCCAGGACACCCCCCATTGGATAACCCCCACCCCCGAGAGACCCCCACCCCACCCACCTAGACAACCCCCAACCCTAGACACCCCCACCCCCTTGGACACCCCACCCCCAGGACACCCCCACCACCTGGACACCCCCAATCCCTGGAAACCCCCACCCCCTAGAAACACACAGCCCCTGGACATCCTCCACCCCCTTGGATAGCCCCCCCCTTAGACACCCCCACAGACACCACCACACCTCCTGGAAACCACCCCAACCCCTTAGTGCTTAGCGTAGTTTTTTAATTGAAATTACCCATGTATGTGATTTCCCCTTTCTCCAATGACATTTCTTAAGTGACTCATATAGCCTTATAAATTGAATATTTCATGTTTTGATTAACTAAATGGGTTGTTTTGAATGAAATGGATAATGCATGATGGTTTGCCTTTCTTAATTAATAAAATGGTTTTAAATAAAATTACCCTAAGAGGGGCTACAGGGGGGTAAGGGGATGCCCAGGTGGGGGGAGGGGGGCTGTCCAGGTAGGGGTGGGTTGTCTAGGGGTAGGGGAGGCTGTAGGGGGTAGGGGCCCTGCAGGGATGTGGGGGAGGGGTGTGGGATATCCAAGGAGGGGTGTGGGTTGTCAAGGGGAGGGGGGGGGGTTACGGTGGGATTTCCAGGTGGGGGAGGGGTGGTGTGGGATGTCCAGGGTGTTGGGGTGGGCTGTCTAGGTGGTGGAGGGGGGTATGGGTTGTCCAGGGGGGTATCCAGGTGGGGTGGGGGTGGGGGTACTGTGTAGGTTGGGGGTGGTGGGCTTTCCTAGTGGGGGTGTGGGGGGTAGGTGTCTAGTTGGTGGTGGGGGGGGGGGGGGGGGGGCTATCCGGGGTGGGGTGCGGGGGGGGGGGGGGGGAGGGTGTCTATGTGTGTGGGGGGGGGGGGGCTATCCAAGTGGGGTGGGGGCTATTTAGGTGGGGGGGGTGGCCTGTCCAGGGGATATTTTAGGCTGGTAGGGGGGCTTTAGGGGTGTGGGGGAGTGGGTGTGGGCTGTCCAGGGGGTGGACTTTCTAGGGTGGGGGTGGGGTGGGTGGGCTTTCCAAGGGGGCTATTAAGGTGTGGGTTTTCCAGGGAGGAGGGGTGTGTCCAGGTGGGGGGGGGGGTGGAAATACTACAAAAAAGAGATTTATCAGCACTCAAAACGGTCTTTATCAGCGCTAAAAAATCATTGTAAAGCTCAGATCTAATAGGGGGGTCCCATTTATCAGTGCTAAAAAAGCACTGATAAAGGAAAATTTATCATCCCTAAAAACACGCTGATAAAGGGAGACTTTATCAGCACTAAAAAGGTGCTGATGAAGTACCCCTTTATCATCAATAAAAAAGTATTGATAAATGTGTTTTTATAAGCATTATTTTAGCGCTGATAAAGGTGGCTTTTATCAGCGCTTTTTTAGCAATGATAAATTCCATATCTTCTGCAACAAAGAATTCTGCAACAACACACCGAAACAACACCTGCCAAAAATTTAGCATCTGAACAAGTATACCCATACAAAATTAACACAAAAATCATATGGTAATTACACCAAGTATGCCCATACACCATTAACACATAATTCATAATTTAATTAAATACATAAAGAATTCAATTCAGAATTCAGGGGGTTGGGGGGCTGTTCAGGGGTTTGGGGTGGCTATCCAAGGGGGGGTTGGGGGTGTCCGAGGGGATGGGGGTGTCCGGGGGGATAGGGGTGTCCAGGGGGTGGGGGCGGTGCAGGAGGTTGGGGGCTGTCCAAGGAGGGTGGGGGTGTCCAGGGGGGGACGGTGTCCAAGAGGGTGGGGTGGTGTCCAATAGGGTGGGATGGGGGTGTTTGGGGGGATAGTGGTGTCTAGGGGGGGTGGGGGTGTCCAGGGGGTGGGGGTGTCTAGGGGGAGTGGGGGGGGGGCAGTCCAAGGGGGGTGGGGTGGTGTCCAAGGAGGGGGGGTGTCCAAGTGTGTGGGGGGGTGTCTATGGGGTGTCCAGGGGGTGGGCTGGTGTCCAGGGTGTCAGGGGGGGGGGTTCTAGGGGGTGGGGGTGTCTGGGGGGTGGGGAGAAGTCCAGGGGGTTGGTAGAGCTGTCCAAGGGGGTCGGTGGTGTCAGGGAGGGTTGGATGGGGGTGTCCGGGGGGATATGGGTGTCCAGGGGGGTGGGGGTGTCCAGGGGGTGGGGGTGTCCGGGGGGGGGGGGGCATTCCAGGAGGTTTGGGGCTTGTCCAAGGGGGGGTGTCCAGGTGGGGGGGGGGGGTATCTATGGGGTGTCTAGGGGGTAGGCTGGTGTCCAGGGTGTCAGGGGGGCTTTACAAGGGGTGGGGGTCTCCAGGGGGTGGGGGTGGTCTAGGGGGTTGGTGGGGCTATCCAAGGGGGGTGGGTGGTGTCCGGTAGGGTGGGGGTGGCCCCCCATGGATGGGGGGTGTCCAGGTGGTGGGGTGGTGTCTAAGAGGGGTGGGGGTGCTGTCCAAGGGGTGGTGGTTGTCCAGGGGGTTGGGGGTGTCCGGGGGGGGGGGGGGGTTGTGGGGGGCTGTCCGAGGTGGGGGTGGGATTTCCATGGGCGTGTCCAGGGGTGGGGGTGTCCAGGGGGTTGAGGGGGCTTTCCAGGGGGTGGGGTTTCTAGAGGGTTGGGGGGTGTCCAGGTGGTGGGGGTGTCCAGAGGGGTGGGGGGTGCTGAGAAGGTGGGTTGGTGTCCAAGGGGGTGGTGGGGGAGGATAGGGGTTTGGTGGGGCTATCCAAGGGGGGTGGGGTGGGTCCAAGGGGCTGGGGATGGGGGTGGCTGTCCATGGGGGTGGGGGTGTCCAGGGGGTGGGGGAGGGTTCCAGGTGGTGGGGTGGTGTCTAGTGGGGGTGTCCAGGGGTTCGGGGGGCCACACCGTGCCTCGAATTGAGATGGGGTTAACATGGACACATCGAAAAGGACCCATGAATCGTTCTCTTTAATGATCAACCCAATCCGAATGCGTTTGGTCAGATTTGCGTATGCCAGTTGTTGTTTTCACTTAAAATTTTGTCTATTTTAAACAAAAGAGAGACCATTTGAGTGATACCGGCCACATCATGCCTCGTATTGAGGCGGGGTTGACTTTTACATGTCAAAAAGGACCCATGGATCGTTCTATTAAAGGATCAACACAATCCTAATGTGTTTGTTTGGATTTTCGTAGGCCAGTTGTTGTTTGCACTTAAAATTGTGTCCATTTTAAACAAAAGACAGACATTTTGAGTGATACCGGCCACACCATGCCTCAGATTGAGGCGGGCATAACTCATACATGTCCTCAATGAACCTTTGGATTTTATACTAAAGTATCAACACAATAAGAATGTGTTTGGTCAGATTTCTGTACATCAGTTGTTGTTTTTACTTAAAAATATATCCATTTTAAACAAAAGAGAAACACTTTAAGTTATATCGGCCACACCATGCCTCAGATTGAAGCGGGGTTGACTCGTACACATCTCCAACTCACTCATGGATCATTATACTAAAGGATAAACACAATTCTAATGTGTTTGGTTGGATTTCCGTATGTCAGTTGTTGTTATCACTTAAAATTCTGTCCATTTTAAACAAAAGAGAGACACTTTGAGTGATACCGGCCACACCGTACCTCAGATTGAGGCGGGGTTGACTCTTACACATCACAAAGGACCCATGGACTGTATTAATAAAGGATAAACACATTCCTAATGTGTTTGGTCAGATTTTGGTATGTCAGTTGTTATTTTCACTTAAAATTATGTCCATTTTAAACAAAAGAGAGACCCTTTGAGTGATACAGGCCACACCGTTCCTCGGATTGAGGTAGGGTTGACTCCTACACATCCCAAAGGACCCATGTATCATTATATTAAAGGATCAACACAATTTGAATGCATTTGGAAATATTTTCGTAGGTCAGTTGTTGTTTTCACATAAAATTGTGTCCATTTTAAACATAAGACAGACACTTTGAGTGATACCAGGCACACCGTGCCTCAGGTTAACTCGGGGTTGACTTATACACATCACCAAAGAACACATGGATCTTTATCTTAAAGGATAAACAGAATCCAAATGCGTTTAGTTGGATTTCCGTACGTCCGTTGTTGTTTTCACTTAAAAATATGTCCATTTTAAACAAAAGAGAAACACTTTGAGTGATACTGGCCACACCGTGCATTGGATTGAGGCGGGGTTAACTCTTCCACATCCCCAACACACCCATGGATCGTTATTATAAAGGATCAACATTATCCGAATGTGTTTAGCCTGATTTGTGTACGACATTTATTGTTTTCACTTAAAATTATGTCCATTTTAAACAAAAGAGAGACACTTTGAGTGATACCGGACACAACGTACCTCGGATTGAGGTGGGGTCAACTAATTCATATCAAAAAGGAAACATTTATTGTTCTCCTAAAGTATCAACACAATCTGAATGTGTTTGGTCAGATTTGCGTATGTCAGTTGTTGTTTTCACTTAAAAATCTGTCCATTTTAAACAAAATAGAAACACTTTGAGTGATACTGGCCACAAAGTGCCTCGGATTGATGTGTGGTTGACTCATACACGTTAAAAACGCACCCATGGAACATTATCCTAAATGATCAACTCAATATTAATTCATTTGTTTGGATTTCCGTTCATCAGTTGTTGTTTTCACTTAAAATTCTGTCAATTTTAAACCAAAGAGATACACTTTCAGTGATACCGACCACAACATGATTTGGATTGAGGAAGTGTTGACTCTTACACATCAAAAAGGATCCATGAATCATTATCCTAAAGGATCAACATAATCCGAATGCATTTGGTCATATTTGCATATGTTAGTTGTTGTTTTCACTTAAAATTTTGTCCATTTTAAACAAAAGAGAGACCCTTTGAGTGATACCAGACACACCGTGCTTCAGATTGAGGAAGGTTTGACTCTTACACATCAAAAAGGACCCATGGATCGTTTTATTAAAGGATAAACACAATTAAAATGTGTTTGGTCAGATTTTCGTAGGTTATTTGTTGTTTTCACATAAAATTATGTCCATTTTAAACAAAAGACAGACATTTTGAGAGATACTAGCCACACCGTGCCTCTGATTGAGGTAGGGTTGACTCGTACATGACCTAAATGCACCAATGTATCATTATACTAAAGGATCAATACAATTAAAATGAATTTGGTCAGATTTCCGTACGTCAGTTGTTGTTTTCACTTAATAATATTTCCATTTTAAACAAAAGAGAAACACTTTGAGTGGTTAATCATTCATGCATGTTTCTAGTTCCTATCAACTATTAAAATGGGAAAATGACTCATTGGAGAAATGATGTTTTATTTAATAACAATTAAAATTTTCCTACGAACATTTACATACAACAATGTTTCATATTTTTATCCCCTTAACCCCTCTTAAAAATGACAGCCAATTGTTTACATCCCCAAGTCAGATCTTCATGCTATTTGTGTTCAATCTGCCATCAGGTATGCAGTTGACTTGTTTCTGAACAAATATATATCTTCTTTTGAGTATTATGCTTTTCTATAGTCAGATTAGTACTGGAAAATATAACAATAAAGAATTAATAAATAAATTAAATGAAATAGTAGTTGTTTTTGAAAATACCTCTTTAGGGATGCTATTTTGTTGATGAAAAACGATCTCTTTCATAAATTTATAAACATAATAACTGCAACCATTATCATTTGTTTGTTTCAGACACTGCCCAAAAATTCATCATTTAGAGAATAAGTAACTTGTGTTGAGATGTGTTTGGATAGTGAAATTTTATTATATATACCTTGATATTTGTTTAGACGTAGTACTTGCTCGCCTCCTTATTCTTAACCCTTATCCTCATTCATTTTTTAGATGATAATGATACACCATCCTATCATAACCAAATCCTTAGTAAATGATAATATAAATTATATTACTTGATGTTTAGACCTAAAACGTAGGATGTAGTGTCTTACATATTCACAAACTCCATCATGTGTGGTCGGTTTGATGGATATCCTTGATTTGAATCCAGAAAATAAATATTTGGAGTATCCAAGTTCACTGAAATTAGCATCCAATGTTTCCTAAAAACACAAAAATTAATAAGTAATAAAAGAAGTGAAAATATAATTGATATTATTTAATTTTAGAGTTTTACCCTTGTATGGTTGGTATTAGGAAGAGTCTATCATCTGTAATCTTGCGTTCAAATGTTTTCAGCAAGCCGTTCACAATTTCATTCTTTTTTGATGGATCTAATTTTGTTAGATGTGTTGATGTGGTATGAGAACTAACGAGTCCAAATTTAAACTCATGGGAAAATTCCTTCAACTGTTTTTCATATATATGTTTTCAACAATATAAAATGCATGTAGTCATAATTTGCACATTAGGCTAGATTTTAAAAATTAATTTCATGAAAAAATTCCACATATATATATTAACAACTGTGACACCTAGCCAACCATTTTCAAGGATCTCATTTACATTTTCAGCCACAACAAAATCTTGAATTTCCTCTCCGTATATATTCTTTTTGAAAACTACTATATGACTACTACCACCTCTTAGATTTGTATCCACATGATTCTTCAATGCTAGTAAATGTTGATAGAGAACTGGTGGTGTTATTTTACTTTTATTATCTCCTTGGGATCGGTTGGTTGATCCTTTAGATGGTTTTGAGCCAACGTTTGTCACCCCTTTCCCTTTCCCCATCTATAATAACATTCATTGAATCAGACCTTTTTTTCATTAATTGTTAAAAGTTTATCTTGAAAAAAAAGGAAATAAATACGTCTTTGTCTACATATACTCTTACATGTTGTGATGACATGAAATGAATGTCCCAATAGCCTTTTTGTCTGTATGAATATCATCATCATCCAGTGGAATAGGTAGCTCTGCATTTGGCTCATGAGCTACAGTAATCATCACTTTCAGATGATCTTTCATTAGTGGTCTATTATGCAGCGTGTCATCTAGGATGTTGAACACTGTATCCCTCGCTACAAGGTGATTGGTGGGTGTTGATAGATATAAATCACAATCATTATCACCCTGTAGAAGATCAGTATATGAATGGTATCTTTGTTTTTCTGATTCACATTTCATGGGAAGAATTATTAGAATATTGATTACCACGGCTAAGATAGATCTTTTAGGGGAATGGCTCACCTCAAAGATGGTGGAGGGTGGGGCGGGATCTTCACGTGGTGGTTGTTCCTGATTTGTGTCTTCTCCTTGCTTCCCACCCATAAAAGTTTCTATCAACTCTCCCTACCATTGTAATAGTTCTTCAAGAGTTGCTAGTGTTTCACTCAATTGTTTCAATTTTTCATCTCTATCATCTGTTTTTTTATCTCAAAATATACTCAGGGTGTCACCCCAAACCCCGCACCTCTGACATGACCGTATTGTTCTAGCTTCTTCAAAGCCGTCGATAATAGGTCTAAATCCACTACAAGAGTAGCTGATTCTTGTGACTGTCAGATATTAGAAAATAACTAATTATTTTTATGTAATAGCAATTTAAAACAGATCTTTTTATCGTCATGTCATACTTACACATATTTCCCACACTTTTTGTGTGTTCTCATCTACTAGCTTCCCTTCCTTATTCACACGTGCCTCCTTCCATATCACATGACGTGGGATGGAAGTGTATTTTTTTTGGACGCATGAATCTACATATAAATATAGAAAGATAATTATGATGTTGTTTATTGGAACCTAACAATATTAATGTAAATTTTAAATACGTACCATTTTATTTTATATTGAAGCGTACCCCATCCTTGCTTTATGATAGGGGTATGTTGGTTTTTATTTACCTTCCAGTTTTTAGTATATCGTTGCTGTTTCATAAATGAAATGTTGACAATGAAAGTAATGAATACACGTATCCTCAAACAATGTATTATCACCCACAAAGTACCTAAAACTTCCCATCCCCACGGCGGCCAATAAATGCATCCCATGCTTCTAGGAATATTAGGTGAGTGTAGACAATGGGTGGGTGCGGGTTTATTTTACTTGAATCTTTCAGGTGACATCTTGTTAAAATAGTGCAAAAACCTCGAGAATCTTTCCTACAAGCCTTATTACATAATCCTTGTTTGAATTGTCTACTATAAATGTACTCTTCAAGAGATTGAGAAGATTGAGAAATTGTTTCATTATTTAATTTGCTACTAAATTAAAGAAATAATATCAAAATGTTTCATAATTTCTTCCCAGATCACAACCTTCATCCCGAACACAATCTGGTGCCATGAATCTATGTCAATCGGTAGGCGTTGCCGAGTGAAAACTCCAATGTAACTACTAAACATAGCCTTGTTGGGATTCACATGTTGGCCTCGTGCATTCCATCCGACATAAAATTTGATGCCTTTGCTTTTCTCCTTATGATCTTTGGTGAACACCGTCAAACTAAAACGCACCTATTTTTTCTGTGACGTCGGTCCTTCATTCTCGACCACTTCATTGATATAAACATCATAAATATGTTCATCTGGAATGGTAGCAATTACATGTGATGATGGTTGTTGGACCTCAACACTACAAGAAATAACAGGATCAGAAACATGTCGTTTCTCTACACTGTGAGCCACCACAGCAGGAGCAGCATCAGCCGCAACAACAACTTGAGAGACTTGTTCAGGCTCAAGTTTAAGAGCCCCAGAACATGCAGAAGCCATTATCTGCAATAGTGGTTGAGTGGTTAATTTAGATGACATAAATTCGGTAATGATAAGATAATAACATGAGATAACAAGATCGATATTAAAAACAAAATATAACCTGTTTATTGAACTCTCTTTCTTTTTTTCAAAGGTTGAAGGGATTTGACACCTCTATCGATTATAAAAATCCCTTCATTGTGGTCTCTTATAAAATAAAAAACATCATCTAAATTGGGATCGCTGTGAAATGATTTTGACGTACCACTGAAAGTATCATCCTCAACTGAATTTTCATCGGACCCTTCAGTAGTTTTGGATGATAAGAGAACAGTCGACCACTTTCGGTTTGTGGGATCTAGAACATAAATTTTTTTTACCGCTTGTGATGCCATTATAAACTATTCATCTTTGTACCCTTCTTTTACTAAAATCAACTTTCACAAATCCCCATTCATCTCTTTTAACACCACTGTTGTTTTCAACCCATTTGCATTGAAAAATCGTCAATTTTAATGTCGTATAATCCAAGTCCCATATTTGATTGATAATTCCAAAGTATGACATATTGGAATAAATTGGATTTCTGTCCTTACTACTAGAAGCATGCATCACTTCAGCCACTAGTGTAACTCCACTATTTTTCACGGTACTATCTTCATCATGTCCATATATATAGAATGTATAACCATAAATTATATAACCATTGTAAGATAATACATACACACTTGGTCTGATGACTAGCCATCGAAGTCGTTTTGAAATTGAATTCAGATTTTCATCAAACTTGTTAAAATGAGGTCCTGAAACCATCCTATAAAATGGTGATTATGTGTATTTGATAACCATTTTTCAGCCCTTGATGGATTCGACTGCTTATGAATTTATTTGTAAGTTTCAATATTTAGAGAAACCTCTCAACTATTATGAAAAACATAAAGGTGGGCCTATTCCCGATCTGTAATACTGATTGTCACAACATCACTTCCAGAAATTCCCTCGCCCTCAATTGGTCTAGTGTAATGAGATTTTGGGAGACCAATTATTTCCACATCATATAGGTAGTTGGTACAAAATTCAATTTCTTCCTCAAAAATATGTCGCTCCACTATACAACCCTCTGGCCGAATTCAATTTTTGACATACCCTTTCAAAATATTCGTATACCGTTCAATGGGGTACATCCATATATAGTGCACAGGACCACAAAGTTGAATCTCTCTCACCAAGTGAATCATCAAATGAACCATCATATCAAAGAATGTCGGCAGGAAGAACATTTCTAATTTACATAAAATGATGAAAATTTCTTTTTCCATAACTGGAAAGTTTGCCGGGTCTGAAACTTTGCTACATATAGCTTTGAAAAAGAAACAAAGTTTTGTTAACGTATGAAAAAAAATATTGGGGAAAATTCAATGTAAAGCTATAAGGATTAGATCTTACATCAAAACATGACAGTCATGTGATTTCAAACCTTTTAACTTCAAATAATTCATTGACACAATGTTCTTGATATTTTATGAATACCCCTCTGGAACCTTTACATCATTGAAGTAGTTGAAAAACTGACATCTCTCCTCCCCAGAAAGATTATAAGTAGCTGGAGGAAGAAATATTTGATTTTCACCCTTCACGGGAGCCAACTCTTCTCATATTCCCATGTCAACCATGTCCAACTATGCCTTAATTCTATCCTTTGTTTTTCCAGGGGAATTTATCAATGTTCCGATAACACTGTCACATACATTTTTTCCACATGCATCACATCAAGATAATGTATGACATACAATAAATTCTAGTATGTTAATTAAAAAAAATGGATCTATTTTTCCAACCTATTTTCGTAAGATTTTTCGAAAATGGTTTACCAAAAATAGTGTTCTCATCTTTTACTTTCTCAAACTGCTGATCACCTGTTAGTGGAGATAGTGCTGCGCGTTTTTCTAAACATCCATTGAATGATGTCATCCCAGATCGGAACTTATGCCGACGAGGTAGAAATATAGGATGTCCTAGAAACACAGATTTCAATGAATGTTTCAACGTAATTGATTATGTATCTTCTTCTCACATGGGATACCCTTGATTTACATTAATTCTATAGCCTGAAAAATTTCCATAAGCAGGGAAATCGTTTATTGTCCCATACAACATTTCTCTCAATGTGAAGTATTCACCTTTATAAGCATCATACAACATAACACCTGAATCCCACAATAACATCCAATCCTCGATCAAAGGAGCCAGATAAACATCAATATCGTTACCTAGTTGTTTTGGTCCTGATATAAGCATTGAACATGATGAATTTCCGCTTCATGCATAACCAGGGTGGCAAGTTATAATTTACCAACATAACATGCCATGTACTATGAGTGCTGGTTTGAAAACCAAAATGATTAACTCCATCTATAGATAACACAAGACAAAGGTTTCTCGACTCTTTTCCAAATTCAGGATACTCATGATCAATTTTCTTCCATTGAGGCGAGTCAGACGGATGACGTAATTTCCTATCTTTATTTCTTTTATCTGCAATCCCCGACAATTATCTTGAAGTTTCTTAACTTCCATATAGACACCTAAACCATGGAATGACTGGAAAGTACCATAAAAATTTCATAGGATTTGATTCATCATTTATGTATCGAGAAGCACCACACTTTGGGGATTTTGTAGGTGATTTTTTCTCCTTGGGAAACAATATACAGTCTTTCGGGAAGGCATGTATTCTTTCAGAAATCATACCAATTGAGCGTAGCATTTGTTTATCTTCATATGTCCAGCTTGGGTGCTCATTATCTTCCGGGAGCATGTCATTCAAGAGAGCAAGTAGTTCCGTAAAACTGACATCACTCCATCCGTCTCCTACTTTCAATTTATACAACTTCAGTACAGCTGACAATTCTTTATATTTAGTGCAATCAGCATACAATAGCGTATTTGCACAACTCTTTAACTTCTCAAACAATTTTGGGAAATCATGGAGTTCATCTTCAATTGTCTTTGTCATTTCCCCAATATGATCTTTATCATCATTGACATCTGTAATCACATCCTCCATATGGTCTTCTTCATTATCCATATTTGTATTCATATCTAATGGTCCATAAAATGTAGTTTTATCCTAGACAGTAGCTACATTTGCTTTTTCTCCATGTTTATTCCAACATTTATATCTCCGATCTATTCCATGACATATCAAATGTTCTTCCAACTCTTATAGAGTAAGTAGTCTAGAATAAAAACAACGTAAACACAGAAAAAGGATTTCAGAAGGAACCTTTGTGTGATCCTCTACAAACTCGATGAACTCTTTCACTCCATTCTCATACTCTATTTTCAAACGATTAGCATCTATCCAATATTTATTCATCTCCATCCTATTTGAATCTCAAATATTAGTATTTATGGTTCAAGTACACAAAATAAGACTTCCAAATACAGTATAATAGAACCACTTCCTTATAAAAATAGAGATTAATTGAGCCTAACCATTTCCAATAAAGATTTGGAAATCAACCAAACCAGGATAGACACCCCCATCAAAATCCACACAGTTTCCAAACACAAAGGGGTTTATAGGGATAATCACTTGTGTCATAGATGGTAAAACTCACACGGAATCATCTTCTATGGCTCATCCTCTTATATTGGGTCAACCCTTCTATGGTCAACTAGTCCATCCTTTTTATACCTCACCAACCTAAAATACATATGGATGAAAACCAGTAGCTGGCTCTATAAGTAATGAAATGATTCTCATAATCTCTACAATATGGAATTCATTCAATATAATTACTTTAGATTCATTATAGTTTCCTAAAATCACCCCAGTCCAAATACAAGAATAATCAAGAATGATACATCTATCACTCCTAGGTCTCTTCCCTACATTCAATATCATCATGCCTAAATACCAATATATCCACACATACACATGTCCCAAACACATAAAAAACCATATCCACATCACAACCACACATCAAATCCTAATCATAGTATGATATCGTGAACATGAAGGACATAAACATCATACTCCTCATACAATGCACAACCCCCACTATGTATCCACACCAAATACACATAATCATGTCAAAAAGAATTTAAATACACCAAAACCTAAAATCGTTATAGGTCATATATATACACCCACTATGAGCCATTATAACTCATACTAAGTGTGAATAGGGGGAATGGAATAGGGAGTGGTTCTATATGTGTTCCCTCTATAACCTAGATATTGAGAAAAACACTCAAAACCAAAGTACCCATATGGATTTCAATCAGGTTACTTGACTCAAGTGGTGGTGTGTAAGAAATAATAAGAAAATTTAATAAGTATATAGTCACACATAAATCTCAATCTGGTGATAATAATACAATAAACCCAAGAAGTACTAAATCTCAAAGACATTTTATGGTTCCTCCCATGTCATGATAGTTTTAACCTTTTCAGATCAACAGAGATACCATGTTCTGATACCACATGACTAGAGAAATTCACCTCTCAAATCCAGAATTGGCACATTGACAACCTAGCATAAAATTGGAGATTCCTCAAGATGCCCAAAACTATTATCAAATTAGGTATATAATCATCCAGAGTTTTAGAATAAACCATGATGTCATCCATAAATACCATAACAAAATAGTTGAGATACTAGTGGAAAATCCTATTCATCATCACCATAAATATATATGGAGTGTTGGTTCAGCCAAATGGAATAAAAAATACTCATAGTGGCTATACCTACTCCAATATGAGGTCTTTGTAATATCAAACTCATTGATCCTGAGCTGGTGTTAACCGAACTAACCACCCATGGTGAAAAGCACTAGTTCTTCCCAAGGCAACACACTACATTAAATAAAGATTTTGGAAACCAATTCATCCCACTAATTATTTTTTTCCTCCAATTTAACTTGTTCTATATGGTAAGATAGAATAGATATTGGTTTTGTACACATCTCCAGGTTGATAGAGAACTCCACCTCCCTCTCTAGTGGTAGACCAAAAAAGACTAAAGGAAATACTTTTGGAAATTCAATAGCTACTAGGGGAAGTTCACTATAATATAATTCCTACTCCAGTTTAATATCATAAAAGGATATCATCCCACTCAACTCTGGAAGAAGAGGTCTAGCTCTACTAGACTTTATGTCTGATTCTCTATGGAAAAAATGGAATTCCCCATTGGGGGCAGTGAAGGACACCCATCGATGATAATAGTAAATCCAAGAATTATTATAAACTAGCCAGTCCATTCTGAGAATAACATATAGGAGAATCATTTTAAGAACCAAAAAATATCATATGATCTAAATATATGAAAAAGAGAAATCATGAGAGGGGAATCAGAGACCTTACTCCCTCTTTATCCAGAGAGATGTTACAATCTCTATCACATAATCCATGAGCTCTATTATAAGTTTCAACAGTTCTATATTGAGGTTTGATATGAAATAATGATGGGAACTAATATCAAATAAAACATACACTAATGAAAAAGAAATGGAAATGGTGCCTCTCACTATCGCATGACCCACATCAGTTCGTACTGGAGATTAATCCACTGCATTAAGTTGTTTCATTCCTAATACATGTTTCTAGGATCCCATTTTTATTGAATAATATTACTATGATTTGGTACCTCTCAATATTTATGATTCCATTCCACTACACAGGGTTGTAAAAACAGGTAAACCCCTCTTAATGTGGGTTTAATGTCTATGCAAGATGTAAATCTTCAATGATTCCATGCAATAATACTTTGAGTGATCAATATTTCCACATTGGAAAAATTAATTTACCCTTTACTAGACACTAAAAATGATCTGGAGGATGTTTTATATAAAATACCACCACCACTATTTTCACTATGAGGCTCATTCTACTTTCTATTCCACTTATAGGAACCACTAAAACTACCACTGGGAATATGAGTAACTCTAGTTAACCCTGAAAAAATATTCATGCCAGTTTCTTCCATCACATCCCTATCTTGAACATCAAAATTTTAGGTAAACATTAGCATAAATACTTGATATTGGATATCTGATCGAAGACCAATATAAAACCTATGGGACTTAATATTCTTGTTTGACACCACTTCAAGTGAAAAATGAGCATGTTTAGAAAAATTATTAGTATATGGAGTCAATTTCTAATATCCTAGGCTTGATCTACAATATTTTCTATTTGAGGTGCCACCACTTTAGCCTAAATGGTGGTAGGTGAGGCTCCATAGACCATAGCTTTGACTATGTGCACTACTTCCTCTATGAGGTTCTAGTTGATAAGAGGATTCTCTTTTTTTGGTTCATTAGTAGATCCCTCACAAAGCGTGATTATAAGTCTTATTAGGGGCATGGTACTATACAATATTAATAGGAAACAAGGTAACATTAGTCAAGAGACCCAAGAACATCAACTATATCAATTAGAACTCAACTGGGGAACACAAACCTCATATTAGGATCTGAGAAAATTCTAGAATTAGATTAATTAATTTCTCAAAGGCACCATTCTTAACCACCCATGGTAACTTAAGGGTAAATATAATAATATCTATTCAGACACTCTCTCATAACCTACTAGTTAAGTCTCAAAAATAATATCTCTTACCTACCATGTCATATCCATCCACATCAATCAACCATCACCCTTATAATCATAGTGATAAATACCCCATACATAGTAGCATGAAAGGGAAAAAATATAAGAAATTCACACTAAAAGTCTTATGTATGACCATTAACCATCAAAACCGTAATAGAAAAACACAAAAACGAAATAAACATTGTTTTCACATCCTTCTAAAGAAGAAAGTTCAAGAAGAGAATCAAGAACAATAGAAAAAAAATTCACCTTAGAGGAGGAGAAGTAGGGAACCTTCTGTGCTACATCGGGAGGGGAAGGCGCGACGACCAGAGGTGGAGGTTCATGGTAGGAGCCTCCAACCAAAGAGAAATTAAGGATTAGGGTTCAAGGGGAGTAGGGTCTAACGAAGAGGAAGAGAAGTAGGGTTTGTGGGGAGGAGGATCCGCCGAAGGGGTTCGAGGGGGAGGATTAGGAGAAGGGCTAGCGGCGGGGGTCCGACAATGTGAATATCAGGGGAGGAGGAGTTCCGATGACACGAAGATTGGGGTTGGAGGAGGGGAGTCTCAAGGTTATAGTACCGTGAGAGCTTTAGGTCACGATAAAATTAGGACAATGTGCGACCGATTTTATAAAATATGAGACTATGTTTTTATCTGCGCTAACATTTTAGCACTGGTACATGCCTTCTTTTTCAGCGATTTTCTAGCACTGATAAAGGGTCTCTTTATCATCACTTTTTTGCACTGATAAATCTTACCCTATATCAGCGCTAAAAGTTCAGTGCTGATATAGGGTTTTTTTATCAGCCGTTTTTGCTTAGCGCTGATATAAGGTGGCACTTCCCTTGCCCGTTTTTGTAGTAGCGTGGGCTGTCCATGGGGGTTGGCTATCCACTCTGATACTCTACAAAAAATAGAAATCACATATAACCAATGTATAGTTTCATTCACACGTTAAGACATTTCTTGAAGTTTTATACCAACACTCACTCTCACCCTTCAAATAAGAAGTTATCTCTGCAAATAAATCTCACTCAGTTTCTTATCCACTATCCATATTGATCTCATACAAATTTAACATTCGTAAAACTCCATATCACCTAATGATATAACAAGTCTCATACTCCAATGAGTAGTGTCCCATCGAAGCATGGATCATATGCCTAAACAAAATACAAAAGATCATAATTGACACCCAAACAAAATTTTGTAAACATAGAAAAAACTAAATTTACACCTTGTATCACAACAAGGAATTATCTCTCAGCTGGCCACTGAAGGCATCAGTAAGACATATACCTAGCATAAAATTTGGAGGAGTGTTTACAATTAAGTGTGTTTTTATAAAAAAATTCATGTATAATATTTAGAGTGGAAGATAAAATCTGATCTACGTATGATATTTGGATGTTTGTTTACAATTAGGTGTATTGTAATTTATATGTATGATATTCATGGATCACACCAACAGTCTTCTGGTTCATCTATAATAGGAAAGAATTCATGCTACAATTGGATATTGATTGGAATCTATGATCCTATTTTGGGGGTGAACACCCACCCCCTTCGACAGCCCACCCACCCATGGACACCCCCACCCCCAAGGACAACCCCCAACCCCCAAAACAACCCCCACCCCCTAGACACCCCCACCCCCTAGAAACCACCCCACCCCTAGACACCCCCACCTCTAGACACCACCCCACCCCTAGAGACCCCCACCCTCTGGAAAACACCCACCCCCTAGACAATGCACCCCATGGACAGCCCCACCTCCCTTAGACAACCTCCACCCCCTAGACAGCTCACACTCTCCTGGACACCCCACCCCCTTGTACAACCCCCCTAGACACCACCCCACCCCCTAGACACCCTCACCTCTAGATATCCCCCCACACCCCAGGACAACCTCCCAACCCCTGGATACCCCCACTCCCCTAGACACCCCCACCCCCTTGGGCAGTGTATGTGATCACTCAAATAATCTACTAAAATATAAAATTTCTTGAATCTAAATTTTTTTCAACTCCTGAATAATTATACTCCACAAGGGAACATGATCTTGTACACTCATGTATAGTTATTCAAAGATAAATTGTTATAAATATAATATTTTTTTGTCTTTTATATTATGATTCTCATATAGAGTAGTGTGTCAGTTATGGATTTGTATAAATTGAAAAAATTCTCATTTACTTAAATATATTTTCGATGAAACATCAATATTATTGGATTTATTTTGACAAAATAACTTTTAATAGTTTTTTAAAGAATGGATATAAGTTGGATGTATGAAACCGATTGGATCTCAAGCAATTTTCAAAATAGTTTAGAGAGCTTTATATATTTTTTATTTCATAATGCTTCAGATAGTGGTCACATACACTACCCAAGTTACAATTGTGTTGAAAGACCTTGTTTGAGTTGTGATGATGTTAGATACCGCGTTACCAAATATGGTATTCAAGAAAACTACTTATTGTGGTATCACATTGGGGGAGAAAATGAAATCTAAAATTGCTGATGATCAAAATGGGAGGACTAGATTGGAGAATTTGTTATATGACCGGTTTCAGTTTATTATTCATCATGAAATTGAAAGGATTCGGACCTAGTAAGACATCAATATGAGCACATATGATGCGTCTAATGAAAATGATGATGTTTTTAGGGTGAAAAAATTGAATGACGCTACCACGAATCTAGTATATCAATAATTCTGTAAAATGAAAAAGTTGGAATTTTTAATCCTATTATTTCATGGGAAAACTAGGTGTGGGATTTCTAATACTTCAATCGATTACATTCTTACCTTGTTGAAGGAATTACTTTAAGATGATGCAGATATTCCCTTAAACCAATATATGGCATGAAATTTAGTTTAATAACTTGGATTTTCAAGAAACAATATTCATGCATGCCCGAAAGATTGCAGTTTATTCAGGGAGGAAACTGTTAAAAAAATGATTGTATAAAATATAGAACATCTTGTTGGAAGCCAGAAGCTGATGGAACACTATCTCATGTTCCACATACAGTAATCTGTCACTTTCCATTGATCCACAGACTCCAAAATCCTTTTTATGTCTGATTAAATATCAATAAAAATGTGATGGAAGGATACTGAGAGAAATGAGACTAATGATGAGTTTTCTCAACCAGTAGATGAATTTCCATGGAAGAGATTTGATGATTAATATCCTGATTTTAAACTGACGTGTGTAATGTGAGGATGGGTCTTTCTTATGACAATTATAATTTTTTTGGGTAGAGGCTTACTTCGAACAACAAATGGATAGTTTTTATACACATTTATATCCTTCCCCCATGGTTGTGTATGAAAAAACCTTTCACATTCTTGACTATACTCATATATGGCCCTTCTGATCTGGGCAATAATATAGACGTATAAATGAATCATTTAATAAAAGTGTTTAAACATCTTTGGGATGTGGGTGTTTTCACATACAATTCATGTTCGAAAGACATATTTAAGATGCATGCTGCGCTTATGTGGAGAATCGATGATTTTCCTGCTTAAGAAATGATGTATGGATAGAGCACGATGGGAAAAATATCATTTTTTGTTTGTGTGAAGAATAAACGATCCATAATATTGAAACAACATTGTAGTTTCAATTTTATGGGAGATGAGTGATTCTTTCCAATGAACCATCCATATAGAAATAATCGTTGATGATTTGAAAATACCATTGAGACCGATGATCTAACTCAGTATATGTCTGGAAATGAGGATCTTAATGAATTGAAAGATTTTTGTTTTTCATTTGGAAAGGGTTAAATGAAATCTGGAAAGAGAAAAAATGTTTCCACTGAAACCTGTTACAATTGGAAGAGGAGAAGTATCTTCTTTGATTTTCCTTATTGGTCAACCAATTTATTACTTTATTGCTTAGACGTAATTCACATTGAAAAAATATATGTGAAATGTTTCTTTCAACTCTTATAAATGTCAAGGGAAATAAAAATTATGATTTACTGTCTCAGCATGACTTGGTGGATTAGGGAATCAGACCGGAATTGAATCATGTGCATATCAGTGAAAATAAATTGCAAGTTTCATGTGCTTCTTATGTGATGACACCTACATAAAAAAATCAATTTCTGGAAGTTTTAGAGACTATTAAAGTTCATGATGGCTATTCAAGAAACATATCTAAATGGGTCAACAGAAGATAGTTGAAGCTAAAATCTTTGAAGACTTAGGGTTATCATATCCTTCTTCATGAGTTGATTCCAATAACAATCTGTCATCTTTTTTCCAATAATGTAAGAGTGGCTGTTATTTGGTGGTTCCATTTGTTTTGAGATCTTTATGCTAAGAAGTTTTCCAAGTCATTCTTATAAAAAATGATGGATGATTCCCCATTAATTTTGTGTAAGTTGGTGAAAATATTTCCTCTATCATTTTTCACATGCATGTTGCATATGATAATCCATATTCCAACTGAAATACTTCTCCGATGACCTATTTATTTTCATTGGATGTATCCAATTGAAAGAAATATGTACAAATTAAAGTCTTATGTCCAATACAGGAATCATTTTGAAGGTTCTATCATGAGTGGTTACATGGTTCAAGAATGTATGGATATCTTCTATATGTATTTGTTTGATCTTAATTCAAGAATGAACAAAACAATGAGAAACAAAGAATAATAGTATGAGAAAATTGTACCCTGTTTTCCATCACTTCTGCAAACAGGAGTAATTTCTCAATCATATACATTGATGACATTAAGCCTAAAAGAGCGGGAGATGTCACATCACACAGTTTTGTTCATGTTTGATTTGGTCGATGACTATATCAGGTAAGTAAATTGAATATATGCATATCTTACATATATATCTATTAAAATATTTCTATTTTATCTACAGGGAACATAAAGCAATGATAAATAGAAAGCATCGTTATTTATCATTGAGAAGGAGGGAGACTTCGCATAGAAAAGAGTTTTCTGGTTGGTTAAAATTAAAGGTAAAATTATTAATATATAAAATAATTAAATCAATATTTAATTAAGTTTAATACTCATTTATATATTAGGTATTGAGTTTTCCTACTGACTCTTTCTCTGAGGAAATATGAGATTTGTCTTTTGGACATAATACCATGGTTCGTGACTGTAAATCAATTTTTATCTATTGGTACATATTTATTATCACTGAACGAGAAAAGAACATGAGAACACATAATAATGGTGTTATGGTTACTACCACAATAGACTATTATTCCAGTGCATCATATAGCAGACCGTTATTAAAAAATGTAGGTTATTACTGGGTCGTTGAAAAAAAAATTGTATTATTATTCTCATGGATGAGTTATGATGACGAAATTCTAGTGGTTTGATTCAATTACGAGGCATGTAACATTTATTGATGATTACGGATTTCGAGTAATTTATATGACTCACACTTTTGCTATCGATGAACCATATGTATTGGCATCAATGGAGAAACAAGTTATCTATGTCAAAGACCATCTTTGACTAGAATTTGGGGTAATTATTGAAGTAATTCTAAGACATATTCTTGATGATGGTGATGATGAAATTGACACCATCCCTACTGCCATCAGAAATGATCCATTTATTACTTTTGATGAATCCAATATCTCAATTTTCAGAGTTTACTGTGAACCTAAAATTGTGGTGGGAAATATATAAAATCATCCATCCATGTTATCAATTATATTGGTTTAGCTCAACTTGGGTTGTTAAGGTTGGTACTATTCAAATTTTTTTAATTTTGATTACAAATATGTTGTATCTAACTTGACCATTATGTGAATTTTCAATGATTATAGGTCGTAGTATTATTTTAATTGCATTTTCTAATTTGGAATTTAACAGAATTCAAACCTCCAAAACCAACATTTCTAACTTTGTGAATATATCAATTATTTTGTGAACATGTATAAAATTATTATAACTCTAAGACCTCCCTTTAACATTACACCAGATAATGAAAATGACGGTTTGTCTTATTCTACAAAACATATATAGAACCGTGCATCATCTACTTGGGCCCAGGAAATCAAATTTTTCATTAATTTTGACAAGTGATTTATCACTTATGAATATGATGGTTTGTCTTCTTAGTAAATAACCATCCTACCAAAAATTGAATTTCATTATTACATCTTGTATGATTCATTTAATTCATTATATATCTATTCAAGGTCACCTAAAATATGGGTAGTTAAATTTTCCATGAATCCCCCTATTCCCTCTCATTTATTTTGTTTTTTGGGTTACACATTAGTTATCCTTTTTCTAATTACTTCCATATTTGTTTTCAAATATAGTAAGTGCAACCAATTAAAGAGAGGTGGTGAAAAAAGATGATGGAAAAGAATCGTTGCATGGATGAGATGAGCATTCCCCCACTAGTGCCTGTAGTGAGTATTTTATTTCATATATATATATATAATATATAATGTCATGTGTTAATTTTGTTTTAATCATTTTGGTAGGATCCACCTCTTAGGAGACCATTATTTGATGATCAGCCTAGTAGTGGTCCCATTACATAGGGTGTTCGTACGAGGGGGGGGGGTATGTGTAATGCCCCGACCCCAGTTACCCAGAGTCGGTGCATTATTTTAATACATTGGCATGATTACAAGGAATCAAGTCCTGAAGGACCGATCAATTTAGCGGTCTTGAAAAATAGATTATATACATGAATGTTACATTACACTTTACAACATACAACACAACATAAGTAATCCTTTATGAACTCCATTATTTCCTTAGCATAACCCTGCATATCAATCAAAATTCACTTCTTGGAATCCTGGGGAAAATAAAACATAGAAAGGGGTGAGCTCAAATGCTCAATAAGGGTAAGCAATACAACGAAATATAACATAAATATTAAGCATGGTGAATAATTGAAACCAATTCATTTACCAATAATAAACATGAATAATTTATGGAAGGAATATGATATGAGTAAATAATGCTATAATAAAACATAATCATGGGTATTCTACTTGTCAAATGACCACATGAACCATCAATTTTATTTTCATAATGAGTGAATGTATAATTCCAGACATTCTAAAACATTTTGTCAAGGCCTCAGCCAAGACGTCTAAAAATGATTAAGGCCTCGGACAAAACCATATATCAAATTGGGAAAGGGCCTCAGCCAATTCCACGTCTAGTTGTCTCATTAGACTACCAATGCATCGAGGAGCAATAATAGGCTCCACCCGTCACTTACTATGTCCAATACATTCCTCATATGAAAAGGTTGAAACATAACATAAAAATTTGTATGAGAACTAGCATACGAAATGTCAATACTTTAACCTTAAACCATGAATGGTATAAAATAGAACATCCACATTCAAACATATCACAATTCAATCAATATAATATAGAATATTGTATTATAATAAATCAACCTCAAAAAATAATATCCTGTAAAGGATACTGACATAGTTGAAAATGATGAGTAAAACTTTTTGAGAGAAATATCATTTTTGTAAAATCATTTAAAAGTCACACATTTGTAAAATAATTAATTTAAAACAGATTTTTGAATCAAAGTGTCCCATACCACTTTGAAACTTTTTAAAATAATTATTATTTCAAAACATTCATTTCCTTAAAATCATTTTGAAAACATGGACATTAATTAAAAAGATTTAGAAAGATAAGTCTTCAAAACATTTAAAATTCTAATCTTGATAAAAGTTACCTTTCACATATCTTTAAAATATTCATTTTGAAATCATTTTTATGAAAAATGGATGATAAAAATGTCCCAGTAGATACTTAAGTAAAAACAACCTCGGATAATAAAGAGATTGTTAAATTAACCCTTACCAATTTGGTAACTTACAAAACATATACCCCATGAAAGAAGTATCATACAATGAATATGTAAATACACATAAATTAAAGTGTATTACACAAATAATACAATTATGGGCAGTACACACACCACAGAAAAGGTAATAGTGGAAATATGACATGAATCTCACGGGAATAAGGAGTGAGATGAAAACCCCTTACCTTGCACTTTCCTTTGGTCGAGGGTACGTTTAACCAACTGTATGAAGACTATAGTATGTTATGAAATTATACCAGAACCATATTAATATTTTTGATATCATAAATTATTAATTTAGGACTTTATACTACCCATTTAATAATAATTTCCATGTTATATTAATATTTCGGGTAACAATCGCTTTCTTTATCGTACGTGTTTTAACTTGTTACTCTTGATTGTATCACATAGATCATGATTTAAATAATTCCAGAATATAAAACATGGTTTATATATCATATATATTTATAATATAAATATGTATAATAGACATATATATGAAATGTAAAACACCGTTTATGGAGACGGTAGTCTATACATACGCATAAATGATGTTTCTGTTTTCATATAGTATCGAACAAAAGTAAGTGAATAAGATATATGTAAGTACATAAATAATTATATATATAAATATAAATATATCTCCATTAGAATTATTATGTCATATATTACTTACTTATTAGTAATATATATATTTTTATAATTGTTGATGAATGGTGAACTTGGAAATGAATCTCATCTCTTCATGGAGACGGTAATCCGTACGGATGCACGAGCGACAATATCATTATTTTGATATTAAAATAATATATAATTGAATGGTGTATCAAATATACATAATCATTATCATGTTATATTTATTATTTACATGAATTAAACTTCATTATCATACCCATCCAAATAATAATGTTTTGAATAACAATTACACCATGATGTGGAGACGGTAATCCGTACGTACGCACGTATGGGGACATGTTATTCAAAGGATGGATAGAATACTGAATCTGGTTGTACCATATTTATAATAACATCACAGTGTATAGAAGATACTAAATTTATTATTTTATATTGGAAATAACAAAGAAAAAAGAAGTTGAAGAAGAATGGAACTTGAAAGAGGGTGGTGAAAACATTACCTCTTCTTTGGGTTCTTCCTTTTGATTTGATCAGAAGGGATCCTTAGGTTGAATTTGTGATAAAAATAAGGCCTCTAGGGTGAATTGAGGATAGTTTATAGAATATTTGGGTGGGGTTTGGCCGAACCAAAATGTTTTGAAGGTATGAAGAATTGGTTAGAAGTGGTTTCCTTTTATAAGGGGGAGGAGGGACTCTTTAGAAAAAACATAAAGTATTAATTTATAATAAATTCATATTAGGTTTATAATGGCTCAGAAGTAGATTATTCAAAGTCTATGATGGTTATGGTTCGAAATCCACTCAACCAATAGGTTTTATACAGGTTTGGGTCACTTTATTAACCTTATCTTATAGTTTTAACCCTTAGTTAATTAGTTTCACATTTACCATGTCTCTTTGTATTTTTATATATATGGTTAATAAACTTACTATAAACATCCAAGTGACCCCAAAGTTGTCCATTAATGATACCCCTATTATAATATAAGTAATTTTTCTGAACCTTATATTTTTTGGAATATAATATCAATTAATCATATAATATTTGTTTTAAATATTAATTTATGTCAATTTTGACACTATTTGGTATTTTGTTTTTGTGAAAGTCATCACAACTTGATTAAATTGAACAATATACATTTAATCATCCAAAACATGTCATATCACCTATAAAATTAGTGGATTCCATAAAAACATTGAAATTATATTTATTTTAATATTTTTAATACAATTTATTTGAATATTTCATTAATAAGGTAATTACAACATCATCATTATGTCATAAATAAATTTAATTATTTAATGTCTAAAAATTATAAATAAAATACCATGATGTAGGAAATAGTTTTATCTTTCTAATGAATATTTATAGCCTAATTCATCTTATTTATAACCTAATATTAAAATTGGTTTAGTTAATAAACTTTGAATTTAACTCTTTTAACTCTTCTTTAAATTAAATAATAATAAATGTCCTAATCTAATCCAAGTGGACCTAAATGATAATATTTTATTACAAAGGTTGTTTTTGGTTGATATAAATTTGTACAATAGAACTAGGACATGTGTTATGGTAATATTAATATTATTTTTATCCTTAATTACCATATTTACTTTTAACCGTGGTAAATAAAATAAAAAGTTACTATTCACCCAAAATTATTTTAGTCGTATTGAACCACATTTGACTCCTTGATATTAACCGTGTCTCTCAGATTTTTGAAATTCATCTCACAGAAGTGGTAAAATTATGTTTTATGTGAATTTATAAATTCTCCTAGGAGGTGGGTAAAAGACGGTGAAAAGTTCAATAAAATTTTTATATATCTAATATTATTATAAACTGACTCCAATGACTTACAATGAACTTATATAGGTATTATGTATCTTTTTTTAACTAAAATAAATTTAAATAAAATAAATTATTATTTAAATAAAAATTTGGTTTTAAACTATAACTTTGTGTTTTTCACTATTCATCAAAAATTAAAAGTTTTCAAAAAAATACCAAAAATTCACCCTAAGCTAATTTTTATATTCCGAATTCAATAATGAGTTATATATTACCAAATTAAAAACATATAAGTTTCATTTATTAATTTAAAATTAATTTCTACTGTCAAAACCAAAAGGCGTATTGTTAAGAAATAATAACTATCAAAAGGTTGACACTTGCTTATGTAGAATTTCATAGTGAAATTACTTAAAATCACCATAAATGGATTAAATGGTAAAAATATAATCTATTTATACTCCAAACCGTTAAAATGTATAATTTAACACTATAAATTATTTTGATTAAATTTTTTTTTTTGTTAAAATATAGTATTTTCCACTATTCACCCAAATATGAATGTTATCAGAAAAACACCAAAACATTATCGAAACTAAATTATTATGTGCCAATTCTAAAGAAGAAGTTTATTTTGTCAAATTGAATATATAAAAGTTTCAAATATTGGATTTAAAAAGGCTTCACCATTAAAAGGTGGTAAAATTGCATTTTTTGAAAAATACTTCTTTTATCTGAAAAAATGTATTTGTTCATACATTATGTCTAAGAAACTCATAATATGGATTCAAAAGTTATAAGGATTATATAAAGTACAAAATTCATTTAATACTATTCATAACTACTTTTGAATGGCTAGTTTGGAAAGTTATGGTGCGCTAGAACTCGGTGTTGCGTGTAGTACGAGTTATTGAATTACTTTGAAGAAATAACATACTATGAAATCTTGGGGTTTTACAATCTTCCCTACTTCAATAAATTGTGTCCTCACAATTTGAAATTGTTCTTCGAAAATAAAATTTTTAAAATAGAAAATACCTTTGTGGGAAAACCCACATCAGAAATTGGGTTAATAACATTTAGTCTTAATAATAGGGAAAAAATTATATATATATGTATACTTGATAAGTAGAGTTTCATATTTCAACTAATTCCTACCACAAACTGATCTTTCACTTCAAATGATTTAAAAAAAATCTATTTATCCAAATCATATAAGGTTCCAAAAATAATGAATATATAATTAATTTGTCAGACTATTTAAAAAAAATAAATTATACAAACCAGTACATCACGTAGTCCAGTCGTAGGTGATACACCTTTATCGCTCTTCGGTTGCGGGTTTGAGTCTCGCAACCTTGTCAGACATGACTAGTTGTCGCACGACCTCTTGGTTGTCCTTTTATAACAATCCAAAAATAACCTTAACAATAGTATCCAAATTTTAAACTTAATCATTTCCAACCTTTAGACTTATCCAATATACTTATATCCAAACTCTCAGTACAAAATTTATAAGAAAGTTATACAAAATGAAGATCCTTTTTTATAGGTAATAACATGTGAATGGCTTCATCATTTATTCTTTTAAAACACCACAGCATCCTGAATTACCATAAAACTTTATTGATTTCATTCGTGATCCCTTATTCCATATAGAATACTGGATATAGTCCTTCTATCAAAAAATGTTGTAAAATCCAACAATGATGGAATATAAAAATCATTAATCAGTTTCAAGGAAGTCAAGAATATATAATATAATTTATGGAAATCAACCATCTCTTATTCCAAAATTACTACCTCATTATCAGGACCATATTAAGGATTACCTTTCCTTCAGCCTTGTGTTTTCAAAAAAGTGTAGCTTACTATTAAGTCAATTTTCTTAGAACCATATAATTTCAAATCCTCAATAAAATAGTACTACAGTACAATCATTATTTATCTCCATAATTCATGTAACCAGTATTCTATTGATACAACACTCAAATGAAATAATTCTATAATAACAACATAAGAACAATAGTCATTCCTCTTAATCTGAGGTAGTATCATAACTTGATTATTATCCAATATCATCATTTGTGGAATACACTTATGAATGTGACATTGATTTTCATAGTGTCTCAATGCCTTTTAGATGAAGCATTTTACATTTGAAAACTTTTTCTTACCCTTGCAATCACATACTTGGTGTCCTTTTTCTCCACACTTATAACCAACTCTCATTCACTTCAAGAATTTACAAAGGTGATTCATTCCACATTTATCACATATTGTAAAATAAATCTTTTCCCTCTTCCCTTTATCCATATTTCTATTTCCATCCTTTTCTTCTCTTTCTTCCCTTCAAAGCCATAGGACGAAGAGAATTCTTTACTTATCTTATTAACACAAGATACTATTTCTTCATATGTTGAGAATACATGGTAGACTATTTCCCATTTAAATGTTGGCTTAATACTATGAAAGATATGATCCTTCTTACTCTTTGGATCATACATATTGTGGGAGTTCACATTAATTCTACTGGGCGCAATTTCTATATAATGGCATACACTGAATCAGTTTATGAATTGAAATGAATAATTACAAACTTGTAAAATACCTAACATAAATTGATCAATTAATGGATATAATCCCTAATGAAAAAATGTTTTCTTTGAGGACATATATACTCATAAACCCTTCATAATGGTTTGTAAATAAATGAGAATTATCCTAAGCATATCCCCCTGGAGTGTTGTAACCAAGAGTGCAGCAAGGCCCATTGTCATGCACCGGTTCCCGTTCGATTCTAGCTCAAAGTGGTGTTTTCAGGTTTTACCCCTAGGTACATCTGTGCTAGAGCCGCCTCTACCTGCTCATATCCAGACAGGGATGTATTGCTCAGAAAACTGACAAAATCTCTACAATACCAAAATTCTAGGAAGTTCTTCTATACTAATCCTCAAAGTCTATCTTATGGCTATGTGCTCTAATGAGAGTTTATCTAAATCTAGATTCCAAGGTTTTTGCTAAAATTTCTTTGAGACCAACTGTAACACCCTGACCCCAGTTACCCAGAGTTGGTGCATTATTTTAATATATTGGAATGATTACAAGGAATCAAGTCCTGAAGGACTGATCAGTTTAGAAGTATTGGAAAATAGATTACATACATGAATGTTACATTACACTTTATAACATACAACACAACATAAGTAATCCTTTATGAACTCTATTATTCCCTTAGCTTAACCCTGCCTATCAATCAAAATTCACTTCTTGGAATCCTGGGAAAAATAAAACATAGAAAGAGGTGAGCTCAAACGCTCAGTAAGGGTAAGCAATACAATGGAAGATAACATAAATATTAAGCATGGAGAATAATTGAAACCAATTCCTTTACAAATAATAAACATGAATACTTTTATGTCAGGAATATTAGATGAGTAAATAATTCCATAATAAAACATAATCATGGGTATTCTACTAGTAGAATGACCACAAGAACCATCAATTTTATTTTCATAACGAGGGAATGTATAATGCCAGACATTCTAAAACATTTTGTCAAGGCCTCGGCCAAGACATCTAAAAATGATTAAGGCCTCAGCCAAAACCATATATCAAATTGGTAGAGGGCCTCACCCAATTCCACATCTAGTTGTCTCATGAGACCTACCTATGCATCGAGGAGCTATAGCGGGATCCACCCGTCAATTGCTATGTCCAATACATTCCTCATATGAAAAGGTTGAAGCACAACATAAACACTCGTATTAGAACTAGGATACGAAATGTCAATAATTTAACCATAAACCATGAATGGTACAAAAACAGAATATCCATAGTCAAACATATCATAACTCAATCAATTCAATACAAAATATTGTATTATAATAAATCAACCTCAAAAAATAATATCCTATAAAGGATGCTGACATAGTTGAAAATGATGAGTAAATTTTTTTGAGAGAAATATCCTTTTTTTAAAATCATTTAAAAGTCACACATTTATAAAGGACGTAATTTAAAAGATATTTTTGAATTAAAGTGTCCCATACCACTTTGAAACTTTTTAAAAGAATTATTATTTCAAAACATTCATGTCCTTAAAGTCATTTTGAAAACATGGACATTAATTAGAAATATTTCGAAAGATAAGTATTTAAAACATTTACAATTATGATCATGATAAAGATTAAATTTCAAAAATCTTTAAAATATGTATTTTGAAATCATTTTTATGAAAAATAGATGATAAAAATTTCCCAGTAGATACTTAAGTAAAACCAACCTCGGATAATAAAGAGAATGTGAAATTAACCTTTACAAATTTGGTAACTTACAAAAAATACACCCCATTAAAGAAGTATCAGACAATGGATATGTAAATACACATAAATTAAATTGTTTTACACAAAGAATACAATTATAGAAAGTACATACACCACACAAAAGGTAATTGTGGAAATATGGCATGAATCTCACGGGAATAAGGAGTGAGATGAAAACCCCTTACCTTGCACTTTCCTTTTGTCGAGGGTACGTTTAACATCCTGTATGAAGACTATAGTATGTTATTAAATTATACCGGAACCATATTAATATTTATGAAATCATAAATTATTAATTTATGACTTTATACTACCCATTTAATAATAATTTCCATGTTATATTAATAGTTTGGGTAATAATCGCTTTCTTTATCGTACGTGTTTTAACTTATTACTCATGATTGTATCACATAGATCATGATTTAAATACTTCCACAATATAAAAAATGATTTATATTTCATATATATTTAGAATATAAATATGTATAATAGACATATATATGAAATGCAAAACACCATTTATGGAGACTGTAGTCCGTACGTATGCATAATCGCTGTTTCCGTTTTCATATAGTATCGAACGGAAGTAAGTGAATAAGATATATGTAATTACATAAATACTTATATATATAAATATATATATCTCCATTATAATTATTATGTCATATATTACTTACTTATTAGTAATATATATTCTTATAATCGTCGATAAATGGTGAACTTGGAAATGAATCTCATCGCGTCGTGGAGATGGTAATCCGTACGTACACACGAGCGATAATATCATTCTTTTGATATTAAAATAATATATAATTGGATGGTGTATCATATATAAAGAATCATTATAATGTTATATTTATTATTTACATGAATTACACTTCATTATCATACCCATCTAAATAATAATGTTTTGAATAACAATTACACTACGACGTGGAGACGGTAAGTCGTCTTTACGCACGTATGGTGACATGTCATTCAAAGGATGGATAGAATACTGAATAAGGATGTTCCATATTTATAATAAAATCAAATTATATAGAAGATAATGTATTTATTATTTTATAATGGAAATAAAAAAAGAAGTTGAAGAAGAATGGAACTTGAAAGAGGGGGGTGAAAACCTTACCTCTTCTTTGGGCTTTTCCATTTGATTTGATCAAAAGGGCTCCTTAGGTTGGATTTATGATCAAAATAAGGACTCCTGGTTTAAGTGAGGATAGTTTAGAGAATATTTGGGTAGGGGTTGGCTGAACCAAAAGGCTTTGAAGGTATGAATAATTGGTTAGAAGTGGTGTTCTTTTATAAGGGGGAGGAGGGGCTCTTTAGAAAAAAATTAAAGTATTAATTTATAATAAATTCATATTCTGCTTATAATGGCTCCAAAGTAGATTATTAAAAGTATAAGACGGGTATGGGTCTAAATTAACTCAACCAATAGGTTTTATACAGGTTTCGGTAACTTTATTAACCTTATCTTTTAGTTTTAACCCTTAGTTAATTAGTTTGACATTTACCATGCCCCTTTGTATATTTATATTATATGGTTAATAAACTTACTATAAACTTCCAAGATACCCCAAAGTGGTCCATTAATGATACACCTATCATGATATAAGTCCTTTGGCCGAACCTTATATTCTAAAGAATATAATATCAATTAATCATATAATATTTTTTTAAAATATTAATTTATGTCAATTTTGACACTATTTGGTATTTTGTTTTTGTGAAAGTCATAAAAACTTGATTACATCGAACAAGATACATTGAATCAGCCCTAACATGTCATAGTAACCTATAAAATTCGTGGATGATAAAAAAACTTTGAAATTATATTTATTTTAATATTTATAATACCATTTATTTGAATCTTTCATTAATAAGATAATTACGACATCATCATTATATCATAAAGAAATTTAATTATTTAATGTCTAAAAATTATAAATAAAATAACATGATGTAGGAAATATTTTTATCTTTCTAATGAATATTTATAGTCACATTCATCTTATTTATAACCCTATATTAAAAATGGTTTAGTTACTAAACTTTGAATTTAACTGTTTTAACTATTCTTTAAATTAAATAATAATAAATGTCCCAATCTAATTCAAGTGGACCTAAATGATAATATTTTATTCCTATGGTTGTTTTTGGACGAGATAAATTTTTCCAATAGAATTAGGACATCTATTAGGGTAATATTAATATCATTTTTACCCTTAATTACTCTATTTACTTTTAACCGTGGTAAATAAAAGTAAAAAGTTACTATTCAATGAAAATTATTTTCTCTTATTGAACTACATTTTACTCCTTGATATTAACCGTGTCTCTCGGATTTTCGAAATTCAACTCACAGAAGCGGTAAAATTATGTTTTATGTAAATTTACAAATTCTCATAGGAGGTGGGTAAAAGACGCTGAAAAGTTCAATAAAATTGTTATATATCAAAATTTATTATAAACCGACTCCAATGAATTAAAATGAACTTATATAGGTATTATTTATCTATTTTGACCTAAAATAAATTTAAATACAATAAATAATTATTTAAATAAAAATTCGGTTTTAAACTATAACTCAGTGTTTTTCACTATTCATCAAAAATTAAAAGTTTTCAGAAAAATATCAAAAATTTACCCTAAGCTAGTTTTGATATTCATAATTCAATAATGAAGTCTATTTTACCAAATTCAAAACATATGAGTTTCTTTTATTAATTTAAAATTAATTCCTATTGTCAAAACCAAAAGGCCTATTGTTAAGAAATAATAACTATCAAAAGTGTGACACTTGTTTATGTCAAATTTCAAAGTGAAATTACTTACAATGACCATAAATGGATTAAATGGTAAAAATATAATCTATTTATACTCCAAACCATTAAAATGTATAATTTAACACTATAAATTATTTTTATTAAAAAAGTTGTTTTCAGTTAAAATATAGTATTTTTCACTATTCACCTAAATATGAATGTTATCAGAAAAATTCCAAAACTTTTTTGAAACTAAATTATTATGTCCCAATTATAAAGAAGAAGTTTATTTTGTCAAATTTAATATGTAAAAGTTTCAAATATTGGATTTAAAAAGGCTTCGCCATTAAAAGGTGGTAAAATTGCATTTTTTGAAAAATACTTCTTTTATCTGAAAAAATGTAATTGTTCATACATTATGTCTAAAAAACTCATAATATGGATTCTAAAGTTCTAAGGATTATATAAAGTACAAAATTTAGTTAATACTATTCATAACTGCTTTTGAATGGCTAGTTTGGTTAGTTATGGTGCGCTAGAACTTGGTGTTTCGTGTAGTGCAAGTTATTGAATTACTTTGAAGAAATCATGTACTATGAAATCTTGGGGTGTTACAGTATGAGAGATAGGTGATCTGGTCAGTGTACCTGATTAGACCCTGCCTTTCCCACTTACATACCACCTATCCCATATTCTGATCCTGGTGTTCCATTAGGGACACATGAGATATTTATGCCTCCCATGTTTTCACCACACTTTACATATGAGTCTCCTCATCTGTCTTTACCATATCCGATGATGATTTCCACTCCCCATCCATCATTCAGCCAATCATATATTCCACCTTCTTTTAATTCTACTTCCTTCTCTCTGAGAATCTATATTCCATTTTCTTCGACTACTACTCTGCTAGAGTCTATCTCTACAAAGCATACATTGGGACCCACTCCACCTGCACATGGTGTTCCATCAGTTTTTGCAGATCCAGCGTTTCCCATTTATAAAGCCCCGAACCTAGATTCCCAGAGTCAATGCATTATTTTAATACATTGTCAATATTACAAGGAATAAAGTCCCGAAACACCGATCAGTTTAGCATTCTTGAAAAATAGATTACATACATGAATGTTACATTACACTTTCCAACATACAACGAAAAAAAAATCCTTTGAGAATGCCATTGTTCCCTTAGCTTAACCTTGCATCTCAAATATAAAACACTTCTTGGGATCCTGGGAAAATAGAACATAAGAAAGGGGTGAGCCCAGATGCTCAGTAAGGGTAAATAATTTAGCAGAAGCTATAAACTTTTAAGGAAAGTTGTGTAATAAAAACAATATCTTTTTAAACATAAATATGAACATAATATGGAAAAAATAATTCAAACAATACCATATAAAAATTCACATGGATATTCTACGAGTCAAATAATCACACGTAATAACTAATTAAATAATGAGGGAATGTATAGTACCAGACTATAATTTCTGTGTCAAGGCCTCATGCCATGACCAAGGGGGATAACTGTAACCAGACCCCAATCCAAAGAGCCTCTGTAACCGGACTCCATCCTAGAGAGCCTCTATAACCGGACTCCAACACGGAGAGCCTCTGTAACCAGAATCCAACTCGAAGAGCTTCTGTAACCGGACTCCTACTCAGAGAGCCTCGGTAACCAAACTCCAACTCGGAGGGTCTGTTGTAACCAAACCCCAACCCAGAGGGATTAATTTTACCAGTCCCCAACCCAGAACATACTAGTCCAATACATTCATCATAAGAAATGGTTTAAATATAACATAAACATTCGTATTAAAACTATAATACGGAATGTCAATACTTTATCCAAAAACCATGAATGGTATAATAATACCACATCCAAAGTCAAACATATCACAAAACATTCATTACAATATGTAAGATTTATATCAAAATAAATAAACTTCCAATAGGTTTAAAATCCATTAAAGGATGTTGACATAGATGAAAATGACCAGTAAAATGCTTTGAGAGAAATACCCATTTTTCATGAAATCGTTTAAAATTATCACAATTTATAAATGTAGTCATTTAAAAGTTATTTTTGAATCAAAGTGTCCCATACCACTTTGAAACTTTTTAAAAGAATTATCATTTCAAAACATTCATGTCCATTTAAATAAATCCTTAAAATCATTTTGAAAACATGGGCATTAATTAAAAGGGTTTAGAAAGGAAAATATTTAAAACATTTAAAATGATGATCTGGTTAAATAGTTCCTCCCATAAAACCATAAAATATTCCTTTTGAAACCATTTTTATAAAATATGGGTATCTATGATAAGTATGTCCCAGAAAATAATTACACATGAACAATCTCGGATAAAAACGAGATTGAGAAAATAACCCCTAATTCATTGTAATCAATCAAGTCTTATGAAAAATAGTAAATAACCACCAAATCAATCAAATAATAGCATGAATATAAAGAGAATCATGATAATATATATCAAGTAGTTGTACACTATACACCACATGCAATAATTAAGTGGTGAACAATGGATATCTCACGGAATTAAAAGTGAGTTAAGAAACCCATTACCTTGTTCTTTTCCTTGGTTGAGGTTTGGTTAAACTCCTATATAATGGTAAAATCATTGTTATTAAATTATACAAGAACCATATACATTAATTTGATATCATATATGATCTTCTAATATTGCTTTGTTAATGATATTTCATAAGTATCATCATTTTGGGTGTTAACTGATTCGTTTTCCTTTATATGATTTGTCATGTATGTAAGGTTTTCTATGGATATGATGTATATTATTCATATTCCGAATTATATTAAGTCTTTAAAAATTATTTTTAATCATCAAATGAAAATTAGCCTTGAATGGATATGATTGGGAATGAATCTCATCGTGTTTGTGGAGACGGTAATCCGTACGTACGCACGAGCGATAATATCATTATTTTGATATTTAAATAATATATAATTGGATGGTATATCATATATAAAGAATAATTATCATGTTATATTTATTATTCAAATCAATTATATATCATTATTATACCCATCCAAATGATAATGTATTGAATAACAACTACACCGTGACGTGGAGACGGTATACCGTGCGTACGTACGTATGGTGACATGTCATTCAAAGGATGGATAGAATAATGATTATAGTTGTACCATATTTATAATTAAATAAAATTATATATAATATACTGGATTTATTATTTTAGAATGGAAACAACAAAGAAAGAAGAAGTGGAAGAAGAAAATAACTTGAAAGAGGTGATGAAATATTTACCTCTTCTTCGGGTTCTTCCTTTTGATTTGATCAAAATGGCTCTTTAGGTTGGATTTATGACTAATGTAAGGCCTTTAGGATTAATTGAGGACAATTGGGAGGATATTTGGGCATGGGTTGGCTGATACAAATGGCTTTTAAGGTGTTAATTTGAGATAAGGGGGAGTGGCCTTTTATAAGAGGGGTGATGGGAACTTTTTGAAAAGATTGAAATATTATTTTATAATAATTTTTTTTGGGTTTATAATGGCTAAAAAATGATTTATTTCAAGGATAAGGTGGTTATGGGTTAAAAATAACTCAATAAATATGTTTTATATAGGTTTGGGTCACTATATTAACCTTATCTTCTAGATTTAACTCTAAGTTAATTAGTTTGACATTTACCATGTCTCTTTGTATTTTTATATTATATGGTTAATAAACATACTATAAACTTACAAGAGAACCCCAAGTGGTTCATTAATGATATATATAGTATTATTTAAGACTTTTGGTGGAAACGTAGATTTTTATGAATAGAATATCAATTAATAATATTATATTTGTTTAAAAAACCCTTTTTTGTCAATTTTGACAATATTTGCTATTTTGTTTTTGTTAAATTCATAATAGAATTATTACATCAAAAAAAATTCATTTAATAAATCATATCTTATCACATTAACCTATAAAATTCTAGGATGGAATCAATACTTTCAAATTATATTTATTTTAACATCTATAACACCATTTATTTTATTCTTTCATTAATAAGGAAAATACAACATCATCATTGTGTCATAAATAAATTCAATTATTCAATGTCTAAAAATTATAAATAAAATAATATTATGTATGAAATATTTTTATATTTCTAATTAATATTTATAGTTTAAGATATAGCATATATAAACCTATATAAAAATAGTTTTACTAAAAGATATATGCTTATGTCATTTTTGTATTTACTTTAAATTAATTAATATATTGTGTCATTATCACTTACAAGTGGCTCCATGGGGTCCCAAAATCGACCCAAGGATTAACATGGTTGGATATGTATCCGAAAATTGGGTTAGAACACATGTTATGTTAATTTAATATTATTATAATGTTTTTTACCCTTATTTACCGGATTTACGCTTTTACCCTGGTAAATAAAATATTTACCGAAGTAATTATTCAAAATGTCTGAAAATAAAAGTTACCTATTTACACAATTTGGAATTAATGATTCCAAATATGGAATCCATTTTTATAAATTCAAAACACAGAAGTGGCATATATTAATTTAAACATAATTCCCATTGTCAAAACAAAAAACGTGTTTTTAAGAAATAATAATTATCAAAAGATTGACATTTTCTTATGTCAAGTTTAAATGTGGAATTACATGCAATGAAAAAAATTGGATTAAATGATAAAAATATAATCCATTTATACTTCCAAACCATTAAAATATATAATTTATCATTATAAATTATTTTGATTAAAAAAGTTGTTTTCAGTTAAAATATTGTATTTTTCACTATTCACCCAAATATGAAATTTATCAAAAAAACACCAAAATATTATTGAAACTAAATTATTATGTCCTGATTCTAAATAAGAAGTTTATTTTTTCAAATTTAATATATAAAAGCTTCAAATATTGGATTTAATGAGCGTTCACCATTAAAAGGTGGTAAAATTGATTTTTTTGAAAAATACTTCCTTTATTTGAAAAAATGAATTTGTTCCTATATTATGTCTAAGAAACTTAAAATATGGATTCTAAAATTATAAGGATTATATAAAGTTCAAAATTCTGTTAATACTATTCATAACCGCTTTCGAACGGCTAGTTTGGGAAGTTGTGGTGTGCTTGAACTCGGTGTTACGTGAAGTGCAAGTTATTGAATTATTTTTAAGAAATAACGTACTATGAAATATTGGGGTGTTACATTATTCCCTCCTTAAATAAATTGCATCCTCTCAATTTTAAATTGTTCTTAGAAAATAAATGTTTGAAAATATAAAATACCTTTGTGGGAAAACCCACATCTGAAATTGGGTTAATAAAATTATTCTTAAAAAGAGGAAAAGGAAAATGATAGGGTCACCACCAAATTATGATCTCGATTAAGAGAACATTGGTGGAAATTAAGGACACATAATTGGAGAAAAAATGTAACTATTTATAAGGAGTGATTGAGGTCATCAATCACAAACAAGTGTAAAATTGAGGGCCTCAAATCCATCAATCTATGATGATTTAAAATACCATCAGTTCAACAAAACATAAGGTATTAGGATAACACATTTTTGGTTTTAAGATCCATTCCCTAAATTTTAATAATTAATTTACCCATATAATAGGAGGGAAATTTTTTTCTATATATATATGTACATGAAAAGTAGAGTTTCATTTTTCAACTAATTTGTACCACAAACTCATCTTTCACTCCAAAATATCTAAAAAAATTCGATTTATCCTAATCATATAGGGTTCCAAAAATAATGAATTTGTAATTCACCTATAAGAACCTTTAATAAAATAAACTACATTATAAAATTGAGAGACTTCACGTAGTCCAATGGTAAGCGATAAATCCCAATCGCACTATGATTGTGTGTTCGATTCCCACAGCTTTGTCCGACGTGACGGGTTGTCACACAGTCTGTGTGTTGTTCTTTTTATAACAATACAAAAATAACCTTAACAATAGTATCCAATTTCATACTTAATCCATTCCAACCTTTAGACTTATCCAAAATACTTCTACCCAAACTCACAGTCCAAATTTTATAAGGATGTTAAACACAATAAATATTTTTTTCCACGTAATAACATGTGAACACCTTCCTCGTGTATTATTTTAAAACATGGTAACACCATGAATTACCATAAAACCTTATTGATTACATTCATGCTCCCTTATCCTTTATAAAATACTTTATATATTCTTTATATCAAATTTTTTTGAATATTCCAACAATAATGAAATAAACAAACTATTAATTAGTTCCAATGAAGTCAAGAATATCGAAAATAATTTATCCAAATCAACCATATCTTATTCCAAAATCACTGCCTCATTATCAGGACTATATTATGGATTACCATTCCTTTAACCATGTATTCTTCTAAAAAGTGTATCATACTATTAAGTCACTTTTCATAGAACCATATAATCTCAAATCCTTAATAAAATAGTACTGCAGTACAATCCTTATTTATCTCCATAATTCATATAACCAGTATATTGTTGATACAAAACTCAAATGAAATAATTCTAGAATAACAACATAAGAACACTAGTCATTCCCCTTTATCTGAGGTATTATCATAACTTGATTATTATCCAATAGCATCATTTGTGGTATAATCTGATGACTGGGACATTATTTCACATTGTGTACCAACGCCTTGTAGATGAAGCATTTTATAGTTGAAACCTTTTTCTTACCCTTGTAATCATGTATTTGGGTCCTTTTTCTCCACACTTATAACAAACTCACATTCCCTTCAAGCATTTACCAAGGTGATTATTTCCACATTTATCACATATAGGAAAATCCTTCTTTTCCATCTTCCCTTTATCTATCTTTGTCTCTACCATCCTTTTCTTCTATTTCTTCCCTTCAAATCCATAGGACTCAGAAAATTCTTTACTTATCTTATTAACACATGATATTATTTCTTTATATGTTGAAAATACACGAGATACTATTTACCTTATAAATGTTGGCTTAATACCATGAATGATATGATAATTCTTACTCTTTGGATCATATGTATTGCTGGAGTTCTCATTCCTTCTACTGGGCACCATTTCTATAAAATGGAATACACTAAGTCAGTTTATAAATCGCAATGAATAATTCCAAACTTGTAAAATACCTAACATAAATTGAATAGTTTATGGATATAATGTGTAATCGTAAAAATATTTTCTTTGAGGAGGTATATACTCATAAATCATTCATAATGATGTTTAAATAAAATGAGAATTATCCTAAGCATATCCCCCAGGAGTGTCGTAACCAAGAGTGCAACAAGGCCTATTGTCGTGCACCATTTCCCGTTCGAGTCTACCTCAAAATGGAGTTTTCTAGTTTTAACCCTAGGTACATCTTTTCCAGAGTCCCCTCTGCCTGGTTGTATCTAGACATGGATGTATTTTCATGGAAAACTCAAAAAATATCTACATTACCAAAATTGTAGGGCGTTCTTCTATACCAATCCTCAAAGTCTATCTTAGGGTAATGTGCTCTAATTAGATTTTATCTAACCTAGATTCCAAGGTTATTTCTAAACTTCCTCTGATACCAACTATATCGCCCCGACCCTAGATTCCTAGATTCAGTGCATTATTGTAATACATTTGCATGATTACAGGGAATCAAGTCCCGAAAGACCGATCATATTAACACTCTTGGAAAATAGATTTCATACATGAATGTTACATTACAATTTCCAATATACAATAAAAAAATATTCCTTTGAGAATGCCATTTTTACCTTAACTTAACCCTTCATATCAAACATAAAACACTTCTTGGGATCCTAGGAAAATAAAACATAAGAAAAGGGTGAGCTCAGATGCTCAGTAAGGGTAAATAATTTAGCGAAAGCTATAAACTTTTAAGGAAAGATGTGTAATAAAATCAATAGTCTTTTAAACATAAACTTGAACATAATATGGAAAAAATAAATAAATCAATACCATATAAGCATGTACATGGATATTCTACTAGTCAAATAATCACATGTAATAACTAATTTCATAATGAGGGAATGTATAGTACCAGACTTTAATTTCTATGTAAAGGCCTCGTGCCATGACATAGGGGATAACTATAACCGGACCCCAACCCGGAGAGCCTCTGTAACTGGACTCCAACCCGGAGAGCCTCTATAACCTGAATCCAACCTAGAGAGCTTATGTAAACAGACTCCAACCTAGAGAGCCTCTGTAACCGGACTCCAACCCAGAGAGCCTCTCTAACCAGACTCCTACCCAGAGGGTCTACTATAACCGGACCCCAAATAGGAGGGCTTACTTTTACCGGTCCTCAACCCGGAACATACTAGTCCAATACATTTATCATTAGAAAATTTTGAAATATAACATAATCATTTGTATTTAAACTAGCATACAAAATGTCAACACTTTTTCCATAAACCATGAATGGTATAAAAATAACACATCCAGAGTCAAAAATATCACAAAACATTCATTACAATATGGAATATTTGTATCATAATAAAACAACTTAAAAAAAGTTTAAAATCCATTAAAGGAAGTTGACATAGATGAAAATGATCTGTAAAATGATTTGAGAGAAATACCCCTTTTTCATGAAATCATTTAAAATATTCACAATTTATAAAGACAGTCATTTAAAAGAGATTTTTGAATCAAAGTGTCCCATACCACTTTGAATATTTTTAAAAGAATTATCATATCAAAACATTCATGCCCATATAAATAAATCCTTAAAATCATTTTGAAAACATGGGCATTAATTAAAATTGTTTAGAAAGATAAATATTTAAAACCTATAAAATGATGATCTAGTTAAATAGACCCTCCCATAAAACCATAAAACATTACTTTTGAAATCATTTTTACAAAGTATGGGTATCTATGATAAGTATGTCTCAGAAAATACTTACACATGAACAATCTCTGATAATAATGAGATTGAGGAAATAACCATTTCCTCGTTGTAATAAATAGATTAATATGAACAATAGTCAATAACCACCAAATAAATCACCAAAAATCATGAATATAAAGAGAATCATGATAATATATATCAAATGGTAGTACACAATACACCACATGCAATAAATAAGTGGTGAGCATTGGAAATCTCAAGGAATTAAAAGTGAGATAAGAAACCCCTTACATTATTCTTTTCCTTCATCAAGGGTTGGTTAACCTCCTGTATAATGGTGAAATAATTTTTATTAAATTATACAAGAACCATATACATTAATATGATATCATATGTGATCTTATAATATTTCTTTGTTAATGATATTTCAGTAGTATCATCGTTTCAGGTGTTAACTGATTCGTTTTCATTTATATGATTTGTTATGTAAGTAATGTTTGTTGTGGGTATGGTGTTTATTCATATTCAGAATGAAATTATGTTTTTAAACATTATTTTTAATCATAAAATGAAAACTAGTCTTGAATGGATACGATGGGGAATGAATCTCATCGCGTTCGTGGAGATGGTAATCCATACGTACACATGACCGACAATATCATTCTTTTGATATTAAAATAATATATAATTGGATGGTATATCATATATACAGAATCCTTATCATGTTATATTTATTATTAAATCAATTATACATCATTATTATACCCATATAAAAGATAATGTATTGAATAACAACTACACCACGACATTGAGACGGAAAGCCGTACGTATGCACGTATGGCGACATTCCATTCAATGGATGGATAGAATAATGAATATGGTTGTACCATATTTATAATAAAATCACAGTATATATAAGATACTGTATTTATTATTTTAGAATGGAAACAACAAAGAAATAAGAAGTGGAAGAATAAAAGAACTTGAAAGAGGTGATGAAATATTTACCTCTTCTTCGGGTTCTTCCTTTTGATTTGATCAAAAGGGATCCTTAGGTTGGATTTATTAGCAAAGTAATGCCACTAGGATAAAGGGAGGACAGTTTATAGGATATTTGGGTAGGTTTTGGTAGAGCCAAATGGCTTTAAATGTATGAATTTGAGAGAATGGGGAGTTCCCTTTTATAAGAGGGGTGAGGGGCACCTTAGGAAAAGATTGAGATATTATTTTATAATAAAATCATTTTCGGTTATAATGGCTAAAAAATGACTTATTTCTATGATAAGGTGGGTATGGTTCAGAAACCACTCAACCAATAGGTTTTAGACTTGTTTGGGTCACTATATTAACCTTATCTTCTAGATTTAACTCTTAGTTAATTAGTTTGACATTTACCATGTCTCTTTGTATTTCTATATTATATGTCTAATAAACTTACTATAAACTTCCAAACAAACCTAAAGTGGTTAATTAATGACATATATAATATTATTTATGACCTTTTTCATATACTTAGATTTTTAGGAATATAATATCAATTAATAATATAATATTTGTTTTAAAAACTCATTTATCTAAATTTTGACAGTATTTAATATTTTGTTTTTGTTAAATTCATAAAAACATTATTACTTCGAAAAAAATCCATTTAATAAATCCTAAAATATCACATTAACCTAGAAAATTCTTTTATAGAATCAAAACTTTCAAATTATATTTATTTTAACATCTATAATACCATTTATTTGATTCTTTCATTAATAAGGATAATATTGCATCATCATTGTGTCATAAATAAATTTAATTATTCAATGTCTAAAAATTATAAATAAAATACCATTATGTAGGAAATAATTTTATCTTTCTAATTAATATTTATTATATAAGATAGAACATATATAACCCTATGTAAAAATTGTTTTACTAAAATATATACGCTTATGTCATTTTTGTATTTACTTTAACTTAATTAATATAAAGTGTCATTATCACTTACATGTGGCTCCATGGGGTCCCAAAATCGACCCATGGATTCCCATGGTCGAACATGTATCATGAAATAGGGTTATAACACTTTTTAGGATAAATCAATATTATTATAATATAATTTTTTTACCCTTATTTATCGGATTTACCCTTTAACCATGGTAAATAAAATATTTACCGAAGTAATTATTCAAAATGTCTAAAAATAAAAGCTACCTATTTACACAATTTGGAACACCTGATTCTAAATATGGATTCAATTTTTCTAAATTCAAAACACATAAGTGGCCTAAATTAATATAAAATTAATTTTCGTTGTCAAAACAAAAAGCATGTTTTAAAGAAATAATAACTATTAAAAGATTGACACTTGCTTATATCCAGTTTAAATGTGAAATTATGTTCAATGAACAACATTTGATTAAATGGTAAAAATATAATCTATTTATAATTCCAAACCATTAAAATTTATAATTTAACACTATAAATTATTTTTATTAAAAAAGTTGTTTTCAGTTAAAATATAGCATTTTTCACTATTCACCAAAATATGAACGTTGTTAGAAAAACACCAATAATTTATTAAAAATAAAATATTATGTCCTGATTCTGAAGAATAAGTTTATTTTGTCAAATTTAATATGTAAAAGTTTCAAATATTGGATTTAAAGAGGGTTCTCCATTAAATGGTGGTAAAATTGCATTTTTTGAAAAAAACTTCCTTTATTTAAAAAAAATGAATTTGTTCTGACATTATGTCTAAGAAACTCAAAATATGGATTCTAAAATTATAAGGATTATATAAAGTTCAAAATTCAGTTAATACTATTCATAACCGCTTTTGAACAGCTAGTTTGGTAAGTCATGGTGCGCTTGAACTCGGTGTTGCGTGTAGTGCAAGATATTGAATTACTTTGAACAAATAATGTACTATGATCTCTTGGGGTGTTACACCATTGATCAGACTTCCACAGGTATATTTATAGAACTCTAAAATACTTTATACAATTATTTATTTTCATTATATTATGTATTGATAAAATATTATTTTTTTCTTTCATAACAGATACGTCTGCTAATAGGAGGCGAGGGTGGGAACATATATGCCTGGGTGTGGTGTGGAACTGTCGTACACAGTTGATGGTGGATTACAATGAAGAGAGTAAAATGATTGAAAAAAGAGGTAAACAATGTCAGAGGTTTTTAGCGACGCTTGCCAAATACTCTGACATCATTCCTGTCAGCCCACTCTCATGGAGACAAATGCAAAATGAATTCAAGGATAATGCTTGGGAAGAGATATGGGTAAAAAAATAAATTGTATTTAATGAAATATATTATTTTTTGTATTTATATGAATTAATATTTTTTTGTCAGCTTGGTTTAATTTCCCCAATGGTGAGGGTTCACATCCAACACATCTAAAAGATTTAGGTGAGCTTTGGAGAGTCTATAAGCACGAATTATATATTGGATGGCGTGATAGAGTTGGAACAGAGTTAGAGACGATCCCTGTTGTTAATAAATATCTGATAGAATAGTCTTTCTAGATGATTACTAATTGGATGACTACCCAGTTTAAGGTATTAATCACATTTGTGGTATTTAAATTAAAAATTTCATGTTTTTCATTAATACTATCTTTTGTATGGAATATTTTTTAGGAATCATCCGGAAGAAATAAAAAAACCCTGATTCCCAAAAATAAATCCACAAACTAGGACGTACTATAATTCCAGATCATGATAGGAAGCAGGTATGATAGTGGTTTATAATTTTTATTTACAAATTTCACTTTCTATTATTTCCTCCACAATTCATTTGATTGATAAAGTTGTTATATAATTTTAGTTATGAAATTAATTATTAGTAACCTATTTTTAATTATTGTTTCAAACATTCAATGTCATTTTAGAGGAAAAAAATGAATATTCATGGATGGGTTCCTCAAGAAAAAACGGTTTTTCTCGAGTCGAAGGAAGAAAGATGGAAGTGCAGTTAATGAATCGACTCAGCAGCAGATTGTAAGTTTTACTTTTATTGATTTCAAAATTTTAATATATATTTTTTAAATTAATAATCTATTTATATTTGTAACAGGCTACTTTAGAGGCCCTTGATGCTCAGGAAGCTGACATTTTTGGGCCAAACGATCACTTACATCTGGTGTTGGGGGATGAATAGTCTGGCTAAGTATTCTACCAACATAAGAATAGTATATTCCTAATGAGGTATTGGCCCTCCATAGGTATGAGTTTTAGTTCCACCGAGTTCTAGAATGTTAATGCATAGGCTGAAAAAAGGGCCACAGAGATGATAGAACAATCTTCTAGGGAAACCACTACATTTAAAAAAATGATTGATGTTTTACGACTACCACTTCCAACAGAGGCCAGTACAAATTCTGATGAATATATATCATCCATGAATTATATATATGGTGAAATAGGTGGAAGTTATATTGGTGGTCAAGATGATGGAAAGGAGGAGGCTGAGGCGGAGCAGGAGGGTGAGGAGGAGGCCAAGGCGGAGTACGAGGGTGAGGAGGAGGGCATTGAGGAGGGAGGGTACGATGATGGGGACGACAATGTGGATGGTTGTGAGACTAATGATGATGGTGATTATAGTGATGGTGATGAAGGACAGATGGATCCATTGCATTTTTACTGATATAACTGACATTTGATGTTTGATGATTTGTTGTGCCTGAATATTTGTGTGATTAGGTAGGTCACGCTATCTTTATTTCTTTATCTATAAATAATAAAACATGACTTTATGATTTCCTGTTAGTAATTCACCCATCCTATTGACACCCCCACCCCCTGGACCCCCACCCCCTTGGACAGCCCCCCACCCCCTGAAAACCCCCACTCTTGGACATCCTCCGGGATAGGCCCCCAACCCCTGGACCCTCCACCCCTAGACCCCCCTACCCCCTTGAACACCCCCAACTCTCCGGATAGCCTCCAACCCCTAGACACCCCAACCCCCTTGGATATCCTCCACCCCCTCGATAGCCCCCCCCAACCCCCTTGGACAACCCCACCCCCTGGACACCCCCACCACCTGGACACCACCCCACCCCCTGGGCACCCCCACCCCTGAACACCCCCACCCCCTGGATAACCCCACCCACTAGACCCCTACCCCCTTATACAACCCCCAACTCCCTGTACATCCCCCAACCCCTTGGAAACCCCCTACCCCCATGGCCAGCCCCCACCCCCATGGACACTACCCCACCACCTAGACACCCCAACCCCTGGAAACCACCACCCCCAGAGACAACCCCCACCCCCTAGACACCCCCACCCCCTAAACACCCCACCCCATGGATAGCCCCCCAACACCCTGGACATCCCCCACCCCCTGAAAACCCCCACCTTGGATATCAACCACCAACCTGGACACCCCCACCCGCTGGACACCCCCACCCCTGGAAAACCCCACAACCCCTATGGACACCCCCTACCCCCTTGGATAGACCCCACCTTCTAGATATCCCCCAACCCCCCTGGAAAACCCCACCCCTTGGACAGCCTCCACCCCTCCTGGACAGCCCCCACCCCCCTAGACAACCCCCACCACCTGGACACCCCCACCTCCTAGATAGCCCCCACCCCTCCTGAACAACCCCCACACCCTGGACACCCCCTGGACATCCCTCGACCCCCTAGACAGCCCACCACCCCCCTCGACAGCCCCAACTACCCTGGGATCCCCCCAACCCATTGACAGCTCCCCAAACCCCTAGACACACCTACCCTCTTAGACAACACCCACCCCTCTGGACACCACCCCACTATTAGGAAAACCCCACACCCTAGACACCCCCACCCCCATGAACATCCCCCACACCCCTGGACAGCCCCCAACCCCCTGGAAACCCCCACACTCTAGGACAAACCCTACTCCTTGTACATCCCCCAACCCCTGGTAAGCCCCCATGGTCACCATGCCACCCCAGGACACCCCTACCCCCTTGGACAACCCTCCAACCCCCTAGACACCCCCACCCCCTAGACACCACCCCACCACCTGGACACCCCAACTCCCTGGACACCCCACACCCATGGACACCCCCACCCCCTTGACAACCCCCTAACCCTAGACACCCCTACCCTTGTGGACACTACCCAACCCCCTAGACAACTCCACCCCCTGGACACCACCCCACCCCTGGAAAGCCCCCACCCCTGGACACCCCCATCCCCCTGGACACCCCCACTGTCTGAACACCCCTTACCCCCGTGGTCAACCCCCTAACCCTCGGAAAGCCCCCACCCCTTGAAATCCCCCACTTCCCTGGACACCCCCACCCCAAGACACCCCCTACCCCTTCGACAGTGCCCACCCCCTGAACACCACCCCACCACATGGACACACCACCCCCTTGACACCCCACCCCCAGGGTCACCCCCACCCCTGGGTAGCCCCCCACCTCGCTGAAAATCCCCCTAGACACCCACACCCCCTGGACACCCCTAACCCCTTGGATATCCCCCCATCCCACTGAAAACCCCCCACCACCTTGACACCACCCCACCCCCGAGACACCCCCAACCCCATGGACACCCCATACCCCCCAAAACACCCACCCCCTAGACACCCCCTACCCTATTGAACAACCCCCCAAACCCCTAGACATCCCCACCACCTGGAAACCCCCCACCACCTGGACACCCCCACCCCAAAGGACACCCCCACCCCTTGGACAACCCCCAACCCCATATCACATTACCCCTTACTACAGCATAGCATACAAGATTATCCAAAAAATAAAATCTCATCTGAATTCACCCATGCCTATGAACAATAATTCCACTTTCAAAACCTGAAACATACTTTTCTTATATAGGGTTTATTACATTCTGAATTCTGAATTCAATTCTTCATGTGTTATAGAGAATTCTATATTGTATGTATCTAATTCATAATTCTATATTTCATAGTGTAATTGCCTTCTAAATTCTGAATTTAATTCTTTATGTATTTAATTAAGTTATGAATTATGTGTTAATTCTGTATGGGTATACTTGTTGTATGTGTATACTTTAGTTAATTAACTTATTAACTATGTGTTAATTATGTATGTTTGTACTGGGTAATTAAATAAATAATTAGAGGTATTCATAATTCAGTAATAATTCATACAAAATTATTTATGTATTCTGAAATTTTTCAGAATTCTGTATGAATTATGCATAGGGGAGAGGAAGGCATGGTGGTGGAAGTGTTGTAGGTGCCCAGGGGGAGGTAGGCTTACTGCTGCAGCATAAAGCTTATGATAATAGTTGTAAACTATTGGCATATGTTTGAAAACAGAACATATACCAACTGTTAATATGAAACCATTGGTAAAAGTATATACCAACAGTTTAAAAACCATTGGTATAAATCCTTTTACCGAACTTTTCCTAATAGTTTGTGAGAAACCATTGGAAAAATTCTATACCAACGGTTTAGAAACCATTGGTATTGACATGCTTTTTGATATTTCCAATGGTTTTAAACCATTGGTAAACATTTACACCAAAAGCTACAAGCAACCATTGGTATATAATCCATTTTGCATCCATATTCCAATGTTTCACAAAGAACTATTGAGATATGTCTATCCCCATGACTCCACATCCAAAGATTTGGAAAACCATTGGTATAGTTTATACCAATGGTTGTCAAGACTTTAACAACAGTTTGAAACCTTTGGTAAAGGAAAACTTTCCAGTACTGTAGACATGCATTTTAGTACTATCTGGATGCACCCATCAGTTAAGATTTAATGAGATCACATGGAGATATCTGGGGACACCCATAATTTATAATGTACAAGAACCACAACATGAATTAAAACATTTAATCTTTTTTAAATATCCTTTAATATTATATGAAAATCACTTTAAAATATTAAAATATCATTTTCATTCAAAAATCCCATTTTTAATACAAAATATACTATTATTTTGGAAAACCATTTTCAATACCATAATACCAAAAAATGGAAATATGGGGTTTCATTTAAGAAAACATGAAATATTTTAAAGAAATATTAAAATAAAATAATTTCTATAGTGGAATAAAAAGTCATTGTCTCCATGTATGTTAAGAATAGAACCTTCCTTTTGTCAATTATCAAAAAAATTCATATAAAACATGTAAAAAAATTAATTATTGGAATCATATGAATGAAATTAAGAATATACATAAAATTTCCCTTATGAAGAATTTATATCCATATAAATAAATATGTAAAATATATCATGAAAACTGACATGGAGATTTTTTTGAAATTAAGTCTTTAAACATTTCAAAGCGTCCCATACCACTATGAACATTTAAATCACAAGTCCCAAGAAATATTATCATTTAAAAAATTAAATAAATATATAATAAATAAAATATAGGTTTATAATGTCAAATTATCTATATATAATCCTTATTAAATAACAATGGATCTTAACTTTATGAAATACCTCAATGAAAATATTTTGAGATGAAATCCTTTACCTAGAGTCTGACGTGTCACTTGTTTTTTTTATTCCTGAATAATAAAAATATGTTAATTATTTACTTTATTAAGAACCTTTTTCAGGATTATTATTATGTTTTTCACTTATTACAATGTTTTGAATAACAACTCAAACAATTAAGTTTATGTCGGTGTGTTTACCATATTCGGTTTATGTGTTAAGACGACTATGGTTGGTTGTCTATGTTCAAGGAGTTCAATATTTGAAAATATCATGAATACTAATAATGATATAATCATATTAAGTATTTTTTTAATATACATTTAAAAATAATCATGAATGATGGTTATGAAAAAATAATCAACATTACAATCTTGTAGAATATATGTTTTATGTAGGCATGAGTACCATTCCCCTTTTTGAATGATCATTATGAAAACAAGGTAAGTAACATTAATCTTTAAATAATGTAAATTATATCATAAATACCATCATATATACTTCTATATAGTGGTATTTTGATGTAATACGAATCACATCAGTTAGAGGAGAATGTAGTCTACATGTCCACAAACGATGTTATCACTTTACTAGTGTGTGAAAGGGTTATAAAGACAATGACATATTATATTTACATAATTTTAATATTTAAGTAATATAATATATATTTTATCTATTTAAAACATTTTTTATTAAAAAATTACTTAATATATTCCATGTAATGTGTGAACATATCACATTACTTTGAATAGGCAGTAGTCCACACATCCACAAACAATGTTATCATATTTACAACAACTGGAAGGCATGATGGTATGTGTACATAAAAATTATATAAGTATAATTAAATCATAAATATCATATATATATATCATATATAAAAATTATTTTCATCATAATTCCCAGCCATTATAGGTGGTAATGAAAAAAAGTAATGACATCGCTACAGGAGGTCTATAGTTCGCCGTACAGGAACGGTAATTTTGTTAACTATTTGGTGGAAGTATATATATGGGTAGATCAAACCCTAAACCTAAACACATTTTAGTATATTTAGGATAATTATTTTATTATATAATCATTGAATAAAAATAATTGTAGTGGAATATAATGAAATAAAACATAAATACAAATTGAAGAATGATACCTCTTTTTTGGGAAACTCCTTTTTGTTTGAACCAATGGACTTATTGGTTGGATTTCATCCCAAATTTAGGACTATATGATTTAGTGAGGTATTATGGGTGATTAATGTTATAGGGTTTTTATGATCTAATGTGTCTTTATAGGTGTAATGAAATGGAGATGGTGAACGCCTTTTTATAGTGGAGGGGGAGTGTCATTCTTTTAAATATAAAAAGGTAAATATTATTGGGATGCCTTCCTTACATTAGATAACTAAAATAATGTCCCAAATTTGATAAAAGATGTTATATTATCGAATAATATCCATCCAATGATAAAAAGTTTCTAGGTCATTTAGACTCTTAAGAATAATGTTCAACATCTAATTAACCACATTTTACCTTAATCGTAGTAATTAATTTAAATTACATTCACTAATATTTTGGTAAAAATATAATATTAACGTATTATAAATAAAAATATCATTATTATAAATATAAAATCTATTTTTACAAATTACTATCACATATGTGATAGAAACTAATTTCAAATTAATCTCATAGATGGGATGTCAATCAAGGTTTTTAAAGTAAAAATGTTCAAATATTTGCTATGTTTTTATTTCTAAATTCAATTTAAAATTGTTTCCAATGACCTGAATTTATTTAAATGATATAAAAATTGATCTAATTATACATTAATAATAATTGAAAACATAATTTAACTATATAAATAATTTAGATGAAAATGTGGTTTAAAAAAAATCAGTGTTATTCACTATTCATAAAAATAAGATAGTTCATAGAAAAATAAAAAAATACACCCAAAGTATATATGGATATTTTTATTTCAAAAATGATGTTTATTTTCTCATATAAAAATTATAAAATTGTAAAAAAAATTTAAATGGGTTCTCCATTAAAAGAAATTAAAACTATCTTTTAAAAATATATAAATTTTTATGATTAAAATTGAATTTATTTTTATTCTAAGAGTATAAAATTTATTGGATAAAGGTAAATAAATTTAATAAAAATGTATAAAAATAATATAGTCAGTCATATTCATTACCAATGAAAAAATTACTAGATAATAAATACCAAATAAATTAGCAATATTAACTATATATTATTTTTTGTATAACTCAATCTTGAATGCAATGCATGATTATAGAGAAACTCGTTGTTGTGTGCCTGGAAAGCTATTGTAAATTGTTTCTATTTTAATGTAAAAATTCTATCTAATTCATAAATATTAATAAGTATGAAAATGTCTTGTTATATCATTACCTGGGATTTTACAAAATCACTTCTTTGAGTTATGACATTTTTTATTCTTGTTGTTGGATATAGAGCATAGAGTGATGAATAAATAAATCAATAAATTGAGTTGAGTACATATATGTGGAAAGATCAATTTTTCAGATATTTAAGATGACATATGATGTTTTTAGGAAGAATTTTGAACAAATAAGACACATCGGATGATGAAACTTGAGAATGAGAAAACTAGATTGAAATTTTAAGATAAAAAAAGAATCATATGAAATCTATGAAGATACCAAAATACATTGTGTACCATGAATATAATAGGATCATGAAACAATATCAATATGTTATCATGGACACAATATCATATTGGTTTAATGTTTTGAAATAATTAGAGAAATGGATAATAATGTTTCACTAAGAATAAAGAACATGGGAGAAGTGGCTTCAATAAGAAACAACATCAGAAGTATCAATGGATATTTGTAGAAATAAAGTGCAGAAAGATTATCAGAAGTTGATTCAATTTATTATGTTGGGTATTAGAACTAAAAGGGTAAGTGCATTATAAGAAAAATTAGTTTGAGTGATGTACAGGGAGAATCCATGTTTGAATGAATACTAAAAATGCCTTTCATATGATGAATTGTTGAAGTCTGTCTAATAATGTTCTCCAAATAATGATGAGTGAATTTTAATTAAGCCAAAGTAAAAAATAAAATATCATGATGCAGACCTAGACATTTAATGTAAATTATTCAAGTAAAAATATATTTTATTCTATGTTATATCTATCGATGATTTGGCTTTAAGTTTTGTGGAGTATTTTATAGAGTCAGACATTGATATATTTAGAATCTATTCATGGCTATTGAATAAATACTTGATGTGACAGGGATTTTGAAATTAGATCCCATGTTTTCTCTATATTTATCTAAGTAATCATGGATATATAAACACATAACATAATTCAATTTATAGATCTAGTGATAATGTTTTGAGAAATGATGATATTAAAAATAAACATTTTATAGGGGAAGATTATAGCATAATATTTCAAGAAATATTTAATTATGATGATTTTTTGAGAAGGAAAGAACATGATGTTTAGATAAATTGAATGAGTCCACCTAACTTATAATACAAGGTGTAGGTGTGATAGATTGGCATCAAGTTCCAATCGATGGATGTTCTAGACCTTGTACTTCAAGGATGTGAGAGATCCAGAATATTAATACACTAAAAACATTGGATATAATAATATGCATGATGAGTAAAGAGAGAGTTTACATGGTAGTAAATGTTTCATTTATGAGTAATTTTTAGGATAACTATTAATGATTGGTGTATCATGTTTAAACAACATCATCATTCATACATGGAGGTAAAAGGAGCTTTTAAAGAGATATATCAATAACATGTGTAATATTTTTGTTTTGATGTTCATGTTAAATCTTACTATTTGTTTAAAGGTTGATATATTTCCCAATTATGATAAATTATATAATTAGTAACTTATAAATCATGATAAAAATATAGATTATGTTTCCCACACTGTGACACAACTATATAAAAAATCTCTATGTGATGTTTTATTTACATTGTTTTCATTACATATGGGAGTAAATGTTGAGAGAGCTTATCAAAGATCTATATATCCAAACTAATGACAGAGGTTTGATCAACTTGATGGAAGTAAAAAAGTTTATGTTTAACATAATTAGTAAAAGTTTAGTCATCCTTGATTCGTGCTACTCTCAGGGTGACTATACAATCCCCCAGGACTCTCATAAAAAATAAAATCACAAAAAACCAATATTAACTCGTTGTACATTTGATAAAATTTATTATTTTTATTTTTACATAAATAAATTCTAACACATTAAATAAATTTACTCAAAATAATACATTTAAAAAAACACCCATTTTAAAACCACTTTGAAACATAGATTTGAAACCGTTAATCCATTTTTTTTAAACATCATCCAAAAACTACTTAAAAGAAAAAAACCAAAAACAAGGCTTAGAGTATGCTACAAAATACGAACCACTAGTCAAGAGATCAATAATGAATGTAAATAAGAATAAGCATGCCACAAAAAATACAAGAAAGGGGAAATCAATCAGGCATAAGATAAGGATCCCCAATATAATCCCCCAATCAAGACGTAGGCACCATGGGATCTACCCAAGGTATAACTAGAATATTGTTAGTCACAGTTCCAAAATTCACTGGGTCACTATGTGTATCCTGAAAAAAGGTCACATAGATAAATTCCTTTAAATAGTGTCAGGGGCTGACTAATACCAACCCCATGGAGGAAAAAACTATAACACCCCAATATTTTATAGTATGGATATTATATTCAATACAGTGTATAAAACTTTGTACCAAATGCTAAGGGAATATAATACCCTGATACATAAAAATATATTTATTATTCTAAATATATTTTATATATTATTTATTTGATAATTCACACAACACCATGTTAGATTGTGTTTCACACAAGAGAAACCTTCTTCAATGGATTTTATTACAAGGAAATCATAGTTTTACCGAATGATAATATATTATTAAAATATTATTATTTAATATAATATGATATAAACTAGCTGTTATGTAATCTATAGTTAATATTAATAACTAAATTATAAAAATTATTGTTTAAACCAATATAAAATAAATTCATTAGTTAAAAATTATGAGAAACTAAGATAAGATCCAATTGGATATAAAAAGAATTCTTATTATTTGTGTGCTTCCAAAGGAGTTTTACCTTAATAAACATAACTAATTACAATTACTTAATTATTTCAATGAAACATATATGATATATATTCAATAAAATATTTTTTATATTTATACACTAGGTTTGATATGTATAATATAAGAACAACCCCTCTTTCACACATAAAAACCTACATTTTTTTAAAAGAAGTTTATTACCATTTAATGGAGAACCTATTTTAAATATTAATTTTGGTACCCTTGTAAATTAAATTTGATAAAATAAACTTCATTATTGAATTCATAGTTTCAAATTTAGGATTGGGTGAATTATTTGTATTTTTCTAAGAAACATCATTTAATGATGAATAGTGAAAAATACTGCACTTTAGATAAAAAGGATATTCATTTAAACAATTATTAATGTTTAATTATATTTAAAAAATTTTATAGAGTGAAATTAGATCAATAATACATATATTAATACAATTGAGTTTACTAGTATAAATTTCACATTTAAATTCAATATAAAAACTCAACAGTCTTTTGATAATTTTCTACCAAAAGTAGTTAAACCATATATCTGCAATATTAGCATTAATCATAATTTCACTACTTATATGATTTGAATTTAAAACAAACATATACCACTATAATCATGTGTATAATTTTTTTTCTAATAAGATCAAATTCATTTTTAACCAAACTGATTTGTGAATGTGATTATGTAACATCCTGAGATTTTAAAAGGAAATACTATGTGCTTAAATTAACAACTAAATACTAACATATCTTTATAAAATAACCATTAAACATAATTTTTCTGCTTATGTATTTTGAATTTTAAAAAATGGACATAATCGATTGCGATCAGTATGTTTTTTTGAGTCTGATACAACAAACATAATTTTTTGGTGAATAGTAACCTACTTTTATGAATAGTAACATACCCTTATGAATAATAACATGACCTTTATGAATAGTAACATGAACATTATGAATAGTCATGTACCCTTATGAATAGAAACTTTACCATAATGAATAGTAATGTACCCTTATGAATAATAACTTAGACCATATGAATAGTAAAGTACCATTATGAATAGTAAATTCAATAATAAAATTAGAAATAAAATTTATTCATCTTATAAGTGTTAATATGATATGATAATGTCATAATATATGTAAATAAATATTTAAAAAATTATTGATTAAGTGTTGGTATTTTTCGTAAGTCATATATATTTAATTACAAATTTATGAGTAATTTAATAATTTAAATGAATTTTTTTTCTTAAACTATTTTCATAAATAAGTATTGATATGAATTATTATTATCAGATAAATTTAAGTGACCTTATGTAATCTTTCAAAGTGATAGAAAAGAATTTTCAATTTTAAAATTGTATATTTCAAGTAAATTATGATTTTATTTAAAAATTAAATTGATCATTTTTAGAAATTTATTTTCAATTTTTTTTTGTATTATACACATCGAAAAATTGTTAGGGTGAATTTTTTGAATTTTTCTGAAATACTTGTATTTTCTATGAATAGTGAAATACGGTAAAATATCGTATATATAAATTATCAGTTAAATACTCTATTTTTTACATCATGGATGATGTAAGCCCACTTATCTCGAATTCAAAGGTACGTATTAATATTTTTGGTATTGTAATCATATCTCTTTGTTTTCATGCAGAAATAAAATAAAATAATGATTAAAATAATGTAAAACTCCTCATATCCACCACTATAAATACCACCCACTCCCCCTCTTCCTACCACACCTCTCATGCCCTGATCATTTCCTATGTTCTACCCAATAATCCTCCCAATAATCTTCCCCACGTCCATGACCTTCTGGTATCACCAAGAGTCCAAAACCAAGGGCCTTAAGAAGGATCTCAAGGAGAAGAGATCAAGAGGCAAACATACTCTCTTGTTTTCATTCTATTCTTTTCATTTTCTTTTATATTCTTCCTCATTCCTCACCTCCCATTATCCAAGAGAAATGAATTATCCAGTATATAATATACTCTATATTTAATGATGTTTAAGTTAGATTCACCATTATTCTTCTTCTCCTTTGCCACTAATTCAAGAAATTATAACACTGTCCGTTATGCATCGATTTACCAACATAATGGACTATGTGATTTCAATTTCATTTACTTCATTCAAGACTGGTTATGAAAACATTTTTATTTTTGAACCAGATTATAATTTATGTAATATATATTTTATAAGGTTTTAGAGTCATTTTTTAGACATGCAATAAATTTATAAAACAAAATGAGTTCATTATGATAGAAGAATCACCAAAATGACCGAAACAAATATCAATTATGTTTTAATATATGAATAATCCTCATGTCAGAATTCAAAATGATAAATGGTATAATTTATGATTATTTAAATATGGAAAAATAATTTTATTCTAATCCGAGAGTTTCACTTCCAGTTGACAAGAATATCCTTTACAAACCGCTCATGGAAATCATATAATGCACGGACCCAAAACAATAGAATTAACAAAATATTACTAATGAATGGGTACAATGATGTTAAAAAATGACCATTAAAGTTGTTATAAACATGAATATGTTTCTGTAAAATATTAATAACTCTATTTTAACCTTCATATATGAGTTTTAAACATGTTTGAGGGAAGTTGAACCAGAGGTAAGTGATTATCTCTTTCTCAATTTTATTCAAGAATTTCTTCTATGTTGTGCTCATTTATTTTTTTAATTTCTAAGGATGGGGTATACTTTATCCCCTCTCCCATACTTCCCTTCTGATTTATTAATTATGAGATACCCCTTTTTCTTTCATTAAACCCTCCCAAGTACACTTGATACCATGCCAAAATGTTGTAAGTGAATTCTAAACCCAATTTCCATTATTTGGGTTAACCTTAAACATCATGAGTTTTTATCATGGTAAAATTAATTTTGAATGAAATTGTGATAATATTATTTTTTATTATGTGTATTTACAATATATATACATATTCCCTTCATTTAATCAATTCACTCTTCAATGTTATGGTCATTGAAAAGGATTACCTCTTAAAATCATTTTAAATATATCCCTTATGAAATAAAGAGAGATTGTAATTTTTTTATGACAGTAGTGTACTTTTTATGATTTCACGATGTTCTATTAACATAGTGTCTCCATTATATGTTTTTTTAATAATAAGATTTCATTATCTTTTGTGTAGCGTTTGAGTTCTAAGAGTGTTTTTTTCTTCAAAAAATGGTATTTCATTATGTGATTGTGTTTTTATCAAGGGTGTAAACGAGTTATGAAGTGTTTTTTCATGATATGTTCCTTGGGAATTATATATTTTGGATTGAGCCCATTATTTATCAAGATATAGCAGGTGAGCCCCGTTATAGTTCTGTAATGCATTGCGTACTCTGGATATGGATGTTGACAGAATGGTTATTACACATGTAAGGGTGACTGTAAGAGTGATATGGTAAGTATGTCCCAATGAAACTACCATATGTTTCTATGCACGTTTATGAGTTTTCATGAAAATGGGTTTTAAAGGGTTTTCATGTTTCCACTAGACTAACTATTTTTCATTCATTATATACCTTACTTAGTTTTTGTTCTCATCCCATGATTTTAAAATGTTTTTCACAGGATTATATATATGTTAAAAGGACACATAAGGTGCTACTATAGATAAATCCAATTAGTTATATTGTAATTATTTTTGTAAACTTTTATTCAATATATGTAAGTTTTTGTATAATTCTATAGAAACTATACTAGAAAAGGACATCATTTGAATAATGTAATGTGTATTTTTCAGTTATCTAGTATGTAAAAAATACACATCATGTTTTAGTACTGAATCTATATGTGCGAGTTCAGGGCGTTATAGATTAAAACTAATTATAGCGATTAAGGTATAATTAGGCATAAAATGGAAAAAACCGTATATTTATGGGACCAGATGAGTTATCAAATTTTAGAACATGCAGTTTATTTCCATAATTATAACATGAAACTTTAATTCTTTAGTTTTTTTGGTTTGGTATGACTTTTTTAGTTTAGAATATGTGTACACCTAACTTGTTTCCAGAAATCCCAAGTGAGTCCTTTTTTGTCCCTATAAAAGGCCTCCACCTCTCCCACTTCCTCCCAACTCTTAAGAAACATTGGCTTGTCCAAACTCTACCCAGTTAGTTTCCAAAATACCTCCATTAATCATATAAGCCTCCCTTTTGGAAGAAATACTCCCAAGGAAGCCTTTTGGTATAATCCAAAAAAAATTTACCCAATTAAGAGGTAACATATTCCCTCAAGTTTTTTGGTTCCATTAACATTATCCACTCCCTATACTCTTATTATTATATTATTACATAAAAAATTATTATAAATATACTAGGATGTTTTTATACTTAGGGGTTGACCTACACCTACACACACCTCTATCTAATGGGTAACAAACATAGTGTTTCTGTGTATGGAGAACTACTACCTCATGAAACGATGATTGTTCAATTTTCCCTTACCACTAATCATAGTGGACACAATGGCGGAACATTTATTTATATATGTTATATATTATATTTAAAATTTATTTATTCTTCTTTAATTTTTATTTATAACATACCTTTATGCTTTCCATCATGTGTAAATATGATAATTTCATTTGAGGAAGTGTGGACTACTACCCCTTCAAAGTGATATGAGTCGTTCATTCCATATATAGAACTTATAAAGGATGGATTCTATAAAAATATATAAAATATATAAAATTGATATTTCAATGGAACTATAATATACATATGCATCATTTATCTTTCATTATTTTAATACAATAAGAAAATGAAAGTATCATTCATGTGTATGTACGACCTACCATCTCTATTAATGGTGCAATTCATTTATAATATCCAAATATTATTGAATAAAATAAATATGTATATACTTCATATATATTTTATTAAAATAATGTTTTAAATTTTAGAGAATATTAAACCCTAAAATATTTAATACTAACAATTAATAAAAAGTTATACCAGTCTCCAAAAACTGGGATTCTTGTCTTACTTTTCATTTCATTAGGCATACACCCTATACACCACTTACATATTTTGTTTAGTGTGTCTACTTTCCCGTTTATAATTTATATCATGAATCTTTTTCTTCTTTGGTATGAAAAAGTTTCCTTCATGTGGATTAGGAGTAAAAATTTTCATGTGGTATGGGATACTTTGGGATGTTTAATGATTCATTTCCTAAAACGTATAATTAATGATTATCTTTTCTATCTCACTTAATTTTGTAATTCTTAACCTTATCATGAGACAATCACTTTATTTTAATAATTTTTCATTAGAAATTTACATGAATATATATATTATCATACATTGGATATTAGTATTTCATAAACCATATACCACTTTATGTACCGTATCTACATTTAAAGTTATTTGATTATTTAGGAAATTGTACATAAAACCATATTCTTTATTCGATATGGATATTTTATAAGACATATGAATAATTTTATTATTTAATACATGTATTTATTTAGATTCGTATTGATGGGTGGGGCCCAGAAATTATATAACCCCTCGATACATTGATAGGTTCCCCTGATACAATTTAGTTTCCCAAAGTAAACAGGTTATTATCCATAGTTTTAAATTATCTTGTAGAAGGTCTTGATGGTAATAGGTTTTCTTGTGTCGTAGACATGATGTCCACAAAGAAAGAATCTACCTCTTTTAGATTCAGTTATTATTCATCCATGAGATTTTCCTTTGACATATCTATGGATAAATTTAATTCTTAGTTTATTGATTTAGATGGAAGGAGTTTATTTTTCTTACCTTTTCATATTAATATTTCCTTATATTTTATTGAATGGATTGTGTTATCAGTTACATACCTTGTAATGTTAATTTATTTCAATTGATTCATGATGGATTCCTCTTTATAACCCTTATAGAGTATTTGAGATCACCCTTATTATGTTTCTTTCCCCATGTTATGAAGAATAAATCTCTGAATAAGCTTTCTTGGATGAAGGTCATTTCAAATATATTGTGTAGATGGTTTTATTTTTTTTCCAATGTATTATGGGTATTATGTATGTAATCTAGATTTCCAAGACTAATAAACTAAATGACCCTTCTATATTTCATTCTCTATTTTCATGGCAATGTAATGTAATAATTCATCGTCTTTGGGTTTCTAGGATTAGTGCATTACAACTAGTACGAAATGAAGTATAGAAGAAACCTTGGAAACTAGATTTAGAAAAAATAGACTCTAGAGAACAATCCTAAGATAGATTTTGAGGAAGAAAATAGATTAATATCCAAGAATTGTGGGTAAGGAAGATATTTTGTGGGTATTCCTAGAAATACATCCATGTGTGGATACTAAAAGTTGATGTGGTTCTATAAAAGGTGTACCTAAGAATAATAAATCTGACAAGGTGTTCTAAGCCTGAATCAAGGAAACTTAGTACATAACAATGGGCCTTATTGTGAACTTGGATTTAAAATCCTAGGGTTTCACTTAGGATAGTTCACATTTTATTTACCTACCATTTAAATTATTTAAAATTAATGATTTCCCCAATGTAACCATGGTTTATGATTTAAGGATTTACGATGCATAAATTTATGTTATGTCCTATAAAATGTTTAGAGTTGTTGAATGTTCATATTTTTATGAAATAATATAATATATTCCATTAACTAGAAATGGATCCTAGAAGAAATAAGTGTGTCCACACTATTGGAAAATATAGAGATTTCCCTATCAAGGAACTCAATTTATTTGTTATTCGAACTGAGCATGTTATTGATATATTAGGGAATCATAGTATAGTTATGATTAATAACCTTGTCCAAATGGAGACACCTATTTCTCTAAGATAATCACTTAAGCTAGATCGATTTATGTGATATAATCTCTTATCATTTAGTGGTACTTCTAATCTAGTTGTGGTTGAGAAAAGGATTATGTCTCTCGAGAATATATTTACTTTATTAGAATGAAGTGAAAATGAAATGGTTACACTTACACTCTATTGTCTCCAAGATGATGTTGGAAAATGGCGGCCCTTGATCTAGAATACATGGGAGGTATAAGAAATAGAACTCATGTAATGTAGATAATTTAAGGACATATTCATTGATAAATATTTCCCTCATGATTAGAAAATAGAGATGAAGAGAAATTTTCATACCTTAAAGAAAAAAGAATCAGATATTGTTGTAGATAATGAAGATTCTTTTATAAGGTTTTCCAGGTATTCTATTGATTATATATACCAAATAGAGTTCAATATTGACCACTTCATTGAAGGTCTTAAGACAAATATTATAACAACACTAGTTTCTCAAAACTTTTATAAAATGAATAGATTATTTTATGTGACATAAAAACAAAAGAGGGTTTTTCAAGATCCTATATATTCAAGGGAATCCTATAGGATAAGAGGTATTCTGAACACCATGAAAAAGGGAATGTGTCAAAGAAGATGAAGGGAAATAAGGATTTTACTATTTGTGATAACTGTGGAAATAATCACCCAGGTAAATGCTTGAATGTATTAGGAGTTTGTTATAAGTGCATAGAAAAGGGTCACTTGGAAATAAAATGTAATAGGATGAAGCTAATCAATGATGTTCAGTGTTACAACTACAAAGATATGGGTCACTATGCAAATGAATTTTCTATAATCAGGGGAATATAGATCTGATGAATTTAAGGGCCATGGTCAAGAATATGTTATTGATTCAACCGAAGTGGAATGATTAATATACATATGTATTTAGATCTAAGGAATATGTTTTAAATGTATTTTATTTATGTTTTTACCATCTATTGATGTATGAAAAATGTAAGTATTGTACTACGATACATTTTTTACGATTTTAGACTATATGTTGAATGGTACCAAGAAATATTCTTCAATAGAAATTTAAACATTTTGTGAAACATATGATTATGGGAAAGAAAACACATAATATGTTATTCATGTGAAGATAATGATGATGAAATTATTTATTTGGAAAAGTACTGACTACCTTGGAATTTATTAATTAATTTTATACAAGTGTTCTATTCTATCACTGGTGGAGTTTACAATAGTTTTGGTCATAATGAATATATCCAATAACATGTTTCATACTTAAGGAATCAAGAAGAATGCATGTTACCATTAAGGTTTTATAGTAATTAGACTTAATAACATATTTCAAGAGGATACATGATGAAGTTATTCACATGTTTGGAATGTTTAAATTTAAGTTTGCTTCATGTTGATTAATGGTTAATGATATCTTCATTTTGGAAATTCACTGACCATCTTTCTGAAGTGTTGGATCATAATATTTTTGAAAAGTTAACTATTTATGATATGGTTGACCATTGGATGATCTCTTAGAAGTTAATGTATTACTTCACCATATGTATCATCATGTTAAAAGATATAATGTGGAAATAGATCAAGGAATTTCCAATTGATAATATTTGATTTTTATGATAGAAACTTATATTTACTTATATTCATATAGAGTGAATGAATTCCACAACTCTATTAAAAAAGTGTTTTGAAACAAAAAATTGTGGTCATAGTGCCTTATTTTACAATTTATCAAACTCCCTGGAGATCATCAAGTATTTATGGCCTTTTGATTATTAAAATTTTCTTATCCATGTTCTATATAGCTCTTCATCAGATCTTGACCGTTAGGATTTTCTTCCATATCCATGTTTTTATTTACCATATATGTTCTTCTACAAGGGAACCTAGTTATTTGAATGTTATACTTTCGTTTCTCTCTTATTAAGAATATGTTATATTAACCCTTTTTATGATGTTGTTCTTTCAAAAATAGTTAATTTTTAATACCAAGGTTACTAATATAATATTTAAATTGTGAGTAAACAATTTAAAAAATGTGGAGAGAATGCAATAACTCAAAATTCTAGAGTATGGATATTATATTCAATAGTGTGTATGACACACGACACCAAACGAGTAAGGGAATATAATAACCTAATAATGTAAAATATATTTATTATTTTAAATATACATGATATATTATATATTTTATAATTCACACAACACCATGTCAGCTTGAGTTTCATGCAAGATAATCATTCTTCAATGTCTAGTATTGCAAGAAAGACAGAGTTTTACTGAATGATAATATATTCTAAAAATATTATTTTTAACATAATATTATATAAACTAGCCTTTAAAATATTTATTATGAATAATAATGACTAAAAATGAAAAATTATGGTCTACACCAATATAAAATGAATTCATTTGTTAACAATTATGATAAATTAAAATAATAACCAACTAGATATAAAAATATTTATTATATTCATGATTCCAAATGATTTTTACCTCAATAAAATAACTAATTAAAATTAGTGAATGATTTTAATGATATTTTTTATATTCAATAAAATATATTTTATTTTTATCAACTAGGTTGATATGCGTATGATATGAACAACCCGTATTTCATAAAAAAAACCAATATTTTTATAAAGTCAATTTTATCACCTTTTAATGGTGGTATTTTTCTAAATATTAATTTTTACACTTTTATAAATTTAATTTTATAAAATAATCCTCATTATTTAAATTATAATGTCAAAATTAGGCTTGGGTTAATGTTTGATATTTTTCGAAGATACATTATTTTTGGATAAATAGTGAAAAACACAGCATTTTAGTTAAAAAATTTCATTTTCATTTAAATAATTATTAATTTTAAATTATATTTTAAATTTTTATAAAAGTCATAGTTGATAAATATTTAATACATTTTATAATTTAGTTAACTATAAAAATTTTCAAATTGAAATTGAATATAAAAATTTGACAATGTTTTGAGAATTTTTCAACTAAAACCAGATAGACCATATATTTTCATGATTAGAATTAATCTTAATTTTTCTATTTTGATTATTTGAATTTTAAAAAATAGAGATACACCATTGGAATCCGGATTATATTTTTATTCTAATAGGATCAACATAAATTTCAACCAAAATCATTAGTGAATGTGATTAAAATTAATTATAGTGATTAAGGTGTAATAAGTCTTAAAATGGACTAAACCTTACTTTAAATGGACCAAATGACCTAGAAACATGTCCAACACCCATTGTATGTCCATAATTGTGCATGAGTTTTGTTTTTTGTATGAATTTTTTTTAGGAAACAACATGTGTACACCTAACTTGTTTAAAAAAATTCCAAGTTAATAATTTTCCTTTCATATAAAAGGCAACAACTTATACCCCTTCCTCACACCTCTCAAGACACGTTGTCTCATCCAACCTCTACCCAATTAGTCTTTAAAAATTCCTACCCTCATCCTATAGACCTCCATTTGGGAATAAATCCTCCCACGAAAGCATTTTGGTTTAAACTAAAAGAAGTTACCCAATTAAGACGTAACATCTTCTCTCATGATTTTTAGTTTCATTTCCATTATACACTTCCTATAATCATCTTATTACATTATTACATAATAAAAAATTATTTTCAATATACAAGGTTTTTTTATTCTACTGGTTTGACCTACACATAAACACACCATTATCTAATGGGTAACAAACATATTGTTTTTGCGTAAGGTGAACTACTGCCTCCTGAAATGATGAATATTCATTAATACTTTACCAAATCTCATGGTGTACATTATGATGGAAAATATATTTATATATTTTATATACGATATTTAAAACTAATTTTTTCTTTTGTAAATTTTATTTATAACATAACTTTATGCATTCCATTATGTGTAAATATGATAATTTCATTTGAGGAAGTATGGAATACCACCCCATCAAGGAGATATGACTCATTAATTCCATACATGGAAGTTATAAAGTTTGGTTTTAGTAAAACTATGTAATATATATATCATATATATGCTATTGTAATTATTACATAAATATGTATCATTTATCTTTCATTATTTTAATATGATAAAGAAATGAAAGTAGTGTTCATATGTATGTACGATGATAAAGATAATATTTTAATAATTTTTATATTTAATTCAATTATATAATCCCTAAAAATTGAACAAGTTGAGTTATTTACATCAATTTTGGATTTATGATGTGTTTTGGGCTAAAATTGGAAAACTGCTCAATTTGGAAATATTGAAATATTTTAATCACTTTGGTAATTCATGCATAGATTTTAAAATATAAATAAAATTGATGTGATTAAATTTAATTAGGTTACCATATTTATTGTATAAATATTTTTTTTCATAACCAGGAATTAATTCTACCATCCAAGGGTCCAAAAAATTCAATCAATTTGGAAACGTACTCTGGACGATCGTGTGGACCACACCTCAATGAATTGGTCATAAATTGGTCAAAACTCATCCAATTGGGGTGATTTAAATTTGAATGGAAGTAGAATTAAATCCGGAGTTCGAAAGTTGTAGATTATGAAGATTTACCTTCATTAAGGCGGTCCATGGATGCTCAAAGTACGGGGAAGGGAAAACTAAACATTCATCCAGAATAAATGATCAGTTTTAATTAGCCTTATATCATTCTTCACATGGAGGATGAATATGATTTTTTTTGATGAAACTCAAAACATATTTTTGAAGATATTTATACAAGACATTATTGCACAATTAGGCCAATACATTGGCCGAATGTGGTCAAGCGTTCGGTGGATAGAATCTATAAGAAATATTAAAGAGGGATTATGAAGACTTTATATTTGGAGATCAGAGGATGAAACCCCCTTGGCCTATATGAAGAGGACTTCATCCATTCTGATGAGGGAGTTAGACACCAACTTTGGAGATAGGAGGAAGTGAAGGGACACTCATGGACCATCTCCTTCAGCATAATTCTATTTATTTCTTTTATTTTTATTTACTTTAAAATGTCTCTCCTCTCCTACATCATATCGCTTAACCCATCCATGGAGGGGTAGATTAATTTGAGTGATCAGGAAGAGGGGAGGCTGGACCTATGTGTGTGCTTGAGTTTTTGTGCTTGAAATTAATCAAATTCCTTCTCCTTCCTTACTCTGATTTCAACTATTAATTCAGTTTTAAATTCCAAATGCAGTAGTGTTAGGTTTTGATTCTGAAATTATACATGCTTTTGTCGATTATCAAATCTTAGTCCACCCAATTCTAATCTATATATGGTGGAACAAGATTAGGGTTGGGTGGTCAGTTCTCGGTGGTAGTCTACCACATGTGTAGGATTGTATATCAGAATATTGGTTTATTAGGGAACAATAATTATGGGTTAAGTATTTCTCTAATTAATTAAGAAACCTTCTACCACCCTAAACACATTGGAAGGAGGATAAAACAATCTACAGTTTTAGAATGGAAAATTATCATCACATCTATCTGAACAAGGGAGAGAGAGGAATCAGTTGATGAATCTCTCTCTTACTAGTTAAAGGACGAAGGCGATACAAAATATGGAAACCATGATGGCACAAAAGTAGTTCTAGTCGAATGAAATTCGGTCACCATCTTTATCAGTCATTAAAAACAATCAATTAAACCTGTTTGTTTCTCCAATAGTCATTAAAATTAATTAAAACCAATATTTTATAGAAAACCTACAAAAAAGTGACAACCTTGTTTTGTGTGCACTTCTCTTAAAAAGACTACCTATGATCAACTTCTATACTATACATCAGTAATTAAAATATTGTTTTTCCATGCCCCACGATAGGCATGCGTCAAACTTGGCACCGTTTCTCAGGTGGCAGTACCTCGAAACTTTTTTTTTAAAACAAATCTCTTTTGAATGACCCGTAGTTCAAATAGAAACTGATTTGAATTTGATCCAGAAATTGAACGCACAATAACCAAATTGAGAAATAAAAATATTCCAAAAGACTTTGAAGACATCAATCTCATCGATCCAAGTGATACTTTGAGTGAAGACTTTGAAACAGTAATAATGGCTGTAAATCCCAACTGAACCTTACGCGACTTCTCTGCACCACAATATGTCAATAAAAATAATCAACTTGCTATTCCTGCCTTAGAAATTGATTTTGAACTATGAATTAACATGATCCAAGTTCTTCCTAAATTTCATGGTCTTGTAGGTGAAGACCCGAATCGACATATTAAAGAATTCACCTATGTCTGCTCCAGCTTCAAACCTTGAGGAATCGCGGAAGAGCATGTGAAGTGGAGGGAATTCCCCTTCTCACTAGAGGGAGAAGTGAAGGAATGGTTGTACAATCTGCAAACGGGAGAGATCAGTGATTGGGACGATCTAAAAATAATAATTTCTATAAATATTATTCCCAATATTCAAGAGCACTACAATAAAAAAAGAGGTTTAAGTCATACATCAATCAACTAGTGAAACCCTCTATGAATATTTGGAATGTTTGAAGAAGCTTTGTGCAAGTTTTCCACACCAATAAATTGAAGAGGACCAATTCCTTGAGTTCTTCTACCAAGGAATACTTGAAAATGATAGGAATCTACTAGATATCTCATTCGAAAGAGGCCTCATTGACAAATAACCTGCAGATATCCAAGTTCTGATTGAAAAGAATGCACAAAATTTATAGCAGTTTGGCACTCGAGGTATGACCACTAGAGGAATCCACGAGTTATGAAAATCTGATTTAGTAGATTTAATTATAAACAAAATGGGTGAACTCACCAGGTTAGTGCAACAAATAGCCGTGAACCGTATGAATGAACAATAAGGACTGAATCAGTTATGTGGTTTATACTCTTCTAATTATCATTAAACTAATCAATGTCCAGAAGTCTAGGGGACATAAAGTTTTGCTGCAGCCTATCAAGAAAGGCAATACCAACCACAAACCCAACTAGGGTATGGGATTCAATAGAACCAAGCCAGAACACCTTTTCAGTAGCAATATCAGAACCCGATAGCATTCTAACATCCTTATAAGTAGCCCTTCCGACAACAAAAAACATTCCAACCACCACCTTTCTAGCAGAAGAATTATGAGAAACTATCCACAAGTGCACCGACAAATTAAGATCAAATGCTGACGACAAGAGTTGCGGGAATAGAAGATAAAATGGATAAGTTATCTGATCAATTTTCAATCATTATGGATGATCTCGCTAAGAACCAAGGTAAGATTCCCGCACAAACAATTCTCAATCCAAAGGATAATGTTAGTGAAATCACCACCTGAAGCGGGAAAGAGCTCACAACACCAGAACAATGTGAGGAGGAGTATTATAGGGAACCTCCTAAAGCTCATCCTATCTAACCAAAAGATGTTTCTATAACAAAAATGGAGAAAGTACAAGGTTCATAATGGAAAGGATAGAAACACCTTTTCCAAACCAAAAAAATGGAGAAAACAATATCCCAGCACCATTACCATATGCATTGGTTGAGTCAAAGAAGGGTGAATAAGAACTACTTTAATGAGAAATTCAGGAAACATTCCAGAAAGGTGAGATTAACATCCCACTAATGGATGAAATCTAGAAAATCCCTAAATATGAAAAATTTCTGAAGAAGATGTGTACTAAAAGAAGGAGGCTGGATGGAAATTAAATAATCAACTTAGGAAGAAGAGTCTCAACATTGATCACACAACTGTTACTGCAAAAATATCAATATCTAGGGACTTTTTCAATTCCCAGAACTATCAGTTCTTTAAATTTTACAGATGCACTATGTGATCTTGGAGCTTCGATAAATGTGAGGCCTCACTCAGGGTTTTTGTTTTTGCAGATTGGAGAACTGAAACCAACTTGGTTGGTGGTACAATTAGCAAATAGATCCACAATTTTCCCATCAAGTGTCATTGAAGATATACTTGTAAGAGTGAGAGGATTAATATTTCTAGTAGACTTTTATGTGCTTTCCATGGAGGAAGAGAAATAACCAGCCCAATACCCCATTATCCTAGGGAGAACATTCTTGAAAACAACAAGAACCATCATCAACGTGCATGAAGGAACACTAACCATGGAGCTTGGAGACAGTACGATACACTTCCAAATTATTAATATGATGAAACACCCATCTTGAAATCACTCACATTATGAGATCTACCATGATGAAGGTATGGAACCAATTGAAGACTCAAGTATGCTTCATGACTTCTTATCAGTAGGAGAACACTTTTCATTTGAATATTATAATTCCCAAGAACCTAAAAATTATGATATCATGTTGGAGGATGAGTAAAATCTGATTTTTTCAATGATTTGTTAAAAGAGAGTGATATTATACCAGAGTATACAACCTTAGAAGTAGGAAACCTAAATGCAATATCATCTCTTGAACAACCCCCATGTTTAGAATTGAATCCTTTTCCATGTGATTTGAAGTATGCTTACCTAATGTAAGGAGATAAATTGCAAGTAATCATTCCCAAAAACCTATCCCATTCACATGAACAAACATATATTGACTTTTTAAAAAGGAATTTCAAGGCTGTAGGATGGAGTTTAGGATATATTCCTAGAATCAACACTAAGGTATGCTCTCACAGGATATTTTTAGAACATGATTACTGACCAGTTAGACAACCTCAAAGAAGACTCAATCCCACAGTCATGGAGGTCGTTAAGAAAGAGATAGAAATTTTTTTACCAACAGACATCATTTACCCAATCTCCGATTCTCAATGGGTCAGCCTAATTCATGTAGTCCTCAAGAAAACCAGCCTAACCATGGTTAAAAATGAAAGAAATGAACTGATCCCTATGATAGTACAAAACAGCTAGAGAGTGTGTATAGATTACTGGAAGCTAAATCATGCTACTATAAAGGACTTCTTTCCTATTCCATTCATTGATCAGATTCGTGAAAGGTTAGCTGGAACGACTAATTACTATTTTTTTTAGATATATTCTTTGGATATTTTCAGGTACCAATCTCACCAGAAGACCAGGAGAAGATGACCTTCACCTGTCCTTCTGGAAAATTCTCCTACAAAAGGATGACTTTTGGGCTATTCGATGCCATAGTTACATTTCCACAATGTATGGTGAGTATTTTCTTGGACCACATTGAGGACTTATTGAATATTTTTCTTGATGATTTCATAGTTTTTCGAAATTCATTTGATGATTTCTTGGGAAATTTGGAAAAAGTATTGAAAACATGCATTGAAAAAACATTGTCTTAAATTTCAAAAAATTCCATTTCATGGTTGAAAATGGGATAGTGTTGGGGCACATAATTTCACAAAATGGGATTGAGGTTGATAAATAAAAATTTGATGTAATAAATTACTTTCCGTATCCAATTTTTGTCAAACATGTTATATCCTTTTTAGGGCATGCATGATTTTATAGAATATTCATCAAGGATTTCAGTAATATTTCTCACCCTCTCTCAATATTACATTTAAAGGATGTCGAATTTAATTTTTATTGTGCATGTAGGTAATCATTTGATGAATTAATGGAACGGATGATAACACCACCAATAATGCATCCACCCAATTGGGATTACCCTTTAGAGATACTTTGTGATGCATCCAACCAAGCGGTTGGAGCCAATCTATCATAGAGAATTGACAGCAAGACTCAAGTCATCTCCTACGCATCATGGACCTTGGATGCAAACAAATAAATTACAAAACCACTGAGAAAGAGTTCTTTCTAGTTGTTTTTGCACTAGATAAATTCTGATCATATCTTCTTGGCACTAAAGTTGTTGTTTTTTCTGATCATGCATCACTTAGGTACTTAATGAAAAAGGCAGATTCTAAACCACAGTTGGTGATATGGATGCTACTATTACAAGAGTACAATTTGGAAATAAAAGATAATAATGGGACAAAAAATCAAGTGGCTGATCAACTGAGTTGACTACTGCACACCGCTGAAGTAGAAATCCCAAAGCAGAACCCACTTAATGATGAGCTTCCTGGAGAACAACTATACATTATCAGCAGTGAAGTACAATGGTATGCTAACATTGTCAAATATTTTGTTACATCTTAGGTACCCTCTCATCTAACCTCTCATCAACAACATAATATTAAATCTGAATCAAGATTTTACATCTGGGAAGATCTGTTTCTGTGGAAAATTTTTAATGATCAAATCATAAGAAGATGCTTACCAAGAAGTGAAATTGAATCATTGTTTGAATTTTATAATAAATTATCTTGTGGAGGCCACTTTGGACCTTAGAGGACTGCCCAAAATGTTTTAGAATCTGGACTATACTGGCCCACCTTATTCAAGGATGCATATGAATTTTGTAAAGGATGTGAATAATTCCAATTTTATGGTAACATATCCAAACGACATGAATTGCCTCAAAAACCATTATCCTTTAGTTAAATTTTCGATGTTTGGGACATAGATTTCATGGGACCATTCCCATTTTCATTTAGAAATTAATATATTCAGTTGGATGTAGACTATGTTTCAAAATGGGTGGAAGCAAAAGAAACCAGAACTGATGATGCTAAATATTTTCGTGATTTTGTCAGGGATAACATTTTCTATAGGTTTGGGGTGCCACGAGAAACCATCAGTGATCAGGGAACTCATTTTTTCAATAGTAAAATGGAAGCATTTCTAAATAAGTATTGGGTACATCATAGAACATCTACCCTATACCATCCCCAAATAAAGGCCTAAGCAGAAATATTTAATAGAGAAATCAAATCCTTTCTGGAAAAGACTGTTAAAACCAACCAGAAGGACTAGATCCAAAGGTTAGATGATACTTTAGGGGTATACAGAATGGCCTACAAGACACTGATAGGGATGAGTCCCTGTAGATTGATCTATAGAAAGAGTTTCCACCTTCCAGTGGAGTTGGAGCATAGAGCCTATTGGGCAGTCAGAGAGATGAATGCAGACCTTGAGAAAGATAGGAAAGAAAGAAGATTATAGTTGCAGGAGTTAGAGGAAATTATAAGAGAATAATTTGAAAACTCAATGATCTATAAAGAGAGAAAAAGGACGGCCCATGACAAGATGATTAAACCAAGAACCTTAAACCCTAGAGATCACATGTTACTCTAAAAACCCAGAATAAAGCTTATTCTAGGTAAACTTTGTTCCAAATGGGAAGACCCCTTTATTGTTATTCATGTATAACCCTTTGGTATTGTGCAGATTAAAATGGATGAAGGAGGAAACCCATTCACTGTAAATGGGTTGAGACTGAAGAAGTTCCATGGGACCGTACCTCAAGAACCACTAGATGAGATCTCACATCTTCACGTGGAATACAAATGAAGACCTACCGGTTTGCATCATTTCTTTACACTTGATTAAATTCAGTAACTCCATATTTTTGAAACTTACATAAAAAAATTTCATTTACATGCATTAACGACACTACATCAATTAATTTTGGGGGAGGGAATCATGTATTCTATGAATTTTTAAAATTTTAAATTTTTTTAGTCAATCCAATGACATTAAACAAAGGCGCTATCGGGAGGAAACCCGTGTTTTTCCCTAATTGTCTACTTGTCGTCTTGGTCATATTCTAGCCTGATTGAACAGGCCTGTACAATCAATTGTTTTTTATTCTTATATTTCAGGTCTATTAATGAAGAATATGTAGTGGTATTACACATTGTAAAGAAAAGAATCCATTTGAAAATGCATTAATTAGAAAATGCATTAATTAGAAAATGCATTCCCACACTTGAATTATGTTTTAATTGAAATATCTAGGAGACATTATTTTCTTAGGAATCTAGTGATTCCATGTTTTATATTTCAATGTCAATGATATTGAATGATTAAAATTGATAATTGGATAATTAAAGTGAAGAATGAATATTGAAATGAGGACTCATGATTTTATGGAATTAATTGATTCAGGTAAATGAAATTTCCCTATCATTTTCATGCTTTGAATTTTTGAATTTTTTTGTGAATTAATTTGTTATTATTAATCATGCCATGGTTGATTGTCCAATGTTATATTCCCATTCCGGAGAGGATTTCTAGACCAAATATTTTCTATTTTATTTTGAGCATATTTCTTGAGTGATCTCGGGACATGCCATCGACCAGAACTTGTATTGAAACTTGTCAAAGCTATTAATGTACAAAAACACATTTAAAATGATTTAGGCACTACATTGGATAGCCATATATTTACAGGAGACCCACCCTTACATTTATCCTTTTTTAGCCCATAGAATCCATGAATTGACTTATAGGTTTAAGAAAAATTAAAAGCCGATTTTTTCATTACCTTCCCACTATTTTAGTATTTTTTAATGGATTATTCATGTTTGAGTGTGGGGGAAGGGCATTTCGTGTGTGTTCATGTAACACCCCAAGCTTCCACGGTACGTTTCCCTTCGAATAATGCGATAGGGTGTGTTGTACGCAACCTCGAGTTCTAACACACACCACAACTAATTAAACTAGCCGTTGTGAATAGTAATACCTAATTTTTGAAATCATATATATTTTATATTTTAAAATGGACTTCATTTTTAGATTCGGAATATCAAAATTAGCCTAGGGTGAAATTTTGGTACATTTCGGATAACTTTCATATTTTGATGAATAGTGAAAATTTCTAAATTTTAATTAAAAACAACTTTTTTAATCAAAATAATTAATAGTGATAAATTGTGATTTTGAGTGGTTTTAAAGTATATTTAGAATATATTTTTACCATTTAATATAATGTTGGTCATTGGACATAATTTTACAATTAAACCGAACATAAACAAGTGTCAATCTTTTGATAGTTATTATCTCTTAAAAACACGCTTTTTGTTTTGACAGCGGGATTTAATTTTAAATTAATTTCTGCCACTTCTGTGTTTTGAATTTAGGAAAATGGATTCCATATTTGGAATCAGGATGTCCAAATTATGTAAATAGGTAACTTTTATTTTTACACATTTTGAATAATTACTGCGGTAAATATTTTATTTACCATGGTTAAAGGGTAAATCCGGTAAATAAGGGTTAAAAAATAATATTATAATAATACAAAATTACCCTAGAACGTGTCCTAACCTTATTGGTGGACACATACCCGACCATGGGCATCCTTGGGTCAATTTGGGGACCCCTTGGAGCCACTTGTATGTGGTAGGGACACATTATATTAATAAAGTTAAAATAAAAATAAAAATGGCATAAGCTTACATCTTTTAGAAGAACAATTTTTACATAGGGTTATATATGTTGGATTTTAGATTATAAATATTCATTATAAAGATAAAAAGATTTCCTACATAATGATATTTTATTTATAATTTTTAGACATTAAATAATTTATTTTATTTATGACACAATGATGATGTAGTAATTACTTTAATAGTGAAAAATTAAAATAATTGATATTATAAATACCCAAATAAATATAATATGAAACTTTTAATTAATTACACTAATTTTCTAGGATAATAGGATATATTAGGATTGATTTAATCGACTTTGTTCGAAGTATTCAATCTGTTATGAGTTTCACAAAAATCAACTATTGAATAGTGTCAAAATTGACATAAAAGAGTTCTTAAAAAAAATATTATATTATTAATTGATATTAAATTCTTAAAAATCTAAGGTTCGGCCAAGAGACTTATATTATGATAGGTTAATCATTAATGGACCACTTGGGGGTCTCTTGTATGTATATGGTAAGTCTATTAACCATATAATATAAAAATACAAAGAGACATTGTAAAAGTGAAACTAATTAACTTAGAGTTAATACTTAAAGATAAGGTTAATATAAGTACCCAAACCTGTCTAAATTCTATTGGTTGAGTGGTTTTCGACCTATCCCCACCTTAACCTTTGAATAATAAGCTTTGGAGCCATTATAAACCGAATATGAATTTATTATAAATTAATATTTCTAGCTTTTCCAAAGGTGCCCCTCACCCCTCTTATAAAAGGGCACTCCTCATTCTCATTTAGTCACACCTTCAAAGCCTTTTGGTTCGGCCAAACTCTGCACAAATACTCTCCCAACATCCCTAACTACAACTTAGAGGCCTTAGTTTGATCAGAAAGCCATCCTAAGGAGCCCTTTTGATCAAATCAAAAGGAAGAACCCGAAGAAGAGGTAATGATTTCACCACCCTTTTCTAAGTTCATTTCTTCTTCCACTTCTTCTTCCCTTGTTCTTACCATTCTGAAATAATAACTCCAGTATCTCACATATACTATGATGTTATTATAAATATGGTACAACCATATTCATTATCCTATCCACCCTTTTAATAACATGTCACCATACGTGCGTACGTACGGCTTACCGTCTCCACGTCGTGGTGTAATTGTTATTCAATATAATATTATTTGGATGGGTATAATAATGATGTGTAACTCATGTAAATAATAAATCTAACATGTTAATGATTCTTTATATATGATATACCATCCTTTTATATATTATTTTAATATCAAAAGAATGATATTGTCGCTCGTGCGTACGTACGGACTACCGTCTCCACGAACGCGATGAGATTCATTCTCCATCGTATCCATTCAAGTATAATTTGATGATTTAAAAAAATGATGTTTAAGGACTTGATATCATTCTGGATATGAATAATATACAACCTATCCTTTACATACATGTCTTACGTAACAAAACATACAAAAGAAAACAAGTAAGTTAACACCCGAAACGACGATAATTCTAAGATATTATTAACAAATCAATGTTAAAAGATCATATATGATATCATATTAATATATATGATTCTTGTATAATTTAATAACAAATATTTCACCATTATACAGGAGGTTAACCTACCCCAACCAAGGAAAAGTACAAGGTAAGGGTTATTTCACAATCTCTTCATTATCCGAGGTTGTTTATACGTAATAATCTACTGGGATATCTTTATCATCCACATCCATGTTTCTTAAAAATGTATTTCAAAACATTTTTTATGGGTTAAAGTCATTTATACCCTTGTTTGACTTTTTATAAGAGGTTTATAAAGGAATCTTTCCGTCGTTTTCAAAACAAGGTCCTTTTTAACCTTTTCGACTGAATTGAGGTAAGAATGTTCTTTTTAACTTATACGGCGGGTGCGGTTATTTTCCGCCGTTATAAAATCGTCGAAGCTTTCCATACAAGCATATAAGAATATTTTCAATGAAAATGTTTTATTTTATATGGATCTTAAATGATTTTAAAATAAAAGGAGATACTTCTTTAAAAAGAATTTTGATTTCATCTATGTCAACATCCTTTGATGGATTTTAAGATTATTTGAAGTTGATTTATTATGATACAAAACTTCTATATTGTATTGAAGTTTTTGTGATATGTTTGATTGTGGATGTGCTATTTTTATACCATTCATAGTTTATGGTGAAATTATTGACATTTCTTATGCTAGTTTTAATACGAATGTTTATGTTATGTTTAAACCTTTTCATATGGGAATGCATTGGACTTAATAAGTGACGGGTGGAGCCCGCTATAGCTCCTCGATGCATCGGTAGGTCTCATGAGACAAACTAGTGTCTTGGCACAAGGCCTTGACAAAATCTTATTTGTAGTCTTGGCACGAGGCCTTGGCTATGTGGTTATGATAGTCTGGCATTATGCATTCCAACATTATGAAAGTGGTTATTGATATTGCATGTGATTATTCGATTAGTAGAATATCCATGTGAATAAGTAAATGGCATTATTTCATTTTTATTTTTGCCATACTATGTTGAAGTTCAATTTTAAAAGGCTTTTGTTTTAGTAATTCATTGCCTTAAATGTTTATGCTTATTATGAATGTTCCGCTATATTGTTATCCTTACTGGGCATTTGAGCTCACCCCTTTTCTATGTTTTATTTTTCCCAGGTAGTGAAGAAGTAAATTATGAATGACTTGCAGGGATATTATGAGGGGTTAATAGTGTGGATATGAAGACTTTGTTGTTGTAGTAGTTTTTCACTTTGAAATGTAATGTAAAACTTTATGATTATATCTAGTGTTTCCAAGGCTACTAAACCAATCGGTCTTTCGGGATTTGATCTTTCTTGTGATCATGCCAATGTTATGTAATTAATGCACCGACTCTGGGCAACTGGGGTCGGGGCGTTACAGTTGGTATCAGAGGAAGTTTAGTACAAACCTTGGAAACTAGATTTAGATAAACTCTGATTAGAGCACGTAGACCTAAGATGAACTTTGAGGATTAGTATAGAAGAACTTCCTAGAATTTTGGTATTGTAGAGATTTTGTGAGTTTTCCAAGCAATACATCCCTGTCTGGATACGAGCAGGTAGAGGCGGCTCTGGCACAGATGTACCTAGGGGTAAAACCCGAAAACACCGCTTTTAGCTAGACTCGAACGGGAACTGGTGCACGACAACGGGCCTTGCTGCACTCTTGGTTACGACACTCCCGGGGGATATGCTTAGGATAACTCTCATTATCTTTACAAATCATTATGAAGGGTTTATGAGTATATACTTCCTCAAAGAAAACATTTTTATGATTATGGATTATATCCATAAATAGTTTAATTTATGTTAAGTGTTTTATAAGTATGGGATTATGTATTTTGATTCATAAACTGATCTAGTTTATGCCATTGTTTAGAAATGGCGCCTAGTGGAAGAAATGGAAACCGTATCAATGCACTCACTCCATGTAGGGATTGCCCTCCTGCTCAAGATAATTATAGTGGGGCTGGTGATGCAACTGGTGCTGATCAGCTAATCACCATACTGGGACAACTTACTCAGGTTATGAATAATAACCTTACCCGTATGGAGCACCCTGATCCGGAGCGTGGAGGATCAATGTTAGATCGATTCATGAGGCAACAACCACCAATGTTCAATGGGAATACAAATCCCTTAGTAGCTGAGCAATGGATATTTTCCCTAGAGAAAATATTTCAGGCTTTGGGGAGCAGTGAAAGGGAAAAAGTTATCATGGCAGTTTACCGCCTCACTGGAGATGCTGATCAATGGTGGTCATTGATTCAAAATACGAAGGAAGATGATGAAGTATCAAATATGGAATGGAGGGAATTCAAAGATCTGTTTTTAGAAAAATACTTCCCTCGCGACCATCGAGCGGATATGGAAAGACAATTTCTGAGTCTGAGACAAAAGGAGGATGAGAATGTCACAAAGTATGAGGCTAACTTTACAAGGTTAGCGAGGTATGCTGGAGATTATATTCGCAACCCAAGAAGTAAGATTGATCGTTTCTTTGATGGGTTAAAACCATTTCTCCGTCGAGCATTAGTCTCACAATCCTTTTCATCGTACGAAGACATTGTCTCATGTGCTATAAAGACCGAAAAGGAATTCTCTAAGTCTTATGACTTTAAAGCAAAGCAAGAGAAGAAGAGACCTGCTGATCAATCTGGGAATGGAAATAAGGGGAAGAAGGGAAAGGTTGAATATCCATCTTGTGGTAAATGCGGGAAGAAACATCCTGGTACTTGCTTGAAGGGAATGGGAGTCTGTTACAAGTGTGGTGAAAAAGGCCACCAAGCTCATGATTGCAAGGGGAAGAAGGAAGCTACCAACGTTCAGTGCTACAATTGCAGGGAGATGGGGCATTATGCAAATGCATGTCCTAAGCGTCAGGAGAACTTACCTCAGAAAAGGCCAAGGGATCAAGGCCAGGCTTATGCTATCACTACTGCTGAGGTAGAAGCTCCGAAAGACGTGGTGGCAGGTAATTTAATGGTTTCCTCAAGTTTAGCAAATGCATTATTTGATTCTGGATCATCGCATTGTTTCATATCTTCCCAGTTTGCTAAGAAAATTAGATATTTCCAATTTGATTTAATAAGGGAGTTGTCAGTTAAAACTCCTAAGGGAAGTATCGTTGCAACAAAGTTTTGTGAATCAGTCCCCATTAGAGCACATAAATTTTCTTTATCTGCTGATCTCATCGTCATACCTATGGTCGAGTTTGATATAATCCTCGGTATGGACTGGATTTCGGACTATGATGCGAAGATTTATTGTAAGAAGAAAGAGGTTACGATTCTTGATGATAATGATAAGGAACACCTTATTTTTAGAGCAGAATCGTCACCACCTAATTCTTATTTAGATCCACCCTCAATAGCTCAACTAAATTCAATTATTGGGGAGGAAGAGAATGAAATAACTGCGGGTGAGGAAAGGAATGTTCAAATAGAGGATGTACCTGTTGTGAAAGAATTTGTAGATGTATTTCCAGAAGATTTACCTGGACATCCTCCAGAACGAGAAGTTGAGTTTTCTATTGATTTGATTCCTGGATCAAGGCCTATATCGAAGACCCCTTATAGAATGGCCACTGTAGAGTTAGTCGAACTAAAGAAACAACTAGAGGAATTGAGTAATAAGGGATTTATTCGCCCTAGTGTTTCTCCATGGGGAGCCCCTGTTCTTTTTGTTAAAAAGAAAGATGGATCTATGAGGTTATGTATCGACTACAGGGAGATCAATGCTATAACGATAAAGAACAAGTATCCCCTACCTCGTATTGATGATTTATTTGACCAACTGCATGGAGCTCAATACTTTTCAAAGATTGACCTTCGATCTGGATACCATCAGTTGTGTGTGAAGAAGGAAGACATTCCGAAAACAGCATTTCGAACCAGGTACGGGCATTACGAGTTTACTGTAATGCCGTTTGGATTGACTAATGCACCCTCTGTATTCATGGATCTGATGAATAGAGTCTTCAAGGAGTATCTCGATGAATTTGTGGTGGTATTTATTGATGATATCTTGGTATACTCCAAAACCTACGAAGATCATGAAAATCACTTGCGCATTATCTTGAAGACTCTGAGGAGGCATGAATTATATGGGAAGTTTAGCAAGTGTGAATTCTGGCTTCAGGAGATTTCTTTTCTTGGCCATATTGTCTCTAAAGATGGAATCTCTGTTGATCCTTGTAAGACCAAGGCAATCCAAGAATGGCCAGCACCTACGAGTATAACTGAGGTACGTAGTTTTATTGGTTTGGCAGGTTATTATCGGCGTTTCGTCCAGAATTTTGCCCGATTGGCTAACCCATTAACGAAGCTCACACGTAAAGGGGTTAAATTTGTTTGGACAAAAGAGTGTGAAGAATGTTTCGAAGAACTGAAGAGAAGATTAGTCAATGCTCCTATATTGACTCTACCATCGGGGAATGATGGGTTCGTTATTTATAGTGATGCATCGAAGAAAGGACTTGGCTGTGTCCTTATGCAGAATGATAGAGTTATTGCCTATGCATCACGACAGTTGAAAATTCATGAACAAAACTATCCTACTCATGATCTCGAGTTAGCAGCAGTGATCTTTGCTTTGAAGATATGGAGGCACTACCTCTATGGTGAAAAATGTGAGATTTATACTGATCACAAGAGTTTGAAGTATATTTTCTCACAAAAAGAACTCAACATGAGGCAAAGGAGATGGCTTGAATTACTCAAGGATTATGATTGTACGATACACTACCGCCCGGGGAAGGCAAACAAGGTGGCAGATGCTTTGAGTAGAAAAGACCATGGAGTTTTGAACAATATGAGAATTGAAAGGGATCCAATTTTCATGGATCTAGTGAAAATGGACATGGGAATAACCAGGGAAGGTGAAACATCAATGCTTTTTCAAATGGTTGCCAAACCATCTTTACTAGAAAGGATTAAGAGTTCTCAGACCGATGATGACAAATTCCAAAAGAAGATTAAAGCTGTGAATGATGGGAGATTGAGAGACTTTGTGTATGAAGATGGAATTTTGAAATTCGGGAAGAGACTTTGTGTTCCCAATATACCTGATCTAAAAAGGGAATTGCTGGATGATGCTCATAGTTCCAATTTCTCTATACACCCTGGGAGCACCAAAATGTATAGAGATTTGAAGGAACATTTTTGGTGGGACAACATGAAGAGGGAGATTGCTGATTTTGTGTCAAGATGTATGGTTTGTCAACAAGTGAAAGCTGGAAGGCAACAACCTGGAGGAGTCATGCAACCTCTTCCCATACCGGAGTGGAAATGGGACAATATTACGATGGACTTTGTCATGGGGCTACCAAAGACTCCTAGAAGGAATGATGCAATATGGGTTATTGTTGATCGTCTTACCAAGTCAGCACATTTTCTTGCTATAAGAGAAGATCTACCCCTGGAACGTCTAGCAAGACTATACATTAATGAAGTTGTGAGACTTCATGGAGTACCCCTATCAATTGTTTCTGATCGTGATCCCCGTTTTACTTCAAGATTTTTGAAAAGTCTTCAGAAATCCCTGGATACTGAACTTCATTTGAGCACTGCTTACCACCCTCAGACAGACGGACAATCAGAACGGACTATTCAGACCTTAGAAGACATGTTGAGATCTTGCTCACTTGATTTTCAGGGTATGTGGGATCAATATTTACCACTAGTAGAATTTTCCTATAACAATAGCTTCCATACGAGTATTCAGATGGCACCATATGAAGTGTTATACAGAAAGAGATGTCGTACACCAACCTGTTGGGATGACGTTGGTGAAAGAAAACTTGTAGGCCCAGAACTGGTGGAGGAAACGGTGGAAAAGGTGAAGGTAATCCAAAATCACATCAAAGCAGCTCAAAGTAGGCAGAAGAGCTATGCCGATAATCGAAGGAAGGATTTGGAATTTCAAGTCGGTGATCATGTTTTCCTAAAGGTATCTCCGTGGAAGGGAGTCATACGTTTTGGTAAGAAAGGTAAATTGAGTCCCAGGTACATCGGACCTTTCGAAATTCTAGAACGAATTGGGGTTGTAGCTTACCGATTGGCAATGCCGCCAAGTCTCTCCAAAGTTCACGATGTGTTCCACGTATCTCTATTGAGGAAATACATGCCTGATCCGACGCATGTACTCACCTATGAGGAATTAGAACTGGAACCCGATCTGTCTTATTGTGAAGAGCCTGTCAAGATTCTTGATACAAGAGAACAAGTAATGAGAAACCGGACGACGCGTCTGGTAAAAGTTTTGTGGAGAAATCATAAGATGGAAGAGGCAACGTGGGAACCCGAGGAACTTATGATGAAGAACCACCCGAGTCTTTTTATGCAGTAATACCCTAGAAATTGCGAGGACGCAATTATTTTAAGGAGGGGAGAATGTAACACCCCAAGCTTCCACGGTACGTTTCCCTTCGAATAATGCGATAGCGTGTGTTGTACGCAACCTCGAGTTCTAACACACACCACAACTAATTAAACTAACCGTTGTGAATAGTAATACCTAATTTTTGAAATCATATATATTTTATATTTTAAAATGGACTTCATTTTTAGATTCGGAATATCAAAATTAGCCTAGGGTGAAATTTTGGTACATTTCGGATAACTTTCATATTTTGATGAATAGTGAAAATTTCTAAATTTTAATTAAAAACAACTTTTTTAATCAAAATAATTAATAGTGATAAATTGTGATTTTGAGTGGTTTTAAAGTATATTTAGAATATATTTTTACCATTTAATATAATGTTGGTCATTGGACATAAATTTACAATTAAACCGAACATAAACAAGTGTCAATCTTTTGATAGTTATTATCTCTTAAAAACATGCTTTTTGTTTTGACAGCGGGATTTAATTTTAAATTAATTTCTGCCACTTCTGTGTTTTGAATTTAGGAAAATGGATTCCATATTTGGAATCAGGATGTCCAAATTATGTAAATAGGTAACTTTTATTTTTACACATTTTGAATAATTACTGCGGTAAATATTTTATTTACCATGGTTAAAGGGTAAATCCGGTAAATAAGGGTTAAAAAATAATATTATAATAATACAAAATTACCCTAGAACGTGTCCTAACCTTATTGGTGGACACATACCCGACCATGGGCATCCTTGGGTCAATTTGGGGACCCCTTGGAGCCACTTGTATGTGGTAGGGACACATTATATTAATAAAGTTAAAATAAAAATAAAAATGGCATAAGCTTACATCTTTTAGAAGAACAATTTTTACATAGGGTTATATATGTTGGATTTTAGATTATAAATATTAATTATAAAGATAAAAGGATTTCCTACATAATGATATTTTATTTATAATTTTTAGACATTAAATAATTTATTTTATTTATGACACAATGATGATGCAGTAATTACATTAATAGTGAAAAATTAAACTAATTGATATTATAAACACCCAAATAAATATAATATGAAACTTTTAATGAATTACACTAATTTTCTAGGATAATAGGATATATTAGGATTTATTTAATTGACTTTGTTCGAAGTAATCAATCTGTTATGAGTTTCACAAAAATCAACTATTGAATAGTGTCAAAATTGACATAAAAGAGTTCTTAAAACAAATATTATATTATTAATTGATATTAAATTACTAAAAATCTAAGGTTCGGCCAATAGACTTATATTATGATATTTTAATCATTAATGGACCACTTGGGGGTCCATTGTATGTATATGGTAAGTCTATTAACCATATAATATAAAAATACAAAGATACATTGTAAAAGTGAAACTAATTAACTTAGAGTTAATACTTAAAGATAAGGTTAATATAAGTACCCAAACCTGTCTAAATTCTATTGGTTGAGTGGTTTTCGACATATCTCCACCTTAAACTTTGAATAATAAGCTTTGGAGCCATTAGAAACCGAATATGAATTTATTATAAATTAATATTTCTAGCTTTTCCAAAGGTGCCCCTCACCCCTCTTATAAAAGGGCACTCCTCCTTCTCATTTCTTCACACCTTCAAAGCCTTTTGGTTCGGCCAAACTCTTCCCAAATACTCTCCCAACATCCCTCAATACAACCTAGAGGCCTTAGTTTGATCAGAAAGCCAACCTAAGGATCCCTTTTGATCAAATCAAAAGGAAGAACCCGAAGAAGAGGTAATGATTTCACCACCCTTTTCTAAGTTCATTTCTTCTTCCACTTCTTCTTCCTTTGTTCTTACCATTCTGAAATAATAACTCCAGTATCTCACATATACTGTGATGTTATTATAAATATGGTACAACCATATTCATTATCCTATCCACCCTTTGAATAACATGTCACCATACGTGCGTACGTACGGCTTACCGTCTCCACGTCGTGGTGTAATTATTATTCAATATAATATTATTTGGATGGGTATAATAATGATGTGTAACTCATGTAAATAATAAATATAACATGTTAATGATTCTTTATATATGATATACCATCCTTTTATATATTATTTTAATATCAAAAGAATGATATTGTCGCTCGTGCGTACGTACGGACTACCGTCTCCACGAACGCGATGAGATTCATTCTCCATCGTATCCATTCAAGTATAATTTGATGATTTAAAAAAATGATGTTTAAGGACTTGATATCATTCTGGATATGAATAATATAAAACCTATCCTTTACATACATGTCTTACGTAACAAAACATACAAAAGAAAACAAGTAAGTTAACACCCGAAACGACGATAATTCTAAGATATTATTAACAAATCAATGTTAAAAGATCATATATGATATCATATTAATATATATGATTCTTGTATAATTTAATAACAACTATTTCACCATTATACAGGAGGTTAACCTACCCCAACCAAGGAAAAGTACAAGGTAAGGGTTATTTCACAATCTCTTCATTATCCGAGGTTGTTTATACGTAATAATCTACTGGGATATCTTTATCATCCACATCCATGTTTCTTAAAAATGTATTTCAAAACATTTTTTATGGGTTAAAGTCATTTATACCCTTGTTTGACTTTTTATAAGAGGTTTATAAAGGAATCTTTCCGTCATTTTCAAAACAAGGTCCTTTTTAACCTTTTCGAATGAATTGAGGTAAGAATGTTCTTTTTAACTTATACGGCGGGTGCGGTTATTTTCCGCCGTTATAAAATCGTCGAAGCTTTCCATACAAGCATATAAGAATATTTTCAATGAAAATGTTTTATTTTATATGGATCTTAAATGATTTTAAAATAAAAGGAGATACTTCTTTAAAAAGAATTTTGATTTCATCTATGTCAACATCCTTTGATGGATTTTAAGATTATTTGAAGTTGATTTATTATGATACAAAACTTCTATATTGTATTGAAGTTTTTGTGATATGTTTGATTGTGGATGTGCTATTTTTATACCATTCATAGTTTATGGTGAAATTATTGACATTTCGTATGCTAGTTTTAATACGAATGTTTATGTTATGTTTAAACCTTTTCATATGGGAATGCATTGGACTTAATAAGTGACGGGTGGAGCCCGCTATAGCTCCTCGATGCATCGGTAGGTCTCATGAGACAAACTAGTGTCTTGGCACAAGGCCTTGACAAAATCTTATTTGTAGTCTTGGCACGAGGCCTTGGCTATGTGGTTATGATAGTCTGGCATTATGCATTCCAACATTATGAAAGTGGTTATTGATATTGCATGTGATTATTCGATTAGTAGAATATCCATGTGAATAAGTAAATGGCATTATTTCATTTTTATTTTTGCCATACTATGTTGAAGTTCAATTTTAAAAGGCTTTTGTTTTAGTAATTCATTGCCTTAAATGTTTATGCTTATTATGAATGTTTCGCTATATTGTTATCCTTACTGGGCATTTGAGCTCACCCCTTTTCTATGTTTTATTTTTCCCAGGTAGTGAAGAAGTAAATTATGAATGACTTGCAGGGATATTATGAGGGGTTAATAGTGTGGATATGAAGACTTTGTTGTTGTAGTAGTTTTTCACTTTGAAATGTAATGTAAAACTTTATGATTATATCTAGTGTTTCCAAGGCTACTAAACCAATCGGTCTTTCGGGATTTGATCTTTCTTGTGATCATGCCAATGTTATGTAATTAATGCACCGACTCTGGGCAACTGGGGTCGGGGCGTTACATTTCATTGTGATGTGTATCATTTTTGGGTGGTGTGAGGTGTGAATCATCATTTTTGGCAATGTATTATTGTAAAATTGGAAATGAGTCATCATTTCATTATTTTTATTTCATTTCATCTGGTTCTCCTTAAAAAAAGGAGAAAATAAAGCTGTGACTTTCTGGAGATTTACAAAAAAATTCAAAAAAAGAGAGAGATAAATTAAGATGTGCCTTTCTAGATATTATTTAAAGAGAGGGAGAAATTTTATGATCTCATTCTTTGTAATCATTTATTGACTCATGTACCATGTCATTAAAAGGGGGATGGTGTTGTGTTTCACATTATCAAAGGGATTTGAGTGAGGTTCATCCTATGTTTTCACTTGATTAATCATGCATTGTACTTCAGAGTAAAACCTCCTAATTCTGGTCTTAAATTATTTCAATAATTTATCCACCAACCCTAAGCCACATAGTCATTTGAACCTTTATTGCAATTCCTCATGATTTTATGTGCGTTTTGTCTTTACAAAATGAAGAAAGTAGTTCCTTCACAAGACTATGGATAAGAAGCATGTTCTCATGATATGAGAATAACACCACTATTAATTGTATCATGAGGGATTAGCGAAAAGATTCAAAATAGAGGTAGATCAGGATTCGACATGTTTAATAATAATTAATTAAGAAGGTTGAATGAATGAATGGAGAAGCTCCATCAGTTTGCATTGGGGAAAAGTAAAATGAATGAATTTACTGTTTCTTTGAAAAATGGGAAATTTAATTGATATTTTTTTTGTAGAACTTGAATATTTAATTGGACATTGATAATTGTTTGATTTTATTGCATTGAAATTTGAATATTGGTAACATTGGTACCATTTGAATTCCATGTTGCGATTTTATGTTTGAGGAAAAGCATTATTTAAGTGTTGGCGAATTGATATAGATAATATTTTAATCATTTTTTAAATGTAATTCGATGGTTTAATCCCTATAAATTGAATAAGTTGAGTTATTTACATCAATTTTTGATATATGATGTGTTTTGGGATAAAATTGGAAAACTGCTTAATTTGGAAATATTGACAGATTTTAATCACTTTGGTAATTAAATGTTATATTTTAAAATTTAAATCCAACTGATGTGATTAATTTTTTATTCGGTTCATATATTTACTGTATTCATATTTTGTTTCTGATCCAGGAATTTATACTACCATACACGGGTCTGAAAAATTCAATCAAGTGGAAAACATACTCTGGACGACTGTGTGGACATCACCTCAATGAATTGGTCATAAATCAATAAAAACACATAAAACTGGGGTGATTAAAATTTTAATGGAAATATAATGAAATGTGGAGTTTGTAAGTTGAATATTATGAAGATTTACCTTCATTAAGGCTATCTATGGATGCTCAAATTATGAGGAAGGAAAAAAGAAACATTCATCCAGAATAAATGATCAGATTTAATTATCCATATCTCATTATACACATGGGGGATTAATATTAAATTTTGTTATGAAACGTAAAACAAATTTCTTAACATCTTTATTGAAGACATTATTGCAAAATTCTGCCATTACATTGGCCGAACATGGTCAATATTTTGGTGGACAAAATTTGCAGGAAATCTTAAAGAGGAATTTGGATGACCTTAAATTTGAAGACCAGATGATGGCACCCCCTTGGCCTACATAAAGAGAAGTTCACCTATCCTAAAGAGGGATTTAGACACCAATATTAGAGACCTAAGGGATCCAAGGGACACTCGGGGACCATCTCCTTCATCATCATTCTGTTTCTTTGTTTTATTTTTCTTTACTTTAAAATTTCTCTCCTCTCATACATCATCTCGCTTACCCCATCCATCGAGGGGTAGATTAATTTGAGTGATAGAGAAGAGGGGAGGCTTGACCTATGTATGTTTCTGATTTCTTGTTCTTGAAATTAATCAAATTCCTTCTTCTTTCTTATTTTGGTTTCAATTCTTAATTCAGTTTGAAATTCCAAATGCGGTAGTGTTAGGTTTTGATTCTGAAATTATAAATTTCTTTGGTCAATGATCACATCTCCCTCCACCCAATTATAATATGTATATGGTGGAAAAATATTAGGGTTGGGTGGTGAGTTCTTAGAGGTAGTCAAACACGTGTGTAGGATTGTATGTCGGAATATTGGTTTATTAGGGAACAATAATTTCGGGCCAGGGATTGCTCTATTTAATCATGAAACCTTCGACAACCCTAAACACATTAGAAGGAGGATAGACTAATTTAAGGTTTTAGAAAGGAAAATTCTCTTCACATTTATCTGACCAAGGGAGAGAGAGGAATCAGTATATAAATATCTATCTTACATGTTAAAGGAAGAAGAAGATACAAAATTTGGAAACCATGATGGAACTACACTAGGTCAAGCCGAACCCAATCTGATCACCATCTTTATCATTTGTTAAAACCAATCAATTAAAGAAGTTATTTCTCTCATAGAAATTCAAATTAATCAAAACCAATATTTTTAGAAAGCCTACAAAAAATTGACAACCTTGTTTTTTGTGCACTCCTCTTCAGGAGACTACCAAGGATCAACTTCTATAATATACTTAGGTAATTAAAATATTGTTTTTCCATGCCCCATGACAGGCATGCGTCATACAAACTTCCACCTCTAGGAACGATGAACATCATTTATAATACCCCAATATTATAAACTACTATAAATACATAAATACTGGATATATATGATTTTAAAATCATGTTTTACTTTCTATATATTGATAAACCATGTAATATTTTATAATAACATTGAATAACAAGTTAAACCACACTCAACAAAATAGGTAGTTAACACCCAAAATTTTTAAAATAATGAAATGTCATTAAAAAATGGGTAATAAGATATTATAAGAGGATCATATATGATATAATAAATATAAATATAGATATTTTATAAGTTAGTAACATAATTTAAACCATATAATGGAGGATAAATACTACACAAAAAATTATGGTTATGGTTAGGGACTCTTGTATTACTTTTATTTTTGTAAGGAATACTCCATATAGATCTCATACTTCTTTTGTTAAGTTTATATAATTACCCTTTTATACATTATATCATGAATATTTTTCATCCAGGTATGAAAATATTTCCTTTATTGGGATTATTAATTCAACATTTCATATGGTATGGGACACATTTGGATGTTTAATGATTAATTTAATATAACATATTCTTAATGATTTTCTTTGAAACCTCATTTTATTTTGTGATTTCTAACCTTATATGGAAAAATAAATTTATTATAATCATTTTAATTGGAAATTTACATGAATATCCATATTCTCATACAATGGATATTAGTATTTCCTAAACTGTATACAATTGTTCTTATAGTGTCTACTTTTATAGTTATTTGATTATTTGGGAAATTATTTATAAAACTACATTCATTATTATATATATATATTTTATAAGTCATATAATTCATTTTATTGTTTGATAAATGGAATAATTTGGACTGGTACTGAAGGGTGGGGCCCAAACATTATATACCCCATCAATGCATCAACTAGTTCTCATGAGAGAAATTAGTTATCCAAATTAAATGGGTTTCTATATGTAGTTTTAACTCATCTTTGGAAAGGTCATTATGGTAATAGGTTACCATGTCCCTCAAACATGAAATCCATAAATAAAGAACCTCCCTCATTAGATTATGTTGTTATTCATTCATGCGATTTTGTGTTGACATATCTTTGGATACTTTTCATTCTTAGTTTTTTGATTTAGATGGCATGTGTTTCAGTTTCTTACCTTTTCATATTAATATCACCTTATCTAGTTTTTAATGGAATGTGTTATTAGTTACATACCACGACATGTTAATTTTTTTCTATTAATTCATTATTTATTCTACTTTACTTACTCTTACTAAGCATTTGAGCCCACCCTTATTATGTTTCTTTCCCCAGGTTATGAAGAAGAAATCATTGAATAATATTTCATGGATGAAGATCATTTTAGTTTATTATTTTGAATTTTTTATTTTTTATTCCTAATGTATTATGGGTATCATGTATGTAATCCGGATTTCCATGACTTCTAAACTGAATGGTCCTAAAGGATTTCATTCCTTATAATCATGCTAGTGTAATGTAATAATGCACTAACACTAGGTTTCTAAGGTCGAGTCATTACAAGAACTATCCTAGGGAACTAGAGATATTTCACACACCTGACTTGTGAAACACACATCAAGAACTATTATTTTTTACCCAAGGTTCCCATGACTAATATAAAATTTGATATGAGTAAGAAAATGAGAGAATATCGATTATGAATCATAAAAATAACTATCTCTTACCTATGATTCCCATGTAAGGAAAAACCCTTGAGATCCATCACTTAGTATCTATACTCATTAAAAACTGATTATTAAAGGGAAACAATATTAGGGGATTGAAGATGGTTCCTCACACCTACACATTTCAATCCCATTTAAAAGTGTCAAATGAGCCTTCCAAGAATAAACATGGGATGTCTATTCTTTTATAATAATTAAATCCATTTCCAGAACCATTCTTAAAACATTACACTTTAATTATACCCTCTGAAATCTACTTATATTTTAATTGAAATTTTATAAAAACTCTTAAAAGCATAAAAAAATTACCCTGTGATTCATACCATGACCCACATTTTACTATCCAAAAGATGATATGTCAACCTGTGCACCAAATGGATTCATTTATTAAGGAGTTCATTTATTCTTATCAATTCATTCCAAATTATGAATCTTTGTATTGAATCACTTATTGACATGGAACCCTTAATTTTAGGTTATTTTATAATTTTAATACAGGTGGAACATCTAATATGACTAGTATACAGAAAAATTTCATTATATTAAGGATTGATTCATCTCTGTTCACTCTTATTTGGATGATTATTTATTATAAACTCTTTCAAGACACCATTATTATAAAATAGGGAATTAATATCTATATCTCATGTAGCGATATCAAGGATTAGGTGGATAAAATTTATCTTTCCTTCAATAAAATTATGAATGTCCCCTTTGTGGAATTGTTTTAGCACTATTTGAGTATAATTCATTTTGTGTTGCAATAGTTTGTAGTATTTTAATACATTGTACATAGCTGAATGGTTCTTTTCAATAAAGAAAACTATTTTAGGTTGTTTTTTGTTGATGTATTCCATTTGATTTAGTGTAACCATAATACAAATAAACATGAATTTATGAACATTATCGTACAAACATCTATGTTCTATATTTTAATTTTTTTCATGTGGCAGTCTCCAAGAATATCAGACTAGATAGAATTTACATCAATGACCATTCATTATTAGATAGTATTGGTATTCAATTTAAAATTAAACTTTATAAAGTATATGTTTTGGTTATTTGGAACCCTCCTATTGTATAATTAATCAAGGATAATACAGAAGGTTCACCCAAGAGAAAATCATGTCCCTCAGGCTATGGGGGTATCTTTAGGGACTCCAATGGTGGTTACATTTCATGTTTCATCAAGGATTGTGGGATGGCATCTACCTATAAAGATTAGATAAAAGGATTCATCACAGAAATCCATATTTCTTAGGATCAATAATTGGAAAAAACTTTGGTTGGAGATATTGGGAAAATATCACTCAAGATAACCTTGTAGTGTTAGTAGATTGATTGTGTTTATTGAGAAAAAATATTTCCCTGGCCAGTTTTGGAGTTCCATCATGGTTGTTGACACGGTATGTTAAAAAAGATCCATGAAAATGGAATGGATTCCTTAGAAGTGGTACAGAAAATTACCTATACAAGGTGGAACTCTTTTCCTGTATTTTCTAAATTTTTATGGTCCAAAATTTAGAGGATGGATTAGTTATCATGAAAGATGGATTTCCATGAATGAGAAAAAGAAAATATGGTAAAGGAATGAGTTCGATGAAGACTAGGTTTTGTGAAGGGAGTTTTATAAAGGTTTGGATCATCAGTAATGAGAAGTGTGAATGCATGACAGAAATACAGTAAATATACATAACTACACGAAGTGGAGCATCAAAAATATTTGAATGATTAATAGTAAATCTACAAAATCCTGATAATATTTCTGAATGGAATATTTCACTAGTTCTACATGAAAATAATTAGATTCACGTACATGATTGAATAGTTTTTTGAAATGATAATGATAAGGATGGAATCTTATTTAATGAAAGGAAATTATTATAAATAGTCATATCCCCTCTCATTGGAGTAAAAAAATCCTTAAATAAAAATATTCATTCTCTTAATTCGTGAAAGTTATTCATGATGGTTGTTATTGCAATATAATTCATGATGAAATGTTGTTCTCAAAGGCTCTGAATGTTGATCCGAAATTTGCAAGCATCATGAAATCATTTTACTTCATGAAGGCTGTAAAAATAAGACTACAAGTTGTGAGTTTCACGAAGGATAAGTGAGATTCATGAATGTGTTGGTGATTAACAAAAGGAGGTTTCATTGTGATGTTTTTTCATCTCATTAAAGGAGGATTATTCATCAAGGTTGTTGGTGATTCATAAAAGAAGTGATACTCCTAAAATTTTTGGGTTTCATGAAAGCAGTAAGTACTTGTGAAGGATTAGTTAGTTTCAAAAAAGTTGTCTGAGCTATATGAAGTTAATGAGAATCACAAAAGTTTTGATAATGGATTTAACAACGAATCAGTGGTAATGTTATATTCATAATATGGATGAAATTAGAACATCAATAAAGAATATACCTAAAACTATGTATATATTCATTATTTCTAATGAAGCAACCTACATGTATATAAACTGTGTGTAAATCCATTCTTGAGACCTATGGTAAAGATGTAATCTAGCATGATCCTTGAATTGGTAGTGATCCTTAGTAGATTTGATACATTGTAAAATTTTTATTGTATTCCCCTTAAACATAGCCTAGTGAGTGTAAACCAGGTAAAAATACCCGTTTCCTTGTTCTTTCATTCATTCGTTACATTCTATGTATCATCATTTGATAATTATGGTGAGGAAAAGATCAATGTACACACTAAAAAGAAAGAGAAGTGGCCCTTATAATAAATAAGTCATGATCTAGTGGGTAAGGAACTGTTTTGAAAATAATATCTACAACCAAATTCACCCCACCCCTCTTAGGGTGTTGATGGTCATTTGAGGACTAACATGAGATGGAATAAATCATTATCATTATTGTTATTAAGCTTAAATCCTCCTCTCTTTAAGAAGTCTCATTGTGTCTTCGGTGGTCTACATGGAGTATTGTAAGAAAATCAAATTTATAGTGCTGCATATTTTTGGAGAGGGAAATGTCATCACATATTTTCTTGAAAATACTGGTGCTGGATCTTGGCAATGTAGTAGGTATTTGGATTTTCTATCTTTAGTTGAAGATAGGTTATTTCTTGAATCTTGTAAAACCCCCTCTTATTATTTATTTAAATGACTTTGGCCTTAGCGTTCACTCAGTGGAATAATCTTATTATTATTAAAAAAATTATTAAAAAAATTTAACAATACATGGAATTTAAAATATCACTTTAAACACCAACAAAAATCCTCATAAATAACATAGAAAACCCTATAAACACATTATAATCATAAAATATTATTCTATAAGTCAACTGACCAATATTACAGGGATTTTGTGTGCATGATTAAACAAAATAAAATTTCAACCAAAATATAAAATAATAAATATTTTCTATTTATATGAAAACCAATTTGAAAACTTATTTTCTTCATAGAAATTACACAAAATCATTTAAAACTATAATTATAAAACTAAAACATAAATTTAGGATACTAAGAAATCAATAGTTCTAAAATTTAATTTTAGTTAATGGGAAAACCCACATGAAATCAAAGGTGAATGGTTCATAACTTTGAATATGGGTTAAATGGATCTATAAAGATAAATAAATTTCCCTAACATTATGAACTGAAAGAAAACCATAGCTAAAACCCCACCTAGGGTAAAATCAAGAAGGGGGACTACAACCAAGTTTCTAGGGATCAAATACTAGCAACAAAACTATTTTACCCATTTTGGGTGTGGTCTTATCCTATTCCCATGTACAGATGATGATGGCAGTGCACATAGAGCTTAAGGGAGGGGGCCTATAAAATGAGGCAAAAAGAAACATGGCATGTCAGTCGTGATGAGGAATAACATTTAATATTAGAGAGAAGGTCATGATGGATCTAGAAGGAAGAGACATTTTGAATGAGAAAACGACGAGTTGGGTGTATAATTGCATGAATTAGAGGCAACAGGTAGTAGCCTATATCAAGTGAATATGTCACGAGCCAGGTGAGGGGGATGCCTTTGGAGCCTGTATAGTTGGTCCATGTGGGTCAAGACATTTTTATAGGTTCTATGTCTTATGGGTTAGGTGTTCTAAGCTATCTTCTAGGCCAATATTCCATGGGTATTTTGACCTTATTTGGGACTTCAGGACCTATAATTTGGCATTTTTGCATCAGTACTACAATATATATAATGGGTATCCCTCTACCTAGAAGGAAATTGGTATTTTCATTGACAAATAATAAAATAATTATTTTTTCCAACATTATAAAAAAAATATAAGAGGGAGAAAATATGGTAGATAATTACCTACCTTAGAGATTCAACATTGAACCATGAATAATCCCTTTATAATTACTATGAAATAAGGGGTATTTCAAGGGGGAATGTTGTGTGAGCAGAAGGTTCTCTAGATTGAGTCACATAAGAAAGGGGTAGGAATGATAGGGATTTTAGGATTTCAATTTGGGTGGAGTAGAACCGTAAATTCAAAAAATATAAAACATGGTTACAAACAAGGTCTGGTAGCATGATTTAGTAAATAATGTGACAACTTAATGGAGCCTATTGGAACCTATAAATAATGTTTCATGATTTGAGAAAACCATACAAAGAGATCATAAAACTGCATGGTCCAACAATATACTCAAACACAAGGTTGAATCATGGTCACTCCTTCCGTGATAGATAACTGTGTGATACCTAAAAAGTTACCAAAAAATAATTGAAACATAATAAAACTCAAATTAATATAAAATAAAATCTACAATTATAATACAAGTGTGAAAATTCTATCATCCACACTACTATTTTCTCCAAAAATTTATTGGGTTAGTGTAGAGCGAACTATAATAAGAAATTTTATTCCACTTCGATTCATGAGGTGGGTGAGATGAGTGAGAAACTAAGGAGAGACCATGTGAATGAAAAATGATTATCATGATCTTTCAGCCATAATACCCATCCAAAATTATGAAAAAACCATATTGATCTCCCAAAATTCCCATGATGTCTCCAAGAATAAACGAATGACAACCACCAAACTAAGATTCCTAATAAGAAAAAGGGAGGCATATCATGGAATATATACCGTTAATAATTATTATAGCCTTTTGGAACTGGAAGAAACCACAGAGAGAAATATATCCAAAATATTAAAATAACCATAAAATGATACTCATACTCAAACAATCAACACTTCCAACCCAAAAGGCTTAGAAAAAACCTACACATAACCTTAACGATTAACATGAGTTTTAACCTCAAGCTATGTGACACCAAGATAACCTAGGGACGTAAATAATATCATCATACCATGGTAGATCAAAAAATTTCTAAGATAAACATCTGCTAGTTCATAATTTCAAATGTTGAGTCACCCACACTAGTTACCTAAACAATCACCCAAGGACTTTCCCCATGCCGAACTATAAAGAACCTTTAATTCCCACTCAACCAACCACCATGAAACCACAAACTCAAGATGGATACACTAAAGGGAACAAATCACACCAAATAACATCAATAATTTTCTATAAAAGAACCATCCACTAGATTCCTAAATACACAATGGTGAAAACACCGAGGCTTATTCAGTTCCACATCTAATAAAATAAATTCATAAAACAAGCCATCATCCAAAAAAACTGAAACTAATACTACTACCATGATCAAATTGGTATAATGAACCAAATGATAATGGATCCCACCCATGAAGCTCAAATAATTTAAAGATAATTTTTGACTTCCCTTAATTCTTTTTACTCACCACACCATCCCATATAAACCTTCATCCTTGCAGGGGGAAGGGGATTACTGATATTAGAGGTCCTAAGATATGGTCTAGGAAGAAAATGGTTCTATTACCACCAATCTATTCAATATCTATGAATAGATAAAAATATTTTCATTTTCCTCTAAATTAATAAGATCTAATCAAGAGGATTATAATATACAAATATTCACTCTCATATCTGGTGCTGATAACACATACTTTTAATATAGGATTCAATACAATATGTAGATACTGATATATAACTATCCAAAAATTACACGAATTAAAGAAAATATTGCATCAAATATATTTAAAAAAACTATTTGGTTTTTATATTTGGAGATTTGGAGAAATTAATAACAAAAAGTCTCATGTTCTTTGTATCAAATGGACATTTTCCCAATATCTGAGAAACTAATTAATCCAGAACAAGTCTTGAACATATCTAAAAAATCCTACATAAAAACATTAGTATTGGGCATATAATATGTAAAAAATTTCTTCATAATATCAATAAATTTAAATATAATTAGGGATGAGATCAAATGCATGGTAAAGGTAAATATAATCAATAACAATAAATGATCAGAAGTGATCAAAATATGATAACGCATAATAAATTATGAATATATAATAAAAACAATTATATAATCGACGGTAATGTGGAGAATAACTTATCCATGGTTCACATATCAATAAATAGACACATGGATAATAACAATTTTTTCCTTAGTGATGATATTCCTGATTAATGGCAGATAATTCCATGCCATAATTAAATAAAACATGATCTTATACATCATGATCTTACCATCAAGGCTCAATGATTAGGAAAAATTCTATTATGTGGAGACTTACACCAACATACCCAATATAGTTTTCTCATGAGACCTATTGATGCATCGAATAGAAATATATACCATTCCCTACCCATCACATATTATGTCCTATGAATTCATCATATGAAGGAACAAATAAAAAATACAATATATAACCAATATTCATTAGTAATTAATAAACCTCCCATTGAAATAAAAACATATGGAATGTAAATAATTTTGTAGTAAATAAATGAACATAATACATATAAATAAATAATGTGTATTGTTAAACAATACATAATCAAATTTATTGAGTAGTCAACAAATATCCATATTAAAATAACAAGTATACGGTTTTTCATTTCTTTCCCAATTAATAAAAAAATAGATTTCTATGTATGAATCCCTTGAACTAACACTATATAAATTTTTGGGTATATGTTTATGTCAATAATTTCATTCATTAATTAAAATATAGAATCTAGGTGAACACTCTCCTATCAAAGTAAACATGGAGTGTTCACAGAAGAAATTTATTGGAAGTGAAATCATGCCTATAACTGAGGATGAGTTGGAATGACAAAGGAAGTGAGTTATTTTATGAGTTTAATCCCTCAATAAAAAATAGTATTAAAAGATTTAGAAAGTAATTCATGTCCAATATGTAAACCACAATAATGAAAATGTTCTGAATATGAATCATATAATTATGAAACAAAATTGAGATGGACCCACCCTTATAATAATGGTAACGTAAGAATAAAAAGAACCTGAGAGGGATACGATGAAATTAAAATATAATGAAATGAAATATATTCATTGTACATGAAGGGAATAAAACAGGTAATACACTGTAAAAAATAAAATAAGGTTCAAAATATCTTAACATATATCCTAGAATCGAGAATAGAGACAAATAACACTTATAGTTTTAGAAACATTCAAACCAACCCCACTTGAAGGATATATTTTAAAATTAATGATTAAATAACATGAATAATGTGAAAATATGGATAAGAAATATTAATAATTTTATGAGTTACACCACTGTAAATAAAACATGGTGTATAATAAGAAATATGTCTTAAGGGGTGAAAATTTGGAGACAACAAACCCTTACGACTTAGGTAATAAATGAATTGAAAGTCAAATGAATTAAGGGATTCAATTTCTATTTTCATATACCATGAATTATACCAAAATATATTAAAATAATATCATGGAAATTAAATATGAAGAACACCATATACAAGGAAAAAGGATGCATAAAATATAGCATTCCTCAAAGAGTAAAAATAGAGACCATGATTTTCTAACAAGTACATATTTTTGAGGTAAGAATCATTTGAAAATAGGTTTATAAGTAAGAATTATAAAAACCATGAAAATAAGTATGAAATAAAATAAAAACTATTCTTTCTGTAGAACAAATTAAACTTGAAAACACATTGTTCAATAAGAAAGACTACAACTCAATGAAACAATTGAGTTAGCACAAACCCTTACCTTGATCTGGATTCATTCTGTACATGTGCCTAAATTATTTAATAATCTAATTGAGTTTAGTAGATAAATTATTTGGATTCTTATTAATCTATATTATATTTCACATGGTCTATTTATTATCATATTCTATTTATTTAAAATATATTTTATTACTATTACTCTATGAAAATTGAATCAATGTCAGATTATTTTGGTAATTTTAGTGATCAAAGATGATATTTTAAAAAGAAGATAAAATATTTATATAACCTTTAGAAAAACATAAAAATAATTATTTTATTATTAAATTATATTAACATTAATATTTATGTTCCCATAGTCATCTATGATTTTGTTTTATAACATTTTTCAAGTTTGTGGTTAAATGAACCCCTAACATGAACATGCTATATCATGATAGTTGAGTATGATTAAGGAAGTGTATAATAAAATTATAATAATTATATTATTAATATTTTTTTATTTTAGTGAATTATATTTGAATTGGTTTGGATAAAAAAATATAATCAAGATGAAAAAAATCTTATTTCATGGAGGTTGTTGTCCACACAATGCTAGGTTAACATTAATTTATTTTATAAAGATGATGAAAAAGAATATATAAGGGTTATTCAATTAACATAATATCACATTTTTTGATAATGATACTAATTAAATTGTAGTAGTATGTTTAGGGATATTTTTTAGAAAAATATTAAGAATGAATCATTAAGTACTATTTAATACTCACATTGGGACTTTAAACCTTTTTTTGAATGTACCCTTGAAAATTAAGAGCTTAAGATAAATAATTGATAACACAATATTTTAAACATTATAGATTTTTATATAAGGATAAAAATTATTTTTTTTGGAAGAGATATAAAGGAATTAATGTGACATGTAGGTGTATAATTGTCCCATTTTATAAGCGAAGGAAAGGTAAATTTTGTGAATGCCACTTATTTTTCAATAATGGAATGAAATTATTCAATTTTTAAAGGATCAAAAGGAGAGAAATAATATTTTTTGGGGTGATATAAGTAGAAAAATTACTCCAAACCCCATTTTACCTCATGTTTTAAACATGATTCTATATTTTTACCACTTTTTTTTACATTATTCCATTTTGGTTTTGACATAGTAACTAGTTTTTACCCCATTAATTACTATATTTCTAAAAATATAAGGTAATATTTATATAAAAAATATAGGTTTTATGAAGTAAAATTTAATCTACATTTAATCTAATTCAATATCTAATTAATATGAAATTAAATTTCAATGAAAATCTTGTAATATAGAGAATGAGTGTTTTGTTGAAAAATATTGTTTTCACCATAATGTTTGCTTAACATTTATTTTGTTATGATTACCAATTAAATGAGTGATAATTTATTTAAAAATATTCATAATAGTTTTATTAAATTCACTTTCAATAATATATTAATTAATTTTATAGGATTAAAAATACATAATATTGATAAAATAATTCTTTAAAAATAACGTTTTTACCATTATCAAGATCGCTAAAATTAATATTAGTAATCATAATTATTTTCCCAAAAATGAAATTGTACATATTAAATAATATGAATATTTTAATATAAAATATGAAGTCAATTTTTTATATTTTATTTATATAATTGAGTAAAATTAAAATTTTAATATAAAAAATCTGTTTTTATAAAAAATATTATTTATGTTTCCGAAATGATATACATAGGTTTTTAAATAAAATATAGTAATTTAAAATGATTTATTTTACTTATATATATATATATTATAGAATAATATTTCCAAAACCCATAATGAAATCATAAACTTTATAATAAATATTTTATGAGACAAGAGACCTCATTCTAGAAACACTGTAAAACCAATTTTTGAGACCAAATATTTCATATAATAAAATAAAAGACCATATTTTAACCTTAAAAAAACAATAAAAATGTAAAATTAAAACAAAGACATAAAAACACCATATACAATTCACACAAATATCATAAAACATTACCAAAATCATCTAAATTTCACTTATAAAAAGTGATAATTCACATTAAGAGTGATTAATGAATAAAAATTGTTCATAAACAAGTTTAAAATTAAACATATTATCACTAACAGGTTTAAAGGAATCCCAAAAAAATTTCCAAAAGCTCTATATGGTAGACCAAATAGTGTGGGATATCCAAATAGATTTGATTCTTCCTACAACATCACCCAAAGCTCATGAAAATCCCTTAATAAATAATAACTGACTAAAAATTAAATCATCATTTTTATATAAAATAATTAAAATTAATAGTGAATGAAATAAAATTCCAAGACTCAATCCCTAACTACTACTTACAAATCAAGGCTCTGAATAAAAAAGTGGTGTCTATACACTTTCTTTAACCCAGCTCATCAATTGTTTCCATAAAATCACCACACTTAAATTACCACCCACATAAAAATGGTGAATTTAAACCTATGAACTAATAATAACCATGGAATTTATACTCTTTTTAATAAACCAACATGGGATCCCACCTGAACTGGCACTCAAATTGGTCTACCACTAGCCTGAGGTGTGATCAAAATTAAAAAAAACTAGAGAGAATTTCTATAGAATCATATTAAACCAAGGGGAATTAATTCAACCAAAAAAATTAAGAGAAATCATAACTAAACTAGAAATTCTGGAATGAAAAATATGATGTCATGAATACAAAATACAATAAATAATAAAAGAAGAAGTATAAATAATTTAAAAAAAAGAAATGTTATTCAATCCCATTTCACTCCTCCAAATCCTTCACACACACATCAACTATTATTTTACATAAATAACTCTACATAAATTTAATGAATCACCTGTTAAAGAATAAAAAATAAATAATAGTGGACTTACTGGTTGATGAAAAAAAGAAACCAAATAAAAAAAAATAAAAAACAGACCTCCATATCCCCAAAAGTCACTAACCGACCCTAACAACAGACATTCCCCATGAGTGACCAATAAATGAACAATAACATTTAAATAGAAATATATAATAATAGCTATGATAAGAAACATGCTCAATAAGTTACTAATTTTTTTTCTATCTCACTAAAATGTATTTCAAGATACATTTAGAGCTAATTTTAAATATATTTAGACAATAGTAATTCCAACCACAAGTTCATGAAAAACCAATACCAAGTATATATCCATTTGATAAATTGTTTTACTTTACATAAATAAAATCAATCAATTTAAATTTGTTTCCCCATACTAATCCATTTTAATCAAAACACCCATTTTGTTACCACAATAAAAATCAATTTGGATTCCTTTAATCAAAAATGGTTTTTGAAACATCTTTAAAAATAGTTTAAAAAAAATGGATCTGGAATTCTATGAAATAAGAACAACAAGTATATGTATTAATAATGTAACTAAATAAGATAAATGGTTCCATAACCAATATATGCAATGTGAAACTGATCAATGATAAGATAAGGATTCCATAAATAAACAACTAATAAAAAATTATTTTTCATGGGATCTAAAATAGGTCTTAATAGAAAGATTCCAAACATAATTCTTGGATTCATCAGGCCACTGTCTGTATCCTAAAAATTTTCAAACACGACCCTTCCTTTAGGAAGTGTTGAGGACCTATCAATACCAACCCCCTGGAGGGAAAAACTGTCCTAGGGTATTAGCTTGTTTATTCACACTCGACTAGTGAAACACAAATCCATACCATTTATTAGTTACCGAAGGATCCCATAACCAATATAAAAGTATAGATGGGTAAATAAACCATGAGATATTCTTAAAAAATTCAGAACATTAACTGTCTCTCTTCTATCACCCTTGCAAGAAACATCCCCTGAGATCCATCACCCATTCTGTACATATATAAAAAACTAACCACTGAAGGGAAATAAGAATAGGGGATCTACATGTGTTACACATATCCAAAAAAATAAAAAAACATAAAAAAATACCAAACAAGGCTTCCATGAGTCCACTTAGGATGCTGATTATTTTATAATAAATCAATCCATTTATAGATCCACTATTATAATATGACACTTTTAAAATTTCCTTTGAAATCCATTTATAAATTAAATCCTCATTTATAAAATCTGTTATAATCTTAAAATGTTACTCCCTAATTCATCCAAGGACAAAAAATTGGTCAACACATTTTCTAATACCGATGATTTATTTTTTTAAAAATGTTGAAACCCTTCAATAATATATAAAATTTATATTATTAAATTAAATACCAAATAAAATATTGAATAAATTAATTTGAAAACCGAAAAGACCTCTATAAAATTTAAATATTGTTATTTATTGGTTAATATTACAAGAAGATGGTAAGAAACATCAAATAAAATCAGATTTGAATAGTCATTTAATATAATAAAACCATTATCTTTCTAAGGAAACCATGCTAGAAACTAATTTTCATCATTGAAATACCATAAAAACATTTATTAATATCAATGGAAAAGAAAAATATATATATAACATTATGTAATAAATGTTTCTAAAATTAAATGTTAGGGAATGGGAAAACCTACATAGAATCAAGGATAACAGTTAAAAATTCTAAAAATGAGTTTAACATATCCAAAATGAAAAATCACACACTCTAACATCAAGAAATGGAACCAAATAAAATCTGAAACCCCAAATAGGTTTTATCCAAAATGATTTGTTGTTATGGGGGTAGTAGAAGAAAATAGTAGAGGGAGAAGATAAAAAAGAGGAGATCCAACCTCATATATTCAAAAATAACCCATGAAAAAACAATAGAGATTCACCATAGAAGTAGAGGGATCACAAGGGGAATGTCACGTGAGTAGAGGGATAACATGCTAGAATCACACAATAAAGGGGGTGAATAAGAGGTATTTTAAGACTTTTAATTTAAGGAAGGGTAGAACCATAAATTAAAAAATATCAAAAGTAGAAAATCCACACGGGTTGGACTTGCTGTTCAATAAATTGTGCGCCAACCATTGGGAGGCTACTGGAACCTCTAAAGCACACACCATTATTTATTGGGGTTACACCACATAATTCTAAAAATCATACAGAGATTTAGAAAAATCACATTGTCTAGTTATGTTACAAAACGCATGGTTCCACATGGTTACTCCCACCATGTGGGTTAACCATGTGATAACCAAAAAGTGCCTAATAATTAAAAATACTTAAAAATAACTCAAATTAATATAAAATAAACAAAAAAAATATAGAATAAAATCAATAATGGCATAGAGGGTGTCACAAACCATTAATTTTGATACCATGTTTTTCTCCCAAACTATTCTTATATCATAATACAAGGTGAATCACTGAATCTCAATATAAAAAATTTACATAACCAATGATCTTGTCCTAATTTTAACAAGGGATATTCTCTCCTATTCTCTATAACTCAAAATTGATATCAATTTATTAAATCAACAAAATATATACTCACATGAATTTAATTGGTTCACTAATATGGGACAATCCAAGGAGAATAAATGAAAATGAGCCTATTCACCAAAAGCACTAAATCTCACTAATTTTTAGTTATAATGTTTGGAGCGGTCACAATGACCCTCCTAGTTTGTAACAACAACACATGAAATCTCTCTTCTCTCCTTATCAAATAGAACGCACTAAGATTATTATAAATATATTATCCTCCATGAACTATGAATGTAGTCCCATGAAAATTAGTGTGCCAATATGATCCACTTCTTCAATTTTAAAATCTATAAAAACACATTCCAGTGAGAGTGTCTCTTGGATCACCTTTATCCTTTTCTTTTTCATTTTAGAATGTTTTTGAATTTCCACATCATTAATTATATTCAATTGAAAGGCCAACTCTATTTTTATATCCTTTCCATTCATGAAACCTATAATGTTGTTGTATGGAATATTTTATATTTTCTAGAACTTCTAACAATTTATTTTATGTTATTTACAAACCTTTTCTCAAAATATTTTCAAATTATTTTTTTTAAAAAAATTCATCCTTATTTTTCTATAAAAATTTATTCGATTCTGTAAAATGAGAAATAATTTTAAAGTGGGATTGTTCAACATGGTAGATTCCATATCTGGAAAAAAGTTCTTCATAATATTTTTTTTATATTTTGATACTCATTTACCAAAACCATATACATAATCTCATAACAAATTGTGTGTCCAAAAATACATGCATCATATCACATCAGCACACTCTAAATTACCACTTTTATTTTCTATACTATGGTATGCATGGTCAAATTCAGATCTAAAAAATCATTCTAAATATATATCAGAATAGTCCAAATATTGTGAATTGAATATCCTCCCAATCATGGATTTATATCCTATGCTCAAATTCATCCAATGGATTCATCATATTTTGTGACTAATACAATATTTCTAAAACTATTTCGAGCATATTTTAAGAATATACACAAATATATTACACATAAGAAACCCATGAAGAATTATATACAACCATCTATCACTAATATATATATGAGTAATCAATTTTATACATAAAATGACAGATACACACTTGTTGGTAAACTGTACATCGATTTTTATCACTTATACATAAATATGTTGACTCTTACTTAGAGTTGATGACACATACACACTTTTGAGATGACTAATATGCTAATTTTATAATGACTCATAAAAAACTCATGTAAATTGGTTTCTTGGAATTTCTAAATTTTAATATCTCATTAAGAATGAATCATATATTTCTCCAACAAGTGACTGATCCACACTTCTATGGTCGAAAGATGACATGTATGCATCAAGGACTTTTCCAAATGTTCAGATACTTCTTGAAAACCAATTTTCCAAAATTTATCCTAAACATCTCAAAACCTTCTATATCCTTTAATTAGTATACATCTCACATTGAAATAGAATATATTTTACATATAGACTACTTTTTTTGAAAACATTACCCAAAAACACTACAAGGTAATTTTTTCCAAAATAGGTAGTGTTCCTTATTTATTTAATAGAGTTGGGAGTGTCATTTTATAGTCACAACTGCATCATATTCTTTGAAATAATGGAATTTGGAGAGGTTATTTAAATAACCCCTTACTTCTTCCCTTTGATACCCTCTTTCCTCTATTGATATTAGTTCAATATCGATGAAGTTACTTAGTCTGAATGGACCAGTAGGGGGAGGTGGTGAATCAATATTCTTCTTTTACAAATTATTCCTCTGTTTTATTCAACCCCTTAATCCTATTAGTGTTATTTATCCACTCAATAAAATCTCACAAACTCACCCCATGTCATGTGGTAATTAAATAGAGAACTACACAAGTATTTAAAGTCCTATAACTTTTTATTTTAATGAATATCAATGAAACAATCATCATAATTAATTTTGAGGATGTATCCATAACAATCATACAAGAATCATAATCTCATTATTATTTCTTCTTAGTTCAGTTCCTCAACACATTTTTTATCCTACCTTATTTAAAACAGTTAAAATTCATCAAATGAGCCTAAAAATAATTCACTTTGTATTTGATTTTAATACATCTAAAAGCATATGTTAGAACATGTCATTATTTTTATCAATTTTGTTGGAAATAAAATGTAAAGGAATAATATAAGGGTTTTATCAACTCACTTTCTTCATTCAATAACTCTAATAATATTCTTTTTATGACCACCTAATTAATAGTTTGTATTTTCCTAAAATATGGATGAAATCAAATGGTTCACTTTGTAAAGTGAATTTAATTATTCTAATCCATGTCAAAATTTGAAAACATGATATAGAAAACAATATATAAATAAAAAATGTTTCATATAATGTTTATAAATTCCCCAAATCATGATACCATGCTTATAAAAATCATTGGTTTATCATTTTTTGGGATGTATAAAATAAATTCATTTAACAGAAATATGTCACATTCACACATCTAAACAAACCATTAAAATATATCATGTATAAGTCATTTAAATACCCCTTTCTTCTTATGATTTTAACAACTAGAACCCGCCTTCATAAGTGAAATTAATACTATAATAATAATGGTTATAAAAGATATTTAAACACCTCAAACCAATTTTTTATTAAGATATGAAAAAATTCCTGATTTATATAAAATGCTGTTTTGACAGCATTTTTCCCATAGTTTTATCCCCCTCAAAGGATGATATTTTTTCCATATCTTCATGGAAGTTGGGAAAATCCATGGGGATTCATTTTTTCAAACATTCACAAAAATGATCCACAATCACCTTATACAATTCACTGGATGTTAGTTACAAAAAAAGTGAAATAATATGGAATAGGGAGGGTCCTCTTTTATTATTTAGATGTAATAGTGGGATTTTAGGATGTTTTTAATGAACCATCCTAGTATTCCATCTAAACCGAAAAGTAAACTAGCCTTCCACTAGAAAAAGGTGTTATATCAATCTCTATTGATTGGAAATAAGCACCAAGACCTCAGATACAACCAATTATAATTTTTTCTCCCAACAAATTAAAGTAAATAACCAACATTACTTAACCATAAATTCTAGCATGTCTCATCTGTAAATCTAAAGTCCATGAGAACCCCAATAAATAAAATAGAATTAGTAAAAAATAATATAAAAAATTTAAAGAAATGAAATACAACATATCACCTACAAATCCTTTTCATGAAACATCCCTTGTTATTCAATATCTATAACACTATATGTATAGAATGCAACATCGATTAAATAATAAAAAAACAAGGGTGGACTATTTCAACTATGAAACAAGCAAATTAAATTTAGGAAAATAAGGAACTAACCTCCTTAGACCAAAAAGTCACTACCTAGACCCTAAAAAATTCATTCTCTATGAGTGATCAAAAGATGAAATATGAACCAAAAATTGAAATATATAATAATAATCATGTGCCCAAACATTATCAGTCGTTCTCCACCTACCTTATCACATTCCTAATTTTTTATTCAATGTAAATTTAATACTAATTTTACATATAATTAGAAAGTAGGGTTTTCAAACACATGTTCAGGAAACATATACCAAGACCATATCAATTTGATATATTGTATTATTTTCCTCAAATGAAGACAATCAGTTTAAATATTTTTCCTTAGAACAATCCATTTTAACCAAAACACCCATTTGGAAACCACATTAAAACTCAAATTAGAATCCATTAATCCATAATTTATTTTCAACCATCATTGAAAAATCATTAAAAATGAATAAAACTAAACATAAGGTATTGGGTATGCTACAAAATAGAAGAAACAAGACAAGAGAAAAATAATGAATATAAACAAGATGAAGGGTTCCACAACCAATACAAGCAATGAAAAATAGATCAATCAAAAGATAAGGATTCCATTCATAAACCACAAATTAAGATTTTTGTGTCATGGGATCTACCTCATGTCTAAATAGAATTAAACCTTACCTAGTCATTGGATTCATTAGACCACTATATATATCCAAAAAAACCATCCAATCATACACTCTATTAAAGAAGTGTGAAGTACCTACCAATACTAATCCCTCAAAGGGAGAAAATCAACTAAGGAACTAGATAGAATATTCACACTAGGATAATGCAACACACATCCAAAACTTCTATTATTTACCCAATTTATTAGTAACCAATATAAATGCAAAGGTGTGTAAGTAAACCAAAGATAATCGATGAATAAATCACTAAAATAACTCTCCCACTCCCCTAACACATTCATATGAATCATCTTTCATGATTCATTACCTCGCCTCTACATGCATAAAACACTACATATTAATGTTAAATAAGAATATGGTCTCAATGAGGGTTCCAAACGTTCACATATTTAAAATCCAATAAAAAGTTCCAAACATGCTTTCAAAGAGTCCACTAAGGATGGTTAGTAATTTATAATAAGTCATTCCATTTATAAAACCACTCTTAAAATATAACACATTAAAACCACACATTGAATTATAATTAAAAATGAACTAATCATTTATAAATACTCTTATAAACCTAAATCATTACTTCAAAATTTATCCCCTAGCCCAAACTGGGTTAAAAAATATTATTAAAACCCATGTTTTTTTAAATAATTAATGAATCCCATTAACAATAATTTAATTTAAAATATCTCCTGAAATACGATGCAAAACCATTGAGAAATCGATTTTGAAACAAAAAACCCTTTTATAAATTCCAAATATTACCTTAGAAGTCATTCAAGAAATATTACAAGTAGTTGGTAAGCATAGTAAAATCAAATCAAATCATAACCATCCATTAAAATAATAAAACCTTTCGCTTTCTATGGAAACCATGTTGAAAAATAATTTTATTCATATAAATCCCTTAAAAAAATTAAATAATATCATTATAAAATTAAAAAAATTTCCTTTAACACTAAATAATCAATATTTCTTAAATTAAATGTTAATGCATGGGAAAACATACCTATAATCTAAGGTGACTCATCAAGAACTTTGAATACAAGTTGAGTAGAGCCTCAAAGATGAATCACACACTCTAATAATAAGAAATAGAACCAAATCCGAACTGATACCCCACCTTGGGTTCAACCACGAATAGGTTTTGTGATGGGGAAGAGGAAAACAATAGGATAGGTAGAAGAGAGGTAATCTTAGTCTCTACCTCATAACTTCATCCTTGAACCATAAAAAAAACTTACAAGATTCCCCATATAAGAGGATGGATCCCAGTGGGTGTAGGTTTTGGGTGCACAGAAATCATGATATAATCCATTCCCAACAATTTTTTATCATGATAGATAATTAATATGATATTTTACATGATGATGATCACTGTAAAAAATGGAATTAAATCCAAGAATAAATACAAGGGATAGTATAGGAGATCCAAGCACTGGATCATCACATTTTATTTACAATAAATTTAATCAAATAAATAGTTACCTTGCATGAATTATTTATTCATTGATGAATATGAAAAAAGATATAGATTGTAATGTTGTTTAATTGTTGTAATCAATATCATATTCCCCCTAGTGGTGATCCGCGTGTTTTCCTTAAATCTCAAAATGTCCCCATAATAATATCTAAGGTTTAGTGTAGTAGATCATATCACTTGTGTCATTCACCTTTGATCACCATGAGAATCACAACCAAATTATTCTCCTTCATCTCTCTATAAACGAGTGTGGGATGTAGAGGAAGATCAATGTGTGTTGTTAGAGTGGGAGCTCTATAGGGCATGAGGGAATTCTCTCCTACCATCGATGTGCTCAACAAATAATGAGTTGGCTCAATTTGAAAATAATATAATTTGGATTACATATTTCTAGGGTTAGAAATAAATAATTTCACAAGTCCCCCTTATTACCTATTGAATCCCTTTCATAACCCAATGAATATTATAATAGTAATATTTTTATTTCTCAACATCTACTTAACATGGATATTTAAATTAAATATTATTTATTTTAAAAAATCAATATTTATTTTTTCTCACTTGACCATTAATCCTAGTCCACCATTCCTATACAATATTTATCGGGCCTTGAATAATGTCTATTTATTCTTTAAATAAATATTACTACATTATTCGCCAATAAATAAATAAATTCTATATTCACTAAATATAAAATAAATATTTATTAAATATTCCTCTCACATTATATTATCTTAAATAACTGGTGATGGAATATATGAGATCAAGAAAACATGAACAATTATTGAACCATATGTGGGAATAATATTTATTAAGCTTGTCAAATATTATATAATAATATGTTATTTATCTGAGATTTTGATTAAACTTTGTGTGTGAATCTCTAGACCTCTTTCCTAGTGGCATTGGTCAAAGTATCCTAAATTCTAAGGTTATCATCTAGAAACTCTCCAAAAAACCTATAGAGAAAAAATTTAATGTCTTAATGATATAATACCTCTAGCAAACCCATATTGAGTAATATAATCCGTTTGTCATGATATATCTAAACAAGGAGGTTGCATGTTGGTTTCATCAACCTATGTGCTTCGATGGCTCTGTCATTGAAATTATATAAATTGAATTCTCTTATAGATTACCATGGACATGGATTTATTTAGTCTATGTAATTTACATCAATGGGACTAAGATATCAACTTCAATTAAAGAATATAATGGGAAAGTTATTTCTCATATTCATTAATGCAATATTACTCATGAAGAACCCAATACATCTTACCTCACTACAAATGCATTTCATCACGGTTTTGGTCAATAAATAAATGTAAGTGACTTATAATACTCATTAAAAATTATCATAAACTCTAAGGATCTATAAAAGTGTCAATAGATAGGACCATCCAAGGACAAATTTAAAGGTCGATTTCCTAGTTGTGGGTATCGTTCTAATAATACCATACACTATATATTACAAAGGGAATACAAAATGAAAAGGTGCCTCAATGTCCTTTGAGTCTTGAAACCTGATAACCTGTATCATTTGTGTCCCTCAAATGATATCATATGTATTTAGAACATTTTTTTAAGAATAGATTCATATCACATATGGATTCTCATCATAGCGGGGAACTATTATGACCATTTAATGTGACATCTACTCCTAGTATATTATCATACAATATTTTATGGAGAAGAACAATAATGACATGATATATAGTATATTAACATTCAAAACTATTAATACATGTTATCATAAAGTACCAAGAAGTTTTCTCAAAGGACCCGACTCCAATAGACTCCCACTTTCACTAGAGCCAATTACTAAAACCTTTAGTCTATTAGATCTCACATTATACTCATAATTCTATAGAGATATTCCATTATTAAATGGTTCCAACACATTATCTTCCATGGGAACTACGATTACTTCAACTTCACCCCTATGATAAAAATTCCTTAGTAGGTGTACTTATAGAGTATATTTCTTTTCCATTGCGGAAGAGCCACCTCTGATATATTATCATAATACAATGTGATATGATCTTTATGTCTCGGTACTGCATTAATATCCTTGAAAAATTTTCATATACAAATGGCTCCATTTGTTGTATCAAAATCTACTATATACTTGAACTCCAATTCAGAATCATAAAAAAATAGGCTTTTTTGAACTCTTCTAGCTCATAGAAACTCCATTGTGACATAAAATATATCCTAACTGTGACTTCATATCATTATGATTTTTCTAAAAAAATGTATCAGTATAAACTCTAATGAAAAACTCCATAAATCCTACATACACCCTGAAAATATCATTAGTGCTTCTCAGATGCATACGTATAACCTTTACATAATACCAACGATGTTCTCCAAGATCATCTTAATATCTATATACCATTATCAAAAAATAGGAAACATCATGTATAATATATAACATGGAATACATGATTGATCATATAGCTGACTCTTATGTTATATTACTCATTATCTCTTTCTCCTATTTTGTATGAGGACACATTTTCATTGAAAGATGTAAACCATGTTTCACTAGAACCAATATCCTCTAGGAATTTTCCATACAAAATCACATTAGTATTTGGTATATATATTTAGTTTGAATTAGTCCAGGAAACATCTTATATTTATTGGGAATGATCATGATCCTTAGAATATAAGCTATTTTACCTAATTCCTTCATGGAAAAACATTTAACTAAAAATTTCATAAAAGAGTATAATACTGGTATACAATTTCTATTAAGTAATTTTTCATCAAAAATTACTACTAGGATAACTGGTAAAATATCACTAATCCTATTTTAAACATATGGCTCACATTCATTATAAATGAAATTAAAATATTTTATACCTTCATTGAATCGAATGTTCTATGGCATGGATGCATTATTAAATATATTAATGGATATATTCCTAATAAAAATATTTTTTCCACCACCTAGATTCAAAAACCATTATGGTTATTTCATATAGATATCTTGTTGAAGTTTCACATTATGGAAAGTTGTTTTTACATCCATATTCAAAATATCATAGTCATTATAAGATCCTATAGAAAGTATAAATCTGATGGATTTAAACATTAAAATTGGTTAAAATGTTTCATCATAGTCAATTCCTTTACGTTGTTTATACTCATTATCCGACAGCCTTACTTTATAGGTATTTACATAAACTTCCCTCTCTAGTTCTGCCTTGAATACTTATTTTAACCCAATGAGATTGACTTCGACTAGCACATCGGCTAGAACCCAAACATGGTTCTGATATATAGATTTCATTTTAAAATTCATGGATTCTTTCTATCTTGTATCTTTTAAGTTCTCTAATAACACTTTATATTATATAGCCTCATCATTTTCAACCAATAATAAGTCACCATATTTGGTGACTACAATGTTGTATCTCTATGGTTCTCTTACATATCTTGTGCTCTAATGTAGTACTTATCTTTCAGAAACTACTTCTCATATAGGGAATTATAGAATTTATTCTTATATCATATCTTATGTGTCTTGAGTATCATATTCATAAAATTCAATCATAATCCATCTATAATTTTTGTGGATGTTATCCATCTTAAGAAAGATAGATTGTCTTACAATAGACACTTTCTTGTTTGATGTGTTGTGTAGGCAGTATCTGTTTGTTTCCTTTGGATATCCAATAAAGACAAACCTTGTGCCATAGGGTGATGTTTTTTTCCATAGAAGGACTTAAAAAACTCCTTGAAACCCCATAAAAATATATAAAACAAAGCAAGTTTCTTTCCACTCTATAACTTAAAGGGAATTCTATTTTCCACTTTAGTTGGTACATAGTTTATTGTGTATGTTTTAGTTTGTAAGAAATATTCCCAAAAGGATAATGGATGATATTCATGAATCATCTTCTACCCTACCATGTATAACAAGGTATGGTTCCTACTTTTACTAAAATCATTACACTACCCTACCATTTATAATGAGTCATGTAAACATGATTTTTTATTAATTTCTCACACTTGGTTTTCATATTTTAATACATAAAGTGTAACACCTTGAGATTTTTATGATATATATATATATATTAATTTCATTGATGTCTTGTCTTATACAAAACACAATGATAATCTTTCACTACACACAAAACCAATGTAGGTTGTGATATACGCATCACCATGTTTGGCTTGTGTTACACACAATTTACTATTCTTTTGATAGAATACTATTTGCACCATATCAAGTTTAAGAAAACAACTAAATATTGCTGTTCTACCATATAACCTAGACATTATAATGAAGAGTATGAAAATTATAACGGAATTATGAGAATAATGTTTACACATGTATATATAAATAATTCATTGGTGAATAATTAATTTGAAATGAAAATAAAACCCTTTATAAAAGGAAATGTTTTTCTTGAATTTTTTTGAAATGAATATATGTGAGTTTATAAAATATTAAAACGACTCTTGTTTAATTTTATTAATGAAATATATATTTAATATATTCAATATAAATTTTAAAATTAATTTTATATATTTTATGTATATGATATAAAAACAAATGAAATTATTTGGATAACATATGTATTATTCAAAAAAGTATTTTTATGGACTTTTGATGGAACACCCATTTTAAATATAGTTTTACACGTTTATATATTATAATTAAAAAAATACAATTATTTTTTAATATAAGGATATAAAACTTTACTTTTTATGAATTTTTGATAATTTTTTGATAAATTTTATGTTTTGATTAATTGTAAAAATATACTAAATTATTATTGAAACAAAACTATTTCCTCAAAAATAATTTATATTGTTAAGTTATATTATTAAATGGTTTTAAAATATAAATTTATTTTCTTTATTATTTTATATAATGTAGGTTATTGGCATTAAATTTACCAAAAATTTTAATGTATAAACAATTCAATCGGTTGCATTGTTTTAACTTTTAGAACTCGTTTTCTCATTTAGAAAACAAGAATAATTTTAAATTAATTACTGAAATTATTTGTTTTAAATTTTTAAAAATAGATTCCATAATTGTAATTAGTGGTTCCAAATAATATAAATACGTTTCTTTTATTTTTTAGTCATTATGAATTGTAACTTCATTAATTTTTTTATTAATATGGAAAATGGGTAAATCAGTTAAATAAGGGTATAAATAATATAATAAAATTACCCTAACAATTTTCATAATATCATTAAATGAGTTTTTTAGACCTAAATCATCCTTGGGTTGAAATGGTATCCTATTGAATCCATTTGGATGAGAGAAGTAAATTTAATATATTTTATTTAAACAAAATATAAATATGCCTTACTCAAATTTTAATAACAATATCATTTTTAATATAAGGTTATAAAGAAGCTAAGTTTGACTATAAATACTCATTTGAAATCTAACGTGTTTTAATTTATCATGGTAATTTATTTTATATTTTTCGAAAATAATTAATGACCTTATAGGATTATACATTGATGATATAGAAATTATTTAATTGATGAAGAATGAATAAACTAATTTGTATGAATATGATAATATTCATTAAAAGACAAAAACACTTGAAAAATATTATCGGTAAAGTATATATTGACCATAACCATCCAAGAGTCATTTTATTGATCATTTTCGAGCCATATAGAAAATATTATGACATTTATAATATTTTATTTATTGTTATGCTAAAATTGTCAAATTATTATTTTAAAACATATAAAATTGTTAATATTAGATTTTCTAGAAGTTATATTAGACTAAAAGTATTCTTATGAATTTATATTCATCATATTAATTTTTTTTAATTTTTATTCAACTAATATGTATATTAAATAATTGAAGAAAACTAGTGTAGTTATTATTTTATTAATGGAAATATCAAATTAATGTTACTAAAAATATTAAAATAAAAATAACTTTGGATAATTAATATTTCCAATTAATTTTCAAGATGAAACTGACCCTTTTGGGAAATAATAAAATATATTTTCTTTAGATAACATATTATCCTGATATGTTTTAAACAAATAAAGTTAATAGTGTCAAAATTGACACTATTGATGGACCATCAAAATAATCTATTATTACATTATTTAAAATTCATAAATCATTTTTAAAGTATATTAAAATTATGGTATAGGAGAAAATGATCTAAAGTATTAATTTATTATCTAATTGACATCAAATAACTAGATATTTATCCCTTTTAATATTAAAATATTTCTTACCTTATTATATAATAAATAGAATCAAAAAGTGTTAATCCAAAAGATAAAGTTTATTTTGACAAAAAACTTATCTAAAATTTATTGGTTGATTATATTACAACCTTATATAATATAATAATCGAAACTAGAAATTTTTTGAGGTTTTTGGGTGGGTATGATGGTAGAAATAATAACTACATATGATTATTATAACATGATATTTATTCTCGAACCAAATATATATCATCCACTTCGATAAAATTTCACAATTATGGGAATGATATCATTACCTGTTCATACGTACGGACCCCCATATCCATGATGAAATGTGATTCCTTATATATGATATCCATTAAAGTATGATTATATAATTTTATAGATTGAATAAATATTATATATAATATATCATTTTATAAATGATAATACTATAACCTAAGAAGGAGAACCATAACATATCCAAGAAAATTTCATTTGAAAATGAAGTAGTTAATACCCAAATAATATGTAATAATGAAATTTCATTAACAAATATATGATAATATGATCATATAAGATCTCAAAAATGAATACGATTACAGAATAAGTCAATGATATTATTTAAATTGTTATATAATAGTTTTTGATACATACAAAGGATATCAGACCTAAGGGAAGTGATAGTTTTTCAATCTTGTTATTATCTGATATTTTTAACATGTAAGTATTTACTGGGGTATATTTATCATCCATTTCATTGTTTCCTAAATATGTATTATAAAATAATATTACTATTATTCTAAAAAAATTAAAATCAATTTCAACCATTGGTGAATTTTTACTAAACGGTTTGAAAAAATATTATTTCATTTTTGATATGAGGTATATTTTGACTTATATAGAAAATGTATGAAAAAATTGTGTTATATTAACGTATACTACATGCACTAATTTTTACATTATCATAAAGCCTTTTTTCTATAAAGCTTCCATTACATGATTTTAATGTTATTTTCAATGAAGTTCTCCACATTTAAAATTTCATGGCATTTTGAGAAAATAATATGTTTTTTGAGAAGAAATGATATTTTCCTCAAGAATTAAGGTCATGTGTTGTACCAAAATTATTTTCCATTTAAGATGGAATTATTTAGTAGGGTTATGTTTCAAGTATATTATCCCTATTATTATTATGCTTTGACTGTGTTTATGATTAAATACTATTTATAAAAATACATTTGTTTTACATGTATTATGTTATGATGGTATTATGTCCAAGAACTCTATATTATTCATTGGATTATTCTAGGATGAATGAGTTGTGTTTTTATAGGAAACAAAATAATGATTTAATTTTGAGAAGGGTTGGACCTATATCAACCTCTAATGCATTAGGTATAAACGGATAACACGTGAGGTATATATGTTATGTGTGGACCTGATTTCATGTTTACAATTATATGTATTGACCTAGGTTTACCTTCCATAATTTTACGCATGGACCTGGTTTTAATGCCCATATGTTTATGAAAGGGCTTGATTTCATGTCCTTAATTTAATGAGTTAACATGTTACTATTTATACATGTTCACAAAGTTACAAGTTTATGTGCATTCCAAAATTATATATCTTTTGATAATGTTATGATCTCATGGATTATTTTTTTTCTTATCATTCGTGTCTCATGAACTACCAGAATGTATTCCTTGATTTTTGATATAAAGGGTATGATATTTTATTTTCATGATCATGTCCTTATACCATTATTCTCATGATATTCCAACACATTTACCTTTTTATACCATTACTATTCATCCGAGCTCACCCCATTATATGTTTTCTTTTCCTCTAGTTATAAAGATAGAATTTAGGTAGAGGTACTAAAGGGGAAGATCTTTGGGGGAGATGTTGACGTTATTTCTCAAAATTAAAAGAATTTGTTCTATGTTTTCAAATACACTAAACTCATAGTGTATTTGGGCAGGTGTTTTTTGTATTTTTTTATGTATTTTACAAATGTAATTTAATGTCCATATATGTTAGAATTGTGTTGTTAGAGTTAGTGTCAGAGGGAATTTTTTGTTAAACATTGGAGTCGAAGATGTGAAATATTTAGTGAGATCCCATGAGATATTTCTAATGATATGTATAGGGATGTATCTAAGGATATGTCTATGTATTGGATATAATACTATAATTTATTAATGATCCTAGATTAAATAAGATTAAACCAAATAAAATTCCTTTGATTATATGGTTTTCTATTATGATTAGTGATGTTCACACTACTATTTTAGATTTTTTAAAGGGTTGGAGCCTGAAGGAACCATCTTAATTATAAAAGTAATGGGAAATGCATCAATAGTCATTCTGAGCAAAAAATGTTTTTGGGAGCAGCAATGAAAATCATACCTCTATACTCACACAGAATATAAATCATATTAGACTTCCAAATGAGTAGAGGAGGTAATAAATTTCTATTTAGTCTTTCATGAGGTGACATCCACCTTCTTTTAGTGGGTCTTCTAATACACTAGTTTCTGAACAATAAATCAATACCACTAAAATGATATTTTCTATCCTTCTATGTTCCGAAATTGAAAAAGCTGTGTTGGATATTTATCGTCTGGAAGGTGAAGAAGATTAGTGGTAGACTCTTTTTATGAATGAGGACGATCAAGAAGAAATTGACTCTATAGAATGGTAACAGTTTAAAATGATATTTTTTGGTATGTACAATCCTCGTATTCTTTGAATAAAGATGGATAAAGAACTCCTTGAGCATAAGAAAAAGGATGATGAATTAATTGGTACCTATGGAGATAATTTTACAAGACATGAATAATACACATCTAGTTTAATCACTAGCCCTGAAAGTAAAGTTGAACGATTATTTGGTGTCCTAAAACCGTGTCTCTGAAAGGACTTATAAATAAGGGACTTTGGAAGATATGAAGAAGTTTTCAATTGTGTACTAAAATTGTAAATTGATATTGGTAACTCTCAAGGTTATCAGGATATTAAAATAATAACATATCATAATGGACACTCTAGTGGTTTTCTATAAGTGATAGGAACAATTCCCAAACTCATACTTCCTAAAAAAGTGGAAATGTGCACTTTGGGGAATGACTGAAGAGAAAAAGAAGATTCTTCAAGCATGTAAAGCCTGACCATCGAGAAAAATAGTTTCAGAGTGATGTAAAAGGGCCATTCAATGTAGAGAAATCTCAAGAAAATGAATCACCCACAGTTTAATTCTATATGTTCAATGAAATGGGGCATTATTCTAACCAATTCCATAATCCAGTGTTTATTAATGATGATCTATGTCAATAACCTTCTAAATCCAAATATAAAGGAAAATTGAATGTGAGCACTCATAGAAATGTAGAGTATGACAATGAGGTGGTTGAATGATTGAGTGTTTAAGTAATGGGATTCGAGAATAATGTTGTAGAATCACTTTTATTGTACTATAGAATAATTGGTCTACTTTGGGTTTTCCATGTGTATTTAATAGTATATATTTAATGGTACTGGTAACCATGAGAAGTGATTCATATTTTTTGGAAAACATATGATTAAGGGAAGGATAATCCTTCATATATGAATAATTTTTGGATAAAGAAATAAATTGATGTTTGAAATTATTAATGAACATGGGACTGATATAATTACATCATGGATTGAGGCAGAACTTTTTGTATGGGGAAAATAGTTAATTTTTTAAAATATTCATAGTTTCACTAAGGTAATTTGTGTTATTACAATGTTTCAAGAAAATACACGATGAAGGAATTCACATGTTTGGAATGTGACCGACAATTTTACCTTATGAGATAAGTAAAATAAATGTTAAGATAAGTTAGTGAACCACTTTTTAAATTATTGGATTTTAGTAAATTAGAAGTATTTTAAAGTTATAAATTTATGGAATATATATGTTAAAATTCAGAAGATTTTTTTATATTAAAATATAATCTCACTATGGGTGGATTTATAAAAAAATGATAATTTCTTACAAACAATTTTTATGATAAAGTTATATGCAATTACCTATCATAATATTTATGTATCTCATTATATGATAATGATTATGGAATGAAAAATTCTGCCTCATTTCTTGGAATTAGAGATGAAGTGGGAATTGATTAGGGCACAACTAAAGGATGATATTTTACTTAATATATTATTTCATCTCATTCTTTAACTCTATAGAAAGGATCCGGAAACCCAAAATCTTATCCTCGTACTTTGTTAACCGATTTATTAGGCGACCCCTTAGATAATCACATATTTATGTGTTTTTATTATTAACATTATCCTAATTATTTTCTCAATCACTCTCCACCAGAACATGTTATTTCAATTTCTCATCCATATATATGTTTTCACATTCAACTTATGTTATCCTATGTGGAATCCCAGTGAAGATTTACATTGGGAAACCATTATGTTTCTAACATTCCATAAAAAATCAATTCAATTATTCATTTTTATGATGTGATATTCTGTGAATGAAACTCTAATGTATTAATTAATTTATAATTGAGATGAATTTCAAGGGTGAAGTTCATTTTAAGGGGTGTCGAATGTGACAATTGATATTTTTATGAAAGGGGAAATTTTTTATTTCATTGATTTATTATGTTTTAAACTACACTATGACAGTATTATACTACACACAACACCTTATTAACTTGAAGTATACACAACACTATGCTTGGTTTCTGTTACACACAATTTCACTTTATTTTGATATATTTCATTTCACGCAAGACAGAGTTTAAGAAAACAATTAAATATTACAATGTTACCTTATTTCCTAGCCATTATAATGGGGGGTAGAATTATATTAATTGAATTCTTAAAATTTACTTTGCACAAGTATATATATTTAATACTTTAGCACAGAATTTATTATAAATGAAAATAACACCCTTTTTATAATGATTTTTTAAAAAACTATTTAATTTAGAATAAGTTAGTCTATAAAATATTAATATCACTAGTGATTGATTTTATTAATGAAATATATCTATAACATATTCAATAATATTCTTAAAATTCATATTATATTTTTTCTAGACATGATATAAAAAAAATGTATTCTTTTGGATAAAAGAAGTATTTTTCCAAAAAATGCTACTTTACCACAATTTGATGGAACACACATTTTAAATATAGTTTTTGAAACTTTTATATTTTATATTTTAAAATATAATAATATTATAAATAGATATCTAAAAATATAATTTTTATGAATGTTTGATATTTTTTCATATGTTATACGTTAAGATGAAATGTAAAAATATACTAAATTTTAATTGAAAACAATTTTATCCTCAAAATAATTTATATTGAAATGTTATATTATTTATTGGTTTTAAAATATATATAGATTATATTTTTATCATGTAATATAATTTAGTTCATTATAATTAATTTTAATTTTAATTTTGATATAATAAGATTTCAATCATTTGTAATGTTTTGACTTTTAAAACATGTTTTATCATTTAGAGAATGCAGTTTATTTTAAATTAATTACTAAAAGTTATGTAATTTTAATATTAAAAAATTTATTCATTAATTATAAAAAGTGGGTCCAAATTATGTAAATAGGGTTCTTTCTTTAGAATAATGAATAGTAACATCAGTTATTTTTTCTTAATATGGTATAAGGGTAAATCTAATAAATAAATGTAAAAATAATATTATAAAATTGCAAAAACACTTATCCTAATATAAATTGATGAGTTTTGTTTTTTGAACTATAATCCTTGGGTCAAAATGGAATCCTTTGGAAGAAACTTGGACCAAATTAGTACATTTAATATATTTTATTTAAATAAAGGTTAAATATGCCTTAATCAAATATTAATAACTATATAATTTTTAATATAAGTTTATACTGAAGCTATGTTTGACTATAAATAGTCATTTGAAATATAAATTTTTTTTATTTATCATGTAAATGTATTTTTCAATTTTTAGGTAATAAATAATTACTTTAAAGGATTATAAGTTGATGATGCAGAAATTATTTAATTGATGAAAAATCAATAAGATAATTTTTATTAAAATTAAAATTACCATTAAAAGACAAAAACACTCTACTAAATCTTATTTTTTGATCATATCTCAACCATAATCATCCAAGGGTTGAGTTATTGATCATTTGGGGATATATTTAAAATAATAGAACACTTATAATAATTAATTTTAAGTGATGCAAAAATTTCCACATTCATGTTTGAATACATTTATCATTTTTAGTGTAAGAATTTACATTTGATATATTAGACTATAATAATTTTCATTAAATTACCTTTATCATAGTATTTTATTTTTATTTTCTATTAAATATATGTATTTTAATTAATTACACATTACTTATACAGTAATTATTTTTTTAATTGAAATATCAAATTAATGTTATTAAATTTTTTATAATAAATATAATTTGGGTTAATTAATATATTAAATAAATTTTCTTGATGACTTTCACACATTATGGATATAATAAAATATTTATTTCTAGGATAACATATTATCTTGATAATTTTTAAACATATTAATTAAATTGTATAAAGAAATCACTATTTTTTATCTATCCACATAATGTATTATTAAATTACATAAAAATCATAAAACTTTTTATTAAATATAGAATAATTATGATATAGTGTAAATTGATCAAAAGTATTCATTCATGGCCTAATTGACATCAAATAAGTAAATATTTCTGCAATTTAATATTGAAATATTTATTACATTCTTTAATGATTAAATAGAAAACTGAATGTTAATTATAAGTATAAGGTTAATATTAATAAAAAACTTGTATAGAAATTATTGGTTGTTGAGATTACAACCGTATCTGAAACACCCATACGTTTTAATGAAATAATCTTTTAAAATAATTTTTATTTTTCAATAGATTTATTTGCACGAAATCGTGACTATAAATGAACCATGAGACACCCTTATTATAAAATTACCATTATATCCTAGCTATTAGGTTAGAGGGAATAATTATAACTAACTTATGAAAATGCATTTTGAATTCATTAGCTATCAATTACTTATGAAAAATATAAATCAATTAGATATTTGTATTCTTGAGTGAACTATATTTGGTAGTGAAATTAATGAGATATATATGTTATATACATAATAAAATATATTTTGATATTCATTCAATGGAAATTTTTGTCATATGGTGTGAATAAAATGCTATTTTATGTATAAAACCCTATTTTTTTTTAAAAAAAGCTTAATTTTAATCCATTGAATGGAGAACCCCTTTTAAATTTATATTTTGACACATTAATAATTTTTATATGACAACATAAACATTTTATATTGAACCATGATATAAAAAATTACATTGGTTGTATTGATGATATTTTTCTCATAACTTTCAAGTTTTGATGAATAGTAAAAACACACTAAATTTCAAGTGAAAACAACTTTTTTCATTAAGATAATTTGTAAGGTTAAATTATAATATCAAATGATTTTAAAGAATAAATATAATTTATTTTAATCATTCAATATAATTTATATCATTAGCATTAATTTTATATTGAATTCATATGTAAAAACATTTCAATATTTTCACAATGTTTTAACTTTCAAAAACTCGTTCTATCATTTCAATAATGAGATTGATTTCAAATTAATTACTGAAACTTATCTATTTTTAATTATTAAAAATTTACTCTATATTTTGAATTAGTAGTTCCAAATTATGTTAATAGGATACTTTAAATTTTGGGTGTTATGAATAGTGACTTTGATAATTATTTTTATTATCATGGTTGAAGGTAAATAAGATATTTAAAGGTAAAAATAATACTATAAAATTAACTTAACACCTATAGAAATCCTATTTTATGACTAAATTCTTCATTCATCATCTATTAATCAAAATGGAATCTCCTAATGTCCACTTACCTGTAAATATGGCAAGAATATAATAAAATCTAATGAATGTTACAAAATATCACAATATCATTTTATATAGGTATATTAGTTTGCATATATGGATAACTAGGAGATAATATCTTCTATAGATAATCTCTATAAATATAAAATAAATACCTATATAATAATTTTTTTGTAATTTTTATAAATTAAATAATGACCATTATGTATGACACAATAGTGACACAGAAATTATTTTATTAATAGAAATATCAAATAAATGATATTGAAAATATTAGAAGAAATATTTTTTGAATTACTTAAGCTTCTAAATGAATTTTATAGGAAATTTTGACATTTTTTTCGTATATTCAATGTTTTTCCTTGAAGTTATCTTATATTTGGAATTAATTTAAAATAAAAAAATGAATAGTGTCAAAATTGACACTAGATATTTTATAAAAATAAAATTTTATTAAATAATTTAAAAATAATAAAAATATTTATTAATTAAAACTGATAAAAATATGGTCTAAAATATCTTAAAATATCAATTTATGGGAAAATAACACAATATAAGTAAATATTTTTAACGATTAAATATTTAGAATCTTATTACCACAATTTAAATTTAATAGAATAACTAAGTGTCACTTAGAAATATATGGTATAAATTGACAAAATAACTTGTCAAAATTTTATTTTTTGATGATATTACAACCCAATCTCATTTTATATTTAAAATTATGACATTTTTGTGGTTTTTGGGAAGGGTATTATTTTATTATAAATTATTATTTATGGAGTTTCCAAAAGTGCCCCTCAACTCAATTATAAAAGGGAACCTCCTCCCTCAACTATTCACATCATTTTAAGCCATAATGCTTGGAAATACCCTACCTTTGTTCCTTCTCAGCATCCCTATATTCATTCTAGAGAAACTGATCATCTTCAAAGACCAACTCTTCTGCTCTAAGAAGAGATTTAGAGGAAGCACGTATAAAAAGAGGTAATCTCTTCTCCTGATTCTTTCAAACATCTTTCCTCTTATACATCACTTCATTAATTATTTCCTTATAAAGTAATAAAATTAGTATCAATAATATATTGGTATGTTATTATAAATATGAAATAACCATATTTCACCTTCTATCTATCCAATAAAAAATAAAATCACTGTGCATGCGTACTTACGACTTACCATCTCCACACCGTGGTGTAATCTATTTTTCACCACAACCTTACTTGGATGGATATAATTATAAAAATAATAACAATATATAATTATTATAAAATTATAATGATTCTGAAATGTTATTCACCATCCACTTCAATACAATTCAACAATTTTGGGAATGATATCATCGCTTGTGCGTATGTACGCCCAACCGTATCCACGATGCAATGTGATTCATTATACATGATCTTAATTAAAACAAGATTATATAAATTAATTGAATAAATAAATATTATAAATATTATAATAATATTATTCTTTAGATGACATAATTATAACTTAATAATTGGAACATGATTTTATCCGACAAATCTTGCATATGAACATAAACAAGTTAATATCCGAATAACGAGTGACAATAAAATGTTACTAACAAATGAATGACAATATAATAATATATTTTATAATTACAATTATTTTTATTCATGAATAATTCAATAATATTATTTAAATAATTATACAGGAGGTACAGATACATACAACGAATATCGGACCTAAGGTAAGGGATAACTTTTCAAATCTCATTTTTATCAGAGATTATTTATTCTTATGTATATACTATAGAATTTTTATCATCCACATCCATGTTTACTAAATATATATTACAAAATATTCTTTATATCCTTATATAAGTTTACAAATTGGTTAATTTTTACTAAACTGTATGAAAGGAATCTTTTTTCATCTTCAGTACAAGGTACTTTTTGACTTTTCTAGAAAAAGTATGCGAAGAATGTTTATTTAAGTTATACTTCAAGAATGCATTTTTATTATTTCATAATGCATTGTTTCTTTGAATATTACTCTACATACTTACAATTTTATTTTCACATAAAATAATTTCTTCTAAATTTTTTTGGAATTTTGAGGAAGGAAAATGTTTTTAAAAAAGAAAGGATATTTTCCTTAGTAATTAATTTCAAGTGTTTTATCAAAATTATTTTTCATCTATGATGAGGCTATCTAAATAGGGTTATGTATATATCCCTATTATTACTATGATTTTATTGTGTTAATGATGGAATGATATTTTATATGGGTTATGTTATGATGGAATGATGTTTAATAAACCCATTTTATTTCTTGGGATATGCTATGATGAATGATTTAGGTTTTTGTGGAGCATTTAAGAATAATTTCATTATTAGATGCATGGGACCTATATCTACATCCAATAAATTGGGTAAGGATTTATATATTGTGATATAGAAATTAATTGAATGATAATTAAATCTAGTTTAGTAATATAGGTTTGTAACGAGGAGTGGACTCGGTTCAGTAATGGACTTTACCTCTAAGATGGTCTCGGTAATGAGACTTGAATAATATGAAATGATTTTCTATGACTATGTGTGTATGAAACGAAATTTAATGACTATGTTATGACTATTGGGATTAAATTTCACTTTTATTATTTCTCCCATGGCAAGATATTATGATCTTTTATATGTAGTATAATATTTTCAATTGTTATCTTCTTATAATTATGATATGATTGATATTTCCCTTATTTAACCTTATTGAGAATATGAGCACACCCTTTCATATGTTTCTTTTCCACAGGTTATGAATATGGGTAATAAGTATGATATGTAACAAAATAGTCTAGTTATGAAGAAATATGCGGGAGACAATTTGGATGTTTATTGAACCATTTGTTTATGTTTTCTAGTTTCTAAATACACTAAACCTATACGGTCCTGGTGTGGTTTTTGTTACTTTATGTAATAAATATTCTTCAATGTTGAAGTAATATCTATATTTAAATATGGTTCGTTATAGTTGGTATCAAAGAAAAGTTATAGTTAACCATTGGAAACTATGATGAGGGAACCTTAGTAATAACTCTAAGGATATGTCTACGTATAAGATAAAATCATATCCTACTATTTTAGATATGTTCATGAATAACTTAGGATTAAACCTAAAGTGTCCTAAATTGAAATTTTATTCTTTAATAATGTAGTTTTACCATTATGGTTGCTATTTCTCACACTATGCTTCTTGGTTTTAGTCAATGGCTAGAACACAACGGAACCACATTAATACTGAATGTGATGGGAAATTCAATGATTATACCCTCTAAAAAACTAAATGTTATGGGAGATGCAATGAAAAATAATGTAGCCATTCTCACACAATGTTTTCAAGATATGATTCATTCTGTACTACCGAACAATAAATATAGGGAGAAACATTCTGTTGTATCCTTCATGAAGTGGCGACCACCTTCATTCAGTGGGTTTCTGGATACATTATTGTCTGAAAAATGGATCAGTTCCACTAAAATGACATTTTTAGTTATACAATGTTCTGAGCATGATAAATGCATCTTAGCAGTATATCGTTTGGAAGGTGGATCTGATAAATGGTGTAATATTATCAAGAATATGAGTCAAAGTGATGAAATTGAGTCCATATAATGCGACAGGTTTATGAACATATTTCTTAATAAGTACTATCATCATATTATTTGATCAAAGATGGATAAGGAGTTACTTGAACATATGAAAAAAGATGATGAATCCGTTGGTATCTATGATGAAAATCTTACAAGACCTACAAGGTAATCTTCTAGAATTACTATCCATCCTTAGAGTAAAACTAATCAATTCGTTAGTGGCATAAAACCAAGTCTCTTAAGGGAATTAGCGATAATTGACTTCAATAGCTACAAGGAAATTTTTCATTGTGCTCTCATGGCTGATATGGAGATTGGTGTAACCCATTAGTCATATGGGTTTGATAAGAAGAGAAAAATTTAATTCAAAGTAAAATCTAAAAACCACCTTGAAAAGAAGATGAGTTTTTCTTTATTCTCCATGTATGGAAACAAGGAGGGAATTTCCTTACAGGTAATAGTAAATGTTTTAAGTGTGGAAAAGAATTTCATTGGAAAGTTGAATTTCAAGGTGTTGGGAAAAAGATGTCTAAGGATAAAAACAATGAAAAGGCTACACATAATGAACCTCCAATACTTCAATGTTACAAGTTCAAGGAAATTTGGAATTATTCTAATAAATTCCATAATACAAGGTTTATTGATGACAATCAACATAAAGAAACTCTTAATGACAAAGAGAATAGAAAAACACATGTAATTACTATCAGTGACATGGAGTATGATAATAAAGTGGTGAAAGGTACACTTACCATCCACTCTAAAGTATAAAATGTTTTATTCAACTTAGGATTCCTCCACTTATGTATTTATGAAGAATTTTATAAGGGTATTGCGGTAATACCTCATAAATTAAATGTTGAGTTAGTTATGACAACTCATAATGGCACAAAAATCACATAAAAAGTTTATAATTCTTTCCTGTTTGAAGTTTTTTAGAATGTACTTCCTAAAAATCTTATGATCCTTCCTATTTTGGAATTTTATGTGATTCTTGGCATGAATTGGCTTTCTCTATATAAATCTCACATCAATTTCCAAGTAAGGGAAGTCAAATTTCATGTTCCAGATCAATCTATAATATGTATCAATGCATGGATTAATATAACCTTCCAGTAAAATTTTATTCTATATTATTGGTCTAGATTTTTAAAAATGAATGTTATTTATCTCAAATGGGTGGTAAGAAACTCATGATTACGAGTACACCCATTGTAAAAGAGTTTGATGATGTCTTTCTAGAGGAATTTCTAGGCCTTCGACCAAAACATGAAGTTTTGTTTTCCATAGAACTCATACTGGGTGCTATGAATATTTCAAAGACACCTTATAGAATGTACCCAATTCAGTTACAGGAATTGAAGAAGCAACATCAATAGAATAATGATAAGGGATTCATTCACCCTTGTTTATAAACTTGGGGAGCACCTGTTCTATTTGTGAAAAAGAAATATGGATCAATGAGAGTCTTCATTGATTATCGAGAACAAAACAAAATCACAATCAATAAAAAATATCATATTCCCCACACTTATGACTTATTTGACCCACTACGTGGAGCTCAATACTTTTCCAATATCTATCTTCAATCAGGATATCATTAAATAATGGTTATAAAGGAGGATATACCAAATACAACATTCCATAAAAAGTATAGAAACTATGAATTTATATCGATGAATTTTGGTATTAATAATTCCCCTGATATCATCATGGATCTAATTAATAGAGTCTTTAGAGACTATCTTGATCAGTTTGTGGTAGTCTTTGTTGAAAATATTTTTGTCTATTAAAAGACCAAGGAAGAAAATGATGTTCACCTGATAATTGTGCTTAAGACCCTAAGAAACGATAAGATTTATGCCAAATTTACCATGTATTAATTTGGTCTTTATAATGTTTCAATTTTAGGACACTTAATCTCAAGAGTGGGGACATATGTGGATCCATAAAAACACATGTTATTGAATGATGGTTAAGACCAACAACGGTAACTGAGATATAATTTTTTCTTGGTTTGGATGTATATTATCAATGTATTTTGACATATTTTTTCTGATTATATAATCCATTAACCAAGTTTACATGATAAAGAGTTATGTTTGTATGGACCAAAGAATGTGAAGAGAATTTCAATGAACTAAAAAGATGGTTAGCTAGTTCACCTCTTCTCACACTCCCTTGTAGTGGAGAAAGGTTTGTGATCTAAAGTTATGCATCCAAGAAAGGGTTGGGATGTATTCTCATGTAAAATGATATGGTGATAGCTTATGCCTCATGACAGTTTAAAATCCAGGATAAAAAATACCCAAAAAATGATTTGGAGTTAGCTGTAGTAAATCAATTCATTAAAGATATAGAGGCATTATCTTTATGGTGAAAGGTGTGGTATTTATACTGATCATAAAAATATAAAGTATATTTTCACCCAAAAAGATCCAAATATGTTCCAAATAAGATGGTTAGAGTTTATTAAAGATTACAACCACTCAATACATTACCACCCTGGGAAAGGGAACAAGGTGGAAGCTTCTTTGAGTCGATAAGACCGTGCTAGCCTATCTGTGATAAGGATCACAAAATATCCAATATTAATTTTTTTTCAAAGGATGGATCTTGAAATTTTAATGCAATAGGAGAAATATTATCTTTCTCATATGAATGTTCAACCATATATACAAGTGAATATTAAGGAGGTGAAGAAGAAGATGTATAGCTACAAAATAAGGTGAGAAATCTTCCTTAATTCAACCTATATTGTGATGAAATAATAAGGTTCATGAATAGGGGTTGTATTACTCCCATACAAAAATTAAAGAAGGAGTTATTGGATGAGGCTCATTGCTCTTCATTCCCTATTCACCCTGGAATAAAAAAGATGTACATGGACTTGAATGAGTATTTCTGGTGGTATGGCATAAAAAGAGATGTTTCCGAATATTCCTCTTGACACTTGGTTTGTTAGGTAGTTAAGGATGAGAGAAATAAGTCTAAGAGGATGTTATAACCATTACCCATATGAGAATGGAAATGGGAAAACATTACTATAGACTTTTTTGTCAGACATACGAAAACATCTAAAGGCCATAATGCTTTATGGGTTATAGATGATTGCCTTATGATGTCAGTGCACTTCATTACTATTATTGAGGATTTCTCCCTTGATCATCTTTCTAGGAAATATATAAAGGATGTGGTAAGATTTCATGAAGAACCACATTCCATTATATCTAATATGGATGTGAGTATTACCTCGATGTTCTGGTGAAGTCTTCATCATGCTCTAGATAAAGAGTTAAGTTTCCTCACTTCTTATAATCCTCAAATAGGCTGTGAGTTTGATAGGAAAATTCAATCTCTGGAAGACATGTTGAGAACTTTCTCTTTGGATTTAAAAATATGTTGGGATCAACTACTACCTTTGGTGGAATTTTAATACATCAATAGATTTCACTCCAGTATTTGAATGGCTCTTTATGAATCCCTCTCTGAGAAGAAGTGCATAACTCCAACTTGTTGGGATGGAGTTGGGGAAATAAAGCAATTTGGACCTAATCTTGTTGATGAAATGGAATAAAAGGTCAGATATATTCAACAACACATAAGAGTAGCTCAGAGTTGACAAAACATTTACGATGACAACTGAATAAATGACTTAGAGTTTTAAGTGGGAGACAAGGTGTTTCTATGAATATCTCCCCTTAAGAGAGTAATGTGATTTGGAAAGAAATACAATCTGAACCCAAGCTATATTAGTCCTTTTGAAATTATGGATCATGTTGGGATAATAGATTACCGATTGGAACATACACCAAATCTATCTCAAGTTCATGATGTGTTCCATGTATCTCTACTAAGAAAGTACATACCCAATCCTTCACATATACTACGCTCAAAATTTGTATAGCTATAGAAAGATCTATCTTATGAAAAATAACTCATAGATATTCTGGATCATAGAGAAAAGGTTAAAAAAAAGAATACCTCTCTTTTGATTAATGTTTTATGGAGGAAACACCAATTTGATTAAGCTACATAGGAACTCGGGGATATGGAGAGGGAGAGATATCCCAATCTTTTTGTTTCCTAATGAAAACTTTCGAGGAATAAATTCAGTTTAATGGGGGTAGAATGTAACACCTAGATGTTTTTTAGGAAATATTTTCCTTAAATAATATTTATTCTTTAATATATTTATTTGCATGGAATCAAGTGTTTAAATGAACTGTGAGACGTGTTAATTATAAAATTTCCATTATAGTCTAACCATTATGTTAGCGAGGATAATTATAACTAACTTATTAAAATGCATTGTGAATTCATTGGCTATCAATTATTTATGAAAAATATAAATCAGTTATATATTTTTATATTTGAGTAAATTTATTTTATTAATGAAATAAATGAGATATATATGCTATATACATAATACAATATATTTTTTATGCATCCCATGAATAGTTTAGTCATAGGGTATGACTAAAACCTTATTTGATGTATAAAATCCAATTTTTTAAAAGTTTAATTTTACACCATTGAATGTAAAACCCCTTTTAAATTAATATTTTGACACTATTAATTTTTATATGAAAATATATAAATTCTATTTTGACTTAGGATATAAAAATTTTCTTTGGATGTATTTCTGATATTTTTCTGATAACATTCATGTTTTGATGAATAGTAAAAAGACACTAAATTTCAACTAAAAACAGCTTTTTCCATCAAGATAATTTATATAGATAAATTATAATATTTAATGTTTTTAAATTATAAATAGAATAGATTTTTACCATTAAATATAATTTATTTTATTATCATTAATTTTACATTGAATTCATATGTAATAACATTTCAATCTTTTGCAATGTTTTAAATTTTAAAAACACATTGTCTCATTTCTACAATGGGATTGATTTTAAATTATTTTCTGAAAATTCGATAGTTTTTAATTTTTAAACATGGTATTCATATTTTTAATCATTAGTTCCAAATTATGTTAATAGGATACATCTATTTTTGGGCATTATGAATCGTAACTTCGGTAATTATTTTTATTACAATTGTTGAAGGTAAATCAAGTATTTAATGTCAAAAATAATAATAAAAAATTACCATAAAAGCTGTAAAAATACTTTTGGATGAAAAAATTCGACCATTATAATCTATTTTAAAAAATGGAATCACTTAATGGCCACTTACATATGAATAAGACATGAATATAATAAAAACTAACGAATGTGAAAAAATGTCACAATCTCTGTTTATAAAGGTATATTAATATCAATATATGGATAACCAAGACATAATATCGACTATAGATAGTCTCATGAATGAAAAAATAATTTCCTACATCAAATAATTTTTTTTTTAATTTTTAAAAAATAAAAAATTACCCTTAAGGATGACACAATAGTGGCACATAAAATTATTTTATTAAAATAAATATCAAATAATTGATTTTTAAAATATTAAATGAAATATAATTTAAATTTATAAAGGTTGTGAATTAATTTTACAGGCAGTTGTAACATATTTGAATTATATTCAATATTTTTGTTCGAATTTATCTTTAGTGTGGATTTTATTTAAAATGAAAAAAATGAATTTTGTCAAAATTGACACTATTGATATTTTATTAAAATAACATTTTATTAAATCATTTAAAAATCATAAAAATATTTAAAAATTACAAAGTGATAATTATAAGGTCTAAAATTTAATAAATTATCCATTTATTGTCAACTAACCCCATATATGTAAATATTTATAACCATTAAATATTTAGAATTTTATTACCATAATTAATATTAAATAGAATAACTATGTGTCAATTAAGAAGATATTGTTCAAATTGGAAAAATAACTTTTCGAAAATTTACAGGTTGATGATATCACAAACCAATCTAATCTCCTATTTGATATTTGACCATTTTTTTGGGTTTGGGTAGGGTTTTATTTTATTATAAATTATTATTTATGGATTTTCCAAAAGTTCCCCTCACCTCAATTATTAAAGGGACCTCCTCCCTCCCCTATTCAATTCATTTTGAGCCTTCAAACTCGGCATACCCTACCCTTTTTCCTTCTCAACTTCACTATTTTCATTATACAGGTTATTTTCATTTCGAAAACTAACTCTGGTGCTCTAAGAAGAGATTTAGACGAAGCATGTCGAGGAAGAGGTAATCTATTCTACCGATTCTTTCAAACATCTTTCTTCTTATACATCCACTTTATTAGTTGTTTCATTATAAATTAATAACATAAGTATCAATAATATAAAGGTTTTATATTAAAAATTTGAAAAAAACATAGTTAACCTTCTATCCATCATACAAAAAATGAAATCATCGCGCGTGCGTACATATAGCTTACCATCTCCACGTCGTGGTGTAATCTGTTTTCCACCACCACCTTTCTTTGATGGGTATAATGATGGAAATAATTACTATATATGATTATTATTACATGATAATTATTCTAAAATATTATTCACTATCCACTTCAATACCATTCAACAATTTTGGGGCCGATAACATCACTTGTGTGTATGTACGACCTACCTTCTCCACGATGAGATGTGACTCATTCTATATGATTTTAATTAAACCATGATTATATAAATGAATTGAATAAATAAATATGATATATATTATACTAATATCATTCTGTAAATGATTTAACTATAACCTATGAAGTGTAACATGATCTTATCTGATAAATCTTTCATAAGAACATAAAGCAGTTAATATCTGAATAAAGAGTTAGAATGAAATGTTACTCACTAAAGGATGATAATATAAGGACATATGATATTATAAAAATTATTATGATTTTAGAATAATTCAAAAACAATATTTAAATCATTATACAGGAGGTTCTGATACATACGAATGATATCAGACCTAAGGTATGGGATGAAAGTAAAAATCTCGTTTGTTAACGGAGATTGTTTATTCATAAGTATTTACAGGGGTATATTTATCATCCACATCCATGTTTCCTAAATATATATTTAAAAATATTATTTATATACATATATAATTACCCATTGGTGAATTTTTACTAAAAGATATGAATGAAATCTTTTGTCATTTTTGGTATGAGGTACTTTTTTATTTTTTTAGCAAAAGTACGATAAGAATGTTATTAACTTATACTGCAAGAACATATTTTAAGCTTTCCTAATGATTTATACCCATTTTTCTCTCCCTAAAATCATAAAATTTTATTTTCACATAAAATTATTTCTAATAAAATTGTATGTCATTTTGAGGAAGGAAAATGTATTTTTAGAAGAAAGGATATTTTCGTTATGAATTAATTTCAAGTGTTTTATCAAAAAAAATTCCATATAAGATAACTCTATTTAAAAAGGGTTATGTATATATCCCTATTATTACTATGATTTGATTGTGTTAATGATGGAATGATATTTTATATGGATTATGTTATGAGGGAATGATGTTTTAGACAACGATTTTATTTCTTGGGTTATACTATGATGAATGATTTAGGTTTTTGTGGCACATGTCAGAATGATTTCATTATGATATGGGTGGGACCTATATCTCCCCCAAATGAATTGGGTATAGATTTATATCTCATGAGATAGATATGAATAGAATGACAAGTAAATCATGTTCAGTAAAATAGGGTTGGAATGAGGAGTGAACTCTGTTCAGAAATGGACTTTGTCCAATATGATAGTCTCAACTATGAGACTTGACTAATATGAAATGGTTTTCTATGCTTATGTGTGTATGCCACAAAATTTCATGTCTTATTATATGACTACTGGGATTACATTGCGCTTTTATGATTTATCCCATGACATGATATTGTGATCTATTATATGTAGAAGAATATTTTCATATGTTATGTTCTTATGATTATGATATGATGGATATTTCCCTTATGTAACTTTATTTAGAAGTTAATCTCACCCTTTCATATGTGTCTTTCCCCCATGTCATGTAAAAGGGTATTAAGTAAGACATGTCAAAAAAAGTATATTTATAAATAAATAAGCTGGAGACAATGTGGATGTTTTATGAACCAGTTGTTTATGTTTCCCAGTTTCTTAATATCCTAAACCTATACGGTCCTACTATGGTTTTAGTTATTTTATGTAATAAATATTCTTCAATGTTGATGTATATATATATTTAATGTACGGTCCAATATATTATCTCATCTCTACTTCAAAACAAGGAATGTTTTTTTGATGGTTACAATGATGATGATAATTACTATATATGATTATTATAACATGATATTGATTCTATAACAGAATATATACCAACCATTCCATAAAATTTTAATATTATGGGAATGATATCATCACTCATGAATGAATACGGTCTATCATCTCCACGATGCGATGAAATTCATTCTACATGATATCCATTAAAGTATGATTATCTAAATGTATAGAGGGAATAAATATTATATATATTATATCATTTCGAAAATAATATTAATATAACATGTGAAGGAGAACCAGAACATATTTAACAAACATGATTAAGAAAATAAAGTATCTAATACCTGAATAATGAGTAATAATGAAATGATATTAACAAATGGATGATAATTTTATCATATATGATATCATAAAAATGACTATGATTCTGGAATAAGTCAATTATATTATTTAAATATTTATATAATAGGTTCAGGTACATGCAATGGATATCGTACCTAATGTAAGTGATAATTTCAAATTCTCATTATTATCTGATATTTTTTACACAGAAGTATTTATAGGGGTATATTTATCATTGTAGACCATGTTTCCTAAATATGTATTATAAAATATTATTTATATTATTAAATAGTTTGTAAAGTCAATTTAACCAATTGGTTAATTTTACTCAATGATATGAAAGTAATATTTTGTCATTTTCAATATGAGGTACTTTTTGACTTATCCAGAAAAATTATGAGAAGACTTTTTTCCTTTTAACTTATACAGCATGAATGGATTTTTACATTTTCATAAATCCTTATTTCCATGAATATTTCATTATATGATTTTAAGATTATTTTTCATGAAATTATTTTATTTTAAAATTTCATGTAATTTTGAGAAAATAAAACGTTTTTAAAGAATAAAAGATAGTTTCCTGAAGAAATAAGTACATGTGTTCTATCAAAATTATTTTCCATCTAATATTGAATTCTTTAATAGGGCTATGTTTCAACTATATTATACACACTATTCAAATTTATTGATTGCATTTTATTATGGAATGATATTTATGAAATCCATTTGTATTAAATGGATTATGTTATGATGTTACTATGTCAAAGAATCCCATTTTATTCCTTGGGTTATGCTATGATGAATGAATTATGTTTTTGTGGAACACCTAAGAATGATTTCATTATGAGATTGGTGGGACCAATATCTCTATCCAATGCATTGGTTATATATGTATAACTCATATGTTATATATTTTTTGTGTGAACCTAATTTCATGTTCACTATTCTATGCATGTATCTAGTTTTCAATTCCATTTTTTTATTCGTGGACTTGGTTTTCATGTCCATATGTTTATAAAAGGTCTTCATTTCTTTTCCTTAATTTAATGAGTGATTATGTTACTATTAATACATGTTCAAAATTTTACAAGTTTATGTTTATGCCATGATTTCAAGTCTTATGTTAATGTTATGATCGCATGTATTACGTTATTTTATTTCTTTATGATTCATGTCTTATGAACTGTGAAAATTTATTCCTTGATTTTTGATATATAGGGTATGAACTTTAATAGTCATGATCAAGTTCTCATACCCTTACTCTCATGACATTCCTACATATTTCCTTTTTTTATATAGTTAATGATCATCTGAGCTCACCGCTTTATATGTTTTCTTTTCCATAGGTTATAAAAAATGATTTTATAAAAGGGTAGAAAAAGGGGAATGTCATTAAGGGAGACTTTTAACATCATTAACCAAATTAAAATAATGTTTTCCAAGATTCTAAATGCACTAAAATAATAAGGACTTTGGGAATGTGTTTGAGTAATATATTATGTATTCTGAAAAATTAATGTAATTTCTATGTACATAAATCTTGGGTTGTTAGATAAATACCATTATTTAAATGTGTCATACCATAAAATAAATTGTCTTTATAAAAGAAAAATCTTTTATTTGAAACCCTTAAAATAAACCCATCTATATCTAAGTATGATATGTAAATTATATTCCTGGTAACATTTTCTACATAATAAAAATATTTTTAAACTAAAATCATTACAATTGATAATGAAAGGTGGTAGTAATTGATTGATAGATCATCTCTCCTTGCACGATTGGCATCTCATAAATCCACCTCGCCTGTGTCAATATTTTGAAATATAATTGGTTCCTGCATTTGGATGATGATGCGAGAACGAAAAATTTATATAATACCCTATGTTTAGATATTAAAAGATTAAAATTTATAATGAAAAAACCTTTATCTTCCACTTTCTTTGAGATGCAGTTCTTCTACTAGTGGCCTTGCTTGCCACATGAAAAACATACATCCTCCTTTTCCAAACCTTTCACCTAGATCTTCCTCTTATTATAATGATTTTTCATAGGATATCTTTAATTTTTGTGAGTATTGGGTCCCTTTTAATTGTTCATAACTTTATTATTTTCCATAAGGTTAATGGGATTTTCATGCCCGAGGTCCTTATCCAGATGGTGAATCAGAGTAAGTAGTTTTGAAAGAATCTTATCATTATTGACAATATTATAATTAACAATAAAATAGGGGAAGGTATTGGTCAGTGATGAAAGTATGAGATCTGTATTAATCACATCCAAGAATTTATTCCCTAATATTTATAAGCGTTCAATGTATCCAATAATATTGGCTACATGAAGACTAGTTGGCACCGAATCTCTAAGGTTAGTTATAAACAACGAATTGGTGATCTTGTATCCCCCTTGTCTCTCCTTCTCTTGAAAGAGTTCCCCAAGGTGAGGAATAATTCTATATGCATGCATGTCCTCATGTTGATTCAAAATATCATTATCCATAGATGATAACATGAATCATCGAACATCTATAACATCATTCAAATGTTTCTTATGAAAAGAAAACTCTTTCCCACCAGCCTCATTTCCTAGTGCTTTACAAATTGGTTCTTCCAGCACATACAATATCTTGTAATGGAAAAGGTTAACACATAAGCATCATTTCCACACTTGGAAATTGGTTTTGGTGAGAATGTTCTCTTTCTCATGTATGGATCATAGTGATATGACTGAATTAATTTTATTTTCTATACAAATAAAAAGAGTATAATATTAATACTTTATCTGATAAATATAGACGAATAAATAAATGTTATATTTATTAATATATCCCTATTTTATCGAAACCCTATATCCCTCATGATTGGATTCATAATATTACATTTCAGGGAAATTCTATTGTAAAATATCTTTATCCCCCTTCTTATTAAACTAAATCTTTATTGGTCAAGAAACCTGAATGGTTTTAGGTAGGCATTTGAGATTCCAAATGCATTAACTCATAATTACTTGAACTTTGAGTGGACTCAAAAATCATAAAATCCTTAAATTTTATTTTCTTAACACATACCACTCAGTCCCACCACGTCCTTCATTGATAGTCATACCTTTATGTGAAAAAGTTATGTAAACCAAAACTTCATGTTAGAATTTTTTAGTAATTGAAAGCACCTTAGATTTAGCTAGTTAAGAACATTGAAATATGGATTGATTTTAGATAAAGTAGTGAAAGGATATACTGAAATAATATATACTAATAAGTTATTTCATCATTTTATTAAAAAATATCCAATTATTATCTTTAGTGAATGTTTTTTATAAAGTGTATTTAAATAAGTAATTAAAAATGCAATAGATATTATTTACATATAAGACAATTTATTTATATTCTATCTTGCATGCTTGTTAATTCAATAATTAATGTTATCATGATAAAATATCCATGATGAAATAACCATGAAACTACACATAAATGAAATATTAAAGTAGAATGATCATGATATTTTACTAATAGTTAGTTTAACTTGAGGATAAAAAAATAACCATCAACCTTGGGGAATACACCTTAAACCAATTAAAGTTTATGGTGAATCTTTCCACTTATCAACCTATATAACACTCTTGGATTGGTTTTTCCTAAGCTCCAAAATTGAACTTCCTCAACTATAATGGGAACTCCATCCATTGCATATTATTTTACTCTCACAGAGGTGAGTTAAACAATGGGTTTACATAAAAGAATCCATGGTCATGAAGACCCTTACATAATGAGATAAGAGATAAAATACAGCTCAATAGATTAATTTAATAATAAATTAAATAAAAAAATCACATAAAATGGTATTGGTCTAATATTATGATCCTAAATTATCATGAAAGGGATTATTCATTTAAAAAACTGACATTCAATTATTAATATTTCTTATATAAGATAAATCATGCTCAAATAAATTAATTATCTTATTTAATTAATCTATTATTTTATCTTAATTCTCATCAAAATTTCCTTGAGATTCTAAACCATCTTAATTTTAAACAAATTAAAAAATTTATTTAAAATCAACTATTTACATAAGTTTACCTTGGAAGAAACACAATGAATGCATGTCCTAATCTAACCAACATATATTATAATCATGTACTGTTAACTCTTGTTATATATGGAATACATGGATTATCATGTATTTTCATAAAATGTACTATAAAATTAATGATTAAATGAAATATTTTAATTTTCTTTCATATCTAATGCTTTAATGAATATAGAGTAATAACTATAATATGACTCACAAATGATATACCGATATAAGAATTATTCTAAAATTAATTGAACATTTAAATAAATATATATATATATATATATATATTTATTATAAAACCCATCACATGGTCTATCCTATCAACTTAGTTACCGCACACAAGAACGTCTCAATATCGTTTAAAAATTATAATAAATTAATTTTAATTCATTAGAAATTGTTATAAGTACAGATAGTGTAAAATTTAGTTATAGGACATGTACGTTTCTCACCATCTATCTAATGCACATTCCTAGGGAATCGATATGAAACTTGTTCCATGGATAAATTGGAGTACACATCATTTATAAGGGATACACTATGTGTGGTCTTCAAGTTTCACGGTCAACAATTAGGAAGGTCATGTAAACCAATACATGGACCATATGTAACTATAGGACCAAACATCAGGTATGTGGGATGCATGGTGTGTACTTCATCTGGCCATGTGCCAGGATGTTTCGGCCAACACATGGTGTAAAATTTAATGCAATGTATGTATTAAATGAACATAGTTTGAATTAATTCAAATTATTTCCTGGTTCAATGAAAACTAGTACACGATGTATAGTTATGGTTATATAATATGTACTACTGTGTTAGCTAGAAATAATTATTGGAACCTCTAGAGGAGTTATTTGATTTTATTATCTCCATAGAATTAATTTTTCTGATTAGATATATGATAAATGAAAGAGGAAGAAGCATATCTTGTAATTTGATTTAAAGAAAGATTAAACATGAATTAAAAACTAAATAAAAATTCATAAATTAATAAATGAACTCTAAATAATTATAAAATATATATATGTAACATCCCACTTATACCTATGGTAGATTTTGGGAACAAAGGTATCGTGTGATGGGTCATGCCTAACATTTATTTTTGTCATAATCTATGATTAATCATCAATTTAAAACTATGATTAAAAATGTAATTAAGGGAATCGAATCAGAAGAAATAGACAAGGGATAGAATGCCTGAACCAGGAATGAGTCATCACACATTATTTATAACTGATTTCATCAATTAAAGAATTACCTTGTGTGAATTCATTCTTCATTGATGGATTGACAATTGATCTATGTTTTACAATTTTTTTATTGTAGGAATAATGAGTAGATTCCCACTAGTGAGGATCCACATGTTTTCCAAAAATCTTCGAACATCGTCATAGGAATCTCTGGGTTCTAGCTTGGAAAATCTTATTTCTTGAATTTTTCACCTTTTATCACCATAATAATAACCTCCAAAACACTCTCCTTGCTCTCTCTAGACTTTAAAGTGGGAGGATTATGATATCCTTATTCATTATTAAGAGTATTATTAGTGATGGATCTCTTTAGTGCTTGAGAGGATCAATTATGGATATCATCGTAGACAATAAAAAATGAATTTTATCACTTTAAGAATAATATAATTGGATTTATATATTTGTAGGGTTAGAAATAAATAATTTCACAAGTTACCCTATTATTTATTTAATCTCTTATGTAAGCCCGTGTCTATAATGAAAATAATATTATTACTTCTCAAAATGCACATAACTTAGGAATTAAAATTATATATTATTTATTCAAATAATATTAAATATAAAATAATTATCACTGGACCATTAAATTAATTCTTCCATTCCTCCATAATATTTATTGGTCCATGAATAATGACTATTTTTATTGAAAAAATATTAATTTATTATTCAACAATAAATAAATAAATATTATATTCACTGAAAAAAATTTATGAAATATTTTAATCACATTATATTCTCTCAAATAACTAGTGATGAAATATATACGATAAAGAAAACCTAAATAATTATTAAACCATGTGAAGTAATAATATTTACTCTCATTATTAAATAATAAATAACAATATTTTATTTAATTAAGATTTTGGAAACAGTTAGTGTGTGACCCCATAAGACTATTTCTCAATGGAATTAGGTGATGCAACCTAAAGTACATGGTTAACATATAATCACACACCGAGTCACCCATATAGAAAGTATTTAATGTATAAATTACTTAATAACTCATATAGATTCTCACTCTAAAATATAATATTTTTATCATGATATCTCTAATCAAGAAAGTTGCACGTTGGTGCCATCATCCTATGTTGTCGATGTCTCAATTTTTGACTATCTCCAAATAGAACATGCCTATAGAATACCATGACCATGAACTTATTTAGGCTATATCATCACAATAAAATAGCATGATATACAATTTTTCATTAAGGAATGGAAGAGAAAAATCATTTCTCACATTATTCATTAATTCCATATTAATCAGGACACACCCAACATATCCTACCCTGCTAATGAATCATGTCATCATGTTTTTCATCAATACATTGAAGTATGAGTCTTATAATACTCACAAATAATAATATTAAATTCTAAGGATCAATACACATTTTCTTAGACAGGAACATCGAATGAGACATATAAATGTATACATCTTACTAGAGGGTATTGTTAACATAATATGCAATGCTAGATATTACCATGATCATCCAACATGAGAAGGTCCTCAAAGTCCCTTGAGTATCCACCCATTGTAGCCTATATTAATTTGTTCACTTCAAATGGTATCATCCTTCCAAAGAACATATATTTAATAATAGTTTCATAGCGCTTATGGGTTCTCATCATATCATGGAACTGCTATGAACTTTTACTGTGACATGTACTCTTTGGATACAATCACATACGATGTTATGCTGAAGAACAATAATTATTTGATAAGTAGTTTATTAGTATTCAAAAATACGAATACATATCATCAAAAAGTACACATACATTGGTTATATGGTACTAAATCCAACAAGGGGGTATGTTACAAGAAAATGGGATCACTTGGGGGAATCACATGAGAAAGGTGTAAGAATAAGTGGGATTATAGGCCATTCAGTAAGGGGGGAATAAATTCAAAAATAAGTGGATGACCTGAACAATTTGGATGTACTGTTTAGTAAATTGGGCACTCAACATTCAGTGTCTACTGAAACCTCTAAATCACGCCACATGATTTTTGAGGGGTGAACCACACATTTTGAGAAACCATACAAAAACTATTCAAAATCACATTGTTCAGTTACAGACCCAAACATATGTTTTTTATCATCATTAATCCTACTATACGGGTTAACCATGAGACAACCAAATGTGCCCAAAAATTACCAAAACATAAAAAATACTCAACTAAATATAAAATAAACCAAATAATATATAATAAACTCTTTACTAACATTGAGGGTTCTAAAATACTTAATATTTTTATACCATATGTTAGTGAAAAACTGTATTTATAGCCTAAGAAGGGGGTGAATCAAGGTATCTCAATTTAAATATTATTTTTTATCAATGATATTGGGCCTCTTTTATATTGAAAATTCTATCTTCATATCAATTCCTAAAAAGTGATTTGAAATAATGAAATCAAAAAAATATACACACACATGATTTTTCATATATTCCCTAGATTGGCCAATCCAAGGAGAATGTGTGATAATGTGACTATTTAGCTGAAGCACTAGATCTCACTACTTTGTAGTTACAATGTTTGGAGTTTTCACAATGAATCTCTTTATTTATAACTATAATAGATGAAACCTCACTTCTATGCTTATAGAATCGAATACACAACTCCTCTTATAACTGTCTTCTCCTCAAAAAACTATGAATATTATTACATGAAAGGTTGTGTGTCAATATTCTACACATATTCTATTTGAAGATATCAAAATAAAATTTATAATGATAGAGTCTCATAGATCACATTCATATTTTTCAGTTTCATTCCATTGAGTGTCCAAAATTCCACTTCTTTCATTCTCTTCAATATACAATCCAACCAAAATTTATTTTTTAATGTCAATTCATGAATACTAAAATTTTGTTGAATGAACTCTTGAATATTTTCATGAAATTATCCCAATTTATTTGATGTGATTTACATAGATTTTCTCAAGATATTTTCTTCTTATATTTGAAATATTTTAGGCATATTTTCCTCCAAAATTTATCCAATAATTTTAAATGATAAATTATTTTAAAACGGGATATGTCAACATATATCTTTCCATATTGGAAAAAACATATATTGAATTAAAAAACAATCCCCTTAAAAAACAATATCCATTAACCCAAACTACATCTATTATCTACAACTAAATCATGTATTTAGAAATACATACATCATATAACTACATCAATCTTCAAATCACCCCTTTTTATCCACGTTGTGGTGTGTGTGTTAATATTCATATGTACAAAATCGTCATAAATATATCTCAAAATAATAAATATATTACTACTTGAATCACCCTTTAATTATGGTTTTATTTACTCCAGTCAAAAATTCCCAATGAATATATCAATTTTTTTTACTAATAAAATATTCCTAAAACTACTGCTGTAAGGCTTCTAGAAAATCCACAAAGGGATGACTCATATGAAACCCCTAATGACTTATATTCAACCCTTGATGACTCATATGTAAACAACTAATTACTTTTATATATAAATAAGAATCCAACACACATCCTTGTAACTCGTACACATGTGTTGACCATGTAATGGCCTGGACTTGCCTCGTCATTTCCTTTTCCAAAACACGGCTTCACTAAGAAGGTGGAACCGTGACGGTGGCACTGTGGTGGTGGCATCGTGTCCTCGCTGAGCCCTTTTTTCCCAATTCCTAACTTTTCTAATCCCACAACGAATTTTTTGACATAAATTAATTTTAATACCCTTTTTAAGACATTTAAATCCAATAATTAATTCCTAAAAATATTGAGAAACCTTCCTGATGGGGGGTATTAAATAACACCTTAATATCATCGTGTGTAACTTCCCACCCGCATAGGAATCCACAATCCGACTTTCCAGGCGTTCAAAATTTCATATCCCGTAACAATAGGATATCCTCTTTATATCTCCCTCTAGAGTTTATTTTTTTTCTTCTCGACTGGATTTAATTACACTTCCTGCTATGCCTGGAGTCCCTCTCTTCCAGTGGCTTGTGTTGTGCCTTTGCTGGAGCTTTCTGCACCTCTTGGAGTCCACGTAATTCCTCCCCTACAAGTCGTGCATCCTCTGTTCTTGGCACTTGGAAAAAAACATGGATCATTGATCAACCAGGTAAGGATTTTCCTTCGTCTCTCCTTTCTGAATATCATGTGGGGTGAGTACACTACTGTTTCTATGGGAGTTGGTGAAACCAAACCATAATGAAGATAACAAACAGACTTTAAAGAATGAAGGGAAGGGCTATGAATGATGTGCAGCTATTCTGTTTTTCTTATCTTCCTTGATGATTATGTTGTGAACTTTTGGGCTATGCTCACTAAAAATCATGGTCATTGGTGGTATTTCCTTGCGCACTAATGAACCCTTGCCTTCTGTGATGATTAAATGACTCTAACTTGGAAATTGGTTAATCATGTAAACTCGGTGGATTAAATGGATACCCAGTAAACATAAAGCCCTGTGTGGTCACCCCGACTAACCAAGAGAAAGAAGAAAATAATGAATGATGTGCTTGAACCTGGAGGTTTACCACTCTATTTTTGTAGTAGGTGTGTTGTTCTGTTTTATTGCCTATGGGGTGATGTGGGTGAGGATGGGATCCACTTGGTTTTGAGTCTGAAACTGTGTGGTTTCTCTGCTTGTGATACAAATTGGGGTGGAATCCTCTACTATTGGAATATCATTGGTTCATGGTTTTGGGGATGAGGGGCTGTATCTTGAAGCCTTCTTTGGTTCCAGTACTTTGAGGGATCTCACTTATGCCTTTGTTTTTGTGACTTCATAAGAGAACCGGGTGTGAATGCTTAAATTATTGTTTGACTATTTCTCTTTTATTGGCTTGTGTTTATGCCTGTTAGTTGCCCAGTTGTGCAGAATTAACTTAAATGGGATCACTTGAACATGAAGCTAAGAATGGGTTAAATGGGGAATTGGTTTTGGAAATGAGTTGTGACATGGACATGAGTGTTGTGGATTCTTTTATGAATGAATAGTAATAAGGGTGTTATGCTTGGGTTGGCTTTGGGAACCCTAGGTTGGGATTATTTCTTTTTAACTATACATATATCTGTAGTTTTTATGTTTTATTATTCCTGCCCCACCCAAGTTGAGAACTTAGTGCTGAACACCCCCATTTCATGGGGGAGGGTGTTTTTTCCAACACTCCTATAAGTGGATGGTTGTTAGATCCTTTTCTGCTCCCTTTCCCAAATATCCCAAGACTCTCCGGGCAGGCTGTGATGGCCTGAAGTCCATTATTATCCCCAGAATCTTTAGGTAGGGTAAAGTGGTTATTGGCCTAGGTGTTTTCAGGCAGGTTGTTTCCCAAGTATCTTCGAGATGATCCCCAGGTGTCTTTAGGAATAACAGTTGCTTTCTGGCCCAGGTGTCTTGGGGTGTGGTAGTGGTTGTTCTGGACTAGGTGTCTGTGGGCATGGTTACACATGGTGGTTGTGGCCTAGGTGTCTGCGGGCGAGATGTGGTTGTGGCCCAGGTGTTTGCGGGAGGGATGTGTGGTTGTGGCCCGAGTGTGTGCGGGTGGGTGTTGTAGTGCGACTGCAATGAGAATGGTGGGATTTTTTCGATGTGTAGTATGTCTTCAATAACTGGGGGAAAGTGGTGCATGGTACACAAATGTCAATGTGATATTACTATACATTTCTTGACTTGCATTATTTGGGGAGTGTACCTTGGTGAGGCTCATGTGGATAGTTTAACTTGCCAGATGTTTTTCTTATCTCCTTTTCTCACAGGGCATTAGAATGCCTCTCCACTTATGCATAAGGGCCTTTTGTTTTCCCTGCTGAGTAAACTTTTATGATCACCCTACGTATATAAACTATTTTCAGGTTTCCAGGAGGATTTCAGTGATCGTTTAGAGCCATACTAGCTTGGGCGTTGGGACATTGCAGTTGCTGTTTTTCTCTTTTCTTTTGGGTACATTACCTTTGTAGTTTCCTTGTACCTTTCTGGATTTTACTTTTGTAACATGCATTTGGGAAAGGTTTACTTTGGGCTTTAAATTTACCTTTAGCTTTTGATGTTGTTTGGGATTAACTATCTCATCTCCCGATCCTATTAAAATAAAAAGGGTAATGCCTTCAATATTTTGTGCGATTTTATACCCTTGGTGATAGTCGCCACTCCGGGATCTATTGACGGTGGGTCTCGAGGGTATTTATCTGTCCTTCAACTTAAAGAAAGAAGGGTCTGGCAATCTGCTGTCCCTTCCCTCTTTTTGTTGAAGGTGGGTCATGACAAAATGGTATCATAGGTTGGTTGAGAGATAGGATGGAGTATGGAGATAAGAACTATGAGGATTGCATGGGATGGTAGGGAAACAGTGTTGGGTGATCTTGGTGCATGAAATAGGACAGGGAAGACCGGATAGGACACAGGATTTTAGGGCCCCCTGTGATCTGATGCAAGGACTCTGTACCTACAGAACGACCAAGTGAGGATACACTGCTTGCAGGGTAGAGACCCTAGGGAAGGTACATTCATCACAATGACTTGTGGTCTTGTGTTTCGTGGGTATTTTGGGAATTTAAAATGAACAAAAAGTCTAAGAAAACATTAATCTTCTACACTACTCGGGATTAACCATTCCTTGTTTACCTTGCAGCGATGGCACCTTGGAGACGACCACGAGTGGTGCATACGATCGAGGCCCCACAGGTTTTTTTGGCTGATCGACAGAGGGATGACTGAGAGGAGTAGGATGATCAGTGGAAGAGGACACTTCATTCCTTTCAGTGGAAGACCCTTGGGAAGTAAGAGGGTAGCGTCTCAGATATGGAGATGGAGAGCTGGCTCGAGGAGCTAGTGATAGCTTTCGGCTTGATTTGGGCTCCGAAAGAGTATTGGTTTCCTTTGGCTATGAGCCAGATTCAGGGAGTGGCGCGTCAGTGGTGGGCGCTTTACCTTGGGGAAAATAGGGAGGCAGAGGTGACGTGGACTAATTTCGAGAAGGATTTCTGGGAGAAATTCCTCTCTTCCACGATGAAGGGTGAGAAGAGGAAAGAGCTACTCTCCCTCCAGTAGGGGAGCATGTCAGTAAGAGAGTTGGGGATCAAGTTCAAGGATCTCCTTGGCTTTGCTCCGGACCTCTTTCTGGATGAGGACTCTCAGGTGAGACGTTTGAAGGAGGCGCTTCGACCTTCTATCTAGTATGTTGATACCCCCTTCACCATACCGACGTAATTGGAGGTCCAGAAGAAGGATGAAGTGGTGGAGAGGATGCACATGCTGCGAGGTGTATCACGAGAGGGGATCCAGTTGGGCTCGTCGAAGGGGAAGGCCGTCAGCAGCAGGCTTCCAGCATCAAGACCCTCTAGGTTTCGACCAGTAGGAAGTAGGCCTCAGCAGTTCCAGTTCTGATCTCCTGGACCTCGCCCGTTCCATTCGGGCCCAAGGCCAAGATGATTCATCTATGGAAGCCATGGGGACATTCTAAATTTGTGCCAGTACAGAGTAAAATACGGCGGTGGCGGGCAGGTTCAGTTCCTACCTCAGTAGCAACAGTTTCTAGCTAGTCCCTTTCAGTAGCAGCAGCAGTTTCAGTGAGCTCCCGAACCTCTGAGGGTAGATGTTTCAGGGAGAAGCTGACCTCAGGGTGCTCCTTAGGGACCTCTACCCGAACATGGTTAGGGAGGAGGCCGACATGCGAGAGGCAGAGGAGCTAGGTGCGAGTCGTTTCATGCCGCAGAAGCCGTAGTTCTAGTATGGTAAGAGGTCGTTCGAGGTACGATCAACTTGTTCAGTACCCTCGTTTATGCCTTGTTCGATACTGGAGCTTAGCACCCTTTTGTTGCACCCAGTATTTCCCATTCTTTGGGTTTAGACACTAAGAGACTTCTAGATCCCTTGGTGTTGAGCACACCAGTCAGAGGTCAGACCGACTTGTTTTATGATTTCCGGGGCTGTAGACTAGTGATAGGGCCACATCAGACAGTTAGGGATCTTCTACTGTTACAGATACATCCATACGATGTCATCCTAGTAATTGACTAGTTATTCTCTGCATGTTCCGTCATTTACTGCATCCAAGTAAGGGTCGTGTTTTCAGACTTGGGCCTCCGACATGTAACTTTTGTCAGTGAGCGGGGTGGCCAGAAGAGCAGGGGCAAGAGGAACCCCTCCTTTCTTTGTTAGCTGAGCTATCAGTGGAGTCGGTGGATATAGAGATTGTGGATGTTCGAGGGGTCTTCAGTGAGTTTATGTACATCATACCCGAAGAGGTGAAAACTCTACCCCCTTGACGTGATGTTGAGTTCGGGAAATACATGAAACCTGGTGCCTGTTAGATTTCCATGGACCTCTACAGGATGACACCTTCTGAGTTACGAGATTTTCGGATTCAGGTTGATGATCTGATGAAGAAGAGTTTTGTTCGACCAAGTGCATCGCCATGGTGTGATCCAATCTTGTTCTCAAAGAAGGCGGATGGTGGTCTCAGGTTGTGCGTAGACTACAGGAGACTGAATCAGGTAACGGTCAAGAATCGCTACCCTTTTCTGAGGATAGATGATCTCTTTGACTAGTTGATGGGGGCATGATGGTTCTCCAAGATAGACCTATGGTCCAGATATCACCAGTTGAGGGTAAAGAAGGGTGACATATCTAAAACTGCCTTCAAGTGTAGATATGGGAACTCTGAGTTTGTATTCATGTCGTTCAGCGTTACAAATGCTTCAACTGTGTTCATGGGACTCATGAACTCCATGTTCCAGGAGTACCTAGATCGGTTTGTATTTGTGTTCATTGATGACATCCTGATCTACTCGAGATCAAAGGAGGATCACACTGAGAACCTGAGGACGATTTTAGAAGTCCTCCAACAACACCAGCTCTATGAGAAGTTGTCCACATGCATGTTCTGGACACAAGAGGTGAACTTCCTTGGGCACGTGGTGTCTGAGTAGGGGATAGAAGTGAACCCATCGAAGGTCGTGGAAGTTTTTTATTGGGAAGCACCCAAGAACATGACAGAAGTACGTAATTTCCTAGGTCTGGAAGGATATTATCGAATGTTTGTGCCCATCTTTTCTCAAGTTGCAGCACCTTTGACAGCCTTGACCAAGGAGGACCAGGATTTTGTGTGGAATGGGTAGTGCGAAGCAGCCTTCAGCTATCTGAAAGAGAAGTTGGTGAGTGCCCCAGTGCTGAGGTTTCCAGAAGAAGGGGCAGTGTTTGTGGTGTTCTGTGATGCTTCAAGAAAAGGCCTCGGGTGTGTGATGATGCAATGAAAAGGGGTTATCTCTTATGGGTCTAGACGTTACGTCCCTATGAGAGTAACTATTCCACCCATGATTTGGAGCTTGCGGCGGTCGTGTTCGCACTAAAGTTGGGGTGGCATTACCTCGTCGGGGAGCGCTTCGTGGTCTTCACCGATCACAAAAGCTTGAAGTATATCTTCTCCCAATGGGACCTGAACTTACGACAGCGAAGGTGGATGGAGTTCCTTCAGGACTAAGACTTTGAAATTTCCTACACCCTAGGAAAGGGAAATGTGGTGGCCGATGCCTTCAGTAGGAAGTCGCAGAATGATTCGGTTTGAGAGTCGGCAGATTCTTGGAAGGAGATGGAGGAGTTAGCTGCCCTACAACTAGATGCGAGAATGGATGGTGGTAGAGGCCTCCTGTATCAGATGATAGTGCAGTATTCTCTACTAAGGTAGGTGTAGGAGTCTCAGGGGGGAGACGTAGAGAGTGAAGTGATGCGTGACCAGGTAAACCAATGTGATGATCCGAAGGGGTGGACGGAGGATGGTTATAATTCGATGATTTTCTGAGGAAAGTTGTTTTTTCCAGAGGCGATGCATGAGAGAGTTCTTATTGAGTTCCACAACTCACCCCTAGCAGTGCACCTGGGAGTTTCCCAGATGTACCAGGGTTTGAAGGGTCAGTTTTGGTGGCTGGTGGTAAAGCAAGCGGTGGCAGAATTTGTGGCTAGATGCCTGGTGTGTCAGTAGGTGAAGGCTAAACACTGTGTTCCAAGTGGTTTTCTGCAACCTATGGATGTCCCCGAGTGGAAGTGGGATGAAATCTAGATGTATTTATACACGGGACTACCCAAGGTTCAAGGAGGCCGTGACACTATCTGGGTAGTGGTGGAAGGGTTGACAAAATCGGCTCACATTCTGGCGATCAAGGAGTCGAGTGCAGTGGATGCCTTAGCACGGAGGTACATGGATGAGGTGGTGTGATTGGATGGAGTTCCGAGGTCCATAGTCTCGGATCGGGATGCACAGTTCACCTCACGAGTCTGGATAGGATTGAAGCATGCTTTTGGAACCCATCTACGTCTTAGAACTGCTTTCCACCCCCAGACATATGGGCAGTGGGAGCACACCATCATGACAATGGAAGATATGCTACGGGCAAGTATCCTGGACTTCAGGGGATCGTGGGTGCGACACTTTACTTTGGAAGAGTTTGCCTATAATAATATCTATCACTATACCATTATCATGGCTCCATTCTAAGCCTTATACGGGAGGCCATGTCACTCACCTGTGTGTTGGACCAAGGTTGGGGAAGTAGGCATTCTTGGCCCGAAACTGGTGCAGAGCACGACAGAGAAGTTGCAGCTTATATGAGAGAGGATGAAGGTGGCCCATGACCATAAGAAGTCATATGCCGATAATAGGAGGAATCCCTTGGAGTTCGGGGTCAGGTACCACGTATCCCTGAAGGTCTCCCCCATCGTGGGCTGCGGAGGTTCGACAGAGGGAGTAAGCTTTCCCCCAGGTTTGTTGGACCGTTCGAAGTGTTGTGGCGGGTCGGAGAAGTGGATTATCAGATAGCACTACCACCACCGCTGCTGAGAATACATGAAATCTTCTATGTGTCCCAACTCCAATGGTATCTACATGATGTTTCACAGGTCCTTGATTGGGGGAAGTTGGATATCGAGGACGACGTGACGTTCATGGGGCAACCAGTGATGATTGAAAGTCGTGAAGAAAAGTTTCTTCGTGGGTAAAACATTCCTTTGGTTAGTCTGTTGTGGAGACATGGTGGTCTTGAGGAGAGTACCTGGGAAAGGGAAGCATAGATGAACGCCCAGTACTCAGAGTTGTTTTAAGTTTTTTTTGTTTTGTTTGTACTTGGTTGATGGAACGCTTTACCTTGTTAACTATTGAATGTGCTATTTCCCTTTTCTCTGGATTTGTGTGAAGTGTCCTGAGATGTGGGGAGGGGAGGAACTGATCCCTAGTTAAGACGCATTAATGTGGATGTGCCTAAACCCATGCGGGAGAGTCAGGGCCACCCAAAGTAGATAGTATATTAACATGGATGAAGGGAAACCCCTCACCCGCATGACCAGGCGGTTTAATCTTTTGTTTTGCGTGGTTGCACAGGGAAGAAGAGTGGTATGATTGTGATTGTTTAGGAGATAGATGAGGGAGGGGGAGTTCCTTGGTAACAAGGAGGTCTACTCCTGAGAGGTATCTTTTGAGGTGGTTGTTCGGACCCCTCTCCTTTCTTTAGGTATGGTTTTAATTCTCGAGGGTGAGAATAGTTTGAGAGGTATATGATGTAATGGCCCGGACATTCCTGGCCATTTCCTTTGCCAAAACATGGCTCCACCAAGACAGTGGCACCATGACGGTGGCACCGTGTCCTCGCCGAGCCCTTTTTTCCCTAGTTCCTGACTTTTCATCTCCCACAATGAATCTTTTGACGTAAATTAATTTTAATACCTTTTTTTAAATCCATTTAAATCCCATAATTAATTCCTAAAAAAACAAGAAGCCTTCCCGATGGGGGGTATTAAATAACACCTTAATATCATCGTGTGTAACTACCCACCCGTGTAGGAAACCACGATCTAACTTTCCAGGAGTTCAAAATTCCATATCATGTAATAGTAGGATCTCTTATTTATATCTCTCCCTAGAGATTATTTTTTTTCTTCTTAGATGGATTTATTTTTTTCTTCAAGGTGAGCCTAGAGTCCATATATTTCCATGGCTTGTGGTGCACCTCTGCTGGAGCTTTCTGCACCTCTTGGAGTCCACGGAATTCCTCCCCTGTAAGCCGCACATCCCCTGTTCTTGGCGCGGGGAGAAAAAATTTGATCCCTGATCAACCAGGTAGGGATTTTCCTTCATCTCTCCTTTCTATGTATCATGTGGGGTGGGTACACTGCTTTTTCTATGGGAGTGGGTGAAACCTAACCTTAATGAAGATAACAAAAAGTCTTTAAAGAATGAAGGGAAGGGGTGTGAACGATGTGTAGCTATTCTGTTTTTCTTCTCTTTCTTGATACTTATGTTGTGAACTATTGTGCTATGCTTACTGAAAATCATGGCTGTTGGTGGTCTTTCCTTGCACACTAATGAACCCTTTCCATCTGTAATGATTAAATGACTATAACTTGGAAATTGGTTAATCACGTAAACTCAGTGGATTAAATGGATACCCAGTAAGCATAAAGCCTTGTGTGGTCACCCCGTCTAACCAACAGAAAGAAGAAAATAATGAATGATGTTATTGAACCTGGAATTTTCCCACTCTTTTTTGGTAGTAGGTGTGTTGTTCTGTTTGATTGCCTATGGGGTGATATGGGTGAGGATGGGATCCTTTTGGTTGTGAGTCTGAAATGGTGTGGTTGATCTGATTATGATACGAATTGGGGTGGAATCCTATACTGTTGGCATATCATTAGTTCATTATTTTGGGGATGTGGGGCTGTATCTTAAAGCCTTCTTTGGTTCCAATACTTTGAGGGATCTCACTTATCCCTTTTTTGTAGTGACTTCACAAGAGAACCGGCTGTGAATGCTTATATTTTTGTTTGACTGTTTCTCTTTTCATAGCTTGTGGTTATGCATGTTAGTTTCCCAATAGTGCAGAATTAACATAAATTATGTCACTTTAACATGAAGCTAAAAATGGGTTAAACGGGGAATTGGTTTTGGGAATGAGTTGTTACTTGGCCGTGGGTGTTGTGGCTTCTTTTATGAATGAATAGTAACAAGGGTGTTATGCTTGGGTTGGATTTGGGAACCCTAGGTTGGGATGATTTCTTGTTAACTATACATATATCTGTAGTTTTTATTTTTTCTTATTCACGCCCCACCCATGTTGAGAACTTAGTGCTGAACACCCCCATTTCATGGGGAGGGTGTTTTTCCCAACACTCCTATGAGTGGCTGGTTGTTAGCTCTTTTTCTGCTCCCTTTCCTGAATAGCCCAAGACTCTTCAGGTAGTTTTTCATGGCCTGGAGTCCATTATTATCCCACGAATCTTTGGGCAGGGTAGTGTTGTGGTTGGCCAAGGTGTTTTCGGGCAGGTTGTTTCCCAAGTATCTTCGGGATGAGGCCCAGGTGTCTTCGGGCATGACAATAGCTTTCTGGCCCAGGTGTCTTCGGGCGTGGCAGTGGTTTTTCTAGCCTAGTTGTTTTCAGGTGTGGTTACACTGGTGGTTATGGCCCAGGTGTTTGCGGGCGAGATGTGGTTGTGGCCTCGGTGTTTGTGGGCAGGATCTGTGGTTGTTTCCCAGGTGTGTGCGGGCGGGTGTGGCAGTGGGACTGCGATGAGAATGGTGGGATTGGTTTGATGCGTAGGATGTCTTCAATATCTAGTGGGAAAGTGGCGTGGTGTACCCAAATGTCGATGTGCTATTACTATACATTACTTGAATTTCATTATTTGGGGAGTGTACCTTGGTGGGGCTCGGTGGATAGTTTACCTAGCTAGATGTTTTGGTTATCTCCTTTTCTCACAGGGCATTAGAATTCATCTCCACTAGTGCACGAGGGCCTTTGGTTTTCCCTACTGCGTATACTTGTATGCTCACCCTACGTATATAAACTGATTTCGGGTTTCTAAGAGGATTTCAGGGATCATGCATGGCCATAATCGCTTGGGCGTTGGGACATTGCGGTTGCTATTTTTTTTTCTTTTGGGTACTTTACCTTTGTAGTTTCCTTGTACCTTTTTGGCTTTTACTTTTGTAACATGCATTTGTGAATGGTTTACTTTGGGCTTTACCTTTACCTTCAGCTTTTGGTGTTGTTTGGGATTTAATATCTTATTCCCGATCCTATTAAAATAAAAAGGGTAATGCCTTCAATCTTGTGTGTGATTCTATACCCTTGGTGCTAGATGCCACTCCGGGACCTATTGAGGGTGGGTATCAGGGGTCATTATCTCTCCTTCAACTTAAAGAAGGAAGGGTCTGGCAATCTTCTTCCCCTTTCCTCCTTTTGGTGAAGGCAGGTCGTGACAGACCACTTGTACACAAAACTAATGACTCGTACGTAGAGTTGATGACACATAAAAACTATTTAGATGAATCATATTCTCATTATAGAATGAATAATACATAATCTTGATCACACATACATTGGTTTCTTTCCTTTTCAAAATTTTGAAACCCCAATCGAAATGAATCATATGATTCTCTAAAAAATGACTCATCCATACTTTTTTGGCCAACATATGACTCATACTAAACAATAAATTTACCAAATATTCAAATGATTTAAGAAAAATGATTTTCTAAATTAATCTAAAATACCTCCAATCCTCTTCCATCCTTTAATATATATAGTCCTTACTTAGAAATATATTATATTAAATATTTCTTCCAAGTTTTTGTTAATAAAAATAATGCAAAAATCACTCTTAAGGAATTTTTTCCATCATTGCTGTTGTGTATTATTTTTTTGGCGGAGTTGGGACTATAATTTTTCAAATGTGGACCCCAATTATTTCTTGAAAGAAGGGACATAAGAGAGGTTTTTTAAAACATATTGTTCCCCTTTAATCCATACCTTCAATGAAATGTTTCCCTTATTTGTCAAAGGATAATCTTTATGAAGCACCTCGGTTTGGATGGACCACTAGAGGGTGAATAAATAACACTATTTTAAAAAAATTTCCACTCTTTAATTCAATATTTTGAACCTATTAGTGTTTTTGATCTAGTAAATATAATCTCATTGGCTCATCTCATGTGTAGTGGTAACAAAAAGAGAAATAAAAGTATTTACAAGGTTCATCATAAAATCATACAACATTTCATTTTGGTTAAACACCCAAACATTTATTCTATACTATAAACACTTGTGGGTAGAACATATTTGACACCCAATTTACACTATTCCTATAATTAGTTAGTCATTAAAACATTAATTCTCTAGTGATTGGTTAGAAACCCCAACAAAAGTCCTCCATTAACTACATAGACACCCCAATCACAAGATTCTTCTTTAACTTGATCCAAATGTAAAAACATTCTATTTATGTTCTTGGATTCTTCAATGCCACATGTGATTTGACCTCCCTATTTGAACAAACTAGATAAAATGGTTTTCTTATATCAAGTGATTGAAGAACCTCTATTATTTAGCGGAATTGGTCTATTGGTATTGAAACTCTATCCAGATCCCGATTCATCTAGTTATTCTTAGTCTCTCCAATACTTGGGTGCATAATAGAACAATGGATCCTGGTATTAATTTCTTCTCTTTCTTTGAAACTTTTTTGTATCGTTATCTTAATGTTATCAAAATTATTTCATGTGCTGACAATATTATTCATCACCTAAAGGTCTTATTATATTCACAGAATATAATCCCGAATATTATTTTCATTTATTATACTGTATTATTTAATATTTAATATCTAATAATTATTGATAGTTTCCCCCTTATTTTCATTTAGTAACCAAATAATCAGGTTGTTTCTATTTTAAATCATAAGAAGACCCAACCATTTATTTTCTTTCATCATTTTGAAGAACTAAAAACATAGAAAATCCTCATTTAAATCTCCATTGGACTCGAGTTCTTATTATTTTTATCCTCATATATACATATCACATACTCAACATCCTCATTGATTTTAAATATCTCTATGATGTTTTCACATAAGCTTGTGCAAAGAGACACATAATATTTTTATATAGAGAAGAGATCACTGATCACTATACACTACATTATGGAACTTATTGAGACATTAAAAACTCACATAATAGGTTTTCATAATGAATCTTAGATTACCAACCTTCACCCTTACATATAAGCTTCTCATAGTTGATTTACATGAATGTACCATTGAACTGTTATGTGTATCTATCCTATGATATCCTCAGTCACCATCAGTATGGTGTTCACATATAAACTCTATCATGCAGGATTGTTGATCATGACTAAAGGATACTAATTGTAAGACCTAACCCAATATCTATTTCATGGTCTCATATTTTCATCCTATGGTCAATTTTCTGACCGTACAAAACTCATGGTCGATAAATCTCACTTTATAAGCTTAGTTTTCCGACTATGTTTCCCATGGTAAATTTTTTATTTGCATGGAATGTAAAATTTTAAATTGTATCTTTCATGACTCATGGTTGATCACATTATTCACTCATTATCACTAAATATGCCTCATATTTCCTTCCTTTAATTTTTATTGAAATTATAATTATTTAATCGATCATAATATTTTAATATCAATGAATAAATAACCTTTTAGTGACTGAATAATAATCCATCATTAAAAATGATTTTTGGAACCTCATAAATCATTTATGAATATTTTTTAACCATTACATTGCGTTCACAACTTTCGTATTACCCATTTTTAGATAGTGAAACCTTCAGATGACCCTCACACATCTATCAGGAACCTTTATTCACCATACTGATATCTTAATTTACCTTTATGTAACTTTGAACTACCCTTAAATAGGTGGTATTATAGAAAAAAAAAATCCTTTTACACATATTATTCCTTAATTTTTAACAAAAATAACCAATTATTATAACCCAAAGATCATGAGGACTAGTGTATTTAGGATACTAGGTTCATAATACATCATTGTGAGACTAAAATAAACATTTTTATTTTATTTTACATAATGATATCCTAAATTAGTTTGAGCTCTTAAGCCTTATGAGATAAATCGGGGACTATAAAGTCAAAATGTGTGAGCTAAAAATTCTAGTAATATAATCAACATGGTAATGAAACATGCATTGTGATTCAATAGTATAACATGATATCTAATAATATAAGGCTCAAGAGTAATTAAATTGGAACATAACATAAGGAACATGGTATCATAAGATCATGGAATCATAGTAAGTGTGTACGAAATATATAACATGACATAAATATGATTCATGTATATCATCCTATAAAATTTCAAAATGTGTAAAATGTACCCTAAGGGAGTAGGATTACTCCATAATCATATACATTACACCTCGTGAGACTAAATATTTACCCAATGCATTAGAGTACCATATGGATGTACATATCATAACATGTTCATGATTTATGTATCCCACAAAAAGTAAATCAATCATAAGGAATAAAAGTATGAAGTAACCATGGAGATAAAATGGGTAGTATAATCTTGTCTTGTATAATAATAAAAATAAATACCATAAACAAATCATTGAATTATGAACATATGGAATGTATTACTACATTAATTTATGGGAGAATAATATAGTTTTATATGTGAGATTTATATATACATAATTTAGAAGCAATACATAACATAATGTTTATCGTCATGGATGAAAATGTATTTAAAATATTATAAAGAACATTTCATTAGAAAAATACCCTTTTAGTTTGAAATAACTTCATAAAAATGGTATATTTTACAAAAATAATATAGAATTTTTTTTATCTTAAATTAAAAAAGGAAAATTATAATGGAATATTCAAAATATTTAGTGGTGATGATGGTGGGAAATTACATACATTATATATAAGTTAAAAACCTTCAACTAACACTGTTCTAAAAAGGTTAAAAAGTCCCTCATTTTGAAATTGATAAGAATATTCCTTGAAACCATTTTTTTAAAAGTAAACATGAAAAAACATTCACGAAACCTCCAGAAAAAGATGTCTCAATAAAGGAAGAGAGATTTTGTACCCCAAGTCCTACCTCTAATAGGCCTGGAGTTTTAAAATAGAATCAAGGGTATAAAAATCTCACGATATGGGAGGAATTACCCTCTATAAATGAAACTGGATCAGAATATTTGATAAACAACTACAATGAAACTACATTAGATAATATAAATATAAACCATAAACCTTCCCATAATTCAGAAATAATGTAAAATGATACATATAAAAATCTACAATATAATGTACCAAAAGAAAATTCTATAACAACGACTCAATAATAGCTCCCAACCCCAGTTAGCAATGCACAACTCGGTCACCAAATTCCTCCTAAAACCTCAAAAAAACTATTTATATGTATATTGGGTGATCATAATAGGTATACTCAGTATAAAAATAACCATGGTCTCATGTTAACATGTGAAAAAAACATGCTAGTACACCAGTGAGAAATAAACTAGACCAACAATAACATATACATACCAACTAACTAGAACCCATCACCATGGTCTGCTCACCAAATTATTCAACCAATATAATAATATATCATTGAGATCATAACAATGTAATGCACCCCAATTCCACTTTCCCACTTATTTTATGATCTCACACCCCAACGTTGAACATTATGTGCCCATATCCCTCCGTAAATATCATATCAAATCACATCACATCTCATCCACAAACACCTGGTCGATCAAGGTTGTGGGATGGGATTCATCCTACCTGACACACCCTTAAAAGGTCTAGTATCGTGTGCTAGAATCAAGAATCACCACACCATGTCTCACTCAAAGATATATGTTCCATCTAATAACATCTCGTTTAATAAACCTTGTCTATCACACCATATCTCATCACATAACCAAAGAATTAGGGTGTCATTATTGTGATTGAAATTAACTTCATAACCTCCTCCTACCATGAATAACCCCACCACATATCACATCACATAATTGCCTCATCATATCACATCTCATATAAAAACATCTAGGCTAACACTACTGGGTAATATACAACACCAAACAATATAATCACTGATTTTGAAGGAAGATCAAATAAGAGGGGGTAGCTAGTCATCCACGTCACCACCATCATGGATATCAGAGAAAACAACCTGACCCAAAACCTCCAGGAATTGGTAATGTTATCCAACTCAGGTGGGGAATATATACAAATAACAAAAATGTACATGGTATATAGATAAAAAAACACCCTAACTATGAGTACACATCAACAAAACTAGAAAAAACCACAACACCTCTATTTTCCCACATACCAACTATCATAGTCCCTACCACCACTATATATAACACATCATTCAACATCCACACAAGCCAAAAAATATTTCTACTTTCACTTATTGGTTCAACCAATTTTCTTCATTTATCTATTCTATTGCACATTACCCCACTCATTATTTATTTCAACTCGTTCTATCCAAAACCACACATAAATTATTTTCCCATTATTTATTCATTTTCAAACCCATATTATTTTATTTTAGCATCATAAATTATTTTGAGGTTAACATGGAAACTAACAAAACCACACCACACAACAACTCACCTATGTCACACAACCACTACCTCAAAACCACACATTAACCATCAGAGCTATGCCACAACAACCAAACCATATCACAAAAAAACCACTTGTCTCACATCCCATACACACATCATAACACGACTGCCACACACAAAAACCACATATAGCCACCACACATCATCACCATTGTACACCACTACCACTATGCACCACAACCTCAAATTTAAACCTATATGCACCCACACCACATTGCACAACTACCCATATCACATTAATGCCATCCAATCACATCGCATCAAAACCCCACACCCCAATAATCCTATCCAGTTGCCTCCATTACCGCACATAACCCCAAACCATGCAAGGAAACACAACTGGAACAAACACCCAACAATAACAACAAAATTCAGACTTTAAAAAATAATTCAAGTATTTTCATTTCATTAGTTCTTAAATTAAAAATGGATATTTCCACAAAAACCATATTCTTTGGGAAACCAATTTATTGTCCAGATATGCATATTTAGCCTTTTAATTTAGTGTTTGGTCACACAATAACATAACAAGGGTCTCAACACATATCATCTATATCAAAAACAAGTCTTCCAAAAGACTTTATTTTCTATATTGGAAACAAGCATGCACAATATCATAAAAAATATATATCAAAGTAGTAAATCATAAAATATCTATCCATACCCATGAATTTCAATTATTCAAATTTATTTTATTTTTATACCAACCCTTATTATCCACCCAATAGAAATAAAAATCATTAAATCCTTTCACATACTACATAAAATGGAGAGAATGGGGACCCCTTACATCAATAGATGATATATGATCAAAATGTGCACAATAGGAAAAAAGGAAAACCCCTCAAATCATAAACACAGTAGGGTAATCATAGATCAACCTGAACCACATAAATGGGTCATCAAAATGAATCCTAACACATACATAGATCATATTAGACCCATCACAGCGAAACCCTGAGAGAATAATATGAATAAAAGAAAAATAAAGAGAGAATAACTCACCACATATCACCAATGAGAAACCACCGAAACCAAAGGATCAAAGTGAAGGATGATAGGAACTTAGAAAGAAAATGATCAGGTGAATAAAAAAGAAAATTCATTCAAATAATACTTATAAACAAACTAAAAATCGCCACCTTTACGATGTAAATTAAATTTTTATTCCATAAATTTATCAGGCTAATATAAATTATGTCATAAAACAACTATTTAGGTAGTACAAACCTATAATACACATCCTACATAAAAAATGGTTACTATGGATTAATTAACTAATTCTATATGTTTCACTTTTACTGTATAACCCCATATCATATGATGTCCCCTATTTTCACACAAACCATAATCCATTTTCATGGGAAGCCATAAAACATAGACTTATGCTAAAAACACTTTTTTAAATCATAAATGGCTTGCTACAATTATGATATAGCTCCACCTCCACCAATCCTCCTCTCACCTCTTCAAAACAACACTAAATGTCCTAAAATAGAAAAGTAAAGAGTAAATAATGCATGGACCATTACATAAGATACCTATCAAATGACTCCTACCCCTGAAAATCGAAACCAAAATCAATGATATAATGGGTATGAATAACCACACTATGAGATATCTCTAAAGGATCTCATTATATATCATCACTACTATAATACAAGCACACTTAATCGAGGTTCCCACAAAACATCCTTGGAAACCACATCACCACGTCACCACGTCACCACATCACAACCTCTCACCGGGAACAACACCACACATCCGGTACTAGAAAAACCATATTCCTTATATACAGGAATATCCCCACCTGACCATTTCATCCTACACGTAGCCCAAGATAACTACTTCCATAACTAACACACAACACTAACCCACAAACAAAAATCATGGAATTCCATCTTCAATATCAAGATATTATCCACTTTGAATGGCACTGACTCACCCATAATATTTTAATCGTGTCATAGTATAATTTATCTTGAGTAAGATATAGGTACTCCAATTTTTACATATTGGAAGCTTTATCAATCTCCAAAACATTATGTAAAAGTAGCACATATCATAAAATAGAAATATCAAAATATCACGTCATCCAATAAAAATAAATCATTGAAAATTAATACTCAAAATTTCTCAGGTACTAGGAACACATATATGTCTCCCACTACAAAGTAATATCCCCTAGGATTCCATTCCTACACAAAATGAGAACCAAGGGAATGTTTTTTCCATGAATCACCCTCTCTTGATGATCTTAAATCTCTACGGGTCACTTCACAAACATCACATCATACTTGACATCCATCTATCCCCAGTTAATGATGTAGGAGTCATCGTAAAGATACCTATAAAGATAAGATATGTGAAAGATGTTGTGAATACTATATAATTGTGGTTACAACACCGACTGATATGTCACATCATTGACACACCCCAACACCTCAATGGGCCCAAAAAACTAGGGAAAAATCTTACCCCTATCAAACCTCAGCTACCCTCGTGGAGGGGAGACTCTCATGAAAACATGGTCTCCATTCAAAAAATATAAGAGCCTCTAATATGATCAACATATGGCTTTTGAAAGTCATGTTCTACCCTGATCCCCTCTCAAACTAATTTGGTTTTCTTGGTCATGCTCTATGCCACATTAAGAGTAATAATTGCAAACATCCCAACCTTCATCCAGCACAATAGAGAAGGAAATGGATTTCCATAAAATGTCTCAAATAGGGACATACTAATGGATAAGTGAAATATTTTGTGGTATGAAAACTCAACCAAAGGAATTTTCCTTTTTGTAGAATCCCCCGAAGTCCATGAGGCAACCTCAAAACATATCCTTTAATCTCTAGATGGCATGCATTGTCGGTCCATACGTATGAGGGATAAAAGTAGTTTTAATGAAAAACTAGGAGTTGAAATAATGATAAAACCCCCTCTGGAATCACTTGGTAAAATGAGTATCATAATCAGATATTATTTTCCTCAGTACCTTATTAATCTTATCCACATTTACCATATACCACCTCTCCAAAACAACAATGAAACTCAACTCACGGATTGCCAAGAAATGGACCGACTTCATTAGTTATTCCACTATCACAAAAAAATTCATCCCAAAATACCTATAGATGGGGTAACCCTAGGATGATGTACATAGATATTTTCTCCCATTTTGTCTCAATAAGATCCAAGGACTGCAATATACCTTTAAGAATAATATTCCTTACTTTCATGTTCAAACAAACTAGACACCTCACCACAAACAATACCACAAACCATTAGATCCCTGGCCACCAAATATGCCTCCTTATAACATGATAAATCTTTATAACAACTAGATGTAACAGTAAAGTAGATATTTGAAACTTATGGGAAACCCCTCACACATCGCATGAAAAATGAATATCCTACATTGGAATAACAATTGTTTCTGTCCATCCCTTAAGGGAATCACTATAGTTAATGTAATCATGAAACACCACTATCTATGAGTGTTTCAAACAATGATACTCTACCTAGAACTTCATATTTGAATCCATAGTTATATATTAGAGACAACCATGTAAAAGTATCTTCATAAATTCATGATGCATTACTATATACTCATCCATCCCTTTCAAAACATTAGTAGACTCCCAAATTATATCTCCTTGGGAATTACAACTCAATTCATTTTCAGCCACATTGGAAATTTATGCGGAGTAATAGATCCCAAAATCTTAACCGTAGAGAAACTATATCCACCTTAAATAGTTTAGATTCGCATTTCAGTAGGAGAAAATAGTTTTTAGCCTCTCTTGAACTATGAAAGCCACAATGAACTCACTGGTGAGGTAATGGAACTAAAAAATTTGTGAAAACATAACCACTGCTAAATCTAAATCATGGGTGGAGTAGTTATTATCATGGTTTAATTACTTCAAAGTCCCATAATAGATCTATACCCTTTGTTACATTAACAAAAATACCAATCCTAGATGGTAAGCATTATAGAAGACCTCAAACAACATACCATTCTTAGGAAACCAATGCACTGAAGCATTTACCCACAACTACTTTAGTTAATCGAATGCTTCTAGGATCTAATAACCTCACACAAAGCCTGGTAATTCTTGGTCAATGTTGTGTGATGGGTAATAAATTGAGATAAATTGGGTACAAACCTCAAATAATAGCATTTGAGACCAAGGAAACTGCAAACCTCCACCATGTTCTAGGGTTCTTCAAAAAAACTACCTCGATCTTCGATATGTCAGCTGAAACACCAAACTAGGAAACCAAATGTCTAAATAAAGACACAAATTTCATCTAGAAATCACTCTTATAGAAACCACTATAGAGTTGGTGGTTTCAAATGATTTGAACAACTTCTCTGATATATTCATCATACTCCTCCTATGAACTCGGGTTGAAAATGTTATCATCAAAGAATACAATGAGAAATTTATCCAAGAACTCATGGAACCTAGAGTTAATAATTCCTATAAACATGGATGGTGTGTTAAAAAACCAAAAAAAATTACTACAAACATGAACTACCTATACATGAACTTGAAGATAGTCTTCAGAATATCCCCATCCTTCACCATCATCTAGTGATATCTAGACCGTATATTGAATTACAAAAACTAACTAGATCCTCTCAGATGATCTAAATGATTTTTTTACTCAGAAGAGGGCAATAATTCTTGACCTTCACCTGATTCATCCTCTGGTAGTCTACACACAACCTCAGACTATAGTCGACCTTCTTGGAAAACAACACCAGAGCACCCCATACTAAAACAATGGGTTGGAAAAAACCACTCTAAATTAGGTCATCCAAATGAATCCTAAAATTTCAAAGCACTATAGTCTTCTTCTGATAGGGATCCATCAAAATCATAGATGAACCTAGATGAATATCTTTCCTGAACATGATGTCACATTAAGGGGCAGTGTTAAAATCTCTTAATAAGAAAAATTTTAGGAACTCCTCTGCAACTCTTATACTTCCCCCACCCAATATTCCTTGGATATGTTTTCCAATTGAGACAGAAGAGGAACTAAATTCTGAGAACCCATTAGATAACCTTACATCACAACAAAATCAACTAGCTGGACATCGAAATTGGAAAAAACTCTCCCATAGAAATATTCAATGATTGTATACACATCATACAACCAATACATTCTATACATAATATATTATAGTTCTATATGCAATAATAAGAAGTCTCCCACTAACCGGTGCTACCCCATCACCAGTGGAAATCCACAAAACATATCAAAAAATGAATCCTAAACTCCAACTAGTGTGGATAACCCCAAGGGAAATGGAATCCTCTCAATTTCTAGTCCAAAAGAATGGATGGAAGGGGGAGAAAAAATGGAGTTAAGGGTTACCAAATCAAACAAAACACACAAATGGGTAGATTCTAAATTAATTTTACCTCAAACAACTCCTGGATCAACCAACATTGCTACCTATAACACATGAATCTAACCACGCCCAACTCCTAAGCCTCTATACAGATTCCCCCCTTTACCACACTTTTCCCTAGGTCCCTACATAAAATTATTATCATGATGTTTCCCTCTTCCAACACCATCTACCTTGTACTATTGAATAAGAACCAACAATCTCTTCCATTGAAACTGTCTTAGAGGAAAATGTTTCTTATATCGAAAAGGGGCCTGACTAAATATATGAAACTGGAATCTTGAAGTACTTAGAAACTAATCTTAGTGTCTCCCATTTCTTCCATATACATAAAAAATGGGAATCCACTAGAAAGTAATCAGAATCAATCTACCCAAAACAATGGGAGGAGGTTTTCTACGGGTGGTTCCCCATGAACTACAACCCTGACTTCCTAAACACTTCTGGCCAACTGAATGAATCCATACTCCTCAAGGTGCCCTAATAGCCACTCTCACATGGATTAAATCCCACATAAATTATCATCTAGAAAAATATATAATTTTATGTACATCATGATATGTTGGGAGTGTAAACCGTGTGACTGAAAACTTGATCACTATGTGAAAAACCTCTACCCAATGCTGGTATCTGGAGTCATCTTCTATGAAATAATTTGGAACAGTGTTTAAGAGTTCATTGACCCTAATATGATGATCCCACACACTCAAAATCCCTTACTTAAGGGTGAACATATTCTTCCTCTTGACTTCCATCATCTTAAAAAATATTAACTCCACCAGGAACCCCATCTGATAGTATATCACAACACATCTTCCTCCTTATGATCGCCAATGTAGAGACCCGAAGCTTGACGTACATGGACATTACATTACTTTTGCGGAATACTTAGTACATGACAAAAACACACACACAAGGATCATAATAGTTTAGTGTCTTTGGAAACTCGGAACTTAATCTTATAATCTTGGTGAAAGATCTTAAATATCTCCCATAATGATCTTCCCTTTTTTTCTTACCTAAAACCTTTCTTTATATCCTGGGGAAATTAAAACATAAAAGTGTGAGCTCAAATGCTCAGTAAGGGTAAACAAAAGAAAAATCAATCACATCATATTCATAAGAACATAAATTTTGTAAATCTTAACCTGCAAAAGAGATCATAATTTCATAACCTGGGATAACTCATGGTAGTGAAATGTATTCACAATAATCATAACATAAAGCATTAAACTTTGTGGCATACACACATAATCATAGAGAATCATTTCTTGTTAGTCAAGACTCATTTCCAAGACTATCTTAGTGGATAAAGTCCATTTCTAAATCGAGTGACCCTCGTTTCAGTCCTGTTTCACTAAACTGGTATAACCTACCATTCTAGCCATGTCTATCTCATGTGATATAAAATCTTTACCCAATGCATTGGAGGGAGATATAGGTCCCACCCATCTCATAATGATACCATTCTTATGTGTGCCACAAAATCATAAATCATACATCATTGAATAACCCATGTAATACAAATGGGAATCTTATACATCATGACATCATAAAACAATTCATATAAGATAAAGGAATTCATAAAAATAATTCCATCACAACATAATCAAATCAATGTAATAATAGGGATAAAAACAGAACCCTTTATTATCTTAGATGGAAACTAATTTTGATAAAACAATTGAACTTCATTCTTGAGGAAAATATCCTTTCTACTTCAAAAACACTTTTCCTTTCTTAACATGCCATACAATTTTAAACTAAAAGAAGTTGATTAAAAATAAACTTGAAAACTTGTAATGGAAGCTTCTGGGAAATAATGTTTTAAAAATCCATTCATGCCGTATAAGTTAAAAAAAACATTCTTCTCGTACATTTGTCGGAAAAGTAAAAAAGTACCTCATACGAAAAATGACAAAAGATTCATTTCACATCCTTTACTAAAAACTCACCGAAGGGTAAATTTGGATTTAAAAAAATTGTAGGTGGATGGAAATAACATTACATATTGAGGAAACATGGATTTGGATGATAAAATACACCCCAGTAAATACCAAAGTATAAACAATCTCGGATAAAAATGAGATTGTGATATTTTCCCTTACATTAGGTCCGATTTGCTTCGTATGTGTCCGAACCTCCTGTATAATGATTTAAATAATGTCATTGACATATTACATAATCATATTCATTGTTATGATATCATATATGGTTCACTTATAACTTTATATTACCTGTTCTTTTGTAAATTCCATGTTAAAGAAGCGTTTTGGGTAAAATCGTTTCATTTATTGTAGGTGTTTTGACTTGTTGTTCTTGACATTATTATTACTTATATCATGATTTAATTAGTTCCAGAATATAAAATATGATTTATATATCATATATATTCAGTATATATATATATAATAGATAGATAAATGAAATGAAAAACACCGTTCATGGAGACGGTAGTCCGTACGTACGCATGAACGCTGTTTTCCTTTCATTATTGTCTTGAATGGAAGTAAGTAGATGACATACATATATATATATATATATATATACATAAATCAAGTATCTTTATAATGTCATATATTTCATTATTATTTCTTATATATACTTTATAATCATTCTTAAATGGTTAAAATGGAGAATGAATCTCATCGCGTCGTGGAGACGGTAGTCCGTATGTACGCACGAGCGATGATATCATTTCCGTAATTATTGAATTGAATTGGAGTGGATTATACAATATATCAGAATAAATATGATGTTATAATAACTATGTATAGTTATTATTTACACCATAATACCCATCCATGTAAGGTGTTGGTGGAAAAACAGATTACACCACGGCGTGGAGACGGTATTCCGTACGTACGCACGCGCGGTGATTTCATTTTCTGTAGGATGGATAGATGGTGAATTAAGATTTTATCATAATTATAATAACATATCAGTATATTAGTGATACTGATGTTATTACTTCATAATGAAACAACCTAAGAAGAAGAAGTGGAAGAAGAAATAAAGGTTAAAGAATTGGTAACGGTAATTACCTCTTCTTTGAAGCGCCTCTTTGAGACCTCCTCTTAGGGAACTACAATTGGTCTTTGAGGATGACCATAACATCTAGGATGTTTCTAGGGAAGTGGAGAAAAGATTTGGTCAGGGGTTGGTAGAGCTTGAAGGCTCAAAGTTGTGTGAGGAAGAGAGGGAGGAGATGCCCTTTTATAAGGGAGGAGAGGGGCACCTTTGGAATAACTAAAAATATTATTTTATTATAAAGTCAAGTTCGGTTTTAAATAGCCCCAAATTGATTTATTTCGAGGCTAAGGTGGGGATGGATCGAAATCATTTCATGCAATAGAATTTAGACAAGTTTAGGATCCTATTTTAACCTTATCATTTAGATTTAACATTAAGTTAAATAATTTTACTTTTACCGTGTCTTCTTGTGTTCTTATACTACAAGGTTAATAAACTTACTATATTAAGACAAACGAACCCCAAGTTGTTTATTATTAGTATATATAACCTTATCTAAGTCATTTGGCTGAAACTTAGATTTTTACAAATAAAATAACAATTAATAATATAATATTTGTTTTAAAAACCATTTTATGTTAATTTTGACACTATTTGGTACATGATTTTTATGAAATTTATAACAGAATGATAAGTTAGAACCAAGTTAATTAAATCAATAATAACATGTCATATTAACCTATAAAATTAGTATAATTCATAAAAAGTCTCAAATTATATTTATTTTGGTATTTATAACATCAATTATGTCAATATTTTATTAATGAGATAATTACTGCATCATCGTTGTGTCATAAATAACATATAATATTTAATGTCTAAAAATTACAAATAAAATACCATTATGTAGGAAATCTCTTTAGCTTTCTAATGAATATTTATAGTCGAATTTATCTTATGTATAACCCCATATTAAAAATGTTTTAGTAAATAAACTTTGATTTTAACTCTTTTAACCATTCTTTAAATAAATTAATAATAAATGTCCTAATCTAATCCAAGTGGGCCTAAATGGTCATATTTTATTCCTAAGTTTGTTTTTGGTCGAATTACACTTGTCCAATAGAATTAGGACATGTGTTAGGGTAATAATAATATCATTTCTACCCTTAATTACCCTATTTACTTTTAACCGCGGTAAAAAAAAGTAAAAAGTTACTATTCACCAAAAATTATTTTCATCTCATTGAACCACATTTTAGTCCTTGATATTAACAGTGTCTCTCGGATTTTCGAAATTCCACTCACAGAAGCGGTAAAATTAAGTTTTATGAAAAATTCAGTTTTTTTAACTACCACTTAGTGGTTTCACTATTCATCAAAAATTGAAAGTTTTCAGAAAAATACCAAAAATTAGGCCTAAGCTATATTTGATATTATGAACTCAAAAATGATTTCTATTTTACTAAATTAAAAACATATTAGGTGCATTAATTAATTTAAAAATTAATTCTCATCGTCAAAACAAAAGGCGTGTTTTTAAGAGATAATAACTATCAAAAGATTGACACTTGTTTATAACTGGTTTAAATGTGAAATTACATCCAATGACAAACATTGTATTAAATTGTAAAAATATATTCTAAATATACTTTAAAACCACTTAAATTAATAATTTATCACTATTAATTATTTCGATTGAAAAAGTTGTTTTTAATTAAAATTTAGTAATTTTCACTATTCATCAAAAATTGAAAGTTATCCGAAAATCACCAAAATTTCACCCTAAGCTAATTTCGATAGTCCGAATCCAAAAATGAAATCCATTTTGAAAAATAAAATTTACAAAATTTCAAAAAGTGGTTATTACTATTCATAACGGCTAGTTTTAATAATATTTTAATAGCACATCGTTGTTTAGTGAAACTTGGTGTCGCGTACAACACACGCTATCGTGGAAGGTCGCGATTGCGTGTAATTCAAGCCAGGTAAGAGATGTGTGTTGTGAAAGCTCCTTTTGGTGTAGCATATAACACAATACATTAATGAAATTAAAAAGAATATTTTTCATAAAATCTCGGGGTGTTACATTCTACCCCCCTTAAAATGAATTTCTCCCTCGAAATTTATCGGGGTTATAAATGGTTTACTATTTGAAAGTTTCTTTAATCGAAACCCACATCGTAAAAAGGAATACCAAAACCAATCTTTAAAAACAAAAGTATGAAACGTAATGGTTACCCAAATAAACCAATCACTGGGTTTCCCCATAGGTGAAAATATGGATATGGAAGAGAAATCTAACCATCATGTTCTGATGGAGAGTGGTAGAGAACATGGCTATGGAAAAGCCAACAATCACAAATCCATAAATTTGTGACGATCTAAGGTATCATTTGATTAGTCAGATATAAGAGCACTAGGACAACATTTTTGGTTTTCAAGATCATTTCCCTAAAGTGGAATAATTTTAATAAGAATAAATACTTACTTTATTTTGGTACAATCTCACTGTTGTTCGTGCCTTGAACAATTTCCACTTCATCTCTTAAATAAATGAAGTTGAATTTGTTATTCGTGAAGTGTTAGCAGATCATGTGATAGAATGACGGGTCATTCCATCTGTCTCAAACAAAAGGTTAGAAAAAGTTATCAAATATAAGTCATTCTATAGTGAGATTAATCATATATGGTTCCTAAAATGGACTTATACTTCATATATCATACTGCTTAATATAATAAAACTAGTTTCTACTAAACAGGGACTTCCTGTAGGCCAGTGGTATGCGATAAAGGCCAGTCGCACTTCGGTTGTGGGTTCGATTCCCACATCCTTATCCGACGCGATGGGCTGTCACCCGTCCTGCAGGTTGTCCTTTTTCTAAAACTACATTACTATAACATCCCATCAATAATATCGAAAATCTTCTATCCTTAAACAATACTAACTTATGTCCAACATAATCCATTCTAATCTTTAAGCTTATCCAGAATACTACAGTCCACTCTCATAATATAATGAAAACGATTAATAGAGATTTAATACCATCGTTGATCCCCATATATCATAAGATATGTCTTGTTGGTCACATTCCAAACATTCAAAGGCCTTAATCAAGTATTTTCTTGAATACCCATTGGACCTTAGTGAAAACATGTATGCAGTTAAAAGTTAACACCTTCCATATACCAAAATCCTCAAAATTCTATATACTCAAACCATGATATCACTTAGTCCTTATATCAATGATGAGCTCATGAATACTATCAAATATTTCATTTTCTCGTTTTCCCTTCATTATGCGCATATCATATACATTTCAAAAATATCTGAATAACCTTTCATGGATAGTTGTACCATTAATCATACACTTTCAAAACTCAAGGAAAGACAACAGTGTAACAATCCTTAGATGTCTCTTTATTCCATAGTACCATGAGATTTCTTATACAACGTTACACATGATAAACATGTAATCATTCCACTACATTCTTAAACCATTGACCAAGCTTCAACAATTCTTTCATCTCACATATCATTTGTAGTCTCTTCATCATCATCCACATAAATACTACCCATACGACCATACTAATTCTATTCAAGAGACTTTCCCTTAGGGCATTGGTTTGCATAATGCCCGTACATTCCACATTTAAAACATTTAACCATTGTTGATGTCGTAGCAATACCATTATCCTCATCCCTGGTGTTAACTGAACCTTTTCCTTTGCACTTACTGGCTTTGTGTCCTTATTTTCCACACCCAAAGCATCTTCCAGTTCCATTGAAACATTCTCCTTGATGCCTCTTCCCACATGATTTACATAGGGGAAATTGAACTTTCTTTCCTCTATGATCATCATGAAACTCCATCTTTCTCTTATTAGCTGAGTCAGGAAACTTACCAAATTTTACTTTATTAATCATATTATGAGATTGCTGATTCGGCATAATAATGATGTTTGGAATTACAAATCCCATTTCATTTGGTTGCTCATGAAAAATATCATTCCATTGTCCAGCATATCCTCCATTATCGTGAATCACATTGTTTCCAGCCATTTTCTGAAACCCAAAAAGAATAGTGTGAGAGGCAAAAATCATGCTAGGGAAAACAACATTATAAAGGGGGAGTATCCTCAATATCTAACTTCTTAGGTTAAATTATAAGATCGTTACCATAGTTATAGGACTGTATCCTATACGTATACTTATCCTTAGGGACATCCCTAGACAAACCTTATAAATATCTCTAGGGATCTCACTAAAGTTCTCGCATCCTAGTTTCCAAAGGTTGACTAAACCTTTCCTCTAATACCAACTGTAGAGACCCGAAGCTTGATGTACATCGACATTACATTACTTTTGCGGAATACTTAGTACATAACAAAAACACACACACAAGGATCGTAATAGTTTAGTGTCTTTGGAAACTCGGAACGTAATCTTCTAATCCTGGTGAAAGATCTTCAATATCTCCCATAAAGATCTTCCCTTTTTTTTCTTACCTAAAACCTTTATTTATATCCTGGGGAAAAGAAAACATAAAAGGGTGAGCTCAAATACTCAGTAAGGGTAAACAAAAGAAAAATCAATCACATCATATTCATAAGAACATAACTTTTGGAAATCTTAACCTGCAAAAGATATCATAATTTCATAACCTGGGATAACTCATGGTAGTGAAATGTATTCACAATAATCACAATTTAAAACATTAAACTTTGTGGAATACACACATAATCATAGAGAATCATTTCTTGTTAGTCAAGACTCATTGCCAAGACTATCTTAGTGGACAAAGTCCATTTCTAAATCGAGTGACCCTCATTTCAGTCCTGTTTCACTGAACCGGTATAACCTACCATTCTAGCCATGTCTATCTCATGAGATATAAAATCTTTACCCAATGCATTGGAGGGAGATATAGGTCCCACCCATCTCATAATTATACCATTCTTATGTGTGCCACAAAATCATAAATCATACATCATTGCATAACCCATGTAATACAAATGGGAATCTTATACATCATGACATCATAAAACAATTCATATAAGATAAAGGAATTCATAAAAATAATTCCATCACAACATAATCAAATCAATGTAATAATAGGTATAAAAACATAACCCTTTATTATCTTAGATGCAAACTAATTTTGATAAAACAATTGAACTTCATTCTTGATGAAAATATCCTTTCTACTTCAAAAACACTTTTCCTTTCTTAACATGCCATACAATTTTAAACTAAAAGAAGTTGATTAAAAATAAACTTTAAAACTTGTAATGGAAGCTTCTGGGAAATAATGTTTTAAAAATCCATTCATGCCATATAAGTTAAAAAAACATTCTTCTCGTACATTTTTCGGAAAAGTCAAAAAGTACCTCGTACGAAAAACGACAAAAGATTCCTTTCATATCCTTTACTAAAAACTCCCCGAAGGATAAATTTGGATTTAAAAAAATTGTAGGTGGATGGAAATAAAATTACATATTGAGGAAACATGGATTTGGATGATAAAATACACCCCAGTAAATACCAAAGTATAAACAATCTCGGATAAAAATGAGATTGTGATATTTTCCCTTACTTTAGGTCCGATTTGCTTCGTATGTGTTAGAACCTCCTGTATAATGATTTAAATAATGTCATTGACTTATTATATAATAATATTCATTGTTATGATATCATATATGGTTCACTTATGACTTTATATTACCCTTTCTTTTGTAAATTCCATGTTAAAGAAGCGTTTTGGGTAAAATCGTTTCATTTATTGTAGGTGTTTTGACTTGTTGTTCTTGACATTATTATTACTTATATCATGATTTACTTACTTCCAGAATATAAAATATGATTTATATATCATATATATTCATTATATATATATATAATAGAGAGATAAATGAAATGAAAAACACCATTCATGGAGACGGTAGTCCGTACGTACGCATGAACGTTGTTTTCCTTTCATTATTGTCTTGAATGGAAGTAAGTAGATGACATAAATATATATATATACATAAATCCAGTATCTTTATAATGTCATATATTTCATTATTATTTCTTATATATACTTTATAATCATTCTTAAATGGTTAAAATGGAGAATGAATCTCATCGCGTCGTGGAGACGGTAGTTCGTACGTACGCACGAGCGATGATATCATTTCCGCAATTATTGAATTGAATTGGGGTGGATTGTAAAATATATCAGAATCAATATGATTTTATAATAACTATGTATAGTTATTCTTTACACCATAATACCCATCCATGTAAGGTGTTGGTGGAAAAACAGATTACACCACGGTGTGGAGACGGTATTCCGTACGTACGCACGCTCGGTGATTTCATTTTCCGTAGGATGGATAGATGGTGAATTAGGATTGTTTCATAATTATAATATAATATCAGTATATTATTGATACTGATGTTATTACTTCATAATGAAACAACCTAAGAATAAGAAGTGGAAGAAGAAATAAAGGTGAAAGAATTGGTAACGGTAATTACCTCTTCTTTGAAGCGCCTCTTTGAGACCTCCTCTTAGGGCACTAAAATTGGTCTTTGAGGAAGACCAGAACCTCTAGGATGTTTCTAGGCAAGTGGAGAAGAGATTTGGTCAGGGGTTGGCCGAGGTTGAAGGCTCAAAGTTGTGTGAGGAAGAGAGGGAGGAGATGCCCTTTTATAAGGGAGGAGAGGGGCACCTTTGGAATAACTAAAAATATTATTTTATTATAAAGTCAAGTTCGGTTTTAAATAGCTCCAAATTGATTTATTTCACGGCTAAGGTGGGGATGGGTCGAAATCCTCTCATCCAATATAATTTAGACAAGTTTAGGTTCATATTTTAACCTTATCATTTAGATTTAACATTAAGTTAAATAATTTTACTTTTACCGTGTCTTCTTGTGTTCTTATACTATAAGGTTAATAAACTTACTATATTAAGCCAAACGAACCCCAAGTTGTTTATTATTAGTATAGATAACCTTATCTAAGTCATTTGGCCGAACCTTATATTTTTAGGAATAAAATAACAATTAATAATATAATATTGTTTTTAAAAACTATTTTATGTTAATTTTGACACTATTTGGTACATGATTTTTATGAAATTTATAACAGAATGATAAGTTCGAACAAAGTTAATTTAATCAATAATAACATGTCATAGTAACCTATAAAATTAGTGGAATTCATAAAAAGTCTCAAATTATATTTATTTGGGTATTTATAACATCAATTATGTCAATATTTCATTAATAAGATAATTACTGCATCATCGTTGTGTCATAAATAACGTAAATTATTTAATGTTTAAAAATTACAAATAAAATACAATTATGTAGGAAATCTTTTTATCTTTCTAATTAATATTTATAGTCGAGTTTATCTTATGTATAACCCCATATTAAAAATGTTTTAGTAAATAAACTTTGATTTTAACTCTTTTAACCCTTCTTTAAATAAATTAATAATAAATGTCCTAATCTAATCCAAGTGGGCCTAAATGGTCATATTTTATTCCTAAGTTTGTTTTTGGTTGAATTACACTTGTCCAATAGAATTAGGACATGTGTTAGGGTAATAATAATATCATTTCTACCCTTAATTACCCTATTTACTTTTAACCGCGACAAAAAAAAAGTAAAAAGTTACTATTCACCAAAAATTATTTTCATCTCATTGAACCACATTTTAGTCCTTGATATTAACTGTGTCTCTCGGATTTTTGAAATTCCACTCACAGAAGCGGTAAAATTAAGTTTTATGAAAAATTCAGTTTTTTTAACTACCACTTCGTGGTTTCACTATTCATAAAAAATTGAAAGTTTTCAGAAAAATACCAAAAATTAGGCCTAAGCTATATTTTATATTATGAACTCAAAAATTATTTCTATTTTACTAAATTCAAAACATATCAGTTGCATTAATTAATTTAAAAATTAATTCCCGTCGTCAAAACAAAAGGCGTGTTTTTAAGAGATAATAACTATCAAAAGATTGACACTTGTTTATAACTGGTTTAAATGTGAAATTACATCCAATGACTAACATTGTATTAAATTGTAAAAATATATTCTAAATATACTTTAAAACCACTTAAATTAATAATTTATCACTATTAATTATTTCGATTGAAAAAGTTGTTTTTAATTAAAATTTAGTAATTTTCACTATTCATCAAAAATTGAAAGTTATCCGAAAATCACCAAAATTTCAGCCTAAGCTAATTTCGATAGTCCGAATCCAAAAATGAAATCCATTTTGAAAAATAAAATTTACAAAATTTCAAAAAGTGGTTATTACTATTCATAACGGCTAGTTTTAATAATATTTTAATAGTATATCGTTGTTTAGTGAAACTTGGTGTTGCATACAACACAAGCTATCGTGGAAGGTCGCGATTGCATGTAATTCAAGCAAGGTCAGAGATGTGTGTTGTGAAAGCTCCTTTTGGTGTAGCATATAACACAAGACATTAATGAAATTAAAAAGAATATTTTTCATAAAATCTCGGGGTGTTACAGCCAAGAAACAAAATTCACCACTTTCTCATTGCTTCCTACATCCCACTCACCACCAATAACACCAAAAACTTATCTTGTGATCAAATTAGACCAAAATAGATCCAAATCCCCTCTAACAAGTGGCCTTTCTCAATATGTAAGACACCCCCATTTTACTTACTAAAATCATCCTGTTAAAGGAACATAAATACTTCTTCCAAAACTCATCGTCCACTTTTGAGTCAACACATTGATGATTGAAGAGATCAACATGATGGGCCTCAACTACCTAAACTAATAATAGATGATGAACACGATAAATTTATGAAAATTAAGGAGAACATCTTAAGGCCACTAGTATGGAATTTATTCAAATTTATTTATTTGTTTCATTTTAATTTTCCTAGAAATAACCAATTCAGAAATGAACACAATAAATCAAGATGCATGTACCTCTCCTTTTTCTCTACTCTAAAAATAGGTCCAAATCAATTGGTCATCAAATAAGCTCATAGTCTATGCACTGTATCACATAGGACCATAAAATCCCATGTCCTAGCCAGTCTCCCTGGCTTATGTCATGAACCAAGATCAACTAGCACAACTGCCCTACCAACACATACAATCCTCACTAATCCTAAATCTAAACTCCATCCTATATCTCAGACATCAGGACTTGATACCACTCGGTCAAAACTCCCTCCCTCTAAAGATTCCATAATGAAGGAAAATAGATAATGAACACCTAATTTGTACCTCCAATAGGCCTCAGGATGGGGAGAAGCACTGAGGGTATAAATATATCACTATATGGGATTCATTACCTTCTATAAATTAAATATTATTGGGAGAATGGATAAATAACCACCAAGAAACTCCAGAATATAATATAAAGGTAACTAAAAAATCTTCCCATGACTAAAAAAATAGTGTGATTAGAGGGGGTTATAAATTCATCTAAATACTTTAGTGGTGGGTATACTGGACCAAAGCTAAATTGATCACCCATGCTTGTTAGTGGCCGTTTTTTAATCAATGGTATGTTTTCTTAAAAAATATAGGTGAATATTTTAGAGGGGGTTTTAACCCATTATAATATATTTTTCAAAATATTTATAACAAACACTAATAGATGTAATTTTATATTAATAATTTAATGATAATTAACTTTGATTATAAACCCCACTAATTGTTTTATTTATAAAAAATATACAAAAAATTATATAGTGCACTAGAAATTTGGGATAGTTGTGAACTACCCAAAATTATAGCAGTTCTGTTTTTATAAAAAAAAATTATAATACCAAAAAAGCCTGATTTCACATAACCATCTAACCCCTCACACCCTCTCACACACAGCCAGAGTCCTCAAAAGCCTACTTTTCATAGATGGCCTCACCCAAACACCCAACAGTTCCTCATGTTCTTCCTATACCTATATTGTGTGAAGATATATTTGCAGCTCTCCAGGTTTTGACCCACATTGCACAGAGCCATTACAAACACAAATCCACTCTGACATTTTTAATATATTATATATATATAGACATGAGTATGTACTTATATATATTAATAAATTTAGACCAATAAATTAAAATTTTATATTTAAATAGAATTAAATACATAACATTACGAAAACATTTATATATACATAAACATATTTATAGAAATATTATGTATACATATAATTTTTGTAATTTTGTTTTATATATGTTATGTTGGAATGAGTATGATGATGAGACAAGAGTTGTTTAATTGTTTCCATTTAAAAATCTTAACAAATTCGAAATGTCCTTGTTAAAATGAAGTGATCCATTCATTCTCTCTTAAAGGATGGTGAGAAATGGGAGAAAAAATAACATAGTGATTTATAGTGGTTCTTGTAGATAAATCCACTAGTCCGCTATACCAATGATTTACTCCATGATCTTGGGGTTTTTTACTAGTATGTCCTTTTTCTAGGGACCTCTACAACTGAGTGTAGGCAGTTGAATCCTTACACCAATTCTTTTATAGGGCCTTTTGGTTATTTTACTGTGAACCAAAATATGCAAATCTTATTATGAGAAGATAAAACTACACCAATACTGAGTACAAGCAGTCAACCCTTCAATATTAAATAGATGAGATGAATTTTTTGAATACTGATCCAACATAAAATTTCAACAGCAACTAACATATGCATATGATCATTAATAAAGCACAATAGCAGCAATATAATCTTCAATGTCATACAAACTTATTCTTCTTTATTAACAAAAATAAATATTATTTTGCTTGTTCGATGCACGGTGTCTTCTTCTATTTATTCTTCACATAGTGTGTGATTAATATATATACACATTATTTCAATTATATCTTTGAAATGTCAAACGACATAATGAATAATTTATAGATCATTTTTTTAAGTGTTATCGTGGATTCACCCTTCTACGTATATTTCACTTCCTGATAGAGTGATGTATATATATATAAATATTCAGTAGTTACATCACTGCACTTCCTTTAGATATTAAAAGTAAATGCATCAAGGATATTTCTAAAAAATCTCCATAAAATTTGCAGTATGGTTTCCTCTTTATTCCTATAGAATTATTCTTTAATAAAAGTATGCAAAATAATTTTGAAAAGTCATCTAATAATATCTCTGTAAATCATTTAATGTTGAACGACCCTTCAAAACAGATTTAAATTATATTAGAACCTTCTTTTAAAATAGTTGAAATAATATTTGAAAGGTAGAAGTAACATCCAAATGTAAATTCAAATATTTAAATTTTTATAAATTTTGGTCCACTCTCTTCTCGGAAAAATGAAATTAGAAAATTTTAATTATTTTTCATTCTAAATACTGCACAAAATCCTTCATATATAGTTCGATCACAAACCATGTATTTCATAAGAATTTATTCAACTGAGAATCTTCTAAAATAATTCTAGATAATAATTTATTATATTTAAATACCAAGAAACGTGTAAAATAGAGTGTTGTAACATGTTTTAACTCTCTAGTCATCTTTCGTGATATATCATAATTTAATTATTGATAAAATAATAAATAATCTTGTCAACATATGCAGTGAGCTTCCATCAGGTGATGTATCTACATAAGGTATTCTCCCACTTTGTTCACGTATAACATCAAGGCATGGAAACTTATTTTAACTTAATCATATAATCATGAAGAAGCATTGTTGTACAAAATGTGTTGTAGAATTACAAACCTATGATCATATATACATGTTGTTTTATGAAGTATAAAGAATGCATGACCAAGATCTTGTTCATTAGTGCATTCCTATTCTTTGATCACACATGATTTTGATAAATTCTCTCCCTATGAGTTTCGCTTTCTAAAACGTGTATACAGTTCATGTAAGTCACAAACTTCCTCCACCTCTATTCAAGAAACACCACTTGGCATGGGATCCTATAAAAGCATGATATTTCATGTTGTGAGATTCCACATGATGGATGAGATCCAAATAGATTATACAAGCTTTAGATGGATATGATAACCCCTTTCATTACCCACCAAAATATAGAACATGAATAACAAAAAATCTTCTTCAATTCCCATTCTATGCCACAAAAAATAACAGAGTTCTCAAGAGGATGAAACATTTCAGTTATCATGATCTATAGATAATGTGTGACGATACTAAGTATCTATTGCATCAATATAAAATAGATTTACATATTTTTTTAATAGATAGTAACAAAATATCATTAGACCATATAATCTGCTCCAATATTAGGAATATGTCGCTCAAAATTTCAGATTCTTCATGCCAGATATGGTATTAGCAATGATGTCCTAAATTTTAGATCCAACTATGTAGTGTAAATTTGTGAAAAATAATTGGTAACATAGCGTTTTGAAACAATAATTTCATCCAAAAACATGGTTCATTAACAATGAATTTTTTCAAATGTAGCATAGGGATCAAATGTACTGTACAGACAAAACATAGAAATTTTTTTATGATTTAGAAGCTCAAAATTTTCTGAATATATAGAGCCACTTAACATCGAAATGAACATTCATGCTACAAGACATATTTTTTGGAAATATTATCATATTTCAAACTGATCAATAAGCACATCAATCTGACATCCTCAGATCTTTTTATCTTAAAAAAATAGAAGCAATAAAACTATGAAAAAATTGCAACTCGGAAATAGAATTTAAGAACATCTGATAATTTATTGACCATCAGCACAATCTTTTTAGACGTCAATGTAAACTAGCTAAATCAATGAAATCGTATTGTATTTCCCTCTCACTAGGTTTTGAGTGATTCCTCTATTCATAGACAATGAAATAAATCGAATTAAATATCATTTCAAATCTATACACTATGGAGTCTCTAAACAATTACAATAAAGAGGGATTTTAGAGCTCGAAAAAACATTTTCATACATCCTCATTATGTAATGAAATTTTGATAAATATGTTATCAGTTCAATGGGACACAATTCACACAAGTCTGTAAAATATATTTTGACATTTCATAATATCTCAAAGGTGAAATTATCCCGAAAATTACAATTTCACTGAAATACTAATAACATCTTTGGATATTTTTTCCCCATCAAAACAACATAATTGTATTTCGACATAAAGAGATAAAATGAAGATAATGTTCTTATATTTACAATAGAAAAGATATCATAAGAATATGATCAATATTACATCTGATGTAAAATAAATATAATGGAATACTATATGAAAATTCACTTAAACAAATTTATTATCAAAAAAAGAATGATGAGTTGAAGTAATCATCAAAACCAATCAAATATGAGAATAAAAATGATCCACTCAACATTCTCCCCCATTTTTTATTTTTACAAAACTATAACTATTCCCTAAATTTCTCTCCACCATTTTTAAGGTTGAAAAATATGAGATATTAATAACATTAAATAACATAATATATTTACCCCTTTTTATAATGAACATAAATTCAAAATTTAAGAAATATTATAAAAAATATTTTAAATTTGGAAAAACAATTATCCATTATTAGAATATAAAAAATATGTCTAATTTGTAATTATATGAAAACTATATTCTGAATACATGGAGAAATATATAACCCCCCCTTAATTTATGGTATATTTAAAAAGATAAAAAGATATAACCATGGATCCATGAAAACATTAAAATATAATTCAATAAAAAATAAGGTTTTATAATGAATTAAAGATATCAATTAAACTATTTAATTCATGTCATAAAAGTAAAATATTGGAAAACATGATAAATATTTAAAATAACCCCCCCTAAGGAATATCATAATTATATTATATATTCACGGAATTAAAATAATCAAGTAATTTTATATTAAATTTATTAAACGAATTTTAAAATTATGGTTTTTCAAAGAATCTAATGAAAGTTATTTCTAATGATTTTCAAATAAAAGACTTTAAAATAATTTAAAATAATGTATTTAGAATGAATTTAAAATATAGTATTTTCAAGGAATTTAAAATTTGATATGTTCACTGCATGTCATCAATGACCAAAACATCTTTATCTAATAAACATTTTTTTACTTACAAAAAATAATTGATTAATTTATCACATGAAATTAATTTAAATTATAAGACATTAGAACACATGTTTACAAGTAAAATTTATTTTTATATAAAATATTAAGTGTATTCTTGATGGTCATGGGTTAATAAAATAAATCAATGAATTATTTCACAAAATAATAGAGAGATGAAATGATATAGCAGTTTAAACATCAGAATAATTAAATATAGAATGAATGATTAGACTTGATTTTTTTCCTCCCCAATAAAAAATTTAGTGCATTTAAATTAAATATTAAAATGAAAAATAAAATAATTCCTGGATTAATAATTATAGTTATATTAAAATTTTCAGATAACGAACTACTTCAATGTTTTTCATCTATAGTAAAATAATTAGGTGAAACCCTCATGTATTTTGCATGAAACTATTTAATTATATAATGTTGAATTTTAGTGCACAAGTCTGCAATATATCAAATACAATTACCTTTTCATAGAAAAATGAATTTGGGTTATACGGTTGTAGTAACTAAATAATCTAGTAACCAAATGTATTTGTTTTGAGTTGGAATTTCAAAATTAATGATATATAATTATTTAGAGTAATAAATGTGATTGATACTAAAATAATATGTTTTCTTAAAATATAAATCATTTTTATAATTTTCATTAATGCCATAATAAAAAAATTTAACAATAAACTGTTTTTTTATTCAAAGTTGAAATAAAATAATTCTTATATAATACGTAATGTTTTCCGTTAATTCGAAATCCAAGTATACCTTTATAAATTTTATTTTTATATTGAATTTGATTAAAATATTTTTATCCCCTAATAAGAATACTATAGGCTTATTTTAATGTATAAAATTAATCCAATAGTTCATTAACTCTAGTTCCATACAGATCAAATTAAGTGTTGAATGAAATTGATCTTAAATATGCAATATGATTTGAAAAACACTATTTATGAAATTAAATAGAATGATTAGTGTTTCCAATATTTCTATGCACTTTCTTTAAGGGTTTAAATTTACCTTGAATCATAAATCAATATTCATTAAGTTTATCATAATAAAAAAAATTTGAATACGATTTTTAAGGGTAAAAAGATTTTACCTCATTAGCATGAGTCATAATACATAGATTATCCAATTTATATTCATGATCAACATTAGAGTTTGTATTAAATTCATCACATGAACCTGTATAACTAGAAACAAATTTCATCCATAGAGTTGTTAAGTGAAACATTTTCCTTTTTTGTAGAAATTTAATTTTATGTCTATGATTGCATCTCATCTTCATACATCATATTAAGTTCCATTAATGCATTATTTGGATTTGAGATTAGACATCCCCAGTTAAAAATCATTTAAAACATCTTTAAATTTATTAGTTCCTTCAAAACACCTAGGACTATCTACCATATCTCATATGTAGTATAAAATTTTGTTTCACTGTTGAATTCATCTAGAACAATTCCATTTAATTACATTCATCACTCTTGAATTGAATTCATATTCAGCATCCTTAGTATCATCCATCTTTTCTTATTCTCTATGGAATTTAGAATGCTTGAAAGTATTCATGTAAACATTGAATCCAAAATTATTCAAATAAAAAATCACGCATTATCTCAATCATCCATAATTATCACTAATAAAATAATGATCATAGGCCATTATCATATCTTCTTTCAGATATTCCATCTAAATTTAACATTTTATAGATCCTTAACTCTATCTTATTTGAGCCAATAAAATATCCACTATATCTCAGACTCTGGTATCAATTGTTGGCATTGAATAGAAACAATATATTATTCCTGGATTTACAAAGAGTGAAATATATTCAATGAATTACAACCTCTCATACTAATTTTTGAGTTAGAATGACAATGAATAAGACACAAGGGGGAAGGGTGAATTGTGTCCTTTTAAAAACCATATCAAATTCGTAGAACCGACATTAAAAGGAAGTAATCATTTCCTTCTCTCTTAAATATGAGTGAGTAGTGGTAATAAATTAAGAAAACAAAATGGTGATTCATAGTGGTTTGGGGAACAAAAATCCATTATTACACTCCACCAATGCACTACTCCATGAGATTAGTGATTTTTATTAGCCGTTCCTTCAACTAGGACCACTATAAATGAGTGTAGGTAGTTAAAACAATACAATAAGGCTTTTACAGGGCCTTCTAGTTCTTTTATAGGTAACCAAAATATGAACATATTTATATGATAAGTGGACACTCTACCATGACTATGTATGATCAGTCCACACTTCAACAAAAAATAGATGGGATAAAGTTTGATAAATAATGGTTTAACTTAATGTTATAATAATAACAGATAGATATAGATGATCTTAAATAAAGAACGACATTAGAAAAATAGTCTTCAATGTTGCATAATATTCTTCTTCTTCATCTATAAACATCAAAAAATAATATTTTTCTTCTTGAGCGCATGTTGTCTTCTTCATCTTGTTCATAACATTGAAAAAACACAATAGATATAAATATTATTTCAATTCACTATTTAAAATTTTAAAAAATAGAATGAAAAATTTTAAACACGATATTTTCATAAGTGTTTTCACATCACCACACTTTTTCATATATTTCTTCTCCTTCTATAGTTAGATATATATAAACAATAAATATCTATTAGTTTCAGACCACCTCTTCCTTCTAATATTCAAAATAAATCGATCAATGAAATTTCATAAATATCTCCATAAAAATCACAACATTGTTTCCTCTTTAATAAAATATAATAAATTTAAAATAAAATTATTCAAAATAATTTGAATAAGTCCTATGATAATATCCCAATAAAATATACACCATTCAAAAATCCTTCTAAAAATATTAAAATTCTATTAAAACCATCATTTAAAATAGATGAAATAATCCCGAAAATCTATCAGCAGTATCCATATGTAAATTAAAATATTTTAATTTAAATAACTTATTTCCCTTAATCTTCCCAAAAAATGATGTTATAAAATCCAATTATTTTTCTCTCTAAATAATTCACCAAAAAATTCAAAGATAGTTCATTCACAAACCTTATATTATTTATAAATTTTCGAGCTGATAATCCCATGAAGTAATTCTAGATAACAATGCAGTAGCTCTAAATACAAAGATATGTGTAAAATAATGTATCATAAACTATTTAAACTTCATTCTCTTATTTTTGGAACCTTCAACATTTAGTTATTTATTTCTGATAAACTAATAAATACTCTTGTCCACATATGCAGAAATCTTCTTTTAGGTGATTTATATACAAAAGGTGTTCTCCATCATTGTTTACATACCACCCCAAGGCACAAATACTTGTTTAACTTAATCATATTGGCATGGTGAAGCACTATTGTGTGGCATGTGTTTTAGAATTCCAAACATATTATTTCATATAGATGGAAATTTAGGAAGCATAAAAATTGCATACCCAAGATATTATTCATTCCCACATTCTTGTTCATTGATAATGAAATATTTATCTGAAGTCTTCTTCCCCCAGTGTTGTATTCCTAAATGTGTAAATAGTTCATATAAGGCACATGCTTTCTCCACCCCTATTCAAGAAACGCCACTCAATATGGGATCTTATTAAAGCATGATATTTAATGAAGTGAGCTTCCACATGATGTTGGAGATCCAAAAACCACATAAAAGCTTCAAAATATCATGATACATCCTTTAATTATGCTCAATGAGATCCTGTATTCATGGAAAACACTCTTATTCAATGTACAGTTCATGTAGCAAACAATAAGAGTGTTATTCAAAGGATGAAGAACTTGAGTGATGAAGAGTTATAAAACATGCATGATGATACTATGTGTCCATTGCAGTAATATAAAATATTTTTCAAGATCTATTTTTGTAACACATAATAGACTATCATTTTAGTATATAATCATCTCCCCATTCGATGAAGATGTCATCCAACATTTTAGATTCATAATGCTTCATCTGGTAGTAGAATCAGCATCTTGAAGCTAAGCTCGAAACCCAAAATGTCAACATATGGGAAGGAATTGGTAATTTATGGTTTCCAAACCATATATTCTTCCAATTTTATAGTTATTTAATTATAATTTTATTTGAATGCAGTGTATGGATAAAAAGTAGCTTATGTATTAAGTCCAATAAAATATAAACAATATGTAAACTCAAACATCACTAAATTATTAGAGACACTTATCATAAGAGTCATTATTCACAGTAGAAGACTTTTTTAGGAAATAAAAATATCTTTCCAAGGGATGATGGAGCTCATAAATCTGACATCCACAACTCCTATTATCTTTGAAAATTAGAAGCACCAAAAACATGGAAAAAATGTAGGATGGAAACAACATTACAGAACATTGGATAAATTATTGTCCATAAAAACAAACTTTTCAGATTTCAATGAAAAATAACGAATTCAAGATTATTATCTTGTATTTCCATATCACTAGGTTATGATTGATTCTGATATCTATAGAACATTTAGTAAATTAAATGCAATATCTTTTAAAATCTATACACTATAGAGTTTCTAAACTATTGTAACAGCTTCATTGAATTTTTAGAGTAATAAAACAAGGTTTTTAGAATTTCTCCTAAACTAATAATGTTTAGATAAATCTCTTATATATCCAAAGACACATTAATCATGGAAATACATGAAATATATCTTGATATGTCATCAAAATTCATAGGTGAATTTATTCTGAAAACTGTAAAGTCACTGAAAGAAATATAAAATCTTCAGAAATTTTTTTCACAATCAAATCCAATGAATTAGATTTCAACATAAATTTATAAAATGAAGATAATATTATTATGTTCCAAATAGAATAGATATTTTAAGAATCCAATAAATATTTATTATGATATAAAATAAATACCACGACATACTAAATTTGAAATCACTTTAAAAAAATTATTAGTAAACATTGAATTATGGGTTGAAATAATTATCAAAACCAAAACAAGATGAGAATGAAAAAGAGTCACTCAGTAATATATTATGTACATTATATTAATTTACACACACACACACACATACACACATTATAAATGATTACACTAACATAAATATGATATATATTTATAAATTATAGAATATAATATACATAAATTCATTCATATTTATATAATGTATATATTTATATTACATATATTTGTTTAATACATTATACAAATATATTACATAGATATAAATATATATTGTAAAAATATATGTTATTGAAATAGATATTATACGAATACATATTATTTTATAAAAATATAATATAAAAATACAAATATATATATAGTATTGATTTATTTATTATAATTTTTTATGTAAATATATATATATATATATATTATATTATATATTATATATTATATATTATATATTTATCTATTATACAAATATACTATTCAAATATATATATATATACTCATGTAGAAATATATATTACATTATATAAATGTATGAAATAGAAATATATCTTATATGAATAAAAATATATATTACATTATACCAATTGATACAAATATATATTTATATATATAATTCAAAAATAAATAAATAAATAAATATAAATATAATATTTAAATATACATTTCTTATTATATGTATATATGTGTATTATATTTATATATACCCCAAATATATTATACAAATTTATATGTACGTATATATTATACTTATATGCCTAAAATTAAAAATTTATATATATTTGTACACACATCCATATAATATAATATTTATATATAGATAAAATTTCATGTATATTTATATATTAATATATTTTGCAGGTATAAATCTATCTATACATATATCAAAATTTATAGATATGTACAGTTATATTATGTAAACAAAAATATATTTAATATATTAATTTAAATAATTATTTGTATCTTAATATAAATATATAAATATATATATGTTTGTATAATACAACATAGAAAAATATTTATAAATACATTTTTACTATGTGTACTTATACACACATCATGTTTTTATAAATATACTAATACATATGTTTATAAGATCATTTATGTCAAACAAACATAATATTTATATAGATATAGTTAAACATATATTCACACAAAAACATATTAATGGGTATTTAAATATTTATTTATATACTTATTTGTGTGTATATATATAATTTATTTATATATTTACTAACAAGAAGTATATAATATAATGTAATATACTATAATATAATATAATATAATATAATATAATGTAATGTAATTTAATATAATTAAAATAATAATAATATATAATATTACTATAATATATTTATATATGAAATATATATTTATATTTAGATAATCATTTCTATAAAATTAATTTATATATATATAAGTTCTTTATATTATATGTTTATAGTTTCTTTAAAAACATTTATATAATGACCTTATATAATGAATGCACACACACAGAGACACACACATATTTTAAATTTTGATACATTGGAAAAAATAAAAGAAATTATAAGGGATTAACTCCCACAATAATCTATGAAATTAGTAGTGGTTTTAATATTTCCACTACTAAAATATAAAAGATTTATTTTAAAAAATAATTAGTGGGGGTTTCAACCCCCTATAAATTTTATATTTTATATTTTAGTGATGGTTAAGACAAACCCACAGATAAATTAAAATTTATAGGTTGTTCTGACATAACCATTGCTAATTTAATTGAAAATTTAATTTATAGTGGTTAAAAACTCATATAATTGAAGAAATTAGTGGTGGTTAATAACAACTATTATTCTCTAATATTACAAGGGTTATTCACAACCCACTCTAAATAAGCACCACTAAAGGAACTATTCTTTGTAGAGAACAATGCATGAATAAAGTAAACTAATACATATAAAAGTACCTAATATAAATTACCAAAAGAAAATCCTATGACATCAACTCAACAAATACTACAAACTCAATCTCTAGCAATGCCTAGTTCGGTCCCCAAATTCTCCCCAAAAACCAAAAAAAATATTATATACAGAGGGTGAATATAAAAGGTATTGTGTATAGGGACATAACCATTGTCTCAAGTGCATATGTGAAAAAAAAATTCTAAAGCACCAATGATCAAACAATAGAACCAAAAACTTCATTTATAGGAATACTAACCAGAACCCAACCTCCCCATGGCTCGCTTACCCAATAGTGCATCAGATATAATTATATGGAATAAAGATCATAACAACAAAAGGCTCCCTTCTCCCTATTCCCCAATTATTAGCCAATCTCACACCCTTATGACAAACAAACAGTGCTCTCATACCTTTCATGCACATAACATACCATCACACGCCATCTTTCCCAAACACACTCTTTCCATCTCTAATGTGGGTTGGGATGCATCCCTACCTACCCCACCCTCACAAGGTATAGAATCTTGTTCTTGTATTAGAAATAATCACACCATGTCTTTCCCAGAGACACCTAGTCCATAACATCTCATCTCACATGAAGAAACCTAATCCATCACACCATATGTCATCACAAAACCATAGAAGTAAAAAAATCACAAACATAAAGGACATCAACGTCGTGACCACATTATACCAACAATAACTCCCAATACATATCACATCACATCAATACCGCATCATTTCACATCAGAACCAAAAAAACCTGGGTCAACACTATTGTATAATCTGCAACACCAAACCGTATCCTAATTGTTGATGTAAGAAGAGTGGGAATTATGGAGCTATCTGTTGTCTATGTTACCACCATCCTTGAAATAGTGGAATAAAACATACAACTCAGAACCCATGAACATTGGTTAGGTTATCCTACATAGCTGTCGTGTGTATGGAAATAACAAAAACATAAATGGTATATGTTTATATAGCACAAAACCCCCAACCATGAGTTTAAATTAACAACACTAGTTCACACCACATCAATACTATCGTTCCACAAACCAATCATCACAACCCATTCCACCACAATATTTAACAAATTATATGACTTACACACAAGCCACACAGCATTTTAACTATTATATATAGGTTACACCACTTTTATTAATTTATCCATTACATTTCATATTAAACAACTCATTTTTCCATTCAATTAATTTAATCAATTACCAGACATTTAATATCATCCAATTCATTATTCATTTACTAACGAACATTAATTCATTTTAGAATCATAAATTATTCTATGGTTAACCAGGAAACTAACACAACTACACATCATAACAACATTCTGATCTCATACAAACACCAGTATAATACCAAAAAACCACAATCATCATTACCCCATACCAAACAAACCCTCTCACCATAATAACAACATGCATCATATCCCAACCAGAATTCATAATGAAACCATAGAATACAAAAATCACATATGACCACCACACATCATCACCAATTCGCACCATATCAACTATGCACCACAACCTTGCATCACAGCCTCTACGCATCCCCACTGCATTGCAGAACTACCTACACAACATCTATTCCAATAATCCACATCATATCACAACCCCACACATTCCAAAGGATATCCAGTCACCTCTATCATTACACAATACCCCAAACCATACAGGGAAACACAACAAGAACATACCCAAAATATCAACACATTATAGCTTCCAAAAATTATTCAAGGGATTTAGTCACATTAATTCTATAATTTAGCATTGGTATTATCACAAAATCCATATTCCTTAAACAAACAGTTTATTATCTAAATATGCATTCTTTTTCCTTTTATTTATGATGAAATCACACAAGAACAGATAAAGGGTCTCAATATATATTACCTACATCATAAACAATGATTCCAACATTATTTATTTTTAGTATTGGAAATAATCATTCAAAATATCATTAACAACATATATCGAGTACTGAGGAAGGAGATATCTCCCCATACCCATCGATTTCAATTATTCCAATTTTATATCATATCATGAAAAACCTTACTATCCACCCAATGGAAATAAAAATCATGAAATCACCCCACATATCATGTAAATAAATTAGATAATGAGGATACACTACCTCATAGAATCTTTAAGACATCATTGCATATGGAAGGGTGAAGAAGAAACAACCCACAAATCACAACCACATAAGGGAAACCACTGATTAAACTGCACTCCATCAAGAGATCATCAAAACATATTTCAACATATACCTAGATCATAAAAACCTCACCACAAAAAAACTCTGAGAGATTGGTGGATGTAAAACCATGGGAAAGAGAGAAAATATCACCACAGATCATGAATTGGAAACCACTAGAACCCAAGGATCAGTGTGAAGGTAGACAGGTTAGAAGATCTCCCCAAAATAACATAGAGGTTTTCCCACAATTGGGGGAGAAAGAGAGTGGATGAATGAAAAAAAGGCTTACAAAGGCTTATAAAAACCTACATATCATCCCCCTTAATGTTTAAATTACATTTTTACACCACATATTCATATTTCCCATATTAAATACACCATAAAATCATATTATCAGCTGTAAAACCAATGATACGTATTCTTCCACTAAATAACATGGATTCTAGGGATTAATTAACTTATACCATATGTTCCAATTTCACTGCATAACCCCACCTCACACATTTTTCCATCACTACACACAAGGCACAATCCACTGGAACGAAAATTTGTAAAACATACACTTGCACCGTAAAATCCTCTTTTATGGTGTATAAGTTCTTCTAATGTTTTTCTACACCTCCAACTCCACCGAACATACACTATCCTTCTTTGAACACGTCTGACTGCCCTAAAAAAGAAAATTATTGTGCTGGTAAGGCACTGACCCTTAAAAATGACATAAGTAAATCATTTTTACAATGTTTAAATAATTATAGAAAATATTTTTTAAAAACACTGATAGGGATGAAAAGGTATTTTTGACAGAAGCTAGAAAAGAAGTCATCCATTATTAAAAACATTTTCTTAAAAATTTTAGGTACAAAAGAGTGGGAAATTGTATTATTAGTTTAAAACTTCACGAATAAATAGATTTTAAGAAAATTAATGGGTTTTATATGATAATTATCATGCAATTCTTTACAATATAAATCAGTTCAAAAATAATCCTTATTAAAATTAGGTTGAAACATAAACCCTTACAGCTTTAGCGGATTTTGAATAATAACTCCCTTGAATGATGTAAATGAATTATATCATAAAATATAATAAATTATGGATTATTAATGATATAATATTTAAAGAGGTAGTATATTATAACGACCCATACTTTACATACATTGTTAATACTTCGAAATTGAAGCACACTTATTACAACATATGACAAAACCACAAAGGACCGTATAGGTATAGTGTCTTTAGAAACTGGGAAACATAAACAACTGGTTCATAAATCTTCTACAGTGTCTCCCATTTATTTCATCATATCTAGGGTCCCTTTTAGCATATTCTACTTAATATCCATCTTCCTGACCTGGGGAAAAGAAAACATAAAAGGGTGAGCTCAAATGCTCAGCAAGGGCAAATAAAGGAGATAAAAATCATATCATATCTTTTGAAAATCAAAACCTGCAAAAGAGATCATAATATCTTAACATGGAATAAATCATAGAAGTGAAAATGAGATCCCCATAACCATAACATAAAACTTGAAACTTTGTGGCATGCACACATAATCATGGAAAATCATTTCTTGTTAGTCATTACTCATTGCCAAGACTATCTTAGTGGACAAAGTCCCTTTCTGAACCGAGTTCACTCCTCGTTTCAGTCCTGTATCACTGAACCGAAATAACCTTCTGTTCCAGCCATGTCTATCTCATGAGATATAAAATCTTTACCCAATGCATTGGAGGGAGATATAGGTCCCACCCATCTTATAATTAATCCTTTCTTATGTGTGCCACATAATCATAAAACATACATCATCGCATAACACATGTAACAAAAATGGGATTCTTGAAACATCATGACATCATAAAACAAAACTTATAAGGCAAATGACTTCATAAAAATAATTCCCTCATAACATAATCAAATCAATGTAATTAAAGGGATAAAAACAGAACCCTTTATTATCTTAGATGGAAAATAATTTTGATAAAACACTTGAACTCCATTCTTGAGGAAAATATCCTTTCTTATTCAAAAACACTTTTCTTTTCTTAGCATGTCATACTAAAAGAAGTTGATCAAAAATAAACTTGAAAAATTATAAAGGAAGATTCTTGGAAATAATGTTTTAAAAATCCATTCTTGTCGTATAAGTTAAAGAAAAACATTCTTCGTACTTTTGTCGGAAAAGTCAAAAAATACCTCGTACGACAAAAGATTCCTTTCATACATATTACTAAAAACTCACCGAAGGGTAAAAATGTATTTAAACAATTTTAGGTGGATGGAAATAATATTACATATTGATGAAACATGGATGTGGATGATAAAATACACCCCAGTGAATACTTACGAATAAACAATCTCGGATAAAAATGAGATTGTGATATTTCCCTTACCTTAAGTCCGATTTGCTTTGTTCGTGTCCGAAGCTCCTGTATAATGGTTTAAATAATGTTATTGACTTATTCCAGAATCATACATATTGATATGATATCATATATGGTCATATTATTAGCTTCTTTTTAGTAATATTTCATTGTTACTTGCTACTCGGGTCTTTATAACTTTTTGTTCTTATGCGTGTTTTGTCGAATAAATTCTTATTCTTATCTTTAGGTTATAGATAATTAATTTCCAGAATGGTATTAGTGTAGTATATACCATATTTATTCATTCAATTCATTTATATAATCATTATGAAATGAAGATCATGTAGAACGAGTCGCATCACATCGTGGAGACGGTATTCCGTACGTACGCACGAGTGATGATATCGTTCCTATGATTGTTGAATTGTATTGGAGTATATATATATTATTTCAGTATCAATATTACTTTATAATAATCATAAATAGTTACTCATTACACCATTATACCAATCCTTGTAAAGTGATGGTGGAAAAATAGATTACACCACGGCGTGGAGACGGTATTCCGTACGTACGCACGCGCGGTGATTTCATTTTTTCCGTAGGATGGATAGAAGGTGAATTAGGGTTGTTTCATATTTATAATAACATATCAGTATGTAAGTAATACTGATGTTATTACTTTATCATGAAACAACTAAAGAAGAAGAAGTTGAAGAAGAAAGAAATTGAAAAGATCGGTAATGGATATTACCTCTTCTTTGGAACGCCTCTTTGAATCCTCCACTTAAGGAACTAAGATTGGGCTTTGGAGAAGACCAGGACCTCTAGGATTATTCTAGGGAAGTGTAGAATGGAAAATGGCAGGGGTTGGCCGAGCTTGAGTGCTCAAATTGGTGTGAGGAGGAGGGGGAGGAGGTGCCCTTTTATAAGGGAGGAGAGGGGCACCTTAGGAATATCTCAAAATATTATTTTATATTAAAGTCAAAATCGGTTTATAATGGCTCCAAAGGGTCTTATTTCGAAGCTAAAGTGGGGATGGGTCGAAATACTATAAACCAATAAGATTTAGACAAGTTTAGGGTATTATTTTAACCTTATCAATTAGATTTAACTCTAAGTTAATTAATTTAACTTTTACCGTGTCTTTTTGTTTTCTTTCACTATATGGTTAATAAACTTACTATAACATGCCAAACAAACCCCAAATTGTTTATTATTAATATATATATCCTTATCTAAGTCATTTGTCCGAACCTTAGATTTTTAGGAATAAAATAACAATTAATAATATAATATTTGATTTAAAAACTATTTTGTGTCAATTTTGACACTATTTGATATATGATTTTTGTGAAAGTCATAACAGAATTATATGTTCGAACCAAGTTGATTAAATCAACATTAATATATCATAGTAACCTAGAATATTAGTGGAATTCATAAAAAGTCTCAAATTACATTTATTTTGGTGTTTATAACATCAATTATGTCAATATTTCATTAATAAGATAATTACTGCATCATCATTGTGTCATAAATAAATTAAATTATTTAATGTCTAAAAATTACAAATAAAATACCCTTATGTAGGAAATCTTTTTAGCTTTCTAATGAATATTTATAGTCGAATTTATCTTATGTATAACCCCATATTAAAAATGATTTACTTATTAAACTTTGATTTTAACTATTTTAACCCTTCTTTAAATAAATTAATAATAAATGTCCTAATCTAATCCAAGTGGGCCTAAATGGTCATATTTTATTCCTAAGTTTGTTTTTGGTCGAATTAAACTTGTCCAATAGAATTAGGACATGTGTTATGGTAATATTGATATCATATTTACCCTTCGTTACTCTATTTACTATTAACCGCGGTAAAAAAAAAGTAAAAAGTTACTATTCACCAAAAAATTATTTTCATCTCATTGAACCACATTTTAGTCCTTGATATTAACCGTGTCTCTCGGATTTTCGAAATTCCATTCACAGAAGTGGTAAAATTAAGTTTTATGCAAAATTCAGTTTTTTAACCTACCACTTAGTGGTTTCACTATTCATCAAAAATTGAAAGTTTTCAGAAAAATACCAAAATTTCACCCTAGGCTAATTTCGATATTCTGAGTCCAAAAATAAAGTCCATTTTGAAAAATAAAATTTATAAAATTTCAAAAAGTGGTTATTACTATTCATAACGGCTAGTTTTAATAGCATATTGTTGTTTAGTGAAACTCGGTATTGCGTACAACGCAAGCTATCGAGGAAGGTCGTGATTGCGTGTAAAGCAAGCCAAGCAAGTGTTGTGTAGAAAAAGATCCCTTTGATGATTTATATAACATAAAAGTCTCGGGTGTTACATTCTACCCCCCTTAAAAAGAATTTCGCCCTCGAAATTCGTCACTTTGCAACAAACAGATGAGGATACTTCTCCCTCATCATATCCTCAAGCTCCCATGTAGATTCTTCAAGTTGGTGGTTCCTCCATAAAACCTTCACCAAGCGAGTGGTCTTGTTTCGTAGGACTTTTTCACTGTGATCCAGAATCTCTATCGGCTGTTCTTCATAAGAAAGATCTTGCTCCAGCGGTACAACTTCGGAGCTGAGTACATGTGAAGGATCTGGTATGTACTTTCTCAGGAGAGATACATGGAACACATCGTGAACTTGAGAGAGATTCGGTGGAAGCGCCAATCAATAAGCTACCTTCCCAACACGATCCAGTATTTCGAAAGGACCGATATATCTAGGGCTCAACTTCCCCTTCTTTCCAAATCTCATAACCCTCTTCCAGGGAGATATTCGTAAGAACACTTTATCACCCACTTCAAACTCTAGGTCTTTTCTTCGGTTGTCGGCATAACTTTTCTGTCGACTCTGAGCTGCTCTTATGTGTTGTTGAATAGATCTGACCTTTTCTGCCATTTCATCAACGAGATCAGGTCCTAATAGCTTTCTTTCCCCAACTTCATCCCAGCAAGTTGGAGTCCTGCATTTCTTTCCATAGAGAGCTTCATAAGGAGCCATCTGAATACTGGAGTGAAAGCTATTATTATAAGAAAATCCTACCAAAGGTAGGTGTTGATCCCAACCTCCTTTGAAATCCATAGAGCAAGCTCTCAACATATCTTCTAGGGTTTGAATTGTTCTCTCAGACTGACCATCTGTCTGGGGATGATAAGCAGTGCTGAAACTCAACTCTGTATCCAGAGTATGCTGAAGACTTCGCCAGAACTTCGAGGTAAATCTCGGATCCCGATCAGATATAATAGAAAGTGGTACTCCATGCAATCTTACCACTTCCTTTACATATATCCTGGCAAGCTGATCTAGAGAGAAATCCTCTCTAATAGGAATGAAGTGTGCAGACTTTGTAAGACGATCAACTATGACCCAGATAGCATTATTGCTTTTGGATGTTTTAGGAAGTCTTGTGACAAAGTCCATAGTGATGTTTTCCCATTTCCATTCGGGTATGGGTAATGGTTGTAACATCCCCTTAGACTTTTGTCTCTCAGCTTTAACTTGTTGACAAACCAAGCATCGAGAGACATATTCAGCAACATCTCTTTTCATGCCATCCCACCAGAAGTACTCTTTCAGGTCCCTATACATCTTCGTGCTTCCAGGATGAATAGAGAATGAAGAACTATGAGCCTCATCCAGCAGCTCCTTCTTTAATTCGGGGATGGGAGGAACACAAACCCGATTCCTGAACTTTATTATCCCATCACAATCAAGGTTGAATTCAGGAACATTTCTCACCTTCTTTTGTAACTCGACATCTTCTTTCTGTGCCTCTTTAATCTTCACATGTATAGATGGTTGAACATTCATTTGAGAAAGATAAGATTTTTCCCCTTCTATTATAATTCCAAGATCCATCCTTTGTAAATCCATAAATATTGGATCTTTTGTGATCCTCATCATGGATAAACTAGCATGGTCTTGTCGACTTAATGCATCTGCCACCTTGTTTGCTTTCCCAGGGTGGTAATGGATTGAGCAGTCATAATCCTTAATCAGCTCCAACCATCTTCTTTGGCGCATATTCAGCTCCTTTTGTGTGAAAATATACTTTAGACTTTTATGATCAGTATAAATATCACACATTTCACCATAAAGGTAATGCCTCCAAATCTTTAATGCAAAGATTACCGCAGCCAACTCCAAATCATGTGTTGGGTAATTTTGCTCATGGATTTTCAACTGTCGTGAGGCATAAGCTATCACCATATCATTTTGCATAAGAACACACCCCAATCCCTTCTTGGATGCATCACTGTAGATCACAAACCTTTCTCCACTACAAGGCAGTGTGAGCACAGGTGCACTGGATAACCTTCTTTTCAACTCCTTGAAATTCTCTTCACATTCCTCTGTCCAGACAAACTTAACTCCTTTCCGAGTCAACTTGGTGAGTGGATTAGATAATCGTGAAAAATCTTATACAAAACGTCGATAATATCCAGCCAAACCAAGAAAACTTCGGATCTCAGTTACTGTTGTTGGTCTTGAACATCTTTCGATAACTTCTGTTTTTGCTGGATCCACAGATATCCCCTCTTTTGAGATTATATGACCCAAAAATGAAACTTTTTGAAGCCAAAATTCACACTTGGTAAATTTGGCATAAAGCTTCTCCTTTCTCAGGGTCTTCAATATAATTCTCAAGTGATCTTCATGCTCTTCCTTGCTCTTTGAATAGACAAGAATATCGTCTATAAAGACTACCACAAATTGATCAAGATAGTCTCTAAAGACTCTATTCATTAGATCCATGAAGATAGCAGGGGCATTAGTAAGACCAAATGGCATCACTATAAATTCATAGTGTCCATACCTTGTACGGAAAGCCGTCTTTGGTATATCCTCCCTTTTGACCCTTAATTGATGATACCCTGAACGAAGATCAATCTTGGAAAAGTATTGAGCTCCGCGTAGTTGGTCAAATAAGTCATCAATGCGTGGGAGAGGATATTTGTTCTTGATAGTGATCTTGTTAAGTTCTCGATAATCAATGCAAAGTCTCATTGATCCATCTTTCTTCTTAACAAATAGAACAGGTGCTCCCCAAGGTGACGCACTAGGGCGTATGAATCCCTTATCAAGATTCTCTTGGAGTTGCTTCTTCAATTCCTGCAACTCAATTGGGGCCATTCTATAAGGTGTCTTTGAAATAGGCAAAGCACCCGGTACGAGTTCTATTGAAAACTCAACTTCACGATTTGGTTGAAGACCCGGCAATTCCTCTGGAAAGACATCATCAAACTCCCGTACAATGGGCATATTCTTAATCGTGAGTTTCTCACCAACCATTTGAGATAAATAACCTTCATTTAGTGGAATCAATACCCATAAGATGGAAGAAATTTCCACTGGAAGGTTATGTTCATCCTTGCATTGATAGACGATCGTAGATTGATCTGGAATATGAAATGTGACTTCCCTTTTTTGGCAATCGATATGAGCTCCATGTAGAGAAAGCCAATCCATGCCAAGAATCACATCAAATTCCACTAAAGTAAGGATCACAAGATTTGCAGGAAGCACTTTCCCACAAACTTCGATCGGAGAATAATTATAAACTTTTGATGCGATTGATGTGCCATTAGGTGTTGTCACAGCTAACTCAACATCTAATTTTTGAGGTAATACGGTGATACCCTTAGAAAATTTTTCAGAAATAAAAGAGTGGGTGGATCCAGAATCAAATAAAACATTTTCTACTTTAGAGTGGATGGTAAGTGTACCTTTCACCACATCGTTATCGTACTCCACATCACTGATAGAAATTGCATGTGACTTTCCTTTGTCTTTAGCCTTAAGAGTTTGTTGACGTCGACCATCATCATCAACCCTTGGATTTGGGCATTGATTGGCATAATGCCCCATCTCCTTGCACTTGAAACATTGAAGTGTAGTAGGTTCATTCTGTGTATCCCTTCCTTTGTTTGCGTCATTAGACATCTTCTTCCCATTATCACGGCATTCAAATGCCCGATGACCTTCTTTTCCACATTTAAAACATTTACTTGTCCCTTTAAGACAACTCCCTCCATGTTTCTTTCCACACTTTGAGCATAAGGAAAAGCTCATCTTCTTTTCTGTGTGCTCTTTAGATTTTTCTTTGAATTCCATCTTCCTCTTCTTATCAAACCCATGTGACTGATTGGTTATTCCAATCTCCATCTCGACTTTGAGAGCACATCGAACGATTTCCTCGTAGCTATTGAAGTCCCTTATGGCTAACGCCCTTCGAAGACTTGGTTTTAAGCCGCTAAAGAATCGATCGATCTTATTCTCAGGTTGGATAATAATACCAGAAGCGTACCTTGCAAGTCTTGTAAAATTTGCTTCATAGGTACCAACAGATTCATCATCCCTTTGCTTGAGTTCAAGAAACTCTTTCTCAATCTTTGTTCGGAGAATACGAGGGAAGTACTTATTGAAAAATAAGTTCTTGAACTCGTCCCATTCCATAGACTCAATTTCATCCCTTTGCCTCGTATTCTTAACAAGATTCCACCATTGATCAGCATCTCCTTCCAAACGATACACTGCTAGGATGACTTTATCATGCTCAGAACATTGAAGAACTGAAAATATCTTTTCAGTAGTACTAATCCATTGTTCAGCAACTAATGGATCAGTAGACTCGCTGAAAGAAGGTGGACGCTGCCTCATGAAGGATTCAACAGAATGTTGCTCCCTCCTTTGCTCGTTTGGAAATCCTGCATGATTCATAGCTTGAGAAAGTTGTGTGAGCATGGCTACAAGATTTTGCATTCCAGCTCCCATATCGTTTGTTTGCTCAGGGGGACAATCATTGCATTTCCCATCGCATTCTGCATTAACACGGTTCCTTCGGGTTCCAGCCATTGACTAAAACCAAGAAGAATAGTGTGAGCAACACTAATTATAATAGGAAACCACATAATTCAAGAATAAAATTTTCATGCTTAAGGTCTTATCCTAGGTTATTCAAGGCCATTTCTAAAACACTAAGATTGTGTTCTATGCTTAGAATTATCCTTAGGGTTCTTACTACGGCTTTCACATCCTAGTTTCCAAAGGTTGAATATACCTTTCCTCTGATACCAACTATAACGACCCATACTTTACATACATTGTTAATACTTCGAAATTGAAGCACACTTATTACAACATATGACAAAACCACAAAGGACCGTATAGGTATAGTGTCTTTAGAAACTGGGAAACATAAAAAACTGGTTCATAAATCTTCTACAGTGTCTCCCATTTATTTCATCATATCTAGGGTCCCTTTTAGCATATTCTACTTAATATCCATCTTCCTGACCTGGGGAAAAGAAAACATAAAAGGGTGAGCTCAAATGCTCAGCAAGGGCAAATAAAGGAGATAAAAATCATATCATATCTTTTGAAAATCAAAACCTGCAAAAGAGATCATAATATCTTAACATGGAATAAATCATAGAAGTGAAAATGAGATCCCCATAACCATAACATAAAACTTGAAACTTTGTGGCATGCACACATAATCATGGAAAATCATTTCTTTTTAGTCATGACTCATTGCCAAGACTATCTTAGTGGACAAAGTCCCTTTCTGAACCGAGTTCACTCCTCGTTTCAGTCCTGTATCACTGAACCGAAATAACCTTCCGTTCCAGCCATGTCTATCTCATGAGATATAAAATCTTTACCCAATGCATTGGAGGGAGATATAGGTCCCACCCATCTTATAATGAATCCTTTCTTATGTGTGCCACATAATCATAAAACATACATCATCGCATAACACATGTAACAAAAATGGGATTCTTGAAACATCATGACATCATAAAACAAAACTTATAAGGCAAATGACTTCATAAAAATAATTCCCTCATAACATAATCAAATCAATGTAATTAAAGGGATAAAAACAGAACCCTTTATTATCTTAGATGGAAAATAATTTTGATAAAACACTTGAACTCCATTCTCGAGGAAAATATCCTTTCTTATTCAAAAACACTTTTCTTTTCTTAGCATGTCATACTAAAAGAAGTTGATCAAAAATAAACTTGAAAAATTATAAAGGAAGATTCTTGGAAATAATGTTTTAAAAATCCATTCTTTCCGTATAAGTTAAAGAAAAACATTCTTCGTACTTTTGTCGGAAAAGTCAAAAAATACCTCGTACGACAAAAGATTCCTTTCATACATATTACTAAAAACTCACCGAAGGGTAAAAATGTATTTAAACAATTTTAGGTGGATGGAAATAATATTACATATCGATGAAACATGGATGTGGATGATAAAATACACCCCAGTGAATACTTACGAATAAACAATCTCGGATAAAAATGAGATTGTGATATTTCCCTTACCTTAGGTCCGATTTGCTTTGTTCGTGTCCGAAGCTCCTGTATAATGGTTTAAATAATGTTATTGACTTATTCCAGAATCATACATATTGATATGATATCATATATGGTCATATTATTAGCTTCTTGTTAGTAATATTTCATTGTTACTTGTTACTCGGGTCTTTATAACTTTTTGTTCTTATGTGTGTTTTGTCGAATAAATTCTTATTCTTATCTTTAGGTTATAGATAATTAATTTCCAGAATGGTATTAGTGTAGTATATACCATATTTATTCATTCAATTCATTTATATAATCATTATGAAATGAAGATCATGTAGAACGAGTCGCATCACATCGTGGAGACGGTATTCCGTACGTACGCACGAGTGATGATATCGTTCCTATGATCGTGGAATTGTATTGGAGTATATATATATTATTTCAGTATCAATATTACTTTATAATAATCATAAATAGTTACTCATTACACCATTATACCCATCCTTGTAAAGTGATGGTGGAAAAATAGATTACACCACGGCGTGGAGACGGTATTCTGTACGTACGCACGCGCGGTGATTTCATTTTTTCCGTAGGATGGATAGAAGGTGAATTAGGGTTGTTTCATATTTATAATAACATATCAGTATGTAAGTAATACTGATGTTATTACTTTATCCTGAAACAACTAAAGAAGAAGAAGTTGAAGAAGAAAGAAATTGAAAAGATCGGTAATGGATATTACCTCTTCTTTGGAACGCCTCTTTGAATCCTCCACTTAAGGAACTAAGATTGGTCTTTGGAGAATACCAGGACCTCTAGGATTATTTTAGGGAAGTGGAGAAGGGAAAATGGAAGGGGTTGGCCGAGCTTTAGTTCTCAAATTGGTGTGAGGAGGAGGGGGAGGAGGTGCCCTTTTATAAGGGAGGAGAGGGGCACCTTAGGAATATCTCAAAATATTATTTTATATTAAAGTCAAAATCGGTTTATAATGGCTCCAAAGGGTCTTATTTCGAAGCTAAAGTGGGGATGGGTCGAAATACTATAAACCAATAAGATTTAGACAAGTTTAGGGTATTATTTTAACCTTATCAATTAGATTTAACTCTAAGTTAATTAATTTAACTTTTACCGTGTCTTTTTGTTTTCTTTCACTATATGGTTAATACACTTACTATAACATGCCAAAAGAACCCCAAATTGTTTATTATTAATATATATATCCTTATCTAAGTCATTTGGCCGAACCTTAGATTTTTAGGAATAAAATAACAATTAATAATATTTTATTTTATTTAAAAACTATTTTGTGTCAATTTTGACACTATTTGATATATGATTTTTGTGAAAGTCATAACAGAATTATATGTTCGAACCAAGTTGATTAAATCAACATTAATATATCATAGTAACCTAGAAAATTAGTGGAATTCATAAAAAGTCTCAAATTACATTTATTTTGGTGTTTATAACATCAATTATGTCAATATTTCATTAATAAGATAATTACTGCATCATCATTGTGTCATAACTAAATTAAATTATTTAATGTCTAAAAATTACAAATAAAATACCCTTATGTAGGAAATCTTTTTAGCTTTCTAATGAATATTTATAGTAGAATTTATCTTATGTATAACCCCATATTAAAAATGATTTACTTATTAAACTTTGATTTTAACTATTTTAACCCTTCTTTAAATAAATTAATAATAAATGTCCTAATCTAATCCAAGTGGGCCTAAATGGTCATATTTTATTCCTAAGTTTGTTTTTGGTCGAATTAAACTTGTCCAATAGAATTAGGACATGTGTTAGGGTAATATTGATATCATATTTACCCTTAGTTACTCTATTTACTATTAACCGCGGTAAAAAAAAGTAAAAAGTTACTATTCACCAAAAAATTATTTTCATCTCATTGAACCACATTTTAGTCCTTGATATTAACCGTGTCTCTCGGATTTTCGAAATTCCATTCACAGAAGCGGTAAAATTAAGTTTTATGCAAAATTCAGTTTTTTAACCTACCACTTAGTGGTTTCACTATTCATAAAAAATTGAAAGTTTTCAGAAAAATACCAAAATTTCACCCTAGGCTAATTTCGATATTCTGAGTCCAAAAATAAAGTCCATTTTGAAAAATAAAATTTATAAAATTTCAAAAAGTGGTTATTACTATTCATAACGGCTAGTTTTAATAGCCTATTGTTGTTTAGTGAAACTCGGTATTGCGTACAACGCAAGCTATCGAGGAAGGTCGTGATTGCGTGTAAAGCAAGCCAAGCAAGTGTTGTGTAGAAAAAGATCCCTTTGATGATTTATATAACATAAAAGTCTCGGGTGTTACATATATGCACCATTTAAAATTAATTATAGTAAAAATGAACATGTGCCTTAAAGAAGGAGGTTTTGAGATAAAACACTTACCTCGTGTACAAATATTATCATGTATGTATTTTATATCCAGTATAATAAAATTATATCAACTATTTGTTTTTTGAAGAACATTTTATATGTTTTATACCTTATATATAAACCTTATAATTTATCTTTTAATGACATATTTAATTACTTTATTAGTTATGTTCATATCAGTTATTTTTTAGAATGCTCGGTTCATAATTTCAAAATGGCATCGGTGTGTTGATCATTTTCTAATGGGTCATTTATAAATAACATATATATTAATAATAATTACATTATTATATTTTTATAGGAACAATTTACTTTTAAAATTTACCCTAAATTATGGTTATGAAAAATGAACTATGTTAAAATCCTAGAGAAGAAATGTCACACAAACACATGTGTAACTTTTTTATTTTTCAATGATCATGATGGGAAGAAGGAAAGTGTTATTTAATCACCAAATAATTATTATAATATCATTTATTTAATATTATTTCTTTAAATATACATACACATATCATACACATGGCACAAAAAAAAATTAATCACATCGCTTTGCAATGCGGTAGACCACCGTGCACACAAACAATGTTATCATTTTTAAATGGATGGTAATGTAAGAAGTTATAAGATAAAATAATTTTTTAGAATTATAATTATTCCATTAATATAATATATGAAAAATAAATCCATCATCATGAATAGTGGCGGAATATGATGACAAAAAATGAATTACATCGGTTCTTGAGGTGGTAGTCATCTATAGACCTATACAATGGTTTTATGTGCCATTTGATGGAAGATGAGAGTGATTTTTGTTATTAAATTAACAAGAAAACGTCTTTGTATATTGTATATAATGATATTATTATATCAACATGAATGATTATTATTTTTAGGAGGTGGAAGAAGAAATAAAACAAATACCCTTAGGAATGACATCACTTCTTCACACAACCTCTTTATGATTATACCTAAATATTTCCTAGATTGGATTTGTGATCAGATAATGGACTATAGAATGTGGTTAAGTAATTAAGGATGGTATTTGGTTAGTTATTGGCTATAATATATGGATTTTTATGTGTTTAAATGGCAGGAGTGGAGGTTCTTTTTATAAGTGAGAGGGAGTGAAATTATTTTAAATAACCAAATCTATTCAATAATGGGAAGTAACTCACAATAAAAGAACATAGAAAATTGATAAATAATGGGGTTTTTGGGGATATGGTTGAGATACACCTCAAAATTTAAAAAAAAAATCAAACATGTTAGTCCCTTTACCTCATTAATTAAACACCATAGTAAACTGATTTTAACTTTAACCATAATAACTAATTATTTATATGTTTACTATTAATTATGACAAAAAATAATGTATCAAATATTAAAGTTATTAAAAATATGGATTAAATTTTATCAAACTGAAATCATATAATTCTCAAATATTAACTTTAAATTAAACCCAAAAAACAAGTCGGGAATCATTTTTTTAAGAAATCTATTTTTAGGTATAATATGATCTTACATTAACTATATGACTAGTTCATCATCAATATATAAGATTAAATTAAAATAAATAGATATATATTCAATAAAATTAATTTAAATATCTAATTAATACTGGTTATTTTAAGTAATTAAAATGGATATACTTTATGCGTCTAAAATTAGTTTGCCGAAAATGGGTTTTAAGTATAAAAATAAACCTATACAAAAAACATGAATAATTTTTGATTAAAATGAAAATAATAACATTATTATAAATAAAAAATTTAACATATAACATAACACCAAATCTAATAGAAGATAAATTTTAAATTTATGGATTTAATGAAAATTAATGACAATATTTGAAAAAATCGGTAATTTTCAATATTCTATGGAAAATCAAATATTTTAGAAAAAATTCAAAATTTCACCCAATTTTAATTTTAAGATTTTTATTTAAAAACTGATTTTAAAATCTTAAAATATCATTTCTAAAATTTCCATATATTAATAAAAATATTTTCTCAAAAAATAAATAAAATTTTTTTTTAAAGGGAATTATTTTTTTAAAAGAAAATAACTTTATTAAAAGCTGGCTTCTTTTTATTAAGAATTTACCAATTAATATATATTTAATAGGAACTTTATATACATTTCATGATGTAGTTAATACTATTCATACCTATCAATTTAATAGCTAGGTTATAATGGTAATATATTTCTATGGTCCTTTAATCTTTATGTTGCACGTTGTATATGCTATTGAACATTATGTTATTATTTTAAAATCATTGGGTGTTAAATTATTCCCCCTAAAATAAATTTTGTATTCACAGTTTTAACTTTTTCTCAGTAATCAAGGATTTGACATTCAAAAATTCTTTTATGGAAAACCCACATAATAAAAAGGGTTAATAATGCTTCCCCTTAAAAAGCAGGAAAGGGAAACATGAAGGTCATCACATAAATGGTTTTCCACATTAGATGACATTAGTAGGAAGTGAAAACATGGATTATAAAGGAAGGTACGTTTATGAGGTAATGTTATACCCTTTTTTTAAATATGTAAGCAGCAATCAATTCATAAAAAATGAATAACATATTTATTTCATAATAAATTTGCTAAAGTTGAGGGATCCTTATACTATATCGACAAATGAAATAAGAAAATACAATTATTTGAAAATTTTAAATATATACTATAATAATATTTTCACCAAAATATCATTTTTTTCATCAAATGATGAGTATTTAAGAGTAAATTTTTATACCCGAAGCACTAAAATAATCTTATAAAAAATTTATTTATTATGAAAAATTATATCAAGATATCCCTATTTTGATTAGACATGAACCAAAAATTTAAATGGTTTTCATAATGTAGGATAATTCCAAAAATGGACAGATATTCATATTTATCTCTAATTCCAAAGATTAACTTAAATCATTCTATAACTAAATAACACGACATCTGAAATAACCTTATTACTGAAATATTTAATTATGTTTTTCAAAAAAAAATTCGTCTTAAATTAAATGCTATACCTAAGGGTTACATATACCTTAACCCTATAAAAAAATTACCCAAATATCATCAATCACCTCAAAATCCAAAATATTCAAATTTTTTTTTTTCTAAAATGGGTTTCTTGAAACTAAATTTATATTTATCCATAAAATAATTTACCAAAAAACATTTTCACACTAACGAGTACATCATTTTGGATAGTGGTACGTACTTTACCATTATCACCCTTTGGTTGTGGGTTCAATCCATGCGTCCTTTTTGGATGCGACGATTTGTCACCCTATACGAAGGTTGACCTTTTTTTAAAAATATGGGAAAAATGTGATAAACATATTAATAATTCACCATGATCCTATAATAATATCCAGAATAATATAAAATACATAAAAAATAAAATTAGTCATCAAATGATATTTTTATCCTCTATAGTTTTCTTTCTATTCCATTTTAGTCCACAAAATTAAGAAATTATAAATAACTATAAATACCCCTATATCAAAAACATATAAAATATTATCCTTCACTAAATAATTTATTTTTTCATAAAATATCGTTTCAATTTGAAATCAACATTCTATTTAATTTGTAATAGTCACCATATTATTGAAAATCCTAAATGAAAAACTACTAAAGAAAAAACCCTAGAGGTTTCATGATACTATTAATAAACACTCTTAAACAAAATTATTATTCAATTATAAAACCTAAACACATCAATCATTCATCTTCAATGATTTTCATAACATATTCCCTTAGTAATTAACCATTTGATAATGAAAATGTCTCAAATAATGAATAAGTCACCCACATTAATGAAATCAAATTATTAGTGGTGCCTTATGTTGAAATTTATTTCCCCATATTTTAGTAATTAGTCTCTTTATTTTCTTTTTTAAATTAGTTTCTTTTCCCATCTATTCCCACACACAAATCATTTCGAGTGCATTTATGTCATTTTCCCTAGGTATAATTCCGAAATTTTTGAAATATAGAAAATTGAATCTTATTTTTTTTATCATCTTTATCACTTGATATTCCATGAGATTCTATCATGATCTTATTTTATGTGTTATTAGACTCAACTATATTTTATTTATTAATCATAATTTGAGATAGCTCATTGGGCATGATAAAAATATGTCTTACAACCATTCCCATTAGGTTAGGAATCTCATCATCAAAATCATTATAGTTAAAATCTCATTGCTTACAGGCATGCTATCTCCTATTTCTCTCCACTAACTAGAACAAGAAAAAAATATGATAGTACATTAACTAATAAACGTATAGAAGGAAAACATACAAACATAGGAGGAATAAATTATAAATTATAAATTATAAATTTATCATATCTTATGAGTCTCTCGGTTTCAATATATAGTATCCATGGTAATGTTTTACATTAGTTATTATAACCTGAATTTTTTTTAAAGTCCATAATAATGGTTCATAAAAATTTTGTGAATTTCAAAAGAATAATCCTTAAGAGTTTCAATCTAGGTGTGTGGAAAGGCCTATTTTCATGCACCAGTTGATGATCGAGTCTAGCTCAATAAACAATTTTTATAATTATTACCTATAGGTACAACTATACTAGAGGCCCATCCACTTACAGTGTCTAGATATGGATGTAATTTCTAAGAAACCACTCACTCTATCCTAAAAAATATTCTAGGATATTTTCCTAAAAATTGAATTATCCTTAGACTTATCACTAGTGTTCTGACTAATGTTTTCTTATCCTAGTTTCCAAAGGCTAACTCAATATTTTATTTGATACCAACTATAGTGACCCTATCCTTTTAAATATATTATTCCATGATTATTAACATAAAAAACCAATAATTACATCCGAAAGATCATCAGGTCTTGTATCTTGGGAATACATGTTTCAAAATACATCAAAGTGATACTACAAGAAATTTTTTTATTATATTTTATATAATAAGCTACTAAATCCTTTCGTGATCCTAAACCACATGGTATAACTTGGGGAATACATTGACAAAAGGGGTGAACTAATGTTCCTAGTAAATGAATAAAAAAGATAAAGAGGCATAACTTATGATTAAAAAGTATAACATTTTATCATAAAATAGAAGGATGAAGAGTAATCACATGGGATAATAACATAATAAACCTAGTATCATAAGAACTTGGAATAATAGGAAATGTGGTAGATACATGTAACTTGACATTATCAGGAATCAAGGATAATATCATAAACAATATCATAGGTGGATAACGTCTGATAATAGAATATTTTTACATTCTAATCCTATATATAGTGCCTCATGAGACTAAATCTTTTCCAAATTCATTATAAAACTATATGGGATATCCCATCATAACATGTTCAGGATTTATGTGTGACACACAAATAAAATCGATTATAAGGAATAAACATAAGAGTTACCAATGGTTTGAAAAAGTGTTGTATAATCATTTCACATACCATAATAAAAATTTATTCCATAATTAAGGAATTTTAGAGATAAACATAAAGAACGTATTTCCACATAAAAATAGAGAATAATAAGCTAGGTATATTTGTAAGAGATATATATAAATTATTTAAAATCAATACATAACATAAAATTTATATTCCTTGATGAAAATTTCTTTATTAGATTACATGGAAAATTTATTAAGAAAAATACACTTTTCACTTTGAAATAAATTCTTCAAAATCATAAAAATTACAAAATAATATAGAATATGTAAAAAAGAAACTATGGAAACTTATAATGTAATATTCAAGGAATTGAGTGGTCATGACAGTGGGTAATTCCATAAATTCTGTATATGTTTAAAAAACAATAATTTCACACTATTAAAAAAGGATAAAAAGTCACTCATTGTAAAAATGAAAAAAAGATTCACTTCAAAACATTATTTAAAAAAATTAAAAAATGGGTAAAAATGAAATTTTTTAATAAATTTGAAATAATTATAAAAATCACAAAAATAATATTAGAAGATATGTGTATAGAAGAATACTGATTTTTGGTCAGTCAGCATTTCTTAAAATCATTTTGAAAATCATATTAATAAACAAGGATAGGAAAATTCTACTATTACATTAAAATTTCATCAATAAACATAGGACAATAAAATTAAAGGGTTCTATTAGACAATGATCAAATGATTTACTATAATGGAAGTTCATGAATACATATTAATGATTAAAATGATATTGAAACATAAACCCTTACTTATCGTGTAACTATTAAAAAATAACTATCGTAAGTGATGTAAATAAATTATAACATAAAATATAATAAAATTTTAATTATTCATGATATATGACATGGTCTAGCCCTATTACCCTATTAACCCAACAACTGAGCCATCCTAGATATAGCTCGAAGGGCATTCCCAATCCCCATGATTTAGTGACTATCACATGACTTCATATGATGTACAAGTTGAAACTATTCTTCAACAAGACATTAGAGATGTAAGATAAGAAATTCAACATGAATATAAAGGAAAATCCATTCATAGTAAGGTACCAGAATAAAAAAAGGTATAAAAATCCCAAATTATATAGCCCAAGTACAAAAAATATGTAATAATATCTTCAGGGTCCCTAAGGACACATCTTAACATGTTGCGAGCTCAATAGCTGGATCTACCTCTAAGAGATCCCATCCCTTTACTTGAACCTAGAAGAAGAATTTCTTCAAACACTCCAATAAAAAAGTAGGGTTTGATTCAAAGACCATTATGATACCAACAAGGATTCCATAACAGATTCCAATTATATATTATCCAAATAAAATCATTCAATTATAAAAATAAACATGTTTGGAATTTTAGAATCACATTTAAACAAAACATTAGATGAAGTTTCAAAATGATGGAAATTTCATTAATAGATCAAGAATTACTTTACATGTGATGGAATATTTGAAAAAAAATTTCTTAAATAAAAGAGTTACAAAAAATAGATTTCGTAAATTTAAAAAAGGCATGTAAATCAGTTTTATAACACTGGCATACATTTATATCTAATATATAAATAAACAAGAGAGGAACATGGTCATCTTCCAAGTAGGTATGATAGTATTAAAAAGTTATATAATTACACACTCTCTATGTGATTGTATAAAAATTATTATACTAATTTCCCCTTGACACTGCCTAGAGGTGACTAGTCACCCTGCCATTGGCGATGTGGCACGCTGTAGGTGTGTTTTAAAATGTTGTAATAATGTAGAGTGTATCCAAATAACTCAGCAACTTCCTATGGCTTTCATGAACTCATACAAGAAGTGATATTTATTTTAAGACAACTTAAAATATAATTAAATCAAACTATTTCATTTCAAAATGCCAATTTTTTCATTTAAAACCAAAGCAGTTTTTAAATAAAAACATTCCCTTTTCAAAAGATAGAACCACCTAGTTTCTATCAAATCATTTTAATCCATTTTCACATATTTTAAATCCACTCTAAACAAATTACCTTTTTTTTCAAAAGTCATTTTCACAATTAAATTAAATAATTTTATTGAAAACATTCCCATCAAATCCATAATTTAAATTTAATAATTTAAATCGAACAATTTCCATAAAACACACCCAAATTCAATATAATTGGTGGTTTTCAAAATTTACATGCCAAAATAATTTCAAATATCCTGATTCAATAGAATATATTTTTTATTATCAATTTAATTGAAATAATGTTTTAGAAATTAATTTAAATCAATAATTGATATAAATCAAACAATTTAGGAATAATCAATTTCGATATTTTGGAGAGAACTACCTACCCCTTCCCCAGACTCAACACTTGGAATGGCACTCGTCAATGATATTGAAGGTAGATAAGACCTCAAAAACCATCCTAAAAGAAATATCCAACACCACAAGGCATAGATCCATCAATTCCAAGTTGATACATTAGAAACCCAAGAGAGGATATATATAGATAGATGAAAAATGATGAATAATGATCACCCAGATATTACCCACCAAATAAATGATGATAAATGCCAAAGTAATGGATCTGAAAGAGTTGGAATATTCCAAAATCACATGGAGAAGGTCTTGGGTTGATAGAATGGGAATTGGAGAGGATAATGTATTGAAAATAAACAATGATTCCTCCATTTTATAGGTGTTTTGGGGGTTTTAGGAGGTGTGTAATCCAGTTATACATCATGAAATATTAAATTTTCTTAATGGTGAAGACAGGTCGAATTTGTAATGACCCATTAATGTTAGGGTAGTACAGGGAATGTAACCCCTATTCAAATCATGAAACCATTGAGATTAGTAACAATAAAAACCCACATCATTATTCCTAAAAACCTATTTGAAAAAATCATGTCATGTAAATGTAATTCATAGTCTGTTCCTATCACACCATGAATAATGTTTCATGGCTTACACCTAAAAATAGTTCCACAATTTGTATCCTAGTTACATAATGTGTAATATCACAAAATTATACAAAAATCAATTTTTAAATATGAAAAATCAAACAACTGTACGACTTTACTATTATTTGAATCCACCTAATCCAAACTCAACCCTTATCCAAGAAATGAAAAGGAAACCCATGATAAGGTTAAACGTGCACCTATCATAATAGTATCGGGATGTTACAACCTTCCCATAATAAGAAATTTTTTCCCTAGAAATCCTATGAATATAATTCCTTGAAAAAAAGATGAGCCCCCTACTCTCCCATTATTTCCATATGCTCCCATGTCTGGTGATTATTAGAACCATACTTCTGTAGAACATGAACCAAATGTATTGCCTTCCGATGAAGTACCTTTGTCATAGAATCAACAATACTATTTGGCCACTCATTCAAAGATAAATCATCCTCAATGTCAATGTCACTCTATCTCAAAATGTGATATGGATCAGATAGATACATTCTCATCTCTAATACATCGAACATGTTATGTATCGATGTCAGCTACATCAGTAGTGTTAAATGGTAATTAACTATTCCAACCTATTCAACAACCTCATAAAGTCCCACGTAATGGGGAGAAAGTTTCACTTTCCTTCAAATCCATCGATGACCCAATTAGAGTGAAACCTTCATGTACACTAGGTCACTGATTGAAAATTCGAATGGTCTACGGAGACGATCATCATAATATTTATATAAGCTCTGTGATATCAAAATCCAATTACGAAACAACTGAATCATAGTTGTTATCTCCTGAACCAAAATTGGTCTAACCAAGGAAATTTCACAAATCTATGACTAACTGAATGAATATTTACCTGTCCGTCCATTCAAGGCCTCAAAAGGTTCCATTTTGATAGTGGAATGGTAACTATTTCTATAATAGAAATAAATAAGTCCCATGTTATTATCCCAAGCCCCAAAAAAGTTGAGAACACAAGCGTGAATCATATCCTCAATAATCTATATAGCTCTCTCTCTTTCCATTGAATTGTGGGTTGTAGGCAGTGCTCGAAAGGTACAATGATCCCAGGGCCACCTCAAGTCCTTTCAAAAAATGAAAATTAATCCTAGGATCCATTTCATATACTATATCTATTGGAAATCTATGAAAATTAATAATCAATTTTACATATAGATTTCCCAAATCCTTAAATTGGTTGTATCTCAAATGGGTATAATGTGATCCAACATGGTCAACATATCGATCAAAACCAATATCAAATTATTCTTCATCCGGGTAAGAGGAAAGCCAACAAAAAAGTCCATATGGATTTCATCCCACTTACAAGTAGAGACTGGAAATGGTTGATCCAAACCCAATGGTTTCTAGTGCTCGACATTCACCTTCTTGAATGTATCACAATGAGAAAAAAACTGAGAAATGTCCCATCTCATTCCCATACAACAGAAATTCCACTGCACGTCATAGAACATCACTTTTGTTTATGGTTTCACCGCCCACTAGGAATTTTTGAAATCTTCCATCACAGCCTTCCTTACCCATAATGACACAATGTAATGGTTCTTAAAACATAGAACACCCTCTTTGGAGAACGACCACTGAGAATTGATCACCCCACTATAAATAGAGTTTCAAATTATATAGAATTCATCATCAAGAACATGTTTTTGAAGAATCATGTCCAGAAGGAAAGTTTCCAACTAAATTCTATGTCAAGAAACCTTATCCATTTTATTTTGAACTCCAATATGAAACTATGAAAAAATATCGATCAATTTCCACAATTATAAATATTATTTCACTTTCTGGCATGGAATTTTTCAACTTAACGCATATGCAATGACATTCCATTTCCTAGGGTATATGTGATTTAAATGTAGAAACATTGAAATTACTCCACCCAATACCTCTAGGGAAGGTTAAAATATTTTTGAGGGAAGATATAACTCATGAATATTTTGTAAGAAAACATGGTAATACATTCTATATAAAGTTAATGCTGCCAACTATTAATTGTGTGCATCAAATATGCTTGTTCAAGATCATGGGTAGGATAATTATTCTCATGGGGCTTAGGTTGACGAGATCACTATGAAACTACATGTTCTCCCTGTATTAGAATGATTCCCAAGATAAAACCTGATGCATCACAATATCCCAAATAGACCTACCCGACCCTAGAAGACTCAACAATAACAAAGTAGTTAAAATTAATTTCAAATTAAAAAATAAATTCAGAAATTTATCTTACAATAAAAACTTCACCCCCAACTGATTCAGATCATTAATGGGATTATCCTTCTTGAAAGGCCCGAAGGCCTTCATTTTTATTTATTTTTTGTAACCCCACATTCAAGGGATGACAGGGAACCCTTAAAAGGCCCATAGGCTCAGAGATTACATGGCATGTAGGCTTAGGAGATTACATGACCCGAAGGTCTTAGAGAATTCAACCAGACTATCTACAAGCAACTGCCCCTCCCTATCATCTGCATCTTGATAGTAGCTCTCCACCTTCATGAATTCATTCATGAACCTACGATAGTATCAATCTAATCCCAAGAAGCTTCAAATATTGAATAAATTTCATGATTTTTACCAAGTCATAACAGAATTTAACTTCCCAAGATCAACTTAAATACCCTATTTTGACCCCACGTGTCCCTATAATTTCACAACACAAATTATTAAATCACAATTTGAATGATTTTCATAAAGTCGGTGATTTCACAAGAGACCTAGAACTGTTCTCAGATGTTCAACATGATCAACCTCATATTTAGAGTAAATGAGGAAGTCATCCACAAAGACAACGACAATGTTATCCAGATGATCATGAGAAATCTTGTAAATCCAATCCATGGAAACTATAGAAGTATATTTCAGATCAAAGGGAATAACAACGTACTCATACTTTTCATACCTAGTCTAAAAAGTTGTTTTTCCGAATTCCATATTCCATTATCCTAAACAAATGGCAACTAGATCAAATGTCGGTCTTTGAAACAACATCACACCCTTCAACTGATCAAATAGATCAGGAATCTGTGACAACATATACTTGTTCATTATCATAACATAGTTGATCTTTTGGTAACCAAAACAAAAGTTAATAGAACTATTAGACTTCTTATAGAAGAGAACAGGAATCGCCCAAGGTGACACACTTGGGCGTATAAAGCCTTTCTCAATAAGATCTTCCAATTAGGTCTTCACCTATTTAAGTTATGCTAGTTCCATAAGGCATTAAGGAATTGAAATTGGTTGAGTACAATCCATTAAGTGAATGGAAACTCAACCTCTCTCATCGGTGAAAAACTATTGAAATTGGAAGAAAATGCATTGGGAAACTCGAAGATGACTGGAAGAAGATCCACACTCACTGAATCCTACTCCAAATCGAAAGAAAACAATGATATCACTAACCCTAACTCTGGATAAGAGGGTATGGATTTTCGTGACCTTGGGTCCCATTCTACTTGAACGACAAGGGGAAAACCACTACATGTTGTATGGTAGAACCATCAATGATAATAACCAATTCCAGAATTATTTGAAATGAGCCAGTCCATCTAGAATATGATGTCAAGATATTACATGTGGAGAACTAGAAAACTCTAAGAAAACTCATCATCTAATAGAGAGAAGACATAATAAAGATTATGAAGACCCTTCTCTATCTATGTAATACGAGTTGTATTGATATCCATTTCACAAGATAAAAGTTCCATTGGAAGATTAAGATGATTCACAATATGGGTTGAAATGAATGTGTGAGATGTACCCGTATCAAATAGAGAAGTCAATAATGATGATGATATAGTAATTGTACCCTTCACGGTCACTACACCCATTTCTGATTCCTCTAGAGACTCTTCTACTATGTGAAGAATCTTCACACTACATGGTTATATATGGAACCCATTTCTCATTAAAGATTTTTATTTCCCCATAGTTTTAGGAGGATATGATGATCCTATTCCACTACACAGAGTAGATAATTGATTGAAAAATCTCTATAAGATCCCAAAATTTTTTCTAGAGATACAGTTCATGGGTGAATCAGTTAAAACCCTCTTAAAATTTCATGGCTTTCCAAACTATTCAAAAAATCAATTTGAATACTTAGTCACAGTTCTGTTGGACTTATCAAGATTAAAAGACCCTACATCCCTAGATAACAACACTAAATATATATATATATTAACAGATCAGTGAAAAGAACCTTAATGTTATTCCACTCTATGACCTCATGTTACCTTGCAGTAACCATCATGTCCCACCAAATCCTGCTCAGTCCCCCCCCCCAAAATGAACGTGGAACACTTTAACTTGTTCACATCTGGTGTTCCTATGAACTCAAATAAACATCCAATCATTCCCAACCATTCCTCATCATGTTGAGGGTTAATAGATCCATTGTATACTATTGGATTCTGGTGAAGGACCTGTTGAGAATTATTTTAAATATCATCCACCTAAGGGTACATAGGTGGAGCCTAAATGGGTTCTGAAGGTAGTTCCTGTCTTAGAGCATGGATAGTGCACACAATTACCTCACCTAGATTTGGGTCCACTAGAATATTCACTCGTTGCGATTCAGAAACAACTTCATCCTAGATCTGACTTTTAACTCTTCTCGAAGTAATGATGTTACCCAAAATCATCATAAAATATTGAATATATCAAATTCAAAATCAAACTGAGAAACAAGGGAAATTATTCCCAACAGATGGAATAACCAGATTTGGATTCCACGCTATCTAAATGAGAATAGAGAAAGGACTAAAACTATTCCATAAGAAGTACTTCCCTAACCACCCCTAGTAACATAAGGTTCATTATGGTGATATCTAGCCAGGAAATCAAACATATTTACCTCCTATGTCCTGATAAGATTTTAACAATTTATACTCACTTCAAGAAAAAATCTCAATAGCCTCTTTTTGATAACACTGTGTCACAAACAAGCCCTGATACCCTAGTAACTAGATAACCAAGCCTACCCTAACATAGAACAATGGGAGTTCCTGATCCTCGTGGATCCGTGAAAAGCACTTGGAAGTATACAACATGCAAGTGGAAATGATTTTTATATTAGACACAGTAGAAGTAATCCAAGAAAGTGAATAAGAATATAAAACAAACTCCAAATGGGGGTAAATTACAATAATAAAAAAAGGTATAAGAAAGCCTAAAGTAATACAGCCTAAGTAACAAAAATAAGGAAAAATAGCCACAGGTTCTCTAAGGACACAAATCTCCATGTCCCAAGTTCAATAGATGGATCCACCTCTAAAAGAACCCTTCCCTTTTCTTGAACCTGGAAGAGGAATTTTTACAAACACCAAAAGGAAAAAAGTGGAGTGTGATCCTAATCCTAGTAGGATACCACCAAGAATTCTATAACAGAACCCCAATATATAGTATGCAAAGAAAATCTTTCAATTTTCAAAATAAACAAGTTTTTTAATTAAAAAGAATATTTAAACAAAACATGCTATATAGTTTCAAAATGAAGATTTTTTTTAAAAGAAATGGATATACTTTACTACTGATGGAATATTTCTAAAAAATTAGCCTAAATAAAACAATTATATATAATAGATTATGTAAATTCAGAAAAGGCATGTAAATCAGTTTTATAACATTATAATACATTTATATCTCATATATAAATAAACAAATGAGAAACATCGTCATCTACCAAGTAGGTATGATAACATTAACCAGCTATAGGTTTCCTCACTCTCTAAGTGATCATAGAAAAAAGATTATACTAAATTTTCCCTAACAGTAGCCGAAGGTTACTTGACACCCTCCCATTGGGGATGTAACCTACCACAGGTATGTTTTAGAACATTGTATTAGCTTAGAGTGTATCTAAATAACTCAAAAATGACCTAATCATTTCTTGTGCTCTTGGATTATGGGAAATTTAATTTAAGAAATCATAAAGTAAAATTAAATCCCATTATTTAATATCAAAATTCCAATTTTTTCTTATAAAACCAAAGTGGGTATTAATAAAAAACATTCACTTTCGACAAGATAAATCCAATAGGTTTCCAAAAAATAAATTTAAGCCATTTTCATAAGTTTTAAATCCATTCAAAACTGATTCTATCATTTTCACAATTAATTTACAGAATTAAATTCTATCGATTTATTGAAAGCATTTCCATCAAATACACAATTTAGATTCATCAATTTAAATCGTCCAATTTCCATAAAACACAACACAATTCAATGGAATTGTGGTTTTTCCAAATTTTTGCACCAAAACCATTTCAAATATATTAATTTATGAGAATTTGGTTTTTATAAATATAATTAAAATAAATTTTGAGAAATTAAATTTAAATCAACACTTGAAATAAATCATGAAACTTAGGAATAATCAATTTGGAAGTTCAGGATAGAACCACCTACCTCTTCCCAAAACTCAACAATCGCAATAGAACCTATCAATGAGAATGAAGGTATAGAATACCATAAAACCAAACCTAGATGAAAGATACAACACCATAGAGAGTAGATCCGTAAATTCCATGTTGATCCATTAAAAACTAAAGAGAGGATAAATAGAGATAAATGAAGAATAATGAATAACGCTTACCCAGTTATCACCCACCAATGCAATGATTATCAAAGGCCAATAGAATGGATCTTGAAGAGTTAGAAGATTAAAAATCTCATATATAAGACCATTTTTAGAGATAATTGGATTCAGATATGAGGAAGTGAGGAAAATAACCTATTGTTTTCTCCCTTTTATAGTCTCCATCAGGAAATTACACGACGTGTAATCCAGTTACATGCCGTGAAAGATTAAATTTTCATAACGACGAAGATGCATTAAATATGTAACACCCATTTAAATATGGGGTATTACATGGCATGTAAACCATATTCACATTATGAAACTCATCAGATTATATACTATCAAAACCCTTATAATTACACATTAAAAACCAATCTGAAAAAAATCACTTCATGTAAAGGGAATTCATGACATGTACCCATCACACCATGAATCATGTTTCACAGTATGCACCTAATAGTAGTTACACAATGTGAAATATAGTTAAAATACATTTAATATCCTCATAGTCTACAAAAACCCCGATTTAATTCTGAAAAATCCAACAATTGTTAAGCATTACTATTATAGGAATGTCCCCAATCCAAACTCAACCCTTAACTAAACAATGAAAAGGAAACCCCCAACAAGGTTTAAGATGTACTTGTCAGAATAGTAATAGGATGTTAGTATATAATATGTATAGCCTTAGTAAATAAACTATTTAAAATAAACTAGGTGCATAAAAGAACGTGGGTATCAAAGAAGGATGTTTTCAAATGAAACCCATACCTCGAGTCAAGTCATTGTCATGTATGTCTATTATCTCTTGTATAATATACTTATATTGACTAATTTTTTATATAATATATATTTATAGGTTAAATAATTTATTCATAAACCATTTCATTCATTGATTTTAAAAATTAATTTAATTACTTAATTAGTTTTTTCCACATGATGAGTTTTTGAGGATGCTCAGTTTATAATTTTAAAATAACATCTGTGTGTCCACAATGGTAAAAGACATCATTGTCATATCATATATAGAATAATAATGATGAAATAAATAAAATTTTTATAAATTAATTATACTTTAAAAAATAACCATGAATTATGGTTATGAAAAATGTACCATGTTAAAATCATCAAGATGGTAGGTCATACATATGGATGTGTAACGTTTCCATTTTTCAACGTTCATGATGAAAAGATTCTAAGTGTTCTTTTATCCTCAAAGATTTATAATAATATAATAAATATAATATTTATTATCTTAATAAACATACATAAATAACCCATGTGATGTGTTATAAAAATGAATCATATCGCTTCATGAGGTGGTGGTACGTCGTACACAAGAACAAAATTATCATTTTCAAATGGATGGTATGATATGTTGGTATATGATATATTAATTTTAGAGAATTATTATTATTTCATTAATATAATATATAAAAATTAAATCCATAATCATTAATTTCTATGAGAGGGGATTATGGAAAATTAATTACATCGGTCTATGAGGCTAGATTCTATTGTAAACATGAACAATGGTTTTGTTTCCCATTTGATGGAAGAGGAGAGGTATTTAGGTTATGAAATTAACACAATTAAATCATAGTATATTGAATATGATAATGTTATTATATCAACCAGGTTGAGTAATATTTTGAAGAGATAGAAAAAGAAATAAAATTAAGATGCTCGGTTAATAACGATATATATTCTTTGGGCCAATTCTTTATGATTACAACTAATGCCTTCCTAGATTGGGTTACTAATATAAAAAAGTATTATCGGACATTGGAATATAATTAAGGAAGGTATTTAAGTAGTTATTTTTTGAACACAAGGCTCTTGATGTGTGGGAAAGGGATATGTGGATGTTGCCTTTTATATGTGAGAGGGTGTGGCATTTTGGTAAATACCCAAAACTATTCAGTAATGGGAAGTCCTTATAAAGACAAGTGCCTAAGAAAATAACAAATAATTGATTTTAGGGGTGATATGGTTGAACCACACCCCCAAAATTTAAAATAAACGTTTTTTAATCATTTTACTCCCTTTAACTATTTAGTTTAGCCCCTAGTAAACTGGTTTTAACATTAACTATGCAAATATTTTTTTATTTATTTTTAATATCCATTATAATAAATAATTTAATTGAAGTTATTATATAATTATAATAATTATTATTAAAAATATGTAATCCATTATATCAAATTAAAGTCACAAATATTTATAAAATTTAATTTAAAATTAAAACTGCATAACATTTTAAAAACTGATTACTCATCAAATGTATTTTTCAAGCATACGATGATAATACATTAAATATATGACTAGAAATAATCATTATATAAATCTAAATTTATATAAATAGATATATAATATATAAGTTTATTTTAAATATGTCCTTTATAGGTTTATTTTAATTAGTTAAATTGGATTGACATTATGCATTTAAAAACACTTTACTAAAAACCGCACTTTACGCTTAAAAATAAACTTATACCAAAATTTGTTAAAATAGATGAAAAAATGAAGTCAATTATGCTATTATAAAAAAATTATTAATATTTCTCTTTAAAAAATAAAAAATATATAATTTAACTTTTAAAATAATTTATTTAATGAAAATAAATGTTAGTACTTGAAAAATCAATAATTTTTACTATTCAATACAAAATCATACATTTTAAAAAATCTCAAAATATAACCATAACGTAATTTATTTATTTTTATTTCAGAAATAATTCTTATTTTTATAAAATAAAACTTCTAAAAGATCCATAAAGTAATTAGTATATTTTCTCAGAAAAAACAATAAAATTCATTTTTTTATTGAAAGATATTTTTTTAAAATAAAATATCTTTATTAAAATTTGAGTTATTATTTGTTAACAATTAAAAAAAATTATTGAGTAGTAACTATATATATATATATATTTCATAAATCAGTTAATATTATTTATAATTTCTAATCTGATATCTAGTTTATATCAGTAATATATTTTTTTGGTTGTTTAAGCTGGATGTAATATTTGATATGTGCTACTAAACATTATGTTATTATATTAAAATATCAATGTGATAAAAGTAAAATATGTATCCAACCTTTATACTATGTGAGTATTAGCTTTTAAAATCTAGTTATATCAAGGATGACATTTAAACAACATATACAAACATAACTACACTTTTATCCAATAAACAAACTACCTTTATGTAGGAAATATAAATCATAATTTACAATAATAAAGCCTTGAGAAGCTGAATGTTACCATTATGTATGTAGTGAATTAATCTCCAAATAATCTTATTTATTCCTCAATCACTTCTAATTCCTTCTAATTTCCATAAAACGTTATAGATAATGCTCCCTCACTTGTCATTTTCTTGAATATAAATGCTACAATAATCATAATTAAATTTTAAGATATATCCATAACAATATTACAAGAATCATTATCAATTCATTATTTCTTCTCATTTTATTTCCTCAATAGATATTGGTTTCATACCATATATAAAACTAATACAATTCATCAAATGGGATCCAAAATCTCCCCTTTTGGTTATTGTTAATACTACCCAAATATATTTTCAATATGTGAAATTATTTTTATATTCCTTAGTTAAAATAAAATGCAATGGAACAATATAGTGACTTCTTATCTCATATTCTTCCTTCAACAACTCTCATAATATTATTCCATTTCAAACCTATTTTTTTTAATTTCTATAAAGATGGATAACATCACTTGTTTTACTTATCTATTATCCTTTAATTATTATACTTTACATCTAAATGGAAAAAACTGATGTTTAATATAATATAAAAATAACCAATGTCTTCTATGATGTCCATAGATTCACTAACATGTGATAACATTATTAGAAAAATAAAAAATTCTCATTTTAAGGGTAGTATAAACCATATTATTTTAAAAATACTAATACATGAATACATATAAATGGAAAAATAAAAGATTTCATGTATATTCCATATAAATACCTCATTTTATAATTGATTTTAACATCCAAGACCCCCACTTAGTAGTGTAGTTAATAAAGTCAAAAAATGGTTTTGAGTCTAATTTCTAAACTGTAAACTAGTTTTTTATTAGTCTATCATGAAACTATAGATTTATATAAATTAATGATTTTTACAACCTTTTTCCTTATTTTTTCTCCATTGAATGGGTGAACTTATTTCTTTCTCCTCATTGTAATTGGGAAACTACATAGGGATTCATTTTTTCTTAGAGTCGTAGTAGATAAATCATTAAGAATCTTTATCAATTACCAAAATGTAAATTACAAACACAAAAAATAATAAGAAATAAAGAAGAACCTATTTTATTCTTTATAAGAAACACTAAGGATTAGAAATTCATCCCAACCCATGAAAATATTTCATTCTTACCTCATATACCAAGACAAGTTATTTTCCTAATTATTGTATTTTATTCCACTAAAAATATTATTGATATGGTAATATTTTCATATAATATTGGGAACCATATCTATCTTTCTCACATAATGGATGATAGTTTCTTCTCATATTCCTATATTTCTTTGTTCTTCTTCATTTGATATATCCAAATTTTCATTTACTCTTTCTTGACATAGCCATCTTCTTTGGGATTCAAAAATATCTTATTTTTCTTTTCGATATATCATGACTTATTTATGATATCCCTATAGAAATTATTTATTTTCATAACTTAGTACAAATCACCTTGAATTTTCTTCATTATTACTTAATCTTGGTGACCCTCAAGTTCATATCTTTTATATAATGCTTCTAGTGACTAAAATTCGTTTTGGGAGGATAGATTTTTTGTATTTGTGGTCAAAAAATTTTTACTGTGAGGTTTTATTCTTATTTTGTAACAAAATCCCCCCTTGGATTTTTACTATTCCATATAAATAAAATATTTAACCAAAAAAATAATATTATTTGAGACCATACCTTCCACAACACTTTTAAAAGTTGTTGAGATTCTAACATCTATTTTTTTTACAAATAAATAAAAAGTTTTATTGGTGATTTATTCCTTAAAATGGACAATTCTTATACTTGGGGGTCAATGATATTATTCACACATTTCATCCCTCTTTTTTGGTGTGGAATATTTCTTCTCATTCAACATGGACCATACCTCCTATGATTTTCATTGATCACAAAACTATTAGTGATAAAAGATTTATTTTTAAACTAATTAGGTGTTGATTTTCCAAGATCTCAAGGAATTGTTTTCTCGTTATATTGATAATATTCACCTTTAAACTCTAGGGAATTTTTTAACCCTCATTGAATTTTTTACCGCATACAATACTATGAAACTCATTGCCTTTGTCTCATAAAAACCCTTCTTCTTTTAAAGGCAAATTCTCATCAAGTCATAACACAATCTTTTCTTGTTCTACTACCATCAATTTATAATTATTGATAACCTCAGTGTATGTAACTTCCCTATTGACATATTATTGTTTCTTATCAGCCAATTTTTTTCTCTTTTCCTAGTTTTATCATCTCTTTCTTTATTTTTTTGTTATTCTCTAGAAATACATCTAAATTCCCTTTAAATATATATTATGTTTTAGTTATTTCTCCACCACCCCATCATTTCTTTTTGAATAAAATTATTTTTAAACCTTATCAAGGAAATCAACCACATATCAAAAATAAAAAAATGATAATGAATCAATTTTCACATTTTTCTCATCAAATTACATCCCATGTTGCTGGAATATTTCTTATTCTTCTTATCACTTTGTGTTATTAATGTTTATCATCTTACTCATAAAATTTATAATTAGTTTCTCTCTTCTTTATACAATAATATTTGTAATTATTTCTTATCACATTGAATGAATGTTATAACACATCATGAGTTATTGAGAAAGGTATATGATTATTTTGTTATGTATTTATAACAATTCATTGAAATTTATCAGATCCTCATTATTTCTTCTTAATTAAGTTCCTCAACACATAATGACATCCAACCTCATTGAAAAAATACAATAAATCCAATTAGAACAATAGTGGAGATATTTTGTATGGGAAATCTAAGTGATGTTTTCTCATCTTACCTTTCTCTATAACATCCCCTTCTATTTGATGTTATCATTTATTGACGGGAAATAAATTTTCATTTCACTGAATTGAACTTGGATTTTTTGTTGGTTTGTGTTTTTTGTTAACTTACTGGAAGATCATGAATGAGTCACATATTCTCATTGATATTTTATTGTGTGTTCTTTAGATTTGATTAAATATTTGAAAAGGGTTAAAGTAAATTTCAATGGGTGATTATGTTAAAATAAAGATTATAAAATTTTTATAGTTTCTCTAAAAATATAGAAAATATATTAATAATATTTTTTCTATATTAATTCCAGATCACAAGATCATTAAAGACTTATTTTAATTATTTTCTCTCACAAATTTTTTGATTTTTTAAGATTGTAAATCTTTTCCAAGAGTTAAATTATTCACCAAATGTAAGTGTAACACCCCATAATTTTAGGGAATGTCTATTTTAAATAAAATTAATCTCCCAAATAGCTTATGTTTCACACAAAACCCAGATTAAATAAACAATGAAGTTTGATTACAATATAGTCATTAAATTGGAGGATGTTAATAGAATTAACTATATTATGACATATATATAATGTTCATGTTTATTTATTCCTAGGTAATAAAATCATATTTTTTAGTAAAGTTATTTTATTTTTTGAATATAAGATTTCTTCAAAAAGATATATTTATTTCTCTCTATGAGAAAATAAATATTATTAATTTTTGAAAATTTTGAAAAAATTATTTGAAAAAAAACCTCATTTTTTAAATCAGTATATTTAAATTTTATTAAGTTGAGTTTTGGAAATTTAATGAAATGGTCTGTTTTCAAATGAATACTAAATAAATAATTTTTTTTATAAAACTATTATTTTAGTTATATTAAAAAAAACTTTTTTATTTTAAATTTTCTCTCAAAGTAAAAATAATTAATTTATAGTTATATATAATATAAGTGTTTTCTTTCTAGTTATCCTTATACCTTATTTTGAGATAACTACAATTTTTTACTTAAAAATTTATTTTTCAAGAAAACTTTTTTTCGTTATGTTTTGTTAGATTAATATTAATTTAATTTTTGAAAATTATGTATTCTGAATTTTTAAAAATGGATGAAATATTTGGATTCATATGTTTAATTTTTTTTAAGTAGGTCGATTTTATTTTTTTCCAACATGAATTGTATCGTTGGAAATTTTTATTACCACAGTAATGGGTAAATTGGGTAACACTAGTTAAAAATAAAATCATAAGGATAAGAAAATGACCCTAAAACATGTCCCAATTTTATTTTATGAGTAATTTTAGTCGAAAATCATTAAATATTAGTATATATAACCATTATTTTCCATTAGTATGTGATTATGAATCTTATAATATTTTATTTAATGAAATGTGAAAGACATCATATTCATGATTTTAATAACTATAATATTTTAAATATGGATTTATCGAAAGGATATAATAAACTATAAATATTATTATGAAATATAAAATATTTATATTTATTTTTATAATTTATTTTTAATCATTATTTAATAAATATTTATCTTAAATTCTTACACAATAGTGATGTTTTAATTATTTTATTAATAAAAATATGAAATAATTGTTACTAAAAATATTAAAATAAATATAATTTGAGATAGTTAAAGTGATAAAATAATTTTAAAGATTAACCTGAAATTATTGCTATCTAATAGAATCTGTTTTTTAATTATATGTTTTATAATTATATTATTAAAGTAAAAGTAAATAATAATCCTTAAAATTTACATTTTCAATATTTAATACTAAATAATATTTCATTTAATGATATAAAATTACTCAAAAAAATTAAATTCGAAACAATTATGTGGATAATGGTTAACATGTAATAGGTGATTCATTTATGGGTAATTTTTAATTTTAGTGTAATAATATTGACCCTAAAAGAGTAGAAATCAATGTGGTCATGATAGGAGTTAAATAGGTTAAATAAGGGTTAAAACTAAATGATAATAGTTTGAAAGTGATCTAAACCTATCTTAAAATTACTAAATAATAGTATTTAAACCCATTAAAATATTATACTATAATTTAAAATGTTTTGAAACAATTTTTAATTGAAAATTAATTTAATAACCTAGTATTTTCAGAACATCATATAGTGCCCCTCTCCTCAATTATAAAATGGCACCCCTCCTTATCTTCATTAAAGAAATTCAATCCATTTATCTCAACCGGGTCATTACATTAATATTATAAACATTATTATTCAAGTTATTAAGGTTGTCTTCCTTCCAAAATACCTACCCTAGATCACTTAATAAGATATCAAAAGGAAGTCCATCGAAGATGAGGTAATCAGCTTTACAGATTCTTTCAGGTTTATCTCTTCTTCTACTTCTTATTAATGTGTAGTTTACATGAGAATGTAATAAATAGAGTATAATATATTTTATTATATTTTATTATGACTATGTGATAACCATATTTATATTTTTATCCATCATAGAAAAAATGAAATCACTGCATTAGTGTACGTACGACAGAACGTCTCTACGTTGTGGTGTGATTTGTTTTTCATCCCCACATTACTAGGATGGTTATAATTAGAAAAATAAAAGATATATATGGTTATTATTCCTAGATATTGATTTTGAAAAAATAATACATCATACATTTCTTGACCCATTCCCAATTAAGGGAATGATAATATCTCTTGTGTATATGTACGACCAACCATCTCTACATCACGACACAATTCATTTTCCATGTTCATTATTTATGAATGTTTCTAAAACTATATTTAATGATTATATATTATATTTATAACATTATTATAATTATATATATGATTTATCTATATCCTATGCACAATAAATGAGACATCCATGACAAAACATGCATGAGAAAACGTGGAAAATATTACTCAAAATAGAGACAATAGCGAAATATTATAAATTAACAGGTGGTAGAATGTTATAAAATGTTGATATTTAATTTTATAAATAAAAAATGGGTTTTTTTTAAATTAATAACAAGTTTTTAAACCATTATATTATATTTTTGGCAAAGTTTTAAGGAATTCGAACATGTTGTAAGAGTTTCTCTTGTCACTTTTACTTATGTGGAACATATTCTTTATTCAAAAATTATTTATATTGTGTGTGGTAATATAATTCAACTTTTATTTTTTATATCATTAATCTATTTATATTTATATAATTTAAATGTTCTGTCATGACCCGACTTCACCAAGATGAGAGAAGGGACATCAGATTGCAAGACCCTTCCTTCTTCATGTTGAAGGAGAGATAATGACCCCTGAGACCCAACTTCAATAGGTCCCGGAGTGGCGACTAGCACCAAGGGTATAGGATCACAAAAAAGATGGAAGTCATTACCCTTTTTCTTTAAAATTATCAGGATATAAGATAGTAAAACCCAACAACACCAAAATTGGGGGGGTAAAAGTAAAGACAAGAAAACCATTCCCATATGCATGTCACAAAAGTAAATGATACAAAATTAAAAGAAAAACCCAAAAAGAAGTACCAAAAGAAAGAAAAAAAGCAATAGCAACTATCCCAATTTCTAAACTAATAGGACCCTACACGATCCCTTAAGTCCTCCTGGAAACCTGAAAACAATTTTATATACATTGGGTGAGCATAAAAGTATACTCAGTAGGGAAAAACCAAAGAATCTCATGCAAAAGTGGGGAGGAATTCTAATGCCCCATGGAAAAAGAGATAACCAAACCACCTAGTAAGGAAAACTATCCACCCAAGCCTCACCAAGGAACACTCCCCAAATAACGCAAGTCACATAATGTATAGTAATAGTAAATCGATATTTGGGTACCCCACCCCACATTCCCACTGGTTATTGAAGACATCCTACGCATCGAACTTCTCCCGCCATTCTCACTACAGTCCCACTGCCACACCCCGCCCACACAGACCTAGGCCACAACCACACCCCCCCGAAAATACTTGGTCCACAACCACCATCCCGACCGCAAACACCTGGGCCATAACAACTACTACCATGCCCGAAGACACCTGGGCCTCATCCCGAAGACTCTTGGGAAACAACCTACCCAAAAACACCTGGGCCAACCACCACAGCTACCCTGCCCAAAGAATCTTGGTCTATAATGGACCTCAAGACATCACAGCCTGCCCGAAGTGTCTTGAGCTATTCGGGAATGGGAGAAAAAAAAGGAGCTAATAACTAGCCACTTATAGGAGTGTTGGTAAACCCCCCCCCCCATGAAATGGGGGTTTTCGGCACTAAGTGCTCAACTTTGGTGGGGCGCGAATAAGAAACATAAAAACTACAGATATATGTATAGGTAACAAGAACTCATAACAACCTAGGGATTCCAAATCCAACCTCATCACAACACCCTTGTTACTATTCATTCATAAAAGAAGGCACAACACTCATGAAAAATTCACGGCTCATTCCCAAAACCAATTCCCCATTTAAACAATTCTTGTTTTCATGTTCAAGTGACCCCATTTAGGTGAATTATACATTATAAGGCAACTAACCGGCATAACCACAAGCCTGGGAAAGATAAACAACCAAACAACAATTTAAGCATTCACACTCGGTTCTCTTGTGAATTACCAACAACAATGGGATCAGTGAGATCCCTCAAAGTACTGGAACCAAAACAAGCCCCAAGATACATCCCCACACAACTTTAGATTCACAAACTACAACCGTTCCACCATAGAGAATCCCATCCCCATCCACGTCACCCCATAAGCATCAAGAAGAACAAATAGACATGCCACTAAGACATAGGGAAAAAGTTTCTAGACTCAAGTACATCATTCAATATGTTTTGCTCTTTCTATTTGGTTTACCAGGGTGATCACACAAGGATTGTTGTTCAATGGACATTCATTTAATCAGACAAGTTTACATGATTAACCAAATTCTTATGTTGGATTCATTCAATCATCATAGAAGAGGGTGGTTCATTAATGCACAAATAAATACCACCAACAACCATGATTTTCAGTGGGCATAGGCACACACAATACACAACATAAATAATCATGGGTAAGGAAAAGCAGCAAAACAAAAATCACACCCCCTTCATTTATTAAATGTATGTTCGTTATCTTCATTAACGTTTGGTTCCATACATCCCTCAAAAACAATAGCATACCCTCCCAGCATGATACACAGTAAAGAGAGATGAAGGAAAACCCTACTTGGTTGATCAAGGATCAAAGTTCTTCTCCACATGCCAAGAAATGGAGATGTGGTATTTGTAGGGGAGGAACTCCGAGGACTCCAAAGACGAGCCAAAAAAATCTAGAACAGGTGTACCACAATCCTCGAGAATTAGGGACTCCAAGCGCACGAGGGATAAGAAAGAAATATATCCGAGAATGGGAAGGAAGAAACTCTAGCGCGATATAAAGATGAGATCATATTGTTATGGGATGAGGAATTTTGAACCGCTTTAAGGTCGAATCATGGTTTCCTATGTAGTTGGGAGGTTACACATAATGGGATTAATTATTATTTAATTATTCCCATCAGTGTGGTGGCATAATGGCTATGCGTTAAACCGTTTCTTTTAAATGGATGAAAATGCGCAATGAGGACGAGGAAAGGGTGTGATACTGAGGAAAAAACCACACGTTTTTGAAGGATTAAGTTTTGATCAACTCTTCGAGGATTTTAGATATTATTTATGGGATTTAAATGGCTTTGAAAGGGGCATTGAATCATCTTTACGATAAAATATAAGTTGTGGGAGCGGAAAAATTCGGACGTTGGAAAAATAACAAAGACCCTTGGTGAGGACACAGTGCCACCCTCACGGTGCCACCATCACAATGTCACCATTACCATGCCATCGTCATGGTTTCACCCTGACAGTGCCACCATCACCGGTGCCACTATCATGGTGCCACCGTGACGGGTGTGATACCATCACTGTGCCACCATGATCGGTGCCACCATTTCGATGGAGCCATGTTTTGGGAAAGTAATAGACAAGGTGGGTCCGGGCCATTACCTCAGATACCTTTTGAACCATTCTTTCCCTCAAGAATCAAAACTAGACCCGAAGAAAAGAAGGGGTTCCAAAAAACCACCTCGAAAGATACCTCTCAAGAGTGAACCTCATCGACATCTAGGAACACCTTTCCATAAAGTAACCAGGAAACATTTGAGGGTCAAACTATCCATTCATATGGGTTAGGGTGTTTCTTCCTCTATGTCAAGATACTATCTCATTTGGGTGGCACTTACTCCCCCGCATGGTTTTAATCGCATCCACCTTAATGCGTCTTGATTAGGGATCACGTCCTCCCTTCCCCATAGTCCGGACACCTCACACAAATCCACAGAACAAGGAAAACCGCATGTTACATAGTTAAAAAAGTAAATCATTCCATCACAAACAAGTATAAAAAAACAGAACAAAACTCAAAACAGCTTTGGGTACTAGCCGCGCATCTGCATCTCCCGTTCCCAGGTACTTTCCTTGAGCCTGCCATGCCTCCACAACACACGAACCAAAGGAATGGTCCGTCCACGGAGCACCTTCTCCTCAAAATCCTCGATTGTCACAGGAATTTCCCTAAACTTCATGTCAGCCTCGATGTCCAGCTTTCCCCAGTCGAGGACATGTGAATCATTTTGTAGATACCATCGGAGTTGTGACACATGGAAGATGTCATGTATTCTCAATAGTGTTGGCGGGAACGCTAGCTGATAAGCCACTTCTCTGACCCGCCACAACACATAGAAGGGTCTGATGAACCTTGGAGAAAGCATACTCCCCCAACCGAACCTCCGTTGTCCACACCGAGGGGAGACCATCAAGAATATGTGGTCCCCAACCTCGAACTACAAGGGTCCTCTAATATTATCGGCATATGACTTCTGTCGGTCCTGAGCCTCCTTCATCCTCTCCCGTATAAGCTGAACCTTCTCCGTCGTGCTCTTCACCACTTCCGGTCCATGAACACTTGTTTCCTCAACCTCATTTGAGCACACATGTGAGTGACATGGACTTCTATTCAAGGTTTCCAATGGAGCCATTCCAATGGTAGAGTGATATCTATTATTGCAGGAAAACTCTACTAGGGGCAAGTGTCTCACCCATGATCCCCAAAAATCCAAAATACATGCTCGTAACATATCCTCCGACGTCTGGATTGTGCACCCTGTCTGTCCATCTGTCTGGGGATTGAAAGTAGTGCTAAGACGTAGCTGGGTGCCAAAAGCATGCTGCAATCCTCTCCAGATTCGTGAGGTAAACTGTGCATCCCTATCCGAGACTATGGATGTCAGAACTCCATGCAACTGCACCACCTCATCCACATACCTCCGTGATAAGGAATCCACTGCTCCTGACTCTTTGATTGCCAGAAAGTGAGTTGATTTTGTCAACTGTTCCACCACTACCCAGATAGCATCGTCGCTTCCTTGATCCTAGGGTAGCCCTGTTTCAAAATCCATCGATATGTCATCCCACTTCCACCTAGGGATGTCTAAAGGCTACAACAAGCTGCCTGGAACATGGTGTTCAGCCTTCACATGCTGACACACTAGGAACCTGGCCATTAACTCTGCCACCGCCCACTTTACCCCAGGCCACCAGAACTGACCCCTCAAGCCCCGGTACATTTTGGAAACTCCCAGGTGCACTACAAGTGGTGAGTTCTGGAACTCACTAATAACCCTCTCGCGCATCGCCTTTGGAAAAAATACCTTCTCTAGGAAAAGAACCTGATTCTGACCATCCTCAGGACCATCCTTCTGGAGAATTACCTTGGTTAGAACAATCGCGCATCACTTCACTCTCTATGTCTCCCCACTGAGACTCCTCCACCTTCCACAGTAGAGAAGACTGCACTGTCATTTGATATAGGAAACCTATACCACCATCCATCCTCGCATCCAGGTGCAGGGCAGCCAACTCCTCCATCGCATTCCAAGCATCTGCTGACTCTCGAACTGCATCCTTCTGCGACTTACTGCTTAAGGGATTGACCACCACAATCCCTTTTCCTGTGGTGTAGGAAATATCAAAGTCTTAATCCTTAATGAACTCCATGCACCTTTGATGCCGTAAGTTTAGGTCCCACTGGGAGAAGATATACTTCAAGCTTTTGTGATACGTGAAGACCACGAAGTGCTCCCCGATGAGGTAATGCCGCCACAACTTTAGTGCGAACATGACCGCTGCAAGCTCCAGATCGTGGGTGGCATAATTACGCTCATGGGGACGTAACTGTCTAGACCCATAAGAGATCACCCCTTGTCGTTGCATCAGAACAAACCCGAGACCTTGTCCTGAAGCATCACAGAATACCTCATACGCCGCCCCTTCTTCTGGAGACCTCAGCACTGGGGCACTTACCAACTTCTCCTTCAGATATCTAAAGGGTGCCTGAAACTACCCATTCCACACGAAAGCCTAGTCCTTCTTGGTCAAAGCAATCAAAGGTGCTGCAACTCTAGAGAAATTCGGTATGAACCTCCAGTAGTAACCTCCTAGTCCATGGAAACTATGAACCTCTGCCTTGTTCTTGGGTGCTGCCTATGAAACAACTGCCTGAACCTTCGATGGGTCCACTGCTATTCTCTACTCGGACACCATGTGCCCAAGGAAGTGGAGTTCTCCCATCCAGAATATACACTTGGACAGCTTCCCATAGAGTTGGTGCTATCAGATGATCTCTAAAACCATTCTCAAGTGCTCATCTTGATCCTCTTCTAATGTTGAGTAGATGTCGTCAAAAATAATGACTACAAATCGATCCAGGTATTACCGGAAGACATATTTCATGAGCCCCATGAACACATCTCGAGCATTTGTAACGCTGAACGACATGACCACAAACTCAAAGTGCCCATATCTGCATCTGAAGTTAGTCTTCGAGATGTCACCCTCTTTCACCCTCAATTGGTGATATCCCGACCATAGGTCAATCTTGGATAACCACCCTGCCCCTTTTAACTTGTCGAAAAGGTCGTCTATCCTCGAGAGAGGGTAATAGTTCTTGATAGTTACCAGATTCAGTCTCCGGTAGTCTATGCACAGCCTGAGACCACCATCTTCCTTCTTTGCAAATAATACTGGAGCACCCCATGGTGACGCACATGTTAAAAAAAAACACTTCTTCATCATATCATCAATCTGAATATTCAACTCCTGCAACTTGGAAGGTCACATCTGGAATGGAGCCATCGAAATTGGACTCGCACCAGTTTGAAAGTCTATCCCGAACTCAACATCACGTGAGGGGGTAGAGTCACCACCTCCTCAGGGAAGACGTCTATAAACTCACTGACGATCCCTGGGACTTCCACCATTTTTGAATCCACTGAATCCACTGATAGTTCAGCTAACAAGAAAAGGAGGGGCTCCTCTCGCCTACTGCTTTTCTCTCAACCCTTCTCACCGATGAAAGTTACACGTCAGCCGCCCAAATCTGAAAACACGACCATTCCTCGGAAGCAGTCAATGATGAAATATATAGAGAACATCCCGTCAATGCCCAATATGACATCATAAGTTTATATCTGCAACAATAGAAGATCCCTGATAGACTGATGTGGCCTTATCATCAGTCTACACCCTCGACAAAAATAAAACAAGTCAGTCTGACCTCTGACTGGCGTGCTCAGCACCAGGGGCACTGGAAGTCTCTCAGCGTCTAAACTCAAAGCACGGGCCAGAATAGGTGCCACAAAGGAGTGTGAAGCTCCTATATCAAACAAGTCATAGGCAAGGGTACTAAACAAGCTCATCATACCTTGAACGACTTCTGGCCCGGCTGGAACTGCTGCCTCTATGGTGTGAAACTATCCACGCCCAGCTCCCCAGCCTCTCTGCTGTCGTCCGCCTCCCCAACCAATCCCTGGTTGAGGTCCCTGAGAGGCACCCTGGGGTCGGCCTCCTCTTTCCACATCTAGTCTCAGAGGGTCGGGAGCTTACTGCCCCTACAGCTACTTCTGAATGCGCCTGGCAAGAAACTGCTACTCCTATGGTGGGCGCTGAACCTGCCCACCCGTTTTGTACTGTACTCTGTCTAGGCACTGATTCCGAAGGTGCCCATGGCTTCCACAGATGAAACATCTCGGCCCTAGGACTGAAAGTAAAGGTCAAGGTCCAGGAGATCAGAACTAGAACTGGTGGGGCTTGCTTCCTTCTGGTCAAAACCAAGAGTGCCATGACGTTGGAGGCCTACTACTGGCAGATTTTCCCTTCGACGAGCCCAACTGAATTCCCTCTCGTGATACACCTCCCAGCATGTGCATCCTTTCCACCACTTCAGCCTTTTTCTGGACCTCCATGTATGTCGGTAGGGTGAAGGGGGTAACAACATACTAAAGAGAAGGTCGAAGTGCCTCCTCTGAACATCTCACCTGAGACTCATCATCCCGAAAGAGGTCGGGAGAAAAGTGAAGGAGATCCTTGAAATTGATCCCCAACTCTCTCACTGACATACTCCCCTAAAAGAGGGAGAGTAGTTCTTTATTCTTCTTTGCCTTCTTCTTGGAAGAGATGAACTCTGCCCAGAACTCCTTCTCGAAGTCAGTCCACGTCACCTCAGCCTCCCTCTTCTTCCCAAGACAGAGCATCCACCACTGACGCGCTACTCCCCATATCTATCTTACAGCCAGAGAAACCCAATACCCCATCGGATCCTGGATAAAGCTGAAATCAATCACCATATCCTCTAGCCAGCTTTCTGTCCCCATGTTTGAGATGCTACCCTCGTACTTCCTGAGGGTCTGCCGCTGAAAGGCATGAAGCAACCTCTACCACTGATCGCCCTCCTTCTCTCGGCCAGTCCTCTGCCGATCAGCCAAGTCAACCTTCTGGGCCTCGATCACTCGAACTACTCGTGGTCTTCTCCCAGGTGCCATAGCTGCAAGGTAAACAAGGAATTCTTAAGCCTGAGTAGTGCAGAATATTATTCCTAATTTTGTTTTCTTATAATTATTATTCATTTTAAATCCCCAAAAATAACCATGAAACATAAGAACACTAGATATTATGATGTATGTAACATCCCTAGGGTCTCTACCCTGCAATCAGTTCAGCCTCATTTGGTCGTTTGGTAGGCCCAGAGTCCCTGCATTAGATCATGGGGGGCCTTATAATCCCATGTCCTAGACTATCTTCCCTGGCCTATTTCATGCACCAAGATCACCCAACACTGTTTCCCTACCATCCCATGCAATTCTCACTGATCCTAACTCCAGAATCCATCCTATCTCACAACCACTCCTCTAATACCATTCTATCATGACCCACCTTCACCAAGATGAGAGAAGGGATAACAGATTGCCAGACCCGTACTTCTTCAAGTTGAAGGAGAGATAATGACCCCCGAGACCCGCCTTCAATAGGTCCTGGAGTGTAAACTAGCACCAAGGGTATAGTATCACACACAAGATGGAAGGCATTACCCTTTTTATTTAATATGATCGAGAGATAAGATAGTAAAACACAACAACACCAAAACTGGGCGGTAAAAGTAAATCCAAGAAAACCATTCCCTTATGCATGTTACAAAATTCAATGATACAAAAGAAAAAGAAAATCCCAAAAAGAAGTACCAAAAGAAAGAAAAAATGATACAGTAACTGTCCCATTGTCTGAACTTGTACGACCCTGCATGATCCCTAAAGTCCTCCTAGAATCTTGAAAACAGTTTTATATACCTAGGGTGAGCATACAAGTATATTCAGTATGGAAAACCAAAGACTCTCATACCCAAGTGGGGATGAATTCTAATGCCCCGTGGAAAAAGAGATAACCAAATCACCTAGCAAGTAAAATTATCCACCAAAGCCTCACCAAGGCACACTCCCCAAATAACGCATATCAAGTAATGTATAGTAACAACACATCAATATTTGGGTACCCCTCACCACTTTCCCACTGGTTATTGAAGAAATCCTACGCATCGAACCTCTCCCGCCATTCTCCCTGCAGTCCCACTGCCACACCCCGCCCGCACACACTTGGGCCACAACCACACATCCCACCGACAAACACCTGGGCCACAACCACCATCCTCCCACAAACACCTGGGCCACAACAACTACTGCCACACCCGAAGACACCTGGGCCTCATCCCGAAGACTCTTGGGAAACAGCCTACTCGCACACACTTGGGCCAACCACCATAGCTATCTTACATGAAGAATCTTGGGCTATAATGGACCTCAGGCCATCACATCCTGCCCCAATGTCTTAGGCTATTCAGGAAAGGGAGCAGAAAATGAGATAATAACCAGCCACTCATAGGAGTGTTGGGGAAAATACCCTCCACCATGAAATGGGGGTGTTCGACACTAAGTGCTCAACTTGGGTGGGGAGAAAATAAGAAACATAAAAATTACAGATATATGTATTGGTAACAAGAACTCATCCCAACCTATGGTTTCCAAAGCCAACCTCAACACAACACCCTTGTTACTATTCATTTATAAAAGAAGGTATAACACTCACGACCAAGTCACAACTCATTCCCAAAACCAATTCCCCATTTAAACCATTCTTGTTTTCATGTTCAAGTGATCCCAATTTGGTGAATTCTATATTACTAGGTAAATAACCGGCATAACCACAAGCCAAAGAAAGAGAAACATCCAAACATCAGTTTAAGCATTCACACCCGGTTCTCTTGTGAAGTCACAACAACAAACGGATCAGTGAGATCCCTCAAAGTACTGGAACCAAACCAATCCCCGAGATACAACCCCACACAGCTTTAGATTCACAACCAAAAATTGTGCCACCACAGAGGATCCTATAACCATCCACATCACCCCATAAGCATCAAGCAGAATGAAAAGACATGCCACCAAGATAGATCAAGGAAGTTTCCAGACTCAAGTACATCATTTACTAAGTTTTCTTCTTTCTGTTTGGTTAACCATGGTGATCACACAAGGATTTTTGTCCACTGAACATTCATTTAATCGACCGAGTTTACATGAGTAACCAAATTCCCATGTTGGTTCTATTCAATCATCACAAAAGAGGGAGGTTCATTAATGCACAAATAAATACCTCCAACAGCCATGATTTTCAGTGGGGATAGGCCCACACTATTCACAACATAAATAATCAAGGGTAAGGAAAAGCAGGAGAACATCGATCACACCCCCCTCCATTCTTTAAAAGTATGTTTGTTATCTTCATTAACATTTGGTTTCACCCATCCCATAGAAACAATAGCATACCCTCCCAGCATGATACATAGTAAAGAGAGACGAAGGAAAACCCTACTTGGTTGATCAAGGATCTAAGTTATTCTCCACGCGCCAAGAACTGGGGATGCGCGTCTTACAGGGGAGGAACTCCAGGGACTCCAAGGACGAGCGAAAAAACTCCAGAACAGGTGCACCAAAATCCTCGAGAAGGAGGGACTCCAAGTGCACCAGGGAGAAGAAAGAAATTCATCCAAGAAGGGAAACGAATAAACTCTAGCGTGATATAAAGATGAGATCCTATTGTTACGGGATAAGGAATTTTGAATCTCTTTAAGGTTGGATCGTGGATTCCTATGCGTTTGGGAGGTTACAAATGATGGGATTAATTATTATTTAATTATTCCCATCGGCGTGGTGGCATAAAGACTATGCGTTAAACCGTTTCTTTTAAATGGTGGAAAATGTGCAACGGGGACGGGGAAAGGGTGTGACACTGAAGAAAAAAACCACACTTTTTGGTAAGTTTAAGGTTTCCCCGACTCTAGGGGGATTTTAGATATTATTTATGGGCTTTAATTGGCTTTTAAAGGGGGAATTAAATCATCTTTACGCTAAAAGATAATTTACGGGAGTGGAAAAAGTCGGATGTTTGAAAAAGAACGAAGACCCTCGGAGAGGACACGGTGCCACCGTCACAGTGCCACCCTCATGGTGCCACTGTCACAGTGTCACCCTTATGGTGCCATCGTCATGATGTCTCCCTTACAATGCCACTGTAACGAAGCCACCGTGACTAGTGTGCGCCCGTCATGGTGCCACCATAACTAGCGCCCCAGTGACCAGTGCCACTGTTTTGGTGGAGCCGTGTTTTGGAAAAGTGATGGACTGAGTTTTTTGGGGCCATTACTTGTTCACATGATTTTATTTCTTTTGTGGGGCATATGATTTAAAAGATACCCCAGTGGTAAGGGTTTATTTCACTATATCATCATTATTCAGGATTTTTCATGTTTAAGTATCCATTGGGGAGTGTTAATCTTCAATGTCCATTATTCATATCTATTTTAAGAAAATGATTTTATTATTCCAAAATTATTTTTTAAAAACTTTTTTTTCTCTTTTTTACTTTTAATAAAATATTTTAGAAGGAACCGTTCAATCGTTTTCCTAAGCAGGTATATTATGTGAAAAGAATGTTTTATTAACCTATATGGAATGAACAAAATTTATAAATTTCATGTCATATTAATATTTTTAAGAATAAATTACATGTATACAAGGTTATTTTCAAGGAAAATAATTTCTTTATTATGTTCCTAGTTATTAAATTTTTTAAAATTTATTTTTAAAATTAAAATGAGCATTTTCTTCAAGAATTATTTCAGTAATATCATTAAAATATTTTCATTTATGTCAACATCCTTTTTTGAATATTATTATAATAATGTACTATAATGATTAAATTAATAATATTTATTTTGATTTTTTATGATCAGTTTTACTGGGGAAGTATTGTTATTCCATATGACTAGTTCTTCCAATGTGAACAGTTATTGATTATGTTAATTCTTGTTGATTTAGTGGTAATTTTATTTTCATGTGATTAATGAATTGAACTTATTAAGTGATAGGAGGGTCCTTCTATATCCCCTCAATTAATCATTAGGCCTCATGATTCAAACTAGATATGGTTTTTTCTAAGGTGTTATCTATTTATATTAATATCTCTTGGTTGAGGCCCCGATAATATGTTTTAGTTGTCTGATATTATGCATTCTATCATTATGAATTAATATATTGACATTCCAAGTGATTATTCGATTAGTTGAATATACATGGTTATGATTAATTCTAATTTTATTATTTATATGTAATTACTTTATCATAATTTATACCTGAAATATTATGCTCATGTTTGATTAAATGGATTGCAATATTGATTATTCTTTTTGATTCATAATAGCTTCTATTTTATTTAACCCTTACTGAGCATTTGATATCACCAATTTCTTATATTTTATTTCCCACAGGACGCCAAGAATTTCATTATGATTTATCATGCATCATTAGGATAAGTGGATAGTGATTTTATCAAAGATAATACATTGTATATTTTAAGTTTGAAATTTAAATTGAATTTATTTTATGTACCTAGTTCACAAAGAATATTAAACTATTAAATCATTTGGGATTTTATTCCTTGTATCTTATGCCTATTTAACAAAGTATCCACTTACATTGGGATACTGTGGTCTGGGTTAATACTGTTTGTATTAAATGATTTTTAGTAGAAACTATAGGAACTGTAGTAATGTAAAAATATATTATAAAATGAATTGGTATGATATAATTTTTACGTATTCACAAAGAAACCATGCTTATGAGATTATTTATACCCAAATTTTCAATTTATTCTAAGGGTCTTACAGTTTTTAATATTATATATTATGTTTCTTAGTATTATTATCTAATATAATATATTAATTTTTTTAGAAATAGTGCCTTGTGGGAAAATGGAAACTGTATCAATACATATAATCATTGTAGGGATCGTCATCCTAACAATGATTGTGATGCTGCAGTAGGAGATGATGCTGAAGTTGAACAAATTATAACTATATTAGGATAATTAACTTAGGTTATGTGAGATAACCTTTACTATATAGATCATATTTATAATCCCCAATGTTGTGTAACAATGATAGGAAGATTTATGTATCAAAAACGTGCATCATTCAATGGAACTACTAATCCATTTGTAACTGAAAAATGGATAAGTTCTTTAGAGAATATATTTCATACATTGTGATGTAATTAAAGGGAGAATGTTATCAATGAATTTTATTATCCCTCAAGGGTTGTAGATAAATGGTTGTAATTGATTTAAAACACTAAAGATGCAATATAAATAAAAAGAATAGAATGGAAGTATTTCAAGTAACTTTCTTTAAAAAAATATTCTCTTCCCGAATAACAAGAGGATATGAACATGCAATTAATGAGTCAGAGAAAAAAGGAGTATGATAATGTTTCTAACTATTCATTCAACATTAAAATTTTATCAAGAAATTATGCAAAAAATGTATATAATTCAAAGAGAAATAAAGGATTTTTCAACAATTATATTAAGTCAATTCATCATAGGGAAATATTCTTCCATAAAATCTCATCATATGGGGATATAGTATCATGTTCTATCAAAATATAGATATTATTAGAAATGTGTTATGGAAATGAAATAAATAAATAAATAGTATAAGAAGATGATAGATAAATATATAGATAAATGGAATAAGGTAAATTAGGATTGTAACACGTGTGATAATTGTGGAATGAAACACCCTGGTACCTCCTTAAAGGGAATTATAGTTTTTTAAAAGTATGGGGAGAATGGACACTGGGATTGTGATTACAATGGAAATAAATAAGTTATCCATTTATTTAAGTATAAGGATATGAGGAACTAAATGAAAAAATGTTCATAAATTCATGATATATTGGTCATAAGAATCGATGGGATAAAGTTCAAGATAATGTTTTTACTATTGTAAATGTTGAATAATTAAATTATTTTTGTTTTTGGATTTAATAATATTTTTATAATGTATTTTATCAATGATATTCTATTCATTATAATCATGAGACATATATGTATTTTACATTATTACTTCCTCTTTAAGGTCCAGGAAGCATGCTTGTCCTCATTAAGGTTTTAAGGTGATCATGGTATTTATATATTTGATATTTAAAAATAAGAGCTATATTATATTGTTTAGAGAATCTAATGTTATGTTTACTTTGGAATCATAGTAACCTTTCTTTTAAATTTTTGGATAATTGATTTTTGGATATTATTGTTTTCGGTTAAATTATGTTCTAGAAAATTGGATAACAGGTTTTAATTTTTGTTTCTTTTTGTAAATATTTAAAGGCCGAATGAATTACTATATAATCTATTTATTAAATTACTCCATGTATTAAAATTAATGTTTAATATCTACCACTTGTTGTGAGAAATAAAGTTTGGATTGAAGGAACTAGAAATAAAGGACACGATCATGCATATGACTTAGAAAATTAAAAGTATGATTATTTTTTAGAGTGATTTATCAAGATATTTAAATAATTACACAACTCTAGGAAAATGATTTTTGAACAAAAAATTTATCTGTTTACATTTATTAATGATAAATCAAATGTCTTTTAATCAATAAAAAACTAATAGTTTTATGATTGTTAACATTCTCAGGATTATGATTTATATCTTTATCCATCAGAAATTGATTGTTATATTTATCTTACATGTCCATATTTTCACTTCTCAATAATTTTATCTAATATATAATCCTAGTTTTGTGGTGACCTTCACATTTCCCTATTTTCAAGTTGAATTTTTATTAACACTTCTTATTGTGTGTGATTCCCATTAATTTTTTTTTAAAATTTAAATCTTTTATTTTTAAATTAAAATTACAAATTGAGAGAAATTTTTTTATTGAATTTGGGGAGAATGTGTCACCCCATGATTTTATGATATTCTTCATTTTTAATAAATTTAACATCTTCGATTGCTTACATTGTACACAACATCCATCTTAATCAAATAATGAAATATGATTATAAAATAATAGTTAAATTGGATGGTATGAATATGATTCAGTATATTATGAAATTTATATGAAGTTAATATTTATTTATTCTTAGATAATAAATAAAACATTATTGGTAAAGTTCATTTATTATTTTAAAATGTTTTTTCTTCAAATATCAATTTTTGTTGATATCCATGAGAAAGTAAATATATTTAATTTTTTTGAAAATTTTCGAATTTTTATTTGAAAAAATTAACATCATTTTTCAAATCATGATATTAAAATTTTATTAGTGATATTTTTTTAATTTTTAAAAAAGGTTGAGTTTCGAGGAAATAGTGAAAAATACAGAATTCTATAAAACTATTATTTTATTTATATTAAAAATTATCTATATGATTTGAATTGATCTCAAAGTAAAGTAAGTAGTATTTAGTTATATATAATATTACTAATTTAATCATAATCATCCATATACCGTATTTTGGTATAAGTGATTTTTTTTGGATTAAAAATGCATTTTTTAAGAAAATTGTTCTTCTTGTGTTTTTCGGGATTAATTTTAAATTGAATTATAAATAATCTTTTTTTTCTAGTTTTGAAATAATGAATTCATATATGGATTCATAAGGTCCATATTTTTTTTTATATTTATCTTTTATTCTTGGCTAATATGAATACTAACCTTGGTAATTTTCATTCCCACGGTAAAGGGTAAATTGAGTAATATTGGTTAAAAATAAAATAATATTGAAAAAAAGACAATAAAACCTTCCAAAATTTTTTATGATGGGAAATTATTGTCCATATTAAATATATTTTTGGATATATGACTATTTTTCCTATCATGATCTGATTATAACCCTTATAATATTTCATTTAACGAAATGTCAAAGATATCATATTCATGCTTTTAATAAATAGAACATTTTTAATAAAGGGTTATATAGAATATATATTGACTATAAATATTAATTTTAAAGTTAAAATATTTATCATCATGGTGGTAAATTATATGTAATTATTACTTGAGAAATAATTTTCTCAAATTCTTTCAAAACAATGATTCTGCAATTAATTTATTAATTGAAATATCTATGATATGTTTTTAAAATATTAAAATAAATATAATATGAGATAAAGAAAGTTATAAAAGTATTTTTTAGAATAACTTGACATGTTATGGATGTAATAATATTGTTTTTTATAATTATTGGTGTTATCTTGATATTATAAATGTCAATGTACGAACAGTCTTTAATTTTGGCATTATGAATATTTTATAGTAAATAATTTTTTATTGAATGATATAAAATTACTAAACATATTAAATTATAAAAAATAATTTTGATAATGATTATAATTTCATCCATGATCCATTTATAGGTCATTTGAAAATTTATATAAAAAATATTGACCATCAAGGTTTAAAAATCATTGTTGTCACAATAGGAGCTAAATGGGTCAAATGACAGTTAAAACAAACTGGCACCAGCATGAAAGTGACCTCACCCTATCCAAACATTATTGTATGAGATTATTTTGACCATAAAACATCTTATATTAAAAATTAATAAATATTTAGTCATATTTAATTGAATATTAATTTATTTACTTAATATATTATGAAATTCTTAATGTGTCACTTGGCTCAATTATAAAAGGGAACCCCTTACTTTAGTTATTTACACCACATATAGCCATTTTTCTCGAACAATTACTACCTATTTGTCATAAAAACATAATTATACAAGATACAATGTTTTAAAACTTCCAATATAACATAACTATATTCTATAAGAAGTAATCTAAAGGAATTCTGTTGATAAACATGTAATCGTCTTTACTGACTCTTTCAAGTCTATCTCTTCTTATGGTTGTAATTAATGTGTTTTTTATATGAAAAAGTAATAATTATAGTGTAATATAAATTATTATATGTTATTTTTATTATGGTAAAACCATATTCATTCTTTTATTCATTATACAAAAAATGAAAGCACTTCGGGTGCGTAAGTACGACTTACCATCTCCACTCTATGGTATAATTTTTTTCCACACCACTTTACTAGGATGGTTATAAAAATTTTAATAATGGGTATATATGTAAATTATTATATGATATTTATTTTTTTAAAATTAATATATAATCCATTTCTCGACCCATTCACAATTAAGGGAATGATATTATTGCTCGTGCGTATGTACGACATACCGTCTCCACGATGTGATGCAGTTCATTATTCATGATATAATTTTAATAATGTTTGTAAAACTAAATTTAATTATTAAATATGATATATATAAAATTAATATACTTATTTTTTTTATGGAAATTTATTTTATGAAAAATCACAGGGACATTCATGAGCAAACAGGGAAGATAAAACTAGGAAAATAACAACCAAAAAAGTGAAAATAGTGAAATATTATTAATTAACAAGTGGTAAGATATTATAAAAGGATCATATAATTTGTTATAAATGTAAATAAAGTTATGTTATAAATTAATAACATCTATAAAATAATTATAAATTATGTTTGAACATGTATGATAGAAGAAAAACTTGAGGTATGGGATTCTCATATCACTTTTGGGACATATGCCTTATTCACCACTTATTTATATTGTGTAGTATATATACTACCCCTTAAATTAATTACATCATGAATCCATTTATCTTAACAGGATTAATTTTTTTTAATTTATTTTTTTAATGGGGACTAAAATTTTATAAGTTTATTTTCAAATAAAATGTATTCTTTATTATATGTTTTGTTTTAGATATTTTAAAAAAATATTGTCAAATTCGAAAGGGTTATTTTCCTCAAGATATATTCATTTAATATATTGATATTATTTTCATCAATGTAAAATTCCATTATTTAATGTTATATTTACAAATTATTATAATGAAAATATTCATTATATTTATTTGGGTGGTTTATAAACCATTTTAAAAGGGATGTATTTATATTCCATATGAATAGTTCTTCCAATAAAAGATGTTATTGATTTTTTTAGGGAAGGTTGATTCAGTTGTGTTATTTTTTTTTGAGGAATTAATTGAAATTTGTAACTGATTACAAAGGCCCACTATAGACCCTAAATTAACCAGTAGGACTCATGAGACAAAATTGACTGGATTTTGGTTGATACTTTATCTATTTATTTTCTGATGTCTTGGTCAAGGCCTCAATGGTATGTTTTATATGCGTGACATTATGAATTCTAACATTATAAATTCAGATATTGATATTCCATGTGATTATTCAATTAGTAGAATATCCATTGTTATGTTTTATTCTCATTTTATTATTTATATGGAATTACATTATCATAATTTATTCCTATCATAACATTCTTAGGTTTGATTAAATGAACTTTCATATTGATTATGATTATTAATTCATAATAGCTTCTACAGATTTTTTACCCTTATTAATCATTTTATTTCACCAATTATTATTATTTTTATTTACCCCTAATATACTAGGATGTGTTTTATGATTGATTATTCATGGGTGTTCATAAAGGATAATGATGTTCTCAATGAAATTGTTTGTTTATTTTATGTTTGAAATGTAACTTAAATTTCATGTATGTATCTATTTCTCCAAGTCCACTAAACAATATAGTTCTCTAAGATGTGATTCCTTATATTCCTTATAATTTTTAATATTTATTACCATTCACATGCACATGAATTTTCACGTATGTGATTCCTTATATCAAACGAAAATTTAATAAATTAATCACTTGATTTAGGCTAATAGTGTTTGGGTATTTATAGTGAGGCTTATGGATCACAATACTTTATGTATGAGAATAATTATATTGAGTATGACTTTTATAATTGTATGTATTTTGATTTGTCATCATAAAACCAAAATAAATACAACCATTTTCCACTATAAATCATTTAAAAATCCCAAAATAAGTATATTGTACTTATAAAAAATTTAATAATTCTTCCAGATAAAAAAAATTATTTTTAGTGTTTCTAAAGAAAATAGCTAATGATGTCGAAGAGGATATTAAAGGATTGAAAAAGAAAATATAACAAATGATTCCAGAGGATTTTATTGATAATTTAAAAATAGTGATATCTGTACATATTTTTTTTTGATCTGAGAAGATTTATTTGAGATGTTTCTATTATACTCTACGTTGAATTCATGTTTAAATTATTTTTAGATATTAAATCTAAAATCCTAATATAATGATTCTTTACTAAATTAAATTGAAAATAATCAGTATCATCTGTACAAAAAGTGATTATTTTTTAGATTCTCAAGTGTGGAAGTTAAATTGGTGTATTATTTTGTTTCTATTCCATGGAGAAATTATTTCTCTTATGAGTATGATGCATTATAGTTTGAGTTGTAATAGTGGGAAGAAGATGATGGGTATATATAGACATTAAAAATATATTATTTGGGAATTATTTTGGAAGATAAATGATAAATAATGTTCTAAAATGGGTTCTTCTAAAGAAATTATGAATGAAGAAGGTAATAAGTTTAATTCCACTAAAAAAATGCATTTAATAAATTCTATAATAATCTTAGATAATATATAATGAATCTGAGTTTAATTGATCAAGAAAATCATGGAGGATTGTGTTTTATGGTTTTGTTGAATGATGTTTCTATAATGATAAGATTGAATTGATTTCTCTTGATATATATTAATTTTATTTTTTTAGTAATACTATATATGAGGATATTTTGAAGAGAGGGAGGGATATAGTGTAATTTAAAAATACAGAGTATCAATATTTGTAAAGAGTGGAGAATAAAGCCTGAAGTTAGAGTTCATGAAAAATTATCAAAATATATTTGATCTTGATTGTTCAGTGTGTTTATCTGAGTATGATATTGAGAAGTAGTTCTATGTTATCATTTTAATGAAGTGGTGAGCTATTCATTAATGTCTAGGAGTATTTGTCAATAAATATCTACATGTAATGTTTTTTAGGAAACATAAATCTCAAGAAGATATTTCTAATTTTAATTACATTCTACGTGTAAAGGTTCTGTGGAACTTCATAGTTTGGTGTGACTATAGAATAAAATGGTGGAACAACATTCCATCACTACATGAATATATATAATAATGATTATCATGAATAATATGTGGTTAGGGTGAATAACCAACTGCAATAAAGAGTAAGTTTCCTTTTTTGGGTTAGAACCTTATCAAAATCCTTATTTTTATTGTTTCTTTATTTTCTACATACATGAGTGAGCCTAAGAAAATATATATGAATAAAAACATAAAATCCAATAACCCAGATCTAGTGGTTAATTTATTATCTTTTCAAAGATATAGGTTGTCTAATAAAAAATGACCAATTATTCTAGTAGTCTTGGAGAGCCAGATACACAAAAGATACCCATTATACTTAGGGATCAATATATAAAGAATAATAATAATATTAAACATTAGGTATCCTTGAAATCATTTAAATAATTATTCTTCATATCCTAGGAAAAGGAAAAAATAAGTATGAACTCAAATGATCTATTAGGGTTATATACAATGAAATCTATTATGAGTAAATAAGGTATTTTCAATATGGATATGTAAATAAGAAAAATACATTTCCATTAATTATTTACTTGAAAATGAAATGAATCCATGGATAATATCAATGAAATAATATCATGGATCAAAATATTTGAATTATTAATGAATGAAATTCATAATATTGAAAGTAATGATCTAATAAATTAGGATTTCTATACCATCAAGAACTTGCACTAAGATAGTTTAAAATTATGGGATGGTATACACCAATAAAAAATTTAATTTATTGAATTGTTATGTATCATGAGACATGACAATCCTTCAATGGATTTTCTATAATTGGGCCCCACTAATCACTGCATTTTTAATTCATTACTCACATATTAAATGATCAAATAAAATTATAATCAATATCCCTTATCATTAAAAAACTGTATTGTGTAGGGAATTCATATTTATCGACATTTTATCTAGTCTATCAAATAAATTTCCTTATAAAAAACCATATGTAAAAATGGTTTATGGTTTAAAAAATAATCGTATCCAAGATATATAGAACATGAATATTTAATATAAATTCAATATATAATGATCTTATGAAATTGAAAGTTTAATGTGAAATTTAATGACCACAAAATTAATAAGGGATAAGAGATGACCATCAGTTCATTATAAATATAGGTTTTGTAATAATATTATGTATTTTAGAGAAAATTAATGAAAAGGGAAGTGAAATATTAAAATAATATTTAATTACTAAGTTTTCTTTGTAAAATAATTGAAAACACGTGGAACAGTCTAAATATTTTAAAAATATTATAGTGGCAGGGAAGTCTATTAATTACATATTTATTACAAAAACATTCCCTTTAACATTTTAAAATGAAATTCAAAAGTGAACCTTTTGAAAAAGTTTATAGATGTTAATTTCATACCTTTTAAAAATTAAATTCTAACATAAATATTTCTTAATAAATTATTTGAGTGATAAAAATAAATTCCTTAAAACAATTTTGGAAAATATGTACATGGAAGTAAAATATATCTGATTAAAAGAGAAATAAAATCGATTTTTCTTTTAAACATTTATTTTGATAATTAAAGTGACCAAGATAGATAAATTTGAAAGAAAATATGGAAAATCCTTAAAAACCAATGGATAAGAAAATTATTGGTGCTTATGAAGGATAGATGATAGTATTCCTTCTACAAAAATAAAAGCAATCCCAACAGAATGTGAGATTGTAGAATAAATTCTTACCTCTTTGGAAACATTTAAATTACAACCAATTGAAAGAAAAAAATTTAATTTAAACATTACTAATATCTAATAAATCTTTATTCATGTTAAATATATCGATTTTGGAGTAGATACACCACATAAAAGTGAATAAGTTCATAAAAACAATTATGTTTCAATGGAAAGGAAATTGATAACAAATCCATTACATTTTTCTTCAATTAAGTATAATATGATTTAAAATCGTGTATAATGGTTTTAAAAAAGATATTAATTTATAAGTGATCCATATTCAAATTTATAATATGATATATTATCTTATTATATCATTAGGTCACAAGATCATTAATAAAAATTTATTATTACCATTATTTCGTATGTGAACTTGTTCCTTTTATCTTGCATGATTTGTCATTAATGTTCTAGTTTTTTCCATATATTATAGTTCTATAATCTTTAGAATTATATTAAATATATAATGATCATATATTTTCATTAGATACATTTTTATAAGGAATATTAAAATTTTAACCTAGAAAATGAATTACATCGCTTTATTGAGATGGTGGGCCATACATAAGCAGGAGCAATGTTATAATTTCCTAAATTGGTGAAAGGGTAAGGAATTATATTATATTTTAAATTCATAGAATTTATATTATGTCATAGTTATCAGATATACTCATTTATTCCATTAATATTACTATTCATGTTAGTTGGTGAGGGAAAAGAAATAACATCGGTTTGTGAGGCTCTAGTCCGTCAAACACATGAGCGATGGTTTTGTTTCCCATCAATAATAGAAGGAGAAGGATAATTTTTATGATATATAAATAATGATTTCTCATTATATGGTGTATAATGTTTTTATTATATTTGAATTTTAAATAGGTAACTGAAGGAGGTAAAATAATAAGGGAAATTAAATATATTTGTTAAGACAATTACCTTAACTAAGAAGAACCACTTTTGGATCTCTTATTAAGGATCCTAGGGTTTGTATTTTTGGAAGAAAAAACCTATATAATGTGCATAGGTATTGTGGGGAGTTATTTTGGTAGTATTTTTTTGATACAAATATCTTGAGATGTGCAAATAAGTTATGGATGAGGGTCTCTCTTTTTAATTGCGGAGAGTGGCCACCTTATAAATTTTCAACATTTTTGAATAATGTCCTATCACTTTCTTGAATATACAGATCCAAAATGGATCATATTTTAAGTAAAAAATATAAGGTCTAAAAAATACTAACCAATGAGCTTTCAGTATGTGATTAATTCATTTTAATCATTATATTTTTAGATTAACCCCTGGTAAACTCATTTTAACCATTACCACAATAATTAATTTTTACTATTTTTTCAAATAAATTTGAACAAAAATAAATTATTAATTATTAACTATTTTCTATAATATTTATTCTAAGAATTTAATAAATTTTATGAAATTAAATTCACATAGGTTGCATAATTTAATTTTAAAATTGACCTATTAAACGTGTCAAAAAATGTTTTTTCAATAAATGCATTTTTTCAAGCATGAGACGATCTTATTTAAAGTAAATTAATATTAATCATAATTTTATGGATATAAATTCATATAATTAGACATATAATTTATAAATTTAATTTAAACCATTCATCATTATTTATTATTTAAATTTATCAAAATTGAAAGACATTGTCCATTAAAAACAGTTTTCTGAAAGATATCTATTTTTACCTCTAAATGATCTTATCATTATACCCATCAAATTGATAGTTAGTAAATTTTAATTTATATATATCTCAACATAAATAAATTTATATATATTTAAATACTACAATTTCAATTATTCTTAAAACAATATTTGAAGGGAAATTTTAAAAAAATTATTCTATTCTTATTTTGACCAAGTGAGTTCAAAGTAAATATCCACCCTATAAAATTATAATTTTTATTCAGTGAAATATTAAAATGATAATTTATTGTATTTTTATTTAAATAAATTTTTTCCCTTCTATAATTTATGCTTGAGTGGTACATTCATCACTCCTCCAAAATTTTCTCCCTTATAATTTTTGTGTATGTCACTATCTAAACAAGTGAGGGTGGTTATTATTCATTGCATCCTCTATTTCCAATGTTGATTTTTAAATTTTTTATTTCTAGTAATTAAAATTAGTATCTGAGTCATCTAATTCTTGAATACATTCTACCTAGTGATCATAATTTGGACAGTATCTTCATTTTATGAAAAATCATTTTACAATTATATTTCTTCAGGGGTGAAGACATGGGTTGGGGATAACACATACTTCCTTACAATGATATATGAAACACATCATGTACTTTATAGAGGCTTTGTAAAATTTCCAAATGGTAATCCTAAAATCCAATTCTTTCCAAAATAAATTTTTTTTTACAAACATGGCTTCCAATTATCATTTCTTAATGAACTTTATAACACTATTCAATGAAGATTCATTTCAAAAAACATGATCTCCCATTCGAAATTCCAAATATTTCCTGAAATTTTTTCAATAACACTTTTCCCTTCATTGAGATGCATTAATATGACATATAATAGAATTTACCACTGTCATTTACTCCTTAAAATTTATTTATTATATATGTTTACTTTCACCAACTTCTTCCCAACAAGTCAGAGTACGACATATCTTGGATTTTAATTCATCATAGACTTACATTTAAATACTTGAATGGAAACTATTTTTATAGGAAAAATCTACCAAAGGTAAATAGTAATACCATATACCATTAAAGTGAATTTATAATGACCTCAACATGTCTTCTAATGTTTTAATGTTTCTTTATGTCCAACCATCAGTGTGAGGGAGGTAATATAAGAACAAAATAAATCTCAATTTCAAGAGAATTATGATAAAACATCTCAAATATCGATGTAAATATTAGATAAAGATTGGTTCAAATTTAAATAGGATCACCATTGTGTCTTAAAAAATCATTAAAAAATAGACATATAATGCATTCAAGAGGAAAATCTTCTCATATGGTATGGAAATGTGCATATTTGGTAAGGTGATCCCGATTAATTCTTATTAAATCATTATTTATATTAGACTTTGGTTGTTCTATGATAAAGTCCATATTAATGTAATAATACTTCCACAAAGGTATTAGTACATGACGAATGAATCTTATATGATTCTATCTCTCAGACTTCATTTTTATAAAAACAATGCATTTTAATACATAACAAAAAAATTCACCATCTTATTATCGAAAAAAAATCTTCCCTGAAATATATATACATCTTGGTGATACAATAGTGTATTGAGAAATTTGATCTCTGATTAAAAAATAATAATTCCATTTTCATATTAGGTTTAGTTTAGAAAATTATTCTATTACCAAATTTTATAATTCAATCTTCTTAAATAAATTCAACCAAATTCCTTTCATTCTTGGCTATAATTTTCTATTGCAAAATCTCATCATTATATTTTCAACATTTTATAATTTCAAATAAAGATGATTTGTATGTTATTTGAAAAATTTTGATGCCTCCCCTCCCTCAATAATTTTCTTATCTGTCTTTACTAGGTCCATGAATATAGGATCCCAATCAATCATCATTTATGTCATAATTCCATTATCATTCCAGATCAAGAGTAATTAGATCAATATCATTTTCCACTTATTGTTCTATTTCTTATAAAGACTATATTTTAGGCTCTTATAGTATGTATATCTCTCTCATTTTTTCACCAAATAGAAAATTTCTCCCAATATTCAAATCTATGATTAAGGTTACCAGCTCAATATTATGATTAGAGTAGTTCATTTCATGAGTCTTTAACTACCTTGATTCTTACACAATAAATTTATCATTCTGTATAGGGATACAACCAAGCCCCTTCTTTGATGCATCATTTTATATCATGAAACCATGATTTATTGATTGTAGAGTCCAAATCAGAGAGTAGACCAATATTCTCTTTAATTCTTCAAAACATTTTTCACATTCCATTTACATGTGATCTGAACCCCATTACATGTAATCTTGGTTAACTAGTTACCCATTTGGGGACAATTTTGATCGAATCACCGATAGTAACCTACCAAATCAATGAAACTATATACCGAAGTTATGTTCCTGAAAATTCCATTATATGACTTCCTTTTTCTTCACTTGATCAACTGAGATTTCAACCTAGTAGATAATATGACCAATAAAATAAACCTCATGAAGATTGATTTCACACATTCTAAATTTCCCATATAACTCTTTTCCACAATGAGTCTCAAAAATAATCTGAATGTGATTCTCATAGTCCTAAAAGATTTTATAATAAAATTATATATCATCAATGTATACCCCAAGTAAATTCTCTATATATTCCTTAAATATCCTACTCATTATATGCATAAAAATAAATAGTATATTATTCAACCCAAAAGGAATTACTCTAATCGTATATTGTTCATGCCTCATTAAAAATTCTATCTTCGGAATATCATCCTTCTTTACTCAAAATTTATGATACCTAGAGGGATGAAAAATCATTGGAAAATATTGACCTCTATGAAGTTGATCAAATAAGTCATCAATGTGAGGCAGAGGATACTTGTTCATTACCATAATAGCATTTATTTTTCAATAATCAATACACAGCCTCATGGATCCATATTTTTCTTAAGAAAAATAACATGGGCTCCTTAATGTGACACAATAGGGTCAATAAATCCATTATCACACAATTCCTCTATTTTTTCCTCAACTCCAATAATTCCACTATGTCCATTCAATAGGGATTCTTTGATATTGGACTTGTGATGGGGATTAAGTCAATGTAAAACTTGATTTCACTATATAATGGATGTCTAAGTAATTACATAAGAAATATATCATTGTATTCATGTAAAATAAATACTTCATCAATTTAAATATTCTATTTTCCATCCACATATTGTCTTTTATCTTCTTCTCCCAAGAATATCATTCCTAAATTTTACATGGGTAGGATCTATGCATGAATGAAATGAAAAATTCCCCACTATAAAGATATGTAAATCCACATCTTTATCATGAATTATAATTTTTTTCTCTTTACAATAAATTTTTCAAAGTAATTTTTAATGAAAATCCATAATAATGATTACAAAAACATAAACCATGGGTATAATAATATAGTCTAAAAATATGGCATGTTTATGTGTTATAATGGAAAATTCCTGTCACATATTTTTTGAAGGGATATTTCTACTATGAATTTTGACTAAAAAATCCGTTTTTAAGGTGATATAAAAATATATAATTTATTTTAAAATGAAGAAGATATAAAAAAAGTGTGAGGATCTAGAAATAATAAATCATTAGCTAAATTTTAGGCTATGAATAAAGCACATTACCCCACATATTTGGAAACATCAACAACAACCATAGTGATCACAAAATCTTAGCCTTTTCCCCCTGTAATATTCTATAGTAGACTCCCATGATTCTTGAGAAATTGAATTGAATGATTTCCCATTTCCTGAAATTTATGGAAATAGATAACAGTGGCCCCACTCTTTCCCTTACATTCATTATCCAGATAACCCTTTTCACCACAGTTTTAATACACTATCATTCCCTTCAAGTAGTTTCTAGGATGTTTCTTTCCAAAATTTTCACAAGATTGAAATTAAATAATTTTATTATTATTCATCGGTGAATTACCTTTATATTATTGATTAAAAAACCTATAATTATCATTTTTAAACTCAAATATTAATTATATAGGATTCTACTTCCACATTTTTATGGTGCATGGAAATATTTCATCATATAATGACTTTTTTTGGGAAACCAGTACCCTTGAGTGACATAGATTATTCCCATAAGTTAAATGGTCAATATTGGTTTTTTAATTGGGTATGTAATCCATATAATACCTTGATATAATTGAGAAAGATAGAATCATACTCTGAAACACATTATTATTCCTTTTTTCCTTAATGGGAGAATATATCTCTTCATATTAGTTGACTTCTCAAGAGAGAGATACTTTTTGAAAAAAAAATTCTTTAAAATATATCCATTCCAAGTGTTCTAGTGTGTATTCCTCCATAATATTCTATATCAGTGTCCACCACTGAACAAAATCTCCCTAGAGACAACATACATTCTATATAAACTTTTATATTTCATCTCATGACAAGGATAGAAATATATTTTAAAGGGGTTTATTACATTACTTGGGTAACATTTGATTACATGTCCTAATAAATGATGGTGGATTATGTCGTATAAAGTGATTTAAGAAAAGAGAATCATGATGTGTAAGAATATGATTCTCTATTTAGGAAATATTAGCCATTATAACTTGATTAAGCTTCCCTAATATGGCCATGATCTACTGAGATCCAATTAAATCTGTATTGGATTGCTCAATAGGTAAATTTTTATATCAAACAAGAATGAGGATACCATTCATTATTTTAGGAACCATTTCTAAATAATGAAGTATACTAAGAGGAAGAGAATTCCTTCTGAGAGGGGGGTGAATCAGGTTATGGATATTCTTTTTCAAAGTTCTTACTGCCCCACTAGATCTTCACCTCTTTATTACTAGGGTCACATTGTTTTAACTTTTGTGTTTATTATGATCACATATTTTTTTCTTTATCTGATGATGATGCTTTAAATGCAATGCAGAGAAGTAAGCAGGCAGACACAGAGATTTTTACTTGGTTCACCCTCACTGGGCTACGTCCAAGGAGCATACGCGAAAAAGTTTCTGGTCATACCAAATTACACTATTCTTCATTAGATGTGGATAAAAAGGTTTGGGAATAGTCACTCTATCCCAGGCTCACTAGCTTTACATGGTTTAGGGTCAGCTCACTACTTTCCCAAGGGTTACTCCCTGTTTCTCTCTCTCTCTAGCTCACTACCGATAGAGAGGATCACCTTCATCCTCTTCCTTTTCTCAATGCTCCGGAAATGATCCACTCACAGTTTATAAACATGTAGGTCTCTTCATTTTCATGAATAAATGCATATTCCTCTATATGTAGCTTCTCTATTGAAGTCCAACTTTCACCCATAGATGAATCTCTCTTTGCACTGAAGGTATCAGGCAATCTTCCAGCTTCCATGCAGCTCTGAATCACTCCCGGAAATCAACTATACTTGGCACCCTGCTCTTGGCCGGCATGCAAGTCTCGGCACACAAGTCAACACTGGCGCGCAGGTCCACCTCAACTACCTATGTGACACAAGCCTCTATTCCTCCAAACATGCTTGATGCAACTCCTTTTATTCCCAAACCAATATTGGTGCACAACTAACACCTGTCGTGCATCTTATACTTGCGCGACGCACCACCACTTGCGCAACCACCACACCTGTGCAATGGGAGCTCTGATTTTCTCTAAGTGTTGAACTCTGTTAAAAATGTGGAGGTGTGGTCTTGTATTTATAGGAATTTGGTCAAGTCTCCCCTCAGCGCGCAAGTCCCAGCCCGTAGGATTCTTCCCCTACAAGACACCAGCGGGAACCTATTTCTGTTGCCATATTTCGAAGATCTGATCTTGAAAATCATTTGACGAGAAACTTTCCAACCCTCATAGGCACCAGTGTACAGGTCCTTCCACAACGTGAAAGTCAACTTCACAACCACACCAATACCTACGTGACCCTCTTTCCTTTTCCATATTTTGACCTTCTGATCTTGAACAACATTAGGCGCCCAAGTTTCCTCTACTTCAAGTACATAGTGCACAAGTCCCTTTTCCAAAAACAACTGTTGCACCTCCTCCATATTATCCATTCCTTTGTCGACGTTCATAAATAAAACATGGATCATTGACCACAGCTCTTGAACTCGACATTCCACCATGAAATCCCCTTTGTCAAAAAAATTTTATTTCATTGTTTTTCTTTTTCAACAATCACCACACAGATTTCTACTTTGTCAACAAACAAAATCATCTCAAAAATGATTCAATGATACCTTGAGCAATTTTTTCCCAACAAAAATATTATCCATTATAACTTGATTAAGCTTCCCTAATATGGCTATGATCTACTGAGATCCAAAGAAAGCTGTATTGGATTGCTCAATAGAGAAATTTTTACATCGAACAAGAAGGGGGATACAATTCATTCTTTTTGGAACCTTTCTAAATAATGAAGTATACTATATTCTCTTATAAAATTATGAATTTTAAATCACAATGTATAATTATAAATCCAGTGTAAAAGATAACATAACTTTAAATTTATATATTGTTAATCTTTGAATTATAAACATTCTTTCATTAGGAATATCTTTAAATCATAAAAATATTTCATGTCCATTGTAATGGTTTGAAAATAATATGTGAATTAAGAAAATAATATCCCTTAGGAGTATAAAACTTGGTTCATAGTAAGGGACCCCCATCATGCAATAAAATTATGGCCGAGATATACTCAAACTAACTCTTTTCAATGATATTACCCTTATATGAATTTGTGCCAAAACTACATCCACTTTTAGTATTAATACAAGGATTTATTTTTAGAAAAAACCCATAATCTCTTCCATATATAAAATATAGGATTTTATTCAAAAAATTGACATATACACAAATTCTATCATAGGGTTATGTTCCATAATCTTAATTTCACTAAATCCATTTCCCAAGGATTCTACTAAATATTTTCTAATTCCAAATGTGACCATCCCATAACCAATAACTAAGATCCATTGTTTATTTTATTACATTTACATAGATAAAATGGGTCTAATCTTAAAGGACCAATTAGTATAGTACTACTTGAGAGCTAGATAAATACATGATACCTATTTTACATTGGTAACAAAATATAATGTAATGTAATGAAAAACATTCACCCTCTATGAACTCATTAAAATAATTATTCAACATATCCAATGGGTATATGTTCACCAAAAAATTATTTAATTTGGAAAACTGATTTGTAATAAAAATTAGATGGCCAAATTAAATTTGTTTTTAGTGTATCTTTACCACTGGTTTTAAATAGTCTAGGCCCATGTTTTTCATGGTAGGGATATCAAGATGTACAATATTAATCATTTTCTTCATTTAGATTTCAGTTATTATTATCCATGATGATATTGCATTGATATCATCCATATATGCATTATGTGTGTAATGTATTGATTAAATGTCATGTATTTTTAGTTTTTTACCTTTCCATATTAATTATTCCTTATTTACTCATGATAGTTTACACTATAAATAACCCTTACTATTCATTTATTCTCTCCCATATTTTTCCCTTCCCCATGATATGTATAGTAATTATTGGAATGAGTTCAATGATTTTAAATGTTTTCCAATACAATGATTTATATTTTATTCCTAATGTAAAAAAGGTATCATGTATATATACAGCTCTCATATAATAATAAACATATAAGTCCTTTGGGATTAGACCCCATTGTATTTATACCAATGTTATAAAGTAATAACCAACTCTTGGTTATTTGGGATGGGGATGTTACAATATGAGTGTTTTAGATATTAATAGTCCATTGAGGTTAATTTAAAGTGAAAATAAAATGATAAAATATTATCCCCACTAATTCATCCCCCTTTCTTAGTAAAGATAACCAATCCTTGATACTTTTAGTGGTATGAAATTTTGTTCCTCTTGTTTGATCATCCATGGTAGTCATGGTTAATTATATGAATTTCATTAATAAAAGGGGTGTTCTTACATTTTATGGGATACACTCTCCTAGTTATAAGAACATGATGTTATCATAACATCCATTATGTCGATTACAAGTTAATGATGTTGAAATTTTCAGATATTTACCTATCATAAAGGATAAACCAATGACCACTATTGAAAAAATAAATATAGTGCTTGATGGTGAGGAAACAATCACTTTCTTTTGTCCTTGGTAGAAAAATTTTACAAAAATGTAATGGGATCTTAATTAAACAATGAAATATGGGATAAAATAAAAAATATATATAGAGAAATTGTAAAAGTCAAAGATTCCAAATTATAGATCAAGAGTAGTAGGTTTGAAACATAAATATGACTTAGGAATAGCATAATGATAATTAATTTACTCGAGTCAATGAAATTTTATGTAATCCCCCTAGATTTTGAAGGAAAAATATTATACTATTGTTATAAATATCATGACTAACCTTCCAGATAGGTTTGATTCTAAAATATCATCTCTAGATGATAGATATGATCTCTCCTTATATGAATTTCATAACATTCTCATTGTTTATGAAATGATAAAAATTATATCATTTCATATGAATGATGAAGATGAAGAGGACTTTGAGGTCGTGAGGAAGATGAAAATCAAGAATGATATTGGCCCTAATCTTAGTGAATGAGAGGATGAAAATTAATATGATTATTATCAAATATTTATTTCTCTTATTTAAATGAAATTATATAAAATCAATAGAAAGAGTAAAATAAAATTTTCACCAATATGTTAAAATGGATATGGAATTTGAAATTTTGCTATTAATTTTCCAAAGAAGAAGGGAGATGATATTGCTTCTCAATATGGTTAGAAACCTCAATTAAATAATTGGGGTAATAATTATTAATGGGTATCTGAATATTGAGAAGGAAAAAAGATTTTATTTATAATCATGATAAGAAATTTATAAGAAAATAGTTGGAACCTAATCATTCTTCCAGTAGTGAGTTATAGAATAAATCTACTGAGAAATTTACTAATTTCATAGCTCTCATTAAGAAATTATTTCACACATGAAGCATCAATGAAGATTAATTTGAACCAATATATTTTAAAAAAATATTATAAAATGATCTTGAAGCTTTCTTGAGAAAACTCCTATTCCTAAGAAAGAGAAGAAGAAAATGGTGAAATAAAATAAAATTGTTGATATAAGTGAAGAGTGAATTTGAATATAAATTGGCATCCCGTGTGGATGAAACAAAAAATTCTGGTAGAAGACTATTGAATATGAAATGATAATATAAGATCTTATAGATAGTTTTTCATTCAAATATGTAAAATCATTAAAGATACAGACTAAGTCTATTTTGGTTGAGAAAAATATAGAGAAGTTATATAATAATTTCAAAAATCCCATTGAAGCTGATGATACATCCTCTATGTAAGATATGATAAGTTTTCTAAAATATTAGGTTAAATCTATACCAAATAAATGTTCTTGTAATTATATTTTCAAAAATAATACAGTTTTAAAAACCAAATCTAATCAGAATTAGTCTAAGGAAAATGTACAAAAATATTCTCTTATATTAGTAGAGAAAAAAATGATAACTCTTTATTCTCTTTAGCTCTCAAAGAGAAGAAAATACAAAATGATGATGTACAATAATAAATTTTTATGGATAATGTTTCAAGTAGAATATTTATGAACCAAGGCGTTTCTGATCACATGTGTATTTTTGGTTTTTTTGGAGAGTTTAAGAACAAGGAATACACATGTTGGTACTATATTTCACTACATGGAATGAGGCATGGAGTCAGGGGGAGCCATCTAAATACGATGAAATCATATTTTTAGAGAATTCATATAAGGTATAGAGATTTTAATATTAGTTTTCATCTAGTTAATTCAAATGCGTTTGGTAGATTTCACTACACACAACACTAAAATAAAATGGAACCATGATATGTTTCAACCATTAAAACCTAGAAACCTAATTAGTAGTTATGAATAAATGTAACTGAATTATGAAATATGGAAATATATAAATGGTAATTTATTCAAATTTACTTAATTCATTATTTTGTATAAGAATATCCCTTTTCATGCGCTTTAATTTTTCTTAAATTAAACTATTTATGTTAATCTTAAATGATGTTTTCAATAAATTGTAATATTAATTAAGTAGTTATTGATGTTTTAGTGTTTTTTAAAAAATAGGAATAAGAATAATTAGAATTTTTAAAAAGTATTTTACTTTAAAAAAATTTCTTCATTGCGTTTTATAATGTAAATTTAAATTTAAAATTGAAAATTCTTGTAATTTAATTTCCCATAATAAACTTAATTTTTGGATTTATAATCTCAATATTAATTTAATATTATCTTTTCAAATTTATCTGAAAAAAATTTATTTTTAGGGGAATAATATAAAATTAATTTTAAAAAATAACATGAATTTTATATCATTATTATTATAGAAGTATTAATTTTAAACACGTGAAACCTTTTTATATGACAGACTATTTATTGTATAAGTTAATCTATTATCTTTAGAAATATGGTTTTATTTTATAAACCCATTTTTAACATTTTAGAACTAAAATTATATTTTTTAAAAATAATATTTTTTAACACATTATAAAATTAATAATTTAAAATAAATTTTTATCACTAATTTATTTTGAATATAAAAGAATTACTTTTATTTTTGGATTCATCATTTTATAATAATGTTTGTATTAACTTTTAGGTTTTTCTAAAATAATGGATTTTAAGATGAATAGTTAAAAATACAATTTTTGTCAAAACGAAAACATTTATTGAATTATAAGTATATAAAGTGGGCATATAATTTTACAAAGCCTATTATTTGAGAAAATATTTATTTATTGAATAATTTTATTCATTTTAAATATATATTAATAAATTTAAAAAATTCATGTTTAACATTATAAAAATAGAAATATTTTAACCCTAATGAAAAATGTATTTTGATTATTTTGTGAAATTTTATATTAGATTAATTTTAAAGACAAATAAAAATTATCTATTTTATAAAAAACCAATTTATGACTTGAAAACAAAAAAAACAATGATAATTATATCCCACATTTAAATTCTAAACATAGAATCATCTTTTTCTATGAAACAATTTTTACACATTATGTACACTAATAATATAATTAATATCTATATACCTTAGTAATTTTATTTTATTAAATGATATAAATATTTAAAATAAACATTTTTTTATTGTTAAATAATTTTAATTTTAATTTTTTTCATTAAAATTAGTTTCCAAAGAGGAAATTGATGTTACTATTGTAAGGATAAATTAGAGCAAGAGTGGTTTAACATAGTGTGAAAGGTCAAAAAATGTTTAAAACGTGTTTTATATTAAATATTTGAGGTATTATTGACCTTATATCCTTACCTACACCATTATTGGCCTTTTTGAGGCCTTTATCCATTAATAATGGAGTGATATTGTTCAAAAATAATGACATTCTACACAATTGAACTTTTATTCTCTTGAGACCACCACCTCCCAATTTCTCAAAAAAATTCAAAATCCTTGTCTCAGCCCAAAATATATCCTATAATCTCCTCAACACCCCCACCCATATCTTTTAATATTTGGATTCACCAAAATACCATTATATGAAGTCTTAAGGAGTTACCCAAGGTAGAACTTCAAAGGGAGAGTTGATAGTGTCAACCCAACTTCTATAAAACATTACTTCTTCTAGACCCATAAAATCACCTCTATCCATGAATTTAGTTCCATGACCTCTTTAACCCGTAGTTAGTGAATTACATTATTACATTGGATTGATTATAATGAATTATATACCAAATTAAAAAAATAGTTTTGTATTCTTGGTAATCTACATACATATTTGAATAATCAAATTACATTTTAAACATAAACTAAACACACAAAAAATTTATTGAGAATTCCATTAATTCCATTAGTGTAACCCTAAATATAAAACTAAAAACACTTCTTCATATAATGGCGAAAAATCAAACATAATAAAGGGGTTATCTCATATGCTTAGAAATGGTATGCATGCAAAGGAATGTATGGGTATGTATATAATAAACAGTAATAATTCAAGGTAAATAACTGAAACTAATACCATTTAAATAGTTAAATGTGATAATAAGCCGAACCCTAGATATTATAATAGTCTAATAATCACATGGAATATCAATAACTAATCTCACAATGATGGAATTCATAATGAGGACATCTAAAACATTAATTCGAGGCCTCGACCAAGACATCATACATAAATGTGTAAAAACCTAGTCTAGTTTGTCTCATGAGACCTATAGAGGCATCTAGGGGCTATTGAAGGCCTCTAACATCACATAATATGTCCAATTCATTTTTCATATGAATAGAGTGAAATATAAACAACAAAAGCATTCGTATTAAATATAGAATATGAATTGTGTGAACTTTAACCATAAGCTATGAATGGTATTGAATTAAAACATCTACAGTCAAACCAAATCATTACCCATTCAATGAAATATGGTCAAGGGTATCATAATAGATCAAACCCATTCAATAATAATATCCAACAATGTACATTGTCATAGATGAAAATACAATGATACAATTATTAAAAATTTATTCAGATAATTACCATTTTACTTTTAAATATTTATTTAAAGGCTGTAATTTATAATAGAAAACTTTTAATTTGAATATAAAATTTTAAACATGTAAATTAATATTCAAAACAATAAGGTTTCAGCAATTGAATATAATATTCTAATGCTGTATAACTCAAAGAACATTCCTTCTCTATTATGTGAAAAAATTCATAAAGCACCTCATTTAGAAATTATCAAAAAGTTCCTTTATAGTAGTTTTATAAAAACTAGAACATGTGAAAAAAGGGACATTAATCATTTATAGAATTATAGTAAAAATATTTTTGAACAAAATTGTTAGAAACATGGTCATGGAAAATAATAATTTAAATTATTTCATTGAATGATTGTTGAGGAAAATAATATTTAAACATTCCAAATTGTACCATACAATTTTGAATCATTTAAACTATAATAACCAATATTGAATAAAATTATTTAACCTTATAATATCATGAGAATAATGAGATTTATGATATAACATGTCAAAGGATAATTATATACACCACACAAAAAAATTAAGTGGTGAATAAGGCATATATCTCAAAGAAGTAAAAGTGCGATGAGAAACCCCTTATCTTACACTAACTTTTGTCAAATGAGAATTAACATCATTTATGTTGGTTTTAAATATTTTATTAACTTATATAATAACCTTATTTAAATTTATTATATCATATAAGTTCTTCTTAAAATATTTTTCCACTCGTTAGTAGATAATATTTCATTACTTCCCTTCTTTTAGCTATTAACTTCCATGTTTTCACATGCTTGATTTGTATTGAACACCCCATTTATTTAACATAGGATATTGATAAAAAACAAACCATAATGATATTATTTTCATATATATCATATTTATTCATTATATATATATTTTTTAATCATTATTAAATGATTAATAAAGGAAATGAACCCCATCACATCATGGAGAATATAGGTCGTATATATGCACGAGTGACAGTAACATTCCTATAATTTTTAAATTAGTAATGAATTGTATTGTATATTAATTATAAATAATTAACATCATGTCATATTTATTATTTATATATAATATATCTATAATTATACCCATCCTAATAAAGTGATGCTGAAAAATATTACACCACGGTGTGGAGATGGTAGGTCGTATGTACCCACACGTGGTGATTTATCTTTTAATAACATGGATAAATGGAGTAATATTATTGTTTCATAATCATATGAAAATATTAGAATATATAAGATACTATAATTATTACTTTACAATCAAAATATCTCATAAATCTGATGTAGAAGAAGAAATGAATTTGGATTAGATAGTAAAAATGATTACCTCCTCTTCGACTGACATCCATTGGATCCCCTATTAATTGATATATGGTTTGTCTTTTTTGGATGAACATAACTTCAATAGATTTTATAAATATTTTTGTAGGATAAATGGATAGGGCTTAGTGGAGATATAAGGATCAATGTGGTGTGGGGAAGTGAGGGAGGATATCTCTTTTTATAAGAGATGTGAAGGGAACTTTTGGAAATTCTCAAAATATTAAATTAATATAAATTAATTTTTAATTTAAAATTGATCAAAAATGAGTTATTTATAATATAATATTATTATAGATAAAAATACTCTAAAATAATGATTGTTTGGAGATTTTATGTCAAATTATTAAACTAATCTTTTTGTTCAAAACATTAATTAATTCTTTTAACTCCTACCATGACAAAATGACTTTTACTCATTCATGGATAATATATTATTGATAAAATGGAAAAACCCCCAAATAGATCATTGATTACAAATTTTACCTTATTATAGTTAGTTGGCCAAAATTTATATTTATACGAATTTAATTCCATTCAATAATATTTTATTTATTTTAGAATATATATAATGTAAATTTCAAAACAATTCATTATTTTTCCTTTTAAAAATATCCCAACAATATGAAAATATCGAAAAACATTTCAAATATATATAAATAAATAATAAATTTTATCTATATAAATCTTGGATGTAATTAATTATGTCAAATTATATTTATTTTAATATTCTTAATATCATCTATTTACTATTTCTATTAATTAAATAATTACTAAATCATAATTGTGTAAGAAATTAATTAAATTATATCATCCATAAAAAATTAAAAATAAATGATAATTATGAATATAAATTAATTAAATTTCAAATGAATATTTATAGTTGAATTTATCTTTGGTATAACCACATATTAAAATTGATAGATTTATTAACTATATGAGTATGATATTTTTAATTAATCTTTTAATAATATATAATAAGTGTAATATTTTTACCATAGTTGCCTAAAAAGGTTATAATTTTGGCCTAAGGTTTATTTATGTATGAATAAACTCATCCAATGATATTGGGACATGTTTTTTGTCAATTTTATAATTTTATAATATTTTTACCTTTAAATACCCAATTTACCCTCAACCGTGGTAAATAATAAAATTATAGTGACTTTTCATAACATCCAAAAAATATTGGATCCTATTAGACTAAATCTAATACTAATAAAAACCGTTTATGTCTAATTTTCTTAATTAAACTCATAGAAGTGGTGAAATTATGTTTTACGCTAATCCTGCAGATCTAGCGAGAATGCGGGTAAAAGAGACATTCAACAGTTCAATAATTTATTATTACTAATTTCATTAAAAAATAATTCCAATGACCTAAATTCGATTAATATATGTATTATTGATCTAATTTGATTAATATTAGTCAAAAAATAATATAATTATTTAATCCCAAAGGTCCTTTTTAAATATAGTGTAGTCTTTTCCACCGATTAACCTAAAATGAAACTTCTTAGAAAAATTAAAAAAGTTATCACAAATAAAATTTTAACAATCCAAATAAAAAAATTAATTTTATTTTAAAAAATATATCATATGAAAGTGTAAAATCTTTTATTTAAAATAGGTTCTCTAATAAAAGATGGTAAAACCCCCTTTAGAAAAATAAGTTTGTTAGCTTTAAATTGGGTTTTTTATTATCTTATGCCTATATTATATGTTGAATGGATTTGAAAAATAGTTTATTTAATAATAAAATAAATATGTCATTTTTATTGTTCTCTAATATTGATTAATTTAAATTATTATGATAAATTGACATTTTTGGAAAAAAATTGGTCTCTTAATAAAAAAACTCTTTATATTAAATTGGATTATATTATCATTTCCAATTAATTGGTACTCAATGAAGTCATTTATAAAATATATTTTCATAATTTATTTAATCTTATTCACAACCACCATGTTAACAGCTAGAGTTAATATTCAATAGTGTGTCACGGTTCGTTTAACCGTAGTGTAGCATGTAATATAAGCTGTTGTAGAAGTTAAATTTAAATAGAGACATACCATAAAATCATTTGGGGCTTCATTCTCCCCTTCATCAACAAATTGTGTCCTCACAATGGGAAATTAGAGTTCAAAAATAAAATGTTGATACTATAACATTATTTTATAGGGAACCCACACCCGAAATAGGGTTAATAAAACATCCTCTTAATAAGAGAGAATGAGAGGTAAAAAAGTTCACATGGAATAATAGATAACTAGGTCTCTAATTAGGATAAAATTAGTTGAAATTAGAGATACACACATGGAAGACAAGTGAAAATATTTTTAGGTAGTGATTGAGGACATCAAACAAAAAAACTAATTTATCAATGGAAATTTGTGGGCCTCAAATACCTAAATATTATAATGAGTTAAAATACTATTAGTTCAATAAAGAATAATTTTTATTGTTTATTTCCTTTACTAAAGTTGAGTAATCCCATTACTAAATAGACAAGTACTTGAGAAAATATACTTAATTGATTATAATCCATTTCCTGAGAATAATCTCATATTTGGTTTTTCTTTGATTGATTTTCACTTCATTTTGATCAACTAGATATGGATATTCAATATTAATCATTATGCATGAAGGAAATTTAAGGAATCATATAGTCTATATGTATTTCATTCATCCTCTAAATTTTTACGAAATCCAAAAAATTTATCAAATAATATCTAATAAATCATAATTTACCATGAAAAAATAATATAAAATGTTCAACTTAGTCCATTTCATATGTAGTCACCTTAACACACATATAAAATACATCTATCCAAATTCATTAACCAAAAAGGTCTTTTCTTTGCTTTAATAATAAAATGAGGCTTCATCCCCAACCTTTAAAAAAACTATACCCAAACAACAAAATGTAGCTCTCAATGCCACATACCATATATTTTATAATGTTTAAAAACATAATGAAAATTTTAATGTATTCAAATACTTAAAGAAGAAGTATTGTAGTACGATCCTTATATATATCATCATTCTTATAACCATAACACCATTGATGAAATAATTATTGAATCAAATAAAATTATCACGAGTCATTCACATCATTATTAAACCATTAAATAATCTTTATCATATTATTCCTTAATACCTCATTTCTATCATTTTTATTTTGTAGTGTATTTATCATTAGTATTATAACAATTACTTGTATAACCCTACTAATTCTAATCAATGAGAAAAACCTGAAGCCCAATCTTAGTAACATTAATCATAGTTATATTGACATGAAAATATTTTATAAGATGTATAAATCATGACACTTTCTCAATCTATGAGTCCATATGTTTAGATTATAATATCTGTGGTATTAAAAAATCTATTAGATAATATTCTATATTTAGAATTATCCTAAAATTTAGTCATATGTTTATATTCACCCATCAATATTTTCCTAATTCTTTTTTCCAAGTATTATACTAAACATCCTCTAATACTAACTCTAACACCATGACCCAAGTAGCATGGATCTGATGCATTAATTTATTACATTGGAATGATTACAGGGAATCAAATATCAAAGGACCTAATAGTTTAGTAGTAATGCTAAACTAGAAACATACATGAATAATAAAATTAAATTTATAACATAAAATAAACACAAATAATTTTTTTGAGCATTCCATTAGTTACCTTAGTGTAACCCTACAAATAAAACTCAAAACACTTCTTCCAATTATATGGAAAAATAAAACATTCGAAAGGGGTGAGCACAAATGCTTTGTAAGGTTAAGCATACAACAGAATCTATAACATTCCATATATTTATAGAATAATACATTTTTATATCTAATAATATTTATGAATAAATATTAATTTTATGTTAAAGGGGATACTTTTTCGAGGGCATAATTGACCCACAAAAATTGGTTACTCTGAAGTCTTACATTGCACAGAACACTGAGTTATACCGAAAAATTATACAATAATAATATTTTTATTTTAAATGGTAGTTAAAGCCTAACTATTGTGTTTGAGAGAATTAATAGAAAAAACTAAAATGTTGTCACGACCAGTCCTCGGGGCCCATGTCGTGACTACCCCAAGCCCGCCTTCCATAGGCCAGGGGCTGGGGACTAGCACCAAGGCGTAGTTCCCGGTAAAAAAAGGGAAGGCATTGCCTTTGTAAAGTAAACAAACACCACCGAGCAAGAAAGCAGAAGTAAACACTAAGTAAAAAATGGGTACAATAGAAAGTGTGGTAAAGTAAGTGGGCCAGAATACAAACCCAAACTGAAAGTAAAGTAAAACCGAAAGAGAGTACAACAACTAAAAAGTAAAGGCACAACGTCGAGCCGTCCACTGGTAGTCTCACCAGAAGGGTGGGTACATATAGCCTCCACAGCTCCTCGGGTCTAGCCATCCGCTCCGAGTATGCCCCACCTAGTGGTCCACCTCCGAGTAACAACCTGCTCCTCGTGCCTCTACAACGATCAGCGCTGTCTGTCGTCAGCAACCAACACAATGTATTGCGGGCATAGCCCGTGTAGGGGTGAGTATAAGCTACTCAGTAGGGACTCCGAGACCCCCAAAGGTATCCCAGAATCCACAAAGGATAAGCCACAAAGGAAAGATACAATCACGAAGTAACATCTAACATTGCTTAGGTATATTCCCATACATATACCTAAGTCATCAATTCTCGTTCGGCTCCAACATCCAAGCTCAAGTACAACCCAGTCCACACAGGAAATCACAACCCAATCCACATAGGAAAGCATAACGTAATCCACACAGGATATCAAGTCAATCTTATCGAAGATAAGAATTGAAAGTTAAGATTTAGCTCACACAGGTATACTTCTTCGTAAGATGAAAGAGATGATCAGATGTAGTCACTGATTCATCTAAGCCGTCGGACCCACACAGGATCGATAGGTACTAACCCCCGCAATGACCCACAAAGGATCGATAGGTAACTAACCCCCGCAATGACCCACACAGGATCGATAGGTAACTAACCCCCCCAATGACCCACACAGGATCGGACCCACACAGGATCTGTAGGCGCTGGCCCACACATGACCGATGAGAGCTGACCCACATAGGATCTGACCCACACAGGATCGGTAGCACTGATCCACGTAGGATCGCTGAGTGCTGTAGTCGTCGACGTCGAATCCACGGAGGATTTTTGTACAGTCGTCGACGTCGTCGCAGTCGCAGCCAGCTCTAGGGTTCCTGCACATAGCAAGCTCATTCGGGAGGGTCCGCTCCATGAGCCGAAGGGGTTATACATCAACTGACACATAGTTCGGAGTCGATGTATCCAAAAGTTTCGTATCGTCAACAGGAACTCAACGTCACAGACGGTGCGTCAATCAGACGCCTGGTCTGAGAGTTATTGGCTTTTTCGTCCTAGGGGCTCGGTTGGGTTTTAAGTCAAAACCATCCCGATCGTACTCCAACTGCATCCAAAACTCGAGCAAAGTAAGCCAAAAGGTCTGTCTCTCTTAGAGGAATCCAACAATGTCGACGACACATTAATCGGACTTCCGAAGCTCAAGTAATAAGCGTTTCTGCTCCGAGGGCCCGGTTGGTTTCGTGTACGAACCAACCTGGCCGAACCAAATGTTCTCCGAAACCTTGAGTGTAATATACCAAAATGACCGTCTCGATCTGAGGATCGCATCGCCGCTCACGGTGCGTCCATCATAGGTTTTCATCCCACGTTATAGGAAAAAGACTATGAGCGGTCCGGTATTAGGGGGTTTGGGCCCGGTCCGACCCGGCCCGGTACCCCCTGGGTCGGCCCGAACCAGGTCGACCCGACCCGGGTCCGGCCCACTTTGGCGCAGCCCGGCCTGGGCGTGTCCCGGCCTGGCGGCCCGGCGCTCTGGCACTAGCCAGGGCCAGGTGGCTCGGCCATTTGGCCGAGCGGACAGGGGAGCGGGGGGGGGGGGGGGGGGGGGGGCGCTGCCCCCCTCCCATTTGTAATATGCGACCCCCATGTGGGGGGCCGCTCATGTCCGGCCAGCCAGGTGTTACGAACCCCCAACTCTTCCTCTGTCCGGCCGGCCCGCTCCAGCCGGCCGGCTGTTGTACCACGGGACCGGCGCTAGCCGGTCCCCCTGCTCCGATTCCGGCGGCCCGGAACCGGCCGACAGTCCCAGCTCCACTACGGCCTATGGCTGCAGCCTTGGTTCGTCCGACGCGGCGCGACGGTGACACGCCCCTCCGCCACGGCCTTGCTCCGGCCGCGGTGTCTTCGGGTTTTTCCGGCATGGCATGACGGCGCCGCGGCTTGGTTCGATTTTCAAATGCGCAGCCCGATGGCGCCGCACATCCTTGCCGCTCGTTCCTACGCGGTGTGACGACACCACGTCACTTTCCTTTGAACCGCAACAACACAAATAATAAGGGAGGAGGGTCGGTCGTGTTTGTGCAGTCCGGACCCCTCCCGTTAAACGATAGCAAGCGGTCCAATTGAACGAGGATAGATGACGGAAGAATTCATGAATAAAAACACATAAATACCCTACCTCGTCGAATTTGTTCAGCGAGGGTTCGTCGTGGAAATAACCATCGCGGAAGAAGACGTCGCGGATGGAGAGAGTTGAGTCATGGAAAAATGATTCGGCGGCATCACATCGTCGATCTCCGAGGAATCTGGCGTTCTTCGCGTTCTTCGCGTTCTTCGTCGAAGAAGAAAAAGTTCTTCAAGCTCCTCAACTTTTCTCCAAATCCTCCCAATGCAACAAGCTCCAACCAAAATAAAATAAATCCTTTACTTATTTTATTAACATAACTTAAGCATTTGAAATTCAAAAGTTGAATTAATCCACTCAATTAATTAACTCAACTTGACTTATTAAATGGAGGGTTATGGAAGGTTAGGGAAGATGAAGGGGTGGGGTTCGTGTGGGCCCCACCACTCTAATAACCTCCCATGGGAAGTTGGGTGGTTACCCCAACTTCCACTCAATGTATAAACCAATTAAAAGAAATAAAAATTGTAACTCAATTTTTATTTTAACTTGAACAAATTTTTAACAACTCCTCCCGTGAAAATGAAACTCTGTAAAATGTGTTCCTAAGCAATTACCAGCGCTGCGAATCCATAGTTTCCCTCGGAATTAGATTCGGAGCACCGATTCAAAAGTTAGAGAAACCCGCTCGTTCGTTCACTGAACGTACCCGAGCTATACTTCGGATAGAAATTTCCAACACACCGGGCCTCGGAATCAAGTGCCGTCAGAAACTGCGTTATTGTAAAATCCGAAAGAAAATTATGAAAAAATTTCTCTTGAATTTTACGGGTCTTTACATTACTCCCACCTCAGGGCTTTACGTCCACGTAAAGTTACATAAAAAAACTAGGGGAACAAATGTGGGTACTGTGCATGCATCTGAGCCTACCACTCCCAAGTGCTATCTTGGAGGTTCTCGGGCTTCCATCTGATGCGCACTAGAGAAATCGGTCGTCCACGAAGGACCCACTCCTGTCGATCCTCAATATCCACTGGGACCTCCGAAAAAGTCTCCCAATTATCCATGTCCAGCTCCCCATGGTCAATGATTTGCGTTGGGTTGTTCACGTATCTCCACAGCTGAGACACGTGGAAGATGTCGTGCACTCGGTGCAACTGAGGTGGTAGAGCCAGGTGATAAGCCACCTTTCCAATCCTGCTGAGGACCTGGAATGGTCCAATGAAGCGTGGAGACAACTTTCGGCCTCGGCCAAATCTCCGTATACCACGTCTAGGTGAGACCCGCAAGAAGACGTGGTCACCATCCTCGATCTCAAGTGGCCTCCATCTCCTGTCGGCATAAGACTTCTGCTAGATCTGAGCTATCATCATCCACTACTGGATGACCTGGACCTTCTCTGTTGTGGCCTGGACCATCTCCGATCCCACAAGTGCTGACTCCCTAGGGTCTGTCCAGCACAGAGGTGACCTGCACGGTCGGTCATACAACGCCTCGTATGGTGCCATCCTGATGGTGGAGTGGTAGCTGTTTTTGTACGTTAACTCCACCAAGGGTAGGTGGTCCTCCCAACTGCGACCAAAGTCGAGGACACATGCGCGGAGCATGTCCTCGCGAGTCTTAATGGTCCTCTCCGTCTGACTATCAATCTGGGGGTGAAAGGCGGTGCTCAGACGTAGTTGCATCCCGAACGCCTCCTGCAACCCTTTCCAAAGCTGGGAAGTAAAGTGAGAATCTCGATCGGAAACGATGGACGATGGCACACCATGAAGACGTACAATCTCTCGAATGTAGAGACTTCTCAAGATCTCCACTGAGCCATGCTCTCTGATGGTTAAGAAATGAGCCGACTTGGTGAGTCGGTCGCCAATTGCCCAAATGGAGTCGTGACCTCTGGAAGTGCGTGGAAGTCCAGTCATGAAGTCCATAGATATGCCATCCCACTTCCACTCTGGGATCTCCAAGGGTTGTATCAAGCCTGCTGGTACCTGGTGCTCTGCCTTCACCTACTGGTAGATGAGACATCGAAAAATGAACTCTGCCACAGCCTTCTTCATGCCCATCCACCAGTGCTGTCGTCTGAGATCCTGGTACATCTTCGCCACTCTAGGATGTACCGCCAAAGGGGAAGTGTGAAACTCTCTCATCACCTCCTCTCGTAAAGAAATTGGTACCAAGGTACGTCCTCCGAAAACGACGTCGTGCTCTCCTCCTATAGAGAAACCATCAGGTGCCTATCCTGAGGATATCTGTGCACGCCGCGTCTCACAGTCGACGTCCCCACGCTGTGCCTCTCTGACCCGCTGCAGTAGGGGAAGAGTGACTGAAGGAAGGCGACTCTATCTCTATCCATGAAGGATATTTGGAAAGAGGCTAGCTGCTCTGTCGCCTCCCCATGTAGCTGAATTCCCGTCCTACTGCTGAGAGCATTGGATACTACGTTCCCCTTTCCAGGAGTATAGACTATCTCAAATTCATAGTCATGGAGGAACGCGAGCCATCGCCGATGTCTTAGGTTCAGTTCCTTCTGCGAGAAAATGCACCTGAGACTCTGATGGTCAGAATAGACTGTAAAGCGCTCGCCCATCAGATAATGTCGCCACATCTTCTGAGCGAAGACCACTACTGCTAACTCCAGGTCATGGGTAGCGTAGTTCTTCTCATGCTGCCTCAAATGACATTATGCAAAGGTGATCATGGCCCGCTCCTATATCAGGACACATCCAAGTCTGGTCTCTGATGCATCGCAGTAAACTGCGTATCCAAATCCCTCCTCTGGTAGCCTCAAGATAGGCGCGCTGGTCAATCTCTATCTCAGCTCCTGGAAGTTCTGCTGACATATGTCTGACCACACAAAGGGATTCCCCTTCTTCATCAAGGCTGAGAATGGTGCCACATATCTAGAGAAGTCTGTCACAAATCTCCGGTAGTACCTAGCTAGCCCCATAAAACTTCTCACCTTCGTCACGCTCCTGGGTGGCTCCCAAGCTAGCATTGCCTCAATCTTCGCAGGATCCACCGCAACTCCCACCTCAGAGGTGACGTGTCCTAAGAAGTAGACCTCACGTATCCAGAACTGACACTTTGAGAGCTTTACATATAGATGGTTCTCTCGAAGTGTGTCTAGTACAACCCGCAAGTGGTAGGCGTGCTCCTCCTCAGTGGTCAAGTATATGAAAAATGTGGTCGATGAAGACCACGACAAATCGATCGAGGTATGGCTGAAAGATCCTATTCATGAGGGCCACGAACACTGCTGGAGCATTAGTTATTCCAAATGGAATAACCAAGAACTCATAGTGGTTATACCCAAACATGAAGGCCATCTTCTGCACGTCCTCGTCCCGAACTCTGAGCTGGTGATAGCCTGACCTGAGGTCTATCTTCGAGAACCACCGTGCTCCCTTGTGCTGATCGAAGAGGTCGTCAATCCTCAGAAGAAGATACTTGTTCCTCATTGTCACCTGGTTCAGGCGACGATAGTTGACACAAAGTCGCAAGCTCCCGTCCGCGTTCTTGGCGAACAAAATCAGGGAAGCCCAGGGTGAGACACAGGGTCGGATTAATCCCTTGCCCTGCAAGTCCTCCAACTGTACCTGTAGCTCTCGAAGCTCAGCGGGGCCATCCGATATGCTGGAGTGGATATCGGGGCTTTCCTGGGGTATAGATCAATATAAAAGTCTACCTCTCTGTGAGGAGGTAGTCCTGGAACGTAGTCGGGAAAAACGTCCGTATACTAATCCACCACTGCAGGAAAACCAGGACTCCGCATGTCAACTGCTCCTAGGATGAGGCTATCCAACTGATGAGTGATGTAATATCCTCTCCTCTACGAGATTCCATCCTGTGCTGCGAAGGCTCCCTTCTCGCCGGTGAAGGTGAACCTTCTCCCGTCGGTGCGTACACACCGCACCTTGCGCCTAATGCAGTCATTCTGAGCATGGACTGTAGATTAACAATCCATGCCCAAAATGACGTCGTAAGGCCTCGACGCCGCTAAAAGAAGATTCCAGTCGAAGCTATCACCTCCTAGAGTAATCTCACACTGCCGGCACCAGTGCATAATCGTCGAGTCTGCTCCTTTAGGAGTATCTAGCAGTAAAGATCAAGCCAACGGCTCTGTCAGAATCTCTGAGCTCCGAACATGGGCAGTGGCTATGAAAGAATGACTCGCTCTTCTATCTATAAGAACTGCAACAAGGGTGGAATAGACACAGATAATACCTCAAATCATCTCGGGCACGCAGTGTTCATAGGCCTCCGCTTCCTGGAGCTGCGCCTGTCTCTGCCCTCCAACTCCCTGTGGTCGGGGTGGACCTCCTGGTGGTGGTGGTGGTAGAGCCTCAAAGCATCACCCACCACCTACTGCTCGACCATCTCCTCTGCCTCGTCCGCCTACACCCTTAGGACCGCCACGGTTGACCCTCTTCCTCTGTCTGGGTGGTCCCTCAACCGTCTGCTGCTCCTCTGCAAGGTGGGTCAGGCAGTCATGAGACATGTGACTCTACCCGCCGCATGCATAGCACTGTCTACCTCTCGAAAGACGGGCTCTGCGCTGTGTGCCCCGCACCACTAAGCCAGTGTCCTGAGGTTATCTGCCTGAGGGTCTGGTCTGCCTAGAACCATGAGTCATCCGTCGACTACCTGCTACAGAAGACTCTGCTACGTGCCGCCATACGGTAGGTCTCACTGGTGATGTAGTCTCAACAAGGAAGCTCTTGATCAGAAGGGCTCTCTCCAGAACCCCTACCTGTGTCGGGATGTTGAGAGAGATTGGCAATGCCCTGATCTCCGACCTCAATACCTACTCGAAGGTCCGGGCCCGGAAGAATGGGTCCCGTACCATGTCCGTTGAATAGCACGAGAGATTGGTAAATCTCACAGAGTACTGGGCGACCGTCAAGCTTCCCTACCGCAGTTGTAGAAGCTCCTGGATGTGCACCACATGAAGGGTGGCTGGGACGAACTCCGAACGGAAGAGGCTCTAAAAGTCCATCCAGAGGAGAGATGCCTCATTGTGCACCTGGAGCATCAAGCTCCACCATCTGCCTGCTTCCGCTTGAAGTAGGCTCGCTACGAGGATCACCATGAGATCTACTGGTGTCTTCACTAACCAGAAAACCCATAAAACTGCCTCCAGCCAAATCCTCGGCTACCTGAGGGTCCGTCTCCCCACGAAACCTGGGAGGTCACTAACGCTGAAACTCGTGCAGTGCACTAAGACGACGTGCATCGTCAGCGGCTGGGGCTGGTAGAATCGGTGGCTCAGAGGGTAGAGGTACCGCTGGTGCCTCTGCTATCAAAGGGCCCTGTACCGAGGCCTCGACACTCGGTGGGCTGTCGTCATGCACAACTCCTGGAACCCTAGCTGGCTGCCGTCGTGGGGCCATCCTGAAAAGAAAATGGTGCTCCACGGTCAAACAGTATACCTGGTGAGCTGACATAAAGTAATCACAAAGAAACCTTGAAACACATATGCAATCAATGTTTTCGTGTATTAAGTCGGAAATCAGAAGTCAGGGTCCTGGTGTACGGATACGTCGGCCGCCACACCAACACTGGACTCCCTGGACTGATAACCACACTCAATACTCTTAACACTATTGCTTCACATAGAAAAAGATCAGAGTCCTGAGTTCTGCGGTAGAACCGAACTTCTCTGATACCAATTTGTCACGACCCGTCCTCGGGGGCCGTACCGTGACTACCCCAAGCCCACCTTCCGTAGGCCGGGGGCTGGCGACTAGCACCAAGGCGTAATTCCCGGTAAAAAAAGGGAAGGCATTGCCTTTGTAAAGTAAACAAACACCACAGAGCAAGAAAGCAGAAGTAAACACTAAGTAAAAACAGGGTACAATAGAAAGTGTGGTAACTTAAGTGGGCCAGAATACAAACCCAAACTGAATGTAAGTACAACTGAAAGAGAGTACAGCAACTGAAAAGTAAATCTGAAGCGTCGAGCTATCCACTGGTAGTCCCACCTGAAGGGTGGGTACAGATAGCCTCCACAGCTCCTCGGGTCTCGCCGTCCGCTCTGAGTATGCCCCGCCCAGTGGTCCACCTCCGGGTACCCACCTGCTCCTCGTGCCTCTACCACGATAAGCGCTGTCTGTCGTCTGTAACCAACACAACCGAGTGCGGGCATAACCCGTTCAGGGGTGAGTATAAGCTACTCAGTAGGGACCCCGAGACCCCCGAAGGTCTCCCAGAATCCACAAAGGATAATTCACAAAAGAAAAGATACAATCATGAAATAACATCCGACACTGCTTAGGTATATGCCCAAATATATACCTAAGTCATCAATTCTCGTTCGGCTCCAACATCCGAGCTCAAGTACAACCCAGTCCACATAGGAAATCACAACCTAATCCACACAGGAAATCATAACGTAATCCACATAGGATATCAAGTCAATCTTATCTAAGATAAGAATTGAAAGTTAAGATTCAGCTCACATAGGTATACTTATTCGTAAGACGATAGAGATGATTAGATGTAGTCACTGATTCATCTAAGCTGTCGGACCCACACAGGATCGATAGGTACTAACCCCCGAAATGACCCACACAAGATCGGACCCATACAGGATCTGTAGGTGCTGGCCCACACAGGATCGCTGAGCACTAACCCACACAGGATCTGACCCACATAGGATTGGTAGCACTGATCCACGTAGGATCAGTGAGTGCTGTAGTCATCGCTGTCGAATCCAAGGAGGATTTTTGTACAGTCGTTATCGTCGTCGCAGTCGCAGCCAACTCTAGGGTTCCCGCACACAACAAGATCATTCAGGAGGGTATGCTCCACAAGCCGAAGGGCTGATACATCAACTGACACACAGTCCGGAGTTGATGTATCCAAGAGTTCCGTATCGTCAACAGGAACTCAACGTCACAGACGGCGCGTCAATCGGACACCCGGTCTGAGAGTTATTGGATTTTTCGTCCCAGGGGCCTGGTTGGTTTTTAAGTCAAAACCAACCCGACCATACTCCAACTACGTCCAAACCTCGAGCGGAGTAAGCCGAAAGGTTCTTCTCTCTTAGAAGAATCCAAAAAAGTCAATGGCACGTCAATAGGACGTCCGGAGCTCAAGTAATAAGCGTTTCCGCTCCGAGGGCCCTGTTGGTTTCGTGTACGAACCAACCCAGCCGAACAAAAAGTTCTCAAAAACCTTGAGTATAATATACCAATATGACCGCCTCTATCTAAGGATCGCATCGCCGCTGACATTGCGTCGATCGGAGGTCCGCATCCCATGTTATGGGCAAAAGACCATGAGCGGTCCAGTATTAGGGGGTTCGCGCCCGGTCCGACCCAGCCCGGTACACCCTGGGTCGGCCAGAACTGGGTCGACCCTACCCGGGTCCGGGTCCGGCCCGCTTGGGCGTGGCCCGTCCTGGGGGCGGCGCGGCCCGTCCCGGCCTGGGCGCGGCACGGCCTGGCGGCCCAGCGCGCTGGCGCTGGCCAGGGCCGGGTGGCTCTGCCGTTCGACCGAGCGGACAGGGGTGTGGCGGGGGGGGGGGGGGCACTACCCCCCACCCGTTTGTAATCTGTGGCCCCCATGTGGGGGGCCGCTCATGTCAAGCCAGCCAGGGGTTACGAACCCCTGACTCGTCCTCTGTCCGGCCGGGCCGCTCTGGCCGGCCGGCTGTTGCACCATGGGACCAATGCTGGCCAGTCCCGCTGCTCCGATGACGGCAGCCCGGAACCAGCCGCCGGTCCCAGCTCCGCCAGGCCTATGGCCGTGGCCTTGGTTCGTCCGGTGTGGCGCGACGGGGCCGCGCCCCTCCGTCGCGGCCCCGCTCTGTCCGCGGTGTCTTCGGGTTTTTCCGGCACGACGCGACGGTGCCGCGGCTTTGTTCGATTTCCAAATGCGCGGCGTGACGGAACCACGCATCCTTGCGGCTCGTTCTCACGCGGTGCGATGGCACCGCGTCACCATCCTTTGAACTGCAACTACACAAATAATAAGGGAGGAGGGTCGGACGTGTTTGTGCGGTCCGTCCCCCTCCCGTTAAACGATAGCAAGCGGTCCAATTGAACGAAGATAGATGACGGAAGAATTCATGAATAAAAATACATAAATCCCCTACCTCGTCTAATTCGTTGTGCGAGGGTTCGTCGCGGAAATAACCGTCGTGGAAGAAGACGTCACAGAAGGAGAGAGTCATGTCGCGGGGAAATGATTCGCCGGCGTCGCATCATCGATCTCCGAGGAATCTGGCGTTCTTCGCGTTCTTCACGTTCTTCGTCAAAGAAGAAGAAGTTTTTCAAGCTCCTCAACTTTTCTCCAAATCCTCCCAACGCAACAAGCTCAAACCAAAATAAAATAAGTCCTTTATTTATTTTATTAACATAACTTAAGCATTTGAAATTCAAAAGTTGAATTAATCCACTCAATTATTTAACTCAACTTGACTTATTAAATGGAGGGTTATGGAAGGTTAGGGAAGATGAAGGGGTGGGGTTCGTGTGGGCCCCACCACTCTCATAACCTCCCATGGGAATTTGGGTGGTTACCCCAACTTCCACTAAATGGATAAACCACTTAAAAGAAATAAAAATTGTAACTCAATTTTTATTTTAACTTGCAAAATTTTTTAACAACTCCTCCCGTGAAAATGCAACTCCGGAAAAGGTGTTCCTAAACAATTACCGGCGGTGCGAATCCATCGGTGCCCTCATAATTCGATTCCGAGCACCGGTTCAAAAGTTATAAAAACCCGATCCTTCATTCACTGAACGTACCGAGCTAATCTTCGGAAATAAATTCTGGGCAACCGGGCCTCGGAATCAAGTGCCGTCAGAAATCGCGTTCTTGTAAAATGGCAAAGAAATTAAGAAAAAATTTCCCTTGAATTTTATGAGTCTTTACAAATATGATTACACAAATTTTTCAAATGTTTCTACACTTATCAAATAAATTTTATATGGTTAAAAAGAGAATGAATCTAATTTTAAGCATAAAATACTAATATTTTTAAAAGACCGTTTTACCACAATTTGAAGGAAACCCCTTTTTAAATATATTTTTTCACACATTTATATATTATATTTGACAAAATAAACATCTAATTTAAAAGTGATATATCAAAATTAATTTTTGATTAAATTTTTTTATTTTTCAAATAAAATTCAAATTTTAACAAATAGAGAATAATACTCCATTTCAATTCAAAACCGTCTTTTTATGTAATTTATTTATATAGTTAGATTGTTCATTTAAGTGGGTTTAAAGTGTAATTAGATTATTTTTTTATTATTCAATCCATTTTTTTCATTGGATGTAATTTATCATTGAAATTTGATATAAACACATTTCAATCTTTTTATAGTTTTTATTTCTTAAAAACCAACTTTCAATATTTGAAAATGAGAATTAATATTAAATTAAGTACTTTCAATTTTTGTGTTTTGAATTTGGAAAAATGGATTCAATATTTGGAACCATATCTTCCAAATTTTGTAAATATGTCCCTAATATTTTTGGATATTATAAATTGTAATTTCAGTAATTATTTTTATTTACCATGGTTAAAGGGTAAATCAGGTAAATAAGGGTTGAAAATAATAGTATAATAATAAAAAACTACCCTAAAAATGTTTTAATCATATTGGATAATATATGGATAAGCATGATCATCTGTGGATCAATATTAGGACCCCATGGAGCCACATGGGGTGATAATGTTATGTTATAATAATGAATTTAATGAAAAGAGTAATATAACATAAATATGTATCATTTTACAAAAATTATTTTAAGGTGGAATTATATAACTGATATCATTTACTATAAATATTCATTATAAATATATAAAAATTACATAAATCATGGTATTTTATTTATAATTATTATATATTAAATAAATAAAGTTATTTATGACACAATGATGATGCAGTGAATACCTTATTAATGAAAGATAAAAATAAATGATATTATAAATATTAAAGAAAATGTAATTTGAACATTTTCATTCCATCCATGAATTTTTTAACTATTTTGACATGTTATATTTGAGTTAAAATATTTTATTTGAATGAATCAAGTTGTTATGAATTTTAAAAAATCAATTACTAAATAGTGTAAAAATTGACATAAATGAGTTTTTAAAACAAATACTATTTTATTAGATGGTATACTAGTTATAAAAATCATATATTCGGCCAACTGATATAGATAATGTTAAAATTTTCATTAATTATCCACTTGAGATTCTCTTGGGATTTTATTGTAACCATATTAAGCATATATTGAAATAATACAAGAATATATGTTAAGAGTTAATTTATTTAACTAAGGGTTAAATCCGAAATATATGGTTAAATATGTGACTTAAACCTAACTAAAACATATTGGTTGAGATGATTTAGACCCATACTCATATTCTCCTCAAAATCTATCACTTTTTAACTTTTATAATTAGAAAATAAATTTATAATAAAAAAATATTTCACGAATTTCCTAATGTGCCCTCCTCCCTCTTATAAAAATCCACCACCTCTACCCACTTTCTCACACCTCTGAAGCCCCATGGCTCACCCAAAATCAGCTCAAATAATATTCCCACATCCCTTCCTTCTTCCTAGAGGACATACCTAGTTAAGAAGTTATAACAGACCATACATTACATATATATATTACATCAACATTTATGAATATTTATTACATAACATAAAGAAAATCACGCCAGGACCATATAGGTTTAGTGTCTTTAGAAACTCGGAAACATAAACAACTACATCATAAAATATCCAAATTTTCTCTATCTTATTTCATCATAACTAGAATCCTTTTTGATATATCTTACATTATACCCTTCTTCGTGATGTATTGAAAAGAAACATATGAATGGGTGACCTCAAATTCCCTGTAAGGGTAAACATGGGAAATATCAATCATATCATAATGACAAGCACATAACATTTGAAAATCATATCCTACATATAAAAGATCCGAATATAATTTCATGGGATAAATCATAAAATTATAATTTAATACCAATAGTCATAACCTAATACATGAAATTTTGTGGAATACACACATAATCCTAGAAAATCATTTCATATTAGTCAAGACTCATTACTAAGACCATCATAACAGATAAAGTTGATTACTGAACTATGTTCACTCCTCATTCCATTCTTGTATTACTAAACGATATTTCCATGTTGTTCCATTCATATATATATCAGGACATATAAATTTTTACCCCATTCATTAGAGGGATATATTGGTACCACCAATCTCATAATGAAATCATTCTTACATTTTCCACAAAAACATAAATCATTCATCATAGAATAACCAATGAAATAAAATGGGTTTCTTAAACATCATTCCACCATTACATAATCCACATAAAATATCATTCCATAATAAACACAATAAAGTTATATTAACAATAAGGATATATACATAACTCTATTTAAATAGTTTCATCATAGATGGAAATTTGTTTTGATAAAACAATTGAAATTTATTCTTGACGAAAATAACCTTTCTTCTTCAAAAATGTTTTCCGTCCTCAAAATGACTCACAATTTTAGAGGAAATAATTTTATGTCAAAATAAAATTTCAATATTGTTGTGGAGTCTTCAAAGAAATAAATCATTATGAAATTGTAAACATCTATTTATCTCTTACAGGGTAAAATACATTTTTCTCATACTTTTGTTGGAAAAGTAAAAAAATACCTCGTACCGAAAAAGAAAAAAATATTTAATTAATACCATTTAGTAAAAATTAACCAACAGTTAAAATTATAGAAGGATATAAATAATAATTTAAAAAAAATATATAGGAAACATGGATGTGGATGATAAATATACCCCAGTAAATACATACGAATAAACAATCTCGAATAAAAATATGATTTTAAAAATAATCCCTTACCATAGGTACGATATCTATCGCAAGTATCTAAAACTCTTATATAATAATTTAAATAATGTTATTTAATTATTATAGAATCATAATATTTTTTATTATATCATATATGATTATATTATCATTTGTTTTTTAGTAAAATTTCATTGTCACTGGTTATTTGGATATTAACTGCTTTATTTTATTATGCAAGATTTGTTGGATAAGTTCAGGCTTCAACTATTAGGATATAGTTAAATCAATTAAATAATGATATTAGTTTAATATTTATCATAATTATTTATTCAATTAATTTATATAACCATTGTTTAATGAAGACTATGTAGAATGAATTGTATCGCATCGTGGAGACGGTAGGTCGTACGTACCCACGAGCGATGAAATCATTCCCAAAATAATTGAATTGTGTTGAATTGGATGGTGAATAATATTTAAGAATAAGTATAATGTTATAATAATAATATATAGTTTTTATTTGTATGATTATACCCATCAAAGTAAGGTGATGGTGAAAAATAGATTACACCATGGTGTGGAAACGATAACATGTATGTACACACACGTGGTGATTTCATTTTTCATAGGATAGATAGAAGGTGAAATATGGTTGTTTACTATTTATAATAACATATCATTATATTATAGATACTTATTTATTACTTTATAATGATATCACTAATGAAGGGGAAGTATAAGAAGAATGATGTTTGAATGAATCAGTAGAAGAGATTACCTCTTCCTCGATGTGCTTCTTCTAAATATCTTCTTAAATCACTATAGAAGGTATATGAAGATGACAATAACCTATATAATAAAAATAGGGAAGATTATAGTGAATAATGGATGGGGAGGTTCGAGTTTTAAGGCTCAAAATGAAGTGAATAGGTGAGGGAGGAGAGTCCCTTTTATAATTAAGGTGAGGGGAACTTTTGAAAACTTCATAATAATAATTTATAATAAAATCAATCCCTACCAAAATACCTCAAAAATTTCCCAATTTCTAATATGAGATGAGATAGGGCTGTAATATCATCAACCAATAAAATTTTGACAAGTTATTTTTTTCAATTTAAACCATATCTTTTTAATTGACACGTAGTAATTCTATTTAATTTTAACTATGGTAATTAAATTTTCAATAATTAATGCTTATAAATAATTACTTATATTGTGTTAATTGAACATAAATGGATATTTTATGACATTTTAGAGCTTATAATTATATATTTTTAACTTTTAAATATTTTTATGATTTTTAAATAATTTAATAAAATGTTATTTTTAAGTAATATCAATAGTGTCAATTTTGACACTATTTATTTTTGGATTTGAAATAAAATACACACATAAGATAACATCGAACCAAAACATTTAAAATACAAAAAAATGTAAAAATCACCTATAAAATTTATTTAGAACCTTAATTATTTAAATTTATATGTCTTAATATTTTCAAAATCGTTTATTTGATATTTCTATTAATAAAATAATTTATACGTCACTATTGTGTCATCCTAAATGGTAATTATTTAATTCATAAAAAATATTAATAAATTTATAATATGTAGGTAATTATTTTATATTCCCAAATACTACATAGAGATGATAGTATCTCCTAGTTATCCCTATATTAAAACAAATATACTTATATGAAATGAGATTGTGACATTTTATCACATTCATTAATTTTAATTATATTCATATCATATTCATAGGTATGTGTTCATTAAGTGATTCCATATAGAAAAATAGATGTTAAGGTTATCATTTATTCATTAAATAGGATTTTTATATGTGTTAAGGTAATTTTATATTATTATTTGTACCCTGAAATACCTTATTTATCTTCAACCATGGTAATAAAAATAATTACCAAAGTTACTATTCATAATGGAAAAAAAATTAAGTATCCTATTAACATTATATGGACCTAATGATTCCAAATATGGAATATATTTTTAAAAAATAAAACCAAAAAAGCTTAGTAATTAATATAAAATCAATATCATTGTCAAAATGAGAGAAAAAGTTTTTGAAAATTTAAAACATTGCAAAAGAATAAAATGTTTTTACATACGAATAAAATTTAAAATTAATGAAAATGAAATAAATTATATTGACTGATAAAAATATATTCTATTAATTATTTCAAACCATTAAAAATTATAATATAACCATATAAATTGTCTTCATGAAAAAAGTTGTTTTCACTTAAAATTTATTCTGTTTTAACTATTCATCAAAACATGAATGTAATTAGAAAAATATCAGAAACACATCAAAAGTAAATTTTTATATCCTACTTTAAAATAAATTGTTTATGATTTCACATAAAAAAATTTAATGTGTCAAAATATTAATTTAAAAGGGGTTGTCCATTCAATGGGGAAAAATTAATCATTTAAGAATAGGTTTTTACATATCAAATAGGGTTTTATTCGTACCCTATGATTAAATATCCATTGAAATTGTATCAAAAAATATTTTATAAAGTATATAACATATATATATCATTAATTTAATTACGAAATGTAATTCACTCAAAAATAAAAATTTCTAATTGATTTATATTTTTCAGAAATAATTGATATCCAATGAATTCACAATGTACTTACATAAGTCAGTTATAATTATTACCGCTAAACTAACAGCTAGGATATAACGGTAATTTTATAATAATGGTGTCTCGCGGTTCATTTAAACTCTTGATTTTATGAAAATAAATTTATCCAAGAATAAAAATTATTTGAAGAAAATATTTCATAAAAAAGCATTTAGGTGTTACATTCTAGCCCCTTAAATGAATTTCACACTCGAAATTTGTCACTCGGAAACAAATAAATGATTATATGTATCTATTATAATATCCTCACATTTCCATGTAGCTTCTTCAAATGGGTGGTTCTTCTATAAAACATTAACCAAGTTAGTGGTCTTGCTTCCTAGAACATTTTCTCTATGGTCCAGAATCTCTATCAGTTGTTCTTCATAAGAGATATCTTTCTCTAACGGTACGACTTCTAAGCTTAGTACATGCGAAGGATCAGTTATGTAAATTATCAGGTGAGATATATGGAACACATCATGAAATTGAGAGAGATTCAGTGGAAGTTCCAATTGGTAAGCTACCATCCCAAAATGATCCAGAATTTCATACGGACTGGTATACCTAGGGATCAGCTTTCCCTTCTTTCTAAATCTCATTACTCTCCTCTAGGGAGATATTCGTTGAAACACCATATCACCCACTACAAAATATAGGTCATTCATTCAATTTTCAGCATAATGTTTCTGTCAACTCTGAGCTTTGCTTACATGTTGTAGAATAGATCTGACATTTTCTTCCATTTCATCAACCTGATCAGGTCCTAATATCTTTCATTCCCTAACTTCATCCTAGAAAGTTGGAGTTCTACACTTCTTTACATTGAGGTATTTATAAGTATCCATATAAATATTGGATTAAAAGCTATTATCTTAAGAAAAGTCCACCAAAGGTATGTGTTTATCCCAAACCACATTTAAATCCAACGAAAAATCTCTCAACATGTCTTGTAGAGTTATAATTATTTTCTCAGACTGACTGTCAATCTGAGTATCATAAGCAGTGTTGAAACATAACTATATATCTAGAGCATACTGAAGTCTTCACCAGAACATTGAGGTAAACCTCAGATCCTGATTAAATTTAATGGAAAGTGGTATTCGTGCAATCTTACCACTTCTTTAACATATAACCTAGCAAGATGATCAAAAGAGAAATCCTCTCTAAAATAAATGAAGTTTTCTGACTTATTAAGGTGATCAACTATAACCCATATATCATTATGGCCTTTAGAAGTTTTGGGATGTTCGACAATATGTTACATTGTGATGTTTTCCTATTTCCATTCTGGTATGGGTAATGGTTGTAACAACCCCTTAATCTTTTGTCTCTCAGCCATAACTTTTTGACAAACCAAGAACATAGAGACATATTTGACAACAACTCCTTTCATGTAATTCCACTAGAAATACACTTTCAGGACAATATACTTCTTTTTGGGTCTAGGGTGATTAGAGAATAAATAACTATGATCCTTATCGATTATCTCCTTCTTTAATTCTGGCATGGGAGGAATACAAACCTTATTCCTAAACCATATTATTTCATCATAATCATGGTTGAATTTAGGATCATTTTCACCTTATTTTTTAGCTCAACATCTTCCTTATGTTCCTCACCTGAATATATGGTTGAACATTATTTTGAGAAAGATAATATTTCTCCCCTTCCATTAAATATTCAAGATCTATCCTTTGAATAACCTTAAATATTTGATCTTTCATGATCCTCATCCTGGATAGGCTAGCAGTGTCATGCCGACTCGAAGCATCTGCCGCCTTTTTTGTTTTCCCAGGGTGGTAATGTATTGAGATGTCATTATATTTAATAAACTCCAACCATCTTCTTTGGTTCATATTCAGTTCCTTTTGTGTAAAAATCTAATTTAATATTTTATGATCAGTATAAATATCAATCCTTTTACCACAAAGATAGTGTCTCCAGATCTTTAATGTAGAGATTACTACAACTTACTCTAAATCATGATTTGGGAAAAAAATTCAAGGACATTAAATTATCGTGAGGCATAACTATCACCATATGACATTCCATTGTATTTGGCCTTAATATTTTTTTGATTTTGATCATCATCAATAACCATTGGATAGGGCATTGATTGTAATAATTCCCTATTTCCTTCCACTTGTAACATTGAATTGTTGGAGGTGCATTTTGTGTATCATTTTCTTTTCTCTCATTATTAGACATCATTTTCCATCACATAGGCATTCAGCTACCCAATTACCTTATCTTAAACACATAAAACATTTACTAGTCACTTTAAGAAAATTCATCTATGTTTTTTAACACTTTGAGAATAAGGGATAACTTATCTTTATTTAAATGTGGTCATTAGATTTTCCTTTGAATTCCATTTTTCTTTTCTTATTAAACACATATGACTGATGGGTTACTCCAATATCCATCTCAACCATGATAGAAAATTGAAAAATTTCCTCATATCTTTTGACATCCCTTATGGATAATTCCCTTCAGGGACTTGGTTTTAAGCCACTAAAGAATCTATCTATTTTACTCTTAGGTTGCATAATAATCTAGAATCCTACCATTAAAGTCTTATAAAAGTTGTTTTGTATATTCCAACAGATTTATCATCCTTTTTCTTATGTTTAAGGAATTCCTTCTCTTTATATGTTTTAAGAATAAAAGTAAATTAATTATTGAAAAATAAGTTCTTGAACTCATCCCATTCCATGGAATCATTTTCATCTCTTTACCTCATATTCATGATATGATTCCACTATTTATTAGACTCAACTTCCAAACGATATACTACTAAGATGAATTGTTAATATTCAGAATATCATAGAACTAAAAATAACTTTTCTGTGGTACTGATCAATTATTATTCCACTAATGGATTATAAGAACTGTTGAATGAAGGTGGACATGAAGGATTCAACAAAATGAGTCTCCCTCCTTTACTCATTTGGAAGTTAGGTATGATTTTTAGATTGATGATGTTGTGTTATCATGGCTATAATATTTTTAATTCTTGATACCATAACATTTTGTTGCTCTAGGAGACAATCATTTCATTTCCCGTCACAATCAACATTTTCCTGGTTCCTTCGGGTTCTAGGGATTGACTAAAACATAGAAGTATAGTGTGAGAAACACTAATAATAATGGAAAAAATATATAATTAAGAACCAAAATTCAATATAGAACACTTTAGGTTTTTTCCTAGGTTATTCATGACCATCTCTAAAACATAAGGATAGGATTTTAACCTATACGTAGACATATGTTTGTGGCTCTTACAATTTTTATATCATCCTAGTCTCCAAAAGTTAACTATATCTTTTCCATAATACCAAATATAATTAACCATACCATATATATGTATATTAAATCAACATTGAATAATATTTATTACATAACATAAAAAACCATGCTAGGACTGTATAGGTTTATTGTCTTTAGACACTAGGATATATAAACAACTGGTTCATAAAACATCCACATTGTCTCTTTCTTATTTCATCATTACTAGACTCAATTTTGACATATATTATTTAATACCCTTCTAATTGACCTACAGAAAAGAAAAATATGAAAGCATGAGCTCAAATAATAAGGGTAAATAAGGGAAATATCAATAATATCATAATCATAAGAACATAACATATGAAAATCATATCCTGCATATAAACTATCATAATATCATGTCATGGGTTAAATCATAAAAGTGAAATGTAATACCAACAGTCCTATCATAAGATAAGAAACTTCGTGGAATACACATATAAGAAAATAAAATCATTTCATATTAGTCAAGAATCATTGTAGAGACAATCCTAGAGTACAAAGTCCATTACTAAACTATGTTCACTATTTGTTCGAGCACTATATTATTGAACCAAATTCAGTTTTCCTTCTAGTCATGTCTATCTAATGAGATACAAATCGTTAACCAATTAATTGGTTGGAGATATTGGCCCCACCCATCTCATAAAGAAATCATTCTTATATGGGTCACACAAACATAAATTGTACATCATAGAATAACCCAAGAAATATAATTGTTTTATTAAACATCCTTCCATCATAACATAATCCATATAAAATATCATTCTATCATTAACACAATCTAATCATATTAATACTAGGGATATAGAAATAACCCTATTTGAATAGGGTCATATTATATGGAAACTAATTTTGGTAAAACACTTCAAATTAATTCTGGAGAAAAATATCCTTTCTTCCTCAAAAAGGTTTTCCTTCATCAAAATGCCACAAAATTTTAGAATATATCCTATTATGTGAAAATAACCTTGTAATCTTATAGGGTATTATTCAATTAAATAAAAAATTATGAAAGTTTAAAAATCCATTCACGTCGTTCAACTTAAAAAAACATTCTTCTCGTACTTTTTTCGAAAAAGTAAAAGCGTACCTCATACTGAAAAAGAAAAGGGATTCCATTTATACCGTTGAGTAAAAATTCACTAATGGGTAAAATTATAGAAATATATAAATAATATTTTTAAATAGATATTTAGGAAACATGGACGTGGATGATAAATATACCCCAGTAAATACTTACGAATAAACAATCCCGGATAAAAATGAGATTTTCAAAGTTACCCCTTACCTTCGGCCTGATATCCTTCATATGTATCTGAACCTATTGTATAATGATTTAAATAATGTTAATGACTTATTATAGAATCATACTCATTTTTATTATATAATATATGATTATATTATAATTCTTTTATTAGTAACATTTCATTGTCACTCGTTATTCCGATATAAAGTACTTTATGTTCTTATGCAAGATTTTTTAGGGAATTTTATAGTCCACTTCTTAGGTTATAGTTAAATAATTTACAGAATGATATTAGTATAATATATATCATATTTATTTATTAAATTCATTTATATAATCATGGTTTAATGAAGATCATGTAAAATTAATCGTACTGCATCGCATCGTGGATACGGTAGGTCGTATGTACACACGTGGGATGCTATCATTCCAAAAATTGTTGAATTGTAATGTACCGACCCTAGATTCCAATAGTCTATGAATTATTTTAATACATTGTCATTATTACAAGAAATCAAGTCCAAAAATACCAATCATTTTATCATTCTTGGAAAATTTATTTCATATATGAACGGTACATTACACTTTCCAACATACAAAAAAAATAATCCTTTGAGAATGCCATTGTTCCCTTATCTTAACCATGCATCTCAAACATAAAACACTTATTGGGATCCTAGGAAAATAAAAAAGAAGAAAGAGGTGAGATTAGATGCTCATTAAGGGTAAATAATTTAACGGTAGCTATAAAATTTTAAGGAAAGTTGTGTAATAAAAACAATATCCTTTTAAACACAAACATGAATATAATATGTAAAAAATAAAACAAACAATACCATATAAACTTGAACATGGATATTATAGTAGTTGAATAATCACATGTAATAACTAATTTCTTAATGAGGGAATCTATAGTACCAGACATTAATTTCGGTGTCAAGGCCTCGTGCCGTGACCTAGGGGATAACTGTAACCGGACCCCAACATGGAGAGCCTGTGTTACCAGACTCCAACCCGAAGAGCCTCTATAACTAGACTCCAACCCGGAGAGCCTCTGTAACCAGACTCCAACCCATAGAGTCTGGTGTAACCAGATCCCAACCCGAAGGGCTTACTTTTAATGGTCCCCAACCCTAAACATCCTAGTCCAATAAATTCATCTTACGAAAAGGGTGAAATTTAACTTTAAAATTCGTATTAAAACTAGCATACGAAATGTCAATACTTTAACCATAAACCATGAATGAAATAGAAGTAACTCATCCATAGTAAAACATATCACAAAACCTTAAATTCATTATGGGATATTTTTATCATAATAAATCAACTTCAAAAAATTGTAAAATTTATCAAAGGATTTTGACATTGATGAAATCAAAACTATTTGAGAGAAATATCGCTTTCTATTTTGAAATCATTTAAGGGTCACATAATTATAAAGAAAAAATTTATTTGAAAAATATTCATATAAGCTTTTAAGGGAATATTAGATGACGTTATAATGGTGGAAAATAGCCAAACTCACCGTATAAGTCAAAAAGAACATTCTTACCATAATTTTGTCGAAAATGGTCATAAAGTACCTTGTTTAGAAAATGACAGAAAGACTCCTTTATAAACATCTTATAAAGAGTAAAAAATGTAATAAATAACATTATCTCAAAGTCATGTAAATAGTAATTTTTTTTGAAATACATTTTTAAGAAAACACGGATGTGGATGATGAAGAGGTCCCAGTAGATACTTACGTAAAACCAACCTTGTATAAAAAACAGATTCTGAAATTAACCCTTACCTTTTTATTTTCCTTGTTCAAGGGTTTTTTAACCTCCTTCATAATGGTTAAATTATTGTTGTTAAATTATAAAAGAACCATATACATTAATATGATATCATATATGATATTATAATATTGCTTTGTTAGTGATATTTCAGTAGTATCAACATTTCAGGTGTTAACTGATTCGTTTTCCATTATATGCTTTGTTACATAAGTAATGTTTTTGTGGATATGATGTATCTTATTCATATTCAGAATGATATTATGTCTTTAAACATTATTTTTAATCATCAAATTAAAATTAGTCTTGAATGGATACGATGGGGAATGAATATCATCGGGTTCGTAGAGACGGTAATTGGTAAATACGCACGAGCCACAATATCATTCTTTTGATAATAAAATAATATATAATTGGATGGTATATCATATATAAAGAATAATTATCATGTTATATTTATTATTTACATCAATTATTAATAATTATTATACCCATCCAAAAAATAATGTATTGAATAACAACTACACCATGACATGGAGATGGTAAGTCGTACGTACACACGTATGGTGACATGTCATTCAAATGATGGATAGAATAATTAATATGGTAGTAACATATTTATAATAACATAAAAATATATATAATATAACGGATTTGTTATTTTTGAATGTAAACAACAAAGAAATTGGAAGTGGAAGAAGAAAGTAACTTGAAAGAGGTGATGAAATATTTACCTCTTCTTCGGGTTCTTCCATTTGATTTGATCAAAAGGTATCCATAGGCTAGAATTCTGACTAAAGTAAGGCCTCTAACATGAAGGGAGGAATGTTGAGATAATATTTGGGTAGGGGTTGGCTAAGCAAAATGGCTTTGAATGTTTGAATTTGATATAATGGGAAGTTCCCTTTTATAAGAGGGATGATGGACACCTTAGGAAAAGATTGAAATATTAATTTATAATAAAATAATTTTCGGTTTATAATGAATCAAAAATTATTTATTTATATTATAAGGTGGATATGGGTAAAAAAATACTAAACTAATAGATTTTAGATAGGTTTGGGTCACAATATTAACCTTATCTTCTAAATTTAACTCTTAGTTAATGTGTTTGGCATTTACCATGTCTCTTTGTATTTTTATATTATATGGTAAATAAACATACTATAAACTTTCAAGGAAACATCAAGTGGTTCTTTAATGACATTTATAATATTATTTAAGACCTCTTTCCAATCCTTATATTTTTAGGAATTGAATATCAGCTAATAATATAATATTTATTTTAAAAACTCTTTTATGTAAATGTTGACACCATTTTCTATTTTGATTTTGTTAACTTAATAATAGATTTATTAGTTTGAAAAAAATTCATTTAATCAATCCTAACATGTCACATTAACCTAGAAAATTCGTGTATGGAATCAAAACTTTAAAATTATTTTTATTTTATCATCTATAAAACCATTTATTTGGTTCTTTCATTAATAAAGAAAATATTGCATCATCATAGGGTCATAAATTTATTTAATTATTTAATATCTAAAAATTATAAATAAAATAAAATTATGTATTAAATAGTTTTAGATTTCTAATTAATATTTATATTCAAATATATAACATATATAACCCTATGTAAAAATTGATTTACAAAAAGATATATGCTTATGTATTGTTTTATTAACTTTAACTTAATTAATATAAACCGTCATTATTAATTATAAGTGGATCCATGAGGACCAAAAATAGACCCAAGTATGACCATGGATGAAACTTTATTATCCAATAGGGTTAGAACACGTGTTAGAGTAATTTAATATTATTATAATATTATTGTTTTACCCTTATTTACCGGATTTACCCTTTAACCATGGTAAATAAAATATTACCAAAGTAATTATTCAAAATGCCTAAAAATAAAAGTTAACTATTTGAACAATTTGGACCTCCTGATTCTAAATATGGAATCCATTTATCTAAATTCAAAACACATAATTGGATGAAATTAATTTAATATTAATTCCCGTTGTCAAAATAAAAAACGTGTTTTTAAGAAATAATAACTATCAAAAGATTGACACTTTCTTATGTCCATTATAAATGTAAAATTATGTCCAAGGACCAAAATTGGATTAAATGGTAAAAATATAATCTATATATACTTCCAAACCATTAAAATCTATATTTTACCACTATAAATTATTTTGATTAAAAAAGTTGTTTTCAGTTAAAATATAGTATTTTCCCCTATTCACCCAAATATGAATGTTATCAGAAAAACACAAAAAATTAATTGAAACTAAATTATTATGTACGGATTCTAAATAATAAGTTTATTTTGTCTAATTTAATATATAAAAGTTTCAAATATTGGATTTAAAGAGGATTCTCCATTAAAAGGCGGTAAAATTGCATTTTTTGACAAATACTTCCTTTATTTGAAAAAAATCAATTTGTTCTTACAATATGACTATGAAACTCAAAATATGAATTATAAAATAATAAGGATTATATAAAGTTAAAAATTCAGTTAATACTATTCATAACCTCTTCTGAATGGCTAGTTTGGTAAGTCGTGGTGCGCTTGAACTCGGTGTTGCGTGTGGTGCAAGTTATTGAATTACATTGAAGAAATAACGTACTATGAAATCATGGGGGGTTACATTATTCCCTCATTCAATAAATTGAATCCTCTCAATTTGAAATTTTTCTTTGAAAATAAAATGTTGAAAATAGAAAATACTTTTGTGGTAAAACCCAAATAGAAAATTGGGTTAATAAAATTTAGTACTAATAAGTGGAAAAGGGAAATAAAGGGGTCACCAAAAAATTATGATCTCGATTAGGAGAACATTGGTGGAAATTAAAGACACATAATTGGATTAAAAACGTAAATATCTTTAGGGAGTGATTGAGATCATAAATCATAATCAACTGTAAAATTAAGGGCCTCAAATCCATCAATCCATGATGACTTAAAATATCACCGGTTCAACAAAACATAAAGTATTTGGATAAAACATTTTTGGTTTTAAGACATATTCCCTAAAGTTTAAGAATTAATTTACCCATAGAAAAGGAGGGAAAAAATTATATATATATATATATATACTTGACAAGTAGAGTTTCATTCTTCAACTAATTCCTACACAAACTCATCTTTCACTCCAAAAGATTTCAAAAAAAATTCTATTTATCCTAATCATATAGGGTTCCAAAAATAATGAATTTATTATTCACCTATCAGACCCTTTAATAAAATAAACTACATTATACAATCCAGAGACTTCACATAGTCTAGTGGTAGGCGATAAATCCCAATCTCACTATGGTTGTGGGTTAGATTCACATAGCTTTGTCCGATGCGACGGGTTGTCACACGGTCTGCGAGTTGTCGTTTTTATAACAATCCAAAAATAACCATAACAATAGTATCCAATTTCAAACTTAATTCATTCCAACCTTTAGAGTTATCCAAAATACATCTATCCGAACTCACATTCCAAAGTTAATAAGGAAGATAAACACTATGAAGATCCTTTTTTCCACGTAATAACATGTGAACACATTCATCGTGTATTATTTTAAAACTTGGTAACACCCGGAATTACCATAAATAATTTTTGATTAAATTAATGATCCCTTATTCTTTATATAATACTGGATATATTCTTTATATCCAAAATTTTGAATATTCTAACAAGGACGAAATAAAAAAACTATTAATCGGTTCCAAATAAGTTAAGAATATCAAATATAATTTATCCAAATCGACAATCTCTTATTCCAAAACCACTACCTCATTATCATGACCATATTTAGGATTAATTTTCATGCAACAATTTATTATTCAAAAAGTGTAGCTTACTATTAAGTCACATATCTTAGAACCATGTATTCTCAAATCCTTAATAAAATAGTATTGCAGTACAATCCATATTTATCTTCATAATTCATATAAAAAGCATATTGTTGATACAACACTCAAATGAAATAATTCTATAATAACAACATAAGAATAATAGTCATTACTATTAATCTGAGGTAGTATCATAACTTTATTATTATCCAATAACATCATTTTTAGTATACTCTGATGACTGGGACATTGTTTCTCTTAGTGTCCCAACGCCTTGAAGATGAATCATTTTTCATTTGAAACCTTTTTCTTTCCCTTGAAATCACGTACTTGGTGTCCTTTTTCTCCACAATTATAACAAACTCCCATTCCCTTTAAGAATTTACCAAGGTGATTATTTCCACATTTATCAAATATGAGAAAATTCTTCTTTCCCCTATTCCATTTATCCATTTTTCTCTCTATAATCCTTTTCTTCTCTTTCTTCCCTTAAAATCCATAGGACTCAGAGAATTATTTACGTATCTTCTAAACACATGATATTATTTCATCATATGTTGAGAATACATGGGAGACTATTTCCATTCTAAATGTTGGCTTAATACCATGAATGATATGATCATTCTTACTCTTTGGATCATACAGATTTCTAGAGTTATCATTCCTTTTACTGTGAACCATTTCTATATAATGGCATGGACTAGGTCAGTTTATGAATCACATTGAATAATTAAAAACTTGTAAAATACCTAACGTGAATTGAACAGTTTATGGATATAATCTGTAATCATAAAAATATTTCAATTGGGGATGTATATACTCATAAATCCTTCATAATCATTTGTAAATAAAATGATAATTATCCTAAGAATATCCCCCAGGAGTGTTGTAACCAAGAGTGCTGCAAATCCTATTATTGTGCACTAGTTCTCATTCGAGTCTAGCTTAAAATGGTGTTTTCAGGTTTTACCCCTAGGTATATTGTGCGAGAGCTGCCTCAACCTGCTCGCATCCATACAAGGATGTATTTTCTTTGAAAACTCACAAAATCTCTACATTATCAATATTATAAGAAGTTCATCTATACAAATACATAAACTCTATCTTAGGGTAATGTGCTTTAATCAGAGTTTATCTATATCTAAGTAATAAGGTTATTGCTAAAATACCTCTGATACCAACTTTAATTCCCCGACCCTAGATTTCCAGAGTCGGTGCATTATTTAAATATATTGGAATGATTACAAGGAATAAAGTCTAGAAAGACTGATCAGTTTATCAGTCTTGGAAAATAGATTTCATATATGAACGTTAAATTACACTTTCCAACATACAAAAAAAATAATCCTTTGAGAATGCCATTGTTCCCTTAGCTTAACCCTGCATTTCATACATAAAACACTTCTTGGGTTCCTGTGAAAATAAAACATAAGAAAGGGGTGAGCTCAGATGCTCAGTAAGGGTAAATAATTTAGCAAAGGCTATAAACTTTTAAGGCATGTCGTGTAATAAAGACAATAGCAGTTGAATCATAAACATGAACATAATATTGAAAAAATAAATCAAAAAATACCATATAAACATGCACATGGATGTTATACTAGTAAAATAATCACATGTAATAACTAATTTCATAATGATGGAATGTATAGTACCAGACTTTAATTTCTGTGTCATGACCTCATGCCATGACCTAGGGGCTAACTATAACCAGACCCCAACCCGAAGAGCTTCTATAACCAGAATCCAACCCGAAGAGCCTCTATAACCGGACTCCAACCCAGAGAGCCTCTATAACGAGACTCCAACCTAGAGAGTCTGATATAATTGAACCCCAACCTATAGGGCTTACTTTTACTAGTTCCAAACCCGAAACATACTTGTCTAATAAATTCAACTTAATAAAAGGTTGAAATATAACATAAGCATTCCTATGAAAACTAGCATACAAAATATCAATACTTTAACCATAAACCATGAATGGAATAAAAATAACTCATCCTTGTTAAAAAATATCACAAAACCTTAAATAAAATATGGGAGACTTGTATCATAATAAATAACCTTCAAACAAGTGTAAAATTTATCAAAGGATGTTGACATAGACAAAATAAAAACTATTTGAGAGAAATATTGCTTTCTATTGTGAAATCATTTATGAGTCACATAATTATAAAAAAAAAATTATTTTGAAAATATTCATATAAGATTATAAGGGATGATTCTGTGATGTTATAACGGTGGAAAATAGCCACACCCGCCGTATAAGATAAAAAAATTCTTACCTAAATTTTGTCGAAAAGGGTCATAATGTACCTTGTTTGGAAAACGACGGAAAGATTACTTTATAAAAATCTTATTAAAAGTAAAACTAGGTAATAAATGAGTTTATCCCATAGTCTAGTAAATAGGAATTTTTTTCGAAATAAATTTTTATGAAAACACGGATGTGGATGATATTGGGGTCCCAGTGGAGACTTACGTAAAAACAACCTCATATGATAAAGAGATTGTGAAATTAACCCTTACCTTGTTCTTTTCCTTGATCGAGGGTTGGTTAACCTATTGTATAATGGTGAAATAATTGTTATTAAATTATTCAAGAACCATATACATTAATATGATATCATATATGATCTTCTAATATGGCTTTGTTAATGATATTTCAGTAGTATCATCATTTCTTGTGTTAATTGATTCATTTTCCTATATATTATTTGTTACAAAAGTAATGTTGGTTGTTGATATGATGTATCTTATTCATATTCATAATTATATTATGTCTTTAAACATTATTTTTAATCATCAAATGAAAATTATTCTTGAATGGATACGATGGGGAATTAATCTCATCGCGTTCGTGGAGATGGTAATCCGTACGTACACACAAGAGACAATATCATTCTTTTGAAATTAAAATAATATATAATTGGATGGTATATCATATATAAATAATCATTATCATGTTACATTTATTATTTACATCATTTATACATCATTATTATACCCATCCAAATAATAATGTATAGAATAACAACTACACCACGACGTGGAGATGGTAAGCCGTACGTACACACGTATGGTGACATGTCATTCAAAGGATGGATAGAATAATTAATATGGTTGTATAATATTTATAATAACTTCACAGTATGTATAATATACTAGAGTTATTATTTTAGAATGGAAACAGAAAAGAAAGAGGAAGTGGAAAAGGAAGGAACTTGAAAGAGGTGATGAAATACTTACCTTTTCTTCGGGTTCTTCCTTTTGATTTGAACAAAAGGTCTCCATAGGTTGGCTTTATAACTATATTAAGGCCTCTAGAAAGAAGGTAGGAAATTTGATATGATATTTGGGTAGGGTTTGGCCAAGCCAAATGGCTCTGAAGGTGTGAATATGAGATAAGGGGAAGTGCCCTTTTATAAGAGGGGTGAGGGGCACCTTAGGAAATGACTGAAATATTAATTTATAATAAACTAATATTAGGTTTCTAATGTCTCCAAAATGATTTATTTCTAGGATAAAGTGGGTATGGGTCTAAAACCACTCAAAAAATAGGTTTTAGATATGTTTGGGTCACCATATTAACCTTATCTTCTAGATTTAACTCTTAGTTAATTTGTTTGACATTTACCATGGATCTTTTGTATTTTTATATTATATGGTTAATAAATGTAACAGCCCAAGATTTTATAAAAAAATATTCTTTTTAATTTTATTAATGTCTTGTGTTGTACGCTACACCAAAAGGAGCTTGCACAACACACATCCTTGACTTGACTTGCATTACACGCAATCGCGACCTTCCTCGATAGCGTGTGTAGTACGCAATACCGAGTTTCACTAAACAACGATATGCTATAAAAATATTATTAAAACTAGCCGTTATGAATAGTAATAACCACTTTTTGAAATCCAGTAAATATTATTTTTCAAAATGAACTTTATTTTTGGATTCGGAGTATCGAATTTAGCCTAAGGTGAAATTTTGGTACTTTTCGGATAACTTTCATATTCTTATGAATAGTGAAAATTACTAAATTATAATTAAAAACAACTTTTTTAATCGAAATAATTAATAGTGATAAATCATTAATTTGAGTGGTTTTAAAGTATATTTAGAATATATTTTTACAATTTAATACAATGTTGGTCATTGGTTGTAATTTCACATTTAAACCAGACATAATCAAGTGTCAATCTTTTGATATATATATTGTTTCCTAAAAACACGCTATTTATTTTAACAGCGGGATTTAATTATAAAATTAATTAATGCAACTTCTATGTTATGAATTTGGTAAAATAGATTTCATTTTTGAATTCGGAATATGAAATATAGCTTAGGATGAAATTTTGGCATTGTTCTGAAAAACATCAATTTTTGATGAATAGTGAAACTACTAAGTGGTAGTTAAAAAAAAACTGAATTTTTCATAAAACTTAATTTTTCCGCTTCTGTGAATGGAATTTCGAAAATCCGAGAGACACGGTTAATATCAAGGACTAAAATGTGGTTCAATGAGATGAAAATAATTTTTCGGTGAATAGTAACTTTTTACTTTTTTTACCGCGGTTAATAGTAAATAGGGTAACTAAGGGTAAATATGATATTAATATTACCCTAACACATGTCCTAATTCTATTGGACAAGTGTAATTCGACCAAAAACAAACTTAGGAATAAAATATGACCATTTAGGCCCACTTGGATTAGATTAGGACATTTATTATTAATTTATTTAAAGAAAGGTTAAAATAGTTAAAATCAAAGTTTAATAAGTAAATCATTTTTAATATGGGGTTATACATAAGATAAATTAGATTGTAAATATTCATTAGAAAGCTAAAAAGATTTACTACATGATGGTATTTTATTTGTAATTTGTAGACATCAAAAAAGTTAATTTATTTATGACACAACAATGATGCAGTAATTATCTTATTAATGAAATATTGACATAATTGATGTTATAAACACCAAAATAAATGTAATTTGAGATTTTTTATGAATTCCACTAATTTTATAGGTTACTATGATATATTAATATTTATTTAATCAACTTGGTTCGAACATTTAATTCTGTTATGACTTTCACAAAAATCATATATCAAATAGTGTCAAAATTGACACAAAATAGTTTTTAAATCAAATATTATATTATTAATTGTTATTGTATTCATAAAAATCTAAGGTTCGGCCAAATGACTTAGATAAGGATATATATATTAATAATAAACAATTTGGGGTTCGTTTGGCATGTTATAGTAAGTGTATTAACCATATAGTGAAAGAAAACAAAAAGACATGGTAAAAGTTAAATTATTTAACTTAGAGTTAAATCTAATTGATAAGGTTAAAATAATATCCTAAACTTGTCTAAATTCTATTGGTTGATAGGATTTCGACCCATCCCCACTTTAGCTTCGAAATAAGACCCTTTGGAACCATTATAAACCGATTTTGACTTTAATATAAAATAATATTTTGAGATATTCCTAAGGTGCCCCTCTCCTCCCCTATAAAAGGACACCTCCTCCCCCTCCTCCTCACACCAATTTGAGCACTCAAGCTCGGCCAACCCCTGCCAAAATCTCTTCTCCACTTCCCTAGCGACATCCTAGAGGTTCTGGTCTTCCTCAAAGACCAATTCTAGTGCCCTAAGAGGAGGTCTCAAAGAGGCACTTCAAAGAAGAGGTAATTACCGTTACCAATTCTTTCATCTTTATTTCTTATTCCACTTCTTCTTCTTAGGTTGTTTCATTATGAAGTAATAACATCAGTATCACTCATATACTGATATGTTATTATAAGTATGAAACAACCCTATTTCACCATCTATCCATCCTACGGAAAAAGAAATCACCGCGCGTGCGTACGTACGGAATACCGTCTCCACGCCGTGGTGTAATCTATTTTCCACCACTACCTTACATGGATGGGTATAATGGTGTAAAGAATAACTATACATAGTTATTACAACATCATATTGATTCTGATATATTGTATAATCCACTCCAATTCAATTCAATATTTATAGAAATGATATCATCGCTCGTGCGTACGTACGGACTACCGTCTCCACGACGCGATGAGATTCATTCTCCATGTTAACCATTTAAGAATGATTATAATGTATATATAAGAAATAATAATGAAATATATGACATTATAAAGCTACTGGATTTATGTATATATATACATATGTATGTCATCTACTTACTTCCATTTCAAGACAATAAGGAAAGGAAAACAGCGTTCATGCGTACGTACGGACTACCGTCTCCATGAACCGTGTTTTTCATTTTATTTATCTACCTATTATATATATATATACTGAATATATATGATATATAAATCATATTTTATATTCTGGAAGTGAGTAAATCATGATATAAGTAATAATGATGTCAAGAACAACAAGTCAAAACACCTACGATAAATGAAACGATTTTACCCAAAACGCTTCTTTAACATGGAATTTACAAAAGAACGGGTAATATAATGTCATAAGTGAACCATATATGATATCATAACAATGAATATAATTCTGTAATAAGTCAATAACATGATTTAAATCATTATACAGGAGGTTCGGACACTTACAAAGCAAGTCGGACCTAAGGTAAGGGAAATATCACAATCTCATTTTTATCCGAGATTGTTTATTCGTAAGTATTTACTGGGGTGTATTTTATCGTCCACATCCATGTTCCCTCAATATGTAATATTATTTCCATCCACCTACAATTGTTTAAATCCAATTTTACCCTTCTATGAGTTTTTAGTAAAGGATATGAAAGGAATCTTTTTTTCGTTTTTCGTACGAGGTACTTTTTGACTTTTCCGACAAAAGTACGAAGAATGTTTTTTTTTAAACTTATACGGCACGAACGGATTTATACTGTTTTATAAATCCTTATTTTCATGAAGCTTCCTCTAAAAGATGTCATGATTATTTTCAATAAAATCTCTTTCTTTTAAAATTGCATGATGTTTTGTGAAAATAAATTGATTTTGAAGAAGAAAGGATATTTTCCTCAAGAATTCAATTCAAGTGTTTTATCAAAATTATTTTCCATAGAAGATAATAAAGGGTTCTGTTTCTATCCATATTTTTACATTTATTTGACTATGTTATGATGAAATTATGTTTATGAATTCCTTTATCTTATATGAATGGTTTTATGATGTCATGTTGTTTAAGAATCCCATTTTTATTACATGGGTTATGCAATGATGTATGATTTATGATTTTGTGGCACACATAAGAAAGGATTCATTAAGAGATGGGTGGGACCTATATCTCCCTCCAATGCATTGGGTAAAGATTTCATATCTCATGAGATAGACATGGCTGGAATTGTAGGTTATACCGGTTCAGTGAAACAGGACTGAAACGAGGATTACTCGATTCAGAAAGGGACTTTGTCCACTAAGATAGTCTTGGCAATGAGTCTTGACTAACAAGAAATGATTCTCTATGATTATGTGTGTATGCCACAATGAGTAATGTTTTAAGTAAGGGTTTCATTTTCACTACTATGATTTATCCCATGTTATGAAATTATGCTCTCTTTTGCAGGTTAAGATTTCCAAAAATGTTATGTTCTTATGAAAATTATGTGATTGATATTTCTTTTGTTTACCCTTACTGAGCATTTGAGCTCACCCTTTTATGTTTTCTTTTCCCCAGGATATAAAGAAAGGTTTTAGGTAAAAAAAAGGAAGATCTTTGTGGGAGATTTTGAAGATCTTTCACCAGGATTAGAAGATTACGTTCCGAGTTTCCAAAGACACTAAACTATTACGATCCTTGTGTGTGTGTTTTTGTTATGTACTAAGTATTCCGCAAATGTAATGTAATGTCCATGTACGTCAAGCTTCGGGTCTCTACAGTTGGTATCAGAGGAAAGGTTTAGTCAACCTTTGGAAACTAGGATGCGAAAACGTTAGTGAGATCCCTAGAGATATTTCTAAGGTATGTCTAAGGATGTCCCTAAGGATAAGTATACGTATAGGATATAGTTCTGGAACTACGGTAACGATCTTAGAATTTAACCTAAGATGTTAGATATTGAGGGTTCTCCCCCTTTACTATGTTGTCTTCCCTAGCATGATTTCGCCTCTCACAAAATTCTTTTTGTGTTTTAGTTAATGGAGGGAACCAGAAGGAATTCGGTTAACATTGAATCCAATGGAAAAATTTGTGACTATGAGCAACAAAATTGTGTGATGCCTAGAGATAAAGATATTGTGATTATGCCGAATCAGTCATCGCGATATATGATTAACAAGGTGAAATTTAGTGGTATGACTAATTCATCAAAGAAGAGGAAGATAAACTATTATGCATGTTCGCATGTTGAGGAGCATAAAGAAAGGAAGATTGAGATTTCTAAAGAAGGGAAGAAGAACCTTGAGGAACACCTCAAATGGAGGGACCGATGTTATCTGTGTGGAGAAAAGGGTCATAGAGTGACAGATTGTTATGGAGTTCAATGTCTTGTTTGTGGAGAACATGGGCATTAACCAACTCAATGCCCTGACCTATAAAGATACTTCTAAATCAAGGAAGGACTTATTCCAGGACAGTCATTGAAGTGGATGGACTGAAGTGTTTATGTATTGGTATTCAAGAATAATGTTGTTGAGGTACTTTTATGGTGTATTGGAATATTTATGTATTCCTCTAATGTGGTATTCGAAGTGATTGAGGTATTTTTGGAAAAAAGATGATATGCGCATAATGAAGGGAAAATGAGAAAATGAAATATTTGACAGTATTAATGAGCTCATGATTGATATAAGGACTAAGTGATATCATGGTTTGAGTATATAGAATTTTGAGGATTTTGGTATGTGGAAAGAGTTAACTTTTAATAGAATTCATGTTTTCAATAAGGTTCAATGGGTATTCAAGAGAGTACAAGATTAAGGCCATTGAATGTTTGGAATGTGACCAACAAGATATATCTTATGATATATGGGGATCAACGATGGTATTAAATCTCTGGTAATCGTTTTCACTATGTTATGAGAATGGACTGCAGTATTATGGATAAGCCTAAAGATTGGAATGGATTATGTTGGACATAAGTTAGTATTGTTTAAGGATAGAAGTTTTTTCGATATTATTGATGGGATGTTATAGTAATATAGTTTTATAAAAAGGACAACCTGCAGGACGGGCGACAGCCCATCGCTTCGGACAAGGCTGTAGGAATCGAACCCACAACCGAAGTGCGACTAGCCTTTATCGCCTACCACTGGCCTACAGGAAGTCCCTGTTTAGTAGAAACTAGTTTTATTATATTAAGTAGTATGATATATGAAGTATAAGTCCATTTTAGGAACCATATGTGATTAATCTCACTATAGATCGACTTATGTATATAATTTTTGCTAACCTTTTGTTTGAGACAGATGGAATGACCCGTCATTCTATCACATGATCTGCTAACACTTCACGAATAACAAATTCAACTTCATTTATTTAAGAGATGAAGTGGAAATTGTTAAAGGCACGAACAACAGTGAGATTGTACCAAAATAAAGTAAGTATTTATTCTAATTCAAATTTTCAACTTTAGGGAAATGATCTTGAAAACCAAAAATGTTTTCCTAGTGATCTTATACCTGATGAATCAGATGGTACCTTATATCATCACAAATCTATGGATTTGTGATTACTGGCTTTTCCATAGCCATGTTCTCTACCACTCTCCATCAGAACATGATGGTTAGATTTCTCTTCCATATCCATATTTTCACCTATGTGGAAACCCAGTGATTAGTTTATTTGGGTAATCGTTACATTTCATACTTTAGTTTTTAAAGCCAAGTTTTGGTATTCCCTTTTACGATGTGGGTTTCTATTAAAGAAACTTTCAAATAGTAAACCATTTATAACCCCGACGAATTTCGAGGGCGAAATTCATTTTAAGGGGGGTAGAATGTAACAGCCCAAGATTTTATAAAAAAATATTCTTTTTAATTTTATTAATGTCTTGTGTTGTACGCTACACCAAAAGGAGCTTGCACAACACACATCCTTGACTTGACTTGCATTACACGCAATCACGACCTTCCTCGATAGCGTGTGTAGTACGCAATACCGAGTTTCACTAAACAACGATATGCTATAAAAATATTATTAAAACTAGCCGTTATGAATAGTAATAACCACTTTTTGAAATCCAGTAAATCTTATTTTTCAAAATGAACTTTATTTTTGGATTCGGAGTATCGAATTTAGCCTAAGGTGAAATTTTGGTACTTTTCGGATAACTTTCATATTCTTATGAATAGTGAAAATTACTAAATTATAATTAAAAACAACTTTTTTAATCGAAATAATTAATAGTGATAAATCATTAATTTGAGTGGTTTTAAAGTATATTTAGAATATATTTTTACAATTTAATACAATGTTGGTCATTGGTTGTAATTTCACATTTAAACCAGACATAATCAAGTGTCAATCTTTTGATATATATATTGTTTCCTAAAAACACGCTATTTATTTTAACAGCGGGATTTAATTATAAAATTAATTAATGAAACTTCTATGTTATGAATTTGGTAAAATAGATTTCATTTTTGAATTCGGAATATGAAATATAGCTTAGGATGAAATTTTGGCATTGTTCTGAAAAACATCAATTTTTGATGAATAGTGAAACTACTAAGTGGTAGTTAAAAAAAAACTGAATTTTTCATAAAACTTAATTTTGCCGCTTCTGTGAATGGAATTTCGAAAATCCGAGAGACACGGTTAATATCAAGGACTAAAATGTGGTTCAATGAGATGAAAATAATTTTTCGGTGAATAGTAACGTTTTACTTTTTTTACCGCGGTTAATAGTAAATAGGGTAACTAAGGGTAAATATGATATTAATATTACCCTAACACATGTCCTAATTCTATTGGACAAGTGTAATTCGACCAAAAACAAACTTAGGAATAAAATATGACCATTTAGGCCCACTTGGATTAGATTAGGACATTTATTATTAATTTATTTAAAGAAAGGTTAAAATAGTTAAAATCAAAGTTTAATAAGTAAATCATTTTTAATATGGGGTTATACATAAGATAAATTAGATTGTAAATATTCATTAGAAAGCTAAAAAGATTTACTACATGATGGTATTTTATTTGTAATTTTTAGACATCAAATAATTTAATTTATTTATGACACAACGATGATGCAGTAATTATCTTATTAATGAAATATTGACATAATTGATGTTATAAACACCAAAATAAATGTAATTTGAGATTTTTTATGAATTCCACTAATTTTATAGGTTACTATGATATATTAATATTGATTTAATCAACTTGGTTCGAACATTTAATTCTGTTATGACTTTCACAAAAATCATATATCAAATAGTGTCAAAATTGACACAAAATAGTTTTTAAATCAAATATTATATTATTAATTGTTATTGTATTCCTAAAAATCTAAGGTTCGGCCAAATGACTTAGATAAGGATATATATATTAATAATAAACAATTTGGGGTTCGTTTGGCATGTTATAGTAAGTGTATTAACCATATAGTGAAAGAAAACAAAAAGACATGGTAAAAGTTAAATTATTTAACTTAGAGTTAAATCTAATTGATAAGGTTAAAATAATATCCTAAACTTGTCTAAATTCTATTGGTTGATAGGATTTCGACCCATCCCCACTTTAGCTTCGAAATAAGACCATTTGGAACCATTATAAACCGATTTTGACTTTAATATAAAATAATATTTTGAGATATTCCTAAGGTGCCCCTCTCCTCCCCTATAAAAGGACACCTCCTCCCCCTCCTCCTCACACCAATTTGAGCACTCAAGCTCGGCCAACCCCTGCCAAAATCTCTTCTCCACTTCCCTAGCAACATCCTAGAGGTTCTGGTCTTCCTCAAAGACCAATTCTAGTGCCCTAAGAGGAGGTCTCAAAGAGGCACTTCAAAGAAGAGGTAATTACCGTTACCAATTCTTTCATCTTTATTTATTCTTCCACTTCTTCTTCTTAGGTTGTTTCATTATGAAGTAATAACATCAGTATCACTAATATACTGATATGTTATTATAAGTATGAAACAACCCTATTTCACCATCTATCCATCCTACGGAAAAAGAAATCACCGCGCGTGCGTACGTACGGAATACCGTCTCCACGCCGTGGTGTAATCTATTTTCCACCACTACCTTACATGGATGGGTATAATGGTGTAAAGAATAACTATACATAGTTATTACAACATCATATTGATTCTGATATATTGTATAATCCACTCCAATTCAATTCAATATTTATAGAAATGATATCATCGCTCGTGCGTACGTACGGACTACCGTCTCCACGACGCGATGAGATTCATTCTCCATGTTAACCATTTAAGAATGATTATAATGTATATATAAGAAATAATAATGAAATATATGACATTATAAAGCTACTGGATTTATGTATATATATACATATGTATGTCATCTACTTACTTCCATTTCAAGACAATAAGGAAAGGAAAACAGCGTTCATGCGTACGTACGGACTACCGTCTCCATGAACGGTGTTTTTTATTTTATTTATCTACCTATTATATATATATATATACTGAATATATATGATATATAAATCATATTTTATTTTCTGGAAGTGAGTAAATCATGATATAAGTAATAATGATGTCAAGAACAACAAGTCAAAACACCTACGATAAATGAAACGATTTTACCCAAAACGCTTCTTTAACATGGAAATTACAAAAGAACGGGTAATATAATGTCATAAGTGAACCATATATGATATCATAACAATGAATATAATTCTGTAATAAGTCAATAACATGATTTAAATCATTATACAGGAGGTTCGGACCCTTACAAAGCAAGTCGGACCTAAGGTAAGGGAAATATCACAATCTCATTTTTATCCGAGATTGTTTATTCGTAAGTATTTACTGGGGTGTATTTTATCGTCCACATCCATGTTCCCTCAATATGTAATATTATTTCCATCCACCTACAATTGTTTAAATCCAATTTTACCCTTCTATGAGTTTTTAGTAAAGGATATGAAAGGAATCTTTTTTTCATTTTTCGTACGAGGTACTTTTTGACTTTTCCGACAAAAGTACGAAGAATGTTTTTTTTTAAACTTATACGGCACGAATGGATTTATACTGTTTTATAAAGCCTTATTTTCATGAAGCTTCCTCTAAAAGATTTCATGACTATTTTCAATAAAATCTCTTTCTTTTAAAATTGCATGATGTTTTGTGAAAAGAAATTGATTTTGAAGAAGAAAGGATATTTTCCTCAAGAATTCAATTCAAGTGTTTTATCAAAATTATTTTCCATATAAGATAATAAAGGGTTCTGTTTCTATCCATATTTTTACATTGATTTGACTATGTTATGATGAAATTATGTTTATGAATTCCTTTATCTTATATGAATGGTTTTATGATGTCATGTTGTTTAAGAATCCCATTTTTATTACATGGGTTATGCAATGATGTATGATTTATGATTTTGTGGCACACATAAGAAAGGATTCATTAAGAGATGGGTGGGACCTATATCTCCCTCCAATGCATTGGGTAAAGATTTCATATCTCATGAGATAGACATGGCTGGAATGGTAGGTTATACCGGTTTAGTGAAACTGGACTGAAACGAGGATTACTCGATTCAGAAAGGGACTTTGTCAACTAAGATAGTCTTGGCAATGAGTCTTGACTAACAAGAAATGATTCTCTATGATTATGTGTGTATGCCACAATGAGTAATGTTTTAAGTAAGGGTTTCATTTTCACTACTATGATTTATCCCATGTTATGAAATTATGCTCTCTTTTGCAGGTTAAGATTTCCAAAAATGTTATGTTCTTATGAAAATTATGTGATTGATATTTCTTTTGTTTACCCTTACTGATCATTTGAGCTCACCCTTTTATGTTTTCTTTTCCCCAGGATATAATGAAAGGTTTTAGGTAAAAAAAGGAAGATCTTTGTGGGAGATTTTGAAGATCTTTCACCAGGATTAGAAGATTACGTTCCGAGTTTCCAAAGACACTAAACTATTACGATCCTTGTGTGTGTGTTTTTGTTATGTACTAAGTATTCCGCAAATGTAATGTAATGTCCATGTACGTCAAGCTTCGGGTCTCTACAATAAACATACTATAAACCTCCAATAAAGCTTCAAGTGGTTCTTTAATGAAATATATACCAATATTTAATACCTTTGTCTGATCCTTAGATTTTTAGGAATTGAATATCAATTAATAATATAATATTGGTTTTAAAAACTCTTTTATGTAAATTGTGAAACTATTTTATATTTTGTTTTTGTTAAATTCCAAATAGCATTATTAATTCGAAAAAAATTCATTTAATCAATCTTAAAATGTCACATTAACCTAGAAAATTCGTGTATGGCATAAAAACATTCAAATTATATTAATTTTAACATGTATAATACCATTTATTTGATTCTTTCATTAATAAGGAAAATACTGCATCATCATAGGGTCATAAATAAATTTAATTAGTCAATGGTTAAAAATTATAAATAAAATAAAATTATGTAGTAAATAGTTTTATATTTATAATGAATATCTATAGTCTATGATATAACATATATAACCCGATGTAAAAATTGTTTTACTAAAAGATATATGCTTATGTCTTTTTTTATTTACATTAACTTAATTAATATAAACTGTCATTATCACAAATATGTGGCTCCATGGGGTACCCAAATCGACCCAAGGATGACCCTGGTCGAAAATGTAGCATAAAATAGGGTTATAACATGTGTTAGGGTAATTTAATATTATTATAATATTTTTTAACCTTATTTAACGGATTTACTCTTTAACCATGGTAAATAAAATATTTACCGAAGTAATTATTCAAAATGTATAAAAATAAAATTTACCTATTTGAACAATTTTTACCACCTGATTCTAAATATGAAATCCATTTTTCTAAATTCAATACACAGAATTTGTAGAAATTAATTTAAAATTAATTCCCATTGTCAAAACAAAAAATGTGTTTTTAAGAAATAATAACTATAAAAAGATTGACACTTTCTTATGTCCAGTATAAATGTAAAATTATGTCCAATGACCAAAATTTGATTAAATGGTAAAAATATAATCTATATATACTTCCAAACCACTAAAATTTATATTTTAACATTATAAATTATTTTGATTAAAAAAGTTGTTTTCAGTTAAACTATAGTATTTTTCCATATTCACCCAAATATGAAAGTTATCAGAAAAAACAAAAATTAATTGATACTAAATTATTACGTCCCAATTATAAAGAAGAAATATATTTTGTCAAATTGAATATATAAATTTTCAAATATCAGATTTAAAGAGGGTTCTCCATTAAAAGGCAGCAAAATTGCATTTTTGGAAAAATACTTTATTTGAAAAAAATCAATTTTTTCTTACATTATGTCTATGAAACTGAAAATATGAATTATAAAATTATAAGTATTATATAAATTTAAAAATTCAGTAAATACTATTCATAACCTCTTTTGAACGGCTAGTTCGGTAAGTTGTGGTGCGCTTGAACTCGGTGTTGCGTGTAGTGCATGTTATTGAATTACATTGAAGAGATAACGTACTACAAAATATTGGGGTGTTACATTATTCCCTCTTTAAATAAATTGTGTCCTCACAATTTGAAATTGTTCTTTGAAAATAAAATGTTGAAATAGAAAATACTTTTGTGGGAAAACCCAAATCATAAATTGGGTTAATAAAATTTAGTCTTAATAAGAGGAAAAGGGAAATGAAGGGGCCACCACCAAAATTATGATCTCGATTGAGAGAACATTGGTGGAAATTAAATACACATAATTGGAGTAAAAACGTAAATATTTATAGGGAGTTATTGAGGTCATCAATCATAATCAAGTGTAAAATTGAGGGCCTCAAATCCATCAATCCATGATGATTTAAAATATCATCGGTTCAATAAAACAGAAAGTATTTGGATAAAACAATCTTGGTTTTAAGATCTATTCCCTAAAGTTGAAGAATTAATTTACACATATAAATAGAGGGAAAATTTATGTATATATATATACATGACAAGTAGAGTTTCATTCTTCAACTAATTCCTAACACAAGCTCATCTTTAACTACAAAAGATTTCAAAAAATATATATTCAATTTATCCTAATCATATAGGGTTCAAAAAAATTGAATTTAAAATTCACCTATCAGACCATTTAATAAAATAAACTACATTATACAATCCAAAGACTTTACATAGTCTAGTGGTAGGCGATAAATCCCAATCGTACTATGGTTGTGGGTTAGATTTTCATAGCTTTGTCTGACACGGTGAGTTTTCACACGGTCAGTATGTTGTCCTTTTTATAACAATCTAAAAATAACCATAAAAATAGTATCTAATTTAAAACATAATCCATTCCATCCTTTAGACTTATCCAAAATACTTCTATCCAAACTCACAGTCCAAAATTTATAAGGAAGATAAACACAATGAGGATCCTTTTTTCCATGTAATAACATGTGAACACCTTCATTGTGTATTATTTTAAAACATTATAACACCCTGAATTACCATTAAAAATTATTGATTACATTCATGATATTTTATCCTTTATATAATACTAGATATATTCCTTATATCCAAAAATTTTGAATATTACAAAAAGGATGAAATAAAAAAACTATTAATCGGTTCCAAAGAAGTCAAGAACATCCAATATAATTTATCCAAATCAACCATATCTTATTCCAAAACCACTACCTCATTTTCAGGAACCTATTTAGGATTACCTTTCCTTAAACCATGTATTAATCCAAATTGTCTAGCTTACTATTAAGTCACATTTCTTAGAACCATGTAATCTCAAATCCTTAATAAAATAGTACTACAGTACAATCCTTATTTATCTTCATAATTCATATAACCAGTATATTGTTGATACAACACTCAAAGGAAATAATTCTATAATAACAACATAAGAACCCTAGTCATTCCTCTTCATCTGAGGTATTATCATAACTTGATTATTATCCAATAACCTCATTTTCAGTATACTATGATGATTGGGACATTGTTTCGCGTAGTGTCCCAACACCTTGCAGATAAAGCATTTTACATTTGAAACCCTTTTCTTACCCTTGAAATCACGTACTTGGATTCCTTTTTCTCCACACTTATATCAAACTCACATTCCCTTTAATAATTTACCGAGGTGATTATTTCCACATTTATCACATATGGGAAAATCCTTCGGTCCCCTCTTCCATTTATCCTTCTTTCTCTCTACAATCATTTTCTTCCCTTGCGTCCCTTCAAAGCCATATGACTCAGAGAATTCTTTACGTATCTTCTAAACACATGATATTATTTCTTCAGATGTTTAGAATACATGAGATACTATTTCAATTATAAAATTTGGCTTTCTGCCATGAATGATATTATCCTTCTTACTCTTTGGATCATACGTATTGCTGGAGTTATCATTACTTTTACTTGGAACCATTTCTATACAATGGAATTGTAAGGACCCGACCTTAAAAAATTACATAATCATGAATTAAAATAATAATTCACATAAAGGTTCTTTTCAGGTTTAGAGTTTTAGAGAATTTCAACATAACTATTACATCTCAAAAGATTACAAAGTAGACACTTCTACTAAGATTCCATAAAATAAAAACTCTTAAAAAGAAACATGTCTAGTTCCCATGTTTTAGATTTCATGTCTTTCCTTGATCCCATCCTTGACCCTATTCATATTTAAGTCATATGGAGAACATTTCAAAAACATGGGATGAGCATAAAAAGCCCAGTAAAGGATACACAATGAAGGAAAACTGTTAGTTTTTCAAACCAACAAGTAAACCAAGAATACTTTATCAAAGTAATACTTCTCAACTTTATGATGTAGTAAATACTCTTCAATGAATAAAAGATTACTACTTATACTTTGTAACCAATAGTTTACCATAAACTCATATAAAGAAAACATAACATATAAAGGTAACTTGGGACATAAACATACTGAAATGGAATAACCATACGACCGACTTCCACACATATCACTACATGGAATAGCCATACGGCCGACTTCCATACCCAATACATTGGAGGTTATAATGTAACCGCCCACCCTGGTATTCATGGAACCACCCATCATATGGTTTATCACGTAACCACCCGTCAAATATCCAACTACCATTATAAAAACATAAGACATAAAACAAATATAATGTAAAGAAAAAATTTTCACATTTCGATCACAATATATCACTTAAATATATTGAAATAACAAATCCATTATAAACACTATTTTCAATAAAAAAATACATAAAATAGTATATGTTATTTATTTCATTTTAAAAACATTACGGCTTGTTGAGGAAGCTAAAGACCAAATAATACTCGCGGCGGCGGAAAAGGTCGTTGTCACCGCGTATGTTAAAATAAACATTTATTTTTGTCATTTAGTAAAACAATTCCTAGAAAAATATTCCCTTTGAATGAAATGAAAAGTAAAAGGAGTCTTATACAGCATATAAAAGAAAGTCTTGTATTAGAAAAAAATATGCCTCAATGAAAGGAGATTGAGACGAAGTCCCTTACAAAGTCGGTTTCCTTAGATTAAGCATAAATCAATGAAATAATTATGTGTGACAAATATAAACACACCCAACATAAGAGGATATTAAGTGTAAAAAATAATAGGTAATCCAGACATATTCATAGTATTATATAATCAAGAAGTATAGGTTTAACCCAAAGAATTGAAATTGGGTTAAGAAGTTCCCTTACAGAAATTCGACAGCCTAACGGCGTCATTTTAAAATTCAGAAAATGAGACGATGAGGGATAAAAAGGGTATCTAATCACTTGGACATAAAATTTACATCAATAAGTATATATAAGAACATATCCCAACATAATAATATGGTAATTAAAAGACATAACATAATGAAGTATTTTTAAAAAGAGTAGGGTGAAAGGTTCCTTTACCGACTTGGGTAACATTCGAAACGTACACCCCATGAAAGAAGGACTATAAAAAATTGATGTAAATACTCATAAACGATATTATATTACAAGAAGAGTAGAATAATGGGAATTACATACACCACTCAAAGGAAATGGTGGAAAAGGTAGCATAAATTTCACAGGAATAACAGTGAGATGAGAAATCCCTTACGAAAACTCGACAGCCTAACGGCGCCACATAAAACATCCAAAAATGGATTTATGAGATCCAATAGAGTCTTTAATAATATGAACATAAAATTTAAATAATTAGGAATATAAAAGAACATCCCCAAACATAAGAAAGATTAACTTAAAATAAATGACATAAAAGATAGTACTTAAAAAGAAGAGAGAGGTAGGATCCCTTACCTCATGTCCGACTTGTCTTGTTCGTTTCTTTATATTTCTGAATAATAAACATTGTTTAATTAATAATTGCTTAAGTAACTCCTTTAAATATTATTATTCATTTCATATCACATATTATGATGTTATAATAATTGGTTAATAATGTGATTTCATATCAGACGTTTTTGTCGATGTTCGGTACATGAGTCAAAATTGAACTTGTTGGAAATGAATTTTTCATGTAATTATAGGTGCATCATCTCCAGAATATTATTAATTATTTAAATATAATATATATATATTATATATTCATTTTATACTATTCCATAACATTTGGTGATAAAAAATTAAATGCACCGTTCATGGAGATGGTAGGTCATACGTACGCATGAACGCTACTTTCATTTCTTTGTCATATTAATGGAATTAAAACTAAATTAGAGATATATATATTACAATTACAGAATGATATCCATCATTTATATGTAATATATGACATATATATCCATTATATATATGTACTTATAATATTACATAACATTTGGAGATAAGAAATGAAATGTACCGTTCATGGAGACGGTAAGCTATACGTACGCATGAACGCTACTTTCATTTCTATTTAATACATTAATGGAATGAAAAAAATAACGATACAGAGGTATATTATAAGTATAATATAATATATAACATCATTAAATCCATCCTTTATACATCCCACATATGGTATTAACGATTCAAATCACTTTGAGGGGGCGGTAGTCCGGACTTCCTAAAAAGAAATTATGACGTTTACCCATTATAGAAACCATAACTGTATGGAATAAATGAAAAATAATGAAGCATAAAGAATAAATAAACATAATGTATATATCATATATAAATACAGTGACATCTTAATGGCCACCATGAGAGGTGTTAAAATAATATTGAACAATCATTGTTTCTTGAGGCAGTAATTCGCCACCCACATAAACAATATGTTATTTAACCATTAGATGGAGGTGTGTATGAGTGTATCTAGAATACTACACCTAAATGCATCCTAGTATATTTAAGATACGGTTTTTGTTACAAAATAAAGGAATAATAAGATTTTATGGGGTTGGAGAAGCAAAATAAAACAAAAGAACATAAGAGAAGACATTACCTTCAAATCGGATAACTCTTTTTGATTTGTGCTCAAAGGCTTCCTTGGAAAGACTTCTACCCAAACTAAGGCTTCTAGGAGTAAGAGAGGGATGTTTAGAGACAATATGAGTAGAGGTTGTATGAGACAAGGGCATGAGAGGTGTGGGTAAGGAGGTATAGGTGGTGGCCTTTTATAAGAGGGAGGTGGGGCACTCTTGGAAAGTCTTGAAAAGTTACATTATTATAATATTATTTTCGGATATCAAATGTCTGACAATTATATATTTCTAGGATAAGGTGATAGGGGTTCGAAATACACACATAAAATAGTTTTTTTAGAAGTTTAGGTCTTATATTTTATATTATCCATTCATTTTATTTAAATCGTTCATTAATGAGGTAATCGCTGCATCATCATGGTGTCATAAATAAATTAATTTATTTAATGTCTTAAAATTATAAAAAAAATACTATGATGTAGGAAATATTTTTATATTTACAATTAATATTTATAGTCAAAAATATGACTTGTATAACCCAATGTAAATTTTTTTTCGTAAAACAATACATGTTTGTGACATTTTTAATTTAACTTTAAATAAAAAGTTTTTAATATCATTTTCTTACCAAAGTGGCTACATGAGGTCCCCAAGTTGACCCATGTATTGTCTTGGTCGTCCATGACTCATCCAATAAGGGTAAAACATGCTTCAAGGTCAATTCTTATTATTATAACATTATCATCACCTTAAATTACGCATATTACCTTTAATCACAATTAATAAAACTTAAAAGTTTCTATTCACCAAAAATTATTGTCATCCCATTGAACCACATTTTACATCCTAATGACAACCATTTATGTCGTATTTTTGAAATTCAAATCACAGAGGTGGTAAAATTTCATTTAAATGAAAAATCAGTTTTTTAACTACCACTTTGTGGTTTCACTATTCATAAAATTGATGTTTTTCAGAAAAATACAAAAAATACTCCTAAGAAATATTTGATATCCTGAATTCAAAAATGATATCTATTTTAAAAAATTCAAAACATATAAGTTACATTAATAAATTTAATAATTAATTCTCGTTGTCAAAACAAATAGCCTGTTTTTAAGAAACAAAATATATCAAAACATTGACACTAGTTTAAGTCCAATTTCAAAGTGAAATTAATTTCAATGACCACCATTGGATTAAATGGTAAAAATATATTCTAACTACACTTTAAAACCAATTAAAAATATAATCTATCCATATAAATAAATCAGATTAAAAGGAGGTTTTGAATTAAAATAAAACATTTTCACTAAAAATTATCTTTATCGAAAAAATAACAAAAATTTACACAATGTAAATTTTGATGTCCAGATTATAAAGAAGGATTATATTTGGTCCAATGTAACATATAAAATTGTCAAAAATTGGATTTAAAAAGGGTTCTCCATCAAAAGGCAATTAATCGACTTTTTAAAGAATATTCGAATATTTATGCTTAAAGTTGGATTCATTCGCATTTTAAGCCTCTAACATTTATTGGATAAAAGTAAAAATATATGACAATCATATATAATCAATTTAAAGTTAGTTCTGTTCATTCCTACCATTACAACGGCTAGGCGTTAACAACCATTTAAAATAATATTATTTTATTATTAGAGTGCATTGTATGATTTCAAAGAAACTCGTTGTTGCGTATTGGGTATGCCATCGAGCATAGCGTTCACTTTAAAGTGATATTAATATTTTATTCACAAATATTAATAAATATGAAAAAGTAATATTCTTTATTTACCTGGGATGGTACAAGAATACACTAGGTCAGTTTTTGAATCGCATTGAATAATTAAAAACTTGTAAAATACCTAACGTGAATTGAACAGTTTATAGATATAATCTGTAATCATAAAAATATTTTCTTTGAGGAGGTATATAATCATAAATCCTTCCTAATAATTTGTAAAAAATGAGAATTATCCTAAGCATACCCCCCAGGAGTGTCGTAACCAAGAGTGCAGCAAGGCATGTTGTCGTGCACCATTTCCCGTTCGAGTCTAGATTAAAAATGTGTTTTCAGGTTTTACCCCTAGGTACATATGTTCCAAAGCCACCTCTACCTTCTCGCATCCCGACAGGGATGTATTTTCTTGGAAAACTCACAAAATCTCTACATTACTAAAATTATAAGAAGTTCATCTATACTAATACTCAAAGTCTATCTTAGGGTAATGTGCTCTAATCAAAGTTTATCTAAATCTTGTTTCCAAGGTTATTGCTAACCTTCCTCTGATACCAAATGTAATGCCTCGATCGTATATTTCCAGATTTGGTGCATTATTTTAATACATTGGCATGATTACAAGGAATCATGTCTTGAAATACTGATCAGTTTATTAGTCTTGGAAAATAGATTTCATATATGAACGTTAAATTACACTTTCCAACATACAACAAAAAAATCCTTTGAGAATGCCATTGTTCCCTTAGCTTAACCCTGCATCTCATACATAAAACACTTCTTGGGATCCTGTGAAAATAAAGCATAAGAAAGGGGTGATCTCAGATGATCATTAAGGGTAAATAATTTAGCAAAAGCTATAAACATTTAAGGCATATTGTGTAATAAAAACAATAACATTTTAAACATAAACATGAACATAATATGGAAAAAATGAATCAAACGATACCATATAAACATGAACATGGATATTATAGTAGTAAAATAATCACATGTAATAAATAATTTCATAACAATGAAATGTATAGTACCAGATTTTAATTTTTGTGTCAAGGCCTCGTGTCATGACCTAGGGGCTAACTGTTACCAGACCCCAACCGAACAAGCCTCTGTAACCGGACTCCAACCCGGAGAGCCTCTATAACCGGAATCCAACCCAGAGGGTCTTCTGTAACCGAAACCCAACCTAGAGGGCTTACTTTTACCAGTTCCCAACCGGAACATACTTGTCCAATAAATTCATCTTAAGAAAAGGTTGAAATATAAGATAAACATTCGTATTAAAACTAACATATGAAATGTCAATACTTTAACCATAAACCATGAATGGAATAAAAATAACTCACCCACATTCAAACATATCACAGAACCTTAAATACAATATGAAATATTTGTATAATAATAAATCAACTTCAAACAAGTATAAAATTTATCAAATGATGTTGACATAGATAAAATCAGAACTATTTGAGAGAAATATCACTTTCTATTTTGAAATCATTTAAGAGTCACATAATTATAAAAAAACATTTTTATTGAAAATTTTCATATAAGATTTTAAGGGAACATTCGAAGATGTTATAATGGCAGAAAATAGCCGCACCCGTTGTATAAGATAAAAAAAATTCTTACCTAAATTTTGTCGAAAAGTGTCATAATGTACCTTGTTTGGAAAACGACGGAAATATTCCTTTATAAAAATCTTATTAAAAGTAAAACCAAGGAATAAATACCTTTATCCCATATTCTAGTAAATAGAAAAATGTTTTGAAATAAATTTTTTAGAAAACATAGATGTGGATGATATAGGTGTCCTCGTAGAGACTTACATAAAAACAACCTCAGATAATAATGAGATTGTGAAAATAACCCTTACCTTGTTCTTTTCCCTGGTCGAGGGTTGGTTAAAATCCTGTATAATGGTGAAATCATTGTTATTAAATTATTTAAGAACCAAATACAATAATATGATATCATATATGATCTTCTAATATTGGTTTGTTAATGATATTTCAGTAGTATCATCATTTCGGGTGTTAACATGATTCATTTTCCTATATATGATTTGATACAAAAGTAATGTTAGTTGTGGATATGATGTATATTATTCATATTCAGAATGATATTAAGTCTTTAAACATTATTTTTAACCATCAAATGAAAATTATTCTTGAATAGATATGATGGGGAATGAATCTCCTCGCGTTCGTGGAGATGGTAATCTGTATGTACGCACGAGCGACACTGTCATTATTTTGATATTAAAATAATATATAATTGGATGTTATATCATATATAAAGAATAATTATCATGTTAAATTTATTATTCACATCAATTATACATCATTATTATAGTCATCCAAATAATAATGTATTGAATAACAACTACACCACGACGTGGAGATGGTAAGCCGTACGTACGCATGTATGGCGACATGTCATTCAAAGGATGGATAGAATAATGAATATGGTTGTACCATATTTATAATAAAATCACATAATATAGAATATACTAGATTTATTATTTTATAATGGAAACAACAAATAAATAGGAAGTGTAAGAAGGAAGAAACTTGAAAGAGGTGATGAAATATTTACCTTATCGTCGTGTTCTTCCTTTTGATTAGATCAAAATGGATCCTTAGGTTGTCTTTATAAATAATGTAAGGCCTATAGTATGAAGGGAGGATAGTTGAGATTATATTTGGGTTGGGTTGTCCAAGCCAAATGGCTCTGAAGGTGTGAATTTCGGAGAAGGGGAAGTGTCCTTTTATAAGAGGGGTGAGGGGCACCTTAGGAAATGACTGAAATATTAATTTATAATAAAATAATTTTCGGTTTATAATGTCTCCAAAATGATTTATTTCGAGGATAAGACGGGGATGGGTCGAAAACCACTCAAAAAATATTTTTTAGATTGTTTTGGGTCACTATATTAACCTTATCTTCTAGATTTAACAATTAGTTAATTAGTTTGACATTTACCATGTCTCTTTGTATTTTTATATTATATGGTTAATAAACGTACTATAAACTTCCAGGAGAATCTCTATTGGTTCATTAATTACATATATAACATTATTTAAGACGTTTTTTTTGTCCTTAGATTTTTAGGAATAGAATATCAATTAATAATATAATATTTGTTTTAAAAACTCTTTTATGTGATGTTTGACACTATTTTCTATTTTATTTTTGTTAAATTTTTTAAAGCATTATTACTTCGAAAAAAATTTATTTCATCAATATTAACATATCACATTAACATATAAAATTCGTTTATGTCATCAAAACATTAAAATTATATTTATTTTAACATCTATAATACCATTTATTTGATTTTTTTTATTAATAAGAAAAATATTGCACCATCATTGTGTCATAAATAAATTTAATTATTAAATGTCTAAAAAATATAAATAAAATACCATTATATAAGAAAACTTTTTAGATTTCTATTGAATATTTATAGTTTAAGATATAACATATATAACCTTATGTAGAAAACTGTTTTTATTAAAAGATATATGTTTATGTATTTTTTTTGTATTTACTTTAACGTAATTAATATAAAGTGTCATTATCACATGAAAGTGGCTTCATGGGTCAAAAAATTGACCAAAGTATTCCCAATATTAGACATGTATCAGAAAATAGGGTTTGAACACATGTTATGGTAATTTAATATTATTATAATATTATTTGTTTACCCTTATTTATCGGATTTACCCTTTAACCATGGTAAATAAAATATTTACCGAAGTAATTATTCAAAATGTCTAAAAATAAAATTTTCCTATTTACACAATTTGTAACTCCTGATTCTAAATATGGCATCAATTTTTCTAAATTAAAAAAAGAGAAGTGGATGAAATTAATTTAAAATTAATTTCCATTTTTAAAACAAAAAGCGTGTTTTTAAGAAATAATAACTATCAAAAGATTGACACTTGGTTATGTCCAGTTTAAATGTGAAATTACAACTAATGACAAACATTGGATTAAATGGTAAAAATATAATTTATTTATACTTCAAAACCATTAAAATTTATAATTTAACACTATAAATTATATTGATTTAAAACATTGTTTTCAGTTAAAATATAGTATTTTTCAATATTCACCCAAATATGAAAGTTATCAGAAAAACATCAAAAATTAATTGAAACTAAATTATTATGTCCCGATTCTAATAAAGAAGTTAATTTTGTCAAATTTAATATTTAAAAGTTTCAAATATTGGATTTAAAGAGGGTCCTCTCTTAAAAGGTGGTAAAATTTCATTTTTTGAAAAATACTCCTTTATTTGAAAAAAAATGAATTTGTTCTTACATTATGTATAAGAAACTCAAAATATGGATTCTAAAATTATAAGGACTATATAAAGTTTAAAATTAAGTTAATACTATTCATAACTACTTTTGATCGGCTAGTTTGGTAAGTAATGGTGTGCTTGAACTCGGTGTTGTGTGTAGTGCAAGTTATTGAGTTACTTTGAATAAATAACGTACTAGGAAATCTTGGGGTGTTATATGAATGGTATTGAAATATTTGGTGAATGATATTTAAGAATAAGTATCATGTTGTGATAATCGTATATATATATATATATATATATATATATATATTTTATTTTCATCATTATACCCATCCATGTAAGGTGGCAGTGAAAAACAGATTACACCACGGCGTAGAGACGATATTTCATACGTACACACGTGTGATGATTTCATTTTTCATAGGATGTATAATGGTTGAAATATGTTTGTTTCAATTTTATAATAACATATTAGAATATTAGTGATACTTATGATATTACTTTCTTAGTTATTCTAATTAATTTGAATTATGGTAATAAAATTCTAAATATTTAGTCATCATAAATATTTACTTATATGGTGTTAATTGGAAATAAATGATTTAATAAAATTATAGTTTTCTAAAATATAAATAGTGTCAATTTTGATACTATTCTTTTTATTGATTTTAAATAAAATCCACAAAAAGATAACTTCAAACCAAAACATTTAATATACTAAAAACATGTCCCAATCACCTTTAATATTGATTTATAACCTTAATTATTTCAAATTATATTTCTTTTAATATTTTCAAAATCATTTATTTGATATTTCAAAAAATAAAATTATTTCTTTATCACTATTGTCGCATCCTTAATAGTAATTATTTAATTTATAAAAATAATAAATAAATTTCTATAATGTAGGTAATTTTTTAGAGTTACATATACTATCTATAGTCGATATTATCTCTTGGTTATACATATATTAAAATTAATATACTAGTATAAAATAAGATTGTGACATTTTTTCACATTCATTAGTTTTTAATATATTCATGTAATATTTATAGGTAAGTGGCCATTAAGAGATTACATTTAGAAAAATTTATGATAAGGGTATAATTTAGTAATCCAATAGGTTTTTTACAGGTGTTATGGAAATTTTATAATATTATTTTTACCTTTAAATACCCAGTTTACCTTTAACCATAGTAATGAAAATAATTACCAATGTTTCTATTCATAATGCCTATAAATAAAATTATCCTATTAAAGAAATTTGGAACTACTGATTCCAAATATGGATTCTATTTTTAAAATTAAAAACATAGAATTTGGAGTAATTAATTTAAAATCAACCATGTTATCAAAATGAGAGAACCAGTTTTTTAATGTTTACATGTTGCAAAAGATTGAAATGTTTTTACATATGAATCCAATTTAAAATTAATTCTAATGACATAAATTATATTTAATGATAAAAATATATTCTCTTTAAAATTTTAAAACATTAAATATTATAATTTAACCATTTAAATTATCTCGATGAAAAAATTGTTTTTCAATTAAAATTTATTGTGTTTTTACTATTCATCAATACAATAATGTTATCAAAAAAATATCAGAAATACATCCAAAGTAAAATTTTATATACCACTTAAAAATAACATGTTTATATTGTAATATAGAAATTATTTATGTGTTAAAAAATTAATTTAAAAGTGTTTTACCATTAAAAGTTGTAAAATTAAACATTTAAATAAAAAAGGGTTTTATACATAAAATAGGGTTTTATTCATACCCTATGACTAAAATATCCATTGCATGAATATCAAAGAATATTGTTTTAAGTATATAATATACAAATCTCATTAATTTCATTACCAAAATTAATTAACTCTAAAATAAAAATATATATTTGGTTACATTTTTCATAAATAATTGTTAACCAATGAAATTACAATTCATTTTCATAAGTTATTTATAATTATTCTCGTTAACCTAACGGTTAGGATATAATAATAATTTTATAATAAGGGTGTCTCACAATTTGTTTAAACTCATGATTGATTGAAAATAAATCTCCCAAAGAATAAAAATTATTTAGAGAAAATATTTCATAAAAAACATCTGGGTGTTATAAAAGGTAACTCAAGGAAGCCTTTTATCTCAAATTAAAAGGATTTACCTAATTTATAGGTAACGTATTCTCTCAATCTCCATTATTTTTTTTTTATTTCTCCAAACCACTAACATATTTTTATTCTATTCATTTATAAAATCACTAGTATCCAAAATATATTAAGATTCTTTTATTTTATGGATTCAACCTACACTTACACACACCACAATCTAATGGATACAGAACATACTATTTCTGTGTATGGTGAACTACTTCCTCACGAAGCGATGATTGTTCAATTTTCTCCTTTAAAATTTCATGTCTTTTATTAATTTGGAAATTTATTTATATATGATATATATTATATTTATATTCTCTCTATTAGTATGTAATTTTTATTTAAAACATACCGTTTTCTCTTCCATGTTGTGTAAATATGATAATTTTGTTTGAGAAAGTGTGGACTACCTCCCCCTAAAAGTGATGGGACTCATTCCTGTTATACATATAACATAAAAAGGATGGTTTTATTAATCATATGAGACATAAATGACATAAATATAATTTTGGTATTATAATGTAAATTTATATCATTTTATTATTATTCTTTTAATATGACAATGAAATGATAGTAGCATACATGAGTACGTATGGCCTACCATCTCCATGAATGGTGAATTTAATTTATCATCTCTAAATATTTGGGAAAATATAAGTACATATATATTGGATATATATTATATTTAAATTATGAATAATATTTTTGAGATGATGTACTTTTGACTACATAGACAATTTATATCACATGAACTTCAATTTTATCTCAAGTACTGAATATCGACAAAAAGTACGATTTGGACATAAATAATTATGAAGTTTTCATAAAATGGTAATAATTTATATGAAAGGAATAATAAAATCTAAAAATGTTCCTATGAAATTATAAATTAACTAAGGTTTATTATTTAGGAACATAATTATTGTATGTGATGAGCTAGACTCAAGGTAAGGGAATTTCTAAAATCAATTTCCACTCATTGGGTTTTATGCATACGCCGTTGATTATATTATTCCAAGATTATGTATAGAATAAAAATTTATTTATTTATGTTGTAATTTCCACATCCTTGTGTTTGGATATACTATTTCTACACATAATCAACGCATTAATAAATTCTTATATCATTTATTCGAAATTTTTAAGGGAAATCATAACTCAATCTCATTTTACTGAGTTAAATATTTTTTTTCATATTTATTGTTTTTCTTATAATATTTGTGAATAACCTAGGATTTTTTTACAATGAATATCAAATTATATTCGGTGTATATATATTTCTCACACATAATTATATCATTGATCTGTCCATAATTAAATGATATGATCTTTGTAAGGGACTTCATCTCAATCTCCATTCATTAAGGAATGTTTTTATAATATAAACATCCTTATTTTACATGATATATAATCAACCCTTTGACTTTCAATTTCATTCCATAGTTTTTAAAAAGGGTATCTTTTTATATGAAGAACTTCACTAAATGAAAAAAATAATGTTTTTTCCATATGCGGCAACAGCGAATTCTCTACCATCACAACCATTATTTGAAATTTGGATTCCTCTGCAAGATATAATGCTTTTAATCGAAAAATATATACGATATTCCCTTTTAATTTATTTTTACTGAAAATGGTTTGGATAAATGATTGATTATGTCAATATCTTGGAATTATCTCTTGTGATTGAAATGTGGAAATGTTTTTTTCATAATGCTTGTTTTATATATTATGATTATATTATGGTACTTGATCATTTGATGGGTGGTCACGTAATAATCTAAGGACAGTTGAATACGTGATAAACCAAATATGGGTGGCTTCATGAGAAACCATGAATGGGTGGTTACGTTATAACCTCCATTTCATTGGGTATGGATGTCGGTCGTATGGCTATTCTATTTAGTCATATGTGTGGATATCGACCGTATGTTTATTCCATTTGTTTATATTTATGTGCCAAGTTACCATTATCTATTATATGCTACATTATATAGTATTAATGGTAATAATTTGGTTATAAAAGGGTAATAAATGAGGTTATATTCAGTGATGTTTTTTATACATCTTAAAGGTGAAAATTATTATTTATGGTAAATTATTCATGGTTTACATGTTTTCTCAAGACTATCAGTTTCTATTATTTATGTATACCTTAATGATATTTTAATTCTCATCCCATGTTTCAAATTTTATTTCACAGTACATAAAAAAGTATAGATTCAAGGATGGGATCAAGGGAAATTAACACCGTTCAAACATGAAACAAAACATGTTTTTGTTTAAAAATATTCTATTTTATGAAAAATATTATAGTTAGTAGAAGTTTCGGCATGTAATATTTATGTTGTTATGTATGATTTATGACCAAATTCTATAAATCTATAAACTTTAAAATATCCTCTATGTGATTAAAAGTCCAATTATTGACTTTACTCAAGGTTATGCAATGTTTATGGCGGGGGCCTTATAGAATCTATGAGTAATTATGTCATAAAGAATAATATTGAAATGTAAATAAATGAAAAAGTATCATTTAAATAATAACATAATCTAGGAATAATGACCATGGATATTCTACTAGTTGAATAATAAAATGAAATTTCAATAACTAAGCTCACAATGACAGAATACATACCTCTAGAAATAAAAAACATACCATTGAGGCCTCATCCAAGACATCATACATAAATGGATAAAAACCTGGTCTAGTTTGTCTAATGATACCTACTGATCCATCAAGGGGTTATAGTAGGCTCTTACCATCACTTACTAAGTCTAGTACATTCTCTATATGAATGGTGTAAAAAATAAACAACATAAGCATTCGTATTATAACTATAATTGAAAATTTGAAAACATTAACCATAAACAGTGAATAGTATCAAAATAGCACATCCATATTTTAAAGAAATAAAAAATAATGAAATGAAATATATTAAAAGGTAAAATAAGAGATAAACCTCAATAATTTATAATATAAAAAAATAATGTTGACATAGATTATAATTCTATGATAAAATCATTAAAAATGTCTTCATATAATTACAATTTTTTACATTGAAATCGTTATTTAAAATCTCAAATTTGATAATAGTAAAGATCTTCTTTGAAAAGAACATTGTAAACCTGTAAATTATTTTTCAAAAAATAATGTTTTCATGAAGGTGTAAAAATATACTCATTCCATATAAGTTAATAATAACATTCCATCTATATTATGTTGAAAAATTCATAATGAACCTCACATGGAAAAATGATTAAAAGATTCATTTAAGACAATTTTATAAAAATCCATACCTTGGTAAAAATATACTTAAATAATTTTTAGTATAATATTATAATAGTTTTGGAAATAATTTATATGAAATGTGGACATTGATGATTATAATTTAAATTATTTCTTTGAATTATTCTTGAGGAAAATGATATTTAAACATTCTAAAGTCTACCATTCAACTTTGAAACATTTGAACTATAATACCCAGAAATGAATAAAATTAATGAACCTTTTAATACCATGAGAATAATTAGATTCATGATATTACATTTCAAATGAACATTATATACACAAAGCAACAAAAAAAGTGGTAAATGAGGCATATATCTCACAAAAGTAAATGTGAGACGAGAAACCCCTTACTGTATGATTAGATTAGTCAAACACACTTTATCCTCTTATATAATACTTTTAAAAATGTTATTAACCTATATCATAAACATATTCAAATTTATTTTACCATATATAATCTTATTGTATTATTTTATCACTAGTCTGTTAAAAATAATTTGTTATTTCCCTTATTTCTCGCGTTAACTTCCATGTTTTCTCATGCTTGTTTTGTATTAAAAACCCCATTTATTTTTCATATGATACAAATTAAAAACATCTATAATGATATTATGTTCTTATATATCATATTTTCTCATTATAAATATTTTTATAATCATTATTTAATGGATAACAAGGTAAATAAATCCCATCAAATTGTGGAGATGGTATGTCGTACATACGCAAGAGTGGCGTCATCATTCCCTTTATGGTGAAATTGTTAAAGAACTGGATGGTATATTAATTACATATAATCAATTTAGTTTAATATATATTATTTATATCCATTATATACATCATTATAATCATCCAAATAAATTGGTTATGAAAAATATATTATACCACGACGTGGAGACGGTAGGCTGTACGTACACACGAATGGTCATATTTCTTTTCAAAAGATGGATTAATGGTAGAATATGGTTATTCCATAATCATAATATCATATCAATATATATATTTTATTTATTACTTTATAATATAAATTAGTCATAAATAGGAATTAGAATAAGAAATGAACATGGATAAGTTTGTAAAATTGTTTACTAATTCTTCAGCGGACTTCCTTTACATCTCTTCATACGGGATATAGGGTTGGTCTTTTTGGATCACCAAAACCTATAGAAATTATCTATTTATTTTTGGAGGAAAAATTGTAATCGGATGATCGAGCTATAAGGCCCACTGTAGTGTGAGAATGTGAGGTAGTATGTGCCTTTTGTAAGAGAGGTGAAGGTCACATTTGGAAATTCTTGATATATTTAATTAATATTAATTAATTTTTTATTCTAAATGGATATAAAAGGATTTATATATTATATAAGATAAATATGGATCTTATTTATCCAAGCTAGTAATTTTTATACATGTTTAGGTCACATTATTAACCTTATCTTTTGTTTTTAACCATTAATTAATTCTTTTCACACTTACCATGACCACATGACTTTTTACTCTCTAATGGTTAATATATTGAGTATAAAATTATAAAAAAACACCAAATTGATTATTTATGACTTATTTAAGTTATTTTTGTTATTTATACTAATTGTATATTTTAATAAATCTTATATCATTTATTAAAATACTATTTATTTTAAAAAATCTATAATGTCAATTTTGGAACTATTCCTTATTTTCCTTTTTAAAAATATCCTAACAACATGATAACATTGAAAATAACATCTAATATATCCTTAAAATATCAATAATATCTATTAAATTATTTTCCTCCATTAATTATGTCAAATTATTTTTCTTTTAATATATCTAATATAATTTATTTGGTATTTTTATTAATTAAATCATAACTGCATCATTTTTTAAGCCATTAATGAAATTATTTATTCTATAAAAATTAAAATTAAATTATCATGATATAGATAAATATATTTTATTTAAAATGACTATTTATAGTCAAATTTATCATATGTATTACCCCATATTAAAAATTAATTATTTTTTAAAAATATGAGTATAATATTTTTAACTTATCTTTAAATAAAATATAATAAATGTCATATATTAACCCAACTAGAATAAAAGGTTATAATTTATTCGTAATTTTTATTTTTGTCTAAATTCACTAATAAAATAATATTAGTACATGTTTTAGGCTAATTTTAAAATATTATAATATTATTTTTATCTTTATTTACCAGATTTGTCTTTGAACGTGGTAAATAAAAATTTACTAAAGTTACTATTCATAATATCAAAAAAAATGTGATTATCATATTATAATATAAATATAATACCGATTGAAACTATTTATTTATTTTCCCCCATATTAAATTTATATTAGTGGATAAATTAATTTTGACGCTAATCTCGTAGTTGTGGGGAGATGACCGGTAAAAGAGATGTTCAAAAGTTTAATAAGTTTTTATATCTGATTTCAAAAAAAATTATTCAAATTTACTAAATTCTATTAATATATGTTTTATTTTCCTATTTATAGTTTAAATAATAAATTTAATATATAATTCTTATTTATATGAAAATGCAGTTTTTAACTAAAATGTATTATTTTCACTATTGATCAAAAAATGAAACTTAAAAAAATAAAAAAATTACTCCAAAAAAAAATATTACATTTAAAATTTAAAAATAATTTCATTTTAAAATTTATAATATAAAAATGTTCCAACAATTATATATTAAATGGTTAACCATTAAAAGGTGGTAAAATTTCCTTTATAAAAATATAGGGTTTTATGCATAAATTTGGGTTTGTTTTATCTTATTCCAATTAAAACTATTGGATGAATGTAAAAAAATATTTTATTGAATATATAACATATATATTTCATTAATACATTTCACTAATAGTTATTTCTTTAACTTATTGTAATAAAATTCCATTGGGGCCAAACAATAGTTTTTTATTAAAACACGTCCTTTATATTAAATTGGTTTCTATTTTCATTTACAATTAATTGGTACTCAATGAATTCATGTATAAAATATATTTTAAAAATTTAGTTGATCCTATTCAAAAACACAAACATAACAGATAATGTTAATATTCAATATTATATCACGGTTTATTATGCTCGGTGTTGCATGGAAAATAAGCCAGCAAATACGTTAAATTTAAAAAGTGACATATTGAAAAATCATGGGGTGTTACAATGAGGGTATTCTAACAATAAAGATTTTAATATTATTATTTTTTATAATACTATTATATTATCTATTTTATACCACCTTCCCCAATTACTAAGAATAAGGAAAACGTCAACTTGTGTGTGCATGGACAACTGCATCCATGAATGATGTATTCAATTTTCCATCACCACATTATATGGTAGGCAAAAAAATTTATTTAATTCAATAATATATTATTTTCCACTCAATTAATATTTTATAACAATAATATTTTTAGTTCTATATATGTTATTAATAAGAAACTATCGTAGTGTCTTTAACAACCGTAAATGGACTTATCAAGGTATTGCTCCTAATTTGGATCTATTTTGATATTACCATTGAAACCATATAAGTATTATCATAATTGAATAATAAATTACATAAAACTATAAAATTATGGTGATAATGAAAATATTTTACAATACCTTTTACCATGGTTAGCCAACAGAATGTGTTACATGTAAATTAACCGAACATCCCCAAGTAGTGGACATAAGCGAAAACCATTTTAAAAAAATACCGTAAGATGATTGAATAACATTATAAAATAACATATATATGAATTAGGTTATTGGGTATATATTTAATGAAATTAATTTATCTATTTATGAATTTAATGTAAGTGTAGAGTGCATTCGAACATGAGGTAAGGGATCTTTCATAACATCCTCATTACTTATTAATTGCATGCTCTCTTAATTTTTTTCCCATTTTATGCAATATTATTATAATTAAATAATTATATTTTTTATATAATTTACTTAAATATATACCTATTTAAATACCTATTTCATTTTTTTGGTTATACATGTTTTTAGTTCCCTTTGAAATTCCCACTTATAAGTAAACCCAATTTAGGGGAACATTCCAATTTCCCATTTCATATAATGAATTACCCCCAAAAAATATTTCTAAACTATGAGTATCTTTTAAAACCCATTATTATTGTATAGAGAACCCTATTGTTTCAATTCGCGTTTCATGGAAACTAATATGATCATTCCTTATTTAGAAATATTCTTATATATTTTATAAATCATCACCTAAGTCATTGTATTTTATTCCTTATAATCCTAAATACTTCTATCAAATTCTCTATATTAGAATTCCATGTTCAACACCTAAAAATAATTTTCAATTATTAATGAACAAAATTATTTATATCCTTCTTATTTTTAGGATCCTTATGATTTATCCTTTGGTTTTTCCTTGAATCTGAATTTAGAAACACGGTTGCTTCTCATGGGTTTGATAATGATTATGATTTATGTATGGTTTCTTTTCCTCATGTTGAGTGAATAATAATTATTTTCATTATTTTATGGGGTTTACTTGAATTATATATGCCTAATTTTTTTTAATGTTTTCAACTCATGAGACACAATTTATGGTGTATGAGTGATTAGCCTAAGAACACTATGTTATTTGATGGGTGGGATTGCAATTATATAGAACTCTAATGAATTAGGTAAAGCTTTATATTGGTGTAGTTGGTGGACTAGAACCAACTAATTTGTACTTCATGAAAAACGTATATTCAGGGAATTAAAAATCAATAACTACATTATCACATCATCAGTTTTTTCTGCGTGACATTCATGATATAATTTCCTACGGATAGTTGTTGCACTAATGGGTCATAGTAAATCGCTACTATAATGAGAACCCGTAAGTTCCTTAACAGAATTCTTGAATAAATTTTCTATGGCCAAATGATGTTATCTGAGGGACATAAATAATACAAGCCATTCTGTGTGAGGACTCATAAGACATTGAGGCACCTTCTCATGGTGTGCAACCTTGGTAATATCTAGGAGGATATTGTAAGAACAAGACCTGCCGGTATGAAATCCACATTTCATAGTGTGATTCGATGTTCCTATATATGGATGTGTATATTGGTTCATAGACATTTAGATTATTATTAATTGTTATTAAAACTTGTACACTTATATGTATTGACAAAAACTATGACAACACACTTCTCTTAACGAGGGAGGATATGTTGGGTGCGTCATGAGTAATATTGCATAAATAGATAATGGGAGAATGAATTTTTCCCTTATGTTCCAAAACTAAAGTTGATATCTCATGACCTTTTATGGAATTTATATATCCAAAATAAATATATGGTCATGGTGATTAATGGGAAAGTTTAGCTTTTGGAATTCAAAGAAATAATAATCGAGAACATTGGTTGATGGAACTATAATGCAACCCACTTGATTTGAGAAGTCAAGACAAAGGGATTACATTACAAGGTAAGAGTCATAGGAGGCGACACTTCATTACAGTGTTAACTTCTTTCTCTATGGGTTCCTTGGCGTGTTGCTTGACATTGAATTTGGACATTAGGCAGGCTCCATCCAATGCTAGTGAGAAACAGTCCTAGAGGGTCACACACTAAGTATATCGAAGCATCCCTGTTAAATATTTATTTAACAAGTTTAATAATGGTTATTACTGATTGTGATTTAATAATTATCAAAGGATGCCTTATCGCATTTATTTCTATGCTATTTATTTGAGAGAATAAATTGTGGGTGAAATAATATATTTATTAGAGAATAATAAACTAATATTTATATAATAAATAAATAGTAATTCATCACAGTCTACTAAATGTGGTGGAGAAAATAAAGAAAATGGAAAAAATACATGCCATGTATATTAATATACACACCGTATAGCTTTTCTGGGGATTTTAGAGAAATAATATTATTTATTTAATTAAATATTATTATGTGTAATTATGTAGGCACATGTCATGTAATAATAGTATTCAAACGCTATTATTAGACATAGGGTCTTACTAAGAATTAAATGAAATAAACAAATACCTAAGGGTAATTATTTTTTTTTCATTAATTTATGTATTATAAATCCCAATAACATTATTCTCATTAATACTATACATTATACGTGGTTATGAACAATGGATCTAGATAAATATATCAAGACAAGAGATAATTCCTTTCCTCCAAGAATGCTCTCAAGCTATGAGAGAGATCCTCCCCCACCGGATCATGGAGATTTCTTTGGAAGCGTCTCTCAAGAAGATCTATAGAGAACATATAAAGTGATGTCTCTTCCAGTCTTGCACTCGAATATCCCTTCGGTGACATCCAAAGATATGTGGAACATGTGTGGATCACTTATAGAGGAAGCTTACACTTCCCTTCAGCGACGCAATGACGTATCACATTGGATCGTGACTGTAAGAATCAATGGGGAGAGAATTCCATCAAGGTAATTATTGTATTTTAATTAAATTAAACATAACCCACATATGATGATCCTCTTAATGGTTCCTGGACTTCCATATTTATTTTTTTCGTTTTCCATTCTATTCTGAATATTCGATATTTTATCACCATGATATATCTCAGATTAATCATTGTTAATGGTAAAATTAAAGTTGGGTAGACCCATCCACACGCTTCCCCTATGCCCGTAACCTACAAGTTGTATCAGAGGGGTTCATATCATTGATTATAATTATTTAGTTTTTTTATGATTTATGCATTTAATCATTTAGTTGTTTCAATTCTAGTTAATACTTCTATAAATATGAATGTTGAGATATGTTACTCATCTTTATTTTCTCGTTAACCTTTCAAAAATGATATTTCCTTTAAATTTTGATTAAAATAAAATAGATGATCTCATTCAGTGGTGCCAAGGGTTCCTGGCTGTACAACACGAGAACACACGACGTGTATTCAACAGTATACACAGTGTCATCAAGGTTCAATGCATGGGGACTGGTCAACCAAACCAAGCCGTGTGATTGGAATTTTTATAAATCTTAATGAATCAGTGTGTTGACTAGGAACAAGTGGCACATGATATCCATATTACATGATGTTTGTCCCACTAGACACAGTGTGTAATTCCTTTAGGTTAGGGTTCTCCTGTGTACCCCATACATGGCTTGCCTGGCTGGAGACCGTGTAATGCGGATATTACACAACGTGTGGCCCACTCGACATGTTGTATACTGCAAGGATTTCTGAAGTACATCTATATTCAATATCCTCAAGTGCTTAATTAGAATGGACATTGAAATATAGTACATACTATGTAGTAGAAACTACACATCGTATCCCTTGGAGTGTACATTGGATGGACAATAAACGATTGTACACGCCGTGTTGTAGGAACTACACACCGTGTACTCAACCAAATTACACTGATTTGTAAATATTTGTTATTATATTTTACAAACCCTTGATACATGTACAAAGGTTTGGGAATAAATATGGGGCACAACAAGTGATACTTTTTTTTACATATATGTTTAATTTATCATCTCCATAATGTTCATTTCTACTCATTGTGTAGTACGAATGGGAATTCATCGGGTCTCGTCCAAGGTAGATGTTACATAAAAAGATACTTTTAAATTAATTTATTTTCTTAAAATTATGATGGACGATAATCTCCTAGGAATTTAGGATAATGGTTTAAGATAAAAGTGTTGGTTAATTATAGATAATAATTAATCGATTTGAGCATAATTTATCTTAAATAAGAATGATTTATGAATTGAATGATAGTTTTATTTATGTTTAAGTATCATTGCATGTATGGGTGATAAGGACCTAGACCATGAAATTTTTATGTGGATGGTTTCTTTTAAGATATTTTTAAATTAAAATTGTTTTCATGTGATCCTTCTCCTCATTAATATGTAGGGTCTATGTGAAAAAATGAATCTTTTATATAAAACCCCAATTCACCCCTCACCTGAAATTGAGATAAAAGAATATGTATTGGATGGAGATCCCAAGCTGGTGGAGGAAGCTCAAGTTATGGTCTAAGGAGAACCCAATCCATGGAAATACAAAGGTGGATAGGTGGAAAACATTAAACACAAACACAAAATTTTTAAGCTGTTTTCCCCTAGGTATTGGGTTTGTTTATTGACTGCTAGATAAACTAATCAATAGAACAAGCTCATGATCATTCCATTTATTTTATTTCATCAGTTTCAAGATTTTTTTATTGTGGGTGTGTTGTCATGATCACACAATTAATGAATTAAACCATCATGAAAGATGGAACTAAAATAAGACTGGATTATGCATAAATATTTTCTTAGACATGGTTAATCAGTTTTTTATATCCCACTTAATATTAAAAAGCTTTGAGAAAGACAATAAAATGGAAATTTAAGTATATGGATAACATCCATCAAGGAAATATTAAGTTGGTATAGCCTTTTATAATATTATTTTGAATCAAACCATAGTTCAAAGTGCTTAACCAAACCTAGTTGGGGTTCTTTCAATTTTTGGGAAATTATAATTTGAGGTTATGGGTTGACATGATATGGATCACATCAAGTGTTGACTACCATAGTAGGACTTTTTGTTACCAAGATGTGAATTTTGAGGAAATAAAAAAAAGGTATTTTGGATTGGAGAGTCGACCTAATGAATCAAGGAGTCTCAATTTAATGCAGTTGGCATTTGAAATGCATACAAAATACATTTAAAGTTACTTGAACAACCCTTTTTGGGGTAATTTGAAGGGAAATATTGATCCATTCCACTAGAATATTCATGAAACAGAATATTCTTTAGCCAATGGTGAGGGCTATTGGATTTCAATAAAATAGTGGGATACTAATAAGTATTAATTAATTTATTTTTTTTGGTTTTATCATGATAATGTAATAAATAATTTCTCATCATAATTTATAGAAATGGAAAACAAATGACTTCAAAAATATCATTGTCAACCATACTCAAGAAGTAAAACCTTCTCACTAGCACCAATTTCTAAGAGAGTGAGACGTGCTTATGCGTCATCCTTCCCTGCAAGAAGAAATTGTATATTTTGGAGGATCCTATTCTAGTTGCAACTAGAAATGAGGCAAGTGATGAGGAAATATCTATATATGAATCATTTGGATGATTCCACAGATTTCTAATGTTTCATGTTATAGGACATGTATAATGAGTTCCTAAATCAACATAAAAACATAGACGTGTTTAGTATGATGTCTTAATATAATGATATCTATCAAGAGAAGGAGAGACATGAGAGATTTGAGATCTACAACAATTTAGTCACAACATATCTTAGAGAGTCTATACCATTTGGTCCTCATGTAGTCATGTTTATTGGTTACATTAAATTCTTGGAAATGTTAGGGATTAAGTTCCCAAATATGTTGCGTATAGATCTCAGCCTATAATCACTGCCGAAGACCTCATCTGGCTTTATTTTCAACTAAAACATGAGAAACAATGACAAGAGTCTATCAGAACTAATGACATTGATTCTCCAGGTAGATAAAGACATGAAACCTGAAAAATATGTAGTCCTTATGGGGAATAAGAAAAGGAAGGAATAGGTATAGGGTCCAAGGATTTAAAAATGGTATGAAGCCCTTGAGTACCATCCCTCCATGAAGGGGAATATCTAGAGGGATAGAAAAGATTGGGATGACATATGTTTTTCATGTGGAAATCTAGTCCACTGGAAGAGGAACTACACCCAGAAGTGCGGGGAGATAAATTTTCATTTGTTATCAAGTGTAATATTTCTATTTCAACACCTTGGGTCTTAGATAGAACATGTGGAGCTTACATCTGTATTCAAATGTTGGGACCAAGTAGATTTATAATTATTTTCAGTGAAGAGGTGGATCTTTGAGATACCAATGGTATAAGGCTGGTTGCATTGGCCATTTGTGATTACTATCTGTAAATTTCAGCTGGAATTATTTTGGTTTTACAAAACAGTTATTATGTACCAAGTGTTATGAAGAACATAATTTTTGTATCATGATTGGATATGGATGGATTTATTTTCAAGATTTTAAGTAAGGGTTGTTTATTTTATAAGAAAAATGTATTTTATGGTATGTCTCATTTAAATAATGATTTGCCTATATTAAATTACAAAAATCAAGTGTTTTCAATTGATAACAAAACAAACACACATAACTCATACAACACCCAGTTGTGGCATCACCGTCTTGGTCATGTAAATGAGAAGTGCTTGAAAAAAATCTTCCAAAATGGGTATTTAGACTCTACTGAGCTAAAAACACTTGTAGATGTCCTAGTTATTTACAAGAGAAAATGACCAAGATTCCATTCGGTGGACAGAGTGAAAGGCCATAGAACGTCTAGGATTGGTACACATGGATGTATGTAGACCATTTCTAGAAGAATCTAGAGTTGGATATTCTTACATAATTACATTTATGGATTATTTGATAGATATTACAATATCTACATAATGACGTATAAGTCAAAGTCATTGGATATATTTAATGAATTAAAGAATGAAGTAGAGAATCATCTTGGTATGAAGATAAAGAAGCTTTGATCGGATCAAGGAGGAGAATATATTAACCAAGAGTTCATCAAACTTTATGGGATTTTGTGATTCAATCTCACTCACTCATACTTATACACCATAAAGGAATGGTGATAGTGAAAGGAGTAACCACACCTTGTTGGAAATGGTGAGGTCGATGATGAGTCATGCAGATCTTCCATTATCCTTTCAGGGATATTCATTACAAACTACAACATATAAATTAAACCGAGTACCAACTAAGGAAGAAAATAGAAATCCCTCTGAGTTATAGAATATAAAGAATACCATTTTGTCACACACACATGTATGGGATTGTGAGGTGTTTGTTAATTCCTTTTCAGAAAACAAACTAGCACCCCGGAGAACGAGGTGTATCTTTATAGGATATCCTCAGAAAATGAAAGTATATTTCCTATATAACCATGCAGACAAGAATGTTAATGTCTCCATAAAATCAGTCATTCATAAGAGGGAGCATATCCTCGAAAAGGATAGTGGGAGAAAAATTGACTTCAAAGAATATGATGCTCATGATACATAGGATTTGGTATAGTAACAAGTTCCAAAGATCCCTATGGAAGAGGTTATAGAAACACAATTTATAGGTTAGAGCACAAGGGAGGTAAGGGATCCAGATAGATTTGGTTTCCTAGTAACTAAGGATGGTGAATCATTATTTTTGGACAATGATGAACATCTATCCTATAAGTAAGTAGTAGAGTTCTCAGAAGCTACAACATGGCTAAAGCTAGGAAATATGAGATAGAATCCCTGTATCAAAATCATGTATGTGTTCTAGTTGATGAGCTAGTTTATTTAAATAATGTTAGATAAAAATGGGTGTTGAAGAGAAATTTAGACATGGTAGGTCATGTTAGAACCAATAAATCAGGGATAATGGAAAAATGATTCAACCAACATTAAGGAATTGACTACAATAAAACCTTCTTTCTAGTTGTCGTGTTTAAATACATAAGAATCATACTTTCCATAACAGATTACCAGGACAATGAGATTTGGAAAATGGATGTCAAAACAACATTTCTTAATTAGAATCATTAGGAAGATTTCTATATGACACAACCATAACGGTTTGTGAGGCCAGTTGAAGCCAAACAGGTTTTCAAGTTGCAGAAATCCATTTATGGATTAGAGAAAGCATCCAGGTCATGGAAAATTTTATTTGATAAAGCCATAAAGGAATTTGGTTTCATTAAGAATGAATGTGATCCATGTGTTTATAAGGGGATTAATTGGAATGTGGAAGTTATCCGAGTAGTATATTTTGATAACATATTAGTTATTGGAAATGATATACTAGCCTAACAGTTAGTTATGGACTTATTGAAAAAGAGTTTCTCCATGAAGGACTTAGGTGAAGGAGCCTAAATTCTTGGGACCAAGATCATTCATGATAGTTCTAGGAGTCTTTTTGGACTAAGTCAGGGTATATAGAATGACCAGATACTGAAGAGATTTATTATGGAACAATCCAAGAGGGGATTGGTTCTAGTGTCACATGGCCAACATCTTTCAAAGAGATTGCGTCCTTAGACACAACAAGAGAAATATAAGACGAGTAAGATCCCATATGCTTTGGCTATAATATCCATCATGTATTCCATGTTATGTACCAGACATTATATTTCTAATAAACTGATCATGGTAGATCGAAATAAACAATATCTAGGAGAACATCATCAGACTAATATTAAGAATATCCTTAAGCATCATAGAAGAACTAAGGATATGTTCCTAGCATATAGGGGATATGATGAGCTTGTCATCAGAGGGTATTATAATGATGGTTTTCAAATAGACCAGAATGATCTGAAGTCACAATCATGATTTGTTTTCTATCCCAACAGAGGATTTGAGAGATGGAATAGTTCCAAGAAGGAATTTTCCACCAACTCTTTAGTAGAGATTGAATATGTTGTGGCTTCTTATGTAGCCAAGGAAGCCATTTGGATTCTGAACATTTTCTAGGAGTTCGATGTGGTGCCTAGCAGTATAGACTCAATCACATTGTATTGTGATAATACATCAGTGGTGGCTCTAGCAAAAGAACCAAAGTCACATCAATGGACAAAGAAAATTATCTGGAAGTATCACATATTGTGGGATTTCTATCAAAAGGATGAAGTTGTATTTCGAAGAGTCTTCACATAATAGAACTTGGATGAACCCATGAATAATGTCCTATTTAATAAAAACCCTGAATAACATGTGAGAGCTAGCAGGTTAATAGATTTTAGCAGTTGGCTCTAGTCCAAGTGCGATTATGGTGGATTTCGCGGCCTTAAACCAATAAAATTGTACTTTTTGATAAAATTATATTCATATAATTGAATATTAATGAATTCCTTATAACATCAAGACTATTCTTCTCTGTGAAAATTTATGTGATAATGTCCTAAGGACAGCTGTTGCAATAAAGGGTCATAGTGGATCCCTACTAGTATGAGAACCCGAAAGTGCCATAACACCAATCTTGAATATATGTTCTATGGCCGGATGATGTTATTTGAGAGACACAAATAATACATTCCATTAGTGGTGAGGAATCATAAAATATTTAGGTACCTTCTAATGGTGAGTTCCCTTTGTAATATCTAGGGGGATATTATGAGAACGAGACCCGCTAGTAGGAAATCCACATTTCATAGTGTCATTGGATGTTCCTATCAACATGAGTGTATATTGTCCCTTAGACTTTAATATTATTATTAATATTTATTACAACTCACAAACATATATGTATTGAAGAAAACTGGGATGAAACACTATTCTAAGTGAGTTAGGATATGTTGGGTGCGTCACTAGTAATATTGCATAAATAGATAATTCAATAAAGGATTTTTCCCTTTATGTTCCAAAAATGGAATTTAATATATTGTGACCTTTGATTGAATTGATATATCCTAAATAAATCCATGACCATGGTGACGAATGGGAAAGTTAAATTATTGGAATTCAATGAATTAATAATCGATCACATGGGTACATGGCACTAGCATGTGACCTTTTTTATTTGAGATGTTGAGAAAAATTGGTTACATTACACGGTATGCGTTCTTATGAGGTGACATGTCACTGTAGTGTTAACAACTATCTCTATGGGTGCCTTGTCATGTTTCTAGATGATAACCTTAGAATTTATGCAGGCACTTCCCAATTCCACTGATAATGATGCCTAGATGGTTACACACTAAGTTTATCCATGTATCTTAATTAAATATTCATTTAAAAAGTTTAATAAAGATTATTTCTGATTTTGGTTTAATAATTATTCAAGGAAGCATGATCACATTTATTTCGTCAATGATTATTCAAGAGAATATATTTTGGGTGAAATAATTTATTTATTAGTGAATAATATAGAGATATTTATTTAATAAATAAATATTCATTATTCAATGTTTAATAAATGTGGTGGAGGAAATAAAGAAAATCAAAAAACAAAAGTACACACCGTGTATATTAATATACATTCCATGAATGTTTTTTGGGGATTTGTGAGAAACATTGTCATTTATTTAATGAAATAATTTTTGGTGTAATTCTCTGGGTTCATGTCAAGTAATAATAATAATAAAATGCTATTTTTAGATATGGGGTCTTACTAAGAATTAAAATAAAAAAATAAATACCTATTGGTAATTATTTTATTTCATTATTATAAGTATTATAAATCTTAATTACATTATTCTCATTAATCATATCCATTATTTGTGGTTGGGAACAATGGATCTAGATAAAGCTCTCAAGACAAGACAAAATTCCTTTCCTCCAATAATTCTCTTAGGTTAAGAGAGAGATCCTCTTCCACCGGATCAAGGAGGGTGATTTGGAAGAGGCTCTCAAGGCGATCGAATGTGGAAATCACAAGAGAATGCTCTTCCATGAAGGAACACGTAGATACCTTCAGCGACATCCATAGATATGTGGAGAACGTGTGGATCACCATTAGAGGAATCCAACAATTAGATTCTACGACGTAATGGCAGATCACATAGGATCGTGACCCGGTACATCAATGGAGAGAGAATTTCATCAAGGTAATTCATTTCTTTTAAATAAATTTATTATAAAAAATATACAATGATACACTCTATGGTTCTAGGACTTCCATCTTTTATTTTTCAATTATCTTTCTATTCTAAAGATCTGGAATTTTATCATCATGATGAATCTTGGGTTATCATTATCAACAGTAAAATTAAAGTTGGGTGCACACATCTGCGTGCTTCCACTATACCCAAAACCTACATAGATCTCATGGGATTTTATGTAAGGGATTTTGGACCAATCATAATCCACCATGAGACATTTTACTCTATGTTTATGGGACTGGTTAGTGAACCTAATCCGCTACAGAACATTTTTCACTTTATAATGATAGTCTTGGGAGGGATCCATGACTTGTTTTTAGGATGTAATTTTGTATTTTTTTTCACATATTATATGTTCACATGATCTTGTGATTTAATTTTCTTATTCAATTTTCCATGATTATAATAATCATATTTATTTTTTTGAATGATTTATATATTTTATGTTTTTGTTCCTTGCTTAAATTTTCATACACATATTCTTACATTATGCTTACTTTTGATCATTAATTTTAATAACTTATTCTTACCCTTATTTAGAATTCAGGTTCAAAACTTTCAATTTTTTCCATTCCCCAAGTTTTTAAGGTAATTATAACATATGAGAAGTCTTTAAGGGGTTTAATAATAGTTTTGTTATTAATAAATGTTCTCAATTATTCTGGAATAACATGCCAATATAAATTGTCTTCAAAGAGACTAATCCTTATGTTTTGGTATTGTGATGTTTTTATGTGATATGATATATTTAATTTTTGTAAATTATTTAATAATTTAGATATATATTTCTTGGGATGATATAAATCAGTCTTTAAAGAAAACTTTTTCATGATTTCTGACTCAGAAGAAATTTTAGTAACTCGAATTTGTTTTGGAAGGTGTGAGAAAAAAATTCATAGTGCATTGAAATGTATGATTAAATTTCCAATATAGATTCCCTATGATGATAATGGAAAAATTATGTATAAGATAAATAAATTAAATTCATGTCTATGTAAAGATGTTTTAAAATCTATTTGAAGAAAAATCAATGTGTTCGTGATATTGGGTGTTCATCCAACATAACCAGAGATCTGAAGTTACTAAAAGGTATTAAGAAAAATGAATAGGAAGCGTTCAAAATTGGAAATTATTGTTCTCAAAAATCAATGGTGTTGGATCAACTAAAAAAATCACACAATTTGAAATCAAATTATGTGTTATATGTGGAAGTATTGAAACATAATATCTTGAGTGTGAGTAAGCTCCATGATAATGAACATTCATTTATTTTCAATAAGGAGTCACATATAATTATAAGATTCAAATATGGAAGGGTAATTTTATAAGGAAATATAATGAATGGTAATTTGTTTTTAATTATTGCGTCAACCAATACCTATTTCTTGGGTGAAAATATGAGAGTATGCTTTGAAACAATAGGCTTGTTCATCTTGGTCAATGAAGCTTAAGAAAAATTTAGACACCTAAATTTGTGATGGATTTTCCCGATATCAAACAATAAGGTTATGTGATCTATGGAGCATTCGAGAAAGTAAGGATGACTCGAATATATCATAAAAATGAAATCATTTTTACTATAAGGCCAGTGTAACCCATTCACACTAATTTTTGTGGTCAAAAGATGTAAATTTCTATAACTAATTTTTTTATTTTGACACATTTATCAATGATTTAACTAGAATGAACAATTTTGTTTTCATAATACACAAGTTAGAAGAAATATAATTTTTTTAAAATTATCAGGATACATGTTGAAATTTTTTTGGGGCTCTTCATAAAAAAAATTATATCATAAATTGGAAGGAATATACATGAATTTTTTTTGAAATTTATATTTTTAATAAAGTGATCATGTATCAATTAAACACACCACATACTACCAAAAAAATGGATTAATAATACTAAAACATATTCATTATGGAAATTATAGGAACAATGTTATCTAAAAATAATATCAAAAAATATTTCTAGAGAGAAACAATGTGTACCACTATACACATTCAAGATTATTGTATTTTTTTGACTTGAAATAAATTTTACTCCTTATGAGATGTGGTATGTAAATAATCAATCTATCAAGTAATTTATGTATTTTTTAGTAAATATTTTATAATAATAAAATATAGTAATATGGGAAATTTAAATGGAAATTAGATGAAGGAGCCTTTATGGGTTTCATATCTAATGACAGTGGGTATATATGCCAAAACAAAATGGTGCAAAATAAATTGGATTGTTCTGATGTAAAAATAACTAAAAAACATCATAAAAATGTTTTAATAAGGTTTAAAATGGGTAAAAACAATATGGAACAAAGAATAACTTTGAAAAATGGATTATAAAACACTCTGAAAATAAGAACAAAATATCAATATTGAATTTGATCAAACTTCTAATAATGAAACAACTATAAAATAGGGTTTGAGACATCAAATATTTAAAATTGATGCTGAAATTTTGAAAATATTTGGCAAATAGAAACCATTTGCCCAAACCAAAAAATCACTAAGAGTTGATAATCATATAACACTTATATCACAGATTTAACAAATAACATTTCAAGGAACTATTTGGAATGAATAATGGGTGAAAACAATGAATTATGAGATTAATTAAATGTATATAAACTATAATTGGGAGTTTTTAAAAGGATAAATGGTAAAATAGTTATAGGCCCCATGTTGGTTTTTAGAAACAGGATAAATGATAAATGTGGGGAAACAGGAAACATGTCTTGGTTGGTATGCATGGGGTACACTCAAATGGAATGCATTGAAATTGAATTAAAAATTACTCCTATAGACAGGTTGGATACCATTATAATGTTCCTTTTAGTGGCTACACACAAGTATTATAAATTCTATTAAATATATGTGAAATATTCCTTTTTGAATGGTGATCTTTAAGAGGATTTTGTTATTGAGAAATAAGATGGTTTTATACTTGATATTGGTGGATGAATGGTTTATAAACACAATAATGATTCATATATTTTGAAATAGGCACATAGAGCATGGTACTCAAATCATGATGGATTTTTAAGATATATGTACTTTGTAAAATTTAAAGATAATATAAATTTACATTTAGAGGAACTACCGACATGAACATTGATTGCAATTGTATATGATAATGATATAATTTTTCTAGTGAAAATGTGTATCTTCATGATGAATTTTCTAAGAATATGAAGAAGTTTTTTGAAATTGCAATGTTATGGAAAATGAAATACAATATAGGATTAAAATTTGAAGGGAAGAAATCATATTATAATTTCTATCCTTATAAAAATATGCTAAAGAGTTTTTGAGAAAGTTATTCATGGAATAATTAAGAGAAGTTTCAAACCCAGATTCAGTTTGAGTAAAATAGATCAATTATGAAAATAATAATGGGGTAAATCAAGAATGGTATATAAGATTCATTGTAAGGTTGTTGTATTTGACTAAATCAAGACCTGATGTAGACATTGCCATGACACATTATGCAAGATGTTAGAGTGAACCTAGGGAGTCACACATGCTGGAAGCAAAGAGTGTCCCATGATATGTGAATGGAATAATGAAATGTGAATTTTTATATAAGTACAACACATATTTTAATTTTATTTGATTTAGAAAAGTGAATTTGGCATGATTTTATACAAACATAAGATCCACATCTGGTGGGAATTTCTCCATTATCGGGGGATGTGTGAGGTGGTAATGTATGAAATAGAATACAATGACGCTCAACATAGTAGGAGAAGAGTGCATGGATAATGAAAATTAATGTATATAGGTTTTATGGATGGTTTTACAGGTATCCTATTCACAGGATGAAAATTAGAGATCACTAAGGAAACACTAGGACATTTAAATTGTTTTTGATATATCCAAAAATTCTATAAAAAACTATATATCAAAATATAATGACATTCAATATCATTTTATTATAAAAAAATACTAATGGAAATAATAGGTTGAAATATATGTCTAAAAATTTAACATTCTGATATATTAAAGAAGGCTATTTCCTAAGAGTGGTTAATTTAATTTTGGATGAAAATTCTTTGGTATCCATCCCCTATCACCTAAAAGTGAGGGTAAATTGAACATCCCATGTATTTGTACTTTATTGTCAAAGGGAGGGAAGATAGTGTTACAATATTGAACTTATATTCTTGAATCTTATGTTTAGGTTAATGGTAATTGGGTGAGACTTGTGGGGAAAGGATGTCTGATTTTAAGGGGAGTTAATATAATTCAATTGGATATATGTAATTATCACCGAGGGGTGAAAATATCGAAATCATTACCTTATCCAATAGCATAGTTCAAGACTATTTTGATAAGTGAAGGATGTGATTATATGATTCCCAAGTGTTATGATGATTACTAAATTGATCTGAGGTTGTTTTGAAGGAGTTGTATCAATGTCTCTAATAAATAAAATGGGTTATTGAAGTGTACATGGATTTGTTATTTTTTTTATTCTAATTTATTATGTAGATATTTAAAGATGAACATTAGGATACATGGATATTTTTTAGTTTTGTAAGATTTTTTCGAGATGATTGAAGAGTGATGAAGTGAATTTGTAGAAGAACCATTGTCTTTATAAAGATAATGGTAGTTTTATAGTCTCTCTATAAATTTATAAAGGTAACAATCATAATACATTACAACAATACTTCAAGATCATAATTATTTTGAATCTTTATCATAATTCCTTTCTCGTGTAATCCTTTTTTAGTCCTATGATCATAAACCATTTCCATGAGTGTAATAAGTCACTAAACATAGGCCCTTGTGGATCAAAAGACATCATGTATGATCATACTTCTTTTTGGTTTTAATTATAATTTTTTACCAAGTATAATACTATAATATGAATTTTAAATACCCCAATTTATGTCTTTTGTACTTAGAAAAATTTTCATTATGGTACTAGATAAAAAATATTATTTTTAGTGTTTAAATATTATTCAGAAAATAACCAAAATGATGAAGATGATCATTATGGATTTAAACATCACATCTAACATGGGGTTCAAGGTGAATTTCAAGATAATTAAAAAATGGTGATCAATGTTCATATATATATTATGATCTAAGAATTTTTATCTGAGATGTTATTGTTTTCCATGAAGTTGATTTCATGTTTGAACAATCTCTGTATTTTAAATTTAGATTGTTAATATGATGATACATTTCGGATTTTATGTCTAAATAATCGCTAATATATATACATGAAATGATTTTTTATTATGTTCTCAATTTTGGAAGTCCAAATTATTGAGTACTTGAGTAATGCACTATGTATTAGTTATTCATGACATGAGTAAGAAGAAGATGTCTTTAGTCTTCAACATTGTAAAAAATAAGATGGGTATTCTTATAATTCACAAATATATTTTGTTTGAATTATTATAGATGATAAAATATGATAAATTTATGTAAATGGGGTTTTCTAATGAAACAAATAATGAAGGAGGTCATATATGGAGCATGAACATGAGGTCAACCGATTCGAGAAAATCATGGCAGGTTGTATTCTATGATTCTAGTGATTGGTGTTTCAAGAATGTTGAGATGAAATTTATTTCTCTTAAATTATAATAATTGTATCATTTTTGGTAATAAATAACAGGATTATATTTCAACAAGATATAAGATAAAAACTTAAGATGAAAATATAGTGTAATGAAATTTTGAAGATGTGGGGAAGATATAACAATGCTGAAGTTCGGGAAAATTATCTATATATATATATAAATGATTCTTGGGAATTAAATGGTTTATCGAAGTCTAAGATTGAGAATTATTTCTACACAAGGTTCTATATGATGTGAGAAACTATTCTTGAATAACATAGATACTTCCCATGGAAGATCTATATTTCCAGTTGTTGAAGCAGTGAAACACTCAAGAATATATTACTCTTTTTGGTTACGTTAATTATATGATGGTAGTGTGAAATTTCACAATCTTATGTAACTCTATGATGTCCTGGTCAATCTATATGACATCACTATAACATTGTAAAAAATAGTTCTTATAATAATTAATATATGGTTTGGATAACTAACCAACCCCGACAAAGAGTTACTTATATGCTAAGGGGATGAACCATGTAAAAAATCACATGTTTATTTTTTCATTATTATCTACATACATGAGTTTGGTTGATAAAAAATATATGAGTTGATAAAAATTTAATATGTTAAAAAGGTTTATTTTAAAATGAAATTATATTAATAAAACTCATCTTCATTTATTCACCCCTTCCTAATAGAGAAAGCTGACAATTGAAACTTCATTCACTAGAGCAAGGTGGAATCTCATCACAATCATAAGAATTTTGTAAATGGTTAATAGAGTCAAAATTTTAAATTAATAATTTTCCTTTGTATTTTTATATAATTTTGAGAAGGATGAGAAAGATGATGAGGTGAAATTTATGTGAATTTCATCGAAATGAAAAATTCATATCGAAATGGGATGCGTTACATTATTATTTGTTTTAAGGGAATATGGGTTTTCTTAAGTATTGATGTTGAGGGAAGTAAACACCACTTGTAAATATTATATATTCCTCAAACTATTATTTTATTTATCACATCATGTTTTTATTTATTATGTTGTGGTGACTTGTATAAATAAAATCAGAGCTATATCAAAATGTTTTGGGGAATAGGTTATGGTCATCATTATTAGTTTTTATTTTAAATGGATTCTTGAACCGAATCATTATTTTATTTGTTAAAATGTAATGAATTTTGAATGTATTTAAATTTACAAATGGAATAATCATATGAAACAATGAAATATCTATTGAATATGATGTGAATTAAATATCAAACCATTAACTGAATAGATTATGATGTAATGAGGGTAATTACATCATAATGCATTAGAGACCGTAAAATTTAAAAGGAACCTATCGATTATAATTTCATAAGTGATATGGATTAATATAATTATTTTTGAATCCCCATTGACTGATCATGATCATGGTGTAAGTCATTACATTATTCAATGATTTTAGGCCTCTTAGATTATTTAAAAAATTTAGATGGGTATTTATCTTGATATATAGTTTCATGTATTTTTGGAGAAATCTACGTAATAGTGGGAGTCAGTTAGGTTTTCATGGGAACTCGTTTTATGGTCTATTATTTTAATCCTACATGGATCAAATATAGAGCTACTTGATAGAAATATGCATTAAATTTAAAATCATGACACAATTTTATTAACAATACCATGGTTTGTACTGAAGTAAAACACATCGTGGTGAAGGTCTCCACATTATGATTTTTTACAGTATAGTTCATATATTATATGATAATTCAATTTGATTCTCCTAAAATTCATTTAATCTATCATATATCAATTAAAAGGTTATATGATGATATTTATATGATTTTACTGAATTTGTTGTCTTGAAACAAAAAAATAATTAGAATTTAAGAGATTATTTATATTATAGGGAAAACCTAAATTAATCTATCATGGAGTGTGAGGTGATTTAGAATATTTATTTTCAATATTATTTATAGAACAAATCTACAGGTGGTGATTTAAATGTTGTTTCAAAAGAGAAAATGAAATAAATGAAACTTGAATTTAAAATAGAATTTAAGAAAAAATATTAGTATTCAAGAGAGATATGTAAACGGGGTCATCATAATGTTGCTATTCGTGTTGGAATGTTCATGTTTCTCAAAAATTGAATAGTTTATATGTAATTCTTTTGTAGATTATTACTGAAATCCAGAATACCCTCAAGAATATTTTAAATGAAACAATTTTTTATGGGACTTTTTGTTACTATTTTATAGACAAGTTACATAACTTATGGGATGTATAAGGACTTACAAAGTACATTAAAATCATATCTGAATTATTAAATAAAGGATCTATTTTGGTTTTTAATTGGTATAACACATGTATCACCACTAAAAACAAAAAAAAATCAGTCATTTAAAGTGGATGAGCGAATCTCATTCAATGTATCAATACATAATGATTCAAATCAAAATTATGTTAAGATAAAAACTAGTGGAGTGTTTATAAACTATAATTATATAAATTAATATCCAATTATGTTTCATAACTAACTCTCTATGTGTGTAGCTCCCTTGTTGTGACGATACACCATTTAGCTCACCATCGAGAGAAGGTAGCTAGTATGGAAATCTAAATTTAACCTTTATATAACTATATGGATAAGGAGATCAATAAGGTATAGGATGATTATTGAAATACTTTTGATATATAATAAATTATAGTTTCAACACCCTTTCCAAATTTTCAAATGAGACTCCTATGGTTCCACATTGTAGGTAATGGGTGTTAGCTTTTTTAACACAGATTTGAAAATACCATTTGTAGTATAGTTTTAAGAAATTAAACAGCCTTATCACAGTTTTAGAAACACTGATGAATATTTTTCCAAACTCTTAAATGCATCTTTGTTAAATTCAGTGTAAAATTGAGTTTTATAATGGGATATATTGTTTAAATACCAAGTTATACCCTAGATATTGATCATTTCATGATTTCGAAAAATATCACTTCATTTGAGCCACTAAATATATAAACTGGTAATAATCATCTTATAAATAATCATATCCCACATAGTTAATGATAAAAAAATCAGCCTAATTTTTTGGACATATTTCTTCTAATATGAAAATCAACTCTCATATGTTTTTAGTCTTCTATGAAATTTGGTCCATTTTTACTCATGTTCATCTTGGGCTCTCCAAATCACCTCCATATATAATGAAAACCTCAAATAAAGTGAAATTTTGATTTTGAAATGTATTTAACAACAATTAATTAAATAATGCGAGAGTAAAAACTTATAATTATATTTATAATTTCAATAAAAAAGTAAATTATAATATTGGTATTGGGGTGTGATAAAAGAGTAAATCACAATGCAATCACACCTCCGTACCTGAATACTTTCACCCATATTCAATTACAAATTTTAGAAAATAATTATTGAATATATTACCTATTTCTAAAATATTTATCATTCAAGGTAAATTCTATCTACAGTATAGAAAGAAGAAAAAAAGAACCACACTATGTAGTTATTCTCAACAAGAATGGAAATAAGTGTCTCATAAATTACAAATTACAATAGAATGATATTCAAGGGGACTCTTATAACAATTTTAATAAATAAATTCCTGATTCATCATTAAAATTAAATCCATATGTCTGTCTATGAAAACCATTTAATTATCATCCTCCTAATTTTTATTCAGCAAACCAAAGTAACTTTAAGATTTTATGTCTTACCTTTTTTACTCCACTGATCCTTCCCTATACCCTATGCAATCATGTTTCTAAACCCACTCACTTATTAATCTAGGAAGTAAAACCATTTTTGTTTCATACTTCATTTTGTGATTTAATAATTTTTTTATTTTTTTGTTAGTTATTTCAAACAAATTAGGTGTCAACCATATTTCAATATTATACAATAAAGAAACCAACTAGATAAGAAACAAAGGTATGAAAATTCCATTCTTGAAATAAAAATAATGTTAATCAGACTTATATATACCTATAATTAAGTATAAAAGATTAAAAATTTTTGCTTTTGTGCAATGATGTGTGGAGATATTAAATGACCTTATTTTTGAAGAAAACACGCATAAAAAATATTAACATCACCAAGGTTTTGAAATATAAAACAATTTATATCATTGAAAAATATATAATTTCACTAAAATCACCCAAAAAAATTAAATCCATGCCCATGATCACATTACATCAGTGATATAAATTTTATTTAAATGTTAAAATAATATGAAATAGGGTAATTTAGCATGAATTTTGAATAAATTCAATTATTCTATGGTAATTTCATATGAGTATTCTAGAAAAAAGGGATAAATAAGAAAAGGAAGAAGAAGATACAAAACATGAAAATTATATAAAATAAAAAAAATATTGAAAAATAAAAAATATGAATGAAATATAAATATATTATAATATACGAAAAAGTGAGAAAAAGAAGAAAGATGAAAAAATTCTTTACTAACTCCAGAATGCATCCACCCTAAACCTAGAATTTTCAGTCCCCTTAAGGTAATTAAATATAAGGTTTGGAGTAAGGATATAACAAGTTGGGTGTCATTGATAGATGGATTTATGAATGTTTCATTCTCCAATTGGGGGTTATGAAAGGGTTTAATGGAGGAAATTTTTTCATTTCCCATTGATAGTGAATATATGTTGGGTTTCTTCCTTTTTAACACACACAAATACAAATGGATGGACTATAGTGACATTGTATGGTCTAAACCAATTTTAACTAAGATTAATTGGGTGTAACATCATCCTGGTATTGCTAATGACAACATAATTCAAAATATGGAATTCGAAATGAAGGGTGATGCGATTGTGGTCATCCTTGGTTATTTCCTTCTAGATTTGTAGGTTCTCATAAGATTTTTTTATTTCCTCTAGCTTCTAAATAAAAATATTTATTTAAGAAACTAGTGTAAAAACCTTTAAGTGAATTATTTTATGGAATAATAGACAAATTGATCTATCTCAGGTAGGAGGATAAAAATATTTTGAAATAATGGCATATAATGTGACATGAAAATGAGGGTTTTGAATGTAGTATGGTAAGCCTACAATTCATCAGTGATCCAAGGTATCTAATACTTTCTATTAGGTTGGATCATTCTTTGAAGAAATTATTTAACCTTATAATTAGAAACCATATCATGTCTATTAATTTTGGAAAAATAAATTTTATAAACATGATTACCTACCCCCTACCAATGAAAAAGAGCATGCATTGTGCGGTTGTATAAAGGAAAATGTCTATCACAGATGATGAGCCTTGGATATTCGAACCTACAAAAGATTTGGGTTCAAAAAAATTATTTAAATTCCTTTGATACTTTATCCATTATGGATCATTCATCTACATTTTTAGATTCATATTCCACTATTATAAGAGTATAATGGTTTCTAATTAAATTATGAAATAAACATGTAAATTCAAATCCCCAAACATAAAAAATTTTAAAGAAAGGAAGGGGTTGTATTGAAATATAACTTATTTTAGAGACATTACCTGTCCTTTGATAATGAGGAAAATATATAAAAAATTCTTGGATATCTTACAATAATTTTGGCCAAAATAACCCAAAATTAGGTACCTTACGAGAAGTCCAGTGTAGACCGAAGTGACCCCCACATGAAAGACTATGAACAATCCTAAGGATAGATTGAAACTCACCATCGGGAACAACACACTTTATTTTATGATCAATACATGTGTTCCAAAGGTTAGGTTCATCCCAAAAGTAGAAATGATACTAATTGTTAAAATTTCATCATGGTTTTTTTAAATCAATGGTTATTTAATATGATACCAAATTATTATAATGTTTGTGTACCAGAAAATAACATCTTTCACTCAATAAAATTTCTCATCATTAAACATGTCATTGATAGTAATGATAGGATATGACTCAATGTTTGAGGATGGATGGATCATACAGATATGGTCATCTAGAACATTATCAGATCATTTTTACCCATTATTTATAAATAAAATCCATAAAGGTGGATCAAACTATGAATGAGATGTGGTTTAACTTATTTTTTATTAAGTATATTCTAGAGTGATGCTTGGTCAAAATACATAATCGCTTTGGACCCTAAAACATATGGCCTTATTTTATCTCAAGGAAATACAATGGATTTTATTTCATTGTGGTATATCATTCTTGGTCCTGGTACAATGTACATGAGGTATATGCAATTACATGAGAATCTCATTTGACATGTTATGCTATGGTTACCTGAATTAAAAGGTTGAAAGTGTCACACATGATCTCTAATTGTAAATCCCCTCATAGTGGCTGGATTATCAAGGGTGACATTTGAATCCATTCCAATTTATTAAAATCACCCTCATTATTTTTATCATATATAAATTCATTGACTTTTTTGAGTAATTATGAGATGGAGAGTAAATTCTTGATAGCATCATGAATGAAACTGTGATAAAATCCCAGATGACCTGAGAAATACCACACAACCTATATATTAACGGGGAATTATAGGGAAAAAATAGAATCTATTTATGATTTATAATCTGAAATTACATCTTGATAAATTAAATTTAGATGTATAATCCATTGTTTCTATATGATGTGAAATTTATCATAATTTAATAGATTATTATTTTCAATAAAGACATAGTGGACAACACATGAACTTCAACTCATAAAATGAGGATTCACAAACAATTAAATCATCCATGAACCCTTACATGCATTTATCTAGTTTATCTAAAAAAATACTAACCCCATATCTCTCTAAAGTACCCAGAGCATTGCACCAACAAAATTGCATCTTTCTATATGAATATGTGTCAAATGAATAAGTGAATATTGTCTTCCCTTGATCTTGTGTGGAAATAAGGATCTAAAAATATCTAGAATACACATATAGGAAATAGTATTTGGACTTACCCTTTAACCTATATATCATTTTTAATGCAAAATAGTGGTAAATAGTCCTTTATATGGTGTTTTTTAGTCAATGATTTTATATACAAAAACACTATCAATTTTTCACATCTTTCGGTACAAATTCATTATATTCATTTTGGATTATTATTATGTTGTAAAGTTTTATTAGGAACTAATTTAATTAGACTAAACCATTATCTATCATATATAGGATAAATTATTCTCGAATCAAATAATTTGGATTCCCCCCTTTTGAATACAATAAGTAGGTTTGTGTTTAGTTGGTGTTGTTTCCTCCTCATTAGTTGACCCTAATTTTTTAATAATATACAATTCATGAAAATTTATGGAATAATATTGGGAATGACTATAAGAATACAACATATTTTTTATACTCCCTTAAATGGTCATGCAATCTCAATTTATGCTCCATAGGGACTACATTGTCAATGATGAAATACAACTTGGTTTCATTCCTAAGATATGAATATTTTAAATTTAATGGAAATTGTTTAATTTCCAATTTTGTGGAATTTTGGATTCATGGGAGGGAATGAGAAAGAGATAAATATATTGTCACATATAAATACATAGTGGTAACATCCTTATATGAGAATTAATATTTCATAATATAAGTATAACTATCAATGGTCATTGTGTCCAAAATGTAAGAGAAATAATTAATTATTAAAAAATCATTAAATATTTACTATCCATTACAAATTCCACCCATGAATCATTACTCATCATGCCCATCAGTGATGAAAAATTTTAAAATGGAATAGGGGAAGGAAGGTAATTTTCTATGATAATAAAGATTAAATTAACAAAATTAATCAATTGGGATAAACATTCATCTTATGGGTACTTTATGGAATCAAGGGTGTTATAGTTGAAAATTTGACCACTAAACTCCATATATAATGAACAAGTTTGAACATTAATTATGATTTTATATGTTTTCTCTAAATTTACTCCTAATATTTTTTTTAATTTCCATCCAGCCTATCATTTTCCATTTTATTCATTTAAAAATCAGTATGAAAAATTGAGTTTTTAACCATCACAATAACATCCTCTAGCTCACCAAAAATGTTTGAGTTTTTATTATTTTCCAATTGAACTAATTTTCCAGTAGGTTATAGCTCGCCCACATCTACTGAATAGAAAAATAGATTGAGGTATCAAGTTTATAGAGGCAAACAAATAATGCATGACATTAAAATAGAAATACTCTCTTATGGTACATGGAATCAAGAATGCTCTTAGATCTATGAATTTGGTGGAATGTGATTGGTGAATCAATGTTGAGATTGTAATAACTTTGATTTTATTTCTTTTACCGTTTCCAAATTTATATATATATATGCTTTTTTCATCGAAGATGGTGCCATGTAATTGGGTTTGTTGGCCCTTGTATTTAAAATATTAAATATATTGAACTGTATGATTTCATAATTTTGTTAATAAATAAATTATAATTAGTCAAAGTCGCATATAGAAAATTGGAGGGTTCTTTTGAAATAAGAATTTGGGGTTTACCCTAGGTATAATAATTGTTTCTCATGCATAAAAATTTTGCTCGATGCAGAATCATGGGAAGATATTAGATGAAGTAAATAATAAAAATTAATTTCAGTAAACCTAATTCCCTCCCTTTTCCATGATCTGATAATTTTTTTTTGTTTATTTTTTCTTTTATCCCTAGAAAGTATTTTCTACAAAATTCATTTTTGACTTTTGTTTCCAAGATTTTGATTGATGGCCAAGTTCACAATGAACATCGATAAACTCATGTTGTTTATTTTCCCTCTCTCCATCATTTATTCAGGTGTTCATTGATAACATATAGTGGTCTGATGAATTGACTATCAATCCTGTTTAGGATAAAATTGAAACACATATTAACATTTTTGTGCATGTTTGGTGATGATGGTCATGATTTTATAAAGAGATGAAGATCCAAAATTGATATTGGATGAGTAATAGAAGACTAAACCCTTATAAAGTGGTGAAGGTTTAATATATTCATTGGGGGAGATGAGAATCATTATTTTTTCCATGAAATGTAGAAAATTGGTGTATAAAGGTGTTTCCTCTGATTTCGGGATCATGAAAGAATCCCCTAGTAGGATATGTGGTAGAATCTGTTGATGAGCAAGGATTTGGGAATAAGATGAACATTTTATGAAAAATTCAAGTACAGTACATTTATTCAATAAGAACACCTGTCATGTATTTAGATTTCTCTATAAAATGGGGTTTCCATCCCATGTAAAATATCACACAGCCATGTGGAACCCCTGTAGGCCGTGTGAACCTACTTGGGAAGATGGGTTGTGTACAGAAAGTACATGTGCATGAACCAATGTGGTATTATATGTTGTGTCCCGCTACTATAAATTAATTGTGACATTACTTTTCTAGTCTTTCAATTTTGGGGAGAGCACAATACCCAAGACCCTAAGAGGTACCACATACCATATTTCACAGGTGACAGACTTTTTATGTGTCTTTTTTACATTTTATGTGAATATTCAGAATATAAATAGTTATAAAATTCATAATATATCAAATTTAACCAAGGGACAAGCAATTTACCTATTTTGAATGATCTACCTCCCATATATCGTTTCAGACATAGAATTGGACCTATGAGTAGTCCTTCCTGAGTATCTTTTTGGTGTTGGATCTGAGGATGACCACTATCTCAACATAAGAGATATAACATGAGGTGTAATGATCATATCACTACTTTTATCATGATCCATTGATGTTGAGACTCAAGTGAGATCAATTTAGTGATAACAATATTGGAAACCCCTAACAAATGTGTATTCTAGGGAGTTGGTCCCGCATTTCATGTACAGATTGGATTAGAAACCCCTTTGTACTCAACATAGAGTTTTGGTCCTCTATCTATATATTGAAACAATATCATCATCCAGTGAATATGGGGCATAGTTCCTCCACTGTTTTGGAGTTATCACCCCCTCATTAGTGGCATTCCATGGGTGGGACTTGGGTCCCTCGTATCTGGTGAGGTTTATATCTGGCTACTAGCATTGGGAAAAAACTAACACTTCAAAATTCATATAGAATCACCATCCTTATTTGAATATAAATATAAAGAAATTTGTATCTCACTTAATTTTTTTAACAACCCAAGATTTTGTGATATTTTTTATTTTTAAAAAAATTAAATACTTTGTGTTTCACACAACAATGATTTCAAACAAACTGTAATCTATTAATAAATAACTATTATAAACTAGCCACTAAAATGGAAGTAAGGAATAGTATTAACCATATTATGAAATTTAAATATTATATATTTAAACAAATGTTTTTACATTCATCTAAAATGTTTTATATGAATATGATATGAATGAATCAAATTTTATGCATTAAATGGCTATATTTATCTAAAGGCAGTTTTACCATATTTTAATGGAACACTTCTTTTAAATCAAAATTTCTTAACATATAAAAATTATATTTGAAAAACTAAACTTAATGTCATAAATAAGAATATAAAAACCTATTTTGGTTGAATTATTCGTATTTTTCTGATATGTTTCATTTTTTATGAATAGAAAACAAATATTACATATTAATTAAAAACTACATTATCACCTAACTTATTAATCTAGATAAATTCAATTTAAAATTTGTATTAAAGTATAATTTGTTAAATAATACATCATTAAATCAAATTTGTGTCATTTTAATGAATTTTAAATTGAAATTACATATAAAAACATTTCAATATTTTAAACATTTTTACATTAAAAACATGCCGTTGTACGTCGTCTAAATATTAATTTTAAATTAATTTATCCATATGATATGAATTTAAATACGAAAAATGGATTCCGTTTATTTAATCTTAAATTGAATTTTTTTTACATTGGTCTCTTTAATATTTATGGCCAATATGAATAGAAAACATAGTACTTTTAATTACCACAGATAAAGGAAAATAAGGTAATTAAGAGTAAAAATAATATAATAAATTTTAGAAAATTACTGTAAAACATACCGTAATTTTATTGTTTAAGTGATTTTTGACTATATTAATCCTTTTACAAATTTTATGGCCTTTTGGATCCACTTGGTTGACTATAATCCTTTTATAGTATTTTATTCTATGAAAAAAAATATGTGATACTCATATTATTAATAATGGTTACATTAATAATATGAATTATTTAGAAAATATATTCTACAATAAATATTAATGTTAAATATAATATTTTTATCTTCATTATGATAATTTTTTTATTTTTAAGAAAATGATAATTACCTTATAGGATTACACAGTGATGATGTATTAAATGTTTTATTAATGGGAATGTCAAATAAAATATTATAAAAATTTTAAAATAAATATAATATGAAATAATTAATATCATACACGAATTTTATAGATATCATTGACATGTTAGTGATATTTTAAATGTTTTTTAAGATATTTGGTTCTATTGATTTCTCTAAAATTCAATGTAATGAATAGTGTCAATATTGTTATTAATGATATATTAAAATAATAATATTTTATTAAATGATATAATTTTTTAATAAATATAAAAGTTTTCCAAATTATTCAAATATGTTTTAAAATTTCATAAATTATTTGTTGATGGGTGTTTTGGTATTTTAATGCAATGATATCGACCCCCAAAGAGTATAAGTCCTTATTGTCACAATGAGAGTTAAAGAAATTAAATATAGGTTTAAAATAAATGATAAATGTTAGAATGTGACCTAAAATTATTTAAAACTATTTATTGAGATAATTTAGACCCATTATAATCTTATATTTTAAATATCTCACTTTTTAGGAACATATAATTGGAAGTTAATTTATATTATTATAATTTTTTGAGAGTTTCCAAAAGTGCCCCTGACTTTAATTATAAATGTTCATATCCTCGCTCACTTTGTCACACCAATTTGAGCCTTCTAGATCGAAATTACCTACCCATTTACCCTATAATGATCTTTACCCATTTTTTAGAGGTCATGGTTCTCTGAAAAAAATCTAGATCCAATAAGAGGATATCTTAAGGAATTCAATTGAAAAGAGGTAATTGCACCGCATGATTGTATATACGGCTCAGTGTCTCCACGCTAGAGTGTAATTAATTTTTCATCACCACTTTACATAGATGGGAAAAATGATTGAAATAATATATATATATATAATAATTATTACATTATATTGATTCTAGAAAAATTAATATACCATCCAATTCCTTACCCTTTCACCAGTAAGGGAATGATAGCATCTATCATGCATATGTACAACATACTATCTCCATGACGCAATGTGGTTCACTTAGCATTTTTTTATTCAAGAATGACTATACAATTTTATATAATAAATAAAGATGATATTTATGACTTTAATAACGTTATTTATATGAATAAACAATATCTTATGCAAAGGAATCAGGACGTACACGATGAAATGTGCATAATAAAGCATTTAACACCCAAAACATGGGTAATAACAAAAATTTTATTTACGAATGGTGATATGATTATATAATTGGATCATATATGATATGATTAATATTAATATGGTTTTTTTGTAAATGAGTATAATTCCTTATATTTTTATACAATAGGTTCATATATGTACAAAGGAAATCAAACATATTGTATGGGTTATCCCACAATCTTGATATTATTCTAGATTGTTCATATTTAAGTCTCATATAGGAAATATGTTCCTCTAGTTCCTTGTTTTGTAAAAATGAATTAATCTTTTTTATAATTATCCTATGAAATTTTAATGTATTTTTACCCATTTTATAATTTTTATAATTTTTTTCAAATAAATTCATTTAGTGTTTTTAAAATGATGTATTTTATAACTTTTTTGATAAAAATACAAATATAATGTTTTTAACTTATGTGGAATGAACAGATATTTTTGCAGTCATGATGCTTTAATTATTTGAAGTTTCTTTTCCATGTTTATAATTTTATTTTAAAAACTAAATGTTTTCTTCCATAATTGTATACATTTTTAAATAAGTGATTCTACATAAAAAATGGTATTTATATCAAGAAAATTTTAAGGATTTTATTAGATTATTTTCATCTTTGTCAATATCTATTATTAGATATTATGATTAACTGAGGTTTATCTCTTGTGATTCCATCTACCATATTTTATTTAGGTTTTTATAACTAGTTGGACTATGGATGTGATATTTTGATACCATTCATGGTATATGGTCATATTATTCATATTCCATATGATATTATTTCAATATATATTTTTATGTTTTTTATGTTTCACCCAATTAATACAAGGAATGAATTGGAAAAATTATGTGATGAGAGGGGGCCTTTATATCCCCTTGATGCATCAGTAGGTTTTATCAGACAAACAAGATTGTGTATTGGCCGAGGACTTACACATTTATATATTGTGTCTTGGATGAAGCCCTGAAAGTATGTTTATGATGCATGACATTATGAAATCCCACATTATGAGATCAGTTTCTGATATTCCATGTAATTATTAGATTATTATAATATCAATGTGATTATATATATATATGGAATTGTTTGATTTTTATTTATTCTTCCTATATTATTCTCAATATTATCTTTAAATGCGTTTTGTTTTTTTTTCACATTTCATTATTATTTCTGTTTATTTATTCACCATAGATTCAATTGTACACTTACCATTACTGAGTATTTGAGCTCACTCCTTTATTATGTATTTTTTTTCTAAGATGAAAATACATACATTATGATTTATATGTAGGGATATTCTAGGATAATTATGGTTTCATAAATGATTTATTTTGTTGTGTTTTATAATTTCAATTGTAATGTGTCATTAATCAATGTATATTGTTTTAAAATACTAATAAACTGTTTGGTCCTTTTGGATGTGATTCCTTGTATAATATTACATTGTTATAAAGTTACCACTGACTCTATTCTACTAGGTTTAGGGTCTTTACAGTTGGTATAAATGTGTAAACTAGGAAATTTGGGAAATAGATTTAAGAAAATACAGATTAGTGAAATTTAAACATATAAAAAACTTTTAAAAATTTCCAAAAGTAGCCAAGCTTATTATTTTTAGATTATTAATACAATTTAGGTTTATTATTTTACTATTTTAAAATTATGATTTTTGATTCATAAACTAATATAGTGTATTCCATTATATATAAATGGAACATATTTGATGGAATGTAAACCGTAACAACACACATAATCCCTATAGGGATTTTTCTCCTATTCAAGATAATGATTTTGTATCTAGAGTTTCAACTGGTTTTGAACAACATATAACTATATTGGGACAATAGACTCAGGTTATGAGAAATAACCATACCTGTATGTAGTATCCAGATCTACAATACAAAGTAACAATGTTTGACCTCGTCTTGATACAATAACCTCCATCATTGAGTGTGAATACAAATATATATGTAGCCGGTGAACAAATATCTTCGTTAGAGAATATATTTATTACATTGGGAAGTAACGAAAGGGATAAGATTCTCATTTAATTTTATTATATATTATGATATGTGGATCAATGTTGACCATTGATTCAAAACATGAACTACATGGATGAAATAACCATCATGGAATGGAAGGATTTTATGGAATGTTATTGGAAAAATATATCCCTCACAAACAACAGGTAGTTAGGGAGAAAAAATTATCGAATCTGATGAAAAGGGTGGATGAGAATGTTTCAAAAAATAAATCCAAATTTACCTAGTTATAAAGGAATGACATGAATTACATTTTTAATCCAATGCTCAAGATTGATTGATTATTTTTTTGGTTAAAATCTTTCCTCTAAAGGAAGCTTATCTCCAAAAAAAATCTTATCACATGAAGCTATAGTATCATGTGCTGTCAATGTAGAGAAATATTTCTCTAGGTATTATTAATTTAATGGAATGAAATATAAGAGGAGGGATACTGAACACTTTGGAAAATGAAATATGGAAAATGTGAATAAGTTAAGAGTTTAATTTCCACCCTATAATAATTTTGGAAGTAAAAATTGTGGATCATGCATAATAGGGATGGGAGCTTGTTAAAAGTATGGTGAAAAGGCCACTAAAAACATGATTTCAAGGCAAATAAAGAATTCCGTAATGATTATTGTTTTAACTCTAATGATATAGGACACTATTAAAATTACCTTACAAATCATCATGGAAACATTCCCAAGAAAAGCCCCTGGTAGAAAGGCTAATCTTATGAAATCACAACTACTGATGATGATGTTCCTAATGAAGTGGTGGTAGGTACTTTAATGAACTCCTCAAATATTTCTTATAACACCCTGAGATTTTACGCGAAATATTCTTTTTTAATTTCTTTGATGTCTTGTGTTGTATTCTACAAAAATATTACCTTACACTGTATGCAACACTGTATTAGCTTGTAGTATATATTCAAACACTATTATTGGCTTGTGTAGCATGCAAGAGAGACCTTCCTCAATAGCGTGTGTTGTGCGCAATTCCAGGTTTCACTAAACAATGATATATTGTTATAATATTATTATGAACTAGCCATTATTAATAGTATTAACCACATTTTAAATTGTATAACATTATCATTCATCTTACACATATTATAGAACACGGTATCACAATAAAATAAATATTTTAGGTAAAATAAGTACTTTTAAAAAAATGCATTTCTGCCGCCTTTTGATGGCGCACCCACTATACATCTAGTTTTTGACATGTTTATAATTTCTATTTGACAAAAATAATATTATTAATTTCAGTATAGATATATAAATTAACTTTCAATAATTTTTTAATATTTTTCAGTTAACTTTCATATTTTGATGAATAGTAAAAATATGCTAAATTTTATTTAAAAAAAACTTTTTTAATCAACATAATTTATATAGTTAAATTATAATATTTAATTGTTTTAAAGTATAAATAGAATATATTTTTACCATTTAATATTATGTATTTCATTATCATTAATCTTACAATGAATTCATATGTAAAAACATTTCAATCTTTTGCAATGTTTTAACTTTTAGATCACATTTTCTCAACAACGGTATTAATGTTAAATTAAATACTAAAACTTATGTGTTTTGAATTTATAAAAATGAATTCAATATTTGGAATCATTGGGTCCAAATTTTGTTAATAGGATACTTTTTATTTTTAGGCCTTATAAACTGTAACTTCGGTAAATTATATTTACTACTATTAAAAGTAAATCAGGTAATTTAGGGTAAAAATAATAATATAAAATAACCCTAACACTTGTATTAATATAATTGGATGATTATATTTCGTCCTAAAATATACTTGGGTTGAAATGGTATCTTTTGGAACCCAATTGGATTTGATTAAGACCTTTCATTTATTTTATTTAAAGAAAGTGAAATATGTCTCAATCAAACTTTAATAATTAAAGTGTTTTTAATATATGGTTATACAAAATATAAATTAGATTATAAATACTAATTTTAAAGATAAAATTCTTTTCTTTATCATGGTAATTTATTTGTGATTTTTAAGATATATATAATTACCCAAATGGCTTATACATTAATGATGAAAAAATTATTTATTTAGTGAAAAATCAAAAATATATTTTTTTATTAAAATAATGATACCCATAAAAAAGACCAGAAACATGACCAACCCTTAGTGGTCGGGTTTATCTATAACCTAAGCATACATGGTTCGACTTGCGGACCATTTGGATCTTTATAAAATAGATTATGATATATATATTATTTTATTTAAAATGATGTCAATGTTGTCACCTTCATACATTAATAAAGATAAAAATTTAAAAGATGGTTGTTTTAGAAGATAAATTGAACTAAAAGTATTATTATGAAAGATATTAGATTTATCTTAAACATATTATTTTATTTTTAATTTTTATGCAACAAATAAGTATATTAAATAATTATACAAAATGTTGTAGTAATTATTTTATTAAGAGAAATATTAAATAAATTGTATTAAAAATATTAAAATAGATATTATATTAACTAATTAATGTGATCCACTAATTTTATAGTTAAATATGACATGATATGAATCAATTTAATATTTTGGTTCAAACATATATTCTATGTTGATTTTATTTAAATTCAAATAAACTAATAGTGTCAAAATTGACACTATTGATATTTTATAAAAATAACATATTATTAAATTGTTTAAAAATCACAAAAAAAATTAGAAATTATAAAATGAAATTTATATGGTTTAAAATATCCTAAAGTATCCAATTATGGACAATTAACAACACATAAGTAAGTATTTATAACAATTTAAAATTTAGAATATTATTACCACAAATAAGATTAAATAGCTTAAATAAGGATAAATAAAATTGATACGGTTTAAAATAATTTCCCAACATGTCTAAATTTTATTGGATGATTATATTAAAACCCTATCTCATCTCATCTTCGAATGTGAGTCATTTTGGAGCTTTTTATGTAACACCCTAGGTAAATAATGAATATGACATTTTTATATTTATCCATATTTGTGAATAAAATGTTAATATTAATTTAAAGGGAACACTATACTCAAGGGCGTACCCAATACGCAACAACGAGTTTCTTGGAAATCTTAAGTTCCAATTTAATAATAAAATAATATTATTTTAAATGGTAGTTAACGACTAGCCATTGTAATGGTGGGAATGAACAGAACTAACTACAAAATGATTATATATGTTTGTAAAATATTTTTACTTTTATCCAATAAATGTTAGAGGCTTAAAATGCGAATGAATCCAATTATAAGCGTAAAAATTATAATATTCTTTAAAAGGTCGATTAACTGCCTTTTGATGGAAAACCCTTTTTAAATCAACTTGTAGACAATTTTATATGTTATATTGGACAAAATAAAATCTTTCTTTAGAATCCGGATATCAATATTTACTTTGTGTAGGTTTTTGTTATTTTTTTTGATAAAGTCCATTTTTAATGAATAAGTGAAAAATGTTAGATTTTAATTTAAAACCACTTTTTAATATAATTTATTTATATGATTAGATCATCTTTTGAATTGGTTTTAAAATGCAATTAGAATATATTTTTACCATTTAATCAAACGGTGGTCATTGGAATTAATTTCACTTTGAAATTAGACTTAATGTAGTGTCAATCTTTTATTAGATATTGTTTCTTAAAGATACAATATTTGTTTTGACAAAAAGAATTAATTATTAAATTAATTAATGCAAATTATATGTTTTCAATTTTTTAAAATAGACATCATTTTTGAATTCATAATATCAAACATAGCTTACGGTTAATTTTTGGTATTTTTCTGAAAAACTTCAATTTTCGATGAATAGTGAAACCACTAAGTGGTAGTTAGAAAAACTGATTTTTCATTTAAATGAAACTTTACCACTTTTGTGATTTGAATTTCAAAAATTCAACATCCATTGTTGTCATTAGGATGTAAAATTTGGCTCAATGGGATTAAAATAATTTTTTTGGGTGAATAGTAACTTTTATGTTTTTTAATTGCGATTAAAGGTAATTAGTGTAATTTAAGGTAAAGATAATGTTATAATAATATGAAATGACCTTAACACATGTCCTACCCTTATTTGATGAGTCATGGACGACCAAGACAATCCATGGGTCAACTTGGGGACCCCATGGAGCCACTTTGGTAGGAAAATGACATTAATAACTTTTTATTTAAAGTTATAATAAAAAGTCACAAACATGTATTGTTTTACTAAAAAAAATTTTACATGGGGTTATACAAGTAATATTTTTGACTATAAATATTCACTGAAATCTAAAACTATTTCTTAAATCATAGTAGTTTTTTATATAATTTTTAGAATTTAAGTAAATTATATTATTTATGACACCATGATGATGCACCGATTACCTCATTAATGAACGATTTAAATAAAATGAAAAGATAATGTAAAATCTAAGAATTAAACTAGGAAAAATATTATTGTATGAGTATATTTCTAACCCTTATCACCTTATCCTTTAAAGATATAAATGTGGGACCTTTAAAATCAGAAACACATTTTATAATAAAGTAACGTTTCAAGACATTCCTAGAGTTCCCCTCCTCTCTCTTATAAAAAGGCCCCCACCTCTACCTCCTTACCGACACCTCTCAAGCCTTTGGCTCGGAAAAACCCTTCTCATTTCATCTTTACACATCACTCTCTTCATCATTGAAGCCTCACCTTAGTCATAAAGCTCTTCAAGAAACCCTTTTGGTTCAAACCAAAGGGAGTTACCCGATTTAAAGGTAATGTCATCTCTTATGTTCTTTTGTTTTATTTTGATTATCCAACCGCTAAACTCTTTTTATTCCTTTATTTTGAAACAAAACCATTATATTCAATATACGAGGATTTTTTTATGAGAATTATTCGAGCTAAACTTACACACACCTTCATCTAATGGTTAAAGAACATACTGTTTCCGTGGATGGCGAATTACTACCTCACGAAACGATGATTGTTCTATCTTCTCCTACCACCTCTCATGGTGGCCATTATTATGGAACTATATTTATTTATGATATGTATTATATTTATTTACTCTCTATGCTCATGTATTTTACATTTAAAACATACCTTTATGCTTTTCATGTTGTGCAAATGCGATAATTTAATTTGAGGAAGTGTGGACTACCGCCCCCTCAAGTGATGTGACTCATTCATGCAATACATGGAATGTATAAGGAATTAAATTCATGAACATATGTGACCTATATAACATTTATATTATACTAGAATTATAATATATATATATATATATATATATATAATTTAGTTTTAATTCCATTAAATACGAAATAGAAATGAAAGTAGCGTTCATGCGTATATACGGCTTACCATCTCCATGAACGGTGCATTTCATTTCTTAACTTTAAATGTTATGTAATATTATAAATGAAAGTATATACTGGATATATATGATATATACGATATCTAAATCTTGAATATAATTCTGTATATAATGAATATTTTACCACAAAAACAACTTGTAATTATAACAAGTTTATTTTTGACTCAAGCACCAATGATCGACAAAAAGACTATTATTAACCTAAATAATTACATAATGTTCATAACATGTTAATAAGTAATATAAAAGGAATAATGAACTTGAAAAAGGTTCTTAAGCAAGTAGAAATTAACTCTAGTTTATTATTCAGGAATATAAAGAAACGAACAAGACAACTCGGACTTGAGGTAAGGAATCCTACCTCTCTCTTTCTTTTTAATTACTCCTTTTTATGTAACATACTTTAAGCTCCTCTTTCTTATGTTGGGGGATGTTCTTTTATATTTCTCTTGCTGTAAATTTTATGGTAATATTATGAGAGACCCTATTTGATCTCATCAATCCATATTTGGAAGTTTTATGTGGCACCGTTAGGCTGCCGAATTTTTATAAGGGTATTTTCATCCCACTTTTTATTCCCATGAGATTCATGCTACATTGGCCACTATTTCCATTTGTGGGGTGTATGCGCTGCCCATTATTTTACTATTTGTATAATATACTCTCATTTATTGGTATTTAAATCTTCATTGTATGACCCTTCTTTCATGGGGTGTACGTTTCGAAAGTTGCCCAAATCGGTAAGGGAACCTTTCACACTGCTATTTTTAAAAGACTTATTTTGTTATGTCTTTTAATTTACATCTTCTATGTTGGGATATTTTCTTCAATATACTTATTTATTTAAATTTTATGTCCAAGTGATGAGATACCATTTTCTCTCTCATCAACTAGTTTTATGAATTTTAAAGTGACGTTGTTAGGCTGTCGAATTTTACCAAGGGAACTTCTTAACCCAATTTCGATTTCTTTAGGTTCAACTTGTAGTTATTGAATATGTCATCCTATGAATATGTGTGAATGACCTATGGTTGTTTTACACTTAATATCAACTTATATTGGGTGTATTTATATTTTTCACAAATAATTATGACATTGATTTATCCTTAATTTAAGGATAACTTCTTTTTAAGGGATTTCGTCTCAATCTCCTTTCATTAAGGCAAATTTTGTTTTATACACAACTTTATTTTATACGGTGTATAAAATCCTTTTAATTTTACGTCTATTCCAAAGGAATCTTTTTTTATACAATGAATTTTACTAAAAAAACAAATGGAATGTTTTTCTGTCATACATATGTGGCAACAATGACTTCTCCGCTACCGTGACCATTATTTGAGTTTCGACTTCCTCTACAAGCCATAATTTTTTTTAAAAAAATGAAAAATAAATTTCATGTTTTACTTTTCTTTTATTTTGGTATTGAAAATGGTTTTCATAATGTTTTTATTATATCAATGTGTTGTATTGATATCTTGTGATTGAAATTTGGAAATGTTATGTTTCCTTTATGCATGTTTTATGTGATACAATTATGTTATGGTTATTGGGTATTATTTATGAAGATGGGTGGTTCCGTGATAAACTAAGGGCAGGTGATCCCGATATAGCTCTCAAATGCATTGGGTAATGTGAAGGAGTTAAACTCTAAGGTTTCTCTGAAAGGATTTAGGGAATATACTGTGATGGGTATTCCAAATGTAACCATGAGGGTGACTACCAACATAAGAATGTTATGAATGCCTCAAGTTACCTTTATGTCTTATAATTTCTATGAGTTATTCCTAAATCTTTTGATTTAATGAGGTATGTTAAAGTTCTTATGTTTTGTGAGCAAAGTATTATTTCATTGATTCATAGGTATACATGGACTACTATTTTCTTTTTGTATTGTTATAACCCTTACTGAGCATTTTATGCTCATCCCATGTTTTTGAAATGTTTTTTACGGGACTTAAAGTAGAATACGGTCAAGGATGGGATCAAGGAAATGCCATGATGTCGAAAACATGGAACTAGAAATGAATCTTTTGTTCAAGAGTTTAATTTTTTTTTTGAAAAATGGAAACTAAGTAGATGTGTCTACCTTGTAATCTTTGAGATGTAATAGTTATGTCCTAATTCTCTAAAACTCTAAACTTGAAAAGATCCTCCATGTGAATTATCCATTTAATTCAAGAATATGTAATATACTAAGGATGGGTCCTTATAGTTGGTATCAAAGGTCAGTTTAGATAACTTTAGAGGTTAGAGTGTTGTTTAATCATAAGTGACAGGTTGTGTATAACCACAATGGTTATTATATTAGATAGATTCATTGTTATTTATGAATCTTGGAATGAGTTTGAGATAACTTGGATAATTATATCTTAGTGTTTATCTTCCTATTTAGTATATGATGATTTTATTGATATACTCACACTAAACTTTTTGGTTTTAGTAAATGGATGGATCTAGCAGGCACCAAAGTGACAATGGGTTTGAACGAAACTGTGGTGGTTCTAGGATTAAGAGACTGGATGAAACGGGGGATTCAATGAGATATCTCGTGGTTATTCTAAACCAACTATCAGGAGTCATGATCAACCACTTGAACCATGGTGAGTTCTCTAATGCATCATGTACAAGAGAACCAACTCGATGTGGGAGTTCAGGTAATAATTATAAAGGTAACCATTAGGGTTTATATGATCCTTACTTTTGAGGTAATTATGTGTTATTATATGTTATGATGGAATATGAATGACATGAGATAAACTTGAGGTTAAATTATGTTGTGGTTATTTTTTAAGATTTTAATGCTTTTTGGGGAATGTTATACAGATTATATAGTTTTTGAAAAATGACAACACATAGACCATCTGACAACCTGTCGCGTCGGACGAAGCTGCAGGAATCGAACCCACAACCAAAGTGCGACAGGTATTTATCACCTACCACTGGACTACGTGAAGTCCCTGGTTAGTTTGACTAATTCTTTTTAGTTATATGATCTTATGAATCTGGAATAAGTTGATTTTGGGTTTTCTATGGAAATTATTAACCTATCATGGAGGAAATGTGATTAGTTTAATTACTTTTCAGTATGAGACTTTAAGAGTAACTGATGTTATTTGGAGATAAATGTTAAGGTTTATCTTGGAAGACTATGTGATTAAATCCTTCAAAGATTTGGGTTTCAAACATAGTTTTGATTACTTCGAAGAATTTTATGGATAAATGTTTATTGAATGGTCTTTCTTGAACTTTGGGTATTCTTTGACAAATTTTGGAGATTAAGAATAGATTTTTTTAAAAGCATTATCCTTTTAGGGTATTATCTGATCTTGTACTAACCTTTTTTGTTCTAGTTTTGGTTAAGGTCTAAATACATGGGAAGTATATAGTTCTCTTTTGTGGATAAGGATGTTCTCGAGAAGTTGATTATATTACTCTTAATGTGAACAAGTCTTCCTAAATACTCGTCTTTTGGAGAAAATATGAGTTTGTGTAAGAAATTTAGTAAAAGTTGAAAGTCAACATGAAAAGAAAGTATGTTTCCTTATGATTCAGTTAATCTCTAAAATAAATTCCTCAATGAAAAGTAACTTAAAACAAAAATGTTGTCTGTTAAATTTTCTTACTGGGAAATCGAATACCGTTTAACCCATCACAAGATTGTGATTTTCTGGTGGTTAACTTTCTCCTAAACATGTTTTCTATCACTCTCCCTCAGAACATGACCCTTTTTTTTCTTCCATATCCATGTTTTCCTACATGGAATCCTAGTGTGGCTTAACTCGGATGACCTCTGTACTTCTCTTTCTTTCTTTTAAAGTGATAGTTTTACCAACTCTTGTTTCGATGTGGGAATTTCAATGAAGTTTCCTAGCACAATTTTAAAATTTCGAGGACACAATTTATAAAAGGGGGGAAGGATGTAACACCCCAGGTAAATAAAGAATATGACCTTTTTATATTTATCTATATTTGTGAATAAAATTTTAATATTAATTTAAAGGGAATGCTATGCTCAATGGCATACCCAATACGTAACAATGAGTTTCTTGGAAATCTTACGTTGCACTCTAATAATAAAATAATATTATTTTAAATGGTAGTTAACGCCTAGCCGTTGAAATGGAGGGAATGAACAGAACTAACTACAAAATGATTATATATTTTTATAAAATATTTTCCTTTTATCCAATAAATGTTAGAGGCTTAAAATGCGAATGAATCCAATTTTAAGCGTAAATATTTTAATATTCTTTAAAAGGTCGATTAACCGCCTATTGATGGAGAACCCTTTTTAAATCCACTTTTTGATAATTTTATATGTTATATTGGACCAAATAAAATCCCTATTTAGAATCGGGACATCAAAATTTACTTTGTGTAGGTTTTTGTTATTTTTTTTGATAAAGTCCATTTTTAATGAATAAGTGAAAAATGTTGTATTTTAATTCAAAAACTCTTTTTAATCTAATTTATTTATATTATTAGTTCATCATTTGAATTTTTTTAAAGTGAAATTAGAATATATTTTTACCATTTAATCCATTGGTGGTCATTGGAATTAATTTTACTTTGAAATTGGACTTAAACTAGTGTCAATCTTTTAATAGATATTTTTTCGTAAAAACACGATATTTGTTTTGACAGCGGGAATTAATAATTAAATTAATTAATGCAACTTCTATGTTTTTAATTTTTTAAAAAAGGCATAATTTTTGAATTCTGAATATCAAATATATCTTAGGGTGAATTTTTGGTATTTTTCTGAAAAACTTCAATTTTGATGAATAGTAAAACCACTAAGTGGTAGTTAAAAAAAACAATTTTTTCGTTTAAATGAAAATTTACCACTTCTGTGATTTGAATTTCAAAAATATGACATACATGGTTTTCATTAGGATGTAAAATGTGATTCAATGGGATTAAAAGATATTTTTTGGTGAATAGTAACTTTTAAGATTTATTAATCGTAATTAAAGGTAATTAGTGTAATTTAAGGTAAATATAATGTTATAACAATATTAAATGACCTTGACACATTTAATACCCTTATTGAATGAGTCATGGCCGACCAATACAATCCATGGGTCAACATGGGGACTCCATGGATCCACTTTGGTAGGAAAATGACATTAATAACTTTGTATTTAAAGTTAAAATAAAAATGTCACAAACATGTATTGTTTTACTAAATAAATTTTTACGTGGGGTTATAAAATTCATATGTTTGACTATAAATATTCATTGGAAAGCTAAAAAAATTTCCTACATCATAGTATTCTTTTATAATTTTTAGACATTAAATAAATCAATTTATTTATGACACCATGATGATGCTGCGATTACCTCATTAATGAATGATTTAAATAAAATGGAATGATAATGTAAAATATAAGACTTACACTTGTAAAAAACCTATTGGATGAGTATATTTAGAACCATTATCACCTTAACCTCGAAAGATATCAATTTGGGTCTTTTAAAATCCGAAACGCATTTTATAATAAAGAAACTTTTCAGGATATTCCAAGAGTGCCCCTCCCCTCTCTTATAAAAGGCCCCCACCTCAACCTCCTTACCCACACCTCTCAAGCCTTTGGCTCAGCAAAAACCTGCCCACTTCATCTCTCCAAATCCCTATATTCATCATTTAATCCTCACATTAGACATAAATCTATTGAAGAAACCCTTTTGGTTCAAACCAAAGGGAGTTACCCGATTTAAAGGTAAAGTCATCTATTATGTTCTTTTGTTTTATTTTCATTCTCCACCCCCTAAACTATTTTTATTCCTTTATTTTGTAACAACACCAGTATCTTCAATATACTAGTATGTTTTTAGGAGAATTATTCTAGCTACACTTACACACACCTCTATATAATGGTTAAAGAACATACTGTTTCTGTTTATGGTGAATTACTGCCTCACGAAACGATGATTGTTCTATCTTCTCCTACCACCTCTCATGGTGGCCATTATGATGGAAATATAGTTATTTATGATATGTATTGTATTTATTTCCTCTATATTCTTCTGTATTTTACATTTAAAACATACCTTTATGCTTTTCATGTTTTGCAAATGCGATAATTTCATTTGAGGAAGTGTGGACTACCGCCCCTCAAGTGATGTGACTCATTCATGCAATACATGGAATGTATAAAGAATGAAATTAATGAACATATTTTACCTATATAACATATATATTATAATGTAATTATAATATTTATATAATTTATTTTTTATTCCATTAAATATGAAATAGAAATGAAAGTAGCGTTAATGCGTACATACGTCTTACCGTCTCTATGAACGGTGCATTTCATTTCTTACCTTTAAATTTTATGTAATATTATAAATTCAATTATATAATGGATATATATGATATATATGATATCTAAATAATGAATATAATTCTATATATAATGAATATTTTACCACATGAACAACTAGTAATTATAACAAGTTTATTTTTGACTCAAGTACCAATGATTGACAAAACGACCGTTATTAACTTAAATAATTACATAATGTTAATAACATGGTAATAAGTGATATAAAAGTAATAATGAAATTGAAAAAGGTTCTTAATCAAGTTGAAATTAAATCGAGTTTATTATTCAGGAATATAAATAAATAAACAAGACAAGTCGGACTTGAGGTAAGGGATCCTACCTCTCTCTTTCTTTTTAAGTACTCCTTTTTATGTAACTTACTTTAATCTCCTCTTTATTATGTTTGGGGATGTTATTTTATATTACTCTTGCTGTAAATTTTATGTTAATATGATGAGAGACCCCATTTGATCTCATCAATCCATTTTTGGAAGTTTTATTTGGCACCGTTAGGCTGCCGAATTTTCATAAGGGGATTTTCATCTTACTTTTTATTCCTGTGAGATTCATGATACATTGGAAACTATTTACTTTTGTGTGGTGTATGTACTTCCAATTATTTTACTATTTGTATAATATACTCTCATTTATGGGTATTTACATCTTCATTTTATGACCATATATTCATGGGGTGTACATTTCGAAGATTTCCCAAATCGGTAAGGGAACCATTCACACGCCTCTTTTTAAAAGGCTTATTTTGTTATGTATTTTAATTTACATATTTTTATGTTGGGATATGTTCTTCTATATCCTTATTGATGTAAATTTTATGTCCAAGTGATGATATACCATTTTATCTCTCATCAAATAATTTTATTAATTTTAAAGTGACGCTGTTAGGTTGTCAAATTTTACCAAGGGAACTTCATAACCCAATTTCGATTTCTTTGGATTCAACTTGTAGTTATTGAATATGTCATCCAATGAATATGTGTGAATCACATATGGGTGTTTTACACTTAATATCCACTTATATTGGGTGTATTTATATTTGTCACACATAATTATGAGATTGATTTATCCTTAATTTAAGGATACCTTTTTTGTAAGGGACTTCGTCTCAATCTCCTTTCATTGAGGAATATTTTGTTTTATACACAACATTCTTTTATACGGTGTATAAACCCCTTTTACTTTTACATCTATTCAAAAGGAATATTTTTTTATATGAAGCATTTTACTAAATGACAAAAGGAATTTTTTGTGTCCTATGTATGCGGCGACAACAACTTCTCCGCCACCATGACCATTATTTGAGTTTCAGCTTCCTCTACAAGCCATAACTTTTTTTAAAATGAAATATAAATACCATGTTTCACTTTTCTTTTATTTTGGTATTAGAATTGGTTTGCATAATGTTTTTATTATATCAATGTGTTGTATTGATATCTTGTGATTGAAATGTGGAAATGTTATGTTTCCTTTATGCATGTTTTATGTGATTCGATTATGTTATGGTTCTTGTGCATTGTTTATGAAGATGGGTGGTTCAATGAAAAACTAAGGGCGGGTGATCCCGATATAGCTCTTTAAAGCATTGGGTAATATGAAGGAGTTAAACGCTAAAGTTTCTATGAAGAGATTTAGGGAATATACTATGATGGGTAATCCAAATGTAACCATGAGGGTTACTCCCTACGTAAGAATGTTATGAATGTCTCAAGTTACATTTATGTTTTATGATTTCTATGAGTTATTCGTAAATATAATGATTTAATGAGGTATGTTAAAGTTCTTATGTTTTATGAGTAAAGTATGATTTCATTGATTCGTATGTATACATGGACTAATGTTTTCTTTCCGTATTGTTATAACCCATACTGAGCATTTTATGCTCATCCCAAGTTTTTGAAATGATTTCCACATGACTTAAAGTGGAATACGATCAAGGATGGGATCATGGAAATGTCATGATGTCTAAAACATGGAACTAGACATGACTCTTTTGTTCAAGAGTTTATTTTTTGTGAAAAAATGGAAACTGAGTAGATGTCACTACTGGAAAAGTAGGCTATACCAACGGTTTATAACCGTTGCTATAGGCTAGAAAACCGTTGGTATAGGGTATAGCAAAGGTTTTCCAAACCATTGTCCAGTAAGGCGTGGGGAAATCCCTTTACCAACGGTTTCATGTAAACCGTTGGTATAGGTGCTCGAGAATTCTGGAAAACAATTTACCAACGGTTCTCAACCGTTGGTACAACTTTTTCCAGAAATCTGGAAAAACTTATACCAACAGTTCAAAACCTTTGGTAAAGAGTTTCCCAAAACTGCTGCACAGCAGCGCCCAGAAGCCCCCCCAGAAGCTACACCTGCATAAAAAAAACAGTGCACAACAGCCCTCCAGTATACCCTCCACTATACACCTGCATAAAAAATATCACAAAAGCCACATACAGACTTCAAACAGTATAAAAACACCTAAAATAGCCCAAAAAAACACATATGACAACAATCATCCGGTGGTAATTCACCTCACCCATCAAATTCTAATAGGCAGAATAGTTTGATAAATATCTATTAGAGTTGAATAAGACATTCAAATTGACTCAAATCCCATTATTTTTATGATACTAGGTTTGGGTATGTAATGATTTGTAATGAATTTTGCATTGAACTTGTATTGTTTATAATATATGGTGAAAAGATATTTTCTTAGGAGTCTCGTCACTTATGACCCCATGAGTGAAACTACCAAACTCATGAAAAAGAGTCGTTGATGAGTGTAAATTTCAGTTGTATTCACTTAAAATGATTTCCTTTTGAAATAAAAGAGAGACACTGAGTGGTGTCATCCAAACCATGATTCGTATTGAGGTGGAGTTTACTCGTACACATCACAAATGACCCATGGATACATGTCCAAAAGTATCAACAGTATCATAATGCCTTTGGTCTATTTTCCGTATGTCAATTGTTGTTCTAACTTAAACTGTTTTCCATTTCAAAGAAAAGTGAAACACTTTGAGTGGTGTCGGCGACACCGCGCCTCAGATTGAGGCGGGGTTGACTCATACACGTCACAAATGACCCATGGATCATTGTCCTAAAGTTTCAATAGAATTTGAAAGCGTTTGGTCGGTTTTCCGTATGTCATTTTTTTACTTAAAAGCGTATCCATTTTAAACAAAAGAAAGACACTTTGAGTGGCGTCGGCCACACCGCTCCTCGGATTGAGGCGGGGTTGACTCGTACACGTCACAAATGACCAATGGATACATGTCCTAAAGTATCAACAATATCCGAATGTGTTTGGTCAGTTTTCCGTATGTGGTTTTTTTACATAAAAGCACATCCATTTTAAACAAAAGAAAGACACTTTGAGTGGTCCCAGCCACACCGGCCCTCGGATTGAGGCGGGGTTGACTCGCACACGTCATATATGACCCATGGATACATGTCCTAAAGTATCAATAGTATCTGAATGACTTTGGTCCGTTTTCCGTATGTCAGTTGTTGTTTTAACTTAAACCATTGTCCATTTCAAAGCAAAGTGACAAACTTTGAGTGGTACCGGCAACACCGGCCATAGGATTGAGGCGGGTTTGACTCGTACACGTCACATATGACCCATGGATCACTTTCCTAAAGTTTCAACAGAATCTGAATGCGTTTGGTCGGTTTTTTGTATGCAAGTTGTTGTTTTCACTTAAAATCCTGTCCATTTCAAATAAAAGTTAGACACTTTGAGTGGTATCAGCCACACCGCACCTCGGATTGAGGTGGGGTTGACTGGTACATGTCAAAAATGACCCATAAATCATTTTCTTAATGTTTCAACAGAATCCGAAAGTGTTTGGTCAGTTTTCCGTATGTCGTTTATTTTACTTAAAAGCGCATCCATTTTAAACAAAAGAAAGACACTTTGAGTGGTACCGGCCACACCGGCCCTCGGATTGAGGCGGGGTTGACTCGTACACATCACATATGACCCATGGATTGTTTTCCTACAGTTTCAATAGAATCTGAATGTGTTTGGTTGGTTTTTGGTATGTCAGTTGTTGTTTTAACTTAAACCGGTGTTCATTTCAAAGAAAAGTTAGACACTTTGAGTGGTACCGGTCACACTGCGCCTCGGATTGAGGTGGGGTTGACTCGTACACGTCACATATGACCCATGGATCGTTTTCCTATGGTTTCAACAGAATCCGAATGCGTTTGGTCAGTTTTCCGTATGTCAGTTGTTATTTTAACTTCAATTGTTGTCCATTTCAAAGAAAAGTTAGACACTTTGAGTGGTGCCATCCACACCGCGCCTCGGATTGAGGCGGGGTTGACTCGTACACATCAAAAATGACCCATGGATACATGTCCTAAAGTATCAACAGTGTCCGAGTGCGTTTGGTCAGTTTTCCATATGTGGTTTTTTTTACTTAAAAGCGCATCCATTTTAAACAAAAGAAAGACACTTTGAGTTGTACCGGCCACACCGGCCCTCAGATTGAGGAGGGGTTGACTCCTACATGTCAAAAATGACCCATGGATACATGTCCTAAAGTATCAACAGTATCTGAATTCCTTTGGTCTGTTTACCGTATGTCAGTTGTTGTTTTAACTTAAAAAATTGTCCATTTCAAAGAAAAGTGACACACTTTGAGTGGTCCCAACCACACCGGCCCTCGGATTGAGGAGGGGTTGACTCGTACATGTCACATATGACCCATGGATACATGTCCTAAAGTATAAATGGTATCTGAATGCCTTTGGTCCATTTTCCGTATGTCAGTTGTTGTTTTAACTTAAACTGTTGTCCATTACAAAGAAAAGTGACACAGTTTGAGTGGTCCCGGCCACACCGGCCCTCGGATTGATGTGGGGTTGACTCGTACACGTCACATATGACCCATGGATCATTGTCCTAAATTTTCAATAGAATCCGAATGCGTTTGGTTTGTTTTCCGTATGTCATTTGTTGTTTTAACTTAAATCTTTGTCCATTTCAAAGAAAAGTGACAAACTTTGAGTTGTCCCGGTCACACCGGCCCTCGGATTGAGGTGGGGTTGACTCATACACGTCACAAATGACCCATGGATCGTTTTCCTACAGTTTCAACAGAATCCGAATGCATTTTGTTCGGTTTTTCGTATGTCAGTTGATGTTTTAACTTAACCTGTTGTCCATGTTAAAGAAAAGTTAGACACCTTGAGTGGTGTCAGCCACACCGCGCCTTGTATTGAGGCGGGGTTGACTCGTACACGTCACAAAGGATCTATGGATACATTTCCTAAAGTATCAACAATATCTGAGTGCGTTTGGTCAGTTTTTCGTATGTGGTTTTTTTACTTAAAAGCGCATCCATTTTTTCCAAAAGAAAGACACTTTGAGTGGTCCCAGCCACACCGGCCCTCGGATTTAGGCGGGGTTGACTCGTACACGTCACATATGACCCATGGATACATTTCCTAAAGTATCAATAGTATCCGAATGTCTTTTGTCGGTTTTCTGTATGCCAGTTGTTGTTTTCACTTAAAATCATGTCCATTTCAAATAAAAATTAGACACTTTGAGTGGTGCCGGCCACACCACTCCTCGGATTGAGGAGGGGTTGACTAATACACGCCACAAATGACCCACGGATACATGTCCTAAAGTATCAACAGTATCTGAATGTGTTTGGTCCGTTTTCCGTATGTGGTTTTTTTACTTAAAAGCGCATCCCTTTTAAACAAAAGAAAGACACTTTGAGTGGTGCCGGCCACACCGCGCCTCGGATTGAGGCGGGTTTGACTCGTACACGTCACAAATTACCCATGGATACATGTCCTAACGTATCAACAGTATTCGAGTGTGTTTGGTCAGTTTTCCATATGTGGTTTTTTTTACATAAAAGCGCATCCATTTAAAAAAAAAGAAAGACACTTTGAGTGGTACCGGCCACACCGGCCCTCAGATTGAGGAGGGGTTGACTCCTACATGTCACAAATGACCCATGGATACATGTCCTAAAGTATCAATAGTATCCGAATGCCTTTGGTCCGTTTACCGTATGTCAGTTGTTGTTTTAACTTAAATAGTTGTCCATTTCAAAGAAAAGTGACACACTTTGAGTGGTCCCGGCCACACCGACCCTCGGATTGAGGGGGGTTGACTCTTACATGTCACATATGACCCATGGATACATTTCCTAATGTATAAACATTATCCTAATGCCTTTGGTCCATTTTCTGTATGTCAGTTGTTGTTTTAACTTAAACTGTTGTCCATTTCAAAGAAAAGTGACACAGTTTGAGTGGTCCTGGCCACACCGGCCCTCAGAATGAGGTGGGGTTGACTCTTACATGTCACATATGACCCATGGATCGTTGTCCTAAAGTTTCAATAGAATCCGAATGCGTTTGGTTGGTTTTCCGTATGTCAGTTTTTGTTTTAACTTAAATCGTTTTCCATTTCAAAGAAAAGTGACAAACATTGAGTGGTCCCGGCCACACCGGCCCTCGGATTGAGGCAAGGTTGACTCTTACACATCACATATGACCCATGGATCGTTGTCCTAATGTTTCAACAGAATCTGAATGCGTTTGGTCGGTTTTCCGTATGCAAGTTGTTGTTTTCACTTAAAATCCTGTCCATTTCAAATAAAAGTTAGACACTTTGAGTGGTGTCGGCCACACCGCACCTCGGATTGAGGTGGGGTTGACTCTTACACATCACAAATGACCCATAAATCATTTTATTAAATTTTAAATAGAATCCGAAAGTGTTTGGTCGGTTTTCCATATGTCATTTTTTTACTTAAAAGCGCATCCATTTTAAACAAAAGAAAGACACTTTTAGTTGTACCGGTCACACCGGCCCTTGTATTGAGGTGGGGTTGACTCTTACATGTCACAAATGACCCATGGATATATTTCCTAAAGTATCAATAGTATCTGAGTGCGTTTGGACAGTTTTCCATATGTGGTTTTTTTTACTTAAAAGCGCATCCATTTTAAACAAATGAAAGACACTTTGAGTGGTACCGGCCACACCGGCCCTCGGATTGAGGCGGGGTTGACTTGTACACGTCAAAAATGACCCATGGATACATTTACTAACGTATCAACAGTATCCGAGTGCGTTTGGTCAGTTTTCCATATGTGGGTTTTTTTACTTAAAAGCGCATCCATTTTAAACAAAAGAAAGACACTATGAGAGGTACCGGTCACACCAGACCTTGGATTAAGGAGGGGTTGACTCCTACACGTCACAAATGACCCATGGATACATGTACTAAAGTATCAACGGTATCCGAATGCCTTTGGTCTATTTTCCGTATGTCGGTTGTTGTTTTAACTTAAACTGTTGTCCATTTCAAAGAAAAGTGACACACTTTGAGTGGTCCCGGCCACACCGGCCCTCGGATTGAGTCGGGGTTGACTTGTACAAGTCACATATGACCCATGGATCGTTTTCCTAAAGTTTTAACAGAATCCGAATGCATTTAGTTGGTTTTCCATATGTCAGTTGTTGTTTTAACTTAAACCGTTGTCCATTTCAAAGAAAAGTGACAAACTTTGAGTGGTCCTGGCCACACCGGCCCTCGGATTGAGGTGGGGTTGACTCGTACACGTCACAAATGACCTATGGATCGTTTTCCTATAGTTTCAATAGAATCCTAATGCGTTTGGTCGGTTTTCCGTATGTTAGTTGATATTTTAACTTAAACTGTTGTCCATGTTAAAGAAAAGTTAGACACTTTGAGTGGTGTCGGCCACACCGTGCCTTGGATTGAGGCGGGGTTGACTCATACATGTCACAAATGACCTATGGATACATGTCCTAATGTATCAACAATATCCGAGTGTGTTTGGTCAGTTTTTCGTATGTGGTTTTTTTTACTTAAAAGCGCATCCATTTTAAACAAAAGAAAGACACTTTGAGTGGTCCCAGCCACACCGGCCATCGGATTGAGGCGGGGTTGACTCGTACACATCACATATGACCCATGGATACATTTCCTAAAGTATCAACAGTATCCGAATGTCTTTGGTTGGTTTTCCGTATGCCAGTTGTTGTTTTCACTTAAAATCATGTCCATTTCAAATAAAAATTAGACACTTTGAGTGGTGCCGGCCACACCACTCCTCGGATTGAGGCGGGGTTGACTCCTACACGCCACAAATGACCCATGGATACATTTCCTAAAGTATCAACATTATATGAATGTGTTTGGTCCGTTTTCCGTATGTGTTTTTTTACTTAAAAGCGCATCCATTTTAAACAAAAGAAAGACACTTTGAGTGGTACCGGCCACACCAGACCTCGGATTGAGGCGGGGTTGACTCGTACACGTCACATATGACCCATGGATCATTGTCCTATATTTTAAATAGAATCCGAATGCGTTTGGTCTGTTTTATGTATGCCAGTTGTTGTTTTCACTTAAAATCCTGTCCATTTCAAATAAATGTTAGACACTTTGAGTGGTGTCGGCCACTACTTCAAAGCACATTTTCCATATCATCTTCCACATGCATAAACATGAAATACATGGATAACTAAGAAAGCTAAGTAAAAAAATAGAAAAATGAGCATCACAGTACCAAGGAATACTAAAGGTCTATGCAGTAGACTAATCATACAATAAGAATCAAGTGCAAAAAACAGAATCTGAATGCAACGTCCCTATGAAGCAGAGGAAAACCCCAAAGTGGAAAACCATGTTCAAAAATAAAGAGTTATACAGAATTCAAAAATGTAATGGATCAATATGCCTCTGATCACCATCACCATTACTACTATCATCATCAGCCTCATCCTCATCGCCATCTCTGTCCTCGTCGTCGTCCTCGTCCTCGGCATCATCCTCGCCCATGGCCCCATCCTCGCCCTCGGCCCCATCCTCGCCCTCGTCCACATCCTCATCCTCGCCCTCTTCCTCTTCAGCATCCTCGTCATCACCAGGAACATCATCATCTCGATCGCCACTAGATCTTCCACCTGGTGCATTGGATGATGCACCCATCGACGACATAAATGTCTGACAAGCCGCACTAGCCTCTGGTGGAAGTGATGAAGATAAAGCTCTCATCAGTTTCATAAATTCTATGTCTCTTGTTTGAACTTTTACTTCCAACTCTGTGACCCTTTTATCAGACTGTCTTGCATGATCCTTGACCTGTTCCAACTCGGTGGTACTAGAATGGATACCTGGAAATGACCAATACCTCGTCGGGACTATATTCTTACCAGGTCGGCAGCGTACTCGACCAGAGTGCTCATCTCCCTAAACCTGATATAAATGATCGTGTGGCCCAAAATTGTCAGGCTCCTGGGCATCAAGAGCCTCTAAAGAAGCCTGTAAAAAATATTAATAGATTATTAAATTTCAAATTAGATATTAAACTTTGAAATAAACAAATTAAAACTTACAATCTTCTCTTGGGTCGGTTCATTTACCGCAGTTCCATAATTTTTTCTTCTACTCGAGCAAAACAATTTTGCTCGAGGGATATGTCCTTCAATATTCATTTTGTGCTTCTGTAATGACATTGAAACAATATAAAGTGAAAATATAATCATATATTCATTATTCAATAAACCACATAATTTAAGTAGGATCCAATAAAAAGGGAAAGTCCTAAAGAAAAATTATAAACATCTATATCGTACCTGCTGCCTCTCATGATCTGACATTGTTGTGTGCCCAAAAGTGTGGAGGTATTTCTTTGAATCAATGTTTTTTTGTTTTTTTCAGAAGATTATTAAATAATGATTAATAATTAATAATATTATATTAATGAAAAATATGAAAACTCTCATTTAAGTAACTCAAATGAGATTAATATATTAAATTTGGCAGTCGCCCAATGGGTAATCATTCGGCGATATTGCTCTATCGGGTAGTCCTCCACGATAGGTAATGTCTCTAACTCCGTGCCCACTCTATCACACTATCCAACATACAGCTCATGCTTATATCCTCTCCAAAGATATCCTGGCTCTTTTAAACGTGCTGGTCGTGCACCTTCGCCATCAGGGATGTTAAACCGAAGCTGAAACCAAATTGATTAGTTCATTTAAATACAAAAATATACTACATTAAATCCAATAGATTTTTTACCCATATTTGTGCCCACGCATTATCCTTGACTTCAGGTGGCAGATGTCTCCAAGAGAGAGGGCTGGCCGGAATGATATCGGAGTATTTGGCTAGCGTCGCCCAAAAACCCCAACATTGCTGCCTAGATTTCTCAATCATTTGTCCATCAACATTGTATTCTACCATCAACTGTGTCTGGCGGTTCCATACCGCATGCAAGCGAGTACGCCCCCTCCCCTGCCTCCTATCTATAGATGAATCTGTTATTAAAGAAAAATAATATCAATACATGTTATAGTAAAAATAAATTTTGGTATAAAAATTTGATAGAGTTATATAAATATACCTGTTGTAGTCAGATCAATGGGTGCAGAAGCTGAAGGAATATCCTGTACAGGTGGAGTGTCCCTCAGTTTATGCTCCTCATCCACATACTGTGTCGCAGTAGGAGTCAAAGAAGGTGGAATATAATAACCTGGAGATAATGAAATAGAAGCAAAAGATGATGGCATAGACGTCTAGCCAGCTGGTAGTGTAAACATCGGAGGTCTAAATATCTCAGATGTCCCTGAAGACACGCCAGGATCAAAATAGGGCATACAAGATATGTATGTGGTAGTGGATCGTCTAACTCTTTCCCCATGAGCCCTCGTACCACCAACCTCTCTATTGGGAGCAATATCAGGCTCCTCGTCAGATATCTGTCGTGTAGGGGGTAGATCCTGAAAAAAAGTTTGACAGAAAAGTAAACACATGATATTATAAGTTATTGAAATATTTATATTTGAAATAAAATACTCACAATAGGGATGAGTGGAGGAACACCCATCTGTACCATGCGACGATTATTATCTGTCATCTTTTTCCGCCGCCTCTCTTCAATGGGTGTCATTTCCTACAATGAAAACAAATATGGAAGTAATTAGAAATAGATAACTAATGTGTAACCCAAAAAACAAAATATAGAAAAACCATTATGATAAAAAGAACATAATGAAACAGAAGATTTATGGTGTTATAAAGGTAAGTACTAGGATACACACTCTGAATGATATAGGTGAAACATGTAGGTGAGAACACGACTGTATGATTCTATATATTTCCCACCACAACTTTGGGTTCACAATCAACTCTGACAATTGAGTTGTTGGGGTCATCATTAGTAATAAACGGATTTCTTCCAATTGCAGTAGGGATAGTGTCAACTTCATCATCACCATCATCAAAAACATGTCTAGGATTTACTTCAATAATTACACCGAATTTAGGATGATGATGATCTTTGACATAAGAAACTTGTTTCACCATTGATGCCAATACATATGGTTCATCCGTGGCAAGAGTGAAAGTCATGTCAATAAATCGAAATCCACAATCATCAATAAAGGTGCCTTGCCTCGTTATTGAATCAAACCATTGACATTTCATCATCGTGACTTGTCCATGCGAGTAATAATCCAAAATTATTATTTTCTCCACGACACCATAATAAGAAACATTTTCAGAACGAGGTCTAGTGTCTGATGAACTGGCATAACAGTCTGTTGTGGCAGTTAGCATAACACCATTATGTTGTGTTCTCATGTTTCTTGCTCGTTCAGTGATAACAAATTTGTATCCATTGATCACAAGTGATTTACAAGCACGAACCATGGTATTAGGACCAAAAGCCAAAGCTCTTATTTCCTCAGAAACAGAGTCTGTAGGAAAACTCGATACCTGAAATATAAACAAATAGTAAACTTAATTAAATATTATTTTTATTTAGTTATTACAGAAATATTTTTACCTTCAATTTCAACCAAGAAGAAAACCCTTTGCTATGCAAAGTCTCATTCTTTCTCAAAGATAAAGAACGATGCTTTCTATATATCAATTCTTTATGTTCCCTGTAGATAAAAATAATAATAGTTTAACAAATATTTAAAATTACAAGAGATAAGATAAGAGATACATGTACAATTAACTTACTTTATATACTCATCGAACAAATCACAATTGAACAACACTGTGCGATGTGTCATCTCTCGCTCTTCAAGGATTAATGTTGTCAATGTATATGATCCCGGAATTCCTCCTATCTGAGGAAGTGATGGAAAACTGGGTTCAATTTTCCCATACTGTTCTTCTTCATTTCTCATTGGTCTGTTTATTCTCGTAGTATGATCAGACAAATACATTGAGCAGAAATCCATACATTCTTGAGCCAAGTAACCGTTCACAATAGAACCTTCGGGATAATTCCTATTCCGAACTTATGATTTCAATGTGAACATGTTTCTTTCAGTTGTATACATCCAACAGAAAGCAACGAGTCCTCCTAGAAGTATTTCGGTCCGAAGATGGACAGTCAGATGCAACATGCATGTAAAAAATGATGGAGGGAATATTTTCTCTAACTCACACAAAATTAATGGTGTCTCTGCCAACAGTTTTTGCACGAGGGATTTGGATAACCTCTTAGCACAAAGATCTCTAAACAAATAGCACAACCGAATAACTGAGACTCTAACATTATTGGACAAGAGATGACGGATTGCTATTGGAATCAACTCATGCAAAAGGACGTGATAATAATGAGTCTTGAAAGATTTCAACTTCAACTCTTTTCTGTTGACCCGTTTTGATATATTGCTTGAATATCCATCAGGAACATTAATAGTCCCTAGCACTTCCATAAATTGATTTTTTTCATCAGGAGTCATCACATAAAAAGAACATGGAACTTGCCATTTATTTTCAATGATACAGACCAGATGCAATTCTGCTCTGATCCCCCAATCTACCAAGTTGCGCCGAGATCGTAAATCATCTTTTGTCTTCCCCTTGACATTTAGAAGAATCTAAAGAAACATTTCACATATATTCTTTTCAATGTGCATTACGTCTAAGCAATGAAGTAACAAGTTGGTTGACCAATATGACAACTCAAAAAATATACTCTTCTTCTTCCAATTGTAACAGGTATCATTGGAAAATTTTTTCCTCTTTCTATATTTCATTACACTCTTCCCAAATGAATAACTAAAATCTTTCAATTCATTAAGTACATTAGTTCCAGACATACGCTGAGGTGGATCATCATTCTCCATGGTATTGTCAAATCTTCGACGATTGTTTCTATATGGATGGTTCATTGGCAAGAATCGTCGATGTCCCATAAAACTAAAACTACGACGATATTTCAGTCTTCTCGATCAAGTATTCTTCATAAAAACAGGACATGACAATTTTCCTTTTGTGCTCCATCCAGAAATCATTGCATAAGCTGTAAAATCATTGATAGTCCACATTAGTGCAGCACGCATCTGAAATATTTCTTTCGAAGATGCATCATATGTGGGCACACCCACATCCCAAAGAAGTTTCAACTATTTTATTAAAGGTTGCATGTATACATCTATATCATTGCCAGGATCAGAAGGGCCAGATATCAGTATACTCAAGAAAGTGTAAGGCTTTTTCATACACAACCAAGGGGGAAGGTTATAAATGTGTATGAAAACCGGCCACGTGCTGTGCGAAGTAAGCATCTCCCAAATGGATTAAAACCATCACATGAAAGACCCAGTCTCACATTACGCACGTCAGCAGCAAATTTAGGATATCGAGCATCAAATCTCTTCCATGAAAATCCATCTGCACGGTGAACCAACTCTTCATTATTCTTTTTTCTCTCCGTGTCATGACATCGCATTTTTACGGATATTTCATCAGACATGAAAAGTTTCTGTAATCTGGGGATCAATGGAAAGTGCCACATTACTTTTTGTGGCACACGAGATGGTGTTCCATCATCTTTTGGCTTCCATCGGGAGGTTCCGCATTTTATACAATCATTTCTTTCAGCAGTTTCCTCCCAAAATAAGCTACAATCATTCGGGCAAGCATGATTTTTTTTTTGAGAAACCAAGTTCATCAACCAACTTCCATGCCATATAGTTGTTTGAGGGAATATCTGCATCATCTGGAAGTAAGTCCTTCAATAAGGTAAGAATATAATCAATTGCAGTATTTGAAATCCCATACATAGTATTCCCATGAAACAATCGGATTAAAAATTCCAACTTTTTCATTTTATCACATTGCCGATATACTGGAGTAGTCGCAACATCATTCAATTTTTTCACCATATCAACATCATCATTTTCATTGGACGCATCATGTGTGCTTGTATTGAAATCTTGTTGGCTGGACATCCTTTCCTTCTCATGATGTCGAATAAATGGAAACCGATCATATATCAAACTCTCCAATTCAGTCCTATCATTTGGATCATCAACATTTTGAGATTCCATTTTCTCTCCATTGTGATACCACACATAATAGTTTGTTTGGAAACCATATTTGGTTATATGATAGCTAACTGCTTCACGACTCAACCAAGGTCTTCCATCACAATTAAAACATGGGCAGTGTATGCGACCACTATCTGAAGCCTTGTCAAATGAAAAATCTAGAAAGCTGTTCAAATTATTTTGAAAATCGGTTGAAATCCGATCAGTTTTTTACATCCAACTTCTATCCATTCTGTAAAAAAATCACAATAAGTAATTTCAAAGCAATTCAATAATATTAAAGATTAATCAAAAAAATATTTACGTAAATGATAATTGTTTACTCTATATAAAATCATAACTGACACATTACTCTATATGGGAATCATATTAAGAAATACAACAAAATACTGTGTATATATGAAAATAAGATAAAAAATTTCTAATGCCTATATTCACGGATTGACCAGTAAGATATTGGAAGTGGATCAAGGAATACATAATCCTTAAGGGTCTTGTTGGGAGTATATGAGTTTTATACTTTAACTTCTTCAAGTAGATCAGGATGAGGAGTAGGATGAAAATAATGGGAGTGGCGGGACTGTACAAGGGGGGTGTGGCGTGTCCAGGGGGGTGCGGGGTGTCTAGGGGGTGGTGGGGCCGTCTGGGGGGTCGGAGGTGTCTAGGGGTGGGGGGCTGTCTAGGGGGGGCGGTGTGTCCAGGTGGGCGGGCTATCCGTGGGGGTGGTCATGTTGTCCAAGGGGGTCGGGGTGTATAGGTATATTTATATGAAAAGAATACCCCCACAATAATCATGCAGCCCTGTCATTAGTCTAAACCCCTAGAACACATAAAAGAAGCTAGTATGAACATTTACTAAAATATTTAACACCATAAGAATGAAAATACAATCTAAATATAGTTTGAGAGGATATAATGGTGTGTGTGAAAAAAATGATATTAAATCAATTTAAATGAATATGGAACAAATGAGGGTTTATAATACACTAAGAGTACCTCAAACAATCCAAAACCACTATAGCACCACCCCCTTGGATGGCCCGCCCACCCCCCTCGACACCCCTTCTCCCTATGGACAGCCCCCACCCCCTTGGATAGCCCACCCACCCCCCTGGACACCCCTACCCCCCGTGGCCAGCCCACCCACCCCCCCTGGATAGCCCGCCCACCCCTCCTTGACCGCTCGACCACCCCCGTGGACAGCCCGTCCACCCTTGTGGATAGCCCGCCCACCCCCGTACCCCCCTGTACACCCCGTACCCCCCCGAGATAGCCCCGCCCACCCTCCCAAACAGCCCACACCCCCCTCCCCTGCAACCCCACCACCACCACCTAGACATACCAACCCCCCTGGACACCCCACACACCCCTCCCCCACCAGGACACCCCACCCAGACCCCCAGGACATCCCACACCCCCTGGACAGCCCCGCCCACCCCCGTGGACAGCCTTTCCCACCCCCGTGGACAGCCCCGCCCACCCCTGTGGACAACCCACCCACCCCCGTGGACACCCCCTACACCCTAAACAGTCCAACCACCCTCGTGGACAGCCCACCCATCCCCCTCGACACCCCTTCTCCCTATGGACAGCCCCCACCCCCTTGGATAGCCTGCCCACCCCCTGGACACCCCTACCCCCTGTGGCCAGCCCACCCACCCCCCCTGGACAGCCTGCCCACCCCTCCTTGACAGCCCGGCCACCCCCGTGGACAGCCCGTCCACCCTTGTGGACAGCCCGCCCACCCCCGTACCCGCCTGGACACCCCGTACCCCCCTGGATAGCCCCGCCCACCCTCCCAAACAGCCCACACCCCCCTTCCCTGCAACCCCACCACCACCACCTAGACATACCACCCCACCTGGACACCCCACACACCCCTCCCCCACCAGGACACCCCACCCAGACCCCCAAGACAGCCCACACCCCCTGGACAGCCCCGCCCACCCCCGTGGACACCCCCTACCCCCGAGACAGCCCAACCACCCCCGTGCACAGCCCACCCACCCCCCTCGACGCCCCTTCTCCCTATTGACAGCCCCCACCCCCTTGGATAGCCCGCCCACCCCCTGGACACCCCTACCCCCGTGGCCAGCCCACCCACCCCCCTGGACAGCCCGCCCACCCCTCCTTGATAGCCCCGCCACCCCCATGGACAGCCCGTCCACCCTTGTGGACAGCCCGCCCACCCCCGTACCCCCCTGGACACCACGTACCCCCCCTAGATAGCCCTTCCCACCCTCCCAAACAGCCCACACCCCCTCCCCTGCAACCCCACCACCACCATTTAGACATACCACCCCCCAGAACACCCCACACACCCCTCCCCCACCAGGACACCCCACCCAGACCCCCAGGACATCCCACACCCCCTAGACAGCCACACCCACCCCCGTGGACAGCCTTTCCCACCCCCGTGGACAGCCCCGCCCACTCCCGTGGACAACCCACCCACCCCCGTGGACACCCCCTACCCTCAAAATCCATTATCCAAAACATATCAAATTGGTTTGAACACAATCCATAATTCACACAATCCATTATCCAAAACATGTAAATGTTCACGATAGCCTCCCCTAACTCAGATTTACATGTTTTGAACACTCTCCTTCCAAACATAGAATATAAAAACATTAAATAAGTCTTCACAAACACAAACAATATCCTATTTAGATATTAATTTCAATAATCAAGTAAACCACCAACACCTGGAAAAAATCTATTCATTAAAACAACTACAAGAATATGGTTGAGATCAAATTTTACCTATTCGGATGGGGGTGTACCTGTTGGGATGGGGGGTGATGGTGTTCGGACGGGGGGTTCTCGAGAGCAGTGGAGCGAAAGAGGTTCGGATGGGGTTCGCGAGAGCAGCAGAGCGAATAGATTAGGGCTCTGTCTGAATGGGGAGAGGAGATCGCGATCTGCAATTTGGGGAAAACCTTTGCCAACGGTTTATAAAAACTGTTGGCAAAGGAACACCTTTCCCAACGGTTCACTGGAACCGTTGGGAAATGTGTGAGTTTAGCACCCATTTCCCAATGGTTCCAATGAACCATTGGGAAAGGGTCCACCGAAATTCCCTTTTCCAATAGTTTAAATAAACCATTGGCAAAGGCTCACTATACCAACAGTTTAAATAAACCGTTGGTATACTACCGTTGGGAAAAGACCAAATTCCATTAGTGTGCGTCTACCATATAATCTTTGAGATGTAATAGTTATGTCCTAATTCTCTAAAACACTAAACATGAAAAGATTCTCCATGTAAATTATTCATTTAATTCAAGAATATGTAATGTACTAAGGCTGGGACCTTATATTTTATGTGGTGATTGATTTTATTATAAATTAGTATTTTTGAAGTTTCCAAAAGTGCCCATCTCCTCTCTTATAAAAGGGCACATCCTCCCTCTACTCTTCACACCATTTTATGCCTTAAATCTAGGCCAACCAATGCAAATTCCTATTATAAATCCCTCTAGTTATATTATATATGTTCTGGTCTTCTCAAAAGACCAACTCTAGTGCCCTAAGGGAATGTTTAAAAGAGGCACGTCGAGGAAGAGGTAATCTGTCCTACTGATTCTTTCATATTTCTTTCTTCTTATACTTACTATTCTTTTGTTGATTTATTATAAAGTTATAACATCAGTATCAATAATATACTTATATGTTATTATAAATATTAAACAACCCTATTTCACATTCTCTCCATCCTACGAAAAATGAAATCACCGCGCGTGCATACGTAAGACTTACCGTCTCCACACTATAGTGTAATCTCTTCTTCCACCACCACCATACTTGAATGGGTATAATGGTGGAAATAATAACTAAATATTATTATTATAAAATAATACTAATTTTGAGATATTATATCATCCACTTAAATTTCATTCAATAATTATGGGAATGATATCGTCGCTTGTGCGTATGTACGAATTACTGTCTCCATGACGCGATAAGATTCATTCTCCATGTTAGCCATTAAATAATGATAATAAAGTATATATAATAAATAATCATGAAATATATGAAATAATAATGATACTTTATTTATTTATATATTATTTACTTACTTCCATTCATTTTAGTAAGGAAATGAAAATAGTGTTCATGCGTACGTACGACCTACCATCTCCATGAACGGTGTGTTTAATTCCATTTACTTACCTATTATATATATTTATATTCTGAATATATATTATATATAAATCATGTTTTACATTCTGGAAGTATGTAATCATGGACTAAGTATCATATGAATAATTTCAAGTCAAAACATGTACGATAAATGAAACGATTTTACCCAAAACACTGCATTAACATGGAATTGACAAATGGATGGGTAATATAAAGTCATAAGTGAATCATATATGATATCATAAATATTATTATGGTCCTATTACAAGTTAATAATATGTTTAAACCCTCTATATAAGAGTCTCTGACACATACAAAAGAAATTGGACCTAAGGTAAGGGATAAATATTCCAATCTCATTCTTATCCGAGATTGTTTACTCGTAAGTATTTACTGTGGTTATATTTATCATTCATTTCCATGTTTTATAAAAACGTTTTCATAAAGTATTTAAAATTATTACATGTATGTTTAAAGTCATGTTCACCCATTTTTTCTTTTACTATGTGGTATGGAAGGAGTATTTCTTTTGTTAACCATACGATTGACTTTTCCGGTAAAAGTACTGGGAGATTGTTATTTAACTTATACGGCATGAATGAATTTTTACAGTTTCATAATGCCTTATTTCCATGAATATTTCTCTAGAAGATTTCATGAATATTTTCAACAAAATTATTTTCTTTCAAAATTGCATGACATTTTGATAAAAGAATATGATTTTGAAGAAGAAATTATATTTTCCTCAAGAATTCCTTTCAATTGTTTTATCAAAATTATTTTCCATCTATGATGTCATTCTTTAATATGGGTTTGTTTAATGTTTAATGTCCCTATTATTTACATGTTTGATTTTTTTAGTGATGAAAGGATATCCATTTGTTTTATATGGATTATGTTATGATGGGATGAAGTTTATGAAACCCATTTTATACTTTTGGTTGTGATGAATGATTTATGTTTATTTTGTGGAACACTTAATAATGATTTTATTATGAGATGGGTGGGACCTATATCTACCTCCAATTAATTTGGTAATGATTTATATCTCATGATATAGACATGGCTGGAATGGCAAGTAAAATATTGTTCAGTAATACAGGGCTGGAACATCTAGTAAACCCGGTTTTGTAATGGACTTTGTCCACTATAATGTTCTTGGAATCAATGATTTGGATACTATGGAAATAATATCATGTGATTAATGGTTTTCCATAATTATATGTTTTATTGTATCATGATTATTGTTTCTTTATGATATATTCCTTTTATACTACCAAGGGTTATGTCATTACTCATGATTTTGATGTTTTATGTTCATGTTTTTATGTTAAAATGTTTATGGATTGTTTTATGTTCTCCATGTTTACCCTTAATGAGAATTTGATCTCACCCTTTTTATTTTTTCTTTTCCCCCAGATATAAATAATGGTTTTAGGTAAGAAAACAAAAGGGGAAGCCCTTTATGGGAGATGTTGAAGATCTTTCACCCTAATTAGAAGATTATGTTCCGAGTTTCCAAAGACACTAAACTAATACGGTCTTTAGGTGTCTTTTTTTCATGTATTAAGTATTACACAAAATTAATGTAATGTATATGTACGATAAGCTTTGGGTCTCTATAGTTGGTATCCGATCGAAGGTTTAGTTAACCTTTGGAAACTAGGATACAAAAACTTTAGTGAGATCCCTAGATATATTTCTAAGGTATGTCTAGGGATGTCCCTATGGTTAAGTATATTTATAGGTTATAGTACTAGAATTACGGTAATGATATTAGAATTAAACCTAAGGTGTTTTATGTTGAAGGTACTCCCCCTTTATTATTTTTCTTTTCCTAGCATGATTTTTTCCTATCACACTATTCCTTTTGGGTTTTAGACGATGGTTGGAACCCTAAGGAACCGCGTTGATCAATGTAATGGATAGTGCAATGATTTTACTCATGAACAAACCAATGTTATGGGAAATGGAGTACAAAATCTTATTATTATACTTAACCAAGCTGTGAATCATTATGGACTTATAAATGAGCAGAGAAGGGAACAATATTATATTGAGTCCTTCATGAGGTAACGTCCACCTTCTTTTAGTGGGTCTTCTGATCCACTTGTTGCTGAAAAAAGGATCTGTACAATTGAAAAGATATTTTCCATACATCACCGTTCAGAACATGAAAAATTCATTTTGGATGTTTACTGTTTAGAAGGACAAGTTGACTAGTGGTGGACTCTAATAATGAATACCAGACCCCAAGATGAAATTGAATCCATGGAATATGATGAGTTCAATAACTTGTTTTTAAATAAGTAATTCCCTCGTATTATTTGAACAAATATGGAAAAGGAGTTCCTTGTCCTTAAGAAAAATGATGATGAATATATTGGTATATACGAGGTGAATTTTACAGGGCTTGCATGGTATACATCTGGATTTATCATCCAACTTAAAGTTAAAGTTGATCCATTCTTCAGTGTCTTAAAACCAAGTCTTCGGAGGGAATTAACAATAAGAGACATCAGTAGTTATGAAGAAATTGTGTGTTGTGTTATCAAGGTAGAACTGGATGTTGGTGTTACATATCCATCTCATGATTTTGACAAGAAATGAAAGATGGAGTTCAAGGAAAAATCTCAAAACAATGGTGAAAAGATGATGAATTTCTCGTTATGATCAAAGTGTGGAAAGAAGCATGGTGGAGATTTTCTTAAAGGGACTAGAAAATGTTTTAAGTGTGGAAAAAAAGGTCATAGAGTAGCTGAGCATCGAAGTAATGGGAAAAAGGTATCTATTGATGTGAATAGATAAAGGACTAAAGAGAACGCACCACCAACACTTCAATGCTACAAGTGCAATGAAATGAGGCATTATGCTAACCAATGCCCTAATCCAAGGGTTAATGATGATCGATATCAACAATATCTTAAGGAACAGGAAAAATGGAAGTCACATGAGATCACTATTGGTGATTTTGAATATGAAAAAAAGTGGTGGAATTATTAAGTGTATATATAACGGGATTCCAAAATAGTGTTGTGGAATCTCATTTATAGTACTATGGAATTTTTTAATATCTATGTATTTTTTTATTGAGGTTTTCAATAATATATGGTACCGGTGACCATGAAAAGTGATTGAAATATTTTTGGAATGCAGATGATATGTGCATAATGAAGGGATAAGGAGAAAATAATATGTTGGATATTATTAATGAGCTCATGACTGTTTTAAGGACAAAGTGTTATCATGTTGTTAGTGTATAGAACTTTTGAAATTTGGTATGAGGAAAGAGTTATCTTTTGTTATCATTCATGGTAATTTAGGTTTCAAGAGATTACATGATTAAAGTATTCACATGTTTGGAAGGTGACTAACAAGATATATCTTATGATATATGGGGGATAAATGATGGTATTTACATGCTTGTTATATGACCTTTCTAGTAATCATTTTCTTTATACTGTGAGTTTAGACTGAAGTATTTTGGATAAGCCTAAAGGTTGGAATAGATTAAGTTGGACATCAAATAGTATTGTTTAAGGCTAGAAATGTTTCTTGATATAATTTTGGGAATGTTATAATGGTGTAGTTTTACAAAAAGGATAACCTATAGGACGGGTGACAACTCATCGTGTCGGACAAGGCTATGAGAATTGAACCCACAACCGAAGTGCGACAGGCTTTTATCGCCTACCACTGGCCTAAAACAAATCCCAGGTTTGTAGAAATTTGTTGTATTTTTTTAAGAAGTATGGTAGATGAAGTATAAGTCCATTTTTGGAACCATATATGATTAACCTCACTATAGATGGACTTATATATATTTAATATCTTCAGCTAACCATTGTTGTGGTAGAGATAGATGGAATGACCTATCATTCAATCACATGATCTGTTAATACATCAAGAATGACAAATTCAACATCATTTCATTAAATAAGAGATGAAGTGTAAATTGTTCATGGAATTACCCATGATGATTTTCACTGAAATAAATTAAGTATTTATCCTTACACAAAAATTCATCAACTTTAGGGAAATGATCTTGAAAAAAAAATGTTGTCCTAGTACCCTCATATTGGATGAATCATATGGTACCTTAGATCATAAAAATTGTATGGATTTGTGATTTTTTTATTTTTCATATCCATGTTCTCTACCACTCTCCATTAGAACTTGATGGTTAGATTTCTCTTCTATATACATATTTTCACCTATATTCTCTTATGTAGAAACCCAGTGTTGATTTACTTTGGGTGACCATTATGTTTATAACATTCCTTTCTAAAATTACATTTTAGTATTCCTTTTTATGAAGTGGGTTTCTATGAAAGAATATTTCTAGTAGTAAAGGATTTATAACCCTGATGAATCTCGAGGGTGAAATTAATTTTAAGGGGGGTGGAATGTAACACCCTGAGATTTTATGAGAAATATTATTTTTAATTTATTTTATGTCTTCTATTATATGATACACCAAGATTAGATTGCACTATACGCAACACCGTATTAGCTTGTAGAATATGAAAACACTATTTTTGGCTTGTGTTGCACGCAAGAGTGACCTTCCTCAATAACATGTGTTGTACGCAAGACCATGTTTCACTAAACAATGATATATTGTTAAATATTATTATAAACTAGCCGTTATGAATATTATTAACCCAATTTTGATTTTTATAACATTATCCTTCATCTTAAACATATTCTAAAAAATTGTATGATAACAAAATAATTTTTTTGGGGTAAAATAAGTATTTTTAAAAAAATGCAGTTTTGTCGGCTTTTGATGGAGCACCCACTATAAATCTAGTTTTTGACATGTTTATATGTTAAATTAGAAAAAATAAACTTATACATTGCAATAAGGATATAAAAATTAACTTTGTATAATTTTTTAATATTTTTCTGTTAACTTACATATTTTGATGAATAGTAAAATACGCAAAATTTTAATTGAAAACAACTTTTTTAATCAAGATAATTTATATGGTTAAATTATAATATTTAATGGTTATAAAGTATAAATATAATATATATTTACCATTTAATGTTATGTATTTCATTATCATTAGTTTTACATTTAATTCATAGGTAAAAACATTTCAATCTTTTGCAATGTTTTAACTTTAAGAACCTGTTTTCTCAACAGTGGGATTAATTTTAAATTAAATACTCGTACTTCTGTGTTTTGAATTTGGAAAAAATGATTCCATATTTGGAATCATTAGGTCCAAATTTTGTTAATAGGCTACTTTTTATTTTTAGGCTTTATGAATAGTGACTACGGTAAATTTTATTTCCTACAGTTAAAAGTAAATCAGTTAATTTAGGTTAAAAATAATATTATAAAATTAACCTAACACTTTTATTAATATAATTAGATGATTATATTTCGTCCTAAAATATACTTGGGTCGAAATGTTATCTTTTAGAACCCAATTAGATGTGATTAAGACCATTCATTTATTTTATTTAAAGAGAGTGAAATTTGTCTCACTGAAACTTTAATAATTAAAGTATTTTTAATATATGGTTATACAGAATATAAATTAGATTATAAATAATAATTTTAAAGATAATTTTTTTTTCATCATCATGGTAATTTATTTGTGATTTTTATGAAATTTATAATTACCTTAATAGCTTATACATTAATGATGCAGAAATTATTTATTTAGTGAAAAATCAATAATACAGTTTTTATTAAAATAATAATACCCATAAAAAGAACTAGAAACTTCACCAAACCTTATTGGTTGAGTATATCTATACCCTAAGAATCCAAGGGTTGACTTGTGGACCATTTTTATCCTTACAAAACATATTATGACATTTATATTATTTTATTTTAAATGATGTCAAAGTTGTCCCCTACATACATTAATAAAGATAACATTTTAAAAGTTGGTTGTTTTAGAAGATAAATTCCAATAAAAGTATTCTTATGAAATATATTAGATTTATATTAATCATAGTATTTTATTTTTAATTTTTATGCAACAAATAAGTATATTATATAATTATTCAAAAACTGCTGTAGTGATTATTTTATTAACATAAATATCAAATAAATGGTATTAAAAATATTAAAATAAATATTATATGAACTAATTAAAGTTCTCCACGAATATTATAGATACATATAACATATTATGAATCTATAAAATATTTTTGTTTGAACATATCTTCTGTGTGGATTTTATTTAAATTCAAATAAACGAATAATGTCAAAATTAACACTATTGATATTATTTAAAAATAACAGATTATTAAATTGATAAAAAATCACAAAAATATTTAAAAAATATATAATAAAATTTATATGGTCTAAAATTTCATAAACTATCCAATTATAGAAAATTAACAACACATAAGTAAGTATTTATTACAATTTAAAATTTAGAATATATTTAACACAAATAAGATTAAATAGATTAAATAAGGATAAATCAAATTGAGAAGGTTTAAAATTATTTTCCAACATGTCTAAATTTTATTGGATGGTGATATTAAAACCCTACAACATCTGATCTTCGAATATCAGTCATTTTTGAGGTTTTTATGTGGGGTTTGATTTTATTATAAATTAATATTTTTGAGGTTTCCAAAAGTGCCCCTCTTCTCTCTTATAAAAGGGCACCTCCTCCCTATTCTATTCACTCCATTTTAAGCCTTAAATCTAGAAAAACCCCTTAAAATTTCTCTTATAAAGCAATCTATTTATATTATAGAGGTTTTTTTCTTCACAAAAGAACTACTCTAGAACCCTAAGAGAAAGTTTAAAAGAGGCACGTCGAGGAAGAGGTAATCTCTCCTACCAGGTATTTCAATTTTCATTCTTCTTATACTTCCACTTATTTATTTGTTTCATTATAAAGTAATAATATAAGTATTACTAATATATTGATATTTTATTATAAATATTAAGCAACCCTATTTCACCTTCTATCCATCCTACGAAAAACAACTACATACGGCTAACCATCTCCACGACGTGGTGTAATATGTTTTTCCACCACTAGCATAGTTGGATGGGTATAATGGTGGAAATAATAACTATATATGATTATTATTACATCATACAGCTTCTGAGAAATTATATAATCCACTCAAATTCCATTCAATAATTATGGTAATGATATCATCGCTTGTGCGTACGTACAAATTACCGTCTCCACGACGCGATGCGATTCATTCTCCATGTTAACCATTCAAGAATGATTATAAAGTATATATTATAAATAATCATGAAATATATGAAATAATAATGATACTCTATTTATTTATATTTTATTTACTTACTTCCATTCAATTTAATAATGAAATAAAAACAACGTTCTTGCGTACGTACGACCTACCATCTCCATGAACGGTGTATTTCATTCCTTTTATCGGCCTATTATATATATTTATATTCTAAATATATATTATATATAAATCATGTTTTACATTATGGAAGTAATTAATCATGGTATAATTAAAAATATGAATAATTACAAGTCAAAACTTGTATCATAAATGAAACGATTTTACCCAAAACATTGCTTTAACATGGAACTGACAAATGAACGGGTAAAATAAAGTCATTTGTGAATCATATATGATATCATTAATATTATTATGGTCCTGTTATAAGTTGATAATATGTTTAAACCCACTATAAAGGAGTCTCGGACACATATAGAAGAAATTAGACCTAAGGAAAGGGATAATTATTCCAATCACGTTCTTATCTGAGATTGTTTATTCGTAAGTATTTAATGGGGTTATATTTATCATCTATTTACATGTTTTAAAAAAATCTTTTAATAAAGTATTTACTATTCTTCCATGTATTTTTAATGTCATGTTTACCCCATTTTTAATTTTACTATGTGGTATGGACGGAATATTTCGTTTGATAACCATATGATTGACTTTTCCATCAAAAGTACGAGAAGATTGTTTTTTAGCATATACGGTATGAACAGATTTTTATGGTTTCATAATGCTTTATTTCCACTAATATTCCTCTACAAGATTTCATGATTATTTTCATCAAAATTATTTTCTTTTAAAATTTCATGACATTTTGAGAAAAGAATATGATTTTGAAGAAGAAAGGATATTTTCCTCAAGAATTCATTTCAAGTGTTTTATCAAAACTATTTTCCATCTAAGATGACATTCTTTAATATGGGTATGTTTAAACTATAATGGACCTATTATATACATGTTTGATTTTTTAATGATAAAATGATATCCATTTGTTTTATATTGATTATGTTATGATGAGATGATGTTTATGAAACCCATTTTATACTTTGGGTTATGATCAATGGTTTATGTTTATTTTGTGGAAAATGTAAGAAAGATTTGATTATGGGATGAGTGGGACATATATCTCCATCCAATGCATTGTTTAATGATTCATATCGCATGACATAGACATGGATGGAATGGAAAGTAAAATCTGGTTCCATAATACCGGGCTGGAATGGCTGTTAAACTCGGTTCAGTAATAGACATTGTCCACTATAATGGTCTTGGCAGCAGTGCCTTGGCTACTATGGAAATCATATCATGTGCTTAAGGGTTTTCCACAATTAAAAGTTTTATTTTATAATGATTAATGTTACTTTATGATCTATTCCTTATTTACTTCCAAGATTTATGTCATTACACATTATTTTGATGTTTCATGTTCATGTTTTTACATTCAAATGTTTATGGATTGTTTTATGTTCTCTATGTTTACCCTAACCGAGCATTTGAGCTCACCCTTTTTATGTTTCTTTTTCCCCATGATATAAAGAATGGTTTTAGGTAAGAAAACAAATGGGGAAGATATTTATGGGACATCTTGAAGATCGTCCACCATGATTATAATATTATGTTCCAAGTTTCGAAAGACACTAAACTAATATGGTTTTTGGGTGTCTGTTTTTTTCATGTAATAAGTATTCCAAAAATGTAATGTAATGTCTATATACATCATGTTTTGGTTCTCTACATTTCTGATGCTTTATTTAAATATATATCATAACATTATTTTATATCTTCCTAGTTTTATAGGAAAATTATACATTTACCTTTTGATTTAATAATGGATTCTTCAGTCAAAAATCTTAAGGTAAGTCCCATTGAAAAAAATATGCATAGGGAAATCCACTTTATTAAACATAAATTTATATTATTTTATCATTGTTTCATCGTACACATGGTTCACTTTATATAATCCTTGGTATGGAATGGATTTCAAAATATGATGCGATTTGAAGAAGATAGAAATTACGATTTTTGAGGACGATATATATTTACTTATCTTTATAGAATAAACATTTTCATATGATTATTCTCTAGATTCACCCCCAATAGATATTCTAAATTTAATTCATGGAGAGAAATATAAAACAACATATATGGATGAATAATGTAATCTTAAAATTGATTATGTACCTATTATGAAGGAATAAATTGATTTCATTCTTGGGGACTTACCTAGACACCTCCAAGTGAATGATGTTAATTTTTATATTGATTTAATATTTGATGCAAGACAAATATAAATGACTCCCTATTGAATAGACATTGTGGAATTAGTGGTGCAGATGAAACAAGTAAAGAAGTTAGCTAAAAGATGATTTATTCTCCCTAGTGTTTCTCTATGGGGATCCCTTGTTATCATTGTTAATAAGAGGGATGGATCCATGAGGTTGTGTATCAATTATATGGAAGTTAATGTTATTAAAATAAACAAAATTTATTATAGGACTTTTATTGATAATTTCTTTGATCAACTACAAAGATCTGAATTTTTTCTATGATTGACCTTATTTCTAGATATCATCAACTATGAGTCCAGAAGGAGGACATTATGAAATAGATTTTCAAGCGATTTATAGAAATTATGATTATATGATAATTCTAGTGGGATTGAATAATGTACCAATAGTTTTTATGGTTGTAGTGAACAAAGTATTCAAGTAATATCTTGATGATTTTATTGCGATATTCATTTTTTATATTCTAAAGTATTCTATAAGTAATGAAGATCATGAATATCTCTTGTGGATCATTCTTTTTTTACTTTAAAAAGGAAAGAGTTATATAATAATTTTAGAAAGTTTGAATTAGGGATTGATGAATTTTTTATCTGGCCATATTTTCTCCAAGGATGGATTCACTATTGGTCCTATAAAGACAAATTCAATCCATGAATGTCCACACAATTGACCATAACTCAGGTATGTTGTTTTATTTATTTAGATTGTAAATATCAGTGTTTTATTTGAAATGTTTCCAGATTTACTAACCCGTTAACATATCTCATAAATATATGAGATCAGTTTGTATATAAAAAAGAATCAGAGGAATGTTTTCATTAATTCAATAGAATATTGTTCAATGCTACAATATTTTCTCTACCATCGGGAAATTTTGTATTTTGGATTTATAGATATGAATCATGGAAAGGATTTGGTTTTTTCTTTAAGTATAATGATAGATTTATTGCATACATATCAAGGTGATTGAAAACTCATGAAAACAACTATCTAACTTATGATCTTCTGTTCGCACCTGTATTCATTGCTTTGAATATATGCAGACACTATCTATATAGTGAATGATATGATATATATATATATATCAAAAGAGTTTGATATATATCTTCTCACCAAAATAACTCAATATGATGAAAAATAGATGGATCGAGCTACTCAACAAGTACGACTACTAAATACAAAAGTACCCAGGGAAGGTAAACATGGTAGAAGATGCATTGAGCAGGAAGGATCCTGATGTTCTGATCCAAATAAGGATTTATAGGGATCTAGTGATCAAAGATCCGGTAAATATGGATATATAAATTATTAAGGAAGGGGAAACATCACTCCTATATAAATTTCTGTCCAAAAAATCATTATTGTAAAAGATAAATAGTTCTCTATCTTTTGATGATAATTTATTAAAGAAAATTGATGTTTTGAATGACGGAAAATTTATAGACTTTGTATGTGAAGATGGTATTTTGAAATTTGGAAAGGGGATTTCTGTTCCGGATATACCTGAGCTAAAGATGGATCTATTGGATGATTCTCATAACTCTAATTTCACTGTACACTATAGTTGCACCAATATGTATAGATATTTGAAGGAATATCTTCAGTAGGATAATATGAAGTGATAAATTGCGGATTATTTGTCCAGATGTTTGGTTTTTCAATAAGTAATTCTTGAAGCAAATTTCGTAGAATATTCATGTGACCACTACCTATATGTACATTGATAAGGGATGTAAATACTATGGACTTTTGTAATAGATTACCAAAATCCTCCCCATAAAAAATTATATGATAAATGTTATTATTAATTGCCTTACCATGTAGGCACATTTTATTACTATAAACGAAGATTTAATACTAGATAACCCTGGATGAATATATATTTATAAGGTTTTAATACATAATGGTGACCTATTTCAATTATGTCTTATCATGATATATGATTTACATAGAAATTATGGAAATGTCTTTATAAGTCCCTTGATACCATACTTCATTTGATCAACGCATATCACCTTCAAACTAAATTTCTCTCATAAAGTTCTATAAAAACGTTAGATTAAATGTTGAGGTCTTGATCACTTTTCTTTAAAGGTATATGGGATTATTATTTACCTATGGTAGAATTTTCCTATAATGGTAGCATCCATTCATGTTTTCAAATGATACAGTATGAAGAAGTATATGGAAAGATAGGTCATAAACCAACTTTTTGGGATGAAATTGGTGAAATAAAGCTTGTAAGCCGAAGAATTGTGGAGGAAACCACGAAAAAGGAAAGAATTATTCAAAAACATATAAAAGAATCTCAAATTAGGTAAATGAGATATGCTGTTAATCGAAGGAAGGATTCTTAATTTCATGTGGGATAGCATGTTTTCTTCAAAGTATTTCCATTGAATGGTTTTATAATATTTGGTAAGAATGTAAAAATAATCCCCATGTACATTAGAACTTTTTAAATTCTAGAATGACTTGTCACTATTTCTTTCATTTTTCAATCCCACCTAGCCATTTTAATTTACATGATGTGTTCCATATCTCTTTGATAATGAAGTACATGCTAAACCCAACAAATGTTCCCACTTATAAAGAAATGGAATTGGAACATAATTTATCTTACTCTGAAGAGCCCAGATAGATCTCAGATAATAGATAACAAGTGTTGAGGAATCAGACAACTTGGATGGTAATGGTACTATGGAAAATTAATAAAATAGAAGAGGGGATGTGGGAACCATAGGAAATTATGATGAAGAACTACACAAATATTTTTATTATGTGATATTCTGAAAATTTTGGGGATGAATGTTTTTTAAGGGGAGAATAATGTATCACCACAAGATTTTATGGTGCATTCTATTTTTAAATAAATTGAATTACATGTGTTTCATGCAACACCGAATTCAAACAGACCGCGATCTATTAATAAGTCACTATTATAATCTATCCATTAAAATGGTGGGAATGAATAATATTAACCTAATTATTAAATTCACATATAATATATTTAAAAAAAATTACATTATTTCAAAATATTTTATAGGTATATTATATGAACAAATCAAATTTTATGCATCAAAAGGCTATACTTTTCTAAAGTCGTTTTTACGACCTTTTAATGGCACAATTGTATTAAAAATACAATTTGACCCATTAAAGATTTACATACGAAAAAACAATCCTAATTTTTTAATTAATAATATCAACATTTACTTTGGTTTTTTTGTATGTTTCTAGTATGTTTCCTTTTTTATGAATAGTGAAAAAAATACTACATTTTAATTAAAAATTTTATTTTTGACTAATTTATTTATATAGTACATAATATTTAAAATTATTTTTAAATAATAAATAATTCTATTAGACATAATTTAATACAATTTTGTTAATTGGAATCAATTTTACAATGTAATTAGATATAAAAACTGCTCAATCTATTAAGCATTTTTCACTATAAAACCCTATTGTTTCATCCCATGTGTAGGATTAATTTAAAATTAATTTAAGAAAATTATGTGAATTGAATTATAAAAAATATATTCAATTTTTTTAAATCATACGGTCCAAATTTAGTAAATATTCCACTTTTAATTTTTTAGATAGTATGAATAGTAAACATAGTAATTTTAATTAACCTGGTTAACGGTAAATCGGGTAATTAAGTGTAAAAAATTTATAAATATTATAAAATTACCCTAACACTTATACTAATTTTATTGAATTAGTGACTGCCTAATAAAATCATCATTGGGACAATTTTTTGGTGTCTTGGATTCATTAGGAGGACTTTAAGCCTTTTATTGTATTATTTTAAGAAAATCCAAATCTGTTAGTCTTTTGTTTAGAATAGGTATTACATATTCAATATGTGGTTATTTAGAACATATTTTAGGCTATAAATAGTAATTTTAATTATAAAATGTTTATCTTCATAATCATAATTTATTTTTAATTTTTATGAAATAAATAATTACCTTAACAACTTACACAATGGCGATGAAATAATTATTTAGTTAAAGTGAATATGAAATAAATTATTATAAAATGTATAAAAAATATAATTTGAGATAATTAATGTCATAAAATACTTTTATTGAAATATTTTATATGTTAGTGATATTTTAAAATTTTATTTACAATATATCTCGTTTTATTGATTTTTTAATAGTCAATGTAATAAATAGTGTTAAAATTGTCCTTAATGTTATATTAAAATACAAAATATTTATTTAGATGATAAAAAAATTAAATAAATATAAAATTATTCCAAATGATGGTATAATTGTTTGAATTTCATAAATGATTCATTTTTGGTTTGTTTGGAATTTTATCATTCCAATATTTTCCCTTAAAGAGTGAAAATCCATGTTGTCACACAAATAATTAAAGGGATTAAATAATGGATAAAATAATTGATAATGGTAATAATGTGAACTAAACTTGTCTAAAAATTATTGGATTAAAGTATTTTGTCAAATTATCATATTATATTATAAATAGGTCCCTTTTGATCTGTTTTAAATTGAACATTGATTTATATATATTTAATATTTTGAGGGTTTCCAAAAGTTCATAAAAACATAATTATAAAATGGAACCTCCTCCCTCTCATATTTCCTATAATTTAATCCTTATATATCGATAATCTATACCCATTTATCCTCCAAACATACTTGTCATGTTTATGGAGGTCCTTGTATTCTAAAAATAACAACTCTATACTCATTAGGAAGATATATAAGGGAAGTCCACTAATGAATATATAACTATTTTACCAACTCATTGAATTTTGTGTCTTCATCTAAATCATCTTCATGTATTGTTTCATCCTACAAAAAAACGAAACCACTATGCATGCGTACATACGACTTACTGTGTCCACGAAGTGGTGTAATCTGTTTTTTCATCACCACATTACATAGATGGGTATAATGAGGGAAATAATATATATATTATAGTTATGAAATGATATTAAATATAGAAAAATTAATATACCATACAAATCCTTACCCTTTAACCAATAAGGGGATAATACCATCACATGTTCTTACGTACTACCTACCGTCACCATAACATGATTCGATTCAATAACCATGTTCAGAGATCATGAATGATTATAAAAATTTATATAATTAATTAATATGATATCTATGACAACTATATCATTATTTATATGTAATTACTATATCTTATGCATGGGAATTGGGAATTACATAAAGAAACATGCATAATGAAGGAGTTAACACTCGAAAAAAGGGTAATGAAGAAATTTTAATAATATATGGTGATAAGATGATATAAGAAAATTATATATGATATTATAAATATGAATATTATTTTTATATAAATAATAACATGATATAAACCATTATAAAGGAGGTTCAAGTATGTAAAATGTAATTCAGACCAAATGTAAGGGTTATTTCACCATCTTGTTATTATTCAAAATTGATTATGATTAAGTCTCAAATAGAGATATATTCTTCCATATACTTGTTTTCTAAAAATGTGTTAAATTGTTTTTAATATTATTATATTAATGTTTAAATTTTATTTACCCATGTTTTATTTTTTATAATTTTTTTAAAAGAAATCATATTGTTGTTTAATGAAAAGGGACTTTTTTACTTTTTCAAAAAAAATACAAAAGAAATGTTTCTTTACCTTATGTGACATGAGAGGTTTTCCACATTCATTAGGACATAATGTTTCTAAAATTCTTTTACATGTTTAATGGTCTCATTTCAATAAAAATATTTTCCTTTATAATATTTTGGATTTTTAAATAAATGATTTCAAAGTAAAAAATGGAATTTCTCTCTACAATTTCTAATGATTTCATTATATTATATACAACTATGTCAACATAATTATTTTTTATTTTATTTTTAATTGAGGTTTGTATCTTAATATATCATCCAACATATTTTATTTGAGGGTTTATGATCAGTTTGATAGAGGATGTGATATTTTAAAACCATTCATGGTTTCTAGTTAACGTAATCACATTTCATATGACTGTTTTTCAATACAAATGTTTATATCATTTATGATTTTGTCTTTTTATATAAGGAATTCATTGGACTTAGTAAGTCATATTCAAGGACCACTATAGATCGTATATGCATCAGAAGGTCTCATTAAAAAAAATAGTTTGGGTATTGCTGAGACCATACCCATTTATGTATATTGTCCTCGCCGATGCCTTGAAGGTATGTTTATGATGTCCAATATTATGTATTCCCTCACTAAGAGATTATTTATTAATATTCCATGTGATTATTCAATTAGTAGAATATCCAACTAATTATTTTTAAGGAATTACTTGATTATCATGTATTATTTCTATATTATTTCAAAATTTAGGATTAAATCGATTTTGTTACAGTTATTAACCTTGAAATAATGATTATTCTTTTTAATCATGATAGATTTGGTTGCACACTTACACTTACAGAGCATCTGAGCTCACCACCTTCATATTTTTTTCCCAATATGCCAAGAGGTATATTATGATTGACATGTAGGGATATGGAAGGATAATAATAGGGTTCTTAAAATAATCACAATGTTATTTTATATAAATTAAATTTTAATGTGTGCTTAATTGTGTATCTATTTTTCCAAAACTACTATACAATTTAGTTATTCAAGATTCTATTCATTGTATAATACACCAATATAAAAATGTAACCACCGACTTTGGTCTACTAGGGTTGTGGTATTTACAATTTGGTCACTTATATAATTATATATGTTGGGTTTATTGTCCCCTATTAATCTCATGGGTCATGATGAATATTTATTTCAATTGTTCAACCTTTGGTTTTTGGGAAAACCTTTCTGATATATATATACTCACCTTTTCATGGGATTTTCCCTAATTTGCGGGGGTTTATGAGGAATTCAGATAGCTAGATGATGACTATGGAAGGCTTGAGGTTGTTGGATCATAGCATCACTTATTTATGATGATCTCTTGTGGTGGTCGGTATTAGTATTCAGAAGAAGGGTTCCACCTCCTCATCAGTTTTTTGGATGGGAATCCCTTTATATATGATTTGGTGTATATCATTCCCCAATCATAATTTGGATATATTGATGTTTATAAATTTTTGTTTTTTTTTTAATTTCATTACACAAACTTGTTACCTCTTTGGTTATTACAATTTTATTTTTCCTTCCTTGTTATGTTGTACATGGATGTGAGCATGTATACATGTTCATTAGGCTAAAGCCTCCCATTTTTTTGATATGCTAACCTGACACTAGTCTCCAAACCCTATCCTATTAGAGGTGGTCTTGGGGTGTCACTTTAGGATTAATGCTAGTCTAGGTGGGTCCCTAATGGGTTGTTTTGTTATAGAGTGGTATCATAGCGTTCCAATGTAGGGATAATTTTTGGAGATAGATATGTTGTGAGGATTGGGTTGAGACTTAGAGAAATAGTGTTATGGTTTTATAAGCTCTACTTTTTATCTAGGGAACCTAGTGATTGTGTGATAACTAAGTTATCTATACTCTAGGACTCCCAATATGTACTTTTCAACTTAAAAACAAGATACATAGATTATAGGGAAACCAAAAATACATGAATTATATTTTAATGACTCATTTACAATCATGTACTTCATATGTAAACTCCCTAGATATGTTCATCTAACTATGGAACACCTTGTTATCTTTTCGAATTTCACAACAATGATAGCTAGCTAGGATTATGATATAGGATTGTGTTGATGATTATTTAAGTGATGACGCTTCAGTGTGGGTCTTGTTTCTAATTATTTTACTAATGGAAAGCATATATTAGTGCTTCCACCCATTGAGTGCCACATGAATTGGTCTTTATTAATTTTGGATGATGTTAAACTTCATGACAAGGACCTGTTTTTACTATGTTTTTCAAGATGTTGATATTCATAGGATAAGTTCACATTATGTGTTTTAGTTGTAGAGTCTTCATATGTTTTATAGAGACTGAAATCCTTATGTGGGTGGGTATTTGATTAAGTTAGTGTTATAAATTTTCTATCTTGTGTAGACCCTGAAAAATCAAATGGTTTATCTTGAAACTAGTTTTCCTTAGGGAATAATAGGGTTATCGTGGGGTTTGGTTTCCAATACCCACAATGAGGTGACACGATATTTGGAAATGTTTTAGAAGACATCCTACAATGAGTAATATCCTTCAATCTTGAAATATGTGTGGATCCATGATAGTTTGGATTTTAAATATGGTGATATGCTTTTTTTCTTTAATACACATCGAGGTTCACAAACCTCACATGATACTCTACTGATACGGTGCAAGATGGATACTTATGAGTGTGGATTCATGAGAAGGAACTCCATAGAGACATCTGAGCCGGCATGGTCTCTCTATTCATTCCCACTTATTCTAAGGTGATGGATCAGTCCTTGGTGATAGATGGATTCATGGTAGGAGAGTTCTAGGCAGTATACATCATATATAAATTTCATCTACTACAACTGATAGGATCATAGGGGTGGTGTCCAAGGATGTGGTCACCTAAAATCTCTAGAAGTATATGGTTAGGATGAGTATGAGATGATGTGGGGTATATCCTCTATCTTCACTATCTTAGATATAGTAATTTTTGACACATGAACAAGTCATTATTTCATTATCATATACCTTATGTGATGGATGGAAATTATTTTAGAGTATTTAGCCCAATATTTTTTTATATAAGTTCATATGGGGAGTGATTATATTAATTTTCACATTTTTTGACAGTGTGAGTCGATGCTTAGTAGAGATAGTTTCACATGGAACCTCTTTTTAATTTAAATGAAACCATATGAGGTCTATTTCTAATGCCTTCTATATATGAGGCATATCTTTTTATTGGTTAGAGTCCATTCTCATCCCCTCATCCCTTATTTCCAAATATAAGAGGGATCCATTAACAAGGATGGTGATTTCAAATCCTTTAGAGAAATATGATGATGGGATGTTGTTTCATCCTACTATGGATTACTACATGGATATTGTTTAATATTATGGGTCACCCTCGTATATTTGAGTTAAATTTATGAAACTCATTCTTAGTGCCATCTCAAGGTAAATTCTATTCAATTACACTACTTCTATCTTGATAAGTCTCAACCTACAATCTACATAGATGGTAACATTGGGCCTATATAAGCATATTGGAATATCAGGTGTCTTGGGAATCTATAAAGTCTCCCCATTTTGAAGATGGAGGAATCCCTTACATGAGTCACCTTAGGCAAAAAACTAGGGCTGAAATGACCTAGTCTTTTTAAATTATATTTTTTGCAATGTAAATGTGTGTTCTATAATATTATTTAAGTATTATACACAAAGAGCATATAGAGGAACCAAATAATAATAATTCATTAATGAAAATGGTTATGATAGTAAATAACTGAATCCATTATAATTCCAAATATTAGAAGGTGAAAAAATTAGAATATAAAAAACTATAATTGGAATATTTTGGATACCACAATCAATTAGGATCATCCCTCCCATGAACAAATATAATAGAAATGAAACAAAATATTTGTAAACTAATTGACATTATAGAAAATCTAAATATAGATCCTTGAGTTGAATTGATGCCAGTAATTAATTAATGAAATAATTACTATATATATGATTTAATCAGGCAATTAGTATAGTAATGTGACCATTTTAATAGTAAACTGACCATTGCAAATAGTAACATGATCTTATGGAATAGTAACCTGACTACTGGAGTAATAATTTAACCTCAATGTATAAAATTTTTAAATAAATAATATTTATCATGAATATTTTATATATAAATAAATATTATATTTCCATAAAATAAATTTTAAGACTAAACACTCAAGGAAAATCTAATCCCATTTTTAGTAAATAGTTTTTTTTATATATAGGTAGTGCTTTGGTCAAAAGACCAATGAAAATTTATTTGCAAAACATGAGGTTACACAAGTTTAAAAGACAAAATAATATAACAATATTTAACATGAAAAGGAAGAATGTTCTCTAGGAGCTCCTCTTGACAGGTTATGTCTTGAGCAACTCTTTTATTAGAGAGACCATAATCAACAATATTTTCTTCTCAATAGGTATGTGTTGCAATGTTGTTGATGTCATGGAGAGAGTGAAGGCAGTTCATCTAGAGAGTAGTAAGCAGCCAAGATAGATTAATTACCCCTTCCAAATGGCCTACACTAGAGTAGTAGAATCAATTTCAATCCAAAAGATGTTCCAGTCTTGGCACAAGGAGAAGGATATGGCATGAATCACACTCAGAATTTTAGCTTTCGGAGATGTTGCAGTACCATAGCCTCCAAAAAAGCACCCAAAAATGTGACCAATTTGATTTCTGAAGACGATGCCACACCCTGGGGGTCCTGGTTTTCCTTTAGTGGATCTATCCACATTGATTTTAGTCCATCTTGGTAGTGGACATCTCCAGAAAACCTCAAAAGTGTGTTTCAGTTGTATGAAAATGGCATCAACCTGAATACTCCTCATGATCATAAAATCTACCACAGGGTTGTTTCCATTCCCTTTCTAAATCAACATAGCTTCTCGAATAGCTATGAGAATTATCATTTTACCAACATTAATGTTGTGTGAGAATTATTGTGAATAATTGTATTTATATCATACCAAGTCACATGAAGCATATCTGCAACCCCAGCAAGGAACAAGTTTCTAATTTGTTGGGATTTATCCATAGAAACACAATGATTTAGATGAGTGTTGATAGGGTTATGAATCGACCATATGCAATAAAAAGTGTCAAAAATATAGTTCCAAAGGGTATTGGTGGTTTCACCTGATAGAAATAAGTGATTAGTATCTTCTATATGTTGACTTCAAAAAATAAATTTTGAACAAAACTGAATTCCAATAATTTGAAGACAAGAGTCAGTGGAAACCCTATTGTAGGCAAGACGCCAATTCAGAGTGAGTCTTGAGGGTTTAAACCAGGGTTTGTCAAAACATTTAATTTATTTAAGGTCATTTTCAGGGTTATTTAAGTAGTTTTTATAGGAATTTTTTGAATTTATCTTCCCATTATGAGTCGGTTCCCAAATAAAAAGATCATCTCAGGTAAAAAAGTGGTAAGTATCAATAATTTAAAGAATATTGTAAGGAAGGATATCAATATGATAATTAAGAACACTACTAACAGTGGAGTTGATGTTATTAGGGACATGGTCAGGAGGAATCAAAGAGATGAGAGGACCACCAATCTAGTTGTCCAACCAAAATCTCATGGAATAGTTTCTAGAGACCATCCATCTAGTGTTGGACATAATATTTTCATACATGTTTCTAACAGAGTTCCAAATGGAAGAAGTCATGAAATTCTTGTTACCTCTTTTCAATCTATCAATGAACCTATTTTTGATTAATGTAATGGATGGGGAGTCATTGTGAATCAGTTTCCAAGTTAATCTGTCTTGAAGTGCCTCATTAAATATTTTAATGTTTTAATACCAAGACCACCCATCTCTAATGGTTTACAACATTTAGCCCAAGGAATCATCACAAGTATCCTATCCATGGTTCTTCCTGTCCAAACAAAATTTTTAATGTGAACATTCATTTTTTATAAGACTAGTTGTCCAATTATAGACCATCATCGAGTAGACCAATATGGATATAATGAAAAACATTACAAGGCAGACTCTCCCCATCATGGAAAGAGATTTCCTTTCCAAGTGGAAATCTGATTAAGAATTTGATCAACACTGTTTGTGAAGTATCCAGCTTTGGGTCTTCCCTAGAATATGAGAGCCCAAGGTATTTAGAGGGAATAATCCCTTCTTTGATGTTAAGATCATTGATAATACCATTTTTCCTACCAGATAGAATGTTTTTCCAAAGTAAATGAAGGATTTATGCCATGTAATGACTTGACCAAAGACCTCCTCATAGTGAGTGCGATCAGTTTTAAGAGTTCTGATGTTTCTTATATAACCCATTAAAAACAGAATGATGTCATCGGCATAAAAGAGGTGAGTGGAGGCATTCACATTTCTGTAAGCATGAATAGGTTTGGGCTTGTTTTTTTCAACCAGTCGAGTGAGAATATGACTTAAATAGTCTTCTGTAATGGAAAAAAATAATTGCAGATAGGGGATCTTCTATTCTAACTCCTTTGGAGATTCAATTTTTAATAAAAAGCATTTTAAGAAATTTTTTGAAAAATATCAATCATTATATTAATATTTAAATAACCAATTTTAGAATATTATTTTGATAAAATTAATTCCTTGTTTTAAATCATAATTTCAACACTTCCCAAGTGTTATTTTTTTGTAATTTCCAAAAATACTTCAATTTTTAGGTAAATAGTAAAAATACAGTTGTTTTATAATCGATGTATCCAAAATTACACAATTCATGATTTAACAATGACATAATAATTTATATAAATTTATGATACAACAAAAGATATTTAATTTCAAATATTATTCGTTACAAAAATACACTTAATTTTTAAACCAAAAAGGTATTTTCCAAAGCCTAAATCCAAAAGTGTTCCCTTAATATATTTGTTTTTCTTTTTTCCACAATCCTTTTTAAAAAACCAAGTAAAAGAGAATTATAAATGGGTTTGAAGTCATAAAACAATTCTATTTTATTTATATATGATTTATATTATCAAAAAATAACTATTACAATTTTTCTCATTTATATAGTAATTTAGTTTAAATTTTATTCTAGAAATTCCCCTTTCCTCTGGTACAAATAACCGCACTCCCTCCCCTTGGAAGAACACTATTCCTGCACTTTTCAAATTGAAATATATTCCAAAATACTATCTCTTAAGAATATTATCATACATAGAGAGTCTATATATCTATCCAACTCCATGAATCAAAGGAGCATAGAGTTTTTGAGAAGAAGAAACCACGATAAGAGGTTAAGTTTTCACGAATTCTTCATCTCATTATGCTCTCATATTTATTTTTTTCTATACCCCTTTCAGAAAGAAAATTATATGGATAATTAATTTTTATTTTAAAATTATATTAAAGAAGTTAAAATTCTATATGTATTATATTTATGACATATTAATTTGTTAGACTTACCATTCATTCTCTTTTTACAATATTCCATTAATAGTCAGTTAACTGTTAATTATGCATTGAACATTATTTTTGAAGGCTCTAATAACTACAGAAGCATGTGATTGGACATTCCAAATTTTATTCATGATCGATGATTAATTCAAGATTTTACAAAACATTTTACATCCTGATTAATGGAATTAATAAAATAATACTTTTATGAGATAAAATGTTGGATCCATGCATAGGATCATCGCATATTATTTATAATAAATATAACAAATTGAATAATTTCCTTGTGATAATTATATCTCCACTGATATATCTAACAATATGAATATGTGGAACCATAATTTAATTAAATAAATCTATCAAACATACCCTCTAGTGGTGATTCAAAAATGTTTCATAATTCTCTAAACATTGATATAGGAATATCTTGGTGCTAGCATGGAAGATCCTATCACTTATGCCATTCGACCTTGAACACCACCAGAATTGCTTTCAAATCCTTATATTAGATCTCTCAAGACTAGATATTGGAGGTTGGAGAAATATTACTCTTCATTCTTAGATCTGTTCTTGGAGAAGGGATCTCTTTAGGGATTGAGAGGATTCTCAGGATTCATTGTGCACAACAAAATTAATTTAACATCATTAGAAATAATAGAATTGGGTTTATATACCACTAGGGTTAGAAATAAATATTTTATCGAGTTCCCATTAATATTTATTTAATACCAATTGAACTCCATGTATATAATAATATTAATATTATAATTTCTCAACTTTTTCTAAACTCAAGAAATAAAATTAAATATTATTTATTCAAATAGTATTCAGCATATATTATCTCACACTGGAACATTAAACTTGGTCTTCCATTCCTCCAAAATATTGAAAATCCTTGAATAATTTTTATTTATTTATTAAATAAATATCACTACCTAATTTTCCAATAAAAAATAAATATTATATTCACTAAATATAAAATAAATATTTATTAAATATTTTCTCACATAATATTTTATTGAATAACTAGTGATAGAATATTTGGAATCAAGTAAAAATGAATAATTAATAAAATATATATAGAAACCATATTTATTTAACTTGTTAAATAATAAATAATAACATATTATTTGACTAATATTTTTTGATACACATAGTGTGTGACCCTCTAGGTGTCTTTCCTAGTGGAATTAGAAGAATAAGCATAAACATTATTGTTGTAATCTTAAAACCCATCAAGGAACCCATAAAGAATGATGTTAATTCCGAAATTACATAAAACCTCATATGGATTCTTATAATTTGATATAACCCTTAATCTTGATATCTGTAATCAAGCAGGTTGATTACTGGTGCTATCTGCTTATGTGCTCGTTGTATATTTTTTTGACTTTTGAGAAATCAAACATGCCTATAGAACACCATGGATTTGGATCTATTTAGGATATATCATTTCCATAATAGTTCATAAGATAATAACTTTTGTTAAATAAAATAATGGATAAATCGTTTCTCACATTGTTCATCAATCCAATATTACTCATTTCGCGCGCAATGTATCCTACCTCTCCACGAACATATGTCATCACAGTTTTCATCAATTCTTAAATTTATGAAACAAATAATAATCATTAATAATAATATTAATGTCTAAGTATCAATAAACACATCTACTGATAGAAACATCCAATGAAAAATATAAATCATGATTTCCTACTAGAGATCTACTTTATAATAATATTATACATTGGATATTACCAAAGGTGTACACCATGAGAATGTGAATCAATGTTATATTAGTTTCCACCCCTGATATCAGGTATCATTTTGGTGCCTCAAATGATATCATGTAGATATGAATATATATATATATATATATATATATAAGAATATTTTCGTGGAACCTATGGGTTCTAATCATAATAGGGAACTTCTACGACCTTCCAATGTGAAAGTTACACATAGAAAATTATCACATACTATGTTATGTTGGAGAAAAATAAATATGTGATAAGGAGTTTATTAATATTCCAATCAATGAATACAGGATACCATAATGTACACAAAAGTTAGTTTTAGGGAATAAACTCAAAAATACTTTCAGTTTCACTTGATCCAACTACTAACAACCTTCAGTATGCTATATCTAACTTTATATTCATTCTTATGTTGATATAGGCCTTAAGTAAATGGTTTCACCATATTTTCTTCCTCGAGAACTCTTCATATTGATAAAATCACCCATATGATGAAAATCCAATAAGAGGGGATATTTATCGAGTTTTTGATTTGTCTATTGGTTTGACCTTTTCTCTTTTTTCAAGAGAAACCTCTACAGTATTGTCACAATAAAATGTGATAAAGTATTTACTTCTAGGATAAACATAAAACTCATATAAAAAATTTCATATCCAAATCGATTACTAGGCTCTATTAAAATCCATACATCTATAGAATCAACTATAGAATAAAAGACAACAAGCTTCTTTTAACTCTTCAATCTTATAGCTCCTCTGTTCAGATAGAAAACATATCATGATTGTACCATTAGATCATTATGATATGTTTGAAAACTAGAATTAATATAACCTTTTATGACAAGCTCCACATCTCTTCTATACATCGGGAACATATCATTAGTTCTTACTAGATACATGAGGATAGATTTAATAGTAGACCAATTTTATTCTCATGGATCTTCTTAATATCTCCCCACCACACTCAATGTATAGGGAATATCATTTTTGTACACAAAATGTTATACCTGATTTATCCTATCACTAAATCGTATGGGATCTTATCCATTATTTATTTCTCATCTTCTGTCTGAAGAATCGTTTTCCTAGAAATATGTTTACTATGTGACACTGGAACTAATCCCCTATTGGATTGTTCCATACTAAATATCATTAGTATATATTCATGGTACATACTTTGACATAGTCCAATTAATCTCTTGGATATATCACAAATGATATTGATCCCTAATAGGTTGATTCACCCAAGTCTTCATGGAGAAAGACTTTTTCAACCAGTCTATAATATACTGTATGGCTCGTATGTCTTTTCTAATTTGTAATTTGTCATCAAATATATACTACTAGGATAAAAACACATTTCCACCAAATCCCTTGTAAATACAAGGATCACATTCTTTTTTAATGAAACCAATTCATTTATAGTTTCCTCGAATCCAATCTTCAATAATGTGGATTCTTGCTTCAATCCATAAATGGTTTTCTAAAACATGAAAATCATTTTAGATTCACATGATGTCACAAGCCCTTATGGTTGTGTCATATAGTCATCTTCTTGAAGGTTCCCATTAAGGAAGGAAGTTTTAACATCCATCTTCCAAATTTCATAGTCATGGTAAGAAGATATAAAATGTATAATATTAATGGATTTAAACATGGAAACTCGTAAAAATGCTTCATCATAGTCAATTCCTTGATGCTGATTAAACCCTTTATCAAATACCCTTATTTTGTTGGTATTTAATTTACCATCCATGTTCAGTTTTCTATAGAATACCCATTTACACCAAATGTGATTTACATCGTTGGTGCATCAACCAGAACCCAGACATGGTTCTAATACATGGAACACATTTCAGAATCCCAAACATCCTTCCGTATTGAACCTTATGAGCTCTATATTGCCTCTAAGAAGGAGAGTGATTCCTCATTGTCAACCAATAACGAGTCACCATCTTTAATTAATAAAAAAACAACATCTCTCTAGTTATATTACGTATCTTGTTCTTATACATAGTACTTGGGTTTTAGGAACAATATCTACCACATGGACCTATGGAATCTATTCGTGTACCATCTATAGTGTATATTGAGCATAAAATTCATCAAAGTCAATATTTCTCCCAATATCCTTTTTTTTAAGTTCTCCCTCTCAAGAAATACGTATTTTCTTGGGATAATCGCTTTTTTGATGTGGGCTTGCGTAGGTAGAATTGTTTAATTTCATCAAGATACCCTATAAAGATACACATTTCACCCAGGGGTTCTAGTTTTTTTCTAGATAAGTCCTTATCAAATTCATCACAACACCATATGTAACATAGAGAGTTTTTATAGACCTTTTTTAGAATGAATTAATTTTCATTGAGGTATCTCATTGATTTAAGTCAAACATTCCATTCACATGGAAACAAATTTGTGTACGGAACACTAACTTGGCATCTGTTATGTGAAACACCAAATTAGAATACACAAAAATGACTTAAAATACATTATACCCAAAACCAGCTTGGTGTCCGTTACATGCATCACATACTTGGCATACATTACATGCAATTATGAGTTTCTATGAAACAACATTTTAATGATATTATTATTTAAATGAGATAATTATAACCTATCTATACGAATTAGTAATATTAATTGAAATAACTAAATTTAAAAAATTGCAATGTTTTTATATGAATAAACATATTGATAATGAATGATATAGTTTTTGGAAATGTACTTATATGATTAAAAAAACTATTTTCTCAAATTAACTACTTTTAATGTTGTTCTATGTAAAATAGAAAAATATATTTTTTACACACTTAGAAATTAAATTTTATAAAATAAGACTCATTTTTGAATTTATAAGGTTGAATTTATCTTAAGGTGAATTTTTTCAATTTTCATGAGAAACTTTATTTTTGAATTAATAGTGAAAAAAACCCTAATTTTAATTCAAAACTGCATTTTTGCCTAATTTAATTACAAGGATAAATTATATTATAATTTTGTTTCAAATATTAATTGTATATTTTTTTTCAATTAATAAAATTTAGTCAATTGGAATCAATTTCACACTGAAATTGGTTATATAAGAACAAAAAATGTTTGGACGTTTTATCTTTAAAAACTAGCAGTGTTGTCCAGTCAGGGAGATTATTTTTAAATTAATTTCCCCCACTTATTTGATTAAAATTTTGAAATATTAATTCAATATTTTTATTCATCATAATTCCTAATTTCTAATATGTTCAAATTAATTTTTTACTAAAAATATTTATGAAAGAGATTAAAATTAATTACAACAATTAAGAGTAAAATTAAATTAACAAAGTAGTAAAACAAAAATTTAAGACCCAAAGAGACCTATAAACTTTTCCAACACCCATTTATTCCCTTTAATTGTCCCTAAACCATAAATTATTGATTTAAAATTAATTTTATTACTTTTTAGGTAAAAATTTACATGCACCTTACTTGTTTTAAAAATGATATGTGTTTCCTTTCACATCTCTATAAAACACAACCATCTATCCCTCTTCTTCCCACCAATCAAACCACATAGGTGTTTTCTAGATATGAACAATTCACTTTCCAACATCCATACCTTACTTATATATTCATACCATTGTACATAAATCAATTCAAGTAATCCTTTTTGGAATAAACCAAAAGGGGTTACCCAATTAAGTGGTAATGTCTTCTCTCATGTTCCATTCTCTAATTTTCATTTCCCGCCCCCACCACTCTATTTATTCGATGATATTATAAAAAAAATTATAATAAATATACTAATACTTTTTATGATATGATTTTTACTTAAACTTACACACATATCTATCTAATGGGTAACGAACATACTATTTATGTGTACGGCGAACTACCACCTCATAGAATGACGATTGTTCATTTTTTCTTTTACCTCCACTCATATATGAAAATATGATAGAAATTATGTTAATATTTTGTATATGTTATATTTACTATGTATTTTATCTTATTTAATGATTTTTCCACACATATATTTTTACTACCTATTTAGCGTAAATATGATAATTTTTTTTGAGGAAGTGTGGACTACCACCCCCTCAATGTGATGTGATTCGTTCACACATTACATGGAATTTATTAAAGATGAGTTTAGTGAACATATATTATATAGATTATATAATAATTCTACTATAATAACGATATATATATACACAATTATATAATTTAACTTCATTCTTTAAATACGACAATAAAAACAGAAATAACGTTCATATGTACGTACATCTTACCGTCTTCATGAACGGTGTATTCAATTTCATAATAAAATATTAAATTGATTATTATAAATCAAATATACTGAATATATATGATATTTATATCATTTTTTACAGTCTAGAATATTGAAACATGTACAAAGGTCAATGATATAACAAAATAAGACACATGTGAAGAACAATATATTACCCAAAGTGAAAACAAAACATACGATTATTAATAAGAGGGTAATATAATGTTTTAATAAAACCATGTATAGTATTATATATTATAATAGTATTTATTAAATTATTTCTTATAAAATTACATTTAATATATATTATGCTTGTGTGAGTATGAAGAGAGTCAAGACATAAGGTAAGGGGATTTCATCTCACTTTTTATTTTCATGAGATACTAACTTTATTAAACAACCATTCCATTTTTGTGGTGTGAATACATCACATAAAAGTATTAAACTATTCATATACATAAATTTTTGTTTATTTACATATCCATTATATGATGTTCATTTAATCATGTTAATGTTTCAAAACCTACCAAATCGGTAAGACATTTTCATCTAAATATTCATTCTTTGAGACACATGTTTTATTAAGAACCTACATTAATTAAAGAGGTCTATATAATTCGATTTAGAATAAATATATTTAATCTAATTATTTTAATGAAATTTTATGTTTTATGTAGTTTCATTTTCTTACAAGGAGGGTATTATCCCAAGTTACCATGTAGAAAGAGTTTATTTAAACAATCTCATTGCTTTTCAAGATTGTTAATGATTATGATCCCTTTGATAAAATATTGTGGTCTATCATTGATTAATCCTCAGGAGTTTTCTTATCATATAACTAATCACGAAATATCCATCTATTACTACCATTTTACCACTATTTGTTACTTATGATAATTATGAAAACAAAATTATGAAAAATCTGACCGTATTTTACTATTTGGTCAGAAGTATGTTTTATTTAAAATGTATGTTTAAAAAAATCATTCCAAAAATGTATTGAAATGATCATTGAAGATAATTTTCAAGGAAAAAATTATTTAAAAAATGTTCTATTGTTTGAAAATATTTCATTATAAGTTTTCAAAAATAATTTGAAAGAAAAATGTTATCTAAAATGTTTTAGGTTATAAAAAGATTTTTTCATTGAATAAAGGATATTATTCACAATAAACATTTTTAAAAGAACTTTATAAATTATTTCCCATCTAATATAACTTCTCTTATTGTTACTCATTCCCTTGTAAAGAAATTATAGAATCTTTCCATTCATATTATTTCCCTGAATGGATTATGTTTTGATGGCATGACATTTATGAAACCCATTTCTCTTTCACGAGTTATATTCGTTTGAAACCCAATTTTTTTGGAATGATATATTTATGAAGAAATTATTATGAAACATTTATTTTCCCTCTGGTTATGATATGATTATATTTATATAATAAAACTTTTATTTCATCAGTTTTAATATGATTGTATATGATATTGGGGTATATTATGTATGATTTCATTATTAGATTGGTGGGCAAAATATATCCATCTGATGCATTCGGTAAATATCTATATATCATGAGACATAAATGGAGTGTATGAGAAATGAACTCATTACAGTATTATAGTGCTGAAATAATAAATGAAATCATCTCGGTATTACAGGGATGGAACGAGGAATGAACTTGTTTCAGTAATACATGGATAGAAGTGTATGTGAACCTTGTTCAATAAATTATATTTTTCCCTAAGATGGCCTTAAAAGTAATTCCTTGACTACTATGGAAGTCATTATATATGATTATGTGTCTGTAAAAAATCGATGTTTCATTCCTATGTTATAATTTCATGGATTACGTTCTTTATTTCCATATGATTAATTTCTTATAAATTTCCATGTTTTAGGCCACAATTCATGTTTATGATATTTGATAAGTAGGGTATGATATTAATGATTCAAGATCATGTAATCATACACATATTATCATGATTATTCCCAATAAATTTCTTTGTTTATGTTTATTGATCATCTAAGATCACCGATTTTTATGATTCCTTCCCCTAGGTTATGACGATATGTATTGTGTTTGATGTTTCAAATAAGGGTGATAGTCAAGAACAACCTAGTGGGAGATTACATAGCTCACATATGTATCAGGGTATATGCTACCATGTTTCCAAGGGAAATAGACTATTAATGTATTTATGCATCTGTTTGTATAATGTTCTAAGCATTCTAATAAATTGATGTAACATTAATGTATGTAATGTGTAAGTGAATATAGTTGGAAAGAGAGTAATGGTTTAGATAAAATTTGGAAGCTGGAATGTGAAAAACATTGTGAGAACCCTAAGGAAATGTGTAGGTATAAGTGTATGGATAAGAAGAAGTGATGGAAAATTTCATGGAATTTTAGAATTTAAAAACCCTTCATGAACCATTTTGAAGGATTTAAATAGATGTTTTCTATGAATAACCTATGATAAAGCTAATGTGTCATATATAAAATATGGCTTCATAATTTAGATATCCTATAAGTGATATCTTATGATTATGTGGTTCCTCAATGTGATAACTTTTTCTTATTCTATAATTGATCATTTTAGTTAATGTATATAACATGAAGAAACCACATTAATGGTGATTGTGATCCATAATGGAATGATTTCTATCCTAGGAAACTGAATTCTATTTGATAAGGGATGAAAAACATCATTTCTATTCTCACACAACATTCTTAATCTATGAATCATGGTGGACATCAAAATGACAAAAGGTTAGAACACACTTCTGTTAAGTCTTTCATGAGGCAAAATTACCCATCATTCATAGGGAATTGAAGTCGAATTTTTCATAAAAAATGGATCAACACTATAGAAATTATATTCTTGATTCTCGAGTTTTGATAGAATAATAAATTCATTTTGGATGATTATCAATTAGAAGGAAAAGAATACCAATGGGTGGCTCTATTAAGGAAAATGAGGTAGCCAGAATATATTGAATCCATGGAATGGGATGAGTTTAAGAACTTATTTTTCAATAATTACATACCTCTATTACTTCATACCTAGAAATAGAAATAGTTCCTTATGTTGAGGCAAATGGATTATGAAAATTTTGGTACCAATGAGGCTAATTTCGTGAGACATACCAGGTACGCTTCAACAATTATCATCCCAATGGAAAGTAAATTAGATAGGTTTTTCAGTGGTATAAAGCCAAGTATCAAAAGGGCATGGTCCATAAGTTTATTTAGTAGCTTCAAAGATATTGTGCATTGTTCAATAAAGGTTGAAATAGAGGATGGAGTCATGTATACAACTCTTGGTTTTGAAAAGAAATGAAAATTGGAGTTCAAAAGATACTTCAAAAACCATAGAGATAAAAAAGATGAGTTTTCCATTATTCACTAAATGTGGGAATAATCATGAATGAATTTGAATTAAGGGATATAGTAAATGTTTTAAGTGATGAATGGATGGACACTAGAAAATTGATTATCTAAATTATGGAAAAAATTAGCTCAAAATGTTGGAAGAATCGTGGAGGAATTTATATTAAGGTATATAGTAAATGATTTAAGTATGGAAACGAATTTAACAAGATAATTGATTATCGAAATTATGGGAAGAAGATAACATAGAATGCCAATGGAGAGGAAGAAGCATAGAATTCCCCTCCCAAAATTCAGTTTTTCAAATGTATGGATAATGGAAATTATGATAACCACTTCCCAAACCCAAGGTCTAGTGACAATGAATGATGTCATCGTTCTCATAAGATGAGGGACAAGGGGAAATATCATGCTATATCTATTTCAGATAAGGGTGAAATAACGACTTGATGAAAGTAACACATACCACCCACTATATAAATGCTAATTTCATATTTGATTCTGGATCTACCCACTCATTTATATCTAAATTTTTTTATAATGGTGTTTATATTAAACCAAAAGAATTAAATGTGGAATTAGCAGTGAAAACCCCTAACTATATGATGATTTCATCTCAAGTCTTGGATTATTCTTCAGTTTATGTTTGTTGGAATATGCTTCCTTTAAATATTTTCATTCTTCCTTTTTTGAATTTTATGTCATCATGGGCATGGAATGGATTTCTTTTCTTAAATCCCATATCAATTTTCGAGGAAGGTGAGTTAGGTTTGATATTTCAAACCCTCCTATGATCATCCATTAGTGCGATGAAAAACATGAAATTAATTTGGAGATTACATCTAGTTTAGGGGTCTAAATTCCCATTCAAAATGGTTGTTTATCTCAAAAGGTTGGGGAGAAAATCAACACTGATTGCCTATTTTTGGGATTTAGTGGATATATTTCTGGAATATATTCCTAGAAATCCACCAAAACATGATGATTCATTCTAAATAGAACTCATAATTTGTTCCACACCAATTTTAATGACTCCATATATAATGGCCCTAATTGAGTAGCTGGAATTGAAAAGTCAACTACAAGAAAAACATGATAATGGATTAATTTGGTCTAGTGTGTCAACTTGGGGTGCACCTGTTCTCTATGTGAAAATGAATGATTTATTAATGTGACTATTGACTAATTATCACGAGTTGAATAAGATTTCAATGAATAAAAATTATCCTCTTGACTTGTTAGATCAACTTCACAGAGCTCCATACATTTCCAATATTGACCTTCATTCTGTATATCATCAATTGATGGTCATGAGAGGGGATATAAACGAGAAGGTATTACATAAAAGTTACAGTCACTATCAATACATAGTGATTCCTTTTGATCTTAATAGTTCCCTAACTATCTTCATAAGTGTAATAAATATGGTATTTATAACTTTCCTTGATCTGTTTTTGGTAGTATTTATAGATGATATTATCTTTTCAATGAGAAATGAGGAGCATTAATATCACTTGATAATTGAACTGAAGATCATAAGGATGGATAAACTATATGAAAAATTTACAAATTGTAAATTTTGGATGAATTAGGTTTCATGTTTTGGTCACATAATCTGATGATATGGTATACAAGTAGATCCATCAATGATAGAGGCTATTGAATGTTGTCCTAGACCAACCATGACGAATGAGATTCGTAAATTTCTTAGTTTTTCTGGATATTATCAATGGTTTGTGAAGACTTTCTCACAACTATCTAATCCTTTAACCAAATTAACTTTAAATGGTGTCAATTTCATTTATACATATTAATGAGATGAAAATTTCATGGAACTAAAGGTAATGTTAGTTAGTGAACATGTTCTTAAATTACAATGTAGTGGAGAAGGGTTTTTAATCTATATAGATGCCTCAATATAGGGGTTAGGATGTTTTATTATGCAGGATAACATAGTAACCACTTATCCTATGTGGGAGTTTAAGATTCCTGAGAAATGTTATACCCAACATATGATTTACAGTTAGCAGTGGTAATTTTTGCGTTTAATATATGGAAGAATTATCTTTATGGAGAAATGTGTGTTATATATACTGATAATAAAAGTTTAAAGTATATAATCATGTATGAGGAGTTTAACATGAACCATAGAAGATGGTTGGATCAATTGAAGGATTATGATTTCACAAAACATTACCATCATGGGAAATATAATATGTTGGCCCCTTTTTTTAGGCGGATGGATCAAGATAGCTTATCAAATATGAGGATCAAAAAATATCCAATATTTTTGGATTTGTGATGTATGGGTCTAGAAATATTTTTGGAGGTGGAAAACATACCTTCCACGCATGAATGTTCAACCCTCTATCCAAGTGTAGATTAAAGAGGTGTAGAAGGAATGTGTTGACAAGAAAAATTTAGTTCAAAATGTTATTATGTTTAACCATGAAAATGATTTAATGATAATTTTCAAGAACTATGTATGTGTTCCCTCCCTACCAAATTTGAATAAGGTTCTATTAAAGGGAGCTCATATTTCTTCATTGTCGATTCATCCTGGAAGTACGATGACGTATAGGTATTTCAAATAATACTTTTGGTGGGAGGGTCTGAAGAGAGAAATGACATAGTTTGTATTCAAATGCTTGGTATGATAACAAGTTAAGGCTGAAAGATAAAAGTCAAAGGGGTAGATTCATCCATTACCCATACTAGAATGTAAATGGGAGAACAAAAATATGGGTTTTTTCGTTGGACATCCAAAAACCTCTAAAGGGTTTAATACTATATAGGTGATAGTCGATCAAATTACTATGTCAGAAAAATTCATCACTATCATAGAATACATACCTTTGGATCATCTTTCCATGATATAAATTAAGGAAGTTTAAATATTTCATGGAGTACCACATTCTATTGTATCATATTTGGATCTCAGATTTACCTTAATGTTATGTATAAGTATTCATTAGAACATGATAGAAAATTTAGTTCCAACAATTATTATCATTCTCAGCTAGATGGTTAGTCTAAAAGAACAATAAAAACCATAGAGTACATGTTGATATCTTCTTCTATATATTTTAATGGAAGTTTGGATCAACAATTTACTCTAGTTGAGTTTCCTTAAAACAATAAATTTAACTGAAGACTTCAAATGGAAACTTATGAAGCCTTCTATGGGATAAAATTTATAACTCCAATGTGCTGGGATAAAGTTGGAGAAGGAAAACTATTGGAACATGAGATTTCTGAAAAAAAGGATGAGATGGTTAGAACCATTCAACAACATACCAAGGAAGCTCAAAGTTGGAAAAAAATTTATACTGGTAACCCAAAACATGAACTAGAATTTGATGTTCATGAAAAGTTATTTTTAAGAATATCACCCTATAATAATTTATTGAGTTTTGGAAATAAATGGAAACTATTACCTAGATATATCAGTCCCTTTGAGATTATTTATCATATCTCGATGGTAGCCTATATCTGGGAACATTCTCCTAGTATCTCTCAATTCCATGATGTGTTTCATGTATCTCTCTCATGGATATACATACCTAAACCTTTACTTATAATGAACACAGAGGTCATACCATTGTAACATGATCTTTATTATGTGGAAAACCTTGTTTAAATTTGTGACGGTACAAAGAATGTTCTACAAAACAAGACCACTCACATGGTAATTTGTTTTGGAGAAATCAGTAGTTTGAAGAAGCTATGTGGAAACATCAGGATATGATCAAGTATAAGTATCCTAATTTCTTTAAATTTGATGATTCATTTCAAGGGAGATATACATTTTAATGTGGGTAGAATGTAACATCCTTAGTTTTAATGGACCTTTTTTTGAATGAATTAATATTTATTGATATCTTACATTTCTCTGTGTCAAAAATTCTATTCAAATGAAACCAAATTGACATAAAAAACACTTACTTGGCATACATCATACACAACACTAACATTTCATATGAAACACTTACTTGGAGTAGGTTTCACGCAACGCCGACTTGGCATACATTACACGGAACATCGAGTTTCTGTGAAACATCATTTTTATATTATAATTATTTAAACTAGTTAATAATAAACTATATGTTAAAATTAATAATATATATATTAATAATTAGTTTTAAAATATTGGTTATAATAGTTTTATATAAATAATACATATTTGTTATTAAATATATAGTTCTTGGTAAAGTCCTTATATGTTTAAAAATATTACTTTCACAAATGAATAGTTTTTAATGTCCGCCTGTGAAAAATAATAAAATTAATTTTAGAAAAATTTTGAAATTTAATTTTATAAGATAATCTTAATTTTTTTAATTTATAATTTAGAAATTATATTAGGTTAAATGTATTGGAGTTTTTTGAGAAACACAACTTTTCGATGAATAGTGAAAAAATATAATTTTAATTCAAAACATCCATTTCATATAAATTATTTATAAGGATACATAATATTATAATTTTGTAGAAATTTTTAATTGGATCATATATTTTTTTCAATTAATCCAATTTAGTCCATTGGAACCAATTTCACTATAAATTGTGCATAAAAACATTGCAAAATTTTGGATATTTTTACTTTAAAAACTAGTAGTTACATCCTGTCAGTGGGATTATTTTTAAATAAATTTTCACCACCTATGGGATTAGATTTTGGAATAATTGATTCCATATTTTTAATTAGAAAATTTTAAATTTTTTAATAGTGTTAAATTGTTTTTGACCAAAAAAATTAGTTAAGGTGATTAAAATTAATTATAATGATTAAGAGAAAAATTATGTTAACAAAGTACTAACCCTTATATATAAGACCCAAAACACCGAGAAACTTGTCCAAAGATAGTTTTATGTCCATTTTTTATCATTTAAACTTAAATTATTTAGTTTTTTTGGGTTTTTTTGACATTAGTTTGGTAAAAACGTGGTGACAACTAACTTGTTTTCGAAAATGCCAACTTTTTTCCTTTCTAATCCATATAAAATCTACCACCAATCCCACAACTTCACACCTCTAAAACCTCATAATATCATCTTATATATAACCAACACACTTCCCAGAATCCCTACCTTACTTATATAAACATCCCATTGGGAATTAATCAATCCAGGGAATCCTTTTGGCACAAACCAAAAGGAGTTACCTAATTAAAGCCTAACTCCTTCTCTCAAACACATTTATTTTATTTTCATTCCCCAAACCTACACTCTATTTATTACATGATTGTATGAAAAAAAATTATATTCAACATAATAGGATGACTTCATTCTATTTTTTAACCTATATTTACACACGCCTCCATCTAATGGTCAATGATCATACTATTTATGTGTAAGGCGAACTACCACCTCACAAAATAATGATTGTTCGTTTTTATATTACCTCCTATCATGGTTGAAATTATGATGGAAAATATGTTTAGATCTGTTATATAATATGTTTTTTATGTCTTTAATCTTTTTCTATAATTTTACAACCCATATATTTGTACTTTCTATTTGGTGTAAATATTATAATTTTGTTTGAAAAAGCATGGACTACCACCCCCTCAAAGCGATGTGATTTATTCACACATTACATAGAATGTATTAAGGATGGGTTTAGAGAACATATATGATATATATTATATAATAATGCTACTGGAATAATTATAAAAATATGCATATATATAAACATATGTTGTTTACCATTTTTCAATCAATGAAATAATAAAAACAGAAATAATGTTCATACATAAGTACAACTTATCGTCTCCATGAATGGTTTGTTTCATTTCATATATCTATAGTTGATAGATTATTATAGTGAGAATATAAAAAATATAATTTATATTTATATCATTTTTACATTTTTTTAATCATGATATATTTATAAGTACTGATGAGATGAATCTTAAGACACATGAGATGAACAAAGAAGATATTACCTGGAGTGAAACCCTAACATAGGACTATTAACAAGTAGGTAATATTATGTCATAATTAAAACATGTATGGTATTACATATAAGAATATTCTTATGAAAAATATTTATAATACATTTACATTTATTATATAAGAATCTTGTGCATGCATGAAGAGATTCGAGACATAATGTAACGAGATTCAACTCACTTTTTGTTTCCATGAGACACATGCTTTATTCACCACCCATTCTTTTTTGTGTGGTTTCTAAACTAACCATATATGTATTCAATGATTCATATACATAAATTTACAGGCATTTCATATCCATTCTATGATCATTATTTCATGGGGTTAATGCTTCAAAAGCTACCAAAATGGTAAGAAAAATTGGTCCCAATTTTCCTTTTTTGAGACACATGTTTTATTATGAACATACATTCTTTATCAAGGTGTATAAACATTAATTTCAAATTTTATATCTTCAATATAATTATTTTAATGATATTTTAAGATTAATTTAATTTCCATTTATTTCATTTAGAGTATGATAACATGTTACCAAGCAGTAAGAGGTTATTAAATCGATCTCATCACTATTCGAGATTGTTAATGATTATGCTTACTTTGATGAAATATTGTCATCCATCTCTCAATAATTAAAAATTGTTTCATTCATCTCTATTTATTAAATATATATCCTTTTATAAGTTTAATTTTCCCACACATTGGTTCTTAATATAATTATGAAAAGATTTTCTAGGAAATTCATATAGTATTTCTCTCCTAGGTCAGATCTCCATTTCATTCAAAAACCATTTTTTTGTAAAAATGTTATAAAAAATGTTTTCAAGTCATCCATTAAGGTAATTTTAAAAGAGAAAAGTTTTTTAAATAGTTTTATGGTTTTAAAATTATACTTCATATGATTTCAATGATATTTTCAAAGAAAAAGGTTTTTGAAAATGTTTTGTGTTTTAAAAATCATTTTTCAATGCATAAATGATTTATTCCAGAATAAATGTTTTTAAAAGATATATCCAAATTATTTATCATCAAAGATAACATCTATTTTTTTACTCATTCCTTTCTAGTAAAATTATTAAATTATTCAATTCATATTATTTCTCTGAATTGATTATACTTCGATGGCATGATGTTTATGAAACATGTTTATCTTTCATAGGTTATAGGATTCTAAAACCCCTTTCTTTTTATGGTTTATCTTTTTGATGAAATGATTATGAAACCTATTTTTTCATATTTTATGACATCATTGTATATTTATAGTACCCATTTCATTTCATGCAATACGATATGATTATTTAAGATCTTTTGGAACATGTATGTATGACTTAATTTTGAGATGGGTGGGACTCATATCTCCCTCCAATCAATTGGGTAAATATTCATATCTCATGAGATAGAAATGACTGGAATGAGAAATAAACATGTTATATTATTACATGGATATAACTAGAAATGAACTCGGTTAATTAATATAGGGCTGGAATGATGAGTGAAAGAGGTTCAGTAATACTGGGTGGGAATAAGATGTGAACCCAATTCAGTAATGGTATTTTTCTACTAATATTACCTTTAAATTAATGTGTTTACTACTATGGAAATCATTATATATGATTATGTTCCTGCAATAATACCCTGTTTAATTCCAATTTTTTGATTTCATGGATTATGTTCTTTATTTCCATATGATTTATATCTAATGAAATGGAAATATATTTTCCATGATTCATATTTATGTTCCTTGATATCCAGGGTATGATTTTCTATATTCGTGAACATGATCTCATACACTTATGCTCATGATTATTCATATGTATCTCCCTTTTTTATCATTATTGAGCATCATAGCTCAGCCATTTTAATGTTTCCTTCACACAGGTTATGAAGTTAGGTATTATGTTTGATGTGTCTAAGAAGCATGCTTTTGAAGAATAACCCAGTGGGAGATGATTTAGCTCACATATGTATCAGTTATTTTGATTCCATGTTTCTAGAGGTACTATACTATTATGGGCTTTGGGAATCTGTTTTTATAATGTTTTATGCATTCTACTAAAGTTAGGCTACAGTGATGTATGCAAAGGGAGAGTTTCTATACCATAAACATGTATACTTAAAAATAGGTTTCCTTCCTATCCATAACACAAATGAAATACTATTTTACACTTTATTTGGTACTCTATATAATATATATTCCACAATTTGATATGCATATCTGGAAATGGATAATGAAAAATATGCATGAATCATCGTCAACCTTATCATGTCTAACTAGGTACGGTTCCTACATTTATTAACACCATTACACTAGGGTGTGTAAGGTGTAGTGGGTTGATATAAAATCTCAAACTACCATATAATGTCACTGAACTATTGGGTAAGATATTCAACACCTTGATCCGATCAAAGATTATATGTCCTCTTTCCAATTTGATCATATTAATAATTAATGATTTATTTGAATTTATTGGAGGACTCAAACTTATCCCTCATTAGGTTTTCATTACCATATTTACTCAAATAATCAAGAAAAATTATGATGTAAGAATATCGACCTCTATCTTCTAATAGAAATGGTCCACACACATCTGTGTGTAAAAATCCTAGAATCATTGTGGCCCATTCACCCAGTCCACCATATAAAAGTTTGATCATTTTTCCATGTAAACCGTCATAACATTTTTTAAGTATTTTTAGTTTATAAGATTCTAAATAACCATCTTGACTATTATTTTTCAAACCCTTTTCATTTATATGACAAATATAATGATTCCATATATGGGTGTTATATGATTTCTTTGCACATGGTTCACTTTCTATTTCCAATACATAGTTTTCATAATTTAAAACATAAATACCATTATTTGAATGTTACATACCATAAATTATGTTTTCCTTATAAAATAAACAACTTTTATTTCCAATCATGGAAATAAAACAATATTTGTCAAGGAATTATAAAGAAATTATGTTATTGGTTTTTGTTCGTAAATAATAACAATTCATTAAAACAAAAATCATTATTGTTTGAAATGAAATGTGGTAGTCACCAATTTCTAGAGTATCCATATTCACACCATTAGTAGCTCAAAAATCCATATATTCTCTAGAAATGTTTTGAAATCTACTTGTCTCATGCATTTGGATACATATGTGAGCACCAAAAGCCATATCAAACACCCAATGTGTAGATATTGAAATAATACCATAAATAAAACCCCCATATTTAGATTCCCCTTTCATATAGGTGAACTTATTTTTACATTGGACTTTATTTACACATAAAAAACATACTTCAAATTTTTACATTCCCTTCCAATATATCTTCCTCTTATTGGAAGGACAATGATTAAGGGAGTTATAATTCTTTTGAGTATTGGGCCCCTTCAACTTGTTCTTCCTTTTCGTGTTAACCACAAGGATCATGGTTTGTCATACCCCATGTTCTTGTCCACATTTAGAATTTATGAAAGAATTTATGAAAGACTCTTCTCATAATTACTCATATTATAATTAATAATAAAATTGGATATGGTCTTCGTTAGTGAGGAATGTGTGATATCTATGTGAAACTCATTCAATAATTTAACCCTAATATGTATAAGAATTTATGGTATCCAGTAATATTGACTACATAAGGCCCAACATGAATTTAATCACTATGATTAGATCTAAATAGAGCATTATAGATCGTGTATCTCTCTTGTATCTCCTTCTCTTGATAGATATCTCAAAGGTGATACATAATGCAATATGAATCCATGTGCTCGTGTTTCTTAAAAATATCATTGGATATGGATGATAGCATGAAATATTGAACATATGTAGAATCATTAGAATTTTTCTCATAGAGAGATAAATATAACTTAGTAGCCTCATTACCAGGTGCATTAGGAATGGGTTCTTCCAGTAAATACAATTTTCTTCCATGGAATAGGATAATGTGCAAGTGTCATTGACATTATTGTAAATTTGTGTTGGTGATAGGGTTATAATTCTTAGGTATGGATCATATAAAGATGTTTTAACTCATTTTATTGATGTTTATACAAATAAAAGTAGCAGAGATTTTGTACATTATCTGATAAAATTTAGGCAAATAAATAAATAGTAAATTTATTAATCTTCCATAATTTTATTGAAACCATATTTCCCTCACCATTTTCTTTGGAATATCCTTCTACATGGAAATTATAGTGGAAAGGATCCATATTCCATTTCTCATTACCCAAATATGGTTTTTAAAGAAACATGTATGGTTTTATATAGGAATTCCAAATTCCATCTATATTAACTCACAGTTCCTTGATTTGTTGATTGGAATCCCCAATCCCGAAATACTTAAACAAGATTTCCTCAAAACACGCCTCTCTATTACACCATGTAATACTTTGGATTTCATCCCTTTATGTGAAATAAATTGTGTAAACCAAAAATTTCATGTTATAATTCCCCACTAATTGAAAGCACCCCAATTTTGTCTTGTTAAATACTTTGAAATATGGTTCGATTCTAACAAAAGTAGTGGAAGGATATACAAAAATATTATTTTTAGTCAAGTTACATTATCTTATATGAGTCAATTTTCAATTATTATCTTTATAAAATGATTTTTAATATTAATTATATTTACTTAAGTGATTAACCATGTATCAGATAATATTAACGCATAATCCAATTTATTATCACTATATCATTCATGTTTGTTAATTCGTTAATTTATGTGATCATGAAAAAAATTAATAATAAAATAACCATGAAACTTGATAGAAATAAAATAATAAATTGGTATGATCATGGTTTTTTACTAATGGTTAATTTATCTAGAGGATGATTAACTAACCATTGACCTAGGGGGAAACTCCTTGAACCAATTGAGGTTTGTGTTGTATATTTCCACCTATCCACCGTTGTATCTCACTTGGATTGGTTTCACCTTAGTTCTAAAAATTAAATACCTCCAAAAGATTGAGATATCAATCCATTACTTATGATTTTGCTCACACATAGGCGAGGTAAATAATTTTTCCTAAAATAATCCATGAGCATACAAACCCTTACAAAATACGAGGAGATATGGAACGTAGTCCACCAATTTAATTTAATAACAAATTAAATGAAACCAATCACACAAACAAAGGTCTTGTCTATGCTCATTATCATCCACATGAATGAAATGAATTATACATTTTACCAAAAAAATTATTCTATTATAATCATTTTTATTTATGAAAGATCATGCCAAAATCAATTAATTTCCATATTTAATTAATCAATTCAATTATCTTAATTCTCATCTGAATTTCCTTGATATTCTCATCTACAATAATTTTAAATAAATTAAATAAATTTATTTTAAATTAACTGTTTACAGAAATGTATGTTTGAGAAAACAAAGTGAGTACCCATCCAAACTATCCAACATGTATTATACTCCTATATTTTTTACTTTTGAGACATGTGGAATACATTACATATCATGTACCCTCATGTTATGTATTGTTAATTTATTGATTGAATGAATTACATGATTTTTCTCTCACATGTTATGCATCAAATCACATATATTAATAGTTTAAATATAATTCATACATGATATAATGTTATGAAAATTAAACAAAAATTAATTAAACATTATATATATATACATTAAAACCCGTCACATCAGATATTCTATCAACATAATGACCACAAAAAAGTACATTCTATTAAGGTTTTCACAGCAAAATAAAATAATTATAATTATGAATAATTTTGTAAAAGTACATGGAATGTACAATTATCACTTCTTGTCCAAGGAACCTGCCGACATACTCATCATGTAAACTGTGCCATGGAAAAATATGTAGTAAACGGTGTGTACATGGGCTACATGTCATGTGTTCTATGAGTTAAATGGCCACTAGTCATGTAGTCCATATAAGAAAATACATGTATTGTCTATTATAAAAGGATTACCGACAATGTACGATAGATACACGATGTGTACTCTAGATGACCATGCACTGGGATGGATGATTCAAGGCTTGGTGAATAATTAAATGCACCACATGTAATAAATCCACATGGAATGAATTAATTCTAAATTAATTCTTGGTTCATTAAACATGAGTACATATTGTGTCCTCTTGTGTTATTCATCCAGATTCCTCAGTACCTGTTGATGAGATTATTGATTTTATTTAATTCATAAAATAAATGAGTATGATTATATTAATGAGAAACAAAACATTAAGAAGAATATCTCAGAATTCTGATTAAATAATGATCAAACATGAATGAAAAAACTAAATGAAAAATGCATAAAATAATCAAAGGTATTTAAATAATTATAAATAATTATGTTATTATTCTGATACAACATGAGGGTTCTAGAACATTAGAAGAATGTCATGACCCGTCCCTTGGGCCCCATGTCGTGACTACCCCAATCATGGCTTCCACAGGCCAGGGGCTAGCGACTAGCACCGAATATGAATATCCCAAAAAGGGAATTCATTTGTCTTTAAACCTATAGATTTGCAAAAATCTCAAACTGTGGAAGGTAAACATGAAGTAAATGAAAATTGAAACTGAGCTAACTACATAGAGTACAACACAAACTAAATGTAAAGAGGGGCCAAAATACAAGCCTAAAACCACAATGAAATTACAAATTCCACAGTTCATCTACTCGAGACCCCACCAGAAGTGTAGGTGCAGGGTAGATGCATATAGCCATAGAAGTTAAACCATCTGTCCAATCTCATTGAGGACAACCTAGTTCGGGACCACCATGTTCTTTGTTGATGCATTAGTTTGTCCCGTCTCACTAAGCACCACTTTGTCCTAAACAACCAAGGTCTCCATCGAAATGTCGATCACCTGCACGGGACATGACACATGTAGGTGAATCCTTTCTAGGTGTGAGTAACAAAATACTCAGTAGGTACCCCAAACCACAATGAAAATACCACTAAACAACCAAAAAATCTAACCATGAAGCATGATCATGAAGCAAGACAGTTCACATAGGTATAATCTAAAGTTTAGAAATAAAGACCATTTGTAGAAACACTAAAAACCTTGGACTGTTGGGGTAATCATCCCTAATATGTACCGTGGGTATGCAGTTCCACAGAGAGTCACTCCCAACCATGGTCTTGCCGAGTCACGCAGAGTCTCCTCTCACCTTGTCCATCATACGGAGGTACTCATCCCTGATGTGTACCGTAAGTATATCGGGTCACACAGAGTCTCTCCCCACCTTGGGCCTACCGGTTCACACTGATCTGCTCCCTATTGGGTTATCCTAGCTGATCCATATAAGGTCACATGTAGAAAATCCACACATGGTCTCTTATCAGTAGTCTCCAAGTCTCAATCATACGCATGATTCCCACATGTAGTGTTCTTTATTGTAAGATAAATCACTACACAAGACATTCTTCGCATTTCAATATTCATGAAAACCTTTTTAGAGTATTCCAAAAGAACCGCCTGTTTGTGAGGGTTCCAATGACTCAAATGGATCATCAATGAGATGGCTGGTTTGAAATATATTGGCTTTTTTGTAAATAGGTATTAGTTATGTTTGGGATTAGTCTGATAGATCCGACGAACCTGACCTCGGGGTCCCGCTTGACCCAACATAGATCGTCTGACCAGACCCAAACCAGTTGGGTCTAGGTCATCCCAATCTGGCCTGGCTACTCACACATACCTATTGGGCCTTACTAGACCAAACCTATTTTGGTCATGGGTCCAGCCCGCCAGGTCACCCAGTGACCCATATTTATCCGGCCAGACCCGCACTGGCGGGATAATTTTCATTCCCAGCTCAGGTAGCCAAGCGGCCCGCATTTATCCAATCTTCCCTTCCCCTTGCATGCAGTCCCCACTGGATTGCATGCCAGCATACCATGGACTGCGCGGCATGGGCCACCCTTTTGATGGGGTCAGATGGCCGCATCCCGCCTTTTCCAGTTGTCGGCCTGAGCATTGGCAGATCCTATTGCTCCACTGTGTCCTGATCCGGCTACTTCATCTCTTTCGATGCGTCATCATGGCATGCAACCACCCACCCACCGCTGCCAGTGCTGGCACACCAGCTGGGTTTTATGTGGACCACCTGGTCTTCTCTGATGGTCCATTCTCAGACCTTCTGCACCTATGGCCTCTATGGGGTGTTATCCTTCATACTACACCCTCAAAAAAGATTCACCGTCAACTTAGAGTTTTGGCCATGAAGAACGCACAAGAACTCACAAAGGAAGATGAGACTAGGCCTTGTTCATGTTGGCCTCCACCCTCCACATTAAAGTATCTTTAGAAATATGGGGGGAAAGTATTATGATTCTATAAAAAATAACCTTGATTTAAGACCCTTAAAATAAGCTCTCTCCTGTTATAACAAGCGATCATAAGATCAACCTGTTCTATCTGTTGATCCATATTCATTGTTTTAGAATGAATAACAATGAATTCAAATATAAAAATGGTAACCCCTATTTGGAATAGATTCATTGGTCGGGGAAGAGCAGTGTTGCATGCCTTCGCTCTCAATTCTTGATCTGCCGCCCACATTGCAAGCGATCCTTCGAAGAGTGGGAGGAGAATGTGTTCTCCATTATTTAGTCCCATTCTTTGAGGTGCATTGATGTCGCTAGAGATTCACTGGATTTCTTCATTGGATAGAATTTCCTCAATCTCCTCTAATGAAATCCTATCTATGATTCTCCAACTCGTTATCTCATTAAAAGAGAAATGTGTCGCAGCATTTCTATTACACTGCATCGTCATGTTGTTACGTTGTTTCGTTAGGGAAATAGTGTATTTTTTATGCTTCAATTAATGAGTCATTACACGACACATTTAGGAGCCTCATTAATGGGATTTATTTAATCTGACTCATCATTGCTTCATCACCATAGTGATGAAATGCCACCACTCAACACTGAAGAGAAAGCAATTAAATAAATTTTTATGTTATTTTATTTTTCTTCCAAAATGTCAGAAAACGATCCATTCCAGTCAAAAAATTTTGGTCGATGATAGGTCATTTCCTGGAGAATAACGTCATTCTGAGATCAAAGGTGCCACCATATTTATGATCTGAGTACCGATTGAAATGTTTCCAAAACTACACACACGTGACATTTTCATTCTCTTAAAAAAAGTTCAAAAACTTTCTTTCACCCTTGAGTCACGCCGGTTGACATTAAGATTCTCTTAAGAGAAACACGCCCCCACTAGCTCAACGGTACTCTTATATTTACAATCTGAGTTACTTTTTTAGAGTAACAAGGATTTTAAAATAAAATAACTTTATTCAATTATTTTATTTACGACCAAAAACTAACTTCCACTATTGACCTACACTAGAGAATATTAGGCTCTAGAAATGGAAATAATTCCATCATGAGATCAATGATGGTGTTTGATTTTCAATATGAGTCACCATTCATGAGTTATGAGGATTTGAAAAATAAAATAATTTTAATTAATTGTTTTATTTATATTTATGACATTTTTTTTCTCACTAGAGACCCGCACCGACTAAACATAAGTTGTACCTATGGTAAAATTTCCATCATGAATGCAATGGTGACCTCATATTTCTGATCTGGGTACCCATTTAAGAGTTATTCCACTCTTTTAGGAAAACTGCTCACTCATGCTATTTAATGCTTAAATTTTTTTGAATGATTATTTAGGGCACTCCAGGCCTCGGATTCACACACTGTCTTAGCACCTTGTATTAAAATAATCCCATTTAATTTAAAAAGAAATTATGAAATTTTGGGTTATTACATAACTCCCCCTTTATGGATTTATGTCCTCATAATCCAAGACTAGGGCTAATCAAACAAATAGGGGTACTAAGCATGAATCTGAGGCACCTGGTCACACGTGCTCTCCTATAGATTCTCATGCTGCTTCAAACACACACTAGAGGAATCAACCGACCTTTAAGGATCCTCTCATGTTGATCCTCTATCTCCACCGAGTACTCTGCGAATGTCGCCTCATCATCAATATCTAGCTCTTCGTGCCTGATGATGTGAGAAGGGTTGTGCATGTATCTCCTCAGCAGGGATACATGGAAGATGTGGTGCACTGTCTCTATATATTTTGTTAGATCCAAGAAATACACCACATCACCAACACTACGCAGTAACAGGAAAGGTCTGATGAACCTCAAAGATAACATGCCACCTCGACCAAATCTATGTATCCCTTATCGATGAGAGACCCATATGAATACGTGGTCCCCTATTAGAACTCCAAGGTTATCCATCGCCTATCAGTATAGGATTTTTATATGTTCTATGCAGTCTTCTTCCCCTCTCAGATGACCGGCCCCTTATCAGTGGTAGCTTGTACCATCTCTGGACCCATGAGTGCTGAATCCCCTAGGTCTGTCCAACATAACAATGAACAACATGTTCATCCGTACAATGCCTCAAATGGTGCCATAATGATGGTGGATTATAAGTTTTTGTTGTACAAAAACTCCACCAATGGTAGGTGTTCATCCCAACTATGACCAAAACTAAGAACATAAGCACGAAGAATTTCCTACAAGAACTATATGGTCCGCTCTGTTTGACCATTCATCTGTGGGTGAAAGGCTATACTCAAGCACATTTGAGTTCCAAATTCCTCCTGTAATCCCTTCCACAACCAGGATGTTATGCATGCATCATGATTTGAGACTATCATAGATGGTACTCCATGGAGTCAAACTATCTCTTTCACGTAGATACATCCCATGCTCTCTACAGAACACTGCCCTTGAATGGTTATGAAGTGGGCCAACTTGGTGAGATAGTATACGATCACCTAGATGATATCCTTCCCCCTGGACATATGTGGTAATCCTTTTACAAATTCCATCAAAATCCCATCCTAATTATGCTTTGGTACCTTGAGTGGTTGTGTCAAACCTGCTGGAACCTAGTTCTCACCCTTCACCTGCTGACACGTGAGGCATCTCGAGACAAACTATACTACCTCTTTCATTATTATTGACCAAAAGTACTAACATTGGAAGTCCCCATACATCTTCTACACACCTAGATGTACCACAAAAGGGAATGTATGTAGATCCCTCATCACCTCTACCAGCTATTCCACTGGTTCTACGGTGTGTCATTTGGAATGGATGATGTGATTCTCACCTTTCGAATATCCAATAGGGATATTCCTAGTGGACATCTGGGCACTGTTAGTCTCGTAGATGGAATCTCAGAGTTGTGATTCCCTGAATCTTGGTATGAGTGGAGTGGAAGCTACCATTGAATGAAAATAAGCTACCTTATCTCTATCCACAAAGGATTTCTAAAGCATGGCCAATGGATCTAAGGCCTCGTTCAGTAGATGTGAACTCGATTTCCTACTGAGATAATGTACCACCACGTTCCGTTTTCAGGAGTATTGACTATCTCGAAGTCATATTCTTAGATGAACTCTAGTCAATTTCATTCTCTCATATTCATATCCTTTCGAGAAAAGAAAAAGTTGAGACACTTGGGGTCAGTGTAGACAGTGAATCATTAGCCCATAAGGTTGTGTCACCACATCTTCAGTTCGAAGACTACCACTTCCAAATCAAGGTTGTGATTCATATAGTTTTATTAATTTTGTCTCAATTATCATGAGATATAAGAAATTAATTAATTTCCATGCATTATGACAAAATAAAACTCGGCTCCAGATGTGTCACAGTACACCACATAGCCGAATCCCTCTATTGGAAACCTCAATATAGGAGCACTCGTCATTCTCTACCTTAGCTACTAAAAGCTCTACTAGCGTCCTTCATCCCACAGGATGGGTTTTCCATTTTTCTTAAATTCTCTCATGGGTTCTTCCACTCTAGAGAAGTTGGGTACAAACCTCTAATATTACCCAGCCATCCCAAGGAAACTCTGCCCCATGGTAACACTCTTGGGTGGTTTTCAAGAAAGTAAAACCTTGATCATTGTTGGATCCAACACAACTCCAAGCACTGAGATGATGTGTCCTACTAAATGGACCTTTTATATCCATAACACACTCTTTGAGAGCTTTCCATAATGCTAGTGCTATTGGGGTGTGTCTAGAACCATCCAAAGTTGTATCAGGTGCTCCTCCTCTGACTCTGAACACACTAAGATGTCATCAATGAAGACCACTACAAACTGGTCTATGTATAGTTTGAAGATCCTATTCATGAGTCCCATGAACACTTACTAGGAATTTTTAATGCCAAATGGAATCACTAATAACTCTTAGTGGCCATAGCGACATCTAAAGTTGTCTTGGATATGTACTCATCTCATAATCAAAGATGGTGATAGCCTGATCTGAGGTCTATCTTCGAGAACCATCTCACTCAGTTCAGATGATAGGAGAGGTCATCAATCCTCAGTAGAGGACAATCTTTACTCACAGTCATCTGCTTCAGGCATCGGAAGTCCATGCATAATGTGAAGCTTATATTTTCTTTCATAGAAAACAACAATGGGTTTCCCATAGTGAAATGATGGGCCTTACGAACCCCCTTCATATGAAAATCCTCCAACTGTACCCTCTGCTCCATCGGCTATATGGGAGCCATTCGATATGCAGGTGTAGATATCAGTGTCTTCCCAGGGTATAGATAAAAGAATAAGAGTATCCCTCTATGCGGAGGTAGTCCAAGAACTTCCCCTGGAAATATGTCCTCATACTCTTCCACCACTGTAGGGAACTAGAATCTCAAAATATCTATACCTACTTGGTTAAGGATGGCTACATGCTGGTACCCCCTTCCCTTATCCTCCTACACTCCGAGCCTTGTGTGGACTACATTGGGGTGGTTGTTGTAACGTTTTGAATTGTGTACCACCTTCTTCTTCTCTCCTAGCTCATCTACCACGTCTGCCGCCCTGCAGAAGGTTCGCGGCTAAAACCTCCATCTGGTCAAGTGGTGTCCTCACTATGAGAAATACTCGCGTCACCACCTCTAGCCAATCCTCAGTGACTTGAGGATATGTTTATCCCATGAACCAGTGAGGTCCCAATTTCTGTAAGTCGTTTAAAGAACTGATCCAATGTGCATACTCTATTGGTATAACTAGTAGTTACTACTGACCAATGGGCGGTGGGATCATTGGGACATTTCTTGAATGTTCCATTTTGGGAAATAGTCCTTGTACCAAAGGCTAATCACTCTATGGATCATCCTCGGGGTCACACACTAAAATCATGGCTAGCTGTCTTCATGGAGGCATCTTGAAAGAGAATCAATATGAACCACGATCAATTTATTATACCTGGTGAGCTGACTCTGACTCAAAACGATCATGGGAAAACACTCAAATATTCATGCAACCAGTGTTTTCACGAACCAGGTCTAAAAACATAATTCATGGTACTATAGTATGGATACATCTTCTACTGCACTAGGACAGGACTCAATGGTTTGAAATCTAAACTCAAAACACTTATCATTGTTTCCCTATCAAAATTTACAGACTCTTAGTTCTTTTGGTAGACATGAACTCCTCTGATACCACTTTTTCACTACCCATCCCCTGGGGATTGTGTTGTGACTACCCCAAGCCTGCCTTCCATAGGCCATGGGCTAGAAACTAGCATCGAATAGGAATATCCCCAAATATAAGGCATTATCCTTTAAACCTATACACATGCATAATACTCATACTACCAAAAGTAAACATGATGTAAACCACAACTCACATTGAGAAAAGTATCGAAGTTACAATACAAACTAAAAGTACAATGGGGCCATAATACAATCCCAAAACCACAATGAAATGTCAAATTCCATGGTTCTACCTCTTGAGACCCCACCTGAAGGGTAGGTGTAGGGTATCTACCTGTAGCCGTAGAAGTACACTGTATGTTCTATCTCACAAAGAACCACCATGTCCTAATCCACCATGGTCTCTATCAAAGCATTTGTACATCTCGTCTCACTGAGAACCACTTGGTGCGAGACCACCAAGGTCTCTATTGAAGTTTCCATCACCTTCATGGGAAAAGACACGTGTAGGCGAAGCCCATGAATGGGTGAGTAACACAATAATCAGTAGGTACCCCAAACCAGAAATAAAACACCACAATGCAATCCACAAAAGAACCCCCGAAGCATGATCACGAAGAAAGAAAGCTCACATAGGTATATCCTAAGGTATAGAATTCATGACTATCAGTCAAAACACTAAATACCTTAGACTACTAAGGTACTCATCCCTAATGAGTATCATAGTTTTGTTGGGTCACAAAGAGCTGCTCCCCACGATGGGCCTACTGGGTCAGACAGAGTCACTTCCCAACATAGCCATCATACTGAGGTTCTTATCCCGGATGTGTATCATGGGTCTACCAGGTCACACAACGCCACTACCCACCATGGGCCTACTAGGTCACACAAATCCACTTCCCACTAGGCCATCCTAATTGATCCACACATGGTATGTTGTAGGTGATCCACACAGGGTCTCTTCTCAGTAATCTTCGGGTCTTAGTTAGCCATAGTATTCTCAAACTTAGTGAACATTATTCTAGGAGAAATCACTTCTCAAGCCATTCTTCTCATTTAAAATTCCATGAAAACCTCTTTAGAGTATGCCAAAAGAATTGATTCATTGAGAGGGTTCCCAAACCGCAAACTGCACATCAATTGGACAGTAAATCTAACATATATTGTAATTTTATTAATTAGGGGGATGGTTGTGTTCAGGCCCGGTTCGACCTGGTTGGATCGACCATGCCAACCTAGCATGGGGGCTCAAATGCCCCGAGCTGGTTCAGCCGACCTGACCCGGTGGGGTCTGGGTTATCCCGATCCAGTCTAGCTACAAGGCCATGCCCATTGGGCCTTTCTGGACCCGTCCCTGTTCGGTCGGGGGCCCAGCCCACCGGTCCACACATCCACAAAGATTAATTCGGCCCAGACCGGAATGGCATGCGTTTTTCTTTCCCATCATGGGCCACCTAGTGTCCCGAAATTAACTTGTTGGCCCAGCCCCTTTACTCCAGCATAGCCTGTTATACGGCCCAGTTCGTGCCACCCAACCCAACTCACATGGAATTCCCATTTTCTCTATACTGGATACCTTCTGATTATCTGGTTCAGCTACCCATGACTAGCAGGATGCAACCACCCTTCCTACCACATGCGGCCCCTTCTGGACTGTGTGCCAACACACCGCAGCCCATGTGGTGTGGTTCTCATCCCATCTCTGACATCCAATGTATTGAGTACTAGTGAATCTTGTTGCTCCACCACGACCCGAGCCAAAAATAGAACCTCATTCGGCACGCCATCATGGTCGTTGCCACCGATTTCTAGTGCCTTTACCCCGATTAGGTTTTCCACGGACCACTGGGTCCACTCCGATGATCTGTTCTTCAGAACTTCTAGGACTCCAGCCTCCACGGGCTGCTATCTCCCCGACTACGGCCTCAAAAAAGCTTCTTCGTCAACTCAGTGTTTCAGCCACAATGAACAAACAAGAATGCACAAAGGTGGAGGGGCTTGATCCTTTTTCATGTCGGCCTGCACCCTCCATGTTAGAGTTTCCTTAAAAACATGGGGGGAAAGGATTATGATTCTATAAAAACTAATCTTGATTAAAAACCCCGAGAATAAGCTCCCTCCCACAAGAACAAGCTATCTATAGATCAACCTATTCATGAGTTGATCTGCGTTCATTGTTTTAGAGTGGAGAACAAAGAATTCAAACATTAAAAGGTAACCCCTACCTTGGATAGATTCATTGGTTGGGGAAGAGTGGCGTTGCACGCCTTCATTATCCATTATTAATCCACCTCCCATGTTGCTAGGGATCCTTCAGAGGGTGGTATGAGAATGCATTTGTTTTTTAGATCCCATTCTTCAAGGAGTGTCGATGTCTCTATTGATTATCCAGCATTCTTAATTGGAGAGATTTTCCTCACCATCAGTCAGGTAAATTCTAGCAATGATTCTCTAACCTGTTATCTCATTAAAATAGAAACATATCGCAGTGTTTTGATTATGTTGTGTCATCTCATCATTACACTATTTTATTAATGAAACAATTTATCTCTTACGATTCAATTATTGAATCGTTATGATGTACATTTAAGTGAATCATTGATGGTATTTATTTAATGTGACTCATCATCACCTTGTTGTCATCATGCTGACGTTCCACTGCTCAACAGTGAAAAGAAACAGATAAAATTTCTTTTTATGTTATTTTATTTTTCTTACAAAAAGACTGAAAATTTTATTTTATATTCAAACCTCTAATGTCGTAGTTAGGGATTTTCTATGTGAATCACATCATTTTGAGTTCAACGGTGCCCTATGATTTTTGATTCAAGCACTACTTTAAAAGTTTCCAAAAACTACATTCCATTGTTGTCCCACACCAAACAATGTTAGGATCTGCCTAAGAAAAAAATACCCTCATGAGCACAATCATGGTCTCAAATTTTGAATCCAAGTCACAGTTCATGAGTTATGAGGATTTGAAAAATAAAATAATTTATTTTTATTATTTTATTTTTGGTTATGCCATTTTTTGGGTTTTCTAACTGGAGGCCCGCGCCGACTATACTTAATTCATGCCTAAGGTAAAACCGCCATCCTAAACTCAATAGTGCCCTTAAATTTATGATCTGAGAACCAATATAATTGTTATTCCAAATTTTCTTGAAAACTGCTCACACACACTATTTAAAGATTAACATTTTTCGACGGATCATTCTGGGAACTCCGGGCCTCAGAATTTCATGGCATCTCAGTGCCTAGTCTCTAAATATTCCAATTTTTTTTTAAAAAAATCAGGGAATTCCAGTGTATTTCAATGAATGAAATGTTTCATTCCTAACTTTAATTTTTTCATTATTGATAATTAATTAGATATTTTATACAACTATGTACACTGTGATCAATTGAATTAAATAAATGCATATATATAATGAATAAAACTCCAAAACCATAAAGATGATTGTAAAATATTTTTTATAATTAATTTATTCAATTAAATAAATACATTATAAGAATTATTTCTTTTTTTGATAAATTTTATAATAGATCATCATTGTACCATCAGTTAATTCTAGTAATTAGGAGTATATTCCTTCTAGTAATGATCCACATGTTTTTTCAAAAATATTCCATCATCATCATATGAATATTTGGGTGCAAGTAAGATTGATCTTACCACTTGTGTTATTCTCCATTAATCGCCATTATAATAGATTCCAAAGAATTATTATTGATCTCTCTAGTCTCAAGAGTGGAGGGTAGAGGAATATCACTCTACAATGGTGGAAGTGTTCTTGTATAAGTGATCTTTCTAGGGAATGAGAGGATTCTCTAGATACATTATAAAAAAAATTGAATTGTCTCTCATGAAAAATAATATAATTGGGTTCATATACCACTGGGGTTAGAAATAAATATTTTCACATGTTATAATTAAAATTTATTTAATCTCTACGGAACCTCATGTCCATAATAATATTATTAACAATATTTCTCGACATGGGCTAAACATGCGAAATAAAATTAAATATTATTTATTAAAATAATAGTAAATATATATTATATCTCAACAGACCATTATAATATGTTCCCCATTCATTCCAAATATTTTTCACGCTTTAATTATTTACATTTTTTATTAAAAAATATTACTTCATTATTTTCCAATAAATAAATAAATATTGTATTCACTAAATTGAAAATAATATTGATTAAATATCCTTCTACTCAAATATTGTCTCAATTAACCAGTGAAATAATATATGTGATAAAAACATGAATATTTATTAAACCACATGTGGGAATAATATTTTTTCAACATGTTAAATAGTAAATAATAAAATATTTTATAACTAGGATTCAGGATTCACTTAGTGTGTGACCCTTTTGTCTCTTTCCTAGTGGCATTAGGTGAACTAGCCTAATGTCCAAGGATAGAATCTAGAAACATTAAAAGGCACCCATATAGAAAGAAGTTATTTTTTCATTGACATAATAACTCATATGGATTCCTATAATGTAATATAATACCTTAATTGGAATATCTACAATCAAGGAGGATGCATTCTCGCTCCATAAATTAATTTGATCAATGACTTTTCCTTGACTTTCTACAAATCAAACATTTCTATAGAACACATTCTATTTTATTTATTTAGGTTATATAATTTCCATTAAAGGGAATGAGAAATAAACTTCCATTAAAGAATATAAGGGAAAAATCCTTTCTCATGTTATTCATTAATGTAATATTACTCATGATGCACTGAACATATCCTACCCTGACTTGAACATATGTCATCACAGTTTTCTTCAATATATGAATGTACATGACATATAATAATCATTAATAATATTATTAAATTTTATGGATAAAAAAAATTTCAGCTGACAGGAACATCCAATGACACATGAATGTGAATTTCCAACAGGCGGTTCTTGTTCTCATAATAAGTTATAGTGGATATTACCAAGGGTGTACACCCTAAGATGGTTCCTCAAATTCTTATGAGTCTCTAACCCTAATAGCATGTATCATTTGTGTCCATAGAATGATATCATTCAACTATTTATAGGTAAAAAACCTAGAATAATTGTTTTAGAAAAAGGACTAACATAGAGATCCCATAATATATTCATTTAGAGTTAATTTCTCACAGTGACAAATTATTTATTTATGATATTTTGAATGAAGATTTTTTCTCAAACCATTTTTTTAGGAAATGGTGGGTAATAGAATAAAACCTATCTAAAAACACATTTGTGGGATAATGTAATTATTTTCAGAATGAAATCTCCAATGCCTTAGGGGGGTGTGGAGTTGAAAACATTATTGAAATGCTTACCCAACCATCCCATGCTATAAATAATAACCTAAAAACTATAGAATGTTCACAAGTACCCATGAAATAAAAAATTACTATTTATTACTTTATACAGTAATGACAAAATTTTTTTAGTGCATTTTCCGATCTTCTTTGCATTGAACAATAGGATAACTCAATGGAAACTATAATTTTAGTGTTTCACTATTCTGAGAATGAGAATGTGAATTTTTCATTCCTTTATTTAGTTGGATGATCCGAACAATGGTGGGAGTTGATAAAAAAATATATCCACATGATGAAATGGACTAGAATGAGTGGGAATACTTTAATAAAATAGATCCTAATTTTTATTTATCTATAACTCATCAAGCAATGATAGAGAGACAAATATTAGGGCTAAAAAAAGGAGGGAGAATCACACAAAAATTACATTGAAACCATTACAAGGATTGTATTATATTACTTTTATTTTTTATAAATATTGATAGAAAAATATATAGATTGTTATGTAGTTTAAAACTATACCTTCTAAAGAGTCTAGCTATCTATATCTTTGGGAGGGATAGAAAATTTGTTCTACGTTCTCTAAAATTAGATATGGAGTTTGGTGTATAGTCACATGATTATGGAGATAAGAATATAAATATTAACATTCAATCTAGTGGGTAAAATGACAAAGGAGTAAACAATATCCAACCACCCAAATTTCCAAATTTTGGGATACAAAATCATTGGAATTTACCTAAAGGGATGGGGAAATGATTTGTGTTAAGTGGAGAGGGACACCAAACTCTTGAATAACGAAAGGATAAGAATAAAATAACAAATATGTTATTGGAAATTAAAGAACCTCCTAATCACCACCCACATTTCAATGCTTTGACTATTGGGAGCCTGAACAATATGTAAGATAGTCCAAAAAACCATAGGCCCTTGAGGTAATATTCTTCAACAACCAAAAAATACAAATTATTAAGGGAAATATTATTCCATTAATACTGCTAATGTGGATTGTGATTATTATGTCATACATAGTGCACTTTATAATTACTCAAGTATGGAAAATGTTTTATTTTATTTTGGTTCTTCACAATACTTTATATCCTCTATGTTTTGTAGAACGATTGAATTGAATCCCCGATACCTTGAAATTTAAATATCTATAAAAACACCTAGTAGTGGGATTATTTTATCCTAAGTGTTAAAACCTTCTCCAATTTTCATCAGTGGTAATATTCATCTATAGAATTTTGTAACCATCCCCATAGTGGAATTTTACACTATATTGGGCATATATTGGATATCATTATTTAGAGCACACATCAACTTCCAAGAAAATGAAATCTCATTATAAATTTCAAACCATAAAATGCTCCTATAAAAATTAAAGGAATATTGTGAATCTATTTTAGAGAATTCCTAAATTGTGCTGGTGATGGTACCCTATCAAGAATAATACTTGACTAAAATTGTTGTGTCAAAGGAAATCATCAACATTGAGTAAATGACCATTGTTTGGGGGTACACTGATGTATCACCCAAAGAGTTACTCAAATATCCTCGTGATCATAAGGTAAAGTTATCAACAGAACTTATAACTGGTGAAAATCCAATCTCAAAGTTCCCCTACATGATAGAACCAATTTAACAAGAGGAGTTAGAGAAGAAGCTATAAGAGAATTTGGAAAAAGGGTACATACACCCTAGTGAACCACCTTGGGGTGAACCAGTTCTCTTTTTTAAGAGAAAGGATAAATCAATGTGGTTGTGTATTGATTATCAAGAGGTTAAAAGGATCACTATAAAGAACAAGTATCCCCTTTAAATGAATGATAGATTGATCAATCAACTCAAAGTAACTGAGTACTTCTCAAAGGTGGATATTCATACTGCATTTCCTCGTCTAAAGGTGAATAAGGAAGATATTTATATTATAGCTTACTGTATAAGGTATTGAAACTATGTGTTCATAAAGATACCCTGTGGACTTATTATTCCCCAAAAAATATTCATGGATTTGAGGAATAGAGTCTTTAGAGACCACCTTGACAAATTTGTAGTAGTTTTTATCACTGATATTAATATTTAGTCACTTATTAAGGAGGAACATAAAGAGAATACATGGATTGTTATAGAGATATTAATGAAGGATAATAGTTACACTAAGTTAAAAAAATCGTTTCTTTTGGAGGAAACAAGTAACATTATTGGGGTGCATGATCACAGGTGATGGATGTTTTGTGAACCCTTCAAAGACATATTCAATTGAGGAATGTCCTATATAATGACCCATACTTTACATACATTGTTAATACTTCGAAATTGAAGCACACTTATTACAACATATGACAAAACCACAAAGGACCGTATAGGTATAGTGTCTTTAGAAACTGGGAAACATAAACAACTGGTTCATAAATCTTCTATAGTGTCTCCCATTTATTTCATCATATCTAGGGTCCCTTTTAGCATATTCTACTTAATATCCATCTTCCTGACCTGGGGAAAAGAAAACATAAAAGGGTGAGCTCAAATGCTCAGCAAGGGCAAATAAAGGAAATAAAAATCATATCATATCTTTATGAAAATCAAAACCTGCAAAAGAGATCATAATATCTTAACATGGAATAAATCATAGAAGTGAAAATGTCATCCCCATAATCATAACATAAAACATGAAACTTTGTGGCATGCACACATAATCATGGAAAATCATTTCTTGTTAGTCATGACTCATTGCCAAGACTATCTTAGTGGACAAAGTCCCTTTCTGAATCGAGTAACCCTCGTTTCAGTCCTATTTCACTGAACCGGTATAACCTACCGTTCCAGCCCTGTCTATCTCATGAGATATAAAATCTTTACCCAATGCATTGGAGGGAGATATAGGTCCCACCCATCTTATAATGAATCCTTTCTTATGTGTGCCACATATTCATAAAACATACATCATCGCATAACACATGTAACAAAAATGGGATTCTTGAAACATCATGACATCATAAATCAATTAATATAAGATAAAGGAATTCATAAAAATATTTCCATCACAACATGATCAAATCAATGTAATAATAGGGATAAAAACAGAACCCTTTATTATCTTAGATGGAAAATAATTTTGATAAAACACTTGAACTCCATTCTTGAGGAAAATATCCTTTCTTCTTCAAAAACATTTTTCCTTTCATAACATGTCATACGAATTTAAAATAAAAGAAGTTGATTAAAAATAAACTTGAAAACTTGTAAAGGAAGCTTCTTGGATTTAATTTTCTAAAAATCCATTCATGCCATATAAGTTAGAAAAAACATTCTTCGTACTTTTGTCGGAAAAGTCAAAAAGTACCTCGTACGAAAAACGACAAAAGATTCCTTTCATACATATTACTAAAAACTCACCGAAGGGTAAAAATGGATTTAAACAATTGTAGGTGGATGGAAATAATATTACATATTGATGAAACATGGATGTGGATGATAAAATACACCCCAGTAAATACTTACGAATAAACAATCTCGGATAAAAATGAGATTGTGATATTTCCCTTACCTTAGGTCCGATTTGCTTTGTTCGTGTCCGAACCTCCTGTATAATGGTTTAAATAATGTTATTGACTTATTCCAGAATCATACATATTGATATGATATCATATATGGTCATATTATTAGCTTCTTGTTAGTAATATTTCATTGTTACTTGTTACTCGGGTCTTTATAACTTTTTGTTCTTATGCGTGTTTTGTCGAATAAATTCTTATTATTATCTTTAGGTTATAGATAATTCATTTCCAGAATGGTATTAGTGTAGTATATACCATATTCATTCATTCAATTCATTTATATAATCATTATGAAATGAAGATCATGTAGAACGAGTCGCATCACATCGTGGAAACGGTATTCCGTACGTACGCACGAGTGATGATATCGTTCCTATGATCGTGGAATTGTATTGGAGTATATATATATATTATTTCAGTATCAATATTACTTCATAATAATCATATATAGTTACTCATTACACCATTATAACCATCCTTGTAAGGTGATGGTGGAAAAATTGATTAAACCACGGCGTGGAGACGGTATTCCGTACGTACGCACGCGCGGTGATTTCATTTTTCCGTAGGATGGATAGAAGGTGAATTAGGGTTGTTTCATATTTATAATAACATATCAGTATGTAAGTAATACTGATGTTATTACTTTATCATGAAACAACTAAAGAAGAAGAAGTTGAAGAAGAAAGAAATTGAAAAGATCGGTAATGGATATTACCTCTTCTTTGGAACGCCTCTTTGAATCCTCCACTTAAGGAACTAAGATTGGTCTTTGGAGAAGACCAGGACCTCTAGGATTATTCTAGGGAAGTGTAGAGGAGAAAATGGCAGGGGTTGGACGAGCTTGAGTGCTCAAATTGGTGTGAGGAGGAGGGGGAGGAGGTGCCCTTTTATAAGGGAGGAGAGGGGCACCTTAGGAATATCTCAAAATATTATTTTATATTAAAGTCAAAATCGGTTTATAATGGTTCCAAAGGGTCTTATTTCGAAGCTAAAGTGGGGATGGGTCGAAATCCTATCAACCAATAGGATTTAGACAAGTTTAGGGTATTATTTTAACCTTATCAATTAGATTTAACTCTAAGTTAATTAATTTAACTTTTACCGTGTCTTTTTGTTTTCTTTCACTATATGGTTAATACACTTACTATAACATGCCAAACGAACCCCAAATTGTTTATTATTAATATATATATCCTTATCTAAGTCATTTGGCCGAGCCTTATATTTTTAGGAATAAAATAACAATTAATAATATAATATTTGATTTAAAAACTATTTTGTGTCAATTTTGACACTATTTGATATATGATTTTTGTGAAAGTCATAACAGAATTATATGTTCTAACCAAGTTGATTAAATCAACACTAATATATCATAGTAACCTAGAAAATTAGTGGAATTCATAAAAAGTCTCAAATTATATTTATTTTGGTGTTTATAACATCAATTATGTCAATATTTCATTAATAAGATAATTACTGCATCATCATTGTGTCATAAATAAATTAAATTATTTAATGTCTAAAAATTACAAATAAAATACCATTATGTAGGAAATCTTTTTAGCTTTCTAATAAATATTTATAGTCGAATTTATCTTATGTATAAACCCATATTAAAAATGATTTACTTATTAAACTTTGATTTTAACTATTTTAACCCTTCTTTAAATAAATTAATAATAAATGTCCTAATCTAATCCAAGTGGGCCTAAATGGTCATATTTTATTCCTAAGTTTTTTTTTGGTCGAATTACACTTGTCCAATAGAATTAGGACATGTGTTAGGGTAATATTGATATCATATTTACCCTTAGTTACCCTATTTACTATTAACCGCGGTAAAAAAAGTAAAAAGTTACTATTCACCAAAAAATTATTTTTATCTCATTGAACCAAATTTTACTTACTGATATCAACCGTGTCTGTCGGATTTTTGAAATTCCATTCATAGAAGCGGTAAAATTAATTTTTATGCAAAATTCAGTTTTTAACCTACCACTTAGTGGTTTCACTATTCATCAAAAATTGAAAGTTTTCAGAAAAATACCAAAATTTTACCCTAGGCTAATTTCGATATTCTGAGTCCAAAAATGAAGTCCATTTTGAAAAATAAAATTTATAAAATTTCAAAAAGTGGTTATTACTATTCATAACGGATATTTTTAATAGCATATTGTTGTTTAGTGAAACTCGGTATTGCGTACGACGCAAGCTATCGAGGAAGGTCGCGATTGCGTGTAAAGCAAGCCAAGCAAGTGTTGTGTAGAAAAAGATTCCTTTGATGATTTATATAACATAAAAGTCTCGGGTGTTACATTCTACCCCCCTTAAAAAGAATTTCGCCCTCGAAATTCGTCACTTTGCAACAAACAGATGAGGATACTTCTCCCTCATCATATCCTCAAGCTCCCATGTAGCTTCTTCAAGTTGGTGGTTTCTCCATAAAACTTTCACCAAGCGAGTGGTCTTGTTTCGTAGGACTTTTTCGCTATGATCCAGAATCTCTATCGGCTGTTCTTCATAAGAAAGATCTTGCTCCAGCGGTACAACTTCTGAGCTGAGTACATGTGAAGGATCTGGTATGTACTTTCTCAGGAGAGATACATGGAACACATCGTGAACTTGAGAGAGATTCGGTGGAAGCGCCAATCGGTAAGCTACCTTCCCAACACGATCCAATATTTCAAAGGGACTGATATATCTAGGGCTCAACTTCCCCTTCTTTCCAAATCTCATAACCCTCTTCCAGGGAGATATTCGTAAGAACACTTTATCGCCCACTTCAAACTCTAGGTCTTTTCTTCAGTTGTCGGCATAACTTTTCTGTCGACTCTGAGCTGCTCTTATGTGTTGTTGAATAGATCTGACCTTTTCTGCCATTTCATCAACGAGATCAGGTCCTAATAGCTTTCTTTCCCCAACTTCATCCCAGCAAGTTGGAGTCCTGCATTTCTTTCCATAGAGAGCTTCATAAGGAGCCATCTGAATATTGGAGTGAAAGCTATTATTATAAGAAAATTCCACCAAAGGTAGGTGTTGATCCCAACCTCCTTTGAAATCCATAGAGCAAGCTCTCAACATATCTTCTAGGGTTTGAATTGTTCTCTCAGACTGACCGTCTGTCTGGGGATGATAAGCAGTGCTGAAACTCAACTCTGTATCCAGAGTATGCTGAAGACTTCGCCAGAACTTCGAGGTAAATCTCGGATCTCGATCAGATATAATAGAAAGTGGTACTCCATGCAATCTTACCACTTCCTTTACATATATCCTGGCAAGATGATCAAGAGATAAATCCTCTCTAATAGCAATGAAGTGTGCAGACTTTGTAAGACGATCAACTATGACCCAGATAGCATTATTGCCTTTGGATGTTTTAGGAAGTCCTGTGACAAAGTCCATAGTGATGTTTTCCCATTTCCATTCGGGTATGGGTAATGGTTGTAACATCCCCTTAGACTTCTGTCTCTCAGCTTTAACTTGTTGACAAACCAAGCATCGAGAGACATATTCAGCAACATCTCTTTTCATTCCATCCCACCAGAAGTACTCTTTCAGGTCCCTATACATCTTCGTGCTTCCAGGATGAATAGAGAATGAAGAACTATGAGCCTCATCCAGCAGCTCTTTCTTTAATTCGGGGATGGGAGGAACACAAACCCGATTCCTGAACTTTATTATCCCATCACAATCAAGGTTGAATTCAGGAACATTTCTCACCTTCTTTTGTAACTCGACATCTTCTTTCTGTGCCTCTTTAATCTTCACATGTATATATGGTTGAACATTCATTTGAGAAAGATAAGATTTTTCCCCTTCCACTATAATCCCAAGATCCATCCTTTGTAAATCCATAAATATTGGATCTTTTGTGATCCTCATCATGGATAAACTAGCATGGTCTTGTTGACTTAATGCATCTGCCACCTTGTTTGCTTTCCCAGGGTGGTAATGGATTGAGCAGTCATAATCCTTAATCAGCTCCAACCATCTTCTTTGACGCATATTCAACTCCTTTTGTGTGAAAATATACTTTAAACTTTTATGATCAGTATAAATATCACACCTTTCACCATAAAGGTAATGCCTCCAAATCTTTAATGCAAAGATTACCGCAGCCAACTCCAAATCATGTGTTGGGTAATTTTGCTCATGGATTTTCAACTGTCGTGAGGCATAAGCTATCACCATATCATTTTGCATAAGAACACACCCCAGTCCCTTCTTGGATGCATCACTGTAGATCACAAACCTTTCTCCACTACAAGGCAGTGTGAGCACAGGTGCACTGGATAACCTTCTTTTCAACTCCTTGAAATTCTCTTCACATTCCGCTGTCCAGACAAACTTAACTCCTTTCCGAGTCAACTTGGTGAGTGGATTAGATAATCGTGAAAAATATTTTACAAAACGTCGATAATATCCAGCCAAACCAAGAAAACTTCGGATCTCAGTTACTGTTGTTGGTCTTGACCATCTTTCGATAACCTCTGTTTTTGCTGGATCCACAGATATCCCCTCTTTTGAGATTATATGACCCAAAATGCAACTTTTTGAAGCCAATATTCACACTTGGTAAATTTGGCATAAAGCTTCTCCTTTCTCAGGGTCTTCAATATAATTCTCAAGTGATCTTCATGCTCTTCCTTGCTCTTTGAATATACAAGAATATCGTCTATAAAGACTACCACAAATTGATCAAGATAGTCTCTAAAGACTCTATTCATTAGATCCATGAAGATAGCAGGGGCATTAGTAAGACCAAATGGCATCACTATAAATTCATAGTGTCCATACCTTGTACGGAAAGCCGTCTTTGGTATATCCTCCCTTTTTACCCTTAATTGATGATACCCTGAACGAAGATCAATCTTGGAAAAGTATTGAGCTCCGCGTAGTTGGTCAAATAAGTCATCAATGCGTGGGAGAGGATATTTGTTCTTGATAGTGGTCTTGTTAAGTTCTCGATAATCAATGCAGAGTCTCATTGATCCATCTTTCTTCTTAACAAATAGAACAGGTGCTCCCCAAGGTGACGCACTAGGGCGTATGCATCCCTTATCAAGATTCTCTTGGAGTTGCTTCTTCAATTCCTGCAACTCAATTGGGTCCATTCTATAAGGTGTCTTTGAAATAGGCAAAGCACCCGGTACGAGTTCTATTGAAAACTCAACTTCACGATTTGGTGGAAGACCCGGCAATTCCTCCGGAAAGACATCATCAAACTCCCGTACAATGGGCATATTCTTAATCGTGAGTTTCTCACCAACCATTTGAGATAAATAACCTTCATTTAGTGGAATCAATACCCATAAGATGGAAGAAATTTCCACTGTAAGGTTATGTTCATCCTTGCATTGATAGACGATCGTAGATTGATCTGGAATATGAAATGTGACTTCCCTTCTTTGGCAATCGATATGAGCTCCATGTAGAGAAAGCCAATCCATTCCAAGAATCACATCAAATTCCACTAAAGGAAGGATCACAAGATTTGCAGGAAGCACTTTCCCACAAACTTCGATCGGAGAAGAATTATAAACTTTTGATGCGATTGATGTGCCATTAGGTGTTGTCACAGCTAACTCAACATCTAATTGTTGAGGTAATACGGTGATACCCTTAGAAAAGTCTTCATAAATAAAAGAGTGGGTGGATCCAGAATCAAATAAAACATTTTCTACTTTAGAGTGGATGGTAAGTGTACCTTTCACCACATCGTTATCGTACTCCACATCGCTGATAGAAATTGCATGTGACTTTCCTTTGTCTTTAGCCTTAAGAGTTTGTTGACGTCGACCATCATCATCAACCCTTGGATTTGGGCATTGATTGGCATAATGCCCCATCTCCTTGCACTTGAAACATTGAAGTGTAGTAGGTTCATTCTGTGTATCCCTTCCTTTGTTTGCGTCATTAGACATCTTCTTCCCATTATCACGGCATTCAAATGCCCGATGACCTTCTTTTCCACATTTAAAACATTTACTTGTCCCTTTAAGACAACTCCCTCCATGTTTCTTTCCACACTTTGAGCATAAGGAAAAGCTCATCTTCTTTTCCGTGTGCTCTTTAGATTTTTCTTTGAATTCCATCTTCCTCTTCTTATCAAACCCATGTGACTGATGGGTTACTCCAATCTACATCTCGACTTTGAGAGCACATCGAACGATTTCCTCGTAGCTATTGAAGTCCCTTATGGATAACGCCCTTCGAAGACTTGGTTTTAAGCCACTAAAGAATCGATCGATCTTACTCTCAGGTTGGATAATAATACCAGAAGCGTACCTTGCAAGTCTTGTAAAATTTGCTTCATAGGTACTAACAGATTCATCATCCCTTTGCTTCAGTTCAAGGAACTCTTTCTCCATCTTTGTTCGGAGAATACGAGGGAAGTACTTATTGAAAAATAAGTTCTTGAACTCTTCCCATTCCATAGACTCAATTTCATCCCTTTGCCTCGTATTCTTAACAAGATTCCACCATTGATCCGCATCTCCTTCCAAACGATACACTGCTAGGATGACTTTATCATGCTCAGAACATTGAAGAACTGAAAATATATTTTCAGTAGTACTAATCCATTGTTCAGCAACTAATGGATCAGTAGACCCGCTGAAAGAAGGTGGACGCTGCCTCATGAAGGATTCAACAGAATGTTGCTCCCTCCTTTGTTCGTTTGGAAATCCTGCATGATTCATAGCTTGAGAAAGTTGTGTGAGCATGGCTACAAGATTTTGCATTCCAACTCCCATATCGTTCGGTTGCTCAGGGGGGCAATCATTGCATTTCCCATCGCATTCCGCATTAACACGGTTCCTTCGGGTTCCAGCCATTGACTAAAACCAAGAAGAATAGTGTGAGCAACACTAATTATAATAGGAAACCACATAATTCAAGAATAAAATTTTCATGCTTAAGGTCTTATCCTAGGTTATTCAAGGCCATTTCTAAAACACTAAGATTGTGTTCTATGCTTAGACTTGTCCTTAGGGTTCTTACTAAGGCTTTCACATCCTAGTTTCCAAAGGTTGACTATACCTTTCCTTTGATACCAACTATAACGACCCATACTTTACATACATTGTAAATACTTCGAAATTGAAGCACACTTATTACAACATATGACAAAACCACAAAGGACCGTATAGGTATACTGCCTTTAGAAACTGGGAAACATAAACAACTGGTTCATAAATCTTCTACAGTGTCTCCCATTTATTTCATCATATCTAGGGTCCCTTTTAGAATATTCTACTTAATATTCATCTTCCTGACCTGGGGAAAAGAAAACATAAAAGGGTGAGCTCAAATGCTCAGCAAGGGCAAATAAAGGAAATAAAAATCATTTCATATCTTTATGAAAATCAAAACCTGCAATAGAGATCATAATATCTTAACATGGAATAAATCATAGAAGTGAAAATGAGATCCCCATAATCATAACATAAAACTTGAAACTTTGTGGCATGCACACATAATCATGGAAAATCATTTCTTGTTAGTCATGACTCATTGCCAAGACTATCTTAGTGGACAAAGTCCCTTTCTTAATTGAGTAACCCTCGTTTCAGTCCTGTTTCACTGAACCGGTATAACCTACTGTTCCAGCCCAGTCTATCTCATGAGATATAAAATCTTTACCCAATGCATTGGAGGGAGATATAGGTCCCACCCATCTTATAATTAATCCTTTCTTATGTGTGCCACATATTCATAAAACATACATCATCGCATAACACATGTAACAAAAATGGGATTCATGAAACATCATGACATCATAAATAAATTCATATAAGATAAAGGAATTCATAAAAATATTTCCATCACAACATGATCAAATCAATGTAATAATAGGGATAAAAACAGAACCCTTTATTATCTTAGATGGAAAATAATTTTGATAAAACACTTGAACTCCATTCTTGAGGAAAATATCCTTTCTTCTTCAAAAAAAATTTTCCTTTCATAACATGTCATACGAATTTAAAATAAAAGAAGTTGATTAAAAATAAACTTGAAAACTTTTAAAGGAAGCTTCTTGGATTTAATGTTCTAAAAATCCATTCATGCCATATAAGTTAAAAAAAACATTCTTCGTACTTTTGTCGGAAAAGTCAAAAAGTACCTCGTACGAAAAACGACAAAAGATTCCTTTCATACATATTACTAAAAACTCACCGAAGGGTAAAAATGGATTTAAACAATTGTAGGTGGATGGAAATAATATTACATATTGATGAAACATGGATGTGGATGATAAAATACACCCCAGTAAATACTTACGAATAAACAATCTCGGATTAAAATGAGATTGTGATATTTCCCTTACCTTAGGTCCGATTTGCTTTGTTCGTGTCCGAACCTCCTGTATAATGGTTTAAATAATGATATTGACTTATTCCAGAATCATACATATTGATATGATATCATATATGGTCATATTATTAGCTTCTTGTTAGTAATATTTCATTGTTACTTGTTACTCGGGTCTTTATAACTTTTTGTTCTTATGCGTGTTTTGTCGAATAAATTCTTATTCTTATCTTTAGGTTATAGATAATTCATTTCCAGAATGGTATTAGTGTAGTATATACCATATTCATTCATTCAATTCATTTATATAATCATTATGAAATGAAGATCATGTAGAACGAGTCGCATCACATCGTGGAGACGGTATTCCGTACGTACGCACGAGTGATGATATCGTTCCTATGATCGTGGAATTGTATTGGAGTATATATATATATTATTTCAGTATCAATATTACTTCATAATAATCATATATAGTTACTCATTACACCATTATAACCATCCTTGTAAGGTGATGGTGGAAAAATAGATTACACCACGGCGTGAAGACGGTATTCCGTACGTACGCACGCGCGGTGATTTCATTTTTCCGTAGGATGGATAGAAGGTGAATTAGGGTTGTTTCATATTTATAAGAACATATCAGTATGTAAGTAATACTGATGTTATTACTTTATCATGAAACAACTAAAGAAGAAGAAGTTGAAGAAGAAAGAAATTGAAAAGATCGGTAATGGATATTACCTCTTCTTTGGAATGCCTCTTTGAATCCTCCACTTAAGGAACAAAGATTGGTCTTTGGAGAAGACCAGGACCTCTAGGATTATTCTAGGGAAGTGGAGAGGAGAAAATGGTAGGGGTTGGCCGAGCTTGAGTGCTCAAATTGGTGTGAGGAGGAGGGGGAGGAGGTGCCCTTTTATAAGGGAGGAGAGGGGCACCTTAGGAATATCTCAAAATATTATTTTATATTAAAGTCAAAATCGGTTTATAATGGTTCCAAAGGGTCTTATTTCGAATCTAAAGTGGGGATGGGTCGAAATCCTATCAACCAATAGTATTTATAGAAGTTTAGGGTATTATTTTAACCTTATCAATTAGATTTAACTCTAAGTTAATTAATTTAACTTTTACCGTGTCTTTTTGTTTTCTTTCACTATATGGTTAATACACTTACTATAACATGCCAAACGAACCCCAAATTGTTTATTATTAATATATATATCCTTATCTAAGTCATTTGGCCGAACCTTATATTTTTAGGAATAAAATAACAATTAATAATATAATATTTTATTTAAAAACTATTTTGTGTCAATTTTGACACTATTTGATATATGATTTTTGTGAAAGTCATAACAGAATTATATGTTCGAACCAAGTTTATTAAATCAACACTAATATATCATAGTAACCTAGAAAATTAGTGGAATTCATAAAAAGTCTCGAATTATATTTATTTTGGTGTTTATAACATCAATTATGTCAATATTTCATTAATAAGATAATTACTGCATCATCTTTGTGTCATAAATAAATTAAATTATTTAATGTCTACAAATTACAAATAAAATACCATTATGTAGGAAATCTTTTTAGATTTCTAATGAATATTTATAGTCGAATTTATCTTATATATAACCCCATATTAAAAATGATTTACTTATTAAACTTTGATTTTAACTATTTTAACCCTTCTTTAAATAAATTAATAATAAATGTCCTAATCTAATCCAAGTGGGCCTAAATGGTCATATTTTATTCCTAAGTTTGTTTTTGGTCGAATTACACTTGTCCAATAGAATTAGGACATGTGTTAGGGTAATATTGATATCATATTTACCCTTAGTTACCCTATTTACTATTAACCGCGGTAAAAAAAGTAAAAAGTTACTATTTACCAAAAAATTATTTTTATCTCATTGAACCACATTTTACTTACTGATATCAACCGTGTCTGTCGGATTTTTGAAATTCCATTCACAGAAGCGGTAAAATTAAGTTTTATGCAAAATTCAGTTTTTAACCTACCACATAGTGGTTTCACTATTCATCAAAAATTGAAAGTTTTCAGAAAAATACCAAAATTTCACCCTAGGCTAATTTCGATATTCTGAGTCCAAAAATGAAGTCCATTTTGAAAAATAAAATTTATAAAATTTCAAAAAGTGGTTATTACTATTCATAACGGCTAGTTTTAATAGCATATTGTTGTTTAGTGAAACTCGGTATTGCGTACGACGCAAGCTATCGAGGAAGGTCGCGATTGCGTGTAAAGCAAGCCAAGCAAGTGTTGTGTAGAAAAAGATTCCGTTGATGATTTATATAACATAAAAGTCTCGGGTGTTACATCCTAGACCCACTATTGTCATAGAAATCCATCGTTTTCTTGGGACAGTTGGGTTATAATACCATTGTTTGAGAAATTTATCATGATTTTATATCCCTATAAATATGATAACATTAAAAGGGGTAAATTATGTTTGAAAAGAATAATGTGAGATAAAATTTAAGGAACTCATTAAGAGGCTAATCATTGCACCTGTTCTCACTCTAACATCCCATGAAGAAGATTTTTTTATATACAATGATCCTTTAAATAAATTATTGGGTTGTATACTCATGAAAAATGAAAAATTGATAGCCTATTCCTTATAAAAACATAAAATACTTGACAAAAACTTCCCGACACATGATTTAGAACTATCATTTGTGATATTATATCTGAGGATCTGGTGGAACTAACACTATAGTGAGAGGTGTAACATATATACCAATCATGATAGTATAAAGTCTATATTGTCATATAATGAGCTCAAAATGCATCAAAGAAGTTGTTTAGAGATAATAAATAACTAAGATCACTCTATTAAATTCCATATGGGAATGTTTAACAAGTTATATAATTCTCTTAGGGTGAAAGAAAATGTTACTCTATCCATGATGTAAATTGAGAAATACCCTATCTTCATGGACCTGAAAAGTATAGATATGAGAATCATAACAACAAGGAATATATCATAACTTTTCTAAATGATTTCCAAACTATCTATCTAAGATAAGATCAAGTAACAATAAACATATGAACTGGAATGATAAAAAATAATGAAATTACTAAAGGAATGGAATCTTCATGAGATCCAAATTGATGAAAATGGTGTGATTCAATTTGGAGTGAGGAATTTTTTTCCTTCATAACATGAGACAATAAATGAGATATTTGATAACTCACATAACTCATATTTCCCCATACACCATATATGTATCAAGATGTACTATGATCTTCATGAACATCTATGTTATATCAACATAAAGAACGATATTTATGATTATGTCTCAATATTCTTGATATTTTATTAAATTTACACAGATTTATAAAAGTCTTAAGGTATGATGAAACTATATCCTATAACCATGAGTAATTGGGAGAAAATTGCCATGGATATTGTCACTAGTGTCCAAAAGTCATCCAAATGAAACAATTCAATATGTGTTGTGGTGTATCGACTCACCAAGACTACCCACATCATCTCTATTCATTAATATTTTTTTCTTGAACAACATTCCATGATTTAATTAAATGAAGTGGTGAGGCTACATGGGTACTATTATTGGTCATCTTTAGTCCTGATCCAAGGTTTACATATAAATTTTGTAGAGTTCTTCTACATGATTTGAGTACAGAAATGAATTTTTGTATGGTATATCACCCCCAAACAGATTGACCATCTAAAATTACTTTTTCATCCCTCAATGACATCTTGAGACTATGCTCAATGAAATTTAAATGGGGATGGGATTAACATCTCCCATTAGACGAGTCCTCAAACAACAACACCTTACACTCGAGCATCAAAATGGGTCCATTTGAATCTATGTACGGATAGACATGTCTAAATTCTACTTGTTCAGATGAAGATGGAAAAATAAAATTATTTGGACCTAATCTTATCAAAGTGATGAAAGAGAAGGTTAAATCCATCCAAAAAACATAAAAAATCATATTATATTCACCAGAATTGTAATGTTGACGATCATCGAAGGGAATTGAATTTTGAAGATGGAAATAAATTTTTCCTTCAAATATAACCATAGTAGAGAGTCATGTGATTTTTAAATAAATGAATGATTATCCTTTTTTACATTTTCCCCTTTGGGATCCTTGATCTCATAAGATTTTTTCTCTATTAGCTTGAAATTCCACCAAATATGGATCATGTTCATGATTATTTTGCATACTTCTCCTAAGGAAGTACATACATGATCCCTCACATGTGATGAATCCAAAGGTGATCCAACTGGAGAATGACCTCTCTTAAGAGGACATGCTAGTAATGGTATTGGACCTTAGAGATAATGTTCTTCAAAAACACAACTCACCTTGCCAATGTTTTATGGAATAACTATAAATATAAAGAGGTGATGTGGGAACTAAGGGAAAATGAAACAAAAGTATCCCCATCTATTCTCAACTGAGAATATGAGTTGAAATTTCAATGATGAAATTTCTAAAGGGGGAAGAATGTAAGGATACCGAATTTTTAAATGTTAACTTTTTCCCAAATTAATGTGTGTTATATAATATTTTATAAGTATTATACAAATATAGAACATATATAAACAAAAAAAACACTCAATAATTAAAATAATTATTTTAGTTGATGAATAAAACCATTAAAATTACAAATATTACATAGGGAAAAGATTTAAAATTGAAAACTCAAAATGGGAATATATGGATCACCCAGATTAACTAGAATCATCCCTCCCACAAACAACACCATTGAAATGAAACAAAATATTAGAATACCAATCAACATTACAGAAAATGGAAATACAGATCCTGGAGAGGAATTGAGTATAATAACGAATTAAGATAATAATTAGCACTTATAGTATTTAATGTGAGAAATTGAATAGTAATTTAATCTTTGTAATAGTAACCCAACCACTAAGAATAGTAACATGACATTTGTGAATAGTAACCCCACCGTTGGAATAAAAATTTAACCCAAAAATAATAAAATGTAATATAAGTAATATTTAGCATAATTAATTTATTTAAATATAAATATTATAATTCCATAAAATAAATATGAGGATTAAAAACTCAAAAAACATATAGGCACATTTTTAATAAATAGCATTTTAATGCACTTCATAAAAAATCATAAATTTTTTATTAAAATTGAAATAATCTATTTTATAAAATTATTATGAAATATTTAATTTCATTTTTAAAATTAGCACACCAAAATTTTAAAAGGGTATTTTTTCGGTACTTTTACGAAATACATCAATTTATTGATGAATAGTAAAAATATAGTTTTTTCATAATTAGTGTATCTTAAATTACATAATTCAGGATGTAAAATGAATTATTAATATATAAAAATTGTGGGATGAAAAAAAAATATTAAATTTCATGAATTATTAATTAAAATACAGAAAAGATAATTTCACAACAAAGAAAAAAAATTCTCTAAGACGAAAGACAGTATTTTTAATCTCAAAAAACAATTTTCGATTTTTTCACTTTCATTTTTAATAAACTATGTGAATTATAATTATAAGGTGGTTTAAATTCCAAAAAAAATATTTTATATTTATATATGATTTACATTGTAAAAAAATTACTATTACATTTTTTAACTTTGATATAGTTTTTTATTTAATATTTTATCATAAAAATACCGTTCTCCTCAAGTATAAATTACCCCACTCCCTCCCCTTGAAACAATATGCATCCCTCACTTTGAAAAGAAAATAAACCTAAATATTTACACTAAATTAAGAATATAGTATACCTATGGACGTTTTTGATCCATTAAAATCCATGAATCCATGGAGATTGTTTCCCTAAAGAAGAAGCAACACCGAGAAAGTTGTAAGGTCTCACCAATTCTTCCTCTCATTCTCTTATCCCCTTTAACTTTTTATCCACCCCTTGAAACCCAAATTTTATAAGGACAATTAACTAGCATGTTATTAATTTATAAATTATTTTAACCTACAAGATGTATTATATTTAAGAAATATAAAATTTTCATACTTTATATCCCCGCTCTTTCGACAATGTCCGGTTAACGGTCAGTTTAATGCCAACATGGAAATTTCCAATTCTTTTCATATCACCGATAAGATGGATGATTATGATATAAAATTTATAATATATAAATTCTTAAATATATTTATTTTAATATTCTGTAAATAATCCTAGTGTTATATAAATAACCTTGAACAAAATATCAAAATTTTTGAAAAATGGGAAATTTTAAGGAATCCATGATTTCAAAAGGCTTCCACATCAACAAGGAAAAATAAGAAATATAATCCAATTGTAATATTTATTAAATCGTAACATAATATTACCTAACTAACAACTATTTTAATGTTTTAATAAACCAAACATTATTTTTCTTGAGCGGAAAAATGAAAAACTAATGTGGGATTTAGGGTAAGGGGATTCTCAAACCCAACTCATTTTCTTTTGGTTATCGCTATTTCATGGAATATTTGGAATGAATATGCATATACTGTTACTTAAATATTATTTTAGTATTCATCTATTTTGTTTTCATGTATATACAATTTTCCACATTTATTTTGAATCCAAATTCTATTATTTTCAAAAAAAATAATTTTCATTCGAAAAAACATCTTCAACACCTCTTGAGATTTTTCTTCTTCACTCAAGAATCATGATGTTTAAAAAAATATTATTTCCCATATTTATTTGGGAGCTCAAAAAAAATTTCATGAATTTATTCTTTATAAAATCATTATGAAACACATTGGTTTCCATGGGTTATTGCATGACTATAACTATTATATGTTCTATGAAACATGCATGATTATGAGCACATGTAATGACACAGGTGGGCCCAAAATTAAATCCCCCCAATGCATTTGGAAATGTGATGCATCACTTTGAATTATGGGTATTAAGCATTAACATGATTTTATATTTTATCACAATTAATATTTTATTATTTATTCACATATGTTATGCATAGACATGATGCTATCTTTTTTCAAAATTATGTGTGGTATTTGAAGACCATGACATGATGTATCATTTTTATGCATATTCCTCATTCCATGCCTTTATCAAAAGTTAAAATCGTGATTATAATGATTATATTATATATATGATATGATTAGAATGACTATGATCACCAATGTTATATTTATTCATGTACCTTATTTCTTTTTTAAGGGGTTTTTGCTCGCCCCTTTGACAGATGTATATCCTCATGTGACTACATTTACTAAGAAGAAGATGATATTTTATAAGGATTAAGGGGAAATTATTAAATAAAAGATCATGTTTTATTATATATAATTCTTTTATGGGCCTAATTTTCATCATACATGAAACCTTTGGATCATTGATTTATAACACTGTAATGTTTTTATCTGAAAAATTATGTAATATCCATGTAAGATAATGGTGGGACACAATTCAAGGAATCAAAAATTATTTTTTAGGTATTTGATGCTTGGGTAATTAGACATTCAATGGTTTTTACCACTGGCATCTTATGTTCATTGTATAGGGTAGAAATTCTATATTGCATTAATGGTTTAATATCGGGTAAGGAAAGGTGGGTCATAGGTTTAATGTATTATAGGGATAAGTGGGTCACATGTTTAATGTACAATGGGGATAGGTATTCTAGGTTAAGTTTTCTCGTGTATGGAAGTTGATCACACATTTTGGGATATTTCCTTCCAAGGGGAAGACAAGAAAACTTGATGGGAATGTTGGGGATCCGGATTTAACCATAAGGAGGTATCCTAGGTGTGTCGAGATATCATGATAGAACCTTGGGAAGGTATCATAGAGTTTTCAAAACATCCTAATTCAACATCATGAAGGTGTCCTATGTATCATTTAGGAGACATAGATTAGAAACCACATAGTCTGATGTTGTGGTAGATGGTTGTGTAATGAGTCTATTCCATGTTGTTCAACATCATGTGGTAAATATTATCACATCACAGAATGAGAGACACTAAGATATGGTCTAGGGATTATGTAAGTAAGTTACCTGAAGGAGGATGATCATCCCATGGTTTGGAATGATGAGTCGTCCCATGATGACCATATATGGGGAATCCTACATTCATAAAATATGGTATGAAGTGTCGGCCATACCCTGGAATTCACACATGGCTAATATGGTGTCCTGTACATAGGGTGGGATAAAGTTTATTGTCATAGTTCAAGTATGTTGTCGTGTAGTTTAATGTTGTGTTACAAGGATGTTGGGCTATAAATATTTATATCATACATCTCATACATCATTAGTTTTTGTACCTATGGTGACCATTTCTTGATAGGATAGAAGGATCCAACAATATACCTCTTCCAAGGGAAAGGAAAGCTATTACCAGTTTATGATGTGATCTTCGAGGCATATGTGTGTAAGGCTCAAGAACCTATGGGTGGTGAATGGAGTTACACAAACATGGTGAAGTAGAAAATTTGGATTCTAATGTTAGGTTTCCTATGAATTAGAATAATAAGAATTGTGGTTCCTATTTTTAAGAGGAAATAGAGATACAATAGTCTAGGCCATGCTTGAAGTGAATAATCTAGGAACAAGGGTTGATTATACATGTTGTTTAGATTACCAACATGTAAATGGAATGGGTTAAAATGGGTAAAAAGCACATGGGAACTCCACATTCACACAATTCTATTTGGTGGATTGTGATAAAGGGATAGGAAACTAGTGGAATTTTCATGAAACTTGATATTTTCATGCACAAATGGGGTTGTTTGAACCATGAGCTCTAGGAAGGGACAACTACAGGAACCATGGAGGCATATGTTCATGCATGTTTTGGAGTGGCACGAAACCTAGTTTTATGTGAAGTTATATTATCTTACGTGAACCCACCTAAAATTTTTGGTGTGTTACAAAAGGGCACCACAAACACAAGCTAGACCAAGTTGGGGCACATGTGGGGTCAGTCATGCATGTTATCTACCTTTTGGAATCCATGAAAGTTGAGAGTTGTTCCATTTCACCGAAGTGGGGTTTGCATGAAAGAAAAACTAATGCTCAATTTTATATAGATTCATTCACAAATGTGGAAGGGGTGATACTATATTCATAAAATAAATGGGTGTATTTTGGCATTAAAATCTCCCTATATCAGGAAAATTGGTTGTGTATGTCACATGATTTTGACATCGGGGAAGGTCACGCAAGGCTGTGTTTCGATAGTTCCTTTCTCATTTAAATGTTTTATGTGATAATGATTAGAGTTTTGCACCTCTGTATTTTTTGAATCTGACCTCTTCTAGGGGACCAAAAAATATGGTCTTTTTGACATCACCTTTAATGAAAAAGTCTGTAATGAATGGAAACAAGGAGTTTCATGAAATTCCTAAAAGTTACACACTTATTCCCCAAGCTCAAGCATGATTCATTGGGACAAGGTCTGCCATTATTTTGGGGAAAACCCCTCCATTGGGGATTAAGATTTTTTTTTACCTAAACATTTCCACCGATGAATTAGAGAATACAAGAACTAGAATGCTGATTTCTGAGGAAGGTACTATAGTTCTAGGCAGTTTTATAATATAGCACACAAATCTTTACCTAGGGCCTACAAACTTGTTGCACATCTCCACCTAGGGGTCCCAAGCATATATATATTGTAACAGAATTACTTTATTGTCACATTACACTAATACATGATAATAAATCTTTCATTCATATAACTCAATCCTTTTTCACAATCTCATGAGCTTTAAGACATGACAGTTTCACATGTATCTTTTATGTGATAGATTTGATTGCATGAAAATGACGTCACTTTTCATAAACATTGATATAGTATCATGATGTTATTTAATTTTCATAGGAGAGCCATTAGTTGCATGAACCAATATTTTTGAAATTATATAATGACTAAAAAATGGCCAACCATGCTGATTATATTGCTTCATCTAGTCCTGTCTGGTGCGGAAAGACTTGGTTAGTATGGAAGTTTGGGAGGCTGGAATCAAGGAGGATATGGTGCAGATGGTGAAAAGGGGGAAGGAAGATCGGGCTATGTTAATGGGGCCGACTAGTGGTTTTTGGCAGCAGGGGGTGCAGGGGCCTCCTACGGAGGAGGACTTGCGATTGGGTAAGGGGAAGACCGGGGGGCCTACTCCTAGTCCTCATCCGTTAATCACCCTTAACAAGAAATTTGAGCGGCTTGCTGAAATTGAATCGAGTGCTCCCCTTAGCGGCTCTATGGTGGCAGTTTGGGGATGTGAGCAAGAGTTGAATGATGATGAGCACTGTCATTCAGCAGATGAAGCTCCGAACCAGAAGACCGGGAGGAGGAAGGATAGGAAGGACTAATCCTCTCTTCCTCCTCCTATGAAGACTCGATCGGCATGGAGGATGAGTGACTTGAGAACGGCTACAGAGCCTTTGAACTACCTGAGGACTGGGGAGCAGAATTTCCGGTCCTTGGTTCCCCTTTTAAGCTCTGATGAAGAGAAGATAGAACAGGTCCTATTGCTCAATGTTGATGAGGAGGAGGCTGCTAGAATGATGGGAAGGCTTATATAGGTTCCCCTGAATGAGGAGCAATATTATTGGATCAATAAACAAGATTCTTTTTTGGTAGGGGGTTTCAATCACGGGAAGATCAGTGTTGAGGAGTACATTCAGACATGGGATCAGCTTGTGTCTATTTTTGAAAAGCGGATTTTGGAACATGTGGGCTTTAACTTATCTTCTCTAACATGGAAATTATTTAGGGAAGAAGACTCGATAAATATTAAGTTTCTAGTTAACAACTTAGTTTAAGCTGGTGGCCGTGGATGGCGGATGTGAGTGTTTGGGTTGTGTGAGCTGGAGTTGTTTCAGATCACTTTCCTTAGAATTTCAGTTTTTTTCTTGTTTTTGTATGATTTTGTACCTTCCCTATAAGGGGTTTGGATCATCAAGTCATCATTAATGCAGGTACCTTGGAATTGGTTGTTTGAGAGGGTATGGCTTCGCCATCGGTTCCGTGCCCGTTCTTCTACACGGGACTGCTTGTCGAGGGGCTTGTGTTGATGATGGCTTGTTTTTTGGATTACTTACTGGGATGGGGCGGTCTGATCGTCTTACTCTGGTTGTAGGTGGTTCTGACTTTTCCCTTTAAAAGTGTTTTATAATAAAAAAAATTAATTTTCATTCAGTCAGCCATCTAGTCGTAGGTAGATATAATCGGGGACCAAAAAATTCTATGATCTTATAAAGACATATCTATGAACATAGTGATAGAGAATATTCTTATAGAGGCCTAGAGGGGATACATTTTATGAAAAAGGATGAAGCTGTATAATTTTTGGTAGTTAGACATTGTGGTCATTCCATACTTGTTTATAAACATTACATGATTTTTTTTCTTACTATGATGAGATTCCTAGAGGGAATATTTCTTCTTATAGTTATCTAATCAAAGAATGTGAAGATGCTAATGTCTACAGCTTGAGTGGAAGCAAAAATATGGGGATAGGGGAATAACCAGCGGATGAATAATTCCACACCCATTATATGAGAATCATTCAATCCTATATTTGGACCAAAATGTAGAATGGTATTAGGAAAGGAATCTATGATATGGTTGGTGCTTCACTAATGAGTGGCTATGGGTGTACTAGGTATGCTTCACTTGTGAGGAGTATGGGGATGATCTATGACATATTAGCCTATATCAAGCATTGTAGCAAGTTCTAATTATAGAGCTTCTATGTAGGTGGTATTCATATACAAATACCATTTATCTCCCTAATAGGGAGGTTGGGGTTAACTTGTGGGACATCTATTGTATCAGTGGGATTCCCCTAATGGGATTCCAATATTATGAGTTCCTTGTAATGAAAAATGTTTGAGGAGATGTGGTGAAGACAATTATTGTGTAGAAGATCCTCTTAGATATGTTTTACTCGGTATTAAGGCATCACCCTCCCTTCTATAAGTACAATTTGTTCAAAACATGGCTGGGATTATTCTAAAATGCACTGATCATGAAAAGGCCTGGGCGTCTGAAGAAATTTCCAGTGGAACGACATAAGAGGAGGATGGGGTCCTATAAGAAGATATTGGAACAAATATATTACCATGTATATGGATAAAACATGAAGTAATGATATCCAATAATGTAATAAATAAAATTACATGACACTATCATAAGGGGCTAGTTCCATCCAGTTTGATATGCATGCCTGGGATTGCGGCCTCAGCTACTAGATATGGTTTTCATCATGGCATCAAAAAACTGGGTTAACTTGTGAGTCTTGGTTTTCTATAGAATATATAACAAACTTGGTCATGTCATGAATGAGAATATACCTAGGTGCATCGGTGGTCTATTCTATATTCTCCATGTGTACATTGTAGTGACCTTCGAGGGGTTTGAGTTTCCCAATCCCATTACCCCTCCACATGATGCCATGTGATCTTACCTCATCTACATTTCTAGTGACTAACCAGTTATTCCCAATGATGGATGGGTGATAGTGACGATTAGAAACAAGTGTAACATTAACTTACACTAATTCCATGACCCCACACACAGATATGGAAGATAAAATGGATCGGATGAGGTTGTGAAGGGAGTAACTCTAGGACTTTTGAGTTGGATATTTGGTCACAATGATAGATGACAACACATAAGATGAATCATTCACTCCATGATGGTTCTCACGGTAGTTTTTTTGTATCTAGAATTTGAAGAATAAAGTATTCATGGGGGTTCATGAAGAGTGTTCTCCATGTATCCTTTGGTAGATATGGTTTTTTAGATGAAGGTACCGAGGGAAAATCATGAATCCACCAACAAAAATCAACATCTGCATCTCCCAGAATTGTTTTTTTCATTGAATTTTGGTCTATAAGAGAGAAATATTGTAGAAAAAGGTAAGTAATGTAACACCAAAAAATGATCCAAAGATGCAGTAGGGTAGTTTGTGGGCCTCCCAGTGAAGTGAGCATAGCACGAAGTGGGATCCAGATGATATTGAGATGGTGGCTAAAGGTCCCACCTTAGATCCTCTCTATGAATGGTTTGGATCCCTTAGAAATGTCCATGAGAGTAGACAGAGATCACTCATGTTAAGTAATGTCGGCTCAGGGATTCTGCGGGGGAGAAGCTAAAATAATTAGTGAAACAATCTAATTATGCCTACTTTTTTGAACATTGTAAGACATGGTGAATGCATTGGGGTTAATAGAACATATATTATCAATTATATAGGCTCACTTGAGAAGGGATCAGGCATCTAGAGGTTGGAAATTTTAGGACCGCTACTCAAGTGAGCTTCCAAGAGAGGTTAGAATCTCTGGTGGGTATGGATGCATTTGTACACTAGATTATGGAGGGTGATCCTACCATTCCATGGGCGAACGTGATGTTTAGTGCAAGACCTAAAAAATCTAATCTTTTTTATGATTTTTTCCCAACATATTCATCCTTTCAGTGCTAACTCCAAGGCCTCTATAGATGAGGAATCCTGGGGACTCGATGCTGACCAAGAAAGTACCTTGGAGATTGCTGAGGTCACTCTTAAGGAAGATGAGAGGACCAAGGTCCTCTATGGTGAGTTTATTTTTTGTAACTCTACCATTCAACTTTATTTTTCTTTAGTTCCTATACCCTATAATCTTGATTCCTTAATTAACCAGATGGGGAGAGTTAGGAAACCTCTTTCGAGGGTAAAGAAATCACTTTAATGGAAACCAAGGAGTCATGCTCGGGGTCTTCTGCTGATACCTCAATGGAAGAAGTGTATACAGAAGAAGTTATTTGGGAAGTTTCTGAAACTATATCCCTCCCAACCATCTATGAGGGCCTCACCCTAGAATCTCAATAGCATCTCCACTTATTCATGGGGGAGGCATCTCAGGATGGCTGATCATCAACATCCCTATTCCTTCACAAGTTGAATATTGATTTCCAATATAACCCAGTCCTCCTAGAGAATTAATAAATGAGAAAATTTTATTTACTTACCCATTTTCCCTCATATGGATTTTAGACATGTAACACAAAGGGACCCTAGGGTTTATTTCTAGTTTCTACCCAACACAAAAGGTTCTCCCATGGTGTTTTTCCGGTTTGAGGCTTCATATGTGGATATCCCATAATCAATTTCCACATGTAAGTCTTCCTTTTTCACAATTTATGTCCACCTTTGTTCTTGTTTTTGTTTGAACTGATCCTACATCCATTGCCTAAAACAATTATTGAGGTCATGCATCCTTTGCAACCAGTCATGGATGAGGAATTTGGGACACTCGCCCCAAAAACAGAGCTAAATCACTAGGAGATAGATGTTCAGGGTGATATACCCTCAATCCCATGAGGGAAAACCATTGAATAAGTAGATATATCTAGGGATGTTTTAGATTGATGATGGAGTAGTTTCTACTGCTATTGAGGATTTGGACTAGGATGCCCCTTCTCTTGATGTATATCTTGACCCATTCAAGAGGCTACATGGGGTGGACCCTGCTACCACAGTTCATTCATATTTTCCTATGTACAAGCTTACACCACCCTAGGATCGAGATGATTCTAGGTTTGATGTCTCCCAAGAGAACCATGTCATCTAGAACAAGGCATTGGGAACCATGGAGAAATTCACCATCTGTACCACATATGTAGATCTAGTGAGCCAGATTGGGTCTATCTTCAATTGGTTGCTGAACCTATGAATTGCAGGACAATATTCTCATTCTCTCCAAAATATATCCCACAACAACTTATATATGTGTGTGTGCACTTATTATCAATAGATCAATGTTTCATATTTTAAAAACATGTTTGAAGGTACCAATGCACTCGAAGTAGCTGAACAAAAACATTTGTGAAAAAAAAGAGAAATTATAAAAGGATGGGGTCATATTCAGTCCTAAAACAAATACCATCAACTAGGTATGTGTAAAATTGGGTGTAGATATGTCTAGGGGCATAGGGGAAACAAATATGGAAGATGATTGAGGTGTTGAGTATCGTAAAGTGAGGATTAATTTCTATGATTTTTTGCCCATGGATGAGAAGGAAGTGGAAGTGCTTACCATGAAACAACATTCTATAGAGGTTTGATTGAAAATTACGGCTTAGTTGGAATGATCAATCACTAATTCCTATACATAGGGAGTAATTCCTTTTTTAAAGAAAGGATAGGTTCTGTAATATGGATTTAACTTATTAAGAACGTCTTTAGAGTTATTTTATTCAATTTATTTTATGTGCATGTATTTTTTTATATGTATCAACCACCCTAAACAAGACAATAAACTATAAAACTCTAATCCCACATGAAATATTCTTAGTGTGATAAAAAATTTATAAACAAATGAACACTTACTTATATTAGAGGGTGATGAAGTGGGAGGTAATAATGATTCATTGACCTTTAAGGGAGTCCTGAATAAGAATTCCTTAGTAGGAGGGTGCGACTCTTCATAGGAATATTAATTTAGAATTGTGTGTTGGTGAACAAGTGGGGTAATACTAGAGGCATTGGATTATAATCAAATAAAGTATAAGGATGATGTTCACGAATCCTGATGCCCAAGATCTTGAACATAATGTGGGGGAAATGTTGATAATGGATGACTATTAACCAATTTTGAAATGAAAACTCCACCATAATATCACCAAGTATGGTGAAAAAAGTAGGTAGGCCATTGACCATGTTTGAAACAAGATACTTTTCGAACTTCATAGAAATTATTTTGCAATATGTGCTCAATAGATTAGGTGAGCTAATGCATCTTAGAACCAAAACTATTAGGGGGTAGAATTAAGATTTAGAGCATGGTGGGTGTCCAAATCATGGAATACATGATTTGTCAGGTAAATGGTGGGAATCTTTGGATAGATTTAAACAACCATGGGATCATTCCACCATGTCTTGAAACACATCTGGTGGGTATATCAGTCTAAATGATGGCCAAACACATCTTACAAGGAGATCATCATTTATATTCTAAGTGAAGTTCATGGAACATTAATGGTGTAGTGGGTGACAAATTGTAAAGGTGGTAAAGGGAGCCTTGGGAAAGGGCCTACGATTATTTTCAGTTTTACATTATGACCTAGGGACAGAGGGTGTATAGTTTAACATTTTGTAATGTGGAATATGAACAAAAATTTTAACATATTATGGATAGGAAGATGTGTCATGTAGTTTAGCATACTCTGACTAGGATTTTAAAAGTATTGTTTTGAATTTTTTTGAACAAGACATGAATAAATCCTTCCTAGTCAAGGTAGTGAGAAGCATGAAAATGAAAAATCGGGTAGAACCTCATAGAGGATCTTGTGATGAAAAGGGAGTTAATACTTGGATTTATCTTTATCCTAAATGGATAGGTTATAATCAGTATATCCTTGTTTCTATGGGGGTTTTTTTTAATGAGTCTCATAGGCTTTGTATATCATTATTTAGACATTCAGTATTTCCTAAATTTTAGGGGTGACCACATGGGTGAAATTTTGACTTTCACCCATGTTGTCTCTAGGAGTATTCAATCTAACAGGTGTTTGTGCCTCTTACCTAGGAAAATATATGTTCTTCCTATTTTGACCAAGAAGTTAAAAATAGTTTATGTTTGTAATAGTTCAACCAATTTGGGATAATCCATGTTGTTTTGGATGGTATTAAGGTGTTCAAACCCATTATTATTGTAGGGATATGGAGGTCCCAAACCTTACCAAGCACTCCTAAGGATAGTCATTGGTATTGGGGTGGGGAGGATGGATGTTAACGAATATGGACTAAACTAATGTGAAAATCATAGTTGGGACCAAGGATAAAAGTTCTAGGGATTAATATGTATCCCATGGGTTGGGAATAAAGACACACATATTTCTAGAAAATGAGATAGGGGGAAACCAATTCTATAATGGGAATAACATCTATAATGGGGATGAGGTGAGAGGGTAAAAAATAGTTTTCCTATGTAATATAGATGAGAAAAATAAAATATAAATTAGTGTCTATAGGTGACCAAATAAACATAGTTTAAAGTCAAAAATATTAGACCAATGATTTCTATATTTTATGCTCATGTAGGATTGACCAAGGGGGGAGGAGGTGTCCGGAGGATTTTTATGTGACCTAGAAGGAAAGGAAACCTACCACGAAGATAGAGTCAAGGGAACCATGTGTCACATGACATGTTGGTGAGAAATATTTCACAATGTTTAAGGTTATGATGAATAAACCAAATAGGTTTGAACATAGAATGAAAGAGTGGTAACCCAACATAAAATGAGGGCCAAGAAGGCCTTGTGCCACATGACAAAAGAGAAATATTCACATAGGCTAGGATGTGTGGACTTGGGATCCTAGTTTAATTTCATTGATATTGGACCAACTGGTATGGCACTCCATTTAAGGGCTGTCATTGTGTCCCAAAATCTCTTAGTGAAATATATCTATAACTCCTAATACCATGTAATCCATACTTGGTGTAAGAAAGAAGGAGTGGATTGAATCCTTCATTGTAACAATAGATAGCACAATAATCAAATAGATACAATTACTTGGGGAATTCCCAATTATGATGACATATTTAGTCATCATATGTGAGAATACAAGAGAATGACACTTAATGTGATGATATTACAACCAAAACAATGGAAGTTGGAAAAGAATGTATATATTGATGTAAAATACCTAGATCATGAATGTGGGTGACTGATGGGTGGGAAAATACTATTGACCATGTTGAAATCACAAGTTCCATATCCACATCTGTCATGGATGTAATGTATAAATGAGGTTTAGCTGTTGACCTTGTTATAAACAAAAGTAATACCAAATGTCACCAAATACTCATTGGGGATAGATCATAGGATATATGGTGAGAGAGTGTCACTAGACACCATTGATATTAGAGGGGGAAATATAAATTGAGAAGATGAAAAAGATCCTAATCAAGGAGAACCCGAAAAAGTGGAAGTGGAGGATGTCCTACATAATACGGCTTTAGGGACCACTCCACCTTACACTTGAACACATTGAATGAGTTTATTAGATGGAATGTATTGATTCAGAACATGAGGGTTTAGGACACAGAATGGGTTTTTAGTGGGTTTGGACTCATTATATGATATTTGGATGATAATATGTATCCTAAAAAACAGAAAATCAGGTCACTTGTAGTTCTAGAAAGTGGCATGGTATGATACCATTTTAAATGGGCGATAATGACATCCTCTATGGTGAGAACCCATGGTATAATGGAGTTTTATATTATATTATTATGACATGGAAACATTTCATATTTATCTAATGAGGCATCCTTTGTTCATCACACAGAGTAAGGATATAGTTTGACATCATGTTATAATGATTTTAGAACCATTCTATTTTTAAAATATGAGTCATCCTATGTTAATTACATAGGATAATGATAAATTTTACCATAATGTAATGAGGATGTTGTCTTTTTCATCTCACATTTTCATATGAGGTTTTATTTTTTATCTGATAGGGTAAGTCTATCATTTAACATCCTATTTTAAGGATACTAGACTTTATAGTTTAATGTCATACAACTTAAGCTAATGCTACTTTTAGGTTGTGGTAATGGATATTTTTCTAAGGAAACTTCTAGTTTAAGATCATATATCAATAACCAAGGCTACTTCTTGTTTAAGGTGATAGAGCTCACACCAGGGATGCTTCTAGTTTATGGTCCACGAGATTAGACCAAGCATACTACCAGTTTATGTTCATAGAGCTCAGACCAAGTCTACTTCAAGGTTACGTTCATAAATCTTGGGCCAATGGGTTGATGTGAAGTACTTATAAGAAAAAATATAATTTGTGGGAAGTGTGATATTCCCCCAATCCATGGTGATTAATGAGTACAAACCATCGTAGTAAATCTTTTGGAAGTTTTAAGGCCCTTCACACTTGGGATCCATCTTTGGTAGTTTCTTACATGGTATCATTGGGGACCTGAGATCTAGTACCATGTCACCTTGAAGGAATTTAAAATGGTGAACCTTATTTTTAAATTCTCACACTACCAAGACCTGGTGCCTCTCCATGTTATGTAGTGCATGGATCATGTTTTCCTTAAGTGAATCCAACTCAGATGGATAGATATCTCCTATTCTGACTGGAATATGATGGACATAAATTAAATTTTAGAGTGATTATAACTAATCATATATATGTAAACTACCTCTATTCCATACACTAGGGTTTGTGGAGTTTTTGGGTTAAACTTGGAGTTTTCATTTGATAGGCCTAGAGAGAATCAATATGATTATCTATCTATCTAATTTGGTTATAGCCCATCATATTATAAAAGATTTTAGACAAGGAATTTTTTGAATTAATCAATAAAATCTTTCTCCCATGTGTGGTAGTAGGAAGTGTGGTTGTACTAGATATTTTTCTTGTCAAGCAATTTCATCATCATGGTAGTCCAGAAGATAATGTTATTGTCTACATTAATAATTCGAGGAAACTAGAATTGATTAATGACGTAGGTGTTCATGAACTCAATTATGGACTAAGTTCTGATTTATTTGAGGGGAATTTTTTTAAAAAAAATTCAGAATAGGTTCATTATAGTCAGAACCAACCTATACCATTGAGTAGTTTCTGGTTGGTATGGACCCATATCATGTAGTCCCCATACTATAATAGGATATGAATATTTATTGGTCTAGTGGATATCTAGAAATTGGTGCAAAAAATTGGCATGGATATATCAAGAAAAACACCTCCTAGTGAATCAATGCAGTCATGGATTGTGATGGTCTAAAAGTAACAGAAACTCAAACTTTTCTTGGATGGCTTCAATCATGCCTAATAGGCTCAACATGATGCATCATAGACCTATTTTCATGACCTTGGGCATCTCTTTAAATTAAATGTAATAGAGAATAATTCCACTAAACTCACACCATTGGTGTTTCTTATCAAGGTTAATTATTCTCTAGGGAGGAAATATATTGTATGTAGACAGATCCACTCACACTCGACATAAACTGATGGGAGAAAATTGTACTGGATATACTAAACAACGGAGTCTTCCAATCAAGAGTTTATTCAACCATGGAGGAATTTCAGGGCCCTAGCTAGTGGTACCTCATTGGAAAAAAATCAATCGTGGTGTTCTCTTTGTGTTTTGGGCTTGATTTTGTTTTTTAACAATACTAGATAATCATGAATGAGTTTTTTTGGTGTTTTCTAAAGCCAATGATTAAGGTGGAAAGGTTTACCTGTGTTTTCAAAAATTTTGGGTCCCAAAATCATGAGTTTTGTTTTTTGTAATGGAATATTTTCAACGTAGGAGTAAAAATTTCATGAACTGTGAATAAAAAATCATAGACTGCAAAAGGATTATGTGGAATGGTTATGTCAATTTGGAAAAGGAATATCTCTGCATAGTCTCTCTATAAGGACCAAGAAATGTGGTATACAAATTGAATAAGGAAAATTATTCATAGGGTGATCATAGTACACGGAATGCTTTTGGTTCATGGGATGCATCCAATTCATGGCTAATAGGTGGTGTTTTGTTTGCAGAAGGAATCATCCACCATGAAAGAAGAAATATGGTACAGATTCCACTAAGGGAAAGATAGTTCACAAGTGGTGAAATGTACTTAGTGAACGTTGTACCACATAGAAAATTTATGTAAAATGGATTGGTGGATTTTGGAGATCTATTTATCTATTTAAGGACCGCTAAAGCCATCATTATCGAGAGTGATTTTCTGTAGAAAAAATCCTTACTCCAATGACAATTTATCAATTTTGGATGTGGTTTGCAATAAAAAATCCTCAAAGGTTAAGAGATTGCAAGGGAGGATTCCATCTAGGGTGAATTGGTTCATGGGAGTAGTTATTGTAAGGTGGTTTGTAGAGAACTATATCCCATAAAGGAATAAGGGTTCACAAAGAAGTAGTGGCCTATGGAGCATCATTAGTTTTTAGAGGTTAAGGTGGTCAGTGAAGAGAGTATAGCATGTAGAAGGAGGACGATAAGTCAAAGAAGATTCAATTTGAAAAAGAGAGGCTGTTCATGGATAAGAGGTGGTCCGTGAAGCACTCGGATGACATGGTGATGTACAGTGCCTGGATTATTTGAGGATGATTGTGAATTAACTAAAATATTTCAATAATGTAGTTTATGTAAACTAATAGTATGTGGAAAATTGTATTTCATCTATGGTTGAAAAAACACTTCAATAGAGAATCTATCTATAGTTTATGATGTGTACATTATGGAAAATGAAGGGACCTACAAGTCCATAATATATGTGTGTATACCTTCTAAGAGAAGTGGTAAAAGGAAGAGAAATATGGTGACACTTTCCACTAGTAGTGATCCAAATAAATAAACAAAGGGAGTGACAATTGGGAATGGAGTGACTAGACCCTAAATCATGTAATGGCAGTGAGCCTAGGCATAGATGTGATCTAGACCAAACCTTGTAATTTGGTAGTGATCATTATTGGATTTGGTACATCGACACATTGTCATTGTATGCACCTTGGGTGTATCCCAGTGAGGGTGAAGTGAGTAAAATTGTTTTATCTCGTGCATGATTTAAATTTTGTTTATACATTGTAGTGGAAAATAAAGAAAAGTGTGTTTTTTAACAACGAAACAAGATCCAAAGGGGTTGTAGTGTTAATCCATCATAAAATAATTCACCCCCACCCCCACTTATAGAATTGAATGCAATTGGGATAAAAATACTGATGACCAACTGATGTACCTATTAGTTTCAACCATCTGATGTGAAAGGGAAAATAACCTTCTGTGGTTCAACATGAATGAACAAATCATCTTGATTATTCTTTTTTAGGGATGCGGATTGGCTGGAAAAAGAATCATCCTTTCTATTCTATGAATACATAATATGATACCCCTTCAACTGGGTTGGGAATTAGGGCATTATATCATTATTACAATCTAGTATGGGAATGGGCTCTTATATTCTAATGATATGCTCACTATTTATTTCTTTGATGATGATTTTAGAATCTCCTTTCACATTAAAGTAGGGGAAATAAATCCTAAGGGACATCTCAATATTGGTTATAAGATCCCGATATTGCCTCATTATTGGAATGGCTTTTGATAATGGGAATGAGTAAAAAAATATAGCATGTCAAGGAGTGACGAAGGAAATCCCACCCCAACCTACTCTCTTGAGTTTGGAGTTAGTGAACCTTCTATCAGTCAGAATCTAAGAGGAACCATCACAATTCATATACCAACATGGTATAGCTTGATCAACTGAGATATTGAAATTATTTGGGGAATAATCTTTCAGTGGTAGTTCCTCAAGGGTTTTATGTGAAACCAAGAAGTTTACCATTGTTTGACCTTCATGGTTTTATTTGGGAAAACTACGATTTTGAGATGATGGAGGATTTACTCTCTATATGATAATCACCCTATCAGCATGGTGTAGCTGAGTATGTACATTAGTGGGTTAACAAGGGATGCCTGCATGATCACATGATGCTTGAAAAAAATTTGAAATTTTTTTCACTATGATGACCAGCATGAGAAAACTCTTCATGATGGGGGAATATCTGTTTTCAATGTTGAGGAGCATGTGATGGAGGTAATATCAGCTAGTCTCCCTTACCAAATTTTTCATCTAGGTTAAAATAATGCCAATGAATTTTTCAAGGATTGTAACGTAAAGTACCAGAGGCCTTCCTGAGATATGTGGAATAAAAAATAAGGGCTTTAGACGACACTTCTTAATGTCCTTGAAGGAAGGCTGATAGTTCTCATCCCATTGGTAAATTACATATTTATTCATGATCTTCAAGAAGGGATTATACACTCTTGACAAATTTTCAATAAATCGGCGAATATTGGATAATTTTGGAGGCCTTTTACCCCTGAAGGTTTCGTGGAGGAACCATTTGGTTTTAAGACATTAGTTTTTGAGGATCTATCTTGATGCCTCTATATCAGAAAAAAATAGAGAAAATATCTAGAGGAAATACCAACGAAAAACATCATATCATTACCCCATCCCCCCAAAGACTACCCCTCTTGTTCCGATAATGAGATAAGGGAGATTGTGGCCACCTGAGTCCCACCTCCAATATTCCTCGAGTTAGTAACTAGCATCGAGGGTATAATAAAAATACATATGGGAGGCACTATACTCTAAGAGAAAATATAGAAGAGAGAGATTTGATGGATAAACAAATAAAAACATGATCAAACATATATATAATGAAAGAATATGTGATAAATATAATTTCATAATATAGTAAAAAACTAAAACAAAATACCAGTTCTAAAGGTAATGAAGTCAATGACCGTGAATCACAAATAGAAACTATAAAACAAAAAGTAATTAATATCTAACTTAATCTCCAACATACCCCTTTTGATATGAGAAAAGGTTATATATAAATTGGGTGAACATAATAGGACTCAATAGGATGTTTCCTAGAGCCTCTCATGTAAAATTTAAATAAATAATAATAAATCCTAGCGAACAACCATAAAACTAACTCATCACAAAAAAAGAAATACTTTGTTCCCAACCTCACCATGGATATCTCTCAAGCAGTATTACATACAAGTGATCATATAATATAATAATGAAACATCACAAGTACCCCACTCCCCCTTATCTATTGGTTTTCTATTCTGCAACAACATCACTTGACCTAATCCATCCCTCTCAAAATTAATCCATCTCGAAGGAACGTAGGAATGGAATAAAAACATGCACCTCGTGCATCACATCAACACACATCCAATATAATATCTCTATATATAGTAGTAATGTAGTTTCTAGGTTCCACCGCTTCCCTTATGACATGTTTTATACATTTTGTATTATACCTCAAGCTATTATAGACCATACAATAATTAAGGTTGCACAGGCCATCACAACCTATGCACACCATACCAATAATAATACTTTGGTTACAATATATAGAAATACATAGGTGTGAAATAACCATAATACATCAAATACCACTACACACATGTATGAAAAAACTTACCACCATGCATACTAGCACCAATAAATATCTTTAGAAGAGAGTGGGTCTAGAGGGGGAAGTGAGCTATCCATCCCCCCGCCAAGATATTGGGGGTAAAACCACATAAAGTTTACTAGATATTATTATAAATAACTAACATGGGTGGGGTAGCATTTGAAATCAGAAAACAAAATGAATATAATATATTTCACAACTACATCATGGGATTAAACTATTTCTAATCTCAACTGATACTATCATCTCTTATACACACGACATCTATTACTAGAGAATAAATATCCTATAATAATACAAGAATTTAAGGATCTACATTAATTACTTAATTTCTTTTTATTATTTCTTTTCATTAATAATTTTTTATACATTAAATTAAACATCAAAATTATTCAAGTTACATTTATTAACTAACAAAATGAATTCCATGCTATCTAGGAATAGTCTAAACCAAGTCTATAGTTTCTCAAGATTCTTATCATTTCGTTATTTTCTTTCCTTAAAAAACATCCACTTGGGTTTCAAAATATTAATCATTATCAACATAATTACATAAACTATTTACTCGTGGAAACCCATCTTAATATACCAGTATGATGAAACATGCAACCAAGAACATCCATCTACCTCATGTAGTGGGGAATAGAATGAAAATAAAAAAAGAAACTCAACTATCAAACATTAAAAAAACATTTAAAGTAAGAAATTATCATTATCACATAAATAGTTAAGCCCATATTCAACCCATTTCATCATTATCAGTTCCATCCCTAACACCCACTTGCATATCCTAATACATCTCACCCTCATAGCTATCATCTATTTCCACCTCATCTGGGCCTCCCCTCCCACATCACATATTTCTTCCTAGAATCAATCTTCCATGGCTCATATACACTCACATAAAACATCTCCCATCTAGGTAATACCACAAAAGCAATAAAAAATAAAAAATCTCAATCAATCAGGAAATCAATGTGACAAAATAAGTTATTCATTCTTAAAACATAAACAAGATCGCATGGATCCATACACAAGGGATTCCACTTTCTAAAAAATATTGTAAAATCAAGCCCTAAAAATTATCTTTTTCAAGAAACCGGTTTTTATTCCATCTTGAATTAATAAATTCATTATTCACAGGTTCCACCTATGGGAAACTGAATGCATCATTATATAATAATCTATCAAAATATAAATATGTTCTTAGAATTAAAACCATATTTATCAAAAATATGAGAAGAACCATTATCAATTTACAATATTTTTTAATTAATATCATCAACAATAATAAACAAGCTTCACATTCATTATCAATTCCATTAATCATGTGGAATATAATTTTTAATTATACATGAAAATTAAATCAAATTGCTTATCATCAAATTACAAAAAACAAAATATTAAAATCACGCCTCTTCAATAATTTCTTAATCTAATGAATCAAATTATTTTAGGATTTGTCTTCATTACCATTTTCATCAAGAGCAATATGATAATCCATATAATAGGAAGACATTTTAACTATTATACCATTGATAACATGCTATCTGGAAATTCTATTGAAACCCCATTATCATGTTATCAATCATTGACTTGCGATCATAATATGATTATTTATTAATCCATTCGAATAATTATTAGGTGAATTTGATTACCATACATTGTGATGAACCACACTAACATTATGATTTCACATTAAAAACAGCATAAGAAACAAATTCCTTACCCCAAGAGATTCAACATTCCTCGAACTAGAATGGACCAACATCATAGATCTTGATCACCTCTCTCATGATGAACTTAAATGTCTATGAAACATTGTTCCATGGACACACCATAAAATGAAAAAATGAAAATAATAGTGGATATTACACACCAAAGAATAGATATAAGACACTAGACTAAAAAATTACATGTGGAGATAAAATACTATAGAGAAGTAAAAAAACTCACCTTTGATAACCATGGATCAAATATGACAAAATGATAATCAATCCCCACTGAAGGAATTCCAAAATGATTGAAGATAGAAACTTCACATGATTCACCACACTAAATATAGGGGTACACTTTGAAGAAACTCAAACCAATTGAATATATGTTCTATGACCATATGGGAAGGAATTTATAACCTTTAGCCTTGAGGGAAATCATGTAGGAAGGAATAAAGAACGAATCTTAATTTTCAAGTCCAAATATACAGGTTGATTATAATTTTAGATCACAAAATATTTAATTTACCAACTATTAAAGATATCATTGATGTCAACTTGGAAAGACTATTTTATAGAATTGGTTATCTCATAAATAAAGGATATAATTTTCCTTGCTAAATAAGCCTTTTAATTCCATTTATTCATGTCGTAGAAACACATTCATGACAATTTTTATAGAACTAGTGGAAGACTCTAGGTGGTTGATTCCAGATAGTTGAATGTTCCACGTATCCAAAATCTCTATGTAACTGTTTTCACATAGCAGACATGTCCACATAAAAAAATTCACCTACACAGCCGAATGTTTTATCTAGTTTGTTCATGTATCTGATTCACATATCCAATTCACACAGTAGATTAATGATTTATTCATGTCAGGTAGTCGATCATCTATATCATTGATTCATGTAGCATATTAAAATAGTTTATCTAGCTATGTATCCAATTCATGTAGCCAAATATTCCATATAGCCTATTTTCATAGCTGATTATCTAGTAGATTATCTAACCACATAGCCTATTTGACTAGATCTAAGAAGAAACAACCATGCCAACCGAACATATGAACAAAAAACCTACACCATTAACAAATAGATGATTGTGCCAAATGACCTCACAACCACCTCTATCTTTATATGATATAGAAATACTCCCTAATAGGACATGACATGCCCCAATAAATGGATTTCATGATCTTAGAAATCACACTTCAAAAGCAACCAAATTGGAACTCTTTAAGAAGAACTCAAAAAATATCACATGGATGCACTATGCGCTCCTCCTCAAACACGGAGTACACACGGATCTTGTCAATGAAAACCACAAAAAAACATATCTATGAAATATTTGAACATCACCTTTATAACCACATAAACATTTCTGAATCATGCATCATAATGAATGATATCACAATAATATCATAATTCCCATGACAACATTGGAAGGTAGTATTCTCATTAACCTCATCCTTAACCCATATATGATGATATTATGAACTCATATCGGCATTCAAGAACCGACTTCCCTCCATCAGATGATCATATAAATCATCATTCTATGTAATAGTATTGTGTTTCTTCATTTTCAATTAATTCATGAGATGATAATCGACACAAATACACAAACTACCATCATCCTTATTCACAAACAATGATGGTGCACCACAAGGTGACAAACTATTCCAAAAAAACCTCACATTAGAAGAACATTGAATAGTACTTGAAACTCTTGCAAATTAGTAGGCACTATCCTATATGAAGATATCATGATAGGATATATTCTCAATTATATCTTGATCATAAACTGATCTCTCACATATGGGGTGTAGCTATAAACTCCTCTTGAAATACATTAGGGTATTCTTCCAAATCCATGGGAAATAATAAAATTTCAATGTATGATGAACCTAGAATGAACTCATCCATTAATGATTTAAAAGAAGAAACAAGCTTCTAACTCATCTATAGGCCTCATTCACTAAAAAATGGTGTTGAATCTCGATTTTCATCATACAATTCAACCCTCCCCCAAAAGTATTCCATGATACCCTACACCATATATATCCAATACATAGAAAGGATGATATTTTATGGTGTTATCTGTATGCATATAAAAAATCTGCAAGAGTGGTGCTGCTACAACAGTAGCTCAGAGTCTCTACGTAATTCATAACAGTCAGCTAGACCTCTACCTAGAATAGTAACTTCCAATGGAACTGGAATCCTTAATACTTTATATTGTAATGCAAGGATAATGGTATGTTATATAAAGGATTGTATCTATCCATAACTAAGAAAGAATACACACTTTTATGAAACAAGAAAAGGTTACTATAAATTACATCTTTTCTTGAGGAATTGGAAATTATAGAAAATAAATATAACCATGAGCTTCTTGACACCCTCTTTAATCCTACTAACAACCAACTCCATGGCCACAATATTCCCTCTAAGGATAAGGGATGTCTTAGCGATGCATTATTCCTCTTCCATATCCTCTCTACTTATACCAAACTATGACAGACTACTTCTATTGCCTTTGCTAAAATAACATCAATGGAAGAACTTGATGTTGAACACCTATTGAACATTGACTTCATAGAAATTTATGGAACTCTCACCATTTATGATTGAGGCCTACTATAATTCCTCATCCCTATAATCCCGAAACTGGTGCATAGATAATTGCATTGGAATGATTACAAATAATCAAATCTGGAATAACCAACCAGTTAATAGTCTTGGAAAGGAAGATTACTAACATGATACCCATAATACATTGGGTAATTGGAAATACAGACATGATACACAATAAAATGAAATAAACAACATCCATGAATGCTTATTCAAATATTTCTTCTTTATAAAATGGGGAAACAAACATAATAAGGGTGAGTTGAAATTCTCAGTATGGGTATGTAAATCATATGAAATGATGAATAAATAAGAATAAATTAACATGGAATCATAAATAAATGATTCCATTCAAATAAATAAATATTGAAAATGAATAGGGAAAGGTATGAATCTAAAACCCAACCCAATTAATCTATAATATGATAATAGAATACATCCATAGATATGTTGACCCAAAATCTCCTGGATAAACAATAACCTAAATATCTATGAAGGAATTCCATAACTATGGATATCAATAATATACCTCTGAGGCTTCTTTACAAGGATCTATTACATTCAATGATGCATTACAAGAATCTAATACTTTCAATGCTTAATTATAGGAATCTAATACATTCTTGGATTCCTTCCAATAATCTAATACCTTGAAGGAATAATGCAATGAATATAATATTTTCAAGGCGTCATGCAAAGAAAATAACCCTGTTATGGCTTCATGCCTAGAATAAAAAACATTTAAATTGAGGACCTTATAAAAAATTGTATATGGTTTTAGGAAATAATCATATCCATAAAAAATGATATGGAAATAAAATTAAATTTCCAATGAAAATTTATTAAAATAAATTCATTATTTCAATAAAATAATAACAATAACCAAAGTAAGTTAGATTTAAAATATAACCATTAAGAACATTCTAGAGGGGAATAATCATCAAACATTCTAAAGTTACCCATAACACATTGAAATATTTTAATCATAATCTATAGAAAGTTATGAAATTAAACAAAACATATAATATCATGACAATAAGAGGATTCCTGGTACAATAAGAAAAAAGTAGTATATAAACCACCAAAAAGTGAATTGGAACATAATAACAAATAAGTATCAATTGAATGTAAATTGAGTGAAATTCCATTATATATGAATAAAAAGACTCAAAAGTGATAATCCTAAAATGAAGCATATAAATAAAATGAAGATAAAATAATTCATGATATAATATGTCAACATGGATAGTAGTTAATCCACACAAATGAATGAATTAGTGTATATGACATGTATCTCACGGATGTAAAAAGTGAGACATAAATCTCTTATATATAAATTGAATTACCCAAAAGTGATAATTATCAAATGAAACATCTAAATATCATGAAGATAAAAGAATTAATTATATAATATAACAAAATAGTCATTATTTACACCATAGAAATGAATTAGGTGTTGAATATAACATATATATAACAGATGTAAAAAGTGAGACAAAAATACCATATATAAGAATAAAAAGACCCAAATGTGATTATAGTCAAATGAGACATCTAAATTCTATGAAGATAAAATAATTCATGATATAATAAATCAAAATATTCTGTTGGTACACCACACAAATAAATTAAGTGGTGAATATGAGATTTATCTCACAAATGTAAAAAGAGATATGGAAATCCCTTACATATGAATCGAAAGACTGAAAACTGGGAACCATCAAATAAAAAATCTAAATAGAATGAAGATTAAATAATTCATTAAATAATATATCAAAATGTAAAGTTGGTACACTCCAAATATTATGTAAGTGGTCAATATGATATTTATCTCATGGATGTAAAAAGTAAGACGAAAATACCATAACCTATGATACTGTTTTTGTGTGGTCATTATCCTACTCTTAATTAGAAATATTATGTTGGTCTGTAACAAAATATTCCATGGATTTTTTTCATCTTAATGTGAGGCTTATAGGTCATGGGTTGTGATGTTCAAAGACTATTTGGAAAGAGGATCTGTGAGCCAATATGGTTTGATAGGTGTGAGGAAGGGGTAGAATGCTTTCCTTTTTATAGTTTAGTGGGAGTGGCACTTTTGTAAATACCAAATAGTATTCATTAATGGGTGGTAAACCTTACCTAATGTGCCGATAAAATGGAAAACTAATAAGGTAATGTTAAATCGTGGATGATTAAAACCTCCACCAAACAAAAATATGTTTATTTTAAAAGTTTGGTTCCTTAACTTCAAAGATTCCCTAATTTTATAATTTTGGTTTTTATTAAAGCATCTAATTTTCTATTCTAATTAATTTACCCATTATGACTAAAATAATGTGAGATTTATTATATAATATATACCCATTTAATTATTAATATTATATTTAATTTATAAAACAAACATCCACTGTTTTTTGGAAATTAATTTTAAAACAAGCATATGTGATGCGATAAAGCGCTGCTTCACCTCGACTATGTAAACAGATTTATTACAATATATGGGTCAATATGTTATTTATAAAATATTAATTGGTACATTAATATAAAATATTTAATATGTATTGACACTTAAAAATAACTTTTCATAATATTGTATTTTCTTTAATTTTAATTCATTTAATAAAATTCATGTATTGTAGAATTACAATAATGTCAATTTTGACATTATTTATTTAATGTTAATTTTAAAATATAAATGTTATATTGTAATTGAAATATATTAGTTTTAATGGTTTTTTAAATGATACATTCATATAAATAAATAAATAAAATAATTCAATTAAATAACTTCACCTTTAATATTTATAGTATCATTTTTAGTTAATTATTAACTAAATAATCACTACATTTGTGTTCCTTAAGCATTTTAAGTAAATAAAAAATCTATAAAAATTATTTATAAATTATTACAATTAAAATATCCCATATATCTTACAAAAGGATATTTATAACCTCAAAATATGATGTTTTTCACATATCTCAAAATTTTATAAATGTTAACGGTGAGGAAAGTTCCTTTTTTTCTTTTTCCTCACTTAACCTTTTATATAGGGAACATCCATTTAATAATATCCAAATAACCCATATATTTGTAAAAATGACAGGACATGGTAAATCTATTGGCAACGAATAGAAATTGGACAAATGTTCAGTTCATTTTGTTCCTTAATATTAAGGTTCAGTCCCTTATTAATCTTAATGATACCGTAATCACCATAATTAATTTTAATGACATTCACTAATTATTTTGTTTAAAAAAATTACATTGATTTTATTAAAGCACAAATATCATACTAATTACATATATTTATGTTTTATTTTAAAAATTCATATCACATAAGAGGGAAAATTAAGATAAATGCTAATCCAATAGATGGGGTGAATTAATGGGGTTTTAAAGTAGAAAAATGTTTAAAAATTAAGTTTTCACATTCAATTTCAATGAAAAATTTATTCTAATGATCTTAATTGTATAAATATAAGTATATTTGCTATTATTTTACTCTAAACTAAATATAAAATATAATTTATCATTAATAATTATTTAAATGAAAATGTTGTTTTTAACTAAATCCCAGCAATTTTCACTATTCATAAAAAAATTCCATCTCTTAGAAAATTTCCAAAAGTCACCGTAAACTAACTTCGATAGTTTGAATTAAAAAATTTTGATGATTTTTTAAAATAAAATTCATTACATTTTAAAAATTAGTTTTAAAATAGATTCTCCATTAAAAGGTCGTAAAAATTGATCTTGCATGTGATTCAAGTTAATTCAGTGGTGAATGTAGCGTATGTTTAACATTGTGAATAAAGAATTCCACATATAGAATTATGTTTATTCAAAAATGAAAATATTATAATGTATTTGGGTTTCACAATCTTCTTAGATTAATTAATTTTCATCCTCACAATTTAATCTTAAACTCAGTAATCTATGGATTGAAAATAAACTATTTTTGAAAGACCCACATTGTAAAAAGGGTTAATATCATATATTATTAATAAGAGGTAAAGGATGGTTTAATGGTCACATATCTAGGTTCCCTAATATTATAACATAGGTGGTAAATGGAAATATCTACATATAAGAAAAATCTAACCATCAAGTTTTGATGGAGGATTCCAGAGAACATGGTTAGCAGAAAGTTAACAATATGAGGGCCATAAATATGCAATGATCTAAGAATCCATTTGATTCATCTAAAATGAAGTTAAAAAGTTTTTTTTGTTTTAAAGATAATTTTTCATGGATTTGATTAATTCATTCAATCTCTAATAATATAAGTTAATATACTTACTTTGTATGCTTTTATAAGAACAATCTTATCCTTTAGTCGTGCTTTAAACTATTTCTACTTCGTCTCTTATAAAATGATTCATCATATAGTGATGTAATATATCAATATCTAAAAAAATGTCCAACATAAAACATAAAACGTATCCTAAATGATTAAACATTCCAAAATATTATGATCCAGTAATTGATAATAATTTATATTATAGTTAGTATTATTCAGTTTACTTTATCCATATGAATCATCTCCTTGATGAAAATTAACTCATCAATAGGGACATATTAAGGCTTATCAACCATGTATTTTATAAAAATTTTAACTTGATACTGAATCACTTTTCATGGTACCATTTAACATATGATCTCAAATCCATAATGAAAAATTACTGCATTACAATCCTTTTATATTTTATAAATCATATATTGAGAACATCATCAATAAAATACTATTACAATGGATTTCTTAAATAAAAATATTAATTTGTATTAATAAATACTCTTCAGTTCTATTAATAACATATTATTGACCATGATCCCCCATCTTCTTCTAGGGTACATTTTCTTGGTTCTTGGGTCATTCATTTTCATACTATCCCATATCGTTAAAGTTGAAGCATTGAACATTAGGCATTTTTTTTATTTCCCTTTCAATCCTGCGAATAGTGGCCTTTTATCCACACTTATAGAAAACTTCATTCCCCTTTAAGCATTCCCTAAGGTGTTTCCTTCCACAAGTATCACATGTTGGAAAATCATTCATTACATTTTTCATTTATCCACATCTTGATCTACTTACCTATTCTTATCTTGTTTCCCATTAAATCTAAAAGACTTGGATAATTATTTCTCTACATTGATAGAACATAAAAACATTTCATCATATGAAGAAATTTTTTGAGAAACTATATCCCTTTAGATACATGGATTAATTATTTAAAAAATGATACTCTTTCATTTTTCATCGCATATGAAATCAGTAGCATACCTTGATAATCTTGTAAAAGTGGCTTCATACTCCACAACACATTCTTCCTCGTTTTTCATTAAACTATGGAACTCTCTGTTCATCTCAATTTTCTACTCATGAGGGATGTATTTATTGATAATTTATCCTTAAAATATTTTCAATCCTTGATTTATATCTCTACTTCTTCCATTGTATTTGGGATCAATGACCACCATTGATTGACATCGTCTCTAAGACAATATAGTAGAAGTGTAAATTTGTACTTTTTCACCGCATCCCAATGCCGCAAATTCTATATCTGAAGAAATAATCTATTTCTCAGATGTAATTTGATTAGTATTACCACCAATGTATGGGGGCCCCTATCACATAATAAAATCCAATATAGAAGAGTCTTTTTGTGGAACAGGTTGCTCCATCTAAGAAAGGTTGTGTATGATAATATGATTAAGCTTCCTTAATAATTCAATAACATTATCATTTCTAGTACCAGCTATATCAGTTTCCTCAATAGGTAAATCTATACATTTTCCACAAATACTAATATCATTTTCCCTTCTAGGTCTCATTTCTAAACAATGACATATGATGGATTAACCCATAAAATTATGAACATTGTATAACTCTAAATATGGAATAACATAAATTTTGAAATTTATGCCTAACTAATATCATAATCATAAACATTGATTATTTGGGGATATCTTTACATAAAAATATTTCATAATGTTAGGAAAATATAATTGATACCATCCTATGTGTATCCCCCCATAGTGACAAACTAGGTGTGCAGTAGGTTCCATTGTTGTGTACCAGGTTACCCTGAGATAGGCCCGATACACCATGTCAAAGTTATTACTCCTTGGTACATTTGTTCCAGAACCACATTTACATATAGTATCCATAAAAGGATATATTTATAATAATTCCCACATAATATATAAATTACCAATATTGTAGGATTATCTTCTATAATTATCCTCAATTTCTATCTTAGTACTATATTTTCGAATATATGTTTTCTAAATCTGGGTTTTAAGACTGTTTCTAAATTTTTATTGATACCAATTGTAACACCCCAACCCTAGAATCCCAACATTAGTGCATTAATAAATTACATTGGAATGATTACATGGAATCCAATATTGAAGGACCATTTAGTTTAGCAGTCATCGAAATCCATATTACAAACATTATACCCATAATACATTGGGAAATAGGAAATAAATACATGATACATAATAAAATGAAAAAAATAGAATCCTTGAATTCGAATTAAAATATTTCTTCTTCATAACCTGGGGAATGAAAAATAATAATGGTGAGCTCAAATTCTCAGTATAAATATGTAATGAAGAAGAAAAATTTAATCAGTATGAATAAATTAACATGGAATGGTAAATAAATGATTCCATTCAAATAACTATATATGGAAAAATGAATTTGTCAAGGTAAGAATCTAAAACCCAAGACACTTAATCAATAAATTAATAATAGAATACGTCCATAGATATGTCGATAAAAAATATCATGGATAAATAATAACTGAAATATCTATGAAGTAAATTCATAATATGGATATCTATAACATACCTTAGAGTCTAAATTCAAATGATCAATTACTTTCAAGGTTGTATGCCAAGAATCTAATACATTCAAGGATTCATGACCATAATATAATAATTTTGAGGCCTCAATCCAAGGATCAAATACTTTCATGGTATAATTCCAAGAATATAATACTGTCAATGCTTCATGATAATAATATAATTCTGTCAAGACTTCCTACCAAGAATCTAAAACATTTAAAGTGAACACCATATGAAAAAGGTATATAGTTTCATGAAATAATCATAACCATGAAAAATTATATGGATATTTAATTAAATTTTCAATGAAAATTGTTAAAATAAATTGATTATTTCAATATAATTTTCTTTACCACAAAAGGAAGTGATATTTCAAAGATAGTCATTATAAAAATTCTTGAGGAGAATAATCCTTAAACATTCCAAAGTGTCCCATACCACTTTTAAACATTTGAATCATAATATTCAGAATGGTTTGAAATTAAATGAAAAATATAATATTGTTAGTATAAGAGGATTCATGATATAATATAAAAAAAGTAGTATATAAACCCCATAAAAATGAATTAGCACATAATAACAAATAAGCCTCAATAGAATTTAAACTGAGACAAAATTCTTTTACATATGAGCCGAAAGATCCAAAAGTGATAATCATCAAATGGAAAATCTGAATACTATGAAGATAAAATAATTCATGATATATTACATCAGAATTGTATGTAGTTACTCCACAAAAATGAAGTATGTGGCGAATGTGACATTTATCTCATGAATTTAAAAAGTGAGATGGAAATCCCTTACATCTGAATCGAAAGACTCAAATGTGATAATCATAAAATGAAAAATCAAAATACCATTAAGGTAATATAATTCATGATATAATATATCAAAATGGGTAGCAGGTATTCTACAAAAATGAAGTATGTATTGAATATGACATTTATCTCATGAATATAAAAAGTAAGACGGAAATCCATTACATATTAATCAAAATACCCAAAAGTGATAATCATAAAATTAAACATCTAAATACCATTAATATAAAATTATTCATGATATAATATATCAATATGTGTAGTAGGTATACCACTAAAATGAATTAAGTGGTGAATATGATATTTATCTCATAAATGTGAAAACTAAAAAGAAAACCCATTACATATGAATCAAAAGACCCAAGACTGATAATCATAAAATGAAATATTTAAATTACATTAATAAAAAATAATCAACGATATAATATATCAAAATGGACAGTAGGTAATCCCCTCAAATGAAATATGTTGTCAATAAGACATTTATCTCACGAATGAAAAAAGTGAGACATAAATCCCTTACCTTATCCTTATTTTTTGTGTATATTTTAGCCTCCTATTAATTGAAAAACTTCTCTTGATTTGGACCAAAATTTTCCTTGGATTTAATTCTTCCAAAATGGATGATTTTATTTTTTAATGACCTACTAATTCTTATTGTTTTTAGTGTACAATGTGTCAATACGTTCCCTTAAGAGACATCCCCATGATTAAAAAGGCTAGTCATAAATACTAAACGGTTTATATTAAAATTGGGGGAATATTTACACTTTATGAATAAATAAATTAGTCCAATTATCCATAACCAAACAACTCAATATATGATTCTTGAATAAATGTAAGACAACAAAACTACAAAATTCTTATCAAAACCACTCCAAAAGCATGCAACAGTAGAAGACCAACAATAATCAATGTAAACAACAATAGAATAACTAAATATTCTAGGAAGACCACAAGACTCAATGATCTATAAGAATCAAGCTCTACAATTATATTACATTCCATGTATCACAAGGTCATGCTAAAATCATGTGATACTTTACCTTTTCACATGTCCCAGAACATAACACCAGCAAAATAACCAATGTGACAAAGTAGGGGTGAGTATAATACATAGTAGATTTTCACCCAATGATTTCTCTACTCAAGGAACTTCTATAGAAGAGTTAGAAACATTTATATAAAACATTTTATATAATACAATTTCTAAAAAAAGTTTATAACTAAATATAAACAACTTCCCAAAACCAAATACAACCAAAAGCATACAAGTGAAATTGAAACCAATTTTCCATCAATTTATTTTTCCATAAAAATATCTACAAAAATAATTATAAAAATTTCTGAATATTCTATTGGAATACCCAACCCATTCCACACATTCGAAAAAACGACCCTGAATGCTTCACTATGACAGTTCCATACTCATAAGTTGTTTCTCATCATTCTACCAAGTCCTCACTACATAATGATATACCATGTTCCCTTAACCCTTTGGAACTGAGCACAGGTTCATAGTAAAACCAAGTCCCGTATATGAAATATGACTCACACACCAATATGCCTATGGATAATTCCAAAACACCTTTTTAATAAAACATTTTTATTGAAAACCATTTTTCCATCCAAATCATTTCTGAGCAAACCCATTTCTATAAAACACTCTATTTATTGAAAACCCCATTCCAAAAAACCATTTAGATATTCCATAAAAATAAAATTTTAAAATTCCGTATTTTAAATTCAATAAACTAAAAGAATTTGCACAACAATTCCCCGAGATTACACAATTCCACAAAACAATAAATAATCACTAAAGAAGATTTATTCTATGAATTTAAGAAAGATATCATAATAAATTTCATTTAATAAAATAAATTTTAAACTATGATAATAAATTATATCAATAAGAGATGAGAGTGAAGCCACCTTCATCGATGGTTTTGAAAAAAAACCAATAGCATATGAAGAACGCTCAAGAAAACCGGGTCGATTCATCTAGAAACTGCCTTAGATATCTTCTACTAACAAGATCAAGAGAAATTATTTGGCATCCATAGTCCTTTATATACACATAACATCTGTAGATATGATAAACCAAGAACAGAGGAGAAGTAGATCTATTAAACGGATTAAGAGCAATAAATAACAACCACCTACCTGAAGAATCCGACATCAAATCCCCAAGGGAAGCTTTCATATGGACTCCAAAACACTTGGGAAATATTATCCTACCTTCAGGGAAGAGAAATATAGTGATAGGTCCTCTATGGAGAAAAAAGAGTAGTATAGTGTCAAAAACATGTGAGATCTACTTTTTTAGGATCTCTCTTTAACCACACGCACAGTTAGTTCGCATAGTTAGAGAAACTATGCATCAGCTTATACTTATACAGACCCTCGCATGGCTTCCTCAAATAGTCTCCTTAACCATTCCCATAAATTACTAGAGCTCTCTTCCTAAAACCAACTATTGGGCATGATTTATCCTAGTATTTCTACAAGGTTTCGATAAACCTTGTACAACACGTGCACCTATCATTTAGCCCCCAAAACTTATCGAAAGTTCACCAAACTCTCCCAATATTTCCCTTATACATTATATTGATAAAAAAATAAAGAAAGGGTTACATACTAGAAACCAAGGATACTAAATTCTCCCCACCATTTGTCTTTTCATCCCCCAAAAAGTAGAAAACCGTCTTTTCTGTTAAGGAGTTATGGAAATTTCTCTTTCATTTCCTTCTCGTGTTCTGAATTCTCTTTCTGAATTTGACCTTATTTCCATAAAACCCACACTAGGCCGATGATTTTCCCATGCAAGAAAATATCTTGCCTATTTACAATGCTCACTAGAATATGTACCAATGAAACATCTAACTCTATTTCAATATGATCCCATCTGATCACATGGTCAGGATCAGGCTGATACATTTTCATCTGAGAAACATGGAACACATTATGCACCGCACTAAACCATTGTGTCAATTCCGACTGATATTCCACCTTTACAACCTTTCCAATATATTAAAGAGATAAATTTCCATTCTTCCAAAAATTATGTTTCCCATCCATTGGTGAAATTATTAAAAACACATGATCACTCACTACGAATAAAAACGGTCTTCGACAATGATCCACATACAATTTATGAAGACTCTAGGATGTCTCCATTATCTTTATAATCAACTAAATCTTCTCCACTATTTCTTGGACAACAATCAGACTAACTAAGGATGTTTCACCTGTTTCTACCCAAAAAGTGGAGAATGATAAGGATTCTCATACAATGCTTCGAACGAAGCTGTATTTATTGAGGTTTGATAGCTGTTATTATAATAGAACTCCTCTAAAGGTATATGATCTTCCCATGAGCCACCAAAATCCCACAGATAATCCCTCAACATGTATTCCAACATTTTTATCATCCGCTCAGACCGACCGTCATTCTGAGGATGATATGTCATGATCATAGTCAACTAAGTCCCAACAGATTTCTGTAAGGATTTCTAGAAATGAGTTGTGAGTATAAATATTTGTCTGACATGATTGAAACTATTATGCCATGTCTTTTTACCACTTCCTGGATATATATTTTTGGAAGATCCTCTTATGTATTTGTTTCATGAATAAGGATTAAATGGGCCGACCTAGTAAGAAGAACAACTAACAACCAAATATAATCTAATTTTTGGACTGTTCTTGAAAGACCCTTAAAGAAAATACCTAGATATCTTCTCCCATTTCCACACTAGAATCAGTAGATACTGCAACATTCCCACACATCACTGGTGTTTTTCTTTAACATACTCACATGTTAAGCACTGCGAGAAGAACTCGACCACGTTCCTTCTCATGGTGCTCCACCCAAACTGTGCCTTTATCATATTATACCAATTCTATGTGCTTGGATGTATAGTCTATCTTGAATTGTTGTAAGAATTAAGTATTTATTCATGAAAGTCCATATGTACAATAATATGATCTCTGAATCAAAAAACTGATCTCCCATCAAGTTTATATCCCGCAATGGTCCCCCACCATTGAGTTTTATACTCATAACCATGAATTTGGAAACATATGTTTGTGAATATTTTACTATATTTACCAAATTATGAACAAGAATATATAAAAAAAGAACAACCTTACTTTGGTCTTCACATTACACCTAAAATTCTAATAGGAACGAATATACATCCATTCGTTTGAAGATTATTTTTCCAACTCAGCACATGACTTTCTGCTCAATGTATCTCTACTGAATTCCTTTTTCCTGGTGTATAAATTATGCCAAATTCAAACATATTAATATACTCTGTCCAACTCATTTTCTAGAGATTTAAATATTGTTGTGAGAAATAAAATCCTACTCTTATGATATGTGAACACAACAAATTTCATACCAAAGAGATATTGATGCCATGTCCTTAGAGCATGGACGACCATAGCTAACTCCAAATTATTTTTCAGTTAATTCTTCTCATGAACCCTCAATTTACATGAACCATAATCCACAATATGGGCTCCTTTCATGAGAACATAGCCCAACACCGATCTTGAAGCATCCCAGAACACCACATACCTCTGTCTTGGTTCTAGAAAAACCAAGATAGGTGTAGATGTAATATTAAATTTCATCACATGGAAGGTCTTATAGAATTCTTCAGTCCATTTGAATGTAAGATTCTACATTGTCAGAGCTGTCATTAGTGAGTCTACTCATGAGAACTCACTCCCAAAGCATCTTTAGTAGCCAGATAGACCAAGAAAACATCCCATCTCAAAGAAATGTTTTAGTAATTTCCATGAGATAATAGCTTCATTCATTTTAGGATCTACAAAAACACCTTTTTTGGAAATCACATGGAAAAGAAAGCATACACATGGTGTCAAAAAATCACATTTAGATAATTTAGAATAAAAACATTGATCTCTCAAGATTCCCAATGCTTTTTACAAGTGTTTCTCATGTTCATCACTTGTCATTGAATACATCAAGTTGTCATCCATGAACACCACAAAAAAGAATCGAGATATCACTAAAATATCTTATTCATAAAATCTATGAAGATAGCTGGTGCATTAATTATACCAAAAGGAATAAATAGATATTCATATTGGACATATATGCTTTTGATGGTTGTATTTGGAATATCTTCAATCCAAACTCGCTATTGGTGATATCATTATTGCAAGTCAATTTTTGAGAACCACAGGGATCCCCAAAATTGATTTAATGGGTCATAAATGTGTGGATATGGATACCTATTATATATCATACCTTTGTTAAGTTAATGATAATCATCACACCACAAAATCTTTCCATCATCTATCTTCACAAACAAGACTGGTGCTGCCCACAGAGACATGGTTGTTCAAATGAAACCCTTACTTAATAGCTCCTCCAACTACACAGTTAACTACATTAACTCTTTTAGTTATATCCTATAATATGGAAGGTAAAAAATAGTGTTCCCCAAGAGGAGATCAATCTTAAAATCTAATTCCCTTATAGGTGGTTACCCTGTGAAGTTCTTGGGAAAGACATCTGAAAATTGATCAATAACTATTAGAAAACTGGTATCCACGATATCTTCTACCGATTCCAAATTCAATGTATCCTACTAGTAAGAGATCATTCCCACCACTGATTCCAACAAGCATGTTTCATTTGGCCTCACAAGCCTTTGTCCTTTGATGATATCTTAGATGTGATTCTCAGTTCTTGAACAATCTATTATGCGATAAAAGTCTATGTGTGCCTTGAATGTTGTTAAAAAATCCATAACTAGGATTACATAATATAAATATATGTCTAACACTGAGATTTTCTATTTCATTTCAGTTCTATAAATGGTTATAGACAAAGAATTACACACAATGGCTCTATATTCTCTTTCACCAAGAGGAGTTTGAAATTACTACATGGAAGTTATCATTTAATGTTTTAAGAATATAAAATCCAAAGAATGAGAAGCAATGAAAGAATGTGATGAACCAGTATCAAATAGAACGTCTATAAGGGTATAATTCAATATAATCATACCTCTCACTATAGATTTATAATATTGATAATCAAATTTCATCTTCTCAACTCCATAAAATTGATTCATCGCTGCACTCTACTCTTTATTTTCTTACTATGATTTCCCATGATGGAGAGTCATGGTATTTTGAGAGTCAACCTGGATAGCTCTGTTATATTGATATGTTTGATTCTACTATCCTCGCTCTGCCGAAGCATACAATGCTTGCGACACCTAAGAAGTTTCTCAAGCACCCAACCTTGGAGCACTATGACAAAATCATTTAAGGTGTGTCATCTTGTAGTGATTATGGCAGGATCTTGGCGATGTGTTACAATCCCGCTTCATGTCATAAATGGAAACACATTGGTAGCATCCCTCCTGGATCTTTGGTCATAGAGGAATATTTATGAATCCAGCAGTCTGATTCGGATTCTTGTTCCCACCCCGAAAATAGGTGTCCCACTTTTTCTTTCTACAACCGTTGGAGATTCCACCATTTACTATAGGGATTTTCATACTTCCTCCTCCCATAGATCATGATATGTCTTTCTTAGCCTCTACCACTCATATAACCATCTCTATATAATCATTAATATAGATCATTGTAATATTCGATAAAATTTCTTTCCTTATCCCTGATTTGAAGATGCATGCCTTCAAAGATGCATTTGTCGTAACTTATGTTGCAAAGCACACTAAATTCATGAATTTAGCTACATATTCCATGACAAATATATTATCCTAATTCATGATAAATAAGTCTATCATTCTATAGATCTTTAATGTATGAGGATTAAATAACCTGAACTTTTGAATAATATTTTTCTCCTAAATTTTTGTTTTATTCTATTTTATACTCAACAAAAATATATCCTTAAATTAATGAAGTGATTATAATTAAAATGATATCATTGGGATTCGACTACTATATAATAATTGGTGAATATGACCATTGGAAATTATACTCTTAAAGTTATGATTATTTTATATAAATAAAAATAATTATGGTTACATAATATAGAATGAAGAGTTAATGGCCTCATCCAGTAGACTCGGGCTATATGAAGCCCATCTGTCAGAGTTTAAGAAGGAGGTTGTGTCACTAGGATTTTTTTTGGAAAAAACCTAAGCTGAGCTTCAACAAGTGAAGCTTGAACATAATTGCATATGGGAGAAGTTCGTGCTAATAGAAATTACCACTCAGGCAATGTTGACTGAGCCACCCCAGGATTCTGTCATCATAACACATCATACACATAGGTCATATGCTGGTGTTATAAGGAGCTATGTAACTAGAACTTAGTTACTTTGTCCAATTATTTTTTATTAATAAAATTTTTATTTCTTATGGTGAGATTTGTGAATTTCAAATGTCTGGATAAATATAGGATGAATGTAAAGAAGTTCCATATTATTGGTGAATTTTAGAAAAATGATATTTTAAAATATATTTTTATACTTTTAATAATTAATATTGTGAAATTATTTTTAAAAAATGGTCTTCTACAATTGTGATCAGTAAGAAATTTATAGTATAATAAGATCGACATAATTATTAGTGAATAGTAAAGTATAAATTGTAATATCACCCTTATGAATAGTATTGTGACCAATAGAATAGTAACCTCACTTAAGAAAGTAAGAATATAACATATGCATCTTGATTGGCAATGTGATATAATAGCATAAGTAAATAACTATTTCAGAACTTCATAGTTAAGTGTTAGAATTTATTTGGGTAAATAATATTTTTACATAAAAATTAAATATCTCATTATTATAAATTTATTTTCATAAAATGAAGTTCATTTTTGAATTCAGATCATCGATATTATGAAAGGGTGGGTTTTTTGAGTTTTTTATATAATGTTTTGTTTTTCGGTGAATAGTAAAAAACATTTTGAGTTTGGGTCTGAATAATGACATAATTAATCATATAATAATAATGTAATAAATTTGGTCATCCTATAAATAGTATGATATGTTATGAGGTGTCCCATGTGGCCAATACCATGTGATAATAACATGGGCAAGCCAATTGTTTTGCAATTACCACCAATGAGGTGTCCCTTGGAAATTAATTAAATATTCCCTCACTTTTGATATAAATACAAAGCCATTCCCTCATTCCATTCATTTTAGAATCCTTATAAATGATGTTCTGTTTTTTTTAACATCCAAGTAGACCTCCTCTTGTACCCTCAAGCCCCCAAGGTCCTGAACATCGAGCTTTCGAAGCTACTCTTCAAGGTAAGGGAACCTTTTACCCTCCTCTTTTAAGTCATGACTTCTTTTATGTTATTTCATCTAGTTTCCATATCATTACGTAGGTTTATGTTCTTATGTATCCTTATTACTGTCGATTTCATGTCCAAATTATTAGAGACCCTCTCCACTCTCATCAATTGATATTCTAGATTTTTAAGTGACGTCGTTAGGCTGCCAAATTTCCGTAAAAGAAATCATGTTTTCACTTTTTTTCAAGTTCCCTTTTTCATATGGTATGTCATTCAAATATCCACACAATGATCATATTTATAATTTATTTTTTACCTATACTGTAAAATGATTCATTTATGTATGGGGGACCCATGTCCCCTCTCTTATTATTTATTTTATCTAAAATCATGTTATATAGCTGTTATGCTGTAGAAATTTTGCCTCAAAATCTCTATATTTTTTTATTTATGTGAATACCCAAATATATTTTCATTTCCAGAGGTATCCATAAATAAATAATATCAATCTATTTGATTATTCAATTTACATACATGATAACCTCATTCCTTTTCCAAGGGTTATAAAAGACATAACAGTCATGTTTTTAAGCACTTTTAAAAAGTCATGATTTTGAAGTGAACCCAATTACTTTTACTCTCTATGGGTTACTTATGAAATTTATGATTATGATCTATGTGGATCACATGAAAATAAAGACATATTACGGGTGCACCCAAATATCACTCCAATGCATTGGGTAACGAATTTAATCTCAAGAGATGACAAGTTTCACAATACCTTGGTGAATAACCATGGTAATTTTTATGACACCTTGGTGATGAACCTTGGTGATATGTTCATGAATTTCTAAATTAAATGTTTTAGACACATATTAAAGTTATGATTCATGTTCTTTTTATTATGATATGACTCTACTTCTATTGATCATCTCTTTATTATTTTCATCAAGTTCTTATTGATATCACAAGTAAACTGATTTCATTGCTTTGCTTACTGGGCCTTCTGCTCACCCTTTCCTTTGATGTATGTCTATAGATTATGAGATTCTGTAATTGTACATAGGATGAAATTATGATGAAGAAATACAAGTATATTAGAATAATGTTTTATATTGTTTTCATTTATATTATTCCTGATATCCAGGACACTAGAATTTAAATATCACCTATTTGTAAAATGTGATGAAATGTTATGTAATAAAAAGGCGTGATGCTATAGCTGGTATCAAAGGATAGTTTAGTTATTTAAGTAAATTAGGCTATGAAAACTTTAGGAATAACCCTATAGAAATGTTTAAATATAAAAAAACTTCCTGGTATTTTTGTGAAATATTAAGTAAGTGGTTTCCAAACAAATAAATCCATGTCTAGATACGAACAAGTGGATGTGGCTCTAGAATAGATATACCTAGGAGAGAAAACTATGACAAGGGGTTTCGGGTTTGACCTGGGGTATCCGGGTACATGACAACGGGCCTTACTGCACTCCCGGTTTGACACTCTTGATGGATATGTCTGGTTAATCATAATGTTTTTATGAATCATTGTGAAGGATTTATATAGAAACGTAATTGTTTAATCATGAAGTTTTAGACATAAAATCCTTTATAGATAAAAGATTCATAAATGAAATAATCTTCTCACAAAGGATTTATTATTTTAGAAAATGGCGGGAAATAGGAGGAACCATGAAAATGGTGAACACAGTGGACCATGCTCGGATGACTCTCTGATGGAAGCTGGAATGGAAACATTCATGAGAATGATGAACCAACTAACTCAAGTTACGAAAAAATAACTTGAATCAGGTTAATAGACTAATATCACCATGAAGGGAATGAAATTTTTTTGATTCCTTTATGAGTCAATGACCACCAAACTTCAGTGGATCTGCAGACCCATTGATTGGTAAATAGTGGATCAGCTCTATAGATAATATCATTTATATGATCCGTTGTTCGGAACAAGAGATGGTCACCCTGGTTGTTTACCACTTATAAGAAGAAGATGATTAGTGGTGGGAACTATGTAAACACTGGAGGCCAAGAGTGGATATTGAATCTATAGAGTGGGAATAGTTTAGAGGGATCTTCTTCATTAATTATTTCCCTCGTTCCATGAGAACAAGAATGGAGAAGGATTTTCTCGAGCTTAAGCAGAATGTGAATGAATCTGTGGGAAGCTACGAGATGACTGTCTCAAGGGTTTCCTGTGACACCTCATGCTTTGTCATGGATCCTAATGGGAAGGTTGATATATTCTTCAATGGGCTAAGACATCATCTGTGGAATAATCTAGACTATTGAGACTATGATAACTATGAGGAGATCGTGCGGAGTGTGATGAATGTTGAACTGAAGTTTGGTGAGATGCAATTGTATCATAATTCCAATGACAATAAGAGATTGATGGATCCAACCGTAGGGATGGGATTTGACCAGGGAAGAGGAGGAAACCAAGTGCAACATCCCATGTGTAATAAATGTGGGAAGAAGCATTCGGGGAACTGCCTGGTCAGGAGAGGGAGGTGCTACATGTTTTGAAGATATGGATATATTTCATGTAATTGTCATAGTGAGGAGAAGACTCAACTCCCAAACACTAACAACAAGGGGAAGATGGTTTATTCCCTACATGATTTCCAATTCTATAAGTGTAGAAAACTTGGTCACTTTTCTAATCTCTGTCCAAATCCGAGGCTAGTGGAGGGAAATCACCATCAGCCTCAGCAACAACCAAGGGAATAAGGTTGTACTATTGCAATCACTATGACTATAGTTGAAGTGCCAAATGATGTGGTGGAAGGTAATCTAGTTGATCTTTCAGAGCTAGCAAGTACATTGTTGGATTCTGGTTCTATGCATTCCTTTATTTCCTCTATCTTTGAAAAGAAATTAGAATCAACACCCGATTTTCTTAAAGTAGAGTTATCAATCAAGACTCCTTGTGAGATTATTAAATAATCATGAGTGATTAGAAACTATATTATTTACATTTTTTAGAACAGTATTATCTCTAATATAGTAGTCATTTCCATGATAGAATTCATCATTATACTAGGGATGGAATGTCTGTCAAAGTATAATGCTAAGATCAAATAGAGAAGCAAGGAAATATCTATAGTCTTGAATGGAAAACCAACAGTTATCTTCCAAGGAGAGATATATCAACCTGATTTTTGTCTAGAAGAACCTCCTATATCCTTCTTTATGGAGTTGATTGGTGAATAATAGGGATGAAATGATAGTATAAGGGTAAAAAAATATCCCCATAGTCTAGGAATACATTGACGTTTTTTCTAAGGAGTCACCCAAACCTCCCCCAGAAAGAGAGGTTGAGTTATCCATCGAATGTGTACCTGGATCTCATCTGATATCAAAGACCACATAGAGGATGGAAAATGTGGAACTAAAGGAATTAAGGAAACAACTCCAATATCTTTTGGATTAGGGGTTTATCCAACCGAGTGTGTCTCCTTGGGGATCACCTGTTCTCTTTTTAAATAAGAATGATGGATCAATGCGGTTGTGCATTGATTATAGAGAATTGAATGGGTTCAAAGTGATGAAAAAAATACCCTCTTCTAATAATTGATGACTTATTTTACCAACTTAGTGGGGATCAATTTTTCTCTAAGATTGATCTTCATTCTGGTTATCATCAATTGCGGGTGAAGAAAGAATATATTCCAAAAACTGCCATCCAATCAAGATATGGGATTTATGAGATTGTTGTTATGACCTTCGGACAAACTAATACACATGATATTTTTATGGATTTGATGAATAGATTTTTTAAGGACTACCTTAATAACTTTGTGGTAGTTTTTATTGATGATATTCTGATATATTAAAATATTCAAGATAAGCATGTGGATTATATAAGGGTTATTTTGGAAACTCTACAAAAGTAGAGGTTTTTTGGAAAGTTTAGAAAATTTGAATTCTGGTTACAAAAATTTTCTTTCTTAGGGAACATTGTTACCAATGGAAGAATCACAGTTGACCCTGCATAGAAAAATTTTTTAGAGGTGTGACCTCATCCTATAAAAATAACATATATTCATAGTTTCCTTGGTTTAGAAGGATATTATAGGAGTTTTGTGAAAAACTTTTCAGGACTTTCTAATCCAATAACCAAGTTAACTAGAAAAGGGGTAAAGTTATTATGGAAAAAGGAGTGTGAAGAATGTTTCCAAGAGTTGAATAAGAGATTGTTTACCACACCCGTGTAAAATTTACCCTCAATTGGAGAAGGATTCATTATTTTTAGTGATTCATCTCTTAAAGGGATTGGGTACGTCCTCATGAAAAATGACAAATTCATTTCTTATGCATCTCGACAGTTGACGAATCAGGAGAAGAACTATCCTATGCATGATCTGGAGCTGGCAGCAGTTGTTTTTTCTCTGATGATATGGAGGCACTATCTTTAGGGTTATAAATATGATATATACACAGACCATCAATGTTTGAAGTATATTTTCACACAAACGGAATTGAACATGAGACAAAGGAAATGGTTGGAACTTCTTAAAGACTATGATTGTGAAATTCATTATCATCATGGAAGAGAAATCAAAGTCAATTATGCATTATGTAGGAATAACCTAGTTGTTCTTTCCCTGATGACAATTCAAATAGGTCCTTTGATTAATGACCTAGTAAAGGTGGACATGGGAATTATAAGAGAAGGGACATCATCAAAACTAACAGAAATGATTACTCAACCATCATTACTAGAGAAGATCAAGAAAGCTCGGAAATAAGATCTATTTTAACATAAGAAGTTTGAGGCTGTGAAGGATGGAAATTTTCCATAGATCAATATTGATCAATAAGGTGTACTAAAATTTCATAAAAAAATATGTGTTCCATCTATTCCAGAAATAGAAAAGGAGTTGATGGATGAAGCTCATATCTATACTTTCTATATACATCTTGGAAGCATGAAAATTTATAGGGACCATCATGATCATTATTAGAGGGATGATATGAAAAGGGAGATTGTTGGATACACTTCAAGGTGCCTGGTATGTCAGCAAGTGAAGGCAGAATAGAAAATTCCTAATGGGGTATTGCAACCACTACCCATACCATCATGGAAGTGGGACAATATCACTATGGACTTCGTCAATAGTCTCCCGAGAACATCCAAAGGAAACAATGTGATATGGGTTATTGTGGACCATCTCACCAAGACTACGCATTTTATCTCCATTCGGGATGATTTCACTCTTGATCAACATGCCAAAATTTACGTGATAGAAGTGGTAAGGCTACATGGAGTTCCACTTTTTATCCTATCTGATTGTGATCCAAGGTTCACATCAAAATTATGGAGAAGTCTTCAACATGCTCTAAGAAATGAATTGAAATATATTACGGCCTATCACCCATAAACTGATGACCAACCTGAAAGTACTATTCAAACATTATAGGACATGCTGAGATCATGTTCAATGGAATTTATTGGTGTATTGGATGGACATATTCCTTTAGTTGTATTCTCTTACAACAACAACTTCCACTCAAGAATTCAAACGGATCCCTATGAAGCTCTATATGGGATGCAATGTAGAACTCCTACTTGTTGGGATGAATCTGGTGAGTGAAATATTCATGGGCCTGATCTTGTGAAAGAGATGAAAGAAAATATCCATGCCATCGAGCAACACATTAAGACTACTCAGAGTCTGCAAAATATCTATGTTGGAAACCGTCCAAGAGAAATGATGTTTGATGTTAGTGACATACTGTATCTTCAGATTTCCTCTTAGAAGAGAGTTATGAGGTTTGGTAAGAAGGGGAAGCTCAGACCTAGGTACATTGCCCCCTATGAAATTCTTGATCGTATAGGAGTTGTGGCCTATCAGCTTACACTTCCTCCAAATCTACCACAAGTTTATGATGTCTTCCACATATCCCTCTTGAGGAAGAAAATACATGACCTTTCACATGTACTAAATCTGGAGGTGGTACAACTAGAACATGAATTCTATTATGAGGATCAGCCAATGGAGATCTTGGATTATAGAGATAAGGTTCTATGAAACAAGACTACCTTCCTTGTTAAGATGTTTTGGAGAAACCAAAAATGTGAAGAAACCATATGGGAACCAGAGGATTCTATATAAAAGAAGTACCCAAAACTTTTCTCTTCTAAGGTTACAAGTTTAAATTTCAGGGATAAAATTTGTTAACGGGGGAAGAATGTAACGACCTGAACTTTTATATAATATTTTTTTCCTAAATTTGTGAGTTATTTTATTTTATACTCAACAAAACTATATCATATTATTAATGAAGTGAGTATAATTAAAATGATACCATTGGTTTTTGACTCTTATTTGACTGTTGGTCAATATTACCATTGTAAACTATACACTTAATGTTATGATTATTGTTTATAATTACAAATTCTCATGGTTACTTAATATAGATGGAAACATAGATGGACTCATCCAGTAGACTCGGTCCATACAAAGCCCATCTGTTGGAGCTTGAGAAGGAGGTTTCATCACTAGGCTTTACTCTGGACAAACCCTAAGCTAAGATTCAACATGTGAAACTTGAACAAAATCTCCTATGGGAGAAGTTTGAGCTAATAGAAATCTCCACTCTATATATGTTGTCTGACCCGCCCTTGATTCTATCACCATATAACATATTACACATAGGTCCTATGCAGGTGTTAGAAGGGGCTATGTAATGAGACCTTAGTAACTTTGTGTAGTCCTTTTGTATAAAAAATATTGTTATTTATTATGGTGAAATTTTTTAATTTCAAATGTCTGGATTAATATAGGATGAATTTAAAGAAGTTCCATATTATTGGTGAATTTTGGAAAAAGGGTATTTTAAAATATTTTTTTGTACTTTAAATAATTAATAATGTGAAATTATTTTCAAAAAATGGTCTTCTAAAATACTGATCAGTAAGAAATTTATAGTCTAATAAGATCAATTTAATTTTTAATGAATAGTAAAGTATGAATAGTAATATCACACTTATGAATAGTAATTAAACCAATGGAATAATAACCTCACATAAGAATCTATGAATATAATTTAGGCTTCTTGAATGGTAATGTGATATAATAGCATAAGTAAATAACTGTTTTTGAACATCTTAGTTACATATTAGTATTGATTTTGGGAAAATAGTGTTTTGACTTAAATATTAAATATCACATAATTAGAAAATTATTTTCATAAAATAAAGTTCATTTTTGAATTCAGAACATTGATATTAGGTAAGGGTGAATTTATGAGATTTTTTAAAATGATTTGTTTTTCAGTGAATAGTAAAAAGCAGTTCTGTGTTTTGGTGTGAATAAGGACATAATTAAGGATGTAATAATGATGTAATAAATCTAGTAAACTTTTGAATAGTAAGATATGTTATTAGGTTTCCCAAGTGGCCAATACCATGGGCAAATAACATGGTCAAATGCATGGTTTTGGAAATACCACCAATGAGGTGTCCCTTGGAAATTAATTAAATATTCCCTCAATTTTGAAATAAATTCAAAGCTATTTCCTCATTTCATTCAATAAAAAATCCTAATCAATGATTTTATGGTATTTTTACCTTCCAAGGAGTCCTCTTAAAGTTCCCTCATGCCCCAAGGTCTCGAACATCGAGCTTTCGAAGCTACTCTTCAAGGTAAAGGAACCTTTCACCCTCCTCTTTTATGTTATGACTTACATTATGTTATGTCTCTAGTTTCCATATTATCATGTTGGGGTATTTTATTATATATCATTATTACTATCCATTTTATTTCCAATTTATTAGAGACCCTCTCCACTCTTGTCAATTGTTATTCTGAATTTTTAATTGACGCCATTAGGCTGTCGAATTTCTGTAAAAGAATTTGCATTTTCTCTTTTCTTTCGAGTTTCTTTTTCATGTATTACGTCATTCAGATATCCACACCATGATCTTATTTATTATTTATTCTATACCTCTACTATAAAATTATTCATTTATGAATGGGATACCCATGCCCCCCTCTTTTTTTCTAAAACCATGTAATATAGTTGTTATGCTGTAGAAATTTCGCCTCAAAATCTCTCTCTTTTTCTCAGGAAAATATATTTTTTACTTATGTGAATACCCAAATATTTTTTCATTTCCATAGTCATTCATAAAGACCTAAAATTGATATATTTGATTCTGGAATTTACATAAATGAAAATCTCATTCCTTTTCCATGGGGTATTAAAGACATAACGATTATGTTTTTAAGCACTTTTAAAACGTTATGATTTTGAAGTGAACCCCATTAATTTTACTCTATATGGTTTATTTATGAAATGTATGATTATTAATGTGTGGATAACATGGAAATAAGGACATATTAAGGGTGATCCTAAATAGATTTTCAATTCATTGGGTAAAGAATTTAATCTCTAGAGATGACAGGTTTTATGATTTCTTGGTGAATAACCATGGTAATTTTTATGACACCTTGGGGATGAACCTTGGTGATATGTTCATGAATGTTTAAATTAAATGTTGTAGGCACATATTAATGTTATTATTCATGTTCCTTTCATTATGATATTCCTCTACATCCATTGATCATGTATTTAGGTTTTTCATCAATTTTTTATTGATATCACAAGTAAAATGATTTCCCCGCTTTCCTTACTGGGCCTTCTGATCACCCTATCCTTTGATGTACGCATCTAGATTATGAGATGTAGCAATTGAACATAATATGAAATTATGATGAATACTTACAAGTGAATTATAGGAAATTTTTATGTAGTTTTCATGTATATTGTTCTTAATTTCCAAGACACTAGACTTTAAAGATCCTATGTTTGTAAAATGTAATGAAATGTTATTTAATAAAAAGGCGGGATTATATAATTGGTATTAAAGGATTGTTTATTTATTTAAGGAAATTAGGCTATGAAAACATTAGGAAGAACCCTATAAAAAAGATTAAATATAGTAAATTTCTTGGTATTTTGGTGAAATATTAAGTAAGTGGTTTTCGAACAAATAAATCCATGTTTGGATACGAACAAGTGGATGTGGCTCTGGAACAGATGTACCTAGGAGTGAAAACTCTGACAAGGCATTTCGGGAACTGCCAAGGGTATTCTGGTACACAAAAACGAGCCTTACTATTCTCTTAGTCTAAAACTCCAAGGGGATATGTTTGGTGAATCAGTAGCTTTTTATGAATCATTATGAAGAATTTATATAGAAATGAAATTGTTTTAGCATGATGTTTTTAGATATAAAATCATTTATTGTTAAATGATTCATAAATGAAAGAAGTTTCTCACTAAGGTTTTAGTATTTTAGAAAATGGAGGGAAATAAGAGGAACCATGCAAATGGTGACCACATAGGACCATGCCCGAACGACCCTCCGATGGAAGATGAAATGGAAATTTTCAAGAGAATGATGAACCAAATAACTAAAGTTATGGAAAATAACATGAATCAAGATGAGATACCAATATCACCATGAAGGGAACAATATTATGTTGACTCCTTTATGCATCAATGACCACCAAAATTCAAAGGATCTACTAACCCATTGATTTCTAAACAGTGTATCAACTCCATCGAGAAGATATTTTCTATGCTCTACTGTTCAGAACAAGAGAAGGTCACCCTGATTGTTTACCACTTAGAAGAAGAAGCTAATCAGTGGTGGGAACTGATTAAAAACACAAGTCCAAGAGTGGAGGTTAATGATATGGGGTGGGATGAGTTCAGAGGGATCTTATTCAGTAAGTATTTCCCTCGTTCTATGAGAACAAGAATGGATAAGGAGTTTCTCAAGCTGAATTAGAAGGAGAATAAATCTATGGGAAGATACGAGGTGAACATCAGAAGGATTTCCTATTACACCTCATGATTGTTCATGGATCCTAATGGGAAGGCTGATAGATTCTTAGATTGTCTATGACCTCATCTGTAAAAGAATCTATCCAACAGATACTTTGAAAGCTATGAGGAAATTGTGTGGAGTGCAAGGAATGTTGAACTAAAGTTTGGTGAGATGTAGTGGTCTCATAAATCAAATGATAAGAAGAGATCTATGGAGCCAATCATAGGGAGGATCTTTTAACACAAAAGAGGAGGCAAGAAAGTGAAACATCCCACGTGTAATAAATGTGGGAAGAATCATTCGGGTAACTGCCTTCTCAGGAGTAGGATGTGCTAGAAGTGTGGAAGAGATGACTATAATGCACGAAATTGATGTAGTGAGGAGAAGCCTCAACTCTCAAACACTAAAAACAAGGGGAAGATGGTTTAGGCCCTACTTAATGTCCAATTCTATATGTGTGGAAAATTTGGGCACATTTCCAATCACTTTCCAAATTCGAGGGCAGTGGAGGGGAATAACCATCGGCCTCAGCAATGGTCAAGGGAACAAGGTCGTACTTTTTCAATCAGTACAACTAATGTTAAAGCCCCAAATAATGTGGTGATAGGTACACTTGTTGTTCTATCAAAGCTACGAAGTACTTTGTTTCATTATGGTTCAATGTATTCCTTTATTTCTTATAAGTTTTCATATAATTTAGAATCAACCCCCGATTTCCTAAAAGTAAAGTTATCAGTTAAGAATCATGGTGGGATTATCAAAGCATCGTCAATGTTTAGAAACACTATTATTTAATTTAGTGAGAACAATATTATCAAAAATCTAGTATTCATTCCCATGATAGAATTTGTCATTATACTACGGATGGACTGGATATCGATGTATAATGCTATGATCAAATGCAGAAGTAAGGAAATCTCAGTAGTCAAAAAATGGAAAACCAAAAGCTATCTTCCAAAGAGAGATATCTCAACCTGATATTTGTCTAGAAGAACCTCATATATCCTTCTTTATAGAGTTTATTGGTGAAGAAGAAGAAGAAAATGATAGTATAAGGATAGAAAATGTCCCCATAGTCCAGAAATACATTGACGTGTTTCCTGAGAAGTTACCCAGACCTACCCTAGAAAGAGAGGTAGAGTTATCCATTGAATGTGTACCTGGATCTCATCCGATATCAAAGACCCCATAGAGGATGGAAAATGTGGAGCTAGAGTAATTAGAGGAAAAACTCCAAGATCTTTTGGATAAGGGGTTTATCTGACCGAGTGTGTCTTCTAGGGGAGCACCTGTTCACTTTGTGAAGAAGAAGGATGGATCAATGAGGATATGTGTTGATTATAGAGAACTAAATGGGTTTATAGTGAAGAAAAAATACCATCTTCCAAGAATCGATGACTTATTTTTCCAACTCCATGGGGCTCAATTCTTCTCTATGATTGATATTCGTTCTATTTATCATTAATTGATGGTGAAGAAAGACAGTATTCCAAAAACCACCTTCCGATCAAGATATGTGCATTATGGGTTTATTGTTAAGCCCTTCGGACTGACTAATGCACGTGTTAATTTTTTTGGATTTTATGAATAGAGTCTTTAAGGAATACCTTGATAACATTATAGTAGTTTTTATTGATGATATGCTAATATATTGAAAAAGTCACGAGGATCATCAGGATCATATAAGGATTATTTTACAAACTCTACAAAAGGAGTGGATTTTTGGAATGTTCACCAAATGTAAATTTTGGTTACAACATGTTTCTTTCTAGGGTAACACTATTACCAATGAAGGAATCATATTTGACTCTGTATAGAAAAAAATTGCAGAGGAGTGGCCTTAGCCTAAAACAATAACATAGATTCATATTTTCCTTGGTCTAGCAGGATATTATAGGAGGTATGTGAAAAGAATCACGACTTTCTAATCCAGTAACCAAGTTAACTAAAAATGAGGTCAAGTTCATCTAGACAAAGGGGTGTGAGGAATGTTTCCAAGAGATAAAGAAGGGATTGGTTATTGAACGCTTGTTAACTCTATCCTCAAGTGGAGAAGGAATTGTTATATTTAGCGATGCATCTCTAAAAGGGGTTGGGTGCCTCCTCATGAAAAATGAAAAATTCATTGCTTATGCATCTCGACAGTTGAAGACTCATGAGTAGAACTATCCTACACATGATCTAGATCTGGCAGCGGCCATTTTTTCTCTGAATATATGGAGGCACTATCTTTATGGGGAGAAATATGATATATACATGGACCATCAATGATTGATGTATTTTTTCACACAAAATGAATTGAACAAGAGACAAAGGATATGGTTGGAAATTCTTAAAGACTATGATTGTTCAATTCATTATCATCCCCGAAGAGCAAAAAAAGTCACTAATGCCTTAAGTAGGAAAGACATAGTTGTTCTTTTCATGATGACGATTCAAAGAGATCATTTGATCAATGACCTAGTAAAGCTAGATATGGGAATTATAAGGGAAGGGAAATCATCAAACCTAACCCAAATGATTTGTCAACCGTCATTACTAGAAAAGATCAAGAAATATCTGAAATAAGATCCATTGTTATAGAAGAAGTTTTAGGCTATGAAGAATGTAAATTTTCCTGAGTTCAACATTGATCAAGAATGTATAATGAAATTTCATTCAAGAATATGTATTATATCTATTTCAGAAATAAAGAAGGAACTGATGGATGAATCTCAAAGCTGTACTTTCTCTATACATCTCGGAAGCACAAAAATGTATAGGGACCTTCGTGATCATTATTGGTAGGATGATATGGAAAGAGATATTGGTGACTACACTTCAAGGTGACTGGTATGTCAACATGTGAAGGCAGAACGACAAATTCCTAAAGGGGTATTGCAACCACTACTCATACCAGTATAGAAGTGGGACAATATCACTATGGACTTCTTCACTTGCCTCCTGAGAACTTCAAAAGTAATCAATGCGATATGTGTTATTGTGGACCGTCTCACCAGGACTACCCATTTTATCTCCATTAGGGAAAATTTCAATCCTGATCAAAATTCCATAATTTATGTGAAGGAAGTGGTAAGGCTTCATGTGGTTCCACTTTCTATCATATATGATCGGGATCCAAGGTTCACATAAATATTATGGAGAAGTATTCAACATGATCTAAGAACATAATTGAATTTTAGTATGTCCTATCACCCCAAAACTAATGGACAATCTGAACGGAATATTAAAACACTTGAGAACATGTTGAGAACATGCTCAATGGAATTTAAAGGTGGATTGGATCAACATCTCCCTTTAGTTGTGTTCACTTACAATAATAACTTCCACTCGAGCATTCAAATGGCACCCTATGATGCTCTATATGGGAAGGGATGTAGAAATCCTACTTGTTGGGATGAAACTGGTGAGAGAAAGCTTCTTTCGCCGAATCTTGTGCATGAGATGATATAAAAATTCCATGCCATATAGCAACGCATTAAGGCTTCCCAGAGTCAGAAAAAGAGCTATTCCTAACACTGGCAAAGGGACTTGGAGATTGATGTTGGTGACAGAATATTTCTTTGGATTTTCACCATGGAAGAGATTCATGAGGTTTGGGAAGAAATTGAAGCTCATCCCTAGGTACATTGACCCCTATGAAATCCTTGATCACGTAGGAGCAGTGGCCTATCTGCTTTCACTTTCTCCAAATTTATCACAAGTTCATGATGTCTTCAACATATCCCTCTTGATGGAGTACATACCTAACCCTTGACAAGTACTAAATCCGGAGGTGGTACAACTAGAACATGACATCTCTTATGAGGAGCAGCTATTGGAAATCATGGATTATAGAAAAAAGGTTATGCGCAAAAAGACTACCCGCCTTGTTAAGGTGTTGTGGTGAAACCAAAAATGTGAAGAAGCCATGTGGGAACAAGAGGATTATATGAGGCATAAGTACCCACCCCTTTCCTCTTCTGAGGGAACCAGTTAAAATTTCAAGGACCAAATTTATTAAGGGGGGAAGAATATAATGACCCAAACTTTTTAATAATATTTGTTTCTTAAATTTGTGTGTTATTTTATTTTATACTCAACAAAACTATATCCTTTAATTATTGAAGTGAGTATAATTAAAATGATACCATTGGGTTATGAATGTTATATGATCGTTGTTCAATATGACTGTTGGAAAATGTACTCTTAATATTATGATTATTGTTTATAAATACAAATGATCATCGTTACATAATAAAGAAAGAAGAGTAGATTGCCCCATCCAGTACACTTGGGACATATGAAGCCCGTCTATCGGAGCTTGGGAAGGACGTTGCGTCACTAGGCTTTCCTATGAACCATTCCCTAGCTGAGCTTCAACTTGTGAAGTTTGAATGGAATCGGCTATGGGAGAAGTTCAAGTTGATAGAAATCACCACTCATGAAATGTTTTCTAAGCCAACCCAGTATTATATCACCATAGCACATCTTACACTTAGGTCCTATTTAGGTTTTATAAGGGGATATGTAACGAGACCTTAGTTGCTTTGTGTAATCCTTTTGTATAAATAATATTGTTATTTCTCATGGTGAAATTGTTCAATTTCAAAATTTTGGAAAAATATAGGAGGAATTTAAGGAAGTTCCATATTATTAGTGACTTTTGGAAAAAAGCGTATTTTAAAATATTTTTGTATAATTTATATAATTAATAATGTAAAATTGTTTTAAAAAAATGGACTTCTGTAGTTGTGATCAGTAAGAAATTTAGATTCTAATGTGATCAACTTAATTTTTAGTGAATATTAATGTATGAATAGTAATATCATCCTTATGAATAGTAATGTGACCAATGGAATATTAACCTCACTTTAGAAAGTATGAATATAATTTAGGCATCTTGAATGGTAATGTGATATAGTAGCATAAGTGAATAACTGTTTCAAAACATCTTTGTTAAGTATTAGTATTTATTCAGGTAAATAGTGTTTTTATAGAAAAATTAAATAAATCATAATTAGAAAAATATTTTCATTAAATGGAGTTCATTGAAGATTTTAGAGAATAGATATTAGGTTAGGGTGAATTTATGATATTTTTATAAAATGATTTGTTTTTCGGTGAATAGTAAAAATACAGTTTTGAGTTTCAGTGTGAATAATGACATCATTAATGATGTAATCATTATTTAATAAATATGGTCGACTTTTGAATAGTAATATATGTTATGATGTGTCCCATGTGTCCAATACCATTGGTAAATACCATGGTCAACCCCATGGTATTGCAAATACCACAGATGATGTGTCCCATGGATGTAAATTAAATATTCCCCCACTTTTGCTATAAATACCAAGCCATTATCTCATTACATTCATTCCAAAATCCTCTTAAAAGAAGCTATAGTGTTTTTACCTTCAAACAAGTCCTCACAAGGAGTCCTCAATCCCCCCATGGTCCTGACATTGATCTTTTGAAGCTACTCTTCAAGGTAAGGGAACTTTTCACCCTCCTCTTTTAAGTCATGAATTCTGTTATGTTATGTCTTCTAGTTTCCATATTATTATGTTGGGTTATGTTCTTATATATTATTATTACTCTCAATTTAATGTCCAAATTCTTAGATACACTCCCCACTCTCATCAATTTATTTTCTGAATTTTTATGTGATGTCGTTAGGCTGCTGAATTTCCATGAAAGAAATCTCATTTTCTCTTTTATTTCAAGATTCCTTTTCATGTGGTATATCATTAAAATTTCCACACCATGATATTATTTATATTTTATTATATCCCTGTACTATAAATTTTTTTATTTATGGATGCGATACCCTTGTCCCCTCTATTTTTATTTTTTTCTAAAACCATGTTATATAGTCGCTATACTGCAGAAATTTTGCCTCAAAATCTCTCTCATTTTCTCAAGAAATACTCTTATTATATTTATGTGAATTCCAAAATATATTTTCATTTCAAGAGGTATTAATCAATAAATAAAATTGATCTATTTGATTCTGGAATTTACATACATGAAACCCTCATTCCTTTTCCAAGGTATATAAAAGACATAACAATCATGTTTTTAAGAACTTTTAGAACGTCATGATTTTGAAGTGAAACCCATTACTTTTACTCTCAGTGGGTTATTTATGAAATTTATGATTATGATTTATGTTTCTTACATGAAAATAAATACATACTAAGGGTGTGACCTGATAGTGGTCCAATGTATTGGGTAAATAATTTAATCTCTAGAGATGATAAGTTTCACGATACGTTGGTGAATAACATTGGTAATTTTTATGACATCTTGGGGATGAACCTTGGTGTTATGGTCATGAATGTATAAGTTAAATTTTGTATCTACATATTCAATTTAGGATTCAAGTTCTTTTCATTATTATATGCCTCTTCGTTTATTGATTATTGCTTTATGTTTTTCATCAAGTTCATATTGATATAGCAAGTAAACTGATTCCCCATCTTTCTTTACTGGGCCTTATGCTCACACTTTACTTTGATGTTTGTCTCTAGGTAAAGAGATTTAGTAATTGTACCTAGGATGAAATTATGATTAACACTTAAAAGGGGATTATAATAATTATTTATGTTGTTTTCATGTATATTTTTCTTGATTTCCATGACACTAAACTTTAAAGATCCTCTATTTGTAAAATGTAATGAAAAGTTATGTAATAAAAAGTTGTGATGAAATAATGATAGAATTATTTATTAATAAATTCTTCAAAATCCTTCTAATTAATTCATTGATCCCCTTTATCATTCCTAAGTAGTTCCCAAGACTGGAATTCAAGATCCTTGAGTAAGTACGTCACCATCTTGACATTTAGCTCTGATGGTGTGCTAATGAAATAGAAGATATGATTCATCCTATTCTGCCACACTTCTTCTTTTTTAAGTTCAGAATCACCCAATAAGATTGGTAGATTCTGCTTCAGGAATTGAATATAATGATCCCCATGTCAGGTCGCATCCCTCTGGTTCCCTGTTTTCTTATCTTCGAATGCCTGGATGATACTCAGAACTAGCTCTCATTTCTCATGTGGTTCAGGTGAAACCAGGTTCTCCACATCTTCATCTGGTTGGTTTCGATGATGTATATCGGGTGCCATTTTCTAAATAAAAACAAACTCGACAAGTCTCACTCCCTAGAAATTGATGGATAAGCATTACAAATACATTCATATCAACTATCGTAACATTGTTTTCCAAAAAAAATTCACGTTCAACATTTTTTGAAAACCCATTTTTTTATTGGAAAAAAAACCATTTTCAAAATACACCACATATCCAATTTTCAAAAAATTTCATTTGAAAAATTATTCTACATTTCTCAAAAATTTAGACCTTTGGACAAAATCATAAATCATTACTTCAAATGAAATACGATATCCTTGTAAGAATTTATTCCACAACAACTCATGTCATTATCGTCTCATTAGATAAACCCTTGACAATGAGACTTCAGGATCCTATAAGTGTCTCCAAAATAGTTATGTACCCATCTCCTTGGTAACTTGATGTTCAAAATAAATGGCATATCCATGTCATTTTATCTTATACATTTCATGTTCTAAAAATCTTACCCCTTTATAATATTCCAACCCAATGATTGGATGAGAAAGAATTTCAACTCTAGGACCAAGAACACTGATGAATACTTATTAGGAAATGACCGAACAAGATGATACCATTTGTAATGACCCGCTAATTATCATTGTATTGAGAATAAAATGAGACATTGCCTGGAATTTAGAGACATCCCCAAGATTCCAAAGGCTAGAATTAAATTACCAAGGTTTCAATTACAAGTGGAGGGATATTTAACCTTTAAGAATAAATCCTTTAATCCAACAAACCATAACCAAACAACTCACTATATGATGCATGAATAAAAGAAATATAACAAAACTACTCAAATCATATCAAAACCACTTAAAAGTGGGAAATGGTGGAAGACCAACAATTATAAATGTAAATAGAGGAGTAATGACTAAAGGCTCTAAGAATACCATTATAATCCATGCTTTATAATCTCCAAGTTTCCCAATCACCGAACATCCCATGTATTATGAGTTGGTGCTAAAAACATGGGATACATTACCTTTTCCCATGTACCAGATTATAGAAAATGTATACATACCAAATTTCTAAAGGATGGGCGAGTATAGAACATAGTAGGTTTTCCCCAAGGACGTACCTACTCAAGCCACTTGTATAGATGAGTTAGCAACATTTTTATAAAATAGTTTATATAATAAAATTTCTCAAAAGAGTTTATAACTAAATGTAAACAAGTTTCCAAAACCTTTTGCAACAAAAGTATACAATTGAAAGTGAAACCAATTTTCTAGAAATTTATTTTTCCCAAAAAATAACTAAACAATGATATAAAATAATTTCTCAATATTCATTTGGCATACCCAAACCATTCCACACATCCACACAACCAGCCGTGAATGCTTCAGTGTGACATGTCTATACCCATGAGCAGTTTCCCATCGATTTACCAAGTTGTCCCAAGGTAATGATATCCCATGTTCCATAAAGCCTTTGGAACTAAGAAAAATTTCATATTACAAACAATCCCCATATATGCAATATGACTCCCACACTAATATTCCTAAGGATCATGCTAAAACACCTTCTCAATAAAAGATCCTTTTTATTGACAACCATTTATCCATCGAACACTTTTATAAGAAAAAATATTTCAATAAAACACCATTTTTATTGAAAATCCCATTCCCAACAAACCATGTAGATATTATAGAAGATCCAGAATTTAATATTCCCATATTAAATTCATGAAACTAAAACAATTTGAACTAAAATTCATCGATATTACACAATTCTAAAAAAGATAAATCATCACCAAAAAAGATTTATTTAATTCATTGAACCAATATTTCACAATAAATTTCATTCTGATTAATAAATTTGAATCTAATAAAATAAATTATGTCAAGGGGAGAAAAGAGTTAATCAACCTACCATGATTTTTTTGATGAAAACTGACAATGGACAAATAACTCTCAAGAAAATTGGGTTGATTCTTCCCAGAACTTCCCTAAATCACTTATCCTAGAAATATCATGACCAAATATATACTTATTTGTCATCTAAAATCAAAGATATACTCATAATTGGTGTATATCATAGAAACAAAAAAGAAAGAAGAATTATATCTAATTATATATAATAAATAGAAAAAACTGATGAAGAATGATCACATACCTCATGAATCTGGTTTCGAATCACCCAGGGAAGAATTCAGATTGACTCAAAATAACATGGGAGTGGTTTTAATTCCATAATGGAAGAGAAATCCTGAGTTAGGGACTCTCAGGAGAAAAATTTATTAGTTTAGTGGAAAAAACATGTAAGATCCATTTTTAGTATCTCACTTTAACCATGTGCAGGGTTAGTTCACAATGATAGACAAAATGTGTGTTAAATGTGTGTCTGCTACTATCTAGAAAGACCCGTGCACAACCTCCTCGCAAGGTGTCCTTAACTTTTCACACAATTTTCTGAATATATCTGCCTCAAACTTGTTATTAAACATAGTTTCTGATAGTAATTACAGATGATTTTGATAAACCATGCACAACATGTGCACCTCTAGCACCTAAAACTTATTAAATGTTCACCAAACTCTCCCAACACCCCCTTATACTTTATATCCATAAAAACAAAAAGAAATGGGTTACATACCAGAATCCAGGGGTACTACATAGTTTAAGTGTATAGATTTTGGAAGAATATTTGGACAGATGTTGGTCGAGACAATATGGCTTGAGTGATGTAAGGAAGGGGTAGAGTGCTTTCATTTTAATAGTGGAGGGGTAGTGTGAAATTTTTAAATTCCAAAATGTTTTCATTAATGGTTGGTCCACCTTACATAAATTGCCTAAAAATGTACAAATAATGGTGTAAAGAGGAATATTGGTCGATTCAAACCTCTACCATACAAATATATGTTCATTTTAAGCATTTGGTTCCTCAATTTCTAAGATTCCCCAATTTTATCATTTTTGTTTTTATTAAAGAATACAGTTTTCTAAACTTATTAATCTAAAAATTTGGTCTATAATAATGTGACATTTATTATAAAATATATATCCATTGAATTATTAATATTCTATCAAATTTATAAAATAAAATTCCCATGTGTTTTGGAAATAAATTTTAAAACAAGCATATGTGACGTTCTAAAAGGCTGCTTCACCCCAGACCATGTTGAATTTTTTTTTACAATATATGGGTAAATATGTTAATTATAAAATATTAATTGGTCCATTAAAAGAAAACATTTAAAATTTATTAACACTTAAGAAGAACATAGTATAATATAGATTTTTTTATTAATTCTATATCATGGAATTAAATTAATTTATTGTTAAATAACAATAATGTAATTTTTTAGATTATTTATTTAATATTAATTTAAAAATATTAATACAATATTAGAATTAAAAAATAGTATATTTATAACTGTTTAACATGATATATTTATCTAAAAAATAAATAAATATAATAATTCCATTAATTAACTTGAACTTTAATACTTATTTTATCATTTTTTTAGATAATTATTAACAAAATAATCACTACATTGGAATTCCATAATCATTTTAAGTAAAAAACCATATCTAAAAGTTATTGATAAATTATTATGATAACAAAAAAATATATCTTACAAAAGGATATGTATAATAAAAAAAAAGAGGTTATTTATGTTTCTCAGTATTTTATAAATATTAAAGGTATGGAAAGTTCCATTTTATTCTATTTCCTCACTTAGAATTTTATATTGAGAACCTCCATGTAATAATCTCCCAATAACCCATATATTTCAAACAATGTGGGAAAATGGTCAAATTATTGGCATCCAATTTCTTTTTGACAATTTTCTTGGTCATTTTGTTTCTTAATATTAAGGTTTAGTCCCTTGTTAAGCTTAATCAAACCCTAATGGCCATAAATAATTTTAATCACATTCAATAATTATTCTAATCATAAAAATTAAATTGGTCTTATTATACAAAAATTTAATTCTAATTACATCTTTGTATGTTATATTTTCCAAATTTAAATCACAGATGTTGGAAAATTAAGATTAACACTTATCTCGCAGACGATGCAAAATAATGGGTCTTCAATGTAGAAAAACGTTCAATAGTTTGTTATGTTTTTATATTTAATTTCAATGTAAAATTGACTCTAATGAACATAATTATATAAATAAATGTATAATTTGTCTAATTAAACTATAAAACAAATATAAAATATAATTTATCATTAATAATTATTGAAAATAAAAGGTATTTTTTACCTAAATTGTAGTATTTTTCACTATTCATCAAAAAATGACGTTTCTATGAAAAATCCAAAATATTAACTCTAGGATAATATCAATATTATGAATTCACAAATCATGTTTATTTTTAAAAATAAAATTCATAAAGGTTTCAATATTTATTTTCAAAGTAGGTTCTCTATTAAAAGGTTGTAAAACTCAGTCTTCTGAGTAATACAAGTTAATTCTGTGTTGTATGTAGAGTATGTTTAACATTTTGTATAAAGAATGGAATCAAAAAAATTATATTTATCCTAAAATGAAAATATTGGGATGTCTTGGAGTGTCAACCTTACCTAATTATAAAATGCATCTGAACCCTTGAAATATGTCTGAGAGCTACAACCCATGTAGAAACAAGATGATGAAGGATGTGACCTAACCATGACTAACCAAAAACTATTATTACAAGAAACTAGGAACCCCAGACCATATCTTTGATTCATGAGGAAACCTAAAAACTCCCCTCTCAAGAAAATCTAGTTTGGGCCATAATCCTGTCAAAAACCTATTCTCTCACAATCACCTCATTATATTTCTTCAACATAAATAGGATGATTTGGTGCGGGATATCTAGATTAAAAGACTCCTCAAAATGCATCACCTTGTCATCTATATATGGAAATAGTTTTGATGTATTTTATAGTAGATTCCAAAAAAATCCCAAAATATCACACTTTTTGAATCCCCTATCGAATGGTATGAATGTCTTAGAGATTGTATTCAACAATGGTAAAGGAAATGAACTCTCCTTGGAACTCATCTCAGAACATCTCCCTCGATACTACTAAATCCTCACAATTCCCAATGAATAAGAACCACCAATGCCTCACTACTCTACAAAACATCTCACACCCAACAAAAACAATTTCTCTTTCTGAGCATGGATCAAACAAAAATACATCATAACCTCTTCTAAACAGTACTCTATGACTGAATTTGAAATGAATACATCATTATTTTATGAAATATATCTCTAAAAGTCATGAAGATTCCTCCTCCATGTGACATTTTCATCAACCTCTAGTCTATGGTGATCTTCTTGCACATGCTATAAAACATGTTTAGAGAAAAATATGATAAGGAAATTGACCTAGAGCCATACCTATAAAATAAAAAAATGTTATAGATTCTAAACCGGGAATATAGAACATTCAACATTAATTAACTAGTTATTTTTTATCTTATTAAGGTTTTAGCATATCCAAAGATATAACCATTTCAAACATATTTGGAAAGATGAATGATGTGTCATCCTTATCTAAGACACTAATATTCAACCAGTACCACATCATTTAGTAGTATTAGTAAAATTGATGGTTCGTACATCATATCACAGGGGACCTAAATACCTGTGTTAGTTGGTCCCATGTTTCTAAATTTAATACTAAACATAGCTAACATTATTTCCCAAATAACCCATGAAAAATCACATCTAGATACTCCAAACTCCATCATATTCCTCAAAAATATCCTTATGATATCACTCAATGATAACCCCCTTCCCTAAAGAGTACCCCTTCTGGGCAAGTAATGAGAGAATGGAGACAGTGATAGCTTGATTCTGACCATCATTCAGCCACAATATGGAATCTCACCCCATGGGTATAATAAACAAACATATGGAAGACATTAATTTCTAAGAGAGCATACATAAGATGGAGATAATATAGATACAACAATCAATACCTTATCATACATATATATAATGAACTCCCATGTTCTAACATGATATATCATACTTTATTTAAATAAATGAAAATAACTACAAGTAATAAATGTAAAGAAAAAAGTGACCATAAATACCAAGAAACTCCTGAAAACCCATAATCAAGTAATATCCAACCTAAACTCCAACCTTCTCCTACTAAACCAAAAAAATGTATATATACATAGGGTGAGGATACCAGTATTTGATACGATCATCCCTTGATCCTCTCATACAAAAGATAAAGAGTTAATGATAAATCTAATTGACAATAGTGAAACTAACTCATCATCAAAATAGCTATAGTATGTTCCTTTCCTCACCATGGATAATTATCTCCAAGTACTTCATAAAAGAGATTATATAATATTATAATTAATCATCAAGGGTACCCTTCAGATGCTTCCCCACTGGTTTTCTTCTCAACCCCAACATTGCATGTTGTGAGCCATATCTCTCAAATATATGTGATATTGAAGAATCCTGGGAAAAGAATCACAACATGGACCTCTTACAGGACACCATCCAATATCGCATACTAATATATAGTATCAACATTGTTTCTAGGATCCAAAACATCCCATATCACATGTATCATAGATAATGTGTTATACCTCAATCCACTATAGACCATACACCAAGTAAGGTAACACAAACCATTTAAACCTATAAACATAATACCTATATTAATCATTTGGATACTATATCTGATAATAAATTTGTGGAAATAACCAAAATATATCATATCCATCCACACAAGTATATAAAAAAACTACTATCCATTCATACTAGTAAAAATAACTACTAAGAGAAGAGAGTTGGGTTAGAGGGGGTAGTCATACATCCGTCCTACCACTAAGATGTTGGGGAAAAACCCTGCCATAGTCCATTATGTATCATTCTCCTTCACTGACATGGGTGTCGCAGCGTATGTAATATTAGAATATATTGAATATAAAATGGCTCACAACCACATTATGGGGTTAACCTATTCATATGATCAACTATAGCTATCTTATCTCTGAAACCTAGAATCCACTACTAGGGATAATATATCCTATAATCAAACGAGAATTTAAATATCTTCATTAATTAATTATTTTCATTTTATCATTTACGTTCATTAATTAACTAATTATTAATTAAATAAACCATTAAATCTATTTCATTTTTATTCATTAACAAAAAGAATGAAGTCTATTCCCTCCCGGGATAACCCAAAATTAGTCAACAGTTTCTCATTATTAACATATGTAATTAATTTCCCATCCTTCAACACCATACCCATTGGTTTAGCATTATTTTTCATTAATAACATCATTCGATAAAAATGTACTCTATGAAAACCATCCTATGACACCACCAAGAGGAAACACGAAACCAAGCACATCCATCGGCCTCAATAATTGGGGAAAGGAATGTTGATAAAATAGGAAACCCAACCACTGACTATTGAAAAAAAAAATCACGCTAGCATATTACATTATTACATCAATGGGTAGGTTTATCTTCAATCTGTTCCATCAACTTTAGTGACATCCCTGACACGAATATGCATATCCCAATGCATCTAGACATCCCATGCATCAACTATGACCACATAATCTGAGCCTCCCCACCCAAATCACATTATCCATCCCTGACACAACCATCCCATGCTAAAATCACATTGCATTGTGAATCTCCCATCAAGATAAACCAAAAAGAAGCTATAAATAATAAATCATAGCTAATAGAGATATATAGGTCCTAAAATAAGGAATCTAGCCTTTACATATAAATGATCTCTCACAACCACAAACCCAAAACACTCATCCTTCTAAAATAGACAAGAAACTCATTGCTTATAAATTAACCTTATCAAGAAACCATTTTTTATTCTATCCTGAATTAACCAAATAATTATTCACAGGTTCCAACTATGGGAAATCTAAGATATCAAGCTATAATAAGATATATAGATCTAAACATGCTCTTATAATTATAACCAGTTTCATCAAACTATGAGAATAATCCTTCACAATTAATATGTCATTTTAATTATTATCAACAATAATCATTAATATGATTCACATTTTTTATCAATTCCATTAACCAGATCGAATATATTTTTCAATTATACATTCAAATTGTATCAATTTAATTATCATATAATTAAAACCAATAAGAGACTAAAAATATACCCCTTCATTAAATTGTTAATACAATTAATAAATTTATTTCTATATTTACATTATTTAAAATTTTCTATCAAGATCAAAATTATAATCCATATCATAATACGACATGATAAAAAGTATAACATATATAGCACAATATCTATCAAATAAATGGGGAAGAGATCATTATCAAATTCGTTATTTTTTTTATCCCATAATTATTAGGTTAATTCCATTTCTATCTGATATGATAAACTATGACAACTTTACAATTGAATCTAAATAAATAGGATAAGAAATGAATCCCCTGCCTCAAGGGAATCATTGTTATTCACATGAGACTAGACCAATTTCATAAATCCCGATAACCTATCCCATGAGAAAATATAATAAAAAAGGAAAATAATTCAATAATAACACCAAAAAATGACAAAAAACACTCTCTAGGATTAGTTGTGATCAAAAACTAAATCATGGAATGAATATAAGAGATGAAACAACATCAAAATGAGAGAAATTACTAGATAGAAGAGGTAAAAATCGCCTTAGATCACCATAGATTGAACATAGGAAGCATAAAATTAATCCCCATAGAAGGTATTCCAAAACAATTGAAGAGTAAAGATTCATGTGATTCGTTTCACCAAAAACAGGGGAACCTGAAAGATGGAATCAATGTTGGGAGAAACTCGAACCAATGAAATTAGGGTTCCATGGATGTAAGATAATGGATTAGGAACCTCCAGCCTCAACGGAATGAAAGAAGAATGGATCAAAGGAAGTATCTTTATTTTTGATTCAATGGATATAATTTGATGGAAATTTCATATCACATATTATATAATTCACCAAATTTTGAAGTTATTAATAATCCCCACATGGAAACACTAACTTATGGCCATAGTCATCTTAGAAAATAAATGATATAATTATATTTGATGAACCAAAATTTTAATTACTCGGATTCATGCTTTCAAAAGACATGTATGTCCATTTTTAAATTAATTCCAATATAATTCATGTGTCTAATTCCATGTAGATGAAATATTCACATTTCCAAAAGATCTATGAAACTTTTTTCAAATGGAAGATTTATCCACAAAGCGGATTCACCCATTTAGCCAATTATTGTAGCTAATTCGTTCGTGTTTCTTTTTCACTTAGCCAATTCGTCCATGTAGATGATTCACATAGCTGATAGGCCACATAAATGATTCACATATCTGGTCATACACATATTTTATTCGCATAGATAATAAAGACACATTGACAATTCACATATCCAATATATCCATATAGCTGATTCACATAGCTGATTGGCCATGTAGTTGATCCAGCCATGAACCTAATTTGGTTGGATAGGATAAGAACAAACTGGACATTCCAACCAACTAAATGACCAACCAAACTACCACATGAGTTAATAGATGTCCATGACAATAGACCACATGAATAACCAACCTTCCACATGAAAAAAAATTTCCCTGCGTAAGGAAATTTAGAAGAACAACTGGAAAAGACACTCAACACCCTCTAAAAAGAAAATATTGGAAAAGTAATTGGCCATGATGGTATGATCAGTTACACATCAAAGAGATCATCTTCATGTGATGGTAGTATAGGAAATGAAAAAATATCATGGCCTTTGAGATGGTCTTGGAATTGGTGAAAATTGACCAAAAAATTATCCACATAACATTCTACCAATTTCATAACAAGCGGTTCGAAGATATATTACATATTATACAATTGGGTGGATACATCATTATTCCCTCTAAAAGACATCAACCTTTAGAATACGGTCTCTTAGGGTCCCCTAAATAATGTTTCCTCCTCATGGGATATTGACACATGAAAGACAAAGGGTGAGGTGAAAGAAATTTATTAAATTTTTCCTAGTGAAACACAATGGATAACTACAGTCCTCTAACTTAAGTAACTTCATAGTTTTTCACCTAATTAATCTTATTATTCTAAGTGATACTTTTTTTTATTTTTATGAATGAAAGTATAAATTTTTGTTTTTATTAATTTTTAAAATATTTAAAATTCTTGTAGAACAAAAAATTAAACCAATACTAACAGGAAATGATCAAAGAATGTGATTAGAAAGAAATAAACTAGTCCAAGGTTCAGTTTTTGGTTTTATCATTATTCAGTTTTATTTTTTTAAATTCAAATTGATATTCTTGTTATAAAATCTCATGAATGGGTTACAATGATTTCATTTAGTGTTGTGAAATATCGAATGTTTGTAAAAATATAAATTCCACTTCCTCCTGCCATAATCTTGGATAGAACACCTCAGTCAAGAGTGTACACCTTTCAGGACTAAGATCCATTATATTCCATTTAATCTATTGATCAGCTCAATTTTATCATGTGAATAACTAATGATCAATTAAATGGAGGGAAAATATTAAAATAAAACAATAGAAATAGATTTAAGTTTCATGATCGAGGGACAATCACCACACCTGTGCTTGTCACTCGCATATACCATAATCATAAAAAAACATAAAGAAAGAATTAAAGAACACCTAAACACCCCCATGAAAAGCCTCAGGTAACTCCCAAATTATCAAGCGTAAGTGGTCACAATGGTGGATCGAAAGAGATAGAGAAGAAGACTAAAATAAATAAGAAATATAAAAAAGAATAAAATAATAATAAAAAATAAAACACATGAAATAATAAAAAATAATAAAATAAGAAGTGAGATATAATATAAGATGAAAAATTAAAATAAAATAAAATAAATAATATAATATAAAATAAAAACATAGAATGAGAATAATTATAAGAAGATAAATAATAATAATTTAGAAGAAGAAGAGGAAGGATAAGAATAGGGGTAGATTACACTTTGAATAGAGAAAAAATAAATATGTTAATTTTATTAATAAAATAAATTAGAAAATTTTAAAAAATATAATAGTAGCTTCTTAGGCTGAGCATAAAGATTCTCTCCTTATGAATTTATACTCCCTTAGCAGTGGCCAAGAGTCTTTTTTTATACGAAAATGATCTGGGTCAGCCTCTTCCTCCCATGGAGAATTCTATATCTTTTTATAATAATAATGTTAGATATTTTTTTTAATTGATATTTTAAATATCTAATCCTTGAAGCACCGAGTATCTTAGGTTTTCAATAGTTTTAGCTTGGACCATTGGGGGTGGCATCCTGGTGCTAGGAAGAATGGGGATATAATAATGTTTTAGTGGTGGGAAGCTGCCTTAATTAAACCATTTGGGCATCACAGTGGCCCTAGGGAATTCATTTCAGCATGCATAGAAATCATCATTATATAAGAGGTCTTATAGTGGTCAAAAAATGAATATTTGGTCTTCCATGGTGGTATATAGTTTTTGAAATAGTGTTTGTAAATGAGATGAAGCTCTCTCGGTGAGGAAAATAGATTTTTTCATGTTTGTAGATTGTCGTGGGATAGTGTCTTCAGACATAGATGAGGGAGGGTGGTGGTATCTTGTTTCTATGGTGGGGTTTGAGTGAAATTGGTGGGATGATGTCCTTCCGATAAATTATGAACACTTACTATGATGCAGGCATCCCACATCCGAAATCATCTCATCTGTGCTTGTGCTTAAATAATAAGTCCCAGTATCATTGGGTTGGTGAAGTCATAAAGGGGTAAGAGGATCCTCTCCATCACCATAGACCACCCCATCATGGAGATACCCTCCTCCTATCACCACATAGACAATCCATGTCTCCAGACGTAGTATCTTGAACAAGTTATGCCTGTGGACCTCTCTTCATTGGCTCCTCATTGTGTAGCCTGTAACATAGGTGGTCCCTCCTTGGGAATGCATGGTCAAGTGGCCACTTGTGGGACACCTAAATAGTGTAAAAACCCTATTTGATGGGCAAATAGAGTTGGCCAATTTTTCATCATAAACTCATATAAAAATACGAATATACATAAAAAATAATTATAATTTAAATTAACTTATTAAATGATACTGAAAACATTCATCAAATTAAATTTAACAAGATATGTCAATTGAAACCCATGATTTAAAATAAATTAAATTAACTATTAAAAATATCCCACTTTAAAATAAATCATTGAATTTTATCAGAATATAAATTAAAAAATAAAAAATCACTAGAAAATTATTTGAAATATGCATGAAATTTGAGCATGTCAAATAACTCAACACTAAAACTATGATTTCCCTCAAGTATCAAATCTCAAAATTGAATTAAAGAGTTCACTAATTCTAAAAATATTAAAATTTCAATGTTAGGACATAAAACATTTATAAGTGTCGAATCAAACTTCCGAAATTCAATATAAAATATCAATTTAATTTCTCAATTTTCAAAGAAACAATCAACTATATTTTATCAAATTTCCCATTGGAAATTATGGTTCATTTTCCACTATTTCATTCAAGCTACTTAATTAATTTTTATGAAAAATTCCAAATCATGATTTACCTCACTTTAATATTTTCTATCATTACTACTGATATTAATTCATGTATAGTTTTAATCATATAATCAGACTAGATCCTTACACCTATGCTTGTAAGGGAACTAATGTCTATGCATTATAAAGGATAAAGGTACATAAAATCATGAGGGCTTGAAGTAAATGTTCAAATGACACTAAAGTGAAAGGTTGGTAGGAATTTATGTTTCAAAAAATAAGGCTCATGGAGGAGGATGATCTATTAATGTATAATGAATGATATCAATAAGTTAATGATCATTAAAATTATACCCTTTAAATTGTGACAAATCAAACTACCCAATATCTATATTAATGTTATTACAAATAAAATCATACTGAATGATGTGTACCCCCATGATTTTTCGCTACTTTATAATCCTTTTTTCAAAGTATTTTTTTTCATTATTTAAATTTTCAAAGGTCATGGGTGGAATAAAGCTCACATTCACCACCTAACCATATATTATAAAAATCAGTGGTTCAATAATGATGGGTTCTTATTCTTCCAAATCAAAACCCATTCCAATGTTTTTCCATTTTTTAAGAGAGTAATGAAATAAATTCTAATTAATAAATAAATAAACTTTCTTAAGACCCACAATTAGAACCCCCCACAAATATTATTTAAACTAATTTTAATCCAATTTACCTTGACCTCCCCAACCCCCACAAATGAACTTTAAAATATCATGAAAATACTAAGAGGAGTGTAGGAGTGATAAAGAAGGATTTAAGTATGGACCATCACCAACAAGGTCAGACATGGTATTTATGGGCTAAAAAGGATTGATGAAAACGTGGCATCAAGAATGAGGTATTTTCAAAATATTTCTTAATTTTTAAAATTTTATTCATACTCAATAGTTTTGAAAAGTTTTAATGCATGTTCTAGTAGGTGGTATTTCCCATGATCAGTCAAGAGATATGATCAAGAATAAATAGTATTTAATTGGTCCAAAACTCATCTTGATAATGCATATATGACTTGGGAAAATAACTCAGGGAATGAATAATAATAATAATAAATATGTTCACATAAATTTTAAAAATTCAAATCCGGAAAAATGATGGAGAAATTTAATTTACAAGAATCAACTAATTCCCTAAAATATTTATTCCTTATTTTAATATCAATGTTACACTTTAGTCATTAAATTATCCATTTTACTCATTAAATATCATTAAAATGGAATTCCAAAACATGTAATCACAAGGTACCTAATAAATTAATTTCTCATAGATGATTCAATTAATTAATAAATTTAAATCATTGGTAGTCGATTTTATAGTTTTAATATCAGAACAGGTTATTAGAAAAAAATTGTTGGCAGTTTAAAAGAGAAACATTAACAGTGAATTCCATTTTGAAATGAAGCATTAATCCAACAAATTCATATTTTTCTTGGGGGCTACATTAATCCATCATGTTCCAAAAATGTAAAATAATCAATACATGTAAAATTATCATGTATTTAGTGCTAAAAATTAGTGAGGGAGTGGGATTCATGATAAATTAATTATTATGACTGAAGTTGAATATAACAGAAAGTAATTAAATGGATAAGTGTAAAGACCCATGCTTGACATACATTGACATTACATTTTTTCTGAATACTTAATACATGACACAAATAGATTCCCAAATACCGTATTACTTTAGTTCCTTTGGAAACATGGATCATAATGTTTTAACTTGGTGGAAGATCTTCAATATCTTCTATAAAGATATTTCCCTTTTTTCCTAACTAAAACCTTTATTTATATCATGGGGAAAAGAAAAACATAAATAGGGTGTGGTCAAATGCTAAGTAATGGTGAACATTGCAAAAATAAAACAAACCATAAACATAAGAATGTAAAAACATGATAATAAAGTTTAAATATGAAAATCAGGATTCATGAAATAAATCATGGAAGTATGTAAGGAATAGATCATAATGGAACATAAACCATGATAAAATAGAATTGACATAAAACAAGCAATTTTGGTAAATAAATAATCACATTATATGATTTACATAGTAGCCACGATGTTGCTTCCAAGACAGTCATAGTGGTAAACGTCCATTACAGAACCAGGTTTACTTATCGTTCCAGCCATGCATTATTGAACCAGATTTACTTCCCATTCCATTCATGTTTATCTCATGTTGTATAAATATTTAACAAATTCATTTCGGGGAGATATAGGTCCCACTCATATCATAATTAAATAATTATTACATGTGCTATAAAAACATAAAGCATTCATCGTAGCATAACCCAAGAAATAAAATTGGTTTCTTACACATCATTTTACTATAACATAATCCATATAATATATCATTCCATTATTAAAAAGATAAAATAATAGTAATAATAGGGATATAAACATAACCCTATTTATATAGAATCATCTTAGATGGAAACAAATTTGGATAAGACACTTGAACTGAATTCTTGAAGAAAATACCCTTTCTTTTTCAAAAACGTTTTCTTTTCTCAAAATACCATGAAATTTTAAAAGAAAATTATTTATTGGGAAATAAACATGAAATTTTGTATATTAAGATTAATTTAAATAAGTAATTATTAATATGTAAAAAAAATTTCATTCCATATATGTTAAAAAACATTATCCTCAAACTTTTGCTAGAAAAGTCAAAAAGTACCTCAAATCGAAAAAACGCCAAAAGATTCCTTTCATACCATTTAATAAAAATTTACCAACCGGTAAAATTGAAAACAATTTTTTTTTGAAATTGAAAATAATATTAAACATTATAGTAAACTTGGTTTTGGAAGATAAATATACCCCAAGTAAAAAATGTGAATAAAAAATCTCGGATAATAATGAGATTGAAAAATTATCCCTTACCTTAGGTATGATTTATTCTATAGGCATCTGAAACTCCCATATAGTGGGATTAAACATATTATTAACTTGTAAAAGAACCAAAATAATATTTTTTATATCATATATGACTCAGTTATGGCTTTATATTACCCATTTATTTATCAGTTCCATGTTAATGCAACATTTGGGTAATAATCGTTTTATTTATCGTATTTGTTTTTACTTTTTTATTCTCTATCTTATTACTTAGATAATGATCTAATTACTTAAAAAAATTAAAACATGGTTTATATATAATAAATATTTATTATATAAATATATATATAATAGATATATAAATGAAATGGAATACACCATTCATGGAGACGGTTGGCCGTATATACGCATGAATGTTGTTTCTATTTGCTTATTGAATTGAATGGAAGAAATTAAATGATATATATATATATAATGATACATTAACACTATTATGTCATATATTTCAATATTATTTGTTATATATACTTTATAATCATTGTTTAATGGTTAACATGGAAAATAAATCTCATCGTGTCGTGGAGATGGTAAGTCATACGTACACATGAGCGATGATATCATTCACTTAATGGTTAAGTGGTATAAAATTTTATTATATATTAATGATAATGAATAATTATCTTGTTATATTAATTATTTAAATCCATTATACTCATTATTATTTACATACAACATAATTATTCATGAATAACAAATTACACCACGTCGTGGATATGGTAAGTCGTACGTAAGCATGCATGGTGATATTATTATTCATAGTATGGATAAAAGAAGGTATAAAGTTTTAAAATAACTATAATAACACCTAATAATGTATAAGATACTGTATTTTTTACTTTTAAATAAGAAAAAAATAAGAATACGAAGTATAATAATAAAATAATTTTGAAAGAGGTAATAAAACAGTTACTTCTTTTTCGAGTATCTTCTTTTGATTTGCACAAAAGGTCTCCCTAGAATGGCTTTCAGCCCAATATGTGGTCTCTAGATCTATGGTATTGAATTTGGGGGCTTATTTCAGAAGAGGATGGATGATCCAAGGTTAATTAAATGTGTGAGTAAGTGGGTAGAGGTGGTGGACTTTTATAAGAGGGAGGAGAGGCACATTAGAAAATTCGTGAAATATTAATTAATTATAATTTGATTTTGGGTTTATAATGGTCCCAAACTCATTTATTTATAATAAAATAAGATTATTTATCTAAATAATAACATCCAATGAAATTTAGATATGGTTAGATTTTATTTTAAACCTTATCATTTTCATTTATACTTATTTAATCTATTTATTTTATATGGGGTAATGATATTCTAAATATTAAATGGTTATAAATATTTACTTATTTGTTGAAAATCGTCCATAATTTGATACATTCTGACATTTTTTACTATATAAATTTCGATTTTTAATTTTTTTTAAAAAATTAAATAATATATTATTTTTATAAAATATAAATAGTATCAATTATGTCACTATTCATTTCCTTGACAATAAATACAATCCAAAAAAGAAGATAAATTCAAAAAAAATAATACACTACTAACAAGTCATATTATCATCGAAAATTCGTGGAGAATGCTTATTAGTTCATATTATATTTATATTAATATTTTTAAAACCTTTTATTTGATATTTATATTAAGATAATAATTTATACATCACTATTGTGTCATCATTAATGGTAATTATTTAAATTCTAAAAATTATAAATAAATTAACAAGAGGTAGATAATTTCATTATAATTATGGAGAATGATTATTTTTTATGTTTTATCAGTTTTATCACTACATTAAAATTATTATACTTATATGAAATTTGAGATTTACATATTATCACGTTCATTTGTTTTAATTATAATTAAATAACTTTCATTGAAAAAGAGTGAATTATAGGAATAAATTCCAACCCTTAAGTTATATTGGTCGAATTTAATTCATCCAATAGGATATTAAAAGGTGTTAGGAAAATTTCATCATCGTTATTGTATTGTTTGTTACCCTAACTTACCTGATTTACCTTTAACCGTGGTAAATAAAAATTACCTTCCTTAGTATTCATAATATCCAAAAAAAATTAATTTTTAGGTCCATAAGGCTGAATACCCTGAGAGGGGGGGTGAATCAGGGTATGACTAATTTAAAATTAAAGCCCGTTCTGATCTTGTTTCACTGTTAAGCAAAACACTCTTCTCTCTTTTCCTGTTTCACAATATAAACAGAAAGTAAATCAAGCACAGGACACAACAATTTTACTTGGTTCACAGCTAAGGGCTACGTCCAAGGAGCATATGCCGACAGGTTGCCGGTCGTACCAAATTCCTCTATACTTCACTAGTTGTGGATATAATGGTTCGGGATAGATCACTTCTATGCTGAGGCTCACTGCCCTAACAATGTTTATGGTCAGCTCACTGTTTTCCCAAGGGTCACTCCCTGTTTCTCTCTCTCTGGCTCACTGCCGGTGGAGAGGATCACCTTCTTTCTCTTCCTAAGCTCACTACACTGGATGTAAATCTACTCATAGTTTATAGACTTGTAGGTCTCGTCACTTGCATGAATAAATGCATCCTTAACTGTTGATGGATGCTATGATATAGTCCAACTTTCATCCACTGATGAATATGACTTTGCCTCTTAACCACTGGGCAACTACCTTTGGAAAGTACCTTCGCAAAGTACCCTACTTCACAAGGCTTCCAATTTCACGAAGCTCAAACAAGCCTTCACGAAGCTCCTGCCTTTTCGTGACGCACTCTCGCGAAGCACTCCAGCGAAGCTCAAGCCGTTGCAAAGCAACATCCCTCGCAAAGCTCACTGAGCCAACGTGGAGCTCACAACTTTCGCGGAGCTACAATAGCCGCCGCGAAGCTTCTCTTTCGTGAAGCACACTGGCTCCGCGAACCACCTTCGCAATACGAGAGCAAAATATTTTCTCTGAAAATTCTCTCCACTTCTCTCGAGGGGTCGGCCTCTATTTATAAGCGATTCCACCGACCCTCGAACTTTCCACACGAAGTCAACGCCACGTCATCACCAATTGCGAAGCTCCGAAGTTTCCGCCGGAATTCTGTCCAAATCACGAAGTACCTCGGCAAATTTCGGATCGCGGAGATCGTCGTAATCACAGAGCATCACCGTCAACATTATTTCACGCCTTCTCCGCGAAGCTCCCTCGTGAAGCCCTTCACCGCCACAATGCGCTTCAACTCTGCCATTCGCGAAGCTTTGACGTAATCGCGAAGCATCACCACCTCCATTTTTCTGGTCTTCGCGAAATCCAATCCATGCATCCTCTCTTTGCAAAATTCATGCCCTTGCCATATAAAAATATGATCTTCAAGGATATCCACTTTTCGCGATGCTCACCAAACTCCAAATTTTGGACCACAAAAATTTGGCAAACACTGGGAAACGGTGCCACCTTGTACTACTCTTTTGTACCGCCTCCAGATCATCCTTTCCTTTGTCATCATTCTTTGTCAACATGGATTGTCAACAACTTCTCGGGAACTCAAAAATTCTCCATGGAAACCTTCTTTGTCAACGAACACAATCAACCCAAAAATACTTCAATGTTACCTTGAGGGATTTTTTCCCAACATAAATGTAACCTATTAACATAATTTAGACCCAATTATTCTAAATATGTAGTAGTTTTTTCAAAATTCAAAACAAAAAAGTATCAGTAATTAATTTAAAAATAATTCATGTTGTCAAAACTAGAAAGTGAGGTTTAATGAATTAAAAACTATCAAAATTTTGACAAGCGTTTGTGTCCAATTTAAATTTAAAATTACTTCCAATGAACAAAATTGGAGTAAACTATAAAAACATAATTCAATGACACATTAAAACCAATAAAAAAGATAATCTAACTATATAATTAAATATATAAAAAGAGAGTTTTGAATTAAAATATAGTATTTTTCATTATTAATTAAAATATGAATTTTATCTGAAAAATACAAAAACATAATCCAAAGAATATATTTATGTCCCTATTCAACACAAAACATTTATCTTTCCATATAGAATATATAAAACTTTTAAAAACTAGATTTAAAATTGGTGCGCCATCAAAAGGCGGCAAAATAGTATATTTTGAAGAATACTACTTTTATTAGAAAAAATGAATTTGTTCTTATATCATGTTGTAGAAATACTTAAGATGAGTTTTAATATTATATAAAATTTTAAAAAAAATTAATACTATTAATAATGTCAAGTTTATATCCCATTAAATAATAATATTTTAATAATATATAATTTTTTAGTGAAACGCTGCATTGCATACAATGCAATCTATCGAGGGAGGTCGCCCTTGCATGTAATGCAAGCCAGGTCAGTGTTGCATTTAGTGAAAGCATCCATTGTAATTTAATATAACATAATACAAAAAAAGTTACTTTATGAATTGAAACAAATCTATACTCACGATTTTTTAAAATTAATTCTATCAAAAGAACAATAAATTGTGTGTAACACAAGACAAGAATAGTGTTTTTTATACTAAAAGCTGATACAGTGTTGCGTATACTACCAAATAATCTTCGTGTACCGTAAAACACACAAAATAAAATAAAATAAAAGGAATATATCACATAAAATTTTTGGGTGTTACATTATACCCCCTTAAAATGAGTCTCATCCTCGAAATTCGTCGGGGTTATAAAAAGCTCACTACTTGAATGTTTCTTTCATAAAATCCCACATCGTAAAAAGTAATACTAAAACTTCATTTTAAAACAAATTAGAAACATAATGTTTTCCCAAATTAACTCATCAATTGGTTTCCATATAGTAGAAAATTTTAGGGAATTGAAAACATGGATATGGAAGAAAAATCTAACCAACATTTTTTGATGCATAGTGATATAGGGAAATGTTTGGAGAAAGTTAACAACCATAAAGCCATAAAACTGTGATGATTTAAGAGACTATATGATTCATCAGATAAAAAGGTATTAAGGTACCATTTTCGGTTTTCAAGATCCATTTCATAATGTTTAAGAACATGATAAAAAATACTAACTTGATTTCTGTATAATCTCATCATTGGTCGGGCCTTGAAAAATTACCACTTTCTCTCATATTCAAATAAATGATGTTGAATTTGTCATTCTTGAAGTGTTATAAGATCATGAGATGCATAAATTACATCTGTCTTTATTACAAAAAGGTAATCACATGTTATCAAATGTTAATAAGTCCATATACGGTGAGATGATACTTTATTCTAACAAACATCATTCGATGTTTAACTTAAGCTTTCCAAAAATTTCTTAACCTTAAAATCATTCTGAAATATTATAATTATAATATATAGAAAAACTTTCACAAACTCAAATTAACATATATCCCCCATATATCATAATGTATCTTTGGATTTCTATATTAAAAAAATGTGAACACCTTCATCATTAATTCTCTTGAGTCACCGTAACAACCTGAATTATCAGATATCCTTATTGAAAACATTCATCTTTCCTTAATCCAAAAACTTATTGAACATAGTACTTCAGTCTGAAAAAGTTGTATACTTAATCCATGATAGCATAAAACTCTTTTCAATAACTCCATAATTATATTTAAAGAAACTAGCATCATCCAATTTACTTATTCAAATCCAACATATCATTAGACAATCATCATTATCTTAACAGAAGTAGCATATTAAGGGTTATATTTCCCTTAATCACATGTTCTCTAAATATATCAACCTACCTGCAAATCACTTTTTTGGCTCCATATAACAATTCAACAAATCTTTTCCAATTCTAAATGAAGAACATTTACTAAAAACACATATATATTACACTATTCATATAACATAATCTTTGAATTTTAAAACATATACACCTCAATAATCCTATTTTATTCTTAAAAAATTACTTCAAAACCATCATTATCATATTTCCTAAGATATGAATCATGTCTTAATGTTTCTCAACCTTAACGTTATTAGGTTTAATGAAAACAATATGGGAATAAGATCACATACCTTTCACATAGCATTTACATTATCTTTATCCTCAGCAGTATGACCAATACTTGTACCATCATCAAGAGTCTCTTCATGATGTTTCCACATAAGAAATATATCTTCATAATTCCCATAATTTCAACATCTAAAACATTCAATGGATAAATATGTTATAAATAGTTATATATATTTAATAAGACTATAAAGAAAAGTGTGAGAAATACATATCAAAGATTAGAAACAAATTCAAAAGGTAAATTACTAATAATATTTCAATCTATGATATCTTCGGTTTAACCCTTTGTTTTTCATGATTATCAGAAAAAACTAGGATTGTAACCTATAATTTACTTATCATTAGGAAATCCCTAGACATACCAAATAAATATCTCTGGGGATCTCACTAATGTCTTCATATCCAAGTATCCAAAGGTTAACTAAATATTCACCCTGATACCAACTATAACGACCCAAGATTGACGTATGTGGACATTACATTTATTTTCCGGAATACTTAATACATGACATAAACATATGCCCAATGACCATATTATTTTAGTGCCTTGGGAAACATGGAACATAATCCTCTAACTTTGTGGATGATCTTCAATATCTCCCATAAATATCTTCTCCTTTTGTTTTCATAATTATAACCATTCTTTATATCCTGGGGAAATGAAATCATAAAAATGGTAAGATCAAATTCTAGATAAGAGTAAACATTGAGAATATAAAACAAATCAGAAACATTAGAATGTAAAAACATGAACATAATGTTTTAATATCAGAATATTGATTCAAGAAATAAATCTTGGCAGTATGTAAGGCCTAGATCATAATGGAACTTTAACCCTGATAAAATAGCATTTTAATAAAACATGGAATTTTGGAAAACAAATAATTACATAATATGATTTCCATAGTATCCAAGGCATTACTTCCAAGACCATTATATTTGTCAAAGTCCATCACTGAACTGGGTTGACTTGTCATTCCATCCAGGCATTACTGAATCGGATTTACATTTCATTCCAGTCCTATCAATCTCATTAGATATAAATATTTAGCCAATGAATTGGAAGGAGATATAGGTCCCACCCATCTCATTAGGAAATAATTCTTACACGTTCCACAAAAACATAAATCGTTCATCGTAGCATAACCCAAAAAATAAAATGGGGTTTTTAATCATCATTCCATCATAATATAATCCATATAAATATCATTCCATCATCAACACAATCAAATAATAGAAATATTAGGGATAAAAACATAAACCTATTTAAATAGAATCATCTTATATGGAAAATAATTTGGATAAAACACTTGAACTGAATTCTTGAGAAAAATACCCTTTCCTTTTCGAAAATGTTTTCTTTTCTAAAAATTGCATTGAATTTTAAAAGAAAATTGTTTAGTGGAAAATAAAAATGAAATATTGTAGAGTAGTATTAATGGAAATATGGTGTTATGAATATTTAAAAAATTGGTTCATTCCATATAATTTAAAATAACATTCTCCTCATCCTTTTGCGAGAAAAGTCAAAAAGTATCTTGTATCTAAAAAAATGCAAACACATTTCTTTCATTCTATTTAATAAAAATTTTCCAATGGAGAAATTTGACATTAAATTTTTTTAGAAGAATAAAAATAATATTAAATATTATAGGAAACTTGGATGTGGATGATAAATATACCCTAGTAAAAACTTATGATTAAACAATCTCGGAAAATAATAAGATTGCAAAATTATCCCTTACATTAGGTATGATTTCTTCCATATGTGTCTGAAAATCCTATATATTAGGGTTTAAACAAATTTTTATCCTGTAACAGATCCATAATAATATTTATGATATCATATATGATTCACTTAAGACTATATGTTACCCATTTATTTATCAATTCAATGTTAAAGCAATGTTTTGGGTAATAATTTTTTTATTTATCATATGTGTTTTGACTTGTTATTACTGATCATATTACCTAGGTCATGATATAATTACATCCAAAATTTAAATCATGGTTTATATGTCATAAATAGTTTCTATAGAAATATATATAATAGATAGATATATGAAATATAATACACCATTCATGGAGACAGTAAGTCATACATACGCATGAACGATGTTTCTGTTTCCTTGATGAATTAAATGGAAGAAAGTATATGATATAAATATATATATATATATTCACATAAATGCAGTAGAATTTTCATGTCATAAATTTCATGCTTATTTATTATATATATTTATTATCATTTTTCAATGGTTAAAGTTGAGAATGAATCTCATCGCATCCTGGGGATGGTAAGTCGTACGTACACACGAGCAATATTATCATTCACTTAATGGTTAAATTGTATGGAATTGGATTGTATATTAATTATAAATAATAATTATAATTTAATATTAATTATTTAAATCCATTATAATCATTATTATACCAATATAAATTAATTATTATTGAATAAAAAATTACACAATGGTGTGGAGACGGTAAGTCATATGTACGCACAAATAGTGATATTGATATTCGTATGATTTCTAAAATGAGGTATATGGTTGAACCATAATTAAAATAACATATAATCATGTATAAGATACTATATTAATTACTTTAGTAAGATAAAAACAGAAGAATATGATGTATAAGAATTAAATAATTTTGAAAGAGGTGATAAAACAATTACTTATTTTTTGAGTATCTCTTTTTTATTTGCACAAAATGTCTCACTGAGACCCCAATGTGTGGACACTAGGAGGAATGGAGGGATGTTGGGAGCTTATTTTAGTAAAAATTTTATGTGTAAAATTTCTTGAAATGATTTATCAAGTGTGTAGATTTGGTGGCCTTTTATAAGAGGGAGGAGGGGCACTTTAGGAAAGTCTTGACATATTAACTTATTAAAATTTTATTTTAGGTTTATAACAGTCCAAAACTAATTTATTTCTATGATAATATTATTATGGGTCGAAATACTACCATCTAATAAAATTCATACATGTTTTGATGTTATTTTAAACCTTACCATTTTGATTTATACTTATTTAATCTATTTATTTTCTATGTGGGAATAATATTCTAAATATTAAATTGTTATAAATATTTAATTATGAGTTTTCAATTGTCCATAATGGGATAATTTATTAAATTTTATACCATATAATTTTCTCTTTTTAATTTTTATATATTTTTGTGATTTTTAAATAATTTAATAATATTTTGTTTTTATAAAATATCAATAGTGTCAATTTTGATACTATTTATTTATTTAACTTTGAATAAAATCATCACTAAAGATAAATTCAAAAAAAAAATACACTCATAACATGTCATATTTACAAATAAAATTCTTTTAGAATATTAATTATTTCATGTTATATTTCATTTAATATTTTAAGACCATGTATTTGATATTTATTTTAATAAAATAATTTCTACATCACTATTTATTCATTGTTAATGGTAATTATATGATATATAAAAATTCTAAATAAATTCACATGATATAAATAATTTCATTATATTTCTGGAGAATATTTATGTTCTATGTTTTATTAAGTTTATGAGTACATTAAAATTATTATACTTATAATATATATGAGAGTAACATATTGTCACTTTCTTTTGTTTTTATTATAATTACATCACTTTAATTGAAAAAAATTCAATTAAATGAATCAATTCAGACCATAAGGTGATATTGGTCGAATTTAATTCATCCAATAGGATTTTGGTATGTGTTAGGGTAATTTTATTATCATTATCATATTGTTTGTTACCCTAAATAACTGATTGACATTTAATCATGGTAAATAAAAATGACAGTAGTTACTATTCATAATATCCAAAAAATAAATTTACCATATTAACAGAATTTGGAACCAATTATTATAAATATGGAATCAACTTTTCAAAATTCAAAATAAAAAAGTTTCATTAATCAATTTAAAATTAATCCCTCTTGTCAAAACAAGAAAGCAGGTTTTTAAGAAGTAAAAACTATCAAAAGATTGACATAAGATTTTGTCCAATTTAAATGTGAAATAACATCCAATGAAAAAATGTGGATTAAATTATAAAACTATAATCTATTTACACTTTAGAACTAATTAAAAATATAATCTAACAATATTAATAATTTTTATGAAAAGGAATTTTTGAAATAAATGAAATTATTTTTTCACTATTCATTACAATATGAATTTTGTCAGAAAAATAAAAGAAGCAACCAAATTAATTTTTTATGTCTCACTTAAAAATATGACATTTATTTTCTCAAATATAATATATAAACATGTTAAAAACTAGATTTAATATTTGTGTTCCATCAAAAGGTGGAAAATAGCATTTTCTAAAAAATACTTCTTTTAACCGAAAAATTGAATTTGTTCTTATATCATGCTCTAGAAAATATATTACATGAATTTTAATGTTTTATAAAATTCAAAATGTGGTTAATAAAATTAATAAAGGCTAGTTTATTTCCCATTAGGCAATACTATTTTTCTAATATATCATTGTTTAGTGAAACTCAGTATTATGTACAACGTAAGCTATCTTGGTAGGTCTCTCTTCTATGTAATGCAATCCAAGTCAGTGTTTCATTTAGTGAAATATTCATTTAGTGTTTTGTATAAAATAATCATAACATAATTATTTTATACATTGAACAAAATCCATACTCACTATTGTATGAAATTAATTCTATCTAAAGAACATGAAATTTTATGTAACACAAGCCAAGAATATTGTTCCTTATACAACAAGAAAATACGGTGTTGTGTATAGTGAAAGTTAATATTGGTGTTTCATAAAAAACATGACATCCAAGAAATTAAAAATTATCCATCTCATAAAATCTCAGGGTGTAACAATAAGTCTTGGTATGATACCCCAAGTGGGCCCTAAATTATTACTTTCTCCGGAGGGTAGTACTGGATTTTATCAGCAGCCAGTTAATGGATAGAGTTTATTATAATTTAACCTCTACATGTTGATTTTCCCATCTTCCACTTCTTCTTTGATGATGAGGAATGATCCATGGATAGAGTATTCCAAATCCACCCCATTCATAATTATTTACAGCTTTCATGGAGTGGGTAAGATGAAGTATGGACCACCCTCTTCCATAGTTTCTACTTGTTCAATGTTTTCCTTTTGTTTTTTTCCAGTGTTAGATTGATATGGGATATTATGAATGAATGGTAAAAGGGGGAAAATAGGTAATTTGACTTCAGAATAATTTATATTGATATTAAAATTACCCCTTTCAATGTTGGTAGCTAGTGTCCATTTTTTTAGTCTCATCCAATTGGACTTCTTTGTGGTATTCCTTAAATGAATGTTCATCAAAATCATGGATCTCCATGTGTTCCTTAATAGGTGAAGGTGATTATTATTAATTCTTCTTCATAGGAATAATATGGATTTTCAGAATCTGAAAATTCAAAAAAGTGATAATTAATACTCATTTTAGATTGAATAAAATCAACTGAAATACTGTTTGATATATGACCAACTCCCTTAGTTTTTTCATCCTCAATTAATTCTTTAGCCATAATTTCTTCTTGTAGTTGGATATCACTTGATGGAATTAGTTTGTTGAGCTCCCATATCATTTCATTAAATTCCTCCAATTTATTGATGTCTTCTTATATGGATGGAAAGATGTGAAATGGTATTACATCTTCTACATTGTTATGAATGGGAATATCATATCACACCTCACACTCATTCCAAAAGTCATCCAAATATTGTTGATATCCCACATGTAGCTTAGAGGTAATGTCTTCCTCATCATGAATCCACTCTATCTGATCATGGTTACCTTGGATATGGTTCTTCAAAATATTAATCTGTTGATATTCCAAAATGTTGGGCCCATCTTCTTGGATGTATTTAGAAAATTTTGGGGGCTCCATTGTTGATTAATATATGGTCTTAGGTTGAGGTTCTGGTGTCTTGAGGGATGTAATGTAGTACATAGTTAGCCAATCGATTTTTATTTGTAGATCATGTACATTCTATTTCATCCACTAAATCTTGTATTTAATATTTTTTAAGCCATATTTTCCTAAAATTTAACTTTGGCAATCTCTTTAAATATTTTGATAGAACTAAAGGAAGACTCTTCTTGTGTCTTGGATGGTTCTTGATAAAACCATAGGATGTACTCCTAATGTTTGGTTAGTTATCTGGCCAATACTTCGACTAAAGGTTTCTTGAGGGTCTCTTTATGTTCTTGTATGAGGTCCTTGAATTTATCCTCTATGATTATTTGTCTTAGGTATCCCCTGTTCAATCTTGAAAAAATTAATGTTCTATCTTATGTAGATGAAGGTGATTCTGTTACTAATTCTCGTACCTTCCAGTTGTTAGACCATAAAGAATATTAATCATTTCAATACATCCTGGAAATTTTAATTTTTTTTATTAAAAATATTGAAAGATATCAAATATTTGAAAAAGAAAAAGCATATAAAAAATTATAGGATCCATGAAAATGACATCAGTTTTGATGCATTCCTGTTGGAGGGTGTGGTAAAAGTAAATTAATAAATTTTTCTTAGTGCATCATTACCAAGGTCATCTCACTTGAGGAGGTTCATCGTTGTTCACATATGTATTCTAATTGACCTAAAAGATAATTTATTTTTTATATTTTTTATTATTTATGAAAATGATGATAAATTAATATTTTTATTAAATTCTAGAATAATTAAATGTACTTCCAAATGAAAATTTAAACTTAAACTAAAATTCAATTCTAAAAGAATGTGACTAGAAATAAATAACCTAGTTTTTGGTTTGGTTTTTACTTATATCATTATTCTCCATTATTAATATAAATTTAGTATGATTTTCTAGTTATGAAATATCAAGAATGGATTGTTATCCTTTTAACTTGTGTTGTGAAATCTCAAATGCCCTCAACAATCTAACTCCCACCTCCTCCTATAATCAATGTTGATGGAATACATCATTAGAGAGTGTGAAATCTTCTACGATATGAATCTATGTTATTCCATTTAATCCATTGATTGGATCAACACCAATTTGTAAAGCGCTAGTGATCAATGTAAGGGAGGAAATATATATAAATAAAATAATAGAAATATATTTAAATTACATGCTTGGTGTACAATCACTGTAACCATGAATGTCACAAACATCTACCACCAACATAAAATAAAAATTAATATTGAAATAAAGAACACTTAAACTATCCCAGGATAAGCCTCAAGTTAGCACACCATTATCTACGGTAAGAGGTCACAATGGTGGATAAATAGAGAGAGATGAAGAATAAAATAAAAGGAAAATATAAAAGGGAATAATAAAATAATAATAAATGAAAAATATTAAAAATTAATAAAATATTAAAAGTGGTAGGGAGATAGAATATAAAAAAAATAAAATAAAATAAATAATAACATAGAATAGAAACATAGAATAAGAATAATTAGATGAATTATAACAACAAGAAATTAGAAGAAGATGAGGAAGAATAATAATATGGGTGGATTATACATTGAATATAAAGTATAAATGTGTTAAATTTATTGAAAATATATATAATAATTTACATAAAAAAGTAAAAAAAATATTGTATCATCTTCTTCGGTCAAGAAACATGCCTCTATCTGCATAGATTTCCAATACCTTGGTAGTGGACAAACATCCTTTTAATAGGTAAAGGATATTCCTCAGCCTTTTCCTACCATGTTCAAGGTTGTATCTTATTTTAAAATTTATATTAAAATTCAGTTTTAATAGAAAGATTAAAAATCCAATCATTGAAGCTTTGTGTATCCCGGGATTTCCTGAGCTGTAGCATTGACCAGTGGTGGAAGCTTCCTTTTACATGGGTTGCATGGGGATGTGGAAGTATTATAGTGGTGGAAAGTGTCCTTCATCATACCCTCCATCCATCATAGTGGCAAGATGTAGCTCATTTCAGAGGGCATGGCCTCGATCCTCATCTAAGAGGGCTCACAATGGTTGAAACAGGCATCTGAGGTCTTCTAAGGAGGTCCCAAGTATTTTCAGTGGTGATTCGCATGAAACTCAATCTATCTTAGCTGCAGTAATGTATTTTCGCACATGAAAATTGTAGTGTGCCTGTGTCAAGTGGTATAAATGGTGGAGTGTGGTGGTGGATCATCTACAATTTGTGGGACTTGAGAAATAGGTGGGATGATGTCGTTTATCTAAACGAAAAATAGTGAAAGGGGTGTCATAATCCGACATCATAAACTATATTATATGGATGATATATTAAATAAAAACTCCATACATTATTGGTGAAGTGATGTTGGATAGGTTTTGGATGACCCCCTGCACCGATCTGGAGTGCCCTACCCCCGTGAGACCCTCCTCCTGTCGTAACATGGACATGACCTCTGTGTCTGCATAGTAACCTACACAAACTATACCCATGGAATCCCCAACATAATTGCCCACCCATATATCATTCCACTCAGGTAGGCCCTCCATGGGGTTTTATGGCTAGGAGGCCCCTTGTGGGATGCTTATGTGGCATGCGGGTCCTCCTTGGGAATGCATGGCCATGTGGATCCCTATGGGATGCATATGCGGCGTGCAATCCCCGGTTGATGGGATGGAAAAAGTTGAACTATTTTTTTTTGTAAACTCCTAGAAATATATGAACATACATAGAAAAAATTCCATATTTGAAATTCACTTATAAATGATATTGAAAGCATTCATCAAATAATAATTAAATATAAAAGTCAATTTAAACCCATCATTTAAATTAATTTCAATTCAAGATTAGAAAATGCCAAATTTTTAACAAAACAATGCATTTTCTTGGAATTTAAATTAAAACCCAGTATAAAATCATTGGAAAATACTTAATAATATGAATGAAATTTTATTGTTTCTAGTATCTATATCTGATTTCATCTAAAATATAGATCCATGAAGAAGTGGGCATAAAACCTAGCCATAACATTAATGACAAGATTCATCACTATAAAGGTAAAATAATCATTATATAAATGGAAATTGAATTCTTGAAAGTCAATGTAAAGTATGATATACCCATTATTCTTCCATACTGAGTCAATGTTGACCATCCACTTGGGGTACTGGACCTCTCTGATGATTTTGGCCTTAGTCATATTTTTGACTTCATCTTCAACCATGGAACCGTGGGTGGGGTGAATCTTTATCGGAGGCTTCTTGAACCCGTAGTGACACACCAGGAGGCCAAGGAAATGAACGAAAATGTAGGGAACAAGGCCTGAAATCTCATGAAGCTCCAAGAGAACATATTAGATAGCTATTTGAGGAAGCCCATATATTACAGTTGTTACTTTGGGGACATAGATGTGACGATTAGTGTCAACTTCAGATGATACCTAGTGCTGAGGTTTACCTATGTCAACTTAACAATAGCTATGGAAACACCCTTTTCAAATAAATGAGGGTTTTCATCCACATCCTCCTCATTATTCTATGTAGGGTTATTATTAGGAGGATGTGACTCTTCAGGATTAGTGGACCAAAAGGTTGTATTAGCATCTGCTCTAAAAAATGCAAAATCCTTGGTCAGGGGTTCATTTTCTACAGAAATTGTTCATTTAAAATATGTTGAACATATCTATCATGGATTCTAATTGTCACTCCCACTTTTGATATCAAAGCATAAATTTGGGGTCATCTTCCACTGAGTTAACCCTACATTTTCAATCATGGGGCAGTATCACTGATCAATTTCCATGGAGTGGAGGACTCATAATTTTATAGTTTTATGGTCCTACTATGTTATCCAAGACCATACCATGTATAAGAACATGGTAATATGTCACAAATATTTCATCATAGAGACAATGAGATATCACCCATGATTTTGGGTTGTAGGTTCCAACCAATCGATTTCTAGGATGAATCTATATTTCAAGTATATCTAAGGATCTTTAGAAGTGGATTACAGATTTTTGGGGACATTTTTATTCTCAACCACTTGATATGGATCTATTTTCCCTCCATTTTTAGTACCCAACATACAGACATCGAGATTTACAATATTTTAATGGCGACACATCACCCTGATGTACCCCTACTTGACCATCAATGGAGTTTTTCAGTTATGTGGGTTATGAAGATGGAATAACTACATAAAAAATGAATCTAGAACATTACTCCTAGGGTTTTGTAGGAATTATCCTATTTTACTAACATAAATTTGGCACTTTCTACAGGGCCACCGTGTTGAGTCTTCAGCCAAATATTTATATGTGGATTTTGATCAAACATATCGTAAACCTATATTTTCATGATGTAGGGAGTCATATATGCTTCGTAAATCCCCATTTTGTGGAGTATTTGGGTCGGAATGAGATTGATCTTGTTGAGTATCATCTTGTAAATGGGCCTATAAGTGGACTGACACATGAGCCTCTATGTGTACAATAGTGGATGTGTATAATTTAACATGTCGTTGAATAGGATCTTGAAGGGTTAATGGTCGTGACCATTTCATTGATTATTATAGGGATTCTTCATGATCCTAATATTTTAGAGTAAATTCTTTAAATCTAATGAGATAATTTAAGGAGATGAGGGTGGGGACCATATAATTTTCAACATTGTCCACACATAATATTATAATATTGTCTTGGGAAATCTTCATACAAAGAGATTATTTATGACCCTTCCATCAGTTGATTAATTGATAAAATCACTCATTAGTCCAATTATTTCATTTAGATATATTCTAGTAACATTTATTATAAATGATATAGCTAAATGGGTATAAGAGATCCTACAGAGATATTCCTAACAAAAATTGATATTGGGAGTAGATGGTTGCACTAAATGAATGTGATTCCATCCAAAGTCTGGATGAAAAACTGGAGCATGGAAACATACTGTTATATCAGAGTCCCCAACATTGGGCCACAGAGTAAGGAGAAGTTTTCTAGATGTTGTAGTGGATCACCCATATCATTAAATTTCATAATGTTTAGATTTATTAATTCTAGGGGTAGATAAACATGATCCACCCATGCGATTTATGGCTTTCTTTCCAGAAGAATTGAAACCAATCTTGTTTCTAGATCCTTAATGTGGAGGACAAGAGAAATTATCACGTCATACTAGATAAAATTTTTTATCACTAGTTCTATGACTAGATCATTATCCCGGGAGGTGGAGTGACCTTGATCTTAAGGAGGATAGTCATTCCTCTCAGGCGAAGTGGGTGACTCATATCATTGGAGCCCTTGTATCTTTCCCTAAATGAATATGTGGGTCTTCCTAGCTCAAATCTGTGCACCTGAGCATGAAAGATCGAGTGTCCAACTATAGAATAAAAAGGGTCCCTTTAAAAATTATTATGACCTAGGAACTACTAATAGATAAGATTGGTAGTAAGAAACTTATATCCCTCTTACTATTTTAGAAAAGTGGAAAACCTGTAATTTGAAATATTTTCCAACACAATATTAGATGGATCTACAACCATAGTGGGCCCCTTTCTATTTTCGTGGTTTTGGTGAGAAGGTGAAAATATATCATTGGGGGGATTCTCAAAGCCTGTCACTAGTCTCTACTGGTATGTTTAAGGTCCTATCTAGGGATCTTCCTAGTATTGGGACACTCTTTGGGGTGGGTTCCCCCTATCATTACCTATGTTAGAAGCCCAATTTATCTAATCCAAGATAGATTCAATAGTGAAATCTTTCACTATGATGATGGTCAAAGAAGATCATTCACCACCAGTGGGAAGGACGAACAGAAATTCTGGTTGTTTCCATGAAATAACAATGAAATTGAAGTCAGTGTACCACCCTAGTCTCTAATTTACACATGTTTATATGTCTCTTCTATGACATGTTGGTGCATAGTGAGGATATAAGTGTAGGACTTTTATAATGTCTAGAGGTATCCATATGATTGAGAGAAATGAGAAACAAATTGTGTTGTGATGTTAATCCTCCTACACTATTTTTGGATGGCATTAATATGTCCAAGAGTTTCAAGGTAAAATAATAAGCAATGATGAATGTGTTTGATCATCACACAAATATTTTGGTAGAATCATTCCACCTTGTCCTCAGTGAGGGACTCTAGGATTATACAATTTAGTGTTTTGGGTGGATAGAATGTGATAAGTAGTGGGTGTATGGACACGATTCTCTATAATTCATGTTATTCGTTGAATTAAGGATGATAGAATTCTAAAAATATCAAAACCCCAACTAGAATTTTTCAAGAAACAAGTGGAGGCAATAATGTAGAATTTATTTTCTACTGAGATTCTGATAGGTGATGTGTCACACAATCTAACCATTCAAAAAATATTGTAATTTCTTTCAGAGGTGGGGTAACTTCAAGACCTTGTATATATAGGATGGGGTGTTTGTAAATTCTTCTTGAGTGATAGTTGAAACATATCTCTAGTGATCAACATAGTACTCACCATCATTTGGGGGAATAGATATAGACCATGATGTATCTCCCACTTTCAATGTATAAGTTGAGAGGAGAAAAGCTACTAGAAGTAGAGACAGTTTCACTACAAGTATTTGTAACTAGCATAGAAAATCATCTACCAGATGTGACTAAGGGGAAATTTTGTGATTTTTTTGACTATGGATTCCAGGATCATTAACCAAAATTACCTAGATTCTTACACCACCTATGGAATCATAGGTTATGTCTCATTCATCAGACCATCCATCATATCAGAGGGTGAGAGATTAATGGGGACACAAAATTTTCCACAGCTCCACCTGTGATGGCACATGAGTTCCACAATATAATTTTGCTGAGTGTCTCTTGGATTTCTTCTACGCACATTACAACATGTGATCTAGAAATGAACCCTACAACAGTTTTTTTACTTCATCCTCAAAATGAATCTTTGGAGCATGGAATTCCATGGGAATGCGGAGGACCTCCTAACTAGTTGGTGGTAGCATGGAGTGGAACTCTATAGTGAAACTTCTCATCACAAATAAATCATATAAATTTTTTGGTATTTACAATGACTAGGAGAGTCAAATAGACCCAAACTAAGAGGTGGATGGTGTCTTGATCCCAATATGGCGAGTATGGTCCCAATGTGGTTATTGTGGTGAAAATGTAAAATATTCCCATGGTGGATGGGTCCACTGAAATTATAGAAGAAGCTTTAGATGAGACAAACTTAAGGTCTTCCCTTAGAGTTGGTGATGGGTGTTTTAAACCATGGATGATGGGGTTGGGGTGATATATAACTTCCCTTTGACTTATAGGGCTTGATAACATCATCAATATGGCTGGGAGGGATCCCTCTTAGGAATATCTCTTATGGTAGTCAATGTGGTTGTGACCTGTATGTCCCCTACGTCATCAATATATTGGAGGAATCTATTGGAGTGTTCTAATTAGAGGCTCCTAAAATAAATCATCGTTGTGATGGGTGGGGGATTTCCAACAACATGACCCTTTTGGGTGGTGTTTATGGCATTGTTCCATGTATTCCAAGTCATTCTGGGCCATATCTATTATTCAGGAAGACACCTTATTCCCTATATTGACAAAAGGACCCATATATCACTTCATGAAAAAATATTTGAAGATTATATGTGGAAAGGGTGCCTAGTCATCGTGGGAGGGATTGTCGATGTTGTAGTAGTATAGCGGTGTGTGATTAACACAATTTTATCCCCCTTCCCTTAGGCCTATTGGTAGTGGTTCATCATGCATTCATTGTTTCTGGAGTCCTATGGAAATTTATGGAGGAATTTGTTAGTAAATTCACCATGAAAGAGATACCAAACGTGCCCAACATTAGTATTCTATCTCCAAGGTGGGGGGAGGATCCAAATCATCGATTACTCGGATCTGGGATGTCCAAAATCATTCACATTTCCCAAGTTATAGAATAATGGTTTCAAAATGGGATAACCATATGTTTTGTAGGTGCAATGTGCCATATATCTGAATACATTCATTCACAAATCCAATAGCACCCATTATTTTTTACCCAATCACTTTTTAAGGAGATGATTTTCAAATAGGGTTTGCCATTTTTTCCATCACTTTCTATAACAAAGGAGTGTTTCATCGATATATATTTTTTAGTTCGCTTAAATCACATCCCCACTTTACCAAGGATGAAGACCTCTATTACCAAGGTTGGTGATGTTGAATCCTAGGTCAAAATGGGATAATGGAATGTCAGTTCTTCCTCCTATGGATTCATGTAGGGAGCTCATATCCTAGTTAATGTGTCCCTATTATATTTAATTCTCATTCATGAACCTCATTCCCAGTTCCGTCTCAATGTGGACACTGATAAATTAGGCTAAATTCATCTCGACTGGGAAGAAAACTATAGCTAGATTTGATGGTAACATTTGTAATATATGAGCATCTTAGAACATAGGGTATGTTGGGAATCTATAATGTCTTTTCCTTATGAATTCATAGGAATCACTCATATAATGATACATGGGCAAGGATCCCAAAGAATCTCGTATCGTTGATGTGGTATTCAACACCAGGGGAATAAGAATTAGGTGGGGGATTACTACATGTATCCAATGATTATTGTATGGGGTAGATATCTTGATCATTTCATAAGTTTAATAACTTATAGAGATAGTTGGTTCTCAGGATTAATGTCTAGTAATGATAAGTGGGTCACAAGTTTTACATCATGTGTGGATAGGTAGGTTAGATTAAGTGTGTTCAAATATGGAATTTGATCACACTTTTTGGGTTTCTTCCTTCCAAGTGGAATACATAAAAATTTTATGGGAATGTTGGTTAAATGATTAAACCTCAGTGATGTATCCCTGGTGTTTAAGGATTTTGGGACTGATCCTTAGGAAGTTATCTTAGATTTTTCAAAACACTAGTATTTAACCTCAGGGAAGAATCTTCTATACCATGTTAGGATACATTGATCAAAACTCATACAGTTCGATTCCAAGGTTTATGGTCAAGTCATTAGACTGGTCTATGCAGTTTAACATCATGTGGAAATGATCCCTGCATAATTGAACGAGAGATATGAAGAGTTAGCATAGGGCTTATACATGGATGCATTATGAAAAAGTAGGATCATCTCATGGAGGGAAGAAGGTTTCATCCCATTATGATCATTCATGGGGAATCCTGTGTTCATAAAAAAGGTAGTAAATGTGAGGTCATTCCATTCCAGTCACTCTTGGGGCATTCTTTGTTCACTACACATGGTAGGGATACAGTTTAACATCGTGTATTGGGGATATAGTTTTGTATATTAACATTAAGTGAATGGGATGTTGGTCTATATTGTATTACATCATGCAGAATACATGTAATGAGGATCTTTATCAAGGGATACCATTTCTAGGTTGGAAATAATGACCCAACATTAGGCCTCATTAAAGGGAATGAAAGTATATTTCCCTTGATGATGTCATTGGCGAGACATAACTATATATATAATAGGGACCTTCGGGTGTTCCATGACATTAAAAACTACATTTTGAAGTGAAAAATGGGGATACCGATGGTAGGGTTCTTATTCTTAAGAGAAAAAGGCATTAGCATTCCTATTGTTTGGAGAAAAGGAGATAAAACAATCCAGTCCATTTTTAAGAAATAGAGCTAGACACGAGAGTTGATGATACTCATTACATGGAAGGTCAAGGTGTAGATGGACAATGTTTGAATGGTTACAAACCACATCGTAACTCAACATTCACACAACTATGTTTAGAGGTGGGAGAAAAGGGTTAATCACATAGATTTTTTTTGTGAGTAACTCTATAGTTTCATGAAAAAATGGGGTTACATGAATGATGGTCTCTAGTAAAGTGATACATCATGTAACTTGGAGGAAAATGTTCATGCATGTTTTGGATTAGTGTGTAACCTAAGGTTATAAAAATGATTGTTATCTTGTGTGAAACCACATAGAAATTAACAAATGTTTTGCAAGGACATCTCAAACACAGGCCATTCCATGTAGGGGAACATGTGAGGCTAGTCACACATGTTATCTACCTTTGGTAATACATGGATATTTTGAGTTGTGTGATGTTATAGAATAGGGTTTTACATTTGCGGGACCTAAATCATCGACATATAGTGACCCATCCCCAATGGGGAGGGGGTATGAACTATTTATAGATGAAATGTGTAACTTCGGGTGCACACATATCCCTTTATCAAGGGTACTAGTTTTGTATGTCACATTATATTTCCATTGGGGCAATGACATGCAAGGAATCGTTTCAATTATGCATTTATCATGAAGATTTTTTATGTGGTGATGTTTAGGATTCAATGCCTCTATCTTTTTGGAATTTGGTCCATGAAATGGGGTCCATGAATTTTTTTTTTATTTTATGTCTCCTTTCATGTGTACATTATTACATGCGGAAACATAGAGTTGTGTGCCATGCCCATAATTTTTTGCCTCTATACCATGTGGCTCAAAAACTATTCACTGGGGTTGGGTGTCTTTTTTTAAGTGAAAACCCCCTTTTCACACCATGATTTACTTTCAACACCCATAACATCATTATAGATATAGACTGAATATCCATGATACATGAATGTATATAATTTCAACAAAGGATAGTTAGGTTCCCATTTGTGGATTAGATGATTTTTTCCATCAATGGACTAAAGAACCTCTTAGTGGAATGAGTAGGGATCATGAGTAAGGTGCTACACACTATGTACAATAGGTTGGTGAGTTTAGACCTTGGAATAATATGTTATTTAGACACCAAGATTCCTATGGTTGTGGATGAGTACATATAAGTCTTCCCTAATTATGTTTTTGGACTACATCTACCCCCAGAAATAGACATCTACATCAAATTAAAAAATAATAATAGACTAATATATTCTATGGTATATTATATATCCCCATCTAAGATCAAGTACATGGGGCTGTAATTACAGTACCATCAAGAGAAGGGTTTTATTAGACCAGATCTCTCCCCATGGGCAGCTCTAGTGTTTTTCTCATATGAATGATAATGAGAGCTTGGTTTGATGCACTGATTATCATTTCCTTGACCAAGTAAATATTATGAACAAGGAACCCTATCTAGGGATCATTGATCTCTTCAACTAGATGAAAGATGTGAGAAAGTTCTCAAATATTGATCTATGTTCTTCCTACCACTTGTTTCATGTTTATGAAGAGGATATTCCAAATATGATGTTATCATGTTTCTGTGTGAACTATGATTTCCTGGTGATTCCCTTTGGTGTGGAGAATTCCATCACTATCATCATGGGTATAATAAACTATATCTTTCATCTTTTTAATGATGATTTCATTGTTTTTTTATTTATCACATTATCAATTACTCTATATAATATGAGGATCATGAAAAACATTTGAGGTTGGTATTAGAATTATTCTGAGAGCACCAGTTATATGGTAAGCTATCTATGTGTCATTTATATATTATATAGGTTCACATTCTAGGGCACCCCATCTCTAGGAATAGTGTATCTAAGGAATCAAAAATGATAGAGGTAGTGATATATTGAGACCCACTGATGATCATATCATAGGTTATCAATTTTCATGTTTTTTTAGGTTCTATTAAAGGTTTTTCGTTTACTTTATTATAATTATAGCCCCATCAAACATCTTAACAAAAACGGGAATCTATTTTATTTGACTGTGTAGTGTCAGAGATCATTTGAGGAGATGAGACAAAGGATGATAAATTCTCTTATTTTGAGGTTACCGGAAGAAGTTGTTGAGTATATGGTGTTTTGTGATTCCACTAGAACTAGGTTTGGATGACTATTGATTTAGATGTAGATGGTGATAACTGATGGATCTAGGTAGTTGATAACCCTTGAATAGACTAATGGGAAGATGTATTAGAGTTGAATGTAGTGGTATCCTCACATAATACATGGAGGCTTTATCTTATGGGTGAGTGGTTTATAGTTTAATCAGATCACCAAAGTCTCAGGTATATCATTTCCTAGAGAGGCATTAACATGCGACAAATGAATTGGATAGACATCTTATAAGACTATTTCTTTGAGATAGTTTATACACCAGGGAAGAGAAATGTGTTGGTAGATTAAATTAGAAACAAGATTGTGTTCCCATTTTGTAGAGGGAGCATTAGAGTAGTTTTCTATAAAGAGAATAACATATAATTTGAGCAAGCGACAAATTATCTTCAGATGATGGCAGTGACTACCACATCTTCAGTGTATGAGAAAGTCAAATTTGGAATGCATCGATTAAGATGTTCTTCACACCAAATATCCTTAAGAGATACACCTTATGTATTTTCTAAAGGCATAGAGAACTATGAAGCCCCACATATTTATTACAGAAATTTTCATTTATGTGGTACGAAAAAAGTATCTTTTAATGTTTCCTATCTTGAAAAAAGGATCACAATACATGAAAACATAAAAAACTATTCTAAACCACTTGAATGCATTCATTATAAGTTAATCCTAAGTTCATTTACTACATCTCATAACCTGGGGGCATACGTCAATATAAAGGGTGAGAAAAATGCATATTAATGAAAAGTAAGGGAAATATTTACACACTGTCATGAGTAATATCAATAAGAACCTGTGGAATATAATAAAGGCATTACAAAAGAAAAAGGGGAATATCTGTAACTTCACATTACTGATCTGAAATGTATATATTTAAACATGACTTTGTATTTCCTTTTTGTTAACTGGGTAGGTTTGTGATGGAATTGAGAGGATACCTGTGATGGGGAAGTGTCAGATTTGTTGCACACTCATCTTTGACCAGTCCTTTCTGTAGTTTTCATGAGTATTTCTCATCGTGTAACAAGGATAAATGAAATTTAATGGTTTCTAGGTGCATGTCAGGATAAGGGATGAAATGAAGAGGTTTTACACATTGTGATTTAATTAAATATTGTATTTTTTACTCGATCTAACATATTTTTTGGCCTACTTGGACACCATATATTTCACAAAATCTAATCGAATTATAAGTTGTGTAATTTCCTAAGAATGATTTTTAGGACACCGTACATGATTTTTGTGTCCATTCAGCCACTAGTTTTCTTTTTCTCTAGATCCAAGGATCGTCTCTAGTGGTTTTGGGAGACATCATTCCTTTCCTATCTATCCATTCTTCATTTGATCTTCATTACGATTTTAGTGCATCTCATCGGGTGAGTGGCCATTATGTTTCTCTTGAGTTGTGTTATCGAATTCATTGGTCTTAAAAGGTGTTTCATAGTGACATCTTCTATATTCATTATGTGATCTCCTTCCAATTGACATTCCTTTATTTTTTGTAGTGCGGTAGGTTTTCATTATTGATGTATGTGTTTCATCCCCATTTCCACCCACCTATTGTTTTCTAAATTTCACCAATATTGATATGTATATTGGATTATAGGGCCTTCATTGAGGTTGTTAGGTTTCTATTGTTGTAGGATAACATTGTGGGCATGTGTGAACTAAGTTTCAAGGTAGGTGGATCTACCTTCAGCCTATATTTATGAACATTATTCTTCCTTATTTGCAATCAGATTTCTACATGGAATTCGTATGATTGTATTTTTTGTGTTGAAAATAATTTTTAAAATAAAAAATAATTTCTCCCTATTTTTTGATAATTTGAATGAAAAGGGGTATTTTCAATGCACTGAAATGTATTTTTAAGATGGTTTTACAATGAATTTCAATGAAATTAAATGAATTCTAAAATTGAGAACATTAGTTACCTTGGGTAATTTGGTGGAATGTTTAGCTTGGGAATTATTTCAATATTCCATTATAATCAGGAGGTTTTCCCATGGTGACTTCCTCCATTTCCTAGGACTATGGTTCTATGATATTGATATTGACATTGTTTTGGGGGTTTCCTCATGTGGCATTCCTATGATTCCTTGGCCCATGTTTTAGGAGCTAGATTGTGCACTAGATTGATTGTGGTATGATTAGATTTCTATCATGAACTGTAGTATTCCTTATTATTGTGATACATGTGTTGCTGGTTAGGTTTCTTATTTCTTGGATTTCTATTTTAGACTTGGTATTCATGTTGACTCTTGTTAAATAATGATATTGAAAATTTGAATTTAAATTGATATACATTTTATTGATTTATAACTTTGAAAAGGGGAAGAGTTTAAAATGTTGTCTATTAAACTAAATTACATATTATCATTCCATGTTTTATTAAAATGACTTTGCATGCTTTTTTATACAGAGGCTTGTTATGGAACACCTTGATGGGATCCTTTTGATCATGTTATCTCACACCCTTCACACCTCCTCATTGGTGAGAAGAGAAATGTATGTATTCTAATGCAGGGAATGGAATGTCATCATAGTGAGGCGATGAGGTTTCATGCCATAAGATTTGGGTAACAGGTGTTGAAACGGTGGGAGTTCATCCATTCCATCACATGGTGCCTCTATTTTGTTTTTTTTCCTTTGTAGTTGGACTTCTCTATTGGATATTTTGGTTACATTTACAATTTTATTAATTATGATATCTTCTTATGGTTATGGTATATATTTTTTAGATTTTTGTTTTTTTCGTCATCTAGGTCTATATATATTTCATGTGTCTATTCATTTTGGGTGAAATCATTCCATCTAATTTTATTTTTGATGCCCAGGTGCTTGTTTCCAGCCTGTGGGGATCGAGAATACCCGTCGGGTATGTAACAGATCAGTTCGGCTACTAGTTTTGAGGTTAACCCCAGGTCGGTTCTTTACAAAATGGTATAAAAGGGGAAATGTTGGGTTTTACTCAATATTCATTATTTTGGTATGTCTATTAGACTGGAGATAGGATTATTGGGACTAGAGATGTATTTTGTGAAAAGTTCTCAGACAAATATTATCGTGAAGAGACAAAATTTTCCATGTGATGTTGGGATATGTTTCCCTAGTGTGGGGTTTTATTTTAAATAAATTTTTCAACTTTTGGGGTATCTAGTACTAAATGAGATTTATTATATTTTTTGATAATTTCTACTACTTTGGTATGAAGTAGTATGCTGTTGAAAAGTGTCCCATGAGTTCCACAAGAGGGTGAATCTGATTCTCCTCAAGGGAATCTTCCAATAGATAATCATCTCATCAGGACTATATTATGGATATTTTTTGTTGGTAAAGACAAACCATGAGTTTAGAATGCATTTTTTGAGGTACAACCAATAGTTGGAGTAGGATATATCAGTCACAAGAATTCTTGTGTGAGCAGCCATCGTCTATTAAAGAAGAAATGAACCACAAGAGGTGGAGGAATGGAAGGATATGTCTAATAAAATATGTGAATATCTGGAGACACCTTAAAATATCATGGTAATGTGTGTAGTGTTTAGTATTGAGAGTTTCGATAAGTGATAGTGGGCTTCTATAGTCTTGGGAGACAGTTATGTGGAATTGGATTAGAAGGGTTTCAAAACCCTATTCTTCCAGCAATATTTTATAGAGTCACTGATGCTGGAAAAGTCTCTAGAGTTATTATCCTAGTAACAGGGAGAATATTTGGTGTCAGAGTACACCAATAAATTAGATGATATTGTGTTTTTTCCTTAGGATGTGGTAATGAATGCCCATATTAAGGTTTAGAAGTATCTATAGGGGTTTTGACTAAATATCATATCACATGTGTTTATGATGAAGCTTTCTACAAATGTAGATATGGTATAGTGATCTATGTTGATAGAGATGAATATACAAGTCAAGGTTGGATTACCCACTTCTTCACATCAATCTTTTGGTATCATTACTGACACACATGGGAAGAGATGAAATTTCAATATCATCACAGAAGTAGTGGAGTTGCCTAACAGCAATGAGCCTCCTTTTCACCATCTACTTTAGCTAGAAGTGTACCTCTGACTTTATACCATTGTGGAAAGGTTAGACATAGAAGGAGATCACATCCTATTCCCATGAATACGTGAAATAGATGTGGATGAGTTGGTCACTTGAAACACTCCTACTGGGCTATGGATGTGCCTCATTATGGTTATGGTTCATCAGCTCTTGTTACTATTATGCAGTCAGATGTTTCAAAGACTATATAGATCTATCCACTATCCTCATGATTGAAGCACTTTCATGTAGAATATGAGTTTCCATTGGAAGTCAATGCAGGACTGAAAATAGTGAGAGGTATTATCCTTATTGCATGTTCATTAGTAATCAATTTATTTGATATTGGTGCCTCCCACTCATTTATATGTAAAAGTTTTTTATATATTATTAAACCACTAAAGGAACTTATGTCGTTTTTAATGGATAAATATACACCTATTTATAATAGGAAAGAGTTGGGGTTTTACTGTCCTTTTTCATTAAATATAGCTAATGTAGTGTTGGTATAGGATATTCATGTTCTTGTTATAGATATATTTGACATTTTGATGGATATGGATTAGCTTGTCACTCGTTGAGCTAACGTTGATTTTTATCATTGATGTGTTTCTTTGCTTACTACTGATGGGAGATCTCATGTGTTTAAGGGGGAGTGGGACCTAAAGTATGGTAATTAAGGACATTCCCGCCCTGGTATGAGGTGTTTGGTTCCAAAAATTATAATTAAGTCTGATGAATTCTCTTATGTTGTTGATCTTTCGATTGTTGTTTGGGACTTTTCTGACATTTTCCCAGATGACTATCCAGTCTTCCTCTATATACATAGGTAGAGTTTCCAATTGAATGGTTCTTGGGATGCATATTATATAAAATCCTTCTTATCATATGGAACTATCATAGCTGAAAGATCTCAAGATTCAGTTGGATGACCTATTGGAAATGGTTTTATTCACCCAAGTTTTACTCTATGATAACCCATGTAATTTATCTCGAGAAGTCATATGGTTCACTTTGGTTGTTTTTGGAATCTTAAAAAGTGAACAGGGGAATATTTTATATCATGTATCCTTGCCTTGTGTGGATGATTTGTTTGATCAGTTAAAGGGGGGAAAATTAGTTTTCAAATATTGATCCTTGATTGGGTTATCATCATCTTAGAGTTTGGGATTCTAAAATACAAAATATAGACTCTAGAAGAAGGTATGGACATTATGAATATCTTGTGATGAAATGTTTTCTTACTAATTCTCCTATAGTGGATGTGGTATTGATAAATCAGATATTCCATCAATATCTTGATGCTTTCATTTTAGTGTTCATAGATCATATTCTGGTTTATTTAAATTCTAAGAAGGACCACGAGAACCATCTGAATTTGGTTCTGTAATTTTTGAGAACATGCCATTTTATGTAATGATTTGTAATTGTAGTTTCGAGATTCCAAAAATAATGTTCTTATTGATCAAAATTTATAAAAACAACTTATCAATATATCCTGAGAAAGTGGAGGATTTTTTTCCTAGAAGAACCAAATAATTTATTTAACATACATAGATTCCAGGGATTTTCTATACAGTACGGAATACTTCATAAGGATTTATCTAAAATGGTGTCACCATTGACTATGATTACCATTAATGGGATGAAATTCACATTGGATGTGATGTTTTAGTCTTCATTCAATGAACTAAAATGAATTCTAACATCAGCTCCAATTTTGATCTCACCTGATCTCAATAAGGGGTGCGTAGTGTTTTGCAATGCTTATGGTGCTGGTTTAGGATGAATTCTTATATTGGATGACCATGTGGAAGATTTTGACTCTCTTCATAATTTACCAAATGAGAAGAATTACCCCACTCATGATTTAGAGTTTTCCTAAATTATTCATGTTCTTAAATTTTGGAGGCACTATATTTTGGTGGAATGGTTCGCAATCATTTCTGATCATAAGAGTTTTAGTTATATAATTTCTAAAAATACTTGAATAAAAAAAAGATAATGGGTAGAATAACCTTAGAAATTTGATTACAATATCACCTAAACCCCATTGAAGGGGACTATAATTATAGAAGATCTTAGAAAGATATTACCATCATGGGATATTCTTGAATCAAAGGAAGAGTGGAACCTTATAAGGATTTTCGCTCAGTTGCACTTGGATGCTCAAGAGGATGTTTTGGGTGTGGTCCTGACCAGTGTTCAATTATCAACATGTCCCCTAGAGTCTATTTTGCAAATTTAGTTGTAGGATGATGAGTTTAGAAACATTTGAGAAAGAATTTATGGTGGGGATACTGTTTATTGATGGTATATCTCTTCCTATGCTAATCTTCACTTTGGGAAGCAAGTAGTCGTACCAACATCTATGAGAAGTTTACCCTTGTATAATTGTCACAAATCTTCATGGGTCATTCATCTAAGAACTATGAAGATGTATTATATCAAGAGATTATGATTTTGTTTTTCGAGTTTGAAGAGTGACATTACAGATAATGTGTCTCATTGTTACACCTGCCAATGGATAAAGGCAGAGCACTTAAAACCCTCTAGATTGATTCAGGCTCTTCTAGTGAAAGTAAGGAAATGTGATGAAGTATACAAGGATTTTTCTTGATGGATTACCATATAGTCTCAAAGTTAGGAATTCAATATGGGTTTTTATGATCTTTTGATGATGTTTTCTCATTTCATTCCCATCATGGTTATCATTGTAGTTGAAGATTTGGGTATGTTTTACATATAGGATATTGTGACATTACATTGGAGTCCTTATTCCATAATTTTGGATAGGTATCCAAGGATTACCTATAGGATCTAGAGGAGTCTCTAAGAGGTTATGGGAATTCATTTCATGTTGATCATATATTACCATCCACAGACTGACTGTCAGAAGAAATGTGTGATTTAGATATTGGAGGACATGATTTGTCCCCATGTCTTGGATTTCGGTGGATCATGGGATATCCATCTATGATTGGTTGAGTTTTTTAATAAAAAAATCATTAATTGATTAAAATGGATACTTTTGAGGCTTTGTATGGTCACCTGTGATGATCTTCTCTCTTTTTGGATGATGTGGGTGAATTATGTTTAGTCGGACCAAGTTAGGTTCAAGAAACATCCACAAAGATTCAAGATGTACATCAATGTCTGGTAATAGCCTAGTGTTGATAAAAATTATATGTAGATCAGTGGATTCATACTTTGAAATTTTCCTTTGGTGACTTGGTTTTCTTCAAATTGTTGCCCATGGTTGTGTCATTGCATGGTTGGAAATTAAGGAATGTTTTCATTGAAATATGTTGGAATGTTGGAGGTCATTGAGCAGCATGGGATGGTTTATATTAGTTTGAATTTATATTTCAAAAGACAAGTAATAAAGATATTTTCCATGTGTCTCATATCAAAAAGTATAATCCTGATCCTTCTCACATTCTGAGATGGGAAAAAATTGAGATAGAACGAGATGTTTCTATTTTAGAGAAACTAGTTGAGATCATTGACTCTCAATTGATTATATTACATCAGAAGTAGATTTTGTTGGTTAGAGTAATATGGAAGCATAGATAAAATTATAATGTGACTTGGTGAAATCATTCATTTATGTAAGAGTAGTGGCCTCATATTTTTCTAGGGGTTACATATTTCACATGACCTTCTGGGGGTGAAATGTCTTTATAGTGTGGATTTTTTAACATCCCATTATTCATTTTATATGTTTGACTTTAAATGTTTCTTTGTTTTTATTTTTATAACCAAGTAGGGGTGATAAGGAATTTAGAGGATACCTATGATGGTGAAGTCACATATTTTTTGGACTCTTAGCTTTAACTAGTCCTTTTTGTAGTTTTCTAGGGGATTTCATGACATGTAACTAAGTAACATGAAGTGTAATGGTTTCTAGGTGCATGTCATGAGAATGGTCTATATCATGAGAGGTTACATGACATGAAATGTTTTTACACATCACAAGTTAATTAAATATTAGATTTTAAACTATAGGAGTTAGATTTTTCAGCATACTTGGACACTGTGGATTTTATTACTTGTGAAAGAATTACATTTCATGTAATTCCAGAAGAAAGATTTTTTAGGATATAGTATGGGATATTTGTTTCCATTTGGCTACCATTTCTCCTTTTCTATGGATCTCAGGTTCCTCTTTGGTGATTTTTGGATACATCGTTACTTACTGATTCATTTATTCATCATTTGATTTTTTTAGATGTGGTCCACCACTTTAGTGAGTGACCTTTCTATTTTTTCATTTCCATTTATATTTATAGATCCCTTGAGTTATGTTATCAGATTCATTCATCTAAAAAGGTATTTCTTTGTGTCTACTTCCAATTCAGTTCTGTGATATCATTCCGAAGGCCGTTCCTTTTTTTGTTTGTGGTTCGACGAGTGTTCATTCTTGAGGTATGTTGTGTTTCATCCATTTTGTTGACAAAATATTTTCAAAATTGGACCAATCTTCAGATTTAGATTGGATTATAGTGACTTTGTTGACATCGCTGGGTTTTCATTGTTTGTAGAACCTATTACGGGCATGTGTGACATGATTTTCAAGGTAGGTGGTTCTATCTATAGCCTATGTTGATGAACTTTATTATTAATACTTTATAATTAAATTTATACATAGAACTGGATTGATTTTATAGTGTGTGATGAAAGTTTTCTTGAGAAAAAAAATATGTTTCACTTGTTGTTGGTAAATGCAAATAATAGAGATATTTTCAAATCATTGAAATGGATTTTTGAAATTTTTTTCAAAGCAGTGAAATGAATTGTGAAAATGAGAACATGTCTTCACATGGGTACTTTGGTGGAAGGTGTATCTTGAGGCCAACATCCATTTTTTCGTATTATTATGTGGTTTACTAATCTTAATTTCCTCTATTTTCTAGGCCCTTTGTTCTAGGGGACTAATATGGACATTTTTTAGGGGGTTCACTCATGGGGTATTCCCCTTATTTATGAGACTATGTTCTAAGATCTAGATCGTTCACTTTATTGATTATGGTAAGAGTAATCTACTAGCCTAACCTATTATATTCCTTAGTGTCATTATATTTTTTTGGAACATTTGTTCTTTATATCTTGGCATTCTTTTTTATCATTGAAAAGCATATTTATTCTTTTGAATGAATTATATGGAAAATGTTATTTGAAATTGATATACACCTTTTTGGTTTAGAACAATGAAGAAGGTAAAGGTTTTCCTTGTTTTCTATAAAAATGATTTACTAAATATCATTCCATGTATTATTAAAATCGGAATTCATGAATTGTTAAATAGATAATTCATATGGATCAACTAGATGGGATCATATTGAGCCAGTTACCTCACACCATGTGCACGTCCTTGATGGGGTACATACCGATGTATGAATAAAAATGCAGGGAAAGGAAAGGCTTCATATTGAGGTGTTGTGGATTAATCTTTGATGAGTTGGGTAGCTAGTGGTGAGATGGAGGGATTTTATCCACACCATCACATGAAGTTGTTTTTTGGGTTTGTTACTTTGTAGTGGGACATGTATCTTGGATATTTTCACTACATTTAATGTTTATTTGTTTCACTATCTTATTAAAGTTATGGAATATATTTATTAGACTCCATATATTTCTTCTTCTCAGTGTATATATGTATTCCATGTGTTTATTATGTTTGGGAGGATTCATTACCTTTGGTTTGTTGTTCAGTGTTTGGGTGATTTTTGCCAGCCCGTGGGGATCAGAAATGCTCTTAGGGTATGTAACAGATTGGGTCGGGTACCATGTTTAAGGATAAACCTGAGTCATTTTGTTTCAACATCATAATAAAAATAACATGAATTATTACAATGAAATGTGAATACAACATTTAAATGTGATATTCATAATCATATTACCACAGTTTTTCACTGATGTGACATAAAAATTAATGAGGTTATTCACCAAGGTATGATAAAACATGTCATCTCTAGAGACCAAATTGATTACCCAATTCAATGGAGGACTATTAAGGAATACCGTTCATTTGAGTTAATTAATATGAGACACATAGATCATAAAAAACATTTCACAAATAAATGGTGGAGAATAAAAGAAATATGAATCATATAAAAATCATGGCATTTTTAAATGTTCTTGAAAATAAGATCATTATTTCATTTATAACCCATGGAATGGGAATGTGGGTTTTATGTATATAAATACCAAAATAAAATTAATAATTTTTACATATCGTTGAATAACCCTATAAAAAAAATATTTTGTTATATTCTCTTAAAGATAATAAAATGTAATTTCTTGAGGAGATGATATAGATTTTGAGAAGTAAAATTGGAAACATAATGGGTATACAACAAGTTTCTAGATAACGGTAAAAGGAGGGATGACATGGGTATCCCATTGAGGAATCATAACTGGCTATAAGGGTTTGATAAAAATAAGGATAAAAATAGAGAGAAATCATAGAAATAATAAGATACATAGAAAAGTTTATTAAATTGGAGATAAAGGAATGATATTATCATTACCTTGAAGAGTTGATTCTAAAACATGAGTATCAAGACCTCGGGGGATTTTGAACACCTTGGAAGGACTCATTGTAAGGTAAAACTATCATTGATACATGATTGAATAATTTCAAGTGAATGAATCAGATAAATGGTAGGGTATTTATAGAAAGTCGATGATTTTCATATTAATTATCTTAGACACCAAGGTAGTGGTAAATGAAAAACAATGGGAATTCCAATTATATTTTCCCACGGTATAGGGAACTTGGGATGCTAATTAAGTTATTTTAATTAAAAATATTCTACCATCATTTTATATTTCTTATTTTGGCAAGGAAGATTAATGTTTTCCCAAAATAACATTTTTAAGGTTAAAGTTTCCATTTCAGAATTTGAAAAGTAAATTATATATTTGGAAATTAATTTAAATATATTATAATACTTAATATTAATAAAAATAAAATATTTTATGTTGTTTACTTTGGTTAATTAGTTATTACATCATTATCAAATAACTATGATGTCATAAAACATATTGAAACACTCAAACTGTATTTTTACTATTAACAAAAAATAAAGTATTTTAGAAAATTCTCATAAATTCAACATAACATAATTTCAACATAACATAATTTCAACGTGTTTATTAAAAAATATTTATTTTGTCAACAAAATGATCTAAATATCAGAATCCTAACATTTAAATATAAAATTCCTTATTTATTGAAAATAGTAGCGGATAGAAAATACATAGTGAAATTTCCAACACATGAAAAAATACAATAATTTTATCATTTATATTTAAATAGGAGTGTTTTAGGCATACTATTTGAATAAAATAAAATTCATTCACAAAACCTTAGTTTATTATAAAAATTATATCTTTTATGAAATGTAAAATTTATGTTCAAAAGTTTAATTTTTCAAATTCGTCATATTATTAAGAAAACAATTATCAAAACAGAACAGATGGAATTACAATTTTATCCATATAAAGGAATTAAAATTTATGTAACTATGGTATCTACACATAACCCCTTATAACATCCACATATTACTTAAGGTTAAGGTGGGATAATATGATAGAATAATGGGGTGACTTAGCTAACATCTCCCAAGTTGTAATTTCCACAAACTTGATCTTCTCTTGAATGTGGTTTTAGTTGAAGTCTCTTTTATAGAAGTCCATATTTATATTGTTCAAGAGAGAAGCCCAGTGATTATACCTCCCTCCCATGTTCTACGATATGGGCTTCATAGGGAATGAATTAACTTTTTTAGGCCATCGTTCCTCATTTTATCATTAATTATAAATTTTCATTTCTACTTATAAATGATAAATACTACATTAAAACTTTTATAAGTATTATTTTTTGAAATGAACATATTAACCAACAATCATATAATGGTCAAATCCTAATTATTGTATTTCAAATTATAAATACTTCTTTCTTAAATAGGTATAGTTTTTTTGAGTATAAAAAATAAAAACAACACATATTTTTCAGAATCATATGTCATTTAAAAATTCTTGGCCATTACATTCTTCCCCCCTTAAGAAATGTTATCCCAAAAATTTCAAAGAATTCACTAAGATGACAAAATTTTTGGGTACTTCTGTCTCACTTTCTCCTCTGGTTCCCACATTGATTCTTCATATTTATGGTTCCTTCAAAAATAATTGACAAGGTGAAGAGTATTATTTTTTAGAACCTCACCTCTACAGTGTTAGATCTCCACTATATACTCCTCATAAGAGAGTTCATGTTCTAATTGTACAAATTAATGATTCAGTACTTATGAAAGATCATGTATGTACTTCCATAACAGGGATACATGGAATACATCATTAAATTGAATTAGATTAGGTTAAATTCCATGCTGATAAGACACTAATCCTATATGATCAAGGATTTCATAGGGGACAATGTACATAGGTTATGTGCACTTTCTTCCCAAACTGCATGACTCTCTTCCATGATGAAATTTGAAGGAATAATTTTTACCAACATCAAACTCCAAGACACATCAACATTTTTCATTATGTCTCATCTTCCAACTATGATCATCCTTTATTTTTTTCAATATATAATGAAATTTTTCATTAATATTTATCACAAGATCAGGCCCATGAATATTTCTCCCACAAAATTAATCTAAATAAGTAGGAGTTATACATGGCTTCCCATATAGAGCGTCATTGGGTCCCTCTTTCATATTCGAATGGAATATGTAGTTGTATGAGAACTCAACTAAGGGGAGATGTTGATAATATCAACCTTAAAATTTCATTGATCATATTCTCAACATATCATCGAGTTTCTGAATAGTCTTTTTAGATTGGCAATCCGTTCTTGGGTTATATGACATATTGAAATTCAATTTAGTATTCAGACCATGTTGAAGATATATGTATAATTTTTATGTGATCCTTGGATCATGATTAGAAAAGACAGATAGTTGTTCCCCATGAATCCTTACGAAATCCATCATTTACGGCATGAGTTATTAATGTAGAGAAAAAAAACATCCTGAATAGAGACAAAATTGGTTATCTTGGTGAAATTTTCCACTATACCCCATGTTGCATTATTCCCGCTATATGTTTTCTAGAGACCTATGACAAAGTCCATAGTGATATTTTCCCACATCCATGTTGGTTTGAGTAGTGTTTATAATACCCATTTAGTAATTTGTTTCTCTCCCATCACTTTTTTATAATCCAGGTGTATGTTACTGTTCACAAAAATCTCCCTTTTCATGTTATCCCACCAATAATGATCATGATGGCCCCTATACATTTTAGTGCTTCTTGGATGTATAGAGAATATAGATCTATAAGATTAATCTATCATATCCTTCTTTATTTCAATAATTAATGGAACACCTATCCTTGTATTAAATTTCAATACACCTTTTTATCAATATTGAACTCAGGAGATATCAAATTTTTCATAGCCCAGATAATCTTCTGAAACAAATCATTTTCTATTTGAGATTTCTTGAGCTTCGTATATAATGATGGTCAAGAAGTAATTTTTTATAGAGATGGTGATTTCCCTTTCCTTATAGTTCCAATGTGAAATATTTCAAGTGATTTGATCAATGGTTCACCTTCAATCCTCATAAATGACCAAACAATAGGGTGTTTCTTACTTAATTAATTAACAAACATTTTTTATCTTCCATGGTGATAATGAATTGGATATTCATCATCTTTAAGAAGTTCCAAGCATCTCATTTGTCTCATGTTCAATTCATTTTTCCTGAAAATATACTTCAAACTATGGTGGGCTGTGTATATATAACATTTCTCACTATAAAGTTAGTGCCTCCATATCATAAGAGAATAATAAACCGCAAATATCTCTACATCATGCGTAGGATAATTATTCTCGTAGGTCATTAACTATCAAGATGCATAATCAATCTCCTTTTAATTTTTCATGATGACTCACCCAAAACCATTCATAAATTCATCGATAAAAATAATGAATCATACTCCGATAAAGGGTAGATTTAACATGGGTGTAATAACCGATCAGTTCATCATCTTTGGAAAACATTCCTCACACACCTTTTTCTAGATGAACTTAACCCTTTTTTGAGTTAATTGGTTAGAGTATTAGAATTTTATAAAATATTTTTCACAAACCTTTTATAATATCCTATTAGGCAAAGGAAACTATGAATGTTAGTTACTGTTATTGAACGAGGTCACTCCTCTACAACCTTTGTCTTGGTAGGGTCAATTGAGATTCTGTCATTAGTTACAATGTTTAACAAGATAGATACATTATGTAACCAAAATTCACATTTATTGAACATTCCAAATAGCCCCCAGTCCTCAGAGATTTCAATATTACCCTTAAATGATCCACATTCTTCTCAAGGCATTTGAAATACATCATAATATCTTCAATAAAGACTACCACAATGTTATCAAGGTAGTTTTAAATACTATATTCATCAAATCCATAAAAATAACATGATGATTAGTAAATACAATAAGAATAACAACAAAATCATAAAGTCCATATCATGATCGGAAGGTAGTATTGGGAATATTGTTTTTATTCACCCTCAGATGATGATAACAATATCAAATATTTTTCTTGGATATGATTCATGCCCCATTAAGGTGGTCAAATAGATAATCAATCCTTCTAAGAGGGTAATTATTCTTCATGGGGTTCAAGTTATGTTCTTTATAATAAATGTATATCTGCATTGATCTATCCTCTTTCTTCACAAACCAAATAGGTGGTCCCTAAGGAGACACACTTTGTTAGATACAACCCTTCTCCAAAAGATCTAGGATTTATTTCTTTAATTCATTGAGATAAACACTTTCAATTCTATATGGTTTGTTTGAAATCGACGTGGAACTAAAAATTAGATCAATGGAGAACTCTACCTCTCTTTCTAAGGTATTTCTAGGTAACTCCTTAAGAAATATTTCAATGTGTTTCTGAATGATGGGTACATTTTCTATTCATATACAATAATTTCTTTCTTAATCTTCCCTGGTAATTTTCTTAAAGAAGGCTATGAGAGGTGCATCTAGAAAAAGCTCAATTTGAGATAACTCTCATTTGGTGATAATTTAAGGTTTTCCAGTCACGACTAAAAATAATTAATTTATTATGAAGTTTCTATTAATGTTATATTGGGACAGTCAATCCAAACCTATAATAATAAAAAATTCTAGCATGGGAATGACTACAAGATTTTTGATGAGATTATACTCACCAAAGTGAATACTAGAGTTTCTAAACACTATTGATTGTTAGATAATCCCTCCAGGAGACTTGATAGATAGATTTACGTCTAGAATTCTGGCGATTGATTCTATATTCGTTGAAAAATTATAGGAAATAAAGTAATGTGTAAAACCATAGTAAAAAAGTACTTTTCAGGTTTGAGAGAACAACAAGAGTACCTACCACCAAATAATTTGGAGCTTAAACTTCAGCTATCATGATAAAAAAAGGATGACCATACTCTCATGGCCTATTCTATGGTTGATGGAAATTCACCTCTATTAACCTCGGATTTTGATAGTGATTTTAATAGTTTTCATGATGTCTACAGATGAAGAATTGGACATCAGGATGGGCCTACACAATTTTAATTTGTTTAGTGTCTAGAAGTTGGGGATTCAACTCACTACGATAGTTTTGAGAAATATATCCATATCATCCACAAATGTATCATTTATTTCTCATGATAAATAAGTTCCCTAAATTCTTCATCCCAAAATGTTTTCATCTAGGAAGTTACCCTTTATTTCCCCATCTTTTGTGAACAAAGAACCTACCCAAGATTTGATCTAAAGAACTATTATATTCATTTAATTTCTGAGACCACTACATCTCACCAAACACTATTTGATATTTTGTAGAACTCCACACTATCTATACATAGCTATAATATTCTCAACAGGATAGATTAATTTGTATATGGGATCTTATTCCCCTCAAAAATCTATCAGCCTTTATATTATGATCTATGAAAAATCAAGAGGTGTAACGAGATAATCTTGTGAAGTTTAACTTATGGATTCTCATTGGTTCATTTTCCATTTTATTCAACTCTAGTAATTCTTTCCTTATTTTTATTATCATCGAACAAGGGAAATACTTTTTGGGAAATATTACCCTTAAATATTCCCAATCAATAGATTTGATCTCTCCACTTGGATTCATATTTTTAATCAGTGACCACCTCTGATCAGTTCCTCCCACTAAATAGTAAATAGCTAGGGTGAGTTTCTCTTATTCCAAACAATATATTGAATAAAAGATCTTTTTTATATATCTTATCAATTGTTTTACAATCAAGGGGTTTTCTAGATCCAGTAAAATAAGGTGGTCATTGATTCATATATTACTCAATGGAAATTTTTCCCTTAGAGGTTAATCTAATCTCTCATCATAATTAATGTTATTATTCATATCTTGATTATGTTTTTTCATCAATATCATGATTTTTTCCATTATATCTTCCATTGGAGGGTTGTCAGTGCATGGTTTGTCATTCTCACCATTTAAGAGGTTTACCGATTTTCGTATATCTTCTAAAAGAAGTAAAACAGTCTAAGAAACACATTTCTCTAAAGATTATGATAATTATATAATAATTTTATGGCTTAAAACAGCATGCCAAAATATGTTACTCATTAAAAAAAATTATATTTTCTAAATATCCTTCACAATGGTTCATATAAAGTATATGATTAACTGAACATATATCCATGGATTGTCAAATTAGATGTTTGGAAAGGCATGTTGTAGTGTACAAGGTTACGCCGGGCTAGGCTCGATGCACCTTGTCCCAGTTGTTACCGCTAGGTACATCTGTTATAGAATAACTTCCATTTTTTCATATCAAGATAAGGATTTATTTTCATAGAACCAACTTACTTAATACTTCACCAGAATAATATGATGTTTTACTATATTTTAACTTGTCTCGAAGGTTCCTCCTAATGTTTTCAATTCCTAATTTCCATGAATAACAAAACATTCCTTTGATCCCATCTATGGAATCCATTACTTTTATTACAAAACATTTCATTGAAATGGTACAAATAGAGGATCATTTAATGTTTAGTTTCATGGAAAAAAGGTACATAATACATGAAAATGTAAAAAATTATTCTAATCCACTTGAAAGGATTAATTATAGGTTATGCCTGTGTAAATTTACTACATATCATAACTCGGGGACATAAATCAATGGAAAGGGTGATCATAATGACCAGTAAGTGATAGAAAGGGAAATAGTTTACATGTGATCATGAGAAATATCAATAAGAACATGAGCAATATTATAAAGGAATGAGAAAAGGGGAAAATATGAATATCCCAATTTAAAAAAAACATGAAAAGTAACATGGAAATGTGTCTACAATATTTAAATGAGTCATACTTAATCCTATATCTACTATTTGTCATTGAGGCATCATAAAAATTATGGATTTTATTCACCAATGTATCATAAAACATGTTATATTGATAGAATATATTATTTACAAATGGAATTAGAGCACTATAAAGGTTTAACATTAATAGTTCTTAATTACTATGAGATATATAGATCATAACAAAACATTTCATAGATAAAATGTGCAGAATAAAAGAAAAAAATTATATATAAAATTTATGGTGTTTTTAAAAGTGATTAAAAAAAGATCTATATGTCATTTATGATCTGCAGAAAGGGAATTGGGGTTTCACGTAGGTCAATACCATATTCAAATAAATAATTTTTATATCATGGTGAATACCCTTGGAAAATAAATAGGTTTTGGTATTCACATACAGAATATAAAAGGGAATTTCTTGAGAAGAAGAGAGAAAGTTTGAGAAGTAGAATTGGCACTATAACAGTTATAAAACATGGTTTTAGAAAAGGTTAAAAAGGGAGGGAACATGGTTATTCCATTAATGAAACATAATTTTTATTAAGGTTATGATAAAAAAAGTATAATAATAGATAGAGATCATAATAATTATAATACATGTAAAAATGGTTCTTGAATTGAAGTGAAAAGAAGGATATTTCCCTTACATTGAAGTGTTGATCCTAAAACATGAGGATCAGGACCTTGGGGGATTGATGAAACCATATAGGAATCCATGAAATGTAAAAATATCAGATATTGGTGGATCATGTATTATAAATGAATGGAAATGGAGAAATTGGTTGGTAATTATTTCAGAAGAGGAGGGTTTGTTTATTAATTTCAATAGAACCCTAAGTAGAGGTAAATGAAAAACCGTGGGCTTGAACATGGTATTTTACCATGGGATTAGAGTCTTGGGACACCTATAATGTTATTATATTCCATAGTCATAGATAATTATTTTATGTCACTTATTTTGGCAAGGAACATTATTGTTTTCAAAAAATAAAATTTTAAAAGTTAATGTTTCTATTTCAGAAATTAAAAGGGAAATTATATATGTGGAAATTGATAAAAATATATTATAATACTTGATATTAAAAAAAATATTATATCATGGATTTTTTTTAACTATTCATTACATAATTATGACATAATTATGATTTCGTCAAACATGCCGAAAAAATCATGTTTTATATTTATTATTCCCAAAAAAAATAATTTATTTTACAAAATTCTTATAAATTTTCATTCACAAAATTTTCACATAAAGACTTAAAAAATAATATTTATTTTATCATAATAATTATATAAATATGATTATTTTAAATTTTAATTATAAAACTGATTATTTGTTAAAAATAATTTTGTATATAATGTAACGCCCCGACCCCAGTTGCCCAGAGTCGGTGCATTAATTACATAACATTGGCATGATCACAAGAAAGATCAAATCCCGAAAGACCGATTGGTTTAGTAGCCTTGGAAACACTAGATATAATCATAAAGTTTTACATTACATTTCAAAGTGAAAAACTACTACAACAACAAAGTCTTCATATCCACACTATTAAACCCTCATAATATCCCTGCAAGTCATTCATAATTTACTTCTTCACTACCTGAGAAAAATAAAACATAGAAAAGGGGTGAGCTCAAATGCCCAGTAAGGATAACAATATAGCGGAACATTCATAATAAGCATAAACATTTAAGGCAATGAATTACTAAAACAAAAGCCTTTTAAAATTGAACTTCAACATAGTATGGAAAAAATAAAAATGAAATAATGCCATTTACTTATTCACATGGATATTCTACTAATCGAATAATCACATGCAATATCAATAACCACTTTCATAATGTTGGAATGCATAATGCCAGACTATCATAACCACATAGCCAAGGCCTCGTGCCAAGACTACAAATAAGATTTTGTCAAGGCCTTGTGCCAAGACACTAGTTTGTCTCATGAGACCTACCGATGCATCGAGGAGCTATAGCGGGCTCCACCCGTCACTTATTAAGTCCAATGCATTCCCATATGAAAAGGTTTAAACATAACATAAACATTCGTATTAAAACTAGAATACGAAATGTCAATAATTTCACCATAAACTATGAATGGTATAAAAATAGCACATCCACAGTCAAACATATCACAAAAACTTCAATACAATATAGAAGTTTTGTATCATAATAAATCAACATCAAATAATCTTAAAATCCATCAAAGGATGTTGACATAGATGAAATCAAAATTCTTTTTAAAGAAGTATCTCCTTTTATTTTGAAATCATTTAAGATCCATATAAAATAAAACATTTTCTTTGAAAATATTCTTATAAGCTTGTATGGAAATCTTCGACGATTTTATAACGGCGGAAAATAACCGCACCCGCCGTATAAGTTAAAAAGAACATTATTACCTCAATTCAGTCGAAAAGGTTAAAAAGGACCTTGTTTTGAAAACGATGGAAAGATTCCTTTATAAACCTCTTATAAAACGTCAAACAAGGGTATAAATGACTTTAACCCATAAAAAATGTTTTGAAATACATTTTTAAGAAACATGGATGTGGATGATAAAGATATCCCAGTAGATTATTACGTATAAACAACCTCGGATAATGAAGAGATTGTGAAATAACCCTTACCTTGTACTTTTCCTTGGTTGGGGTAGGTTAACCTCCTGTATAATGGTGAAATAGTTGTTATTAAATTATACAAGAATCATATATATTAATATGATATCATATATGATCTTTTAACATTGATTTGTTAATAATATCTTAGAATTATCGTCGTTTCGGGTGTTAACTTACTTGTTTTCTTTTGTATGTTTTGTTACGTAAGACATGTATGTAAAGGATAGGTTGTATATTATTCATATCCAGAATGATATCAAGTCCTTAAACATCATTTTTTTAAATCATCAAATTATACTTGAATGGATACGATGGAGAATGAATCTCATCGCGTTCGTGGAGACGGTAGTCCGTACGTACGCACGAGCGACAATATCATTCTTTTGATATTAAAATAATATATAAAAGGATGGTATATCATATATAAAGAATCATTAACATGTTAGATTTATTATTTACATGAGTTACACATCATTATTATACCTATCCAAATAATATTATATTGAATAACAATTACACCACGACGTGGAGACGGTAAGCCGTACGTACGCACGTATGGTGACATGTTATTCAAAGGGTGGATAGGATAATGAATATGGTTGTACCATATTTATAATAACATCACAGTATATGTGAGATACTGGAGTTATTATTTCAGAATGGTAAGAACAAAGGAAGAAGAAGTGGAAGAAGAAATGAACTTAGAAAAGGGTGGTGAAATCATTACCTCTTCTTCGGGTTCTTCCTTTTGATTTGATCAAAAGGGCTCCTTAGGTTGGCTTTCTGATCAAACTAAGGCCTCTAGGTTGTAGTGAGGGATGTTGGGAGAGTATTTGGGCAGAGTTTGGCCGAACCAAAAGGCTTTGAAGGAGTGAAGAAATGAGAAGGAGGAGTGCCCTTTTATAAGAGGGGTGAGGGGCACCTTTGGAAAAGCTAGAAATATTAATTTATAATAAATTCATATTCTGTTTCTAATGGCTCCAAAATTGACTATTCAAAGGTTAAGGTGGGGATAGGTCGAAAACAACTCAACCAATAGAATTTAGACAGGTTTGGGTACTTATATTAACCTTATCTTTAAGTATTAACTCTAAGTTAATTAGTTTCACTTTTACAATGTCTCTTTGTATTTTTATATTATATGGTTAATAGACTTACCATATACATACAAGAGACCCCCAAGTGGTCCATTAATGATTAACCTATCATAATATAAGTCTCTTGGACGAACCTTAGATTTTTAGGAATTTAATATCAATTAATAATATAATATTTCTTTTAAGAACTCTTTTATGTCAATTTTGACACTATTCAATAGTTGATTTTTGTGAAACTCATAACAGATTGATTACTTCGAACAAAGTCAGTTAAATCAATCCTAATATATCCTATTATCCTAGAAAATTAGTTTAATTCATTAAAAGTTTCATATTATATTTAATTGGGTATTTATAATATCAATTATGTTAATTTTTTACTATTTTAGTAATTACTGCATCATCATTGTGTCATAAATAAAATAAATTATTTAATGTCTAAAAATTATAAATAAAACATCATTATGTAGGAAATCTTTTTAGCTTTCTAATGAATATTTATAATCGAAAATCCAACATGTATAACCCTATTTAAAAATTGTTCTTCTAAAAGATGTAAGCTTATTCCATTTTTATTTTTATTTTAACTTTATTAATATAATGTGTCCCTACCACATACAAGTGGCTCCAAGGGGTCCCCAAATTGACCCAAGGATGCCCATGGTCTGGTATGTGTCCACCAATAAGGTTGGGACACGTTCTAGGGTAATTTTGTATTATTATAATATTATTTTTTAACCCTTATTTACCGGATTTACCCTTTAACCATGGTAAATAAAATATTTACCGCAGTAATTATTCAAAATGTGTAAAAATAAAAGTTACCTATTTACATAATTTGGACATCCTGATTCCAAATATGGAATCCATTTTCCTAAATTCAAAACACAGAAGTGGCAGAAATTAATTTAAAATTAAATCCCGCTGTCAAAACAAAAAGCGTGTTTTTAAGAGATAATAACTATCAAAAGATTGACACTTGTTTATGTTCGGTTTAATTGTAAAATTATGTCCAATGACCAACATTATATTAAATGGTAAAAATATATTCTAAATATACTTTAAAACCACTCAAATTCACAATTTATCACTATTAATTATTTTGATTAAAAAAGTTGTTTTTAATTAAAATTTAGTAATTTTCACTATTCATCAAAATATGAAAGTTATCCAAAAAGTACCAAAATTTCACCTTAGGCTAAATTCGATATTCCGAATCCAAAAATGAAGTCCATTTTCAAATATAAAATATATATAGTTTCAAAAAGTAGGTATTACTATTCATAACGGCTAGTTTAATTAGTTGTGTGTGTGTTAGAACTCGAGGTTGCGTACAACACACGCTATTGCATTATTCGAAGGGAAACGTACCATAGAAGCTTGGGGTGTTACATTATCCCCTCCTTCAAATAATTGAGTCCTCGCAATTTCTAGGGTATTACTGCATAAAAAGACTCGGGTGGTTCTTCATCATAAGTTCCTCGGGTTCCCACGTTGCCTCTTCCATCTTATGGTTTCTCCACAAAACTTTTACCAGACGCGTCGTCCGGTTTCTCAGTACTTGTTCTCTTGTATCAAGAATCCTGACGGGCTCTTCGCAATAAGACAGATCGGGTTCCAGTTCTAATTCTTCATAGGTGAGTACATGCGTTGGGTCAGGCATGTATTTTCTCAACAGAGATACGTGGAACACATCGTGAACTTTGGAGAGACTTGGCGGCATTGCCAATCGGTAAGCTACAACCCCGATTCGTTCTAGAATTTCGAAAGGTCCGATGTACCTGGGACTCAATTTACCTTTCTTACCAAAACGTATGACTCCCTTCCACGGAGATACCTTCAGAAAAACATGATCACCGACTTGAAATTCCAAATCCTTCCTTCGATTATCGGCATAGCTCTTCTGCCTACTTTGAGCTGCTTTGATGTGATTTTGGATTACTTTCACCTTTTCCACCGTTTCCTCCACCAGCTCTGGGCCTACAAGTTTTCTTTCACCAACGTCATCCCAACAGGTTGGTGTACGACATCTCTTTCCGTATAACGCTTCATATGGTGCCATCTGTATACTCGAATGGAAGCTATTGTTATAGGAAAATTCTACCAGAGGTAAATATTGATCCCACATACCCTGAAAGTCAAGTGAGCAAGATCTCAACATGTCTTCTAAGGTTTGAATAGTCCGTTCTGATTGTCCGTCTGTCTGAGGGTGGTAAGCAGTGCTCAAATAAAGTTCAGTATCCAGGGATTTCTGAAGACTTTTCCAAAATCTTGAAGTAAAACGGGGATCACGATCAGAAACAATTGATAGGGGTACTCCATGAAGTCTCACAACTTCATTAATGTATAGTCTTGCTAGACATTCCAGGGGTAGATCTTCTCTTATAGCAAGAAAATGTGCTGACTTGGTAAGACGATCAACAATAACCCATATTGCATCGTTCCTTCTAGGAGTCTTTGGTATCCCCATGACAAAGTCCATCGTAATATTGTCCCATTTCCACTCCGGTATGGGAAGAGGTTGCATGACTCCTCCAGGCTGTTGCCTTCCAGCTTTCACTTGTTGACAAACCATACATCTTGACACAAAATCAGCAATCTCCCTTTTCATGTTGTCCCACCAAAAATGTTCCTTCAAATCTCTATACATTTTGGTGCTCCCAGGGTGTATAGAGAAATTGGAACTATGAGCATCATCCAGCAATTCCCTTTTTAGATCAGGTATATTGGGAACACAAAGTCTCTTCCCGAATTTCAAAATTCCATCTTCATACACAAAGTCTCTCAATCTCCCATCATTCACAGCTTTAATCTTCTTTTGGAATTCGTCATCATCGGTCTGAGAACTCTTAATCCTTTCTAGTAAAGATGGTTTGGCAACCATTTGAAAAAGCATTGATGTTTCACCTTCCCTGGTTATTCCCATGTCCATTTTCACTTGATCCATGAAAATTGGATCCCTTTCAATTCTCATATTGTTCAAAACTCCATGGTCTTTTCTACTCAAAGCATCTGCCACCTTGTTTGCCTTCCCCGGGTGGTAGTGTATCGTACAATCATAATCCTTGAGTAATTCAAGCCATCTCCTTTGCCTCATGTTGAGTTCTTTTTGTGAGAAAATATACTTCAAACTCTTGTGATCAGTATAAATCTCACATTTTTCACCATAGAGGTAGTGCCTCCATATCTTCAAAGCAAAGATCACTGCTGATAACTCGAGATCATGAGTAGGATAGTTTTGTTCATTAATTTTCAACTGTCGTGATGCATAGGCAATAACTCTATCATTCTGCATAAGGACACCGCCAAGTCCTTTCTTCGATGCATCACTATAAATAACGAACCCATCATTCCCCGATGGTAGAGTCAATATAGGAGCATTGACTAATCTTCTCTTCAGTTCTTCGAAACATTCTTCACACTCTTTTGTCCAAACAAATTTAACCCCTTTACGTGTGAGCTTCGTTAATGGGTTAGCCAATCGGGCAAAATTCTGGAGGAAACGCCGATAATAACCTGCCAAACCAATAAAACTACGTACCTCAGTTATACTCGTAGGTGTTGGCCATTCTTGGATTGCCTTGGTCTTAGAAGGATCAACAGAGATTCCATCTTTAGAGACAATATGGCCAAGAAAAGAAATCTCCTGAAGCCAGAATTCACACTTGCTAAACTTCCCATATAATTCATGCCTCCTCAGAGTCTTCAAGATAATGCGCAAGTGATTTTCATGATCTTCGTAGGTTTTGGAGTATACCAAAATATCATCAATAAATACCACCACAAATTCATCGAGATACTCCTTGAAGACTCTATTCATCAGATCCATGAATACAGAGGGTGCATTAGTCAATCCAAACGGCATTACAGTAAACTCGTAATGCCCGTACCTGGTTCGAAATGCTGTTTTCGGAATGTCTTCCTTCTTCACACACAACTGATGGTATCCAGATCGAAGGTCAATCTTTGAAAAGTATTGAGCTCCATGCAGTTGGTCAAATAAATCATCAATACGAGGTAGGGGATACTTGTTCTTTATCGTTATAGCATTGATCTCCCTGTAGTCGATACATAACCTCATAGATCCATCTTTCTTTTTAACAAAAAGAACAGGGGCTCCCCATGGAGAAACACTAGGGAGAATAAATCCCTTATTACTCAATTCCTCTAGTTGTTTCTTTAGTTCGACTAACTCTACAGTGGCCATTCTATAAGGGTCTTCGATATAGGCCTTGATCCAGGAATCAAATCAATAGAAAACTCAACTTCTCGTTCTGGAGGATGTCCAGGTAAATCTTCTAGAAATACATCTACAAATTCTTTCACAACAGGTACATCCTCTATTTGAACATTCCTTTCCTCACCCGCAGTTATTTCATTCTCTTCCTCCCCAATAATTGAATTTAGTTGAGCTATTGAGGGTGGATCTAAATAAGAATTAGGTGGTGACGATTCTGCTCTAAAAATAAGGTGTTCCTTATCATTATCATCAAGAATCGTAACCTCTTTCTTCTTACAATAAATCTTCGCATCATAGTCCGAAAGCCAGTCCATACCGAGGATTATATCAAACTCGACCATAGGTATGACGATGAGATCAGCAGATAAAGAAAATTTATGTGCTCTAATGGGGACTGATTCACAAAACATTGTTGCAACGATACTTCCCTTAGGAGTTTTAACTGACAACTCCCTTATTAAATCAAATTGGAAATATCTAATTTTCTTAGCAAACTGGGAAGATATGAAACAATGCGATGATCCAGAATCAAATAATGCATTTTCTAAACTTGAGGAAACCATTAAATTACCTGCCACCACGTCTTTCGGAGCTTCTACCTCAGCAGTAGTGATAGCATAAGCCTGGACTTGATCCCTTGGCCTTTTCTGAGGTAAGTTCTCCTGACGCTTAGGACATGCATTTGCATAATGCCCCATCTCCCTGCAATTGTAGCACTGAACGTTGGTAGCTTCCTTCTTCCCCTTGCAATCATGAGCTTGGTGGCCTTTTTCACCACACTTGTAACAGACTCCCATTCCCTTCAAGCAAGTACCAGGATGTTTCTTCCCGCATTTACCACAAGATGGATATTCAACCTTTCCCTTCTTCCCCTTATTTCCATTCCCAGATTGATCAGCAGGTCTCTTCTTCTCTTGCTTTGCTTTAAAGTCATAAGACTTAGAGAATTCCTTTTCGGTCTTTATAGCACATGAGACAATGTCTTCGTACGATGAAAAGGATTGTGAGACTAATGCTCGATGGAGAAATGGTTTTAACCCATCAAAGAAACGATCAATCTTACTTCATGGGTTGCGAATATAATCTCCAGCATACCTCGCTAACCTTGTAAAGTTAGCCTCATACTTTGTGACATTCTCATCCTCCTTTTGTCTCAGACTCAGAAATTGTCTTTCCATATCCGGTCGATGGTCGCGAGGGAAGTATTTTTCTAAAAACAGATCTTTGAATTCCCTCCATTCCATATTTGATACTTCATCATCTTCCTTCGTATTTTGAATCAATGACCACCATTGATCAGCATCTCCAGTGAGGCGGTAAACTGCCATGATAACTTTTTCCCTTTCACTGCTCCCCAAAGCCTGAAATATTTTCTCTAGGGAAAATATCCATTGCTCAGCTACTAAGGGATTTGTATTCCCATTGAACATTGGTGGTTGTTGCCTCATGAATCGATCTAACATTGATCCTCCACGCTGCGGATCAGGGTGCTCCATACGGGTAAGGTTATTATTCATAACCTGAGTAAGTTGTCCCAGTATGGTGATTAGCTGATCAGCACCAGTTGCATCACCAGCCCCACTATAATTATCTTGAGCAGGAGGGCAATCCCTACATGGAGTGCGTGCATTGATACGGTTTCCATTTCTTCCACTAGGCGCCATTTCTAAACAATGGCATAAACTAGATCAGTTTATGAATCAAAATACATAATCCCATACTTATAAAACACTTAACATAAATTGAACTATTTATGGATATAATCCATAATCATAAAAATGTTTTCTTTGAGGAAGTATATACTCATAAACCCTTCATAATGATTTGTAAAGATAATGAGAGTTATCCTAAGCATATCCCCCGGGAGTGTCGTAACCAAGAGTGCAGCAAGGCCCGTTGTCGTGCACCAGTTCCCGTTCGAGTCTAGCTCAAAGCGGTGTTTTCGGGTTTTACCCCTAGGTACATCTGTGCCAGAGCCGCCTCTACCTGCTCGTATCCAGACAGGGATGTATTGCTCGGAAAACTCACAAAATCTCTACAATACCAAAATTCTAGGAAGTTCTTCTATACTAATCCTCAAAGTTCATCTTAGGTCTACGTGCTCTAATCAGAGTTTATCTAAATCTAGTTTCCAAGGTTTGTACTAAACTTCCTCTGATACCAACTGTAACGCCCCGACCCCAGTTGCCCAGAGTCGGTGCATTAATTACATAACATTGGCATGATCACAAGAAAGATCAAATCCCGAAAGACCGATTGGTTTAGTAGCCTTGGAAACACTAGATATAATCATAAAGTTTTACATTACATTTCAAAGTGAAAAACTACTACAACAACAAAGTCTTCATATCCACACTATTAACCCCTCATAATATCCCTGCAAGTCATTCATAATTTACTTCTTCACTACCTGGGAAAAATAAAACATAGAAAAGGGGTGAGCTCAAATGCCCAGTAAGGATAACAATATAGCGGAACATTCATAATAAGCATAAACATTTAAGACAATGAATTACTAAAACAAAAGCCTTTTAAAATTGAACTTCAACATAGTATGGCAAAAATAAAAATGAAATAATGCCATTTACTTATTCACATGGATATTCTACTAATCGAATAATCACATGCAATATCAATAACCACTTTCATAATGTTGGAATGCATAATGCCAGACTATCATAACCACATAGCCAAGGCCTCGTGCCAAGACTACAAATAAGATTTTGTCAAGGCCTTGTTCCAAGACACTAGTTTGTCTCATGAGACCTACCGATGCATCGAGGAGCTATAGCGGGCTCCACCCGTCACTTATTAAGTCCAATGCATTCCCATATGAAAAGGTTTAAACATAACATAAACATTCGTATTAAAACTAGCATACGAAATGTCAATAATTTCACCATAAACTATGAATGGTATAAAAATAGCACATCCACAGTCAAACATATCACAAAAACTTCAATACAATATAGAAGTTTTGTATCATAATAAATCAACTTCAAATAATCTTAAAATCCATCAAAGGATGTTGACATAGATGAAATCAAAATTCTTTTTAAAGAAGTATCTCCTTTTATTTTGAAATCATTTAAGATCCATATAAAATAAAACATTTTCTTTGAAAATATTCTTATAAGCTTGTATGGAAAGCTTCGACGATTTTATAACGGCGGAAAATAACCGCACCCGCCGTATAAGTTAAAAAGAACATTCTTACCTCAATTCAGTCGAAAAGGTTAAAAAGGACCTTGTTTTGAAAACGACGGAAAGATTCCTTTATAAACCTCTTATAAAAAGTCAAACAAGGGTATAAATGACTTTAACCCATAAAAAATGTTTTGAAATACATTTTTAAGAAACATGGATGTGGATGATAAAGATATCCCAGTAGATTATTACGTATAAACAACCTCGGATAATGAAGAGATTGTGAAATAACCCTTACCTTGTACTTTTCCTTGGTTGGGGTAGGTTAACCTCCTGTATAATGGTGAAATAGTTGTTATTAAATTATACAAGAATCATATATATTAATATGATATCATATATGATCTTTTAACATTGATTTGTTAATAATATCTTAGAATTATCGTCGTTTCGGGTGTTAACTTACTTGTTTTCTTTTGTATGTTTTGTTACGTAAGACATGTATGTAAAGGATAGGTTGTATATTATTCATATCCAGAATGATATCAAGTCCTTAAACATCATTTTTTTAAATCATCAAATTATACTTGAATGGATACGATGGAGAATGAATCTCATCGCGTTCGTGGAGACGGTAGTCCGTACGTACGCACGAGCGACAATATCATTCTTTTGATATTAAAATAATATATAAAAGGATGGTATATCATATATAAAGAATCATTAACATGTTAGATTTATTATTTACATGAGTTACACATCATTATTATACCTATCCAAATAATATTATATTGAATAACAATTACACCACGACGTGGAGACGGTAAGCCGTACGTACGCACGTATGGTGACATGTTATTCAAAGGGTGGATAGGATAATGAATATGGTTGTACCATATTTATAATAACATCACAGTATATGTGAGATACTGGAGTTATTATTTCAGAATGGTAAGAACAAAGGAAGAAGAAGTGGAAGAAGAAATGAACTTAGAAAAGGGTGGTGAAATCATTACCTCTTCTTCGGGTTCTTCCTTTTGATTTTATCAAAAGGGCTCCTTAGGTTGGCTTTCTGATCAAACTAAGGCCTCTCGGTTGTAGTGAGGGATGTTGGGAGAGTATGTGGGCAGAGTTTGGCCGAACCAAAAGGCTTTGAAGGTGTGAAGAAATGAGAAGGAGGAGTGCCCTTTTATAAGAGGGGTGAGGGGCACCTTTGGAAAAGCTAGAAATATTAATTTATAATAAATTCATATTCGGTTTCTAATGGCTCCAAAATTGACTATTCAAAGGTTAAGGTGGGGATAGGTCGAAAACAACTCAACCAATAGAATTTAGACAGGTTTGGGTACTTATATTAACCTTATCTTTAAGTATTAACTCTAAGTTAATTAGTTTCACTTTTACAATGTCTCTTTGTATTTTTATATTATATGGTTAATAGACTTACAATATACATACAAGCGACCCCCAAGTGGTCCATTAATGATTAACCTATAATAATATAAGTCTCTTGTCCGAACCTTAGATTTTTAGGAATTTAATATCAATTAATAATATAATATTTGTTTTAAGAACTCTTTTATGTCAATTTTGACACTATTCAATAGTTGATTTTTGTGAAACTCATAACAGATTTATTACTTCGAACAAAGTCAATTAAATCAATCCTAATATATCCTATTATCCTATAAAATTAGTGTAATTCATTAAAAGTTTCATATTATATTTATTTGGGTATTTATAATATCAATTATGTTAATTTTTTACTATTTTAGTAATTACTGCATCATCATTGTGTCATAAATAAAATAAATCATTTAATGTCTAAAAATTATAAATAAAACATCATTATGTAGGAAATCGTTTTAGATTTCTAATGAATATTTATAATCGAAAATCCAACATGTATAACCCTATGTAAAAATTGTTCTTCTAAAAGATGTAAGCTTATGCCATTTTTATTTTTATTTTAACTTTATTAATATAATGTGTCCCTACCACATACAAGTGGCTCCAAGGGGTCCCCAAATTGACCCAAGGATGCCCATGGTCGGGTATGTGTCCACCAATAAGGTTAGGACACGTTCTAGGGTAATTTTGTATTATTATAATATTATTTTTTAACCCTTATTTACCGGATTTACCCTTTAACCATGGAAAATAAAATATTTACCGCAGTAATTATTCAAAATGTGTAAAAATAAAAGTTACCTATTTACATAATTTGGACATCCTGATTCCAAATATGGAATCCATTTTCCTAAATTCAAAACACAGAAGTGGCAGAAATTAATTTAAAATTAAATCCCGCTGTCAAAACAAAAAGCGTGTTTTTAAGAGATAATAACTATCAAAAGATTGACACTTGTTTATGTTCGGTTTAATTGTAAAATTATGTCCAATGACCAACATTATATTAAATGGTAAAAATATATTCTAAATATACTTTAAAACCACTCAAATTCACAATTTATCACTATTAATTATTTTGATTAAAAAAGTTGTTTTTAATTAAAATTTAGTAATTTTCACTATTCATCAAAATATGAAAGTTATCCAAAAAGTACCAAAATTTCACCTTAGGCTAAATTCGATATTCCGAATCCAAAAATGAAGTCCATTTTCAAATATAAAATATATATAATTTCAAAAAGTAGGTATTACTATTCATAACGGCTAGTTTAATTAGTTGTGTGTGTGTTAGAACTCGAGGTTGCGTACAACACACGCTATTTCATTATTCGAAGGGAAACGTACCATAGAAGCTTGGGGTGTTACATATAAAATGCATACCGAAATTTCTTACACTTGAACAAAATAAAATTATTTTATCATTTATATCTGAATAGGAGTTTATTGATCATACTATTTTAATAAAATAAAATTTATTCCTAATAAAACATTTTCTTATATTAATTATATCTTTTTTGTAAAGTACAATTTCTGTTCGAAAAATGAATTTATCAAATTTATTATATTATTAAGAAAAACAATTCCCAAAACAAAATTAATGGAATAACCATATTATCTTTTAAATGGATTACAGTTTAATTAACTATGGTCTAGACACATAACCCCTGAAACTCCACATAAGACATATGGGTAAGGTGTGTGTTGGAGACAGATTCATGGGGGTGACTCATCTAACATTTCCCAAGGGGTAATTTCAACTTACTTCAACTTATACTAATGGTGTTTTAATTCAACATTAACTTATTAAAGCTTCGATTGGGATTATTTAAGAGAAAATACACGTGATGCTACCTCCCACCCATGTTTTTACAAATCGACATCATATGACACGAGTATACTGGTTGAGTCCATCATACGAACTTTCTACATTAATTATCCTTTGTCATTTATACTTATAAATACTAATTATAAGGTTAAATTTTTTTCGTGAGTATTGTTTAAAATGGTCATATTGACCAATTTTCATATTTGGAAAACAATCATATAATGGTAGAATCATGATAGTCATGTTTCAAATTCTACTCAATTTTTTATTAATGAGGTGTTGTTTTTTGAGTACCCAAAATAAAATAACAGACATTTTCATGAAACAAATATCATTTAAAAGTATGAGTCGTTACAAGAACATCATCCTTTACCATGATTGGATAGTGGTTCTGATCATGTTGTATGATGAGGTTATGCGGATGTTTCAAACCTCCCAATTAGTGGGAAAACCTATGGTAGTTGAAATGCACTTGGACCTTTGACATTGGTTTTTGTGTGAATTAATGAGAAACGGTGTTTTTTAATCAGTTTCCCTATGACCACTTCTTAATAGGTGAAGTAAAAGCATCAGGTTCTAGAATGTTTGAATCAACCTCTTCAGATATCTGAGTGGAAGTGAGATGACATATCAATGTATTTTGTGATGATTATTCTACAAAAAATGAGTTGATGCGATATAATGTAGATGATTGTTGACCGACATACCAAGTTAGCTCACTTACATTCCATTAGAGAGTAGATTATGGTGGAGTGTTTGGGGAACTTATACATACATGATATCATTTAAATTCATGAGGTACCCTCAATGATTATCTTAAATAATGTCATCCTATTTATTTCATAGTTGTGGAGAGGTTTGTATAGGGAATTCATGACCCAGTTATGGATGAGAAAAACATTCCACCCAAAACATATGGACATAGTGAATGAAATATCTTGGTTTGGGAGGATATGTTGAGATCCTGCATGTTAGAAATCAGTTGAAATTATTTAGATCACTTACAAATGATGGAGTTCAAATATAATAATATTTATCACCCCACTATTGAAATTGCACAATTCAAGGATCTATATTGAAGACCCTATAGGACACCCATGTGTTGGATGGAAATATGAGAGTCATAGATCCTAGTATTAGATCCAGTATTAGAGATAATAGAAAAGGGTTAGATTATTTTTGAGTCAGTGAGAATGAATCAATGTCAAACGAAATATTTCAGAGACCAATGTCAAAAGGCCCTTGGACCTCAACAAGGGAGACCATGTGTTCTTGAGATTCTCCATACAATTACGTTTACAGAAGTTAGGTCAAGGTAGCAAGCTATACTAAGGGTTCATTAGGATATTATGAATTTTTCAAAGGTTTGTTAAAGTTACATACCTCTTATATTTACTCCCACAATTTAGATGAGTACGGGATATCTTCTATATTTCACAAATGAGGAGTTACATTCATTATGTATCACAAATTATTGACTAGGGTTAGATAAAAATCATAGAACGAACTTTAGTTTCAGTGTATTTAGTGGTGATAAAGGATTGGTAGGAGAGAAAAATACATATGAGGACCCTTCCCTTTGTGTTGTTTATTTGACAATATGGGAACCTCCATGAGAGCAAATAGAAGAATAGAGTTAGATTCAGTCTTAGTACCCTCACATTATCTAGTTGGGTTTTTCTTTTTGGGGTAAAAATGTTGAAGGAGGGGAGAATTAAATTACTACTATTTTCTTATTTGGACCCTTTATATATTTTTATAATCATTTTTTGGGCTTTTACAAAGTTATTAAAACATTACAGGTTTCATAGGACCCCAAAATTGTTATATTATAAATATTCAACTACACACACATATTTATGAAAATAATGGAATTACCATTTATTATATTCATTGATGGGAGATCTGAGACTACCAATTGTTTCCAAAAATGATTATTACCCTATGTGGAAAATAATTTTTATACGCATCATAATATTGTTCAAAACACATTAATGGGTAGATATTAGATAAAATAAAAAATTAATTTAATTTATTAATTTAATTTTCCAAAATCTAATTCTCTGATTTATAAACCCCATTATGATGATTCATTAAAGCTATTTTCATAACCATGAGAATTAAGTATAAGGGAGAGAGTGTCAATGTAGGAATAATCATAAATAAACTTATATAGAGGATTATGAATCACTGATTGAATTAAATAAATCTCATTATCAACATCATTTTGGATTCTTTCTTCATCAATTATGGATCCGGAATCTATGTTGTGATCATTATTTTGTATCATTGCCCTAAAATTTCTGATTTCTAGCATGGAATTTAATTTTTTCTTTGAATCTGTAGTTTCCTCCCTTTGGAATCATCTCATTAATTTTATTTTTTGATTTTTCCTTTTTCCCAAGAAAATATTTATACCTGATTTACATGTGATTTTCTTGTGATTTCAATCAATGGTCAAGTTATCAATCATTGTTATTTAACTCTCCTTCATTTCCCTATTATCCCTTCTTCCTTCACGTGTTTATTAATGGCCTATGGTAGGATAACGATAAAAAAATATCCAGTTTAAGATGTGATAAAACACATAATTCAAATAATTTTATGTGTTTGGAAATGATTTATAGAAGAAATGATGATCGATGGGGGATTTCTGAAGAATTAATGTGGGTCAAAGCCTCAGATTATGATGATGTTGGGAATATGTGAAGGCTACTTCATTTGATTTATATCTTCCAAATAGATGGAGTGGTTTTATAAGACCTCAAATTCATTGGTGTTGTTGTACAAATTGGTTTCCCCCTTCTGTATCCCGAATGGAGTTTTCTGGAATGAGGTGGTTTATAAAATGATTCCTAATCCCTCTCGTCTTACACTCATGTGGCATATTGCTCATAAAAAAATCCCAACTAAAGTTTTCCTGCAATCTTATGGATTTTATCTTTGTTCTAAATGTCGATTGTGCAATCAACATTTAGAGGACATTAATCATATTTTTTTTAATCTTGTGACAATACTATGGCCCTTTGGCATTACAACTTTGATCTTTTTTAGTGCAGATGGATTTTGGACACATTTATTTTCTCACAATTGAAAAAAACGTTGGAGTTTCTGAGGTCTCCCCAAATCAAGAATCTCTTTCTTACTGTTGTTGCGGAGCTTCTGCATATTCTATGGTATGATAGAAACAATTATTTTTTTAAAATAAAATCTTGTAATATTAATACAGTTAAAATGAGGATTATTTTTGCTATACAAGAGGCGGCCACAATCCAAAAAGGCTATTGTGAAAATTCTATCATAGATCTTGAAACCGTTCGCCGAATTGGTGTCAAAGGTAATTTTCTGAAGCCACACTACACTATTGAAGTCTTATGGCAGGAACCTCCACCAGGATGGATTAAATTTAATGTGGAAGGAGCCTCAAAAGGAAACCCTGGACTTTTGGGATGCAGAGGAATTTTCAGAGACCATCAGGATCGGATCCTCGGATGCTTCTATGGAAGCTGCGACATTGCTTCTGCGTTGGAGATAGAAATGCTTGCTACCATTCATGCCATCTCCTTTGAAAAGATTTTCAACTGGCATAATATCTGGATCGAGAGCAACTCCACTAAAATTGTGCAAGCCATATGAAAGGGTGATGCTCATCATGCTTGGTCTCTCACCCCCCGTTGGATGGACAACCTCACCGCGCTCAATGGCCTAAACTTTATTGCCACTCATACCTATTGTGAGGCTAATACGATCGCTGATGGGCTTGCCAACATGGGTGTCTCACATGAGATCACTTGGAGGAATGACCTCCCTCTGGAGTTGACACCTTTTTTTATTAAGGACTCAAGAAAATTGCCCTCTTTCTGTCTCATATAACTTGTATGCTTCTCTTTTCTTTGGAATAAATCTCTAAGTTCTGGTCTTTTGACAAAACATGCCATTTTTCAAAAAAATGATTCTTCAAATGTACTCAACAAATGGGTTCATTTTGCTAGAAACTATCATCTTTTTCTTTTTGGAGATAGAGATATTTAGTTATGTAGTAATGTATTCATTGGTTTTATGGATATAATAGTCACATTGAGGTCATCTACAAGTGATTAGATACGGAAATAGTGAAATTTATGGACTCTCATACTTTTTGGAGGCTTGTAAAACTGGATGACCAAATGTTACTCAATATATATAGAGGGTTGGTCCCCTATGATAAAGTTGTGATGAAAAAGATTTATATTACATGCTTTATATAATCTAAGTAACTTATTGAGTCATTAAGCTATAAATTTTTCTTTTTAGAGAAATGATACTCTATAATGTTTCTCCCATGGATATAGGACTTTTAGTATAAACCATGTAAAAACAATGTGTTATTTTTTCTTCAATTTATATATATTTAATAGAAAATAATTATCTATTAGAGTGAATTGTAATGATGTTTGTTAAACATATATTAGTTATTTGGGTGAGCATTGTTTCTTCCTTGTTAAGTAACATTATTTTTGAAGAGTTCCATTTCAACTTTCTTTCACCAAAGTGATTCTGTTACAACTACATCTGATTGTTTATTACAATGTAAGTAGGGTGTAATTAAAAATAAATGGAACTAGATAATTGGTTATTAGGAGGCCCAATGGTTCAATAATTATTTTAGGTATCTTTATTTTTCTATATGTCTTTCAAATTTCAGTTGGAATCATTGTTTTTTTGGATAAAATCTAAATAAGGCTATGTATGGATCGATAAATTGATGAAGTAGATTTAATTTTTTTGAGTGTACAGACAGAATACCATCTCATTTAGAAATATCTTGAGCATCCGTTAAATGGTATCAAACCAAAATCAACACTAAAAATGTTGAATGGTAAAATATATAATATAAGACACTATCCTTGATATGAATTAATTTAGTTTGAAGTGTGTCTCTGAAACATGTATAGAATAAATCTATAATAAAGTTTGTGGAATCCCTTTTAGAAATATATTATATTCCTATAGTACTGAATAATGTTGTCTTAATGTAGAGGTTAATCAAGATTTTGTTATTTTAAGGAATATATGAATCAAATTTATTGTTTTATTTGAACCTAATGAAGAGCTATGTGTAGTTTATGAATGCTACTTTTTAATATGAATTTTGGATGATTTTTTTATTATCATCTATCCATTTGTATTGGGAATCCTTGGATGTCATTTTATGTAGTTTATGTGGAATAGATGAGATGTTCTTCATTAATTTTCAAAATATTATTCTCATTGAGGACCATTGAATAAAAGAGAGTGATACATCTTCTGGTGATTTATTAAATATAGAAGGAATTGTATTCTCTCCTCATTAAAAGCATAATAAGTATTAATAGAGGAATGAAAATGAGAGAATCATAGGGAAGTCTTCTAGAATATGGTTTGTTTATTAGAATTTCAGAAATAGATATCAGCTCAATAAATATTTTCATGATAGGAAGGAAATTATTGGAAGGGATTATTCCAGATATTTAATTTTGGTAGTAGAAAGTAGTGTAGTTCTACTCGTGAATGTTTTGATACAAATATAATTGTATATCATTGATTTTGAATCTTTATTAAATTTTAGATGTGGAAAAGAGTAAATATAATATTACGTATCAAATTTTTTTGGATGATTTAATAATGTATATAATTAATATCTTGAAATTGTTGGAAATGGAGAAGTAATAGTTTAGTAGAATAATTAAAGTTTCTGATATTTACAAAAGTATAGAATGTTCGAGGAATTTATAAGAACATTATTTTAGTTAGTCAGTTGGATGGAGTAGGTTTCGAAAAAATATTTCCAAAATTATATTGTATCATTACTTTAGGATATATTATCATAGCCACAGGTGAATAATATGGATCATTGTATCTGATTGGAAGGTAGTGGGAGAAACACTTACTGTGAAAACATATTTTGGATGTTTAAAAATTTGGAATAATCAATCTAGGAACAATATAAAAAAATGATTATAGATTATTTTAGATATATCTATACTAATGTTTAATTATTTATACATTATAAAAAGTTATAGTTGTATACTTAGTAAGAAATATAATGTTTCTTTCAATCTGTTTGTAAAAACTCAAAAATTAATCACATCACTTCATGTAGATGGTAGGTTGTACATACACATGAGATAAATTAAAATTTCATTAATAGATGAAAGGGTTTGGAATTAAATGATATATAAAATTTAATGAATTAATATTTTTTGTACGTTTCATATTTATTCATTTCTTCTGTCATTATGACTGTCCATGTGATTCAGTGATGGAAAACAAATTACATTGGTTTATGTGGTGGTAGCCCACTATACACATGCACGATGGTTTTGTTTCCCATATGATAGAGAATGAGGTCGATAAATATTATTCCATAAAAATACTACATTCTTAATATGTGGGAGATACTGTTTTTATTATATTAGAATTGTTGAGACATAAATGAATTAGGTAAAATAATAAGTAAAAGAACAGCTTCGTTAAGACAATTACCATTGCAAAGAAGAACCTCCTTTGGATCACCTGTTAAGGACCATAGGGTTCGTATTTTGGGAATAAAAGAACCTCTAGAATAAGGCTAAGGATTTTAAGGAGTAATATTATTAGTATTTTGTTGATCTAAATTGCTTTAATAGTGTGTATAAGTGAGGGGAGAGGGATCACTTTTTGAAATTAAGGGACTGGGGAACTTATATTTTTTCAAGGGTTGTCAATAATTCCATGTCACTTTAATGAAATTATTCATCCAAATTGGATTATATTTGATGGGGAAATTTATATGTCGTAAATAAAACCAACCAGTGAAGTTTTAGTAAGCTTTTATGACATTTATTATTCTTATATATATATATATTAACAACCCCAGCAACATTGTTTTAATCTTAACCATGGCAATTAGTTTTTACTATTTTTATTATTCATTAGGACCAAAAAAATGTTAATAATATTTCATAATAATAATTATGATCATTCAAAATATTGAATAATTTTTTTTAAATTAAACTCATAAATTTTTTTGAGTTTTATTTAAATGCAAACCCTCAAACGTGTCAAAAAACAATTTTTCAAGAAATGCATTTTTTAGGCATGAGATGATATGTAGTTAACTATATGATGACTAATACAAATTATATGGATTTAAATTTATATTTTTAGATATAAAATATATAAATTTATTTTAAATCATTCTTCATTAAATATTAGTTAAATTATTTAATATTGCAAGGCATTGTCCTTTTTAAGATAAAAAAGTTTTATGAAAATAACCCTTTTTACCTTCAAATGATCATATAATTTTTTTATAAAATATAGTGTAAATAAATTATTAATTATACATAGTATAACCTAAATAAACATGGAAATATTTAAATAAAAAATTTAATTATTAATAACATCTTATATCTATGGGATAATTTTAAAAATTTATTCACAGACTATTTTAACCAATCAAATTCAAATCGAAATTCAACATATCAAATTAGAATTTTAGTTCCCTAAAATATTAAAATGGTCATTTTATTGTATTTTTATTGAAATATAATGCTCAATGAATATAATTTAATCTCAGGTATTACATTCTTCCTTCCAATAATATTTTAATCAAAATATTTTTATGGATATCACATTCTAAACATGTGAGGGTGGTTTTTCTTAATTACATTATATCCATCCTACGTTTCTTCATCAATCTTATGATTTCTAGAGTGTAACATTTTCCATTTGAGCCATCCCATTATAATATAATTTATCTCTAGATCTATGAATTTGGACATGTTTTTCATTGTAAGATAGATCAGGTTCCAATTATATTTCATCAGTGGTGATCCAATGTGTTGGATCTAGCATGTAATTCCTTAACAATGATATATAGAACACATCACATACTTTATAGAGGATTAGTGAAATTTCAAAATGGTAACACAAAAATAAAATTTATTCCTTAATTTTAAAAGGTTCTGTGTTCATAGAGTTCAGTTTCACTTTTTTTTGAACTATATAACACTCTTCACTGTAGATACTTTAATGAAAAAGCGATCCGCCACTTGTAATTAAAAATAATTTCTTCAATTTTCAGAACAAATATTTTCCCTACAATGAGATAATTTAATATGATTACAAATATTATTTAACTTTATCATCATATCTTCAAAATGTTCTTGGACTACAAGTTTCCACTCACCAACTTCATCTCAATGAGTTGGAGTATGACTTATCTTCTATATAATGAATCATACATAGCCATTTAAATACTTCAATGTAAACTATGTTTATAATAAAACTCTACCAAATAATAATACTGATCTCACATAACATCGAAGTGAAGTGGGTATCAAATCAATGTATATTATAGTGTATTAATAGTTTTTTTGGAATGTCCATCAATTTGAGGGTTATAGGTGGATGTCAAATGAATTTCAGTAGCAAGAGCATTATGAAGGATCTTCTACAATTTTTATGTAAATTTAGGATCAATATCGGGAAAATTTGAATGCTTTTTTACCATTAAGTATAAAATATTAATAATATAGTTAAATGCAACAAATAGGTAAATATTCTTTATGGTTTGGAAATGTGAAGATTTGGTAATGCGATCAAAAAAACCCATATTACAAAATTCAATCTAGGGATCATGGGTAGTCCTATAGAAAATTCCATGAAAATGTCTTCCCATTTCCACATAAGGATACGTGATGGTTTCATGAATCCACTATGATTATTTATTTCATCATTAACATGTTGAAAACCATGCACCCAGATAAAAAAATCTATAGTTTCTAACTTCATGTTATCACACCAAAAAGAATCCCTCAAATACCTATACTTATTTTTCCTACACAGGTGTATAGTAAAATTTAAGCTATGAGCATCATCCAATTATTCCATTTTTTTCTTAAGTATTGAAGGAACAAAGAGTCTCTCGCCTATTTTATAAGTCTATATTCACAAACAAATTCTTCAGAAATCACATCATTTAGGAATTCATTTTCTTATGAATATCCTCATCATTCAATTAGTAAGTTTTTATCTTTTCCATTATATACCATTTTGATTTCAATTGAAAAAGGTGTGATGTCACCCCTTATTTAATAATAAAAATATCCATATTTACTAGTAATTGATGATACCCATATCTATGGTAAATATTTGAAAAAAAAAGAGTTAGGTGAATTTGATTACACACAAGTCATCTATATGAGGATGAGGTTACATGTTATTTTTTGTAATGACATTCATTTCCCTATAATAAATGTATAAACACAGGCATTCATTTTTTGTTAACAAAAAGAACATTGACTCCCAATGGTGAGACATTAGGGTGAATAAGTCCCTTATCACATAACTCCTCTAGTTGATTAATCATCACTAATAATTCCAAAATATCCATTCTATAGGGATTATATGATATATGAATTTCATTAGGGATTAAATCAATATAAAACAAAATTTTATGGTTTGGGGGCGCACAAGTAATTATTTAGGAAATAAATCAATATATTCTTATACAATAGTTACATAATCAATTTGAAGATTTCTTATTCAATCCATAGAATGAATTTTTAATTTTTTCATTAATAATATTTTTAAAAAATTATATTGGGAGTTTATCAAGATATGAATCATATGATGAAGGCCCTACTCAAAATATAAGGGATTTCACATCATCATAATGAATGGTAATTTTTTTTATTTAAATAATTTTTTCATCATACTTTGAAATCCAATATTTACTAAGGTTTAAATCAATGTCAACAATAGTTATAAAAATAAATTCTACATATAGGTCACATTTATGAGTCATATTTGGATCTTAATGTCATATATTTATTGTAGTGACATTTCCATATGGATTATTGACTGAAAACTCCCTTCATATGGTGAAATGAAAATATCTTATTTTCTTGGAATAAATGGAAGATATAAAAGAGTGTGTTGATCTGGAATCAACTAATATTTTAAAAAAATCTCAAACTATTATTAATGTACCTTCCACTGTATAGTTGAGAACTTCATTATATGTTCTATTGATCGCATAATCTAGGACTTCTCCCCTATGCCACTTCTCTAGTAGATTACATTGACACTTGGTACATTTGTTTAAATAATTTTACATTTATATATAGTTGGAGCCTTAGATAATAGATTTCCCTTTATTTCATTTATTTTCATGAGCCAAATTACCCTTTTTTATACACTAATAACACACTCCCATGACCTTTAATAATATTCCTTGATGTTTCATTATATAATTTTCACAATAGAGAAATTGAATCATTTTATTCTTATTATTCGCCACATTCATTTTTTCATGGTGTTCAGAAGACCTCTTCTTGTATTTATTCACATTGAATATATAGGATCTTAATAATTAATTTTTTTTATTAGTGAATAATACAATTTTTTCATAGGATGAAAAATTTTGAGAAAAAATTTCCTTTTAGAAAATTGAATTAATACCTTTAATGGAATTGAAAATAAATTTTTATGTATTGTATATATATTCCATAGTATACTTGAAGATTCTTATAAAGGAAGGTTCATACTTTACAATACATTCTTCTTCCATTATCATTAAACTGATGATCTTTATATTCAATTCAGTTTATATCTAATGAGGGAAATATTTTTTCCTGGAATGCTTCTTTTAAATATCTCCATTACATGTGTTATACTTCATCTTTCTATCTAGTAATCAGGATCAATATCCACCATTGAACAATATATCAATTTAACTAATATAATTTGAGTATAACCATTTATTTTTCAACACATCACAGGGCCAAATTTGTTTGTTTCAATAGACATAATCCATTGGTCATCTACCACTAAACTTTTAATTTCACTTAATGGTGGGGGCTTCTATTGCAGGAAGAAATATATCATATGATAATATTGTTTTGAAATTATAGGATTCTCTATTTTGGAAATATTAATTATCATAAATTGATAAATCTTTCCTGATATTTCCATGATCTACTCAATTCATTTATAAGTGTTATTGGCTTTCCCAGAAGATAAATTAATACATTAACCATGAGTGGTTATATTATACATTCATCAACGAAACATTTCTAACAAATGTATTATAGTGGACTTTATCATAAAATTATGAATTTTAAATCATAAGTTATAACTATAAATTTAGTTTAACACTTAACATAAATTGAACATGTATACATTGTTAATCATGAAATCATAGACTTGGTTTCTTTGGGAATATCTAAAATCATAAAAGTATTTTCAAATCCTTCATAATGGTCTATAAATAAAATTTGAATTAACAAAATAATATCCCACCGGAGTATCAAACCTAGTGATAATTAATGGAACAAACACCATGAAATATAATTATGACTGAGATATACTAAAACAAACTCTGTTTGGGGTTATTATTCTTATATACATATAAACCAAAATCACATCCACATATAGAATCTATATAAGGATGTATTTCTTAGAAAAAATTAATATAATCCTTAATAAAAGTTTAGGATTATATCCCATATTTAGGAATATCACCAAATTCTAACATAGGTTTATGTTCCATAATATAATTTCTCATATTTCTAGTTTGCACAGTTTCTACTAAAAAAACTTTTACAGTAACTGTAAAAACCCCGAACCCTGCAACCCAGATCCAATGTTTAGATTATATCATTATATTAGATACAATGGTTATAATCCCAAATAATCGATCAGTTTAGTAGTCCTGGAGAGATATATACATACATGATACCCATTTTACATCGAGGAAAAAAATATAAAGCATAGTTATGGAAAACATTTAGCATCTTCGGAATAATTTAAAGAATTCTTTTTCATATCATTGGGAAAGGAAAAAATATGGGTGATCTAAAATAAATATAGAGGGAAATTTATAGAATAATATATCATGAGTAAATATTAAATAATTAGTGTGGATCATTAAATAAGTGAAAACACATTCCATTTAATCAATAAATTGAGCACAATATGAATCATTGGTTATTATCAATGTAATAATCTCATGGATAATAGTAACTGAATTCTCAATGATGGAAATTCATAATATTAGACATCATGATCTCATATATCATGACATCTATACCATCAGGACATTTTTCCAATATAGTTGAAATCCATGGGCAGGTATACACCAAAAGACCGACTAATTTTTCGAACTGATTTTCCATTAAAATCACTTGGCCAAATTAAATGGATTTTCGTGTATACCTACCGATTTTTAAACTCTATTGGGTAATGGACATAATTTTATTAATATCATGATTTCCAATATTAGTCATTTCCTTTATTAAAATTTTGTTATTTTTATCCATGATCTTAGTTTACTAGTATTATCAATGGATTATTTTCATGACCAAGTTATTGATAAAATGGATTGGGTTTTTAGTAATTTACCTTCCCATATTGATTATTTTATATTTAATCATGATACATTCCAATGTACATAACTATTACCGAGCATTTGATCTCAATAATATTTGGTTTCCTTTCCTTAGGATATGAATAAGAATTCTATGAATGAGTTCAAGGATGTAGAATTTGTTCCATTACAAATTATATTTTGTTCAAAATGTAAAATGTTTTTCATGTATGTATCTAGCTCTCCAAGACTACTAAACAGATCATTCCTTTAAGATTTATCCCCTTGTATCTATGCATATGATATTGTTATTTTTTTTAAAAGTTAGGGAATATCCCTTCTACAAAAAAGGAAAAGGAAAAAATATAAAGTAGATGGATGAGGTCATACAAGCATTCATTCCCTCAAGCCAAGAGAATCCAAAGATCAAATATCATAACCCAAATGAAATGAATCATCATAATCAGCATACCAATTACAGTTAGATTTTAAGGGACCTTGAGACCTGGTGACTATATTTGGCTTTGAATAGGAATAGTCCTTCCAACATCACGCTTTCCTTAAAAAAAATGGATTAAAAACAATAATAATCCACAACAATTTTCCCATTGAAAATATCCTGACCATATGATGGTTTTTTGGGGGATTCATCCTCAATATAATCCCACCAACCATGGATGCCCTATATTTCCCTTAATTTATTTATTTCCACTTGAATCATTGATATATCTCTATCATCATTAACATTCCCTCCCCCCATTTATAGAAGTAGGGCCATGAAAACTTTGATTAAATTCTATAGTCACTCCTTGTATGAGGAAACACTCATCTACCTGGCCATTCTCTTTGTGCGGAGGCACCATCGTCTGGGCCATTTCTAAGCCTAACCAATGAGTCACCTGATCCCCCTTCGGTGAAAAATCCTTATCCATATTGGAAGAACCAGCTCTATCCAACACATTTCCTTTACCATGAAGTGTGTCTAAATTCTTTTATGTAGTCCGCTAGCTCGATTTTTCTACAAGAATCCTCATGATTCCCTTAAAAAGAAAAAAGGAACAAACCAAATCATTTGGAATTTTTTCCTTAACATAACCAATAGTATGAAATTATGAACAAAAATTCAGAAGATGTAAATATACCTCCCTTAAGGATATATCATCATTAAATATTAAGAGAACAATATTATGGATCAAGAAAGTGCTTAAGTCAATTTCCACTGTGACCCTAGCATAATGGCCAAATTTGGAAGTATCAATATTTCTATCCTTTTTGATCGGAATTCGTACAATAGATGAATTGTCAAATAAGATCATGCGATTCCAAAATATCCAATCATGACTAATGAATTTGATCTAAAAATGAGATTGCGTATTTTTTTTGGAAAATTTATTAAATAGAAAGTCCAACTCTTGAAAGAATATCATACCTATCTTTAAAGAGACTGATCCAAAACCCCTACCCCCACACTTTAGATCCTCTAATTAGAATATGATGTGAATAAAACCTTTACCTAGGGGAATACATCTCCAACTAGAAAAACCCCATTCAGAGGTTAGCTTCCAAACTAATTCATCAATTAGATAATATCTTATTCTAGAGGGAAGACAAATATTTGAAAATATAGAGTTTTCATAATGATTAAATATGTCAACAATCTCCTCCCTATTTTCAGTCACATGGGCAGTGTCACCTTTCTTAACTATTCACTCCAATTAAATATCATTAACATATGAATAATATCAGGCATTGGAAATCTATTTAGTATTCAAGGTACCAATTTGTAGTTTCATTTTTCCATAATTCTTTTCCAAATTAGGAATACCAGATGGACCATGATGTTCTTCCATTGTAACCACACCATCCTTCATCACCACTAAATCCTTATGTGTTCTATTTGTATTTTTCCACTGCAACTGCAATAAAATCATCCACTATATCTTTTTTGGTAACCACAGAATCAGCCACCATCGGTTCATTACAAAATGGTTTTAAAGTGGGATGGTTGGGTTTTCTTCAACATTCTTTGTTTGTGGATGTCTATTAGACTGGAGGTAGGATTGTTGGTACATGAGATGTATTTTGTAAAATGTTCTTAGACAAATATTATCATGAAGAGACTCAATTTTCCATGTGATGTTGGGATATGTTTCCCCAGCGTGGGGTTTTATTTTAAATTAATGTTTCAACTTATGGGGTTTCTAGTTTGAACTGGGATTTATTAAACTCTTTGATCATTCCTACTACTTTGGTATGAAGTAGTATGGTGCTGAGAAGTGTCCCACGAGTTCCTGAGGAGGGTAAAGTTGATGCTCATAATGGGAATCTTCTAATAGATAATCATATCATCACGAATATATTATAGATATTTTTTTTGTTGATAAAGACAAGCCATGAGTTCAGAATGAATTTTTTGAGGTACATATAAGAGTTGGAAGAGAGAGAGATCAGTCAAGAGAATTCTTGTTTGAGAAGTCATCATCTATTAAAGGAAAAAATGAACCTCAAGTGGTGGAGGAATGATAGGATATGATTGATCAAATATTTTAATTTTTGGAAACACCTAAAAATATCAAGGTAAATTGTGCAGTGTTTAGGATTGAGGGTTCTATTATGTGATAGTGGGATTATATAGTATTGGGAGATAGTCAAGTATAATTAGATTAGAAGGGTTTCAAAACCCTATTCTTCTAACAATTTTTTTCTAGAGTCACTAATGTTGGAAAATTCTATAGAGTTCATATCTTAGTAATAGGGAGAGTGTTTGGTGTCGGTGTACAACAATAAATTATATTATCTTGTCTTTTCTTCCATCAGATGTGGTAAATAATAGCCAGTTGAAGGATTAGATAATCTATTGGGGTTGTGACCAAATATCAGATCACAAGTTTTAATGATGATGCTTTCTACCTATTTAGAGATGGTATAGAGAGCTATGTTGATAGATATGAATATATAAGTCAAGGTTGGGTTTCCCACCTATTCACTTCCATCTTGTAGTATCTTTAGTGACAAACATGGGAAGAGAATAAGTTTCAATATCATCGCAGAAGTAGTGGAGTTGGGTAATAGAAACAAGCCTCCTTTTTAACATCTACTTTAGCTATAACTGTACTTATGACTTGATATCAGTTTAGAAAGGATAGACATACAAGGAGATCATGTCTTATTCCCAAGAATACGTGAATAGATGTGGATGTGTTGGTCACTTGAAACTCTCTTGCCAGGCTATGAATGTTCCTCATTATTCTTAGGGCTCGTCAGCTCTAGCTACTATAGTGAAATCAAATGTTTCAAATACTGTAGGGATCTATCCACTATCCTCATGAGTGCAGCGCTTTCATGTAGTAGATGAGTTTCCATTGGAAGTTGATGAAGGACAGAAAATTGTGATAGGTACTATCCTTATTGTATATTCATTAGTAATTTATTTATTTGATAGTGGTGCCTCCCACTCATTTATATCTACAATTTTTTTGATATTATTAAACCTCTAAAAGAACTTATGTCATTTGTAATTGATTAAGATACACTTATTTGAAAGAGGAAAGAGTAGGGGTTTCAGTGTCCTTGTTCATTAATGATAGCTAATACAGTGTCGGTCTAGGATTTTCTTGTTCTTGGTATAGATCTATTTTCCTTTATGATCGATATGGATTACCTTGTCACTCATTGAGATGAGGATAATTTTTATCATTGATTTGTTTCTTTTGTTGCTGGTGATGGTAGATCTCATGTGTTTTAGGGGGATTGGGACCTAGGGTTTGGTGATGCAGGGCACTCCCACCCTGTGATGAGGTGTTTGGTTCCTACTATTTTGATTAATCCTAATGAAATTTCTTATGTTGTTGATCATCCCATTGTTGTTTGGGACTTTTTTGACATTTTCCCAAATGACTATCTAGTCTTCCTCTATAGAAAGACGTAGAGTTTCCAATTTAACTGGTTCTTGGTATGCATCTAATATCAAATCCTTCTTATCATATGGCACTAGGCAGAGCTAAAAGAGCTCAAGATTTAGTTGGATGACCTATTGGAAATGGTTTTATTCATCCTCATTTTTCTCAATGTAAAACCAATGTACTCTATTTCAAGATGGTGTATGGTTCACGTTGGTGGTTTGTGAACTCTCAAAAGGTGAAATGGGTAATTGTTTAGATCAATTATCATTTTCCTTGTGTGGATGATATGTATGATCAGTTAAAGGGGGAAAATTAGTTTTCAAATATTGATCTTTAATTGGGTTATCATCATCTTATAGTTTTGGATTCTAATATACCAAATATAGATTCTAGAAGATGGTATGGACATTATGAATATCTTGTGATGGAATTTGGTCTTACTGATTCACCTATAGTTGATGTGGCTTTGATAAATCAAATATTCCAACAATATATTGATTCTTTAATGGAAGTGTTCATAGATCATATTCTGGTTTATTCTAAATCCAAGAATGATAACGAGAACCATCTAAATTTGGTTCTGTAATTTTTGAGAACATACCATTTTTATGGAAAGCTTTTGAATTGTAGCTTCAAGATTCTAAAAATAATGTTCATAGTGAACAAAATTCATAAACACAACTTGTCATTTTATCGTGAGAAAGTGGATGATTTTTTGTCCAAGAAGGAACCAAATAATTTCATTGATATTCCTAGATTCCATGGATTTGCTGGATACTACCGACGATTTCATAAGGATTTATCTAAACTGGTGTCACCATTGACTATTATTATCATTAATGGGATGAAATTCACATCGTATGTGATGTTTTAGTATACTTTTAATGAATTTAAATGACTTCTAACATCATTTCATATTCTATTATCACCTAATCTCATTAAGGGGTGCATAGTGTTTTGCAATGCTTATGGTGCTGGTTTTGGATGCATGCTTATATTGGATGACCATGTGGTATAATTTTGAATCTCATCATCATTGACCACATGATATGAATTACCCCACTCATGATTTATATCTTTTCAAAAATATTCATGCACTTAAATTTGGGAGGAAAAATATTTTTTGGGAAAGGTTTGCAGTCATTTGTGATCATAAGAGTTCTAGTTATATCTTTTCTAAAAATACTTGAATCTCAAACAAAGATGATGGATAGAACACCTTTAAGATTTTTATTTTGGTATCACCTAAACCCCATGGAAGGGGGATGTCATTTTATATTATCTTAGAAGAATATTACGATAATGGGATATTCTTGAATCAAAGTAGGAGGGGAACCTTATGGGAATTTTCTCTTACTTGCACTTGGATGCTCAAGAGGATGTTTTGGGTATGGTCCTGACTAGAGTTCAATTATCACCATCTCCCCTAGAGTCTATTTTGTAGATTTAGTTGCTGGATGATGAGTTTATAAAACATTGAGAAAACATTAGTGGTGGGGATAATAGTTATTGATGGTATATCTCTTCGTATGTTAATCTTTACTTTGGGAAGCAGGTAGTCATACCAACATCTATGAGGAGTTTATCTTTGTACAATTGTCACAAATATTCATGGGTCTTTAATCTAGGCACTATGAAGATGTATTATGACATTAGATGATGATTTTGGTGGTCGGGTTTGAAGACTAACATTGTAGATTATGTGTCTCATTGTTACACCTACCAATGGATAAATGTAGAGCACTTAAACCCCTATAGTTTGATTCATCCTATTCTAGTGATTGTATGGAAATGTGATGAAGTATACAATGATGTTTTTCATGGATTACCATAGACTCCTATAGGTAGGAATGATATCTATGTAGTTTTTTATCTTTTGATGAAGTTTTCTCATTTCATTCTCATAATGGATACTATTAAGGTTGAAGATTTGGGTATGTTTTACGTGTAGGATATTGTGATGTTACATGGGAGTCCTTCAACCATTATTTTTTATAGGGATCCTAGGTTTACCAATAGGATTTAGTGGAGTCTTTAAGAGTTTATGGGTACTCATGACAATTTGAGCCTATTTTACCATCCACAGACTGACAGTGAGAAGAAATATGTCATTTAGATCATGGAGGACATGCTTCATCCCCATGTCTTGGATTTCAGTGGGTCATGGGATATCAATCTGATATTGGTTGATTTTTTTTTAAAAAAAAACATTCTTTGTTTAGAATGGATACCTATGAGGTTTTGTATGGTTGCATGTGGAGATATCCTCTTTTTTCGGACGATGTTGGTGAATTATTTTTAGTTAGACCAAGTTTGGTTCAAGAAATGTCCACAATGATTCAGGATGTACATCGATGGTTGCTAAAATCCAACTGTTGATAGAAATCATATGAAGATAAGTGGAATCATACTTTGGAGTTTTCCTTTGGTGACTGGGTTTTCTTGAAATTTTCTCCACGGTTGTGTCACTGTATGCTTGGAAATTAGGGAATGTTTTCTCTAATATATGTTGGACCATTTGTGGTCACTGAGCAGCTTGGGATGGTTTCTTATCGATTTGAATTTCTATTAAAGTATATAGGTATTCAATATTTATTCCATGTGTCTCATCTCAGAAATTATGATCTTTATCTTGTTCATGTCCTGAGTTGGGAAGAAATTGAGATAGAGCTATATGTTTCTATTTTAGAGAAACTAGTTTAGATCATTAACTCTCACATGATGGTCTTGTATTAGAAGTCTATTATGTTGGTCCAGGTTATATGGAAACATAGATCAGATTATAATGTGGCTTGGAAAAATGAGTCATTTATGTTGAAGTAGTGGCCTCATATTTTTCTAGGGGTTACATCTTTCAGATGACCTTCTAGGGAGGAAATGTCTTTATGGTTGGGATTTTCTACCATCCCATTACCGATTTGATATGTATAAATTTAAACATTTCTTGGTTTTTCCTTTTTTTAACAACATATGGCTGAGAAGGAATTTAGAGGATACTTATGATGGTGAAGTCACATATTTGTTGGACTCTTAGCTTTAACCGGTTATTTCTATAGTTTTCAGGGGGATTTTATGCCATCTAACTAAGTAACATGACATTTATTGGTTTCTAGGTGCATTTAATGGGAAGGGTCCATATTGTGGGAGGTTACATAACATGACATTGTTTTAAACATAATGATTTAATTAAATAACATATTTTATACTATAGTTGATGGATTTTTCTTCATTCTTGGAAATTTTTGATTTCATAAATTGTAAAAGAATTACATGTCGTGTAATTCCACAAGAAAGATTTTTTAGGATGTCATATGGGATTTTTGATACCATTTTCCAACCAGTTTTCCTTTTATATGGATCCAAGGTTCCTCTTCAGTGTTTTTTAGAGACAACATTCCTTCCTGGTTGATCTTTTCATCATTCAATCTTCTTTATAGTTGTGGTCCATCACTCTAGGTGAGTGACCTTTCTGTTTCTTCATTTCCATTGATCTTTATAGATCCCTTGAGATATGTTATAAGACTCATTCATCTAAAAAGGACATTCATTGTGTCTTCTTCCAGTTCAGTTGTGTGATATCATTCAAAAGGTCATTCCTTTTTTTGGCATTGGTTCGATGGGTGTTCATTTTGGAGGTATGTTGTGTTTCATCCTTTCTTCCGACTACTTATTTTCAAAATTAGATAAATATTCAGATTTCGATTAAATTATATGTACATCGTTGACGTTGTTCAGTTGTCATTGTTGGCGGAGCCTATTATGGGCATGTGTAACCTGAGTTTCAATGTAGGTGGTTCTATTTATATCCTATATTGATGAACTTTATTATTACTACTTTATAAATTAATTTATATATAGAATTGGATTTAGTTTTTAGTTAGTGGTGAAAGTTTTTTTTTAAATTAAAAATAACTTTTCCCTTATTGTTGATAAATGGAAATAAAAGAGATATTTTCAAAGCATTGAAATGGATTTGTGAAATGGTTTTCTAAGAAGTGAAATGAATTGTGAAAACAATCACATGTGTTTATACAGGTACTTAGGTGGATGGTTTATCTTGAGGCCATCATCTATTTTTTGGGATTATTTGGTGGTTTACTCACTGGAATTTCTTCTATTTCCTAGGACCTTTGTTCTAGGGGTATGATATGAAAAAAAAATTAGGGGGTTTACTCATGGGGTATTCCCCTTCTTCATGAGACTATGTTCTTGAATCCAGATTGTTCACATTATTGATTATGGTATGAGTAATCTTCTAGCCTAACATGTTTTATTCCTTAGTTTTGTGATACTTAAGCTGGTAATTCTATTTTATATTTATTGGAATTCTATTTTAGAGTTGATATGCATGTTTATTATTATAAATTTATAAGGAAAATGTTATTTGAAATTGACATACCTCCTTTTGATTTATAACTGTGAAGAAGGTAAAGGTTGAACATGTTTTCTATAAAACTAATTTACTAAATATCATTCCATGTATTATTAAAATGCACATACATGAATTGATATATAGATAATTGTTATGGTTCACCCAGATGGAATCTTATTGATCCTGTTACCTCACATCATGTGAACATCCTCGATGATGTACATACCGATTTATGTATTCCCATGCAAGGAAAGGAAAGGTTCTGTAGTGAGGTGGTGGGGATTATTCTTAGATGAGTTGGGTAGCTTGTGGTGAGATATAGAGAGTTAATCCACACCATCACACGAAGTTTTTTTGGGTTTGTTTCTTTTCTAGTTGGACATGTATCTTAGAGATTTTCACTACATTTATAGTTGTTTTGTTTCACTATATACTTACAGTTATGGAATATATTTATTAGAATCCATTTTTTTCTTCTAGTAAGGGTATATGTATTCCATGTTTTTATTATGTATGGGAGGATTCATTCCCTTTGGTTTGATGTTCAGTGTTTTTGTGCTTGTCGCCATCCCATGGGGATCAGAAATTCTTTTCATGTATGTAACAGATTGGGCTGGGTACCATGTTTAAGGATAACCCCAAGTTAGTTTGTTACACCATCATAATAAAAATAACATGAATTATTAAATAAAATTCGGATACAATATTTAAATGTGACATCCATAATCATATCACCAGGGTTTGTCCCTGATGTGACATAAAAATTAACGAGGTTATTCACCAAGGTGTCATAAAACATGTCATCTCTAGAGACTAAATTATTTACACAATTAATTGGAGGAATATTAAGGAATACCATTCATATCAATTAATTAATGTGAGACACAAAGATCATAATAAAAAATTTAATAAATAAATGGTGGAGAATAAAATAAATAGGTATCATATAAAAATCATAGAATTCTTAAAAGTTATTAAAAATAAGATCATTATTTCATTAATAACCCATGGAAGGGGAATATGGGTTTTATATACATCAATTGTAAAATAAAATAAATAATTTTTACATATTTTTGAATAACACTATAAAATAAATATTTTTGGGTATTCTCATAAAGATAATAAAATGGAATTTCTTTAGGAGATGATAAAGATTTTGAGAAGTAAAATCAGCAACATAACGAGTATAAAACATGGTTTTAGAAAATGGTAAAAAGAGAGATCACATGGTTATCCCATTGATGAATCATTATTGGTTGTAAAAGTATGATAAAAACGCATAATAATAGAGTTATATAAAATAAATAATAAGATACATTTAAAATGTTATGGAATTGAAGAGAAAGGAAGGATATTGTCCTTACCTTGAAGAGTTGATTCTAAAACATTAGGATTAGGACCTTGGGGGATTATAAACACCTTTGAAGGAATCCATGGACGGTAAGACAATCAGAGATTCATGATTGAATTATTGTAAGGGAATGAAATGGATAAATGGGAAGGTATTTATAGAAAGTTGAGGATTTTCTTATTAATTATCGTGGACACCAAGGTAGTGGTAAATGAAAAACAATGGGAATTACCATTGTATTTTCCTATGGTATTGGGAAATTGGGATATCGATTATGTTATTTTAATCCAAAAGATTATACCATCTTTTTATAATGCTTATTTTTGGCAAGGAAGATTAATGTTTTCACAAAATAACATTTTTATTGTTAAACATTCCATTTAAGAATTTGAAAAGTAAATTATGTATTTGGAAATTGATTTAAATATATTATAATACATAATATTAATAAGAATAACATATTTTATGTTTTTTAATTTGGGTTAAATAGTTACTAAATTCTTATGAAAGAACTATGATGTCATTAAACATATTGAAACACTCAAACTGTATTTTTACTATTAACAAAAAATAAAGTATTTTAGAAAATTTTCATAAATTCCCCATAACCTAATTTCAATGTGTTAATTAAAAATTATTTATTTTATCATCAAAATTATATAAATATAATAATCCTAAAATTTAAATATATAAATCCTTATTTATTTAAAATATTAGCGGATAGAAAATACATAGTGAAATTTCCAACACATGAAAAAATATAATCTTTTTATCATTTATATTTAAATATGAGTGTTTTAATCATGCTATTTGAATAAAATAAAAAATATTCGCAAAACATTAGTTTATTATAATAATTATATCTTTTCTGAAAAGGAAAATTTATGTTCAAAAAAATCAATTTTTCAAATTCATCATATCATTATGAAAACAATTCTCAAAACGGAACAGATGGAATTACCATTTTATTTATACAGAGGATTTAAAATTTAATTAACTATGGTATCAACACATAACCCCTCATAACACCCACATATTACCTAAGTTTAAGGTGTGATATTATGATATATTAATGGAGTGAATTAGCTAACATCTCCCAAGTCATAATCTCCACTAACTTGACCTTCTCCCTAATGTGGTTTTAAATGAATCTTCATTTATAGAAGCTCAGCTTTGGATTGTTCAAGAGAGAATACTAGTGATGCTACCTCCCTCCCAGGTTCTGACATATGGGCTTCATACGGAATGAATTAACGTGGTCATGAAATCATTCTTCCTTTCATAATTAATTATCAATTTTCATTTCTACTTATAAATAATAATTATAATGTTAAAATTTGTATCATGAGTATTTATAGAAATGAACATTTTGACCAATGATCATATAATGGTCAAAACACGATTATCATATTTAAATTTATACATACTTCTTTATTAAATAAGTATAGTTTTGTTGAGTACAAAAAATAAAAATAAGATACATTTTTCAGAAACATGTGTCATTTAAAAATTCTTGGTTATTACATTATTCTCCCCTTATGAAATTTTATCCCTAAAATTTAAAATCATTCTCTCAGAAGAGAAAATGTGTGGGTACTTCTGTCTCACTTTCTCCTATTGTTCCCACCTCTCTTCTTCATATTTATGGTTCCTACAAAAATCATTAAGGAGGTGAATTGTATTATTTTTTAGAACCTCGTCTCTACAGTGTTAGATCTCCACTGGATCCTCCTCATAAGAGAGGTCATGTTCTAATTATTCCAATTAATGATTTAGTAATTTTTAAGGATCATGTATGTACCTCCATAATAGGTATACATTGAATAAATCATTAAATTGAATTATATTTAGAGGAAGTCGAAGTCAATAATCCACTAATCCTATATGATCAATGATTTCATTAGGGAAAATGTACCTAGGGATAAGTTCACTTTCTACCCAAGCAGCATGACTCACTTCCATGATGAAATTTAAAGGAAGGTTTTTTTACCAAACATCACACTCCAAGACACTTCAACAATTTTCACCATGGATCATCTTCCAACTAGGAGTAGCCATTATTTTTTCTAGATATAACGATCCTTTTCATTCACCTTTTTCCAAAGATCATTACCAAGAATATTTCTCCCAAAAATTTCATCTAAACAAGTAGGAGTTCTACATCGCTTCCCATATAGAGCATCATTGGGTCCCTCTTTCATACTCGAATAGAAGATGTAGTTGAATGATAATTTAACTAATGGGAGATATTGATACTATCAACCTTATAACTCCATTGATAATATTCTCAACATCTCATTGAGTGTCTGAATAGTCTTTTTATATTTTCCATCCATTTGTTGGTGATAGGCCGTATTGAAATTCAATTCAGTTTTTAGACCATGTTGAGGACTTCTATAGAATTTTTATGTGAGCCTTGGATCAGGATTTGAAAAGATATAGAGTCGTACCCCATGCATCCTTACGACATCCTTCCTGTACATCTTGGCATTTTAATCAATAGAAAAAATATTCCCAAATTGAGTCAAAAGTGGTTATCTTGATGAGATTTTCCACTATACCACATGTTCATTATTTCCAATGTATGTTTTCAGGTGACCTGTGAAAAAGACCATAGTGAAATTTTCCCACATCTATGTTGGTTTGAGTAGTGGTTTTAATAACCCTTTAGTAATTTCTTTCTCTTCCATCATTTTTTTACAATCTAGACACCTGTTAGTGTTGTCACTGATATCCCTTTTCATGTTATCCCACCAATAATGATCATAAAGGCCACTATACATTTTAGTGCTTCTTAGATGTATAAAAAATATAGATCAATGAGATCAATCCATCATATAATTCATTATTTCTAGAATTAATGGAACACATATCCTTGTATGAAATTTCAATACACCTTTATTTCAATATTGACCTCAGGATACATCAAATTTTTCATAGCCCAGATCATCTTTGTAAAAAAATGTTATTGACATTGTGATTTCTTGATCTTCTTATGTAATAATGGTTGAGAAAACATTTGGTATAGGGATGATGATTTCCCTTACCTCACAGTTCCAATGTGAAATATTTCTAGTTATTTGATCAATGGTTCACCTTCAATCCTCATCATTGATAGAACAATAGGGTGTTTCCAACTTAATTAATTAACAGCATTGTTTATCTTCCATGGTGATAAAATATTTGATAATCATCGTCTTTAAGAAGTTCCAAACATCTCCTTTGTCTCATGTTCAATTCATTAATTAGGAAAATATACTTCAAACTATGGTGGAATGTGTATATATGACATTTCTCAATATAAAGTTAGTGGCTTAATATTATAAGAGAAAAATCAACCACAACATACTCTCCATCATGCATACGATAATTATTATCATGAGGAATTAACTATCAAGATTCATAATCAATCACCTTGTAATTTTTCATGATGACTCACCCAAAACCATTCATATATTCATCGATAAAAATAACGAATCCTACTCTGATATAGGGTATATTTAACATTGGTGGAATAACCAATATCTTCATCAGCTATTGTAGACATTTATCACACACATTTTTCTAGACGATGTTAACCCCTTTTGAGTTAATTGTTTAGAGTATTAGAATTTTATAAAATATTTTTCACAAACCTCCTATAATATCTTATTAATCCAAGGAAACTATGAATATCAGTTACTATTATTAGATGAGGTCACTCCACTACAACATTCATCTTGGGAGTGTCAATTGATATTCTGTCATTGGTTACAATGTTCCACAAGATAGAAACATTTTGTAACCAGAATTCACATTTTCTGAACATTCCAAATAGCCTCTCATTCTTTAGAGATTCCAATATATCTCTTAAATTGTCTACATTCTTCTCAAGACATTTTAAATACATCATAATATCTTAAATAAAAACTGCCACAATGTTATCAATGTAGTTTTAAATGATCTATTCATAAAATCCATAAAAATAACATGGTGATTATTCAATCCTATTAGAATAAAAACAAACTCATAATGACCATATCTTGATTGGAAGGTAGTCTTTGGAATATTTTGTTTATTCACCCTCAACTGATGATAACCATATCAAAGATTATTCTTGGATATGAATCATTCCCCATTAAGCTGGTCAAATAGATCATCAATCATTGGAAGAGGGTAATTATTCTTCACGTAGTTCATGTTAACTCCTTTATAATCAATTTATATCTGCATTGATCCATCCTCTTTATTCACAATAAATAGGTCCTCCGTAAGAAGATACACTTTGTTAGATACAACCCTTCTCCAAAAGATCTTGGATTTATTTCTTTAATTCAACATGTTCAACATTTTCAATTTTATATGGAATGTTGGAAATCAACTTAGAATAAGGAATTAGATCAATAGAGAAACCCACCTCTGTTTTTAAGGTAGTTCTAGGTAACTCCATACAAAATCTGTAAATGTATTCCTGAATGGTGGGTACATTTTATATTCATATACATTTATTTCTTTCTTCATCTTCCCGGTTCATTTTCTTAAAGAAGGCTATGGGAGGTGCATCTAGAAAAAGCTCAGTTTCAGATATCTCTCATTTGATGATAATTTTAGGTTTTCCGTTGAAGAATACAATTAATTTATTTCTTATGGAGTTTATATTAATGTTATACTATGACAGTCTGTACAACCTGAGTATAATAGAATATTATTGCATGGGAATGACTACATGATTTGTGATGAGATGATACTCACCCAAGTGAATACTAGAGTTTCTATACACCGTTGATTATTGGATAATCCCTCCAAGAGTCTTGAAAGATAAATTTCCTTCTAGAAGTCTGGCGATTGATTCTATAATCTTTGAAAACTTATATGAAATAAAAGAATGTGTAGAACCATAAAAAAGTACTTTTTAGGTTTTTGAGAACAATAAGAGTACCTACCTCCAAATAATTTGGAGCTTAAACTTCAGATATCCTGATAGAAAAAGGACGACCATACTCTCATGGCCTATTCTAGGGTTGATGGTGATTCACCTCTATTAACTTCATATTTTGATAGTTATTGGAATCGTTTCCATGTTCTCTACAGTTGACGAATTGGACATCGGGATGGGCCTACACAATATTAATTTTATAGTGTCTAGAAGTTGAGGCTTCACTTCACTATGATATTTTTGAGAGATATAACCATCTCTTCCACAATTTTAACATTTATTTCTCCAAATATATACATTCCCTAAATGCTACATCCCTAATTGATTTCATCCAGGACTTTACACATTAATTCCACATATTTTGTGATCAAATATCCTCCCCATTATTAGATCCAAATATCTCTTATATTCATTTGATTTTTGAGTCCACTACATCTCCCTATACTCCATTTTAACCTTTTTAGAAATCCACACTATCTCCGCATTGCTATCATATTCTCAATAGGATAGATTCTTCTATAGATGGGATCTTAGTCATCTAAAAAAACTATAAACATTCCTATTATGATCTCTGAAAAATCTAGAGGTATAATGGTATAATATTGTGAAGTTTATCTTATGAATTCCCATTAGTTCATTTTCCATTTTCTTCAACTCGTGGAATTCATTCTCCATTTTTATTCTCATCGAACAAGGGAAATACATTTTGATAAATATTACCCTCAACTCTTCTGAATAAATATCATTGATCTTTCCTCTTGGATTCATATTTTTAATCAGTGACCACCACTGATCAGTTCCTCTAACTAAATGGTAAATAGCTATGGTGAGTTACAATTTTTCAAAACAATAGATTCCATAAAAGATGTATTTTATAGAGATTATCCATTATTCTAGAATCAAGGGGTTTGTAGATCCACCAAAATAAGGTGGTCACTGATTTCTATATTAATCAATGGAAATTTGTTCCCTTAGAGTTCAATCTGGTCTCTCACCATGATTCATGTTATTATTCGTATCTCGAATAAGTTGATTCACCATTCTCATGATATTTCCCTTTCTGGCTTCCATCGGAGGGTTGTCAGTGCATCATCTGTCATTGTCGACATTTAATAGGTTTACCGATTTTAATTTATTTTCTAAAAGAAGTAAAATATTCTAAGAAACATGTTTCTTTTAAGAATATCATAATTCTATATCAATTTTATGACTTAAAACAGCATGCCAAAATATGTTACTCATTAACAACAGTTATGTTTTCTATATGTCTTACACAAAAGTTCATACACTGTATATGATTAACCAAACATATCTCTTTGGAGTATCAAACCAGATGTAAAAAAAGGTGTGTTGTTGTGTACAAGGTTACACCGAGTCATGCCTGATGCACCTTGTCAAGTTTTTACCGCTAGGCACATCTGTTCCAGAACAAATTCCACTAGTTCATATCAAGATAAGGATTTATTTTCTTAAAACCCCCTTACATAATACATCACCAGAATACTATTATGTTTTACTATATTTTAACTTGTCCCTAAGTTTCTTCCTAATGTTTTCAATTCCTAATTTCCATAAATAACTAAAATTTCCTTTGATTCCATCTATGTAATCTATCCTTTTTATTACATAACATTTCATTTAAAAAGTACAAATAGAGGATCATTTAATGTTTAGCTTCATGAAAAAAAGGTAAATAATACAAGAAAATATAAAAAATTATTCTAATCCACTTGAAAGGATTAATTATAAGTTAATCCTATGTATATTTACTACATATCATAACCTAGGGACATAAATCAAAGGAAAGGGTGGTCATAATTTATAGTAAGGGAGAGAAATGGAAATAGTTTACATGTGATCTTGAGAAATATCAACAAGAACATGAGGACTATAATAAAGGAATGATAAAAGGAATAAAGGATTGTAGCAATTTAAAAAAACATGAATAGTAACATGGAATTTTGGGTACAATATTTAAATGAGACATACGTAATCATATCTCTATTTTTTTCATTGAGGCATCATAAAAATTTCGAAGGTTATGAACAAATGTATCATAAATCATGTTATATCTTGAGATTATATTATTTACCCAAGGAATTAGAGAACTATCAAGGTGTTCCATTCATATTTCTTAATTAATGTGAGCTATATAGATCATAAAAAACATTTCATAAATAAAATGTGCAGAATAAAAGCAATATATTATATATAAAAATTATTATATTTTTAAAAGTGATTAAAAAAAGATCTATATGTCATTTATGACCTGAAGAAAGGGAATTAGGGTTTCATGTATGTCAATATCATATGAAAATAAATCATTTTTATATCTTGGTGAATACCCCTAGAAAATAAAGGGGTTTTGGTATTCACATATTGAATATAAAAGGGAATTTCTTGAGAAGAAGAGAGTAATTTTGAGAAGTAAAATTGGCACTATAACGGTTATAAAACATGGTTTTAGAAAAGGATAAAATGGGAGGGAACATGGTTATCCCATTAATGAAACATAATTTTTGTTAAGGGTGTGATAGAAATGTATTATAATAGATAAAGATCATAACATTTAGAATACACATAAAATGGTTATTGAATTGAAGTGAAAATAAGGATATTTCCCTTACCATGAAGTGTTGATCCTAAAACATGAATATCAGTACCTTGGGTGATTGGTGAAGCCTTATAAGAATACTTGAAAAGTAAAAATATCAGATATTTTTGGATCATGTATTAGAACAGAATAGAAATGGAAAAATTCGTGGGTAATTATTTCAGAAGAGGAGGATTGGTTTATTAATTTCCATGGAACCCTAGGTTGTGGTAAATGAAAAACCATGGGCTTGGACATGGTATTTTACTATGGAATTAGAGTATTGGGACACCTATTGTGTTATTTTATTCCACAATCTTAGACCATTATTTTATGTCACTTATTTGGGTAAGGAACATTAATTTTTTTCAAAAAATAACATTTTAAAAGTTAATGTTTCAATTTAATAAATTGAAAAGTAAATTTTATATGTGGAAATTGATTAAAATATATTATAATACATGATATTAATAAAATAAAATATATTATATCATTTATTGTTGTTAATTATTCCTTACATAATTATGACATAATATTATTTCATCAAGCATATCGAAAAAAATCAAGTTGTATGTTTACTATTCCAAAAAAAAATTATTTTAAATTTTTTTATAAATTTTCATACACCGAATTTTGACATCAAAATTTCAAAAATGATATTTCATTTATCATAATATTTATCTAAATATGATTATTTTAAATTTGAATTATAATAATCTGTATTAATTAAAAATAATAGTGTATAGAAAATGCATACTGACATTTCTTACAATTGAACAAAATAAAATTATTTATCATTTATATCTGAATAGTGTATTATTGATCATAATATTTTAATAAAATAAAATTTATTCCTAATAAAAACATTTTATTATATTAATTATATCTTTTTTGAAAAGTAAAATTTATGTTTGAAAAATAAATTTATCAAATTCGTTATACTATTAAGAAAAACAATTCCCAAAACCAAATTGATGGAATAACCATATTATTTTTTCGAATGGATTATAGTTTAAGTAACTAAGTTCTAGACACATAACCCCTATAACTTCCACATAATACCTAAGGGTAAGGTGTGTGATGGTGAAAGATTCATGGGGGCAACTCAGCTAACATTGTCTGAATGGTAATTTCAACTTACTTGAACATATACCAATGGTGTTTTAATTCACGATTAAATTATTAAAGCTTAGATTGGGATTGTTCAAGAGGAAAGACAACTGATGCTACCTCCCACCCATGTTTTTACAAATCAACTTCATATGGAACAAGTCTACAGGTTGAATCCATCATTCCAACATTCAACATTAATTATCCTTTGTCATTTATACTTATAAAATGGTCATATTTACCAATGGTCATATTTACCAAGGTTTATATTTGGAAAACTACCATATAATGATAGAATCCCAATAGTCACTTTCCATATTATACTCACTTTGTTATTAATGAGGTATCGTTTTTTAGTACAAAAAATAAAATAACACACACTTTCACGAATGAAATATCATTTAAAAGTATGTGTCATTACAAGAACATCATCCTTTTCCATGGATGGATAGTGGTTTTGATCTTCTTTTATGATGAGGTTATAAGGGAGTTTCAAACCTCTCACTTAGTGGGACAACCTATAGTGGTGGAAATGTACTAGTACCTCTAGGATTGGTTTTTGTATGAATGCATGAGGAAGAGTTTTTTTAGTCAGTTTCACTATGACCACTTCTTAATAGGTGAAGTAAATGTATTAGCTTCCATAATATTTGAATCAACCTCTTGAGATATCTGAGTTGAACTGAGATGACATATCGATGTATTTTTTTGTGGGTATTCTAAAAAAACGAGACGTTGTGATATACTATAGGTGATTGTTGATCGATTTTCCAAGTTAGCTCACTTCCTTTCCATTAAAAAGTAGATTATGGTTGAGTGTTTGTGTAACTTATACATACTTGATATCATTTAAATTAATAAGGTACTGTCAATTATTATCTTAAATAATGAAACCCTATTTATTTCATAGTTGTGGGGAGGTTAGTATGAGGAATTGTGGACCCAATTATGGATAAGATCAACATTCCACCTAAAATATATGGACACATTGAATGAAATATCTTGGTTTGGGAGGATATTTTGATATCCTACATGTTAGAAATCAGTTAAAGTTATTTATATCACTTAAAAATTATGGATTTCAAATAAAATAATATATATCACCCCACTATTGACATTTCACTATTCAAGGATCTTTATGAGAGACCCTATAGGTCACCCATGTCTTGGATGGAAATAGGAGATTCGTAGCTCCTAGTATTGGAGCCAATATTTTAAATAATGGATAAAGGTTAGATGATTTTTGAGTGAATGAGAATGAATCAATGTCAACCGAAATATTTCAGAGACCAATTTCAACTCCCCTTGAAGCTTGACTTAGAAGACCATGCGTTCTTAATATTCTCCATACAATTATATTTACAGAATTTCGGTCAAGGTAGAAAGATATACTAAGGGTTCATCGTGATATTCATAATTTTTCATAGGGATGGTGAAGTTATTTACATATTAGATTTACCCCCACAATTCAGATGAGTATGGGATATCTTCTATATTTTACAGATGAGGAGATACATTCTCGATGTATCACACATTATTGACTAGGGTGAGATGGATATCAGGGAACAAACTATCATCTCAGTCTATTTAGTGGTGATAGAGCATTGGTATGAGAGAACCATACATAGGAGGACCCTTCCACTGGTGTGATTTATTTGAAAACATGGGAACCTCCATGAGAGAACATGGGAGCATAAATTCATATGCATGCCCAGTACCCTCACCTTTTCTAGTAGGTTTTTTCCTTTTGGGGTAAAAAATGATGAAGGTCGGGAGAATTAAATAACTAAAACATTCTTATTTGGACCCTTTATATATTTCTATAATCATTTTTGGGGTTTTTACAAAGTTAAGAAAATGTTACAGGTTTCATAGAACCCTAAAATTGATATATTATAAATATTCAACTACAGAAAAACATCTTTCTGGAAATAATGGAATTACCATTGATTATATTCCTAGATGGGAGATCTGACACTACCAATTATTTCAGAAATTGAGGTTTACCCTATGTGGAAAATAAGTTTTATACGCATCATAATTTTCGTCAAAAGAAAATCATGTGTAGATATTAGATGAAACAAACAAATTAATATAATTTATTAAATTAATTTTCCAAAAACTAATTCTCTCCTTTATAAACCCCATTATGATGGTTCCTTAAGGTTCTTTTCATAACCACGAGAATGAAGTATAAGGGAGAGAGTGTCAATGTGGGAAGAATCGTCAATAAACATACATAGAGGATTATAAATCAATGATTGGATTTAATAAATCTAATTATCAAAATCATAGTGGATTCTTTCTTCATCAATTATGTATCCAGCATCGACTTTGGGATCATAATTTTTGTATCATTGCAATAAAATTTCTGATTTCTAGAAAAAATTTTAATTTTTTCATTGAATCCATGATTTTATTCCCTTTGGAATCATCTCATTAATTTTATCTGTTGATTTTTCCTTTTTCCCTGGAAAATCATTGTGCCAGATTTACTTTGTGATTTTTTTTGTGATTTCCATCAATGGTCAAGTTCTCAATCATCATTAATGAACTCTCCTTTATTTCTCTATTATCAATTTTTTCTTCATTTGTTCATTAATGGCATATGGTAGGATAACGATTCAAAAAAATATCACATTCAATATGCGATCAAACACATAATTAATATGTGTTTATGTGTTAGGAAATAATTTATAGAAGCAATGATGATCGATGGTGTATTTCTGATGAATGAATGTGGGTCGAAGCCTTAGAGGATGATGATGTTCGGAATGTGTGAAGGATACTTAATTGGATTTATATCTTCCAAATATATGGAGTAGTTTTATAAGACCTCAATTTCATAGGTGTTGGGGTATAAATTGGTTTTTCCCTTCTGCATCCCGATAGGATATTTCTGGAAGTAGGTGGTTTATAAAATGTTTCTTCAAATGTACTCTACAAAAGGGTGAATTTTTCTAAAAACTATAATATTTCACTTCTTGAAGATGGAGATATTTAGTTTCTTAGTAATGTATTCATCAGTTATATATATATAATTGTCACATTGAGGACTTCTATTGGAGATCAGATATAGAAATTGTGAAATATATGGACTCCCATACTTTTTGGAGGTTGGTAAAACTAGATGGCCAAATGTTACTCTCTATATATAGATGGTAGTTTCCCAATGATGAGGTTGTGTTGAAAATGATTTAGATTACATGTTTTATATAATCCATGTGAATTATTAATACATTAAGCTATTAATTTTTCTTTTTAGATAAATGATACACTATAATATTTCTCCGATGGATATAGGACTTTTAGTATAAATGATCTAAAACCAAAGTGTTATTTTTTCTTCCATTTACTTTTTCTCAGGGGGAAAAATTATCTATTTGATTAAATAGAAATTCTATTTTTTAAAAATAATTCAGTTATTTAGTTGAGCATTGTTTCTTCCATGTTCAAGAACATTATGTTTGTAGAGTTCCATTTGGGCTATTTTTTTACGAAGTGATTCTGGAACAACTAAATCTGATTGTTTATTAGAATGAAAGTAGGTTTTTTTATAAATAAATGGTACCAGATAATTGGTTCTCAAGAGGCACAACGGTTCAATAATTAGTTTAGGTAACTTTTTTTCAATATGTTTTTCTAATTTCAGTGGGAAACATTGTTTTTTATGGAATTGAAAGAAGGTTATGTATGGATTGAAAAATTGAGGGAATAGATTTAATTTTTTTTGAATGTATAGAGAGAATAATATCTCATTAATAAATATCTTCAGCTTCCGTTAAATGGTATAAATTAAAATCAATGGTAAAAAGGGTGAACAGGAAAATCTATAATTGAAGGCACTTGCCTTGATATGAATTCATTTTGTTTGAAATGTGTCTTTGGAACTATTATAGAATAAATCTTTAATAGAGTTTATGGAAGCCCTTTTAGATATATATGATAATCCTATAGTACTGAATAATGTGGTCTTATTGTAGATGTTATTCAAGATGTGGTTATTTGAATGAATATATTAATCGAATTTATTGTGTTATTTGAACCTAATGAGGATCTATGTGCATTTTATGAACTCTAATTTTTAATATGAATTTTGGATGATTTTGTTTTTATCATCTCTCCATTTGTATTAGGAATCCTTTGATATCATTGTATGTAGTTTATGTGGAATAGATGACTTGTTGTTTATTGATGTTCGAAATATGATTCTTAGTGGGGATCATTGAATAAAATAGAGTGAAATGTCTTCTGATGATGTATTAAATATATAATGAATTGTATTGTCACCTCATTAGAAGAATAATATGTATTAATATAGGAAGGAAAATGAGAATAACATAGGGAAGTCTTCCATAATATGGTTTGTTTATTAGAATTATAGAAAGAGATATCATCTCAATAAATATTTTCATGATAGGAAGGAAACACCTAGAAGGGATTATTCAAGGGAGCTAGTTTTGGTAGTATAAAGTAGTGTAGTTATACTCGTGAATGTTTCGATACAAATATAATTTTGTATCATAGATTTTGAATCATTATTAAATTTCAGATGTGGAAAAGAGTAAAGATAATATTACTTATCAGAAATTTTTGGATGATTGAAATATGTATATTAATAATATATTGAAATTATGGGAAAGGAAGAAGTAATGGTTTAATAGAAGAATGAGATTTTCTGATGTGTAAGAAAGTATGGAATGTTATAGGAATTTAGAAGAAAATTTTTTTAGTGGGTCATTTGGATGGAGTAGTTTTCAAAAAAATATTTCCAAAATTATTTTGTATCATTACTTTATGATGTCTCATCATAGCCATAGGTGAAAAATATGGATCATTGAATCTTATTGGAAGGTATTGGGAGTTACACTTACTGGAAAAACATCTTTTGGATGTTTAAAAATTTGGAATAATCAGTCTAGGAACCATAGAAATAAATGTTAGAAGATTATTTTAGATATATATAAACTTATTTTTAATCATTTATACATTATAAAAAGTGATAGTTTTATACTTAGTAATAAATATAATGTTTCTTTCAATCTGTTCTTAAAAACACCAAAATTAAACACATCAGTTCATGGAGATGGTAGTTCATACATATTCATGAGATAAATTAACATTTCATTAATGGATGAAATGGTATGGAATGATATGATATATTAAATTTAAAGAATCAATATTTTTTGTAAGTATAATATTTATTCATTGGTTCCATCATTATGAATATCCATGTGAGTCAGTGATGGAAAAAAATTACATTGGTTTTTGAGTTGGTAGTCCACTATACACATGCGTGATTGTTTTGTTTCCCATATGATAGAGAATGATGCGGAAAAATATTATTCCATAAACATAAAAAAATATTAGTATATGGGAGATAATATTTTTTTTATATTATAATTATTGAGACATAAATTAATTAGGTAAAAGAATAAGTAAATGTAGAGCTTTTTTAGGATAATTACCATTGCTAAGAAGAACCTCATTTGGATCACTTGTTAAGGACCATAGGGTTCATATTTTGTGAGTAATAGAACCTCTAGAATGAGGTTAAGGATTTTAGGGAGTGATATTATTAGAATTTTTTTATGTAAATGGATTTAATTTTGAGTATAAGTGAGGGGAGAGGGTTTACTTTTATAATTTATGGGACTGGGACGCTTATAATTTTTCAAGGTTTGTCAATAATTCCATGTCACTTTATTGAAATTATTTCTCCAAATTGGATTATATTTGATTGGGAAAAGTATATGTCTGAAATAAATCCAACCCATGTAGTTTATGTAAGTTTTTAGGAAATTTTTATTCTTATATATATTGATTAACCACCCCAGCAACACTATTTTAATCTTAATCATAGTAATTGATTTTTACTAATTTTATTATTTATGAGGACAAAAAATAATGTTAATCGTATTTCATAATATTAATTATAATCATTCAAAATATTGTGTAAATTTTTTTAAATAAAATTCAAATATGTTTCATAATATTATTTAAATGTAAACCCTCAATTGTGTCGAAAAACAATTTTTCAAGAAATGTATTTTTCCTGAATGAGATGATTTTATATTAACAATAAAAAGACTAATACAGATTATACGAATTTAAATTCATATTTTTGGATATAAAATATATAAATTTATTTTAAATAATTCTTCATTAAATAATAGTTAAATTATTTAATATTGCAAGGCTTTATCACTTTTAAGATAAAAAAGTTTTATGAAAATAACCATTTTTACCTTCAAATGATCTTATAATTTTTTTTATAAAATATATAGTAAATAAATTATTAATTATATGTATTATTCCCTAACAAAATATGGGAATAGTTAAATAAAAAAATTCAATTATTCATAACATCTTATTTCTATGGGTGAATTTTAAAACTTTATCCCTGGACTATTTTAACCAATCAACTTCAAATCGAAATTAATTCTATAAAATTAGAATTTTAGTTCAATGAAGTATTAAAAAGGTCATTTTATCATATTTTTGTTGAAATATAATGCTCACTTACTATAATTGAAGCTTAGCTATTACATTCTTCCTTCCAATATTACTTTATACTCAATATTTTAATGGATATCACATTCTAAACAAGTGAGGGTGGTTCTTTTTAATTACATTATATCATTCCCATGTTTCTTCCCCTATCATATGATTTCTAGAGTGTATCGTTTTCTATTTGAGACATCATATTCTAAAATAGTTTGTCACTAGTTCCATGAATTTGGACATGTTGTTAATAGTAGGATATATTATGTTCCAATTCTATTTCTTCAGTGGTGATCAAATGTGTTGGATCTAGCATTTAATTCCTTAACAATGATATATAGAAAACATCAAATACTTTAGAGAGGATTAGTGAAATTTCAAAATGGTTACAAAAAAATAAAATTAATCCCTTAATTTTAAAAGGTTCTTTGTACCTGGAGTTTAGTTTCAATTTCTATCTAAACCTTATAACACCCTTCGGTGAATATACCTTTATGAAAACGTGATACCCCAATTGAAATTTAAAATCATTTCTTAAATTTTTAGAAGAAATATATTCCCTACATTGCCCTAATTTAATATGAGTCCAAATAGTATTTAAATTCATCAAAATATCCTTAAAAAGTTCTTGTCTGACAAGTTTTCTTTCACCAACTTCATCCCAATGAGTTGGAGTATGACATCTATTCTATATAATGAATCATACAGGGCCATTTGAATACTTTAATGGAAACTATTTTTATAAGAAAACTCTACCAAAGAAAAATACGGATCCCACATGACAACAATGTCAAGTTCATATGAAATTAATGTATATTCTATGGTTTTAATAGTTCTTTTGGAATTTCCTTTTATTTGAGGGTGGTAGGTGGATCACAAATGAATTTCAGTAGCAAGAGCATTCTGAAGACTCTTCTATACTTTTTATGTAAATTGAGGATCAATATCTGACACATTTGAAAGGGTTTTACCATTAAGTATAACATATTCATTAATATAGATTTTTTCAAGGCACTCAATATGTTAATATTTTTTATGGCATGGATATGAGCAGATTCGGTAAGGCGACTAACAAAAACCCATATTACATAATTCAATCTAGGAGTCCTGGGTAGTCCTATGGAAAATTCCCTGGAAATATCTTCCCATTTCCACATAAGGATAGTTAGTGGTTTCATGAATCCTCTATGATTATTTATCTCATCATTGACCAATTGAAAATCAATCATCTTGATAAAAAATCCATAGTTTCATACATCGTGTTATCCCACCATAAATCATAGCTCAAATACCTATACATCTTTGTGCTACTCGGGTGTATAATAAAATTTATGCTATGAGCATCATCCAATTATTCCATTTTTATCCTATTTTTTGAAAGAACAAAGATTCAATATCCAAATTTTATAATTCTATATTTACAAAAAAATTCTTCAGAACTCCCATCATTTAAGAATTAATTTTCTTATGGAAATCCTCATCATCTGATTAGTATGTTTTTATATTTTCTATTAAAGATGATTTTGAATTCAATTGTTAAAGGTCTGATGTAACCCCTTATTTTATAATTACAATATCCATATTTACTAGTAATTGGTGATACCCATATCTATGGTCAATATTTGAAAAATAGTGAGCTAGGTGAATTTGATTTCACAAGTCATCTATATGACGATGAGGTTACTTTTTCTTTTTTTTAATAACATTTATTTCCCTATAATCAATGTAGAAACTCATGCATTCATTATTATTATTAACAAAATGAACATTGACTCCCAATGGTGACACATTAGGGTTAACAAGTCCCTTATCACATAACTCCTCTAGTTGTTTATTCATCACTAATAATTCCAAAATAGTCGTTCTATATGGAGTCTATAATATAAGAATTTCATTAGGGGTTAAAACAATGGAAAACAAAATTTTATTCTTTGGGGGATGTACAAGTAATTCTATAGAAAATAAATCAATATATTCTTATATAATAGGTACATACCCAATTTGATGATTACTTATTCAATCCATAGAATACATTTTCAATTTTTTCATTAATAATATTTGTAACAAATTATATTGGGGGTTTATCTAGATATGAATTATATGATGAAGTCCCTACTCAAAATATACCGAATTTTACATCATCATAGTGAATCATAATTTCCTTTTTATCGTTGTAATTTTTTCATCATATTTTCAAATCCAATATTTACGAAGTTTTAAATCAATGTCCACACTAGTTATAATAATAAATTCTAGAAATAAGTCACATCTATGTGTAATAATCAGAAAATATTGTCATATATTTATTGTAGTGATATTTCTATATGGATTATTGACTAAAAACTCCCTTCTTAAGGTGTAACCAAAATATATATTTTTTGGAAAAAAATAGAATATATAAAAGAGTGAGTTGATATAGAATTAAATAATATTTTGGATAAATCTCAAGCTATTATTAATGTACCTTCCATCGTATATTTGTGAACTTCAACACATGCTGTATTGATCGCATAATCTTGGAATTCTCTTCTCGACCACTTCTCTAGTAGATTACCCTGACTCTTAGTACATTTGTTTGAATAATTTTCCATTTATTTATAGCTGGATCCCTAGATAATAATTTTCCCTTTATTTCATTTATTTTCATGCGCCAAATGACCCTTGTTTCTACACTTGTAACACACTCCCATGACCTTCAAGAATTTTTTTCAATGTTTCAATATATAATTTTCACAATATAGAAATTGAATAATTTTATCATTATTATTCACCACATTCCTTTTTTCATGGTGTTTAGAAGACCTCTTCTTGTCTTTATTCACATTGAATATATAGGATCTAAATAATTAATTTTATGTTTTAATGGTGCATAAAACTATTATTTCATAGGAAGAAAAAGTTTGAGAAAACATTTTTCTTTTAGAAACATGGATTAATACCTTTAATGGAAATTTAAATATTTTTTAGTGTATTTTATATGTAATCCATAGTATACTTGAAAAGTCATATAAAGGATGGTTTATACTCTGTAATACATTCTTCTTTCATTATCATTAAACAGATGATCATTATATTCATTTTAGTTTTTATTTAACAAGAGAAATATTTTTCAGGGAAAGTTTCTTTTAAATATCTCCATTACATGTGATATACTTAATCTTCCGATCTAGTACTCAGGATCAATATCCACCATTGAACAGTTTCACCATTGATAAAATATACATTGAGTATAACCATTTCTTTTTCATCACATCATAGGCCAAAAATATTTTTTCAGCAGGCATAATCCATTGGCCTTCTACCACTAAACTAGTAATTCCACTAAAAAATGGTGGATGCTATTGAATTATGAAATATATCATATGATAATATTGTTGGGGAGTAATAGGCTTCTCTATTTAAGAGAGATTGTTACGAGCATCCCCTGGGGCCCGTGTCGTGACTACCCCAAGCCCGCCTTCCATAGGCCTGGGGCTGGTGACTAGCACCAAAGGTGTAATTCCTTAAACTCGGAAGGCATTGCATTTATAACTGTAAACACACACAACAGATCACACAACTGAATAAAAATACTAGGTAAAACTATATAAACATTGAGTGCTGAAAAGTACAGGGTCTAGAAATAGAATCCCAACTGTAAAGTACAAGTACAAATGGAAAAGACAAAAATAGGTGAAATGTAAAAAGAAGCTCCTGGATCATCCACCACGAATCCTACCCGAAGGGTAGGTATAGACAGCCTCCATAGCACTACATGTCTATTCGTATCCACCATGTACCGTCACGTCGTGTGGTCCACCTCTGGGTACCGTCTAGTCCTGGAACACTCAGCCTCGGTTAGCGTTGTTTGTTGTCTGCATCCAACACAATGAGGTGCGGGCATAGCACATGCAGGGGTGAGTATAACGATACTCAGTAGAGACCCCGAGACCACCAAGGTCTCTAAAAATCCACCAAAGATAAACCATAGAGTATGAAATCAATGGATAGACATTACTTTGGTATATTCCCAAACATATACCTAAGTTATCAAGTAACCCATCCCATTCATGAGGTAAACACAAAAGTTACTGACTCAGCTCACACTGGTATGCAACTCACGTAGAGTGTGAGAGAGAATTGATGTAGCCACTGAATCATCTATTCTGTCAAACCCACAGAGGATCTAGGAACAGAAATCAGAACTGTCAAACCCACACAGGATCTAGGAACAGTAGTTAGAGCTGTTGAACTCACATAGGATCCATGAACAGTCATCGGTGTTGTCGAACCCACATAGGATCCAGGAATAGTCGTCCATACTGTCGAACCCACACAGGATCCAAGAACATTTTCCAGTGCTATCGACCCCACACAAGATCCAGGAATAGTCATCAGTGATGTCCAACCCACATAGGATCTAGGAATAGTCGTCGGAGCGCATCCAGCCGCAGGATTCCGCACAAAGCATTCTTGATTCTAGGAGGGTCTGATCCTCAAGAAAAGTGTCGATATATCAACTTAAATGAAGTCTCAATTTGATATATCCAAAATTTATATCTTTTGAAAAGAAACCCAACGTGACAGACGGTGCGTCAATCAGATGCCCAGTCTAAGAGTTATTGGCATTTCTGTTCCGAGGGCCTGGTGGGAAATACGTTTGAATCCAACTCAATCGTACACTAAATATTTCCAAACCTCTGGTGGGGTATACCAAAAGAAAACAACTTCCTCCAAGGCTTCGGTAGCCTTATATGGTTCTTCAATAAGATGATTGTAGCTCAAGTTATGCGCAAAAGAATAGAATTAGGAAAAACGGGTCCGGGTCCGGTCCGACCCAGTCAGACCTACCCAGTCCACCGGTCCGACCTAGTCCATGGGTCCGACCCTGTCAGCGGGTCTGAACCGGTCCACGAGGGTGGACCGGCCCACGCTGGGTTCGGACCAAGGGCCCATGGGGTCCGCCCTGGCCACGTCCAGGGTGGAAGGTCGTGCCCCCCAGGATTCCCGAACATCTTTAGCCATTTGGGTGGAATCCAAACCGGCACCACGTGGTGCCAGTCCGTGTCACGCGGCACCCAGTGATGAGTCCTGCCCTTCCTGGCTGGCCGAGGGGCCATCCACCTCCCGTGCGGCATGGTTTTGTGATGCCTCCTTTGGAAACCCAGTAGCTCAGGCCACCGGTCCTCCTCGCGGCTGGCCTTGCGCCGGCTGCCACTACACTGTCGCGGCTAGAGGGTGTGGCCCCTTTTTCTCCACCATGCGGCGCAGTTGCGCCGCGCCTTCTCCAAAAACCTGGCGGCACAAGCCACCGGTTTCATTCATGGTCAGGCTTGAGCTAGCCACCGATACACTTCCGCGGCCTGTCGGCTACGGGGTACTCCTCCGGCGGCATGGTTGTGTCATCGCCGCCACGCGGTGACGCTCGTTGGTTCTATCCACTGGCAATATTTCCGGGGGGCACCGGCCAAGTTCCGATGGCCCGATTCTCATTCTGGAAGAAGTCATTCTCTCCTCGGGACATCGCCTTCAATCCACAATCATTGTTGATGAGAGTCTCTCATCCTGGTCTCATGCTACTTTTAGCGTCAAATTCCACAAAGAAGACGGAGGGGTCGAGCATTGTTTGTTCGTCCCACGCCATCTGCATTTGGGTGATAGCAGGCGGCTTCGAATTATAATCCTCAATGGAAAATGAAGAACGTGAAACAAAACAAATTTTAACCCCCTACCTTTGTTATTTGTTCATTGTTGAAGTCATGGGAAGGCAGACGTCGATTCGTTGATGTCGGGAAAGAAGATGAAGAAGTCGAGGATGACGTCATCGGCGTTCTTCATGGACAGTGCTCCCTCCCTTGTTCCTGTTAAAGATCAAAGAAGAATATGTCTATCGTTGGTGGATGAAGTGTTCTTCATTCTTTGATGGTCTCTATTCATTAGGAAGAGCACTCTTCATTGAAGAGAATAAGTTTCTCCAAGTTCTCTTCCAACCCCTCTCCCAACAAATGAATGACCAATATAAATTAATTTATGTTGTACTAATTTAATTTAAATTGCACCATTAATTCAAGAGGCGTTGGCCTATTAAATTAAAAACTGGGGTGGCACCATTATGTGGGGAGCTCAAGAGGTTCCTCCCCAATTAATGTGGAGTTCAAGAGGTTTTTACCTCAGGTGGTCCCCACCACATTAATCCTCACATGGGAGGTTGAATTCGGGTGGGCCCCACCACCATAACCTCTCATGGGAGGTTAAAGTGTGGTGGTACCACCTCCAACCTCCATGAGGAGGTTTTAACCAACAAATAAAAATAAATTTTACACAACCTTATTTTTATTTAATTCATTAAAACCCAAAAAAGGTATCTTTTAATCTCTACCCACTACCGTTGAGGTGATTGTCTTCTTAAGGGAATATCGGAGATGCGAGTTCAATGGTGCCCTCAGATTTCAATTCTGATCACCAGTTGAAAAGTTATAAAAACCCGCTCGTAAGTTTACTAAACTTACCTGAAAAAAACATCAAAAATTGATTCCGGACACACTGGGTCTCGAAATCACATACTGTTAGTTTTCACGGACTCTTAAAATTCCCATATATTTAAGAAAAAAATTTCCACAGATATTCTGGGTCTTTACAGAGATTAGTTATTATAAATTGATAAATACTTCCTAATATTTCTAAGATCTACTCAAGTCTTGTATATGTGCTATTGGCTTTCCCCTGAAGAAAAATTAATACATTGACCATGAGTGCTTATATTATTCCATCATCTACGAAACATTTTTAAATAATGTAATATAATGTACTTTATCATAAAATTATGAATTTTAAATAATAAGTTATAACTATAAATTTATTTGAACATATAACATAAATTGGACATTTATACATTGTTAATCAAGAAATCATAGGCTTGGTTTCTTTGGGAATATATAAAATCATAAAAATATTTTCAAATAATTTATAATGGTCTATAAATAAAATTTTAACCAACCAAAGAATATCCCACAAGAGTATCAATACAAGGGACATTAAGGGAACACTCACCATGCAATATAATTATAGCTGATATATACTCAAACCAACTCTGTTTGGGGTTATTACTCTGAGCTTCATATAATCCAAAACCACATCAACATATAGAATCTATATAAGGATGTATTTATTGGGAAAAAATAATATAATCCTTACAAAAAGTTTAGAATTCTATCTCATAATTAGGAATATCATCAAATTCCAACATAGGTTTATGTTGCATAATATAATGTTTCATATGTCTAGTTCCCACGGTTTCTACTAAACATGATTTTAAACCAAATATAAAAACCTCGAACCCAACATCTAAGATCCATTGGTTACTTTATTTCACTTTATTAGATACAGTGGTTATAATCCCAAATCACCAATCAATTTAGTAGTCTTGCAGAGACATATACATACATGATACCCATATTACATTGGGGAAAAAATATAAAGCATAATTATGGAAAACAATTAGCATATTTGGAGTCATTAGAAGAATTTTTCTTCATATCATGGGGAAATGAAAAATACGAGTGATATCAAATGAATATTATGGGAAATTTATAGAATAATATATCATGTGTAAATAAGAAATAATTAGTATAGAGCATTAAATAAGTGAAAACACATTCCATTTAATCAATAAATTGAGCACAAAATGAATCCTTGGTTAATATCACTGTAATAATCTCATGGATAATAGTAACTAAATTCTCAATGATGGAGATTTCTAATATTAGACATTTTGATCTTAGATATCATGACATCTATACCATCAGTACCTTTTTCTAAGATATTTTAAAACTATAGGCAAGTATACACAAAAAACCAAATTAATTTGGCCAACTTATTTTACATAAAAAATATCTTGGCCAAATTAAATAGGTTTTTCGTGTATGCCAACCCATTTTTAAACTATTTTTGGGAATGTACTTAATGTTATTAATTTCATGATTTTCAATATTATCTATTTACATTATTGATAATAATTTTATTATTATCCACGAGATTAGTTTACTAGTATTATCCATGGACTCATTTCAAGATCAAGTTATTGATTAATGGATTCGGTTTTTAGTTATTTACCTTCCCATATTGATTATTTTTTATTTACTGATGATACATTCCAATGTATATAACCATTACTGACCATTTTATCTCAATATTATTTTGTTTCGTTCCCTAGGATATGAATAATAGTTCTATGAAAGAGTTCAAGGATGCATTATTTTTTCCATTACACATTATATTTTGTTCACAATGTAAAATGGTTGTCATGTAGGTATCTATCTCTCCAAGAATACTAAACAGATCATTCCTTCAAGAGTTTACCAATTGTATCAATGCATATAATGTTTTTTTTGAAAATTTAGGGAATAACCCATTTATAAAAAATGAAAAGGAAAAAATATAAAGGAGATGGATGAGGTCATATAAGAAATTTTTCCCTCGTGCCAAGAGAATCCAAAGATCAAATATCATAACCAAAATGAAAGGTTTCATTATAATTATCATACCACTCGGAGTAAGATTCTAAGGGACCATGAGACCTGGGGACAATATTTTTCTTCGAATAGGAATAGTCCTTCCAACATCTTGCTTTCCATCAAGGAATAGATTCGAAACCAGCATCATCCAAATCAATTTTTCCTTTGAAAAAATCCAGACCATGTGATGGTTTTTTTGGGGGGATTCATCCTCAACATAATCCCACCTTCCATGGATGACATGGGTTTCCCTTAATTTATCGATTTACACTTGAATCATTGATCTATTCCTATCATCATTCGGATTTTGTTTCCCCCCAATTACAGAAGTAGGGTCATGCAAACTCTGATTCAATTATAGTGTCACTCTTTGTATGAGGATATGATTATATACTTGAGCATGCTCTTTGTGTGGAGGAACTAGCATCAGGGACATTTCTAATGCAAACCCATGAGTCTCCTGATCCACCTTCGGTGAAAAATCCTTAGCCATATGTGATGAAATGGATCTTACCTACACATTTACTTTACAAGGAAGCGAGTCCACATTGTTTTGTGTAGCCAGATTCATCAATTTTTCCTACAATAATCCTCATGATTCCCTTTCAATGAAAAAAGGAATAAACTAAATCCTTTAGAATTTTTCTTCTTTAACATAACCAATAGTATGAATTTCTGAACAAAAATTGGGAAGATGTTAATATGATACCCTTAAGGAGATATCAATATTAAATGCTGAGAGAATAATATTATGGATCAATAAAGTGCAAAATTCCATTTCCACTAGGACCCTAGCATAATGATCAAATTTGGTAGTCTCGGCATTCCTATCCATTTGGATCGGAATTCCCACACTAGATGAAATATCAAATAAAATATTGGGATGCCAAAATATCCAATGAATAGTAATGAATTTCATCAAAAAATGAGATCTTGTTTTTTTTGGAAAATGGATTAAATAGAAATTACAACTCTTAAAAGAATATCATACCTATTTATAAAGAGATTGATCCAAAACCCCAACCCCCGCACATAAGCTCCTCTAATGAAAATATGATGTGAATAAAACCTTGACCCATGGGAATACATATCCAACTAGAAAAACTCCATTCAGAGGTCATCTTCCATACAAATTCATCAATTGGAGAATATTTTATTCTCGAGGGAAGATTAAGACATTCAAATATAGAGTATTCATAAAGATTAAATATATCAATAATATCCTCCCTATTTGCAGTCACATGGGAAGTGTCACCTTTTTTACTATTCACTCCAAATAAATATATTTAGCATATTCAAAATATCTGGAATTGGAGATATGTTCAGCATTCAAGGTACCATGTTAGAGCTTCAGTTTTCCAAAATTCTTTTCCACATTATGAATCCCAGATGGACCCTGATGTTCTTCCATTGTAACAACACAATCTAGCATCACCACCAAATCCTTATGTGTTCTATCTGTATTTTTTCACCACAACCGCATAGAAAATTTCCACTATATCTTTTTAGGTTATTACTGCATCAGCCACCATCGGTGAAGTAGCCACACCACCCACCACTGCTGCATCCATTTCAATTAGCCTCACATCAGCCATAGAAGTTAATCAGTGTGTGCTTCTTTCTACGGTAACACATGCATCACTTTCACCATGAAGCTTCCTCCCGGATCTTATTATATCTAAACCACTGCCACCGGCATCGGTGACCGCCACTGCTGAAAAACAATTAACAAAAAGGGATCTACAGATCTCACCTATTTCAGTCATTACCACACAATCTAATTCAGATGAAGCATGAAGGCATATGCGGGCCACACTAGTTACCACTCCTATTGTTGTTCTGGTCAACACTGAATTATCCTTCAACTCAAATCTACTCATCACATTCTTCTTAGGTGCTGCGGGTCAAGAATCATAGGTGACCAGTATGATGGATCCAAGGAAGTGGGAGATTTCCATGGAGGAATTGTGCAAGAATTATTATGCGCCAGATCTTCCATAGAAGGTCAGTCCCAAAACCCTTACCATGTCCCACATCTCATTTATTCCAATGTAATAAATTATCCACTAAATTAGGGTTACTGGAGTTGGGGATGTTTTAATGTCAGTGGGTAAAATTTTACCATTTCATTAAGTTATATTTATAAAGTAAATATAAAATTATAAAAGTTGTTCTCAAATGATTCATCACCCCTCTTAGTGAATCAAACTGTTCCTTAAAATTTTAATTGGTATCATAGTGGGTTCTTGATATTTGATCAACCATGGGGATCTTGGAGAATGATAAGACAAAATTGAATAATTTATTTGGGTATGTATTTGATGAAATAATCGGTTTTATATGTGCTCTACATAATGATCATGAAATTATTTTATGATTATTAAAATAAAATTTATTTTTATTTACAAAACCATTTTATTATTTCTATTGCATGGGGGTTTATGGTTCAACGTATACCAAATCAGTAAAGTATTTTTTTCCTCAATTTTTTTTCTTTAGGATGTATGTTATGATATTAACCTATATTCTTTCATAAGGTGTACTTGTATCCCCTTATACATATAATATCATGAATTTATCTATCATCCTAAATTTTTATGTTCCATTTTATGTTATTCCTTCATAGTTCATACAATTCAAGGTTACCAAAGTGGTAATGATTTTATGTTACAATTTCATAATTTATGATTATGCTTATGATGATATGATATTTTGATTTATCTCTCAATAATTCTCATTAATTTTATCCTACTCTTGTTATAAATGATATATTAATGTACTATTACTATTTTACAACTCATTGGTACTTATGAAAAATAAGAAAAAAAAAATCTAGAAAATATGAAATTATTAATTATTTAGTCGAAATATGTTTTCTTTCCAAAACATGTTTTATAAAAATATATTAAAAAATGTTCTAAAATTATATTCTTATTTTTAAATGAAAATTTTACCCATGTTTTTCCTTTTTTACCAAATGGTTTTTAAAACAATCTTCGGGTTTTTTTTCAATCAAGGCTCTTTTAACTTCTACTGAATTTGAAAGGAGTGTTTGTTTTTATTTATAGGCCATTTAAAGAATTCTAAAACTACAAGACCACTCCATTCATTAATGAAAACTTTATAAATTTTAAATAAAATATTAAAATAAAAAATTTTCTTAAAAAAATTATAAATATTTTCATTTAAAATTGGTTATCAATGAAAGTAATTTGAAAAAAAAATTATGTGTAAAAAGTTTTTTAAATTATATTCAAATCATACCTTATAAGTATTCAAGGTTATTTTCAATGAAAAGTTTTTAAAAATATGTTTACATTTGTAAAAGTTTTTTTCAATGTTGAATGTATATTTTCATAAAAAATCAATATGAATTTTCAAATATTTATTTATATGTTTCCAATATAGTATTCAAATAAAAGGAATGTGAATTTTTTTTGAATGTTATTTTAAAATAAATGTAATTTTTACTTATGAAATTTTCCATGTTGTAGTTCAAAATTCTTCTGAATATAAGATACCATTTTCTGATATAATTTATTTTTTATGAGGTATATGATCCAATGATACAATTCATATTCTTTATAATAATGGACTGTTTTTTATAGAATGATGTTTATGAAAACCATTTATCTTCCATGGTTTATACCTTGATAATGTTATTATAAAACCCAATTCATTTCTTTGGTTATTTAATGATTAAATAATGATATTATTATTAAACCTATCTATTTTCCATAGGTTATGATAAGATTATATTTTTATAATATGCATTTCATGTCATGGAATTTGATATGATGGAGGTTTATTATCACAAACCAACTCAGTTTGACCCTGAACCGGTCAGTAGAGTCAGCCCGTGGTAAGGTCTGAAAAGCGTTCCAATTCCCCACAGGCTGATAACAGGTTTCCGGCATCAAAATTATATAGGTGGGAAAAATATGGACCATTAATAAAAGGTAAATAAATAAATATAAACAAAACTATTAAAATGGAAACTATTAGCTGAAAGAAAATAAATCTACTCATACCATCATGTGACCCTACGGGTCGCCACTGACCAGAAACCAACATCTCACTACTGTGACAAAATCCATGAATTTTGCAGCACCTGAAGCAAAAAAATTGATAAAATGATAGGTGTCAGTGTTAAAACTCAGTACGATATCTTGATAATCTATTCCCAATAAACATACTTTAAAATTAAAGAAATATCAATTTTCCTGTTTGAACTACAATATATAAAAGTACTCTCTTCTACATGTCTACTCAAAAACAAATTAAAACTAATTTCATTTATAATTTCAAATTCCTTGTTTATTCTATTAGTTTTTCATCAACATTTTATAATGAAAAGTAGTTATTTCCATTTTGTATGGCATGAAAGATTATAAAACAAGTTGAATTTGAAACATTTTTTCACATGCTTTTAAAGAAAAAAACATCACTTCCAAGAAGGAACTACACAAGCAAGAACTAAAATATTCACATAACATGGGAAAAAGATATTCCTACAAGTAAAACATTCATCACTGCAAGAAACTAAGATCAAATCGACATATGTAAACCCAGTAGATCAAGAAAAATCTAGAACATACTAATACGTGAGACCTCATCCCTAATATCATTCAACGCGTGATGAAATAAAAAAAACCAGACGCCAACCCACCCTAACTCGGGATAGACTGAGGGAACCAATCCCATAGTAAAAAACCCAAGCATATCTATCTACTATGGTCCACTATTTAGTACAAGGAATACCAATTTGGTAATCATTCATCGATAATTCTCTCAATATTCCAGGTTCTGATGTCTCATGCAGATAAATGGGGTGGGAAAACCGATGCCAACCGAGCATCCAATCACAAATATATATAATAATAATAGTTCACAATAGACCTTGACCCAAGTCTCCCCAATGAATAATATCATGCCTAAAAATAATTAGAGTGCAAGGATTTCCCCTTAAGGAACCCTGATAATGGATCATGAGGATTCCAGATTGAGAAAATATAATCCACTATACATAGAAAATGTATGAGAAACTTCCAATGGAGGATTTCATACTAAATATTATTATCAATTTTAGTAAGTTTCCTAACATAATTTTATGAATTTAGAAATATTTTCATTTATCAAATATACAATCCATCTTTCAAAAATAGATCTAAACACACCATTTTCCATTCCAAAACTATTTACACCATTTCCTTAAAAAATTTCTATTACACGTTGAAAACAACCCATTTCTTAGAAAAATGAAAAACATACCATTCATCAGCAAAAAATTTAAAAAAACCTAAAACTTGATACACATTCCTTTATAAAACCCAAAAATCACTTAGGAACCCCACTTTATATCACAATTTACTCACATAATCCAACATAGCATTTAATCGAACACAAGGTGTTTGTTATCTAACACAAAAATTAAATTTATCATAAATCAAGGAATAAATACTAATTTTCACACCAAATTATTAATCCAAGGATAATACGTCAAAATTAATATTTTAGTGAAGGATTAAAAAGAATGACACAGACGGTTCTTATATTTAAAAGGCTTGTTCGTGGGAAAAACCTTGCTCTAAGAATGGCCAAGGAAAATATTTCTAACTCAAGCATAAGACTTCTCACATCCATATATATATATATCATTAAAATGATGAATGTGTTCATCACACTATGAGTGAACATGCACAAAAAAGATATATATATTTATAGATATCCATACCTTGGAATATGCGTGTGAACCATCCAAACTGATCAATTCTCCCCCAAAACAATGGCGGCATTGCGAATTGACCCAATGTACCTCGCCTTTTATGGAGGTTTCTAGAACATGGACCCAAGGGTCTTAATACTCCCTCCATACAACCCTAAAAATAATTGATTCATGAATAAATAGAATCAAACCCACTCCTACGCATAATCAATGAGTCACCTCAAAACATGTTGTTAACAAATAAAATCCTCTACAAAACACCACAATCATTTATCCAAGTGCAATAATGTGATGAATATCATGTATAAAAATATATTAAAACAAAATCAGACACCAATCCAACACATTTGGCCCAATTACACATTGGAATAAACCATGATTTTTTTTCTAAAACCTTTTTTAACAAAATATAATAACATCAAACTATCATAACAATCTAATTAGAGGTATCCTAGTGGTTAGAAAAAAGTTTATATTTTTAATAAAATCACCAAAATTAAAAGGAAATAATTATAAAAACAAAATTATGGATACACCTACCTCGATGGGGTGAGCATGCAATGAATCCTTGATGAAATAGATAACAACACCCCAGTAACAATCTACAATCCCTAAAATCCCAAGAATAATGGATCACAATCCAACCCTAACTTCTAGATTTTAGCCTAAATAATAACCCACCAAATTTGGAAGAAAAATTCACCGATGGAGGAGGGTTCCGGCAAGGGAGGTGTAGTCAGAGGTGGTGCTGATGAGGGAAGCACGACTGAAGGGTGTTGCACCGAAGAGGATGTTGGCTGGAGCGGAGACTGGAAAAAAAATCCAATCAGAAGGGTAATGTGAGTAGGGATTTAGGCTGGTACAAGGGAGTGCATCGGAATGGAAGGATACCATTGGTAAGAGTTGTCGAAAAGGGGGTCTCAGGGGAAGCGTGGTGCAAGGAGGATGCGGTGACAGAGGTCGCGTAGGGAGTGGGGTCGGGCCATGTCGCGTTGCACAGAAAAGGGGGTAGAGTTGGGGTTTTCTTTTCTTTTTACTATTAAAACCCTAAATTAAACTAATAATAATAATAACATAATAATAATAATAACAATAATATAATAATAATAATAATAAAAATACGAATAATAATATTAATATAACCAACTTAATAATAATAATAATATTTATAATAATAGGAACAACCTTTAATAAAACTAATATTTATAATAATATTAATAGTATTAATAATAATAATAATAATAATATCACTATTATCATTATAAAAACATTTCCTTTAAATTTTATTTTATTTTTATTTTATTTTACTTAATTCATTAAATTTATTTAATTCCAATGCTGGGTAACCACACGGTCACCCCACACGGTTCAAGCCACCGTGTATGAACCGTGCTACAGCTTCTGTCCATTCTAAAGGTCGCCACATGGGTTCTAGGGATGATAAAACAATTTCCACTAACTGTGTGGTTCCCATTAACTGGCCTAAAACTCAACAACAATTCCAAAAATTAAAAAAATTAAATGATCTCTCAAACCCAAACCTCGACCAAAAAACCCAAGACCTATAAAAGAATAAAAAATAAAGAGTATCATAGGTTAGACGGTGAAAATTATCCCGACCATAGACCCTTTCTGTCCCCAAAAATTCACCAAGCTAAAAGTTAACCAAACATTGAGTCCAGGCCTGAACACAACCAGAAGAAACAATGAATTCCGGAGAGAATATTTATTATTCATGTCACACCCGAATGATATAGATAAAACCACAAACCCAAAAAAGGGATAACAATAGAGGTAACTCCCCTCCAAAAGGATTCTACTTGGTCAAAAATTAACACCTAATCATACCACCCCAGGGAGGGGGCCAACATGAGAATGGAAAACCAATCCAAACCAACATCTATAGCACAAATGAAACAACTCCACCACAAGAACTAGAATATTTTGACACACCACCTAGACCACCAATATTAGGGGAAGAATCACAAAAAGAAACTCCAACCAAAACCCAATGATGAACTGGATCCACTTCCCACCCGTCTCACAAAACCCAAACATCTCCAATCTAGCATAACTGAAACCAAAACCGAAAACAACCCATGAGAGGGGAAACAACTGTTAAGAAAAATGAATGGTTCTAAAAGCCCCATTTTTTCAAGAACAACCAATTGGATTTTAATTGGATAGGTCCATCATAGTAATAATACAGAATATAAATTTATAACTATAGGAATAAAAAAAGGTGGAAACTATGATTGTTCTAATCCCAACACAAGTCACAAAAGAAATAGACCAAGGATTTACCACACCCTCAAAAACTCCTGACTATGTGCGAGATTCACCCCAGGTCATTTGGTTCGGGATCCAATGGATGAAGCATCTCCATACTCATAGTTAGGCACTGGAATACCTTATTTATAATGTGTTCTTCAGATGATGCTTTCTGTAAAACTTCTCCAGATGACCCGGACACCTGTAATGATGGAATGTCTTCAGAGGAATGTGACATGACAGCTTCGAGTTCCCGAACCGGGCACAATAGTTTCACACAAGATGATGATCAAATGTATTATAATCTAGAACCAATGAAAGAGATTTTATAGAAACATGTCCCTCTGGCACACCCCACTGACTAGATCAGGAACCTTAATTAGCAGAAAGGGATGTTGGATTTCCAATCATATGTGCTCCAGAGACCAACTCAGATAGAAATGCTTCATCTAAATGCTTATCAAAATAATTTTCCTAATACAAGAGGACTCTCTCTTTGATCTCTAGGAATATATCCCCGATAAGGAGAGAAGTCTTTATCAAATCATGTGATGATACCTATGGAGAAAAGGAAACCAGTTCCTTAAAGTGGTCAACATAGGTCTTCACTAATCATGGTATTTTTTGAATACCTATAATCTCTTTCCTTTTCTTAATCTTCACCTCCTCAGGTATGAACCATTAGACGAATATAGAATTAAAAACATCCCACGTCATGCTGACAGGAAATAATGGTGGGGAAAATATCTCTCATTCATCCAAATATATTCTATTGAATAGAACCAAAATGGAATGCACTCTAAAAGTATTGGGAGTTCCCAATACCCTGAATACATGCTCGACCTCTTCAAGCCACCCACTTTCTCTAACAGATCTTGATCACCGCGAAGGATAGGAAAAATTTAATAAAAATAAAAAACTCGGCCTCACTCCTTAGAAATCATAGAAACCATTTAAGTAGAATTTTCTAAACATAATTTAAAACACAAACCAAAACCAATTTAAAATAAATGTACAATCAAAATAAACAACCTAATGCAAAACTAATAGCTCAAAAGTCAAAAGAATACAAACACAACAAAAATATTCATTGAAAAGGATCCATTTTCATTAAAATTTAAAAACATCCTTCTTTTAAGGACACTTTTCCTATTTCAAGAAACCCATTTTGAAACTAAATTTCCATTCAAAAAATCATTTCTCCTTTCCAAAATCACCATTGGAAATACAATTCAAAGTAATTTTGTTTGAAATAAACACCCATGGAATCCCATGAACTATCACATGTGGGTCCAAATATTTCCATCCACATGTGCCAACATGCACTTTCCACACACATATCCCTCACATGTGAAAACATTAATAATAAACACCATGTGTTTCCCCAAGACATTTACAATCCCATTCTAAACAGACATCCATTTTTCAAACCAAATAGATTTCAATTTTAAACCCCACTTTACAAATTTAATGCTGTTAGGAAGAAGAATCTCGATTTAAAAACAATTTTGATCTTCAATTTATCACATTAAAAAACCAAGATCAAGACAAAGAACAACTTACACAAAAATACCTGAAGGAGGGACTAGTGTTTATGCCTAACTTAGTGACATGGTAGTGGTCCATGACCCGGGTAGGTCATAATGCTATGAGGGACTTGGACCGTGCACTTGGACTCCACATGGGTTACTACTCCTTCTGGGATAACAATACGGAACTGAATCACCTCTGTTGTCATACCTCAATCAAAAACAATTATAAAATTCTCAATTCCCCAACTACCCATAGAAACTTGAGGTTCAAAATGAGCAAGTGTTCCCAATGCCCTTCCCATACCTACCTCCTGAGTCGCGACAGTCATATTCTCCATCTATCAGAAACCTCAATTAATAAGAATCTTCCTTTGATACCATTTTTTCATACACCAACAAGGGTCAACCTTGAACCAGTTACCCAAGTTAGCATGTGGCAAGGCGTAAAGGGAATTTCCAGTCCCCATGGGAAGGAAACTAGTGTCAGCCATCAAAATTAAACACGTGGGAATTATTTGTCGCATAAATAAAAGACAAAAAATAAAAAAAAAATATCTATAAAAATAAAAACAAGTAGTGGAAAAAATATAAGACTGCACATACCTCCATGTGACCCTACAAGTCACCGCCGACCTCAATCCAATGTCACACTACTTTGACCAATTAAAAGAAAGAAACATCATTGGAAGCTAAAAACAAAGATGAAACTATTGGTGTGAGTATTAAAACTCAGGATTTTATCCTGATAATATATTCCCAGCTCACATACATTAAAATAATATAAACATCATTTTTAATGTTTGAAGTACAATACATAAAATATTTTGTTCTACATGTCTACTTAAAAACAAAGCACAACTCCTTGCCCTTAATTATTTACAAAAACTATTTCATTATATTAGTGTGTCATTTTAATTTTAGAAAGGGAATTGATACTTTTCATTTTCAATGGAATGAATGATTATGAAACACATTAACATTAAAACATTTTCATAAGATTTTAAAAACCAAAACATCACTTCCAAGAAGACTCAACAAAAGTAAGCACTACAATATTCACATAACATTGGAAATGAAAATATACCTTCAAGTACCACATTCATCACTTAAAGAAACTAAGAGCTAATAGACATAGGTGAACCCATGAGATCAAGAAATTTCCAAAACATAACAATATATGAGACCTCATCCTCGGTATCATTCCACACACGATGAAATCAAAAATTCCCAAACTCCTAAAAAACCTATCTTAGGAAATACTGGGGGGCCCAATATCATAGTAATAGACACAAATATATCCACCTACTATGGGCCACAGGTCATTATATGAACTACCAGTGCAGCTAACATTCCCAGATAATTCCCTCAATATAACAGGTTCCCATGTCTCATGTATATAATGGGGGTGGGCCAACCGATTCCAAAATTGTATCCAATCACAAATATATATAATTATAATAGTTTATAATAGTCCTCAAACCATTTCTCCCAAAGGACTAATCTCAAACATTAAATTTATTATAACACAAAGACTTACGACCAAGGAACCATGATAATAGATCTTTGGGATTCGATAGGGAGGGAATCTGTAACACCATGAGATTTTATGAGAAATATTTTGTTTTTATGTATTAGGTAATATGAAACACAAAAGGAATCTTTCACTACACACAACATTGTCTTGGCTTGCATTACATGTAAGAGAAAGCTTCTTCGATAGCATGCATTGTATGCAATACCATGTTTCACTAAACAACAAAATGTTATTAAAATATTATATAAACTTACTGTTATAAATAGTAATACCCACTTTTTGAAATTTTATAAATTTTATCATTCAAAATGGAATTCATTTTTGGATTTGGAATATTGAAATTAGCCTAGGGTGAATTTTTGATATTTTTCTGAAAACTTTCAATTTTTGATGAATAGTGAAAACACTGATTTATTGGTTAAAACTGACTTTTTATAATCATTTATTTTATTTAAATTTATTTTAGGTCAAAATATATACATAATACCTATATAATTTCAATGTAATTTATTGGAGTCATTTTATAATGATTTTAGATATATAAAATTTTTATTGAACTTTTTACCGTCTTTTACCCACCTCCTAGGATAATTTTTAAAGTTACATAAAACTTAATTTTACCACTTCTGTGAGTTGAATTTCGAAAATACGAGAGACACGGTTAACATCAAGTAGTAAAATGTGGTCCAATAAGATAAACATAATTGTTGGTCAATAGTAACTTTTACTTTTATTACCACGGTTAATAGTAAATTGGGTTATTAAGGGTACACATGATATTATTATTACCATAACACATGTAATAATACTATTGAATAAGTATAATTCGACAAAAAACAACCTCAGGAAAAAAATATTACTCTTTAGGTCCACTTGTATTAGATTAGGACATTTGTTATTATTTTATTTAAGGAAGAGTTAAAAGAGTTAAAATCAAAGTATAATAACATAAAAAATGTTAATATAGGGGTATAAATAAGATAAATTACACTATAAATATTAATTATAAAGATAAAAATATTTACTACATAATAGTATCTTATTTATATTTTTTTCACATTAAATAATTTAATTTATTTATGACACATTGATGTTGCAGTAATTACCTTATTAATAAAATTTTACCATAATTAATATTATAAATACCCAAATAAATGTAATTTGAGACTTTTTATGAATTAAATTAATTTTATAAATTAATATAACATATTAGGGTTGGTTAGATTTTTTTTGATGTAATAATTCTGTTATGAATTTAGCAGAAACAAAATACCAAATAGTGTCAGAATTGACTTAATAGAGTTTTTAAAACAAATATTAAATTATTAATTGATATTATATTCCTAAAAATATAAGGATCGGAAAAAATAATTATATAATAATATATATGACATTAATGAACCAATTGGGGTTCTATTGGTAGTTTATAGTATTTTTATTAACCATATAGTGTAAGAATACAAGAAGACACGGTAAACGTTAAATTAGTTAACTTAGAGTTAAATCTAAATGATAAGGTTAAAATGGTAACCTAAACTTGTCTAAGACCTATTTTTTCACAGTATTTCCACCCATACCCATCTTAGACCCTAAATAAGTCACTTTAGAGCCATTATAAACTGAATATGAATTTATTATAAAATAATATTTTCTATTTTTCTTATGGTGCCCCTCTCCTCCCTTATTAAAAGGCACCTCCTCCCTCTCCTCTTTACACAATTTTGAGCATTCATGATTGGAAAACACATGCCAATTTCTCTTCTCAACCTATATAGTTATATCATAGAGGTTCTTTTTTTCTCAAAAGACCATCCCTAGTTCCCTAAGAGGTTGTTTAAAAGAGGCACGTTAGAGAAGAGGTAATCTCTTCTACTGATTCTTTCAAGTTCCTTTCTTCTTCCACTTCCTCCTTCATTCTTGTTTACATTATAAAATAATAACTCAAGTATCTTCTATATACTGTGATTTTATTATAAATGGTACAACCATATTAGTTATTTTATCCATCGTATGAATGAAAAAGTTAGCAAACGTGCGTACGTACGGCTTACCGTCTCCATGTTGTGGTGTAGTTTGTTATTCCAAAATTTCATCATTGGGATGGGTTTGATAATGAGTATAAATGATATAAATAATAAATATAAAATTATTATTATTCTGTATATATGATATACCATCCAATTATATACGATTTTAATATCAAATAAATGATATCATCGCTCGTACGTACGTACGGCCTACCATCTCCATGATGTGATGCGACTCATTATACATGATATTTATTGAATAATGATTATATAAATAAATTTAATGAATAAATATGATATATATTACACTAATAAAAAAATTTATATGAGGTATCTATAACCTAAAAAAGTGTAATAAGAATTTATTTGACAAAACATGCATAAGAACATAAAGCAATAAACACCTGAATAACAAGTATAAATGAAATACTACTAATAAGAAGATAATAATATGACCATATATGATATAATAAAAATGAATATGATTATGATTATGTAATAAGTAAATGAAATTATTTAGATCATTTTATAGGAGTTTCATATCCGTACGAAGCATATCCAAACTAAGGTAAGGGAAAATCTCACAATCTCATATTTATCAGAGATTGTTTATACTTCAGAATTTACTTGGTCATATTTATCACCCACAACCATGTTTTCTCAATATGTAATATTATTTCTATCCTACTATAATTGTTTAAATCCAATTTTACCTATTGGTGAATTCTTAGTAAAATTTATGAAAGGAATCTTTTGTAGTTTTCAGTATGAGATACTTTTTAACTTTTCCGTCCAAAGTATGAGAAGAATGTTTATTTTAACTTATACGACATGAATGGATTTTTATGATTTCATAGAACATTATTTCCATGAATCTTCCTTTACAAGTTTTCATGTTTATTTTTAATTAACTTATTTTGGTTTAAAATTGTATGACATGTTAAGAAAGGAAAAAAATTTAGAAGTAGAAAGGATATTTTCTTCAAGAGTGGAGTTCAAGTGTTTTATCAAAATTATTTCCCATATAAGATAATATAGAGTTCTATTTCTATCCCTATTTTTACATTGATTTGATTATTTTATGATGGAATTATTTTTATGAATTCCTTTTATTTAATATTGATTATGTTATGATGGCATGAGCTTTAAGAATCCCATTTTTAATACATGGGTTATGCTTTGATATATGATTTCTGATTTTGTGGCACACATAAGAATGGTTTCATTATGAGATGTGTGGGACCAATATCTCCCTCCAATGCATTGGGTAAAGATTTATATCTCATGATATAGACATGGCTGGAATGGAAAGTTAATTCGGCTCAGTGATACAGGACTGGAATGAGGACTGAACTCAGTTCAGGAATATAATTTGTCCACTATGATTGTCTTGGAAATGATTCTTGACTAATAAGAAATGGTTTTCTAGGATTAAGTGTGTATTCCACAAAGTTTCATGTTTTATGTTATGATTATTGGGATTACATTTCACTACTATGATTTATCCCATGTTATGATATTATGATCTCGTTTGAAGGTTAAGATTTTCAAAATTTTATGTTCTTATGAATATGATATGATTGATATTTCCTTTGTTTACCCTTACTGAGAATATGAGCTCACCCTTTTGTATGTTTTCTTTTCCCCAGTTCAGGAAGATGGGTATTAAAGAGGATATTCCAAAAGGGACTCTAGATATGATGAAATAAACCTAAGACAATTTAGATTCTTTATGAACCAATTGTTTATGTTTCCCAGTTTCTAAATACACTATACCTATAAGGTCCTATTATGGTTTTGTTATATGTTGTAATAAGTATGCATCAATTCTGAATTAATAACAATGTTTGTAAAGTATGGGTCGTTATAGTTGGTATCAGAGGAAAGGAATAAACAACCTTTGGAAACTAGGATGTGAAAGCCTAAGTAAGAACCCTAAGGATATGTCTAAGAATAGAAAACAATATTAGTGTTTTAGAAATGGCCATCAATAACCTATGATAAGACCTTAAGTGTGAAATTTTATTCATTATTCTGTGGTTTTCCTATTATGATTAGTGTTTCTCACACTACGCATATTGGTTTTAGTCAATGGCTGGAAACCAAAGGAATCGTGTTAATGATGAATGCGACAAGAAATGCAATTATTGTCCCCCTGAGCAACCAAACGTTATGTGAGATGGAATGAAAAATCATGTATCCATGATCACACAACTTTCTCAAGCTATGAATCATGCAGGAATTTCAAACGAGCAAAGGATCGAGCAAAATTCTATTGAATCCTTCATGAGGCAGCGCCCACCCTCATTCAGCAGGTCTACTGATCTATTAGTGGCTGAATAAAGGATCAGTACAACTGAAAAGATATTTTCAGTTCTTCAATGTTCTAAACATGATAAATTCATCTTAGCATTATATCATTTGGAAGGTGAAGCTGATCAATTATGGAATCTTATCAAGAATACAAGGTAAAGAGACGAAATTGTGTCCATGGAATGGGACGAGTTCAAGAACATATTTTTCAATAATTACTTCCCTCGTATTTTTTGAACAAAGATGGAGAAAAAGTTTCTTGAACTAAAGCAAAAGAATGACGAATCTATTGGTACCTACGAATTAAATTTTACAAGACTTGCAAGGTATGCTTTCGGAATTATTATCCAACCTGAGAGTAAGATCGATCAATTGTTTAGTGGCTTAAAACCAAGTCTTCAAAGTGTGTTATCCATAAGGGACTTCAATAGCTGCAAATAAATTGTTCGATGTGCTCTCAAGGTTGAGATGGATATTGGAGTAACCCATTAGTCATATAGGATTGATAAGAAGAGGAAAATGGAATTCAAAGGGAAATCTAAAGACCACACTTAAAAGAAGATGAGTTTTCCATTATGCTCAATGTCTGGAAAGAAACATGGAGGTAATTGTCTTAAAGGGACAAGTAAATGTTTCAAATGTGGAAAATAAGGTCATCGGGAATTTAAATGCCGCAATGATGGGAAAAAGATTTCTATTGATGCGAACAATGAAAAGGCTACACAGAATGCACCTCCTACACTTCAATGTTACAAGTGCAAGGAAATGGGCAATTATGATAATCAATTCCCTAATCCAATGGTTGTTGATGATGATCGACATTAACAAACTCTTAAGGCCAAAGATAAAGGAATGTCACATGCAATTTCTATCGGCGATGTGGAGTACGATAATGATGTGGTGAAAGGTACACATACCATCCACTCTAAAGTAGAAAATGTTTTATTTGGTTTTTTATCCACCCACTCTTTTATTTCTGAAAAATTTTCCAAGGGTATCGTCATAATACCTCAACAATTAGATGTTGTGTTAGCTGTGGCAAATCTAAATGGAACAATGATTGCAGCAAAAGTTTATAATTCATCTCCAATTGACTTTTATGGGAAAGTTCTTCCTGCAAATCTTGTGATCCTTCATATAGTGGAATTTGATGTGATTTTTGGAATGGATTGGATTTCCTTATATGGATCTCATATCGATTGTTAAAGAAGTGAAGTCACATTTCATATTCCCAATAAATATATGATCATCTATCTTTGAAAGGATGAATATAACCTTCCAGTGGAAATTTATTCCATATTATGGGTCTTGATTCCAAGAAATGAAGGTTATTTATCTCAAATGGTTTGAGAGAAACTCCAAATTAAGTATATTCCCATTGTACGGGAGTTTGATGATGTCTTTCCAGAGGAATTTCCAGGTCTTTTGCAAAATAGTGAAGTTGATTTTTCAATAGAACTAATACCGGGTGCTATGCCCATTTCAAAGAAACCTTATAGAATGGCCCCAATTGAGTTGTAGGAATTGAAGAAGCAAATACAAGAGAATCTTGATAAGGAATTCACACGCCCTAGTGCATCACCTTGGGGAGCACCTGTTGTGTTTGTTAAGAAGAAATATGGTTCAATGAGGTTCTATATTGATTATCGAGATCTTAACAAGATCACTATCAAGAACAAATATCCTCTACCATGCATTGAAGACTTATTTGACCAACTGCGAAAAGTTAAATACTTTTCAAAGATTGATCTTTGTTTAGGGTATCATCAATTAAGGGTCAAGAGAGAGGATATACCAAAGATGGCATTCCGTACAAGGTATGGACACTATGAATTTATAGTGATTCCATTTGGTCTTACTAATACCCCTGCTATATTCATGGATCTAATGAATAGAGCCTTTAGAGACTATCTTGATTAGTTTTTGGTAGTCTTTATAGACGATATTCTTGCCTATTATAAAAGCATGGAAGAACATGAAGATCACTTGATAATTGTATTGAAGTCCCCAAGAAAGGAGAAGCTTTATGCCAAATTTACCATGTGTGAATTTTGGATTAAAAAAGTTTCATTTTTGGGTCACATAATCTCAAAAGAGGGGATATCTATGGATCCAGCAAAAACAGAGGTTATCAAAAGATAGTCAAGACCAACAATAGTAACTGATATCCAAAGTTTTCTTGGTTATTCTGGATATTATCGACGTTTTGTGAAATATTTTTCATGATTATATAATCCACTCACTAGGTTGACTCGAAAAGGAGTTATGTTTATTTGGATGGAGGAGTGTGAAGAGAATTTCAAGGAGTTAAAAAGAAGGTTATCTAGTTCACCTGTGCTCACATTGCCTTGTAGTGGAGAAAGGTTTGTGATCTACAGTGATGCATCCAAGAAGGGATTGGGGTGTGTTCTCATGCAAAATGATATGGTGATAGCTTATGCCTCACGACAGTTTAAAATCCATGAGCAAAATTACCCAACTCGTGATTTAGAATTAGCTATAGTAATCTTTGCATTAAATATTTGGAGGCAATATCTTTATGTTTAAAGGTGTGATATCTATACTGATCATAAAATTTTAAAGTATATTTTCTCATAAAAGGAGCTGAATATGCGCCAAAGAATATGGTTGAAGATTATTAAAGATTATGACTGCTCAATTCATTACCACCCTAGGAAAGTAAACAAGGTGGAAGACTCATTAAGTTGACAAGACCATAATAGCTTATCCATGACGAGGATCAAAAAAGACCCAATATTTATGGATTTACAAAGGATGAATCTTGTAATTATAATGGAAGGGGAAAATATTATCTTTCCCAAATGAATGTTCAACCATCTATACATTTGATGATTAAAGAGGCACCGAAAGAAGATGTAGAGTTACAAAAAAGGTGGGAAATGTTCCTAAATTACACATTGATTGTGATGAAATAATAAGGTTCATGAATTGGGTGTGTGTTCCTCCCATACCAGAATTAAAGAAGGAAATATTGGATGAAGCTCATAGTTCGTCATTCTCTATTCACCATGGGAGAACGAAGATGTATAGAGACCATAAGGAGTACTTCTGGTGGGATGGCATTAAAAAAGATGTTGCTGAATGTATCTCTCGATGCTTGGTTTGTCAGCAAGTTAAAGCTGAGAGACAGAAGTATAACGAGATGTTACAAACATTACCCACACCAGAATGGAAATGGGAAAACATCACTATGGAATTTGTCACTAGACATCCTAAAACATCCAAAGGAAATAATTCTATCTAGGTTATAGTTGATTGTCTTACGAAGTCGGCACACTTCATTGCTATTAGAGGAGATTTATATCTTGACCAGCTTGCCATGATATATGTGAAGGAAGTGGTAAGATTTCATGGAGTTCCAATTTCCATTATATCTAATCGGGGTCCGAGGTTTACCTTGATGTTTTGGTGAAGTCTTCATCATACTCTAGATATTGAGTTGAATTTTAGCACTGGTTATCATCCTCAGACCGAAGATCAGTCTGACAGATCATTAAAACTCTAGAAGACATCTTTAGAGCTTGGTCTATGGATTTAAAATGTAGTTTGGATCAACACCTACCTTTGGTTGAATTTTCCTATAATAATAGCTTTCACTCAAGTATTCAGATGGCTCCTTATTAAGCTCTCTATGGAAAGAAATGCAGAACTCCAACTTACTGGGATGAAGTTGGGGAAAGAAAGCTATTAGGACCTGATCTTGTTGATGAGATGGTAGAAAAGGTATGATCTATTCAAAAACATGTAAGAGCATCTCAGAGTCGACAAAAAAGTTATACCGACAACTGAAGAAAAGACCTAGAGTTTGAAGAGCGTGATAAAGTGTTCTTACGAATATCTCCTTGGAAGAGAGTAATCAGATTTGGAAAGAAGGGAAAGATGAGCCCTAGGTATATTGGTTCTTCTGAGATACTGGATCGTGTTGAGAAGGTAGCTTACCGATTGGCACTTCCACCGAATCTCTCTCAAGTTCATGATGCGTCCCATGTATCTCTCCTGAGAAAGTATGTACCCAATCCTTCACATGTACTATACTCAGATGTTGTACCACTGAAGCAAGATCATTCTTATAAAGAACAACCAAGAGAGATTCTGGATCGTAGTGAAAAATTTCTATGAAACAAGACCACTCCCTTGGTTAAAAATTTTCGAAGGAACCACCAATTATAAGAAGATACTTGGGAACTTGAGGATATGATGAGGGAGAGGTATCCTCATTTGTTTGTTACGAAGTGACGAATTTCGAGGGCGAAATTCTTTTTAAGGGGGGTAGAATTTAACACCCTGAGATTTTATGAGAAATATTTTGTTTTTATGTATTCTTTTATACACAACACCAAAGGAATCTTTCACTACACACAAAACTGTCTTGGCATGTGTTACACGCAAGAGAAACCTTCCTCGATAGATTGTGTTGTACGCAATACCGAGTTTCACTAAACAACGATATGTTATTAAAATATTTTATAAACTAGCCATTATGAATAGTAATACCCTCTTTTTGAAATTTTATAAATTCTATCTTTCAAATGGACTTCATTTATGGATTCGGAACATCAAAATTAGCCTAGGGGGATTTTTTGTTATTTTTCTAAAAATTTTCAATTTTTGATTAATAGTGAAAACCCTGAGTTATTCGTTAAAACTGACTTTTTATAATCATTTATTTTATTTAAATTTATATTATGTCAAAATAGATACATAATACCAATATAAGTTCAATGTAATTCATTGGAGTCATTTTATAATAATTTTAGATATATAAAATTTTTATTGACCTTTTTACCGTCTTTTACCCACCTCCTAAGAGAATTTTCAAACGTACAGAAAACTTAATTTTACCGCTTATGTGAGTTGAATTTCAAAAATCAAAGAGACAATATTAACATCAAGGAGTAAAATGTGGTTCAATAAGTTAAAAATAATTTTTGGTGAATAGTAACTTCTTACTTTTATTTACCACAGTTAAAAGAAAATAGGGTAATTAAGGGTAAAAATGATATTATTATTACCCTAAAAATTGTCAAAATTATATTGGATAAGTATAATTCGATCAAAAACAACCTTACTAATAAAATTTTACCATTTAGGTCCACTTGTATTAGATTAGTACATTTATTATTATTTTATTTAAAGAAGACTTAAAAGAGTTAAAATAAATGTTTAATAACTAAAACATTTTTAATATAGGGTTATAAATAAGATAAATTCTACTATAAATATTCATTATAAATCAAAAAATATTTAATACATAATTGTATTTTATTTATATATTTTTTGACATTAAATAATTTAATTTATTTATGACACAATGATGATGCAGTAATTACCTTATTAATAAAATATTAACATAATTGATATTATAAATAACCAAATAAATGTAATTTGAGACTATTTATGAATTAAACTAATTTTATAGGTTAATATAACATATTAGGGTTGGTTAGATGAATTGTTTTTTAATTAATAATGCTGTTATGAATTTAGAAAAAACAAAATACCAAATAGTGTCAAAATTGACATAAAAGTGTTTTTAAAACAAATATTAAATTATTAATTGATATTATATTCCTAAAAATATAATGTTCAGCCAAAATACTTATATAATAATATATATGACATTAATGAACCAATTTGAGTTCGATTGGTAGTTTATAGTATGTTAATTAACCATATAGTGTAAGAATAAAATAAGACACACTGAAAGTTAAATTATTTAACTTAGAGTTAAATCTAAATGATATGGTTAAAATGGTAACCTAAACTTGTCTAAAACCTATTTTTTGCATGTATTTTGACCCAGACCCACCTTATCCTCCAATGAAGTCACTTTGGATCCATTATAAACTGAATATTAATTTATTATAAAATAATAGTTGATGTTTTTTCTAAGGTGCCCCTCTCTTCCCTTATAAAAGGGAACATCCCCCCTCTCCTCTTTACACAATTTTGAGCCTTCACGATCGGCCAACCCCTTCCAATTTATCTTCTCATTATCTCTAGTTATATCATAGAGGTTCTGGTATTCTCAAAAGACCAACCCTAGTTCCCTAAGAGGAAGTTTAAAAGAGGCACCTCAATGAAGAGGTAATCTCCTCTACTGATTCTTTCAAGTTCCTTCCTTCGTCCACTACCTACTTCTTTGTTGTTTCCATTCTAAAATAATAACTCTAGTATATTATATATACTGTGATGTTATTATAAATGGTACAACCATAATAGTTATTTTATCCATCTTATGAATGAAAAAGTCACCACACGTGTGTACGTACGGCTTACCGTCTCCACATCGTGGTGTAGTTTCATATTAAAACATTTCATCATTGGGATGGGTATGATAATGATTATAAATGATATAAATAATAAATATAACATCATTATGATTCTGTTTATATGATATACTATCCAATTATTCTTGATTTTAATATCAATGACATTATTTAAATTATTATACAGGAGGTTAGGATCTGTACGAAGCATATTAGACCTAAGGTAAAGGAAAATCTCACAATCTCATTTTTATCTAAGATTGTTTATACTTCAGAATTTACTGGGGAATATTTATCATCCACATCCATGTTTCCTCAATATTTAATATTATTTATATCCTCCTAAAATTGTTTAAATCCAATTTTACCTATTGTTTAATTCTTAGTAAAATATATGAAAGTAATCTTTTGTCTTTTTCAGTATGAGATACTTTTTGACTTTTCTGGCCAAAGTACGAGAAGAATGTTTTTCTAACTTATACGGCATGAATGGATTTTTATGATTTCATAGAACATTATTTCCATGAAGCTTACTTTACATGTTTTCAGGTTTATTTTTAATTAACTTTTTTTAGTTTAAAATTGTATGACATGTTAAGAAAGGAAAAAAAATTTGAAGTAGAAATGATATTTTCCTCAAAAATGGAGTTCAGGTGTTCTATCAAAATTATTTTCCATCTAAGATAATATAGGGTTCTGTTTCTATCCCTATTTTTTACAATGAATTGATTATGTTATGATGGAATTATTTTTATTAATTCCATTTATTTTAAATGGATTATGTTATGATGGCATGATGTTTAAGAATCCCATTTTTATTACATGGTTTATGCTATGATTTATGATTTATGATTTTTTGTGTCACGCATAAGAATGGTTTCATTGTGAGATGGGTGGGACCTATATTTCCCTCCAATGCATTGGGTAAAGATTTATATCTCATGAGATAGACATGGTTAGAACAGAAAGTCAATCTGGTTCAGTGATACAGGACTCGAACGAGGAGTGAACTCAGTTCAAAAATGGACTTTGTCCACTATGATAATCTTGGAAATGAGTTTTGACTAATAAGAAATTATTTTCTATGATTATGTGTGTATTCCTCAAAGTTTCATGTTTTATGTTATGATTATTGGGTTTAAATTTCAGTACTATGATTTATCCGATGTTATGATATTTTGATCTCTTTTGCAGGTTATGATTTTCAAAATGTTATGTTCTTATGAATATGATATGATTGATATTTCCTTTTTTTACCCTTATTGAGAATATGAGCTCACCCTTTTGTGTGTTTTATTTTCCCCAGGTCAGGAAGAAGGGTATTAAGTAGGATATGCCAAAAGGGACTCTAGATATGAAGAAATAAATGGGAGACATTGTAGATGCTTTATGAACCAGTTGTTTGTGTTTTCTAGTTTCTAAAGACACTATACATATAAGGTCCTATCATGGTTTTATTATATGTTGTAATAAGTATGATTCAATTCTTATGTAATAAAAATGTATGTAAATTATGGTTTTTTATAGAATCTCATCCATTATACATAGTCCAGGAATGAGAAACATCCAATAGAGGTTATCATACCATGTATTTTTATGAATATCATGATGTTTCCAAACAGGCTTTTATGAATTCCATGAAACTAACATTTATGAAACATATAATCTATCTTTCCAAAATATGTGTAGTCACACCATTTCCTTAAAACAATCCAATTTCACTTTGAAAACAACCCATTTTTAAAAAAATTCCTAACATGCCATTTATGGGAAATGCATATCAAAATGCCTAATCCCTAACACCCATTATTTTATAAAACCGAAAAATCACATGGGAACCACATAAAAGGAACCCAAGGAATCATATAATATAATACTAACACGTTTACAAATCCAATATTGGAAATTTATATCACAAGTTACTCATAAAATACAATTGTGAATTTAATTGAACAAAAGGTGTGTTCTATTTAACATAACAATTCTATTTTTCATAAATCAAGGCATAAAATACTACTTCTCACTACAAATGAATAAACCAATGACAATACAATAATTTTTATAAATTAAATAAGGTTTGAAAATAATGAATCCGACATTTCATAAATTTAAAAGGTAAGTGCATGGGATAAAACATACCTCAAAAGATGGCCAAGACAAATCTTTCTAACTCAAGATGTAGTCTACTCACATGAACGTACATCCATATATATATAGATATTCGTAAAATTATGCACATGTTCTCCACACCTTGAGGAAACATGCACACAGAAGATATATATATATATTTATATATATGCATGGTAGAGAATATCCGTGCGTTACTTTAAAACATATCTCAACCCTACAAAAATGATGGAGAAAGAGAGAATCAACTCGAACCACCTCATTTTTTGCAGCGGTTGTTGGAACATGGACCAATGGGTCTTGATACACCCTCCGCACAACTCTAATAATGGAATAATCAAGAAATTACCAAATCAAACCCTCACTTGTACATAAGTAAGGAATCACATAAAAATTTATTATTAAAAATTAAAATCATTAAAAAACACCACAATAATATAACCAAGTATGTTAAAGATATTAGAATCACATTTAAAAATTTATTATAATAGAATCTAGCATTAATCAAACACATTTGGTACAATTATACATAGGGGTAAACCAGGATTTATCTCAAATCCCAATTTTAACAAAATATATCCACATAAAACTATCACAACAAGCTAAATAGAGGTATTATATTGGTTCATAGAATGTTTATATATTTAATAATTGCAAAAATAATCAAAGAATATGATTCAGAAAGGAAAAGTATGGATACACCTACCCCGTTGGGGTGCACATGCAACAAAACCTTGGTGGAAGAGAGAACAACACCCCACAAACAATCAGCATGCCTTATAATTTGAGGAAAATAAAATCACAAGGAAACCATAACATATAGGGTTTGACCTAGAGATAGAACCAAAAAATTTGGTATACATAAGCACTAGAGGAGCAGGGAACCAGTGAGGGAGGTGTGGCCAGATGCGGCATTGCTAAGGGAGGCTCGGTTAGAGGGTGTTGTGCTAGAGAGGATGTTGGTCAGAGAAAAAACAGCCAAACGGATTCTATTGGTAAGGGTCATGTGAATAGGGATGCCAGCTAGAGGGAGTGAGCATGGTTGAAGGGATGGAGACCAAAGGTAGTATTGGCAAAATCAAGGGGCATCGGGGAAGGGTGGTGCAAGGGGGAGGTGGTGATGGTGGTTGCGCAGGGCAGGGGCTCGGGCTGTATGGCACAGAGGAAGTGTGGGTAGAGTTAGGATTATATTTTTTATTATTTAGACACTAAATTAAACTAATAATAATAATAAAATAATAATAATAATACAAATAATATAACAATAATAATGTTGATAATAATAATAATAACACTCATAGAACAATCTTAATATTAATAATATTATTTATAATAATATTTGTAACATTTAATAACACTACGATTTTGAATAATATTAATATAAATAACAATAATAGTAATAATAATAATATCATTGTTATCATTATAATAACATATCCATTTTATTTTATTTTATTATTTCATTTTACATCATTGATTAAATTTATTGTTTTCTAAGGTCGGGTAACTGCACGGTCACCCCACACTATTCAAGCAATAGTGTGGAAGCTTCTACCCAATCTAGACGTGGTCATATGGGTTCCAAGTCCAACAACATAGTTCAAACTAACCACGTGTTACCTGTGAACCGGCCTAAAACTCACAAAAAATTCAAAAATATAAAAATTTAAACCAAGTCTCAAACCCAAACCGCAACCAAAATACCCTATACATGGAAAAGAATAAAAATTAAATAGTATCCATGGTTGGGGTGTGAAATTTATGATAATGTGGAAGACATTAATATAGATTTCATTATGTGATGGGTCAGACTAGTATCTCACTTGAATTCATTGGGTAGTGATTAATATTCTATGACCTCAGTGGGTATACAGGTGATTATACCAATCCCAAATATGAGCGTAGACAAGTGATTTTCCCAGGCCCAATGAGGAGGGTACATAGGTTGTCAGACCAAGCCCAAAGATGAGGGTATATGGGTAGTAATTCCATGCTTAAAAAGGATTGTACATGGTTAATAATACCAATCCCAAAGTAGGTACTTGGTTTATTATCCCGAAAAAAATGTTTTGAATTTCTTGGTGGGTATACTTAACATAATATTTTCTATACTTGTGCATATTCCAAAAAATCAATGACTTCTGCCGATGATATGATCTCATGGACTATGTTATTTGATTCTATTATTATTCATGTCTTATGAACTACTTGCCTTTACTCCATGAATCATTATTTTGATCTTTGATATGTAGGGTATGGTTTTCAAATTTTATTATCATGTTCTCACACCCATATGTTCATGTTATTCTTAGGTATCTATTTTGTTTACCCTCACTGAGAATTTGATCTAATACATTCTTATGTTTCATTTACCTGGGTCATGATGAATGGTTTTATGTAGGATATGTCTATGGAGTGTAATAAATGTGAAGATCTATTTAGAAAATATTGTTGATATTTCACCAGATTTGCAGAGTATGATACAAGATTCCAAATGCACTAAACTATTATGGTCCTTATGCATATTTCTTTAATGTAATTAATATTAATAAAAAATAATGTAATATCCATGTATGAAAATCCTAGGCTGCTATAGTTAGTGATAGAGGAATTTTTTCAATAAAATTTTAAAAATTTATGAGAAAAAATTAGTGAGATCCCTAGTGATATTTCTAAGTATATGTCTAAATATGCCTCCAAGGACTAGTGAAAGGATTATCCAATGTGCTTGAAAATGTCCTAGAATTTTGTTAAATGATAGAGTGGGGGGTTTCCTATAAATATACCCATTTTCAGATATTACAAGTGGATGTGGCTATAGAAACAAATCACTAAGGGATAATAACCCTGAAAATGCTATATTGAGCTAGACTCAATCTTGAACCGATTGATGAAACTAGACCTTGTTTCCCACCTATTTTGACACTCCTAGGGGATATGATTTGGAAATACACAAACACTTTATGAACCATTGGTATAATTTTAGATAGTTGAGTGGTATGAATTACCTAGTATTAACCTAATGATTCAATGTTTAAAAAAGAGGTCTTGTGATTTAGAAATTGTATATCTAATTTTTCTAATTATGTGGTTTTTTGACATTGATTAGTGTTTCTCACACTGTGTTTTTGATTTATTAAATGGAATGAACCATAATGAATCATGTTAACATTGAATCTGATGGAAAATTTAGTGTCTCTAAGAAATCATGTTTCATTATGTCTATAGAGAAACATATTATGATTATGATTAATTAACTATCATAGTATATGATTAATAACATGAACTTTGGGGGTAATTATGACATATCAAATAAGCGGAAAGTCTATTTTATGTAATGTTATTTTTGTAATATAAATTGGTTAATGAAGATTAATATTTATAATTATCATGAATTAGTGAATAAAAACTCTATGGAATATATCAAATGAGGGGAAAGATAATGTCTTTGTAGGAAAATGAGTCATGAAGAGACAAATTGTTGAGAAGTTCAATATCTTATCTTTGGAGAACATGGTCACTACCCAACTCAATTATATGACCCATGAATTTCTATCAAGTCCATAGAAGGATTTATTCCATGCTAATCATTAAAGTGGAAGGATTGAAGTATTTATCTATTTGGATTCAAGAATTATAAATTGTGAAATATTTAATGATTTTCCAATATATATTTTTCATAAAGTATTTGAATGAATATATTGAATAATGCTGATGGAGTGGAACTGTGATTTAATGATAATTTAATATTTTTATTATGGGATGGTAACCCTTAATACGTTCTAAATTATAGGAAAATTGTGTTTATTTTGGATTAGAAGATTTTTTATTTCGATAAAGTAAAATGCGAAGTATCAATGACCTCAAAAATGATAAAGTATTTATAGAAAAAGTATTTTATGATATCATTTATAGTGTTTGAGAAATTATTGGATCTATGGAATATATTCAATATTTTTGGTTTTATTCAATCATTGAGGAATAATTTTATTTTTCATTAATGTTATATAGAAATTTAGGTTACTACCATTTCTAAAGAGATTATATGGTGAAGGTATTAACTTATTAGGTATTTGAAAATCAATAGATACAATATGATATATAGGGTATTGAAATTAATTTGATTTTAAGAAATTTAATTACCTTCCATATCATGTTTTGGATTTAAAACATTTGAAAGGGTTATAAAGAAAACCATTTAGGAAATGATTTATGTTGAAAATTAAATTTATTTTTATAAATTAATTTATTTTTTCAAAATTTGAATATTAATTCATTTTTGATAAGCCATGATAAATATTTTTCATTGATGATACAAAATGATAGAGGGAATGAATTATCATTCAATATATGGAAACTATGATATATTTGTTTTTAAGGAATAAAAAATCCAAATTCATTTCATGGAATAATATTATAAGTGTATCATGGTCAAGGAACAAACCAATAATGATAATTCTTTGAAATAAAATTAAATCAAGTAATTATATATTCTCATAAAATTTACTAACTATAAGAATAGGATCTTGAAACAAAAAATGCTATACTGGTACCTTCATTTTTTATGAATAAAATTGTCCAATAGATCATCACAAATTTATGGTGTTTTGATCAATATCATTATTTGGATGACTCAATTTCTTGTGATCACTAATTTCTATAAATATCTATAATTATTTATGCTTTTCTTCCTTCTCCAAATATTTACTTAACACCCACGTTCTCCTATATAGAAAGATTATTATGAGTTATTTTGGGTAACCATTATATTCCCAACATTATTTTTTAAACAATGTTTTATTTTTCATTTTTATGATTTGGGATTCTATGAAATAATTTTATAATGTTAATCCTTTGACGACTGAGTTGAATTCTTAGGGAGAAATTCATTTTAAGGGGGGTAGAATTTATCTTCCTGAGATTTTGTGAAATATATTTTTCAAAAGAATTTATTCTTCTAAATATTTATTGTTACACAAAAAAAATTATTTCCTTGCATGTAACACTTATATTATCTTTCATTACATACAACACTATGATTGGATTTTGTTACACATAATACAATTTTTATCCTCTGTTTCATGTAATATCATGTTTAAATAAAATGTGACATATTTTTATTATTAAATGATAGTTATCACCAAGATATTATAATCATGTGCATGAATATGATTGACTAAATTATTAAAATTTCATTTCAAAGTTTTTATATAATTATTTCTTTGGTGACAAATTAATTAGAAATGAAAATAAAAGGATTCCTTTTTTTAATAACCTATTCTTATAAACAAAAGTGTGTTTTATAAAAATAGATTAAAGAAAACACCCTTAGTGAATAATATTAATAAAATTTATATATTATAAATTCAATATAATTTTTAAAACTCATCCAATGAGTTTTCCAGAAAAGTTATAAAATTAATCTAATTTTATGCTTAGAAATATTCTTAATATATGTTGTTTTATCACATATTTATTGCACACTTAATTTAAAATTATTTTTTTCCAATTTTATAGAATTTATTAAAAAAAATAAAATTAATTATTAAATTTTTTATTAAATTTTTTTATTTGGATAAATTTTTGGGTTTTTTATAAAATTTTTCATTTTTTAATGAATCGTGAAAAATATTGATTTTTAATTGAAAACTATCTTTTAGATAAATTATTTTGAAAGGTTGAATTATAATTTAAATTATTTTTAAGGTATAATTGGTTTAATTATAAATCAATAAATAATATTTTGGTCATTTTTATCACGTTTATATTGAAATTTAATATAAAAACTATGAAAACATTTGAACATTTTCACTTAAAAACCCGCTTTCTCATTGCATATGTATGATTAATTTAAATTAAATACGTCAAATTATAAGAGTTAAATTTTAAAAAATGGATTCCAAATTCTGAATAAGAATAATTTATATTAAATACTGTGGTAAACTTAATTGTTTTTACCGTAATTAAAATGAAAACAGTTAAAAGTAATCTCGATGATTAAGAGAAAAACGAGTTTACCCATGGGATAAACTTTAGACTTAAGAGATAAACTGACCTAGAAACCTATCAAAAACATGTTAGATTTACATATTTAGACCATATACCTTATATTATAAATATTTATACATTATTGGAGAAATATTACATGGAATAAAAATATGTGTACATTCACTCTTCTAAAACAATACAAGAGTGTCACTCACCACCATTATAAAAGGCCACCCACTATCACCCATTCTTCACACCTTAAAAAATTGTTTTTGAAAATACATAACCAAATACCTTATTAAATTATGAAATATCATCCTATATTATATAATTTTGGATGAAATCAAGCCAATGATGGACATTGTAGCAAACCAAAAAGAGACACCAGAAGAAGATGTAATGTTCATCAACAAACGGTTTTATTTAATATCTTCATCAAAAAAAGTAAAGTAATTATACATCATTATTATATAATAAAAAATTGTCTTAAATATATTTATATTTCTTTAGGTTAAGGATTTAATGTATAACCAAACACACTTTCATCAAATGAATTATGAAATTATCATTTTTGTGTTCGGAAGACAACCGCCTCGCGAACTTATTTCATTCATTTTTCCATTACTAGCTTTCATGGTTGGGAATAATGATGGAAATAAAATTTATATATGATATATATTATATTTATGATTTTATTATGACCCTTTAATTTTAATATCACACATACCTTAATGTCTTCCATTTTGTGGGAAAAAAGATAACTTTGTTTGTGTGTACGGAGAACTATCGTGCCACAAAGCAATGTGATTCATTCATACTATACATGAAATATATTAAGGATGTATTTAAGATCTTTTTATGATAAATATTATATAAAAAAAATTATGAAATTATAATATATAAATTTAATTTTCTTTCTTTAAATATTATAATAAAATTCAATCATCGTTCATTAATACATACAACCTACCATATCCATGAACGATGTATTTCATTTCCTATTTCTATCTTTTATAGATTATTATAAATAAATATTTATATAATATAAATGATATATATATATATATATAATTTTGAAAAACATGGAGATTATTAAAAATGACTAATATAATATGAAAAAAATAAATCAAAAAAAAACTTATATGAAACAGAGAGAAATTTTAACCTGAAAGACAACTTTAACATGGAAATGAACAGGTAATAAAAGGTCTTAAGAAAATAATATATGGTATGATATATATTAATATGTTTCTGAAATATATCTATAAATAAAATTCTACTTATTTTATAGTAATTTTTCATTATAATGACAATTAATGTAACCCCTTATTTTATTCTTTTATGGGGATTACGATTCAAAATTTACTCTAGTAGTGTAAGGGATTTCCATCTCAATAATTAATTTTGTGAGAAACATGTTGCATTCACCACCACATTATTTTATGTGGTGTGTATACTCCCTAGGAATGTATTTTATGATTATTCTCCTAAATAATATTTTTATTTAAATATCCATGTTATGATCACTCTTTCATGGGTTTCACGGTTCAATGGATACAAATTCCATAAATTATTTTTGTCTCAATTTTCTTTCTTTGATAAGTATATTATGAAATGAACATATATTCTATCACAAAATTTATATAAAACACATTTTACATGTAATATCATGAATTTATATATCATCATGACATTTTAGGTTCCATTTTATATTATTCTCAATTGGTACTAATGATTAAAGATTACCAAAGAGGAAATTATTTTATGTTACAATCTTATCATTTATTGGGATTTATTATTATTATGATTCTAATGATAAAAAATATGATCTATATCTAAATATTTATAATTAATTTTGTCCTCCTATTTTTATCATGATATCTTCATGTAATAATATCATTTTCCCACTCTTTGTTAGTTAATATATGTAACGATATTTTTTTATGAAAATATGACATTATTTCTCTCTTCAGTCAAAAATATTGTATCTTTAAAAATCAAGTTTACTAAAAATGTTTTAAAAAACATTCTAATATTATCCCATGATATTCAAAATACATTTTAACCATGATTTACCTATTAAAAAGGGTATTGAACGAAATATTCTTATCATTTTTTCGATCAAGTATTATTTGTGTTCTACCGATAATGTGAAAAGAATGATTATTTTTATATATATTACTTGTGTGGAATTATATACTATCATGACCACTCTATTGAATGATGATTCATTTATATGTTTTAAAAATATTTTTCAAAGGAGAATTATTTCTTAAATTATTTTTAAATATTTTAATTTAAATTTTATTTTTAATGAAATTATCTTTCAAAGTTGTTATTCTTAAAAATGGTTTTAAATGATTTTCAAAGAATACATTATATTCTTTCAATGTTATTTTCAAAGAAAAATGTTTTAAAATGGTTTCAAATTATTAAAATAAGTTTTCAAATTAAAAATTATATTTTACTCAATAAACTTTAGATATTAATTTTCAATTATTTATTTTGCAGTTTACAATGTAATTTTCACAAAAATGATTTTGAAATTTTTTATGATATTAATTTTAAAATAGTTTATAGTTTAAATAATAAATGTTCCAAGTGATATTTCAAAATAATGATCCATATAAAATGAAATAATTTTATTTAATTTATGTTTTAATTGGGATATGATCCCATGATAAAATTCTTATTCTTCCTATGAATGGTTTATGTTTTGATAGCATGATGTTTATGAAACTAGTTTCTATTACATGGGTTATACAATGATAAAATGATTATGAATATAGCTTCTTTTTATGGGTTATGCTAGGATGAATTATTGAAATTATAGTGAAACTGGTATCTTTTACAAAGGATTTTATATGATGAAATTTTTATGATACCCATTTCAATTCATGGGTTAGGATATGATCAATGTTTATGATATTATGGAACATATAAATATGGTTTTCATTGTGTGACAAGTGGGACCTATATATCCCTTCAATACATTTGGAAGTGATAAATATTCTATGAGCTTAGAGGGTACATAGGTGATTATACCAATCCCAAAGATGTGGTTACATGGGCTATTATCCATAGACCTAATACGAGGGTACATAGTTGGCCAGCCCAATGATGAGGGTATACAGGTGGTCAATGAGTTCTTGAAAAGGAGGGAACACAGGTGTCCATCCCATTCCTAGAATAGGTTTATGGGTGATCAGCCAAATCCTAACATTCTATGAATGTATTGGTGGGTATCCTTGTTATATGATTTTCTATTATTGTGTGTATGCCAAAAATTTCATGTCTTAAGACAATTTTTTGCTCTCATTGGTTATGTTCATAAATTATATTAAGACTCGTGTATTATGATTTTGTCAATATTTTTCAATGAATCATGGTTATGATATTTGATATACTGGTTGTGGTTATAAAATTTAATTCTCATGTTCTCATACCCCGATTTTAATCTTATGCTTATCTATCTCATATGTTTACCCTTAATGAGAATATGAGCTCACCCTTTCATATGTTTTCGTTTCTTTGGGTTATGAGGAAAAGTTTTATGTAGGTTATGTCAATGAATAATACAAAATGGGATGATATTTGTGGTAAAAATTAAAGATATTTTACTATATTAGAATATTATGTTCTATGTTTCCAAAGGCTCTAAACTATTACGGTCCTTGGGAATATATTATGTAATGTAATGAATATTCATAAAAAATAATGTAATATTCTTATATGAATGTCCTGGGACACTATAGTTAGTATCAAGTGAAATTTTTAGTTATCCTTTGAAACCTGGGATGATAAAACATTAGTGATATCCCTATATATATTTATAATGATATGTAAAAGGATTTCTCTAAGGATAAGTCGAAGGATAAGTCAAAGTATTGGAAAATGTCCTATAATTCTAGTAAAGGATGGGGAGAGTATTTACCTAACATTAAATCCCTATATAGATACTACTTGTGGATGTGGATATGATATAGATTCACCTTGGGGTAACAACCCTAAGACAACATATTTATCTAGACCCATTTAGGGACCAGTGCACAAAAATGGGCCTTGATGCACACCTAGTTTGACCATCCCATGAGATATTATTCAAAACATAAAAACATCATTATGAACCATCATGAAGCACTTAAATATTTTATTACTATGAATAACCTCGTATGAACCTAAGTTATCATATATTAAAAATGTGGTGTTATTATTTGGATATCATTTAAGTGATTTTTCATGTTTATGTGGTTTTTCCACTAAGATTAGTGTTGTTCGCACTATGTTTTGGTTTTAATCAATGGAGGAAACTATAAGGAATCATTTTTACATTGCATATGATAGAAAATTCAATGTATATTAGAAACCAAATTGAATGAGGAATGGAGAGAAAGATATTTTGATTATACATAATCATCTATCATGATAAAATATTAAAATTTTTAACTTTAGTAAGATTTATCACACAAAAAATAAGAAGAATATTAAATTTTTTGAATGTTTATATGGAAAGGGACATAGATTAAAGAGGTATTAGATTCATACTAATCAATAATATGGGAAGAAAAACAAGAATGAAAATCTCAAATGGAGGGTAAGATGATATCTATGTAGAAAAGAGGTCATAGAGTGAAAAAATGCCAAGGAGTTCAAAATATTATATATGGAAGACATGGTATTATCCAACACAATGCACTGACCCATGAATTTACTAATAGACCAAGTAATAACCTATTTCACTCCAATCATTTAGGTGTACATATTTAAGTATTTATTTATTTCGATTCAATAATTCTGAAATGTGAAATCTATAAGGATTGTTCAGAATAATTTTTTTGTTAAGAAGTTGAATGAATACGATGAATGTTGCTAATGGAATACAAGACTTATTTGATGGAAATGTGATATTTTTATTATTGTAAGGAACCACTTAATATGTTCTAGAATATGAGAAAATTCTATTTAGATAGTACAAAGATATGATTTTTTTGATAAAGTAAATTGGATAGTATTGTTTACCTAAGATCTGATAAAATATTTTTTAAAAAATTATTTTATGATATCATTTTATAGAGTTTAAAAAACTATTGTATCTTTAGAATATATTTAATAATTTTTTATTTTATTGTAGGGTGTATTTATACTTTTTTATATAGGTTCCAAATAGATTCATGTTATTACCATGTTTAAAGAAAATATATTATTAAGGTATTCCAAAGTTGGGTATTGGAAAATCAAGAGTCCATTTATGATATTTGGGTGACTAATTTAATTTTTATTTTGAGAAATTAATTTACCTTATTTTTAATGTACTGGATTTTAATAATTTCGAAGTGTCATAAGGTAAACCTTTTATAAAATTATTTATGTTAAAATTTTAAAGTTTTCTTATAGACTAATGAATTATTTCACCATATAAAGATTTATTAATATTGGATAACATGTGCTATATATTTATATTTGATGAAAAAAATGATAGATGGAATAAATTATCATCCAATATATGGATCTTATGATCTTGTTGTGTTGAGGTATAACAAATACACATTAATTTCTCAAAATAATAGATAAAGTGTAAATTGATCGAAGTAAAACCCAACAGTGATATTGTGATTTCGAAATAGAATGAAATTAAGTAACTATATCTTTTCATGAAAATTATTCAACTTTAGTAAAGTGATCTTGAAACAAAAATGTTAGCGAAGTACCTTAATTTCACTGGAATCAAATGGTCCCTAATATCATCACATGTTCATGGTTTTTTTATCATTAAATTTATCTTAATCACAAACTTTCTTATGATAAGTGATATCTATAACTCTCTATAATTATTTACATTTTTATTCCATGTCCAAATCTTCATGTTCAGCCTATAATATCTTATGTGGTAACATATCTATGAGTTTCATTAGGTAACTGTTATGCTACAAAAAAAAATTAATTATGTTTCATTATTCATTTTTTTGAGATGGATTATTATGATGGAAATTTAAAATGTTAAACCTTTGATGAGTCTTGACGGTGAAATTAATTTTATGGTCGGTAGAATGTAACACCTTGAGCTTTTGTGAAATATATTTTTTTAAAATGAACTTAATTTTCTTAAAATTTAGTGTTACAAACAAAAATAATTTTACCATTCCTTATAAGTAAAACTAATTTTATCATTAGTGAAATGAAATACTATGTTATTCATGTGTTACCCAATATACCGAGTTTATCTTGTGTTACATAAAACACTGAGTTTAAAAGAAACATGAAATATTATAATATTATATGATAGTTATCACCAAGATATTTGAATAGCGGTTATAAATTACATTAAATAAATTTAAAAAATATTTTTTACAAAAGTTTATATAATTAATTCTTTGGTTTCAAATTTAGTATAAATTAAAATAAAGATCTTCTGAAAATAAAAGGAATTTTTATCTAAAAAACTAATTTTATTCACAAAAGATTATTTTATACAAATAGATTAAAAAAATAACTCATAGTAAATATTTTTTATTATATTAATATATTATATATTAAATATAATTTTTAAAATTATTCCTATGTGTTCCCTATATGTGATATTAAAAAAATCCAATCTCACGCTTTGAACATTTTTTTCAAAAAGATGTTTTATCACATTTCTATGGCACACTTATTTGAAAATTATTTTTTAAAACTTTTAAAGAATTTATCTAAAATATTAAATTTAATTAATAATTAATAATATAAAAATTATCTTAGGATTATTTTTTAATTTTTCTAAGAAGTTTCATTTTTTGATGAATACTTGAAACTACAGAATTTTAATTGAAAATTGTATTTTAGACTCAATTATTTAAAAATATAAATTGTATTTTATATTATTTTAAAGGTATATTTAGTTCAATTATACATATATAAATCTAATTCAGGTAATATTAATAAATTTCACTTTAAAATTGGATATAAAAACTTTGTAATCTTTGTAAAATTATCACTTCAAAACCTTCTTTCTCGTTACGTCTGTGAGATTAATTTGAAATTGAACTCTAACAAATCCAAGAGTTTAATTTTTAAAAATGGATACCATATTTTGAATAATAATTATTTTTATTATATAATATTGTTAACATAACTTTTTACCATAATTTTTAATGAAAAGAGCTAAAATTAATTGCGGAGACTAAGAAAAAAATGAGTTAACAATGGAATAAACATTAAAATTATGGGAATAAATGACTGATAAACATATTTAAAACCCTTTTTATGTTAATATTTTCACCTTATATCATATATTATAGATTCGGGTAAATTAGGGGATGCAATTTACATAGAAAAAACAAAGATAGAATTTAGTATTTTGAAAAATTAGAATAGTGTTACTCACCTCCTTTATAAAATGTCACCGCCTCTCCCCCTATCTTTACAACTTAAAAACATTTTTCAGAAAATTACTACCCAATTTACTTCTCTAATTCTATCCCCACATAATATAATCCTTTATTTTAGAATAAATCCATCCAAGGAAGGCATTTGGAGTAAACTAAAAAGATATACCCGAAGAAGAGTTAATGTTCATCAACACACAATTTTGTTTTATTTATTCCTCAAAACCCATAAATTATTTTTATATAATTCCAATATAAATTTTTTTATCTTAAATATACTTATTTGTTATAATTTTAATGGTATTATTTACAAATTCACACACTTCCATCAAATGGGTTATGAAACCATCATTTTTGTGTATTTTGGACTACCGCCTCAAGAACTGATGTCGTTTGTTTTTTCCATTAACACATTTAATGGTTTCGTATAATGATGTAAATTAAATTTATATATGATATTTTTTATATTTATAATTTTATTAGGATCATTTAATTTTTATATCACATAAAATTTCACTCTTTCCATTTTGTGGGAATATTACAACTTCGTTTGTGTGTACGGCGGACAACTGCCTCGCGAAGCGATGTGATTCATTCACAGAATACATGGAATGTATTAAGGATGGTTTAAAGAAAAAATTTCTAATATATATTACATAAATATGATTATTTAATGATAATACATATCATTTACTTTTATTTCTTTCAGTTTGATAATAAAATGGAAACAAAGTTCATGTATACTTAAAACATAACATCTTTGTGAATGGTTTATTTAATTTATTATTTATATATTTTATAGAATATTATAAGTAAATATATATAGATATATATATATGATATTTATATCATGGTTATAATATTGGAGAAAATTACATAATTATTAACATAATATTAATAAAAATATAAAAAATAAAAAACTATACAAAAGACAAAGCGGGTTTACCGAAAAGGCCACATTATCCTAGAAATGATAATAAATAGGTCATAAAAGGTCATAAAAATAATATGGTTTGTTATATATGTTATTATTTTTATTAATTGGATTTATAATAATCATATATTTATTATTCATTAATTTTTTATGAGTACTACAAGATTCAATACTTAAGGTAAGGGGATTTCTAATTTCACTTTTATCTATGAGAGAATTATTAAATATTCACCACTAGTTTCTTTTTTTGGTCTATATAGTCTTCAATGAAATGATATATCATGAATATAAAAAATTTCATGAAAATTAATGTTTCTATTGATGTTATTATTTCTTGGGGATTACGATTCAAAAGTTACTCCAGTAGTAAGGGATTTCTATCTTACATTTTACTTTTATGAGACACATGTTGTATTCACCATATCTTTATTCTATGTGTTGTATATAACATCCATTAATGTATTTCATGATGATTATCCTTTTTTATATTTATATATCCATTTTAAGATATCTCTTTTTTGGGTATTATTGTCAAAAGGTTACGAAATCGGTAAAGGATTTTCGTATCAATTATCCTTCATTGAGACGTATGTTATGATATGCAACTATATTTTTTAATGAGGTGTATATAGAGTCTATATTAAATAAAATATCATGAATTTATCTATCCACATTATATTTTATGTTTGATTTTATGTTATTATTTCATAGGGTTTATCATTCAAGGTTACAAATGTGGTAATGATTTTATGTTACAATCTCATCATTTATCAAGTTTTTTTATTATTATTCTTCCATGGATATAATATTTTGATCTACATCTAAATAATTTTCATCACATTTCCCTTTTCAATGGTTATTCATGATATTTTCTATTAATAGCATCATTTTTGTCTCTTTGGTACTTATTATAGTTACTAAAATGATATTCTAAAAATATGACTTCATTTCACTCTTCGGTCGGATATATGTTTTCTTTAAAAACAATGTTTTAAAAAATTGATTTAGTATTTTTTCAAATATTATCAAATTATATTATAATAAATGTTTACCCATGTATTAACTTGTAAAAAAAGGTTTTAAATGAATTGTCTTGTCATTTTCTAATCAATCCTTAGTTGATGTCTACCAATACTGTGTATGGATTCTTTCTTTTTACATATATGTTAAGCATATAACTCTCTTCCATCATGGAAAATATATTTTTTTGAAAATTCCTTTAGATGTTTTAAATAAATTTTTTAAAGGATACGCTTTTCTTAAATATTTTTGAAATATTTTTATTTTTAAATCATTTTTAAAGAATGTAATTTCGTTTATAATTTATGTTTAAAAAGTGTTTGAAATGATTTTTAAAGAATAATTTATATGTTTTCAATGATATTTTAAAAGAAAAATGTTTTCAAAAGGTTTTAATTTTTTAAAAGTGTATTTTCAAAAAGGAAAGTATATTTTCATCAAGATATTTTTTATATAAATTTTCAAAAATTTCTTTATTAGTTTCCAATGTTATTTTTAAAGAAAGGTATATTTAAAATGATCTATGATAGTCGTTTTCAATGAAAGGTTATTTTATTTAAGAAATATTCTAAGTGATATTTCAAAATAATTTTCTATCTAATATGAAATCCTTTGATATAATTTATGTTTTATTGGTGTTATGATCCAAGAATACTGTTCATACTATTTCACTGGATAGTTTATGTTTTGATGGAATGATTTTTTCAAAACCCACTATTCTTCATGGGTTATACAATGATAAAATTATTATGAAAGCCACTTCATTTCATAGGTTATTTTATGATGGAGTGTTTAAGTTATTATGAAACATGACTTTTATCCTTGTGTTATGATATAATAAATTATTTACAATACCCATTTCATTTCATGGGTTATAATATGATGAATGTCTATTATCTTGTGGAACAAATACATATTGTTTTCATTATGTGAAGGCTAGGACCTATATATACCTCTAATTAATTGGGTAATGATATGTTTTATATGAGTTCAAAGGTTACATGAGTGATTATTCCAAGCCCAATGATGTGCATAAATGAGTTATTATCTCAAGCCCAAAGATAATGGTACACATGTTCTCATACCATGCCCAAATATGAGGGAATACATGTGGTCATACCATGATTTAAAAGGAGGTTATATAGGTGTTTATCCTAAGACCAAAGAAGGTACATGGGTGGTTTTCCTATGCCTAAAATGTTATGCTTATCTTTGTAGGTATCCTTGAAAAAAATATTTTTTATTATTATGTGTATGAAAAAAATTACATGTCTTATGACTATGTTTTTCTCTCACGTATCATGTTTACATAATATATTATCATTCAGGTCTTATGAACTATATGTATTTAATCCATTAATCATTCTTATGATCTTCGATAAGAAGGGTATGGTTTTCAAATGTTATGATTATGTTCCCATACCCCTATGTCGATGCTATTATTATGTAACTCTTATGTCTACCCTTATTGAAAATATGAGATCACCCATCTTGTGTTTCCTTTCCCCAGGTTATAAAGAATGGTTTTATATAGGGTATTTCTATGAATAATACTAAATGGGAAGACCTTATTAGGAAACATTGAATATCATTAACTAGATTTCAATATTGTGTTCATGTTTCCAAAGGTGCTAAAGTATTATGGTCCTTAGGATTTTTTTAATGTAATGAATATTCAAAAAAACATGATGTAATATCCATATATGAAAATTTTGGGTTTCTATAAAAATGACTAATGATGAGAACATTAATAATTAATTTATTTGTCTCAATGAAATTTTTATCAACACACGTGGATTTTTCATTCATCATAAATGCTCTACTATTTATATTAAGATAATGAGAGCCTTATTCATAGGTTTGAACCTAATATATCACCTATATAAGATAAGAAAGATCTATCCTTATATGAATTTCTTTACCTTCACATAGTTTATGAAATGAGAAAAATCCATGCATTTGAAATGAAGGTTAAAGTTGAAATGGCATTTGAGGCTATGAGGAAGATGAAAATCAAAGGACATATTGATCCTAATATGAGTGAATCAGATGATGAAAATGAGTAGGAAGTCTATCAAAGAATTGTTCCCTTATTTAAGTGATGTTCAATAAAGGAAACAGAAAGAGTAAAATAAAATCTCCACAAAGATGTAATAAATGAAATGGAATTGGACATTTTCTATAAATTTTCCAAAGAAAAGAAAGAATATACAAATTAAAAGTATGGTGAGAAACCAAAGATAAATAAGTGGGGTAATAACTATAATGTGGTTTACAAAGAGGGGGGAATTAAGAAGTGTTTTTTTAGAAGAAAGAGATTATGTTTTATGAGAAATGATGAGGAACCTCATCATTCTTCTAGCAGTGAGTTAGAAAAGGAATCTAGTCTGAAATTTACAAATTTCATGTTCCAAATTGACAAATAATTTGACACTTCAAACATCAATTATTCTAAATATGAATTAATAGATCTAAATAAAATTCTATAAGATAATATTTAAGAATATCAAAAATCAAAATACCAAGCATGAGAATGAGAATAAGTGACTTTTGAAAGAAAAAAATTCAATATAAGTGAAGAGTGAAATTGAAAAGAAAGATGCATCCCTTGTGGATGAAACCAAAAAATTATGGCCGAAAATTGTTGAATTTGATAATGTAATAAAATATCTTGAATAATGTTTTCTTTAAAAGAATAATATTCATTTAAGACACGTTCTAAGTGTATTATTGCTGAGAACAAGCTAAAAAATTACATAGTTATTTAAAAATGTTAACTAAATTCAATGATCTATACTCTAATAATCTGATATAAATGGTCTAAAATATCAAGTTAAATTTGTACTAAATAAATCTACCTAAATTTCCATTTTCAATAATAATGCTGGTTTAAATTCAAAATTCAATCAAACTTGGGCTAATAAAAATATTTAAAAAAATTCCCCCATACTAGTATAAGAAAATAAGAAATCGATATATTCTTTAAGTCCCAAAGATAAGAAAATAAAGACACAAGGTGTATAATAAGAACAAAATTCTGGAAAAAAATTAGACAAAATGTCTAAGAACTATGGAGATTCAGGTTACAAGGGTACAAATAGTGTTATTGAGTGTTCATACACAAGGAAAACACATGATGGTACTATATGTAACAACCATGAATGATGCATGAATTCATGGGGTGTCATCCAAAGGAGATGAAATCTGATTTTTTGGGAAATCATGCAACGACGTGATATTTTAATATATGTTTTCTTCAAATTAAATCAAATATGTCAAATATATTTCTTTACACAAAATAGCCAAACTAAACTAATACCATGATATGTTTTAATTGTTAAAACCTAACTATGTAATATTTAGGTCTAAATAAAATTAATTAAATTATAAAATATATTAATATCTTTATAAATATATATAATGATTATTTTATACAAATCTACTTAATCTTCATTTTTTTAAGAATAAATAATTTTATTCACATTAATATTTAATAAATAAAATTAAGGTTATCATTTTCAAATGAAAAAACTCAATAAAATATTATATATATTTTTAATTATAGATTTATAAGTGTTTTATAGAAAATAATAATAAGAAAAACAAGTATTTTTAATCATTATTTTCCTATCATAAAAGTTTTTCATTGTGTTTTATAATTTAAATTAAAATTTAACATATAAAATTAAATAAATTTAATTTCACATAATAAAATTCTTTTTTGGATTTATAATTTCAATATCAATTTAGATTACTTTTGGTTTTTTCTTCTAAAAGGATGGATTTTTTGGCAAATGATTCAAAATACCACTTTTGTAAATAACAATACTTTTATGAAATTATTAGTATATAATTATTAATTTTAAATTCATGAAACATTATAATAAGAAAAAATAATTATTTTATAGGTGAATTTTTTATTTTAAAAATGCGAGTTTAATTTTACAAAACCATATTAAGCATTTTGGAAGATAAGTTATATTTTACAAAAAACCTTTTTTTAATACATTATACATTCATTATTTTAAGGTTAATTATCATCACTAATATTGTTTAATATATTAAAATTATTCTATTTTTAGATTCATAAATTTAAAATAATCATAGGATTAATTTTTATGATATTTCTATAATAATTGATTTTAGATGAATAATTAAAAAATAAAAAAAATTTGAAAATAAAATCATTTATTGATTTATTAGTTCATAAGAGCGACATATAATTTTAAAAAACATTGGAATTTTTCAAATATTTTTTCATATAATAATTGTATTCATTTTATATATATAGTTTTCTATTTATTAAACCAATATTTTTCAATATAAAAAATTGAAGTTTTAATCCTAATAAAAAACTATTTTTAGTATTTTGGTAAATTCAGTTTGGATTGATTTAAAATCCACATTTAATTTTTTTTATAATAAACTAATTTATGACTTGAAAATCATAAACACTATAATATTAATTTACATTAAAATTATATGATTAATGTAATATTTTTATTTGAAACCATTTTTACGCATTATATGCACTACTACTAAAAATTATTTCTATATACCTTAAGAATTTAATTTCATAAAATGATTTAAATATTTAATATCAAAATTTTCAAATTATTAAATAATTTTTATTTTAATTTTGGCTATTAAATTTAGTTTCAAAGGTTGAATATTTTGTTACCACTATAATGACAAATTATGGTATGGGTGGTTTAACGTAGGGAAAAAAGGTCAAAACACATGAAAAAATGTTTCACATGGGATAATGGAGGGATCCTAGAACATATCTCTTTACCCAAACCATTATTTTCTATATATATACTTTTTTCATGAATAGTGGTGTGATATTATTGAAAAATTATCAGTTTTTTACAAAACATAACTTTTATTCACTTATAAAAGGAGACCACATCTTCCCATTTTCTCCACCAATTAAAAATACTAGGAAAAAGAAAAACTAAATCCTAGTGTCTCTTTAACACCCTACACATTCTTTTTTATCCTTGGTCTCACCAAATTACCATGCTAATGAGTCTTAATTAGTTAACCAAGGGAGAACATCAAAGGGAGAGGTAATCCTCTCAACCTAACTTCTCTAGTAATTTCCTTCTTCTACACCCCTAAAACCCATTTATTTATGAAGGAATGATATAATTTTTTTCCTATTATATAATGATATAATACTATATTAAAATCCATTTTATTCCTTTCTCCATAATTATTAACAAAAAGGAAGATGTCATCATGTGTGTGGGTGGATTAAAACCTGCTTGAATGACATGTTCAATTTTCCATCAACACCATAAATGGTAAGTTCAAAAAGGTTATATATTTAACTAATATAATATTCTTTACTCCATTAATATTACAGAAAAATAATTTTTAAAATTATATATGTGGTATTAACAAAATAATTTCATAGTAAATTTCACAACCCTAAATGGAATTATTAAGGTACCCTACTTAATTTGGATCTATTTTCAGATAAAATTTAAAATTCTATAAGTGAAGTCCTGATATAATAATAAATGGTGTAGAACTATAAAACTATAAAACAATGGAGATTGTGGAATTATTTTACCACACCTTTAACTGTGGTAAACATACTGAATGTGTTAGAGAGAAATTAACCGAAGATCCCTGAGTAACTGATGTAAGATAAAAATATTAAGAATAATGACAAAAAGATAATATTTGGACCTTATAAAATTAAATATATATGAATATGGTTCATGGGAAAACATCAATTAACCTAGATTAATTATTTAGGAATGTAATTCAAGTGAATAGTTCATTCAAACACGAGGTAAGGGGTCTTTTGTACCACTCTCATTAAATGCATATTGCAAGCTCTCTATTTTAACCATTTTATGAAATATTATTCTCCTAAAATTATTATATTTTTATATATATGTCCCTATCATATATAATAATTGAAAAAAAATTAATTTTTGTTGTTTATACATGATGTTAGATCCCCTTGAAATTCTCTCTTCACATTAAACCTAATTTAAGGTTACTTTCTTATTTCTTATCTCTTATAATGAATCACCCAATATTTTTTTGAAACCATGAATAGATTCTATAATCAATAATTATATTATAGAGAACCCTATTGGTTCAATTATTTTTTCATGGAAAATAATATGTTCTTTACTTATTGAAAATTAATATTTTTTATCTTATAAAGAATCACCCAAATGGGTTATTTTTATAGTTTCATCACCTTAATTCTAATAGAAAATTTTATATATTTTAACTCCATGATAAAGACCTATATCCATTTTTCAATTTTATATGTTCAAAATTATTTAATTCATTCTTATTTTTTGAATATTTATGATTTAGATATTTGTTTTTACTTGAATCTTAATTATGAAATCGACCTCATTCTCATGGGTTTGATCATTCTTATACTTTATGAATGGTTTATTTTCCTCATGTGGCATGAATATGTATGATTTTTATTATTTATATTTGGAACTAGAATTATGAATCCCCTCAATTCATTGGGTAATGGTTTCATATAATGAGATATCATCTATGGGGCAAGAGTGGTTATCCGAAGACCACTATGTTATGTGATGTGTGGGACAAGAATTATATAGAACATTAATTCATTGGGTGATGATTTATATATCATAGGATGTTATGTAAGGGGTTAGGAAGTAAACCTAATCCATCTTTGAGCTTTGGAACTGTGTTGATGGGAATGGGGAGTGATCCCTATCCACCATGGAACTTTCTCCACTTTATAATGATGGTCTTGGGTGTTTACATTGACTTATGATTATGATGTCATGAATTATATTGTGGTTGCATATTATATTATCCCATTATATAATAATTTATTTCCCTTATTCCATTTTCCATGCTTATGATCATCCTATTTATTTTATTGGGTATGGATTCTGTATTTTATGTCCATGTTCCTGGCTCACATTCTAATAACAAAATTCTATTCATACGATAACTATTTATCATTATTTGTTATATATTATACATAACCTTATTGATAATTTAATATATCACCTTTATTATGTTTCCCTTCACCCTGTTATGAAGATAATTATAATGTATAAGAATTCTGTAATGGGTTCTTTAAGATTTTGATTATAGAGAAATTCTCACAAGTATTATGGAATAAGATTCCTATGTATTTGGTTCTCAGAGGATGAAAACCTTCCCTTCCTAATATTGTGATATTTTTATATAAATATTAATGTCTAAATTATAGTAGATATGTAGAAAAATATGATAGATACTACTTGGTTCACTGTAAAAAATTTTTAAAGGAAAATGTTTCAACCGTGTTAACTCAAAAAAAATTTGACTTTCTTGAAGAAGTTTATGGAAGGTATGAAAAAAGGTCTGTATTGTGGGGAAATGAATGAAAAGATAATGAGGTAATATTACCAATTCTGAGAAGGGAAAAGATATGTATAATTTCACTAAATAAAAGGCATGTCTAGATAATGTTCTATTAAAATCTATCTAAATAAAAAATTCATGTGTCCATGATAGTGGGTGCTCTTCCAACAAGAATAGATATCTGGAGATACTTATGGGTACTAAGAAGAATGAAGGGGAATGTTTATCCTTCTAAAATTATTGTTCTCTAAAAATAATGGGTTTTATGTCAGTTTAAGTAGAATATAAATATTTTAAATCAAATGATGTGATATGTGTGGAAGGATAAAAGAATACTATCTTGATTTAATGAAAGCTCCATGATAATTGACAGGCTATTGTTTTCCGGATGGAATCACAAATCATCATAATCATTAAATACGGAAGGGTCATTTCATAAGGAAATTGAATGAATGGTTTTTTTTTAATTTTAAATTCAACCAATACCTGTTACTTGGCTGAAAAGGGAGATATTGCGCTAAAAAACAAGAGGTTTGTAATCTTGGTCAGAGAACCTTATAAAAAATTTAGAAACATAAAATTTTAATGGATATTCCCAAGATGAATAAATAAATTTCTGTGATCTATATAATATTATAGAAGGAAAATATGTGTTTGAAATGTCATAAAAAGTTTGGTATTCTTACTATGGGGCCATTGTAACTCATTCATACCAATTTTTGTGGTCCAATTAGGAAAATTCTTCAAGTGTAAATTTATATTTTATCACATTCATCAATGATTTCACTATAATTATCATTCAAATATCCATAATGTATAAGTTATAAGACATATAAATGATTAAAATTTTCCATAGAAAAGTTGAAATAGTGTTGGGACTCTTCATTAATAAAATGATATATGATAATTTTAATGAATATACATGTCATGATTTTGAAATATATCTTTCCAAAAATGGGGTTATGTATCTATTCAACACACCATATAATACTGAAAAAATTATATTTATTAATAGGAAGAACATAGGAATTGTGGAGATGGTAAGATCAATATTAACTATGAATAAAATCACAAAATATTTACAGAGAGAAGTCGTGTATAATGAAATACACATTCATTACTAATGTATTTTGAGATCAAAAACGCATTTTAATCTATATGATGTGTGGTATAAAATAAATACAACTATCAATTTGCAATTCCCCTAACCCGAAATACACTATAACCACTTCCTCAAGCTAGGTCACCGAATGACCTTGGTTGTGCCTGCCCATATGCCTGAGGCTGCCGACTAATAGTTTGGGTCTAAAAAGAAACATGGGGTGACCATACCCACTTATTAGATTTAATCCACAATAGAAGTAACATAAACGTATAAAATAACCAACAATAACAATAAATGGAAAACATACGATAATAACCAATATGTAACCTTGTAAACATGATATAATATAAATTAATTAATACACTACATGAATGGTAGTCATACAAATAAAAAATTCCGAAAATCAAAACATTCAAAAGATCCCGTACACCGAACTGATCACCAACTTCGTCCAAGCCTCCCATGATCTAACCAAACTGCCTAGTATGAAATAGAAACATGGTCCCAATCATAAAAATGTACTAGAAAACATGTAGAATCTTCTTGGGTACCCAAGTGCATGGATGAATGAGAAGGTTGTGAGTACTAATCAGTAGGCCACCACCAATGGCGTCTAACTAAATTAAGAGTCTGTACAATAGTGTAGGCAGGAAAAAAACTATAAATAAATAAACATATCAATGAAGTAACATGTTTCAATTTTATTCAATTACCCATATAACCAAATTTGATCAAAAAATAGGTTTCACATATGAAACATTATGAGTTACCAATTTTATCTATCTTGTTATTTAGGGTCAACCAACCAACTAACTAGCTTCAGTCATATAGGAAGACAAATCTATATGAAAGGGGTTTATATAGTTTAATCATACGGGTCACTCACTAATCAAAATTTATCAACAAACCCTAGAGCCTTAGTCATGAAATCAGGCCATGTACATGTGCTTCAGAAACATATAACCTATGTCTAACATCCCAACCCACACCATGTTCACATGTTAGGAAGCATAGAGCCTCAATCTGACATCTCAAACAAACATTACACAAAACTTACCATTGTTCATCTGTCCATAGTTAGTCTTATCATATAGAACTATTAGAGGCATAGAGCCTCAGTCCTCTCCCTAACCTAGTATTTATTGGGGGTGTGGTTTATTTCCAAAGTCTAACCCGAAACATGGGTGTAGATACTCACATAAAGTACCCCACAAGTACCATCAAGCCAAGTTCACATTCATCGTTATCCTCAAATCATTTATCAAACAAAAACCATAACAACTAAAAACATTTACCATTCAAAAACATTACCCATTAAAAATATATCATTATTAAACACAACCCCTTATTCTATGTATTCAACTATGAACATTCATCATTTAGTTCATTCCATAACCATTTTATCATTCAAACATAATCATTAAGGGTTCTATATCACTAGCCCAAATAACATTTCAATTACCATGGTCTGAAAGTCCTTAATCCCAAATCATGAAATGAAAAACGTTTCAAAATAATCATTTCAAAATATCTTGAATCCACCCTTTAAAACACGAGTTATCCTCTTTGAAAAACAATTTCATGCCACAAAACATTAATTTTCAACCATTTAAAACAATCATTAAGAATTTTCACAAGAAGGGGCCCACACCCCCATTTCAAATCATCATTTAAAATATCATAAGAAAAATCATCTTTAAAATAACATTGATTTCCACACCCCTTTCAACATATTACTAAATCTAAAACATCATTTTATTTCAATAAATATATAATTAGGTCAAATTCCCATAACACACTAATTAAACCATTTCAAAACCCTCCTTGGAATTCAACAAAAAACATATAGTCATTTCAATTAACCCATTAACCATTCCCACATATCCAATTACACTTTTACATCCAATTGTTTCCCTTACTTCTCTTTCCTCATTGTTTACCAATATACCTCACAATTTTCAAGGATTTGGAATACCCAATGGGTAGCCCTAGGTTAGGTCTCACATCATAAATAAACCTGAAAAGTTCAATGAAGGGTCTTGCACCTCAATCTAAATCACCAAATCATTTTCCATAGCTAATGACACAAAATATAGAAGGAAATAAATTATCACAACAAAATACATATATATAACATTGAGACGATGGGGAAATCATTAAGACCGCCAACCTCATGTTTGGAGACAATCGCTCACATAAACCTAGCCCTTGATTCGAACTCAAATAGCCACCAAATCCCCATCCAGGTATCTATTTTAAAAATATTTTTTTGGGATTCAGAAGGAATGAGATGATTCTACAAGACCGAATTTTGAAAAAGTAAGGAAGAGGATGGTTGGATTCCCCCGGATCTTAATTTCACTCCCAAACACACTCTAACCAGCCATGCATCAAAGGAGAATAAACTGTTGGATGTCTAGAATGGTTTCGTTCATTACCCAAGCATTTAGAGGAGGAGTATGGGAGAAATTCGGGTTATAAAACTTAAGGACCAATGGGGTAAATAAAAAATTCCCACTTTTAAGGACCACATGGTTTGGTCGCATGGTTGGCCAAACCATTCACCAACTCTATGGCTCCCTCTGTCCAAGAGGGTCCATGATTCATGATTTCGTGGAAGCACTCACATGGTTTTGAAAACTATTTGGAGCCCATGTGATAGTCTCTGCCCAAAAAGGAGGTTAGGCTGCACATTTTCTCTGGCGAGGCACACAGTTTATACTAACCTTGAGTTAACCATGTGATTCACACTAGTAGACCTAATTTCACTCTCATTCTAGTCCTGCATGTAAAGACCCATAAAATTCAAGGGAATTTATTTCTTAATTTTCTTTGTAATTTTACAATAATGCGGTTTCTGACGGCACCTGATTCCGAGGCCCGGTGTGCCCGGAATCAATTTCCGAAGTTTGGCTCGGGTACGTTCAGTGAATGAACGAGCGGAAATTTCTAACTTTTGAACCGGTGCTCGGAATCGAATTCCGAGGGCACCTATGAACTCGCAACTCCGGTAATCTCTTAGGGGAACCTTTACCGTAGTTGCATTTGTGCGGGTGATGAAGTTAATTATTGAGGTTTAATTAAAAATAAAATAAAATTGTTGAATCAATTTTATTTCAAAACAAGGTGGTTATTTTCTCCCATGGGAAGTTGGTGGTGGGGCCCACATCCACCCAACATCCCATGTGTGGATAATTGAAAGAGTGGGGCCCACACAAGCCCCCCCACCTTTTCAAATTCCATAACTCCCTAACTCCTCTTAACCCTTCACTTTCCTAACTCCACATTAACTCACTTTCATTATTTTTTGACAACTTGCTATAATTAATAAAGCGAGTTACTTAATTTCAAACTCTTGAAAGTCAAATGGTTAGGTTGTGTTAATAAATTAAGACTTGGTCTTATTTTATTATTGTTAGAGTTTTTACCACCTTGAGAGGATTGGGAAGCGTGAAGTCTTATTCTTCTTCAACCTCGACGAAGAACGTGAAGAACATCTCGGACTCCGACGAAGAACATCGTTCTTCAACGAGGCACATCTCTGCCAAAAAACGCGACGTCTTCTTCCAACGACGTTTCCTCTTCGAACGCACCTCGATGACAACGGAATCGACGTTCATTTTCCGTGACGCCCGACCTTCGCGACGCTCGTCTTCCGCGACTCGTTGACGTGCACCGTTCTTGAATCTGAGGTAGGGGTTTTATTTATTTATTCGTTCGTGAATACCAACTTGATGATCTTCGAGGATTTAAACCATTTGTTTTTGAATAACTCCTGGGGGTCGGACCGCACAAACACGGCCGACCCTCCTCCTTATTTTTCATGTTGGTTCCTTTGTGGTTGGTACGGGAAATCATTGTGCCGTCGCACCACACGGATTCATGCGGAAGGAAATGCGCGGCACCGTCGCGCTACGCCGTGGAAAGAAGTTTAAGAACGTGATGCCGTTTTGCCGCGCCGAAGAAAACCGAAGACGCTGCGGCCGGAGCGGGGCCGCGGCGGAGGGGCGCGGTTCCGTCGCACCGCGCCAAACAACAACGGTCGCGGCCGGTTCCGGGCCGCGGCAGAGCAAGGTGACCGGCGGCCGGACCGGGCCGCCGGTGTCGGAGCTGGAAGGGGACCGGCCACCGCCGGTCCCGTTGAGCAGGAACCGGCCGGCCAGGTTGAGCCGGCCGGCCAGGGAGGAGCCAGAGGAAATAAATTCCCCTGGCCGGCTTCAAACGGCCCCCTTAATTGAGGGGGGTCGCGGTTACACAGGGGGGCAGGCGCCCCCCCCCCCCCCCGTGCCGAAACGGCTCGGCCAAAGGATGAGCCAGACAGCGCGTTGTGCCCAGCCGGACCGGTGCCTGGCTGGTCTTCCAGGCCGGGGAGCGCCCCGCCGAGCCGGGCCGACCGGGGGGGTTTCGGGCCGGGTCGGTCCCGGCCCGAAACCCCCGTTTTCGGACCGTTTGGGTTCAATTGCCTATAACTCGGGCTATAAACCTCCGATCGATGCACCGTCAACGGTGAAGCGATCCTTGGAACTAGACGGTCATTTTGGTATATCGCAGTCAAGGTTTCGGAATACTTTGAGTTCGGCCGTGTTGGTTCGTACACGAAACCAACCAAGCCCTCGGAGCGGAAACGCTCATATCTTGAGTTTCGGACGTCCGATTGACGTGCCGTCGACTTTGTTGAATTCCTCTAAGTGAGTTGGATCTTGTAGCATACTTCGCCCGAGGTTTGGACGTAGGTGGAGTACGGTCGGGTTGGTTTTTCCTTAAAAATCAACCGGGCCCCTCGGATGAAAAAGCCAATATCTCTCAGACCGGGTGTCCGATTGACGCGCCTTCTGCGACGTTGAGTTCCTGCTGATGATACAGAACTTTTGGATACATCAACTTTGGACTATGTGTCAGTCGATGTATCAGCCTCTCGGCTCATGGAGCGGACCCTCCCGAGTGAGCGTGCTGTGTGCGGGAACCCTTATGCTGGCTGCGACTGCTATTGTGACTGCGACGACGAATGTGCAGAGATCCTCAGTGGATTCGACGACGATGAATACAACACTCAACGATCCTGTGTGGATCAGTGCTACCGATCCTATGTGGGTCCGATCCTGTGTGGGTCAGCGCTCAGCAGTTCTGTGTGAGCCAGCGCCTACAGAACCTGTGTGGGTCCGATCCTGTGTGGGTCTTTGCGGGGGTTAGTACCTATCGATCCTTTGTGGGTCCGACGACTTAGATGGATCAGTGATCATCTCTATCGTCTTTCGAAGAAGTATACCGGTGTGAGCTGAATCCTGTTTACTTTCTTGTGTGGATTGTGTTGTGTTATCCTGTGTGGATTACGTTTTTCTTTCCTGTGTGGAATACGTATACTTTACTGTGTGGACTAGGTTGTACTTGGGCTCGGAGGTTGGAGACTACTGAAATTGATGACTTAGGTATATGTATGGGCATATACCTAAGCAGTGTCAGTTGTTACTTAGTGATTGTATCTTTCCTTTGTGGTTTATACTTTGTGGATTTAGGGAGACCTTCGGGGGTCTCGGGATCCCTACTGAGTAGCTTATACTCACCCCTGCACGGGCTATGCCCGCACTACGTTGTGTTGGTTGGAGACGACGGACAACGTTGATCGTGGTTGAGGCTTGTAGAGCAGGACGGTACCTGGAGGTGGACCACTGGGCGGGACGTACTCAGAGCGGACGGCGGGACCCAAGGAGCTGAGAAGCTATCTGTACCCACCCTTCAGGTGGGATTTCTAGTGGATGGCTCGGCATAGCTGCTTTTACTTTTCAGTTACTGTTTTCCCTTTCGAGTTTTACTTTACTTTCAGTTTGGGTTTGTATACTGGCCCACTTACTTTCCGCACTTACAGTTGTACTCTGTTTTTACTTAGTGTTTACTTTTCCTCTTGCTTACTCTGTGGTGTTTTTTTACTTTACAAAGGCAATGCCTTCCCTTTTTACCGGGATTTACGCCTTGGTGCTAGTCGTCAGCCCCTTGCCTATGGAATTCAGGCTTGGGGTAGTCACGGGACGGGCCCCGAGGACGGGTCATGAAAAATTGGTATCAAAGGTGTTCGGATCTACCATGAACTCTGATCTTTTCTATGTGAAGAAATAGTGTTTAGCATATTGAGTGTGGTTATCAGTCCAGGGATTCCAGTGTTGGTGTGGTGGCCGACATATCCATACACCAAGACCCTGACTTCTGATTTCTGACTTAATGCACGAAAACATTGATTGCGTGTGTGTTTCAAGTTTTCTTTGTGATTACTTTGTATCGGCTCACCAAGTATACTGTTCTGATTGTGGCGCACCTGTTTCCTTTTCAGGATGGCCCCACGACGGCAGCCAGCTAGGGTTCCGAGAGTCGAGCGTGACGACAGCCCACCGAGCGACGAGGCCTCGGTGCAGGGCCCTTTGTCAGCAGGGGCACCGGCGGTAGCTCTACCCGCCGAGCCGCTGATGCTTCCAGCACTAGCCGCTGATGATGCACGTCGCCTCAGTGCACTGCATAAGTTCCAGCGCAAGAGACCGCCCAGGTTCCGCGGGGAGACGGACCCCCAGGCAGCCGAGGACTGGCTGGAGGCAGTCGTACGAGTTTTCAGGCTAGTGAGGACACCAGCAGACCTCATGGTGATCCTCACTGCGAGCCTACTGCATGCGGTAGCGGGCCGATGGTGGAGTTTGATGCTCCAGGTGCACGATGAGGCATCTCTACTTTGGACGGACTTTGAGAGCCTCTTCCGCTCGGAGTTTGTCCCAGCCACCCTCCGTGCGGTGCACATTCAAGAGCTTCTACAGCTGCGGCAAGGCAGCATGACGGTCGCCCAGTACTCGGTGAGATTTACCGATCTCTCACGCTACTCTATAGACATGGTACGAGACCCATTTTCCGGTCCCGAACCTTTGAGCAGGGATTGAGACACGAGATCAGGGCATCGCTGATCTCCCTCAGCATTCTGACTCAGACATGAGTACTGGAGAGGGCCCTTTTGATCGAGATCTTTCTTGCTGAGTTTACACCAGCACTGAGACCCACCGCGGGGCGGCACATAGCAGAGTCTTCTGTAGTAGGTAGTCGACGGATGACTCATGGGTCCAGGCAGACCAGACCCTCGGGCAGACAAACTCATGACACTGGCTTAGCAGTGCAGGGCACACAGCGCGGAGTCAGTCTTTCGAGAGGCAGACAGTGCTACTCGTGCGGCGGGCAGGGCCACATGGCTTGCGATTTCCTGACCCGCCGTACCGAGGATCAGTAGACGGTTGAGGGACCACTGAGGCAGAGGCAGAGGGTCGACCGTGGCGGTCCGCAGGGAGGAGGCGGATGAGGCAGAGGAGCTGGCTGAGCAGCAGGTGGTGGGAGACGTTTTGAGGCTCTACCACCACCACCACTAGGAGGTCCTCCCCGACCACAGCGAGCTGGCGGGCAGAGATAGGCACAGCTACAAGCAGTAGAGGCCTACGACCACGGTGCGCCCGAGATAATTCGAGGTACTATCTATGTCTATTCCACCCTTGCTGCAGTACTTATATACACTGGATCGAGTCACTCTTTCATAGCCGCTGCCCTTGTTCGGAGCTCGGAGATTCCGACAGAGCCGTTGGATCGATCCTTATGGCTAGAGACTCCTACGGGAGTAGAATCGACGATTACGCACTTGTGCCGGCAGTGTGAGCTTACTCTAGGAGGCGAGAGCTTCAGCTGGGATCTTCTTGTAGCGGCGTCGAGGCCTTACGACTTCATCTTGGGCATTGATTGGTTGTCTACATTCCATGCACATATTGACTATATTAGGCGCAAGGTGCCATGTGTACGCACTGACGGGAGAAGGTTCACCTTCACCGGCAAGATGGGAGCCTTTACAGCACAGGATGGACTTCTGCAGAAGAGAGGACAGCCCATCACTCATCAGTTGGCTAGCCTCATCCTAGGAGCAGTTGACGTGCAGAGTCCTGGTTTTCCTGCAGTGGTGGATCAGTTTGCGGAAGTTTTCCCTGACAAAGTTCCAGGGATACCTCCTCATAGAGAGGTATACTTTTATATCAATCTATACCACGGGACAGCCTCGATATCGACTCCAGCATATCGGATGGCCCCCGCCGAGCTTCGAGAGCTGCGGGTACAGTTGGAGGACTTGCAGGGCAAGGGGTTCATCCAACCCTGTGTTTCACCATGGGCTTCCCCAATATTGTTCGCCAAGAAGGCGTACGAGAGCTTGCGACTTTGTGTTGACTATCGTCACCTGAACCAGGTGACAGTGAGGAACAAGTATCCGCTACCGAGGATTGATGACCTCTTCGATCAGCTCAAGGGAGCACGGTGGTTCTCGAAGATAGACCTCAGGTCAGGCTATCACCAGCTCAGAGTTCGAGATGAGGACGTGCAGAAGACGACCTTCAGGTGTCGTTATGGCCACTATGAGTTCTTGGTTATGCCCTTCGGCGTAACCAATGCTCTAGTAGTGTTCATGGCCCTCATGAACATGATCTTTCATCCATACCTCGATCGATTTGTCTTGGTCTTTATCGACGACATTTTGATTTACTTGATGACTGAGGAGGAGCATTCCTACCACTTAAGGGTTGTATTAGACACACTCCGAGAGAACCTGGTTTATGGAAAGCTCTCGAAGTGTCAGTTCTAGATACGCGAGGTCCACTTCTTGGGACATGTCATCTCTGAGGCAGGAGTTGTAGTGGATCCTGCGAAGATCGAGGCAGTGCTAGCTTAGGAGCCACCCAAGAGCGTGACGGAGGTGCGGAGTTTCTTGGGTCTAGCTGGATACTACCGGAGATTTGTGCCAGACTTCTCCAGAGTTGAGGCAACACTCTCAGCTTTGACGAAGAAGGGGAAACCCTTCGTGTGGTCAGACAGATGAGAGCAGAGCTTCCAGGAGCTGAGACAGAGATTGACCAGCGCACCTATCTTGAGATTGCCTAAGGAGGGAGTAGGGTACGTAGTCTACTGTGATGCATCAGGGATCAGACTCCGATGTGTCCTGATGCAGGAGTGGGCAGTGATCGCCTATGGATCACGTCAGTTGAGGCCGCATGAGCAGAACTACGCTACCCATGACCTGGAGTTAGCAGAAGTGGTCTTCGCTCTGAAGACATGGCGACACTATCTGATGGGCGAGCGCTTTACAGTCTTTTCTGACCATCAGAGTCTCAGATACATATTCTCTCAGAAGGATCTGAATCTGAGACAGCGGCGATGGCTTGAGTTCCTCCAGGACTATGACTTTGAGATACTCTATACTCCTGGGAAGGGGAACGTGGTAGCTGATGCCCTCAGCAGGAGGACGGGCATTCAGCTACTTGAGGAGGTGACAGAGAAGCTAGCCTCTTTGTAGATATCCTTTATGGATAGAGATGGAGCAGCCTTCCTTCAGTCTCTCACAGTCACTCCTCCACTACTACTGTGGGTCAGAGAGGCACAACGAGGGGACGCTGATTGTGAGACGCGGCGTGCACAGATATCCTCAGGATAGGCACCTGATGGCTTCTCCATTGGAGCAGAGCACGACATCCTTTTCAGAGGACGTACCTTGGTACCAGTTGCTTTACGGGAGGAAGTGCTAAGAGAGTTTCACACTTCTCCCTTGGCGGTACATCCCAGAGTGGCGAAGATGTACCAGGATCTTAGACGACGGCACTAGTGGCCGGGCATGAAGAAGGCTATGACAGAGTTCGTTTCTCGATGCCTCACCTGCCAGCAGGTGAAGGCTGAGCACCAGGTACTAGCAGGCTTGGTACAGCCCTTGGAGGTTCCGGAGTGGAAGTGGGATGGCATATCTATGAACTTCATAACTGGACTTCCACACACTTCCAGAGGTCACGAATCCATCTGGGTGATTGTCAACCGACTCACCAAGTCGGCTCACTTCTTACCCATCAGAGAGTAGGGCTCAGTGGAGAGCTTGGGATGACTTTACGTTCAAGAGATTGTGTGGCTTCATTGTGTTCCATCATCTATCATCTCCGATCTAGATTCTCACTTTACTTCCCGGCTTTGGAAGGGGTTGCAGGAGGCGTTCGGGACGCAGCTAGGTCTGAGCACAGCCTTTCACCCTCAGACGGATGGTCAGACGAAGAGGACCATTCAGACTCTTGAGGACATGCTCTGCGCATGTGTCCTCGACTTTGGTCGTAGCTGGGAGGACCACCTACCCTTGGTGGAGTTTTCGTACAACAACAGCTACCACTCCACCATCGGGATGGCACCATACGAGGCGTTGTACGACCGACCTTGTAGATCTCTTTCGTGCTGGACAGACCCTGGGGAGTCAGCACTTGTGGGACGGGAGATGGTCCAGGCCACAACAGAGAAGGTCCAGGTCATCCAGGAGCAGATGAGGACAGCTCAGAGCCGGCAGAAGTCAAACGCTGACAAGAGGTGGAGGCCACTAGAGTTTGAGGATGGCGACCACGTATTCTTGCGTGTCTCACCTCGACGTGGTTTACGGAGATTTGGCCGAGGCGGCAAGTTATCTTCGCGCTTCATCGGACCCTTCCAGGTCCTCCGAAGGATTGGCGAGATGGCTTATCGCCTGGCTCTACCACCTCAATTGCACCGGGTGCACGACGTCTTCCACGTGTCTCAGCTGAGGAGATACGTACACGACCCGATGCATATCATTGACCATGAGGAGCTTGACGTTGACGATGGGGCGACTTTTGCGGAGGTCCCAGTGGAGATTGTGGATCGACAGGAGCAGGTCCTACGTGGATGGTCGATTCCTCTGGTGCGCATCAGATGACAGCACGGGAACCTCTAGGAGAGCACTTGGGAGCGGGAGGCTCAGATGCGTACTCAGTACCCACATTTGTTTCCCTAGTTATGATGTATCTTTACGGGGACGTAAAGCCCTGAGTTCGGAGTAATGTAAAGACCCATAAAATTAAAAGGAATTTTTTTCTTAATTTTCTTCGGAATTTTTCAAGAACGTGGTTTCTGACGGCACCTGATTCTGAGGCCCGGTGTGCCCGGAATCAATTTCCGAAGTTTGGCTCGGGTACGTTCAGTGAACGAACGAGCGGAAATTTCTAACTTTTGAACCGGTGCTCGGAATCAAATTCCAAGGGCACCGATGAACTCGCAACGCCGGTAATCGCTTAAGGGAACCTTTACCGTAGTTGCGTTTGTGCGGGTGATGAAGTTAATTATTGACTTTTAATTAAAAAGAAAATAAAACTGTTGAATCAATTTTATTTCATAACAAGGTGGTTATTTTCTCCCATGGGAAGTTGGTGGTGGGGCCCACATCCACCCAACTTCCCATGTGTGGATAATTGAAAGAGTGGGGCCCACATGAGCCCCCCCCCCCACCTTTTCAAATTTCTTAACTCCCTAACTCCTCTTAACCCTTCACTTTCCTAACTCCCCATTAACTCACTTTCATTAATTTTTGACAACTTGTTATAATTAATAAAGTGAGTTACTTAATTTCAAACTCTTGAAATTCAAATGGTTAGGTTGTGTTAATAAATTAAGACTTGGTCTTATTTTATTATTGTAAGAGTTTTTTCCACCTTGAGAGGATTGGGAAGCGTGAAGTCTTCTTCTTCTTCAACCTCGACGAAGAACGTGAAGACCATCTCGGACGCCGTCGCGCCACGCCGTGAAAAGAAGTTTAAGAACACGACGTCGTCGCGCCACATCGAAGAAAACTGAAGACGTCACGGCCGAAGCAGGGCCGCGGTGGAGGGGAGCGGTGACGTCGCACCGCGCCGAATGACAAGGGCCGCGGACGGTTCCGGGCCGCGGCGGAGCAAGGTGTCCAGCGGCCGGACCGGGCCGCCGGTGTCGGAGCTGGAAGGGGACCGTCCACCGCCGGTCCCGTTGAGCAGGAACCGGCTGGCTAGGTCAGGCCAGCCGGACAGGGAGGAGCCGGGGGAAATAAATTCCCCCAGACGGCTTCAAACAGCCCCCTTAATTGAGGGGGGGGGGGGTCACGGTTACACAGGGGGGCAGGCCCCCCCCCCCTTGCCGAAACGGCTCGGCCAAAGGCAGAGCCAGACAGCGTGTTGGGCGCGCTGTGCCGAACCGGACCGGCGCCTGGCCGGTCTGCCAGGCCGGGCCGGGCCGACCCGGACCCGGGGCGGGTCGACCCGGTTCGGGCCGACCGGGGGGTCTCGGGCCGGGTCGGTCCGGGCCTGAAACCCCCGTTTTCGGACCGTTTGGGTTCAATTGCCCATAACTTGGGCTACAGACCTCTGATCGACGCGCCGTCAGCAGTGACGCGATCCTTGGAATGAGACAGTAGTTTCGGTATATTGCACTGAAGGTTTCAGAATACTTTGAGTTCGTCTGGGTTGGTTCGTACACGAAACCAACCGGGCCCTCGGAGCGGAAACACTCATATCTTGAGTTTCGGACGCCCGATTGACGTGCCGTCGACTTCGTTGAATTCCTCTAAGTGAGACGGATCTTTTGGCATACTCTACCCAAGGTTTGGACATAGGTGGAGTACGGTCGGGTTGGTTTTGCCTTAAAAACCAACCGGGCCCCTGGGACGAAAAAGCCAATATCTCTAAGACCGGGCGTCCGATTGACGCGCCGTCTGCGACGTTGAGTTCCTGCTGACGATACAGAACTTTTGGATACATCAACTCTGGACTATGTGTCAGTTAATGTATCAGCCTCTCGGCTCATGGAGCGGACCCTCCCGAACAAGCTTGCTGTGTGCTGGAACCCTTATGCTGGCTGAGACTGCTACTATGAATGCAACGACGACTGTGCAGAGATCCTCAGTGGATTCGACGACGACGAATACAACACTCAGCGATCCTGTGTGGATCAGTGCTACCAATCCTGTATGGGTCCGATCCTATGTGGGTCAGCGCTCAACGGTTCTGTGTGAGCCAGCACCTACAGATCCTGTGTGGGTCCGATCATGTGTGGGTCTTTGCGGGGGTTAGTACCTAATGATCCTTTATGGTCTGACGACTTAGATGGATCAGTGGTCATCTCTATCTTCTTTCGAAGAAGTATACCGGTGTGAGCTGAATCTTGTTTACTTTCCTGTGTGGATTGTGTTGTGCTACCCTATGTGGATTACATTTTTCTTTCCTGTGTGGAATACGTATACTTTCCTGTGTGGACTGGGTTGTACTTGGGCTTGGAGGTTGGAGCGTACAGAAATTGATGACTTAGGTATATGTATTGGCATATACCTAAGCACTGTCGGTTGTTAATTAGTGATTGTATCTTTCCTTTTTGGTTTATCCTTTGTGGATTTAGGGAGACCTTCGGGGGTCTCAGGAACCCTACTGAGTAGCTTATACTCACCCTTGCACGGGCTATGCCCGCACTACGTTGTGTTGGTTGTAGAGGACGGACAGCGTTGATCGTGGTTGAGGCTTGCAGAGCATGACGGTACCTGCAGGTGGACCACTGGGCTGGACGTACTCGGAGTGGATAGCGGGACCCGAGGAGCTGAGGAGCTATCTGTACCCACCCTTCATGTGGGATTTCTAGTGGACGGCTCGGCGTAGCTGCTTTTAATTTTCAGTTGCTGTTTTCCCTTTCGAGTTGTACTTTACTTTCAGTTTGGGTTTGTATACTGTCCCACTTACTTTCCGCACTTACAGTTGTACTCTGTTTTTACTTATTGTTTACTTTTCCGCTTTCTTAGTCTGTGGTGTTTTTTTAATTTACAAATGCAATACCTTCCCTTTTTACCAGGATTTACGCCTTGGTGCTAGTCGCCAGCCTCTGGCCTATGGAAGGCGGGCTTGGGGGTAGTCACGGCATGGGCCCCGAGGACAGGTCTTGACACTGCACCCCTAGGACACCCCGAAAAGTCCTCAAACACCCATGAATCACCTCATTAACCATTGTAATGGAAGATTAAGAAAAAATTTAAAAAGTATATACCTCCACAAAATTTATGTTTCTTACAACCTCCCCACCTTATAATTAATCTTCCTCAAAACAAAACCCCACGAATTATTGAGCCTAAATGAAAAAAGGTTGGTCCATAGTCGCACTAGTTTAACTTTATCTCCAATGTTTTCTCCCAAACACGACCATGCCATCATGACATTCGGACCAAAAAATAGTCTTTAATTGAAGAAACTTCCCCCCATCATAGTCCACAACCATGATCCTAGTTATTCTTAAGTAGACACCACCATAAACTCACCATTATCATCATAAAACAAGAGATAAAGGTGTTCATATTTCCACTGTACCACAAATAAAAACAATACCAAGAATGAACTACATTACCCTTAGGGAGCCAACCGGAACATCCTAAGTCTGTTCTACTCCACAATTAATGGCACAAATCTCTTGGTGCCACCCTAACTAGTTCATTAGAATAATAATGGTGGCCCAATCATTGTATCACTAGAGGGAACATCATGACTCCAACCATATTTTCTGACCTACACCACTTTTCAACCCGAGGTCTGACAACCTTAGTCCATTCCATAACATCTGAAAGTTACAACTCAAGCATTACCTTCATCTCAAGGTACTCGTCCTGTCAAAACCCAAGTTGACGCTTTCAATAAAAACTCATACACAAATATGGATCCTACTCAAGTCTATCCAACTCAAAAAATCAGTCATGTCATTAACTAACTACTTTCTGTTGTGGTATTACCCACCGTATGCCTTATTTCACTACCACCATTTTCAAGAGTTGATCACTTCCTTCCTCAAAATAAAGAACAAAAAATCCTCAACTCAACCTTCATGACTTAATAATTGTGATTCCCGACTCACCGCACACAACCATCCCTAGGAACTCCACCCAACATTAGCTTCCAACCGTACTTCTAGAACATTTATCTAGAGGTGTCCAAACATACCACCCCCTTTTCACTTATGGTATACCACCATCATCTGACACACCTATCAGAGTGATTCACCAAATTATACTGAATATTTATCATCAAGGCATCCACTCTATATTGTATCCATCAACATTCCTAACTCAAACACATCTACTATCCATACATCAACTGAATAAAATCATGGTCCTTCCTAAATCCCCATTTACATTCTCAAAACACAGTCAACTTCAATTTTGGCACGCCACTACTTCACATGACCAAAAATGTCTTCAAAAATAAGGCCATGACTTGGTCACCAAAAAACACCTATCTGAGTCCATTCACCATTCCTGATGGGGTTTAATCCCCAAACCTATACTTCCACCAACCATTGTCATGGCTTAATGCGCCCTTGATCAATTTTGACATGGGCATATCATATTTTCATGAGATACACCTCGAGCATGAAGACAATACATGGCTCAATCATCTACCACACCCATGGCCTAATCATCCTCCCTCAAGGAATTCAAAAATGTCTCTGAATGTTTTGTCTTTGGATCCTTGATGCTTCCACCTACAACCCCCAGTTTTTCCTACACAAAAAAAGAAGCTTCCACACCTTAGGTGTGTCATTGTCACTGATTTCCACCAGAAATTTCAACCACCATGGCTCATGCATCGATCACAAGATAATCCCCATAGAACATGGATGTGGCTATCCAAATTCCACTGGTGTGACAAACAAACATAACCATTACTTGTTCCGAGAATCATAGAATGGAACCCATGAAATTTTTTAACATCCCTTTTATTCTAAGGGCCTCCTCCGCAATAGTTAATGGATTATTTTCCACCATTCATCTCTACATATACCAGTCCATGGTCATATCCTTCATGAGGCTCCATTTCAACCAGATGAAAAATTTATGTAGCAAGACGTAAAGCCTGAGCTATCTCTCTTAGTACACCCAGGATGATGTCAAGATATTGGGCATGATCATCGGAAACTAAAGGTGCACTAAGGATCCGTTTACATATTCCATCAATAACTATCCATCATCACCATCACCTGCCAGCATGAGGAAATATTAACCTCTAAAAGGTGTCAAGATTCCATGCCCACAAAATTTTTATCCACACCAAAATTCGATAACTCAAATGGGAGTTTGCAACTATAACTCATTACCACCACTGGATCATATGGAATGAATTCATGACCTATCATTCCTTATTACACCATTATTATCACCCCACCTAATTACTTCTATAATAGTCTTGTTGGCCCATAAAAAACACGCAACGATGCATCCTTCGAATCCAAACCCAACCATTATCTCGTATTAATAGGGCCTCTCCACTTTTATTTCAAGGAAAGAACATGTGATTACATCAAATCCACAAATGCACATATCTTAATGGAATTGTGTTTCTCTAAGACATTCCCATCCCCAAGTCATCATTAGAACCATAAAGGACCCACACTATCCTACAACCATACAATGAACCCGACTCTAGATCACAAGATCCTTACATCAAACAAGATAGGCCCCAAACATTGCTCACACAACTGAACATGCCAACTGATCCATAATCCTTTTTGAACTCACAGATTTTTTAACATCTCACAAAATACACAAATCATTCACACACAAAATCCCAACCATGTGGCCACCCTCACCCTAGGGGTCCAACCAAACAAAAGTGTCTTTCCACACTTTTGTCGCCCTTGCATTGTCGGCCCTAAAACAACATATCTTTCTACATAAAAATCCATCAAATATATAGGGTTAGGTCTCTGAAATATCCTTCTCTTCACAACCAACTTTATAACCAGCTGTATGTACTCATGATATTCCCTATGGTGGGACTAAGGCATAACTATTCTTCTATACCAAAAACCAGAAAGCACCCACTATGAATTAATTCCACCATTGATGTATCCACTTATGCTTCACATTCCAGGGAACATTCTACACTATGCTGACCTCTATAACACAATAAGATTGTTGGAATTTTTTTTCAAATTATTTTTTAATTTTGATATTTTTTTCCTTTCTTGTGACCCTAGAAATAGTTCTTTATATATATATATATCAAAATATTATTTCACACATTTCATCCACAAACAATTCTGACATTTCTTGAACTACATAAAATAGCAACATGGCTAGTTCTACACGCAAAACTAACTTTCCTTTCACTACACGCAACACTGACTTGTCTTGTTCTGTATGCAACACTGACTGGGTGTATGATGCACACAACACCTAATTATATGAAACATCTTTATATATATGTAAAATTAATTAAATGAGATAATTATAACCTAAATATTAAACATAATTATAGGAATAGTAATATCTACATTCCAAATATTGATTATAATTTATTTAATTTAAATAAAACATATTGATAATTAAAGACATGATTTCTGGTAAATTCCTTCTATGTTGAGAAACATCATTTTATTGAATAAACCGCTACTAATAATGAAACTAATTTTAGAAAAATTGAGTAATTGAATTTGAAAAACTAAATTTAATTTTCTAATTAATAATTTCAAAATTTTCTTAGGGTGAATGTTTGGTATTTTTATGAGAAACATAATTTTTTATGAATAGAGAAAAATAATACCTTTTAGTTAAAAATTTTCTTTTGTATATTTAATTATTAATGATAAGTAATATTAAAATTTTTTTATGGTCACATTAGATAAATATTTCATATATTAATACAATTTAATTCATTAGTGTCAATTTCACTTTGAAACATAATATAAATTCTTAATAACCTTTTGAACTTTTTCCCAATTTAAAACTCTATTATTTCATCCCATATGTGGGATTAACACTAATCTTAATTTTTCAGATTCAATGATTTCAATTTCAAAAATCAGATATAAACCATTATATTCAGTATAATATTTATATTATAATAATACCATGTTAATTTTTTACCAAAATGTTTAGTAAAAGTGGTTAAAATTAATCACAATAGGTAATGCCAAATTAAGCTTAATTAGGGACTAAACATCAAAATAAAGGACCCAAATATTCTAGAAACATGTACAACGCTCATTTTATGTCTAAATTTATTCCATAAACCTTCCATTAATGTGTTTTTTTGGTCTGGTATGTCTTTTGTTAGTTATGAACATGTTCACCCCTAATTTGTTTCTAAAAGTTCCATGTGAGTCATTTTCCTTCCCTATAAAAGGCCACCACCTCTACGCAATCATCACACCACTCAAAGAATTTATGTTATTACACAATATTCCCATATAGCCTCCCTAAAATCCTCCCTTCTACCTTGAATCCTCCCTTTGGGAAGAAATATTCTCAATTAATCCTTTTGGCACAATCTAAAAGGAGTTACCTTATTTAGAGGTAACTCTTTCTTTTAATATCCTTTCCTTTATTACCCTTCTTCACACCATCAACACTGTTTATTCTATTTTTGTGTGAAAAAAATAGTATCCTAAATATGTTAGGATGTTTTTATGAAAATTTTATAACCTAAAATTACACACACCTCCATCTAATGGATGTTGAACATATTGTTTATGTGTTTGGAAAACTACTACATTACGAAATGAAGATTGTTCGTTTCTCATTTACCACCAATCATGGTGTCCACTATGATGAAAAATATATTTATATATGTAATATATTAAATTTATTATGTATTTAATCTTATTTAATATCTTAAGAATACACATATATTTACTTTTCATTTAGTTTTAATACATTAATCTCATTTGAGGAAGTGTGGACTACTGCCCCCTCAAAGTGATGTGATTCATTCACACACCACATGGAATGTATTACGGATGGTTTTAATGATATTATATTTTATATATGATATATTAATTGTATTGGAATAATTATATATATATATATATGTGTGTGTGTGTTTTCTTTTTTTATTTACATACTTTCTTTCAATACGATATTAAAGATGAAAACAACATTCAGGCATACGTACGGCTTACCGTATCCATGAACGGCGTATTCCATTTCATACTTCTATATTCAATATATTAATATAATAATAATATACTATATATAACTTATATTTATTTTATGTATTACATTTTTGAATAATGATATATATTTTTATGGATCGAAGATATTAAAAATTAAGACACAAGTGAAGAACAAATTGAAATTTACCTGAAGTGAGACTTTAACATAGGATCATTAGTGACAAGGTAATATATTGTAATAATAAAACCAAAAATGGTATTATTTATAATAATATAATTCCATAAAATATGTAAGATAATATTATACTTGTTATACTTTAATTTTGTATGAGTACTGAGAGAGTTAAGACACAATGTAAGTGGATTTGATCTCACTTTTAATTTCTGTGAGATACAAGATATGTTTGTCACTTTTCCCATTTATGTTGTGTATTTAATTACCATGATTATATTATATGTATCATTTAAAAAAATTGGTATTCACATTCCCATTTTATGACTCCTCTTCCATGGGGTTTTGGGTTCAACAGTTACCAAATCGGTAAAACAGTTTTGTCTCAATTTTCCTTCTTTGAGATTAATGTTTTGTTATGAACCTAAAATCTTCTTGGAGGCATATATACTTCAATTTTACATGTTATATCATTAATATACTTATTTTAATGTTATATTAAGCTTCATTAAATTTATGTTTTTTACATGGAGAGTATGACCCATTTTGTCGAGTTATAAGAGTTTATTGAGACAACATCATCACTTTTAGAGATTGTTTATGTTATTGCTTACTTTGATGAAATATTATTATCCATATCTAAATAATATTCATTATTTTCCTTATCGTATATTATTTCATGATTTAGTCATGTATTAGTACCATATTCTACTCTTTGGTACAAAATATAATTAAGAACGAGTTTTTAGAGAAGCCCGACTTTACCCTTTCTTCGGTTGCAAGTCATTGTTTTCTAAAAAGGGGTTTCAAGAATATTATACCTTTATAAAAATAATAATTTAAATCAATTTTTACCTTTATTATATTTTACCAATCGGTTCAAGTGAAATTTCTTGTCCCTTTCTGAACAAGGCATTCCTTCTTTCCATTTTACAGTGCAAATGGAATGTTACTTTTTTCTTTATACAACATATACAGATTTACCCACCGTCATTCCTTTGATAATGAATTTTCACTTTTAAAAGGTTAATATTTAAGAAAAAAATTAAAAGTAATTCTCAATGAAAAATATTTTTAAAATGGTTTCATGTCTCCTTTATATGTTTTCAAATTATTTTCTAAGAAAATGTTTTGTAAATGGTTTTATGATTTAACAAGCGTTTTTCGGAGAAAAAAGGATATTTTTCTCAAGAAATGTTTTTTAAAGATATTTCAAAAATACTTACTATCTAATATGACACCGATTTATGTTACTCAATACCATTAAGGAAATTATCTAAAGGTTCCATTCATATCCTTTCTATGAATGTGTCACGCTTAATTTCATGTTATTTAAGAAACCTGTTTTTCTTTCACGAGTTTTATGTTTATGAAATCTATTTCTCTTTAATAGGTCATGAATTGATGAAATGGTTATTAAAAAAATATATTTTTTATAGTTTATGATTTGATAAATTGTTAATGATACCCATTTCATTTTATGGTTCATGATTTGATGTTTATAATACCTATATATTTTTATGGGTCATGATATGATAAATGTTTTATTATATTGTGGAACATGTGTGAATGATTTTAATATGAGATGGGTGGGAACTATATCTACCTCAAATTCATTGGTTAATGTTATGTTTTATATGGGATCAAAGGGTACATTGGTTATATCACAATCCATTAAAGAAAGAGGGTGATTGGGTTATATTTCAAGCCCAAAAATAAAAAGGGTGTGTGGTTTTTCACCCAATCCAAAATGAAGGATGGTACAATAGTAGTGTCCCAATCCAAAAAACAAGAACGTATATGGGTTTTATCCCATGCATAAAATAAAGTGGGTACAATGGTTGCTATCCCATTCCCAAAGTAGGTACATGGGTCGTATCCCAAGCCTAACATGTTATAATGGTCTTTGTAGGTATCCCTAACATAAAAATTATATTCTTATATGTATGCCACAAATCGTATGCCTTATTCATTAGTTATGATTTCATGTCTCATGATGTTTATTTCCTTATGATTCATGTCATATTATCTTCCAAGATTTATCCAATGCATCATCTTTATGACCTTCGATATGCATTGTTTGATCTCCTAATGTTATGATAACTTTATCAGACAAATATGTTCATTTTTATGTTGATATATATCCCTTGTTTACCCTCACTAAGCATCTTATCTCACCCATTTCTTATGTTTCCTTTCTCCAGTTTATGGAGAATGGTTTTAGGTAGATGTTATAATTGTGTATATATTTATGATAGATGTTGAAGATCATTAATTGGGAAAAGAGATTTTGTGTCCATGTTTTCAAAGATACTAAAATATTACAGTCAATGGGAATGTATTTTTGTAATGTACTAAATATTCATCTAAAATGATGTAATATCCATGTATGTAATGTCTGGGTTATTATAGTTGGAATCAATGGTAAGGTTTAGTCATCCTTTGGAAACTACTATGAGAAAACCTTAGTGAGATACTAAAGTTTATTTCAAAGGATATGTATAGGGATGTATCTATGGATAAGTATATGGATGAGTTAAAATTTAAGAAAATGTCCTAGAATTTTTGTGATGGTTAGAGTAAGTGGTTTCCTAGGAATACATCCCTGTTCGGATACTACAAGTGGATGTGGATCTAGTACAGATGTACATAGTGGTAACAACTCTGACAAGATGTTCTGAGCTTGACTCAGGGTAATTTGGTACATGACAATGGGCCTTACTAGACACCTGGTTTGACACTCCTAGGGGATATGATTTGGGAATTCAAAAACTTTTCAAGTACCATCATGAAGGATTTAATTAGAAGTTATCTATAAATAAACTAGGATAAACCTAAGGGGTCTTAGATTAAGGAAGGATTCACACATTAGACATCCTATAACTGACTCTTCATGATTATGTTGTTTCTCGTTATGATATATGTTTTTAACTCTATGCTTTTAGTATAGTCAATGGATGGAACCCAAAGGAACCACGTTCTTAATGATTGTGACCGATTGTAAAATTAATTCCCTCCTGAATTTCCAAAAGATATGGGCATTGGAATACAAAACCTTGTTTCTATACTCTCATAGATTTCTGAATCTTTGAATCATGCTGAGTTTCCATATGGGCCAAGGAGAGAGCAATTCTCTATTGAGTCTTTCATGAGGAATCATACACCTTATTTCAACGGGTCATCTGATCCACTTGTTTCTAAACACTAGATTAGTACCACTAAAAAGATATTTTTCACTATCATGTTTTCCGATGATGAGAAAGTCAATCTTTCTATTTATAGGTTATAAGGTGAAGAAGACTAGTGGTGGAATCTAATCAAGAATATGAAAAATCAATATGAAATTAAATCCATGGATTGTGATAAGTTCAAGAACCTGTGATTCAATAATTAATTTCCTCATTTCCTTCATACAAATATTGAAAATGTGTTCTTCGAGTTGAAAAAATAGGATGATGAATCGACCGGTACCTACGAGGCTAATTTCAAAAGGCTTGTGAGATATTCCTCTAGAATTATCATACAACCGAAAAGTATGGTTGATAGGTTATTCTGTGGTTTAAATCCAAGTCTCAAAATGTTTTGTCCATACGATATTTTGTAGCTATGAAGATATTTTGTGTTTTTCAATTAGAGTTGTGTATCAATATCATGTTAATAACAAGAAGAGGAAGATGGAGTTTAATGGAAAATCAATAAACCATGAAGATAATAATATGAGCCTTCCTTTGTTCTATACATGTGAAAAGAAGTATGGTGGGAATTTTCTTAATGGGACTGGTAAATGATTTATGTGTTGAAATTAAGTACATTGAATGGTTTAATTCCTATGAGATTGTACAAAGTTACATAATGATGAAAATAATGAGATAACACCTCAGGAATAACCCTCTACACATTAGTGTTTCAATTTTGGGGAGTTTAGGAATTTTCCTAGATTGTACCAAAATCCCAAGGTTAATAACGATGATCAACGCCAACAACCTCTGAAGATAAAGGAAAAAGGGAAATCATATGCGGTCATAATGGATTAAGTGAACCTAGATAATTATGAATTACCTATCCTTACTTAGTTGGGAATTTTATGTTTTATTTTTTATGAATAATTCCTATTAAAGCTTTATTGTTCATCCTTTTGTGGGATTTCATGTTATTATCATTCACAACATGGATTATAGAATAATATAATCACATTCACTATAATATTAGTATATGGATGGACCCATGATTCTAATGATTTGGGTTAAAGATAAAGGCCTATCTATGGAATAATGGCTGAATTATACTGTTTATTGAATGTATATGTTATAATTCAAAATAAGATAGTAAGATTAAATAGTTATATTTTATATAAGGATTTATTCATGTTTGATAATCTATTAAAACAAAATTTTATTGATGGTAACTTATGATAATTGGGATGACATGTCATGGATCTCATGACTTGTTAGTACTTTAGGAATGAAAAAAAATCACCTTCCTTTTTAGAGAAAGATGTGATGTGGATCAATGAACCAAAAAGGGTGATGACATCCTGAAATCATACAAGTATTCCATTTCATGAAAATTATTTAACGTTAAGAAAAAGTATCTTTAAACCAAAAATGTCGTTCTAGTACCGTCGTTTCCTATGAACCAGATGGTCCCTTAGCCCCTCACAGATTTATGGCTTTTTATTGTTAACTTCCTCCTGAACCTTCCCTATACCACTCTATATCAGAACATGATGGTAATATTTTTCTTCCATATCCATGTTTTCACATTCCACCAATGTTATCCCATGTGGAAACCTAGTTATATGTTACTTTGGGTAACCATTATGGTTCTAAATTTCCCTTTTTAAGGGATGTTTTAGTATTCATTTTTACAATGTGGGTTTCCCTGAATGAAACTTTCAAGTATTTAACCATTCATAAACCAAGTGATTTTTTAGGGTGAAATTCATTGTAAGGGGGGTATAATGTAGCACCCCGAGATTTTTTGAATTATGTTATTCTAATTAATTTATCTTTTTGATATATTTTTTTCATTTCACGTGATAGTATAAATAGTTCATTATATATATATATATTAAAACTCAATGTCAAACATTCCTTCCTCATGCAATACTGACTTGGATTACACTACATAAAATATGAACTTGCCTTGCACTACACACAACCATGACTTTTATTTTGCTACATGCAACACTAACTTGGCTAGCGCAACATGTAACATTGACTTAGCGTACTATGCACACAACACAATGTTCTATGTAACATCTTTATATATATATATATAATTAAATAAATGAGAACATTATAACTAAACCTTTAAAAAATGTTATAAGAATAGTAATAACTACTTTCCAAATATTTTTTATAATTTATTTATATAAATAAAACCTATTGATAATGAAAGACATGATTTTTGGTAAATTCCTTATATGGTTAAAACATCATTTTTTCTAATGAACCGCTTCTAATAATAAAAGTAATTTTAAAAAAATTTATAAATTGAATTTTATAAAATAAACATCATTTTTAAATTTAGAATGTCGAAATTATCTTAGCATGTATTTTTGGGATTTTGCTGAGAAACATTATTTTTTGATGAATAGTGAAAAATATTGCTTTTTAGTTAAAAATGGCTTTTGTCTAATTAATTATTTACGATAAATGATATTATAATAATTTTTTCAAGTTCAAAATATATATATGTTAAATATATTAATACAATGTAATTCCTAATATTTAATTTCACTTTGAAAATGAATATAAAATCATAAAAACCTTTTTAACTTTTTTCCTGTATTAAAACCCTATTATTTTGTCTCATCTGTGCGATTAGCACTAATTATAATTTTTCCACATATATGATATAATTTTAAAAAATACAACATAAATCATTTTATTCTGTCTAATATTTAGAGTCTAATAAGTCCATGTTAACTTTTTACCAAAATTATTTGTAAAAGCGATTAAAATTAATCATAGTTGTTAAGGTGAAAATTATTTTAATTAAGGACTAAACATTAATAATACGTTCTCAAATGACCTATAAACTTTTAGAAACACAATTTTATGTCCATATATCATCCATAAACCTTCCATTATTGAGTTTTTTTTTGTTTTTTATGACTTTTTTTATGTAAGAACATGTGCACACCGAATTTTTTTCTAAAAATTCCATTTGATCCCTTTTCCTTCCCTATAAAAGGGAAACACCTCTACCCACAATTCACATATCTAAAACATTTTATGTTCATGAATTATATTCCAAATTAGCCTTTTAATAATTTAACCTTCAAACTTTTAGCCTCCCTTTGGGAGGAAAGCTTGTCAAGGAATCCTTTTGGCATAAACCAAAAGCAGTTACATGATTTAGAGGCAATGTCATCTCTCAAACTCTTTTCCTTTATTTCCATTCAACACCCCTTTAACTATATATTCTAGATTGTTGTGTGAAAAAAAAGTATCTTCCATTTACTATTATTTTTTAATGAAAATGGTCTGACCTACACTTACACACACATCCATCTAATGGATGTTGAACGTACTATTTCTGTGTACGGTGCCTCACGAAACGATGATTGTTAATTTATCCATTACCACCAATCATGGTGGTCATTATGATGAGAAATCTATTTATATATGTAATATATTTTATTTATTATTCCTTTAAACTAATTTATTCCTTTTATAACACAAATATATTTATATTCTATTTGTTGTTAATACGATAATCTCATTTTAGGATATGTGGACTATTGCCCACTCAAGGCGATGGGATTTATTCACACACCACAAAGAATGTATTTAGGGTGGATTTAATGAAAATATATTATATATTAATGCTAATTGAATAATTATATATATATATATATATATATATATATATATATCTTTGTGTGTGTGTGTCATTTAAATACTTTCTTCTAATACGACAATAAAGATGGAAACATCGTCCATGCGTCCGTACGGCTTACCGTCTCCATGAATACTATATTCCATTTCTTAATCCTATATTATATAGATTATTATAATACAAATATACTTTATATAATAGATATTTATATCATGGTTTACATTCTGTAATCATGACATATGTTTAAGGACCACAGATAAAACAAATTAAGACACATGTGAAGAACAATGTGAATTTTACCTAAAGTGAAACTTGAACATATGATCATTTACAAGAAGGTGATATAAGGTAACAATAAAACCATATATGGTATTATTTATAAAAATATTATCCTTTAAAATATGGACAATAATATTATATTTATTATATATGAATCTTGTACGAGTATGGAGTGTCAAGATGCAAGGTTAAGGGACCTCATCTCACTTTTAATTTCTATTACATACAAGCTCTGTTTCCATTCATTCCTTCAAAATGGTCTATTTAACTCCCATTAATATATTATATGTATCTTGTAAATAAAATTTTGGATATTCACATTCCAATTTTATGAACCTTCTTCTATGGGGTTTAGCGTTCAAAAGTTACCAAATCGATAAAATAGTTTTTTCTAAGTTTTCTTTCATTGAGATTGATGTTTTGTTATGAACCTAAACAATTCTTAGAGATGTATATAATTACATTTTACATTTTATTTCAAGAATATAATTATTTTCATGACATATTACGCTTCATGTGATTTCCTTTTTTTAACATGGAGAGTATGATCCCAAGTTACCGAGTTCTACCAGTTTATTGATACAATCTCATTGCTTTATGATATTGTTTATGTTATTACTTCTCTTGTGGAAATAATGTGATACATATCTCAAGAATATTCATTATTTTAATTATAATATGTTATTTAATAATATACTAATGTATTAGTACCATATTCTACTCTTTGTTACATAATATATTAAGAAAGTGTTTTTTGAAGGCCTGACTTTACCCTTTCTTTGGTATGAAATCTATGCTTTCTAAAAAGGGGATATAATAATATCTTAACATTATAATATAATATTTTATAGTAATTTTAATACCTTTTTTCTTTTATCTTCAAGGTATCGTTCTTTTCACTTTCGGAAAAAGGCATTCCTTCTAACAATTTTACTATATAGAAGAAATGTTTCTTTTTTACTTCCTACAACATGTATGTATTTACCCACCTTCATTCCTTAAAAAATAATTTGCATTTTTAAAAGGATAATATTATTAAAAAAATTTATGTTCATGTAAAAAGATTTTCAAAATGGTTTCAAGTCTATTTTATTTATTTTCAAGGTATTTTCTGAGAAAATTGTTTTAAACAGGTTTTATGTATTAATAAAACATTTTCAAAGAAGAAATGTTTTTTTCCACAATAAAAGTTTTTGAATGATATTTCAAAACCAATTTCCATATAATATGACATCCTTCGAAGTTAATCATGATATTTCTGGAAATTATCTAAATCTTCAATATATATCCTTTCTGTGAATGGGTCATGATTAATTTCATAGTCTTTATGAAACTTCTTTCTCTTTCACGAGTTATATGTTTTTAAATTCCATTTCTCAATAATGGGTTATGATTAGATTAAATGGTTATGAAACCAATATATTTTACATAGGATATGATTTGATGAAATTTTAATGGTACCCATTTCATTTTATGGGTCACGATTGGATGTTTATAAGACATATATCTTTTTATGGGTCACAATATGATGAATGTTATTTTATCTTGTGGAACATGTGTGAATGGTTTTACTATGATATGGGTCGGACATATTTCCACCTATAATGAATTGGGTAATGATATTTTTTAAATACCTCAAAGGGTACACAGATTGAAGCCCAAGACCGAAATGAAAGAGTGTGTTTGGGTTGTAGCCCAAGGTGAAAAAGAAAGTGGGTGTATGAGTTGTAGCTGAAGCCTAAATGAAAGAGGTTACACTGGTAGTAGCCCAAGACCAAAATAAAGAAGGTACATGGGTTGTATCCCAAGCCCAAAAGGAAGTGGGTACACAGGTTTCTAGCCCAATCCCAAAGTAGGTACATGGGTCTTAGCCCAAGACAAACATGTTATATAGGTCTTCTTAGGTTCCCTTGACATAAAAGTTTATATTCTTACATATATTACACAAATCCAATATCTTATTCCTTAGTTATGACTTCATGTATCATTATGTTTATTTCATTATGATTCTTGTCTTATGAAATTCCATGTTTTATCTTATAGCTCATGATTATGACCTTTGATATACAGGGCATGATCTACTAATGTAACGATCATGTTATAATACTACTATGTTAATGATTATGCTTACATGCGTTATTTATTTACACTTAATGAAAATATAAGATCACATCTATCTTATTTTTTCTTTCCCCAGGATATGAAGAATGGTTTTAGGTAGAAGTGTTAATGGTGTAGATATTTATGGGAGATTTTTAAGATCTATCACTAGGATAAGAGATTTAATTTCCATGTTTCCAAAGACACTAAACTTTTATGGTCCTTATGAATTTATGTTTTAAATGTAAAAAATATTCATCTAAAATGATGTAATATCCATGTATGTTAATCATAGGTCGCTATAACCACCCTCAAGGATACCCTTGATTTCCCAAGACTATCAACTCAGAGCCAGAAATCAAGTCACATCTCCAAAACTATTAACAATTTAGTATTGGCCCTCTAGTCTAAAACCACTCTATGAATCACTCTCTGTGTGCCACTTCCATGGTCCAAGAAATATACATATGCCACACGCACTGAAATAAATTAACACTCCAAACAAACTCTATCATAGGTTGTCCTTGAAATTTAGATGGTACTAACCCTCTAATCTAAAAGCATGCCAAAAAAATATCATTACTCTCTCTAAGAAACACACATCAAACCTCATACAATAATATGCTCATAAGGGGAAATACTACCCCTATTCTAAAGACACTATGTATAATAAACCAAGATTGCATTTACTCATGGGCTAAACCAAGGATACCTTCCCTCATACATCTATACAATGGGACAAACACCCATTATAGGGTCCAACATATAACTCCCAAGAACTCAACCCAAATATTCACCACACCCATGTTATCTGACATTATTTCACAACATCATGGGCTCAATACTAAGGCACTCTCACTATCCAAACCGCCCATGCAAAGGGTCAACAACCAACACATGGGATAACCACAACTGGGGTCCCTAAAAGTTGCATGATATTAATATATCACATATTAGTTAAACATTACCATTTAAAACCAATGGTTTTACATTTACAAAAATTTCATTTCAATACCATATCATTTATACCTTCAAAAGACATTTTGTTACAAAAATTCATGTTTTATTCAAAATAACATTTCAAAACATTTCCATTTTTAAAACCCAATTGTTTACAATTCTAAAAACCTATTTAGATAACCTTTAATCATTCATGATTTTATTAAATTTCAATTTTATACACATTTACATTAATATCAATCCATTCACAAGTAAATCATAGGAATCATATAGATGACCTATATATCCTATGTGCCTAGCATAATGGATGAACACACACTCCATGTTGCCACATAGATCCAAGAGGTAAAAGGTCATAATTTAATAAAACCACATCCATGTATTCCACCCTATGTGGAAGTATCAATCAACCATAAAAGTATAAAATCATACATAAATTCCCAAACCATGAAACGTGGGTTTTCCATTATATGTGGGGTTGCGGGAACCCAAGAATGTGCTCATTACCAAGACCAGACAAGATCCTAATCTCTTATCTACCATTCCCAAATAGTAAAACAACAGACACTAACTCTGATACCACTTTGTAACGTCCTCGAACAAGAATCCACTATAACTAGTCCTTCAATCTAGGTCACCACAAGACCACGGGTGCACCTCCCCATGCCTAATAGATTTCCCATTAGTATAGAAGGTCTAAAGAGAATCATGGGGAGATTATAACCAATTATTAGTGTGAATCCATAATAGAAGTAAAGTAAACATATATAATAATGAAAAAGATTTTTTTTGGAAAACATATAATAATAACCATCAAGAAACCAATTCAACAAGCTATAATTGATATTATTAAACACAATACAGGAAATAAAGTCATACAAATAAAAAATAACAAAATCACTACCTTCGAAAGATCCCAAAAAAATAACTTTGACACACCCCATCCAGGATAGCCATGCTCTCACAAAATATCAGAAGTATGAATTAAACACTAGGTATAAGTTTGGGACCTATAACTAAAAACATGTAGCATCTGCTGGAGTATCCAAGTTCGATGGCAGCCTGAGCAGGGTGTGAGTATGAATAAGTTAGCTACCACTAATGTTTTCTAAAGAAAAAAACCATTTTGTACAACTATGTATGTATGGAAACATATGTAAATATATAAACATATAAAGGATGGAATATTTTCACTTTTAAAAAATTACCCTTCTAATCATCTATTACTAGGAAACAAATTTCCCTTATGAAACATTATGAATTTAAAATTTTATCCATCATGTTTTTATGGTAAACCAAATAAATTAACCTTCTTCGGTCATTTTGGAAGCCTAAAACAATAACATAAAGGTTTACATACTTTATTCACAAGGGGAATTCAATAATCATGATTTATCAACAATCCTCAGAGCCTCAGTTTTGTAAATAGGGAATTTCTATTGGTTCTGAAAGCATAAAACCTTAGTCCAATATCCCAACCCAATCTTTGTCCACATATTAGGAAGGAAAGATCCTTATTTTGACATCCCAACAAAACATTACGTACCATTTACCCTAGAGCATCAATCTACAGGCAGTCTCATCATATGAAATGGTTAGGGATATAGAGCATCAGTCCTCTCCCTAAATTGTTAATTACCAGGGGTGGGTTTTATGGCATCAGTCAAAGATTTCATGTGGGTGTATATTCTCACGTATAGTACCCCAAAACTACCACCAATACATGTGCACATTACTCATTATCCATAACAGATTTATCAAACACAAACCAAAACTGTTAAAACATTTACCATTCAAAAACATAACCCATTACAAATATTCTATTATGCCCAGCACCCCCTTATTCCATGTTATCATCTAATAACATTCATCATTAGTTCATTTCATAATCATGTTAACATGCCATCATATTATTTGTGGGTTCTTTCTCTTTAACCCATATATCTTTTCAATTAACAAGGTCCCAATGGACCTTATTTCCAAATCATGGAATGAAACACATTTTAAATTACTCATTTTAAAAATATCATGAAGCCAACCTTTAAAAAATAAGTTTTCATCATTGAAAAACCATTTAATTCCCAAAAACATTCATTTAAAACCATTGAAAACAATCTTTAATACTTTTCATAAGAAGGGGACCACACCCCCATTTCAAATATTCATTTGAAATGTCATAAGAAAACCCATCATTAAAATCATGATGAGGTCAAGACCCCCTTTAAAATAATTAATCTCTTTCAAACATCATTTTATTTCAATAAATCTTTAACCGGGTCAAATCCTTAAAACACACCATTTAAACCATTTAAAAAACCTTCGTAGAATTTCACAAAAAACAAATTATGATTTGTTCACTTATCCCATTAATCATGCCCACATACCCAATTAATATATTACATCTAATATACTCTCATAATTTAATAATCTCAATGTATACTAATCTTCCTCACCATTTTCAAGGGGTTGGCACACCTAATGGGTATCCCTATGTTAGGTCTTGCATCGTAAACACACCTGATGGGGTATGTGAAGGGTATCACAACTCAATATAAGGCCGTAAATCACATTCCAAATACAAGGATATAGAAAAAATATGGAAATTAATTATCACAACCACATAAAAATATAGAACATTGAGACTATAGGGAAATTATTTAAGACCACCTATATCATGTTCAGAGACAACTCATCACTTAAACCTTGACCATGATTCAAACTAAATCAATCAAGAAAGTCTCATCCAATAATTTTCTTGAAAAAGTGGGTTTGGGGAATATAAAGGATTATAATGATTATACAATCCCTAATCTAGAAAAAGGAAGTGAGTGGAATGTTGGACTCCCCGAGATAATCGATTCACATGAAAATTATCTCAAACCAGCCATGAATCATAGGAGAATCATCCCCTAATTTTCTAGAAGGTTTTTTTTGGTACCCAAGATAATGGAGGAGGAATATGGAAGAAATCTGTGTTATAACCCTGAAATGTCGAGGGAGAAAATGGAAATTCTCACTTATTGATGACCACAGGGTTTGGTAGAACGGTTGGCCAAACCGTGCAACAATTGTGCATCTACCTCTATCCAAGAGAGGATTATATGCATGGATTCCTATAATTTTAGGAATTGATTGGAAAACCATGAAAAGACCATGGGCCAGCCTCTGTCCGAATGGAGGTTTGTCCACATAGTTTCCCCGATCAGGCGCCTGATTTTTACTAACCGTGAATCAACCATTTGATGCACACTTTTTGGCCTTATTTATCCCCTTAGGCCCTGAAACCCCTAGAACCCACCCCCCAATTAAACACCTTATACACCAAAGAAACACCTCGTTACCTATAATAGGGGATTTTTATCCAATTTAAACAAGGACGTACATCCATGAAAGGTTGGGATCTTACATATTTACTTTTATGTATTTTTTTAGTAAATTTTCTATAAAAAGAAAATACTAAAAGCTAGAAACATTTAAAGGGGGAAAATATGATTGGTAAATTATAGGTCAATTATCTAATGAAATTTAACATAGATTCTAGAAAAAAGGGTTCATAATCTAGTGTATTTATGTTTTGTTAAAATCAATAAAAATTAGCATTAAATGGTAGTGTTTTTAAGGTAGAAAACAAGTTGTCTCAAACTTGTACTAATCTGAATTTTAAATAACAAGTTCCGAAACAAGAATAAATTAGGAAAACTATTTTCAATATGGACTTTGATTGGACTTATGATTATATACATAATACAAACCAAGATTTGAGATATTCAATATTAAAAATTAATTCTAAAAAATAGTATAGAATATGAAACTGGGAATCACCATTACAATCTATAAAAATTTTAAGTGTATAGATTTAGATAGATATTATATCACAGATTGAAATAAGAACATCGAGAGAAGCTATTTTTCAAAAATAATAATGGGTACACCTAATGAATTATGAACTAAATTATATTGTGAAAAAATGAACATGGGATATTGTTCCAAGGATAATCGATGAAAATGTTATTAAATCATTGTTGGTTTTTAGAAACAATCTAAATGAGAATGGTGATGTAATAAAAAACAAGGATATGTGGGTTTTTTAGGGGTACACTCGAATGGAAGGCATTGATTTTTAATAAACTATTACGCTGATATTATGTCTGGAAACCATTTGAATGTTCCATATAGTGGCTCTTCAGAAGAATTATAAAGTCTATCAAATTGATACCAAATTATCCTTTCTAACTAGATAACATGAAGTGGAAGTGTTTATTGTAAAATAAGATGGGATTATCCTTAATATTGGATGAAACATTGTTTATTGACTCAATAAGGCTTCATATAGCTTGAAATAGGCTCTAACAGCTTGGTAATAAAAACTAGATAGTTATTTAAGATAGATGAAATTTTTAAATGTGAAATTTGATATAAATATATATGTAAAGGAACTATCTTCATGAATATTGATTTTTAATGTATATGATCATGATATAAATTTTTCTTGTAAAATTATATATATTTTGGATGAATTTTATGAGAAGATGATTACGTAGTTTTGAATTCCATTGTTAGGGGAAATTAAATACTTTATGGTATTAAATGTTGAGGGAAAAATTATACGATAAATTTTTATCTCAATAAAAATAAGTTGAAGAGTTGTTGAGAAAGTTTATCAAGGAATAATCAAAAGAGGATTTAAATCCAATTTTAGTTAGAAAAAAACTGAAAAAGGATGAAAATAAAAGCAATTTTGATGAAAAATATTTTATAACAGTCATTATAAGATTGTTTTATATGACTATATCAAGAATTGACATATACTATGTTGTGGTATTTTATGCTAGATTTTAGTGTGACCCAAGGGATCCACTCATGCATTTATAAAAAAGAGTCTCAAGATATGTGAAGTGCACAATGAACTATGTATATCTATATAAATGAATCATATATTTAAATTTTATTTGATTCAAAAAATTAGATTGGGAATTAGACTGTATAAAGAGAAGATACTACTCAAGTGGGGCTTTCTTCATCGGTGAGGGATATGTTATCTAAAATAGTAAGAAATGGAATTTAGTGACACTCAATAAAGTAGGAGCTTATTATATGTTTACTAAACAATCATGTGTATAGGTCTTTTGGATGGTTGTGTTGTTCACCTATTTACAGGTTGCATATAAGGTATCATTTTGGATTCCCCATGACAACTATAGTGCTATAATCTATCCAAAAACCATGTGAAACACTCATGGTCCAAGTATATTGACATGAAATATAATATAATTAATGAAAAAGTTGCCAATAGATATATTAGTATGAAATATGTGCCTACCAAAAATCAATAGACTTATATATTTACAAAGTATATGTCTTAATATAGACTAATTTAATTGAGGATGCATCTTTATGTGTATAATTCCCCACTCACATAAGGTGAGTGGAAACTAAAACTCCACTAAGATATTTGGATTTTATTTTTATTCAGAGAGAAAAATGTTTCACAATAGTGAAATTGGTTTCTAGATTATAAATTTGATATTAATATTATACAGGGTATAGTTTTTATAAAATGTTGTTTGATTTTAAGGGGAGTTCATTTAATTCACTTTTCCACAAGTACTTATCACTGAGGGGTGAAATTAACCAAACATGTCACCTTATTTAATAGTGTGTTGAAATGCCTTTTTTATGTGTGAAGGATGATATTTGAGGATTCATATGAGTTTTGTGGATAATTGAATTTATTTGAGGTTGTTTTAGAATACCTTCATGAAATTTTCCAATAAATTTTATGGCAGTGTAATTTAACTGTACTAGTATTTATTTATGGTTTTTTGTTTAGAAATTTTTTGAAGAGAATTAAAGAGGAACCTGAGGTTGATGAGATTTTATTGTATTTTTTTGAGTAATTGTTTAGATAATTTATGAGGGATGGTGTCACTTTGAAGAATATTAAAAATTATTTTTTGGATTACTTGTGTTTTTTAGTTTCTATAAAAATATAGAAAAGTCCATAATCATAATACATTACCATAAGACTTCTATATCATAAATATTTTGAATCATTATCATGTTCCCATTATCATATATGTATTTTGATGTTCTAATATTGTAAAAATTTTCTATGAGTTAATACTTCACTAAACATGTCCCTTTTGGATCATAAGACTTCATGTTTGAGAGTATTTATTTTGGGTATATATTTACAAATCATAAGTCCTTTGATTTTTCATCATATAAACTTACAAAACATAATCCTATCATAATAATTTAAAAGACCCATGTCCAAGTCTTCTGTACTTAGTGAAATTTTCATTATTCTACTAGGTAAAAATATGTTTTTTAGGGATTCATTATTATGAAAAAAATATATAATGATGTTGTGTATTATTTTTAAGGATTAAAACATCATAAATTACATGTAATTCAAGCTGACATTCATGAGAATTCAAAAATGGTTATTTCTATTCATATTCTTCTTATGATCTGAGATACATTATCTGAGATGTTACTATTTTTTTGAATCTGAATTCATCTTTGAATAATCTCTCGATATTAAATTTGTAATGTTAATATGATGACAATTTTTATATTTTAAGTTCAAACGATATATGAAATCGATATAATCAATAATTATTGATGAATTTTTCATGTGTGTATGTTCAAATAGGTGAGTACATGAGTTCTACATCATGGAGTATTTCTTCATTCCACAATAACTAAGAAGAATAGTCTGAGCTACAATATTGGGAGGATATGATGGGTATTTCTAGAATTTTGAAATATATAATTTGTGAATTATTTATCATGATAAAAGATGAAAAAGTTCTCAAATGGGTTTTCTTAAAACCATTATGAATGAATAAGGGATGAAGTTTAATTCTAATGAATACTAATATTTAATAAAAAATTGAGTATTTTCAGATCATGTAGTGTGAATATGAGCCCAACCTATTAATAAAATATTATAGGACTGTATTATATGATTCTATGGAATGTTGTTTTGAGAATTTTTATCGTGAATTGGTTTCTCATTAATTATAATAATTCTATTTTTTATAATTAATTTATATAAAGATATTTTTAAGATAGATAATATAGTAGTGTGATTTGAATATATAGAGTATTAAAATTTAAAATAGTACAAAAGAGACCCTGAAGTAAGTGTTTAGAAAAAGTTTTCTATATCTATTTAATCTTGGATGTTCAATGATTTATCTACATTTAAGATTGATAATTAGCTGTAAATTAGGTTCTATGTTAATTTATAACCTATTCTCGAATATACCAAAGGCTCCTCAAGAAAAATTTATATTTACAGTTGGTAGAGAAAATGAACTCTCAATAAGATCTCTCTCGTTCACATTATATTCTTCATATAAAGGATGTGTGAAACTGAACAGTCTGATCTAACATTGAATTGGCATAGTGAGAATATATTCCATCACTAAAATCATGAAAAATAATTTCATTATACTAAATAATCAATGGTTAGGGTGCCTATCCAATTAGGATAAGGTTTTTGTTTCCCACTAAGGGGATGATCTATGTAAAAATCCTCATGTTTATTATTTTTTTTATATTATTCATACATGGGTGGGGTTGGTAAAATATATATGAGTGGATAAAACATTAAATAATAATATATGTTGATTTAAAGTAAAAATAAAATCACAAAAGCACATATATATTGATTCATCCCTTCTCAATAAAGAAAACTAGTCCTTGGAACATCATTCACTAGAGCGTGGTGAAACCTCATCGTAATCATAATGACTTTGTAAATGGTCTATGGATGCCAAAATTTCAATGTCTATTCTTCCATTGTGTTTATATGGATGTTATAGAAGGATGAGGAAAATGAGGAGGAATGTTTTATGTGAATTTTAACTTAAATAAAAAACATATTGAAATGGGTTCTGTTACATTGGTATTTGTTTCAATGCAAGATGGTTTTTTTAAGTGTTGATGTTTAAGGAAGGAGACATCGCATACTATTAAAATATTCTACTTACATTATTATTTTATTTATCGCATCATGTTTTCATTTATTAATCTGTATTGAATTGTTTAAAAACATGATTTCCATAGTTAATTTTTTAAGGAATAAGTTTATGTCATAATCATTTATTTATGTTTTAAGAGGATTTATGAATTACGACGTTATTTTGTTTTTTATTTCATTATTAATTCTGAATGGATTGAAATTTTAAAATGGAATTAGTTATATTATTATCAAATATATGTTTATAGATAGGTGAATGTTAGATCAACCCTTTTACCGGAGAGGTTATGATGAAATGAAGGTCATTACATCATAATGCATCCGAGATCATCACATTAAAAAGACACCTATTAATGAGAATTTAGGAATTGGAATATATTTTTAATATAATGATTTTAAACTCCCATTTAACCAACCGTGATCACATTTTAATGAATTGTATCACTGCATGATTTAATGCCTCATTGTTTATTTCTTAATTTGGATGGTTATTTATCATGATTTATAGTTTCTTCTCTTATTGGAAAGCTCTAGGATACAGTGGGATTCTCTGAAGTGTTCTTGGGAAATGGTTTTTTGGTTTTTGATTTTCTTCCTTCACTAATCTAAAACAGAGATTCTTGATAGAAATATTCACTAAACTTAATGTCAAGGCACAATGGTACTGACCATACCATTGTTTTTACTAAAGAAAACCCCATCATGGTGAAGGACACAACATCCAGGTTTCCTACATTACAGTATATACATTATATAAAAATTAATTTTTATTTAACCCTCTTTCATTTAAGATTTCATATATTAATTAAAATGACATATGATGATATTCAATGGAATTCATTGAAGGAATTTTCATCAAACATAAAATAAATTAGGGTTTTATATATTATTTATACAATAGGGAATACCCCAATTTATCTCTCAATGAGCATTATTGGATTTAGAATGTGAATTTTCAATAATTTTTATAAAAAAATGTTGGGGTGTTTTGAATAATGATGTAAAATGGAACAAATAAATAAAAGAAACTTTAATTTAAAGGTGAATTTTGTAAAAACAAATATTAGGATTCTACAGTGATATTGTAAGGGGACCACCAAAAAATTTATACACGTGTTCATAGGTTCGTTGTTCTAAAATTTTTATTTGGTTTTGGTGTAATACTTTGGTAAAGGATTACTGGAATCCCAATTACCCCTAGCCTCTTTTAAATAAAACATTTCGATTTGGTCCTTAGTGTAACTATTTTATAGCCAGATTCCAAAACATATGTGATGAATATGGACTTCAAAAGTACATTAATACCTTATATTCATGATAAAATAAAAGGTATATTATTTTTTCCAATTTCTATAAAACATGTTTCCCCACTCAAAACATGAAACCAATAGATTTAAGTGGCTGAGTGAATTTCATTCATTGTATCAAAATATAATGATTCTAATCTAAATTAAATTTAGATAAAACCCCATGTAATAATTAAAAATAAAAATCATAGAAAAATAGTGTATATTTAAGATATAGAACTCTCTCTCTAAGTGTGTATCTCTCGTGTAGTATTCATCCACCATTTAGCTCTCCATCAAGAGGAGGTAGCTCATTTTGATCTCTTTATTATTCATTTATCTCTCTATATGGTTAAAGAGATCAACAATGTATAATATCATCATAGGAATCATTTTTATCTCTAATATTATAGAGATTCACTCCCTTTTAGGAATTTAAAAATGATATTCTCAAGGTGACAATTTATAGGTAATGGGAGGTAGTTGTATTTGAACACTTATTTTAGAATACATTTTGAAACATAGTTTTTAGAAACTAAAAAATCCGTATATAATTTAAAAAACTGAAGATTTTTTTTCAACCTCTTGAATGTCTCTATGTAAAAGTTAGTAGACAATGGAGGTCCATAACAGGATAATTTTTAAAAACAACTAGTTGAACTCTTGACATCGATCTATTCAACTTTTCTGAATAGATCACTTCATTTGAAAAACGTGATGGATGAAATAGGCTGAATATTTTTTTTATAGAATCATATCCCATATAGTTAGGGATTTGAACAAAAATCAGCCTAAATTGGTGGACAAATTTTTTATAATGTAAACTTTAGTTCAAAATTGTTCTTGGGATTGCATATAATTTGCCCCATTTAGATTCATGTTCGTCTTGGATTCACCAAATCACCTCCATTTCTGATGACAATGTAAAAGAAATTTAAATTTACCTTTTTAATAGTATTTAAAATTAAATAAGTAAATAAAATGAGAAATAAAACTTATCATTATATTTTTAATTTATAATACATAAGTAGTTTAAAATGATTATATGAGGGTGGGATAAAATATTAAATCATAATGCAATCACATCCCCACACCTAAATATTTTCACTCATTCTCAATGTCAAATTATAGGAAATAATTTATGATGACATTACTTATTTTATAATGTTTTAACATTCAATGGAGATTCAATTTACAGTATCAATGTGAGAAAAATAAGAACCACACCATGTATTTAATATTAGTAAGCCTGCTAAGAAGTGTCTCATAAATTTCATCAAAATGAAATTCTGGGATATTCTTGATAATGATCTTAATGATGAAATTCATGAGTCAAATATTAAATTAAATCCACATTGGTATAAATGAAAAAAATTTAATTCTAATCTTCCCACTTTCTTATAAACATAAATAAGTCACTTTAAAAAATGTCAGCTTACCCTGTTTTTTCTAGCAAAACATCCCTATACCCTCTACAATCAAATTTCAAAATCCATTCATTTATTCATTCTAGGAAGGAAAACCTGTCTAGTGCCATCCTACATGTAATGGTTTATTATTAATTATTTTTAGTTTTTATTTATTTCAGAGACTTTAGGTATCAACCTCATGTTAATATGGTGCAATAATGAAATTTATCTGATAAGAAATGAATGTATATAAAAAACAATTTGGAAAGAAAAATAATGCTAACATAACTTATATAAATATTTAAGTACTATAGAATATTCAAATTTGTTGGTTGTATGCAGTGATTTGTGGAGAAATTAAATAATCATATTTGTTTAAAAAAACTCTTGTACATAATATCAATATCTCCAAGGTTTTGTAAAGATACAACCATTTTTATCCTTGAAAAATAACCAATTATACTAAAATAACCAATTCAATGTTAAATCCATATTCATACTCACATTCTATCATTGAAATAATTATATTTAAGTGTTGAAAAATATTATATTTATAAATTCCAAAATCATTTTCAATGAATTTCATGATTAGATGTCAATTTAATATGATTATTATAGAAAAAATTAATGAAAAAGAAAATGAATGGGAAGAAAAAAAACAAAAAAATCATATAAAATAATTGAAAAAATAATAATAAGAAAGATAACTAAAATATAAATACAGCATGAAAAAGAATATAGATATATAATAGAGATGAAAAAAATACAAACTGACACTAGAAAGCATCCACTCAAACTAATAAATTATAGTTATCTCTTGTAAATTAAATATAATGATTCAATAAAGGATATAACCTAGTGGGTGTCAGGGATAGATGGATTCATATTGGAAACATTCCCCTACTAGGTATTCTAAAAGGTATTCATGGAAGTTGATTATCCACACTATTGCAGAAAACATTATTTACGTCACCATTTTTTATGTCAGTTATTTTATAACCAACGTAAAAAAATGCCGCGATTAAATTTTTAATGTTGGTTATTTTAATAACCGACGTTAAAAATCGTGCGCATTCGTTTTTTACGTCGATTAATTTATAACTGACGTAAAAAACCAAATCGCGGTGTTTTTTACGTTGGTTATTTTATAACCGACGTAAAAAATGAGGATCTAGGAATTTTTTTACGTCGGTTATAAAATAACTGACGTAAAAAAGTGACTTTTGAGGCCTTTTTGACATTGGTTATTTGATAACCGATGTAAAAAAACATCCCGCAGAATGTTTTACGTCGGTTATAAAATAATCGCCGTAAAAAAATCCATATCTGATGCATTTATAATGTTGGTTATTATAATAACCGATGTTATAAATGTAATAATTTTTTTTAAAACATCGGTTATTAAATAATCGACGTTATAAAAAATTTAAAAAATTAACACGCCCCATAGATTGTCATTTACAATTTTTCAATCGACTATCCGGTGACTCATCTCTCTCTCACGGTAAACCCTAATCGACTCATCGATCTCATTGCGTTAAACTCATTTGTTCATCATCGTTTATCATCTTTACTCTTCTCGGATCTATCATCTCAACTCGCAACACTCAGGTAAGCCTCCCACGACTTTATTTCATTTGTTTTTTTCCGGATAGTCTATATTTACGTTTTGCGATTTTTTTTTAAACTAGGTAAGATTCTTCGATTTAGAACCCTCTTACCTCATTTTTTCATCATCATATTATTTATTATCCCCAAATCTATTAGATCGAATCTCAATATTCATGTAAACCTCACCTACTTCTATTTAGTTTGTTTTTGTTTCGCGAATTCCCGACATTGATGGTAATTTTTGTTTTCATTGACAACTAAGGATCTCATTCACCTATATTACTTCAATTTATATGTAAAACATTTTGATACACCCATTTCATGTACCAGTGTGATTGATTTTATAAGTATATATGTGGTTTTTCATGGTGGAATGTTTGTTTTGGATCCTTGGTTGTTTCTATTTTGGGTATCACTTTTTGTTGTTCCATAATCTATTTACGTCGCTTATTTTCATGGACTATTATAAGTCTTCATATGCTATTAAAAATCGATTCATTTCATGATAGATAATTTTAGACTAGTAGGAGATACAATTCATGGTTCTCATTTTGAATAATGGCCTGATACCAAAACTAGTAGCTTGAGGATAAAATCTCTAGATATGCCAAAACTAGTATCTTGAGGTTAAAATCCCTTGGTTTGGGGGGGGGGGGGGGTCTGTCAAGAGGGTTGGTGGTTGTCCATGGGTTTCGGGTCTCTCCATGGTGTCAACGGTGGTGGGGGGGTTGTCCAAGGGGTTGGGGGCCTGTCAAGAGGGTTTGGGGGGTTGTCCGAGGGGGTGGGGGCTGTCTAGAGGGTTGGAGGGGTCCAGGGGGCGTCCAAGGGGGTATGGGGTGGGGGTGGTGTCCAGAAGGGGTGGGGGTGCTGTCTAGAGGGGTGGGGGTTGTCCAGGGGGTGGGGGGGGGGGGTTGTCCAGAGGGTTGGAGGGTGTCCAGGGGGGTGTCCAAGGGGGTAGGGGTGAGGGATGGTGTCCAGGAGTGGTGGGGGTGCTGTCTAGAGGGGTGGGGGCTGTCCAGGGGGTGCACACGGGGGTAGGGGTGGGGGTGGTATCCAAGAGGTGTGGGGGGTGATGTCTATAGGGGTTGGGGCTATCTAGGGAGTGGGGGCTGTCCAAAAGATTATGGGTGTCCAGGGGGTGTCCAAGGGGGTGGGTGGGGGGGGGGGGGGTTGTCCAAGGGGGTGGGGCCCTTTCCAGAGGGTTTGGGGGGTTTTCTGGGGGGGATATCCAGAGGGTTGGGGTGTCCAGGGGGTGTCCAAGGGGTGGGTGGGTGTGGGGGTTTTCTAAGGGGGCGGGGGCCTGTCCAGATGGTTTTGGTGGTTTTCCGGGGGTGGGGGGATGTCCAGAGGGTTGGGGTGTCCAGGGGGGTGTCAAAGGGGGTAGGGGGTAGGGGTGGTGTCCAAGAGGGGTGGGGTGCTGTCTAGAGGGGTGGGGGCTGTCCAGGGGGTGGGGGCTGTCTAGAGGGTTGGGGGCGTCCAGGGGGGGTGTCCAAGGGGGTAGGGTTTGTGGGGTAGTGTCTAGGAGGGGTGGGGTGCTATCTAGAGGGGTGGGGGATGTCCAGGGGTGGGGGTTGTCCAGAGGGTTGGGGGGTTTCCAAGGGGGTAGGGGTGAGGGTGGTGTCCAGGAGGGGTGGGGGTGCTGTCTAGAGGAGTGGGGTGCTTTCCAGGGGGTTTCCAAGGTGGTAGGGGGTCAGGGTGGTGTCCATGAGGGGTGGGGGTGCTTTATAGAGGGGTGGGGGTTGTCTAGGGGGTGGGGTGTCTAGGAGGGTTGGGGGGGGCTGTCCAAGGTTGTGGTGGTGTCCATGGAGTGTCCAAGGGGGTGGGGGTGGTGTCCAGGGGTGGGGGGATGTACAAGGGGGTGGTGGTGTCCAGGGGGTGTCCAAGGGGTGGGGGATAAGTGTTAGTTGGGATTGAATACTGCATCGTGGTTTCTGAGATTATGACATGAGGATTGTGCCGTGATGATTGGATTTACATTGGGATTTTCTCCATCTGAATTTTTATGTTAAATTTGATTTGATTCTCATGTTTACTCCATTTTCACCAATTTTCTATCAACCACTGTAGTCCCCATGGTTTTCTTTGATTCAATGGAATTTAAAACTGTTATATCTAACTATATTTTGTTTTTAAAAAAATATTCAAGCATATTTTTTCAAATACTCATAGATTTGTTTTATATTTCAAAAAAAATTTACATTCACATTATGATTTTTTTCATATAAACATATATTTGTCTTATCTTAAATATATATATATATTTTATATTTGTTATAGGTAATAATGATTTGAAGTTCGATTAAGGCACATCGAATGAGCAATTAATATGAGGAAGGTGTTGATTCCATTTTGGAATTTTCTAAACGAAATGTTCCAAGTAGTGTCATTTTTTCTATCCATGCCTGAAATGTTGGAATATGATGTGGTAGAAAAGTATAGAGATAAAAGATCATCTGATTTTTCATGGTTTTAATCTGAGTTATAGCCCTTGGATTTGGCATGGTGAGACTGGATGGAATTTCACTAATGATTATGATTCACAAGATGGTAACTCTGTTGGAATTGATGAAATGATTCGTGATATTGTGGCAAAACAAATTGAGATAGAACCGACAGTTGTGCGTCTATATGGTGATGCTGAAAAACCATTATATCCTAGTTGTACAGATTTTACGGTTTTTTCGGCGGTGTTAAGATTGATTAACCTGAAGGCAAAACATGGATGTAGTGATAGAAGTTTTACAGAGCTGCTACAATTGATGAAAGACATTCTTCCAAAAGATAACGATCTTCCAGATTCACATTATAAGGCCTAGAAAATATTATGCCCAATGGAATTGGGATACAAGAAAATACATGCATGTATGAATGATTACATTATATATAGTATGGAATATGAATTTCTGTCAGAGTGTCCTAAATGTGGGACATCACGGTATAAGGTGAAAGAAAAATCATAGGCTGATGTAGAGATTACAAAGATCCCTTCAAAGGAATTTTGGTATCTTCCTATAATTCATCGTTTCAATTGTTTATTTGCTAATTCAAATGATGCAAAAAGGTTAAAATGGCATGCTGATGAGCGGGTATGTGATGGAAAAATACGTCATCCAGTTGACTGTCCACAATGGAATAAAATTGATGCGCAGTATTATACATTTGGAAATGAAATTAGAAATCTCAGACTAGGGTTGTGCACAGATGGAATGAAACCATACTGAACCCTCAGTAGCACACATAGTTCATGGCCTGTATTATTTTTCATTTACAACCCCTCTCCTGACGTATGTATGAAGCGCAAATATGTCATGTTGATTATAATGATCTCTAGTCCAAAGCAACCCGGCAATGATACTGATGTTTAATTGTCACCGTTGATTAATGATTTGACACTGTTATGGGCTGATGGTATTAGGGTGTATGATTCTTATAAAATGGAATATTTTCAACTGCATTCAGTGCTTCTGTTCACAATAAATGACTTCCCAGCATATGGATATTTTTATGGATACAGTGTTAGAGGGCATAAAGCATATCCAATTTGCGAACAACAGACGTCATATTTTCAATTGCATTATGGGAGGAAAACAGTGTACATAGGTCATCGAAATTATTTGCCTATGGATCACCCATATAGAAGAATGAAAAAGGCATTCAATGGCTCACAAGAATTGGATACTCCTCCAAAACCATTATCCTCTGATCTGTATTTTGAGAGGGTGAAAAACCTTGACGTGACATTGGGAAAGACACAAGAATCTGGTAATGATAAACATATTTGTAAGAAAAGATCAATATTTTTTGAGCTACCATATTGGAGGTGTCATTAAGTTAAACATAATATTGATGTCATGCACGTGGAGAAGAATATCTATGATTGTTTGATTGTAACATTGTTAGATATTAAAGGAAAGACACAATGTGGGTTGAAAGCAATATTAGACTTACTATCAATGGGAATACGTTTGGAGTTAGCTTCCACTCCTAAAGGAAGACAAATATTTATTCCCCCGGCTTGTCATATATTATTGAAGAGGGAGAAAATTATATTTTTTTAGTGTCTTCATGGTATCAAAGTGCCTCAAGGTTATTCTTCAAATGTAATTTTTTTCCTCATTGAAGGACTTGAAGTTGATAGGTATGAAATCACATGATTGTCACATCATGATGCAACAAATTCTACTAGTTGCATTGCGTGGAATATTGCCCATCTGTGTCAGAAAGACTATAATGATGTTTTGTTATTTTTTCAATTCAATTTGTAATAAGGCGATTGATTTGAATGCTTTGAACATTTTGGAAAAGGATGCAATTTTTATACTTTTTAAATTGGAAATGTATTTTCCTCCAACTTTTTTTGATATAATGGTGCATTTAATTATTCTTCTGGTTCGAGAAATAAAGCATTATGGACCTGAATATCTTCATTGGATGTATCCCTCTGAAAGGTATATGAAAATATTAAAGGGGTATGTTAAAAATCCATATCGACCTAAAGCCTCCATTATTGAAAAGTGTATTTCTGAGGAGGTAGAAGAGTTTTGTACGAGCTACTTGGTTGCGGCGCAACACATAGCTTTGCCTCCATCTCTCCATGAACGAGTTAATAAAGACGGAAAGGGGATTCGTGGCTTGAAAGTCAAATCATTGTCAGCTGAACAGATGAATAAGTTAGAATCCTACATCTTGAATAACATAGCTGATGCTCAAAGGTATATCACATTTCATATTAATGAGTTGAAACAATGTCATCCAAAGAAGAAAGAAATGTGGATTTTGAATGAGCACAACAAAACTTTTTTTTCCTGGTTTAAAAAGACCTTGCTTGGTAGATCATATGTATCAGAGAAATTAATATGGATAGTGGGTGGTCCATGATTAAATGTGATAACATGGTCTGGTTATGACATTAATGGCTGTACATTTAATATGAAAGATCAGGAAAACAGAAGTGCAGTTCAGAATAGTGGTGTATTGGTGTTTGCAGAAGCAATGAATTTTTTGAGTGCTAAAAACAAAAACCCAATTTCTACATCAAGTTCATATTATGGATTGATTGAATACATATGGGAGGTTGATTACTTTAAAATTAAAGTTCATGTTTTTAACTATAAATGGTTTATCGGTAACAACAGTGTCAGAAAAGATGAATTTGGAATGACACTTGTTAATCTGAATAGATTGGAAGACACAGCTGATTATTTTATAATGGAAACACATGAAAAACAAATTTTTTATATAGTGGATCAATCAGATATGTAGTGGGCTATTGTTTTACAAGGGAAAAAACTATATTTTGGTGAGGATGAACTCGGTGAAGATGCTGATTTATGTGAGATCCCTACATCCATGGAAAGATTAACAGAACATAATGATGAGCATGTTGAAGACATGGTTTGTTCCATAAAGAATGATCATGACAAAGGAATTTGGGAAAACAATCCATTTGTACATTCCTAAAATTACAGTTAACATATGTTTATTTCTTGTTTACGTTTATTTTTTTCATAAAATGTTAGATATTGTATGTTTGTTATTTATTAAAACATGTATTAAAACAAAATAATTATAAGTTTTTGTTTGATTTAAGTTTTTTTAGTTTTTTTATCATGTTTACAATTACATGAATTATATATCTATTATTTTTGTTTAGTGACAATTAATTTACCAGGTTTAACATGTTTACCATGTTTACCATGTTTACTATGTTTACCATGTTTACCATCTTGACCATATTGAGGGGGGTTTCCAGGGGTGGGGGCTGTCCAGTGGGGGGGTCCAGGGTGTCCATGTGGATGGGGGGGCAGTCCAGGGGTGTGGTGGGGGCTGTCTAGTGTGTTGAGGGGGTTTTGGTTTGTTTTTGGTAACTTTTTGGTCTGTTTCAAGGGTGTGGGAGGGCTGTCCAGGGATGTGGGAGTGATGTCCAGGGGGTGGGGGTCTACAGGAAGGTGGGGGATGTCCAGGGGTGGTGGTGATGTCTAGGGGTGTGGGGGGAGTGTCCAGGGGTGTGGTGGGGGTAGTCTAGTGGGGTGAGGGGGTTCTGGTTTATTTTTAGTAACTTTTTGGTCTGTTTCATGGGTGTGGGAGGGTTGTCCAGGGGTGTGGAATTGATTTCTAGGGGGTGGGGGTATACATGAGGGTGGAGGGGTTTTCTAGGGGTGTTTGAGGCTGTCCAGGGGGTCGGGGGGGAGTCCAGGGGTGTGGTGGGGGCTCCAATGGGATGGGGGAGGGCCGTCCAGGGTGTGGGGGTATACATGAGGGTGGGGGGGTTGCTCGGGGTGTTTGGGGCTGTCCAGGGGGTCGGGGGGTATTCCAGGGGTGTGGTGGGGCTGTCAAGTGGGGTGAGGGGGTAAGGGGGTCCTGTTCAGGAGGGTGGGGGGTTGTCCCGGGGTGTTTGGGGATGTCTAGGGGGTCGGGGCAGTCCAGGGGTGTGGTGGGGGATGTCAAGTAGGGTGAAGGGGTGTTGTTCAAGGGGTGGTGGGATTCTAGTGGGAGGGGGAGGGGGGGTTGTCCCGGGGTGTTTGTGGCTGTCCCGGGGTGTTTGGGGCTATCCAAGGTGTCAGGGGGTAGTCCAGGGGTGTGATGGGGGTTGTCAAGTAGGGTAAGTTTTATATGTTATCAATGTTAATGCTTAATTTTGCTTTAGTTATTGTTTGGATCTACTTCTATTTTTGTGGTACGAATTCTTAATTTGGTTTCTGGTTGTTTCTATGGGAGAGCAGAGGACTGCATTAGATTTTTTAGAAAATAAATTTTCCTTCCACGTCGGTTATTTTATAACCGACGTGATAAAGAAATCGGGAAGGGTTTATTATGTGGGTTATTAAAATAACCGACGTGATAAAAACTTGTGGAATGGTTTATCACATTAGTTATTTAATAAATGACATGATAAAAGGCTTGGGAAATGGTTTATCACGTCGGTTATTTAATAACCCACGTGACAACCCCCCCCCCCCCCAGACTGGTTTAGCACGTCGGTTATTTAATAACCGACGTGATAAAAATATCTCGAACAGGTTTAGAAGGTCGGTTATTATATAACCAACATGATAACCCCCCCTGGTTTTTTCACATCGGTTATTAATTAATCGACGTGATAAACACCGTGATGTTATGTGTTTACGTCAGTTATTAAATAACCGACCTAAAAACGTTATTTATAATGTTGTCGGTATTAACGTCGGCTATAAACCAATGTAAAAAATGAAAAATAACCGACATAAATAATGTTTTCTGCACTAGGGACATTTTCCATTTATAGTGAACATCTATTAGGTTTCTTCGTTTTTACCAACACAACCCGAAAAGAACATAATAAAGAGATAGTGTACATTCTAAAACAGTGAGAAATAATATTAAATGAGGGTGACTTCATCCTCTCAATATAAATGATGAACTTATCCCTAATATACAATATGTAATGATGGATAAGGAGATCTTGGGAACCCATGGTTATTTCCATATAGATATGGGGGGTTTTAATATTATTAATTTTCTATTTCCTCCAACTCCCAAATCATTAATTTTCATTAGGAATCCATAATAAAAAATCGTAATTAAATAGTTTTATGGAATAGTTGGATCAATGATCTATCTTAATCAGTATAATAAAACTCTTTCCAAATACAAGTTGATTATACGACAGGCCAATGATAGTTTTGAAACTATTATGGTAAGCCCCCAATGCATCATTGAGTTCTTGACTCTAATATTTTCTATTGGGTTAGAACATTTTTTTATGAATATATTTAAAATCCATTTTATAAACCTTAGAATGTCTACTAGTTTGGGTTGGTAAAATATAAAAACATGATTCCTGAACGAATACAAATTAAAAATTTCTTTCATTTTGTGATTACATAAATGATAATGTTGGTCAGAGATGATGATACTAATAAATATAAACCTTTAAATGAATTGGTTTCTCAAAACATATATAACTACCTTTGATACATCAATACTTATGGAACATGATTATAATTATTTATACACATAATCCTCTATCAGAAGAACATGATTTTTTTCAAATCAATTGGGAAATAACCATATAATTCCAATTCCCCAAATATAAAAAATTCACAGAAAAGAAATGGTTGTTTTAACATTTCACTTCTTTTAGAAAAATTACATGTACATTGATAATGAGGAATAGATATAAAAAAATCTTCAAAATCATGAAATAATGTTGGAAAAAATATCCCAGAATCAAGTACCTTAAATTAAGATCATTTTGATACCAAAGTGTCCCTAACATGCAAGAGTGTGATAGAACTTGATGATAGATTAGAAATCACTACATGGAATGAAACAACTTAGAGAATGAGAAATACATGTGTTCTAGTGGAATGTTTCATCCAATATGTACCAATGTGAATCATGTTTAAGATATTCAATTTGGATTTATTGAAATCACTATGAATAAAATAAGTTACTAATTAATTATAATGTTAGTGTACCAGAAAATAAAATATTTCACACAATATAATTTCTCATCAGAAAACATATCATTTACAGGAATTAAAGGGTTTGGATCAATTTTTGAGGATGTATATGTCTTACTGATATGGTCATCCACTACATTATATGGTCATTTTAGCCATAATTTCTAAAATTAATTCTTGAAGGAGGAGCATCCAACAATTGAGATGTAGTTTGGAATCTATTTTATTATGGAGATAATAGAGGGATACACGGTCAAAATACACATTGTCTTTGGTAACTGAAACATATGGACAAAAGTTATCCAAGGAAAAAAAATAAAATGAAATTATTTTTTAGTTGTGGTATAGTTTTATTATGCAAGGTATAATGAACTTGAGGCATCTTCATTGACATGTGGAACTCATTTTAAACATTGTTATAAGGCTTCAAAAATACACTATTTAAAGTGTCACACATATTTTTTATGGTAAATATTATTGTGGTGGTTGGACTAATAGGGGTGACATTAGACTCCATTTAAATTTATTAAATTCATCCTCACTATTTTTGTCAAATTTAAATCTGTTCTATTTTTTGGAGTAATTAGGAGAGGGGGAGTGGAATCATTCTAATGTCCTAAATAAAATTGTGAGAAAATACCACCTGACCAATGTAAGAAAAAACATCATGTATATTCATGGGGAATGGTAGGGAGAAAATGAAATCTATTTTTCATTTATAAACTCAAATACCATTCCAGGAAATGACATTTCAATGTATCATCCCTTGTTTCCCCATGGAATGAAATTTATGATAAATTAATGCATAATTATTTTCAATATAGTGAATAAGAACAATACTTAAAATATTACTCATGAAAAGAGGAATGATATATATTGAAATCATCCATGAAAACTTCAATGAAATTATCTAGATGATCAAAAAAATAAAAACCATGCATCAATAGAATGTACATGAAGCATTGCACGAATGAAATGGAATCCTCTGGCATGAAAATGTGTCAAAGGGGCATGTGAATATTATACTTCCTTGATATTTTTATGAAATATACATATTAAAATATCTATAATACACATCAAGGAAACAATATTGGGACTACCCTATTAACCTCTATAGCATTTTTATATTGAATAACAAGGGGAAATGTTCCTTCATACTGTGTTGGAATATTCAGTGATTATTTATAAAGATACGTGATCCATTTTGCACATGGATTGGTACTAATTCATCATTTTAATTTCTAATTATTGTTTAAACACATATTTTAGGGTATAATTTAATGATACTAACCCATTTTTTATCAGATATAGGATAAATTATTTCCGCATCAAATAATTTGGTTGTATCCTATTTAATGGCATCAAGGTGGGTTGTGTTCAGTTGTTGTAGTTCCTGCCTCACTAGTTTTGAATAATTTTATAATTATATTGGATTTTTGAATATTTATGGGCTAATTCTTGGAATTAATGTAATCATACATCCTAATTATTTCTTATACTCTCTTAAAAGTTCATGAAATACAAATTTGGTCTCTAGAGGGAATGAAATATCAATGATTAAAGACAACATGTTTTGACTCTATATTTATTAATATTTTAAATTTTTAGGAAGTTTTTTAACATCTAAACTTGGTGTATTTTTTATTCATAGGAGGTAACTAGAGAGGTATTGATCTATATCCTTTTCTAAAAACTTAGTTGTAACATCCACAAATTATATATAATCTTTTTCAATTTGATCAGAATCATCGACAGACATTGTGTCTTTAGTATATAAAAAATCTTTAATTAATCAAAATTCACGGAGTTTTTTACTCTATTACAAAATTACACTAATGAATCATTACTCAACATGTCTTTAAATGACTAAAATTCAAAAAAAATTGATTAATGTAAACAATTAAAATTTCAATGAGGATAAGAAGTATATCAATATAATAATTAATTTTTTGTAACATTCTTTTTATGGGTACTTTATGAAATAGAGGGTGTTATAGTGGAACAATTCACCACAAAATTCCATAGATTATATTCCATTGTCTACATTAATTTTTTTAATTTTTATTTTTTTGAATTTTGTTCCTAAAATAATTAGTTTATATCTGTTCATACTATCATCTTCAGTTTTATGAATATAAAAATGAGCATGAGAAATTATTTTTTTAACCCTCATAATAACATCCTCTATCAAACTGGTAGGGTGTGTGATAATTTAGTTTTATTGTTGTACAAATTTTCCTATATGTTACAACTTCTAATATTGTAATGAAGAGAAAATTGAGTGAGGTGTCACATTTATATAGGTTTCTAAGTCAAGCATGGAATTTAAAAGAAACTACTCCCTTATGGTACATGAAATAATGAATGTTTTAGGATCTATGAATTTGGAGAGAAGCGATGAATGAATAAATGTTCAAATTGTAATAAATTTGATATTTTTTGGACCCTTTGAATATATATATATATATATTTATTTATTTATATTTATTTATTTATTTATAAATTATATATATATAGGGCTTTCTTCAACATTAGTGTAACGTGCCTGTGTCTCAAGACCCTATACTATATATATATATATATATTAAATATATTAAACCATGTATGCACATATTTAAGGAAATAATTGAATTCCAATTGATCAATGTCCTAGATTTAAAATTGAGTCTTTCATTGAATTTAGAATATGGAGTTTACCCTAGATACAACCTAATTTATGTATTCATAAAACTTATACTCGATTCACATTCATGGGTAAATATTAAGTGAGATAAAAAAATTAAATCAAATTTCCTAAACATAATTCTCTCATTTGTAATCAATATTATTGTAATTATTTATAATTAGCTTCATAGACCATTAGAATTCTATTGAAGGGAGAGGGTGAAATTGTGAGGAGAATCATCAATGAAAATACAAGTGGGATCATTGAATGATGATCATATTTATCAAAACTCATCATCAACATTGATGTTGAACTGTTCTTCATCAATGATCAATCCAACATTGAGGTAGGGATTTCTATTTATGGATTCTAGCCCTATTATTATAAATCTCTTTCATGTATTGTGATTTATACTTTGAATGCCTAGTTTCCATTTTATTTTTAATGATACAATTAATTTTATTTGATGGTTTTTTCTTTGGAGAGAGAAAAAAATTTACTAATTTGTTTTTGATTTTGTTTCCAAGAATGTGATGGATGGATGGGTTCACAATGAACATCAATAAACTCACAGTTTTTATTTTTATTTTCTTTTTACTTTACTAACATGATCATCATTAGCATGTGGTAGGCTACAGATTTGACAATCGATCTAATTTAAGACACAATTAAACCAATGATTCATATTTTTTTGTGCATTCAGTGACAAATTCAATGAATTTATAAAGATATAACAATACATGATATATTTTTTAGGAAACATAGAGGACCAAACCCTCAGATGATGATGAAGGTGAAATAGATTCATGTTTCTGTGTTTATGTGGGGGGGTGAGAACCCTGATATTTTTCCACAGAAGGTTGAAAATCAATATCCAGAGGAGTTTCCAAGTATTTTAGGGTCATGGATGAAGATTCTAGATGGATATGCAACAAAATAGATCTATGAGTGAAGATTCTAAAAGAATATTGTCTTTTTATAAAAAAATAGTATATTTAATTTATTCTAGAAGAACACATGTTGTGTAATCATATTTATATGATGAATGGGGTTTTCATCCCAAATTAAATTTTACACAGCCATGTGGAAATCCCACATGCCATGTGTCGATTCCACATACTATGTGACCGTAGTTTGGCAGTAGAGCCATGTACAAGGTGTACACATCTAAAACCCCAAGTGGTATTAAATGTTATTTACCCATAATGGACATCTCATGAGAAACTACCTGACCATCCAAGATATTTTTAGACCTTGTACACTGGGATATCCCACATGTTGTGATCCACGAGTCACACACAATGTACATGACATTTTACAAGCAATGAGAATCATAAAAACATTACTACGATTCATCTTTGGAGTACAAGGAATGTACCCAATGTATATGCCATGAACAATTATATGAATGATAAACCTATCCTATTTCCTCCATTAAGACTTTAAATTAGAATTTTTATTAGTCCTTCCAATGTAAATTACTATTCCTGATGCAATGATGAAATTTGATTTCAAATCTGAGATATATTGTAAAATAGAACAATCGGATTGATCCTCTCATCATGATCATCTAATTTTGAGACTCAAGTGTGATAACTAGAGTGATAAATGGGTTGTAAACCCCCTGATGACATGTGTAATCTAGGGAGTAGGTCACCCATTTCGTGTAAATGTTGTGTTTGAAACGACCTCATAATCAGATAAAGTAATGGTTCTTTTATTTGTAGATTGGAACCCTCGCGTCGTCAAGTGTAGGCAATGAATGGGACCTCAACCCTTTAGGGGTAATTATCCACTCAGTTGTCAAATCCCATATGTGAGGCATGATTCCATATATGTGATGCGGTTTTCATTGGGCTATTGGAATCAGGACATCACTAACACTTAGATTTATAGATAGGTTCATCATCCTTAGAGGACTATGAAGATATAAATATTCATCCATAAATTCGTATGCATAGTTCATTAATTATATATTTTGTGTTTATTCCCCCTATTTATCACATGGGTCATACTAACTATTTATTTCAGCTACTTATCCTTTGTTTCTTGAGGCATTTTATTTTGTATGTTTATACGTACCATTGCATGGGATTTTCTTCCATGTTTCGGGTCTTATAAAAACGGTATACAGTTATAAAATTAATTTTTGATTCTCTATATTAGTGTATATTAGTAGTACTTGGTGATGATGATCATAGGTGGTGGTTGGTATGGGTATTTAGGAGTGGGATTTTACCTCCTCACCAGTTTTTAGGTTCTGAATCCCTTTAATTATTATTAGTTGTGTATATTTCCCATTTCATACAATGTATATATATGTGTTTCTACACTATAGGCTCTCTAAAGGTTGTTACATGAATTTTTTTTCATTTTTAGTTTAAATAATTTTATTTATCCTTCCTAGTTATGTTTCACTTGGATGTGTGCATGTGTACAGATTAATTAGACTATACCCTCCCATTTGATTGATATGCCAACATGGGGCTAGTCGCAAGACCCTAGACTATTGGCAGTGGTTTGGGGTGTCACTATAGGTTTATCGGTAGTCCATGTGAGACCCTGATGAATTGGGTTGTGACAGAGTGGTATTAGAGTGGTCCATCCTAGGGAAAATTTGAAGATAGAGATTTTTTGAGGATTGGTTTTGGACATATGGAATTAGTGATAATGTTTCATGAGTTATACATTCAGTAAAGAGAAACTATTAATAGTTCAATGAATAATATATCCATTTACTACGACTATAAATACCTTATAATTGACTTGAAAAGATGATACATTGGTTATAGGAAATACAACAACACATAAATTATATAGGAATGAATCATTGACTTATTTTACCTTCTTATGTTAGCTCCCTTGTTTATATCATCTAACTATGGAATTATTTATTAACATTTTATATGACACTATAATAATAGTTACTTGTGATTATAAAATAGGGTTGTGATGATGACTAGTTGAGTGCTAAGGATTCACTATAGGGGCCTGTTTAGGAGGGTTTTCCTCCAAGATAGTATTGGGTAGTTCATCCACCTAATGTGTGGCCTGTGATTTGGATCTCAGCAATTATGGAAGATGTCCATATTTATGTCTACCAACTGATTGTCCCAAGTTGGTCAGGATGATGATACATGCAAGTTAATTACACTGTTTGACATTCATTGGTAGATACCAATTTGGTTCCGAAGTGACCTAGATAATTAGGACCCTAATTATTAGATTTATTTTGTGTTATGAGTTTTTTAGGTCGTGAAAAACCTAACCAATCATATGGTTATTCTTGAAACTAATCTTCTTCATAAAGAATCAGGGTGATAGTGGGTTCTATTTACATATACGAATGATGAGGTGACAATCTCATTGAAAATGTTCAATATAGATTTATATGGGGAGGATTATCCTTTGAAATGGAAATCCATGTAGATTCAATAGATCTTATAGTTACGATAAGGTGTTATGACTATTATGAAGTACTCATAAAGGTTCATTGAGCTAAAATGATACTCTCCATATATGGTGAAATATGGATACTTCTGAGAATGGATGTTTGATTGGGGCATCCAAAATTATATCTAAGATACAGTTGTTTCACTATGAATTCCCAATTATACTAGGGTGATGGAGTGAGCCTTGGTGATAGATAGATTCATGGTAGACGAGAACTAGGTAGTGGAAACCATGTAGTAATGTCATATAATAAAACTGACATGCTTAAGGGGCTAGTGTCTTAGGATGCGGTTAACTAAAATCTATGGATGTATATAGTAATGTTTAGAATGATATGATTTCAGGTACATTATTTCTATTATCTATATTAGCTCCATTACAAGCATATATAGGTAAAATACATTAGTTCATTGTCATATACCTCATACAATGGTTAGAAATTCCTATAGAATCGTTTAAATATCAATTGTGGATAGGGGTCCCTAGAAGGTGATATTATATTTTTCCACACACTTCTTTATAGCATGAGTTATTCTATGTGGTGATATTTTTGCATTGAACCACATTGTAGTTTCAATGAAACTATATGACATCTATTTCTGATGATTTCTGCAACCGAGGTAAATTTTTTTGCTGGTAACATGCTTTTTATCTTTTCACACATTCCCATATTTCAAAAGGAGGATGACCACTATTACTAGGGTTGGTGATGTTGGATCATTGATTGAAAAAGAATGATGGTACGTGGGTTCCTGCTTCCATGGGTTACTACTTAGAGATCATTTCCTTGTTTGATATTCCCACATGGATTTGATTTATATTCATGAAACTCATTACAGGTTCCATCTAGAGGTGTACACTAGTTAATTAAGATGTTTTTTTCATGACATGGCATCAACCTATAGTCAGAGTTAATGGTAACATTGGGAACATATGATTATCATGTAATGATGGTTATGTTGATATTATTTAAAGTCTTCCCTTTCTTTATTTATAGGCATCCCTCATATGATGAATCTTAGGAATGGGCATATGTCTTCTTGCATTGGCCCCAAGGTTTTTAATGGTAGGAGCATAAGAATTTTGAGTGTTTTTACATAATGCATCCAATTTTTATTGTATGGTGTGGAGATTCTAGATGAGGTCACAAGTTTAATGTCTTGTGTTTATATTGGGTCAAAGTTCTAATGTATTTTGGGGATAGGTGGGTCCTAGTTTTATCTTCCTATGGTGATAGATATGTCAGGTCAAGCATATTACCTTGAGGAAGATGATCACACTTTTAGGGTTTTTTCCATAATAGGGGAAGATGTGCAGATTTGATGAGAATGTTGGGGATTATGATGGAATATTTGGGAGGTATGAAAGGTGTGGTTGATTATAGGGATTGAACCTCTGGAATTTTGCCCAAAATTTTCAAAACATCGGGATTGAAACTCATTGAAGTTTCCTATATACACTATTAGGAGATAAGGATCCATACCCATGTAGTTTGATTCCACCATTTATGATCATGTGATGCTACCAGTCCATGTAGTTTAATTCAATTTTTTTAAAGATTCTGACATCATTATAGGAGAAACCAAAATAGATGGTATAGGGATTATCCATGGAACCTACCAAAATAAGTGGATCATCCCACAGTAGGGAATGAGGATTCATCCCATGATGACCATAAACATGGCATCCAGTGTTCATCACACAAGGTAGAAAGTGTGGGTCATCCCATGTCATTCACTCACGGGGAATCTTGTGTTCACTTCATAGGGTAGGGATGCAATTTAGCATCATGTATTCATGATTTTTTAAACAGTTCAACATAATATTACTATAAAACTAGGTCATTCATTTTTACACCATGCAGCTTAGACATTATGAAGTTCAATATCTTGTGAGTGAATTTCTATGTAGGAGAGAAGGATCCCGCACTATGACTCATCAAAGGGAAAGGTAATCTATTTTCTTTGATGACTGCATCATCATGTCTCCGAGTATATGGCTTGGGCACATTTTGGTGGTGCATGTATTAAATACTTACTTGGAGAAGTGAAAAATATGGATCCTTATATTAGAGTTTCTTTTATTATTATAAATAAGTATTATGGTTTCTATGCCTATGATAAAAATGTGATATAAAATTTTAGGTTCTTCTTAAAGAAAATAATTCATACATGAGGTTTGATGATACCAATTGCATGGAATATCGATGCACAAATGGTTGTGGTCTGAATGGGTACAAGGCACCTGGATACTCAACTTGCATTAAAATAAGGTTGGTCAAGGGAGAGAAAGGGCCAAGAACCCATAGTTTATTTAACACAACTCTATAGTTTCACATGAAGATGGATTATTATGAACCTTGGGTTGTAGCACATGGACACTTTTTGAACATTGGAGGTATACGTTCACAGACATTTTGGAAGTTCACAAAACATGGTATTACTAAAAGGAATATTTTCTTGTACACAACCACCTATAATTTAAGGTAAGTTTCATGATCACATATGAAACATAATACATGCATCTTTTGGGCCCATGTAATTTCATTTGTGTGTGTTCTCTACATTAAGGAATCTATAGAAGCTCAGAGTCGCACCATGTCACAGAATAGGGGTTTGCAGGAGAAAAGTATGACTCTTTTACTTAGAGAGATCGATCCACAAATGAGTGGGGGTGATACACTATTTATTAATAAAATGAGGGGATTAAGGACCCAAATGTACTTTTATCATGGAATGTGGTTGTGGACATCACATGCATTTGTCATCAGGACTAGGTCATACAAAGTTGTGTTTTGGCGGCTTCATTCTAACACAATTTATTTTTACACTGGAATTAAAGGTTGGATGCATAGTATGAAAGTTGAACACATTTATATTTTTGGAATGTGGTCCCTTTAAGGGGCATATGAAACTTGTTCATTTGTATAACTCCTTTTGCACACAAGTTAGTTATGCACATAAAAATATTATTTTATGCAATGCCAAGATGTTTCTCACCTCAACCCCTATTTGTACAGAAAGGATTTATTGGGCCAGGGAATAACTTTATTTTAGTTAAAAACCCTCCTTCTAGGATCAAGATCTAAAAAACCCTAAAATTACCTCATTTGAATTTTGAGATGATGAGGAATAGAATGCTTGTGTTCTGAGAAAGACACTAAAGGTCAGCTCATTTCTACACTATAGCACACAACATTCAACTGGAGTAGTGAAAACATGTTTCACACTCAAAAAAAAGGGAAAAATGCCTAAAAATAGTGGAATAGGGGTGTTTATTGTCACTGAACGTCCATGTGAAAAAAGCCATATCTCATACAGAAAACCTAATCATATTGTGTAAAATCCGAAAGATTCAAGGCATGATTTCTGCACAAGTCTATTTTTTTGTGATAGATTTGATTGTGTGTAGATGATAAAATAGTGAATTAATAATGATTTATTTGTTTGGAACTAATCCATTTGGATGATACATCCATTAGTTTCATGAATTGATGTAAATGAATTTCCAAAATAAATCCAAAGTTTCCATCTGTGTTGATTAGATTGAATCTCTAATCAGTAGGAAAGAGATGGATGGGAAACATGAAATTCTCCAATCAATGAGGGTCATCTCTAATAAATTTGAGTTTCTAAATGTGGTTATAGAGGTCTTGAGGGAATACATGTTGATCATGTTGCTTCCACTATACAATTTTGGGTGGTTGGATGATGTGGCAATTTCATCCATGGCTGAAAACATGCCAAGGTTTTAGTTTGATCACTGTAAAGAACATTCTCGATGATATATTACCACTTTTGGCGATCTTGTTAACGAATGAGAGGACGCTGCTATCTAAACCATGATAAGAAGGAAAATAATGGTAATGAGGGAACAAATAGTGTATAATGAATTCCCCTCCCTTTATATAAGAAATATTCAAAACAATATTAATTACAATAATGTTGACTGGTATGAGGAATATGATCTACGATCTAGGGGGAACTTAATCAATGGTTGGGTGTGGGAATACTAGGCATGCTATACTTGTGAATATTTTGGGCTCAAACTGAGACATATTAGTCTATATGTAGAATTGAATACATCAAAATTCCATGTTTACTACATAAAAAAGATGTTATCAATGATTTTTAGTAGGTGGTATACAGATAAAAATACTCTCCATATATACTATGGGGAGGTAGGGATTAGATTTTGGGAAATTCAATTTATTTGTGAGATTCCAATATTATGAGTTTCTCTGAGTGCCCAATGATTGGGGGGATATGGTGTTGATTCCAGTAGTGGCATAGATCCTTGTGGATTTGTATACCTGATGTTTAGGAATCATTATACCATCCATAAAGACATTGTATTCAAGACATGCCTAGTATTGTAAAGTTCTGACATTTTGTTGGTGGTCGAATACCACACACATTTTTAATTGTTAGTGTTTGGTGGGTAGGATAACTTCTTTCTTGATTATCCAAAATCAATTATGTGATATTCCTTGACATAATTCATTAATTTTTTATGATTCTTAAACCTCATTAGTTTCTTTGGGGTTTCAATTATGTTTTTGGTGAATCATAGGCCAAACACCATACTTTCAAGGGTACACAAACCAGGTTGCATGGTTTTGAAAAACTATGCTCCCATGGAGAAACTGTGTGGCCTCCTAATGCACTAGAGATGTATAGTCAAATCACATAGGAGGGAGAACATGGTCACACTGGTGGAAATGGAGGCTATACCAACACTTTTATAGCAACAGTTTTATAAAACCATTTGTATAGTAGGGCTACACCAACGGTTTGTTCAATCTTCAGGTATACTGTTTTTACAATCAACCATTCCCAACAGTTTGATTAAACTTTTGGGAATGATTTTATTTTTCTAATATATACCAACGAATTTTTAAAACTGTTGGTAAAGAATAGATTTCCCAACAGTTTTTAAAAACCATTGGGATAGTTTTTCACTAAATAGACAACAGATCCAATTCCCTCTATCCGTGCGATTATAGGCCTAAACTGAAGCTCTATTGAAGATCTCTCATTACCCTAGGCTACAAACCTCCATCCACCCAATAGATCCATATTCAATCAAGAAATTTTTTAGTTATACAATTCAAATCTTTTATTTCTGCCTTAGTTTTACTATTATGCATCTATTTTTTTCTTTTTTATTTTTATTTGTCCTAAACAAGATATATTTTCAGCCTGTAGCATAGTATACCCAATAAGTGCACTTTTATTTTATTTTTTTGTTTTTTTATACACTTCAAGTTTCAAGATTGTGTTAATAACCATTTTTGAAGTCTTCATAACAACTCATTCTATATAGATTTAGAGAACCATGTGAACTAATGGAGGTGATGGTGAGATGTATCCCCACTCAAAGATGTTAAAGGGTTTGTTTAGTCATATTTTCTTGGGGTGGGTAATGGATATACAAATAGTCCATGTGATGGAATTTGGGGTGGTTGGGATAGTTTTGTAGGTGGTTTTCCATTTATAGTGGGGTGATATTGAATTTTATATGGACTTTAGTTTAGTTGAAAATTGGATTTGGATTTTTCATATAATGTTTTTCGTCAAGGAATAATGAGAAGGGTATTGATATTGAGGACGAATTGGGTGTTGGTTGGGTGATGGATTGAAATTGTGATGTTAGTTGGATTGGAATCTAACTATTTTGACACATAATATAGATGCACACAATAAAATGTATATGATATCAAATTATGTATGGAATATTACTATTTAATTGATTCCCCAAATAATGAATACTTTGACATTGGGTATTTGGGGTTATGAAATCTCCAAAACTTTCAAAATGTTTCCATTTGTTAGCATAAATAACTTATTTAAAAATATCTCTTTACACATTCTCCATAATTGATGAAAATAATTCACTTTTTAATATCTTAAACAATGTTATATAAGGTCCATGGTGTCCTCTTGTATGTGATAATTTAAAAAAATTCAAAACACATTTCACCTCAAATTTAGGCACACATATCTGAATTAGTATATCTTGGCATTGTTTTAATAATAAGACATCAACCCAACAATAGTGCACTTAATCAACTAGAAACCCCTTCCTTTATAGATATCTAAAATAAGAATAGATTATCCCATTTGGAAAATAAATTTCAATATCATCATTCAAAATCTCCATGTACATGGAATCATGATTCTTTTCACCGTGGAACCTTCATCTTATGACATCAAACTCCTCTTAGTTATATTTAATATTTCTCAAATCATGATCTGCATATATGAACATAATGTTTCAATCCCTAAGGAACGTTTTACCATCATTTTCATATTATATTTCCCATTTATTAAGATTACTTATTATGAATATGACTCAAATAATCTACTAAAATATAAAATTTATTCAATCTAAAATTGACTCAACTCATTAATAATTCTCCGCCACAAGTGTACATGATCTTGTACAGTCATGTGTAGTTCATCAAAGATATTCAAAACCTTCCTTGAACATTTTTTTTGGATCTCAAAACACTCTCCAGATCTCAAGTTATCATGTTACTTTTTTATTCATTGAATACTTGATAATAATGGGGTTATTCTCCTTCAAAGGATCATGGATTTGAAATATATTCTTATCTTTGACACAAGATGTATAGGACTCTCAAAATTCTCCTATAGATTATATATTTTCTCTCAATATGCACAACTATCATGGTATTATATTTATAATATAAGTAAATATCATGAATTTATATTAATTTATAGTATTTTTATATAAATATAGTATTTTTTTTCTTTTATATTATGAATCTCATATAGAGTACTATGATAGTTATGGTTTCATATAAAGTGAACAATTTTATTTATTTAACTATATTTTTAGTTAAACTACAATCATACTGGATTTATTTTGATGAAATGACTTATAAATATTTTTTACAGAATGGATAGAAGTTGGAATTATGAAACTTATCGGATCTCATGTAATTTTCAAAACAATTTGGAGAGAATTTTAGATTTTTCATTTCACAATGCTTTAGATAGTTTTCAAATAATCTTCAAATGTTACAATTTTGTTGGAAAACCTTGGTTGAGCTATGATGAAATTAGCTACCACATAACCAAATATGGTTTTCAAGAAAAATATTATGTGTTGTATCACAATGGGGGGAAAATGAAATCTCAAAATGATGATGATCTAAATGAGAGGATTGGATTGGATAATTTTTTTATATGACCGTTTTCAGATTATTCATCATCACAAAAAGGAAAGGATTATGACCCAAGAACACTTCTATATGATCACTCATGATGTGTCTAATGAAAATGATGATGTAGACAGGGTGAAAAAATTGAATGATGCTACCACGACTCTAGTATATCGATATTGTGGTAAAATGAAAAAACTAGAATTTTTAATCTGATTGATTCATGAGAAAACTATGTGTGATATTTCTAATAATTCAATCGGATTACATTATTATGTTCAGGAATGACTTACTTCAAGATGATGTTGATATTCCCTCAAACCAATATATTGCATGGAAGTTAGTTGAGGAACTCTGATTTTCAAGAAATAAAATTCTTTTGTTCCCGAAAGATTGCTATTTATTCTGGGAGGAAACTACTAAACAAAATGATTGTATAAAATTCGGAACATCCTGCTGGAGCCAAAAGCTGATGAAACACCATCCCATGTGCCACATAAAGTAATGTGGCACTTTCCATTGATCCCCAGAATCCAGAATCTTTTTATGTCTGATGAAATATCAATAAAAATGACATGGAATGATACCGAGAGAAAGAATACTAATGATGAGTTGGTTCACCTAGTAAATTGATTTTCATGAAAGAGATTTTATGCTCAATATCCTAATTTTTCATCTTTCATGCATAATGTGAGGTTGGGTATTTCTTATGATGGGTTTAATCTATTTGGGTATATTCTTACATTGGACAGCACATGGATGGTTTTAATACACATTTATAACCTTCCCCCATGATTTAGTATGAAAAAACCTTTCACTTTCGTGAGTGTACTCATATCTGGACCTTTTGATCACAACAATGATATATACGTATACGTGAAAATTTTAATAAAAGAGTTTAATCTTTATTGGGATGGTGGTTTGTGCACATACGATGCATGTTCAAAAGACATATTTCAGATGTGTGATGTGCTTATGTGGACGATCAATGATTTTCCTTCTTATGCAATGATTTTTGGATGGTGCATGATTGGAAAACTATCATGTTCTATTTGTCTGAAATATACATGATACCAAAGACTAAAACATCATTTTATTTTTAGTTTTATGGGATTTCGACGATTCTTTCCAATATACCATCCATATAGAAATAGTTGTCGAAGATTTTAAAACAGCATGGATACCGATAATATACCTCAGTGTATGTCTAGAACTGATGTGCTTAATGAATTGAAAGATTTCAGTTTTCATTCAGGAAGGTTCAAATGAAATCTAGAAAGAGGAAGATTTTTTCCACTGAAACTTGTTACAATTGGATCAAGAGGAGTATCATTTTTGATTTTCCTTATTATTAAACCAATTTTCTACATCATTTCTTAGACATAATTCACATTGAAAAGAATATATGTGAAGTATTTCATTTTATTCTTTTTAATGTTAGTTGAAAAAAATATGATTTACGGTCTCTCCATGACTTGGTGGGTTGGGGAATCAGACCAGAATTACATTCTATGCATATCAGGGAAAATAAATGGCATGTCCCATGTTCTTCTTATGTGTTGAAACCTATAGAAAAAAATAAATTTCGGGATTTACTGGAGACTATTAAATTTCCTAATGTCTATTCAAGAAACATATCTAAATTGGTCAATAGAAGAGAGTTGAATCTAAAATCATTGAAGACTCATGATTGTCACATCCATCTGCATGAGTTGGTTCTAATATTAATCTATTATCTTTTGTCCAATAATGTAGGGGTGGATATTATTCGATAGGTCCATTTGTTTAGAGTTCTTTGTGCTAATAATTTTTCCAAGTATTTCTTGCAAAAAATGTAGGCAGATGCCCCATTAATTTAGTGTGAGTTAGTGAAAATATTTCCCCCATCATGTTTCACATGCATGCTGTATTTGACTATCCATATTCCAAATAAAATACCTCTTGGAGGACCTTTTTTTATGTATCCAACTAAAAAAATATGTTCACATTAATGTCTTATGTCCAAAACATTAATCATCCCGAATGTTCTATCGTGAATGGTTACATGGCTCAAGAATGTGTGGATTTATTCTCTATGTATTTGTCTGATCTTACTACAAGAATTAATAGACCAATGAGAAAAAGAGGAATAATATGAGAAAATTGAACCACGTTTTCCATCAATTCCTCAAATAAAATTAATTCTTGGATCATATACATTGACAACATTAATCCTTGAAGAGCGAGTGATGGCACATCGAACAGTTTTGTTCAACTAAGACTTGTTCAATGACTACATAAAGTATGTAAATTAAATATATATATCTTAAATATCCCTTAAACTATTCTTATTTTTATCTAAAGGTAACATAAAGCAATGATAAATATAAAGCATCATTCTTTATCTTTGAGAAGGATAAAGACATTCATAGCAAGATTTTTCTGCTTGGATAAAATTAAAGGTAAAAATATTACTTTTTAAAATAATTAAATAAATATTTAATTAAGTTTAATATTTATTTATATTTCAGGTATTGAGTTTTCCTACTGACTTTGTATCTGGTGAAATAATATCTTTTGCTTTTAGTCCAAATACCATAGTTTGTGACTATAAATCAATTGTTATCAATGGGTACATATTTATTATCACTGAACGAGAAAAGTACATGAGAACACAACCTGATGGTGTTATGGTTACTTCCACAACAGATTGTTATGCCAGTTCATCAGATAGTAGACCATGATTTGAAAATGTCTATTATTATGGAGTCATTGAAAAATTAATAATATTGGATTATTACACCCATGGAAAAGTCATGATGATGAAATGTCATTGGTTTGATTCGATGATGAGACATGGCATATTTATTAATGATTGTGGATTTCAAGTAATTTAAATGACTCACACTTTTTCTACTAATGAACCATATGTATTGGAATCAACAATGAAACAAATTTTTTATGTCAAAGACCATCTTCGACCTGAATTTGGTGTCATTATTGAAGTAATTCCAAGAAATATTTTTTATAATGGTGATGATGGAATTGACACCATCCCTACTGCCATTATAATCGATCCAATTATTACTTTTTATGACTCCAATAGCTCAATTGTTAGATTTGTCTATGAAACTTGATTTTTGGTTGGAAATATATAAAATCATCCATTCATGTTCTCAGTTATATTGTTTTAGCTCGACATGGTTTGTTAAGGATGGTACTATTAAAATTTATTTAATATTGATTAAAAATATGTTGTATCTGACATGAACTTAATGTGAATTTTCAATGTTTATTTGTTGAAAATTTATTTGACATTCATTTTCTAATTTGGAATTGAACTCTATTCAAACCTACTAAAGAAAAACTTCTAAAATGGTGAACATTTCAATGATTTATTGACCATTTATAAAATTAGTTTAACTCTAAGACCTCCCTTTAAAATTTCACCAGATAATGAACATGATGGTTTATCTTCTTTCTGCAAAACATGTATAAAAAACCTACATCATCAACCTGGACTAAAGAAATTAAATTTTTCCTTAATGTCATCAAGTGCATTACCCCTTATGAATATGGTAGATATCTTATCCTTGTTCATATGTTTATATAATAATTTAGAACTATACTAAGGGTTTAATCATTGATAATATATACCTTACTAAATTTTCTACTGGCATAATTCAGTATGCTCTCTCTATTTTTTGTTGAGTGAAATAAAGCCTCGGAATAAATGTTACGTTATTTTAATAGACTGGTGACACTTAGTAAATAATAATCCAACTGAAAATTAAGTTGTGTTGTTAAAACTTTTATGGTTTATTTAATTCATTGTATATCCATTCATGCTCACCCAATATATTGGATTGTTAAATTATCCATGAATCCCTCTATTCCCTCTAATATATTTGGTTTTTTTGGTTACAAATTTGTTATCCATTTCTAATTACATAGATATTATATTTCAATTACAGTAAATGCAACCAATTGAAGAGAGCCTATGGAAAAAGATGATGGACAACAATTGTCACATGGATGAGATGGAAATTCCACCACTAGTGCCTGTAGTGTGTATTTTATTTGAAATATATATATTTAAATAATATATAATTTCATGTGATTAATATTTTTAAACATTTATGCATGATCCACCTCTTAGGCAAAAATTATTTGATGATAATCCTAGTAGTGGTCCTAGTATTCCAGATTGTGATATGAGGGGGGGGGGGTACAAGAACTGGGTGATCTAGTTAGCATACCTGATTAGACCCTACCGCTCCCACTGACATTCCATCTATCCCACATTTTGATCCTAGTGTATCGTTAGGGACACCTGGGATATTTGGGCCTTCCATGTTTTCACCAACCATTACATCTGATTCTTTTCACCCATCTTTACCATATCCAATGATGATTTCCACTCCCCATCCAGCATTCTTCCAGCCATCGGTTCCATCTTATTTTACTTATACTTCATTATCTTTGAGTTTCTATATTCCCTCTTCGTAGACACCTACTCTGCCAAAACCTATCCCTACGGAGCATACACTGCGACCCACTCCACCTGTATAGGGTTTTTCTTTAGTCTTTTTGGATCCAACAAAACCCATTAATCATACTACCACAAGTATATTTATAGAACCCTGACAAATTTTTATACCATTATTTATTTTCATTATAACATATATTGATAAAATAAAAGTTTTCTTTCATAACAGATACATCTACTGATAAGAGGAGGGGTCAGGGGAATACGAGAATGTGTGAGGTGTGGACCATTGCTTTTAGTTGATGGTGGACTATAATGAAGATAATAAAATTATTGAAAAAACAGGGAAGCAATGTCGGAGTTTTTTGGTGACGCTTGCTAAATACTCCGATATCATTCCCGTAAGCCCGCTCTCATAGAGAGTGTTTCCAAATTAAATCAAGTATAATTATTGGGTTCAAATATGTGTAAAAAATTATCTTGTATTTAATACAATGTATTATCTTTTTATTTATATGAATTAATATTTTTGTGTTAGCTTCGGTTTAATTTCCACACTGCTGAGGGTGCACTGCCAGCACATCTAAAGGATTTATCTAAGCTTTTGATAGCCTATAAGAATGAGTTTTATATTATATGGAGTGATAGAGTTGGAACAGAGTTATTGGTGGTACCTATCATGGATTAGTTTCTGATAGAATTGTATCAGAAAATGATTACTCATTGGAAGACTATCAAATTTAAGGTATTAATCGCATTTGAGGGTTTTAAATGAAAATTTTCATGTATTTCATTAATTCTATCTTTTATTTTATTTAATTTTATTGATGAATCATCTATAAGAAATAAAGAAAACATTGATTTTGAAAAATACCTCCACGCATTGGGATTTACTACAATGTCAGATCATGAGAAGAAGTAGGTATGACAGTTATTTATAATTTTTCTCTACGACATGCACATTATATTGTTTCCTCCATAATTTAATCATTTGATAAAGTTTTAATATAATTTTTTTTATGAAATTAATTATTGGTAACCTATTTTTAATTATTGTTTCCTAAATTCAATGTCATTTTAGAGGAAAACATTGAATATTGAAGGATGTGTGCCTCAAGCAAAACTATTTTGCACGAATAGATGGAAACATATGGTAGTGTAGTTAACAAACCAGCATATAAGATGATTAAAAGTTTTACATTGATGATTTAATAATTTAATATCTATTTTATAACTAAATAATCTATTTATATTTCTACCATGCAGATTTAGTATTCCTTGATGCCTTGGAACCTGACAATTTTGGGCCAAATGATCACATACATCAGGTGTTGGGAGATGAGCACCCTGGAGGAGTATGCTGCTGACCTGGGATGAGTATAGTCCCAACGAGGTATTATCCTTCTTTATGTATGAGTTTTATTGCCATCTAGTTCCAGTAGGTTAAGTTACACACATAACAGGCTGAAAAAAGGGCCACAGAGATGGCATAATAGTCTGCTTGGGCATACACTACATTTATGAAACAGATGAATGGTTTAGATCCAACATATCCACCATAGTTTAGTATAGCTTATGATGAATATATTTCATCAGTGTTTTCTATATATGGTGCACCAGGTGGTTGTTCTAGTGGTGGTCGAGATGATGTCATTCCTAGTGATGATGATGGTGAGGAGGAGGCTGAGGAAGAGAAGGAGGCTATAGAGAAGCCTGAGGCTACAGAGGAGGGCAAGGAGCAGTCCAAGGAGGAGTAGGAGGGAGAGGAGGAGGTCGGGGATGAGGTCGAGGTAGAGTACAAGGGTGAGGAGGAGGGTATTAAGGACGTTGGGGAAGATGTTAGTGAAAATTATATAGACAAGGATGAGGATGATGATAACGTTGATGATAGTGATGGTGATGAGGGAAAGATTGATCCGTTATATATTTTTATAGATATTATGAAAATTTGATGTTTGAAGATTTTTTATTCCTGAATATATGTTACATTAGGTAGGTCCCATTATCATTATTTCTTAAGCTATAAATAATAAAACTTGACTTGTTGATTTTCTGTGATTAATTCACCCCTCCCCTGGACACCCCACCCCCATGGACAACCCCCACCCCCTAGACAGCCCCCCCCCCCCCGTACACCCCCACCCACTAGACAACCCCACGCACTAGACACCCCCACACCCACCTGGACACACGCATCCCCTTGGAACCCCCCCCCCCCCACCTCGTACACCCGCACCCCCTAGGACACCCCACCCCCTAAACACCACCACCCCTCTATACACCCCCACCCCTATGGACAGATCCTCCATCCCCACCCCCCGGACAACCCCCACCCCCTGGACACCCCCACCTCCTTGGAAATCCCCCCACCCCCTAGACACCCCCACCCTGAACACCCCACCCCCTTGGACCCCCCCCCCCCCCCACCACCACCAAGACACCACCCCTGGACACCACCTCCCCCTGGACACCCCCACCACCTTGGATAACCCCCACCCCCTGGACACCCCACCCCTATGGACACTTCCACCACTTTGGAAACCCCCATCCCCTATACACCCCACCACCCCCTTGGATACCCAACAACACTCACCCCTTAGACAACCCCCACCCCCTGGACACCCCCTCCCCCACCCCCTTGACATCCCCTTCACCCCATGGACACCCCCACCCCCTGGACACCCCCACCCCCGGCACACCCCCACCCCCATAGAGAGTACCACCCACCCCACCCCCTAAACAACCCCCACCTCGTAGAACCCCACCCCACCCACTCGGACATTCCACCCCTCCACCCTCCGCCCTCAGACACCCCCACCACATAGATAGACCCGACTGCCCCCCCCCCCCACCCCCACCCCCCCACCCCCCCCCCCCCCCAGTCCCACCCAGACACCCTCACCCCCTTGGACTGCCCCCCTAGACACCCCCACCCCCCTTGGACATTAGTGTAACGTGCCAGTGTCTCAAGACCCTATACTATATATATATATAGGGCTTTCTTCAACATTAGTGTAACGTGCCAGTGTCTCAAGACCCTATAATATATATATATATATATATTAAATATATTAAACCATGTATGCACATATTTAAGGAAATAATTGAATTCCAATTGATCAATGTCCTAGATTTAAAATTGAGTCTTTCATTGAATTTAGAATATGGAGTTTACCCTAGATACAACCTAATTTATGTATTCATAAAACTTATACTCGATTCACATTCATGGGTAAATATTAAGTGAGATAAAAAAATTAAATCAAATTTCCTAAACATAATTCTCTCATTTGTAACCAATATTATTGTAATTATTTAGAATTAGCTTCATAGACCATCAAAATTCTATTGAAGGGAGAGGGTGAAATTGTGAGGATAATCATCAATGAAAATACAAGTGGGATCATTGAATGATGATCATATTTATCAAAACTCATCATCAACATTGATGTTGAACTGTTCTTCATCAATGATCAATCCAACATTGAGGTAGGGATTTCTATTTATGGATTCTAGCCCTATTATTATAAATCTCTTTCATGTATTGTGATTTATACTTTGAATACCTAGTTTCCATTTTATTTTTAATGATACAATTAATTTTATTTGATGGTTTTTTCTTTGGAGAGAGAAAAAAATTTACTAATTTGTTTTTGATTTTGTTTCCAAGAATGTGATGGATGGATGGGTTCACAATGAACATCAATAAACTCACATTTTTTATTTTTATTTTCTTTTTACTTTACTAACATGATCATCATTAGCATGTGGTAGGCTACAGATTTGACAATCGATCTAATTTAAGACACAATTAAACCAATGATTCATATTTTTTTGTGCATTCAGTGACAAATTCAATGAATTTATAAAGATATAACAATACATGATATATTTTTTAGGAAACATAGGGGACCAAACCCTCAGATGATGATGAAGGTGAAATAGATTCATGTTTCTGTGTTTATGTGGGGGGGTGAGAACCCTGATATTTTTCCACAGAAGGTTGAAAATCAATTTCCAGAGGAGTTTCCAAGGATTTTAGGGTCATGGATGAAGATTCTAGATGGATATGCAACAAAATAGATCTATGAGTGAAGATTTTAAAAGAATATTGTCTTTTTATAAAAAAATAGTACATTTAATTTATTCTAGAAGAACACATGTTGTGTAATCATATTTATATGTTGAATTGGGGTTTTCATCCCAAATTAAATTTTACACAGCCATGTGGAAATCCCACATGCCATGTGTCGATTCCACATACTATGTGACCCTAGTTTGGCAGTAGAGCCATGTACAAGGTGTACACATCTAAAACCCCAAGTGGTATTAAATGTTATTTACCCATAATGGACATCTCATGAGAAACTACCTGACCATCCAAGATATTTTTAGACCTTGTACACTGGGATATCCCACATGTTGTGTTCCACGAGTCACACACAATGTACATGACATTTTACAAGCAATGAGAATCATAAAAACATTACTACGATTCATCTTTGGAGTACAAGGAATGTACCCAAGGTATATGCCATGAACAATTCTATGAATGATAAACCTATCCTATTTCCTCCATTAAGACTTTAAATTAGAATTTTTATTAGTCCTTCCAATGTATATTACTATTCCTGATGCAATGATGAAATTTGATTTCAAATCTGAGATATATTGTAAAATAGAACAATCGGATTGATCCTCTCATCATGATCATCTAATTTTGAGACTCAAGTGTGATAACTAGAGTGATAAATGGGTTGTAAACCCCCTGGTGACATGTGTAATCTAGGGAGTAGGTCACCCATTTCGTGTAAATGTTGTGTTTGAAACGACCTCATAATCAGATAAAGTAATGGTTCTTTTATTTGTAGATTGGAACCCTCGCATCGTCAAGTGTAGGCAATGAATGGGACCTCAACCCTTTTGGGGTAATTATCCGCTCAGTTGTCAAATCCCATATGTGAGGCATGATTCCATATATGTGATGCAGTTTTCATTGGGCTATTGGAATCAGGACATCACTAACACTTAGATTTATAGATAGGTTCATCATCCTTAGAGGACTATGAAGATATACATATTCATCCATAAATTCATATGCATAGTTCATTAATTATATATTTTGTGTTTATTCCCCCTATTTATCACATGGGTCATACTAACTATTTATTTCAGCTACTTCTCCTTTGTTTCTTGAGACATTTTATTTTGTATGTTTATACTTACCATTGCATGGGATTTTCTTTCATGTTTCGGGTCTTATAAAAACGGTATACAGTTATCAAATTAATTTTTAATTCTCTATATTAGTGTATATAAGTAGTACTTGGTCATGATGATCATAGGTGGTGGTTGGTATGGGTATTTAGGAGTGGGATTTTACCTCCTCACCAGTTTTTAGGTTCTGAATCCCTTTAATTATTATTAGTTGTGTATATTTCCCATTTCATACAATGTATATATATGTGTTTCTACACTATAGGCTCTCTAAAGGTTGTTACATGAATTTTTTTTCATTTTTAGTTTAAATAATTTTATTTATCCTTCCTAGTTATGTTTCACTTGGATGTGTGCACGTGTACAGATTAATTAGACTATACCCTCCCATTTGATTGATATGCCAACATGGGGCTAGTCGCAAGACCCTAGACTATTGGCAGTGGTTTGGGGTGTCACTATAGGATTATCGGTAGTCCATGTGAGACCCTGATGAATTGGGTTGTCATAGAGTGGTATTAGAGTGGTCCATCCTAGGGAAAATTTGAAGATAGAGATTTTTTGAGGATTGGTTTTGGACATATGGAATTAGTGATAATGTTTCATGAGTTATACATTCAGTAAATAGAAACTATTAATAGTTCAATGAATAATATATCCATTTACTACGACTATGAATACCTTATAATTGACTTGAAAAGATGATACATTGGTTATAGGAAATACAACAACACATAAATTATATAGGAATGAATCATTGACTTATTTTACCTTCTTATGTTAGCTCCCTTGTTTATATCATCTGACTATGGAATTATTTATTAACATTTTATATGACACTATAATAATAGTTACTTGTGATTATAAAATAGGGTTGTGAGGATGACTAGTTGAGTGCTAAGGATTCACTGTAGGGGCCTGTTTAGGAGGGTTTTCCTCGAAGATAGTATAGGGTAGTTCATCCACCTAATGTGTGGCGTGTGATTTGGATCTCAGCAATTATGGAAGATGTCCATATTTATGTCTACCAACTGATTGTCCCAAGTTGGTCAGGATGATGATACATGCAAGTTAATTACACTGTTTGACATTCATTGGTAGATACCAATTTGGTTCCTAAGTGACCTAGATAATTAGGACCCTAATTATTAGATTTATTTTGTGTTATGAGTTTTTTAGGTTGTGAAAAACCTAACCAATCATATGGTTATTCTTTAAACTAATCATCTTCATAAAGAATCAGGGTGATAGTGGGTTCTATTTACATATACGAATGATGAGGTGACAATCTCATTGAAAATGTTCAATATAGATTTATATGGGGAGGATTATCCTTTGAAATGGAAATCCATGTAGATTCAGTAGATCTTATAGTTACGATAAGGTGTTATGACTATTATGAAGTACTCATAGAGGTTCATTGAGCTAAAATGATACTCTCCATATATGGTGAAATATGGATACTTCTGAGAATGGATGTTTGATTGGGGCATCCAAAATTATATCTAAGATACAGTTGTTTTACTACGAATTCCCAATTATACTAGGGTGATGGAGTGAGCCTTGGTGATAGATAGATTCATGGTAGACGAGAACTAGGTAGTGGAAACCATGTAGTAATGTCATATAATAAAACTGACATGCTTAAGGGGCTAGTGTCTTAGGATGCGGTTAACTAAAATCTATGGATGTATATAGTAATGTTTAGAATGATATGATTTCAGGTACATTATTTCTATTATCTATATTAGCTCCATTACAAGCATATATAGGTAAAATACATTAGTTCATTGTCATATACCTCATACAATGGTTAGAAATTCCTATAGAATCGTTTAAATATCAATTGTGGATAGGGGTCCCTAGAAGGTGATATTATATTTTTCCACACACTTCTTTATAGCATGAGTTATTCTATGTGGTGATATTTTTGCATTGAACCACATTGTAGTTTCAATTAAACTATATGACATCTATTTCTGATGATTTCTGCAACCGAGGTAAATTTTTTTGCTAGTAACATGCTTTTTATCTTTTCCCTCATTCCCATATTTCAAAAGGAGGATGACCACTATTACTAGGGTTGGTGATGTTGGATCATTGATTGAAAAGGAATTATGGTACGTGGGTTCCTGCTTCCATGGGTTACTACTTAGAGATCATTTCCTTGTTTGATATTCCCACATGGATTTGATTTATATTCATGAAACTCATTAAAGGTTCCATCTATAGGTGTACACTAGTTAATTAAGATGTTTTTTTCATGACATGGCATCAACCTATAGCCAGAGTTGATGGTAACATTGGGAACATATGATTATCATGTAATGATGGTTATGTTGATATTATTTAAAGTCTTCCCTTTCTTTATTTATAGGCATCCCTCATATGATGAATCTTAGGAATGGGCATATGTCTTCTTGCATTGGCCCCAAGGTTTTTAACGGTAGGAGCATAATAATTTTGAGGGTTTTTACATAATGCATCCAATTTTTATTGTATGGTGTGGAGATTCTAGATGAGGTCACAAGTTTAATGTCTTGTGGTTATATTGGGTCAAAGTTCTAATGTATTTTGGGGATAGGTGGGTCCTAGTTTTATCTTCCTATGGTGATAGATATGTCAGGTCAAGCATATTACCTTGAGGAAGATGATCACACTTTTAGGGTTTTTTCCATAATAGGGGAAGATGTGCAGATTTGATGAGAATGTTGGGTATTATGATGGAATATTTGGGAGGTATGAAAGGTGTGGTTGATTATAGGGATTGAACCTCTTGAATTTTGCCCAAAATTTTCAAAACATCGGGATTGAAACTCATTGAAGTTTCCTATATACACTATTAGGAGATAAGGATCCATACCCATGTAGTTTGATTCCACCATTTATGATCATGTGATGCTACCAGTCCATGTAGTTTAATTCAATTTTTTTAAAGATTATGACATCATTATAGGAGAAACCAAAATAGATGGTATAGGGATTATCCATGGAACCTACCAAAATAAGTGGATCATCCCACGGTAGGGAATGAGGATTCATCCCATGATGACCATAAACATGGCATCCAGTGTTCATCACACAAGGTAGAAAGTGTGGGTCATCCCATGTCATTCACTCACGGGGAATCTTGTGTTCACTTCATAGGGTAGGGATGCAATTTAGCATCATGTATTCATGATTTTTTAAACAGTTCAACATAATATTACTATAAAACTAGGTCATTCATTTTTACATCATGCAGCTTAGACATTATGAAGTTCAATATCTTGTGAGTGAATTTCTATGTAGGAGAGAAGGATCCCGCACTATGACTCATCAAAGGGAAAGGTAATCTATTTTCTTTGATGACTGCATCATCATGTCTCCGAGTATATGGATTGGGCACATTTTGGTGGTGCATGTATTAAACACTTACTTGGAGAAGTGAAAAATATGGATCCTTATATTAGAGTTTCTTTTATTATTATAAATAATTATTATGGTTTCTATGCCTATGATAAAAATGTGATATAAAATTTTAGGTTCTTCATAAAGAAAATAATTCATACATGAGGTTTGATGATACCAATTGCATGGAATATCGATGCACAAATGGTTGTGGTCTGAATGGGTACAAGGCACCTGGATACTCAACTTGCATTAAAATAAGGTTGGCCAAGGGAGATAAAGGGCCAAGAACCCATAGTTTATTTAACACAACTCTATAGTTTCACATGAAGATGGATTATTATGAACCTTGGGCTGTAGCACATGGACACTTTTTGAACATTGGAGGTATACGTTCACAGACATTTTGGAAGTTCACAAAACATGGTATAACTAAAAGGAATATTTTCTTGTACACAACCACCTATAATTTAAGGTAAGTTTCATGATCACATATGAAACATAATACATGCATCTTTTGGGCCCATGTAATTTCATTTGTGTGTGTTCTCTACATTAAGGAATCTATAGAAGCTCAGAGTCGCACCATGTCACAGAATAGGGGTTTGTAGGAGAAAAGTATGACTCTTTTACTTAGAGAGATCGATCCACAAATGAGTGGGGGTGATACACTATTTATTAATAAAATGAGGGGATTAAGGACCCAAATTTACTTTTATCATGGAATGTGGTTGTGGACATCACATGCATTTGTCATCAGGACTAGGTCATACAAAGTTGTGTTTTGGCGGCTTCATTCTAACACAATTTATTTTTACACTGGAATTAAAGGTTGGATGCATAGTATGAAAGTTGAACACATTTATATTTTTGGAATGTGGTCCCTTTAAGGGGCATATGAAACTTGTTCATTTCTATAACTCCTTTTGCACACAAGTTAGTTATGCACATAAAAATATTATTTTATGCAATGCCAAGATGTTTCTCACCTCAACCCCTATTTGTACAGGAAGGATTTATTGGGCCAGGGAATAACTTTATTTTAGTTAAAAATCCTCCTTCTAGGATCAAGATCTAAAAAACCCTAAAATTACCTCATTTGAATTTTGAGATGATGAGGAATAGAATGCTTGTGTTCTGAGAAAGACACTAATGGTCAGCTCATTTCTACACTATAGCACACAACATTCAACTGGGGTGGTGAAAACATGTTTCACACTCAAAAAAAAAGGAAAAATGCCTAAAAATAGTGGAATAGGGGTGTTTATTGTCACTGGACGTCCATGTGAAAAAAGCCATATCTCATGCAGAAAACCTAATCATATTGTGTAAAATCCGAAAGATTCAAGGCATGATTTCTGCACAAGTCTATTTTTTTTGTGATAGATTTGATTGTGTGTAGATGATAAAATATTGAATTAATAATGATTTATTTGTTTGGAACTAATCCATTTGGATGATACATCCATTAGATTCATGAATTGATGTAAATGAATTTCCAAAATAAATCCAAAGTTTCCATCTGTGTTGATTAGATTGAATCTCTAATCAGTAGGAAAGAGATGGATGGGAAACATGAAATTCTCCAATCAATGAGGGTCATCTCTAATAAATTTGAGTTTCTAAATGTGGTTATAGAGGTCTTGAGGGAATACATGTTGATCATGTTGCTTCCACTATACAATTTTGGGTGGTTGGATGATGTGGAAATTTCATCCATTGCTGCAAACATGCCAAGGTTTTAGTTTGATCACTGTAAAGAACATTCTCGATGATATATTACCACTTTTGGCGATCTTGTTAACGAATGAGAGGACGCTGCTATCTAAACCATGATAAGAAGGAAAATAATGGTAATGAGGGAACAAATAGTGTATAATGAATTCCCCTCCCTTTATATAAGAAATATTCAAAACAATATTAATTACAATAATGTTGACTGGTATGAGGAATATGATCTACGATCTAGGGGGGACTTAATCAATGGTTCGGTGTGGGAATACTAGGCATGCTATACTTGTGAATATTTTGGGCTCAAACTGAGACATATTAGTCTATATGTAGAATTGAATACATCAAAATTCCATGTTTACTACATAAAAAAGATGTTATCAATGATTTTTAGTAGGTGGTATACAGATAAAAATACTCTCCATATATACTATGGGGAGGTAGGGATTAGATTTTGGGAAATTCAATTTATTTGTGAGATTCCAATATTATGAGTTTCTCTGAGTGCCCAATGATTGGGGGGATATGGTGTTGATTCCAGTAGTGGCATAGATCCTTGTGGATTTGTATACCTGATGTTTAGGAATCATTATACCATCCATAAAGACATTGTATTCAAGACATGCCTAGTATTGTAAAGTTCTGACATTTTGTTGGTGGTCGAATACCACACACATTTTTAATTGTTAGTGTTTGGTGGGTAGGATAACTTCTTTCTTGATTATCCAAAATCAATTATGTGATATTCCTTGACATAATTCATTAATTTTTTATGATTCTTAAACCTCATTAGTTTCTTTGGGGTTTCAATTATGTTTTTGGTAAATCATAGGCCAAACACCATACTTTCAAGGGTACACAAACCAGGTTGCATGGTTTTGAAAAACTATGCTCCCATGGAGAAACTGTGTGGCCTCCTAATGCACTAGAGATGTATAGTCAAATCACATAGGAGGGAGAACATGGTCACACTGGTGGAAATGGAGGCTATACCAACACTTTTATAGCAACAGTTTTATAAAACCATTTGTATAGTAGGGCTACAACAACGGTTTGTTCAATCTTCAGGTATACTGTTTTTACAATCAACCATTCCCAACAGTTTCATTAAACTTTTGGGAATGATTTTATTTTTCTAATATATACCAACGAATTTTTAAAATTTTTGGTAAAGAATAGATTTCCCAACAGTTTTTAAAAACCATTGGGATAGTTTTTCACTAAATAGACAACAGATCCAATTCCCCCTATCCGTGCGATTATAGGCCTAAACTGAAGCTCTCTTGAAGATCTCTCATTACCCTAGGCTACAAACCTCCATCCACCCAATAGATCCATATTCAATCAAGCAATTTTTTAGTTATACAATTCAAATCTTTTATTTCTGCCTTATTTTTACTATTATGCATCTATTTTTTTCTTTTTTATTTTGATTTGTCCTAAACAAGATGTATTTTCAGCCTGTAGCATAGTATACCCAATAAGTGCACTTTTATTTTTTTTTTGTTTTTTTATACACTTCAAGTTTCAAGATTGTGTTAATAACCTTTTTTGAAGTCTTCATAACCACTCCTTCTATATAGATTTAGAGAACCATATGAACTAATGGAGGTGATGGTGAGATGTATCCCCACTCAAAGATGTTAAAGGGTTTGTTTAGTCATATTTTCTTGGGGTGGGTAATGGATATACAAATAGTCCATGTGATGGAATTTGGGGTGGTTGGGATAGTTTTTTAGGTGGTTTTCCATTTATAGTGGGGTGATATTGAATTTTATATGGACTTTAGTTTAGTTGAAAATTGGATTTGGATTTTTCATATAATGTTTTTCGTCAAGGAATAATGAGAAGGGTATTGATATTGAGGACGAATTGGGTGTTGGTTGGGTGATGGATTGAGATTGTGATGTTAGTTGGATTGGAATATAACTATTTTGACACATAATATAGATGCACACAATAAAATGTATATGATATCAAATTATGTATGGAATCTTACTATTTAATTGATTCCCCAAATAATGAATACTTTGACATTGGGTATTTGGTGTTATGAAATCTCCTAAACTTTCAAAATGTTTCCATTTGTTAGCATAAATAACTTATTTAAAAATATCTCTTTACACATTCTCCATAATTGATGAAAATAATTCACTTTTTAATATCTTGAACAATGTTCTATAAGTTCCATGGTGTCCTCTTGTATGTGATAATTTAAAAAATTTCAAAACACATTTTAACTCAAATTTAGGCACACATATCTGAATTAGTATATCTTGGCATTGTTTTAATAATAAGACATCAACCCAACAAAAGTGCACTTAATCAACTAGAAACCCCTTCCTTTATAGATATCTAAAATAAGAATAGATTATCCCATTTGGAAAATAAATTTCAATATCATCATTCAAAATCTCCATGTACATGGAATCATGATTCTTTTCACCGTGGAACCTTCATCTTATGACATCAAACTCCTCTTAGTTATATTTAATATTTCTCAAATCATGATCCGCATATATGAACATAATGTTTCAATCCCTAAGGAACGTTTTACCATCATTTTCATATTATATTTCCCATTTATTAAGATTACTTATTATGAATATGACTCAAATAATCTACTAAAATATAAAATTTATTCAATCTAAAATTTAATCAACTCATTAATAATTCTCCTCCACAAGTGTACATGATCTTGTACAGTCATGTGTAGTTCTTCAAATATATTCAAAACCTTCCTTGAAAAAAAATTTTGGATCTCAAAACACTCTCCAGATCTCAAGTTATCATGTTACTTTTTTATTCATTGAATACTTGATAATAATGGGGTTATTCTCCTTCAAAGGATCATGGATTTGAAATATATTCTTATCTTTGACACAAGATGTATAGGACTCTCAAAATTCTCCTATAGATTATATATTTTCTCTCAATATGCACAACTATCATGGTATTATATTTATAATATAAGTAAATATCATGAATTTATATTAATTTATAGTATTTTTATATAAATATAGTATTTTTTGTCTTTTATATTATGAATCTCATATAGAGTACTATGATAGTAATGGTTTCATATAAAGTGAACAATTTTATTTATTTAACTATATTTTTAGTTAAACTACAATCATACTGGATTTATTTTGATGAAATGACTTATAAATATTTTTTACAGAATGGATAGAAGTTGGAATTATGAAACTTATCGGATCTCATGTAATTTTCAAAACAATTTGGAGAGAATTTTATATTTTTCATTTCACAATGCTTTAGATAGTTTTCAAATAATCTTCCAATGTTACAATTTTGTTGGAAAACCTTGGTTGAGCTATGATGAAATTAGCTACCACATAACCAAATATGGGTTTCAAGAAAAATATTATGTGTTGTATCACAATGGGGGGAAAATGAAATCTCAAAATGATGATGATCTAAATGAGAGGATTGGATTGGATAATTTTTTTATATGGCCGTTTTCGGATTATTCATCATCACGAAAAGGAAAGGATTATGTCCCAAGAACACTTCTATATGATCACTCATGATGTGTCTAATGAAAATGATGATGTAGACAGGGTGAAAAAATTGAATGATGCTACCACGACTCTAGTATATCGATATTGTGGTAAAATGAAAAAACTAGAATTTTTAATCTGATTGATTCATGAGAAAACTATGTGTGATATTTCTAATAATTCCATCGGATTACATTATTATGTTCAGGAATGACTTACTTCAAGATGATGTTGATATTCCCTCAAACCAATATATTGCATGGAAGTTAGTTGAGGAACTCTGATTTTCAAGAAATAAAATTCTTTTGTTCCTGAAAGATTGCTATTTATTCTGGGAGGAAACTGCTAAACAAAATGATTGTATAAAATTCGGAACATCCCGTTGGAGCCAAAAGCTGATGAAACACCATCCCATGTGCCACATAAAGTAATGTGGCACTTTCTATTGATCCCCAGAATCCAGAATCTTTTTATGTCTGATGAAATATCACTAAAAATGACATGGAATGATACCGAGAGAAATAATACTAATGATGAGTTGGTTCACCTAGTAAATTGATTTTCATGAAAGAGATTTTATGCTCAATATCCTAATTTTTCATCTTTCATGCATAATGTGAGGTTGGGTATTTCTTATGATGGGTTTAATCTATTTGGGTAGATTCTTACATTGGACAGCACATGGATGGTTTTAATACACATTTATAACCTTCCCCCATGATTTAGTATGAAAAAACCTTTCACTTTCGTGAGTGTACTCATATCTGGACCTTTTGATCACAACAATGATATATACGTATACGTGAAAATTTTAATAAAAGAGTTTAATCTTCATTGGGATGGTGGTTTGTTCACATACGATGCATGTTCAAAAGACATATTTCAGATGTGTGATGTGCTTATGTGGACGATCAATGATTTTCCTTCTTATGCAATGATTTTTGGATGGTGCATGATTGGAAAAGTATCATGTCCTATTTGTCTGAAATATACATGATACCAAAGACTAAAACATCATTTTATTTTTAGTTTTATGGGATTTTGACGATTCTTTCCAATATACCATCCATATAGAAATAGTTGTCGAAGATTTTAAAACACCATGGATACCAATAATATACCTCAGTGTATGTCTAGAACTGATGTGCTTAATGAATTGAAAGATTTCAGTTTTTCATTCAGGAAGGTTCAAATGAAATCTAGAAAGAGGAAGATTTTTTCCACTGAAACTTGTTACAATTGGATCAAGAGGAGTATCATTTTTGATTTTCCTTATTATTAAACCAATTTTCTACATCATTTCTTAGACATAATTCACATTGAAAAGAATATATGTGAAATATTTCATTTTATTCATTTTAATGTTAGTTGAAAAAAATATGATTTATGGTCTCTCCATGACTTTGTGGGTTGGGGAATCAGACCAGAATTACATTCTATGCATATCAGGGAAAATAAATGGCATGTCCCATGTGCTTCTTATGTGTTGAAACCTATAGAAAAAAATAAATTTCGGGATTTACTGGAGACTATTAAATTTCCTAATGTCTATTCAAGAAACTTATCTAAATTGGTCAATAGAAGAGAGTTGAATCTAAAATCATTGAAGACTCATGATTGTCACATCCATCTGCATGAGTTGGTTCTAATATTAATCTATTATATTTTGTCCAATAATGTAGGGGTGGATATTATTCGATAGGTCCATTTGTTTAGAGATCTTTGTGCTAATAATTTTTCCAAGTATTTCTTGCAAAAAATGTAGGCAGATGCCCCATTAATTTTGTGTGAGTTAGTGAAAATATTTCCCCCATCATTTTTCACATGCATGCTGTATTTGACTATCCATATTCCAAATAAAATACCTCTTGGAGGACCTTTTTTTATGTATCCAACTAAAAAAATATGTACACATTAATGTCTTATGTCCAAAACATTAATCATCCTGAATGTTCTATCGAGAATGGTTACATGGATCAAGAATGTGTGGATTTATTCTCTATGTATTTGTCTGATCTTACTACAAGAATTAATAGACCAATGAGAAAAAGAGGAATAATATGAGAAAATTGAACCACGTTTTCCATCAATTCCTCAAATAAAATTAATTCTTGGATCATATACATTGACAACATTAATCCTTGAAGAGCGAGTGATGGCACATCGAACAGTTTTGTTCAACTAAGACTTGTTCAATGACTACATAAAGTATGTAAATTAAATATATATATCTTAAATATCCCTTAAACTATTCTTATTTTTATCTAAAGGTAACATAAAGCAATGATAAATATAAAGCATCATTCTTTATCTTTGAGAAGGATAAATACTTTCATAGCAAGATTTTTCTGCTTGGATAAAATTAAAGGTAAAAATATTACTTTTTAAAATAATTAAATAAATATTTAATTAAGTTTAATATTTATTTATATTTCAGGTATTGAGTTTTCCTACTGACTTTGTATCTGGTGAAATAATATCTTTTGCTTTTAGTCCAAATACCATGGTTTGTGACTATAAATCAATTGTTATCAATGGGTACATATTTATTATCACTGAACGAGAAAAGTACATGAGAACACAACCTGATGGTGTTATGGTTACTTCCACAACAGATTGTTATGCCAGTTCATCAGATAGTAGACCACGATTTGAAAATGTCTGTTATTAGGGAGTCATTAAAAAATTAATAATATTGGATTATTACACCCATGGAAAAGTCATGATGATGAAATGTCAGTGGTTTGATTCGATGATGAGACATGGCACATTTATTAATGATTGTGGATCTCAAGTAATTTAAATGACTCACACTCTTTCTACTAATGAACCATATGTATTGGAATCAACAACGAAACAAATTTTTTATGTCAAAGACCATCTTCGACCTGAATTTGGTGTCATTATTGAAGTAATTCCAGGAAATATTTTTTATAATGGTGATGATGGAATTGACACCATCCATACTGCCATAATAATCGATCCAATTATTACTTTTTATGACTCCAATAGCTCAATTGTTAGATTTGTCTATGAAACTGGAGTTGTGGTTGGAAATATATAAAATCATCCATTCATGATCTCAATTATATTGTTTTAGCTCGACATGGTTTGTTAAGGATGGTACTATTAAAATTGATTTAATATTGATTAAAAATATGTTGTATCTGACATGAACTTAATGCGAATTTTCAATGTTTATTTGTTGCAAATTTATTTGACATTCATTTTCTAATTTGGAATTGAACTCAATTCAAACCTACTAAAGAAAAACTTCTAAAATGGTGAACATTTCAATGATTTATTGACCATTTATAAAATTAGTTTAACTCTAAGACCTCCCTTTAAAATTTCACCAGATAATGAACATGATGGTTTATCTTCTTTCTGCAAAACATGTATAAAAAACCTACATCATCAACCTGGACTAAAGAAATTAAATTTTTCCTTAATGTCATCAAGTTCATTACCCCTTATTAATATGGTAGATATCTTATCCTTGTTCATATGTTTATATAATAATTTAGAACTATACTAAGGGTTTAATCATTGATAATATATACCTTACTAAATTTTCTAGTGGCATAATTCAGTATGCTCTCTCTATTTTTTGTTGAGTGAAATAAAGCCTCGAAATCAATGTTACGTTATTTTAATAGACTGGTGACACTTAGTAAATAATCATCCTACTGAAAATTAAGTTGTGTTGTTAAAACTTTTATGGTTTATTTAATTCATTGTATATCCATTCATGCTCACCCAATATATTGGATTGTTAAATTATCCATGAATCCCCCTATTCCCTCTAATATATTTGGTTTTTTTGGTTACAAATTTGTTATCCATTTCTAATTACATCGATATTATATTTCAATTACAGTAAATGCAACCAATTGAAGAGAGCCTATGGAAAAAGATGATGGACAACTATTATCACATGGATAAGATAGAAATTCCACCACTAGTGCCTGTAGTGTGTATTTTATTTGAAATATGTATATTTAAATAATATATAATTTCATGTGATTAATATTTTTAAACATTTATGCATGATCCACCTCTTAGGAAACAATTATTTGATGATAATCCTAGTAGTGGTCCTAGTATTCCAGATTGTGATATGAGGGGGGGGTACAAGAACTGGGTGATCTAGTCAGCATACCTGATTAGACCCTACCGCTCCCACTGACATTCCATCTATCCCACATTTTGATCCTAGTGTATCGTTAGGGACACCTGGGATATTTGGGCCTCCCATGTTTTCACCAACCATTACATCTGATTCTTTTCACCCATCTTTACCATATCCAATGATGATTTCCACTCCCCATCCAGCATTCTTCCAGCCATCTGTTCCATCTTATTTTACTTATACTTCATTATCTTTGAGTTTCTATATTCCCTCTTCGTAGACACCTACTCTGCCACAACCTATCCCTACGGAGCATACACTGCGACCCACTCCACCTGTATAGGGTTTTCCTTTAGTCTTTTTGGATCCAACAAAACCCATTAATCATACTACCACAAGTATATTTATAGAACCCTAACAAATTTTTATACCATTATTTATTTTCATTATAACATATATTGATAAAATAAAAGTTTTCTTTCCTAACAGATACATCTACTGATAAGAGGAGGGGTCAGGGGAATACGAGAATGTGTGAGGTGTAGACCATTGCTTTTAGTTGATGGTGGACTATAATGAAGATAATAAAATTATTGAAAAAACCGGGAAGCAATGTCGGAGTTTTTTGGTGACGCTTGCTAAATACTCCGATATCATTCCTGTAAGCCCGCTCTCATAGAGAGTGTTTCCAAATTAAATCAAGTATAATTATTGGGTTCAAATATGTGTAAAAAATTATCTTGTATTTAATACAATGTATTATCTTTTTATTTATATGAATTAATATTTTTGTGTTAGCTTCGGTTTAATTTCCACACTGCTGAGGGTGCACTGCCAGCACATCTAAAGGATTTATCTAAGCTTTTGATAGCCTATAAGAATGAGTTTTATATTATATGGAGTGATAGAGTTGGAACAGAGTTATTGGTGGTACCTGTCATGGATTAGTTTCTGATAGAATTGTATCAGAAAATGATTACTCATTGGAAGACTATCAAATTTAATGTATTAATCACATTTGAGGGTTTTAAATGAAAATTTTCATGTATTTCATTAATTATATCTTTTATTTTATTTTATTTTATTGATGAATCATCTATAATAAATAAAAAAACATTGATTTTGAAAAATACCTCCACGCATTGGGATTTACTACAATGTCAGATCATGAGAAGAAGTAGGTATGACAGTTATTTATAATTTTTCTCTACGACATGCACATTATATTGTTTCCTCCATAATTTAATCATTTTATAAAGTTTTAATATAATTTTTTTATGAAATTAATTATTGGTAACCTATTTTTAATTATTGTTTCCTAAATTCAATATCATTTTAGAGGAAAACATTGAATATTGAAGGACGTGTGCCTCAAGCAAAACTATTTTGCACGAATAGATGGAAACATATGGTAGTGTAGTTAACAAACCAGCATATAAGATGATTAAAAGTTTTACATTGATGATTTAATAATTTAATATCTATTTTATAACTAAATAATCTATTTATATTTCTACCATGCAGATTTAGAGGTCCTTGATGCCTTGGAACCTGACAATTTTGGGCCAAATGATCACATACATCAGGTGTTGGGAGATGAGCACCCTGGAGGAGTACGCTGCTGACCTGGGATGAGTATAGTCCCAACGAGGTATTATCCTTCTTTATGTATGAGTTTTATTGCCATCGAGTTCCAGTAGGTTAAGTTACACACATAACAGGATGAAAAAAGGGCCACAGAGATGGCATAATAGTCTGCTTGGGCATACACTACATTTATGAAACAGATGAATGGTTTACATCCAACATATCCACCATAGTTTAGTATAGCTTATGATGAATATATTTCATCAGTGTTTTCTATATATGGTGCACCAGGTGGTTGTTCTAGTGGTGGTCAAGATGATGTCATTCCTAGCGATGATGATGGTGAGGAGGAGGCTGAGGAAGAGAAGGAGGCTATAGAGAAGCCTGAGGCTACAGAGGAGGGCAAGGAGCAGTCCAAGGAGGAGTATGAGGGAGAGGAGGAGGTCAGGGATGAGGTCGAGGTAGAGTACAAGGGTGAGGAGGAGGGTATTAAGGACGTTGGGGAAGATGTTAGTGAAAATTATATAGACAAGGATGAGGATGATGATAACGTTGATGATAGTGATGGTGATGAGGGAAAGATTGATCCGTTATATATTTTTATAGATATTATGAAAATTTAATGTTTGAAGATTTTTTATTCCTGGATATATGTTACATTAGGTAGGTCCCATTATCATTATTTCTTAAGCTATAAATAATAAAACTTGACTTGTTGATTTTCTGTGATTGATTCACCCCTCCCCTGGACACCCCACCCCCATGGACAAGCCCCACCCCCTAGACAGCCCCCCCCCCCCCCGTACACCCCCACCCACTACACAACCCCACCCACTAGACACCCCCACACCCACCTGGACACACCCATCCCCTTGGACCCCCCCCCCCCCACCTCGTACACCCACACTCCCTAGGACACCCCACCCCCTAAACACCACCACCCCTCTATACACCCCCACCCCTATGGACAGATCCTCCATCCCCACCCCCCGGACAACCCCCACCCCCTGGACACCCCCACCTCCTTGGAAATCCCCCCACCCCCTAGACACCCCCACCCTGAACACCCCACCCCCTTGGACCACCCCCCCCACCACCAAGACACCACCCCTGGACACCACCTCCCCCTGGACACCCCCACCACCTTGGACAACCCCCACCCCCTGGACACCCCACCCCAATGGACACTTCCACCACTTTGGAAACCCCCATCCCCTATACACCCCACCACCCCCTTGGACACCCAACAACACTCACCCTTTAGACAACCCCCACCCCCTGGACACCCCCTCCCCCACCCCCTTGACATCCCCTTCACCCCATGGACACCCCCACCCCCTGGACACCCCCACCCCCGGCACACCCCCACCCCCATAGAGAGTACCACCCACCCCACCCCCTAAACAACCCCCACCTTGTAGAACCCCACCCCACCCACTCGGACATTCCACCCCTCCACCCTCCACCCTCAGACACCCCCACCACATAGATAGACCCCCCTGCCCCCCCCCCCCCCACCCACCCACCCCCCCCCCCCTTAGTCCCACCCAGACACCCTCACCCCCTTGGACTGCCCCCCTAGACACCCCCACCCCCCTTGGACAACCCCCACCTCCACCCAGACACCCCCACCAACTTGGACATCCCCCACCCCCAAGACAACCCCCATCCCCACCACCATGGACACCCCCCCACACCCCATTGGATTGTCACCCCACCCACCCTAGACACCCCCACCGCCACCCCCATAAATACCCCCCCACCCCCCCCCCCCCCCCCGGACACCCCTAACCCCTTGGACATCCCACACCCATGGACACCCTCCCCCACCCCCTTGGACACCCTCCCCCTCAGACAGCCCCACACCCTTGGACAACCACCCCCACCCCACCCCCCTTGGACATCCCCCACCACATGGACAATGCACCCCCAACCCCCCTGAACACACCCACCCCTCCCAACCCACTCTTGGACACCCCCCCCCCTTTTTACCCCCCCCCCCCCCCCCAACCCCATGGACCCCCCCCCCCCCCCACCTCCACCACATTAGACTGTCCCACACTCCCCTAGACACCCCCCCCTCCCACCCCCATCCCCTTAGAGGCCCCCCCACCTCCCGGACACCCCCACCCCCTTGGACATCCCCCACTCACCCTACGGAAAGAAACAACCCCCCTGTACACCCCCCCTGGACACCCCACCCCCTTGGATATTCCCCCCTAGACAGCCACACCACGACCCTTGGAAAATGATATCTTTGAAGTCATTTATTCATTTTTATATCTAATTGCCTGTGAGAATTATTACACTTATTTCATCTAAAATGACAAATGACTATGAATTCAATTATGAATTCATATTATGTATTCCATATTCTGTATCCCATATTAGTCTTATTATGTATGCCATATTAGTTATATTCTATTAATTATGTCATATTATTCATTTATCTATATTATTTATTCCATATTCTGAAATCAATTTTGTATTCCATATTATGTATGTGTTATACATAATTAAATTCAATATGTATTGAATTCTAAATTGAATCCACTGTATAATTCATAATTCTGTATGTAATTCATAATTCATTTTGTATGTGTTATTCATTCATAATTAATAATTCAATACATAATTCATTCTGTATATATTCAATTTAGAATTCAATTCTGAATTCTATATTGCATAGGGTAATTGGGTTCTGAATTGAATTCTGAATTCAATGAAATTCTAAATTATGTATTGATTTCTATGTATATGTGATTTCCAGGTGCATAGGGGATTTTAGAGGGGGAGGTAGGTCAGCCTATTGCTACAATTTAAGAAATCTATACCTAAGGTTCTGAACCGTAGTTATATGTCTGAAAAGTTACTTTATACCAACGGTTTACGTAAAACTATTTGTAAAACTATATACCCACAGTTACTAAACCATTTTTATAGAACCTGTATTCAGTTTTTACCAATGGTTTTATGTAAATCGTTCATAAATGATTATTCCAATGGTTTCAGAACCATTGGAATAGATCTGAAATTTCTTAATTTAAAAAAGTTATTAACTTTTGGTATAAAGTTATACCAACAGTTTTCTAAAATCATTGGTATAATGTGAAGTCCAGAGCCATATACCAATGGTTATACTATAATAGTTTCTATATGTATAACTCGGCGTCTAACTAGCCAATGTTTTGAACAACCATGGGTATAGTTTATACAAATAGTATTATCCCTTTACCAATGGTTTAAAACCATTGGTATAAATCATGTTTCTATTAGTGTAATGTGAGGACCAATCAATTTTTTAGAATTTGGGTCCTCATGTTTTTCTCATGGTTTGGAAATCTGTGCACAAGTCACAAGCTTAGTTCCACTTACCAGTGGCATGACCTTGACATAGTTTGGACTAACTATGTGAGCTAATTATGTAGGGTCTTTCACTTAATTACCAAGAGAAACATAGTTTGCACACTATTTTCCAAACTATGTGGACACACCCTGCGAGCCATTAAAAGTGTCAAAATACCAAAATTCCATTCTCAACTTAGATGAAATTTTGTTCTACATTCTTCTCCAAGATGCATGCCTAATAGAGGGGACCGCTCTATTTCTTCATCCCATAGGATGTGATCTCACTTCTATATCTTAGCTCTATTCCTCCGATCATCAACTTCATTGGAACCACATTAGTAAGATCTCAAATACCATTATTCTCTTTTCCATCTCTCTGACGATATGGTCTTCTAAATACGTGTGAGTCAATTTTCCCTATTTATAATTTGTTCATCTAAAATATTTATTTCTTTCAAATCATCTTGAGTTAGAGGTTAATATCAGGCATGAAATCATTTACCAACCTGAGTTAGGTGATTCTTGTCTTTCTCGGTGATTTTTCTTGTGTTTTAGGGGGGCGACATTGAACAATCCATTGGGGAGTCTGACCGAGATTCAAATAATTTAATTTTTTTATTTTAATTGATGAATTTAAATTATGATATGCCTATAGGAATTATTAATTAAGACTAAAAGTGGTATGATACTAGTGAGAGGCTTCATACTGTGGTCAGAGTAGTCTAGGTTTTTTTAAAAATAATAACTATTATTACTAAATGTGATGCATTTCTAGGTTCATACTGAACAAGATAGGATCGCCCAAAAGACCATGTTTGGATTTGACATGTGGTATTTGGTGATGTAATCCTCATGTTGGTCATGGACTAGATTATATGAGTGATGATCCTCATAGGTTTGGCGACAAGGACATCGGATTGAGGTGATGATGTCGTTTGGTTATAGGCATGGCCCGGGTGATGTGATGTGGTGATGAATATCAAGTTGAGAAACACAGTCGCAATGAAATTAGTTTCTATGTGATGATGATTAGGGATGCATTTGGTGAATTATGCTAACATGTTTTGCCCAATTTTTTATTTGGAGTCATTTTCATAGAGGATGACTCGTATGTTCTGGTGGTTTTGAGAACTCATGTGGGTAGATGTATCTGTTAGATGCAGATTAGAGAATGGATGGAGTTTATTTTCATAGAAATACACATGGATTGTGAGGAGACATATATTTACATTATTGAGACTATATATTAATGGATGAGTCTCACTACAGTTTGCCTGTTGGGAATTTAATAATTAGTTAGACGAATATTACCATTCCTCGGGATGTCAGATGCTGAGTCTACATCAACCATATCTTTTTTCAAATAAAATTACATGATTTTAAGCATAATAAACCAACATATTAAAATCCAAGGATTATAATGTTTACTGTCTTGTTATACTAGGTATATAAAACATAAAATAGGGAATTAAGTAAAACATTTATTTATTTATCCTTCATAAAGAGATTCTAACTCCCGTTGTGATTATACATCTTCAAAGGATAACCTGGGGATAACATGAACATTATTATGAGCTAAAATCCCATTAAGGGATTAATTATAAGAATAAATATTTATCAGATTGTTTATAAATCAAGAAATAATGACATAAAAAAGGCATAAAATGTAATTGAACATATGGAACCATAACTTGTATAACTTGGGATCATATAAACATAGAATAATATTGACGGGGAAGCAACATAAAAATGAATTTAGCATGATTTAAGGATCATTAAACTTTAAGGATCACAACTCAATGTTAAGTTCCAAGACCATTTCACATGGTAGCACAAGTCAAGGCTAACTGCAAAGACCATTTCTCATGGTAGCAGAAGTCAAGGCTAACCACCAAGACTGTTAAACATAACATCACCTGAGACTCAACATTACCCAATTCACTGAAGAACTATTATGGTGAACCGATCATAAATTGTTCATGAATATGCTTTCCATTTAGAGAATGATTCACAATCTATCATATATAAATATAAAGGGAACCCATGGAAAGAAATGGGTATCATAATCATGTCATAAAGAATAATTTAATGGGTGTATCATACAGGTTTCCACGAAAGAAAGTAACTATAACACACATTTAAATTCATAAGTGGAAATGGGAATATATCAAATTAAGTGATGTCAAACATAAGTTATAACATGTAAAAAAAGTTTTTAAGAAATTTTAGCATTAAAAATTGTTAGTACTTATTTAAGGAAAAAAATTAAGAGAATTTAAAATCAAAAAGGTAATAATATTTTATACAAAAACAGAAGACTAAAAATGATGCTTTCATAATAAAAAATACTAATTTTATAAAAAATGGTGTCTTGAAACAGATGTTATAGTGCACTTAAAATTAGGTTAAAATTCAGGAAGTATTGAGGAGTGAATCACTTAAATCATGTATATCCCTGAAAGAGAATGATTAATGCATATTGATAAACGTGTTTGGAAATAAAAATAGAAATTATATGGTATACATTAACCTAACATAGGATTTCATTTGGGTAAAAAGAGAGTAAGAATAACCCAATGGAATAATGGAAGTTCGGGTAGAATCCCTTTCTTTAAGTCTGATGGTGGTCTCTACTTGATATTAATGACCTGAATAATAAAATTATGATCATTAATTGATAATTATAGAACCATTTTTACATTTAATTGATTTATTATAACCTTTTTTATATCATTAATAACTTTTTGATTGTTTATGAGGTTCAATTTCATTGTTTGGGTTCGTTTCTTTCATGATGGGTTTACATATATACATGAATGGATAATCATGTAAAATGGGGATGGTTATCTAGAATTGGAGTTATATTTTATTATTTCACATTCATAAGGTTACATGGTTATAAATTTCATTTCGTTACTTGGAGTGAAGATGAATCATTATATAAAACATTAGTGATAACCTTTTGGGTTAATTGGTTGTTTTGGATCACAGCAAACACAATTTGTTTTATAAATCAAAACCATGTGTACAAAAAGATTACAGAACCATATATGAGATATAATACATATATTATAGTCTGTTTCAACCATAAAAATTGGTTCATGTACAGAATTGAAGATGGTAAAAGAAATTGAAAACATGTCGCCCTTGAATGTGATTAATTAACACATCTTGGATGATGTTTCATTTCTAGTATAAAAGAAGGGTAAAAGAGGGGCAATAAAAAATATTCCATTATCATAACAACATTAAAGTACATATAAGGTACTTTATTTTTCATAACATTTTTATTAGGATAGATATGTATGGAAAAGAAATCAATGGAACTTGAATGGAAACTAATAGAATTGAAAAAAGTAATTTACCTCTTCAAATAATCATCCTTGAGATCCTCTTAATGGGAGGTTATTTGGTGTTTTGAAGAGAAAAAGGGATTTTAGAAGTGGGGTAGGAGTTTGAGTTGATATTTGAGCAGAATTTATTCTTGGAACAAGGCTTGAGAGGAGTAAAGATTTTAGGGGAGTGTGGGTAGTTTTTATAGTGGAGTGGAAGAGGGTTTTCTCAATATTTTAATCATTATTTTATTATTTTTCCATAAGGAAAGAAATAGTAATGATTTCATGCCCAGAAATAGTAATATGTACATGGGAGTTCAAACCAAGGGTTCTTACCTCAGCTATGATGCTAGAATTAGTGCATTCAACTAATAATGTATATATATGGTAAATTACAGTATTTTACAATTCATACAAAAATCAAGTATTTTAGATAAATCTAAAAAACTCACCCTAATAATTTTTAGTTTTTTAGAATCTAAAAAAGAACTCCATTTTAAGAAAATATATTTTCTAAATATGGGAAATTTAATTTTTAAATAAAATTTTCATTTACTTTAAAAATACATATTTTAAAATTGTAATTGATTTTATAATACCATGAAAAATAAAATAAGGTCCCATAAAATAATATTCTAATCATAAGACATCAAAAAAATAATTTACAAATACATTTTATTAACATCAATTTTTATTTTTAATTATTAAATCATTTGTAAAATTGTAATTAAGAATTCAAGACTTATAAAAAAATAATAACATTATCATATTGTCACTGATAAAATGGATAAATTTTATTTATACTTTCATTGGTAAGGTTACTATTTATTTGGACATTTTAGTATTTATAAGATTCCTATTAATATTCATAAAGGTACCATTACTATTCATAAGGATCAATTATTATTAACCATAAATTATGTTTGTCTTATCAGACTCTAAACACCTTACTAATCCCAACTGTATATGTCAGATTTTCAAAATTCAAAAGACAGAAGTGGAAAAATTATGTTTAATGGTCACATAGTTTTTATTATCATGACATTACATTTTTATTCCTAATGTGATTATAGTATAAGGAATAATAATAAGAATTTAATTCAATTGATAAAACATTGGGTCGTTACATTCTTCCCCCCTTATGAAATTTTTCCCTCAAAATTTTGTTTTACAATCTAAGCCATAAGTAGTTGAGGGTGTGTTTCCTTCATTGCCTCCTCTAGTTCCCTTGTTTCCTCTTTGTACTTCAGTTTCCACCAAATTACACTGATCTGGTGGGTAGTCTTCTTATGTAAAAATTTATCTATATGATCCAATATCTTCACTGGCTGCTCCTCGTTTGAAAGGTCATCCTCAAACTGTACCACCTCTAAAGATTGTACATGTTAAATATCTGGTATGTACTTTCATAAGACGGATACATGGAATACAACATCTAATTTAGAAATGGGGGGTGAATGTGCTAGTAGATAGGCCACAACTCCAAAATAATCAAGAATCCCAAAGGGGCTTATGTACCTGGGTTTTAGCTTTCCTTTCTTCCCAAATCTTATTAACTTCTTCCATGGAGATATGTGAAGAAATACCATGTCTCCAACATTGAACTCATGGCCTCATCGATGATTGTCTTCATAACTATTTTTTAGACATTGGGATTGATTGATGTTCTACTGGTTAATTTTCAACTTCTCCACCATTTCTTCGACCATTTCTTGTCCTAGCAGCTTATGCTCACCGACATCATCCCAACACACCAGTGTTCTACCCCTTTTCCCATAAAGGGATTTGTATGGTTCCATTCAGATGGTTGAGTTGAAGATATTGTTATAGTAGAATTCAAAAATTGGAATATGTTGGTACCATCGTCCATTTAAGTCCATAGAACATTCTCTCAACATATCTTCCTATGTATGAATAGTTTTCTCAGATTGGCCACTAGTTTGAGGATGATAGGTCATGCTGAAGTTCAGATCCGGGCTTAGAGCTTGCTGGAGACTTTTCCAAAACAATAATGTGAATATAGGATATCGATCGAATACAATATATATTGGTAATACATTAATTTTTAACACCTATTTTATATATATTCGTGCAATTTTATCCATTGATTATTCCTCTCGAATTGTGATATAGTGAGTTGTGTTTGTAAGACAATCAACAATGACCCATATTGCATTGTTTCCTCTAGATTCCCTTAGAAGCACAGTGAAAAAATCATTGGTGATGTTATCCAACATCCATGTTGGTATGGGTAGTGGTTGAATCATCCCCTTAGACTTCTATCTTTATGCCTTAACTTGTTAACATACCAGGAATGTTGATGTATATTCTTCATTCTCTTTATTCATATTGTCCCACCAAAAGTTCCCTTAGATATCTGGATACATCATTGTGATCCTTGGGTGAATAGAGATGGTTGAGCTATGTGAATAATTCAAAATATACTTATTGATCTCTAGATATGATAGTACACATAATCGTGACCCAACCCTTACAAATCATTCCTCATAAATCTTGAACCAATAGGATTTTCCATTTCTAATAGGTTCCACCATTTTCTGAATTTCCACATCATTTATTTGATCATCCTTTATTTTCTCCTTGAGGTATGGTTGAGAAATAATTTGATAAAGGATTTATTATGTTTTTCTCTCAATGATTCACATGTCCATCCTTTCAAAAATCTAAGACGATTGGATCCTTTTCAATTCTCATCATTGATAAAGATGAAGGATCCTTTCTGCTTACAGCATCTACCACCTTATTTTCCTTACTAGAATGGAAGTGGATTGAGTAGTCATATTTCTTGATGAGTTATAACCATTATAATTGGTGCATATTACACTCCTCCTATGTGAATATATATTTTAGACTCTTGTGATAAGTATATATCACACACTTCACCACATAGAGATAATACAAAAAAAAATTTAATGAAAATATCATTACTGACAACTTCAGATATATCATAGGATAGTTATTCTCATGGATTTTCATATAACATTAGGAATAGGCTATCAATTTATCACTTTTCATCAGCACAAATCCTAATACGTTCTGTGAAGAATCATTTTACACCACAATGAGTTCTCCACTTGTTGGTATTGTGAGTACTTGCACAGTGATAATCCTATTTTTGATCTCCTTAAAGCTTTCCTAACATTCTTGAGTCTAGAAGAACTTAAATCCCTTATGTGTCATCTTGGTCATTGGGTTTGAAAATTGTGAGAAGTTCTTCACCAATAATTGATAACACTGGGATAGACCCATAATGTTTAGGATCTCTGTTACAGATGTTGGCTTGGCCATTCTTCAATTTCCGTTGTCTTGGAAGGGTCTACAAATATCACTTCCATGGTGATTACATGCCCCATGAATTATACTTTCTCTATCCAGAACTCACATTTACTGTACTTTTCATATAGTTTCTCCCTCCAAAAATCCAGAAACACGGAATCTAAATGCACCTCAGGTTCCTCCTTGCTCTTGGAGCATATCAGAATATCATCAATAAATACTAGAACTAATTTATCGAAGTAATAACTAAAGACTCTATTCATTAGATATATGAAAATTGATAGAGAATTATAGAGTCAGAATGGAATCACTATGAAATCATAATTTCCATACCACATTTGAAAGGCATTAATGGGAATATCTTCCTTCCTCGCCTTTAATTGGTGATATCCGGACTGAAGTTCCACCTTAGAGAAATAACTGGCCCCATTAAGTTTATAGAACAAGTCATTTATCCGAGGTAGGGGATACTTGTTCTTTATCTTGATTTTATTGAGATCATGATAATCAATGCTGAGGCACATTTAAAAATTATTCTTCTTTACAAAGAGGACTACCTCACCCCATGGTGAAGCACTAGGTTGTATAAAACCCTTCTACATATTCTCTTGTAACTGCTTCTTTAGATCTTTTAGACATACGGTGTCCATTCTATATGGTGTGTTTGATATAGGTAGGGATTAAGAATAAGTTCAATTGAGAACTCAACCTCTTCATCGGGAGGAAGACCAAGTAGTTATTTAGGGATTACATCATTGTAATCCCTCATGATGGGCATATCTTTGAGAAGTATCATCTCCATTGTCTAAATTACTTGAGCTAGAAATGCTTTCTCATAATTAAGTAATACCCACACATGAGACAATGATTCTAATGGAGATTAATCTTCCTTCTTACACATGTATAGAGTTGTAGGATGATTTTTGATTTGAATAGTGATCTCCCTTTCCCAGAAGATGATTTTGGATTTGTATAAAGATAGACATTCCATGACCAAGATTAAATAGAACTCCCCTAAAGGAAGTATGTCACGTTTTTTTGGGTGGTTCAGTCCACAAACATTTACCGGTGATGAGATATAATCCTTGGGTGAAATAATTTCCCCATTTTTTGTTCTCATATATAACATATCCTCCAAATATTGAGGTGGTATTTGAATAGTTCTACTAAACTTGCAAGATATGAAACAATGCCTAGAACCATAATCAAATAGTATGTTCACTAGTCTTAGATGAATAAATAATGTACCTATCACCACTTCATTGTCTTTATCCACCTCAGTAGTACTGATAACATAAACTATTCATAGTTTCCTTAGAGGTTGCTGTTTATTTCCTCCGACAACCCTTGGCATAAAAGAATTGTTCGCATAATGTGCAAGAACCTTGTAGTTGTAACACTGCACCACTAGCTGAAAGTTTATCTGAACCTTCCTTTCCTCTTACACATTAGTAGGATTCTCCAAATTCCTCTATCAGAATTTATCATGATGTCTTGTTCTTCCACATTTGAAGCAATTTTGAGATCCCTTTAGACAGTTCCCAGGATGTTTTTTCCCACAATTTTTACATGTGGGGTTTTCTATCTTTTCTTCATCATGGGATTTATTTTCTAAACCACCCATATTAGAATCCATATTTTTATTTTTTTCATCAGGACCATGAGACCATGGGGAGTCTCTGATCTCCATTTCAACATTGAGGGAACAATGGACAATAAACTCAAAACTATCAAAGTCTCAAATTTCCAATGCTTTTTGTAGACTTGGATTTACTCCACTAAAGAAGCTATCTACCTTAGTTTTGGTTTTCATGAAAATGTCAAAGATATTATTGAAAGCCTTTTGAATTTTACTTCATACACTTCTATGGACTCATCTTCCTTCTACTTGAGTACAGGGAACTTCATTTCCATATTGAGATTGAGGGTTTGGGGAAAATATTTATTGAAAAATATTGTCGTGATTTCCTCGCAATACATGGAATCAATTTCCTCCTTAGACATTATATTTTTGATCATTTTCCACCAATTATCATCTTCCCTATTAAAACAATAGACTACTAGTAAAAATTTCACTTCTTTTGAGCACAGGAGGACAGAGAATATATTTTCAATGCAGTTAATCCACTATTCCACAAGGATAGGATGGGAAGATCCACTAATAATGGGACACCTTTGCTGCATAAAGGATTATATTGAAACATTCTATTTTATTGGAGGATTAAATAATTCCACGTGATTCAAGTTATTATTCATTACATGATCCAGTTGAGTAATTACTATCATGAAATTTAGAGCACCCTTTCCCATCATATGAGGAATATCATTAGGGAAATTGTCACATTTCCTATCACATTGATTGTTATCATGTTTTATTCTATTTACCTCCATCAACTAAGATAAATAAATTACAATTAGGGGGCTTGAATACATACCTAATAAGAATAAAAAATGAAACTTTAAACATAAAAGGATAAAATATTAAAGGAAAAGTAAATCCTAACTTGTGATTTCCTATGTTTCAATCTAGGTTATCCATGATCTATTTCCTAACATATGTTATTTTGGCCTTTTGTTGTTCACTTAATAACGGTCCATAAAAAGATCATGAATTTAACCAAGAATATCCCCCTAGAGTGTCAAACTAACTGTGTAGCAAGGTCCATTATCGTGCCTCAGGTCCCATTTGAGTCTACCTCAATGTATTGTTTTCAGGTTTTACATAAAGATGCATTTGTGCGAGATTCACCTCTACCTTTTTCTATCTAGACAGGGATGAATTTCCCTAATAAACCACTTACTCTATACTAACCAATATTTTGAGGGGTTTTCTTATACTTAGTATCATCCCTAAGGTTCATACTAAAGTTCCATATTCCCAATCTCCAAAAATAACTAGACCCTCCTATGATACCAACTATAGGAACCCTAGCCTTTTATACATAACATTACATGATTTTAAGCATAATAAAACATTATATTACAAGCCAAGGATCGTAAATTCTAGTGTCTTGGAATACACGTACATAAAACTTAATACATGGGACTAAATAAACTATTTATTTATTTATTATTTATAAAGAGCTCCTAACTCCCATTGTGATCATAAATATTCATAGGATAACATGGGTATGACATGAAAAAAGGGTTGAAATAAAATCCCAGTAAGGGATTAAGCATAAGAATAAATCTTTATCACAATGGTTAGGAAGCATGAAATAATGACATAAAAAGGTATAAAACATAATTGAATATATGGAGCCATAACATATATGAATTGGGATCATATAATCATGGAATCATATTTATGTGGAAGCAACATAAAACATGAATTTATCATGATTCAAGTATTTTTGAACTTAGAAGAGCACAGTTCAAGGTTAACCACCAAGACCATTCCACATGGTAGCACAATTCAAGGCTAATATCTAAGATCGTTCCCCATGGAAGCACAATTCAAGGCTAACCGACAAGACCGTTGCACATAAAATCTCATGAGACTCAATATTACCCAATGCATTGGAGTTATATATAGTCCCACCCATATGAAAATGTTCATGAATATTCTTTCCACATATAGAATCTTATACAATCAATCATACATAAACATATGTGAACCCATGGAATGAAATCGGTATCATAATCATGTCATAAAGCATAATCTAATGGGATTATCATACAATTATCCATGAAAGAAAATAATTAGAACACAAATGGACATCCATAATGTGAAATAGGCATATATCATGGTAATTGATGTCAAAAAAAAGTAATAACATGTAAAAATATTATTTAATAAATTTTAGCATTAAAACATTTTAGTGTGGTTTTAAAGAAAAATACTAAACTGAATTTAAAATAAAAATGGGAATACTATTTTATATATACACATAAGTGAAACAAAGAATATTTCATAATAAAAAGATTAATTTTATAAAAACAATGGTGGCTTAAAACTTATTGTTGAGTGCACTTCAAATTCAGTAAAAATTCAAGAAGTTCCCTTAAAACTGGATTTCTTATCCGAAAGTATTGAGGATGGAATCACATAAAATCATATATATCGTAGAAAGATAATTAATAATGGATCATGATACAAGATTTTATACATATACACTGAAATTATAAGGTTTAAATGAATAGAATTTATGTTTTCATTTGGGTAAAAAGAGAGTAATAATAACCTGAAGGAATAATGGAGGTTCAGGTAGAATCTCTTACCTTAAGTTTGATCGTGTTCTCCACATGATATTAATGACCTGAATAATCATATTAGGAACATTAATTAAAAATTACAGAACCTCATTTACATTTATTTTATTTATTATAACCTTTTTGAGTTCATTCATAACCTTTTGGATTGGTAATGAGGTTCAATTTCATTGATTGGGTTCGTTTGTTTCATGATGGGTTACTTATATACATGAATGAATAATCATATAAAATGAGGATTGATGTCTATAATTGGAGTTATATTTTATTATTTAACATCATTGAGGTTACATGATTGTACATTTTATTTGGTTACCTGATGTTAAGATGAATCATTATATAAAACAATAGTGATAACCTTTTTGGTTAATTGGCGGGTTTTGATCACAACAAACACATTTTGTTTTATAAAGTAGAACCATGTGTAAAAAATATTCTAGAACTATATATGAGCCATAATACATATATTATAGTTTTTGTAACCCTAAAAATGTTTTCATGACAAGAATTGAAGATGGAGAAATAAATTGAAAACCTCACATCCATGAATGTGATGAATTAACACATCTCAGATTGTATTTTTATTTCTATTATAAAAGAAGGGTGGAGGAGATGAGATAAAAAAAGTATTACATTATCAAAAAAAAATCTATTACATATAAATTATTGGATTCATAATAATATTTGGATGTGTAGAGGTAAGTATAGAGAAGATAACAAAGTAACATGAAAGGAAAGTAAAAGAATTGAAAAGAGGAATTTACCTCTTAAATTTATCTTTCTTCAGAGCCGCATACGGGGAAGGGATTTGGTATTTAGAAGATACCAATGGAGGTTGGACATGGGGTATGAGCTTGGGGAGATATTTGAGAATAATTTAAGCAAGACACAAGGATTTATAGGAGTGAAGAGGAGAGAGGAGTGTGGTTGGTTTTTATAGTTGACGGGAAAAGGGTTTTCCAAATATTTTAATCATTAGTTTAATGTTTTTTCATAAGATAAGAAATAGTGATGATTACATGACCAAAAATAGTGATATGTTCATGTGAGTTATAAAAACTTGTTCTTACCTTAGTGACGATTCTAGGAAATTTTCATTTAACTTATAATATATATATATGGTAAATTACCATAGTTTACTGTTCATAGAAAATTCAAGAATTTTAGAAACATATCAAAAATTCACCCTTACCATATTTTTATGTGTAGAATACAAAAATGAAGTCTATTTTATGAAAATAAATTTATAAATATGGTAAATTTAATATTTAAATAAAATATTCATTTACATGAAAAATACATATTTTAAAATTATAACTGATTTTATAATACCTTGAAAAATAAACTACGATCCCATAAATATATCCAATAAACATAATAATTCAAACCAATAATTTATGAATACATTTAATGAAAATAAATTTTCTTTTTTAATTATTAAATTATTCATCAATTTTTAAAAAATCTTGATGACTTATAAAAAATACCAATACTATCATATTTAAACTTATAAGATGGATAAATTTTATTTATACTTTTATTTGTAAGGTTACTATTTAGTTTGATGATTTACTATTTATGAGGATCATATTACTCATAAGGGTAACATTACTATTCATAAGGGTCTGTTACTATTTACCAAAAATTAAGTTTGTCTTATCGGTCTCCAAACATCTTACGGATCGCAACCTTGTTTGTCAGATTTTTGAAATTCAAAACATAGAAGATGAAAATTTATGTTTAGTGGTGAGATATTATTTATTATCATGATATTAAATTGTGTTTAATAATTTGATTATATTATAATGAATAATTATAAAAGTGAATTCCATTGACAAAATATTGCGTCATTATAGAGTCAAAGGTGCATTAATTTGTGGGACCAATATATTTGTGCCTCAAAAGAAGTTCTTTGCGCTACTGGGGTTTCTTATGAGTTGATCTTCATGGTAGAAAGTATAGATTTTTGCGTGTGCCATTCAGAAATTATTGATTTCATTTAATAATGATGTTTCAGTATCCATAGGGTGCCAATATTCTATTAGAGGAGGTTCTAGAGGGATCTCCATCTTGCAATTCAACATGGGATTCCATGGGCTACAAGATAAGTATACTCTCCTCTACCATTGTACAAGATTTATCCGGAGCTATTGATTTTATCCTTATGGATTTTAGGAACAAGGGAATAATGTTAACTCTTATGATATGCAGGGGTTATTTTATTTATTTTTAATTACTCACCTACTTAATCACATATGTAGGATGTGAACACATTTGGGGTGGCCTAGTGAGATTATTTCTCTCACCCTATAAGGACCCTTTAGGATATGTGTATACATTATGGATTTTAATATAGGTGAAGGTTCAAGAATAGAAGTTGGATCATATTTATTTTGTTAATAAGTGATATAAATCAAGGGACCATGGGTTCATACCTGAGTTGGAGTTTCATTTTTTTCAATATCATCATGATATTATACGTATGTACTATGGTCGGCCATGAGAGACCCATACATATTTTTTGATTTGTATTAAATTTCTTGGATGAATGGATCTAAAAATTTTATCTTGTGATGTTTAATATTTTAAGTGGTGTGTTGAAATTATTTATTATATTTATTTTTATGTAATATGCTTCCCCCATGAGTGGGTTACAGGTCCAATGTCTGTTTAATCTTTATTTTTCATTTCTTATTACATAAATTAGACTATTATCACATCATAAATAAAGGATATTGTCTCAATACTATCACCTCTTAACACTCTATATTCTAGTTAGTAGCATTTTTTGTATGGGGAGTCACACCTAAGGCCCAGTGGAATGTGACCCGTAGCACTGTTCAGGTTGGTAAACGGGTCTGAGTGATACAAGTGGTATCAAAAGAGTTTATTTTAATTATTTTGGGGTCTTACTATTTCACCTATGGTAGAATGGATATCATGATGTCTTTATAATTCGTCCTACAGCTCATGTATGGGTGCCTATAGCCACATGCACGCGGGACATACCACGTTTTCAGGGGTGGAAATGGCGTTCTACTTTTCTCATTTTACAGCTGATATTATTTCCACCGCATGTGGTGTAATTGGATGTAATTTTTAAATTTTATGTAATGTGACCCTTTTCTTGGTATCAAAAAGAAGGGATGTGTACCCTTGGTGTAGTATAGAAATGGATTTTTTCTATACTTTCTGATTTTTCACATAGTTTTTTTTAATATATATATTTGTGTGTGTGTGTGCATGTTCCTTGATAAAATTATTTTGATTGTATGTGGGGGCCTAGGTTATGATATGATGTTTTGGGATGTTTATAATTTCATTAATGGAATCTATGAAGCTTTTTCCTGCCAATCCCTTCTTTGGGGGAATCTTAATCATCCAACCCTAGAAAGTAGACCAAATGGAATCTATATGTGATGTGTAATATAGATTTATGGTTCTCACTCATATAATAGAAGGAAGGGATGATAATATGTTGGGATGTTTATAACAAAGTTGGGTGACTAGGTCATCAGATTAAGTTCACATTGTTTGTCAGGATGGGTATGTATAGAGCCATATGGGGTGAGCTGCTTAAAATGACAAAAAAGGAATCTAAGTGGAATTTTTTTCCTAGATTTATTTGGTGGATTCTTACATGGCTACCTCAAACTTTCATGTGATTCTTGAATTTGATATTGGTATGTGAGGGCCCATGAGCCCGAATTTATATTTGATACCTGGCTCTAATATGGGCGGGTAAGGTTCCAAGAGGCCAGCTGTCATGTGACATAGTTGATATGGTGGGAGTAAGGGTGGTGATTTTGTGTTATATATTACTTATTTCTATATCTATGTTATATATATATATATATATCATATGTGTTGTTTGACAATAGTATTATTATTGACCATGCTTCCACCTAGATACACTCTAATGGAGCGTCAGGCGGGAGATGATGTGGTATGTAACAGAACACATAGGTAGAGTCCCCAGAGGGTCGGTATGAGGCCCGTGAGGATTAGGAAGATCATGAGATGCATGTAAAAGATTAGGTACGAGCTCATGTATATTAATTGGAACAGGATCAGGTACAAGCTCCGGTGATGGTAGTCCAGCTTCAATATTTGACAGGCTTTGGGTCATGGCTAGATGAGAATCGTTGAGCAAGCCCGGTACGTCTTATCTAGGGTATTGACATGGGATTTCAGGAAGCATATCTTTTGATGGAATACTTGACATGAAGGTTCCAATCATAGTACCCACTATAATTTTAAGGTTAGGTTGGACCAAAATTAGTTTTTAACTAGATCAGTTCAATGTAGATAATCTTAGAGCATCAAAATACACCCCTAGGCCTATGGGTGAAGCTGATAAATTACATGCTCATTAGGACAGAAAAGTGTTGGTGGGACATGTAGGTTATGTTTGGAAGAAACAAGGGACTATCGTGGAAGTAAAATAAATCTAGGTTCTTCAATCACTTCATTCTAAAGATGCAGATGGATGAGAGATATCATGAGTTCTTGAGACTACAACACAGAGATTTGTCTGTTAGAAACTATGCAAAAATATTCACTTAGTTGTCTTGTTTTTTTACCCAGTATAGCGGGTCAAAAAATATTTAGGGTGTGGAATTTTGGGGATGGCTTAAAAAATCCATTCATGTGGATGTAAACATCATCAGGATGGCCACATTTTCAGAGAAATAAATCATTTTCTTAGAGATGAATGAAATTTGATGGATCAATCACATTCTATATGGGTAACAGCTTCATGTGATGTTAGTGGTGACAGTGCATATAAAAATAATCAAGGAAAAAAGAATTATCAATAGGGTGATATGGCCAGAGACCCGGGAGAACTACCTCAGCGGGGGTCATCGACGTTGTGTATCCAATGAGAGTAGTTGATTCATGTATGAATGCAGTGTCATGAGGCCTCAATTGAGTGTTGAGAATGTGGTCAATTTGGGAATCTCTAGAGGTTTTTCATGAAGCCTTCTTTGATAGTCAAATTTCTAGGAATGGGGAAGACTCAAGGTTCTAAGATTGGACTAGGAGTAGTACTAAGAGATGGTGGTAGATATTTAGATACACATGGAGGCCGGGGAAAAGATATTGGGTCCTAGATGTGGGGTTAGTGGCTAGTAGATGGTTCAGTACCACATGAATGTCAGGCCTTAGGTAGTCAAGCTTCATTATAGGTTCACATAGTGGTGCTTCCAGGTGTAGAGAAAGTTGGGTAGCTGGTTATTATTGGAGGTACACCATGGGAGTGACCAGATTTCCTTTTTATTTTGGAATGAATTTTTTTATGGTCTATTTTTTTATTTGAATGAGGTACATGGGATTTATAAATATACTAATTAGACACTAATTAATAGGTTTTAATCAGTTCAGATGCCTTATATATAGTGCATGGAACTATGATTTATATTTGGTAATAGATGGATGTGTTTCTTATATGAGGCTAATTATCATATTGGAATCGATGGGATGTGGGATTCATGAAATGTTCAAGGATACATGACCTATTGATAATCTATTGACATGAAGGACTATATACGTTCCATGTGTGGGCTGGGCATGAGAGAGGAATCTCATGTGATTGGGAACATGATGGGTGTTTCATGTAACATGGGCATGATATGGGAACCTAGTGAGGAGTATTATTAATGATTCGCTATGGGAGGACTTTGAGTCTGGGGGTGGTCTATTGACCATCACTTTGGATTTTATTGGATCAGGAAGTGACCGTGTTAGGTAAATCCTAATGCGGGGAGACACTTTAGGTAGTTGACTTGTGAATTTGAAATCAGGGTAACCCAGGTTAATTTTAGTGAAATTGGTACATATGGTCCCATATCTAGGGTATTTCTGATAACTAAGGTATGAGCTATGTTAAGGTAGGGATATTGTAATGTCCAGTGATTTTGGATCATAGAGAATTCCTTTCTAGTTTTGAATTTTCACAGTTTCGCGGGTAAAAAAATTTCATTCTTGAGATTCAAAATATTATTAGAAAAGACTCCTTGGCCCAAGTAATTTATTTTATGAGTCTAAAACCTTTATAATTATATTGTGTTTTCTATTATGTTTTGGCTGTGTTGGATTCTGATCACCAGACATTCTAGGGAACGCATATTGGAGCACATAATTTGGAAAAACATTCCCCCACACAAAGAGATACCATGCGGCCACCAAACGCACTGGAAACGGTAATTCAAACTGTGCTGGAGGGCATGAATGACCATAAAAGTACCTTTTCATTTTTTAGCAAAGGGATCTATGTAGCTTGCACATGGTTTAGGAAAATTGTGCTCTATATTCATTCTTAGTTCAAAAAATCAAGTGTCTAGGAATAGGCTCACCATAATTTGCCTAGCCATGTGAGGTTATTATGTAGGGTATGAATCTTTAATAGCATGAGTCAAATTCCAAATAGAGCTGGAAAACCATGATGCCCATTAAAATTGTAGAAATATAAAAATTCCATTCCCTCATTAAATTAAATGTCATCCTAATTTCTTATCCATGCCACACACATAGTTGAGGGGAGCTCTCTATTTCTTATAACCCATGGTCGAGATATCTATTTACCATACATTTTTTGTTCATAAATCCTTCTATGGTAATGGAACCATGTTGGTAATATCTTGAGTCCCCTTTCTTAACTTTTTCTTCCCTCTCTCCATACAATATATTAAATCTGTAAGATTAGATTCACCCTACTTTAACAGGGTCCATCGAAAATGTTGATTTATTCCATGTTGGATCTAGTTATAGGATATGATCGGATGAGAGAGAGTCTAAAAACATTATATAGGTTGTTCTTGTCTTCCACCATGATTTTTCTGGTGTTTTGGGGGTTCTTCTTTGAGTGTTCCATTAGGTACTCCTAGAAAGACCCTAATAATTTAATGGCGACATTTTAATTAATGAATTGAAACTATGACATGAATATGGTAATGATCATTCAAAACTACTACTTATATAGGTCTAGTAAGAAGATTCATACCTTGGTAAGATTAGGTCGGGGTGTTTATTTATTTAAATTACATATTATATATTTAATATGATGCATTACTAAGAACTAATGGAATATTATGGGAATGACCCAATGATTGAGATGGATTTTGATATCTAGTATGAGGTGATGTAATCATTATTCTATGAAAGTATAGGATTCTATGTGTGATAAAGACCAAATTTTGGGTGGCATAGTCGTCATATTGAGGCAACAAGGTCATTAGGTTGTGGTCATGGCCCGAGTAATGTGATATGCTGATGACAATTAGGTTGAGTGACACAGTTTCAAGAGAACAATGTTCTAAATGATGTGTCTTAGAGACTTATTTGGTGATTACTACTCACCAGTGTTAGCCAATGTGCTATTTAGAGTCGTGTACACATAGAAGGATGAAGATGGTGAGGTGGCACTGACAACTTTTGTTGGTATAGTCCTCTAGTAGATGCATCATAGGTAATTTTTGAAGGTTCCTTCCATAAAAAACCATGAATATGTAGAGGATCTAATGGTTGAAAGTGTTGAGACTTTCTGTCGGGGAATGAGGCTTGGTTTACTTCAAGAAATTGGGCGAGGAATAATTGGGAGGATGGAAATCTCTATTCTTTTAGACGTTAGCTATTGAGTTGACGTTGGATTCATTTGGGGGAAAATATAATTGTTCCTCAGATGTAATGCTTTGATTATTTGGGGTTTAATATAAGATGAGGTCCAAGGGAGTAGGTATAGATTATTGGGAATTCTTTTGGGACCCCGATTATTTGATTTTGGAAAGAGGAGTCAATAGAAACATGGTATTAGGATAATATTACAAGTGGTTCCTGAGGGCACTCTATATTTCTATACATTAGGGAATTCATGGGGAAATATACTAAGGATCCTATCCACTGTCATTGTACCAGAATTGGCCAAATAATTTGGTTGAATCATTGTGGTTGTTTAGAATAAGGGATGAAAGTCTATTTATATGATATGCAGTGATTCTTTTATTTATTATTAGTAGACACCTGCTTAATCACAATTGTAGGATAGGAAGACATTTGTGGTAGAATAATAAGATACATTCTCACACCCTACATGGGCCCTTCAGGACGCGTGCAGACCTTATCGATTTGTGTCCAGGTAATGGTTCAGGTTCAAGAGTTAGAAAATAATTATTGAGTTATCATGGGATTAAAATAATAGAACCATGGGTTATTTCCTTGGATGGAGTTATCTTTTTTGTTATCTTTTTATATCATCATGATATTATATGTATGTACTGAGGTCGACCATGGGATACACTTCATTATTTATTATTTTTTATGACCTATATTTGATGTATGTTTTTAAAAATTGTATATTGTGATGTTTAATTCTTTATGTGGTATATTAGATATTATTTATTATTATTTCAGTTGTCTTTGATGCTTCCTCCATGGGAGGGTTACTCGTATAGTGTCTATTTTGTATTTTTTTCCAATAATTATTACATATATTATATCATTATTGTGTCATCATTATCCGATGTTATAGTATCTCTACTACCTCATCTTTACACCCTTTCTACTAGTTACCAGCATTAAGCATATGAAGAGGCATGCCTAAAAACCAGTGGAACTTGACCCATAACACTATTCGGGTGGCTAAATTGGTCAGGGTGCTATAGGTATTGTTATTGAATTCAAAATCCATGAAAATGTCAGGGAATCTAAAGGAATTTCCATTGGAAGGAAATTATAGGAGGTCGGGGTCCTACCATATTATTTTAGAAGAAGGCCATTACCAAAACCAAAGCTACAACATACGGATTGGCGTTATGTAATTCAATAGACATCAATCCTAGAAACCTTCCTGAGTGGATAGATATTTCTAGTTAGAGACACATACATGTTCTTGTAGCCAGGGATGTTAATGGGGGTAGCGATTATGGAATCCAATAACCAAATGAAAATGGGGGTCCTAGTGTTGTATTATCTATATAACCAAAATGATAATTCTATGAAGGGGAAAATCCTAGGTCTATATCTATTCCTTTAAATTTTACATGGGCCAGTCATAGTTCACTTCGATGGATATGAGTTTCCAAATCCCATTACCCCTCTAAATATTGGCATGTGGTCTTCTACCCAAAGCTTTTTCGAGGTCTGATTGATGATTATCAATGAATCTGAGGTGATAGTAAGCATTTACAATGTGGTTAGCATTAAATTCCACCCATTATAGACCTCATCTAGAGTGATCATTCAAAATATGGAGGGGAAAATAGAGAGAAGGGTGTACCTACAGGCCTTTCGAGGCGGAGAACTAATCGCAAGGATAGATAAAAACACATAGTAAAAATCATAAATCCATTATGGTTGGCCTAAAATTATAGAGGCATCTAATAGCTGATTTAGAACGTATACATGGGGATTTATTATGAAAGGAATTCGTATATCCTCCGTTATCTATAGTGGATTTTTTTATATGATGGTATAAGGGAGAAAATCATGCTACCACCCACCTAACATGATGTTTTACTCTCCCATAAGTAGTTCACTCATTGGATTTCAGTGTATTTGAGTGAAATCTTGAACCTATAGGTAAGGAAGGCGGCATTGGAAACCGACCAATAGGGGAATAATGGAAGGATGTGGGTAACCCTTCAATACATGCATTGTGAAATGAGGTCTCAAGATGATATTTTGGTGGTATCTCAAGGGACCAACCCATATAATCTCTATAGTGGGGTAAAGATCATTTATAAATGGATAAAAAATCTGCTGGAGAACTTAGGTGCTTATAGAAACCTGCCATTTTATTACATACCTTTTTGTTACATTTTACGAATATAGTGTTTTTGAAGTCTAGTGTTTTGGAAATCAGGAACATAAAACATGAAAACATAAAACATTATACTAATCCACATGTAAGGATTCATCATAATTTTATCCTATGTAAAATTGATTCATCTCGTAACCAAGAGACATACATCAAAGGAAAGGGTGAGAAGAAGGCCCAGTAAGGAAATCAAGGGAATCAATTTACTTGTGATATCAATAAGAACTTGATGAAAACCTCAAGACATAAGAAACAGAAAAAGAGGCATGTCCTAATAAAAAGAACCAGAATCACAACATGAATATGTGGATACAACATTTCATTTAGAAATTCAATATCATATCACCAAGTTTTTTTCCCAAGGTCTCATAAAAACATTACCAAGGTTATTCCCCAAGGTATCGTGAAACTTTTCATCTCTATAGATTAATTATTTACCAAATACATTAGATCACTATCAGGGAGAACCCTTAATATATATATATTTTAATGTGATCCACATATATAATAATCAAACATTTCATAAATTACCAAAATATAATCAATGAAATGGGGTTCATGTAAAAATCATGATGTTTAAAAAGTACTTAAAATAAGATCATTATGTCATTTGTAACCCATGGGAAGGGAGTGAGGGTTATATGTATGTCAATTACATAATAAAATAGATAAATTTTATGTATTTATGAATAACCTACAAATGAAAATATATTTTGGTATCCACATAAATAATACGAGATAATTTCCTGAGAAAAAGAAATATATTTTGAGACGAAAATTCTGCAGCATAACAACTACATAACATTATTTTAGAAAACATTAAAAAGAGAAGGGACAAAGGTAAAACACTCATAAATAATTCATAATAAATTATGGTCACATAATAAAATCATGGTATGGATATTTTAATGACATACCACATGAAAATGAAACATGAAAGAATAGAGAAGATGCTATTTCTTTTACGAAAAATTTGGAAGCCTAACAGCGTCACTTAAAAATTCAAGAAATAAATTGATGAGAGAGGAAAGGGCCTCTCTTTATTTGGACATGAAATGGAAAGTAATAAGGATATATAAGAACAAACCTCCACATAAGAATATGTAAACTAGAAGATATAACATAATGGAAATCATGACTAAAAAGAGGAGGGTGAAAAGTTCCCTTACCTTGAAGAGTATCTTCAAAATCTCGAAGGTTGGGACCTTGGAGGGTCTGGGGGAACCTTGGGAGGACTCCTTGGGAGGTAGAAAGGCCATAGATTAGTTGATGAGTATTTTTGAATTAAATTAATGAGGGAATGTCTTGGTATTTATTGGGAAAGTGATGGAATATTTAATTGATTTCCAAGGGACACCACAACAGTGGTATATGAAAAACAATGGGCTTGACCATGGTATTTGCTAACAGTATTTTCCACTTAGGAAACCTCATAGCATATAATACTATTAACAAGTAGACCAGATTGATTAAATCATGATAACATCATTAATGATGTCATTAAACACCTGAAACTCAAAACTGTATTTTTACTATTCATCAGAAATTCAACTGTTTTAGAAAAATCCCCAAAATTTACCCTAACCTAATATCGATGATCTAAATTCAAAAATGAACTCCATTTTTTGGAAATAATTTTAATTTAATTTTTAAATAAAATCATTATTTATTCAAAAAACAAAAACAGTAAAACTATAACTTATTTTGTAACCCCTTTAAAAAGTAATCAAGGTCCCATAAAATTATTGTATAACCATAAGTAAATAAAGTAACAGTTTATGATTAAATTTTATGAAAATAAATATTCCTTTTAAATCACTAAATTAATTATAAAATTTTTAATAAAATATTTATGACCTACAAAAATAACAAAACTTATACTATGATCATTTTTTCACTTTTAAGATGTCTAAATTGTAATAATACATTCACGAGTGATGTTTCTATTTTTTGGATGATTTTCTATTTATTACTATTCATAAGGGTATGTTACTATTCAGACTTTAGTATTCACCAAAAATTAAGCTGATCTTATTAGACACTAAATTTCATACTGGTCACAGTTGTATATGACCATTTTGAAAAAATCATTTCAAATTATTAATTATTTAACGTTTACATAAATATTTTAAAAACCCTTTTTGAGGATCATTAATAATATTCTTCCCATATTTATCTGGAAAGTTGAAAATCGCAAATTTTACCGTAATAAGAAACAAATATTTAATTTATACCAAGGGAATACAAAAAGTTTCTAAGGCCATGTTACATATCCCCTTATAACACCTGTATGGGACCTAAGTGTATGGTGTGCTATGGGGATAAAATCTTGGGGTGGCTCGGACAACATTGCCCAAGTGGTGGTTTTCTATCGGCTTGAACTTCTCCCTTAGCAAATTTTATTCAATCATCACATGTTGAAGCTCACCTTGGGCTTGGTACAGAGCAAAGACCAGAGATGCTACCTCCTTCCCAAGCTTTGACCGATGGGCTTCGTACGGCTCGTGTCTACTGGATGAGGCCATCAACTCTTCTTTCTGTATTAATTAACCAAGATCACTTGTATTTATAAACAATAATTGTAACCTTAAGAGTTTACTTTCCAACAGTCATATTGACCAACGGTCATATAACAGTCGAAACACAAATGTATCACTTCATTAATTAAGGGATATAGTTATGTGGAGTATAAAATTAAATAACACAAAAATTTAGGAAAAAAATATTATTCAAATGTTTGGGTCGTTACATTCTTCCCCCCTTAATAAATTTCATCCATGAAATTTTAACTCGTACCCTAAGAAGAGAAAAGGTGTGGGTACTTCTTCCTCATAGACTCCTCCGGTTCCCACGTGGCTTCTTTGCATTTTTGGTTCGTCCATAACACCTTAATTAGGTGGGTAGTATTGTTGTGTAGAACCTGGTCTCTATGATCCAAGATCTCCACTGGCTTCTCCTCATAAGAGAGGTCATGTTTCATTTGTACCACCTATGGATTTAGTACATGTGAAGGGTTAGGTATGTACTTCCTCAAAAGGGATACATAGAAGACATCATTAACATGTGCTAGATTTGGAGGAAGTGAAAGCCGATAGGCCACTTCTCCTACGTGATCAAGGATTTCATAGGTGCCAATGTACATAGGGTTGAGATTCCCTTTTTTCCAAACCTCATGAATCTCTTCCAAGGTGAAATTAGAAGAAATAATTTGTCACCAACATAAAAATCCATGTCCCTTCGATGGCTGTTGGCATAGCTATTTTGCTGACTCTGAGAAGCCTTAATGTGTTGTTGGATGGCATTGACTTTTTCTGTCATCTATTACACAAGATCAATCCCATAAAGCTTTCTCTCACTAGTTTTGTTCCAAAAAGTTGGATTTATACACCTCTTACCATATAGAGCTTCATAGGGTGACATTATAATGTTCAGGTGGATGTTGTTGTTGTAAGAGAACTGAACTAAAGGGAGTTATTGATCCCATCCACCTTTAAATTCTATTCTGTATGTTCTCAGCATATCCTCGAGTTTTTGAATAGTCGTTTATGATTGGCCATCTGTTTGGGGTAATAGGCCATAATGAAATTCAATTCAGTGCTCAGATCATTTTGAAGACATCTCCAGAATTTTGATGTGAATCTTGTATCATGATCAGATACTATAGAATGTGGAACTCCTTGAAGCCTTACTACTTCCTTCACGTAAATCCTGAAAGTTTATCAAGAGAGAAATCTTCTCGAATGGAGATAAAATGCGCAGTCTGGGTGAGATGGTCCACAATAACCCATATCTCATTATTTCCTTTGGATGTTCTCGGGAGACCAATGCCAAATTCCATAGTGATATTGTCCCACTTCCATGCTGGTATGGGTAGTGGTTGTAATACCCCTTTATGAAGTTGTTTCCCTGCCTTCACTTGTTGACATACCAGGCACCTTGAAGTGTATTCAGCAATCTCCATTTTAATATTCTTCCAACAATAATGACCATGAAGGTCCCTATACATTTTTGTGCTTCCAACATGTATAGATAAATTAGAGCTATGAGATTTATCCAACATCTCCTTCTTTATTTCTGGAATAGATGGAACACATAGTCTTGTACAAAATTTCAGTACACCTTCTTGATCAATATTGAACTCAAGAAACATCCCATCCTTCACAACTTCAACCTTCTTCTGTAAGAAAGGATCTTCTTTCTAATGATTCTAGATATTATCTAGTAATGATGGTTGAGAAATAATTTGGGTTAGGGTTGATGATGTCCCTTCCCTTATAATTCCCTTGTCTAGCTTTACTAGGTCATTGATCAAAGGATCTCTTTAAATCATCTTCATGGAAAGAACTTCTGGGTCTTTCCTACTTAATGCATCATAGACTTTGTCTACTCTTCCAGGATGATAATGAATTGAACAATAATTGTCTTTGAGAAGTTCCAACCATCTCCTTTGTCTCATGTTCAATTCATTTTGTGTGAAAATATACTTCAAACATTGATGGTCTGTGTATATATCACATTTCTCTACATAAAGATAGTGCCTCCATATATTCAGAGGAAAAATGACCGCAACCAGCTCTAAATCATGCATAGGATAGTTCTGCGCATGAGTCTTAAAATATCCGGATAAATAAGTAATAAATTTTTCATTTTTCATGTGGATGCACCCAATCCCTTTCAATTATGCATCACTAAAAATAATGAATCCATGTCCACTTGAGGGTAGAGTTAACACGGGTGTAGTAACCAATCTATTCTTCTACTCTTGGAAACCTTCCTCACACTCTTTTGTACAGATGAACATGAACCGTTTTTTGAGTTAACTTGGTTAATGGATTAGAAATTCATGAAATTTTTTTTACCAACCTCCAATAATATCCATACAATCCACGAAAACTATGAATCTAAGTTATTGTTGTAGGCTGAGGCCACTCCTCAGAAACTTTTGTCTTTGCAGGGTCAACTCTGATTCCTTCATTGGTAACAATGTTCCTAAAGAAAGCAACTTACTGTAACCATAATTCACATTTGCAGAACTTCCATAAAAGCATATCCTTCTGTAGAGTTTTCAAAATAACACTTATATGATCCTCAAGCTTCTAATGACTTCTAAAATATATCAGAATATCATTAATAAAAACTACCACAAAGTTATCAAGGTTTTTTTAAAAAAACTTTATTCTTCAAATACATAAAAATAGCAGGTGCATTAGTCAATCTGAAGGGAATAACAACAAAATCATGATGTCCATATCTTGATCGGAAGGCATTTTTTGGAACATCTTATTTTTTCACCCTCAATTGATGATAAACAGATCAAAGATCAATCTTCGAGAAGAATTGATCCCCACAAAGTTTGTCAAAAAAGTCATAAATTCTTGGAAGAGGGTATTTGTTCATCACTATGATCTTATTCTGTTCTCTAAAATCAATTCATATCCGCATCGATCCATCTTTCTTCTTTACAAAGAGAAAATGTGCTCTCCATGGAGACACACATGTTCGGATAAACCCCTTCTCCAAAAGATCTTGTACTTGTTTCTTTAATTCTTCTTGATCCACATTTTCCATCCTATATGGGGTATTTGATATGGATGAGACCCAGGTATGATTTTGATGGAGAACTCTACCTCTCTTTCTGGGGGAGGTCTAGGTAACTCCTCAGGAAATACGTCAACATATTCCTAGACGATGGGGACATTTTCTATCCTCAAACTCTCATTTCCTTATTCTTATTCCCTGATCAACTCCATAAATATGGATATAGGAGGTTATTCTTGACATAGATCAGGTTGAGATATATCTCCTTGGAAGATAACTGTAGGTTTTCCATTCAATACTACTGATATTTCCTTTCTTCTTCATTGGATTTTAGAATTATACTTTGAGAGCATGTCTATCCTTAATATAATGTCAAATTCCATCATGGGAATGACTTCTAGATTTTTGATAATATTGTTCCCACTAAAGTAAATAAAAGTGTTTCTAAACACTAACAATTCTTGGATAATCCCACTAGGAGTCTTGACTAATATATCTACTTTTATAAAATTGGGGGTGGATTCTAAATTCATTTAAAACATGGAGGAAATAAAGGAATGTGTACAACTAGAATCAAACAATGTAATTTCTAGATTTGAGATGACAACAAGAGTACCTAAAAACACCTCATTTGGCACTTCAACTTCAACCATAGTGACTGAAAAAGCACGACCTTGATCCCTCGGCCTATGCTGAGGCTGATGGTGATTCCCCTCCAATACCCTCGAATTTGGACAGTGATTAGCAAAGTGCCCATGTTTTCCAACCTTATAGCATTCGACATCAAGAATGGCCTACACCATCTTCCATTTTTTTGTTAGTGTTGGGAAGTTTTGGATTCACCTCACTACAGAAATTCTGTGCGATATGGTCATCTCTTCTACACCTGAAGCATTTCCCACTCCTAAGTAGGCAGTTCCTTGAATACTTCTTCACACATTTATTAAACGTGGGATACTGAACTTGCTTGCCTCCTCTTCCATGATTGAATCTCCTCCCTAAGCTTCAATTCGTCGTTATTTTCTTGTAATTGGATTTATAAGACTATTGCGTCTCACCAAACTCTAGTTCGACTTTCATCACACATCAAACTATCTCCTCATTGCTATCATAATCACGGTTGGATAGATTCTTCTAAAGATGAGGTCTTAGTCCACCAAAGAATCTATCAACCATTTGATTTGGATCCACGATAATGCTAGAGGTGTAACGTGAAAACCTTGTGAAGTTTATATTGTAGCTTCCCACAGATTCATTCTCTGTCTACTTCAGCTCGAGAAACTCCTTATCCATGATTGTTCGCATCGATCGAGAGTAATAATTATCGAATAATATCCCTCTAAACTCTTCCCAATCCATAGCTTCAACTTCCACTCTTGACCTTGTGTTTTTAATCAGTTCCCACCACTGATCAACTTCTCCATCTAAGCAATAAATATCCAAGGTAACCTTCTCTTGTTCAGAATGGCGGAGCATAGAAAATAACTTCCCGATAGAGAAAATACACTATTAAGAAATCAATGGGTTTGTAGATCCACTAAAGTTTGGTGGTCATTGATTCCTAAAGCATTCAACAAAAATTTATTCCCTTCGCGGGGAGATCAGTCTCTCAGCTTTATTCAATTTATTTCCCATAACATGAGTTGTTTGGTTTATCAATCGCATGAATGTTTCCATTCTGGCTTCCATTGGAGGTCTGTCAGCGCATGGTCCATTCTGGTCACCGTTTTCACAGATTATCCTTTTTGCTTCCATTTTCTAAAATAATAAAACCTTAGTGAGAAAAATTTTGATTTTCTAATCTTTTAACCATAAAGGATTTTGTGTCTCAAAACATCATGCTTCAAGCAATTACATTTCTCTATAAATCCTTCATAATGATTCATAAAAATATTAGGATTAACCAAACATATCCCCCGGGAGTATCGTAACCAAGAGTGCTGCAATGCCCATTGTTGTCTACTAGGATACCCTGGGTCAAGCCTGAAACTCCTTGTCTGAGTTTTCACTCATAGGTACATTTTTGGCAGAGCCGCCTCTACCTTCTCGTATCCAGACAGGGATGCATTTTCTTGATAAACCACTTACTCAATACTCACCAATATACCTGAAATTACTAGTATATTTAAACTTTCATATAGGTTTATTCTTAATTTTCTTCATAACCTAATTTCCATAAATTACTAAACTATCTTCTGATACCAACTATGGAATCCCTCCTTTTTATTACATAACATTTAATTACATTTTACAAACAATTGATCTTTAAAGTCTAGTGTCTTGGAAATCAAGAACATAAAACACGAAACCATTAAACATTATTCTAATGTACTTGTATGTATTCATCATAAGTTCATCCTAATTACCATTGATTCATAACATAAACTAGATACATACATCAAAGGAAAGGGTGATCAGAAGTCCTAGTAAGAAAATGAAGGGAATCAGTTTACTTGTGTTATCAATAAGAACATGATGAAAATCACAATACATGAGAAATAGAAAAGGAGTCATACCATAATAAAAAGAAACTTAATCACAACTTGAATATGTGGAAAAAACATTTCATTTATACATTCATGAACATATCCCCAAGGCTCATTCCCATGGTTTCATAAAAACATTACCAAGGTTATTCACCAAGGTATAGTGAAACTTTTCATCTCTAGCGATTTATTCATTACCCAATGCATTATAGGGATATCAGGGAGAACCCTTAATATGAATTTATTTTATTGTCATACACATATATCATAATCAAAAAATTCATAAATAACCCATACAGAATCAATGAAATGGGTTTCATGTAAAAATCATGACGTTTAAAAAGTACTTAAAAAACATCATTATGTCATTTATAACCCATAGGAAGGGAATGGGGGTTATATGTATGTCAATTAAAGAATCAAATAGATAAGTTTATTTATTAATTAAAACCCCTTGAAATTAAAATATATTTGGGTATCCATATAAATAATACAAGATAATTTCTTGAGAAAAAGATAGAGATTTTGAGACGAAAATTCGGCAGCATAACGGTTACATAACATTATTTTAGAAAACATTAGAAAGTGAAATTATAATGTTCAAACACTCAAAAATAATCATAATACAGTATGAGTACATAATAATATCATGGAATGGATATTTTAATGAAATACCACACGAATAGGAAACAATAAAGAAAAGAGAAGATGTTATTTCTTTTACGAAAAATTCAGCTGCCTAACGGCGTCGCTTAAAATTCAGAAAATAAATTAATGAGAGCGGAAAGGGTATCTCATCATTTGGAAAAAATGGAAAATAATAATAATATAAAATAACATACCCACACATAAGAATATGGAAACTAGAAGACATAACATAAGTGAAATCATGAATGAAAAGAGGAGGGTGAAAGGTTCCCTTACTTTGAAGAGTATTTTTGAAAGCTCGAAGGTTGGGACCTTGGGGGGATTGAGGGAACCTTGGGGGGATTCCTTAGGAGGTAAAACGATCAGATCTTCGTTGAGGTGGATTTTGGAATGAAAATAATTAGGGAATGGCTTGGTATTTATAAGAAAAGTGATGGAATATTTAATTAATTTCCAAGGGACACCTCATCGGGGGTATTTGAAAAACCATAGGCTTTCCCATGGTATTTACCATGGTATTGGCCACATGGGACAACTCATAGAATATAATACTATTCACAAGTCGAACAGATTGATTACATCATGATTACATCATCAATGATGTCATTAAACACCCGAAACTCAAAACTGTATTTTTACTATTCACCGAAAATTCAACTATTTCAGAAAAATCCAAAAACATTACCCTAACCTAATATCGATGCTCTGAATTAAAAAATGAACTCCATTTTATGGAAATAATTTTCTATATGTTTTTAATTTAATTTATATACAAAATCATTATTTATTAAAAAACAACTTTAAAATTATAACTTAATTTCTAACCCCTTGAAAATGTAATCAAGGTCCTATAAAATTATTGTATAACCATAAGACAATAATTTAACAATTTATGATTAAATTTTAGAAAATAAATTTTTATTTTAAATTATTAAATTAATCATGAAATTGTAAATAAAATATTTATGACCTATAAGAATAACAAAACTAATATTGTGATCATTTTTCACTTTTAAGATGTCTAAATTGTATTTGTACATTCATTGGTGAAGTTTCTATTTTTGGGGTCGATTTACTGTTTATTACTATTCATAAGGGTATGTTACTATTCATATTTTACTATTCACCTAAAATTATGTTGATATTATTAGACTCTAAATTTTTTACTGGTCATAGTTATAGAAGTCCATTTTCTAAAAATCATTTCACATAATTAATTATTTAAAGTTTACATAAATATTTTAAAATACCCTTTTGCAAAATCATCTATAATATTCATCCCATATTTATCCAGACATTTTAAAAACAAAAATTTTACCATAATAAGAAATAACAATTTTTTTATACCAAGGGATTACAAAAAGTATCTAAGGCCTCATTATATAGACCCTTATAATACCTATATAGGACCTATGTGTAAGGTGTGCTATGGTGACAGAATCTTTGGGCGGCTCTGAAAACATTGCCCGAGTGTTGATTTCTATTAGCTTGAACATCTCCCTTAGGCGATTTTTTTCAAGCTTCAAATGTTGAATCTTAGCTTGGGAATGGTCCAGAGAAAATCCCAGAGATGCTACCTACTTCCCAAGCTCTGGCAGATGTGCTTCGTACGGCCCGAGTCTATCAGATGAGGTCATCGACTCTTCTTTATGTATTAATTAGCCAAGATCACTTGTATTTATAAACAATAATTGTAATGTTATGAGTTTAGTTTACAACAGTCATATTGACCAATGGTCATATAACAGTCAAAACCCAATGGTATCACTTCATTAATTAAATGATATAGCTTTTGATGAATAAAATGAAATAACACACAAATTAAGGAAACAAATATTATTCAAAAGCTTGGTTCATTACAGTGCTAGGGAATTCAACCCGAGTAGGCCTTGAGGAATATTTTTTTCTACTTGGTGTGGAAATTGAATCATTCAAACTTCCTCAAACTTTTGAAGACATGGAGAACGCTTCGAGTGTCCTATAAGTTGGAGTATCTATATTGGAGGCTCACCCAGGAGGGGATCATGATTCTAGCAGCCATATATGTGAGGACCATGACTCGAGTGAGCTTCTAATAGAGGTATGAATACTTGGAGGACATTGACTCATTTACAAACTTGATTAATGAGGTAATCCTTCCACTCCATGTGTGAACATGATGATTGGCGTGGAAAATTAGAAGAAAATGATTGCTAATTCACTGACCCAACATGTGCCATCTCCTGGTGACAACGCCTAGGGATCTAGTGATGGGAAGTCCTGTGGATCCAATGCTGATCGATTATGTTCCTAGGATAGTGGGGAGTTCATTCCTGAGGTTGATGACATAGCTGAGCTCCATTTTCATGAGGTGATTTTCTATAACTCCCTAATCTATCTTTATTTTTATTTTCCACCTCTAACCCATAATATTAACCATATAGGAACTAGATGAGGGGAGTTACGGGACCTCTAATGAGGGTGAAAATAGAACTTTTATTTGTATTAAGGAGTTTGAATTGGGTTATTCTCACATGAACTCAATGAATGAGGCATCTAAGGAAGATACTAGATTTGATATTCCTAACACTTAGGAACTCCCAGTCATCTACAAGGGACCCACTCTAGCACCCAAAAAATGACTCCACTTGTTGGTGGGGGTTGCCCCATGGGATAGATAATCATTGAGATCCTTTAACCTTGTCAAGGTGAATTTACAAGTCCCGTCTCTCCCATTCCTCTGGAAGCTTTAATAAATGATTAATTTTTCAATAATGATCCCTTCATTTTCCTCATATATCCTTCAGACATGTGTTGAAGATGTATCTAATGGTAGATGACAAGGTGCCAACCAGCACCGAAGGGTCTTCAGTGGTGTAATTCCCATTTCAGGTCTCACAAGTGGATATCTCTCAAGTCTTTTCCTCATGAACATATCGTTTATTTAACAAGTTATTTCTACCTTGTTTTTTGTTATAGGTTGAACTGAATGTGCTACCTTGGTCTAAAATAGTGATCAATATAATTTTTCCTTAGAAACTGAGCATGGCCAGAGAAGTTGGGTTACACACCTTAATAAATGATCCAAATATTAAGGATCCAACCATTCAGGGTGATCCGACTCGATACCCAAAGGCATTCTTGTTACAAAGGTAGATACAGTTGTGGGAGAAGTTCAACTCGAATATGGAGAAAGTGATTTTATTGCTGAAGGGATATAATGTGATGAAAATCCTCTTGAAGTGAAGCATAGACCATCTAATAGAAAACCTTAAGAGAACCCTGATTCAAAAGTTCCCATGGGTTTTTTCTGATTATGAGCCTTCCCTACCCAAGAAACTAGTTGATTTTGTGTTTGATTTCACCATATAGAGACATTTATTCCAAAACAGTGCATGAATTTTCATGAAGAACTTTTTCAACTATAACATGAATGATGATATAGTATATTGGATGTGTCCCCTTCTCCACTAGTTACAGCTCCTAGAAACCATAGTGGTTTATTATCATTCTCTCTATGTACTAGCCAGTGAATATATTTTCAAGTGGTTTTACAAAAATAATTAAGAGCTAGATGATTATAGGTACAAGGAGGAGTCTAAAGTGATCAAGGCACTCTATGAAGAAGATTAATAACATGAAAGGGTAGGGGATCAAGGGAAATGGAACAAGGATGTCATTAGTACTGAAGCAGGGACCATCAACCACCTAAGGTTATAGTTGGTTGCATATGAGTGTTTTCTTGTAGAGGAAAAATATTTGGTAGATGAATGTTAGGTTGAGTAGGGTTGTGTGTGGATTATTAATGAGATTTTTTCCAATGTTATAGGAGGATGAAACTGAGATGACTATTAGACAATAATCACTAGAGGTTACTCAGTAAAGGATGTCTAGGATGGAGTTCTTAATAACTAAGGTTAAGCATTAGGGATCACTTTTTTTGTTAAATCATGGAGAGGCTCCATCATGTAGATTTCTCTTTTTAATAATCTCTTTAGATTTATTTCCTTAAATTTCATACATGTAAATGTCTCTTTTTTCTTAATTGAAATCACAATTATCAAGACAATCAAATATAAACTGATAGCCTTACTTGGGTCTTGATTAGTGTGAGAAACAAGATATACACAGAGGACCACTTACTTATTTGTGAGTGTTCAGTATGGTGGGGTTAGAATAATCCATCAACCTCCAATGGACTACTAACTAGGATAGCCTTGGTCAGAGAGTGGGACTCTACACGGGTGATTTTATTTCCCAATATGTGCATGTGCACAAGCGGGGTAGTGCTAGGAGATTTGGACTCTACCCAAACAAAGTGGAATGATTATGGATGTGAATCGAGATTCCTAAGATATTGAACACAATAGAGTGGAGACAAGATGATAGAGGATGAATTCGGACAAAATTTAAAATTTCGATCCACTATCATATCTTTAACGATGTGGAAAAATAAATTAGGCTTATCCATTGACCATGTTCAAATCACAATAATTTATAATGGTTTTCATATGATCATCATATAATATTACATGGGTTATAGATGAGCTAGTGTAGATAAGAATCATTTCCATTAGGGGTCCCATTCAGATGTGAAGGATGGTGGGTTTCCAAATCAAGGAATATGGGATGCATGGGAGAGTGAAGAGAATGTTCATATGGAGTGAAATAATCTGGGGATCATGCAACAATGGATCTGAACTCAATAGTTGGCTATATCAGTAAAACAAAGGCCAAATTCATCTCCCATGGGGATTGTTTCCTTGGATTGCAAAATATGATAAAGGAACATGAATGGTGTGGTATGTGATTAACACCAAAGGGGTTAAAAATATTTTCAAGCATGTTCCTAAGACTATTTGTAGTTTTACATAATGGAATAGGAATATAGGTATTACTGTTTAATGTAGTGTACTGAAGATGTTGAATGTGTAGTCTAGAATCTTATAGGGAGGATGATCTATCATGCAGTTTAACATCATGTGACTAGGTTGTCTGTAGAATAGTTTAGAATCTTATTATCAGGATGTGAATAAATCTGACATGGTCAAGGTAGTGGGATGCATGAAAAGTAAACACAATAAGTGTCACTCAAAAATAATATATTTAAGAAAAGGGGTCTATGATAGAGCTCTAAATTATTCCTAAATCGACGAGGTCATGTGAAAATAATATGGTCTTTGTTAGGGGTTAACAATGAATATTATTGGTTTTATACCTCTTTATTTAAACACTCATAGTTACCAAATCAAATGGTTAACCTGGAAGGAGATTTTATGAATCTTACTCTGAATTATCTTATTGGTTTTCAATCTGATAGTTGTTTGTTCCTCTTGGATTGGAAATTTTATGGTCACTCTAGTTTGAGTGAGAATTTTCAAATCGATTAATGTCATAATTCATTGAATGGGTTCGGATAATTCATAGAGGTTTGGATAGTTTGGGGGGATTAGAACCCATTGTTAATGTATGGATAAGGTTTCCCTTCACCATTCTAATAAATCACAAGGCCAATAATTAGAAATGGACCAAGGAGGATGATTTTTAATGAATATGGCCTCAATGAATGGGCCATTCAACGATGGGAATAATGAATAAATTTCTATGGGTCACTACATTTCCCAAGGGGTAAAAATCAAGAGACACATGGTTTTGGAATAGGACATGATGGGATACCATCGATGGATAGAGAAACTACCATCGAGCATGGATGAGGTCAGAGGAGGGGGAATTAATTTTACTAGGTATTATAAGAGAGGCATATCAAATGTTAATTGGGGGTCACAGGTGGAAATTTTCCCATAGTTTAAGGTCGTAATTATTAGCACAATGATTCATATTTTTTTAAGGCTACGTTGATTTGAATAAGAGGGGAAATAGGTGTCTATGGGATGTTTATAAGTCAAAGAATGAATGGAATCTCGATTTGAATAGAAATACAAGCGGTCCTTATGTGACATGACACATATCTTAGACAACTTTAACAAATATTAATTTCATTATTATTAGACTAAATTTGGTTGAACATGTTATGAAAGAGTGGTAACCCAATGTGAAATGAGGTTCAAGAATGTATGGTTCACCATGAAAAAACATTGGGGAAACTATTAATTATTTTAACGATGTGATGTATGGAACTGGGATATTAATTTAAGACCATAGTTTTCAGACCAAAAGTTGTGGTACTTCATTTAAGGGAAACCTACACATCTTATCCTCACATAGGGAAATTATTCCCTAAAACCTCAGAGAACAAGAGCCATGCTATGTGTGAGAAAAAAGGAGTGGTATGATGTTCTTATTGTATCAAGGGAAGGAATAGTCAGGTGAAAAAGGAGCTATCTTGGGGATGTCCCAATGATGTCAACATATATAGTAATCATACTTGAGAATACAATAGAGTGATGTAATGGGTGATAAAGCTTATACTAGAGTAATGGAAGGTGGAAAAAATGTTTCTTCATGACTTCCAAGAGTTGGATCATAAATTGGTGAGACCAATGGGTAGAAAATTACTATTAAACTATTTCAAAACATATATTCCATAGCCAATTCATTCCATGATGGGGCTTACAATGAGGGTAATCCGTTGACTAGGTATGAAACATAGTGACCACTAAATATCTCCAAATATTTTCCAGGAATATGACTTGGATGGCAGGTGAGCCAGTGTCTCCAGACACCATTACCGTTAGGGGGGCCTATTCAAATTGAATGGATGATAAAGACCCCAATAAATGGAACCATTAAAAAGGGGATTTGAGGGATGCCCTAGGGGAGATAGCTCTGGAGGCCACTCCACCCTATGCTCGAACATACTAGATGACCATATTGGTAGGCAAGGATCAAGCTTGTACCTAATGGGGAAGGCCTTAGAATGGTTTTTTCGTGGGGTTGGACCTAAGATATGATATCTGGGTGTCACTACATATTCCACCAAGATGGTAATAAATTCAAAAGTAGTTATCGAATGTGGCATGGTAGGATATCATTTCTAATGGGAGGGATATCAACATTCTCACTGGTGAGACCAATGGTATCAAGAAGTTTTTTATGGTACAACTAGGATATGTAAAAATATCATATTTATCACATGTTTCATTATATATTCTTCACATAGGGTAAGGCTTAAATTTAACTTCATATGATGAGAAGGTTAGTTCCATCCCAATTATAACATATTATTCATCCTTTGATCATAACATATGGTTATGCTATATTATAAAATTATTTGATGTGGATGTTGGATTTGGCCATCTCACATTTCTCATATGAGATGTCATGTGTTTGGTGAATAGGATAAAGATACATCTTAACATCTTGCACTGAGGATGCTAGGATTTATAGTTTAATGTCATAGAGCTCGTACTAAGGATGATTCTAGTTTATGGCCATAGTGCTTTGACTGAGGCTAATTATAGTTTAAGTTTATATATCTAAGACAATGTTTTCCACTAGTTTATGTTCATAGTTCTTAGACCAGGGATGTATCCAGTTTTAGTTCATAGATATCCGACCAAGGGTACTTATAGTTTAAGGTCATAAATCTCAGACTATGTTTATTGTAAGTTTAAGGTCATATATATCGGACCAAGTGACTTACACAAAGTACTACTTGAGTGACATAACATTGATGGGAGATGTGATATGCTTCCCATGCATGGTGATTAATGAGTATGCACCATTAAAGTAAACCTTATGGACAATTTAAAACCCTTACCACTTGGGTTTGACTTTTTAAGTTTCTTTCCAGATATCATTGATATCTAGAGATACATTACTCTGTAACCATGAAGGAATTATTAGTGTCAAAACATCTTGTTAAATGATATTTCTATTAGGTTCTGGTGCCTATCCATGTTATATAACTAGTGGAACATGTTTTCCTCAAGGCCCTTGAACACAGTAAGATGGGATTCTGCTATTATTTTTGGTTTATTATGTTCAAAATGTTCCTTTCGATGTAATGAATATTGAACATATATAAGTAAAATTTCATATATTCCATACAGTAGGGAGTATGGGGTTGCATGTGTGGATCATCATGTTGTCCTCTGATAGTCCCTGAGGGAATCAGGGAGTTTATCATGAAAACTCATTTTTAGACCACCTTATTTTTTAGGATGTTAGAAAGGGTTTTGTTGAACAACTTGATCATACCATTCACCTGCATGTGTTATAAAGATCTCAGGTTGGTATAGATGTTGTTAATTGGTATACAATTTACTTAGCTAGGCATCCTAGAAAATAGTTCCATTGTCCATGAGAATAGTGTGAGGAACCCTAAATCAATGATAGATTTTGGAGTGCAACAAACAAATAATGGACTATGTTTTTATTTCTTTTAGGAGAACTTCTTCTACACATATTAAAAAAAGTCTGTTTCAGTTAGAACTAGCATATACTATTGATTATTTTCTTGTGTGTAGGGATCCACAACATTGAGTCCCTGAACTAAATAGGGACCAGAATATATGTTATTATGGTTGAATTCATGTATTTGGTTCATAAAATTGGAATATTTATATCATGTATGATACCTACTCATGAATTCAACATAGCCACCTTCCATGACAGGCCAAAAGTAACCCATCCTCCCAATTTGGTGGGATAGATTCAATCCTTCCTAATGGGATACATAAGATCCATCATGGACCCCTTTTATGACCTGCAGTATCTAATTAGCTTAAACGAAACCAAGAAAAAATCAATCTAAACCATTACTCTAGAGATTCTACTAAATGTTAGTTCCACTCTTGAGGGTTAATTATACTTTAATTTGGTAGATTCTCTCACTCACGACTCAGTTTGGTGATAGATTTCAATGATGGATATACTCAATAAAGGGAATCATCCAATGAGGTGTTTCTTCAATCACAATGTAATTTGAGGGCCCTGGTGTAGATGTACTCATTAGTTGATAATATAACTTTTTATTTATATCATATGACTTGGTTGGGAAAATAATATTATTATTTTATACCCGAATGACCAAATCATCTAGATCATTCTCTGCTAGGGATGTGGTCAACCCAACCGAAGCATTGGATTGGCTATTATGAAACTAAGGAACTAGGGTCCCCTTTAGCTGGGAGGGTAATTTGGACATTAACTAAACTATTTTCAACTAGGGGAAAAAACTCCTAATTTATAATGATATAGTCATCACTAATTTTCTTGATGACTATTTGAGAATCTCTCATCACATGAATGTGGGTGAAATCAATCTAGATGTCTAAATCAAGACCAGTGATTAGGGAGTAAAAGTATTCCTCAAGGTAGTTACAACCTTCTAATAAGAATAATGAGTACGACATGATGGATTTCATGAGGGAGATGAAGACAATCCATAGTCCCACTCAGTTGATTTTGGAGCTGTTGAGCCTTTTACTAGAAATAACATGAAAGGAAACATCTAAATTCATCTTTCAACATGGTAAAACTTGATACATTGATAGAGTGGATTCATCAAATAAATATACATTTAGGGTTATTTCCTCAGTGTTCATATGTGAACCCAATATGTTTTCAAGAACACTTACATTGATATCTTTCTATAGGACATACCTAATGTTGAAATCCTTGAGAATTACTACCCATCATTCCAATCGCCCTGTCTGCAATGGGAATTTGAGGATGTAATTTACCAAGTCAACAAGGGAACCTGGTTATATCACACAATGATGCATTTATTGTCATAATATTTTCACTACAAATACAACACTAGGAAACTCTTCATGATGGGGGATTAAATTATTTCCATGTTATAAAGCATGAAACTTAGATAATGTAGGTTGTTCTCATAGACCTTATTATTATTCTTGTATAAAACAACACCAAGGGATTATTCTATATTAGTAACATAAAAAACATGAGTCTTTAATGAGATAGGTTGAATCAGAACAAAAATGTTTTGTAGATACTTTTTAATATCCTTGAAATAAATATGGAATTACGTATCCCATTATTTAATGATGTCATTATTCATAATCCTTGATAAATTATTAGACTTGTGGACCATATTTTTACTAAAATAGTGAATATATGCTATATGGCCTTGAAGTATTGAAACTCAGAATGGTAGTATAGAAGTGGCATTTGGTTGATATCCTTGATTGTATTAGGATTTATATCAATGCCTCTATATCTAGAAATTAAGAAAATAAACTTTCTAGTGGTATCCTCGAAAACATACTTAAAGGGATTTGTCTTCAAGTGACGAGATTATATGAACCTCAAAACATTATCAAGGTCTTTTAGATGGTCCTATAATTGGTGGGACATGACCACAAAATCATCAACATAACAGTCCACTAGTGTCCCATAGAGCGGTTTGATGTTATGTTGCATAACGCACTTGTAGGTGGCTCTAGAATTCTGGAAACAAAAAATAATCACCTGGTAGTAGAGGGTTACCTGGTATTCCCTGATGTAGGTGGCCTTATTATCATATATGTCCATTCAAATATGACCGTACATAAAATATCCATCCAAGAATGAGAGGTCCTTGAAACTATTTGTAGAGTCAATGAGTATCTCTGCATCCAAAAAAAGAAAAACATCCATCAAGAAATGATGATTTAGGATGATGATGTTGATTGAGACTCTAATCTTCACATTATTATTCCTGAATGGAATGATTTATGGTGAAAACCTAGTTTATTGTACATATGTGTAGAATTTTTCCTTAATATTCTTATCAACATTAGCCATGACCATGGAACAATGGGAGGGGTACATCTTTTTGGGATTTTGTTTGAACCCGTAGTGTCCCATTGAGAGGACAAGGTGATGATTGAAAACCTAGTTATTGAGTCTTAACATGTCATTATAGTTCTATGAGAACATGTCAGATTTCTATTTTAGGAAGGCCACATATGATCACTATTCTTTTAGAAACATATATTTTCTAACCAGTGATGGATTTTTATCATTCCCATTTCTTAGGTTCACCTATTTCAACTCATAGACAGTGGTGGAGACTCCCTTTTCAAATTTAGGAGGGGAATTTTTTATATCCTCTTCATCATTCATTGTTGGGGGAATAGAGGGAGGAGGTAAATCTTTTGGATAAGAGGACCCAGGGGTAGCACTAGCTTCTACTCTGGTGGATGCAAGATTCTTGGTGAGGTGTTCTTATTCTATATATATTTTAATAATGAATATTATGAGCTAATATTGTATGATTTATAATAGCATGAACCACTTTTTTTATCAAATAACTGATTTTGGGTCAATATCCACTGATTTAAACATTCATTTTGAAAAATGTGATGATGTTGTATATTAGTGGCCATGGGGAGGATCCATCAGTATTTCAAAGGAGTAAAATCCTCTAGTGTTGTCTGACATGTCCCACATATGAGTATGAGGTAATATTTGGGGACTCGTTCTTCTTAGAGTTAATAAGACAGCTCCCCATGTTTAGGGTTGTAGGTTCCAACTATTGGATCAAGAAAATGAATCTATCTTTAATGTCTATCCAATGTTCTATGGTAGTGACTGTTAGATCATTGGGGGTGATGACTTTTGACCCCATTATTTTGGATATGTTTTCCCACCCATTTATTATACCCGACATCTAGATAATGGGCTTCACAGGAGTTAAAGGGGGATGTATACCCTGGAAGCACCCCTACTAAACCATCAAGGAAGAATTTGAGGCACTTGTGGTATGAATAGGGAACCACTATATTAAAATAAATCCAGTGCCTTCCCAGAAGAGAATTATAGGAAGTATACTATGAGAATACTGTAAATTTAGAACATGTGACTATGTCACTGAATTGAGTCTTCGGCCGAATCGTTCCACATATATTCTTCTTGCTCGTATCATCTCCTGTAATTCTAAGGTTGTAGGGAGTCATACCATTTTCACTGATCACCTATTTTTGGAGCATCTGGGTTAGGATAAGGTTGATCGTAGAGCTATTATCCACTAGGAGGAAATATATTTCCACTAAATTGAACTGGCCTTTAATATGTAATAGAAATATTTGACTATTAATGGTAGAAACCTCTTCTACCAATGGTAATGAATCAATATATTGATGTTATTCATACTCATCTTATTGAATATAATAGTTCTCAATGGTAACTACCTAAATAAAAAAATAAATGAAGGGTTTCAAAGACATTAATAATATCCCCAAGAATTTAAAGTTATTGTAGGAGTGCCTTGAGGATCAATAATATCACATGAATGAAAAAATGTGTTTCTATGTGGAATATTTTCCTAAAAAGGTGTAATGATGATCATGGTGAAATCATGGCCAAGTCACGTGGTCAACCAAAACATTTGGTTATTAATGTATGCTCGACGATGAATCGTGGGAGGGTTGTTCTTTCCAAGCTCTATGTGATGCATGTTTCCTGGTCTCAATAGCATGAATAGTCTGGTCTAAAATTTTGGATTGTAAATTTTATCAACCGGCATGTCCCATAACTCTCATTTGATCTCATCATCTAGAGGTGCTTGAGGGGTTCCCATGACATTCTCAATCATTGAGTGTCACATAATGATCCACCAGTTCAACATATTTCACAAGGATATACCCATACTCAACATCTATGGAATATTCTAGGAATTGATTAACTCTAGGAACATATCCATACTTAAGAGGTATGAACTCGAGAATTGTGTGTACTAGTTTTGGCATCAAATGGGGACTTTGATTCCCCTTATGTTGTCTACACATGTTACATGAAGAGATGGAAGATTGTGAAAAAATATGTATAGGCAGTTCCTGGAGGATGCACAACAACGACAATAGGTTCTAGGTTTATCAATTGGACATGGATTATACCATGGGTCTGTGTGATGGTATTTCGAGGTAAATTGTCATTATTCTTTGTGTTCTATGCTCGGGTGACTATTGCCACTCACTCGATTCTTCGATGTCATGATCGAGGTTAGTAAAAACATGTGAAACCTATGTTGGTACATATCCCAATTTGATAAAGCAATGGTCCATAGGATCCTCTAAAAAATATTTAAAGATGAAACATTTTTAATGGAATGTCTAAGGATCTTATGGTATGAGTATTTATTGGTTTGGTCGGTATGTTTGGCCACATGGGTTCTCCTATATTCTAAAGATATTAGAATACCCTTTTCTAGAGCACATATGAAATACCCCAAGATCTATTAATTCATGAAGGATTTAGTCTTTTTATTAATTTATATGAAAGGAACCCTAGCTTCTTAACCATGGTAGGGTTCTGAGGCATCATTTTCTTAATGAGGGTTCACTGGGTGAGGTTGATCTTAATGAGGCCATATTGGGCATGGCTACATTAGGTGAGGCACATTCGGTAAAGGGGCCTATAAGTGGACTATAACATGAGACCTTGTATGTAATATAGTTTATATTTATGATTCTATAGGAAATAATGTGAGAGTTCTAAGGGGTAATGGGAACAAACATTTCTTGGAATACTGCATAGATTCTTTTAGATGTTGATATTATTTCGGAAATTCATGAAATTCGTTTGAATAATTTATGGAGATAGGGGTAGGGACCATATCATATTTGAAAGTATGATAACTCATTTTTAGTACAATATCCTGTAAAAGATTCATATCAAGATAGTATGTGATACCCTTCCATTAGGTGATGAATTTAGAAACTCACTCTTCATCCATCTTCTTTCATTTAGAGAGGTCTATGAAAGTGGTCTTGTTCACGGTGGAGTTGAACTAGAATAAGAACTGCCTAAAGAGATATTAACAACCTGAAATAGTTCCTAGGGAAATATTTCTATGGAAAATGAATGTGGGTCCTTCTAATTTTTTGATGAAACAATGGATATTAATGACATCCTACTACATCAGAGTCCCCACCATTGGGCCATACCATTAGGAAAAGTGTGTTGTATGCTGGAACAGATCACATGTCATATTAAACTGGGTAAATATAGGGTTACTAAATTCTATTAGTGGGTGTAAATGATCCACCCATTCCAAATTAATCTTTAAATTGAATTTAATTAACACATTTTTCATTTAGAGAGCCTTGCGGTGGGCGAAAAGTGTAGCTATCATATCGTCTCGGTGAGAATTTTGTTTCCAAAAGTGCTCTGAATTACTCATCGTCCTAGGAGGCAGATTTTCCATGATCTCGATGGGGAGAGTTATGATACTCTAGAGGAGTGGGTTACTCATATATTGGTCATTTTATATAGCCCCCATATTTTACTAGTATCAGATGCATGGGGCCACATAGTTTAAATCTAGGTGCTAGCTAGGCCATGATGGATCAGGTGTCCAACTATAAGAGAGAGAGGGACCCTTTTGAAATTTTCATGGTCTGGGATCTATATGAAGATAATTTAAATAATAAGAAACTATTATCCATCCAACTCTTAGAGACAAGTGTCCAACCTAACATCTAACTTAGTTTCTAGAATGATCTCTGATGAAATGTCATACACTATGGGCCCCTTTTATTTTTTGACGTGTTATCTTGTTGAAAGAAATATCTCATTTTGGGGGACTCCCAAGTCCTAACACTATTCTCTACGGATGAGTGTAAGAACATGTTGGGTGATCCTCCTGGTATTGGGCTGCTCCTTGTTGTGGGTTCACCCAATCATGCCTTATATTGAAAGTATGATTTCATTGATAATTGAAAGGTTAATTATTCACATTGTTCACCATTAAAGTAGTTAGAGAAGAACACTATCTATTAATTGGAGGGTTATACTAATGATCTAATTATTTTCATGGAATAGGGTGGAAATAGTGGGAAGAATACTACCCCCAGCATCTAGTCTGCACATGTTGAGATGAATCTTCTAGGAATTGTTGGAGTATAGTGAGGCTCCTGATGAGGGTCCTCTAGAATGTCTTGATGTTTTCATATGATCCATTGCATGAAGATACCTAGAGTAATGCGACGTCAATCCTCCTGTACTGTTGGGTGATGACATCAAGATTTTCATATATTACTGGGTAAATATTCTATTAGTATTGATGTTTTTTTATCATTGCCAAAATATTCTATCAGAATCATGATCCATGTTCTTCCATGAGGGACTATAGGATGTAAAGATTCAGTTTTAAAGGTGAGAAAAATATGATAGGTAGTTGGTCAGTGTCATGGATTCTCCATAATTTCTCTCATACATCTCCCAAAGGATGATCTTGTTCTTGATATTCCTAAACCCCATCTAGTGGTGGTCATAAAACTAGATGTGTTAATAATATAGAAATACTTTTCTTTGGACATTTTTATAGGTTTTGTGCCACACAATACAACTATAAAATAAATATTTTAATGTATTATAGAGGAAGGCCAACATTAATACCATGTCCATGATGTATGGGGTTTTCAAAGAATCCTCTTGAGAGAGATTAGAAACGTGTCTCTAGGGATCATTTGAGTTCTCATAATTATCTGAGGGTTTCATTCCTGAACCTGATGTCTCTACCAATTCCAATGTGGAGGTTGAGAGAAGGGTAGTTGATGGTGGCAGAGACTGTTGAACTGTGATTCATTGAAAGGAGGCCAAAACATGCTCTTTATATATGTAACTAAGGTGGGATTTAGGGACTTTTGGACCTAAACTTTAGGTATAATTAGACTATATTGTTGGGATTATTCTCATGACACTAGCATTAGTGGTGATGGATCCATCATTGATTAATTCTTCATCTCAGAGTATGATGGAAAGATAATGACGTATAGTTTTCCCTAGTTATACATCTGATGGTTTTCGAGTTCCCCAAGGGAAAGTTTTTGGTATTCAATTGGGTTTTTTCTATGTTCATTACAACCTATATTTGGGGAATGACAAAAAAATGACTATTTTTTCTCTTCCTAACGATAAATATTTTGATAAAGGAATTTACTTGGCATGAGGAATACCTTCACATTGGATTGTGGTAGTGTGGAGAGGACCTTCACAATGAAATTGGGCATCATGGCATGGCCTAAAATGGTTTCTGGTGGAAAATATTATATGGAGATTCAAAACATAACACTTAAGAGGTAGATAGGGTCTCGATCCCAACTGGGTGAAGGGTCCCCATGAAGTGGTTTTTGGGGAAACATAAAATGTTCCAGTAGTGGTTGGTGCTACTAAAGCTGGGGAATAATCCTCTTGATGGGATATGTTATAGTCATCCCCAAGTGTTGATGTCGGGTGTTTTTGACCAAGTCTAGTGGATAAAGGGTGAGATAGACATACTCATTAAACTTTTGGGATATCTAACATCATTGACATGCCTAGGTGGGGGCCTTCCTAGGTGGCTCTTGGGTGGTGGTTGATGTAGGCGGAACCAGTATATCCCCTATATCAATGACATAAAGGATAAATATGTGAGAGAGTTCTATAGAGATAATCCTAAAATGGTTTATCATCATGAGTGGGTGGGGGGTTCTCTTTGTGTATCCCTCATGGGTGGTGGTACTGGAATGGTTCCATGGATTCCAAGTCTCTCCAGACCATATCACTAGTTGGGGTGAAAGATTTTTTCTTATATTGAAAAAACAAGGGTATTGATATACCTTCTATAGATGATATTATAATGGGATATAGGGTGGGGGAAACTAATATTCATGGGTGTCTTGGTCATCATGTTAGGATACTGGTGGTGTGGGATTGTCACACTATTATTCCTCCTTCCATCATGCTTGTTGGTGGTGGTTCATCATGCATTTATTGTGGCATGAGTCCTATGGAAATATATGGATCCAGTTTTAAGTAAATGAACTATGAAAGTGAATCCCAATGTTCCCAATGTCATTATTACTTATCCATGTTTGAGAGAGCATCCACATCAATGATGAATCAGATTGGGGATGTCCAATATGGTTCACTTACCTTGAGTTGTAGGCATTGAGCTTCACACTCATCCCAACATCTGTTCGTTACGGGCCTAGTGCCAAATGTCTGGATCCATTCATGAAAAAAATATAATGATGACCTATATTATTTACCATATCACTATTTTAACTTAATATTTCTATGACATGTTCACCATTTTTTCTGATGGTATAAAAACCATAAATTTCATTTTTGGTGGAAAATCACTCATTCTCATGCCCTGTATAACCACATTTCCAAGGAGGGTAGCCTCCATTACCTGGGTTGGTGATGTTGGATCCTTGATAAAAATGTGATTATGGGATATTAGTTACTCCTTCAATGGATTTCAAATTAGAGCTTGTTTTATATTCTAGATATCCCTCATAGATGTGATTCAAGTTTAGAAAACTCAATCTCGGTTCCATCTAGTGGTGGAATCTTGTTAATTACACTTCTTTTACTGAGAAGGGAGGTCAACCTAAAATCAGAGAGGATGGTATCATTGAAAATATATGATAATCATGGAATATTGGGTGTGTCGGACATCTGTAGAGTATTTCTATTCTGAATTTAGAGAAATACCATATATAAAGCATTATAGGCATGAATCCTAAGAAATACTACATTGGCCTCAAGGTAGTAAATTCCAGGGGTGTAATACTTACAAGGGTTTTTACCCTTGTTATCCCATATTTATTTTATAGGTTATATATTCTTTATTAGGTCACATGTTTAATGTCTCATGGAGATAAGCAGGTCATAAGATTATTGACCTATGTGGATTACAGGGTCACATGTTTGATGTATTGCGGGGATGGATTAGTAATATTAAGTGTGCTACCATGGCAAAGATGATCACACATTTGGGGTTTCAACCATTCAAGGGGAAGACTTTTAGATATGATGGGAATTTTTGGGACTAGGATTGAACCTCAGGGAGGTATCTCATGTGTGTCGAGTGGTTGGGATTGACCATCAGGAAGACATACCTAATTTGTTAAAATTCATATATTAAACCTCATAGAGGTGTTTTATGTACCATTTTTTGAGATAGGGATAAAAAACACATATATTCATGCCATGGTTTAATGTTATCTAGTAAGACCCATCCATGCAGTTTAAATTTGTGTGGTAAGGACACTCGTATCATGTAAGGAGTGACTATAAGAGAGTGTGTGGGTATTAGGCATGGTAGTTTCTTTAAGTGGGAGTATTATCCCATTGTGGGGAAGGAGGTTTCATCTCATGGTGATCAAAAATGTCGAATCCTATATTCACCCCATATGGTAGGAAGTGTGGGGTCCTCACATTCTAGTCACGCATGGGGCATCCTATGTTCACTTCATAGGGTAGGGTTCATGTTTAACATCATGTATTGGGAATGTTATTGTTCATTATAACATAATAAAACTAGAACATTGGTCTATGTAGTTTTACATCATGTAGGTTAGATGTCATCATAAAATATACACAAGGAGGCTATTTCAAGGTAGGAGAAAATAATCTTACACTAGGCATCATCAATAGGAAATGAAAATTATTTTACATCATGATTCCATCATAGGAGCATATTTGTATGCGATTCAGGTACCTCTAGGTGGTGCATGGCATAAACACTTCTACAGCGAAGAAGAAAAAATGTATCTTCATGTTAGGGTACCTTTTCTTAGAAGCAAAAGATATTAGTTTCCTATGATTCGAATAATAATGTGATACAATTATCTTTGAAATGATTGAAGTAAATAAGATAGACATGAGGTTTTATGATACTAGTTGTGTAGAAAATTGACACGTAGATAGATTATATATGAATGAGTACAAGGAACCTATGATCTCAACTTGTGTGAAACATTGTTTAGAAGATGGAGAAAATGGTGCAATAACTAAGAGATTTTGCACAAAACTCTTCAGTAGCACATGTAAATGGGGTTGTGTGAGCCATAGAATCTAGAATTGGACCACTAAATGAACCTTAGAGAAATACATTTGTTCATGGTTTGGAGTCATACGAAACATGTGGTTATGAGAAGGCAACATCACACTCAATAAATTACCGATCCTTCCAGAATAGTTGAATGAGGGCATAACAATACCAAGCTATACCATGTTGGGTCCCATGTGAGGTCAGTGTCATAATTTCTCTACCTTTGGGAATCTATGGAATTTTATATTTGTCTGATTTCATTAGGGATGGGTTTGGGTGAGTGAGAGTGGATTCATTGACTTATAATGATCTATACCAAAATGTAGGGGAGGAGAGGTTGGTGATGGTATATTTATTTTTGAAATGGGATAATTTTCCCACATAACCCTCATATCATGTAATTTATATTTGTAGTTCACATTCATTTTTTATTGAGATAGGTCTTGTAAAGATGCATCTTTTTGTTCCTTTATCACACAAATATTTTATGTGCTTTCTTTTAAGGTCACCCGCATAGTACAAAAGTTTCATACCTCCATATTTCTAGAATCTAGGCCCTTATAGGAGATTGAAAAACATGGTCTCTTTGACATCTCCATTTTTATGCATTTTAGTTACGTGTGAAAACATGGAGTTGTTTATAGTGACCAAAAGTTTCATGCCTCTTCCCCCATTGGCACAAAAATGATTCATAGTTCTTGAGTGTGTATTTTTTTTTGGAATAAACCCCTCCTTTGATATCATCACATGTTTTTTGTGTTTACGTCATCATTCTAGATATAGGATGACAATCCACGGTATGTCCCACAATATACTATCCCCATAGGATAGTTAGGTGTCTGTGATAATATGAAATTATACTATACTTAAATGGAGTGAATGAACTATTGGATGAATGAGTATGGCTCATGAGTAGAAAGATACACCCTATCTCCCATAAATTGGTATGTTTATCCCATTGTGTAGAAGTCTCTTCAGACACCATGATACTAGTAGTAGTGGATGAGTACCTAGATGTCTTCCCCAAATATGTGTTGGGACTACATTCACATCAATAAATCAACTTATTCAATGACATGTACCATGGTACCAGATAAATATCTTCCTTTTCATATTAGATGGCCATTTTTAAGCTCCCAAATAAGAGGTTATAGTTTGAGGACCATCAAGAGATGTTTTTTCTTAGACCCCATGTGTCCCCTTGGGTGGATCTAGTGTTTTTCTTTATAATGGAGAATGATAGCCTGAGTTTATGATTTTATTATCATTACATAAACAATATAATTAATTAGAATAAGTACCCCTTTCCAAGGATTTATGAACCCTATGATAAATTTAATATTGTGAGACGGTTCATGGAGATTTGTATTATGTTTGAATACCACTATTTTCATGTTCAAGAGGAGGATATTATAATATTTAAATTAAAATTTTCTATGAGAACTATGATTTTATGGTGATTCCATTTGGTGTGATGTATTCCCCCAATATCTTCATGGTACTTATAAAGTGTATATTCCATCCTGTAATAAATTATTCCTTAGTTTTATTTGTTGATGACATTCTCATTTACTATGTATTGGAGTATGAATTTGCCTAATTTTTTAGGATGGTTCTAGATTTATTCTGAGAGCACCAGTTATTATAGAGACCCACTCCTTTCACAAATTAAAATTACATAACTATTGTGGAATACATAAAACATTATACAAAAAGATTCCCAATTACCATACTTGTATAGTGCCTTTGGAAACATGGAAACATAAGCACTAATGCATAGTATAGATACATTATCTCCTACTAGGTTATTCTTGACTAGCACCCTTCTTAGACACATCCAATATAATACATATCTTCATAACCTGGGAAATGAAACATAAAAAGCTGTGAGGAAAATTACTCAGTAATGGTAAAAAAGTGAGATATGTAAGCCTAATCATGAGAAGAAGTATATGAGAACATGATCATTAAAATATAAGATCATACCCTACATATCAATGATAATATACATGAACCATGGAATTAATCATGGTAGTTCACAAGACATGAATCATAAGGAAATAAATAACATAAGTCATGAATGTATAACATATGAATAAAACTCATAATTATGGAAGACACATTAGCATATATAATGATTTCAATAGTATTCAAGGCATTGATTTTGAGACAATCATAGTGGACAAATTCCTATACTAAGCCATGTTAACACCCCCATTCTAGCCCTGTATTTCAGAACTGAGTTCACCACTCATTAGATCCATGTATTATTGAACTGCGTTCATTTCCTATTACAGCCCTCTAATACTGAACCGAGATCACCCCACATTCTATCCATGTCGATATCATGATATATAAATTTTTACACAGTGGATTAGAGGGAGATATATGTCACACTCATCTCATAATGAAATCATACATACATGGCCCACATGATCATAAATAATCATATCACAACCCCTAAAATGAAATGTGTATCATAAACGTGTAATGAAATCATAGCCTGTGGAAAAAGATACAAGTTTCATAATCATTTTATCAAATGCATAACCTGTGAAAAGAATTGGGTTTCAAAATCATATATCCCATTAAATCGAAACATGTTTCTTAAGCGTCATGCCATAAAAAAATAATACATTCAGAGAAATAATATGTATAGAAACACTAAATAATTTCCGCCTAAATAAATGAGTAAAACCAATGGATGTTATCTTTTATGAGATAATTTTTAAATATCTTTTCAAAACATATCATTAAGAAAATATTCTTTCTTCAATGAAAACTCTTTTTAAAACCTAAATACATTCCACATACATTTTTTTTAAAAAATTGCTTGGAAAATTTATAAAAGAATCATTGAAAATAATAAAACGTTTAAAAAACATTTTTCCATGAAAATGTGCTTCAATGGTATTTTGAGATTTTTGAAAACATTTCCGAAAATGTGGTTTTTGAATACAACATATTTTTGACCTGAGAGAGAGATGGTAATATTTTACTTAAAACATTATATTATGTAAAAAATAGTGTAAATGATACTAATAAATTGATATATATTGATTAAAAATAGGATAAATAAACTAATGAGTTTTATTGAGATATGGACAATAATATTTTATCATATGAAGCATAAATGTAAACAATCTCAAAAAATGATGAGATTTTCTTAATAAAATCTTATTACAAGGTAACATGCGATCATTCCCTCTATGTAAGAAATAGAAATTAAAAAATTCTAGAAAAATAATGAAATAAATTAAATTCATGATATTACATGTGAAATGGATGTATATAAACCTGAAAATATAATTTAGGTGCATAATAAGTCATGAGTCACAATGAAGGATAATTGAGACAAAACTATTTTACTGATTTGGTATCATTTGAAACATAAACCCAATGAATGAAAGATCATAAAATGGATATGTGAGTACCCATGAATTTCATTATAAGATACATAGAATAAATTATTGTTCATTATATACCCCACCCAAAAGTAACGAGTGTTGAACATAACATATATCTCACGGAAGTAAAAATTGAGATGAAATCCACTTACCATGTGTCTTGACTCTCGTCTTTCTCATTCAAACCACCTATATAAAAAATATAAATTTATTATAAATTTTATAAATAAACCTAATTTTATATCTAATACCATATATATTTTTATTATGTCTTTATATTACCTGCTTGTTAACCACCCTATGATAAGGTTTCACTTTGGATAATATTCTATTTTTTCTTTTCATGTGTCTTAATTTGTTATATCTTTTTTATTTAAACTTTATATTATGATTTATAGAATGTAAACCATGATATAAATATAATTATATATATTATATTTGTATTATAATAAACTATATAATATATAAGTATAAAATGGAATAAACAGTTCATGGAAATGGTAGGTCATACATACACATGAATGCTATTTTCTTTTAATTATAGTATTGAAAAAAATGAAATATATGTACATATCTCTATAATTATTACGTTAGAATTATTATATCATGTATATCATATATATAATATATAATCACCAAAACCATCCTTAATACATTCCACTTAGTGTATAAACCAATCATATCACTTTGAGAGGGTGGTAGTCCACAGTGTCTCAAACGGAATTATCGTATTAATAGAAAGTAGAAATTAAAAATAAATGTTTTCTAAAATAAATAGAGAAGATAAAATAAATAATAAATAAAATATATAACATATATAAATATATTTTCCATCATAATTTCCACAATGATATGTGGTAATTAATATTTAACAATCATCATTTAGTGAAGCGGTACTTCATCTTACACATAAACAGTATGTTCATAATCCATTAAAAGGAGGTGTGTGTAAGTGTAGGTTAAAAAATTAGCATAAATAAATCCTAGTATATTTATGATTAATTTTTTTTATACATGAATAGAAAAAATAATGTTGATAGGGTGGTGAATGAAAATAAAATAAAGGAATTGGGAGAAGACGTTACCTCTAAATTGGGAAACTCCTTTTGATTTGTGCCAAAAGGATTCCTCATATTTCATTATACCCAAGGTAATGCTTTTAAGAGGAAGGGAGTATTTATTGGAGTTTTATATTGTATGTAATGGATGGAATTATATGGTTTAATAGGTTTGAATATGTGGGGAGGGGTGGTGGCCTTTTATAGGGAAGGAAAAGGACTCACTTAGAATTTTTTTTAAAACATGCTTGGTGTACACGTGTTCTTACCTATAAAAAAGACATAAAAACACAACCTAAATCAATAATATATGTTTTATGTGCAATTAATGGCAATAAAATTTTTTTGGACAAGTTTTTGATCATTTGATCCGCTAAGATTTAGGTTTAGTCCCTAATTATGCTTAATTTGACCTTAATCAATGTGATTAATTTCAATCATTTTTACTAATATATTTGGTAAAACATTAAGTGGATCTTATTAGTCTCTAAATATTATACTTATTTCTATGATTTCTATTGGTTTTTAAAAATTAAATTCACAAAATTTCAAGAATTTAGATATATGATAATCCTGTAGACATGACGAAATAACGAGTTATTAAAGTAATAAAATGATCAAAAGTTTGTTATGTTCTATATACAGTTTAAAATTAAAATTAATTATAATGATATAAATTGAATTAGTAGATGTATAATTTATCTAATGTGACCATAATAAATTTAAAATATAATTTAACATTAATCATTATTTAAACAAAAAAGTGGTTATTAATTAAAAAGTAGTATTTTCACTATTCATCAGAAAATGATGTTTCTCATAAAAATCCAAAAAAAATCACCCTATGATAATTTAGAAATTATAAATTAATAAATGATTTTTATTTTAAATAATTCAATTTTTAAATGTGTTTAAAATTAATTGTATTATTAATAGCCATTTATTTGAGAAGACATTATTTTTTAAAATAAAAAGACTTTACCAAAAATCATATCATTCATTATCAATATGTTTTATATAAAAAAATTATAAAAAATGTTTTAAAAGTATTTATTACTATTAGTATTACTATGTTTAATTTCTATGTTATAATTTTCTCATTTAAATAATTATAAAAGAAAAATGATGTTTTGTAGAAAGATCAGTGATGCGTGTAAAGTACGCCAAGTCATTCTTGCATATAAAATATGATGAGCTGGTTCCGTATTATATATGACAAGTCAGTTCCAGGTGAATGGAATGATTGAATTACTTCACTTCAAGATATAAATGAAAATTTAATTTATTCAAAAAATGGTCCATAAAAACTCGGGATGTTACATTCTTCCCCCCTTAAAATGAATTTATCCCTCGAAATTTGTCACTAGACTAAAAAATTAGGATAATTCTACTTCATTTTATACTAAAGGCCCCACATAGATTCCTCTAATTGGTGCTTTATCAATGAAACATTGACCATTAGATTTTTCTTGTTTTGTATAACACTCTATTATTGTCCCTAAATTTCAACAATTTGTTCCACATAAGATAGATCTCGCTCTAACGTTATAACCTATGAGTTCAACACATGTGAAGGTTCATGCATGTACATCCTCAAGAGATACATGGAACACAACATGGACTTGAGAGAGATTTGGAGGATGTGCCAAGTTATTTGATACCATCCCAATAGGATCAAAAATCTAAAAGGGACCTATATACCTAGGTATTAATTTACCTTTCTTCCCAAATCTCATAACCTTATTCTAGGGTAGAATTCACAAAAACACATTTTTACAATCTTCAAATACCCAATCATGCAGATGGTTATTAGTGTAACTTTTCTTCCAACTTTTAGCTACCTTTATATGGTACTGAATGGTTCTAACCTTCTCAATTATTCCTTCATAAATCTCAGGTAACAATAGATTTACTTCTCTAACTTCATCCAAATATTTTATAGCTCTAGATTTTTCCCAATAATGGGATTCATATAGTGAAATATGAATGCTTTATTGAAAGATGTTTTCTTAGAAAACTCAATTAGAGGAAGGTATTGATCCCAAAAATATTTGAAATCCACAAAATAATATCTCAACATATCCTCTATGGTTTTAATTGTTCTTTCTATCTGACCTTATGTCTGAGGATGGTAAGAAGTGATGAAACTCACCTCTATATCAAGTGATTGTTGAAGAATTCACCAGAATTTTGAGGTAAATCATGTATCCTGATATGATACAATAGAATGGGTTACTCCATACATATTTAACAATTCCTTATTATATATCCCACCAAAATGATCCAAAGAGAAGTCTTCTATGATAACTATGAAGTGTGTTGACTTATTAAGGTGATTAACTACCATCCATATAGAATTAAACCCTTTATAGGTTTTGGGTAGTCCGACAAAAAAATACATAGTGATGTTATCCCATTTCCATTCTTGTGTGGGTAATGGAGGCAAAATACCTCAAGACTTCTATCTTTCATCCATAACATGTTGGCATATAAAGCACCAAGATACAAACACTACGATATCTCTCTTGACACCATACCACCAAAATTATTCATTCAATTCCCTATACATCTTTGTAATTACAGGATGAATAGAGAATGAATAAATATGATCTTCCTCTAACAACTCATTCTTCAAATATAGAATGTAAGGAAAACATGCATGGTTATTGAACCTCATCACCCCATCATGATCAAGTTTATACTCTGGAAAATATCTGACATTATTTTGTATCTATTCATCTTCCTTTTATACCTCCTTAATCTTCACTAGGATAGAGGGTTGAAAATTAATTTGATAAAGATAATTTTTACCCTTCATTCTGTATTTCTAGATCAATCATTTTCAAATCCAGAAATATTAAATCTTTTTCGATCCCCTTCATGGATAAACTAGCATGATCCTTATGACTCAAAGCATCATCCACCTTGTTCTTTTTCCTAGGGTGGTAATTTATTGAGAAATAATAATAATTTATCAACTTTAACCATATTCACAAACGTATGTTAAACTCTATATATGTGAATATATATTTCATTTTTTTATGATTCATATATATATCACACTTTTATTGATAAAGATAATTCCTCCATAACATTAATGAACAAATTATAGCTGTAAACTTCAATCATGAGTTGGGTAATACTGATCCTAAATCATCAACATTGATGAGGAATAAGTGATAAAAATCTTATTATTCATAATAACACATACTAATAGCTTCTTGTATGCATCTATAATGACTAAAAACCCGTCTCCACTATATGGTAATGTAATCCTACGTGCACTGACTAACCGTCTTTTAAGTTACTTGAATTTTTCCTCACATCAATCTATCCAGTGAAACTTCACACCCTTCTGAGTTATCATGGTCATATGATTAGATAGTTTTGAAAAATTCTCTAAAAATCATCAAAAATATCAAGATAATTAAATAAATCTATAGATCTCAATCACCATGTTTTTGTGAGGCCATCATTCAATATCCTTCATCTGTGATGGATCTACTACTATACCCTCTCTTGAGATTATGTGACCAGTAATGAAACCTTTTGCAACCAAAAATCATACTTTTTAAATTCTTTAAATAGATTCTCCTTTATTACGTTCTATAGTATAATTATCAAGTGATCTTCATACTATTACATACTATTTGAATAGATAATGAAATAAAATAAAAATACTACCATAAACTGATCGAGGTATTTTCTAAAGACTCAGTTCATTAAATATCTAAATATATTAGGGTAATTAGTACAAAAAAAGGAATCACTATATATTCATAGATACCATACCTTATATGTAATTCTCTATTGGGTTTATCCTCTTTCTTGACCTTTAATTAATGATATCCATAATCAAGGTCAATTTAGGAAAATATTGTGCTCTGCATAGTTGATCAAACAAACCATCAATATGGGGAAGAGGATACTTGTTCTTGATTGTGATCTAGTTCAACTCCCAATATTCAATGTAGAGTCTCATTTATCCATATTACTCTTTCACAAAAATAACAGGTTCACCCAAAGGTGTAACACTGAATGAATGAATCCCTTATCAATGCTTTCTTGGAGTTTCTTCTTAAATTCCTACAAATATATCGGATCTATTCTATGAGAATACATGGAAATTAGTGTGGAACTGCATATACGTTCTATTGATAACCCATCTTCATTTTTTGTGGAATACTAGGAAACTCTTCTAGAAATAAATCCACAAAATCCTAAACAACTAACATATCATTGATGATGATTTTCTCCCCCATCCATTTGAGATAAACAACCCTTTTGAATGGGTATTAATCCTCATAATCTATATATAGTATCCATTAGTTGTTCATAAAACACTTACTAGATACCTTATAGAAAATTACTCCACGATTCTCCCCATATTTTGAGAATAAAGGAAAACTCATCTCCTTTTCACCCGGGTTTTTAGAGTTTCCTTTGAACTCCATATTTCTTTTCTTTTAAAATCCATTCGGTTGATACATGATTTCAACCACTATTTCAACCTCAATTTCAGAAAACATAATTTATTCATAGCTAATAAAGTCTCTTATGTCCATCACCCTTATGAGACTCAATTTTAAGCAACTGAAAAATATATAAAATTTAATTTTTTTCTAGATAATAATTCCAAAAGAGTACCTCACAAGTCTCATGAAATTTTCCTTTTAGGTAACAATAGATTAATCATCCATTTTCTTCATATCAAGGGACACTTTTTACATCTTGCAATGATAAATCTGAGGAATTTAATTATTTCAAAATATGCTCATGAACGCATCTCAATCCATGGATTCAATCTCATATTGCTTCCTTTTATTCTTGATTAAAGTCCACCACTGGTCGTCTTCACCTTCTAACTCGTAAACAACCCGAATGATATTCTCATGATTCATACAAAAAATATAATAGAATGTCTTTTCATTAGTATGGGTCAATTTTTCCTTAGCATATGGATCAAAAAAACCTCTGAAAATGGTGAAAATTGCCTCAGGAATGAATCATAAGAATTCTATTTCCTTATTTTCTCATTTTCTACTCTACTATGATTCATAGTTTAAGAAAGTTGTGAGATAATAGAAACAAGGTTTTTAATTACATATCCCACAAAATTCAGTTTCTTAAAAGGAAAATCATTGCATTTTCCATCACAATCACCATTAACACTGTTCTTTTAGTTTCAACCCATTGAATAAAATGAAGAACCATAGAGTAATAAACAATTATCATAGTGAGGACTAACATGATCATGAAAATTCACTAATAGGAGGTATAAATCATGAAACATTCCGTAGTATAAGATACCTTAGTTTTATAAAAGGTTATTCATAGCCAAACTCTATTTAATTCATTCATGATGGTTTTTCAATAGTTTTTTATTCACAGAGAAAATCTATTAGGAGTGTCAAAAAATGTGTGCAATAAGGCCCATTTTCATTTACCAGATTGCCCTGAATCAGGGAAAAAATATCTTTTTAAAGTTTTCAACCCTTGAAACCTCTATTCTATATCCATATCTCCTTGTAATATACAAACATGTATTTATTTATAGGAAACCACTCAACCTATCATTTACCAAAATTATATAAAATTTTTGTATACTTTTATTTATCATTAGACTTATCCTTAGTCATATCATTAAAGTTATAACTAAGGATTTCTAATCCTAGATTATAATGGATAACTAAAGCTTTGCTCTAATTCCAACTATAGTGACCCTTTCTTTTCATGCCTTAACATTATATAAGGTTTTTTGGAATACTTACAACATTATATATATAGATGCCCAAAGACCATTCTAGTCTAGTTCCTTTTGAAACATAGAAACATAATCAATGATACATTAGTGGGAAACATTATACCAAACTATGTTCTTATTGATTAAAACCATTCTTTGACACATAAAACATAATACATATATTTATAACCTAGGAAAAGAAACATAAAAATGGGTGAGATAAAAAGCTCAATAAGGGTAAAAAGGATATTTGTAAGCCTAATCATGGGAATTAATGAATGAGACTGTGAACATGAAAATAAAATATCATACCCTGCATATCAATGATCACATACATGAATCCTAGAAGAAATCATGGACGTTCAGAAGAAAATAATCATAAGGGAATAAATAACATAATCCAAGAAAGAATAACATATGAATAAATAATGGAATTTTTGGAGACACATAATCATATATAATGATTTACATAGTATTCAAGGAATTTTTTCAGATAATATCTTAGTGGACAAAGTACTTTACTGAACTAGGTTCACACCACGTTCCGGTCATATTTTACTGAATCATATTCACCCCTCGTTCTAGCCCTATATTACTAAACTAAGTTAATTTCCAATTACATCCCTATAATGCTGGACTGATTTCATTTCTCATTTTATCCATGTATATATCATTCCATATAAAATTTTACCCAATTATTGGAGGAAGATATAGGACCCACCCATCTCATAATGAAATCATACATACAGGTGCCACAAGATCATGAATAATAATATCATAACCCATGAAAGGAAATGGTTATCATAAATGTGTAATCATATCATAAAATATGAATAAATATATGGGTTTTATAATAATTTTTTTCAAACACATATACCATTAAATGAAGAGGGTTTCAAAAATATATAACCCATGAAAGAGATAAGGGTTTCATAAGCATCATTCAATCCAAACATAATCCATTAAGATAAATAATGTTAATGGAAACTATTAATAATTTCCACATAAAGGAATGAGTAACACCAATGGATGTCATCCTAGATGGGAAATAATTTTGAAGATATTTTAAAAATATTTTTGGATGAAAATATTCTTTCTATATTGAAACCTCTTTTTAAAACATAATACCTTTTGAAAAACATTTTTCTTTGAAAATATATTTGAAAACATATAAAGGAAGCATTGAAAATAATAAAAAGTTTTTTAAAATCCTTTTCCATGAAAATGGGCTTCAAATATATTTTGAAAACATTCTTGAAAACATGATTTTTGAATACAATAGATTTCCAATGAGATAGAAAGATGGTCATATTTTACTTAACAACATTTTCTTAAGTACCAAAGAGTGGAAAATTGGTACTAATATATGGATATATCCTGAATAAATAGAGGATAAGGAAACTCAAGAGTTTTCTTGAGAGAAAGATCATAAGATTTCATCATAGGAAATATAAACAATAACAATCTCAAAAAATGATTAGATTATCTCAACAAACATGTATAACATGGTTACATAGGATCATACTATCCATGTAAGAAACATAAATTACACCAGGCTTGAATTATTATTATTTAAATAAAATTCATGATATAACATGTAAAATGTAATTATTTACACCTCTAAAGATTATTTAGGTGCATAACAAAACATGTGTCTCAACGAAGGAAAATAGAGACAAAACTATTTTACCTATATGCTAACTATTGAAAATAAAACCCCATGAAAGAAAGATCATAAAATGGATTTTTTTAATAAACATAAATTTATGTATAAGGTACATAGAATATAATTATGGGAATTATATACCCCAAAAAAATTAAAGAGTGGCAAACATAGCATATATCTCATGGAATTAAATAATGAGATGACATCCCCTTACATTGTGTCTTGACTCGCATAGTACTTATTGAAACCACCTATATAATAAATATAAATTTATTAGAAATATTTTAAATAACTATATTCTTATATATAATACCATTTATGTTTTTTATAGGACCTTATATTTCCTATTGTTTAATCATCCTATGTTATGGTTTCACTTGAGATAATATTCACATTGTTCTTTTTATGTGTCTTAATTTGTTATATATTTGGTATTTATAATTTATATCATTATTTCCATAATTTAAACCACGATATAAATATCATGTATTTATATTGTAAATTTTTTATTATTATCTATAGAATATATAAGTCTGAAACAGAATATAATGTTCATTGAGATGGTAGGATGTACGTATGCATTAATGGTATTTTCGTTTAATTGTCGTATTGAAAGAAAAAAAGAAAATGAATAATCTGAGTATGTGAATATAATAATTAATATTGAATTATTATATCATATATATCAAATATAACCACTAAAACAATCCTTAATACACTAAATGTAGTGTATGAATGAATCATATCACTTTAGGGGGCGGTAGTCCACACATCCTCAATCAAATTTATCGTATTAACACATAATAGAATTTAAAGGAGATATTTTTTGTAAAATGAATACATAAGATTAAAGAAATAATTAATATGATATATAACATATATAAATATAGTGTTCATCATAATTTCAATAATGGTAGGCATTAAGGAAAATTGAACAATTATCATTTAGTTAGGCAGTAGTTCACCGTACACCTAAACAGTATATTCATTATCCATTAGTTGGAGGTGTGTTTAAGTTTAGGTTGAGAATATATCATAACAATAACCTAGTATATTTATGATACTAGTGTTTTTATAAAATCATAGATAAAATAAAGTATATGGTGTGGTGAAAGAAAATAAAAGAAAAAACTTGGGAGAAGACCTTACATCTTAATCGGGTAACTCCTTTTGGTTTGTTCCAAAAGGTTTCCTTGGAACGACTTCCACCGAAAGGGAAGAATTCTAGGAGGAAGGGAAGATTTTTGGGAAGTGGATTGGGATGTTTTATTCTGAACATAAAGGGTTTTATAGGTGTGGAGATGCGGAAGATGTGGAGGCCTTTTATAGGGAAGCAAAAGGACTCGCTTGGATTTTTTGAAATCAAGTTAAGAGTACACATGTTCTTACCCAAAGAAGGTCATAAAAACACATCATAAAACCTAAATGGAAGCTTTATTTTTGAATCAAGTCCATAATTTTGTTTTTTAAATTTTCTAGGACCTTTACCCCCCTAATATTTAGGTTTAGTCCATAGATATTGTTAATTTTACCGTAACCATTTTGATTAATTTTAATCACTTTTACTAATTGTTATGGTAAAAAATTAAGTTGAACATATTATAATATAAATATTATAATAATTAAAAAAAATTATGTCTATTCTTTGAAATTTAATTCATAGACACCGAAAAATTATTACTAATTCCAATCCCATAGATTGGAAAAAATAACGGAGTTTTAATATAGAAAAATGTTCAAATGTTTGTTAAGTATTTATATTAAATTTCAAAGTAAAATTGATTCTAATTAGATAAATATTATTAACAAATTTATAATTTATCTAATTTAACCTTAAAAAATTAATATATAATTTTTCATTAATAATTATTTTTAAAAATGCAGTTTTTAACTAAAAAGCATTATTTTTCACTATTCATCAAAAAAATAATCTATCTCTGAAAATCATAAAAAATAACCCTACTATAATTGAAACATTATAAATTCAAAAATAAAGTTTATTTTATAAAATTAAATTTATATATGTTTCTAAAATAAATTTTATTATTAAAAGTTTTTCATTTTAGGAAACTGTATTTTTAAACATAAATGGATATAAACAAAAATCATATCTCTCATTATAAAATTGTTTTATATAAAAAGTTATAAAAATATTTGAAATTTATTTATTACTATTAATATTTCTATGTTTAATGGCTAGGTTATAGTGATCTAATTTAAATAATTATAACAATAAAATGATATTTTATAGAAACATCAATGTTGCATGTAATGTACACCAATTCAGTGTTGCATGTAGCATACGATGAGTTAGTGTTGTGTAATGTAAACCAAGTCAATGTTATGTTAAATGAATGGTTTGATAAGTTAATTTAAAGACATAAATTTAAATTTAATTTATTTGAAAAAATGTCTATAAAAACATGGGGTGTTACAGTTATATTGTAAGATGTTGAAGTGTTAGATCTAAATTAGAATGAGTTTCAGATTATGGGGAATGTAATTTGTAATAATATTGTTGCTATGGAATTGTAAATTATAGTGTCTATTCTAGACTGTGGCCCACCCATTAGAATATCATATTTGTGGAGTTTCCTTGGTTTGGCTGGGTATTATCCAAAAAATTTAGTCTACTTTTTTTGGATTATAAACCCTTAGACTGCCTTAAGATAAAAGGAAATGTTATTTATTAGACCTAGAAGATTCAAAAATCCTTTGAGGTGATGATGTAGAGGTCTACTAGTGTTCCTATTTTTTAAGGGATCTATAAGAGGGTGATGATTATATGGTGTTATGTGATGCCTATATAATTGATTTTGGTTGCGTGTTGATCTAGAGGTAGACAGTGACCACCTAAATATCTAGTAAGTTGATACCCCATTACCAGAGCTATGTGACCCGTGAAATAGAGTTGGATGTAGTGGTATTTTCCTTGAATACATAAGGAATTATAGTCTTGGAGAACAGTTCATAGTTTACTCAGATCACTAGTGTCTCAAGTTTATCCTTTTCTAAAGAGGAATTAACATTAGAAAATGGAATTGAATGGAGTTCTTATAGGAATATGGATTTGATATACTCTATACATCTGGGAAGTAAAAGGTGGTGGTAGAGGCCCTTAGCAGGAAATACCATTATCACTTGTGGAGAAGGGTCAGAGATGTAGGCCTCTTTAGAGAAGACATTGGAATATGAGCATGGGGAATCTTATCTCCAGTCAATGGTAGTAAATCTACCACATATACAATCTGTGAGAGTGGAAAATTTAAGAGTCAATGATCGTGATTTTTTAATTACCAAATACCCTCAAGAGATGAACCTTATTGGATTTCCTAAATGTGAGGGGCACATCATCCGATACCAAGGATGGACAGTGGTTCCGATGATATTGCATGAGGAGGGGGGATTTTCATAACTCAGAATTGGTGGTACATCCTAGAGTGGTGAAAATGTACTAGGACCTTCAGTTTTAGTTTTGGTCAAAATTAATAAGATATGGTGTTTTCAATTATGTTTCTCATTTCCCCACTTGTTAATTGGAAAAATAAAATCATCTGGTTCTAGCAGTTTTTACTCCACTTCATGAGATCCATGAGTAGATGTAAGAGAAAATATTGAGGGATTTTAATATGGTTATTCCATAGAAAATGTGATTACATGATGTTAAATAGTTATTATTGATCAAATAACCATGTTATATCACTTCTTTCCCATAAGTAATATTATTTTTAAAGAGTTTTGGGAAATTATACATATAGGAGAACATTAAAATTCATGAGTTACCCTCAATGGATGTGTTTGACCATGAAATCTTGTTTATATCATGGTTTCGAAAAGTTTTATAGGAGGTATTATTGACCAATTTTCAAATTAATACCACACTATATGTAACACCCGAGACTTTTATGTTATATAAACCATCAAAGGAATCTTTTTCTACACAACACTTGCTTGGCTTGCTTTACACGCAATCGCGACCTTCCTCGATAGCTTGCGTCGTACGCAATACCGAGTTTCACTAAACAACAATATGCTATTAAAACTAGCCGTTATGAATAGTAATAACCACTTTTTGAAATTTTATAAATTTTATTTTTCAAAATGGACTTCATTTTTGGGCTCAGAATATCGAAATTAGCCTAGGGTGAAATTTTAGTATTTTTCTGAAAACTTTCAATTTTTGATGAATAGTGAAACCACTAAGTGGTAGGTTAAAAACTGAATTTTGCATAAAACTTAATTTTACCGCTTCTGTGAATGGAATTTAAAAAATCCGACAGACACGGTTGATATCAGTAAGTAAAATGTGGTTCAATGAGATAGAAATAATTTTTTGGTGAATAGTAACTTTTTACTTTTTTTACCGCGGTTAATAGTAAATAGGGTAACTAAGGGTAAATATGATATTAATATTACCCTAACACATGTCCTAATTCTATTGGACAAGTGTAATTCGACCAAAAACAAACTTAGGAATAAAATATGACCATTTAGGCCCACTTGGATTAGATTAGGACATTTATTATTAATTTATTTAAAGAAGGTTAAAATAGTTAAAATCAAAGTTTAATAAGTAAATAATTTTTAATATGGGGTTATACATAAGATAAATTCAATTGTAAATATTCATTAGAAAGCTAAAAAGCTTTCCTACATGATGATATTTTATTTTTAATTTTAGACATCAAATAATTTAATTTATTTATGACACAAAGATGATGCAGTAATTATCTTATTAATGAAATATTGACAAAATTGATAATATAAATACCAAAATAAATGTAATTTAGGACTTTTTATGAATTACACTAATTTTCTAGGTTACTATGATATATTAATGTTGATTTAATCAACTTGTTTCGAACATATAATTCTGTTATGACTTTCACAAAAATCATATATAAAATAGTGTCAAAATTGACACAAAATAGTTTTTAAATTAAATATTATATTATTAATTGTTATTTTATTCCTAAAAATCTAAGGTTCGGCCAAATGACTTAGATAAGGATATATATATTAATAATAAACAATTTGGGGTTCGTTTGGCATGTTATAGTAAGTGTATTAACCATATAGTGAAATAAAACAAAAAGACATGGTAAAAGTTAAATTATTTAACTTAGAGTTAAATCTAATTGATAAGGTTAAAATAATACCCTAAACTTGTCTAAATCCTATTGGTTGATATTATTTCGACCCTTCCCCACTTTATCTTCGAAATAAGACCCTTTGGAACCATTATAAACCGATTTTGACTTTAATATAAAATAATATTTTGAGATATTCCTAAGGTGCCCCTCTCCTCCCTTATAAAAGGGCACCTCCTCCCCCTCCTCCTCACACCAATTTGAGCACTCAAGCTCGGCCAAACCCTGCCATTTTCTCCTCTCCACTTCCCTAGAATAATCCTAGAGGTCCTGGTCTTCTCCAAAGACCAATCTTAGTTCCTTAAGTGGAGGATTCAAAGAGGCGTTCCAAAGAAGAGGTAATATCCATTACCGATCTTTTCAATTTCTTTCTTCTTCAACTTCTTCTTCTTTAGTTGTTTCATGATAAAGTAATAACATCAGTATTACTTACATACTGATATGTTATTATAAATATGAAACAACCCTAATTCACCTTCTATCCATCCTACGGAAAAATGAAATCACCGCGCGTGCGTACGTACGGAATACCGTCTCCACGCCGTGGTGTAATCTATTTTTACACCATCACCTTACAAGGATGGTTATAATGGTGTAATGAGTAACTATATATGATTATTATGAAGTAATATTGATACTGAAATAATATATATATATACTCCAATACAATTCCACGATCATAGGAACGATATCATCACTCGTGCGTACGTACGGAATACCGTCTCCACGATGTGATGCGACTCGTTCTACATGATCTTCATTTCATAATGATTATATAAATGAATTGAATGAATGAATATGGTATATACTACACTAATACCATTCTGGAAATGAATTATCTATAACCTAAAGATCTGAATAAGAATTTATTCGACAAAACACGCATAAGAACAAAAAGTTATAAAGACCCAAGTAACAAGTAACAATGAAATATTACTAACAAGAAGCTAATAATATGACCATATATGATATCATATCAATATGTATGATTCTGGAATAAGTCAATAACATTATTTAAACCATTATACAGGAGGTTCTGACACGAACAAAGCAAATCGGACCTAAGGTAAGGGAAATATCACAATCTCATTTTTATCCGAGATTGTTTATTCGTAAGTATTTACTGGGGTGTATTTTATCATCCACATCCATGTTTCATCAATATGTAATATTATTTCCATCCACCTACAATTGTTTAAATCCATTTTTACCCTTCGGTGAGTTTTTAGTAATATGTATGAAAGGAATCTTTTGTCGTTTTTCGTACGAGGTACTTTTTGACTTTTCCGACAAAAGTACGAAGAATGTTTTTTTAACTTATATGGCATGAATGGATTTTTAGAACATTAAATCCAAGAAGCTTCCTTTACAAGTTTTCAAGTTTATTTTTAATCAACTTCTTTTATTTTAAATTCGTATGACATGTTATGAAAGGAAAAATGTTTTTGAAGAAGAAAGGATATTTTCCTCAAGAATGGAGTTCAAGTGTTTTATCAAAATTATTTTCCATCTAAGATAATAAAGGGTTCTGTTTTTATCCCTATTATTACATTGATTTGATCATGTTGTGATGGAAATATTTTTATGAATTCCTTTATCTTATATGAATTGATTTATGATGTCATGATGTTTCAAGAATCCCATTTTTGTTACATGTGTTATGCGATGATGTATGTTTTATGAATATGTGGCACACATAAGAAAGGATTCATTATAAGATGGGTGGGACCTATATCTCCCTCCAATTCATTAGGTAAAGATTTTATATCTCATGAGATAGACAGGGCTGGAACGGTAGGTTATACCGGTTCAGTGAAACAGGACTGAAACGAGGGTTACTCGATTCAGAAAGGGACTTTGTCCACTAAGATAGTCTTGGCAATGAGTCATGACTAACAAGAAATGATTTTCCATGATTATGTGTGCATGCCACAAAGTTTCAAGTTTTATGTTATGATTATGGGGATCTCATTTTCACTTCTATGATTTATTCCATGTTAAGATATTATGATCTCTTTTGCAGGTTTTGATTTTCATAAAGATATGATATGATTTTTATTTCCTTTATTTGCCCTTGCTGAGCATTTGAGCTCACCCTTTTATGTTTTCTTTTCCCCAGGTCAGGAAGATGGATATTAAGTAGAATATGCTAAAAGGGACCCTAGATATGATGAAATAAATGGGAGACACTGTAGAAGATTTATGAACCAGTTGTTTATGTTTCCCAGTTTCTAAAGACACTATACCTATACGGTCCTTTGTGGTTTTGTCATATGTTGTAATAAGTGTGCTTCAATTTCGAAGTATTAACAATGTATGTAAAGTATGGGTCGTTATACTATAGCCCTAGAAAGATGGCTATAATGAATGAAATATCATATTTTTGCAAGATATGTTGTAAGCCTATGTTTTAGAAATCAGTAAAAGTTTGTTATATCACATACCATTGATTGAGTCCACTTATAATAATATCTATCACTCACTTTTGGCTTGGTACCATTCAAGGATTTGAATGGGAGACCATGTATGTAATCCTTGTGTATGAAACAAATAGACGAGTCAGTGATCGTAGGACTGGAGATGGTTATAAAGACAACAGAGAAGGTTTAGGTGATTTGCGAGTGAATTATAACTACTCAAAGTTGAATGAAATATTTCAAACATTAATTTCATTGACCCATGGAGTTTGATCTTGGAGACAATGTGTTCTTGAGAGTCTCCCCACAATATAGTTTGCAGAGGTTGGGTTAGGGTAGCTTGTTATCCAAGAGGTTCATTAGTCCATTCCAAATTCTACATAGGGTGGGTAAATTCTCTTACTACTTGTCTTTACCCCCCCCCCATATTTGAATAGATTTAATGATTTCTTCCATATGTGAGAGCTATGGAGATACATGCATGACCTATCACACATTATTGACTAGGGAGAGATTGATATCAAGGATAAAACTTCATTTTCAGTGTACTCGGTGATGATCGATGATCATTAAGAGAGAATACTTCATGGGAAGACCTTTTTAGTGGTGAAATTTCTTTGAAAACATGGGTTCCTCTAGGAGATCTCATTTGATCATGAGAGCCGGATGCAGGCTCAACACCCTCACCTTTTTCGAGTGGGTTTTTTTATTAGGGTGAGAATCCTTGATGTTATGGATAATATAATAACTTCTATTATGTTATTTTTACCATTTAAATACTATATATATATGTGTGTGTGTGTGTTTTTTTAGATTTGGTGCAACATTATATTTTTCATAGGACCCAGAATTGGTATTTTAAATACAATAAACAAAATGCTAACATATTTTTATAAATAATGAAATTCCAATTGATCTGAATATTGGATAAGAAATATAATATGATTTTTTTTAAAAAAATATGAGGTTTATCCTATGAAATATATATTATTTATACGGATCCTATTTTTAGTCAATATGCAGTCATGGGAGGATATTAGATGAAATAAATAAATAAATTTTATTTATTAATTTATATTCTGTAATCCTAATTCTATCCTTTATAAACCATACTAGGATGACTCTTTAGGGTTATTTTCATTACCCCAAAAATCAATTTGTATGGAGAGAGTGTCATCATGGGGAAAATATTTGATAAACTAACACATAAGATCATGAACCTGTGATCGGATTCAAAAAAACACTTTATCAAAATCAATATGGATTAATTTGTAATCAACGATGGATATAACATTGATATAAGGTTTATTATTTACAGATACTTTATTGATTATTTCATATTTCCCTCATTATTTATGATTTTTACATTGAATCCCTAGTTTCCCTCCTTTTAGTATGATCCCATTAATTTTATTTGTTGATCTTTCCTTTAGCTATAGAAAATCATTATGCCAGATTTATCTTATTCAATTTTTTTCATGATTACAGTTGATGGTCGAGTTCACAATGAGAATCAATGAACAGGCATTGTTTGTGGGGACATTATCTCTCATTTATTCACGTGTTCATCATTTTCTTATGGTAGGTCAACTATTCAATTATAAATCAGGTTAAAGACATGATCAAACCCTTAATTCATGTTGGTTTACGCATTTGGAGATAATTTTCAGAAGTAATGACAATCCACAGAGGATTTGAAAGAACGATAGAGTGTTGAACCCTAAAAGAATTATGGTATTGAAAATTGGTGAAGGCTACTTTGGTTTATGTAAATCATTAAACCCTATATAGTGGTTCTAGAAGACCTTTAGTTCATTAGAGTTGTGGAAGCAACATGGATTTTCTTTTAGTATTCCAAAAGGATGTTTCTAGAAGGATGTGATTTGAAAAAGGCTTCTCCCCATGAGCATAGAACTATGTGTGGACATTATTAATGATTTCAGCTTGTAATTCATGAATTTGATGATATTCAATTCTAATGTGACGTGTTTTTTGGTTTACCCGAGGCGCTGTTCAAATTGATGTTTTCTATAGGAGATTAGTTGTGGAACTATGAAATAGATGGAATTCTATAATTTTTAGTGGTTTAGAAACTAAATAATCATATGTTACTCTCTATATATAGAGGGTGGTTCCCCTATTATATGGTTGTGTTGATAATAAATGAGTTTTCTAGATTTTTGAAAACCAAGTGACTACTTCAGTTATCAACAACTAAAGTTTTATTTCTAGATAAATGAAATGCTAAAATGTTTCTCCCTTGGATATTGGAATTTAGTATGAAAAAGTTAAAATTTGATGTATTATTTTATTTCTTATATTTACTATATTTTCATGGATGTTTTTTCTTCTATTAAAATGAAAATGGATTGTGTTTTTTCAAATTAGTGTGGTGAATTGGGTAAAATTTGTTTCTTCAAAGTTCAAAAACAATACGTTTGGATAGTTCAATTCAGGATTTCGATTTTCTAAGTGATTCCAGAATTAATACATCGTATTTTATATATAAAAATAATTAGGTTTTAATTCTCAATAAGTGGAATTAGTTAATTAGTTCACTGGAGGCTCAACAGTTCAATATATATTTTGGGTAATTTTCTTTTACAAGATTTTTTTTTTCAAATTTATGTGGGAGTTATTTTTTTGAAGGATGGATTTAAAATAAGGGAAGGTATGGATTGATAAGTATATGGAATAGATTTCATTTTTGGAATATATATTTAAAATACTATCTCACTGGAAATATTTGGTTTTTCTGTATAAGGATCTCACATCTAAGGCAATGGAAAAAGGATAATTGGAAAATATATAAAATAAGGAACTTGGATTGATATAAATTCCTTCAGTCATTAATATGAATTTTATAATTTGGGATATTCAAAATATAATAGTTTTTATGGAAACACTTTCATATGTATATATATATGTGTAACCTATAATAATGAATAAGGTGTTCTTCATATAGATGTTATTCAGTTTATTATTATTGGAAGTAAGATACGCAATATATTTTTTGAGTTAATTCAACTTAATATAGATTCATGTGGTGTTTATGAAGGTAAATTTTATAGATGATGGTTGGGTGATTTTTTTATAATCATCTCTCCATAAATCTTAGGAAGTTCTGGTTATCATTGTGATTAGTTCAAGTGGACATAATCACTTGGTTTCCACTGATGTTCATAACTTGATTTTCAATGAGGAGCTCTAAAGAAAATAGAGTGAATAATTTTATGGTGATGTATTAAATATAGATCCAATGGGATTATTACATCATCCAAACAATAAAAGAGTATTCAAATAGAAAATAAAATTAGAAGAGAAGAGGGATGTATTCCAAGAGTGTGTCTATTTATTAGCATTTTGGAAAGTGGTGTCACTTGAAGAAATATTTTCATGGCAGGAAGAAAACCTCTAGAAGGGACTTATTTAGATATATGAGTGTGGAAATATAATTAGTGTAAATATACTCATTAAAATTTCGTTAAAAAGGAATAATTTGTTATAGATTCTTGATATTCATTCCATTACACAGGGGAAAAGTGTTGATATCTAATTATATATCTAGAAATTTTTGAAGAGTTAATCATGAATATGATAAAGATTATAATAGTTTGGGAAAGGTAGAAGTAAAATTTTAGTTAAATAATGTGAGTTTTCTTATATTGACGCAAGTATCGAATGCTCCAGTTCTTCGAAATAACTTGTATTCAGTGTGTTAGTTGGATGGAAAATGTTTCATAAAAATTATTGAAAAATGTATATAAGCGATTACTCAAGGATATTAGGTCATAGACTTAGGTGTAAAATATGGATCATTTTATATAATAAAAAGGTCATTTAGAGCTACACTCACTGGAAAAACATCTTCAAGAAGTTTATATTTTTGGCATAATCAGTTTGGTAACCATAGTGATAAAGGTATGGATATTCTGCTAGATAGAGGAATAATGAAGTTGAATCATTTAAATTACTGAATATGGGAATGTTATATACTTGGTAATGAATTTAATGTTTCTTTAAACCATTCTTTAAGAACAAAAAAAATTTGAATCTATAATTTATTCATATTGAAGTTTGGGGACCTATCATAGTTCAATCTTATAAAAGAGAGATATATTTCGTTACCTACATTGTTATTCCTCAAAAAAACCATTGGTATACTTTTTAAAACATAATAGTGAGGTGTTTGTAATATTTATTCAATTGATGTATACTCTAGAAAATTAGTCTAAAAGAATGATAAACATCTTGAGGTCAGAAAACGGTGGTGAGTTTACTATAATGTGTTTTTTTTGAATTACTATAGGAAAAGAGGAATCCCCCATGAGAATACTATACCAAGAACACCTAAACAAAATGTTGTTACCAAGTTAATGAATCATTCATTGACCAAGGGGGAAAGAAATATATTTCTACATATAGAATGCCTAAGTATTTTTGTTAAGAATTATTAGGGACAATAACTTACTTAATAAACATAAGTAGTTCAAGAATAGTTGGATTGAAATTACTAAATGTTCTATAAGTTTATCACCTTATAGTTTTAGGAATATTATTCTACATGGATGTATATGAAAAAGAAAGAGATAAACTTGAAGCTAAATATCGATTAGTCTTCCACATGTTCTATGTAGATGAAGACATTGATTTTATTCTTTGGGATGATTAAAGGATGAAATATTTCCATGCGTGAATGTTATTTTTAATGGAAAAATCTTTTGGAAACATTATTACATGAAGGTAAGGATGTTGAGAATAAATATTCATCTTCAATTCAATTATATATGAATAGTATTATTTGAACGATCAAATGATCTTAAAATATCATATGTGTTTGAATCTATCATAAGGTCTTTAATTCTTTAAGCAATTTTAGAGAGTAGTGAAAGATGTTTGGAAGTTTAGCTAGTGGATGGTATATCAGAAATATCATGAATGACGGTAGAATAGTAAAGATTTACTGATGGATTAGGTTTAAAAGTTATCACTATAATGGAAGATAAATTATAGGATAAATTATAAAGATATTCATGAATAAAATTATTAGTGCAGAGGAATAGAGTCGATATATAGTTCCTACATTTATAAGATGTCGGAGAACCATAGAGTATAGAAGAATAATCTATTATAGGTGATTCTACATGGTGGGATTTAGTAATGAGAGTTGTGTTAGATTCACTACAGGTAAATGAAACCTACGATCTAATAAAATTACTTCTAGGGAATAATGAAATTGAAAGAAAGTGGGTATTTTGATTGAATGAATCAGATAATGGAAGAAAGAGGTATAAATCATGTCCAATTTTAAAAGGTTTTAGTAGATGGAAGGTATCAAATTCTATGACATATTCTCTTCAGTAGTAAAACATACTACCATCTGATGTGATTTATGTTTTGTTGCATACAAAAATTTTTACCTTGAAAAAAATGGGCATAAAGATAAGTTTTCTTCAAAGGGATTTAGATGAAGAAATTTATATTAAGAAAACTATTGGTTTAAAAAATTTGAAAATAGGGGTTGGTTTAAAAACTATGAAGTAGTATTTATTGCATAAAACAAGAACCAAGATGTTGGAACCAGATGTTTTATTCCATCATATAAGTGAGAGGATTCACTTGATTTAATATTGATCGTTGTTATTATCATAAGTAGTTCAGTGGGAATGAATTAATAATCTGACTTTTGTACATGGATGATATTTTTTTTGGTAGTTCCTAATATTCAACATATATAATGTTGAGGGAGGAATTTTCTAGAGAGTTTGTTATGAAATATCATGAAAAATATATGAATATATTGGGAATGAGGATTGAAAATGATTGTTAAACAATAATGTTTGTTTATCATAGGGGGATTACATCATAGAGATCCTTGAGAGAATCAAAATGAGTGTATAAAAGAAAGTTTCAACACATCTTAATGGTCACTCTAAACATTCATATGAGTTGTAACCATAAAAATAAGAATAAAAGAAACATCTGGATAATGTTTTGTAAGCCTAAATAGTTGGAGGTTTGATATATGATATGGTGTGTACAAATCTGAACATTTCTCATATAGGGGGTGTGGTCAATTTATTCATGTAAAATATTGGAATGGTTCATTGGAAATATTTAAATTTAATTATTCAGCATCTCAAAGGAAAATAAGGTAAAAATATTTTCTTGGAGATGACCACCCATTACATTGGTTTATAGATACATACTTTGTAGGTGATTCTGATTCATAAAAGAGAAAAAATGAATATGTTTTCTCTTTTAGAGGAACTACAATTAGTTGGAAGTCTATCATAAAACTGGTGATTTTTCATTCTATAATTCAAGTAGAGTATATGGATATTATTGATGAATGTGAGGGGATAGTTGGTAAAGACCACTAGTTAATGAACTTGGATACAACAATGGGAAAGTTTTCTTATTCTGTGATCATCAATGAAAAATTCATTTGGAGAATAAACTAATTTTTCATTCAAAAACTAAAAACATTGAACTGAATTACCATAACACTTAGAAGATGTCAGAATATGGTGGGTTGTATTAACAGAAGGTTTATAAGAAAGAAAATCTAGTAGATATATTTACCAATAGTTTTGGTTGGGAAATACTAATGAAATATAAAGCCTCCATTTGGATTAGGTGAATTGAAGGAGGTGGATATACATTTTATATAGTTGAACATAATGGTTTTTTTTTGAAGTTGAAGGTGGAATTGTTTTGTTTTATCTGAAGTGATATTCAAATGGGTTATTCATGGTAATGTGAGAAGTCTACATCAGATTATTGAAATCAATCGATCGGAATGAGTTGTTACAATAGATAATAGTTCATTGAGTTGTCGAAGATGTTGTGATTTCCTTTTAGTGTTTCAGAATTAGGTTGTCTGGAAGAGGATTCTTTCAATTTGTTTAGTTCAAGGAAATATTGTTCTATATGTTTTCATAGTATACTTTTTGGATATTGGGATTATTGGTTATATTGTTATTTTTTTCAAGTTTACTAAAGGTGAAACTGACACTGATGTTTTCAATAGTAGATTGGTTGTGGGATTAGTATAACAGATAGACTCCCACACTTTTTTGAGGTCATTGTAGCTGAATTGTGGGATGTTACTCTCTATATATGGAGTTTGATTCCCCTATGATGGGGGTGTGTTAAGTATAATTGTGATTAATTTTTTTAGTATCCTAGGTTACCTATTAAGTCTCTAAGTTGAAAATATTTCTTTATAGAAAAATGAAATACCAAATTATTCCTCCCATGGATGTTGAATTTAATCTAAAAAACAATAAACCAAAGTGTTATTTTATTTCAAACATTTAATTTCATTGGATTATTTTTTTTATATGTTGATATGAATAGGTATAATTTTATTAAAACATAGTGTGGTGATTTGGATGAACCAAATTTCATCCATGTAATGAAGCATTTATTTTGGAGAGTTCCATTTGGGATATATTTCCACAATCTAACATTTAAAAATCTTCCTCTAATTATTTAACAAAAGTATATTAGTGTGGAATTATAAATACACAGTGGCACAATGATTTCATGGGGGTCGATTTGAATCCTGTTTTTTGGCCACCAGAGGGCAGAAATCAATATAATTATATGGTTCATTTTATTTTAGGAAAATATAAAAATACTTTAGTGTTATTTGCAGTGGAATTAGTGGATAGTTGAGTCTTAGGTAATTAGATGAAATTTCTATGAAAAAACCTGACTACATGCCATGTATTTTGGAGGAACATGTGTTGTGTGTCCATCTATCTATAGTGTCAAGGTTTTCCAGCCTAAGGTAAATATTTCATGATCATGTGGTGGTCCTATATGTCATGTAACTGATCCCATGTAGTAATCTAGTTTATAGGGAATACATGACTAATACCATGAGTTGTCTTACATGATGTTCTCAACTAATGGACATCTCATGCGATGTCACTAGACCAATCGAGTAGTGTTTTGGGAGAACATGACCTAGGATATCGTGATGTCCCACATGTGGTGTTCCTCTAGTCAAATTCCATGCATGTTCATTTTTACATTCCATGTAGATCATTCGAATATATCTCTGAATCAACATTGGAGTACACCCCCTTGTACCCATGGTACTTGTTGTGAACCTTTCTTTGAATTATTAACATATCGTATCTCCTTCTTCAGGATGACAAATTGGACTCATGAGTATTCCATCTTGATTAGTATTCCACATAGGATGTGACAGTTACATTTGTTTCAAAATTTGGGATATGAAACAAGTTGGGGCTATCATATCCCTCCCCGCAACATGATCAGCTGATTTTGTGACTTGAGTTAGATATCTAGAGCGATAGAGGGGTTGGAAACACCCTTAACAACACACGCATGTCTGCAAATGAGTCCCTTGTTACTTGTATTGGATGGATTAACAACCCCCTATACTCACCCTATGTTGTAGGTGTTTTATCTACATAATGGAACACTACCATCATTGAGAATAAACTAGTCATGGGTCCTCTACATTTTTGGGGGATAATACTCCCTCAACCATTCCATGCCATCAATGATGCATGAGTTCTCTATATCGAGTGATGTTTTTTATGGAAACTAGAATCAAGAAAAAAAATAGAATTTTGATCTATATGAAGGATCATATTCCGTATCTAGTTGTAATGAATGAGATATTACCCTCTCTCTTAATTTAGATAATTCTCTGATCACATCTATTTTTGGGATTCCTCTCCCCTCATTATCTAATGGGTCAAGATAAATGTTTATTTCTATTTTTACCTTTCGGTTTTTAGGGAATCAAACATGCTATGTATATACTAACCAATAAAGGGACTTTTCCTAAAATTTATTGTATAATATAGTTGTCACCGAGTAATATAGAAACTTTTTTGGTCTTATTTTTGGTGGAGATTTGCAGCACTTTGTGATTGTGATCAAAGGTAGTGGTAAGTCTTATTATTAAGAAGTAGGGTTATACCTCTTCATCAACTGTTAGGTTACGACTCCCTTTATTTTTTTTTAGTTGTGTATCCTTCTAGTGTCATGCGTTAGATACATTTATATTGTTTCACTATAGTTTTTAATGATTTCATTACATGCATTAATTTCATATTGGTTTAGTAATGTTTTATTTATCCTTCCTACTTGTGATATACTTAGAGGTGTGTATGTGTATAGGATAATTAGGATAAAGACTCCCATTTTTGTGATATTCCTTCTCTATGCTAGTTTCTAGGCCGAGACTTATTGGACATTGGATTAGGGTGTCAATCATGTCTTTCATCTGGTCCAGGTGGGAGCTTATTGGGTATGGTAATGATAGTTGTGTTCCTCCCTAAGCTCTCCATTTTTTCACCTCGATGTTTCCATAAGTTCATATACATTTCAATCACGAACATGGTGTATCATGTAATTTTATTCAAAATATCAATCAAGGGATTGATAAGCCATAATTTTCTGAATTCTCCTGGTATTTATTTTTCAATTTGTTTTCTTTTGGTTTCCTTAGTTAGGTGGCCCTATAGGGGAATGGAAGGAGAAAGGTTAATAAATGTGGATCATTAAAAGAAAATATCTTTAATTTATTAGGACTTATCTTAGGACAACAATTTTCATCATTTAAATCTTTAGGGATGGTAAAAATGGTGCTTCCCTTGATATAGATATATTAGATGGGTATTTGTTATGTTTAATATCATTATAATATGCGATGATAAAAATACTTACATTTTCCCTTGGGCTGACTAGATTTTGAGAAGTTTTTATAACCAAACCATGACTTTAAATTTCCCTCACTGAGTTAGATAGCTGGCCTAATTTATTTTTTAGGAATTTTATGTTATATTGGGTTTTTTGTAATTATAGATTATTTTTAGCCATATTTTTCATTATGTATTGTGGATAGGCTTGGGTTTTTCATGTGGTTATTGGAAAATCCTTTGTATTGGTTAAGAATTTTTGGTTGGGTGGAGGATGATTACCAAACTCCATTTTGTTTTATGTCTTTGAGTTTGGTTAGAATAAGCTCTTTCTGATAGAATTATTTTTATTTCTATCGAGTGTTTGATTAATGGTATGATTATTTACAAATGTTTTTGTTTTATGGATGGCCTGAGAATATTTCCTCACAAATCTCATAACGCTCTCTTAGTTTTAATCAATGGCCTTAATAGTATGTATTGAAAACCAAAATACCATAATGAAGTATAGGGGTAGGTTGGGATTTCATATGGGATAGTTCAATTATATGAAATATGGTACTTACATATTCAAACATTGTGTCTAATGTATTCTCGAAATTATAATTTCATACACCAGAGACACCCCATATGGTTACACATGACCTCGAACCAAAATTTAGAGTGTGTTTCACTATGTTTTTGATGAAGGTAATTATAGTGACCAATGTATCGTCCACTAGGGAACCACCTGAAGAATTATCAATCATAGTATGATCAATGTAAATTAAAACTTCTTAAAAATATAATATTAAATGTTCAAATCTTTTTTAGTGGCATGGATTACCTAAAATAATTATTTTAAAATTTCCCTGGTATTCACGATTTTTTTAACAATTAAATGGTTTTATTCCAAAAAATATTATTATTATAGTTTAGGTGGTTGGAAACATTTTTAATGAAAAAGGAATTCCATGTCTACCCATAATCTAATTGTGGTGTTCACATAGTATAACTAGTCCATTGTAGTTTGTTATAAAGAGAATTTAAAATCCCTATGCTTTACATGTTTCTCATCCAGTCCTATGGGTTTTAATGATGAGTAAAAAGTGTACAATTTTTAAGTGTTTGTGTGTATCCTTTCTAAAAATTCAATGGAATTATGTAAACAAATGAATTAGATGAGATTTTATATCAATGTTTGATGATATATATTATATTTGAATTTATGCAGGATAAATATCAGTAACAGAAAAAGATAGTTCTATTAATGATCAGTTATATTTTTACACATAATACATGTTCATTTTAGTTTTTTATTTAGTTATGGAAGGAAAATGGTTTATAATAGTCTTTATGTGTCATGTTTCCCCTATAAAAAGATTATTTTTTGTGTCTCATTGATGATGACATATAATCCTATTCATTTTGGGTTTGAAAGGTTATATTTCACCTAAATTAGAATGAATTGTACACAAATACAACAAAAAAATGGATTAATTTGAAATGAATTTAAAAAACAGATGAGAGAAAAAATTAAACTAATATTTATGTAATTTACATTATTATTATAAAAAACACTTGAGGCTTGTTGTTATCCTCAATAAGAGTTCCAAAATTTGAACACGTTATTGAGACATTCTAAATTAATTATGTTTTGTGAGATTAATTATAGAATTGGGAAGAAATCATGTAATCTATAATGGATCATTGATGGTTTTGGAGTGTGAATTTTCAGTATGATTTATAATATAAATTTAAATGGTGGCTATTTTATTGTTTTTTAGAATAAAACAATGAAAAAAACATCTTGATTTAAATGTGAATTTTGGAAGAATTATTAGGATTCATGATAGATATTGTAATTATATCATAATAAGATTTCTATACATATTGGATGTTTCATTGCTATTAATATATAATTATTTTTTTATTTAATTCTTTTTATAGGTTTATCGGGATCACGATTACTCTTAATTCCATTTGAAATGTATCATTTTGATGTGATAGCTTGTGTAATAATCATATAACCATGGTAAACAACTTATGTGATGTGTATGGACCACCAACGTAGATAAATATCTTATATTCATTAGAAAATAAAGGGTCTTATATTTTATAATCAGCATAACACATGTTTCCCAACTCAAAACATAAATCCAATCTGTTAAAGTGAATGACTATATTTCATTGAATGAATCAAAACAAAATAATTTAAATATGAATTATACTTAGATAAAACACCTGAAATGTTTAAAAAGAAAAATTAAAGAAAATCTGTAACCAATTGGGGTCTACAAATCCATTTACAAGTGTGCATCTCCATTGTAATAATAAACCATCATTTAGCTTGACATTGAGATGAGGATGAAGAACAAATGGAACTCCATTTTCATCTTTGATCAACCTATGAGGATAGGGAGTTCCATAAGATCAATTTTGATGAGAGGAATTATTTGGATATCCAATATGAAAATGTTTCATTCCATTTCATGAACTTACAAATGAGGTACCTAAGGTGATAATTTATCAGCAATGGGAGCTACTGGTTTTTGTATATTGATGTCACCATACAACTTAAAACTCAATTTAGGGAAAGAAAACAACATTTTATATAAGTTAACATAACTAAATTGTTTTTTCCATCCTTTTAAATGTATCCGTATTATTTTTGGTATTAAATTGTGTTATATAATGGGAAATTATATTAAAATACCTAATTATACTCTTATCTTTGAGCAGTTTTGGTTTTATAAGTTGATTAATTATTTTGACTCACCAGATAGATGAACTGCTATTTAGTTTATTCTGAAGATTTGTATCCCACATATTTAGTGATATAAAAAAATTAAATCTTTTTTAATATAAATTTGTTTCAAAATGTGAAAACTAGTTCACATGTTTCCTAGTGTTTCTATGTAATTTGGAATATTTTCCTTCAATTTAAACTTGGGATCCCAAAATTACCTCCACCTATGACAATAACCAAAAAAATGAAAATTTTATCTTTAATAGTAATTAAATTTTTTTAATTAAGTTAAATGGGATGCTTAATTAATTATTATATTTTTAATTTATAACACAAAATAAGTTTGTAACTGTGGTAAATAGGTTGAATAAAATAGTGAATCATGATACACTGATTTTTTTAAAAGATGATGCCTTGGTCAAATTCCATGACAAAAAATATAATAATAATAAAAATTTAGGGATTACAAAAGTCTAAGTAGAAGAATATTTTTACAATAATTATCATGAAAAGGGAGAAGACAATCAGGAAGGTAACCCAGCCAAGTATTGTGCGGGTTAACACCCCTATTAGCAAGGCCCTCTTCCACCCTATTGGCTTTGCAGAAGGTGTTAGTGCCAATATAACTAATATCCATGAGCGATTGAAGACAACTCATCCAACAGGTTGTGAGTGGACAAGAAAGATGCACCAATCCATTCCAAATGGCCGGGACAATCGTGGTCGAGTCACTTTCAATCCAAATATTATTCCATCCTAGTTTCATGGTGAATAAAACAACATGAATCACACTCATCATTTTTAGCTTCCATGGATGATGTGATACCACAACTGCCATAGGAACAACCTAGGCATTTACCAAGGTGGCCTTTGAAGATAACACCACAACCTGAGTGACCCAGATTTCCCGTAGAGGCATTGTCTACATTCACTTTAATCCATATAGGGAGCGTGGCTTTCCAAAACAGTTCAAAATTATACATAGATTGACGTTAGATAATGTCAAATCTAAGATGAGGAAGGATATCAAAGTATTTGATAGAGTTGTGACACCAATCCTTCGGAATCGAGGTAGCTTCATTATTAGTAATGAGGATCTACATCCGACATGCATTTATGTTGAATGAGAAATTGCTATTAATGAGAGAAATTCTACAATACCATATCCCATGGAGTAGACCTGCAATAGAAGCTAGGAAAATATTAGTGATTTTTAGGTAAGCTTCAATATCCACACAACACTTTTGATGTTAGGTGAGAGAGTCAATCAAAATACAACTACAATCAGACATGTCAAAAATATATTTCCAAAGGGCATAAGCTATAGAACAAAATAGAAAATGATGGTTAGTATCTTCCCTATGTTTGTTACATAGGATACATGTAGAGAAAATATGAATCCCCAAAGCTTGGAGTCAAACATCAGTGGCGAATCTATTGTGATTAGTGCGCCATACAATAATAAACCTCGAAAGGCTTATCAAAAGATTTTATCCAACTGAAATTTCTATTCAAATTTTGAATGTTGTGATTGTAAATAATTTTGGAGTTAAGAACACCATTATGAGAAGGTTCCCAAAGAAGAAAATCATTATAGTTAGAATAAGTATAATTACCAATGATATTCATAATGTTATTAGGAAGGTTAGAGATCTGATAATTTAACACTTCCAAGATAGTACAATTAGTGTTATATAGTAAATTATTAGGAGGAAACATGGAGATTAAAGGGATACTAGTCTAGCTGTCTAACCAAAAATTCATTGAAGATTCATTGCTAACCATCCATATCTAATTTATCATAATTTTGGAAAAGATCTGTCTAATAGAAGGCTAGATAAAAGAGCTAATATAGCTTGAGGTTACATAATTTAGCTTATTGAGGAATTGCTTTTTGAGAATGGTTGGTGAATCGTTATGAAGGAGGTTCAACGTTAATATGGCTTGAAAGGATTCATTGAAAAGAATAAGGTTCTTAATTCCAAGTACTCCTTTTTCTAGAGTCATACAATAAGTATTCTAGGGGATGGTCACATGTTTCCGATCCAGCATTCCTCGAGAACAAATTTGTTTTTTAATATAAATATTTTTTATGAGACTAGTAGGCCATTTGTAGACCATCAAACAGTATACCATTTTAGAGAAAATAGTGGATTTAACAAGATAAACATTTCCAACCTTGGAGAGGGACTAACCCTTCCAATAGGTGAGATGACTGAGGATTTGGTCCTTAGTGTTGAAAAAATAACTAGATTAGGGTCGAACCCAAAAAATGGGTACTCCAAGGTAAGTGAAGGGAAAGTATCCTTCTTTGATACATAAGTGATTGATAATGGAAATCTTTCTTGCAGAGGGAAAATATATTCCAAAGAAAACAAAGGATTTGTTCCAGCTAATGTTTTTTTCTAGAGATATCTTCATAATGGGAAAGACCTTTTTTTAAATGATTTTATTCTTGGATTATATGAATATTAAAAAACGATTTTAATATATTTCACATTTTGAATATTTTTATTAATTTTTGTAATAAATAAATTGTTTAAAATTGATATGATAGTGAAATATTTAACATTATGATGGTTCCTTCAAGGAGTTTGATAAAATCTGGTATAAGGAGGAAAAAACAATGGATTGATTCTAAAATTGATGCATTAATCTAATCAAATTGAAAATCTCATTATTTCATTATTTTTAACCAAGGTCTTGGAATGGAGTGGGGAATATAGAATCCATCCCAATCATGGGAATATTCCAAACTTTTGGATTCCCTCAAAGGAGAGATACAATTGTCTCTTAGTGATATCTATCAATCCTATATGAAGAATGTTGTAAATATTTGATAAAAAAGAGTTTTTTTCTTCATTTATGTTCATTACATTCATACTAATGGTTAAATATAGAGGAAAATGGGGTTTTTTTCTTCATATATCATGTGATTGGAATAATTATTTTGATGTCTCTATACTGACTATTATTTTTATATATAGCAAACATAAAAAATAAATGAAAAATATACATGTTTTTAGAATGATAGATAACATAAAAATACTCTATCCCGAACAAGATATACATGAGATATATAAAGTTTCAAAATCACAAATTTACTATACGATAGGAGAGGTAACTTAATTCTCATATCATTTACATAGAATTATTGGTTTTGTAATTGACATGGAGAAATAGAGATCATCGCTCGAGTTTGATCTGAACATGGGTTTCATTTATCAATCACAACCAAAAGGGTTCTAATAGGTCATAGTGAACTAAAAAATGAATGAAATAAAAAAATTACACAATTCCCATGATATACTGAGGATTGTTGGGTAGGATATATGAGGTAAAAGATCATGTTACAGGATGATTTTATGATAAGGGAATGGAATTTTTTTCCAGAAGGAATCAAAGAGTGTTTATGGAGATCCCACACCATATTCATTCAAACTAAATAAAAGAAAATTCTAAAGAAGGGAGAAAATTATAATAGGGTATACCTTAATAGTGTATATTAAATTTTCCTTAACACGTAATGGGGTTCAGGATACTTGGTGTTGATTCTATATCAAATATTTTTGTTTTATAAAACAGTTATAATATTTTTTTTGGGTATATTATGACAACAATACATTAATAAAATATTCTGAATGTGCATAAGAGTTGAAAATCATAGAAGAATTTTTTGGATGTATCTTGGAGTATTCATTCAAGTTTCAATGATATGGGTTATTATATAAAGGAAGTAGAAGAAATGGATTACTACATAACTCAAATTATTTCAAATTAGTGGTGTGTATCATACCTCATTTTTTATATTTCATTATAAGATATTGATCATGAAAAAAGGGTTTTCTTGAATAAAATGAGATGATATTTCAAAAAATGATGGTTTATGATTCATCCAATTCTATAACATGTTTTAATGAAAGCTATGGTTGATTTTTATCCACGTTAAATTTTTTATCTAAATTATATTTTAAAATATCTGAGAAGAGATCCAACTACATAAAAGTGGAATAATTTAGCTAAAAAATATACTATTTTTAGAATATTTCTACAAAGAACATATGATGAAATATAAGAAATGATTGTTAATATTTTATTTATAAAATATTCCTATAATAGAAATATGTTATATTTATTAACATAGAATAGTTTGTGTCTAATAAATATATTTTAGTGAAAATATAATTTCTTAGAGGCTAGTGGGAGTATGTATGAGCTTTAATAAGTTCCAAATATAATAAATAAATAAACGATTTTACCTCTCTAATTTTAACTGAAGGTCACTTTATATCTTAAAGGTGTTTTGATATGTTGGTAAATATTAATCATAATAAAAATATTTACATTTAATTTCCATACAAAATGATCTTATAGATAATTTTATGAAATGTTCCAAATATGATAATGATGAATATAAAAATTGTTTAATGAATTAAATCAATAATAGTTATAAGCATCAAAACATTCGTTATTGTGAATTATAAATAAGTTTTAATACTATGTTCAAATGGTTGAACATGAGGATTATTAATCTTAATAATATCATTATTAAAACTAGTTTTTTATATATATTAGCGTGGCAAAGTTTCTATGTTGGAGGTTCTATCATTAGATACATAAAGATGTATTATTCATTATATATAATGCAATGAGTTTAACAAAACCTTAAAAACATGACAATCATAAGGCCAATTTATTGATCTATCATATTAGATATGATTAGACTGATAATTATTTATGGTTTTGTTAAAATTATTAAATGAGTTTTATAATATAAAAAATATATCTTGTTATGAAAATGGAATTATCAACTTTATCATTATTTCATATTGGTTAAATATTTTACATGAAGTGAACTAATAATTTACTTCTACAAGAATTAAAATGAATTATCCTTAATCATTTGTTATTATTGATTACTATAGATTTTTATGAAATAAGAATTTTATCATGGGTTCTATTTTGTATAGGGACACAAAATTCTATTATGATGCACAAAAGGAGTTTTCTGTACTGGGTGACCCACAAAGTATAGAGTATATATTTCCATACACTATGAATTTTTTATATTAAGAATATAAATTTCATATTAAATTTCCATTACCTTTGTTTGAAAAGATACCCAACATTATAATAAATAGGGAATTTTGTGTATGTTAATGATAATTTTATCAGTTGATATTTAAACAAGATGATATTTTTCTTTTTGGGTGATGAGTATTATAGAATGTACCTTGATTGAGGTAGATCGAGAAATTTAATGACCATACATATATAAGAAACTTGTTATTTTTGTATATTTTTTTAATTAGGAGAATATAATGTGCTAATACAACTAATTGAATGAAAAGTGATGTGTTCATGGATTCGGTCAGTTTATACTTAGACAATTGGGAATGTATGAGTAGTGTTGTGAGAATACTTATGTGATTCTCTTCCCTCTTACCATTTTTATTGATAAATTAAAAACACTCATAAATTGTTCGTACATGATTTATAATTATATTTTTAGAATGATGATGACTCTTATGAGATATTTATTATTGTTTTGTTTCGTAAAAAGTAATGTTGAAGGATTTCTAATTATTCTTTCTTATATATCATTTTTAAATACTGAACATCATTTTTATGGAGTTTATGGATTTATATATTAATGAAACATCTTATGTATATAGTGATAAGTGTTTTCATATATTCTTATGTATCTTTTAATTCATTAACAATGTCCTCTTATGTATTGAGTTTACACCTCTTATGAATTAGTTTTTTATAATAAAAAACCTCTTACATATTGATTTGGAATGTATATTTTATTTAGTATTATTATTTTCTCTATATATTAAGTCATATATTTTAAAAATAATACCATTTTCAAATTAAATACCTAAATAATATAATACTTATGAAATTAAAGACATATGAAATAAAATCCTTAAGAAATTAAAGACTTATGAAATAAAAAATATATAAAATGAATTCCTTATGAAATGAAAGTATTTATAAATGAAAGACTAATGAAATGATGGATGACTCTTAAAATATTGAATACTTGTAAACATACATAAATATATTTCTCTTGAATATCATAAGATTAACCTTATGCGATTTAATTTTACCCTTTTGGAATTTATGTGTACCCTTATAGTTTTTTTAATAAAGTAATGACCCTTTTGTGAAACTCTAAATGAACCTTCTAATATATAGAATGACCAATAAAATGTATGAACTCTTATGAATTTGTACAGTACTAAATATTCTCTACATGTTTCATATTTATTTTTCATATATTATGAGAGGATTGTCAACCATATTCAAAAATTGATAATATTGGAAATATATTCAAAAATCAAATATATTTGATTTAACAGGATTCTATTTTTAATAATATTTTATAAATATAAAAGAATGATTATCATAGAGATTATTTAAATTCTATTTAATGACTATGTGGATCACAAATGTAGATTTTACAACTCAAATTGTTTTTCTTATTGTTACATGAAGAATATTATGGCTGTTATTTCAAGAATGAAACATGCAACAACTATGAATAATTTTATATAAATAAAGAAGGATAAAATATATATAAATATTTATTGAAATAATTAGTGGAATATATACAACTAATACTAAATTAACAAGTAATGACATGGTTCCATATATTCTTAAACATATAATACCATAATTTTTATTAATTCTTCTCTAGAATTCATCATAAAAAACTTTCTACCTTGATTGATAAAAAGATACTACAATATTCAAATCCTTGTCTTTTTAAATTTTGGTTTTTTGGTGGCATAATTTTTTATTGTTTCTTTTATTTATTTATTTTTTAGTTTATTCTTTTGCATTAAAAGTAAGGAACTCATTTGGATATACCTTAATTAAATGGTACATGTTCATTGGTTATTAAATTGGGTCTTGAAACCCCGTTAAAAGATAATTTTTTTTGTGGTTCTACTTCCACTAAAAAAGGTAGGATATAAATTATTTCGACTCTCATATAAAGTCAAATATTATGCCGCACATCATTTAAATATTTGAGTATGTAGAATTAAAGAGTGTACACATGATTCGTATCTCTCTAAATTACTAGAAAAAATTATCTTTTCATATTTACTTTTCTAAAATTTAGTTATTTATATTATTTTAATCTTTGAAGTTAAAAATTCACCACCACTTTACCAAATCATCTATATCATACTAGGAAAAAAATTATCAAAGAATTGGATCTACTAGATGTATTATTGTTACTAAAAATATCCGAGAAATAACCATCTAAGGGTAAGATCATTATTGGAATAACATGTTTAAACTCTAATTATTGTTAAATTCCTCTAAGACCAGCCTAATTTTATGTTAATGAATATGGGTTTTAGAAAAGATAAATGGAATCTTCCCAACTGAACATATGTATTGAACAATGGATAGTCATGGTAAAATCAAACAAATTAACTGAGTCTGATCCTGAATCCTTGAATATTAATGAAATGGGAAATTATGTGTTAAATTGAATGGTTATAAATATTTTATATTGTGATATTAGTATAAGTATTTTTATCCATTATGTATAAAATAATACTCATGATATATTGAGTCTATTCAAGTGACAAACAATGATAAAGATAGACTAAAAACCAATCTCCGAATCATACCAGCTGAATATAAAGACATCATGATAGGAGAATAAGTATATGTTAATCATATGTCCCATAGGATTTTATTTAATGAAAATGGAATGATTTATCTTGGCGATTACTTAGACAATACAATTATTTTTGAAATAATTTTTAGATCCCTGTAAAATAAATGGAATGCGAAGAAGGTATTCTGTGATGAAAGAAAACCCCTCAAAGATTATACTCTTGATGAACTCTTTAGTTCACTAATGCTATATATTCTGAATCTCGAGAGTATTTCTGATGAGGATACTACAAAAAATAATGGTTTTTCTTTTAAATTGAATAAAAATGTTACTACACACTCATAAGATTCCAAAATATATGGTATCATGAATGATGAGGTTTCTAATTTAGTAAAATGATTCTATATGGATTATAAAAGAAATAAAGGCCTCTCAGGAATTTTAAGAAAGGATTATACTTTATATAAATATATTGGAAGTATAATGGTAATTATTATTCTAATAATGTTTCAAAGATAAATTGTTATGAATTCAGATATGAAGAACATATCAACCTTTATTATCTGAAATTTAAATATGAATGAAATGATAAAAAGTATAATAAAAAGGAGAAAATAGTTTTAACAAATAGATGCAGATGTACTAAAGATTATGATTCAATTTAATAATCTAGTACTGAAAAGGTGTTAACTGAACAATGATAGATGGATTAATTAAATTTGGCTAGTGAAAAATCTATTCATTTATTCTGATTGTGATTATAATGTTCAAATTTTTAAAATCATATCATTGCTGAACTTAATGAAAAGAATTATTAATAACAAAGATATATTATTGGAATATTTGGGTTATAAAATGAACTCAATGTAAACTATCAGAAGCTTTTCTGTGAAAGAAATATTATTTTTCAATAGAATGATAAAATTAAGAATACAACTTATATCTCAAACAAAAATTAATGTGAAAACCTCGAGATTATTAAAATGTATAATGACAATCTTATGAAGGATATTGTAATCATGATAGAATAATTGACTATTTTTTGCACAATGAAATGATTAATATGAAAAAAATTATGTTTATGAAAAAAGTGAAAAATAAAAAAGATTGGTGTGGGATATGATCGATGACTTCAATATATATACAAAAATTTCATTGTGATAGGAACCAAAAGAATTATATTTACTATTACATGTTCAAGATAGACTACATGGTCAATATTCTAGTGAGATTCCTCTCAGAATTCCAAAATCATTAGGTCAAACTAAATAACTAATTTTAGAATCATTATCTTTTATAATACTTGTTAAATCATGTTTTAAATCTATTTGGATTCCAAAAAACTCATTATCTAATCCCACTGGGCCCAAAGATTCATTGGTGCCAAAAATATATTCAAATTAATTTTTTAGAAAAAAAATTGAATTCAACGTCCCAAGAAGGATATATGGTATGTGGATAGTTCCTTCTCTAGTAAAATGTCTAAATATCCATTAAATTTCTTTCCATATAATAGATGTGATGTGGGGGACTACTAATTTTGAATACAAATAAAATAGAAAAGTTAAATTCTTTAGTGAAGTTAGAATTTTTACTGTTTGATTATTTCTAAATTTTTATATGTTAAAGGATTAAATAATAATTTTATTATTTTATCTTAAGGATGTGTCGATTATATGTTCACAAAATTTAAAAATTATAAATTCCTTGTTTTAAAAAATTATTTCATATTACATTATGATTAGTGAAAGGATAATATTTTATTTATTGATTTTTCTGAGCTAAAAATAAATCATTTATTAATATTAGATAAATATTGGATATTATATGTAATAAGAGTATTGGTCAGGTATAATTTTCACTACTACATAAGCTACCATATCATAATTATGTTTTATAGATTCCTAAACATAATGTGCATAGAAGTAATGCATGTGATTTATCCTTAAAGGGAATGAAATGAAAGGAATTTTTCAGATAAATTAAAGATGTTCATAATTGAAGGATTCCATATTTGATTAATTTAAATTTATTTGGATCTATTAATAACTCAAGTCACAATTTTATGTAATATTTTATTTATTGTTGAATATTTTAGTAGATTCTTATAGAATTACTTTCAATATCAAAAAAGTGAATCTTTATCAATGTTATCTATAAATTATAAAATAGTTCAAAATGGGATGGGTTAGATTATTTTATTTATTCATATTTATGGAGTCTGAGAATTTAAGAATTTTTATATTGGTTTTTTTGAGAAGAATGGTTATTTTCCTAATTTATCAGCTCCTTTTTCACCCTAACAGAAGGTTCTAGTGGAAAGGAAGAATAAAAAAATCATGATTAGCTAGAACTATGTTGAGTAAATTTATTTTACCTTATTTAAACATCAAATAATATATGAATACATCATATTAACTTTATAATTTAATTATTATAAGATAAATTCTTAAGATAACCCATTATTAATTATAAAATGTAAAGAAACTAAACGTTGGATATTTTATGTTTTTTGGTTGTAAAGTACTTATCCTCAATACTAAGGATTCTTTCAAAAATTAAGTTGCTAAATTTGAAGATGAAATAAGTTTATCTTATTCGAATATTAATAAATCTTATCAAATTGATAATTAATGGTTTGTCATTGTTATATAAAATGGTCATACATTGATGAGAAATGATTGAAATAGAATAATTATAAAAGATCATATGGATGAAAATGTTAGAGAATTTAATTTTGGAGAATATGAACCTAAAATTGTTTAAGATGGGAATCACCACCATGAAATATCAAGTAAAATTCATAGTCACTACCATGAAAATATTTTCATTAGAGGTGTTGTTCCATGAGATGATACTAAAAATTCTTTAAGGAATTTTCATGTTTACTATGGATTTATTTTCAATTTTGTCCTTGACATTATTTCTATGGATTTTAATGATATTAATTGAATTTTGGATATAATCCATGGTCTTAATTAGTTTTCTATAAATGATGTTTGGATATCGGATGAACCACCTACATATTCTAATATTATTAGAACATAGTGGATTTTTATAAATAAACAAGATGAATATAGAAAATATTTTAGGAATGAAGCCAGACTAGTCACTTAATTTAATTTTAATAGAGAATGAATTAACTATGATGATACAGATTAATTATTTCTATAATTTAGTCTATTAATTTTTTACTATATTATGTATCTTTCCATGATTTTTAGTATTTTTCAAATGGATGTGAAAAGGCCATTTTTTGAGAATGGTTTTACGAAATGAAAAGTTGAGCATACATTGTTTATTAATAAGAATTCTAAAGTTATTTTTATAATTTATATTTATATAGATGATATAATATTTGGATCATCCAGTAAATTTATTTTTTTAGGATATTTTTTATTTAACAACTTTTAAACCTAACATGAGTCTTATAGGAGAGTTGAAATTATTTTTATGATTATAGATATTTCAAAGAGATGATGGAATTTTTTATTAATAAGTATATTTATGTTGAAGGTTAAGTGAATATATTTTGACATTACACTAGTAAAAGTATTTTTACCCCTATGAATAATAATTATATATTGGATGCTTAATTTCCTATTAAATTAGTTGTTATTAAATAGTATAGAGTAATTATTGAAAGTGTTCTTTATTTTTGGCTAGTGATCTGGATCTTATTATTATTGTTTTCATTTGTGATTGATCTCAATACGACCAAAATGAAATTAATTTTCAATATTATAGATGTATTATTTTTTAATAAATAATATTTTTGTAATCTACCCTAATGTCCAATCACAGGATTCATAGAAATAGGAAAATGTCATGCAATAGAAATAACATCATTTTAAAGGACACCCTTAGATCATTGTACAGAAATATAGGAAGACTTGAACACTACCCACTATAGTATGTTGAATATTTATCACAATAAAGTGAAATAAAAAATGATAATGGAAAAAAGAAAAATATTTACATGCTTTGGACATTGTGTCTTACATATATGGGAGAAATTATGTTATGATTTTTCTTATAAGAAAAGTTTATATGAATAATAACATCAATTGAAAAATCCATTCAACAAAGATTTATTATAGATATTAACAATGCTATATTCAGAATCACAATTTTGGTCACTATGAACAAGGTCCCCACTTTCCATTTAAGGATGTACTTGAAATATTAATCTAGTTTCACTAAGAACCTATCATTGTGGAGGATCTTCCATTTAGAATGGTGATTTCTGATATATAGAAGTCCTTTAAATCCGACATATTTTCATGATGAAAACCCAATGTTACAGTTTCATTATAAACTCCTATTTTCCTTTTGCTTAGACCATTTCTAGTGCATAGATTAATCATATGGGAACACTTTCTAAGATCCATGCCACCATTAGAGATATTCTGCTCTAGTTGTACTAAATAACATGGATTATATAATGATTGGATCACTTTATCCAGTCAAAAGACATCTAATAAAATGAAATAGAATTCATATCCCAATAGTCTACCACATGAATAATACATTAGGGAAAACGCAACATCACTCTAACACCTAGAATCATTTTCACACATCTATTGAAAAAATAATAATATGTGTTCTCATTTCTTTATAAATTCACCCATGTTACACTAAGGAAAAATATTACCTCAGACATTATTTGTCTAGTACGTTGGTAAAAAAGTTAGTCGGATTCTATCATCCAAATATCTTCCATAAGTATCGAACTTTTTCCTCCAGTATTTTTCATATGAAGTGATATTTTAGGTCGATGTGATTTATCTATGCATGGAATAACAAATTTCAATCTAGGTGAATTTCACTATGATCGTAAAGTTTTAGCACTCCACATTCTTATGTCCTTCTAATCTCCTCTAATAGTTTCCCCAACGATATCATCTCCTTCCAATCTTCCATTGAAACTACTTACTTTGTTACTATTATAGAAAAATTGACCAACAATTATGGTCGTGACTTCCAATTTAATGATTTCTCTACATTGGTGAAAGCAAACCCTGTTTTTCTCTTTTAGGAACATTAATCCCCAATGAAGTTAATATAAATGTACCTCAGAATGTATTTTCCATCCCAAAGCACAAATATTTATATTTAAATTTCTTTATGTTTCAGATAATACATTTCACATCCTCCCATGTTCCCTTCCTAAATTTGACATGAATCAACTCACAAATACTAAAATGAATTTAATGTCTAGTTGGGTACATATGATTTCATATATAAGACTTACAACTACTAATGTAAATGGAACCCTCACCATATACTGGACCTCCTATTCTAGCATGGGTTTCTTCCCCTTTTGAAAATTAATGTGTCTCACTAATGGAATTAATATTGAATTTTACCCATTCATCCTAAATCTCTTGATGACTTTCTCGATGTATCCCCTATGAGATATCACCAACCTTTCTATCTATATTGTTGTTTATTCCCAATATTTTCTTGGATTGTTTGATATCATTCATATTTAACCTTCCAAACATGTAGAGATTCATATTATGAATCCTATTAATTTATAGACCTTCTAAATATAGGTCTTACACCTAAAAAAGAATTATGATGAAAAAAATCTCTTCCCTTTATTTTTTAAAGTAATAATTATCCAAATTACACTGAGTGAATCCCTCATCAACCATAAATTTTTAAAACACCTTAATCATTACATTAGTTTTTACTTCAAGTTGTAGATACTTTTCTTCAACATACCCACCGAGTTCTAATTTTGATAATCTGTGAAACCCATCAGTAGATTCAATAAAATCACTTCCTCTAAATCACCAGGAAAGAAGTCTATATTTATATCAACCTAATCTATATATAGATTGTTGGACATAACCATTATTAATACAGTTCATATTATTGAATACATATACACTGGTGTGAAAATTAGGGAGATGTAAACTCCATCCTTATGTTGGAATGCCTTCACCACCAGTAATGAATTATATCTTCCCATACTATCAAATTATTCCTTAATGAACGAAAAAATGTGTTCTTGTAACATTTTCTCCCAGGGTAACTCAAATAGCTACCTTGTTCTATTGGAATATAATAAACAAGTTTATTATTTAATCATTGACTCTCACTATCTATAGAAACATTGTGTGGCCATATCAACGATGATTTCTGGTTCCCCACTATCTATTAGATGTTGAAAGTTCATGTTATCTCAAAAAAAACTAATGTAGTTTTATGTCTCAGGTATATCATTGCAATTAAATTTGTACCCTAGATTTGACTTATACTACTAATTATGGTACCCTAACCTCTGGATACCTATCTTCTAGTACTCCCATTCATGACTTTAAAACCATATATCACTCTGTCAAATTTTCCTCCAGTCTACTTTCTTGAGTTATATTTTTTCTACATGAAATCACTAAAACTTATCCTAATTTGGTACTCTTGTTCATATTGTCTTAAACTTAATCAGTTGATTCATTACTCTTAATTTCTTCAAATCTAGGTTCCAATAATTCCATATAACCTTCTCATTTAATGTATAATGAAACCTATTTTTCCTAATCATGATTTGATTCAATTTATTATTTTTTGGAGTCCTTATACCATTTGAGGTTTAAATTAGTGTATTTATCCTAGTAGACGACCTCCAAACAATTATCTACTAGTTTTTTTGATAGTAAGGATTAGTTTTTTCCTATGGGTGTATATTTGGTGAATTTTCAAGAATTTTAGTTTTATGGGATATTTAATATCTATTACTTACATAAATAATTATATTTTGAACTCGATCATGAGTCACAAAACATGTTATTAAAATTTTAAAACATGGGAATAATTATAATTTTCATTTCATTATGAATTGATGTGTAGGCATTTGAATGAGTAAACTAAAAAGAATTAATAATAATATAATAAAAATATTATATTTTTAAGCCTGTGTTTCTATATTTATGGAAAAATAATTATATCTCCTCAATTGGGATTTAAATGGGAAAAATGGGACCAAATTTGAGTCTAAAAATTGGGATTAACCCTAGGAATAATGTATGTTCAATTCTCATTGGGGCCTATAATATTTCATAGTCATTGGTAGATTATGAGTAATAAATTAAGTAATTAATATTTTTTTTATTTTTTAACTTAATCTAAAAACACATTCTTTTAATATCCCTCTTAATAAAACCACTCATGTGAGTTGTAAAACCATGGAATTTGAGCAGATCTAATGTAAAAGAGATATCAGTGGGAGTTCATGTAGGATCTAAATGATTGATAATGGATTTGATGATGATCATCAATGGCATCAGTGTGAACATGTTATTCACTAATAATCAAAATGTTGATGTTGTTGGGACCTCCCATTGGGAAATTTCCTTATGATATATTTTAGGAATTCATATTTCCTCTAAACCTCATAATTGATTTTAGATACAAGAAACATGATAATTTATTCTTCAAAATAATTATATGAAATTAATCCCTTGATGGAGATGAATTGTTTTCTGAATATGATATTAAAAAAATCAAAATAAATTCAATAATTCAATTTGGAAAAGTGGTTAAAAACATATGATTATTAATATTTTTATATTTTAATTGATAAATACTTCACGATATATCAGAAAAAATGTTTTATTTTTGAAATTATTTTGTGTGATAATTGTTCTTCATTATTGATTGATAAAATTATTTCATGGGATAATTAACCTCTTTTATAAAACTTTTATAAACCAATATTTCATGTTCTTTAACATACATTAACATAAATTTGTATCGGGTTGTTGGGATTCCCACTAACCCCCATCATTTTACCTTTTCATTGGAATATTTATGTTGAAATTATTATTTAAGTTCTATGAAGAAACTATAATCTTTTATCATTACTAAATATTATATGGGTGGTCATTAGATATGTTTTTCGGAATGGTAATTTTTGGTATGAAACAATATTAGGCAAGAATAGGCCTCATGTGAGAGGGATAATGATGACTCAATGATGAAGTAGCATAGATAGCAGTGGTCAATGTGGTGAATTTCATAACCTATCCTACCATGCATTATCATTTATGGTTGACATAATGAAATGAATTATTTTCATTTTATACCCATTTTGGATATATAGATAACTTATCCCGAATATGATTCCATGTATATCAAAATTATTTTGTCTATTTGGCCATACAAGGCTATTTGTGAGACAAGATATGATGTACTATGATTTGGATCCATACAACCTATGATAAGGTTAAATGTTGATCTTCAAAATGATAATAGGGTTGGAAATCCCTCATCAAAGGTGTATTCTATTAAGGAATGGTTTCTCCATTTCCTTTATATAGATATGGTTAATACCCCCCACCGACCATACTCAGGAACATGTCATATATCATTGGAGTTAGTATACTCCTATCTAAGAGCTCAGGAGGGGTGTGATCCCTCTACTAGGGTCAAAATTATGTTGAGTGAGGTGTCTTCTAGTGAGTCATGGGTTCCACACTATTGTTATTTTGAGATTAAATGTGTTATTTTTCATGGATATTTTAAAGGAAGGATCATATGATATGGTATTTATGCCTTGGAGGGTGTAGTTCGCCCTCATATTCCTAGAATGATTGAATGATGAGTGACCTCCCATTCATAGATTCTGGAGGATAAATGGTTTTCAGAAGTATATGTAGTATAGACTTATGTTGAACATATGGTTCCTTACCACCTCAAGGGTTTCCCTCAATATGGGTTTCACAACAGGTGATCAACTCTATCCTTTGTGGTATCTTTAGTATTTTATGTTTATTCATTTTTCAAGGGGGTATGACTATTTATTCATGAATTAATGAAGATTGGGACTTTTATTACAATTCTTTAGAATTCTTATTATAGAACGTATCTATATGATTAGGCATTTTCATTCATCTAGTTAAACCTTAGTTCATGTGCTTGAGTTAATTTTGTGTTCATGTTTTCCCCATTTCTCTTCCTCTTGGTCGCCACTTGTACCAGTTTTTGAGATGATTTATTGCCTTGTGCTACTTTTATGGATTCATGGTGTCCTTCTGGGCATGTTTTCTCTCACCCATGTATGGGCCTTATTCCTACCTCTGTTGTGTTTTTGTAGACAACACATAGGTTTGTAGATTGACATGATGGATATGAAGTTAGCATGGATTGTTTGTGACCTAATCTTACTAATTATTTAAAATTACTTATGCATCATGGTTTTTCAATGTGTTGGAATTGGTTAATGTAGTAGTAAAGTGATCTAGGAGTATATACAATGTAGAGGATCTTCGTAGTTCTTTCATTTCTAAGTCATGTCAAATGTACTATTTCTCTTTTGTGTTCCAATGGGTTTCATTTTAATTAATTATCTCATGCATGCATTGTATATAGTTCAATTGATTATATATATATATATATATATATGTATATATATATATCATGTTATTATTTTGGGTTATCATCTGTAATGTATAAGTGATTGTTGAATGTTTTTATAGGATAAGGCCTCCCATATTATGATATATACCTACTTGGTTCTATTCAGTAGTCCCTCGAATATTGGAAGTGGGATTTGGGTGGAACTCTAATTTTACCAATATCCCAGGTGGGGACCTGATAGGATGGGTCATGTTATAGTGGTATCTGAGCGGGTCTATCCTAATGATGGTGTTTTGAGTTAGTAGTGATGTTTTGACTCATTAGGGAACATGGAGAAATAATGTTATGGAGATATTTATAATATTTACCATACCAGGGAAATTATGATAGGTGTGATAGACCAGGAGTCCTTTCTCAAGGGATTTTATAACCTAATAGTTTACTGTAATATCTATGTCATTGGTTACAGGGTACAACTATGGTTGGTACATGCATCATATAATAATTATTTAGGATTCAATAGGTTACCTCTATTTTATCTCATACATATATGTTCTACTCATTATGGGTTCACACTATTAGATGAATGATTCATCCCATTTATATCAAATCTGTGCATAAAGGTATGGGCTTGATGAACCTATACTTGTTCATAGGACTTTCCGCTGTGAAATTTCTATTTGATGATGCATCATTTCAGAAATTCATTTGAGATATATCATTTCAACATGATATTAGGTAAATTCCCTCAATGTTTTTCTTAGTAAATGCTCCTCATGGGGAAGAATATTGTTTATTACAAGTGAGATAGGATATTACTGATTGGATGAGTTGTGCATTCTGATGCTTTTGGTGAACATGATCTTCACAAGACAGGATAATTACTTGAGTCTAAGAGTCATGTGATTCCATATACTTCATCCTTTTAGTGACCAGATGGTGATTCTTTCCTCAAGATCTCTAAATATCATGGTGGGCTATTGGGGGAGGGATTATGAAACTTTTCTCAAACTCACAATTTGACTACTATACAATTTCTAGATTTAGATCCTTTTATGGGATGGTGTATTATTAGAGGATGTTTACCATTATTCAAGGTGGAACAAACTTGTTTGAATATGAATTGAGGATAATAGGATCTTCGAGGTGTATTTTGAGAATATTTTTATGGTGTGATGTTTTAAACTCTGTGATTCAGGCAGAGTCTCTATAGTTAGAGTATGAGTTGTGGTTATTCTTTATTGTAACCCCACCTATGACTAGTTCACGTTCACTATAGGGTGATGGTAGTTGGTGTAGTGGAATGACACATGCATTTAATCCACATAATTAGTATACAATTGGTATTTATCTATTTATAAATCATGTCCATACTCCATGGACCTCCATTCACATTGACGCAGGTGTGATATTTTCATCCTACACAATATAATTCAATGTTGGAGGTTCTAGTGGAAACCTACCCTAACCAATTATTAGATAGATATGGATTTTCCATAGCTTGTAAATTTATTTCACTTATCACTTCTAGGGATGTGAGTTTATTATTAGTATAAAGGGAAGTCCTCATAAATATTTCCCTTTATGGAAGTGAATATATGTGCTGGTTCTAACATTGTAAAAAATTATTTACCATTTTATGTATTGATAGGTGTCAGTGATTGTACATATTTGTCAAACTCTACCTACAATAGTATCCCAAACTCCTCAGGCATGGTGAGTAGAGACAAGAATCTATGTGTTAAGGCTAACTACCTATCTACTGGTAAGAATTAAATCATACATTATATACATGGAGAATGAATTCTCTTCCATTGAATATCTACAAATGTTTTGATTCTTAACAAGGATAACCAATGGTTGATCATTGATGAGAGGCTTGAAATGAATCCACATATATTCAAATGATGATTTCCTTTTACTATAATGTGGGATTATTATCACCCTACGGAGTTTTAGAGTTTGATGATAAATCCCTCATTTAGATGACTTGAGTTGGAGCCTATATGGTGTTTGGGGATTTCTATAGTTTTACCATGATAGTGGAAATACACTTCCATAGTGTGAAACTCAGATTCAAGTATAAATATTATTCCATAAAACTCTAGGAGCATGGTGGTTGCTGAGGATTGAGTGGTATATAAATTGCATGACAGTTTCTACTTTTTAACATGATACACTGTTGTTGGGTGACAGTACATAGGTTTGGGAAGCTATATTTAGAATATTTTATTCTTTCTTAGAGAGGGATATGATTATCACCCTAAGAAGATAATGGTTTCCTTACACCCTCCCCTTATATAATATTTTTAGTTATTCCAATGACCATGTAGCGGTCTTGTATAGTTAGGTGATCACAGGGGATGGACTTAAATATTTTTACGAAGGTTGGGAGATTTTCACCCACTTTACCATGGTGAAGGTTGGTTTATTCTGAATTGTCATATATAATATCATAATGAGAAATATAAGTGGATACCACTCTATTAGAGCATGGAATTCAGTATGACATGCTCAGTAAATACTAGTTGAATTATATTCCCCATGGAAAAAAATTATGTGATGGATAGTGAATGTTTTTCTTGAAATGTTATGCATGTTGGTTGTTTGATCAGAAGATTCATTGGGGTTTAGATTCACCAAAGAATAATAATATAACTTGATAGGTTTTAATTTGAAGATTGTGTGGGATTGTTGTACCCAAAAATATATTGTGTGAGGTTCAGTAGTTGGTTGAGGTTAGAGATGTGTCTGATGTGCTCATCGACAACTTTCATGAATGGGTGATGACTAAACAAACAGGATATCTTCAAAAGAATATGAATGTATTTCTGAAATAAAGATTCTTGTGTAGAATTTCTATAATTTTTGTGTAGTGGATTTAGAATAAGTCCATTAGTTCTCTTTTCCCTTGATCTAATAATATCAAGGAATGTTACTTATAGGTCGGTGATGATAGAGGGGCTGACATGAATACTGGCGGGCATGAGACCTTGTGTATTTTCCAACATCGACATCAAATGTGACAAATTTATTATTATGTTGGTGCATAATAAATGAATTTTTATCATGAAACAACCATATATAATTCTATTTAAAGGTGGGGATTTATGTTTCCACACTTGATATGACCATGTTGATAAACTATTTTCATATGAATTCTAAATATTTATGGATTATTCTCATTCTCTGTATTGGGATGACTCTTGAGTGGAGATGGATTTTGAGTGTATATGTATAGAATGATTTTCCTAGAGAAGATGAATGTTTCTGCTTATTCTATATTTCATATAGGCTGCAACATGTCCCATTATACATAAAAGATGACGTTTCCCTCCATATATATTATGTACCAAGTTTCGTTAGAGATTATACCTATATTGTAGAATAAATTATGTTCTATGGTGGTATTTTTATTACTAGAATAATTTTATGAGATTCCATTATTGTAAATAAACATTTATAAACTTTTCATGTACAAAAATGGTTTATGGTGTGTAGGATGTACTGACCTAAATTTTCCCCAACTAAGACTTGGCTCAATTTCGGAGTTTTTAGAGTCCCACGACCTCCCCAAGGTTAAAATGGAAAAAATCATAATATATATCCCTGGATATATTATTTTATGTTTTTGATGATCTTATGGAACAATTTTTTTCACTAGGTAAGGATTTGGGGACTTTTCAAGCAATTGAGTTTTATGGTATATTTTATATTTATTACTAAAATAAATAGTTAATCTGTGAGATCGATAAATATACCGAGACCATGGTATTTTATGTTTGAACGTTGTGGATATTTTTAACTCCCATTTCATGATGAATTACTATGTTAGGGAACGAATTTGATTTTTTTAGAGTATCAATAATATTTTAATATAAAATATTATATTATTTTTAGTCTGCATGTAACGAACAATCCTGAACCGCCCCCTGAACCGAATCTTGACCCGATCTGCTACTGGCCTGAAGGGTATTCTGATTACCCTTGAGATAGAAAGTAGTTATTGATCATCAAAGGAAACAAATTGGGAATAATTTCAATCTACAATGAGAGTTAATATAATATCATATCATTTACTGAACTTATATAATGGAACATCCATACATTGGGTGTCTAGACAATATTAAGAAATCATAACCAAAATTAAACAAACAAGCCAAATGAGACATACTCAACAATAATTATTCAACCCATCTGAATAAATATTCCAAAAGATAATCTCGGAAGTTACCATGATTTCATGACCCAACCCACAGATTCCTACCTATATAGTGGTAAGTCAAATGTGAAATCCAAATTTCTCCTCCAATAGTCTAGTGGTGGAGACCATCACTGAGTAGAAATAGCACACACATGGGATGCCTTAGCCTAAGGTACTTGTACATACAAACACACATCTTCAAATACCCATAAAATAATAAAAGGTAATATAAAATTGATACCATATTAAATTCATACATTTATGTCCGACATCAGAGTATGAAATAAGTACTGGATAGAAAAAGGTCCAAATATAATCCCCCTGAAAAGTGTTCAACCTACTAGTAAGGAGGGTAAAAATATCAAATAAAACACTTGGTATGGACCATATTCTATCTAGTTAAACTATTTCCCACCTTCTTTAGGAATACATAGGACATCATTTAATTGATTTTCATCCGAACAAGACATGACATGTGTGGGAAGAGCCCCTGAATGATAGAGTACAAAAATACCCAGTAGGACAACTTAAAATCACCAAACATAAGGCCTGAAGAATGTAGCAAGATCTTCATTACAAATTCATGTAAATAAAAATATTATAGACAATAATAAAACCCCAGATATACTCATGTAATATACTAAGTCTCAAGTTAAAATCACATATGCACTGCTAGCCTGGGATTCCTTCATGAGGCTTTAAGGTAATACTCGTCTATGGGAACATACTCCATGTGTCTAATAAAACTAAATATTCTTATATGAGAAGTCATGATCATGGGGACATTCCATGAACAAGTATATTTTAGAACTAAAAATATGTTAAAATATAGATAGGTGATATCACCTAGGGAATGTTTGGTATACCTGAACATGTCTAGAATATCCCACTAATTAGGGTATCAAATGCCTGGGTATGCCAATCATAATGATTCCTAACACCCCACCTGTGTATTAAAATAAATGTAGAGGATCAAACTCTTGGACACAAGGATGAACTCTGTAACTCTATATGAGACTTGTCCCACAGAGAGGATCATATCCTAGGATTAGAACGTGATGTCTCATTTTATCCTCATAAGGATGGAAATTTGGGGGAAACATATAGATACTTCTCTATAGTAAAGATAAAGAGATACGCAAACTGTATTGGATAATGGACATGACATGTACTAGTAGTACATGGTGTGTCTTAGTAACCCTGTGTCTTCTCATGTACTTTGGCCCATGACCATGTCCTTTATCCAATGCCCATGTACTTTGGTAGTACCCTTGTACCATGTCTTGTTTGAGTACCTGTCCATGTTCGAGTACTGGGTCATTCTCATGTAATCTACCCTTTCCCATGTACCAAGTCATGTTTGAGTACTCCAACTATATTCGAGTATCAGGATATAACCATGTAATCTGGTCATGCCATGTATTTGTCCATATCCATGTTTGAATACCCCAAAGGTAATCACCAAGTTTCTATTCATGATCCACATAGCGTGTGATATTTTATTTTCTAAAACCATAGCCACCACATCCCTAGGTCTACATGACGTGTGATCTTTTTATTACGTGTTGTATGTACCAAGATTTTATAAAATACCAAAATATTCATAGATATTCTCCCCACACCACTGAAACCTCCATATCAGCCACAATTCAAAGAGTAATATCCAAATCTAGCATTGACCGAACTCAGGAATCACGGGTAGTCAAATTTATTCCATCAAATCTTCTTGGGAATCAATCTCCATTGCACCATCCTTTCAAAATAGAAAATCATGTATGAAGAACACTGATCTAATCTTGATTGATCTATGATCATCTGTAGTCATCATAATACTTAAATCATGCCATTAATACTACATGTTATCCCATGGTAACAATTTATTTGTCCAAATAATTATTACACAATGATCATCCATCAAGTATTTGTCAAATCACTGGCTGAAAGGAAAAAAATGATGAATGCAAAAAGGAGGGGAGAAATCCATAAAATATATTTGATTAATGAACCATGATAATATTTTTGGTTTGGATTACATTTATTGATGAAAAAATAGATGAATGTAAGAAGTAATAAAAAGAATATAAAAAAATACCCCTTCCAAAATCTAAAAAGATAAAAGCATCAACCGTAATAAACTATTGATCCAAAAATAAATTATTATTAGGGTAATTGATTCACATTCAACATGGGATGGAAAAATAATATTAATAAAAATTAAGAAATTCCCTTCCTTGAGTTTGAATCAATTAATGATGAATAACAGTTTCATGTTGATTTTGTTGGTGAGATCTATGAACTCTTTTGGCACCACAATCACTAAAGCATGATCTGTTTTTGATCTTCCATGAACTATCCTCCTATGTCCCTATCTTAATCCCAAGTGTTATGCGGATAACACATGGTTTTTTCCATAAGATATATTAAAATAATAACATTAGGTTCATCTAAATAATTAACCATTAATGAAATTAAATAATTCATTTAATTATTAATCTTCTAATGAAGATTCTCATGCCAAAAACCTTACCCGCACAAAGGTTATTTCACTCTTAGGGTAAAAATCATTATATAATTAATTGTTGTCTCATATTTATAATAAAAACCCCTATTTTGGATTCATTCATTTTTTTTATAAAATAATTTCATGAATGTTATAATAAATTTAATATTTTAATTATATCTAAACCAAGCCTCCCAATGACACAAAATTTCATAATGACTCTATTCGTGGCATCAAATTTTTTTCTTTAAATATCAACTTATTTTACAATGAAAAAATTGATTCATTACATTCTCCCAACCTCATGGATTTCATTTCAAAGTAAAAAAACATATACCAAAATTTGATGATACTAGGCCAACATATAGTTCTCCTACTCCCAAGTTATCTCCGGAAGATTCATGTGATACCACTAGACATGCACCAAGGGAATAAATCACTAATAGAGGATATTAACCAAAAAATCATTGATATCTAATTATTAATTTTTGAAATAATATCCATCCTTGAGTTTTATCTCACCTCATTCGATAATATTTGATGGGATGTGCACATACCTTTTCTGTGAGACACATGGAAGACATCATGTACCTTGTCTAACTATAGTTGTAGGTTAAAGTGGTACACCACCTAATAAACCCACCACAGTATCTGAAAAGGGGCCATGATCCTTGGAGATAACTTTCAACCCCATCCAAATCTCAAAACATCACACTAAGGTGAGATATTTATGAAGACATGAACACCCTCATAAAACACAAAATGCCTCCATATTCACTCTTTATAAGAATGCTGATAGCTATGAATAATATTCATCTACTCATGGATGATTTAGAACTTCTCTATTGTGGCTCGCACCATCTTTTGAACAAAGAGTATGGACTCTCCTGGATTAGTCTAGAACACTTGTGTCCTACAAGGTCATCTTTACGTGGCCTCAAATGGCTCTATAATGATGGTGTGGTGGTAACTATTGTGGTATAATGATTAAACCAAGGGTATGTGATCATCCCAACTATGGCCAAAGTCTAACATGAAGGACCATATCATTCCCTCCAAAACCTGAATAGTTTGATCATTTTGGCAATCTTTCTGGTGGTGGTATGTTGTGTCCAACTAAAACTGAGTCCTAGAGTCCTCTTAAAATCATATATATCGTCATAAAATTATGTTAGAATAATTATTTGAACAATAATTGAGCGAAGATAATGAATATAGACAATCTTCTATACGTAAAGGTATCTCAATCTCTCTATTGAACTCAAATATCAAATGGATAGTAAGTGGGGTAACATGGTGAGTCAGTCGATGATAACTTATATGGAATAATTTCCTCTCAAAGATCATGGAATACCATTCATAAAATCCATAGAGTAACCATCCAAATTCCACTTTCGCACCTTAAGAGGTTGAGCTAGATCTTTTAGAACATGGTGCTTAGCCTTTGCCTACTAACAAGTAAGGAATCAAGAGACAATATTTTTCACACACTTATTTATCCTACATCACCATAACAATTATTAAATTAACTAGTATATCTTTTCCACTCCTACATATACCATTAATTAATTCATATAAAACTCCCTAAACCCACTCCCCACAACGTCATTAGTTCCATTGTCCTTCCTTGAAAAAAGATGACGTGGTCCCCCATAAAAACCCCATAGATATCATGTTTAGTGGATATATAAACACAAAAGTTCACATAGTTGATATCTCAAGGGTGATACTCTCTAAGATTCTATTGAATATGAGGGGTGAAAATCATTAACTATTTGTAAGACACACTATTTTCATCCACCAAGGATGATTGTAATGACCCATACTAATCCAAAGCACCACACAATAGTTGAAAACATTATCTCATGACGAGAGTATCCTCCACCACATTCCCCTTCCTAGGATTAAGGTCCCTCTCAAATTCATAATCCTAGAAAAACAATAGGATCCACAACTATTTCAAGTTGATATCCTTCTCTAAAAAGATATACTTGAGTCTTTTTTTGTTAGAATAGATGATAAACTGTCCACCCATATGGTAGTGTGACAACAGGGTCCCGATGGAAGCACAGACACCTCGCCTTAACATGGCTGTCGGGTCTGGGCCCGCTAGGTACCCCCAGTTTCCCCACAGACATGTGGTCCCCACCCTGGGGCTAACCCACATGCCCGAACTGGTCATCTGACTAATGACAGTCTTCACAGGACAACACATGTCCTTTCTAGTGTGCTTTTTACACACTCACACACACCTAGGGTAACCTCACAGAAGGTCACCCATCCTAATCACTACTCCAGGTCAAGCATGCTTAACTTTGAAGTTCTAATTAGCTAGGCTCTCCAAAAGGAAGGTGCACCTTATTGACCTGAGTCATATCATTTAGTCATTTAACCCTTTATCATTCGGGGGTGTTACAATCACCCCCCCCCCCCTAGAGAACAACGTCCTCATTCTGGACCCTACATCGCAACCCAGGTCATGCAACAAACTTAAGGCTGGGTTCCACCTCTGATACCAAATGTGGAAACTAGGTCCTGTTGGTATCACAAACACCCCGCCATAACATGGTCATTGGGTCCTGGCCTGCCAGGTACCACCAGTTTCCCTACAGACCTATGGTCCCCACCCAGGGGCACAACCCACATGCCCGAATGGTTCATCTGACTAATGACAGTCCCCACATGCCAACACATTTGCTTTCCAGTGTGCTTTTTCCTCACTCACATACACCTTGACTATCTTCCCAGAAGGTCACTCATCCTAATACCTACTCCAGGACATGTACACCTAACTGTGATGTTCTAATCAGGTAGTCTCCAGAATTTATCATTTGGGGGCATTACAATCGTGTCACCATATCATTTATGTAAATTTCACTACATCCCACTCAAGATCAGGGGTCTCATAGTTTTTCTTATAGGGTTTACCTACTGGGACCCGTATGCTATTATTTCAAACTTCTATATCATAACACATCCAATCCCAGTTCCAGAGACCTAATAGGAAACTACATACCTGACACCCTCCTACGATAGTCTCTATATGGGGGTACTCACAAATCTCAACCAAAATTACTAAAAAGCTAGCTAGAACCTCTATTTAAACATTAAATACTATCCCTTTTGTGTTAAATAATTCAAGGGGTCTATAATCCTTGAGAAATCATGCATGAATCTAATATATTAGCCTATTAACCAAAGGAATATCCATACCTCTATCATGATCTTGGTTGTCTCCCAAGCTAACACTGCCTCAAAATTTACTATAAAAAATACTATACCCTCTTATGGTATTAAATTCCCCATTATGTTTACCTATTGAATCTAGAAAACACACTTTTAGAGATTCCTATAAATCTAGTGCTCTCGACATGCTTCCAAGACCATCCTCAAGTGTCCAGTATACTCTTCTATAAATATCGAGTACACCAGAATTTCATCGGTGGATATTAATATGAAATAATATATTAAATAATAATATATCTAGTTCATTAGTTACATGAACACTTATAGGGATTTTATAATGAAAAATAGAATAACAACATACTCTTAGTGGCCATAGTGACATCAAAATTCTATGTTTGGTATGTCCTCATCTCAAACTCAAACCTGGGGATAGCCTGACTTGATTTCAATATTCAAGAACCATCTCAATCCTTACAATTATTTTAATAGGTCATCAATTTTTATTAATGGATTATTGTTAATGACATTCACCTTGTTTAGGTGATGAAAATCCACACACAACCTCAAACTCCCATCCAACTTCTGGGAAAACAAAACCAGGGCTTCCGAGTGTGACACACAGGGTATGAAAATACATTACTCTATAAATTAACCAATATCACCTTAAACAGACAACACTGTTTGGGTTCCATCTAATATGCTAATGTAGATATCGTGGAATCCCTTGGGTAAAATGTTATGTAAAAGTTGATCTCTCTATGTGTAGGTAAGCCTGACATGTTCCCAGGTAAGACACCATCAAAATCCACCACCATTATATGAATCTAAAAGACTATATCACATACTTATCCAAGAGTCATACTATCTAACTAGTGAGTGATCGACTAAATACTCCTAATTATGAGCACATCCTACTTCTCCTAGTTTTTTTCACCAATGAAAGAAAACAACATTCCATCATCATGGAAACACCACATCCTATTAATGAAATAGTAAATCTATGAATGAATTATGGGAACCCAGTCCACACCTATAATGACATAATAAGGCCACGCCATATATATGAAAAGATCCCAAAGTAAGATTTATCCACCAAGAGCCAGGTCACATTGTTGATAAAAGTTTTTATTTGACGTATATTCTCTAGTAGGAGTCTCCAATCATAAAGGTTAGGCTAAAGGCTCAACTAGAATAATTAAATCTCAAAACATAGATATGGAATGAATGGAATGGATCATTCATGTTTCGAAAGAAACTAAATTTAAGGTAAAAGAGACATAGATTGTACCCATAATAATTTATAGAGCCTCTATGTCATAGGCCTCCACTCCCTACAGATATCCTTTTCTCTGACTACCTACTCTATGAGCCTGTTGTGGAACACGGGTGGTGGTATCAATAGATAAAAGTGTATTACACATCCTATTTCACTCCCAAATCATCTTCCATGTTCACCTACATAAATAAATACCTTCTATAGACACTACCTTTACCTTGGTGTCCTATCAACTGTCTCCTAGTCATCTACCCTGTGGGTCAGAAAATAATGTGCAAGATGTCTCAACCCATTGTAAGAGTAACTCTCTCTCTATCTCATCTATTTTGAGTCATCCTGTGAGCCCTAAATTGTAGAACTTATGTCCAACCCATGCCTCTGAAAATTCCTAGCTCACTAGGATCCTAATGTTTGACTTCTTCTACCATCTTGTAAAGTATCATCTATAGGTTCCCCACTACTAGCATCAACTATCAATGACTACTCTTCCCAGAACCTCTCAACCACTAATGCTTTCTCGATCACTCTATAATAAGTTAAAATATAAATAGATATCTTAACAATATAGAAATATCTACAGATACTACCATTAATGGTCATTTCATGGAATAACACATCTCGGGCCATATCTATTGAGTACTATGAGAGGTTAGTGAACCTAAATTAGTAGTCTAACACAATCATCATTCCCTACTAATGTGGAAAAATATCAGGTATAAGAACTACTCAGAATATTGTTTTATAGAACTCCTCTCTGAAATTTCTCTTGAACCCTTTCTATGAATTTGTCTCATCATCAGATGTCGTAGTCACTAATCTCCATCATCACCCTAAAAATCCATGAAGAAGTCTCACTGTTAGGACCACCATTACATTTTTAGGAGTCCTAATAAGGTGTAAAATAATTTAACTACTTCAATTAAGTCCTTAGATACTTAGGTGTCCAGATTACCCTGAAACCTGAAGGTTAATTTCCTCTAAAAATCAAGAAGTGCACTCAGCCTGCATTCTTCATCAACTGATACTTCTGATGCAACCTGATTCAAATGGGTAGAGGTCAGACTAGAAATCTATCAAGAGGAAATCCCACGTAAAAAAATACATGTAGATAAGCCCTATAATTAGGTTGATCATCCTCATGATCTTGTTGTAGAACCCTTATTGTCAGTCATTTTGTAGGCATTCAGAAATAGAAAAGATGCAACACATTCTAGAGTATATCTAGGAAGATGAATCATGTATAATTTGAAAACTACAACTCATTCCTAAACTATGTATGTAACAATGTTTTCCTTACAACCATTTACTACATGTTTCAATTCAACATGTAGGTTACCAGAACCTGAGTGAAGGGATACATCGACCACTGCACCAACACTAGATTCTCTAGATTAAGAGATTAACTCAAAATACATCAACACTATTTTCCTAGTTCCATAACAAAACCTCACAAATATATAATATCTAAACTTTGGTCCTAAGAAAAATCATTAAAATACCACATTCTGACATCCCAACCCACCAGGGCCTTCTTGGATGGTGGTAAGTCAAATATGACACCTCCATCCCATCCCTAATACGCTAGGGGATGGAGACCAGTGCTAAGTAGGAATAAAACAAAACATGGGAGGTCTTATCCAAAGGTACCTATACACACACACATCGTTAAGTACCCATAAAAAACTAAAAGGTAAATACAACTGATACCACATTGGATGCATACAAAAATATCCCGCACCAATGTATGAAACAAGTATGAGAAACAATAAAGGTCCAAATTCATTCACACTAATTTAATAAAAAGAGTCTAACCTACTAGGAATCATGGGACTACAATCAAATGTAACACCTAGTATGAACTATGTTCATTTTATCTCAAATATGCTCCACCAACTCTGGGTTAATCTAGGACTACTTCAAAAGGAATTTCATCTTTATAAGACATGACATGTGTGGTAAGAGACAATGCAGGGGTGAGTATAAAAATGCCCATTAGTACACCCCAACAATCACTAAACATGAAGAATCAAGAGTGTAGTTAACTTATCATCAAAAAGGGATGTCAATAAAAATATGAGACACAATAATATAAACCCAAATATAATCAATATATACACTAATTCATGAGGTAAAAGCATAACCAAACTGGCAGCCAAAGATTCCTACATGAGAATGTAACGTAACAATCATCTAGGATAACTCACTTCATGGGTGTGATAACACTGATAGCACTCATTCAAGAAGTCAAGATTGTCAGGTCTCGCCATGAATATGTGTGTGTTGCAACTAAAAATATATCTAAACATAGATAGGGGATCTCAATGAGGTCTTATGAGGTTTACCTAACCTATATGGAATAGACCTCCATGTAGGGAATAAAAAACCTGATTATGTTAGTCAAGAAGAGTCATAAAACCCCACATAATGAATAAGTGAATGATATAGGATCACACTCTGGGTAACAAAGAGGAATTCCACATCTAATCCCATAGAGGGGATCACATAAAATTATTAGGATGTGATTCCTCACTATACCATCATAGGGATTGACTAAGGGGACACACCATAGGGATACTACTCTATATTGAAGGGAATGTGGGACGCAAATGATCTTGAATAAGAATGTGTAATTTACTATTAGTATCCATCATTTCATTACTACCCCAGGATTTCTCATGTACTCAAGACCATTCTTGTTAACTTGGGCCCATGCCCGTGTACTTTGGTCATGACCACATACCATGCTATGTGCAAGTACATATCTATTCTTGGGCATCGGTCAATACCCATGTACTCTAGTTATTCCAACATATCAGGACATGTCTGAGAACTCTGGTTAGGTATGAGTACCAGTTTTGTCTCATGTACTCTAGAAATTCATATATATCTTTCCATGGTTGTTCCCATGTACCACAAGTGTACGTTTCGAGTCTCCAGGAATGGGTCACATGATGAGTGGTAGGTACCACAAATGTGTGATATTTAATTTTTCTAAAACCTTATCAACTATAGCCAAGGTACTAAACAACATGTGTTCTTTATATTATACACAATGTATGTTTGGATTTTCTAGAATAAAATAACCTTCACACATCTATTTCTCATGCCACCACTACCTCAATAAATGAAATATTTACCATCGTAGAACCTTTATATATAAATAACTAAGTCATTCCAAACTAGTAGTAAAATTTCGTAAATCCAATCCAATTGCCAATGAATCCACAATACACCCCATTTCCAAAACAAAAAACCATGTACAAGGAACTTTGATATGATCTCTATCCATATTCAACCATCCATAGTCATCATTTACCCTAATGATTCCATAAATCATGAACCCGATCCCATGGAAACAATCTATTACACCAAAGAATGATTTTTCAATGATCATCAACCAGGTATTTAACAAATCTTTGGCCAAATGGAATACCGATGATGAACACATGAATAATGGGGGTAGAAATCCTTAAAAACTTGAGGAATAAACCATGTCCACTTCTCAGGTTGGATTTTGTTTTTTGATATGTAAATTGATTAATGCTAGGGATAATACAAATAATATCAAAAAATATCCCTTCCTAATTCATCGAAGATAAAAGCATAAAACATAATCAACTATTGATACAAGAATTAATTCTTTTAAAATTAATTGATTACATTTGACATTGGATAAAAAAACAGTATTAAAAAAACAACCACCCTACCTAAATATTTGATAAATTGCTAATGAATAGTGGTTTCATGTTAATATCAATGGTGAGATCGATGAACTCCTTTGACCCCTCAAACACTAAAGTAAGATATAATGTCGATTATCCAAGAAATCTCCTCTAAAATCCTATCTAAATCCCAAGGATTAAGTGTATAAAACTAGGATGTTTCCATAAGAGGGTTTTTATATAAAGAGGATAGGTTTAGATTAATTATTACCAATTAAATAATTTAAATAATTTATCTAATTATTATTAGACACCTGATAGTTCTCAACATAGACACTTGACTTGTTCAAAGGTAATTTCACTTCTAGGATAAAACTGATTCTTATTTAATGGATGTCTCATATTTACGATCTAAGAATCCATTGAATAATTATTAAATTTATTTAGGAAAAAATTCACACATGATATAATTTATTTAATATATTTATTATATTAAAAATGATCCTCCCTGGGCCTCATAATCTCACACTGAATCAGTACCTAGATTAAAATATATTTCATTAAATATTCCAATGTTTTACCAAGATGAAATAGATTTATCACACATGAAGACCAAACATCTATCAAACTATTGTGAAATAGAGATATCCAGAATTATCTATAACCTCATTTGGATGACTTGAAAAATACCTTATATATGTAGGGTGAATATAACAGGTATACTCTATAGGATCCTCCTAGAACCTCTCATAAATAAGATAAATAGGGTATGATAAATCCTATTAAAAATAAGTGAAGTGAACTTGTCACCTAGATTGGTTTAGTATTCCAAAACATCACCTTGTCTATCTCTCAAGAAGTAACATGTACTTGATAACATAAATTATTGTAATAAAACAAGGGTAAATCACTACCTCTTAACCATAGGTTTTCTACTCTACCACAATGTCACACATCCTGATCCATATCACTTTAAAGGAATCCACCCCAATGACACCTTGTATGATGTATCATAACATGAATCTCGTGCCTCATATCATCACATAATTCCATTCACATATCCATATTGTAACTGAGTCCTTTTTTGGGGCCACCAAAACCCATACATATTGTATTATACAATAAATATTTTACCTCAATCCATCATAACCTACAGGTCATATATTGTACCTTGATCCATCCCAACCCACACATATCATGCCTATGATAGCCATTTGGATAATATATCAAGAGATATATGTGTGTGAAATAGCCACATGGAATTATATCCCTCTATACAAATATATAGTGAAATATAACCATTGATCAAACCAGCACATAATACTACATAGAGAAGAGAGTTGGGACATATAGGGTAGTCAAGCATCCATCCCCTTCCAACCTATATGTTGGGGAAAACCCCTCCAAGAGTCCAATAAATGTTAGCAGCCCTACCAACATGGGTGGTGTATCATATAAAATCATAAAACATACAGGTTATACTTTATCTCACACCCACACTATGAGAATCAATATAGTCTTAGAATAAAATGTAGCGATCACCTCTCGGACACCCAACTACCACTAATAAAAAGTTGATATCCCATAGGCATACAAGAATAAAATAAAGCATCATTAAATTAATAATTTCCTATTAAAATTTAAAATAGGGTAAATTAATTAATTATAAATAAATTAAAAATATTCTATTTCATGTTTCATTAACAATCAAAGAGTTCCACACCCTATAATCTTAATCCAACTGAGTCTTGAAGACAAAAAAAATAATTCCAACAAAAAAACCCCTCTGAAGGGTTAAAAAATTTATTAAAAATTATTATTACTTTTCCATATATCTAGATACTCTAGGAAAAATCCTAATATACAATAAAAAAGATACATAACCAAGAACAAACATCATCCTCGTGTAGTGAAGAAAGGAATATTGGAATAAGAAAACAAACAAACCAGTCCTTAATTATAAAATTGAAAATAAATCATCCTATATTTAAGAATGATAATGGGTAAGGATAGATTTAACGTGATCTTTCAAAACTGGTTCCATCCCCAACACCATCATTCATATAACTATACATCTCATCATCACAATCATCCACTATCACGAAAAATGCCAAGCCTCCCCACCCATATCTCATCAACCAATAACCATCCCAAAATTACATCACATAGCATAGAAAGACTCACATACATAGAAAAAAATGAAACAAAAAATAATCATTGTCTACTGAGAAACTATTCAAAAAAAATGATTAATCCAACCTTTAAATGAAAATTGTCCCTCCTAGGAATAAAAATTAGTCATTATCATATCACTGTTTTTTATTCCATCATGAATTAATAAAATCATTTAAAAAAGATTAAAACTATGAGTAACTGAAGGAATCGTCTAAAAATATATAAATTATTCCATGATTCTCTTAAATCATGTTTCTTCTGGAAGATAGGTAGATCACCCATATAGTAGGAACAAAATTTTCTGATGAGAATTGGTCAGTCCATCATTTTTATATTATGAATGAGATTCCTTAGCTAAAAGATTTCACATTAGGTTGAAAATTTTTGTTCCATCAGAAATATATTCGAAACACATATATGGAAGGAATAAAATGTGAAACAAGAACTAGGTATTCTATCCTTTTTATCTTACGATGGAGATACCGTAGTTAAATTATTTCACTTTAGGTTCAGCCTTTTTTTGGTCAGAATGATATGAGGATCACCCATGTGGCATGGAAATCATGGTCTAATGAGAGTTGGTAAATCAATTCCCTTTATCATGTAAAGGAGATACTTTAGTCAAATTATTTCATATCAGCCTCACCATTTTTATTTCATGTAGAATGATCACATGCATAGTTGGGAAAATATTTTCCAATAAATTAATTGTGTGGGCATTGTGTATATAAAATCATTCACATTAGGCTCAATATTCATGTTTATCTTCCATAGAAACATCCAACAGTTGTAATATTTATAATTTATTATAAACCTGCATTACAATGGAAGGAAGTCATTTGGGGTTTCATACCCAATAAAATTTTGAACTCACATTGGTTGAGAGGATGGGAGGTCAGGCTCATCACACCCTATTGAGGGGAATTGTTCTCTACTCAGGTAATCTCTTATAGGTTTAAGATATGTTTGATAATCCTTTCCTAATCCTGATATGGTTCTGGTTACCCCTAAAAAACAACCAGGTATTTAATCTCTCTATGTGAAAAGGGGGTTATATTAATGATTGTATCTACATTCATCATAGGTTCTTTATCCATTTCCCATTAATGGTTATTCGCGTATATGATGAAGCTATATAACTTGGAATTCATGAATTTACTATCATCAAGGGAGGAAATTAAAATTCCAAGGATGGGATTGAGCTGTTATGATGTTCCCTGCATAAAAATTTTATAACAGGAATCAAAAACTATGTAGTTCATTGAACATTGTAGTTTGACATCATATGGAAAGGAGATATATGGGTTCTTTAGGAACTAGGTACTGAGACTGAGCCTCATGGAGGCAACCTATATATCTAATTTATGGTATTAATCAGAGTCAATATAGATCAGTCATGCCCTAGAGACATACCCTAAGGTGTACTCCTTTAAAAGGAGGATCTCATATCATTCCATTTATCAGGGATTAAATATTTTGGTTTCCCTAGCTGGTGGAGCTTCATGTAGAAAATGATATAATTATTTTAAATCACGTATCCCATGTCTACCATGATTGGAGTGAGAAATAAGGGATTTTCAAGTAATCGGTCTCACTAAAAATAGATGCAAAAATCATGTGATGGGATAACCCTTTTGATGTTTAATATGATGCTCATGACATAGGAAGGGATCCTTCCAATTCTAGTTATGCAATGAATCGTAGTCATCATAGTTCAATTGCCTTCTCAATCTTCTAGTGGATGCGGTAGAATGGTCTGCCCATGGGAGATATTAGGTCCTAATGATTGGAATGTTATATATATGGAGGGACTTACTCCATTATAAATTCCTATTTAAGATTGGGGCTTAGGAAGGCGTCCTACATATTCTGGTTATAGATGGAATCATAGTTCTCATAGTTCGGTTGATCAGGGATTGCACGCTGAGGTTTCCCTCATATATTCACCAGACAACGTTATCTTGTACTAGGATGTATGATCGACATGACCTGATTGTTTTCTTGACATGTTCTTATTTTCTTCCTGAAATGACTATGGATTTCTATAAATGTTCTAGTTTATTAGAGGACATTACCAAATATAATATTATGATCCGGTTGACTTTTCCAAAGGATCTCGCACAACCCAAATGACATGTATGGATACCATCACATAATCAATGTTTAAATGTCTAGAGGGTGGTGTATGACATGTATGACATATCTAGAGGACATAACATGATCATGGATGGAATGTCTTGAGGGTGTTTCATGATCATGGGTGACATGTTTGTTGGACACCACATGATCACGAATAACTTTTCTATAGGATGTTACATGATATGGATGACTTGTCTTGGTGTCATCATGAGAAGAAGCTGACATGTCCTGGTTTTTTCACATAACTTGGGTTACATGTTGGGAGGACATCACAAAATTATTTTGGAAGCCCAGGGGAACTCCATAAGACTTGGTTTGAATGCCCAAAGGGCTTCGTATGACTTTCTTGACAAGTCCAAGGGACATCTCATGATACAAATGGAATGTTGATCGATCATCTCATAGCTTGGGAAACATGTCCTCGTGTTGTCGCATGATCTGAATGAGTCGTCTGATGTGCATGAAGATTTATGAATCTATCTTCATATATTACTCCCATATTCTTAGACTTTTATTTCAGCCTTTGTCGCATACTTTCATCATGTTTTTACAATGTTAGCTTAATTTAGGTTCTATATAACTTATTTGACATGAAATACCTCCTTCTTATAATCCAACTAACAAACCAAAAGTCCTTCGCAGGATCAATATAGTTCTCACACCAAGTTCCTATACATACCATGTGATAATTTATGTTGTTCCCCATATTTCCCTAGTGTAATACCTTTTCAATCATGGGACTAGACACTCCAAGAATTATACTCATTTGTACCCACGCGTGATAGATTCTCAATGATTAGGTAAATGATGGATGCATTTTATAGTACGATATGGGATTTATAGTCCTCTCCACCCAGGTTATACACCTCCTTGTGTGGAACAAATTTTTTTGAAATAGGATGGAGTCTATGGAATGATTTTTTCATCACATGCTTTACATGATCTATCCTTCAGTTATTCATGCTATCATCTTTGTGTCACATGATAAATAGTAACAATAAGACTATCTCATCATCCCAATTATTATTATCACCTAGTTTGTCAAATGGATTCAGTATGTCCCCATTTACATGCCAAATGGATATTTTTATACTGATCAAACATGTCTCAGAGTGTTTTAAAGATTAGAATGTCATTTGAAATTCTTCGATGTTATTGAAGACAACTTGTCGGAGGACCTTCACTAGAAAAGTTTCCTTTTCAAGGAGGATTTATATGATCAATGTTGATCACCCAGGGAATAAGAACCCTTTTCTTGAAATATAGTATATCCTCAGTCAACAAGAACCTTCCATCATTCCCCTTTTTATTTCATTCTTTATTATGAAAGGATAAGAGATCTCATGCATTTGTGTGAGTGTTCTTCAAGAAAATAAATCTCCTTTTATTTGATGTGTCACATGAAAAAATGGATCTTTTAGCAATGTAAAATCATTTTCCATAGAAACCTCATATTCATTTCTATAGGGTTTGTGTAGTATAACATAATCAAATGAATGTGTCTGAGACCCTTCGCATGATGATGGTGACATGTCTATAGGCTCTTTTAAGACTATGAGGCCATGTCTCTAGGGTATTAATGAGGTCTTTTGAGCTTCCCAATATCATAATTTTAAAATCAATGACTGGGTAAGGTCTCCACCTTTTTCATATTTTCTTCCTTTATTTATCAAGAATTTTCGAATGTTTTTAGTCTCCCACCAGTTGACAAGTCACACGATCATAATAGCTTGTCTCATATCCTTCGTACGATCATCAGTGATTGTCTAGGTTCTTTCAAAGGAATAAGAAGGCTTTTGAATGGGGATCTATGTGATCAAAATCAAATCATGAGATTAAAATGACTTTTTTTCATGACCTTCAGAGGGTCATGTGATCACATGTCCTTATAAAGGTAACACGATCCGCATGATTTGTCCACATTATCTACCATTTTGTGGAGAAAATAACACCCATAATTCATGTATTTATTCCCATGTATATTTTATTATTATTATTTGGTGGGTGTGAAAAAATCCCCACTCCCCTGAGGAGCCACTTCCACAAGCATAGGGGATAGGTTCTAAGGAAATTAAATTACCTCCTGAGTATTTGGGGCTGCCACCATTTTTTTTCTTGGCTGACACATCTCATTAGACTCTTTATATATTCCCAAAGTCAACTAATCAAGTATTATTATATTATGATCATCTATTTTTTCTATTTTTATTGAATCTTCATAGAGGCTCTCAAATGTGTAGATACCTCCTTTTCATGATATTTTTTAACATATCTACCAAAAAATCTATTTATTTATCTAGATTTATTTTATTCATGATTTGAATGATATTTCATCTATATAATGACCCATGAATCATCAATGATACACATCCCTCATATAACATCAAGTAAATCAGAATATATAGATTTGAATTTTTAAACAACAACATATTTTTCTTCTGTAATTCTCATAAATAGACACCAACATGAGTTTCCACATTGATGTATCTAATCTAACAATATTGAGATTACATGATTCATAAATGGATAATGTGGTTATAATATATGTCTCAAAGGGAGGATGATATATCTTTGGAAGAGTTCCATAGACTTAGCGAGCATAGCATTATTTTTTGTTGAGACCATATGGTGGGACCCAAAACCATCATATATTTTTATTTATACTATCCTAATTTTTTTCCAATATCCAGGAATGGGAAGTATTAGTGGGGCTGGACTCAACTCTTTCTTAGTAATCCATCTTATGTGCTTTATTCCTCATAGGTTTTTTGCATTTTCATCCATTAAAACTAAATTGTGTTGGTGTTATAGTTTAGGGTTTTCCATCTTGGACCTTATATTTCTATAGTTCAGCGTCTATTAGCACAAACCTTATGTTGTTGTATTTTAGTGTATTTTAGCTCATACATTCATTTACTATAGTTTAGGGGCTTTATCTCAGACATTTTATTACTGGTAATATACTATTTGTGGAGTATAATTCCATGGAGGGTTTAATGTCATGTGGTATGGACATATTTCAAAAAATTTATCATCATTTGGTGAGGATCTAAAATATTATATGTTGTTTAATGATTTTCTTCTAGTATATTAAATACTACATAGTTTGAATTCTTCCATCTGGGACATGATCGATTAATAATAAATAAGTGGTAGTCATGTCATGGATGACTGACAATTATCAGGGGGGGTTGAGTTATGTCATGGTGTTTTTGTTACTCATGAGGATTATAGTTCCTTTCCTACTAGGAGTATATTCCTCTAGTTGGTAGGTCAAATCCATTATACGTCAATACAATGGTCAAAAAGAGGTATCCCCACTCTTTTCTAAGTTCCATGGAATATTTATGGGGTAACATTGACTGACTGTGAAATATTAGAGATTCTAATCCCACCTAGATATTTGGAATATGGGTTGAGTAAGTCATAACCAAAAGGTTTGATTCAACAAAAATGGAACAGGGAATAGATTTTGGGGATGACCCAAGACAATCTGAGGTATTGGGTTCTTCCACAGTGTTACTAGGGATCCTAAGGATTGGAGTTAATTTCTTATAACTAGGGGATGCCTCTAGTTGGTAGGTCAAAGACCTTATTCATTGATATCATGGTCAAAAATAGGTGTCCCAACTCTTTTTTGAGGTCCATGAAAGGCTCTTAAGGAATAAAATGTCTAAATGGAGGTGTTGGGAATGTGGAGAATGCTAATCCATGAAGGGTTTGTGTACCCTACGGATATTTATCTCTTACTTGTGAACCTCGATCCCTATTCGATGTGTTTTCTGTCATAGGGGTGGGCCTTAAATGTTTTGGTAATGGAGTGCCACATTCCAACTTTGATAAAGGGTGAAAAAAAGGTGGTGTAATATTGAGGATGTAGAATATTCTTGAATGGTTTGTTAATGGGGATTGGAAATTATGGATCAATGTTCTCGGGTCATGAGGATGGAATGGGAAAATCATTCCAGGAATGGATTATATCACTGTAAGGTGATGAGTTTATACATGATGATTTCAAGATCATAAGGATCAGAAATCCCTTTTTCTAGGAAAAAATATATTTGGTTGAAGAACATAGACACTTATGTAGGATCCATAGGTATACATGTATACACAAAAAGGGTCCCTTGAAGCCTAGTATCATTTTACAAGGGCTATGGAATATTTTCAGTGATATGAGGCCCCAAAATAAAGAATTTTAATTTGTGGGAAATTTAATATACAAGAAGGGTTTCAGCACCCTTAATGTTTTTTCATCACCTAGTGAACATGTCATCATTGTTAGGAAATTTGAAAAATCATTATTCTAACTTTTCCTATACTGAGGGGTCTAGAGAGCCTAGATCAACTTTTACCATGTACACAAAGTGGGCCTTATGAGCTTTATTCCTTATTTATTTAAGATTGCCTTTTTCCAAAATTCTAGAGATGAAGATTTTAGTGAGCAGAGATTTGAATTTCTCTTAGGATTCCCTTTTCAGGTTCTCAACCTGAAAATTTTTGTGCCATTTTTACTATAATTTTAGGGTCTTTCTATCTAGACCATCATAAGTTAGATTTTATGGTCAAATAAAATTTACCAAAGTTAAAGTAGTTTAAGTTCATGAATCACATTGACATAATGTAAGGGGAATGTCACAAAACATTATAATTAGGATACCCAAGGTCAAGAGTGAATTAATACACTTTAATGTGGGAATGTAAAATGTGATAAATAATTTCTAAAGTTTATTATTCCATGAGTAATGATATGTATAATCATACTAGGGATGTACTGAAACACTTTAAGGTGTTGAGTTCCACTACAGTGGCATCAGGATCCCAATGATCTTAAATCCCTTTCTATAAGTCGAAGATGTCTCTATTTAGTAGGTCTAAGAACTTATGAATCAATATCATGGTAAAAAATAGATATATATTTACCTTTAAATGGGTCTTTAATGGTTTAAAATAACTCTAGGTTATCAAGACATGAAGATTTATTTGTGAGATGAGGGGAATAAATGATGATAGAATTACCCCACACTATGGTTGACCAGGGTCAGGGTTTTTTGGTCCTTTGATAAGCGAAGATAATGGGTGATGACCTTAAAATTTTAAGGAATTGTAGTTAGTATGTGTCTTTTGTGTAGTTTTATTATCATGTGTACATGAAATTTTCCTTATATTTTAATGTCATGTGGTAAGGACATCTACATTTCATTACAGTTTAACATCATATGGTATGAACATTTACTACATAGGTCTAGACCATATGTAGTTAGTGGTGAAATTTTGTCATTTATATATTGTGATTATACCTAGTATTGTAGATTTGGCCATATCTATATATTCTTTGATTCTAAGAATTAAGACACACATAGTTCTTTTATGTAAGTTCCCTATGTATGACTAACCCATACATAGGTATTGGATACATTTTTTTAACATGAACAAACGCAATAATCAGGGATCTAGGCATCATTATGTATCATGTGATTATAGGAATCAAGATACATGTAGTTATTTAATGGAAAAAGTCTAAGAATTTTTTTCCTACACATAGAGGGGGGATTGTTCAAAAAGATTTTTGTAGATAGTCCTAGGATTGGAGAATTGGGTGTCACTAAATATCATGTGATGATTGGAATCAATCCACACATAGTTATTAAAGAACCATGTAGTTTAACATATTATAGAAAGGATGTAGGATCCTTGATGTGGGAAGGGAATATTGAAACTAGGCCCAAGAATATAGGTATGGGTGTCAATAAATATCCTACAATGGGAGGAATCAAACCCATGTAGATGTTGAATTAGAAACTCTCTACACATGTTTGACCCATACATAGAGGGGGGCATTATTCTTGATTATTTTTATAGATGGACACATATGTGGAGACCTATGAATCACTACATAAACTATAATGACAAGAATAAATCCACATATACTTCTTGAATAGAGTTGTGTTGTAATTCCAACACCAATGATAGTGGTCCACTCGGGTGAGGTCCATAGAAATACCTAGTTTTATGACATGGAAGAGATGTCAATTGCGTAGTTTAATTTCATTGAGTGAGGAGTCCTATTGTGACTTTTAATGTCTTGTATTCAAGATAATTATAACCCTGTTGTGATATTATATGTGTCAATCATGTGGATAATCCACTACAACAATTCCTAATCCCATGTGATCTATGCTCAATGTGAGAAAAAATAATGGTAAAGGCTCAACATGACATGGATGAAACTTGAGAAATGATTGGGTAATTTTGTTCATGTGGTGTCTAAGATAATATATAGGATCTAGGAATTCATATTTATCTCATTAAAAAGAGAATTAAACTTTTACATAGCTCTATAAACCTGTATAGTTTAGTGTAATGTGGAAATTAGATCAACTGTACAATTTAAATTTATGTCATAAGGACATATGTGAATCTATGTGAAAGAAGAGGAATAATAAGGATGGTTCCCATAATTAATGTTTGGGAGTCACTATGCATTCTGTGATGGTAGGAATCAATCCACACATAGTTCTTTGAACCCCTTTGGCTTAGTGTCGTGTGGTGAGGACATCAACAATGCATTTTAACATATTTTAGTAAGGATGAGGGTCAGCCAAAGTTGAAATAAAGGATTAAACATTGTTATGAAGTCTGATATCTTATGATCAGGGAAAGTATATTGTGAATGGGCCTTGTATCAAAATCAAAAAATCACTATGCATCCTATGAGGATGGGAATCAAACCATGAATGGTTCTTGGAAGTGAATTTTCTATGTGGAGCTAACTCACACATAGGGAAAAGGGGTAATTAATTTTTATTTTGAATAGATATAGGTCATGGGTGATTAATCATTGGGGATATGATGATTCCCATTTAATTTAAATTTCATTTGGTGAGGGTGCATCTCATGAAACTTAACAACATATGGTCACGATGTGTTCTATATAGTTTAATGAAATGTCGTTAGGATGTGTTTTTTTAGTTTAATTTCATGAAACTAATACTATTGATGATGTGGTGGTCAAATTACTATTTTTTGGACATATTCTGTATAGTTTAACATCATTTGGTTTGGATGTTTTATGTACAATTTAACATCATGTGTTCAGGATGTGAATAATGCTTAATGGTAGCTATATAATGTATTTCTTAAGAAACCTCTCATTGGTGGGGTGTGACACATTCCCCGTCCATCAAGGATAATGAGTAAGCTCTATTGTGATAAATATTATGTATTATTTAAGGACCTTTCAATTTGGGTTTCATATTAAGAGGTTTATTTCTTTTTATCATTGGGGTTCAGAGAGCTAGTACCAGTTCTCCTTTATGGAATGAATAGAGGTAAAACATAATATTGAAGGATTGTGAGATTTTATTCTGCTAAACTTCATGGATGTGCAATGTACATATCCTTTTCTCATCAACACACTCTAATTCATCCAACCGCATTGTTGATCACTCATCATTTGAGGCTTTCTAGAAGATGGCCTTTTGAAGTGAGAGAAACTAGACTTATATGGGTAAGACTACCTCAATTCCATATACTAATGAATATATAGTTTCTTGTGAAATAGTACTTGTAGTATTACTGTAGGCCCATAAATCATGGGGTATATTTTATAGATAAGACTTATTGTACATTTTCAATATCTTATGGAGTATATTTTAAATAGTCATTTTGAATGCCTCTATACATCCACTTTCTATTGCATGATATCTGGATCAGTGATTGGACTCGATGTGATACTACTAGTAAATTTCATCATCTATTTATAAATAAAAAGATGTTTTTGTTTTTCAATATCATGTGAGGGACTCCAAATATCTTGAGGATATGGTAATTCACTGATTTGATAATATTAATTGTCTTTACATCCTTGAGGGGTATTTCCCCAAACCATTTTCAAAATAATTCAGTAACAATAATGATTTACATAAAATACTTAGCTATGGATAAGGGATATTATCCCACAATATCCAATCCCAATCCAGATAAAAGATAGAAATATTTATCTATATATTGAAATTCTGAGGGTTGATCTATTATGTTCTCATGAATATGTCATGCATGAAATTTCCTAGTGAATTCTATAGAGTCTTGAATCATGGTTTTCTTATAGTTTACTAGCATCCTAATTTGGTGGGGGAAGCCTAGTCTTAGACAAATGAGTAATACAGGATCTTACATTAAATTCTCCGATGACGGTGGTAATATAACTTTTTTACTTATTCTTACCAATGGGATTCTGGGAAAGCTTCACTTATAGAGGGATTTTTTTCTCATTTAGACCATCGTGGAGGGTAATATTCACTACTCAGCACCAGATCTATTTGCTTATGGATCTATCTGTTAGTTGAATACTATTTTGAAGATAATAAATTATGGGCTCCATCTATCTAGGGGTGGATATCAGTTCATCACAGTCGGGGAAAATGTTGACCTGATTGATTTCTTCAATGTCAAAGATAATGATCGATGAGACCATCCTTTGGGGAATCATATAGAAGATCGCTTCCTCTTGATCATGGTTGACCAAGACTAATGATTCATTATCCAATGTTTCAACATGAACAATTTGTGATTAGGGAACATGATTCAATGTGGATTCAAAAGGGAACTCTTCCATTATCCCTCTAACATTTCTAGTGAGAGGGTTAAATTCTTCTCTTTTGATGGTGTATTCTCTATTGGTCTTATTTATCGCTAGCTCTGAATCCACTTTGATATTAATTTAGGCTATTTTCAGCTATAGGGATTTTTCCAATCCATCTATGAGGGTTTATTGTTTTATTTCATTATTCATGAAACCTTTGGATAGTGAGAATGAGTTGTAAAAAATTGATTTATTTTGATAAACAAATTTGATCCCTAAACTAACTTGATTGAGATTTGGGTTTTCAATTCATTTTCTGATAGGGAATCGGTAGGTTCTCTCAATATACATCTCCCATGTCTATTGTGGATCATTATAATTGAAAACAACTAATTCTAGAAGATCGGTGTACAATGGTATAATTTTGCGAGAGATGTTTTTTGTAAATAAACCAGCTGTGGAATACTATTTCACCAACATCTGTGATTTGAACCGGATGTCATACTATTGTAGATTGACCACCCACCAGGCTAAATGCCCAGTCATCATGATGTGGCCAAGGATGTACTTAAGAGGATTGATACGAGATACTAGTAAGACTTTGTGGTGCTATAAGTAATGCCTATCCTCTTTCAATATATAGATCATTGTAAGTTATTTATTCTTGATATTATAATATCAGGTCTCAGTTCCTAGAATCATTCAGTTGAGGTAGTAGAGATTGTTCTAATTCACCGAATCACATTTTTTTTTGTGATGAGAGAACCAAGTGATCATTCCATAGCATCCACATATAATATGAGTGGATTTCCTTCCACTAGAAATATCAGGACCGATGAGTGAAGCAGGTTTTTCCTAAGAATCTCAAAGCCTTCTTGGAAGTCCTCATCCCATAAATTGGAGATTACCTTCTTGATTTTCTTGGTGAAGGGGAGAGATTTATTGTCTAGGTTTTCTATGAATCACAGAATGTATGTGAGGTTCCATTGGATCACTTATGATCATTAACATTCTGACACGGGGGCATTGTTGGGATTGCACTGGTCTTTTCTTAGTCAACTTCAATGCCATGATGGAATACCAAAAAGCTGAGAAACATCCCAAATGATACCCTGAATGTGAATCTTAGTGGATTCATCTCCAAACATTATTTTCAAAACTTTTCAAAGACAATTGGAGTGTCTGTAAAGCGATCAAACCATTTTCGGGGTTTGAACACATGGCCATCAATATAACATTCAACTATTCTTTCCTAGATGGCATTAAATATATGAGGCGTGGAACATTGATAATTAGTCGTAGCATAATTTAATATAAATTTAATGACCTGATAGAATAATATCCATTTGGGTGATCTAAAGGAAGTGTATTCCTCATCCTAAGAGGAAAACATTATCTAATTATAGCTTGAGTACCCATCTATGGAAAAAATGGATTGTAAGTTAATAGTGGAATAAATCAAGAGTTATGTGAATGAAAATGGGAAATATTTGTTCATTTAGTGTCGATTAAGGTCTCTAAAATCAATGATGACCCAAATCCACCCATTCTTCTTCTTAATAGGGATGATGTTGGTCATCCATCATGGGAATTTCACAACATGGATGATGTTTACATTGATCAATTTTTCATATTCTAATTCTACATTAGTATCATGAGAGGGGTGAATCTATTTGGACACCTTCTTGAGATATTGATGGTCATCGGGTAAGTCTAATTGGTGTCTAGCCACATTAGGGTTCAGTCGAAGAATTTTTGTATAATTCCAAGGGAACAAATAACTATGTTCCTTTATAAATGCAATATAAATATTTGTCTCCATGAGAGGTATGGTGTCACATGTCAATATAGGATGTTTGTACTCTTCTAATACCATATTTAACATATTGATATCATCAATGGTGGTCAATAAACCTTCCTCAATTGCACGAGGAGTGTGAATAAGGTCATACTCTTCTTCATCCATCTCTAAGTCTGTGTACACAATTTCAAATGATATTAAAAATATAAGGGTATCTCTATCACTGTCTGGTGAGAGAGGCCATAAGAAGAGATGTTTTCATACCATACTACTAAATTAACTGTAAAGTGTTTCCCAAGATAATTTTTTACACTATTAACAGTTGATCATACTCAAAGGATTTTTAGGGGTGTTCCTGGAGATATTGGGGGATGAACCCCCTATATTATCATCCACCATTTCTTATTTTTTTCCCCTTTTAGAGAAATATACCTCAAGATATGTGGATTCACAATACTCAATAGGGGCACTGTCACCATGTCATATGGTGACCTTTCCATCAATGGGGTATTTCAAACACTAATGAAATATTGAAGGTACTACCATGTGGATTTGATTCCAAGTCCTTCTTAGATGGACACTGTATATGGTGTCCTTCTGGATAACTATGAACTATAAATTAGATTTGAGATCCCCAAACTGATCCTTGATCATGATTTTCTAGAGAGGTCATTGTTCACTTTTATCATACCCATGAATGGCCATCTTTGGGGAGGGAAATATCCCTTATTGTATCCAAAATGTTAAATGGTTTTAATTGATATGATGTTGATCCTAAAAGCATTTTCAATAATATACATTTGTATGTTGACATTATTGAGTCTACCTGAAACATTAAGGGGCCTAATGTGTCCCTAGATAAACTCCTCAGGATCCTATTATGTGAAAGATATGATGACATGGAATTTTTATGGATTCTCTCCACTCAATAAACATGAAATTCAGGGAATTATATCTTGAACACCTATGAGATGGTGATGGATTAAAAGTGAGAATCTTTGAGTTGTTTTAAATAGTGTAGAATATATATGATTGAGATCTTGATTGGCAAATTGTCTAGTGATTTATAAAATGTCGTACATTTATTCTAGAGTTAAATGATTACCTAGGTAGGGTTACTCCTTATTATGTGGTATAGGATTAGAGGAATTTCAAGTATAAGGGACAAATTTAAATGATATGTTTGAGGGAGCATCTGTTACTAGTGGAATAGGTTGAGCCATCCTTCTTCTTTGTCTGATATGATCGGATAATCTCCCCCCTAATGGGTGTTTGTGTAAGATGACTAGGTGTGGACAATCACTAGAGGGTTCGGGGACAACTTTATCTCTCTTTTGGTATTTCTATAGTGCTTTACCATTGTTCATAGATATATATATGTCCTATGTTGGTATTTGATTCAAATATTTGGTCTGACCACACATGCACTATCCTCAGTATCCTTGGCTCATGGGCCATAAGCCTCCAGCTCCCTGGTCAATTATAAGGAACTCATAATTAGAGGCATACCCATCATCAGAGAATGGAAGTATCAAGTTTATCACATTAAAAAAACCAAATATAAGCTCTTACTCTGATGAGACTTCCATTTAGTGGGGTGGTTCCTAGGATTTAGATCTTGTAGGGATGAAAGTTGCAAGAGTCATAGTTTGTGTTTGAGATTAATCTGACTCTTCCACATCTATTTTTTTCTTTTTCTATGGTTGCATCCACCTTTGGGCAGGATATTTTATGTCTTCTCCTTAGGGGATGGTATTTTTATGGGTTTTCAAAGTTGGGTACTCAATGAGGAATGAGATAGAGAAAATATTATTAGAGTAATTCATCATTATAACTTCTTACCACACTTGAATAGAACTTTTTTCCAATAACATTATTCTCTCTAACTAGTAAATGATTACATAAATCACCTATACTAGGGAATTATCCAACATCACCTATCCAAATTTGACATTGTATTGGAGGTCGCCTTTGAAGATGAAGAAACCCTAGATGTTGTGACTCAGTATTCTATGGTAAGTGAAGTAGTTGGGATAATCGGTGAGGTTAACATCATATGGATTCCAAGGATATGGAATCTTGAGTTGGTTCTTGTCTGTGGTTGCAAGGTAATAACATGATAATTGTACATTTCATAAGAACTATTGCTTATTAATCCATTCATCTAATCCTGGATGGCCATGATCTCAGTTTACTTTTGGTCAAGGGAAATTATTTTGTTTCTACCACTTGATATGATTCATTGGATGATTCGGGACCTTCTAAGCCTCTTGAATGGGCCCTACCATAGGTTTTAGGGTAACATTAGTAGTTTATTACGTGATTAGCCTTTTTCCATGTTATGAGGGCATGATTCGAGACTTAACATGGGTCTTTAGAATAGTTTCTTCCAAATTTCATTCCATTTATAATAAATCGTGGAATCCACATAGATATTTCATTAGGATCAGTGGTGTATGCAGATCATCTTGGATATTTTTATCATAAAGTTCTAGTTGTTTATCATGTGATAGAGGGATGTTGAGTGAATAGGATAAACCTTTTCTTCTATTTATGAAGCCCAAAAACCACTCATTTTATCATTGTTTGTTGTTCTTCTGGTAAATAATTTTCATTTTCCATAGAAAGGAGCTGAAAGGGAAAAGTAATTTATAAAAAAGTTTTTCCCATCCTTTAACTATTCTTTCTGGAATACTAATGTATTGTGAAATGGTTGGCCAAATCATATTATGTACAAAAAACCTCATCCTTTTTGCCTCATATTGATCTCAAGGGACAATCATTAGACTGCATCAGGACATGAAGTTTGTGAGATGTTTTTCTGGGTATCCCCAGTAGTCGAATTTGGAGAATGTATGATTACCCAAATTGTGTGGGGAAAATCTTCATCAACCCATTCCAGATAGGGTTTATTATGAGGATTCATAGGTGTGAGTTTCCCTTCCAAGGATTCCATTAGAGTATCTAGGGACTGAATGACATTGATTATTTTTTGTCGTACGGGTACTTGAGCTACCTCACTTCTATAGAGAGTGAGTGAGTTTTGATGTGGTGGCCCCATTTTCATTTCCCAATGATTCCCAATTTTTCTAATAGTAGATGATCATCTTGAATAGGGATACGGTATCATCATATTAGAGGAAATTCATTGTTATTTCTAACTTTCTCATTTATGTAGACTGACTTTCTAGATCTAGATTTGGATTGACACTCAAATGCTTCTCTTACATGACGACCATCTCTTTCCTAATGTATTGGAGGATGGATATTATTTTCTTCCTAATGAAAATAACTAGTTGGAATTTATACCATGAGTGTCTCATCAGTGATTTTTATAATAGTTTTTATTGAATTCTCATGTTGTAAAAATTGTTCCTTCATGTAAGGAATTTTAGCACTTCTTGCTGATGAGTGGGATATAAACACTTCTTTCCCTTTATTCATGGTAGTGTTCTACATTAGAGGTGGAAAGTCAATATTTGGAGGTTTTAGGTTTTGGATTATCCTCTGGTTGTGGGAATGTGCAGCCTTTATGGGGGCATCTAGATCCTATTATCAAGGTATATTTTCCATATTTCATACCATTGAATTTGTGTCTTGATCCACATTATCTTTTGTGTTAAAAGTGACAACATTCAAAGGGGTATATTGGGAAATGAAGGTTTTCCCATTACTCTCAACATAATTGTATTATTATGAATCACATTAATTAGGGTTATTTTTTAATGCCTTTTCTATATTGGACCATTTTATCTTGCAACCCTTATGGGGTTTGATTCCTTTCACCAAACATTCTTCACATCTCATCTTATGAACGGTGACCCTGAGTGATTTTCTACTGGTGATTTCTAAATAGTCCATAGATAATAGAGTCTTGTCTTGTGTTGAATAGAATAGATATGATATTGACTGTAATAGTTTACCTCCCAACCCAGAGAAGACTGATTCACTCTATGATGATGATGATGATGATGATGATGATGATGATGATGAAAATACCACCATCCCTATTGGTTGGGTACTTTTATTGGCCATAATTGGAATTTGTTAGTTATTTTGTTGAGGATTCAATAATTCTATTTGATGTTTCATGAATCATTAGATGATAATATAGATATAAATACGCCTAACATATCCGGCTAGGGTTGATCTGGTATCACAATAGATTTCCCAAAGACCATCTCAGCAGATGATGAATGTAGTGATGGTGATTGAGATAAAATGACCCCATCCTAGTGGGATGTGGTGTATTTTTAGAAACTACTAATATGTATTGAGTCCTATTAGGAATTTATGATCTGAGGGGTGGAGGTAGTGGTAGATATTATCCCCAGATCGGTGGGTTGGGTTCACTCATTGACAACTACTGTAGAAGCTTCTTTTACAACCTATTTGATATGGAACAACTGTTATCATGTATGATCTTGGTGAAATGGTATTATATGATAGAATTAATTTTCTATGGGAAGTTTTTGGGTAGACCACAACTTCATATTCCTTGTATGAAATGTTTCCCCATTGTTTCAAGGGGCATAGTTGAAAGATTGGATTGTGGTCCTCTCCCACTATTTGTGATGTATTGGAACAATTGAAGTGGGATAATAATATTGTAGTGACTAATTGGATTGTGAATTACCTATTTATGTTATTTTCTAGGAGGATATAAAATTGTAAGAATTTTTATTTGGCGAGTTATTTTGTTCTAGGGGAGTAGTAATGTTTAACACTCCATACTTTCCCCCACCAAAAAAATATAAAAAAAGAGGCTTCGATGATCTGTTACCGAAGACTTGTAATGTAGTGTCAAAAAACATGTTATATATTTTTCAGCACTTTTCCAATTTTTCATCCCAATCTAGGGAGAAATTTTCCCACTCTGACTGATAATAGAGTATCTTGAAGTTTTGAAGGTCACCCTCATATCCTGGATTAAGGAGATGTATATCCTTCAATCACTGACGTGTTTCCCATATATTTTGGTATAGATAAGGCATTAAATCATTCTCTAGATTTTCTAGGTAGTCATAGTAAGAAGTGCATAGCGGGAAAATATGGTCGGGAGGTTTTTTCAAGATAAGTCTCTACAGATGTCAATAATGGAACCCTTCTCTTCATACTTACTTGCATCCACCTAGACATACCATAAACGGTGTATATTAGGGTCACCTTCTAACTGAAGTGGGGTGTTGTAGCAAGTTGATGGGGAACTATAAATAGTTTACCCAGATGTTTTGAGAACCTATTTATAAGAAGGTGTTTGAGTTTTGAACACCTCTCTACATAGAGGTGTCTGTGAAAGGGGCAGGTTCCCTTGTCTATGGATGATATGACCATGGTGAGGTAGGGAATGGATAATGTTTGGAGTATAGTCCTTGTGATCAATCTCTAGACTACCATGAGGAGGAATATTGTGGAAACTATCACCTTATAATTTTGTTGAAGATTTAGTGGATCCTTTGGGTGTTGAGAATGTTTCTTGAATATGCTTGATGACATTAGAATTTAGAATATTATGAATATGGGGCTCATTCTGCTTCATGGTAAGAATATGCCAACCTACATTTTGGGGTTTTGAAAGGATATAAGCCCACTGTATAATGGATAAAGGAATTTATTCATAACCTTATGGTGTTGTGGGAGTATGATACTACTGCCGAGAAGGTACCCGAATATACTAATGTTCTTATTCATTATTGGTATGAATATTGCCCTACATTTGGCTGGTTTTAAGAACATACCTGTCACCCCTAGAGGAAGTAGGGATATGATCCTATTTCAAACATGCATTCCCCACTAGAATATACTGAAGGAACTCCAGAGTGAGAGAAGGGATATGAGCTACCTCGGATATATCCTAGGAAGGATGTTGGTGTAGTTGTTCATCTATGTAAGTAGGTATATGATCTTGGCTTTTCTGAGCTATTGGAATATAGAAATTAGATTCTCTAACCTGAATATGAGCCTTCCCCAAGGAATGTTCTTCTCTTATATAGTGTGTAAAGTCTTGTGTTTTTGAATCGGGATTAAATATGAAGGCTTTAAAAAAAATTGTTTTATCAATGGGTTAATTTTTAAACCGAGCTCTGGAACATAATTCCAAGTGTTGGAACACTTAAAGAATACATTTTATTGGGACTTCAGTGAATACTTGAAAATTTTCACGGGTTTCCCAAAGAGTCTCAGGAGCACCGGATTTAGAAATGTCCACTTTAATGGATCTTCATGAGCTTTTCACAGTTGCGGTCTAACCCATGCATTTTACCCAGTTTAATATTTTATTTATTTTAATAAAATAAGATTAAATGGGAGATATGTGCTTAAATTAAAGAAAGTGTTAATAATAAAAGAAAATAATGTTATTATTATTATTAATATGGAATTTATTAGTTTATTTTGATGTTAAAAGTCTTTTAATTGAATTATTATTGGGTTTAATAGTTATGTGAAATTAATGAGGATTTGGGTATCTCAATGAAACATTTAATTAAATAAGGTGTTTCAGAATTAATAAAGAAATGTTTTTATTTAATAGAGGTTTTGGGCATTATCTATGGATGAATAATAATAATAATGTGATTATTAATATGGTTTTATGAGTATAATAATTATTATTAATTATGGTCATTATTATTATTATGAATAATACTGATAATGGATTTTGGGGTTTTATTAATTAAATCCAAGGAAAATGGGAATTTAATTAATCATTGTGTAACAGTGGTTTCATTTAATTAAATTGAGTTAAACAGGATTTAATTAAATTATGTATAGTGGGGATTCCTTGGTTTTATTGAATAATAATTTTATTAGAAGATAATAATAATGATGGTTATTATTATGGCAGTTTCATTTATTTAATTTGTGGTTGAAATGAGTTTAATTAAATGAGTTGTTGGGGGTTTCTTTTAATTAAATTAAAGTTGCGGTAATTTAATAAAATGACATGTAAATGCTGAGTTAGGGTTTAATTTAATTAAATTCATGGCTAGTAGGAATCTAATTAATTGCTACAAAGTGGAGGTTTTATTTAATTAATTTATGTTGAGAGAATTAATTAAATAATGATAAGTTTGGGTATTTAATTTAATTTAATTGTGTTCGGAACATTTAATTAAATAACATGAAGTGGGGAATTTATTTAATTAATTTTTGTGAATAAAATTAATTAAATAATGTTTTAATTAGGATTTGGTGGTTTCCCACAGAGTGTAATATTAAAATCCCTGTAAATGAGGAGTTGGGTGTCATCTAAGAAGGGTTATATTAAATGATGAATAATTGTGGAGTTGGGTATAATTTAATTAAATTCAAGGTAATTACTAATTTAATTAATTGATGCAAAATTTTGGTTCTATTTAATTAAATTCATGGTTAAGTTGAGATTGAAATGTTCTTTGGTGCTGTTTTAAATGTAGATATCATGATGTGCACATTTAGTCAAATCGTGTTGGTCAGCTGCACGGTTAACCGGTTTTAAAAATGTGTCTTTATTTCATTTTAATAAAAGATAGTCTAATAATAAAAATAATAATAATGTTATTATTATTGTGTTTATTTAATTAAATTAATGTTACAGGAATTTAATTGGGTGATTAATGGGGGTTTAATAATTAATTATGAAACATTTATTTAAAGTAAATTTAATGAGAATAATAAATTTCATTATTATTATATTATATCTATTATTTTAATAAGGTGTTAATTAGAGGATAGAGGGAGAAAGATAAGAGAGGCCAAGAGAGGGAGGCACACCATGCAGGCTGCATGCGACCCCCTCCTAGGCTCTCCCTATAGTGTGCACGACACCCATCCCTGGCTCCCTCTTCTGTGCTCGGATTCATCTGGTCTCTTCACAAATCATGTCCACCTCATCAAGGTGATTCCATTTGCATATGTTTCATGATTCGCATCGGTCGTTTGACTCCAATCTCACCCTGTTTTCATGAAAAAACCCTAAGGTTCAGGTTTAATTGGGATTCCTTGTTTTTTTGATTCTAGGGTTGTGAAAGGGGCTCCTCTAGACCCTTTGGTCCATATTCCGAGTACCACCGCCAAGGGAGAAGTGCTTCGGCTTAGTTTTGGTTAATCATTTCCATATTTGGGTAAAGGATTAAACCCGTTATTTGATTTCTCACCCTATAAATTGGATTCTTATGGTATTTTTTATTGTGGTTAATATTTTGAGTTTTTGTTGGCCCCCACATAACTATTTAAGGATTCCGGTTAAGGGTTGTTAGGTGAAATGATAAATTCTGAATGTGGTTGCTCTTTTGTTGAGGTGCATTTATGGGAGCAGATCACGGTTGAGTTAAGAAGCTTTGGCCTGTCCAAATTCATTGAGTTAGGGTTCTCGACCTGGCCTAATTAATCAAATACAGTTTTGTAGTTTTTCTACTTTGATAATGTTGACTACAATGTTGGATTTTACTGTTTAATGGGGTAGTGAGATAATTAGTTATGAATTAATTATATGTATTGCGGTTGTAAAATGGATAATTAATTTTTCCATTAATTATTAGTAAATAATTTTGTCATGTTCAGATAATTAATTACGAATTAATTATATGCTTTTGATGATAATTAATCGAGGGATAAATTTTGAGTAATTAATTTTATTGATTTTTAGAAAATTAATTATGAATTAATTATGTTCTTGAGACTGGAATATTAAATAATTAATCAATGTATTAATTATGAGATATTTATTTAGTTAAATTATGTAATTTATCTGGCAATTAATTTTGATACGTTGTTTTGGCTAAATAATGATATTTAATGATAGATTAATGATGTGATTTTGATGTAATAATTTGGATAACTAATTTTTGAAATTAATTATAGAATGTGAAATTAGAATGAGATAATTAATTCAGTAAATTAATTCTGAGATGTGGTTTATATTGTGAATTAATTGAATAAGCGTTATTGTAAATTACAAAGGTTTTTTACCTTGATTAAGGGACACCCCATCGGTATGTTTCCCTGGATTGACTATTTAAGGCCGATTGGACCAAAAATGCCTTTTGATGAACGTTTTTTTTCATGCCATAAGTTTTTTAGGATAGAGTTATTTAAATATATGATATTCCATGTGATATGGTTGTTAAATATATAATCCTTGTTCATCTTGTTTTATAAGAGATGATTATGGCATGTACGTTAATTATTAAAGTCCTAGAAAAATCACAACTGGAGTGGACGGTTCAATCTTTTTAATGAATTGGGTGAATCACTATTAGTGGATGGACCCAGGAGTGAATCACTATGTTTAGTGAACGATCTCTTACTCAGACTTATTTATCAATTGGGTGAGTCACTATTTTTTTGTGGATGATCCTAGGACGGAATCACTATATTTAGTGGAGGGGCTCTAATTTTTGTATTGGTTGGGTGAATCACTATATTTAGTGGATGGGCTTAGACATATTATATGAAAGATTAAATTGAATATCTTATGACACGTTAACCAAGCCAAAGTACAAGTCTGGATTCAGTATTTGCTTTGATTGATTATATAGTCTTTAGAGACATCTGTTGTGAGTGAATTATACGGGGGATATCAGGCATATGTATGATCTCGAGACTTATATAATTTAACGAGGATTGAATAATTGATAAATGAAAATGGATTTGTGATGAATTTTGTGTTTTCATGAAAAATATATAGTGCAAGTTCAGACTCTGGATGAGGTCTGAAGCATGTACTTAGGTATATAGTTACATTGTACCACTTTATTTATGCATGCTTTCACAATGTTTAAATTATTTATTGAATGTATGGATTTGGGGTAGACATCGGTGGTCCCGTCCTACGAATAATTATCTCTCACACCCTACTCAGGCCGCCATTGCGCTGGGGTACCTGGATAGATTCTATTTGGTTACAGGATTGTTCTATTTGCATATACATGGGAGATAGGAGAAGAGGACCGAGCGGAAGCTCAAGATGCTCAAGGTGATCTCCCATGGGGCTTTGAGTCCTTGTTTATTTATTTCATTATTCATATGTAAATACTGATGTATTATTTATCACTTTCATAGTTGTACCATCAAAACATGCATGTATTGTATAACACTAGAATTAGCCATTTTGTTTTATACAATATTTATAAAATTATTTCTTACCCTTCTTTATCGTTATTCACACTAAATCCGCCATTTGCTGATATTGTCCACTATTTTTACTCTGTTAAGAGGGTGTAGTCTCCCAACTGACTATCATTATACCATCACTGCTAGTCTTTAGCCTTTAACATATGTGGATACATGGTGGAGGTCATGTGGTGATCGGTCTGACCAACATTTTAGGGGTGAGCTGGGTCTGGACATTACAATGTGGTATCAGAGGTTTTAGGTTTTCATCTTTTTTCCTTTGTCATTCAGTTTTGGGATGGTAGACTGGAGACTAGGAAAGTGTCGGCACTCAGTTAATAGTTGTTCATGGGACTGATCACCCCATGTACGGGAAATGACTAGGTGGCTAGGTATGGTAATTGATGTTTATACTATTTGACGTTACAATTGATATGATTTCACCTTGGGTGACTGGTGTATTTTCCGATGCTTATTGATTTTTAGAATTTTGAAAAAAAAAATCATGGCCTGAAAGGATAAGCAAGTTGCATACATGTGTCATCTTAGGCACATAGATATTCACATTCCATGCATATAACATGCCATGTAGTCTCATTAGTAGGATGCCTGCTAATTTTTATTGTGTTCCTTCGGTGAAATGTAACATTTTGATATGCTTTAGCAGGCTTCCATAAATAGCATGTTTCGGTGATGGATTTAACATTCTTATGTGTTTATATGTCATGTTGCCTATGCTTTTAAAATGTTTTTCTATTTCATGCTTATCTGTTATAGTATTTGTATGTGTTACTGCTTATGATAACATGATAGAGATGTTTAGATGTGTAAAGGGTGATAAAGTTAAACTGTCAAATGAATTTTGAATTAATTAAATGGGGTCCAAATAACGATTGGAAGGTGGTCACTCATATCACTTGTGGGGTTGCTTTTTGAAGAACCTAAATTTTAATAAATGAGAATCTCAGAGGATGCCTTCTAATTAAAAAGAAATTTATATTCTAAATTTACTATTTATGATGAAATAAAACCGAATATTAATTTTTTTTAAATGGGATGTTTTCTATAGTGTTCTTGTTTGACTAGTGGTGTATTGTTTTGAAAACCATGTGAATTCTTGTGAAAAAATAATTAAGGGTTTGTTGAAATTCATTCATATTTTTAAAAGGTTTTAATGAATTTATTAAATATGTAAAATGAAAAGGGGGTATTGAGCCTAGTGATTTTGGTTTTTCATGACCAAGAGATAGGTTCGACGTTGATGATTCATAAGAGACTAGCATGTGGGACTTGGGTGTTTTGACATGCTGGTTGGTTTAATTCTCAGAGTTTATGTGAGATTTTTGGTTGTGGTGATTATGGTTTCAAGAACGACACATGTTTGTTTAAGGTGTTCTCAAATAGTTCACTGTGGAGCGGATAATATTTTTTTCGACAACATCAACAATCCTAAGGTCGGTAGTGTCACATCAGTTTTGGTAAATGTTATAGTTCTTGTTTGATAGCATGTCTTTGATAAGGTCGGAACTATTCACAACCCTTTAGAATCATATTAAATTTTGTAAGAGTTTCAATAGTATGTTTTTAAAGAACACATATTCCTTGGGTGACATAGGTATCGAGGTTTGGTTGATGATGTGCTAGCAAGAGAAGCTGGGATTTTTGTGTAAAGAGTCAACCAATGATAGTACGACTGATCTTTAAGAGACCTGGGTTTTCTATTAGTGTTCTATTTTGAATGAGACAAGAATGTTCCCTATATTTACCTCATCATGGATACACTAAGATAGTTTCTGTATTACACTGCACTAATGTTTTAAATGTTTTTAGGCTTGATGAGTAGTAGTTATCTAGGTTGTACGCGAGATGCATGGTTTCATTGGGATACGTATTAATTCGTGCTAGGGAATGGTAGTTTTCAATATCCTTGAGAAGTCTTAACATGATAATGTCATTGGATGTTTAGTAAATACTTCGGTGTACATGAATTTGATAATGAAATATTTTAAATGCACATCTCTAAATTATGCGCAAGTGTGGGATTTTGGTTCCACGAAATCTTTCATGGATAGAAGGCCAAACCGGTTTCGGATTGTTAATCGAAATTTGATCATTTTTTTTTGATGAGGTCCTTGTAATGGCCTCAGATGTAAGCTCTAATTCATTGAGATTTGGCATGGGTTTTAAATATGTAAGCAGTTGGACTTATGTTTTGGTTAGTAGTGTGTTTGGAATTTGGAAACGTAACATCTTTCTTCAAACAATACATCTCGACCTGGGTAAGTGAGAAGATGTTGTAGTAGTTCCCAATGACTTCTCGAGGATAAGAATTTTTTATTGTGGGTAGATTTTAATGTTTTGTGTTTTTTGAACGGGGTTTAAATACGATGGATTTTGAGAAAAAAATTGATTTATCGACAGGTCAATTTTTAAACTGAGCTCCAGAACATGATTATGTGTGTTGGAACACTTAAATATGTTATTTTATTTATACTTGGGAGAATAAATAATAATTTTCATGGGTGTCCCGAAGAGTATCGGGAGAACTGGATAAAGAAAATTCAACTTTAACGGATGTACATGGGTTGTGCACAGTTGTGGTCCAACCAGTGCAGTTTACCCAGTTTAATATTTTATTTACTTTAATTAAATAATATTAAATGGTAGATTTGTGTTAAAATTAATGAAAGTTTTAATAATATTAATAATAATGTTATTATTATTATGGAGTTTCTTAATTTATTTTGATGTTAAAAGACTTTTAATTGAAATATTAATGGGTGTAATATTTATGTGAAATTAATGAGGTTTTTGGGTATCTGAGAAAAGTATTTAATTAAATAAGGAGTTTTAGAATTAATGAAGAATAATATTTATTTAATATCAGTGTTGGGTTTTTTCTAAGGTTGAATAATAATAATAATGTAATTATTATTAATATGGTTTTATGAGTAGAATAATTATTATTAATTATGGTGGTTATTATTATTATGAAGAATAATAATAATGGATTTTGGGTATTTTTTAAATTAAATCCAAGGAAAATGGTGATTTAATTAATTGATGTGAAATAGTGGTTTAATTTAATTAAATTCAGTGAAATAGGATTTAATTAAATAATGTGTAGTGGGGATTTTGGGGTTTTATTAAATAACAATTTTATTTTATGATAATAATAAGGATGGTTATTATTATGGTGGTACCTTTTATTTAATTTGAGGTTGAAATGAATTTCATTAAATGAGTAGTTGGGGGGATTCTATTAATTAAATTAAAGTTGTGATAATTTAATTAAATGACATGTAAATGAGGAGTTGGGGTTTCATTTAATTAAATTTATGGTCAATAAGAATTTAATTAATCGTTGTGAAAAAGAGATTTTATTTAATTACTTCATGTTAAGAGAATTAATTAAATAATGATAAGTTGGAATTTTTAATTTAATTTAATTGTGTTGAGATAATTTAATTAAAAACACGAAGTGGGTAATTTATTTAATTAAATTTTGTCAATGAATTTAATTAAATAATGTGTTAATGAGGAGATGGTGGTTATCAATAAAGGGTAATATTAAAATACATGTAAATGATGAGTTTGGTGTTATCAGAGAAGGGTATTATTAAATGGTAACATTAAATGAGGAATAAATGTGTTGTTGGGATTAATTTAATTAAATTCTAGGTAATGAGGTATATAATTAATTGAAGTGAAATAGAGGTTTTATTTAATTAAATTCATGGTTATGTTGAATTTTAAATGTGCTTTGGGACCATTTTAAATGTAGATATCAGGTTGTGCATGGATAGTCAAATCGTGTGGGTCATCTGTGAAGTTACCCGATTTTTAAAATGTTTTTTTATTTAATTTAAATTAAAAAGGATTTAATAATAATAATAATAATAATAATAAATATGTTATTATAATTATTGTGTTTATTTAATTTAATAAATGTTACAAGAATTTAATTGGATAATTAATGGGGGGTTTTAAAATTAATTATGAAACATTTATTTGAAGGTTAAATTAATGAGAATAATAAATTTTATTATTATTATATTATATCTACTAGTTTAATAGGGTGTTAATTAGAGGTTGGATGTATAAAGGTAAGAGAGGGAAATAGAGGGAGGATCACCACGTAGGCAACACGCAACCCCCTCCTGGGAACTCCCTACAGCACGCATGACACCCATCCCTGGCTCCCTCTTTCGTGATCGGATTCGTCCAGTGAGTCCATCTGCATATGTTTCATGATTCTCATTGGTCATTTGACTCCTCTCTCGCCCATTTTTCTCAGCTGAAACCCTAATGTTTGGGTTTAATTGTTTTTCCTTGTTTCTTTGATTCTAGGGTTGTGCAAGGGGCTCCTTTAGACCCGTTGGTCTATATTCCAGCTACCATGGCCAAGGGAGAAGTTCCTTGGCTTAGTTTTGGTTCATCACCACCATATTCGGGTAAGGGTCTGAACCCTTTATTTGGTTTCTCACCCAATTAATTTTATGCTTATGGTTTTTTGTGTTGCGGTTAATATTTTGAGTGTGTTTTTGTCCCCAACACACTATTTAAGGCTTTCGGTTTATGGTGGTTAGGCGAGACGATAAATTCAGAATGCACTTTCACTTTTTTTGAGGTGCGTGTACGCGAGAAGATCGCGATTGAGTTAAAAAGCTTTGGCTCGGCCAAATTCATTGAAGTAGGGTTATAGACCTTTCCTTATTAATCAAATACAGTTTTTTTGTTTTACTGATTTGATATTGTTGACTGAAATGTTGGATTAAACTATTTAATAGGGGAATGAGATAATTAGTTATGAATTATTTATATTTATTTCCATTGTAAAATAGATAATTTATTGGTCCATTAATTATTAGTAACTAATTTGGTCAAGTTGAGATAATTAATTGTGAATTAATTATGTGCTTAAGATGATAATTAATCGAGGGATCAATTATGAGTAATTAATTTGATTAATTTTGAGATAATTAATTATGAATTAATAATGTTCTTGAGACTATAATATTAAACAATTAATAAAAGGATTAATTATAAGATACTAATTTAGATAAATGAGATGATTTATTTGATGATTAATTGTGATATGTTGTTTTGGCTAAATAAATATATTTAACGATAGATTAATGATGTTCTTTTTCAGTGATAATTTTGATAATTAATTTTGGGAATTAAATATGGGAAATTAAATTATAATGAGATAATTAATTCTATAAATTAATTACAAGATGTGTTTTATATTTTGAATGAATTTTATATGAATTATTGTAAATAATAAAGGTTGTTTACATTGATTAGGGGACACCCCATGAGTACATTTCCCTGGTTTGATTGTTTAAGGACAATTGGGCCAAGAATGCCTTTTGATGCATGTTTTTTTTCATGACATAAGTTGTTTATAATGGATTTGTTTAAATATATAATATGTCATGTGAGATGGTTTCTAAATATTTGATAATTGTTTAGCTTGTTTGACTTGTGATGTTTAGGATGTGCATGTTAATTGTTAAAGTCCTAGACAAATCACTACATGAGTGGATGGGTTCAAACTTGTTAAATAATTGGGTGAATAATCTTTATGTGGATGGACCTATGAGAGAATCACCATTTTTAGTAGAAGGGATCTTACTCAGTCTTTTTTATCAATTGTTTGAATCACTATTTTTAGTGGACGGACCTAGGGGCGAATCACTATATTTAGTGGATGAGCTCAGATTTTGGTATTGTTTGGGTGAATCACTATTTTTAGGGGATGGGATCAGATATAGTATATGAAAGATTAAATTGAATATCTTATGATTTTTTATCCAAGAAAAATCACAATATTGGATTCGGCCTTTACTTTGATTGTTTATATGGTGTTTAGAGACATCTTTTGTGAGTGACTTATACAGGGGATATCGGGCTTAGGTCGTATCTTGAGAATTTTATAATTTAATAATATTTGAATAATTGATAAATGAAAATAAATGTGTGGTGAATGATGTGTATGCATTAAAAATATATAATATTGGTTCAAACACCTACTGAGGGATGAATCTGGTACATGGGTATATAGTTACATTATACTACTTATTTTATTTATGCTTTCTATCACACTGTTTAAATTATTTATTAAATTTCTGGATTTGGGGTAGACACTGGTGGTCCTAGAATGCTGAGATTTATATCTCACACTCGACTCAGGCCGCCATTGCACTGGGGTACCTGAGAATATTCTATTTGGTTTCATGATTGTGTTGTTTGCATATACATGGGAGATAAGAGCAGTTGACCGAGAAGATACTCAGGATGCTTGAGGAGATCACCCTTAGGGCTTTGAGTCATTGTTTATTTATTTAATTATTGATATGTAAAGCATGATGTATTTTTTATCTCTTTCATAGTTGTACCATCATAACATGAATTCATTGTATAACACTAGTGTTATCCATTTTCATTTATCCAAGATTTGTGAAATTATGTCTTTAATTAATTTATCATTATTCACACTAATTCTACCATTTTCTGATATTGTCCAATATTTTTTACTCTAATAAGACATTATAGTCTCCCCACTAACTATCCTTAATCCCTTTTGGATATTTGGTAGCCTTTGGAATATGGGGGAGACATGGTTGAGGTCATGTGGTAACTGGTATGGCCACCAGTTTAGGGGTGAGCTGGGATTGGATGTTACACAGTGGTACATGGTCAGAATAGGGATATGATACAAATATTTTTCCTTTTGAGTATTCCACCAGTCTTTTTTGACAGGATTATGAGCCTATCCCAAGGCATGTCATGCTCTCACTTAGTGAGGCTTAGTCGGGTTGAGGATATTGGCCCTATCATAAGCCTTTAGAGTATGTCACAAATTTTTTGATAGGAATGTTCCCATTTCTTGAGGTATATGCCACTCTCACATGGTGAGACCCAATTGTAACAAGAATATGTGACCAATATGGTGCCTCATCCTTTATGGTAATATGCTGATAATCCTCCAAGATGGGAATAATAATCTATGCATACTTCAAAATACAAATTTTTCATTATTATCAGAGTGTTTTTTCTCTAGATGTCGGGATAAGAATATGTTATTATCCTAGTATTTGTACTAGTTACGGAATATTCTGATAGAGTTCTTTAGCTGCTTTTAGAATGTAATGTCACTTTATCAAGGTGTGAGTAAGAATTTAAGCCTACAAAAAAATTTTATGCAATATATAATGGAATATTTCTTCAAGTGAAGAGTGGATATGATCCCACATCTTTTCACCTTGTTCCATCAAAATATATTGATGGGATTCATGCACTGGGGTATGGATATTCACCCTCCATGATGGTTGAAAAAATATTCCCATAGACATGTTCTGAGTTATTAGGGATATGAGCCTGCTCACAAGCTACTATTTTAATATGTTGGTGTGATTCATTAGTAAAAGAAAGGATATAAGACCACTATTGGATATACAAATCTTTTAGTGAGTAATGTGTGTTACTTGCTTCTCATGCATGGGTTTTATAGGTGTAAATATGTTGTGTGGCTTGTTCATAAGGAAACTAAGGGGCAATGATGAGATAGTGTTGGTGATGGAATATGACATGAGCCCTATGAAGGGCTCATGAATTGGAAGGGAGATATAGTTAACTCACTGATCCACCTTCATCAGATACTGAAGGTTGCAATTTTTTTACATTAGAGATAAGCTTCCAAATCTTTTGGCAGTGGCGATGAGCACCATTGGATCTACTAAAACATTATTTATACAATTTGGTCTTACCAGTATCAGTGTATGGAGACCCTCTAAAGTAGTCTCAAGGTTCAAGATCATACCATGTCAATGGTATTTCCCGGCCATTTCATTCACCACCCAATATTGAATGTGATGGATAGGTGAGGTCGTTATGTGTCCAACAGGGGCTGCAGTTGTAGATCATTTTATAGAATGATCATTGGATGTATAACTGATCATGGTTTATATTTTTTTTGTGAGATGATTATCTAAATTTCCAAATACAACATAGAACATTGTCATCAATTATTGCATCATTGTATGCATGATGCGTTCTTAATCAGATATTCATGGGAAACACAATCATCTTTTCTTATCCTCTATCTGGACATTCTGGTCGCATAGAATTGTCATAGTGAGGATGAATATATTTCATGAGAACACCAACAATATAGGATAATCCAATCATTTTTATCATTAAAAAGTTTCATGTCCTATTTCCCACTAAAATTTAATGAGGATATGAAAACAAAATGTCCCGATGCCTGGTAAGAACGTGATTTTTCTCTTTTAGAAGATCATCTTGGGTTCTCCATATTTGTTTTTTAAAAAAGATATGAAAATCAACCATATGGTAGTAACAAAATGGTATGATGAGAACTAGTCAATCTATAACATTTATCTTCTGATTAAGATTTTGTAGTTAAATGATTTCATGCCGGATTCACCATATTTATTTCGTTTAGATATATCACACATATGGTTGGAAAAAATGGTCATATGGTTTGATTTGTGGGTGTTTTATTTCTAAAAATTTCATTCACACCGGGTTCACCATTATTTTTTATTTTCCATAGAAACTTCTAATGATTTCCCTAACTATAACTGAGTATAGACCTGGTTTCTAATAGACGGTGGTCAATTGGGGTTTCAGGCCCAATGACACTTAGAAACTCAAATTTGTGAAGAGTACCATAGGTTATGTTCATCAAACCATTTTTTGGTAATTGTTACATAATCTATGACACTTTTATGTATTTATTATATGTTTGATAATTTTTTCCTAATCCTGATACCGGACCAGTAACTCAAACAAAATGACAAATTATTGAATCTCTCCATGTGAAAACGGAGGTGTATTAATGATTTAATTTGTATTTTATTCATCCATTTTCCATTAACGGGTTGAAACATATATGTTGAATACTGATAACTAAGAATTATGAAATTTTTCATTATCCAGTGAGGAGATTAATATTCTGGGGATTGGATTTATCCATTATGATGTGTCCCACATATTTTGTTTATAACAGGAATGAAAACCCACATAATCCAATGAAATAATTTAGTTTCACATCCTCAAAAAATGATATATATATATATATATATATATATATGGGGACCCTTAGGAACCACTTATTAATCTTGAGTCTCAAAGATGTGACATACATATCGTGGTTGTGCGATGAATCAGTGTCATCATAGTTCAGTCAGACCCTTGGGACTAACCCGGAGGTGGATGACCTTGTATTGTGGATTTTATTTCATTACACTGATCAGGTATACATATAATGGTTTCCCTAGATGGTGGAATTTCTTGAGGAAAATGATATAATAATTGTGAATCCCTAATCTCACGTGATCTATGATCCATGTGAGAAACAAAGTTATATCATGTAATCAGTATCACTACATAATGATGTAAGACTCATGTGCTTAGATAACCATTTGGATGTTTAGTATGGAGCTCCGATCATATGAATCCATCATGCATATCATATTTATTGAAGGAATCAGATTCATCAAAGTTTAGTTTCCTTATGAATATACTGGTGGATGAGGTAGAATGGTCATCCCATATGATAGATTGAGTCTCAATGGTTATAATATTGGAGACATGGAAGAACAAACACTAAGGGGGATGCCTATTTAATATAGGGACACAGTAAGGCATATTATATATCTTGGTTACAACAGGAATCAAATTTCATGTAGTTCAGCTGATTGGGGATTACACATTGAGGTTTCCCTCTTATATCCACCAAACAAGGTTATCATGTCCTGAGTAATCGGATTGAAACAACAAGATTTTATTCTTGACATCTTTTGATTACCTACCTAACATGTATGGAGATGTATATAAATGTCTAGGTTTCTTATAGGACATTCCTAAATAAAATCACTTGATACATCTGACTTTCCTAGAGGATGTCGCATACCCTAAATTTCATGTCTAGAGACCATCGCATGATTAATGATGACATGTATGGATGGTGAATCATGACATGGATGAATAGTATAATGGGATTCTCATGATTTGGGAGGTGTTTCATGATGGTACCTCATCATCAATGATGAATTGTATAAAGGACACAACATGATCAAGGATAACTTGTCCGGAGGACATCATTTGATATAGCCAAACTATCTTGGTTTCATCTTAAGACCTATCATAAATGTCTGGGTGTCACCACATAACACGGGTGACATGTATAGAGTACATTAAAATATTTTGTGGGAAATCCCAGGGGACCCCCGAAGACATGTTTAGAATGCTATGATGGAATTATATGACTTGTTTTCTTTGTACAAGGGACATCATATGATCTAAATGGCTTGTTGAGAGAGCACCCCATGGCATGGATGACATATCTCGGTGTTGTCGTATGATCCAAATGAGTCATGATAATATCATGAAGATCAAAAAATATTTATTTCCATAAGACTCTCATATTCGTAAACATTTATTCATTCTTTTATTACATATGTTCCATAGGGATTCCCAGTTTTATCTTATTTTAGGTTTCATATGACCAATCTAACTTGTGTGAACTCCTTTGAAAAATCACGATTACATTATAGAAGTCATTAACATGATCTATAGAGTGATCATGAGAATTCCCTATGAATGATACATGATTCTTTGGGTTATTCCCCATATTTTACCTAGTGGATTGCCTTTACAATCACCTGACTAGCCGCTTTGAGAAGTCTGCTATTGTGCCCCCATCCGTGAAGGATCCCCAATTGGTTGCTATGTGATTGATACATTTTTTATACTATGGGTAGGGATTTTTTGGCCTCTCCACCCTAGTTATACTTTACCTTTCATAATTCGTATCTCTTATATAATGGATGGAGTAGGTGTAGGATGTTTTTTATGAAGCGCTCTACATGATCAGATTATCAGTCATCTGATATGTTGTCTTTACGTCACATTATAAATAGAACCCCGAGAACAGTATCGTCATAATGATTTTTATAAGCACCTGGTTTTTCAAAGGGATTTATTATGTACACATTAACATGTAAAATGTCCTTTTTCATATTGAACCGAAATGTCTGTGGATCCTCAGAAGATCAGGATTCCTATTGAAAGGCTTTTGGGGGATCAATGACAACATGCATGTGGTATTTCATGAGAAAAAGGCGTCTTTTCAAGGGTTCCTCACATGATCAGTGGTGATCACCCAAGGCATATGACCCTTTTCATGTTAAATCTAATGTATCCTTTCTCTGTAAAAATCTTCCATCTATCAAATTTTTATTTCCTTCGTTATTCTATAAGAAAGGGTGATACTGTGTAGCCTTGCATGTGATGTCAAAGACAATAACTATCATTGTTTATGATGCATCATATGAAAATAATATATCATTATGTGATGGATGATCATTGTAATGTTGACCTCCTTTACTTTTTTATTGAGTTGGAGGGGCAATGCATAATCTAATGAATGTGTATGAGACCCTTCACATGATAAAGGTGACATGTTATCTGGATCTTGTGTATCATGGTGGAAATGACATTTGGGGCTTCTCTAGGACATGAAAACTTCATAATATTGTCACCTGAAAATAAAAAACCTAATAAAAGATCTGAATTTTTAATATTTTCATCCTTTATTTAACAAGGATTTTTTAATGTTTTTAAGGTTCCCACTAGTTGATAATTTGCATGATCGAAATAAATTTTTTGGGCAGCTTTTGCATGATCATTATTGATTGTCTAGGTGCCTTCGCAAGAACATGGAGTCTTTTAAAAGGAGATATGTGTTAATAAAAGAAGATCATGCCCTATTCATGATACATTTTCATGACTAGACAAGGTTAATATAACTGTGTGTCTATATAAAGGTTACTTGATTTGTGTGAGTTTTCCACCTTCTCTTCCATCATTTTTCAGTGAAAATAATTCCCATAATTTGGGTATTTCTTCCCTTATCTATTTTCTAATTATAATTTTTTGAGTTTGAAAGTTCATAAAATAAAGTTTCAATATTTTAATAAATCAAAATTATAATTATCATGCATATTTATTATCATCCACAATAATAATTAAGTATCATTTTATTTTTACCAAATTATAATAATCAACGGATTACTTAAATATGAATATTTAATTCTTTATCCAACCAAAAATTACTAGTTTTACATTATTTAACCATTTTTTCAATTTAACATTCTAATTATAGAATAAATACAATTCAAAAAAATCTCAATCATAGCGAGAATATAAACTATAAAATCAACTAAAAAACCATTATCATGGTGGAAAACATGTTATCTCTAAATAATTTATTTTAATTAATATGGGTTAATAATTATTATACTTAATTTCACCATCCCATTGAGATAATGAATGATAAATTTTCATTTCACATAAAATAAAAGTAGAAGCATTGAATCCCCTACCTGATGGATTCAATGTTCTTTCAATGATAATAGAATAACAACATGGATCTAAATCACCACTCCCACAAGGAAACTAACCCATTTAATAATTCCAAACCATAAATCTTACATCAAAAAAATAACTCCCTAAAAACAATGGAGATAAGCCTCCAAATCATGGAAATAATGAATGGAAGGAAACTAGATCGATCCATGAAGGAACCACAGGAAACTGAAGAAGAAATCAAATCAGATCACCAGAGATCAAAAATGGGAAACTGAGGATTAATCACTTCCAATAGTTCTTCAAATATCCTATATAAATCACTTATATCCACCTAGATTTTGGGAGAAGAAATATAGGTTTTGAGATAACTGAGAGGACTATAGGTTTTATAGGTGAAATTTACAAAATAAATATTCACCATGTGAGTTGGTTACTCACATTGTGAATGTCACTCATTTTAATCCTTATTGAAAAACACATCACCTCAAAACACTCAACCTACAATTAATTGACTTCATGATCCCATGATCATGATGTGATTTTTCACTATTAGAATTTCTAAATGAAAAAATCCATGTTTATTCACATTAGGAACACTATACATGTTGTGAATTAACATTGTAAACTTCTATCACAAAAGATCCAAATTGCATTTAAACCCTGAACAAAACTCTCCCAGAATACATGAACTGTGCATTCATGACATGAACTACCTTTTATATCATTATATTCTCATGTTTCAAGATTTAATCCCATAAACACTACCAAAACACCTCTCGTATTCCTCTGACAACCATGATATTTGGAAACATTCAAAGGAACATGATAAATGGATTTTTGAACTTAAATTAGATACCTCTCAGTCTATCCTCATCTATGAGAATTTAAAATATAATGTAGAAAGAATGAATGGAAAAAATGGTTCCTCTAAATAGCCACCCCCTGAGATACCTATCAAGAATATCTCCACCACATGAGGTTAACTACTTAATTTAGAAGAACCAAGAGAAAAACTATGCAACACCCACATCTAGATCCTGAACAATATCATGTGAAAGATACCACTCAAATAAGAGAATGGCCACAATCAAAAAATCAAAGAAGGTGAAACTATCTCATAACTTGATAAAGTTCAAAAACTATAAGTTATCATTGCTATAGGAAAAGATATAAAAACAATCAACTTAGGATACTAAACACCCATCCATGACTCTAATTCTTAGGAACCCTCCTTTATACCACTGTGTTACCAAAATACATGAAAAAATGGAATAGCATGCTCACACAACTCCTTCTCTTGACAGTCTAGGATCTTTATAGGTCACTCCATGAAGGTCGTATCATCATCAACATCAATCTCGCTCAAATAGATGGTGTGAGAGTATTCATGAAGATAAGGTGAATATAACAAACATGGAAGACATTATATATCTGAATCATCTATGGGGAGAGTTCTATATGATACACCATGACTCTAACATGATCCTACACCACAAAAGTCCTAAAAATTGGGGTTAAATCTTACTCCCTTGACCTTTCCGTTAATTCCCATGATGAGGAGTCATCTCCAATAACACATAATATCCAATGTAAAGATTTTGAGGTCCCCTCCTCTAGTTTACATAAGAAATTTTATAATATTTTTCTTCCATCATCCTCTAGAGAATCACCAAAACCATATCTATCCAACTCTACACTATTTTCAGGCTAAGAATTTCAAAATATTTGAACCCAGTCTTGCACAATGGAGATGAAAATGTTCAGCCATACAAATCATAAAATGGTGGAATACCAATGGTGTAATCAAGACCATTATTTTAATAAACATGCTCATGTGTATGAACCTCACCCACAAACATACAAAATCCCGAACCCAAATGTGAAACATGTCCTGAAGAGTTTAGATAAACTATTTTCTATGAGCATCAATATATAGAAGAATAGTTGTGTTAAGAAATAGTTGATATCAAATGGAATGTCGAAGACCTATCCAATCACTAAAGGTAAAATGAATATCACAATCATAAATGATAATCATTGAGACTATACAGAGTCTACCCACCTCCTCTAGGTATTACCGTGACAAAAACTCTACTAATAATGACTTCCGGATCACTAAAAAGTAGGATGATTTGATCAAATGATCGACTATCAACGATATGTCATCAAAGAATACCTATGATCGAGATAAAATAGTAATAAGTCCATCAATATGTTCTCTCACTTCCATTAATGAACATCCAACTTCTGGAGTAACCTACTGGGAACATGGTGCTCATCTTTTACCATCTAGTACACCAAATAATGAGATAATAACTCTATAACTAAATGATTTGACCCGAGTCACCAATGTTGACCTTTCAATGTTCCACATATATTTTTTAAACAAGGATATACCCCAAATGGTGCGCTATGGAACTCATAGAGAATAATAAAATGCATCATCATTTTGTTAAAAATCCTCGCATAGAATAACACCCACTTTTAAATGCTTAGAAAACCCATCATGGGGATCACTAAAGAAAACTCAGTCTCTCATGGCCTCCACCTCAGAATTTCATAGCTAGCAATCATCTATGTGAAACACCAAAAATTATTTCACTATCATCTAAAAAATGAAACCACTTCTACAAAAATCTACCTTATCAAGATGCATCACTTGTAGATTCTCTATCACTCTCCAAAAATATCTAACTTAATACCTGAAATCACTATGTATCTTCTTGCTTAGCATATCAGATACAACATTACCCTTTTCTGATTTATATGAAATATTGAATTCTTAATCCAGAGAGAAATATATCCACCATCACTACTGAATGTTTATGTCACACTGGGATAATACATACCTTAGGATCTTATGATAGGTAAAAACCAATAAATGATCATTGAAGAGGTAATGTCACTACAGTATCAAGGGAATAATTAATTCTACCAATATGATATAATGTGTGGAATAATTACACTCATGGGTATGTAACTATCGATACCTACAAGAAATAACTAATCTAAGAAGAATTATAACACATAAAAAACCATAACATTAAGAATTATAGGAAACCTTAAACTGAACTCCCTCTTCTGGATGATAAATAACTAGGTTTCTGAACTGCATATCCTTTATATAGTCAAAATATACCTAATACTAATCATTATATAAGAACTCATGATCCTTTTTGGTCAAGGATTTAACAGGAGGATAGACTCATCATAAATTAGTTATGCACATCATATAATAACCTATAATACCAAGAAAAGTTCACACTTACACAATATTCTTTGGGGAATCCTAAGAAATGACTTCCTTGATCATTGAGGGATCTATAGCTACTCTTCGTTGGGACACCGCCTTACCTAAGAAATGAACTTCACAATCCTAGAATTCACACTTTAAAAGCATCCCAAAAAAATTATAACTAAGAATATCTCCCAAAATTTAATGTAGATTCTCTACATGCTCCTCCTCAAACATAGACTACAAAATAATTCAACTGATAAAAACCGCCAAAAACTAATCTAGAAACTCCTTGAGCACTGTATTCATTAAATCCTTGAGGATGGATATAATTTTTTTCAAACCTAAAAACATCACAATTAAATAATAATTCTCAAAAAAAGATCAAAAGTCAGTTTTTAGAATATCCTAATCATTCACCCACATCTGATGATATCCTAACTACATATCAAGCTTTGAGAACTAACTAGAACCCTTTAGTTTATCGAGTAAATCATCAATCCATGGAAGAGGATAGGGTTTTTTCACTATCACCTAATCCAAGTGATGATAATTGATAAAAATATGTTAGCTTCCATCGACCTTCTTCACTAACAAAATAGTGCCACTAAGGCAACAAACTAAGCCAAAAATCCTCACTATTAAAAATAATCACTCTATATTCATAGATCCCACAAATTAGAAGGCTCCATCCTATAAGGATGCATCAAGATTGGATAAATTCCTAACTATAGATCAATACTAAATAAGACCTCTCATCTTGTGGGTAATTCCCCAACCTACTTAGAAAAAACATTAGATTACTCCTGAAAAACCCTAGGAAACACCCTCAGATAAACCAATAATGAAAATTGATTTATATTTTTCATCAATGAAGTCCAGGAATAAACATGGATCAGATCCATACAAGGGTCTTTCTCCCCAATGCACATGAAAAAATATCCATCAATATCACATAAAAAAAATTGTATATTGAAAAAATACAAAAAAACCTAAAATAAATATATTCATTCCATTCTAAGGATGATTTAATATAGATTCATATATAAAAAATATTCCCAAGATCTATGATTCCCCATTACTGCATCATAGTCCTACATACTTCACATAGATAATATTTACATCCAACTATTATAGTCAACGCTAAGGGAACTGAATTCCTCTAAACCTATTGTACCAAAGAACATACTAGGGAAGGTTATATGATGGAGTGTGTAGATACTAAATCATAAAATAATGCATCCAGGTAAAAACTAATCAAATGGTGCCTCAAATTATGTCTACATCACCAGATTCTAGAAACTCCAAAGCATGAAATTGGACATAACATTATACATGATCTCTCTGTCCTTAATGGTGACCACATCAATGGATTCACTCTAATTTATAATGAAGTGGGTCATATTAGGGTTATCCTCTACCCTGAATATCTCCAATTTGATAATCCCCAGATAGAACATCCTACTTTATATTCCTCAGCTGGAATTACCTCAATGTAAAAACATGAATTGGAACACACAGTGCATGATATTGGCTCAGAAAGGTTGGGCACTCCCAGCATTGATGAGATCAGTATTCACTAGAAAAACATGAATATGAACAATTGGTAAATCCCTATGAGCTGAAACCCATGGAGAAATAAGATTATGAGTACTAGGACCTACACTTAGTTGTATGAAGTCTCTTCTGTCCATGAAAATAGGAACCATGAACCACATCTTTTCTTTATGGAGAGTCTTGATGAGTCCCCTATCATGATGATCCATTTTTTTGAAAATGTTCTCTTAATAACCTATACATTCAAAAACACCTTGAGATATATTGTAAATGTAAACATTCCAAATTGGAACAAGTTATTTGGATTCATGTCCTTCTCAAAATTCCTTACCATGGTCTCTTGATCTAGAAAATTCTGGATTCATAATGGAGAAGGGTCTAGAAATGTATCCTGAAATTCCATACACTAGAACTCCCCTATAAAAGGGAAAAGATCTCTTGGTGACTGGCTTCCTTTAGTGTTAGAAAATAAAATATACTCAAAATAGGTTTCAAAACTTTTACCTTGACACATATGACTCCTCGTGAACCCTAAGGAATAATATCCTCCACTACCTCTCTTCTCCACACAACATCATCAATTCCAATGAATCCCAGTATCACTTTTGAACACAGATCAAACTGAAAGATATATACATCTCCTCCAACTAGTCCCCTATAACTGATTTTGAAATGGATCCCTCATACATCTATAAACTCTTGCACTAAAACTATCGAAGTGTAATCATCCAAGTGTAATCATCATCTACCTCCACTATATAGTGATCTAATGGCCCATATTGTTGAACATTTCATGTATGAATATGATGGTAACATACAATTGGGGTAATATATGTAAAATAAAGAATGTTTAGTAAATCATAAACCATGAATATTGAAATTTTAAGATTAATTAATTATTTGTTTTATTTAATTTTTAACCTAATCATAATGTCTACCCATTATAAACATAAGAACAATGAATAATGGAGAATAGACCTTCCCAAGTTCTCTACCCAACAACCTGTATCAAATATCTTATTAGTCTAGGTAATCATAGAGATATATACATCAAATCATAGGGGGCCTAAATTCAAGTGTATCATATGATCTACCTAGTTTATATCTCTTAGTTCGATTAATTGACACCACTTCCCTAGAAACTCATTTAGTATCACCTATGACTGACACTAAACACGATCATATCCTCTAACCTGAACATTTGATTCCTCTCTATCATGACCCCTCCCCCAAAATGTACCTATCCTAGGAAATTAATGAGAGAAGGAAGATAATGACACCTGAATATTACCTTCAATAGGACCCGTGATGTAAACAAGAATAAATGGCATAATATAAATACAAATAGGATCCATTTCCCTCTAATAGAACATGAGGAATAAGAGATATTATTAGAACACCAAACAAATCTTTCTCAAGATAAATGCAAAATAATAATCAAAAGTACATGCTTGTAATAGAAAAAAATCAATATACTTGAAAAGGAACTACATGTACCAAAAGTGTAACTAAATAGTGATCATGAAGCCTGAATAGGTCATGAGAAACTTAAAATGATAAATATTCAACCAGATATCCAACCTACTCTTATTGAACTAAAAAATATTTTATATATATGTAGAGTGATAATAATAGGTATGGTTAATAGGATACTTCATGGATCTTCTCATAGAAATGATAAAAAACATTGTAAATATTGTTAACCAATAAGTGAAGTAAACATGTCACGTAAACTAGTATACTAAGTTCCCAACCTCACTATGTCTCTCTCTAACCAATTAATTCATACAATAGATCATAAAATATAATAACCAAATAAGGAGACATTTATAAGACTTCCCTAGTGGTTTTCCACTCTACCCCAATGTCTGAGGTCCCAATATATCTCTCTTCATAAGAATATATCCCAAAAACACATGGGGTAATGTATAATAACATGCAACTGGTGTATCAGATTATCACATCACCCAATCCACATCTTTATATACTAACTGATTCATTTCCAAGGGCCCTGAAAACTCATATGCTATGTATTATATGTTGATTTTTTCACATAAATCCATCACATCCCATGAGACAAGTATTATACCTCTATCAATCATATACAATAAAGAAATAATGATAATAACCAATTGGATAATATATCCCAAGATATATGATTGTCAAATAACCACAAACCATTAAATACCACTATAAACAAATATGGGTAAAGATAACCATCATGCATACTAATAAAAGATACTAGTAGTATAACAGTGTAGGGCTTGAGGGGGGAGTCAGTTATCCATCCCTTTCCAACATAGATATTTGGGAAAACACCCTCCTAGAGTCCATTGGGTGTAAATTTCCATACTAACATGAGTGAGGTAGAATATGATATCACAAAATGTATAGGATATAATATAGCTCCTGAACACACTATGTGAATTCATCTAGTCTTAGGAAAAATTCCATAAATCGTATATCAGACACCTGATTCCACTACTATGAACTGAATATCCTATAAGAAAAGAAACATTTTATAAAAAATCATTAAGCAAATTATTTTTTCTAAGATTTTACATTATGATATTAATTTATTAACTATTAATTAAAATCATTCCATTTTAGGTTTCATTAACCATCAATATTTCCATATCTTCTAGGAATAATCCAAATGAGTTTACGAGTTTGAATGATTGAAAACATTTATTATTTAAAAAAACTAACCCCTCCCAAGGGTTATAACATTTTTTAAAAATTATTATTTATATTATATAAATATAGGAACTATAGGAAACATCCTGCCTGAAACATAATTTCTTATTTTCAAAAACACTTTTTAAAGGAAAAGTGAGAAACCATAAAACAAAAATACAACCACAAAACACAAAAAGAGAAAAAAAATCTCTATCAAACCACCAGGTCTTCTTTACCCCAACAAATATGTCATGTCCCTAAACCTTCCTCACAACACGACCCTTCAACAAGAAGTCTCGTGTAGAAGTGAATAGGTAGGGAACCGATGGCGAAGTAATACCCTCTCAAGAATCTAGATCTAATAGGCCAGTAACGATGAAGGATTCATGCTCTAATACCCTTCCGATGAAGATCCATGTAGTATGTTGGAAACAAAACATCACCACAAAAACAAACAGTATGAAGATACAAACATTGCAAAGCATGCCCAAACAATCCTTTCTAACCAACCAATCTACCACCAACATAAACATAATCATTAAAAGTAAACATGATATCACCTGATTCCATATCCCTGAATAATTTATAGGATAAGGATAAAACCGATAAGGCAGGTACCTCCAACAACAGCCTCTCAAACCCAAACGCCAGCTGGTCCCAGACCTGAATGTACTCCTCAGTGCTAAGAATCCCTTTGTTAAAACCCCATACCAGGATTAGTTCTGGTTTTTCAATCCATGAATATTACTCTTCATTTAGAGACACCACTTGAGATCTTTCTATCATCCTAGCTACCTCTTCCTATAATGCATTGAGCAACAAAACATGTCTGGTCCCTTCATCTTTAATAGTTAGAAGGAGAACCAAGGGGTCAGCCTACTCAAAAAACCTGTAATAGCTCTGGGTCCCTTTAACCATCTTCTTATCAGTTTTCTTCTTTGTTGAGCAAGTCTCCAAAGGTGGAGGTATAAAGGAACAGTCCTTACCCCTTTCTCCTCTTGGATCCCATGTTGCTCTTCAGGTTTGGAACATCATCATCTGAGTGCCCATGATCAAACCCCTTCGCAACCTTTGTGCCAGACCATGCTCCCTCTCCTAGAACATTAGAATCTGAACCCATATCAGCCTCTGAGAGGCTGTCAAACCTGTTTCACAAAAAAAATAGTTCTGAACCAGTGTCAGACCACCATCCTTCCCACTGATTAGAACTGGTTCAACCATTTCTATCCCCTTCCTCCCCTTACCCTTCCCATCCCTGCCCGACCTTGGCTCCTCATCATCCAAATCTATCATTACCACACTCTCTCTATCCAATTTCTGTTCCATATTCCATCTATATATTTCATATACCTCCTACACAACCAAAAAAACACCCTTCGATCATCCATCTAGATCCATCCTCGGCCTACAGAACACCTCCGACACCAGCTGATTTATTTGGGATGAATCCTTCCCCACCTGGTCATCATAAGACATCACCTTAGACACCACACTAAAAACCTCTGTACCACCTCTAGGTTGTTCCTCCTCCCCCGTTTGTGTCCACCGCAACCTCTGATCTCTCCCCACAACACCCTTAAATGATTAGTCTGAACCATCATTCTCACATCCCTCTATTGTCTTACCATTGAATCCATCCTATATCCTTCCCCAAGACTGAAAACCTTGTCAACATACTTCCATCGAATGGATCAGTCTATTACACATAGAACAGATGTCTATTCCCTTTCCCCAACCCCTACCATTGCTGACCCCCAACTGCAGGCCTCCGTAGAATGGCCCAGGCACTTGTAGGAAGAGCATATGTCGATCCAATTTTCATGCACCACACGATGTTTACATCAGTACTCCTATCAAATAGAAATCTAGACAAAATAAAAATGAGATCTTGAAAGATCCACTTCCACATAAACCCATGGATTAACCAAGTGTCAAACGGACTCTGTATGACTATTGGTGCATAAAAATCTACATACTAAGTTTCCAATAACCTTTATAACTAAAGGATTTTGGAACTGAAAAGAGAGCTTTGGAAAATGTTCCCAAACCGCCACTGAAGGAGGGTCATGGTTCATGTGGAAATCAAATGACCACCTAAACAAGAAAAATTGAAAACCATCATAGCTATGTGTGGGCACTCAAATAGGCTAGGATGAGGTCCTCCTCAAAAGAGAAATGAATCTTAATTTTTTGATTATCAGACAACCCCACGATCACCCTCTCTTGAAGTTCCCATTATTGAACAACAGTCTTGTCAAAGAAGTCAACCGAGGGCCTCCTCATCCTAAACTGAGGCATCAGGTGAGATTAAAAAGTGGGGTGGATTCTAGAGACTCTGGTGAAGATATTTTTAGATTTTGATTGTCGTCGATGAGATCCGTGACATTAGGGATGAGTGAAACCTTTGGAAATGGGGGTAGAAAAGCGAGATTAGAGAATGGGTGGAATGCAGGCCCTACATTTTTACTAGATTTTAGGGGGGGCTCCCCTGCTTGGGGAGGAGGGACCTCTGCTGAAGCCACCATCTTCACTATAGGAAGCATCCAAATATAACATAAATGAGATCAAATACCAAGATAAACTAGATGCCTAAGGACGTGGGGAATGTAATGTAAGAATAAGAAACCATACCAACTGCCCCTTAAGTAAAAAATTAATAGACAAGCATCCAATATTTAATAAATATTGTGGGTAATCTCAACTTCATCCTTCTCCATTCATACATATGCCATCAACTGCACCATCATAAAAATGAATATGCTTCTCACCATCACAAGTGTCAACTGTCGGAATAAACTCTAGGACTCCCTACCCATATCTCTTCAACCAATATCCATCCCAATCTTACATAAAATTTCATAACAAGTCTCACTTCCACATCTATCAAAGAAGGAATGAAAATAGTCAAATTTAACTGGAAAACTAGTCCCAAAAAACAAGGTATTTATTATTTACATAAAAATGATCTCTCTCATCCACAAACATAAATCATTTTTCGATAACCTGTTTTTATTCATAATTAAATTAATTGAATCATTTTAAACTAGTTACAACTATGGGTAACCTATGTCATTAGATACTACAAGATATTAATTATTCAAACATTCCCTTCAAGAATATCATTCAGTATCAAAAATTTAAAAATACTAATAGTAATTTTTATAAATCATTTTATTTTAATCAAATATTAATAATAAATTGAATTAATGAATATGCACCATTAATATTTATCCAACCAAAATATACGGTATTTATGTTCCATAACCATTTTCAACATTTAACATGCTAATCCAAGAATAAAAAACATGATAATGGTGCATAAAAGTAGATAGTTTACTATCAATAAAATCAATAGGAAAACAACTATCATGGTAGAACATATTTAATCACTACAAACATAAACCATTTATTTTCATTAATCTAGTTTAATCAATATTATGGTTAATTCCACCATTATCCAACCAAATAAATCATCATATCATTATGATTAAACATAAAAAATGGATAATAAATGAATAACCTACCTCAAGGATTCAATGTTCCTTGAACTAGATTTTAATGACAACGTAGATCTTGATCACATCTCAAATAATGAAACTGCAATCTTTTAAGAAAGAAATGACACAACCACACCAACAAAAAAAATAACTCCATAAAAAAGGATATTAACTACCATTGAATGGTACAAAATAATGTTAGGAAACAAGAATAATTTATGAAGGAAACACAAGAAATGGATGAAGAACACACATTCACCATATAATAAACATAGAAAGCTGGGAATTGATCCATTTCTAATTTGTTTCAAAACACGTGGAGATATAACTTATTTATTCCTAGTGTTTGGTAGAAAAAATTTAGTGGTTGAGTGAAATGAGGGTGCTAGATGTTTTATAGGTGCACATCCTAGTAAATTTTTACCTCATGGATGGTTCATTCAAACTGTGAATATCTTATGTTTTAATTCCCATTGAAACTTATGTTGCCGTAATACGCTCAACAATCAATTAATTCACGTCATGAATTCCATGCTCACAATGTTGGATTTCATGGTCAAATTCACTGGGTGAAAATACCTAGTCTATTAAAATTGTGAACAACATACATGTCATGAATGAACCCTACTAACTTCCATCACTCAATCCATGAATTACATTCTGGGTGTGAACCACACTCCCTCAAAACACATGAATGGAACATTCATGATATGAACTAACTTTCATGTTGTGAGATCCTCATGTTATAAGATTCATGTACCCTAACACCATTTAACCTACTCTATGATTCCTCTAATAACCAGTCTTTAAAAATACACAATGTAATGATATAAAATGATTTTTTCCCTTAAAGACACATTCATGACCAAAAAAAGTGAATAAAAAACCATGGATAAGAAACAATAAGAAATAACACGGGAGCTCACCATGGAAATTCACTTCACATGGGTAGATTATTACCTAATTTATGGGGTAAAACCTCCTGATGACCCCTAAGAACAAAAAATATCAACTCATGTTATCAGTGAAAGGAAAATTTAGTCTGAATTACTTGATCAAGGACACAAATTTCTCCCATTATCTATCTAAAAAGAATTTATATCACCACTAGACAAACTCAAGACTACATAACAATCATTAAAAAAATAATCACATCCAAAAACTATATAAACCTAATGAAATTATATTCTTCCAATGATTTGTAACATACCATAAAATATCTACTTTCTAAAGGAATAATCAAGGTGACACCAAAGGAAATCACCGAATTAGATCTACCATAATGTCCATTACCAGATCGAAATCCCAGATAAATCCTACAATATGATCAAATATTAATCCCAATAAATATTATAGCCTAGAAATATTCTGGTAACCCAACTTAAAGAACTTGTAGATATTTTCTAGGGAAAATGAAAAATATAAATCATTAATTACACAAAGGCTACTTTATAAAATATTTGATTTTAATGAATCACATCCAACCCACTCATGAAAATCAATTCCAATCACTAAGGAGATTTTGATACATTCTAAACATGAAAGAGAGGTAGATAACATCCTGATCTAATGACTCAATTTATATTTCTGTTGAGTCTAGAACTAAAGGGAGTTTATCCATGAATTAGGTGTCCCACTCTATGGATCCACCCAGAGAAAACTCTATTTTCACTATTTATAATTCATTGAGGAAAACATAAAAAACATGTGGCAAGAACTTGTCAAACGCATGATTGACCATTTAATATAAAAATACAATTATAACCATGGGATAACCAAAAATACAACACTCCAAAAAACTCTTTCACTACACATCATAAAAAAATTAGTTTTTAAATTCATAAATTCTATGCGAAATTAATTTTTGAAAATTTATTTATTAAGGTATACTCTAAATAAACAAATTAACAATACTTTTTTAAAAAACCTTAGTAACAAACCCATTCCAATTTCAGATGTAAATAAAACCATTTAACAATTTCACTTAAATTTTGAAATCCAAAAAATATCATTTTTTTCAATCCACCTAGAAATTTAAAAATCTAATTATCTTATAAATTTCATTTCAAATCATTTTTAAAAAACTTCATTACTATTTCAAAAAAAATTCCAAATGTGATAATTTATCTTCTCACATCAAAAACATTTAATAAATAATAAGGTATTCCTTTTTCAGTAAATCGATTAAAACCATGTTTTTAAATAAAAATATTCATGAAATCCTCTTTTTATATTAAAAAAACCGTTGAAACCTAAAACAAATTCCAGGTATAATGTATCATAAAGACAAAGCATTCTAAAAAATATATCTCAAACACATTAAAACACCAATAATATCTTTTCAATTCATCTCTTACAAGTGGGTAATACTTTTGAGCAATCTAAAATCAACAGGAACAAAATTTTAAAATTTCCTAGGCTTGTAGAGCGATGAATATTTTGGAAGCATTTTTTTTAAAGACATGAATCAAGTATGAAACTAAATATATGAATTTTATAGAACCATCTACATGGGATCTGCATTATATTAGAGATCATTTGGGACAACCATTCATCTTTACTTCAACTTCTATTTCTACAACAAAACACTACCCAAATCCTAAAATTACATTCCAAAATCATAAGGAATCTCAATACAATGTTATCACATTAAACACAAAAAACAATCACTAATTAAATAACAATATATGAATCATGCCTGACTTCACATGGAAACTTGAGGTGCTAAATAAGAATGTGCTCATGAGGCCCTACCTTACACATACCACTTGAGTTCTGATGACCCTATCCCAAAAATACTGTGAAACATCACAAAATAAAAACAAACTTTTCTCAAGGAAAAAGGACCTTAACATGAACCTTGGATATGATACCATTTGTGATAAACTGACTCAGGCTTCCACTTGAACTAACACCCAACCCAATCTAACCTGGTTTAAATGGTGTTACCAATTCTCGCAGGCTAGAAACCATTTCATGGGAATCAATGTATACAATTTGAGAATGATTTCATATTCAAATCAGAGTTAACATAATAAAAACAATTATCAGAAATATAACATGGATATTCTATATTTTGGATATCCACAAAGGATCAATTAAATATAACCAAAAATTAACAAACAAGTCAAACGAGTCATGAAAAATAATAATTACTCAACCCATTTTCATAATTACATAACATTAAACATAAAAAATAAAATATTTAATATCATAAAATGATATTAAAATGAAACTAAAAATAGATACAAAGTTCTCTATCTTGGGTGAAATAGAGATAACTCAAAATAAGAGCAAAAAAAACCCACCCTTGAAGACCACACTAATAAAACCTTATGTTTCCCTCCACATCCTGGCTCCCAATCAACAACCTAATTGAATAAGAATAAATCTACAGTCAATATAGAATCCAAAATAGATATAATTGGGAGCTATACATCCCATTTGTTCTCCACTGGTTGACTTTATGTAATTCATTTATATAATAATTTCATGAATGAATGTTTAAAAATACAATAATGAAAATAAGGGTTTCTATAGAGACCCTAGATTTTCATACATATACATTACATAATTTTTTTTAATACATAAAAAATTAAACTAATAGACCCCCAAATACCATAATTTTTTAGTTCATTTTGATTCATGGAAACATAAACACTAGTATATAAGTGACCTTAATTATCTCTCACTAAGTTTTTCTTAACTAGAATCCTTATTAGATACATCAAACATAATAGATTTCTTCAAAAATTTGGTAAGGGAAGATAAAAAGGGGAGATATAAAATTCTAAGTAAGGGTAAACAAATGAGATATGTAAGAATTATCATGAGCATAATTTTATCGTAGAACGATCATGAAAATAGTATATCATTCCCTATATATCAAATATCATATACATGGATCATGGAATAAGTATTGAAAATTCATAATATATTAATCATAATAAAATATGGTACATAATCCATAATAGAATAATATAGTAATAAAACATGGAATTTTGGAATATACATTAGAATATATAATGATTTCCACAGTAGTCATGAAATTTCTTCCAAGGCCATAATAGTGGAAAAATTATTTTTATTAACTGGGTTAAATTTGCATTCTATACCTGTATTACTGATCGAATTTAACTCATCATTACATCCCTATAATACTTAACTGATTTAACTCCACATTCAAGATGTTTCTATCTCATGAGATATAAATCACTACCCAATGATTTGGAGGGAGATATAGGTCCCACAAATATTATAATGAAATTATACATAGATGTGATACCAATTTATAACCAATAATAATATAACCCATGAAATGAAATTGGTTTCATAAACCTGTAATCATATAACAACCAATTTAAAAAGACAGATTTTATAACTATTCCGTCAAAATAATAAACTGAGAAAATAAGTAGGATTCAAAAGAATATGACACATGGAAGAGAAACGAGTTTCATAATACTCATTCCATAAAAACATAAACAATTAAAGAAGAAATATTAATGGAACATTTGGATCATTTTTTATAAGGGAATGGGAACATCAACAGATTTCATCATAGATGGAAAATAACTTCGAAAAATATTTTCAAATAATTCCATGAAGAAAATATTATTTCTTCATTGAAAAAGTATCTATAGTACATAAAAAATTTAAAAACCATTTTGTTGAAAATAAAATTTAAAGAATATAAATAAATCTTTGAAATCCTTTTGGAAAACTTTTTCATTGAAAAAAATATAATGGGAGCTTGAACATGTTTTGAAAATAATTTTCCATGAAAATTTATAAGAGAAACATGAAATCATTTTAAAAACCATTTCATTGAAAATACATTAAAAACATATAAATAACGATTTAAAATAATTTGAAAACCATTTTCCCTAAAAACATATAAAAGAATCTTGAAAACGTTTTCAAAACAATTATAAATAAAACATATAAAAATCATGAAAAATTTATGAAAAAAACTCCATGAAAACCCATAATGGATATTTGATATCATTTAAAAAAAATATTTTAAAAAATATAAAAGAATGTCAAAGACCATTTGAAAAATACATTCCATAAAAAATAATTTTATAAGTTATGAAAAAATATTTAAAACAATTTAAAAAAAATCATTAGATAAATATTTTCTTAAAAAAAATTTCTTAAAAAGTTTCATTTAAAATAAGAAATGTATGTTTCATAGAAATTATGGAAGGTAACTCTTTACATGTCGTACATTGTAAGAAGACCATTCCTTTTGCAAGGTAAAAGGTTATAAAAATTCTTTGTTTGTAAATCAACAATAACATTAGATTTAAAAAATTATAAAAGGAAAAATGTTAAATTTTATTCTAATTATTATTAGAGAATAATAGGATATTTTTGGAAACCAATTTTTGAAAATAAGGTTTTGAAGGAACATAGATTTTTTACCAAAGATATGGTAAGGTCAAAATTTCTTAAAACAAATTCTTAACTGTCTTATTTACAAAAGAGCAGAAAATGATACCAATACGTTACTAAATCATTAACTACCAAGGGATAATAAAATTCATGAATTTACTCGATATATGGATCATAATATTTCATCAAATTAAGAAAAAACATAAACAATCTTTAAAAAGTGATGACATAGTTTCTATAAACTCTTAACACATGGTAAATTTTAACTATACTCCATGTGTAATAAAATGAAATGACATGAAGCATAAAATATCATGAAAATAAAAATATTCATTGAATAACGTTTCAATGGAAATATATACAGCCCATGAAAAAATATAGGTGCATAACCTGTCATGTATCCCAAAGAAAGAAAATTGAGAAAAAATTACTTTACCAATTTGGTAACTTTTGAAACATTAACCCCATAAAATTAATAATGGAGAATGGATATTTAAATACCCATATATAAAAGTATAATATAAATTTAATTCATCTATGGGTAGTATACACACCACAAAAAAGTAATGTGGGGTGAATAAAACATGTATCACATGGAAATAAAAAGTGAGATGAAATCCCCTTACCTAATGTCTTGACACTCTTCATAAACATAAAATAATCCTGTATAATAAATGATATTTTATTATAAATATTTTATAGACGAATATTATTATATATAGTACCATATATGTTTTGATTATGACCTTATATTTCCCTCTTGTTAATAATCTTATGTTATGGTTTCACTTCGGGTAATATCCACTTTATTCTTTAAATGTGTCCTAATTTGGTACATCTTTGGTTCTTATAATTATATCATGATTCAAGAAGGTAATCCATGAGATTAATATCTTGAATATTATTCATATTTTTATTATAATAATATATATAATATATAAGTATGAAATGGAGTACACTATTCATTTAGATGGTAAGTTGTACATATGCATGAATGTTATTTCTATTTTTGTTATCGTATTGAAATAATGTGAGTATGTTAAAATTAATTATATATATATAATTATTATAGTATCATTATTATATTATATATATCATACATGTATAATGAAAAAATCCTTAATACATTCCATGTAGTGTGTGAACGAATCATATCTCTTTGAGGGGGCGGTAGTCCACTCTTCCTCAAATGAAATTATCACATCTACACAATCTAGAAAAAAAGATGTGTATTGTAAAATAATTAAAGAAGAATAAAAATAATATATATTCAGGTATAAACAATGTTTCCATCATAATTTCCATCATGAGAGGTAGTAATGTAAGAATAAAAAATCATCATTTTGTGAGGCGGTAGTTTTTCGTACACATAAACACTATGTCTGTAACCCATTAGATGGAGGTTTGTGTAAGTTTAGGTCAAAAAAATAGGATAAAAACATCTAATTATATTGATGATACTATTTTTTATAATATTTTAAAAATGAGAGTCGAGGGGTTGGATAAATAAAATTATAGGAATGAGCTTGAGGGAACACTACTGGAAATGAAAGGTATACCAACGGTTGAAAACCGTTGGTATCGGGTGGACAACCGTTGGTATAAATTATACCAAAGATTTTAGAAACTGTAGCCCAGTTAGCTATGAAAATATAAATATACCAACAGTTTGAGATAAACCGTTGGTATATGTGAAGAAATCTACTCTATACCAACGGTTTTATGTAAACTATTGGTATAGAGTTCTTATACAACACCTATGCCAACAGTTTCAAAACTGTTGGCATATATTTTTCCCAATGGTTCTGTAGGAACTGTTGGTAAATAGTCTTCCATTTACGCCCGTACCAAAGATTTAAACCATTGGTAAAGGATTTTTACCACCAGTTCATTAAAAAAACATACATAACCTACACCTACGGTTTAAAACCGTTGCTATAGTCTTTGTTGTAAAATTCACACATCAGCCTACTCTATGTGTTGCTGTGTGAATTATACAGCAGTAAATGTAGAATACAATACAATACATAATAAGGATATATAATTAAATACTGATAATCAGAAGGATACATAATTTAATAATCAATTATGAATACAATACATTAAAAATTGAATACGTAATTATATGTGATACAGAATTAAGAATACATAAAAAATTGATTTTTTATAACACATACTTGATTGAATTCATAAATTAGAAGCTAATAACCCAAAATAAGGAAATGAATAAACGAATTCAACCAAAAACAAATATAATTTCCCATGTTTTGGTGCGGGTGTCTTTGAACTTAGTGATGATGATAATGGATGTGTATCAATGAGCTTGTGTGACTTATGGAATATAGTTGTCCTTTGCATATTAAATTTCATGTGTTTTATAATAGGGGTAGGATTTCCTCACATGGGAAGTGGATTGTGTGAGGCTAGACCATGGATTGTTGTGCTAATGTATCAACACAATCTGAATATGTTTGGTCAGTTTTCTATATGCCAGTTGTTTTTACTAAAAATGATGTCCATTTTAAACAAAAGAGAGACAATTAGTGTGATACTGGCCACACCGTGCCTCGGATTGAGGTGGGGTTGACTCGTACATGTCACATATGAACCATGGATCATTTTCCTAAAGTATAAATACAATGAAAATGTTTTTGGTTTGTTTTCCATATTCCAGTTTTTGTTTTCACTTAAAATTTTTCCATTTCAAATAAAAGTGAGACACTTTGAGTGGTACCGACCACACCGGGCCTCAGATTGCAGCTCGATTGACTCGTACACTTCATAAATGACCCATGGATTGTTTTGATAAATTATCAACACAATCCAAATATTTTTGGTCGGTTTCCCATATGTCAGTTTTTTTTACATAAAACAGTGTCCATTTTAAACAAAAGAGAGACAAATAGAGTTCTACCAGGCACATAGTGCCGCAGCTTGAGATGTGGTTGACTCGTACATGTCACAAATGGCCAATGGAACGTTTTCCTAATGTATGAACACAATCCAAATGCGTTTGGTCGGTTTTTCGAATGTTGGTTGTTGTTTTCATTTAAAATGTCGATCATTTCAAATAAAGATGAGACACTTTGAGATGTTCCGGCCACACCGCACCTCAGATTTTGGCGGGGTTGACTCGTACACATAACAAATGTCTCATGGATCATTTTCCAAAAGTATAAATAGAATCCAAATACATTTGGTTCATTTTCCATATTCTAGTTGTTTTTACTTAAAATGATGTCCATTTTAAACAAAAGAGAGACATTTAGAGTGGTACCGGCCACACCATGCCCTGGATTTATGAAGGTTTGACTCATACACATCACGAATTTCCAATGGATCGTTGTCCTAAATTATCAACAGAATCCGAATGATTTGGTTGGTTTTCCGTATGCCAGTTGTTGTTTTCACTTAAAATGTTGTCCATTTCAAATAAAAGTGAGACACTTTGAGTGGTACTAGCCACACTGCACCTCGTATTGATGTGGGGTTGAGTCTTTCACGTCACATATGACCAATGGATCATTTTAATAAAGTATCAACACAATAAGAATACGTTTGGTTTCCATATTCCAGTTGTTTTTACTTAAAACAGTGTCCATTTTAAACAAAAGAGAGACTCTTTGAGTGATACCGGCCACACCGTGCCTCATATTGCGGTGGGGATGACACTTACATGTCACATATGACTTGTGGATTGTTTTCCTAAAGTATAAACACAATCCGAATGTGTTTGGTCGGTTTTCTGTATGCCAGTTGTGGTTTTCACTTAAAATGATGTCCATTTTAAAAAAAAGAGAGACATTTAGAGTGGTACCAGCCACACTGTGCCTCGGATTGATGCGGGGTTGACTCTCACACATCACAAATTTCCCATTGATAATTTTCATAAAGTATCAACACAATCCGAATGTGTTTGGTTGGTTTTCTATATGCCAGTTGTTGTTTTCACTTAAAATGTTGTCCATTTCAAATAAAAGTGGGACACTTTGAGTTGTACCGGCCACACCGCACATCATATTGATGCGGGGATGACTCCTACATGTCAAAAATGTCACATGGATAGCTTTCCTAAAGTATCAACAAAATATGAATACGTTTGGTCGGTTTTCTGTATGCCAGTTTTTTTACTTAAAACATTGTCCATTTTAAACAAAAGAGAGACACTTAGAGTGGTACCAGCCATATCGTGCGTCGTATTGATGAGGGGTTGACTCTTACACATCACAAATGTCCCATGGATCGTTTTACTCAAGTATCAACACAATCTAAATGCATTTGGTTGGTTTTCCGTATCTCAATTGTTTTTTTCACTTAAAATGTTGGTTATTTCAAATAAAGGTGAGACACTTTGAGTGGTACAAAACACACCGTGCCTTGGATTAATGCGGGGTTGACTCCTACAAGTCAAAAATATCCCATGGATTGTGTTTCTAAAGTATCAATAGAATCCGAATATGTTTGGTCCATTTTCCATATGTCAGTTGTTGTTCTCAATTAAAATGTTTTCCATTTCAAATAAAAGTGAGACACTTTGAGTGGTACCGGCCACACCATGCCTCAGATTGAGGCAGAGTTGATTCATACACGTCACATATGACCCATTGATCATTTTCCTAAAGTATCAACACAATATAAATACATTTGGTTAGTTTTTTGTATGCCAGTTGTTTTTACTTAGAAGGGTGTCCATTTTAAACAAAAGAGAGACACTTTGAGTCATATCGGCTACACCGTGCCTCAGATTGAGGTGGGGTTGATTCATACATGTCACATATGACTCATGGATCGTTTTCATAACGTATAAACATAATATGAATGTGTTTGGTCAGTTTTATGTGTGCCAGTTGTTGTCTTCACTTAAAATGATATCCATTTTAAACAAAAGAGAGACATTTAGAGTCGCACCAGCCACACTGTGCCTCAGATTGATGCGGGATTGACTCATACATGTAAAAAATGTCCCATGGATCATTTTTATAAATTATCAACACAATACAAATGAGTTTTGCTGTTTTTACGTTTTCCAGTTGTTGTTTTCACTTAAAATGATGTCCATTGATCACAAGTGATTTACAAGCACGAACCATGGTATTCTGACCAAAATCCAAAGCGATTATTTCCTCATAAATAGAGTCTTCAGGAAAACTCGATACTTGAAATATAAATAAATAGTAAACTTAATTAAATATTATTTTTATTTATTTATTACAAAAATATTTTTACCTTCAATTTCAACCAAGAAGAAAACCCTTTTATATGAAAACTCTCTTTTCTTATCAAAGATAAATAACGATGATTTATATATATCAATTCTTTATATTCCCTATAGATAAAAATAATAATATTTTAACAAATATTTAAAATTAAAAGAGATAAGATAAGAGATACATGTTCAATTTACTTACTTGATATAGTCATCAAACAAATCACAATTGAACAACACTGTGTGATTTGTCATCTCTCACTCTTCAAGGATTAATGTTGCTAATGTATATGTTCCCAGTATTCCTCCTTTCGGAGGATGTGATGTAAAAATTGGTTCAATTTCCTCATACTATTATTCTTCATTTCTCATTGGTCTGTTTATTCTCGTAGTAAGATCAGACAAATACATTGAGCAGAAATCCAAACATTCTTGATCCAAGTAACCGTTCACAATAGAACCTTCGGGATAATTCTTGTTCAGAATATATGATTTCAATGTGTACATGTTTCTTTCAGTTGTATACATCCAACGGAAAGAAACGGGTCCTCCAAGAAGTATTTTGGTCGGAATATGAACATTCAGATGCAACGTGCATATAAAAAAACAATGGAGGGAATATTTTCTCTAACTCACACAAAATGAATGGTGTCTCTACCAACAGTTTTTGCAAGAAGGATTTGGACAACTTATTAGCACAAAGATATCTAAACAAATATCACAACTGAATAACTGAGAATCTTACATTATTGGACAAGAGATGAGGGATTCCTATTGGAATCAACTCATGCAAAAGGATGTGATAATCATAAGTCTTCAAATATTTCAGCTTCAACTCTTTTCTATTGACCCATTTTGAAATATTGATTGAATAGCCCTCGGTAACTTTAATAGTCTCTAACACTTTCAGAAATTTATTTTTTTCCACAGGTATCATCACATAAAAAGCACATGGAACTTGCCATTTATTTTCACTAATACAGACAAGATGAAATTATGGTCTGATACCCCAATCTACCAAGTCACACTGAGATCGTAAATCATCTTTTTTCTTCCCCTTGACATTTAGAAGAATCCAAAGCAACATTTCACATATATTCTTTTCAATGTGCATTACTTCTATGAAATGACGTAACAAGTCGGTTGACCAATACGACAACTCAAAGAATATACTCTTCTTCTTCCAATTGTAATAGGTATCATTGGAAACATTTTCCCTATTTCTAGATTTCATTACACCCTTCCCAAATGAATAACTAAAATATTTCAATTCATTAAGAATATCAGTTCCAGACATATGCTGAGATGGATCATCATTATCCATGGTATTGTCAAATCTTCGACGATTTTTTCTATATGGATGGTTCATTGGAAAGAATTGTCAATGTCCCATAAAACTAAAACTATGACGATATTTCAGTCTTCTCGATAAAGTATTCATCATACAAAGAGGACATGAAAATTTTCCTTTTGTTCTCCATCCATACATCATTGCATAAGCATGAAAATCATTGATCATCCACATAAGCGCATCACATATCTGAAATATGTCTTTCAAACATGCATCGTATGTGGGCACACCCACACCCCAAAGAAGTTTCCACTCTTTTATTAAAGGTTGCATGTATACATCTATATCATTTTCGGGATCAGAAGGGACAGATATCAGTATACTCAAGAATGTATAAGGCCTTTTCATACACAACCATGGGGGAAGGTCATAAATGTGTTTGAAAATTGGCCATGTACTGTGTAAAGTAAGAATCTACCCAAATGGATTAAAAACATCACATGAAAGACCCAGTCTCACATTACACACGTCGGCTACAAATTCCGGATATCTAGCATCAAATCTCTACCATGAAAATCCATCTGCAGGGTACCCCAACTCCTCATTATTCTTTTTTTCTCGGTGTCATGCCAACACATTTTTACAGATATTTCATCAGACATGAAAAGGTTCTATAATCTTAGGATCAATGGAAAGTTCCACATTACTTTTTTTGCCACACGATATGGTGTTCCATTATATTTTGGATTTCATTGGGAGGTTCCACATTTGATACAATCATTTCATTCAGCAGTTTCCTCCCAAAATAAGCTGCAATAATTTGGGCAAGCATGCTTTTCTTTTGAGAATCCAAGTTCTTCAACTAAATTCCATGACAAATAGTGGTTTGAGGGAATATCTACATCATTTGGAAGTAAGTCCATCAAGAAGGTAAGAATGTAATCGATTGTAGTATTTGAAATCCCATACATTTTTTTACCATGAAACAATCCCATTAAAAATTCCAAATTTTTCATTTTACTACGTTGCTGATATTCTGGAGTCATCGCAGCATCATTCAATTTTTTCACCCTATCAACATCATAATTTTCATTGGACACATCATGTGTGCTTGTATCAAAATCTTGTTGGCTGGACATCCTTTTCTTCTCATGATGCCGAGTAAATGGAAACCGATCATATATAAAACACTCCAATTCAGTCCAATCATTTGGATCATCAACATTTTGAGATTCCATTTTCTCTCCATTGTGATACCACACATAATAGTTTTTTTGGAAACCATGTTTGGTTATATTATAGCTAACTGCTTCATGACTCAACCAAGGTCTTCCGACACAATTAGAACATGGGCAGTGTATGCGACCACTATCTAAAGCCTTGTCCAATGCAAAATCTAAAAAGTTGTTCAAATTATTTTGAAAATCGATTGAAATCTAATCAGATTTGTACATCCAAATTTTATCCATTCTGTAAAAAATTGCAATAAGTCATTTCAAAGAAATTCAATAATATTTAAGTACAATCAAATAAATATTTAGGTAAATGACAATTGTTTAATTTATATAAAATCATAACTGACACATTACTCTATATGAGAATCATATTAATAAACACAAAAAAATACAGTGTATATAAGAAAATAAGATAGAGAATTTCTAATGCCTATATTCAAGGATTGTCCAGTAAGATATTGGAAGTAGATCAAGGAATACATAGTCCTTAAGGGTATTGTTGGGAGTACATGAGTTTCATACTTTATCTTCTTCAGGGAGATCAGGATGAGGAGTAGGGTGAGGATCACATCAAAAGTAGTTATGGCCTCATCAAGTTTCACTGTAACCATGGATTAATGTATCATAGTTTTGGGGCCATAGATTATATGTTGGTAGGGTGTACTCATTGAATCATGTCCCAAATGATTTTGGAGAGGGGACTTAAATAGTTATAGGTATGTATTTGAATATAAACACCTATAAAATGATATCCAGGAATTGTGACATCCCAAACCAGGATGCCACTCATTAGTGACCCGAACCCAGATGACCACATGGAGTCAAGCACATCTACTAAAATTCTAAATTTTATTGACTAATAATGAGAGCCTTTGGTGTGTCTTGGGGGAGACTATTCCCTCATTACCTAAGTTGCACATTTTTAATATTATCATTTAAAAATTGGAAGAAATATAAAAATGGGAAAATATTGTAAATGGATGAAAATAACCAAATCAGTAATACCAACTAATAATAGAATCATAAATCGAATGATGGTAATGTTTGTCATGTATCAAGATGAAAAACATAGTTACAACTAGTAGGAAGTAATACTATACAAGAGGCTCAATAAATTCTAAAATTCAACCTAGATTCTTGAGCTACAACCCAATCATCTGTTACATGCTCCATGCTATGTCATGTGAGTATTCATGCATCTGTAAAATGGTGATTCCCCTTATCTAAACATATAATCATGTATTTTATCCGGGTACCCAATGGAATCTCAAACAATGTTTGAGAAACAATTCATGTAGGTTACCACCGAGAGGTCTATAAATATCCAGTCTATTTATATGAAATTTTAATATAATGATATGATAAATTAATGTGATGACTAAAAAATCTAAAAGGGTTTTCTATGGTTCTAGAGAAAAAATCTAATAGGGTTTTCTATGTTAAATCAAAATAGAAAAAAAAAACAGATACACATCAAAATAAAATCTTAAAAATGAAATATTAGATAGATAAAAAAAATAAGGTACCACTTAAGATGATAACGAATTTGGGATGGTTTGAATGAAGATTCAACAGCTTGGATGGGGGAAGCCGGGATTCCAACCGTCTGGATGGAAGAACCAAGATGAACCCGAGAGAGGTGTTGTCCGAATGGGGGAGAGGTGCTTTGATCGCCAAGGCTACTGTCAAATTAGGGTTCTATCCAAATGGGGTAGAGGAGAAGGGTCATGCAGTATTATTGGGGAAAACCATTACCAATGGTTTTTAAAAAATGTTGGTAAATGTAGAAATTTAGACCCCCTTTAGCAACGGTTCTAGTGAACCGTTGGTAAAGGTTGTCCTACACTTGGTTTTACCAATGGTTTATGTAAACCATTGGTACAACTATTTTTTACCAACTATTTAAGAAAACTTTTGATATATAATTGTTAGAAAAAACCTCTAGTCCAATAGTGGAAGAGGTTACCTCTTAATAGAGTAACTCCTTTTTGTTTGAGCAAAAAGGGTTAGATAGATTGTTTTGTCCAAAAAATGGAGGCTTCAATGGGTAAGTTAGGGATGTTGAGAAGTTTATTGGGAATATATTGTCCAAACCTATGTGTTTTTATAGTTTTAAGGAAGTAGGAGAGGTGGTGGCCTTTTGTATGGAAGAAAAGGGACTCACTTGGTATTTTTTAAAACTAGTTGTACCCACGTTTTTACCTATGGAAAGTCTTCCAAAACCAAAAAAAATCAATATTTAAAGGTTCATGGCCAAATAAGGGTCAAAACATGGTGTTGTACATGTGACTATCTTATTTGGGCTCTTCAGTTTACGTTTTATTCCCATGTTATGCTTAAATTTAAATTAATCGTTGTAATTAATTTTAATTACTATGATAAATATTTTTGATGAAAAAATATGTTTAAAATATTATAAATTATAAATTAAATTTTTTTTGAAGATATAATCCATTTGTCCAAATTTTAATCATAGAGGTGGAAAAAATAATTTATATTTAATCCAACATTTGGGTCGATAATGCGGGTTTTTAATGTAAAAACCTTCAAATGTATGCAAGGTTTTTTTATTCAATTATATAGTAAACTTGATTAAAATGATAAAAATTATATTTATAGATAAAAAAATTATCTAATTAAACTTTTAATACAATTTGAAATGTAATTCAACATTATAAATTAATTATATGAAAAGTTATTTTTGATCTAAAATTTATTATTTTACAAAATTCATTAAAAATTGAAAATTCCAAGAAAAAATACCAAAAATTTACCCTAATCAAATTATTAAGTTTTTTTTTAAAATATTATATTTACTTTAAAATATTAATTCAATATAATTTCTAAAAATTGGATTTAAAATGGGTTCTCTATTAAAAGGTTGAAAATTCCTTAACAAGCATATCTGTTTTCAAGCATAAAATTTGGTTTGTTCTTATATTTTATCTATCAAATATATTGGATTAATATAAATAAGATTTTATCAGATATATAACATATAAATTACATTAATATCACCCAATAATTTTAATGAATTTAATTTTATTATCTTAAAATATATTTGTGACCATAATAAAATTTTCCTCTATATTCAATCAAATTTCATATTCTTTTTAAATTAGTTGGAAACCTTTTAATTATTATTATATTTGTGTAAACCAAATATTTTCATAATTTAGTTAATACAATTAATATCCTTACCATTCAAATATCGGTTATATCTGATAATAATATTTTCAATAAGATATTATATTTTGGTGACACTTGATCTTACATGTTAGAAAAACAATCATGGAAAGTCATTATTGCATGTAATGAAAGCTAATACTAGTTTTCTATGTAGAAAATGATAAAATATATGTTGTGTGTAGGGAGTGATTTACTTGGTATTTTGTACGAATCTATCAAAACATATTTCTATAAAGTAAACTATTTTTAGTGTTGCGTGAAATGCAAAATATTAAAAAGATTAAATTAATTCAAAAAAATATCCAAATAAATTCAGGGTGTTACATTCTACCCCCCTTAGAATGAATTTTTCCCTCAAAATAAATCTAGGTAATCAAAATTTCTATACATTAATGTTTCATTTATATAAACCCACAATGTAAAAATTAATACGAAAACTTCCCTTAAATAGTTAATGTTGTAACCGTAACGGTTACCCAAAGTAACACATAGTAGGGCTTCCACATAGGTGAACAAGGGTGGAAATTGAAAACATGGACTTGTAAGATAAATATAACTATCATGTTCAGATGGATAGAGATATATAATTTTGTTAGTATAAATTCAATAAACAAAATCCATTAATCTGCAATGATCTAATGGGCCATTTGATTCCCCGGAAATGAAGGTACTAGGATTACATTTTTGGTTTCAATATAAATTTTCCTAAAATTGAAGAATTTTATTTAAAAGAAATACTAGCATGATTTCAGGATATTCTTAAACTTTTTTTTCCCGGATCCACTTCACTTATTACTTAAAAAATTTTATTTTTTCATTTTTTAAGAATTAAGAGATCATAAGAATCATGATATTCTATCCCATTTTTCATCTATTATCATTAACACAAAATTGTTTGAACAAGTTATCTAATATGCATAAATCCTCATGTCATGAGATAATGCTTTAATATCAAAAAATTCAATCGTATTTCAACATAACAACACCATAAATAGTTAACCTTAAAACATTTTTGAAATATGAAAATCGAAAACTTCAGAAAGAATGTCATGAAATTAGAAAAACACTTATCCCCTATATATAAAAAATTATCACTTGGTTGTCACATTCCCAACATGTGAACACCCTAATATTATATTCTCTTTAATATTTTTAGTAACATAAATTTCCATAAATACTTTCTAAAACATGAATTCTTACTTATTAAAATGTTTACTGGATATATTACTTAAATCTAAGAAGTTGTAAACTTTACCAATGATAACATGAAAAACTTTATCAATAGATCCTTTATCAGTTATAAGGTAATCAATATCATACTATTTACTTGTTAATATCCAACATATCTTTATACTAACATCATTAGATTAACTTAAGGAACATATTAATGATTATCTTCCCTTAATCAAAATATCACCTTTTCCATAAATTACATTTCCATTTTATGGAAAACGTTGAACATAAACTTCTAAATCCTTAGCTAAAAATGATCCATGTATATTTCACCATTCCTATAAGATAATTTTTCAGTCCAAATACCTAAAAACATCAATTATTCCATGTAACACCCTGAGATTTTATGAGATACACTAGTGCAGAAATCGTTTTTTACGTCACCATTTTTTACGTCGGTTATATATAACCGACGTAAAAATGCGGCGAGTAGATTTTTCACGTCGGTTATTTTAATAACCGACGTTACAAATCGAGCCTGTTGGGTTTTTACTTCGGTTATTTGGTAACCGACGTAAAAAACCCGATATGGACGCGTTTTTTATGTCGGTTATCAAATAACCGATGTAAAAAACCAAAGCGCGGTGTGTTTTACGTCGGTTATTTTATAACCGACGTAAAAAAAACCCCCCGGGTCTTTGGTTTTTTACGTCGGTTATTTGATAACCGACGTAAAAAACGCGTCCATATCGGGTTTTTTACGTCGGTTATAAAATAACCGATGTAAAAAACCAAAGTGCGGGAGCTTTTTTACGTCGGTTTTATAATAACCGACGTAAAAAAGCTTAAAAATAGTTTATAACATTGGTTATATAATAACCGACGTTATAAAGCATTTAAAAAAATTAAAGCCCGTGTTCTGTCATTTACGATTTTTCGATTGACAGTCGCCGGCTCGTCTCTCTCTTGCGCGGTAAACCCTAATCAGCTCGTCGATCGCCTACATTAAACTCATTTTGGCTTCATTTTTTATCTTCTTCACTCCTCTCGGATCTATCATCTTAACTCGCGACATTCAAGTAAGCTTTCCACGAATTTATTTCGTTCGTTTTTGTTTCGATTCTTGATGTGCTTTTCGTTCGTTTTTGAATCTCGTGGAATTTTTTGTTATTGCAAATGGTTATTATGTTCATTCAACTCACAACATTCAACTCACAAATGGTTATTAAAACATTGAGGATTAGCTTCAGCAAAATCTGAAAAATAATGGGTGGTACTGTAATGTTCCATTCTTCCAGCAACATTATTATTTCCTACTTAGCTGGAATGTGTCTTTCTGGATGAAGATTGGTAGTACTTATTTTCTTAAAATCATATTTTCAATATGATTGTCCAGAAAATGATTTTCATGAATGAAATTGGACCAGGTACAATCGGTAATACCTATCCTTAAAATTTCATTCAACATTCTTACATCATAATATTTTTTCAAAAAATTATGATTTTTAGAACTCCTAGATCAGAAAACCATCATCTGTTTTCATCTGCATTCATAAAAATATCAATTCATACCTATTACAATCAAATATTTCATTCTGGACTCATGGTGAGTCTGATAATACATTTCTTCTTTCATTCATCTCCTAAAAATGATGGACCTTTTCATGCAAAGTGTATCTGATTTCTTGAATACGATGGTATGTCCGATTTTCAACAAAACCAAGTGAGGTGATTTCTTTTATTATTAATAATTCATAAAAAAATTATAATACCTAAATATTATTATCATCCTTTTCATATTTTTCATTATAAAAAAGGTAAAGGGTACTTTCTTTTCATTCTCAAGTTAAATTATACTTTTTATAATGGTCTTTTCTATCTAGGTAGAAATAATTTAATGATAATTAGATTGAATTAGGTATATTATCTTATCTTACCATCCAAACACATTTTTATGTATTAATAATTATTATGTTTTGTAAAAACATTTATGACCCCCATTTCATTTTTGTTAGTTAATTGATCTACAAAAGTGTTATAAATGATTTGATGATCACGATTCACCCATATATATGGTTAGTCATTATGTGACATTTGGGTCCATAATATCCTTCTAATGCATTCGACAATGCATTATATATCATAGATCAATATGGGATACAGATGGTTATACCATGTCCAATGTGTTATGTGATGTGTCTCGTAAGAAATATTATAATAAATTATAGGAAAGGTGATTAACATATCCCAATATGAGGTGAATGAAACTATGTTTTCCCTTGACATATGTTATGACTTATATGATTATGTTTGTGCCACACTCTTATGTTATTCCACATACCAATGTTGTGATCTTGTGAATAATGTTTTTTAAATCATGTTCCCACTATCATATAAATCATGTCTTATGTTATGCTAAAATTGTTATACTTGGACTCAGGTTTTATGATCTATGATTATATAGAACTGTTTCACTTATCTTTTTGATCATGTTCTTTGTGTATGCTCTTATACCCCCATGGATATCTTTTTATGAGATTAGATATTATATTTATATATATCATGTTTACCCATAATGGGTATCATAAATCAAAACTTTTATTATTTTCATTCCCTAAGTTATAAAAATAAGTATTATGTAGGATGATTCAAAAATTTAATCTGTGAGATGAGTTGTTTTATGTGTGAAACCCAGGCCAAACACATATGTATTTTTTTATTGGTATTACATATATATAGTTTGACATATACTTTTTTTACATTACCATGATATTAACATTACTTTTTCTAAAGAAATATTAATTTCCTTAGATTATATATCGGATCAAAAGGATATAGTAATTCTAATATATAATCAGAATGATCAGATAATATGAAAATATTATTAAACATAAAACAAATGGTCTATATTCATATTTTTAACATGAAACTTACGATGTATAGCTATTTGGTGTTGGGTACTTATGAAAACTACTACTACTTTCAAGATTTTGGCACTTGAAAGTGTTGAGTACTTTAGATCATAATGATTGAACAACAAGCATGAATAACACATGTTATATGCTCTATTAGGTATTCCTATATTTTAACATGTTTATTAGTATATTGGCATGAGATTATTATAAATGTGTATCATCTGATCATATTCACTTATTCCAGATAAAAATCATTTTGTTTATGTTTTATTGATTTATATTTTATTTGGAGAATCATTAGGCGTCATGGTTTTCATTGATTCAATGAAATTTAAAACTGTTACATCTAACTATATTTTGTTTTAAAAATAATATTCAAGCATATTTTTTTAAATACCTATAGATTTGTTTTATATTTTAAATTGTTTTACATTCAAATTATGATTTTTTTCATATAAACATGTTTTGTCTTATCTTAAAAATTTATATTTTTTGTTGATATTTGTTATAGGTAATAATGAGTTGAAGTTGGATTACGGCACATCGAATGAGCAATGAATTTGAGGAAGGTGTTGATTCCTTTTTGGAATTTGCAAAACAAAATGTTCCAAGAAGTGACATTTTTTTCTGTCCATGCCTGAAATGTTTGAATATGAAGAAGTTAAAAAGTAGAGAGATAAAAGATCATCTGATATGTCATGGTTTTAATCCGAGTTACAGCCCTTGGATTTGGAATGGTGAAACTAGATGGAATGTCACTGATGATGATGATTCGCAAGATGGTAACTCCGATGGAATTGAATAAATGATTCGTGATATTGTAGCAGAACAAATTGAGATAGAACCGAAAGTTGCACGTCTAAATGGTGATGCTGAAAAACCATTATATCCCGGTTGTACAGATTTTATAGTTCTGTCGACGGTGTTAAGATTGATTAACCTGAAGGCAAAGCATGGATGGAGTGACAGAAGTTTTACAGAGCTGCTACAATTGATGAAAGACATTCTTCCAAAAGATAACGATCTTCCAGATTCACATTACAAAGCCAAGAAAATATTATGCCCGATGGGATTGGGATACAAGAAAATACATGCCTGTCCGAATGACTGCATTATATATAGGAAGGAATATGAATTTCTGTCAGAGTGTCCAAAATGTGGGACATCACGGTATAAGGTGAAAGAAAAATCACAGGGTGATGTAGAGATTACAAAGCTCCCTTCAAAGGTATTTTGGTATCTTCCTATAATTAATCGTTTTAAACGTTTATTTGCTAATTCACATGATGCAAAAAGGTTAAGATGGCATGCTGAAGAGCAGGTATGTGATGGAAAAATACGTCATCCAGCTGATTGTCCACAATAGAAGAAAATTGATGCGCAATATTCTACATTTGGAAATGAAATAAGAAATCTCTGACTAGGGTTGTGCACAGATGGAATGAATCCATATCGAACACTCAGTAGCACACATAGTTCATGGCCTGTTTTATTGGTAATTTACAACCTCTCTCCTGAAGTTTGTATGAAGCGCAAATATTTCATGTTGAGTACAATGATCTCTGGTCCAAAGTAACCCGGTAATGATATTGATGTTTACTTGTCACCGTTGATTGATGATTTGAAACTGTTATGGGCTGATGGTATTAGGGTGTATGATTCTTATAAAATGGAATATTTTCAACTGCATGCAGTGCTTCTGTTCACTATAAATGACTTCCCAGCATATGGAAATTTTTCTGGATACAGTGTTAAAGGGCATAAAGCATGTCCAATTTGCGAACAACAGACGTCCTATTGTCAATTTCATCATGGGAGGAAAACAGTGTACATGGGTCATCGAAAGTTTTTGCCTATGGAACACGCTTATAGAAGACTAAAAAAGGCATTTAATGGCTCACAAGAATTTTATACTGCTCCAAAACCTTTATCCCCTGATCTGTATTTTGAGAGGGTGAAAAACCTTGACGTGACATTGGGAAAGATACAAAAATCTGGTAATGATAGACATTTTTGGAAGAAAATGTCAATTTTTTTTGAGCTACCATATTGGAGGTATCATGAAGTTAAACATAATATTGATGTCATGCACGTGGAGAAGAATATATGTGATTCTTTGATTGGAACATTGTTATATATTAAAGGAAATACTAAAGATGGGTTGAATGCAAGATTAGACTTACTATCAATGGGAATACGTTTGGAGTTAGCTCCCACTCCTAAAGGAAGACGAACATTTCTTCCCCCGGCTTGTCATACATTATCAAAGAGGGAGAAAATTAGCTTCTGTCAGTGTCTTCATGATACCAAAGTGCCTCAAGGTTATTCTTCTAATGTAAAAAATTTTGTCTCATTGAAGGACTTGAAGTTGATAGGTATGAAATCACATGATTGTCACGTCATGATGCAACAAATTATACCAGTTGCATTGCGTGGAATATTTCCCATTCGTGTCAGAAAGACTATAATGAAGTTGTGTTATTTTTTCAATTCAATTTGTAACAAGGCGATTGATGTGAATGCTTTGAACATTTTGGAAAAGGATGCAATTTTTATACTTTGTCAATTGGAAATGTATTTTCCTCCAACTTTTTCTGATATAATGGTGCATTTAATGATTCGTCTGGTTCGAGAAATAAAACTTTGTGGACCTGTATATCTTCGTTGGATGTATCCTTTTGAAAGGTATATGAAAATATTAAAGGGGTGTGTTAAAAATCTATATCGACCTGAAGCCTCCATTATTGAAAAGTATATTTCTGAGGAGGTAGCAGAGTTTTGTACGAGCTACTTGGCTGCGGCGCAACACATAGGTTTGCCTCCATCTCGCCATGAACGAGTTAATAATGAGGGAAAGGGGATTCGTGGCTTGAAATTCAAATCATTGTCAGCTGAACAGATGAAGAAGTTAGAATCATACATCTTGAATCACATAGCTGATGCTCAACCATATATCACATTGCATATTAATGAGTTGAAACAATGTCATCCAAAGAAGAAAGAAATGTGGATTTTGAATGAGCACAACAAAACTTTTTTGTCATGGATTAAAAAGACTTTGCTTGGTAGATCAGATGTATCAGAGACATTAAAATGGATAGTGGGTGGTCCATGTTTAAATGTGATAACATGGTATGGTTATGACATTAATGGTTATACATTTCATACAAAAGCTCAGGACAACAGAAGTGCAGTTCAGAATAGTGGTGTATTGGTGTTTGCAGAAGCAATGCATTTTTCGAGTGCTAAGGACAAAAACCCAATTTCTGCATCAAATGCATATTATGGAGTGATTGAAGACATATGGGAGGTTGATTACTTTAAAATTAAAGTTCCCATTTTTAACTGTAAATGGTTTAATGGTAACAACAGTGTCAGACACGATGAATTTGGAATGACACTTGTTAATCTGAATAGATTGGAAGACACAGCTGATTCTTTTATAATGGCAACACATGCAAAACAAATTTTTTATATAGTAGATCAATCAGATATGCAGTGGGCTGTTGTTTTACAAGGGAAAAACAATATGTTGGTGAGGATGAACTTGATGAATATGCTGATTTATGTGAGATCCCTACTTCAATGGAAATATTAACAGAACATAATGACGATCATGTTGAAGACATAGTTTGTGCCATAAGGAACGATCACAACGAAGGAATTTGGGAAAACAATCCATCTGTACATTCCTAAAATTACAGGTAACATATGTTTATTTGTTGTTTACATTTATTTTTTCCATAAATGTTAGATATTTTAAGTTTTTTATTTATTAAAACATGTTTTAAAATAAAATAAGTATATGTTTTTGTTTGTTTTAAGTTTGTTTAGTTTACTTTATCATGTTTATAACCATTACATGAATTTTAAAATGCTTATTTTTGTTCACGGACAATTACTTTACCATGTTTACAATGTTTACCAGGTTTACCATTTTTACCATTTTTACCATCTTGAACATCTTTACCATCTTTACCATCTTTACCATTGTTTAACATGCTTACCATATTACCAATGTTTACTATTATGTAACTTAGTACACTTTTCTATTTTCTGATTACAGTAGTATTAAAATATTTGAATTTTTATATTTGTTCACTGACAATTACTTTACCATGTTTACAATGTTTACCAGGTTTACCATTTTTTCCATTTTTTACCATCTTGACCATCTTGAACATCTTTGCCATCTTTACCATTGTTTAACATGATTACTATATTACCAATTTTTACTATTATGTAACCTAGTACACTTTTCTATTTTCTGATTACAGTAGTATTAAAATATTTGAATTTGTATATTTGTGAACTGACGTTTGTTTTTTTGATTTGAAGGATAATGACAGATCATTCAGATGATCAACCACATGATACTGGAGAGGAGCATATTGCTGGTCATACCTCTGGGGATGAACATTCACATTCTCCTATTACGACAAAGAGTACAAAGGTTGGTAAACGTGGTTGCACACATTTACCAAAATTATCACCTGCCCGTACGCAGGATCAGAGGATAGTAGTTGAGTTTGATGATGATGATATTCCTAGAGGTCTGAATGCCAAAGATTTTAAGAGTTTTGTTGCAACTCAGGCTAAGACCAAAGTAAGCATTCTGTATGATGATTGGAGAGGTGTGGATAAAGCGATTATCTCTCAGTTATGGGAGACAATTTTGGTAAGATCTTTTGTCATTGTTTGACCATTCTTTTAATGTTTCTGGTATATATAATATGTTTAACCTCTTCTTTATCAGATGACATTTGATATTCCTGACACTGGAAGAGTCAGGAAGAAATGCTTATCGTTGGCTTCCAGGAGATGGAGGGATTTCAAATCAACCCTCTCATCTGATTTCATTTATGGTCATAGGAGTCATGACAATCCATGTCGTATATATCCTTTTATAGATGAAGACACATGGAGACAGTTTTTTGAAAGTAGAAAAAAAGAGTCATTTCTGGTAAGGGCAATGTACAGTTTTATAAACTTTCTTATATAAATGATGTTATTAATGTTTTGTAAATGATTTCTTATTCTTAAATTACAGCAAACAAGGAAAGCTCATCAGGAGATCCAATCTAAAAATGTATACCCTCATAGTTTATCTCGGGGAGGGTATACATTATTGGAAGAAAAAATGATAGCGGAAAAATTTCAACAACTAAGAGCTGAGTCTTCAAGCTCTGGAGAGGTGGCCCCTCCATCCCCTCCATCTAGACATGAAAAATGGAAGAGAGCTCGGAAGGGAAAAAAAGGGAAATATCTTTCGGAAGAATCGAGAATCGTAGCTGAGAGGATTGTAAGATATCTATTTAATTTATTTAAGTTAACTTTTCTCTTCATATAAGTTTCAATCATTACAGAAATGTTCAATTAATTAATACAGGACTCTCTTGAGGAGCAGAGTTCAGAGGGGACATTTACATCTACTGGGAGGGAAGATATTTTATTTGTAGAATTGGGAAAGGCCCGAACATCCTAGTCGTGTAAGAGGATATCCGACAGGTGTATCGGTAAGAAAAGTGTTTCCACGTTCTTCAACTTCTAATATTGAGGGGGTTTATGAAAAAAATACAATCCTTGGAGGCTGAAGTTCAAAATATTAATGCGACGATGGAAGACAAGATTAGAGATTCGGTGCAGTCTATGTTTGCAGAAATGCAAAGACAATTTCAGACTGCAGCTCCCACTCCTCCACCTCCCCCTGCAGACCCCATTATTTATCCTCCACCTCCGCCAGTAGCTCCCACTCCCCCACCTCAGCCTGCGGACCCCATTTTTTATCCTACGCCTCCGCCGCAACTTCCTACATATTGCGAGTTGTATGTTGATGATTCTCAACATCATATAGTAGCATACGGGTTGGTATATTGTATAGGAGATACAGTTCATCATCAACAATTAGAGGTAGAGAATCAGAGGGTCACTGTACAGGATATTATAGATAGATCAGCTAGGGTACCAATACCTACAGTTGAGGTGGCGACAGTTGGATAGAGTATCGGCCATTTTTTAGTTTGTCCATCCAGACTTCTTCAACTCATTACCATAGAGGTATGAATGTTATATCTTTTATTTTATTTTTTTATTAAAGTTGTTTTATAATTTGAAAACTACTATAATTATCAATTTTTTTTTCTTAGGAATACTTCAAAGGTAAAGAAATACTGTATAGACAACAACAAAGACAACAGGCTATGACATCAGATACAGATTCCAGTGGTCTTGACAGATTGTCAAGATATTCACATTTGTTGTTGGGTTTTTATGAGTTTCCAATGGAATCTCATGTTTGTGGACGTGAAATAAGTGTGGGGATTACAAAATCTAATATCATGGAGCTTGTTACTGGAGATAAGTTGGGCATCAACGTGGTGCAAATTTTTTCCATGTAAGTCTTAACACCTTTTACCTGCGTTATATTTATTAAAAATGTATACTTATATATGATTTGTATTAGGTATCTTTATAAAATTTGTGAGAGGAATGAACTGACAGAAGTATATGGATTCATGGACCCGCAATTGATTTCCCCTGAAGCATGTGCATTGACTGAGGAACAAAGAATGGTTTATATTGCTGAAAGATTTGAAAAGAATATAATCCAACAATGTTGGATGATGCCTTTTTGTGAGAGGTATGAAACACATTTCTTTCAAAGATTTAATTATCTTTTAACATAAAAAACCACTAACATTAAATTTCCTTTTATCAGTAATCATTGGATGTTAGGGATTTTTTGCCCAAGGGAGAAAGCTCTTTATTGGATATGCTCTGTTCATGGTGATGTGTGGGCAAGTTTTAAGAATATATTGGAAAAGTAAGTTTCAATTTCTCAATAGTTTTATATATTATAATGAATTTTAAATTTACCCCATTCGTATTATTTTCTAACAGTGCAAGGGTCTACTTTCGAAAAAACACAAAGAAGAAAAATGCAAAGATCAAATATGTAAAGGCGAAGGTAAATTTTCATTTATAATTTGTACTTTTTGATTTATTACATAAAAATAATATATTGAATTTACACTCATTCAAAACAGAATTTTCATGAACAACAAGGCCTCATCGAATGCGGATATTATATGTTAAGATTTATGTATGAAATAATAACAACTGGGACAGTTGTGAATTTTGACCTGGTACGATTTCCTCTTAAACTTTTCCATCATATTTCAATTTGATTTATTCATTATACACGTTAATTATCTTCTTTTTCATTTTTAGCTTTTTGATGACCCCCAACCCTATACTGCTGAAGACATCAAACACGTACAAGTGGAGTTGTCAAATTATTTTACAGGTTTGATTGAATTTTAGTTGTTTGTAATGTAAAATGTAATTTTGAATATTGTCATTTTAATTGTCTATTTGGTAGTTTTTTAGGTTTGATTTATTTTTTTTAAGTTGACAGTGTAAGTTTTGAATGTTATATTAGTGAATGTTTAATTTTTCTCTACTTCTTGTTTTGGTCTACTTTTGATGGTTCTTCTGGTATGGATTTGGGTCTGTGGGGGAGGGGTTCCCAGGGTGTGGGGTGTGTTCAGTGGGGTTGGGGGTGTCCAGCGGTCTGGGAGGGCTGTCCGGTGGGGTGGGGGGACAGTCTTGGGGGGTGGCAGGGATGTCCATGGGTGTGGGAAGCCGGTCCAGGGGTGTGGGAGTGCTGTCCAGGGGTGGGGGTTGTCCAGGGGTGTGGTGGGGGCTGTCAAGTGGGGTGAGGGGGTGAGGAGGTGTTGTTCAGGCGGGTGGGGGTTGTCGAGGGGTGTTTGGGGGTGTCCGGGGGTCGGGGGGTCGGGGGGCAGTCCAGGAGTGTGGTGGGGGCTCCAATGGGGTGGGGGAGGGTTGTCCAAGGGGTATACATGAGGGTGGGAGCTCCAATGGGGTCGGGGAGATCTGTCCAGGGGGTATACATGAGGGTGAGGGCTCCAACGGGGTGGGGGAGGGCTGTCCATGGGGTATAAATGAGGGTGGATGCTGTCTAGTGGGTAAGTTTTATATGCTATCTATTTACATGCTTAATTTTGATGTACTTCTGTTTTTGTGGTATGATTTCTCGATTTATTTTCTGGTTGATTCTGGTGGAGAGAAGATCACTGCATTCTGTTAAAAAAATGGGTTTATCACGTCGGTTATTTAATAACCGACGTGATAAAATGCCTGGAAAATAGTTTATCACGTCGGTTATTTAATAACCGACGTGATAAAAGGCCTGGAAAATAGTTTATCACGTCAGTTATTTAATAACCGACGTGATAAAAGGCCTGGAAAATGGTTTATCAAGTCGGTTATGTAATAACCGACGTGATAAAAGGCCTGGAGAATGGTTTATCACGTCAGTTATTTAATAACCGACGTGATAAAGGGCTTGGAGAATGGTTTATCACGTCGGTTATTGTATAACCGCCGTGATAAACCCCCTCTCACCGGTTTATCATGGCGTTTATACAATAACCGACATGATAAACCCCCCTCCCCCGGTTTTTCACGTCGGTTTTATATGAATCGACGTGATAAACCATGCTCAGCCCGGTTTATCACGTCGGTTATTATAGAACGGACGTGATAAACCACCCTCACCCCAGTTTATCACGTCGGTTCTATATGAACCGACGTGATAAAACCCCTCACCCCCTGTTTATCACGTCGGTTGTTTAAGAACGGACGTGATAAACCATTGTCCAGGCCGTTTATCACGTCGGTTCTTCGATAACCGATGTGATAAACCATTCTCCAGGCCCTTTATCACGTCGGTTCTAAAATAACCGATGTGATAAAAATCGCGATTTTATGTTTTTGACGTCGGTTTTTAAATAACCGACGTCAAAAACCTTATTTATAACGTCGCACGTATTAACGTCGGCTAGAAACCGACGTAAAAAATTAAAAATAACCGACGTAAAAAACGTTTTCTGCACTAGTGATATGATATTTCTAATTTCATTGATGTCTTCTATTATACACAATGCCAAGATTAGCTTTTACTATACGCAACACCGTATTAGCTTGTAGTATACGCAACACTAGTCTTGGCTTGTGTTACACATAATTTCAAATTCGTTTTGTGGAAATTATTTTACGCAACATTAAGTATAGATTTTGTTTAAAGTATAAGTTAAATAAGTTTTGATTATGTTATACGCAACATCAAATGAAGATTTCACTACACGCAGCCCTGACTTGGCTTACATTATATGAAATCAAGACCTTCCTCGGTAGCATGTGTAGTACGCAATACCGAGTTTCACTAAATGAGATATTTTTATAATATTATTATGAACTAGGTGTTATGAATAGTAATACCCACTTTTTGAAATTTTATAAATTTTATCTTTCAAAATGGACTTCATTTTTGGATTTGGGATATCGAAATTATCCTTGGTTGAAATTTTGGTATTTTTCTAAAAACATTCAATTTTTTATGAATAGAGAAATAACACTGAGTCATAGTTTAAAACCGAATTTTTATTTAAATAATTATTTATTTTATTTAAATTTAATTAAGGTCAAAATAGATACATAATACCTATATTAGTTCAATTTAATTCATTAGAGTTAGTTTAGAATAATTTTAGACATATAAAAATTTTATTGAACTTTTCACCGTCTTTTACCCACCTCTTAGGAGAATTTGGAAATTCACAGAAAACGTAATTTTACTGCTTTTGTGTGTGGAATTTTGAAAATCCGAGAGAAACGGTTAATATCAAGGAGTAAAATGTGGTTCAATGAGATGAAAATAATTTTTGTTGGATAGTAACTTTTTACTTTTATTTACCATGGTTAAAATTAAATAGGGTAATTAAGGGAAAATTTGATTTTAATATTACCCTAACACATGTACTAAAATGTATAATTTTAGACATATAAAAATTTTATTGAACTTTTCACCGTCTTTTACCCACCTCCTATGAGAATTTGGAAATTCACATAAAACGTAATTTTACTACTTCTGTGTGTGGAATTTCGAAAATCCGAGAGACACGGTTAATATCAAGGAGTAAAATGTGGTTCAATGAGATGAAAATAATTTTTGGTGGATAGTAACTTTTTACTTTTATTTACCATGGTTAAAAGTAAATAGGGTAATTAAGGGAAAATTTGATTTTAATATTACCCTAACACGTGTACTAATTCTATTAGACAAGTGTATCTCGACCAAAAACAACATATGGAATAAAATATTACCCTTTTGGTCCACTTGGATTAGATTAGGACATTTATTATTATTTTATTTAAAGAATTGTTAAAATAGTTAAAATCAAAGATTAATAACTAAAACATTTTTAATATAGGGTTATACATAAGATAAATTTGACTATAAATATTCATTAGAAAGCTAAAAAATATTTCCTACGTAATGGTCATTTAGTTATAATTTTTAGACATTAAATAAATTAACTTATCTATGACACAATGATGATTAACATAATTGATGTTATAAATACCCAAATAAATGTAATTTGAGAATTTTTATGAAATAAACTAATTTTATAGGTTAATATGACATGTTATTATTGATTTAATTAACTTTTTTCGAACTAATCATGATGTTATGATTTTCACAAAAATCAATAACCAAGTAGTGTCAAAATTGACAAAAAATATTTTTAAAACAAATATTATATTATTAATTGTTATTATATTCCTAAAAATCTTTGGTTTGGCCAAGATACTTATATCATGATAGGTGTATCATTAATGGACCACTTGGGGGTCTCTTGGATGTATATGGTTAGTTTATTAACTATATAATATAAAAATACAAAGTGACACGGTAAATGTCAATCTAATTAAATAAAAGTTAAAACTAAAATATAAGGTTAATATAATGACCCAAATATATCTAAAATCTATTGGTTGGGATTATTTCGACCCATCTGCACTTTATCTTCGAAAGAAATCAATTTTTAGCTATTATATACCGAATATGACTTTATTAAAAAATAATATTTTAAGTTTTTCCTAAAGTGCCCCTCTCCTCCATTATAAAAGGGCACCCCTTCCCTCTTCTCTTCACACCTCTTTGAGCCTTGAATCTCAGCCAAAACCTTCCCATTATTCTTCTCCACTTCCCTAGAAACATTCTTAATGTTCTGGTCTTCTCAAAAGACCAAATCTACTTCCTTAAGTGTAAGCTTAAAGGAGGTGCGTCGAAGAAGAGGTATTCTCTTCTTCCGATTCTCTCAAGTTTCTTTCTTCTTCTACTTCTTCTTCTTCTTTAGTTGTCTCATTATAAAGTAATAACATCAGTATTACTTATATACTGATATGTTATTATAAATATGAAACAACCATATTTCACCTTCTATCCATCCTACGGAAAACGAAATCACCGCGTGTGCGTATGTACGGAATACCGTCTCCACGCCGTGGTGTAATCTGTTTTCGAACACCACCTTACTTGGATGGATATAATGGTTTAAATAAATAACTATATATGATTATTGTAAATTGATATTGATTCTGAAATATTATACATATGCTTCAATACAATTCCACGATCATGAGAATGATATCATCACTCGTGCGTACGTATGGACTACCGTCTCCACGACGCGATAAGATTCATTCTCCATGTTAACCATTCATGAATGATTATAAAGTATATATAATGAATAATAATGAGATATATGACATAATAATGATACTGTATTTATGTATATATATATGTATGTCATCTACTTCATATCATTTAATTCAATAAGGAAACGAAAACAACGTTCATGCGTACGTACGGCCTACCGTCTCCATGAATAGTGTATTTCATTTCATTTATATATCTATTATATATATATACTGAATATATATATGATATATAAATCATGATTTACATTCTAGAAGTATGTAATTCAATATATAAGTAATAATAATATCAAGAACATCAAGTCCAAACACGTGCGTTAAATAACACGATTTTACCCAAAACCATGCTTTAACATGGATCTTACAAAAGAAAGGGTAATATAAAGTCATAAGTGAACCATATATGATATCATAACAATGAATATGATTCTGTAATAAGTTAATGACATTATTTAAATCATTATACAGTATTTTTTGATACATACGAAGCATATCAGACCTAAGGTAAGGGATAACTACTCCAATCTCATTCTTATCTGAGATTGTTATTCATAAGTATTTACTGGGGTTATTGGTATCATCCATGCCTATGTTTTATAGAAACGTTTTCATGTATTTTTAAAGTCCTTTTTACCCATTATTCAAATTTACCACATTTTATGAAATGAATCTTACTTTTTTTTACGACACGGGGAACTTTTTGACTTTTCCGACAAAAGTACGAGAAGAATGTTATTTTTAACTTATACGGAGTGAACGGATTTTTACGGTTTCGTAATGCCTCATTTTCATAGATCTTAATCTTCAAGATTTTATGACTATTTTCAACAAAATACTTTTATTTTAAAATTGCATGGAATTTTGTGAAAAGAAAATGACTTTGAAGAAGAAAGGATATTTTCCTCAAGAATTCATTTCAAGTGTTTTATCAAAAACATTTTCCATCTAAGATGACATTATTTTATATGTGTATGTTTCAAGTATAATGTATCTATGATTTACATGGTTTAAATTTTCTTATGATGAAATATCCATTTTTTATATGGACTATGTGATGAGGGGATGATGTTTATGAAACCCATTTTATTCTTTGGGTTATGATGAATGTTTTAAGTTTATTTCGTGGCACAAGTAAGAATGATTTCATTATGATATGGGTGGGACCTATATCTCCCTACAATGCATTGGGTAAATATTTATATCTCATGAGATAGAAATGGATGGAACGGTAAGTTAATCCGGTTCAGTGTTACAGGACTGGAACAAGGAGTGAACTCGATTCAGAAAGGGACTTTGTCCACTAAGATGGTCTTGGTAGCAATGCCTTAGCTACTATGGAAATCATATCATGTGCTTAATGTTTTTCCACAATTACAAGTTTTATTTCCATGCTATTTTATCATGATTGATGTTCAATTATGATCTATGCCTTACGTACTTCCATGTTTTATGTCATTGCTCAAAATTTCGATTTTTAAAAATTATTTTAATGTTTTTATGTTCTAATGTATATGGTTTGTTTTATTTTCTCCATGCTTACCCTTACTGAGAATTTGAGCTCACCCTTTTTATGTTTTCTTTTCCCCAGGATATAAAGAAAGGTTTTAGGTAAGAAAACCAAAAGGGGAAGATCTTTATGGGAGATGTTGAAGATTTGTCACCATGATTAGAAGATTACATTCCAAGTTTCCAAAGACACTAAACTATTACGGTCCTTTGGTGTCTGTTTTTGTTATGTATTGAGTATTCTGCAAAAGTAATGTAATGTCTATGTACGTCAAGATTTGGGTCTCTACATTCCACTTTATCCATAATCTATAAGAAGGATACTTCATCCTCTTATTTAATACCCCTTTCCATTCACATTACATTTATAGTCTCGTCGTCATCAGCAATATAACCAATACTCATACTAAATTTTTGATTCATTATGGGATCATTCCCCTAAGGGAATCAATTTTCATAATTATCATTCATTCAAAAATGAAATAATTTTACCTTTGATGATGTTATAGGGAGACCAATATTTCCATCAATCTCATTATACAATCCCTTCATTTTTTTCTTTGTAATTACTTACATTGTTTCCTCTTTTTCCACATTCAAAACACCTTCTAGTCCCTATAAGATATTAAAATAGGAGATTATTTCGACATTATTTACATAAAGGAAACATGATATTCTTTATTCCATGGTATCCATTACCTATTATTTTAGTTAACACTATTCTTGAATTCCTTTGTTAGTCTGAGAGTTGGTAAAGATACATATTATTAATCATGTTCCTTGAAAACAGATTAGATATTATCACAATGTCATTCACACCAGTGACCATCCCATTCAACTTCTCATCAATATATTTTCAATCATATTCATCATTAATCCAGTTTCTTTTGGTTCCCTCTATTTATTAAAACCAGGATAAATTGAGTATGAAATGATTGGCATAGTGATAAATCACATAATCATGAAAACCACATATATGATGTCTAAATTATGACATATTTCTTAAACTATGAAACTTTAGGTTTATCCTAAATTATTAATATATAACTTCTATTTAAATACTTCATGATGGTTTGTTAAGATTTTTTAAATTCCCAAAGCATATCCCCAAGTATTGTCAAAACAGGTGTCCAGCAAGGCTCATTTTCAAGTATTAGGTTACACTATGTTAGTCTTGGAACATTTTGTCAGATTTGTTACACCTAGGTAAATTTGTTCCAGATCCACATCCACTTATAGTATCCAATAAGGGATGTATTTCTAGGAAACAACATACTCTACCCTTCACCAAAATATCAAGACAATTTCCTAAACAATAACTCATCCTTATATGTATCCATAGATACATCCATAGAACTATCAATATAAATGTACTAGGGGATATCACTAAAGATATATCATCCTTTTTTCCAATGGTTATATAAACCTTCACTCTAATACCAACTATAACATCCCTTAATTTTCATACATATACATTATATAAATTTTGTGGAATATGTAAAACATTACACAATCAGACGCCCAAATTCCGTATTAGTTTAGTGCATTTGGAAACTTATAAACATAAACACTGGAACATAAGTGAGCTTCCTTATCTCCCTATATGTTCTTATTGACTATAACCCTTCTTAGACACATCAAACATACTACACATATTCATAACCTAGGATAGGAAACACAAAAAGGGGTGATCACATATGCTCATTAAGGGTAAAAAAGTAGTTATATATGCATAATCACGAGAATAAGGTTATGGGAACATGATCATGAAAATAGAATATCGTACAATAAATATTAAAGATCATATACTTGAATCATGGTATAAATATTGGTAGTTCAAAATAAATGAATCATAAAAAAATAAAGAACATAATCCTTGATAGAATAACATAGGAATAAAACATGTAATTTTGTAATAAACCTAACCATATATAATGACTTCCATAGTAGTAAAGGCATTTAATCCAAGGACAAGTTAGTGGAAAAAGACTTTTATTGAATTTGGTTCACTCCCCGTTCATGCCCTATATTAATAAACTGAGTTCACTCCTAATTCTAGCCTTGTAATATTGAACCAAGTTCACTCCTCCTTATAGATATAACTATCTCATGAGATATAGATCATTTTCCAATGCATTCAAGGGAGATATAGGTCCCAAACATCTCATAATTAAATCATACACACATGTGTCAATAATTCATAAACAATCATATCATAACCCATAATATGAAATGGGTGTCATAAAAATGTAATAATATCTTAACCGTTATAAAAAATAGAATTTTAATAATCATTTTATAATAATCATAACCCGTGATATGAAGTGGGTTTCAAAATCATATAACTTGTAGAAGATAAATAGGTGTTTTAAGAATAATTACATAAAAACATAAACCATTCAAGAAATAATATAAATGGGACCTCCGGATGATTTCTTATAAGGGAATTGTTTACATCAATTGAACTCATCTTAGATGAAAAATAACATAGAAATATATTTTGAAACATTTCATGATGAAAATATGATTTCATATTTGAAAAAACTCTCATTGAGATATAAAAATATTCTAAAAAACATTTTCTTGAAAAAAAATTAAAGTCTTATAAAGAAATATTTGAAATCCTTTTAGAAACCATTTTCTTTGAAAACATATAAGAGATCTTGAAAATGTTTTGAAACCCATTTTGCTAGGAAAAATTATAAAAGGAGCATGAAATCTTTTTCAAAACTATTTATTTGAAAATAGTTTTAAAAAAAGGTTTTAAAATATTATGAAAACAATTTACAATGAAAACATATAAAATAATAATGAAAACATTTTAATAACAATTTTAATTTAAAACTAATAAATTAATCATGAAAACATTATAGAAAAAATTTCCCTGAAAAACATATAAATTATGTTTGAAAACAATTTGAATACAATTTTCCTTGGAAAATTATAAAATAATATTAAATACGTTTTGAAAAACACTTTCCTTGAAAAATTATTTTGAAAACAAATGAATAAATCATGAAAATGTTTTAAAAAAAATTTATATGAATATTATTTTAAAAAAATTATCTTAAAAATTATCTTTTTAAGGAGGAAAATGGAATATTCATAGAAATAATTCTGGGTAAATCTATACATACAAAATGATTTTAAAAGAACATTTCTTTTGAATGATAAATGGCTAAAATGCCTTATTTAGAATGTGAAAAAAGATTCCATTGTAAATAGTGGTAAAAGAAATAAGTAAAAAAATTATTTTAATTATTATAGGAGAATAGTACAATATTCTTTGAATACCTTTCTAGAAAAAATGGTTTTGAAGGAACATAAATTTTTTAATGAAGAGAAGGTAAAGTAAGGCTTTGTTAAAAATCATTCATAACTATCTATTGTACCAAATGTTTAAAAATGGTACCAATACATGAATAAATCAATAATAAAAAGAGGAAAATAAAATCCATGAATGTTATCTAGAGATGGATCATAATATTTCATAAAAGGAAGAACAAACAAAAACAATCTTGAAATGGTGATTATATTTTTTTCAATAATCTCGTACAATGTGGTAACTTTGAACCATACTTCCCATGTAAGAAAATTAAATTACATGAAGTATAAAATGTAATAAAATTAATCATATTTTTGATATAAAATTTCAAAGTAAATATATACACCTTATAGAAAATATAGGTTCATAATATGGATTGTGTCTCAAAGAAGGAAAAATGAGACAAAATTATATTTCCAATTTGGTATCTTTTGAAACATTAACCCCAAGAAATGTAGTACATATAATGGATATGTAAATACCCATATATATATGTATATGAATCATTTAATACATCAATTATCATTATACACACCACAAAAAAATAATGGGTGGTGAATAGACCATGAATCTCGTGGAAATAAAAAGTGAGATTAAATCCCCTTACCTTGTATCTTGACACTCTTCATAATTGTAAAAGTGTCATGTATAATAAATTTAATTTTATTATAAATATTTTAAAGAAGAATATTATTATTTAAAATAACATATATGGTATTATTTTTACCTTATATTACCCGCTTGTTAAAAATCATGTGTTAAGGTTTTAGTTCGGTTAATATCTCCTTTGTTCATCACATGTGATATAATTTGTTTTATCTTTAGTCCTTATACTTATATCATGATTAAATAATTTAAACCATGATATAAATATAATTTATATTCATTATAGGTTTATTATAATTATCTATATAATATATAACTATGATATGGAATACACCGCTCATGAAGACGGTAAGTCAAACATATGCATGAACGTTGTTTATGTTTTTATTGGAAAATTGAAAGAATGGGAGTAAGTTATAAATAAGTTTATATATAGTAATATATATAATTATTCTATTATAATTATTATATAATATTTATCATAAAATTTTAATGAACCCATCCTTAATAGATTCCATGTAGTGTTTGAGCAAATCACATCACATTGAGGGGGCGATAGTCCACGCTTCCTCAACTGAAATAATCATATTGACACAAATTGTAAAGTATAGAGATATTAATTGTAAAATAATTTAATAATATTAAATATATTATAATATTAATAAATATATATTATATATAAACAAATTTTCAATCATAATTCCCACCATGAGAGGCAGTAAAGGAATAACAAACAATCATCGGTTTGTGAGGCAGTAGTTCATTATACACATAATCAATATGTTCATTACCCATAAGATTGAGGTGTGTATAAGTGTACATAAAAACCTTACTGTAAAGAAATATCAATATATTTATTATAATGGTAATTTTTTATAATATTGGTAAAAGAAGTGTGGATAGGATAGAGATAGAAAATAAAAGAATGAAGTTTGAGAGAAGACATTACCTTTTAATCGGGTAACTTTTTTTTGTTTCTCCCAAAAGGCTTACATGGATTTATGTATAAACAAATAGATGATTCAAGGAGTAAGTTAGGGATTTTTGGAAGTGTATTGGGAATATAATTTCCTATCCTAATTGTTTTCAGCGGTGTGAGGTGGGGGAGAGGTGGGGGCATTTTATAGGGAAGTAAAAGCACTCACATTGTATTTTTGAAAACAAGTAAGGTGTAAGCATGTTTTTAACATACAAATCCTTCCAAAAAATCTAAAATCAATAAAATAAGGCACATTTCCTAAAATTTCCATCCAAGGGATTTTTGGAAAAGTTTATATCTCATTTTGGCCCTTAAGATTATGATTTATTCCCTTGTTAATCTTACTTTTATATGGGTCATTGTTGTTAATTTTAATTAATATCAGTAATTTTTTTATAAAACCTTTAGTTAATCTTATTATAAATTATGATTTATTATCATTCCAAATATTGAATACATTTACCCAAATTATAATATTATAATTTTCCGAAATAAATTTAAATTTAATCCTAGAGTCTGGTCAACAATGCAGGTTTTTAAAGTAAAAACATTCAATATTTATCTATGTTTTTATATTCAATTCCAAAATGAAATTGATTCCAATGACAAAATTTTGGTTTATTTATAAGAATATGATACAATTAAACTTTTAAATCAATTTAAAATTTAATTTAACATTATGTTGGGAAAGAATCCCTCAAGTCATCATTGAAGCATTTTGAGGTGATTGTGTTTGTTGACAAAGTGGGCCTCCATGTTGTGCTTGTTGACAAAGAAGACCATGATGTATGAGTGTGTTGACAAAGGGGGTTTACATGGTGATTTTTTGGGTTCAAGGGATTATTTCAACAATCCATGATTTATTGAAGAACCTCGACAAAGGAATGGATGATCTGGAGGTGGTACAAAGGGAGGTGCACGAACAATTATAGGGGTGCGCAGAAAATAATGTGTTGCGCAAAAAATCAGTGTGGTGTGCAAAAACTATTGTGGCATGCCAAAAGTAAGCGTGGTGCATGAAATATCAACGTGGTGAGCGGGAGAATAAAGTGTTTTGAGAAATATTTGTGTGGTGCGTGCAAAAGGAATGTGGTGCGGGAAATATTTGCACGGTGCGCGAAAAAGTAAAGTGGTGCGCGAAATATTTGCAAGATGCGTGAAATAGAGGGATGATGTTTTTCGTGCTAGAGCTGTTTCGAGATCCAAAGCTTGAAAATTGGAAATTCAATGAGGTGCGCAAAATATTGGAACCATGCCTGAAAAAATGGTGTTACGCAGAAGATGTGTTTTTTGCGCTGGAAGAGAATTACGTGATCAACAAGGGTTTTTCATGCGAGGTCGATTTTGCCTATAAATATGAAGGGACCCCCCTCCATTCATTGTAGCTCAAGGCATAGAGAATACTCGTGGATTGGTGCGAAAAATTGATGTTCTCAAGGGAGTTGTGCGTAAGCATCAAGTTTTCACATAGAGTCTGGTGTTGCATGAAAAGTTAAGGCTGCGTGTAAAGCAAGTGGTTGTGCGAAATGAAAAAGTTGCGCATAAAATTGATAGTTGTGCGTAAAAAGTGGTGTTGCCCAAAAAGTGGATTAAACGCAAAATAAGAAAATTCTGTACAATGTAGTGTAGAGGTTGTGCGTAAAAGAGGTGTTGCAAAAAAATTGTATTTCACACAAGTGAAGGGAATTACACGCAAGCTGCAGTAAGGGCTGGGCGTAACAATTCCAGTTGACCAGTAAACCCGGTGCAATGTGAGATTCATCTGCAGATGAAAGTTGGACGTCAATAGAGAATCTATCAAGAGTTAAGGATGAAATTTTGATTAGAGATAATGAATAGACCTACAGGTCTATATACTATGATTGGATCTTCTGAAGAAGCAGTGATCACACTTCAGTTGAGATAGCAGTGATTTTCCATTTTGTGAGTGGTTGTAAACCAGGAGGGACAGTGAGTCCGCTCCGAACTTTTAAACAGCAGTGCGCTTATAGTGGAACTGGTACATCGGAACACTGTCAGTGTATGCTCCTTGGACGTATCCCAGTGAGGGTAAACCAAGTAAAAATTTTTGTGTCATGTGCATGCTTTAAGGTTTTTTCATACTCTACATCGGGAAGGAGAGAGAAGAGGGTTTTTTTAACAGCAGAACAAGATCAAAAGGGGTAGCTATTTTAATATTTCATCCCTGGATTCACCCCCCCCCCCCTCTTAGGGTATCTTGCCTAGTAAACCTATCACATTAAAAATAAATTATATGAAAAATAAGTTTTGAAATAAAATTATTATTGTTCACTATTCATTAAAAAATAAAACTTCATAGAAAAAATACCAAAAAATTATCCTAAACTAATTCTTATGTTCTTATTTAAAAGTATAATTTTATTTTTACATATTAAATATATATAATTTCCAAAAATTGGAATTAAAATGGGTTCGTCAAAAAAAGGCTGTAAAAAAGCTTAATAAAAATATGTATTTTTAAGCCTAAAATTTTGTTTCTTCTTATATTATGTATATAAAATATATTGGATGAATATAAAAAAATTAGTATATAAAATATATATATTAGTTAAATCAATCAATAATTTTTATTATTTGAATTTTATTTGGGTAAAATATATTTGGGACCATGAAAAAATTATCCTTTATATTCAATCTGTTTTCATATACATTTCTAATTAATTGGTAACCTATGAATTCATATTATATTTTTTAAAATATATATTCTAATAATTTATTTAATAATAATCATAAATATGAACTTAATGGATAGGTTATACTGATAATCATATTTTTTATAATATATTATAGTTTTCTAGCACTCCGTCTGTCTTGTTACACAATCCATCGAGGAAAGTATTTATTGCATATAATTAAAGATAACCTTAGTATTCCATATATAGGAGGGTAAAATTTATGTTTTCTATATTGTATGATTAACATGGTTTCGTGTATAATGAAACCCAAACATAGTGCTATAAAAACTATTTTTAGTGTTTCATTTAAGGAAAAATATCACAAAGATTGAATTAATTTTAAATATATATATTTCAAAAAAAATCTAAGTGTTGAATTATACCCCCCTTTAACTGAATTTTCCCCTCAAAATATATATGATATATCACCATTTTTATACTTGAAAGTTTCATTTATATAAAATCACATTGAAAAAATGAATACTAAAACTTCCCTTAAGCAGGGAATATTTGAGATTGTTTATTCTACATAATAATTTTATAAAATTAATCCCTTGATGGTGAAGAATAATTAGTTGAATATAATATTGGAAACAATGAAAATAACTTCAATAATTAGATTTGGAGCAGGGGTTCACGTGGGATTACTATTGATATTTTTATTATAATGATTGAGAAATACATCATTCCATATCATAACAAATGATTTATTTATAATAATATTTTATTTGATTACCCTCTCCACAGATGATTGATGAAATTCTTCCATATGATATTTCCCATCGTTTCCAAAATTATATAATGATCCTTATTCTACATTACTTATCATACACAAATATAAATTCTTATTAGGTGGATGATCTTCACAATGACCATTGTCCTTCACACTTTTCTTCTAAATATCAATACATAGTTTCATTTTGTGGTTCAAAAATGAGACTTTCATCTTAAATTGTTTTCACACAATAAATGGGGGATCATATGATGTTGTTTCATGTATGGATACAGTTGGGATGGAAATGGATCTGGTGAGAAAATGTTGTATGCAAGATAGATGATGTTGGGATAGTGAAGAAGTGTCCTTGACAACAGAGGTTGGTGTGGTGGATGGCATGAACTATCTAAAATGGATTTATAAATGGTATTTAATACTATAAAAATTTGTAATATAAAGAAAAAATAAGAATTAATAAATTGGAATTAATTTATTATTGAAAGAGAGGGGGTGACTGCATTACTTGAGGCATTATTATAGAATGTGTGAGAAGAGTGTGGTAGAGAAGTTATGAGAGGGGTGTATGTTTTTCACCAAGACACATATTTTATTATAATAATAATAATACCCCCAAAAAATTTAAACCCCCTACCACCATTACATAAATATATTTTATATTAATAAATGAAATATAATTATTATTAATATTAATCCCTTTTTTGATGTAACATTTCACTGAGATGTCTGATATCTAATTCATCTATTTCATCATGACCCATACATTGGGGTGAATAATTCATTTCCAATATATGGTTCTTATATTTAAATTGTTTCATGGGCCTTGGGTCCCATCATGTATTTTATTTTCTATTTGGCATGATGAAATGTATAATTTTTATTTTTTTCCCATTTTTTCAATATATAAATAGCATATCCTATGTATTATTTAACATAGATCATCATGTTTTTTACATTTATTTATCTAATACCATTTTGAGATGAAATATGTAGTTTTATAATTTATCACTATAGGATTGATCATGGGGTTCAAGTGTGATCTTTGGAGTGATAATAGATTTGGTACCCCCCTTGAATGAGGTGTCTTGCAATGAGTCATGAGATCCAAAATTTCATTATATAGATAGGGTTAGTACTCACCCACCACAATTGGGACATGGTTCCTCAATCCACAGATTCTTTACTTCCCTATTTAAGTGCTCAAGTGGGGTATGGGTCCTCCACCAGGGTCGGCACTCTTTTGAATGTGGTATCTTCCAGTGAGGCATGATCCCCCAACACAGTTTTTATGAGATTATGTGGGATATATTAAATTCATAGAATGAAAAGAACATAAGATGACACAATAATGATATAATATAGGGTGTAACAACCCCTCATCTATCGATCATTCTTTAGAGATGAACAACCGCCCTTCCAGGATTCTAGAGGTGGTGTGACTATTAGAAGTATGCGCAGTATATAATTCTATCAGTATTTTGATTCTTTAATAGCCTAGGGGTTTCCTTTGAGATGGGGTGCATAGATGGAGATCGATATTAGGAATTTTGGTCTCATTAGTATTCTGAGATTCATTTTTTATCATGTGGTATGACAAGTGAGGGTCAATAAAGTGAATATTTGGTCCTTTCTTGCATCCTTTTGAATTTCAGGAATATAGTATATATTGATTCTTCAACCTTAAAATTCATCATGTTATTCCTCAGTACCATGACCTTAAACTGGCATGGTGTTCCAGTTCCCCCTTCATATTCTTCCTAACCACCCTTTATATCAAAATTTGTGCTTTTTAATTTCATAGTGTTTCTTTTGTGTTTTTGGAAAGTCCTAAAAGTTTTTTTTTATAATCGTAGTTGAATAGGAATTTTTCACATACATGTTGTGTCTGTGAAGATAACACACAAGTTTTTATATAGTTAGGTTGTAAATGGAGTTGGAACAAATTTTCTGGAGATGATTCCTTTTTATTCTTTGGGTTGTTTTATGGAGCATGGTGATTTGAGGTGGTGGAATTGATCACTATTGATGCAGTGTGATCCATGAGTACATGCAGTGTGGAGGAGCTTCTCATTTTTTGTTTGTCAGAGTCTTGTTTGACATAGTACATATCTAATATGATCTTTTTGGTCGTATTTGTATTCATTGTCACATGAATACCTTATATAGAGTTCAATTTATTATATATATATATATATATATCCTATTGGTATTTTTCGTTTTTCGTGTGTATTAGAGTTTTTTTGTTGCAGGTTTTTTAGGATAAGGCCTCCCATGTTGTGAGATATTCATACATGGTTTTTGTCTCTAGCCCTAGGACTATTGGAAGATATCTTGGGGTGTCACTCTCATCTCGTCACTAATATGGGTGAGGCCATGGTATGTCAGGTCATTTTAGAATAGAACATCCTGTCTCCAGATTATCTTCCACTGATCATCAACATAGAGAAAAAAATACAAAATTTCATTATAATAAATCAAAAGAAAATATGACAAGGACTAGTTATTAAGATTATATATGTCCATTTATTGAAATTAATATAGATATGAATTTTTAATATTATGATGTGTCAATCAAATAGTTTTTTATGAACCATATATTCTCTTACAGTTCCTGTCCTGAAGGAGTGGACTAACTTCTGTTAACAAGGTATGTAGTCTGATTGACAACTTCTTCCTTAATATCTATATTAATTCCTAAGATAAATCTCATGAGACACATATTCATTGTAAATTTATAATTCATTCTCTCTATAACACTATTCTATTGTGATATTTTGAGTATAGTCTTTTACTATGTAATCTCTTTCTTCCAACATATGCTCTAAAAGCTTCATGCATTGTACTCACCGTAGTTATCAGACCATAGGCATTTGAACATTTGAACCATTTCATTATCTTCCCTAGAATTCAATATTGTTAATAATATAAATAAATCTTATTTATTATTTCTTAATAAAACCCATAAATTCCCAGTTTCATGATCAATTAATATTAAAATTAAAGCAACCCACCATGAGATAATACTAGTCTAGGTCTCCCAATGTCTAAATAAACTAGTTTTATCTTTTGAGATATAATATTACATTCATTAATGTTGAAGGAAAACAATACTGTTTCAGTAACACACAACTCTCAAATCCTTCTATTTCATTGTAATTTATCTTTATCATTCATTTGGTAATTATAGATTTCATATTCTTCCCATTGAGCAGTTTGACCTTATAATTCCACAACTCTATACCATCAAACATTGAAACACTAGAAATTATATTTTGATATAATATTAAAATAATATATAGGGTATCATACCTTACTCTACCATATAACCCAAAGTCACCTTCAAAAATTCATTCGTAAATCTATTCACATAGTTTACTTCATCCATCCTCCCAAAAAAATTGATTCTTTTGTATTCCCAAGATATTAGTTATTTATTTTAACTGCACGAAGCTTTTTTTCTTCATCCGTACATTAACATATCCTTTCCAAACTATCTATAGAGCCTCATAATCCACCAAATGACCATTTATGAAAAATTTATTAACATAATTCTCCAATAAACTCCACTCTACTATTGAGTGGAAGGATGCTACTAGGACAATCATCCATGAATCCACTATAATATTTGCACTATGAAACAAGATGTTTTTTCAATCTATTGTACTTATGGGATTTTAACTTTTGAAATTTGATTCCCTTATAGAATTAACTTTTCAATTCTTATAATTCTTTTCAAAAATTCTTATCTTCCCACATTTCCAACTTGTATGACATATACTAGTTGATTTTCCTTAGCATCCCTCTCTGGAATAATCACATAATTGTTTCTTCTGACTTCATTTATAGGGTTACCATCCACATACATCATCATTGAATGAAATTCCAAATAGTTCATGGAATTTCCTTAATCTAATTTCTTCATTGAGGATAAAGTCCCAAACATCCTCAAATAATAAGTTAGTTTTCCATCATGAATTTCTCACTATTTTAACCAATGGGTCCCACAATTCCATTGGTGATGATAATAGTAGAATCATCCATTCATTATCCAAAAATGTGACCTTAAATGATTTATTTTTCAATTATATCATGTTGAAGTGGTCATTGTGATCTACGAGTGATATTCCTTCGGATAAACTCAAATTGAAGAATGTTTGTATCATAAAAACTTTTTTAAATATCATTAGCTTCCCATACATATTTTATAGTGTTATTAAGACATCAATTGTGGTCTTCAATTATTAGATATTTAACTCTGAATTATTTTATAATGATATAATCACCAACCCAAGTACCATCTTATTTAATCATTACCATTATGATTTATTATTTTTTTATGGTTTGACTCCAACCAACGGAACTTTTATATTCTTTTTGAATAATATGATCCTCCAACCTCATTACTAGAATTTAAAAAATGCACCACAAAGATATCTACCCATACCTAATCTGACTCCATAAATTCTAATGAAATTATAATATCATGTAAAATTAAATAACATCAAGGTAAAAGTGGGAATTACTTGACCTACCTTTTGAGTGTGTTTATGATTTTGAAAAGAAACGCAAATATTAATACCAATTTTTGGATGACTACCCTAGTGATTGATCGCTAGAGATAAAACCAACTGATGATTCCACATAGTAGAAACTAGGTCATCTGAAAGGAATCCATCAAATTAATTTATCAGTATATATGATTCCTAGAACCCACTCTCTATAGTAAGAAAACCCTCACACACACTAATGATAACTGAATCCATAGAAAACTTTTACTAAAAAATGATGAAGTAAATAACATAAATATTTATATAGTTTGGAACATGTAACCTATATCCATGGGAGAAATATATCAATGATTTCCATTACTATTAGAAGTTATAATAATTATAACTTCAACTGATAATAATACAGAGAAAGGATTGACTACATATATCAACTCCTCTGTAATCTAAATCACTATTTAGGTTATTATCTAAAAGGTACCAACTTTCCTTTTATTGAAGTTCATATTCAGCTAATAAAGTTTCACTGAATACCTATCATTTTTTAGGTTCATACTTTTAGAATGGTGAATGATGATCTCAATTATTCCTAATAATTTTAACACTTTTCCTAATGAATAACCAATGTTTCAATTGAATTAGTAATTTCCATTCACCTTCTATCTAGACCAAATCTAGTGAACACGTTTATCAAATGGTACCATCTTCTGAATTCCCTACCTCCACTAGAGAGATTCTATTTCCACAATATTGAATATTATAAATAAAGTAAAATCCATATCACTTCAAATGGTCAACTATGTCCAGTGATTTGAGAAAGTATTCATATCCCAATAGAAACCTTTCTTATTTTATTTACGAGGGACAAATTCTAATATAAAGAGTAACTCGTATTCTAATTTTGGAGGATATGGAATTGATAAAAAAAAGTTTCTTCTAGTTTGTGTCACCTTTCAGGAATGATTCTAGTTTCTTAGTGTTCAAAAAAATAATTATTAGTTTCATAATCATTGGACGAAACTGAATATTCTAGAAACAACGACCTATTGTTCAAATATTTTATCAATTAGAAAAAAACTAGAAGACTTAAATATTCTTTTTCAATGTATATTTATTATTTGTGACAATTATTCTTCTATTTCTATTTTTATGGTTCAATTACAAAACTCTATAATGAATAATATTCAAGTAAGATATCATTTTATTCGAGATCATACTTGGAATGGTGGTATAGGTTTGGAATATGTTTCTAAAGATGATGAACTGAAATTTGTTTTAATGAAACAATTGGATAGGGTGAAATTTTATAATATTAAACATGATCTTTGAATGGTGGAAGATTATATTTTAGATAAAACATAATTAAAATACTTTTATTATCAATGATTATTTATTACTATTTTCATGGATCATTTGTACTTTTTATTATTATATTAAAGTTTTAGATATTTTATTATTTTAACTCCTAAATCAATTTAAAAGGGAAATATTGAATTTTAAGGATGTTATCAATATTTTTGTATTTTTATATTTCCCAATTTTTTGTTTATTATTTATAAATATTAATTACTAAAGAGGGAGAATACAATAGAATATATATTATATAAGCAAGATGATAAATTTGTCCTTTCAGATTTATTTTAGTTCAAGCATTTTGTGATTCATATTACTATTTATATGAATTTTGTTTTATGAAATGTAATTTTTAACCTTTTGGTATTTTCAATAGGGGTATAATTTTAATGTTTTAATTTATTATTATTTTAATTAAAAAAAATTGGATATTATTAGAAGATAATTAGAGTGAATCATTTACTTCTTACCTTTTTTATTTATAATTACAAAACACTCTCTAAATTTTTATAATTATTTTTTTAAATGATGTTGACCATGATGATTTCATTATTATTGTGTTATTTATTAAATTTTTTATGTTGAATTATCTCTCTATGTGTTGTTTCTTATATATAATTTTTTAATATTGAACATATTACATATGGATTTTATGGATTTATGGATATGTTTAACTTCACAAATATAATGGGAAAATAGTTTGAATATTTTCTCACTCATCCACTTATGTATAAAGTTTGACCTCATCCATATTTATTTTACACCACTAACATATTGTATTTCTACAATGTAAAAACACTTATGTATATTTTTTAAAGCACTTCTTATTATGTATGAATGTTATTATATATTTAATGTCATATATTTTCAAAATTAAAGCCATAGAAAATGAGTTCCTTACAAAACGAAATTCATATGAAATAAAATCTATATAAAATAAAAGCCTTGTGAAAGAAAATACTAGTGAAATAAAACCCTTCTAAAATAAAATCCATTTGAAATAAAATTCATAAAAAATGATATCCTTATGAAATGAAAGTATTATGAAAAGATAGAAAACTCTTATATACCAATATAATTATAAAACATGATACGTTACTCATTCTTACATGGTATAAAATGGCTCTTACATGACTTATTTTTACCCTTATAGTATGTATGTTTACCCTTACAATTTTTTTGATAAAATAAGATCTGTTAATAAGTTTTCTAAAAGACTCTTATAATCTTTTCTGTATAACCTTTGTGATATAAAGAATTTCCCTTAAGGTTTACTGAATCTTACATTTTTTGACTCTGCTAAATATTTTATAAGAGATTTAGATTTATTTATCATATGTTATGAAAATATTATCTATTATATTAAATGAATGATAATCATGGAAAAAATTTAAAATTTTGAATATTAGAGATTACATAAGATTTTTTTTCATGAATTTCAGGATTATTATAAATTGTTTATTGTTATATTATTTTTAATCTATTTAACAACTATATGGATCAAAAAAATTGATTGAACAAATATAAACTTTTTATTAATGTTTCTTGGAGATTATTATTAATAATACTTCAAAAATGCAGGACACCGTGATTATAAATAATTTAAACGGAATGAAGAAGAATAAAATATCTCTAAATATTGATTTATATAACCAAAGGAATATATTCAACTAATACTATATTAAGAGAGAATAATTTGGTTCTATATAAACCTGAAAATATACAGTGATCACTTCTTTGACATATTGGCTAGGATTAATTGTGAACAAATTTACTACATGAAGTGATTGAAATTGAAAAAAACCATATAATCATAGACTATGTAATTTTTGTTTTTTGTTATTATAATTTTTTATGTTTTTCATTATGTTTGATAGTGTTATTTTATTATTTTTCATTAAAAAAATTGAAAACTTTAAATTATACCTATATTAATAGGTAGGAATTTTTTGGTTGTATGTCCACTAAAACGGAATGTGTTGTATTAGGTTATAAATCACCATTAAATTTTGGTTTTTTGTGGTTGTGGTTATATTTGAGAAGGAAGGTTGTAATAAGTCACTACACTCAAATAAAACATAGTTATTATAGTGTGAATCATTTCTCTCACTATGAATAGAGAAGTGAAGAGTATACATAAGATACATTTTAATATAAAAAACTATAAAAATTATAATGTTCATACTTACTATTAAACACCTTATTAGAATATAGTCTTTTTAATTTCAAACTGGTCAATTCACTACCTCTTTACCTACCAATCTACCTAAACCAAGGTAAATTTGTATGTTATATGATATTGATATTCAAAGCCATGTGGGGTCGTAGTTTGTGGTTCGGTGAAAGGGGATTCCATTTTTCAATAAATTATATATATATATAGATATATATAAAATTTAAAAACATGAATTGTTTTATAGGATATAAATAAGGATTGTTAGATATATTTTCTAATGTATCCACATATATTGTAATTTATAATGAAAATTCATGAATAATTTCCCAAAAGTTGTTTTGGAGTATATAATAAAATATATTTGGATATGGTCTGATGATTTTTTACATATGATGTGATATATAGTGAAACTGTATAATTTCTTTGATGATTTAGTGAAAGTTAGGAATTGATATAAATTTTCACCGAAATAAAAACCATTTATTGGGGATATTAACCACATCACGGTTGTATCAGTGTAAAACACATCATGATGAAGGACCACCACATCATTATTGTGTGCATGACAATGCATACATTATAAAATAATGCATGTCAAATTATTTTTATTCCATATAATATTGATATAATAGTTATAATATCAAATAATGAGTTTCAAAGGAGTATATAAAAAATTTAATCATTAAAATTTTTATTCTTAGTTTTCTTAAAAATTACTAACAGTTATTAATGTGTTTCATAATTGGATTTTTTGAAAATTTTTAGGAATGAATAAATAGTGTATAAGTGAATAATGTATAAAAAATTAATAATTATGATGGAGCCATTATGGAGAATCCATTAAGATTATATATGGAAATAGAAACTATGTTTTTTTATTACACCTATTCTGTGAAACTCGCCAACCCAAAGATCCCATAATTTCTTTTTCTATTACTTTGGTTTTAGTAGGAATCTTGGAAGAGGAAATCATTCCAAATTGTTGATAGAATCATAAATATATATGGATACCCTTAGAGGATGGATACACTTTCCTCTATGTTATGATCATTAAAATCATTGTAATAAATATGAGAGGGTTTGAAATCAAAGAATCATTTTCATTAATTGAATCTATTAAGTTCAAATAAATGGTCAGTTTTGGAAACAAAAAGCTTTTTTCATTTTTTTTCAGTAAGGTTTATCCCTTTAGAAACCTAACACTGATTCCATGATATGGTTATATAGATTGAAGGAAACATAGAGATAGGTGGGGTGTATTTCCATAGTTTTGAAAACATTGAAAATAGGTCTCGACGTGTCCACAGGTTTTTCAAAACCATTGAAATATATGAGAACTACTTACATGATTATGAAAATTATGGTAATAGGTACCACTATTTCCATGGTTATAATAATCATGGTAATAGAGTGAACGTAATAGGACTATTCTAATGGTTGATAGAACCATGGAAATAGGTCCCACATAATTATTTATTTACTTACATGTATATAAATACTAATAATAAGAAATGTAATTAATAATTTATATTTCAAAAAATATAATAAATGATAAGTAAATAATAGTATCACTAATAAACACATAGTGTATCTCATGATGGTGGTTAAAGTCTTTACATAAATTTTAAGAGGTTTTGGGTTCAAAATTGGATGATTTGAACCATAGAAATAGGGTACCTATGATCATAATTCTATAGAATACTGAAAATAAGACTACTATGAAAGGGATAAAACCCAAAACCATCATAACCATGGAAATATCCTATTTCCACAATTTTTGATCTTATTTTCATGTCTTAACACCATAAAAATATGCTTATTTTTTAGTATTTCTCCATAAGGAATGGATGAAATGAATCAAGGTATAATTACATTGTTTTTATCTCTTCCCACTATCTTCCTTAGACATGTATATTAATAGACAATAAAAGACATATTATTGATATGGAATTGATAGATTATAAATTCATTATGGTATATTTTTGAGGATGCAATAATTTGAGTACCCATATTTTTTCTCTGGCGACGTGATGATTCAATCACTGATTGAGGTAATTGATTCATGGACTCTCTCTATATAATTAATAATAATTAGTGTAACATTATCAGAATTTATGTTCTTTTATTAAATAAATGTGTATAAATTAATATAAAAACTAGAATCCAAATTGGATGCAATGATATCATGATTTATGATATACATTAATTTTATTACATGTTGTTTTGATAAATGAGGTTATGGTAGCTGTTGGAGTGGTTGTAATTGTTAAGTTTTATTGCGATGTAAATATATAAGTGTGGTGTATTTTACATAGTTTTTCTACATATGGTTAGATGTTCCTTGAATATATAATAAGTTAATGATTGAATTAAATAAGTTGAATATAAAGGGACATGAAACATGAAATTAATTGATAAAATCTTGATATAATTATAAAATTATTTAAATTGATAATCTAGAAGTTGTATATGATTATAAGGTGGATGGTGACTGTGGAAAATTACATGATTGAAATTTTATAGTTGATTATTGAAATTATAATATATGATTAGGGTGATAGTTTGTGTTTGTGTAGAAGAGATTATGTATGTGGTAGATAGGAATAGGTGACCATGATAGGATGTAGAACCTAGGTCTATGATATGTGAGTTAATATCATTGAATTTTTTATTCTATTAACAGTAAATTTGAAATTCACTATTTCTATTCACCACCACACAATTCAAAAAAACCCAACCAATACCTATGTGGATTTGGGTATTGTGTGAAACCCCAATTTCAAGATATTTTGGAAATGGATGAATGAATTCTCTCCTTATTACACTCTTTCTTTTTATTCTTATTATGTGGTTTTTATTATTTGGTTTTAGTGTGATGTAGAAATAGATGTGGATGTGGTATGATGAGGATTTATCTATAGTGGGATAAGAGTGCTCGACATAATATGTTGGGATGCGATTGAGGCTAGATCATTAGATAAGTGGATTATTATATTTTTTAAATTATTATATCATAGTCAATTTTAATTTTGAGGAGTATACATGTGATGAGATAGACTTATAGATTATTTGGGTTGAGATAATGATTTTTTTACCATTCTGTCATAAAATCTTTAGTATTATTATTAAACATTAAAATGAGAGTTCCTAGGAGGAGCACATGATCCTCAGCCCAGTTGGTGAGGACTCTTTAAGTGCATCCAAGAGACCCGGGATCAAATCCAGGAAAAGGATAATTTTCAGTACTGTAGCAGACTGTAGCAGGTACTATAGCGGTACTACAGCAGGTACTGTAGTAGGTACTGTAGCGGGACTGTAGTAGGCATTGTTTGGCACTGTAGCAGCCAGGAATATACCCCTGTATGGGACTTCAGGCCACCGATTTGTTCCCCGGGTCCATTAAGGGCTTCGGGCCACCCAGGCCTTTGGGTCAGTAAGGCCTTCGGGCCACCTCAAGGCCTTTGGGCCACCTTAAGTGCATATGCAAACTAGAAAAACCTAAAATGGAATAATTTTTAGAAGGAGGAGGACCAAGGAGATTTCACCATAGCAAAAGATAAACGGGTTGCAAGAATGAGAGGGTATGGAAGCTACCATTGGGACAGGCATGTGCTTGAATGGGAAAGCCTAGACAAACAGCCATGCGAAGGTGGAGAGCTGATTTCATGATGAAGATACTGGGGAGGAGCAGTTCCAAGTTGTTAGTCTAGGTTGTATGTAATGTTTGAAGCCTAAGAGAAATGAATTCCTCTTAGGCCTATGGTACATGTAATACTTATGCCTATGGGCCTTGTAAGGGTTCCAACTCACCCCTTGAAAGGTGGATTATCAAAATCAATAAAAAAATGAAGGCCTTCGGGCCATTGGAAGAGGATTTCTTAGGAGGAGCCTAAAAATTAGACTTTATAGTAAACCCTACCTTTATATAATTTTTTTCTAGATTTTTATGATGGATTGGGGTGTGAGGATGGATCTTGCTCGCATGCGACCTCAGTGATGAATATACGTTGAAGGAGATATTGATTTCTTCAGTAGCTATCCAGTTTTTTAATATTCAATTTTGGAATTGTTATAAATTATTTTATTTTATAACATTATATGTATTTTATATATTACTATTGGGATGTTTGTGAATTATTACCTATCATGTTATAATTTTATTGATGAAATATTCTAATTTACAAACCCTATGATAATGTAACCCATATTATATTTTCTATACCCTTGGTTCCCCTCACCAACTAGTATCTTATTAGAGGAGGGTTTAGGGGTCAATATTAAGCATGTTATTGATAAGGTTAGGTTAGAAAAAAGTTTCCTCAAATCTAGTTTTTCTTTAAGTATAGAGTTTTTATTAGGTATTGGTGTGTATTCATATAGATTTCTATGAAAACAATATCATTTGAGCTCAGTATTTCATGTAGGCCGGAGAAAATCTTTATGATGAAAAAGGTCCCCTATGATCTAAATTAAGGACACTATTTATTATATCAAATATGGTTAATAAATACTATATTAATTATAGTATAGAATACTATGTCTGGAATAGGAAATTTATCTAAGGATTATTTGGATCTCAACAAATGTAATTGAAGAAAGTAGAAATCCATTAACCCAAGATCAACATGGATGAAACCTGAAACCATTCTATAAGTAAAATAAATAAATAATTGTCTATACCTTACACTATTTATCCATTAATATTTTCATCGTCATTATGGTTGATGAATATCACTCAAAATTCATCCAATAGATTATATTCTCCAGGATGTATCCACATATTGAAATTAATCACCCGTTAAAAGGGAATGGTTCTTATTTCATTCAAAATATTCTAGCTTATCATGAGGGTAATGATGAGAGAAGAAAGAGATAACTCATGAAAGGGAGAATATTAACTATAAACCTTCATAAGAACTCCACACCCCATTTCCATGGGCTTCAAAATTTATAAAATCACTTGGATATATTCTTCATTCTTAATGTATTTACTCATGCATTTCAAAATTTATGAGTAAATAACATATGATTACTATGACTTTTAAATCATCAGTTGAATGTCCACAATAATTTTCAATATAAATGAAATATTTGACATCCCTTCATTAGTGATAGATTATGTGGAATAATAAAGATTTAATAATTAACATTCTTTATGACATACCCTCAACAAGTCATTGGATAATCCTTGATATCACACAATATTATATAATCATGAATGCATCATATGTGTGTATAGATTTAGGGAATATTGCCTTCAATATCCCATTTTGACGAAAGCCTCATAAATTTAGTGTGATTGTCCCATTTATTATATTATATACAATAAATTGTGAAACCATATTAAAAAAACTTGTTGATATCTTTTAAAAATATTTTGGAAAGATGTAATCATTCTTGCGCCAACTTGCACAATAACAATTATTATGTAAAAGTCTTGTTAATTAATATTTGTCACTGAACTCGGTCTTGGTCCATTAAAACACCTATAGAATTTATTTAATAACTGAATAAATATTTTATTCATAAATAAAAATTTTACTCTTAATATAGAGAATAAATATCTATTAGAATATTCAATAAATAAAATAAATATTTTATTCACAAGTCGGAGAATAAATAATTATCTAATTTATTCGGTCCTTATAACTAGAATAAAATTATTCCTTGAACTTGAGAATAATATTTATTCCATTAATTAAACTAATATGTAATTTAATCAAGATCAATGGAAACACATAGTGTGTAATCCTCTAGGATTCTTTCCTGTTGTCATTAGGCGGTCTTGCATAAAGTCAAAGAATATTGTCTAACAATGGGTCAAGGAACCCTAGAGAAACAAAAAAATGAAACAATGTTGAAACCCACATATAAACACTCACTTTGTAATATAATCCTTTTTCAAAATACCTCATCAAGCAGGTTTCACATCCATGTCACCAACCTGTATGCTTGATATGTCTTTCATTGATTATCTGAAATAAACAAATCATTACACCATGGTCATGGAATTTAAAGCGAGGATTCTATTCCAATCACGGGGTAGAGATATAAGACTCCATAAAAATGAAATGTAAAAAAATCCTTATTTAACTTATTCATTAATGGCATGTCACTCATGACACACCCAATGTATACAACTTCTCCATGAACTGTTATCACCATGGTTTGTGAAATACATCTAATTACGGGAGATGTAACATGAATAAGTAATAATGTTAAAGTCCATGTACCATCACACATTTTCATAGATAGGAATATCTAATAACACCAAAACATGAATAATTCCTACAGTGGGTTTGTTCTCATAATCATTCATCTTGTAGATTACCATGTTTGAACTTCATGAGAAGAAGAATCATCATCTTATGAGTACTCTTACCTGCTATTATATGTACAATGTGTCCGAGAATTTTATATTATCCAACCACAGAACATTATTTGAGAATATCATCATAGCAAATCAAGGTCCCCATCATAGCAAGGAACTGCTATAACTTTAACCATGTGATGTATACACATGTAAATTATTACATTAGTGTCATGAATAACTACAAAAAATATGTAATAATAAGTTTTATTATTTTTCAATACAAAGAATATTCATGTAATAAAAGTACAGACAGTTGGTCCTAGGACACCAACTCATGAAAAATCCCACTTTGACTAGAGCCAACTACCTAGGACCTTCAGTCGGCTATACCCCACATGATAGTCATGTTTATTCAGAGACAATGATTTAGTCAAGGGTTCCTTGACATTATCTTTTCTAGAAATAATGCTCACTAAAACTTTACATATCTTGATAAAAATCTCTCAAGAGATGATACTTCCAATGTATATTTTTCTTCACTAATATGACCTTGGCTCTCTTACAAGAGCCCCCACAATACTATTATCACAATAGACTGTGATAGGATCTTTAATATTAGGTACCACATCAAGATCATAGACTAAGTTTCACAATAATAATTCTTCTTTAGCTACCTCATAAGTCACTATATACTATAAATATGATGTATAATCTACATCCACAACCCACTTTTAGTTCTTTCATCTCATAACAACTCCATTAAAAGTGAAGATGTATCCCATTTGTGACTTCATGAAATATTGATCAGTTTGGGAACTAGAATCTGAATATCCTATGATGACTTGTTCCCCATATCATCCATAAAAATGAATATATCCTTAGTACACCTTATATACCTAAGTATAGTCTTGAATTCCATCCCATGGTGGTCACCTGGATCATCTTGATATCAGTCTACCACACTTAATTCATAGGTGAAATCTATCATATTACATATCATTTCATACATGACTGATCAAATCACTAATGAGTATGTATTCCTTATCATTATATTTATTTCCTCATGTGTATAAGGACATGTTTTCATAGAAAGAGGAATTTCATGTGACACTAGTAATAATCACCTCTTGGATTGTTTCATATTGAATCTCTTCTGTATCATTTCACTGTATGTACTTTGACATAGGCCAAGAAACCTCTTGTATCTATCAAGATGGTTCTTGATTCCAAGAATATATGCTTCCTCACCCAAGTTCTTTATAGATAATCATTTATTCAACCATACCTTAACAAACTCTAACACTAGTATTCTGTTTCCAATGAGTAGCATGTCATCAAAATATACTATTATGAAAATGACTGTACTCCCAGTAAAATTTTAATATACACACAACTTTTATTTTTTCTTTATGAAACCAAATTCCATTTCAGTTTCATCAAAATGAATGTTCCTTTACTAGATGCCTGATTTAATCCATAAATGGGTATTTGAAACTTGCATACCCTGTTGGAATCCATTGGAGTCACAAACCCTTCAGGATGTGGCATATAGACTTCTTCCTAGAGGTTTCCATTAAGGAAGTCTGTTTTGACATCCATTTTCCATGTCTCATAAATATGGAAATCCATAATGGAAATTTGAATTCGTATGGATTTCATCATTAGAATAGTTGAAAATGTGTCATCATATTCAGTGCCTTGATGTTGTTTAAAACCTTTTAAAACCAATCGCACCTTATAGGTGCTAATATTCCCATCTATATCCACATTCTTCATGAATATCCATTTTCAACCAATATACATTAAATCTACTAGAGGGTCTATAAAAATCATGACTTGATGGAATTTATTTCAGAATTCATGGATTTTTCCACTTGGAATTAATTGTACCACTTACTACATCTTTATAGGTTAGAGGATCATTATTATCAAATAATAATGAGTCACCATATTTTGTGATTTGAAATATGTACCATTTTGGATCTCTAACATCTTTATACCATTATAGTTCTCTAACCTCCCTAGAACTCCTACATTGTAATTTTGTCTCTGGAACAATTTCCTCTTCCTTGGGAATTTGTGGGAGTTGTCCATGTTCCAAATATTGTGTATCTTGATCCTAGAATTCATCAAAGACTATCTCTCTCCCACTATCTCTATTAGAGATAATATCCTCTACATGAAATGTGGGATATCATTCAACCATAATCTTTTTGTATGAAGGATTGTATACGTTGTATCCCTTTTTTCATTGGGATATCCTATAAAAATAAACTTTGTGTCTCGAGGTTCAAGTTTATTACCTAAAGAGACCATAAAAAATTCTTTGCAACCCCACACATGTAATTAATAAAACGCTGGTTTCTATTGGTTCCATTATTGGTATGGTTTACCATCCTTTTCATTATTTGGAACCCAGTTTAGTACGTATGCTTCTGTTTGTAATGCATACCCCCTAAAGGATAATGGAAGACTCGCATGACTCATAATTGGTCTCACCATGTCCAAAAATGTGTGGTTACTCATTTTTATTACACCATTCCATTGAGGTGTACAAGGAGAAGTGAGTTGACATAAAATACCAAACTCCCATAGATAATCAATTAAGTACTGATTAAGATACTCTCCACCACAGTCGAATAAATGTTTATTGATCTTCTTACCAAGATGGTTCTCAAATTTATTATTTTATTCCTTGAATTTATCATAAGAATCTTACTTATAACTCATTAAGTATACATATCCATATCTTCTAAAATAATTAGTAAAAGTTATAAATTATGAGTACCCTCCCCTTTTATTAATAGGAAATGGTCCACACACAACTATATGAATTAAATCAACAAGATCATTAGCCCTTTCAACTTTCCCACTGAATTGGCCATTAGTCATTTTTCCTTGTAAACATGCATGACATACACCAAGTGGTTTAATTTGAAAATAATTTAAATATCCATATTGATGTGATTTAGTAAATCACTTTTCATTTTCATGACCTAACTGGTGATTCCAATGTTGGGTGTGGTATGAGTCATGTGAAGTTACTTCATTATCGATTTCCATTATTTGGTTCATGTAATAAAACACATAAAGACTATTATTTAAATGTGACTTACCATAACAAATGATATCTTTATGAAAGAAGCGGTATTTATTACCAAATAAGAAAATAAATCTTTATATTTCAAGTATGGATACAGAAAAAATCTTTTTGTTTACTGAATGCACCTAATATGACTCTTTAAAAAAATTCTTGTATGAAACATTATGTGGAGTCTCTGATAGCTACAATAGCATGTTTAACTTCATTTAATTCTTAAATATCTTCTTATCCTCATTCAATGTTTCTAAATCTACTTGGTTCCTATATTTTTATAAATATGTGAGCACCATAAGCTATATTTAATACCCAATATATACAAAAGGATAAATTTCACTTGATAATGAATGGACCTGATGCTTCCCCTTTCTTCTTTGGATGGGTAAAGTTTCTATTCTAGTGGCCCTTATTTCCACATGTGAAACATAAAACTTCCTATTACCTTGTTTTCCCCTTGATCTTCTTCTTTTTAGATGTATGTGAAGAATATTTGGGATTAAATTTCTTCACTTCCCCTTTCCATTTTTTCATTATAAGGATGGATGGTTTTTCATGTTTCATATCTTTATATACTTGGGGAAGAATAGTAAGAAGATCTGGTAGATACTGCCCAATTTTTTCATATTAAAATTCACAACAAAACCAGAGAAGCTCTGGTGGAGTGATGCCAAAATGAGGTCAGTGCCCAGTTATTCAGGGATTTTGAACCATAGAACCTCAAATACCTTAATGTATCTAATGTGATTGACTACATGAGGCCCAACTGAGGAACCCTCTCTAATATTTCTTCGAAATAGCGTTGTGTAAATCTCAAAAAAAATTTATGTAGTCTCTCTTAGTAAAGTCAATGGAGGTTCTCAATCATTCTATACATATTAATGTTTTTGTGAGAATTCGTTAGGTTACTGGACATCGATGAAAGCATAAAACATTGAACTTTGAATGCATCACTCCAATTGTTTTCATAGACAAGGAACTCTTCATCACTCACCTCTTTCAGAGGTGACTTAGACATTGAAGATTCTAGCATAAAAAAATTTCCTTCCAGGAATAGAACAACCTAAATGTGTCTAAACCACACCTGGAAGTTACTGCTATTAAAGAGGTTATCTTCCCCCAATATTCACCATAAGAATAGTGTGGATGATAAAGTTTTCATTTTATTCTACAATTAAATTTATCCTATTATTAGTGCTTTACTTTATTATTAAATAAGTTATATATAATAAATTAATTTTTATTTATTTATTAAATCTCCCACTATTTTATCAAGTCACAATATCCCTCACCATAGAAATCAAAATGTCTAGTTGTCGTAACATTCTAATGGAAAGGATTCTCATTAATTTTATTAATAATCAGACTTTATCCATGAAAACAATAATAATGTAATTAGGTAGGCGGACTTTCCAACTACAGACTTGCAGCTCCTTGATCCACTGAGTGGATTCCCCTATCCTGAAATTCTAAAATGGATTTCCTCAATACTTGCCTCCATGTTTTTTTGAGAAGTCATTGGATTTTAAAATCAATAAAATTTCAATTAATTCTACCCAAAACTATCATGAGAACTCTCTAATAAAATTAAGTTTCCAGACATTTCCCATGTACTATACTTAGTTCTATGGTTTCATTCCCAAACAATTAATGAAAATAATTGTCTGACATAATATTTAATTTGAGGATTTTAATTTATTATACATAATTTTATCTTGTTTTATCCTGTACACATATTGTTAATATTAAGTGGATGTTACTTAATTAATTAAATATGTTGGATAAAACATTTATGCATAATTCATGAATGTAATTTTCATATTTGCACATTAATTCATATATTTATGTGATTGTGGTCTTGATTCCACAAAATAAATAATTTCATATACAAAAAAATAATTAATTAAATGACCCATTCAGGAGATTTAGATGACGGATGATTTAATGAGAATACATTAAATCAAATTTTGACCTAGGGGAAATAAGTCTTATTATCAGACTTTCCATGAGTTACATCATTCCACCTATCCACCTATGTATCTCTTGGGTTGTCATCATTATGGTTTCATCTTGAACCACCTCCATGTTCTTTGGGATGCTCCATTAATTACAAATATTTATTAGCCACATGCAGGTGAAGGGAACAAAATGATTGGTTAAAGTGGGTTACATACATATCCTTGGACACATAGGTCCTACAAAATAATGGAGGGATGGATGACTCATAGGACATTATTTAATTTCATATTCAATAATTTCAAACTCATGAAATAAATTAAATTAAAAAATCCAACACATAAATGGGTCTTGTTAAAGCTTATGAATGGTCATACATGCAATGAATACGCAAATGTAAACGACCAGCATTCATTTATTTATTCGTTATTTTATTATATAATATAACTGTTATTGCATTAATTAATTGATTCACTTTCATCTTAATGATAATATGATTTTTTTTGGAAATACCGATAATTAATGAAGTTCATGTAAAATAAATGGTAGAACCAATAATGGCCTATTTCGTACAAAAACATAACTAAGAATTTAAAATTCATTAAATCCATTATTAAATTGTCAGACCCACAATAGTTTGAAAATTAATAAAATAACGTTTTAATGATTAAATTTTAAAATTTAAAGTAATTGTAATTATTTTCATTAATTGGATACTACATGACATGTTTATGTTGCTACCCTCCATGTACCATAGTTGTTGTATATCCCAGTCACATACATGGGGCTTTGGCGTGTTAACTCGGCCAGACTACACGGTGCGTACATTCTAGATACACACCCTGTATGTAAAAGCACTATGTGTAATTAGTTACTCAGCAGATCTAGATACAATGTGCATGGGTATATGTCATGTGCTCCATCCACATCCTTTGTAACCCAGTTTTATCGATCAATGATTCTCCACGTTCCGATGGCATCTTCAGTCATTCTTCATTTGTTCTTAAACCATTAAGAAAATAAAAAACTTAATGTACATGATTAATATGTTGATAACATGTTAATTCAAATCAGATTAAAGAAAAAATTACATGAATTGAAAATCTAACCACATTTATTAATATATCAAAAATAATAAAATTACAAATTTAAATGTCACTACTATAATAAAACTTTTTGGTTCCAGGCGTAGCATAAGTTTGTGGAGGTGGGAGATATATTAAAATTTATTATAATAATCGTTTCTCGAAACCATGAGTGAGGATCTTGCACATAAGATTTAAAATTAATTTATTTAACATCTAAATAATTAAATACCTAAGGTTAGGAACTTTATTCATTGGAGAATGTTGATCATTCGAAAAAACACTTTCATATTACCTTCATTTCACAGTAAGGATCCAAGGATATATTCCCTCTAGTGATGATCCATACATGCTCCTATGATCTTCGAGCAACACCACTCGATCATAGGGTGCTAGCATGATGGGTAAAAAGTCTTGCATTGTTCGTTCTTGATCACTAATTCTTTTTTATTTAAGAAATCTATCTTCGACTCTTCATTCTTGAGAGGGAGATAGTTGGAGGAGTTTAGAGAGAATGTATTGTGTGCAACGATTCTCTATTCTCAATTTTTGGATGCTCTACACAACATACATAGTCATCTATTTATAGAGTTAGGATTCGAGTTATAATATTACATAAGTGAATAGTGTTTATTAAAATAGTTTTTGTAGAGACCCGAAGACTGAAGTACATGGAAATTACATCACTTTTGCAGAATACTTATTACATAACAAAAACACACACACAAGGATCGTAATAGTTTAGTGTCTTTGGAAACTCGGAATATAATCTTCTAATCGTGGTGAAAGATCTTCAACATCTCCCATAAAGATCTTCCCTTTTTTACCTAAAACCGTTCTTTATATCCTGGGGAAAAGAAAACATAAAAGGGTGAGCTCAAATGCTCAGTAAGGGTAAACAAAATAAATATCAATCACATCATATTCATAAGAACATAACATTTTGGAAATCTTAACCTGCAAAAGAGAGCATAATTTCATAACATGGGATAAATCATAGTAGTGAAATGAAATCCCAATAATCATAACTTAAAATATGAAACTTTGTTTCATACACACATAATCATAGAGAATCATTTCCTGTTAGTCAAGACTCATTTCCAAGACTATCTTAGTGGACAAAGTCCATTTCTGAACCGAGTCACCCTCGTTTCAGTCCTGTTTCACTGAACCGGTATAACCTACCATTCCAGCCATGTCTATATCATGAGATATAAAATCTTTACCCAATGAATTGGAGGGAGATATAGGTCCCACCCATCTCATAATGATACCATTCTTATGTGTTCCACAAAATCATAAACCATACATCATTGCATAACCCATGTAATAAAAATGGGAATCTTAAACATCATGACATCATAAAACAATTCATATACGATAAAGGAATTCATAAAAATAATTCCATCACAACATAATCAAATCAATTTAATAATATGGATAAAAACAAAACCCTTTATTATCTTAGATGGAAAATAATTTTGATAAAACACTTGAACTTGATTCTTGAGAAAAATATCCTTTCTACTTCAAAAACATTTTTCCTTTCTTAACATGTCATACAATTTTAAAATAAAAGAAGTTGATTAAAAATAATCTTGAAAACTTGTAAAGGAAGCTTCTTGGAAATAATGTTTTCAAAATTCATTCATGCCATATAGTTTAAAAAACATTCTTCTCATACTTTTTTCGGAAAAGTCAAAAAATACCTCGTACAAAAAACTACAAAAGATTCCTTTCATATCCTTTACTAAAAACTCACCGATGGGTAAAATTGGATTTAAACAATTTTAGGTGGATGGAAATAATATTACATATTTAGGAAACATGGATTTGGATGATAAAATACACCCCAATAAATGCCAAAGTATAAACAATCTCGGATAAAAATGAGATTGTGATATTTCCCTTACCTTAGGTCCGATTTGCTTCGTAAGTGTCCGAAAATCCTGTATAATGATTTAAATAATGTCATTGACTTATTAAATAATCATATTCATTGTTATTATATCATATATGGTTCACTTATGACTTTATATTACCCGTTCTTTTGTAAATTCATGTTAACGTAGCGTTTTGGGTAAAATCATCTCATTTGTCGTTCGTGTTTTAACTTGTAATTATTCATATGATTACTTAGATAATGATTACTTAAATCCAGAATATAAAACATGGTTTATATATAATATATATTCAGAATATATATATATATATATATAATAGATCAGTAAATGGAATGAAATACACCGTTCATAGAGACGGTAGACCGTTCGTACGCATGAACGCTGTTTTCGTTTCCTTATTGAGTTGAATGGAATTAAGTAGATGAAATACATATATATACACATAAATCAAGTAGCTTTATAATATCATATATTTCATTATTATTGCTTATATATACTTTATAATCATTCTTAAATGGTTAACATGGAGAATGAATCTCATCGCGTCGTGGAGAGGGTAGTCCGTACGTACACACGAGCGATGATATCATTTCCATAATTATTGAATTGGAGTGGAGTGGATGATACAATATATCAGAATCATTATTATGTTATAATAACTAAGTATAGTTATTCTTTACACCATAATACCCATCCATGTAAGGTGTTGGTGGAAAAACAGATTACACCACGGCGTGGAGACAGTATTCCGTACGTACGCACGCGCGGTGATTTCGTTTTCCGTAGGATGGATAGATGGTTAAATAGGGTTGTTTCATACTTATAATAAAATATCCGTATATGAGTGATACTGACATTATTACTTAATAATGAAACAACCTTAGAATAAGAAGTGGAAGAAGAAATAAAGGTGAAAGAATTGGTAACGGAAATTACCTCTTCTTTGAAGTGCTTCTTTGAGACCTCCTTTTAGGACACTAAAATGGGTCTTTTCAGAAGACCAGAACCTCTAGGATGTTTCTAGGGAAGTGGAGAAGATAATTTAGCAGGTTTTGGTCTACCTTGAAGGCTCAAAGTTGTGTGAGGAAGAGAGGGAGGAGGTGCCCTTTTATAAGGGAGGAGAGGGGTACCTTTGGAATAACTAAAACTTTTATTTTATTATAAAGTCAAATTCGGTTTTAAATAGCTCAAAATTGATTTATTTAGAAAATAAAGTGGGTATGTTTAGAAATCCTCTCATCCAATATAATTTAGACAAGTTTAGGTTCCTATTTTAACCTTATCATTTAGATTTAACATTAAGTAAAATAATTTTACTTTTTCGTGTCTTCTTGTGTTCTTACACTATAAGGTTAATAAACATACTATAACAAGCCAAACGAACCCCAAGTTGTTAATTATTAATATATATAACCTTATCTAAGTCATTTGGCCAAACATTAGATTTTTAGGAATAAAATAACAATTAATAATATAATATTTGTTTTAAAAACTATTTTATGTCAATTTTGACACTATTTAGTAATTGATTTTTGTGAAAATCATAACAGAATGATAAGTTGGAACAAAGTAAATTAAATCAATACTAACATGTCATATTAACCTAGAAAATTAGTTTAATTCATAAAAAGTCTCAAATTATATTTATTTGGGTATTTATAACATCAATTATGTCAATATTTCATTAACAAGATAATAATTGCATCATCGTTGTGTCATAAATAATTTAAATTATTTAATGTCTAAAAATTACAAATAAAATACCATTATGTAGGAAATCTTTTTAGATTTGTAATGAATATTTATAGTCGAATTTATCTTATGTATAACCCTATATTAAAAATGATTTACTTATTAAACTTTGATTTTAACTATTTTAACCCTTCTTTAAATAAATTAATAGTAAATGTCCTAATCTAATCCAAGTGGGCCTAAATGGTCATATTTTATTCCTAAGGTTGTTTTTGGTCTAATTAAACTTTTCCAATAGAATTAGGACATGTGTTAGGGTAATAATAATATCATTTTTACCCTTAATTACCCTATTTACTTTTAATCGTGGTAAAAAAAAGTAAAAAGTTACTATTCACCAAAAAATTATTTTCATCTCATTGAACCACATTTTACTTAATGACATCAACCGTGTCTCTCGTATTTTCGAAATTCCACTCAGAGAAGCGGTAAAATTAAGTTTTATGAACAATTCAGTTTTTTTAACTACCACTTAGTGGTTTCACTATTCATCAAAAATTGAAAGTTTTCAGAAAAATACCAAAAATTAGGCCTAAGCTATATTTGATATTATGAACTCAAAAATGATGTCTATTTTACAAAATTCAAAACATATCAGTTACATTAACTAATTTAAAAATTAATTCCCGTGGTTAAAACAAATAGCGTGTTTTTAAGAGATAATAACTATCAAAAGATTGACACTTGTTTATAACTGGTTTAAATGTGAAATTACATCCAATGACCAACATTGAATTAAATTGTAAAAATATATTCTAAATATACTTTAAAACCACTCAAATTAATAATTTATCACTATTAATTATTTCGATTAAAAAAGTTGTTTTTAATTAAAATTTAGTAATTTTCACTATTCATCAGAAAATGAAAGTTATCCGAAAAGTACCAAAATTTCAACCTAAGCTAATTTTGATATTCCGAATCCAAAAATGAAGTTCATTTTGAAAAATAAAATTTAGAAAATTTCAAAAAGTGGTTATTACTATTCATAACGGCTATTTTTAATAATATTGTAATAGTATATCGTTGTTTAGTGAAACTCGGTATTGCGTACTACACATGATATCGAGGAAGGTCGCGATTGCGTGTAATGCAAGGCAAGTCAAGGATGCGTGTTGTGGAAGATCTTTTTGGTGTGGCGTACAACACAAGTCATTAATGAAATTAAAAACAATATTTTTCATAAAATCTCAGGGTGTTACATTCTACCCCCCTTAAAATGAATTTCGCCCTCGAAATTCGTCGGGGTTATAAATGGTTTACTATTCAAAAGTTTCTTTAATAGAAACCCACATTGTAAAAAGGAATACCAAAACCAATAATTTAAAACAAAAGTATGAAACGTAACGGTTACACAAATAAACTAATCACTGGGTTTCCACATAGGTGAAAATATGGATATGGAAGAGAAATCTAACCATCATGTTCTGATGGAGAGTGGTAGAGAACATGGCTATGGAAAAGCCAGCAATCACAAGGCCATAAATTTGTGACGATCTAGGGTACCATCTGATTCATCAGATATAAGGGCACTAGGACAACATTTTTTGTTTTCAAGATCATTTCCCTAAAGTTGAAGAATTTGAATTAGAATAAATACTTACTTTATTTTGGTACAATCTCACTGTTGTTCGTGCCTTGAACAATTTCCACTTCATCTTTTAAATAAATGAAGTTGAATTTGTTATTCGTGAAGTGTTAGCAGATCATGTGATAGAATGACGAGTCATTCCATTTGTCTCAAACAAAAGGTTAACAAAAGTTATTAAATATACATAAGTAGATCTATAGTGAGATTAATCATATATGGTTCCTAAAATGGACTTATACTTCATATATCATACTGCTTAATATAATAAAACTAGTTCTACTAAACAGGGACTTCCTGTAGGCCAGTGGTAGGCGATAAAGGCCAGTCACACTTTGGTTGTGGGTTCGATTCCCACAGCCTTGTCCAAAGCGATGGGTTGTCGCCCATCCTGCAGGTTTTCCTTTTTCTAAAACTATATTACTATAACATACCATCAATAAAATCGAAAAAAAACTTCTATCCTTAAACAATACTAACTTATGTCCAACATAATCCATTCCAATCTTTAGGCTTATCCATAATACTGCAGTCCACTCTCATAATATAGTGAAAATGATTACCAGAGATTTAATACCATCATTGATCCCCATATATCATAAGATATGTCTTGTTGGTCACATTACAAACATTCAAAGGCCTTAATCATGTATTCTCTTGAATACCCATTGAACCTTAGTGAAAACATGAATGCAGTTAAAAGTTAACACCTTCCACATACCAAAATCCTCAAAATTCTATATACTCAAACCATGATATCACTTAGTCCTTATATCAATCATGAGCTCATGAATACTGTCAAACATTTCATTTTCTCCTTATCCCTTCATTATGCCCATATCATCTACTTTCCAAAATATTTGAATCACTTTTCATGGTTACCGGTACCTTAAAATTATTGAAAACCACACTAGACCAATACATAAATATTCTTATACACCATAAAAGTACCTCAACAACATTATTCTCAAATACCAATACATAAACACTTTAGTCCATCCACTTCAATGATTGTCCTGGAATATGTCCTTCCTTGATTTAGAAGTAACTTTTTAGGTCAGGGCATTGAGTTGGGTAATGCCCATGTTCTCAACAAATAAGACATTGAACTCTATAACAGTCTGTCACTCTATGACCCTTTTCTCAACACAGATAACATTGGTCCCTCCATTTGAGGTATTCCTCAAGGTTCTTCTTCCCTTCTTTAGAAATCTCAATCTTCCTTTCTTTATGCTCCTCAACATGCGAACATGCATAATAGTTTATCTTCCTCTTCTTTGATGAATTAGGCATACCACTAAATTTCACCTTGTTAATCATATATTGCGATGACTGATTCGGCATAATCACAATATCTTTCTCTCTAGGAATTACACAATTTTTTTGCTCATAGTCACCAATTTGTTCATTGGATTCAATGTTAACTGAATTCCTTCTGGTTCCCTCCATTTACTAAAACACAAAAAGAATTTTGTGAGAGGCAAAAATCATGCTAGAGAAAACAACATAGTAAAGGGGAGTACCCTCAATATCTAACATCTTAGGTTAAATTCTAAGATCGTTAGCACAATTCTAGGACTATAACCTATACGTATACTTAACCTTAGAGACATCCCTAGACATACCTTAGAAATATCTCTAGGGATCTCACTAACGTTTTTGCATCCTAATTTCCAAAGGTTGACTAAACCTTTCCTCTGATACCAACTGTAGATACCCGAAGCCTGACGTACATGGAAATTACATTAAATTTTCGGAATACTTATTACATAACAAAAACACACACACAAGGATCGTAATAGTTTAGTGTCTTTGGAAACTTGGAATATAATCTTCTAATTGTGGTGAAAGATCTTCAACATCTCCCATAAAGATCTTCCCTTTTTTTACCTAAAACATTTCTTTATATCTTGGGGAAAAGAAAACATAAAAGGGTGAGCTCAAATGCTCAGTAAGGGTAAACAAAATAAATATCAATCACATCATATTCATAAGAACATAACATTTTGGAAATCTTAACCTGCAAAAGAGAGCATAATTTCATAACATGGTATAAATAATAGTAGTGAAATGAAATCCCAATAATCATAACTTAAAACATGAAACTTTGTGGCATACACACATAATCATAGAGAATCATTTCTTGTTAGTCAAAACTCATTGCCAAGACTATCTTAGTGGACAAAGTCCATTTCTGAACCGAGTCACCCTCGTTTCAGTCCTGTTTCACTGAACCGGTATAACCTACCATTCCAACCATGTCTATATCATGAGATATAAAATCTTTACCCAATGCATTGGAGGGATATATAGGTCCCACCCATCTCATAATGATACCATTCTTATGTGTGCCACAAAATCATAAACTATACATCATTGCATAACCCATGTAATAAAAATGGGAATCTTAAACATCATGACATCATAAAACAATTCATATATGATAAAGGAATTCATAAAAATAATTCCATCACAACATAATCAATTCAATGTAATAATAGAGATAAAAACAGAACCCTTTATTATCTTAGATGGAAAATAATTTTGATAAAACACTTGAACTTCATTCTTGAGAAAAATATCCTTTCTACTTCAAAAACATTTTTCCTTTCTTAACAGTTAATTAATTTTTAAAATAAAAGAAGTTGATTAAAAATAAACTTGAAAACTTGTAAAGGAAGCTTCTTGGAAATAATGTTTTAAAAATCCATTCATGCCGTATAAGTTAAAAAACATTCTTCTCGTACTTTTTTCGGAAAAGTCAAAAAATACCTCGTACAAAAAATGACAAAAGATTCCTTTCATATCCTTTACTAAAAACTCACCGAAGGGTAAAATTGGATTTAAACAATTGTAGGTGGATGGAAATAATATTACATATTGAGGAAACATGGATTTGGATGATAAAATACACCCCAGTAAATGCCAAAGTATAAACAATCTCAGATAAAAATGAGATTGTGATATTTCCCTTGCCTTAGGTCCGATTTGCTTCGTAAGTGTCCGAACCTCCTGTATAATGATTTAAACAATGTCATTGACTTATTACAGAATCATATTCATTGTTATTATATCATATATGGTTCACTTATGACTTTATATTACCCGTTCTTTTGTAAATTCATGTTAAAGTAGTGTTTTGGGTAAAATCATCTCATTTGTCGTTCGTGTTTTAACTTGTAATTATTCATATGATTACTTAGATAACGATTACTTAATTCCAGAATATAAAACATGATTTAAATATAATATATATTCAGAATATATATATATATATAATAGATCAGTAAATGGAAAGAAATACACCGTTCATGGAGACGGTAGACTGTTCGTACGCATGAACGCTGTTTTCGTTTCCTTATTGAGTTGAATGGAATTAAGTAGATGACATACATATATATACAAATAAATACAGTAGCTTTATAATGTCATATATTTCATTATTATTGCTTATATATACTTTATAATCATTCTTAAATGGTTAACATGGAGAATGAATCTCATCGCGTCGTGGAGACGGTAGTCCGTACGTACGCACGAGCGATGATATCATTTCCATAATTATTGAATTGAATTGGAGTGGATGATACAATATATCAGAATCATTATTATGTTATAATAACTATGTATAGTTATTCTTTACACCATAATACCCATCCATGTAAGGTGTTGGTGGAAAAACAGATTACACCACGGCGTGGAGACGGTATTCCGTACGTACGCACGCGCGGTGATTTCGTTTTCCGTAGGATGGATAGATGGTGAAATAGGGTTGTTTCATACTTATAATAACATATCAGTATATGAGTGATACGGACGTTATTACTTCATAATGAAACAACCTTATAAGAAGAAGTGGAAGAAGAAATAAAGGTGAAAGAATTGGTAATGGAAATTACCTCTTCTTTGAAGTGCTTCTTTGAGACCTCCTTTTAGGGCACTAAAATGGGTCTTTGAAGAAGACCAGAACCTCTAGGATGTTTCTATGGAAGTGGGGAAGAGAATTTGGCAGCGGTTGGTCGAGTTTGAAGGCTCAAAGTTGTGTGAGGAAGAGAGGGAGGAGGTGCCCTTTTATAAGGGAGGAGAGGGGTACCTTTGGAATAACTAAAACTATTATTTTATTATAAAGTCAAATTAGGTTTTAAATAGCTCCAAATTGATTTATTTCGAAGATAAAGTGGGGATGTGTCTAAATCCTCTCATACAATAGAATTTAGACAAGTTTAGGTTCCTATTTTAACCTTATCATTTAGATTTAACATTAAGTTAAATAATTTTACTTTTTCCGTGTCTTCTTGTGTTCTTACACTATAAGGTTAATAAACTTACTATAACAAGACAAACGAACCCCAAGTTGTTAATTATTAGTATATATAACCTTATCTAAGTCATTTGGCCGAACCTTAGATTTTTAGGAATAAAATAACAATTAATAATATAATATTTGTTTTAAAAACTATTTTATGTCAATTTTGACACTATTTAGTAATTGATTTTTGTGAAAATCATAACAGAATTATAAGTTGGAACAAAGTTAATTAAATAAATAATAACATGTCATATTAACCTATAAAATTATTGTAATTCATAAAAAGTCTCAAATTATATTTATTTGGGTATTTATAACATCAATTATGTCAATATTTCATTAACAAGATAATTATTGCATCATTGTTGTGTCATAAATAAATTAAATTATTTAATGTCTAAAAATTACAAATAAAATACCATTATGTAGGAAATCCTTTTATATTTCTAATTAATATTTATAGTAGAATTTATCTTATGTATAACCCTATATTAAAAATTATTTACTTATTAAACTTTGATTTTAACTATTTTAACCCTTCTTTAAATAAATTAATAGTAAATGTCCTAATCTAATCCAAGTGGGCCTAAATTGTCATATTTTATTCCTAAGGTTGTTTTTGGTCGAATTAAACTTGTCCAATAGAATTAGGACATGTGTTAGGGTAATAATAATATCATTTTTACCCTTAATTACCTTATTTACTTTTAACCGCGGTAAAAAAAAGTAAAAAGTTACTATTCACCAAAAAATTATTTTCATCTCATTGAACCACATTTTACTTACTAACATCAACCGTGTCTCTCAGATTTTTGAAATTCCACTCACAGAAGCGGTAAAATTATGTTTTATAAATAATTCAGTTTTTTTAACTACCACTTAGTGGTTTCACTATTCATCAAAAATTGAAAGTTTTCCGAAAAATACCAAAAATTAGGCCTAAGCTATATTTGATATTATGAACTCAAAAATGATGTCTATTTTACCAAATTCAAAACATATCAGTTACATTAACTAATTTAAAAATTAATTCCCGTCGTCAAAACAAATAGCATGTTTTTAATAGATAATAACTATTAAAAGATTGACACTTGTTTATAACTAGTTTAAATGTGAAATTACATCCAATGACCAACATTGTATTAAATTGTAAAAATATATTCTAAATATACTTTAAAACCTCTCAAATTAATAATTTATCACTATTAATTATTTCGATTAAAAAAGTTATTTTTAATTAAAATTTAGTATTTTTCACTATTCATCAGAAAATGAAAGTTATCCGAAAAGTACCAAAATTTCACCCTAAGCTAATTTCAATATTCCGAATCCAAAAATGAAGTTCATTTTGAAAAATAAAATTTATAAAATTTCAAAAAGTGGTTATTACTATTCATAACGTCTATTTTTAATAATATTTTAATAGTATATCGTTGTTTAGTGAAACTCGGTATTGCGTACTACACATGCTATCGAGGAAGGTTGTGATTGCATGTAATGCAAGGCAAGTCAAGGATGCGTGTTGTGAAAGCTATTTTTGGTGTAGCATACAACACAGAACATTAATGAAATTAAAAAGAATATTTTTCATAAAATCTCGCGGTGTTACTGTTTTATTACCTTTAATAAATAAAATGTTGTATAATAGTAAATATATAATTATTATTTTGTGGTGTGTTCCATCTAATTCAATAAAAAATATTATGTAACAGCCTTATTAATTAATATTTTCCACTAGACTCAGTCTTGGTCTATTCAAAATCCTCTAGCATTTATTGAATATCTGAATAAATATTTTATTCGTAAATATATATTTTATTTCCAAACTAGAGAATAAAAATTTATTAAAATATTCAATAAATAGAATAAATATTTTATTCACAAGAGAGTTAATAAATATTTATTTAATTTATGAGATCAATATAACATGAATAAATTTATTCCTCAAACATGAGAATAAAATTTATTGCCTTTATTAAACTCAAATAGAATTTAATTGAAATCAACAGAAACACTTATTGTGTGAACCTCTAGGATTCCATCTCGTTGGCATTATGCAGGCTTGCTAAAAGTCAAAGATTACTCTTTAAAAACGGGTTAAGGAACCCAATAGAAAGAAATTAATGTCGCAACATTAACCACCACATACTAACACTCACTGTGTAATATAATCCCTTTTCATAATATCTCATTATGAAGTTTGCACATCTGTGTCACCAACCTATATGGTCAATATGTTTTTCTTTGACTATCTAAAATAAACACATCGTTGCACCAGGGCCCTGGGACTTAAGGAGATGGTTCTATTCCAACCAATGGTTCATGATATCATCTTCCAAAAATATGGAAGAAACAAGTCCTTCCTTGAATTATTCATTAATGACATGTCACACGTGATTCACCCAATGTATCCAACATCACCCAGAACTATTATCATCCTAGATTGTAAAATACATTTATGTACATGAGTTATAACATGAATAGATAATAATCATAATGCCTAATTTCCATCACAAATTCTTATAGATAGGTATATCTTATGACACCAAAACATGAAAAATTCCTACTTGAGGGCATGTTCTCACAATCTCATGCCTTAGATATTACAAAGTGAAAACTTCATAAGAAGAATCCTCAACTACTTATGAGTACTCTCACCTGCCAGTCTTTGTAATATGTGTCCCATCATTTCACATTATCCAACAATATAACATTATTCGCAAATATTTTCATAGCACAACAAGGTTCTCATCATAGTGGGGAACTGTTATGACCTTATCAATGTGATGTATACTCTAGGAAATTATTACATTAGAGTAATGTAGAACAAAAAAAACTATGTAATAAAAAGTTTTATTAATATTATATACTTTGAATATTCATGTAATCAAAGTAAAAATAGTTGGTCCTAGGACAACTAATCTAATAGAGGTTATGCAGTATTCGGTTCAGACCTAGTGGTCTTGGTCGGAATGTTACAAAATGGTATCATAGCACCATGATTCACTAACTTGTTTCTTATCTTTTTCTTGGATTGGGACATTTTATAGAGGAGATAAAAATTTTGGATTCGAGCAAGGAAAAATATGTCAAGGCCTATAAAGAACTACATAGTGGACCTCCGAGTTTCCATATGTGTGAATTTATGTTCTGTTGTTACTATTGATTAAATTTTCCTTTCATGATGCACATGAGGTTACATGTGGTTTATGAGACTTCTCGAATGTTCGTGAATCATGAATAGGCATTTAGGTTCACATTCCATATATATACTTATTATTATGCAACATAATAATTCATTAATTAAATTCCTTGATTTGTGTTAGTTGTTCAGGATAGTTTGTTCTATGTGATATATACATGTTTACATGATATGTTATATATCTTTATTGTCATTAATTATTTGAACTAATCATGTTTTTTTGTTGGGATATATTTGAAAACTATGACTAATGTTCATGGACAGAGACAAGGGTTAAGGAAAAGAGGGTTATACCTGGGGTATTGGGTAGACTCCTATAGAATCCTTTGTGTGATCACATAGACTAGTTGGACTTGTTGTGGTCATAATGTTCTTATTTTTACAAATAGATGAATTTGGGTTTATAATGTATGAACATAATGATATGAGTTGTTCGATCAAGACTTGTAGTGATAATTCTTGGGGACGAGAAGAAAATAGTGTGGGAGAATGGTAATATCCTGATTTTTATTTATATATAATAAAAAACCCTATTATTGTAAATTTGTAAGTTTTGTTATGTGAAAATGTAAATTTTCAATAAAAATAAGTTAATTAATGGTTTAAAGGTCCTGTTTAAGGATAAAATCTTCATTAACACATTATAATATTAAATAGAATATTTTCAAAGTTAGACACCGAGTGAGTGTGAGATTTGGAGTCCTATAGTACCTTGGCATATATGGAATAAATAAATTAAATATATTAAATTATGCGTAACTGATTTATCAGAATTAATTGGATAAATCCCAAATGGTGTGTCATATGAGAAATTAGAGACCACTATTAGGTCCAAGATATGGTTTTTACCCTAGGTGGGTATTACATTATGTGTGTCGAATGTTTGATCAGGTTTCTTGTGAGAATAAGTTATTTCATATTTTTTTATTTTTTTCATAAAATAAATTAATATCACATAAATGGTGAATTTTATGATAAATACTAAACCATAATTAGGTCTACAATGTGGGGTTTACCCTATGTGAGGTACAAATTTTATATGTGTCGGGTGTTTGGAAGCATCGCACGTCATAATACCCTATTTTATATTTATTTATTTATTTATTTTTATTTTTAATTGATAAATAATTAATATCTCCCAAATGGTGCATTGTACGAGAAATATGAGACCACTGTATTGTGGGGTTTACTCTAGGTAGTGTATAAATTTTTTGAGATTCATACATTTGCACAGTTCACACATGAGGATAATTTATTTGGAATTTAAATTTTGGTAGGGTAATTAAAATAATTATAATAATCCTAATAATATTTTAATATATTATTATTATTTGTGTTCAAGAAACTAAAATAGAAATTAAACATTGTATTGAATTCACTTAATTAATGAATGACCTTTTCCATGGGTGGATATTTATTTCAGGGTTATATAATAATAGTATTATTATAATTGTCCTATATAAATGAAATTGTGTGGTAAATATCAATTTTTAACCACTCGGTATTTAATGGAGGCTTTTATTTAAAATCATAATAGAGGAACTAAAGTGGGTATTTAATAATAATAATAATAAACATTGTTGTTGTTATTTAATAACTAAATATGGAAATTTATATCAATAGTGGAAATGATGAAACTTGTTTAATAATATAATTTATTATTTTTAATATTATTAATGTGAGATATTTAATAATAATTATAATTTTTTTTGTTGTTATTAAGTTATAATATAAATATGTTATTTATTTTCAATACACTATTTTTGTCATAACTCATTCATATGGTGTCAGATTGATGCGTCGACAGCAGTAGTGTGACCCTAAAATTGAGGCATTCTTTTCAACAGTAATATTGAATATCTAATTTGGGCTCATGGTACAGGTCAATGAAATTCTCAATATTTTAATGAGTTGATACATGAAATTAATAGGATAGAGTAATAAATAAGTGAAGCAATTAATGAAATTTACTAAATTGATTGATGAAAAAGTATTATAAATTATATTTTTTGTGGTGCGTATGGCATGTGTAGGAAGCCCATTATTTCTCATGCATATCCCATCTCTCACTCTATATATCTCTTCTATTTTATTTTATAGTAGTTGGTGGATTATCTGAGTTGTAAGGGCTCCCTGTAATCCTATATCAGACCCAGGTTAAAATATGGGTTGGAGTGAATTTTTTCAGTCAGGCAGTGATGTAGGCATGACACATGATGCAGACAGGTGGTGTTGCTAGCATGATGTGGGCCTAATGATGCTAACAGTATGATATAGGCATAACACTGCACTAGTCCTTCATGCTAGTTTTTTTACCTTTGAAAAATGTAATCAGATTCATGCCCACTCGGTCTTCGAGCCGTGTACTGAATAAATTAGGCTTGATGGGTGGGTTATCCATTGGGGGGGCTATGGCATGACTTTTTCAACTGTGTATGTGGTGTGTGTTTGTGTGTGTCTAATATAATTTTACACCAAACCACCTAATATAAAAATTTATTTTGTTCTTATAAAATTTTCTCCTCAATATCTTATTCAATCTTGATCGGATTGACATTTTGTCTGTTCCATTGGATTCATCTCGATGAGTATAGATTTATTCGGAAGATTTTTTTTAAGGTTGTAGGGTAATTTTTTCTGATTTAATTAAATATTTTTAATTATCAATGGTATCTATGACTCTAAATATTGTCAATATGCGGGTGTTTTAAGGATTCATTGGCGTGTGATCATATTTTCTGGTTGGTGTGTGAATGTGGTTCTGGTGAAAACACCTTGGAAGAACATTGTTGATGAAATTGATGGCTTTGAGGTAAGAGGTTAATTTCTATTTTGGGCCTTGTATATATATGATGTTACCATGATTTGAAGTTTATCTTGGACTAACCCATTCATGTGATGAATTTCATGTGGGTGTGTGAGTATCCATGGGAATACTTATTTTTTTGTGATTATCCTAACTTTGACCAGGGTGTGGCTTATCATTACTTGCTAAGACACATGTTTTTGTATGTTTAATATCCAATAGAATTGTGTTATAGGAACCAGGATACTCATGTAGAGCCTTGAGCTTGCAAGTTATGCATATCAGTGGCCAGTTACCCAACCTAACACATTCCTAACATCCTTAAAGGATAGTGTAGCTACCCAATAAGAGGGGAAAGCATAGTATCTAGCTAGTACATACCAGTCATGGATACTTACCGACTATGGACATTGGTGTTAAACAAGTTTATCCTGGATGGGGAAGCATAGTAGAGAGATGGAATATTTCGGACATGGATTCTTACAAACATGGGTCCTAGTTGTTTAAAAAGGTTAAGTGGTTCGAGGTTGTATAGTGGTTAGCTGGAAGATACCGATCATGGATTCCTATAAAATTGGTCTATGGGTGTTTAAAAAGGTCAATCGGGATGGGGATCGGCTTTTTAGAACATGGGGTGTTCCTATAACAACCACCTATGAGATAAGGTGAACTTTGTTACCATAGTAGAGGTATGTATTTTCAGGAAATTAATACCAGAAATGGGTAAGCAGGTGGGGCCAAGGTACGTGGCGACTTGGTCAACACATGATGACTCAACACATGTATGTTTAATAAGAATTCACTTATGTTATGACATAAAATGGTATATGTATATTTTGTACTTATTTTAAGGACGCATTGTTGGTTTACTACTAAGTCTTTTAGTCACACCCTACTAGAGAATTTTAGTGCACTTGTAGATTTCACAATTAGAGATTCGGTGAAGGGAAGAGACCATATGGTGGAAGGCTGAGTAGTGGAGCATGAAGATGGAGAAAACTGAGACAAACACCAGAGTACCCTGCAGATGCTCATTTATTTACTTGTCTTGTATTTACCTTCTTCTTACAATCGGGATAGGCCTTCCACTTTGGGAGATACTTTTATATTTATTTCATTATTCAGAATCTGCATTTTACTATGATGAGTTATCCATTGTTTTGTTATTGATTATAAATCCTATGACATTTGATAGAGGGTGTACTCTCCCCATTATCAGAAATAGACAATCACTTCTAGTTGGAAACCTCATGCATACGCATTGGCCCATATGATGTCACGTAGAATCCGACTTGGAACTGTTAGTTCAGGTTGGGATGTTACACCTCACACATCGTGTACCCCTTGACCCCTTTCTAGGAAACTTTTACCTTCTATATATCCTTTATTTGAATTCATATTTTGGAACATGAGTAGCTTATCTTGATTATATTTTCTCATAGAACACAATTTCCCAATTGTTGGGGAGATTTTGAGATAAAATGTGAGAATTTCATTGCTTGTTGTGTATTGAGATGATGCCCGATGATGTTAATGGTTAGACAGGATCACTATAGACTTTTTAAGAAGTTCCCTCTAGTAGGGATGGACCGAGGAATTCCTAGATGTTTTTTGAGTGGAATCCCCCTAGTGGAAGGACATGGGTCCACGAAGATGAGAGTGTAACCCCTCTGTTTCACCAAGGCATGGGTCCTCAACCACAAGAGTGGAACCCCCCTTTAACATGGGTGTGGGTCCTCTATAGATACTTTCTGATTGGAAACCACATGACATAATAGAGCATGGGTCCCGGATCTTTATAATGGAACCCCCTTTCATACCAAGTCACGAGTTCTCTACCTACCAAGTGGAACCCTCTATCAGCATAGGGATTGGTTCCTCACAACACTATAGTGGAACCCCCCATCAGCATGGACATGGATCCTCTATGGAAACTTTATCGTAGTGGAACCCCGATGATGAACTAGGGAATAGAACCTTTAATTCAAGTCCATGCCCCCCTAACTGTGTGACACAGTGAGGAGGCATGTTTTGAATTTGATGGTTACTATTGAGTTGACATGTGATATACTATGTATCATTGATAGACTTTTGGAATGGCTGGATACTCTTCTTCTTAGGATGATTAGTGATATAGATACCCCCTTATGCTACTGCTTGGGCTTATTTAGACTAAGAATATATATTCTTATTTTTTATCCACAACTTGAACTTGATTACTCTTCTTTTAGGAGAGGCGAAGACATGCAGATTATTTCACGTGCTTTCTATGTTTATCTTCTCATGGTTGGATGATTCTACTCTCCTGTTAAGGGTGGCAAAGACTTGATGTGTAGTTCATCTACTCACTGGGTAGAGCCTCTTGTGTTCATATGATGATACTTTCACTCTTGGTTATGGTTAAGCTATTCTCTTTAACTGTATGTTTCATCTAATATCTTTCTACTTTCTATTGTATCTCATATTACTCCCCCTTAATCTTTTTGGGAATCCTACTGGATATTTATATACTCTCCCCTGCATGGTTTGTTCCCCCAATGTGTCCTATCTTTTACAGATGACAGACTGGTGGACCATTACATCAGAGGAGCTAAGGGATACAGGGTAATTTGGACTACTTATGGTGGTCATAGCTTTGGATCCAAGTGTTTTCATCTCTCATCAGTTTACTTTTTTCAATTTTTTCATCTTGTGACACTCTTCTATATGGACGTGAATTTTTCCCTTTAGTTTTTAGTTTTCACTATGGTACTTTTGTTCTTTCATGATGTTCATGCATGCTTGGTTTACTTTATAGCAGTGTTGCATCTTTTACTCTTTCCATCTAAAATTTTCCATCAAGATGGTTGTTTTTGTGTGTATATGTACTTAGGAAAAGTCTTATTTGAGTTTTTTATTCCTTTATCACTTTCCACCACCCCCTGGCCTATGGAGGTGAGCTTGGAGTAGTCACTGCTCGACCCCTGGCTTAGGTCAAGTCATGAAACCGGTTTCTATCGATTGGGGAAGAAATCATGTGGATATCCATGAAATATAAAAAACATCTAATTTATAGCTTCTTAAATGGTTTTCTCATATACAATAATAATGTTTTTGGTGGTAAAAAAGAAGATGAACAAGGCAACATAATCATGCAATATATCCCCTGGTTTTAGAAATTTTTCATAAAACATATTTTATTCCTAATCCAAAGAAATAAAGGGGTCGTGATAGACTATAAAAGCCCTTCTAAAACTGGATATAACATAATAATAACATGATAATTATACAAGAACATCCATATATCTCTATTTAAGTGTGATAGGAACATTAGGTGTAAAATGGGATATTTCAAACTAATGAATAGGGTCTAAATTATACCAGAAAATGGAACGATACTATGGGTATGACTCCTATAAAAAAGGAAACCCCCAAGAGGTATGCATATATCAATGGATATATCAACTAAAATACCCATATATAAATAATATATAATCAAAACCCCATATTTCTAGCTCCCCTTAATACTTGAGGCCCCCATACCCATCCTTTTAGGGGTAGGGTCCCATTGAATCATTACTGGTAGGCCAAAAAAAGATAGTGGATATGGAAGAGAAAAATGATAATAGAGAATGAGAATTTTGAGGGGATGAGCACAAAGGAAACATGAGAAGAAAATAGCCATGTTTGAACCACTAGTTAATGAATGACATGCAATAAAGTTAGAAAACAAAGGGGGTAGAACATACCTCAAAATTCTAGAGGCAGAAGCTGTCATTAACTAGCCTCACCTATCCCCATTAAAATCATTTGTAGGAACTTATGTGGTCTTGGAAACCCATGAAATGTTTAGATACTCCAACTTAATTTCACTAAAAGGTTACCTAATATGGTTTTTCTACCCAAACCCAAATTAGAAAACAAGGACATGGATGAAATTACTAAGAATGTTTGCTTCGCTTGTTGCTTCTCAGTCTCTTTTCAAGACCATAGGGGTGGTCTCATATTCTTTTGGAGGGAATATATGGATAATAGGGTTAAATATGTTTCTCCAAATCACATTATTATATTCATTCACAAATTTTATGCACCTGAGTGGGCTTCTACTAGAATATATGGTTGGCCTTCTTAGAGAGTGAAATTGAAATAATGTCAGTTAGTTAAAAATATTCAACAAATTCATCCTAGAACTCTCTTTGTTGGGGATGAATTTAATGATATTTTATTCTATAATTATATGAATAGATTTTTTTAAAAAAATTACTCAACCATTTTGGACATCCAATAGGATTTTAAGCTGGCGGGACTCTCAGAAATGGGTTATTTTGGTTCCCCTTATACTTGGTTCCATGGAAAATCTAAATATTCAGGATTCACTACATGGCTGGATAGTTTTATGTGTTCAAATGAATGGATAAAACATTTTAACTCTTTTCAAGTGTCTCATCTTTCCTCTATTTCTTTAGACCTCTACCCAATATTTATTGACACCGCACTTGTGTCATGGAAATCATGGCCAGATAGAATCTTTGGATTTGAGAGATTCTCAACATATGTTACGGAATTTAAAAATAATATTCTCTTATGTTGGAAGGCAGTGACCCAAATATTATAAAAATATTCATTATGAAGCTTATATGTATAATTGATGTAGTGATTGAAAATTCCTTCACCCTGATGCGTAGTACATTGTGTTAGAAAGAAGTTTAAATTACTTATACTCTCACCGCCACTAATTCGCTTTTATATACTATATCAAAATTGGAAGGGGATCATTATACTGCTCTTAGGGTTAGAGAAGTTTTTCATTCTATACATGCCAATGATTCCTGCATTAATGTAGATGCCTCCAACAACTAATAAATTTACTATAAATCCTTGATGACAATAAGAAGGAACACAATTTCATGGTTTTATAATGATGATGATATTTTAGTTTCTGATGAGAATAGGATTCATGCTATTATCAATAATTTCTAGAACGACCACTTCAGGATGGGGGATTTCAACATTTCTCTATAAACTGATGCATTTATTGAACTGGTTATTATTGAGGTGATGGAAAACCATCTCTCTTGTGATGTCTCAAATGCATAGATTTTTTTTGGCACATAAACAAATTCACTTATCCAAGGATCCCACTCCGGATGGATTACATTCCATTTTCTTTAAAAAAACATTGGCACATTATTGGACATGATGTATTGGGTATCATTAAATATTTTTGGAGGGGTAAGTCCAATTTCCATGCTTTTAGTGAAACCATTGTCACAATCATCGCAAAAATAAAAATCCTACGGTGGTCATATATTTTAGGCCAATCATCTTATGAAATGTGCGATGCAAATTTTTTTCTAAAATATTGGTCAATCGTATACATATGTTTCTTCCTTCTATTGACACTAAAAACCAATGTGATTTTATCACCAAGAGTCTCATCTCTGGTGACTCTATTATTGTGCATCAGTTTTTCCATACCATGATAACCTGATATATATAAAAAAGATGTATCATGAACTGGAATATTGATATGACATGTCCTATAATTGAATTGATTGAAATTTTCTCCAGAATCTTATGAGAAAAATGGGGTTCTAGAACAACTATATTGATGTTTTTTATACAATGCATCTCCTTATTTTTCTTCTGGTTTAAAATCAATGGGGACCACTTTCATAAATCTTCCCCCTCTAGGGGTCTCCATTAGCGTGACCCACTCATCCCCTTTCCTTTAATTTTTTTTGCTAATATTTTTTCAAAATTGATATCTATGGAATATAGGAATAATCATGTGTATGGAGAAATGTTTTACCATTAGATCCCACAGACTTGTCATCTCATTTTCTCTGATGATGGCATTCAATTATAAAGAGCTACTCTGTAAGAATGTAGTACTATCAGCCAAATTATTCATAAATATGATCTAGCATCGGGTTACTCGATTAACATCTATAAATTTTGGATTTTTGTTACCACTTTCATCCCTCTAAACTGGATCAATGATGTCCCCACTTATTTTATGGTCTGGGTGGTTGGTAAAAAACCAAAAATACCTTGGGTTTTCTAAGGTCTTTGGGAATTTTAGAAGACATATCTTTTATATAATTATGGATAGTGTGGAAAAAAATATTCAAGGGTGGTCATGTAAAAGGATATTTAAGGATGGTAAGGATATACTCATAAAGGTAATTTCACAAGCCATCCCTAAATATGGTATGTCCCTATTCAGGTTACCAATATTTTTAAATGATCAACTTCACACTAAATTTCCAACCCTCTGGTGGGGTATGAATAATGATAAAAATAAGACCCACTGGATGTATTGGGCTAAGATCTGCATTCTTGAAACATGTGGTGACATGGGGATCTATGGATTAAGCCTTCTTAATGATGACCTTCTCACTAAGAAGGTATATTTGATTCTAGATAACACTTCTTCTATTTTCACTCAGGTCCTTTGCACTAAATACTTCTTACATTCATATTTTAGAGGCTCTATGCTTAGACCATGGACAATATTTTTATGGATATGTATATGGGGGTCACCAAGAGATGTTTTATAAAGGCATTTATTGGATTATTGATAATAGATATTGTGTGTAAATATAGACAGATTCTTGTCTGGTTGATTGTTAAAGATCGTTAGTGACATTGAGGGTCATTTTTTGTATAGAAAATGCAAAAGTGTATTCTTTGTTTAATGGGACTGGAGAAGGTCGGTGCTCTGATTCCTTAAAAACATTGTTTAATGAATGTGATATCAGAATTATTCTTATTTTTAGGGTGCTAAGAGGTATGAGGTTAGACTTTCTCTACTGGGGAAATAATTCCTTTGGTGCACTGATGATGATGATGAAAAAACTATTAAAAATTTGATGATTCATTTTAGTCTACTAATTCTCAAGCCGAGCATGACAATGGTGTTCTTTCCTTTTCTATTTCTAGTCGAATATTATAAGTGAGGATGAAATTTGGTTAGGATATAGTTGGGCATCGAAGATGTGGATAGATTAATGAATGAAGAATCACACAATTCAAAATTTAAAACTTACTGATTTATAAAATCTTGGTATATTAACTGTGATAAAGAAAAGATTATTTGGGTTTAATGAGGAATGATACTATGATAATCAGGTTTTTTGGAGATATTTTAATTTTCGGTATGAGTTTCTATATGGGCTGAAATAGTTGAATTTGGGGCTTTAGTTGACCCCAATGCTAGGGTTATGAAATTGTTAAAGAACATAAACTAGGTGGTCTCTCTAATGTTTGTGAGAATCTCCCTACCTATTTTTAGGTGTTGTGTGAGATCACGTAAGGCATTATAACCAAAGATATTATTACTGGAATGGTTTTATCTACCTAATGAAAAATAATGCATAGGATTTTGAATATTGAAATTAACATGGAATGGTCAGCTATTCAGAAAAAATAATTACCTATATTCAAATGTAGATAAATCATTATTTTTATGGGATTTGATTGAATTTTATGTGGTAAAATATTATGAGGTGTCTGTAAAATTCTTGTGGCTTCCATTGTACTAAATTGTTCCCATAAAAACATCCAAGGAGTGATTTTTTTTGGATTATTTTTTCTTATATTTCATAATGAAATAGGTGTGTACGATGATGTTTCTAAATTAATGTGTTCTTATTGATTATTTTATTCATAAATATTTCTTTTATTTTCATTTCATTAAATACTTCATTAAGATTATATAGGTAGTACTTATAGTGGCCAACCATTCTTGAATTATATTTTTTAATCTCTTCTCTCTCTTCTTCTCATCCTTCTCTCTTTTTTAATTTTCTCTATTTTGTAAATTAAAAAATTATTGAATGTTCACTCTCTATTTTTGATCTCCTTCCTCTAGTCGTGGAGGAATAACTCATAGGAATAGTTTCAATTGGTGAAAATCATTGCTTCTTGGAGATCAAGTATCTAGTTCGAACATTAACATATTATTCACTCTTAGTAGATTGGGAGAACAATATTGGGATATGCGATGACACACTCATTTGCAAGAATGGTTTTCTACTCTCATCTCCTTATGGGTTTTCCTCTTATTCTATTGTTTATTCAAAAAAGTAATTCAGGAAACATCATTTGATTTTTTGATCTTATGATGATCACTTTTTCACAAAATACTTTGTATAACAATGTGATTTGAGATTTTGATTCATTCCATATTTAGGAGATCACTCATTTGTGGGAGGAAATATTTTATGTCTTTATTAAATTTATTTAGAGTGATAGGTGCATGTATCGACAGATTTAGTGTGTGTAGTATGTGGTTTATCTTTGAAGGATAAATATTTATATACCAGTGATAGGCAGTAGAGAGTTGAACAATATGAAGCTAGTTCATTCTTGATGACTTTGTTTTCCCCTTATATTCTTATTTTTATTTCTCTTTTCCTCTTATTTTTCAATTCTTTTCATTTCTATTTCATCTTCACTATTCCTATTTTCTTTTAATATTTTCTAAATAGATAAAAACACTAACATATTTTAGAAGATTCATTGAGATAAACACACTACATCCTTGAGACCGACCCTTGGGTTTTCCCCTAAGCAATATCTAGGGGATAATATAAGTTCATCTTTCAATGTTAAAATAGTAGGCTATCAACTAGTCTAGGGTTTTAGTGGAGACTGGTGGAGATCAGTATCCTTCTTTATGGGATGTTCTTGCATGTGGAAAACATTGGTAGCATGAGCACCATTCAAGATTAATATAGGTTTTTTTGATAACATGTGGTTTTAAGAAGTTTATTTAGAACATTTTTATATTTCTATTTTAAATTATTTTGTATCCTTCTATGCATGTGCATATAGTGAATCCATCAATGAAGTAAAATTTATAGCTCCACGTGACAGATTTTATAACTATCACCCAAACTAGAAAGATCTGATCCTTAGATAGTTTTTCTGGTCCTTTGTTGGTTTCATGTCCTAAAATCCATCTCCTTTACTTCATAAATAATATACATAATTTAATGGTGTTATCTTTATTCACATAGGTCCATAGTTGACCGAAGCACATTATGTCACTATGATATTTATATTTCATACATCATATTTATCTTGAATCCATCTTATTACCAATATTTCATTGGTAATATCATTTTATATATTAAGTCATGAACCCAATACATAGATTAGCATCACTATACACTATGCGGGTACTATAGCAAGACTGTACATTGTACAGGGACTGTAGCATGACTATACATTGTGTGGGTACTGTAGCAGGCATTGTAACAGTTACTGTAGCAGGTATGTTTCGGTACTATAGTAGCTAGAACTATTCACCTTAGCCCGACAATTTGGGCTTGGAGCCCTTAAGGATTTTGGGCCACCCAGGCCTTCGGGTCAGTAGGGCTTTCGGGCCACCTCAAGGCCTTTGGGCGACAGGCAGTTTCCCCAGTCACACTACCAAAAAGAAGCAGCCCCAGAAGAGGATTTAGAGTAGGTGAAATCACCAGAATAGAGCCAAATGGATTTGTAAGAATGAGAGGGTATGGCTATTCCATCGAGACCAGCCTGTGCTTGCACGGGAAGCCGATCCAGATGGTCATGTGAAGGTGGAGAGCTACTATCATGATGTAGATGCTAGGGAGGGGTAGTTCCTTGTAGATGGTCTATTTAAATTCCCTAAGACCTTTAGGTCTTGTAATCTCCTAAGCCTACAGGCCAGGTAATCTCTGGGCCTATGGGCCTTGTAAGGGTTCCTACTCATCCCTTAAAAGGGGGGTTATCAAAAATCAATAAAAATGTAGGCATTGGGGCTATTCAAGCTACCACATAACTCCCTTTAACCAATAACTTACCTACCTAACTTATGATAAATCATAAATTAACCAATAACTTCCCTTATAACTTCCCTACCAAGATTATGATAAATCATAATCTATTAGGGGGAATGGAATACTAAAGGTATTAAAAATTTAAGGACTAAAAAAATTGAGTGTAAATTATGGAGAAAATGAATTCCTTGATGTTAAATAGAACATGGTAAATGAATAAACTATAAGGGGGAATGAAATCACTCGATAATAAATAGATTTTTAATTTAAAGTAATACTATAATTGAATCATAAGGTCTAATACATGAATAGTGGTGAAAGTATTCCAATAGAAGGATGGAATCGATTTATCAGATGTTTTTTCACTAAAATGTAGGCATAATACCATCTAAACAATGATTAGTTTCATTTCTTCAAATGATTGAAAATTAAATATGAAGAATTTTAAGGAGTATTTTGATTATTATTACATGGATGAGGATATTTAAATAAATATTCCTGAGGGATTGGAAGAACATAAGATGTAGGGCCCTTTTTAAGATGAAATAAAGACACAATGGCTTGAAACAAAAACATTTATAGTGGAACTAAAATCCTAAAACATTTATAGAAAGGAAAGGATTATCATGGTTAAACTATGAACATTTCTATTACCAGAAGTCATATGATGATGAGACTTGAATAATATTCTAAATATTTAAGGATTATATGTAATTTTTGGGTCTAGTGAGTTCATGTACATAAGATATGAGGTGTGTGATTTCTAGAAGATTACATATGAATGATTTTTGACCAAACAAGAAAATAATGGGAGTGAGGGTTTGTAGGGATAGGTAAATTGGTAAATTTTTATTATCCCACAATTAATTCATCACAAAAATTATAGAAAATTTTAAAATGAATAGATGTAGTTCAATATCAACTCCCTTCTTGGAAACATCAAGTTATCTATAGAACATGAACCAGCATTGAAACGTGAGGCTAGATATTATTTAAAAGTTTCATATGCATCAGTTATAAGAATATTAATTTATGAAATGATTTTTATGTTCCTAGTAATTTCATTTATAGTGGTTCCAGTAAGCGGATTTATGTTAATACTTTGAAGGGATCATTAAGAATCATTTAAGTGTATCATAAAACACTTAAAGGGACTTGGAGATATAAAATTATTCTTTTGGGAAGATATTCCATTTCTTGGATTCATGGATGTGGATCTTTCTGGTGATTTAGATACCTAGATGAAAATAAAAGGCTTAATGTTTATTTTTGGTGAAACAATGATCAGTGAGTTTTCTCATCTATAGCTTGTTTTGTACTTTGTTTGCAATAGATGAAAAATAAATAGATGTAATAAATGATATAAATGAGTTAGTCTAGTAAATAAAACTACTAAAGGAAAAAATAATTTCTATAGATGATGTAGTGTTATGCTAATATTTGAAATTTTCCATTCAACTTTATTATAATTCATTGATTCATGAATAAATGAAAAAAATTAACTTGAAATTAAATTTCATTAGGAATATTCTTGAATACAATGTGTTAGAGTAGTGGATGATAACTAAGAAGAAAAATCTTCCTTAATTGTTCAAAAAGTTTTTTGTTCAAATAATTTGGGGGAATCATTTTACCTTATTTAGACTTTGTTCATGAAATTATATTAAGAACACTACACACATGAGGTGAAAGATTGAAATTTTCTTATGCGCATAAGGATGTTGAGTTGTGCCAAATAATTAATTAATGATTCAATTGGGTGATTTTTGGGATTTTAAACACTCTTAAATTCATCATAATATGTTTATTTGAGGGATAGAAAATGAAATTTTTTTATAGATTGTTTTTTAAAGATATACGTCATAATAATTAGGAATGTACTTTTATTAGAAGGTGGATATCTTCTGATGAGTATCTAGTGATTGTTAGTGATGGTTTATTGAGTGAAAATATTGAGGTAGTGGCATTAGTTTTGAATTAGAGGTTGACCAACTATAATAGTGGGTTGATCACGATCATTGGATGGTAATGAAACATGTTCTACGGGATTATCATCTATATAAAACATATTTTTGATATGTTGATATGTATAATGATGAATCACTGTGGAATATTAAATAATTTGCTACAATATTATTAATCCATATTCTACCTAATAATATAAAATTGTGAGATGTTCGCCCATGTATTTAAGAGGAAATCCCAAACCATATAATATTATTTAAACCCTTCACTTTTGATATTTTCAATATTTTTTTGAATGATTTTATGTCAGTTATCTTGGTTCATACCAATATATCCTTTGACTATTTAATACAAATCCACTAGGTATTAGATGATATCACCATGATCTAGTTGAAGAGTCAATAATACCTAGGGAGGGAATATAGAAATTAAATGAAGAATTGGAGAAGAATAGCATAAGAGAGGGAGATAAAACAACCTAATCCATGAAATAAACCCCATTAAATCCTATATAGATCACCAATAGAAATATGATGAGGATATAATCCAATGAAGGATATCCAACCTCAACTAGCATGTCCTGATAACCAAAACCCATTGAGGTTTCTTTTGAGAAATCAAAAAATAACATAAATTCACCAAATTAATGGTAGGATTCCATTAGGATTCAATTGGGAAAATGTTGTGCTCCATTAGTTTTGGTCACCTACCATACCTCCAAGATCTTAACCCAAACCTTCATTGTTGAAGTTACCAACTCAAAAACATCAATATACACATATAAAACATGATAAAATCATACTACCAAAATATATATTTAAAAGAATTAAATTTTATTTTTATTTTTATCCGTTGGAATCTGACAATCTTCTGGTCCCATAGGTTATTAAAGACATGGGTTATTATAAAATTCATACAGTAAAATTTCTCATCCCAATATGCTTTTGATAATTCCTTTTGAATTTGAAAACACTTAATGAAATCTATCACTAGTCAAAGATCATAATTTTGAACTCTTTACGAGTACTAATCCACACAACATATTTAGTAGAACTGAATCCCCCTAAAACTTCTAATTTAAACTTATATACATAATAACAATTTTCTAAAATATGTGTCTAAATATGAGTAAATATTTATATGTCTAATTTTTTTTAAGTACACCAGTTGATCCAAAAACATATTACTTATCCTAGAAAATCTAACATATCATGAAGGTTAACCATCAACTCAATCGAATCCAGACACCTTAAATTCTAAAGGCATTACAAACAGAGTGAATTAGAGGATATTTTACCTTAAATCATTAACCCAATACCAATATTTGTGTATCTTGGACATTAAATCAAATTGGAAAATGAAATAAAGTAGTTAATTAATGAATTAATTGGTATATAGGGAAGTTATTGGGATGATTTGATAAATAAAACATTAACCAATAACATCCCTAATAACTTCCCTAGTAAGGAAGTTATGATAAATGATTCTTTAAATAATAACTTCGTTAATAACTTCCCTACCTAGATTAGTGGATCTTTTCAATTAATAGGGGCTACCCACATAACATCCCTTCATTATATTAATAAAATTTTCTACCCACATAGATTCCCACCTCCTTACATCCATCAGGATAAAAAATATATCAAAATTATTATTTATACATTTTATAATTTAGTGAACATCAAAAAATATATTAATTTATAAAATTGTTAAAATATAGGGTTAAATTTTTCATGTTATGATGATTATTTTTTATCATGATCTAAATAAATATCATATATTACAATAAATAATTTTCATAATAATTTTAAATCTTGAAATAAACATATAATAACTAACACTAGAATACTTTATATAAATAATTGACTAAAAATAGTTAAACTAAAACTATGAAAATATATCATATACATTTTATAAATTTATAATGTAAGGTCCTTAAATTAAATTCATACAAAAAATCGTGTAAAAATTTAATACATAATAAATTAAAATCTTATACATGAGATTTTTTCAATATGCAAGAAATTATTTTCCTGGCATGAATTTTCATATTTATGAAATATATCATACTTAATAAAAAATATTGAATATAAAATTTAAACCCAAAAATAATAAAATTAACTAAAACTCATATAATAATTCCTAACCCATCAAAACTAATATCAAACATATTACGGATCGCTCGATACTGAAGAAATGACAGAGTTCGCTAAAATCCAAACTCTTACATAAGATGCCTCTGAAATGATTTTCTTCCTCCAGAATCAAACTCAAATAAGAAAACCCTAAATTATAATATCCATACTAAGATACCTCTCAAATAGGATCCTACCTACCAATGGAAACCCAAACAAATTCAGAAAATGGGGTTTGAAATGGTTACACCTTTGAATAAACCATAAACCATAAATTGTTTAAAAACTCATTTACATTTCTTGGAACTATTTTTTTAAAACATTTCAGAGTACACCAACCCAATTCTAGTGGGAAATAAATCATTTTATATAACATAAACTGCACACACACCCTTTTATTTTAAATCAAAACTTTAAGATCAGTTTTAAAATATATGTTCTTTATTTCTGCACACAATTAAAAATATATTTTTTTTATTAATTATAAATCAATTAATAATAAATATAAATTATTAATTAATTAATAATAAATAATAAATACAATACCTAAATAATAAATAACTATTACCATTTACTATTAATTATTATTAAATAAGTAATTAATATTAAATTTACTAATAAAAATATTAATAAATAACTAACTAATTATTAATAGTTAACACCTATTAATTAATGAGAAATAAAACTGTAACACACCAAGGTTTTGAAAATAAATATTGAATGAATTTTATAATATTTCTATTAAACACAAATTTTCCTCTACTGTGTCTTGAATTTCCAAAAACTGTCATCTAGATTTGTGACCAGTAATTCATTTCCAGACTGATATAACAAACATGATTTTTGGTGAATAGTAACATATCCTTATGAATAGTAATATTAATAGTAATATGACCCTTATGAGTATTAAATAATGATATTATTTTATTTTCTTAAGGTAAAAAGATAATGAGATCTTAATTAATTTTTCAATGTGATATAGAACTAATTATACCTTAAAATTGTTATTTTTCGAATTAACTATGATTTTATTTAAAACTTAAATTAATAACAGTTAAAAAAATTATTTTTGAAAAATGGAGTTCATTTTTTAATTCTATACGTTGAAAAATGGTAGGGGTGAATTTTTGGTATTTTTCTAAAATACTTGAATTTTTCGTCAATAGTAAAAATACAGTTTTGGGTTTTGGGTAGTTTAATGACATTATAAGGACATAACAAAAGACTGGTCGACTTTTGTAGAGTAACATATGACATTTGGTGTCCCAATTGGATAAAATCAAGGGAAATACCATGGTAAATCCCATGTTTTGGAAAAAAAACCACTAATGAGGTGTCCCTTGGAAATCATTAAAAAACTCCCTCTCTTTTTCTATAAATACCCACTCATCCATTAATTTTATTTCATTAGAAATACCTCATCCAAGAATATATGGTGTATTTACCTCTCTAGGAGTCCTCTAAAGGTGTCCTTAATCCCCCAAGGTCCCAACCATCACGTTCTATGTGTTCCTCTACAAGGTAAGGGAATCCTCCACCCTCCTCTTTTAGTCGACACTTCTTTTACGTTATCTCTTTGAATTTCTATTCTCATATGTTTGAGTATTATTTTATATATTCCTATTATAGTCCTTTTTATTTCTATATGATAATATACCCTTTTTATCTCATCATTTAATTTTATGAAATTTTGAGCGACGTCGTTAGGGTGTCGAATTTTCGTAAGGGATCTCTCAACTTTTCATTTATTTTCAAGTTCATCTCTTTTTTTTTCCTCTCCTCACCTCCTCAGTCCAAAAGACCATGATAACTCTATTATAATATATATACAAGAATTATATCATGTTAATTGACTAACCATAATCAATATCCTCTCCCCCCCCCCATTTATTTTATAAATGAAATCAACATCCATGAGGTTCCAATTTATAGCCTTTGTGGACGACGAAGTTTCATTATTCAATTTATCCTTCATTACTAGTCATGAAACCATTTTTATGGTTGAAAAATACTATAATATATGTATTATAACACAGTTAACATTCAGGAAACAGTATATGTACATCTTATTAAATCATTAGACCAAACTAGTTTCTAATAATAAAAAAATCGCTTAAATAATCTAATTGAATATCATTAATAATTCATCTAATGATTCATCCTTTTTTCATGTAACCAAATGATAGAAATGAAAATTAAAACTTATGGATGTTCATAAATAATATGTAATTTCAGTTCTGGAGATTTACATCAATTCCACATGATCTCCATTACTTAAAAACAAGAGAACCGATTATGAAAATCAAGAAAACAAACACTCTGGAACGATGAAATTAGATATTATAACTTATCAATAAGGAAATAAATGAACAAAATATAATTATGATAAACAAAATACATGTCTAAAAATTTCTTAATAAATTTATTAATTATTCTAATTTTATATTCCAGGACCTTAAGTTCAAGAGGGGAACACATTAGGAATTAAGGTAAGGGTTTTCCACCCGAACTTCCATTTTCATTCGGGTTACTTTCACTATCTAATTACCTCAATAAAATTCATTTGTATTATTATGTAATCCTAATAAAATTTGTGTGATTATTCTATATATGTAAACCAACCTTAATATTTCTCTAGTTTATTTATAGTTACTTGTTCTAAAAGAAACATTCAAAACTATTTCCAAAATAAAAGCCCGATTCAAGGGAATTTCTCAAATTCTTATCTATTTTCAAGATAAATCTATAATATGTTTTTGGAAATAATTATCTTACTAAAATAAATCATTTTATTATTCAAATACTATATTACTTAACTTCTGGTTTTATACAAATATTTCTCCAAAAGAACTCATCTTTTCAAAGTAAAAGAGAATTTATCTCAAGATTTACTCAAAGATTTTATAAGTGTACCTTAATCTAATTCAACACTCTTGCTGATTCAAATGTATTATTTGGATTATTATTCCATGTTATCGTCTACGATATTTAATTCAATGGTTCATTATTATTTTGGCTGTTTATGTGCCATCTTAAAATTATTCATCAGTTTACTTAGAATGGTTAGTGTTTTTTCTTAAAGTTCTGGGAAATCTATTTATATTTCATATATTAGTTACAATATGAATGTTTATGTTGTTTATATTTATCCTTGTTCATATGAGGAATTCATTAGACATAGTAAGTGTCGGGTGGGGCTCTCTATATCCCCTCGGTGCATCGGTAGGTCTCATAAGAAAAACTATGGTCATGGCACGAGGCCTTGACAAAATGATTAATTATGGACTTGGCATGAGGGCTTGACGGTATGGTTATGTTGTCCCTCATTATGCATTACCACATTTTGAAAATAGTATTGATGGTTCATGTGGTTATTTGACTAGTAGAATACCCATGATTATTTTATGTTATGGAAATATTTACTAAGCTCAATTTCTACCATATTATATTCAATTTTATTTTTAGAGGCATGTGTTTTCAATTATTCACCATGTCTAATGATTAGGTTATCTTCCACTGTATTGCTTACCCTTACGGAGAATTTGAGCTCACCCCTTTATTATTTTTCATTTTCTCCGGACATGAAGAGTTTTATTAGGAATAACATGCTGAAATAACCTATGATTTATGGATTTTATCTTAGGAGTTACTCTATTATATTTATTTTCATGTTGTAATGTTTAACTTATGTATGAATCTTTTTTCCAATAATACTAAATTACTCAGTCATTTAGGATGATTAGTCCTTGTTTGTATGCCAATGTAATCAAATAAAGCACTGGCTCTGGGCAAGTGGGGTCGGGTCTTTACTGTTGGTATCAAATAATGTTTAGTAGAAAACATGGAAACTAGATTTATAAAATCTATTTTAGGGAAGATTCCCTAAGATAGTCTTTGAGGATAAACATACAATGACATCCTTGTATTTTGGTAAGGAATACATTATGTGGATCATTCAAGCAATACATCCATGTCTATATACGATCAAGTAGAGGAGGCTCGACACAGATTTACCTATGATTGAAAGCTCTAACAAGGAGTTTCGGGCTTTACCCGGGGTATCCTGGTACATGAAAATGAGCCTTGATGAACTCTTGGTTATGACACTCTCGGGGGATATTCTTAGGATAATTCACATTTTCTTTACAAGACATTATGAAGGATTTAAATGTATGTTTTTCCTCAAATATACCTTGTTTATGTTTAAGATATTATTTATGCATAGAATTTTTATTTATGCTATGTTTTTTTCTACATTGAGATTATAAATTATGATTCATATCTTAATCTAGTGTATGACATTATTTAGAAATGTATCCTAGTGGAAGGAATGGAAACCACATAAACGCGTGTTGGTATTTTCCTCCAATGCAAGATAATGATGTTGGCTATAGTGTTGTGACTGGTGTTAAGCAACTTATAATAATACTGGGAAAACTTACTCAGGTTATGAATAATAACCTTACCCATATGCAACATCTAGATCCACCTCATGGAGGAGTTATGTTAGATCTCTTTATGTGAAAACATCCACCATCATTCAATGGGACTACAAACCCATTTGTAGTTGAGTAGTGGATAATTTCCCTTGAGAATATATTTCATGCTTTGGGATATAATGAAAGAGATAAGGTTATCATAGAAGTTTATCATCTAATGGGAGATGAAAATATGTGGTGGTCATTAATCCAAAACAAAAAGGAGGAGTAAGAAATAGAAGAGATGGAATGGAGGGATTTTATGGAAATATTCTTAAAAAAATATTTCCCTTGAGAACAATGAGCAGATATGGAGAGGAAATTCTTGAATCTGAGGCAGAAGGAGGATAAAAATGTTTCCAAGTCTGAATCCAACTCCACAAGGCTAGAAATGCATGTTGTGGACAACATACGTAATCTAATGAGAAAAATTGATCGATTCTTTGATGGTTTGACACCATTCCTCCAACTGGCTCTAGTCTCCCAGAATTTCTCATCATATGAACACATAGTTTCATGTGCTATCAAGATGGAAAAGCAATAATCTATGTCTTATGACTTTAACGGAAAGCAATAGAAGAAGAGGGATACAGAAAACTTTTGGAAAGGAAGTAAGGAAATTGGGAAAAGAGGAAGAGTTGAATTTCCATCATGCAGTAATTGTGGAAAGAAACACCCTAGAACTTGCCTGAAGGGAATGGTAGTCTGTTACAAGTGCGGAGAAAAAATCCACCTATCTAGGGATTGTAAGGGGGGAAAAAAAGCTACCAATTTTATGTGCTACAATTTCAGGGATATGGGACATTATGCACACGAATTTCTTAAGTGTCTGGGAAATTTTCCCCAAAGAAGGCCAAGCTTATGCAGTCACAACTACAGAGGTTCAAGTTCCTAATGAAGTGGCGATATGTACATTGATTGTTTCATCAAACTTAGCCAATGATTTTTTGATTCAGGATCATGGAATTAATTTATATCTTCCGAGTTTTCCATGAAAATTAGACATGTCCAATTTGATTTAATAAAGGTGTTATCAATCAAAACTCATAGTGGATGTATCATTGCAACAAGGGCATGTCGATTAGTCCCCCTCATGACACATAAACGTTCTTTGTTTTCTAACCATATCATCATACCAATGGTTGACTATGATATAATTCTAGATATTAATTCGCTAACAAATTATGATGTGAATATCTATTGCATGAAGAAAGAAGTTACACTTTTTGAGAATGGTGTAGAATCCCTTATTTTTAGAGCAGACACCTCTCCATTTCATTATCATCTAGATCCACCCCCAGTAGCTCTACTGAATTAAATTATTGGGGAGGAAGGGAATGAAATAAATATGGGTGAGGAGATGAATGTACAGATAGAAGATGTACCTATTGTAAAATAATATGTCGACATCCTTCTAGAGGATTTACCTGGACATCCTCTATAGCAAGAAATTGATTTTTCCATTTACTTAATTCCTGGTTCAAGGCCCATATTAAATAACCCTTATAGAATGGACACTATGGAGTTAGTGGAACTAAAGAAACAACAAGAGGAATTGAGTAATAAAGGATTTATTTGACCTCGTGTTTCTCGATGGGGAGCCCATGTCCTCTTTGTCAAGAAGAAAGAGGGATCCATAAGGTTGTGCATTGATTATAGGGAAATCAAAGCTATTACAATAAAGAATAATTATCCTCTTCCACGAATTGATGATTTATTTGATCATCTTCATGGAGCCCAATATTTTTCAAAGATTAATCTTTGATCTGGATATCATCATTTTCTTGTGAGGAAGGAAGACATTCCAAAAACAACATTTTGAACCAGGTATGGGAATTACGAGTTTACAGTAATTCCATTTGGAATAACTAATGCACCATCTATTTTTATGGATTTGATGAATAGAGTTTTCAAGGAATATCTTGATGACTTTGTGGTGGTGTTTAATGATGATATCCTGGTATACTCTAAAATCTATGAAGATCATGCAAATCACTTGTGCACTAATCTGAAGAGAATTAGTATAAATAAATTATAAGGTAAGTTTAGCAAGTGTGATTTCTGGATCTAATTAGTTTCCTTTCTAGGAAACATTGTCTCTAAGGATGTAATATCAGTATATCCTGCAAAGATATAAGCTATGCAATAATGGCCTACTCCAACGAACTTAAATGAGGTACGTTGTTTTATTGGTTTAGTAGGTTATTATCAGTGTTTCATTCAGAACTATTCCTGTTTAGAAAATCCAATGACCAAGCTTACATGAAAAGGGGTTAAGTTCGTATGGACTAGGGAATTTGAAGAATGTTTTGAATAATTGAAGTGGAGGTTAGTGACTGATCTGATCCTAACCCTGCCATCAGGGAATGATGGTTTTGTTATCTATAGAGATACATCAAAGAAAGGACTTGGTTGTGTCCTTATAGAGAATGATTGAGTGATTTCTTATGCATCTAGGAAGCTAAAAATTCATGAACACAACTATCCAACTCACGATCTTACATTAGAAGCAATAATCATTTCTTCGAAGATTTGGAGACATTACCTCTATGGCTAAAAATATGAGATATATACTGATAATAAGAGTTTGAAATATATATTCTAATAGAAAGAACTCAACATGAGACAAAGGAGATGGGTTGAGCTACTCAAAGATGACGATTTCACAATACACTACCACCTAGGTAAGGTAAATAAGGTAGCAGATAAGTTGAGTAGAAAGAACCATGGAATTCTAAACAAGATGAGATTTTAAAGTAATCCAATGTTCATGGATCTAGTAAATATGGATATGGGAATTATCAAGGAAGGTAACACATCAGTATGTTTTAAAAAGGTTGCCAAACCTTCTTTACTGGAAAGGATAAAATGTTCTCAGGATGATGATGAGAATTTTCAAAATAAAATCAAAGTTATAAAAGATGGGAAGTTGACTGACTTCACATATGAAGGAGGAATTTTGAAATTTGGAAAGAGTCTTTGTGTACCTTATATTCCTAAGCTAAAGAGATAACTATTGGATAATTCTCATAGCTATAATTTCACTATGCACCCTAGTAGCACAAATATGTTTACATATCTAAAGGAACATTTTTGGTGGGAAAAATGAAGAGGGAGATTGCTGATTACCTATCGAGATGTTTGGTTTGTGAACAGGTGAAGTCTGGAAGACAACTTCTGGGAGAAGTCATGCAACCCCTTCCTATTCTTATGTAGAAATGGGATGATATTACAATGTAATTTGTCATGAGGATACCAAAGACTCCAAGAAAGAATGATGCGATATGGGTTATTGTTGACCATCATACAAAATCAGCACATTTTATTGATATAAGAGAAGATTTACCACTTGACCATTTAGCAAGACTATATATTAATGAAGTTGAAAGACATCATGGTATACCCTCATCAATTGTTTCCTATAGGGATCCCTGTTTTACATCATGATTCTGGAAGAGTCTTCAGATGGCCCTAGATACTGATTTTCATTTGAGCACTACCTACCACCCACAAACTGATGGAAAATTATAATGGACTATTAAAACTTTGTAAGACATGTTGAGATATTGTTCACTTGATTTTCAAGGCATGTGGGATCAGTATTTACCTCTCGTAGAATTTTTCTATAACAATAGCTTCCATTCAAGTATTCAGATGGAACCATATGAAGCATTATATGGAAAGAGATGTCGTGCACCAACTTGCTAGGATGATGTTGGTGAAAGAAAGATCATAGGCCCGGAACTTGTTGAGGAAACAACGAAAAAGGTGAAGATTATCCAAACCCATATCAAAATAGCTCAAATTAGGAAAAAGATCTATGCTGATAACTGATTAAAGGACTTGGAATTTCAAGAAGGATGTCATGTTTTCTTAGAGGTGTATCGATGGAAGGGTATTATATTATTTGGTAAGAAGGGAAAATTAAGTCCCAAGTACATCGGACCTTTTGAAATTCTAGACATAATTAGAGTCATAGCTAACCCTTTGGTAATTCCTCCATGTCTTTCCAAAGCTCACATTGTGTTCCACGAGTCAATGTTAAGAAAAAACATGTCAGAACCAACACATGTACTCACTTATGAAGAAGTAGAACTTGAGCCTGATCTGTCTTATTGTGAAGATCTTATAAAGTTTCTTGATACTAGAGAACATGTATTGAGAAATCAGATGACTCATCTAGTAAAGGTTCTTTGGAGGAACCATAAGATGGAGGAAGAAACATGGGAACCAGAGGATCTTATGTTAAAGACATACCTGAATCTTTTTAGGTAACATTTTGTGAATTTTGATGATGAAAGTTTTGTAAGGAGGGGAGGTTTTGAAAATAAATATTGAATGCATTTTATAATCTATCCATTAAACACAACTTTGCCTCTACTGTGTTTTGAATTTTGAGAAACTGTCATCTAGAGTTTTGACCAGTAAGTCATTTGAGTCTGATAGAAAAAACATGATTTTTGGTGAATAGTAAAATACCCTTATGAATAGTAATATAACCCTTATGAATAGTAAATAATGATATTATTTTATTTTCTTATGTTAATAAGCTAATGAGATCTTAATTAATTTTTCAATGTGATATAAAACTAATTATACCTTGAAATTGTTATTTTTAAAATTAAAAATTATTTTATTTAAAAATTAAATTAATTATATTTAGAAAATTATTTTTCAAAAATGGAGATTATATTTGAATTCTACATGTCGAAAAATGGTACGGGTGAATTTTTTTGATTTTTCTAAAATACTTGAATTTTTCTGAAAAGTAAAAATACAGTTTTGAGTTTTCAGTCGTTTAATGGCATCATAATGACATAATAAATGGCTGGTAGACTTGTGTATATTAAAATATTACATGAGGTGTCCCAAGTGGCTAAAACCATGGGCAAGCCCATGGTTTGGAAAAAACCACTAATGAGGTGTCCCTTTGAAATTATTAAAAAACTCCCACTCTTTTTCTATAAATACCAACTCAACCATTTGATTTCATTCATTAAAAATCCCCCATCCTAGAAAATCTGGTTTTTTACCTCTATAAGAGTCCTCCCAAGGTTTCCTTTAGCTCCCAAGGTCCCAACCTTCAAGTTATAGGAGTTAATATACAAGGTAAGGGAATCCTTCACCCTCCTTTTTTAGTCGACACTTCTTTTATGTTATCTCTTTGAATTTCTATTCTCATATGTTGGAGTTCTATTTTATGTATTTATCTTATTGTACTTTTTATTTCCATATGATTAGATACCCTTTTTCTCTCATCATTTCATTTTATGAAATTTTATGCGACGTCGTCAGGGTGTCAAATTTTCATAAGGGAACTCTCAACTTTTCTTTTATTTTCATGTTCATCCCTTTTCTTTTCCTCTCCTCTCCTCCTCTTTCCAAAAGACCATGATAACTCTAGTATCATCATTATACTAAAATTATATCATTTTAATGTACTAACCATCATCAATATCCTCTCCCCCCCCCCCTATTATTTTATAAACGAAATCAACGCCCATGAGGTTCTAATTTATAGCCTTTGTGGATGATGAAGTTTCGTTCTTCAATTTCTCCTTCATTACTGGTCATTAAACCATTTTGATGGTTGAAACAGACTATAATATATGTATTATAACCAAATTAATATTCAGGAACAGTATATGTACATATTATTAAATCATAAGACCAAACTAGTTCCTCATAATCAAAAAAATCGCTTAAATAATCTATGTGAATATCATTAATAATTCATCTAATGATTAATCCTTTTTCTATATAACAAAATGATAGAAATGAACATTAAAAATTATTGATGTTCATAAATATTATGTAATTTCAGTTCTGGAGATTTACATTCATTCCGCATGAACTCCATTACTTAAAAACCGGAGAACCGATTTTGAAAATCAAGAAAACGAACACTCCGGAACGACGAAATTTGATATTATAAATTATCAATAAGGACATAAATGAACTAAAAAGAATTATGATAACCTAAATACATGTCAAATTTTTTCTTAATTAAGTTATTAATGAGTATAATGTTATATTCCAGGACCTTATGTTCAAGAGGGGAACACATTCGGATTTAATGTAAGGGTTTTCCACCTGAACATCCATTTTCATTCGGGTTACTTTCATTGTCTAATTACCTCAATAAAATTCTTACCTATTATTATTTACTCCTTGTAAATTCTGTGAGAGTATTATATATATGTACACCAACCATAATCCTTCCTTATTTTATGTATAGTTACATGTTTTAAAAGTAACTTTCAAAACTGTTTCCAAAATACAAGCCCGATTCCAGGGAATTTCTCGAATTCTTATCTATTGTCAAGGGAACTCTATAATCTATTTTTGGAAACAATTATATTTATAAAATCACTCATTTTATTATGAAAATACTATCTTACTTCACTTCTGGTTTTATATAAATATTTTTCCAAAAGAACTCTTCTTTTCAAAGTTAAAGAGTTTTTATCACAAGATTTACTCGAAGATTTTGAAAGAGTATCTTCATCTATTTCAAAAATATTGTTGATTATTATGTATTTTCTGGATTATTATTCCATGTTATCATATACCATATTTAATTTAATGTTTTATGATTATTGTTTCTATTGATGTGCTATCTTAAACTCATTTATCAGTTTACTCCAAATGGTTAGTGTTTCTCCTTAATGTTCAGGGAAATCTATTTTCATTTCATATATTAGTTTCAATATGAATGTTTATGTTGTTTATATTTATCCTTGTTACTATTAGGAATTAATTGGACATAGTAAGTGTCGGGTGGGGCCCTCTATAGCCCCTTGATTCATCGATAGGTCTTATGAGATAAACTAAGGTCATGGAACGAGGCTTTAAAAAAATGATTACTTATGGTCTTGGCATGAGGCCTTGACGGTATGGTTATGTTGTCCTGAATTATTCATTCCCTCATTATGAAAATAGTATTGATGGTTCATGTGGTTATTCGACTAGTATAATACCCATGATTATGTTATGTTATGGAAATATTTACTCAGCTCATTTTCTACCATATTATGTTCAATTTTATTTTTAGAGGCATGTGTTTTCAATTATTCACCATGTATAATGTTTAGGTTATCTTTCGCTGTATTGCTTACCCTTACTAAGCATTTGAGATCACCCATTTATTATGTTTCATTTTATCACGACATGAATAATTTTATTATGAATGGCATGATGAAATAACCTAGGAGTTATGGATGTTGTCTATGGAGTTTCTCTATTGTATTTCTTTCCAAGTTGTAATGTTTAACATATGTATGAATATTGTTTTCAATAATACTAAACTACTCGGTCCTTCGGGATGCCTATTCCTTGTTTGTATGCCAATATAATCAAATAAGGCACCAACTTTGGGCAATTGGGGTTCGGTCCTTACATAAACTATATTTAATTAATTGTTAATAATGTTAATTACAAATTAACCAGTTAGTTAATAATTACAAATAATTATTAATAATAAATAACTAATAAATATTTGTAAATATTCTTTAGTTAATATGTAAAGACCCGTAAATTTTAAGGAAATTTTTTTTCTTAATTTTCTTTGGAATTTTACAAGAACGCAGTTTCTGACGGCACCTGATTCCGAGGCCCAGTGTGCCCGGAATCATTTTCCGAAGTTTGGCTCGGGTACGTTCAGTGAACGAATGAGCGGGTTTTTCTAACTTTTGAACTGTTGCTCGGAATCAAATTCTGAGGGCACCGATGGGATCGTAGCGCCGGTACTTTCTTAGAAACGCCTCTTCCGGAGTTGCGTTTGCTCGGGTGTGGTTTTTAATTTTTGGGGGTTAAGTGAAGAAAATAAAATAAAGTGGTGCGAAAACTTTATTTTATTTCACTTAAAGCCACTTAAAGCCACTTAAAGCTGCTTAAGCTGAGTTGAAGCAGATAGGGTGGAACCCAAAATATCCAACCCTCTTGGTAGGATATTTGTGAGGTGGGGCCCGCATGAGCCCCACCGTTTCTTTTCCGCTAAGTAACGCACCCGCGAAAACCCCTATTAAATGAAAGTCAACTGACTCGTTTTCTAAATTATTAACGCCCCTATTAATTGGGCGGTTAGTTCATTGCAATTAATTCTGTGAATTAATTTTTCGTTACTTATCTTTGTTTTTAAAATTCTTTAGTTGATAATAAAATAAGATGAGGACTTATTTTATTATCGGGTTGTTGCGCTAAACCTTTGGAGAATCTCTAAAGGTCTTCATCCACCTTCGCGAAGAATATGAAGAACCCGAAGAACACCGGCCTCCGACGAAGGGCGACGAAGAACGCCAGACCCCCGGAGATCGACGTGACGTCGTGTTCCACGACGCCGACGATTCTTCTCCCGCGACGTTCTTCTGCGACGTTTCTCCTCCCGTGACAAATCTTCGATCAACTACTTGAGGTAAGAGATTTCGGAACTTTTAAATTTCCTTTGTGGATTTTATCCTTAACATAGATTTAATTCATGAAATAAAAATCTGTGTGTGTTTTTCTTAAAACCTCAGAGATCGTCGACGCGACGCTGTATACCGCGACGACGCGACGCCCTTCCGCGACGCGACGATCCTTTTCTTCCGTGACGGTCAATTCCGCGACGAACTCGCGTCCGACGATGACGAAGGTAGGGGTCATTTTGAAAATGATAATACCCATGTTTGTTTTCCTCCAAGGCAAGAATGTGGACCAACCAATTAACAAGTTGGTCCGTGGATTATTATTGCGGGTCGAGGTTTATCAATTGCTGGGAATTATGGTGTTGTTTCAAACTGCTAACGCGGTGGGTGCGAACCAACGAACAAGTCCAGACCCACCGCCCTTTTGTTCTTGGTGTGCGAAACGGCGGACGATGACAAAACGGGCCGCAGAGACGATATTTTGATTCCGTAGTGAAGAACGGGACCCCGGATGAGCTACGGCGCAGACGGAAATGAAATCGGAGCACCGGAGAAACTCCGGTGGCCCGGGGACTCCACCGGCGGCGCGGGTCGCCGGCGTGGCGGCGCCGGAGGCGGCGGCGGGGTGCGGTTCTGCGGCCGCGCGGAACCGAAGCAGGGACGCGGCCGGCTGCTGCGTCCGTTGGTGAGAGGTGGCCCCAACCGGGGCCGCGGATCCATCATGTGGGGGCAGCGCGCCCCCGCCCCCTGATTTCCCTCGCTCGGCCGAGCCGACCCGCCGGTTCGGGCTGGGTCACGCCCTGGCCGGGCCGGGCCAGGCCGGGTCGGTCCGGGCCCAGACCCCCCGTTTCCGGACCTTTTCGGTCTTTTTCTCATAACTTGAGTTACGGGCCTCTGAACGACGCGCCTTCAGCGGTGATGCGACCCTTGGATCGAGACGGTCGTTTTGGTATACTACACGCAAGGTTTCGGAATACATTCGGTTCGGCCGGGTTGGTTCGTACACAAAACCAACCGGGCCCTCGGAGCAGAAACGCTTATATCTTGAGCTCCGGACGTCCAATTGACGTGCCGTCGACTTTGATGGATTCCTATAAGTGAGAAGGATCTTTTGGCTTTATCCACTTGAGGTTTTGATGTCGTCGGAGTGCGGTCGGGTTGGTTCGCTCACGAAACCAATCGGGCCCCTGGAACGAAAAAGCCAATAACACACAGAACGGGCGTCTGATTGACGCGCTGTCTATCTCGTTGATTTCCTCTTGTTGAGAAAGAACTTTTGGCATACTTCGCCCGAGTTTTGGTTACATTTGGATAGTGGCCGGGTTGGATTGCACCCAAAATCCAACCGGGACCCTGGAAAGGAAAAGATGATTTCTTTCAGATCAGACGTCCGTTTGACGAACCGTCAGCAGCGTTGGTGATCACATTGTGAAACGGTCCCTTTGAGTATACCCTATGAGAGTTCGGGGTATAGTTGAGTTACGGCTGGGTTGGTTCGCACACGAAACCGACCAGGCCCCGGGGACGAAAAGGCTAGTCACTCACAGACCGGGCGTCCGATTGACATGTTGTCTGTTGTGTTGAGACCCCTGTGACGAGGCGGTCCTTTGAGATACTTCTTAGTGGAACTTTTTGATACTTGTAGTATCGACCAGTAGCTCGTGGAGAGGACCCTCCCGGAGACGAGTGTGCGGAGTACGAAGACCGTATAGCCGGCTGAGACCTGACGACTGCTTGACCAATCGAATCGGTGTGTTTTGGATAGCCCAGTGGGGAGTGCTTGGTTGTAGCGGCAGACCCACGACAGAGGAGTGCTTGGTGGTAGCGGCAAACCCGCGGTACTCAACAGAAGGAGTACCTCTGGAGGCTATGAGGGGGAGCGCTTGGTTGTAGCGGCACACCCACGGTGGAGGAGCGCTTGGTTGTAGCGGCAGACCCACGGTACTCAACAGAAGGAGTACCTCTTGAGGCTATGAGGGGGATCTCTTGGTTGTAGTGGCAGACCCATGGTGGGAAGCGCTTGGTTGTAGCAGCAGGCCCACAGTACTCGACAGGAGGAGTACCTCAGCAGTCTTAGGTTAGTGAGCAGTACCTCGGAGTCGTGACGGGACCACTGTACACTCCAGAGACGGGGCTCTTCAGTAGTTACGGTTTCGATAATGAAAATCCTGGTTTGAGCTGAGTCTATGACCTTTGTGCTTACCTCAATATTGAGATGGGTTACTTGATAACTTAGGTATATGTATGGCATATACCTGGGTAGTGGTTATCCGTTGATTTCATAATCCTTGTGTTTCCTCATGATTGTGATGGGTTATTTGATAACTTAGGTATATGTATGGGCATATAACTAAGTAGAGGTTATCTGTTGAGATCTTCTTTGTGGTTATCCTTGTTGGTTTTAGTGAGACCTTGAGGGTCTCAATGTCCCTACTTAGTATCGTTATACTCACCCCTGCACGGGCTATGCCTGCACCTCGTTGTGTTGGTTAAAGACGACGGGCAGTGCTGACGGAGGCCGAGTGTTCGAGGACTGGACGGTACCCGGAGGTGGACTACACGACGAGTCAGTATCTGGTGGTGGAATTCACGGCGAGACGACACTCTAAGGAGGTTGACGGGTGAGAGCGTTGTGGAGGCTATCTGTACCTACCCTTCAGGTAGGATCCGTGGTGGACGATCCAGGAGCTGCGCCATCTGTACCTACCCTTCATGTAGGATCCGAGGAGGACGACCCAGGAGCCGCTTCCGTCCTTCCAGCTGTTGTCTTTTTCTGTTGTACTTTGTTCAGCTGTAGTTGTACTTTCATTTGGGTTTTTATTCTGGCCCATTTACCTTTCATCACTTCTCTTTGTACTTAGTCTTTTACTTCCTCTTGTACTCTGTGGTGTTTTGTTTACTTTTATAAAGGAAATGCCTTCCCAGTTATCGGGATTTACCCCTTTGGTGCTAGTCGCCAGCCCCTGGCCTATAGAAGGCGGGCTTGGGGTAGTCACGGCATGGGTCCCGAGGACGGGTCGTGAAAAATTGGTATCAGAGTAGTCGGTTCTACCACAGAACTTATAACTCTGATATTTCCTTTCTGTGAAGCAATAGTGTTAAGAGTACCGAGTGTGGTTTTCGGTTCAGGGAGTCCAGTGCTGGTGCGGGCGGCCAACGTATCCATACACCAGGACCGTGACAACCGATTTCCGACTCTGTGCATGAAAACACTGATTGCGTGTGTGTTTCCAGATGTTTTTAAATGTCAACTCAAACCAGGTCAGCTCACCAGGTATAATCGTTTGACCGTGTCACGTTGTTTCTTTCAGGATGCCTTTTCACCGACGACCAGCTAGAGCCCAGAGGGATGTGCGTACTGACAGCCTGCCGAGCGACGAGGCTTCGGTACAGGGCCCTCTTGCAGTTGAGGCACCAGCTGAGGCACCAGCAGTACTACAATATGTTGGGCCACCGATGCCACCAGCCCTAGTAGTAGGTGATGCACGCCACTTGAGCGTGTTGCACGAGTTCCAGCGCCAGAGACCACCCAGGTTTCGGGGAGAGACGGACCCGCAGGCGGCTAAGGATTGGCTGGAGGCTGTGGTGAGAGTCTTCAGGCTAGTGGGGACGCCGGCAGACTTCATGGTGATCTTTGCTGCCAGCCTTCTTCAGGTAGCAGCAGGCAGGTGGTGGATCCACTTGTTCCAGTTTTGCAACGGGGTGGCCTTCACATGGGAAGACTTCGAGACCTTTTTCAGGGTAGAGTTTGTGCTAGTAGATCTACACCCTGAGCGTGTACAGGAGCTTCTACCTTTACCGCAGGGTTTTAGATCAGTAGCTGAGTCTTCTGTGGGCAGTAGAGAGATGATGAAGAGGTCTAAGAGGACCAGAGCTAGCCGTACGAGGAGCAGGAAGTGTTATGAATGCGGCGGAAAGGGTCACCTGGCACGTGACTGTCTGACTCCTCGTACAGTTGATCTGCAGGCTTTGGAGGAGCCACCAAGGCAGAAGCAGCGGCGGGTGCTTGCGCAACAGCTAAGAAGTGGAAAACGCAGTAGAGCTCTGGGAGCAGGTGGACAGGAGAGGAACTAGTGGATATGTCCCTTGTACTTCTAGTTCCATGTTGCGGTTGTATTCGTGTCTTTGTACTATGAGCTGCAATAATAAAAAGACACTTATCTTTGTAATGTTTGCTTTCCTGTCCTTTTGTTTGGTTGATACCGAGTGGTCCCGGTTAAAATTGTTGACTTAACCCTCACTTTCGAGATTTCTACTGGAGGAGACCCAATGACCTCGCACTGATGCCGACAGTGTGACTCAACCCTTGGAGGCGAGAGTGACAGTTGGATCTCTTGGTAGTTACATCGAGGCCTTACGATGTCATCCATGGCATGAATACATCATTCATGTCAGGATTGATTGTATTAGGAAATGGGTGTGGTTTATCCAGGGGATGAGACCGAGTTTCTCTTTTCGGCAAAGGAGAAATTTTAGTAGCTCTTTCAAATCGTAGGCAAAGAAGGTGAAAATCATCCAGGGGCGAATGAAGACTGCACAGTGCAGTAGAAACAGGAAACTGGCGCCAGGCTTAGAGACTCGAGCGTGTTAAATGTTTCCATAAGAGGAAGATTTAAGGAGAGATGAGTCTGTGAAGAAGCAGACGTGGAGCCAGAGCTAGGAGAGCAGCATGAGGTGGTGTACATCTTAACATGCTACAACCATCCGCCTTAGTTATCCCTGCCAGGCTCAGGGAGCGGGAGGGTGGAGGAAGAGTGCGGCTGCATGCGGTCAAGGAGTGTGACCCAATGGCTCTAAAAATGATTCAAGGGACAGTCTGTGTCCACTACTAGCTGTAGTAGTAACGGATGTTAATATGAATCATTCCTTGCTTTCAAAAATCTTGTTCCAGACCTAGAGATTCCGATAATCCGTGGACTTGACCCTCACGTCTGGAGATACCTTGGGAGGAGACTCGATAATCACACTTACGCCGACGGTGTGGTAAGACCCTCGAGGCGAGAGTTTCGGTTGGAATCTCTTGGTGGCAGCGTTGAGGCCTTACGACGTTGGTTTGAGTATGGACTGGGTAATCATAGTTCATACACGAATTGACAGTATTAGGCAAAAAGTTTGTGGTTTAACTACGACGTCGGAATGGGTTTTCCTTGGTCGGCGAAAAAGGAAACCCTAGGCGGCATAGGGTAACTCATGCACAGGAGGGTGCGACCGATCACTCTTGAGTCGGTTAACCTTACCCTCGTGGAAGCAATCGTTTTGAGTTCCAGTTCTAAACAGGAGTTGGAGACCTCTGGAGTTCGAGGATGACGATCACGTCCTTATACGGATCTCACCTCGACGAGGTTTACGGAGATGTGACCAAGGCGGAAAGTTATCTCCGAGGTTCAGCGGACCATCTTAGGTCCTCGGCTGGGTAGGCGGGGTGGTTTATCACTTGACCCATCCACCTCAGTTTCACCAGGTGCACGAAGACTTCCACGTATCTCAGCAGAGGAGATACGTGCTCGAACCTTCACATATCATCAACCATGGGGAGCTGGACGATGGCGATGAGGTGACTTTCATGGAGGTTCTAGTGGGGATCGAGGATCGACAGGGGTGGATCCTGTGAGAACGGACTATTCATCGGGTGCGCTTCACTGGCAGTACGGGAACCTCCATGTGAGCACATGAGAGTGGGAGGCTCAGATGCGTGTTCAGTACCGCTTTTGTGACCCTAGTTTGTGTTAAAGCTTTACGAGGACGTAAAGCCCTTAGGTGGGAGTAATGTAAAGACCCGTAAATTTCAAGGAAATTTTTTTTTCTTAATTTTCTTTGGAATTTTAAAAGAACGCAGTTTCTGACGGCACCTGATTCTGAGGCCCAGTGTGCCCGGAATCATTTTCCGAAGATTGGCTCGGGTACGTTCAATGAACGAACAAGTGGGTTTTTCTAACTTTTGAACCGGTGCTCGGAATCAAATTTTGAGGGCACCGATGGGATCGCAGTGCCGGTACTTGGTTAGAAATGCCTCTTCCGGAGTTGCGTTTGCTCGGGTGTGGTTTTTAATTTTTGGGGGTTAAGTGAAGAAAATAAAATAAAGTGGTGCGGCAACATTTTTTTTCACTTAAAGCCGCTTAAAGCCACTTAAAGCTGCTTAAGATGAGTTGAAGCGGATATGGTGGAACCCAAAATATCCTACCCTCTTGGTAGGATATTTGTGAGGTGGGGCCCACACGAGCCCCACCGTTTCTTTTTCGCTAAGTAACGCACCCGCGAAAACCCCTATTAAATGAAAGTCAACTGATGCGTTTTCTAAATTCTTAACGCCCCTACTAATTGGGCGGTTAGTTCGTTGCAATTAATTCTATGAATTAATTGTTCGTTACTTATCATTTTTTTTCAAATTCTTTAGTTGATAATAAAATAAGATGAGGACTTATTTTATTATCGGGTTGTTGTGCTAAACCTTTGGAGAATCTCTAAAGATATTCATCCTCCTTCACGAAGAACATGAAGAACACGAAGAACGCGAAGAACGCCGGCCTCCGACGAAGGGCGATGAAGAACGCCATACCCCCAGAGATTGATGTGATGACGTGTTCCGCGATGCCGATGATTCTTCTCCCGCGACGTTCTTCTGCGATGTTTCTCCTCCCACGACAAATCTTCGATCAACTGCTTGAGGTAGGAGATTTCGGAACATTTAAATTTCCTTTGTGGATTTTATCCTTAACACAGATTTAATTCATGAAATAAAAATCTGTGTGTGTTTTTCTTTAATCATCGGAGATCGTCGACGCGACACCGTATACCGCGACGACGCGACGCCCTTTCGCGACGCGACGATCCTTTTCTTCCGTGACGGTCAATTCCACGACAAACTCGCGTCCGACGATGATGAAGGTAGGGGTCATTTTGAAAATGATAATACCCATGTTTGTTTTCCTCCAAGGCAAGAACGCGGACCAACCAATTAACAAGTTGGTCCGTGGATTATTATTGCGGGTCGAGGTTTATCAATTGCTGGGAATTATGGTGTTTTTTCAAACCGCTAACGCGGTGGGTGCGTGTAACGCCCCGACCCCAGTTGCCCAGAGTCGGTGCATTAATTACATAACATTGGCATGATCACAAGAAAGATCAAATCCCGAAAGAACGATTGGTTTAGTAGCCTTGGAAACACTAGATATAATCATAAAGTTTTACATTACATTTCAAAGTGAAAAACTACTACAACAACAAAGTCTTCATATCCACACTATTAACCCCTCATAATATCCCTGCAAGTCATTCATAATTTACTTCTTCACTACCTGGGAAAAATAAAACATAGAAAAGGGGTGAGCTCAAATGCCCAGTAAGGATAACAATATAGCGGAACATTCATAATAAGCATAAACATTTAAGGTAATGAATTACTAAAACAAAAGCCTTTTAAAATTGAACTTCAACATAGTATGGCAAAAATAAAAATGAAATAATGCCATTTACTTATTCACATGTATATTTTACTAATCGAATAATCACATGCAATATCAATAACCACTTTCATAATGTTGGAATGCATAATGCCAGACTATCATAACCACATAGCCAAGGCCTCGTGCCAAGACTACAAATAAGATTTTGTCAAGGCCTTGTGCCAAGACACTAGTTTGTCTCATGAGACCTACCGATGCATCGAGGAGCTATAGCGGGCTCCACCTGTCACTTATTAAGTCCAATGCATTCCCATATGAAAAGGTTTAAACAGAACATAAACATTCGTATTAAAACTAGCATACGAAATGTCAATAATTTCACCATAAACTATGAATGGTATAAAAATAGCACATACACAATCAAACATATCACAAAAACTTCAATACAATATAGAAGTTTTGTATCATAATAAATCAACTTCAAATAATCTTAAAATCCATCAAAGGATGTTGACATAGATGAAATCAAAATTCTTTTTAAAGAAGTATCTCCTTTTATTTTAAAATCATTTAAGATCCATATAAAATAAAACATTTTCATTGAAAATATTCTTATATGCTTGTATGGAAAGCTTCGACGATTTTATAACGGCGGAAAATAACCGCACCCGCCGTATAAGTTAAAAAGAACATTCTTACCTCAATTCAGTCGAAAAGGTTAAAAAGGACCTTGTTTTGAAAACGACGGAAAGATTCCTTTATAAACCTCTTATAAAAAGTCAAACAAGGGTATAAATGACTTTAACCCATAAAAAATGTTTTGAAATACATTTTTAAGAAACATGGATGTGGATGATAAAGATATCCCAGTAGATTATTACGTATAAACAACCTCGGATAATGAAGAGATTGTGAAATAACCCTTACCTTGAACTTTTCCTTGGTTGGGGTAGGTTAACCTCCTGTATAATGGTGAAATAATTGTTATTAAATTGTACAAGAATCATATACATTAATATGATATCATATATGATCTTTTAACATTGCTTTATTAATAATATCTTAGTATTATCGTCGTTTCGGGTGATAATCGATTCGTTCTTCTTAAATGTTTGGTTACGTAAGACATGTTTGTAATGGATAGATTATATCTTATTCATAATCAGAATGATATTAACATTATTTTTAACCCTAAAATGAGAATAATACTTGAATGGATATGATGGAGAACGAATCTTATCGCGTTCGTGGAGACGGTAGTCCGTACGTACGCACGAACGCTACTTCCATTTAATTTTTTATTTTAAAAGAATCAAATCCAAATGATACATAGGTATATTACTATTCCAGTATAATATAATATTTTATATATGTTACTTATGTTCATTAACACCATCCTTAATACGTTCCATGTGTTGTATGAACGAGTCATATCATTTTAAGGGGGTGGTAGTCCGCACTTCCTCAAATGAAACTATCGTATGTATATACAACATGAAACGAATAATGTAATGAAATAAAATGGAATTACAGAAGCTTATATATAAAATATATATCATTAATATCATATTTAATTACAGTTCCATCATAATGGCCACCATGAGAGGCGGTAAGATGTTTTTGAACAATCATCGTTTCGTGAGGCGTTAGTTTTCCATCCACAGAAACATTATGTTCATCATCCATTAGATGGAGTTGTGTGTATGTGTAGTTTGAATCCTTCTTATAACAACATCTTAGTATATTGAGGATACTGGTGTTGTTACAAAAGAAAGTAAATAAAAAGATTTTGGGGGTTGAAGAAGCAAAATAAATGAAAATAATTTAAGAGAAATCGTTACCTTTAATTTAGGTAACTCACTTTGGTTGGAACCAAAGGACTTCTTGAAATGCTTTCTGCCTAAGGGGAAGCTTCAAGGAGGAGGAGAGGGATGTGGGGAGATTAGTTGGGCAGAGTTTGGACGAGCCAAGTGGCTTGAGAGGTGTGAGTAAATGAGAAGGAGGAGTGCCCTTTTATAAGAGGGGTGAGGGGCACCTTTGGAAAAGCTAGAAATATTAATTTATAATAAATTCATATTCGGTTTCCAATGGCTCCAAAGTTGACTATTCAAAGGTTGAGGTGGGGATAGGTCGAAAACAACTAATCCAATAGAATTTAGACAGGTTTGGGTACTTATATTAACCTTATCTTTAAGTATTAACTCTAAGTTAATTAGTTTCACTTTTACAATGTCTCTTTGTATGTTTATATAATATGGTTAATAAACTTACTATATACATCCAAGAGACCCCCAAGTGGTCCATTAATGATTAAACTATCATAATATAAGTCTCTTGGCTGAACCTTAGATTTTTAGGAATTTAATATCAATTAATAATATAATATTTGTTTTAAGAACTCTTTTATGTCAATTTTGACACTATTCAATAGTTGATTTTTGTGAAACTCATAACAGATTTATTACTTCGAAAAAAGTCAATTAAATCAATACTAATATATCATATTATCCTAGAAAATTAGTTTAATTCATTAAAAGTTTCATATTATATTTATTTGGGTATTTATAATATCAATTATTTTAATTTTTCACTATTATAGTAATTACTGCATCATCATTGTGTCATAAATAAAATAACTTATTTAATGTATAAAAATTATAAATAAAATATCATTATATAGGAAATCTTTTTATCTTTCTAATGAATATTTATAATCGAAAATCCAACATGTATAACCCTATGTAAAAATTGTTCTTCTAAAAGATGTAAGCTTATGCCATTTTTATTTTTATTTTAGCTTTATTAATATAATGTGTCATTATCACTTACAAGTGGATCCATGGGGTCCCAAAATTGACACAAAGATGCCCATGGTCGACCATGTATCAACCAATAGGGTTAAGACACGTTTTAGGGTAATTTAGTATTATTATAATATTATTTTTTAACCCTTATTTACCGGATTTACCCTTAACCATGGTAAATAAAATATTTACCGCAGTAATTTTTCAAAATGTCTAAAAATAAAAGTTACCTATTTACACAATTTGAACATCCTGATTCCAAATATGGAATCCATTTTTCTAAATTCAAAACACATAAGTGGCAGAAATTAATTTAAAATTAATTCCCGATGTCAAAACAAAAAGCGTGTTTTTAAGAGATAATAACTATCAAAAGATTGACACTTGTTTATGTTCGGTTTAATTGTAAAATTATGTCCAATGACCAACATTATATTAAGTGGTAAAAATATATTCTAAATATACTTTAAAACCACTCAAATTAATAATTTATCACTATTAATTATTTTGATTAAAAAAGTTGTTTTTAATTAAAATTTAGTAATTTTCACTATTCATCAAAATATTAAAGTTATCCGAAAAGTACCAAAATTTCACCTTAGGCTAAATTTGATATTCCAAATCCAAAAATGAAGTCCATTTTCAAATATAAAATATATATAATTTCAAAAAGTAGGTATTACTATTCATAACGGCTAGTTTGATTGGTTGTGGTGTGTGTTAAAACTCAAGGTTGCGTACAACACACGCTACTGTATTATTCAAAGAAAGTGTACCGTGGAAGCTTGGGATGTTTCATTTTAAATTTTTGATGTCCCCATTTAGTCAAAAAGTTTAAAATATTGTATTTAAAAAGGGTTCACTATTAAAATTTGATAAAAGTGCAATACTGAAAATGAATTTGTTCTTGCATTATATCTAAGAAACTCATAATATGGATTCTAAAATTATAAGGATTATATAAAGTTTAAAATTTAGATAATACTATTCATAACCTCTTTTGAATGGATTTTTTTTTGTAAGTCATGGTGTGATTGAACTCGGTGTTGCATGTAGTGCAAGTTATTGAATTATTTTGAAGAAATAACACACTCTGAAATCCTGGGGTGTTACATTCTCCCCTCCTTCAATAAATTGCGTCCTCGCAATTTGAAATTGTTCTTCGAAAATAAAAGGTTGAAAATAGATAATATATTTGTGGGAAAACCCACATCGGAAATTGGGTTACTAAAATTTAGTCTTAATATGAGGAAAAGAGAAATCAAAGGGTCACCACCAAATTATGATCTCGATTAGGAGAACATTGGTGGCAATTAGAGACATATAATTGGAGGAAAAACGTAAATATTTATAGGTAGTGATTGAGGTCATCAATCACAAACAAGTGTAAAATTGAGGTCCTTAAATTCATCAATCTATGATGATTTGAAATACCATCGGTTCAACAAAACATAGGGTATTAGGATAACACATTTTTGACGTTTCAAAATATCTTAGTTGAAATCCCACATCGAAAAATGAATTAATGCGGCCTCTATTTAAAATAAAGAGTCGAAAGTATGAAGATTACCGAAAATAACACATACTAGGGTTCCATGTAGGAAAATATGGATATGGAAGAAAAATCTAACCATCAATTATCTGATGGAGAGTGGTAGAGAACATGTCTATGAAAAGGACAACAATCCCAAAGCCATAAATTAGTGATGATTTAAGGTACCATCTAGGAAAACATTTTTGTTCTAAGTTGCCTTTCTTAATATTGAGGAATTTATTTATGAGATTGGCTAAGATCATAAGGAGATATACTTACTTTATAATTAGAGTTTTATCCATTAATAAATTTCTACCACAAACTCATCTTTCACTCTAAAAGATAATAGAATGTAAAAGAATTCTATTTACACTATTCGTATAGGGTTCCAAAATAAACGAATTTATAATTCATCTATAAAATCTTTTAATAAAAACTACATTATTTAATCCAGGACATCTCGTGGGCTAGTGGTAGGTGATACACCCTTGTCGCCCTTCGGTTGCGGGTTCAAGTCTCGTAGCCTTGCCGGACGCGACGGGTTGCCGCCCGACCTCTGGGTTGTCCTTTTATGGCAATCCAAAATAATCCAAACTAGAACTATCCAAAATACTTCTATCCAAACTCACAGTACAACATTTATAAGTAAGGTAAACATAATGTAGAACCTTTTTACCTTGTAATAGCATATGAATACCTTCATCATGTATTCTTTTAATACACCGAAACATCCTGAATTACCATATTCCTTATTGATTACATTCATGCTCCCTTATTCCATATAGAAAGCTGGATATACTTCATTAATCCAAAAATGTTTTAAACCCCAACAATGATGGAATATACAAATCATTAATCAGTTCCAGGGTAGTCAAGAATATCCAATATAATTTATCCAAAACAATCACATATTATTCCAAAGTCACTATCTCAGTATCAGAACTATATTATGATTTATCATTCTCTCAACCATATATTTTCCAAAAATTTATCCTGCTATTGAGTCACTTTTCTTTGTTCCACACAATCTCAAGTCCTTAATGAAATAGTACTGCAGTACAATCCTTATATACTCCATAATTATTATAACAAGTACATTGTTGATACAACACTCAATTGATATAATCAACATAAGAACTCTAATCATTCCTCTTCATCTGTGGTAGTATCATAACTTGATTATTATCCAATATCATCATTTGCGGCATAGTCTGATGACTGGGACATAGGTTCGCGTAGTGTCCAAACTCCTTGCAAATGAAGCATTCTACATTTGAAACCATTTTCTTACCCTTGAAGTCATGTACTTTGTGCCCTTTTCCTCCACACTTATAACAAACTCCCATTCCTTTCAGGCAATTTCCAGGGTGTTTCTTTCCACAGTTACCACATATGGGAAAATTCTTCTTTTCCCTCTTCCCTTTATCCATTTTTCTCTCTTCCATCCTTTTCTTCTCTTGCTTCCCTTCAAAGCCATAGGACTCAGTAAACTCTTTACTTATCTTATCAACACATGATATTATTTCTTCATATGATGATAATACATGGGAGACTATTTCTCTTATCAATTCTAGCTTAAGACCATGAAAGATATGATCCTTCCTTCTCTTTGGATCATGTGCATTTCTGGAGTTCTCATTCCTTCTACTGGGCGCCATTTCTAAACAATGGCATAAACTATATCAGTTTATGAATCAAAATACATAATCCCATACTTATAAAACACTTAACATAAATTGAACTATTTATGGATATAATCCATAATCATAAAAATGTTTTCTTTGAGGAAGTATATACTCATAAACCCTTCATAATGATTTGTAAAGAAAATGAGAGTTATCCTAAGCATATCCCCCGGGAGTGTCGTAACCAAGAGTGCAGCAAGGCCCGTTGTCGTGCACCAGTTCTCGTTCGAGTCTAGCTCAATGCGGTGTTTTCGGGTTTTACCCCTAGGTACATCTGTGCCAGAGCCGCCTCTACCTGCTCGTATCCAGACAGGGATGTATTGCTCGGAAAACTCACAAAATCTCTACAATACCAAAATTCTAGGAAGTTCTTCTACACTAATCCTCAAAGTTCATCTTAGGTCTACGTGCTCTAAACAGAGTTTATCTAAATCTAGCTTCCAAGGTTTGTACTAAACCTCCTCTGATACCAACTGTAACGCCCCGACCCCAGTTGCCCAGAGTCGGTGCATTAATTACATAACATTGGCATGATCACAAGAAAGATCAAATCCCGAAAGACCGATTGGTTTAGTAGCCTTGGAAACACTAGATATAATCATAAAGTTTTACATTACATTTCAAAGTGAAAAACTACTACAACAACAAAGTCTTCATATCCACACTATTAACCCCTCATAATATCCCTGCAAGTCATTCATAATTTACTTCTTCACTACCTGGGAAAAATAAAACATAGAAAAGGGGTGAGCTCAAATGCCCAGTAAGGATAACAATATAGCGGAACATTCATAATAAGCATAAACATTTAAGGCAATGAATTACTAAAACAAAAGCCTTTTAAAATTGAACTTCAACATAGTATGGCAAAAATAAAAATGAAATAATGTCATTTACTTATTCACATGGATATTCTACTAATCGAATAATCACATGCAATATCAATAACCACTTTCATAATGTTGGAATGCATAATGCCAGACTATCATAACCACATAGCCAAGGCCTCGTGCCAAGACTACAAATAAGATTTTGTCAAGGCCTTGTGCCAAGACACTAGTTTGTCTCATGAGACCTACCGATGCATCGAGGAGCTATAGCGGGCTCCACCCGTCACTTATTAAGTCCAATGCATTCCCATATGAAAAGGTTTAAACATAACATAAACATTCGTATTAAAACTAGCATACGAAATGTCAATAATTTCACCATAAACTATGAATGGTATAAAAATAGCACATCCACAATCAAACATATCACAAAAACTTCAATACAATATAGAAGTTTTGTATCATAATAAATCAACTTCAAATAATCTTAAAATCCATCAAAGGATGTTGACATATATGAAATCAAAATTCTTTTTAAAGAAGTATCTCCTTTTATTTTAAAATCATTTAAGATCCATATAAAATAAAACATTTTCATTGAAAATATTCTTATATGCTTGTATGGAAAGCTTCGACGATTTTATAACGGCGGAAAATAACCGCACCCGCCGTATAAGTTAAAAAGAACATTCTTACCTCAATTCAGTCGAAAAGGTTAAAAAGGACCTTGTTTTGAAAACGACGGAAAGATTCCTTTATAAACCTCTTATAAAAAGTCAAACAAGGGTATAAATGACTTTAACCCATAAAAAATGTTTTGAAATACATTTTTAAGAAACATGGATGTGGATGATAAAGATATCCCAGTAGATTATTACGTATAAACAACCTCGGATAATGAAGAGATTGTGAAATAACCCTTACCTTGAACTTTTCCTTGGTTGGGGTAGGTTAACCTCCTGTATAATGGTGAAATAATTGTTATTAAATTGTACAAGAATCATATACATTAATATGATATCATATATGATCTTTTAACATTGCTTTATTAATAATATCTTAGTATTATCGTCGTTTCGGGTGATAATCGATTCGTTCTTCTTAAATGTTTGGTTACGTAAGACATATTTGTAATGGATAGATTATATCTTATTCATAATCAGAATGATATTAACATTATTTTTAACCCTAAAATGAGAATAATACTTGAATGGATATGATGGAGAACGAATCTTATCGCGTTCGTGGAGACGGTAGTCCGTACGTACGCACGAACGCTACTTCCATTTAATTTTTTATTTTAAAAGAATCAAATCCAAATGATACATAGGTATATTACTATTCCAGTATAATATAATATTTTATATATGTTACTTATGTTCATTAACACCATCCTTAATACGTTCCATGTGTTGTATGAACGAGTCATATCATTTTAAGGGGGCGGTAGTCCGCACTTCCTCAAATGAAACTATCGTATGTATATACAACATGAAACGAATAATGGAATGAAATAAAATGGAATTACAGAAGCTTATATATAAAATATATATCATTAATATCATATTTAATTACAGTTCCATCATAATGTCCACCATGAGAGGCGGTAAGATGTTTTTGAACAATCATCGTTTCGTGAGGCGTTAGTTTGCCATCCACAGAAACATTATGTTTATCATCCATTAGATGGAGTTGTGTGTATGTGTAGTTTGAATCCTTCTTATAACAACATCTTAGTATATTGAGGATACTGGTGTTGTTACAAAAGAAAGGAAATAAAAAGATTTTGGGGGTTGAAGAAGCAAAATAAATGAAAATAATTTAAGAGAAATCGTTACCTTTAATTTAGGTAACTCACTTTGGTTGGAACCAAAGGACTTCTTGAAATGCTTTCTTCCTAAGGGGAAGCTTCAAGGAGGAGGAGAGGGATGTGGGGAGATTATTTGGGCAGAGTTTTGACGAGCCAAGTGGCTTGAGATGTGTGAGGAAATGAGAAGGAGGAGTGCCCTTTTATAAGAGGGGTGAGGGGCACCTTTGGAAAAGCTAGAAATATTAATTTATAATAAATTCATATTCGGTTTCCAATGGCTCAAAAGTTGACTATTCAAAGGTTGAGGTGGGGATAGGTCGAAAACAACTCATCAAATAGAATTTAGACAGGTTTGGGTACTTATATTAACCTTATCTTTAAGTATTAACTCTAAGTTAATTAGTTTCACTTTTACAATGTCTCTTTGTATTTTTATATAATATGGTTAATAAACTTACTATATACATCCAAGCGACCCCCAAGTGGTCCATTAATGATTACACTATCATAATATAAGTCTCTTGGCCGAACCTTAGATTTTTAGGAATTTAATATCAATTAATAATATAATATTTGTTTTAAGAACTCTTTTATGTCAATTTTGACACTATTCAATAGTTGATTTTTGTGAAACTCATAACAGATTGATTACTTCGAAAAAAGTCAATTAAATCAATACTAATATATCATATTATCCTAGAAAATTAGTTTAATTCATTAAAAGTTTCATATTATATTTATTTGGGTATTTATAATATCAATTATTTTAATTTTTCACTATTATAGTAATTATTGCATCATCATTGTGTCATAAATAAAATAACTTATTTAATGTCTAAAAATTATAAATAAAATATCATTATATAGGAAATCTTTTTATCTTTCTAATGAATATTTATAATCGAAAATCTAACATGTATAACCCTATGTAAAAATTGTTCTTCTAAAAGATGTAAGCTTATGCCATTTTTATTTTTATTTTAGCTTTATTAATATAATGTGTCATTATCACTTACAAGTGGATCCATGGGGTCCCAAAATTGACACAAAGATGTCCATGGTCGACCATGTATCAAACAATAGGGTTAAGACACGTTTTAGGGTAATTTAGTATTATTATAATATTATTTTTTAACCCTTATTTACCGGATTTACCCTTAACCATGGTAAATAAAATATTTACCGCAGTAATTTTTCAAAATGTCTAAAAATAAAAGTTACCTATTTACACAATTTGAACATCCTGATTCCAAATATGGAATCCATTTTTCTAAATTCAAAACACAGAAGTGGCAGAAATTAATTTAAAATTAATTCCCGCTGTCAAAACAAAAAGCGTGTTTTTAAGAGATAATAACTATCAAAAGATTGACACTTGTTTATGTTCGGTTTAATTGTAAAATTATGTCCAATGACCAACATTATATTAAGTGGTAAAAATATATTCTAAATATACTTTAAAACCACTCAAATTAATATGTTATCACTATTAATTATTTTGATTAAAAAAGTTGTTTTTAATTAAAATTTAGTAATTTTCACTATTCATCAAAATATTAAAGTTATCCGAAAAGTACCAAAATTTCACCTTAGGCTAAATTTGATATTCCGAATCCAAAAATTAAGTCCATTTTCAAATATAAAATATATATAATTTCAAAAAGTAGGTATTACTATTCATAACGGCTAGTTTGATTGGTTGTGGTGTGTGTTAAAACTCAAGGTTGCGTACAACACATGCTACTGTATTATTCAAAGAAAGTGTACCGTGGAAGCTTGGGATGTTTCATTTTAAATTTTTGATGTCCCCATTTAGTCAAAAAGTTTAAAATATTGTATTTAAAAAGGGTTCACTATTAAAAGTTGATAAAAGTGCAATACTGAAAATGAATTTGTTCTTGCATTATATCTAAGAAACTCATAATATGGATTCTAAAATTATAAGGATTATATAAAGTTTAAAATTTAGATAATACTATTCATAACCTTTTTTGAATGGATTTTTTTTTGTAAGTCATGGTGTGATTGAACTCGGTGTTGCGTGTAGTGCAAGTTATTGAATTATTTTGAAGAAATAACACACTCTGAAATCCTGGGGTGTTACAGTGCGGACCAACGAACAAGTCCGGACCCACCGCCCTTTTGCTCTTGGTGTGCGGAATGGCGGACGACGACAAAATGGGCCGCAGAGACGATTTGTTGAATCCGCAGTGAAGAACGGGACCCAGGATGAGCTACGGTGCAGACGGAAATGAAATCGGACCATCGGAGAAACTCTGGTGGCCCGTGAACTCCATCGGCGGCGCGGGTCGTCGACGCGGTGGCGCCGGCTCCCGGAGGCGGCGGTGCCCCGGCTGCCGCGTCCGTCGGCGAGAGGCGGCCCCAACCGGGGGGCATGGATCCATCACGCGGGGGCGCGGATTTCCCTCGCACGTCCGCTCGGCCGATCCGAGCCGAGCCGACCCGCCGGTTCGGGCCAGGTTGTGCCTTGGCCGGGCCGGGCCACTCTGGCTGGGTCGGGTCGGGCCGGGTCGGTCCGGGCCCAGACCCCCCGTTTCCGGACCTTTTCGGTCTTTTGCTCATAACTTGAGATACGGGCCTCCGAACGACACGCCGTCAGCGGCGATGCGACCCTTGGATCGAGACGGTCGTTTCAGTATACTACACCGAAGGTTTCGGAATACTTTAGGTTCGGCCGGGTTGGTTCGTACACGAAACCAACCGGGCCCTCGGAGCAGAAACGCTTATATCTTGAGCTCCGGACTTCCGATTGACGTGCCGTCAACTTTGATGGATTTTTCTAAGTGAGATGGATCTTTTGACTTACTCCTCTCGAGGTTTGGAAGTCGTCGGAGTGCGGTCGGGTTGGTTCGCTCACGAAACCAACCAGGCCCCTGGAACGAAAAAGCCAATAACACACAGATCGGGCGTCCGATTGACGCGCTGTCTGTCTCATTGATTTCCTCTTGTTGAGACGGAACTTTTGGCATACTTTTCCCGAGTTTTGGTTTCAGTTGGATAGTGGCCGGGTTGGATTGCATCCAAAATCCAACCGGGCCCCTGGAATAGAAAAGCTGATATCATTCAGATCAGGCGTCCGTTTGACAAACCGTCAGCGACGTTGGTGATCACTTTGTGAAACGGTCCCTTTGAGTATACCCTATGAGAGTTCGGGGTATAGTTGAGTTACGGCCGGGTTGGTTCGCACACGAAACCAACTAGGCTCCGGGGACGAAAAGGCTAGTAACTCACAGACCGGGCGTCTGATTGACGCGATGTCTGTTGTGTTGAGACCCATGTGACGAGGCGGTCCTTTGATATACTTTTTCGTGGAACTTTGTGATACTTGTAGTATCGAGTAGTAGCTCGTGGAGCGGACCCTCCCGGAGACGAGCGTGCGGAGTACGGACACTGTGTAGCCGACTGAGACCTGACGACTGCTTGACCGATCGACTCGGTGTGTTTCGGATAGCCCAATGGGGAGCGCTTGGTTGTAGCAGCAGACCCGTGGCGGAGGAGCGCTTGGTTGTAGCGGTAGACCCACGGTACTCAACAGAAGGAGTACCTATAGAGGCTATGAGGGGGAGTGCTTGGTTGTAGCGGCAGACCCACGACGGAGGAGCGCTTGGTTGTAGCGGCAGACCTGCGGTACTCAACAGAAGGAGTATCTCTTGAGGCTATGAGGGGGAGCGCTTGGTTGTAGCGGCAGACCCATGGTGGGAAGCGCTTGGTTGTAGCAGCAGTCCCACAGTACTCGACAGGAGGAGTACCTCAGCAGTCTTAGGTTAGTGAGCAGTACCTCGGAGTCGTGACGGGACCATTGTACACCCCAGAGACGGGGCTCTTCAGCAGTTACGGTTTCGATAATGAAAATCATGGTTTGAGCTGAGTCTATGAACTTTGTGTTTACCTCATGATTGAGATGGGTTACTTGATAACTTAGGTATATGTATGGGCATATACCTGGGTAGTGGTTATCCGTTGATTTCATAATCCTTGTGTTTCCTCATGATTTTGATGGGTTACTTGATAACTTAGGTATATGTATGGGAATATACCTAAGTAGAGGTTATCTGTTGAGATATTCATTGTGGTTATCCTTGTTGGTTTTAGTGAGACCTTGAGGGTCTCGGGGTCCCTACTGAGTATCGTTATACTCACCCCTGCACAGGCTATGCCCACACCTCGTTGTGTTGGTTCAGACGACGGGCAGTGCTGAAAGAGGTTGAGTGTTCGAGGACTGGACGGTACCTGGAGGTGGACTACATGACGAGTCATTATCCGGAGGTGGACTTCACGGTGAGACAACACTCGGAGTAGGTTGATGGGAGAGAGCGTTGTGGAGGCTATCTGTACCTACCCTTCAGGTAGGATCCATGGTGGATGATCCAGGAGCTGCGCCATCTGTACCTACCCTTCAGGTAGGATCCGAGGAGGATGACCCAGGAGCCGCTTCCGTCCTTCCAGCTATTTTCTTTTTCTGTTGTACTTTGTTCAGCTGTAGTTGTACTTTCATTTGGGTTTGTATTCATGCCCATTTACCTTTCAACACTTCTCTTTGTACTTAGTGTTTTACTTTCGCTTGTACTCTGTGGTGTTTTTTTTTACTTTTATAAAGGCAATGCCTTCCCATTTATCGGGATTTACGCCTTTGGTGCTAGTCGCCAGCCCCTGGCCTATGGAAGGCGGGCTTGGGGTAGTCACGGCACGGGCCCCGAGGATGGGTCGTGACATAATAGATATTAATAATAATGATTAAATTTATAAATTATTAATTATTTTTTTATTTTTTATTAAATAATATTAATTAATTAGTTGTTGTTAATTAATATTATTAACTAATAAATATTAATTAGATTATATTATTTACTATTTAATAATATTAATTAATTATCTAATTTTTGTTGATATGGTTTTGGACAAGGAGCAACCTGTTATTGAAAAAGTTGGATTGGATTCAAACAGAGGGAAACCTAATGAGGCTTCAAATTCCCATGTAGATCTTGCTGATGAGACGAACCTTAATGAGGAGACTACTGACTCTCAAAATTCTAACTAGAACCATGTTTTGAGTAGTGGAAGGTCTAATGAAGTTGTGGATCATTCTCCCTCTTTTGGACATGTTCTAGCTCATGTCTAAGAGGATCCCAAACCTGTGCATTGTCAAACAGCTGGTGATAGTGAAGTTTACAACTACATATGTGGATTTTAAAATCCCAATAAGAGGCATTTATCATTTCTAAAAAAAATTTGTTGATTAAAGTGTTGTTAAAAGTACTCTACAATTATCAGCAGTAAAAAACACTGATATAGGTGTTCATTTAGCATTTTTTGTTTAGCACTGATAAATGTCGTACTACGGTAGTGTACTATTAAAATTATAGCACAGTGTTGCATTAAATACACTTTTACATGACAAATACATAATTTAATTGAAATAAAATGTTTCTCACAAATATGATAAAATAATATTTTATAGAAATTTCAAGCATTGTTTTGTAAAATTCCCTTAGCAAGTATTGTCTAAAAAAATCAATAACAGCAATGGTTTCATTGTATTTAGTACCCAACCCCTATCAAAAAATTCTGATCAACGTATCAATTGTTAAATAAACCACTTAAGCTTGAGAAAAACAATCCACCTATATAGAAAAAAAAATTGTATGACAGTAATACAAGAAAGAAATAAATTAAACCTAAATATAAAACAATGAATTAATAAAATGTCAATTTTTTAATTTAAGGACATACTTGGAGTCATATCAGTCACATTGTGCATTAGTTCGACATGTGAATGATTCCTACATGTCAAATATGACTCAAGGATAGTTTTCCAAAAGTATCAAGACAATCTGAAAGAGTTTCCTTGATTTTCTTAATGTCACATGTCTTTTTTACTAAAATGTCAATTTAAACTGAAAACATGAACTTTGATCCATAACAGTCACATCGTATGTCAATTTGATATGAGACTGAATCTAATTCATCAAAAATGACTGATGAATCATTTTTTTAAAGTATCATTTCAATCCAAGAACATTTTCTTAGTATTTGTTGAGTGACACATGTTTGGAACTAAAATTTTAATTTTAAACTAATGATGGAGACTTTGAGTCATTATCAAAACTCATCAATGGTTTTTACTTTATTTTATTATTTTATTTGATTCGGTTCTTTTTAATGGGTTTGTGTTGAGTTCTCAGTGGAATGTTTTTAATTTTGGAGGCTTCATGTGATTTTTAGCATTGCATGCGGTTAGTGTGCATGGTTTGGAGGCAAACTGTGTGGCATGTTAAGGATCATGGTGTTCCCTGTTTTTTTCCTTACATGGTTTTCCTAGAATAGTTTGAACATGGTTTGGTCTGAACCATGTGAGGCCTAATAGAAACTGTGTGGATCTTGGATGGTTTCTGTGGAAGGATAATGGTATGTCCATGGTTTTCTGAAACTGTGTGGAAATTGTGCAGGAATCCACTTTTATTTGACAGATCCATTTTTCACAGCTAGCACATGGATTCCCAAACCATGTGGCAAGATTATATGGGCTATCCATATTCTATATTGGGGTAAACATGGTTAGAAAATTCTTTGATAAATCATGTGTCCAAACCATGCAAGTTTCCCAGGTGTTTAAAAATCTTGAAACTCTTATTCTACCCTCCCTTCTTTTAACACAAATCCGAGCCCTCCTCTCATTGGCTTAGTTTTGGTGCATGATGGGGTCCCCAAACTCCATCCCCTTTGGCTCTCCTTCTCCCATGGATTCTTATAAAAGGTTCTAAGGTAAGTTTCTTTGAGATTTTTTCCATTTTCCTTCTCCTCCCTTTTTCTTCCTCTTGTTTATTCAGTTTTCTTGGTGGGATTATCTCTTGGAAAATCCCTACGGTGTGGGTTGGATAAATTTGGTTGATTTATTTTGTTTTATGGTCTGTGTATTACTCCTTAGTCTTAATTATTTCTTATATGAGGTTTTCATTCATCTTCACATCATTACGGTAGGTTTCAATTCATTTCTATTCTGAAGAATAACTTTTGATTATTGAAAATTTCTAATTAATTTATAAAAGTATTTCTTCTTCTTGTGATCTATTTGTTTGATTTATTGTATTGATTTGATGTTGTAACTTTTGGTGGAAATGTATTTATAATTGGTTTATTTTAATTATACCTATATATAAATGTATGTAAGGCATTCGTTAAAATTCCCATGGCCTCGTAAAATTGTATTTGGGTATTTTGAGATAAGGATTGGAATTGGTTGTGTTTTTATAGATTTATTTTCATTGTGAATTGAATGCGGTGTGTGGTTTGGGAGTATCTTCATGGATAAATGGTTTTTTGTAAACCGTTTTACAGGTTCTACCAGATTTTAAATAGGAACTTCTGTTGCTTGGTGATGTTTTGAGGGATCCATTGGATGTGGGAACATCCATATGTGCATGGGGTGCACATATGGATGGGATTACAAATGATGATGGCCTCCTGTATAAAATGCCTCTCTCTTGGATCATATTTTCAAAATTGCATCCCCTCTTCCTTTCCTTCTCGCTTCTCTTCCCAAAATTGTTCTTTAAAAACCCTTGGTACTTTCTAAATGGTTCTTTGGTGTCAAAGTGACCCAAAAATGGGTCTCAAAGATGATTTAAAATTGCATGGCCCATATGGAATTTGTAGACATGTCTTGGAAACTAAATGTCCTAATGCCATGTTTGGTACTTTTATATGTGGTATAGTTTCTAAACAACCTAAAGGAACATTTTTTCACCTCTAAAACATGTTTTGAGTTTTCGTCTAGGTCTTAAAAATGAATTTGGAAACAAATTGCTAATTTTGAACATCAAATTCTTGATTGGTATTTTATGGATCTTTTGGAATGTGGTTTCAAAGAGATATGACTTTCTGGCCTGGTTGGAACCATTAATGGCTTGTTGTGAGATGGGAACCTCTATGGTGGATCCTTTAAAGAGAGGTTCATCATATAGGTGGTTTTGGGGTTTGGGAAAAGTATCTTTAGTGGTTATGGGTTATTGGTTTGAGCCATTCATGTGAGGACCTCCCCATTCATCATGTACTATTATCATGGGATTCATTGGTGTCATCTATAGGGTTGAGTGACAGTTTCTTATCGACCCCAATAAGAAGGGTTGGTACCCCCCGTGATTTTCTAAGAGGCCAGATGGGACATTCCACTAGAATGGTTAGTTTAGAATTTACAGTTGGTTATTGACTTTGGAGATGCACTATATTCCAAAAGGTGAGTCCGAGACTATGAAATATGGGGATTTCTTCTTGATATTTTTAGGAATTTCCCATGAATATTATCTATATGTTCTATTTATTCTATAGCACCTGATTATTTTTTCTTTTGGTGTATGACTTCTGGATTTTGTTTCCTTCATTTTCAGCATAGCTCCTATTTACCATGTATGGTACTTTTTATAGGTTTTTGTTTTTGTAAACTATTTTCTGAAATGGAAATCTATTTTGAAAATGGGAATGTGTTGTGTGTTTTGTTTTAAAATAGAAAACCCTATTTGGTTTTTTAGAATATAAAAACCCAATTTTTAGAAATGTATTCCAAATCAGTGTTTATGGACCATTTTAAGAAATTAAATGTATGGATTTTTTGGGGATTACCTAATGGGATGTTTATGATCACACTCTACTTCTTCCAACTAGCATCAGTAGAATTGAGCTATTTTTAAAGTTTGGGTTTCTGGTTTGAGTGTGTGCCTTCTATGTGGGATGGTCTTATGGTGGGTGGTGACCAAGAGGTCAAGAGAATATTGTGTTATCATATCATGATTTTAGTATTGTTTTTAGTTTTCCTTTTCGTTCAACTATTGTATATAGATATGGTTCTGTTTTTATTGTTTATCATCTATTATTGGTTGTTTCAGCATGCTTTACTTTGGTTATTTGATCCTAGTTATGTTTTCGATAAATCATTTGCACTGGGATAACTTTAATACTCCGCACTAATCACCAACCTGGGTGAATCGAGAATGCCTCTCGAGCCTTGTCTCGGACTAGGTCGGGTGTCCAGTCGGATAGCAGCCTGACCTGGTTTGTAAAAAATGATATTAGTGTATTCCTTTTTTATTTGTGGCTTTAGGTAGATGGAATATTAGGACTATAGACCCTTGATATGTATGTGTGGGAAGAGGTTTGTGAACTCTTTCTTGTTCTAATTCTCGAGTTTCTATGGGTAGTCTGGGATTTGAGTCTTTTTTATTTTGTTTTGTGTGTGTGGGAGAGGAATGACAATGCAGGTGAATGGGTAATGTGTAGTGTGCTCACGTAAAGTAGTGACCCATGTGGAGTCTGAGTGAATGGTTTAATATTCTCTTAGTGGTTTGAGCTTTCATGGGTAAAGGTCAACTAAACCATGTTTCTAGGTTATGTGTCCTAACTAGTTCCCCATTAAAGTGTTTTCTGTGAGTTGTATTTTGGTTTGATTTGTACCAGGGTGGGTTGAATTTAGAAATGAAAACAATTTTCATAAAAAGGGGTTTTCAAAAGGAAAATGGTTTTAAGGTGTTGTTTTTTTAATGAATGTATTGGTGATTAAAACAAGATTTGAAATCAGATTTTGTTACGTGGAAAGTGTCTTTAGAAGAAGGTTGTTTTGGAAATTGAAACTGAACTGTGGTTTTTAAAAGAGTATTCTCATTCTCTTTGTGATTTTTGGCTAAATATCAAGTTTTTTTTCTTGAGGTGTTCTTTTTTGGATGAGGTTTGATGGGATTTTGATTTCAGTTATTTGTTTTGATGATATGTAGATTACGCTACACATAAAGATGTCCAAAGTTTCTAGAGAGTTTCTTCTAGTTATTGGCCCTACCTACAATCCTAGTGGTGTGGAAGAGTCTTGTTCAACTTATTTGTTGCTATTTTTCCATTGTGATCAAGGTTTGTGGGAGGATACAAATTGGATTGAACAATTTGAATGCTTTTCTTGAATGTTGGGAACTTCGTAATATGTGTGAGTGTATTCTATTCTGGTTTCATTTTGAGGCTTGTTTTTGGATCGGTATAAAGTGATCGTCCAGTCATCATTACAACATGTAATGTCTTAAAAGGTGTTTGAGACCAATCTCATCCAATGGATTATACCTAGGTAGGCGAAGGAAATGAAAGTGGCGGAGCTCTTGGGTGTTCAACAAGGTCCGTAGATGGTGAAGGCATATGCTGAACATTTTGAAGAGATTGTTTATTTTTCTCTAGAGAATTATTAATTTGAACATATTAGGGTTCCTTTTTTTATTTTGTGTCCCCTTACAGACAAAAGGATAAATTTATCTCTTCTGGAGAAGTTCTTTTTGAAAATATGGTGTAATAGGAGTTTCAATCCAAGTTGATTCTCAGTGTTTAGTAGTTAAAAAAGGCACTTGTGAAGTTTCCCCATCTGGTGAGAGGTGTATTCCAGAAGAACCTACTTATAAAGAGTATCCTTTGTTGGTCCCAACTTCTTGTTTATCATACCATTATCTCATGTTCTTCTAGTGTGTTCAGTTTGGGCATTTAAAGCTATATTTCTATGGTCCTCTGAAGGTTTTTCGATAATGTGGTCATTTGGTTCATTTGGAGAAGTTTCTCAAGTGGATTTTCCAAAATAAGAAGTCTCAATCGGAGGATGTTAACTCCTACGTGTAGGGTAGCAGATGTTTCAAGCCATTAGGGAACCATCCACATGCCCCAGAGTGAATCCTTTCATGTGGTAAGGGATCATTGGGAGTAGTGAACCATTTATCATGGATAGTTTAGGTTTCCTTGTTTTAGTTCACCTGGTTGTTTTGATTTTGTCTTCATTGTAAAATCTTGGTGGTTTTTCTTTTCATAGGGCATGGTGGTCTTGTTATTTAATTTTCATATGGTTGGGTTTTAAGGATGAGGATATTTAAGTAGTTATCCTTTGTGGATCAATTTCAATTTCAATTATTCTTTTTTGTAGAATCTCATGCCTTGTAGAGATGATCAATCATGTTTCGAGTCACTATTTAGTTCAAGTTATTTCTATTGAATTCCTCTTATGTCAGGTTGTGTTTTTGTGGGAGATCATAGTCATAGTTTTGGTCAGTGTTAGTCAGGTTCTTGTGGTTGGGAGAACCCTTTTTCACATCCTTACAATTATTTGTCTCAGGGTTTCTCCTAGTGTTATTCAGTTGTTTCTTGTGTAGTTGGAAGGTCACCCTAATGTTTGTGGCTCCATTTTTCACCATTCGGTTTTGAGTTCTATTTTTGTTTCTCATTTGGGTGGGTCACTTTATGGGTGTAGAGTTTTTTTGGTGCATATTATTATCACAACCCTACCACAGGTTTTCCTTTATTTTATTTCTTTCTTGGACTTGGTTCTTTAGGTGGGGGTTCATATTGAGTTACTAATGAAAATTTTCAGTTTTTGAGGCTTTGGGTGAGTTTTAGGATTATTCAAGGTTAGTGCGCCCAATTTGGTGGTAAAATGTGTGTCCTGTTAAAGCTTAGGGAATTTCAAGTTGTTTTTCTTCTTATATGATTTTCCAGGCATCATTTGAGAATTGTTTGAACCAAACTATTTAACACCTAGGAGAAACCCAGTGGATCATGGTTAGTGTCTAGGGAAGGAGCACAACCTTCACATTGTTTTCTAAAACAATGCAGTAAGCATGTGGGAAGGATCTATCACTTGAAATATAAATTTTTCCTAGTCAACACACGGTTTCCCAGACCATGTGGCTAGCCTTTTCAGGGCGTCCCCATTCTCTAGTGGGATGCACAAAATTTTCACATCGTTTTGGAAAATATGTGGCCTAAACATAAAAGTTGAGTAACTATTTAAAAGTATTGAAATTCATATTCTAATATCCCCTATTTTAAACGTAATTTGATCCCTCCCCCCATTGGTTCAGTTTTTCTAGATGAAGGGGTCCCCACCCCCTTTGGTTATCTTTCTCCAATGGATGCCTCTCAAAGATTCTAAGGTAATTTTTATTGAGTTTTTAGCCATTTTCCTTCTCCTATCTACTTCTTCCTCTCTCTTTTTGAGTTTTCATGGTGGGATTATATCATTTACAAACACTAGAGTGATGGTTGGATAATGGTGGTCGATTTATTTGGTTCTATGATGTGGGAATTGTTCCTTGGACTTAGCTATTACTTCTCCAAGGTTTTCATTGTATTCACGTGTCATTGAAGTAGGTATTTTCTTCTATTTCATTTTTGAAGAATAATATTTGATAATTGAGAATTTATAATTACTTTTTAAAAGATTTTTTTAATCTTGTGATGTTTTTATTTGATTTATTATGCTGATTTCATGTTCGAAAAATTAGTGTAAATGGGTTTCAAATGGGTTTCATTAATTATTCATATATATAATGTAAGCAAGGTGTTTTTTAAAATGCATGTGGCCTCTTTAAAATGTATTTGGGTGTTTTGAGATGATTATTTTCCTTGGATGTGTTTTTCTAGATTAATTTTCACTGTGAATTAAAGTTGGTTTGTCATTTGGGTGTCTTTTCATGGTTTGATGGTTGTGTGTAAAACATTTGAAAGGTTCTTTAGAAATTTAAATGAGAACATGTGTATCTTGGAGATGTTTTGAGGGAGATTTTTTATGTGGGAGCATCCATATGTGCATGGGGTGAACATATTAATGGGATCATAATAGATGATGACCACTTATAATAAATGTCTCTCTATTTGACCAGATTTTCAATCACTCGTCCTCTCTTCCTTTCCTGCTACCTTCTCTTCCCAAAATGGTTCTTTAAAAACCCTTGTTACTTTATAATTGGTTATTTGGTTTCTAAGTGATGAATATATGGGTTTCAAATATTATTTTCAATTTCTTGGCCTATTTTTAATTTTGACACATGGCTTGGTAACTAAATGGTGTAAAGGCACATTTGGAACATTGAGACACAGTATGGTTTATAAATGACCTAAAGCCCAATTTGGAACCTTTTGTACATGTTATATCTTTTATTATAGGATTTATAAATGAATTTTGTAATGAATTTGGAATTGTGAACATTAAAGTCCAGATTGGTACATTATGTCACTTTTGGAAAGTGGCATCAATGAGATGTGATGTATAGGCCTGGTTAGAACCTCTCATGACATTTTGTGATATGTGAATCTCAATGGTGGATCCTTTGAGGAGAGGATCATCGCATATGTTACATAAATTTTTTGGATAGAAATTCATAGTGGATATGGGTTATTGGTTAGATCCATGCATGTGAGGACCTCCCCATTCACCATGTGCAACTATCATGGGTTTACTGAGTGTCATATAGAGGGTCAAGTGATAGTTTCATATCACCCTTGATTAGATATGTTGGTACCCTCTAGAGTTAATAAGAGTCCAGGATGGACATCCTACTAGATTGGATAGTTTATAATAGACAGTTGGTTATTATAGTTGGAGTTGCACCATATGGTGGCTGGTGAGTCTGAACTATGTATGTCTAAGGATTTCTTCTAGAGGTGTTTAAGAAATTATAGTGAATGTTTTCTATATATTTTATTTATTCTACTGAACTTGATTATCTATTTTTCAAGTTTATTCCTGCTTGTTTTTGTTTCCTTCATTATGAGAAAAACACCTTTATACCCAGTATGTAACATTACCTAGGTTGTGGTTTTATAAACTAGTTTGTGAAATGGAAATCATTTTTTGAAAATATTTTTGTGGTTTGTGTTGTTTAAAAAGAAAAAGCCATGTTATTTTCAACAAATGATAAAAAACCTATTTTCATAAATTTATTTCAAAAGAAATGGACAATTTTGGGAAAGGAAATGTTCAGATTATCTTGTAATTTCTTAATGGGATGTTTATGATCATTTCCTTCTTATGCCACTCACTGTCGATAGACCGAAGTTATTTTATAGGTCTAGGTTTCTAGTTAGAGTGTGTTCTTTTGGTGTGGGCTGGCCTTGTGGTTTGTGGTGACCAAGAGGTCATGAGGATATCATGTTAGCATGGTTTGGTTTTAGTATTTTTTTTGTTTTACATTTCTTTGAACTGTTGTATCTATATCTTGTTCTATTTTTATTGTTGTTCAACTATTATGGGTTTTTTTGACTTAGTCTACTTTTGTTATCTGATCCTATTTTTTATCTAAATTGTTACCACTATGATAAATTTGATGCGTGGAGCTAGTCTCCAGACTAAGAGAATTGGAAACTCCTCTTGGGACATGTCTCGGACTGAGTCGGGTGTTAAGTTGGATGGAAGCCCATCCTAGTTTGTGACAGTCATACCGTGTACACTGTGTATCAGATTAAGGATCGGTTGATTCTTACACATCACAAATGACATGTGGATCATTATCCTATACTATCAAGAGAATCTGAATGTGTTTTCTTGGTTTTGAGTATGTGACATGTGTTTTGAACCAAAATTCTTATTTTAAATAAAGACACACTTTTAGACATATCAGACACACGATGAGTCTGATTGATCTGCAGCTGATTCCTACACATCAAAAATCACCTAAGGATTATTTTCCTGAAGTATCAAGATAATATGAATGTTTTTTCTTGGTTTTGAGTATGTCACAATTATTTTTTACTAAAATATCAATTAAAACTAAAAACACACACTTTCAGTCATGTCAGTCATATCCTATCTTCCTTTGGTGTGAGACTAGTTCCTAAATATCACAAATGACTTATGAATCATTTTTATAATTAAAAAGATAATCTAATCACGTTTTCTTGGTTTTCATTGAGAGGCATATTTTAAACTAAATTTTAAATTTTAAAATGATAATTAATAGTTTAAGTCATACCATGCACACCAAGTATCGGATTGAAGTGATTCTAATTCATACACATCAGGTCTATCTTGTGGATAATTTTCAAAAATTATTAAAACAATTTGAGTGTGTTTTATAATTTTTTAATATGTGACATTTTTTTTTGAAAAAAAATTGAATTTTAAATAAAATGACATGAATGAAGTCATACCAGTCACACCGTGCATCAGAATTAGGTTGGGATGATCCATGAAAGTAAAAATGACATAAGGATTATTTTCATAATTTATCAAGATAATAAAAATGTGTTTTTCCATTTTTAAGTATGTCATGTGTCTTTTTTAATAAAATGTCAATTTAATCTAAAAACATGCACTTTGATTCATACTAGTCACATCATGTGTCAGTTTGATGTGATACTGATTCCTAAACATCACAAATGAAATAATAATATTTTTACTAAAGTATCAAGATAATTCATGCGTGTTTGCTCAGTTTTCATTGAGTGACATGTTTTTTGAACTAAATTGTCAATTTTAAATTGATAAGGGTAATTTTTTATCCATACCAGGCACATCATGTATCGAATTAATGCATGTTTGATTCATACACATCAAAAATGGCTTATGTATCATTGTCCTAAAAAATCAAAAATCAAAATTGTTTTCTCAATTTTTATTATGTGACATGTGTAATGAACTAAAATTTCAATTTTAAATAATAATACACACTTGGGGTCATACTGATCACACTGTGTGTCAGATTGAGGTGAGGTTGATTCCTAAATGTAAAAAATGACTTATAAATCATTTTCCCAAAGTATCAGAACAATTATAATTTATTTTCATAGTTATGAGTATGTGATGTTTGTTTTTAACTAAAATGTCAATTTTAAATAAAAAGACACACTTGGAGTCATATCAGTCACAACAAGGATCTGATTATGGTGCGTCTAATTCCTATATGTCAAAAATGACTTATGGATCATTTTCAAAAAGTATCAAAACAATATTAATGTGTTTTCTTGTTTTTGGGAATGGCATGTGTCTCTTTTACTAAAATTGCAATTTAAACTAAAAACATGCACTTTGAGTCATACCAGTCACATAGTGTGTCGGTTTGACAGGAAATTGATTCATAAACATAAAGAATGACTTATGAATCATTTTTCTAAAGTATTTATAAAATATAAGAAATTTTTTCATTTTTCAATTTGTGACATGTGTTTTGAACTAAATTGTAAATTTGAAACTGATAATGGACACATTGAGTCATACCAAGAACATCGTGTATCAGATTGAGGTGCGGTTAATTCCTACACATCATAAATTATTTATGGATTTTTTTCTTAAAGTATCAACATAATCCAATTTTTTTATATTTTTTGAGTATGTGATGTGTGTTTTGAACTAAAATGTCAATTTTAAACTAAAAATACACACTTTGAGTCTCGTTAGACACACCGTGTACCATATTGATATAAGGTTGATAACAACATATCAAAAATGACTTATGGATCACTTTCCTAAAATATAAAAAAAAATATGAATGTTTTTTCCTAGTTTTGAGTGTGTTGTGTGTGTTTCTAGATAAAATGAAAATTATAAACTAAAAACATACACTTTGAGTCATACCGAGCACACTGTGTACTAGATTTTGGTGTAACTAATTCAAGTGTTGATGATTTCTAAACTGTGTATCAAATTGAGGTTTGTTTGATTGGGATGTGTTGTTAATTTGATGAGGTTAATCATTAATACCATTTATATTTAATTAGGAAAATTATTTCTCTTTCCCTCTTGGAAAAAAATATATTTTGGTAAAATCATGGGACAATGTCATACGATTATTCAATACTTTGTCCTTTTTAATTTGAATTTAACTCATATGATATACAAAAAAATTCCCTAGGAAATGAAAATACTAATCCAATTTAAACTCATTATCTCATTAATTTTAATCTTTATTCATCAAAATTTTGGATGGGTTATTAATTCCACCAAAAAAATTTCACTCCACCCCATCCAATGGTTAGTCTATTTATTAAGGCATTAAAAATTTTGTGAGTCTGTTCACCTAGAGGTAAATGGATGTATGTAATATCAATTTAATGTAGATTGATTCTTGTTAAATTATACTTAAAATTTTCAATTTAAAATAGTTCTGTAAAATAGGTACTGAATTGGTGATGAAAAAATTTAATTTTAGGGGGACTTCATATTTACTATATTATAGAATCCGTAAGGGAAAATCAATATTGAAATAATTTATTAATGGAATTTCAACTTTTACATTTTTAGATTTATTATCTAATATTGAATATGAATAAGTGGTTCCTTGAGCCCATGTAATGTCTTATGTGTGGGGTAATTTGGTGTGGCCTTAATTTCATTTATTTTTGCACATCACTTTTGATTTTAAATTATGTTTTTAATGATAAAATACTCTGTAATTTAGTTAATTTATGTGTTAATGTTAATTTTAATGTAAATATTCCAATTAATGAAATTGGTGTTTATTTTATGATTTTATTTTTATTTTTAACTTGTTTCTAGTTACTTATAAACTATTTAATAGTGATATTTCTTTTAATATTATAATTTTTATTAACATCATTTAATTTTGTGTTCTATTTTTTAAATTTCACATTTTCTATTTGTTTTAATACATTAAATAGTTCATTGAAATTTAATTTATAATTTAATAAATCTAATGACTTAATAATTGGTTACTTTATTTTTAAGCGTAATAAATTGTTAATTTTTATCAATATTTTATTTTAATTATTTATTTATTCATTTAATGAAACTTTAATTTATTCAAGTTCATTTTTTTAATTTTTAGATTTTTCATTTTGGAACTATAAATATAAATATCTATTTATTTATATATTTATTTATATATATTTATTTAATAGTTTATGTTTTATTTCAGTTATCGTTTTGTTATTTTCTACAGTTGTAGTAGGTTCATGTAGCCAATTATCTACCTAACTAGTTAAAAGTATCTCCTGATGGTGAGATCCTCTTCTAGTTTTTCCGAGGGGTTTTTCTCTTTCTAGGTTCATCCTATGTTTGATGGATCGGAGGTGGTATCACTATTCATGGGTTATTATTTTTTCACTTTCATTTGTGTAGGATGACTCATACCTAGGTGAGAAGTGTTGTCATCAATTGTGGGTCTCGATCAAGGAATCCTCTTCGATGACAATTCTCTTACAGTCTATTATTCCTTTCTTGATGTTTAGTGATATGGAGTAATAGATCTTAAACCACTAGAAGTATCTACCACTCATGGATAAAGATGATGTGATTTTCATTACAAAGAAGGATGAGGATGTGTTTCTTTCACTTCGAATGTCCCTTCTAATCATCATAAAATTTATCATGATGTGAAAATCCAATATAGGATCCCCAAAAAACACCGTACATAATATATAGATATTAGATGATGGCAAGGAAATTAGAGAATTTGGATCGAGACTTCTAATATTCGAATTTTGTAATGAAAGAGATAAGAATAATGTTCAAAGGAAGGTAGTGGTCCTTTGATAACCATATCATCTTGATGGAAGATCTTAAAGATGGGGGGTTTTAAAAAACCACACTATCCAAAAACCCATTCTGGTTACATAATAAAGGATTATTAATTTTTTTCAAGACCGAACAAGTTATGCATGTAATTAGAGGACTCATTAGAGGATTCTTGTAATGGGACCAATCTAATACTATAGATTGGGTGCTTGCAGTGTGAGTGAGAGATTTAGTTGATACTAGGCAGCCCCAAATGAGGGGTAGGTTGTAGAGACTCAATTTTTTATTTATGAGACATTTAATATTTCTATATATAATTCTTGAGCTAGGTGCTAAGATTGTATGCAATTCCAAGTCCCAGTGTGCTTGGAATTGATTTTATAAAAATATTAAATATATTTTATATTGCGCATGCACATATTCATTAATGAAAATTGTATAACTCTTAAATGGTAGCCTGAATCAGAAATATAAGGCCATGGTTGAGTTCATATTTCATTTTTTACCCCCCCCCCCCCCCCGCTTTTTTGTATTACATTAAGTGAATTATTTATTTATTTATTTAAATAATTCATTCATTTAACCTAAAATATAATGTTTATAAATATACTTCCATGTGTTATTGTCCAAGGATACCATCATGATCTAAGATATCACTAAAAAATATCTCCTTCCTCCTCCATTGGAGAATATAATCTCATGATGAAAAAACTCTAGATCAGAGCAGAACGGGATGCAGAAAATGCAACAAATTCTCTTGATCATTTACGGGAACGTTCTTCATCTACGGTCGGCCCATAAATGAGTTATGAATCATTATTTTGTTTTTTTATTCCATTTTATTAAAAATTATTTAGTATATAGATCATCATTCTTAGATATGAATCCTTTTCTCAGTCTTTGCACGTGCCTGAGTACTGGAATCTTAATTAATTTCATTGTTTTCTAACCCCAGTTTCACATTCCTGATCTTTTTCCCAGAATGCTTGGTCATCAATGTTTAATCCATTTTCTAGTGATTTCCCCATTTTCTATTCGTGTTCAACACTAGTTAGACCTTGATGTCCCGATTTGACACTTATTGGGTGGCACTAAGCCCGATTGGACCCCCAAATTCATAGCGGTTTTGTGAACAATGTGCATATCGGTGATCTTAACATAGATCTGGAGTGTTTTCATGTTTTGGATGTTATTTTTGGTAATTCAAGATTATGGTATAAGATTTTTAAGGCACGATGGCATGTGAAATGAATAGTGAAACCCTTATAATGAAAAAATTCTAATATCTGATGAATGGAGGCTCGAAACACCAGAACCGGTATGGATCCACTAATCATAGATCAAATCGAGGAGGTATCTATGAAGATTCAGGGGAAATGGATAAATCTACCATGAGGATCTATATTTCTTGTGAAAACCTGAATACTCTCCATCTTAAAAGATGAACACAAGGCATGTATCCCTTTATATGCATCAGATAGGGTTTTGGGAATTCATAAGGATGGAATGGTGTGTAAATTGATGACACTCTATGTACAACCTTCCCTTTCGGATAACCTGTGTAGTGGACCACATAGATAGGAAGTTGTGTGGAAGTATGTGGACCTAGTATCTGGTACATTTACACGATATCTGAGTACTTGGACATGGCCAGTAGGACACGACCTGGTCCCGGTTAGTGTAGACACGCAATGTAGTCCACCTACACAACATGTTCTATTAAATGGGATGGAGTCATGTTTCATCCTATGACATGGCTTGGATATGGAGTGATACCACATGTTGTGTTTTTTCCCTCACACACGGTGTTCCCCTTGACCCCTTTTTTGGTAACTTCAACCTTTCGTATCTCCTTCATTTGAACTCATATTTTGGCCCACGAGTAGCCTATCCTGAGTGTTTTTCATGTAGAACATGATGGAATACTCATTGGTGAATTTAGTGATACAATGTGAAATTTTCCATGTGTGTTGCATTTTGAGATGACACCTGATGATAGAAGTGATCTTGCAGGATCTCCAGATACTTTCAAAGAAATACCCTCTAGCAGGGCTGGACAGTTGAGTTTCCTAACACTTTTTTATTGGAACCCCCTATCGAATATGGTGTGGGTCCTAGATGATTTGAGTGGAACCCCCTTATAACACCAGGGCGTGGGTCCTCGACCACTAGATTAGACCCCCCCCCCCATCAACATGGTTGCAGATCCTCTATAGAAAATTTCTGAGTGGAACCCCCTAATCTACTAGGGTGTGGGTCCTCAATGATTAGAGTGGAACCCCTATCATAGTAGGTTATAAGTGATATACCTAATGAGTTTAACCCCCTATTAACCTAGGTTGTGGGTCCTCATGGCACAAGAGTGGTACCCCCCATCGGCATGGGTGTGGGTTCTCTATAAATAATTTTTCCGAGTGGAACCTCCATGATGTACAAGGGCATGGGTCCTCTAATTCTTGTTTATGCACCCCTTATTCTATGAAATAGTGAAAGTCATGGTTTGACATTAATGGTTACTTTTGGGAAGATGTGTGAGATTTTGGGCATCCTTGATGGATTATTGGAACTGTTGGATACTCTTCTTCTTGGGTTGAGATGTGAGATGGAGATCCACTTATGATCTCGTTTGGGCTTCTTTGGACTGAAAATATATATTCTTCTTCTTTTTCCTTGCCTTGAAAATTGTTACTCTCCTTCTAGGGGAGGTGAATAAATTTGGGTTATTCTACATGATTTACATGTTTATCTTCTTGTAGTTAGATTGTTCTACTCTCCTGCTATATAAGGATAAGACTTGACGTGTAGCTCATCTACTCATAGTTTTTGAGCCTCTTATGTTTAGATGATGTTACATTCACTCTTGGTTTGGGTATAGCTGTATTTTTATTGTATCTTACATCAACTATATTTCCACATCCTTTTTTATATCTTACTACTCCCCTTTCATCTTTTGGGGTGTCCTACTGGGTATGTATATACTCACCCCTACATGGTATTTTCCCATATGTGTGTTGTCTTTTGTAGACGAATGATGGGTTGATTGTGACTCCAGAGGATCTTAGGGATACCAGGTGCTTTTTACTACATATCATGGTCATAGTTTGGGATTAATGAGCTAGGATATCTCAGCAGTTTGCGTTTTTTTAGTTTTATAGGTTGGGACACTATTCTAGGTGAGTGTGTGTTTTCCCCTTTAATTTTCAATTTTCACCACTGTACTTTTTTACTTTCTAGATGTTCATGCTTGTTTGGTTTACATTATAGTAGTGTTTCATCATTTAATCTTTCCCTCAACAAATTTTCATCAAGATTTTTGTTTGTATGCATACACGTACTTAGGAAAAGGCCTCCCTGAGTTAGTTATTCCTTGGGCACTTGTCTCTACCCCCTGGCCTTTGGAGGCGGTCATGCGATTGTTGCAACTCGATCCATATATTGGGTCAGGTTGTGTAACACACTGGGCTTCCATGATACGCTTCTCATTCAATAATGCAATAGCTTGCATTGTACGCAACTTCGAGTTCTAACACACCGCAACTAATCAAAGTAGCCGTTATGAATAGTAATAACCACTTTTTAAATTTATAGAAATTTTATATTTCAAAATGGACTTCATTTTTTTATTCGTAATATCGAAATTAGCCTATGTTGAATTTTTGGTATTTTTCTGAGAACTTCTAATTTTTTATGAATAGTGAAAAATACGTAAAAACAACTTTTTTAATCAAAATAATTTATAGTGATAAATTATACTATTTAGTGGTTTTAAAGTATAATTAGAATATATTTTTACCATTTTATCCAATGGTGGTCATTAGAATTAATTTAACATTGAAATTGGACATAAACAATTGCCAATCTTTGGATATAAATTGTTTCTTAAAAACACGCTATTTGTTGTGACTGCGGGAATTAATTATAAAATTAATTAATGCAACTTATATGTTTGTAATTTCATAAAATAGATATCAATTTTGAATTCAGAATATCAATTATAGCTTAGGGTGAAATTTTGGCATTGTTCTGAAAAACTTCAATTTTTGATGAATAGTGAAACCACTAAGTGGTAGTTAAAAAACCTGATTTTTCGTTTAAATGAAATATTACCACTTATGTGATTTGATTTTCAAAAATCCGACATACATGATTGTCATTAAGAAGTAAAATGTGGTTCAATGAGATTAAAATAATTTTTTTTTGAATAGTAACTTTTAAGTTCTTAATCGCGATTAGAGGTAATTAGTGTAGTTTAAGGTAAAAATAATGTTTTAATAATATGAGATGAGCTTGACACTTGTCTTACCCCTATTGGATGTGCCATGGCCGACCAAGGAAATCCATGGGTCAACTTGGGGACCCCATGGAGCCACTTTAGTTGGAAAATGACATAAATACCTTTTATTTAATGTTAAAGTAAAAAATGAGACAAACATGAAATGTTTTTCTAAAACAATTTTTACATGGGGTTATACAAGTCATATTTTTGACTATAAATATTCATTGTAAATATGAAACGATTTCCTACATCATAGTATTTTTTTTATAATTTTTAGACATTAAATAAATTAAATTATTTATGACATCATGATGATGCAGCGATAACCTCATTATTTAACAATTTAAATAAAATAAAAAGATAATGTAAAATCCAAGGCATAAACTTGTAAAAAATCTATTGGATGAGTATATTTAGAACCCTTATCACCTTATCCTAGAATTATATAATTGTGGGACCTCTAAAATCCGAAACTCATTTTATAATAAAGTGACTTTTCTTTACTCTCCAAGAGTGCCCCTCCTCTCCACTTATAAAAGGCCCCCACCTCTACCACCTTATTCACACTTTCAAGCCATTTGTCTCGGCCATACTCTGCCCAAATACTCTCCCAACTTCCCCCTATTACTCCTAGAAGCCTCACTTTGGGCAGAACTCTTGCCAAGGAAGCCTTTGGCTCAAATCAAAAAGAGTTACCCGATTTTAAGGTAATGTCTTCTCTTGTGTTCTTTTATGTTATTTTTCTTCTCCAACCCCCTAAAATCTTTTTATTCTTTTCTTTTGTAACAAAAACAGTATCCTCAATAAACTAGGATGTTGTTATAAGAAGGATTCTAGCTACACTTACACACACCTACATCTAATGGTTAAAGAATATACTGTTTCTGTGGATGGCGGATTTCGGCCTCATGAAACGATGATTGTTCAAATTCTTTTAACACCTATAATGGTGGCCATTTTGATGACACTATTTTAATATATGATATATATATTATGTTTATGTTTTCCTTATCCTTCTGTATTTCTCATTTATGGCATGCTTTATGATTTCCATTATGGGTAAACGCGATAATTTCATTTTAGGAAGTGCGGACTACCGCCCCCTCAAAGTGATTTGAATCGTTAATGCCATATGTGGGATGTATAAAGGATGGAGTAAATATTATTATATGCTATATTATACTGGAATTATATTATACATTTATATCATTATGATTTCATTCCATTAAATACGAAATAGAAATGAAAGTAGCGTTCATGCGTACGTACAGCTTACCGTCTCCATGAACGGTGCATTTCATTTCTTACCTCTAAATGTTACGTAATATTATGAATGAATATATATACTGGATATATATGATATATATGATATCTACATCATGAATATAATTATGGATATAATGGATATTTCACCACATGAACAACTTGTAATTATAAGAAATTTATTGTTGACTCAAGTACCAAAGATCGACAAAACGACCGTTATTAACTTAAATAATTACATAATGATCATAACATTGTAATAAGTGATATAAAAAGGATAATGAAATTGAAAATGGTTCTTAATAAGTTAGATATTAACTCTAGTTTATTATTCAGGAGGTTAAAGAAAGGTTGAGTCAAGTCGGACACGAGGTAAGGGAATTTCTTAACCCAACCTCCATTCTTTGGGTTAATCTCCTACTTTCAAATTATGTCATGATATTATTATGTCCTATTTTGTATTTTTACTTTCTTTATGTGTACCTATAGTGAATACACATTATAGATATATTTTATTTTAAAAATGATCTTTTTAAGTACTTCGTCTCAATCTCCTTTCATTGAGGCATATTTGGTTTTATACACAACTTTCATTTATATAGTGTATAAACCCCTTTGACTTTTACATTTATCCAAAAGGTTTTCTTTTATAATTATGTGATTTTTAAATGATTTCAAAAAAGAGATATTTCTCTCCAATATATTAAAATCCAGTGCAAATGTATACGTATTTAACGCAAGATTAAAAATGTTTTCAGAAAACCCGACTCTCGAGTGTGGTAGACAGGAAGGGATTGGGCATGGACCCATCATGGCCTGTAATTAGTCGAGATGTCTCAGAATTAGTTATTTTGTTTTCAGAAGCTTGCATAATGTTTTCAGAAAAAACACTGGATTATATTTGAACAATTTTAAACATAAGTATCTTCTACAAAATTACATCGGTAGGTCTCATGAGACAACTAGACGTGGAATTGGCCGAGGCCCTTTCCCAATTTGATTTATGGTTTCGGCCGAGGCCTTAATCATTTTAGACGTCTTGGCCGAGGCCTTGAAAAAATGTTTTAGAATGTCTGGCATTATACATTCCATCATTATGAAGGTGGTTATTAATATTTCATGTGATTATTCGACCAGTAGAATATCCATGTGAAGAAGTGAATGGCATTATCTCATTTTACTTTTTCAATATTATGTTGATGTTCAAGTTTAAAAGGCTTTTGTTTTAGTTATACATTTCCTTAAATGTTAATGTTTATTTATGAAAGCTTCTGCAATATTGTTATCCTTACTGTGCATCTGAGCTCACCCCTTTCAATGTTTTAATATTTTCCAGGATGTGAAGAAGTATTTTATAAATGACCTGTAGGGATAGTCAGAAGAGTATATGAGTGTGGACTATGAAGACTTTGTTATTAGTTTTTCACTTTATGATGTAATGTAACATTTATGAATGTATCTAGTGTTTCCAAGGCTACTAAACTAATCGGTCTTTCGAGACTTGATCTTTTGTGATCATGCCAATGTTACGAAGTAATGCACCGACTCTGGGTAGCTGGGGTCGGGGCGTTACAGTTGGTATCAGAGGCAGTTTAGTACTAACCTTGGAAGGTATATTTAGATAAACTCTGATTAGAGCACATAGCCCAAAGATAGACTTTGAGGATTAGTATAGAAGAACTTCCTTGAATTTTGGTATTATAGAGATTTTGTGAGTTTTCCGAGCAATACATCCCTGTATAGATACGAGCAGGTAGAGGCGGCTCTGGCACAGATGTACCTAGGGGTAAAACCCGAAAACACCGCTTTGAGCTAGACTCGAATGGGAACTGCTGCACGATAATGGGCCTTGCTGCACTCTTGGTTACGACACTCCCGAGGGATATGCTTAGGATAATTCTCATTTTCTTTTGAAACCACTATGAAGGGTTATGAGTATATACTTCCTAAAAGAAAAACTTTTTATGATTATGGATTATATCCATAAATAGTTCAATTTATGTTAAGTATTTTATAAGTATGGAATTATGTATTTTGATTCATAAACTAATCTAGTTTATGACATTGTTTAGAAATGGCGCCTAGTGGAAGGAATGTAAACCGTATCAATGCACGCACTCCGTGTCGGGATTTCCCTCCTGCTCAAGATAATTATTGTGGATCTGAAGATACAACTGGTGATGATCAACTTATTACCATACTGGGACAACTCACTCAGGTTATGAATAATAACCTTACTCGTATGGAGCACCCTGATCCGCAACGTGGAGGATCAATGTTATATCGCTTCATGAGGCAACAACCACCAACATTTAATGGGGGTACAAATCCATTAGTAGCTAAGCAATGGATAAACCCCTTAGAGAAAATATTCCATGCCTTGGGGAGTAGTGAAAGGGAAAAGGTTATCATGGCAGTTTACCGCCTCACTGGAGATGCCGATCAATGGTGGTTGTTGATTCAAAACACAAAGGAAGATGAAGAAGTATCAAATATAGAATGGAGAGAGTTCAAAGATCTTTTCTTAGAAAAATACTTTCCACATGACCATCGAGCAGATATGGAAAGGCAATTTCTGAGTTTGAGACAAAAGGAGGATGAGAATGTCGCAAAGTATGAGGCCTACTTTACAAGGTTAGTGAGGTATTCTGCAGATTATATACGTAACCCAAGAAGTAAGATTGATCGTTTCTTTGATGGGTTAAAACCATTTCTCCATCGAGCATTAGTCTCACAAACCTTCTCATCATACAAAGATATTGTCTCATGTGCTATCAAGACAGAAAAGGAATTCTCTAAGTCTTATGAAAACAAAGTAAAGCAAGAGAAGAAGAGAACGGTGGAACAAGAAACGGATAAAGGGAAAAAGGGAATGAAGGATTTTCCATTATGCGATAGTTGTGGGAAGAATCACCCTGGTGCTTGCCTAAAAGGAATGGGAGTTTGTTATAAATGTGGAGAAAAAGGTCACCAGGCGCGTGATTGCAAGGGAAAGAAAGAGGCTATCAATGTTGAATGCTACAATTGTAGAGAAATGGGGCATTATGCAAATGAATGTCTTAAGCGTCAAGGAAACTTACCTCAGAAAAGGCCAAGGGATCAAGGCCAATCTTATGTTGTGACTATAGTTGAAGCGGAATAATTAATGTATTGGTGCTTTTGGACTCATGGATTATATTTTTGTTATTAGAATAATGTGATATATATATATAAGGATTGTACTGCAGTACTTGTTGTTTCAGTAAGGTTTTAATATGATGAAGGTAATTATATTTTTAGTATCTGACAATAAGAGAAACTTTACTTTGTTTGGGGAATCTGATAAATTGATTTTGGAATTAAGAGACCTTTTAGAGAAAGTCTGGACAGAGGTATTTTGGATAACTATAAAGGTTGGAGTGGATTAAGTTGATCTTTGGATAGTATTGTTTAAGGTTAAAACATTTCTAAAGATTATTTTTTGAATATTATAATACTATAGTTTTAGGAAAAGGACAACCTGCAGGGTGGGGCATAACCCGTCGCGTCGGACAAAGCTGCAGGAATCGAACCCACAACCATAGTGCGACAGGCCTTTATTTCCTACCACTAGCCTACAAGAAGTCCCTGGTTATTACAAAATAGTTTTACTAATCTAAATGGTATGTGTTAATATTTTTTACCTTATACAATTAGGATAAATAGAATATTTTTTAGTTCTATTACCTTTTGGAGTAAAAGATGGTTTTGTGGTAAAAATTTATTAAAGAATGAAAGTATACATAACAAGTATGTATATTCCCTTACATTCTTAGTAGATCTCCTAAATAATTCCTCAAATTTATAAAAGGTAACTTAAAAGAAAAACATTGTTGGTTAACTTTTCCTACTGGGGAATCAATGATCGTTTAACCAATCACAAGTTTGTGATTTTCTTGTAGTTAAACTTTCTCCTAATCCTGTTTTCTATAACTCTCCATCAGACCTTGATGTTTTGTTTCTCCTCCATATCCATATTTTCATAGAATCCTAGTATGGGCTATCTTGGGTGACCTTTGTACTTATCTTTCATTCTTTTAAAGTTATATATTTATTAACCTTATTTCCGATGTGGGTTTTCCACAAAGGTATTTTCTATTTTCAACCTTTTATTTTCAATGAAAAATTTCAAATTGCGAGGACGCAATTTATTGAAGGAGGGGAGAATGTAACACCCCGAGCATCCATGATACGCTTCTCATTCAATAATGCAATAGCTTGCATTGTACGCAACTTCGAGTTCTAACACACCGCAACTAATCAAAGCAGCCGTTATGAATAGTAATAACCACTTTTTAAATTTATAGAAATTTTATATTTCAAAATGGACTTCATTTTTGTATTCATAATATCGAAATTATCCTATGTTGAATTTTTGGTATTTTTCTGAGAACTTCTAATTTTTTATGAATAGTGAAAAATACGTAAAAACAAATTTTTTAATCAAAATAATTTATAGTGATAAATTATACTATTTAGTGGTTTTAAAGTATAATTAGAATATATTTTTACCATTTTATCCAATGGTGGTCATTAGAATTAATTTAACATTGAAATTGGACATAAACAATTGTCAATCTTTTGATATAAATTGTTTCTTAAAAACACGCTATTTGTTGTGACTGTGGGAATTAATTATAAAATTAGTTAATGCAACTTATATGTTTGGAATTTCATAAAATAGATATCAATTTTGAATTCGGAATATCAATTATAGCTTAGGGTGAAATTTTGGCATTGTTCTGAAAAACTTCAATTTTTGATGAATAGTGAAACCACTAAGTGGTAGTTAAAAAAACTGATTTTTCGTTTAAATGAAATATTACCACTTCTGTGATTTTATTTTCAAAAATCTGACATACATGGTTGTCATTAAGAAGTAAAATGTGGTTCAATGAGATTAAAATAATTTTTTGGTGAATAGTAACTTTTAAGTTCTTAATCGCGATTAGAGGTAATTAGTGTAGTTTAAGGTAAAAATAATGTTTTAATAATATGAGATGAGCTTGACACTTGTCTTACCCCTATTGTATGTGCCATGGCCGACCAAGGCAATCCATGGGTCAACTTGGGGACCCCATGGAGCCACTTTAGTTGGAAAATGACATAAATACCTTTTATTTAATGTTAAAGTAAAAAATGACACAAACATGAAATGTTTTACTAACAAAAATTTTACATGGGGTTATAAAAGTCATATTTTTGACTATAAATATTCATTGCAAATCTAAAACTATTTCCTACATCATAGTATTTTTTTTATAATTTTTAGACATTAAATAAATTAAATTATTTATGACATCATGATGATGCAGTGATGACCTCATTATTTAACGATTTAAATAAAATAAAAAGATAATGTAAAATCCAAGGCATAAACTTGTCAAAAACCTATTGTATGAGTAGATTTCTAACCCTTATCACCTTAGCCTCTAATTATATAATTGTGGGACCTCTAAAATCCGAAACTCATTTTATAATAAAGTGAATTTTCTTTACTTTCCAAGAGTGCCCCTCCTCTCCACTTATAAAAGGCCCCCACCTCTACCACCTCATTCACACTTTCAAGCCATTTGGCTCGGCCAACCTCTGCCAAAATACTCTACCAACCTCCCCCTCTTACTCCTAGAAGCCTCACTTTGGGCAGAACTCTTCCCAAGGAAGCCTTTGGCTCAAATCAAAAAGAGTTACCCAATTTTAAGGTAATGTATTCTCTTGTGTTCTTTTATTTTATTTTTCTTCTCCAACCCCCTAAACTCTTTTTATTATTTTATTTTGTAACAACAACAGTATCCTCAATATACTAGGATGTTGTTATAAGAAGGATTCGAGCTACACTTATACACACCTACATCTAATGGTTAAAGAACATACTGTTTCTGTGGATGGAGAATTTCTGCCTCACGAAACGATGATTGTTCAAATTCTTTTGACACCTATAATGGTGGCCATTTTGATGACACTATTTTCATATATGATATATATATTATGTTTATGTTTTCCTTATCCTTCTGTATTTCTCATTTATGGCATACTTTATGATTTCCATTATGGGTAAACGCGATAATTTCATTTTAGGAAGTGCAGACTACCGCCCCCTCAAAGTGATTTGATTCATTAATGCCATATGTGGGATGTATAAAGGATGGAGTAAATGGTATTATATGCTATATTATACTGGAATTATATTATACATTTATATCATTATTATTTCATTCCATTAAATACGAAATAGAAATGAAAGTAGCATTCATGTGTATGTACGGCTTACCGTCTCCATGAACGGTGCATTTCATTTCTTACCTCTAAATGTTACGTAATATTATGAATGAATGTATATACTGGATATATATGATATATATGATATCTACATCATGAATATAATTCTGGATATAATGGATATTTCACCACATGAACAACTTGTAATTATAAGAAATTTATTGTTGACTCAAGTACCAAAGATCGACAAAACGACCGTTATTAACTTAAATAATTACATAATGATCATAAAATTGTAATAAGTGATATAAAAAGGATAATGTAATTGAAAATGGTTCTTAATAAGTTAGATATTAACTCTAGTTTATTATTCATGAGGTTAAAGAATGGTTGAGTCAAGTCGGACACGAGGTAAGGGAATTTCTTAACCCAACTTCCATTCTTTGGGTTAATCTCCTACTTTCAAATTATGTCATGATATTATTATGTCCTATTTTGTATTTTTACTTTCTTTATGTGTACCTATAGTGAATACACATAATAGATCTATTTTATTTTAAAAATGATCTTTTTAAGTACTTCGTCTCAATCTCCTTTCAATGAGGCATATTTGGTTTTATACACAACTTTCATTTATATAGTGTATAAACCCCTTTGACTTTTACGTTTATCCAAAAGGTTTTAATTTATAATTATGTGATTTTTAAATAATTTCAAAAAAGAGATATTTCTCTCCAATATATGAAAATCCAGTGCAAATGTATACGTATTTAACGCAAGCTTAAAAATGTTTTCAGAAAACCCGACTCTCGAGTGTGGTAGACAGGAAAGGATTGGGCATGGACCCATCATGGCCTGTAATTAGTCGAGAAGTCTCAGAATTAGTTATTTTTTTTTCAGAAGCTTGCATAATGTTTTCAGAAAAACACTGGATTATATTTGAGCAATTTTAAACGTAAGTATCTTCTACAAAATTACATCGGTAGGTCTCATGAGACAACTAGACGTGGAATTGGCCGAGGCCCTTTCCCAATTTGATTTATGGTTTTGGCCGAGGCCTTAATCATTTTAGACGTCTTGGCCGAGGCCTTGAAAAAATGTTTCAGAATGTCTGGCATTATACATTCCCTCATTATGAAAGTGGTTATTGATATTTCATGTGATTATTCGACCAGTAGAATATCCATGTGAAGAAGTGAATGAAATTATCTCATTTTACTTTTTCCGTATTATGTTGATGTTCAAGTTTAAAAGGCTTTTGTTTTAGTTATACAATGCCTTAAATGATAATGTTTATTTATGAAAGCTTCCGCAATATTGTTATCCTTACTGAGCATCTGAGCTCACCCCTTTCAATGTTTTAATATTTTCCAGGATGTGAAGAAGTATTTTATGAATGACCTGTAGGGATAGTCAGAAGAGGATATGAGTGTGGACTATGAAGACTTTGTTATTAGTTTTTCACTTTATGATGTAATGTAACATTTATGAATGTATCTATTGTTTCCAAGGCTACTAAACTAATCGGTCTTTCGAGACTTGATCTTTTGTGATCATGCCAATATTACGAAGTAATGCACCGACTCTGGGTAGCTGGGGTCGGGGAGTTACAGGTTGTGAATCGTATTTATATTTATTGAGGAATAAAACATTTGGATATCCTTCAAATATTAAAAAAATCCAATTTCATGCTTCCTGGGTGGTTGTATCAAGCACAATAAGAATGATTATAGGGGTAAAAAAATAAAATTTAGAAGGAATCATTTTCAGTCAATATGCCCCCTTGCATCATGAAAAATTTTATGAAACATACTTTATTCTAAAACTAAGGAAACAAAAAGACCATGATATACTATCAAAGTCCTTGTACAATTAGACCAAATGGATTCATAATATTATTATTATCCTAGGACTGACAGATATCTCTGTTGAAGTGTGAGAGGAACAATAGGTTGAAAATGGGATATCTCAAACTAGGGAATGAGGTGTAAATGATGCTAGGAAAAGCAATGATATTATGGTTATGTCTCTTATGAATAAGTATAACCCCAAAAAATGTGTGAATATATCTGTGGAGGGATCAACTAAACCACCTATCGGTCCGAAGATTATCCACTTGGAAACCCCATATTTGGAGCCTCCCTTGATACTTAACACCCCCCATTATCATCATTGATGGGGGAAGGTCCCATTATATCCTTAATGGCAGAAAAAAAAGGCAATAGATATAGAAGAGAAAGATGAGAATGGAAAGTGATCATTGTGATGGGATGAGCACAAAAGATACCAATGGAAAAAAAGAGCCATGATTGAATCAAAATTTACTAAAAGACAAGATAAAATATGGACAAAATGGGGATGGAACTTACTTAGAAATTCTACAGGTAGAGGCTAGAATTAACTAGACTTGCATATCCCCCATGAAAATCTTATATCGGAACCGCCATGGGCTTGGAAACCCATGGATAGTGCAGATTTTCTAGTGCCATTACTCTAAAATCATCCATGATATGGTATTTCTGTATGAAACGATATTATAAAAAAGGAAATGGATGAAATTTCTAAAAAAAAAAATTTCTTGTTGCTTATAGGTCTCTCATCAAGGCTAATTGGATGTTCTCAACTGCCTTTATAGGTGAAAGATGGATATTATGGTTAACTCTTTTACTCTAAATCACATTATTGTAGTCATTTTTCAATCTGATGCACCCAAGTGGGATTTCATAGAGTTTTATGCTTGGCCTTCTAGGAGAAAGAAATGAAAATCATATAAGTTACTCAAAATTATCTGAGAAACCCTTCCTAGAACCCTCCTTGTTCGAGGTGAATTTAATGAGATTTTTTTCCAGAATGAGAAGAATAGAGGTTCTAGCCATCATTACTGATCCATGATTGACCTCCAATAGGCTTTCAAGATGGATGGACTCTCGAACCTTGGTTATTATCGTTCCCCTTTTCCATGGTTTCATGGTAAATCTAATCAATCATGCATCACTGAATGGATGGATAGGTTTATGGGGCCAGCTGAATGGATTGTGTGTTTTAACTCTTTTCAGGTGTCTCATCTAGTTGTTTCTACTTCAGAACACTACATGATCCTCATTGACAACTTACCGGTTTCTAAGAAATCAAGATAGGATAAAATATTAGGATTTTGGAGCTTTAGGTTGCATGAAAAGTAGTGTAAAGGTACTATTCTCATATGCTAGAAGGCGGGTGACCCTAATATTAGAAAAAAATTTCCTTCAGTAGTTTCTAAGTTAATGTTCTAGAGAATCACAAATTTCTTCACCATGTTGGGCAGTACGATTTGTTGGAAAGATGTCTAAATGGATTATACCCTCACCCCCCTCGAATTTGGTTTTAGCTACTATATCAAAACCAAAAGGGGGTCATAATACTGCTCTCATGGTTAGAGAAGGTTACTATTCAATACATTCATGTGATTCCCATATTAAAGATGGGTCCTTTAACACCTCCTACTTTTACCAGAAAGCCTTAGCTAGATGAATTATTAAATCAATTTCATGATTTTCTAATTTTGAGGGAATTTTAGTTTCCGATGAGAGGGGGATTATTTATATTATAAATCACTTCTACCAGGACCTCTTCACAATGGGTAATTCTATCTTTTATCAATACATTGATGAATTTATTGAACCTGTTATTACTGAATTGATGAAAAACTACCTCTCTTGTGATGTCTTAGAAGAATAGATTTTATTGGAACTTAATAAAATTCAACCAACCAAGGATCCTAGTGTGGAAGGATTTCATCGTATTTTATTTATAAAATGTTGGAACATTATCGAGCAATGCATTTTGGGTATCATTAAAGATTATTTTGAAAAGTAAGGATAATTTCTAATCTTTTAATGAAACCATTATCACACTCATATTGAAAATAAAAAAAACTAATTTGGTCATAGATTTTATTCTCCTCAACTTATAAAATGTGACATAAATTTTTTTTATAAAATAATGGTCAATATTCTATGTCTATTTCTTCCCTCCATTGTCTCAAAAAAATTGGTTTATTTTGACCTAAAGAGACTTATCTATGATAATTACATTATTGTGCCTGATGTTTTCCATTCCATGAAACCCAGATCTATTTCTAAAAGAGGTAGTGTAGCCTAGAATCATGATAGGACCAAATCCAATGATTGATATTATTGGCATTTCCTCTATAATGTTATAATGAAAATTGGGTTCTGAAAAAAAAATTGATTTATTTTTTTATGAAACCTGTCTCCTCTATTTCCTTCTGGGTTAAGATCAATCGGGGCCTCACTCAGACTTTTTCCCCCACGAGCGGTCTCTATTAGGGTGACCTTCTCTCCCCCTTTTCATTTTGGTTGTAGATTTTTCTCCCAAATTGATCTCTATGGTAGCTAGGGGTAATTGTGAGCATGTGGTGGAGGTTTACCATTAGATCCCACCCATTTGTCATCTCATTTTTTTCAATGATAGCTTTTTTTTTCTGAATATCTACTCTAGAAGAATGTGGTATTATCATCTAATTATTCATAAATATGAGTTAGCATCTAATAAGTCCATTAAGGTCTCTAAATATGTGATTTAATTTAGCTTTTTTGTTCCCTATAATAGGATGGATGATCTTCAACATTATTCTAGGATTCGGGTGGTTGATAAAAATCAAAAATACCTTGGATTTCCTAAATTCTTTGGGAGTTATAAAAGTGAGTTATTTTCTAGAATTATGGACATGGTGGAAAAAATATTGAATGGTGGTCGTGAAAAAGGGTATCTAAGGCTGGTAATGATATCCTTATCAAGGTCTTTATCTATACCATCCCCACCAATGTTATGTCCATGTTCATGTCACCTGGGGTTTTTATTGATAAACTACATGCTAAATTGGAAAACCTCTAGTGGTGTATGAATAATGGTAAAAATAGGACCAACTAGATATCTTGGGATAAGATCTACATTCCTAATACATGCAGAGTCATGGGGTTATATGACTTATGACTTTTTAATGATGAAAATATTTCAAATATGGGACGGTATCATTGGAGAATCTTTCATCTCTATGAACTTGGGTCCTTTTCCACAAATACTTCCCACATTAAAATTTCAGAGGCTCTAATCTTGGACCATTAACAATATTTTTTGGAGAATCATATGGGGGTCTCAAGAGATTAATTTTAAAGGCCTTTATTGGAGGATTGGTAATGAAGATTGTGTGGATATATAGAAAGACCCTTGTTTGGTTAATTTCTGTGGATCATTAGTTACCTTGAGGTTGTTTTATGTATAGAAAATGAAATAGTGGATTATTTGTTTAATGACAATGGAGATGGATGGTGATTTATTTCCTTAAACATTTAGTTTAATGAATGTGATATCAGCATTATTCCTAATATTCTAGTGGTGAGAGGGATCAGTATGGACTGGATCTTCTGGGGAGATAATTCCTTTCATTTACTGATGATGATGATGATGATGAAAACACTGTTACAAATTGAAAGATTCATTTATGTATACTAAATCTCAATCCAAGATTGGAAATGGATTTATCTATTGTTGGTATTTTTTATCGAATCTTATAGGTGAGTCTGGTATTATGTTCAAATCCGATTGAGCACCAAATAATTTTACAGATGAATGAATGAATAAACACTTAATCTAAAACATGAATTTTGTCGATTCATCAAATCTTGGGAAGTTGACGGTGATAAAGAATTGGTTATTTGGGTTCTATAAGGAGGGATATTTTTATAATCTTGTTTTAGTGTAAATATTTGTAATTTTTTATTTGCGTTTCCCTTATAGGATAAAATAGTGGAATTTGGGAACTTCGGATGACCCCAATTCTAGGGTTGTGCTAGTGTGGATGAATGCACAATAGGTTCTCATTATATTATTTTTGACAAGATCTACACCTATTTTGAGGTTTTTGTGGTGATCATGTTTGGTAGTGTAACTATAGTTGTTATTTTTTGGAATGGTTTTATTTTCTTATAGAAAAATAATGCTTCGGATATTGAAGATCCAAATTTACATGGAATTTTCATCTAGTTAGAAATAATAACTAACTATATTCAAAAGTAGATAAATCATTATTTTTTGGGGAATTTTTTTAATTTTAAGTGGTAAAATATAGTGACGTGTTTAGAAAATTCTATAAGCTTCCATTGGACTAAAGAGTCACAAAACAATTTTTATATCCAAGTAGTGACTATTTATAGCGGATTTGTTTCTTGTGTTTCATGAATAACATGGTGTGTAAATTGAATTTTATGCATGGATGTGTTCTTTAATTTTTACCCTTTTTAATTTTTCTTTTTTTTATTTCATTAAATAGGTCAGGAACCCTATGTAGGTGGTACTTTTAATAACATGGAATTTTGTAATTCTATTTTTCTCTCTCTTCTCTCTCTTTTCTCTCTTTTTCTCTTCCTTCTCTCCTCTATAATTTTCTCCAATTTGTAAATCAAAATTTTTTATTATGTTTTAAATATCTGATGTGATATCCAACATCCAATCATTGAAGGATAACTCATAGGACTAGTTTCGAGAGATGAAAATCATCCCTTCTCAAAGATCAAATGTCGAGTTCGATCGTAAACATCTTCTTCACTCTTAGAATATTGTGATCATGATCTAGGGAGATACAATGAACCACTTAGTCATTGGAATATTTTTCTACTCAGAACTCCGTATGATTTTTCCTCTTCCTCTCCTATTTAATCTATTGTGTAATTTATGATAGTTCACGTGGTTTTTTTATCCTTTGATGATTACTTTTTTACAAAAGATATTCTATGAGAATGTGATTTGAGAATGTGATTCATTCCTCATTTAGAAGAGCACTCATGTGTGGGAGGAAATGTTATTTGTGTTCAATCATTTTTTGTAGAGTGAGAGGTTCATATGTCATTATATTGACTATCCACTATATGAGGTTGATATTTTGCAGTTTAATCTTTATATATTAGTGATAAGTAGTAGTGAGTTGAAGAATCTAGAGCTAGTTCATTCCTACTATGTTTATTTTCTCTTTATATTGTTGTTGTTCTTTCTCTTTTCCTCTTATTTTTCTGTTGTTTTCATTTCCATTAAATCTTTACTATTCATGTTCTCTTTTTCTATTTTCTAAATTAATAAAAATATGAAAATATTTTAGAATATTAATTTAGATGAACACACTACCTCTTTGAGACTGGCCCTTAGGTTTTCCACTAGGCTATATCTATGGGATAATATAAATGTATATTTCACAGTTAAAACAATAGGCTATCATCTAGTCTATGATTTTAGTGGGGAGAGGTGGATATATTCATCCTTCTTCATGGGATGTTCCTACATGTGGGAAAACATTGGTATCATGATCCTCATTCGAGCTTCATCAAGGATTTTTTTGAGAACTCGGGGTTTAAAGATGTTTATTTCCCCTTTATTTTTTATTAATAATTTAAATATGTTGAATCCTTATATTAATGTAGTTTGACTGATTTCATTAATTAAGTAAAATTTATAGGTTCACATGAAAAATTTCATCACTGCCACATGATCTTGATAGATCTAATCCTTAGATAATTTCTCTAGTCCTTTGATACTTTCATGTCCTGTAATCTCGATTATCTTTTATTAATAGTATACATATTATTATGGTTTTATCTCTATTCACATTGGTTTATAGTTGACCAAATCATGTTATATCATTATGGTCTTTACTTTTCATGCATCATATTCATCTTGAATCCATACTCTTACTATTGTTTCATTGTTAATTGAATGGTCAATATTTAATCATGAAACCAATACCTAGATTAGTGGATCATGGAGATTGAATGGGGACTACCCACATAAATTCTTTACATCCCAATAACTTCCCTTAACCAATAAATTCTCTACCCATCCTTTGAGGAATCATACTTTAATCAGCGACTACCTTAATAACCTCCCTACCAAGATTATTATAAAACATAATATATTAGGAGGACTAAAAAACGTGAGTGTAAATTCTGGAGGAAATGAATATCTTGAAGTTTAATGGAACTTGGGAGACGAATGAACTATTAAGGGGATGAAGGCACTGGATAAAAAAAATATTTTTAATTAAAATAAATATTCTAACAGAATCCTAAGGTGTAATTCATTAATGGTGCTGAAAGGATTCTAATAGAAGGAAGGAATTGATTTATCATAATTTTTTTCACTAATATGTCAGCATAACGCCTTCCAAACAGTGACTAGTTTAGTAGCTTCAAATTATTTACACATAAAGTGGATAAATTTCATGGATTATTTTGATCATGATGGAATGGATGAGGATATTTAAATAAATAATCCCAAGGGATTAGAATACCATCATATGTAAGGCCTTTATTAAGTTGAAATGAAGCCTCAATGACTTGAAACAAAAACCTTTAGAGTGTAAATAAAATTCTAAAACATTCATGAATAAGGAACATTTATCATGTTCAAGTTATGATCATTGTTGTTATCAAAAGTCAATGATGAAGAGACTTATATCATATTCTAATTATTTTGGTATTATATGTTTTTTGTGAGTCTTGGGAGGTCATTTACATAAAAGATGAGGTCAACATTTTCTGTAAGATTAAATATGAATGATTTTTTCCCAGATAAGAAAATCATGGGAATGAGGATTTAGAGGGATAAGGAAATTTTTGAATTGTTATTATCCTAGAAGGAATTCATCATAAATATTATTGAAATGTTTAAAAGGAATAGATGTATATCAATCTCAACCCCCTTCTTAGAAAATTCATGTTATATATGGAACATGCACCTATATCTAAATGTCAGTCCAGATACTTAGTAAAAGTTTTTTATGCCTCTTCTCTAAGAAACTTATTTTATATAATGATTTTTATGTTCCAAGTCATTTCTTTTATAGAGGTGGTACTAAGTGGATTTTTGTTAGTCCATGTAATGGGTCATTAAGAATCATTGAAGTGTATCATCAAATACATAAAGGGAGAAAGAGATATAAAATTGTTCTCTTGGGAAGATAATATAGTTCATGGATTCATGGATGTATATTTTTCGGGTGATCTTGATTTCCAGACAAGAATTGAAGGCTTCATTTTTATTTTTGGGGAATTAATGATCTGTCAGTTTTATAAGCTGTAGCCTATTTTTTACATTGCATAAAACATATTAAAAATACATAGAAGTAATTGAATATTTAAATAGATTATTCGGTTTAATATAGTTACTAAAGGAACAAATAATGTCACTAAAGGTTGAAGTGTTGTTCTAATATAGTCAAAGATCCATTCAAATTTCTCGAAATCCATTGATTAATGAATTAATGAAACACATTAAATTGAAATTCAATTTCATCATGAATATTCTTGAATAAAATTTTTTATATCAATTGAAGATAACTAAAATGAAAAATCATCCTTAAAAGATCATAAATATTTTAGTCCAATAAATTTTGAGGAAGCGTTGTAACTTATTTGGGCTTTAGTAAATGAAATTTTATTAGAAACACTACACACATGAGGGAGAATATTGATATTTTCCAATATGTAGAAGGATGAAGATAATAGATACATCATTGATTTATTATTCAAGTGGTAGATTTTGGGTATTGTAAATAATCTTTAATTCATTAGAATTTATTTATTTTAAGGAGATATAATAAAATTTTACTTATATATTGTTTTGTAAATATGTATGTACTAATCATTATGAAGGTACCTTTATCAAAAGATAGTGATCTTCTTATGAGTATTTGGTGAAGGTTAGTGATGGTTTATTGGGTGTAAATATTGAGGTAGTGGAAGCAATTTGGAATTAGAGGTTGACCAACTATAATGGTGGGATAATCACAAACATTGGATGGTAATGAAACATGTTCTACCGGTTGATCATATATATATAATATATTTGAGATAAGTTAATTTGTATAATGATGAATCAATGTGTGATATTAGATACTTAGCTACAAGATTTTTAGTACTTTTTCTTCCTAATAAAATAAAATTTTTAGATTTTCTCCCACGGATTTGGTAGGAAATTCCAAACCAATGTAATATTATTTGACCCCATTACTTTTGATATTTCCATTCAGTTATTTGAATGTTTTTGTGTCAATTTTCTTGGTTCATAAAAATATATCCTATAACCATTTCATAAAAAGCCCATTGGTTCAAGATTATTCCACCATGATCTAGTGGAACCATCCATAATCAATAGGGAGGGACTTTTTAAATTAAATGAAGGTTAGGAGAATAATATAAAAAGAGAGGGGGGATATTCCAACATAATCCATGAAACAAACCTCATTAAAACATCCATGGATCACCAATGGAAATATGAAGAGGAGATAATCCTAGGAAGGAGATCCACCCCCACTGAAATTTTATGGTAACCAAAACCCCAATGGGGTTTCTTTTGAAAAATCCCTAAATAACAGAACTTCTGCAACATAATGATGGGCTTCCATCAGGATTCAATTGGGCACATGTTTTTCTCCATTATCCCTAGTCACAAACTATCTCTCCATGATCATAACCTGATCCTTCTTTATATAAGTTACCAAATCAAAATCATTAATATACCCCATTAAAACATGCTAAAATTACAATACCACTCTATGTATTCCCAAACATTAAAATTTATCTATATTTATATACTTTTGACTATGACCATATTTATGTCCCATTAATTATTAATGACATGGTTTTTTATAAAAGTCACACAATAACATTTATCATCCCAATATGCATTTGAAAATTCCTTTCAAATTCCTAATCATGGAATTAATTCCATCACAATACAATGATCATGATTTTGATCCCTTTTACAGGCACTCAGCCAAACACTATCTCTAGTAGAACTGGCTCTCCCCTAAAACACCTAATCCTACATAATGAACATCCTAACCATTTTCAAAATTATTTGTTTAAATATGTATATATATTTACTTATCTAATAATTTTTTAAATTCTCCTATTGATCCAATATAGATTTTCTTCTCCTAGAACATCCAACATTTCATGATGTTGAACCATGAGTTTAATCGAATTCATCCAAATAGGACTAAGTATTTGGACAGATCAATTGTGGTGAAGTCTCAAAAAAGTCTTTATTATTTTATTTCACTCAATTTTTTTATAAGAAAACATTTTAAACTAATGGGAATCATTATAATCTTTCATGTTAGGATATATAAGTTGTCTAATGATAGTTGAAAAAACTTCTATTCGCTTCTTCATAATAGTGAATTTTCATAGACCTATGAGAGTGGATATGGGAAGAATGTGGGTTCTCACACAGAGGTTAAACCTTGTAAATATTTTTTTCTTTACTTTCTTTCCAAATTTTTATTACATGAATTTTTATGAAATATGATAAGTAAATAAATTTTAACATTTTCCAGGGGTTATGTTTTTAAAATTATTAAAACTTATAAAAAGTAAAACAACTGATTAACCCCCCCCCCCCCATCTCAGTAGTTATTTTAATATTTGGAAATTAAATTGGGATCAGAGCATAGGTTCCCTTGTTGAATCCTTATCATGGATAATATCAATTCTATCAATTGCAGAGGAATTCTTACAATTGATGAAAAAAAATTATAGATAAAAAATAGGATGATTTCTTATCTTCTATCTCTTGGAATATAGTTTTTTGATAATTCTCCTATTGGGTTTCCACGTATTGATAATGATTTTCTAATGACCTTTACTGATAAGATAAATATATAAGTTGACGGAAAGGCTAGATATTTTATTCTTATGTCCTTATCAGAAAATGTTTATGAGAAGGTGATGGGTATCAAAACCTCAAATAGTATGTGGGATAAGCTAAAAATTATTTTTGAAGGTAATAATAAATTAAAAAAATAAAATATAAAAATATGGCATAGTAGGTATGAAGACTTCAGAATGAGAGATGAAAGAACAATTGATGAATACTTCACCAGGGTAAATGAAATTCCTTATAACATAAGAGGATTCAGATATGTACTGGAAGATTATAAAATTGTGAAAAAAACTTATGAGAAACTTTCCAAATAAGTTTGACTCTAAAACTTTCTCTTTATAAGATAAGGATGATTTATCTCTTGATGAATTGCATAACTTTCTTGTTGCTTATGAAATGAGGAAAGCTCTAATGTTTGAAAAGAATATGAAAGATGAAATGGATTTTGAAGCTATAAGAAAGAAGATTCTAATTCATGTGAGTCTAAATATAAGTAATATGATGATTTGAATGATAATATTATGTCTCTTATATCTAAAAACTATCAAATAGGAAGAGGAAAATATGGAGGTAAACTTCCCCTCAAATTTTTTGAGTGTGGTGGAATCAGAAATTTTTTTATGAATTTCCCAAAAAGAAAGTTGGAGAATATCGATATTACTTCAATGAAAATACTCAATGGAAGAAATGTAAAAATGATAAATAAGAAAATTCATCCCAAAAATACATGAAAAAGTTTACTGGGAACAAAATAAGTATGTTGAGTAAGAAAGTTGAATCAGAATCAAATGAAAATAATTATTCTAAAGAAAAAAGTTTAGATAATTTTAGAACCTTCATTGAAAAAAGTTTGAGAAAAAATGATTCCTTAGGTAGTGAAGAAGGTGGTGAGGAATATTATAAATAACATCAGCTCAGAACTGAACATGTTTTATGTCTTGAGAAAAAACACTCTATAAAAAATTAGCGTAGTGAAGAGTGATTGTAAAAAAGTTTCTGATGGAAGAAAATATGTCATCAAGGAGGAGGAAGAAAACATTAAAGATATCTTATGTTAGAAACTTAAAAGTTCTGAACACGAAAAGATGATTGAAGATCTTAGTAAGAAGTTAGCAGCTAAAAAAGAATAAGTTAAAAAGTTTCAATCAAATATTATTGATTTTGAAAGTACCTTGAGGAATATTAATGAAAATTTCAACAAATATTTGTATGTAAAAGTTGATACTTCTAAATTTTTTTGATAGGGATCAATAGGAGAATCAGGTGAAATTATCACACACTAAATTTAATGTTTATTATGATTATTTTTACATTTTAGGTTATAGAAAATTTGTTGGGAAATATTGGGTTGATAAAGTATATGAGAAACCTAGCAAATCTATAAAAGTGGAAAAGTCACTCAAAATAAAATATGGTCTAAATCCTGAGAATGTTAGAGCTAAAAGAAGTTACCAACCTCAAAAAAATTTATATAGAGAGAGATCTTTCTTGAATGGAAAATCAAGGTTTGATGGATATTTCTGGTGTTTTGGAATGAATGGGAATAGAGATTATAGTTGTTATCACAACTTCTCTCTACCTGGAAGAAGGTTTGAGCAAAGTGGAAGAAATATTGAAAGTAGAATGAGTAAATTTCCTAACTTAAAGAAAGTTGAAAAGGAAAATTCCCAAGATGTTAGAAATATTCCAATGAAAAAACAATTTAAATGTTTGGAAGAAGTTTATAGAAGATGTGATAAATATGATCATCATGAAAAAATATGTATGACACTCCTTCCAAAACAAGTTTCATATGATTGAAAATAAAAGGAAACTGAAAAGAAGAATGTTGAGGATATAGATTTTGTTGTTGAGACAGATTTGGAAGAAAATAAAAGAAACAACCCATGGATACTTGATAGTGGTTTTTATTCATCTATGATTGGTGATATAAAAATATTGAAACGTGTTTAAAGTCTTGCTACAAGAGAAGTTACCTTCGGTAATGTTATTTCCTTAAATATAAGATTAATCGGAATGGTTGAGACTAAAGTGGAAAAGATGAAATCTAAGGAAGTTTTATTTTTAATGGGATAAAACATAACCTACATAGTGTAAGTAAACATTATGATGATGGAAAATAAGTTGGTTTTAGAAAATATTTTTGTATCATAAAAGTGTGAATGATCAAAAAATTATTAAAAAAGAAGAAATATCCAGTGGGAATCTCTTCTAAATCTGAGAAATTAATAACTTCTGTTACTTGATTGTGGAAGACGAAAACTAATTATGGCATAAAAGACATGGGAAAATTAGATAAAAAGTCTGAACAAACATTATATAGTTGATTCTTTTTGAAACTTTCTATAATTTAAAAGAAGAGAAAAAGATGTTTGAGTAACTTTTCAAAAAGGGATGATGACTAAAAAATGTCATAAAAGAGTTCAGATTCAATCTATCAAACCACTTTAGATTATTCATTATGATTTATTTTGGATGATGATACATTAATCAAAAAATTTATATTTATAATTTATCACTTTTATTGATGATTTCCCTTAGATGAAAACATCTTGTTTATGAAGAAAAAGTCAGAGGCTATTGAAATGCTCAAATTCATCTGAAAAGATGTTGAGAAAGAAATGGGGATTTCCATAAACAATTTGGGAACATATAATGGTACCAAATTCTAAAGAAATAATTTTTAAACTTATCTAACAAATCATGGTATCAAACATCATTATGGTGCTCCCTATTCGCCACAAAAAAATGGAATAGAATAAAGAAAGAATCAAAGTTTGGTGAAAATGGGAAGAAGTATGTTAGAATAATAAAACATTTCAAAATTTTATTAGAGATAAGTTTTTAGTACTATTGTAAATGTAAAAAATAGATGTTTTTTGTGATAGAAAACCAACATGAATCCTAATAAAATGTGTTATAACAAAAACTATTCATTAAAATACTTCATAGTATTTAGAATTCCATTTTTACTTAAAAAAATATATGGATTTGGGAAATTTTGATGAGAAAGAGGAGGAAGGAAATTTTATGGGTTATTCACAAAATGGAAGAAGTAAAAAATTTAGGAAAAAACTTTTACAAATGTTGGTGGGCTCATATGTTGTGAATGTTATTAGAAACAAAAATTTATTAACAAACGTTTCTTAGAATACTGAGGATAGTAAAATGAAGATTTCCAATAATAGTGAAAGTAAGTCAAAACATCCTTATCAACATTCATATGAATCGTATGATGGGTAATGTTCTGTTGGGAATGAAACTTTGAAATTTCCTCCTATACAAAAACATATTTAATCTATATACATTATTGGGAATCAGAAGGCTCATGTTCAAACCACTAGGAATTTTAGATTAGAAAATATGACTTCAATTATCTTAAAAGTTGAACCAGAATCAGTATTAGAAGATATTAAATGCAAATAATGGGTGGATTTTATGAATTGATAGTTAGATTAGATTGAGAAAAATGAAACATGGGAACATGTTTCACTGACTACAAATAAAAATGTTATCAGAACAAAGTGGGTTTACAGAAACAAGTTGAATAAACATTGATAAATTTCCAAAAACAAAGCCATACTTGTTGTAAAAGTCTATGCATTGGTAGAATGTGTTTATTTAGAAGAAAAATTTTCCCCATTTTCAATATTAGAAACTATTAGAATGTTTCATTCATTGGATTATCATCGAAATTACAATGTTTATCATATGGATGTAAAATTTTCCTTCCTAAATGTTGATATTGAAAAATATGTTTACATTGAAAATGATTTTGGGTTTCTACTTGATGAGAATAAAAAAAATCCTAATGAAATATTTGTATTAACTGAAACAAGATCCATGTTCTTGGTATCCAAAACATGAAAATTGTTTCAGAATGTTATATTTTTTCTAAAGAAAAATTCGATAGTTACTTTTATGTGGAAGATGTTAACTCCAAAACTCTAATTTTTATTGTTTATGTTGATGATATAATTTTTTATGGGGTTATAGAATATTTTTTTAAAACATTTTCTAAAGAAATAAAGAATAATTTTAAAATTTCAATGTTTAGAGAACTGGATTTATTCCATGGATTACAATATTAACAAAAATAAATATACATTTTCTTATATCAAGAAAATAAATCCAATTAAAATTTAAATAACTTTTTCATGGATGAATTCCAAGAGGTTACTACCCAAACATGTGAGTAAATATGAGTCTAGAAAAAGGGTGAATCAGAAAAAAAATTTGAGAGCTGATAAGAAGTCTACATTACCTTATAGCCTAAAGACCTAATATTTGTTTGTGTTGTGAATTTGTGTTCCAAGAAACAAATTTATCCAAAATAATCACATAGGTTGGAAGAAAATAAATAATTTTTAGATATTTCAAATGAAAAACTTCATGTGGGTTGTTATATAAAAGAAATAGTGAGTTGAAGTTTCATGTTTATACTGATGTCAATTGGGTTGGAGATTGTAATGATGGAAAATCAACCTGGGGAGGAACATTTTTCATTGGTGAATTTTGTGTGAGTTGGATTAGTAAGAATGAAATTTCTATAACTTTAAGAACATATAAATCCAAATATGTTGCAGCTACCCAGGCTTATAATCAAATGTTGTGGATGAATGTTCGGATGGAAGACTTTATAGTGATTGTTTCTAAACAATTGAAGATGCTTTATGATAATCAGAGTGCAATTGATCTTTTAAAAAATAATGTCCAACATTCAATATCAAAACACATTGATATAAACTTTCACTTTATAAAATAGAAATTTGCTGCTAGAGATTCTTTTTTGGAATACATTTCAAAAAATTATCAAATTGTTGATATCTTCACAAAAGAAATGATTAAAGAAAAGTTTGTGGAATTGAGCCTATAATTTCATGTTCATCCTCCTCCCATGACTTCTAAAACCTCATAAAAAAGAACTACCACAAAGCTTTGTAATATTTTGAAAAATGTGGAGATAAATTAACAACTTTTTTACTTTGTAATAAGTTTTTACTTATTTTTTTTAAATGAATTTACTATTGTGGTTATCATATAATGGGGGAGAGAAGGAAAAGAGAGAGAGAAAATTATAATAATGAGGGGTAGTTTATCTTTACATGGTTGAAAAATATTATATCCACTGAGTAATAGAATTCCTTCAAAAACGTTACTTTATCTAGTAATGTGGTGTCAATTCACTCTCCCTTGAGAAAGGACGTGTTTTGATAAAATCAAAAAAAGATGAGTTATTTATAAAATTTGAGTTGGGAAAAAATTATGAGGGTCGGAAATGTTATTAACAAGGGTTTTCAACAAATCCAAAGGGGATATTGAAGAACCTTTGTAAGAAATTGTTTTAAAAACATTTTTGTATTTGTTTACAACTAACTTTCTTGTATAAGAATGTTTTTGTGATTTAGGAATCAAAACTAGTACATCATAATGATTTTTGTAAAAATGTTGAACGTTTCTGAAATATAGAAACCAGAAATAAAGGGGGGGAAAGTTATATTTTACAAAATGTTTTTTCTGTAATCATATAAAGAAAGTATTTTATGAAATAGAAAGTCAGAACATGCTTTAAAATTCATGAAGTTCTTATAAATCGTGAAATGTACTCATGATAAAATATTTTGAAGAAAAGGAGGAATAATAGTGATTGTATTATTTCTAGAAGTACTAGACTCAGAAGTTGTAAGATGTCAGAATGTTGAAGATTGATGAAGTTTGAAGAGTTTCAAAGTTATAGAGTGAAGAATTGCATCGTAATGAGCTGAGAAAGAATGAGAAATTGTAATGACCTGAGAAACAAATAGAAATTGTAATGAGATGAGAAAAAACATATTTTTAATGAGCTAAAAAGGAAGCAAATTCATAATGAGCTAAGAAAGAATCAGATTCATAATGATATGATAAGGAAATAGATTTGTAATGAGATGAGAAGGAAATATATTCGTAATCAGATGAGAATGAAACATATCGTAATGAGCTGATAAGGAAACAGATTGTAATAAACTGAGAAAGAAACGCTGATTTCAATGATATCATTACATAGGAGACTCAATAATGAAATTCTTGAAGTTTTATGAAGAGTTGGAGAGGTCAAACTTGAAATTCATTTTTGTACAAATCTCAATGAAATCTGAGGATAATTGAAGAAGTCAAAATTGATGTTTAAATGTGAGATCTTTTTAGAGTTTTGAAATATGTGGAATTGGGGAAATTTTTCATGTTTACCTATATTTATTTTCGGAATTACCTATAAATAGTTACTCAAATCATACATTCATTGTTAACATTCATGCAACTGGAAAAGTTTGAGTACTAAAGAATTCGAGTGAAAGTTCATTTCAGACTGAGATCTCTAAAGTAGATCATACACCTGAAATTTTTGTTTACCAAACTAGAGAACCATATTGAGAAGCATCATATTGAGAAGATCGTAATGAATGTTTGAGTAGAGTTCGAGTTTTTTGGACTGAGAATTGGTCCATCATTGTCACAACCCGTCCTTGGGGCCCGTGCCGTAACTACCCCAAGCCCGCCTTCCATAGGCCAGGGGCTGGCGACTAGCACCAAAGGTGTAAATCCCAATAAAAGAGAAGGAATTTCCTTTATAAAGTAAACAATCACCATAGAGTATGAAAACTGAAGTAAACACTAAGTAAACTGAGCTACAAAAGTAAGTGCTAGAAAAGTAAATGGGCTAGAATACAAACCCAACTGAAGTAAAGTACAACTGAAAAGAATGTATAGTAGTAGAAATGTAAAGCAGCAACTCTGAGACGTCCTCTGGTAATCCCACTTGAAGGGTGGGTACAGATAGTCACCTCTGCTCCATGGCTCCAGTTGTCCGCTCCGAGTACGTCTCGTCCAGTGATCCACCTCCTGGTATTGTCTAGTTCCATGAGCTCCCACCTCGATCAGCGTTGTTCGTCGTCTGCATCCAACACAACGTATTGTGGGCATAGGCCATGCAGGGGTGAGTATACGCTACTTAGTAGGGACCCTGAGACCCCCGAATGTCTCTCGGAATCCACGAAAAATAATCCACAAAGTAAAAATACAATCACGAAGTATCAACCAACTCTACTTAGGTATATGCCCATACATATACCTAATTCATCAATTCCAGCTCAGCTCCAGTACACGAGCCCAAGTACAACCCAGTTCAAATAGGAAAACATAACCCATTCCACATAGGAATTCACAACCCAATCCACACAGGAAAGCACAACCCAATCCACAGAGGAAAGCACAATAATCATATCGATGATAATGATTGAATGTCAAGACTCATCTCACATAGGTAAACTTCTTCGTAAGGTGATAGAGATGATCAGATGTAGCCACTGATTCATCTAAGCTTTCGGGCCCACATAGGATACTAGACCAGCTAATCTGTCGGACCCACAAAGGATACAAGACCATCTACTCTACCGGACCCACATAGGATACAAGTACATAGTCAAATAATGTCGTACCCATATAGGATACAAGAACAGTAGTCAAGTACTTTCGGACCCACATAGGATACAAGAACATTAGTCATTGCCATCGAACCCACGGAGGATTCCAGTACAGTCGTCATTGCTGCCGAACCCACGGAGGATCCCAGTACAGTCGTCGTCGTCGTTGCAGTCGCAGCCAACTCTAGGGTTCCCGCACACAGCATGCTCGATTCCGGGAGGGTCCACTCCACGATCCAAGGGGGTTGATACATCAACTAACATGAAGTCCAGATTTGGTGTATCCCAAAGTTCCATCTCGTCAATAGGAACTCAAAACGATAGACGGTGCGTCTATTCGATGCCCGGTCTGAGAGTTATTGGCTTTTTCGTCTCAGGGGCCCAGTTGGTTTTTAAGCTAAAACCAACCTGACCGTACTCCATCTATGTCCAAACCTCGACCGGAGTAAGCCAAAAGAACCATATCACTAAGAGGAATCCAAAAAAGTCTACGAAACTTCAATCGGACGTCCGGAGCTCAAGTTATAAGTGTTTCCGCTCCGAGGGCCCGGTTGGTTTCGTGTTCGAACCAACTCGGCCATACCAAAAGTTCTCCGAAACCCTGGTTGTAATATACCAAAACGACTGTCTCGATCCAAGGATTGCTATGCAACAGATGGTGCGTCGATCGGAGGTCCGTATCCCAAGTTATGGGCATTCGAACGGAACTGTCCGAAAGTAGGGGGTTCGGGCCCGGTTCGACCCGGCCCGATACCCCCTGAGTCGGCCCGAACCAGGTCGACCCGACCCGGGTTTGGGTCTGGCCCGGTTGGCCGAAGCCTGGCCCGGCAGGCGTGGCCCGACTCGGCTCGGGGGTTCGGCCCAGTACGGGCGCCCCAGCCCTTCACGGGCGGCCCGGCCCGACGCGGGCGGCCCGGCCCGGTGCGGGCGGTCCAGCGCAGTGCGGCCGGTCCGGCCCGGTGCGGACGCAAGCGCACTGAGTTGACACGGAAGGGGGGTGATGCCCCCTCATTTTGAAACGGCGGCCCCCACATGGAGGGGCCCACCCCTATCTGCCGCCGGGGGTTACAACCCCCGGACTTCTCGAATAGCCGTCCATGTTGGCCAGCCGGTGTGTTGCCGCCAGACTCCCGCAGGTCCCGCCTTCCAAAGCGCCGGCGGCCGGCGGATCCGGCCGCCCTCCTCTGCACCGTCGCGGCCTTAGGCTACGGCCCTAGCCCGAACGGTGTTGCGCCCCTCCACCGCAGCCTGCTCTGGGTTGCGGCTTCCTTCGGCTTCACCGGCGCGGCGCGACGGCGCCGCCCTCCTTCGCCACAGTTTTCCTCGTTCTCGCGCAGTGTTGTTGCCCCCCGCCACCTCCGTTCCAAACAACGATGGTGATCAACAAAAAAGGGGAGGAGGATTGGCCGTGTTTTTTTGGTCCGACCTCCTCCCATTAAATTGATAAAAGGCGGCCAATTAATAACGATGAATGTCAAAATAATACTTGAACGACAAAACAATCCCTACCTCAAAGAAGTTGTCGAACGATGATCGTCGCGGAAAACGGCGTCGCGAGGTGAAGCTCCGTATATGTTGATGGAGAACGTCCAAGGAGGAAGCGGCGTCTCCCTTCCTTTGACATGGGAAGAAGATCGAAAGAGGGTGTGTCGTCATTCTTGGGAAAAGGCGTCACACACCGGCTGCAGAGAGGAGAAGATACGGCACGTCGATTTCTCCTTGCGGTGATGACATTCTTCATCGAAGTGTTGGCGTTCTTCGTGAAGAAGTTGAAGTTCTTCAAGACTTAGAGTATTCTCTCCCAAAAACTCCACACAAAGAAACAACCAAAATAAAATAAGGCTTTTGCCTTATTTTATTACTCATTCCAACACTTTTCAAAAATCAAAACAGATAATTCAATTAATTAAAGGGTTTCAATTAATTGAATAAAAGTGTGTTGGCATTCATTTAATAAGAGAATAGGGGAAGACATAAATTAATGGGGAGTTTCCAACATTAAGAGGTTTATAGGATTTAGAGGAATTTGAAAAGGTGGGGGCTCGTGTGGGCCCCACCTCACCTTTAATCCTCTCAAGGGAAGTTAAAAACTGATGGGTCCCACTTCAACTTCCATACCTAGGATCTAACTCTTAGGAAAGTGGAATAAAATTTGTAGCAAAATTTTATTTCACTTAACACTTAAACCACAAATTAAAAAAACTCTTCCCGAGCAAACGAAACTCCAGTAAAGATCTTCTTAAGCAATTACCGGCACTGTGGTTTAATTGATGCCCTCAGATTTTGATTCCGAGCACCGGTTCAAAAGTTAGAAAAACCCGCTCGTTCGTTCAGTGAGCGTACCCGATCTAAACTTCGGAAACTAATTCCGGGCACACCGGGCCTCAGAATTAGGTGTCGTCAGAAACTGCGTACTCGAAAAATCCCAAAGAAATTAAGAAAAAAATTCCTTGAAATTTACAGGTTTTACATTACTCCCACCTCAGGGCTTTACGTCCCCGTAAAGATACATCACCTAATAGGGAAACAAGAGAGGAAACTGAGCACGCATCTGAGCCTCCCGCTCCCATGTGCTCTCCTGGAGGTACCCGTGCTGCTACCTGATGCACACTATAGGAATCGATAGCCCACGTAGGACCCGCTCCTGTCGATCCTAGATCTCCACCGGGACCACCACAAAATTCTCCCCGTCATCAATTTCCAGCTCCCCATGGTCGATGATATGCGTCCGGTCGTGCACGTATCTCCTTAGCTGAGATACGTGGAAGACGTCATGAACCCGGTGCAACTAAGGTGGTAGAGCCAGGTGATAAGCCACCTCACCTATCCTACTGAGAACCTAGAATGGTCCGATGAAGTGCAGAGACAACTTGCCGCCCCAGCCAAATCTCTGTAATCCACATCGAGGTGAGACCCGTAAGAAAATGTGGTCGCCATCCACGAACTCTAGTGGCCTCTACCTCCTATCAGCATAAGACTTTTGTCAGCTCTGAGTGGTCCTCATCCGCTCCTAGATAACCTGGACATTCTCTGTCGTGGCCTGGACTATCTTTGGTCCCACAAATTCTGACTCCCTAGGGCCTTTCCAGCACAGAGGTGACCTGCAAGGTCGGCCGTACAATGACTTGATGGTGTCATCCCGATGGTGGAGTGGGAGATTTTGTTGTACGTAAACTCCACCAAGGGTAGGTGATCCTCCCAGCTGTGACCAAAGTCGAGAACACATGCACGGAGCATGTCCTCGAGAGTCTGAATGGTCCTCTCCGTCTGACCATCCGTCTGAGGATGAAAGGAAGTGCTCAGGCGTAGTTGGGTCCTGAATGCCTCCTACAACCCCTTCCAAAGCTGGTAAGTAAAGCGAGCATCTCGATCGGAGATGATAGATGATGGAACACCATGAAGTCATATGATTTCCTGAACGTAGAGGCATCCCAAGCTCTCCACTGAGCCCTAGTCTCTGATGGGTAAGAATTGGGCCGACTTGGTGATTCGGTCGACAATCACCCAAATGGATTCATGTCCTCTGGAAGTATGTGGAAGTCCATTAATGAAATCTATATATATCCCATCCCACATCCACTCCGGGACCTCCAAGTTTTGTACCATCCCTGCTGGTACCTGGTGCTCTGCCTTCACCTGTAGACAGGTGAGGCATCGAGAAATGAACTCAGCCACAACCTTCTTCATACCCGGCCACTAGTGATATCGTCTGAGATCCCGGTATATCTTCGCTACCCCTGGATGCACCTTCAAATGGGAAGTGTGAAACTCTCTCAGCACCTCCTCCTATAATGCAGCTGGTACCATGGTACACCCTCTGAAAAGGATGATGTGCTCTCCTCCTATAGAAAAACCATCAGGTGTCTGTCCTATGGAAATCTGTTCACGTCGTGTCTCACATTCAACATCTCCATGTTGTGCCTCTTTGACACGCTGAAGAAGTGGAGGTGTGATTGTGAGTGACTGAAGGAAGGCTTCCCCGTCTCTATCCATGAAGGATATCTGCAAAGCGGCTAACTGCTATGTCGCCTCTCCAAGAAGTTGAATGCATGTCCTCCTACTGAGAGTGTCAGCTACTACGTTCCCCTTCCTAGGAGTATAGACTATTTCAAAGTAATTTTCCTAGAGGAACTTGAGCCATCGCCGCTATCTCAGGTTCAGGTCCTTCTGCGAGAAGATGTACCTAAAACTCTAGTGGTCAGAAAAGACTGTAAAGTGCTCACCCATCAGATAGTTCCACTATATATTCAGAGAGAAGACCACTGCTGCTAACTCCAGGTCATGGGTAGCATAGTTCTGCTCATGCTTCCTCAACTATCATGATTCATATGCGATCACTTCCCTCTCCTGCATCAGGACACAACCGAGTTCGTTCCCTGATGCATCGCAGTAGACCATGTACCCTACTCCCTCCTCTGGTAGCCTCAAGATGGCTGCACTGTTCAATATCTTTCTCAGCTCCTAGAAGCTCTGCTGACATATATATGACCACACGAAGGGTCTCCCCTTATTCTTCAAAGCTGTAAGCAGTGCTGAAACTCTGGAGAAGTCTGGCAAAAATCTCTAATAGTACCCATCCAGTCCTAAGAAACTCCGCACCTCCGTCACGCTTCTGGGTGGCTCCCAAGATAGCACTGCCTCGATCTTCACAGGATCCACCAAAACTCTCGCCTTAGAGATGACGTGCCCCAAGAAGTGGACCTCACGTATCCAGAACTGACACTTAGAGAGCTTACCATAAAGCTGGTGCTCTTTGAGTGTGTCTAGTACAACCCGCAAGTGGTAGGCGTACTCCTCCTCAGTAATCGAGTCAATCAAGATAACGTCAATGAAGACTACGAAAAATCGATCAAGGTAAGGCTGGAAGATCCTGTTCATGAGACTCATGAACACGGCTGGAGAGTTGGTTATGCCGAAAGTCATAACCAAGAACTCATAGTGCCCATACTGACACCTGAAATCCGTCTTTTGCACATCCTCATCCCAAACTCTGAACTCATGATATCCTGACCTGAGGTCTATCTTCGAGAACCATCATGCTCCCTTAAGCTGATCGAAGAGGTCGTCGATCCTCAGAAGTGGATACCTGTTCTTAATGGATACCTGGTTCAGGCGATGATAATTGACACACAGTCACAAGCTCCTATCCGCCTTCTTGGCAAAAAAAATCGAGGAATACTAGGGTGAAACACTGGGTCAGATGAATCCCTTGGTCTGTAAGTCCTCTAGCTATACCCGTAGCTCTCGAAGCTTAGCAGGAGCCATCCGATATGCTGGAGTAGATATCGGGGATGTCCTGGGGTACATGTCAATATAGATTTCTACCTCTCTATGAGGAGGTAGTCCTAAAACATCGTCAGGAAAAACGACCGCATACTGATCCACCATAACAGGGAAACTCGGACTCCGCATGTCAACTGCTCCTAGGATGATGCTAGCCAACTGATGAGTGATCGGTTGTCCTCTCCTCTATGTGAGTCCATCCTGCACTGAAAAGGCTCCCTTCTCGCCGGTGAAGGTGAACCTACTCCCATCGGTGTGGACACACCGCACCTTGCACCTAATACAGTCGATCTGAGCATAGACCGTAGATAACCAATCCATGCCCATGATGACGTCGTAAGGCCTCAACGCCACTACAAGAAGATCCCAGCCAAAGTTCTCGCCTCCTAGAGTAAGCTCACACTGCCGGAACTAGTGTGTAATCGTCGAGTCTTCTCCCGTAGGAGTCTCTAGCCGTAAGGATCTAGCCAACGGCTCCGTCGGAATCTCTGAGCTCTGAACAAGGGCAGCGACAATGAAAGAATGACTCGCTCCTGTGTCTATAAGAAATGCAGTAAGGGTGGAGTAGACACATATAGTACCTAGAATCATCTCTGGGGCGTCGTGGTTATAGGCCTCCGCTGCCTGAAGCTGAGTCTGCCTATGTCTGTCAGCTCCCTATGGTCGGGGTGGACCTCCTGGTGGTGGTGGTGGTAGAGTCTCAAAACGTCATCCACCACCCGCTGCTCGGCCAGCTCCTCTGCCTCATCTGCCTGCTCCCTCCAGACCACCATGGTCGAACCTCTGCCTCTGCCTGGGTGGTCCCTCAACTGTTCTCTACTCCTCTGCATAGCGGGTCGGATAGTCCTGAGTCATGTGGCCCTTCCCACCGCATTCATAGCACTTTCTACTCCTCGGAAGGCTGGCTCTACGCCATGTTACCCACACCTCTGAGCCAGTATCCTGAGGTCGTCCGCCTGATGGTCTGGTCCGATTGGACCCCTGTGACATCCATCAACTACCAGCTGCAGAAGACACTGCTACGTGCCGCTCTGTGGTAGGTCTCGCTGCTAGTGTAGGCTCAGCAAGAAAGCTCTATACGAGAAGGGATCTCTCTTGTACTCCTGCCTGTGTCGGAATGCTGAGGGAGATCATCGATGCCCTGATCTCATGCCTCATTCCCTGCTCGAAGGTCCGAGCCTGGAATAATGGGTCATGTACCATGTCGTTGGAATAGCGCGAGAGGTCGGTAAACCTCGCCAAGTACTGGGCTACCGTCATGCTTCACTTCCGCAGCTGGAGTAGCTCCTGAATGCGCACTGCACGAAGGGTGGCTGGAATGAAATCTGAGCGGAAGAGGCTCTCTAAGTCCATACAAATAAGATATTCCTCATTGTGCACCTGGAGCATCAGGCTCCACCATCTACCTGTTTCCGCATGCAGGAGAGTCACTGCAAGGATCACCATGAGGTCAGCTGGTGTCCCCACTAACCTGAAAACTCGAACAACAGCCTCCAGCCAATCCTCGGCTGCCTGAGGGTCTGTCTCCCCATGGAACCTGGGCAGTCTCTAATGCTGAAACTCGGGCAGTGCACTAAGGTGAAGTTCACTCTCAGCGGCTGGGGCTGGTGGCATCGGTGGCTCGGCAGGTAGAGGTACCGCTGGTGCCTCCACTGTAATAGGGCCTTGCACCGAGGCCGCGTCGCTCGGTGGGCTGTCGTCTCGCACAAAGCTCGGAACCCTAGCTGGCTACCATCGTGGGGTCATCCTGAAAAGAAACAGGTGCGCCATGGTCAATACATTATACTTGGTTATCTGACACAAAGTAATCACAATGAAAACTTTTGAAACACTCATGCAATCAATGTTTTCGTGCATTGAGTCGGAAATCAGAAATCAGGGTCCTGGTGTATGGATACGTTGGTTGCCACACCAACACTAGACTCCCTGGACTAATAACCACACTCAATACCCTTAACTTTATTGCTTCACTTAGAAGAAAGATCAGATTCCTGAGTTCTGCAGTAGAACCAAACTCCTTTGATACCAATTTTTCACGACCCGTCCTCGGGGCCCGTGTCGTGACTACCCCAAGCCCACCATCCATAGGCTAGGGGCTGGCGACTAGAAACAAAGGCATAAATCCTGATAAAATGGAAGGCATTTCCTTTATAAAGTAAACAATCACCATAGAGTATGCAAACTGAAGTAAACACTAAGTAAACTGAGCTACAAAAGTAAGTGCTAGAAAAGTAAATGGGCCAGAATAAAAACCCAACTGAAGTAAAGTAAAACTGAAAAGAAAGTACAGTAGTAGAAAAGTAAATCAGCAGCACCAAGCCATCCTCTGGTAATCCCACTTGAAGGGTGGATACAGATAGTCACCTCTGCTCCACGGCTCCAGCCGTCCGCTCCGAGTACATCCTGTCCAGTTATCCACCACCTGGTACCGTCCGGTTCCACGAGCTCCCACCTAGATCAGCGTTGTCTGACGTCTGCATCCATCACAACATAGTGTGGGAATAGCCTGTGCAGGGGTGCGTATATGCTACTCAGTAGGGACCCCGAGACCCCCTATGGTCTCTCAGAATCCACGAAGGATAATCCACAATGGAAAAATACAATCACAAAGTATCAACCAACTCTACTTTGGTATATGCCCATACATATACCTAAGTCATCAATTCCAGCTCAGCTCCATTACACGAGCCCAAGTACAACCCAGTCCACACAGGAAAACATAACCCATTCCACACAGGAATTCACAACCCAATCTACACAGGAAAGCACAACCCAATCCACACAGGAAAGCACAACAATCATATTGATGATAATGATTGAAAGTCAAGACTCAGCTCACACAGGTAAACTTCTTCGTAAGGTGATAGAGATGATCAGATGTAGCCACTGATTCATCTAAGTTGTCAGACCCACATAGGATACAAGACTAGCTAAGCTGTCGGACCCACAAAGGATACAAGACCAGCTACTCTGTCGAACCCACATAGGATACAAGTACAGAGTCAAATACTGTCGGACCCACATAGGATACAAGAACAGTAGTCAAGTACTGCCGGACCCACATAAGATACAAGAACAATAGTCATCGTCGTTGAACCCATGGAGGATTCCAGTACGGTCGTTGTCGCTTCCGTACCCATAGAGGATCACAGTACAGTCATCATCGTCATCGCAGTCGCAGCCAGCTTTAGGGTTCCCGCACATAGCATGCTCGATTCCAGGAGGGTTCGCTCCACGAGCCAAGGGGGTCGATACATCAACACACACAAAGTCCGGATTTGGTGAATCCCAAAGTATCATCTCGTCAATAGGAACTCAAAGCGACAGACGGCGCGTCAATCGGACGTCTGGTCTGAGAGTTATTGGATTTTTCTTCCCAGGGGCCTGGTTGGTTTTTAAGCTAAAACCAACCTGATTGTATTCCAGCTACATCCAAACCTCGAGCGGAGTAATCCAAAAGAACCGTATCACTAAGGGGAATCCATCAAAGTCGACGGCACGTCGATCGGACGTCCAGAGCTCAAGTTATAAGCGTTTCCGCTTCGAGGGCCCGATTGGTTTCGTGTTCGAACCAACCCGGTTGTATCCAAAGTTCTCTGAAACCCTAAGTGTAATATACCGAAACGACCGTCTAGATCCAAGGATCGCTACACAACTGAAGTTACGTCGATCGAAGGTCCGTAGATCATGTTATGGGCATTTGAACGGAACTGTCCGAAAGTAGGTGGTTCGGGCCCGGTCCAACCCGGCCCGATACACCCTGGGTTGGCCCGAACCTGGTCGACCCAACCCAGGTCCAGTTCCGGCCTGGTTGGGTGCGGCCCGGCCCAGCTCGGTGGTTTGGCCCAGTGCGGGCAGCCCGGCCCGGCGCGGCCGGTCCGGCCCGGCGCGGTCGGTCTGGCCCTATGTAGGCGCCCGCGTGCTGAGCGGACGCGGAAGGGTGGGAGGCGCTTTCCCCTCGTTTTGAAATGGTGGCCCCCACGTGGAGGGTCCCGCCCCTGTCTTCTGCCGGGGGTTACAACCCCCGGACTTCTCAAACGGCCGGCCATTTTGGCCGGCCGGTGTGCCGCTGCGGGACCCCCGTGGGTCCCGCCTTCCGAAGTGCCGGCAGCTAGCGGATCTGGCCGCCCTCCTCTGCACCGCCTCAGCCTAAGGCCACGACCCTTGCCCGACTGACACGGCGCGGCGGCGGCGCATCCCTCCGCCACGGCCTGCTCTTCGTCGCGGCTTCCTTCAGCTTCATCGGCGCGGCACGACGGTGTCGCGCTCCTTCGCAACGGTTTTCCTCATTCCTGCGTGGTGTTGTTTCACTATGCCGCCCCTGTTCCAAACCACGACGGTGATCAAAAACAAAGGGGAGGAGGATCGGCCATGTTTGTGTGGTCCGACCTCCTCCTGTTAAATTGATAACAGGAAGCCAATTAATAATGACGAACGTCAAACTAATATTTGAACAACAAAACAATCCATACCTCAAAGAAGTTTTCGAATGATGATCGTCGTGGAAAACGGCGTCGTGAGGTGATGCTCCGTATATGTTGACGGAGAATGTCCGAGAAGGAAGCGGCGTATCCCTTCCTTTGACGCGGGAAGAAGATCGAAATAGGGTGCGTCATCGTTCTTCAGAAAAGGTGTCACACACCGGCTGTGGAGAAGAGAAGAGACGGCACATCGATCTCTCCTTGCGGTGACGATGTTCTTCGTCGAAGTCTTGGCATTCCTCGTGAAGAAGATGAAGTTCTTCAAGACTTAGAGTATTCTCTCCCAAAAACTCCACACAACGAAACAACCAAAAATAAAATAAGGCTTTGTCCTTATTAGATTACTCATGGAAATACTTTTCAAAAATCAAAACACCTAATTCTATTTATTAAAGGGTTTCAATTAACTGAATAAAAGTGTATTGGCATTCATTTAATAAGAGAAGAGGGGAAGTCATAAATTAATGGGGAGTTTCCAACATTAATAGGGCTAGAGGAGTTAGAGGAATTTGAAAAGGTGGGAGCTCGTGTGGGCCCCACCTCACCTTTAATCCTCTCAAGGGAAGTTAACAACCGGTGGGTCCCACTTCAACTTCCACACCTAGGATCTAACTCTTAGGAAAGTGGAATAGAATTTGTAACAAAATTTTATTTCACTTAACACTTAAACCACAAATTAAAACAACTCTTCCCGAGAAAATGCAACTCCAGTAAATATCTTCTTAAGCAATTACCGGCACTGCGCTTTCATCGGTGCCCCCAGATTTCGATTCCGAGCACCGGTTCAAAAGTTAGAAAATCCCGCTCGTTCGTTCACTGAACGTACCCGAGCTAATTTCGGAAATTGATTCTGGGCACACCGGGCCTCGGAATCAAGTTCTGTCAGAAACCGCGTACTCGTAAAATCCCAAAGAAATTAAGAAAAAAAATTCCTTTAAATTTATGGGTCTTTAGAATCATATTGAGTCTATCGTATTAGTTCAATCAGACTGAGCAAGATTAGACTGAGTTTTTTAGCAGAGTTTGAGAAGCAGATTTTGATTAAGGGAGAATTGTATTGACCTCATCAGATTGAGATAATCTGATAAATCCAAATCAAAATAAGGATTCAGACTAATCAATTGTGGATTAGTTTCAAAAAAAAGTATTTATTCTTTTATTTGGATCAATTTTTTATAATAAAAAATTTTAAACTGATGGGAGTAAGTATAATCTTTTTTATCAGGTGGTAAAAGGTGTATAATAGGAGTTTGCATAAGTTTTATTCACTTCATCATAATAGTGAATATCTATAGACCCACGGAAGTGAATATAGAAAGGATGTAGATTCTAATACTAAGGCTGAACCTTATAAATCTAGTTATCCTTACTTGATTTCCTAATTTTTCATTCATCATTTTTTATAAAAGTTGATATGGAATTAAATCTTAACAGTTTTCATGGGTTATGTTTTGAAATGTATTGAAACTTATAAAAAGTAAAAAAACTAAATCAACCCCCCCCCCCCCTTCTCAGATATTATTCATTCCTTTGGAACTTTATTTTCTCTTCCAACTCCCCTTTCATGTTTTAGGGAATCCTACTGGGTATGTATATAATCACCCCAACATGGGATTTTCCCGCACATATCATGTCTTTTGAAGATGATAGATAGGTTGACCATGACATCATTAGAGATTATTGATATTGGGTTCTTTGAACAATGTACGGTGGTCATAGCTTGGGATTCAAATGTTGGCCTCACTCATCAATTTTCTTTTTTCAAATTTTTTAGGTTGTGTCACTCTTCTAGAAGTTCATGTGTTTTTATCCTTTAATATTCAGTTTTCACTACAATAATTTTGTACAATCTAGAGGTTCATGTTGACTTGGTTTACTTTATAGTAGTGTTGTATCTTTTACACATTCCCTCTGCACTTTTTCATTGATATGGTTGTTTGTTTGTACATGTAATTAAGAAAATGCCTCACTGTGTTAGTTATGCCTTCGGCGCCTGTCGCCACCACTGACCTATGGAGGTGGGCTTGGGGTAGTCGTCGCTTAGTCCTCGTCTTGGGTTGTTTCATGATAGATTGGTGTCAAAGAGAGTTCATTCCTTAGGATTTTTTTTTGAATGCTACCCATTAAGAGGATTTGGTTGAGTTTAGGGATATAGTTTTAAAGTGTCTCATGTGTGGCTCTCAGGATAAGGGATCTGGTGATGGTGTTGCAGTTGACGTATCCATTCACCAGTGCCTTGACTTCTTACTTATCGACTCAGAATAACATGACAGTGGTTGTAGGGATAAATGGTATATGCATCATATTGGATTGTGTCTTTTAAATACTTTATTGATTTATCTCCCCGCTGATGTTATATATATATATATATACACATCTCACCATGGTATGTCTTGATAAATCTCATGGTGATTATGTGACAACAGCTACCCTGGATACCAGTTCTGGATCAAGATGATGATCTGATTAGAAATAAGGAATCAGTTCAGGTTCAATCCCATTAACCCCTTCCTATATGTGGGAAGTTAGTAGCCCCTCCACCTGTTGAGAAGTAAATATTTCAAACATAGCTGGGTGATGATTCATGTAGGCGTAACACACTTCACAAGTTCCAGCACAAGAGGCTGCTGAGGTTCCACAACAACCCAAATCCATAGGAAACAGAGGATTGGCTAGAGTTGGTGGTCTGTATCTTCCAGATTTTTCAAACCTCGATAGATCAAGTGGTTGCTATGGTATCTATCCTTTTACATGGATTAGGTGGGCATTTTAGGATCCCCATTACGTAGACTCACGATGAGTCGACACTCTCTTGGACCGACTTCTAGTAGTTGTTTTGTGGGTGTTACTACCCCGCCTTTTTGTCCTCAGACTAGATCCATGAGGTTCTAGAGCTTCATAAGGCAGGGATAATGGTGGATGAGTATGCAGCGTGGTTTAAAACCTTACCTATAACTCTCTTTACATGATTCGGGATGGCCACTAATGAGCACAAAATTTTGTGCAGGGACTCCGTATAGGGATCTGAGCCATTATTGTACCCTTTTTCATCCCTACCTATGCCACGGTGTTGGAGTGGGAACTGGTGACAGATATATTTCTATCAAAGGGACCAAGGCAGCTAGAGGTAGTAGTTTGTGCCTCATAGCTGAGTCCTCTTCAGCATCTAGAAGAAGTCAGGTGATAGGATCTCAGCGCAGAAGAACTCCCCACGACCATACTCAGACACATGGTCAGGGGAAGAGTAGAGGACTAGGTTATCCTAGAGAGGGGAGGTTCTCTACATGTGATGGGAGAGGTCATATGGAATGAGACTTCCTAACCATATGTGTTGAGTAGAGTGAGAAAATTGTTGATGGACCACCACAATAGAAGCGGCGTTGTGATATGGGATCTCTCGGTCAGGGATAGGGTAGTCCCCAGTGAGGTGGAGATGGAGGAGGATCATAAGGATATATGGTTGGTGGATTCCTCTATGAGATCCTCCCACTATCACCACTAGGTGTCCCACATCAAGCTCATAGGGTTAGTGGTCATGGACGCATACAACTACAGGGTTTTGAGGTTTATGACCTCACAGTGCATGAGATGATTAGAGGTATGATCTATGTTTGTTATACTATTTATTAAATACTAGTATACATAGGTGAAAATCATTACTTTATCTATATACTACTAGTGTGATAGCTTGATTTCCCAGTTGAGGCACTAGCATAACAACTTCATCTTGATGTTCCTATAGGGAACGCTTCTTCTGTATCTTTTATCTGTCAGTAGTATGAGATATCTTTTGGTGGAGAGAAGATCACATGGGGACTTTTTTCTATTATGATGGAACCCTATGACATATCATTGGGTATGGATTGTTTTTACATGTTTTTACCCTTGATTTACTGTCACTGTAGAGAATTTATATTTCTACGTACTAATGGGATGATATTCACATTTTCTAGTGAGGGAGATCTCATGGCAGGACAAATGGGTTTTGCAAGCAGGTGGATGTATACCATCACCCATCAGTTGGTAATAATATACCTTAGTTTATTAGTCTCTTCAAGCATCTGGTTTCCTTCAGTTGTGTATGATTACACAGTCTTCTTCCTCAAGGACGTTTCAAGACTATCTTCAAGGTGGGAGTTGGAGTTTTGCATTGAATTGTATCCCAAAACCACTTTGATACCTTCTGCGGTATATCGTATGGAACATAACAAACTCTGAGAGCTGAAATTGTAGTTGGAGGACCTTTGAGAGAAGGGATTCATCATACCAAGTGAGTCCCCTTGGGCATCCCAAGTGTTTTTCATGAAAAATGATGATGGGATATTATGGATTTATGTGGATTTTCATCGCCTAAACTAAGACAAGAGAAAGAACAAGAACCCCTTACTAAGTATTGATGAAATCTTTGACATGTTTCATGGTTCAAGATACTTCTTGAACATCGATCTTAGGTCTGATTACCAATAGATGAGGGTTTTTGAGGCTGACAAGTTGGTGTTATGAACACCCCCTCCTTGTTTATGGCATTGATGAGCCATGTTTTCCATCCGTAATTGGACCAATGTTTTTGTTATATTCATAGAATACATACTCATTTACTCTGAATCCAAGGAGGATCATTAAGATCACTTGAGTTTGGTCTTATATTTTCTTCGATAAGACCATCTCTATGAAAAACTCTGGAAGAGACAGTTCTGGATACATGAATTTTACTTTCTGGGGCATATCATTTCTAAGAATGGTTTAGTTTTGGACCCAATAAATATTGATTCAATTCTCTCTTGAAAACCTTCCAATAGTTTGTTATAGTTTTGGACCTTTATTGGATTTGTGGGGTACTACAAGTAATTTGGGGCAGACTTCTCTAGGATGACGCCCCCCTTTGACTTCCTTGACATGGAAATGGTAGTAGTTTTCCTAGTCTAAGCAATGCCAGAGGGCCATTGAGGATTAAATGTTGAGGATGACTAGTGCGATGATGTTGAAATTACCAGAGGAAATAATGGAGTTTGTAGTTTACTATGATGCCTCTGGAACTGGACTTGGTTGCATGTTGATGCAACTGCAGGGAGATATCATGTACGATTCAATGTAGTTGAGACCACACAAGTAAATATATTCAAATCATGACTTATATCTATAATTATTGGTCTTATTATTGATAATATTGATTCAATACCTTCTAAGAGAGTTCTATTTTGGTTACTCAGACCATGAGAGTCTTTGGCACATCTTCACACAAAGAGACCTTAACCTGAGAGAGTGGTACTCCTTAGAGTTCTTACAGGACTATGACTTTGATATATTACATAATAAATGTAAGGATAAATTTATAATAGATTCACTTAGTAGGAATTACCAAGATTGTCTATTATAGGAAGTTTCAGAGTAGTTTTCCTCCCTACAGCTGACCCTGGTGGAGTAGGAGGGTACGACTCTTCTATAGCCGATGGTGTTGAATCCTTCTCTTACTAATTGTGAGAGAGAGTTCTAACTGGGAGATATCGGTTGTGAGGTCTTACATGATCATATATCAATATTCATATAACTGAATTGATATTTTGAAGGAGGGAATCATGTCATCTTGTTCTAGGGGTGGAAGGTGGTTTCTGTCAAGATGCAGGAGGGGGTTATGTGAGAGTTCCACAATTCTCCCATAACTGTACATCCTATCATGGGGAAGATGTATAGAGTCCCTTAGTGGAAATTTTTGTGGTCTTTCATGAGACAAAGCATAGCTGAGTATATCTCTCAGTGCCTCGATTATCATCAGGTGAAGGCTAAGCACCATGTTTCGATAGGATTGTTACAACCCCTTGAGATCCCAGAGTGGAAGTGGAATGTCATATCCATGGAATTTTTGTTAGAGCCTCCACTCATATTGAAGGGCCATGAAACCATCATGGTGGTAGTAGAACGACTCACTAATTCATAACACTTCCTTACTATCGGGGATCTGATTTCGGTGGAGTGTTTTGGGAAGTTTTACATGTGGGAGATGAATCAACCCCATTGAGTTCTCTCGAATATTGTCTCTAATCATGATGTGCAGTTTATATCACGATAGTGGAGAGTCATGCAGGAGGTATTCAAGACCTAGATTAGGATGAGTACAAACATTCACCCCCAGACCGAAGGGCAGAATGAGCACACTATCAAGGTGTTGAAGGATATATTGTGGGCTTGCATATTAGAATTTTTTTGAATGTTGGGGGATCACTTTACTTTGGTGTATTTTGTGTACAACAATAACTACCACTCTAACATTACCATGAAACCTTTTTAGGCCATGTACGGGAGACCTTACAGGTCACCCTTCTACTAGAAAAAGATTGGTGAGAGGGTTCTTGTGGGCCCAAAGATGGTGCAGGTGACAGTAGAGAAGGTCCAAGTCATCTATGAGAATATGAGGATGGCCCAAAGCAAAATAAAATCATACAAATATCATCGTCATAGTCCCTTGGAGTTCGAGTTGGGAGACAACGTTTTCTGGAAAGTCTATCCACGATGAGGATCGTGAAGGTTTTTTCAGAGATGTAAGATATCCCCGAGGTTCATAGGGTAAATTGAGATTGTGAAGAGGGTTAGAAAGGTTTGCTACTGCCTCTCTCTACACCCATATATGGAGCAGGTTTGCGATGTCTTCCATGTGTTGCAGCTGAGGTGATACATGCCTGACCCCATGCACGTCATCGACTTTGGTGAGCTAGACATTGAGGATGGATCCACCATTGCAGAGAACCTAATGGCGATCGAGGATCGAAAGGATACAATCCGATTGTCATGACCCGTCCTCGGGCCCGTGCCGTGACTACCCCAAGCCCGCCTTCCATAGGCCAGGGGCTGGCGACTAGCACCAAGGCGTAAATCCTGGAAAAAGGGAAGGCATTGCCTTTGAAAAGTAAACAAGCACCGCAGAGTAAGCAAGCGGAAAGGTAAACACAAAGCAAAAATTGTAACAAGCTGTGCTGAAAGTAAAAGGGGACGGAAATACAAGCTTAATTGTAAAGTACAACTGAAAGGGAAAAATAGCAACTGAAAGAAAAGCTGCAGCGTCGAGCCGTCCTCTGGAAGTCCCACCTGAAGGGTGGGTACAGATAGCCTCCACTGCTCCTCGGGTCCACCTGACCGCTCTGAGTATGTCCCGCCCAGTGGTCCACCTCCAGGTACCGTCCTGCTCTGCAAGCCACCACCACGATCAGCGATGTCCGTCGTCTGCATCCAACACAACGAAGTGCGGGCATAGCCCGTGCAGGGGTGAGTATAACGATACTCAGTGGGGACCCCGAGACCCTCAAGGTCTCACTAAAACCAACAAGGATAACCACAAATAAGATCTCAACAGATAACCTCTACTTAGGTATATGCCCATACATATACCTAAGTTACCAAGTAACCCATCCCAATCATGAGAAAACACAAAGATCAAAGACTCAGCTCAAACCAGGATTTTCATTATCGAAACCGCAACTGCCGAAGAACCCCGTCTCTAGAGTGTACAGTGGTCTTGTCACGACTCCGAGGTACTGCTCACTAACCTAAGACAGCTATAGAACTCCACCTATCGAGTACTGCGGGCCAGCTGCTACAACCAAGCGCTCTCCCGTGCCGCTACAACCAAACGCTCCTCCGTCGTGGGTCTGCCGCTACAACCAAGCGCTCCCATGTGCCGCTACAACCAAGCGCACCTCTGTTGTGGGTCTGCTGCTACAACCAAGCGCTCCCATGTGCCGCTACAACCAAGCGCACCTCTGTCGTGGGCCTGCCGCTACAACCAAGCGCTCCCATGTGCCCCTACAACCAAGCGCACCTCTGTCGTGGGTATGCCGCTACAACCAAGCGCTCCCATGTGCCGCTACAACCAAGCGCACCTCTGTCGTGGGTCTGCCGCTACAACCAAGCGCTCCCATGTGCCGCTAAAACCAAGCGCACCTCTGTCGTGGGTCTGCCTCTACAACCAAGCGCTCCTCTGTGCTGTTACAACCAAATGCACCTCTGTAACACACCGAGTCGTTCGATCAGCAGTCGTCGGGTCTCAGTCAGCTACACGGTCTCCGTATTCCGCACGCTCGTCTCCGGGAGGGTTCGCTCCACGAGCTGCTGGTCGATACTACAAGTATCACAAGGTTCCATGAAGAAGTATCTCTCAAGTACCTCTTCGTCACTGGGGTCTCAACACAATAGACGACGCATCAATCGGACGCCCGGTCTGTGAGTTATTAATCTTTTCGTCCCAGGGGCCCGGTTGGTTTCGTAAGCGAACCAACCCGGCCGTATCTCAACTTTACCCCGAACTCTCATGGGGTATACTCATAGGGACCTCTTCTCGACGAGATCACCAACGCCGCTGACGGTTCGTCAAACGGACGTCTGGTCTGAAAGATATCATCTTTTTCCGTTCCAGTGGCCCGGTTGGATTTCGGGTACAACCCAACCCGGCTATAACCCAACTGCATCAAAAAATCGGGCAGAGGATGCCAAAAGTTCTGTATCGTCAATAGGAACGCAACGCAGCAGACAACGCCTCAATCGGATGCCCAGTCTGGAAGTTATTGGCTTTTTCGTCCAAGGGGCCCGGTTGGTTTTTAAGGCAAAACCAACCCGACCGTACTCCACCTGCGCCCAAACCTCGGGCGGAGTATTCCAAAAGATCCGTCTCACTTAGTGGAATTCACCAAAGCCGACGGCACGTCAATCGGACGTCCGTAGCTCAAGATATGAGCGTTTTCGCTCCGAGGGCCCGGTTGGTTTCGTGTACGAACCAACCTGGCTGAACCCAAAGTATTCCGAAATCTTGAGTGCGATATACCGAAACGACCATCTCGATCCAAGTATCGTGTTTCCGCTGACGGCGCATCGTTCGGAGGCTCGTAACTCAAGTTATAGGCAAAAGACCGAAAATGGTCCGAAGACAGGGGGTCCGGGCCCGGGCCGACCCTGCCCGACCCCCCCCCCCCCCCCCCGCCACTGGGTCGGCCGAACCGGGTCGACCCAAACCGGGTCGACCCGACCCGGTCCGGCCAGGGCGCGGCCCGACCGGTCGGACCGGCCTGGCTCGGCTCGGCCGAGCGCCGGGGTACCGCGGGGCGCTGCCCCCGCGGTTTGGAGATGTCGCGTCCCCGCGTGGGGCCGCGTTGGATAACCAGCGGACGCGGCTTCTGCAGCGTCCCGTGCGGGCGAGCCGGACCCGCGCCGCCGGCCACTTCCGCGGGACACTGGAGTTGCTCCGGTGGTCCGTTTTCCTTCTCGTCTGCGCCGTTGTTCCTCCCGGGTTCCGTTCTTCACTGCGGGTTTGCCAAATCGCCCTTGCGTCACAATTTTCCATCGTCCGCCAAATCCGCACAACCACAAAGAACGGCGGAGGGTTGTCGGGCTGTGTTCATTTGGCCTGCACCCTCCGAATTAGATAATAACAATGGGAGAATTATTCAACACATGAAACAACAATTTTAATAAACTAAAATTGTTCAAATGAAACCGGTTCTTTAATTTTAAAGAAACGTTCACGGGAATATAAAAATATTCACAACAACCCCTACCTTGCCAAGTCGTCGCACGCGGGTTCTTCGCGGATTTGATCGTCGCGGAAGGAGGGGATCGTCGTGTCGTCGCGGTATCCGGTGTTGCGTCGACGAACTCCGCGGTCCAAGAAACAATAGATTTAATTTTTAATAATTAAATATTTCTTGAGTTAAAAACCACAAAGGAAAAATTAAAAGAAAATCCGAAACTCTCACCTTAACGGATGATCGAAGGTTTTTGTCACGGAGGAAGGAACGTCGCAGAAGAACGTCGCGGGAGAGGAAACGTCGGCGTTGTGGCACACGACGTCACGTCGTTGATTTCTGCGGGTCCAGCGTTCTTCTTCGGAGGCCGGCGTTCTCCGCGTTCTTCGCGTTCTTCGCGTTCTTCGCGAAGAAGGGTGAAGGCACAAGAACTTTTATCAAAGTCTCTCAACGTGTAATCCTCCAAAGGTTGGTGTTGGTCTTCTTTTATTATTACGCCAACAAACGAATAAGAGGTAAGTAACGACCCATTAATTCGCAGAATTAATTTAACGAAAGAAACTGCCCATTTAATTTACGAACAAAACTACCCAATTAAATGGTGCGTTAAGAATTTAAGAAAACGCGTCAGTTGACATTCATAATGACGGGTTTTCGCGGGTGCGTTACTTAGCGGAAAAGAAATGGTGGGGCTCGTGCGGGCCCCACCCCACAAATATCCTACCAAGAGGGTAGGATATTTTTGGATAGCATCCTATCCGTATCAACTCAGCTTAAGCCACTTTAAGTGGCTTCAAGTGTCTTCCAAGTGGCTTAAGTGAAATAAAATTAAGTTTGCCGTACAATTATTTTATTTCTTAACTTTAAGCCTGAAAATTAAAAACCACACCCGAGAAAACGCAACTCCGGAAGAGGCGTTTCTAAGCAATTACCGGCGCTGCGACTCCATCAGTGCCCTCGGAATTCGATTCCGGGCACCGGTTCAAAAGTTAGAAAAACCCGCTCGTCCGTTCACTGAACGTACCCGAGCCAAACTTCGGAAAATGATTCCGGGCACATCGGGCCTCAGAATCAGGTTCTGTCAGAAACTGCGTTCTTGTAAAATTCCAAAGAAAATTAAGAAAAAAAATTCCTTGAAATTTACGGGTCTTTACATTACTCCCACCACAGGGCTTTACGTCCCCGTAAATCTTCAACACAAACTAGGGATACAAAGGTGGTAGAGCTAAGCGGTAAGCCACCTCGCCAATCCTGCTGAGGACCTAGAAGGGTCCGATGAAGCATGGAGACAACTTACCACCTCGGCCAAATCTTCATAATCCACGTCGAGGTGAGAACCGCATGAAGACGTGGTCACTATCCTCAAACTCTAGTGGCCTTCGCCTCCTGCCAGTGAAAGAATTCTGTCGGCTCTGAGCTGTCTTCATCCGCTCCTGGATGACTTGGACCTTCTCTATCGTGACCTAGACCACCTATGGTCCCACAAGAGCTGCTTTGATTTCTTCCTTGCTGATAAGATAAATCCGGTCTCATACCCTGGATGAACCACGTTCTTCACCTAATACAGTCAATCCCGACATGGATGATACTAACCCATACCAAGGATGACGTCGTAAGGCCTCGACGCTACTACCAAGAGATCCAACTGTTACTCTCTCCCCCAAGGGTTGAGTCACACTGTCGGCATCAGTGTGTGGTAACTGGGTCTCCTCCAGTAGGTACCTCTCAAGTGAGGGTCAAGTCAACGGTCTAAACCAGAACCTCTTAGTAACAACACAAGAGAGGACAGGGAAGTAAATGCCACAAGAAAAGGTGTCTTTTATTACTACAGCTCAATTACAAAGACACAAAGCATCTACAAACATACATCAACAAAACTAGAAGCAACATGAACAAAAGTCTCCAGGTCTGGAGCTAGTCCTGCTCCTGTCCATCTGCTCCCGGAGCCCCATGATCGTAGGCCTCAGCTTCCTGAAGCTGAGCTCTCCCATGTCCTCCTGTCCCCTGCGGTCGGGGTGGACCTCCTGGTTGTGGTGGTGGCAACACCCCGAAGCGTCGTCCACCTCCAGCTGCACGGCCAGCTCCCCTGCCATGGCCGCCTGCTCTTTGCGTCCCACCCTGATCGAACCTCTGCCTCTGCCTGGGGGGCCCTTCATCCATCTGTTGGTCATCCGTATGGCGGGTCGGACAGTCACGAGCCATGTGACCAATCCCGCCGAAGGAGTAACACTGCCCTCTCATGGCAAGTCGTTGCCCACCCCGAGTGCCTCGCAAAAACGATCCGGAGTCATGATGTCGACCACCTGTAGGTCTAGTCCTCTTGGACCCCTGCGTCATCCGTCTACTTACCGCTGCAGAAGACTCTGCCGCATGCCGGAAAGTGGTGGGTCCTGCTGCTGGAGACTGCTCAGCAAGGAAACTCTCCACTAAGAGGGCTCGCTCCAACACCCCTGCCTGAGTCGGAATGTTGAGAGAGATCATCGAAGCCCTGATCTCGTGCCTCAGTCCCTGCTCGAAGGTCCAGGCCTGGAAGAACGAGTCCCGTACCATATCTGTGGAGTAGCGCGAGAGATCAGTAAATCTCGCCGAGTACTGGGCCACTGTCATGCTGCCCTGCCGCAGCTGTAGTAGCTCCTGGATGCGCACCGCTCGGAGGGTGGCTGGGACGAACTCAGAGCGGAAGATGCTCTCAAAGTCCGTCCAGAGGAGAGATGTCTCGTCGTGCACCTGGAGCATCAAGCTCCACCATCTTCCTGATGCCGCGTGCAGGAGGCTCACTGCGAGGATCACCATGTGGTCTACTGTTGTCCTCACTAATCTAAAAACCCATACAACTGCCTCCAGCCAGTCCTCAGCGACCTGAGGGTCCGTCTCCCCGCGGAACATGGGTGGTCGCTGGCGCTGGAACTCATGCAGTGCACTAAGGCGACGTGCATCATCAGCGGCTGGGGATGGTAGCATCGGTGGCTCAGTGGGTATAGGTACCGTCGGTGCCTCAGCTGTCAAAGGGCCCTGTACCGAGTCCTCGACGCTCGGTGGGCTCTCTCCACGCACATCGCTCGGAACCCTATCTGGTTGTCGTCGTGGGGCCATCCTGAAAAGGAAACAAGTGCGCCACGGTCAGAAAAGTATACCTGGTGATTTGACACAAGTAATCACAAAGAAAACTTGAAACACACATGCAATCAATGTTTTCTTGCATTAAATCGGAAATCAGAATTCAGGGTCCTGGTGTACAGATACGTCGGCCGCCGCACCAACACTGGACTCCATCGACTGATAACCACACCCAATATGCTAAACACTATTGCTTCACATAGAAGAAAGATCAGAGTCTGTGGTAGAACCGACCACCTCTAATACCAATTTGTCAGGACCCGTCCTCGGGCCCGTGCCGTGACTACCCCAAGCCCGCCTTCCATAGGCCAGGGGCTGGCGACTAGCACTAAGGCGTAAATCCCGGAAAAAGGGAAGGCATTGCCTTTGAAAAGTAAAAAAGCACCACAGAGTAAGCAAGCGGAAAGGTAAACACTAAGAAAAAACTGTAACAAGTTGTGCTGAAAGTAAAAGGGGTCGGAAATACAAGCTCAACTGTAAAGTACAACTGAAAGGGAAAAATAGCAACTGAAAGAAAAGCCGCAGCGTCGAGCTGTCCTCTGGAATTCCCACTTGAAGGGTGGGTATAGATAGCCTCCACTGCTCCTCGGGTCCACCTGACCGCTCCGAGTATGTCCCGCCCAGTGGTCCACCTCCAGGTACCGTCCTGCTCCGCAAGCCTCCACCACGATCAGCGTTGTCCGTCGTCTGCATCCATCACAACGATGTGCGTGCATAGCCCATACAGGGGTGAGTATAACAATACTCAGTGGGGACCCTGATACCCTCAAGGTCTCACTAAAACCAACAAGGATAACCACAAATAATATCTCAATAGATAACCTCTACTTAGGTATATGCCCATACATATACCTAAGTTACCAAGTAACCCATCTCAATCATGAGCAAACACAAAGATCAAAGACTCAGCTCAAAACAGGATTTTCATTATCGAAACCGCAACTACCAAAGAACCCCGTCTCTAGAGTGTACAGTGGTCCTGTCACGACTCCGAGGTACTGCTCACTAACCTAAGACTGCTGTAGAACTCCACCTATCGAGTACTGTGGGCTAGCTACTACAACCAAGCGCTCTCCCATGCCGCTACAACCAAACGCTCATCCGTCGTGGGTCTGCCGCTACAACCAAGTGCTCCCATGTGCCGCTACAACCAAGCGCACCTCTGTCGTGGGTCTGCCGCTACAACCAAGCGCTCCCATGTGCCACTACAACCAAGCGCACTTTTGTCGTGGGTCTGCCGCTACAACCAAGCGCTCCCATGTGCCGCTACAACCAAGCGCACCTCTGTCGTGGGTCTGCTGCTACAACCAAGCGCTCCCATGTGCCCCTACAACCAAGCGCACCTCTGTCATGGGTCTGCCGCTACAACCAAGCACTCCCCTGTGCCGCTACAACCAAGCGCACCTCTATAACACACCGAGTCGTTCGATCAGTAGTCGTCGGGTCTCAGTCAGCTACACGGTCTCCGTATTCCGCACGCTCGTCTCCGGGAGGGTTCACTCCACGAGTTGCTGGTCGATACTACAAGTATCACAAGGTTCCACGAATAAGTATCTTTCAAGGACCTCTTCATCACTGGGGTCTCAACACAACAGACGGCGCGTCAATCGGACGCCCGGTCTGTGAGTTATTAGTCTTTTCGTCCCAGGGGCCCGGTTGGTTTTGTAAGCGAACAAACCCGGCCGTATCTCAACTATACCCCGAACTCTCATGGGGTATACTCATAAGGACCGCTTCTCGACGAGATCACCAATGCCGCTGACGGTTCGTCAAACGGACGTCCGGTCTGAAAGATATCATCTTTTTCCGTTCCAGGGGCCCGGTTGGATTTCGGGTACAACCCAACCCGGATATAACCCAACTGAATCCAAAACTCGGGCAGAGTATGCCAAAAGTTCCGTATCTTCAACAGGAACGCAACGCAGTAGACGGCGCGTCAATCGGACGCCCGGTCTGGAAGTTATTGGCTTTTTCGTCCAAGGGGCCTGGTTGGTTTTTAAGGCAAAACCAACCCGACCGTACTCCACCTGCGCCCAAACCTCGAGCGGAGTATGCCAAAAGATCCGTCTCACTTAGAGAAATTCACCAAAGCCGACGGAACGTCAATCGAACGTCCGTAGCTCAATATATGAGTGTTTCCGCTTCGAGGGCCCGGTTGGTTTTGTGTACGAACCAACCCGGACGAACCCAAAGTATTCTGAAACCTTGAGTGCGATATACCGAAACAACCGTCTAGATCCAAGGATCGCGTTTCCGCTGACGGCACGTTGTTCGGAGGCCCGTACTAAGTATTGATGAAATATTTGACATGTTTCATGGTTCAAGATACTTCTTGAACATCGATCTTAGGTCTGATTACCAATAGATGAGGGTTTTTGAGGCTGACAAGTTGGTGTTATGAACACCCCCTCCTTGTTTATGGCATTGATGAGCCATGTTTTCCATCCGTAATTGGACCAATTTTTTTGTTATAATCATAGAATACATACTCATTTACTCTGAATCCAAGGAGGATCATGAAGATCACTTGAGTTTGGTCTTATATTTTCTTCGATAAGACCATCTCTATGAAAAACTCTAGAAGAGACAGTTCTGGATACATGAATTTTACTTTCTGGGGCATATCATTTCTAAGAATGGTTTAGTTTTGGACCCTATAAATATCGATTCAATTCTCTCTTGAAAACCTTCCAATAGTTTGTTATAGTTTTGGACCTTTATTGGATTTGTGGGGTACTACAAGTAATTTGGGGCAGACTTCTCTAGGATGACTCCCCCCTTTGACTTCCTTGACATGGAAATGGTATTAGTTTTCCTAGTCTAAGAAATGCCAGAGGGCCATTGAGGATTAAATGTTGAGGATGACTAGTGCGATGATGTTGAAATTACCAGAGGAAATAATGGAGTTTGTAGTTTACTATGATGCCTCTGGAACTGGACTTGGTTGCATGTTGATGCAACTGCAGGGAGATATCATGTACGATTCAATGTAGTTGAGACCACACAAGTAAATATATTCAAATCATGACTTATATCTATAATTATTGGTCTTATTATTGATAATATTGATTCAATACCTTCTAAGAGAGTTCTATTTTGGTTACTCAGACCATGAGAGTCTTTGGCACATCTTCACACAAAGAGACCTTAACCTGAGAGAGTGGTACTCCTTAGAGTTATTACAGGACTATGACTTTTATATATTACATAATAAATGTAAGGATAAATTTATAATAGATTCACTTAGTAGGAATTACCAAGATTGTCTATTATAGGAAGTTTCAGAGTAGTTTTCCTCCCTACAGCTGACCCTGGGGGAGTAGGAGGGTACGACTCTTCTATAGCCGATGGTGTTGAATCCTTCTCTTACTAACTGTGTGAGAGTGTCCTAACTGGGAGATATCGGTTGTGAGGTCTTACATGATCATATATCAATATTCATATAACTGAATTGATATTTTGAAGGAGGGAATCATGTCATCTTGTTCTAGGGGTGGAAGGTGGTTTCTGTCAAGATGCAGGAGGGGGTTATGTGAGAGTTCCACAATTCTCCCATAACTGTACATCCTATCATGGGGAAGATGTATAGAGTCCCTTAGTGGCAATTTTTGTGGTCTTTCATGAGACAAAGCATAGCTGAGTATATCTCTCAGTGCCTCGATTATCATCAGGCGAAGGCTAAACACCATGTTTCGATAGGATTGTTACAACCCCTTGAGATCCCAGAGTGGAAGTGGAATTTCATATCCATGGAATTTTTGTTAGAGCCTCCACTCATATTGAAGGGCCATGAAACCATCATGGTGGTAGTAGAATGACTCACTAATTCATAACACTTCCTTACTATCGGGGATCTGATTTCGGTGGAGTGTTTTGGGAAGTTTTACATGTGGGAGATGAATCAACCCCATTGAGTTCTCTCGAATATTGTCTCTAATCATGATGTGCAGTTTATATCACGATAGTGGAGAGTCATGCAGGAGGTATTCAAGACCTAGATTAGGATGAGTAGAAACATTCACCCCCAGACCGATGGGCAGAATGAGCACACTATCAAGGTGTTGAAGGATATATTGTGGGCTTGCGTATTAGAATTTTTTTGAATGTTGGGGGATCACTTTACTTTGGTGGATTTTGTGTACAACAATAACTACCACTCTAACATTACCATGAAACCTTTTTAGGCCATGTACGGGAGACCTTACAGGTCACCCTTCTACTAGAAAAAGATTGGTGAGAGGGTTCTTGTGGGCCCAAAGATGGTGCAGGTGACAACAGAGAAGGTCCAAGTCATCTATGAGAATATGAGGATGGCCCAAAGCAAAATAAAATCATATAAATATCATCGTCATAGTCCCTTGGAGTTCGAGTTGGGAGACAACGTTTTCTGGAAAGTCTATCCACGATGAGGATCGTGAAGGTTTTTTCAGAGATGTAAGATATCCCCGAGGTTCATAGGGTAATTTGAGATTGTGAAGAGGGTTAGAAAGGTTTGCTACTGCCTCTCTCTACACCCATATATGGAGCAGGTGTGAGATGTCTTCCATGTGTTGCAGTTGAGGTGATACATTCCTGACCCCATGCACGTCATCGACTTTGGTGAGCTAGACATTGAGGATGGATCCACCATTGCAGAGAACCTAATGGCGATCGAGGATCGAAAGGATACAATCCGATTGTCATGACCCGTCCTCGGGCCCGTGCCGTGACTACCCCAAGCCCGCCTTCCATAGGCCAGGGGCTGGCGACTAGCACCAAGGCGTAAATCCTGGAAAAAGGGAAGGCATTGCCTTTGAAAAGTAAACAAGCACCGCAGAGTAAGCAAGCGGAAAGGTAAACACAAAGCAAAAACTGTAACAAGCTGTGCTGAAAGTAAAAGGGGCCGGAAATACAAGCTCAACTGTAAAGTACAACTGAAAGGGAAAAATAGCAACTGAAAGAAAAGCTGCAGCGTCGAGCCGTCCCCTGGAAGTCCCACCTGAAGGGTGGGTACAGATAGCCTCCACTGCTCCTCGGATCCACCTGACCGCTCTGAGTATGTCCCGCCCAGTGGTCCACCTCCAGGTACCGTCCTGCTCCGCAAGCCACCACCACGATCAGCGATGTCCGTCGTCTACATCCAACACAACGAAGTGCGGGCATAGCCCGTGCAGGGGTGAGTATAACGATACTCAGTGGGGACCCCGAGACCCTCAAGGTCTCACTAAAACCAACAAGGATAACCACAAATAAGATCTCAACAGATAACCTCTACTTAGGTATATGCCCATACATATACCTAAGTTACCAAGTAACCCATCCCAATCATGAGAAAACACAAAGATCAAAGACTCAGCTCAAACCAGGATTTTCATTATCGAAACTGCAACTGCCGAAGAACCCCGTCTCTAGAGTGTACAGTGGTCCTGTCACGACTCCGAGGTACTGCTCACTAACCTAAGACAGCTATAGAACTCCACCTATCGAGTACTACGGGCCAGCTGCTACAACCAAGCGCTCTCCCGTGCCGCTACAACCAAACGCTCCTCCGTCGTGGGTCTGCCGCTACAACCAAGCGCTCCCATGTGCCGCTACAAACAAGCGCACCTCTGTCGTGGGTCTGCCGCTACAACCACGCGCTCCCATGTGCCGCTACAACCAAGCGCACCTCTATCGTGGGCCTGCCGCTACAACAAAGCACTCCCATGTGCCACTACAACCAAGCGCACCTCTGTCGTGGGTCTGCCGCTACAACCAAGCGCTCCCATGTGCCGCTACAACCAAGCGCACCTCTGTCGTGGGTCTGCCGCTACAACCAAGTGCTCCCATGTGCCGCTACAACCAAGCGCACCTCTGTCGTGGGTCTGCCTCTACAACCAAGCGCTCCCCTGTTCCGTTACAACCAAACGCACCTCTGTAACACACCGAGTCGTTCGATCAGCAGTCGTCGGGTCTCAGTCAGCTACACGGTCTCCGTATTCCGCACGCTCGTCTCCGGGAGGGTTCGCTCCACGAGCTGCTGGTCGATACTACAAGTATCACAAGGTTCCATGAAGAAGTATCTCTCAAGTACCTCTTCGTCACTAGGGTCTCAACACAATAGATGGCGCGTCAATCGGACGCCCGGTCTGTGAGTTATTAATCTTTTCGTCCTAGGGGCCCAGTTGGTTTCGTAAGGGAACCAACCCGGCCGTATCTCAACTGTACCCCGAACTCTCGTGGGGTATACTCATAAGGACCTATTCTCGACGAGATCACCAACGCCGCTGACGGTTCGTCAAACGGACGTCTGGTCTGAAAGATATCATCTTTTTCCGTTCCAGTGGCCCGGTTGGATTTCGGGTACAACCCAACCCGGTTATAACCCAACTGCATCAAAAAATCGGGCAGAGGATGCCAAAAGTTCCATATCGTCAATAGGAACGCAACGCAGCAGACAACGCCTCAATCGGATGCCCAGTCTGGAAGTTGTTGGCTTTTTCGTCCAAGGGGCCCGGTTGGTTTTTAAGGCAAAACCAACCCGACCGTACTCCACATGCGCCCAAACCTCGGGCGGAGTCTTCCAAAAGATCTGTCTCACTTAGTGGAATTCACCAAAGCCGACGGCACGTCAATCGGACGTCCGTAGCTCAAGATATGAGCATTTTCGCTCCGAGGGCCCGGTTGGTTTCGTGTACGAACCAACCCGGCCGAACCCAAAGTATTCCGAAATCTTGAGTGCGATATACCGAAACGACCATCTCGATCCAAGTATCGTGTTTCCGCTGACGGCGCGTCGTTAGGAGGCTCGTAGCTCATGTTACAGGCAAAAGACCGAAAATGGTCCGAAGACAGGGGGTCCGGGCCCGGGCCGACCCTGCCCGACCCCCCCCCCCCCCGCCCCCCCGCCACTGGGTCGGCCGAACCGGGTCGACCCAAACCGGGTCGACCCGACCCGGTCCGGCCAGGGCGCGGCCCGGCCGGTCAAACCGGCCTGGCTCGGCTCGGCCGAGCGGCCGAGTGCCGGGGAACCGCGGGGCGCTGCCCCCGCGGTTTGGAGATGTCGCATCCCCGCGTGGGGCCGCGCTGGACAACCAGCGGACGCGGCTTCTGCAGCGTCTCGTGCGGGCGAGCCGGACCCGCGCCGCCGGCCGCTTCCGCGGGCCACTGGAGTTGCTCCGGTGGTCCGTTTTCCTTCTCGTCTGCGTCGTTGTTCCTCCCGGGTTCCGTTCTTCACTGCGGGTTCGCCAAATCGCCCTTGCGTCACAATTTTCCATCGTCCGCCAAATCCGCACAACCACAAAGAACGGCGGAGGGTTGTCGGGCCGTGTTCATTTGGCCCGCACCCTCCGAATTAGATAATAACAACGGGAGAATTATTCAACACATGAAACAACAATTTTAATAAACTAAAATTGTTCAAATGAAACCGGTTCTTTAATTTTAAAGAAACGTTCACGGGAATATAAAAATATTCACAACAACCCCTACCTCGCCAAGTCGTCGCACGCGGGTTCTTCGCGGATTTGATCGTCGCGGAAGGAGGGGATCGTCGTGTCGTCGCGGTATCCGGTGTTGCGTCGACGAACTCCGCGGTCCAAGAAACAATAGATTTAATTTTTAATAATTAAATCTTTCTTGAGTTAAAAACCACAAAGGAAAAATTAAAAGAAAATCCAAAACTCTCACCTTAACGGATGATCGAAGGTTTTTGTCACGGAGGAAGGAACGTCGCAGAAGAACGTCGCGGGAGAGGAAACGTCGACGTTGTGGCACACGACGTCAAGTCGTCGATTTCTGGGGGTCCGGCGTTCTTCTTCGGAGGCCGGCGTTCTCCGCGTTCTTCGCGTTCTTCGCGTTCTTCGCGAAGAAGGGTGAAGGCACAAGAACTTTTATCAAAGTCTCTCAACGTGTAATCCTCCAAAGGTTGGTGTTGGTCTTATTTTATTATTACGCCAACAAACGAATAAGAGGTAAGTAACGACCCATTAATTCGCAGAATTAATTTAACGAAAGAAACTGCCCATTTAATTTACGAACAAAACTACCCAATTAAATGGTGCGTTAAGAATTTAAGAAAACGCGTCAGTTGACATTCATAATGACGGGTTTTCGCGGGTGCGTTACTTAGCGGAAAAGAAACGGTGGGGCTCGTGCGGGCCCCACCCCACAAATATCCTACCAAGAGGGTAGGATATTTTTGGATAGCATCATATCCGTATCAACTCAGCTTAAGCCACTTTAAGTGGATTCAAGTGGCTTCCAAGTGGCTTAAGTGAAATAAAATAAAGTTTGTCGTACAATTATTTTATTTCTTAACTTTAAGCCGGAAAATTAAAAACCACACCCGAGAAAACGCAACTCCGGAAGAGGCGTTTCTAAGCAATTGCCGGCGCTGCGATTCCATCAGTGCCCTCGGAATTCGATTCCGGGCACCGGTTCAAAAGTTAGAAAAACCCGCTCGTCCGTTCACTGAACGTACCCGAGCCAAACTTCGGAAAATGATTCCGGGCACACCGGGCCTCAGAATCAGGTTCTGTCAGAAACTGCGTTCTTGTAAAATTCAAAGAAAATTATGAAAAAAAATTCCTTGAAATTTACGGGTCTTTACATTACTCCCACCACAGGGCTTTACGTCCCCGTAAAGCTTCAACACAAACTAGGGATACAAAGGTGGTAGAGCTAAGCGGTAAGCCACCTCGCCAATCCTGCTGAGGACCAAGAAGGGTCCGATGAAGCATGGAGACAACTTACCACCTCGGCCAAATCTCCATAATCCACGTCGAGGTGAGAACCGCATGAACACGTGGTCACTATCCTCAAACTCTAGTGGCCTTCGCCTCCTGCCAGTGAAAGAATTCTGTCGGCTCTGAGCTGTCTTCATCCGCTCCTAGATGACCTGGACCTTCTCTATCGTGGCCTAGACCACCTATGGTCCCACAAGAGCTGCTTTGATTTCTTCCTTGCCGATAAGATAAATCCGGTCTCATACCCTGGATGAACCACGTTCTTTGCCTAATACAGTCAATCCCGACATGGATGATACTAACCCATACCAAGGATGACGTCGTAAGGCCTCGACGCTACTACCAAGAGATCCAACTGTTACTCTCTCCCCCAAGGGTTGAGTCACACTGTCGGCATCAGTGTGTGGTAACTGGGTCTCCTCCAGTAGGTACCTCTCAAGTGAGGGTCAAGTAAACGGTCTAAACCAGAACCTCTTAGTAACAACACAAGAGAGGACAGGGAAGTAAATTCCACAAGAAAAGGTGTCTTTTATTACTGCAGCTCAATTACAAAGACACAAAGCATCTACAAACATACATCAACAAAACTAGAAGCAACATGAACAAAAGTCTCCAGGTCTGGAGCTAGTCCTGCTCCTGTCCATCTGCTCCCGGAGCCCCATGATCGTAGGCCTCAGCTTCCTGAAGCTGAGCTCTCTCATGTCCTCCTGTCCCCTGCGGTCGGGGTGGACCTCCTGGTTGTGGTGGTGGCAACACCCCGAAGCGTCGTCCACATCCAGCTGCACGGCCAGCTCCCCTGCCATGGCCGCCTGCTCTTTGCGGCCCACCCTGATCGAACCTCTGCCTCTGCCTGGGGGGCCCTTCATCCATCTGTTGGTCATCCGTATGGCGGGTCGGACAGTCACAAGCCATGTGACCAATCCCGCCGAAGGAGTAACACTGCCCTCTCATGGCAAGTCGTTGCCCACCCCGAGTGCCTCGCAAAAACGATCCGGAGTCATGATGTCGACCACCTGTAAGTCTAGTCCTCTTGGACCCCTGCGTCATCCGTCTACTTCCCGCTGCAGAAGACTCTGTCGCATGCCGGCAAGTGGTGGGTCCTGCTGCTGGAGACTGCTCAGCAAGGAAACTCTCCACTAAGAGGGCTCGCTCCAACACCCCTGCCTGAGTTGGAATGTTGAGAGAGATCATCGAAGCCCTAATCTCGTGCCTCAGTCCCTACTCGAAGGTCCAGGCCTGGAAGAACGAGTCCCGTACCATATCTGTGGAGTAGCGCGAGAGATCAGTAAATATCGCCGAGTACTGGGCCACTGTCATGCTGCCCTGCCGCAGCTGTAGTAGCTCCTGGATGCGCACCGCTCGGAGGGTGGCTGGGACGAACTCAGAGCAGAAGATGCTCTCAAAGTCCGTCCAGAGGAGAGATGTCTCGTCGTGCACCTGGAGCATCAAGCTCCACCATCTTCCTGATGCCGCGTGCAGGAGGCTCACTGCGAGGATCACCATGTGGTCTACTGTTCTCCTCACTAATCTAAAAACCCATACAACTGCCTCCAGCCAGTCCTCAGCGACCTGAGGGTCCGTCTCCCCGCGGAACATGGGTGGTCGCTGGCGCTGGAACTCATGCAGTGCACTAAGGCGACGTGCATCGTCAGCGGCTGGGGATGGTAGCATCGGTGGCTCAGTGGGTATAGGTACCGTCGGTGCCTCAGCTGTCAAAGGGCCCTGTACCGAGTCCTCGACGCTCGGTGGGCTCTCACCACGCACATCGCTCAGAACCCTAGCTGGTTGTCGTCGTGGGGCCATCTTGAAAAGGAAACAAGTGCGCCATGGTCAGAAAAGTATACCTGGTGAGCTGACACAAGTAATCACAAAGAAAACTTGAAACACACATGCAATCAATGTTTTCGTGCATTAAATCGGAAATCAGAATTCAGGGTCCTGGTGTACAGATACGTCGGCCGCCGCACCAACACTGGACTCCCTGGACTGATAACCACACCCAATATGCTAAACACTATTGCTTCACATAGAAGAAAGATCAGAGTCTGTGGTAGAACCGACCACCTCTAATACCAATTTGTCACGACCCGTCCTCGGGCCCGTGCCGTGACTACCCCAAGCCCGCCTTCCATAGGCCCGGGGCTGGCGACTAGCACTAAGGCGTAAATCCCGGAAAAAGGGAAGGCATTGCCTTTGAAAAGTAAACAAGCACCACAGAGTAAGCAAGCGGAAAGGTAAATACTAAGAAAAAACTGTAACAAGCTGTGCTGAAAGTAAAAGGGGTCAGAAATACAAGCTCAACTGTAAAGTACAACTGAAAGGGAAAAAATAGCAACTGAAAGAAAAGCCGCAGCGTCGAGCTGTCCTCTAGAATTCCCACATTAAGGGTGGGTACAGATAGCCTCCACTGCTCCTCGGGTCCACCTGACCGCTCCGAGTATGTCCCGCCCAGTGGTCCACCTCCAGGTACCGTCCTGCTCCGCAAGCCTCCACCATGATCAGCGTTGTCCGTCGTCTGCATCCAACACAACGATGTGCGGGCATAGCCCATGCAGGGGTGAGTATAACAATACTCAGTGGGGACCCCGATACCCTCAAGGTCTCACTAAAACCAACAAGGATAACCACAAATAAGATCTCAACAGATAACCTCTACTTAGGTATATGCCCATACATATACCTAAGTTACCAAGTAACCCATCTCAATCATGAGCAAACACAAAGATCAAAGACTCAGCTCAAACCAGGATTTTCATTATCGAAACCGCAACTACCAAAGAACCCCGTCTCTAGAGTGTACAGTGGTCCTGTCACGACTCCGAGGTACTGCTCACTAACCTAAGACTGTTGTAGAACTCCACCTATCGAGTACTGTGGGCTAGCTGCTACAACCACGTGCTCTCCCGTGCCGCTACAACCAAACGCTCCTCCGTCGTGGGTCTGCCGCTACAACCAAGTGCTCCCATGTGCCGCTACAACCAAGCGCACCTCTGTCGTGGGTCTACCGCTACAACCAAGCGCTCCCATGTGCCACTACAACCAAGCGCACTTGTGTCGTGGGTCTGCCGCTACAACCAAGCGCTCCCATGTGCCGCTACAACCAAGCGCACCTCTGTCGTGGGGCTGCCGCTACAACCAAGCGCTCCCATGTGCCGCTACAACCAAGCGCACCTATGTCATGGGTCTGCCGCTACAACCAAGCACTCCCCTGTGCCGCTACAACGAAGCGCACCTCTGTAACACACCGAGTCGTTCGATCAGTAGTCGTCGGGTCTCAGTCAGCTACACGGTCTCCGTATTCCGCACGCTCGTCTCCGGGAGGGTTCACTCCACGAGCTGCTAGTCGATACTACAATTATCACAAGGTTCCACGAAGAAGTATCTCTCAAGGACCTCCTCGTCACTGGGGTCTCAACACAACAGACGGCGCGTCAATCGGACGCCCGGTCTGTGAGTTATTAGTCTTTTCGTCCCAGGCGCCCTGTTGGTTTTGTAAGCGAACAAACCCGGCCGTATCTCAACTGTACCCCGAAATCTCATGGGGTATACTCATAAGGACTGTTTCTCGACGAGATCACCAATGCCGCTGACGGTTCGTCAAACGGACGTCCGGTCTGAAAGATATCATCTTTTTCCGTTCTAGGGGCCCGGTTGGATTTCGGGTACAACCCAACCCGGATATAACCCAACTGAATCCAAAACTCGGGCATAGGATTCCAAAAGTTCCATATCTTCAACAGGAACGCAACGCAGTAGACGGCGCGTCAATCGGACGCTCGGTCTAGAAGTTATTGGCTTTTTCGTCCAAGGGGCCTGGTTGGTTTTTAAGGCAAAACCAACCCGACCGTACTCCACCTGCGCCCAAACCTCGGGCGGAGTATGCCAAAAGATCCGTCTCACTTAGAGAAATTCACCAAAGCCGACGGCACGTCAATCGAACGTCCGTAGCTCAAGATATGAGCGTTTCCGCTTCGAGGGCCCGGTTGGTTTCGTGTACGAACCAACCCGGACGAATCCAAAGTATTCTGAAACCTTGAGTGCGATATACCGAAACGACCGTCTCGATCCAAGGATCGCGTTTCCGCTGACGGCACGTTGTTCGGAGGCCCGTAGCTCAAGTTCGGAGGCCCGTAGCTCAAGTTATGGCATGCCTCAGGATGAGTCACACGTATAGTATGTTCTGGATTGTTCGCGATCTCCTAGGTTCGACCCATGTTTCTTTTAGTGTTTATTTGTGTGTGGCGGATGATTGAGAGGTCGAGTTCGGTTGCTGACCCTTTTTTGTGCCACTTTACCATTGCCCTTAGTGTGTGTTGTGTGTGATTCTCATTTTGACTAACAACTAAAGTTTGATTTCTAAATTGCTCATAAAATGTTTTGAAAATGCAAAGCACCCGTTCCTTCAACATTAAACTTGTTCTAAATTAAAAAGGGCAATGGACTGTTACTTGTTTTTGAAATGAAAGTGTGTGGAAAACCTAATTTTATATAATTTAGTTCAAACCTGGAATTGATAAATTCTTTATTTATTGGTATGTGCATTGGGAATAGAAATAGTCGGGCCTACCTACTGAGTTTTAATACTCACGCCTATAGTGTTTTCTTGTTTTTAGCTTTGTTGCAGGTTCCAGATTCAGTTGCTCGCCTTGAGAGATGTTGGTTGTGGTATTGGAGAGTGACCCATGGGGTCACCTGGAGTTTGGATCGTGGTCAGGTTAGTAGTGTTGTTGGTTGCTCTGTCTTTACTCTTTTTTTTGTTCTATTTTATTTTCCGCTGTTTAGTTTATTTTCCTTTGGGCCAAATCGTTCCCACCTGTTTACTTTTGATGCCCGGCACTAGTTGCCAGCCCGTGGGGATCGGGAACGCCCTTCGGGCCATGCCGCGGACCGGCTCGGGTGACCGATTCAGGGTCGACCCGGGTTGGTTCGTGACAGTCGCGGGAGAGGAAACGTTGGAGTTGCGGCACACGGCGTCGCGTCGTCGATTTCTGCGGGTCCGGCGTTCTTCGTCAGAGGCCGGCGTTCTTCATGTTCTTCGCGTTCTTCACGAAGAAGGGTGAAGGCACAAGAACTTCTGTCAAAGTCTCTCAACGTGTAATCCTCCAAAGGTTGGTGTTGGTCTTATTTTATTATTACGCCAACAAACAAATAAGAGGTAAGTAATGACCCATTAATTCACAGAATTAATTTAATGAAAGAAACTGCCCATTTAATTTACGAACAAAACTGCCCAATTAAATGGTGCGTTAAGAATTTAAGAAAACGCGTCAGTTGACATTCATAATGACAGGTTTTCGTGGGTGCGTTACTTAGCGGAAAAGAAATGGTGGGGCTCATGCGTGCCCCACCCCACAAATATCCTACCAAGAGGGTAGGATATTTTTGGATAGCATCCTATCCGGATCAACTCAGCTTAAGCCGCTTTAAGTGTCTTCAAGTGGCTTCCAAGTGGCTTAAGTGAAATAAAATAAAGTTTTCCGTACAATTATTTTATTTCTTAACTTTAAGCCCGAAAATTAAAAACCACACCCGAGCAAACGCAACTCCGGAAGAGGCGTTTCTAAGTAATTACGAGCGCTGCGATTCCATAGGTGCCCTCGGAATTCGATTCCGGGCACCGGTTCAAAAGTTAGAAAAACCCGTTCGTCCATTCACTAAACGTACCCGAGCCAAACTTTGGAAAATGATTCCGGGCACACCGGGCCTCGGAATCAGGTGCCGTCAGAAACTGCGTTCTTGTAAAATTCCAAAGAAAATTAAGAAAAAAATTTTCCTTGAAATTTACGGGTCTTTACACCGATGTGGATGGACCATCCCCATAGATGTCATGTTGTGGAAATATGGGAACGTTCGGGAGGGTTCTTGGGAGCAGGAGATACAAGTACAGGCACAATATCCTGAGTTGTTTTCTTAGTTATAAGTTTTAAGGATGAAAAGTTTGAATGAGGGAATGATGTAGAGACTCGTTTTTTTCCTTGTAAGACTTTGAAATATTACTATATATATATATATATATATCCATAGTTAGGCACTGAGACGACGTGTGATTTTGAGGCCCAATGTGCCCAGAATTGATTTTTTAAAAGTATTCAATATATTTTATATTGCATGTGTGATGATACTTTAAATAAAATGGGAGAACTCTTAAAAGATATCTTAGATTGAAAATATGATAACATTATTGAGTCTGAAAAGAGGTTATTACCCTATAGGCAACCTAAAATGGGTCAGCACGGGATGTTAAGACCCCTTGCTCATTGGCGGTATGTTAAGTGGATTAATTAATTCATTCATCCATTCAATCATTTAAGATAATCTGAAATGTATATAAATATACTATCATGGAATATTGTCCAGGTTTAGCCTCATAATCTAGTAAATAATCAGAAAATCTCTCCTCCCTTTTCTATTGGATAATTGAATATGACAATGATAAAACTCTGCATGAGAGAAGATCGGGATGCAGTGAATGCAACGACTTCTATTGATCATTTTCAGGCATGTTATTCATCAACAATAAAACCCTTAATTTGTTATGACATTTTAGTTGTGGTTCTCATACTTTTTCATTAAAATTATTACGTAGATTGATTTTCTTTCTTTGATCTACTCCCTTTTTCAGACTCTTCATGTGCCTGAGTATTGAAATCTTGATAAATTTCATTGTTTTCTAACCCCGACTGCTTGTTCTTGATCGTTATCCAAGAACACTTAGTTAAAAATGTTTAATCCTTTGTTATTGTTCTTTTCCCCTTGTTTCTTCACATTTTTCACCAGTTGGACCCTAAGGTCCTGATTCGACAATTGTCGAGTGGTACCAAGCCTGATTGGGCCCTTGGATTCCTATATGTTTGACGAACAAGGAGTGAATCGATGATCTTAACACATATATAGAGTGTTTGGGAGTTGTGAATGTTCTTTATAGTGGTTCGAGATCAAGGAATCAAATGTTGAAGGCATGGTGGCATGCATAATGAACAATAAAACCCTAACGATTAATGGAGGTTAGTTTATAGTGAATGGTGGGTGGAAACACTAGATCTAGTCTAGATCCCCTCATCACGGATGAAATTGTGGCAGGATCTATGCTGAATCGAGACAAAATGGCCCAATCTACCACACAGATCATGGATCAAGATTTCTGGAGAAAACCCAACTACATACCATCTTCAAAGATAAACACACAGCATGTAACCCCTTAGGTGTGACAGATAGGGTTTCAGGAATTCATAAGGATGGCACAACATGTACATATTTGACTTGTTGTGTACCCCCTTTCTATTTGGAAAACCTGGGAGGTGGACCATACAGACGGGGAGTCATGTGTAAGCACACGAACATGGGGTCTAGTACATGTAATAGGGGACCAATTACATGGACATGTCTAGTATCACACAGCTCGGTCTTAGTTATCCTAGACACACCATGTAGTCCACCTACATAGTGTGTTCTACTAAATGGGATGGAGTTGTGTTCCTGTTACGGACAAGTTTAGGCAGTTTAGCGGGACCACATGCCATGTGGGTCCCCTCATGTAATATCTTGGTTTTTATTTGAAGATAATCAAAATACTATTGTTGAAAATTTGTATTTGATTTTATGTGAAAAGGTAATTTTTCAATAAAAATACATTAATAAATGTTTTAAAGATATTGGGTTAGGTTAAAATCTCAGTTAACACATTGAAATATTAAATAGAATATTTTTAGAGTCATTCATAGAGTAAGTGCGATATTTTCAGGCCCGATGGGCCTTGGCGCAGATGGAATAAAAATATTAAATATTTTAAATTATTCCAACATGATTTATCAAAATTAATAGGATAACTCCCAAAAAGTGCATCGTATGAGAAATCAGAGACCACCGTTAGGTCTGGGACGTGATGTTTACCCTAGGTAGGGTATTACATTGTGAGCTCCAAACGTTTGGTCAGGTCTCTTGTGAGAATAATTTATTTAATATTTTTATTATATTTTTGAAAGTAAATTAATATATCACAAATGGTGTGTTGTATAAGAAATATGAGACCATTGTTGGATCTGAAACATGGAATTTACCCTATGAGAGGTATAAATTTTCTGCGCATCATGTGTTTGGCAACATCGCATATTATAAAACCCTATTTTATATTTAATTAACCATTTTTTACAATTTTAATTGGTAAATAATTAATATCCCCCAAAACATGTGTTTTTTAAGAAATATGACACCAACTTTAGCTCTGAAATGAAGGGTTTAACCAATAAGGGGTATAAAGTTTGTGAGAGTCAGACGTTGGATAGAATGCACGTGAGGATAATTTATGTGGAATTTGAATTTTTTTGGGAAATTAAAATAAATATAATAATCATAATAAGTTTTTAATATATTTTTAGCATTTTTTGTGGTCAATAAATTAAAATGGAAATTAAATGTTTAATTGAATTTACTTAATTAATGAACAACATTTCTGCATGGGTGGATATTTATTTCGAGGTTATATAATAATAGTAATATTATAAATTTCCAATATAAATGAAATTGTGTGATTAATATAAATTTATTAACTAATAATTATTTAATTGAGGTTTTTTTTAAAATCATAATGGTGGAACTAAAGTGATATATTTAATAATAATAATAAACATTATTGTTATTATTATTTTTAATAATAAATAGGTAAAATAATATTAATGGTGGAAATGATGAAAGAGATTTCATAAAACAATTTGTTATTTTAATTATTATTTTTTTGATATATTTAATAATTATTATTTTTATTACTATAAAATTTTGAATGAAATATTTTATTTGTTTTCAAAACACCATTTTGGTTATAACTCATTCATACGGTGTGAGATTGACGCGCTGTCAGCAGCAGCGTGACCCTAAAATTGATGTGGTAATTTCAAGACCTATGTTAAATATCTAATTCAGGATTATGATAAAGATACATGAAATTAACATTATGAAGATGAATTTATTCACGTAATTAAAAGGAGAGAGTAATAAATAAGTGATGAAATTAATAAATTTATCTAAATTGATTGATGAAAAATTATTATAAATTGGATATGGGGTGGTTTTCATGGCATGGGTAGGAAGCCCATTATTTCTCCTACCCCACCCATATCTCTTACTCTCTCTATCTCCCTCTTCTATTTTATTTTATTCTTCTAAACTTCTATCCTCAATATTTTATTTAGTATTGATCGGATTGACATGTCGTCAGTTCCACTGGATTCATCTCGATGAGTATATATTTATTCCTAATCTTGTTTTTTAAGGTGGTGAGGTAATTTGTTCAGATTTAATTATATATTTTTAATATTAAAAAAAGCGATGATTCTAAATAATTTTTACATGGGGATGGTTCAAGGATTAATTGGAGTGTGATATTATTTTCTGGTTTGTGGGTGAAGGTGGTTCGGGTGACGATGCCTATGAAGAACATTGTTGCTGATGTCGAAAAATTTGAGGTAGGAGGTTCATTTCCATTTTGGGACATGTGTATATATATATATGATGTTATAATGATGTGATGTTTATGATAGACTAACCCATGATTGTGATAAATTTCATGTGGGTGTGTGAGTATCCATGGGTGTTCTTGGTTTTGTGGGACTATCCAGCCTTTGATCTTGGTGTGGATTATCATTCCTCAAAATAGAATGTATTTTTGCGTGTTGAATAGACTATGGAATTGTATTTTAGCTACCATGATACTCAGGTGGAGCATTGAGGTTGGGAGTTATATAGCCTAGTGGCTGATTACCCAACCTAACGCGGTCCGAACATCCTTAAAGGAGGGCGTAGCTACCCAAGAAGAGGGGAAAACATTGTAGATAGCTAGTAGATATCGGTCATGGATTACTTTAGACTTGGGCCCTGGGTATTTTAAAAGGTTAAGAAGGATAGGGAATCATGGTATCTAGCTAGAAGATATCGTTCATGGATTCCTATGAACTTTGGTCATCATATTTAAAATGGTAAAGTAGGTTGTGAATGCATAGTGGTAAGCAGAAATATACCGATCATGGTTTTCCTATGAACATGGTTCATGAGTGTTAAAAAAGGTTAATAATGTCAAGGATCATCTTGATAGAACATGTGTAATTCCTGTAACAACCACAATCCTAATGGTTTGAGATTTTTTACCTCAGTGGAGGTCTATAATTTCATGTCATTCTTACCAGAAATGAGCCGATGTTGGTGGGGTCAGGGTTCATGGTGGCTTTGTCACTACATGATAATTCAACACATGTTTTTTTTTGAAAAGTTGATTCATTGGCCCAAAAAAAACCGAAGTAAATTTATTATTAAATGAAATTTTTCAAGAGCCTAAAATACGGGATCATATTACTATCTTTGTCATGTAAAGAAATAAGATCAGCAAGGAGATCTTCAGACCTGGTGATTCCTTGATTTACTCTCATGTTGGCTAGGTTATCTACAACTGTGTTAGATTCTCGATAAAAACGTGTGATGAAATAGTTGAGGTCATTAAGTAAACAGGAGCATTCCATCCAACGGGTAGTAATCGGGAAAGCAAGATGTGTCACACCATTCCAAATTGCTTGCACGATGGTCGTCGAGTCACATAAACCAGAATATGAATTTTTAATAAGAATTATCATATTTTATGACATATAATTATACATATTTATATATTACACTTATGGTAAGGATGAATTGGTTGTTTCTTACTAAGTCATGTACTCACATCCTACTCAGGAATTTCAGTGCGCTTGTGATTTCATGACCAGAGATCTGATGAAGGAAAAGGCCCAATGGTGGATGGTTGAGCGATGGTTCGTGGAGTAGGAGCAGACTGAGATAGTCACTAGGGTATCCCATAGATATTTATTTATTTACATTTCTTGTATTTACCTACTACATACACTTTGGACAGGTTTACCACATTGGGATATACTTTTATGTGTTTATCATTATTCTGTTTCATCATTTTACTATGATTATTTATTCATTGTATTGTTATTGATTATCGATCCTATGATGTGATACATAGGGTATAGTATCCCCATTATCATACATAGTCCTTCGCTACTAGTTGGTATCCTCTTGCATATAGGGAGGGGTGCATGAGGTCACATAGCATCTGTCTAAGACCTGGTGGTTCAGGTCCGAATGTTACAAAATGGTATCAGAGACCTAGGATTCGTTAACTTTTACTTTTATTTTTTTGGGTTGGGATATGTTATATAATAAATAAGACTTTGGGACTTAGGTAGTGTAACTATGTTAGTTCCTAGACAGCACTACGTAGAACCTCTAAGTTTTCATAAGGGGGAATTTATGTTATGTTGTTACTATTGATTAAATTAAACAAGTGTAATGAACATAATGTTATATGTGATTTTTGAGACTCTTCATATGTCCATTAATATAGACCTGGAATAAAGGTTCACATGCCAAATATATACATGTTTTTGTGCTGCATAATAATTCATTAATTAAGTTCCTTGATTTGTGCTATCTATTCGAGATATTTTATTCTGTGTGACATATCTGTGTTGTCATGTTGTGTGATATATCTTTACTGAAATTAATTAGTTCAACTAAGCATGTTGTTGTTTTAGTATATTTATAAATGAAAAATGTGACTAAAATGCAGGGATAGAGACAAGGGTGAGGGCTAGGAGGGTTATAAATTGAATTTCGAGTAGACTCTTATGGAATCCTTTGCGTGATCCCATAGAGTGGTTGGACTGGTTATGTTCATAATGTTCCTCCTATTATGGGGATTTGAAAGCATGATTATGATGTTCAAAATCAGTTATCTGAGTTATTTGAGGAAGACCGCAAGGGATACATCTTGGGGATGAGAAGTCGATAGTGGGGGGGGAATTAAAATATCCTGATTCTTATTTACAGATAATAAAAACTTTCTTGTTGAAAATTTATAAGTGTTTTTATGTGAAAATGTGATTTTTCAAAAAAAGCCACTTAATAAATGTTTTAAATATTTTTAATAAGGGTAAAAGATCAATTAAAACATTGGAATATTAAATTGAATATTTTTGGAGTCAGACACTGAGTAAGGGTGAGATTTTGAGACCCGTGGTGCCTTGGCACAGATGGAATAAAAATATTAAATTATGTACGAACAATTTATCCAAATTAATTGTATAACTCCCAAAAAGTGTATTTTATGAGAAATTGGAGACCACCATTAGGTCTGGGACATGGTGTTTACCCCAGGTGGGGTATTATATTAGGAGCGTCAGATGTTTGGTCAGGTCACTCAAGAGAATAATTTATTTAATATTTTTATTATATTTTTTTCAAAAAATAATTTAATATCTCACAAAATGTGCATTGTATATGAAATCTGAGATCACTTTTGGGTCTGGAACTTGGGATTTACCCTGGAAAAGGTATAAATTTTTTTTGTGTCGGGTGTTTGAAAACATCCCACCTTATAAAGCCAAATTTTATATTTATTTAATTAATTATTCTAATTTTTAATTGATAAATAATTAATATCTCACAAATGGTGCATCTTATATGAAACATTAGAACATTTTTAGGTTATAAACATAGGTTTTAACATAGGAGGGGTATAAAATTTGTGATCTTCTAACGTTTGGACAAATCACATGTGAGGATAATTTATTTGGAATTTTATTTTTTGCTAGGCAATTAAAATAATTATAATAATCATAATAAGTTTTTAATATATTATTATTATTATTATTTTTGTTCTAGAAATTAAAATAGAAATTAAATGTGCAATTGAATTCACTTAATTGATTAATGACGTTTCTACATGGGTGGATATTTATTTCGGGGTTATATAATAATAGTAATATTACTATGGTCCCACATAAATAATATTTTGTGGTTAATATAGATTTATTAAATAATCGGTAATTAATGTAAGTTTTTATTTAAAATATTAATGGTGTAACTAATTTGATATATTATAATTATTATTATTATTATTGTTATTATTATTATTAAATATGGAAAATATTATTAATGATTTAAATTATGGATGTGATTCCGTAATATAATTTGTTATTTTTATTATTATTAATGTGAGATATTTAATAATAATAATGATTTTTGGTGTTATTATTAATTTTTGAAGGAAGTATTTTATTTGTTGTCAAAACATCGTTTCAATCATAACTCATTCATATGGTGTCGTATTGAAGCACCATCAACGGTAGCATGTCCCTAAAATTAAGGTGGTCATTTTAAGACCATTGTTGAATATCTAATTCAGGCTCATGATATAGGTCCATGGAACACCCAATATGATGATGGGTTGGTGAATAAAATTAATATGAGAGAGTATTAAATATTTTGTGCAATTAACAAATGTTACTAAATTTATTGATGAAATATTATTATAAATTTGATTTTTTAAATCCTGTGATGATAAATTTTTCATGAAATATATTCTTTGAGAATTTTATTTGATCTTGTGATTAATTTCACATATAAGATATCCATCATGTGTGGGAGGTAGTACTTTGTGTCTCAATTCAATTTTAAAAGAGTGAGAGGTGCATGTGTCGAGAGATTGAGTGTGTATTGTATGAGGTTGATCTTTAATGGTTTAATCTTTGTAGATCAGTGACATGAACTAGAGAGTTGAACAATCTGGAGAAGGTTCATTCTTTCTAAATTTATTTTCTCCTTATATTCTTGTTTATGTTTCTATTTTATTCTACTTTTTCTATTATTTTAATTTCCATTTCATCTTTGATATTCATGTTTTATTTTATTATTTTCTAAATATATAAATACACAAAAATATTTTAGAAGAGTATTTTAGATAAATGAAGTTACCTGGTCAGGATCCAAATATCACTGAGAGGGAGAGGGGTTGAATCAGTGATATCATTTTCTTTTATGTTTCCTTTATTTTGAAACAATCTTCGCCTCCTATTAAAGAGTGCTTTCCCTACTGAACACACACAACCATAGGAATACACGATTTACAAGGTTCAGTACTCAACAAGATAGCTACATCCTTGGTATGTTACAAAAATAATCTACTACCACACAATCATCTAGAAAACAATCCTTTGATGTGGAATACAATGAGTAGGATATACCATTACACTCATATAGCACATGGAAAATAATCCGCAAGTGTGTGTTCACCCTTTTAGCAAAAATATGGAATTAAAATATTTTAATGCTTCTTTACAAATGAACATGTTTATTCGCTGAAGTAAAAATCATCACTTTCCTACCCAGAAGCTTTTAAGAACTCCCTTACGAAAAAAATGAATATGTACGAAGACTCCAAATCTTATGTGCACCCTTTTAGGTGTCTTGCATGAAACTTTTATGCCAGGTATGAAAGATTTGACTTTTGTTGCAAAACACCACTTGGGGACAACATCAATCTCGTGTGCAACTCTCTTCTTGTGCACAACTTCTCCTTCTTTCAAACAACACTATTTCTTTTTTTACTCCCCTTTACTTAAAATTCTTTCATTCTTCAAAGCTCAGGATTTCTCTAAGTGTTGAGGTTTCAAATGTGAGGGGGTCACCTATTATTTATAGACCTCATCGACCCTTGCGCGCAAAAACTCCGATGTGTCACACAAGATTTGGAAACGTCATGCAAAACCCCACTTAACGTCACATTAGGTGCGTATGTCTCTTTCGCACAAACCTTATATTTCATGTACTTCATGAATCTTTCACAAACTTCCTTCCATTTCCATTTTTCAAAGTTTTGTCTTTGAATCATGCCTTGTGCACAAAACCCCATTTGACGTCGTATTGGGTGCGTATGTTTCTTTCGCACCAACCTCATCTTTAGCGCACTTCTTTTAATCATTATTTCACTTCATGCCTTTTCCATTTTTTGAAGTTTCGACCCCAAATCATGCCTTACAGGCACAATTCCAAACTCTCTTCAATCTTGCACTCAAAAACCAATATTTTGCGCAAGCCTCTTTATTTCCAGATTTTGATGTTCGGGTCATGGAACTCCACCTGAGCACAACATACCAGACCCTATTCAAGATTTCATGAAACAACCTTTTCCAAAAACACATTTCTTCATCTCCCAATTTTCTGACACTAAAATTTGGAAAAAACTGGAAAACGGCACCACCTTACAACATTTTTTTGTGCCACATCCAGATCGTCTGTTCCTTTTTCATTGCTCTCTTAATTACATCCCATAACCATTATTTAGCTTTCATCAAAAAATCCACTATCAGGATATGTATCCTTGGATCGAATAGTTTTAGCATCATCAGATTTACAACAGGAAGTACTGCAACTTCCCTATCTTCCAGCAGCATCAGGCATTCCAAACAAAACTGAATATGACTAGCATCACCTTATACTCCCACATTCCTTCATAAGGATTTCATCACAAGTTATACTAACTTATGATATTTTTGAAATACATAATAGTAAAGCATCGTCTGATTTTAATTTCCTTTACAAAGTGATTTGATTTATCTTCGTTGACAACAAAAGACAATACTTTGTAACAGAAAACTCTTCTTAATTCCTTCTACATCCAACTAGATCCCAATAATAAACACACTGCCTCCTTGAGAGTGACCCATACATTTTCCGCTAAACTATGTATAGGGGATAATACAAATTTATCTTTTGTATTTGAAATGGAAGGCTATCACCTAGTCTAGGGTTTTAGTAGAGAGTGGTGGAGATCATTATCCTTTGTCGTGGGATGTTCTTTCTTGTGGGAAAACATTTGTAGCATGAGCTTCATCTAGGTTATGTTATGAGAACCTAAGGTGTCAAGAGGTTTATTTCCCCTTTATTTTTTTCTATTTGAATGATTTGGTATCCTTTAATGCATGTGCGTAGATTGAATCCATCCATGAAGTCAAATTTCTATCTTCTTAAGACATATTTCATCACTACCACCTGAATTAGATAGATATGATCCTTAGACAGTTCCTATAGTTCTTTTTTACTTTCATGTCCTGTAATCTAGATTCTTTCTTTCATTAATAATATCCATATTTTTATGGTGTTCTTGTTGTTCACATAGGTCCACAGTTGATCAAAACACGTTATATCACTCTATTCATTAATTTTCATGCATCATATTCATCTTGATCCATCCTCTTTCCACTTTTTCATTTTTAATTTAATTGTATATTTTAAATAATTAACTCAATACCTAGATTAGTGGATCTTGTCCATTGAATAGGGAATACCCACATAACTTCCTTACTTCCCAATAACTTCCTTACATCACCACCACATGATATCCTTTAACCAATAACTTCGCTACCTAACTTATGATAAATCATAATTTAACCAATAAATTCCCTAATAACTTCCCTTCCTAGATTATAACAAATCATAATCTATTAGGAGTAATTCAATACTCAAGGACTTACAACTCAAGGACTGAAAAAATTGAGGTTAAATTATAGAGGAAATGAATTCCTTGAAGTTAAATGGAACTCGTCATATGGATGAACCATTAAGGGGAATGAAATCACTGTATAAAAAATAGGTTTTTCATTTAAAGGATGATTATAATAGAATCATAAGGTATAATACATGAATGGTGGTTAAAGGATTCCAATAGAAGGAAGGAATTGATTTCTCAGAAGTTTTTTCATTGAATTGTAGGCATAATACCATCTAAATGATGATCAGTTAAGTTGCTTCAAATGATTTACACTTGAATAAGATGAATTTAAAGGATTATTTGATCATGATCACATGGATGAAGATATTTAAATCAATAAAATTAAGGGATTGGAATACCCTCATAAGTAGGTCCTTTTTTATGTTGAAATAAAGCCTTAATGACTTGAAATAAAAACATTAATAGTGTAACCATAAGACCAAAAAAAATCATGATTAAGGAAGGTTTATCATGGTTAAACAATGATCATTACTGGTATTAGAAGTAATATGATGATAGTACATACATAGTATTCCAATTATTTTTGGATTATATATTATTTTGTTTGGGGAGTTCACTTACATAAGAGGTGAGTTGTACATTTTCTAGAATATTACATATGAATGATTTTTTTCCAGATAAGAAAATTATCGAAATGAGGATTGAGAGGGATAGGGAAATTGGTAAATTGTTATTATTCCAAAATGAATTCATCATAAATATTATTTAATTGTTTAAAATGAATAGATGTAAATCAATCTCAACCCCCATCCTGGAAACATCAAGTTATCTATGGAATACGCACCGGCATAAAAATGTGAGGATAGATATAGGGTAAGAGTTTCATATGCATCGTCTATAAGAATATTAATTTATGAAATGATTTTTTAGGTGACTAGTAATTTCCTTTATAGCGGTGGTAGTAAGTGGATTTATGCTAATCCCTGGAAGGGATCATTAAGAATCCTTTAAGCGTATCATCAAATACATAAAGGTACTTGGAGATATAACATTGATATTTTTCAATGAAAAAACATTACATGGATTTATGGATGTGTATTTTTTAGATGATTCAGATACCTAGAAGAGAATGGAAGGATTCATGTTTATTTTTGTCCAAAAAATGTTCAGTCAGTTGTCTCAATTGCAGCCTATTTTTTTACTTTGTCTACAACAGATGAAAAATAAATAGAAGTAATGAAATAAGTAAATGAGTTAGTATGTTTTATACAGTTACTAACGTAACAGATAATGTCACCATAGGATAGATTATTATTTTGAGATTATAAAATTTCCATTCAATATTCTCAGAATCAATTGATTAAGGAATGAATGAAACACATTAACTTGAAATTCAATTTCATCATGAATATCCTTGAAGAAAATGATCTGGAGTAGGGGAAGATTACCAAGAAAAAAAATATTCCTTAAATGGTCACAAATGTTTTAGTACATGGAATTTGTAGGAATCATTGTACCTTATTTAGACATTGGTAAATAAAATTTTATTGAAAAAAATACAAACATGAAGGGAAAGATTGATATTTTCCTATGTGTTGAAGTATGTTGAGCATAGTGACATCCTTGATTTATGATTCAAGTGGTATATTTTTCGGACTTTAAACACTCTTCAAGTCAACATAATATGTTTATTTAAAGAAGCGATAATGAAATTTTACTTGTGTCTTGTTTTGTAAAGATATATGTTCTAATTATTATGAAGTTAATTTTATCAGAAGATGATGGTATTATGATGAGTACCTGGTGAAGGTCATTGATGGTTTATTGGGTGAAAATATTGAGGTAATGGAAGTATTTTTGAATTAGGGGTTTTCTATATATAATGGTGGGTTGATCGTGAACATTAGATGGTCATGAAACATGTTCTACTAGCCCATCATCTGTAGAAAATATAGTTGAGATATGTTGATTTTTATAATGATGAATCAATGTGAAATATTATATACATAGCTACAATATTTTTAATCCTTGTTCTACATGATAATATAAAATTTCGATATGTTATCCCACGGATTTATGAGGAAAGTCAAAACCATGAAATATTATTTGACCACATTACTTTTGATATTTCCATTATTTTTTTGTATGTTATTGTGTTAGTTTTCTTGATGTCTGTTTGAAAAGTGAAACTTCGTTTATTGAATGATGTGCTTAGTATACTCATATTCTTGTACACTAATCTCAGGGGGATTACCCAGTTGTTTGAATTCTACAGTGCAGAAACCAATAGAATGTGCAATATTCTAGTGGATTAGAGTTATGTCTTCCAATGGTTGAAAAGATGGTATTTCCCCAATAAAACCTAACTGGGTAAAATTTCACAGACAAAACAATAAGTAGTTATATCTATTTATCATACCAATATATCCTTTACTAATTTCATACAACTCCCATTGGTTCATAATGATTCCACCATGCTCTAGTAGAAGTATCCATAATCCCTAGAGAGGGACTGTTAAAATTAAATAAAGTATGGGAGAAGAATTGAGGAAGAGAGAAAGATATACCTAAATAATCCATGAATGAAACCCCATTAAAACCTCCTTGGATCACCAATGGAATTAAATTTGGGGATAACAAAAGGAAAGAGATTCACCCTCCACTAGCATGTCCTGATAACCCAAACTCTAATGGGGTTTATTTTGAAAAATCCCAAAATAACAGAAATTCACCAACATAATGGTGAGATTCGAGAATCCAAAAAGACTTCCAAAAGACTCATACTAGCCTACCCATTAAAGGGGTTGTGGGATACTCCAAATGAAAACCCAATGGAAATTTAGTGGGCTTCCATCATGATTCAACTGGGAACACGTTGTTCTCTTTTAGATCTAGTCAGCTACCATCCCTCCAAGATATTAAATTGAGCCTTCCTTTTCCATGTTACCAACTCAAAAACATCCATATAAACATATAAAACATGATAAAATTATACTACCACAATATATATTGTCAAAAATTAAAATTTATCTATGTTTTTATCCTTTTGAATCTAACCATATTCTTTTCCCACTGGTTATTAAAGACAAGGGTCATTATAAAAGTCACACAATAACATTTCTCATCACAATACACTTTGGAAAATGATTTTTGAATTCTTAAATAATGACTAAAATCCATCACAAGCCAATGATCATGATTTTGAACTCTTTATGGGCACTCAAACACACACTATCTTCAGTAGAACTGAATCCCCCTTAAAATTAAAATTCAATATATTGAACATCCTAACCATTTTCTAAATTATGTATTTAAATATGATTGTATATTTAAATATCTAAAAATGTTTGAAATACACTAGTTGATACACCACCATATTCTTTCTCCTATAAAATCCATCTTATCATGATGGTGAACCATCAGCTCCCTCGAATCCATACACCTCAACTTTCAATGGAATATAAACTAAATTAATTAGAGGATCTTGTCCATTAAATCATGAACCCAATAGCTAGATTAGTTGATCTAGTCCATTAAATTTAATTGGTTATTGAAATAAAGAAATTAGGGGAGTAAAGAAGCTATTGGGAAGTAGGGAAGTTATTGGGAGGTTAGGATTAATCATAGATTAACCAATAACTTCCCTAATATCTTTTAAGTATGGAATTTATGATAAATAATATGTTAACAAATAACTTCCCTTACTAGATTAGTGGATCTGGTCCATTAATAGGGACAACCCACATAACTTCCTTTCATTATATTAATTGAATTATATATATTTAATCATGAACCCAATTACTAGATTAGAGGATCTTAGACATTAATTCATGAATCTAAAACCTAGGCTTGTTGTTAATGGATTATTTCAATTAGAAAGAATATATTATAGTGATTTATTTCAACAATTTTTTAAAACTACTTCTTTATATTTTTATTAGCTTTTGTAGCCCGAAATAATCTTCATATATAGAAATTATATGTTAAGAATTCCTTCTTACAAAGTAATTCAAATTACTGTATTTATATGAAACCATTAAATGTATTCTCAAAGGATTTTAAAACCAACCAAGTCTTCCTTTTAAGAAATTATTTTTATGGTCTTAAGAAATCATCTATGTAGTCGTACAAATAATTTTATTCTTTTATAATTCAAAATGAATTTTCTAGAAGTATATTTGATTCATGTGTTTATTTTAGATCATTCAAGAATATTTTTATCTATTTAATTTTATATGTTAATGATAAAATTATTATATACAAGGAAATCAGGTTAATGAGTAAATTGAAAATCTAATTGAGTAGTTATTTTGAAATGAGATATTTAGTGTATACACAATAAATCCTTGGTATGGAAATTATTAGGGATATGGATGCTAGGGTGTTATATCATCATGCATCTCTTATCGAAAATTAGCTTTGATCTGATAGCCCCTATTGTAGGATTCACTGGATTTGCAGGATATAAATTCTATGGTGTGGTATCTCCATGCATTTGATCATTGTAGGATTCGATTAACATTAAAAATTCGTATTGGAAAGAAATGGATTTCTCAGTAGAAAACTATTAACAGATGGACATAACTCTGAATTGGTCAAATCCCATCCAGTCATCTTGTGATATCCTCTTCCTATGAACCACCCTCATAAGGGATTTCAGGTTTGTTGATTCCATGTTTGATTAATTTCTAGAAAAATAAGCAAAATACATAAATTCAAAACAAAGGTGGATCTAAACTGGGAGATGATGATGTGCATATGCCGAGCCAGATCAGGAGGGACCTGAGGAAGTGTGCAATTCTATCCATGGAAACCCACACTGCTCAATCCTCTTTAACCCTCTCTCATTGTTCTTATTACTCACTTCGTGTTTCCATATATTTATACTACTATAGAGGAATACATACATCGCTAATTCTCATGAAATTTTCTTGTACATAAATAAAACAAGACTTCCAAAAATCAAGGTTCATAGTTTGATTACAATATTACACCCTCATTATCTATACATATATATTACAAATATTTTCAGTTTTGGGAATATCTCATTTTTCATCTTCAAGGGGAGGCTTTTTAGCTCTGGTATAATGTGGGTTCAATATTATAATCAAACGGTGACCCCTGATTTGTAAAAGTCATCTTTTATTTAACTAAAAGCAATAATGATTAAACTAAAAAATTACTAATTATCAATTATTTATTTCCTGTGTAGAATTAAATATAATATATAAATATTAAATAACTATTACCATTTAATACTAAATATTATTAATTAATTATTAATCATTTAATATTAAAAATAAATACCTAATGGTCAGTTTAAAATCCATTGCTTCATTTATCCAAATTTAAATGTTATTAAATGTATAGTTTCACTACAATTAAATCCATCTATAATTATGACATAAACTCCCACTGAAGCTCCCTTCCTTGGAAATTCATATGGGTTTTCAATGTGGGATTCTGATTCTTTATTTCCTATGTAGAATTAGAAATATATTTTATTAATAATTATTAATCCATTAATAATTAATATTAATTCTTAATTAATTACTAATAAATAATAAATATAATAACTAAATAATAAATATCTATAACCATTTATTGTTAATTATTATTAATTAAAAAATTCATAATATTATTATTAATAAAAATATTAATAAATAACTAACTAATTAGTAATTAATTAATTATTATTTATTAATAGTTAATAGTTATTAATTAAATTAGAAATTAAACTATATTTAATTACTTATTAATAATTTTAATTACTAAATAACTTTTTAGTTTATAATTACTATTAATTATTATTAACCATTTACTAATTAATATTTTAAAATAATATTTAGATACAAGATATTACCAATAATTATTAAAATAATAAATTACTAATTATTAATTTTTTATTGTTAAATTAGTAGTAATTAATTAAAAAATTGTTTCTAATTAATAATAATTTCTAATATATATTAATTAAATATTATTATTTACTATTTAGTAATATTAATTAATTAACTAATTTTTTTATCTTTTTTTTGACAGGGAGAGGCATGGTATTGGTAAAGCTGAATTGGATTCAAACATAGGGCAACCTGGTGAGGGTTCAAAGTTCAAGATGGATCTTTCAAATAAGGTGAACCTTGTAGAGGAGACTACTAGCTCTTAATATTTTTCCTTGAACCATGTTTTGAACATTCGTTGGGCTGATGAAGCTATGGAGGAGGAGCATTCTCCCTCTTTTAGACATGTTCTATTTCAATCCTTGGAGGAGTCCAAACCTATGGATGGTTAAATAGAAAGTGAGGGTGAAGTTCACAAATTTAGATGTGGATTTTAAAAGTGCTAGAAAATTAATTTATCAGTGCTGAAAAATATTGGTTGATTTAATAATCATTAAAATTTGTCAACAACTATCATCACTAAAAAATCAATGACAAAGGTGGTCATTTTTCAGTTCTATTTTAGGGGTGATAAATATCATACTATTGTAGTGTTCTGTTAAAATTATAGCACACTGTAAGAAATGCATTAGTACATGAAAAATTCATAATTCAATTGAAATATAAATTACATCACAAATATGAGAAAAACACACTATATTATAGAAATTTTAATAATTATTTTTTACAATTACATTAGGAAGTATTATCATAAAAATTAAATAACAACAATACTTTAATTGTCTTTGGTACCCGACCCCCTCTCAAAAAAGTATGGTCACGGTATTAATTATCATAAAAACCATAGAAGATTGAGTAAAAGAATCCACATATATAGGAAAAAAATTCTTCTATTAGTAATAATATAAAAAAATTAAACATAAATATGAAACAATGAATTAATAAATTGTCAATTTTAAATAAAGGAAACAATTTCATTCATACCAATCACATTGTGCATCTGATTGACATGTGAATGATTCCTACACATCCAAAATTACTAAAGGATCTTTTTCCTAAACTATCAAGAAAATCAAAATGAGTTTTCTTGGTTTTCAGTATGTCATGTGTCTTTTTTACTGAAATGTCAATTTAAATTGAAAACACACGCTTGGAGACATAATAGTCACATCATGTGTTGGAATGATTAGAGACTGATTTATATACATCAAAAATGACGGAGGAATCATTTTCCAAAATCTCAGGAATATACGACTATGTTTTCTCAGTTTTTAGGGAGTGACACATGTTTTGAACTAAATTGTCCATTTTAAACTAATAATAGACACATTCATTCATTATCACACTTCAACCAAAGTTTTTCCATTATTTTATTCTTTTCTTGGATTTGGTTCTTTTGGTTGTGGTTTGGGTCGAGTTCTTGGTGTATCTTTTGCATTTTGGAGGCTTCGAGTGAGTTTTGTCCTTGTGCACGGTTAACGAGCATGGTTTGGAGGAAAATCGTGTGATCTGTTAAGGCTCAAGGTGTTTCAAGTTGTTTTTATACTCTCATGGTTTTCCAAGAACATTTTGAGGATAGTTTGGACCAAACAATGTGAGTCCTTGGAGAAACAATGTGGATATTTGTTGGTGTCTGGGGTATGATCACGACATGCACATGGTTTTCTGAATCCATTCAATAAGCATGTGAGATGGATCTATCATTTGACATATCCATTTTTCACAACTATCATGTGATTTCTCAAACCATATGGCCATCTCGTGCGGGGTGTCCATGTCATTTGGTGGGATGCAAACAGTTGGCGCACCGTTTCAAAAACTTTGTGGCCTAACCATGTGAGTTGCCCAGATGTTTAAAAATATTGAAATTCATATTCTTCCCTCTGCTCTTTTAACCCCAGTTTGATCCCTCCTCTCCTTGGATCAGTTTTTTCACATGAATCAGTCCCTTAACCCCCTCATGTTTGGATCTCTTTCTCCCATGGATGCACCTCAAATATTCTAAGGAATGTTTGTCAGAGTTTTTGACAATTTTCCTTCTCCTCTATAATTCTTCCTCTTGTTTCTTGGGTTTTCTTGGTGGGATTATATCTTATACAAACACTACAGTGAGTTTTAGATAATTTTAGATGATTTATTTGGTTCTAGGGTGGACTTATTGTTCTTCGGGCTTAGTTATTCCCTCTATAAGGGATTCACTATGTCTTCATGTCATTGAGGTAGAGGGTTTCTATCTATTTCCTTTCCGAATCATACCATCTGATTCTTGAAAATTTATATTTAATTTCTAAAAGTATTTATTATGTTTTTGACTTATTTTTTAGATTTATTGTGGTGATTTCATGTTGTAAAATTTTGGGGAAATGGCTTTCAAATTGGTTTATTTAAATTTTCTTATATATAAATGAATTCAAGGTTTTGGTTAAAATTCCCATGGCCTCTTTAAAATTTATTTGGTTGTTTGAGATAATTATTGGACTTGTTTATGTTTTATTGATTAATTTTTATTTTGAATTGAATGTGGTGTGTGGTTTGGGCGTCTCTTCATGGATTTATGGTTTTGTGAAAAACATTTGAAAGGTTTTTCGAACATTTGAATGTGAACTTGTGTAGATTCATGTTTTTTTGTGTGATCCAATAGATGTGGGAACATCTATATCTGCACGAGGTGCACATATGGATGGGCTCACAAATGATGATGGACTCTTGTAGTAAATGTCTCTCTCTTGGAATGGATTTTCAAACACACATCCCCTCTTCCTTTCCTTATACCTTCTCTTCCCAAAATAGATCTTTAAAAACCCTTGTAACTTTATAAATGGTTTCTTAGTTTCACAGTGACACAAATATGGGTTTCAAAGATGATTTCCAACTACTTGTCCTATTTGGCATTCTGAGATGTGACTTGGTAACTAAATAGAGTAAAGGCCTATTTGGAACTTTGAGATGTGGAATGGTTTCTAAATGACCTAAACGCCCATTTGGAACCTTTTTTACATGTTGTGTGTTTTATTATAGGTCTTAGAAATGAATTTGGAAATAGATTTGGAACTGTGAACATTAAAGGCATGGTAGGTACTTTATGGAACTTTTGGAAAGTGGTTTCAAAGAGATATGACAGGTAGGCCCGGTTGGAACCTTTGATGGATTATTGTGAGATGGGAACTTTTTTGGTGGATCCTTTAAGGAGAGGGTCATAGAATAGGTGGTGTTGGTATTTGGGATAGGAAATCATGGTGGTTGTGGGTTATTGGTTTGATCCATGTGTGCGAGGACCACCCCTTTCACAATGTACTATTATCATGGGATTTGTGGGCATCATCTAGAGGGTCAAATAACGGTTTCTTATCAATCCCAATTAGATGGGTGGAACCCCCTAGATTTTCTCAAAGGCCAGGTGGGAGGTGAATATGGATTGGATAATATGTAGTGGTCATTTTTTCATTGACTTTGGAGCTACACCATACACCAGAAGGTGAGTCCAAACCGAGTACATCCAGTGATTTCTTCTAGATATGTTTATGAAATGCTCATGAATGTTATTTTTATGTTATATTTATTATTATTCACTTGATTATTTGTTCTTTTAGTTCCATCCTTCTTGTTTCTATTTCCTTCATTATCAACATAGTGCCTTTTTTACATGGTATTGTACTTTAATTAGGTTTTGGTTTTGTAAACTGGTTTGTGAAATGGAAATATATTTTGAAAAGAGAAATGTGGTACATTTTTTTTAAAAGAGAAAGACATGTTTGGTTCATTAAATAATAAAACCCATATTTTTATAAAGGTATTCAAAGTACTGTTTATGGACTGTTTTAGGAAAGTAAATGAATGGATTTGGTGGTGATTACCTATAGGGGTGTTTATTCTCACACTCTACTTGTTCTACTTGGCGTCGGAATGCCCAAGATATTTTGTAGGATCAGTTTTTTGTTCGAGTGTGTTATTTTGATGTGGTATGATCTTGTGGTTGGTGGTGACCATGTAGTCATGAGAATATTGTGTTGGTACAATTTGGTTTTAGTTTTTTTTTCTATTTTCCGTTTTGTTCAGCTGTTGTATATTGATCTGATTCTATTTTTTTTTATTGTTCTACTATTTTTTGTTTTTGTAGCATGTTGTACTGTTTTAATTCAATCCTTGTTATGTTTTTATAAATCAATCCAACTTTGATAACTTTTATTCCTAGGACTAGTCGCCATCCTAGGAGGATTGTGAATTCCACTCGGGCCTTGTCTCAGACCGAGTCAGGTGTCGGGTCAAATGGTGTCCCAACTTGGTTTGTGATAGTCATATCAACCACATCGTCTATTGAATTGTGGTTTGACTAATTACTACACATTAAAAATGAAATATGGATAATTATACTATAATATAAAAACAATATAAATGTGTTTTCTTAGTTTTTAGTATATGACATGTGATTTGAACAAAAATGTAAATTTTTTTAAAAAAAATACACACTTTGAGTCATACCAATCACACCAAGAGTCGGATTGTGATGTGGATGATTCTAAAAAATAAAAAACGACTTAAGGATAATTTTCTAAAATTATCAAGATAGTTTGAATGTTTTTTAGGTTCTGAGTATGCCACATGTTTTTTAATTAAATTTTCATTAAAACTAACAACACGCACTTTGAGTCATACCAGTCACATCCTATGTCAGTTTGATGTGAGACTAATTCCTAAATGTCACAAATGAAATATGAATCATTTCACTAAATTATAAAAATAATCTAATAATATTTTCTCAGTTTTCATTGAGAAACTCATTTTGAACTAAATTTTCATTTTTAAACTGATATTGAGCATTTTAGGTGATACCGGGCACACCATTTATTATACTGAGGTGAGGATAATTCCTACACAATATAAATAAATTATGGAACATTTTACCAAATTATTAAAATAAAATGAATTTGTTTTCTTATTTTTGAGTATGTAATGTTTGTTTTGAACTAAAATATCAATTTTAAGTAAAAAGTCCTGCTAGATTCATAATCTAGTCACATCGTGCATCAGATTGTGGTTTGGATGATTCCTACATAATAAAAATGACTTAAGGATTTTTTTTAATAATGTATTAAGATATTATGAATGTGTTTGGTTATTTTTGAGTATGTCATGTGTCTTTTTTATAAAAATGTCAATTTAAATTGAAAACAAACACTTTAATTCAAAACATTCATATTATATATCAGTTTGATGTGAGACTATTTCCTACACACCATAAATGACATAAGAATCATTATTCTAAAGTATCAAGATAATCTGATCTTTTTATCAATATTTAGTGAGTGACACATATTTTGAACTAAATTATCAATTTTGAACCGATAACGGACACCTTGATCCATACCGGCCACACTATGTATCGAATCAATGTGCATCTGATTCCTACATGTCTAAAATGACTTACAGATCATTTTCCTAAAGTATCAAAATAATATAATTTTTTCCCTAAATTTTATTATGTAATGTGTGTTTTGAAATAAAATGTAAATTTAAAATAAAAATACACACATGGGGTAATATCGAGCACACTGTGTGTCGGATTGAGGTAAGGCGGATTCCTACATGTCAAGATTGACTTATGGGTGATTTTTTTCTAAAGTATAAAAACAATATAAATGTGTTCTCCTAGATTTGAGTTTGTGATGTGGGTTTTGAGTTAAAATGTCAATTTTAAATAAAATGACACACTTGGAGTCATATAAATCACACCATGTGTCGGATTCATGTGAGGATGATTCTTACATGTCAAAAATGACTTATGGATCATTCTCTCAAAGTATCAAAACAATATGAATGTATTTTATTGGTTTCATCATGTCACGTGTCTTTTTTACAGAAATGCCAATTTAAACCAAAAACACAAACTTTGAGTCATATTGGTCACATTATGTGTCTGTTTAACATTAAACTGATTCCTACACATCAAAAATGACTTATGAATCATTTTCTTAATGTATTGAGATAATTCAAGTGCATTCTATCAATTTTCAATGTGTGACATACTTTTTGATCTAAATTGTCAATTTTAAACTACCTCAAATGTATAAAACTCGTTCCAAAAATATGGGGAGTCTCATATTCACCAATGAAAAGAGTTAAGGGAAAACTGAACCCTGATCCCCAGTGGAGTACAAGTCCCAACATATCTCTTAAAGAACCACATTGATCTACCGCATTGGTCATGCATCGCTGAAAAGAGTGTCACGCTTATCAGGTATCACATCCCATCACAGTCCCATGTAGGGGACCCAAAACCCACACCCTGATATTGTAGGATATTTATTCTCTACTAGAATAGATAGAATATAGGACACACATCCTAAGGTGGTATGGAAGGATATTGACCCTGATGTTAACCTTGTGATCCACCCTGATCAATATCCAAGGTTAAACACCACTACCACCACTCCATTCTCAAACCACATCACATCATATCTCTTGTGACACTATAGAGGCTACCATTGTGGTCAACATAGAAAAATGATCAGGATAGGCTACTCGAAAGACTAAATTTGAGTCTAAGAGAAAGAGATACCTAAGGTGAAAGATCTCAAGGGGATCACCAAGAAGTAAACAGTGTGCATAGGGGTCCACATGGTGTGTGAACCCACCCAAGCACCTGGTCGTGTTCTACCTCTATACGGACTACACAACCATGTCCCTTAAATGCCATGCATCCCATAATACATGGATTTTTCAGAATAAATGGACACATAGCCATGTAGTTTGTCTGTTCCCATTTCTGGTACCTAGTGTCCCTGTACTTTGGTTGTGTAGCTCTACACAGCCTTGTATGATCACACAGCTTCCAGGCCATGTCCTCCAGCCACACAACATGGGGTCACTACATGGTGTGTAACCCTAATACATGGTGTATATACCATAAATTTTCATCTTACCTCAATGTAAAGAACACACAGTTTGTATGAATGCTTTATACACTATGTAGACTATGATTCTGATGAGAATTCACCTAAAAACACCAGATTCACCCAGTTCTCCCCAAAAACCAGAGATCAACCAAGGAGGTATCTTTAGAAATCATACTAGGTCTCTATAACCTCAAAAAATTGAAAAAAATGGTGTCAAAACATAAAACTCAAATTTCCTACCTTGATCGAAAAACACCAAAGATTAGGGTATAGAACAAGACCCTAATTATGAAGCTCCTCGATCTGATAACAATCGACATCATGAACGGAGGTCAGTAGTAACCTGTCACTTCAATTTTGGATTGTTTTCTCCCATCATCCAAAGGGTGGGAGGAGGGATTTTCTGCTCCTTCATGTGTTATGTGCCTAAGGGGGTGGGGTAGGGGATTGATTTTAATCAATTAAAATCAATTAACTCCCCTAGATGAAAACCCAAAGTTAACCAAATTTATATTCCACCTAGGGTCAACATGAAATAATGAACTAAAACAAGGTTTTAGAATTCTAATCAGAGATCCCACTCAGAGGTTATTTATGTTTCAAGAGAAAATATGAGCGCGTGACAAAATATATTTAATATTTTTAAAATCACCGCATCGAGGATCCCTGGGCCATGGAATATAGTGATGACTCATCTCCTAGATTAAAAAATACTCTCCAAAATATTCCAAATCCTTACAGGTAAAAACCCAAGTCACTAAAATATTCATTCAAATGCATTATGAAATAAAAATATAAATCCAGGTTGAACTCATTCTTTCATTATTTTCAATATTTATTCATAATACATTTGGATTGGTTATTTATTCCCCCCCAAAAAATTCAATCCACCCCATAAAATGGATAGTATTTTTATTAGGGATTCGTATATTATGTAAGTCTATTCACCTACATATAAAGGGAATTTTGGACATTTAATTAGATGCAAATTGATGTTTTTTAAATTCTCCTTAAAATTTTCAATTTAAAAAATATTTTTAAAATAGTAACCGACTTTAAATTGAATAAATTTAAAATGATGGGGCATTCATATTTACTAATTAAGATAATCCATGAGTTAAAATCAATATTGAAATCAATTCTTTGTTCCATTTCAACTTTTTTATTTTAAGATTTATTTTCTACCATTGAATTTGACTAAGTGGTTCCTTGAGTAAAAGCAATGTCTTATGTGTGGGGAAATTTTGTGTGGCCTTAATTACTTGTATTTTTACAAATAACTTCTATGTTTAAATTATTTATTTAATGTTAAAACATTCCTTAATTCAGAACTTATGTGTTTAGGTTAATTTTCAAGTAAATTATTAAATTAATGAAATTGATGTTTATCTTCTGATTTTATGGTTGATTTTTAACATGTGTCGAGTTATGTATATACTATTTAATAGTGATGTTTCTTTTAAGTTTATAATTTTTTTTAATTTAATTTTGTGTTTTATTTGTTTAATTTCACTTTTTCTCTTTATTTTAATAGATTAATTTTTAATTGAAATTTAATTTATAATTTAATAATTTATATGTTTATTTTTATGTTTAATTCCTTGTTAAATTTTTAAATATTTTATTTTAATTAATTATTTAATCATTTAATACAACTTGAGTTTATTGAAGTTAATTTTCTAATTTTAAGATTAGTTATTTTTGAAATTTAAAATTAAATAAATACATTTATATAAATAAATTTATATATATATTTATTTATATTTATTTAATATATTATTTTCAATATTGTTTATAAATTTTTTCTCTTTTGAAGTTGCAGCGAGTTCGTGTAACTAATTATCGACCTAGAGAGTTAGAAGTGTCTCTTGGAAGTGAGATATTTTCCTAGGTTTTTCTAGTCTTTTTCTCTTCTTAGGTTACTCTAAGGTTCGATGGATCGATGGTGGTATCGCTGTTCATGGGTGATTATTTTGTGGCTCTCATTAGCACAGGCTAACTCATACCTAGGTGAGTGGAATTATTAGCAATCATGGGTCTTGATCACAGAATACTCTTTAATGATGATTCTCCTCCAGTCCACATTTCCTTACTCAAGGTACGATGATATGTAGTCACAACTCTTCAAAAAATAGAAAAATATACCATTGATAGATTAAGAGAATTTGATAGTTGTTACCTAGAAGTAAGATGATTCATTTCATTCACTTTGAATATCCCTTATGATTATCAAAAAAATTATTATGAAACTACAATTCAATTTGGGTTCCCTAAAAAACACCTAGTATAATATCTGGGGATTAGAGGATGGTGTGGCTAATAGTAAAATTGGAGCTAGACTTCTAATATTTTAATTATTTAACAAAATAGATAAGAAGGTTCTCAAAGAAAGGTTATTCTCCTTCAAAAACCAGATCATTCAGATGGAATATCTTAAAGATGGGTTGGTTTAGAAAACCTCACTATTTGAAAATCCATTCTGGTTATGCATTAAAGTAATCTTATCTTGTGGATGGACAAAACAAGTCATGCATGAAATATATGGAAGAAATAAAGAATTATTTGAATGGGACCAATTTGATCCTCTAAATTGGGGTCATACAGTGTCAATTAGATATTTGGATAACATTGAGAAGCCCTGAATAGAGGCATGTTTTTATCAATTGAGGAAGAAAATGTCTGGATATACTTCGAATGTGAAAAAAACCGATTTTCTTTCTTCTTATGTGGGTGTCTAGGAACACTGAGATAGATTGTGGTGGTAAAAAAGATGAAGAAGGAAACATAGTCATGAAATATGTCCCTTTCCTACATGAAATTTTTTATGGAACATCCTTTATTCCTGAACCATACTTCTACAAGTGGACCAAACGGTATAAAAATAAGATTATCATCTTGACACCTCCATATCTCTATGATGAAGTTAAAGAAGAATAGAAGGTGGAAAATGTGGTATTTCAAACTAAGGAATAAGGTATAAATGATACTGGAAAAAAATGATACTATTGGAATGTCTTGTGACTAAGGATACCCCCAAGCAGGGTTTATATATCAGTGGAGGGATCAACTAAACCACCCCTAGTATAACGTGTATCTACTCAGACCCCCCATGTTTAGAGATTCCCTTGATACTTGAGGCCCCCCATAGCTGTTAATGCATGGGGAAGGTCCCATTAAATCCTTAATGGTATGCCAAAAAAGACAGCAGATATGGAAGAGAAAGAGAAGAAGGGAGAACAAGAATTGTGATGGGATTAGTGAAAGAGATACCTATAGAATAAAAATAGACATGATTGAACCATTAGTTAATGAAATACATTCTAAAATATAGAAAGCGAAGGGGGTGGAACTTACCTCAAAATTCTCGAGGCAGAGGTAAGGGTTAACTAGCCCCGCCTATGACCATGAAAATATTTTTTTGGAACATTCATGTTCTTGGAAACACATAAATAGTTTAGATTCTCCATCACCGTTGAGATAAAATATTTCTTGATATGGTTTTTCTATTCAAAACAATATCAAAAAACATGTACATTGATGCAATTTCTAAAAAAATGGTTGCTCTTATTGCTTCTCTGTCACTCGTCAAGGCCATGGGGGTGGTCTTTACTTCCTTTTTAAGGATTTTATGGATGTAATCGTTAACTCATTTTAAATAAATCACATTAGTGTAGTCATTAACCAATCTTATATACTAGATTGGACTTTCACTGAGTTATATGTTTGGCCTTCTTAGAGAGATAAATATAAATCATGGAAGTTAATCAAAAATCTCTGCGAAACCCTTCCCATACTACTCCATGTTGGGGTCACATTAATGATATTTTATTAGAGAATGAGAAGAATTGAGGTGATATAAAATGTTACTCATTAATTCTATACTTTCAACGGGCATCCGAGCTGGTGGGACTCTCAGACATGGTTTAATTTGGTTCCCTTTTACTTGGTTTCATAGAAAATCTAAACATTCACATATCACTGAATGGCTAAATAGGTTTATAGGGTCGCAGGAAAGGATAAACAATTTTAACTCTTTTTAGGTGTCTTATATTGTCGCTACTTCTTCAGAAAACCCATATCAATCCTTATTAACACCTCACAACTATCCAAGAAATCACAAAATGGTAGAATATTCAAATTTGAGAGATTTTGGGAGTAGGATAAGGAGTGTGAAGATACTATTCTGGCTTTCTGGATGGTGGGTGACCTTGATATTAGAATAATTATTCATTGGGAAGATTCTAATTTGAATTTATGGAGTGAGTGATGAATTTTCCACCATGATGTGCAGTGTAATGCATTAGAAAGAATTCTAAATGAATTATAATCTCTCCCCCACTAATTTTGTTTTATATGTTGTATCAAAACTATAAGAGGATCCTGATACTACTCTCAGGATTATTGAAGGTGTCTAGTATATATGTGATTTTGATTCCCACATTAATAATATTTCCTCTAACACCTTAAAGTTTTATCATAAATCTAATGAAAGAAGAAGAAGTAACTCAATTTCATGCCTGTATAATTCATAGGGTACTTTAGATTCCAATGAAGATGGGATTCATAATATTATAAATCACTTCTACCAGGACCTCTTCACAGTGGGAATTCCTTCTTTTCCTCAGATATTGATTCATGTATTGAATTGGTTACTACAAAAGTAATGGAAACCCATCTCACTTGTGATGTCTTAGATGAAGATATTTTTTGGAACTTATGAAAATTAACTCAACTAAGGTTCCTATTTTGGATTCATTCCATTCTTTTTTATTTAAAAAATAATGGCATATTGTCAGACCCAATGTTTTGGGTCTAATTAAAGATTTCTGGAGGTGTAATTCCAATATCAATGCTTTTAATGAAACGATTATCACACTTATCCTAAAAATAAAAAACCTACTTTGGACATGGATTTTAGGCCCATAATCTTGTGCAATGTGACATAATTTTTTTTTTCAAGAATCTTCATTAATCATATATGTTTTTTCTTCCATCCATTATATCTAAAACCCAAATTTATTTTATCCTCAAGAGGATTATCTCTGATAATTCCATTATTGTGTATGATTTTTTCCATTCCATGGAAACCAAATATATTTCTAAAAGAGGTATCATGGAATGGAAGGTTGATATGAACAAGGAATATTATCCATTTCATTGGCCTTTTCTCCACAATGTTATGAGATAAATGGGGTTCTGTAGAAAATTGATTAATATTTTTATGCAATGTGTCTCCTTAGTTTTCTTCAGGGATACGATCAATGAGGTCCTCTCCCATAATTTTTACCCTTTGATAAAACACTATTTTATTGAATATTTTATTGATAATAAATGATATAATTTCCTCAAATTGTGTTAAATATGTTTAATTAGAAAGTATTTGGGATTAGATCATTCATTTGAATATTTGATGAAAATTCCAGTTTTACCCTTTTTAGTTCACTGTAGTATTTCGAAAATAAATATTTTTATATTTATTATTTGAATTTGAAATTTTGTAACAGTGTTCCAAGCTTAATTATCTACAACTTTTGTTCAGGACACTAGAGCTAAGGAGTTCATTGGGTTTTTGAAAATGGGTCATGAAGTCAAAGTTGGGTTGGGCTCTCCAGAATGGAGAAGCTTTTGTATTTCGGCCATAACACCTTAATATGGGCTTATATTGAGCCCAAATTTGGAGCGGAGATAGAGGACCCATATACTCACATTTGATCCTTCTGGAAGGCCGGCCAATTCACGCGTTTTTGTGGTCAAATGGGCGGTGAAAGTTGGCATAAAATATTTGTCCGAATTTCCACATTCACACTTAAAACCACTTGTAACCTCTCCTCCCCTCCCCTCTATAAATTGGAGTTTTTCTCATTTGGAGGGGTTGGTACGTGCATTGGAAGATTGGAGGCAGAGGATAATTTGTTTCACCCAAATTCTCCAACCATTGTAAGAGGGGTATCTCTTGAAGCAAGGATCCCCTCATCGAAGCCTCCTTCTCTTCTTCATTTTGTAATGTTTTCATTTGTGTAATAAACTTCATTTTTCTTCTTTTATTTCTTCTCTTTCCTTCTTTCTTGTTTAAATTTATTCTTCTCTTAATCTTCCTCTTTGGTTTAGAATCAAGAGTGGAGAAAATATTGGTTTATACCCTTTCAATCCTTTGCTTATGCAAATCGTCTCCACGATGACTACACCGCCCATGGAAGAGTAGTTCTTTTTAGTAATCGGTAGACCTCTCACCTTCTTCATTCATTTATTTTGAATCAATGATCTACTGTAATTCACTAAACATGATCCATTAATTGAGTTTTTAATTTAAATGAAACTAAGCAAGCAATTGAATAGTTAACACAAAACACGCGAGGTCGGGAATTGTGTGAACTGTGAGAGCGCAACCTTAACCGGTAATTCAAAACCACACGGGATCAATTTGTAGAGTTCAAATATAATCCCTAAACTCAATTAATCATCATTTATAGAGTGGTTATGTGCCTTAATTTACCACTGACCATAAGATAATCTTAGAACATCAATCAAAGCAGGGTGTTGCGATTGCATGTTCCGAAGTTAGCCTAAGGTTAAATTCACTTCATCTTCGTGGTAAAGTTAATTCTCATAGGGTTCGGGATTTAACAAATTAAGGGATCATAATTAAGTGAATATTAATTTAAATTATAATGATTAATAAATTATTGAAGAGGTAGAGTTAGATCGATTAGGCCTTTTAAAATAGATTTCTAAAAAAACATCTTCTTGTTGTGTCATTCTAATCGAAACTTCATTTCAAAATTAAAAACAAAAAAAAATGCAATCTTCTTCCAGCAAACTTCTTCTAGATTTATAAACTATAAACAACCACGCCCTTACTTTCAAGTAGTGTTTTTATTCCCTTTTATTTTGTTTCTAGAATACCTCTGAAAAGTTGTTTTAATTCACTTCTTCCTTTGAGAGACGACCTTGGTCAGCCACTCTGCTGCACCTAAGTACCCCAAAATCACACTAATCATTTGAAGGCGCCCACGACAGTGCTCTATCAAATTGGTGCCGTTTCCGGGGAGGCAAGTAATTATTTCAACCAATTATAGGTATTTATTTTATTTTACATTTTATTCTCTTCCTCTCTTATTTATTCCTTCTTTACCCAATCTGATTTTTCTTCCTATTCTTTTATTTTCTTCTACTTCTTTTTGGACCATCAACTCAAACTTCTCATTTTTATTTTACTATGGTCCACTTTCTTTCTTTTCATTTTTATTTGATCTATGACACGAACTAATCCCGAAGATCTCTTAGATCTTGACCTTGAGATTGAACGTAGCCTTAGGGCTCGAATCAGAAATTCTTTGTCTACGGAAAGTTTCAATATTCAACCAGTTGGTGAATTCCTCTCTTCTAGAAACATTGAAATTGGAAGCAATTCAAATTCAAACATAAAAGTGGAACCAATGGCTGGAAACAATAGAAATGAACTTAATAGAACCATTCGAGAATTGGCTGCACCTGATGTTAACTATCAACCAAATTGTATTGCATACCCAAATCTCGAATCGGACTTTGAACTAAAATCTGGGTTAATTCACTTCCAAAGTTTCATGGCCTCTCTGGTGAGGATCCTAATAAACATTTGAAAGAATTTAATGTGGTTTTCTCAACCCTTAAACCAAGAAATGTTTCTGAAGATCAAATCAAATTAAGAGCATTCCCATTCTCACTTGATGGAGCTGCAAAAGACTGGATGTATTATTTACAACCCGAAGATGTAACTTGTTGGAACGATTTGAAATGTCTTTTCTTGCAGAGATTTTTTATAGAATCAAGGACCAAATCTATTAGAAAGGAGATATCAGGGATCAAGCAAGCACAAGGGGAGTCAATGTATGAGTATTGGGAGAGATTCAAGAAGTTGTGCGCAAGATGTCCACATCACCAAATCAGTGAGCAACTCCTCATCCAATACTTCTATGAAGGACTCACACCCATGGAGAGGAGCATGGTGGATGCTGCAGCTGGAGGAGCATTGGTGGACAAGACACCAGTAGTTGCACGAGCATTGATCGACAAAATGGCCCAAAACTCTCAACAATTCGGTGATAGAGGTACACCACATGTTCGAGGAGTACATCAAGTAAGTCCTTCTTCTCTTGAAAGTCATTTGATTGATACTAAGTTAGAAGAATTGACAATTATGGTGAGGCAGATTGCATTGGCTCAAAAGACATCCCAACCCCCTCCTTCAAGGCCATGTGGCATTTGCACTGAGACAAGCCACCCAACTGGCTGTTTCCCACAACTACAAGAGACAGAGGATTGCGCAGCAGTATTCCCAGGGAGACCATTTCAGCAGCAACAACAACCATATACCCAAAAGAAGTTTGATTCATTTGATCCAACATACAACAAAGGGTGGAAAGATCAACCGGACATGAGGTATGGCTCTGGACAACAACAAAGGCCCCCTTTTCAACCAAACTTCCAGCAGCCTCCGCCTTACCAGCAGGGTTTCCAACAACCCCAAAGGATATTTGAAGCCCAAGAATCAGCAAGTCAGCAACAAGGGAATCCTAAACCAAAGGTAGATTCTAATACTGATGATCTTTTGAAGCAAATTGTTCTTAATCAACAGAATGAGATGAAGAGTCAAAGTTCGGAGCTGAGGGAGTTGAAGACTCAAATGAGCCAGATTGCCACCGCCCTCCATGAACTTGTAAGTAAGAATTCCAGAAATCTACCTTCCCAACCCACTCCAAATCCAAAGGGGAATGTTAGTTCCATCACATTGAGAAGTGGGAAGCAAATGAACAATACATCTGTACCTACCATTCCACCGGGATTCACCTCAACTCCAGAGAAGCCGCATTCCAAGCCAACTGATGAGAAATCCAAGGAGAAAGATAAAGGTAAGAAAAATATTGATGATGTTCCTCCTAAACCCCTTACTTTTCCAAACAGGGTTGTTCAAACCAAGAAGATGGCTGAAGAAGCAATGAAAAAGGAGGTTTTGGACACATTCAAGCATGTGGAGATCAACATTCCTCTACTTGAAGCCATTAAGCAAATCCCAAGGTATGCCAATTTCTTAAAAGAACTCTGCACCAATCGAAGAGGGCTCAAGGGAAATGAGAGGATCAACCTTGGAAGGAATGTCTCGGCACTCATTACACCAACTCTAGCAATGCCAACAAAGTGCAAGGATCCCGGGACATTCACCATCCCATGTACCATAGAGGAGTTGCACTTCTCTGATGCTATTTGTGGTTTAGGAGCTTCAATAAATGTGATGCCTCACTCTGTATTCTCTACCTTGCAGGTTGGTGAGTTGAAGCCAACAAGAGTAGTGGTGCAATTGGCGAATAGAGCTATGGAATATCCAGCGGGAGTCCTTGAGGATGTACTTGTTCGGGTAAGAGACATGATCTTTCCAGCAGACTTCTATGTGCTTAACATGTAGGATGATCAGGTAAGTTCTCATGCCCCCATTATCTTAGGTAGACCCTTCCTCAAAACTGCAAAAACTATCATAAATGTCAATGAGGGTACACTTTCCATGGAGTTTGGAGATGAAGTTGTGATATTTAATGTTATGGATTCCATGAAGTACCCCTCAGAGGACCATTCTGCTTTTGTTATCTCCCATTTTGAACCACCAAGTAAAAACATCATGGAATTGGATTGTCCTATGCTTAGGGAGATTATGAGTATTGGTTCTGGTTTAATGTCTAAGAGTACTTCTACACCCGTTTTTAATGAACAAGACTCTCTAAGATTTGATTTTGAAATGGATTCATATTTTGATCTTGTTCATGTGAACTCTGATTATGACATGGCTATTGAGTATGCTGATGGATTTGGTGCTTTATTCTTTGATTGTGATGATTTTTATTCCGATACTGATGTTCATTGTGCAGATATGTTTGTTGCATCAATTTCTCCATCCATACTACACCCTCCTTCATTAGAACTCAAGCCATTGCCACCAAATCTGAAATACTCATACTTGTTGAGTGGTGAGAGATTACCTGTTATCATTGCTAACAATCTCCATTTTGAACATGAAGAAAAGCTTTTGAATATTTTGAGGGAGAACATCAGGGCAATTGGGTGGACCTTGGCTAACATATCAGGTATTAGCCCCTCCATTTGCATGCATAGGATTCTCTTGGAGGATGGGGATAAACCGGTGAGACAGCCACAAAGGAGACTCAATCCCACCCTCCTAGAAGTTGTTAAAAAAGAAGTTGAGAAATTGCTCGAGGCAGGTATAATCTTTCCCATTTCAGATTCACAGTGGGTAAGTCCAATTCAGGTTGTGCCTAAGAAAACTGGTTTTACTATTGTTAAAAATGAGAAAGATGATTTAGTTCCAATGATGGTGCAAAACAGTTGGCGTGTGTGTATTGATTATAGGAAACTAAATCAGACCACTCGTAAGAACCATTTCCCCCTCCCATTTATTGATCAAATGCTCGAGATACTAGCTGGGAAAACACACTATTGTTTCTTGGATGGATTTTCTGGATATTTTCAGGTTTCTATAGCTCCAGAGGATCAGGAGAAGACTATATTCACCTGTCCCTTTGGAACATTTGCCTACCGGAGGATGCCATTTGGACTTTGCAACTCCCCAGGTACCTTCCAGAGATGTATAGTGAGTATTTTTTCTGATTTTCTTGAGACCTTCATGGAGGTATTTATGGATGATTTTACAGTGTATGGGTCTTCATTTGATGAATGTCTAAGTAGTTTGGTAAAGGTGTTGAATCGTTGTATTGAGAAGAATCTGGTCCTGAACTTTGAAAAATGTCATTTTATGGTAGAGCATGGCATTGTCTTAGGGCATGTAGTGTCAAAACATGGGATAGAGGTTGATAGATCTAAGGTAGACATTATTTCATCCTTACCTTATCCTTCATGTTTGCGTGATGTTAGATCTTTCATAGGGCATGCAGGATTTTATCGACGCTTCATCAAAGATTTTAGTAAGATTGCTCTTCCTATGTCAAGATTACTTCAAAAGGATTATGATTTTGTGTTTGATGTTTCTTACAGGAATTCATTCGATGAGCTAAAACAACGTCTGACCACTCCACCTATCATACAGCCCCCACGGGGGGAGAATCCTTTTGAGCTTATGTGTGACGCCTCCAACTTCGCGGTTGGAGCTGTCTTATCTCAGAGGGTGGAGGGACGTTCACATGTGATTGCCTATGCATCAAGGACATTGGATTCAGCCCAATCAAACTACACAACCACAGAAAAAGAGTTTCTTTATGTCATATTTTCTTTAGATAAATTCCGTTCATATTTATTGGGCTCTAAAGTAGTTGTTTTTTCTGACCATGCAGCTTTGAGGTACCTCCTGAAGAAGCCAGATGCAAAGCCACGACTTATCCGTTGGATGCTCCTTCTTCAAGAGTTTGACCTTGAGATAAAGGACAAGAAGGGGTCAGAGAATTTTGTGGCGGACCACATGAGTAGGCTTACTCACACACTAGAGGATGACACCTTGGACCAAGTACCACTTCGGGACACTTTTCCCGATGAGCATCTTTATTCCATCCCAGGTACGCATCCTTGGTATGCTGATTTAGTGAACTACATTGTTGCCTCTAAAATCCCTGCAAATTTAAAGAAACATCAAGTCCAAAAATTAAAAAGTTAGTCTAGGTTTTATGTGTGGGATGATCCTTACCTGTGGCGCATGTGTAGTGACCAAGTCATTAAGAGGTGTGTTCCCGATCATGAGTTTGAGTCTGTTTTGCATTTCTGTCATACACTTTCTTGTGGTGGACACTTTGGACCCCAACAGATAGCTAGAAAGTTTTTGGACTCTGGATTATATTGGCCTAGCTTATTCCATGATACCCATGTGTTTTGTAAGTCATGCTCTCGTTGCCAACACACTGGGAGCATTTCTAGGAGACATGAGATTCCCCAACAACCCATACTATTCTGTGAGATTTTTGATGTATGGGAATTGATTTTATGGGTCCTCTTCCAAGTTCATATGGTTTCTTGTATATTTTGGTTGCTGTTGATTATGTGAGGAAATGGGTGGAGGCCAAGGCCACCAGGACTGACGATTCTAATGTTGTTGTGGACTTTATCAAAGCACAGATTTTTTGCAGGTTTGGAGTATCAAAGGCCATCATCAGTGACCAAGGGACACACTTTTGCAATAGGAATTTGTCTTCCCTCCTTCGAAAGTATGGGGTGACAGACAAAACATCAACACCATACCCCCCCCCCAAACAAATGGCCAGGCTGAGGTTTCAAATCGTGAGTTGAAACAAATCTTGGAGAAAACCGTGCAGCCAAATAGGAAGGATTGAAGCAAGCGCTTGGATGATGCATTGTGGTCTTATAGAACAGCATACAAGACCCCCATTGGAATGTCCCCATTTCGGATTGTTTTTGGGAAAGCATGTCATCTCTCATTGGAAGTCGAGCATCAGGCTTATTGGGCTATAAAGAAATGCAACATGGATTTGGCCCAAGCTGGAATCCAAAGGAAGTTGCAAATTCAAGAGCTTGAGGAGATTAGATTATCATCATATGAGAACTCAAGGCTCTACAAGGAAAGATCAAAAGCAGCTCATGACAAAATGATCCAACAAAGGGAGTTTCATGTTGGAGAGAAAGTCCTTCTCTATAGTTCACGACTGAAGTTGATGCATGGTAAGTTGCGTTCCAGATGGTTAGGTCCTTATGTTTTGTCTAATGTTTTTCCTTATGGTGCAGTGGAGATCACACAAGTGGACACTGGAAGGAGCTTTACAGTCAATGGGAAACGTTTGAAGAGATACATTGAGGGACATCCTACTGATGCAGTGGATTTTATCACACTGCATGACCCCATCATCACTTGATCACATCAGGCTGTTCCTAACCCTTTCACTTTTATATTGTTTGTCCTATTTAAAAATTTTGATTTTCATGTGCATATATCATCTCATGGGTTCACATTGAGGACAATGCAATATTTTAAGTGTGGGGGAGGGAACCTTTTAGTTTAGTAATTTCAATTGTTTTCCTGTTTAAAAAAAACCAAAAAACAATTGTGTGTTTTTAAAATTTTGTGTGTTTATTTTACAATTTTCTGTGTGTTTTTGATACTTTTGGGCTGAAATGATTCTCATCACCATTTTTAAATCCATATCAATAAGTGAAACAATTTACCCCTTGAAACTAAGCTTAAATGAATGCTGAAATGACTTTGTTTCAAGTTCAAATATTTAGTAATTTCATGAAAAGTACACTGAATTTTGAATCCCATGCCAATCTCACTGTCTTTATATTTGAAATCACTTTCCTGTGAGGCTTCTAAACCATTATTTTCATATTCTTTACATTCACATCACTTCTTGAGAGAACCAAATCATACTTGATTTAACCAGAATTTGATCTATTCCTGTCAAAACTTGAGGGTTTGAGGTACTTATGTTTAAATGATTAAGGCATTTGTTTGGTATTAAAGACCCTATTTCAAAGAATCCTTTTTTATAATGGCCTAACTTGAATATTTAATCCTTTTAGCCCTTAGAATCCATGCAAAGCCTGTTAGGTTAGCCATATTACAATCCAATTTTTCCTATCCAACCAACTCTTGAAGTGAAACTGCATAATCTAGTTGATCTTAAGTGTGGGGGAAGTTGTCTTGGGTTTTTTCACCACATTCTGTGATACTTTGGTTGGAAAATTAAATTCTGAAGAGATGTGTTTACTGCTAAAGAAAGTCATTATATTGAAAGTTGTGCCTTTTCTGGAGCTTTCAAGACAAGTGAAGTTGTGCCTTTTCTGGAGCTTCCAATTGAGGTGGAAAGTTGTGCCCATCTGGAGCTTTCAAGAAAATCATGTTTGAGAAGATTGACATTTTTTATGCTGAAATGATGAATGGTGTAAACCTTTCATGACTTTTCATGATGATGGAGCTGAATTGATACTATGAGGATTGAAGAGAAGACCATATTTAAGTGAAAATTAGATTAATGCGATTTTGCTTCAAAAGAGTCAAGCCCTCCTCATTCAACCTCAGAGTTTTTCACATCTTAATCCTACCAACCGAAAGCCACAGAACAACCCTGAAAATTCCTCATGATAAACATATGTCCTTGACTCAAATCGGGTAGCGATGTAGGAATCTATCAAGCCTATGGTGACCCTTGTATGAGTTTGGATGAGAAAGACATTTCAAAAAAATTGATATTTGAGTGATGAGAGAAAATTCAAGCGAGGTAAGTGTTTTGTGCATGGGCAGATAAATGAAGTGGAAATATATTGAATGATATAAATGGAGAACTTGAAATAAGGTTTTTTATGAGGCATGATATCTTTTTATTCTTGGTGTGAAATTGATTGATCTTAAGGATATGTGTTTTAAAATTGGTTTTGATTTGATATTGATGTTTACTTGATATGAGGTTTTTCCCAGGTGTGCAAAAGGGTAAGTGTGGGGGAGTTGATAAAACACTATGTTATTGAATATTTTATTTATAATAAATGATATAATTTCCTCACATTGTTTTAAATATGTTTAATTAGAAAGTATTTGGGATTAGATCATTCATTTGAATATTTGATGAAAATTCCAGTTTTACCCTTTATAGTTCACTGTAGTATTTCGAAGATAAATATTTTTATATTTATTATTTGAATTTGATATTTTGTAACAGTGTTCCTAACGTAAGTATCTACAACTTTTATTCAGGACACTAGAGCTAAAGAGTTCATTGGGTTGTTGAAAATGGGCCATGAATTCAAAGTTGGGTTGGGCTCGCCAGAATGGAGAAGCTTCTGTATTTAGGCTATAACTCCTTCATATTGGCCTTTATTGAGCCCAACATTGGAGAGGATATAGAGGACCCATATCCGCACATTTCATCATTATGGAAGGCCGGACAATTCACGCGTTTTGGTGGTCAACTGGGCGGTGCAAGTTGGTATAAAATATTTGGCCGAATTTCCACATTCACACTTGAAACCACTTGTAACCTCTCCTCCCCTCCCCTCTATAAATTGGAGTTTTTCTCATTTGGAGGGGTTGGGACGTGCATTGGGAGATTGGAGGCAGAGAATAATTTGTTTCACCCAAATTATCCAACCATTGTAAGAGGGGTAGCTCTTGAAGCACGGATCCCCTCATCGAAGCCTCCTTCTCTCCTTCATTTTGTAATGTTTTCATTTGTGTAATAAACTTCATTGTTCTTATTTTATTTCTTCTCTTTACTTCTGTTTTTTTTTAAATTTATTCTTCTCTTAATCTTTCTCTTTGGTTTGGAATCAAGAGTGGAGACAAGATTGGGTTATACCCTTTCAATCCTTTGCTTATGCAAATCGTCTCCATGATGACTACACCGCCCATGGAAGAGTAGTTCTTTTTAGTAATTGGTCGACCTCTCACCTTCTTCATTCATTTATTTTGAATAAATTATCTACTGTAATTCAATAAACATGATCCATTAATTGAGTTTTTAATTTAAATGAAACTATGAAAGCAATTTAATAGTTAACACAAAACACGCGAGGTCGGGAATTGTGTGAACTGTGAGAGCGCAACCTTAACCGGTAATTCAAAACCACACGGGATCAATTTGTAGAGTTCAAATATAATCCCTAAACTCAATTAATCCTCATTTCTAGAGTGGTTATGTGCCTTAATTTACCACTGACCATAAGCTAATCTTAGAACATCAATCAAAGCAGGGTGTTGCGATTGCATGTTCTGAAGTTAGCCTAAGGTTAAATTCACTTCATCTTCGTGGTAAAGTTAATTCTTGTAGGGTTCGGGATTTAACAAATTAAGGGATCATAATTAAGTGAATATTAATTTAAATGATAATGATTAATAAATTATTGAAGAGGTAGAGTTAGATCAATTACGCCTTTTAAAATTGATTTCTAAAAAAACATCTTCTTGTTGTTTCATTCTAATCGAAACTTCATTTCAAAATTAAAAACAAAAAAAATGTGATCTTCTTCCAGCAAACTTCTTCTAGATTTATAAACTATAAACAACCACGCCCATACTTTCGAGTATTGTTTTTATTCCCTTTTATTTTGTTTCAAGAATACCTCTAAAAAGTTGTTTTAATTCACTTCCTCATTTGAGAGACGACCTTGGTCAGCCACTCTGCTGCACCTAATTACCCCAAAATCACACTAATCATTTAAGGGCGCCCACGACAGCGCTCTATCAAATTGGTGCCGTTTCCGGGGAGGCAAGTAATTATTTCAACCAATTAGAGGTATTTATTTTATTTTACATTTTATTCTCTTCCTCTCTTCTTTCTTCCTTCTTTACCCAATCTGATTTTTCTTCCTCTTCTTTTATTTTCTTCTACTTCTTTTTGGACCATCAACTCAAACTTTTCATTTTTATTTTACTATGGTCCACTTTCTTTCTTTTCATTTTTATTTGATCTATGACATAAACTAATCACGAAGATCTCTTAGATCTTCACCCTGAGATTGAACATAGCCTTAGGGCTCGAATCAGAAATTCTCAGTCTACGGGAAGTTTCAATATTCAACTAGTTGGTGAATTCCTCTCTTCTAGAAACATTGAAATTGGAAGCAATTAAAATTCAAACCTAAAAGAGGAACCAATGGCTGGAAACAATGGAAATGAACTTAATAGAACCTTTTGAGAATTGGCTGCACCTGATGTTAACTATCAACCAAATTGTTTTGCATACCCAAATCTCGAATCGGACTTTGAACTAAAATCTGGGTTAATCCACTTACTTCCAAAGTTTCATGGCCTCTCTGGTGAGGATCCTAATAAACATTTGAAAGAATTTAATGTGGTTTGCTCAACCCTTAAACCAAGAAATGTTTCTGAAGATCAAATCAAATTAAGAGCATTCCCATTCTCACTTGATGGAGCTGCAAAAGACTGGATGTATTATTTACAACCCGAAGATGTAACTTGTTGGAACGATTTGAAACGTCTTTTCTTACAGAGATTTTTTCCAGCATCAAGGACCACATCCATTAGAAAGGAGATATCAGGGATCAAGCAAGCACAAGGGGAGTCAATGTATGAGTATTGGGAGAGATTCAAGAAGTTGTGCGCAAGCTGTCCACATCACCAAATCAGTGAGCAAATCCTCATCCAATACTTCTATGAAGGACTCACACCCATGGAGAGGAGCATGGTGGATGCTGCAGCTGGAGGAGAATTGGTGGACAAGACACCAGTAGCTGCACGAGCATTGATCGACAAAATGGCCCAAAACTCTCAACAATTCGGTGATAGAGGTACACCACATGTTCGAGGAGTACATCAAGTAAGTCCTTCTTCTCTTTAAAGTCATTTGATTGATAAAAAGTTAGAAGAATTGAAAACTATGGTGAGGCAGATTGCATTGGCTCAAAAGACATCCCAACCCCCTCCTTCAAAGCCATGTGGCATTTGCACTGAGACAAGCCACCCAACTGACTGTTGCCCAAAACTACAAGAGACAGAGGATTGCGCAGCAGTATTCATAGGGAGACCATTTCAACAGCAACAACAACAATATCCCCCAAAGAAGTTTGATTCATTTGATCCAACATACAACAAAGGGTGGAAAGATCAACCGGACATGAGGTATGGCTCTGGACAACAACAAAGGCCCCTTTTTCAACCAAACTTCCAGCAGCCTCCGCCTTACCAGCAGGGTTTCCAACAACCCCAAAGGAGATTTGAAGCCCAAGCATCAGCAAGTCAGCAACAAGGGAATCCTCCACCAAAGGTAGATTCTAATACTGATGATCTTTTGAAGAAAATTGTTCTTAATCAATAGAATGAGCTGAAGAGTCAAAGTTCGGAGCTGAGGGAGTTGAAGACTCAAATGATCCAGATTGCCACCGCCCTCCATGAACTTGTAAGTAAGAATTCCGGAAATCTACCTTCCCAACCAACTCCAAATCCAAAGGGGAATGTTAGTTACATCACATTGAGAAGTGGGAAGCAAATGAACGATACATCTGTACCTACCATTCCACCGGGATTCACCTCAACTCCAGAGAAGCCGCATTCCAAACCAACTGATGAGAAATCCAAGGAGAAAGATAAAGGTAAGAAAAATATCGATGATGTTCCTCCTAAACCCCTTCCTTTTCCAAACAGGGTTGTTCAAACCAAGAAGATGGCTGAAGAAGCAATGAAAAAGGAGGTTTTGGACACATTCAATCGTGTGGAGATCAACATTCCTCTACTTGAAGCCATTAAGAAAATCCCAAGGTATGCCAAATTCTTAAAAGAACTCTGCACCAATCGAAGAGGGCTCAAGGGGAATTAGAGGATCAACCTTGGAAGGAATGTCTCGACACTCATTACACCAACTCTAGCAATGCCAACAAAGTGCAAGGATCCTGGGACATTCACCATCCCATGTACCATAGAGGAGTTGCACTTCTCTGATGCTCTTTGTGATTTATGAGCTTCAATAAATGTGATGTCTCACTCTGTATTCTCTTCCTTGCAGGTTGGTGAGTTGAAGCCAACAAGAGTAGTGGTGTAATTGGCGAATAGAGCTACGGCATATCCAATGGGAGTCCTTGAGGATGTACTTGTTCGGGTAAGAGACATGATATTTCTAGCAGACTTCTATGTGCTTAACATGGAGGATGATCAGGTAAGTTCTCATGCCCACATTATCTTAGGTAGACCCTTCCTCAAAACTGCAAAAACTATCATAAATGTCAATGAGGGTACACTTTCCATGGAGTTTGGAGATGAATTTGTGATATTTAATGTTATGGATTCCATGATGTACCCCTCAGAGGACCATTCTGCTTTTGTTATCTCCCATTTTGAACCACCAAGTAAAAACATCATGGAATTGGATTGTCCTATGATTAGGGAGATTATGAGTATTGGTTCTGGTTTAATGTCTAAGAGTACTTCTACACCCGTTTTTAATGAACAAGACTCTCTAAGATTTGATTTTGAAATGGATTCATATTCTGATCTTGTTCATGTGAACTCTGATTATGACATGGCTATTGAGTATGCTGATGGATTTGGTGCTTTATTCTCTGATTGTGATGATTTTTATTCTGATACTGATGTTCATTGTGAAGATATGTTTGTTGCATCAATTTCTCCATCCATACTACACCCTCCTTCATTAGAACTCAATCCATTGCCACCAAATCTGAAATACTCATACTTGTTGAGTGGTGAGAGATTACCTGTTATCATTGCTAACAATCTCCCTTTTGAACATGAAGAAAAGCTTTTGAATATTTTGAGGGAGAACATCAGGGAAATTGGGTGGACCTTGGCTGACATATCAGGTATTAGCCCCTCCATTTGCATGCATAGGATTATCTTGGAGGATGGGGATAAACCGGTGAGACAGCCACAAAGGAGACTCAATCCCACCCTCCTGGAAGTTGTTAAAAAATAAGTTGAGAAATTTCTCGAGGCAGGTATAATCTTTCCCATTTCAGATTCACAGTGGGTAAGTCCAATTCAGGTTGTGCCTAAGAAAACTGGTTTTACTGTTGTTAAAAATGAGAAAGATGATTTAGTTCCAATGAGGGTGAAAACAGTTGGTGTGTGTGTATTGATTATAGGAAACTAAATCAGACCACTCGTAAGGACCGTTCCCCCCTCCCATTTATTGATCAAATGCTCGAGAGACTAGCTGGGAAAACACACTATTGTTTCTTGGATGGATTTTCTGGATATTTTCAGGTTCCTATTGCTCCATAGGATCAGGAGAAGACTACATTCACCTATCCCTTTGTCACATTTGCCTACTGGAGGACGCCATTTGGACTTTTCAATTCCCCAAGTACCTTCCAGAGATGTATGGTGAGTATTTTTTCTGATTTTATTGAGACCTGCATGGAGGTATTTATGGATGATTTTACAGTGTATGGGTCTTCATTTGATGAATGTCTAAGTAGTTTGGGAAAGGTTTTGAATCATTGTATTGAGAAGAATCTGGTCCTGAACTTTGAAAAGTGTCATTTTATGGTAGAGCATGGCATTGTCTTAGGGCATGTAGTGTCAAAACATGGGATAGAGGTTGATAGATCTAAGGTAGACATTATTTCATCCTTACCCTATCCTTCATGTTTGTGTGATGTTAGATCTTTCCTAGGGCATGCAGGATTTTATCGGCGCTTCATCAAAGATTTTAGTAAGATTGCTCTTCCTATGTCAAGATTACTTCAAAAGGATTCTGATTTTGTGTTTGATGTTTCTTGCAGGAATTCATTCGATGAGCTAAAACAACGTCTGACCACTCCACCTATCATACAGCCCCCACGGTGGGAGATTCCTTTTGAGCTTATGTGTGATGCCTCCAACTTCGCAGTTGGAGCTGTCTTATCTCAGAGGGTGGAGGGACGTTCACATGTGATTGCTTATGCATCAAGGACATTGGAATCAGCCCAATAAAACTACACAACCACAGAAAAGGACTTTCTTGCTGTCATATTTTCTTTAGATAAATTCTGTTCATATTTATTGGGCTCTAAAGTAGTTGTTTTTTCTGACCATGCAGCTTTGAGGTACTTCCTGAAGAATCTAGATGCAAAGCCACGACTTATCCGTTGGATGCTCCTTCTTCAAGAGTTTGACCTTGAGATAAAGGACAAGAAGGGGTCAGGGAATTTTGTGGCGGACCACATGAGTAGGCTTACTCACACACTAGAGGATGACACCTTGGACCAGGTACCACTTTGGGACACTTTTCCCGATGAGCATCTTTATTCCATCTCAGGTACGCATCCTTGGTATGCTGATTTAGTGAACTACATCGTTGCCTCTGAAATCCCTGCAAATTTAAAGAAACTTCAAGTCCAAAAATTAAAAAGTGAGTCTAGGTTTTATGTGTGGGATGATCCTTACCTCTGGCGCATGTGTAGTGACCAAGTCATTAGGAGGTGTGTTCCCGATCATGAGTTTGAGTCTGTTTTGCATTTCTGTCATACACTTGCTTGTGGTGGATACTTTGGAGCCCAACGGACAGCTAGGAAGGTTTTGGACTCTGGATTATATTGGACTAGCTTATTCCATGATACCCATGTGTTTTGTAAGTCATGCTCTCGTTGCCAACACACTGGGAACATTTCTAGGAGACATGAGATGCCCTAACAACCCATACTATTCTGTGAGATTTTTGATGTATGGGGAATTGATTTTAAGGGTCCTTTTCCAAGTTCATATGGTTTCTTGTATATTTTGGTTGCTGTTGATTATGTGAGCAAATGGGTGGAGGCCAAGGCCACCAGGACTGACGATTCTAATGTTGTTGTGGACTTTATCAAAGCACAGATTTTTTGCAGGTTTGGAGTACCAAAGGCCATCATTAGTGACCACGGGACACACTTTTGCAATAGGAATTTGTCTTCCCTCCTTCGAAAGTATGGGGTGACACACAAAACATCAACACCATAACACCCCCAAACAAATGGTCAGGCTGAGGTTTCAAATCGTGAGTTGAAACAAATCTTGGAGAAAACCGTGCAGCCAAATAGGAAGGATTGGAGCAAGCACTTGGATGATGCATTGTGGGCTTATAGAACAGCATACAAGACCCCCATTGGTATGTCCCCATTTCGGATTGTTTTTGGGAAAGCATGTCATCTCTCAGTGGAAGTCGAGCATCGGGCTTATTGGGCTATAAAGAAATGCAACATGGATTTGGCCCAAGCTGGAATCCAAAGGAAGCTGCAAATTCAAGAGCTTGAGGAGATTAGATTATCATCATATGAGAACTCAAGGCTCTACAAGGAAAGATCAAAAGTAGCTCATGATAAAATGATCCAACAAAGGGAGTTTCATGTTGGAGAGAAAGTCCTTCTATATAGTTCACGACTGAAGTTGATGCCTGGTAAGTTGCGTTCCAGATGGTTAGGTCCTTATATTGTGTCTAATGTTTTTCCTTATGGTGTAGTGGAGATCACACAAGTGGACACTGGAAGGATCTTTACAGTCAATGGGAAACGTTTGAAGAGATACATTGAGGGACATCCTACTGATGTAGTGGATTTTATCACACTGCATGACCCCATCATCACTTGATCACATCAGGGTGTTCCTAACCCTTTCACTTTTATATTATTTTTCCTATTTAAAAATTTTGCATTTCATGTGCATATATCATCTCATGGGTTCACATTGAGGACAATGCAAAATTTTAAGTATGGGGGAGGGAACCTTTTAGTTTATTAATTTCAATTGTTTTCCTGTTTAAAAAAACCAAAAAAAAATTGTGTGTTTTTCAAATTTTGTGTGTTTATTTTACAATTTTCTGTGTGTTTTTGAAACTTTTGGGCTAAAATGATTCTCATCACCATTTTTAAATCCATATCAATAAGTGAAACAATTTACCCCTTGAAACTAAGCTTAAATGAATGCTGAAATGACTTTGTTTCAAGTTTAAATATTTAGTAATTTCATGAAAAGTACGCTGAATTTTGAATCCCATGCCAATCTCACTGTCTTTATATTTGAAATCACCTTCCTGTGAGGCTTCTAAACCATTATTTTCATATTCTTTACATTCACCTCACTTCTTGAGAGAACCAAATCATACTTGATTTAACCAGAATTTGATCTATTCCTGTCAAAACTTGAGGGTTTGAGGTACTTATGTTTAAATGATTGAGGAATTTGTTTGGTATTAAAGACCCTATTTCAAAGAATCCTTTTTTATAATGGCCTAACTTGAATATTTAATCCTTTTAGCCCTTATAAGCCATGAAAAGCCTGTTAGGTTTGCCACATTACAAGCCAATGTTTCCTATCCAACCAACTCTTGAAGTGAAACTGCATAATCTAGTTGATCTTAAGTGTGGGGGAAGTTGTCTTGGGTTTTTCCACCACATTCTGTGATACTTTGGGTGGAAAATTAAATTCTGAAGAGATGTGTTTACTGCAAAAGAAAGTCATTATATTGAAAGCTGTGCCTTTTCTGGAGCTTTCATGACAAGTGAAGTTGTGCCTTTTCTGGAGCTTCTAATTGAGGTGGAAAGCTGTGCCCATCTGGAGCTTTCAAGAAAATCATGTTTGAGAAGATTGACATTTTTTATGCTGAAATGATGAATGGTGTAAACCTTTCATGACTTTTCAGGATGATGGAGCTGAATTGATACTATGGGGATTGAAGAGAAGACCATATTTAAGTGAAAATTAGATTAATGCAATTTTGCTTCAAAAGAGTCAAGCCCTCCTCATTCAGCCTCAGAGTTTTTCACATCTTAATCCTACCAACCGAAAGCCACAGAACAACCCTGAAAAGTCCTCATGATAAACATATATCCTTGACTCACATCGGGTAGCGATGTAAGAATCTATCAAGCCTATGGTGACCCTTGTATGAGTTTGGATGAGAAAGACATTGCAAAAAAATTTATATTTGAGTGATGAGAGAAAATTCAAGCGAGGTAAGTGTTTTGTGCATGGGCGGATAAATGAAGTGGAAATATATTGAATGATATAAATGGAGAACTTGAAATAAGGTTTTATATGAGGCATGAGATCTTTTGATTCTTGGTGTGAAATTGATTGATCTTAAGGATATGTGTTTTAAAATTGGTTTTGATTTGATATTGATGTTTACTTGATATGAGGTTTTGCCCAGGTGTGCAAAAGGGTAAGTGTGGGGGAGTTGATAAAACACTATGTTATTGAATATTTTATTGATAATAAATGATATAATTTCCTCACATTGTTTTAAATATGTTTAATTAGAAAGTATTTGGGATTAGATCATTCATTTGAATATTTGATGAAAATTCCATTTTTACCCTTTATAGTTCACTGTAGTATTTCGAAGATAAATATTTTTATATTTATTATTTGAATTTTATATTTTGTAAAAGGGTTTCTAACGTAATTATCTACAACTTTTATTCAGGACACTAGAGCTAAAGAGTTAATTGGGTTGTTGAAAATGGGCCATGACGTCAAAGTTGGGCTGGGCTCTCCAGAATGGAGAAGCTTCTGTATTTCGGCTATAACTCCTTCATATTCGCCTGTATTGAGCCCAAATTTGGAGAGGACATAGAGTACCCATATCCTCACATTTCATCCTTCTGGAAGGTCGGCCAATTCATGCTTTTTGGTGGTCAATTGGGCGGTGAAAGGTGGTATAAAATATTTGGACGAATTTCCGCATTCACACTTGAAACCGCTTGTAACCTCTCCTCCCCTCCTTTCTATAAATTGGAGTTTTTATCATTTGGAGGGGTTGGGACGTGAATTGGGAGATTGGAGGCAGAGGAGAATTTGTTTCACCCAAATTCTCCAACCATTGTAAGAGGGGTAGCTCTTGAAGCACGGATCCCCTCACCGAAGCCTCCTTCTCTTCTTCATTTTGTAATGTTTTCATTTGTGTAATAAACTTCATTGTTCTTATTTTATTTCTTATCTTTACTTCTGTTTTGTTTAAATTTATTCTTCTCTTAATCTTCCTCTTTGGTTTGGAATCAAGAGTGGAGACAAGATTGGGTTATACCCTTTCAATCCTTTGCTTATGCAAATCGTCTCCACGATGACTACACCGCCCATAGAAGAGTAGTTCATTTTAGTAATTGGTCGACCTCTCACCTTCTTCATTAATTTATTTTGAATCAATGATATACTTTAATTCACTAAACATGATCCATTAATTGAGTTTTTAATTTAAATGAAACTAAGCAAGCAATTTAATAGTTAACACAAAACACGCGAGGTCGGGAATTGTGTGAACTGTGAGAGCGCAACCTTAACCGGTAATTCAAAACCACACGGGATCAATTTGTAGAGTTCAAATATAATCCCTAAACTCAATTAATCCTCATTTACAGAATGGTTATGTGCCTTAATTTACCACTGACCATAATCTAATCTTAGAACATCATCAAAGCAGGGTGTTGCGATTGCATGTTCCGAAGTTAGCCTAAGGTTAAATTCACTTCATCTTCATGGTAAAGTTAATTCTCGTAGGGTTCGGGATTTAACAAATTAAGGGATCATAATTAAGTGAATATTAATTTAAATGATAATGATTAATAAATGATTTAAGAGGTAGAGTTAGATCGATTACGCCTTTTAAAATAGATTTCTAAAAAAACATCTTCTTGTTGTGTCATTCTAATCAAAACTTCATTTCAAAATTAAAAACAAAAAAATGCAATCTTCTTCCAACAAACTTCTTATAGATTTATAAACTATAAACAACCACACCCATACTTTCAAGTAGTGTTTTTATTCCCTTTTATTTTGTTTCTAGAATACCTCTGAAAAGTTGTTTTAATTCACTTCCTCCTTTGAGAGACGACCTTGGTCAGCCACTCTGCTGCACCTAAGTACCCCAAAATCACACTAATCATTTGAGGGCGCCCACGACAGTACTCTATCACCCTTCTAGGTTAATCGATTAGGGTTTCCCTTTCCCCTAATTCTTTTCATTTTGGTTGTTGTTGTTTTTTTCATATTGATCTCTATGGAAGCTAGGGATAATCAAGTGCATAGGGAAAATGTTTTTTGTTAGATCCCACCCATTTATCATATCCTTTTTGGAGATGATAGCCTTATTTTCTCAACATATACTCTGGAATAATGTGGTACTATCAACCAAATTAGTCATAAATATGAGCTAGCATCTGGGAAGTCGATTAACTTATCTAAATATGAGATTTCATTTAGCTTTGGAATTCTCCTTAATAGGAAGGATGGTCTCTATAGTGCTTCTGGGATCCTAATGGTATATAAACACAAAAAAAATCATTGGTTTTCCTATGTTATTTGGGTGTTCTAAAAGAGAGGTCTTTTTGTAATTATGGATAGGGTGGAAGAAAGATTCAAGGGTGGTCATAAAAAAGGGTATCTTCTTGGAGTTGGTGCCCTAGAACAAAATTCTATATAATTTATGATAACATTTATTAATATTTTTGAATATTAATAAACTACTCATCACATCATAATTTTTCATCTACTTTTCATAGTATGTGATACTATCCTAAGAGTAGTCATCACACAAAAATGTCTTAGAAGATCCCCGCTATGATGGGAACCTAAAAGTTCTATGACACAATTCATAAATATATGTTCTATAGTCGGCTGATTCAATTTGATGGACACAAATGATATAGACAATTAGGGATGGAGACTCATAGGATATTGAGGTATCTTCTCATTGTATACGACCTTAGTAATATCTAGTGTAGGATATTATGTGAATGAGACCCACCGGTAGGAGGTCCACATTTATATCTTTCATAGGATGTTCCTATTTTCAGACATGTGTATTGATCCGTAGACTTTAATATTATTATTAATGAGTATTATGAGTTTTTTACTTTAGTGTATTGATGAAAACCATGATGATAGGTGTCTGCCGAGAGGTATGATACGTTGGGTGTGTCAAAAGTAATATTGCATTAAGGAATAACATGAGAAAGAATTTTTAACTTTTGTTATTTAACAAAAGATTATATCTCAGGACCTTTTATGGAAATTATATAGCCTAAATAAATCAATGGCCATGGTTTTAAAAGAGGAAGATCAATTTTTGAGTAGTCAAAGAAGAAGACATCGAGAACATAGTTTGATGGCACCAGTATGCAACATTCTTGATTTGAGATATCAAGATAAAGGGATTATATTACATAGTAAGAATTTTTATGAGGTATTATGTTAGTGAGACATTATTTTATTTCTTTTTTATTGTCATTTATTATTTCTAGATTCTAACCCTGTAATTTAGGTCACTTCACCTAATAAAACTGAGAATGATTCCTAGAGGGTCACACCGTAAGTGTATCCAGAATCTTAGTTAAAGAATATATTACAATTTATTATTTAAAAATTTTAGTAAATATTATTCTCGGATGTGGTTTACTTATTATTCATGTATTCTTGATCACAAATATTCTATCACCAGTAATTCGAGAGAATATAATGTGAGCAGAATAGTTAATAAATATTTATTCTCTATTTAGTGATTATAATGTTTATTTATTTATTGGAAAACAATACAGTGATATTTATTTAATAAATAAATAGTCATTATTCAATTCTGGATAAATATTATGGGGGAATGGATGACCGAATTTTTAGGTCCGGTGAGAAATAAAAAATATGGAATATTATTTGAATAAATAAAATTTTATTTGATTTATAAGTTACGCGCATGTCGAGAAATAATATTATTATTACTATTATTAGACAAGGGGTTCCATAGGGATTAAATAAATAATATAGATCACTTTAGAAATTATTTTAAGTTAACCCTATCAATATATAAACGTAATTCTATTATTTTCTCAAAGAGACAATTCATTTTTTTGTTGTGCACAATGAATTTGGAGAATGACCTCAATCCCTAGAGAGTTTGCTTCTCCAAAAACTCTCCTAAAAATAGATAGTTACCTTCCACCACTGTCCACTCTCATGTCCAGATTGATTAAGGATAATGCTTTAGAAGTGGTTCTCATGGTTATCAAAGGCAGACAACACAAGAAATATGATATAATATGCTAGCACCCAGGGATTCCTATGGTGGTACTTGTAGATTTTTGGAACATTTGTGGATCACCACTAGAGGGAATATACACTTGATTCCTATAATGAAAGGACAATGCAACACAAATCTGTTGTCAGATCCATAAATGGAGGATGAATTCCAATAAGTAAATTCTTAATTAATTAAATTAATTATAAATAATATGTGATAATCCTCCCTCTGGTTCTAGCATGATTTATATTGCTTTTTTCAATAATTCAATTCCATTGAACATGGTGTTTATTATCATGTAGATATCAGATTGATCATCGATCATGACAAAAAGAAAACTTGAACACCACCCATCCCATGATTCTACTGCACCTAGAACTTTCAAGTGGTATTAGAGTAGTTACATAATTATTTTAAATTATTTAACCATCATTGATTAATTTATGGACTTCTTCATTTAGTTTTCAATTCAAGTTTAATCATTATTTTAATCTGAATTGAGAAATCTCTTTATTCCTCCTTCGTTTCTCAAAGATCTAATCATTTCTGTTAATTTTGTGAATAAAATAAAATCTAAGAACACATCGAGAGGTGACAAGGATTATGGTCGGATAAAACCGTTGTACTTATCATGTGATCGGAGGTATATTTTGTGTTGTTGTGTTCAATGAATTAGGAGTTAATTCAAAATTAATTCACGTCGTTTTCATTGATGACACATAGTTTATTTATTTCTTACTCCGTGTGTTGACCGGGCTAGCCTAACAGATGGTCAACGGGAGTACACACCATGTATCCCACATGCATGGTGTGTAATTCCTTTGAGTCACTGATGGGACATTTTTTTCCATACACGACCTACCAGATTGGTGACTATGTAATTTGGAGACCACATTCCAGGTATCCCATTGGACATATTGTGTACTCCATTTTCCAAGGCACAATTTACACACTGATTCCCTAGGCATTTTTCATGGATAGACAGTGAGAGATTTATGCACCATGTAGCTCGCTTGTACACATCGTGTACTTATACCAAATAATGAAGATTTCAAATTTATTTATTATACTATGTAAACCTTATCGACATGTTCTAGCGTGTGGTAATTTTCATATAACATGCTATGTGATGAGTTTTAATATATATATATACAAATTTTTAATTAATATTTGTGTAATGATCAGATCTGCATGTCATGTATGAGTCGTATTATAGTTGTTACTCAATATGAATTGAAACATAAAATGTTTCTAAAAAATCAGGTAAATTGAGTAATCATTAAGGTGAAGTACACATCATTAAATTACGTGATATGTCTTGTATTCCATATGTCACAAGAGTAAATAGTATACAAGTATAATACACGTTGGATAGAATCAGACGGGTATTCACCATGTTGCCTCTAAGGTAAATTTAGGTAAATAGCTAATTTGAAATAAATTTATTAATGTTTTTAAAATTATAATGAATGAGAATCTCAAGAAAATTCATATGAGATTTAAGATAAAATAATATATTAATTAAAGAAGATAATTAATTGATTTTAGTGATATTTATCTTAAATAAGAATGATTATGAATTGAATTTTAGTTTTATTAAATGTGTAATTCTTTGAATACATGTGGATGATCATGAGCATAGACCAGACAATTATATATTATTGGTTTCATTTAATTTATTAAATTAAATTTTTTTCTTACATACCTTATTTATCCCTATTATCTATGGGTGTGATTTCCCATGGTTTCATTTACATAAACCATTTTCCCCTCACCTATGTGTGAGTAAAATCATATGTAAAGAATGTAGCTCCCAAGCCATTGGAGGTGGTTCAAGTGTGGAGATGAGATTAATCCAATCCAAAAGAGATACAGAGGTGGATAGGTTGAAATATGTAACATGACCCTTAATTGGTTCGAGGTGTTTTCCCCCTAGGTAAATGATTGGTTTATTAACCACTAGATAAAATAACCATTAGTAAATCTTGTGATCATACCTCTTTATTATTTTAATTCTCTCAAGTTGCATGGTTATTTCATTATGGATGTTTTTTTAAATCACATAATTAATGAATTAACGAGCATGAAAGATGAAACTAAAATAAATTGGACTATGTATAATTGTTATGAATACATGGTTAATCACTTAATTAAACACACTTAATATTAAAAATCATGTGATAAAGATAATAATTTTAAATATCCTCATAGAAGGATTAAATTAATCAATAATATATATTAATATAGTATAGACTTTAACTACATTAGTTAAAATTGAAACGTAGTTCGATGTGCATGACCATCCAATGTTGTGGTGCTTTCAATTATCAAGGAATTCTAACTAGAATTTTTGGGGTTGACATAACTTGGTTCACATCAAGGGTTGACCTCCAAAGAAGGAGTTGGTGAAACTAAGAGGCAAGGGTTGAGGAAATAAAATTACGGATTTTAGGAAGGTGGGGTCCACTCAGAAGATCAAGGAACTGTGAGTTATTGAAATTGGAAATTTCAATTCCTACCTAAAATCATTCAAGTTTCTTGGCCAACCAAATTTGGGGTAATGAGAAGGGGAGTATAGATCATTTCCACTAAAATATCCATGCAATGGGATATTCTAAATTTAATGGTGGGGGATATTGTTTTTCAATAAAATAGTGTGAGATTAATAAATATAGTATTGATTTATTTTTCTAAATTTTATTAGATAATGTACTAACAACTATGCCCATTTAATTTGTAGAAAAAATAAAAAATGACATCAAACATATCATTTAAATCCATACCTGAGAAGGAAAAAACTTCTCACTGGAACAAATTTCAAAGAATGGAAAAGGTTCCCAGGCATTATTCCTCTCCATGGATGGAAATTATATGTACTAGAAGCACATTTTCCTAAAGTACCTTGTAATGAGGCTAGTCATGAAAAGTTATCACTCTATGAGAAACATTTGACCAATTCCAAAAATGATAAATGTTTCATGCTATCATCCATGACCAATGGTATTTTGAAGTAGTATGATGAAATAGATGCATATAACATGTTTTCATAGCTTCAATATCTCTATCAAGAGAAGACAAGACAATATAGGTACAAGATCTCTAATGATTTATTTACAACTAATCATAGTGATTCTAAACCAGTTGGGCCTCATGTAGTCAATATTATTTTCTACATTTAATGCTTGGACATCTTAGAGATTAAATTCCTAGATGATTTTCATAAAGGTCTCATACTTTCATCACTTCCCAATACCTTATCCAGTTTTATTGTTAATTAACTTATAAACCATAATAAGAAGAGTATTTTGGAACTTCATAAGTTAATTCCCCAAGTAGATAAGGACATGGGGAATGATAAACATGTAGTCCAAAGGGTGAATATGAAAAGTAAGAATAAGGAAAAGGTTAGCAAGACTCCTAAAAATGTCTAAAGCTCCCAAAAACAATCCATCTAAGAAGAAGAATATCCAGAGGTAGGGAAAGGAAAAGGAGGCAGTATGTTTTTCATGTGGAAATTCCGGCCTTTGGAAACTGAACTGCTCTTAGAAGCAAGGGAAATATAAAAGTTCATTTGTTATCGAGTGTAATATTTTAATATATACATATTGGGTATTAGATACAACTTGTGGTGATCACATCTACATCCAAATGTAGGAACCATGTTGATTCTTAAAGGATACTAGAGGAGAGGTGGATCTGAAAGATGATAATAGTAAAAGGATTGCTACTCTAGTCATTGGTGACTACCTCCTTCCATTTCCAATGATAATGATTTTGGTTTTAAAATATTGTTATTATGTAACTACTATTACCAAGAACATAATTTTTGTATCATGCCTAGATACAGATGGGTTTATTTTCAAGTTTGGAAATAAAAGTTGTTTCTTTTATAAAGAAAACATATGTTATGGTATGAAACATTTAATTAATGTTATTTTTTGTATAAAATTACAAAAAAAAGTGTTGTAAATTGACAAAAAATCATGTTCACATGACACATATAACACTCAGATTTGGAACCACTGTCTTGGTCATGTAAACGAGAAGCGTTTGAAAAATCTCTATAAAAATGGTTATTTAGACACACCTAAGATAAAACCAATTGAAATATTTCATACTTGTTTACAATAAAAAATCACCAAACCACCATTTTGTTTATAGGATGAAAGGGTCACAGAGCTTATAGGATTGGTACACACTAATGTGTGTTGACCATTTCTAGTAGAAGTTAGAGGTGGATATTCTTACTTCATAACTCATACTCATGACTTGGGTAGATATGTCTATGTCTTCTTGATGAGGTATATGTCTGAGTCCTTTGATAAATTCAAGTAAGTAAATAATTATGTAGAGAATCAATTTGTAAATAAGGTATTGAAGATTCGATTGGATCGAGGTGGTGAATATATTAACCATGAATTTATTTAATTTATATAGGGTTTTGGGTTTCTATCTCAAATCACTCCACCTTACACATAATAGTGGAATGGTGTTGGTGAAAGAAAGAAATGTACCTTGTTAGATATGGTAAAGTTGATGATGATTCGTGAAGATATTCCATTATCTTTTTGGGGATATACATTACAAACTATAACATACACATTAAACTAAGTGACAAATAAAGTAGAAAATGGAATTCCCTTAGAGTTATATAGTGTAGTGAAACTCATTTTGTCACATACACGTGTATGGGTTGTGAGAAATTTGTTAAGGCCTTATTAGAAAACCAACAAGAACCCTAGGTCACAAAGTGTATCTTTATAGGGTATCCCAAGGAAATAGTGGGATACTACCTATTCAACCCCTCAAAAAATAAATTGGTTGTCCCAAACAACCCACCATTCTTCTGATGGAGAATATCCTCAAAAGAGATAGTGGGTACAATATTTACTTCGATGAAGTTAGAGTTCATGATATAAAATTGTTGGTATAGGAACAGGTTTCATAGGTCCCCATGGAAGAAGTAGTTCCCGAAACACAAGTATTGCATAGGAGCTCAAGAGATGTAAGAGTACCATAGAGATATGGTCTTCTAGTCAAAGAAGATGGGGACTCATTATTGACTGATAATGAAGAACCTATATCCTGGAAATAGGTAGTAGAGAGATCAAAAGCTACAAGATGGAAAGAATCCATGAATTCTGAAATGGATTCCTTATATCAAAACTACATTTGTGTTCTGGTCGATTCTCTAATTGATATAAATCTTGTTGGGTGAAAATTGGTAATAATGAGAAAAATAGACATGGAAGGTGAATTAAATACATAAAATGAAAGGCTAGTGGATAAAGGGTTTAAATAACATTAAGTATTTGACTATGATGAAACCTTTTCACTAGTTTCTGTGTTTAAATCCATAATAATTATACTTTCTGTAGTATCTTACCATGAATTTGATATTTGGTAGGCAGGTTTTAAAACTCCATTCCTTATTGGGAACCTTTCAGAAGATGGCTACATGACACAACTATAAGGGTTTGTGACTCCAAGTGATTCCAAAAGGATTTTCATGTTGTAGCAATCCATTTATGGATTGAAGAAACCATCTAGGTCATGAAACATTTGATTTGATGATGCTATAAAAGAATTTGGTTTTACTAAGAATGAATGTGAGCCATTTGTTTACAAGAGGTTTATAGAGAATGTATTTCTTATCCTAATAGTATATTTTGATGACATATTAAATATTTAAATGACATACCAGTATTACAGTCTATTAAGGACTGGTTGACCATGTGTTTCTCCATGAGGGAATTAGGTGAAGTAGCCTATATTCTAGGGATCAAGATCATTTGTGATAGATCAAAGAGGCTTATTAGAGTAATCCAAAGTACATATATTGACCAGATACTAAATATATTTACTAGGAACAATCCAATATTGGATTGGTTCTAGTGTCACATGGTTTATGTCTTTATAATAAAATGTTTCCTCGGACATAACAGGAGAAAGAGAGAATGAGTAAGACCTCATATGATTCAGCGATAGGATCAATCATTTATGTCATTTTGTTTACTAGACTTGATGTTTCCTATGAATTGAGAATGTTAGGTAGAAATCAAGAAGATCCAAGAGAATATATTTTTATTATAGATAAGTCTATCCTTAAGTATCTAAGAAGAACTAAGGATATGATCATGTTGTATAGAGGAGATGAGGAGATGGTAATTTGGGGTTATACTGATGCTATTTTTCAGATAGATCATAATTATTTGATTTTGAAATTAGGATATTATTTTTATCTCAACAGAGGAGTTGCAATCTAGAAGAGTTCAAAGCATCTAGTTGTCGTTTATTCTATGGGGGAGTATGAGTATAAAGAGGATTGTGACACATCCAAGGAAACCATTTGGATGTGGAACTTTGTCTCGGATATTTATATGGTTCCAATAAGTAAATACCCTATCCCATTGAATTGTGATAATACTGTAGTGGTGGCTATTACAGAAGATCCAAGGCCACACCAACAGACAAAGAATATACTCTGAATGTATCACCTCTTGAGGGATTTTCAACTGAGGGGTGAAGTTGTAGTAAGCAGGGTATCCATGTAAGAGAATTTGGTTGATGCCTTGACTAATGGTCTATCTAAGGAGAAGCATGAGTGTCATGTGATAGCTAGGAAACTATTCATATAATATCCCCGTTATTATGAGAACCAAAAAGTGCTACGACACTATTCTTAAATATATGTTCTATAGCTAGATTATATCATCTGAGAGACACAAATGATATAAGCTATCTAGGGTTGAGACTCATAGGACTTTGAGGTTCCTTCTAATGGTTTACACCCTTGGTAATATCTAGTGTAGGATATTATGAGAATGAGACCCGATAGTAGAAGATCTATATTTATATGTTTCATTGGATGTTACAATCTTCATACATGTGTATTGATCCATAGACATTAAGATTATTATTAATGAGTATTACGAGTCTTGTAATTCAATGTATTTATGAAAACCATGATGGTATATGTTTGCGGTGAGGTAAGGTACATTTGGTGAGTCACGAGTAATATTCCATAAATGAATAACATGAGAAAGGATTTGTCCCTTCTATTCTTTAACAGAAATTGATATCTCAGGACCTTTTATGGAAATAATATAGTCTAAATAATCCATTAACATGGTTTTCTATAGGCAAGTTCAATTTATGGGATGTAAAATAAAAAGTAATCGGCCGCATAGGTTGATGGCACCAGTATGCAACCCTCTTGATTTGAGATATCGTGATAAATGTATTATATTACACAATAAGCATTTATATGTTGTATTATGTCATTGAAATATTAACTTATTTATCTATTTGTGTCTTATAAAGTTTTGGGATGCTAATCTTGGACTTTAGGTTTCTTTACCTAATGAAACTGAGAAATATTCCTAGAGGGTCACACACTAAGTGTATCCAGAATCTCATTTAAATAATATATTACAATTTATTATTTAACATGTTGAGTAAATATTATTCCCAGATGTGGTTTAATAATTATTCATGTATGCTTCATAACATATATTCAGTCCCCAATTATTCGAGAGAATATAATGTGAGAAGAATATTTAATAAGTATATATTCTATATTTAGTGAATATAATATTTATTTAATTTTTGTAGAATAATGTAGTGATATTTATTTAATAAATAAATAATCATTATTCAAGGTTTGATAAATATTATGGTGGAATGGAATACCTGTTTTTTATGACCGATGAGAAATAATAAATATAGAATATTATTTTATTAAATAATATATAATATAATTTGAATGTTAAGCTCATATCCAAAAAATATATTATTATTATTATTAGACATGGGGTTCCTCAAGGAATAAATAAATAATAAATAGAACCTATGAAATTATTTTATTTTAACCATAGTGATATATAAACCCAATTATATTATTTTCTCAAAGAGTCAATTCATTTTTTGTGTTGTGCACAATGAATTTTGAGAATCCTCTCAAGACCTAGAGAGCTCCCTTTTCCAAGAACGCTCCCAATAATGGAGAGAAATATTCCTCCACCTTCTACTATCATGTCAAGAGAGGTCAATGAGAACTCTTTGGAAGTGGTTCTCATGGATATCAAAGGTAGACAATGCAAGCGATAGGATCTTTTGTTCTAGAACCTGGAGATTCCAACAGCAACACCTGGAGATTTTTGAAACCCATGTGGATCACTACTAGAGGGAATCTATATTGGAGTCATGCAATGCAAAAATAGTGCAACATAGATCTATTTTCTTATCTATCAATAGTGAAATAATTCCAAGAAGGTAATTAATAATTAATTAAATTAATTATAAATAATATGTGATGATCATCCCTTTGGTTCTAGTGTGATTTTTATTGTTTTTTTTCTTTCAATCAATTCCATCGAACGTGGAATTTATCTTCATGTAGATATCAGATTGATCATAAAACCTGATAAAGAGAAATGTTGGGCATGGCCCATCACATGCTTCTATTGCACCTGTAACCTTCTAAGGCTGGTAAAGTGATCCTTATCATGTATATTACTGAGGTTATCCAAATCTATGTTTTATCCCAGTTCAAGTTTCATTGATTTTTAATTGATCAGGTGCATGCTAAACTAGAAAACTACTGGTAAGGTATGAATCATTGTAAAAATAAGACCCACGTGATGTCTTGGACTAAGCGATGCATTCCTAATACATGAAACAATATGGGGTTCTATGACTTATGCCTTTTTAATGATTCCCTTCTCACTAATAACAGATGGTGGATTATGAAGAATCCTTCTTCTCTCTGCACTCATTTCCTTTGTGTATAATACTCCCTGCATTTGTATTTCAAAGTCTCTAAGCTTGGTCCATGACCAATATTTTTGTGGAGAAGTTTATGGGGATCTCGAGAGATGCATTTTGTAAGCCATTATTAGAGTATTGGTGATAGAGATTGTGTGGATATGTGGAAAGACAATTGGATGATTGATTATTGTAGATCTTTGGTGAAATTGAGGCCCATTATTGGTATGGAAAATGAAAAGTGGATTATTTGTTTAATGAGAATAGATGTGGATGGTGTTTTGATTCCTTGATCACTTGGTTTAATGAATTTGATAGGATAATTATTCATATTTTTATGGTGTCAATAGGGATGGGGTTATTCTGGCGCTACCAGGGAAATAATTCCATTGGAACTTTCTCTGTGAAATCATGTTACACGATGGCGTTAGATATCTCATAGATAAACTCGGTAGCGACATAGAAAACCCTTTGGCACATGTTGATCCCTCCCAAGGCACATTTTTTTGTGGTAGTCATGTACTAGGATCCTTCTCATTAAGAGAATCATCACCACCCACCATGCCTCTGATGACCCTATTTTCCCACTCTGTATCGAGATAGTGTAATCCTCCTTGCATGTGATTTTTTAATGCCCTAGGGCAGTGGATATCTAGAATGTTTGGAATGAGAAGGTTGAATATTTTCTGGATTCACTGAATAAATTTGTAACGACCATGATTAAATGGTTAGCCACCCTTCTAGTGGAGTTGGTCAATTCTATGTGTACCATGGCATGTATGATCTGGGTTTGGAGAAACAATTTCATATTCAATCATTCGCCCAGACCATACACTTTTTAGGATGATCAATAAACCTCATGGATTTCTCCTTAGAATATCTACAATGTCTAGAATTCCTAAAACAATGTGTTTAAGGGTCTTATATCTTAGAATCCACCCCCAATTGAGGTTCTCAAGAGGAATGTTGATGCATCAATTTTGGTTAGATCCATTTCCGGAGTTGGTATGATTGCTCAAACCTCTCTGGGTCAATCCTTGCTTCTTGTCAAGAATATTTCTTTTCCAAATGGACTCCTCCTATATGCAAATCTCAAGTGATCATTTTTTTCATAAAGTTTTCCTAGGATAGAATATGGAGCTCGATCATTCTGTTGTTGGACTACTAGACAGTTCTCAACACCATATCTTACTAGGAGATGTTCCTTCACATGTTTGGTCTTCTTGTTGAGAAGATGTGTTCTTTTTTCCACCATTTTTCTTCCCAATCCTTATCATTTATCAAAAGCGAAGGAAATAAGGTTGCACACATGTTGGCGACCCATGGTCCCTCAAGATAATATCATTCATTGTGGTCTAATTTCCTTTTATCGATGAATTTTCTTGTGGATTCTAATCACCAATCATCATTTTAGGGAGTAATATCTCTTAAAAACATACATATCTAAATAAACCCATCATCTATGTAGCCAATTGTGACTAGGCTTCATGAATAAAATTATGAAAAATAGCATAGATACATTTTAGAATCCATATATCTATTTAAATTGTTTACATGAACCCACCCAAATGGATGAATTTCTAACTCAGTCAAATTTGGATCTCATGTCTCTAAACTGACCTCAACCGTGTATATCATCATTTCCTAATAAAGAAATGAAGATTCAATGAGAATCTTGATGATTAAAAAGATTAAAAGATAAGTCAAATGAAACCATAGTTGAGAAATAATGAATTTGACGAACCACCACTTAAAAAACACATATTTGAATTCAAATGAAATCCAACTGGATAGTCAAATCTCTTGCAATGATGACTGGAGTTCAGATCTACCTAGTGTTGAAGATAATAAAGGGTGTCTTGGGAAGATGATTATGTTTTATATTAATTATGATAAATACGGTGCACTGATGATGATGATGATGATGATAACACTATTAAAAAATAAAATCTTCATTTTAGTCTACTAAATCTCAGGCCGATCTTGAAAATGGTGTTCTTGGTTGTTTGTATTTTCGATCGATGTTTATAGGTGAGGCTAGTATTTGGTTTAGATCTGATTTAGAAATAGAGATGAGTACAAATGAATGAACAAAAAATCACTCGATCGAAAATGTGAATCTTTTCGATTCTTTGAATATTGGGATGTTGGTGGTGATAAAGAATAGGTTATTTGGGTTCTATATGGAAGGATACTATGATTATTAGGTTTTTGGGGAGAGATATTGATTTTTTTTCTATGTTTCCTATGTTGGCTGAAATTGTAGAAATTGAGGACTTCGGATGACCCCAATGCTATGTGGTTGTGAGAGTGTTTAAGAATTCACACTTGGTGCTTGCTATAATGTTTGTGAGAAGCTCGATACTTGTTTTGAGGCGTTGGATGAGGTATTGTAAGGGAGTGTACCCAGAACTATTATTTGTGGAATGGTTTTATCTACATAATGACCAATAATGCCTAGGATTTTGAATATTGAAACTAACATGGAATTTTCAGCTAGATATAAACAATAATTACTTATTTTAAAAAGTAGATAAATCATTATTTTTAGGGGAATTGATTGAATTTTAAGCAGTGAAATATTGTGAGGTTTATGGAAAATTATGGAGGCTTCCACTAGATTGAAGAGTGCCCAAACAAATGCTCATATTCGAGCAGTGATTTTTTAGGAGGTGTTTTTTATTTATGTTTCATAATGAAATAAGTTTGTGGAATGAAATTTTTCATGGATTTTTTATTCTTTATTGTTTTCTTTGTAAATATTTCTTTTATTTTCATTTCACTAAATAGTTTATGAATATTTAGTCGATGGTACTCTTGATGGCACTCTATTCATGAATTATATTTTTCCTTCTCTTCTCTCCCTTCTTCTCATCCTTCCATATTATTAAATTTTCCCCATTTTGTAAATAAAAAATTGTTTTTTGTAATTTCACTCTTTGTTTGTGATCTCCTACCTCCAGTAATGGAGGACTAAATCAAATATCCAGTTTGACCATCAACATTTTCTTCACTCTTAGAATATTTTGATCATGATATGGGGAGATGGGACGATACACTTAGTTATAGGAATGGTTTGATACTCTCAGCTCCTAATGATTTTTCCTATTATTCTCTTATTTATTATTAAAATTAATTGAGGAGAGGTCATGTGATTTATTAATCTGGTGATGATCAATTTTTCACAAAAGAAATTTGGTGAGAATTTGATTTGAGCCTATGATTCATTTAACAATTAGAAGAGCACTCATGTGTGGTGGGAAATATTGTATGTGTTCATTCAATTTTTGGAGAGTGAGAGGTGCTTGTGTTGAAGATACTGGCTGGATGAGCCTGTAAGGGGTACTGCGGGTTTAGGGATTCCTCATCGTCATCATCCCCTTCATCTCTGGTGGACCAAATCTCGTCACTTGTTAGTGTTTTCTCCAAGTTTCAGGGCGTGGTGGTCTCGTTTGACTGTTGGATATGGAGGCATGACGCCCTTCCGCAGATCTGGTGGCGTGAGGCCCTTTTGTGGTGCTGCACTTCTTTCTGCGATGAACTCATGCTCAGATATGGTGGCACGGGGCTCTTCCTTCCACATCGAGGTGCGATATTTTGTAGTGTGGTCTGGGGAGATGATGAGGCTCATCTGCGTGGCGGCGCTATGGGGTGTGTCCTTCTGTTGAAAAGATTCAGGGTGGAAACATGTCTCGTTGTGGCTCAAATCTGGTGTCGCAGCTCGTTCCGGACATTGGTGGTGATGTCTCCAGAAAATGGAGGCACATCCGTGTCTTTGATCTGATAGTGCGGGGTGGTACACTTCACGGCGAGGGCAATTTGGCTTCCACGTCGTTGGGTGGTCCGTTCTGCTGCGGAGAAGTGGGGATTCCTCCACAATGGTTCATTCTTCTGTGGCATAGGGGTGGTTCTTCCATGGCAAGGGTGGTCTTCCGATATCCCGCACCGTGTTTGGTCAGTATGATTTCACTCTCTTAGACATGTGGTTTTTGATATGTCTTATGTCTTCAACTATATTTTGGTTCCCCCCCTTCACCTTTAAAAGGGATTTTATCAGAATAAGAAAAAAAATTGAAGGCCTTGAGGCTGTTGGAAGATAGGTGGATGTGTTGAGAGATTTAGTGTGTGTTGTATGAGGTTGAACATTGGCAGTTTAATCTTTATAGATCAGTGATAGGAAGTATAGATTTGAACAATCTAGAGTTGGTTCATTCTTGCAGATTTTCTTTTATCATTCTATTCTTGTTTTAGTTTCTCTTTTCTTCTTCGTTTTCTATTGTTTTCATTTTCATTTCATATTCATTATTTATGTTTTCTTTTACTATTTTCTAAATAGATAAAAACACAAAATGATTTTAGAAGTGTCATTGAGATAAACACATTTCCTCCTTGATACCAACCCATAGGGTTTCCACTAATCAATATCTAGGGGATAATATAAATGTATCTTTCATAGTTAAAACGATAGGCTATCACCTTGTCTAGGGTTTTAGTGGAGATCGGGGGAGATCTTCATCCTTCATCATGGGATGTTCTTGCCTTTTGAAAACATTGGTAGCACGACCACCATTCGAGCATCATATATGTTCTATTTTGAGAACCTTGGGGTTTAAGAAGTTTATTTCCCCATTCTTTTTTTTCTTGATGGTTGAAAGATGTTGTATGCTTCTAGGAATGTACATAGAGTGATTCCTTCTAGGAAGTCAAGTTTCTATCTCTACATGATATATTTCATCACTTCCACCTAAAGTTGATTAATATGGTCCTTAGATACTTTCTCTGGTCCTTTACTACTTTCATGTCCTATAATTTGGATTCTTTCTTTGGTTGATAATATACATATTTTTATAGTGTTATCTCGATGCACATAGGTCCACAGTTGACCAATACAGATTATATCACTATGTTCTTTACTTTTCTTTCATCATGTTCATCTTGAATATATCCTCCTACCATTGTTTTATTGTTAATCAAATTGTCTATACTAGATAATGAACTCAATACTAAGATTAGTGGATCTTGACCATTGAATAGGGACTACCCGCATAACTTCCTTACTTCCCAATAACTTACTTCCCTACCACATAACTTCCTTTAACTAGTAACTTCCCTACCTAACTTATGATAAATCATACATTAAAGAATAACATCCTAATAAATTACCTACCTATATTATGATAAATCATAATCTGTTAGAGGTACTTAAATACTTAGGGACTGAAAAAAGTGAGTGTAAATTATAGAGGAAATGAATTCCTTGAATTTTAGGGGAACTAGGCAGATGAATGAACTATTAAGGGGAATGAAATCACAATATAAGAGATAGATTTTTAATTTAAATGAATATTCTAATAGAATAATAAGCTTTAATCCTTGAATGGTGGTGAAAGGATTCCAACATAAGGAAGGAATTGATTTCTCAGAAGAATTTTCACTGATATGTAGGAAAAATACAATCCAAATGAGGATGAGTTTAGTTTCTTCAATTGATTTACACATGAAGAGGATGAATTTCAATGATTATGTTGATCACGATGACAAGGATAAAAATATTTAAATAAATAAGGCTAAGGGATTAGAATACCATCATAATTAGGACCTTTTTTAAGTTGAAACGAAGCCTCAATGACTTGAAACAAAATCATTGACAGTGGAACCATATGCTGGAAACAGTCACGAATAATGAAGGTTTATCATGGTTAGACTATGATCATTGTTGTTTTTAGAAGTCATCTGATGATGATACTTACATCAGATTCCAATTATTTTGGTATTTTACGTTTTTTGCAAGTCTAGGGATTTCATGTAAATAAGAGATGAGGTGTTTGTTTTTTTGAATATTATATATGAATGATTCATTTTCCAAAAAAGAAAATAATAGGAATGAGGATTACGAGGGATAGGAAAATTGGTAATTTATTAATATCCCAAAAGTAATCCATCACAAAGATTATTCAAATGTTTATAATGAATAAGTGTAATTCAATCTCAACCCCCTTCCTAGAAACTTTATGTTATCAATGGTATATTCACCAACATCGAAATATTACTCTAGATATAGGGTAAAATTGTTGTATGCCTCAGTTATAAGAAGCTTAATTTTTGAAATGATTTTTCGGTGCCTAGTTATTTCCTTTATAGCAGTGGTAGTAAGTGGATTTATGTTAATCCATAGAAGGAATCATTAAGAATACTTGAAGTGTATCATGAAATACTTAATGGTACTTGGAGATATAACATTGTTATATTGGGAAGATAATCCATCTCGTGGATTCATAGATGTGGATTTTTCTACTCATTCATATTTCCAAATGATAATGGAAGGCTTCATGTTTAATTTTTGTGAAACAATGATCTGTTTGTTGCCTCAACTAAAACCTCTTTTTACTTTTTCAATAATATATGAAAAATACATAGCAGTAATGAAAGATGTAAATGATATATTCTAGTAAAGACATATACTAAAGGAACATAGAATGTCTCTAGAGGATGGTGTGTTATTCTGAGATAGTCAAATTTACATTCAACTTTCTTAAAATCCATTGATTCATGAATGATTGAAACACATTAACATAAACTTCAATTTTACCAGGAATCTTCTTGAAGAAAAATTTGTAGATTAGTGGAAGATAACTTAGATGAAAAATCTTCCGTAAATGTTAACAATGGTTTTAGTCCAAGAAATTTAGAGGAAGCATTGTACCTTATTTGGAATTTGGTAAAACAAATTATGTTGAGAACACTACACACATGAGGGGGAAGATTGAGATTTTTCAATGTGTAAAAGGATCTTCAAAAAAAAGACATCCTTTATTTATGCTTCACGTGGTAGATTTTTGGGATTGTAAACACTCTTCATGTCATTAGAATATGTTTATTTGGAGAAGAGATAATGAAAGTTCACTTATCTTGTTTTGTAAAGATATATATAATAATCATTATGATGGTTTTTTTATCTGAATATGGTGATCTTTGGATAAGAATCTGGTGAAGGTCAGCGATGGTTTATCGGGTGGAAATATTGAGGTAGTGGAAGCAGTTTGGAATTATAGGTTGTCCAACTATAACGGTGGGTTGATCATGAACATTGGATGGTAATGAAACATGTTCTACTGGACGATCATCTATATAAAATATATTTGATATAAGTAGACTTGTATAATGATGAATCAATTTGAAATATTAGATACTTAGTTACATTTTTTTCAATACATGTTCTCCCTAATAATATAAAAATTTGAGATGTTCTTCCATGGATTAAGGAGGAATGTCTAAGCCATGTAATATTTTTTGACCCCATTACTTTTAACATTTACATTCTTTTTTTAAATGTTGTTTTGTTAGTTTTCTTGATGTGTATTTGAAAAGTGTGACTTTGTGCATTGATTAATGTGCTTAGTATACTCATCTTCTGGTACACTAATCTCAGGGGGGGAAACCTAGTTTGAATTCTATAGTAGAGAAACCAATAAGATGTGCGATATTCCAGTGGATTAGAGTTCTGTATTTTAATGGGGTTTCTTTTGAAAAAACCCTAAATATTAGAAATTCACCAATATAATGGTGGGATTCAAGCATCTAAAAAGACTTCCAATAGATTCCTACCAGCCTCCACATTAAATGGGTCATGGGATAGTCCCAATTAAAAGGATTAAATTGGGTACATGTTGTGCTCCATTAGCTATGGCCACTTACCATACCTCCAAGATCATAATCCTAGACATACTTTTCCATGTTACCAACTCAAAAACATCCATACACACACATAAAATATGCTAAAACTATACTACTAATCAATATTATCAAAGGATTTTAAACCCATGTACATCAGGTTAATGAATAAAATGAAAATTCAATTGAGTAGTGCTATTGAAATGAAATATTTAGGGCATACCAAGAAAATACTTGGAATGGAAATTACTTGGGAAAGAAATTCTAGGGTGTTGTATCTGTGTGCATCTACAGTCATCAATTATCTTTTTTGGCGGTCCGGATAGACAGGCCCAAGCTATGCCTGAAAAGTCAAAGAAGTAGCATGTGCTCGTTATTGAACCCCTAGCTAAACTCGGAATGTATAAATGAATTCAAAAGGCCACCATTAGATATGAGCTAAACATTGTGTATTAGATACAATGGAGGTTGAGATGATTGGCCAGAACCATAGTTTCCTATGTGGCCGGTAGCTTAAAGCAGCCACCACACCTCAAGTGTCCACCCAATCAATAACACGCCTACTTTTCACATTTCAAATTTGAACCTTCACATCCATGGAGTTGGTGATGAAGATTCCACTCCATCAATAACACACCTACTTTTCACCTCGTAGTGTAAGTAATACACTACATCCAAAAAGACGTCTTCCCCTCCATGATGTTCATCATGTCTAGTGAACAAGAGAACCCGAAGAGGGCAGTATTATGGATAGGTCTCACAGCTGGAAGAGTTCATTTTCGATGCAACATACCTATCCATAGCACTATGCTCTTTGGGTGTTCTTGTTCATGAGACATGATGAACATCATAGAGGGGGAATAGGTCAGTTTTGATGTAGTGGACTACATGCAGTGTGAGGTGAATAACATGTGTGTTATTGATGGACTGGAATCTTCATCCGGGGCTTCTTGGATGGGAAGGTTATAATTTGAAATGTGAAAAGTAGACATACTATTGATTGGGTGGAATCTCGAGACGTAGTAACTACTTTAAGCTACTGACCATATGGGAAAGTATGGTTCTTGTCATTATCTCAACCTCTAATGTATCTAATATATAATTTTTAGCTCATGTCTGATGGTTGATTGAATTTATTTATACATGTATGTTTTGTCGTTGGTTCAATAACGACACATACTGCTTCTATGAATTATAATGTATAACAATTTTTTTGTTTCTAAATTATTAGAGGGATCAAAATCATGGGAACTAGATGGACTGGTCTGGGTTTTCTTGGCTACCAGCTGGGAATGAAGGGATCTAAATCAGAGTTGGTTGAAGTTCATTACCGAGTGGCAAGATATGATGGATAGACTGGCTCGTGCTCTCATGGCCGCCAACTGAGAAAGAATTGAGCTAAATCGGAGTTGGTCGAAGTTGATTACTAGGTGGCAGGATCTGATGGGAATTACATAGGACATTATGCAGTCGCGGGTTTCCATGGAAATTACGCGCTCGGATTGGAATGGCAGGGTTTTGTCACCGGCCATGGAAACCCCCGCTCCTCGATCCTCTTTAACCCTCTCTACCATCTTCTTGCTACACACTTCGCATTTCCCCATATTTATACCCATACAGTGGAATAAAAACATCACCTCTTCTCATATTCACATTAATTACACATATCATATTTATAACAAGAATTAAATATTGGCATTAATTGCATTTATGTAAAGGTCTCATAAATATTAGATAATAAATTTTCATAATATGAAATGGAAACCTATTAATGAATATCATAAAATCCATATTCTTTTCTTTTTTTAATGGAAACGTATTAATGAATATATTAAAATCATATTAATTAATATCTTAATATCTTAATACCTTAAAATGTAGAGATTTACTTTATTTAGGGTATTAATGAATATTTTTAATGGAAACGTATTAATGTATATTTTAAATATCAGTGTATTAATCGTATTAATGTATATTATAAATGGAAACGTACTAATAAATATCTTAATATCATAAATTTGTATTCATTGTTATAATTTTATTCAAAATACATTATTTTTATAATTTTATTCAAATTATTTATTAAAATAAATAGTGTGTTTTTTCAAAATTGAATCGGTGTGTCTGTCACCAAGAGTTGTGTCGTTTCGGTTGAAACAATAAGTTCTTTGACTGAAATGGTAATATCAAACCAGTGTGTCCCTCACCAATAGTTGTCTTTTTTTGGTCAAAACAATGTGTTCTTTGACAAAACCAATGCAATTTCCACTGATTCCGATTTATAAATATGTGATGATGAGATCTCTTATGGGTTAATTAATTTTTCAATCCATGAAATTCTCCAGAGTTCTCCCAACATCGGTGAAGCAGGAAAATTGGAAATTAGTGTTCAATTTTCCCCAAACCGTGGTGAAATCATCAAGGGATACTTCCACAAAGAACCCTAGACTATCAATATGGGGGTGGATTAAACCCTTTTGAACAATGAATTCAATTCACACATCAAGGAATATCCTAAAATATGAATGTCCAAACTCTCAAAGTCATGAACAAAGACATGGTCAAACTTGACCGTTTCGATGGAAAAAACTTCTCTCGGTGGAAAGAAAAGATGGTATTTCTTCTCACAGTATTGATGATTTCTTACATTTTTTAACCGAATCTTTCTCCCATTCCCGAGGAACCCACTTAAAATCTCTACGACACAGCTATTGACGTGATTCAAGTCGAACACATCTGGAAAATGAGAAAGAAATGTGAATATGGTGAAGTATTATGTCAAGGAAATATTTTCAACACATTATCAAATCATATTTATGACTATTTCTTCCAAATTAAGACTGCTCAAAATATTTGGGGTACAGATAAGTTCAAATAAAAAGCGGAGGAAGAAGGTACCAATAAGTTCCTAATTGCAATGTATCTTAATTATAAGATGGTTGATAACAAGACTGTATTGGAACTAGTGAATGAGATTTAAATTTTAGAAAACAAACTTCTTTCCCTTAAGATTAATATACCTGAAATATTTCAAGTTAGTTCAATTATTGATAAATTGCAATCAATGTGGAAATATTTTGGTAAATCAGTCATCAAAAAGAGTGATGATATTTCCTTTGAGCAATTGAAAAAGCTTCTTCGTATTGGATAAGAATCCATGTTGAGAGATGTGGGTATGGCTTCATAATTTGATACCATGGTTAATATTGTTGAGGGATAGAAACAACCAAAATTCTCCTTACATGTCAAGAAGAAAATTCAACAATTCAAGAAGAAATTAAATTCATCCAAGAAGAAAGGAGAATGCTTTGTCTGTGGAAAACTAGGGCATTTGGACAAAGAATGTCGTTATCAAATGAAAGTTGACAAACCCACTGCAAATATGCTGACTGAATAAAATCTAGTTTCAATGATATCTGAAGTCAATATGACTTCAAAGAATATGAGATGGTGGCTAAATTTTAGAGCAATGGTGCATGTGTGAAAATATCGTTCGATGTTCAAAGCATTTGACGATAGTACTATCGTGAAGGAAGTACATCTTGGAAACAATGCATGCATAAATGTCAGCGGACAAGGAAGTTTGGAGATAGACTTTACTTCAGGGAATAAGTTGACACTTCTATTTTTGTTTTATGTTCCTAAAATTATAAATAACTTAGTTTCTGTCAATCTTCTGTGTAATAAGGGATTTCATGATTCATCCGAATCTCACAAGGTTATATTTTCAAAGGGAGGCATGTTTGTGGGGAAAGGGAACTCTAATGATGGCATGTATCAACTTTCTATTAATAATATGGTTGAATCTTCTTCTTACTTGATTGAATCTTCTAATTTGTGGAATGATTGTTTATCACATGTTAGTTGTGATTCATTAAAAGTAATGAATAATTTAAACATGATTAATTTTGGAAATGTTTTTGATAAATGTGAAACATTTTTAGAATCTAAAATAGTTAAGAAGCCTTATTATAGTGTTGAAATAAATACTGATATATTAGATTTAGTGCATACTAATATTTTTGAATTAAATGTCTTATTAACTCATAGTGGGAAAAGATACTTTATTACTTTTGTTGATGACTATAGTAGATATTTACATGTTTATTGTCTTAAAAAATGATGAAGCCTTTAGTGTGTTTAAAAAATATAAATCATATGTTGAAAACTAATTAAACAAAATAATTAAATTATTACACTCAGATAGAGGCGTTGAATACATTATGAATGAATTTAATGAGTTCTACGAAGAAAACAATATAATCCACCAATGAACTACTCCTTATACACATCAGAAAAATGGATTAGTTGAAAAAAAATTGCCCTTTAGTAGAAACGGTAAATTGTATGATTAATAAATCGAAATTACTATTAAACTTAGGGGGGAAAACATTATTTTCTGCAAGTCATATTTATCATAGGACACCTCTAGAAAAACTAAGTTTTCCCCTTATAAAATTTGGAGAGGTAGAAAACCTAATCGTTCTTATTTCAAAGTGTGGGGGTATTTAGCTTACTATAGATTTTCTGATTCTAAAATAACTAAAATTGGTCCAAGAGAAATAAAAGGTGTTTTTTTTGATATTCAAAAAATAGAAAATCTTATAGAATTTTGGATTTGGGTGCCAATATAATTGTTGAGTCAAGGGATGTAGAGTTTTTTTAGAATAAGTTTTATAAAGATTGTGTGGAGGAAGTTATTCCACATACCCCTAACTTATGTATTCCATATATTTAAAACACAATAGTATAGAATAGTGATGATTCTCGAGTTGAACCTAAATAGTGTACAAGAATTAGGAAGGACAAACATCTACATATAGATTTTATTTCCCCGGATTCCATAATTTTCCTTGTTGAAGGAGATCCAAATAATCATCTTTTGAATAAGTATACTACAGTATTAACTATAGTAGATGACCCAAAGACTTATAAAGAGTCCAAAAATTATAAAGATGTTTCTTTCTCTAAAGAAGAAATTAATGATGAAATGGATTCCATTTTGGGGAATAATACTTGTGTCATTATGGATTTACCTAGAGGTTCAAAACCTATTGTTAGTAAATGGGGTTTCAGAAAGAAATATGATTCGAATGGTAATATTCAAGCTTTTAAAGCTAGATTGGTTTCCAAAGCTTTCATACAAAAATAATGGATTGATTATTTTGATATTTATGCCCATGTAGCTCTAAGTACTTCAATAAGGATATTATTTTCTTTAGATTCAATTAATTATTTGTATGTCCATCAAAGGGATGTGAAAACTGCTTTCTTGAATGGAGAATTAAATGAAGATATTTACATGCACTACTACAAATATGGCCTTTATCAGTGCTAGAAATGTTGATTAATAGTGCTAAAAAAGCGTTGTTAATCGAGGCAATGATATAGGGGGTCCCTTTTATCTGCGATATGAAAAGCGCTGATAAAAGTCAAAAAAATTAAAAAAATTAAAAAGAATTATAAAATGCAAGGGGAGCTTTTAACAGCATTTGACCACCACTTTAATAGTTTTAGGCGCGTGATGCACATCCCGCGCACCCTCACATGCGTGCACCCCTTTGCTTCTACCCGAACATGAACCCACGACCTCCCCCCTTTCAAGGATGCACCTTTACCACTATGAAATTCCGTTTTTTTCTCTATTTAATGATATATCTATTTATTTATATATATATAGTTATATTTATTCGTATATTAATATATATTCATATTAATATAAATATATGTATTCATATATTAGTATATATATTGATTCGTATATTAATATATTATTATATTTATATATATATATATATTTTTAGTTATAATTTTTTAACCGTATATTTATTTGTATATGAATATATACTTATAATATTAGTTTTAAATACATTTATGAAATATGTTTTTAATGTGCATTTATAAATAAATAAATACATACATACATACATACATATATACAACACACAAACACACACACAGACATACACACACACAGAAACATATATATTTATGAATAAATACATATATATGTGTATTTGAAAATCCATAGAATGTTAAAATGACCATAAATTATAATCCAGAAGCCCGTTTCAACTCCAAAACCATTCAAATCGAATAAAATGAAACAATATTCAATATGATATGTGGTACAGGCCTAACGGACATCCGAATCAGATGTTATACATGTTTGAATGTAAAAAAATCGGAGTATCCCGAATAAAAACTCAGTTTTGGAGGCCTTATGGGACTTTTTTTACCACGAAAAATGGGACTGATGCTTTTCTTAGGTCACCAATGCATAGAGCTCACTGCAGGCTTCGATTTGATATGTTGTAGAGCTCAAACAGACACCCGAATCAAAAGTTATGGCCATTTGAAATTTGAGTTACAATTCAACTTATTTTAGATCTTTTATTAATTTTATTGATTTTTTGTGTCTTTAAATTGTTATTAAATGATTTTTAATCGATGATAATTAGAAAAATGTTCATTTTAAATATTTTCTAAAATATGTTAAATCCATTTTCACTAAATTTATTATATATTAAATGTAATAGTCTATTTATACTTATCTAAAACATAATTAAAAAATATAAATAATATTTATATCAATAGAAAGATACATATATAACAATATTTTATTTTTCATTATTTTATTTGAAACATAAAATTTATCAGCGGTAAGAAAAATCACTGATAAATCCCCCGTATATCAGTGATACTAAAAGAAGCGCTGATAAATTTTAGGTTTAATAAAAATAGAATGCGTGTTAAGTTTTTAAATATTTTAAACAAGTAGTCATATTTAAAATTTGAGGGAACCGTTGTGTTCAAAGTTGCGGTTTTCCTTAGGCAGGACCTAACCTCAACCGACATGGGTCGACTGTATAAAATCTCTTTCAAACATTTTAAAGAAGAATAAAAACCTTAAAAAGTTTATTTTATTTTTCTTTTAAAGTTTCATGATGATGCAGTAATGCTATGATGTAGCGACATGGCCACCATTTCCTTTCATAGAGGAAAAAATGTGGTTACGCTACAATGTAGTGAAACTATGGTGGTAAAACACATTTCTTCCTTTAATAGTTTGGAAAAGATACAGATCAGATTCAATATCCCTAGAGTCATTGTAAGAAGGAAAGAAAAAACGTTGGAAAATCCTCTCATCGATGAATGACGAATGGGGGAAGTTCGACGATCAGATTCGGAACAGGCATTGGTTGATTGACGAATGATAAACGCAAGACACACACTTCGTCAATGATCGATCCAATCCATGAGGTAAGGGGTTTATTTCTTTGTAATTTTCATTCCATGTTCTTGTTTCAAACGGTGAACATAGACCAACCCAGGAACATCGTGATCTGTAGTTTGATTGTATATCTGAGATGGCTAAAAATGAAGAATTAATGTGGGTGTTAGATCATTGTGTTTTTTAATCCATTCTCTCTAATCCTTCTAAAAATAACGAATTCAAACAAACATAAAAAACATCTTGGATCTATTATAAAGGTGTTCATTGTGCCTTTCTTATCCCTGTTCTTGTGTTCTTCACTGAAAAACCCCCGTGGTCACATTGGGATTTTCTGGGAGGTTCCAAATGTGATTGGACTGCTGGAGAGACTTCAATATGATCTTGAACCCACTACAGTGAAGATGGTGATCCAAAGATCACAAGGGTTTTAACAGTTTGAAAAATGGACAACCACTGCGACAGTGGAGGCCCATGGAAGGGGAGCTAGTGGCGGCGGCATGGCCACCTGGCAGTAGCAGCTGATGGCAGCGGAGATCCTCGTGGTAACCGCCACCGGCCGACAGACAAGAGCCGCCTGCTGGAGGCTAATGGAGGGCCTCAGTGGATGTAGTAACCACCATAGTGTGGTCACGAGGAGGATAACTTCACCAAATGTGGTGGCCTCCCCACGTTGACGCGGAGCAGCCGCGACAGCCACAGCGCCCCAGATAGATGAACAGGTCTGCTTCAACGGACAGGTTTGGAGCCAATAGACCAGACCAGGAGCGGGTTGGGAGGTTGGTGGGATTGTCCCAACCTGGGCAAGCCAGACACAGCGGGCTAGGTCAAAAAAGTGGGTTAGACCCAGCGGGTCCTGAGTCGATCCAACCAGACCTGGACCCAACCATCCCCTTTATACAGAAACACCCATAACTCTCAAACTGTGAGTCCATTTGATGATACATTTTCAGCATTGGGGCCCTTGTGATGAGGTAGTCCTTTTGAGATACTCTAAGTGAGTTTCTGTGTAAGTTGGTGTACGATCTTTTGTCTTGGGGAGTAGGTGCTCCTGGAATGAGCATCTTAAGGATGGAATCATGAGGCTGGATAAGATGTATAAACTATGTGATTACCGAGACCTTATGTCTTACCTAAACTGTGTGTCTTACCTCGACTGTGTGTCTTACCTAGATTGTGTGTCTTACATGGACTCTATGTCTTTCCTAGACTAAGTGTCTTAATTATACTGTGTGTCTTTCCTTGATTGAGTCGGTACTACCCTATCCTACCAGGGTGCGAGTCCTCTAGTATTTGATGAGACTCTGTGTGTTACTGACACTTCGTGTGTTACCTACACTCTGTGTATTACTAGTTGAGGGTACTGTGGATTCTTGAGAATATCCTATTTATGTATAATAATCCTATACATGGTGTGAGAAGACTATAGTGACTCTCATGATTATACTTCTTAGAGGCTACACATTGTGTACCTCTATGGTATTCTGCTGGGTGTATTTCTTACTAATTCCTTTGTGGTATACTTCATGTGATTACTTTGTGGTATTGTTCTTATGATTCCTTTATGGTATATTTCTTGGTGATACCATTGTGATTTGGGGTCCCTACTGAGTATTGTTTTACTCACCCCTGTACGGGCTTTGCCCACACATGTTGTGTCTTGTGCAGACAATCAACACCTTTGATAGAGTCCTTGGAGGACAAGAGATATGGGTGCTTTAGAGTGACCCGACTGATGTGGTATGCTTTAGCGACATTCAGAAAACTTACTATACCTACCCTTAAGGTAGGGTTTTTTATAGATGAGATCCAGGAGCTTGTACTTTTCCTTTTTAGTTAATCTTGTATTCTGGCCCCTTTTTTCAATTTTTTACCTTACTCTAAGTGGGTTTCCTTAGTGGTTTTCATCCATGTTTACTTAGTGTTTTCAGTTTCATCTTTTTCTTGGAGACGGGTGTGTGCATACAGGTAGTAGGGAAAATGTCTCCTGCTTATGGGATATTCCTACTCAATGCTAGTCGCCAACCCCTTCCTTATGAAAGATGAGATTCGGGTTGCCACAACACAGGTCCCAGGGGACAGGTTGTGACATATAACATTATAAAAGGGAACACTTTTATCAGTGCTTTTTTTAGTATGTATGATAAATGAGGATTTTATCGACGCTTTTTTACTAACACTAATAAAGGGTATATTTAAAAAATAAATATATTTCAGGAAAAATAATATATTGATATATAAATATATAAGTATATTTATATTGATATAAATATAAAATTTATTTTTCTAAATATGTTTTAGATAACTATAAATAGACATTAACACTTGATATATAATATATCAAGTGAAAATGGATTATAAAATATTTACAAATTATTATTAATTAATAATTTATTAATTATCATCGAGTAATAATCATTTAATAAAAATTTGAAGTCCCAAAAAATCAAAAAATAAATAAAAGATCTAGAATAAGTTCAAAATGTAACTCAAACTTTAAACATCCATAACTTTTGTTCTGGATGTCCGTTTGAGCTCTACCACATATCAAATTGAAGAATGCAATGAGATCTACCCAACAGTGATAAAAAAAACATTCTGTCAAATATTTCTAGGCCAAAAGGCCTAGGAATTCTCTAAAACTACGTTTTTTTATTCAGGATACCCAAATATTTTATCATTCGATGGAATTTATACCTCTTTTAAGGGGATATTTTAGCCCTTTTTCAATGGGGAATGAATTTATTCTGAGAGATTACATTCATATTGATATATGGTTTGTAAATTTTATCATTTTTTGCAGTGTAATTTTATTTGTAATCAGATATATAAAAATATATACATATTTTTTATACATTCACACATAAAATATTAATTTTATAAATAAATAATTAAAAATATTTACATATAATATATATTTCTCAATATATATGCCTTATCTAAATAAAAAAATTATATCCATTTTATTTAAAATACAAATATATGAATATTTATAAACCTATATTGTGTGTGTGTATTTGTGTGTCTGTATTAACAAATAGATATATATTATCTATATATTCTAACATATGTATATACATATTAATATATACTATTTGTAAAAATATATAAATATGTATAATTATACTTAAAGATACACATATAATATATATGTGTGTGTATGTGTGTTTTTGTGTTGTATATATGTATTTATTTATTTGTAAACACACAAAAAAACATATTTTATAAATGTATTTAAAATGGATCTTATAAATATATATTAATATACGAATAAATATACAGATAAAAAAATATAAAAAAATATATATATAAATAAACAGATATAAATATATATAAATATATTAATAAATATACAAATATATAAATATATTGATACATAAATATATAAATATAACTATATTTGTGTATATATATATATTAATATTAATATATATGTGTGTTAATATAAATATAAATATATATATATATATTAATATAAATATATATTAATATAAATATGTATATGGTAATATAGATATATATATATATATATATATGAATAAATATAACTAAATATATAAATAAATAAATAGATATATCATTAAATGGAGAGCAAACCAACATGAAGTGGTAAAGGGTCCTGGCACGTAGGGGAGAGGTCTCGAGTTCGAATTCATGGGGATGTAGGGGTGCGTGTGTGGGTTGGTGAAGGGTGGTTCTAGTGCTGTTTAATGGATGGGGGTGGTTGGGACGTGCAGGGGTGGCTAGGGCATATTGGAGGGGTGCTTCAAAGCGTTGTTGAAGGGGGTTCAAGCACTGTTAAAACCCTCTTATTTGAAGTTTTTTATAATATTTTTAACTTTTATTATAACTTTTAAAAAAATTTAAATAAAAGTTGTCATTTTTCAACGCTAAAAAATCAGTGATAAAGAACCCTTTTATCAGCGTTATTTTTTAGTGCTGATAAAAGACCCCTTTTATCAGCGCTTTTTAGTGCTAATAAAAGGGGTCTTTATCAGCACTTTTTTATCACTGATAAAAGGGACCCCCTTTTAATAGAAATTTGATCATCAAAATTTTTTTAGCTCTTATAAAGGTCTTTTTAAACGCTGATAAAACCTTGTCTTGTAGTAGTAATAGGATTACCTAAACCCAATGTTTTCTTTGAATGTATTGACCAAACTCTATCACATTCTTTGTAAGGCTAAGATCCTATAACATCATAATATGCCTTATAAATGGTCTTTGATAACTATGAGAATCATTGAATCATGAAATATTTGAATATTCAAATAGAACAGACTATTTACTTGTCTTGTTCTGACACCCAAGCAATAAGATACAATAAACGCCAAAGAAAACATAGTGCAAGAGATGTTATCTTCCAGTCATAGAATTTCTTGGCCCTGTACTTTTACCAATGTAATATGATTTGTACCCTATCAAATGTCTATCTGGGTGGTTGGGCATGTATTTTCCACTCCCTGGGTTATGGGGTTATGCAGAACATGGCGTGTGACATGCAGTCACACCCTATGTGATATCCATATGAAAAACACTATTGAAAAAAAAAGAGATACATGAAATTAATGGATGTAATTTAAAAAATAAAATATAGTTTGACTAGTACCTCATTTTTTATTTTATTATGAATGAGATTAGATGAAACTTGAAATTGAATATAGTTGACCAAAATCCTATTTAAATGCGCATTCTCCATTTTGATTTGAATCTTTATCATCGTTTTATTACTGATTTTTTTCACAAAAAAATCTATCAATTAATAGATGAAACATGAATTCATACAATAATGTAATCATATAGTATTGTTCAAATAGAACAATGATGAATTTTTAATGATGTATATATAAATATATAAATAATTAATATTATTTATAATTTATCCCTATTTTATGATGAAAATTTTTCAAAACATATTATTGTGTATTCTATGACATCATGTATTACTTGAATTAACACACTAATAACCTTCATTTTAAATATTTTAATAAACACCAATTGATAGAATAAAAAACAAAATTTATGGTGAGAAAAGATGCTTTTAGTGTGAATACCATGTGATGTATGTGTAATTAGATGAAATTATAACATAAAAAAACTCTACCTATGTAGTTGGATAATCATCCAAATTTAAAAATTAATGTAACCTAAAGTATGAATGGGGATAGAAAGCACGCCAATCTCTATTATCTTTTGTATCAAATGGTTTAATTAGTCCAAAGTAAAAACCTAACATATATTTGTCAGATTATAAAAAATATATATAAAGGAACCAATTGAAAGACGTTCCTATTTTGTATTCACCAATAATGTCCAAAAAATTCATTCCATTAATATAATTTCATAAAAACATATTTAATTTTTAATTTTCTTGAAATAAATTTCATAGGGAAGAATTTTTTCAACAAAACCACCAACACCCATTCTAAATGTGCTATAAACCAAGTAACTATAGAGATGGATTTTTTCATGTTCAAATCACAATTTAAAAAATTCAAATTCAAATTATATTGTGTTCAAGTATAGGAGGATTTAGTGGTGAGTGAATACAAAGTAAAATAAACTCATAAACACCTAAAAATGAAATATTATTCTTTCATGCTATTAAAACACAAGTCAACTCTCTTGGTGTTATATTGGTTTGATGAGGATGGAGAAAAAATATCCTTTTTCTAGGTCTTGGTGATGCCATACGCATCCTCCCATTGGTAGAAAAAGTGTGACCCATGAACTGTGTCAGAATTAATGATCACAAAAGGCTCAGAAAACATGGAGTGCTTGAACATGCACTTATTTAATCGTTTCCATGCCTCATGGATAAACCCACTAATGTTCTCTTGAGAAACCACTTCTGATGCCCCTGTCTCACTCATGTAGCATTATAGACTTCTATATATCACCTATTGTAATTTCTTCCAAGTTAATCATGAGAAATGTGAATGAAATTAGATTATAGTAATGATTTTGGAAAAAGGTAAAAAAATCATAAAAATAATTAAAAATTAACATACCAAGGAGGTACCAAGAACATTTAAGATGAAATTGAGAGGGATAGATTAGTGGAGGATATGTGGGAAAATTTTTACATGATCATCTGCGTCAAAATAAATTCTTGTATCCTTCAATTTGTAGAAAAACAGTAATGAGGGAGATGATGAATTTTATGGAAACCCACCCATTCTCAAGTATTCATCTAGTGTCATATTATATTTTTTTTTGAAACCACCTGGATTATTTTATGTATGTATTTTAAAAAATTCCATATAAAACAAAAATAGAAATAGAAACTATAATTAATCATACTATCACTATGTATAAGAAAAATCAAAATTAACCACAAAGCCAATTTTTATTTTTCCTGAACTTTTCAGGGAGATATGGTGGTGAGAGACTAACCATTATTTTATGTTGGGTATGATATTTAATCCTTGATAATTAAAGTGTTGATATTAGATTTTGTTGGTGGGATTAAATACAACAATAATATCTAAACTAATGTTTTGGGAAATTGTTTAATTGAGTTCATGTCCCACCTGAATCATTTGATTGAGAATAAAAACCAAGCCAAAATCCATTATTATAACTGATTAGCCACTGAAAGGGGATAATATTCATCGATTGAATCTTAATATTCATCTGTTTCAATGTCTATAGACATCAATTTTAGTGCATTTTATAAATTGATCTTCATTTCTCATCACTAGTGCAATTCAGGTTTAAAGTGAAAATTTGGGGCCAATCAATCATCTATTTGTGGAATTCATTTCTTTAAGTTTTTGAATTTGATATTTTTGGATATGATTTATCACATTGTTTGGAACATTTTTTCTTTTAGTATCGATGGATGAATTATCATGACTCATCCCCGAAGGCCCGTGTCGTTACTACCCCATGCTCGCCTCCTATAGGCTAGAGGCTGGCGACTAGTATCGAGTAGGCATGTTCCACAAGTGGGAGGAATTTTCCCAAGAACCTCTACACATAAACCCATATCAAAGAAAAATTTGAAACATAAAATACTAAGTAAACATGGTTTCAAAACACTAAGAAAACCCACTTAGAGTAAGGTACAAAACTGAATGAAAAAGGGGATAGAATACAAGCCCAACTAAAAATAAAAGTACAAGATATTAGATATCCTATATAGAAAACCCTAACTGAAGGGATGTTACAATAATCTGTTTGAATATTTTTAAAGAAAACCACATCTTTTTGGTCACCCTGAAGCACCCCAATCTTCAGCCCACCATGGTCTCTGTCAAAGATGCTGATCATTTTCACAAGACATGACACGTGCAGGCGAAGCCTGTATGGGGGATGAGTAAAACAGTACATATTAGGGACCACAAACCGTAAATAAATTACCCAAATTATACCACAAATATGATCACTAATAAATACACCAAATAGGCTATCAAAGAGGTGCACAAAGTGTATCCTCTAAGAGGTACAATCATGAGAGTCACTAGAGACAACTCAACCCAAGTATAGGTCTACAGTACATAAACAATATTGTCATAAGAGTCCATAGTAATCTCAAGTAGTAACACATGGAGCATTGGTAACACAAAAAGTGTAGTTAACACAAGGATTGTTAGTAACACATGAAATTTAGGTAACACATGAATTTTTGGTAACACACGGTGTGTAGATAAAACATAGAATATAGATAACACACGGAGTGTCATAAAAAACAAGAGGACCAACACCTCGGTGGGACAGGAGAGTACCAACTCAGTCTTGGTAAGAAAAAATTCTAAATAAGGCATGTATTCTAGTTAATACATGCAATCTAGGTAATAAAATAACTTCTAGGTTGCAAAAGTCGGAAGATTCCATCCTTAGCATGCTTGTTCTGGGAGCACCTACCCCTAAAGCCAAAATTCCTTATGCCAAATTCCACGGAAACTCACTTAGAGTATCTCAAAAGTACATCCTCATCATGAGGGTCCCAATTTATTAAATAGCTCGTCAAACGGACACATAGTTTGAGAGTAAAGGGCTTTTTGTAAAAAGGGGGCGGTTGGGTCTAGGTTCGGCCCGACCCAGTCAGACTGACCTGACTTGACCGGACATGCGTCCCGCCTGACCTGACCTGCTGTGTTGACCCGGTTCGTCCTATTGAAAAATGTGATTGTAGCCTCTTTTACTGGTCAACGAGGCCAACCTCCTCGTTCAATGATGTCGGCCACCGTGTGAACCGCCTCACACCGGTTTCCATGGGTTCCGGCCATAGTCCCGCTGGACCACAACCATGTTCTTTGTGATGCTGCTTCATGCTACATCAGGTCAAGCTCACTGCTAGACATCAAGTTGGTGGCCTTGTCCTCCACCTATAGCCACCGAGCTTCGGAGACCTCCACCACCGGTCGTCAAGTCGGCGACAGAACTATCTCACACCATTGCTGGAGTCCCTCCTTCCATTGGTCGCATCTCGCACTTCGGAGCTCTGTTTTTTTCTAAATGAAAGCACACATGAGACCCTCAGGTCATGTTCTTCATCTAAATGGGCGCAAATTATTCTCACCATCACTCTAGGGGTCTGAAAAAGTTTTTAAATACCCATCAAAAAACATCACTACCATGAGGATCCACCGATGAAGAACACAAGAATGGGTAAGAGAGATAAGCACAATAACACACTTAGAACAGACTTTGGCCTTGTTTGTGTTAGACATGGTCCATTAATATCTTCAAAAATTATGAAATTGTAGCAAAATAATATTTAAAAATTCATCCCCTTTAAACCCACATTTTAATCCATCCCGCAAGAATGATCGAACCATGGATCAACATATCCATGGGTTGGTCCACGTTTGTTATTGTAAACAAGAACAAGGAAAGAATTCCTGAAGAAAAAAAATAAACCCCCTACCTCGAGGATTGGATCAATCAAAGATGAAGCATGAGTTCTGCATTCATCATTTATCAGTCCACCAACAATTTTTCTAAATCCAATCATCGATCCTCCATCGTTCGTCATTCGTCCATGTGAGGATTTTCTAATGTGTTTCCTTTCTATTTTCTAGATCCTCTAGGGATTTTGAATCTGATCTCACATCCCTACCAAGATATTAAATGAATTTCATCATCGTTGTTTTGCTGAGTTACAACTTTTCCAGGTTGTTTCATTTGTGAAAGGACACAACTACTTAGTTGTGGAGTCTTAGTGCCACTGTGTTACTATTAAACGTTAAAATAAACTTTTTAAATGTTTATTTTATTTTCCAGAAAAACATCCAAAAATGATTTTCCATAGTTGACCCACACCGATCGAAGTTCAGTCCTGCCTAAGTAAAACCTATTCCTCTAAACACAACGGTGCCCTCAGATTTTAAATTTGAGCACGTGTTTAAAATTTACTAAAACCGCACATGTACTCAATTTTTAATAAAAATAAAAATAGTTCTAACATTTATTCTTGGAACCCCAAGACTTAAATCACGTTCTATCTTAGTGGCTAGTCTCTAAATAATCCCATATAATTATCAAATATTTTACATGTAAAATTCAGGACTTTACATTCTACCCACCTTAGGGATTTCTATCCTCAAAATCCAAAAAAAGGTCCAAATAAACAAATGGGGATACTGAGCAGAATTTCAGCCTCCCATTCCCGAGTTCTCTCATATAGATTCTCATTCTACTACTAAATGAGAACAAGAAGAATCGATCACCCATGAAGGTTTCTCTCATATTGATCCTTGACATCTATCCAGAACGCCGCAAAAGTCACTCCATAATCAATGTCCAACTCACCCTAGTCAATGCTATGTGAAGGGTCATGTATCAATTTCCTTCACTAGGATATATGAATGAATTCATGCACATTCTCTAACTATGTATGTAGATCCAAGAGGTATTCCAATTTCCCACTATATGTAGTATCAGAAAAGGTCTGATAAACTTCAGAGATAACTTTTCACCCCACCCAAATATTTGTTTCCCACATTAAGGAGAGACTTGAGGGAACACATGGTCTCTCTCCTAAAACTCCAAGATTCTCCATCACCAATCGGTATAGAACTTTGAACAGCTCTATGCAGTCTTCATCCACTCCTAGATAACCCGCACCTTCTCAATAGTATCCAGCACCAACTCCGAGTCCATGAGTGCCCACTCTTCAGGGCCAGTCCAACAAAGTGGTGACCTGCAGTGTCACTCGTAAAAGTAATTGAATGGTGCCATACTGATGGTGGAGTGGTAGATATTTTTATACGTAAACTCCACTAGGGGTTGGTGATCCTCTCAACTCCAGCCAAAATCAAGGATATAAGCATGTAGCATGTCCTCTAGAACCAGAATGGTCTACTCTGTCTAACCATCTATCTATGGGTGGAAAGACGTGCTCAAGTGAAACTGAGTCCCAAATGCCTCTTATAATCCCTTCCACAATCGGGATATAAAGTGTGAATATCAATCAGATACTATTGTTAATGGGACTCCATGGATTCGAACTATCTTTTTCATGTAGAGTCATCCCATGCTCTCTACTGAACCTTGTTCCCGAATCGCTAGGAAGTTGGACGACTTGGTGAGTGGATCAATGATATCCCATATAGTATCATGCCCTCTGGTTGTACATGGTATACCTGTCATGAATTCCATCGATATATTATCCCTATTCTACTCTGACACCTCAAGGTTTTGAGTCAAACCTGCTGGAACTTGGTGCTTGGCCTTCACTTGCTGAGAAGTGAGGCATCTAGAGACAAATGTTTCCATTGCATTCTTCATCCATGGACACCAAAAATGACATTGGAGGTCATGTTACATCTTTTCCACACCTGAATGTACCACCAAAGGGTATATATGGATATCCCCCAACACCTCATCTTGTAATTTCATTAGTACAACTATGCATCCTTGGAAAAGGATGACGTGCTCCCCACCTTTTGAATATCTATCAGGGGCATGCCCTATGGACACCTGATCACATGTATTCTTGTAGATAATATCTCTAAGTTGTGCCTCCCACATGATATGTAAGATTGTAAAGGTAGACACCATATATTATATATGAGATGATTCATCTTTATCCGAAAAAGATATTTGAAGTGAGGACAATAGATCGGAGGCCTTGTTCAGTATATGTGAACTCGATCTTCAACTGAGATCATATTCCACCACGTTCCACATACCAAGAGTATAGAATATCTCGAAGTCATAGTTCTAGGGGAAATCTAGCCAATGTCATTGTCTCAAGTATAGATCTACTTAGAAAAGATATACCTAATACTTTTGTTGTCTGATTAGATGATAAACTGCTCTCCCATAATGTAGTGTCACCACATCTTCAATACGAAGATTACTACTACCAACTCTAGATCTTAGGTCATGTATTTCTACTCATGTGGTCTCAACTACCATGAACCATATTCAATAACCAATTTACCTTGCATTAGGAAACAGCCAATCTTGGTCCCTAGTGCATCACAGAACACCACATAATTGACACCCTCCTATGGAAATCTCAGGATGGGAGTGCTCGTCAAACTCTGTCTCAGTTGCTGAAATATCTCATAGAACTTCTTCATCAATACAAAAGGTTTCCCCTTTCATGTCAAGGCTATAATGAATGCTGCTACTCTGGAAAAGTCAGGTATGTACCTTTGATAGTACGCATCCAACCCAAGGAAACTCAACACCTCAATAACGTTCTTGGGTGCCTCCCAAGAAATCATGGCCTATATCTTCACCAAATCTACTACAACTACAGCCTCTAAAATGTCATGTCCCAAAAAGTGGGAATTTTATATCCATAACTAACACTTTAATAGCTTCTTGTATAGCTGGTTCTCTCAGAGTAAGTCCAGGACAATCCATAAGTGTATCATGTACACCTCCTCGAAAGTTGAGTACACCAAGATGTCATCAATAAAGACCACTAAAAACTGGTCCAGGTAGGGCTGTAATATCTTTTTTCATGAGTCTAATGAACACTACTAGTGAATTCATCATTACAAATAACATCACTAACTACACGTAGTGTCCATAACGACATTTGAACGCCATCTTTGGGATGTCCTCATCCCATGCCCGAAGATGAGGATAGCCAGATTTGAGGTCTATCTTTGAGAACCATCTTTCTCCCTTAAGATGATTAAAGAGGTCATAAATCCTCAATAGTGGATACATATTCTTCACGGTGACCTAATTCAGGCATCATAAGTCCACACATAACCTCAAGCTCCAATATTCCTTCTTGGAAAATAATGATGGGGGTACCCATGGTGAAATACTGAGTCTCACAAAGCCCATCCTCTACAAGTACTCCAACAGAACCCTCAATTCATAATTCTCTATGGGAACCATCCAACAGGTCAGTGTGGATATCGGTTCCATCCTAGGGTATAGGTACATCCATAAGTCTACCTCCCTACGATGAGGTAGTCCTAGAACATCTTCCCGAAATATGTCCTCATACACATCCAACACTACTGGAAATAGAGGACTAGTCTCATCGACTGCACTGAGGGTCATGATAGCCAACTAATGTGTGATTGGATGCACCCTCCAATGTGTGAGTCCATCCTATTATACTTTTGTCTCTATCTTACTGAAAAATGAAAAACTAGTCCAATCTCTATGGACACATTGCACTTTTTCCCTAAAACAGTCGATCTGAGAATGAAATGTGGATAACCAGTCCATACCTAAAATGATGTTGTAAGGCCTCAATGCTGCCACCAAGAGATTCCAACTATAAATATCACCCCAAGAGTAAGAGAATACTATCAGAACAAGTTTTTGATCATCGAATATCCTCCCATAAGAGTCTCTAAGCATGGGATCAAGTCAAGGGTTCCACTGGAATCTTCGTGTCTCGAACAAGGGTCGTAGTGAGAAAAGAGTGATTGAAACCCATGTCTATTAAAACAATAACTTGGGTTGATAATACATCGATCATACCTCTAATCCACCTAGGATTCTGGTGATCATAAGTCTCCATTTCTTGTAGCTGGCCTCTCCCATGTCCCCCTGCTCCCTAAGCTCAGGGTGGACCACTTGGGTGTGGTGGTGGTAGTGCCACAAACCTTCATCCACCTCCTTCCGCTCATACCAATCCTCTACCACATCCTCTGCCCGGAAGAGCGTCTTGTTACTGCTAATGAAGCTACCTTGGTGGTACCTTGACCATATCATGGTCGGTCATGTTGTTGGTTAGACAATCTCTAGCCAGATGCCCCCGACCACTGTAGGAGTAGCATAGTCTGTACTTCACCTAACTTTCTTTTCCCTGAGAGGATCACACCACTGACCTCATGTTCAGGGGTTATCCCCTAGATTACTTGACCAACTTGGGTCCGTAAATAATTTTTTGGCTACCTGCTACCGAAGAAACTGCTACCTGTCACTCGGTGGTAGCTCCCACTACCGGTGACTACTCTGCAAGAAATATCTATACCAATAGAGCTCGCTCCAGCATCCCATATTGAATAGGGATGCTAAGTGATATCATCAATGCCATGATTTCCCAGTGTATGCCATTATCAAAGATAAGGTCTCTGAAGAATGGGTCCCAGACGATGTCTATGGAGTAGCAAGAAAGATCTGTGAATCATGCTGAGTACTCTGATACTGACTGGATGCCCTGCTGCAGGTGTAGTGGGTCATGTATATGCATAGAGTAAACCATCATTGGAAAGAAATCCTATCTGAAGAGGTACTCGATGTCTATCCAGGATAGCATCACCTTCTCATGATTATGAGTCATCAAGCCCTACCACCTCCCCACTATGCCCAAAATAAGGCCTGCAGATAGGACTTCCATCTGGCAAGGAGGATCCCTCACTAAGCGGAAGACTCATGTAACTTCCTCCTGCCAATCCTAAACTATTTGAGAATTTGTCTCACCTAAAAACCTGGTAGGTCGCTACCTATGGAATTCATGCAATGCACTGAACCTACATCCATCATCTACCGGTAATGCCAGTAGGAAATACTACCCTCGGTGTGGTGGTATCACTAGTACACCACTGAGAGGTTCTATCTCTGGAAACGGTCCCGGCACCATTGCCTCATTGCTTGGCGGACCATCCTCATGGTCGCACCTCAGAATCCTAGATGAATGCCTATGGGGAAGAATCATGAAATTAAACAATATGTACCAAAATCAATAGAGTATACCTGGTGAGAGGACTTTGACTCAAGAAGGACATGAGAACACACTCAATTCCTATATGATTCATGAACCAACAATTTTCCATGCAACTGTCATTTTCATGTAATAAGTGGTAAAGAATAATTCATGGTACTAGTGTATGGACACGTCAACCATCACACCAAAACAGGGTTCCCTGTCCTAAAATATAAACTCAATACACTTAACACTATTTCCCCAAAACAAAAGTAAAACTGACCGCCCTCTGATACCACTTTACCACGACCTGTCCCCCGAGGCCCATAGTGTGACTACCCCAAGCCCGCATCCCATAGGCCAGGAGCTGGAAACTAGCACCATGTAGGTATGTTCCCCAATTGGGAGGCACTTTCCCAAGTACCTGTACATACACACCCACCTCCAAGAAAAAGTTGAAATTGAAAACACTAAGTAAACATGGATACAAAACACTAAGAAAACTCACTCAGAGTAAGGTACAGAATTGAAAGATAAAGGTGACAGAATACAATCCTAACTAAAATTAAAAGTACAAGATCCTGGATATCATCCGTAGAAAACCCTACCTAAAGGGAAGGTAAAGTAAGCTATTTTAATGTCACTGAAGGGAACCACATCTGTCGAGTCACCCTAAAGCACCCCTGTCTCCGACCCACCATGGACTCCATCAAAGTTATCGATCATCTGCACAATAAAAAACACATATGGGCGAATCCCATGCAAGGGTAAGTAAAATAATACTCAGTAAGGATCTCGAACCACAATGTAATTACACAAAGTATATCAGAAATATGATCACTAATAAATACACCATGAATACTACCAAAGAGGGACACAAAGTACATCCCCTAAGAGGTACAGTCAATAGAGTCACTAGGGTCAGCTCACACTATGTATAGGTCTACATTACATAAGCATGACTGTTGTAAGAATACATAGTAACCTCAAGTAGTAACATGTGAATTGTTGGTAAGACATGTGGTGTAGGTAACACATGGAGTGTCGGTAACACATGATGTGTAGGTAACACACGGAGTTTCCGTAACACATGGAGTGTATATGACTCATGAAGTGTAGATAACACATGGAGTATCATCAAAGACTAGAGGATCCATACCCTGGTGGGATAGGGGAGTACCGACTCAATCTTGGTAAGACAAAAAGTCTAAATAATATACATAGTCTTGGTAAGACACGTAGTCTAGGTAATCACATCGCTTCCAGGTCACATCCTGTTGTAAAATTCTATCCTTGGCGCACTCATTCCAGGAGAACCTACTCCTCGATCCAAAATTACATACACAAAATTTCATAGAAACTCACTAAGAATATCTCAAAAGGACTGACAAATTGCACGGGTCCCAATGCCGTAAATGAATCCTCCAACAGATACATGGTTTGAGAGTTATGATTTTTTTTTGTAAACAATGGCCAGTTGGGTCTGTGTTCGGGCCATCCCGACCCGAACCACTGAGTTTGACTGGCCTGCAGGGTGTGGCCCTGTCAGCTTCCGGTTTGACCCACCGACTCTGGTCCGACCCACTACAACGAGCTGGTTCGTCCAACCAGACGTGGTGGGTTGTGTATCCCCTCCTGGTCAACGCGGCCGACCATCATGTTCAATTTTGTCGGTGGTCATGTAAACCACCCCACTTTCCAGTTGTACTGCAGCCCTATGCCGCGTGATGTGGCTTCGTGCCGCATCCAGTCAAGCCCATCGGCATCCATCGAGCTGACAACCTTGTCTACCACCCACAACCACCAAGTCGTAGGGTCCTCCCCCACCTACCATCTAGCCAGTGGCTTTCTACTGCCAGGAGGCCATGCCACCACTGGCACCACCTCTGGTGGCCCTTCTACTGTGAGTCATCGATCACACTCTGGTGCTCCATTTTTCAAAACCAAATCATACCTACGAACCACATGTCATTTTCTTCATCGACATGAGCTCCATATCTTTTCTTCGTTATTCTGAGGGTCCAACCATGTTTGGAACCACCTGAAAAAACATGTCACAGCCACGAGGGTCCGCCGATGAAGAATGAAAGAACATGGAAAATAGATAAGCACAAGAACACCCTCATAACATACCTTGGCCTTGTTCATTTCGGCCTTGATCCATTCATTTCTGTATAAAATATTAAATAGGAACAACATAATATTTAATAATACATCCCCATTAATCACATATTTTTAACCATCCTGTAAGAATGACTGAACTGTGGATCAACCGGTGCATGGGTTGGTATGCATTAATCATTGTTAATAAGAATGGGGAAATAATTCAAAAAAACCCCTACCTCATGGATTGGATCAATTTCTAACGATGTGTGAGTCCTACCTTCTTCGTTCTTCAATATGCCAATACCTTTTATGAATCCAATCATCGATCCTACACAATTTTTCATTCATCAATAGGAGGATTTTCCAATGCGTTTTCTTTATTTTTTCCAGAGCCTCCATGGATCATGATTCCAATCTAGAATCCATGCCAAGCTATTAAATTAATAAATGTGTTTCTGTGTGATTGTTTTACTAAGGTGTAATGTTTCCATGTTGTTTTATTTATGAAATCAAACAACTTCTTAGTCATGGCATCGTAGTGAAGCTGTGTCACTGTTAAATGTTATAATAAACTTTATCTAAGTTTAATTTATTTTCCTTTAAAATGTCCAAAAAATATTTTCCACAGTTGACCCGCGTCGGTCAAAGTTATGTCCTGCCTAAGATAAACCATATACTCTAAACACAATGGTGCCCTTAAATTTCAAATCCGGACATTTTTTTAAAAGTTTCTAAAACTGTATATGATGGATATTTTTAATAAACCTAAAAATAGTTCAAACATTTATTCCAGGAACCCCGGGCCTCATAATCACGTGTCATCTTAGCGATTGGTATCAAAATTATCCCATATAATTTTAAAATAATTTACATGGAAAATCTATGACATTATATAAATTCCATGGGAAGATGAAGATTTTTTGTCATGAATGCAGAAATTTTCTGGACAAAGCTTAATGGGACTGAGACCCATCAAAAAAAAAGTGGGGACCACAATGCAACCCCAATGAAGCTCAAATTTTTTAATTTAGAAAGAAAAAAATATTTTTAAAAATTAATTCAACTATGGAGGGAGCTAATTCTGATGTTTTCATGGTGATAAAGGGATCCCATGTTGACATTTAAATGGTGGTCCATATTTGAATGCCCATGAAGTCATCCCACGAGATCAACCCTATCATCCAAATAGATGTTCCAATTCTCTTGAAATTTTGAAAACCATTAAAGGAAACATGGAATTAGATATTTACCTTTTATTACCCTTATAATTTGGCCATCATCAGTTAAAAATCCACATGTCAACAATGGGGGTGAATCTAGATTATTTTCTTGGTCAACTTTGAAACGACACATTTCCCTTGATTTTATCACCCTCATTTTGACTCTCAATTAATGGAAAAGGAATATATTGGTGGTGGGTCAACCTAAGGCTCTAAATATTTCTATATAAGTAGCTTGTGGTGAAGGGAGTTGGGATAAATGTTTTTACATTCAATTGTAATTCCATGATTTCATTTTGTAATCGCATCATCGATTTTTCCCATGTAAGTTTTTTGTTCACCATAATTTAATTAATAAAAGTCTAATACTTCTTCTTATTATTAATTTATTAGCTAATTTTTCATATCAAATTGATATTTTTTCCTTATGGAGTGAGTCTATACACATAATATTTTTTTGAAACTCTTAACACAATGGTGGAGTGAATATTATTTATTTTCCTTATCCAATTCCACCCATAGGAGTCTACTACCTAATTTTATTGATAGAATAGAATAAATGGAGGGATAAAACACTAGTGGGTTGATCCAAGGGAGTATAAAGGGGATGTATTGGATTTTATTTCTCATTTCAAAAAATATTAATCAATTCTATTTTTGATATTTTCATTCAACGATGTACCTTCTCTTTTGAACTCGCCAATTTTAAGGACACACATATTGAGTGATATAAAGATTCTCTTCCTTGGAGTCCTGATCTATATGATCCTCCAAGTGAATAGGTGATTATCCTTAGGATAGTGAAGACTCAAAATTCTAGGAGTGATTTGGGAAGTTCATATTTTGTTGAAGGAAATGCTCGAATTGAATATATTGAAATAATTCAAAAAGAAAATTATCCAATCTACCCCATGGGATAACCAAAGATCAAATCATTATTTTAAAATTTAATACAATCAAGTCATTAAAAATCTCATTTAATAATCCAATCAATTCAAACCCAAATTGGAAAAAACATAGCCAAATCACCTCTATAAAATGATTGTTTCTTTATGTTTCTTCTTTTGTCTTTGAGGATTCAATATCCCATGTTGTGCTACAAGAGACCGCTTAAACATATTTCTTAGGTAAATTGGGGTTCAACAAATCATTGTTGTTGAATCAAAATAATTTAGGAGTGTTGTGAATATTCAATTAATCTACTTGTCAGTAGCATCTGTGATGATCTCTTGTTCCTCTGATGTACCATAAAAACATATCTATTATCAATAAATGTTATAAAACATCCTTGTTTTTCCACTGCCTCTCTGACTTTTCTATACCTTAGTTCAAACAACATGGCACAACCCCACATGAGGTTTTGTATAAGAATTCATCTATGAAAATAAAGTTTTTCCAAGCCGTGTTTCACCAACCACCTGTACATTAAAAAATAGATGAAGAATATAACCTATTAAAGAATTTTATGAGAGAATTGAGAATTTAATGAGGTATTACTACATACATTGATATGTTTTTGAGCTATTTTTTGTGAATGTATTGCGCTGTGCGAAATTATCTCTTTCCAACACTCAGTAATGTAGTGTTTTGGTTCCCATGTTTCTCAAACTCCCTGATGAACCACCATGCCTCAAACCTGGCAGTAAACCAGATCAATGGCGAATCCAAGGTCATGCTCCCACAGCATCTTCATGGTGCATGGGGAAATATTATCCTTGATGCTATTGAGATGAATAGTTGTGACTTCCATCACCTCATCCAGCACCCACTCACTATCCCACCCCCAAAAAGACCCCTCATCCAGCACCCACTCACCTTCCCATTGTCATTTCTTCAATATACCTGGCAGTGACACACATTACAACTATGAAACTATTTAATGAGTCTGTACATAAAATATATTAAATATTGTATGAATCTATACATGAAAACATGATATACTATTTTCCCATGGTAGTGTTTCATATTACATCAACTGCTTAACATAAATTCTGCCTTCCACTCCACAATATGTTAACTGCTTTTCATAACATCGTTTGGGGATCTCAACATTACGTTACTGTATAACATAATGTTGAGAGGGGAAGTAATGTTAGTATTCATAAAACATGTTTCTCATTTAACAAATAAATAAACTCATATATTTAACAAGGAATACATCTTCGATATTATTGATGGGTTTTAGGGGTTCATCATGTGAAAAAAAGAAATGAAATAAAACTTATATATATGCTCAAACTATCCTCTACAGAATCCAAAATAATTGGAATAGAGAACAAATTCATACTTGATGTAACATATGATATATCCTTGACTCTTCATTATAAACCTGATAAAATCAAACAGCTATGAAACTAAACTGTATGAAAAATTCATAAATTAGTACATATAAATTGATTTTCAAAGGCATTCATGTTCTACAGGTTTCTTCTATTCTCAAGTTTCCTAACCACCACTGCATCTGACCACCCTAAACTGGTTTGATGTGTTTAGGTAAACAAAATAGGTACACTCAGCCTCCGCAATATTCTCTCCCAATTTCTAGTCCACTTTGTATTATCAATATAATTTCATACACAGTTCTTTTTGTGTTTGAAGAGAATGTTGGAAGCACAAAATTTTCTTACTTGTAATTCCTAGATCCTATAAAGGTAAAACAAATTCCCTAGTCATGTAAAAGATTATTTACTTATAGCAATAGAAAGTAACCACAACATTCATTATAGTCATTTCAAAGTATTAGGTATGCATCAAGAAATGTAGGTTTCAACTTTACATCTTCCTGGATGAAAGAAATTAGTAGGAAACAACAATAATAAAAAAGTGGTAAATGTAACCAATGCCACAAAATAAGGGTACATGGGTAAGTATTCAGTTGGTAGGAAGATAAATTGTATACAGTGGCTCATTATGGGAAAGGTAACCAAAGACACAAAATGTATATATATCAAAAATATCTAAATTAAAAAACATTCACATTCAGAACTGAAAATCCAGAATATCAAAACACTATTAGATATGATAACCTGGTAAAATAATAGTCACAACTAAAAATCATGAATAAAAAATGTTTTTTGAAATATGAAGTGCCAAATGAAAATATAAAATTGTATGTAGAATACATTGTCATTAAAAAACCAGTATATATGCATAATTGTATTTCTAATATGATGAAATATATGCATATGAAAAATAATACATAGACAATATATTCCAAGTGAAAAATTATACACAATTCTGAACAGAGTTGTTAAAGATGCTAAATTATTGAGGAATAAGTATTTACCTGAATCGATAGAAATACATATTATAGAGAAATGAGTATTCATATGAGATGGTAAGAATAATTTACACTATAAATTAAAACACATTAGAGATTTTAGATAATCAATAAACATTTTCATATCATATATACATAATAATACACATTAAATAAAAATCATTTACAGAAATTTAAAAATTTTAATATATAGTGTGTCGTGACAATAGATAATAAACCGAACAATCTATGTTCAACGCAGCATTAGAAAATAGGAAATTAAAACCATGATCTTAGTATATTTGGAATCATAAATTAGACGAGAGGGAATATAATTGGGAAATAATTATTAAAAAATATAAATAGTTTAGACGATCAATAATGTTAAAAAAATGGGTATGGAAGTATCATATCCCTGTATATTATGTTTCTTTGGGGTTAATGATGTTATAAGAGTCCAAATTGATGGAAAAAACAATGAATGGAATAAAATACATGAAAAATATCAAATTGAAAGGAAATAACTATTGGGAAAAAATAGAAGGTATAAAACACGTGTCCATAAGGAAACTAAAAATAATAAGACTCCTATAAAATTATAAAGAATGTGATGAATGAAAAAAAATGAATCACTTTAATTAAAAAATGGATTATAAAATATTATTGGGAAACTATACTAAGTGTATGAAAGATTACTAGAGGACCATTTGAATGTTAACTACTAAATAACCTGTATGAAACAAAGTATAATAATAAGAAAATTATCTATTTTTAAAAAAATTATAAATGATTCGAAACCATAAGCCTGATTGGCCTTTTATTCTCTTTCATAACCCCCTAAAAATGATTATTAAAAGAACATAAAAAACACTTTTCCATAAAAAATATCTAATCTTAAAATAAATTCACAACAATATAAACTATAATGCATCAATCCATTGTAAATGAAGATTATTTTCATGCTTCTATATGAAACCAAAAAAACCAAAATGACCAAAAAATCCATAATGATCCTTATGGTATCATAAAATATATAATCAAAATCATACTGAGTGAAATACCGTATGTGAAGTGAAATAAAGTGTAAAAGTTATTCTTGTATAGTTTTAATCATATATGGAGTGGGAAATCCCTTTTATAGAGTGACCATGGGTACTTTTTACATGAAAAGAACAACATATTACATTTTATAATGATATATTATTTTTCAAAATAATATGCAATGGGTGACTTGAGTTCTCTTTCTGAGAGGTGGTTGTTTTCAATGATTATGCCAAATAATGGCAGCGTAACGTTTATTTTTCTATCTATCCCTGAAAATTGAGGGAAACATTATATCCACATAAATTTTGTTATCATACATACTCTCACAAATCTATATCAACCTAGAAAATATAGACCAAACCTAGAGGTGTATATAGATTCCCATTCACAACTATCCAGTAGTTCCCATGAAAAATACATCATTTCACATTACATCTACATCGTCTCAAAACTAAAACCCATTGTCCAAACATATATTTGTAAAAAAATACAATAACATTAAAAAGGACACTACCTTCTTGATAGAGGTCATCAAGATTTAATGATAGTTATAATGGTATCAGATCCTTTTTTTCATCCCCCAATCAATTCTCAATTGAAATGAATACGCATTAACTTATCCATCACTACAAAGAAATATGTAAGAGGAACATGCATTATGATTTAGTTCATATAAGTAAGAATATAATAATAAAATTAATGATGTAAAGTGATTAGGGAAATTTTGGATACACTATGTTTGAAAACATGTTGAAAACAATTTATAATATTGAAAAGTCAAATATTTATTAGAAAATTAAAAGGGATTCAAATAGAGTAGAATAGAAGATTGATGCATGACATACGTCTCCTCATAACTAAACCTACAACTAAATAAACATAACCCGATCACCTGTAATGCACATTTTAACCATAAATACTTTCAGGTGGTGGAATTTAACCCAATGTAATCCATGCCAACTCAGTTGCACAATATAAAAATTATAAATAGAACCACTAAGAAAAAATTATAATAAAACACCCTAAATACTATGGATGACATAACCAATCAAAGAGGGGTAGGAATATACATTGTAGAATAATGATTAAACAAAATGTTTTTTGGATGATCGATACTATTTGAAAAATGTTTATGGAAGTATCATATCAGTGGATATGATGTATCGTTGGTGTTAATGATGTAAGAAGAGTCCTAATTGATGGGGAAAATTAATAGAATAAAATACATGAAAAATAAAAAATTAATAGGAACCAATTGTAGGGAAAAAATGGAAGATACAAAATACATGACTGCAAGGAAACTAACAATATTGAGACTCCTATAAAATTATAAGGAAAGTGATGAATGAAAACAAATGAATCAATTCCATTAAAAAAATTGATGATGAAAGTTTTAGGGAAATTATACTAAGAGGATGAAAGATTATCAGAGGTCTATTTTAATGTTACCTACTAAATAACTTGTATGATACAAATAGGAATAATAATTTAATGAAATGATTTTCGGATGATTAATAATGTTTCAAATAATGGGTATGGAAATACAATATCCATGGTTATGATGTTTTGTTTGAGTTAATTATGTAAGAATAGGACTAATTGATGGGATAAACAATGAATGTAATAAAATACATGAAAAATATCAAATTTAGAGGAAACAACTATAAGGAAAAATGGATGCTACAAAATACGTGAGTGTAAGGAAACTAAAAATATTGAGACTCCTATGAAATTATAAGTAAAGTGATGAATGAAAACAAATGAATCAATTTTATTAAACAAATGAATGATGAGATATTATAGGTAAATTATACTAATAGGATGAAAGATTACTAGGGGTCCATTTGAATGTTACTTGATAAATAAACTGTATTATTTTTGTGCCCTTTTTTTTACACAATTTTTTAAAACATTTTACAATATACAATCTAATATATGTTTAAATATAAAAACATAAAATAGGTTATAAATTTTTTAAAAAAGAGGGTTCATTCTTTATTAAAATAAATGTTTCCAACATGAAAATATATCTTCAAAGTTTCAAAAAAATGAAAATGATTAAATATTTAATTTATATACATTTTAATTTTTACTTATAGTAGGTCGTGAAATAAAAATGCATCACCAAATGATCAAAGAACATAGTATAATATGAATTATTATGGTTTAATAATTATGTTAAGAGGTTACCTTGAAAATCCGACTCTCTCTTGACTATGCGTTGGAAGTCCAATAGTATTTCAATGATGACTTGGAGAATACCTTTGATAGACATAGATGATAGAGTAATAATTTAAATGAAACTGGTTATTAGGACTTATTCATCTAATAAAACAAACCATTATTATAAAAAAATTACCATTCCTTAGAAATACAGTAGTTGGTTGATGATGATTTGGAGAAAATCTTCATTGCGAAGCAAGGTCATATAACTGGAATCGATATTAGAAAAATACATTAGAAATATAGTGGTCGGTGGATGATTATTTACAGAAAATATATTTTTAGGAAAAATTTGATATTTTTCCGGAACTTGTATGAGAACGATGAGGTCTAGTTGCAGATGAAATGTGATGTATAGTTGTGGGGGATATGATATTGCAGGGACATGGAGACGAGATTTCAAGAAATCAATTTCGTAGAGCAATAACATAATTGATGAGGGAGAGAAGATTTTGGGAGAGGGAATGTGAGAATAGAGGAATGGGTTCTCTGTGAGATGGGAGGGGTGGAGGTTGATATTATAGAGTCAAATGGTTTAGGAAAGGGGATATATTGGCCATGATTAATGTGCGTATCGATATTTCCAAAGATTTGGACACAAATGCAGAATAGTTTGAGAATGAAAGATGTGGAGACATGTGGAGGGGGGATGGGACATGCTTTAGTATATATAATAGATATTATTAATTAAATAATTTATATTAGTATTATTAATAAAAATATTAATAAATAACTCACTAATTATTAATTACTTATTAATTAATTATTAGTAGTTATTAATTATTAATTAATTAGGAATTAAACTAAGAGAAATCACATGGCTCTTGGCTGGTGTCTGGGGGAAGGAACATGGTTTGTGCACGATTTCTTGAAACTCTAAAAAAATCATGCGGTAAGGCTCTTCCATTTAACATAGCCATTTTTTATAGCTCACACATGATTTCCCAAATTTTGGGACTATCCCATGCAATCTGTCTATTGGGAGACATTACGGAGGGAGAAAATAATAATGATGGTTACCACATTTATTTCACTCAATGTGGGTGACACCCTACCATTATTCCCTCATTTAATTTGGTAAAAGATATTTAATTGAGGGGATCCCAAAGGAGGGTGTAGATAGGCTATAGAAAAGGATCTCCTCTAATAGTTTCCATCATCAGATTCTCAAGAAACACATCTTCATCATTGAGTTTAGTAAAATGTGAGGTGTTTCTCCAGATATTTTGGAGATAATGTATTGCTTGTTTTCTCCTTGTAATTGAGAGAGTTTGTAACAATATTTTACAATAGTGAAATCCTTCTATTTTCCCATGGTTTTTACCACTTTAATTTGGGAGTTTTTTCAATGTTACATCCAGTATTTATTTTATTTCTATGTTATTACACTTTATTTTTATCTCACAATTATCATTTTACTAAAGGAATAATTATTTTTCATCCAAACAAGTGGTGTAAAAGAAAAGGTTATAGCCCTAGGAAATTATAGACTAACTATGTGTCCAAATGGTGAAGAAATTTTATATTGAAAAATTCAATGGAAATAAATTTTCATTGTTTAAAATGAAGATGAAAGTGGTGCTACGGAAAGATAATTTCCTACCCACAATTAGAGAAAACCAGAGGGTGAGATAGATGAGGAATGGAATTACAAGAATGGGAATGTTATTTCCAACATCCATTTGGATTTGAAATATGAGGTCTTGTCAATAATGGTAGAGAAAAACGCGGCGAATGAAATTTGGGATACTATGATAAAATTGAATGACGAAAATTCACTCAACAACAAAATTTTCATGTAGAAAAGAAAATAAACAATATTCAAATAGAAGAGTCTTCATTGTTGAATCATGATATAAACACCCTCAATATCATTATTTTATCTTATGGCATTGGGATATATAATTTTGGATACTAAATGTTTGGAAATTTTTATCCATATTTTTCTAGATTTGTATGATAAAAATATCATCAACCACACCGATAATATCCTAATGGATGTGTTTCCCTTCAGTGATACTATTGATGCAGTTCTTGAAGAAGAAAGTTGGTGCAAGAAAAATATATATAGATAGAAAATTCACACCAAGTTGAATCTCTATCAACAAAAAGAGGAATAATGATGGAGTGTGGTTCTAGTGGGAGCCATAATCCAAGTAGGTCTAAATCAAGGAGCAAGAAGAAAAATGTCAGATGTTACAGTTGTAGGATGTGGGAGAATGTTAGATTTTTTTTGAATAAGATGTGTGGTGAGAAAAAATCTCAGGGATATGGGTTGAGTATATCTGGAATGGATATGTACTAGTCAGTGAAGCAACAAAGACTATTGAAGGTAGATAACATCTCGAGGATGGATGGATTATTGAATTAGGTGCAACATGACACATGACCTCTTGATGGGAATGGTTTAATCTATATGAAACTATCCCAGAAGGACTTTTGTACATGTGGAATGATCATACATTAAATATCATTAGATTCAATGCCATAAAAATAAAGATTCATGATAACATAGTTTGAACCACTCAAGGAGTGCGCCTGGTGAAAGGCCTCTAGAAGAACATTTTTTTCATTGGGAGAATTTGATGATATCGGATGCAAGACTCACACCGATAAAGGGATAATGAAGATTTTGAAGGGATAACATGTAGTGATAAAGGTATTTAAGATATCAAAGAAACTATATGTTCTTGTTGGTGAAACATAAAGGGATGTTTAGATAGTTTTTGCATCAACTACCGCAATGGAAGCGTTGAAAAAATTATAGAATCAGAAGCTTCTCCATATGTATGAACAAGGCCTGAAGATCCATTCTGATTGGATGTTGATATCTAGGCTTACAAATGAATCCTTACAATTTTATAATCATTGTTTCAGTAAGAAACATATGTAGATGTTTGTAATATCAATGAGGAGGAGGAAGGAGATCTTGGAGTTGATCCATTCTGATGTTTGGGAAGCACTAGTTGTATCCCCAAGAGAAGAAAGGTACTTTTTACCATTCATTGATCACTATTCCTGGATATTTTGGGTGTTTCCAATAAAGAGGAGAACATATTTCTTTGAATTCATAAAAACATTGAAAGCATTGAAGGAGCTTGAATATGAAAAGAAGATCGAGTGTTTGAGGATTGGAAATGGTGGAGAGTATACAAGAGAGGTGTTTTTTTATTTTTTTCAATAAGAAGGAATCAAGATATAGTTCATGGTGGAATACGTACTTTAGTAGAATAGAGTGTCAAAGAATATGAATAGAAACAGATTATTCAAAATAATGGTGATACTGAAGAATGTGGGAGTTACCAAGACATTTTGGGAAGAAATAGTAAATACCACATACTATGTGATCAATCAATCACCTTTAATGGAAATTTATCTGACAAAACCAATGGAGATGTTGACTGGTAAGCCTGTTGATTATTCTCAATTGAAAACTATTGGAAGTCCTATATATAAACTTTTTAATGGCTTGGAAAGATAAAATTTAGACTCGAGATCGAAGGAATATATCTTCATGGGATATGTTGATGGTGTGAAGGGGTATCATTTGTGGGATCCCTCTTACCAAAAGCATATCATCATTAGTTTTTCCATTTTTTTATAAGACAAGGGGAAATTGATGGTAGATAAAGACACAAATAAAAAAAAGTATAGAAACTACAACAGTCAAGGTAAAGGATGAATCAAAGGAAGAACCAGTTTCATCTAAGGTATTAGCAGAGCATGATGATAAAGTACCATAGGATCCTAAACTATGGTGGTAAAATCAAGAGGAAATATCCCCAATATAGAACTCATATTATGTTACTAAGAGAAATTTTAAATATTTCTTATTGATAAAGTATGGAGAGACATCATATTTTTTTAGAGGCAACCCATAGTCCCAATGTATCTTCTTGGATGGCAGTGATGTAGTAGGAACTTGAATCCCTAGACAAGAATAAGACATGGAAATTATTCTATTAGATTAGGAATGGAATGACATTTGGAACAAATGGGTCTACAAGATCAAGAAGGATGAAACATACCATGTGGAAAGTTATCAGGTGATACTAGTGGTCAAATAATATACTCTGAAGGAAGGTATGGATTTCAATGAAATATTTTCTCCTATCGTTGTATTGATGACTATTCTGGTTGTTCTATAGATGTGTGCTACATACACTCTACAGTTAGGGTAGCTATTTGTGAAAGAATCATTTCTCTATGGTGATCTTGATGAAAAATATATATTCTCCAAACAAAAGTTTTTTTTTGAAGAAGTTAAAGTGAACTTGGTTTTTAGGTCGAAAAAATATATGTATGGTCTAAAACAGGTGTCGAGGTGTTGGTAAAAGAGACTTGATTCCTATATCATGAGCTTTAGACACAACTGGCTTAATAATGATCTGTGTTTATATTTCAAAGTTATAGATGGTAATAATTTTACCATTATACTATTCTATGCGGATGGAATGTTTGTTACAGACCCCAGCAATGATAAAATTTAGAAGACAAAGGAATGGTTGGATAGGGAGTTTGATATGAAGTACTTGGGACCCAAAAAATAGATTCTTAGGTTATATATTTATCAAAACAAGAATAATGGAAATATTTAGCTACCATAGAAGAATTATTTGGAGAAAGTCTTGAAATTATTAAACATTCAAGTACGTAAGAAATTTTCTACTCCTCTTCCCATAAATTTAATGTTATCCCCCACAATGAGGCGTAGCAAGGAAGTAGAGAGGATGCAAATTTCTCGAGTGTCGTATGCATTAGTATTGGGGAGTTGAATATTTGATATGCTTTGTACAGGATCTAACATTGCACATATAGTTGGAGCAGTATGTTGGTAAATAAAGAATCTAGGATAAAATAATTGGATCATGGTTAAGAGGATCCCGAGATACATCAAGGAAACCTCATATGTTTCATTAGGTTATGGAGGGTTAGATTTTACTATAAGAGGCTATTTTGATTCAGATTTTGTAGGTGATTCTAATTAGAGGAAATCCAATAATGGTTATTTGTTTACTCTTTTAGGGGAATTTGTGAGCTAGATTTCCATGTTATAGTCTTTTATAGCCTTATCCACAACTGAGTTAGAGTATATTCTAGCTACAAATACTTGAAAATAGTCGATTTAGATGAAAATATTGCTAAAGGAGATCAGGCAGAAATAGGAGCATACTCCATTATTTTTTGATAGTCACAACACATTTCACATTGTAAGGAATCCATATTTTCATTAAAAGATGAATCACATTGGCATAAAATATCATTTTTTGATATGTGGTGGAGGAAGGAAGTGTGAATATGGATAAAATTCACACTAAAGAAAATCTTGTAGATTTCCTGATGAAAGCGATTTGTTATTATAAGTTCAGATGGTGTAGATCCTCAAGGGGTCATGCAGAGACATGAGAAGCATGGTTAGAAGATAGAAAGGATGTTTTGAGATGTTACTGGCACATAATAAAATATCCATGTGGGATATATTTTGGAAGAAGTTATGGAGAGAGAAAATAATAATGATGTTCGATGCATTCATTTCTTTCAAAGTGGATGATACCCTACAATTATTCCCCCATTTAATTTGGTAAAATACATTTAATTGATGGGATCCCAAAGTAGGGTGAGGGAAGGATTTAAAAAGGTATATCCTATAATAGTTTGGATTATAGAATTCTCAAGAAACACATTTTTATCGTTGAGTAATGTATTTTGTGAGGTGTTTCTCCACATATTCAAGAGATAATTTCATGAGAATTTTTCCTTGTAATTGATAGAGTTTGTACACAAGATTTTAACATTATGAGATCCTTCTATTTTCCTATTGTTTTTACCGCTTTCATTAGGGGGTTCCCCATTACATCTAATGTTCATTTTATTTTATTTTTTCATTTTTTCACTTTATTTTTATCTCACAATTATTGTTGTACCGAAGGGCCTATTATTTCTAATCCTAAAACTGTTCCTTTTCTCTAGTGGGGTTCACGTGGTGGGAACATGGTTTGGGAAACCATTTAGCCTAACTGTATGAGTTTACCATGTGTTTAAAAATCATGAAATTCCTATTCTTCCCTCCCCTATTTTAATTTCAATTTGATCCCCCTCTCCTTATCTCATTTTTGACACATGAAGGGGTCCCCAAACACCCTCCCCTTTGGACCTCCTTCTCCCATGGAATCTAATAAAAGATTATAAGGTAAGTTTCTTTGAGTTTTTTCCATTTTATTTCCCCTGTATTCTTCTTCCCCTTGTTTCTTGGGTTTTCTTGTTGGGATTCTCTCTTGTACAAACCCTACAGTGAGTGTTTCCTAATGTTGGTCAATTTATTTGGTTCTAGTGTGTGTGTGTTGTTCCTTAGGATTAGTTTATCCTTATCAAAGGGTTTCATTGCATATGTACATCATTGAGATAGGTGTTTTTTCCATTTCCATTCTGAATCATACCATTTGATTCTTTATAATTTCTAATTAATTTTTAAATTTTTTTATTATTCATGTGATGTGTTTATTTGATTTATTGTGGTGATTTCATGTTAGAAAATTTGGTGGAAATATATTTCAAAGGGGTTTATTTAATTAATCTTATATATAAATGTATGTAAGGTGTTCATTAAAATTCCTATAGCCTCTTCAAAATGTATTTGGGTGTTTTTAGATAATTATTGGACTTGGTTTTGTTTTCCTAGATTTATTTTCATTGTGAATTGAAGGTAGTGTGTGGTTTGGGTGTCTATTCATTGCTTGATGGGTGTGCCTAAAATGTTTGAATGGTTATTCCAACTTTTAAATGGGAACTTGTGTATCTTAGAGATGTTTTTAGGGATCTATTATATGTGGGAAAATCTATATGTGAATAGGGTTCACATAAGTATGGGATTAGAAATAATGGTGGCCTCTTTTAGAAAATTTCTCTCTATTGGACTGGATTTTCAAACATTCATCCCCTCTTCCTTTCCTTCTCTCATCTCTTCCCATAATGGTTCTTTAAATACCCTTGTTACTTAATAAATGGTCCATTGGTGTCAAAGTGATGAAAATATGGGTTTCAAATATGATTTCCAATTTCTTGTCCCATTTGGAATTTTGAGACATGGCTTTGTAACTAAAGGGATTAAAGTCCTGTCTGGATCTTTGAGATGCAGTAAGTTTATAAATGACCTGAAGGCCTGTTTGGAACCTTTCATAATTGCTGTGAGTTTTCATCTTGGTCTTAGAAATTAATTTCTAAATATATTTGTAATTGTGAATATTAAAGTCCCATTTGGTACAATATAGATCATTTGGAAAGTGGTTTCAAAGAGATATGAAATTTAGTCCCTGTTGGAACCCTTGGTGGCATGTAGAGAGATGGAAACCTCTATGGTGGATCCTCTGAGTGGAGGGTCATCACATAAGTGGTGTCAATTTTTGGGCTAGTAATGAATGTTTGTTGTAGGTTATTGGTTTGATTCATGCACGTGAGGACCTACCCATTCACCATGTACTATTCTCATGGGATTCATGGGTGTTATCTAGTGGGTCAAGTGACAGTTTCTTACAACCTCGATTAGATGGGATGGTACCCCCTTGATTTTCTAAGAGTCTTGGTGGGACGTACCAGTGGATTGACCAATTTAGATTTTCCAATTTTTTATTGACTTTGGAGTTACACCATACGTCGGAAGGTGAGTCCAAATTGAGTACATCCAGGGATTTCTTGTAGATATGCTTATGAAATTTCCATGAATATTATCTTCATGTTCTATTTATTTTGCTGGACATGATTATATTTTATTCTAGTGTATGCCTACTTGTTTTTTTCCTTCATTTCTTACATAAATCATCTTTATCCAGTATGGTACTTTGTGTAGGTTTTGGTTTTTTAAACTGGTTTGAGAAATTTAAATTTGTTTTGAAAAAAGGAATGAGGCTTGTGTTGTTTTAAAAGAGAAATCCCTATTTTGTTATTTAAATGATAAAACCATATTTTCATAAATGTATTTCAAATTTTTATTTATAGAAAATTTTAGGAAAGGAAACATATGGATTATTTAGTGATTACCTACTAGGATGTTTATGCTCACACTCTACTTGTGCCACTTGGTGTTGGTAGACCTGAGCTGTTTTGAATGTTTAGGTTTCCTGTTAGAGTGTGCACTATTGTTGTGTGATGGTCTTGTTGCTAGTGGTGACTAAAATGTCATGAGGAGATCATGTTAGCACCACTTAGATTTAGTTTTGTTTTCTGTTTTCTATTTTGTTTAGCAGTTGTATCTGAATCTGGTTTTATTTTTATTATTGTTCATATATTGTTGTTTTTTCTATGTACTCTTATTTGGTTATTTTATCATGGTTATGTTTGGCATAAATGATTCCCACTTTGATAAATTTGATACCTGGTTCTAGTCACCATCTCAGGAGGGGCGAGAACACATCTCAAGCCTTGCCTTGAATTTAGATGGGTGTTTGTTTGGATAACATCCTGACTTGGTTCATAAAAAAAATGGTAAAATGGGATCCCTTTGTTATTTTTAGTGTCTAGTAGACTTAATATTATGACTATTGGGACTCGATAGGTAGTTTTGGGAAGAGTTTTGTGAACTCGTGCTTTTAATAATCCATGAGTTACTAGTGATTGTTTGGGATTTGGGTTTTTGTTTTTGTTTTTGGGTGTACGGATGAGGAATGAAAATGGAGATGAATTGGTAAAGTGTAGTGGGATCACATGTAGTAGTGACCCATGTGGATTATGAGCGCACGGTTTGAACTTCTACTAGTGTTTTGAGCATTCTTGGGGTATGGTATACTGAACCATGTCTCTGAGTTTTGTATCGTCAATAGTTCCAAATTCAAGGTTCTTGATGTGAGTTATGTTTTGGTTTGATTTTTTCCGATGTGGGTTGAATTTTAAAATGAAATATGATTTTTGGAAAAGGGGGTTTTCAAAACTAAATTTGTTTCACGGTTTGGTTTTGTTTGAAAATCATGTATTGGTGTCTAAAACTATATTTGAAAGCAGATTTTGGTATTCGGAAAGTGTCCATGGATGAAGGTGGTTTTGGAAATTGGAAAGAAATAGTGTGTTTTTAAAAGAGGATTTTAGTTTTGTTTATGATGTTTGGATTATGATCGAGTTGTTTTTTATTGATGTTTTCTTTTTTGGATGAGGTTTTATTGGATGTTCATTTTGGTATTGTTTTTTGACTTTATGTAAAGTATGATGCCCATGAAGATCCCCAATGTTTATAGTGAGTTTCTTCTAGTTTTTTTCCCTTCCCAAACTCTGAGTGGAGTGGTGGAGTAAATTTATTCTTTGTTTTTCTAGTTCTAGATGGTGATCAAGGTGTTTGGGAAGCTTAAAAGTGTATTTAGTAAGTTGAAGTCATTTCTAGAATGTTGGGAACTCCAAAAGATGTGAGAGTGCGTGTTGCACTAGGTTCATTTGAAGGTTCAGGTTCGGATCAATAGAAAGTGATTTTCCCATCATCATTATATGATTAGATTTATTATAAGGTGTTTAAGTATAATTTCAAACTATAATTTATACATGAGGAGGCGAAGGCGATGAAAGTGGAATAGCTCTTGGGTATTCAGCATAGTTAGTAGTTAGTGAAGGCCTATGATGAAAATTTGGATGAAATTGTTTCTTTTTCTCTAGAGATAGATTCATAGGATCATTTGAGGGTTACACTATTCATTTTGTGTCCTCTTACAGATACAAGGAGAAAATTCTCTTATCTTTTGATGTTCTATTTAAAAATTTGGTCGAAGAGGAGTTTCATTCCATGTTGATTCTTGATGTGTAGTCGGTTGCAAAAGGCGCTCGTGAAGGTTCCTGGTCTGGTGAGAGGAGTATTCTAGAGGAACCTGGTTATGAATAGTATCCATTTTTTCTCTTGTATTATTATTTTTTGAACATTATCTCATTCTCTTCTAGTGTGGTCAATTTAGGAATTCGAATCCGTATTGCTGTGGTCCCCCAAAGGATTTTCAGTAATTTGGCTGTTTGGGTCATTTGGAGAAGTTCTGCAAGTGGAGTTTCCAAAAGAATAAGTCTCATTTGGAGGATGTTATCTCCTGAATATGGAATAAATGATGCATAAAGACATCATGGATACATCCATAGGCCCCTAAGTGAAGCCTTCTACATAGTAAGGTATCATTGGGATTGGGGAACCTTGGATCCAGGAAAGATTCGGTTCCCTTGTTATAGTTCACCTAGTTTTTTTAATTTTTCATCATTGTAAAATCTTGGTGGTTTTTATTTTCTTGTGGATTGGGGGTTTTATTCTTTTACAGTCATATGGTTGTGTTTTATGAATGAGAATCTTTAATTATTTGTCCTTTGTTGATCAATTTTAGAATTGATTGTGCTTATTTGGAGATTCTCATGCCTTTTGTAAATGATAAATCAGGTTTCCATTCACTATTTTGATTGATTTCTTTCCCTGGGATTCTCCTAGTGTCATTGTTGTGCTTTATGTAGGAGATCCCAGTCCTGGTGTTGGTTAGTGTTAGTCAAGTTATTTTGGGTGTTATAACCCTTTCTTCACCTTCATTGTGATTCTTTTGGTCATGGTTTCTTCCAGTGTTGGTTGGGTGTGACTTGTGGAGTTGGAAGGTCACCCCCGAAGATTATTGCTCTATTTGGAATCATTAGGTTCTAAGCTCAAGTTTTATTTCTCATTCATCTGAGTGACTTTTAAGGGAATAAAGTTTTTTTGGTGGGGATAATTTTCAAACACCAAACATAGTTTTTACTTTATTTTATTCTTTTCTTGGACATGGTTCTTTTGGCTGGGGTTCAGGCCGAGTTCCTTATGTATTTTTTGAGTTTTGGAGGATTTTATGAGTTTTGGCCTTGAACATAGTTAGTGTGCATAGTTTGGGCTAAAACTATGTGTCCTATTAAGGGTAATTTAATTTAATTTTTTTTTCTTATTGCACAGTTTTACTAGAATGGTTTGAGCTTTGTTTAGGCCAAAACATGTTAGGCCTAGGAGAAACTATACAGATCTTGGGTGGTTCATGGGGGAGGATCATGGCCTACACATGGTTCTATGAAACCATGTGGTATGCATGTGGGAAGGCTCTTACCTTTGATAGATCCATTTTTATGGCTAGACAACATTTTCCCAAACCTTGTGACCAGCCAGTGTAGGGTTTCCCTCTTCCCTAGTAGGGTGTGCATAGTTGGCACACATTTTTGGAAATCATGTCACCAAACCATGTGAGTTTCCCAGTTGTGTAATGGTCTTGAAATTAATATTATACCCTCCCCTATTTTAAACCAAAATTGATCCCTCTTCTCCTTGGCTCAGTTTTGAAACACAAAGGGGTCGCCAAACCCCCTCCCCTTTAGCTCTCCTTCTCCAATGGATGCTCCTAAAAGGTTCTAAGGTAATTTCATTAATTTATTGAATTTTTTCCTTATCCTATCTTCTTCTTACTATTTTTTCTCAGGTTTTATTGGTGGGATTATCTCTTCTCCAAACCTTACGGTGAGCATTGAAAAACATTGGTCAATTCATTTGTTTTTATAGAGTGAGAATTATTTCTTTGGCTTAGTTCTTACTTATCTTAGGGTTTCGTTGTGTCCACACATTTTGAGGAAGTTATTTCCATATGTTTCCTTTACAAATCATGCCATTTGTTGATTTATAGTTTATTAATTAATATCAAAAATCCTTTCTTATGATTGTGATGTTTGTTATATTTGTTGTGGTGATTTCATGTTGGAAAATATGGTTTAAATTAATTTCAAAGGGGTTTCTTTAATTATGACTATATATAAATGTATGTAAGGTGTTATTTAAAATGAAAATGGACTATTTAAAATGTGTTTGGGTGTTTTGAGATAATTATTTGACTTGGTTGTGTTTTTCTAGATTTATTTTAATTGTGAATTGAAGTTAGTGTGTGGTGTGGGTGTCTCTTCATGGTTTTATTATTGTGTGTAAAAAAATTGGAAGGTTCTTTTGGATTTTAAATGGGAACTTGTGTAGATTAAATATGGTTTTAGGAGCTATTGGATGTGGGAACATTTATATATGAATGTAGTTCACACATGGATAGGATCACAAATGATGATGACCACTTGTAGAAAATGTATATCTCTTGGACTGGATTTTCAAACACTCATCCTCTCTTCCTTTTGTTATCCCTTCTCTTCCCAAAATGGTTTTTTAAAAACCCTTAGTACTTTCAAAATGGTTATTTTATTTCAATGTGATGAATATATGGGTTTCAAAAATGATTTCCAATTTCTTTTCTTTATTTTAATTTTAATATTTGGCTTAGTAACTAAATGGAATAAATGACTATTCGAAACATTGAAATGTGGTATGGTTTCTAAATTACCTAAAGGCCCATTTGGAAAATTTTGTACGTGTTTTTTGTTTTCTTATAGGTTTTATAAATGAATTTGGAAAAGAATTTGGATTTGGTAATAGTAAAGTCTCGGTTGGAACTTTATGGAACCCTTGGAATTTTGTTTCAAAGAGATATAACGTATATGCCTGATTGGAACCCTTGATGGCTTTTTGTGATATGGGCACCTCTATGGTGGATTCTATGAGGATATGGTCATCACATAGGTGGTATTAGTGTTTGGGATAGGCATTCAGGGTGGATGTGGTTTATTGGTTTGTATTGTGACCCTTACTTTTCAAACATTTACATTACATAGCTTTTGAAAAAAATGAAAAAAATTAAACAAACATATGTAATAAGACCTTACTAGTATAGTTCCTTTGGAAACATAGAAACATAAACATTGGTACATAAATAAGCTACATTATCTCCCACTAGGTTCTTATTGACTAGAACCATTCTTAAACACATAAAACATAATACATATCTTCATAACCTGTTGAAGGAAACATAAAAATGGGTGGGGTCAAATGCTCTGTAAGGGTAAACAAGGGAGACATGTAAACATAATTCTGAGGATAAGGGTATGAGAACATGATCATCAAGATAGAATTTCATACCTTATATATCAAACATCATAACAGAGGTCATGGAATAAATATTTGTAGTTCATAAGACATGAATCATAATGAAATAAAGAGAATAATTCATGAAGGAATAATGTAGGAATAAAACATAGAAGTAGGGAAAACACATGATCTTATTATATGATTTCCATAGTATCCAAGACATCACTTCCAAGACCATTATAGTGGAAAAAGTCCTTTACTGAACCAAGTGAACCCCTATTCCAGCCCTATATTACTGAAATTAGTGAACCCTCATTCAAGACCTATATTATTAAACCGATTAAACCCTCATTCCATCATTATTTATCTCATGAGATATAAATATTTACCCAATACATTGGAGGGAGATATAGGTCCCACCCATCGTAAAATGAAATCATACGTACATGTGCCAAAAGATCATAAATTGACATATCATAACCGATGAAATGAAATGGGTAACATAAACACGTAAAAATATCATAACTTGTGTAAAGATATAGGGTTCATAATAATTTCATTAAAAACATAACCCATGAAAAGAATCTGGTTTCAAAAGAATATAACTTGTGAAAGAGAAACTTGCATTATAAACATCAGGACATCAAAAAATAATCCAGTTAGAGAAATAATATGAATGGAAAAATTTAATAATTTCAAAATAAATTCATGAGTAACACCAATGGTTGTTATCTTATATGGGAAATAATTTTTAATGATATTTTAAAAAATTTTCACGAGGAAAATATCCTTCCTTTTTTTAAAAATTATTTTTAAAACATAAAAACTTTTGAAAACGTTTTTCTTTTAAAAAGAGATTTAGAAAAATATAAAGGAGTCTTTTATAAAAATAAAAAATTCTTAAAATCCATTTTCCCTTGAAAATTATCTTTAATTATCTTTTTAAAACATTTTAGAAAACATGGTTTTTGAAGACAATAGATTTCAGACTGAAGAGAGAGATGGTCAGAATTTACAAAAACAATAATCTTTAGTACCAAAGAGTGGGGAAATGAGAATAAAATAGGGAATATCCTGAATAAATATAGGATAATGAGACTCATGAATTTTCTTGAGAGATGGATCATAATATTTCTTCAAAGGAATCATAAACACAAACAATCTCGAAAAAACGTTGAGATTGTCTTAATATACTCTTATAACTTGGTAACATGGGATCATACTCTCCACAAAAGGAAATGAAATTAAATAAAGATTAAAATATCATGACAATAATTATATTTATTATATAACATGTAAAATGATATTATATTCACCTTGAAAAATATTTTAGGATCATAACAAAACATAAATCTCAAAGAAGGCAAATTGAGACAAAACTATTTTACTGATTTGGTAACTTTGGAAAGTTATACCCCGTGAAAGAAGGTTCATAAAATGTGCATGTTAATACCTATAAATTTAAGTATAAGATACATATAATATAATAATTGGTATTACACACACCACACAAAAGGAAATATTGGTGAACATAGCTTGTATCTCACAGAAATTAAAAGTGAGATGAAGTCCCCTTACCCTGTGTCTTGACTCTCTCTGTACTCATACAACATTCCTATATAATAAATATAAGTTTATTATAAATCATTTATATAATAATATTATTATACATAATACCATATATGGTTTTATTATGACCTTATATTACCTCCTTGTTAACGATCCTATGTTAAGGTTTAACTTCAGGTAATATTTTCTTTATTCTTCGCATGTGTCTTAATTTGTTATAGTGTTGGTCCTAATACCTATATCATGAATAAATAGTGTATAACATGATATAAATATCATTTATATATATTATATGTACATTCTAATAATTTATATCATAAATAAGTATGAAATGGAATACAACGTTCATGGAGATGGTAAGTCGTACATACGCATGAATGCTGTTTACGTCTTTATTATTGTATTGAAAGAAAGTAAGTAAATGAAATATGTATATATATATATATATGAATATATATTTATAATTATATAAAAGCATTAATATATCATATATATCATATAATTTCACTATAACCATCATTAATACATTACATTTGGTGTGTGACCGAATCACATTGCTTTGAGGGGGTGGTAGTCCGCACTTCCTCAAACGAGATTATCGTATTAACACCAAACGAAAAGTAAAAAGATATGTGTTTTAAAAGGAATAAAAAATAATAAATACATAATAAATAAAATATATGACATATATAAACATATTTTCCATCATAATGGCCACCATGATTGGCGGAAAATGAAAAATGAACAGTCATCGTTTTGTGAGGAAGTAATTCTCCAAACACAGAAACAATATGTTTAATATCCATTAGATGGAGGTGTGTGTAAGTGTAGATAAAAATATTATAATAAAATAATCCTATTATATTAAAGATACTAGTTTTTTCAAACAATAATGTAATAAAAATCATGGATGGGGTGGAGAAAGAAAATAAAGGAAAAGAGTTTGAGAGAGGATGTTACCTCTAAATTAGGTATCTACTTTTGGTTTGTGCTGAAAGGATTCCTTTAGAGTCTTTATTACCAAAGGAAGGCTTATAGGTAAAATTTAAGGTTTTTAGGAGGATAAATAATTATATATTTCCAAATATTAAAAGGTTTTAGAGGAATGTTGAATGGGTATTGGTGGTGGCCTTTTATAGTGGAGGAGGAGTGACACTCTTGTAAATATTGGAAGAAATAATTCCACCCACATTATTCATGTTAAAAGTGGAAACAATAATGTAAAAAGGTATATAAAATTGATAATAGGGTACAAATATGTCAATAAAAAGGTTTGTTGGACAAGTTCATATGTTATTTGTGCTCTTAATGTTAATGTTTTGTCCCTTATTAAGCATAATTTGGACTTAACCGTTGTGATTAATTTTAATTACTTTTACTTATATTTTTGGTCAAAATTTTTTACCCTATTATAAATTGTAAATTATTATTATTACAAATATTGAATACATTTTTCCAATTTATAATCACAGAAGTGACAGAAATTAATTTAAAAAATAATCCTGGTGTTGGGACGACACAACAGGTTTTTATAGTAAAAATGATCAAAAGTTTGTTAAGTATTTATGTCCAATTTAAATGTGTAAATAGTTTCAATGAAAAAAATTGGATTAATTGATAAAAATATTATCTAATTATACTTTGAAATAAAATTAAAATATATTTTAACCTAATAAATAAATTTAATTAAAAAGCATATTTGAATTAAAAACCGATATTTTTCACTATTCGTCCAAAAATGAAGTTTCTTAGAAAAATACCAAATTTTCACCCTAAGATTTTATTTTACATTATAAATTAAAAAATGAGGTTTATTATACCAAATTATATTTCTAAATTTTTCTAAAATTAATTTTATTATATGGAAATTAAAACAGTATGTTTAGACATAAAAGAAAATTACCAAAAACCCTATATTTTATTATCAATATGTTTTATTTATATAAAAAACTTATAAAAAATATTTCAAAATTAATTAATAATATTACCATCACTATTTTTAATGGATATATTATAATTATATTATTTAAATAATTAAAATAATAAAAATATATGTTTCATAGAAGCTCAGTGTTGCATGTATCGTACCCCAACTTAATGTTGCGTGTATTGTATGCCAAGTCGGCATTGCATGTAACTTAAAAAAAGTTGGTATTGCATATAAAAGAAATATTTCACATATTTTCATATAAGATATAAATGAAAATTTAAATTTATTCGAAAAAACAGGTCCATAAAAACTCGGGGTGTTACATTCTACCCCCCTTGAAATGAATTCCACACTCAAAATTTGTCACCTGGGTAAATAAAAAAGGATTCTTCTTCTTTATATTATTCTCAAGATCTCATGTTGATTCCTCTCACTATTGATTTTTTTCCACAAAAATTGACCAGGTTAATGGTCTAGTTTCCTAGAACTTTCTCTGATCGGTCCAAAATTTAAACAGGTTTCTCCTTGTAAGAAAGATATTTCTCCAGCAATAACACCTCTGGGTTAAGTACATGTGATGGGTTAGGTATGCACATCCCTAGGAGAGATACATGGAACACATCATTTACTTTAGAGATATTTGGAGGAAGTTCCAAGTGATGGTCTTATTTCCCGATACGATCAAGAATTTCAATGGGGTCGATATACCTAGGGCATAATTTCCCTTTCTTCCCAAATATCATAACATTTTTCCATGCTGAGATTCAAAGAAGCACCTTTTCACCAACTTCAAATTCAATATCACGTCAATGGATGTAATCATAATTTTCAATCAACTTTGAGCTGCCTTGATATGCTGCTGAATGGTTCTAACCTTCTAACCATTTCTTCATATATCATAGGTCCTAATATACTTATTTATCTAACTGCATCCCAACACATTGGAGCTCAACATTTCTTCCCATAAGGGGATTCATATGGTTCCATATGAATTCTTGAGTGAAATATATTGTTGTTTGAAAACTCCACCCGAGGAAGGTATTGATCCCAACAACCTTTGAAATCTAGAGAAAAAGATCTCAACATATCCTCTAGGGTTTGAATTACTCTTTTAGACTGACCATCTGTATGAGGATGATAAGAATTGCTGAAACTCAATTTTGTATCAAGTTCTTTCTAGAAAATTTGCTAGAAAATTGAGGTAAACCTTAGATCCCAATATGATACAATGGAACATGGTACTCCATGCAACCTTACCACTTCCTTAATGTATATTATGACAATCTCACCAACAAATAAATATTCCATGATAGTAATTAAGTGTGTTGTCTTAGTAAGGCGATCAAATACCACCCATATTGCATTAAACTCTTTAGTGGTTTTGGGTAGTTAATCAACAAATTCCCAAGTTATTTTCTCCCATTTCCATTATGTAATGTGTAATGGATACAAAATCCCATTAGACTTTTTTCTTTCAGCCTTATATTTCTGACATAACAAACACCGAGATACAAGCTCGATAATATCTATATTCATGATATCCTACCATAAGTCTTCTTTTAAGTCCCTATACATCTTCGTACTTTCAGTATGAATATAGAATGAATAACAATGAGCTTCCTATAACAGTTCCTTCAAATATAGAATGGAAGGAACACATACATGGTTCCAGAACCTTATCATTCTATCTTGATCAAGGTAAATTTCAGGAACATTTCAAACCATCTTTTTTAGTTCTTCATCTTCCTTATGTGCCTCCATAATCTTCACATGGATATATTGTTGAAAAATCATTTGAGAAAGATAATATTTTCTCCTTCCTTCAGGATTTCTAGATCCATCCTTTTTAAATCCAAAAATATTGGATCTTTTTTTATCCTCATAATAGATAAGCTAGCATGATTATTTTGACTCAAAGCATCTACCACCTTGTTCTCTTTCCCAGGGTGGTAATGTATTGAGTTGTCATAATCCTTTATAAACTCTCACCATCTTATCTAGAACATTTTCAAGTACTTTTGTGTGAATACTATATTTCAAACATTTATGATTGGTATATATATCACACTTTTCCCCATAAAGATAATGCCTCCATATCTTTAATTCAAAAATTACCACTTCTAACTCCAAGTCATGAGTTGGGTAATTTTTCTCATGAATCTTCAACTTTCATGACGTATAGGCTATAACCATGTTATTTTTCATAATAATGCATCCCAATACCTTCTTGGATGCATCACTGGAGATTACAAACCCTTCTCCACTATAGGGTAATGTAAGAAAAGGTTCACTTCCCAACCTTTTCCCCACATTTATTTGTCCAAAGGAACTTAACACCCTTCCAAGCTAACTTGGTCATAATATTAGATAGTCATGAGAAATTATCCACAAACCATCGATAAGAGAACTATATATTTCTGTCACCATGGTCTTTCTTCGCCAGCTTTCAATAGCATCTATCATTGAAGGATCTACTACTATACCATATCTTGAGATTATGTGACAAAAAAATGAAACCTTTTGCATCCAAAATTCACACTTTTTAAATTTTTCACATAACATCTCCTTCCTTGGGGTCTTCTGTACAATTCTAAAGAGATATTCATACCCATCCATACTCTTTTAATAGATCAGAATATAATCTATAAAGATTAACACAAACTGGTAGAGGTACTCTCTAAAGACTCTATTCATTAAACCCATGAAGATAACAGGGGAATTACAATGACCAGAAGGCATCACTATATATTCATAGTGACCATAGCTTATATAGAATGTTTTAATCGGTATATCCTTCTTCATGACCCTCAATTGATGATATCCAAAATGGAGGTCAATCTTTGAAAAGTATTGAGCTCCACGTAGTTGATCAAACAAGTCATAAATATGGGAAAGATGATACTTGATCTTGATTGTGATGTCATTAACATTACAATAATCAATGTAAGGTAACGTTGATCCATCATTCCTTTTCAAAAAAAGAACTGGTGTACCCCCAAAGAGGCACACGTGGCTGAATGAATCAATTATCAAGGTTTTCTTAGAGTTGCTTCTTCAAATCCTAAAAATCAATTAGGGCCATTCTATAAGGATTCTTTCAAATTTGTGTGGAACTAGGTACAAGTTCTATCGAGAACACAACATCACATTTTGATGGATGTCTAGGAAACACTTCCGAAAATACATCCACAAGATCATGAACAATAGGAATATCATGGATGTCAATCTTATCCCCAACCATTTGAGATAAATAACCCTTTTTAATGGGAATTAAGACCCTTAAACTAGATGTAATATCCACATGAAGTTTATACTTATATTCACATTGATTGATGATCATGGGAGGGTTTGAAATATCAAACGTAACTTCCTTTACTTGAAAATTGATATGGTATTTATGTAGAGAAATCCAAACCATGCCTAAGATGACATCAAATTAGACCAAAGGAAAATTGACAAGATTTGTAGGAAGTACATTCCTGCAAATTTCAACTGGAGAGGAATCATAGACATGAGATGCAATCATCGTAACATTAGGGGTTTGCACTACTAATTCCACCTCTAATTATTTTGGAGGAATCGTAATACCCTTATAAAATTATTTAGATATGAAAGAGTGGGTAGATCTAGAATAAAATATAACAATATCAGTTCTAGAGGTGATGGTAAGTGTACCTTTCATTACATTGTTATCGCACCCCTTATTAGAAATAGCGATTGCATGAGATTTCCTCTTGTCCCTCATCTTAAGAGGTTATTGTCTTCTGTCACCATCACCAAACCTTGGGTTTGGATAGTGGTTAACAAAATTCTCATTCTCCTTGCACTTTTAGTACTGAATTGTGGGAGGTGAATTCTATGTGGCTCTTTCTCCCTTAGAATTTTGAGCCAAATTCTTCACATCACATTGACAATAAATTACCTAATGGACTTCCCTTCCACCATTGAAACATTTATTATAACCCCTAAATAAATTTCCTCCATGATTCTTCCCAAACTTATAGAATAAAGGAGAGTTCATATTATTTTCTCCCTGATTTTTGGAGTTTCCTTTGAACTCCATCTTCCTCTTCTTATCAAAATCATGATATTGGTATGTGCCTCCTACCTCCGTTTCAACCTTGATTTCACATCACACAGTCTCTTCATAGCTACTAAAGTCTCTTATGGAAAATTACCTTATAATACTTGTATTTAATTCACCAATGAACCTATCAAATTTAATTTTAGGTTAGATGATAATTCTTGAAGTGTACCTCACATGTCTCATGAAATTAGCCTCGTAGGTACCAAAAGATTCATCATCCATTTGATCCAACTCAAGGAACTCTTTCTCCATCTTGGTACGCCAAATTATATGAAAGTACTTATTTAAAAACACATTCATAAACTCCTCCCAAACTGGGGATTAAATCTCATCATGCTACCTCATATTCTTGATTAGAGTCCACCACTGATCTGCTTCTCCTTCTAACAGATAAACAACGAGAATGACTTTATCATGCTTTGTACAATGAACCATAGAGAATATATTTTCATTGGTACTAATATATTGATCATAAATAAGTGTATTAGGGGACCCTCTAAAACAATGTGGACATTAACTCATGAAAGACTCAACAGAATGTTATTCCCTCCTTTTTCTCAATTGTAATTCCACCATGATTCATAGCTTGAGAAAGATATGTGATCATAATAATGTGATATTTCATTCCAACTCCCATATAATTACATTTCTCAGGAAGACAATCATTGAATTTTCCATCACAATCTCCATTAACATGATTCCTTCAGGTTTTGACCATTTACTAAAATCAAAAGCATAAAGTAAGAAATATTTATCATAAAGAGGAACCACATAATCATGAAGAATCACTTATATGATGTCTAACATATGACACCTTCCTTAATCTATTGAACCTTATGTTTATCCTGTGATATTCATAGCCATATTATATTAAAACCCTTCATAATGGTTCATGAAGAGTTTGTGAATTCCCAAAGATTATCCCCTGAGAGTGTCAAACCAGGTGTACAGAAAGGCCTGTTGTCATGTACCAAATTACCCAAAGTCAAGCCCAGAACATCTTTTCAGAGTTGTTACCCCTAGGTACATTTGTTCCAGATCCACATCCACATGTTGTATTTATATAGTGGGTTGTTTCTAGGAAAATACTCACTCTATCCTCCACCAAAATCCCAATACATTTTCCAATACTTTGACTCATCCTTGTATATATCCTTAGACATGTCCTTAGGGTTCTCACCAAGGTTTTATTATCCTTGTTTCCAAAGGATAACTAAAATTTTCCTCTGATTCCAACTATAGAGACCCAAAACTTTCAAACATTAACATTACATAACTTTTACCAAAAAAACAAAACAATACATAAATAAATGCAAGTAGACCATACTAGTCTAGTTCATTTGGAATCACAGAAACATAAACACTGGTACATAAACAAGATAAATTATCTCCTACTAGGTTCTTATTGACTAGAACACATCTTAGACACATCAAAAATAATACATATCTTCATAACCTAGGGTAGGAAACATAAAAAGGGGTTAGATAAAATGCTCAGTAAGGCTAAACAAGGGATACATGTAAGAAAAATCATGAACATAAGGGTATGAGAACATGATCATGAAGATAGAAGATCCTACCATATATATCAAAGATCATAACAAAGATTATAGAATAAATATTGGCAGTTCAAAAGACGTGAATATTAATGAAATAAATTGTATAATCCATGAAAGTATAATGTAGGAATAAAACATGGAAGTGTGGAAAACACATAGGAATATAATATGATATCCATAGTATCCAAGGCATCACTTCTAATACCATCTTAGTGGACAAATTCCTTTACTAAACTGGGTGAAACCTCGTTTCAACCCTGTATTACTGAACTGATTTAACCCTCATTCTAGACCTATATTACTAAACTGAGTAAACCCTTATTGCATCCCTATTTATCTCATGAGGTATAAATTTTTACCCAATTCATTGGAGGGAGATATTATTCCCTCCCATCACATAATGAAATCATACATACATGTTCCAAAAGATCATAAATGGACATATCATATCCCATGAAATGAAATTGGTATCATAAACATGAAAACATATCATAACCTCTAGAAAGAGGCAGGTTTCATTATCATTTTATTAAAATCACATCTAAGTAAAATAATTGGGTTTCAAAATCATATAACCCATTCAAGAGAAACGAGATTCATAAACATCATTCCATAATTATATAATACATTCATAGAAAGAATATAAATGGAAAAATTGAATAATTTCCCCATAAAGTAATTAGTAACACCAATGAATGTATCATATATGGGAAATAATTTTAAAACATCTTTTAAAAATATTTCTTGAGGAAAATATCATTTATTTTTTAAAAATTTATTTTTAAAACATAAAACCTTTTGAAAACAATTTTTATTGGAAATAGCTTTGAAAACATATAAATGAAGGTTTAAAAACAATAAGACAGTTTTAAAATCCATTTTTTCCTTTAAAATTATCTTCAAGGATCCTTTTAAAACATTTTTGAAAACATATTTGAAAACATGGTTTTTGAATACAACAGATTTCCAACTGAAGAGAGAGATGGTCATGTTTTACTAAAAAACATTATATTAAGTACCAAAGAGTGGGAAAATGGTAGTAAAACTATATTATATCATTAATAAATATATGATAAGGTAACTCATGAATATTATTGAGATATGGATCCTAATATTTCATCAAACGAATCATAAAGATAAGAAATCTTGAAAAATTTATGAGATTGTGTCAATATACTCTTATAACTTGGTAACTTTGGATCATACTATCCATGAAAGGAAATGAAATTAAATGAAGACAAAAATATAATTACAATAATTATATTCATGATATAACATTTAAAATGGAAGTATATACACATCAAAAAATATTTTAGGTGCATAACAAAACAAGAATCTCAAAGAAGGAAAATTGAGACACAACTATTTTACTGATTTGGTAACTTTTGAAAGTTAAACCTCAAGAAATAAGGATCGTAAAATGGGAATGTGAATACCCATAAATTTAAGTAAAATATAAATATTATACAATCATTGGTAGTAAATACACCACAAAAAAGGAAATAGTGGCAAACATATCTTGTATATCACATTAATTAAAAGTGACATGAAATCCCCTTACCCTGTGTCTTGACTCTCTGTATACTCATACAAACTTTTTGTATAATAAATATAAATTTATTATAAATATTTTACATAATAATATTACTATATAAAATAAAATATATATGGTTTTATTATGACCTTATATAACCCTTTTTTTAATGATCATATGTTAAGGTTTCACTTCGGGTTATATTTTATTTTTTCTTCACATGTGTCTTAATATGTTATATCATTGGTCCTTATACTTATTTCATGATTATAAAATGTATAAAATTATATAAATATCAACTATATTATATATATATATTACTAATTATTATCATAAATATTTATGAAATGTAATACACCATTAATGAAGACAGTAAGCCGTACGTACGCATGAACACTTTTTTCCATCATTATTGTCGTATTGAAATACCTAAATTAATTAATTATCTATATATATGTATGTATGTATATGTATAATTATTATAGTATCATTCATATATCATATATATATAATATAATTTCATTATACCCATCCTTAATACATTTAATGTGGCGTATGGATGAATCACATCGCTTTGAGGGGGCGGTAGTCCAAACTTCTTCAAATAAGATTATCATATTAACACCAAATGGAATGTAAATAGATGTGTGTTTTAAATTGAATAAAAAATATTAAAGACCTAATTAATACAATATATGACATAAGTAAACATATTTTCCATCATAATGTCCACCGTGATTGGTGGTAAATGAAAAATGAACAATCCTCGTTTCGTGAGGCAGTAATTCGCCATACACAAAAACAGTATGTTCGATATCCATTAGATGGAGGTGTGTGTAAGTGTAGGTTGAATCTGTGTCATAAAAACATACTAGTACATTTATTATTTTGATTTTATCACCCAATAATGGAATAAAAATAGTGGGGTAAGTGAGACGGAAAATAAAGGTAAAGAACTTGAGAGAATACATTACCTCTAAATCGGGTAACTCCATTTGGTTTATGCCAAAATGATTCTTTGAGAGGCCTTCCACAAAAATAGAATATTATAGGTATAATGTAGGTTTTTTTAGGATAATTAGGAAGATATTGTCTGAAATTAAAAGGTCTTAGAGGCATGTGGAATGGGTATAGGTGGTTTCCTTTTATAGTGGAGGAGGATTGGTACTCTTGTAAATATTTGAAGAGAGAATTTCACCCAAATTTTTCATGCTGAAAATGGATCCAATAATGGAACAAGTTAGATCCAATTTATTATAGGGTCGAAATATTTCCATCCAATTGGTTTTGAACATGTTTATAGTTCTTTTGGACCCTTAATGTTAAGGTTTAGTCCCTAATTAAGAAAAATTTGGCCTAAACTACTGTGATTAATTTCAATCACTTTTACTAATATTTTTGGTCAAAAAAAATGTTGAGAATATTATACATTATAAATTATTATAATTATAAATATTACATCCATTTTTCCAAATTATAATCCCAAAAGTGGCAGAAATTAATTTAAAAAATAATCCAGCTGTCGGGATGACAATGAGGGTTTTTATAGTAAAAAGGATCAAAAAATTGTTAAGTCTTACTATCCAATTTAAATGTGAAAATTGTTAAAATGAAAAAAATTGGATTAATTTATAAAAATATTATCTAATAAAACTTTTAAATCAAATTATAATATACTTTATCCTTATAAATAAATTGAATTAAAAAGTAGTTTTGGATTAAAAACTAGTATTTTTCGCTATTCATCCAAAAATAAAGTTTCTTAAAAAATTCCCAAAATTTCACCTAACATAATTTTATCAATATAAATTCAAAAATTATTTTTATTTTATAAAATTAAATTTATAATAGTGTCTAAAACTAATTTTATTATAAGGAAATTAAAATAGTATTTTTAAACCTAGAAGCCCTTTACCAAAAACCATATCTTTTCTTATCAATATGTTTTATTTATATAAAACACTTATGAAAAAAATTTTAAAAGTAGTTAATACTATTAATATAACTAATTTTAATTTCTAAGTTATAATTATCTTTGTTAAATAATTAAAATAATAAAATATTTTGTTTTGTAGAAACATAGTGTTTCGTGTATCGTACGCAAAATCAATGCTACATATATCATATGCCAAGTCGGTGTTATATGTAACATATGAAAAGTAGGTTTTTCTTGTAAAAGGAATATTTGACTAAGTGTGTTTTAATATATAAATGAAAATTTTATTTTATTCAAAAAAATAGGTCCATAAAAACTCAAGGTGTTACAGTTTCAGTCATGCATGTGAAGACCTCCCCATTCACCACTCAAAATTATCATGGGATTCATGGGAATCATCTAGAGGGTCAACTGACAGTTTCTTATCAACATTGATTATATAGGTTGGAACCCTTTGGATTTGTTGAGAGGCCAGGTGGGACATCCCACTATATTGTCTTATTTAGAGTGTCCAATTGGTTATTGACTATGGAGCTACACCATATGCCGACTGGTGAGTCCGAATCGAGTATATCCATGGATTGCATCTAAAGATGTTTAGGAAATTTCCATGAATATTATTTGTATGTTATATTTATTTTGTTGCACCCAATTTTCTATTTTTCCAATTTCTACCTTCTTATTTTGGTTCCCTTAATTATCATCATAGCTCCTCTTTACCTAGTATGGCACATTACTTGGGTTGTAGTTTTATAAACTGGTTTGTAAGATAGAAATATTTTTTGAAAAGAGGAATGTGGCATGTTTTTCTTTAATATAGAAAGCCATGTTTGATTTCTTAAATGATAAAAACCCTATATTTATACATTTATTTCAAACTTGTGTTTATGGACTGTTTTGGGAAAGGAAATTTATGGATTATGTGGTGATTACCTAATGGGATGTTTATGTTCACATCCTACATGTGCCACTCAGCATCAGTAGAACCAAGCTATTTTTCTGGTTTATGTTTCTTGTTTGAGTATGTGCCTTTGGTGTGGGATGTTCTTGTGGTTTTGGTTAACAATAGGTCATGAAAATATCATTTTATCATGGTTTGGTTTTAGATTTGTTTTTTGTTTTCTGTTTCGTTCCGCTGTTGTATCTCGATCTGGTTGTGTTTTTATTATTGTCCAGCTATTTTCAGTTTTTGTTGTGTGACCTATTTGGTTATTTGATCCTAGGTTTATTTTTTATAAATCATTCCCACATTGGTAAATTTGATTCCTGGAACTAGAATCCATCCATAAAGGATCATGAATTCCTCTCAGGCCTTATGTCATACTGAGTTGGGTGGCGGGTTGGATGGCAGCCCGACCTGGTTTGTGATGGTCAGACCATGCACACCATGTATTAGAATATGGTTTGACTAATTTATACACATCAAAATGTCATATGGATCATTTTACTAAAGTATCAAGACAATTTTAATGTTCTCTCCTCGTTTTGAGTATGTGATGCGTGTTTTGAACTAAGATGTCAACTTTAAATTAAAATACCCTCATTGAGTCATACCAGACACACCATGAGTCGAATTTACATGCGACTAATTCCTACACATCAAAAATGACATAAGGATAATTTCACAAAAATATCATGATAATATGAATGTTTTATCATAGTTTTGATTATTCCACATGTATTTTTTACTAAAATTTTAATGAAAACTAAAAACACGCACTTTGACTTATACTGGTCACATCATATCTCGCATTGATGTGGGACTAATTACTAAACATCACATATGAATTCTGAATCATTTTCTTAATTATAAAGAAAATCTGACCACATTTTCTTAGTTTTCATTGAGTGGAACGTTTTGAACTTAATTGGAAGTTTAAAATTGGTAGGGAATACTTTGAGTCATACAGGTCATAACATGTATCAGATTGAGGTGAGGCTAAATCCTACGTGTCACAAATAAAATATGGATCATTTTTCTAAATTATTAAAAAAATATGAATGTTTTTTCTCAGTTTTGAGTATGTGACATTTGTTTTGAACTAAAATTTCAATTTTAAATAAAAATACGCACGTGGAATCATATCGGTCACACTGTAAATCAGATTGAGGTGTGGATAATCCCTATATGTTAAAAATTACTTAAGTATTTAATATTTTAATATATTAAGATAATCCAAATGTGTTTGGTCAATTTTTACTATGCCACGTGTATTTTTTAATAAAATTTCAATTTAAACTAAAAAAATGCACTTTGATTCATACCAGTCACATCATGTGTTAGTTTGATATGATATTGATTCGTACACATCAAAATGACTTAAGAATTATTGTTATAAAGTATCAAGATAATATGAGTTTTTTTCTTCGTTTTTAGTGACTGATACATGTTTTGAACTACATTATCAATTTTAAGATGATAATGAACAATTTAAACCATACCGGGCACACCATGCATCAAACTTGTGTGTGTTTGATTTGTACATGTCAAAAATGACTTATGAATCAATTTATTAAAGTATTAAAACTCTCTGAATTTTTTTCTTGATTTTGATTATGTGATGCGTGTTTTGAACTAAAATGCAATTTTGAATAAAAAGATAAACTTGGCATCATATGGATCACATTATGTGTCAGATTAAGGTGAGTTTGATTCCTAAATATCCAAAATGACATATTAACAATATAAATATTTTATAAAAACAATAAAAATGTGTTTTACTAGTTTTGAGTATGTGACATGTGTTTTGAGCTAAAATTTCAATTTTAAATAAAAAACACACTTTGAGTCATATCAGTCACAATGTACGACGAATTGAGGATCAGTTAATTCATACATTTCAAAAATGAATTATTGACCATTTTATAGAAGTATCAAAATAATATTAATGTGTTTTTTTGGTTTTGAGCATGTCACTTCTTTTTTTACCAAAATACTAATTTAAACTGAAAACACACACTTTAAATCATTCTGATCACATAGTGTGTCGGTTTAACATGAGGTCGATTCCTAAACATCAAATATGACTTATGAATTATTTTTTGAATGTATTAATACAATCAAAATTCATTTAATTGGTTTTCAATGAGTGACACATGTTTTGAACTAAATTTTCAATTTTAAACTGATAACAGGTACATTGATTCATATTGGAAACATCGTGTGTCAGATTTATGTGTGAATGATTCCTACAGATCAAAAATGATATATGGATTTCTTTTCATAATGTATCAACACAATCCAATTATGTTTTCTTTATTTTGAGTTTGTGACTAGTTTTTTGAACTAAAATATCAATTTCAAAATGAAAACACACACTTTGAGTCATACCAGACACACCATGTACAAGATTGAGATATGTTTGATTCCTACATATCAGAAATGAATTATGGATCATTTTTTAATGTATCGAAACAATCAGAATTTTTTCTCTTTGTTTTTAGTGTGTGATGTGTGTTTTGAACTAAAATTAAATTATAAACTAAAAAAATACACTTCGAGTCATACCAAGCACACTATATATCAGATTGAGGTGTGACTGATTGAGGTGTGGATGATTCCTAAACTATGTATCAGATTCATCTGTGGAAGATTGGGTTGTGACACATATTTGAGGAGGTTAATCTTTAATACCTTTTGGATTTAACTGGGTAAATCATTTCTCATTCCCTATTTAAAAAAAAGTTAAAATATTGGGAAAGTGTCATATGATTATTATTTGCATTTAACTTTTTAATTTGAATTTAACTCATAATATATGTAACCAAATGAAATATGAAATGAAAATATTAATCCAGTATGAACTCTTTCTTTAAATATTTTCATTCTTTATTCTTCAAAATTTTGCATGGATGATGTTAAGAGATCCCCCCACCATCACCACTAGGTGGCCTATATCATGCTCATAGAGTTAGTGGTTGGGGCTACATGCAGCTACAGGCTTTGAAGGTTTATGACCTCACAATGCATGAGATGATTAGAGGTATGATCTGTGTTTATTATACTCTTGCTTAAATAATAGTATACATATGTGACTATCATTACTTTATCTATATACTACTGGTGTGAGATATAGAGCTCCCAGTTGAGGGGCTGGCATAACAACTTCATCTAGAGTTTCTTATAGGGAACACTTATGCTGTATCTTTTATCTACCAGCAGTGCAAGCTATCTTTTGGTGAACAGAGGTTCAAATGGGGCCTTTTATCTATCATGATTGAACCCTAAGACATAATATTGGGTATGGATTGGTTTTCCATGGTCTGATCCTAGATTTACTATCACCATTGACAATTCAGATGTCTACATACTAATGTGATGATATTCGTCTTTTCTAGTGAGAGAGATCTCATGGCAGGACAAGTGGGTTTTTTGAGAAGGTTGATGTATTCCATCACCCATCAGTTGGTAAGCATAAAACATAGTGAAATATTCTCTTCAAGAATTTGGCTTTCTTTCAGTTGTTCAGTATTACACATACGTATTCCCTGAGTACGTTTCGGGACTATCTTCGACGCAGGAGATAGAGTTTTTCATTGACTTGCATCCTAGAACCACTCAGATACCTTCTGCGGCATATCATATGGAAACTATCGAACTCTAAGAGCTGAAATTGAAGTTGGAGGACCTTTGAGAGAAGGGTTTCATCAGACCTAGTGGGTCCCCCTGGGAATCTCCAGTTTTTTTTGTGAAAATGAGGATGAAATCTTATGGATTTACATGGATTATTGCTGCCTGAACTAGGTGACGACAAAGAACAAGTACCCCTTACCAAGTACTGATGGCCTCTTTAACATGTTTCATGGTGAAATATGGTTCTTGATCATCAATATTAGGTATGTTTTCCCCCAGTATAGGGTTTACGAGGCTGATATTCTAAATTTGGAATTGTGATGTCTCTACGAACACTATGAGTTCCTAGTGATTTTATTTGGTGTGATGAAAACCCCCACCATGTTTATGGCATTGATGAACCAGTTTTTCTAGCCATTATTAGACTGGTTTTTTCTTATCTTCATAGACGACATAGTAATCTACTCTACATTAGAGGAGGAGAAGCATGTAGAGAACTTGAGGTTGGTCCTAGATTTTCTTCGAGAGCAATTGATCTATGAAAAACACTGGAAGAGCCTATTCTGGATACATGAAGTTCAATTTTTGGGGAATATCATTTCTGAGCATGGTTTAGTTATGGAATAAGTAAATATCGATGAAATTCTATCTTGGGAGCCTCCCAATAGTGTGTTATAGTTGTGGACCATTATTGGATTTGTGGGGTACAACATGAGATTTGGGGAAGACATCTCCAGGATCACAGCCCCCCCCCCCCCCCCCCCCCCCGACCTCCATGATGTGGAAAGGGTAATAGTTCTCCTAGTCTAAGCAGTTCCCGAGGGAATTTGAAGAGTTGATTTTAAGGATGACCAGTGCTCTAGTGTTGAAATTAGAAGAGTAAGGCGTGGATTTTTTAGTTTACTTTAATGCCTCAGGAGTTGGGCTTGGCTACTTGTTGATGCAAAAATAAGGATTTATCATGTACGAGTCAATGTTTTAGAGACCTCATGAGGAATAAATAAGAAACTCAGGAACTAGATCTAGAATTAGTGGTTTCTTCTTGATAATATTGTGGCACTACCTTCTAGGAGAGATCATTGTTTTTTACTCCGACAATGAGAGTCTCTGGAACGTCTTCATGCAAAGAGACCTGAACATGAGAAAATGGTGCTCCTTAGAGTTCCTACAGGACTATGACTTAGATATAGTATATAATATAGGGAATTGTAATTTCATAGTGGATTCCCTTAGTAAGAATTACCAAGATCATTTGTTGTAGGAAGTTTCAGAGTAGTTTTCCTCCCCACAACTAACTCTGGTTGAAGAAAATGGTACGGATTTTCTATAGTCGATGGTGTTGATTCATCCGCTTCATGAGTGTGTGAGATAATACCAGCTAGGAGATATCGACTATCAGTTCCTATATGATCATATATCCACACGAAGCTCACCATATGGATATTTTGAAGGAGGGAATCATTTCATCATATTCCAAGGGTGGAAAGTGGATTTTATCAAGATGTGGGAGGAGGTGATGTGAGAGTCACACACATATCCCCCAACTATATATACCGATGTGGGGAAGATATACATAGACCTTTAGGGGATGTTTTTGTGGTCTTTCATGAGACAAAGAATATATAATTTTATCTCTTAGTGCCTCAACTATCATTAGGTGAAGACTTAGAACCATGTTTCAGCAAGTTTGTCGCAACCCCTTGTGATCCCAGAGTAGAAGTGGGATGGTATATCCATTGAATTTTTGTTTGAGCATACACACAAAAATAAGGGCCATGAAACCATCTGGTTGATAGTAGACTGAATCACTAATTTGGAATAAGTTGTTGCTATCAGGTAGCAAAGTTCAGTGGAGTGTTTGGGATAGTTTTACATATGGGAGATGAATTGCCTACATGGGGTTCCCTTAATAATTGTCTCTGATCGTGACATGTGGTTTACATCGTGATTTTGGAGAGGCCTATAGACGTTATTTGATACCTATATGAGGATGAATACAAAAATTCACCCCCAGAATGATGGGCAGATTGAGCGCACTATCAAGGTGTTGAAAGATATGTTGAGGTCTTGCATGTTAGACTTTGTTCAGAGGTTTGAGGATTAATTTTCCTTGGTAGAGTTTGTGTAGAACAACAACTACCACTCTATTATCACCATGAAAACTTTTGAGGCCTCGTATGGGAGAGCTTACAAGTCACCCTTGTACTAGAGAGAGATCGGTGAGAGGCCTCTTGTGGGACCAAAGGTGGTGTAGGTGAAAATGGAGATGGTCCAGGTCATCTGTGAGTAGATGAGGATGTCCTAGAGAAGACATAAATCTTATACAGATCACCGTCATTGGCCCTTGGAGTTCGAGCTAGGAGATAATGTTTTCTGGAGAGTCTATCCAAGATAAGGACCATGGATGTTTTTCCAAGGAGTTAAGATATCCTACAGGTTCATAGGGTCATTCAAGATCATGCATAGGGTTGCTAAGGTTTCCTACAACCTCACCCTACACCCATTGATGGGGCGGGTGTGTGACGTCTTCTAAGTGTCGCATCTGAGGTGATACATGCATGACCCCACGCATGTCGTTGAATGGGGTGATCTAGACATTGATGATAGAGACACCATTTCAGAGAACATGGTGGCGATCGAGGATCAAAAGGATATGATTCTATGTGGATGGACCATCCCCTTAGATGTCATGTTGTGGAAACATGAGAATGTGCAGAAGGGTTCCTGGGAGCATGAGAGCCAAGTGTGGGGTCAGTATCCTGAGTTGTCTTCTTAGTTTTAATTTTTGAGGACAAAGAGGATTAATGAAGGAATGATGCAGAGAATATTGTTTTCCTTGTAATACTTTGATATATATATATATCCATAGTTAGTAACTGAGACAACGTGTGATTCTGAGGCCCAGTTTTCCCAGCATTAATTTTGTAAACGTATTTAATGCATTTTATATGGCGTGTGAGCTGCTTCTTTAAATAAATCGAGATATCTATAAAAAGTATCTCATATCAAAAATCTGAGACCATGTTTGAGTTTGGGAAGCGGTGATTACCCTAGACATGACCTGAAATGGGTAAGTTTGGGACATTCCGACCCCTTTCTCGTTAGCGGTATATAAAGTGGATTAATTAAATATTCTTTCATTCATTCATTTAACCTAAACTAAAATGTCTATAAATATAATATCATGGAATATTTTCTAGGGTTATCCTCATAATTCATGAAATCACCAGTAAATCTCTCCTCTCTCACCAGTTGGTTAATTGAATATGATGACGAAAAAACTCAACATCAGAGAAGATCGGGATGTAGTGAACACAACATCTTCTCTTAATCATTTTTAAGTGCATTATTCATCAACAATAAATCCATAAATTATATTGGGATTGTCATTTAGGGTTTTTACACCATTGGATTAAGATTATTAAGTATATTGACTATCATTCTTCAATCTGCGCCCTTTTTACAGACTCTTCCTGTGCTCAAGTATTGAAATCATGATTAATTTCATTGTTTTCTAACCTTGACTACCTATTCTTGATTCTTCTCCATGAAATATTGGTTAACATTTTTAAACCTTTTTTATTATTATTTTCCATTGTTTCTTCATGTTTTTAATTAGTTGGAACCTATGGTCCTGATTCGACAATTGTTGGGTGGTACCGAGATCGATCAGGCCTTTGTATTCATAGAGGTTTCACTAACAAGGAGTGGATTGATCATATTAACACATATATGGAGTATTTGAGAGTTTTGAATGTTCTTTTTAGTGGTTTGAGATAATGGAATCAAATTTTGAAGGCACGATGGCATGCAAAATGAACGATGAAACCCTAATGATGAATGGAGGCCAGTTTTCGGTGAATAGAGGCTGGAAACACGAGATCCAGTTTAGATACCCTCATTACAGATGAAATCATGGAGGGATCTATAGATAATCGAGATGAAATGGCCATATCTACCACATGGATCACAGATCTATATTTCTGGTGAAAACCCAACTACACGCCTTGTTCGAATATTGACACACAGCATGTAGCCCCTTAGGTGCAATGGAGAGGGTTTCAGGAATTCATAAGGATGGAATGACATGTACATATTTTACATGTCGTGTACCCCCTTTCCATTTAGACAACCTATGTGGTGGACCACACAGAAGGTGATTCATGATGAAGTACACAAACATTGGGTCCGGTACATGAACAAGGGGTCCAAGTACACGGACACGACCCACAGGGCACGGCCTAATCTCAGTTATCTTGAACACGCCATGTATTCCACCTACATGGCATGTTCTTCTACATGGGATAGAGTTGTGTTCCTACTAAAGACAAGTTCAGGCAGTTAAGCGGGACCACATGCTATATGGTTCCCCTCATGCAATATCCTTATTTTTATTTTAAGATAATAAAAATCCTCTTGTATAAATTTTATAATCACTTTTATGTGAAAATGTAAATTTTCAAAAAAAATACATTAACAAATGTTTTAAATATTGTGGGTAAGGTTAAACGCTCAGTTAACACATTGAAATATTAAATAGAATATTTTTAGAAGCCGTTATAGTGTTTGCATGAGATTCCAAGGCCCGATGAGCCTTGGTGTAGATGGAATAAAAATATTAAATATATTAAACTATTCTCACACGATTTATCCAAATTAATTAGATAGCTCCCAAAAATTGCATCATATGATAAATTGGATACAACTTTTTGGTCTGGGATGAGGTGTTTACTCTAGACGGGGAATTACATTATGAGTGTCAGAATTTTGGTTAGCTTTATCGTGAGAATAATTTATTTAATATTTTTATCATATATTTTGAAAATAAATTAATATTTCACAAATGGTGTGTCTTATAAGAAATAATAGAGCATTTTTGGGTCTGGAACATGTCATTTACCCTAGGATAGGTATAAATTTTCTGTGCATTTTGTGTTTGGAAACATCGCATGCCATAAAACCCTATTTTATATTTAATTAATTATTTTTTACAATTTTTAATTGTAAAATAATTAATATCTTACAAATGGTGTGTTGTATAATAAATATGAGACCACTATTGGGTCTGGAATGTAGGGTTTACCCTAGGTAGAGTATAAATTTTGTGGGCATCAGAGGGTTGGATAGATTTCATGTGGGGATAATTTATTTGGAATTTAATTTTTTTTGGGAAATTATAATAATTATAATAATCATAATAAGTTTTCAATCTATTATTATCACGATTTTTTTCATGAAATTAATATAGAAATTAAATTTTTAATTGAATTCACTTAATTAATGAATGACATTTCTCCATGGGTGGATATTTATTTCGGGGTTATAGAATAATAGTAATATTATAATTGTCCAACGTAAATGAAATTGTGTGACTAATATAAATTTATTAACCAATCGTTATTTAATGTAGGTTTTTATTTAAAATCATAATGGTGTAACTAAAGTGAAATGTTTAATAATAAAAATAAATTTTTTTGTTATTATTATTTTTAATAATAAATAGGGACAATAATATTAATGGTGGAAATGATATAATAGATTTAATAATATAATTTGTTATTTTTATTATTATTAATGTGATATATATAATAATAATGATGATTTTTATTACTATAAAATTTTCAAGGAAATATTTCATTTGATTTCAAAACACTGTTTCAGTCATAACTCATTCATACGGTGTCAGATTAATGCGCCATCAGCAACAGCATGACCCTAAAATTAATGTGTTCATTTCAATTCCAATTTTGAAATTCTAATTCAGGTTTATGATATAGATCGACCAAATTTCCAACATGATTGTGATTTTCCACATGGAAAGAATAAGAGAGAGTAATAAATAATTGATGCAGTTAATAAATGTTACTAAATTGATTGATGAAAAGGTATTATAATTTGGATTTGGGATGGTGTGCATGACATGGGTAGGAATCCCATTATTTCTCATGCCTCACCCCTCTCTCTTACTCTATCTATCTATCTTCTATTTTATTTTATTCTACAAAACTTCTCACCTCAATATCTTATTCAGTATTGATCGGATTGACACATCATTAGTTCTATTGGATTCATATCAATGAGTATAGATTTATTCATAAGATTTTTTTTTTAAGGTGGTTAGAAATTTTTTTCAGATTTAATTAAATATTTTTAATTATAAATGATAGTGATGATTATAAATAATGTTGAAATGTGGATGGTTCGAGGATCCATTGGAGTGTGATCGTATTTTTTGGTTGGTGTGTGAACGTGGTCCGGGTGATGGTGCCTATGAAGAACATTTTCGTTCATATTGAAGACATTAAGAAAGGAGTTTCCATTATATTTTTAGACGTGTATACATATTTTTTTATCATTATGTGATTTTTACATTGGATTATCCCATGATTATGATGAATTTCATGTGGGTGTGGGAGTTGCCATGGGTGTTCTTATTTTTGTGTGATTATCCTTCCTTTGATCTTGGTGTGGGTTATCATTCCTTGCAACAAGACATATTTTTGTGTGTTTCATAGCCAATGGAATTGTGTTGCACCTACCAAGATACTCAGGTGGAGCCTTGAGGTTGAGAGTTATGTATCCCAGTGGCCAGTTACCTAGACTAACATAGTCCTAAAATCCTTAAAGGCTGGCGTAGCCACCCAAGCAGATAGGAAAACATAGTAGCTACCTAGAAGATATCGATCATGGATTCCTACGAACATGGGCCCTTAGTGTTTAAAAAGGTTAATAAGGACATGGAAGCATAATATATAGCTATTATATAACAATCATGGCTTCCAATGAACTTGGTTCATGGGTGTTTAAAATGGTTAAGCGGGTTGTGGAAGCATATTGGTTAGCTAAAAGATACTGGTCATGAATTCCTACGAACATGGGCCATGAGTGTTTAAAAAGGCTAACCATGTCGAGGATCAGCTTGATAGAACATGTGGTGTTCCTATAACAACCACTAGTGGGGTAGTTATAAATTTGTTACCATGATGGAGGTCTGTAATTTCATGACATTCTTACCATCATTGAGCCAATGCAGGTGGGGTCAGGGTTCACGGTGGCTTTGTCACCACATGATAACTCAGAACATTTATGTTTAATAAGAATTAACTTATTGGATGATATATACTAATAAATATATATATGTATATATTACACTTTTGGTAAGGATGCATTGGTGGTGTCCTACTAAGGCTTGTACTCACATCCTACTCAAGAATTTCAGTGCACTTGTGATTTCATGACCAGAAATCCTGTGAAGGGAAAAGATGCTATAGTGGATTGTTGAGAGATGGTGCTTGGAGTATGAGTAGACCTAGATAGACACCAGATAATCCCATAGATATTTATTTATTTACATGCCTTGTATTTTCCTTCTACCTACACTCTTGATAGGTTTACCACTTTGGGAGCTACATTTATATGTATATCATTAATTAGTTTCCACATTTTACAATGATTATTTATTCATTAATTTGTTATTTATTATCAATCCTATGATGTGATATAGAGGGTATAGTCTCCCCATTATTAGACATAGACTCTCACTACTATTTGGTAGCCTCTTACATACGGGGAGGCATCTATGAGGTCACGTAGCATCCGGCTTCGACCCGGTGGTTCGGATCAGGATGTAACAAAATGGTATCAGAGAACCAGGATTCGATAACTTGTTTATTCTCTTTATCTTGGGTTGGTACTAGTTAGACAATAGACAATACATTAGGGCTTAGGTAGAGAAACTATGTTAGTGCCTATCCTGCACTACATAGTGGACCTCCAAGTTTCTATAAGGGGGAATTTATGTTATGTTGTTACTATTGATTAAATTAACCCTATGTGATGAACATAATGTTATATGTGACTTATGAGACTCCTCATATGTTCATTCATCATGACCAGACACAGAAGTTCAAATTCTATATATATACCTATTTTGCTACATATAAATTCATTAATAAATTTCCCTAATTTGTGCTATCTATTTGGGATAGTTTGTTACATGTGATATATATCTGTTTCCATGTTATGTGATATATCTTTATTGGAATTAATTAGTTGAACTAAGAATGTTGTTGTCTTATTATATTTATATATGAAAAATATGACGAAGATGCAGGGACAGAGACAAGGGTTTGGGCTAGGAGGGTTATAAATTGAGTTGCGTGTAGACACCTATGGAAGCCTTTGTGTGATCCCATATAGTGGTTGGACTTGTTATGTTCATAATGTTCCTACTATTACGGAGATGTGAAATCAAGGGTATGATGTTCAAACCCAGATATCTGAGTTGTTCGAGCAACACTACTAGGGATACCTCTCGGGGACAATAAGTCGATAGAGGGGGGGATTATATTATCTTGGTTTTTATTTAATTATAATAAAAACTCTATTGTAAAAAATTTATAAGTTTTTATGTGAAAATGTGATTTTTCAATAAAATGACATAATAAATGTTTTAAAGATCTTTAGTAATGTTAAAATCTCATTTAACACATTGTAATAATAAATTGAATATTTTCAGAGTCAGACACTGAGTAAGTGTGAGATTTTAAGGCCAGTGGAGCCTTGGCATAGATAGAATAAAAATATTAAATTATGTGTGCATGATTTATCTAAATTATTTAGGTAACTCCCAAAAGGTTCATTTTATGATTAATCGGAGACCACCATTAGTTCTAGGACACAGTGTTTACCCCTGATGGGGTATTGTACTGTGAGCGTTAGATGTTTGGTCAGGTCACTCACGAGAATAATTTATTTAATAATTTATTATATTTTTTTCAAAAATAAATTAATATCTCAAAAAATTTTCTTTGTATGAAAAATATGAGATAACCTTTGGGTCCAGAACATGGTATTTAACCTTGAGAGGTACAAATTTTGGGTGCGTCAAGTGTTTGGCCACATCAGACATGATAAAACCCAATTTTATTATTTAATTAATTATTTATTCCAATTTTTTAATTGATAAATAATTAATATCTCACAAATTGTGCATCTTATATGAAATATGAGGCCACTTTTAGTTCCAAAATGCAAGGTTTACCCTAGTGGGGGTATAAATTTTTTGTGCGTCAAAATTTTGGGTAGATCACACGTGAGGATAATTTATTTGGAATTTGAATTTTTTTTGGTAAATTAAATTAATTATAATAATAATAAGTTTTTAATATATTATTATTCTTATTATTTTCATTCTAGAAATTAAAATGGAAAAAAATGTGTAATTTAATTAACTTAATTGATGAATGAAATTTCTCCATGGTTGGATATTTATTTCGTGGTTATATAATAATAGTAATATTATAATAGTCCCACATAAATAAAATTATGTGGTAAATATAAATTTATTAACTACTTGGTATTTAATGGAAGTATTTATTTAAAATATTAACGGTGGAACTAAATTGAGATATTTAATAATAAATATAATAAATATTGTTTTTGTTATTATTATTAAATATGGAAAATATTATTAATGATGGAAGTGATGAAAGTGATTTCATAATATAATTAGTTATTTTTATTATTATTAATGTGAGATATTTAATAATAATAATTATTGTTGTTGTTGTTGTTAAGTTATGAAAGAAATGTTTTATCTGTTGTCAAAACATCATTTCAGTCATAACTCATTCATACAGTTTTGTATTGACGTGCCATCAGTGGTAGTGTGACCCTAAAATTGAGGCAATCATTTCAAGACCAATGTTGAATATCCAATTCAAGTTCATGGTATAGGTCCAAGAAATTCCCAATATAGTGATGGGATGGTGCATTAAATTAATAGGATAGAGTACTAAATAAGTGAATTAATTAATAAATGATACTAAATTTATTGATGAAAAAGTATTATAAATTGAATTTTTTGATCTTTTGAGGATACTTTTTCCTAATTTTTTTTGTGAGAATGTTATTTGAGCGTGTGATTAATTTAACATATATGAGATCACTCATGTGTGGGAGGTTTTATTTTATGTGTTCATTAAATTTTTAGATAGTGAGAGGTGCATGTGTCGAGAGATTGAGTGTGTGTTGTATGAGGTTGATCATTGATGGTTTAATCTTTATAGGTCAGTGAAAAGAACTATAGAGTTGAAAAATCTGGAGATGATTAATTCTTTCTAACCTTATTTTCTCCTTCTATTATTGTATTTTTTTCTCTTTCCCCTCATTTTTCTATTACTTTAATTTCCATTTTATATTCACTATTCATGTTTTCTTTTAGAATTTTCTAAATAGATAAAAACACAAAAATATTTTAGACGAGTCATTGAGATAAACACACTACCTCTGTAAGAAACTAGATCTTCTTTTCTGGTATGGATCTTGATTTTAGGTGTTTTTGAGAAAAAAGAGAGTTTCTGGAAATTTAAGGGGTACACGCTATGTACTAAGGAGTACACGCCGTGTAATAAGGAGTACACGCCGGGTACCCATTTGTTGTGGGTAGTCGGGTAATGGTCGTGTAACAGCCAAGTACATCACTGTGTGGGTTGACCGAGAGACTGCCTAAAGAGGAGGCTAGTTAAGGCATGTTTGTGGCGTGTACATTAAATGGACACGACGTGTACTTTTCTTTTTATTTGTTAAATCAGAACGGGTCATGTCTAATTTCTAGAAACACCTTCTTCTAGCCCCGTCTCATCCAGCAGCAACGAGAATCCCCAAATCTTCTCTGAGCCCCTGATCTGTCATCTGTTCTCCGAATCAAACATCATCAGTTGCATTGGAATCACCACAGTGAGTTCTTCCGTCTCCTAGAGCCTTTCCTCCTGATTTCTCTTCTTTCGTGAGATATTCAAAGTTGAGAATTTTTAACATTATTGTATATTTAAGATTTTCTAGGTCAATTCAAAGGTTGAGGTTCAACAATATCGATTGTAAAATGTCGAGGTAGGTGGTTTGTGACTTTCTATAGTTTTATTTGGATTATATGTGGAAATAGTGCCAAATACCCTAGTTTGGGGTGTTTCATGTCTTGGAATTTTAACACTGTTGATGCTTGATTTTTTTGTTTTCTTGGGTAACAGTTTTTATTATAAAGTAGGTTTATTAACTTCTTTATGGATGTGTTTTCCATGTTTGTTTGATATTGGCTGTTGGGTTTAGAACTGCCTGTTATGTTGTTTTTTATTCCATGCCTAGTATTGTTAGGATGGAGTTAATATTATATGAGATGCTTGTGATATTCTTTGAAATGATTTATCCATGTAGTATTTAATATTACTTTGGTCTTCTTGATATCATATGTGATCGATTGTATTACATAGGGCTATGGGAACCTGGTGTAGTTAGACCATAGAGGGAATTAACTTTGAGGGATTCCCCAAAGTGCATGTTATACATTTCACATTGTGAGACCATAGGGGGGGTGGACATTGAGTGCTCCCTCAAAGTGTCTATAATATACTGTTACTAGACCAAAGGGGGAATAGACATTGAGTGCTTCCTCTGAGAGTCTATAGTTATCATTAAAAGACCATAGGGGGAATTGACGATGAGTGCTTCCTCAGAGAGTCGCTGTCATTGTAAAACAAGAGGGGTTCGACTATGAGAATTTTCCCAGAGGGTTGCATGTGAATGATTGGTTTAATAATTAATAATTGTAAATTAATGTATTTTTCAACTATAGGACTATTTACTTTTGAGTATTTCCTTATTTATTACATCATTTTTCATTTTTCCTTCTATATATATTCAATGACAGTTAGGAAAAGATCTTTGGGTGGTTGCCTACTGGGATTCATCTCACACCCTATTTGGGTCATGATTTTGGTTCCAAAAAGATTATATTGTTTTAGGTATTTATAAGTGCAAGCTCCCTTCATCATCAGGTACTTGATTGTTATGGAGCAGAAGAACATGGGGCCAAGCTGAGGCTTGCAATGCTACTTGAGTTTTCTTGTTTTATTTGTAATTTGGTTTAGTACTGTATTTACAACATTGTGACTTGTTTGGATTCTTTCCTAGACATATGTGGCATGCATCATTTATATATGTGTTGTAGTTGTTTATTTTCTTTTAGTCTTCCGATATTTTCTTATTGTATGGTATTACTTCCTTTGTTGTCATATAATATTTCTATTCCACTGTGTTACTCTTCCAATGAGAAAAAATTTTCCCCACTATAACACCCAAGGCCCTCACTTCTAGTTGGCAGCCTCTAGCATTCAGGGAAATGTGCTTGAGGCCATATGACCAACCGGGTACGGGGCACCTTTGGGTAGCACCCAAAACCGAGACTTATCAAAGTAGTATAAAGGGAATTATTTTCTACTTTGACATACTATTTGGATTTAATAGACAGGGATATAAAGAAATAAGTAGTTGGTAATAATCTGTACCCCAGAGTAGCTAACCCGTGTACAAGGAAATGCCAATATGCCTCGATTATTGAAATTTTCTAGTTTTGTAATTATTAAAATTGATTTGATTTCACCTTTTGGTGGTTCACATGTTTTGTGCAGTTATCATTGATATTATTGAGGTTCTATTTCAATTGCAACTCGATGAGATGAGGGTATGCCATCTCATTCATTATATAAGCACTTTCTAGAGATCACTTGTCAAGCATTCTAGTCATGCCATTTAGGGTGCATTCCTAATAGCATGTTGTTGTAATAGATTTTGTTCTAGGTATGCATGTTGTTGATATAGATTCCATGATAGAATACCTACTATTTGATAGGATATTGCTAATATGTAATGTTTCTTTCAAATGGGCTCCAAACATTGGTCCCTGGGGTGTTATGGGCCCTCATGGATTGGAATTTGGTGGATCATGTGACTAATTTCATTGTTATACTTCGTGATATACAAGAATATGATTACAATCTTTGATTCGTAAGGAGTATGGGACCCCACAGATTAGAATTTGGAACTTTAATGTTTGTTTCGGTGTTTTTTTTTGGGATTTTGAATTAGTTTATGCGGCTTACTGTATGGAGAAACCTAGAATACACGGTGTGTAATTATGAATACACGCCATGTATCCTTCTGTTTGGGAAGGAAAATTTTTTATTAAGTACACACTATGTACTATATGTACACACTGTGTACTCCTTGACCATGTGACTGACTATGTGGGCAGATACACAGGGTTGGGAAATATTTGGTGGAACACGCTGTGTACTGAACGTACATGTTGTGTTGTAGAGACCATGTGTCCAGCCATGTGACTAACGACACGGATGGATGAAACTCAGGTAGTACACACCGTGTATAGCTTGAACATGCCATGTAGAGTTAACTGTGTATTCAGTTGTGTGACCAATGACACGCGTCCGTAAAATCATTCTAGTGCATTCTGTGTCAGGTATAAACATGTTGTGTAGTTATGTTCTAAGATAACCATGTGGTTTAGCTATATAAGGGAACTCAGGAAGGGGGAAATGATTCAAGTACATGTCATGTACTTAGGAGGAACACACCGTGTGAATGGTGTGTTGCACGACCGCGTTTGGCAGAGGTACACACCCATGTAAAGGAAAAGGTAACATGTTGTGTATGGGTCATACACGCCATGTATCCATGTTTTAAAAAGCCTGAATGTTTTTTATATTGTTCCTTTCCTGTAATTCTGTGTTTCAGTCCTTGATAATCATGAACTAAGGTGTGCGCTTGACCTTGAAGAGTCACTCCATTGTGATGTCCTCCTTTTGTACCCCAGATATAGGGAAATGACCAGACACCAGACATGGTATATCAGGGACTACTAGGAGATCCTCATGTTGTGTCTGTCTTGGAACCAACCTTCATTCCAGATACATGTGTCGATGAAAATTTCTTAGAAGGATTCATGAGGTTTATGCAGACCATTCAGGGAGCACCGCATCCTACCCCGTCTATGGAAGAGTTGACGCGGGTTTTTCAGCAGAAGCATCCTCCCACCTTCTTAGGGAATAGAGGACCTCACGCTGTAGAGTCATGGTTAGAAGCCATCTTTTCTATCTTCGATCATCTCAAGACACCTACAGAGAGGAGGGTGAAGCTTTCTACATACACTCTTTGAGATTTCTCCAAGAGATGGTGGGATGTGATATCACAGGCGGGATGCCAATGGATTATGTCTTGGGATGAGTTCCAGCGGAACTTCTATGACTTCTTCTCCCCAAAGATTTTAAGGGACGATAGAGCCCAAGAGTTTATGATTTTGGAGCAGGGTACTCCCCCAGTCATGGAATATTCTTCTCTATTTATAGAGCTGCAATGCTTCACACCCATTTTGGGGGTGATGAGTTTTTTTTGGAGAGGAAGTTTGAGGATGGTCTCCAGAATGAAATCTTATCTTAGATGAACATCCTTAGGCTTACTTCCATAACTTCTATAGTCAACTAAGCTCTGATCACTGAGCACAACCTGATGGATTCTAGAGCTGTGATCTAGGGCGTCTCGGCATCTAGAATTGGTATTCCTCTGTATGATAGTAGGAGGCGTTGCAAAGAGTCTACGCATAGAGATCTGAGTAGGCAAGATACTTCTGCAGGTATCCGGTTGGTATGAAACCAGTGCAGAAAGAGAAGGAATACGGGGCCACATTGCTCGAGATACCCAGTTGAGTGCCGATATTGCAGAAAGATGGGGCATCTTCAGTGTTTCTGCCAGTTTTTCTTACCAACAGCTAGTGATAGGGGTTCTACTATGACTCCACATTCAGAAGAAAGACCAACAGTTTCTCATCGGTTAGGGAAGTAGAGTTCATCCATCCATTCAGGCTAAGGTGGAGGTTGTGGCCATAGTGATCAGACATTGGGTTTTCAACAGTTGAAAGGTGGATCAACTTAGGGATCATAGACAACTTCATAGGGATGCAGCACGGGTCAGGCTTTTGTGCTAGAGAAGACCCAGCCAAAGTAGGATCCCAGACCCTCTTCGGTTGGAGGTACAGTTTTGGTTGCCTCAGTTTTAGCTTCTTCTATTTTCAATAGAGGGGATTCCCATAGTATCATATATGTTCTTCATCTGGAGAGTCTTGGGCACTGTATCTTTACTTCTATTTATATTTTGACATTGGATACTATGTTAGGGACTCGAACGGCTAGTGTACATTAGTGAAAGGAGTTCCCTCTTGAGGTTGGTGGGTGTCACTTCTTATGGGACATTTATGTCTTAGAGATGATTGGCTATGACTTCAATCTCATAATGGACTGGTTAGTTCCCTTATAGGCCGTTGTCGATTGTTATCTTTGTTGGGTGACTTTCACGTAACCAGAGGGTGGTTTGTTTCTATATAATAGTGAATGGGATGTCCAATAGAGCGGAGATGGACTCGAGCATCATGGGTTGAGAGGTGTAACAACCCAGATTTCTAGTCTGTATCTGGATGACCTGGGGACTTCAAAGATGAACTTTCCTCCAGTGGTGGATCATTTCAGGGATGTATTTCCAGATGACTTTTCAGGTATGCCTCTTGAGTGAGAGGTCTAATTTTCTATTGAGCTTGTTTTGGGTGAGGCAGCGGTGTCTATTCCGCTTTATAGGATGGATACGCCAGAGTTACATGATCTCAAAAAGCAGTTAGAGGATTTACAGGAAAAGGTTTTAATCTAAACCAGTACTTCTTGGGGTTCACCTATCTTTTTTTGAGAAGAATGAGGATAGTACCCTCATATTTTGTGTGGATTATTAGTGGTTGAACTAGTTAACGGTCAAGAACCGATATCCCTTTATGAGGATTGATGATCACTTTGATTAGCTTCTAGGAGCCCGGGTTTTCTCAAAGAATGATTTACAATATAGTTATCATTAGTTGTGTGTTAGACCATCTGATATACCTCTTAGAGCCTTTCTTAGCATGTATGGTATATAAGAGTATGTGTTTATGTCGTTTGGTCTTATGAATGTGCTTGCCATTTTCATGGAACTGATGAATTGAGAGTTCCATCCATACTTGGATTCTTTTGTGGTATTCTTTGTGGATTATATCTTTGTGTACTATCACACTCGACACGACCATGCCACCCATATTGATATCATTTTGAGTACACCGAGAGAACATCATTAATTTTCTTAGCGCTAAAAATGCCTCTTTTGGATGGACCATATTCACTTCTTGGGTCATGTTATTTCAGTGACAGGAGTATCAATAGACCCAGATTAATTGAGAGCAGTAGTTTCTTGGGAGTAGCTAAAGAATTTCATTGAGGTACAGAGTTTTATGGGCCAGTATAGTTACTACAAACGTTTTATACAAGACTTTTCATGCCTAGCAGCACTAGTGATGGGCCTGAATAAGAAGGGTGTGAAGTACCTGTGGACAGATTCCTACTATTCAGCCTTTCAACAGCTGAAAGGGAGATTGACTTCAGAATCGATTCTAGTTTTTCAAGTGTTGAGAAAGAGTTACAGTCTTTACTGTAATGCATGAGGTATTAGGTTGGGAGTAGTGCTTATGCAGGGGGAATGAGTCGTTGCGTATGGTCTCGACAGTTGAGGCCACATGAGAAGAATTACCTGATGCACGAACTTGATTTGGCAGTAGTTTTTCATGCCTTGTGATGTTGGATACATTACCTTTTTGGAGTGAATTTTGTGATGTACACTGAACACAAAAGTCTCAAGTATATCTTTACCCAGTGTGACATGAATTTGAGACAGTGATGGTGGGTTGAGTACCTTCAGTCCATTGACTTTGAGCTTGCCTATATGCCTGGGAAAGGGAATGTTGTGCCTGATGCATTGAGTAGGATGACTCATATACAGTTTGTTTAGTAGGTTAATAGTTAGTGGCAGCTTATGGATATGTTCTCTGAGATGCATTTGGAGTTTCATGAAAGACAGGGGAAGAAGTTTCTTTCTTCTCTAGTTGTTACCCCTACCCTACTTGATCGCGTGTGAATGAGGAAGCTATAAGATGCTGAAGTCCTAGTTCAATATGAGAGTGTGTCAGGAGAGGAACCTATTACTGGGTGGACCGTAGGAGAGGATAGGATCTTGCGCCTTCTTGGATGCATATGGGTGTCAGCAGACAGAATAAAAAATATTAAATTTTGTGTCTGTGATTTATCTAAATTAGTCAAGTAACTCCCAAAAGGTGCATTTTATGATAAATCAGAGACCACCATTAGTTCTGGGACATAGTTTTTACCCTATAAGGGGTATTATACTGTGAGCGTTAGATGTTTGGTCAGGTTACTCATGATAATAATTTATTTAATATTTTTATTATATTTTTTAAAAAAATAAATTAATATCCCACAAAATGTTTTTTATGAGAAATATGACATCACTTTTAGGTCCAGAACATGCGATTTACCCAAGATGAGGTATAAATTTTGTGTGCGTTTGGTGTTTGGAAACATCAAACATGATAAAACCCTATTTTATATTTAATTAATTATTTATTCCAATTTTTAATTTCTAAATAATTAATATCTCACAAATGGTGCATCTTATATGAAATCTGAGGCCACTGTTAGGTCCAAAATGTAGGGGTTTTCATAGTAGGTATTTCTTATTATTAGGGTTCTAGAAATTAAAATGGAAATTAAATGTGTAATTTAATTAACTTAATTGATGAACGACATTTCTCCATGGGTGGATATTTTTTTTCTGGCTATATAATAATAGAAATATTATAATTATCCCACATAAATAAAATTGTGTGGTTAATATAAATTTACTAACTACTTGGTATTTAATGGAAGTCTTTATTTAAAATATTAACGGTGGAACTAAAGTGAGATATTTAATAATAATAATAATTATTATTATTATTATTAAATATGGAAAATAATATTAATGCTGGAAATGATGAAAGTGGTTTCATAATATAATTTGTTATTTTTATTATTATTAATGTGAGATATTTAATAAGAATACTTGTTTTTGTTATTATTATTAAGTTATGAAAGAAATGTTTTATTTTTTGTCAAAACATTGTTTCATTCTTTACTCATTTATACAGTTCTGTATTGATGCGCCATCAACGGTTGTGCGACCCTAAAATTAAGGTAGTCATTTTAAGACCAATGTTGAATATCAAATTCAGGTTCATGGTATAGGTCCATGAAATTCCCAATATGATGATGGGTTGGTGCATAAAATTAATATGAGAGAGTACTAAATAAGTGATGTAATGAATAAATGATACTAAATTGATTGATGAAAAAGTATTATAAACTATTTTTTTATATTGTGATGATACTTTTTTTGTGAAATAAATTCTGTGAGAATGTGATTTGAGCTTGTGATTCATTTCACATATAGAAGATCACTCGTGTGTGGGGGGGAGTCTTTTATGTGTTCATTCAATTTTTAGAGAGTGAGAGGTGCATGTTTTGAGAGATTGAGTTTGTGTTGTATGAGGTTGATCTTTGATGGTTTAACCTTTATAGATCAGTGATAGGCACTAGAGAGTTGAACAATCTTGAGATGGTTCATTATTTATAACCTTATTTTCTCTTTCTATTCTTGTTTTTGTTTCTCTTTCCTCTACTTTTTCTATTATTTTCATTTCTATTTCATATTAACTATTCTTGTTTTTTTAGCATTCTCTAAATAGATAATAACACAAAAATATATTAGAAGAGTAATTAAGATAAACACATTGCCTCTGTAAGAACCCTGATCTTCTTTTCAGGTATAAATCTTGATTTTGGGTATTTTTGAGAAAAATGAGAGTTTTTTGAAATTTAAGGAGTACACGTTGTGTACTAAGGAGTACACACCGTGTACCAGGTTGCTGCGGGTAGCTATGTATTTTACATGTAACAGTCGAGCTCATGGACATGTGGGGTGACCTTAAGACCGCCTAAAGCGGTGGCTAGTTAAAGAATATATAGGGCGTGTACATTAAATGAACACACTGTGTACTTTTCTTTTTATTCGTTAAATCAGACCGGGGTCGTGTCTAATTTCCAAAAACACCTTCTTCTAACCCCGTATCATCCAGGAGCTACGGGAATTGCCGAATCTTCTATAATCCCTTGACCCGTCATCAATTCTTCCAATCAAACATGTTTAATTGCATTGGAATCTCCACGGTGAGTTCTTCCTTCTCCTAGATCTTCTCATCCAAATTTATCTTCTTTCATGAAATATTTGAGGTTGATCATTTTTATGTTTCTTGTTGATCTATGAAATTCTAGGTTGATTCAAAGGCTGATGTTCAACTATATCGATCGTACAATGTCGAGGTAGGTGGTTTGTGCCTTTTCGCAGTTGTCTTTGGATTATATGTGCAAAAAGTGCCGAATACCCTAGTTTTGGGTGTTGCATGTCTTGGAATTTTAGCCCTTCCAATGCCTACTTTTGATTGTTTTATTGGGTAGAGGTTTTGACTATTAATTAGGTTTATTACCTTGGTTATGGATGTGTTTCATTGTTTGTTTGATATTGATTGTTGGGTTTAGAACTGCATGTTAGGCTGTTTTGTATTCCATGCCTAGTGTTGTTAGAATGAAGTTAATATTATATGAGATGACTATGATATGATTTGGAACTATTTATCCATATAGTATTTGATATAACATTGGGATTATTGATATCATATGTGCACGACTATATTACACATGGATGTGAGAACCTGGTGTAGTTTGAACATAGGCGGAATTGACGATGAGGGCTTACCCAGAGTGTGAGTTATAGTTTTCATATTGTGTGACCATAGGAGTGATGGATTTTGAGTGCTCTCTCAGAGTGTCTATATTATAACATTATGAGTCCATAGAGAGAATATACATTGAATGATTTCTCAGAGAGTCTGTAGTTACCCTTAAAAGACCACAGGGGAATTGATGGGGAGTTCTTCTTTAGAGAGTCTTTGTATTTGTGAAATGAGAGGGGATAGACTGTGAGAACATTCCCAGAGGGTTACTTGTGAATGATTGGTTGAATAATTACTAAATGCAAATTAATGTAGTTTGCAACTGTATGACTATTTACTTTTGAGTACTTCCTTGTTTATTACTTCATTTTGTATTTTTCCTACTATATATATTCACTGATAGTTAGGCATAGATCTTTGGGTGGTTTCCTACTAGGATTCGTCTCACACCATGTTTGGGTCATGATTTTGGGCCCAAACAGATTATATTGTTATGTGTATAGATAAGGGCAATCACACATCAACATTAGGTACTTGATTGCTGTGGAGTTGGAGAACATTCGACCAAGTTGAGGCTTACAATGCTACTAGAGTTTTCTTGTTCTCTTTGTACTTTGGTTTAGTACTGTATTTCAAGCATTGTGACTTGTTTGGATGCTTTCCTAGGCATATGTGACATTCATCATTTATATATGTTCTCTAGTTTTTTATTTACTTTTAGTCTTCTGTTTTTTGCTTATTGTATGGTATTACTACCTCTTTTGTTGTATAATATTGATATTCCACTGTGTTACTCCTCTAATGAGGGAAATGTTTCCCCACTATCACACCCAAGGACCTCACTGCTAGTTGGCCGCCACTGGTGTTCTGCAAAATGTGCTTGAGTCCATGTGACTAACTAGGTACGGGGCACCTTTGGGCGGCACCCGGAACCAGGATGTTTCAAAGTGGAATAAAAGGAATTATTTTCTTCTTTGACTTAAATTTTGGAGCCTATAGACAGGGATAGGAAGGAATAGGTAGTTGGTAATAAGTTGTTCCCAGGATTAACTAACCCCTGTACACAGAAAATCCAATATGCCTTGATTATTTTAGTTATCTTGTTTTTCAATTGTTACAGTTGATTTTATTTCACCGTTGGGTGGTTTACATGTTTTGTGTTGTTATAATTGATATTATTGAGGTTCTATTTTTATTGAAACCCGATGAGATGAGGGTATGTCATCTCATTCATCATACTGTAACTTTCTACAGATCACATGTCATGCATTATTGTCATGCCATTCATGGTGCATTCTTGATTTCCTGTTGCTGTGATAGATGTTGTGCTAGGTATGCATGCTGTTGTGATAGATGCCATGATAGAATACCTTCTATTTGATAGGGTATTTCTAATTGGAATGATTATTTCAAATGGGCTCCCAACATTGGTCTCTGAGGATTTATAGGCCCCCATGGATTGGAATTTTTTGGATCATGTGATTGATTTCACTGTTATAATTTGTGATATACATGAAAATGATTCCAAGCTTAGATTTGTGGGGAGTATGGGCCCCCACTAATCAACCTTTGTAACTTTAATGTTTCTTTTTGTGTTTTTTTGGGGTTTCAGAGTAGTTTATGAGGATTACATTCTGAAAAAACCCAGATTACATGGTGTGTAATGATGAATACATGCCATGTGTCCTTTTTTTGGGAAGGAAATGTTTTTATTATGTACATGTCGTGTACTATATATACATTTCATGTACTCCTTCACCATGTGACTGACTGTGTGGGAAGAGAGACGAGGTTGGAAAATATTTGGTGGAACACACCATGTACTGGACATACACGCCGTCTTGTAGAGACCATGTGTCCAACCGTGTGACTAACGACACAGATGGATGAAACTTAGGTAGTACACGCTGTGTCCATATTGAACACACCGTGTAGAGTTGACCGTATATCCATCCATGTGACCAACTACATGGCTCCATAAAATCTTTCCAGTACACACCGTGTCTGTCATAAACATGCCATGTAGTTTTTTCCTAATAGAATTGTGTGGTTTAGCCGTGTAAGGGAACTCGGGCAGGGGAAAATGATTCAATTACACGTTGTGTCCTTAAGAGGAATACATCGTGTGTAGGGGGTATTACATGATCGGGTTTGGAAGAGTTACACTCCCATTTAAAGGATTAAGGGAACATGATGTTTGGGGTTCATACACGTGGTGTATCCATGTTTTGAAAAAAAATGAATGTTTTATTTATAATTTTCCTTTCCTGCACTTATAAGTTTCATTCCTTGATAATCATGAACTAAGTTGTGTGCTTGAACTTTCAGAGTCATGCCAATGATACGTCATCCAATTGTACACCAGATACAGTGCAATGACCAGACACAGGACATGGTAGATCAGGGACTACTAGAAGATCCTCCCATCGTGTCTATCTTGGCACCGACCATCATTCCAGATACAGGTGTCGATGAACAGTTCTAAGAAGGCTTCATGAGGTTTACATATACAATCCAGGGAGCACTACATCCTACCTCGTCTATAGAAGAGTTGACGTAGGTTTTTCAGCATCAGCATCCTGCCACTTTCTCAGGGTATGAAGGACCTCAGGCTACAGAGTCATGGTTAGAAGCCATGTTGTCTATCTTCGATCATCTCAAGACGCCTTCAGAGAGTAGGGTGGAGCTTGCTATGTATATGCTTTGGGATTCCAACAAGAGTTGGTGGGAAGTGATATCATAGGTGGGGAACCAATGGATTATAGCTTGGGATGAGTTGTAGAAGACCTTATATGACTACTTCTACCCTAATACCTTGAGGGATGACAGAGCCTGAGAGTTGATGATTTTGGAGCAGGGTACTCTCTCAGTCATGGAGTATTCTTCTCGATTCCCATAGCTATAGTGCTTCACACCCATTTTGGGGTTTGTGGAGTTTTTTCATGAAAGGAATTTTGAGGATGGTCTCTGGCATGACATCTGATCTCAGGTGAACATCTTTAGGCTGACTTCCATGACATCTATAGTCAACCAAGCGCTGATCATAGGGTGCAACCTGAGGGATTCTGGAGTTGTGATCCAATGCGCCTTGGCATCAGGAGTTGGTATTCCTCTATCTAATAGTAGGAAGCGTCACTGGGAGTCTACACATAGAGATTCAAGTAGCTGAAATACTCCTTCATATAGCCAGGTGGTATGATACTTGTGTGGGAAGAGCATGCATAAAAGGACACATTGCCTAAGAGACCCAGTTGAGTGTCGATCTTGTGCCAATATAGGACATCTTCAGCATTTCTATTAATTTTTCTCACCAGCAGCTGGTGATAGGGTTTATTCTATGACTACACATTCAGAAGCATGACCACCAGTTTCTCATAAGTCAAGGAAATAGAGTTCTTCCAGCCATTCAGACCGAGGTGGAGGTCATGGCCGTAGTGGTCAGACATAGGGTTTTCGACAGCCGCAGGGTGGATCATCTTATAGATCACAAATAGCTTTATAGGGCCCTGGTGTAGGTCATACTTTTTCACTGAATCAAACCCAGCGAAATCATGATCCTAGACCCTCTACAGTTAAAGGTACGATGTTGGTTTCCTCGATTTTAGCTTCATCAATTTTCGATATTGGGGCTTCCCATTGTTTTATATATGTTCTTGTTGTGGAGACTCTTGGGCTCTGTATCTTTACTTCTGTTGATGTCTGGACGTTGGATACTTCATTGGGGACCAGAACGGCTAGTGTAAATTAGTGAAAGGAGTTCCCCATTGAGGTTGGTGGGTGTCACTTCTAATGGGACCTTTTTGTCTTAAATATGACTGGCTATGAAGTCTTTCTCAGAAAGAACTGGTTAGTTCCCTTCCAGGCCGTTTTCAATTTCTATGGTCACAGGGTGAGTTTCACGTCACTAATGGGCGGGTTGTTTCTACATAAGTGTGAATGGGATGTCCAGAAAAGGAGAGCTGGACCCGAGCATCATGGGTTCAGAGGTTTTACAGCCCAGATTGCTAATATGTATTTGGATAACCAGGGGACTTCACAGATGAACTTTCCTCCAGTGGTGGATAGTTTCAGGGATGCATTTCAAAACAAATCTTCAGGTTTTCCTCCAGATTGAGAGGTATACTTTTATATTGAGCTTCTTCCAGGGGAAGAAACGATTTCCATTAATCCTTATAGGATGGCCACACCAAAGTTACATGAGCTCAAAAGGCAGTTATAGGACTTACATGAAAAGGTTTTCATCCGACCCAGTACTTCTCCTTGGGGTTCACCTATCCTTTTTGTGAAGAAGGGGGAAGTAACCCTCAAAGTTTGTGTGGATTATTGGAAGTTGAACCAGTTGATGGTCAAGAACCGATATCCCATGCTGAGGATTAATGGTCTCTTTGATCAGCTTTGAGGAGCCTGAGTGTTCTCATTGACTGACATATGATCTGGTTATCATTAGTTGTGCATTAGACCATCAAATATGCCTCTTATAGCCTTTCAGAGCAGGTGTGGTCTATACAAGTATGTGGTTATGCCGTTCGATCTCACGAGCACGCCTATATTTTTCATGGAATTAATGAACTAAGTGTTCCATCCATACATGGAATATTTTGTGGGAGTCTTTGTGGATAATATCTTGGTGTACTCTCACACTCGACATGACCATGCCACCCATATTGAGATCATTTTGAGTACACTGAGAGAGCATAAGTTATATGCTAAGCTCTCAAAATTATAGTTTTCGATGGACCATATTCATTACTTGGGTCATGTTATCTTAGAGAAAATAGTATCAGTAGAACCAGAGAAAGTGAGAGCTGTAGTTTCTTGGGAGAATCTGAAGAATTTCTTTGTGGTATGGAGTTTTCTAGGAATGGCTGGTTACAACAGATATTTTATAAATGAGTTTTCACAATTATCAGCACCACTGATGGGCCTGACTAAGAAGGTTGTGAAGAACCTGTGAACATATTTCTACGATTAAGCCTTTCAAGAGCTACAAGGGAGATTGAATTCAGCACCGATACTAGTTTTTCCAAAGCTGGAAAAGAGTTATACTATTTTCCTTGATGCATCAGGTATTGGGCTGGGAGAAGTGCTTAAGTATGGGGAGTTTTTGCGTACGGGTCTCGGCAGTTGAGGCCATGTGAGAAGAATTAACCGACACACAATCTTTAGTTGGTAGTAGTTTTTCATGCCTTGAGATGTTGGAGACATTACCTTCTGGGAGAGCATTTTTTTCTGTACACTGAAAAAAAATGTCTCGAGTATATCTTTACCCAGCATGAACAAAATTTGAGACAACGAATGTGGGATTAGTACCTTTAGTCCTTTGACTTTGAGCTTTCCTATATGCCTGGGAAAGGCAATGCAGTGGAAGATGCGTTGAGCAGGAGGACACAAATATAGGCAGTTAAAGAGGCCAGTAGTGAGTGGAAGCTTATGACTCTTTTCTCTGAGATTCATTTGGAGGTGCACGACAGACAGGGGTAGAATATTATTTCTTATATCATTGTTACCACTAATCTACTTGATCGAGTGAAAATGAGGAATCTATCAGATGTTGAAGGCCTAGTTCTATGGGAGAGTGTGTCAGGAGAGGACCCTACTACTGGGTGGATTGTAGGTGACGACGAGATCTTCCACTTTCATAGATGTGTATGGGTGTCAGTATACATATAGGAGGAGCTGATGTGGTATTTTCATTCCTCAGTTTGGGAAGTTCAACCTGATGCCACCAAGATGTATTGAGATCTACACCATCAGTATTGGTGGCCATGCATGAAGAGAGATGTTGCTGATTTTTTCATGAGGTGTTCCACCTGTCAGCGGGTGAAGGCGAAGCATCAACGATCAACAGGGATTTTGTAGCAGTTACCTATTCCTGAGGGGATGTGGAATGATGTCAAATGGAATTCGTGACACATTTACCAAGGATTCCTCATATGAATGATGTAGTTTGGGTTTTCATTGATAGACTCACGATGGTTGCACACTTCTTACCGATCAAGGAGACCTTTAGTGTTGATGATCTTGGAAGGTTGTACATCTGAGAGATTGTATGTTTACATGGGGTTTCACACTCCATAGTTTTATATTGGGATGCTTGTTTTACTTCTTGGGTCTACCAATGACTGTAGAGGGCTTTGGGTACAAAGGTACTTTTGAGTACAACATACCATCCCCATACATATGTCTTGTCTGGGAATACGATTTAGGTGATGGAGGACATTCTTTGAGTATGCATCCTAGATTTTTGAGGTTCTTGGGAGAAGCACATACCTCTGGTAGAATTTTACTACAATAATGTTTTTAGGAAACTATTTAGATTGATCCTTATGTGGTTTTGTATAGTAGGCCATATCGATCACCCCTATGTTGGATGGAAGGGGAGGCAGTTATGTTGGGACCCCGTCTTGTCCAGGAGACCGCAAAGAAGCTGGAGTTGATTCAAAAGAGGATGTCTACTACAGAGTCATAGCATAAGTCTTATGATGATAAATGGAGTTGACCTCTAGAGTTCAAGGTCGGAGATAAGGTTTTCTTACATGTCACACTGAAGTTGGGACACAAAAGGATTAGGAGATAGGGGAAGCATTCACCGAGATACGTCGGGCTATTTGAGGCTTCAGAGAGAGTTGGGCCAGTTTCTTATCGATTGAAGTTACCTTAGAGGTATCCATCTACGAATGACTTCTTCCTTGTTTCTCAGCTAGGAAATTACTTCTCAGACCCATCTCATGTTTTTCAACCTAAGGAGGTTGAGTTAGAGGTGGATGCATCATTTGAGGAGCATCCTATCCAGATTTTTTATCATAGCGTGAAATTTATCCATGGTCAGTTTGTTCCTCTGGTATGGATGTTGTGGTAGCATAGGTAAGTATATAAAGAGACTTGGGAGATAGAGGTTGATGTGAGATCGAAGTATTCGTAAATGTTCAAGGATTATTCTTTTGTGCCTCCTTGTTAGGTAAATTCGGCGACAGATTCTTTAAGGGGGGAGGTTTGTAAGAACCCAGATCTTTTTTTCAGGTATGGATCTTGATTTCAGATGTTTTTGAGAAACAGATAGTTTTTGGAAATTTGAGAAGTATAGGTTGTGTACTTAGGATAACACGCTGTGTACCTGGTTTTCATGGGTAGTTGTGTACTGGCCATGTAACAGCCGAGTACATGGCCGTGTAGGGTGACCTGAAGACCACCTAAAGTGGAGACCAGTTAATGCTTGTACATGGCGTGTACATTAAATGAACACACTGTGTACTTTTCTTTTTATTTGTTAAATCGGATTGGGGCCACGTCTAATTTCTTGAAACACCTTCTTCTAGCCCTGTCTCATCTAGGAGAGACAAGAATTTCCAAATCTTCTCTAATCCCCCGATCCGTCGTCCGTTCTACGAATCAAACACCATCGATTTCATTGGAATCGCTACGAGGATTTCTTCCTTCCCCTAGATCCTATCTTCCAGATTTATTTTCATTCATGAGATATTAGAGGTTGATAATTTTTGACATTTTTGAAGATCTATGAAGTTCTAGGTTGATTAAAAGGTTGAGTTATATCGATTGTACAAAATTGAGGTAGGTGGTTTGTGCCTTTATGTAGTTGTCTTTGGATTATATGTGCAAAAAGTGTCGAATACCCTAGTTTGGGGTGTCGTGTGTCTTAGAATTTTAACCATGTTGATGCCTTCTTTTGTTTTTTTCTTGGGTAAGGGTTTTGATTATAAATTAGGTTTATTATTTTTCTTATGGATGTATTTTCTATGTTTGTTTCATATTTTCCTTTTGGTTTCGAACTGCCTATTAGGCTGTTTTGTTTTCCATGCCTAGTGTTGTTAGGATAGAGTTAATATTTTATGAGATGCATGTGATATGCCTTGGAACTATTTAGCCATGTAGTATTTGAGATTATTTTGGTATGCTTGATATCATATGTGAATGACTGTATTATACAGGGATGTGGGAACCTGGTATAGTTAGATCATAGGGGGAATTGACGTTGAGGTCTTCCCTAGAGTGTCCGTTATACTTTTCACATTGAGAGACCATATGTGGGACGAACGTTGAGTTATCCCTTGGAGTTTCTATAGTATACCGTTACGATACCACATGGGTAATATACATTGAGTTATTCCTCAGAGATTCTATAGTTGTAGTTCAAAGACCATATAGGGGAATTTATGGTGAGTGCATCCTCAGAGAGTCTTTGTCTTTGTGAGACTAGAGGGGTTATACTGTGAGAACTTTCCCTGAGCGTTTCATATATATGATTGGTTGAATATTTAATACATATAAATGAATATTTTTTCAACTATAGGACTATTTAATTTTGAGTATTTCCTTGTTTATTACTTCATTTTTCATTTTTATTACTATATATATTCGCTGACAGTTGGGCATAGATCTTTGGGTGGTTGCCTGTAGGGATTCATCTCACAACCTATTTGGATCCTGATTTTGGGCCCAAATAGATTATATTGTTATAGGTATAGATATGGGCAAGTACCCTTCGTCATCAGGTACATGATTTCTATGGAGATGGAGAGCATGGGACCAAGCTAATGCTTGCGTTGCTACTGGAGTTTTCTTGTTTTTTTGTACTTTGTTTTAGTACTTTATTTCCATCATTTTGACTAGTCTTCCTGCTTTACTAGTCATATGTGACATGAATCATTTATATATGTGCTCTAGTTGTTTATTTACTTTTAGTCTTTTGTTGTTTTTTTATTGTATGGTATTACGGCCTCCGATTTTGTGTAATATTGTTATTCAATTGTGTTACTCTACCAATAAGGTCATAGTTTCCCCACTATCACACCCAAGTCCCTCACTACTAGTTGGAAGCCTCTAGCATTCGGGTAAATTCTCTTGAAGCCATGTGACCAACCAGGTACAGGGCACCTTTGGGCGGCACCCGGAACCGGGATGTTACATCCTCTTTCAGACTAACCCCTACTTTTTACACTAAGATATATATAGGGGATAATATAAATGTATCTTTCATAGTTAAAATGAAAAGACATCACTTGGTATCGGGTTTTAGTGGAGAGTGGTGGAGATATTTATCCTTCATCGTGGGATGTTCTTGCATGTGTAAGAACATTAGTAGCTCGAGCACCATTAGAGCTTCATCTAGGTTCTGTTATGAGAACCTTGGGTTTCAAGATGTTTATTTCTCCTTTATTTTTTTCTTTCTATTTTAACAATGTTGTATCCTTAAATACATGTGCGTACAAAGAGTCTATCTAGGAAGTCAAATTTGTATCTCTACAAGAAAATTTTCATCACTACCACCAGAATTAGTAGATCCGATCTTTAGATAGTTTCTCTGGTCCTTAGCTATTTTCATGTCCAATAATCATGTTTATTTATTTCATTAATAATATACATATTTTTATGGTGTTATTATTGTTCACATAGGTCCACAGTTGATCGAAGCACCTAATATCAATGTTTTCTTTAATTTTATTGCATCATATTATTTTTGAATCCATCATGTTGTGATTGTTTCATTATTAATCGAATTTTCTATATTAAAGCCTGAATCCAATACCTAGATTAGTGGATCTTGGAAATTGAATATGGATTACCCAGATAACTTACTTACTTCCCAATAACTTCCTTACATCACCACTACATGACTTCCTTTAACCAATAACTTCCCTAACTAACTTATGATAAATCATAAATTAACCAATAACATCCCTAATAACTTCCATTCCATGATTATGATAAATCATAATCTATTAGGAGGAATGAAACACATAGGGACTAAAAAACCCAGGGTTGGAAAAAAGTTATTGTAAATTATTTGAGATTATTTTTGGATGCTTGATATCAATTGTTTTTTTTTTGACTAGTCAATTTCTTTATAGCGGTGGTAGTAAGTGGAATTATGCTAATCCCTAGAAGGTAACATTAAGAATAATTTAAGTGTATCGTCAAATACATAAAGGGACTTAGAGATATAACATTGTTATTTTGCGAATATAATCCATTTCCTGGATTCATGTACGTGTATTTTTCGTGTGATTCAGATACTTAGAAGAGAATAGAAGCATTCATGTATATTTTTGGCAAAACAATAGTCAGTAAATTGTCTCTGATGCAACCTATTTTTTTTACATTGTCTACAATAGATGAAAAATATATAGACATAATGAAATATGTAAATGAGTTAGTCTAGTTAATACAGTTACTAAAAGAACAGAAAATTTCACCATAGGATGGAGTATTATTCTGATATTGTCAAAGTTCCATTCAATATTATCAAAATCCATTGATTAATTAATGAATGAAACATATAAACTTGAAATTAAATTTCATCAGGAATATCCTTGAAGGAAAAGTGCTGGAGTATTGGAAGATAAATAAGAAGAAAAATATTCCGTAAATGTTCATAAAGGATTTAGTCGAAAGAGTTTCAAGGAAGAATTGTACCTTATTTAGAATTTGTTAAATGAAAATTTATTGAAAAAACTACAGACATGAAGGGGAAGATTGATATTTTACATTTTGTAGAAGGATTCTGAGCAGAGAGATGTCCATGATTTATACTTCAAGTGGTATATTTTTGGGATTGTAAACACTATTCAAGTCATCGAAATATTTTTATTTAAAGGACAGGAAATGAAAGTTTATTTATGGTTTGTTTTGTAAAGATATATTTCATAATAATTATGAATGTAATTTTATCAGAAGATGTTGATATTATGATGAGTATCTAGAGAATGTCACTGATGGTTTATTGGGTGAAAATATTAAGGTAGTGGAAGTAGTTTAGAATTTGAGGTTATCTAACCATAATGGTGGATTGATCGTGAACATTGGATGGAAATGGAACATGTTCTACTAGCCTATCATCTATAGAAAATATATTTTATATAAGTTGGTCTTTTTATAAGGATGAATATATTTTAAATATTGTATACTTATCTACAATATTGTTAATCCTTATTCTACCTAATAGTAAAAAATTTTGAGATGTTCTCTAATGGATTTATGAGGAATTTCCAAACCATGTAATATTATTTGACAACATTAATTTTGATATTTCCATTCTTTTTTTAATCATGATATGTTGGTTTTATTGATGTGTGTTTGAAAAGTGAAACTTAGTGTAGTGAATGATGAGATTAGTATACTCATATTCATGTACACAAATCATAGGGGGACAACCCAGTTGTTTGAATTATATAGTTCAGAAACCAATATAATGTGCGATATTCTAGTGGATTATAGTTCTATCTTCCAAAGGTTGCAAAAATTGTCTTTCCCCAAAAAAAACTAACAGAGAAAATTTTATCTAAGAAAAGAATAAGTGACTACATCTGTTTATTATAACAGTAAATCTTATACACATTTCATACAAAGCCCCTTGGTTCAAAATGATTCCACCATGCTCTATTGGAAGCATCTATAATCCCTACAGAGGGACTATTGAAATTAAATGATGTATGGTAGAAGAATTGAGGAAGAGAGGAAGATATAAAAATCTAATAAATGAATGAAACACCATTAAAACCTGCATGGATCACCAAGGGAACTAAAATGAGTATATAATCAAAGGAAGGAGATCCACCCTCCACTGGCATGTCCTGATAACCAAAACTCCAATGGGGTTTCTTTTGAAAAAGATCAAAATAAAAGAAATTCACGAATATAATGGTGGGATTCATGCATCCAAAAATAATTCCAATAAACTCCTACCATCCTCTCCATTATAGGGGTTTTGGGATAGTCTCAATGAAAACCCCATTGGAAATTTTGTGGGATTCCATCAAGATTCAATTGGGAATGAGTTGTTCTACATTAGCACTGGTCACCTACCATCCGTCCATGATATTAACTCGATCCTTCCTTGTCCATGTTACCAACTCAAAAAAAATCCATATAAACTTATAAAACATGTTAAAATTATACTACCACTCTATATATTCTCAAAAATTAAAATTTATCTGTATTTTTATCCTTTTCAATCTGACCATATTTTGGTCCCACTGGTCATTAAAGACATGGGTTGTTATAAAAGTAACACAATAACGTTTCTCATACCAAGATACTTTGAAAATTATTTTTGAATTCCTAAACAATGAATAAAATCCATCACTAGCCATTGATCAAGATTTTGAAATCTTTACGGGCACTCGGCCACACACTGTCTCTCGTAGAACTGAATCCCCCCTTAAACTTTAAATTCAATATATTGAACATCCTGACCATTTTCAATATTATTTGTTTTAATATGATTGTATATATACGTATCCAAAATTGTTTGAAATACACCCGTTGATCCACCACCATATTCTTTATCCTAGAAAATCCAACATAACTTGATAGTGAACCATCAACTCAATTGAATCTAGACCCCTCAACAACCAAAGGCTTATAAATAGACATAATTATATGATCTTGTAGATTAAATCATGAACCAAAAAACTATATTAAATTGTAAACCAAATACCTAGATTAGTTGATCTTGGTCATTAAATCGAATTGGATAATGAAATAAATAATGTTGGGAATTAAGAAAGCTATTGGGTTATAGGGAAGTTATTGAGAAGTTATGATAAATCATACATTAACAAATAACTTTTTTAGTAAGGAAGGTATGAAAAATAATACTTTAACCAATAAATTCTATAATAACTTCTCTTCCTAGATTAGTGTATCTTGGCCATTAATAGGGACTACCCACATAACATCCATTCATTATATTAATCGAATTGTATATATTAAATCTTGAACCCAATTCCTAGATTAGTGGATCTTAGACATTTAATCATGAACCTAATACCTAGGATTATTGTTAAAGTATTATTTCAATTAGAAGGAATATATATAGTGAGTTTTTTCAACTATTGGTAAAAATTCCTCCATCATATTATTATTTTATTTTACTACCCGAAATAACCTTCATATAGAGTAATTAGATGTTACGTCTTCATTTAGACATAGTAAATTGGATGAGTATATTTATATGAAACCTATAAATGGATTCTCAAAGGATTTTAAAACCAAAAAAGTCTTCCTTTTAAGAAAATATTTGTATGGTCTTAAGAAATTGTTTATGTAGTGGTAAAAATAATTTGATTCTTTTATAGTTCAGAATGAATTTTCTAGAAGTAAAATTGATGCATGTGTTTATTTTAAATAATTAAAGAATGTGTTTATATATTTACTTTTATATGTTAATGATATTATTATTATATAAAAGGAAATCAGGTTTATGAATAAAATGAAAATATAAATGAGTAGTCCTTTTTAAATTAAATGATTAGGGCATACACATTAAATCCTAGGTATGAAAATTACTAGGGATAGGAATTCTAGGGTGTTGTGTCATCATGAATCTACATTTTTCAATTAGAATTGATCTGATGGCCCATGTTTTAGGATCCACTAGATTTGTAGGATATAAATGCTTGGATGTTGTATCTCCTTGCATCTGATCATTGTAGGATTCAATGGAAATTAAAAAGTCATATTGAAAAGGCAGGAATTTCTCAGTAGAAAACTATTAACAGATAGACTCAACACTAAATCGGTCAAAGCCAATCCAGTCACCTATCAATATCATCTACCTATGAACCACCCTCATGGAGGCTTTCAGATTTTTTTCTTCTATGTTTGATTAATTTTAAGAGAAATAAGTGAAATAAATAAATTCAAAATAGTGGAGGGGATAAACCTTGAGAATATGATGTGCAGATGCTGAGCCAGATCAGGAGGGACCTGAGGAAGTGTGAAATTCCAACCATAGAATCCCCCACTGCTCAATCCTCTTTAACCCTCTCTGCTTTTTTCTTACTACTCACTCCATGCTTCCCCATATTTATATTACAACGGAGGAATATATACATCACCTCTTCTCGTTGAATTTTATTATACATAAATAAAAGAAGACTCTCACAAATCTAGGTTCATCGTTTGATTATAATATCACATCCTCATTATCTATACATATATATTACAAATATTTTCGGTTTTGGGAATACCTTGTTTGTCATCTTTGAGAGGAGACTTCTTAGCTCTAGTATAATGTGGGATTAATATTATAATCAAATGGTGACACCTGATTTGTGAAAGTCATCTTTTATTAAACTACATGAAAAAATGATTAAACTAATAAATTACTAATTATCATTTATTTATTTCCTACGCAAAATTAAATATAACACATAAATATAAAATACCTATTACCATTTACTAATAAATATGATTAATTGATTATTAAAGAATTAATAATAAAAATAAATACATAATGGTCTTTTTAAAATCTCTTTCTACTTCAACCCAAATATAAATGTTATAAAATGCACAGTTTTACTATAATTAAATCAATATATAATTATGACATAAACTCCAACTAAATCTCTCTTCCCTAGAAATCCTTATGGATTTTCAATGTGGGTTTCACATTCTTTATTTCTTATGCATAATTAAAAATATATTTTAATTATAATATATTAATCCAATTTAATTACTAATAAATAATAAATATAATACCCTAATAATAAATATCTATTACCATTTACTATTAATTATTAATTAATTAATATTAGTATTATTATTATTAAAAATAGTAATAACTAACAAAATAATTTGCAATTAATTAATATTTAATTATTAATAGTTAATAATTATTAGATAATTTAAAAATAAACTATATTTAACTACTTATTAATAATGTTAATTACTAATTAACTTATTAGTTAATAATTACTATGAATTATTATTAACCATTTACTAATAAATATTTAAAAATATTATTTAGTTACCAAATATAAATACTAAATATTAAATTAATATATTATTTATTATTTATTATTTATTATTTATTCTTAAATTAGTATTTATTAATTTACTATTTTTTTCTAATTAATATTAATTACCAATATATATTAATTAAATGTTATTATTTATTATTTATTAATATTTATTAATTAAATAATTTTTTCTAATTTGGTTTTCAACAGGGAGCAGCACGGTATTAAAAAGGATGGATTGGATTCAAACAGTGGGTAGCCTGGTGAGGCTTCAATGTCCAAGATGGATCTTGTAGATAATGAGAACATTGTAGAGAAGACTGTGGGCTCTCAATATTTTTCCCAAAACCATGTTTTGAATAGTGGTTGGGATGATAAAGCTATGGATGAGCATCATTCTCCCTCTTTTAGACATGTTCTATCTCAATCCTTAGAGGAGGAAAAACCTATGTATAGTCAAAAAGATAGTGAGAGTGAAGTTCACAATGTGTCTTTTAAAAGTTATGTAAAACGCATTTATTACTACTAAAAATCATTGTTGATTTCAAAATCATTAAAAATTGTCCACTATTATCAGCACTAGAAAAGAAATGACAAAGGTGTTCATTTATCAGTTCTAGTTTAGGGATAATAAATTTCATACTATTGTGGTGTTCTATTAAAATTATAGTTCACTATAAGAAATACACTAGTACATGAAAAATTTGTAATTTAAATCAAATAAAAATTATATCACAAATACGAGAAAAAACACTAAATTATAGAAATTTCATGCATTGTTTTTTATAATTACCTAAGCAAGTATTATCACAAAAATTCAATAATAATAATGGTTTCATTATCTTTGGCACCCGACCCCCTCCCAAAATAGTCTGATCATAGTATCAATTGTTGAAAAAACCACTGAAGCTTGAGAAAAATAATCCACTTATATAGGAAAAACCTTTTTATGTAAGTAAAACTATAAAAAAATTAGACATAAATATGAAACAATGCATTAATAAATTTTCAATTTTAAACTAAAGGACTCAATTTGATTCATACCATTCACACTATTCATCTGATTGATATGTGGATGATTCCTACACATCACAAGTGAATCAAGGATCATTTTCTTAATGTACCAATACAATATGATTGATTTTTCTTGGTGTTCAGTATGTCACGTGGAGATATACCAGTCACATCATGTTTTTGTCTAATTAAAGACTGATTCATATACATCAAAAATGACTCAGGAATCATTTTCCTAAAGTATCAAGACAATCCAAACGTGTTTTCTTAGTTTTAAGTGGGTGACACATGTTTTGAACTAAATTTTCAATTTAAACAAATAAAATACACTTTTAGTCCTTATCACACTTCGACCATAGTTATTCCTTTATTTTATTCTATTCAGGGATTTCGTTATTTTGGTTGGAGTTCAGGTCAATTACCTGGTATAATTTTTGAGTTTTGGAGGCTTTGAGTGAGTTTTTGCATTGTGCACGGTTATAGAGCATGGTTTGGAGGAAAATTTTACGGCCTGTTAAGGCTCAAGGTGTTTCTATTTGTTTTTAAAAATTCATGGTTTTTCAAGAATGGTTTGAGAATGGTTTGGGCCAAACTGTGTGAGTCATAGGAGAAACTATGCTGCTCTTGGATGGCTCTTGGATGGTGTCTAGGGCAGGTTCACGACATGTGCAGGGTTTTATGAAACTGTTTAGTAAACGTTCAAGAAGGATCTATCATTTGACAAAGTTATTTTTCACAACAATCATTCAATTTTCCATACTGTGCGGCCATCCCATGTAGGGAGGTCCCTATTCTCTAGTGGGATTCACATAGTTGGTGTACGTTTTGGGAAACTGTGTGTCCTAACGATGCGAGTTGCCCAGGTGTTTAAATATCTTGAAATTCCTATTCTTCCCTTGCCTCCTTTATCCCCAATTCGAGCCCTCCTCTCCTTAGATTAGTTTTTTCACATGAAGGGGTCCCTAAACACTGTCCCCATTAGATCTTGTTCTCCCATAGATGCATTTTAAAGGTTCTAATGTATGTTTCTTTGATTTTTTGACCATTTTCTTTCTCCTCAATTCTTCTTCATCTTGTTTCTTGGGTTTTCATGGTTGGATTCTCTCTTATAAAATATCTACAGTGAGTTTAAGATAATTTTGGTTGATTTATTTGGTTCTAGGGTGTTCTTATTGTTCCTTGTGCTTATTTATTCTTTATATGAGGGTTTCACTGTGTCTGCAGGTAATTGAGGTAGGTGTTTCCATCTGTTTCCTTTCCGAAGCATACCATATGATGCTTGAGAATTTATAATTAATTTATAAAAAAATTTATTATATTTTTAAAATTTTTGTTTGATTTATTTTTTTATTACATGTTGTAAATTTTTTGGGAAATGGAATTCAAAAGGGTTTATTTAAATATGACTATATATAAATGAATTCAAGGTGTTCGTTAAAATTACCATGGCCTCTTTAAATTTTTTTTGGTTTTTTGACACAATTGTTGGCCTTGTTTGTGTTTTTATATATTTATATTCATTGTGAATTTAATTTGGTGTGTTTTTTAGGTGTCTCTTTAGGGTATTATGGTTGTGGGTAAAACGTTTAAAAGGTTCTTCAAGTATTTAAATGTGAAATTTTGTTTCTTAGTGAGGTTTTGTGGGAGCTATTGTATGTGGGAACATCTATATGTGCACAAGGCACACATATGTATGGGATTACAAATTATGATAGCCTCTTGTTGTAAATGTCCCTCTCTTGGAATGGATTTTCAAACACTCAACCCCTATTCCTCCCCTTCTCCCTTCTCTTCCCAAAATAGATCTTTAAAAACCCTTGGTTCTTTCTAAATTGTTATTTGGTTTCAAACTTATGAAAATATGGCTTTCAAAGATGATTTTCATTTTCTTGGACCATTTGAAATTTTAATACATGGATTGGTAACTAAATTGAGTAATGTACTATTTTTAACTTTGAGATGGGGTATGGTTTCTAAATGTCCTAAAATCCCATTTGGAACCTTTTGTAAATGTTTTGTTTGTAGGTTCTAGGTGCAGCGGAAGCGCAGTTGGGCTGGCACCCAAATATAATTTTTACCATGATCAATGATTATTCTGGGATCAATATGATGATGAATTCCAGTATCCACGGAATAGATTCAATGATTTATATAAAGAAGGAAGAGGCCCAAAACCTTTAGATAGGATCTTTCACATCATGTTTCTAATTAATTTAATTAATTTCATTAAGAAAATAATACCTGGACCTTGGGTATTTTCTTTATTGATGATGTTGATCTTCTAGAATGACCTTTCTAGATTATCGTGTTTCACTTGAAAGGATCCATAATAGAATCCCTCTAGCGGTGATCCACATGTGCTCTGATGGCCTCTGATCGACACCACTTGTTCTGTAGGTGCTAACGAGGCGAAGTGAGTGTATTTTGTCGGCCATTCATGATCATTTCTTCTTCGGCCTAGAAGAATTTCTCTAGTTTTTGAGATTGAAGGGAAGAAAATTCAAGAGATAAATCTTTTAGTTCAAAAATTCTCAATTCACCGGGTGTGTGGTTCACTACATGGAATAATAGACGTATGTGTCTATTTAATGACATGGGGCTTCAGTTACAATATTTAATCGTGTAACAGCAATTAAATACATTCATTGATTTATAGAAAACCAATGCTATTGATAATAATACTAAATCATTATTTATGGTGCGCCAACTTGCGCAAAACAAAAATATAAATAAAATTCTATGTCACAAAATAATGTCAACGTTGTTTTAATTTTTCTAAGTAGCTAAATAATTATATATCATCTTGCAAAAAATTATTTTACTACCGAACCAGCCTTGGTCCGTTCGAACTCCACTTCCATTTATTGAGCACCTGAATAAATAAATAAATAAATAATTTATTCTCTTAAATAAATGTTTTATTTACAAACAAGTAAAAAAAATTATTAAATGTTTAATAAAATAAATAAATATATTTTACCCACAATCCGGTGAATAAATATTTATTTAATTTATGCATTCATTTTAACTTGATTAAAATTATTCCATTGTCTTGAAAATAACATTTATTAATTAAATTCAAATAGAATTTAACCGGAACCACTATAAACACTTAGTGTGTGACCCTCTAAGATTCTTTCTCGTTGTCATTAGGTGGGATTGCCTAAAGTCCAAGAGTATTTTATACCAACCGATAAAGGAACCCAAGAGAAAGAACTTAATGTCACAACAACGACATCCATATATGAATGCTCACAATGTAATATAATCCCTTTGTTGTAATATTTCATCAACTAGGTTTGATGATAGTGTCATCAACTTTTATACTTGATACATCATTCTTTGACTACCTGAAATAAACCCATCATTACACCATGGAAATGCAGTTTCACGGGATGGTTCTATTTCAATAAAAGGACCGAGATATAAACTTTCACAAATGGAAGGGACAAATCCTTCCTTGGCATATCCATTAATAACATTCTACTCATGACGCACCCAACGTACCCTAATTCCCACCAACTGTCTACATAATTTTTTTCCTCAGTAAATCAATGTGCGCAAGTCATGACATGTATTAATAATAATATAAAATTATAATGATAATTACACATGCTTGCAGATAGAAATATTTGAGGATATCAGAACATGTAGAATTTCTACTGGTGGGTATGTTCTCATAATCTCCTGTCTTGGAGATAAGGAAGTGTGAACTTCATGGGAGGAATCCTCATCTGTTTTCGAGTACTCAAACCTGATGTTCTATATTCTATGTGTCCCATCATAGTGTGTCATCCAACCGTAGAACAATATTTAAGAATATTGTTATAGCATTTCAAGGTTCTCTTCATAGCAGGGAACTGCCATGACCTTATTAATGCAACAAATACTCTAGGAAATTATTACAGCATATTCAGGTAAAACGATGGACAATATGTAATAAGATGTTTAAAATTTAAATACATTAAATATATATGTAATCAAAGTAAAACCAGTTGGTTCTAGGACACCATATCTTACAAACTCTCACTTGGACTAGAGACAAATGACAACGACTTTCACTCCACTAGACCTCACATGGTGATCATGTTTCTAATGAGTCAAGGATTTAGTCAAGGGGTCCTCCAAGTTGTCTTCTCTGGAAATATTGATCTCTGCAACTTCACCTCTTTGAGAAAAAAACCCTCAAGAGATGATACTTCTAAATTATGTGCTACATCTGCTGATGTGACCTTGGATCTTTTGCAAGAGCCACTGCTACAGTATTATCATAGTATAGTGTGATGGGATCTTTACTTCTAGGTATCACATCTAGCTTCTAGATGAAGCTTCACATCCAAAATTCTTCTTTAACTATCTCAAAATCTATGATATACTCAAACTCTTCTGTAGAATATGCAACCACACTCTGCTTTGAGCGCTTCTAGCTCACTAAACCTCCATTCAAAGTGAAGATGTATCCCATTTGTGACTTTATGTCATCTTGATCAGTTTGGAAACTAGAATTTTCATATCCGTTGATAACTAGTTCTTGATATCTTCTTAAAATAGTAACATATCATTAGTATTCCTCATATACATTAGGATAGTCTTGATTTTAATCCAATAGTAGTCAGCTAGGTCATCTTGATATCAGCCTACTACACTCAATGCGTATGTGACATCCAGCCAAGTACATAGAATGGAATTCATGACTAACCCAATTGTTGATGCGTATGGATTCTATGCCATTATAGTTCTTTCCTTGTGTGATTGAGGGCACATTTTCCTAAAAATATGAATTCCTTGTGATGCTGGAAACAATACCTTTTTGGATTATTCCATACTAAATCTCTTCAGTATCTTATCAATGTATGTACTTTGACTTAGGACCAGTAATCTCTTGGATCTATCACAATGGATCTTGATCCCAAGAATATATGTTGCCTCGCCCAAGTCCAATATGGATAAGCATTGATTCAACCATGCCTTAACTGATTGTAAGACCTGAAGGTTCCGGGTGCAGCGGAAGCGCGTTGGTGGGTTTGCCCAACTTTAATATTAACGTTAAACAACGTTCAATCTGAGATCCGTCACGATATAAAACGCCGAATCTTCGGAGTAGAATGAAGAACTAAAAGAAAAGAAGAGTCCCGGAACCCTTGAGTAAGGATCTTAATATGTTGGTTATAATTAATTTAATTAATTCATAAGAATTACCTCGATAGAATTATTTCTTCGTTGGTGTCTCCGATCACGATCTTGTGATCCGTTGTTGCGTCGGAGAATCCAAGTGTAGGATTCCTCTAGCGGTGATCCACACGTGTGCCACGTATCTATGGACGTCACCGAAGGGAACTCCGGGTGCTAGCACAGAATATCCTTTGCTTGCGATGTCCATCTTCGATTGCCTTGATCCGGTGGAGGATCTTGCTTTCGTAACATGAAAGCATTCTTGGTGGAAAGGGAATTGTCTCTTGGCTTGAGAGTATTTCCAATCCGTTGTGCACAACCAAAAAATGGCTAACCCTTTTTTGAGAATAATGTAATTAGGATTTACAATACCTAGAATAATAAAATAAATTAAATGCTCATAAGCATTTAATCATTTCATTTAATTCTTAGTAATACCCCATGTCTTAATAATGACAGTTGACCATCATTATTACTTGACATGCATCCAACGTATTACATTTAATATCATTTAATTAAATAAACAAATATTTTCTCATGAATCCTGAAAAATAAGCTACACGACGTGTATATATAAATATACATGGCGTGTACTTTTATTTTTTCAGTTTTATTTATTTTCCTCCACCATATTTATTAGACCTTGAGTAATGGCTATTTATTTCTTAAATAAATGTAACTACATTACTCGCTAATAAATATATATTATTTCACCCACAATATATTCTCTTGAATAACTAGTGTCGAAATAAATGCGATCATACATATTTGAATAATTATTAAACGACAACCGGGAATAATCTTTATTCAACTTGTTAAATTAATATTTAACTGAGATACATGGACACACTTAGTGTGTGACCCTCTAGGCTTATTTCTCAGTGGCATTAGGCAGAGCCTGCCCAAAGTCCAAGGTCAGCATCTTGCAACACGCCAAGGCACCCATAGAGAAAGAAGTTAACGCCGCAATGACGTGTCACCTCCTACGAATGCTTACCGTGTAATATAATCCCTTTGTCTCGATATCTCCAATCAAGCGGGTTGCATGCTAGTGCCATCAACCCATGTGCTTGATAATTCTTTCTTTGACTTCCTGGAATTGAACTTTCCCATACCTTACCATTGACATGGATTTATTTAGGCTATATCAATTCCATCAAAGGGCCTGAGATATCTACATCCGTTATGGAACAGAAGGGACAAATCCTTTCTCGCATTATCTATTAATGCGGTATTACTCGTGACACACCCAACGTATCCTACCTCGCTGCGAACATTGTGTCGTCACAGTTTTCGTCAATACATCTAAGTGCCCGAGTTGTAATACCCATTAATAATAATCTTAAAGTCGAAGGACCAATACACACATCTGCAGATAGGAACATCCAATGACACTATGAAATGTGGATTTCCTACTGGCAGGTCTCGTTCTTATAATATCCTCCTGGATATTACCAAGGGAGCACACCATGAAAAGGTGCCTCAATGTTTTATGAGTCCTCACCCCTAATGACCTGTATTATTTGTGTCTCTCAAATAATATCATCCGGCCATAGAACATACATTCAAGAACTGTGTTATGGAACTTCCGGGTTCTCATCATAGCAGGGATCTGCTATGACCCTTTAATGCAACAGTTTTCCTTAGGATATTAGCACATGAAATGTCATGAAGAAGAACAATAAAGATGTGATAAGGCTTTTATTTAATGAATAAAGTACAAAGTAGTTGGTTCTAGACCACCAACTCCAACAGACTCCCACTTGGACTAAAGCCAACTGCTAACAACCTTTAACCCGCTAGCTCTCACATGATATTCATGCTTCTGTTAAGATAGGCCTTTATTCATGGGGTCCACCACGTTATCTTCCATGGACACTATGCTCACTGCAACTTCACCCCTTTGATAGAAATCCCTCAAGAGGTGATACTTCCGGATTATGTGCTTTGTCCGTTGATGTGACCTTGGTTCTTTTTCAAGAGTCACCGCTGCAGTATTATCACAATAAAATGTAATGTGATCTTTAATGATAGGCACCACATCAAGATCCTGGACAAAGTTCCGAATCTAGACGGCTTCCTTGGCTGCATCATAAGCTGCTATATACTCAGACTCTACTGTAGAATCGGTGACAACTAGCTGCTTTGAACTCTTCCAGCTCACAGCTCCTCTATTGAGACAGAAAACATATCAAAATTGCGACTTCAGATCATTCTGATCTATCTAAAAGCTAGCATCAGCATACCCTCTAATGAAAACCTCCTCGTATCCTCCATACACCAGGAACATATCCTTAGTTCTTCTTATATACTTAAGGATAGTCTTAACAACAGTCCAATGCTGTTCTCCTGGATCTTCTTGATATCTGCCTACCATGCTTTGTGCATAGGCAACATCAAGCCTGGTACATAACATGGCATACATGAGGGATCCTATAGCTGAATCGTATGGGATCTTACTCATCCTATCTTTCTCCTGTTGTGTCTGGGGACACATTTTCTTAGAAATATGTAAGCCATGTGACACTGGAACCAATCCCCTCTTGAATTTTTCCATACTAAATCTCTTTAGTATCTGGTCAATGTATGTTCCATGACTTTTTCTATGCATCCTCGTGGATCTATCACGTATGATCTTGATCCCTAGAATGTAGGCTACTTCTCCTAAGTCCTTCATTGAGAAACACTTGTTCAACCAGTCCTTAACTGACTGTAAGGTTGGTACTTCATTTCCAATAAGAAATATGTCATCAACATATACCACTAGGATGACGACCGCATTCCCATTAAACCGCTTAAAAATACATGGCTCACATTCGTTCTTAATGAAACCAAATTCCTTTATGGCTTCATCAAATCGAATGTTCCATGACCTGGATGCTTGTTTCAATCCATAAATGGATTTCTGCAACTTGCAAACCCGTTTGGCTTCACCTGGTGTCACAAACCCTTCTAGTTGTGTCATATAGACATCTTCATGAAGGTTCCCGTTAAGGAATGCGGTTTTGACATTCATCTACCAAATCTCGTAGTCATGGTAAGCTGCTATGGCAAGTATGATTCTTATGGAATTAAACATGGCAGCTGGCAAGAAGGTTTCATCATAGTCAATTCCTTGATGCTGTCTGAATCCTCTAGCCACTAGCATTGCTTTATAGGTGCTAACTTGACCTTCCATGTCTAGCTTTCTTTTGAATACCCATTTTCATCCAACAAGCATTACATCAACTGGCTCATCGACCATAACCCAAACTTGGTTCTGATACATGGAATCCATCTCAGAATTTATAGCTTCTAGCCATCTTGTAGCTTCTGAGCTTTCTACTACTTCCTTATAGGAGAGAGGTTCATCATTGTACAACAATAATGATTCACCATCCTCAGTGACTAGGAAACCAAATCTCTCTGGTTCCCTTACCTCTCTTGAGCTCCTACGTAGTACTTGTGTTTCTGGAACCTCTTCCACGGGGACTTGGGGAACTTGTTCCTGTACCAACTCCTGTGTATATTGAGCATCAACTTCGTCGAATTCAATCTTGCTCCCACTATCCTTCTTGAAGATGTGCTCCCTCTCAATAAAGAAGGCTTGTCTGGCGACAATCACTTTCTTGTCTTGAGGGTTATATAGGTAATATCCTTTTGTTTCCTTGGGATATCCTATAAAGATACACTTCGTGCCCTGGGGTGCTAGTTTGTTGCCTGAGAAGGCCTTAACAAACGTCTCACATCCCCATACATGTATGTGCGACAAAGTGGGTTTCCGTCCATTCCATAAATCTGATGGAATTCCATTTTCCACCTTAGTTGGTACTCGGTTTAATGTGTATGCTGCAGTTTGTAATGCATATCCCCAAAAGGATAATGGAAGATCTACATGACTCATCATCGACCTTACCATGTCCTACAAGGTGTGGTTCCTCCTTTCACTAACACCATTCCACTGTGGTGTATAAGGAGTAGTGAGCTGAGATAGAATCCCAGACTCCCATAGAAGATCGATGAACACTTGGTTTAGATATTCTCCACCTCGATTCGATCGAAGCTTCTTTATCTTCTTACCAAGCTGATTCTATACTTAATTCTTGAATTCCTTAAATTTATCTAAGGCTTCTGACTTGTACCTCATCAAGTAGAGATAGCCATATCTACTCAAGTCATCAGTAAAAGTAATGAAGTAATAATATCCACCTCTATCTTCTACTGGAAATGGTCCACACACATCCGTGTGTACCAATCCTAGAATCTCTATGGCCCTTTCACCTTGTCCACCAAAAGGCTTCTTGGTCATTTTTCCTTGTAAACAAGCGTGACATCTATCAAGTGGTTTTAGCTCAGTAGAGTCTAAATAACCATCTTGGCAGAGCTTTGTCAAACGCTTCTCGTTCACATGACCAAGGCGGTGATGCCATAACTGGGTGATGTATGAGTCATGTGAGTTTGTTTCGGTATGGATTTCCAACACTTGGTTTTCGTAATTCAATACATACAAACCATTATTTAAATGTGCCATACCATAACATACGTTATTCTTATAAAAGAGACAACCCTTATTTCCAAATTTGAAAACAAATCCCTCTATATCCAAACAAGATACATAAATTATGTTCTTGGTAACACTAGGCACATAATAACAGTTATGTAAAACAAAAATCATCCCAGTCGGAAATGAGAGGTGGTAGTTGCCAATAGCCAACACAGCCATCCTTGCGCTATTGGCAGCTCAAAGATCCACCTCTCCTCTAGCAATCTTTCTAAATCTACTTGGTTCCAGCATTTGAATACACTTGTGAGCCCCACAAGCTGTATCTAATACCCAATGTGTAGAAATAGAAAGATTGCACTCGATAAAAAACACACCTTTAGCATCCCCACGCTTCTGGGTGCAGTTAATCTTCCAGTTTCCCTGCTTGCCACATGAAAAACACATTGCCTCTCGTTCCTTGACCTACCTCTGGATCTTCCCCTTCTTGGAGGGACGGTGCTCGGGGGCTTCAGACTGTTTATAACTCTTTGGCCCCTTTGCCTCGTCCTTCCTTTTCTTGTTCACCATAAGGATTGCGGGTTTGTCATGCCCCATGTCCTTATCTACCTGGCGAATCAATGTCAGAAGCTCTAATAGACTCTTCTCATTGCCGCTCATGTTATAGTTGAAAATGAAGCTAGAGAAGGTCTTGGGCAGTGATGATAGGATGATATCTGTACGCAACTCATCCGGGAATTTAATCCCTAAGATGTCCAAGCGTTCAATGTAGCCAATAAGCTTGACTACATGAGGCCCAGCCGGCGTAGACTCTCTAAGCTTCGTGGTGAACAAATCATTGGAGATCTCATACCTCTCATGTCTCGCCTTCTCTTGATATAGATCCTTAAGGTGATACATCATGTTATACGCGTCCATGTTTTCATGTTGCTTCAAGAGCTCATTTGACATGGCTGATAGCATGAAACACTGGACATCTGTGGCATCATCCATGTGTTTCATCTAGAGAGATAATTCCTCATCACTAGCCTCTTTCCCAGGCGCATCTGTAATAGGCTCTTCCAGCACATACAATTTCCTTTCATGGTGAAGGACGACGCATAAACGCCTCTGCCACTCTTGGAAATTGGTGCCACTAAGAAGGTTTTCCTTCTCGAGTATGGTGCACAATGATATGTTTGAAGTAATTTTCTTTCCGTTTCTACAAATTAAGATGAGAAAAGGTTTAGTACTTTATTACAAAATTTGAGACAAATAAATTAATTAATACTTATTAGTCTCCCACTATTTTATCGAAATCCAATAGCCCCCACCATTGACTTCGGAATATTCTGTTGCGTGGATATTCTAGTGGCAAGGATCCATATTGCCCTTCGCATTACCCCAACTAGGGTTGGTCAAGCAACTTGAAGGGTTTTAGGTAGGCATTCCAAATTCCAACTGCATTAACTCGCAGCTCCTTGATCCGCTGAGTGGACACCCCAATCCTGAAATCCTTTTTGTATTTCCTCAACCTTTGCCTCTTGGTCACACCAAGTCCTACTATGGCAGTCAACCCTTGATGCGAACCAATTCAAGTCAACCCAAAACCTTGAATTAGAATTCCCAGATAATTGAAATCACCCCAACTAGGGTTGGTCAAGCACTTTGAACTATGGTTCGATTCTAACCAAGATTATGGAAGGCTATGCTGACTTAATATTTATTTTGAGTGATTTTATCCTTATATGTAAATTTCCATTTTATTATCTTTGATTACATGCTTGTTAATATTAAGTGGAATATACTTAAGTGATTAACCATGTCTAAGATAATATTTACGTATAAAAGTGTTTTTATTTTAGTTCCATCTTGCATGCTTGTTATATTCATTAATTGTGTGATCGTGACAACACACCCACAATAAATAAACCATGCAACTGACAGAAATAAAATAAATGGTATGATCATGATTTTGTTCTATTGGTTATTTTATCTAGCGGTTGATAAAATAACCCAAGACCTAGGGGAGAAACACCTTGAACCTTTCGGGTTCGTGTTTACAGCTTTCCACCTGTCCACCTTTGTATCTCCTTGGATTGGTTTCACCTCGGCTCCTGAATTAAGCCGCCTCCACTAGCTTGGGAGATCCATCCATTACATATGCATTTATCTCACATGAAGGTGAGGGGTAAAAGGGGTTTTTACATAATAGAATCCTTGGGCGCGCAGGCCCTACATATTAATGAGGAGATGGCTCGCAGGCCAACAAATTTAATTTAAATAAATAAATTAAAAGAAACCATTCACAAACAAAGGTCTCGGTCTAGCTCATGATCATTTATACATGCAACGATATTTATGCATAAATAAAACTATCATTTTATTCTTTAATCGTTCTTGTTTAAGATAAATCACGCTTGAATCAATTAATTATATTTAATTAATCAATCCTTTTATCTTAAATCCCTTTTCTGAATTTCATTGATATTCTCATACATCATAATTTTAAACAAATAAATTCATCTAAAATTATCCGTGTACGTAACTTGTACCTTGGAGGCAACCCGGTGAGTTCCCTTTCATTACGCAGATGTTAAATTAAACACACATATATAAAACACATATCACGTGTTGTGACTCAGCTTTACGCCTGCACTATGGTACATGTCTCAAGGGTTTGTATAATATAATAATTAAATTTTAATAAATCTGCGTAATTTGGGTGAGTACACGGCGTGTAGTTCTGACTACACGGCGTGTACTTTTCTTCACCGTCCATCCGAAGTACACGCCCGAGGACATGGCATGTAAATGTACTTCGGAAATTTTCGAAGTACACGGCGTGTTCTTTTGGACACACACCGTGTAGTTTCCGTGTTACACGGTTTCCAGCTGGGCAAGCCATGTACGGGGTACACGGCCCAACCCGAACCCGAAGGGACTACACGACGTGTTCAGTTAGACCACATGAGGTGTAATCCGGAAACCGTGTGCCACCTGTTTCTCGTCAACACACGGTGTCATAAATGACCTCAATACACGGCCCAGTTTGGTGGATCGGTCAATGCATTGAACCTAGACTACATGGCGTGTACTTCCGAATACACGCCGTGTATTCTGGTGTTGTACGGCCAGAAATGTTCGGCTCCTCCGGATGAGTTCCCCTATTTTATTTTAATCAAAATTAGAAGAAAAAATCATTTCTGTGAGGTGAATGAGAAACGAGGGAGGAGGAACGGATCTCCATATTCAGATTTCCAGAACGACTAAACATGAATTGAAATAACTAAATTATTAAATGCGTAAATCAACAACGAAAAACTAAATAATTAGAATAAACGATATGAACCCTCTGATACCACTTGAAGGTTTCGGGCACAGCAGAAGCACGTTGGTGGGTTTTCCCAACATTAATTTTAACGTTAAACAACGTTCAATCCGAGATCTGTCACGATATAAATCGCCGAATCTTCAGAGTAGAACGAAGAACGACAAGAAAAGAAGAGTCCCGAAACCCTTGAGGAAGGATCTTCATATGTTGGTTATAATTAATTTAATTAATTCATAAGAATTACCTCGATGGAATTATTTCTTCGTTGGTGTCTCCGATCATGATCCTGTGATCCGTCATTGCATCGGAGAATCCCAGTGTAGGATTCCTCTAGCGGTGATCCACACGTGTGCCACGTATCTCTGGACGTCGCCGAAGGGAACTCCGGGTGCTAGTGCAGAAGATCCTTCGCTTGTGATGTCTGTCTTCGGTCGCCTTGATCCGGTGGAGGATCTTGCTTTCGTAACTTGAAAGCATTCTTGGTGGAAAGGGAATTCTCTCTTGTCTTGATAGTATTTCCAATCTGTTGTGCACAACCAAAAAATGGCTAACCCTTTTTTGAGAATAATTTAATTAGGATTTACAATACCTAGAATAATAAAATAAATTAATTGTTCATAAGAATTTAATCATTTCATTTAATTCTTAGTAATACCCCATGTCTTAATAATGATAGTTGACCATCATTATTACTTGACATGCGTCCAACGTATTACATTTAATATCATTTAATTAAATAAACAATATTTTATCACGAATCCCGAAAAATAAACTACACGGTGTGTATGTATAAATATACATGGAGTGTACTTTTATTTTTTCAGTTTTATTTATTTTCCTCCCCCATATTTATTAGACCTTGAGTAATGGCTATTTATTTCTTAAATAAATGTAACTGCATTACTCGCTAATAAATATATATTATTTCACCCACAATATATTCTCTTGAATAACTAGTGTCGAAATAAATGTGATCAGACATCTTTGAATAATTATTAAACCAAAATCGGGAATAATCTTTATTCAACTTGTTAAATTAATATTTAACTGAGATACATGGACACACTTAGTGTGTGACCCTCTAGGCCTCTTTCTCAGTGGAATTAGGCGGAGCCTGCCCAAAGTCCAAGGTTAGCATCTAGAAACACACCAAGGCACCCATAGAGAAATAAATTAACCCCGCAATGACGTGTCACCTCCTACGAATGCTTACCGTGTAATATAATACCTTTGTCTCGATATCTCCGATCAAGTGGGTTGCATGCTAGTGCCATCAACCCATGTGCTTGATTATTCTTTCTTTGACTTCCCGGAATTGAACTTTCCCATACCTTACCATGGCCATGGATTTATTTAGGCTATATCAATTCCATAAAAGGGCATGAGATATCTACTTCCATTATGGAACAGAAGGGACAAATCCTTTCTCACATTATCTATTAATACGGTATTACTCGTGACACATCCAACGTATCCTACCTCGCTGCGAACAGTGTGTCATCACATTTTTCGTCAATACATCTAAGTGCGCGAGTTGTAATACCCATTAATAATAATCTTAAAGTCTAAGGACCAATACACACGTCCACAGATAGGAACATCCAATGACACTATGAAATGTGGATTTATTACTGGCGGGTCTCGTTCTCATAATATCCTCCTGGATATTACCAAGGGCACACAGCATGAGAAGGTGCCTCAAAGTTTTATGAGTCCTCACCCCTAATGACCTGTATTATTTGTGTCCCTCAAATAATATCATCCGGCCATAGAACATACATTCAAGAACAGTGTTATGGAACTTCTGGGTTCTCATCATAGCAGGGATCCGCTATGACCCTTTAATGCAACAGTTTTCCTTAGGACATTATCACATGACATGTCACGCAGAAGAACAATCAAGATGTGATAATGCTTTTATTTAATGAATAAAGTACAAAGTAGTTGGTTCTAGACCACCAACTCCAACAAGACCAATATCATATTTCCAATATGTAATATTTCATAAACATATACTATTAGGAAAACAAATTCACTCCCGCTAAACTGTTTGTAGACACCAGGCTCACATTCATTCTTGATAAAACCAAATTTTGTTATGGCTTCATCAAAATGAATGGTCCAAGACTTGGATGCTTTATATAATCCATAAATTGATTTCTTCCACTTTCATGCCTTATTGGCATCCTTTAGAGTAATAAAATCTTCATTTTGTTTCATGTAGACATCTTCCTAAAGGTTCCCATTTAGGAATCATGTTTTGACATCCATTTTCCAAATCTCATAGTCATGGTAAGAAGCAATGCCCAATAGAATTCTAATGTATTTCCGCATTTCCACTAGTGAAAAGGTTTCGTTATAGTCAATGACATGATAATTTTTGAACCCTTTTGAAACCAGTCGTTCCATATAGTTACAGACTTTTCCTTCCATGTAAATTTTCTTCTTGAATACCCATTTGAAACCATCAGTATTTACATCAACTAGATGATCTACCAAAATCCAGACATGGTTTTCATACATGGAATCTATTTCAAAATTCATGGCTTCTTGCCACTTGGAAACATCTATTCCACTTACTTCTTCCTTGAAAGTTATGGGATCATTATTATCAACTAATAACGAGTCACCATCCTCATCTGGAGGCGAAAAGGATTATAGTGAGATAACACCATAGTACACGTCATGTAATCGGAGTTACACAATGTGTAGTTGTGTTCAATGCATTAAGAGTTAATTCAGAATTAATTTACATCGTGTTCATTGATGACACATACTGCATTTATTTCTTAAACCACATGTTGACCAGGCTAGTCTAGCGCACGGTCTACTAGAGTGCTCACCATGTAGCCCACATGCATAGAGTGTAGTCCCTTTGAGTCACAGATGGGATCTGTATTTCATACACGGCCTACCTAACTGGTGACTAAAATTTGGATACCACATGACATGTATTTCGTTGGACATGTCATGTACTCCATTTTCTGAGGTGCGATTTACACCTCAAGTCCCTAGGCGTGTTCCCTAGATATATAGTGAAGGATTTATAGGCCATGTAGCTATCATGTACATGTCATGTACTTATATCAAATTATGAAGATTTAAAATTTATTTATTATATTGTGAAAACCTTATCGACATGTTCTTGCATGTGGTCATTTTGATAGAACATGACATGTGATGAGTTTTAATATATATATATATATATATATAATTAATATTTTTGTAATGATAAGATCTCCAAATCATGTATGAGCTGTATTACAGTTGTTACCCTATATAAATTTAAGCATAAAACGTGATAAAAAAATATGTACTTTGTGTAATCATTAAGGTGAAGTGCACATCATAAAAGTACATGATAAGTCATGTATTCCGTATGTCACAAGACGAAATAGTATACAATTATAATACATGTTGGGTAGAATCAGATGAGTATTCTCCCTGTTTCCTCCAAGGTAATGTTTTGTAAACAATTAATTTTAAATAAATTTATTATTTTTTATGAAAATTATAATTAATGATTATTTGAAGAATGTAAAATGATAATTAAGATAAAAGAATTGATTAATTAAAGAAGATAATTACTTTATACGAGAGAGATTTATCTTAAATAATAATGATTAAGAATTGAATTCTTGTTTTGTTAAATGTATAACTTGTTGCATGCATGTGGATGATCATGAGCATAGACCAGACCTTTATTTATCATTGGTTTCATTTAATTTATTAAATTATGTTTTTGGATTACATGCCTTCTCTCCCCCTATTATGTAAGGTTCTATGTGACCATGGTTTCATTTATATAAACCCTTTTCCCCTTACCTATGTGTGAGTAAAATCATATGTAAAGGATGGATCTCCCAAGCCAGTGGAGATAGTTCAAGTGTGGATTTTAGGCGAAACCAACCCATAAGAGATAAATAGGTGGACATGTTGAAAGATGTAACATTTAACTTAGTTGGTTCAAGGTGTTTCCCCCTCAGTAAACAGTTAGTTTATTAACCTCTAGATAAACTAACCATTCGTAAATATCATGATCATACAACTTTATTATTTTAATTCTATCAATTCGCATGGTTTTTTCATTATGGGTGTTTTTTCATGATCACATAATTAATGAATTAACAAGCATTCAAGATAGAAATAAAATAAATTGGATTATGCATTAATATTATAAAGACATGCCTAATCACTTAATTAAATACACTTAATATTAAAAATTGTGTGATAATGATAATAATTGTAAATATACTCATAAAAGGATAAAATTACTCGATGATATATATTAATTCAGTATAGCCTTCCACTAACTTAGTTAAAATTGAACCATAGTTCAAAGTTCTTGAACAGCCAAAGTTGGGTTGCTTTCAATTATTGGGGAATTTTAACTTGATGGTTTGGGTTGACTTAACTTGGTTCACATCAAGGTTTGACTTCTAAAGAAGTACATGGTGTAACTGAGAGGAAAGGGTTGAAGAAATATAATTAATTATCTCAGGATTGGGGAGTCCACTCCGCAGTTGAAGGAACTATGAGTTAATGTAGTTGTCAATTTGAATGCCTACCTAAAATCATTCAAGTTTCTTGACCAACCAAAGTTGGGGTAATGAGAAAGGGAATATGGATCATTTCTACTAGAATATCCAACCGATGGGATATTATAAAGCCAATGGTGAGGGATGTTGGTTTTTGATAAAATAATATGAGATTAAAAAATATAATATTTATTTATTTTTCTAAATTTTATCAGATAATGTACTAAAAACTTTGTCCATCTTATTTGTAGAAAAAATTAAAAATGTCATCAAAAATATCATTTCAATTTATATATGAGAAATAAAAAACTTCTCAGTGGAACCAATTTCCAAGAATTGAAAATTCACCCAAGCATTATCCTTCTACATGAAGGCAAAATTATATGTGCTGGAAGAAAATTTTCCAAAATTTCCTGGTAAAAAGGCTAGTCATGAAAAGTTATAACTCTATGAGAAATATTTGAATGATTCCATAGATTTCAAATGTTTCATACTATCATCCAGGAACAATGAGATTTTGAATTAGTATGAGGAAATGGATGCATATAGAATGATGTCTCGCCTTTGATATCTCTATCAAGATAAGGAAAGACAAGATAGGTACGAGATTTAAAATTATTTGTTTACAAAAAATCGTAGAGATTATAAACTATCTAGGCCTCATGTAGTTAATCATATTGGATACATTGAATTCTTGGAAATCATAGAGATTAAATTCCCAGATGAGTTTCATATAGGTCTCATACTTTCATCAATTCAGAATACCTTCTCTAGTGTTATTGTTAATTATAAAATAACCAATAATGAGAAGATTATTTCATAACATCATAATTTAATTATCCAAGTAGATAGGTACATGGGGTATGATAAACCTATTGTCCTTATGGTGAATATAAAAATGAATAACAAGGAAAATGTTCCCAAGACTCATAATAATTTTAAATTTCCTGAGCACCATCCTTTTAAGAAGAAGAAGATCCAGGGGTAGGGAAAGGAAAGGGAGGTAGTATGTTTTTCATGTGGAAAGTAAGGACATTGGAAGATTACTACACCCATAGGAAAGGGAAATCTAAAGTTTCATTAGTTATTGTGTGTAATATTTCAATATATACACATTGGGTATTATAAATAGCTTGTGGTGCTCACATCTACATAAAAATGAAGGAAGTAAGTAGATTCTGAATGGTTAATAATGGATAGGTGGATCTGATAGTTTCTAATGGTGCAAGGTTGGCTGCTCTTTCCATTACAGACTAACTCCTTTCATTTCCAATGAGAATGATTTTGGTTTTAAAAGATTGTTATTATTTACCTATTGTTAAAAAGAACATAATTTTTTTCTCATGCCTAGATACATAGGGGTTTATTTTCATGCTGGAAATAAAAGTTGTTTATTTTATAAGGACAACATATGTTATGGTTTGAAACATTTAAATAATAGTATTTATGTATTGAATTAAAAAACAAAGTGTTGGAAATTGATAACTAATCATGTTCACATGACTCATATAACACCCAGATTTGGCATCGCCATCTTAGTCAAGTAAACGAGAAGTGTTTGAAAAATCTCTATCAAGATGGTTATTTAGACTCACATAAGATAAAACCTCTTAAATGATTTGATTCTTGTTTGCAAGAAAAAATTATCAAACCACCATTTAGTTGACAGGGTGAAAGGTCCACAAAGCTTCTTGGGTTAGTACACAATAATTTGTGTGAACCATTTCTAGTAGAAGTCAGAGGTGGATATTCTTACATAATAAATCCTATTGATGACTTGAGTAGATATGTTTATGTCAACGTGATGAGGTATAAGTCTGAGTCCTTCGAGAAATTAAACGAAATAATGAATTAAGTAGAGAATCAATTTTTTAGGAAGGTAAATAATCTTTGATTGGATTGAGGTGGTGAATATATTAACCAATAATTTATTGAATTTATACAAGAGTTTGGGTTCCTATTTCAACTCAAACCACCTTACACACAGTAGTGAAATGGTGTTGTTGAAAGAAGGAATTGTACCTTGTTAGATATGGTAAGGTCGACGATGAGACATGAAGATCTTATATTATCCTTTTGGGGATATTAATTACAAATTGGGACATACACATTAAATTTAGTAAAAAATAAAGTAGAAATTGGAATTCTCTTCGAGTTATGGAGTGTAAAGAAGCTTGTTTTGTCAAAAACACATGTATGGAGTTGTGATGAAATTGCTAATGCCTTCTTAGGAAACAAACTAGAACCCCATGGAAAAAAGTGTATCTTTATAGGGTATCCCAAGGGAACAACAGGATGAACCTATGCAGCCCCTCAGAAAAGAAAGTGGTTATCGCCAGAAAAGTCATCTTTTGTGAGATGGATGACATCCACAAAAGGGATAGTGGGATAAATATTTAATTTGATGAAGTTAATTCTAAAGATACACAAGAGTTGGTATAGGAACGGGTTCTATAGATCCCCATGGAAGAAGTAGTTCACGAAATACAAGTACTTTATAGGAGCACAAGAGATGTATGAGAACCATATAGATATGGTATTCTAGTCACCGAATACAGTGACTCATTATTGATTGATAATGAAGAACCTCTCTCATAATAATAGGCATTAGAGAGCTCAGAAGCTACAAGATACCAAGAAGCCATGAATTTTGAAATGGATTCCATGTATCAAAACTATGTTTGTGTTCTGGTCAATTCCCCTATTGATATAAGTCATGTTGGGTGAAAATTGGTATTCAAGATAAAACTGGGCATAGAAGGTGAATTAAATACATATAGCGCAAGGCTTGTGGGTAAAGGGTTTAAATGGCGTCAAGGATTTGACTACGATGAAACCTTTTCACTAGTTTCCATGTTTAAATCCATCAGAATTCTACTTTCTATAGCAGTTGACCATGACTTAGATATTTTGTAGATAGATTTCAAAACTACATTTTTTATTGGGAACCTTAAGGAATATTTATACATGACACAAAAATAAGGTTTTTGTGACTCCAAGTGATGCCAAAAGAGTTTTCAAGTTTCAACGATCCAAGAGGTGAGGTATACATTTTCTAGAAGATTACATATGAATGATTTTTTTCTAGACATGAAAATAATAGGAATGGGGTTTGAGAGGGATAGAGAAGTTGGTAAATTTTTATTATCCCAAAATTAATTCATCATAAAGATTATTTAAATGTTTAAAATGAATATATGTGAGTTAATATAAACCACCTTCCAGGAAACAACATGTTATCTATGGAACATGAACCACCATTGAAATGTGAGGCTAGATACCGGGTAAAAGTGTCGTATGTATCACCTATAACAATTTTAATTTATGAAATGTTTTTTTACTAGTAAATTTCTTTATAGTGGTGGTAGTTAGTAGAATTATGCTAATCCCTAGAAAGTAACATTAAGAATCCTTTAAGTGTATCGTCAAATACATAAATGGAATTAGAGATATAACGTTGTTATTTTGAGAATATAATCCATTGCATGGATTCATGTATGTGTATTTTTTGGGTGATTTAGATTCTTAGAAGAGAAAAGAAGGCTTCATGTATATTTTTGGAAAAACAATGGTCAGTCAAATTGTCTCTAATGCAGCCTATTTTTTTACATTGTCTATAATAGATGAAAAATATATAGAAGTAATGAAATATGTAAATGAGTTAGTCTATTTTATACAGTTACTAAAAGAACAAAAAAATTCACCATAGGATGGAGTATTACTCTGAGATTGTCAAAGTTCCATTCAATATTATCAAAATACATTGATTAATAAATGAATGAAACGTGTTAACTTGAAATTAAATTTCATCAGGAATATCCTTGAAGACAAAGTGTTGGAGTATTGGAAGATAAATAAGAAGAAAAATATTCCTTAAATGTTCACAAAGGATTTAGTATAAGGAATTTCAAGGAAGAATTGTACCTTATTTGGACTTTGTTAAATGAAAATTTATTGAAAAAACTACACACTTGAAGGGGAAGATTGATATTTTACTTTGTGTAGAAGGATTATGAGTAGAGAGACGTCCATGATTTATACTTCAAGTGGTATATTTTTGGGATTGTAAACACTCTTCAAGTCATCAAAATATGTTTATTTAAAGGACAGGCAATAAAAGTTTACTTATGGTTTGTTTTGTAAAGATATATTTCATAATAATTATGAAGGTAATTTTATTAGAAGATGTTGATATTATGATGAGTATATAGAGAATGTCAATGATGGTTTATTGGGTGAAAATATTAAGGTAGTGGAAGTAGTTTTGAATTTGAGGTTATCCAACTATAATGGTGGGTTGATCGTAAACATTGGATGGAAATGAAACATGTTCTACTAGCCTATCATCTGTAGAAAATATATTTGAGATATTTTTTTTGTATAATGATTAATCAATTTGAAATATTGTATACTTAACTACAATATTTTTAATACTTATTCTACCTAATATTATAACATTTTGAGATGTTCTTTGATGGATTTATGAGGAATTTCCAAACCATGTGATATTATTTGACCGCATTAATTTTGATATTTCCATTCTTTTTTAAATCTTATTATGTTAGTTTTATTGATGTGTGTTTGAAAAGTGAAACTTATTATAGTGAATGATGTGATTAGTATACTCATATTCATGTACACTAATCATAGGGGGACAACCCAGTTGTTTGAATTATATAGTTTAGAAACGAATATAATGTGTGATATTCTAGTTGATTAGAGTTATGTCTTCCGATGGTTGCAAAAATTGTCTTTCCCCAAAAAACTAACTGAGAAAATTTTCTCTAAGAAAAAAATAAGTGACTACATCTGTTTATTATACCAATAAATCTTATACACATTTCATACAATGCCCTTTGGTTCAGGATGTTTCCACCATGATCTAGTGGAAGCATCTATAATCCCTAGAGAGGGACTATTGAAATTAAATGATGTATGGTAGAAGGATTGAGGAAGAGAGGAAGATATAAAAATCTAATAAATTAATGAAACACCATTAAAACCTGCATGGATCACCAATGGAACTAAAATGAGTATATAATCAAAGGAAGGAGATTCACCCTCCACTGGCATGTCCTGATAACCAAAAATCCAATGGGGTTTCTTTTGAAATAGATCAAAATAAAATAAATTCACGAATATAATGGTGGGATTCAGGCATCCAAAAATAATTCCAATAAACTCCTACCATCCTCCCCATTACAGGGGTTGGGGGATGGTCTCAGTGAAGACCCCATTGGAAATTTAGTGGGATTCCTTCAGGATTCAATTGGGAACGTGTTATTCTCCATTAGCTCTGGTCACTTACCATCCATCCATGATATTAACTCGATACTTCCTTTTCTAAGTTACCAACTCAAAAAAATCCATATAAACTTATAAAACATGTTAAAATTATACTACCACTCTATATATTCTCAAAAATTAAAATTTATCTATATTTTTATCCTTTTCAATCTGACCATATTCTGGTCCCACTGGTCATTAAAGACATGGGTTGTTATAAAAGTAACACAACAACGTTTCTCATCCCAAGATACTTTTGCAAAAAAAAAATTGAATTCCTAAACAATGAATAAAATCTATCACTAGCAATTGATCATGATTTTGAAATATCTACGGGCACTCGGCCACACACTGTCTCTCGTAGAATTGTGTCCCCCCTTAAACATTAAATTCAATATATTGAACATCCTGACCATTTTCAAAATTATGTGTTTTAATATGATTGTATATATACGTATCTAAAATTGTTTGGAATACAACCATTGATCCGCCACCATATTCTTTAGCCTAGAAAATCCAACATACATTGAAGGTGAACCATCAACTCAATTGAATCCAGACACCTTAACAACCAAAGTCTTATAAATAAACATAATTAGAGGATCTTCTCCATTAAATCATGAAACAAATAACTATATTAAATTTTAAACCAAATACCTAGATTAGTTGATCTTGTTCATTAAATAAAATTTGATAATGGACGAAATAATGTAGGCAAGTAAGAAAGCTATTGGGTAATAGGGAATTTATTGAGAAGTTATGGTAAATAATATATTAACCAATAACTTCCCTAATAAATTCTTTAGTAAGGAAGTTAGGATAAATAATACTTTAACCAATATCTTCCCTACCTAGATTAGTGGATCTTTTCCATTAATAGGGACTACCCACATAATGTCCATTCATTATATTAATCGAATTGTATATATTAAATCTTGAACCCAATACCTAGATTAGTGGATCATAGACATTTAATCATGAACCTAATACCTAGGATTATTGTTAAAGGATTATTTCAATTAGAAGGAATATATATAGTGAGTTTTATTAACTATTGGTAAACACTCCTCCATCATATTATTATTTTATTTTACTACCCGAAATAACCTTCATATAGAGTAATTAGATGCTACGTCTTCCTTCAGACATAGTAAATTGGATGGGTATATTTATATGAAACCTATAAATGGATTATCAAAGGATTTTAAAACCAAACAAGTCTTCATTTTTAGAAAATATTTTTATGGTCTTAAGAAATCATTTATATAGTGGTAAAAATAATTTGATTCTTTTATAGTTCAAAATGAATTTTCTAGAAGTAAAACCGATGCATGTGTTTATTTTAAATCATTAAAGAATGTGTTTATCAATTTACTTTTATATGTTAATGATATTATTATTATATACAAGGAAATCAGATTTATGAATAAAATGAAAATATAAATTAGTAGTCCTTTATAAATGAAATGTTTAGGGCATACACATTAAATCCTTGGTATGGAAATTACTAGGGATAAGAATTCTAGGGTGTTGTATCATCATGCATCTACATTGGTTAATTATCTTTGATCTAATGGCCCATGTTTTAGGATTCACAGGATTTGTAGGATATATATTCTTGAGTGTTGTATCTCCTTGCATCTGATCACTGTAGTATTCGATGGAAATTACAATGTCATATTGTAAAGGTAGGGATTTCTTGCTAGAAAACTATTAAAAGATGGACTCAACACTAAATCAGTTAAATCCAATCTAGTCACCTATCAATATCCTCTACCTAGGAACCACCCTCATGGAGGATTTCAGAATTTTTTTCTTCTATGTTTGATTAATTTCAAGAGAAATAATTGGAATAAATAAATTCAAAACAATGGAGGGGATAAACCTTGAAAAGACGATGTGCAGATGCTAAGCCAGATCAGGAGGGACCTGTGGAAGTGTGAAATTCCAACCATAGAAACCCCCACTGCTCGATCCTCTTTAACCCTCTCTGCTTTTTTCTTGTTACTCACTCCATGTTTCACCATATTTATATTAAAACGGAGGAATAAATACATCACCACTTCTCGTTGAATTTTATTATACATAAATAAAAGAAGACTCTCAAAAATCTAGGTTCATCGTTTGATTATAATATCACATCCTCATTATCTATACATATATATTACAAATATTTTCATTTTTGGGAATACCTTGTTTGTAATCTTTGAGAGGAGACTTCATAGCTCTAGTATAATGTGGGATTAATATTATAATCAAATGGTGACCCTTGATTTGTGAAAGTCATCTTTTATTAAACTTCATGAAAAAATGATTAAACTAATAAATTACTAATTATCATTTATTTATTTCCTATGGAAAATTAAATATAACACATAAATTTAAAATACCTATTACCATTTACTTCTAAATATGATTAATTAATTATTAAAGAATTAATAATAAAAATAAATACATAATGGTCTTTTTAAAATCTCTTGCCACTTCAACCCAAATATAAATGTTATTAAATGTCCAGTTTTACCATAATTAAATCGATATATAATTATGACATAAACTCCAACTAAATCTCTCTTCCCTGGAAATCCTTATGGATTTTCAATGTGGGATTAACATTATTTATTTCTTATGCAGAATTAAAAATATATTCTTATTATTAAATATTAATCCAATTTAATTACTAACAAATAATAAATATAATACCCAAATAATAAATATCTATTACCATTTACTATTGATTATTAATTAATTAATTAATTAAAATTAATTTTATTATTATTAAAAATAGTAATAACTAACTAACTAATTAGTAATTAATTAATATTTAATTATTAATAGTTAATAATTATTATATAATTTAAAAATAAATTATATTTTACTACTTATTAATAATTTTAATTACTAATTAACTTGTTATTTAATAATTACTATGAATTATTATTAACCATTTACTAATAAATATTTAAAATTATTATTTATTTACTAAATATAAACAATAATTATTAAATTAATAAATTATTTATTATTTATTATTTATTCTTAAATTAGTATTTATTAATTTACTAATTTTTTCTAATTAATATTAATTACCAATATATATTAATTAAATGTTATTATTTACTATTTAGTAATATTTATTAATTAAATAATTTTTGCTAATTTGGTTTTCAACAGGGAGCAGCATGGTATTGACAAGGATGGATTGAATTCAAACAGTGGGTAACCTGGTGAGGCTTCAATGTCCAATATGGATCTTGTAGATAAGGTGAACATTGTAGAGAAGACTGCGGGCTCTCAATATTTTTCCCAGAACCATGTTTTGAATAGTAGTTGGGCTGATAAAGCTATGGAGGAGCATCATTCTCCCTCTTTTAGATATATTCTATCTCAATCCTTAGAGGAGGCCAAACCTATGTATAGTCAAACAGATGGTGAAAGTGAAGTTCACAATGTGTCTTTTAAAAGTTATGTAAAATGCATTTATTACTAGTAAAAAGCATTGTTGATTTTAGAATCATTAAAAATTGTCCACTATTATCAGCACTAAAAAAGAAATGACAAAGGTGGTCATTTATCAGTTCTAGTTTAGGGATAATAAATTTCATACTATTGTGGTGTGCTATTAAAATTATAGTGCACTATAAGAAATACACTAGTACATGAAAAATTTGTAATTTAAATCAAATAAAAATAATATCACAAATACGAGAAAAAACACTAATTATAGAAATTTCATGCATTTTTTTGTACAATTACCTAAGAAAGTATTATCACAAAAATTCAATAATAATAATGGTTTCATTGTCTTTGGCACCCGACCCCCTCCCAAAAAAGTCTGATCATAGTATCAATTGTCGAAAAAACCACTGAAGTTTGAGAAAAATAATCCACTTATATAGGAAAAACCTTTTTATGTTAGTAATACTATAAAAAAATTGAATATAAATATGAAACAATGCATTAATAAAATATCAATTTTAAATTAAAGGACACAATTTGAATCATACCATTCACGCTATGAATCTTATTGATATGTGGATGATTCTTACACATCACAAGTGAATCAAGGATCATTTTCCTAATGTACCAAGACAATATGATTGATTTTTCTTGGTGTTCAGTATGTCACGTGTCTTTTTTACTAAAATGACAATTTAAATTGAAGAAGCGCACTTTGAGATATACCAGTCACATCATGTTTTTTTTCTAATTAGAGACTGATTCATATACATCAAAAATGACTCAGGAATCATTTTCCTAAAGTATCAAGACAATCCGAGCATGTTTTCTTAGTTTTCAGTGGGTGACACATGTTTTGAACTAAATTGTCAATTTTAAAATAATAAAGTACACTTTTAGACCTTATCACACTTCAACCATATTTATTCCTTTATTTTATTCTATTCATTGATTTCGTTGTTTTGGTTGGGGTTCGGGTCAATTACTCGGTGGAATTTTTGAGTTTTGGAGGCTTTGAGTGAGTTTTTTCATTGTGCGCGGTTATAGAGCATGGTTTGGAGGAAAATTTTACGCCCTGTTAAGTCTCAAGGTGTTTCTAGTTGTTTGTATACATTCATGGTTTTCCAAGTATGGTTTGAGAATGGATTGGGCCAAACTGTGTGAGTCCTAGGAGAAACTATGCTGATCTTGGCTGGCTCTTGGCTAGTGTCTAGGGTAGGTTCATGACATGTGCATGGTTTTCTGAAACCGTTCAGTAAGCGTTCAAGAAGGATCTATCATTTTACGGAGTCATTTTTCACAACAAGCATTCAATTTTCCATACTATGTGGTCATCCCTTGTGAGGAGGTCCCTATTCTCTAGTGGGATGCACACAGTTGGTGTACGGTTTGGGAAATTGTGTGTCTTAACCATGCAAGTTTCCCAGGTGTTTAAATATCTTGAAATTACTATTCTTCCCTTACCTTTTTAAACCCCAATTCGACCCCTCCTCTCCTTGGATCTGTTTTTTCACATGAAGGGGTCCTTAAACACCCTCCCCATTAGATCTTGTTCTCCCATGGATGCATTTCAAAAGTCCTAAGGTATGTTTCGTTGAGTTTTTGACCATTTTATTTCTCCTCAATTCTTCTTCCTCTTGTTTCTTGGGTTTTCATGGTTGGATTCTCTCTTTGAAAATCCCTACGGTGAGTTTAAGATAATTTTGGTTGATTTATTTGGTTCTAGGGTATTATTATTGTTCCTCGTGCTTAGTTATTCTTTCTATGAGGGTTTAATTGTGTTTGCAGGTCATTGAGGTAGGTGTTTCCATCAGTTTCCTTTCCGAAGCATACCATATGATGCTTGAGAATTTATAATTAATTTCTAAAAGTTTTTATTATGTTTTTAGAATTTTTGTTTGATTTATTTTTTTATTACATGTTGTAAATTTTTTGGGAAATGGAATTCAAATGCGTTTATTTAAATATGACTATATATAAATGAATTCAAGGTGTTCGTTAAAATTACCATGGCCTCTTTAAAATTTATTTGGTTTTTTGAGATAATTGTTGGCCTTGGTTGTGTTTTTATATATTTATATTCATTGTGAATTGAATGTGGTGTGTTGTTCGTGTGTCTCTTTAGGGTATTATGGTTGTGGGTAAAACGTTTGAAAGGTTCTTCAAGTATTTAAATGTGAAATTATGTAGCTTAGTGAGGTTTTGTGGGAGCTATTGTATGTAAGAACATATATATGTGCACAAGGCACACATATGTATGGGATTACAAATTATGATATCCCCTTGTTGTAAATGTTCCACTCTTGGTCTGGATTTTCAAACACTCAACCCCTATTCCTTCCCTTCTCCCTTCTCTTTCCAAAATAGATCTTTAAAATTCCTTGGTTCTTTCTATATTTTTATTTGGTTTCAAACTGATGAAAATATGGATTTCAAAGATGATTTTAAATTTCTTGGACCATTTTGAATTTTAAGACATGGCTTGGTAACTAAATTGAGTAATGTTATATATTGAACTTTGATATGGGTTACAATTTCTAAATGACCTAAAATCCCATTTGGCACCTTTTGTACATGTTTTGTTTGTAGGTTCTAGGCATAGCGGAAGCGCGGTTGGGCTGGCACCCAAATATAATTTTTACCATGATCAATAATTATTCTAGGATCAATAAGATGATGAATTCCAGTCTCCATTGAATATATGTAATGATTTATATGAAGAAGGAAGAGTCCCAAAACCTTTAGAGAGGATCTTTCACATCATGTTTCTAATTAACTTAATTAATTTCATAAAAAAAATACCTGGATCTTTTGTATTTTCTTCATTGATGATGTTGATCTTCTAGAATGACCCTTCTAGATTATATTGTTTTACTTGAAAGGATCCAAACTAGAATCCATCTATAGGTGAGCCACATGTGCTCTGATGGCCTCTAATCGATACCACTCATTCTCCGGGTGCTAGAGAGGCGAAGTTAGTGTATTGTGTCGGTCATTCATGATCGTTTCTTCTTTGTCCTAGAAGAATGTATCTAGTTTTTTAGAGGGTTGGGAAGAGAATTTAAGATAGAAATCTTTTAGATCAACAATTTTCAATTCACCGGGTGTGTGGTTTAGTACATGGAACAATAGACGTATGTGTCTATTTACTGACATGGGGCTTCAGTTACAATATTTAATCGTGTAACGGCAATTAAATACATTCATAACTTTAGAGAAAACAAATGCTATTGATAATAATACTGAATCATTATTTATGGTGCGCCAACTTGCGCAAAACTAAATTATAAATAAAATTCTATGTCACAAAATAATATCAACGTTGTTTTAATTTTTCTAACTAGATAAACAATTATATATCATCTTGAAAATAATTATTTTACTACCGAACCGGCCTTGGTCCGTTCGAACTCCACTTCCATTTATTGAACACCTAAATAAATAAATAAATAAATAAATTATTCTCTTAAATAAATGTTTTATTTACAAACAATTAAATAAATATTTATTAAATGTTTAATAAAATAAATAAATATATTTTACCCATAATCCGGTGAATAAATATTTATTTAATTTATGCAATCATTTTAACTTTATTAAAATTATTCCAAAGTCTTGAAAATAACATTTATTAATTAAATTCAAATAGAATTTCACCAGTACCACTATAAACACTTAGTGTGTGACCCTCTAGGATTCTTTCTAGTTGTCATTAGGTGGGATTGCCTAAAGTCCAAGAGTACTTTCTAGCAACCGGTCAAGGAACCCAAGAGAAAGAACTTAATTTCACAACAATGACATCCACATACGAATGCTCACTGTGTAATATAATCCCTTTGTTGCAATATCTCATCAACTAGGTTTTATGATAGTTTCATAAACTTTTATACTTGATATGTCATTCTTTGACTACCTGAAATAAACCCATCATTACACTATGGAAATGCAGTTTCACGGGATGGTTCTATTTCAATCAAAGGGCAAAGATATCAACTTTCATAAATGGAAGTGACAAATCCTTCCTTGGCATATCCATTAATAAAATTCCACTCATGACGCACCCAACATAGCCTAATTCCCACCAAATGTCTACATAATGGTTTTCCTCAGTAAATCAAAGTGTGCAAGTCATGACATGTATTAATGATAATATAAAAGTCTAATGATAATTACACATGCTTGCAGATAGAAATATCTGATGACCCCAGAACATGCAGAATTCCTTCTGGTGGGTATGTTATCATAATCTCCTGTCTTAGATATTAGAAAGTGCGAACTTCATGGGAGGAAGCCTCATATGTTTTCAAGTACTCGCACCTAATGGTCTACATGCTATGTGTCCCATCATAGTGTGTCATCCAACCGTAGAACAACATTTAAGAATATTGTTATAGCATTTCAAGGTTCTCATCATAGTGGGGAACTTCCATGACCTAATTAATGCAACAAATACTCTAGGACATTATTACAACATAGTCATGTAAAACAACGAACAATATGTAATAAGATGTTTAATATTTAAATACATTAATTATATATATAATCAAAGTACAACCAATTGGTTCTAGGAAAAAATTTCATACAAAATCACACTTGGACTAGAGACAACTGACTACGACTTTCAGTCCACTAGACCTCACATGGTGATCATGTTTCTAATGAGTCAAGTCTTTAGTCAAGGGGTCCTCCAAGTTGTCTTCTTTGGAAATATTGATCTCTGCAACTTCACCTCTTTGAGAAAAAATCCTGAAGAGATGATACTTCTAAAGTATGTGCTTCATCTGCTGATGTAACCTTGGCTCTTTTGCAAGAGCCACCGCTACAGTGTTATCACAGTATATTGTGATGGGATATTTACTACTAGGTATCACATTTAGCTTCTAGATGAAGCTTCACATCCAAACTTCTTCTTTAACTATATCAAAAGTTGTGATATACTCAAACTCTTCTGTAGAATCTGCAACCACACTCTTCTTTGAGCACTTCTAGCTCACTAAACTTCCATTCAAAGTGAAGATGTATCCCATTTGTGACTTTATGTCATCTTGATCTATTTGGATACTAGAATTTTTATATCCCTTGATAACTAGTTCTTCATATCTTCCTAAAATAGGAACAGATCATTAGTATTCCTCATATACTTTAGGATAGTCTTGATTTCTATCCAATAGTAGTCACTTAGGTCAGCTTGATATCTGGCTACCGCACTCAATGCATATGTGACATCCAACCAAGTACATAGAATGTCATACATGACTGACCCAATTTTTGATGCGTATAGATTCTATGCCATTATCGTTCTTTCCTTGTGTGTTTTAGGGAACATTTTCTTAAAAATATGAATTCCTTGTGATGCTGTAAATAATACCCTTATGGATTATTCCATACTAAATCTCTTTAGTATCTTATCAATTTATGTACTTTGACTTAGGACCAGTAATTTCTTGGATCTATCACAATGGATCTTGATCCCAAGAATATATGTTGCCTCGCCCAAGTTCTATATGGAGAAGCATTGATTCAACCATTCCTTAACTAACTGTAAGACCAATATCTCATTTCTAATATGTAATATGTCATAAACATATACTATTAGGAAAACAAATTCACTCCCACTAAACGGTTTGTAGACACAAGGCTCACATTCATTCTTGATAAAACCAAATTTCGTTATGGCTTCATCAAAATGAATGGTCCAAGACCTGGATGCTTTATATAATCCATAAATTGATTTCTTCCACTTTCATACCTTATTGGCATCCTTTAGAGTCATAAAATCTTCAGTTTGTGTCATGTAGAAATCTTCCTGAAGGTTCCCATTTATGAAGCATGTTTTGACATCCATTTTCCAAATCTCATAGTCATGGTAAGCAGCAATGCCCAATAGAATTATAATCGATTTCCGTATTTCCACTATTGAAAAGGTTTCATTATAGTCAATGGCATGATGCTTTTTGAACCCTTTTGCAACCAGTCGTTCCATATAGGTACTGACTTTTCCTTCCATGTACAGTTTTTTATTGAATACCCATTTGAAACCAACAGTCTTTACATCAACTAGATGATCTACCAAAATCCAGACTTGGTTTTTGTACATGGAATCTATTTAGAAATTCATGGCTTCTTGCCACATAGAAACATCTATTTCACTTACTGCTTCCTTGAATGTTAGAGGATCATTATTATAAACTAATAACAAGTCACCATCCTCATCTAGAGGCAACAAGGATTATAGTGAGATAACACCATAGTACACGTCATGTAATCGGAGTTACACGCTGTGTAGTTGTGTTCAATGCATTAAGAATTAATTTATGTCATGTTTATTGATGACACATAGTTCATTTATTCCTTACACCACATGTTGACCAGGCAAGTCTAGCACACGGTTAGCTAGAGTACTCACCATGTATCCCAGATTCATGGAGTGTAGTCCCTTTGAGTCACAGATGGTCTCTGTTTTTCATACACGGCCTACCTAACTGGTGACTGAAATTTGGATACCACATGCCATGTATTTCATTGGACATGTCGTGTACTCCATTTTATGAGGTTCAATTTACATCCTGAGTCCCTAGGCGTGTTCCTTGGATATATAGTGAAAAATTTACATTCCATGTAGCTATCATGTACATTTCATGTACTTATACCAAATTTTGAAGATTTAAAATTTATTTATTATATTCTGAAAACCTTGTCGACATGTTCTTGCATGTGTTCATTTTGATAGAACATGACATGTGATGAGTTTTAATATATATATATATATATATAATTAATTAATTAATATTTGTGTAATGATAAGATCTCCAAATCATGTATGAGTCATATTGCAGTTGTTACTCTATATAAATTGAAGCATAAAACATGGAAAAAAACATGTACTTTGTGTAATCATTAAGGTGAAGTGCACATCATAAAAGTACATGATAAGTCATGTATTATTTATGTCACAAGAGTAAACAGTATACAAGTATAATACATGTTGGGAAGAATCAGATTAGTATTCACCCTGTTTCCTCCAAGGTAAATTTTTGCAAACAGTTAATTTTAAATAAATTTATTAGTTTTTTTAAATTATAATAAATGATTATTTCAATAATGTAAAATGATAATTAAGATAAAAGAATTGATTAATTAAAGAAGATAATTACTTTATTCGAGAGAGATTTATCTTAAATAAGAATTATTAAGAATTGAATTCTTGTTTTGTTAAATGTGTAACTTGTTGCATGCATGTAGATGATCATGAGCATAGACCAGACCTTTATTTATCATTGGTTTCATTTAATTTATTAAATTATGTTTTTGTCTTACATGCCTTCTCTCCCCCTATTATGCAAGGTTCTATGTGACCATGGTTTCATTTATATAAACCCTTTTCCCCTTACCTATGTGTGAGTAAAATCATATGTAAAGGATGGAGCTCCCAAGCCAGTAGAGACAGTTCAAGTGTGGAGTTGAGGCAAAACCAACCTAAAAGAGATACATAGGTGGACATGTTGAAAGATCTAACATTAACCTTTATTGGTTCAAGGTGTTTCCCCCTCGGTAAACAATTAGTTTATTAACCTCTAGATAAACTAACCATTCGTAAATATCATGATCATACAAGTTTATTATTTTAATTCTATCAATTTGAACGATTTTTTCATTATGGGTGTTTTTTTTATGATCACATAATTAATGAATTAACAAGCATGCTAGATAGAAATAAAATAAATTGTATTATTCATTAATATTATAAAGATATTCTTAATCACTTAATTAAACCCACTTAATATTAAAAATTGTGTGATAATGATAATAATTGTAAATATACTCATAAAATGATAAAATTACTTGATGATATATATTAATTCAGTATAGCCTTCCACTAACTTATTTAAAATTTAACGATAGTTCAAAGTGCTTGACCAACCAAAGTTGGGTTGCTTTCAATTATTGGGTAATTCTAACTTGATGGTTGGGGTTGACTTAACTTGGTTCACATCAAGGTTTGACTTCTAAATAAGGACATGGTGTAACTGAGAGGCAAGGGTTGAGGAAATAAAATTAATGATTTCAGGATTGGGGAGTCCACTCAGCAGTTGAAGGAACTATGAGTTAATGTAGTTGGCAATTTGAATGCCTTCCTAAAATCATTCATGTTTCTTGACCAACCAAAGTTGGGGTAATGAGAAAGGGAATATAGATCATTGCCACTAGAATATCCAAGCAATGGGATATTCTAAATCCAATGGTGAGGGATATTGGTTTTTGATAAAATAATGTGAGATTAACAAATATAATATTTATTTATTTTTTGATATTTTATCAGATAATGTACTAAAAACTTTGTCCATCTTATTTTTAGAAACAATAAAAAATGACATTAAAAATATCATTTCAATTTATATATGAGAAAGAAAAAACTTCTCATTGGAACCAATTTCCCAGAATTGAAAAGGCACCCATGCATTATCCTTCTACACGAAGGGAAATTATATGTGCAGATTTTCCAAAAGTTCCTGGTAATAAGGCTAGTCATGACAAGTTATCACTCTATGAGAAATATTTTAATGATTCCATAGATTTAAAATGTTTCATACTATCATCCAAGACCAATGATATTTTAAAGTAGTATGAGGAAATGGATGCATATAGAATAATGTCTTGCCTTTGATATCTCTATCAAGATAAGGAAAGACAAGGTAGGTATGAGATTTAAAATTCTTTGTTTACAAAAAATCTTAGAGATTATAAACTATCTTGGCCTCATGTAGTTAAGAATATTGGCTACATTGAATGCTTGGAAATCATAGAGATTAAATCCCCAGATGAGTTTCATATAGTTCTCATACTTCCATAAATTAAGAATACCTTCTCTAGTGTTATTGTTAATTATAAAATGAACAATAATGAGAAGAGTATTTCATAACAACATACTTTAATTATCCAAGTAGATAAGGACATGGGGTATGATAAACCTATTGTCCTTATGGTGAATATGAAAAGGAATAACAAGGAACAGTTTCCAAAGACTCATAATAATTCTAAATTTTTCGAGCACCATCCTTTTAAGAAGAAGAAGATCCATGGGTAGGGAAAGGAAAGGGAGGTAGTATGTTTTTCATGTGGAAGGTAAGGACAATGGAAGATTACTACACCCAGAGTAAAGTGAAATCTAAAGGTTCATTAGTTATCATGTGTAATATTTTAATATATACACATTGGGTAGTAGATACAGCTTGTGGTGCTCAAATCTACATCAAAATGAAGGAAGTAAGTAGATTCTGAAAGGTTAATAATGGTTAGGTGGATCTGATAGTTTCTAATGTTGCAAGGTTGGATTCTCTTTCCATTGGGGACTAACTCCTTTCATTTCCAATGAGAATGATTTTGGTTTTAAAAGATTGTTATTATTTACCTACTGTTAACAAGAACATAATTTTTTTCTCATTCCTAGATACATAGGGGTTTATTTTCATGTTTGGAAATAAAAGTTGTTTATTTTATAAGGACAACATATATTATGGTTTGAATCATTTAAATAACGGTATTTATGTATTAAATTACAAAACAAAGTGTTGGAAATTGATAATGAATCATGTTCACATGACTCATATAACACCCAGATTTGGCATCACCATCTTAGTCAAGTAAATGAGAAGTGTTTGACAAATCTCTATCAAGATGGTTATTTAGACTCACCTAAGATAAAACCTCTTAAATGATTTGATTCTTGTTTGCAAGAAAAAATGATCAAACCACCATTCAGTTGACAGGGTGAAATGTCCACAAAGCATCTTGGGTTGGTACACACTAATTTGTGTGAACCATTTCTAGTAGAAGTCAGAGGTGGATATTCTTACATCATAACTCCTATTGATGACTTGAGTAGATATGTTTATATCTATGTGATGAGGTATAAGTCTGAGTCCATCGAGAAAGTAAAGGAATTAAAGAATGAAGTAGATAATCATTTTTTTAAGAAGGTAAAGAATCTTTGATTGGATTGAGGTGGTGAATATATTAACCAATAATTTATTGAATTTATACAAGATTTTGGGTTCATATCTCAACTCAAACCACCTTACACACAATAGTGAAATGGTTTTGTGGAAACAATGAATTGTACCTTGTTAGATATGGAAAGGTCGACGATGAGACATAAAGATCTTATATTATCCTTTTGGGGATATTAATTACAAACTGAGAGATACACATTAAACTGAGTAAAAAATTTAGTAGAAATTGGAATTCTCTTCGAGTTATGGAGTGTAAAGAAGCTTGTTTTTTCAAAAACACATGTATGGAGTTGTGATGAATGTGTTAAGGGCTTATTAGGAAACAAACTAGAACCCCAGGTCACAAAGTTAATATTTATAGGTTATCCCAAGGGAACAACATGATGCACCTACACAGCCCCTCAGAAAAGAAAGTGGTTATCGCCATAAAAGTCATCTTTCGTGAGATGGATAACATCCTCAAAAGGGATAGTGGGAGAAATATTTAATTTGATGAAGTTAATTCTCAAGATACACAAGAGTTGGTATAGGAACAGGTTCTATAGATCCCCATGGAAGAAGTAGTTCCTGAAACACAAGTACTTTATAGGAGCACAAAAGAGGTATGAGAACCATATAGATATGGTATTCTAGTCACCGAATACTGTGAATCATTATTGATTGATAATGAAGAAACTCTCTCATACAAATAGGCAGAAGAGAGCTCAGAAGCTACAAGATTCCAAGAAGCCATGAATTCTGAAATGGATTCCATGTATCAAAACTATGTTTGGGTTCTGGTCAATTCCCCTATTGATATAAATCATGTTGGGTGAAAATTGGTATTCAAGATAAAACTGGGCCTGGAAGGTGAGTTAAATACATATAACACAAGGATAGTGGGTAAAGGGTTTAAACATCGTCAATGATTTGACTATGATGAAACCTTTTCACTAGTTTCCATGTTTAAATCCATCAGAATTCAACTTTTTATAGCTGCTGACCATGACTTTGATATTTTTTAGATAGATTTCAAAACTAAATTTTTTATTGGGAACCTTAAGGAAGATTTCTACATGACACAAAATTAAGGGTTTTGTGACTCCAAGTGATGCCAAAAACGTTTTCAAGTTTCAACGATCCATTTATGGATTGAAGAAAGCATCTATGTCATGAAAAAATCGATTTCATGAAGCTGTAAAAGAAATTGGTTTTATTAAGAATTAATGTGATCCATGGAACTGAATGTGGTGGACCTCTTGACTAAAGTTCTATCTTAGAAGAATCATGAGTGTCATGTGATAGCTATTAGACTAAAGGTTGTTAGTAGTTGGCTCTAGTGGAAGTGGTAGTCTGTTATAGTTGGTGTCCTAGAACCAACTTATGTATACATAATGATAACCTATATTCATATTTTTTAATATTAATAAACTATTTATCACATCATGATTGTTCTTATGAATGCAATTGTATGTGATAATGTACTAAGAGTAGTTGTGTCACTAAAAGGTTATAGAAGATCCATGCTATGATGAGAACCCAAAAGTAATACGACACTATTCTTAAATATTTGTTCTATAGACATATTATATCTTTTTAGAGACAGAGATGATATTGGATATCAGGTGTGGAGACTCATTGGACATTGAGGTGCCTTCTCATGGTGTACTCGCTTGGTAATATACAATGTAGGATATTATGAGAATGAGATCTACCGGTAGGAGATCCACGTTTATATGTTTCATTAGATGTTCCAATCATCAAACATGTGTATTGATCCATAGAATTTAATATTATTATTAATGAGTACTATGAGTCTTGTACTTAGATGTATTGATGAAAAATGTGATGATAGATGTTTGTAGTGTGGTATGGTATGTTGGGTGAGTCACGAGTAATATTGAATTAATGAATAACTTGAGAAAGGACTTTTACTTTATGTTATTTAACAAAATTTTGTATCTTAGGCCCTTTGATTGAAATGATGTAGCCTAAATAAATCCATGGAGATGGTTTTCTATTGGAATGTTCAATTTACAAGAAGTAAAAGAAAGATTCATCGATCACATAGGTTGATGGCACCATTATGCAACCCACTTGATTTGAGATATCATGATAAAGGGATTATATTACACAGTAAGTGTCCATATGTGGTATTATGTCATTATGACCTTAAATTATTTCTCTATGGGTTCCTTGGTGTGTTTCTAGATGCTAACCTTTGACTTTAGGATGCTTCACCTAATGAAACTATGAATGAAGTCCAGAGGTTCACACACTAAGTGTATCAAGAATATCAGTTAAATAATATATTACTATTTATTATTTAACAAGTTGAATAAATATTATTTATAGATGTGGTTTAATAATTAATCATGTTTTCTTGATCTCATATATTCTGTAACCAATTATTTGAGTGAATATATTATGATCATAATATTTAATATGTTTATATTATTTATTTATTGAATATAATATTTTTATTTATTTTTTAGAGAATAATGTAGTCATATTTATTTAATAAATAAATATTCATAATTCAAGGACCGATAAATATTATGGTGGAATGAAAGAACTAGTTTATAGAACTAGTGAAATATAATAAATATTGAATATGATTTGATTAAATAATATTTAATTTAATTCGTAAGTTAATTTCATATCGAGAATTATTATTATTATTATTATTATTAGACATAGGGTTCCGTGGAGATTAAATAAATAATAAAGTGAACCTATGAAATTATTTTATTTTAACCCTAGTGATATATAAACCCAATTATAATATTTTATAAAAGATTAAATTCATTTTTTTGTATTGTGAACAATAAATTTTTAGAATCCTCTCAAGCGCTACAGAGATCCCTTCTCTAAGAAGGCTTCCTAGAACGGAGATAAATATTCCTCCACCATCCACTCTCAAGTCAATAGAGATCAAGGAGAACTCTTTGGAATCAGTTATTATGGTGATCAAAGGCGGACGACACAAGCGATAGGATCTGTCATGCTAGAACCTGAAGATTCTAATGGCGACACCTAGAGATTTGTGAAACACATGTGGATCATTGCTAGAGGGAATCTGCACTTGAGTCATAAAATGAAACGACAGTGCAACATAGATCTTTTTTCATATCCATCAATAGAGAATTAATTCAAAGAAGGTAATTCTTAATTAATTAAATTAATTATATATAATAAGTGATGATCCTCCCTTTGTTTCTACAAAGATTTTTATTTTCTATTGTCTTTGAATCAATTCCGTCAAACATGGAATTTATCTTCATGTAGATCTCAGATTGACCATCGATCATGTTAAATAGAAATGTTAGGATTGGCCCATCTCATGCTTCTACTCCACCTATATCCTTCTAAGGCTGGTAAAGAGATCCTTATCAAGGATATTACCCAGGCCATCCGAACCTATGTTTTATCCCTATTCAAGTTGCCTGGATTTTTTAATGATTGGTTGCACGCTAAATTGGAAAACTTCTTGTGGGGTGTGAATAATTATAAAAATAATACCCACATGATGTATTGGACTAATCTCTGAATTCCTACGACATGAAATAGCATAGGGTTCTCTAATTTATGACTTTTTAAGGATTCCATTCTCGCTAATAAAAGATGGTGGATTCTGAAGAATCCTTCTTCTCTATGCACTTGGGTCCTTTATGTAAAATACTCCCTGTATTTGTATTTTAGAGCCTCTAAACATGATCCACGACCATGATTTTTGTGGAGATGTTTATGGGGATCCCGAGAGTGGATTTTTATAATCCGTTATTGTAGGATTGGTGATGGAGATTATATGGATATATGGAAAGACCATTGGCTGGTTGATTATTATGGATCATTAGCGATATCAAGGGCCACTATTGGTATAGAAAATGAAAAAGTGGATTCGTTGTTTAATGATAATGAATATGGCTGGTGCATTAATTACTTGATCACCTGGTTTAATTAATGTGATAGGAGCATTATTCATAGTATTATGGTGGCACGAGCGATGGGGTTGTACTGGCTCGGTAGGGGTGATAATTCCTTTGGCACTTTCTCTGTGAAATCAATTTATGTGCTGGAACTGGATATCTCAAAGATGAACTTGGAAGCGACATGGAAAACACTTTGGAACCTGTTCAGATTTGAGCAATAATTTTTTAGGAGGATTTTTTTTCATGTGTTGCACGAAGAAAGAGGTGTGTATAATGAAATTTCCCCATGGATGTGTTATTATTTATTGTTTTATTTGTAAATATTTCTTTTATATTCATTTCATTAAATAGGTCTTGATTCTTCTGTAGGTGGTGCTTCTGATGGCCCTACATTATGGAATTCTAGTTTTCTCTCTCTTCTCTCTCTTCTTCTATTCCTTCTATCTTCTGTAATTTTCTACATTTTGTAAATAAAATTTTTTTTTATTTCCTTTTCACTCTCTGTTTGTGATCTTCTACCTCCAGTCATGGAGGACTAACTCACAGGCCTAGTTCCAGGAGGTGAAACTCATCACTTCTTGGAGATCAAATATCCAGTTTGACAGACAACATCGTCTTCACTCATAGAATATTCTAATCATGATCTAGGAAGATGTGATGACACATTTAGTCATAGGAATGGTTTGATACTATCAACTCCTAATGATTTTTCCTCTTCTATTCTTGTTTGTTTTGCAATGTAATTCAGGATAGTTCATGTGATTTATTCATCCAGTGATGATCACTTTTTCCTGAAACACATTTGGTGATAATGGGATTTGAGCTTGTGATTCATTTCATATTTTGGAGATCACTCGTGTGTGGTGAGAAATATTTTATATGTTCATTAAATTTTAGGAGAGTTAGAGGTGCACGTGTTAAGATATTGAGTGTGTGTTTTATGAGGTTGATCTTTCACAGTTCAATATTTATAGATTAGTGATAGGCAGAAGAGAGTTGAACAATCTAGAGAAAGTTCATTCTTATGTATTTTCTTTTCTCCTTCTATTCATGTTTCCATTTCTCTTTTCCTATTCGTTTTCTATTTTTTCATTTCCATTTAATATTCATTAATCTTATTTTATTTTAATATTTTATAAATAGATAAAAACACAAAATGATTTTAGAAGAGTCATTCAGTTAAACACTTTTCCACCTTGAGACCAACCCCTGGGTTTTCCACTATTCTATATCTAGGGGATAATATAAATATATCTTTCATAGTTAAAATGATAGGATTTTCCTGGTCTTGGGTTTCAGTGGAGAGTGGTGGAGATATTCATCCTTTATTGTGGGATGTTCTTTCATGTGGAAAACATTGGTAGCACGAGCACCATTTGACCGAAGAAGATTATATCACTGTGTTTTTTATATTTCTTGCATAATGTCTAACTTGAATATATCCTCTTTCTACTTTTTCATTTTTAATCAAATTGTTCATAATAACTCATGAACCCAATACCAAGATTAGTGGATCTTGACCACTAAAGAGGTACAACCCACATAACTTCCTTACATCCCAATAACTTATTTCCCTACCACATAACTTCCTTTAACTAATAACTTCCCTACCTAACTTATGATTAATACAACTTGAACCAATGACTTCCTAAAAACCTACCTACCTAGATTATGATAAATTTTAATATATTAGGGGGAATGAAATACATAGGGAATGAAAAAGTGAGTGTAAATTATAGAGTAAATTAATTCCTTGAATTTCAATGGGACGTGGCAGATGAATGAACTATAGGGGGAATAAAATAACTATATATGATATAGATTTTTAATTTAAAGGAAAATTATAATATAATCATAAGGATTAATCCCTGAATGGTGGTGAAAGGATTACTATTTTTAGAAGTCATATGATGATGAGACATACATCATATTTCAATTATTTGTATATTTTATGTTTTTTGTGAGTTTGGGGAATTCATGTAATTAAGAGATGAGGTGTACATTTTCTAGAAGATTACATATGAATGATTGTTTCCCAAAAAGAAAATCATGGGAATGAGGATTATGAGGGATAATCAAAATTGATAAATTATTATTATCCTAAAATTAATCCATCACAAATATTATTGAAATTTTTTGAATGAATATAGGTAATTCAATCTCAAGACCCTTCCTGGAAACATCATGTTGTCTATGGAACATTCAAAAACATAAAAAAGTGAGGATAGATATTGGGTAACTGTTTTGTATGCATTAGTTATAATAATCTTAATTTATGAAATGATTTTTTGTGCCTAGTTATTTCCTTTATAGAGGTGGTAGTAAGTTGATTTATGTTAATCCCTAGAAGGGATCATTAAGAATACTTGAAGTGTATCATAAAATACTTAAAGGGACATGGAGATATAACATTTTTCTTTTGGGAATAATTCATTGCATGGATTCATGGATGTGTATTTTTCTAAGGATTCAAATACCCAGATGATAATATAAGGAATCAAGTTTATTTTTGAAAAAACAATGATCATTTGGTTTTCTCAGCTATAACCTCTTTTACTTTGTCTAAAATAGATGAAAAATACATAGCAATAATGAAAGATATAAATGAGTTAGTCTGTTTAATACAATTACTAAAGGAACATAGAATGTCACCAGAGGATGGACTGTTATTTAGAGATAGTCAAAGTTCCATTCAACTTTCCTAGAATCTATTGATTCATGAATGAATGAAACACATGAACTTAAACTTCAATCTCATCAGGAAACTTCTTGAAGAAAAAGTGGTACAGTAGTGGAAGATAACTAAGAAGAAATATCTTCTTTAAAGGTTAACACAGGTTTTAGTCCACGAAATTTGGAAGAAGAGGTGTACCTTATTTGGACTTTGGTAAAAGAAATTATGTTGAGAACACAACACACATGAGGGGGAAGATTGATATTTTCTTATGTGTAAAAGAATTTTGAGAAAAAGAGACATCCTTTATTTATGCTTCAAGGAGAGATTTTTGGGATTGTTAACACTCTTCAAGTAACCAGAATATGTTTATTTGAAGAAGAGATAATGAAAGTTAACCTATGGTTTATCATAAACATTGGATGGAAATGAAACATTTTCTATTGGCCGATCATCTATATAAAATTTATTTGAGATAAGTAGACTTGTATAATAATTAATAAATGGGAAATATTTGATACATAGCTACAATATTTTTAATCATTTTTCTTCCTGATAATATAAAATTTTGAGACGTTCTTCGATGGATTTAGGAGGAATGTTCAAACCATGTAATATTATTTGACCCCATTACTTTTGATATTTACATTCTTTTTTTTTCAATTTTGTGTCAGTTTTCTTGATGTGTTTTTGAAAAGATAGACTTGGTGCAATGAATGATGTGCTTAGTATACTCATCTTCTTATACACTAATCTCAAGGGGGAACCTAGATTGAAATATACAGTAGAGAAACCAATAAGACATGTGATATTTCAGTGGAATAGAGTCCTGTATTTCAATGGGGTTTTTTAAATATCCCAAAATAACAGAAAACAACCAACTTAATGGTGGGATTCAAGCATCCGAAAAGACTTTCAATAGAATCCTACTAGCCTCCCCATTAAAGGGGTTATGGGATAGTCCCAATGGAAAGGATTAAATTGGTCACATGTTGCGATCCATTAGTTATGGTCACATACCATACCTCAATGATCATAATCCTAGCCTTCCTTTTCCATGTTAAAAATAAAAAAACATCCACACACACACATAAAACATGCTTAAATTATACTACCACTCAATATTCTCATAGTATTTTTAACCCATGGACATCAGGTTAATGAATAAAATGAAAATCAAATTGAGTAGTGCTATTGAAATGAAATATTTTGGGCATACATAGTAAATAATTGGTATGTAAATTTCTTGGGAAATAAATTCTAGGGTGTTGTATCTTCATGAATCTACGGTCATTGATGACTGCCCAGGTTTTTTTGGAAGCCAGCTAGGAAAGAAGGGGGCTAAATTCGAGTTGTTAAAAGTTCATTACTGAGTGGCAGGATCCGATGGAAAAACTGGCCCTGGCATTCTTGGCGGTCCGGGATTTCTTGGTGGCCAGCTCGGAATGAACGGAGCTAAGTCGAAGCAGGTCAAAGTTCATTACTGGGTGGTAGGATCTGATAGGCATTACACAGGTCAAACTCAAATAAGAAAATCCCAAAGATTAATAGTCATAAGAAGATACCTCTCAAATAGGATCCTAGATACTTATGGAAACCCAAACACATCCAAGAAAATATGGTTGGAAATGTTTACACCTTTGAATAAATCATAAAACTTAATTTTTTTAAAAACTCATTAAAATTTCCTCAAACAATTTCCTTTAAAACGTTTCAGAGTACTCCCACCCAATTCTCATGGGAAATAAATTCCTTTCATTAACATAAATCACACACAACTCCTTTTATTTTCAATCAAAACTTTATGATCAATTGGAAAATATATATTAATTATTTCCAGGTAGAATTAAAATTATATTATTTTTATTAATTATAAATCAATTGATAATAAATATTAATTATTAATTAATTTATAATAAATAATAAATATAATACCTAAATAATAAATAGCTATTACCATTTAATATTAAACAAGTACCCAACCTGTGGATTTTCACAACATGATCATTTAATTAAAAAATATTATACACATGCTCAGAAAATTATGGTAATGATATAGGAATTTTTTGTCACTCATTGGGAGAGTGGGAAGAAATTGGAAGAAGAAATGAAGTGAGTGGGTTACTTGTGACACATGTAAATAGAGTGAAGACTGGAAGTGACAGACATGGGTGGAAGCATTCCATATAACTATATATCTGAATTTATGTGCACAGTTGTATATAAATTAAATCATTATATGCATAAAGTATGCATACATGTGTATGTGATTTCAATGAATGTGGCTCGAAGCATTCAACAAAAATATAGATATGAATTTATGTATACTTTTGTATATAAATTAAATAAATATATGCATAAAGCATGGAGGACTAACACCCTACCTCATAGAGGATTGTCGACATCTATAGTTGAAGGTCTCTTACCCCATCATATGGGGGAATACCAACTCTGACTGTAGTATAGGGGACTAACACCTCTTTGGGATCAAGTGAGCACTAACCCCATACCTGAATGGATTGATACGATGAACCCATTCCCCAAAATAGTGGACTATTAACTCTATGATTAATGACTACCATCACATCATAATTTCACTTACTACCATAAAAATGGGTTTTCACAGCGCTACCCTATAACATCGCTAAAAAACACTGATAAACGGGGTACCTTTATCAGCGCTGAAAAAATTCTCATAAAAGATAATTTTAACTGTGCTAAGAAAATCGTTGTTAAAAGTTCCCCTTTATCAACACTTTTTTTAGTGTAATTTCTCATATTTTCCATGTAATTTTTTTAAAAAAATGTATATATGTGAGATTATTTCGAGATTAGGAACTGAGATGACACATGATTTTGAGCCCAGGGGTGCCCGAAATAAATGTTTGAACTATTTTTTTATGTTTATTAAAAATAGCACGCATGCCCGATTTGTGTATCTTTTAAACAAGTGCTCAGATTTGAAATTCGAGGGCACTGCTGTATTCAGAGGATCGGGTTTTGCTTAGGCAAGACCTAACCTCAACCGGCGCAGCTCGACTATGAAAAATAATTTTTGGACATTTTAAAGAAGAATAAAAATAATCTTAAAAAAGTTTATTTTATTATTCTTTTAACGTTTCTTGACAACGCAACAATGCAACGACACAGAAACAAGCTGGTTGTTTCCTTTCATAATGTAATCTATGTGGAGACGCTGTAATGTATCGAAATAGCGATGCTGAAACACATTTCTACATTTAATAGTTTGGAATAGATATGAGATTAGATTCACGATCCCTGAAGGATCTAAAAAAAATAAGGAAAACACATTGGAAAATACTATCGTCAACGAACAACGAACGGTGGTGGATCAATTATGGGATTCAGAACAGGCATCAGTAGATTGATGAATGAAGAACGAAGAACGTAGGACTCATGCTTCATTAACGATTGATCTTATCCTTGTGGTAGGGGGATTATTTCTATGTGACTTTCTTTCCCCATTCTTTCTTCCAACAACAAACACGGACTAACCCACGGACAAGTTGATTTGTGGTTCAATCATTTATGTGGGATGATTAAAAATGTTGGATTTATGTGGGAGTTTGATCTTTGTTAATTTTAACCCATTCTTCGTTATCCTTCTAAAAATAATGAATTTAGGCCGACATGAAAAAATTTCAAGAACCATTCGAAAGGGTGTTCTGGGTGTCTTTCCTATCCTCGTTCTTACGTTCTTCATCGACGTACCCACGTGGTAACATCGGGCTTTACCGTGTGGTTTTGAATGTGGTCGAACCCTTGAAGTGACAATAAGACAATCCTGATCCCAAAGTAGTGAAGACGACAATGAAATGATCTCGAGGGTTTTCCTGGTTCAAAAAACGAGCCACTGTAGCAACGGTGGCTGCCCATGGAAGCGGAGCTTCCAAAGACAGTGTGTGGCGGTGCGACCACCTGGTAGTAGTGGTCGCCAGCTTGATGGCCGATGGTGAAGATCTCCATGAAAACTACACCTAATAGGAGGCTGGAAGCGGGCCTCATCATGGGGGGCCATGGTCTAACTGAACCGTGGTGGCAGGACCCCATGGAAACTGTGGCGGGGTGGTCACACGACTACCATGACGTCCAACACGACAGACCACCACGTCCAACGTTGTGGCCACCACACGTTGACGGGGAGCAGATGCGGCTGATGTCGCGTCCTGGTCAGACAAACCGGTCTACTTCAGTGGACCGGCAGGGAGTTGGTGGACCAGATCGGCAACGGCCCAGGTCGACCTGGTAGATCGGGCCAGACCCGGCGAGTCAGGTCAAACATGGACCCAACTGACCCCTTTTTTACTTAAACACCTATAACTCTAAAACCGTGTGTCTATTTGATGATCTGTTCGCTATGTTGGGACCCTTGCAATGAGGTCTCCCTTTTAATATACTCTAAGTGATTATCTATTTAATTTTTCATACAACGTTTCAGTTCAAGGTGTTGTTTCTCTCCAAACAAGCATGATAATGATGAAATCATGTGACTGGCTATGACCTATTAGCTATGTGATTACCTAGACTATGTGTCTTACCATGATGATGTGTTTTTACCAAGACTTAATGTCTTACCTAGACTATTTTCCTTAAATAGACTATGGGTCATCCCTTCACTTAGTCGATACTCCCCTGCCCCACTGGGGTGTGGGTCCTCTAGTCTTTGATGACACTCTCTGTGTTACCGACACTCTGTGTGTAACCAACACTATGTGTTATCTACACTCCATGTGTTACCGATACTCCGTGTGTTTCCTACACTTCGTGTGTTACTAATTGAGGGTACTGTGGATTCTTGTGACAATCCTATTTATGTACCATAGACCTATACATGGTGTGAACTGACTCTAGTGACTCTCTTGATTATATTTATTTGAGGATAAACTTCGCATACCTCTTTGGTAGTCAGTTGTGTGTATTTATTAGTAATTTTTTTGTGGTAAACTTCATGTAATTCCTTTGTGGTATTCTCCGTATTATTCCTATATGGTATTCTTCATGTCATTCCTTTGTGGTCTATTTGTTAGTGATAATTTTGTGGGTTGGGGTCCCTAATGAGTATTGTTTTACTCACCCCTGCAAAGGGTTTGCTCACATATGTCATGTATTGTGTAGACTATTAGTAGCTTTGACGGAGTCCTTGGTAGACTGGAGACAGGGGGTGCTTTAGGGTGACCTGACAGACATGGTATGCATCAGCGACATTCAGATAACTTATTGTTCCTACCCTTCTGGTAAGGTTTTTTGTAGATGAGATATAGGAGCTTGTACTTTTCCTTTTTAGTTGGGATTGTATTCTTTCCCTTTTTTATGTTTTGTACCCTACTTTGAGTGGTTTTCATGCATGTTTACTTAGTGTTTTCAGTTTCATCTTTTCCTAGGAGACGGGTGCGTGCATACAGGTACTAAGGAAAATGCCTCCCACTTGTGAGATATGTCTACTCAACTCTTGTCACCAGCCCCTGGCTTATGGGAGGTGGGTTTAGGGTAGTCATGGAATGGGTCCTTTTTGATGGGTTGTGAGAGAGTGGTATCAAAGGGAGGTCAGTTTTACTCTTGTTTTGGGAAAATAGTGTTAAGTGTTTCGAGTTTGGCATTCAAGATAGGGAACCTAGTGTTGGTGTGGTGGCTGATGTATCCATACACCGGGACAATGAATTCTACTTTCTGATTCGGTACATTAAAACACTATTTGGAGGGGAAATCAATTATTAATTCATCATATAGTAATTAATTTTGTTCTCATGTCCTTCTTAAGTCTGAGTCAGCTCACTAAGTATACTCTATTTATTGTGGTACATCTTTTTTTGTTTTAGTATGCATCCACATAGGTAGCCATCTAGGATTCCATTGCACGTCCACAAGGATCATCTTCCAACCAATGAGGCATCGGTATAGGGACCATTTCTAGAGATAGAACATCCCGGTGGTGTACCAGAGATACCACCACCCATAGAGTAGTATATCCTCCCAGTGCTACTGGTAGAGGATGCACACTGGATTAGGGCATTCCACGAGTTCCAAAGGCAGGGACCTCATAGGTTCCGAGTTGAGATAGACTCTCAGTTAGCTGAGGATTGGTTGGAGGTGGTGAAATGAGTCTTACTCTTAGTGAGGATGCCTCCCGACTAAATGGAATTCCTAGCCGCAATCCTTCTTCAGGGCTTGATGGGGAGATGGTGGAGCCTGATGACTTATACGCATGAGGAGGAGACACTAACCTGGTCAAACATTGAGCACCTCTTCAGGGAGGAGTTATTTCCAGAGATGTTAAGATATGTGCATATACAGGAGATATTACACCTGCATTATGGCAACCAGTTAGTTACAGAGTACTTGGTGTGATTCACAGATCTTTCTCACTACTCTACTGATATGGGTAAAGACCCATTATTCAAGGCTCATAACTTCGATCAAGGACTATGATGGGAGATCAGGGAGTCAATGACATCCCTTAGAGTCCCTACACATTTTTGGGTGATGGAGTAAGATATACTAGTATAGAGATTTCTTGTGAATAAGGTACTGGTGGTGGGAGCTACCACCAGGTGACAGGAAGAGGAGTCCTCGATAGCGGGTAGCTGATAGCTGACACAAGGGTCCAAGGGGACTAAATAGTCCATGGGATGTCCCCAAGACATGGGATCAGTGATGAGGAGAACCTAGGGAAAAGCGATTCAAACGAAGGTTAGACTGTGCTACTCGTGCGGTGGTTGGGGGTATCTGGCTAGAGATTGTCCCGACCATCCATATGATTGACCAAGATATGGTTGAGGGACCACTGAGGCAACAACTGAGGTTGGAAAAAGTTGGTCTGTCAGGTGGAGGACATGGTTAAAGAGAGGGACAATAGGAAAGAGGTGGATTGAGGTTTGAGGCACTACCCCCCAGGTGGTCCATCCTGAGCTCAGGGAGCTGGTGGACAGGGGAGAGGCAGGTCCAGGCAATGGAGACATAGGATCCCAAGAATCCTGGGATGATTAGAGGTATGATCTATGTCTTTTCCGCCCTATATTTTATTTTTATATACATGGGTTCCAGTCACTCTTTTCTCCCCATAACCCTTTTCTGAGACACAAAGATTCCATTGGAATCATTGATTTGATCCTTACACTTAGAGACTCTTATAGGAGAAGATTAAATGATCACACAATGGTGCTGACATTGTTCCCTTTCCCTAGGGAGTGAGAATTTTGGTTGGGATCTCTTGGTGACATCATCGAGGCCTTACGACGTCATTCTAGGTATGTATTGGTTATCCACAATTCATGTTCAGATCAACTATTTTAGAAGCATAGGGTGGTGTGTCTACACAGATGGGATGAGTTTTTCCATTATCAGTGAGAAGGAAACCAGAGAAAAGCGGGATGGACTCGCATATAAGAGGGTGCATCTGATCACACATTAGTTTTCTAGAATGACCCTCGGTGTGGTGGATGAGACGAGTCCTTATTTTCCTACAGTGGTGGATGATTACAAGGACATATTTCGAAAATATGTTCTAGGACTACCTCCTCATAGAAAGGTAGACTTCTGCATTTTCCTATTCCCCAAGACGACATCGATATCCACACTAGAATATTGTATGGCTCCCACAAAGCTTCATGAATTGAGGGTATAGCTGGAGGACTTACAGAGGAAGGGATTCATGAGACCTAGTGTTTCACCAAGGATAGGCCCTTTTTTGTTTTACAAGAAGGCATATGGTAGCTTGAGGTTATCTGTGGACTTCTGGCACCTGAATGAGGTGATCGTGAAGAATAAATATCCAATACCAAGGATTGATTACCTATTCGATTAGCTGAAGGGAGGGAGATTGTTCTCGAAGATAGAGCTCAGATCAGGTTATCATCATCTTTGGGTGTAGGATGAGGACATCTCAAATATGGACTTCAAATGTCTCTATGGACACTATGTGTACTTAGTGGTGCTGTTTGGCATGAAGAATTCCCCAAAAGTGTTCATGGGACTCATGAATAGGATCAGACTCATGAATAGGATCTTCCATCTCTACCTAGACAGGCTTGTAGTGGTCTTTATTGATGACATCCTAGCGTACTCAGCATCCAAGGAGGAGCACGTGATACACTTGAGGATGGTACTAGACTTACTCTGAAAGCACCAACTTTATGGGAATCAATCAAAGTGTCAATTATAGATACAATAGGTCCACTTTTTGGGACACATCATTTTGAAGGCTAGCGTTGTAGTAGATTCGGCAATGATAGAGGCAGTGCTTGCTTGGGATCCACCCAAAAATGTTACCAAGGTGCAGAGTTTCTATGGGTTGGCTGGGTACTATTAGAGATTCATACCTGAATTTTCCAGAGTAAGAGAATCCATGATAGCCTTGACATTAAAGGGGAATCCCATCATGTGGATGGAGAATTTTAATGATATATTTCAGCAGATCAGGTAGAGTTTGACAAGAGCTACCATCCTAAGATGGCTAGAGGAGGGTGTCAAGTACGTGGTGTTATGTGACGAATCAAGAACCAGTCTCAATTTTATCTTAATTCAAGGGGAAAAAGTGATTTATTATGGGTCATAGTATTTGATACCACATGAGTAGAACTACATGACCCGTGATCTTGAGTTAGTGGTGGTAGTCTTCACATTGATGATGAGGAGACACTACCTTATCAGTGAGTGATTTATTGTCTACTCTGAAAAAAAAATTCTTAGGTATATCTTCACCTAGAAGGATCTAAACATGAGAAAACGACATTGGATAGAGTTACTACTGGAATACAACATTGAGATAGTCTATACTTTTTGGAAGGGTAATGTGGTGACAGATTCTATCAGTCAAAGATCGAGTTGGTAGCTACTGAATGAGGACTCAGAGAATTTGGCCTCACTTAAGATATCCTTCATGGATGGAGATAAAACATATTATCTCCAGTCAATTTTGGCTACCCCTCCACTCATATAGGGAGTTAGGGAGGAACATATCTGAGATATTATTTGTGAAAATACACATTCTCAAATTTCCATAGGGCATGCCTCTAATGGATATTTGAAAGGTGGGGATAATTTCATCCTTTTTAGAGGGCGCACAGTTGTATTGGTGTCGTTAAGGGAGGTGGTGTGGAGGGAGTTCCAGATATCCCCTTTTCCGGTTCATCCAGGAGTGGAAAATATGTACGAGGACCTCCAACGTCAGTTTTTGTGTCCGGGGATGAAGAATGCATTGACAAAGTTTGTCTCTAGATGCCTCACTTATCAGCAAGTGAAGACCGAGCTCCAGGTTCCAGCGGGTTTGACTCAACCCCATGAGGTTCTAGAGTGGAAGTGGTATGGAATATCGATGGACTTCATGACATATTTACTATGTGCATCCAGGGGTCATGATACCATCAATGTGATCGTTGACTAACCCACCAAGTCATCCAACTTTCTAGTGATTCGGGAATAGTATAGAGCTTGGGACGCCGCTACGTGTAGGAGATAGTTTAACACCATCGAGTCCCATCTAAAATAGTGTCATATCATGATGAAAAATTTAAATCCCACTAGTGTCAGGGATTGAAAAAGGCATTTGGGACTTAGCTGTGCTTGAGCACAAATTTCCACCCTCAGACAAATGGTCAGATGTAGTAGACCATTTAGGTCCTAGAGGACATGCTATGTGCTTGCATCCTCAGTTTTATCCAAAGTTGGGAGGATCACCTACCCCAGATGAAGTTTGTGTACAACAACACTTACCACTTCACCATTTGTATGACACCATTCAAGGCCTTGTACGGATGACCCTACAGGTCACCACTTTATTGGACTGGCCCTGGAGAGTCAACACTCATGGGACCGAAGTTGGTATAGGCTACTACAGAGAAGGTGGAGGTCATCCATAAGAGGATGAAGACTTATCAAAGTTGTAATAATTACTATAACAATAGGAGAAGGAGACCCTTGGAGTTCAAGGAGGGAGACCATGTGTTCCTTCCGGTCTCTCCTCGATGTGGGATACAAATATTTGGCTGGGGTGGAATGTTATATTCAAGGTTCATCAGACCTTTTCTGATTCTACATAGAGTAGGTGAGGTCGCATACCACTTGGATCTACCTATATTGTTATAGAAGGTTCAAAAATACTTACCTATATCCCTAATTGTGAAATAAAACATGACCCATCTCATATCATTGATTGGGGAGAGCTGGACATTGACGATGGGGTGAATTTCGTAGAGTACATGTTGGAGATCAAGGATCGACGAGAGAGGATCTTTTATGGATGGTTGATTCCTATGTTGTGCATTCGATGACTGCAAGAGAATCTACAAAAGAGAACTTAGGAGTGTGAGGCTCATATTTATTCTCAAAATCTCCATTTTTTTGTTTTTCTCTTGTTTTGGATTTCAGAGACATAAATCCCTAAAATAGGGAGAATGTGATGTCTCTAATTTTCCATGTAAATTTTTTTAAAAAAAATTATGGGATTACATCGAGACCAGGTGCAGAGACTATACATGATTTTTTTTCCCGTGGTTCCCAAAATAAACTTTTGAACTATTTGTTTAAGTTTATAAAAAATATCGCACCTTCTCAATTTTTTACTATTTTAAAATAGTGCTCGGATTTAAAATACGAGGGCACCGTTGTGTTTAGAGTAGCATGTTTTTCTTTGGCAAAACCTAACCTCAGCTGGCATGGGTCGACAGTAGAAAATATTTTACAGAAATTTTAAATAAGAAAAAAAATAAACTTCAAAATTTTATTTTCTTTTTTATTTTAACGTTTATTGACCATGCAGCAATGTTGTGACACAGCAACAAGGTGGATATTTCCTTTCATAAAGGAAACAACATGGTGATGCTGCAATACATTGAAATAGTGATACCGAAATGCATTTATTCATTTAGAATCATGGAAGGATACGAGATCAGATTCACAATCCATGGAGGCATTGAAAAAAAACACGGAAAATGCATTGGAAAATCCTATCATCGATAAATGATGAATAGTGGCTGATCAACGATCAGATTTGGAACAGGTGTCAGTGGATTGATGAATGAAGAATGTAGGACTCATACTTGGTCAACGATTAATCCAATCCTTGAGGTAGGAGGTTTACTTTTGTGTGATTTTCTTTCCCCGTTCTTGTTTCCAACGACGAATGTAGACCAAACCATGAACAGGTTGATCTGCGGTTCAATCATTTATGTGGGAAGGCTAAAAATGCAGGATTAATGTGGGAGTTAGATCTTTGTGATTTTTAATTTGTTCTTTTTGATACTGATAAAAATAAGAAATTCATACATACATGAACAAAGTCTTCAATCCATTCTAAAGGGTGTTATTTGTGCCTTTCCTATCCCCATTCTTTCATTCTTCAGTGACAGACCCCTGTGGTCATAGTGGGATTTTTCAGGAGGTTCTGAATGCAACTCGACCCTCGGAGAGATTACAAGATGATATAGAACTCACACTAATGAAGACAGTGACCCAATAATCACAAGGGTTTACCTAGTTCAAAAAATAGACCACCACTGAGACAGTGTCAGCCCATGAAAGGGGAGCTGCAGCCGCCGGCATATGGCGGTGCGACCACTTGGCAGTTGTGCCCGGTGGCAGATAGGAGCTGACGACATGAGGCCCCTTAGTGGACGTAGAAACCACCGTAGGGTGGTCATGTGGTGTACCACCATCTCAAATGCGGTGGGTGCCCACATTGATAGGGAGCTGATATGACACCCACAACATCCCAGTCGAACGAACCGGTCTGATTCAGCAGACCAGGCTGGAGCAGACAGATCGGACCAGCATCGGACCAGGCAGGCAATGGGTCGGGCCTAGCCAGGGTAGGCCAGACCCTGTAGGGGTGGACCAGACCCAACTGGCTAGGTCAACCTGGGGGGTCAGACCCGGTGAGACACATGTAACACCCCGATCTTCCACGGTACTCTTCCCTTTGAATAATACAGTAGTGTGTTTTGTAAGCAACTTCGAGTTCTAATACACACCACAACCAATCAAACTAGCCCTTATAAATAGTAATACCCACTTTTTGAAATTTTATAAATTTCATCTCTAAAAATTGACTTCATTTTTGGATTCTAAATATCTAAATTAGCCTAGGGTAAAATTTTGGAACTTTTCGGATAACATTTATATTTTGATGAATAGTGAAAATTACTAAATTTTAATTAAAAACAACCTTTTTAATCGAAATAATTAATAGTGATAAATTATGAATTTGAGTGGTTTTAAAGTATATTTAGAATATATTTTTACCATTTAATACAATTCTGGTCATTGGACATAATTTCACAATTAAACCGGACATGAACAAGTGTCAATCTTTTGATAGTTATTATCTCTTAAAAACACGCTTTTTGTTATAAGAACGGGAATTAATTTTAAATTAATTTCTTCCACTTATGTGTTTTGAATTTGGAAAAATGGATTCCATATTTGGAATCAGGATATCCAAATTGTGTAAATAGGTAACTTTTATTTTTAGACATTTTGAATAATTACTTCGGTAAATATTTTATTTACCATGGTTAAAGGGTAAATCCGGTAAATAAGGACTAAAAAATAATATTATAATAATAATAAATTACCCTAAAACGTGTCCTAACCTTATTTGTGGATAAATTTCCGACCATGGGAATCTTTGGGTCCATTTTGGGACGTATGGATCCACTTGTAGGTGATAGGGACACTATATTTTAATTAAGTTAAAATAAATACAAAAATGACATACGCATATATCGTTTAGAAAAACAATTTTTACGTAGGGTTATATATGTTGGATTTTCTACTATAAATATTAATTAGAAATATAAAAAGATTTCCTACATAATTTTATTTTATTTATAATTTTTAGAAATTAAATAATTTAAGTTATCTATGAAACTATGGTGATGCAGTAATTACCTAATTAATGAAAAATTAGAATAATTGATATTATAAATACCCAAATAAATTTAATTTGAGACTTTTTATAAATACCAATAATTTTATAGGTTAATATGACATTTTATTATTGATTTATTTAACTTTTTTCGAATTAATAATTCTGTTATGATTTTTACAAAAATCAATTATTGAATAGTGTCAGAATTGACATAAAAGAGTTTTTAAAAGAAATATTATATTATTTATTGATATTAAATTCCTAAAAATCTATGGTTCGGACAAGATACTTATATAATGATAGGTGTATCATTAATGGATCACTTGGGGGTATCTTGGATGTATATAGTAAGTTTATTAACCATGTAATATAAAAATACAAAGAGACATTGTTAAAGTGAAACTAATTAACTAAGAGTTAATACTTAAAGATAAGGTTAATATAGTAACCCAAAACTATCTAAATCCTATTGGTTGAGTGGTTTTAGACCTATCCCCACCATAACCTTTAAATAATCCACTTTTTAGCCATTATAAACCGAATATGAATTTATTATAAAATAATATTTCTAGCTTTTCCAAAGGTGCCCCTCACCCCTCTTATAAAAGGGCACTCCCCCTTCTCATTAATTCACACCATAAAAGCCTTTTGATTCGTCCAAACCCGGCCCAAATACTCTCTCAACTTCCCTCAAATAATCCTAGAGGCCTTACTCTAGTCAGAAAGCAAACCTAAGGATCCCTTTTGATCAAATCAAAAAGAAGAACCCCAAGAAGAGGTAATGATTTCACCACCCTTTTTCAAGTTCATTTCTTCTTCCACTTCTTCTTTCTTTGTTATTTCCATTCTAAAATAATAACTCCAGTATATTATATATGATTTTATGTTATTATAAACATGTTACAACCATATTTCAGTATTCTATACATCCTTTTAATGACATGTCACCATACATGCGTACGTACGGCTTACCGTCTCCACGTCGTGGTGTAATTGTTATTCAAAACATTATTATTTGGATGGGTATAATAATGATGTGTAATTCATGTAAATATTAAATATAACATGACAATGATTTGGTATATATGATATACCATCCAATTAAATATTATTTTAATATCAAAAGAATGATATTGTCGCTCGTGCGTACGTACGTACTATCGTCTCCACGAACGCGATGAGATTCATTCTCCATTGTATCCATTCAAGTATAATTCTCATTTGATGATTAATAATAATGTTTAAGGACTTAATATTATTATGTATATGAATAAGATACAACCTATCCATAACAAACATGTCTTATGTAACAAAACTTATAAAAGAAAATGAGTAAGTTAACACCCGAAACGACAATAATATTAAGATATTATTAACAAAGCAGTGTTAAAAGATCATATATGATATCATATTAATATATATTATTCTTGTATAATTTAATAACAATTATTTCACCATTATACAGGAGGTTAACCTACCCCCAACCAAGGAAAAGTACAAGTTAAGGGTTTATTTCACAATCTCTTCATTATCTGAGGTTGTTTATACGTAATAATCTTCTGGGATTTATTTATCATCCACATCCATGTTTCTTAAAAATGTATTTCAAAACATTTTTACTATTTACAAGAATATGGGTTAAAGTCATTTATACCCTTGTTTGACTTTTTTTAAGAGGTTTATAAAGGAATATTTCCATCATTTTCCAAACAAGGTGCTTTTTTACCTTTTCGACAGAATTCAGGTAAGAATGTTTTTTTAACTTATACGGAGGGTGTGGCTATTTTCTGCCATTATAAAATCTTCGAAGCTTCCCTTACAATATTATAAGAAAATTTTCAAATTAAATGTTTTATTTTATAATTATGTGACTCTTAAATGATTTCAAAATAGGAATAGATATTTCTCTAAAAAGAGTTTTGATTTCATATATGTCAACATCCTTTGATGGAATTTAATCTTATTTGAAGTTGATTTATTATGATTGAAAACTTCCATATTGTATTGAAGGTATTGTGATTTGTTTGAATGTGGATGTGTTATTTTTATACCATTCATAGTTTATGGAGAAAGTATTGACATTTTGTATGCTAGTTTTAATATGAATGTCTATGTTATGTTTAAACCTATTCATATGAGGAATGCATTGGACTTAATATGTGATGGGTGGAGCCCACTATAGCTCCTCGATGCATCAGTAGGTCTCATGAGACAAACTAGTGTCTTGGCAGAAGGCCTTGAAAAAATCGTATTTGTAGTCTTGGCATGGGGCCTTGGCTATGTGGTTATGATAGTCCGGCATTATGCATTCCATCATTATGAAAGTAGTTACTGATATTGTATGTGATTATTCGACTAGTATAATATCCATGTGAATAAGTATATGGAATTATTTCATTTTATTTCTACCATATTATGCTGAAGTTCAAGTTTTAAAAGGCTTTTATTTTAGTTATACATTGCCTTAAATGTTTATGCTTATTTATGAAAGTTTCCACTATATTGTTATCCTTACTGGGCATTTGAGCTCACCCCATTCTATGTTTTATTTTTCCCAGGATGTGATGAAGTATTTTATTAATGACCTACAGGGATTGTATGAGGGGATAAGAGTGTGGACTATGGTGACTATGTTGTTTTAGTTTTCATTTTATGATGTAATGTAAACTTTATTAATGTATCTAGTTATTCCAAGGCTACTAAACTAATCGGTCTTTCAAGACTTGATCTTTCTTGTGATCATGCCAATGTTATGTAATAATGAACCGACTCTGGGTAACTGGGGTCGGGGCGTTATAGTTGGTATCATAGGAAGTTTAGTACAAACCTTGGAAGCTAGATTTAGATAAAATCTGATTAGAGCACATAGACCTAAGATGGACTTTGAGGATTAGTATAGAAGAACTTCCTAGAATTTTGGTATTGTAGAGATTTTGTGAGTTTTCTGAGAAATACATCCCTGTCTGGATACGAGCAGGTATAGGAAGCTCTAGCACAGTTGTACCTAGGGGTAAAACCCCGAAACACCGCTTTGAGCTAGACTCGAACGGGAACTGGTGCACGACAACGGGCCTTGCTTCACTCTTGGTTACGACACTCCCGGGGGATATGCTTAGGATAACTCTCATTTTCTTTACAAATCATTATGAAGGGTGTATGAGTATATACATACTCAAAGAATTTTTTTATTATTATGAATTATATCCATAAATAGTTCAATTTATGTTAAGTAATTTATAAGTTTGAAATTATATATTCTGATTCATAAACTGATCTAGTTTATGCCATTGTTTAGAAATGGTTCCTAGTGAAAGAAATGGAAACCATATCAATGCACGCACTCTATATAGGTATTTCCCTCCTACTCAAGATAATTATAGTGGAGCTGGTGATGCAACCGGTGCTGATCAACTAATCACCATACTAGGACAACTCACTCAGGTTATGAATAATAACCTTACCCGTATGGGGCACCCTGATCCACAGCGTGGAGGATCAATGTTAGATCGCTTTATGAGGCAGAAACCACCAACATTCAATGGGAGTAAAAATCCATTAGTAGCTTAGATAAATGGATAAGTTCCCTAGAGAAAATATTTCAGGCCTTGAGGAGTAGTGAAAGGGAAAATGTTATCATGGCAGTTTACCGCCTCACTGGAGATGTTGATCAATGGTGGTCATTGATTCAAAAAATGAAGGAAGATGATGAAGTATCAAATATGGAATGGAGGGAGTTCAAAGATCTGTTTTTAGAAAAATACTTTCTTTGTGACCATCAAGCAGATATGGAAAGGCAATTTCTGAGTATGAGACAAAAGAAGGATAAGAATGTCGCAAAGTATGAGGCTAACTTTACAAGGTTAGCAAGGTATGCTGGAGATTATATACGTAACCCAAGAAGTAAGATTTATTTTTTCTTTGATGGGTTAAAACCATTTCTCCATCGAGCATTAGTCTCACAATCCTTCTCATCGTATGAAGACATTGTCTCATGTGCTATCAAGACAGAGAAGGAATTCTCTAAGTCTTATAACTTTAAAGAAAATCAAGAGAAGAAGAGATATACTGATCAATATGGGAATGGAAATAAATGGAGGAAGGGAAAAGTTGAATATCCATCCTGCAGTAAATGTGGGAAGAAACCCACCGATACTTTCTTAAAAGGAATGGGAGTCTGTTACAAGTGTGGTGAAAAAGTCCACCAAGCTCGTGATTGTAAGGGGAAGAAGAAAGCTAATGATGTCCAATGCCACAATTGCTGGGATATGGGACATTATGCAAATGAATGTCCTAAGCATCAGGGGAACTTACCTCAGAAAAGCCCAAGGAATCAATCCCAAGCATATGCTATCACTACTACTGAGGTAGAATCTCCGAAAGACGTGGTGGCAGGTAATTTAATGGTTTCCTCAAGTTTAGAAAATGCATTATTTGATTCTGGATCATCGCATTGTTTCATATTTTCCCAGTTTTCTAAGAAAATTAGATATTTCCAATTTGATTTAACAAGGGAGTTGTCAGTTAAAACTCCTAAGGGAAGTATCATTGCAAAGAAGTTTTGTGAATCAGTCCCCATTAGAGCACATAAATGTTCTTTATCCACTGATCTCATCGTCATACCTATGATTGAGTTTGATATAATCCTTGGTATGGATTGGATTTCATACTATGATGCGAAGATTTATTGTAAGAAGAAGGAGGTTATGATTTTTGATGATGATGATAAAGAACACCTAATCTTTAGAGAAGAATCGTCACCACCTAATTCTTATCTAGATCCACCCCTAGTAGCTCAACTAAATTCAATTATTGGGGAGGAAGAGAATTAAATGACTATGGGTGAGTAAAGGAATATTCGAATAGAGGATGTACCTATTGTGAAAGAATATATAGATGTATTTCCGGAATATTTACCTGGACATCCTCCAGAACGAGAAGTTGAGTTTTCCATTAATTTAATTCTTGTATCAAGGACTATATCAAAGACCCCTTATAGAATGGCCACTTTGGAATTAGTTTAACTAAAGAAACAACTAGATTAATTGAGTAATAAGGGATTTATTCTCCCTAGTGTTTCTCCTTGGGATGCCCCTGTTCTTTTTTTTAAAAAGAATGATGGATCTATGAGGTTATGTATCGACTACAGGGAGATTAATTCTATAACAATAAAGAACAAGTATCCCCTACCTCGCATTGATGATTTATTTGACCAAATGCAAAGAGATCAATACTTTTCAAATATTGAACTTTGGTCTGGATACCATCAGTTGTGTGTGAAGAAGGAATACATTCCGAAGACAGCATTTTGAACAAGTTACGGGCATTACGAGTTTACGGTAATGCCTTTTGGGCGGACTAATGCGCCCTCTGTATTCATGGATATAATGAATAGAGTTTTCAGGGAATATCTATATGAATTTGTTGTGGTATTTATTGATGATATCTTGGTATACTCCAAAGGCTACGATGATCATAAAAATCACTTGCGCATTATCTTGAAGACTCTGAGAAGACATGAATTATATGGGAAGTTTAGCAAGTGTGAATTCTGGCTTTAGGAGATTTCTTTTCTTGGCCATATTGTCTCTAAATATGGAATCTCTATTGATCCTTCTAAGACCAATGCAATCCAAGAATTTCCTACACCAACGAGTATAACTGAGGTACGCAGTTTTATTGGCTTATCAGGTTATTATCGACATTTCGTCCAGAATTTTGCCTGATTGGCTAACCCATTAACAAAGCTCACACGTAAGGGGGTTAAATTTGTTTGGACAAAAGAGTGTGAAGAATGTTTCTAAGAACTAACGAGAAGATTAGTCAATGCTTTTATATTGACTCTACCATCGGGGAATGATGGGTTCGTTATTTATAGTGATGCATCGAAGAAAGGACTTGATTGTGTCCTTATGCAGAATGATAGGGTTATTGCCTATGCATCACGACAGTTGAAAATTTATGAGCAAAACTATCCTACTCATGATCTCGAGTTAGCAGCTGTGATCTTTTCTTTTAAGATATGGAGGCACTACCTCTATGGTGAAAAATGTGAGATTTATACTTATCACAAGAGTTTGAAGTATATTTTCTCACAAAAAGAACTCAACATGAGGCAAAGGCGATGACTTGAACTACTCAATGATTATTATTGCACGATACACTGCGACCCAGGGAAGGCAAATAAGGTGGCAGATGCTTTGAGCAGAAAAGATCATGGAGTTTTGAACATGATGAGAATTGAAAGGGATCCTATTTTTATGGATCTATTAAAGTTGGATATGGGAATCACCATGGAAGGTGAAACATCAATTCTTTTTCAAATGGTTGCCAATCCATCTTTACTAGAAAGGATAAAGAGTTCTTAGACCGATGATGAAGAGTTTCAGAAGAAAATTAAAGCTATGAATGATGGGATATTGAGAGACTTTGTGTGTGAAGAAGGAACATTAAAATTTGGGAAGAGACTTTGGGTTCCCAATATACCTGATCTAAAAAGGGAATTGTTGGATGATGCTCATAGTTCCAATTTATCTATACACCATGGGAGCACCAAAATGTATAGATATTTGAACGAACATTTTTGGTGGGACAACATGAAGAGGGAGATTCCTGATTTTGTGTCAAGATGTATGGTTTGTCAACAAGTGAAAGCTGGAAGGAAATAGCCTGGTGGAATATTGCGACCTCTTCTCATACCTGAGTGGAAATGGGATAATATTACAATGGACTTCGTCATGGGGCTACCAAACACTCCTAGAAAGAATGATGAAATATGGGTCATTGTTGATCGTCTTACCAATTCAGCACATTTTCTTTCTATAAGGGATGATTTACCACTTGAACAGCTAGAAAGACTATATATTAATAAATTTGTGAGACTTCATGGAGTACCCCTATCAATTGTTTCTGATCGTGATCCCCGTTTTACTTCAAGATTTTGGAAAAGTCTTCAGAAAGCCTTAGATACTGAACTTCATTTGAGCACTGCCTACCACCCTCAAATAGATGGAAAATCTGAACGGACTATTCAAACCTTAGAAAACATGTTGAGATCATGCTCACTTGACTTTTAGGGTATGTGGGATCAATATTTACCTCTAGTGGAATTTTCCTATAACAATAGCTTCCATTCGAGTATTCAGATGGCACCATATGAATCATTATATGGAAAGAGATGTCGCACACCAACCTGTTGGGATGACGTTGGTGAAAGAAAACTTGTAGGCCCATAACTGGTGGAGGAAACAATAGAAAAAGTTAAGGTAATCCAAAACCACATCAAAGCAGCTCAAAGTTGGTAGAAGAGCTATGCCGATAATCGAAGGAAGGATTTAGAATTTCAAGTCGGTGATCATGTTTTCCTGAAGGTATCTCCATGGAAGGGAGTCATATGTTTTGGTAAGAAAGGTAAATTGAGTCCCAGGTACACCAGACCTTTCGAAATTCTAGAATGAATTGGGGCTGTAGCTTACCGTTTGGCAATGCCGCAAAGTCTCTCCAAAGTTCACAATGTGTTCCACGTATCTCTGTTGAGGAAATACATTCCTGACCCAACACATGTACTCACCTATGAGGAATTAGAACTGGAACTCAATATTTCTTATTTTGAAGAGCCCATCATAATTCTTGATACGAGAGAACAAGTTCTGAGAAACCGAACGACTCTTCTGGTAAAAGTTCTATGGAGAAACCATAAAATTGAAGAGGCAACGTGGGAACCCGAGGAACTTATGATGAAGAAACACCCAAGTATTTTTATGCAGTAATATTATAGAAATTTTGAGTATGAAATTATTTGAAGGAGTGGATAATGTAACACCCCAAGCTTCCATGGTACGCTTCCCTTTGACTAATACAGTAGTGTGTGTTGTACGCAACTTCGAGTTCTAACACACACCACAACCAATCAAACTAGCCGTTATGAATAGTAATACCCACTTTTTGAAATTTTATAAATTTCATCTCTCAAAATTGACTTCATTTTTGGGTTCTCAATATCGAAATTAGCCTAGGGTAAAATTTTGGAACTTTTCGGATAACATTTATATTTTGATGAATAGTTAAAATTACTAAATTTTAATTAAAAACAACTTTTTTAATCGAAATAATTAATAGTGATAAATTATGAATTTGAGTGGTTTTAAAGTATATTTAGAATATATTTTTACCATTTAATACAATTTTTGTCATTGGACATAATTTCACAATTAAACCGGACATGAACAGGTGTCAATCTTTAGATAGTTATTATCTCTTAAAAACACGCTTTTTTGTTTTAACAACGGGAATTAATTTTAAATTAATTCATTCCACTTCTGTGTTTTGAATTTGGAAAAATTGATTCCATATTTTGAATCAGGTGGTCCAAATTGTGTAAATAGGTAACTTTTATTTTTAGACATTTTGAATAATTACTTCGGTAAATATTTTATTTACCATGGTTAAAGGGTAAATCAGGTAAATAAGGGTTAAAAAATAATATTATAATAATAATAAATTACCATAAAACGTGTCCAAAACTTATTGGTGGATACATTTCTGACCATGGGCATCTTTGGGTCGATTTTGGGACCCTATGGAGCCACTTGTAGGTGATAGGGACACTATATTTTAATTAAGTTAAAATAAATACAAAAATGACATAAGCATATATCTTTTAGAAAAACAATTTATACATAGGGTAATATATGTTAGATTTTTGACTATAAATATTAATTAGAAATATGAAAAGATTTCCTACATAATGGTAGATTATTTATAATTTTTAGACGTTAAATAATTTATGTTATTTATGACACAATGGTGATGCAGTAATTACCTAATTAATGAAAAATTAGAATAATTGATATTATAAATACTCAAATAAATGTAATTTGAGACTTTTTATAAATAAAAATAATTTTATTGGTTAATATGACATGTTAGTATTTATTTAATTAACTTTTTTCTAAGTAATAATTCTGTTATGATTTTTACAAAAATCAATTATTGAATAGTGTCAAAATTGACATAAAAGAGTTTTTAAAAGAAATATTATATTCTTAATTGATATTAAATTCCTAAAAATATATGGTTCGACCAAGAGACTTATATAATGATAGGGGTATCATTAATGGACCACTTAGGGGTCTCTGGGATTTATATATTAAGTTTATTAACCATATAATATAAAAATACAAAGAGACATTGTAAAAGTGAAACTAATTAACTAAGAGTTAATACTTAAAGATAAGGTTAATATAGTAACCCAAACCTGTCTAAATAATATTGGTTGAGGAGTTTTCGACCTATACCCACCTTAAACTTTAAATAATCCACTTTTTAGCTATTATAAACTGAATATGAATTTATTATAAAATAATATTTCTAGCTTTTCTAAAGGTGCCCATCACCCCTCTTATAAAAGAGCACTCCCCCTTCTCATTAATTCACACCTTCAAATCCTTTTGGTTCGTCCAACCCCTGACCAAATACTCTCTAAAATTCCCTCACATCATCCTAGATGCCTTCCTTTAGTCATAAATCCATCTTAAGGAGCCCTTTTTATCAAATCAAAAGGAAGAACCCGAAGAAGAGGTAATGATTTCACCACCCTTTTTCAAGTTCCTTTCTTCTTCCACTTCTTCTTTCTTTGTTATTACCATTCTAAAATAATAAATCCAGTATATTATATATGATTTTATGTTATTATAAACTTGGTACAACCATATTTCAGTATTCTATCCATCCTTTGAATGACATGTCAACATACGTGCGTACGTACGGCTTACCGTCTCCACATCGTGGTGTAATTGTTATTCAAAACATTATTATTTTGATGGTTATAATAATGATGTGTAATTCATGTAAATATTAAATATAACATGATAATGATTATGTATATATGATATACCATCCAATTAAATATTATTTTAATATCAAAAGAATGATATTGTCGCTCGTACGTACGTACGGACTACCATCTCCACGAACGCGATGAGATTCATTCTCCATCGTATCCATTCAAGTATAATTCTCATTTGATGATTAATAATAATGTTTAAGGACTTAATATCACTCTAGATATGAATAAGATACAGCCTATCCATAACAAACATGGCTTATGTAACAAAACATATAAAAGAAAATGAGTAAGTTAACACCCGAAACGACAATAATATTAAGATATTATTAACAAAGCAATGTTAAAAGTTCATATATGATATCATATTAATGTATATGATTATTATATAATTTAATAAAAATTATTTCACCTTTATACCGGAGGTTAATCTACCCCCAACCAAGGAAAACTACAAGGTAAGGGTTTATTTCGCAATCTCTTCATTATCCGAGGTTGTTTATACGTAATAATCTATTGGGATTTCTTTATCATCCACATCCATGTTTCTTAAAAATGTATTTCAAAACATTTTTACTATTTACAAGAATATGGGTTAAAGTCATTTATACCTATTTTGACTTTTTATAAGAGGTTTATAAAGGAATCTTTCGGTCTTTATCCAAACAAGGTTCTTTTTAACCTTTTCGACAGAATTAAGGTAAGAATGTTTTTTTAACTTATACGGCGGGTGCGGCTATTTTCTGCCATTATAAAATCTTAAGAAGATTCACTTACAATCTTATAAGAAAATTTTCAAAGTAAATGTTTTATTATATAATTATATGACTCTTAAATGATTTCAAAATAGGAAGAGATATTTCTCTAAAAAGAGTTTTGATTTCATCTATGTCAACATCCTTTGATGGATTTTAAGCTTATTTGAAGTTGATTTATTATGATACAAAACATCCATATCGTATTGAAGGTTTTGTGATTTGTTTGACTATGGATGTGTTATTTTTATACCATTCATAGTTTATGGAGAAAGTATTGACATTTCATATGCTAGTTTTAAAATGAATGTTTATGTTATGTTTAAACCTGTTCATATGAGGAATGAATTGTACTTAATATGTGACGGGTGGAGCCCTCTATAGCTCCTCGATGCATCGGTAGGTCTCATGAGAAAAACTAGTGTCCTGGCACAAGGCCATGACAAAATCTTATTTTTAGTCTTGGCACGAGGCCTTGGCTATGTGGTTATGATAGTCTGGCATTATGCATTCCATCATTATGAAAGTGGTTATTGATATTGCATGTGATTATTAAACAAGTAGAATATTCATGTGAATAATTATATGGAATTATTTCATTTTATTTATGCCATATTCTGCTGAAGTTCAAGTTTTAAAAGGCTTTTTTAGTTATACATTTCCTTAAATGTTTATGCTTATTTATGAATGTTTCTTCTATATTTTTATCCTTACTGGGCATTTGATCTCACCCCATTCTATGTTTTATTTTTCCTAGGATGTCAAGAAGTATTTTATGAATGACCTACAGGTATATTATGTGGGGATAAGAGTGTGGACTATGGAGACTATGTTGTTGTAGTTTTCATTTTATAATGTAATGTAAACTTTATTAATGTATCTAGTTTTTTCAAGGCTACTAAACTAATCGGTCTTTCAAGACTTGATATTTCTTGTGATCATGCCAATGTTATGTAATAATGCACCGACTCTAGGTAACTGGGGTCAGGGCGTTACAACATAGGTCGGTTTGACCGAACTCAGACCCAACTAGACCCTTTTTACGTAAATTCCCATAACTCTCAAATAGTGTGTCCATTTGATGAGCCATTTGCAATGTTGGGACCCTCGCGAAGAGGCAGTCATTTTAAGATACTCGAAGTTATTTTCTATGGGTGTTTTCATACAATCATTTGGCTTGAGGAGTAGGTTTTCCTAGAATCAACGTTCTAAAGATGGAATCATGTGGCTGGCTGTGACCTATAAGCTATGTGATTACCTAGACTATGTGTCTTACCTAGACTGTGTGTCTTACCTAGACTGTGTGTCTTACGTATAATGTGTGCCTTACCTAGACTATTTGTATTACTTAGACTATGTGTCTTACCTTGACTGATTCGGTACTCCCCTGTGCCACTAGGGTGCAGGTCCTCTAGTCTTTGACGAGACTTTGTGTGTTACCAACACTCTGTGTGTTACCAACACTCTGTGTGTTATCTACACTGTGTGTACTGACACTCTATGTGTTACCTACACTTTGTGTGTTACTACTTGAGGGTACTGTGGATTCCTATGAAAATCTTGTTTACATACCATAATCAAATACTTGGTGTGAATAGACTCTAGTGACTCCCTTCATTATACATATTAGAGGCTACACATTATGTACCTCTTTGGTAGTCTGCTGGGTTTATTTCTTAATAATTATATTGTGGTATACTTTATGTGATTACATTTTGGTATTCTTCATATGATTACTTTATGGTATATGTCATAGTGATACCATTGTGGTTTTGGGGTCCCTACTGAGTATTGTTTAACTCATCCCTAAACGGGCTTCACGCGCACATGTTGTGTCCTGTGTAGATGATCGATAACTTTGATGGATTCCATGGTGGACCAGAGATAGTTCATGCTTCAGGGTCACCCGATGGACATGGTACGATTCAGTTACATTCAGAAAAATTACTATACCTACCCATCATGTAGGATTTTCTATAGATGAGGTCCATGATATTGTACTTTTCCTTTTTATTTGGGCTTGTATTCTGGCCCCTATTTTTTGGTTTTGTACCTTACTCTGAGTGGGTCTTCTTAGTGGTTTCCATCCATGTTTTCTTAGTGATTTCATTTTCATATTTTTTTTGGAGATAGGTGCGTGTGTAAAGGTACTAGGGAAAATGTCTCCCACTTGTGGGATATGCCTACTGGGTGCTAGTCACCTGCCTCTGACCTATGGAAGGTGGGCTTGGGGTAGTCACAAAATAGGTCCCAGGGGATGAGTTGTGACATTTAGTACTGTTAGAGGGACCCCCTTTATCAGTGATTTTTTAGTAGCACTGATAAAGGGGGTTTTTATCGGTGCTTTTTTTACTAACACTGATAAAGGGTATATTTAAAAAGAAATATATTTCATCAAAAGTAATATATTGATATGTAAATATATAAATATATTTATATTGATAAAAATAATATATATATATATATATATATTTAAATATGTTTTAGATAGTATAAATAGACATTTACATTTAATAAATAAGATATCTTGTGAAAATGGCTTATAAAATATTAGAAAAATATTATTAATTAATAATTTTTTAATTATCATCTATTAATAATAATTTAATAAAAAATTTAAGGCACAAAAAATCAAAAAATAAATAAAAGATCTAAAATAAGTTGAAAATATAACTCAAACATCAAACATCCAAAAATTTTGAAATGTATGTCCGTTTGAGCTCTACCACATATCAAATTGAATCATGCAATGATATTTACACATTGATGACACAAAGGAACAATATGTCACATTTTTTTAGGAAAAAATGTCCCTAGAGGCCCCTAAAATCCGAACTCAAAATACTTAACACTGTTGCCCCAAAACAAGAGTAAAATTGACCACCCTTTGATACCACTCTGTCACGACCTGTCCCTGGGGCTTGTGGTGTGACTACCCCAAGCCTGCCTCTCATTGGCCAGGGTCTGGAAACTAGTGTTTAGTAGGCATGTTCCACAAGTGGGAGGCATTTTCCAAAGTACCTATACACACGCACCCATCTACAAGAAAATTTTGAAACTGAAAACACTAAGTAAGCATGGATACAAACCACTAACAAAACACACTCAGAGTAAGGTACAAAACTGAATGAAAAAGGGAACAGAATGCAAGCCCAAATAAAAAAGAAAGTACAACCTCCTAGATCTTGTCTGCAGAAAACCCTACCTAAAGGGTAGGTACAGTAAGCTATCTAAATGTCGCTGAAGTGAACCACATACTTCAGGTCACCCTAAATCACCCCTCTCTTCCGCCCACTAGGGATTTCGTTAAATCTTCTGATCATATCTACAAGACATGAAACATATAGGAAAATCTCGTGCAGGGGTGAGTAAAAGAATATTCCATAGGGACCCAGAACCACAAAGGAATTACACAATGTATACCACGAAGAAGAGCACTAAGAAATACGCAAATTAGGATACCAATGAAGAACACAAAGTGTATCCTCTTAGAGGTACAGTCAAGAGAGTCAATAGAGTCATCTCACACCATGTATAGGTCTACGGTACATAAACAGAATTGTCATAAGAATCTGCAGTACCCTCAAGTAGAAACATACGATGCATTGATAATACATGTGATTTAAGTAACACACAAAGTTGCGGTAACACATGGACTGTAGGTAACACACAGAGTGTCGGTAACACTTGGAGTATAGATAACATATGGAGTGTAGATGACACACAGAGTTTCATCAAAGACTATAGGAACTGCACACTGGTGGGGCAGGGGAGTGCCAAATCATTCTTGGTAAGACACAAAGTTTATATAAGACACATAGTCTAGGTAAGTAACGTAGCCTAGGTAATCACATAGCTGCTAGGTCACAACCAGCTACAGGATTCTGTCTTTAGCATACTTATTCCGGGAGAACCTACTCCTCGATCCAAATGGTCATACACCAACTTCCAAGGAAACTCACTTAGGGTATCTCAAAGGGACTGCCTTGTCTCGAGGGTCCCAATGCCGCAAATGACTCATCAAAAAGACACATGTTTTGAGAGTTATGGGTTTTTTTGTAAAAGGGGCAGGTTGTGTCTCTGTCTGGGGACAAACCGACCTGACCCACCACGCTAGGTCCAACCCGGCACGCTGGGTCCATCCCAGCCCGCTGTCGGTTCAGCCCGCTGGCTCCGTCCCAACCCATTTGAGAAATCTGGTTCATCCTTCTAGACATTGTGGGTGTTGCATCCCTAACTGGTCAATGCGGCTGACCATCTCATTCAGCCCGATCATTCGTCGTGTGAACTACCACATGGTCAAGTTGTATAGTGGCCCTAGGTCGTGTGACGAGGTTTTGTACCACGTCCGGTGAAGCCTGCCTCCGGCCATCATGCCGATGGCCTTGTCTGCCACCCGCTTCTACTGAGCCGTGGTGTCCTCCGCCGCCTACCATCAAGCCAGTGATTGTCTGCTACTGGGAGTTTCACCACCACTAGTGTTGCAACATGCCATCGGCATCAACCCTCCTTCCGCTAGCCGCTGATCGCACTCTGGGGATCCGTTTTTTAAAATAGAGGCATGCCTGTGACCCTCGGGACATGTTCTTCATTTCCATGAGCTCCATATATTCGTGTCGTCACTCCAGGGGTCCGACCATGTTTGGAAACACTCGAAAAAACATAATTCAACCACAAGAGTCCACCAATTAAGAATGAAATAATGGAAAAAAACAGATATGCATAAGGACACCCTTAAAAAGGACCTTGTCCTTGATTGTGTTGATCTTAGTACATTCATGTCAATATAAAATATGAAATATGAACAGAAGAATATATAATAATTCATCCCCTTTAATCCCATATTTCTAGAAATCATGAAAGAATCATCGAACTGCAGGTAAACCTATTCGTGGGTTGCTCTCCATTCGTTGTTGAAAAAAATAGTGGGGAAATAATTCACAAAGAAAAAAAATAAACATCCTCCCTCGAGGATTGGATTGATTGCTACTAAAGTGTGAGTTCAAGGTTATTCATTCGTCAATCTATCAATACATGTTCTGAATCCAATCATCAATCATCCACCATTCGTCATTCATCGATGAGAGGATTTTCCAACACGTTTCCTTTCTTTTTTCCATAGCCTCCATGGATCGTAAATCTGATATCGCATCCCTACCAAGACATTAAATGAATAAACATGTTTTAGTTTTTTTGTTTCACTGAGTTTCTTCATTTCCACACTATTTTATTTATGAAATGAAACAACTATATAGTCATGGAATCACAGTGCCACTACGTCACTGTTAAACGTTAAAATAATCATTTTCCAAGTTTATTTTATTTTCCTTTAAAACATCCAAAAAAATATTTTCCACAGTCCACCTGCACTAGTTATTGTTAGGTCCTACCTAAAAAAATTGATGCTCTAAACACAATGGTGCCCCCACATTTTAAATTCGAGCAATTGTTTAAATGTTACTAAAACTGCACATGAGTACTATTTTTAATAAACATAAAAATAGTTCAAAAATTTATTTTAGGAACCCCGAGAATCATAATAACATGCCACTATATTTTCTAGTCTCAAAATAATCCATATAAATGTTAAATATTTTACATGGAAATCCATGACATTACATAAATCCCATGGGAAGATGATGATTTTTGGGCATGAATGCAAAAATTTTCTGGGAAAATCATAATGGGTGTAAGACCCATCAAACAAAATTGGGAAAAAAAATATAAGCCCAATGATGCTAAATTTTTTTAATTTAGAGATATAAAAATATGGAGATCATTTCATTCAAATATGGATGGAGCTAATTTTGAAGTTTTCATGGAGTTAAAGGGATCCCATGTTGACATTTAAATGGCTTGCCTTATTTGAACGCCCATAAAGTCATCCCACGAGATAAAAAATAACATCCAAATGGATGGTACAATGTTCCTCAAATTTTGAGAAATATTAAAGGAAATGTGTAATTTGATATTTACCTTATATAACCCCTTCAAATTCGGCCATCTTTAATTACAAATTCACATGTCCACAAGGGGGTGAATCTCAACAATTTTCCTTGTCATCTTTGAAACATCAAATTTTGCCTGATATTCTCACCATCATTTTGACTATCAAAATTAATGGGGAATTAATTTATTGATCTTGGGTAAACATAAGCCTCAAAATATTACTATATAAGGAGCTTGTGGTGAATGGGTTTGGGATCCATGTTTTTCCTTTCAATTGTAATTTCATTCTTTCTTTTTCTAATCGCATCGTCAATTTTTCCCATGTAAGTTTTTCATTCACATTAATTTAATAAATAAAATTATTAATCCTCTTATTATTATTATTAATTTCTTATTTAATTTTTCATATCACATTTATATCATTTTTTTAGGGAGTGAGTATATTCAAATAATTTTTTGTGACACTCTTCACACAATGGTGGAGTGATTATTATTTCTTTTTTCTTATCCAATTCCACCCTCATGAGTCTACTACCTAATTATATTGATAGAATAGAATCAATGTAAGGATAAAACTCGAGTGGGATTATCCAACTTAGTAGAAATGGGATGTATTGAATGTTATTTCTCATTTTAATAATTATTAATCAATTCTATTTTTTATATTTTCATTCAACAGTGTACCTTCTCCTTTGAACTCACCAATTTTAAGGACACACATCCCGAGTGATAAAAAATCTATTAAATTGGAGTAATCATTAATATGATCCTCCAAGTGTATAATTGATTAGACTTAGGACAGTAAAGACTCAAAATTCTGGGAGTGATTAGGGAAGTTCATATTTTGTTGAAGGAAACGCTCCAATTTAATACATTGAAATAATTCAAATAGAAATTCATCCAATACACCCCATGTGATAACCAAGGATAAACTAATTATATTCAAATTGAATCAAATTATGTCTTTTAAAAATCTCATTTAATAATCAAATCAATTCAAAACCAAGTTGGAAACTTCATAGCCAAATCACCTCCATAGAATGTTTGTTTCTTTATGTTTCTTCTTTGGTCTTTGAGGATTCGATAACCCATGTTGTGCTACAAGAGACCACTTTAACCATATTTGTTATTTAAATTTGGGACCAACCAAGAACTATTGTTGAATCACAATAAATAATGAGGTCAGTGAATATTCATATAATTTACCTGTCAATAGCATATGTGATGATCTCCTATTCCTCAGTTGTACCATACAAATCATATATATCATCAATCATTGTTATAAAACATCCTTGTTTAGACACTACCTCTCTAAATTTTATATACTATGGTTCAAACAATATTTCATAACCCCACATGAGGTTTTGTATAAGCATACTTCTAAGAAAATAATTTTTTTCCAAGCCGAGTTCCACCCACCGCCTGTACATAAAAATGTAGATGAAGAATATCACCTATTAAAGAGTTTTGTGAGATAATTAAAAAATTAATAAGGGATTCCTGCATAATTTGATAATTTTTTGGTCTATTTTTAGTGAATGTATTTCACTATGTTAAATTCCCTCTTTTCAAGCCTTAACAAGGTAGAGTTCTGGTTCCCATGTCCTTCAAACTTCCCGATGAACCACCTTGCCTCGAACCTTGCAGTAGACCAGAGCAATGGAAAAACCAAGGCATGCTCCACCTGTATCTTTATAGTTCATGGTTTAATATTCTCATTGATACTGTTGAGATGAATAGTGGTTAAGGCCATCACCTCATCCACCGCCCACTCACCTTCCCATTTCCATTTCATCAACATAAATAGAAGTGACACACATTAAAACTATGCAACTGTTTAATGAGTATGTACATCAAATCTATTAAAAGATTTATGAATACATACATGAAAAAATTATACTCTATTTTACCATATAAGTGAAACATATTACATAAACTACTTAACATAATTCTAGCCATCCACTCCACATTATGTTAACTTCTTTACATAACACCGAGTGGGGATCTCGACATTAAATTATCGTATAACACAGTGTTGAGAGTGGGAAAGAATGTTAGGATTTATAAAACATGTTTTTCATTTAATAGAGAAATACACACATTTATTCGAAAAGGAAGAAATCTCTGATACTATTGATGGGTTTGAGGTTTTCATCATGTGAACAAATGCAATGAAATAAAACTCATATATATGCTTGACCTATCCTTTTTAGAATACAAAATAATTTGAATGAAGAACAAATGCATACCTGAAGTGATGTGTGATCCATCCATGACTCTTCATTATACACCTGGTAAAATTGAACAACTATGAAGCTAATGTGTATGAAAATGCCTAAATCGGTATATATAAATTGATTTATAAAGGCATGAATGTTCTATGAGTTTCTTCTATGCTCAAGTTTCCTAACCACCACTACATCTGACCACCCTAACCTAGTTTGATGTGTTTAGGTAAAAAAATGGGGACACTCAGCCTCTAAAATACTCTCTCCCAATTGCTAGTCAACTTTTTATTATCAACATAATAGCATACACAGTTATGTTTGTGTTTGAAGATCATTCTAGAAGCACAAAATTCCCTCATTTGGAATTCCTTGAGCCTGTAAAAGGTTAAAAAATTTCCCGATTCAAGTAAAAGACCAGTCACTTATAGCAACAAAAAGTAACCACAACATACCTTATAGGCATTTCCAAGGTTTAGGTAGGAATCATGAAATATAGGTTTCAACTTTACATCTTTCTAGATGAAAGAAATTAATAGGAAGGAAACATAAATAAAAAAATGATAATGTTAACCAAAGTCACAAAATGGGGGTGTAGGGGGAAGTGGCCAGTTGTTAGCAAGCTATATTATATACAATGGATCAATATGGGAAAGGTAACCAAAGTCACAATATGTATATATATCAAAAATATATAAATTGAAAAACATACACATTCATAAATAAAAATCTATAATATCAAACCACTATGGGGTTTTATAACCAGGTTAAATAATATTCACAACTAAAAATCATTAATAACACATGTTTTATGCAATATGGAGTTCCCAATGAAAATTTAAATTGTAAGTAGAATACATAGTAAATGGAAAATTAATATATATGCATAATTTTATTTCCAATATGATACAATATATACATATAAAAAATAATACGTCGTCAGTATATTAAAAGTGAAAAATGATATAGAATTATTGACAGAGATGGTAAAGATGCTAAATTAAAGGGGAATTAGAATTTAGATGAATCAATAGAAATACATATTATATAGAAATGGGTATTTATATGAGATGGTAAGAATAATATACATTGTAAAGTAAAACACATGAGAAATTTTACAAAATCAATAAACACACACACACATACACACATATATATATATATATATATATATATCGTGTATACATAATAATAGACATTATATAAAAACCACTTACTAAAATTTTGAAATTTTATGATGGAGTAAGTCACTAAAATAGATAATACACCAAACAATCTATGTTCAACGCAACATTAGAAAATAGGAAATTGAAACCATGGTCCAAAGATATTGGGAATCATAAAGTAAAAGACAGAGAAAAATCATTAGAAAACCAATATTATAAAATTGTAAATAGTTTATACAATCAATAATGTTTAAAAAATGGGTATGAAAGTATCATATACATGGATATGATGTTTATTTGGTGTTAATTATATTATATGAGGCCTTATTGATGTTAAAAACAATGAATGCAATAAAATAAATGAAAATTAAAAAATTCAGGGGAAACAACTACTGGGAAAAAATGGAAGGTACAAAATATGTGTCTGTATGGAAACTAAAAGTATTAAGGCTCCTATGAAATTACAAGGAAAGTGATGAATGAAAAGAAAGAATCTCTTTATTTAAAAAATGGATTATGAAAGATTATAGGGAAACTATAATAAGATTATAAATGATTATTAGGGGCCCATTTGAATGTTACCTTCTAAATAACCTATATGAAACAAAAGATAAATTTCCCCAAAATTATCTAGTTTTTAAAAAATGAAAAATTCCTCCAAATCATAAGCCTGATTATGATTTTCTTCTATGTCATAACCCCCAAAAAATTATTATGAAAATAACTTAAAAACTAAAAAAACACATTCCATAAAAATATATAATCTTAAAATAAATTCAAACCAATATAAACTATAATGCATCATCCCATTGTAAATGAAGATGATTTTAATGCTTCTATATGAATACAAAAAATAAAAAATGACCAAAAAAACCATAATGATCTTTGTGGTAACATAAAATATATACTCTAAATGTTATTGAGTGAAATACCGTAAGTGAAGGGAAATAAAGTGGAAAAGGTTTTCTTGTATAGTTTTAATCATAGATGGAGTGGGAAATCCCTTTTATAGAGTGACCATGTGTACTTTTTACATGAAAAGAACAACATATTACATTTGATAATGATGGATTATTTTGCATAATAACATGTAGTGGGTGAATTACCGGCTCTTTTTGAGAGTTGTTTGTTTTCAATGCTTATTCCAAATAATGATAGTGTACATTTTATTTTTTTATTTAATCGTGAAAATTGAGGAAAACAATATATAAACATAAATTTTGTTTACATATAGACTCTCATGATTCTATATCAACCTAGAAATATAGACAAAACCTAGATGTGTAAATATATGCTCATTCACAATTATCCAGAAGTGCCCATGAAAAATATGTCATTTCACATTACTTCTACATCATCTCAAAAATAAAACCTTTTGGCCAAACACATGTGTGTAAAATATACAATAATGTTAAAATAGACACTACCTGCTTGATATAAGTCATCAAGATCGAATTATTATTATTATGGTAACATATCCTTTTTTTCTTCCCCCAAATAATTCTCAATTGAAATGAATACGCTTTGACTTATCCATCACTACAAAGAAACATGGAAGAGGCACATGCACTATGATTTATGTCATATAAGTAAGAATATAAAAATATAATTAATGATGTAAGTTGATTAGGGAAATTTTGGCTACATTATGCTTGAAAACATGTTGAAAACTCCTTATAATAGTCAAAATTAAATGATATATTAGAAAAATAAAAAGGATAAAAAAATATTAGAATAGAAGATAGATGTATTAAAGACATCTCCTCATAACTAAACCAAAAACTAAATAAACATAGCATGATCACCTGTGATCCACATTTTGACTATAGATACTTTCGGGTAGCAGAATTTAACCCAATGTAATCCTTGCACACTCAGTTGCACAATCTGAAAATTCTACATAGAACCACTAAGAAAAAATTAAAATAAAACACCATGAATACTACAAATGACATATCCAATCACAGAGCAGTAGGATTATGCATCGTAGAATAATGATTAAACAAATTCTTTTTGGATGATCAATACTACTTAAAAAATGGGTATAGAAGTATCGTATCCATGTATAGGATGTATCTTTGGTGTTAATGATGTAATAAGAGGCATAATTGATGGGAAAAATGAATGGAATAAAATACATGAAAAATAAAAAAAAATCATAAGAAACAATTGTAGGGAAAAAATAGAAGATACAAAATACATGACTTTAAGTAAACTAAAAATATTGAGACTACTATACATTTATAAGGAATGTGATGAATGAAAAGAAATGAATCAATTTAATTAAAAATGGATGATGAAAGATTATAGAGAAATTATACTAAGAGGATGAAAGATTACCAGAGGTCCATTCAAATGTTACCTATTAAATAACCTATATTATACAAAGAAGAATAATGATTTAATGAAATGTTTTTTGGATGATCCATAATATTCAAAATAATGGGTGTCAAAGTATCATATCCAAGGATGTTATGTTTTTTTGGATTTAATTATGTAATAAGAGTACTAATTTATGGGATAAACAATGAATATAATAAAATACATGAAAAATATCGAATTTAGAGAAAATAACTGTAAGGAAAAAATAGAACATAAAAAATACATGATTGTAAGGAAACTAAAAATATTGAGACTCATATGAAATTATTTGGAATGTGATTAATGAAAAAAATGAATAAATTTCACTAAACAAATTGATTATGAGATATTACAAAGAAATTATACTAAGAGGTTGAATGATTACCAGAGGTCCATTCGAATGTTACATGATAAATAAACTGTACTATTTTTTCCCTTTTAATTTTTACACCATTTTTAAAACATTTTACAATATACAATCTAATATATTTTTAAATATAAAAACATAAAATAGGTTAGAATTATTTTTAAAAAGGTTGTTCATTCTTTATTTAGAAAAAATGTTTCCAACAGAAAAATATATCTTCAAGGTTTCAAAAAAATGAGAATGATTAAATACTTAACTTATATACATTTTAATTTTTACCTACAGTAGGTTGTGAAATAAAAATACATCACCAAATGATCAGAGAACATAGTATAAGAGGTATGCTTATGGTTTAATAATTTTTTTAATAGTTTACCTTGAAAATCTGGTTGTCTCTTGACGATGTGTTGGAATTCCAATAGTATTTCCATGATGACTTGGAGAATACATTTGATAGACATAGAAGACAAAGTAAGAATTTTAATGTATTAGGTTATTAGGCCTTGTTAATCTAGGAGAAGAAACCATTATTATAAAAAATTGTTTACCATATAATGGAAATATAGCTGTTGGTTGATGATGATTTGGAGAAAATATTCATTATGAAGCTAGGTCATGTAGCTGTAATTGATATTAGAAAAATACCTTTGAAATCCAGGGATCAGTGGAAGATTATTCATAGAAAAGTAATTTTTAGGATGCATTTTATATTTCGCCAGAACCTGTATGAGAACGATGTGGTCAAGTTGCAGATAAAAGGAGATATATAGTTGAGGAGGGAGATGAGATTGCAGGGTGAGGGAGATGAGATTTTAAGAAATCATTTTAACATAGCACTAACATAATTTAACACGGAGAGAATATTTCGGGATAGGGAATGGGAGAATAGAGGAATGGGTTATCAGAGATATGGGAGGGGTGGAGGCTGATATGTCAGAGTTGAATGGTTTGGAAAAGGGGAAATATTGGCCTTGATTAATGTGGGTATCATTATTTATAAAGAGTTGGACACAAATGCAGAATAGTTTGAGAATGAAGCAGGTGGAGACATGTGGAGTGGGAGGGTACATACTTAAGTATAGATAATGAATATTATTAATTAAATAATTAAAATTAGTATTATTAATAACTATTATCTATTAACTATTAATTAATTAATAACTAATATTTAATAGTTAATAGTTATTAATTTAATTGTAATTAAACTATATTTAATTACTTATTAATAATGTTAGTTACTAATTAAATTGCTAGTTAATAATTACTATTAATTATTATTAATCAATTACCAATAAATATTTAAAAATATAATTTAATTACTAAGTATTAATAGTAATGATTAAATTAATAAATTACTAATTTTTTATTATTTTTTGTTAAATTAGTATAAATTAACTAATTTTTTTTGCTAATTAATATTTACTACTAAAAAATATTAATTAAATAAAATTATTTACTATTTATTAATATTAATGAATTAACTAATTGTTACATATCTAGTTTTGGATAGGGAGGATCCTATTGTTGACAATGCTAGATTAAATCCAAATAGAGGGAAACCTGGTGAGGCTTCAAAGTCTATGGAAGATATTGTAGATGAGGCGAACCTTGCATACGAGACTGATCACTCTCACCAATCTTCCCAAAACCATGTTTTGAGTAGTGGTGGGGCTGATGAAGCTATGAATCAGCATCATTATCTCTCTTTTAGATATTTTCTAGTTCATAGATCGGAGTAGTTCAACCCTGTGGATGGTCAAACAAATGGTGAGAGTGAAGTTCACAACTATAGATTTGTCTTTTAAAAGCGCTATAAATGGTATTTATCAGTGCTAAAAAATAATTGTTGATTTATGTTCCTTCAAATGTTTATTTACTATTATCAACACTAAAAAAGAACTCATAATCATGATTATTTATCTGTTCTAGTTTAGTGCTGATAAATGTTGTACTAATACAGTGTGTTGTTTAAATTAAATCACACTGCATCACCAATACACATGTATATAAAAAATCCATAATTTAATTGAAATAAAAATTACATCAAAAATATGAAAAAAAACTATATTATAAACATTTCAATATTTTTTTTATAATTACATTAGTAAGTATTATCACAAAAATTCAAAAACAAAAACAATTTCATTGTCTTTAGCACCCAACCCCCTCTAAAAAAAGTCTGATCATGGTATGAATTATCAAACAAACCATTGAAGCTTGAGAAAAATAATCCTCCCATATATGAAAACAATTATTATGTTAGTAATACTATAAAGAAATAAATTAAATATAAAGATCAAAAAATCATTAATAAAATGTCAATTTTAAATAAAGGGACACACTTGGAGTCATACTGATCACACTGTGCATCGGATTGACATGCAGACGATTCCAACATGTCACAAATAACTCAAGGATCATTTTCCTAAAGTATCAAGAAAATCTGAATGAGTTTTCTTGGTTTTTATTATATGACATATCTTTTTTACTAAAATTTAAATTTAAGTTGAAAACACACATTTTGATCCATACTGGTCACATCATTTGTCACTTTGATTTGATACTGATTAATATACATCAAAAATGAATTATGAATCATTTCATAAAGTATTCGGACAATATGAGAATATTTTCATGGTTTTTAGTGAGTGACACTTGTTTTGAACTAATATATCAATTTTGAACTGATAACAGACACTTTGAGTCATTATCATAACCTAACCATGGTTTTTACATTATTTTATTCTTTTCCTAGATTTGGTTCTTTTGGTTGGGGTTTGGGTTGAGTTTCCTATGTAATGTTTTTGTTTATTAGGATTCATGTGATTTTTCGCCTTGTGTGCAGTTTTTGTGAACGATTTCGAGGAAAAATGTGTGTCCAGTTAAGGCTCAGGGTATTTTGAGTTTTTTTTTCTTATTGCACAGTCTGTTTAGCATGGTTTGAGTATGGTTTCAGCCTAACTATGTAAAGAATAAGAGAAATTGCATGGATCTTGGCTGGTGTTTGGGTGCAGGATCATGGCTTGTGCATGATTTTTTAAAACTATGCAACAAGCATGCAAGAAGGCTCTGTCATTTGACATAGACATTTTTTACATCTAGTACATGATTTCCCAAACTGTGGGCCTATCCCATGAAATTTGTCTATAGGAAGATGTTATGGAGAGATAAAATAATAATTATGGTCACCACATTCATTTCACTCAAATGGGGTGACACCCTACCATTATTCCCCCATTTCATTTGGTAAAAGAAATTTAAATGAGGGATTCCAAAGGAGGGTGTCGATAAGATATAAAAAGGGTTATCCTCCAATATTTTTCATTATTGAATTCTCAAGAAACACATCTTCAGCTTTGAGTGTAGTATTTTGTGAGGTTTTTATCCAAATATTTAAGAAATAATGTGTTGAGTGTTTTCTCCTTGTAATTGAAAGAGTTTGTAATTATGTTTTACTATAGTGAAATCCTTCTATTTTCCCATGGTTTTTTAGCCCTTTCATTTGGGAGGTATTTCCATGTTACATCCAGTGTTCATTTTATTTCCATGTTTTTGAACATTATTTTTATCTCGTAATGATCATTTTACCAAAAGAATAAATAATTCAGATCCAAAAAATTGGTATCAAAGTCAAGGTTCTGGATCTAGGAAATTTTGGACTAATGATGTGTCTAAATGGTGGAGAAATTTGAGATCGAAAAATTAAATGGAAATAAATTTTCATTGTCGAAAACGAAGATGAAATCGGTGTTGTGGAATAATAATTTCCTACCCTCGATTAGCGAAAAAATGGTTGGTGTGATAGATGAGATATGGAACGACATGAATTAGAATGATATTTCCAACATCCATTTGGATTTGGAAGATGGGTTCCTGTAAAGAATTGTAGACAAAACGGTGATGAAGGAAATTTGGGATACTCTGATAAAAGTGTACGAGGAAAATTCAATCAAAAAAAATTCTTGAAGATAAAATTATACACTCTTCAAATAGAAGATTCATCATTGTTGAATGATGACATCTACACCATCAATATCCTTTTTTAGATTATGATGTTGGGCTATAAAATTGTGGATACTAAACATGCGAAGATTCTTATCCAGAGTTTTCCATATTCATATGATCAATATATCATCAACCTCAATAATAATATCCTAATGGATATGTTTCCCTTCAATGATATTGCAGTTGCGATTCTTGAAGAAGAAATTCGGTGGATGAACAAGGAATATAGATAGACAACTTCAAACCAAGTTGAATCTCTTTCAATAGAATGAGGAATAATGATGGAGTGTGGTTCCAATGGGAGCTAGAATCCTGGTAGGTCTAAATCAAGGAGTAAGAAGAAAAATGTCACATGTTACAATTGTGGTAAGAGGGGGCATGTTAGAAAAGGATTTTTGAATAAGAAGGGCGGTGTTAAGAAATCTCAAGGAAATGTGGTGAGTATATCTAGAAATGGAGATGTATTAGTCAGTGAAGTAGAAATGACTATTGGAGGTAGATAGAATCTCAAGGAAGCATGGATTATTAACTCAGGTGAAAAATGGACCATGATCTCTCGATGGGAATGGCTTGATCAATAGGAAACTATCCAAGAAGGACATTTGTACATGGGTAATGAACATACATTAAAGATAATAGGAGTCAAAAACCATCAAATTGAAGATGCATGATAACATTGTTCGAACCATTTAAGGAGTACGCCATGTGCAAGCCTCAATAATAACATTTTTTTAAAGAAAATTTGATGATATCAAATGCAAGACTCACACCAAGAAAGAAATGATGAATATTTTGAAGGGATAACTTGTAGTGATGAAGTTATTGAAGATATTAAAGAACCTAGACATGATTTTGGGTGAAACATAAAAGGAAGTAGATACATTTTTTGCATCAACTACCTCAATGGAAGCATTGAAGACATTAGGAAATAAAAAGCTTCTCCATATGTATGAAAGAGGCTTGAAGATTATTTTATATTGAAAGTTGATATTTAGGAATACAAAGGTATCCTTATCATTTTATAAGAATTTTTTTGTGTAAGAAGAATAGGTTGAAATTTGTAATGTCAACTATGAGGAGTAAGGAGATATTGGAGTTGATCCATTCTGATGTTTGGAAAGCACTGGTTATATCCCAAGGAAGAGAAAGGTACTTTGTACCTTTTATTAATGACTATTCCAGGACATGTTGGGTGTTTCCAATCAAGAAGATATCATATTTTTTTGATGTCATCAAAACATTCAAAGTGTGGAAGGAGCTTGAATCTGAAAAGAAGATCAAGTGTTTAGGGATTGGAAATGGAGAAGAGTATAAAGAGAGGTGTTTGATTCTTTTTATCAATAAGAAGACATCAAGAGACAGTTCATGGTTTCATACACTCCTCGGTAGAATGGAGTGGCAGAGCAGATGAATGGAACCCTTTTAGACAGAACAAGGGAGATGATGAAGAATGTTGTAGTTTCCAACTCATTTTGGGAAAAAGAAGTAAATACCACCTAGTATGTGATCAATTGATCCCCTTTAGTGGAAATTGATATGAAGAAACCAGTGAATATGTGGACTGGTAAACCCATTGATTATTCTCAATTTCATACTTTTGGAAGTCCTGTATATGCGCAGTTTAATGTCTAGGGAAGATCAAAGATGTACTCGATATCCAGGGAATGTATCTTTTTGAGATATGCTGATGGTGTGAAGAGGTATTATTTGTGGGATCCCACTTCCAAAACAAATTATCATCAGTAGAGATTTAATTTTTTTATAAGGCAAGGTGAAAATGATGATTGATAAAGAAAAAAATAAAGAGTAAAGAAAATACAATAGTGTAGGTGAAGGATGAAACAATGGATGAACTAGTTTTGTCTAAGGAATTAACAGAGCTCGATGATCAAGTACCAGATGATCCTAGACTATGATAGTCAAATCAAGAGAAAAGAGCACTAATATGGCACTCATGTTATGTTGTAATATAAATGTTACATTTTTCTTATTGATAGATGATGGAGAACCATCATATTTTTTTGGAGGCAAACCATAATCCAAATGTATCTTCTTGTAGAGTGGAAAAATAGGAGGAACTTGAAGCCTTAGACAAGAATAAGACTTGGTAACTTATTATATTAGATTATTAAAGGATGGACATTTGAAAAAATTGGGTTTAGAAGATCAAGAAGGATAAAACTGACCATGTGGGAAGATATCATGTTAGACTAGTGGTCAAAGAATATATTTAGAAGGAAGATATAAATTTCAATGAAATATTTTCTCCTATTGTTGTATTGATTACTATTATGGTAGTTCTGGTGATGTGTTCTACATACACTCTACATCTAGAGTACCTATAGGTGAAAAAATATTTTATCTCTAGTGATCTTGAAGAAAAAATATATATGATCCAACTAGAAGGTTTTTTCAAAGAAGGTAAATAGAACTTGGTTTTTTGGTGGAAAAATCTCTATATGGTCTCAAACAGGTGTTGAGTTGTTGGTACAAGAGATTTGATTCCTATATCATGATCCTTAGACACAATTGACTTAATACATGTCATTGTTTGTAATTCAAGGGTCTAGATGGTAATAATTTTATCATTCTACTATTCTATGTGGATGGAATGTTGGTTGCAGACCCCAAAAATGATAAAATTTAGGAGACAAAGGCACAACTGAATAGGGAGTTTGATATGAAGGGCTTGGGACCCACAAATATGATTCTTGGGTTGTAGATTTATTGAGACAAGAATAATGGAAAGATATAGCTACCATATAAGAATTATTTGGGGAATGTATTGAAACACTTAAACATTCAAGTCTGTAAGCCAATTTCTACTCCTCTCTCCATCAATTTCGAGTTATCCTCCATGATGAGTCCATGTAGTGAAGCAGAGAGGTTGAAAATTTCTGGAGTGTCGTATACATTAATAGTGGGAAGTATAATGTTTTTTATGGTTTTTACTAGACCTAACATTGCCCATGTAGTGGTAGAAGTTAGTCAGTACATGGATAATATAGGACAAGAAAATTGGATCACGGTTAAGAGGATCTTAAGACACATCAAGGAAACCTCAGATGTTTCATTATGTTTTGGAGGATCAGATTTTACTATAAGAGGCTATTTTGATTCACATTTTGTTGGTGATTCTGATTGGGGGAAATCCACTACTGGTATTGTGTTTACTCTTATTGGGGGAGATGTGAGCTGAATTTCCATGTTACATTCTTTTATGGCCTTATACACAACTGAGGTAGAGTATATGGAAACTATAAAGACTTGAAAAGAGTCGATTTAGATAAAAAGGTTGCTAAAGGATCTCAATCACAAATAGGGGAATATTCTATTGTTTTGTGATAGTCACAACATATTAAAAATTGCAAGGAATCCATATTTTCATTCTAGGATGAAGCATATTGGAATAAAATATCATTTTGTTTGAGATTTGGTAGAGTAAGGAAGTGTGAATATTGATAAAATTCACACTAAAGGAAATATGGAAAATTTCCTACTGAAAGTGACTGGTTATGATAAGTTCAAATAGTGTAGATCCTTGAGTGGTCTTTCAGAGATATGCGAAGCATAGTTGGAATATTGAAAGGATTTTTGGAGTTGTTATTGGCCCTTAATCAAACCTCCAAGTGGGAGATATGTTGGAAGATATTATGGAGAGAGAAAATAATAATAATGGTTAGCACATTCATTTCTTTTAAAGATGGTGAAACACTACCATTATTCCCTTATTTAATTTTGTAAAAGACATTTAATTGATGGGATCCCAAAGGAGGGTTAGGTAAGGCTTTAAAAAGGGATATCATTCAATATTTTTCATCATCAGATTCTCAAGAAACACATTCTTATCTTCGAGAATAGTTTTTTTTAGGTGTATCTCCACATATTCAAGGGAAAATTTTGGGAGTGTTTTTCCTTGTAATTGATATAGTTTGTACCCACATTTTTACCATTATGATATCCTTATATTTTCCTATGGTTTTTACCCCTTTAATTTGGGGAGTTTTTCCATGTTACATCTAATGTTTGTTTTATTTTTGTATTTTTTCACTTTATTTTTATCTCATAATTATTGTTGTACCGAAGGGCCAATTATTTCTGATCCTGGCACTGTCCCTCCTCTCTAGTGTGGTGTACATGTTTGGCACATGGTTTGGGAAACCATTAATCCTAAATTTACAAGTTTCCCATGTGTTTAAAAATCATGAAATTTTTGTTATACCCTCCCCTATTTTAACCTCAATTTGATTCCCCTCTCCTTATATCAGTTTTAGCGCATGAAGGGGTCCCCAAACCCCCTCCCCTTTGGCTCTCCTTCTCTCATGGATGATTCTCAGTGATTCTAAGGTATGTTTCTTTGAGTTTTTGTCCATTTTCCTTCTCCTCTCTTCTTCTTCCTCTTGTTTCTTGTGTTTTCTTGGTGGTATTCTCTCTTGGCCAAACCCTACGGTGAGTGTTGCCTAATGTTGGTCAATTTATTTGGTTCTAGGGTGTGTATATTGTTCCTTAGTCTTAATTTATCCTTCTCAAAGGGTTTCATTGCATCTGTACATCATTTAGGTAGGTGTTTCCATCTATTTTCATTCTGAAGCATACAATTTGATTCTTGGTATTTTCTAATTAATTTCTAAAAGTGTTTATTATGATTGGGATGTGATTGTTTGATTTATTGAGGTGATTTCATGTTAGAAAATTTTGTGGAAATTTATTTCAAAGGTTTTTCTTTAATTATTCTTATATATAAAGGTATGTAAGGTGTTCATTAAAATGAACATAGCCTATTTAAAATATATTTTCCTGTATTAAGATAATGATTGGTCTTGGTTTTGTTTTTCTAGATTTATTTTAATTGTAAATTGAATGTGGTGTGCAGTTTGGGTGTCTCTTCATTACTTGATGGTTGTGTGTAAAATGTTTGAAAGGTTATTCCATATTTTGAATGGTAACTTATATAATTTGGATATGTTTTTTAGGGATCCATTGGATGTGGGAACATCCATATGTGCATGGGGTGTATATATGGATGGGCTCATAAATGATGGTGGCCTCTTGTAGAAAATATCTCTCTCTTGGACTAGATTTTCAAACACTCATCCCCTCTTCCATTCCTTCTACCTTATCATCCCAAAATGGTTTTTTAAAAACAGTTGGCACTTTACAAAATGTTATTTGGTGTCAAAGTGATGAAAATATGGGTTTTAAAGATGATTTCTGGTTTCATGTCCCGTTTTGAATTTTGAGACATGGCTTGGTAACTAATGGGATTAAAGTGCCTTTTGGAACTTTGAGATACGGTATGGTTTCTAAATGACCTAAAGGCCCATTTAAAACCTTTTTTACATGTTGTGAGTTTTAATCTAGGACATAGAAATGAATTTCAAAACAGATTTGGAATTTTGAACATTAAAGACCTGATTGGCACTTTATAGATCTTTGGGAAAGTGGTTTCAAAGAGATATGACATGTAGTACCTGTTGGAACCCTTGTTGGATTGTTCTATGATGAGAACCACTATGGTGGATCCTACGAGGAGAGGATCATCACATACGTGGTGTTGGTTTTTGGTCTATTAAATCATGACGTCTATGGGTTATTGTCTTGAGCCACACATGCAAGGGCCTACCCATTCACCATGTACTATTATCTTGGGATTCATGGGTGTCATCTAGAGGGTTGAGTGGTGGTTGCTTACAACCTTGATTAAATGGGTTGGTATCCCCTGGATTTGATGAGAGGATTGGTGGGATGTGCCAATGGATAGGCCAATTTAGAGTGGCCAGTTGGTTATTGACTTTGGAGATACACCATACATCGGAAGGTGAGTCTGAACCGAGTATATATAGAGATTGTTTCTATATATGTTTAGGAAATACCAACGAATATTATATTTATTTTTATGTACCTAATTATTTTTTATCCTAGTGTCTTCCTACTTTTTTTTTATTCCTTCATTGTTAACATAACTCCTTTTTATCTGGTATGGTACTTTTCCTAGGTTTTGGTTTTGTAAACTGATTTAAGAAATTTAAATATATTTTGAAAAAAGGATTGTGGTGTGTGTTGTTTTAAAATAGAAATACCTGTTTGGTTCATTAAATGATAAAACCCTATTTTCATAAATGTATTTTAAAGTAGTGTTTATGGTCTATTTTAGGAAAGGAAATGTATGGATTATTTTGTGATTACCTATTAGGTTTTTTATGCTCACACTCTACTTGTGCCACTCAGCATCAGTAGACCCGAGCTGTTTTGAAGGTTCATATTTCTAGTTCGGGTGTGCGTCTTTGGTGTGGGATGATCTTGTTGTCATTTGTGACCAAGAGGTCATGAGGATATCATGTTAGCACCACTTGGATTTAGTTTTGTTTTTAGTTTTCTATTTTTTTTAGAAGTTGTATCTGGATCTGGTTCTATTTTTATTATTGTTCATATATTGTTGGTTTTTTCTATGTACTTTTCTTTGGTTATTTTATCATGGTTATGTTTGGGATAAATAATTACTATTGTGGTATGTTTGATACCCAGTTCTATTCATCGACTCGAGAGGATTGAGAACACCTCTCGGGCCTGGTCTTGTATCAGGTTTGGTGATTGTTCAAATTCCAACCTGACCTCGTTCATGAAAAAATGGTATAAGGTTATCCCTTTATTATTTTGGGTGTTAGGTAGACTAAATATAATGACTATTGAGACTCAAGATCTAGGTTTTTGAAAGTTTTTTGAACTCTTTCTTTTCTAATCCTTATGTTACTAGGGTAGTTTGGTATTTGGGTTTTGGTTTTGCTTTTTGGGTGTGCAGATGAGGAATGAAAATGGAGATGAACTGGTCAGTGGGATCACATGGAGTAGTGACCCATGTGTATTCCTAGTGCATGGATCAATATTCTACAAGTGGTTGGTGATTTTTGGGGAATGGTCTACTAAACCATGTTGCTGAGTTTTGTAACATTACTAGTTATCAATTCCATGTGCTTGATGTGAAATTTGTTTTGGTTTTATTTTACCAGGTATTGGTTGAATTTTTAAATGAAATATAGTTTTCAAAAATAGGGGTTTCCAAAAAAATGGTTTCAAGGTTTGGTGTTGTTTAAAAATCATGTATTGGTGTTTAAAACTGGATTTGAAAGTAGATTTTGGTAATTAAAAAGTGGGCATTAAAGAAGGTGGTTTTGGAAATTGGAACAAAATAGTAGGTTTTTAAAAGAGGATTCTAGTTCTGTTTGTGATGTTTGGATTATGATCAATTGTTTTGTCTTGAGAAGTTCTTTTTTGGATGAGGGTTGATTGGATGTTCATTTTGGTATTTTGTTTTGATTTTGTGCAGAGTATACTGCCCATAATGATCCCCAAAGTTTATTTTGAGTTTCTTATAGTTATCAAACTCCAAATTGGGTGGAGGAGTCAATTTATTCTCATTTTTCTCAATTTTCCATGGTTATCGTGTTTTATGGGAGGTTGAAAAGTGGCTTGAGTATGTTGAAGGTGTTTCCAGAACGTTGGAAACTCCCAAAGTTGTGACAGTGTGTGCTACTCTAGGTTCATTTGAAGCTTTGGGTTTGGATCATTGGAAAGTGATCATCCCATAATCATTATAATATTATATGTATTAGAAGGTTTTTAAGAAAAATTTCATCTTATTGTTTATACATGAGGAGGTTAAGGAAATGAAAGTGGCATAGATCTTGGGTATTCAGTAAGGTCACTAGATGGTGAAGGCCTATGGTGAAATTTTGGAGGAGATTGTTTCTTTTTATCTAGAGATAGATTCATAGGATCATTTTAGGGATCCAAAATTCATTAGGTGTGTTATTCTAGAGAAAAGAATAAAGTTCTCTTATCTGTTGAAGTTCTATTTGAAATTTTGGTGGAATATGAGTTTCTTGCCATGTTGATTCCTAGTGTGTAGTCGGTTGCAAAAGATGCTTGTGAAGATTCCCCATCTGGTGAGAGGTGTATTCTAGAGGAACCTGATTATGAATAGTCTCCATTTTTTGTCTTGGATTCTTGTTTGTTTGAAAATTCTCTCATGTTATTCTAGATTGGTCGGTTTTGGAATTTTAAGCCAACTCGTTGTGGTCCCTTAAAGGATTCTTGGTAATTTTGTTGTTTGGGTCATTCAGAGAAGTTCTGCAAGTGGAGTTTAAAATATAATAAGTCTCATTTGGAGGATGTTAGCTCCTGAATGTGGGGTAGTTGATGCTTCAATACATCATGAATATAGCCACAGGCCCTAAAGTGAAGCCTTCCATACAGTAAGGGATCATCTGGAGTTGGGAACCTTTGATCTAGGATAGGCTAGGTTTCCTTGTTGTAGTTCACCTAGTTTTTGTTATTTTTCTTCATTGTAAAATCATGGTGGTTTTTATTTTCTTGTGTATTGGTGCTATTATTATTTTATAGTCATACAATTACTTTTTATGAATAAGGGTCTTTAAGTAGTTGTCCTTTGTTAATAAATTTCAGTTTTTCTTGTTCTTATTTGGAGATGCTTGTGCCTTGTGTAAATGATCAATCATGTTTCCATTCACTATTTAGTTTGAGTTCTTTCCATGGTCTCCTAGAAGTTTCATGGTTGTGCATTGTTTGGGAGATCCCAATCCTGGTGTTGTTCGATGTTAGTCAGGTTATTTTGGTGGAGAGAACCCTTTCTTCACCTTCCTTTTGATTCTTTTTGCCATATTTTGTTCTTGTGTTGGTCAGGTGTGACCTGTAGAGTTGGAAGGTCACCCCAATGTTTTAGGATCTATTTGGAACTATTCGGTTTTGAGATCTAGTTTTGTTTCTCATTCATCTGTGTGACTTTATGAGGGTAGAATTTTTTTTGGATGGGGAGAATTTTCACACCCCAAACATATTTTTTACTTTATTTTATTATTTACATGGACTTTGTTCTTTCTTTGGGGTTTAGGCTGAGTTCCTGGTGTATTTTTTGAGTTTTAGAGGCTTTGGGTGAGTTTTGGCCTTGTACACAGTTAGTGCATGTAGTTTGGAGAAAAATTATGCGGCCTATTAAGGCTAAAATAATTTCAAGTTGCTTTTATTATTGCAGAGTTTTACTGGCATGGTTTGAGAATGGTTTGGGCCAACCCATGTAAGGACTAGAAGAAACTATACAGATTTTGGGAGGTGTCTAGGGTAGCATGATGGTTAGCACACAGTTTTCTGAAACCGTGTGGTATGCATGTGGTAAGGATCTTACCTTTGATAAAGAAAATTTTCATGGATATAGGTCATTTTCCCAAACCATGTGGCCAACCAATGTTGTGTGTCCCACTTCTGTAGTGGGGTGCGTACGATTGGAACACATTTTTGGAAACTGTGCAGCCAAACCATGCCAATTTCCCAATTGTGTAAAGTTCTTGAAATTCAAATTCTATTCTCTTCTATTTCAAACCAAATTTGATCCATCTTCCCCTTGCCTCAGTTTTGGAACATAAAGGGGTCCCCAAACCCCCTTTCCTTTGGATCTCCTTCTCCCTTGGATGTTTTCCAAAGGTTCTAAGGTAATTTCATTATGTTTTTTTTACCATTTTCCTTCTCCTATCTACTACTTTATATTGTTTCATAGGTTTTCTTGGTGGGATTATCTCTTCTCCAAACCGTAGGGTGTGGGTTGGATAGCATTGGTCAATTTATCCGTTTTTATGGTGTGAGAATTATTTCCTTGGATTAGTTCTCACTTCTCTAATGGTTTTGTTGTGTCCACACATTTTTGAGGTAGAAAATTCAGTATGTTTTCTTTCCAAAGCATACCATTTGATGATTAAAATTTTCTAATTAATTTCAAAATGTCATTCTTATGGTTGTGATGTTTTTTTATTTATTGCGGGGATTTCATGTTGGAAAATTTGGTGGAAATTTATTTCAAAGGAGTTTATTTAATTATGCCTATATATAAATGTATGTAATGTGTTCTTTAAAATTCCCATGGGCTATTTAAAATTTGTTTGGGTGTTTTTAGATAATTTTTTCCTTGTTTGTGTTTCTATAGATTTATTTGCATTATAAATTGAATTCAGTGTGTGGTTTGGGTGTATTTTCATTGATTGATGGTTGTTTTTAAAACATTTGGATGGTTATTTCGGCTTTTAAGTGGGATCTTGTGTCGATTGGTGATGTTTTGAGGAGCCATTGGATGTGGTAACATTCGTGTGTGCATGTAGTGCACATATAGATAGGCTCAAAAATAACGATGGCCTCTTGTAGAAAGTGTATATCTCTTGGACAGGATTTTCATACACTCATACTCTCTTCCTTTCGTTCTCCCTTTTCTTCCCAAAATGGTTCTTTAAAAACCCTTGGTACTTTTAAAATGGTTCTCTGGTTTCAAAGTAATGCAAATATGGGTTTCAAAGAGTATTTCCAATTGGTTGTCCTGTTTTTAATTTTAATATGTGTCTTTGTAACAAAATGGTATAAAGGAACATTTGACACATTGAGATACGGTATGGTATCTAAATGACCTAAAGGCCCATTTAGAAAATTTCATACTTGTTTTGTGTTTTTTTCTAGGTTTTATAAATGAATTTGGAAGAGAATTTGGAATTCTGAACATTAAAGTCCTGATTGGTAATTTATGGCACTTTTGGAAAGTGGTTTCCAAGAGATATAACATATATTCCTAATTGGAACCTTTGATGGATTGTTGTGATATAGGCACCTCTATGGTGTATCCTATGAGGATAGGGTCATCAAATAGGTGGTATCGATGTTTTGGATAATAATTCATGGGGGATGTGGGTTATTGGTTTGTATAGAGGCCCTCACTTTTCAAAAATTAACATTACATAACTTTTTCAGAAAACAAAAAACATTAAACAAACGTATGCAATAAGATCGTACTGTTATAGTGCTTGTGGAAACATGGAAACATAAACACTGGTATGTAAATGGGCTACATTATCACCCACTAGGTTCTTCTTGACTAGCACCCTTCTTAGACACATTATACAGAATACATATCTTCATAACCTGGGGAAGGAAACATAAAAAGGGGAAAGATCAGATGCTCATTAAGGGTAAAAAAGTGAGACATGTAAGTATATTCATGAGTATAAGGGTGTGCGAACATGATCATGAAGATACAATATCATACCCTACATATCAATTATCATATCAGAGATCATGGCCTAAATATTGGTAGTTCATAAGACATGAATCATAATGAAATAAAGAGAATAATCCATGAAATAATGACACAGGAATAAAACATGGAAGTATGGAAAATAAATAAACATATACTATGTTTTCCATAGTAGACAAGGCATCAATTCCAAGACCATCATAGTGGACAAAGACCTTTACTGAACCGGGTGAACCCCAGTTCCATCCCTATATTATAGAACTGAGTGAACCCTCATTCTGACCCTATATTACTAAACTGAGTAAACCCTCATTCCATCCATGTTTATATCATGAGATATAAATGTTTACCCATTTCATTGGATGGAGATATAAGTCCCACTCATCACATAATTAAATCATACATACATGTGCCACAAGATCATAAATAGACATATCATAACCCATAAAATGAAATGGGTAACATAATAGGGTAAAAATATCATAACTTATGGGAAGATACGGGTTTCATAATCATTTCATTAAAATCATAACCTATGAAAAGAAGTAGGTTTCAAAAGTATTTAACCCTTGAAAGAGAAATGGGCTACATAAACACCATGTTATCAAAACATAATCCATTTAGAGAAAGAATAAGAATAAAAAACTTAAATAATTTCCCCATAAATTCATGAGTAACACCAAGGGATGTTTTCTAAGATGGGAAACAAATTTCAAAAATCTTTTAAAAAAATTCTTGAGGAAAATATCATATCTTTTTTGAAAAATGCTTTTAAAACATAAAAACTTTTGAAAACATTTTTATTTAAAATATATATTTCAAAAATTATAAAGGAATATTTGAAAATAATAAAACAATCTTAAAATCCATTTTCCTTGAAAATTATATTCAAGGATATTTTGAAAACATGGTTTTTGAATTTAATAGATTTTCTACCGAAGGGAGAGATGGCCATAATTTGAAAAAAAAAATTATCATAAATACCAAAGAGAGGAAAAATGGAACTAAAAATTGGTAATATCATGAATAAATATATGATAAAGAAACTCATGAATATTAATGAGAGATATATCATAATATTTCATTAAAGTAGTCATAAACATAAACAATCTCAAAAAAAATGAGATTGTCTCAATATACTCATATAAAATGGTAACTTGGGATCATACTCTCCATGTAAGTAAATTAAATTAAATGAATCTTAAAATGTCATGAAAATAAATATATTCATGCTATAAATTGTAAAATTTAAGTATATACGCCTTGAAAAATATATTAGCTGCATAACAAAATTTGAATCTCAAGTAAGGCAAATTGAGACAAAATTGTTTTACAGATTTGGTAACTTTGGATTGTTAAACACCATGAAAAAGGATAATCAAATAGAAATGTGAATACTAATAAATTTAAGTATAATATAAATATGATATAATCATGGGTAGTACATACACCACACAAAAGTAAAGAGTGTCGAACATAGATTGTATCTCATCAAAATTAAAAGTTAGATGAAATCTCTATACCATGTGTCTTGACTCTTTCCATACTCATACAAGCTTCATGTTTAAAAAAGATATGTTTATTATAAATATTTTAAATAATAATTTTCCTATACATAATACCATATATGGTTTTATTATGACCTTATATTACCTTCTTGTTAATGATCCTATGTTAAGGTTTAACTTTAGGTAATATTTTATTTGTTCTTCACATGTGTCTTAATTTGTTATATCGTTGGTACTTATACTTATATCATGATTAAATAATGAAGAAAATTATATAAATATCAGTTATATAAAGTATATGTATATTATAATAATTTATATCATAAATAAGTATGAAATTTAATACACCATTCAGGCCACCTCAAGTCCTTCGGGCCACATGCAGTTGCCCCAGACAGACTCTACAAAAAAGGAGCATCCCCAGAAGAGGATTCAGAGCAGGTTCACTCACCAGAGCAGAGCCAAATGGATTTTTTAGAATGAGAGAGTATGGATATGCCATTGGGACCAGCCTGTGCTTGCATGGGAAGCCTAGCCAGACGGCCATGCAAAGGTGGAGATCTACTATCATGATGCAGATGCTGGGGAGGGGGAAGTTCCTTGTAGATATTCTGGTTGATTCCATAAGACCTTTGGGTCATATAATATCATAAGCCTATGTTCCATGTAATATCTAAGCCTATGGTCCATTTAAGGGTTCCCCCACATCCCTTGAAATGGGGGTTATCAAAAATCAACAAAATGATGGCCTTCGGGCCATTCAAGGTAAGTCGTACGTACACATGAATTTTGTTTCTGTCTTTATTGTCATATTGAAAAAGATAAAGTAAATAAAATATGTATATATATGTATGAATATATATATTTATCATTATTACATTATCATTAATATATAATATATTTCAAATAAGTTTGTTATACCCATCATTAATACATTCTATGTGGTGTGTGAAAGAATCACATTGCTTTGAGGGGGCGGTAGTCCACACTTTCTCAAAAGAGATTATCATATTAAACAAAATGGAAAGTAAAGAGATGTGTGTTGTAAAAGGAATACTGAAAAATAAATACATAATAAATAAAATATATGACATATATAAACAGAGTTTCTATCATAATGGCCACCATGATTGGTGTTAAATGAAAAATTAACAATCATCATTTCATGAGGCAGTAATTCTCCATGCACAAAAATAGTATGTTCGATATCTATTAGATGGAGGTGTGTGTAAGTGTAGATTGAAAAATTAGAATAAAATAATCCTAGTGTATTGAGGATTCTGGTTTTTTCACACAATAATTGAATAAAAATATTTTATGGGTGGAGGATGAAATTAAATTAAAAGAGTTTGAGAGAAGACATTACCTCTAAATCCGGTAACTCCTTTTGGTTTGTGCCAAAAGGATTCCTTGAGAATATTTCTACCCAAAGGAAGGATTATAGTTAAATGGGATGGGTTGTGGGAGGCTAATTTAGAAGTTATTGTACAAAATAAAAAGGTTTGAGAAGTGTGTGTAATGGGTAGATTTGGTGGCCTTTTATAGTGGAGGCGGAGTGACACTCTTGTAAATATTTGAAGAGAGAATTCCACCCACATTTTTCTTATTGAATGTGGATCCAATAATGTAAAAAGGTCCATAAAATTGATAATAGGGTAAAAATAGTTTCATATAATGGTTTTTTGATATTTTTATATTAATTTTGGGCTCTTAATGTAAAGGTTTAGTCCCTTATTAAGCATTATTTAGCCTTAACAGTTGTGATTGATTTTAATAACTTTTACAAATATTTTTGGTCAAAAACAAAATTTAACATTTTATAAATTATAAATTATTATGATTGTAAATATGGAATCCATTTTTCCATATTATAATCATATAAGTGTCAAAATTTAATTTAAAAAATAATCCCGGTGTCAGGATGACACTGCGGGTTTTTATAGTAAAAAGGATCAAAATTTTGTTAAGTCTTTATGTCCAATTTAAAAGTGTAAATAGTTACAATGACCAACATTGGATTAATTGATAAAAATATTATCTAATTTAACTTTTAAATAAAATTAAAAATATATTTTAACATTTTAAATAAACTGAATTAAAAAGCAGTTTTGAATTAAAAACTGGTATTTTTCACTATTCATCCAGGAAATGAAGTTTCTCAGAAAAATACCAAAATTTCACCCTAAAATATTATTTTTACATTATAAATTATAAAATTAGGTTTATTTTATCAAATTAAATTTCTAAATTTTTATAAAATTAATTTTATTATAACGTCATTAAAATAGTATTTTTAGACATATAAGAACTTTACCAAAACCCTGTATTTTATTATCAATATGTTTTATTTATATAAAAAACTTGTGAAAAATATTTTAAAAGTAATTGATACTATTAATATAACTAATTTTAATGGATAGGTTATAATTATCTTATTTAAAAAATTCAAACAATAAAAAGAGAAGTTTCATATGAACTCATTGTTTCATATATTGTACGCCGACTCAATGTTGCGTATATCATATGCCAAGTCAGTGTTGTGTGTAACATATGACATGTTGGTATTGCATGTAAAATGAATATTTGACATAGTGTGTTTCAATATATAAATTTAAATTTAAATTTATTAAAAAAACAGTTCCATAAAAACTTGGGGTGTTACATTCTACCCCTCTTAAAATGAATTTCACCCTCAAAATTTATCACTTGGGTAAAAAAAATGAGGATAATCCAGCTTCATATTATTCTCATGTTCCCATGTTTCTTACTCTAACTGATGATTTTTTCACCAAACTTTGACCATGTGAGTGGTCCTGTTTCATAGAACATTCTCTGATCGGTCCATAATTTCAACAGGTTTCTCCTTGTAAGTAAGATATTACTTCAGTAGTATGACCTTTGAGTTCAGTACATGTGAAGGGTCAGGTATGTACTTCCTCATGAGATATACATGGAACACATCATCAACTTGATAGATATTTGGAAGAAGTCCCAAGTGATAGTATACTATCCCAATACGATCAAGAATTCCAAAGGGGCCGATATACCTAGGGATTAGTTTCCATTTCTTCCCAAATCTCATAACTGTTTTCCTGGGTGAGATTCATAGAAACAAATTTCCACCATCTTCAAATTCTATATCACATCAATGGATGTAAGCATAAATTTTCTATCAACTTTGATCTACCTTGATATGATTATAAATGGTTCTGTCCTTCTCAACCATTTCTTCAGATATATCAGGTCCTAATTGCTTTATTTATCTAACCTCACCCCAAAACATTGGAGCTCTACATTTCATCCCATAAAGGGCTTAATACAGTGTAATCAGAATTCTTGAGTGAAAGATATTGCTGTAAAAAAATTCAACTAGAGGAATGCGTTGATCCCAAACACCTTTTAATTCTAGAGAATAATATCTAAACATATCCTCTATGGTTTGAATTATTATTTTAGACTGAACATCTGTCTGAGGATGATAAGAAGTTCTAAAACTCAATTCTATATCAATTTCTTTATAGATAATTCTTCAAAACATTGAGGTAAACCTTGGATCCTGATATGATACAATGGAACATGATAATCCATGCAACATTAACACTTTCTTAATGTATATTCTAGAAATATGATCAATAGTGAAATCTTCCCTAATAGTAATAAAGTGTGATTACTTAGTAAGGTGATCAACTACCACTGATACAACATTAAACCCTTTAGAGTTTTTGGGTAGTCCAACGACAAAATCAATAGTGATGTTCTCCCATGTCCATTATAGTATGGGTAATGGATGAAAAATCAATTTAGACTTTTTTTCTTTCAACCTTAATAGGCTAGAAGACCAAACTATGAGATACAAACTCTGTGATATCTCTATTCTTGGAATCCCACTAGAAGTATTCTTTTATGTTCATATACATCTTCATACTTCCAGGATGAATAGAGAATGAAGAACTATGATCTACCTCTAATAGATCCTTCAAATATGGCATGGAAGGAACACATACATGGTTTCTGAACCTTATCATACTATCTTGGTCAAGGTTAAACTCAGGAACATTTCTAACCTTCTTTTTTAGTTCTTCAAAATCCTTCTATGCCACCTTAATCTTCACTTGGATAAAGGGTTGAACAATCATTTGAGAAAGAGAAGATTTTCTACTTTATGATTTCCATATCCATCCTTTTTAAATCCATAAATATTGGATCTTTTTTTATACTCATCATAGATAAGCTAGCATGATCTTTTTGACTCAAAGCTTCCGCCACCTTATTCAATTTCCCAGGGTGGTAATGTATGGAGAAGTCATAATCCTTTATCAACTCCAAAAATCTTCTTTAAAACATGTTCAACTCCTTTCTTGAATACTATATTTCATAATTTTATGATCAGTATATATATCACACTTTTCCCCATAAAGATAATTCCTCCATATCTGTAATGAAAAAATTATCGTTGCTAACTCAAATCATGAGTTGGGTAATTTTTCTCATGAATCTTCAACTATCATTAGTTATTGGCTATTACCATGTTATTTTTCATAATAAAGCATCCCAATACCTTTTTTGATGCATCATTATATATTACAAACCCTTATCAACTATAAGGTAATGTAAACACAGGTACACTGACCAACCTTCTCTCAAGTTCCTTGAAATTTTCCTCACATTTATCTGGCCAAAGGAACTTAACACCCTTCTGAGTTAGCTTGGTCCGAGGGTTAGATGGTCATGAGAAATTATCCAAAAATCTTCAATAATATCAAGCTATTCCAAGAAAAATATATATTTTGGTCACTATGGTTGGTCTAGTCCAGCTTTCAATAGCCAATGTCTTTGATGGATCTACTGTTATACCATCTCTTGAGATTATGTGACCCAAAAATAAAACCTTTTCAACCGAAATTCACACTTTATAAAATTTTCATATAATTTATCCTTCCTTAAGGTATTTAGTACAATTATCAAGTGATCTTCATACTCCCCCTTACTCTTTAAATATATAAGAATATCATCTATAAAGACTACAAAAAACTAGTAGAGGTAATCTCTAAATACTCTATTCATTAAATCCATGAAGATATTAGGGGAATTAGTAAAACCAAAAGGCATCACTATATATTCATAGTGGCCATACATTGTACAAAATGTTTTCTTGTGTATATCCTTCTTCTTGAACCTCAACTAATGATATCCATAATGAAGGTCAATCTTAGAAAAGTATTGAGCTATGCGCGGTTTATCAAAGAAGTCATCAATATATTAAAAAGGATACTGGTTCTTGATTGTGATGATGTTCAACTCCTAATAATCAATGTAAAGTCACATTGATCCATCTTTATTTTTCATAAAAAGAATTGGTGCATCCCAAGGTGACACGCATGACCAAATAAATCCCTTATAAAGGTTTTCTTGGAGTTGATTCTTCAATTCCTACAACTCAATCAGGGCCATTATATAATAATCCTTTGAAATTGATGTGGAACCAAGTACAAGTTCTGTCTAGAACTCAACTTCACATTTTGGTGGAAAACAAGGCATATCTTCTGGAAAGACAACCACAAAATCCTAAACAATAGGAATATCATCGATTTCGATCTTCTCTCCAACCATTTGAGATAAATAACCCTTCTGAATGGGAATTAAGACCCGTACACTAAATTTAATCTCCACAAGAAGATTATACTTATTGACACATTGATCGATGGTCATAGAGGGGTTGGAAATATCATACATAACTTCCCTTACTTGAAAATTGGCGTGGTATTTATGTAGGGATATCAAATCTATGCCTATAATGACATCAAATTTGAAAAAAATAAGAATGAAAATATTTATAGGAAGTACATTCCCACAAACTTCAACCGGAGAGAAAATATTGACATGAGATGCAATAATCATACCATTAGGGGGTTGCACAACTATTTCTACCTCTAATAATTTTGGAGGAGTCTTAACACCCATTGAAAATTCTTTAGATATAAAATAGTGGGTAGATCCAGAATCAAATATGACATTAGGAGTTCTATAGTGGATGGTAAGTGTACCATTCATTATGTCCTTATCACACCCCTCACTAAAAATAGCAATTTCATGAGATTTACCCTTTTCCCTCAACTTAAGAGGTTATTGTCTTCTTTCCACATCACTAAACCTTGGGTTTGGATAGTGGTTAGAATAATTCCCATTCTCCTAGCACTTTTATCATTGAATCGTGGGAGGTGAAATCTATGTGTCTCTTTTTTCATTAGCATTTTAATCCAACTTATTCCCATCACCTCAGCAATCAATTTCTTGATGGACTTCCCTTACACAATTAAAACATTTATTATAAACCCTAAGTAAATTTCCTCCATGATTCTTCCCACACTTATAGCATAAATTAATGTTCATATTCTTTTCTCCATGGTTTTTATAGTTTCATTTGAACTCCATATTCCTCTTCTAGTCAGAAGCATGAGATTGGTATGCGACTCCTACATCCATTTCAACCTTGATTTCACAACACACAATCTATTAGTAGATACTAAAGTCTCTTATGGTCAATACCCTTCTAATACTTGGCCTTAATCCACAAAAGAACCTATCAACTTTACTTTTTGGTTAGATGATAATTCCTAAATCATACCTTGCATGTCTTGTGAAATCAGCCTCATAGGTACCAATAGATTCATCATCCATTTTCTTCAACTCAAGGAACTCTTTATACATCTTGGTGTACAGAATTATAGGAAATTACTTTTATAAAAACAAGTTATTGAACTAATCCCAAAACATGGGTTGAATCTCATCATGATGCCTCATATTATTGATTAGATCCCACCACTGATCTGCTTCTCCTTCTAACTAATAAATAGATAGAGTGACATTCTCATGATTTGTACAGTAAAGAACATATAATATCATTTTAGTTGTACTAATCCACTGATTAGAAACAAGTGGACCAGGTGACCCTCTGAAAGAAAGTGGACATTTCCTAATGAAGGACTCAATAGAATATTGTTCCCTCCTTTTCTTATTTGGATGTCCACCATGATTCATAGCTTGAGAAAGCTGTGTGAGCATAATAATGAGATTTTTCATTATAACTCCCATAGCATTTGGTTGTTTAGGAGGAAAATCATGTCATTGTCTATCTCAATTTCCATTAACATGGTTCCTTTGGGTTTTGACTATTTACTAAAACCAAAATCATAAAGTAAGAAATAGTTATCACAATGGGGAACTGAATAATCATGAAAACTCACTTATAGGATGTCTAAATTATGACACCTTCCATAATATATGGTACTTTACGTTTATATGAGGTTTTTCACAACTATGTTATATTTAAAACCTTCATAATGTTTCATGAAGGGTTTGTGAATTCCCAAAGAATATCCCCCAATAGTGTCAAACTAGGTGTGCAGCAAGGCCCGTTGTCATGTAACAGATTACCCAGAGTCAACCCAGAATATCTTGTCAGAGTTGTTACCCCTAGTTACATTTATTCCAGATCCACATCCACTTGTAGTTTCCATACAAGGATTTATTTCTAGGAAACCACTCACTCTATCATTTACTGAAATCCCAGGACATTTTCCTATACTTTGACCCATCCCTATATTTATCCTTAGACATGTCCTTATGGATATCACCAAGGTTTTTTCATCCTAATTTCTAATGGTTAACTATAAATTGCCTATAATACCAACTATAGTGATCCTATCTTTTCAAATATTAACATTACGTAACTTTTGTAGAAAATAAAAAACAATACAAAAATAGACGCAAGAAGACCGTACTAGTCTAGTGCCTTTGGAAACATGGAAACATAAACACTGGTACATAAATGAGCAACATTATCTCCCACTAGGTTCTTCTTGACTAAAACCCTTCTTAGAAACATCAAACAAAATACATATCTTCATAACCTGGGGAAGGAAACATTAAAAGGGCTGAGATAAAATGCTCAATAATGGTAAACAAGAGAGACATGTAAGCATATTCATGAGTATAAGGGTATGAGAACATGATCATGAAGATATAAAATCATACCCTAAATGTAAAATATCATAACAGATATCATAGAATAAACATTGTAAGTTTATAATAAATGAATCATAATGAAATAAAGAGAACAATCCATGAAAAAATAATGTTGGAATACAACATAGAAGTGTTAAAATTACATAAGCATATAGTAGGATTTCCATAGTATTCAAGGAATCACTTCCAAGACCATCACAGTGGAAAAGGTCCTTTAATGAACTGGGTGAACCCCTGTTTTAGCCCTATATTACTGAAACAAGTGAACCATCATTCCATAACTATATTACTAAACCGAGTAAACCCTCTTTCAATCCCTATTTATCTCATGAGATATAAATCATTACCCAATTCATTGGAGGGAGATATAGGTCCCACCCTTCACATAATGAAATCACACATACACGTGCCATAAGATCATAAATGGACATATCATAACCCATGAAATCAAATTGGTATCATAAAAATGTAAACATATCATAACCTAAGTAAAGATACAGGTTTCATTACCATTTCATTAAAATCATATCCTATGAAAAGATGTGGGTTTCAAAATCCTATAACATGTGAAAGAGAAACAAGCTTCATAAACATCATTCCATCAAAACATAACCCATTAAGAGAAATAATATTAATATAAACATTGAATAATTTCCACATAAAAGAATTAGTAACACCAATTGATGTTTTCATGGATGGGAAATAATTTTGAAAAATATTTTAAAAACATTTCTTGAGGAAAATATGCTTTCTTTTTTGAAAAAATATTTTTAAAACATAAAACCTTTTGAAAACATTTCTATTTGAAAATAGATTTAAAAACTTATAAAGGAAGCTTTGAAAACAATAAAACATTTTAAAATACATTTTTCCTTGAAAATTATCTTCAAGGATCTTTCTAAAACATTTTTGAAAACATTTCTTAAAACATGGTTTTTAAATATAATAGATTTCTTTCTGAAGAGGGAGATGGTCATATTTTAATTAAGAATATTATATTAAGTACCAAAGAGTGGGTAAATGTTACTAATAATAGATTATATAATTAATAAATAGAGGATAAAGAAACTCATGAGTATTCTTGATATATGGATCATAATATTTCATTAAATGAAGCATAAATATAAAAACTCTTTAAAAAATGAGAAGATTGTATCTATATACTCATATAAATTGGTAACATGGGATCATAATCTTGATGAAAGTAAAGGAAATTAAATTATGCTTAAAATATAATTAAAATAATTATATTTATGGTTATAACATGTAATATTTAATTATATACCCCTCATAAAGGTGTTTGGTTCAAAACAAAACGTGAATCTCAAAGAAGGAAAATTGAGACAAAACTATTTTACTGATTAGGAAACTTTTGAAAGTTAAACCCCATGAAAGAAGGATCATAAAATGGGAATTTTAATAAACTTAAATTTAAGTAAAATATATATATAATACATTAATGGGTATTACATAAACCACACAAAATAAAGAGTGGTGAACATAGCTTGAATCTCACAGAAATTAAAAGTTAGATAAAATCTGCTTACCCTGGGTCTTAACTCTCTCAGTACTCATAAAAAATCATGTATAATAAATATAAGTTTATTATAAATATTTTAAAGAATAATATTCATATATATAATACCATATATGTTTTGTGTATGACCTTATATTACCCACTAGTTAACGATCATATGTTAAGGTTTCACTTCGGGTAATATTTGATTTGTTGTCCACATGTGTCTTAATTTGTTATATCGTTGTTCCTTATACTTATATCATGATTCCAGAATTTAGAATGTGATATAAATATCATATATATATATATATTATTTATATTATACTAATTTATATCATAGATAAGTATGAAATGTAATACATTGTTCATGGAGATGGTAAGCCGTATGTACGCATGAACGATGTTTTCCGTCTTTATTGTCATATTGAAAGAAAGTAAGTAAATGAATTATGTATATATATGTCTGTATATATATGTATAATTATTACAGTAGAATTACTATATCATATATATAATATAATTTTGGTATACCCATCCTTAATACATTTCATGTAGTGTGTGAACGAATCACATCCCTTTGAGGGGGCAGTAGTCCACACTTCCTCAAACAAGATTATCGTATTAACACCAAATGGAAAGTAAAAAGATGTGTGTTTTAAAATGAACACAGAATATTAAAGACATAATAAATATGATATGTGACAAATATAAATATATTTTCCATCATAATGACCACCGTGATTGGTGGTAAATGAAAAATGAACAATCATCATTTCATGAGGTAGTAATTCTCCAAACACAGAAACATAATGTTCGATATACATTAGATGGGGGTGTGTGTAAGTGTAGGTTGAAACCTTATCATAAAAACATACTATTATATTTATTATATTTTTGTTTTCACACAATAATGTAATAAAAATAGTGGAGTGGTGGATAAATAAAATAAAGAAAAAGATCTTGAGAGAAGACATTACCTCTAAATCGGGTATCTCCTTTGGGTTTATGACAAAAGGATTATTTGAGAGGATTTATGACCAAAGGGAGAATTATAAGTCTAATGGAGGGTTTTTTTAGGATAATTGAGAAGATATTGTCTGAAATTAAAATGTTTGAGAGGTGTGTGGAATGGGTAGAGGTGCTGGCCTTTAATACTGGAGGAGGAGTGGCACTCTTATAAATATTTGAAGAGAGAATTCCACCAATGATTTTCATGTTGAAAGTGGATCCAATAATTGGCCAAGGTTGATAAAATTTATTATAGGGTCTATATATGTCCATCCAATTGGTTTCATACATGTTTCTAGGTCGTTTGAGCCCTTAATATTATGTTTTAGTCCCTAATTAAGCATAACTTCGCCATAACTACTGTGATTAATATTAATCACTTTTACAAATATTTTTGGCCATAAACAAAATTGAACTTATTAGAAATTATAAATTATTCATATTCCAAATATGGAATTAATTTTTTATAAATTATAAAAAAAAGTGGCAGAAATTAATTTAAATAATAATCATATTTTGGGGACGACACTGCAGGTTTTTATAATAAAAATAATAAAAAGTTTTTTAAGTCTTTATGTCCAATTTAAATTTAAAAATGAATCCAATGAACAAAATTTGTTTAATTTATAAAAATATTATCTAATTAAACTTTTAAATCAACATAAAATATAGTTTTTGTTTATAAATAATTTGAATTAAAGAGTAGTTTTGAATTAAAAACAGATATTTTTCACTCCTCATAAAAACTGATGTTTCTCATTAATATCCCAAAATTTCACCCTAATCTAATTTTAACATTATAAATTAAAAAATAAGGTTTATTTTATAAAATTAAATTTCTAATTGTGTCTAAAATTAATTTTATTATATGGATATTAAAACAGTATTTTTAAACATAGATGGACTTTACAAAAAAAACATTATCTTTTATTATCAATATGTTTTATTTATATAAAAAAATTGAAAAATATTTCAAAATTAGTTAATAATATTCATATAATTATGTTTAATGGATAGGTTATAATTTCATTATTTAAATAATTAAAATAATAAAAAGAGATGTTTCATAGATACTTAGTGTTCCGTGTATCGTACGCTAAATCAGTGTTGCATATATCTTATGCCAAGTCTGTGTTACGTATAACATATGAAAAGCTGGGTTTTATTGTAAAAAGAATCTTTGACATAGTTAGTTTTAATATATAAATGAAATTTCAAATTTATTAAAAAAAATAGGTACCTAAAAATTCAGGGTGTTACAGTTTGATCCACGCATGTGAGGACCTCCCCATTCACCATTTAAAATTATCATGGGATTCATGGGAATCATCTAGAGGGCCAAGTGATGGGTTCTTATCAAACTAGATTAGATGGGTTGGTAACCTATAGATTTACTGAGAGGCTGGGTAGGACATCCCACTATATTGTCTAGTTTAGAGTGGCCAATTGGTTATTGACATTGGAGCTACACCATATGTTGACCGCTGAGTCCAAATTGAGTACGTCTAGGGATTTCATCTAGAGATGTTTAAGAAATTAGCGTGAATATTATATGTATGTCTTATTTATTCTATTGCACCTAATTATCTATTTTTCCAGTGTCTAATTTCTTGTTTTGGTTCCCTCTATTATCAGCATAGATTCTTTTTACCTAGTATGGAAAATTACATGGGTTATGGTTTTGTAAACTGGTTTTTGAAATGGAAATATTTTTTAAAAAGAGGAATGTGGCATGTGTTGTTTTAAAATAGAAAGACATGTTTGGTTATTTAAATGATATAATCCCTATTTTCATACATTTATTTCAAACTAGTTTTTATAGACTATTTAGATAAAGGAAATGTATGAATTCTATATTGATTAACTAATGTGATGTTTACGCTCACATCCTACTGGCGCCACTCAATGTCGGTAGACCCAAGCTATTTTTTAGGTTTATATATCCGGTTTGAGTGTGTGCCTTTGGTGTGGGATGGTCTTGTGGTTTGTTATGACCAAGAGGTCATGAGGAGATCATTTTAGCGTGGTTTGGTTTTAGTTTTGTTTTTAGTTTTTCATTTCATTCAGTTTTTGTATCTCGATATGGTTCTGTTTTTATTATTGTTTAACAATTATGGGTTATTGTTGTGTGATCTATTTTGTTATTTGATCCAAGTTTTATATTATCTAAATAATCCCCACTTTGGTAAATTTGGTATCCTATAGGTTTTTGTTGGGTGATCTATTTGTTTATATGAATTTGGACTCTTATTTTTGAGCATGTCAATTGTCTTTTTTACCAAAATACTAATTTAAAATGAAAACACACACTTTGAGTTATACTGATCACATAGTGTGTCAGTTTAACTTGAGATTGATTCCAAAACATCAAAGATGACTTATGAATTATTTTCCTAAAGTATTAATACAATCCAAGTGAATTTAATTGTTTTCTAATGAGTAACACATGTTTTGAACTTAATTTTCAATTTTAAACTGATTGCAGACACATTGAGTTATATTGGGAAATTGTGTATCAGATTGATGTTAGAATGATTCCTACAGATCAAAAATGATTTATGGATTGTTTTCCTAATGTATCAACACAATACAAATATGTTTTCTCTATTTTTCATATGTGACATGTGTTTTGAACTAAAATGACGATTTCAAACTGAAAACACACACTTTGACCCATACCAGACACACTGTGTATAAGATTGAGATATGGTTAATTCCTACATATCAAAAATAAATTATGGATAATTTTCATAATGTATCAAAAAAATAAGAATGTTTCTTCTTAGATTTGAGTGTGTGATGTGTGTTTTGAACTAAAATGTAAATTATAAACTAAAAACATACACATGGATTCATATCAAGCACACTACGTATCAGATTTAGGTGTGACTGATTGATGTGTGGATGATTCCAACACTTTGTATCAGATTCATCTGTGGATGAATGGGTTGTGACACATATTTTAGGAGGTTAATATATAAAAAAATTGGATTTAATTGGTTAAATAATTTCTCTTTCCATCATGAATTTTTTTTGGTAAAATCTTGGGACAATTTCGTACGAGAAGTTTTTACCATAAACTTTTTAATTTGAATGTAACTCATAACATATGAAACCAAATGAATTATAAAATTAAAATATTAAGCTAGTTTGAACTAACTCATTAAATATTTTCAATATTTATTCATCAATATTTTGGATGGATGACACTATGAGATCCTCCCACCATCACCACTAGGTGGCCCACGTCAATCTCAGAGAGTTAGTGGTTGGAGCCACATGAAGTTTTAGGCTTTGGAGGTTTTTGACCTCGCAGTGCACAAGATGATTAAAGGTATGATATTTGTTTATTATAATATTTATTCAAAAATATTATACATAGGTGATAGTCATTTTTTTATCTATATAATACTGGTTTGAGAGATAGAGCTTCCAGTTGAGGCACTAGCATAATAACTTCATCTAGAGGTTTCTATAGGGAACTCTTCTTCTGTATCTTTTATTTTTCGGAAGTGCGAGCTATCTTTTTGTGGAGAGAGGTTCACATGGGGACTTTTTCCTACCATGACAGAACCATATGAAATAATCTTGGGTATGGATTTCTTTTCAATGGTCTGACCCTAGATTTATTGTCACCATAGACAAGTTAGATGTCTACATACTAATGGAATTAGATTCACCTTTTCTAGTGAGAGAGATATCATTGAAGGACAAGTGGGTTTTGAAAACAGGTGAATGTACACCATTACACATCTTTTTGTAAGAATAAACCTTAGTGCAGTAGTCTCTTCAAACATTTTTGTTCCTTTAGTTGTGTAGGACTAGATGTACTTCTTCCCTAAGGATGTTTCAGGACTATATTCAAGGCGGGAGATAGAGTTTTTCATTGACTTGCATCACAGAACCACTCTGATACCTTTTTCTACATATCATATGGAACCTATCCAACTCTGAGAGCTTCAATTGATGTTATAGGACCTTTGAGAGAAGGGTTTCATCAGACCCAGTGTGTCCCCCTAGGCATCAAAATTTTTGTTTGTGAAAAAGGAGGATAGGATCCAGTGGATTTATAGGGATTATTGTTGCTTTAACTAGGCCACAATAAAGATCAAGTACTCATTACCAAGTATTTATGACCACTTTGACATGTTTCATGGTGAAAGATGGTTCCTGAACATCTATCTTAGGTCTGGTTACCACCAGTTGATGGTTCGTGAGTCTGACATTCCAAAGTTGGAATTCTGATGTCTCTACAGACACTATGAGTTCCCAGTGATTCCCTTTGGTGTGATGAACCCCCCATCATGTTTATGAAATTGATAAACGAGGTTTTACAGCCATAATTGGACTAGTTTTTTATTTTATTCATAGATGACATACCCATATACTCTAAATCAGAGGAGGATCATGGAGAGCACATTAGGTTGGTCCTAGATTTTCTTTGAGAGAACCAGATATACGAAAAACTCTAGAAGAGATAGTTCTGGATACAGGAAGTTCACATTCTGGGGCATATCATTTCTGAGCATGGTTTAGATGTGGACCCATTAAATATCAATGAATTTATCGCTTGGGATCCACCCAATATTTTTTTAGAGTTGAGGACCTTTATTGGATTTTTGGGTTACTACAGAAGATTTGGGGAAGACTTATCCATGATCACAACCCCCCTAACCACTTTGATGTAGAAAATGTAGTGGTTTTCCTAGTCTAAGTTGTTCTAGAGGGACTTTTAGGAGTTGATTCTTAGGATGACCAGTGCTCCAGTTTTGAAATTTCCATAGGAAGGCATGGAGTTTGTAGTTTACTATGATTCCTTAGGAGTTGGGTTTGACTGCATGTTGATGCATCAGTAAGGAGTTATCATGTACGAGTCAATGTAGTTGAGACCTCATGAGCATAAATATGAAACTAATTACCTATAGCTATATGTATTGTTATTATTCTTGATAATATTGAGGCACTAACTTCTAGGGGAGAACTTTTTTTTTACTCAAACCATGAGAGTATCCCACACATCTTCACGCAAAGAGACCGGATCAGGAGACGATGGTTCTCCTTAGAGTTCCTACAGGACTATGACTTCGATATAATATATAATAAAATTAAGGGTAGCATCATATTAGATTCCCTTAGTAGTAATTACCAAGATCATTTGTTGTAGAAAGTTTCAGAGCAGTTTTCCTCCCTACAGCTGACCCTAGTAGAGCAGGAGGTTATGACTTATCTATAGTCGATGGGTTTGACTCCTTCACTTCTTGAGTGTGTGAGAGAATCACAGATAGGAGATATAAACTATGAGGTATTAAATGATCATATATCCACAAGTAGCTCACCAGATGCATATTTTGAAGGAGGGAATCATGACAACATGTTCTAAGGGTGGAAAGTGGTTTCTGTCAAGATGTGGGAGGTGGTGATGCAAGAGTCCCTCATTTCATTCATAATTGTACATAACTGTATGGGGAAGATGTAAATAGACCCTTAGTGTTAGTTTTTAGTGTTATTTCAAGAGAAAAAGTGTAGCTATGTTTATCTCTCAGTGTCTCACCTGTCATCAGGTAAAGGCTAAGAACCATGTTTTGGTAGGTTTTTTGCAACCTCTTATGATCCTAGATTGGAAGTGAGATGACATATATAGGGACTCTGTGTTGGAGCCTCCACTTTTAGTGAAGGGACATAAAACCATCTAGGTGATAGAAGACCAACTCACTAATTTGGAACAATTCCTTTTTAGCAGGGAGAAAAGTTTGGTGGAGTGTTTGGGGAAGTTTTACATGTGGGAGATGAATCGCCTTCATGGGGTTCCCTCGATGATTGTAAATGATTGTGATGTGTGGTTTGCGTCATGATTGTGGAGAGGCCTACAGAAGGTATTCGGGGGCAAGATGAGGATGTGTACAAAATTTCACCCCCAAATTGATGGGAAGACTAAGCCCACTATCCAGGTGTTGAAGGATATGTTGAGGGATTTCATGTTAGACTTTGGTCGGATGTGGGAGGATAAATTTACATTGTTAGATTTTTTGTACATCAACAACTACCACTCTACCATCTCCATGAAACCATTTGAGGCCTTTTATGGGAGACCTTAGAGGTCACCCTTGTACTAGAAAAAGATCGGTGAGAGGCCTCTTTTGGGCCCAATGATGGCGTAGGTGACAATGGAGAAGGTCCAAGTAATCTGTTGGTAGATGAGGATGGACCCTAGTAGATATAAATCTTATACAGATCACCATCATAGGTCCTTGGATTTTGAGCTGGGAGATAATGTTTTCTGGAGAGTCTATCCGCGATGAGGATCGCGGAGGCTTTTCCAGGGAGGTAAGATATCCCTGAAGTTCATAGGGTCATTTGAGATCATGAAGAGGGTTGGAAGGGTTTCCTAATACCTCTCCCTACACCCATAGATGGATCTAGTGCATGATGTCTTCCATGTGTCACAAATTATGTGAAACATACATGATCCTGCACACATCATCGAATGGGATGAGCTAGAAATTTAGGATAGAGACACCTTTTCAGAGAACCTGGAAGCGATCAAGGATTGGAAGGAGATGAACCTATGTGGATATAACATCCCCTTATATGTGATGTTATGGTAACACGGGAATGTGCAAGAGGGTTCCTAGGAGCATGAGAGTAAATTGTTGGCTTAGTATCCTGAGTTGTTTTCTTAGTTTTCTTTTTTGAGGATGAAATGGTTGAATGAGGGAATGATGTAGAGACTCATTGTTTTCCTTTTAAGACTTTGAAATATATATATATATATATATATATATATAGTTAGGCACTAAGACAGCGTGTGATTCTAAGGTCCTCTGTACCAAGCATTAATTTTCTAAAAGTAATTAATATATTTTATATTACGTGTGAGATTCTTCTTTAAATAAAATGGGATAACTCTTAAATGATATCTTAGATCAAAAATCAGAGATCATGGTTGAGTATGGAAAGTATTTATTACCCTAGATGTGACCTAAAATGGGTCGTCATGGGACATTCAGACACCTTTCTCATTGGTGGTATGTTTAGTGGATTAATTAATTCATTCATTCATTCATTTAGCCTAAACTAAAATATCTATAAATATAATATCATGGATGATTGTCCAAGGATATCCTAATAATCCAGGAAATTACCAGTGAAGCTCTCCTCCCTCATCCATTGGATAATTGAATCTAACGACGATAAAACTCTGCATCAGATAAGATCACGATGCTGCGAATGAAACAACTTCTATTAATCATTTTCAGGAACATTATTCCTTGAAAATTGATCCATAAATTATGTATTACTTTTCATTTGGGGATTTTAAATCCTTTGATTAAAATTATAAAGTATATTGATTTTCATTCTTCAATCTGTGTTGTTTTTTGCAGACTCTTAAGGTGCTCGAGTATTTAAATATTGATTAATTTCATTGATTTATAACTCTGAATGCCCGTTATTGATCATTTTCCAAGAACACTTGATTAAAAATATTTAATCCTTTGTTCTGGTTATTTTCCCCTTTTTTCATGTTTGTCATCATTTTGACCCCAAGGTCCGAATTCGACAAATTTTGGGTGGTACCGAGCCTGATCATGCCCTTGATTTCATAGAGGTTTCACAAACAAGGATTGGATCGATGATCTTAGAACATATCTATAGTGTTTGAGAGTTGTGAATGTTCTTCTTAGTGGTTCAATATCAAGGAATCAAATTTTGAAGGCACGTTGGAATGCATAATGAATAATTAATAAAGTTTGGTTTCTAGTGAATGGTGACCAGAAACACTAGATCTAGTCCAGATCCCCTTATCATGGATGAAATCATGGTGGGATCTATGTATACTTGAGATGAAACAACTAGATATACCAAAAGGATCATGGATATATATTTTTGGAAAAAACCCAATTACATGCCATATTCAAAGATGAACGCACATCATGTAGCCCCTTAGGTGTGGTGTCTTGGGTTTCAAGAATTCATAAGGATGGAATGACATGTACATATCTGACACGTTGTGTACCCCATTTCCATTTAGACAACCTGTGTGGAGGACCACATAGATGGGGATTCATGTAGAAGTACATAGACATGGGTTTTGGTATGAAAACAAGTGGTCCAAGTACACAGACATGGCTAACAAGACACGACCTGATCTTGGTTATCCTAGAAACGCCATGTAGTCCACCTACAAGGTGTGTTCTACTACATAGTATAGAGCCATGTTCCATCTACAAACATGTTCAGGTAGTGGAGTGGGACCACATGCCATGTGAGTCCCCTCATGTAATATATTGTTTTTTATTTAATGATAATAAAAAACCTATTGTTGAAAATTTATAAGTGCTTTTATGAGAAAATGAAATTTTCAATAAAAATATATTAATAAATGTTTTTAAGATCATGGGTATGGTTAAAATCTCTATTAACACATATAAATATTAAATATAATATTTTCAAAGTCATTCACCGAGTATGTGAAAGATTCCGAGGCCTGGTGAGCCTTGGTGGAGACAGAATAAAAATATTAAAAATATTAAAGTATTCTCACATGATTTATCCAATTTAATTGGATAAGTCCCAAACAGTGCATTGTTTGAGAAATCATAGACCACCGTTAGATCTGGGACATAGTGTTTACCCTAGATGGGGTATTACATTGTGATTATCAAATGTTTTATCAAGTCACTCATGAGAATAAGTTATTTAATATTTTAATTATATTTTTTGAAAATAAATTAATATCTCACAAATGCTGTGTCATATAAGAAATATGAGATGGCCATTGGGTCTGGAATGTGGAATTTACCCTTGGAGAGGTGTAATGTTTCTGCACATCGGGTGTTTGGAAACATCGCATGCGATAAAACCCTACCTTATATTTAATTAGTTATTTTTTACAATTTGTAATTGGTAAATAATTAATATCTCCCAAAAGATGCGTCGTATAAGAAAAATGAGACCATCGTTAGGTCCATAACGCAGGGTTTACCCTAGGAGGGGTATAATTTTTGTGACCGTCACATGTTTCGATAGATCGCGTGTGAGGATAATTTATTTGGAATTTGATTTTTTTGGGAAATTAAAATAATCATAATAATCATAATAGGTTTTTAATATATTATTATCATTATTTGTGTTCAAGAAATTAAAATGGAAATTAAATGTGTAATTTTATTCACTTAATTAATTAACGACGTTTCACCATGGGTGGATATTTATTTTGGGGTCATATAATAATAGTAATATTATAATTGTCCAACATAAATGCAATTGTGTGATTTTTAAGAATTTATTAACCACTCATTATATAATGGAGGTTTTTATTTAAAATATTAATGGTCGAACTGATGTGAGATATTTAATAATAATAATAAACATTGTTGTTATTATTATTTTTAATAATAAATAGGGACAATAATATTAATGGTGGAAATGTTGAAAGAGATTTCATAATATAATTTTTTATTTTTATTATTATTAATGTGAAATATTTAATAAATATAATGATTTTTATTACTCTAAAATTTTCAAGGAAATAATTTATTTATTTTCAAAACACCATTTCGGTCATAACTCATTCGTACAGTGTTAGATTGACACGCCTTTAGAGACAGCGTGACCCTAAAATTGATGTGGTCATTTCATGACCAATGTTGAAAATCTAATTCCAGTTTATGATACATATCCACAAAATTTGATATATTATGATGATTTTATGCATGGAATTAATAAGAGATAGTAATAAATAAGTGATTCAATTAATAAATGTTAATAAATTTAATGATAAAAAAGTATTATAATTTGGATTCTAGGTGGTGTGCATGGCATGGGTATGAAGCCCATTATTCCTCATGTATCACCCCTCTCTCTTACTCTCTCTCTCTCTCTTCTATTTTATTTTATTCTTCAAAACTTCTCTCCACAATATCTTATTCAGTATTGATCGGATTGACACATTGTCAGTTCTGTTAGATTCATGTCGACATGTATAAATTTATTCTTAATCTTGTTTTTGGTGGTGGTGAGGTAATCTTTTTAGATTTAATTAAATATTTTTAATTATCAAAGATAGTGATGATTCTAAATAATGTCTAAACAGGGATGTTTCAAGGATTTTTTGGAGTGTGTTCATATTTTCTGGTTGGTGTGTGAACATAGTTCAGGTGATGATTCATATGAAGAACATTGTCGTTGAAATTGATGACTTTGAGGTAGGAGGTTCCTTTCCATTTTGGGATATATATATATATATATGTGTTGTTATCATGATGTGATGTTTATATTGGATTAACCCATGCTTGTGATGAATCTCATGTGGGTGTGTGAGTATCCATGGGTGTTCTTGTTTTTATGTGATTATCCTACCTTTGATCTTGGTGTGGATTATCATTCCTCACTATAGAACATATTTTTGTGTGTTGTATAGCATGTGGAATTGTGTTGCAGCTACCAATATAATTAGGTAGAGACTTGAGGTATGGAGTTATGTAGCCCAGTGGATGATTACCCATCCTAATGCAGTCCTAACATTCTTAAAGGCAAGAAATTCAACCCAAGAAAAGGGGAAAACATAGTAGCTTGCTAGCAGATACCTGTCAAGGATTTATATGAAATTTGTCCCTGGGTGTTTAAAAAGGTTAAGTAGGACATGTAAGTATAGTATCTAGCTGGAAGATATCGATCATGGATTCTTATAGACTTGGGTCATGGGTGTTTAAAAAGGTTAAGCGAGCTGTTGATGCATAGAGGTTAGCTGAAAGATATCAGTCATGGATTCCTACGAACCTAGGCCATGAGTGTTTAAAAAGGTTAAGCATGTCGAGGATTTTCTTGGTAGAACATGATTTGTTCCTATAACAACCACCAGTGGGGTGGGTTGATGTTTATTACCTCAGTAGAGGTCTGTAATTTCATGACATTCTTACCAGTAATGAGCTGATGTAGGTGGGGTCAGGGTTCATGGAGGCTTGGTCATCGAATGATAACTCAGCACTTGTATGTTTAATAATAATTAAATTATTTTGTTTTATATATTTATGCATATATATATATATATATTGTAAACTTATTGTAAGGATGCATTGGTGGTGTTCTATTAAGGCGTGTACTCTCATCCTACTCAATCATTTCAGTGCACTTTTGATTTCATGACCAGATATCCAATGAATTGAAAAGGTCATATAGTGGATGGTTGAGAAATGTTTCTTGGAAAGGGAGTAGACCAAGACATAAACCATACTATCCCATAGATATTTATTTATTTAGATGTCTTGTATTTACCTTTTACATACACTCTGGATAGGTTTACCAATTTGGGGGCTACATTTATATGTATATCATTATATAGTTTCCACATTTTACTATAATTATTTATTCATTGTTTTTTTATTGATTATCAATCCTATGATGTGATATAGAGGGTATAGTCTCCCCATTATCAAACATAGACCCTCACTACTAGTCGATAGAATATTTCTTATGGGGAGGAGTGTATGAGGTCACATAGAATCCGACTTGGACCCAATGGTTCGGATCGAGATGTTACAAAATGGTATCAGAGAATTAGGATTCAATACCTTGTATCTTCTCTTTTTCTTGGGTTGGGAAAGGTTAGAAAATAGATAAGACATTGGGACTTAGGTAGGGGAACTATGTTGGTGCCTAGCCAGCATTACATTGTGTACCTCTGAGTTTCCATAAGAGGGACTTTATGTTATGTTGTTACTATTGATTAAATTAACTTTATGTGATGTGCATAATGTTATATGTGATTTATGAGACTCCACATATGTTCATTCATCATGACTAGGCACATAGTTTCACATGGAATATATAAACCTGTTGTTGTCCTGCATAATAATTCATTAATTAAGTTCCCTAATTTGTTCTATCAATTCGGGGTATGTGATATATCTTTGTTGTCATGTTATGTGATGTATCTTTAATAGAATTAATTCATTAAAATAATAATTTTGTTGTGTTAGTATATTTATATATAAAAATTGTGACTAATATGTTGGGACAGAGACAAGGTTCAGGTCTAGGAGGGTTATAAATTGAGTTACGAGTAGACTCCTATGGAATCCTTTGTGTGATCCCATAGAGTGGAAGGAATTTTTTTTGTTCATAAATGTTCCTCCTGTTATAGAGATGTGAAAGTGAGAGAATTATTTTTGAACTCAGTGATCTGAGTTGTTCGAGCAAGACCACTAGGGATAATTCTTGGGATGATAAGTCAATAGAGGGGGAGGGGGGAATTGTAATATCTTGGTTTTTATTTAAAGATAATAAAAACTCTCATGTTTAGAATTTATAAGTGTTTTTATGTGAAAATGTGAATTTTCAGTGAAATCACTTAATAAATGTTTTAAATATCTTGAGTAAGGGTAAAATCTTAGTTAACACATTGGAATATTAAATCAAATATTTTTTGAGTCAGACACTGAGTAAGTGTGAGATTGTGAGTCTCGTGGATCTTTGGCGCATACAGAATAAAAATATTAAATTTTGTGTGAATTATTTATCTTAATTAATCAGATAACTCCCAAAAGGTGTGTTTTATGAGAAATTAGAGACCACCATTAGGTCTGGGACATGTTGTTTACCCTAGTTGGGGTATTGTATTATGAGTGCTGGATGTTTGGTCAGGTCACTCATGAGAATAATTTAATCAATATTTTTATTATATTTTTTTCAAAAATAAATTAATATCTCAAAAAAAAATTCTTTGTATAAGTAATCTAAGATCACTTTTTTGTTCGGGACATGGGATTTACCCTAGATGAGGTATAAATTTTTTATGTGTCGAGTTTTTGGCAACATCACACATGATAAAACCCTATTTTATATTTAATTAATTATTTATTCCAATTTTTAATTGATAAATAATTAATATCTCACAAATGGTGCATCTTATATGAAAAATGAGACCATTATTAGGTCCAAAATTCATGGTTTACCCTAGGAGGGGTATAAATTTTTGGAGCATCAAGCATTTGGGTAGATCAAACATGAGGATAATTTATATGGAATTTGAATTTTTTTGGGCAATTAAAATAATTATAATAATCATAATAAGGTTTTAATATATTATTATAATTATTTTTGTTCTAGAAATTAAAATGTAAATTAAATGTGTAACTGAATTCACTTAATTGATGAATGGTGTTTCTCTATGGGTGGATATTTATTTCAGGGTTATATAATAATAGTAATATTATAATTGTCCCATGTAAATAAATTTTTTTGGTTAATATAAATTTATTAACTACTCGGTATTTAATGGAAGTTTTTATTTAAAATATTAATGGTGGAACTAAATTGAGATATTTAATAATAATAAATATTATTATTATTATTATTATTATTAAATATGGAAAATAAATTTAATGATGAAAATGATGAAAGTGATTTCATTATATAATAGGTTATTTTTATTATTATTAATTTCAGATGTTTAATAATAAGAATTATTTGTTGTTGTTATTATTAAGTTATGAAATAAATATTTTATTTGTTGTCAAAAAATCTTTTCAGTCATAACTTATTTGTATGGTTTCATATTGATGCACCGTCAGTAGCAGCGTGACTTAAAAATTGAGGCAGTCGTTTGAAGACCAATGTCGAATATCTAATTCAAGATCATCGTATAGGTCCATGAAAGAACCAATATGATGATAGGTTGGAGCATTAAATTAGTAGGATAGAATTCTAAAAAGTGATGCAATTAATAAATGATAATAAATCGATTGATGAAAATTATTATAAATTGAATTTTTCAATCCTGTGATGATAAATTTTATATGAAATACATTATTTGAGAATGTGATTTGAGCTTGTGATTCATTTGAAATGTATGATATCACTCATGTTTTGGAGAAAAACTTTTATGTGTTCATTCAATTTTTATAGAGTGAGAGGGGCATGTGTCGAGAGATTGATTGTGCGTTGTATGGGGTTGATCTTTGATGGTTTAATATTTATAGATCTGTGAAAAGCCCGAGAGATTTGAATAATCTGAAGATGGTTCATTTTTTCTAACTTTATTTTCTCCATCTATTCTTTTTTTTCTATTTTTCTCTCCTTTTTCTATTATTTTCATTTCCATTTCATCTTCACTATTCATGTTTTCTTTTACTATATTCAAAATAGATAAAAACAAAAAAAGATTTTAGAAGAGTCATTGAGATAAACACACTGCCACCTCGAGACTGACCCCTATGTTTTCCACTAAGCTATATATAGAGGATAATATAATTATATCTTTCATAGTTCAAATGACAAGCTGTCTCCCAGTCTAGGGTTTTAGTGGAGAGTGGTGTAGATCTTTATCCGTCATCATGGGATGTTCTTGCATGCGGGATAACATTGGTAGCATGATAACAATTAGAGATTCATCTAGGTTCTATTATGAGAACTTGGGGTATCAAGAATTTTATTCCCCCTTTCCATTTCCTTTCTATTTGAAATATTTTGTATCCTTCTATGCATGTCTGTAGAGTGATTCCATCTAAGAAGTCAACTTTTTTATCTCCATAGGATTGATTTCATCACTACCACCCGAATTTGATTGATCTAATCCTTAGATAGTTTCTTTGGTCCTTTTCTACTTTCATGTCCTGTAACCTGGATTATTTCATTCATTAATAAGATACATATTTTTATGGTGTTATTGTTGTTCACATAGGTTCATAGTCGATCGAAGCACATTATATCACTGTTTTCTTTAATTTTCTTTCATCATATTCATCTTAAATCCATCCTCTTGCCACTATTTTATTATTAATATAATTTTCTATATTAAATCATGAACCCAATATCTAGATTAGCGTATCTTGTCCATTGAATAGGGATTACTCACATAAATTCCTTACTTCCCAATAACATCCTTACTTCACCACCACATGACTTCATTTAACCAATAACTTCCCCACCTAACTTATGATAAATCATACCTTAATCAATATTTTCCCAAATAAATTACCTTCATATATTATGATAAATCATAATCTATTATGAGTAATGTAATAATGAGGGACTGAAAATGTAGGGACTAAAAAAATTGAGTGTAAATTATGGAGGAAATGAATTCCATGAAGTTCAATGGAACTCATCATATGAATGAACTACTAGGGGGAATGAAATCACTGGATAAGAAATAGATTTTTTATTTTAAGGAAGATTATAATGGAATAATAAGTTCTAATACATAAATGGTGGTGAAAGGATTCCAACATAAGGAAGGAATCAATTTTTTAGAAGTTTTTTTCACAAATATGTAGGCATAATACAATCTGAATAGCAATCAATTTAGTTTATTCAAATGATTTACAATTGAGTAGGATGAATTTCAAGGATTATTTGATCATGACAACATGGATGAATATATTTAAATTAATAAACCAAATTTATTGGAATACCATCATAAGTATGGCCTTTTTAAGTTTAAATGAATCCTCAATGACATGAAAAAAACATTGATATTGGAACCATAATCCTAGAACATTCATGATTAAGGAAGGTTTATTATGGTTAAAATATGATCATTATTGGAATCAAAAGTCATATTATCATGATATATAAATAATATTCCAATTATTTTTGTATTATATATTTTTGGTGAGTCAGGGGAGTTCATGCACATAAGAGGTGAGGTGTAAATTTTCTAGAAGATTGCATATGAATGATTTTTCTCTAGACATGAAAATCATAGGAATTAGAATTGAGAGGGATATGGAAATTGGTAAATTTTTATTATCCCAAAATTAAATCATCATAAATATTATTTAAATGTTTAAAATGAGTAGATGTAATTCAATATCAACCCACTTTCCAGAAACATCAAGTTATTTCTGGAACAAGCACCAGCATTGAAATGTGAGGCTAGATATTGGGTAAAAGTGTTGTATTAATTAAATATAAGAATCTTAATTTATGAAATAATTTTTTTTGACTACTCAATTAAATTGTGGTGGTGGTAGTAAGTGGATTTATACTAATCTCTAGAATGGATCATTAATAATACTTTAAGTGTATCATCAAATACATAAAAGTGCTTAGAGATATAACATTGTTCTTTTGTGAAGATAATACATTGCATGGATTCATGGATGTGTATTATTTATGGTGATTCAGATAACTTGAAGATAATGGAAGGCTTAATGTTTATTTTGGAAAAAAAATGCTTAGTAAATTGTTTCAGCTGCAACCTATTTTGTTACATTGTCTACAACAGATGAAAAATATGTATAAGTAAAAAAATATGTATATGTGTTAGTCTAGTTAATACAGTTACTAAAGGAACAAAAAATTCCAACATAGGATGGAGTATTGTTATAATATTTTCAAAGTTCTATTTAATATTATATGACTCCATTAATTAATTAATGAATGAAACACATTAATTTGAAATTCAATTCCCTCAGAAATATCCTTAATGACAAAGTGATGGAGTAGTGCAAGATAACAAGGAATAAAAATATTCCTTAAATGTTCACAAAGGATTTATTCCAAGGAATTTGGAGGAAGCATTGTACCTTTTTTTGAATTTGGTAAATGAAATTTTATTGAAACAACCACACACAAGAAGGGGAAGATTGATATTTTTCTATGTGTACAAGGAGGCTGATCATTGAGACATCATTGATTTATGCTTCAAGTGGTATACTTTTGGGATTTTAAACACTCTTCAAGTCATCATAATATGTTTATTAAAAGGATATAAATTAAATTTTACTTATGTCTTCTTTTGTAAAGATATATTTCATAATCATTATGAATGTAATTTTATCAGAAGATGTTGATATTATGATGAGTATCTAGTGAAGGTCACTGATGGTTTATTGGGTGAAAATATTGAGGTAGTGGAAGTAGTTTTGAATTATAGGTTATCCAACTATAATGGTGGGTTGATCATTACCAATGTATGGTAATGAAACATGTTCTAATAGCCTATCATCTATAGAAAATATATTTGAGAAAAGTTGATTTGTATAATGATGAATTAATGTGAAATATTATATACTTAGATACAATATTTTTAACCTTTGTTCTAAATAATAATTTAAAATTTTGAGATTTTCTCCCATGGATTTATGAGGAATGTCCAAACCATGAAATATTATTTGACCCCATTACTTTTTATATTTACATTTTTTTAAAGGTTGTTGTGTCGGTTTTCTTGATGTGTGTTTGAAAAGTGAAACTTAGTGTAATGAAAGATGTGTTTTGTATACTCATATTCCTATACACTAATCCCAAGGGAAAATCATTGTTGGTGGAATTCTACAGTGTAGAAACAAATAGAACGTGAAATATTCTTGTTGATTATAGGTCTATCTTCCGATGGTTGAAAAATGGTATTTCCCAAATAAAAACTGACTAGGTAACATTTCTCAAACAAAATAACGAGTTACTACATCTATTTATCATACCAATATATATTATACTCATTTCATACAAAGCCCCTTCGTTTAGGATGATTCCACCATGCTCCAGTGGAAGCATCCATAATCCCTAGAGAGGGATTGTTGAAATTAAATATATTATGGGAGAAGAATTGATAAATATTAGAAGAAATACCAACATAATCCATGAATGAAACCTATTTAAAACCTCCATGAATCATCAATGTAACTAAAATGAGGAGATAATCAAAGGAAAGAGATCCACCCTCCACTGGAATTTCCTGATAACAAAAACTCCAATGGGGTTTCTTTTGAAAGATCCCAAAATAATAGAAATGCACCAACATAATGGTGGGATTCATGCATCCAAAAAGAAATCCAATAGACTCCTACCAGCCTCCCCATTAAAGGGGTTGTGTGATATACCCAATGAAAAACCCATTGGAAATTTAGTGTGCTTCCATCAGGATTCAATTGGGCAAACGTTGTTCTCCATTAGTTCTCGTTACTTATGATCCCTCCACGATATTAACTCCAGCCTTCCTTTTCCACTTTACCAACTCAAAAACATCCATATAAACATATAAAACATGAAAAAATTATACTACCACTCTATATATTCTCAAAAATTAAAATTTATCTATATTTCTACCCTTTTAAATTTGACCATATTCTTATCCCATTGGTTATTAAAGACAAGGGATGTTATAAAAGTCACCTAATAACATTTCTCATCCCAAGATACTTTTGAAAATTATTTTTTAATTCCTAAACAATGACTCAAATCCATCACTATCCAATGATCATGATTTTGAACTCTTTAAGGGAACCCAGTCACACACTGTCTCCAGTAGGACTGACTTCCTCCTTCAACTTCAAATTCAATATATTGAACATCCTTACCATTTTCTAAATTATGTGTTTTAATATGACTGTATATTTACATATCTATTTTTTTTAAATACACCAGTTGATCCACCATTATATTATTTCTCTTAGAAAATCCAACTTACCATTAAGGGGAACCATCAGCTCAATCAAATCTAAACACCTCAACTTCCAAAGGCATATAAAGTGACATAATTAGAGGATATTGTCTATTAAATAATGAAACCAATAACAATATTAAATCATGAACCCAATACCTATATTATTTGATCTTGGTTGTTAAATCAAATTGGTTTATGAATGAATGAATGTATGTAAATAAGGAAGCTATTGGGAAGTAGGGAAGTCATTGGGAAGTTATGATAAATCATAAATTAACCAATAACTTCCCTAATAACTTCCCTAGTAAGAAAGTTATGATAAATAATACTTTAACCAATAACATCCCTAATAAAATACTGACCTAGATTAGTGTATAGTGGACATTAATAAGGACTACCCATATAACTTCCTTTTATTATATTAATCTAATTGTATATACTAAATCCTGAACCCAATACCTAGATTCGTGGATCTTATACATTAAATCATGAACCTAATAACTAGGAATGTTGTTAAAGGATTATTTCAATTAGAAGGAATAGATTATAGTGACTTTTTTCAACTACTGTTAAACAGTCCTCCATCATATTTTCATTAGCTTTTACTACCCAAAATAACCTTTATATAGAGTAATTTGATGCTAAGACTACCTTCTTACACAGTAAATCGGATGAATATATTTATATGAAACCTCTAAATGGATTCTCAAAGGATTTTAAAACTAACCAAGTCTTCCTTTTAAGAAAATATTTTTATCGTCTTAAGAAATCATTTATGTAGTGGTACAAATAATTTGATTCTTTTATGTTTCAAAGTAATTTTTCTATAAGTAAATTTGATGCTTGTTTTATTTTAAATCATTCAAGAATATTTTTATCTATTTACTTTTATATGTTCATTATATGATTATTATATACAAGGAAATTATGATTATGAACAAAATGAAAATATAATTGATTAGTTCTTTTGAAATGAAATATTTCAAGAATACACATTAAATCCTTGGTATGGAAATTACTAGGGATAGGAATGCTAGAGTGTTGTATCATCCTACATCTGCCATCATCAATTAGCTTTGATATGATGGTCCCTATTATAGGATTCACTAGATTTGTTGGACATAAATGATAGGGTGTTGTATCTCCTTGCATCTGATCATTACAGGATTCGATGGACATTACAAAATCATATTGGAAAGGCAGGGATTTCTCGATAGAAAACTATTAACAGTTTGACTCAACTCTGAATTGGTCGAACCCCATCCAAACACCTAGAGATATCCTCTACCTATGAACCACCCTCATGAAGGATTTCTGCTTTGTTGCTTCCATGTTTTATTAATTTCAAGTGAAAGAAGAGGAATAAATATATTCAAAACAAAGGGCTAAACATTGAGAAAATGATGTGCAGATACAGAGCTAGATTAGAAGGGACCTAAGGAAGTGTGAAATTTTGTCCAAGGAAACCCCCACTGCTCAATCCTCTTTAACCCTCTCCTCCTTATTGTTGTTACTCACTCCGTTTTTCCCCATATTTATACTACTATGGAGGAATACATACATCACCTCTTCTCATGGAATTTTTAATGTGGGATTCGGATTCTTTATTTCCTATGGATAATTAAAAATATATTTTTATTATCAATTATTAATCCATTAATAATTAATATTAATTCACAATTAATTAATAATAAATAGTAAATATAATACCTAAATAATAAAAATATATTACTCTTTACTATTAGTTATTAATTAAATAATTATTAATATTATTATTAATAAAAATATTAATAAATAACTATCAAATTAGTGATTAATTAATAATTAATAGTTATTAGTTATTAGTTAATTTGGAATTAAACTATATTTAGTTACTTATTAACAATGTTAATTACTAATTAACTTGTTAGTTAATAGTTACTATTAATTATTATTATACATTTACTAATAAATATTTAAAAATATTATTTACTTACTAAATATTAATAATAATTATTAAATTAAAAAATTACTAATTACTAATTATTTGTTCTTAAATTAGTATTAATTAATTAAATAATTATTTATAATTAATATTAATTACTAATAAATATTAATTAAATATTATTATTTACTATTTAGTAATATTAATTAATTAACTAATTTTTACTAATCTGATTTTGGATAGGGAGCAGCACAGTATTGACCATGATGGATTGGATTCAAATAGAGGGAAAACTAGCGAGGCTTCAAAGTCTAAGATGGATCTTGTAGATAAGGCAAACCTTGAAGAAGAGACTGTTGGCTCTCAATAGTTTTCCCAGAACCATATTTTGAATAGAGGTTCAGTTGAGAAGTTATGGAGGAGCAACATTCTCCCTCTTTTAGACATTTTTTATCTCAAGCCTTGGATAGGCCAAACCTATGAATGGTTAAAAAGATGTTGAGAGTGAAGTTCACCACTACAGATACGTATTTTAAAAGTGCTATAAAATGCATTTATTAGAACAAAAAAGTGTTTTTGGTTTAATAATCATTAAAAATTTTACACTATTATCAGCACTAAAAAATCTATGACAAAGGAGGTCATTTATCAATTCTAGTTTAAGGCTAATAAATATCATACTACTACAATGTGCTATTAAAATTATTTTTCACTGCAAGAAATACACTTGTACATGAAAAATTCATAATTTAATTGAAATAAAAATTACATCACAAATATGAGAAAAAAATAGAATATTATATAAATTTAATGCATTGTCTTGTACAATTACATTAGAAATAATTATCACGAGAATTCAATAACAACAATGGTTTCATTGTATTTGGAACCTGAACCCCTCTCAAAAAAGTCTGATCATGGTATCAATTGTTGAAAACACTACTGAAGCTTATGCTAAATAATCCACCTATATATAGGAAAGAATTCTTATTCTAGTAATACTATAAAAAAATAAATTAAACATAAATATGAAATAATGCATTAATAAAATTTCAATTTTAAATAAAAGGACACACTTTGAGTCATAACAGTCAAACTGTGCATTTGATTGATATGTGTATGATTCATACACATAAAAAATGACTCAAAGATCATTCTCCTAAAGTTTTAAGACAATATAAATGAGTTTTCTTGGTTTTTAGTATGTCACGTGTATTTTTTACTAAAATTTCAATTTAAACTGAAGACACGCACTCAGATAGATACCAATAACATCATGTTTTAGTCTGACTATACACGGATTCATATACATCAAAAATGACTTAGGAATCATTTTCCTAAAGTATCAGGACAATCTGATCATGTTTTCTCATTTTTTAGTGATTGATACATGTTTTGAACTAAATTTTCAATTTTAAACTAATAAAATACACAATGATTCATCATCACACTTCAAGCATAGTTTTTCTTTTATATTATTCTCTTTTAGTATTTGGTTATTTTGGTTGGGGTTCAGGTCAAGTTCCCAGTGGAATTTTTGAGTTTTGGAGGCTTCGAGTGAGTTTTGGCCCTGTGCACTGTAAGCAAGCATGGTTTGGAGGAAAATTTTATGGCATGTTAAGGATCAAGGTGATTCTAGTTTATCTACTTTAATGGTTTTCATATAATAGTTTGAGCATGGTTTGGGACAAACTGTGCGAGTCTTGGTAGAAACTATGCGACTCTTGGCTGGTGTCTCAGGTAGGATCATGACATGTGCATAATTGTATGAAACTGTTCTATAAGCATGTGATAAGGATCTATTATTTGACAGATTCATTTTTCAAAAACATCATATGATTTCCCAAATTGGATGTCCATCATGTGCGGGGTGTCCCTGTTCTCTGGTGGGATGCACACAGTTGGCACAGCATTTGGGAAACTATGTGGCCTAACCATGTGAGTTGCCCAGGTGTTTAAATATCTTGAAATTCATATTCTTAAATTTCCTCTTTTAACCCCAATTCGAACCCCCCTCTCCTTGGCTCGGTTTTTTCACATGAAGGGGTCTCTAAACCCCCTCCCATATGGATCTATTTCTCCCATGTATGCATCTCAATGGTTCTAAGGTATGATTCTTTGAGTTTTTTACCATTTTCCTTCTCCTTTATTATTCTTCCCCTTGGTTCTTGGGTTTTCATGGTGGGGTTCTCTCTAAGACACACCCTATGGTGAGTATTAAATACTATTGATCGATTTATTTTTTTCTAGGGTGTTATTATTATTTTTCAAGCTTTTTTATTCCTTCTACGATGGTTTCATTGTGTATCTATGTCATTGAGGTAGGTGTTTCTATCTGTTTCCTTTTTGAATCATACCATTTTAGGCTTGATAATTTATAATTATTTTATAAAAGTTGTTATTATGTTTTTTACTTGTTTTTTTTGATTTATTGTGGTGATTTCATGTTGGAAAATTTGGGGGAAATGGAATTCAAATGGGTATATTTAAATAGGACTATATATAAATGAATTCAAGGTGTTCATTAAAATTTACATGGCCTCTATAAAATTTATTTGGTTATTTGAGATAATTATTTTCCATGGTTTTGTTTTTATAGATGGATTTTTATTGGGAATTGAACGTGGTGTGTGGTTTGGGTGTCTCTTCATGGCTTTACGGTTGTGTGTAAAATGTTTGAAATGTTCTTTCAACATTTAAATGTGTAGTTGTGCAGATTTATGGTGTTTTTTCATAGATATTGGATATGGGAACATCTATATGTGTATAAGGTACACATATGGATGGTCATACAAATGATGATGACCTCTTTTAGTAAATTTCTCTCTCTTGGACCGGATTTTCAAACACTCATCCCCTCTTCCTTTTCTTCTCCCTTATCTTCCAAAAATGGATCTTTAAAAACCCTTAGTACTTTCTTAATGGTTATTTGGTTTCAATATAATTCAAATATGGATTTCAAAGATGATTTTCAATTTATTGGACCATTTTTAATCTGGATACATGGCTTGGTAATTGAATGGATTAATGGCCTATTTGGAACTTTGAGATGTGGTAAGGTTTCTAAACAGCCTAAAGCCCCATTTGGAACGTTCTGTACATGTTGTGTGTTTTCTTATAGGGTTAGAAATGAATTTGGAAACATATTTGGAACTATGAACATTAAAGGTTTGGTTTTTACTTTATGGCACCTTTGGAAAGTGGTTTCAAAGAGATATGATGTTTAGGCTCGGTTGGAACCTTTGATGGATTATTATGAGATGGAAACCTTTATGGTGGATCCTCTAAGCAGAGGGTTATAGAATAGGTGGTGTTGGTATTTGGGATAGGCAAGCATGGTGGTTGTGGGTTATTGGTTTGAGCCATGTGTTTGAGGACAACCACTTTCATCGTGTACTGTTATCATAGGATTTGTGGTAATAATATAGAGGGTTGAGTTGCAGTTTCTTATAGACCCCAATTAGATGGGTTGGTACCCCCTAGATTTGTTGAGAGGCTAGGTGGGACATGCCACTAGATTTGTTAATTTACAGTGGTCAGTTGGTCATTGACTTTGGAGTTGCTCCATACTCTAGAAGGTGATTCCAAACTGAGTACATCAAGGAATTTCTTCTAGATATATTTAGGAAATTCCCATGAATGTTATATATATGTTCTATTTATTATTATTCACCTGATTATTTGTTATTCTATTTCCTACTTGCTTTTTTATACTTCCTTCATTATCAATGTTTCTCTTTTTTACCTAGTATGGTACATTAATTAGGTTTTGTTTTTCTAAACTGGTATGTGAAACAGAAATATATTTTGAAAAGAGAAATGTTGTGCATGTTGTTTTAAAATAAAAAGAAAATTTAGGTTCATTAAATGATAAAACCACTATTTTCTTAAATTTATTTCAAAGTAGTGTTTATGGACTTTTTTAGGAAATAAAATGAATGGATTTTGTGGTGATTATATATAGGGCTATTTATTCTCACACTCTACTTGTTACACTCGGTGTTGGTATACCCAATTTTTTTATAGGTTCAAGTTTTTGGTATGAGTGTGTGCCCTTGGTGTGGGCTGGTCTTGTGGTTGGTGGTGACAATGTTTTCATGAGGTTATTGTGTTGGTATGCTTTGGTTTTAGTTTTGTTTTTAGTTTTCTGTTTTTTTCATGCATTGTATATGGATCTTATTATATTTTTATTGTTGTTCAACTATTTTTTGTTTTTGTTTCATTCTCTACTATTATTATTTTATTCAAGTTATTTTTTATAATTATTTACAACTGTGATAACATTGATGATCAGCACTAGTCTCCATCATGGGAGGATCGAGAATGCCTCTTGGGCCTTGTCTCATACTAAGTTGGGTGTCGGGTCAGATGACATCCTGGCTTTGTTTGGGATATTCATATCAGCACACTATTTATCAGATTGAGGTTTGACTAATTCGTACACATCAAAAATGACATATGTATCATTGTACTATAATATAAAAACAATCTAGATGTGTTTTCTTGGTTTTGAGAATGTGACATCTGTTTTGAACTAAAATGTTAATTTGAAAAAAAAATACACACTTTGAGTCATACTGATCACATTGTGAGTTATATTGTGATGTGGCTGATTGAAAAAAATCAAAATTGACTTAAGGATAATTTTCCTAAATTATCACTATAGATGGGATGTTTTTTTCTTGGTTCTAAGTATGACACATGTCTTTTTTACTCAAATGGATATTAAAACTGACAACATGCACTTTGAGTCATAACAGAAACATCCTATGTCTATTTGAATGAGACTAATTGTTAGATGTCACAAATTACTTATGAATCATTTTAATAAAGTATTAAGATAATCGAAGCATGTTTTCTCGGTTTTCATTGGGTGACACATTTTGAACTAAATTGTCATTTTTAAACTGATAATGATTCTTTTGAGTGATACCAGGCACACCATTTATCGTATTGAGGTGAGGCTGATTCCTACACATCATAAATAACATATGGATCATTTAATTAATGTATTAAAACAATATGAATGTGTTTTATCATTTTTGAGTATGTGATGTTTGTTTTGAACTAAAATATCAATTTTAAATAAAAATTCATGTGTGGATTCATAGTGGTCACACCATGCATCAAATTGTGGTTTGGAAGGTTCTTATATGTTAAAAATGAACATGTTTGGTTAGTTTTGAGTATGTCATGTGTCTTTTTTACTAAAATGTCAATTTAAACTAAAAACACACACTTTAATCCAAACCGGTAACATCATGAGTCGGCTTGATGTGAGACTAGTTCCTACACATCATAAATTACATAAGAATAATTGTTCTAAATTATCCAGATAATCTGATTTTTGCAACATTTTCAATGAGTGACACATGTTTTGAACTAAATTTTCAATTTTGAACCGATAACGAACACCTTGAGCCATATTGGGCACACCATGTGCCAAATAGATGTGTGTCTGATTCCTACTTGTCAAAAATGACTTATGGATCATTTTTCAAAAGTATTAAAATAATATAAATTTGTTTTTTGGTTTTGATTATGTGATGTGTGTTTTTAACTAAAATGTCAACTTTAAATAAAAAGACACACATTGGGTCATACCAATTACATCTTGTGTCGGATTGAGGTAAGGAAGATTTCTACATGTCAAAAATGACTTATGGATCACTTTTAAAAAATAATCAAAACAATAAAAATGTGTTTTCTTAGATTTGAGTATGTGATGTGGGTTTTGATCTAAAATGTCAATTTAAAATAAAAATACACACTTAGAGTCATATCAATCACATCATGTTTCATATTCAAGTGAGGATAATTAATATATTCAAAAATGACTTATGGATCATTTTACAAAAGTATCAAAATAATATGAATGTGTTTTCTTAGTTTTGTGCATGTTGCATAATTTTTTTTACTGAAATTCCAATTTAAACTTAAGACATGCACTTTGAGTCATATCAGTCACATCATGTGTCGGTTTAACATGAAACTGATCCCTAGACATCCAAAATGACTTATGAATCATTTTACTAAATTATTAAAATAATACAAGTGCATTTTCTAAATGTTCAAAGAGTGACATACTTTTTGAACTAAATTATCAATTTTAAACTACCTCAATGGTATAGAACATGTGCCAACAACGGGGGGAGTATCATCTCCACAAAATTATAGAGGTAAGTGAAACATGTTCCATTATTCCATAGGGGAGTACTAGTCCCAACATCTCTCTTAAAGAAACACATCAATCTACCACATATTTCAAACATCACTGAAAAGAGTGTCACACTTATAAAAAATCACATTGCATCACAGTCACGAGTTGGGGACCCACACCCCCACACCCTGATATAGTAGGGTAGTTATGATCAATTGTAATAAAGAGTATATGGGACCCACATAATAGGTGATAGGGAAGGATATTGACCGTGTTGTTAACCCAATGATCCACACTGATCACTACACAAGATTAATCACCATTACCACCGCTCCATTCTCAAACCACACAACATCGTATCTCTTGAGACACTATAGAGGCTAGCATTACATAATACATAGAAAAACACTCAGGATAGGCTACTCATAATCTAGAATAAGAGTATTAGAGAAGGATATATATAGGGTGGAAGATCTCAAGAAGATCACCATGTATTACACGGTGTCCATAGGGGTCTACATGGTGTGTGAACCCACCCAGTCACCTGGCCATGTTCTCCCTATACACATACAAGCAAACCATTTCCCTTACATGACATGAATATCATACTCAATGGAGTGTTTAGAATAAATGGACACCTAGATATGTAGTCTGTTCATGCACATGTCTGGTACCCCATTTCCATGCATTTTGGTCGTTTATCTCTACATAGCCTTGTATGATCACACAGCTTCCAGGCCATGTCCTCTGGCCACACAAAATGGGGTCACTACATGGTGTGTAACCCTAATACATGGTGTATAGACCATAAAAGTTCATCTTCCCTAAATTAAATGAACAAAAGGTGTTTAGTAATGTTTTATACACTATGTAGACTACGATTCTGATTAGAATTCACCTATATTACACTTCATTCACATAGTTTTTCTAATAACCATTGATCAACCTGGGAGGGAATCTCTATAAATCATAATAGGTCTCTATAACCTCAAAAAAAATCAAAACAAATGGTATTGTGACATAAAACTCAAATTTCCTACCTCAATGAAAAAACCCCAAAGCATAGAGTAAAGAACGACACCTTGATTATGCTTCTCCTCGATCTGATAACAATCGGCACCATGAACGGAGGTCGGTAGTAACCTGTCACTTCGATTTTGGATCATTTTCTCCTATCATCCAAAGGGTGAGAGGATTGATTTTCTCCTCTTGCTTGGACATGTTCCTAAGGGATGAGGGTGGGGGGTTGATTTTAATCAATTAACTCTCCTTTTAATGCACCATCATAAAAACAATCCTAGACGAAAACCCAAATCTAGAAAACATTATGTTGTGACTAGGGTAAACATCACATTATGAATGCAACCAAGGTCTCAAAATTCTAATTTGATACCCCACTCATGAGTTATTCATGTTACAAGATAAACTCTCATCATGTGACATAATATATTTAATATTTTTAAAATCACCGCACTGAGGATCCCCTGGCCCTGGAATCCCATTATAACTCATGGTATAGATTCAAAAATATTCTCCAAAATATTCCAAATCCTTATTGGTAAAAACTCAAGTCACTAAAATATTCATTCAAATGCATAATGAAATGAAAATATTAATCCAGGTTAAACTCATTCTTTCATTATTTTCAATATTTATTCATAAAACTTTTGGATGGGTTATTTATTCCACCAAAAAAAATTTACTCCACCCAATACAATGGGAAGTATATTTATTAGGGATTCATAAATTATGTGAGTCTGTTCACTTGGAGGTAAATAGAATTTTTAACTTTCATTTTGATGAAAATTTATATTTGTTAAATTATCCTTAAGATTTTCAATTTAAAACATATATGTAAAATAGTAACTGACTTTACAATGAATAATTTTAATATGAAAAAGCGTTCATATTTACTACTTGAGAGAATTCATGAGTTAAAATCAATATTAAAGTCAATTATTAGTTCCATTTCAACTTTTCTATTTTGAGATTTATTTTCTACCATTGAATTTGACTAAGTGGATCATTGAGGACAAGAAATGTTTTAAGCCTGTGGTAATTTGGAGTGGCCTTAATTTCCGGTATTTTTACACATTAATTTTGTGTTTAAATTAGGTTTTTAATGTCAAAATATTCCTTAATTTGGTTAATGACGTGTTTAGGTTAATTTTCAAGTAAAATTTTAAATTAATGAAATTGATGTTTGTTTTATGATTTTATATTTGATTTTTAACATGTGTCGTGTTATGTACATACTATTTAATAGTGATGTTTCTTTTAAGATTATAATTTCTATTTTGTTTATTTAATTTTGTGATTTATTTGTTTAATTTCACTTTTTATCTTTATTTTAATAGATTAATGATTTAAAATTTCACTTTTTCATAGGTGAAGGTCTCGCAACCCATCATGTGGGGGAGTACCGACTCCGACTGTAGTATGGGGGACCAGCAGCTCATTAGGATCAAGTGAGTGCTAACCCCATACTCGAATGGCTTGATACGAAGGACTCATATCCCAAAAAAGTGGAGTATTAAATCTATGATTAATTTTTACCCTCACATCACAATTTCACTAACTACCATAAAAATGGTTTTTCACAGTGCTACCCTTTAACAACGCTAAAAAAAGAACAGAAAATGGGTTATTATTATCAATGCTAAAAAATTGCTCATAAAAGGTACTTTTAACAGCACTAAAAATAGATGTTAAAAATGACCCTTTATCAGCGCATTTTTAGTTCAATTTTATGGATTTTCCATTTAATTTTCTGAAATATATATATATGATATTATTTCGAGACCATACGTAGAGACGATATGTAATTCAGAGGCTCGGGGTGCCCAAAATAAATTTTTGAATTATTTTTTTAAGTTTATTAAAAATAGAACACATGCTTGGTTTTTTTAACTTTTAAATGAGTGCTCTTATATTATTTCTAAGGGAACTATCGTGTTCAGAGCAACGGGTTTTTTTAGTCAGGACCTAACCTCAAACAGTGTGGGTGGACTCTGAAAAATATTTTTCGAACATTTTAAATAAGAATAAAAATAAACTAAAATGTGGTTATTTTATTTTTCTTTTCATTTTTCGTGAAGATGTAGCAATACTATGACACATCAACTAGGCGGCTATTTCCTTTCATAATGGAAAATGTGTGCCGACGTCGCAATGCAGTGAAACAGATTTTTAGAAATACGTTTCTTCATTTAATATCTTTGCATAGATATGAGGTCCGATTCACGATCCCTGAAGGGTCTGGAAAAAAAAAGAAGGAAAATGAATCGGTAAATCCTCTTATCGACGAATGACGAACGGTGGTGGATCGACGATCGGATTCAGAATAGGCGTCGGCGGATTGAAGAACGACGAACGTAGGATTCACACATTGTCAATGATTGATCCAATCGTCAAGGTAGGTGGTTTGTTTCTGTGTGATTTTCTTTCTTCATTCTTTCTTCCAACAAAAAACTTGGAATAACCCATGAATAGGTTGATTCATGGTTTCATTGTTTATGTGGTATGGTTATAAATGAAAGATTAATGCGGGAGTTAGATCTTTGTAATATTTAATCTATTCTTTGTGATCCTTCTAACAAGACAGAATTCGGGCTGACATGAACAATGGTCGGGATCCATTCTAAAGGGTGTTTTTGGTTCCTTTCATATCCCCGTTCTGGAATTCTTCACTGATAGACCCCTATGGTCATGTCAGACTTTTCTGAGAGGTTTTGAATGTGGCCAGACCCACAAAGTGATTATAAGACGATCTTGAACCCACAAAAGGGAATACGACAACCAAATGATTGTGAGGGTCTTACTGGTTTGAAAAATGGGCCACCATAGCGACAGTGGTGGCCCGTGGAAGGGGAGTCACCAACGGCGGTGCACAGTAGTGGTGCATTGCGGTGTGGACACCTGGAAACAGCGGTTGTCGGCTCGATGACCTCCAGAAGAGGTCCCCATGGAAATTGCCCTTGAAAAGAGGCCAAAGGTGGGCCTCGGTGGAGGAGGAAGGGGGGGTCACGGTCTTGCTGGACTGTGGCAGCGGGGTCATCATGTGGTTGACCACTATGTCCTATGCAGTGGTCACCCCGCATTGATCAGGAGTATACCCGGCTGCCACTGTGTCCTAGTTAGATGAACCAGTCAACTTTAGTGGAATGGGCTGGAGCCGATGGACCAGACCGACAACGGGCCAGGTTGACCAGGCGGGTCGGGTTAGACCCGGTGGTTCGAGCTAGACTTTGACCCAACCGACCCATTTTTACTTAAATAACCATAACTCTTAAATCATGTGTCAGTTTGATGAGTCATGTGTGGTGTTGGGACCCTTGAGACGAGGCAGTATTTTTGATATACTCTAAATGGGTTTCTATGGAAGTTGGCATACAGAATTTTGTATTGAGGAGTAGGTGCTCCCAAAATGAGTGTGCTAATGATGGAATCTTGTGACTCATTGTGACCTATTAGCTATGTGATTACCTAGACTTTGTGTCTTACCTAGAAGGTGTGTCTTGCCTAGACTCCATGTCTTAACTAGAATATGTGTCTTACCTAGACATTGTTTCTTACATTAACTATGTATCTTACCTTGACTGAGTCAGTACTCCCCTGTCCCACCAGGGTGTTGGTCCTCCAGTCGTTGATGAAACTCTGTGTGTTACCGACACTCTATGTGTTACCAACACTCTATGTGTTGTCTACACTCTGTGTGTTGCCGACACTCCATGTGTTACCGACACTCCGTGTGTTACTTCTTGAGGGTACTGGGGATTCTTACAACAATACTATTTACGTACCATAGAATTATACTTGGTTTGAGCTGACTCTAGTGACTCTATTTATTATACTTATTAGAGGCTATACTTCATGTGCCTATATGGTAGTCAGCTGGGTGTATTTATTAGTAATTAATTTTTTGTATACTTCCTATGATTATTTTTCGGTATTCTTCATGTGATTTATTTGTGGTATTCTTCATGTCATTCCTTTGTGGTATATTTATTAGTGATAAGTTTGTGTTTTGGGGTCCCTAGTGAGTATTGTTTTACTCACCCCTGCACGAGATTTGCTCGCACATATCGTGTCTTGTGTAGATTATTGGAAGCTTTGACAAAGTCCTTGGTGGACAAGAGACAAGGGGTGCTTTAGGGTGACCTTATGGATGTGGTATGCTTCATCAACATTTAGACATCTAACTGTACCTAATCTTCATGTATGATTTTCTACAGATGAGATCTAGGAGCTTGTACTTTTTCTTTTCAATTGGGATTGTATTATGGCCCCTTTTTGAAGTTTTTTACCTTACTCTGAGTGGGTTTTCTCAGTGGTTTTCATCCATGTTTACTTAGTGTTTTCAGTTTCAGCTTTTTCTTCGAGACAGGTACGTGCGTACCAGTATTTGGGAAAATGCCTCCCACTTGTGGGATATGTATCCTCAACTCTAGTCACTAGCCCATGGCTCTTGGGTGGCGAGCATGGGCTAGTCACAGCATGGGTCCTGGGGGATAGTTCGTAAGTGAGTTGTATCAAAGGGTGGTTAGTTTTACTCTTGTTTTTGGGAAATAGTGTTAAGTGTTTCAATTTTGGATTTTAGGCTAGAAATCCTAGTGTTAGTGTGGTAGCCGACATATCCATACACTAGGACCTTGAATTCTATATTCTAACCCAGTACATAAAAACACTAGTTGCATGGAAAATTAATTTTTCAGGCATCATATAGGAATTGAGTGTGTTCTCATGTCCTTATTAACTCAGAGTCATCTCACTATGTATACTCTATTGGCCATGGTACAAATTGTTTTTTTTCAAGATGCCTCCATAGAGGCAGTTGGCCATGATTCCATTGCATGACTGTGAGGATGGTCAGCCGAGCGATGAGGCATCGGTATAGGGAATATTGCTAGAGATAGCACCTCCCAGTGGTGTACCAGTGACACCACCACCCAGAGAGTAGAAATTCCTACCAACTCTACCGGTATTGGATGCATGTAGGCTTAGTGATTTTCATGAGTTCTAGAGGAAAAATCCTCCAAGGTACTGAGGTGAGATAGATCCTCAGGTAGTTGATGATTGGTTGGAGGTGGTGATGTGAGTATTTCGCTTAGTGAGGACGCCTCCCATCCAGATGGCATTCCTAGCCATGAGCCTTCTTCAGGGATCGACAGGGAGATGGTGGAGCCTGAGGACTCAAACGCATGACGAAGCTACTCTGTCATGGTTAGACTTCGAGTGCCTCTTCAGGAAGGAGTTCTTTCTATCAATGTTAAACTCTGTGTATATAAAAGATCTCTTACACCTGCAGTAGGATAGCGAGTTAGTTGCAAAGTACTTAGCGAGATTCACAGATCCTTCTTTCTACTCTACAGATATGGTGTTGAACTCATTCTTCAAGGCCCATACCTTTAAGAAAGGGATACTCCTGGAGATTAGGGAGTTGATGATATACCTTATCATCCCTACACATGTTGGGGTGCTGGAGTGAGATCTACTAGTAGAGAGCTTTCTTGTGGAGCAAGGACCGGAGTTAGGAGCTACCACCGGGAAACAGGTAGTAGAGTCTTCAACAGTGGGTAACCAATAGCTGATGCAAGGGTCCAAGGCAACTAGACAGTCCAAGGGACGACCCCAGGACAGAGGATCGATGATTCAAGGATCACAGGTCAAAGCGAGTCAGCCAAAGTTCAGACTGTGCTACTCATGCGGTGGTTGGGGACATCTGGCTAGAGATTATATGACCAATTGTACTACTGGCTAGGAGATGGTTGAGGGACCACTGATTCAACATTATAGGAATGAACAGGGCATTCCTCTAGGTTTCGTACATGGCAGATGAGTGGGACGAGTGGCAGGTGGTGGACGGAGGTTCAAGGCACTACCACCACCACCCCCAGGTGGTCCACCCCGAGTTCAGGGAGCTGGTGGTCAGGGGTGAGGTAGCTCCAGGTGATGGAGGCTTATGATCCCAAGACTCAAGTGATGATTAGAAATATGATCTTTGTCTTTTACACCCTATCTGAAATTTTGATAGACACAGATTCCAGTCACTCTTTTCTCACCACGATCCTTGTTCGAGACATAGAGATTCTAGTGGAACCATCGACTCGATACCTACGCTTAGAGACTCTTATGGGAGAAGATTCAACAATCACACACTCATGCCGAAAGTGTTCCCTTACTCCTGGGAGTGAGAGTTTTGGTTGGGATCTATTGGTACTAGCACTGATGCCTTATGATGTCATTATGGGTATGGACCGGTTATCCATAGTTCATTCTCAGATCGACTATTTTAGATGCATTGTGTGGTGTGTCCGTGGAGATGGCACCAAGTTTTACTTTATTCATGGGAAGGTAACTGGAGCAATATAGGATGGAGTCGCATATAGGATGGTGCAGCTGATCACACATCAGTTTTCTAGAATGACCCTCGGTGCAATGGACGAGGTGAGTCCTTATTTTCATGTAATGGTGTATGAGTACAAGGAAATATTTCCAGAATATGTTCTGGGAATACCTCCTCATAGAGAGGTAGACTTCCGCACTGACCTATACCCTTGGACAACACTGATAACCACACTGGAATATCTGATGGCTCCTATAGAGCTTTGTGAATTGAGGGTACAATTGGAGGACTTATAGAGGATGGGATTCATGAGACCTAGTGTTTCGCCATGGGAAACCCCAGTTTTGTTTTCCAATAAGGCAGATGGGAGCTTTAGGTTATGTGTGTACTTTCAACTCCTAAACTAGGTGATCATGAAGAGTAAGTATCCACTACCAAGGATTGGTGACTTCTTTGATCAACTGAAGGGAGAAATATGGTTCTCGAAGATATACCTCAGATCAGGCTACCATCATCTTTGCGGGCGGGATGAGGACATCCCAATGATGGCCTTCAAATGTCACTACGGCCACTATGAGTACTTAGTGATGCTCTTTAGCGTGAAGAAAACCCCATTAGAGTTCATGGGACTCATGAACAGGATATTCTAACCCTACCTAGACTGGTTTTTAGTGGTCTTTATTGATGACATCCTGGTGTACTCAACTTCCAAATCGGAACACGGGATGCACTTGAGGATTTTCCTAGTTTTACTCTGAGAGCACCATCTTTATGGGAAGATCTCAATGAGTCAGTTCTAGATATGAGGGGTCCAATTTCTGGGACACATCATTTCAGAGGCTGGACTTATAGTATATCTAGAAACTATAAAGTTAGTGCTTTCTTGGGAGCCACCCAAGAACGTTACCAAGGTTTGGAGTTTCCTTGGGTTGGATGGGTACTATTGGAGGTTCATACCAAAAAATTTCAATGTATCAGTATCCATGATAGCCTTAACCTGAAAGGGGAAACCCTTTATGTTTCTAGAGAAGTTCCATGAGAGGTTTCAGCGGATGAGGTGGAGTTTTTCAAGCTCTCCCATCCTGAGATATCTAGAAAAGGTTGTCGACTACGTGGTGTTCAGTGATGAATTGGGAACTGATCTCAGTTGTACCTTGATGTAGGGGAAAGGGGTGATTGCATACAGTTCATGGTTGTTAAGACCACATGATTAGAACTATGCAACCCATGATCTAGAGTTAGAGGCAGTATTCTTCACATTGAATATGTTTTGACACAACCTTATGCCCGAGCGATTTATATTCTACTCAAACCACAAAAGACTCAGGTATATATTTTCTTTGAATGATCTGAACCTGAGACAATGGTGTTGGCTAGAGTTCCTCTAGGAATACTACTTCAAGATATCCTATACTTCTAGGAAGGAGAACATGGTGGAAGATTCTCTCAGCTGGATATTGAGTTCACAACTACTGAAAAAGGCCTCAGAGCATTTGGCCTCACATTAGATATCCTTCATGGATATATATAAACCAGCTTTCTCCTGTCGATGGTGGTTAACCATCCACTCTTACAACGAGTCAGGGAGGAACAACTCAGAGATATCATCTATGAAAAAACACATGCTCAAATGTCCATAGGTTATGCCCATTATGGATATTAGAAAGGTGGGTAGAACATCATCCTTTTCAGAGGATGCACAATTGTATTGGTGACGTTACGGGATGATTTGTCAAGGGAGTTCCATGCATCCCCTTTTCAAGTACATTCAGAAGTGGAAAAGATGTACCAAGACCTCCGACATTAGTTTTGGTGGTCGGGGATAAAGAAGGAAGTTACCAAATTTGTCTCTAGTTGCCTCACTTATCAGCAAGTGATGTTCGAGCACCAGGTTCCAACCGGTTTGACTCAACCACTTGAGGTGCCAGAGTAGAATCAGGATGAAATATAGATATACTTCACGATAGGTATACAATATATGTCTAGGGAGAATGATACCATTTGGGTGATCTTTGACCAACTCATGATGTCAGCCCACTTCCTTGGGATTTGGGAATAGGGTTCAGTAGATATATTGGGACACCTCTACACGCAGGGGATAGTTTGACTCAATGGAGTCCCATATATGATATTCTCATATCGTGATGCACACCTTAAATCCCAGTTGTTGAAGGGATTACAGGAGGAATTTGGGAATTAGTTGTGCTTGAGCACAACTTTCCACCCACAGAAATATGGTCAGATAGAGAAGACCATTCAGGCCCTAGAGGACATGTTATGTGCTTGCATCCTTGATTTTGGATGTAGTTGGGAGGATCACCTAATGATAGTAGAGTTTTTTTACAACAACAGCTACCACTCCACCATTTGTATGTAATTGTTTGAGTCCTTGTATGGGCAACCCTTCAGGTCACCACATTGCTGGACTAACCCTTGAGAGTCAACAATCATGGGCTTGGAGTTGGTGCAGGCTACTACAGAAAAGGTGGAGGTCATCGAGGAGCGGATGGAGACTACAAAAAGATGTCATAATTACTATGAAAATATGCAATAGAGACACTTGGAGTTTGATAAGGGAGACCATGTGTTCCTTCAGGTATATCCACAATGTGGGATACAGAGATTTGGTCGGGGTGGGAAGTTATCTCTGAGGTTCATCAGACCTTTTCTTATACTACATAGAGTAGGTGAGGTGGAATACCGCTTGGATCTACCTATGCAGTTAGATTAGGTCAATGAATTCTTCCATGTATCCCTACTAAGTAGATACATACATGACCCATCTCACATCCTCGACTGGGGAGAGCTGGACGTTGACAACGAGGTGACTTTTTCAAAGTACCCAGTGGAGATCAAGGATCAGCAAGAGAGGAAACTTCATTGATGGTCGATTCCTATGGTGTACATTTTATGGCAGTAAGAGAATCTACAGAAGAGCGCTTATGTGCGGGAGGCTCAGATTCATGGTCATAATCCCCATTTTTTGTTTATCCATTATTTTGGATTTTGGGGACATAAATCCCTAAGATGGGGAGAATGTAATGTCTTGGATTTTCAATGTATATTTTTTAAAAATATATATATTGGATTAATTCAAGACCAGATGCTGAGACGACACATGATTCGGAGGCCTAGGGTTCCCAAAATAAATTTTTGAACTATTTTTTATGATTAATAAAAATAGCATGTGTGCTCTATTTTTTAAAATTTTAAACGAGTGATCAGATTTAAAATATGAGGGCACCGTTGTGTTCAGAGTAGCGAGTTTTGTTTAGGCAGGGCCTAACCTCGACTAGCGTGGGTTGACTATAGAAAATCTTTTTCCGATGTTTCAAATAAGAATAAAAATAAACATAAAAAATATTTTATTTTTCTTTTAATGTTTCTTGACGATGCGGTAATGTTGCGACGTAGCGACAAGGCGACTGTTTCCTTTCATAAAAGAAAAAACATGGTGACGTTGCAACATAGTGAAACTGTGGAACTGAAACAAATTTCTTCATTTAATAGCTTGGCAGGGATAGAAGATCAGATTCACAATCCCTTGAGCCATTGGAAAAAAAAGGAAAAAACGTTGTAAAGTCCTCTCATTGATGAACGACGAATGGTGGCAGATCGATGATCAGATTCAGAACAGGCATTGGCGGATGGATGAATGATAAATACAGGACTCACACTTCGTTAATGATCAATCCAATTTTCTAGTTAGGGGTTTTATTTATATGTTATTTTCTTTCCCTTTTCTTATTTCCAATGACAAAAGTGGACCAACCTAGGAATAGGTTGATCAGCGGTTTGATCGTATATGCAGGATGGCTAAAAATGCAGGATTACTATTGGAGTTAGATCTTTGTTATTTTTAATCTTTACTTTATGATCCTACTAATAATAAAGAATTCATAATGACATGAACAAAGGCTTGGATCCATTCTAAAGGTTGTTCTTGGTTCCTTTCCTATCCCCATTCTTGCGTTCTTAGCTGCGGACCCCCATGGTCGCGTTGGGATTTTCCAAGAGGTTCTGAATGCGATCAGACCGTCGGAGAGACTTCAAGATGATCTTGAACCCATGGTAGTGAGGATGGAGATCCAAGGATCATGAGGTTTTTTTTTGGTTTGAAAAATAAAAAACCACTATGATGGTGGCGGCCCACTGAAGGGGAGCCAGCGGCCGCAACGTGGCCACCCAATAGTAGTAGCTGGTGGCGGCGAAGATCCACACGGAAACCACCTCTAGGAGGAAAAAAAGAGCCGCCAGAAGAAGGCTCATTTTGGGCCTCGATGGATGCAGTAACCTTCATGGTGTGGTCATGCGGCGGATCACTGAACCAAACACGGTGGTCTCCTCGCATTAACGGGGAACAGACACGACAACCTCAACATCCTAGTTAGACGAACTAGTCCGCTCCAACGGACTAGGCTGGAGCTGATAGACTGGACCAGGAGCAGGCTGAGATGGTAGCGGACTAGGCCCGGCCAAGGCAGGCCAGACCCAGCGGGCCAGGTCAACCCAGCGGATTGGACTCATTGCGACCCGACTCGGTCCTACCAAACCCAAACCCAACCAGAACCTTTTTATAAAAACGCCCATACCTCTAAAACTGTGTGTCCATTTGATGATCCATTTTCAGTGTTGGGACCCTTGTGATGAGGCGTTCATTTTGAGATACTCTAAGTGAGTTTCTTGTGGAATTTGGCATACGATATTTTGGCTCGAGGAGTAGGTGCTCCATTAATGAGCATGGTAAGGATAGAATCTTGCGACTGGATAAGATGTATAAACTATGTGATTACCTAGAAAATGTGTCTTACCTAGACCTTGTGTCTTACCTAGACTATGTGTCTTACCTAGACTGCCTGCCTTAATTAGAAATTGTTTCTTACCTAGAATGGGTGTCTTACTTAGACTACGTGTCCTACCTTGACTAATTCGGTACTCCCCTATCCCGCCAGGGTGAGGGTCCTCTAGTCTTTGATGAGACTCTATGTGTTACCGATAGTATGTGTGTTTCCTACACTTCATGTGTTACTACTAGATGGTACTGTGGATTCTTGTGACAATACTGTTTACGTAAAATAAACATATACTTAGTGTGAGCAGACTCTAGTGACGCCCTTGATTATACTTCTTAGAGGCTACACTTCGTGTACCTCTATGAGAGCCTGCTAGGTGTATTTATTACTAATTCCTTTGTGGTATACTTCATGTTATTCCATTGTGGTATTCTTCGTGTGATTCCTTTGTGGCATATTTCTTGGTGATACCATTATAGTTTGGGGTCCCTACAGAGTATTGTTATACTTAGCCCTGCATGGGATTTACCCACACATGTGTTATATTTTGAAGACAATCAACAACTTTGATGGGTTCCGTGGTAGACCAGAGATAGGGGTACTTTAGGGTGACCCAACAGATGTGGTACGCTTCAGGGAAATTGAGATAACTTACTATACCTACCCTTAATGTAGGGTTTTCTATAGATGAGATCCAGGAGCTTGCACTTTTCCTTTTCAGTTGGTCTTCTATTATAGACCCTTTTTCAATTTTACACCTTACTTTGAGTGGGTTTCCTTAGTGGTATGCATCTATGTTTACTTAGTGTTTTCAGTTTCAACTTTTTCTTGGAGACGGGTGCGTGCGTACAGGTACTAGGGAAAATGTATCCCACTTGTGGGATATGCCTACTTGACGCTAGTCGCCAGCCCCTACCCTATGGAAGTCGGGCTTGGGGTAGCCACAACACGGGTCCCAAGGGATAGGTCATGACATATAGCACTGTTAAAGGGACCCCTTTTATCTGTGGTTTTTTTAGTAGCACTGATAAATGGGGGTTTATCAGCACTTTTTTTACTAACACTAATAAAGGTTATATTTAAAATGAAATATATTTCCTGAAAAAAAAATATCGATATATAAATATATAAATATATTTATATTCATAAAAATATAATATTTATTTTTTAAAATATGTTTTATATAAGTATAAATAGACATTAACACTTAATATATAAGATATCAAGTTAAAATGGATTATAAAATATTTAAAAATATTATTAATTAATAATTTTTTAATTATCATTGAGTAATAATCATTTAATAACAATTAGAAGAAACAAAAAATAAATAAAATAAATAAAATGTCTAAAATAAGTTGAAAATGTAACTCAAACTTCAAACATCCAAAACTTTTGATCTGGATGTCTGTTTGAGCTCTACCACATATCAAATCGAAGCATGCGATGAGCTCTACACACTAATGACACAAAGGAACATTCTGTCACATTTTTCGAGGCCAAAAGTCCTAAGAGTCCTCTAAAACTATGTTTTTTAGTCAGGTTACCCAATTTTTTAACATTCGATGGAATTTCAACATCGTTTATGGGGTTTTTTCCCTTTTTAAATGAGGAATGAATTTATTCTGGGTTATTACCTTCATATTGATATATGGTTTGTAAATTTTATCATTTTTTACAATCTACTATTATTTATAATCAAATATTTAAAAATATATACATATTTTTATACATTCACACATAAAATTTTAATTTTATAAATAAATAATTAAAAATATTTACATATAAAATATATTTCTCAATATATAAGCCTTATCTAAATAAAAAAAATATCGATTTTATTTAAAATATAATTATATGAATATTTATAAACCTATATAATGTGTGTATGTGTGTGTATTTGTGTGTGCGTATTAACAAACTGATATATATTATTTATATATTCTAACATATGTATATACATATTAATATATAATATTTGTAAATATATATAAATATGTATAATTATATTTATAGATACACATATATAATATGTGTGTGTGTGTTGTATATATGTATTTATTTATTTATATACACACACAAAAAAACATATTTTATAAATGTATTTAAAACTTATCATATAAATATATATTAATATACGAATAAATAAAAAGATAAAAAAAATATAACTAAATATATATAAATAAATAGATATAAATATATGTTATTGTACGTATAAATATATAAATATATAAATATGTAGGTATATAAATAAATAAATATAACTATATATATATATATTTATTTATATTCATATTAATATATATATATATGTGTTAATATAAATATAGTTATTAATATAAATATGTATATTGTAATATAAATATATAAAAATATATGAATAAATATAACTAAATATATAAATAAATAGATAGATATATCATTAAATGGAGAGAAAACCAACATGGAGTGGTAAAGGGTTCAGGCACGCAGGGGAGAGGTCTCGAGTTCGAATCCAGGGGGAGGTAGGGGTGCGTGTGCGGGTTGGTGAAGGGTGGTTCTAGTGTTGTTAAATGGTTGGGGTGGTTGGGGCGTCTAGGGGTGGCTTGGGCGTATAGGCGTGGTACTTCATATTGTTGTTGAAGGGGGTGTTGAGCACTATTAAAACCCTCCGATTTGCATTTTTTTTTTATTTTTTTAACTTTTATCAGTGATTTTTAAAAAGCGCAGATAAAAGGGGTCATTTATCAATGCTAAAAAATCGCTAATAAAGGACCCTTTAATCAGTGTTATTTTTAGTGCTGATAAAAAAACCCATTTTATTAGTGTTTTTTTTAGCGCTAACAAAAGGGGTCTTTATCAGATCTTTTTTAACACTAATAAAAGGGACCCCTTTTAACAGCGCTTTGATTACCAACACTTTTTTAGAACTGATAATGTTCTTTTTTTTAACGCTGATAAAACCCTATTTTTTATAGTAATAGGAGTACCTAAACCCAATGTTTTCTTTGAATATCTTGAACAAACTCTATCACCTCCTTTGTAAGACTAAGATCCTATAACATCACAATATTACTTGTAAATGGTCTCTGATAACATTGAGAATCATTGAATCGTGATATATTTGAAAATTTAATTAGAACATACTATTTAGGTGTCTTATTCTACACCCAAGAAATAAGATACAATAACCACCAAAGAAAACATAGTACATGAGATGTGATCTTATAGTCATAGAATGTCTTGGGCATGTACTTTTACCCATGTAATATGATGTGTACCCCAACCAAGGTCTATCGGGGTGGTTGGTCCTATACTCTTCCACTCCCTAGGTTATGTGGCTCTGCAGAACATGGCTTGTGACATGTAGTCACACCCTATGTGATATCCATACGTAAAACACTGCTGAAAGGAACAAATACATAAAATTCATGGAATTAATTCACAAAAGAAAATATATTTAGACCATTCCATCATTTTTCATTTTAATGTTAATGAGATTAGATGAAACATGAAATTTAATATCATTGACCAAAATCCAATTTAAATGCGCATTTTCCATTTTGATTTGAATCTTCATCATCATTTACTTAAAGAATTTTTTCACAAAAAAATCATCAATTATTAGATGAAACATGAATTCATACAATAATATTATCATATAGTACAATTCATATAGCACAATGATGAATTTCCAATGAATTACATATATATACAGAAATAATAATATATATTATTTATGCCTATTTTATTATAAAAATTGTGCAAAACATATTTCTATGTATTCTATGACAACATGTTTTACTTGAATGAACACACTAATAACCCACATTTTAAATATTTCAATCTACACCATTTGATAAAATGAAAATCAAAATTTATAGTGAGAAAAGAAGATTTCAGTGTGAATACTATGTGATGTATGTTTAATTAGATGAAAATATAAAATTGAAAAACTCTACCTATATAGTGGGATAATCATCTAAATATAAAAATTAATGTAACCTAAAGTATGACTAGGGATAGGAAGCACATAAATCTATATTATATTTTGTACCAAATGGTTTAATTATCCCAAAGTCAAAACCTAACATGTATTTTTCAAAATATAACAAAGATATATAAAGGAACCAACTGAAAGACGTTCCTATTGTGTGTTCACCAATAATGTCAACATTTTTTCATGCCATTAAAATAATTTCATAAAAACATATTTAATTTTTAATTTTCTTGAAATAAATTTCATAGGGATGATTTTTTTCAAAAAACCACCAACACACATTCTAAATGTGCTATAAACCAAGTAACTATTAAGAGGGATTTTTTCTTGTTCAAATCACAATTTAAAAAATTCAAATTCAAATTATATTGTGTTCAAGTATAGGAGGGTTTGTGGTGAGTGAATACACAGTAAAATACAATAATAAACACCTAAAAATGAAATATTATGGTTTCATGCTTTCAATACACAAGTCTACTCTCTTGTAGTGAGATAGGTTGGATGAGGATGGAGGAAAAAGATCCTTTTTTATAGGTATTGGTGATGCCATACGCATCCTCCCCTTGGTAGAAAAAGTGTGTCCCATGAACTGTGTTAGAATTAATGATCACAAAAGTCTTAGAAAACATAGAGTGCTCAAATATGCACTTATTTAAGCTCTTCCATGTCTCATGGATCAACCCACTAATGTTCTCTTGAGAAACTTCTTCTGATTCCCCTATCTCACTCATGCAGCATTGTATAGACTTCTAAATATCAACTTTTGTAATCTCTTCCTATTTAATCCTAAAAATCATGAATTAAATTATATGATACAAATGATTTTGGAAAAAAGTAAAACAAAAAACAAAATATGCTAGAAATAATTAAAAATGAACATACCGAGGAGGTCCCAAGAACATTGTAGAGGTAATTGAGAGGGATAGATTTGCGGAGGAGAGGTGGGAAAATGTTGACATGATTAGCTGCATCAAAATAAATTCTCGGGTCTTTCAGTTTGTAGAAAAGTAGTGATGAGGGAGGTGATGAATGTTATGGAAACCCATCCATTCTCCAAGTATTCATCTAGTGTAGGATGGTATTTGTTTTTAAACCACCTGGATTCTTGTAAGTATGTCTTATACAATGTTCCCCATAGAAAAAAATGGAAATAGAAACTATAATTAATCATACTATCACTATGTATATGAAAAATCATAATTAACCACAAAGATTATTTTTATTTGTCATGAAATTTCCATGGAGATAGGGTGGTGAGAAACTAACCACTTTTTCTCTGTGGGTATTCCATTTAAGACTTGATAATTAAAGTGATCATATCTGATTTCGTTGGTGGGGTTGAATGCAACAATAATATCTAAACAAATGGTTTTTGGGAAATTTTTGAATAGTATTGATGTCCCACCTGAATCATTTGATTGAGAATAACAACCAAGCCAAAATCCATTATTATAATTGATTTACAACTAACAGGGGCTAATAATCATCAGTTATATCTTAATATTCATGTGTTTCAAAGTCCATATACATCAATTTTAGTGCATTTTATGAATTGAACTTCACTTTGCATCACAAGTGCAATTCATGCTTAAAGTTAATATTTGGGCCCAATAAATCATCTATTTGTGGAATGAATTTCTTTAATTTTTTGAATTTTATATTTTTGGATATGATTGATGACATTGTTTGGCACATTTTTTTAGGATCAATGGATGAATTGTCACGACCCGTTCCCTGAGGTCCATGTTGTGACTACCCCAAGCCCGCCTCCCGTAGGCCAAAGGCCGACGACTAGTATTGAGTAGGCATGTTCCACAAGTGAGAGGAATTTTCCCAAGTACCTATACACACACACCCATATCCATGAAAAAGTTGAAACTGAAAACACTAAGTAAACATGGATGAAAAACACTAAGAAAACCCACTCATTGTAAGGGACAAAACTGAAAGAAAAGGGGGCTAGAATACAAGCCCAACTTAAAAGTAAAGTACAAGCTCCTATATCTCATCCACAAAAAGCCCTACTGGAATGGAAGGTAAATTAATCTGTCTGAATGTTGATAAAGCAATCCAAGTTTCTTGGGTCACCCTAAAGCACCCCTGTCTCCATCCCACCAAGGTCTCCGTCAAAGTTGTTGTTCATTTTCAAAAGACACTACACGTGCGGGAAAAGCCCATGCAGGGGTGAGTAAAACAATACATATTAGGTACCCCAAACCAAAAATAAATTACCCAAAGTATACCACAAATAATATCAATAATAAATACACCAAATAGGCTACCAAAGAGGTGCACAAATTGTATCCTCTAAGACATACATTCAAGAGAGTCACTAGAATCAGCTCACACCAAGTATAGGTCTACGGTACATAAACAAGATTTTCATAAGAAGTCATAGTACTCTCAAGTATTAACACGTAGAGCATTGGTAACACACAAATTGTAGGTAACACATTGATTGTTTGTAACACACTGAGTATAGGTAGCGCATGGAGTGTCGTTACCACACTGAGTGTAGATAACACATGGAATATAGGTAACACACAGAGTGTCTTCAAAAACTACTAGACACATACCTTGGTGGGACAAGGGAGTACCAAATCAGTCTTGGTAAGACAAAAAGTCTAAATAAGACACATAGTCCAGTTAATACATGCAATCTTGGTAATCACATAACTTCTAGGTCACATCCAATCACAAGATTCCATCCTTAGCATGCTTGTTCCCGGAGCACCTACCCCTCAAATCAAAAGTCCATAAGAAAACATCCATGGAACCTCACATAGATTATATCAAAATAACCTCCACATAGTGATGGTACCAAAGTCCGGAATAGCTCATCAAAGTGACACATAGTTTGAGAGTTATGGATTTTTTTGTAAAAGGGGAGATGGTTGGGTCTAGGTTTGCCTCAACCTAGTCGGACTGACCCAACTTGACCTGACCAGCATCCCGCCTGACTTGACCCGCCGGGTCAGCCCAGTTCATCCGCTCGAACACTACGAGTGTCGCCTCCCCTCCTGGTGAATGAGGCCAACCACTATGTTCAATGATGTCGGCCGCCATGTGAACCGCCTCACGTCAGTTTCAATGGGGTCCTACCATAGTCCTGCTAGACCACAACCATGTTCCCTGTGACGTGGCTTCATGCTACATTCATTCAAACCCACCTGCGGCCATCGAGCTAGTGTCCTTGTCCTCCACATGCGGCCACTGATCTATGGGGTCCTCCGCTGCCAGTCGTCAATTTGGCGGTCGTGCCGCCGCACACCATCGCTGGAAGACCTCCTTCTGTGGGTCATATCTCGCACTCTAGAGCTCTATTTTTCTAAATGAAAGAACACATGTTACCCTCAGGTTGTTTTCTTCATTACCATGAGCTCCAATTATTCTCACCATCACTATGGGGGTCCAAACAAGTTTGAAACTACACTAAAAAACATGTCACTTCCATGAGGTTCCACCAATGAATAATGCAATAACGGGTAAAAGAGATAAGCACAAGAACACACTTAGAAAGAACCTTGGCCTTTTTTGTGTCGGTCTTGGTACGTTCATATTAGCAGAAAATATGAAAGATTAACATAAGAATATTTAAAAATTTATCCGCTTTAAACCCACATTTTTACCCATCCTCCAAGAATGATCAAACTATGGATCAACCTATTCGTGGGTTGGTCCCTGTTTTTCATTTTAAACAAGAACGGGGAAAGAATTTATGAAGAAAAAAAATAAATCCCATACCTCGAGGATTGGATCAATCACTGACGAAACATGAGTAATGCGTTCATCATTCGTCAATCCACCAAAACCTATTCTGAATCCAATAATCTATCCTCCACTATTTTTCATTCATCAATGAGTGGATTTTCCAATGCATTTCTGTTATTTTTTCTAGAGGCTATAAGGATTTTGAATCTGATCTTGCATCCCTACCAAGATATTAAATGAAGAAATGAATTTTAGCAACCTTGTTTTTCTTAGTTGTAGTGTTTCTATGTTGTTAAATTTGTGAAAGGAAACAACTACTTATTGGTGGTGTTGTAGTGCCACTATGTCACTGTTTAATGATAAAATAAACATTTTCTAAGTTTATTTGTTTTTCATAAAAACATCCAAGAAATACTTTCTGTAGTCGACCCACACCAGTCGAAGTTAGGTCCTGCCTATGTAAAACCTATTTCTCTAAACACAACGGTGCCCATGGATTTCAAATTCATGCACTCGTTTAAAAGTTATTAAAACCACACATGAGGACTATTTTTAATACTTAAAAATATTTTGAACATTTTTTCTGGGCACCTTGGGCCTCATAATAACATTCTATCTCAGTGCCTAGTCTCAAAATAATCCTATATAATTATCAAATATTTTACATGGAAAATCTGGGACATTACATTCTCCCCACCTTAGGGATTTATGTCCTTGAAATCCAAAATAAGGGCCAAATAAACAAATGGGGATCCTGAACATGAATTTGAGACTCCCATTCCCAAGTTCTCTCATGGAGATTATCATGCTACTACTGAATAGGAACTAGAGGAATCGATCACCCATGAAGGTTTCTCTCCTATCGATCCTTGATCTCCATCTGTAACTCCACAAAATTCACTCTATCATTAACGTCCAACTCACCCTAGTTGATGATGTGTGAAGGGTCATGTATCTATTTCCTCTACTGGGATACATGAAAGATTTCATGCTCCCTATCTAACTATATTGGTAGATACAAGAGGTACGCCATATCACCCACTCTACGTAGTATCAAAAAAGATCTGATGAACCTTGGAGATAACTTGCCTCCCCAGGCAAATATTTCTTTCCCAAATCGAGGAGAGACTTGAAGGAACAAATTTTCTCCCTCCTCGAACCCTAGGATTATTTTTATCCCATCGTTATATGAATTCTAATAGATTTGTGTAGTCATCATCCACTCCTGGGTGACCTGCACCTTCTCCATAGCAGCCTGCACCAACTCCGAGTCCATGAGTGCTAACTCTTCAGGCTCAATCCAACAAAGTGGTGAACTGCAGTGTAACTCATAAAAGGCCTCGAATGGTGCCATACTGATGGTGGAATGGTGGTTTTTTTACACAAACTCCACTAGGGGTAGGTGATCCTACCAACTGCAGCCAAAATCGAGGATTCAAGCACGTAGCATGTCCTCTAAAACCCGATTGGTCCACTCTATCTGACCATCTGTCTGCAGGTGGAAAGTCATTCTAAAGCACAAATGAGTCCCAAAATCCTCTTTCAATCCCTTACACAACCAGGATGTTGAGTGTGCATTTCAATATGAGACTATTGTCGATGGGACTCTATGGAGTCGAACAATCTCCTACACATAGAGGCATCTCAATCTCTCTACTGAACCCTATTCCCGAATCGCTTGGAAGTTGGATGACTTAGTGATTCGATCAATGATCACCCAGATAGTATCATTCCCTCTAGACTTACATGGTATACCCATAATAAAGTACATCTATATTCCATCCCACTTCAACTTTGGCACCTAAAGGGGTTGATTCAAACCTGCTAGAACCCGGTGCTCACCCTTCACTTGCTGACAAGTGAGGCATCTAGAGACAAACTCTTCCATTGCCTTCTTTATCCATGGACACCAAAACTAACGTCGGAGGTCCTGGTACATCTTTTACACACCTGGATGTACCTCCAAAGGGTATGTATAGAACTCCATCAACACCTCCTCCCGTAATGTTGTCGGTACAACTATGCATCCTCTAAAAGGATGATGTGCACCCTACCTTTTTAAATATCTATTAGGGGAATTCCCTATGGACATATGATCACGTGTAGTCTTGTAGATGATATCTCCAAATTGTGACTCCAGTACGCTCTGTAAGAGTGTATGGGTAACCACCTTCAACTAGAGATGATCTGTTTTATCTCTATCAACAAAATATATCTTACGTAAGGCATACTGCTTAGAGTCCTCATTCGGTAGATGTAAACTCGATCTTCGACTAAGAGCATCTGCCACCACGTTACAATTCCCAGGAGTATAGACTGTCTCAAAGTCATAGTTCTGGAGGAACTATAGGGAATTTCATTGTCTCAAGTTCATATCCTTCTGAGAAAAGATATACCTGAGACTTTTGTGGTCTAAGTAGATGATAAAATTCTTTCCCATAAGGTAGTGTCACAACATCTTCAATGCAAAGACTACCACCGCCAACTCTATATCGTGGGTCACGTATTTCTGCTCATGTGGTATCAAATGCCATGAACCGTAATGAATTACCACATTCCCTTGCATTAGGACACAACTAATCCTGGTCCCTAATGCGTCACAAAACACCATGTACTCGACACCCTCCTCTGGAAATCTTAGGATGGGAGTGCTTGTCAAACTCTGTCTCAGCTGCTAAAATCTCCCCAAGCACTTCTTTATCTATACAAGAGGTTTCCCCTTTCATGTCAAGGCTATCATGGATTCTTCTACTCTGGAAAATTCAGGTACCAACCTTTGATAGTACCCATCCATTCCAAGGAAAATCCACACCTAAATAACATTATTGGGTGCCTCCAAAGAAATCATCGCCTCTATAATCATCAAATCTACTGAAACTCCAGCCACTGAAATGAGGTGTCCCAAAAAGTGGACATCTTGCATCTAGAACTGAAACTTCGATAGCTTCCTATAAATCTGGTGCTCTTAATTCCATGACCATCCATAAGTGTATCACGTTCTCCTCCTCGGATACTGGGTACACCAAGATGTCATTAATAAATACCACTACAAACCGATCTAGGTAGGGATGGAAGATCTTTTTCATGAGTCCTGTGAACACTACTAGTGAATTCATCATGCCAAAAATCATCACTATGTACTCATAGTTGTCGTAGAGACATCTGAAATCTATCTTCGGGACATCCTCATCCCATGCCCGAAGCAGATGATAGCCTGATCTGAGGTTTATCTTCAAGAACCATCTCTCTCCCTTAAGATGATTGAAGAGGTCACAAATCCTCAGCAGTGGATAATTATTCTTCATGGTCACCTAATTCAGGCATTAGAAGTCCACACATAACCTCAAGCTCTCGTCTACCTTCTTGGAAAACAATGTCGGGGATACCCATGGTGAAACATTGGGTCTCACAAATCCCTTCCTCTACAAGTACTCTAATTGTACCCTCAATTCATGAATATATATGAGAACCATCTGATATGTTGATGTGGATATCAGTTCCATCTTGGGGTATAGTTCAATCCATAAGTCTACCTCCATATGATGTGGTAGTCCTGGAACATCTTCTGGAAATATGTCCTCATACTCGTCCACCACTGTAGGAAACAGAAGACTCATTCTCTCCAATACACTGAGGGTCGCGATAGCCAACTGATGTGTGATTGCATGCACCCTCTTATGTGTGAGTCCATCCTACGCTAATTTTGTCTCCCTTTCACTGAAAAAGGAAAACCTGGTCCAATATCTATGTACACACTACACTTTTCTCCTAAAACATTCGATCTGAGAATGAACTATGGATAACCAGTCCATACCCAGAATGATGTTGTAAGATCTCAAAGAAGCCACCAAGATATCCCAACTGAAACTATCACCCCCAAGAGTAAGGTAACACTGTTGGAACTAGTGTATGATCATCAAATATCTTCCTATAGGAGTCTCTATGCATAGGGATCGAGTTAAGGGTTCCACTGGAATCTCCATGTCTCGAACAAGGGCCATGGTGAGAAAAGAGTGATTAACACCCATGTCTATAAAAACAATAGGTAGGGTGGAAAATACATTGATCGTACCTCTAATCAACCTGGGAGTCTTGAGATCATAAGCCCCCACCACCTATAGCTAGCCTCTCCCCTATCCACGAGCTCCCTGAGCTCAGGGTGAACCACTTGGGGGTGGTGGTGGTAGTACCAAAAACCTTCATCCACCTCCTTATTATCATGCTTCTCTTCTACCACATATTCTTCCTAGAATAACATCCTTTTAAAACCTCTATTTCTATTTTGGAGGTACCTTGACCATCTCATGGTTGGTCATACGGCTGGTCAGACAATCTCTAGCCACATGCCCCTGATCACCACATAAGTAGCACAATCTGTACGTCAGCTGACTCACTCGGCCCTAGGAGGCTCACACCACTGACCTCATGTCCTTGGGTCATCCCATAGTTATCTTGACCTACTTTGGTCTCTATATCATCTATTGGCTACATTCTACTGAAGAATCTGCTACTTGTTTCTTGGTGGTAGCTCCCACTGTCGGTGATTGCTCTACAAGAAATCACTCTACCAATAGAGCTCACTCTAGCACCCCAGCTTTCATAGGGATATTAAGTGATATCATAAATTTTATGATTTCCCAGTGTATACCTTGATAAAATGTGTGGGCCCTAAATAATTAGTCCCACACCGTGTCTGCAGAGTAGAGAGAAAGATCCGCGAATCTTGTTGAGTACTCTACTACAAACTGGATGCCCTGTTGCAGGTGTAGTAGCTCCTGTATACACATAGAGTATAACATCACTAGAAAGAAATACTCCCTGAAGATGAGATTGAATTATGTCGAGGATATCATCACCTCCTCATGAGTCTGAGTCATCAGGCCCTACCATCTCCCCACTGATCCCTAAAGAAGGCCCATGGCTAGGACTTCCATCTGGCTAGGAGGCGTCCTCACTAAGTGGAAGACTCATGTAACTTCCTCCATCCAATTCTAAACTATCTGAGGATTTGTCTCACCTTGGAACCTGGTAGGTCGATACCTCTGGAACTCATGCAATGCATTAAGCCTATGTGCATCATCTATCGGTACCGCCGGTAGGAACTTCTACCCTCTAGGTGGTGGTATCGTTTGTACACCACTGAGTGATGTTATCTCAGGAAATGGTCCCTACACCGATGCCTCATTTCTTGGTGGACCATCCTCGTTATAACACCCTAGAATTGTAGCTGGATGCATATGTGGAAGAATCATGAAACAAAACAATATGTTCCATAGTTAATAGAGTATACCTGGTGAGATGACTTTGACTCAAGGAGGATATGAGAACACACTCAATTCTTATATGATGTGTGGACCATTAATTTTTCATGCAACAATCATTTTCATGTATTTAGTGGGAAGGAAGAATTCAAGGACATGGTGTATGGATACATTGGCCACCGCACCAACATAGGGTCACCTAGCCTAAAAGCCTAACTCAAAACACTTAAACTATTTCCCTAAAACAAGAGTAAAACTGACCACCCACTGATACCACCATGTCATGACCTATCCCTTGAGGTTCATGGGGGGACTACCCCAAAACTGCCTCCCATAGGATAGGGGCTGGAAACTAGCACCAAGTAGGCATGTTCCACAAGTGGGAGAAATTTTTCAAAGTACTTGTACATATGCACCCATCTCCAAGCAAAAGATGAAACTAAAAACACTTAGTAAACATGGATAAAAACCACTAAGAAAACCCACTCAAAGTAAGGTACAAAACTTAAAGAAAAAGGTGACAGGATACAAGCCCAATTGAAAAGAAAAGTACAGGCTCCTAGATCTCATTCGTAGAAAACCCTACCTGAAGGGTAGGTACAGTAATCTGTTTGAATGTCACTAAAGCGAACCACATCCTTCAGATCACCCTGAAGTACCCCCGTCTTCATCCCACCAAGGACTCCTTCAAAATTGTCGATCATCTTCACAAGACACGACAAATATGGGAAAAGACCATGTAGGGGTGAGTAAAATATTACTCAGTAGGGACCCCGAACCACAATGTAATTACACAAAGTATACCAAAAATAAGAGCACTATAAAATACACCAATTATGCTACCAAAGAGGCACACAAAGTATAACCCCTAAGAGGTATAGTCAAGAGAGTCACTAGAGTTAGCTCACACTAAGTATAGATCTACGTTATGTAAATATAACTGGTGTAAGTATCCCTAGTACCCTGAAGTAGCAACATGTGAAGCGTTGGTAACACACATGGTGTAGGTAACACATAGAGTGTCAGTAACACACAGATTGTAGGTAACACGTGGTGTGTCGATAACATATGGAGTGTATATAACACATAGAGTGTAGATAACACACAAAGTGTCATCAAAGACTAGAGGATCCACACCCTTGTGGGATAGTAAAGTAACGAATCAATCTTGGTAAGACACAAAGTCTAAATAATACACATAGTCAAGGTAAGACATGCAGTCTAAGTAATCACATAGCTTCCATGTCACAGCCATTTGTAGGATTCTATCCTTTGAAAACTCATTTCGGGAGCACCTACTCTTCAATCCAAAAGTCCATAAACCAACTTTTATTGAATCTCATGGAGCGTGTCTCAAAAGGACTGCCTCATGGTGAGGGTACCAATGCCGTAAACGACTCGTCTAATAGATACACAGTTTGAGAGTTATGGGTTTTTTTATAAAAATGGGTCGGTTGGGTCTGTGTCCCGGACGACCCAACCCTACCCGCCAAGTCTGACCTGGCCTACAGGGTGCGGCCCAGTCAGGTTCCGGTTCGGCCCGCTGACTCTGGCACGGACTGCTCAAGCGAGCTGGTTCATCTTCCCAGATGTGGAGGGTGTCGCGTCCCAACCTGGTCAATGTGGCCGACCATCACATTAAATGTGGTATGCCGCCGCGTAAACTGCCCCATGGTCTAGTTGTACCATAGGCCTATGTTGCGTGATGTGGCTTCGTGCCGCATCCAGTCGAGCCTGTCGGCAGCCATCGAACTGACAGACTTTTCTGCCACCCACGACCACCGAGTCGTGAGGTCCTCCGCCACCTACAATCAAGTCAGAATCTGTCTTCTACTAGGCGGTTGGGCCACCGCTGGCACTGCCACCCCTGGTCCACCTACTTCGGGTCGTCGATCGCACTCTGGTGCTCTATTTTTCAAAACCAAATCACACCTGCGACCCTCAGGTCCTGTTCTTCCTCGCCATGAGCCCATATCTTCTTACTATCACTCTGGGGTCTGACCATGTTTGGAACCACCCGGTAAAGCATGCCTCAACCATAAGGGTCTGCCGGTGAAGAATGAAAGAACGGGTAAAATAGATAAGCACAATAACTCCCTTATAACAGACCTTGGCCTTGTTCGTGTCGGTCTTCATCCATTAATGTTAGAAGAAAATATTAAAGAGGGACAAAATAATATTTTACAATTCATCCCCATTAATCTTGTATTTTTAACCATCCTACAAGAAATTTTGAACCATGGATCAACCTAGGCATGGGTTCATATGCGTTCATCATTGTTAATAAGAATAGAGAAATAATTCACGAATAAAAAAATAAAACCCCTAACTCAAGGATTGGATCGATTTCTAATGAAGTGTGAGTACAACATTCATCATTCTTCAATCTACCAATGCTTGTTCTGAATCCAATCATCAATCCTCCACCATTTGTCGTTCGTCTACAAGAAGATTTTCCAATGCATTTCTTTTATTTTTTCCAATTCCTCTAGGGATCGTGAATCCAATCTCACATCCCTGCCAAGCTATTAAATGAAGAAACATGTTTCAATGTTGTTGTTTCATTGAGTTGTAGTGTTGTCATGCTATTTCATTTATGATTGAAAATAACTACTTAGTTTTGGCATCGTAGTTCTACTACGTCACTGTTAAATGTTAAAATAAACTTTTTCTAAGTTTATTTTATTTTCCTTTATAACTTCCAAAATTGATTTTCCACAGTCAACCTGTGCCGATTGAAGTTAGGTCCTGCCTAAGAAAAAATCACTACTATGAACACAATGGTTCCCTTAGATTTCAAATTTGAGCAATTTTTTAAAAGTTACTAAAATTGCACATGAGCGCTGTTTTAAATAAACATAAAAATAGTTCAAATATTTATTCGCGGAACCTCGGGCCACGTAATCACGTGTCATCTATGCTCCTGGTCTCAAAATAATACAATATAATTTTCAAATATTTACATGGAAAATCTAGGAAATTACATAAATCCTATGGGAAGATTAATATTTTTGGGCATGAATGCAGAAATTTTCTGGAAAAATCATAACGGGCCTCAGACCCATCAATCAAAAGTGGGGCCCACAAGGCAAGCCAAATGAAGCTCTAATTTTTTACTTTAGAAATATAAAAATTTAGGTATCATTTAATTAAACTATAGAGGGAGCTAATACTGATGTTTTAATGGAGATAAAGGGATCCAAAGTTGGCATTTAAATGGTGGGCCAGATTTGAATGCACGTGAAGTCATCCCATGAGATCAACCCTAACAACCAAATAGATGTTCCGATATTTTTGAAATTTTGAAAAATATTAAAGAAAACATGGAATAATATATTTACCTTCTAAAACCCCTTAAAATTTGGCCTTATTCAGTTACAAATTCCCATGTCAACAAGGCGGTGAATCTGGATGATTTTCATGGTCAACTTTGAAACATCAAATTTCCCTTGATTTTCTCACCCTCCTTTTGACTCTCTCGATCAATGGATAAGGAATATATTATTGGTGGTTCAACATAAGGCTCTAAATATTTATATATAATTATCTTGTTCTGAAGGGATTTGGGATCCATTTTTTTTCTTTCAATTATAATTTCATGCATTCATTTTGCAATCACATCGTTGATTTTTTTCATGTAATTTTTTTATTCACCTTCATTTAATTAATAAAAGTCATATTATTCTTTTTATTCTTCATTTTATATTTAACTTTTCATATCAAATTTATATTTTCGTATTATTGAGTGAGGCTATTCATGTAATCTTTTTTTGAATCTCTTCACACAACAGTGGAGTGATTATTATTTTTTTCCTTATCCAATTCCACCCTTAGGAGTCTACTACATGATTCTATTGATAGAATATAATAGAATCAATAGAGGGATAAAATTCTAGTGGTTTGATCCAAGGTAGTAGAAAGGGGATGTATTAAATGTTATTTATCATTTTAATAATTCTTAATCAATTCTATTTTTGATATTTTCATTCAATGATGTACCTTCTCCTTTGAACTCACCAATTTTAAGGACACACATCCTGAGTGCTAAAAAGATCTTATACCTTTGAGTCCTCATCAATATGATCCTCAAAGTGTATATGTGGTTATCCTTAGGATATTTAAGACTCAAAATATTGATTTGGTATGTTCATATTTTGTTGAAGTAAATTCTCAAATTTAATACATTTTAATAATTCAAAAAAAATTATCTAATCCACCCCATGTCATAACCAAGGATCAACTCATTATTTTAAAATTGAATACACTTAATTCTGTAAAAATATCATTTAATAATCCAATAAGTTCAAACTCAAGTATGAAACATCATATCTAAATCACCTCCATAGAATGTGTGTTTCTTTATGTTTCTTCTTTGGAATCTGAGGATTCGATAACCCATGATGTGCTACAGGAGATGTCTTAAATCATATTTCTTAGGTAAATTGGGGTGAAACCAAGAAATGGTGTTTAATCAAAATAAATTATGAGTGCAGTGATTATTCATTTAATTTACTTTTCAATATCATCTGTGATGATCTCCTGTTCCTCCAATGTACCATAAAGAACATATCTATTATGAATCATTGTTATAAAACATCCTTGTTTAGACAATGACTCTTTGAAATTGCAATATTGTGGTTCAAAAAACATGGAACAACCCAACATGTGGTTTTTTATAAGAATTCTTCTATAAAAATCAAGTTTATCAATGTTGAGTTCCACCCACCACCTGTAAGTAAAAATATAGATGAATAATATCACCTATTAAAGAGTTGTGTGATAGAATTGAAAATTTAATGAGGGATTCCTGCATAATTTGACAAGTTTTTTATCTATCTTTTGTGAATGGATTTCACTATGTCAAATTACAGCTTTGCAAGCCTAAGAAATGTAGGGTTCTGGTTCCCATGTTTCTCAAACTCCCTGATGAACTACCTTGCCTCGAACCTGGCAGCAAACCAGAGCAATGGAGAATCCATGGCATGCTCCCCCAGTCTCCTTATGGTGCATCGGTAAATATTCTCCTTGATGTTGTTGAGATGAATAGTTGTGAAGTCCATAACCTCATCAAGCACCCACTAACCTTCCCACCCCCAGAAAGACCCCTCCTCCCACACCAACTCACCTTCCCATTTTCATTTCTTCAATATACATGGTAGTAACACACATTAAAACTATGAAACTATTTAATGAGTCTGTACATAAAATCTATTAAAAAATGTATGAATATATACATGAAAACATGATAATCTATTTTACCATAGTATTATTTCATATTACATCAACTTCTTAACATAATTTCAGCCTTCCACTCCACATTATGTTAACTGATTTTTATAACATCGAGTGGGGATATCAACATTATGTTATCGTATAACGTAATGTTGAGAGGGGGAAAGAATGTTAGGATTCATAAAACATGTTTTTCATTTAATGGAGAAAGACACACATTGATTCAAAAAGGAAGAAATATATGATACTATTGATGGGTTTTAGGGGTTGATCATGGGAACAAAAGCAATGAAATAAAAATCATATATATGCTTGACCTATCCTTTACAGAATACAAAATAATTGGAATGAAGAACAAATTCATACCTAAAGTGATATGTGATCCATCCTTGACTCTTCATTATACACATGATAAAATCAAACAGCTATGAAACTAACTATAGGAAAAAATCATAAATCATTATAAATAAATTGATTTACAAAGGCATGCATGTTCTACGGGTTTCTTCTGTGCTCAAGTTTCCTAACCACCACTGCATCTGACCACCCTAACCTGGTTCGATGTGTTTAGGTAAACAAAATGGGGACACTTTGCCTCCGAAATATGCTTTCCCAATTGCTATTCCACTTCGTATTATCAACAGAATTTCATACACAGTTCTGGTTGTGTTTTAAGAGCATACTGGAAGCACAAAATTACCTTACTTGGAATTCCTAGAGCCTATAAAAGGCTAAAAATTTTCCATAGTCAAGTAAAAGATTAGTGACTTATAGAAACACAAAGTAACCACAATATGCATTATAGACATTTCCAAGGATTATATAGGTATTGGGAAATGTAGGTTTCAAATTTACATCTTTCTAGATGAAATAAATTAGTAGGAAAAAAACAAAAATCAAGAAATGGTAAATGTAACCAATGCCACAAAATGGGGGTACAAGGGGAAGTAACCAGTTGGTAGAAAGCTACATTAAATACAATGGATCATTATGGGAAAGGTAACCAACGTCAAAATATATATATATATCAGAAATATATAAATTTCAAAACATACACATTCCGAACTGAAAATAAAGAATATCAAACCACTATTGGATTTGATAACCTATTTAAATAATAGTCGCGACTTAAAATTATGAATAACACGTGTTTTATTCAATATAGAGAGACCGATGCCAATGTAAAATTGTAAGTAGAATATATAGTCAATAAAAAACCAATATATATATGCATTATTGTTTGTCCAATATGATGCAATATATACATATACAAAATAATACATAGTTAATATATTCCAAGTGAAAATTGATACACAATTCTAGGAAGAGTTGATAAAGATGATAAATTATAGAGGAATAAGTATTTACCTAAATAAATAGAAATAAATATTATAAGAGACCTAATTGATGGAAAAAACAATGAAAGGAATAAAATACCTGAAAAATAACAAATTCAAAGGAAAAAACTATACGGAAAAAATGGGAGGTATAAAATATGTGTCTATAAGAAAACTAAACATATTTAGACTCCTATAAAATTATAAGGAAAGTGATGAATGAAAAAAATGAATCAATTTAATTAAAAAATGGATTATGAAATATTATAGGGAAACTATACTAAGACTATAAAAGATTAATATAGGCCCATTTGAATGTGACCTGTTAAATAACGTGTACGAAACAAAGGAGAAATATATGAAAATTATCTAGTTTTAAAAAAATGATAAATTATTCCAAACTATAATCCTAATTAGCCTTTTCTTCAATGTCATAACACCCTAAAATGATTATGAAAATAACTTAAAAACTAAAAAACACTTTTCCATCAAAAATATCTAATCATAAAATAAATTCACACGAATAAAAATAATAATGCATCATTCCATTTTAAATAAAAATGATTTTCATGCTTCTATACAATACCAAAAAATAAAAAATGACCAAAAAATCCATAATTATCCTTACAGTAACATAAAATATATACTCTAAATGATATTGAGTGCAATACCGTAAGTGAAGTGAAATATAGTGTAAAGGTTTTTCTGGTATATTTTTAATCATATGTGGAGTGGGAAATCCCTTTTATAGGGTGACCATGGGTACTTTTTACATGAAAAGAACAACATATTACATTTTATAATGATAGATTATTTTTCATAAAAACTTGCAATGGGTGACTTATGTGCTCTTTTTGAGAGGTGGTTGTTTTCAATTATTATACCAAATAATGGTAGTTTACCTTGTATTTTTTTGTATAACCATGAAAATTGAGGGAAACAATATATCAACATAAATGTTGTTAACATACAGACTCTCATGAATCAATATCCACCTAGAAAATATAGAACAAACCTACAGGTGTATGTAGACTCTCCTTCACAACTATCCAGTAGTTCTCATGAAAAATACATCATTTCACATTACATCTACATCATCTCAAAAATAAAACCCTTTTTCCAAACATATGTGTGAAAAAAATACAATAATGTTAAAATGGATACTACCCACTTAATAGAAGTCATCAAGATTGAATTATAGTTATTATGGTATCATATCCTTTTTTCATCCCGCAAATAATTCTCAATTGAAATGAATATGGTTTGACTTATCCATCACTACAAATAAACATGGAAGAGGAACATTCATTATTATTTTGGTCTTATAAGTAAGAATATGACCATAAAATTAATGATGTAAGGTTATTAGAGAAATTTTGGCTACACATTGTTTGAAAACATGTTGAAAACTACTTATAATAGTCAAAAGTCAAAGATTTATTATAAAATTAAAAATGATACAAATAGAGTAAAATAAAATACAGATGTATGACAGATATCTCCTCATAACTAAACCTAAAACTAAATAAACACAACATGATCACCTGTAATGCACATTTTTACCATAGATACTTTCGGGTGAAGGAATTTAACCCAATGTAATCCATGCCAACTCGGTTGAACAATGTGAAAATTATACATATAACCACTAAGAAAAATTAGAATAAAACACCCTGAATACTACAAATGACCTAAAAAATCACAGAGGGGTAGGATTATGCATCATAGAGTAATTATTAAATGAAATGTTTTTTGGATGATCAATATTATTTTAAAAATGGGTATAGAAGTATCATATCTATGGATATGATGTATCATTGGTGTTAATGATGTAAGAAGAGGCCTAATTTATGGGAAAAAATGAATGAAATATAACACATTAAAAATAAAAAATTCATAAGAACCAGTTTTAAGAAAAAGAATGGATGATAAAAAATATGTTATTGTAAGGAAACTAACGATATTGAGACTCCTATGAGATTATAGGGAAAGTGATTAATGAAAACAAGTGAATCAATTCCATTAAACAAATTTATGGTGAAATATTATAGGTAAATTATACCAAGAGGATGAAATATTAACAGATGTCCATTAAAATGTTACTTGCTAAATAACTTGTATGATAAAAATGAGAATAATGATTTAATGAAATTATTTTTGGATGATCAATAATGTTTAAAATAATGGGCACGAAAGTATCATATCCATGGTTATGATGTTTTGTTGGAGTTAATGATGTAAGAAGAGGCCTAATTGATTGGATAAACAATGAATGTAACAAAATACATGAAAAAAAATCAAATTTAGAGGAAACAGCTATAAGGAAAAATGGAAGATACAAAATACGTGACTGTAATGAAACTAAAAATATTGAGATTTCTATGAAATTATAAGGAAAGTGATGAATGAAAACAAATGAATCAATTTCATTAAACAAATGAATGATGGGATATTATAGGGAAATTATACTAAGAGAATGAATGATTACTAGGGTTCCATTTGCAGAGCTGTAACATAATTGATGAGGGAGAGATGATTTATGGAGAGGGAATGCAAGAATGGAGTAATGGGTTCTCAAAGAGACGGGAGGGGTGGAGGTTGATATTCTATAGTCAAATGGTTTGAGAAAGGGGATATATTGGCCATGATTAATGTGGGTATCGATATTTATAAAGATTTATACACAAAAGTAGAATAGTTTTAGAATGAAGGAGGTGGATACCTGTGGAGGGGGAGGGGACATGCTTTAGTATATATAATAGATATTATTAATTAAATAATTGATATTAATATTATTAATAAAAATATTAATAAATAACTCACTAATTATTAATTACTTATTAATTCATTATTAATAGTTATTAGTTATTAATTAATTAGGAATTAAACTAAGAGAAATCACATGGATCTTGGCTAGTGCCTGGGGGAAGGAGCATGGCTTATGCATGATTTGCTGAAACTGTGAAACAAACATGTGGTAAGGCTCTGCCATTTGACATAGCCATTTTGTATATCTAGCACATGATTTCCCAAACTGTGGAACTATCCCACGCAATATTTCTGTTGGAAGATGTTATGGAGAGAGAAAATAATAATGATGGTTACCACATTTATTTCACTCAATGTGGGTGACACCCTACCATTACTCCCTCATCTAATTTGGTAAATGTTATTTAATTGATGGGATCCAAAAGGAGGGTGTAGATAGGCTATAAAAAGAATCTCCTCTAATAGTTTTCATCATCGGATTCTCAAGAAACACATATTCAGCTTTGAGTTTAGTATTTTTTAAGGTGTTTCACTAGATATTTAGGAGATAATATATTGAGTGTTTTATCATTGTAATTGATAGAGTTTGTAACAATGTTTTACCATAGTGAAATCATTCTATTTTCTAATGGTTTTTTACCCCTTTCATTTGGGAGGTTTTTCCATGTTGCATCCGGTGTTCATTTTATTTCCATGTTTTTTCACTTTGTTTTTATCTCACAATTATCTTTTTACCAAAGTAATAATTATTTTTCATCCAAACAAGTGGTATAAAAGGAAATTTTATATCCCTATGAAATTATGGACTAACGACCTATCCAAATGGTGGATAAATTTGGGGTTTAAAATTTTAATTGAAATAAATTTTCATTGTCAAAAATGATGATGCAAGTGGTGCTACAGAAAGATTATTTCCTACCCACAATTAGCGAAAAATCAGTGGGTGTAACATATGAGATATGGAATGACATGGATGGGAATGTTATTTCCAAAATCTATTTGGATTTGGAAGATGAGGTCCTGTCAATAATTGTAGAGAAAAATGTAGAGAAAGAAATTTGTGATACTATGATAAAATTTTATGAGGAAAAGTCACTCCAAAATAAAATTTTCGTGAAGAAAAAATTATGCACTCTTCAAATAGAAGAGTCGTTATTGTTCAATGATGACATAAACACCCTCAATATCCTTTATTTATCTTATAAAGTTGGGATATAAAATTTTGGATACTAAATGTGTGGAGATTCTTATCCATATTTTTCTACATTCATATGATAAACATATCATCAACCTCACCAATAATATCCTAATGGATATGTTTCCCTTCAAGGATTTTGTAGCTATATTTCATGAAGAATAAAGTCGGTGCAAGAACAAGAAATATAGAGAGAAAAATTCACACCAAGTTGAAGCTCTATTAATAGAAATGGGAATAATGATGGAGTGTGGTTCTAGTGGGAACCAGAATCCTAGTAGGTCTAAATCAAGGAGCAAGAAGAAAAATGTCAGATGTTATAGTTGTGGTAAGTGGAGGAATGTTAGAAAATAATTTTTGAATAATATGTGTGGTGAGAAAATACCTTATGAAGATGTGGTGAGTATATCTTGAAATGGATATGTATTAGTCAGTGAAGAAGCATTGAATATTTAAGGTAGATAACATCTCAACCATGCATGGATTATTGACTCCGGTGAAACATGGAACATGTCCTCTTGATGGGAATGGATTGATCTATATAAAACTATCCCATAAGTACTTTTGTACATGGGGAATGATCATACATTAAAGATCATTGGAGTCAACACCATAAAAATGAAGATTCATGATAACATAGTTCGAACCATTCAAGGAGTATGCCTTGTGAAAGGCCTCAAGAAGAACATTTTTTCATTGGGGGAATTTGATGATATCCGATGAAAGACTCACACCGAGAAAGGGATGATAAAGATTGTGAAGGGATAATATGTAGTGATAAAGGTATAGAAGATATCAAAGAACCTATATGTTCTTATGGGTGAAATGTACAAGTATGTTTAGATAGTTTTCGCATCAACTACCTCAATGGAAGATTTGAAGAAATTCTAGAATCAGAAGCATCGCCATATGTATGAACGAGTCATGAAGATTAATTTTGATTGGTAGTTGATATCAAGTCATACAAAGTAATCCTTTCCATTTTATAATCATTTTTTAGTAAGAAACACAAGTTTAAGTTTGTAATATCAATGATGAGGAGGAAGGAGATCTTGGATTTGATCCATTGTGATGTTTGTGAAGCACTAGTTGTATCCACAGGAGGAGAAAATCACTTTTTACCATTCATTTATTAATATTCCAGGATATTCTGGGTGTTTCTAATCAATAGAAGATCATATTTCATTGAATTCATAAAAATATTGAAAGCGTAGAAGGAGATTGAATCTGAAAATAAGATAAAGTGTTTGAGGATTGGAAATGGTGGAGAGTATACAAGAGAGGTGTTCAATTATTTTTCTCAATAAGAAGGCATCAGGATACATTTCATGGTGGCATACACTCCCTAGTAGAATGGAGTGGTGGATCATATGAATTGAAGCATTTTATATAGAATAAAGACGATGCTGAAGAATGCAGGAGTTACCAATCCATTTTGGGAAGAAGCAATAAATACCACTTTTTTTGTGATCAATCTATCCCCTTTAGTGGAAATTCTTCTGAAGACACTGATGAAGATGTGGATTAGTAAACATATTGATTATACTCAATTTAAAACTTTTGTAAGTAATGTATATGAACTGTTTAATGGCTATGAAAGACCAAAGTTGGACTCGAGATCTAGGTAATATATCTTCTTGGGATATGTTAATGTTGTGAAGGGGTATCATTTTTGGGATCCTACTTCCCAAAAATCTATCATCATCAGAGATTTCATTTTTTTATAAGACAAGTTGAAATTGGAGATTGATAAAGACACAAAGAAAAGGAGTATAGAAACTACAAAAGTCGAGGTGAAGGATGAAATAAAGGAAGAACTATTTTTGTATAAGGCATTACCAAAGCATGATGATCATGTACCAGATGATCCTAGACTATGAAGGTAAAATGAAGAGAAAATAGAACCAATATGGAACTCATATCATGTCACTAAGAGCAATGTTACATATTTCTTATTGATAGAGTATGGAGAGCCGTCACATTTTTTTGGAGGAAATCCATAGTCCAAATGAATCTTCTTGGATGGAAGTGATGTAGTAGGAACTTGAATCCATGGACAAGAATAAGACTGGTGACTTATTCTATTAGATTATGAAGGGAATGAAATTTGGAAAAAATGGGTCTACAAGATCAAGAAGGATGAAACAGACCACGTGGAAAGATATCATGTGATACTAGTGGTCAAAAAATATACTCAGAAGGAAGGTATTTATTTCAATGAAATGTTTTATCTAGTTCTTGGATTGATGAATATTCAAGTTGTTCTAGCGATGTTTGATACATACACTCTACATTTATAGCATCTATATGTGAAAGAATCTTTTATCTATAGTGATATAGATGAAAAAATGTATATGCTCCAACCAAAAGGTTTTTTCAAAGAAGGTAATGAGAAATTGGTTTTTTAGGTTTAAAAAATCTCTATATGGTCTCAAACAGGTGCTGAGGTGTTGGTACAGTAGATTTCATTCCTATATCATGAGATTTAGACACAACTGGCTTAATACAGATCCTTGTTTATATTTCAAGGGTCTAGACTGTAATAATTTTATCATTAAACTATTCTATGTGGATGGTATTTTGGTTACAAACCCCAACAATGATCAAATTTAGGAGACGAAAGAATAGTTGTATAGGCAGTTTGATATGAAGGACTTGGGACCCACAAACTAGATTCTTGGGTTGTAGATTTAACAAGATAATAATAATGAAAATATTTAGCTAACACGGAAGAATTATTTGAGAAATTCTTGAAATGATTAAACATTCAAGTATGTAAGCCAATTTCTACTCCTTTTCCCATCAATTTCAAGTTATCCTCCACAATGAGTCCTTTCATTGAAGTAGAGAGGATGAAAATTTATCAAGTGTCATATTCATCAGTAGTGGGTAGTCGAATGTTTGAAATTTTTTGTACTAAACCTGACATTGCACATGTAGTGGGAGAAATTAGTTAGTACATGGAGGAGAATTGGATAATGGTTAAGAGGATCCTGAGATACATCAAGGAAACCTCATATGTTTCATTGTGCTATGGAGGATCATATTTTACTATAAGAGGCTTTGTTGATTTAGATTTTTTAAGTGATTCTAATCAGAGGAAATCCAATACTGGTTATGTGTTTACTCTTTTAGGGGGATTTGTAAGCTGGATTTTCAAGTTATAGTCTTTTATGGCCTTATCCCCAACTGAGGTAGAGTTTATTCAAGCTACAAAGAATTGAAAGGAGTCTATTTGGATGAAAATATTTATAATGGGGTCAGGCACAAACATGAGCATATTCCATTATTTTTTGATAGTCACAACACTTTTCACATTGCAAGGAATCCATATTTTCATTAAAGGATGAAGCAAATTGGCATAAAACATCATTTTTTTTGAGATGTGGTGAAGGAAGGAAGTGTGAATATGGATAAAATTTACATTAAAGAAAATTGGGTAGATTTCCCGATGAAAGTGATTGGTTATTATAAGTTCAGATGGTATAAATCCTCGACCAGTCCTTCAGTGACATGAAAATAATGGTTGGAAGATAGAAAGGATTTTTTGATATTTTATTGGAACTTAATAAAATATCCATGTGGGAGATATGTTGGAAGAATTTTGGGAGAGATAAAATAGTAATGTTGTTTGATGCATTCATTTCTTTCAAAGAGGGTGATACCCTACCATTATTCCCCTATTTAATTTGGTAATAGACATTTAGTTGAAGGGATCCCAACAGAGGGTGATAGAAATCTTTAAAAAGGGATATCCTCCAATATTTTTTATTATTGGATTCTCAAGAAACACTTTCTTAGCTTTGAGTATAGTATTTTGTGAAGTTTTTCTCCACATAATCAAGAGATAATTTCATGAGAATTTATCCTTGTAATTGATAGAGTTTGTACACATGTTTTTATCGTTACGAGATCCTTCTATTTTCCCATGGTTTTTACCCCTTTCATTTGTGGGGGTTTTCTGCATTACATCTGATGTTCATTATATTTTGCTCATTATTTCGCTTTATTTTTATCTTGTAATTATTGTTGTACCAAATGGAAAATTATTTCTGATCCTAACATTGTCCCTCCTCTCTCATGGGGTTCACATGGTTGGCGCATGGTTTGGGAAACCATTTGGCCTAACTCTACAAGTTTCCCATGATTTGAAAGATCTTGAAATTCCTTTTCATCCCTCCCCTATTTTAACCTCAATTTGACCCCCTTTTCCTTATCTCGGTTTTGGGGCATGAAGGGGTCCCTAAACCCCCTACCATTTGAATCTCCTTCTCCCATGGATGATACTAAAATATTATAAGGTAAGTTTCTTTCAGTTTTTTTCCATATTGAATCTCTTATCTTCTTCTTCCTCTTTTTTCTTGGGTTTTCATGGTGGTATTCTCTCTTGGAAAAAACCTACAATGAGTATTGCCTAATGTTGGTCAATTTATTTGGTTCTAGGGTGTGTGTATTGTTCCTTAGGATTAGTTATCCTTATCAAAGGGTTTCATTGCATATGTACATCATTGAGTTAGGTGTTTTTGTCCATTTCAATTCTAAATCATACCATTTGATTCTTAAGAATTTCTAATTAATTTCTAAAAGTTTCTATTATGCATGTGATGTGTTTATTTTATTTATTGTGGTGATTTCATGTTCGAAAATTTGGTGGAAATAGATTTCAAAGGGGTTTCTTTAATTATTCTTATATATAAATGTATGTAAGGTGTTAATTAAAATTCACATAGCCTCTTTAAAATGTATTTGGGTTTTTTTAGATAATGATTGGTCTTGGTTGTGTTTTTCTATATTTATTTTCATTGTGAATTGAAGGTGGTGTGTGGTTTCGGTGTCTCTTCATTTTTTTATGGGTGTCTGTGAAATGTTTTAAATGTTAATACAACTTTTAAATGGGAACTTGTGTAGCTTCAAGATGTTTTTAGGTATCAATTAGATGTGGGGACATCCATATGTGCATGGGGTGCACATATGTATGGGATTAGAAATGATGGTGGCCTCTTTTAGAAAATATCTCTCTATTGGACAGGATTTTCAAAACCTCATCCCTTCTTCCTTTCCTTCTCCCATCTCTTCTAAAAACTGGTTCTTTAAAAACCCTTGTTACTTTATAAATGGTTTTTTGGTGTCAAAGTGATGAAAATATGGGTTTCAATGATTATTTCTAATTTCTTGGACCATTTGTAATTTTGAGACATGACTTGGAAATTAAAGGGCTTAAAGTCTCGTTTGGAACATTGAGATGTGATATGTTTTCTAAATGACCTAAAGAACCATTTGGAACCTTTTGTACATGTTATGATTTTCTATCTAGGTCTTAGAAATGAATTTCAAAACAGATTTGGAATTGTGAAAATTAAAGGTCCAGTTGGTAATTTATAGATCTTTTGGAATGTGGTTTCAAAGAGATATGATATGTAGTCCTGATTGGAACCTTTTGTGGCTTGTTGTGAGATGGGGGACTCTATGGTCGATCCTCTGAGGAGAGGGTCATCACATAAGTGGTGTCAGTTTTTGGGCTGGGAAAGAATAACGATTGTGGGTTATTGGTTTGAGCCATGTATGTGAGGACCTACCCATTCACCATATACTATTATCATGGGATTCATGGGTGTCATTCAGAGGGTCAAATGATGGTTTCTTGCAACATAGATTAGATGGGATGGTACCCCCTAGATTTTTTAAGAGGTTTGGTGGGACGTGCCAGGGATTGGCCAATTTAGAGTGTCCAGTTGGTTATTGACTTTGGAGTTACACCATACGTCAGAAGGTGAGTCTGAACAGAGTTCATCTAGGGATTTCTTCTAGATATGATTAGGAAATACCCATGAATATTATCTTTATGATCTATTTATTTTTTTGTACTTGATTATTTTGTATGCTAGTGTCTGCCTGCTTGATTTTGTTTTCATCATTGTTAACATAACTCCTTTTTATCTGGTATGGTATTTTCTTCGGTTTTGGTTTTTTAAACTGGTTTAGGAAATTTAAATTTGTTTTTAAAAGAGGAATGAGTCTTGTGTTGTTTTAAAAGAGAAATCCCTATTTGGTTATTTAAATGATAAAACCCTATTTTCCTAAATGTATTTCGAAGGAGTGTTTATATACTGTTTTAGTAAAGGAAATTTATGGCTTATTTAGTGATTACCTACTTAGATGTTTATGCTCACACTCTACTTGTGCCACTCATCATTGGCAGACCCAAGTTGTTGTGAAGGTTTAAGTTTCATGTTCGATTGTGTGCCTTTGGTCTGGGATGGTCTTGTTATTAGTGGCGACCAAGAGGTCACGAGGAGATCATGTTATCACCACTTGGATTTAGTTTTTTTTTTCAGTTTTCTATTTTGTTTAGCAGTTTTATTTGAATCTAGTTATATTTTTATTTTTGTTCATATATTGTTGGTTTTTTCTATGTACTCTAATTTGGTTATTTTATCATGGTTATGTTTAGGATAAATGATTCCCACTGTGATAAAATTGATACCCGGTTCTAGTCACCATCTCGGGAGGGTCTATAGCACCTCTCAGGACTTGTCTCATATTGGGTTGGGTGTTCATTCGGATAGCAGCCTAACCTGGTTCATGAAAAAACGGTATAATGGGATCCCATTGTTATTTGTGGTGTCTGGTATACTAAATATTATAACTATCGGGACTCGAGATGTAGCTGTGGGAAGAGGGTTGTGAACTCTTGCTTTTTTTAATCATCGAGTTACTAGGGTTAGTTTAGAATTTGGGTTTTTTTGGGTTTTTTGGTGTGTGGATGAGGAATGACAATGGAGATGAACTGGTAATGTGCAGTGGGATCACATGGAGTAGTGAACAATGTGCAGTCTGAGCACATGGTTTGAACTTATACTAATGGTTGTCCCATTCGTGGGGCATGGTATACTAAACCATGTCACAGAGTTTTGTATCGTCACTAGTTACCAATTCCATGTGCTTTATGTGAGTTGTGTTTTGGTTTGGTTTTGTACAATATGGGTTGAATTTTGAAATGAAATACGGTTTTCGGAAAAAATGGTTTTCAAAAATAAAATGGATTCAAGGATTGGTTTTGTTTGAAAATCTTGTATTGGTGTTTAAAACTAGATTTAAAAGAAGATTTTGGTATTTAGAATGTGGTCTTATAAGAAGGTGGTTTCGGAAATTGGAATGAAATAGTGGGTTTTTAAAAGAAGATTTTAGTTTTGTTTAGGAGTTTTGGATTATGGTCAAGTTGTTTTGTCTTGAGGTGTTCTTTTTTGGGTGAGGTTGGATTAGATGTTCATTTTTGTATTGTGTTTTGATTTTTTGTAGAGTATGTTTCCCATAATGATCCCCAAAGTTTCTAGTTAGTTTCTTCTACTTGTTGGCCCTGCCCAAACTCTGAGTGGAGTGGAGGAGTCAATTTATTATCCGTTTTCTAGTTTTCCATGGTGATCAAGGTTTTTTGGATGTTTAAAGGTGTCGTGAGTAAGTTGAAGTGGTTTCTAGAATGTTGGGAACTCTCAAAGCTATGAGATGGCATGCTGCTCTAGGTTCATTGGAAGGTTCAGGTTTGGATCATTGGAAGGTGATTGTCCCATCATCATTATAAGATTAGATTTATTAGAAGGTATTTAAGACAAATTTCTTAATAAGGTTTATACATGAGGATGTGAAGGAAATGAAAGTGGCATAACTCTTGGGTATTCAGAAAGTTTAGTAGACGGTGAAGGCCTATTCTGAAAATTTGGATGAGATTTTTTTTTCTCTAGATATAGACTCAAAGGATCATTTGAGGGTTCCACTATTCATTTGGGGTCCTCTTCCAGATAAAAGGATAAGTTTATCTTATCTTTTGAAGTTCTATTTGAAAATTTTGTGGAAGAGGAGTTTCTTTCCATGTTGATTCCTGATGTGTAGTTGGTTGCAAAAGGCACTCATGTAGGTTCCCCATCTGGTGAGAGGTGTATTCCAGAGGAACCTGATTATGAATAGTCTCCATTTTTTCTCTTGGCATCTTTTTTGATTGAACATTATATCATTATCTTCTAGTGGGGTCAATTTTGGAATTTGAATTTGTCTTGTTGTAGTCCTTTGAATGATTTTTGGTAATTTGGTCATTTGGGTCATTTGGTGAAGTTATACAAGTGGATTTTCTAAAATAATAAGTCTTTTTGGGAGGCATTTAGCTCCTAAATGTGGGGTAGAAGATTCTTCAAGATGTCAGGGATACAACCATAGGCCCTTAAGTGAAGCCTTCCACACAGTAAGGTATCATCGGGAGTGGGGAACCTTGGATAGTGGATAGTTTCAGTTCCATTGTTGTAGTTCACTTAGTTTTTTTTCATTATAAAATCTTTGTGGTTTTTATTTTCTTTTGGATTGGTGGTATTATTCTTTTATAGTCATATGGTTTTGTTTTATGAATGAGGATCTTTAATTAGTTGCCATTTTTTTATCAATTTCAGATTTTATTGTGCTTATTTGGATATTCTCGTGCCTTTTCTAAATGATAAAAATGTTTCCATTCACTGTTTATTTTGATTTCTTTCCATTAGATTCTCCTAGTGTCACAGTTTTTCTTGGTGTGGGAGATCCCAATCCTGGTGTTGGTCAGTTTTAGTCATGTTATTTTGGTAGTGAGAACCCTTTCTTCACCATCCTTGTGATTATTTTTTTCATTGTTTCATCTAGTGTTGGTCGAGTGTGACTTGGGGAGTTGGAAGGTCACCCAAAAGTTTCTGGCTCTATTTGGAATCGTTTGGTTCTGAGCTCTAGTTTTATTTCTCATTCGTCTGAGTGACTTTCAAGGGTAGAATGTTTTTGTGGTGGGGATAATTGTCACACACTAAACATAGTTTTTACATTTTTTATTCTTTTCTTGGACTTAGTTCTTTTGGTTGGTGTTCAGGCTGAGTTCTCAGTGTATTTATTGAGTTTTGGAGGATTTTGGTGAGTTTTGACCTTGTACATAGTTAGTGTGCATAGTTTAGAGGAAAAATATGTGGCCTATTAAGGCTCATGAAATTTCATGTTGTTTTTATTTTTCAAAGTTTTAATAGCATAGTTTGAGCAGGGTTTTGGCCAAACCATGTTAGACCTAGGAGAAACTGTACATATCGTGGGTAGTGTATGGGGTAGGATCACGACCTACACACGGTTTTCTAAGACCATGTGGTATGCATGTGGGAAGGATCTTCAATTTGATAGATCCATTTTTCATAGCTAGAGAACATTTTCCCAAACCTTGTGGCCAGCCAATGTAGGTTATCCATCTTCTTTAGTGGGGTGTGCACAGTTGGAACACATTTTTTGGAAATAATACGGCCAAACCATGTGAGTTTCCTAGTTGTGTAATGGTCTTGAAATTAATATTCTACCCTCTCCTATTTTAAACAAAATTTGATCCCTCTTCCCCTTAGCTCAGTTTTGGAACATAAAGGGGTCCCCAAACCGCCTCCCCATTGGCTCTCCTTCTCCCATGGATGCTTCTCAAAGGTTCTAACATAATTTCATTAAGTTTTTTACCATTTTAATTCTCCTATCTTTTTCTTCCTATTCTTTCTTAGGTTTTTTGGTGGGATTATCTCTTCTCCAAACCAAACGGTGAGCGTTATACAACATTTGTTAATTTATTCAATTTTATGGTGTGAGAATTATTTGTTGGGCTTAGTTATTACTTCTCTAAGGGTTTTGTTTCATCCACGCATTTTTGAGGTAGGTATTTCCATATGTTTCCATTCCAATGCATACCATTTGATGATTGAAAATTTCTAATTAATTTCAAAAATTCATTCTTATGCTTGTGATGTTTGTTTGATTTATTTTGGTAATTTCATGTTGGAAAATTTGGTGGAAATTAATTTCAAAGTCGTTTCATTAATTATTCCTATATATAAATGTATGTAAGGTGTTATTTAAAATTCCCATGGCCTATTTAAAAAGTTTTTGGGTGTTTTGAGATAATTATTGGCCTTGGTTGTGTTTTTATAGATTTATTTTAATTGTGAATTGAAGTTGGTGTATGGTTTGGGTGTCTCTTCATGGTTTTATGGTTGTGTGTAAAAAAAATTTGAAAGGTTATTTCGTCTTCTAAATGGGAAATTGTTTATCTTGGTGATGTTTTGAGGAGAAATTGGATGTGTTAACGTTCTTATGATCATGTAGTAAACATATGGATTGGATCACAAATGATTACGGCATCTTGTATAAAATGTATATCTCTTGGAGTGGATTATCAAACACTCATTCTCTCTTCCTTTATTTCTCCCTTCTCTTCCCAAAATAGTTCTTTAAAAACCCTTGGTACTTTCAAAATGGTTATTTGGTTTGAAAGTGATGAAAATATGGGTTTCAAAGACGATTTCCAATTACTTGGATTGTTTTTAATTTTAATATGTGGCTTGGTAACTAGAAGGAATAAAGGACCATTTGACACTTTGAGATGTGGTATGGTTTATAAACGATTTAAAGGCCCATTTGGAGAAAAAATTACATGTTTTGTGTTTTATTCAGGGTTTTATAAATTAATTTGGAAAAGAATTTGGAATTGTGAACATTAAAGTCTTGGTTGGTACTTTATGGAACCCTTGGAAAGTGATTTCAAAGAGATATAATGTATATGCCTGATTGGAATTTTTGATGCCTTTTTGTGATATGGGAACCTTTATGGTGGATCATATGAGGATATGGTCATCACATAGGTGGTATCGATGTTTGGGATAGGCATTCATGCTGGATGTGTGTTATTGGTTTGTATAGAGACCCTTGCTTTTCAAAAATTAACATTACATAACTTTTTTGAAAAATGAAAAACAATTAACAAATAGATTCAATAAGACCATACTAGTATTGTTCCTTTGGAAACATATAAACATAAACATGGGTACATAAATGAGCTACATTATCTTCCACTATGTTCTTCTTGACTATCACCCTTCTTAGTCACATCAAACATAATACATATATTCATAACCTGGGAAGGAAACAAAAAAAGTGGCAAGCTCAGATGCTCAGTAAGGGTAAACAAGGGAGAAATGTAAACATAATCATGATCATAAGGGTAAGAGAACATGATCATGAAGATAGAATATCATACCCACAATATCAAAGACCATAACATAGATCATGTCATAAATATTGGTATTTAATAAGACATGAATCATAATGAAATAAAGAGAATAATCCATTAAAGAATAACACAGGAATAAAACATGGAATTATGGAAAACACATAATCATATAATATAATTTCCATAGTATCCAAGGCATCACTACAAAGACCATCATAGTGGATAAAGTCCTTTACTAAAGTGGGTGAACCCCCGTTGCAGCCCTATATTACTGAAATGAGTTAACCCTCATCCTAGACCAATATTATTAAACCGATTAAACCCTCATTCCATCCTTATTTATCTCATGAGATGTAAATATGTACATAATACATTGTATGGATATATAGGTCCCACCCATCACATAATGAAATCATACATACATGTTCCAAAAGATCATAAATAGACATATCATAATTGATGAAATGAAATGGGTAACATAAACATGTAAAAATATCATAACTTATGGAAATATATAGTTTTAATAATCATTCCATTAAAAGCATAACCCATGAAAAGAATCATGTTTCAAAATATCCTTTATTTTTTGAAAAATGGGTTTTAAAACATAAAAACTTTTGAAAACCTTTTTCTTTAAAAAATAGATTGAAAACTTATAAATGAATATTTGAAAGCAATAAAAAATTCTTAAAAACCATAATTTCTTTAAAATTATATTCAATTATCTTTTGAAAACATTTTTTAAAACATGGTTTTTAAATACAATAGATTTTAGAATGAAGAGAGAGGTGGTCAGATTTTATATAAAAATTATATTAAGTACAAAAGAGTGGGAAATCGTACTAAAAATAGAGAATATCCTGAATAGATAGATGATAAGGAGAATCATGAATATTATTGAGATATGGATCATAATATTTCATCAAAGGAAGCATAAACATAAACAATCTTGAAAAAACGATGAGATTGTCTCAATATACTCTTATAACTTGGTAAATTGGGATCATACACTCCATGTAAGGAAATAAAATTAAATGAAGCTTAAAATATTATTAAAATAAGTATATTCATGATATAACATGTCAAATGGAAGTATATACACCTTAAAAAATATTTTAGGTTCATACCAAAAAAAGAATCTCAAAGAAGGAAAATTGAGACAAAACTGGTTTACTAATTTTGTAACTTTTGAAAGTTAAACCCCATGAAAGAAGGATCATAAAATAAGCATGTTAATAGCCATAAATTTAAGTATAATATACGTAGAATATAATAATGGGTATTACATACACAACAAAAAATGAAAGAGTGGAGAACATATCTTGTATGTCACAGAAATTAAAAGTGAGATGAAGTCCCCTTACCTTGTGTCTTGACTCTCTCCGTACTCATACAGGATTCCTATATAATAAATATAAGTTTATTATAAATCATTTAAATAAGAACATTATTATACATAATACCATATATGGTTTAATTATGACCTTATATTACTCGCTAGTTAACAATCCTTTGTTAAGGTTTCACTTCAGGTAATATTTTCTTCATTCTTCACATGTGTCTTAATTTTTTATATTGTTCTTCCTTATACTTATATCATGAATAAATATTGTATAACATTATATAAATATAATTTATGTATATTATATTTATATTTTTATAATTTATAGCATAAATAATTAAGAAATGGAATACAACTTTCATGGAGATGGTAAGCCGTACATACGCATGAATGTTGTTTACGTCTTTATTATCGTATTGAAAGAAAGTAAGAAAATGAAATATGTATATGTATATATATTTATGAATATATATATATATTTATAATTATTTTAGTAGCATTAATATATCATATAAGTTCATTATACCCATCATTAATACATTCCATGTGGTGTGTGAATGAATCGTATTGCTTTGAGGGGGTGGTAGTCTACACTTTCTCAAAAGAGATTATCGTATTAACACCAAATGGAAAGTAAAGAGATATGTGTTGTAAAAGTAAGAAAGAAGAATAAATACATAATAAATAATATATATGACATTTATGAATTTATTTTCCATCATAATGTCCACCATGATTGGTGACAAATGAAAAATGAACAATCATCATTTCGTGAGAAAGTAATTACCCATACATAGAAATAGTATGTTCGATCTCCTTTAGATGGGGGTGTGTGTAAGTGTAGATAAAAACATTAGAATAAAATCACTTATATTTTGTATAATGGTGTTTTCACACAATAATGTAATAAAAATAGTGGATGGGGTGGAGAAGGAAAATAAAGGAAAATAGTTTGAGAGAAGACGTTACCTCTAAATGAGGTAACTCCTTTTGGTTTTTTCTAAAAGGCTTCCTTGAGAGTATTTATTCAAAAATGGATGATTCTAGGTAAAATTGAGGGTTTTTTGGAGAATAATTCATAATATATTTCCCAAAAATAAAATATTTTATAGGTGTGTGAAATGGGTATATGTGGTGGCCTTTTATAGTAGAGGAGGAGTGACACTCTTGTAAATATTGGAAGAGATAATTCCACCCACATTATTCATGTTGAAAGTGGATAAAATAATGTAAAAATGTCTGTAAAATTGATAATATGGTCTAAATATTCCCATGAAATGGGTTTTTGGAAATTTACTATGTCGTTTTCTCCCTTAATGTTACGGTTTGGTCCCTTGTGAAGCATAATTTGGCCTTAACCGTTGTGATTAATTTTAATCACATTTACTAATATTTTTTGTCAAAAACAAATTTTAACCTATTATGAATTATAAATTATGATTATTAAATATATAGAATCCATTTTTCCAAATTATAATCACAGAAGTGATAGAAATTAATTTAAAAAATAATCCCTGTGTCGGGACGACACTGTGGGTTTTTATAGTAAACACGATCAAAAGATTGTTAAGTATTTATGTCCAATTTAAATGTTTAAATGGTTTCAATGACCAAAATTTGATTTCTTGATAAAAATATTATCTAATTTAACTTTTAAATAAAATTAAAATATATTTAAACTTAACAAATAAATTGAATTAAAAAGAAGTTTTGAATTAAAAACCCATATTTTTCACTATTCGTCCAAAAATGAAGTTTCCCAGAAAAATACAAAAAATTTAACCCAAAGATATTATTTTACATTCTAAATTAAAAATTGAGGATTATTTTATCAAATTTAATTTCTATATTTTTATAAAATTTATTTTATTATAATGAAATTAAAATAGTATGTTTAGAAATAGAAGAACTTTACCAAAAACCCTATCTTTTATTATCAATATGTTTTATTTATATAAAAAACTTAAGAAAAATATTATATAATTATTTAATAATATTTATATTACTAATTTTAATGGATAGATTATAATTAACTTTTTTAAATAATTAAAACAATAAAAAAATATGTTTTATAGAAACTCATGGTTGTATGTATCATATGCCAACTCGGTGTAGTGTGTATCGTACACCAAGCCAGCATTTCATATAACATAAAAAAGTAGATATTGCATTTAAAAATAATATTTGACTTATTTTGTTACAATATATAAATAAAATTTTAAATTTATTCGAAAAAATAGGTCCATAAAAACTCGAGGTGTTACATTCTACCCCCTTAAAATAAATTCCGCACTCGAAATTTGTCACATGCGTAAAAACAAATGAGGATAATTTTGCTTCATATTATTCTAAAAATCCCATGTTTCTTCCTATTACTAGTTATTTTTTCACAAAACATTGATCAAGAGAGTGGTCTTGTTTCATAGAACTTTCTCTGATCGGTCCAGAATTTCCGCAGGTTTCTCCTTGTAAGCAAGATATTGCTCTAGCAGTATGACCTCTGAGTTCAAAACATGTGAAGGGTTATGTATGTACATACCTAGGAGAGATACTTGTAACACATCATGAAATTGATATATATTTGGAGGAAGTTCCATGTGATAGTCTACTTTCCCAATATGATCAATAATTTCAAAGGGGCTGATATACCTAGGGAATAATTTGCCTTTCATCCCAAATATCATAACTTTTTTCTAGGGTGAGAATCATAGAAACACATTTTCACCTACTTCAAATTCTATATCACGTCAACAGTCGTAAGAATAAATTTTATATTAACTTTTAGCTTCCTTGATATGTTACTGAATGGTTCTAACCTTATAGACCATTTCTTCTTAGATCTTAGGTCCTAATAGATTTATTTATCTAACTTCATCCCAACACATTGGAGCTCTACATTTCTTCCCATAAAGGAATTCATATAGTTCGATCTAAATTCTTGAGTAAAATATATTATTGTATGAAAACTCAACTAAAGGAAGGTGTTTATCCCAACCACCTTTGAAATCTAGAGAACAAGATCTCAACATATCCTTTAGTGTTTGAATTATTCTTTCCGACTGACCATCTGTCTGAGGATGATAAGAAGTGCTGAAACTGAATTTTGTATCATGTGATTTATAAATACTTCTCTAGAACTATGAGGTGAACCTCAGATCCTAATATGATACAATGGAACGTGGTACTCCATGCAACATTACCACTTCCTTAATGTATGTTCTGGCAATCTGATCAACAAAGAAATCTTCCATGATAATAATTAAGTGTGCTGACATAGTAAGGTGATCAACTAACACCCTTATTTCATTAAACCCTTAAAAGTTTTTGGGTAGTTCAATGATAAAATCCATATTTATGTTCTCCCATTTCCATTCTATTATGTTTAATGGATGGAAAATCATTTCAGACTTTTTTATTTTAGCCTTAGCTTGCTAACATACCAAACACCATGATAAAAACTCTATGATATCTCTATTCATGCGATCCCACCAGAAGTATTATTTTAAGTACTTATACATATTTGTACATTTAGGATGAATAGAGAATGAATAACTATGTTCTACCTCTAAAATTTCCTATAAATATGGCATGGAAGGAACATATACATGTTTCTTGAACCTTATCATTCTATCTTGATCATGTTTAAACTCACGATCATTTCTAACTTTCTTTTTTAGTTCTTCGTCTTCCTTATGTGCCTCTTTAATCTTCAATTGGATAGAGAGTTGAATAATAATTTGAGAAAGATAATATTTTCTCTTTCCTTCAGGATTTCTAGATCTATCCTTTTCAAATCCAAAAATATTTGATCTTTTGTGGTCCTCATAATAAATAAGCTTGCATGATCTTTTTGACTCAAAGCATCTGCCACCTTCTTCTCTTTCCCATGGTGGTAGTGTATTTCATAGTCATAATCCTTTATAATCTCACAACATCTTTTCTAGAAGATATTCAACTCCTTATATGTGAATAATATATTTCATACTTTTATGATCAGTATATATATCACACTTTTCCACAAAGAGATAATTCATCTATATCATTAATTCAAAAATTACCACTCCTAAGTCTAAATCATGAGTTGGGTAGTTTTTCTCATTAATCATCAAATATCATGAGGTATAGGCTATAACCATGTTATTTTTCATAAAAATGAATCCCAATCCTTTCTTGGATTCATCACTATAGATTACAAACCCTTCTCCACTATAGTGTAATGTAAGAAAAGGTGTACTGACCAACCTTCTCTTCAGTTCCATGAAAATTTCTTCACAATTATCTGTCCAAATGATCTTAACACCCTATGAGTTAAATTGATAAGAGGATTAGATAGTCGTGATAAATTCTCCTCAAAACATCGAAAATATCCATCCAATCCATGAAAACTATGGATTTTAGTCCCCATGGTTGGTCTAGGCCCACTTTTAATATCATATGTCTTTAATGGATCTACTACTATACCATCTCTTGAGATTATGTGACCCAAAAATGAAATATTTTTCAACCAAAATTCACACTGTAAATTTTTCACATAACTTCTCCGTTCTTAGGGTCTTTAGTACAATTCTCAAGAGATTTTAAACTCTTTATTACTCTTTAAAATAGATCAGAATATAATCTATAAAGATTACCAAAAACTGGTATAGGTCATATCTAAAGACTCTATTAATTAAATCTATGAAGATAGTAGGGGAATTAGTAAGACCAAAAGGAATCACTATATATTCATAGTGACCATACCTTATACAGAATGTTTTCTTTGGTATATCCACCTTCTTGACCCTCAATTGATGATATCCAGAATGAAGTTCTATCTTGGAAAATTATTGAGCTCTATGCAGTTGATCAAACAAGTCATCAATATAGGGAAGATTATACTTGTTCTTGATTGTGATTTTGTTCAACTCCCAATAATCAATGAAGAGTCTCATTGATCCATATTTCCTTTTCACAAAAAGAATCGGTACACCCCAAGGTGGAACACCTAGCTGAATGAATCCATTATCAAGGTTTTCTTGGAGTTACTTCTTCAATTCCTGAAACTCAATCAGGGCTATTCTATAAGGATTTTTTGAAATTTGTGTGGAACCAGGTATATGTTCTATCGAGAAATCAACTTCATATTTTGGTGGATGTCTAGAAAACTCTTCTGGAAAGACATCCTCAAAATCCTGAAAAACAGGCATGTCATTGATGTCGATCTTATCCCCAACCATTTGAGATAAATAACCCTTTTGAATGGTAATTAAGCCCCATACACTAGATGTAATCTCCATAGGAAGTTCATACTTATATTCACATTGACATATGATCATAGGAGGGTTTGAAATATCAAACACTTGAAAATGGATGTGGGATTTATGTAGAGAAATCCAATCCATGCCTAAGATGACATCAAATTTGATAAAAGGAAGATTGAAAAGATTTTTAGGAAGTACAATCCTACAAACTTCAACCGGAGAGGATTCAATGACTTGAGGTTCAATCATCGTAACATTATGGGTTTGCACTACTAATTCCACCTCTAATTATTTTAGAGGAATCATAACACCCATAGAAAATTCTTTAGGGATGAAAGAGTGGGTAGATATAGAATAAAATATAACATTAGCAGTTCTATAATGGATGGTAAGTGTACCTTTCATTACATCATTATCGCACCCCTCATCAGAAATAGTGATTGCATGAGATTTCCCCATGTCCTTTATCTTAAGAGGCTATTTTATTCTATCACCATCACCAAACCTTGGGTTTAGACACTAGTTAGAATAACTCCCATTCTCCTTGAACATTTAGCACTGAATTGTGGGAGGTGAATTCTATGTGGCTCATTCTCCAATAGCATTCTGATCCAACTTCTTCCCATCACGTCGATAATCAATTTCACGATGGCCTACCCTTCCACCATTAAAACATTTATTATACCCCCTATGAAAATTTCCTCCATGATTCTTCACACACTTAGTGCAAAAATGAGAGTTCATATTCTTTTCTCTTTGGTTTTTAGTGTTTCCTTTGAACTATTTATTCCACTTCTTATCAAAATCCTGAGATTGGTATGTGACTCATACCTCCATTTCAACCTTTCTTTCACAACACACAATCTCTTTGTAGATACTAATGTCTCTTATGGTAAATTCCCTTATGAGACTTGTCTTTAATCCACCAAAGAACATATCAACTTTACTTTCATGTTGGATGATAATTCCTAAAGCGTACCTCGCATGTCTCATTAAATTGGCCTCGTATGTACCAAAATATTCATCATCCATTTGATCCAACTCAAGGAACTCTTTCTCCATCTTGGTACGTAAAATTATAAGAAATTACTTATTTAAAAACAAGTTTTTGAACTCATCCCAAACCTGGGATTAAATCTCATCATGTTGCCTCATATTCTTGATTAAATTTCACCACTGATCTACATCTCCTTCTAATCGATAAACTGCCAAAATGAATTTCTCATGCTTCATACACTGTACAATGAAGAATATATTTTCAATGGTATTAATCCATTGATCAGAAATAAGTGGATCAAGAGACCCTCTAAAATAATGTGCACATTTCCTCATGAATGACTCAATATAATGTTCTTCCATCCTTTTCTCATTTGGAATTCCACCATGATTCATATCTTGAGAAATTTGTATGAGAATAACAATGTGATATTGAATTCAAACTCCTATAGCGTTTAGTTTCCCAGGAAGACAATAGTTTCACTATCCATTACAATATCCATTAACACGACTCCTTTAGGTTTTGACCACTGACTAAAATCAAAATCATACAATGAGAAATAGTTATCATAAGGGGGAACCACATAATCATGAAGACTCGGTTATAGGATGTCTAACTTATGACACCTTTCTTAATCTATGTAACCTTAGGTTTGTCCTAGGTTATTCATAGCCATTATATATTTAAACCCTTCATAATGGTTCATGAAGAGTTTGTGAATTCCCAAAGAATATCTCTTGGGAGTGTCAAACTAGGTTTACAGCAAGGCCCGTTTTCGTGTACCAAATTATCCAGAGTCAAGCCCCAAAGATCTTTTCAGAGTTGTTACCCCCAGTTATATTTTCTACAGATCCAGATCCACTTTTTGTATCCATACAGGGATGTATTTCTAGTAAACCACTCACTATATCCTTCACCAAAATCCCAGGACATTTTTCCTATACATTGACTCATCCTTATACTTATCCTTAGACATGTAATTAGGGTTCTCCCCAAGGTTTTCTCATACTAGTTTCCAAATATTAACTAGAATTTTACTATAATTCCAACTATAAAGACCCTAGATTTTCAAACATTAACATTACATAGATTTTGTGGAAAACACAAAACAATACATAAATAAATGCAAGAAGATTATACTAGTCTAGTTCCTTTGGAAACATGGAAACATAAAAAATGGTACATAAATGATCTACATTATCTCCCACCAGGTTATTCTTGATTAGAACCCTTCTTAGACACGTCAAACATAATACATATCTTCATAACTTGGGGAAGGAAACATAAAAAGGGGTCAGCTCAAATTCTCAGTAAGGATAAACAAGGGAGACAAGTAAGCATAATAATGAGCATAAGGGTATGATAACATGATCATGAAGATATAAGATCATACCCTACATATCAAAGATTATAATAGAGATCATATAATAAATATTTGTAGTTAATAATACATGAATCATAATGAAATAAAAAGCATAATCCATGAAAGAATAATGTAGGAATAAAACAAGGAAGTCTGGAAAACACATACGAATATAATATGATTTCCATTGTATCCAAATCCTCACTTCCAGGACCATTTTAATGGACAAAGTCTTTTACTGAACCAGGTGAACCCCCGTTTCCACCCGATATTACTGAACCGAGTGAACCCTCATTCTATACCTATATTACTAAATCGAGTAAACCTATATTTCATCCCTATTTATCTCATGACATATAAATCTTTACCCAATTCATTGAAGGGAGATATAGTTCCCACCCATGACATAGTGAAATCATACATACATGTGCCACAAGATTATAAATGGACATATCATAACCCATGAAGATAAATTGGTATCATAAACATGTAAACATATCATAACCTCTAGAAAGATATAGGTTTCATTACCATTTCATTAAAATAATATTATATGAAAATAATTGGGTTTCAAAAACATATAACCCATGAAAGATAAACAAGATTCATAAACATCATTCCATCAAAACATAATCCATTCATAGAAAGAATATAAATGGAAACATTGAATAATTTCACCATAAAATAATGAGTAACACCAATGGATGTTATCCTAAGTGAGAAATGATTTTGAAAAATATTTTAAAAATATTTCTTGATGAAAATATCCTTTATTTTTTGAAAAATTATTTTTAAAACATAAAAACTTTTGAAAACATGTTTCATTGAAAATAGCATTGAAAACTTATAAAGGAAGCTTTAAAAACAATAAAAAAATTAAAATCCATTTTTCTTTTAAAATTATCTTCAAGGATCTTTTTAAAACATTTTTGAAAACATATTTTAAAACATGGCTTTTAAATACAATAGATTTCCAACCAAATTGAGAGATGGTCATGTTTTACTATAAAATATTATCTTAAGTACCAAAGAGTGGTAAATGGTAATAAAAATATATTATATCATGAATAAATAAGGGATAAGGAAAATCATGAATATTATTGAGATATGTATCATAATATTTCATCAAATGAATCATAAATATAAACAATCTAGAAAAAACGATGAGATTATATCAATATGCTCTTATAACTTGGTAACATTGGATCATACTCTCAATGAAAGGAAATTAAATTAAATGAAGCTTAAAATATAATTAAAATAATTATATTCATGATATAACATGTAAAATGGAAGTATATAGACCTCAAAAATTATTTTAGGTGCATAAAAAACATGAATCTCAAATAAGGAAAATTGAGACAAAACTATTTTACTGATTTGGTAACTTTTGAAAGTTAAACCCCGTGAAAGAAGGATCATAAAATAGGAATTTTAATACCCATAAATTTAAGTAAAATATACATATAATACATTCATGGGTATTATATACACTACATAAAAGGAAATAGTAGCGAACATAGCTTGTATCTCACATAAATTAAAAGTGAGATGAAATCCCCTTACCTTGTGTTTTGACTCTCACTGTACTCATAAAAATGTTATGTATAATAAATATAAGTTTATTATAAATATTTTAAATAATAATATTCTTATAAATAATACCATATATGGTTTTATTATGACTTTATATTACCCTCTTGTTAATGATCCTATGTTAAGGTTTCACTTTGGGTAATATTTTCTTTGTTCTTCGCATGTGTCTTAATTTGTTATATCATTGGTACTTATACTTATATCAGGATTCCAAAATGTATAAAATGATATAAATATTAGTTATATTATATATATATATATATATTACTAATTTATACCATAAATAATTAAGAAATGGAATACACTATTCATGTAGACGTTAAGTCGTACGTACGCATGAACGTTGTTTTCCATCATTATTATCGTATTGAAAGAACTAAATAAAATAATTATGTATATATATTTATGTATATATATGTATCATTATTATAGTATAATTAATAAATCATATATATCATATAATTTCACTATACCCATCCTTAATACATTTAATGTGGTGTTTGAATGAATCACATCACTTTGAGGGGGTGATAGTCCAAACTTCTTCAAACAGGATTATCATATTAACACCAAATGTAATGTAAATATATGTATGTTTTAAAAGGAATAAATAATATTAAACACATAATTAATACAATATATTACATATATAAAAATATTTTCCATCATAATGGCCACCGTGATTGGTGGTAAATGAAAAATGAACAATCATCGTTTCGTGAGGCAGTAATTCGCCAAACACAAAATCAATATGTTCGATATCCATTTGATGGAGGTGTGTGTAAGTGTAGGTTGAAACCATATAATAAAAAAATACTAGTATATTTAGTATTTTGGTGTTATCACCCAAGAATGGTATAAAAATATTGGTGGAGGGGAGAAAGAAAACAAAGGAAAAGAACATGAGAGAATACATTCCCTCTAAGTCAGGTAACTCCATTTGATTTATCCCAAAAGGATTCATTAAGAGGATTTCTACCAAAAGGGAGGATTTAGGGTTGAATGGAGGGGTTTTTTAGGATAATTGGGAAGATATTGGCTGAAATTAAAAGGTTTGAGAGGTTTGTGGAATGGGTAGGGGTGGTGGCCTTTATAGTAGAGGAGGAGTGGTACTCATGTAAATATTTGAACAGAGAATTCCACCCACATTTTTCATTTTGAAAGTGGATAAAATAATGTATCAAGGTTGATCCAATTTATTATAGGGTCAAAATATGTTCATCCAATTGGTTTTGGACATGTGTCTAGTTCATTTGGACCCTTAATGTTAAGGTTTAGTCCCTAATTAAGCATAATTTGGACTTAACCGCTGTGATTAATTTCAATCACTTTTACTAATATTTTTGGTCAAAAACAATGTTGAGCCTATTAGAAATTATAAATTATTATGATTAAAAATATGGAATCCATTTTTCCAAATTCTAATCACTAATGTGGCAGAAATTAATTCAAAAAATAATCTCGCTATTGGGACGACAATGTGGGTTTTTATAGTAAAAAGGGTCAAAATATAGTTAAGTTGTTATATCCAATTTAAATGTGGAAATGTTTCCAATGAACAAAATTGGATTAATTTATAAATATATTATCTAATTAAACTTTTAAATCAAATTAAAATATACTTTATCCTTATAAATAAATTCAATTAAAAAGTATTTTTGGATTAAAAACTGGAATTTTTCGCTATTCATCCAAAAATGAAGTTTCATAGAAAAATCCCCAAATTTCACCAGACATAATTTTAACATTATAAATTCAAAATTTTTGTTTATTTTATAAAATTAAATTTCTAATGGTGTCTAAATTTAATTTTATTATAAGGACATTAAAACAGTATTTCTAAACATAGAAGGACTTTACCAAAAACCCTATATTTTCTTATCAATATGTTTTATTTATATAAAACACTTATGAAAAATATTTGAAAAGTAGTTAATACTATTCATATTTATAATTTTAATGGATAGGTTATAATTGTATTATTTAAATAATTAAAATAATAAAAATGGTTGTTTAGTAGAAACTTAGTGTTCCGTGTATCGTACGCCAAATCAGTGCGACATGTATCATACGACAAGTCGGTGTTACGTGTCACATATGAAAAGTTAGTTTTTCTTGTAAAATGAATCTTTGAATAAGTTTTTCTTATAATATAAATTTTAATTTTAATTTATTTGAAAAAAAAATAGGTCCATAAAAACTCGGGGTGTTACAGTTTGAGCCATGCATGTGAAGTAATCTCTATTCACCATTCAAAATTATCATAGGATTCATGGGAATCATCTAGAGGGTCGAGTGACGGTTTCTTATCAAACTTGATTAGATGGGTTGGTACCCTCTGGATTTTTTTAGAGGCCAGGTGGGATGTCCCACTATATTTTCTTATTTAGAGTGTCTAATTGGTTATTCAATTTGGAGCTACACCATATGCTGACTGGTGAGTCTGAATCGATTACGTTCAGGGATTGCATCTAAAGATGTCTAGGAAATTTCCATGAATATAATTAAAATTTTATATTTATTCTATTACACCTAATTATCTATTTTTATAGTTTCTACCTTTCTGTTTTGGTTCCCTTCATTATCATCATAGATACTTTTTACCTAGTATGGAACATTACTTGAGTTATGGTTTTATAAACTGGTTTGTGAAATGGAAATATTTTTGAAGAGGAATGTGGTGGGTTTTGTTTTAAAATAGAAATCCATGTTAATTTCCTTAAATGATAGAAACACTATATTCATACATTTATTTAAAACTTGTGTTTATTGACTATTTCAAGAAAGGAAATGTATGGATTCATTGGTGATTACCTTATGGGATTTTTATGCTCACGTCTTACTTTTTCCACTCAGTGTCGGTAAAACTGAGTTGTTTTTCAGGTTTATGTTTCTGGTTTGAGTGTGTGCCTTTGGTGTGTGATGTTCTTGTGGTTTTTTGTGACCAAGAGGAAATGAGTATGTCATTTTAGCGTGTTTTGGTTTTAGTTTTGGTTTTATTTTTCTATTTTGTTCGGTTGTTGTATCTTGATCTGGTTCTTTTTTTATTGTTGTTCAGCTGTTATTGGTTTTTGTTGTGTGACCTATTTGGTTATTTTATCCTAGATTTATTTTGTCTAAATCATTCCCACATTGGTAAATTTGATTCCCAAAACTAGAAGCCATCCCTGGAGGATCATGAATTCCTCTCAGGACTTATGTCAAACTGAGTTGGGTGTCGGGTTGGATGGTAGCCCGACCTGGTTCGTGATGGTCATACCGTGCAGACCATGTATTCGATTGAGGTTCGAATAATTTATGCACATCTAAAATGACATATGGATCATTTTTCTATAGTATCAAAACAATTTAAATTTGATTTTCTATTTTTGAGTATGTGACATGTATTTTAAACTAAAATGTCAATTTTAAATTAAAAGACACACTTTGAGTCATATCGGAAACACCATGAGTGGAGTTGACTTGAGACTAATTCCTACACATAAAAATTGACTTAAGGATAATTTCAAAAAAATATCATGATAATATGAATGTTTTTTCTTGGTTTTTAGTATTCCACATGTCTTTTTTACTAAAATGTTAACTAAAACTAAAAACACACACTTTGAGTCATACTGGTCACATCATATCTCGCTTTGATGTGGGACTAATTACTAAACATCACATATGACTTATGAATAATTTTCCTAATTATAAAGACAATCTGACCATATTTTCTCAGTTTTCATTTAGTGGAACATTTTGAACTAAATTTGAAATTTTAAACTGACAGCGAATACTTTGAGTCGTACTGGGCACACCATGTATAAAATTGAGATGAGGCTAAATCCTAAATGTCACAAATAACTTATGGGTCATTTTTCTAAACTATTAAAAAAATTAATTTTTCCTCTCAGTTTTGATTATTTGACATTTTTTTAACAAAAATTTCAATTTTAAATAAAAAGACACACGGGGAGTCATATTAGTCACATTGTGCATCAGATTAAGGTGTGGCTAATCCCAATATGTTAAAAATGACTTAATCATTTATTTATTAATGTATTAATATAATCCAAATATGTTTGGTCAATTTTGAGTATGCCTCATGTCTTTCTTAATAAAATTTCAATTTAAACTAAAAACATGCACTTTGATTCATACCAATCATATCATCTGTCATTTTGATGTGATATTGATTCATACACATCAAAAATTACTTAAGAATTATTTTTATAAAGAATAAAGATAATATGAGTGTGTTTTCTTAGTTTTTAGTGACTAATACATGTTTTTAACTAAATTATCAATTTTAGAATGATAACGATCAATTTGAGCCATACTGGGCACACCATGCCTCGAATTTATGTGTGTTTGATTCGTACATGTCAAAAATTACTTATGAATCATTTTCCTAAAGTATCAAAAAAAAATATGAATTTTTTTCTCGATTTTGAATATGTGACTCATGTTTTGAACTAAAATGTCAATTTTAAATAAAAAGACACACTTGGGGTCATAAAAATTACATCGTGTGTCGTATTAAGGTGAGAATGATTCCTACATGTCTAAAATTACTTATACATCATATCCATAAAGTGTAAAAATAATCCAAATTTGTTTTCTTAGTTTTGAGTATGTGACATGTGTTTAGAGATAAAATATTAATTTTAAATAAAAAACACACTTAGAGTCAAATTCGTCACACTGTGTGTCGGATTGAGGATCAGTTGATTCATACATGTCAAAAATGACTTATGGATCATTTTACAAAAGTATCAAAATAATATTAATGTGTTTTCTTGGTTTTGAGTATGTCACTTGTCTTTTTTTATCAAAATACCAATTTAACCTGAAAACACACACTTTGAATCATACTGATCACATAGTGTGTCAGTTTAACATGAGATTCATTCCTAAAGATCAAAGACGACTTATGAATTATTTTCCTAAATTATTAATACAATACATGTGAATTTCCTTGGTTTTCAAGGAGTGACAGATGTTTTGAACTAAATTTTCAATTTTGAACTGATGAAAGACACATTGTGTCGTATTGGGAACATCATGTGTTAGATTTATGTGTGAATTATTCCTACATATCAAAAATTATTTATGGTTTTTTCATAAATTATCAACACAATACAAATATGTTTTCTCTATTTTGAGTATGTGACGTGTGTTTTGAACTAAAATGTCAATTTCAAAATGAAAACACACATGTTGAGTCATACCAGACACACCGTGTATAAGATCAAGATAAGGTTGATTCCTACATATCAAAAATGAATTATGGATAGTTTTTCTAATATATCAAAATAATCAGAATGTTTTTTTTCTTGTTTTTTAGTTTGTGGCGTGTGTTTTTAGCTAAAATGTAAATTATAAACTAAAAAAATACACTTCGAGACATAAAGAGCACACTATGTATCAGATTTAAGTGTGGCTAATTGAGGTGGGGATGATTCCTACACTATGTATCAGATTAATTTGTGTATGATTGGGTTGTGAAACATCTTTGAGAAGGTTAATCTTTAATACATTTTGTATTTAGTTGGGTAAATACTTTCTATTTTCCTCTTTAAAAAATATTTTGGAAAAATATTGGGAGAATGTCCTATGAGTATTATTTACCATGAACTTTTTCATTTTAATTTAACTCATAATATATGAAACCAAATGAATTATTAAATGAAAATATAAATCTAGTTTTAAATATTTCTTTAAATATTTTCAATCTTTATTCATCAAATTTTTGGATTGATGGTGCTATGATGACCTACCACCATCACCACTAGGTGGCCCACATCATACTCTGAGAGTTAGTGGTTGGGGCCGCATGTAGCTGCAGGCTTCAGAAGTTTATGACCTCGAATTGCGCGAGATGATTAGAGGTATGATCTGTGTTTATTATACTCTTGCTTAAATACTAGTATACATATGGGATAGTAATTCCTTTATATATATACTAATGGTGTGAGAGATAGATCTCCCAGTTGATAGGCTAGCATGACAACTTCATCTAGAGGTTCCTATAGGTAACACTTCTTCTGTATCTTTTATCTACCAGCAGTGCGAGCTATCTTTTGGTGGAGAGAGGTTCACATGGGGACTTTTTATATATCTTGATAGAACCCTGTGACATAATATTTGGTTTGGATTGGTTTTATATGGTCTGATCCTAGATTTTTTAGCACCGTAGACAAGTAATATTTTTATGTACTAATGTGATGAGACTCACCTTTTTTAGTCAGAGAGATCTCATGCCAAGACAAGTGGGTTTTGTGAGCAGATTTATATAGACTGTCACCCATTAGTTGGTAAGAAAAAACCTTAGTGAAATATTCTTTTTAATCATTTGGGTTCCTTCAGTTGTGTAGGATTACACAGAAGTCTTCCCCGAGGACATTTTGGGACTATCTTCGAGGCGGGAGATAGATTTTTGCATTGACTTGCATCCCAGAACCACACTGATACCTTATGCGGCATATCAGATGGAACATATAAAACTCTGAGAGATTCAATTGAAGTTGTAGGACCTTTTATACAAGGGTTTCATAAGGCCTAACGTGTCACCCTGGTCATCTTTAGTTTTTTTGTGAAAATAAATATGGGATCTTTTGGATTTACATGGATTATCATCGCCTGAACTAGGAAACAACAAAGAACAAGTACCCCTTACCAAGTATTTATGGCCTCTTTAACATGTTTTATGGTTCAAGATGGTTCTTGAACATCGATCTTAGGTCTTATTACCACTATTTGATGGTTTTCAAGGATGACATTCCAAAGTTGGCATTCCTATGTCTCAATGAACACTATGGGTTCCTTGGGATTCCATTTGGTGTGATGAACACCCCACCATGTTTATGGAAATGATGAAATATGTTTTCCATCCATAATTGTACTAGTTTATTTTTATCCTCATAGAAGACATATTCATTTACTCTGTATCATAGGAGGAGCATGAAGATCACTTGAGGTTGGTCGTAGATTTTCTTTGAGAGCACCAGCTCTACGAAAAACATTGGAAGATCCAGTTATGGATACATGAAGTTCATGTTCTAGGGAATATCATTTCTAAGCATGGTTTATCTATGGAACCAGTAAATACTAATGCAATTCTTTCTTGGGAGCCACCCAATGGTGTGTTAGAGTTGTAGACATTTATTTGATTTGTGAGGTACTATAGGAGAATTGGGGAAGAATTATCCCAGATCACAACCCCTCTGACTGCCTTGATATGGAAAGGGTAGTGGTTTTCCTAATCTAAGTAGTTATATAAGGCCTTTGAGGAGTTGATTCTATAGATAATCAGTGCTCCATTTTTGAAATTACGAGAGGAAGTCAAGGAGTTTGTAGTTTACTATGATGCCTCCGGAGCTGGGCTTAACTGCGTATTAATGAAACAGTAAAGAGTTATCATGTACTATTCAATGTAGTTAAGACCTCATGAAAATAAATATGAAACTCATGTCCTAGAGATAGAATTATTGGTATTCTTCTTGATAATATTGAGGCACTACCTTCTGGGAGAGCGCTTTGTTTTTTACTCAGACCATTAGAGTCTCTAGAACATCTCCATGCAAAGAGACGTGAACATGAGAAAATGGTGCTCCTCAGAGTTCCTGCAGGACTATGACTTAGATATAGTATATAATATAGGTAAGGGTAATGTCATAGTATATTCCCTTAGTAGGAATTTCCAAGATCATTTTTTGTAGGAAGTTTCAGAGCAGTTATCCTCCCTACAACTGACCCTGGTGGAGAAGGAGGGTATGGATTTTCTATAGTAGATGGTGTTGACTCCTTATCTTCACGAGTGTGTGAGAGAATACCATTTGGGATATATTGAATATGAGTTCTTACATGATCATATATCCACAAGAAGCTCACTGGATGGATATTTTGAATGAGGGAATCATTTTATCATGTTCCAAGGGTGGAATGTGGTTTCTGTCAAGATGTGGGAGGAGGTGATGAGGGAGTTACAAACTTCTCCCCTAGTTGTACATCCTGATGTGGGGAATATATACATAGACCATTAAGAAATGTTTTGGTGGTATTTCATGAGACAAAGAATTGCTTATTTTATCTCCCAATTCCTCGCCTATCATTAGGTGAAGACTGAGAACCATGTTTAAGAAGGTTTTTCGCAACCCCTTGTGATCCTAGAGTAGAAAAAAAATTTACCTCCAGACTGATGGGTAGACTGGGTGCACTATCAAGGTGTTGAAGGATATGATAAGGTATTGTGTGTTAGACTTTTTTCAGAGGTGGGATGATCACTTTAACTTGGTATATTTTGTTTACAAAAAAAAATACCACTCTACCATCACCATGAAACCATTTCAGGCCTCGTACGGAAGACCTTAATGGTAACGATTTTACTGGATAAAGATCGGTGAGAGGCCTCTTGTGGGACCAAAGTTGGTGCAAGTGACAATGGAGAAGGTCCAGGTCATTCATGAGTAGATGAGGATGGGCCAGAGTAGATAGAAATCTTACACAGATCATCATCACATGCCCTTGGATTTTGAGCTAGGAAAAAACATTTTCTGGATAGTCTATCTAGGATGAGGATCACAGAGGTTTATTCGGGGAGGTGAGATATTTCCGAGGTTCATAGGGTCATTTGAGATCATGCATAGGGTTGTAAAGGTTTCCTAGCACCTCACCATACTCCCATATATGGGGAGGGTGTGCGATGTCTTCCAAATGTTGCATCTAAGGTGATACATGCATGACCCCACACACGTCGTAGAATGGGGTAAGCTAGACATTGAGGATAGATTCACCTTTTTGGAGAACCTGGTGGTGATCAAGGATCAGAAAGATATGATACTATATGGATGGACCATTCCCTTAGATTTCATGTTGTGGCAACATAGGAATGTGCTGGAGGGTTCTTAGGAGCATGATATCCAAGTGTGGGATCAGTATCCTGAGTTGTTTTCATAGTTTTAATTTTTAAGACAAAAAGGTTGAATGAGGGAATGATGTAGAGACTTGTGTTTTACATGTAAGACATTGATATATATATATATATATATATATATATATGTACATAGTTAGACACTGAGATGACGTGTGATTCTGAGGCCCAGTGTGCCTAGCATTAATTTTTTAAAAGTATTTAATATATTTTATATTGTGTGTGAGATGCTGCTTTAAATAAAATGAGATAACTCTTATACAATATCTCAGATCAAAAATATAAGACCATGGTTGAGTCTTGGAAATGGTTATTACCCTACACATGACCTAAAATGGATCAGTGTGGGACATTCAGACACCTTTCTCATTGGTATTATGTTTTGTGGATTCATTCATTCATTCATTCATTCATTTAACCTAAACTGAAATGTATATAAATATAATATCATGGAATATTTTTCAGGGTTAGCCTCATAATCTAGGAAATCACCAACAAATCTCTCCTCCCTCACCCGTTGGTTAATTTAATCTGGATAAGAAAAAACTCTACATCAGACAATATCAGGATGCAGCGAACACAACATATTATCTTAATCATTTTCAGGTTCATTATTAATCGAATATCAATCCATAAATTATATAGGACTTTTCATTTGGGTTTTTTACACCCTTTGATTAAAATTATTAAGTAGATTGATTGTAGTTCTTTTATCTGTTCCCTTTTGGAAGACTCTTCATGTGCCCAGGTATTGAAATCTTGATTAATTTCATTGTTTTCTAACCCCAACTACATGTTCATTATCATTGGCCAAAATCTCTTGGTTAATAATGTTTAAACATTTTTTCTAGTTCTTTTACCCTTGTTTCTTAACGTTTTTCATCAGTTGGATCCTGAGGTCCCGATTCAAAAAATTTCGGGTGGTACTGAGCCCGATCGAGCACTCAGATTCATATAGGTTTCACAAACAAAGAGTGGATCGATGATATTAGAACATATATAGAGTTTTTGAGAGTTTTAAATGTTATTGTTAGTTGTTAGAGATAAAGGAATCAAATGTTGAAGGAATGATGGAATTCATAATGAACGATGAAACCCTGACGATGAATGGAGGCCATTTTCTGGTGAATGGAGGCTGGAAACACCAGATCCAGTCCAGATCCCCTCATCAAAGATGAAATCAGGGTAGGATCTATGGTGAATCGAGATGAAACGGGCAGATCTACCTCACGGATCATAGATCTATATTTATGGAGAACACCAGACTACACGACATGTCCAAAGATTAACACGCAGCATGTAGCCCCATAGGTGCAGTGGCTAGGGTTTGAAAAATTCATATGGATGGAATGAAATGTAAATATTTGACAAATCATGTACCCCCTTTCGGTTTGAAAAACCTTTGTGGAGGACCACACAGAAGGGTAGTCATGTGGATGTACATGGACATGGGGTATGGTACACGAACAAGGGGTCCCTGTACACAGACATGACCAACATGACACATCTTCGTCTCGGTTATCCTGGAAACTCCATGTAGTCTACCTACTGATGGATCGGATCCCTCGGCCCAGCAATATTGTCCACTCTGGCCCAGTTGCTATCCCAGGCCTCACGGCTTTAAAACGCGTTGCTGAGGGGAAGGTAGGCACGGGAATTTCAAGCACCCACCAATCTCCCTCCACAACCGATGTGGGATTGGTTACCGGGGCACAGGCGCCAACAATCCTGGCGGGGGCCCAACAATCCTGGGCCCAGGACACAACATCCCCCCCCCCAAGCCCACACCGGTCCCGAGACCAACCACCCTCTGATACCAATTGATGGATCGGATCCCTCGGCCCAGCAATATTGTCCGCTCTAGCCCAGTTTCTATCCCAGGCCTCACGGCTTTAAAACGCGTTGCTGAGGGGAAGGTAGGCACGGGAATTTCAAGCACCCACCAATCTCCCTCCACAACCGATGTGGGATTGGTTACCGGGGCACAGGCGCCAACAATCCTGGCGGGGGCCCAACAATCCTGGGCCCAGGACACAACACCTACATGGCATGTTCTACTACCTGGGATAGAGTTGTGTTCCTTCTACAGACAAGTTTAGGCGTGAAGCGGGAACACACGCCATATGGGTCCCCTTGTGTAATATGCTGATTTTTATTTGAAGATAATAAAAAACCTCTTGTAGAAATTTTGTAACCACTTTTATGTGAAAATGTAATTTTTCAATAAAAACATATTAATAAGTTTTTTAATGATATTGGGTAAGGTTAAAAGCTAAGTTAACACATTGAAATATTAAATAGAATATTTTTAGAGTCTGTTATAGAGTAAGTGAGAGATTCTGAGGCCCGGTGAGCCTTGGCATATATGGAATAAAAATATTAAATATATTAAATTATTCTCACATGATTTAACCAAATTAATTAGATAACTCCCAGACAGTTCATCTTATGAGAAATCGGAGACCACTGTTAGGTCTGGGATGTGGTGTTTACTCTAGACGAGGTATTACATTGTGAGCATCAAAAGTTTGGTCAGGTTTCTCGTGAGAAAAAGTTATTTCATATTTTTATTATATTTTTTGAAAATAAATTAATATATCACAAATGGTATGTCGTATAAGAAATATGAGATCGTCGTTGGGTCTGGAACATGTCATTTACCTTAGGACAGGTATAAATGTTTTGTGCATCATGTGTTTAGAAACATCGCATGTGATAAAACCCTATTTTATATATAATTAATTATTTTTTACATTTTTTAATTCCTAAATAATTAATATCTCTCAAAATATGTGTCGTATAATAAATATGAGACCATTGTTAGGTCTGGAATGTATGTTTTACCCTAGGAGGGGTATAAATTTTGTGGGCATCAGATGTTTGGATAGATCATACGTGAGGATAATTTATTTGGAATTTGATTTTTTTTGGGAAATTAAAATAATTATAATAATCATAATAAGTTTTATTATATTATTATCAATATTTTTGTTCAGGAAATTAAAATGGAAATTAAATGTGTAATTGAATTCACTTAGTTAATGAATGACGTTTTACAATGGGTGGATATTTATTTTGCGGTTATATAATAATAATAATATTATAATTGTCCAACATAAATGCAATTGTGTGAATAATATAAATTTATTAAAAAGTCTTTATTTAATAGAGGTTTTTATTTAAAATCATAATGGTTTAACTAAAGTGATATATTTAATAATAAAAATAAATATTTTTGTTATTATTATTTTTAATAATAAATAGGGACAATAATATTAATGGAGGAAATTTTGAAAGAGATTTCATAATATAATTTTTTATTTTTATTATTATTAGTGTGATATATTTAATAATAATGATTTTTATTACTATAAATTTTTCAATGAAATATTTTATTTGTTTTTAAAACACTATTTCGGTCATAACTCATTCGTACGGTGTCAGATTGACGCGTCGTCAGAAGTAGCCTGACACTAAAATTTATTTGTTCATTTCAAGACCAATGCTGAATATCTAATTCAGGTTTATTACAAAGATACACGAAATTACCAACATGATGTTTATTTTCCCCATGGAATTAATAGGAGAGATTAATAAATAAGTTATGAATTTAATAAATGTTACTAAATTGATTGATGAAAATGTATTATAAATTAGATTTGGGGTGGTGTATATCACTTGGGTAGGAAGCCCATTATTTCTCATACCTCACCCCTCTTTATTACTCTCTCTATCTCTCTTCTATTTTATTTTATTCTTCTAAACTTATATCCTCAATATCTCATTCATTATTGATCGGATTGAAACGTCATTAGTTCCATTTGATTCATATCAATGAGTGTAGATTTATTCCTAAGCTTATTTTTGAAGGTGGTGAGGTAATTTTTTCATATTTAATTAAATATTATTAATGATCAACGATAGTGATGATTCTAAATAATGTCGAAATGGGGATGGTTCAAGGATCTGTTGGAGTGTGATCATTTTTTTTGGTTGGTGTGTGAACGTGGTTCAGGTGACGATGCCTATGAAGAACACTATCATTGACATTTATGGCTTTTAGGAAGGTGGTTCCTTTCTTTTTTAGGACATGTATACATATATTTTGTTATCATGATGTGATGTTTATGTTGGATTAACACATGATTATGATGAATTTCATGTTGGTGTGTGAGTATCCATGGGTTTTCTTATTTTTGTGTGACAGTATTGTCTTTGATCTTGGTGTCGATTATCATTACTCACTACAAGAAGTATTTTTGTGTGTTTCATAGCCAATGGAATTATGTTGTAGCTACCAAGATACTCAGATGGAGCCTTGAGGTTGGTAATTATGTGTCCCAGTGGTTGGTTACCCAGCCTAACGTAGTCCTAACATCCTTAAAGGCGGGTGTAGCCACCCAAGATATGGGGAAAACATAGTAGCTAGCTAGTAAATATCGATCATGGGTTTCTATGGAATTGGGCCCTTGATGTTTAAAAAGGTTAAGAAGGCCAGGGAAGAAAAATATCTAGCTGGTAGATACCAATCATGGCTCCCTATGGACTTGGTTCATGGGTGTTTAAAAAGGTTGAGTGGGTTGTGGATGCATAGTGGTTAGCTAAAAGGTAATGTTCATTGATTCCTACGAACTTGGGTTGTGAGTGTTTAAAAAGGTTAAGAATGTGGAGGATCATCTTGATAGAACATGCAGCATTCTTATAACAACCACTAGTGGTGTGGGTATAAATTTGGTACCTTGGTGGAGGTTTGTAATTTCCTGACATTCTTATCAGCGTTGAGCTGATGCAGGTGGGGTCAGGGTTCATGGGGGCATGGTCACTACATGATAACTCGACACATGTATGTTTAATAAGAATTAACTAATTTTATGACATATTTTAATAAATATATATATATATATTACACTTTTGGTAAGGATGCATTGGTGGTGGCCTACTAAGGCTTGTACTCACATCCTACTCAAGAATTTCAATGTGCTTGTGATTTCATGACCAGAGATCTGGTGAATGGAAAAGACCCTATAGAGGATGGTTGAATGATGGTGTTTAGAGTAGGAGTAGAGAGATATAGACACTAGATTATCGCATAGATATTTATTTATTTACTTTTCTTGTATTTACCTGCTACTTATAATCTGGATAGGTTTACTACTTTGGAAGCTACATTTATATGTATACCATTATTTAGTTTCCACGTTTTACTATGATTATTTATTCACAGTTTTGTTATTTAATATTGATCCTATGATGTGATATATAGGGTATAGTATCTCCATTATCATACATATACCCTCACTACTAGTCGGTAGCATCTTACGTATGGGGAGGCGTGTATGAGGTCATGTAGCATCCATCTTGGACCTGGTTGTTCAGGTCGGGATGTTACAAAATGGTATCAGAGAACCAAGATTTAATACCTTGTTTCTTATATTTATTGTGGTTTGGTAGAGGTTTGAAAATAGATATGACTTTGGGTCTCAGGAAGGGGAACTATGTCAGTGCCTATCCCGCACTATGTAGTGGACCTATATGTTTCCATAAAGGGAAATTTATGTTATGTTGTTACTATTTATTAAATTAACCTTGTGTGATTAACATAATGTTATATGTGACTTATGAGACTCCCCATATGTTCATTCATCATGACTAGGCACGTAGGTTCACAAGCCATATATATACATGTTGTTGTGATACATAAAAATTCATTAATTAAGTGCCATGATTTGTGCTATTTGTTCGGGATAGTTTGTTCTCTGTGATATATCTGTGTTGTCATGTTATGTGATATATCATTATTGGAATTAATTATTTGAACTAAGAATTTTGTTGTGTTAGTATACTTACATATAAAATATGTGACTAAGATGCAGGAACAGAGACAAGGGTTAGGGATAGGAGGGTTATAAATTGAGTTGCAAGTAGAATCTTATGGAAGCCTTTGTGTGATCCCATAGAGTGGTTAGACTTGTTCTGTTCATAATGTTCCACCTATTACAGAGATGTGAAAGTGATAGTATGATGTTTAAACTTAGTGATCTGAGTTGTTCAAGAAAGACCACTAGGGATACTATAACGACCTGAATCCGGAGCCACTCAACTAGCACCCCATACCTGGTTTGCCACATGACCTCAAGAGCATTTCCCCAAATGCCAGAGGATTCCGACTAGCAGCGAGGGCCTTAATGAGTTAGTGGGGAAACTATGCCCTCATTTGGTAAAGTATGCAGTGTAAGGAAATAATAAACAATACTAGAAGCAGTAAACAACACACGACAACTGAAACTAAACAGCGGAAGCAATGTATAATGTAATAATGATGCAGCATGACACATGTTTCTATGAAAAGCAGTAAACAAAACAACATGCTGAAATACAACTAAAACCCAAGTATCAAAAGTAAACAGTAAACTCCAGTAGCATCTCAAGCCTAAGCTCGATCCCATGCTCTCCAGCTCTAACCAGCAATCAAGCACCTAAGGTAGAAGGTCCACAATCCCTATCCACACCTGCAACCATATAACCTGTTTGGGCCGAAAAGCAAGACCCAAATAAGGTGTGAGACTAATCCCAATAGGAAACCACCAAAAGATATGCGCCCTACTGTCAGTGAGAAATATAGAAAAATTAATGGAAATAAATATAGCAGAGAAATGAGTTACACTAAAGTAAACAATCCTATAATTCTCCATTTACATTTATTTATTAATTTAATTCAATCGTTTAATCATCAACCAAAGAATCTAGCAAAAAGCTCTATAGTCCAAAGGCATGGCAAGTAATGTAGCAGGTATCTCAACAGACTACCTAAACTACAAGCAGTACAAACCCAAGCTTATTCTTTGGCTTGGTGGACTCATCACAACAAACCAACAATATTTATTACACTGACCCTCTTGGTGGCTCACGTGGGCAGGCCCTTATGGTCAATCATTCGAACAAAGGCAAAGACACTCTGAGGAAGCACTCAATGTCAATTCCCCCTATGGTCTTGCAGCGATACTATAGACTCTCTGAGGAAGAACTTACATCTAATTCCCCCTTTAGTCTCGATTCAATAATTATCAGACCCTTTGAGAGAGCACAAAGTCAATCCCCCTTATGGTCTCGTAATGTTAATAATTAAGAAGGCCCTTTGAGGAAGCACTCAACGTCAATTCCCCCTATGGTCTAACTACACCAGGTTCCTGCAAACCTAAGTAAAAGTAATCGTATGTTAAGATTCGTAGCAGCCCTAAGTATATTCAGCAACTACTTGGATAATAGCTACAATACAACAGAAGCATTTAAACAGCAGACAATACATGCAATCATTCATTCCAAGGCAATCAATCAATGCAACAAGGTTTTCCTCATAGGCAACCTAATCCAAATGGCGATAAATAGCCAAAACGAAGGAAAAAACCCATGGTTGATCCTTGAACATGCTAACAAGAAAACATTATTCATCTAATAGCCTTAAGAACACAAGAAATCTAAGGCAGATAAATAATACAGGTTCAAAACCCTAACTTGAGATACCCGATACATGGATATACGGTACTTTTTCACAAAAACTCAAGGACATTCAATGTAGGGCATCAAACCACCTACCTCAATACTCGTAGATTGATATAATTGAACATCGGCCTGTGAATTGTCCTAGAACGGAGTAGATCTACAAAAACGTCTAAAACGTTCAACCTCAGATAACTCACACGAGAGGAAGAAATAAAAAACGAGGCCAAAGAAAAACCAAGAACTCACCACTACGATTATATTGCAACCAAAGGCGTTTGATTCGGAGAATCAGTGATGTATCGGTGGCTCGGAGAAGATTCGGCCTCCTTGGATGCCCTGTACAGAATTAGGCAGAGAATAAGACGAAAATAGGGTTAAGACGCAACCCCGGTCTGATTAATGAAATAAAAAAGAAAGTACACAGCATGTAATTTTAGAGTACACAGCATGTACTTTGGTTTTCCATACTCTGCTTTAAGTGACCTCTACATCACCCCACACAGCTATGTGTGTGGCCCCAACACGGCCAGCACACGGCCTCATGTGGCGTCGAAGTACACAGCGTGTACTCTGAAAATTTCTAGATTTTCCCCTTTTTATCAAAAATGACCAGAAAAGGAAAAAAATACCTGAAGAGAAGGTCCATGTTCTTACAAACTCCCCCCCTTAAAGAAATTCGTCCCCAAATTTCCTAATAAGGTGTAGAAGAAGAACCCTTGAACAACTCTGGCCATTGTGATCGCATGTCGGCCTCCCTTTCCCAAGTCTTGTCTTGTATATAGTCGTGCTGCCATAGCACCCATACCAGAGGGACAAACCGGCCACAAAGTACCTTTGAACTGTGATCAACAATCCTGATAGGATGCTCCTCGAATGATGCATCATGCTCCAGCTAGACCTCCTCGGGTTGAAAAACATGATACGAGTATGAGAAATACTTCTGAAGCTGAGAAACATGGAAGACGTCGTGCATAGCCTGATACCTATGAGTTAATTGCAACCTGTAAGCAACCATCCCTACTATCTCCAGAACCTCAAACGGCCCGATGTATCTCAGTGAGAGCTTTCCCTGTCTCCTAATCCTCTTATGTCTCAACCTCGGGGTAACTCATAAGAAAACCTGATCTCCGACCTTGAACTCTAAAGGTCATCTCTGCTGATCAGCATAATACTACTATTGAGACTGTGCAGTAGACATCCTCTTCCGAATCAAATCTACCTACTCTGTAGTCTCTTGAACAAGACTAGGTCCCAGCACAGTTGCCTCTCCCGCCTCCAGCCAACACAAGGGTGATCGGCACAACCTACCGTACAAAGCCTCGTAAGGTGCCATCTGAATAGTTTCTTGAAAACTATTATTATAGGCAAACTCCACTAGAGGTATATGTTTCTCCCAAGAACCTCCAAAATCAAGGACGCATGCTTGTATCATGTCCTCCAGCACCTGAATTGTGTGTTCTGACTGGCCATCTATCTAGGGATAGTAAGCTGTACTCAGAAGTACCTGTGTACCCAAAGCCCTCTATAGCCCCTGCCAGAAATGTGAAGTTAAGAGGGCATCCCTAAAAGAAATGATAGAACTCGGAACCCCATGCAAGTGTACAATCTCACGGATGTACAACCGTCCAAGATCATCAACATTGAAGGTCTCCTTAATCAGTAAGAAGTGAGAAACCTTCGTGAGCCTGTCAATGACAACCCATACCACATCATTCCCTCGAGGTGATCTCAGTAACCCTATCACGAAGTCCATCGCGACATCATTCCATTTCCACTCAGGAATGGGTAACTGCTATAGAAGCCCTATTGGTCGCTGATGCTCTACCTTTACCTACTGACAGGTGGAGCACCACATAACAAAACCATCCACATCCTTCTTTATACCTGACCACCAATACTGACGACGTAAGTTTCGATACTTTTTTGTGACACCAGGATTAATTGCCCAATATGAAGCATGAAACTCCCGCATCATCTCCTCACATATGTCTACTGAAACCCATATGTGGCCATGAAAACCTAACAACTCATCATCGCCCACTATCCACCCCGATGTAGGGCCTCCATCTGACAAACCCTCCCATAGGACTATGCCTTCTGGGTCTGATAGCTGCCTCATTCGAACTCGATCCCGAAGAGTGGAGGTAACAGCTATAGAAGAAAGAACTGGTTGTCCCTGTCTGTTGTGCACCACCAAATGCATCTCAGAGAATTGATCCATAAGCTTCCACTCGTTGTTGGCCTCCCGAAATGACTGTAAATGAGTTCTCCTTCTCAGTGCATATTCCACAGCATTGCCTTCCTCAGGCGTATAAGCAAGCTCAAAGTCAAAAAACTGTTGGTACTCAACCCACCTCCGTTGTCTCAGATTTAAGTCACACTGCATGAAGATATACTTGAGGCTCTTGTGGTCAGTATATACCACAAAATTATCTCCCAAATGATAGTGTCTCCAACAATACAAATCAAGAACAACATCATCCAACTCCAGGTCGTGCATAGGATAGTTTTTATCATGTGGACTCAACTACCGAGATTCATATGCAAAAACATGATCCTCCTACATAAGCACTGCTCCAAGCTTAATGCCAGATGCATCACAAAAAACTGTATAACTCTTTCTCAGCTCTGGTAAAATGAGAATTGGTGTTGAAGTCAATCTCCCCTTCAGCTCTTGAAAGGCTGAATCGTAGACTTCTAACAAAATGTACTTCACACATTTCTTAGTCAAGCCCGTCAATAGTGCTTCCAAGCATGATAAGTCCTGTATAAACCACCTGTAGTAATCAGCCAGTCCTAAGAAACTCCGTACCTCGAAGAAATTCTTCGGTTGCTCCCAGGTAACTACCGCTATCACCTTCTCTGGGTCTACTGATACTCCTCTCTCTGAGATGACATGACCTAGGAAGTGAATCTCGTCCATCCAAAAGTGGCACTTAGAGATATTAACATATAACTGATGCTCTCTCAGTGTACTAAATATGATCTCAAGATGGGTAGCATGGTCTTGTCGAGTGTGAGAGTACACCAAGATACCGTCCACGAAAACCACCATGAAGGAATCCAAGTAAGGATGGAAAACTCTGTTCATTAGTTCCATGAAGACTGTTGGCACGTTCATGAGACCGAATGGCATAACCAAATACTCGTACAGATCGTACCTGCTCCGGAAGGCTGTAAAAGGTATATCAGATGGTCTGACCCGCAACTGATGGTAGCCGAATCTCAAGTCGATCTTTGAGAACACTCTTGCTCCTCGAAGCTGATCAAAAAGATCATCAATCCTTAGTAAGGGATATTGGTTGTTGAATGTTAACTAGTTTTTCTTCTGATAATCCACACAAAGCCGTAAAGTACCATCCACCTTCTTCACAAAAAAAATAGTTGAACCCCAAGGGGAAGTACTGGGTCAGATAAAATCCTTTGCCTGCAATTCCTCCAACTGCTTCTTGAGCTCTTGAAACTCAGGCATAGCCATACTATAAAGAGGTATGGATATCGGTGTTGCTCCTGGCACAGGCTCAATAGAGAAGTTTACCTCACACTTCAGAGGCAACCCTAAAAATTCTTCTGGAAAGACATCCGAAAAACGATCAACCACTGGAGGATAATCCATCTGAGAAGTCCCCTGATTGTCCATATATAAACTAGAAATCTGGGTTTTAACACTTCCCAACCCATAGTGCTCTGGTCCAGCTCTGCTTGCCTGGAAATCCCTTTCGCCCTTGTAAAGAAAAGATATACCGTCTGGTGACGTGAAACTCACCCTGCGGCGATAGAAATCGAAAAGGGCCTAAAAAGGAACTAGCCATTCCATTTCAAGAATGAAATCATAACCTGTCATCTCTAGGACATAAAGATCCCACAAGAAGTGACACCCACCAACCTCAAGGGGGCACTCCTTGCACTGGTGCACACTAGAAGTTCTAAGTCCCAAGGGAGTGTCTAGTTTCATCATATAATCAAAAGTAAAGATAGTAAGTCTAAGGATCTCCACCGTGTGCATAGAGATAAAGCTATGAGAATATCTTATATCGAAAAGTGCAGAAGATAAAACTGAGGCTACCAAGATCGTACCTCGCACTGTGGAAGGTCCAGATTCCTACTCCTGATGAATCTGCTCTACCACAAACTTCTGACTAGTACCACGGCCCTGTGTGGCAGCCTGAGATCCCTGAGCTGATCCTCCTTGGGCCTGACCACTGCCTCCACAGCCTCTACCCTGGCCTGAATGGCCGGTAGAACTCCAGCCCCCAGTTTTTTGTGGAACTGGTAAACCTGCTCCTGTACGCGGAGTCGAAACTGATCCTCCTTTACTAGCCATTGGAAGAAGAACCTTGAAAAACCACTGAATATGACCCATCTTCCCACAAGATCGGAACCATACTGGGTCCCTCGCGCATGGTGGCTTCTTATGCTTGTCCTTCCCACACTAGTAGCACACAACCTTGCTAACTGAAGGAACATCTCGCTTCCTCGAGTCACCTCATGTAGACTCTTGGTGGCGCTTCCTGCTATCAGTAGAAAGAGTACTGACTCTGGATGCTGAACCGCCCTGGCTCACTGCTTTAGTATCCCTCATATTCCTCTCCGTGATCAATTCATGGTTGACTATGAAAGAAATATAAGTAAACTGGAAGTTGTTTACCTGCAATATGATCTATTGTCTGAGGCCCTCCTCAAGCTTCCTAACTAAAAATAGCTCGTCATTCCCCAGAACTGGAGTGAAACATTGTAACTCAGTGAAATGGGAGTAATACTCCATAACTGATAGAGTACCCTATTGTAGGTTCATGAACTCTCTGGCTCTATCGGCCCTCAGCATCGCCGGGTAGAAGTAGTCGTAGAATGTAGTCTGAAACTCATCCCAAGAAGCTATCTGCTGATGCCCTGCCTCAGAAACTACGTCCCACCATCTCTTGGAGGAATCTCACAACATGTAAGTCGCGAGCTTCACCCTTCTGTCTAGGGGTGTCTCAAGATGATCAAAGATAGAAACCATAGCTTAAAACCAGGATTCAGTAGCCTGAGGTCCTCCATACCCTGAGAACGTGAGAGGATGCTGCTGCTGGAAGACTCGTGTAAGCTCTTCCATAGTCTGGGCAGGTTGCTGAGCTCCCTAAAAGGTCTATATGAACCTCATGAATCCCGTGCGAAACTGTGCATCTGCACCAGTATCCAGTATAACTGCCTGTGCCATATCCGGTGTACGATCACCATTATATCCCTGATGTGCAATGGGAGGACATCTTGGCGACATGACTCTGCAAGGTCAAAAGCACACCTTTATTAACAACGAGCACAGTTGAAAACTCAAAAGAGCGAAAACGGAACAGAAGAGGATAAATTTTAAAACTGGAAAAACATAGTTACACAGCCTTTAGTTCCCACACATGGCATGTTCCAGAAAGATTTTTCTTGGGTGTGTACATCGGCCAACCTGGCTATGTAAACCCAAACTACACGGCGTGTTATTTTAATATACACGACATGTACTGTCCTTTTTCCTCCTGCCCGGTTACTTATACATGACTAATTCACACAGACTGTCCCAGCCGAGGACCACACGGCGTGTCTATCCACTACACAGTGTGTCCTTAAGGTTTTTCCCCTATCCTTGTCGTTAGTCACACGGACTGGTACACTAACCAAAACTACATGGCGTGTCAACAACGTACATGACATTTTGTCCTTAAGGTTTTCCAACCCATGTATTCAACTACATGGCTGGGTCATACGGACCATTACTACACGGCGTGTCAACATGGTACACGACATGTTGTTCCTAAGATTCTCCATCCCATGTATTCAACTACACAGCAGGATCACACGGAAGAAGAGTACACGGCGTGTACTTCAAAGTACACGGCGTGTAACTATGAAAAGTAGTTCTTCCCGAACAGAAGAACATATGACATGTGTTCATAAGGCCACACGTTGTGTTATCTGGGTTTCTGGGCAGTAGGTATACAAAACTCCCCAAAACCATTGAAAAAAACTGAAAACCAGCATCTATGTGTCAAATTCCGATCTGTAGGGGGCCATACTCCCTGCGAATCAAATCTTGACATTATAACAAGGCATATAACAAGTAAATAGTATGATAATCCCATGATCCGCCAAATTTCGATCCTCGAGTTCCCATAACACATCTAAGACCAAATATTGGTGTCCATGCTAAATAGGCTGTAAAATAAACAATGCCCTATCAGCATAGTAGGTATCTCTATCACAGAAACTATCACAACATCATGCATAATTTATCACGAAATATATCACAATAGCATGAAATTTCTAATGCACCCTAGATGGCATGGTAAAATGCATGACATGTGATTTTCTAACCATTGCCTATATGATACATGAGATGTCATACCCTCATCTCATCAGGTTTCAACAAAATAGAACCACAATCATATAAACTATAACAGCACAAAACAAGTGCATCACCCAACATTGAAATATAATCAACTGTAACACTTGCAAAAACTAAAAAGTGCAATTAAGAGGTAGTATAGCTTTTCCCTATACATGGGTTAATTACTCCTGGGCATAGTTAAGTACCAATTATCCATTCCTTCCTATCCCTGTCTATTGTCTCCAAACAGTAAGGAAATAGAAAAGAAAGAAAAATCCTCTGATACCACTTTGTAGCGACCCGAATCCGGAGCCACTCAACTGGCGCCCCATACCCGGTTCTCCACATGACCTCAAGCACGTTTCCCCAAACGCCAGAGGCTACTGACTAGTAGTGAGGTCCTTGATGAGTCATTGGGGAAACTATGCCCTCATTTGGTTAAGTATGTAGTGGAAGGAAATAATAAACAATAGCGGATGCAGTAATCAGCACACAACAACTGAAACTAAACAGCATAAGCAATATATAATGTAATAATGATGCAGCATAGCAAATTTTTCTATGGAAAGCTGTAAACAAAACAATGTATTGAAATATAACTGAAACCCAAGTTGAAAAAGTAAATAGTAAACTCCCGCAGCATCGCAAGCCTAAGCTCGGTCCCATGCTCTCCAGCTCTAACCAGCAATCAAGCACCTGAGGTAGAAGGGACACAATCCATATCCACACCTACAACCATATAACCTATTTGGGCTGAAAAGTAGGACCCAAATAGGTTGTGAGACTAATCTCAGTAGGAAACCACAAAAAGGTATGTGCCCTACTGTCAGTGAGCAATATAGAAAAAGTAATGGAAATAAATGCAGCAGAGAAACGGGGTACACTAAAGTAAAAAATCCTACAATTATCCATTCACATTTATTTATTAATTTAATTCAATCATTTAATCATCAACCAAAGAATCTAGCAAAAATCTCTATATTCCAAAGGCATAGTAAGCAACGCAACATGTATCTCAATAGACTACCTAAACTACAAGCTGTACAAACCCAAGCTTGTTCTTTGGCTTGGTGGAATCATCACAACCAACCCAAAATATTTATTACACTGACCCTCTAGGTGGCTCACATGGGCAGGCCCTTATGGTCAATCATTAGAACAAAGGCAAAGACACTCTGAGGAAGAACTCAACGTCAATTCTCCCTATGGTCTTGCAACGATACTACAGACTCTCTGAGGAAGCACTTACATCTAATTCCCCCTTTAGTCTCGATTAGATAACTATTAGACCCTCTGAGAGAGAACAAAGTCAATTCCCCTTATGGTATCGTAATGGTAATAATTAAGAAGGCCCTCTGAGGAAGTACTCAACGACAATTCCCTATATATTCTAACTACACCAGGTTCCCGCAGCCCTGAGTAAAATCAATCGTACGTAAACGATTTGTAGAATACCTAAGTATGTTCAACAAATAATTGGATAATATCTACAGTGCAACAAAATCATTTAAACAGCAAACAATACATGCAATCATTCATACCAAGGCAAGCAATCAATGCAACAAGGTTTGCCTCATAGGCAACCTAAGCCAAACGGAGATAAACAGCCAAAACGAAGGAAAACACCCATGGTTGATCCTTGAACATGCGAACAAGAAAACATTATTCATCTAATAGACTCAAGCACACAAGCAATCTAAGGCAGATAAATAATACAGGTTCAAAACCCTAACCCGAGATACCCGATACATGGATATCCGGTACTTTTTCACAAAAACTCAAGGACATTCAACATAGGCCATCAAACCACCTACCAACATTGTAGATACCCGAAGCTTAACGTACATGGACATTACATTACTTTTGCAGAATAATTAGTACATAACAAAAACACACACATAAGGACTGTAATAGTTTAGTGTCATTGGAAACTCAGAATATAATATTCTAATCGTGGTGAAAGATCATCAAAATCTCCCATAAAGATCTTCCTTTTTTTAACCTAAAACCTTTCTTTATATCCTGGGGAAAAGAAAACACAAAAGGGTGAGCTCAAATGCTCATTAAGGGTAAACAAAAGAAATATCAATCACATCATATTCATAAGAACATAACATTTTGGAAATCTTAACCAGCAAAAGAGATCATAATATCATAACATGGGATAAATCATAGTAGTGAAATGTAATCCCAATAATCATAACTTAAAACATGAAACTTTGCAGCATACACACATAATCATATAGAATCATTTCTTATTAGTCAGGACTCATTGTCAAGACTATCTTAGTGGACAAAGTCCATTTCTGAACCGAGTTCACTCCTCGTTTCAGTCCTGTTTCACTGAACCGGTTTAACCTGTCGTTCCATCCATGTCTATCTCATGAGATATAAAATCTTTACCCAATGCATTGTAGGGAGATATAGGTCCCACCCATCTCTTAATGATACCATTCATATGTGTGCCACAAAATCATAAATCATACATCATTGCATAACCCATGTAATAAAAATGGGATTCTTAAACAACATAAAATCATAAAACAATTCATATAAGATAAAGGAATTCATAAAAATAATTCCATCACAACATAATCAAATCAATGTAATAATAGGGATATAAACAGAACCCTATTTTATCTTAGATGGAAAATAATTTTGATAAAACACTTGAACTCCATTCTTGAGGAAAATATCCTTTCTACTTCAAAAACATTTTTCTTTCTTAAAATGTCATACAATTTTAAACTAAAATAAGTTAATTAAAAATAAAATTGAAAATTTGTAAAGGAATCTTCTTGGAAATAAGGTTTTAAAAATCCATTCATGCCGTATAAGTTAAAAAAACATTCTTCTCGTACTTTTGTCAGAAAAGTCAAAAAGTACCTCATACGAAAAATGACAAAATATTCCTTTCATATCCTTTACTAAAAACTCACCAAAGGGTAAAATTGGATTTAAACAATTGTAGGTGGATGGAAACAATATTACATATTGAGGTAACATGGATGTGGATGATAAAATACACCCCAATAAATACCAATGTATAAACAATCTCGGATAAAAATGAGATTGTGATATTTTCCCTTACCTTAGGTCCAATTTGCTTCGTAAGTGTCAGAACCTACGGTATAATGATTTAAATAACGTCATTGACTTATTACAGAATCATATTCATTGTTATTATATCATATATGGTTCACTTATGACTTTATATTACCCGTTCTTTTGTAAATTCAAGTTAAAGTAGCGTTTTGGGTCAAATCGTTTCATTTGTCGTTCGTGCTTTGACTTGTAATTATTCATATGATTACTTAGATCATGATTACTTAATTCCAGAATATAAAACATGATTTATATATAATATATATTCATAATATACATATATATAATAAATCAGTAAATGGAAAGAAATACACCATTCATGGAGACGGTAGGTCGTACATACGCATGAACGATGTTTTCGTTTCCTTATTGAGTTGAATGGAATTAAGTAGATGACATACATATATATACACATAAATCCAGTATCATTATTATGTCATATATTTCATGATTACTTATTATATATATTTTATAATCATTCATGAATGGTTAACATGGAGAATGAATCTCATCGCGTCGTGGAGACGGTAGTCCGTACGTACGCACGAGCGATGATATCGTTCTCATGATCATGGAATTGTATTGGAGTGTATGTATAATATTTCAGAATCAATATCACTTTAAAATAATCATATATAGTTATTATTTACACCATTATACCCATCCAAGTAAGGTGGTGTTGGAAAATAGATTACACCGCGGCATGGAGACGGTATTCCGTACGTACGCACGCGCGGTGATTTCATTTTTCATAGGATGGATAGATGGTGAAATAGGGTTGTTTCATACTTATAATAACATATCAGTATATGAGTGATAATGATGTTATTACTTCATAATGAAACAACCTAAGAAGAATAAGTGTAAGAAGAAATAAAGTTGAAAGAATCGGTAACGGACATTACCTCTTCTTTGAAGCGCCTCTTTGAGTCCTCCTCTTAGGGCACTAAAATTGGTCTTTGAAGAATACCAGGACCACTAGGATGTTTCTAGGGAAGTGGAGAAGAGAATTTTTCAGGTTTTATCCGAGATTTAAGGCTCAAAGTGGTGTGAGGAAGAGAGGGAGGAGGTTCCCTTTTATAAGGGAGGAGAGGGGCACCTTTGGAAAACTAAAAATATTATTTTATTATAAAGTCATATTCAGTTTTAATTAGCTCCAAATTGATTTATTTCGAAGCTAAGGTGGGGAATGGGTCTAAATCCTCTCATCCAATAGAATTTATACAAGTTTAGGTTCCTATTTTAACCTTATCATTTATATTTAACTTTGAGTTAGATAGTTTTACTTTTACCATGTCATTTTGTGTTCTTACACTATAAGGTTAATAAACTTACTATAACAAGCCAAAAGAACCCCAAGTTGTTTATTATTAATATATATAACCTTATCGAAGTCATTTGGCCGAAACTTAGATTTTTAGGAATAAAATAACAATTAATAATATAATACTTTTTTTAAAAACTATTTTATGTCAATTTTGACACTATTTAGAAATTGATTTTTGTGAAAATCATAACAGAATGATTAGTTCTAAAAAGGTTCCTTAAATCACTAATAACATGTCATATTAACCTATAAAATTAGTGTAATGCATAAAAAGTGTCAAATTACATTTATTTGGTTATTTATAACATCAATTATGTCAATATTTCATTAATAAGATAATTACTGCATCATCGTTGTGTCATAAATAAATTAACTTATTTAATATCTAAAAATTACAAATAAAATACCACTATGTAGGAAATATTTTTATCTTTCTAATTAATATTTATAGTCGAATTTATATTATTTAAAACCCTATATTAAAAATTATCTACTTATTAAACTTTGATTTTAACTATTTTAACCCTTCTTTAAATAAATTAATAATAAATGTCCTAATCTAATAAAAGTGGGCCTAAATGGTCATATTTTATTCCTAAGGTTGTTCTTGGTCGAATTACACTTATCCAATAGAATTAGGACATGTGTTAGGGTAATAATAATATCTTTTTTACCCTTAATTACCCTATTTACTTTTAACCGTGGTAAAAAAAAGTAAAAAGTTACTATTTACCAAAAATTATTTTCATCTCATTGAACCACATTTTAGTCCTTGATATTAACCTTGTCTCTCGGATTTTCGAAATTCCACTCACAGAAGCGGTAAAATTAAGTTTTATGAAAAATTCAGTTTTTTTAACTACCACTTAGTGGTTTCACTATTCATCAAAAAATGAAAGTTTCCAAAAAAATACCAAAAATTAGGCCTAAGATATATTTTTTATTATGAATTTCTAAATTATTTCTATTTTATCAAATTCAAAACATATCAGTTACATTAACTAATTTAAAAATTAATTCCCATCGTCAAAACAAATAGCGTGTTTTTAAGAGATAATAACTATCAAAAGATTGACACTTGTTTATAACTGGTTTAAATGTGAAATTACATCCAATGACCAAAATTGTATTAAATTGTAAAAATATATTCTAAATATACTTTAAAACCACTCAAATTAATAATTTATCACTATTAATTATTTCGATTAAAAAAGTTGTTTTTAATTAAAATTTAGTAATTTTCACTATTCATCAGAATATGAAAGTTATCCGAAAAGTACCAAAATTTCACCCTAAGCTAATTTCGATGTTCTGAATCCAAAAATGAAGTCCGTTTTCAAAGATAAAATTTATAAAATTTCAAAAAGTGGGTATTACTATTCATAACGGCTAGTTCATAATAATATTATAATAATATCTCATTTAGTGAAACTCGGTATTGCGTACTACACACGCTATCGTGGAAGGTCGCAATTGCGTGTAATTCAAGCCAAGTCAAGGATGTGTATAGTGCAAGCTCCTTTTGGTGTAGCATACAACACAAGACATCAATAAAATTAAAAAGAATATTTTTCATAAAATCTCGGGGTGTTACATTCTACCCCCCTTAAAATGAATTTCGCCCTCGAAATTCGTCGGGGTTATAAATGGTTTACTACTAGAAAGTTTCTTTAATAGAAACCCACGTCGTAAAAAGGATTACCAAAACTTGGTTTTAAAAACTAATGAATGAAACTTAATGGTTACCCAAATTAACTAATCACTGGGTTTCTACATAGGAGAACATAGGTGAAAATATGGATATGGAAGAGAAATCTAACCGTCAAGTTCTTATGGAGAGTGGTAGAGAACATGGCTATGAAAAATACAACAATCACAAAGCCATAAATTTGTGATGATCTAGGGTACCATCTGATTCATCGGATATAAGGGCACTAGGGCAACATTTTTGGTTTTTCAAGATCATATCCCTAAAGTTGAAGAATTTGAATTAGACTAAATACTTACTTTATTTTGGTACAATCTCACTGATGTTCATGCCTTGAAAAATTTCCACTTCATCTCTTAAATAAATGGAGTTGAATTTGTTATTCGTGAAGTGTTAGCAGATCATGTGATAGAATGACGGGTCATTCCATCTGTCTCAAACAAAAGGTTAGAAAAAGTTATTAGATATACATAAGTCGGTCTATAGTGAGATTAATCATATATGGTTCCTAAAATGTACTTATACTTCATATATCATACTTCTTAATATAATATAACTAGTTTATACTAAACAGGGACTTCCTGTAGTCCAGTGGTAGGTGATAAAGGTCAGTCGCACTTCGGTTGTGGGTTCGATTCCCACAGCCTTGTCCGACGTGATGGGATGTCGCTCGTCCTGTAGGTTGTCCTTTTTCTAAAACTACGTTACTATAACATCCCATCAATAATATTGAAAAAAGTTCTATCCTTAAACAATACTAACTTATGTCCAACATAATCCATTCCAATCTTTATCTAAAATACTTCGGTCCAAGATCATAGTATAAAGAAAACGACTACGTGAAATGTCATCAACCAACCATCGTTTATCCCCCATATATCTTTTTGGTCACATTCTAATCATTTTAATACCTTAATCATGTATTCCATTGAAAAATGAATACCAATTAAACCTTAGTGAAAACATGAATGCTGTCAAAAGTTAACTCTTTCCACATACCAAAATCCATAAATTCTATATACTCAAACCATGATATAAACTTCTCCTTATATCTGTCATGAGCTCATGAATACTATCAAACATTTAATTTTCTCCTTATCCCTTCATTATGCACATATCATCTACTTTCCAAAAATATCTGAATAACCTTTCATGGTTACTGGTACCATTCATCATACACTTTTAAAACTTAAGGAAAGACAACAGTGGAACAATCGTTAGATGTCTATTTATTCCATAGTACCATGAGATTACTTATACAACATTATACTTGATAAACATGTAATCATTCCACTACCATCTTAAAACATTGACCGAGCTTCAAAAATTCTTTCATCTCACATATCATTTGTAGTCTCTTCATCATCATCAACATAAATACTACCCATACGACCATACTGATTCTCTTCATGAGACTTTCCCTTAGGGAATTGGTTTGCATAATTCCCGTACATTCCACATTTAAAACATTTAACCATTGTTGATGTAGTCACTACTACAAAATGAAGCTATAGCCACGGACCTATAGCCACGGTTTTATAAATCCGTGGCTATAGCATGGTTATACCAACAGATGAAAATTCATCCGTGGCTATATGTGCGATTTAGCCAATATTCTCTCGGGCTCCTCCTACGGAACCCTCCCCAACTCACTCCCCTCCCCCGAAGCACTCCCCTCCCCGGACGAACGCGCCTCCCCCCTCCCTGGACAACAACGACTCCCCCGATGCCGACGGACTCCCCTCCTCCCCTGACACACTCCCCTCCTCCCGACGACCTCTCCTCCCCAGACGACCGCCCCTCCCCCGACAGACTCCCCTCCTCCGGAAGACCCCGACGAACTCCCCTCCTCCCCCGACGGACTCCCCTCCTCCCCCGACGGACTCCCCTCCTCCCGACGGACTCCCCTCCTCCGGACGACCGCAACTCCCCTGCCCCCGACGGAATCTCCTCCTCCGACGAACTCTCCTCCTCCCGACGACCTCCTCCGAACGACCTCATTGCCGGTATCTTTATCTTTACATTTTTTATCATTTCCAGTATCTTTATCTTTAACAATAGTTTTTTCAAAATCCATATTAGTAGTAATTAGATCCTTCTCAAGAATATTTCCACTCTTTTATGTAAGATATTTCTGCTGCTCAGGTCGATCCTCATGAATAAGGATACTAAATTATACCATTTTAGAATCTGAGGCATCCAGAAATTATATAGGGTATGTTAACATTTTAGAATTGTGTTCCATGGATTTTGGTTTGATTTTCATCACTTAAATATCGTATGAGGCATCGTGGTTTTGTATAGGGTAATACTGTAGATTAACATCAAGAACTAGGAACATTAGTGTAGGATATGCCTTCATCTTCCAATTATTTTCTACCATATATATCTATTTTTGAGGGAATACAAGATTTCTAGTTGTTCAGGAGAAATTAAGGGGGATTATTCCCAAAAAGGAGGAAAATATGAGAATATCATGGTGATATAACCATATGTAACATATGATTTTACAATTAATCTATGGTTGTTCCTAGAGATAGATGGTCTATCCATCATTTCACATCTGATAAGGATAGGAATCAAGCCTTATATAGTTTTCTATGGTAGAGCTGTTAGATTTATGCAACACCAGAGATGGTGAAAACCATGTGAATAATGGGTGCATGCATATAGTTTAGGTTCACAATGCCTTGATCTAGTATTCTTGTTTGAGTTCATCGAGCTTAGTGAAAATGAAAATAGTTTATATTCTTGATGATTTGAGTATACAGAGGATCTTTAAGGACGATAATGCAGTGAAAAATGATTAAAACCCATGTGAACGGATACCAGGATGTCCTATAACAAATGAAGTGATCCTGAAGACGGTTGATCAATGTTTAATGTCATACCTCTTGAATGACAGAAAACAATTTACATTCATGATTCATGGGCTACTGAAACAGGTATATTTTGAAAAAAAATTCAATTCATGAATGAGGTTGAATTTGATTTGAATTTAGGGCAGGACATCCCACGCACCACACAAATACCTTAGAAAAAAATTTCATACCGTATAATGTTATAATTATCAGAACGAGATGAATGTAGATGATATTTTAAATTCATGATGCTTGGAATATGTGTAATTTGGTTTCACAGTAATATATGTGTCACAGAAGTGGTAAAACCTACTATAAATGGACCCAAATAGTCTTATATACCATGTTCACACCTTGAGATGGACTACACACAAGTTAAAGTCATAATGTTGTGTGTGTAAATGGGGCGAAGGGGATGTAGGGTTGAAATATATTTATCTAGACCTATAAATGAGAAGTATAGGAATTACAACGTATCCCATGAAAATGGTATTCAATCCACACATGGTTCAAAAGTATGTAATAGTAGGATTTCAATTCCAAAATTCTGGGAAATCCTCTCTTGTGAGGGAATCCCAAATTTATGACATGGGTAATGCTAGATTTTAGCATCGTGTTATATGGATGATGGTTTAGTTCGTCTCATATCATATGATTCATATTGATTCCAAGTGGGGTGATTTATTAGACAATATCATACATATATTATGAGGCACCATGGTTATAAAAATTGTAAGACCTTTCATATCATCCCATAGTTATCATATGAGTCATCTTAATTTTATATCGAGTAAGATCATTATTTAATTTTGTGTGCCTAGGATGTCAATATCTATACTTTAAAGTCATTAAACTCAAACAATATTGGTAGAAAATAGTTATTTTCATAATTCATGGAATATGACTCCTTGTTTGTGTTCAAAGATTTTAGATTAAGGATATTTTTAAGGTCTTGTTGCATTGACCAGTTATGAATATTTTAAGGTCATACTAGCTCGACTATGGGGTTTCTGGTAGTTTAGGGTCATAAATCTTGGAACATTTGTGAATATTTTATATTCATAATTCTTGGAACCATGAAAATATTTTTTAGGTTTTCTTTCTTGGACCATGGGTATCCTCATGTGAAGTACTACTTCAGAAACATCACATTGGTGGGAGGTGTGATACGATCTCTATATATGGTGATCAAAGAGTATACACTATTGGAATAGACCTTATGAATGAGGTAAGGTCATTCCCACTTGGGCACCAGCTTTGGTTTATTTATTTGGGTATCATCCTTGTTCTGAGATCCTGTACCATGTCACCGTATTATATGGAGCAGAGGAAACCATATTTTTGAATTATATTTTAATCTAGTTTTGGTTTCTCTCTAGATTGGGAAATGCTTGGAAGTTGTTCTCTATGAGGGATTCCAAATCATCCAAGTGATCTTCTTTCATTCTTTCTAGACTATTGTTGTTGAATAAATCTATTTAGATCTATGGTATCTAATCCTCAATGGGAATGACTTACTTGGTTTCACATACTAGGGATATGAGGTCACTGGGGTGGAATTAAGAGTCATCATCCAATAGGTATAGAAGAAATTCAAGAGATTATCAGGCCAACCCTTATTTTTTATAACCCAGTGTTTTCTATAGGATAATATATTGTTTCTTATTTCATTCTTCAATCTACACATTTTCCTATGAATTCTAGTAAGTAGTAACGTTGGACCAGATTTTGTACTTCGTGTAAAATTTCATTAAATCCTAATCCTAAAAGTTAGTGCCTTATTATTTGAGAATGGAATGAAGAAATACAAATTGATATATGGTGTGGTAGATCAAAAACATGATCACAAACATAGATTTAACATCATTGACGATAACTACTTCTTCCAACTTGGAGAAGAATACCATTTCGGTTAGAATAAACTATAACAGGATATATTTTGCTAGTGGGTATGGCCCTATGATATGAGACCCCATAGTGCAAAAAGAAAATATTACATGGTGGTGTGGAGGATCTATAATGGTTGATGGAAAATAATTGAATGTCTCTAACACCCATGAAAACTCTGAGAAAAAAATGGTGTAGCTATGGAGCATAGAGGGCTAAATGTATCACAATAATAGTATCTGTTGAGAGTGCTTCGGTCCCACATGATGGGTGAATTTGGACCCAACATTGACCTCAAAAATAACCTGAGGTATCCCATATATTTGGTTGTAATATACAATAATTTCATTAAACCCAGATCTTTTGAGGGTGGCATTAATTTATTCATACTCTAGAGTGTAAACGGCAAGGCTTACCAGTGGATTCACTTATGCTCAGCTCAGTCGCGATGGAGAGTACCATGCTAGGGATACTTGATATAGGGAGGGATCTAATAGTTTATTTCCTCTACTATGGGGTGAATTTAGGGTCATAGAATATAATCACTATAGGAAAGTTGGTTTATGTTCTTGTTATCATCATCTCAAATGGAATGGGGACAATGACCCTTGGATAGGCCACATGGATGATCAAATCATCATTTTTAGGATCATATAAGAATGTGGATAAACTTTTCAAGTGTTCAGCTCAACCATTCTATAACATGGGAATTTTATTCACCTCCATCATAGAAGGGAATTGTACCATTAGTTGGTGGGTATGATCCAGTAGGGACATGAGCTCTTTCATCATAACAATGTGGTCACCATTAATATATTTGAGGGCTAACATGGATTCTCCCTTCATATCCATTTGGGGGAAATAAATATCATCTGATAACTTATGACCAGTAATGAGAGCCTAATAATTTGCCTCATCATCAGTGAAACCTTATAAAAATAGGAAAAAGTATGATTGGACTTCTTGTGTTGGTGTGATAAAGACAACCACCTGGCCTACTCAATTAATATTGGAATTATTAAGCATTATTTCAGTTGATCTTTGAAAATCACCGTCAAAATATGTTTTCTAATACTCTTTGACATGATCCACTAAGAGGGTAGCCTCATTTGGGAAATAAACATTCAGGGGTAGTTTTTCTGGGGTGGATGTGTGTCCATGAAGTCTTCTATTTCCTAGAATTTGACAACCATATATGGGATGAACCTAATGTTGAAATATTCTTGTGAAATCATAAGATGATGAACCAATTAAAGATACCCTTTCCTTTACTTTGAAAAATTATAAAATTGAGGATTTTTGTTTTGATAAGAGGTTGGAGGAGGTTGAATAAATCACTTCTAACTTAGAAACACTCCTAGGATCACCGTTTTTTCTTTAAAAAGAGCAAGATGACAAAATTAATGAAGTTTTTTATTTAATTGAACAAGCTTTTCTTTTATATTATTGTGATTTTTTTGTGTATTATTTTGTTTTCTCTTCTCCCTATGTATGTTGTGTAGATTCAATTGAACTTCATGATTTACTAGAGGTACATGAGAAGGTTATTAATATACCTGATGAGAATCTTTTGAAACTCAAAAAATATAATTGTAATTCAAAGTTTGGGAGTGGTCGAAGAGAAAGAGGATATTTTGAAGTTGCGCACTAATGAAAAAGTGGATATTGATACATATGTGGTTTTTACTAATGAATATATATAGGATATTTAATCGGATGAAAAATCACATCCAAGAATTGAATTTTTACTATTTGTGCACATCACTCATCAAGTTGAAGAAGAGGGAATATACCCCCTTTTCCCCCCTTTACACTACTCCTAGGAAGTTATAATTTCAAAGTGGTGAAATTAAAAGTATATGAAAATGGGGTGTTAAAAAACTATTTGAGTTGATTACTATAACTAGAAAGAAGATTTTAAGCTAGTTCTTAAGTAAGAAGACACATCCTCCATCTAATTGGGGTTGAATCAATGATTTTTCAACTGTGAGAAATCTAAATATAAAACCCCTTGGGGGATAAACCCAAGATTATCTTGTTACTTTTTTTAGTTTTTTTATTTGAACTTCTTTAATAAAGTTTTTTTGATTGAGGTCTTTTTTTGTAGGAAGTTAGGTGGGTCACTTCACATGGCAGACCATTTTGAGTAACTTCTTTCACTCAAAGAAAATTTTCATGTTGTTTCCTTCCACCCTTAATTTTCTAAGAGTTTAAATTCTTATTATATACTTCAAATTAAGTGTGAGTTAAGGGTACACAATTTTTTTCTAATCCTAAATTTTATAATTCTAAATCATTGTTTAAACATTCCTTTTTAATGATTCTTATTAAAAAAAATTATGTTATTCACATAGAATAAGTGAATGTACGTTATAATTTCTATTTTTTTAGTACTTTGGTGAGAATAATTTCACATCCTATTGAAGTATAGATTCAACGATTTTTATAGATCTAGATAAGTTATATTTCATAGTAACTTTGAACCAATCTACCTTTTTTTTACTCTAGTTTTGTTCTGTTTTGAACTTTAAATTTTATAAATTAATGTATATGTTTACACTTATAGGAGATGAAATTTTGGAAACCAAAGGTATTTTTTCAACAAGAAAAGAAGGGAAATTTTTTCCAATGATCTCAAATGAATAGAGCATCTACACCATGAGAGTAATAGTTTAAATTCTGTGATTTTTCTACTTAAACTTGAAAATTCACTTCTTTTTTTTAGTTGAAATAAATGGTTGGAAGTAGCCTTTTAATAAATTTTGTATGCTGAAATAATCTTGTTAAATCTGTTGGTTGTTGCTTCCTTTTTTACGACCTTTTTGTATTGAAATTCTGGTGTGTATGCTTATTTTAATGTTTTACTAAAAATAATTTTTGAACTTCAAATGTTAACATTCATCTACATTAAAATCCATGAATATGTGTTGAAGTTGTTAATATAGTAACTAGTGGGTATCATTCATGCATTTTGTGTGATTGTTTGAACTCTATGTTCTTCATTTCTTTTTTTAATATATTAGTTATATGCTTTGTTTGTAATTAGATAAAAAAAATTCTTTATTGTTACAAATTGATGCATATATCTAATTAATCATTTCTACCATAGGACGAGGTGGTTGGTGTTGGTTCAAATGAGGGCACATTGGCATGCAACCGACATCAAGGGGGAACATCCATTATTGGTAATGGGCATCTATGTGAACTTCACTTCTCAGTTATTGGTTTTGATTAGAGTGATATTAACATATTATTTTGTTCCCATGTAGTTTTACAAACATAAAATAAAAATTTAATCATAGTTTTATGGTTCCAATTCTAAAATATTTTTTATGAGATGAATTCTACGGTACTCAATTGTTGTGATCGATATGATTGTATCAACTTCTTTCTCCCATAAACCTTTTACAGTTTGATGAAGATAGGGTGCAACTGGTGATGAAATTTTTGAAGCTCTAATTTCTAATAGTTAAACTTTTCAAAACAAAACATTTTCCTCTAAAGTAAGCTTTGATTTGTGGTTCTTGTATCTACTATTTTTGCAGGATACATGTTTGTATTCAGGAACATAAACACAAATATATTTCTTATCAATTATTTATTCTCTACATAATTACTTCTGATTTATTTTGATCTTTTTTTCTTTATTTCTTGTAGGTAAAATATAGGCTTAGGGTGAAAAGGAAATATGCACCCAAAGTACTCTTAAGGCACCATTTTGTATGATGGTAACATTTCGGTAAGTTCATTTATTTCTTTTTACCATACTACATCATGTATGTTGAGAGGGGTCTTTGATTTGAGGTTCTTGCATCATATATTTTGGTCTTTTGTTATATTTGTTGAAAATAGTCATTTTATGTCTTGAAGTGTTTTTGATAATATATTTGGGATGTATTGAAGTATGATATGGGGATGGGTAGAGGGGGGCAGGGGGCAGGGTGCAGGGGTGCAGGGGGGCAGGGTGGAGGGGGGTAGGGGCAGGGGGCAGGGGGAAGGGGCAGGGGGGAGGGTGGAGGGGGGCAGGGGGCAGGGAGGGTGCGGGGGGGGGGGGGTGCAGGGGGTGTTGTGCAGGATAAGGGGCTGGGTGGAGGGGGGCAGGGGGCAGGGGGTAGGGTGCAGGATGGTGGGGGTAGGGGGGCAGGGGGAGGGGCTGTCCAGCAGGGGGAGGGGTGTCCAGGCAGGGGGAGGGGCTGTCCAGCAGGGGGGAGGGCTGTCCAGTAGGGGGGAGGGGTGTCCAGCAGGGGGGAGGGGTGTCCGGCAGGGGGGAGGGGTGTCCGGTAGGGGGGGTGGGCTGTCCAGTAGGGGGTGGGGCTGTCCAGCAGGGGGAGGGCTGTCTAGCAGGGGGAGGGCTGTCCAGCATGGGGGAGGGATGTCCAGCAGGGGGGGGGGGGTTGTCCAGCAGGGGGGAGGGGTGTCCAGTAGGGGGGAGGGGTGTCCAGGCAGGGGGCGGGGCTGTCCGGCAGGGGGGCGGGCTGTCCGGCAGGGGGCGGGCTGTCCGGCAGGGGGGCGGGCTGTTAGGCAGGGGGCGGGCTGTCAGGCAGGGGGGAGGGGTGTCCGGCAGGGGGGAGGGGTGTCCGGCAGGGGGGAGGGGGTGTCCGGTAGGGGTGAGGGCTATCCAGCAAGGTGGGAGGGCTGTCCAGCAGGGGGGAGGGCTATCCAGCAGGGGGAGGGGTGTCTGGCAGGGGGGACAGGTGTTTGGCAGGGGGGAGGGATGTCCGGTAGGGGGGAGGGGTGTTCGGTAGGGGGCGGGCTGTCCAGCAGGGGGCGGGGCTGTCCAGCAGGGGGAGGGCTGTCCAGTAGGGGGTGGGGCTATCTAGCAGGGGGAGGGATGTCCAGCAGAGGGGAGGGTTGTCCAGCAGGGGGGGAGGGATGTCCAGCAGCGAGGAGGGGGAGGGATGTCCAGTAGGGGGGAGGGATGTCCAGTAGGGGGGAGGGTTGTCCAGCAGGGAGAGGGGTGTCCAGCAGGGGGGAAGGGTGTCCAGGAAGGGGGCGGGGCTTTCCAGCAGGGGGCGGGCTGTCCGGCAGGGGGGCGGGCTGTCAGGCTGGAGGGTTGTCCAGCAGGGGAGGGCTGTCCAGCAGGGGGGAGGGGTGTCCAGCAGGGGGGAGGGGTGTCCAGCAGGGGAGAGGGGTGTCCAGCAGGGGGAGGGCTGTCAGCAGGGGGAGGGGCTATCCAGGCAGGGGGAGGGGCTGTCCAGGAAGGGGGAGGGGCTGTCCAGCAGGGGGGAGGGGATTTACATGCAGGGGGAGGGGCTATCCAGGCAGGGGGCGGGGCTGTCCAGCAGGGGGAGGGGTTGTCCCGTAGGGGGGGAGGGGTGTCCAGCAGGGGGGAGGGCTGTCCAGCAGGGGGAGGGATGTCCAGCAGTGGGGAGGGGTGTGAAGGCAGGGGGAGGGGCTGTCCAGCAGGGGGGAGGGTCCCTCTCCTAGCCCATTTAATTCGAGAATGTTTTAAATTTCATTTAGTTACCTTCTTAATTTTTCATGTTTATATTAAATTGCAATTCTTGAATAAGTGTTAGTTCAGATAATTGTTTCGTTTGATAAATAAGTCCTTGTTTTGTAATAAAACCCCTCCAACGGAGGTGCGCTGTCTGCGAAAACTCACAGTGGTATACCTTGCTTAACATTATTGCATTGGTGTTTTCCTTATACTTGATGTCATTGTTAGTCATAAAGCACACACAATACTTGACCCTTTTTATATCCCTATAGGGGGTTTCCCTCTTTTTATTAAAACAGTTGTTTGAACCAAGGCAATCTTTAAGTGCCGTTAGACTTTTAAGATGGGTCCCATGTTGTGTGGCCATGTCACATGGCATGTGATATTTAAATCCAACCAAAAGCCTAGTTCCACAGCCCAGGGGTCCCACAGTACCAGTAATGTCAGATTACATGTTATGTAACCTGTGATTTTCCTGATCCCATGGGGTATTCCTCTACGTATTCCTACACATTTCTAGATCTCCAAACCTCACCAAATTAGGTATATCAGGGGTCATCCAATCCTCTAGTCATCACAGAGTAGAATTCATTTCTTTAAATCTTCTGAGAAAACATCCTCTCATGTCATCCATATCATCCTATTTGAAACTAAGTGAAAGATGTTGCCCCGCGGATGTCGCCGGACCAGGCCAACACATTGTGGTCACGTCGCGGCCACGCCGCGGTCACGCCGCGGTCACGCCGCGGTTACGCCGCGGTCACGCCGCGGTCACGCCGCGGTCACGCCGCGGTCACGCCGCGGTCACGCCGCGGTCACGCCGCGGTCACGCTGCGGTCACGCCGTGGTCACGCCGTGATTTGGCCCTGCTCTAGGACGACACCCTGTGGCGGTTACTCCTCCAGGACGACACCCTGCGGCGGTCACGCCGCGGTCATGCCGCAGTCACGCCGCGGTCACGCCGCGGTCATGCCGCGGTCACGCCGTTATTTGGCCCTGCTCCAGGATGACACCCTGCGGCGGTTACTCCTCCAGGACGACACCCTGCGGTGGTTACTCCTCTAGGACGACACCCTGCAGTGGTCACGCCGCGGTCACGCCGCGGTCACGCCGCGGTCACGCAGCGTTCATGCCGTTGTCATGCCGCGATCACGCCGCAGTCACGCCAGGGTCACGCCGCGGTCACGCCGGGGTCGTGCCGCGGTCACGCCGCGATCGCGCCGCAGTCACGCCGTGATTTGGCCCTGCTCTAGGATGACACCCTGCGGCAGTTACTCCTCCTTAGAGAAACATTTAATGGTTAGCTTTATAATTTTTCGTATTTCCTCATTCCTAAACTATATCTCCTCTCAGAGCTGCCTCTCATCCATCTTTCCACAAAACGTGCATAGCAGGTGGTACAAAGGCTCAATTCAACTGAAAACATTGGTTTGGAATTGTCTGGCATATTTTATTTTACATGTATCACATAATATTTGTTCGGTAATTATTCTTTTTCATCATCCTCTTCACATGTTGTCCGAACTAGATCATCCTCATCCTCTGCACATGTCTTCTGAACCGGATCAGCCTGTTGTGATGGAAATTCAATGTCTTCTTTTGGTTGTTTTAGATGAAATTCTTTCCATAATTCCCTCATCTCATGTATCACTCATTGAAGGAGGATGATCACTTCCAAGTTGAGTTTTAAAGGCTACACACAATCTATTTGATGCAATTCCAAAGAGGTTGTTCTATTCTGAGGGCCTATTTCATGTTGGAGTTCCCACATTTCCCCCACAAGCTGGCAAAGGGAGGTCTATTTGGGCCTATGCAAACACGGCTTGTTTGTTATGGACAAAGATGCAACTGGAGACCTGGTTTTCTTGAAGAGTTTCCATGAAGGGTCTTCACTATAGAGGAGACTAGCTCTGGTCTGTATTTGGTAGTTGCTTCCATGATGGTTCCCACAACCGTTTGACTGAATTTCACACCAAACCAAGCCCTGCTAGTGACTATTTTTCGATGCACTATAAAAATTCCATGGCCAACCCACCAAAATCAAACTAGCTATTCCAGGGCCATTTCCACTCTCACTAAAAAATCCAAACTCAAGCCCTACTACAATTCCAAGCTCCCACTTCAATTTAGCCACTATGAACTCTTTCCCAATCCCCCACCATTTTTCAATCCACCTAGGCAACCCATCCACAACTTGACCACCAATCAGGCCTACCCACCTCTCAACTTCTAAGCCACCAACCCCACATTTTCCACCAGGCATCCCACTTTAAAACCATTCCAAACCTCACCCAATTCTAACCAATTAAACCAGACCCCATAACATTTGAATCCCTCATCTAAATTCCTATTCCAACTCAATTATTTTAGACCTAATATTCCCTGCCACTTCAGAAAAACAAGAGCAGCCTACTTAAAATCCAGTCCAACTTAGTTTCTTTCATGCTTGCCCCCATGAGTCCACAGCCTCACCTCAACCAAATTATTAACCACCTGGACACCTGGAAGCCACAAGAGGAGAGAGAAGGTTTATAGTTTTTTTTGTAATATTTTATTCCATTGGAAGAGAATTTGTTGGATGCTGCCACTTGTAATGAGGTACTTAATTTCCTCTCCCTCTTTATTCAATTAAATATTAGACAGATCCTATGTAAAAAAATCATTCTCCACCTCCGAGGAAGGAACTCTTAGCAACCGTTCTTCTTTTTTTCTTCCTGCTGATGAATAAAATCCCCCAAGTATATTGGGAAAATATTATACATTTTTCTTCATTTACCTCTTCTTACTTACTGCTGATTTCAACAGTCGGATTCGGTCTTTTAGCAATAGCCCATGACATCCATCCGTTGTCTAGGGGGTCCAGTGGGGGGGTATGTCCTGGGGTGTCCACGGTCTGGGGGGGCTGTCTTGGGGGGTCTGTCCATGGGGTGTCTAGGGGGTCCAGTGGGGGGGGTCTGTCCTGGGGTGTCAAGGGTCTGGGGGGGGGGGGGGGGTCTGTCCTGGGGGGTCTGGGTTTGGGGGGGTAGGTTCTGGGGGGTGTCCATGGTCTGGGGGGGCTGTCCAGGTTCTGGGGGGGGTCTGTTCTAGGGTGTCCAGGGTCTGGGGGGGGGGGGGCAGGACTGGCAGGGGTGTCTATTGTCTGGGGGGGTCTGTCCTGGGGTGGGGTCTGTCCTGGGGTGTCCAGGGTCAGGGGGCAGGGGGGGCAGGGGGCAGGGGTGTCCAGCAGGGGGAGGGGTGTCCAGCAGGGGGAGGGGCTGTCCAGGTAGTGGGGAGGGGTGTCCAGCATGGGGGATGGGTGTCCAGGGGGTGGTCTAGGGGTGTCCAGGGGTGGTGGTCCAGGGGGAGGGGTGTCCAGCAGTGGTTTCTATTGCTGGTATTCTTTTTTGGACTTGAACAAATTATGCAAGGACTCGGCGAATGGTGGGGGTGCAGGTGGGGGTGGATAGTGGGGGTGCAGTGGGGGGGAGGGGGACCTGGGTGCAAGGGGTAGTGAGGGGGCTGGGTGTAGGGGGTGGGGGCTGGATATAGGGCTAGGTGCAGGGGGGATGGGGGGGGGGGGGGGGCTGGGGGCCTGGGTGCAGGGGGGCAGTGGGGGTGCAGTGGGGGGGGGAGGGGGACCTAGGTGCAAGGGGTAGTGAGGGGGCTGGGTGTAGGGGGTGGGGGCTGGATATAGGGCTGGGTGCAGGGGGCTGGGGGGGGGGGCTGGGGGACTGGGGGGGCTGGGGGCCTGGGTGCAGGGGGGCAGTGGGGGTGCGGGTGGGGGTGGATTGTGGGGGTGCAGTGGGGGGGAGGGGGACTTGGGTGTAAGGGGTAGTGAGGGGGCTGGGTGTAGGGGGTGGGGGTGGATATAGGGCTGGGTGCAGGGGGGATGGGGGTGGGGCTGGGGGCCTGGGTGCAGGGGGCAGTGGGGGTGCGGGTGGGGGTGGATATTGGGGGTGCAGTGGGTGGGAGGGGGACCTGGGTGAAAGGGGTAGTGAGGGGGCTGGGTGTAGGGGTGGGGGCTGGATATAGAGCTGGGTGCAGGGGGGGATGGGGGGGCTGGGGGACTGGGTGTAGGGGGGAAGTGGGGGTGCAGTGGGGGGGAGGGGGACCTAGGTGAAAGGGGTAGTGAGGGGGCTGGGTGTAGGGGGTGGGGGCTGGATATAGGGCTGGGTGCAGGGGGGATGGGGGGGGATGGGGGGGGGGGGGGGGTTGGGGGGCTGGGGGCCTGGGTGCCTGGGTGCCGGGGGGTAGTGGGGGTGCGGGTGGGGGTGAATAGTGGGGGTGTAGTGGGGGGGGAGGGGGACCTGGGTGCAAGGGGTAGTGAGGGGGATGGGTGTAGGGGTGGGGGCTAGATATAGGGATGGGTGTATGGGGGGATGGGAGGGGCTAGGTGCAGGTGGTACTGGGGGTGCAGGAGGGTGTCAAGGGGGGTGTCCAGGGGTGTCAAGGGGGGTTCTAAGGGGTTCTATCCAGAGGGGAGAGTGGTGGTGTGTAAAGGGGTGGGGGATGTGCATGGGGGGTTTGTCCAAGGGGGAAGGGAGGAGCTATAAGGGGTCTGTCCAGTGAGGGGGTGTGCAGGTGGGGGGGCAGGTTCTGGGGGGTCTGTGTTTGGGGGGGAAGGTTCTGGGGGGTGTCCATGGTCTGGGGAGGTGTGCAGGATCTGGGGGGGGCAGGGTCTGGGGGGGGGGGGGGGGGGGGGGGCAGACTGGCAGGGGTGTCCAGGGTCTCGGGGGGGGGGGGGGGGGTCTGTCCTGGGGTGGGTTCCAGGGGGTGTCCAGGGGGTGTCCCGGGGTTTAGGGGGTGTCCAAGGGGTGTGTGCAGGTGGGGGGGGGGTGTCCCGGGGTTTAGACTAACTTACTTACATATCATTCTTAAATTTTAGTTCTATATCATGTAGTATAATTATGAGTTCATATTTCCTCATGAACTGAATATTTAGAAGTTAAAAACGATTTGTATATTTTAGTTGGATTACTATAAAAAAAAGATTTATTGTAATCATGAATTGAGCATAAGAAAAATTTATGAATTAAACTACTTTTGCAGTTAATTTAGTAGGTTTCATTTGTATTGAAAGCATGCTAACTGAATTAAATTTTGTGGGGGGGAAGGGAGGGGGTGTGCAGGTGGGGGGGGGGGGGGGGTAGGGGGTGTGCTGGGGTAGGGGGGGCTGCTGCGGAGGGGGGGGGGTCTGCAAGGCAGTTGGGAGGAGGGTAGGGGGGTCTGCAGGAGGTGTCTAGGGGGTGTCTAGGGGTGTGTCCAGGAGGTGTCCAGGGGGTGTCCAGGGTCTATCCAGGGTGTGTACAGGGGGTGTCCCGGGTGTGTCCAGGGGGTGTCCAGGGGGTTTCCAGGGGGTGTCCAGGGGGGTGTCCAGGGGCATGTCCAGCGGGTGTCCAGGGGGTGTCCAGGGAGTATTTTATTATGGATTTGGACACCCTATAGCCACGGTTCTAAACCGTGGCTATTGGTTTATTTCCATGGCTTTAAACCATGGCTATAGACATAATGCCACGATTTTAAACCGTGGAAATATATTCTGTCCGGCCTTTAGTATAGTCACGGTTTGAACCGTGGTTGTATACCTAAAGCCACAGTTTGAACCGTGGCTATAAATTTAAATCCACGATTTGGAACCGTTGCTATAGGTCTAGGCCTATAGCCATGCCAAACTTAGCAACGGTTCGAGGAACCGTGGCTATTACCTATAGCCACGGTTTGAGGGCCTATAGCCACGGTTTAGAACCGTGGCTATAGCCTGAATTTCCAGTAGTGCGTAGCAATACCATTATCCTCATCCATGGTGTTAACCGAACCTTTTCCTTTGCACTTACTGGATTTGTGTCCTTATTTTCCACACCCAAAGCATCTTCCAGTTCCTTTGAAACAATCTCCCCGATGCCTCTTCCCACATGATTTACATGAGGGAAATTGAAATTTCTTTCCTCTATGATCATCATGAAACTCCATCTTTCTCTTATTATCTGAGTCGGGAAACTTACCAAAGTTGAGATTATTGATCATATTATGAGATTGCTGATTAGGAGTAATAACGATGTTTGGACTTCCAAATCCTGTTTCATTTGGTTTCTCATGAATAATATCATTCCATTGTCCGTTATATCCTCCATTATCATGAATCTTCCTGTTTCCAGCCATTTTCTAAAACCCAAAAGAATAGTGTGAGAGGAAAAAATAATGCTAGGGAAAACAACATAGTAAAGGGGGATCACCCTCAATGTCTAACATCTTAGGTTAAATTCTAAGATCATTACCGTAGTTCTAGGACTATATCCTATACGTATACTTATCCTTAGGGACATCCCTATACATACCTTAGAAATATCTCTAGGGATCTCACTAACGTTTTCGAATCCTAGTTTCCAATGGTTGACTAAACCATTCCTCTGATACCAACTGTAGAGACCCGAAACTTAACATACATGTACATTACATTACTTTTGCAGAATACTTAGTACATAACAAAAACACACACACAAGGACCGTAATAGTTTAGTGTCTTTGGAAACTCGGAATATAATCTTCTAATCGTGGTGAAAGATCTTCAACATCTCCCATAAAGATCTTCCTTTTTTTACCTAAAACCTTTATTTATATCCTGGGGAAAAGAAAACATAAAAGGGTGAGCTCAAATGCTTAGTAAGGGTAAACAAAAGAAATATCAATCACATCATATTCATAAGAACATAACATTTTGGAAATCTTAACCTGCAAAAGAGATCATAATATCAAAACCTGTGATAAATCATAGTAGTGAAATGTAATCCCAATAATCATAACTTAAAACCTGAAACTTTTTGGCATACACACATAATCATAGAGAATCATTTCTTATTAGTCAAGACTCATTGTCAAGACTATCTTAGTGGACAAAGTCCATTTCTGAACCGAGTTCACTCCTCATTTCAGTCATGTTTCACTGAACCGGTTTAACCTGTCGTTCCATCCATGTCTATATCATGAGATATAAAATCTTTACCCAATGCATTGGAGGGAGAAATAGGTCCTACCCATCTCATAATGATACCATTCATATGTGTGCCACAAAATCATAAATCATACATCATTGCATAACCCATGTAATAAAAATGGGATTCTTAAACAACATAACATCATAAAACAATTCATATAAGATAAAGGAATTCATAAAAATAATTCCATCACAACATAATCAAATAAATTTAATAATAGGTATAAAAACAGAACCCTATATTATCTTAGATGGAAAATAATTTTGATAAAACACTTGAACTCCATTCTTGAGGAAAATATCATTTCTACATAAAAAAACATTTTCCTTTCTTAACATGTCATACTATTTTAAACTAAAAGAATTTGATTAAAAATAAACTTGAAAACTTGTAAATGAAGCTTCTTGGAAATAATGTTTTAAAAATCCATTCATGCCGTATAAGTTAAAAAAAATTCTTCTCGTACTTTTGTCGGAAAAGTCAAAAAGTACCTCGTACAAAAAATGACACAAGATTCCTTTCATATCCTTTACTAAAAACTCACCGAAGGGTAAAATTGGATTTAAATTATTGTAGGTGGATGGAAACAATATTAAATATTGAGTGAACATGGATGTGGATGATAAAATACACCCCAGTAAATACCAAAGTATAAACAATCTCGGATAAAAATGAGATTGTGATATTTTCCCTTACCTTAGGTCCAATTTGCTTCGTAAGTGTCTGAACCTCCTGTATAATGATTTAAATAATGAAATTGACTTATTACAGAATCATATTCATTGTTATTATATCATATATGGTTCACTTATGACTTTATATTACCCGTTCTTTTGTAAATTCATGTTAAAGTAGCATTTTGGGTAAAATCGTTTCATTTGTCGTCCGTGCTTTGACTTGTAATTATTCATATGATTACTTAGATCATGATTACTTAATTATAGAATATAAAACATGATTTATATATAATATATATTCAGAATATACATATATATAATAAATTAGTAAATGGAAATAAATACACCGTTCATGGAGACGGTAGGTCGTACATACGCATGAACGCTGTTTTTGTTTCCTTATTGAGTTGAATGGAATTAAGTAGATGACATACATATATATACACATAAATCCAGTATCATTATTATGTAATATATTTCATGATTACTTATTATATATACTTTATAATCATTCATGAATGGTTAAAGTGGAGAATGAATCTCATCACGTCGTGGAGACGGTAGTCCGTACGTACGCACGAGTGATGATATCGTTCTCATGATCATGGAATTGTATTGGAGTGTATGTATACTATTTCAAAATCAATATATATTTACAATAATCATATATAGTTATTATTTACACCATTATACCAATCCAAGTAAGGTTGTGGTGGAAAATAGATTACACCACGGCGTGGAGACGGTATTCCGTACGTACGCACGCGCGGTGATTTTGTTTTCCGTAGGATGGATAGATGGTGAAATAGGGTTGTTTAATACTTATAATAACATATCAGTATATAAGTGATACTGATTTTATTACTTCATAATGAAACAACCTAAGAAGAATAAGTGTAAGAAGAAATAAAGTTGAAAGAATCGGTAACGGACATTACCTCTTCTTTGAAGCACCTCTTTGAGTCCTCCTCTTAGGGCACTAAAATTGGTCTTTGAAGAACACCAGGACCTCTAGGATGTTTCTAGGGAAGTGGAGAAGAGAATTTGGCAGGTTTTTTCCGAGCTTTAAGGCTAAAAGTGGTGTGAGGAAGCGAGGGAGGAGGTGCCCTTTTATAAGGGAGGAGAGGGGCACCTTTGGAAAACTAAAAATATTATTTTATTATAAAGTCATATTCGGTTTTAAATAGCTCAAAATTGATTTATTTCGAAGATAAGGTGTGGAATGGGTCGAAATACTCTCATCCAATAGAATTAAGAGAAGTCTAGGTTCCTATTTTAACCTTATCATTTATATTTAACTTTAAGTTAGATAATTTTACTTTTACCGTGTCTTTTTGTGTTCTTACACTATAAGGTTAATAAACTTACTATAACAAGCCAAACGAACCCCAAGTTGTTTATTATTAATATATATAATCTTATCTAAGTCCTTTAGCCGAGCCTTAGATTTTTAGGAATAAAATAACAATTAATAATATAATACTTGTTTTAAAAACTATTTTATGTCAATTTTGACACTATTTAGCAATTGATTTTTGTGAAAATCATAACAAAATGATTAGTTCGAAAAAAAGTTACTTAAATCAATACTAACATGTCATATTAACCTAGAAAATTAGTGTAATTCATAAAAAGTCTCGAATTACATTTATTTGGGTATTTATAACATCAATTATGTCAATATTTCATTAATAAGATAATTACTGCATCATCGTTGTATCATAAATAAATTAAATTATTTAATGTATAAAAATTACAAATAAAATACCATTATGTAGGAAATCTTTTTATATTTCCAATGAATATTTATAGTCGAATTTATCTTATGTATAACCCCATATTAAAAATTATCTACTTATTAAACATTGATTTTAACTATTTTAACCCTTCTTTAAATAAATTAATAATAAATGTCCTAATCTAATCCAAGTGGGCCTAAATGGTCATATTTTATTACTAAGGTTGTTTTTGGTCGAATTACACTTATCCAATAGAATTAGTACATGTGTTAGGGTAATAATAATATCTTTTTTACCCTTAATTACCCTATTTACTTTTAACCGTGGTAAAAAAAGTAAAAAGTTACTATTCACCAAAAATTATTTTCATCTCATTGAACCACATTTTAGTCCTTGATATTAACCTTGTGTCTCGGATTTTCAAAATTCCACTCACAGAAGCGGTAAAATTAAGTTTTATTAAAAATTCAGTTTTTTTAACTACCACTTAGTGGTTTCACTATTCATCAAAAAATGAAAGTTTCCAGAAAAATACCAAAAATTATGCCTAAGCTATATTTGATATTATGAATTCAAAAATTATTTCTATTTTATCAAATTCAAAACATATCAGTTACTTTAACTAATTTAAAAATTAATTTCCGTCGTTAAAACAAATAGCGTGTTTTTAAGAGATAATAACTATCAAAAGATTGACACTTGTTTATAACTGGTTTAAATTTGAAATTACATCCAATGACCAAAATTGTATTAAATTGTAAAAATATATTCTAAATATACTTTAAAACCACTCAAATTAATAATTTATCACTATTAATTATTTCGATTAAAAAAGATTTTTTTAATTAAAATTTTGTAATTTTCACTATTCATCAGAATATGAATGTTATCCGAAAAGTACCAAAATTTCACCCTAAGCTAATTTCGATATTCCGAATCCAAAAATGAAGTCCGTTTTTAAAGATAAAATTTATAAAATTTCAAAAAGTGGCTATTACTATTCATAACAGCTAGTTCATAATAATATTATAATAATATCTCATTTAGTGAAACTCGGTATTGTGTACTACACACGCTATCGTGGAAGGTCGCAATTGCGTGTAATGCAAGATAAGTCAGGGATCTGTGTACTGAAAGCTCCTTTTGTTGTAGCGTACAACACAAGACATCAATAAAATTAAAAATAATATTTTTCATAAAATCTCGAGGTGTTACATCCATCCTCATAGATTGATATACTTGAACCTCAGCCTATGAATCAGCCTAGAATGGGGTAGATCTGTAAAAGCGTCTAAAACGTTCAACCTCAGATAACTCACATGAGAGGAAGAAATAGGAAATGAGGACAAAGAAGAACTAATAACTCACCGCTGTGATTTTATTGCAACCAACAACGTTCGATTCGGAGAATCGGTGACAGATCGGTGGATCGGAAAAAATTCGGCCTCCTCGGATGCCCTGTACGAAATTAGGCAGAGAAGAAGACAAAAACAGGGTTAAGACATGACCCCGGTCTGATTAATGAAATAAAAAGAAAATTACACGGCATGTAATTTTAGAGTACATGGCGTGTACATTGGTTTTTTGTACCCCGCTTTAAGCGGCCTCCATGTCAACCCACACGTCCGTGTGTGTGGCCCAGACACGGCCAACACACGACCTCGTGTGGTATCGATGTACACAGTGTGTACCTATAAATTACATGGCGTGTACTCTGAAAATTTCCTGATTTTCCCCTTTTTCTCAAAAACGACCAGAAAAGGAAAAACAAACCTGAAAAGTAGGTCCAGGTTCTTACATATACATATCAGGGATGAGAAGTCGATAGAGGGGGGGAATTAAAATATCTTGATATTTATTTAAAGATAATAAAAACTCTCTTAATGAAAATTTATAAGTGTTTATATATGGAAATGTGATTTTTCAATAAAAATCACTTAATAAAAGTTTTAAAGATCTTTAGTAAGGTTAAAATCTCAGTTAACACATTAGAATATTAAATTGAATATTTTTAGAGTCAGACACTGTGTAATTGTGAGATTTCGAGGCTAGTGGAGCCTTAGTGAAGACAGAATAAAAATATTAAATTATGTGTTCATGATTTATCTCAATTATTCAGGAAACTTCAAAAAGGTTCATTGTATGATAAATCGGAGACCACCATTATGTCTGGGACATAGTGTTTACTCTGGATGGGGTATTATACTGTGAGTGTAAGATATTTTGTCAGGTCACTCACAAGAATAATTTATTTAATATTTTTTTATATTTTTTTCAAAAATAAATTAATATCTCACAAAATATTCTTTGTATGAGAAATATGAGATCGCTTTTGGGTCCGGAACATGGGATTTACCCTAAACAAGGTATAAATTTTGTGTGTCGGGTGTTTAGAAACATCACACCTAATAAATCCCTATTTGATATTTAATTGATTATTTATTCCAAATTTTAATGGATAAATAATTAATATCTCACAAATGATGCATCTTATAGGAAATATGAGGCCACTATTTGGTCCAAAATAAAGGGTTCTCCCTAGTAGGGGTATAAATTTTGTGTGCGTCAAACATTTGGACATATAACAATTGAGGATAATTTATTTTGAATTTGAATTTTTTTTTGGGAAATTAAAATAATTATAATAATAATAAGTCTGTAATATATTATTATTCATATTATTAGTGTTCTAGAAATTAAAATATAAATTAAATGTGTAATTTAATTCACTTAATTGAGGAATGACATTTCTCTATGGGTGGATATTTATTTTGTGGTAATATAATAATAGTAATATTATAATTTTCCCACATAAATAAAATTGTGTGGTTAATATAAATTTATTAACTACTTGGTATTTAATGTAAGTTTTTTTAAATATTAATGGTGGAACTAAAGTGATATATTTAATAATAATAATAATAAATATTTTTGTTGTTGTTATTATTATATATGGAAAATAATATTAATGATAGAAATGATGAAAGTGATTTCATAATATAATTTTTTATTTTTATTATTATTAATGTGAGATATTTAATAATAATAATAATTTTTGTTGTTTTTGTTGTTAATTTATGAAATAAGTGTTTCATTTTTTTCAAAACATAGTTTCAGTTATAACTCATTCACACAGTTTCGTATTGATGTGCCATCACCTGTAGTACGACCCTAAAATTGAGGCAGTCATTTCAAGACCAATGTTGAATATCCAATTCAACTTCATGGTATAGGTATAAGTAACGCCCAATATGATGATGGGTTGGTGCATTAATTAATAGGAGAGGGTACTATATCATTTATTTAATTAATAAATGATACTAAATTGATTGATGAAAAGGTATTATAAATTGAATTTTTTGATCTTGTGATGATAATTTTTTCATGAAATTTTTTTGTGAGAATGTGATTTGAACATGTGATTCATTTCGCATCTAGGAGATCACTCATGTGTGGGAGGTAGTCTTTTATGTCTTCATTAAATTTTTAGAGAGTGAGAGGTCCATGTGTTGAGATATTGAGTGTGTGTTGTATGAGGTTGATCTTCTATGGTTTAATCTTTATAGATCAGTGATAGGCACAAGAGAGTTTAACAATCTGGAGAATTTTCATTCTTGCTAACCTTATTTTCTCCTTCTATTTTTGTTTTTGTTTCACTTTCCTCTCCTTTTTCTATTACTTTCATTTCCATTTCATATTCACTATTCATGTTTTATTTTAGTATTTTCTAAATAGATAAAAACACAAAAATATTTTAGAAGAGTCATTGAGATAAACACACTACCTCTATAAGAACCCAGATCTTCTTTTGAGGTATGGATCTTGATTTTGGGTGTTTTTTTAGAAAAGTGAGATTTTTTGGAAATTTAAGGAGAACACGCCACGTACTAAGGAGTACACATCGTGTACCCAGTAGTTTCGGGTAGCCGTGTACTGGCCATGTAATAGCCGAGTACATGGCCATGTGGGGTGACCTGGAGACCGCCTAAAGTGGGGGGCCATTTAAGGCATGTACGTGGCGTCTACATTAAATGAACACGCTATGTACTTTTATATTTATTTGTTAAATCAGACTGGGGTCACGTCTAATTTCTAGAAACACCTTCTTCTAGCCTCGTCTCATCCAGAAGCAATGGAAATCACTGAATCTTCTCCAAGCCCCCGATCTTTCATCCATTCTCTGAATCAAACATCGTCAATTACGTTGGAATTAACATGGTGATTTCTTCCTTCTACTAAAGCCTCTCCTTCCTATATCTCTTCTTTTGTGTGATATTCAAGGTTGAGAATTTTTTGGGTTTTTGTATATCTACAACATTCTAGGTCGATTCAAAGGCTGAGGTTCAACTATATCAATCATAGAACATTGAAGTAGGTGGTTTGTGCCTTTCTATATTTTTCTTTGGATTATATGTGAAAAAGTTTCAAATACCATTGTTAAGGTTGTTGCGTGTCTTGTAATTTTAACCATGTTGATGCCTTATTTTGTTGATTTTCTTGTGTAAGGGTTTTGATTATAAATTAGGTTTATTACCATTCTTATGGATGTGTTTTCCATGTTTGTTTGATATTGGCCATTGGGTTTAGAACTGCCCGTTATGCTGTTTTGTATTCCATGCCTAGTGTTGTTAGGATTTAGTTAATATTATATGAGATGCCTGTGATATACTTTGGAACTGTTTAGCCATGTATTATTTGAGATTACTTTGGTCTTCTTTATATCATATGTGCATGACTATATTACACAATGATGTGGGAACCTGGTGTTGTTAGACCGTGGGGGGAATCAACTTTGAGGGCTTCCCTATAGTGTCTATTATACTTTTCACAGTGTGAGACCTTATGGGGTATGGACATTGAGTGCTCCCTTAGAGTGTCTATACTATACCATTATGATACCATAGGGGGAATAGACTTTGAGTGCCTCCTCAAAGAGTCAGTAGTTATCCTTAAAAGACTATAGGGGGAATTGATGGTGATTACATCCTCAGAGAGTGTTTGTCTTTGTGAAACCAGATTGGTTAGACCGTGAGAAATTTCTGAGAGGGTTGCTTGTGGATGATTAGTTGAATAATTAATCAATGTAAATGAATGTAGTTTGCAACTATAGGACTGTTTACTTTTGATTAATTCATTGTTTATTAATTCATCCTTCATTTTGTATGATATATATATTCACTAATAGTTTGGCACAGATCATTGGGTGGTTGCCTATAGGTATTCATCTCATGCCCTATTTGGTTCATGCTTTTGGGCCCAGAAATATTATATTGTTGTAGGTGTAGATAAGGTCAGGTGCCCTTCGTCATCAGGTACTTGATTGATGTGGACCAGGAGAGAATAAGACCAAGTTGAGGCTTGCAAAGCTGGTGGATTTTTCTTGTTTTATTTTTACATTGGTTTAGTACTATATTTCCAGCATTGTGACTTGTTTGGCCACTTTCCTAGACATATGTGACATGAATAATTTATATATGTGCTCTTGTTGTTTATTTACTTTCAATCTTTTGTTGTTTTCTTATTGTATGTTATTACTACCTTTGTTGTTGTATAATATTTCTATTCTGATGTGGTACTCTTCCAATGAGGTAAATGTTTCCCCACTATCACACCTAAGGCCCTCGATTCTAGTCGGCAGCCTCTATCATTCGGGGAAATGTTCTTGAGGCCATGTGACCAACCAGGTACGGGGCATCTTTGGGCGGCACCTGAAACCGGGACATATCAAAGTGGTATCAATGGAATTATTTTCTTCTTTGACTTACTATTTTGAGCCTATAGATAGGAATATAAATGAATAGGTAGTTGGTAATAAGTTGTTCCCTAGAGTAGTTAACCCTTGTATAGGGAAAAGTCAATATGCCTTGATTATTGTAATATTCTAGTATTGAAATTGTAACAGTTGATTTGATTTCACCATTGGGTGGTTCACAAGTTCTGTGGAGTTATCATTGATATTATTGAGGTTCTATTTCTATTGCAACCTAATGAGATGAGGGTATATCATCTCATTCATCATATAGTCACTTCCTATAGACCACATGTCATGCATTCTTGTCATGCCATTTAGGGTGCATTCCTAACTGCATGTTTTTGTGATAGCTGTTGTGCTAGGTATGCATGTTGTTGTGATAGATGCCGTGATAGAATGCCTGCTATTTGATAGGGTATTGCTAATACGTAAATTTTCTTTTGAATGGGCTCCATAATTTGGTCCCTAATGTGTTATGGGCCCTCATGGATCAGAATTTTGTGGATCATGAGATTGATTTCACTATTATACATTGTGATATACATGAATATGATGCCAAGATTTTATTCGTAGGGAATATGGGCCCCCACGGATCGGAATTTGGAACGTTAATGTTTGATTCAATGTTTTTTTTGGGTTTCATAGTAGCTTTTGAAGATTAATATCCGTAAAAACCTACAACACCCGGTGTGCAATGATGAATAAATTCCATGTATCCTTCTGTTTGGGAAGGAAAAGTTTTTATTAAGTAAAGGTTGTGTACTATATGTATAGGTCGTGTACTCCTTGACTGTTTGACTGACTGTATGGGCAGATACATGAGGTTGGGAAATATTTGGTGGAACACACCATGTACCGGACGTACACGTAGTGTTGTAGATACCATGTGTCTATCCATGTGACTAATGACACGGATGGATAAAACTCATGTAGTACACACCGTGTATAGCGTGAACACGCTGTGTAGAATTGACCATGTATCCATCCATGTGACCAATGACACGGGTCTGTAAAATCCTTCAAGTACACTCCATGTCTGGCATAAACATGTCGTGTAGTTTTTTTCTTAGAGAACCATTTGGTTTAGAAGTGTAATGGTACTCGAGTAATGGAGAATGATTCAAGTGCATGTTGTGTCCTTAAAAGGAACACTTCGTGGGAAGGGGGTGTTACATGACTAGGTTTGGCTGAGGTTCATGCCCATGTAAAGGCTTAAGAGAACATGTTGTGTAGGGTTCATACATTCCGCATATCCGTGTTTTGAAAAGCATGAATATTTTCTTTCTATTGTTCCATTCCAACAATTCTATGTTTCAGTCCTTGATAATCATGAACAAAGGTGTGTTCTTGACCTTGCAGAGTCATGCCATCGAGACGTCCTCTGGTTGTATGTTAGATACAAGGCAACGACTAGACACCGGACATGGTAGATCTGGTACTACTAGGGGATCCTCCCTCTATGTCTGTCTTGTCACCATCTGTCATTCTAGATACAGGTGTCGATGAAGAGTTCTGAGAAGGCTTTATGAGGTTTATGCAGAATCCTGCCCCATCTATGGTAGAGTTGATGCGTGTTTTTAGAAACAGCATCCTCTGACTTTTTCGAGGGATGGAGGGCCTCAGGTTGAAAAGTCATGGTTAGAAGCCATGGTGTTTATCTTTGATCATCTCAAGACACCTCCATAAGGGAGGATGAATCTTGCTACGTACATACTTCGGGATTCCTCCAAGAGATGGTGGGATGTGATATCATAGGTGGGATTCCAGTGGATTGTGGGTTAGGATGAGTTCCAGCAAAAATTCTAGGACTTAATCTACACAGAGACCTTGAGGGATGATAGAGCCCGAGAGTTAATGAGTTTGGAGCAGGGTGCTATTTCAGTCATGGAGTATTCTTCTCACTTCACAGAGCTGCAGCGCTTCACACCATTTTGGGGGTGATGAGTTATTTCTGGAGACGATGTTTGAGTATGGTCTCTGGCATGATATACGATCTCAGGTGAATATCTTCTAGCTGACTACCAAAACTTCTATAGTCCACCAGACACTGATCACCGAGCGCAACCTGAGGGATTTTGGAGCTGTGAGCTAGGGAGGATTGGCATCTGGAGTTGGTATTCCTCTATCTGAAAATAGGAAGTGTCATAGGGAGTCTATGTGTGGAGATCCGAGTATGTGAGATACTTATTCAGGTAGCTAGGTGGTATGCTACCAGTGTGGGAAGAGCGGTCATACGAGACCACATTGCTTGAGATACCCAGTTGAGTGCTGATCATGTGGTAAGATGGGTCATATTCATCGTTTTTGTCAGTTTTTATCACTAGTAGCTGGTGATAGGGGTTCTACTATGACTCCATGTTCATGAGGAGGACCACAAGTTTCTCATCAGTTAGGGAACTAGAGTTCGTCCAGCAGTTCATACCGAGGTGGAGGTCATGGCCGCAATGGTTAGACATAGGGTTTTGGATAGCCGTAGAGTGGATCAGCTTAGGGATCACATACATCCTTACAAGGTTGTGGCATAGGTCGGGATTTTGCATTGGAGTAGACCTAGATGGAGCAGGGTCCCAGATCTTCTACGGTTAGAGGTATGATTTTGGTTGCCTCAGTTTTAGATTATTCTCTTTTCGATACAGGGGCTTCCCATAGTTTCATATATGTTCTTGATGTGGAGAGTCTTAGGCTATGTACCTTTACATCTGCTGATATCTTGACTTTGGATACTCTATTAGGGACTAGAACGACTAGTGTACGTCAGTGCAAGGAGTTTCCTCTTGAGGTTTGTGGGTGTCACTTCTTATGGAACCTTTATGTATTAGAGATGATTGACTATGATTTCATTCTCGGAATGGATTGGTTAGTTCCCTTCCAAACCATTGTCAATTTCTATCATTGTAGGGTGATTTTCATGTCACTAGAGGGTGGTTTGTTTCTACATAAGGGAGAATGGGATGTCCAGGCGACTAGAGCTAGACCCGGGTATCATGGGTTGAGAGGTGTTACAGCTCATATTGTTATTCTGTATCTGGATGACCAGGGGACTACATATAAGAACTTTCCTCCAGTGGTGGATCATTTCAGGGATGTCTTTCCAAAAGACTTTTCATGTTTCCCTCTATAGTGAGAGTTAGACTTTTCTATTGATCTTGTTCCAGGGGAGGAAACGTTGTCCATTCCCCCATATAAGATGGCTACACCAGAGTTACATGAGCTCAAAAAATAGTTAGAGGAGTTACAGGAAAAGGTTTTCATCAGACCCATTACTTCTCCTTGGGTTTCACCTAACCTTTTTGTAGAGAAGGAGGATGGTACCCTCATAATTTGTGTGGATTGTTGGATGTTGAACTAGTTGATGGTCAATAACTGATATCACTTTCCGAGGATTTATGATCTCTTATATCAGCTTCGTGGAGCCCAAGTGTTCTCAAATATTGACTTACAATATGAATATCATTAGTTGTTCATTAAACCATCAGATATACCTCTTATAGCCTTTCAAAGCAGGTATGTTCTATAAGAGTATGTGGTTATGTCATTCGGTCTCACGAATACGCATGTCGTTTTCATGGCACTGATGAACTGAGTATTCCATCCATACTTGGATTCTTTTGTGGTAGTCTTCATAGAAGATATCTTGGTCTACTCTCACACTTGACACAACCATGCCACCCATATTGAGATCATTTTGAGTACACTGAGAGAGAATCATCTATATGTTAAGCTCTAAAAATTCCACTTTTGGATGAACTAGATTCACTTCATGGGTCATGTTATCTCAGACACAAGAGTATCAGTAGACCCAGAGAAAGTGAGGGCATATTTTTATTGGGAGAATCCAAAGAACTTATTTGAGGTACGGAGTTTTATGGGGCTATCTGGTTACTATAGACTTTTTATACAGGGCATTTCATGCTTATCAAAGCCACTGACGGGCCTGAATAAGAAGGGTATGATGTACCTATGGATAGATTCCTATGATTCAGCCTTTCATGTGCTGAAAGGGATATTTACTTCAGCACTAATACTAGTTTTTTAGAGCCAGGAAAGAGTTATAATATTTACTTTGATGCATCGAGTATTGGGATAGGGGTAGTGCTTTTGCAGGGGGAAGGATTCATTGCATACGAGTCTCGATAGTTAAGGACAAGTGAGAAGAATTACCTGACACATGATCTTGAGTTGGCAGCAGTGGTTCATGCCATGCATTGTTGGAGAAATTACCTTCTGGGAGAGAATTTTATGGTGTACACTGACCACAAAAGTCTCAAGTATATCTTTACCCAGCGTGACCTGAATTTGAGACAGTGATGGTGGGTTGAGTACCTTTAGTTCTTTGACTTTGAGCTTGCCTATATGCCTAGAAAATGCAACATAGTGGATGATGAGTTGAGAAAGAGGACTCAGATACTGGCTGTTTAGGAGGCCAATAGTGAGTGTTAGCTTATAGATCTGTTCTCTGAGATGCATTTGGACGTGCATGATAGATAGGGGCAGAAGTGTCTTTCTTCTGTAGCTATTACCTCTACTCTACTTGATCGAGTGAGAATGAGAAATCTATCGGGTGATAAAGGCGTAGTTCTATGGGAGAGTGTGTCAGGAGAGGGGACTATTACTAGGCGGACCATAGGAGAGGATAAGATCTTGTGCTTTCATGGATGCATATGGGTGTCAGCAGATATATGGGAGGAGATTATGTGGGATTTTTATTCCTCAGATTGGGTAGTACATCCTGGTGTCACCAAGATGTATCGATATCCACGCCATCAGTATCAGTGGCCAGGCATGAAGATAGATTTTGTTGGTTTTTTCATGAGGTGTTCCACCTGTCAGTAGGTAAAGGCAGAGCATCAGTGACCAGCAAGGCTTTTTCAGCAGATATCCATTCCTGAGTGGAAGTGTAATGATGTCCTTATGAACATTGTGAAAGATTTAATGAGGTCTCCTCGTGGAAATGATGCAGTTTGGGTAGTGATTGATAGACTCACAATGGTTTCACACTTCTTACTGATCAAGGAGACCTTCAGTGTTGATTAGATTAGAAGGTTGTACATCTGAGAGATTTTACATCTACATGGGGTTCTTCACTCCATCGTTTTAGATAGGGATTCCCATTTTACTTATTCAGACTAGAAAGAAATACAGAGGGATTTTGGTATATAGGTACTTCTGAGTACAGATTACCATCCCCAGATAGATAGACAGTCCGAGCATATGATTCAGATGCTGTAGGATATTCTTTGAGTATGCGTACTTAATTTTGTAGGTTCTTGGGAGAATCACAAACCTCTGGTGGAGTTATCATACAATAATAGTTTTCATACGACTATTCAGATGGCACCTTATGAGGCTTTGTAAAATAGGCCATGACGATCACCCATATATTGTCTGGAAGAAGGAGAGATAGCTATGATGGGACCTCGTCTTGTCTAAGAGACCACATAATAGGTGGAGTTGATTCAGAATAGAATGGCTAATGCAAAGTCACATCAGAAGTCTTATGTTGATCGAAAGAGATGACCTCTGGATTTTGAGGTCGAAGATCAGGTTTTCCTACATGTCACACCAAGGTTAGTACATAGGAGGGTTAGGAAACAGGGAAATATTTCACTGAGATGTGTCAGGCCGTTTGAGGTTTTGGAGAGAGTCGGGCTGGTTGACTATCGATTGTAGTTACCTCAAAGGTACTAGGATATGCATGACATGTTTCACGTTTCTCAGCTATGGCATTACTTCTCAGACCCATCTCTTGTTTTTCAACCTAAGGAGGTTGATTTGGAGGTGGGCGTATTGTTTGAGGAGAATCCTATATGGATTGTTGATCACAGTACGAAGGTTCTTTATGGTCGGTCTGTTCCTCTGGTATGGGTGTTGTGGTAGAACAGGTGAGTATAAGACGATACTTGGGAGAGGGAGGCCGATGTCCGATCACAATGGTCGGAGCTGTTCGAGGATTGGTCTTTTGTGTCTCCTTGTTAGGGAAATTCCAGGATGAATTTTTTTAAGGGGGGAATTTTGTAAGAACTCAGATCTTCTTTTTAGGTACGGATCTTGATTTCGGGTGTTTTTAGAGAAAAGTAGGGTTTTTGGAAATTTAAGGTGTACATGACATGTACTTAAGAGTACACATCATGTACCCAGTTGTCGTGGGTTTCCGTGTACTGGTCATGTAACAGCCGAGTACAAGGCCATGTGGGGTTACTTGAAGACCTCCTAAAGTAGAGGTCAGTTAAGGCATGTACACGACGTGTACATTAAATGAACACATTGTGTATATTTCTTTTTATATTTTAAATCAGACTGGGGTTGTGTCTAATTGCCAAAAATAGCTTATACTAGCCCTGTCTCATCCAAGAGCGACAAGAATCTCTGAATCTTCTTTGATCCTCAGATCCATTGTACATTCTCTGAATCAAACACCATCGATTGTGTTGGAATCGCCATGGTGATTTCTTCCTTCTCCTAGAGCCTCTCCTCCTGAATTCTCTTCTTTCATGAGATATTTGAGGTTGATAGTTTTTTATTTTTTGTAGATCTATGATGTTCTAGGTTGATTAAAAGGTTTAGTTTCAACTATATCAATTATACAACATTGAGGTAGGTGGTTTGTGCCTTTCTGTAGTTGTCTTTGGATTATATGTGCAAAAAGTGATGAATGCCCTAGTTTTGGGTGTTGTGTGTCTTGGAATTTTAACGTCGTTGATGCCTTATTTTTTTTGTTTTCTTTGGTAAGTATTTTTATTATAAATTAAGTTTATTACCTTAGTTATGGATGTGTTTTCCATGTTTGTTTGATATTTTCCGTTGGGTTTAGAACTGCCTATTAGGCTATTTTTTTCCATGCCTAGTATTGTTAGGATGGAATTAATATTATATGAGATACCTATGATATGATTTGAATCATTTTAGCCATGTAGTATGAGATTACTTTGGGATTCTTGATATAATATGTGCATGACTGTATTACACAGGGTTGTGGGAACTTGGTGTAGTTAGACCATATGTGGGGATTGACGTTGAGGTCTTCCCCAGAGTGTCTGTTATAATTTTCAAGTTGCGAGACCATAGGGGGAGGATGTGGAGTGCTTCCTCAGAGTGTCTATAGTATATTGTTACAAGACCACAGGGGGAATATACATTGAGTGATTCCTCAGAGATTCTATAGTTATCATTAAAAGACCACAAGGGGAATTGACAGTGAGTGCTTCCTCAGAGAGTCTTTGTCTTTGTGAAATCAGAGGGGTTAGACTGTGAGAATATTCCTAAAGGGTTTCTTGTGAATGATTGGTTGAATAATTAATAAATGTAAATGAATGTAGTTCTCAACTGTATGACTATTTACTTTTGAGTACTTCCTTGTTTATTACTTAATTTTTCATTTTGCCTGCTATATATATTCACTGACAGTTAGGCACATATATTTGGGTGGTTGCCTATAGGGATTCGTCTCACACCCTACTGGGTCATTATTTTGGGCTCAAATAGTTTATATTGTTGCAGGTATATATAATGTAAAGCTCCCTTCATCATCAGGCACTTGATTTTTATGGAGTTGGAGAGCATGGGACCGAGCTGAGGCTTGTGATGCTGTTGTAGTTTTATTGTTTTCTTTGTACTTTGGTTTAGTAATGTATTTACAGAATAGTGACTTGTTTAGATACTTTCCTAGACATATGTGGCATGCATCATTTATATATGTTCACTAGTTGTTTATTTAATTTCAGTCTTTGGTTGTTTTCTTATTTTATGATATTACTGCCACCATTGTTATATAATATTGCTATTATGTAGTGTTACTCTGCCAATGAGGTCATAGTTACCCCACTATCACACCCAAGGCCCTTGCTGCTAGTTGGAAGCCTCTGGCATTCATGGAAATGCACTTGAATCCATGTGACCAACCAAGTATGGGGCACCTTTGGGCGAAACCCAGAACCGGGATGTTACAGCCTCCTAGAGACTAAGCCCTATGTTTTACACTAAGCTATATCTAGGACATAATATAAATGTATCTTTCACAGTTTAAAGGAAAGGAAATCACGAGTTCCAAGGTTTTAGTGGAGAGTGGTGGAGATCTTTATCCTTTATTATAGGATGTTCTAGCATGTGGGAAAACATTGGTAGCACGAGTACCATTCGAGCTTTATCTAGGTTCTGTTATGATAACCTAGGGTTTCAAGAATTTTATTCCCCATTTCCTTTTTTATTTCTATTTGAAAGATGTTGTCTCCTTCTATGCATGTTTATAGATTGAGTCCATCTCGAAAGTCAAATTTCCATCTCCACAAGATAGATTTCATCACTACCACCCAAATTAGATATATCTGATCCTTAAATAGTTTATTTGGTCCTTTACTACTTTCATGTCCTATAATCTAGATTATTTATTTCATTAATTATATACATATTGGTATGGTGTTCTTATTGTTCACATAGGTCCACAATTGATTGAAGCACCTTATATCACTGTTTTCTTTAATTTTCTTACATCACATTCTTCTTAAATCCATCCTCTTACAACTGTTTCATTTTTAATAAATTTTTCTATATTAAATCATGAAACCAATACCTAGATTAGTGGATATTGGACATTGAATAGGGGTTACCTACATAACATCCTTTCATCCCAATAACTTCCTTACTTCACCACCACATTACTTCCTTTAACCAACAACTTCCTTAAATAACTTATGATAAATCATACCTTAACCAATAACTTCCCTAATAACTTCCCTTCCTAGATTATGATAAATCATAATCAATTAGGAGGAATGAAATACTCAGGGACTGAAAAAAGTGATTGTAAATTATGGAGGAAATGAATTCCTTAAAGTTCAATGGAACTCATCGGATGAATGGACTTTTAGGGGGAATTAAATCACTGGATAACAAATATATTTCTCATTTAAAGGAAGATTATAATAGAATCATAAGGTCTAATACATGAATGGTGGTGAAAGGATTCCAACAGAAGGAAGGAATCAATTTCTCATAAATTTTTTCATTGATATTTATGCATAATACCAGCTGAATAATGATCAGTTTAGATGCATTAAATGATTTACACTTGAAGAGGATAAATTTAAAGGATTCTTTGATCATGAAAACATGGATAAAGATATTTAAATAAATAAACCTAAGTGATTCGAATACCATCGGAATTAGGGACTTTTTTAAGTTGAAATGAATCCTCAATTACATGAAACAAAAACATTGATAGTGGAACCATAAGCATAGAACATTCATGATTGGGGAAGGTTTATCACGGTTAAACTATAATAATTAATTGCATCATAATTCATATGATGATGATACATACATCATATTCCAATTATTTTTGGATTATATATTTTTTTTGATTTGGGGGATTTCATGTACACAAGAGGTGAGGTATAAATTTTCTAGAAGATTACATATGAATGATTTTTTCATAGAAAAATAAAATCATAGGAATATGGATTGAGAGAGATAGAGAAATTGGTAAATTGTTATTATCCCAAAATTAATTCATCAAAAATATTATTTAAATGTTTATAATTAATAAATGTAAGTCAATATAAATGACCTTACTAGAAACAACATGTTATCTATGGAACATGCACCATCATCGAAATGTGAGACTAGATACTGGTTAAATGTGTCGTATGAATCAACTATAAGAATATTATTTTATGAAATGATTTTTTTTGTGACTAGTCAATTCCTTTATAGTGGTGGTAGTAAGTGGATTTATGCTAATCTCTAGAAGGGATCATTAAGAATCCTTTAAGTGTATCATTAAATACATAAAGGGACTTAGATATATAACATTTTTCTTTTGCGAAGATAATCCATTGCATGGATTCATAGATGTGTGTTTTTTGGGTGATTTAGATACATAGAATAGATTGAAAGGCTTCATGTTTATTTTTGGAAAAACAATGGTCAGTCAATTGTCTCTGATGCAGCCTATTTTTTAATTTGTCTACAACAGATGAAAATATTGAGGTAGTGGAAGTAGTTTTGAATTAGAGGTTATCCAACTATAATGGTGGGTTGATCATAAAAATTGGATTGTAATGAAACATGTTCTTATGTCCTATCATCTATAGAAAATGTATTTGAGATATATTTTTTTGTATAATGATGAATCAATGTGAAATATTGTATATTTAGATACAATATTGTTAATCCTTATTCTACATAATAATATAAAATTTTTATATGTTCTCCCATGGATTTATGAGGAACGTCCAAACCATGTAATATTATTTGACCCCATTAATTTTGATATTTCCCTTCTTTTTTTTAAATATTATTGTGTTAGTTTTCTTGATGTGTCTTTGAAAAGTGAATCTTAGTGTAGTGAATGATGTGATTATTATACTCATATTCAAGTACACTAATCATAGGGGGACAAACCATTTGTTTGAATTCTATAGTGCAGAAACCAATATAACATGAAATATTCTAGTGTATTAGAGTTCAATCTTTCAATGTTTCCAAAATTGGTATTTCCCTAGTAAAAACATACTGGGTAACATTTATCAAAGAAAACAATAAGTGACTGCGTATATTTATCATACCAATATATCTTATACTCATTTTATACAAAGTCCCTTGGTTTAGGATGATTCCACCATGCTCTAGTGGAAGCATCCATAATCCCTAGAGAAGAACTATTGAAATTAAATGAAGAATGGGAGAATAATTGAGGAAGAGAGGAAGATATAAAAAACTAATCCATGAATGAAAACCCATGAAAACCTGAATTGATCACCAATGGAACTAAAATTATTAGATAATCAAAGGAAGGAGATCCACACTCCACTGGCATGTCCTGATAACCAAAACTCCAGTGGGGTTTCTTTTGAAAAAGACCAAAATAACAGAAATTCATGAATATAATGGTGGGATTCATGAATCCAAAAAGACTTCTAATAAACTCCTACCAGCCTCCCCATTAATGGGGTTGTGGGATATTCCCAATAAAAAACCCATTGTAAATATAGTAGGATTCCATCAGAATTCAATTGGGCACACGTTGTTCTCCATTAACTCTGGTCACTTACCAACCCTAAAATATATTAACTCAAGCCATACATGTCCATGTTACCAACTCAAAAACATAAATATAAACATATAAAACATGCTAAAATTATACTAACACTGTATCTGTTCTCAAAAATTAAAATTTATCTTTATTTTTATCCTTTTGAATCTGACTATATTCTGGTCCCACTGGTTATTAAAGACAAGGGTTGTTATAAAATTCCCAAAATAAAATTTCTCATCCCAATATACTTTTGAAAATTATTTTTGAATTCCTAAACAATGACTGAAATCCATCACTAACCAATGATCATGATTTTGAACACTTTACAGGCACTCATCCACACACCGTCTCTAGTAGAACTGAATCCCCCCCTTAAACTTCAAATTCAATATATTGAACATCCTGACCATTTTCTAAATTATGTGTTTAAATATGATGGTATATTTACATATATAAAATTGGTTAAAATACACCCATTCATCCACCACCATATTCTTTCTCCGAGAAAATCCAACTTATCGTGAAGGTGAAACATCTGCTCAATTGAATCACGACACCTCAACATCCAAATGCATATAAACAAACATAATTAGAGGATCTTTTACATTAAATCATGAACCAAAAAACTATATTAAATAATGAACCAAATAACTAGATTAGTTGATCTTGGTAATTAAATCGAATTGGTTAATGAAAGAAAGAATGTAGGGAAGTAAGGAAGATATTGGGTAGCAGGGAAGTTATTGGAAAGTTATGATAAAACATATGTTAACCAATAACTTCCCAAATAACTTCCCTATTAATGAAGTTATGATAAATAATACTTTAACCAATAACTTCCCCAATAACTTACCAACCTAGATTAGTGTATCTTGGCCATTAATAGGGAATACCCACATAACTTCCTTTCATTATATTAATAAAATTGTACATATTAAATGATGAACCCAATACCTAGATTAGTGGATCTTAGACATTAAATCATGAACCTAATACATAGGCTTATTGTTAAAGGATTCATTCAATTAGAAGTAAGAGATTATAGTGAGTTTTTTCAACTATTGTTAAACACTCCTCTATCATATTATTATTAGATTTTACTATGAAAAATAGCCTTCATACATAGTAATTAGATGTTAAGACTTCTTTATTACATAGTAAATCAGATGAGTATATTTATATGAATCCTCTAAATGGATTCTCAAAGGATTTTAAAGCCTAACAAGTATTCATTTTAAGAAAATATTTTTATGGTCTTAAGAAATTGTCTATGTAGTGGTAAAAATAATTTGATTCTTTAATACTTCAAAATGAATTTTCTAGAAGTAATTTTGATGCATGTGTTTATTTTAAATCATTCAATAATATTTTTATCTATTTACTTTTATATGTTAATTATATGATTATTATATACAAATAAATTAGTTTTATGAATAAAATGAAAATCTAATTGAGTAGTGATTTTTAAATGAAATATTTTGGTAATACACATTAAATCCTTGGTATAAAAATTACCAGGGATAGAAATTCTAGGGTGTTGTGTCATAATGCATCTATGGTCGTCAATTATCTTTGATCTGATAGCCCATGATATAGGATTCACTGGATTTGAAGGAAATAAATGATAGGGTATTGTATCTCCTTACATATGATCATTGCAGGATTCGATGGACATTACAATGTCATATTGGAAAGGCAAAGATTTCTATGTAGAAAACTATTAACAGATGGACTCAAATCTAAATTGGTCGAAGCCCATCCAATCACCTGTCGATATCCTCTGCCTATGAACCACCCTCATAGAGGCTTTCGGTTTTGTTTCTTCCATGATTGATTAATTTTAAGTAAAACAAGTGGAATAAATAAATTCAAAACAAATGAGGGGCTAAACCTTGAGAAGAAAATGTGTAGTGTTCGATCCAGATTAGGAGGGACCTATGGAAGTGTGAAATTACGACTGTTGAAACCCCCATTGCTCGATCCTTTTTAACCCTCTATACTTTGTTTTGGTTACTCACTCCATGTTTCCCCATATTCATACTACTACGGAGGAATACAAACATCACCTCTTCTCGTGGAATTTTATTATACATAAATAAAATAAGACTCCCAAAAATTAAGGTTCATCATTTGATTGTAATATCACACCATCATTATTTATACATATATATTAAAAATATTATTGGTTTTGGGAATACCTCATTTTTCATATTCTGGGGGAGACTTTTTAGCTCCAGTATAATTTGTGTGTAATATTATAATTAATTGGTGACCCCTGATTTGTGAAATTCATCTATTATTAAACTACAAGCAAAAATGATTAAGCTAATAAATTACTAATTATCAATTATTTATTTCCTACATAAAATTAAATATAATACATAAATATAAAATACATATTACCATTTACTACTGAATGTTATTAATTAATTATTAAAAAATTAATAATATAAATAAATATCTAATGGTCTGTATAAAATCTCTTGAAAATTTTAGCAAAATTTAAATGATATTAAATTTCCAGTTTTACTGTAATTAAATCCATATATAATTATAACATAAACTCTAACTAATGCTTCCTTCCTTAGAAATCCATATGGATTTTCAATGTGGGATTCAGATTCTTTATTTCTTGTGCAGAATTAAATATATATTTTTATTATTAAATATTAACCCATTTTAATTACTAATAAATAATAAATATAATACCTAAATAATAAATATCTATTACCATTTACTATAAATTTTTATTAATTAACCAATTAATAATATTATTATTAATAAAATTATTAATTAATAAGTAACTAATTAGTAATTAATTAATAATTAATTATTAATAGTTATTAGTTATTAATTAATTTAAAATTAAACTATATTTAATTTCCTATTAATAATGTTAATTACTAATTAACTTGTTAGTTAATAATTACTATTAATTATTATTAACCATTTACTAATAACGTTTTAAAAATATTATTTAGTTACAAAATATTAACAATATTTATTAAATTATTAAATTATTAATTATTAATTATTTGTTCTTAAATTATTATTAATTAATTAAATGATTTTTTCTAATTAATTTTAATAACTAATAATTAAAAATTAAAAATTATTATTTACTATTTAGTAATATTAATTGGACAGGGAGAGGCACGGTGTTGACAAAGATGGATTGGATTCAAATAGAGGGTAACCTGGTGAGGCTTCAATGTCCAAGATGGATCTTGTAGATAAGAAAAACCTTGTAGAGGAGACTGTTGGGTTTTAATATTTTTCCCAGAACCATGTTTTGAATAGTGTTTGGGCTGATAAAGCTATGGAGGAGCAGAATTCTACCTCTTTTATACATGTCCTATCTCAAGCCTTAAAGGAGGCCAAACCTATGGATGGTCAAAAAGATGGTGAGAGTGAAGTTCACAACTATATATGTGGCTTTTAAAAGTGTTGTAAAAAGAATTTATCAGTTCTAAAAAAGTTTTGTTGATTTTAGAATCATTAAAAATTGTCCACTATTATCAGCACTAAAAAAGAAATGACAAAGGTGGTCATTTATCAGTTCTAGTTTAGGGATAATAAATTTCATACTACTGTAGTGTGCTATTAAAATTATGGTGCACTATATGAAATACACTTGTACAAGAAAAATTTATAATTTAATTCAAATAAAAATTGCATCACAAATACAATAAAAAACACTATATTATATAAATTTCATGCATTGTTTTGTACAATAATATAAGCAAGTATTATCACAAAAATTCAATAAAAACAATGGTTTCATTGTCTTTGGCACACTACCCTCACTCAAAAATGTCTGATCATGGTATTAATTGTCGAACAAACCACTGAAGCTGGAGAAAAAGAATCCACTTATATAGGAAAAACATTCCTATGTTAGTAATACTATGAAAAAATAAATTAAACATAAATATGAAATAATGCATTAATAAAATGTAAATTTTAATTATAAGGACACACTTTGAGTCATACCATTCATATTGTGCATCTGATTGAGATATGGATGATTCCTACAAATCACAAATGACTCAAAGATCATTTTCCTAAAGTATGAAGACAATATGAATGAGTTTTCTTGGTTTTCAGTATTTTACGTGTCTTTTTTACTAAAATGTCAATTTAAATTGAAGACACACACATGGAGAGATACCAGTCACATCTTGTGTTGGTGTAATTAGATACTGATTCATATACAGCAAAAATGACTCAGGAATCATTTTCCTAAAGTATCAGGACAATTCGAGCATGTTTTCTCATTTTTTAGTGAGTGACACATGTTTTAAACTAAATTTTCAATTTTAAACTAATAAAATACACTTTGAGTCATTATCACACTTCAACCATAGTTCTTTATTTATTTTATTCTTTTCTTGGCTTTGGTTCTTTTGGTTGGGGTTCGGGTTGAGCTCCTTGTGGAATTTTTGAGTTTTATAGGCTTTGAGTAAGTTTGGGCACTGTGCCCAGTTAGTAAGCATGGTTTTGAGGAAAATTGTGTGGCCTGTTAAGGCTCAAGGTGTTTCTAGTAGTTTTTATACTTTCATGGTTTTCCAATAATGGTTTGAGCAAGTTTTTTAACAAACTATGTGAGTCCAAGGAGAAACTATGTGGTTCCTGGATGGTGTCTAGGGCAGTATCACGACATGTTCATGGTTTTCTAAAACTGTTTAGTAAGTGTGCGGGAAGGATCTATCATTTGATTGGGACATTTTTCACAAATGGCATACGATTTCCCAAACTGTGCATCCATCCCGTGTAGGGTGTCCCTATTCTCTAGTGGGATGCACATAGTTGGATGTTTGAAGATCCATAGGTGCACAAGGTACACATATTGATGGTCTTAAAAATGATGATGGCCTCTTGTATTAAATGTCTCTCCCTTGGACCGGATTTACAAACACTCACCCCATTTTCCATTCCTTCTCCCTTCACTTCCTAAAATGGATCTTTAAAAACCCTTGGTAGTTTCTAAATGGTTATTAGGTTTCAACATGATGAAAATATAGGTTTCAAAGATGATTTTCAATTTCTTGGACCATTTGGAATTTTGAGACGTGTCTTGGTAACTAAATTAACTAAAGGTCTATTTGGAACTTTGAGATGCAGTGTGGTTTCTAAATGACCTAAAAGCCAATTTGGAACATTTTGTACATGTTGTGTGTGTAGGTTCTGGGCATATTGGAAGTGTGGTTGGGCTGGCACCCAAATTTAATTTTTTCCATGATCAATGATTATTCCTGGATCAATACGATGATGATTGTCAATATCCATGTAATAGAATCAACGATTAAGATAAAGAAGTAAGAGTCCTGAAACCTTTAGATAAGATCATCCAAATCATGTTTATAATTAATTTAATTAATTTCATAAAGAATATAATACCTGGATCTTTGGTATTTTCTTCATTGATGATGTTGATCATCTGGAATGACCCTTCTATATTATCTTGTTCTGCTTGAAAGGATCCTAACTATAATCCATCTAGAGGTGATACACACGTGCTCTGATAGCCTCTGATCGACACCACCCATTCTCTGGGTGATAGCGAGGTGAAGCGAGTGTCTTATGTTGTTCGTTATTGATCGTTTGTTCTTCATCGTGGAAGAATTTCTCCGGTTCTTGATAGAGGTAGGAAGATAATTCGAGAGAGAAATTGTTTATCTCAACAATTCTAAATCCACTAGCTGTGTGGTTTGGTACATGAAACAATAGTCGTAAGTGTCTATTTATTGACATGGGGCTTCAGTTACAATATTTAATTGCGTAACAGAAATTAAATGCATTCATAACCTTAGAGAAAATTTATGCTATTAATAATAATACAGCATCCTTATTTATGGTGTGCTAACTTGTGCAAAACGGAATTATAAATAAAATTCCATGTCCAAAAATTAAAGCAACGTTATTTAAATTTGTTAAAAATAGTTAATTAATTATTTATCATCTTACAAATAATTATTTTACTACCAGGACGACCTTGGTCTTCTCAAACTCCACTTCCATTTATTTAACACCTAAATAAATAAATAAATAATTTATTCTCTTAAATAAATATTTTATTTAAAAAATAGTAAATTAATATTTATTAAATGTTCAATAAAATAAATAAATATATTTTACCCACAATCTAGTGAATAAATATTCATTTAATTTATGAAATAATTTTAACTTGAATAAAATTATTCCACTGTCTTGAGAATAATATTTATTAATTAAATTAAAATAGAATATAACAGATACCACCATAAACACTTAGTGTGTGATCCTATAGGATTCATTCTGATTAGCATTAGGTTGGCCTGCCGAAAGTCTAAGAGTAATTTCTAGCTATGGGTCATGACACCCAAGAGAAAGAACTTAAAGTCACAACAATGACATCCACATACGAACACTCACTATGTAATATAATCCCTTTGTCGCAATATCTCATCAAGTAGGTTTCATGATAGTGGCATCAACTTTTATGCTTGATACGCCATTCTTTGACTACCTGAAATAGACTCATCATTACATCATGGCTGTGAAATTTCACACAATGGTTCTATTTCAATTGACGGGCCGAGATATCAACTTTCATCAATGGAAGGGACAAATCCTTCCTTGGCTTATCCATTAATAACATTCCACTCAAGACACACCCAACATACCCTAGTTCCCATCAAATGCATGTGTGACGGTTTTCATCAGTAAATCAAAGCGCACAAGTCATGACACGTATTATTGATAATCTTAATGTATAAGGATAATTACACATGCTTTCTGATAGAAATATCGGATGACACCAAAACATGTGGAATTCCTACTTGTGGGTCTATTCTCATAATCTCTTGTCTTAGAGATTACCAAGTAAAAACTTCATGAGAGGATGCCTAATCTACTTACGAGTACTCACACCTAATGGTCTGTGTGATATTTGTCCCATCATTGTATGTCATCCAACTACAGAACTATATTTAAGAATATTTTTATATAATTTTAAGGTTCTCATCATAGCAAGGAACTGCCATGACCTTATCAATGCAACAAATACTCTAGGACATTATTACATCATAGTCATGCAGAATAATGAAAAATACGTAATAATATGTTTAATATTTAAATACATTAAATATCCATGTAATAAAAGTGAAACCAGTTTGTTCTAGGATATTTTCTCTTACAAACTCTCACATAGACTAGAGTCAACTGCCCATGACTTTCAGTCCGCTATACCTCACATGGTGATCATGTATCTATGGAGTCAAGGCTTTAGTCAAGGGGTCCTCTACATTGACTTCTATAGAAATAATTATCAATGCAACTTCACCTCTCAGTGAAAAAACCCTCAATAGATGATACTTCTAAAGTATGGACTTCGTCTGCTGATGTGACCTTGGCTCTTTTGTGACCTTGGCTCTTTTGTGAGATCCACCACTGCATTATTATCACAGTAGAGTATGATGGTATTTTTACTGCTAGGTATCACATCCAACTCTAGGATAAAGCTTCTAATCCAAAATTCTTCTTTAACTGCCTCATAAGTTTTGATATACTCAGACTCTGGTATAGAATATGCGACCACACTCTTCTTTGAGCTCTTCCAGCTCTATAAACCTCCATTCAAAGTGAATATGTATCCCGTTTGTGACTTCATGTCATCTTGATCAGTCTAGAAACTATCATTTTCATATCCTCTGATGACAAGTTCCTCATATCCTCCATAAACTAAGAACATATCATTAGTACGCCGCATATACTTTAGGATAGTCTTGACTGCCATCGAATGGTTGTCACCTGGGTCAGCTTGATATCTTCCTAATATACTCAATGCATAGGTAACATCCAGCCTAGTACGTAGCATAGAATACATAACTGAACCACTCAATGATGTGTAGGGAGTCCTTTCCATTATCGTTCTTTCCTCATGTATCTGAGGAAACATTTTCATAGAAATATGAATTTCTTATGACATTGGAAACAATCCCCCCTTGGATTGTTCCATATTTAATCTATTTGGTATCTTATTAATGTATGTACTTTGACATTGATTCAACAATCTCTTAGATCTATCACGATGAATCTTGATCCCAAGAATGTATGTTGCCTCGCCCAAGTCCTACATGGAGAATCATTGATTCAACTATACCTTAACAGACTGTAAGACCAGTATCTCATTTCCAATATGTAATATGTCATAAACATATACTATTATGAAAATATCTTCACTCCCACTAAACAATTTGTAGAAACAAGGCTCACATTTGTTCCTGATAAAACCAAATTTTGTGATGGATTCATAAAAATGAATGTTCTATGACTTGGATGCTTAATTTAATCCATAAATGGATTTATGAAACTTTCATACCTTATTGGAATCCTTTGGAGTCATAAACCCTTCAGGTTGTGTCATGTAGACATATTCCTAAAGGTTCCCATTAAGGAATTCTGTTTGGAAATCCATTTTCCAATTTTCATAGTCAGGGTAAGCAGCAATGGCCAATATAATTCTAATGGATTTCTGTATTTCAACTAGTGAAAAGGTTTCTTCATAGTCAATGACTTGACACTATTTAAACCCTTTTGCAACCAGTCGTTCCATATATGTACTGACTTTTCCTTCCATGTCCAGTTTCATCTTGAATACCCATTTGCAACCAACTGGCTTTACATCAACTGAAGGATCCACCAAAATCTTGACTTGGTTTTGGTACATGGAATCCATTTCAAAATTCAAGGTTTCTTTCCACTTGGAAACATCTATACCACTTACATCTTCCTTGTAGGTTAGAGTATCATTATTATCAACTAATATTGAGTCACCATCCTCGGTAACTAGAAAACCATACCATTCTAGTTCTCTAACCTCTGTTGTAATCCTATGCAGTTCTTGTGTCTTTGGAACAGTTCTTTCTTCCACAGGGCTTTGTGGAATCTGCTCATGTACCCACTCTTGTATACCTTGATTCTAAACTTCATCAAAGTCTATATCACTCCCATTATCTCTTTTGGAGATGTGATCCCTCTAAAAAAATGGCATGTCATGCCACTATAAACTTTTTTTCTAAGGGGGTTTTATATGTAATATCACCTTATTTCCTTGGGGTATCCTATAAAGGAACACTTAGTGCCTTGGGGTGAAAGTTTCTTACCTAAAGAGGCCTTAACAAACGAATCTCTTTCCAACACATGTAAATTCTAGGATTTCTTTCTACTCTAAAACTCATATGGAATACCATTTATCAATTTAGATAGTACTTGGTTTAGTATGTGAACCATTGGGTGTAACGCTTATCCCCAAAAGGATAATGGAAGACTCGCATGACTCATTATTGATCTCATCATGTCCAACAGGGTGTGATTCCTCCTTTCTCTCAAACCATTCCACTAGGGCATGTAAGGAGGATTGAGTTGGGATCGGATCCCAAACTCCCATAAGTAATCAATGAAGTCTTGATTAAGATATTCTTCACCTCATTCTGAGAAGAGTTTCCTAATATTCTTACCAAGATAGATCTCAACATCATTCTTGTATTCTTTAAACTTATCAAAATAATCTGACTTATACCTCATTAAGTAGATACATCCATATCTACTAAAATCATCAATAATGGTTATGAAGTATGAGTACCCTCCCCTTTATTCAACTGGAAATGGTCCACACACATTGGTATGAACCAATTCAAGAAGTTATTTAGCCCTTTCACCTTTCTCATTAAATGGGGATTTGGTCATTTTTCCTTGAAAACATGCATGACAAATACCAAGTGGTTTTATTTTGAAATAATCAAAATATCCATCTTGATGTAACATTTTCAAGTGTTTCTCATTTACATGACCTAGCCGGTGATGCCAAAGTTGGGTGTGGTAGGATTCAAGTGAAGTATCTTTGTTATCGATTTCAATTACTTGGTTTGTGTAATCTAACACGTAAAGAACGTTGTATAAATGTTCCCTACCACAAAAAATTACATCATTTTAAAAGAAGAAACATTCATTTCCAAACTTGAAAATAAATCCATACGTATCTGATCTAGATACATAAATAATTATTTTATTAATATACAGCACATAATAACAACCCTTTAACACCAAGATCATCCTAGTTGGTAACATGAGGTGGTAGTCCCCGACAGCTACAACAGCAAGTCTAGCTTCATTGGTAACTTGCAGATCTACATCCCCTTGGTCAATCTTTCTTAATCTACTTGGTTCCTGTATTTTGATACATATGTGAGCACCATAAGATGTATCTAATACCCTATTTTTAGAAATAGATATATTTAATTTGATAACAAACACACCTGAAGCTTCCCCTTTATTCTTATGATGGGTGAAATTCCTCTTTCAGTGGCCTTTATGGCCACATGAGAAACAAAATTCCTCTTGTTACCTTGCCTCCCCTTTGATCTTCCTTTTCTTGGAAGGTTGTGCAGAATCTTTGGGCTTAAAGTTCTCCACCTTCCCTTTTCTCTTATTCACCATAAGGAAGGAAGGCATATCACGCATTATATCTTTGTCCAACTGAAGAATAAGGATAAGAAGATCATATTGAGACTTCTCAATGTTTTTCATGTTGAAATTGAAAACTAAGTTAGAGAAACATAGAGGGAGTGATATGAGAATGAGATCGGTGCCTAGTTCTTTGGGGAGTTTAAAACCTAGAACCTTCTGGTACTCAATGTAGACATGATTTCTAGCTGGGGAACCCACTCCAAGCTTACTTTGAAAGAGTGCCTTGGATATCTCAAACATTTCATGTCTTGATATCTCCTAGTAAAGAACACAGAGGTGATCGAGCATGCTATAAGCATCAAGGTTTTCATGAGACATCATGATCTCACTAGAAATTTATGATAGCATCAAACATTGAACATCGACCGCGTCGTTCATATTTTTCTCAGAGACCAGGAAATCCACATCACTCGCCTCTTTGGTAGCCAGATCAGATAATGTTGACTCCAACACGTAAGACTTCCTTTCATGGCATAACATAACTGAGAGGCATCTACACCATTCCTGGAGGTTACTTCTGATGAGGATGTTGTCTTTATCAATAATTGATCGTAGGGATAATGTGTTTGACGAGATTGTCATTTTTATTCTATAATTAAAATAGAAGATCATTAGTACTTTCTTTATTTTTATGATAAATAATAAATTAATTATATTATGTCTCCCATAATTTTATCAAGCCCCAATGACCCCCACCATTGAACTTGGAATGTCCAGTTGTCATGACATACTAGAGGAAAGTATCAATATTCCCCTTCGCATAACCCCAACAAGGGTTGGTCAAGGTATTTGAAGGTATTTAGGTAGGCAGGTCTTTTCTAACTATGGGTTTTCATCTCCTTGATCTATTGAGTGGACTCCCCAATCTTGAAATCCTGAATTTGGATTTCCTCAACCATTGCCTCCAATATTACATCAAGTCTAGCAAGGGATACTCCTCTTGATGTAATATGTTTAATTCAACCCAAAACCTTTCATAAGGGATTCTTGTATAAAAGTAAGTGTCCCAACAATGGTTGTTCAAACACATAGTTTTATTGAGTTTTTCCCTTAATCAAGTAATGGAAGGCTTGGTCTGACTTAATATTTTATTTGAGGTATTTTTATCTCTTATGTGTGAATTTTTTATTATCATTATCACATGATTGTTAATATTAAGTGGAGCTTACTTAAGTGACTAACCATGTCTTGAAAATATTTATGCACAAGCCTAGTTTATTTTAGTTTCATCTTGCATGCTTGTTTAATACATTAATTGTGTGATTGTGACAACACATCCATAATGATAAAACATGCAACTGATAGAAATAAAATAAATAAAAGGGAATTATCATGATCTTTCCTAATGTTCAGTTTTTCTAGTAGTTGATAAACTAACCCTGACCTAGGGGAGAAACACCTTGAACCTTTTGGGTTCATGTTAAGAACTTTCCACCTGTCCACCTCTATATCTCCTGGGATTATTTTTGTCTCGACTCCAACTTGAACCGCTTCCTCTAGCTTGGGAGTTTCATCCATTACATATACTTTTAAACTCACACATAGGTGAGGGGAAAAAATGGGGATTTACATAAAAGAAACCATGGGAATGAATTCCATACATATTAATGAGGAGATATGGCTCATAGGCCAACAATTAATTTAATAAATAAATTAAATAGAAACCAATCACATACAAAGGTCTTGGTCAATATCATGATCACCCACACACACGCAACATTTTGTGGATTTAATAAAAATAGTTTTCAATTCTTTAATTGTTCTTATTAAGATAAATTGTGATCAAATTGATTAATTATTACCTTTAATTAATCAATCCTTTTATCTTAATACTTTTTTTAATTTCCTTGAGATTCTCATCCATTATAATATTAATCAAATAAATTCATTTAAAATTATATTTTTTTTGTAACTTGCACCGTGGGGGAAACCCGGTGAATTCATGTTCATAACTACATAATGAGTAGAAATGAACATTACTTAGATATTAAATTAAACACATATACGTAAAACACCTATCACGTGTCGTGTCACAGCTTTATGCCTCCACTATGGTACACGTATAAAGGGTTTGTATAATATAATAATAAATTTCAATAAATCTGCGTAATTTGGATGAGTACATGACATGTAGTTCCAACTACACTGCGTGTAATATTATTCACCATCCATCTGAAGTACACACCTGGGGATACAGTGTGCAAATGTACTTTAGAAATCTTCAGAGAACATGGTGTGTCTAGTGGGCCATACTCTGTGTAGTATCTGCAGTACATTGTCTCCATTCGGGCAATCTGTGTACGAGAAACACGATCTAACCCTAACCTTAAGGGACTACACACTGTGTCCAATGGTCCACACGGTGTATAATCCGGAAACCATGTTCCACCTATTCCCAGTCAACACACAGAGTCTTTAATACTTATACAAACTCAAATGACATGGATTGGTTTGGAGAACCAGTTCTGATGCATTGAACCTTGATACACGGAGTTCGAATCCAACTACATGCCATGTATTATGGTGTTCTAAGGCTAGTAACCTTTGGCACCTCCAAATGAGATCCTCTATTTTATTTTAATAAAAATTAAAAGAAAAGATCATTTATGTAAGGTGAACGAGAAACAAAAATAGGGAGAACAAATCTTGAAATCTAGATTACAAGATTTATTAACCTTGAATTGACAAACTAAATTATTAAACCGTAAATCATCAAATAATTATTAAAATAATTATAAACTATGATTTAACCGCTCTGATAACACTTGTACATTCCGAGCACAGTGGAAGAACGGTTGGGATGGCACCTAACTTTAATTTTTACCATGATCAATTATTATTTCGGGATCAATATGATGATGAATTCCAATCTCCATGGTATAGAATAAAATATATATATAAATAATGAAGAGACCCAGAACCTTTAGAGAGGATCTTGCACATCATGTTTATAATTAATTTGATTAATTTCATGAAGAAAATAATACCTGGAACTTCTGTATTTTCTTTGTTGATGATGTTGATCATCTGGAATGAAACTTCTAGATTATCTAGTGGTGCTTGAAAGTATCCAAACTAGATTCCCTCTAGTGTTGATCCACATGTTCTCTAATGGCCTCCGATCGACACCACTTGTTCTTTGGGTGCTAGTGAGGCAAAGAAAGTGTCTTGTGTTGATCGTTCTTGATTGTTTGTTCTTCGGAATTGAAAAATGTCTCTTGTTCGTGAGAGGGGCAGGAAGAAGATTCAAGAGAGAAATCGTTTAGCTCAATGATTCTCAATTCACTCAGTGTGTGGTTCGGTACATTGACCAATAGACGTATGTGTCTATTTATTGACATGGGGTTTCAGTTACAATATTTAACTATGTAATATCAATTAAATACATTCATGGCCTTAGAGAAAACTCATTCTATTAATAATAATAACCTATCATTATTTATGGTGCGACAACTTGCACAAAATAGAATTTTAAATAAAATTCTGCGTCACAAAATAATAGCATCTTAATTTTAATATGTTTCAATTAGTTAAATAATTATTTATCATCTTTCAAAAAAATTATATTACTACTGGACTGGCCTTGGTCTGCTTGAACTCCACATCCATTTATTGAACACCCGAATAAATAAATAAATAATTTATTCTCTTAAATCAATATTTTATTTACAAACTAGTAAATAAATATTTATTAAATATTCAATAAAATAAATAAACATTTTACCCACAATCTGGTGAATTAATATTTATTTAATTTATACAATCATTTTAACTTGAATAATATTATTCCATGGTCTTGATAATATTATTTATTAATTAGATTCAAATAGAATTTAATCAATACCACCATAAACACTTAGTGTGTGGACCTCTAGGATTCTTTCTTGTTGGCATTTGGAAGGCTTGCCTAAAGTCCAAGAGTATTATCTTCCAATAGGTCAAGGTACCCAAGAGAAAGAACTTAAAGTTGTAACAATGAAATCCACATACAAATGCTCACTATTTAATATAATCCCTTTGTCTCAATATCACATCAAGAAGGTTTCATGAGAGTGTCATCAACTTTTATGTGTGATACGTCATTCTTTGACTGCCTGAAATAATCTCATCGGTACACCATGGCCATGGAATTTCATGCCATGGTTCTATTTCAATAAAAGGGTCGAGATATCAACTTTCCTAAATGGAAGGGAAAAATCTTTCCTTGACTTATCCACTAATAACATGCCACTTTTGATGCACCCAACATACCCTACTTCCTGTGAACTGTCGGCGTGACAGTTTTCATCAGTAAATCAAAGTGTGCGAGTCGTCACATGTATTAATGATAATATTAATGTCTAAGGATCATTACAGAGGCTTGTAGATAGAAATATTTGATGACACAAAAACATGAGAATTCCTACTAGCGGGTCTGTTATCATAATCTCCAATCTTGGAGATTACCAAGTGAGAGCTTCATGAGAGGAAGCCTCATCTGCTTACGAGTACTCGCACCTGACGGTCGGCATGCAATTTGTCCCATCATAGTATGTCATCCAACCGTTGAACTATATTTAAGAATATTTTTATATAATTTCATGGTTCTCGTCATAGTAGGGAGCTTCCATGACCTTATCAATGAAACAAATACTCTAGGACATTATTACATCATAGTCATACAAAACAATGAACAATAGTAATAAGATGTTTAATATTTAAATTTATTAAATATCTGTGTAATCAAAGTGTAACTAGTTGGTTCAAGGACACCAACTCTTATAGTGTGTTTTCTTATAGGTCTTAGAAATGAATTTGGAAACAAATTTGGAACTGTGAACATTAAATCTCCGATTGGTACTTTATGGAAATTTTGGAAGTTGGTTTCAATGACATATGATGTATAGGCCCAGTTGGAACCTTTGATGGATTATTATGAGATGGGAACATTTATGGTGAATCCTCTAAGTATAGGGTCTTATAATATGTGGTGTCAGTATTTGGGATGGGCAAGCATGGTGGTTTTGGTTTATTGGATTGAGCCATGTGTGTGAGGACCCCCTCTTTCACTATGTACTATTATCATGGCATTTGTGGGAATCATCTAGAGTGTCAAATGATGGTTTCTTATTGACCCCAATTAGATGGGTTGGTACCCCCTATTTTTTATGAGAGTCTATGTGGTACATTCCACTAGATTAGCTAATTTATAGTGGTTATTTGGTTATTGACTTTGGAGTTGCAGCATACGCCAAAAGGTGAGTCCAAACCGAGTACATCCAAGGATTTCTTCTAGATATGTTTAGGAAATTCCCATGAACGTTATCAATATGTTCTATTTATTATTATTAACCAGATTATTTTTTATTTTAGTACATACTTTATTGTTTTTGTTTCCTACATTATCAATGTATCTCCTTTTTACTTGGTATGGTACTTTAATTAGGTATTGGTTTTGTAAACTGGTTTGTGAAATGGAAATTTGTTTTGAAAAGAGAAATGTGGTGCATGTTGTTTTAAAATAGAAAGACATGTTTGGTTCTTTAAATTATAAAACCCCTATTTTCATAAATGTATTTCAATTTAGTGTTTAAGGACTATTTTTGGAAAGGAAATGAATGAATTTTTTGGTGATTACCTACAGGGCTATTCATTCTCACACTCTACTTGTTCCACTCAGTGTTGGTATACCTAAGCTATTTTATAGGTTCAAGTTCTTGGTTTGAGTGTGTAACCTTGGTGTGGGCTGGTCTTGTGGTTAGTGGTGACTAAGTGTTCATGAGGATATTTTTTTGGTACAGTTTGGTTTTAGTTTCGTTTTCAGTTTTTTGTTTTATTCAGCTGTTTTATATGGATATCATTCTGTTCTTATTTTTGTTCAACTTGTTTTTGTTTTTTTTTTGCATGATCTACTATTGTTATTTGATCCTGGTTTTTTTAAATCATTTCAGTTGTGATAACTTTGATTCTCATCACTAGTCTCCATCTCGTGTGGATAGGGAATTCCTCTCAGGCCTTGTCTCAGACCGAGTCAGGTGTTGGTTCAGATGGCATCCCATCTTGGTTCGTGAGAGTCATATCAGCCACACCATGTATCAGATTGAGGTTTGACTAATTCTTATACATCAAAAATGACATATTTATCATTTTACTATAATATAAAAATAATTTGATTGTGTTTTCTTGGTTTTGAGTATGTGACATGTGATTCAAACTAAAATGTCAATTTTTAATAAAAATACACATTTGAGGCATACCCATCGCACCGTGAGTTGTATTTTGATGTGGCTGACTCCAAAAAATAAAAAATGAATTAAGGATAATTTTCCTCAATTATCAATATACTTCGAAAGTTTTTTTCTTAGTTCAGAGTAGGCTACATTTCTTTTTTTACTGAAATGTCTATTAAAACTAAAAACATGCACTTTGAGTCATACCAGTCACATCTTATGTCAGTTTTAAGTGAGAATAATTCCTAGAAATTAGAAATGAATTATGAATCATTTTACTAATGTATCAAGATAATATGAGCATGTTTTCTCAGTTTTCATTGAGTGACACATTTTGAACTAAATTGTCATTTTTAAACTCATAATGAGCATTTTGAGAGATACCAGGCACACCATTTATCGTATTGAGGCGAGGATGATTCCTACACATCATAAATAACTTATGGATAATTTTACTAAAGTATTAAAAAAAATATGAATTTGTTTTCTTAGTTTTGAGTATGTGATGTTTTTTTTGAAAAAAATATCAATTTTAAATAAAAATACATGCATGGATTAATACCAGTCATGCCATACATCGTATTGTGGTTTTTATGATTCCAACATGTTAAAAATGACTTATGGATTATTTTAATAATGTTTTAATAAAATATGAACGTGTTTGGTTAGTTTTGAGTATGTCATGTGTTTTTTTACTAAAATGTCTATTTAAACTGAAAACACACACTTTAATTCAAATCGGTCACATAATGTGTCAATTTTATGTGAGATTATTTCCTACACATCATAAGTGACATAAAAATAACTATTTCAAAGTATAAAGATAATTTGATTTCTTTTGCTCTATTTTCAATTAGTGACATATGTTTAGAACTAAATTGTCAATTTTGAACCGATAATGGACACCTTGAGCCATACCGGGAATACCATGTATTGAATCGATGTGTATCTAATTTCTACATGTCCAAAAAGAATTACGGATTATTTTTATAAAGTATAAAAACAATATAAATTTGTTTTCTTGGTATTGATTATGTGATGAATTTTTTGAACTGAAATTTCAATTTTAAATAAAAAGACACACATTTGGTCATACCAATCACACCATGTGCCGGATTTAGGTAAGAAAGATTCCTACATGTAAAAAATGACTTATGGATCATTTTTCCTAATGTATCAAAACAATAAAAATGTGTTTTCTTGTCTTTGAGTATGTGACGTGGCTTTTGAGCTAAAATGTCAATTTAAAATAAAAAGACACACTTAGAGTCATATCAATCACACTGTGCATTAGATTCTTGTGAGCCTAATTCCTACATGTCAAAAATTCCTTATGGATCATTTTCTAAAAGTATCAAAATAATTGAAATTTGTTTACTTGGTTTTGAGCATGTCACATGTATTTTTTACTAAATTGCCAATTTAAACCGAAAACACACACTTTGAGTCATATCATCACATAAAGTGTCAGTTTAACATGAAACTAATTCTTACACATCAAAAATGACTTATGAATCATTTTACTAAAGTATTACGATAATCTCTGTGAATTTTTCAAATTTTCAAAGAGTGGCATACTTTTTGAACTAAATTTTCATTTTTAAACTCCCTCAAAGATATAGAACTCATTCCAAAAATAGTGGGAGTATCATCTCCAACAAAGAATAGAGTTAAGGGAAACATGTTCCCTAATTCCATAAGGGTGTATGAGTCCCAAAATCTCTCTTAAAGAACCACATAGATCTACCTTAACTGTCAATCATCGCTGAAAAGAGTGTCATGCTTATCAGATATCACATCGCATCACAGTCATGGGTAGTGGACCTACACCCCCACGTCCTGATACTATATAAGAGTTATGATCTACTAGCATAGATAGTATATGGGAACCAAATCCTAAGGTGATAGGGAAGGATACCGACACTGATGTTAACCTAGTGATCCAACCTGATCACTACCCATGGTTGAGCAATGCTACCACCACTCCATTCTCAAATCACACCACGTAATATCTTATAGGCCACTATAGAGGATATGATTATGTTTTACATTGAAAAATGCTCAGGACAGGCTACTCACAAGACAGAATCTGAGTCCTAGAGAAGGAGATACACAAGGTGGAAGATCTTAAGGAGATCAACAAGTAGTACACGGCATGCACAGGGGTCCACGTGGTGTGTGAACCCACTCAAACACATTTCCATGTTCTCCCTCTATGTGGACTAGCCAACCATGTCCCTTACATTCCATGCATCCCATACTACATGGCATGTTCAGAATAAATGGCCACCTGGACATGTAGTTTTTTTGTTTCCATGTATGGTACCTTGTGTCCATGTAATTTGGTCGGGTAGCTCCACATGGGCTTGTATGATCACACATCTTCCAGACAAGGTCCTATGGCCACATAACATGGGGTCACTACATGATTTTTAACCCTAATACACAGTGTATAGACCATAAAAGTTCATATTCCCTGAATGGAAAGAACAAGCGGTGTGTAGGAATGGATTATACGCTGTGTAGACTATAATTATGATGAGAATTCACCTGCAAAACACTTTATTCATCGTATTTTTTCCAAAACCCATTAATCAACCTAGGAGGAATCTCTAGAAATCATAATAGGTCTCTATTACCTCAAAAAATTGAAAAACAAATGGTATCAAGACTTAAAACTCAAATCGCCAACCTTGATGGAAAAACACCAAATCTTAGGGTATAGAATGACACCATGATTATGCTACTCCTTGATCTGATAATAATCGGCATCAAAAATAGATATCAGTAGTAACCTGTCACTTTGATTTTTTATCGTTTTCTCCCTTCATCTAATGGGGGATATGATATATTTTATCTTTCTACTTGTGTCATGTGCCTAAGGGTATGGTGTGGGGGATTGATTTAAATCAATTAAAATCCATTAAACCCCATTTTAATGCACCATCACAAAAATACCCTTGGCTGGAAACCCAAATCTAACAAACTTTATGTTGAGTATAGGGTAAATATGACGTTATGAACTCAAACAAGGTCTCAGAATTCTAATATGAGACCCCAATCAAGAGTTATTCATGTTTCAAGAGAAACTATGAGCACGTGAAAAAATATATTTAATATTTTTAAAATCACCACACTGATGATTATCTTATATTCCTTGTTTACTTGCTTGAGGAGCGGTGATTTGGAGTCATAACTATTAAACCACTGGAAATTTCTACCACTGATGGAAAAAAGAGAATGTGAAAATTGTTACCTAGAAGGAAGAGGATTTATTTCTTTCACTTTGAATGTCCCTTATGATTATAGATAAATTTATCATGAAACAAATTTTCAATTTGGGACATCTATGAAAACAACCAGAAGAATATCTGGAGATTAGGGGATGGTGTGGCTATTAGAGAAGCTCGATTTGTACTTCTAATATTCTAATTATTTAACAAAAGAGATAAGAAGGTTATCAAAGGACTGTTATGGTCCTTTGATAACAAGAACATCTAGATGGAATATCTTAAAGATGGGTGGATTCAGAAAAGCTTTCTATTTGAAACCCCATTCTGGTTACATATTAAAGGAATCCAATCTTATAGTAGGACAAAACAATTTATGCATGAAATCTAAGGAAGCATTGGAGATTTCTTAGAATGGGACCAATCTGATCCAATAAATTGGGGTCCTACAATGTCAATTAGATATTTGGTTGACATAGGAAAAACCTAATGAGTGGCATGTTTCTATTAATTGAGGAAGAAAATGTCTAGATATCCTTCAAATATGAAAAGCATCCAATTTATTGTTTCTTATGTGGGTGCCAAGGCACAATAATATATATTTTTGTGGTAAAAAGAAATATGAATAAAGAAAAATAGGCATGAAATATAGCCCTTGGATTCATGATTTTTTTTTTGAAACATCCTTTATTCCCGAACCAGAGAAACAAAGGCACTGTGATAGACTGTCAAAGGAATTCTGCAAATAGACCAAACAAAATCATAATACAACTATCATCCTGAGACATCCATATCTCTCTAATGAAGTGTGATAGGAATATAATGTGGAAAATGGGGTTTTTTAAAACTAGGGAATATGTTATAAATTATAATAGAAAAAATCACGATACTATGGGAATGTCTTCTGTGAAGAAGAATACCCCCCAAGCGGTGTGCATATATCATTGGAGGGATCAACTAAACCACCCTCAGTCTAAAGTGAATCTATATGGAACCCCCATGTCTGGATCTTCCCTTGATACTTGAGGCCCCCCATACCCATTAATGCAGGGGTAAGATCCCATAAAATCTTTAACGATAGGCCAAAAAGGCAGCAGATATGGAAGAGAAAGAGAAGAAGAGATAACTATTATTGTGATGGGATGAGAACAAGAAATAACTATGAAACAAAAAACAGACATGGTTGAACAACTAGTTAATGAAATACATGCTAAAATATAGAATGAAAAGGGGGATGGAAATTACCTCAAAATTCTAGAGGTAGAGGTAGGTGTTAACCATCCCCACCTATCACCGTGAAAATCTTATGTTGGAACTATAATGGGATTGAAAACCCACAAAAATATCTAATTCTCCAACACCATTGGGCTAAAATCTATCCAGATATGGTTTTTATATTCTAAACCATATCTAAAAACAAAGAAATTGATTTAATTTCTTAAAAATTTGGTTTCTCTTATTGCTTCTCTATCACTCGTTAAGGCCATGAGGGTGGTCTCGGCTTCCATTGGAAGGAATAAATGGGTGTAAGGGTTAAATCTTTTTCTATAAATCACATTAGTGTAGTCATTAAACAATCTTTTATAAAATATTGTTCTTTCAGGTGGTTATATGGTTGGCCTTATTAGATAGAGAAATGGAAATCATGGTAGTCACTCAAAAATATCTGGCAAACCCTTCCCTGACCCCTCCTTGTTGGAGAGAATTTAATGATATTTTATTATAGAATGAGAAGAATGGAGGTTCTTGAAAATGTTACTCATCCATATTAAACTTTAAATGGGCATCTGAGCTAGTGGGACTCTTAGACATGGGTTATTCTGGTTCCCTTTTACTTGGTTTTGTAGTAAATCTAAACATTCACAAATCACTAAATGACTAAATTGGTTTACGGGGTTGGATGAGTGGATCAACCATTTTAACTCTTTTTAGGTGTCTCATCAAGTCGTTGCTTCTTTAAAAAAACACATCCCGATCCTTATTAACATCTCAAAACTATCCAGGAAATCAATTCATGATAGAATATTCATATTTAAGATCTTTTAGGGGCTGGATAAGCAGTGTGAAGATACTATTCTTGAATATTGGAAGGAGGGTGACCTTAATATTAGAATAAATATTCATTGGGCAGCTTCTAATTTTAAGTGATGGTGGGAGTGAAAATTTTCCACCCTGGTATGTAGTTTGATATGTTACAATGATGCCTAAATGAATTATACTCCCCCCCCCACTAATTCTATTTTAGATACTATATAAAAACTGGAATGGGATCATGATACTGCCCTCAGAATTAGAGAAGGTTTCTAGTCTATACGTGATCGTGATTCCATCATTAAGGAGGGTGCCTCTAACACCTCCTAGTTTTATCATAAATCCATAGTAAGAAGAATAAGGAACTCAATTTCATGCCTTTATAATTCTTTGGGTACTTTAGATTAAAAAGAGAATGAGATTGATGATATTATTAATCACTTCTACAAGGACCTCTTCACAGTGGGGATTCTATCTTTTCTCCAGATATTGATTCATGTATTGAATTGGTTACTAAAAAATTGATGTAAAACTGGCTCACTTGTGATGTATCAAATGTAGATATTTTTTGGCACTTAAGAAAATTCACTCAACCAAGGTTCCTAGTATGGATTCATTCCATTCTTTTTTCTTCAAAAAAACTAGCATATTATCAGACCTAATGTTTTGGGTCTCATTAAATATTCCTAGATGGGTAAGTCCAATTTCTATGCTTTTAATGAAACCATTATCAGACTCATCCTGAAAATCATAAAACCTACATTGGTCCTAGATTTTAGGCCCATAATCTTGTAAAATGTGACATAATATTTTTTATAGAATCTTGGTCAATCAACTATGTTTTTTCTTCCTTCCATTGTCTCAAAAACCCAAATTTATTTTGTCCCCAAGAGGATTATCTCTGATAATGACATTAATGTGTATGATATTTCCCATTCCATGGAAACCAAATTTATTTCTAAAAGAGGTATCATGGCCTGGAAGATCGATATAACCAAGGCATATGATCGAGTTCATTGGCCATTTCTCCAGAATTTTATGAACAAAATGGGGTTCTGCAACAAATGGATTAATGTTTTTATGCAATATGTCTCCTTAATTTCCTTTAGGGTTAAGATCAATAGGGGCTACTATCATTATTTTTCCCCTTATAGGATAATCCATTAGGGTGACCCTCTACCCCATTTCTTTTCATTTTGGTTGTTGATGTTTTTTCCAAATTGATCTCTATGGAATCTAGGGATAATCATGTGCACAGGGAAAAGGTTTATTGTTAGATCCCACCCATTTATAATCTCATTTTTGGATATGAAATACTTCTTTTCTCAAGATATACTTTAGAAGAATGTGTTACTATCAGCCAAATTATTCATATATATGAGCTAGCATCTGGGAAGTCGATTAACTTCTCTAAATATGATATTTCCTTTATCTTTGGAATTCCCTTGAATAGAAAGGATGATCTCTACAATGATTCTAGGATCTAAGCGGTTTATAAACACCAAAAATTAATTGGTTTGTCTATGGTCTTTGGGTGTTCTAAAAGAGATGTCTTTTTTGGATTATGGATAGGGTAGAAAAAAAATTCAAGGGTGGTCCTAGAAAAGGGTATCTTGTTGGATTTAGTGCCCTAGAACCAAATTTTTTGTAATTTATGATAAATTTTATTCATAGTTTTAAATAATAATAAACTAATCATCACATCATAATTTTTATTCTACTTTACATTGTAAGTGATAATATCTTAACAGTAGTGGTCTCAATAAAATGTCATAGAAGATCCCTGCTATGATGGGAACCCGGAAGTTTTATGACACTATTAATAAATATATGTTCTATAGTAGAATGATTTCATTTGAGGGAAACAAATGATACAGGCTATTAGGGGTGGAGACTCAAAGGACTTTGAGTTTCCTTATCATGGTGTACTCTCTTGGTAATATCAAGTGTAGGGTATTATGAGAACGAGACCCGCCGGTAGGAGATCCACATTTATATGTTTCATTAGATGTTCCTATCTATGGATATGTGTATTGATCTGTAAACTTTAATATTATTATTAATTAGTATTATGAGTTGCATACTTTGGTGTATTGATGAAAACTATGATGATAGATGTCTGCATAGAGGTAGGATATGTTGGGTGTGTCATAAGTAATATTACATTAATGAATAACATGAGAAAGGATATGTCCAATTTTTTTCTTTAATAGAAGTTGATATCTCAGGCTATTTTATAGAGATGATATAGACTAAATAAATTTACATACATGGTTTTCAATAAGAAATATCAATTTCTGAGAAGTTAAAGAAAGATACATCAAGCACATAGGTCGATGGAACCAGCATGCAACATGCTTGATTTGAGATATCATGATAAAGGGATTATATTACACAGTATGAATCCATATGAGGTATTATGTCATTGAGATGTTATCTTATTTCTTTGTGGGTGTCTTGGTGTATTTCAAGATGATAACCTTGTAATTTAGGCTGATTTACCAAATAACACTGAGAAATATTCCTAGAGGGTCACACACTAAGTGTATCTAGAATCATAGTTAAATAATATATTACTATTTATTATTTAAAATTTTGAATAAATATTATTCCTAGATTTGGTTTACTTATTATTCATGTATTCTTGATCACCTATATTATGTCACCAGTAATTTCAGAGAATATAATGTGAGAAGAATATTTAATAAATACTTATTCTCTATTTAGGGATTATAATATTTACTTATTTATTAGAAAATAATGCAGTGATATTTATTTAATAAATAAATAATCATTATTTAATTCTCAATAAATATTATGGAGGAATGGCTGATCTATTTTTTAGGTACGATGTGAAATAATAAATATTGAATATTATTTGATTAAATTTAATTTAATTTTATTCATAAGTTAAGTACATGTAGAGAAATAATATTATTATTACTATTATTAGTCTGAATCCTGATAGTTCCCCATGTCTCGATGGTTTTAATACTGGGTTCTTTAAGCACTATTGGGATGTTATACATTTGGATTTTTGTAAACTTGTCAAATCTTTCCTCTCCAATGGTATCCTTCCTCATGGTCTGAATGCTCAATTTCTTTCTTTGATCCCTAAAATGGACAATGCTTCTGAGATCCACCTTTTTAGACCCATTGTTCTCATTAACACCCTCCTTAAAATCAACACCAAAATCATTTCTAATAGACTTTCAACCATCACAGAAAAAATTGTCTCCTGGAACCTATTTGGCTTTATCAAGGGAAGACCCATACAAGATTGTATTTGTCTTGCCTCTAAGTGCATCAACACTCTTAACAAATTCAACAGAGGGGGTAATATCGCCAGTAAACTTGAAATCAAAAAATATTTTTATACCATGGACTAGAGATTACCTTTTAGGTTCTTCAAGGCTTTGGCTTCAATGACTCCTTTATTGCTACAATCAGAACCCTCTTCAACTCGGTCTCTATTTCTTTCTTGATCAATGGTCCTCCCAAGGGCTAATTTAAATGAACCAAAGTTGTAAGACAAGTTGATCCCCTATCTTCCATTCTTTTCTCTATTTCAGAGGATTATTTTAGTCATCTCCTCAATCATCTTATGGACCAGAATAAAACCAAACCCATTCATGTTTCTAGGAATTTGAATGCTCTCACCCATCTTATCTATGTTGATGACATCATCCTCTTTTTTCAAGGTGAAAAGAGAAATATTTGAAACCACAAAAATTCTCTATCTCACTATTAAGAGGTCTCTAGTTAAACCATTAACAAGAACAAATATTTTATCTTCATTGGAAAAAGCTTCACTCTCAGCCGTAAAGGTAACATTATCAATGACCTAGGAATCAAAGAGGGTTCCTTTCCATTTAATTACCCAGGTGTTCCCATTTTTTGTGGCAGACACAAGTATTCTCGCTTTTCTTCCATTGTTGACCAATTTTGTAATCAATTATCCTCTTGGAAGAGGAAATCCCTTTCTTTGGCAGGAATATTATGCCTTGTCAAATCCAATGTTGTTTCCAAAATGGTTTACTCAATCATGGTTTATAAATTGCCCATTGGGATTATAAAAAAAATAAATACCTTAATCAAAAATTTCATTTGGACTGGTAGTACGTTGGAAATAAAGCTTGTCACGGTCCTCGGGTCGACCTGTTGCAAACCCATTGATAAGGGTGAGATTGGCATAAAAAATCTTTGATACTTTAATGAGTCCCTTCAAGCTAGATACACTTGGAATCTTCTTTATAACATTTCAGATTCTATATCCTTTCTCAAAAAGAGATTTCTTGGAAAACTTAAGGAAGGCAATTTAAATTTCCTCAGCTCCTCTATCGGGTCATCTATTAAGCAATATTTTTCCACCATTATGAATGATGCTAGATGAATAGTTACCAGGGAGTCCTCTTTAAATTTCTGGTAGGATACCTGGACCGGAAAGCCTCTTATTTCTATGATTCATCCATACCAAACCCTTGCAAACAATAATTACTCTATTAGAGATATGCTAAATTCTCACAACGATCATCTTCTTGAATACATTATGAACATCATTAACAACTATCCATTCTCAATCTCTGATGATTTTTTAATTTGGAAACCTGCCCACAATGGTATCCTTAATTCAAAAAACTTTTATAATCATTTTTTTAATTATAAAAGTGATTTTGATTAGCTAAGATTATTTGACAAAACCTAGATAAAGACCTCAAGATTCACACTTATTCGGTGCCTTTCCCACAATCAAATTACCATAGATAGATGCCTTCAATCGTTTGGTACTCAACTTTGCTCCAAATGTAGGCACTGCAATCAACACAGAGAAGATACTAACCACCTCTTCCTCTCTTGTGCTACTGCCACAGCTCTCTAGAACTATATTTTTGACATTTTTAACTGTAGATGGTTGATACTTGACTTTTTCAACACTCATCTAAAGAGATGAACGGAAATGGAAAACTCTCAAAAAATTAAGAACCTCTTCCTTTCTTCTGTTGTTGAGATCCATCATGTGATCTGGTATGATATAAACACTATTACATATAACAAATTCTCACTCCATTAGAATGCAGGTCGGACACGGATTCTTATTTCCATACATGAAGCTACTTTGATGCAAAAGGGTCTCTGAAACAACACGGTTCATGACTTTATAATTCTATGACATCTTCTAATTGATGGAAATTTTTTTCATCCTCGTCGTACCTTTGATGTGTTTTAGCGTGCTCCCTTTCTTGGTTGGATCAAAGTCAATGTTGATGGAGCCTCAATAGGCAATCCAGGTCCAGTAGGTTGTGGCGCTATCTTCAAGAATTACCATGGTCAAATCCTCATATGCTTTCTTGGGAACTGCGGTATTACCTCTTCTCAGGAGGCCAAAATTATGGGAATGATACATGTTGTTTCTTTCTCTAGGAATCATGGTTCGAATAACCTTTGGTTTGAAAGTGATTAGACTACCAGGGTGAAAGAAATTTAGAACAATGTAACACACCCTGCATGGCCGATAACTACTCAATGGATAGATTGCACATGCTCGCTTCTCGTCATCAACTACATTATCATTCATACCTATCATGAAGCTAATATGGTTGATGATGGCATTTCTAAGAAAGGAGTAAATCAAGACATTACCTGGATCGATGATCTTCCCGCTGATCTTTTCCATCTTCATGAAAAAGATTGTAATATGATTTCGTCATTTAGACTCATGTAATATTTTTATTTTAATTTAATTCTCTTATTTTTCCTTTATAAAAACCCAATTATATTATTTTCTCAAAGATACAGTTAATTTTTTTTGTTCACAACAAATTTAGAGAATACCCTCAATAACTAGAGAGATCCCATCTCCAAGAACGCTCCTAATAATAGATAGTGATCATCCCCCACCATCCACTCTCAAGTAAAGATATATCAAGGAGAACACTTTAGAAGAGGTTCTTCTGGTGATCAAAGGAAGATGACACACACAACAAGATCTAATGTAGATATAATCAATATGATTAATTTTATGAATGAAAATATAATTGAAGAAGTCATCCGAAGGTGACAAGGATTATAGACATAAAACACCACAGTACACGTCATTTAATCGTAATTACACACTGTGTAGTTATGTTCAATGCATCATGAATTAATTCAAGATTAATTCATGTTGTGTTCGTTGATGACATATAGTGCATTTATTCCTTACACCACATGTTGACCAGGCTATTCTGGTGCACGGTTAGCCAGAGTACGCACCGTGTAGCTCACATGCATGGAATGTAGTCCCTTTGAGTCACATATGGGATTTTTATTTCCATACATGGCCTACCTTATGATTTATTGTATAATTTGGAGACCACATGCCATGTATCCCATTGGATATGTCATGTAATCCATTTTCTGAGGCACGATTTACACACTGAGTCCCTAGGCACGTTCCTTGGATATATGGTGAGGGATTTATATGCCATGTAGCTCGCCTGTATATGTCATTTACTTATACCAAATTATGACAAATTAAAATTTATTTATTTTATTGTGAAATCCTTATTAGCATGTTCTTGCATGTGGTCATTTTGATAGAACATGACATGTGATGAGTTTTAATATATACATATATATATATATAATATTTTTGTAATGATAAGATTTTCATATCATGTATGAGTCGTATTACAGTTGTTACTCTATATACATTGTAGCATAAAATGTGACAAATAAATCATGTAATTTTTTTAATCAATAAGGTGAAGTGCACATCATAAAAGTACATGATAATTTATGTATTCCTTATGTCACAAGAGTAAATAGTATACAAATAAAGTAGATTTTGGGTAGAATCAGTTGAGTATTCCCCATGTTTCCTCCAAGGTAAATTTATGTAAACATTTAATTTTAAATAAATTTATTAGTTTTTTTAGAATTATAATTTATGACAATATCAAGAAAATTAGAATGAAAATTAAGATAAAATAATTTGATTAATTAAAGAAGATAATTAATTAATTCGAGTGATATTTATTTTAAATAAGAACGATTAAGAATTGAATTCTTATATTATTAAATGTGTAATTAGTTACATGCATGTGGATGATCATGGGCATAGACCAGACCTTTATATATGATTGGTTTCATTTAATATATTAAATTAAATTTATTGTTTACATACCTTATCTCCCCCTATTATGTAAGGTTCTAAGTGCCCATGGTTTCATTTATATAAACACTTTTCCCCTCACCTATGTGTGAGTAAAATCATATGTAAATGATGGAGCTCCCAAGCCAGTGGAGGTGGTTCAAGTGTGGAGTAGAGGCAAAACCAATCCAAAAAGAGATACATAGGTGGACATGTTTAAATCTGTAACATGAACCTTAGTTGGTTCAAGTTGTTTTCCCCTAGGTAAACGGTTGGTTTATTAACCTCTAGATAAACTAAGCATTACTAAAGATAATGGCCTTACTACTTTATTATTTTAATTCTATCAAGTTGGATGGTTATTTCATTATGGATTTTTTTTCACGATCACATAATTAATGAATCAACAAGCATGAAAAATAGAACTAAAATAAATTGGATCATGCATAAATATTATAAAGACATGGTTAATCACTTAATTAAACCCAATTAATATTAAAAATTGTGTGATAAAGATAATAATTTTCAATATACTCATAAAAGGATAAAATTACTCAATAAAATATATTAATTCAGTATAGCCTTCCACTACCTTAATTAACATTGAACCATAGTTCAAAGTGCTTGACCAGCCAAAGTTGGGGTGATTTCAATTATTGGTGAATTCTAACTTGAAGTTTTGGGTTTAATTAACTTGTTTCACATCAAGGGATTACTTACAAAGTAGGGCTTAGTGTAATTGAGAGGCAAGGGTTGAGGAAATCCAATTAAGGATTTCTGGATTGGGGTGTCCACTCAGCAGATCAAGGAAATATGAGTTAATGTAGTTGGCAATTTGAATGCCTACCAAAAATCATTCAAGTTGCTTGACCAAAAAAAAGTAGGGGTAATGAGAAAGGGAATATGGATCATTTCCCCTAGAATATCCAAGAAATGGGATAATCTAAAGCCAATGGTGAGGGATATTGGTTTTCAACAAAATAATGGGAGATTAATAAATATAATATTTTTTTATTTTTTTAAATTTTATTAGATAATGTACTAAAAACTCTACCCATATTATTTGTAGAAATAATAAAAAATGACATCAAACATATCATCTTAATCCATACTTGATAAAGAAAAAACTTCTCACTGGAAAAAATTTAAATTAATGGAAAAGGCACCCACGCATTATCCTTCTCCATGAATAGAAATTATATGTGCTGGAAGAACATTTTCCTAAAGTTCCTGGTAATGAGGCTAGTCATGAAAAGTTATCACTCTATGAGAACATTTGACTGACTCCATAGATGTAAAATGTTTCATACTATCATCCATGAGCAATGATATTTTTAAGCAATTTGAGGAAATTGATGCTTATAGAATGATGTCTCGCCTTTGATATCTCTATCCAGATAAAGAAAGACAAGATAGGTATGGGATCTACAATGCTTTGTTTACAACTAGTCTTAGAGATTCTAAACCATCTAGGCCTCATGTATTTAATCTTATTGGCTACATTAAATTCTTCGACATCTTAGAAATTAAATTCTAAGATGAGTTGCATATAAGTCTCATACTTTCATCAATTCATAATACACTCTCTAGTTTTTTTGTTAATTATAATATGACCAAATATGAGAAGATTATTTTAGAACTTAATACTTTAATTATCCAAGTGGATAAGGAAATAGGGAATTATAAACCTATTATCCTTATAGTTAATATGAAACGGAAGAACAAGGAAAATGTTCCCAATGCTCATAATAATTCTAAATCTCATGAGCACCATCCATTTAAGAAGAAGGAGATCCAGAGGTTGGGAAAGGAAAATGAGGTAGTATGTTTTTCATGTGGAAAGTAAGGCCACTGGAAGATGAAATACACCCAGAGGAAAGGGAAATATAAAGATGGATATTTTATTGAGTGTAATATTTCAATATATACACATTGGGTATTAAATACAGCTTGTGGTTCTCACATCTACATCCAAATGTAGGAACCTAGTAGATTCTGAAAGGTTATTAGAGGATAGGTGGATCTGATAGTTTCTAATGGTTCAAGGTTGCATGCTCTAGCCATTGGTGACTAACTCCTTTCATTTCCAATGAGAATGATTTTGGTTTTAAAAGATTGTTATTATGTTCCTACTGTTACCAAGAACATAATTTTTGTATCATTCCCAGATACAAATGGGATTATTTAAATGTTTGGAAATAAAAGTTGTTTCTTTTATAAGGAAAACATATGTTATGGTATGAAGCATTTAAATAAAGGTCTTTATGTATTAAATTAAAAAAATTGTTGGAATTTGATAACGACTCATGTTCACATGACTCATATAACGCCCAGACTTGGCATCGCCATCATAGTCATGTAAACTATAATCGTTTGACAAATCTCTGTCAATATGGTTATTTGGACTCACCTAAGATAAAACCCCTTGAAAAATTTCATGCTTGTTTACAAGAAAAAATGACCAAACCACCATTCGGTTGACATGGTGAAAGGGCCACAAAGCTTCTAGGGTTGGTACACAATAATGTGTGTGGACTATTTTTAGTAGATGTTTGAGGTGGATATTCTTACACCATAACTTCTACAGATGACTTCAGTAGATATGTCTATGTCTACTTGATGAGGTATAAGTCAGATTCCTTCGAGAAATTAAAGGAATTAAATAATGAAGTAGAGAATAAATTTGTAAAGAAGGTAAATAAGCTTCAATTGGATCGGGGTGGTGAATATATTAACTAAGAATTTATTTAATTTCTATAGGATTTTGGGTTTCTATCTCAACTCACTCCACCTTACACACAATAGTTGAATGGTGTTGGTGAAATAAAGAATTGTACCTTGTTAGATATGGTAAGGTAGATAATGAGGCATGAAGATCTTCCATTATCCTTTTGGGGATATTCATTACAAATTGGGACAAACACGTTAAACTGACTAAAAACTAAAGTAGAAATAGGAATTCCCTTTGAGTTATGGAGTGTAAAGAAACTAGTTTTTTTCCATACACGTGTATGGGGTTGTGAGGAATTTGTTAAGGCCTTCTTAGGGAACAAACTATAACCCCAGGGCACAAAGTGTATCTTTATAGGGTATCCCATGGAAACAACGAGATACACCTATAAAACCCCTTAGAAAAGAAAGTTGATGTCACCAGACAATCTATCTTTCTTGAGATGGATAACATCCTCAAAATGGATAGTGGGAGAAATATTTACTTCGGTGAAGTTAATGCTCAAGATACACAAGATTTGTTATAGGAAAAGGTTCTATAGGTCCCCATGGAAGAAGTAGATCCCGGAACACTAGAACTGCATAAGAGCACAAGAGAGGTAAGAGAACCATATAAATATGGTATTCTAGTCACCGACGATGGTGGCTCATTATTTATTGGTAATGAAGAACCTCTCTCATATGAATAGGTAGTAGAGATCTCAGAAGCTACAAGATAGCAAGAAGCCATGAATTCAGAAATGGAATCAATGTATCAAAACTATGTTTGGGTTCTGGTCAATTCCCCAATTGATATAAATCCTATTGGTTGAAAATTGGTATTCAAGATAAAACTGGACATGGAAGGTGAATTAAATACATATAACGCAAGGATAGTGGATAAAGGGTTTAAATAGGCTCAAGGATTTGACTACGATGAAACCCTTTCACTTGTTTCCATGTTTAAATCCATCAGAATTCTACTTGTTATAGCAGCTTACCATGACTTTGATATTTGGTAGACAGGTTTCAAAGCTTCATTCCTTATTGGGAACCTTAAGGAAGATGTATACATGACACAATGATAAGGGTTTTGTGACTCCAAGTGATTCCAAAATCATTTTCAAGTTGAATCGATCCATTTATGGATTGAAGCAAGCATCTAGGTCATGAAACATTCGATTTGATGAAGCTATAAAATAATTTTGGTTTATTAAGAATTAATGTGATCCATGTGTTTACAAGATGTTCATAGATAATTAGGTTTTTATCCTTATCATATATTTTGATGACATATTACTTATTGGAAATGACATACTAGTTTTATAGTGTGTTAAGGACTGGTTAAACAAGTGTTTTTTCATGATGGAATTAGGTGAAGCAGCCTATATTCTAGGGATCAAGATCATTCGTGATATATCCAAGAGACTTCTTGGACTAAGAAAAAGTACATTAATTGACCAGATACTAAAGAGATTTAGTATGGAACAATCCAAGAGGGGATTGGTTCTATTGTCATATGGTTTATGTATTTATAAGAAAATGTTTCCTCAGACATAATAGGAGAAAGGAATAATGAGTAAGACCACATATGATTTAGTGATAGGATCAATAATGTATGTTATGTTATATACTAGACTTTATGTTTCCTATGAATTGATCATAGTTGGCGGATATCAAGAAGATCCAAGAGAAAAGATTTGGATTGTGGTTAAGGATGTCCTTAAGTATCTGAGAAGAACAAAGAATTTGTTCCTGGTTTATAAAGGTGATGAGGAGATAATCATCAGGGGTTATATTGATGTTAGTTTTCAGATAGATCATAATTATTTGAAGTCAAAAATATGATATTTTTTGTGTCTCAATGGAGGAGTTGAGAGCTAGAAGATTTCAAAGAAGCTAGTTGTCGCTGATTATACAATGGAGTATTAGTATATATAGGATTATAATGTAGCCAAGGAAACCGTTTGGATGTGGAACTTTGTCCAGGATCTTGATATGGTGCCTATAAGTAAATACCATATCACATTGAATTTTGACAATACTGTAGTGGTGGATCTTGCAAAAGAGACAAGGTCACTCTAACAAAGAAGGAATATAATCAAAAACTATCGCCTCTTTTGGGATTTTCATCAGAGGGGGGATGTTTTAGTCAGAAGAGTATCCATGGAAGTGAATGTGTTAGAACCCTTGGCTAAATTTATATCTTAGAAGATGCATGAGTGTCATGTGATAGCTAGAAGACTGAAGGTTGTTAGTAGTTGGATCTAGTGGAAGTGGGAGTCTAGTATAGTTGGTGTCCTAGAACAAACTTATGTATACTTAATGATAACCGATATTCATAGTTTTGAATATTAATAAACTATTTATCACATCATGATTGTTCTTATGCATAAAATTGTATGTGATAATGTCCAAAGAGTATTTGTGTCACTAAAAGGTCATAAAAGATTCCAACTTGGATGAGAACCCGAAAGTGATACGACACTATTCTTAAATATATGTTCTATAGCCATATTATATCATTTGAGTGGTAGAAATGATATAGGCTATCAGGGGCGGAGACTCATTGGACTTTGAGGTGCCTTCTCATGGTGTACTCCCTTGGTAATATCCTGTGTACGATATTATGAGAATGTGATCTGTCGGTAGGAGATCCACATTTATATGTTTCATTGGATGTTCCAATCATTAGATGTGTTTATTGATCCATATACTTTAAGATTATTATTAATGAGTATTATGAGTCTTGTACTTAGATGTATTGATGAAAACTATGATGAAAGATGTTTTTAGTGTGGTAAGGTATATTGGGTGAGTCACGAGTAATATTGAATTAATGAATAATGTGAGAAATGATTTGTCCCTTCTATTCTTTAATAAAATTTGATATCTTAGGCCCTTTGATGGAAATGATATAGCCTAAATAAATCCATTGACATGGTCTTATATAGAAAAGTTAAATTTACCAGAAGTCAAAGAAAGAGTCATCGACCACATAGGTTGATGGCACCAGTATGCAACCCGCTTGATTTGAGATATAATGATAAAGGGATTATATTACATAGTAAGAATCCATATGTGGTATTATGTCATTGTGACATTAATTTATTTCTCTATGGGTTCCTTGGTGTGTTTCTAGATGCTATTATTAGACTTTAGGCTGCTTTACCTAATGAAACTAAGAAAGATTCTCAAAGGGTCACACAGTAAGTGTATCCAGAATCTCAGTTAAATAATATATTACTATTTATTATTTAACAAGTTGAATAAATATTATTTCTAGATGTGGTTTAATAATTAATCATGTATGATTGATCCTATATATTCTTTCACCAATTATTCGAGAGAATATAATGCGATCATAATATTTAATAAGTATATATTCTTTATTTAGTGAATATAATATTTATTTATTTTTTTAGAGAATTATTTAGTGATATTTATTTAATAAATAAATTGTTTTTATTCAATGCCTGATAAAAATTATGGAGGAATGGAAGACCTAGTTTTTTGGACCAGTGAGAAATAATAAATATTGATTATTATTTGATTAAATAATATTTAATTTAATTTTCAAGTTAATCACATATCGGGAATTATTATTTTTATTATTATTAGACATGGGGTTTTGTTGGGATTAAATAAATAATAAAGGTAACCTATGAAATTATATTATTTTAACCCTAGAGATATATAAACCCAATTATATTATTTTCTCAAAGAGTCAATTCATTTTTTTGTGTTGTGAACAATAAATTTGGAGAATCCTCCCATGTGATAGAGTGCTTCCTTCTCCAAGAATGCTCCCAAGAATGGAGAGAAATATTCCTCCACCATCCACTCTAAAGTGAATAGAGATCAATGAGAAATTTTTGGAATAGTTTCTCGTGGTGATCAAAGGCGGACGACGCAAGCGATAGGATTTTTCATGCTAGTACTCAGATATTCTAATGGTGACACCTAGATATTTGTGAAACACATGTGGATCACTGCTAGAGGGAATCTGCACTTGAGTCATACAATGCAATGATAGTGCAACATAGATCTGTTTTCAGATCCATCAAAATAGAATGAATTCATAGAAGGTAATACTTAATTAATTAAATTAATTATAAATAATATGTGATGACCCTCCCATTGTTTCGAGCGTGATTTTTATTATCTGTTTTATTGGAATCAATTCCGTCCAACATGGAAATTTTGTGGATATATGGAAAGAAATTCTAGGGTGTTGTATCTTCGTACATCTGCGGTCATCGATGATCGGCCCAGGTTTTCATGACGGCCACCTGGGAAAGAAGGGAGCTCAGTCGAAGTTGGTTGAAGTTCATTACTGAGTGGCAGGATCTGATGGATAGACTGGCTCAAACATTCTTGGCGGCCAGCTGGAAAAAAAGGAGTTTAATCAGAGTTGGTCGAAGTTGATTACCGGGTGACAGGATCTAATGGGCCTTATGTAGGGCATTATGCAGTCTCAGGTTTCGATGGAAATTATTTGGTCTGATTGGAAAGGCAGGGCTTTCTCGGCAGCCATGGAAACCCCCGCTACTCAATCCTCTTTAACCCTATCTACCATCTTCTTTCTACCCACTTCGTGTTTCCCCATATTTATACCCATACGGTGGAATACAAAGATAGTCTCTTCTAAAATTCACATTAATTGTGCTTATCATATTTATAATGAATATCTTAAAATCGTATTAATGAATATATTTCAATCAATAATTTTCATAATAATTATAATTCCTACAATGAACATAAAATAATTAATTTCATATTTCTTTAAATTAATAATTGACCTACAATTAATTAAACAAAAACTCAGAAAATACACGAGATATGTAGTAAAAATTTGTTATGTATGATAATAAAAATAAATAAATTAAAAAATCATGTAAAAATTTGATATGTAATAAATTAAAAGCTCATACGTGATATTTTTTCAATACGTAAGAAATTATTTTTCTGGCAGGGATTTTCATATTCATGAAATATATCATACTTAACAAAAATTGTGAATATCAAATTTAAACCCAAAAAAATAAAATTAACTAAAATCCGCATAAACATTCCTAACCCACCCAAACGAATAGCAAACATACTATTGATCACATGATACCTAAGAAATGATAGAGTTCGGTAAAATTCAAACTCTTATATCATATGTCTCTCAAATAATTTTCATCCTCCAGAATCAAACTCAAATAAGAAAAGCCTAAAGCTTAATAGCCATAAGAAGACACCTCTAAAATAGTATCCTAGATACATATTGAAACCCAAGAACATCCAAGAAAATAGGGTTTTAAATATTTACACCTTTTAATAAACCATAAACCCTAAATGGTTTAAAAACTAATTTAAATTTCTTGAAAAAAATTCCTTTAAAACATTTCGGAGTACACCCACCCAATTCTCGTGGGAAATAAATCCTTTTCTTTAACATAAACCACACACATCCCCTTTATTTTTAAATCAAAACTATAAGTTCATTTTGAAAATATTTATTAATTATTTCCTGGTAGAATTAAAAGTATATTATTTTTATTAATTATTAATCAATTGATAATAAATATTAATTAATTTATAATAAATAATAAATATAATACCTAAATGATAAATAACTATCAACATTTACTATTAAAATAGTACCCAACCGGTTCATTTTCATAACATGATCATTTAATTAGAAATTTTTGATACTCACACTCAGAAAATTCTACTAATGATCTATGAAATTTGTGTCACTCAATGGGAGAGTGGGAGGAAATTGGAAAAAGATATGAAGTGAGTGGTCTACTCATGACACATGGAAATAGAGTGAAGACTAGCGGTGAAAAATGTGGGTGGAAGCATTCCATATAACTATATATGTGAATTTAAGTGCATATATGTATATAAATTAAATCATTGTATGCATAAAGTATGCATACATGTGTATGCGATTTCAAAAAATGTGTCTAGAAGCATTCAACAAAACTATAGATGTGAATTTATGAGTACTTCTGTATATAATTAAATCAATGTATGCATAAATCATAGAGGACTAACACCCTATGTCATGGAGGATTATCAACTTCTATAGGTGAAGGTCCCACACCCCATCATGTGGGGGAGTACCGACTCTGACTCTAGTATGGGGGACCAGCACCTCATCAGGATCAAGTGAGTGCAAACCCCATACTTGAACGGCTCGATATGAAAGACTTAAGGCCCAAAATAGTGGACTATTAACTCTATGATTAATTTTTACCCTCACATCATAATTTTACTAACTAGCATAAAAATGGATTTTTGCAGCGCTACCCTTTAACAGCGCTAAAAAATCACTGATAAAGGGGGTACATTTTTCAGCACTAAAAAAATGATGATAAACATTAATTTTAATAGTGCTAAAAAATAACTGTTAAAAGTTCCCCTTTATTAATGATTTTTTTAGTGTAATGTCCCAGATTTTTCATGTAAATTTTTTAAAAATATATATATGGGATTTTTTCGAGACCATTCGCTGAGACGACATGTGATTCTGACCCACAGGGTGCCCAGAATAAATGTTTGAACTATTTTTTTTAGTTTATTAAAAATAGTGTGTGCTCAGTATTTGTATCTTTTAAATGCATGGTCGGATTTAAAATCTGAGGGAACTATTGTGTTCAGAGTTGCAATTTTTTTTAGGTAGGATCTAACATCAACTATCATAGGTCAGCTATGAAAAATATTTTTCGGACATTTTAAAGAAGAATAAAAATAAACTTAAAAAGTTTTTTTAAACATTTCTTCATGACACAGCAGTGCTACGGCATATAAACAAGGCATGTGTTTCCTTTTATAAAGGAAAAAACATGGCGACGTTGCAACGCAGAGAAACAGTGACGCTGACACGCATTTCTTCATTTAATAGTTTGGTAGATATACGAGATCAGATTCACAATCCCTAAAGGCTCTCGAAAAAATATGGAAAACGCATTGGAAAATCATCTCATCGACGAATGATGAACGGTGGAAGATTGACGATCGGATTCGGAACAGACATCGGTAGATTGACAAACAATGAACATAGGACTCGCACTTCATCAATGATCGATCCAATCCTTGAGGTAGGGGGTTTATTTTTGTGATTTTCTTTCCCCGTTCTTGTTTTCAAAGATGAATGTGGACCAACCCATGAACAGATTGATTTGTGGTTTGATTGTTTATGCCGAATGATTAAAAATTTGGGGATTAATGTGTGAGTTAGATCTTTGTGATTTTTAATCTATTCTTCATGATACTACTAACAAGAAAAAATTCGGGACGACATGAATAGAGGCCGGTATCCAATATAAATGGTGTTCTTAGGGACTTTCTTATCCCTCTTCTTGCATTTTTCACCGACGAACCCACGTGGTTGCGTCGGGCATTGCCGAGAGGTTTCGAATGCAGTCAGACCCTCAAAGTGGAAACAAGACGATCTTGAACCCATGATTATGAAGATAGTGACCAAACAATCATGAGGGTTTTCCTAGTTCGAAAAAACAGGCCACCACAATGATAGTGCAAGCCCACGAAAGGGGAGTTGCCGACGGCGGCACACGACAGTGCTATCGGTGGCATGACCACTCGGCAACGGTGGCCACCGGCTCAACGGCCGGCGACGGAGATCCCCACGGAAACCACCATTGGAAGGAGGCCAACAGTGGGACCCCACGACAACCGTTGTGGGGTGGTGACGTAGTGGACCACCACATCCAACGCTATGGCCACCCCGCGTTGACAAGGAGTGGACGCAGCTGACGGCGTGCCCTAGTCAGACGAATCGGTCCGCTTCAGCAGACCGGGCTGGATTTGGGTGACTAGACCAGCAGTGAGCTAGGTCAACCAGATAGGTTAAGCCTGTAATGCCCCGCCCCAGTTACCCAGAGTCGGTGCATTATTACATAACATTGTAAAGATCAAAAAAGATCAAGTCTCGAAAGACCAATTAGTTTAGTAGCCTTGGAAATACTAGATACATTCATAAGTATTACATTACATCATACAGTGAAAAACTACAACAACATAGTCTACATAGTCCACACTCATATCCCTTTAGACTATCCCTACAGTTCAGTCATAAAATTCTTCTTCACATCCTTGAAAAAATAAAACATAGAAAGAGGTGAGCTCAAATTCTCATCAAGGATAACAATATAGCGGAAACTTTCATAAATATGCATAAACATTTAAGGCAATGTATAACTAAAACAAAAGCCTTTTAAACTTGAACTTCAGAATAATATGACATAAATAAAATGAAATAATTTCATTTACTTATCCACATGGATATTCTACTAGTCGAATAATCACATGCAATATCAATAACCACTTTCATAATGATGGAATGCATAATACCAGACTATCATAACCACATAGTCAAGGCCTTGTGCCAAGATTACAAATAATATTTTGTCAAGGCCTTGTGCCAAGACACTAGTTTGTCTCATGAGACCTACCGATGCATCTAGGAGCTATAGTGGGTTCCACCCGTCACTTACTAAGTCCAATGCATTCCTCATATGAACAAGTTTAAACATAACATAAACATTCGTATTAAAACTAGCATAAAAAATGTCAATACTTTCTCCATAAACCATTAATGGTATAAAAATAACACATCCACAGTCAAACATATCACAAAACTTTCAATAAAATATGGATGTTTTTTATCATAATAAATCAACTTCAAATAAGCTTAAAATCCATCAAAGGATGTTGACATAGATGAAATCAAAACTATTTGAGAGAAATTTCTCTTTTTTGAAATAATTTAAAAGTAACATCATTATAAAAGAAAACATTTTCTTTGAAAATATTCTTATAATCTTGTAAGGAAAGCTTTGATGATGTCATAATGGCAAAAAATAGCCGCACCCACCGTATAAGTTAAAAAAGACATTCATACCTTAATTTTGTCGAAAAGGTTATAAAGGACCTTGTTTGGAAAACGACAGAAAGATTCCTTTTTTTAAACATCATATAAAAGTAAAACAAGGGAAAAAATGACTTTAACTCATATTCTATAAAATAGTAAGAATTTTTTCAAATACATTTTTAAGACACATGGATGTGGATGATAAAGAGGTCCCAGTAGATAATTACATATAAACAACCTCGAATAATGAAGAGAATTGAAATTAACCCTTACCTTGTACTTTTCCTTGGTCGAGGGTAGGTTAAACTTTTTTATAATGGTGAAATAATTGTTATTAAATTATACAAGAATCATATACATTAATATGATATCATATATGATCTTTTAACATTGTTTTGTTAGTATTATCACCGTTTCCAGTGTTAACGGATTCGTTTTCCTTTATATTATTGGTTATGTGAGCCATATATGTTATGGATGGGATGTATATTATTCATATATAGAATGATATGATGTCTCTAAATATTATTTTTAATCATCAAATGAAATTTATTCTTGAATGGATACGATGGAGAATGAATCTCATCACGTTCGTGGAGACGGTAATCTGTACGTACGCACAAGCGACAATATCATTATTTTGATATTAAAATAATATATAATTTGATGGTATATCATATATAAAGAATAATTATCATGTTTTATTTATTATTTACATGAATTAAACATCATTATTATACCCATCAAAATAAAAATGTATTGAATAACAATTACACCACGACGTGGAGACGGTAATCCGTACGTACGCACGTATGGTGACATGTCATTCAAAGGATGGATAGAATAATTAATATGGTTGTAACATATTTATAATAACATAACATTATATAGAAGATACTAGAGTTATTATTTTAGAATGTAAATAACAAAGAAATAAGAAGTGGAAGAAAAAAATAACTTGAAAGAAGGTGGTGAAATTATCACCTCTTCTTCAGGTTCTTCCTTTTGATTTGATCAAAAGGGATTCTTAAGTTATCTTTCTGACTAAAGTAAGGCCTCTAGGATGAATTTAGGTAAGTTGAGATTATATTTGGGTAGTGTTTTTCTGAGCCAAAAGTCTTTGATGGTGTGAATTAGAGAGAAGGGGAGTGCCATTTTATAAGAGGGGTGAGGGGCACCTTAGGAAAAGCTAGAAATATTATTTTATAATAAAATCATTTTCGGTTTATAATGTCTCCAAAATGTATTATTTAAAAGATAAGGTGGTGATGGGTCTAAAACCACTCAAACATCAGGTTTTATACAGGTTTGTGTCACTATATTAACCTTAACTTTTAGATTTAACTCTTAGTTAAATAGTTTGACATTTACCATGTCTCTTTGTATTTTTATATTATATGGTTAATAAACTTACTATATACCTCCAAGAGAACCAAAAGTGGTTCATTAATGATACACCTATCATTATATAAGTATTTTGTCTGAACCTTATATTTTTAGAAATATTATATAAATTAATAATATAATATTTGTTTTAAAAATTCCTTTATGTCAATTTTGACACTATTTAATAATTGATTTTGGTTAAAGTCCTAAAAACTTTATTAATTCAAAATAAATTAATTTAATAAACCCTGACATGTCATATTAACCTATAAATTTCTTGGATGGCATCAAAACTTTCAAATTTTATTTATTTTAACATTTGTAATACCATTTATTTGATTCTTTCATTAATAAGGAAAATATTCCATCATTATTGTGTCATAAATAAATTTCATTATTCAATGTCTAAAAATTATAAATAAAATACCATTATGTAGGAAATATTTTTATATTTCTAATTAATATTTATATCCAAAAATATAACATGTATAACCCTATGTAAAAATTGTTTTACTAAAAGATATATGTTTATGTCCTTTTTGTATTTACTTTAACATAATTAATATAAAGGGTCATTATCACTTACAAGTGACTCCATGGGGTTCCAAAATCGGCCCAAAGATGCCCATGGTTGGACATGTATCAGCCAATAGGGTTAGGACACATGTTAGGGTAATTTAATATTATTATAATATTATTGTTTTACCCTTATTTACCAGATTTACCCTTTAACCATGGTAAATAAAATATTTACCGAAGTAATTATTCAAAATGTCTAAAAATAAAAGTTACATATTTACATAATTTGGAAATCTTGATTCTAAATATGGAATCCATTTTTCTAAATTCAAAACACATAAGTGTCATATATTAATTTAAAATCAATTCCCATTGTCAAAACAAAGAGCGTGTTTTTTAAGAAATAATAACTATCAAAAGATTGACACTTGTTTATGTCTAGTTTAAATGTGACAATATGTCCAATTACCAACATTGGATTAAATGGTAAAAAAATATATTCTATTTATACTCACAAACCATTATAATGTATAATTTAACACTATAAATTATTTTCATTAAAAAAGTTGTTTTCAGTTAAAATATAGTATTTTTCACTATTCACCCAAATATGAAAGTTATCAGAAAAACACAAAAAATTTATTGAAACTAAATTCTTATATCTCGATTCTAAATAAGTATTTTATTTTGTCAAATATAATATATAAAAGTTTCAAATATTGGATTTAAAAAGGGTTCATCATTAAAAGGCGGTAAAAGTGCATTTTTCGAAATAAATACTTCTTTTATCTGAAAAAAATGAATTTGTTCTTACATTATGTCTAAGAAACTCATAATATGGATTCTAAAATTATAATTATTATATATAGTTCAATATTCAATTATACTATTCATAACTGCTTTTTAACGGCTAGTTTGGTAATCTTGTGGTGCGCTCAAACTCGATGTTGCGTGTAGTGCAAGTTATTGAATTACTTTGAAGAAATAACGTACTATGAAATATTGGGGTGTTAAATTATTTCCTCCTTCAATAAATTGCGTTCTCGCAATTTAAAATTTTTCTTTGAAAATAAAAGGTTGAAAATAGAAAATAACTTTGTGTGAAAACTCACATCGGAAATTGGGTTAATAAAATTCAGTCTTAATAAGAGGGAAAGGGGAATGAAAAAGTAACCACCAAATTATGATCTCGATTAGGAGAACATTGGTGGAAATTAAAGAAACATAATTAGAGTAAAAGCATAAATATTTATAAGGATTTATTGAGTTCATTAGTCACAAACTATTATAGAATTGAGGGCCTCAAAGCCATCAGTCTATGATGATTTAAAATATCATTGGTTCCACAAAACATAAGGTGTTAGGATAACACATTTTTAGTTTTAAGATCCCTTACCTAAAGTTTAAGAATTGATTTTTTTAATAGAATAAGAGAAGGAAAAAAATATATACTTGACAAGTAGAGTTCCATCCTTTAACTAATTTCTACCAAAAACTCATCTTTCACTCTAAAAGATAATAGAACTAAAAAAATATTATATTTATCATATTCGTATAGTGTTCCAAAAAAATGAATTTATAATTAATCTACCAGACCCTAAAAAACTAAATTATTCAATCCATGACATCATGTGGGTCATTGGTAGGCGATACACCCTTGTCGCCCTTCGGTTGCAGGTTCAAGTCTTGCAGCTTTTCCAGACACGACGGGTTGCTGCCCGACCTCCGGGTTGTCCTTTTTATGGAAATCCAAAAATAATCTCAAACTAGACTTATCCAAAATACTTTTGTCCAAACTCACAATCCAAAATTTATAAGGTAGGTAAACACAATGAAGATACTTTTTGGCACGTAATAACATGTGAACACCTTCATCATGTATTCTTTTAAAACACTACAACATCCTGAATTACCACAAAACCTTATTGATTACATTCATGCTCCCTTAGTCCTTATAGAATACTGGATATACTTCTTCTATCCAAAAATGTTGTAAACTCCAACAATGATCGAATATACAAATCATTAATCAGTTTCAAGGTAGTCAAGAATATCGAATATAATTTATCTAAATCAAACATGTATTACTCCAAAATCACTACTTTAGTATCAGAACCATATTATGATTTATCTTTCTCTCAACCATATATTTTCCAAAAATTTAACCAGCTATTGAGTCACTTTTCTTGGTTCCACACAATCTCAAGTACGTAATGAAATAGTACGGTAGTACAATCCTTATATACTACATAATTATTATAACCAGTACAACGTTGATACAACACTCAAATGACATAATTCTTTAATAACAACATAAGAACTCTAATCATTCCTCCTCATCTGTGGTAGTATCATAACTTGATTATTATTCAATAGCATCATTTGGGGAATACTCTGATGATTTGAACATTGGTTTTCATAGTGTCCCAAATCCTTGCAGATGAAGCATTGTACATTTGAAACCTTTTTCTTACCCTTACAGTCATGTACTTGGTGCCCTTTTTCTCCACACTTATAACAAACTCCCATTCCCTTTAGGAACGTTCCAGGGTTTTTCTTCCCATAGTTATCACATATGGGAAAATTCTTCTTTTCCCTCTTCCCTTTATCCATCTTTCTCTCTTCCATACTTTTCTTCTCTTGCTCCCCTTCAAAGCCATAGGACTCAAAGAATTATTTACATATCTTATTAACACATGATACTATTTCTTCAGATGTTGAGAAAACATGAGAGGTTATTTCCCTTATAAATGTTGTCTTAATACCGTGGAAGATATGATCATTCTTACTCTTTGGATCATACATATTGCTAGAGTTCACATTCGTTCTACTGGGTGCCATTTCTATACAATGGCATACACTTGGTCAGTTTATGAATTGCAATGAATAATTCCAAACCTATAAAATACCTAAATTAAATTGAATAGTTTATGGATATAATCCATAATCATAAAAATGTTTTCTTTGAGGAAGTATATACTCATAAACCCTTCATAATGGTTTGTAAAGAAAATGATAATTATCCTAAGCATATCCCCCGGGAGTGTCGTAACCAAGAGTGCAACAAGGATCGTTGTCGTGCACTAGTTCCCGTTCGAGTATAGATCAAAGCGGTGTTTTCAGGTTTTACCCCTAGGTACATCTGTGCCAGAACCGCCTCTACCTGCTCATATCCAGAAAAATATGTATTTCTCATAAAACTCACAAAATCTCTACAATACCAAAATTCTAGGAATTTCTTCTATACTAATCCTCAAATTCTATCTTAGGTCTATGTGCCCTAATCCGAGTTTATATAAATCTAGCTTCCAAGGTTTTTACTAAACTTCCTATGATACCAACTGTAACGCCTCGACCCCAATTACTTAGAGTCAGAGAATTATTACAGAACATTGGCATGATCACAAAAGATCAAGTCTTGAAATACCTATTAGTTTAGTAGCCTTTGAAACACTGGATAAATTCATAAGGCTTAAATTACATCATACAGTGAAAAAATACAAAAACATAGTCTCTATATTCCACACTCATATCCCCTGATACTATCCCTGCAGGTCAGTCATAAAATACTTCTTCGCATCTTGGGAAAAATAAAACATAGAAAGGGGTGAGCTCAGATGCTCATTAAGAATAACAATATAGTGAAAAATTTCATAAACAAGCATGAACATTTAAGGAAATGTATAACTAAAACAAAAGCATTTTAAACTTGAAATTCAGCATAATATGGAAAAAATAAAATGAAATAATGCCATTTACTTATTCACATGGATATTCTATTAGTCTAATAATCACATGCAATATCAATAACCACTTTCATAATGATGGAATGCATAATGCCAGACTATCAGAACCATATAGTCAAGGCCTTGTGCCAAGACTACAAATAATATTTTTTCAAGGCCTTGTGCCAAGACACTAGTTTGTTTCATGAGACCTACCGATGCATCGAGGATCTATAGTGGGCTCCACCCGTCACTTACTAAGTCCAATGCATTCCTCATATGAACAAGTTTAAACATAACATAGACATTCATATTAAAACTAGCATACGAAATGAAAATAATTTCTCCAGAAACCATGAATGGTATAAAAATAATACATCCACAATCAAACATATCGCAAAACCTTAAATACAATATATATGTTTTGTATCATAATAAATCAACTTCAAATAAGCTTAAAATCCATCAAAGGATGTTGACATAAATGAAATCAAAACTATTTGAGAGAAATATCTCTTTTTTGAAATCATTTAAAAGTCACATAATTATAAAAGAAAACATTTTCTTTGAAAATATTCTTATAATATTGTAAGGGAATCTTTGATGATGTCATAATGGCGGAAAATAGCCGCACCCGCCATATAAGTTAAAAAAAGACATTCTTACCTTAATTTTGTCGAAATGGTTATAAAGGACCTTGTTTGGAAAATGACAGAAAGATTCCTTTATAAACATCTTATAAAATTCAAACAAGGTTATAAATTACTTTAACCCATAGTATATAAAATAGTAAGAATGTTTTTAAATAAATTTTTAAGAAACATGGATGTGGATGATAAAGAGGTCCCAGTAGATAATTACATATTAACAACCTCGGATACTGAAGAGATTGTAAAATTAACCATTACCTTGTACTTTTCCTTGGTCGAGGGTAGGTTAACCTCCTATATAATGGTGAAATAATTGTTATTAAATTATACAAGAATCATATACATTAATATGATATCATATATGATCTTTTAACATTGTTTTGTTAGTATTATCGTCGTTTCGGATGTTAACAGATTCATTTTCCTTTATATTCTTTGTAATGTGAGCCATATATGTTATGGATGGGATGTATCTTATTCATATACAGAATTATATCATGTCTATAAACATTATTTTTAATCATAAAATGAAATTTATTCTTGAATGGATACAATGGGGAATGAATCTCATCGCGTTCGTGGAGAGAGTAATCCGTACGTACGCACGAGTGACAATATCATTCTTTTGATATTAAAATAATATATAATTGGATGTTATATCATATATAAAGAATAATTATCATGTTATATTTATTATTTACATGAATTAAACATCATTATTATACCCATCCAAATAATAATGTATTGAATAACAATTACACCACGGTCTGAAGATGGTAATCCGTACGTACGCACGTATGGTGACATGTCATTCAAAGGATAGATAGAATAATGAATATGTCTATAACATATTTATAATAACATAACAATATATACAATATACTGGAGTTATTATTTTATAATATAAACAACAAATAAAGAATAAGTGGAAGAAGAAAAGAACTTGAAAGATGGTGGTGAAATTATTACCTCTTCTTCGGGTTCTTCCTTTTGATTTGTTCAAAAGGTCTTCTTAAGTTGGATTTCTGATGAAAGGAAGGACTCTAAAATGAATTTAGGAAAGTAGAGAGGATATTTGGTCCGGGTTTGGCCGATCTAAAAGGCTTTTAAGGTGTCAATTAGAGGGAAGGTGGAGTTCCCTTTTATAAGAGGGGTGAGGGGCACCTTAGGAAAAGCTAGAAATATTATTTTATAATAAAATCATTTTCGGTTTCTAATGGCTCAAAAATGTATTATTTAAAGGCTAAGGTGTGGATGGTTCTAAAACCACTCAACCAATAGGTTTTAGATAGGTTCGGGTCACTATATTAAACTTAACTTTTAGATTTAACTCTTAGTTAAATAGTTTGACATTTATCATGTCTCTTTGTACTTTTATATTATATGGTTAATAAACTTACTATATACCTCCAATAGAACCTCAAGTGGTTCATTAATGATACGACTATCATTATATAAGTCTTTATTACGAACCTTATATTTTTAGGAATATTATATAAATTAATAATATAAATTTTTTTAAAAAATTCCTTTATGTCAATTTTGACACTATTTAATAATTGATTTTTGTTAAAGTCATAAAATTTTATTAATTCAAACTAAATTAATTTAATTATTCTTAAAATGTCATATTAACTTATAAAATTCTTTTATGGAATCAAAACTTTCAAATTTTATTTATTGTAACATTTATAATACAATTTATTTGACTCTTTCATTAATAAAGAAAATACTACATCATTATTGTGTCATAAATAAATATAATTATTCATAGTCTAAAAATTATAAATAAAATACCATTATGTAGGAAATATTTTTATATTTATAATGAATATTTATAGTCAAAAATATAAAATATATAACCCTACATAAAATTTTTATTTATAAAAGATACATGCTTATGTCATTTTTGTATTTACTTTAACTTAATTAATATAAACTATCATTATCACTTACAAGTGGATCCATGGGGTCCCAAAATCGACCCAAAGATGCACATGGTAAGACATGTATCAGACAATAGGTTTAGGACACATGTTACCGTAATTTAATATTATTATAATATTATTTTTTACCCTTATTTATCGGATTTGCCCTTTAACCATGGTAAATAAAATATTTACCGAAGTAATTATTCAAAATGTATAAAAATAAAAGTTACCTATTTACACAATTTGGAACTCCTGATTTTAAATATGGAATAAATTTTTCTAAATTCAAAACACATAAGTGGCAGAAATTATTTTAAAATTAATTCTCGTTGTCAAAACAAAGAGCGTGTTTTTTAAGAAATAATAACTATCAAAAAATTGACACTTGTTTATGTCTAGTTTAAATGTAAAATTATGTCCAATTACTAACATTAGATTAAATGGTAAAACTATATTATATTTATACTTCCAAACTATTAAAATGTATAATTTAACACTATAAATTATTTTGATTAATAAAGTTGTTTTCAGTTAAAATATAGTATTTTTTACTATTCACCCAAATATGAAAGTTATCAGAAAAACACCAAAAAAATATTGAAACTAAATTATTATGTCCCGATTCTAAATAAGAAGTTTATTTTGTCAAATAGAACATATAAAAGTTTCAAATATTGGATTTAAAAATGTTTCATCATTAAAAGGCGGTAAAAGTGCATTTTTTGAAATAAATACTTCTTTTATCTGAAAAAAAATGAATTTTTTCTTACATTATGTCTAAGAAAGTCATAATATGGATTCTAAAATTATAAGGATTATATATAGTTCAATATTCAGTTAATACTATTCATAAAAGCTTTTGAACGGCTAGTTTGGTAATCTTTTGGTGCGCTCGAACCCAATATTGTGTGTAGTGAAAGTTATTGAATTAATTTGAGGAAATAATGTACTATGAAATCTTGGGGTGTTATAGGGATGGACTCGATGAGTCGGGTCATACTTGGACCCAACCGATCCCTTTTTATTTAAATGCCTATAAATCTGAAATCGTGTGTCCGTTTGACGTGTTGTTTGCAGCTTTGGGACCCTCGAGATGAGGAAGTCATTTTGAGATACTCTAAGTGAGTTTTATTGGATGTTGGCATACAATCTTTTGGTTTGAGGTGTAGGTGCTCCCGGAACGAGCATGCTAAGGATAGAATCCTATGACTGGATGTGACCTATTACCTATGTGATTACCTAGACTATGTGTCTTACCAAGATGATGTGTTTTTACCCAGACACAGTGTCTTACCTAGACTGTGTGTCTTACCTTGAGTGTGTGTCTTACGTATATTGTGTGTCTTCCCTTGACTGATTTTCCACTCCCCTGCCCCACAAGGGTGTGGATCCTTTAGTATTTGATGAAACTCTATGTGTTACAAATACTCAGTGTGTTACCAACACTATGTATTATCTACACTCTGTGTGTTACTAAAACTATATGTGTTTCCTACACTCCGGGTGTTACTACTTGGGGGTACTATGGATTCTTGTGACAATCCTGATTACGTACCATAGACCTATACTTGGTGTGAACTAACTCTAGTGACACTCTTGATTATAATTCTTAGAGGCTACACTTCGTGTACCTCTTTGGTAGTCAGTTGGGTGTATTTCTTAGTAATTCCTTTGTGGTATACTTCATGTGATTCCTTTATAGTATTCTTCATGTGATTACTTTGTGGTATTCTTCATATGATTCTATGTGGTATATTTCTTAGCGATACCTTTGTGGTTTGGGGTCCCTACTGAGTATTGTTTCACTCACCCCTACATGGGCTTCAATCGCACGTGCCATGTCTTGTGTAGACGATTTCCAGCTTTGACGAAGTCCTTGGTGGACCAGAGATAGTGGTGCTTTAGAGTGACCTGACAGATGTGGTACTCTTCAGCAACATTCAGACAATTTATTGTATTTACCCTTTAGGTAAGGTTTTCTATAGATTAGATCCAAGAGCTTGTACTTTTCCTTTTCAGTTGGGCTTATATTATGTACCTTTTTCTGTTTTGTATGTTACTTTGAGTGGCTTTCCTTAGTGTTTTGTATCCATGTTTACTTAGTGTTTTCAGTTTCAACTATTTCTTGGAGACAGGTGAATGCATATAGGTACTAGGGGAAATGCCTCCCACTTGTGGGATATGTATACTCAATGCTAGTCGCCAGCCCCTCTCCTATGGAAGGCGGGCTTGGGGTAGTCATGAAATGGGTCCCGAGGACAAGTCGTGAAAAAGTGGTATCAAAGTGCAGTTAGTTTTACTCTTGTTTTGGGGAAACAGTGTTAAGTGTTTCAATTTCGGGTTTTAGGCCAGGGAACCTAGTGTTGGTTCGGTGGCCGACGTATCCATACACTAGGACATTGAATTCTACTTTCCAACTCAGTACGTGAAAACACTAGTTGGAGGGGAAATTAATGATTTGTGCATCATATTGGAATTGAGTGTGATCTCATGTCCTTCTTAAATTAGAGTCAGCTCACCAAGTATACTCTATTGACCATGGTACATCTTGTTTTGTTTTAGGATGCCTCTACATAGGTATCCAGCCAGGATTTTATTGCCTGAACACAAGGATGGTCCTCCGAGAAATGAGGCATCAGTACAAGGACCATTGCTTGAGATAGCACCTCCCGGTGGTGTACCAACGATATCACCATCTGGAGAGAATCAGTTCCTACTAGTGCTACTGGTAGAGTATGCACATTGTCTTACTGCATTCCATCACTTCCTCAGGCAGCGACCTCCCAGGTTCCGAGGTGAGACTGACCCTTAGGTAGTAGAGGATTGGTTGGAGGTGGTGAAACGAGTGTTCCACTTAGTGAGGACACCTCCCAACCAAATGGAAGTCCTAGTCGTGAGCCTTTTTAAGGGATCAATGGGGAGATGGTGGATCCTAATGACTCAGACGCTTAAGGAGGCGACACTATCCTGGTCATACTTTGAGCACCACTTCAGGGAGGAGTTCTTTCTAGCTATGTTACATTATGTGTGTATATAGGATCTTCTGCACCTGCAACAGGGAAGCCAGTCAATTGTAGAGTACTCGGTGTGATTCACGGATCTTTCTCACTACTCTACAGATATGGTGCAAGACTCATTCTTCAGGTCCTATGCCTTGAATCAAGGAATAATATTAGAGATGAGGGTTTCAATGATATCCCTTAGCATCCCTCTGCATTTTGGGGTGTTGGAGTAAGATCTATTAGTATAGAGATTTCTTGTGAAGAAGGAACCAGTGGTGGGAGCTACCATCAGGTGACACGTAGCAGAGTCTTCGATAGTGGGTAGCTGATAGCAGACACAGGGGTCCAAGGGGAATAGACAATCTAGGGGATGACCATAGGACACGAGATCAGCAATGTGGGGCACCCAGGGTAGATCAAGTCAGCCAATGGTTAGACTATGTTACTCGTGTGGCGGTCAGGGGAATCTGGCTAGAGATTATCTGACTAACTCTATGACTGACCAAGAGATGGTCAAGGGACCACCGAGGCAGCAAAAGAGGTAGGAACAGGGTGGTCCTCTAGGTGGTGGAAGTGGTATAGGATCAGGATTAGTGGAAGGAGGTGGATGGAGGTTTTAGGCACTACCACCACCCCACAGGTGGTCCACCCCGTGCTTAGGGAACTGGTGGATAGGGGTGAGGTAGCTCTAGGAAATGGAGGCCTATAATCCTGAGACTCCCATGATGATTAGAGGTATGATCTATATCTTTTCCACCCTAGATTCTATTTTTATAGACACAGGTTCCAGTCACTCTTTTCTCCCCACAACCCTTGTTCGAGACATGAATATTCCAGTGGAACCGTTGACTTGATCCCAATGCTTAGAGACTCCTGTAGAATAATATTTGATGACCACACAATGGTGCGGACACTGTTCCCTTACTCTTGGGAGTGAGAGTTTTTATTGGGATATCTTGGTGGTATCATCAAGGCGTTATGACGTCATTCTGGGTATGGACTGGTTATCCATAGTTCATGTTTAGATCGACTATTTTCGACGCATAGTGTGGTGTGTCCACAGAGATGGGACCATGCTTTCCATTATCGGTGAGAAGGAAACCAAAGCAATGCGGGATGGACTCACATGTAGGTGGGTGTATACGATCACACATCAGTTGGTTAGCATGACCCTCGGTGCAGTGGATGAGAGGAGTCCTCATTTTCATATAGTGGTGGATGAGTACAAGGACATCTTTCCAGAAGATGTTCTAGGACTACCTCCTTGTAGAGAGGTAGACTTCTACATTGACATGTACCCTAGGAAGACATCGATATCCACATCGGTGTATTGGATGGCTCCCACAGAGCTTCCTGAATTGAGGGTACAGTAGGTGGACTTTCAGATAAAGGGATTCATGAGACCCGATGTTTCACCATGGGCAGGCCCAGTTTCGTTTGCCTAGAAAGCAGACAGGAGCTTGAGGTTATGTGTGGACTTCTAGTGCCTGAACCAGGTGATCGTAAATAATAAGTGTCCACTACTGAGGATTGATGACCTCTTTGATAAGATGTAGGGAGCTAGATGGTTCTCAAAGATAGACCTCATATTAGGTTATCATCAGCTTTGGATATGGGATGAGGAAATCACGAATACGGCCTTCACATGTTGTTATAACCACTACGAGTACTTAGTGATGCTATTTGGAATGATGAAGGTCCCAATAGTGTTCATGGGACTCATGAATAGGATCTTCCATCCCTGCCTAGACAGTCATGTAGTGGTCTTTATTGATGACATCCTTGTGTACTCAGCATCCAAGGAGGAGCACATGATACACTTGAGGATGGTCCTGGACTTACTCTGAGAGCACCAGCTTTATGGGAGGCTCTCAAAGTGTCAGTTATGGATACAAGAGATCCACTTTTCAAGACACATAATTTTGGAGGCTGGAGTTGTAGTAGATTCAGCAAAGAAAGAGGTGGTCCTTGCTTGGGAGCCACCCAAGAATGTTTCCAAGGTGCGGAGTTTCCTTGGGTTGGATGGGTACTATTGGAGGGTCATACCTGAATATTCTAGAGTAATAGAATCCATGATAGCCTTGAAATGAAAGGGGAAACCATTCGTGTGGATAGAGTAATTTCAAGAGAGATTTCAGCAGATGAGGTATAGTTTGAAAAGTGCTCCCATCCTGAGATGGATAGAGGAGGGTATCGAGTACGTGGTGTTCTGTGATGCATCGAGAATCGGGCTCAGTTGTACCTTAATGTAGGGGAACATAGTGGTTTATTATGGTTAATGGTAGTTGATACCACATGAGCAGAACTACATGAATCGTGATCTAGAGTTGGTGGCAGTAGTTTTTGCATTGAAGATGTGGTGACACTACCTTATGGGTGAGCAATTTATTGTCTACTCAGACCACAAAATTCAATGCTATATCTTTTCCTAGAAGGATCTAAACCCGAGACAACGACATTGGCTAGAGTTACTCTAGGAATACTACTTTGAAATAGTCTATACTCCTTTGAAATGGAATGTGGTGACAGATGCTATCATTCGGAGATCGAATTCATAGCTACTGAATGAGGACTCAGAGCAGTTGGCCTTGCTTCAGATATCCTTCGTGGATGGAGATAAAGCAGCTTATCTCCAGTCGATGGAGGTTACCCTTCCACTATTACAACAATTTTGGGAGGAACATCTCAGAGATATTAGTTTTGAAACTACGCATTCTCATATATCCCTAGATCATGCCCCTAATGGATATTTGAAAGGTGGGGAGCATGTCATCCTTTTTAGAGGACGCACAGTTGTACTAGCGAAGTTACGAGAGGAGGTGTTGAGGGAGTTCCCTACATCCCCATTGTCCGTACATCCAGGATTAAAAAGGATGTATCAGGACCTCCAATGTTAGTTTTTGTGTCTGAGGATGAAGAAGGCAGTGACAAAGTTTGTCTCTAGATGCCTCACTTATCAGCAAGTGAAGACCGAGCACCAGGTTCCAGCGGGTTTGAATCAACCCCTTAAAGTGATGGAGTGGAAGAGGGATTAAATATTGATGGAATTCATGACAGTTTTACTATGTAAATCCATGGGACATGATACCATCTAGTTGATTATTGAATGACTCACCAAGTCATCGAACTTCCTAGCGATTCGGGAAAAGGGTTCAGTAGAGAGCCTGGGACGCCGCTATGTGTAGGAGATAGTTCGACTCCATAGAGTTCCATCTAAATTAGTGTCAGATCATGATGCACATAATACATCCCAATTTTGGAAGGGATTGAAAAAGGCGTTTAGGACTCAGTTGTGCTTGAGCACAATTTTCCACCTATAGAAAAATGGTCAGAAGAGGTAGACCATTCAGGTTCTAGAGGATATGCTATGTTCTTGCATCCTCGGTATTGGACAGAGTTGGGAGGATCACCTACCCATGATGGAGTTTGTGTACAACAACAGCTACCACTCCACCATTGGTATGACACCATTCGAGGCCTTGTATGGGCGACCCTCTAGGTCACCACTTTGTTGGACTGACCCTGAAGAGTCAACACTTATAGGCCCGAAGATGGTATAGGCTACTACAAAAAAGGTGGAGGTCATAAAGGTGTGGATGAAGACTTTACATATATGTTATAAGTCTTATAAGAATAGGTGACTGATACCCTTGGAGTTCAAGGAGGGATACCATGTGTTCCTTCAGGTCTCTCCTCGATGTGTGATACAAATATTTGGAAGGGGCAGCAAGTTATTGTTGAGGTTCATCAGACCATTTCTAATACTACATAGAGTATACGAGGTGGCGTACCACTTGGATCTACCTCCATAGTTATAGCAGGTGAAATAAGTCTTCCATGTATCCATAATGAGGAGATACAAACACGACCCATCTCATGTCATTGATTGGGGTGAGTTGGATGTTAACAATGGGGTAAATTTTGTGGAGTACTTGGTGGAGATTGAGGATCGATGGGAGAGGATCTTTCATGGATGGTCTATTCCTATGGTTCACATTTGATGACAGTAATAGAATCTCCAAGAGAGCACTTAGGAGTGGGAGGCTCATGTTTATGCTCATAATCTCTATTTTTTTGTAGCCCTTTTTTTGGATTTCAGGGGCGTAAGTACCTAAGATGGGGAGAATGTAATGTCTCTGATTTTACATGTAATTTTTTTTAAAAAAAATATGAGATTAATTTGAGACCAGTTTCTGAGACTATACATTAGTCCAAGGCCCATGGTTCTTGAAATAAATGTTTGAACTATTTTTTTAAGTTTTATAAAAATAGCGCATGTGCCCGGTTTTTTTATATTTTAAATGAGTGATGGGATTTAAAATATGAGGGCACCGTTGTGTTTAGATCGACAGGTTTTTCTTAGGCAGGACCTATCCTCAGTTGGCGCGGGTCAATTACAGAAAATATTTTACTTATATTTCAAAGAAGAATAAAAATAAACTTCAAAATTTTATTTCATTTTTCTTTTAACATTTATTTACTATTCCTCAATGTTGTGACGCAGCGACAAGGTGACTATTTCATTTAATAAAGAAAACAGTGTGGCAATGCTGCAACATAGCGAAATAGTGATGCTGAAATGCATTTCTTCATTTAATTTATTTGCAGGTATATGAGATCATATTCATGATCCCTTGAGGCATTGAAAAAAAATAAGTAAAATGCATTGGAAAATCCTCTCAGCGAAGAACGATGATTGGCGGTGGATCAACAATAATATTTGGAATATGCATCAGAGGATTGATGAATAAAGAATGTAGGAATCACACTTCATCAATGATTGATCCAATCCTTGAGGTAGGAGGTTTGTTTTTGTGTGATTTTCTTTCCTCTTTCTTGTTTCCAACGACGAACGCAAACCAACCCATGAACAGGTTGATCGACAGTTCGATCATTTATACGGGATGGATAAAAATGCAAGATTAATGTGGGAGTTAGATCGTTTTGATTTTTAATATGTTCTTTGTGATCCTTGTTGGGAAAAAAATCCATCAAGGTAACATTGTAGCATTTTTGGGTTGATTATGTTTGTTGACAAAGAAGGTTTCCATGGAGAATTTTACAATTCTAGAGATGTTGTTGACAATCCATGTTGAAAAAGAACCACGAAAAAGGGATTGACAATCTGGAGGTGGTATAAAAGAACAGATACAAGGTGGCACTGTTTTATATTCTTTCCATATTTTTGGGGTCCAAGATTTGGAGTTTGGTGAGAATCATGAAATATGTATTTATTTAAAGATATCATCAAAATATGGAAAAGTCATGAGTTTAATGAAGATAGGCTTCATGGATTAGATTTAGCAAAGACCAGAAGAATGTTGATGGTGATGCTTCATGATTACGACGAGCTTCACGAATGGAAGCATTGAAGAGCATTGCAGCGGTGAAGGGCTTCACGAGTGGAGATTCGTAGTGAAGACGCGAAGTAAATTAAGAAATGCTTTGTGAATATGACGAGTTCCGTGATCAGAAAATTTTCATAGTGCTTCACGATTTTGAAAGAATTTCGGTGGGAACTTTGGAGCTTCGCAATTTGTGATTACGTGGTGTTGAATTCGGGCGGATGTTTCGAGGGTCGGTGGAATCACCTATAAATAATAGGTTCGAAAAGACAGCATGATTCATGAAAAAAGTGCTTCGCGGTGGCTATTCCAGTCCTGTAAAAGTCATGTGCTCTGCATTAGATTAGTGAGCTTTGTGAGGGAAGTCGCTCTACGATGGCTAGAGCTCCGCAACGGCCTGAGCTCTGTGAAAGGTATGAGCTTTGCGAAATTACAGGAGCTTCATGAAGGATTGGTTGAGCTTTGTGAAATTGGGAGCCTTGCGAAGTAGGGTGATTTGCGAAGTTATTTTCAAAGGAATTGACCAGTGTTTAGTGTCAAAGGGGTATTCATTAGTGGATGAAATTTGGACTTAAATAGAGCATTTACATATAGTGGAGGATGCATTCATTAGTGGTAATGAAGAGACCTACAGGTCTATAAATTATTATTGGGTCTTCTAAAGAAGCAGTGAGCTCACATCAATTGAGAGAGAAGTGAGTTCTCAAATTGTGAGTGGTTGTAAAACAGGAGGGACAATGAGTCCGCTTGAAACTTGTAAACAACAGTGTGCTTATAGTAGAATTGGTACATCGGAAGACTGCCAGGGTATGCTCCTTGGACGTAGCCCAGTGAGGGTGAACCAAGTAAATATTGTTGTGTCCTGTGCATTCTTTAAGTTTTATTCATACTTTACAATGGGAAGGAGGGAGGAGAGGGTTTTGTCTAACAGCAAAACAATATCAGAAGGGGTAGTTGTTTTAATCTGTCGTACCCTGATTCACCCCCCTTCTCAGGGTATCTAGCCTAGTGGACCTATCAATCCTTATAAAAAGAAGGAATTCATACAGACATGAACAAAGGCTTGGATCCATTCTAAAGGGTGTTCATGGTGCCTTTACTATCCCCGTTCTTTCGTTCTTCACTGACAGACCCTCTTGGTCATGTTGTGCTTTCCAAGGAGGTTCCGAATGTGACTGGAAGCCCAGAGAGACTACAAGACGATCTTGAACCCATGCTAATAAAGATAGTTACCCAAGGATCACAAGGGTTTCCCCAGTTTAAAAAATGGACCACCACTACGACAGTGGCAGCCCGCGGAAGAGGAGACACGGCTGCCGCGTGCGGCGACACGACCACCTGGCAGTAGGGGCCGACGACGGATAGAAGTCGACGACAGGAGGCCAGCGGTGGGCCTCAGTGGATGTAGAAACCATTGTGGGGTAGTCATGTGGTGGAACACCCTGTCAAATGCAGTGGGTTCCCTGCATTGATGGGGAGAAGATGCGACAAACACTACGTCTTAGTTAGACGAACCGGTCCGCTTCAGCAGACCGGACTAGAGAAGACGGACCAAACCGGAAGCGGGTCGAGCTGGTAGTAGGTCGGGCTTATCCAGGGCAGGTCAAACCTAGCAAGGTCGGGCCAGACCAAGTAGGCTAGGTAGACTTGGTGGGTCAGACCTAGTGGGACATGGATTGGTCCGACCGGACTCAGACCCAACCAGACCCTTTTACTAAAATTCCCATAACTCTCAAATAGTGTGTCCGTTTGATGATCCTTTTTCAATGTTGGGACCCTTGAGATAAGGTGGTCCTTTTGAGATACTCTAAGTGAGTTTATATGGAAGTTGGCATATGATATTTTGGCTTGAGGAGTAGGTGCTCCTTGAACGAGCATGCTAAGGATGAAATCTTGTGGCTGGCTGCGACCTATAAGCTATGTGATAACCTAGACTGTGTGTCTTACCTAGACTGTGTGTCTTACCTAGACTGTGTGTCTTACCTAGACTGTGTGTCTTAACTAGGTTATTTTTCTTAATTAGACTGTGTGTCTTACCATGGCTGATTCGGTACTCACCTATGTCAATAGGGTGCAGGTCCTCTAGTCTTTGACGAGACTCTATGTATTACTGACACTCCGTGTGTTACCAACACTCTGTGTGTTATCCATCCAACGGCCCGAAGGCCTTCAAATTTTTTTTTATTATAAGATAAGACCCCCTTTTAAGGGATGAAGGGGGTGGAAACCCAATGACATCATGGACATAGGACATTCACACTCAAATGATGAAAGAGTAAAAACCAGAATGACAACAGAGAACTGCTCCTCCCCAGCGTGTGAACGTGAAGAAGCTCTCCATCATTGCAATGTGATTCGGCAAGCAAGTGTCCTCAGTCAAAGCTGAGGCCCGATCCGATGGCTGGCGCCATACCCTCTCAAACAACCAAATCCAAAAAACACTACAAGGATGAACTGCCAGTTCTAAACCCTCCTTTGGAGTCAACTCATGAAGTCGAGTCTAGAATCACAATCCTCCCACCTTCGAAAGCTGAAACATTCCAGCATACAACAAAACACTCCAAAACAACCGATGCTAACCACATGGCTCAACCCACTGCGAAACCTTCATCATCACCAAACAGACATCTCACAAAATTCCCATCGCCACCCTCCAACCTGCACGCAGATACCGCAATAGACCATCCAAAGAACCCCCCGCCGGAACATGACACAATTGACAGAAACCAGCCCGTTCACCAAGGGAAACCAGTTCACCAAGGATCAGAATTGCAGCCCCTACGCAAGAGGTACAGAGCACAATTCACACCACGGAATAATGAATGGACTCCATGGCCTCTGCAGATGATGTTCGCAGCCCCGATCGCATCCAGAGCAAGACCCCACCATTGTGGAAGGTGGTCATAGCCCCGGCCACTAGAGCACAGCCCCACGGCGCACGAACCGCGACCCCAAGACACCCTGATCATGCCCCCACCAACGCAGAACGGGTAGAACACCACCCCAACACACCGGATCTAGATCCCCTTCACCGCAAAAATAATACCCCGAAGCAAATCTAGACCTTACCTTCGCAGAAAGCTGAACCACGACTCCGACGCACAGGAACGGAAACCACCTCGCCGCATTGGAGGACCGCGGCCGCGACGCCGCACTGAAACTCGACCCCACAACGCACAGGAATGGTAACCCCCTTGTGTTGTATACTTTGTGTGATTAATTTGTGGTATTCTTCATGTTATTCTTTTATGGTATATTTCCTAGTGATACCATTGTGGTTTGGGGTCCCTACTGAGTATTGCTTTACTCATCCCTACACGGGCTTTGCATGCAAATGTTGTGTCTTGTGCAGATGATCAACAACTTTGATAGAGTCCTTGGTGGACCGGAGAAAATTCATGCTTCAAGGTGACCCAACAGACATGGTACACTTCATTGAAATTCAGACAACTTACTATAAATACTCTTCAGGTAGGGCTTTCTGTAGATAAGATCTAGGATATTGTACTTTTTTTTTTCAGTTAGGCTTGTATTTTGGACCATTGTTTTCAGTTTTTTACCTTAATGTGAGTGGGTATCCTTATTGGTTTGCATCCATGTTTACTTATTGTTTTTAGTTTCATATTTTTCTTGGAGATGGGTGTGTGCTTATAGGTACTAGGGAAAATGTCTCCCACTTTTGGGATATGCCTATTTTGGTACTAGTCACCAGCCCCTGGCCTATGGGAGGTGGGTTTGGGGTAGTCACAAAATGGGTCCCGGGGGATGAGTCATGACATTTAGTACTATTAAAGGGACCCCCTTTATTAGTGATTTTTTTAGTAGCACTGTTAAAGGTGGTTTTTATCGGTGCTTTTTTTACTAACTCTGATAAAGGATATATTTAAAAAGAAATATATTTCATGAAAAATTATATATTGATATGTAAATATATAAATATATTTTTATTAATATAAAAATAAGATATATATTTTTAAATATGTTTTAGATAAGTATAAATTGACATCTACACTTAGTATATAATATATCTAGTGAAAATGGATTATAAAATATTTAAAAAATATTATTAATTAATAATTTGTTAATTATCATCTATTAATAATTATTTAATAAAAATCTGAAGGCACAAAAAATGAAAAAATAAATAAAAGATCTAAAATAAGTTGAAAACATAACTCAAACTTCAAAAATCCATAAATTTTGATATGTATGTCTGTTTGAGCTCTACCATATGTCAAATCAAAGAATGTGATGATATTTACACATTGAAGACACAAAAGAAAATTATGTCACCTTTTTTTGGCCAAAAAAGTCCCAGGAGGCCTCTAAAATATGAACTCGAAACACTTAACACTACTGCCCCAAAAATAGAGTAAAACCGACTACCCTTTGATACCACTCTGTCATGACCTGTCCCGAGGGCCTATGGCGCGACTACCCCAATCCTGCCTCCCATAGGCTAGGGGATGGCAACAAGCACTGAGTAGGCATGTTTCATAAGTGGGATGAATTTTCCCAAGTACCTATACACACGTACCCATCTCCAAGAAAAGGTTGAAACTGAAAACACTAGGTAAACATGGATAAAAACACTAAGAAAACACACTTAGAGTAAGGTACAAAACTGAAAGAAAAGGGGAAAAAATAAAAGCCCAACTGAAAAGGAAAGTACAACCGCTTGGATATATCCGTAGAAAACCCTACCTGAAGGGTTGGTACAGTAAGCTGTCTGAATGTCACTAAAGCGAACCACTCCTTTGAGTCACCCTAAAGCACCCCTGTCTCCGGCCCACCAAGGATTCTATCAAAGATTATGTTCATCTGGACAAGACATGATACATACGGGAAAAGCTCATGTAGGGGTGAGAAAAATTATACTCTGTAGGTACCCTGAACCACAAAGGAATTACACAATGTATACTACAAAGAAGAGCACTTAGATATACACCAAGTAGGCTAACAAAGAGGAACACAAATGGTAGCCTCTAATAGGTACAGTTAAGAGAGTCACTAGAGTCATATCACACCATTTATAGGTCTATGGTACATAAATAATATTTTCATAATAATCCACAGTTCCCTCAAGTAGAAACACACGAAGTATTGGTAATACACGTGGTGTAGATAACACACGGAGTTTCGGTAACACATGGAGTGTAGGTAACACACAGAGTGTCGGTAACACTTGGAGTGTAGATAACACATGGAGTGTAGATAACACGTGGAGTTTCATCAAATACTAGAGGACCTGCACCGTGGTGGGGTAGGGGAGTACCGAATCAGTCTTAGTAACACACAAATTGTTTTACTGATTTGGTAACTTTTGAAAGTTAAACCCCATGAAATAAGGATAATAAAATGGGCATGTGAATACCAATAAATTTAAGTATAATATACATAGAATATAATCATGGTAGGTACATACACCACAAAAAGGAAATAGTGGCAAACATAGCTTGTATCTCATAGAAATTAAAAGTGAGATGAAATCTTCTTACCTTGTGTCTTTACTCTTTCCGTACTCATACAAGATTCCTTTTTAATCAATATAATTTTATTATAAATATTTTACATAAGAATATTACTATAAAAATAACATATATTTTTTTATTATGACCTTATATTACCCGCTTGTTAATGATCCTATGTTAAGGTTTAACTTTAGGTAATATTTTCTTTGTTCTTCACAGGTGTCTTAATTTGTTATATCATTCGTCCTTGTACTTATATAATGATTAAATAATGTAGAAAATTATATAAATATCAGTTATATATAGTATTTATATATTATAATAATTTATATCATAAATAAATATGAATTGTAATACACTGTTTATGGAGACGGTAAGCCGTACGTACACATGAATGATGTTTCCGTCTTTATTGCCATATTCAAACAAAGTAAGTAAATAAAATATGTATATATATGTATGAATATACATATTTATAATTATTCTTTAGTATTAATATACCATATATTTCATATAAGTTTTGTTTTACCCATAATTAATACATTCCATGTGGTGTGTGAATGAATCACATCGCTTTGAGGGGGCGGTATTCCACACTTCCTCAAAAGAGATTATCATATTAACACCAAATGGAAAGTAAAGATATGTGTGTTTTAAAAGGAATAAATAGGCATAAATACATAATAAATAAAATATATGACATATATAAATAGATTTTACATCATAATGGCCACCATGATTGGTGGTAAATGAAAAATGAACAATCATCATTTCGTGAGGCAGTAATTCTCCATACACGGAAATAGTATGTTCAATATCAATTAGATAAAGGTGTGAGTAAGTGTATATCAGAAACATGGAATAAAATAATCCATGTATATTTAGGATACTGGTGTTTTCACACAATAATGGAATAAAAATAGTTGAGGGGTGAAGAATGAAAGTAAAGGAAAAGAGTTTGAGAGAATAAGTTACCTCTAAATCAGGCAACTCCTTTTGGTTTGTGCCAAAAGGATTCCCTGAGAGGCTTTCTACCAAAAGGGAGGATTATAAGTAAAAGGTAGGGTTTTTGGGAGTCTACTTGGGAAGATATTGGATGAACTTAAAAGGATTGAGATGTGTGTGTAATGGGTAGATTTGGTGGCCTTTTATAGTGGAGGAGGAGTGACACTCTTGTAAATATTTGAAGAGAGAATTCCATACACATTTTTCATGTTGAAAGTGGATCTAATAATATAAAAAGATCCATAAAATTGATAATAGGGTCGAAATATTTTTATACAATGGGTTTTGGATATGTTTCTATGAATTTTGGGCTCTTAATGTTAAGGTTTAGTTCCTTATTAAGCATAATTTGGACTTAACTGTTGTGATTAATTTTAATCAGTTTTACTAATATTTTTGGTCAGAAACAAATTTTACCCTATTATGAATTATAAATTATGATGATTATAAATATGGAATAAATTTTTACAAATTATAAAAATATAATTGGCCTAAATTAATTTTAAAAATAATCCCAGTGTCGGGACGACACTATGGGTTTTTATAGTAAAAATAATCAAAAGTTTGTAAAGTCTTTATGTCCAATTTAAATGTGTAAATAGTTAAAATGACCAACATTGGATTAATTGATAAAAATATTACCTAATTTAACTTTTAAATAAACTTAGAAATATATTTTAACCTTATAAATAAATTGAATTAAAAAGCAATTTTGAATTAAAAACCAGTATTTTTCACTATTCATCCAAGAAATGAAGTTTCTCCGAAAAATACCAAAATTACACACTAAGATATTTTTTACCTTATAAATTAGAATATGAGGTTTATTTTATCAAATTCTATTTATAAATTTATATAAAATCAAATTTATTATAAGTTCATTAAAATAGTATTTTTGGACATAGAATAACTTTACCGAAAACCCTATCTTTTATTATCAATATGTTTTATTTATATAAAACACTTTTGAAAAATATTTGAAAAGTAGTTAATATTATAAATAGAACTAATTTTTATTTCCAGGTTATTATTATCTTATTTAAATAATTAAAACAATAAAAAGAGAAGTTTCATAGAAACTTAGTGTTGTATGTATCATACGCCAACTCAGTGTTGCGTGTATCGTACGCCAAGTCATTGTTGCGTGTAACATACGGAAAATCAGTATTTCATGTAAAAGGAATATTTTAAATAGTTTGTTGCGATATATAAATGAAAATTTAAATTTATTAAAAAAAACATGTCCTTAAAAACTTGGGGTGTTACATTCTACCCCTCTTAAAACAAATTTCGCCCTCAAAATTTGTCACTTGGGTAAAAACAAATGAGGATAATTCTGCTTCATATTATTCTCAAGTTACCTTGTTGCTTCCTCTAACTGGTGATTTTTTCACAAAAGTTTGACCAGGTGAGTGGTTTTATTTTATAGAACTTTCTATGATCGGTCCATAATTTCAACAAGTTGCTCCATGAAAGTAATATATTGCTTTAGTAGTATGACCTCTGAGTTTAGTACATGTGAAGGGTCAGGTATGTAATTCCTTAGGAGAGAAATATGGAACACATCAGAACATGATAGATATTTAGAGGAAGTTACAGGTGAAAGTCTATTATCCCAATATGATCAATAATTCCAAAGGGGCCGATATACATAGGGATTAGTTTCCCTATCTTCCCAAATCTAATAACTTTTTTCCTGGGTGAGATTCATAGAAACACATTTTCACCAACTTCAAATTATATATCACATCAATGTATGTAAGAATAATTTTTTAGCCAACTTTGATCTACCTTGATATGCTTCTGAATAGTTATAACCTTCTTGACCATTTCTTCATAGATCTCAGGTCCTAATAGATTTATTTATCTAACCTCACCCAAAAACATTGGAGCTCTATATTTATTCCCATAAAGTGCTTCATACAGTGAAATATGAATTCTTGAGTGAAAGACATTGTTGGAAGAAAACTGAACTTGAGGAATGTGTTGATCCCAACCACCTTTGAAATATAGAGAAGAATATCTAAACATATCCTCTAGGGTTTGAATTATTCTTTTAGATGGGCTATCTATCTGAGGATGATAAGAAGTTCTGAAACTCAATTCTGTATCAATTTCTTTCTGAATAATTCATTAGAACTTTTAGGTAAACCTCAGATCCTGATATGATACAATGGAACATGGTACTCCATGCAACCTTACCACTTCCTTAATGTATATTCTGAAAATATGATCAACAGAGAAATATTCCCTGATATTAATGAAGTGTGATGACTTAGTAAGGCGATCAAATAGCACCCATATAGCATTAAACCCTTTAGAGGTTTTGGGTAGTCCAATGGAAAAATCAATAGTGATGTTCTCCCATGTCTATTATGGTATGGGTAATGGATGAAAAATCCCTTTAGACTTTTTTCCTTCAGCCTTAACTTGTTGTAATACCATACAATGAGATACAAACTCTACGATATCTCTATCCATGCCATCCCACCAAAAGTATTCTTTTAAGTCCCTATACATCTTCACACTTCCAGGATGAATAGAGAATGAAGAACTATGATCCACCACTAACATCTCCTTCAAATCTGGCATGGAAGGAACACATACATGGTTCGTGAACCTTATCATGCTATCTTGGTCAATTTTAAACTTAGGAACATTTCTAGCCTTCTTTTTTAGTTCTTCATCTTCCTTCTATGCTGCCTTAATATTCACTTGGATAGAGGATTGAACAATCATTTGAGAAAGATAATATTTTCTCCTTCCTTCAGGATATCCATATCCATCATTTTCAAATCCAAAAATATTGGATCTTTTTTTATACTCATCATAGATAAGCTAGATTGATCTTTTTTATTCAAACCATCTGCCACCTTATTCTTTTTCCTAGGGTGGTAATGTATTGAGAAGTCATGATCCCTTATCAACTCTAACCATATTCAATAGAACATGTTCAACTCCTTTATCTTGAATACTATATTTCATAATTTTATGATCATTATATATATCACACTTTTCTACATAAAGATAATTCTTACATATCTATAATTCAAAAATTACCATTGCTAACTCCAAATCATGAGTTGGGTAATTTTTCTCATGAATCTTCAACTATCATGAGGTATAGGCTATAACCATGTCATTTTTCATAATAAAAAATCTCAACCCCTTATTGGATGCATCACTATAGATTAATAACCCTTCTCCACTATAAGGTAATGTAAACATAGGTACACTGACCATCCTTCTCTCCAGTTACTTGAATTTTTCCTCACACTTATCTGGCCAAAGGAACATAACACCCTTCCAAGTTAACTTGGTCATAGGGTTAGATAATCCTGATAAATTCTCCACAAATCGTCAACAATATCGAGCTAATACAAGAAAAATATGGATTTTGGTCACTATGGTTGTTCTAGGCCAGCTTTTAATAGCCTATGTATTTGATAGATCTACTATTATACCATCTCTTGAGATTATGTGACCCAAAAATGAATCCTTTTGCAGCCAAAATTCACACTTTGTAAATTTTTCATATAATTTCTCATTCCTTAAGGTATTAAGTACAATTCTCAAGATATATTCATACTTTTCCTTACTCTTGGAATATATAAGAATATCATCTATAATGACTACCAAAAAATAGTAGAGGTAATATCTAAAGACTCTATTCATTAAATCCATGAAGATAGCAGGGGAATTAGTAAGACCAAAAGGCATCACTATATATTCATAGTGACCAAACCTTGTATAAAATATTTTCTTGGGTATATCCTCATTCTTGACCCTCAATTGATGATATCTAGAATGAAGGTCAATCTTGAAAAAGTATTGAGCTCTACACAGTTGATCAAACAAGTCATCAATACTAGGAATAGGATACTTGTTCTTGATTGTGATGTTGTTCAACTCCCAATAATAAATTCAGAGTCGCATTGATCCATATTTATTTTTCACAAAAAGAACCAGTGCATCCCAAGGTTACACACTTGGCTGAATAAATCCCTTATCAAGGTTTTCTTGGAGTTTATTCTTCAATTCCTACATCTCAATCAGGTCAATTCTATAAGGAGTCTTTGAAATTGATGTGGAATAAGGTATAAGTTCTATTGAGAACTCAACTTTACATTTTGGTGGAATACTAGGCGTCTCTTCTGGAAAGACATCCAAAAAATCCTAAACAATAGGAATATCATAGATTTCTATCTTCTCCCCAACCATTTGAGATAAATAACCCTTTTGAATTGGAATTAAGACCCATACACTGGATGTAATCTCCACAGGATGTTCATACTTATAATCACATTGATGGATGATCATAGAAGGGTTTGAAATATCAAACATAACTTCCCTTACTTGACAATTGACATGGTATTTATGTAGAGAATAACAATCCATGCCTATGATGACATCAAATTAGAAAAAAAATAAGAATAACAATATTTGTAGGATGTACATTCACAGAAACTTCAATCGGAGAGGAATCATAGACTTGAGATGAAATCATCGTACCATTAGGGGTTTGCATGACTACTTACACCTCCAATTGTTTTTTAGGAATATTAAACCCCTTATAAAATTCATTAGAAATGAAAGAGTGGGTAGATCTAGAATAAAATATGACATTTTGAGTTCTAAAGTTGATGGTATGTGTACCTTTCATTACGTCCTTATCACTCCCCTCACCAGAAATAGCAATTGCATGAGATTTACCCTTGTCCCTCAGCTTAATAGGTTATTTTCTTTTTTCATCATCACTAAACCTTGGGTTTGGATAGTGGTTAGCATAATTACCATTATCCTAGAACTTTTATCATTGAATCGTGGGAGTTGAATTCTATGTGGCTCTTTCTTCCATTAGCATTTTGAGCCAACTTCATCCCATCACCTCATTAATCAATTCCCTGATGGACTTCCCTTCCACAATTAAAGAATTTATTATACCCTCTAATGAAATTTTCTCCATGATTCTTCCCAAACATAGATCATAAAGTAAAGTTCATATTCTTTTATCCATGGTTTTAATAGTTTCCTTTGATCTTCATATTCCTCTTCTTGTAAAAATCATGAGATTTCTACGTGACTCCTACCTCCATTTCAACCTTGATTGCACAACACAAAATCTTTTTGTAGCTACTAAAGTCTCTTATGGACAATTCTCTTCTAAGAATTGGCTTTAATCAACCAAAGAACCTATCAACTTTACTTTCAGGTTAGATGATAATTCCTAAAGCATACCTTTCATGTCTCATAAAATTATCCTCATGCGTACCAACAGATTCATCATACCTTTGCTTCAACTCAAGGAACTCTTTCTCCATCTTGGTGCACATAATTCTAGTAAAGTACTTATTTACAAACATGTTCTTGAACTCATCCCAAACCATGGATTCAATCTCATCATCATGCCTCATATTCTTGATTAGAGTCCACCACAGATTTTCTTCTCCTTTTAACTGATAAAAATCTAGAATGACTTTCTCATGCTTCGTACAATGAAGAACATAGAATATCTTTTTAGTTGTACTAATCCATTGATCATAAACAAGTGGATCAGGAGACACTATAAAAGAAAGTGGACATTGCCTAATGAAAGACTCAATATAATGTTTTTATCTCTTTATCTCATTTGGAAGTCCACCAAGATTCATATCTTGAGAAAGCTATGTGAGCATAATAATGATATTTTTCATTCCAACTCCCATAGAATTCAGTTGATCAGGAGGAAAATAATTTAATTGTCCATCACAATTTCCATTAACATGGTTCCTTCTGGTTTTTACCATTGACTAAAACCAAAATCATAAAGTAAGAAATAGTTATCATAATAAGGAACCACATAATCATGAAAACTCACTTATAGGATGTCTAACTTATGACACCTTCCTTAATCTATTGTACCTTACGTTTATACTAGGTTTTTCACTACCATATTATATTTAAAACCTTCATAATGTTTCCTGAAGAGTTTGTGAATTCCCAAAGCATATCCCCCAAGAGTTTCAAACCAGGTGTGTATCAAGGATCGTTGTCATGTACCATATTACCCAGAGTCAAGCCTAGAATATCTTTTCAGAGTTGTTACCCCTAGTTACATTTGTGCCAGATCCACATCCACTTGTAATATCCATACAAGTATTTATTTCTAGGAAACCACTCACTCTATCCTTGAACAAAATCCCAGGAAATTTTCCTATACTTTGACTCATCCCTATACTTATCCTTAGACATTTCCATAGGGTTATCACCAAGGTTTACTCATCCTAGTTTCCAATGGTTAACTAAACTTTTCCTTTGATACCAACTATAGCGAACCTAGATTTTCAAACATTAAAATTACATAACTTTTGCAGAAAATGAAAAATAATACACAACTAGACACAAGAATACTATACAAGTATAGTGCCATTGGAAACATGGAAACTTAAACACCAGTATATAAATGAGCTACATTATCTCCCACTAGGTTCTTCTTGACTAGAACCTTTCTTAGACACATCAAACATAATACATAACTTCATAACCTGTTGAAGGAAACATTAAAAGGGGTGAACTCAAATGCTCAATAAGGGTAAACAAGAGAGACATTTAAGAATAATCATGAGCATAAGGGTATGAGAACATGTTCATTAAGATAGAAGATCATACCCTACATATCAAATATCATAACAGAGATCAGAGAATAAATATTGGAAGTGCATGAGAAATGAATCATAATTAAATAAAGAGCATAATACATCAAAGAATAATGTATGAATACAACATGGAATTGTGGAAAACACATAAGCATATAATATTATTTCCATAGTATCCATGGCATGACTTCCAAGACCATCATAGTGGACAAAGTCCTTTACTGAACCGGGTGAACCCCCATTTCAACCCTGTATTACTTAACCAAGTGAACCCTCATTCCATACCTATATTAATAAACCTAGTAAACCCTATTTCCATCCCTATTTATCTCATAAGATATAAATCTTTACCCAATTCATTGAATGGAGATATAGGTCCCACCCGTCACATAATGAAATCACACATACACGTTCCACAATATCATAAATTGACATAAAATAACCCATGAAATGAAATTGGTATCATACACATGTAAACATATCATAACATAAGGAAAGATAAAGGTTTCATTTTCATTTCATTAAAATTAAATCCCATTAAAGGAAGTGGGTTTAAAAATCCTATAACTTGTGAAAGAGAAACGGGCTTCATAAAAATCATGCCATTAAAACATAATCCATTCAGAGAAATAATATAAATGGAAACATTGAATAATTTCCCCATAAAGGCATTAGTAACATAAATGTATTTAATCCTACATGGGAAGTAATTTTGAAAAATATTTTAAAAACATTTCTTGAGGAAAATATCCATTCTTTTTGAAAATTGATTTTTAAAACATAAAACCTTTTGAAAACCTTTTTCTATGAAAATAAATTTGAAAACTTATAAAGGAAGCTTTAAAAACAATATAAAATTTTTGAAATCCATTTTCCTTGAAAATTATATTCAATTATCTTTTTAACACATTTTTTAAAACATTTTTGAAAACATGGTTTTTGAATACAATAGATTTCTATCCGAAGAGAGAGATGATCGTATTTTACTAAAAAACGTTATCTTAAGTGCCAAAGTGTGGGAAAATGGTACTAAAAATATATTATATCATTAATAAATATAGGATAATGTAACTCATGAAAATTATTGAGATATAGATCCTAATATTTCATTAAATGAAGCATAAATATAAACAATCTTGAAAAAATGATGAGATTGTATCAATATACTCTTATAACTTGGTAACTTGGGATCATACTCTCGATGAAAGTAAAAAAAATTAAAAATAAAGTTAAAATATAATTAAAATAATTATATTCATGATAGAACATGTAAAATGGAAGTATATACACCTGCAGAAGTGTTTAGGTTCATAAAAAAACATGAATCTCAAAGAAGGAAAATTGAGACAAAACTGTTTTACTGATTAGGAAACATTTGAAAGTTAAACCCCATGAAAGAAGGATCATAAAATGGGATTTTGAATACACATAAATTTAAGTAAAATATACATATAATAAATTATTGGGTAGTACATACACCACACAAATGGAAAGAGTGGTGAACATAGCTTGTATCCCACAGAAATTAAAAGTGAGATGAAATATCCTTACCCTATGCCATGACTATCTCTGTACTCATACAAACTTCCTATATAATAAATATAGGTTTATTATAAATCATTTAAATAATATTATTATTATATATAATACCATATATGGTTTGATTATGACCTTATATTACCCTCTTTTTAACAATCCTATGTTAAGGTTTCACTTCAGGTAATATTTTCTTTGTTCTTCCCACGTGTCTTAATTTGTTATATCGTTGGTCCTTATACTTATATCATGATTATAGAATTTATAACATGATATAGATAATATATATATATATATTATACTAATTTATATCATAAATAAGTACGAAATGGAATACATTGTTCATGGAGATGGTAAGTCGTACGTACGCATGAACATTGTTTTCTGTCTTTATTGTCATAATGAAAGAAAGTAAGTAAATTAATTATGTATATATATGTATTTATATATATGTATCATTATTTAATTAGAATTAATATATCATATATATAATAAAATTTTCTTATACCCATCCTTAATACATTTCATGTGGTATATGAACGAATCACATCGCTTTGAGGGGGCCGTAGTCCACACTTCCTCAAATGAGATTATCGTATTAACACCAAATGAAAAGCAAAGAGATGTGTGTTGTAAAAGGAATACAGAATCTTAAATACATAATAAATAAAATATATTAAATATATAAATATATTTTCAATCATAATTACCACCATGATTGGTGGTAAATGAAAAATGAACAATCATCGTTTCGTGAGGCAGTAATTCTCCATACACAGAAACATAATGTTTGATATACATTTTATGGAGGTGTGTGTAAGTTTAGGTTAAAAAATTATCATAAAAACATACTATTATATTTTTTATATTTTTTTCACACAATAATGGAATAAAAATATTGGAGGGTGGATAAGGAAGATAAAGGAAAAGAGCTTAAGAGAAGACATTACCGCTAAATCGGGTAACTCCTTTTGGTTTATGCCAAAAGAATTATTTGAGAGGATTTATGACCAGAGGAATAATTATAGGTCTAAGGGGGGGGGGTTTGGGAGGCTATTTGGGAAGATATTTTCTGAAATTAAATTTTTTTAGAGGTGTGTGGAATGGGTAGAGGTGGTGACCTTTATAGTGGTGGAGGAGTGGCACTCTTACAAATATTTGAAGAGAGAATTCCACCAACGTTTTTCAGGTTGAAAGTGGATCCAATAATGTACCAAGGTTGATCCAATTTATTATAGGGTCTAAATATGTCCATCTAATTGGTTTTGGACTTGTTTTTAGGTCATTTGGACCCTTAATATTAAGGTTTAGTCCCTAATTAAGCATAATTTGGTCATAACCACTGTGATTAGTATTAATCACTTCTAAAAATATTTTTGGTCAAAAACAATGTTGAACCTATTAGAAATTAAAAATTATTCTGATTCAAAATATGGAATACATTTTTCCAGATTGTAATAAAAAAGTGGTAGAAATTAATTTAAAAAAATAATCCCGCTGTCGGGATGACACTGCGAGTTTTTATATTAAAAAGAATCAAAAGTTTGTTAAGTATTTATGTCCAATTTAAATGTGGAAGTGGTTCAAATGAAAAAAATTGGATTAATTTATAAAAATATTATCTAATTAAACATTTAAATAAACTTAAAATATACTTTAACCATATAAATCAATTGAATTAAAAAGTAGTTTTGAATTAAAAACTAATATTTTTCATTGTTCATCCAAAAATGAAGTTTCTCAGAAATATCCCAAAATATCACCCTAATATAATTTTAACATTAAAAATTAAAAAATGAGTTTTATTTTATAAAATTAAATTTTTAATTGTGTCTAAAATTAATTTTATTAGAAGGATATTAAAACAATATTTTTAAACATAGAAGGACTTTTCCAAAAACCCTATCTTTTCTTATCAATATGTTTTATTTATATAAAACATTTATGAAAAATATTTTAAAAGTAGTTAATACTATTCATATAATTAAGTTTAATGGATAGGTTATAATTATCTTATTTAAATAATTAAAACAATAAAAATAGATGTTTTATAGAAACTCAGTGTTCCATGTATCATATGCCAAATCAGTGTTACATGTATCGTATGCCAAGTCAGTGTTACATGTAACAAATGAAAAGTAAGTTTTTCTTGTAAAAAGAATATTTGACTTAGTTTTTTTAATATATAAATGAAAATTTAAATTTATTCAAAAAAATAGGTCCCTAAAAATTCAGGGTGTTACAGTTTGAGGCACGCAAGTGAGGACCTCCCTATTCACCATTTAAAATTATCATGGGTTTCATGGGAATCATCTAGAGGGCTGAGTGATAGGTTATTATCAACCTCGATTAGATGGGTTGGTACCCTCTATATTTACTGAGAGGCCGGGTGGGACATCCCACTAGATTTTCTTGTTTAGAGTGGCCAATTGGTTATTGACTTTGGAGCTACACCATATACTGACTAGTGAGTCTGAATTGAGTACATCGAGGGATTGCATCTAGAGATGTTTAAGAAATTACCATGAATATTATTCATATGTTTTATTTATTCTATTGCACATAATTATATATTTTTCTAGTGTCTACCTTCTTATTTCGGTTCACTCCATTATCATCATAATTTTTTAGCTAGTATGGCACATTACTTGGGTTATGGTTTTGTAAACTGGTTTGTGAAATTGAAATATTTTTAGAAAATAGGAATGTGGCATGTGTTTTTTTAAAATAGAAAACCATATTTTGTTCCTTAAATGATAGAAACCCTATTTTCATACTTCTCTTTCAAACTTGTGTTTATGGACTGTTTCGAGAAAGGAAATGTATGGATTCTATGGTGATTACCTAATGGGATGTTTATTCTCACATCCTACTTGTGCCACTCAGTGTCGGTAGACATGAGATATTTTTAGGTATATGTTTCTGTTTTGAGTGTGTGCCTTTGGTGTGGGATAGTCTTGTGGTTTTTTATGACCAAGATTTCAGTACGAGATTGTTTTAGCATGGTTTTGTTTTATTTTTGTTTTTAGTTTCCTGTTTCATCCAGTTGTTGTATCGCGATCTGATTCTATTTTTATTATTGTTCAGTAGTTATTGGTTTTTGTTGTGTGACATATTTGGTTATTTGATACTAGTTTTATTTTGTATAAATCATTCCCACTATGGTAAATTTGATTCCCGAAACTAGAATCCAACCCTTGAGGATCTGGAATTCCTCTCAAGTTTTATGTCAGACCGAGTTGGGTGTCAGGTTGGATGGAAGCCCGACCTGGTTCGTGACAGTCATACCGTTCACACCATGTATTGGATTGAGGAGCGACTAATTTATACACATCTAAAATGACATATGGATCATTTTCCTATACCATCAAAACAATTTGAATGTGCTTTCCTAGTTTTGAGTATGTTACGTGTGTTTTGAACTAAAATGTCAATTTTAAATTAAAAGACACACTTTGAGTCATATCGGACACACCATGAGTCGGATTGACGGTGACTAATTCCTACACATAAAAAACGACATAAGGATCATTTTATTAAAGTATCAAGATAATATGAATGTTTTTTCCTGGTTTTGAGTATTCCATGTGTCTTTTTTACTGAAATATTAATTAAAACTGAAAACACACTCTTTAAGTCATACCAATCACATCATATCTCACTTTTATGTGAAACTAATTACTAAAAATCACACATTACTTATAAATCATTTTCCTAATTCTAAAGACAATCTGACCACATTTTCTCAGTTTTCATTAAGTGGAACGTTTTGAACTAAATTCTCAATTTTAAACTGATTGCAAACACTTTGAGTCATACCGAGAAAACCATGTCTCATATTGAGGTGAGGCTAAATCCTACATGTGACAAATAATATGTGGATAATTTTTTCAAAAGTATTAAAAAATATGAATCTTTTTTTTCTCGATTTTGAGTATGTGATGTTTGTTTTTAACTGAAATGTCAATTTTAAATAAAAATACACACATGGAGTCACACCGGTCACACCATGCATCATATTGAGGTGTGGCTAGTACCTATATGTTAAAAATGACTGAAGGGTTTCATTATTAACGTATCAAGATAATAAAAATGTTTTTGGTCAATTTTTAGTTTTTCATGTGCCCTTTTTAATAAAATGTCGATTTAAAGTGAAAAAACACACTTTGATTCATAACTGTCACATCATTTGTCAATTTGATGTGATATTAATTCCTACACATCAAAAATGACTTAAAAATTATTTTTATAAATTATCAAGATTATCCAAGTGTGTTTGCTCAGTTTTTACTAACTAAAACACGTTTTGAGCTAAATTATCAATTTTAAAATGATAATGAACACTTTGATCCATATTTTTCACACCATGCATCGAATTTATGTGTGTTTTATTTGTACATGTCAAAAAAAGACTTATGAATCATTTTCCTAAAGTATCAAAATAATATGAATTTTTTTTCTCAATTTTGATTATATGACGTGTGGTTTGAACTAAAATGTTAATTTAAAATAAAATGACAAACTTGGAGTTATAAAAATCACACCATGTGTCGGATTAAGGTTTGGATGATTCCTACATGTCAAAAATGACTTATGGATCATTTTAATAATGTATAAAAAAATCCAAATTTTTTTTCTTAGTTTTGAGTATGTGACAATTTTTTTGATCTAAAATGTTAATTTTAAATAAAAAACACAATTGGAGTCATACTGGTCACACCATGCATTGGATTGAGGCTCAGTTAATTCCTATATATCAAAAATGACTTATGCATCATTTTAAAAAAGTATCTAAATAATATGAATTTTTATTATTTTTGAGCATGTCACTTGTGTTTTTTTACCAAAATACCAATTTAAACTAAAAACACTCACTTTGAGTCATACTGATCACATAGTGTGTTGTTTTAATATGAAATTGATTCCTACACATCAAATATTAATTATGAATTATTTTCCTAAAGTATTAATACAATCCAAGTGAATTTACTTGGTTTCCAATGAGTGGCACATGTTTTGAACTTAATTCTCAATTTTAAACTGATAACATACACATTGAGTCATATTGGGAACACCGTGTATCAGATTGACGTGGTAATGATTTCTACATATCAAAAATGATTTGTGGATTGTTATCCTAAAGTATGAACACAATCCAAATATTTTTTCTCTATTTTTTATATGTAACATTTGTTTTGAATTAAAATGTCTATTTCAAACTGAAAACACACATTTTGAGTCATATTGAACACATTGTGTATAATATTGAGATATGGTTGATTCCTATATATCAAAAATGAATTATGGATAATTTTCATAAAGTATCAAAACAATCAGAATTTTTTTTCTTAGTTTTGAGAGTGTGATGTGTATTTTGAACTAAAATGTAAATTATAAACTAAAAACATACACTTTGGGTCATATCGAGTACACTGTGTATCAGATTGAGGTGCGAATGATTGAGGTGTGGATGATTCCTACAATGTGTATCAGATTCATCAGTGGATGATTGGGTTGTGACACGTCATTGAGGAGGTTAATCTTTAATAAATTTTGGATTTAATTGGGAAAATAATTTCTCTTTCCCTCATGGAAAAAAATAGTTTTTGGTAATATCCTGGGACAATGTCGTACAATAATTATTTACCTTGAACTTTTTAATTTGAATTTAACTCATAAGATATGAAGCCAAATGAATTATAAAATGAAAATATTAATATAGTTTGAACTCATTATTCAAATATTTTCAATCTTTATTCATAAAAATTTTGGATGGACGACGCTATGAGATCCTCCCACAATCACCACTAGGTGGTCCACGTTAAGCTGAGAGAGTTAGTGGTTGGAGTCTCATGAAGTTGTAGGCTTTGGAGGTTTATGACCTCGCGGTGCACAAGATCATTAAAGGTATGATCTAATTTTATTATAATATAGCTTCAATACTATCTACATAGGTGAAAATCATTCATTTATCTATATACTACTGGTGTGAGAGCCAAAGATCCCAGTTGAGGCACTAGCATTGCAACTTTATCTAGAGGTTTTTATAGGGAGCACTTCTTCTCTATATTTTATCTACCGGGAGTGCGAGCTATCCTTTGGAGGAGAGAGGTTCACTTGGGGCCTTTTGTCTATCATGATATAACCATATGACATAATCTTGGGTATGGATTGGTTTTCAATGGTATGACCCTAGATTTACTGTCATTGTAGACAAGTCAGATGTTTACATACTAATGGAATTAGATTCACCTTTTCTAGTGAGAGATATCTCATGGCAGGACAACTGGGTTTTGTAAGTAGGTTAATGTAGACCATCACCCATCATTTGGTAAGCATAAACCTTATTTTAGTAGTCTATTCAAACATCTAGGTTCCTTCATTTGTGTAGTAATACATGTACTTATTCCCCAAGGACGTTTTTGGACTATCTTCAAGGCAGAAGATAGAGTTTTACATTGACTTGCATCCTAGAACCACTATAATACCTTTTGTTACATATCAGATGGAACCTATCAAACTCTCAGAGCTCTAATTGGAGTTGGAAGACCTTTTAGAGAAGGGTTTCATCAGACCCAAAGTTTCCCCCTTGGCATCTCGAGTTTTGTTTGTGAAAAAGGAGGATGGAAGCTTGTGGATATATGTGGATTATCGTCACCTAAACTATGCCATGACAAATAAAAAGTACCCATTACCAAGTATTTATGACCACTTTGACATGTTTCATGGTTAAATATGTTTTTTGAACATCTATCTTAGTTATGGTTACCACCAGTTGAGGGTTCGTGCGACTGACATTCCAAAGTTGGCATTCTGATGTCTCTACGGACACTATGAGTTCCTAGTGATTCCCTTTGGTGCGATGAACACCCCCATCATGTTTATGGAATTGATGAACCATGTTTTCCAACAGTAATTGGAAAAGTTTTTTATTATCTTTATAGGGGACATACTCATATACTCTACATCATAGGAGGATCATGGAGATCACTTTAGGTTAGTCCTATATTTTCTTCAAGAGCACCAGATCTAAAAAAACTATGGAAGAGCTAGTTCTGGATACATGAATTTCAATTTCTGGAAAATATAATTTCTGAGCATGGTTTATATGTGGACCCATTAAATATTGATTAAATTATTTCTTGGTATCCACACAATATCTTTTTAGAGTTGAGGACCTATATTGGATTTGTGGGGCACTACAGATGATTTGGGGAAGACTTCTCCAGGATCAGAGCTCCTCTAACCGCATTGATGTAGAAAGGGTAGAGGTTTTGATAGTCTTAGCAGTTCTAGAGGGCCTTTGAGGAGTTTATGCTTAGGATTACTAGTGATCCAATGTTGAAATTACTAGAGGAATGCATGGAGTTTATAGTTTATTGTGGTGCCTCAAGAGCTGGGCATGGCTGTGTGTTGATGCAACTGTAAGGAGTTATCATGTACGAGTCGATGTATATGAGACCTCATGAGCATAAATATGAAACTCAAAACCTATATCTAGAAGTGTTGTTCTTATTCTTGATAATATTGAGGCACTACCTTCTAAGAGATCACTTTTTTGTTTGCTCGGACCATGAGAGTCTCCAGCATGTCTTCATGCAAAGAGATATGAACATGAGACAATGGAACTCCTTGGAGTTCCTACAGGACTATGAATTTTATATAGTATATAATAAAAGTAAGGGTTGCATAATAGTATATTACCTTAGTAGTAATTACCAAGATCATTTGTTGTAGGAAGTTTCGGAGCAGTTTTCCTCCCTACAGCCGACCCTAGTGGAGCAGGAGGTTACGACTTATCTATAGTCGATGGTATCGAATCCTTCAGTTCTTGAGTGTGTGAGAGAATCCCAGCTAGGGGATATCAACTATGAGGTCATACGTGATCATATATCTATAAAAAGCTCACTAGATGGATATTTTTAAAGAGGTAATCATTTCATCATGTTCCTGGGGTGGAAAGTGGTTTTTGTAAAGATGTGGGAGGTGGTGATGCAATAGTTCTTCATTTCTCCCATAGTTTTACATCCCTATGTGGGGAAGATGTAAAAAGACCCTTAGTGGTAGTTTTTAGTTGTCTTGAATGAGGCAAAGTGTAGCTAAGTTTATCTCTCAGTGCCTCACCTATCATCAGGTGAAGGCTGAGAACTATTTTTTGGTAGTTTTTTTGCAACCCCTTGTGATCCCAGACTAGAAGTGAGACAAAATATCCATAGACTTTGTGTTAGATCCACCGTGCAAAAAGAAGGTCCATGAAACCATATAGGTGATAGTAGACCAACTCACTAATTTGGAACACTTCCTTGCTATCAAGGAGAATCATTCGGTGTAGTGTTTGGGGTAGTTGTACATGTGGGAGATGGATCGCATTCATGGGGTTCCCTTGAAAATTGTCTATGATTGTGATGTGTAGTTTAAATCATGATTATGGAGAGGCCTACATAAGGTATTTTAGACCCATATGATGATGTGTACAAACTTTCACCCACAGACAGATGGGAAGACTGACTGCACTATCCAGGTGTTGAAGGATATGTTGAGGGCTTACATGTTAGACTTTGGTTGGAGGTGAGAGGATCACTTTCTTATTGGTAGAGTTTATGTAAAACAACAAATACCACTCTACCATCTATATGAAACCTTTTTAGGCCTTGCATGGGAGACCTTAGAGGTCACCCTTGTACTGGGCAGAGATCGATGAGAGGCCTCTTTTGGGCCCAAAGATGGTGTAGGTGACAACTGAGAAGGTCCAAGTCATCCATGTGTAGAAGAGGATGGACCATAGTAGATATAAATCTTATATAGATCACCATCATAGGCCCTTGGTGTTTGAGCTGGGAGATAATTTTGTCTAGAGATTCTATCCATGATGAGGATCGCAGAGGTCTGTCCTGGAAGGTAAGATATCCCTAAGGTTTATAGGGTCATTTTAGATCATGAATGGGGTTGGAAAGGTTTCCTAATTCCTCTCCCTACACCCATATATGGATCAAGTGTGATATGTATTACATGTGTCACAACCAAGGTGATACGTACATGACCCTGTACACATCATCGAATGAGATGAGCTAGGCATTGAGGATAGAGCCACCTTTTTGGAGAACCTAGTGATAATCGAGGATCAAAAGGTGATGATCTTGTGTGTATAGACCATCCCCTTAGATGTCATGTTGTGGTAACATGGGAATGTGCAGGAGGGTTCCTGGGATCATGAGATCCAAGTGTGGGCTCAGTATCCTGAGTTTTTTTATTAGTTTTAATTTTTGAGTACGAAAAGGTTGAATGAGGTAATGATGTAGAGACTCATTTTTTCCTTGTAAGACTTTGAAATATATATATATATATAGTTAGTCACTAAGAAGACGTGTGATTCTGATGCCCAATGTACCCAATATTAATTTTCTAAAAGTATTTAATATATTTTATATTGCGTGTGAGATTCTTCTTTAAATAAAATGGGATAACTATTAAATGATATCTCAGATCGAAAATTTGATACCATGGTTGATTCCGGCAAGCAATGATTACCCTAAATGTGACCAAAAATGGGTTGGCATGGGGAATTTAGACACCTTTATCATTGGTGGTATGTTAAGTGGATTAATTAATTATTTCATTAATTCATTCATTTAGACTAAACTGAAATGTCTATAAATATAATATCATGGAATATTATCCGAGGTTAGCCTCATAATCCAAGAAATCACCAGCGAAGATCTCCTCCCTCATCTGTTGGATAATTGAATCTGATGATGATAAAACTCTACATCAGAGAGGATTAGGATGTAGCGAATGCAATGACTTCTCTTAATCATTTTCAGGCACATTCTTCATAGGAAATTGATCCATAAATTAGGTAGAACTTTTCATTTGGTGTTTTTAAACCCTTTGATTAAAATTATTAAGTAGATTTATTTTTGTTCTTCAATCTACGCCCTTTTTGCAGACTCTTCATGTACTCAAGTGTTGAAATCTTGATTAATTTCATTGTTTTCTAACTCTAAATTCCCGTTATTTATCGTTGGCCAAGAAATCTTGGTTAAAAATGTTTAAACCATTGTTCTGATTCTTTTCCCCTTGTTTCTTCATGTTTTTCATCAGTTGGACCTAGAGGTACCGATTCGACAATTGTCAGGTGGTACCAAGCCCGATTGGGCCCCCTAAATTTGTAGAGGTTTCCCAAACAAGGAGTGGATTGATGTTCTTAGCCCATGTCTAGAGTGTTTTAGAGTTGTGACTGTTCTTTTTAGTGGTTCAAGATCAAGGAATAAAATGTTGAAGGCACGTTGGCATGTGGAATTAACGGTGAACCGAGGCTTGTTTCCGGTGAATGGTGACCAGAAACACTAGATCCAGTCTAGATTCCCTTATCAAGGATGAAATTGTGATGGGATCTATGGTTGATCAAGTTGAAACATCCAGATATACCACACAGATCATGGATATGGATTTCTAGCGAAAAATCGACTACACTCCATATTCAAAGAAGAACACATGACATGTAGCCCCTTAGGTGTGGTGGATAGGGTTTCAGGAATTCATAAAGATGGCACGACATGTACATATCTGACACGTTGTGTACCCTCATTCCATTTGTACAACCTGTGTGGTAGACCACATGGATGGTGAGTCATGTAGAAGTACACAGACATAGGGTTTGGTACATGAACAAGGGATCCAAGTACACGGACATGGCCAGTAGGACACGACCTGATCTCAATTATACTATAAACTCCATGTAGTGCAACTAAAAGGCATGGTCTACTACATGATATAGATCCATTTTCCATTAATGGACAAGTTTAGGCAGTGGAGTGGGACCACACGCCATGTGGTTCCCCTCATGAAATATCCTGATTTTTATTTGAAGATAATAAAAAACCTATTGTTGAAAATTTATAAGTTCTTTTATGAGAAAATAAAATTTTCAATAAAAATTCATTAATAAATGTTTTAAAGATCTTGGGTAATCTTAAAATATTTGTTAACATATTGAAATATTAAATAGAATATTTTTAGAGTCAGTCATAGAGTAAGTGTGAGATTCTGAGGCCCAATGATCCTTGGTGCAGACAGAATAAAAATATTAAATATATTAAATTATTCTCACATGATTTATCCAAATTAATTGGATAACTCCCAAATATCTCATTGTATGATAAATCAGAGACCATCATTAGGTCTAGGACCTGGTGTTTACCATAGACGGGGTATTAGTGTGAGTGTCAAACATTTAGTCACATCACTCATTAGAATAAGTTATTTAATATTTTCATTTGAAAATAAATTAATATCTCCCAAATGGTGTGTCGTATAAGAAATATGAGACCGTCGTTGGGTCCATAACATGGCATTTACCCTATTAGAGGTATAAAGTTTCTTCGCATCGCGTGTTTCGCAACATCGCATGCGATAAAACCCTATTTTATATTTAAATAATTATTTTTTACACTTTTTAATTGGTAAATAATTAATATCTCCCAAACGGTGTGTCATATAATAAATATGAGACCATCATTGGGTCCATAGCGCAAGGTTTACCCTAGGCAGGGTATAAATTTTTTGAGTGTTAGACATTTGGATTGATCGCATGTGAGGATAATTTATTTGGAATTTTATTTTTTTGGGAAATAAAAATAATTATAGTAATCATAATAAGTTTTTAATATATTAGTATCATTATTTTTGTTTAGGAAATTAAAATTAAAATTAAAAATGTAATTGTATTCACTTAATTAATGAACGACGTTTCACCACGGGTGGATATTTATTTTGGGGTTATATAATAATAGTAATATTATAATTGTCCAACCTAAATGAAATTGTGTGATTAATATGAATTTATTAACCACTCATTATATAATTGAGGTTTTTATTTAAAATCATAATGGTGGAGCTAAAGGGATATATTTAATAATAATAATAAACATTGTTGTTATTATTATTTTTAATAATAAATAGGAACATTAATACTAATGGTTAAAATCATGAAAGAGATTTAATAATATAATTTGTTATTTTTATTATTATTAATGATAAATATTTAATAATTATAATTACTTTTATTACTATAAAATTTTGAAGGAAATATTTTATTTGTTTTCAAAACACCATTTTGGTCATAACTCATTCATACAGTGTCAGATTGACATGCCTTCAGTGGCAGCGCGACCCTAAAATTGATGTGGTCATTTCAAGACCAATGTTGAATATCTAATTAAGGTTTATGATACATATCCACAAAATTCCAAATATGATGATGATTTTCCATATGGAATTAATAGGAGAGAGTAATAAATAAGTGATGCAATTAATAAATGTTACTAAATTGATTGATGAAAGGGTATTGTAATTTGGATTTTGGGTGGTGCACATGGCATGGTAGAAATCCCATTATTTATCATGTCTCACCCCTCTCCCTTACTCTATCTCTCACTTCTATTTTATTTTATTCTTCTAAACTTCTCTCCTCAATATCTTATTCATTATTGATTAGATTGACATGTCATCAGTTCTATTGGATTCATCTTGATGAGTATAAATTTATTCCTAAGTTTGTTTTTGAAAGTGGTGAGGTAATTTGTTTAGATTTAATTAAATATTTTTAATTATCAAAGGTAGTGATGATTCTAAATAATGTTTAAATTGGGATGGTTCAAGGATTATTTGGTGTGTGATCATATATTCTGGTTGGTGTGTTAACATTGTTAAGGTGACGATGCATATGAAGAATATTATTGTTCAAATTGATGACTTTGAGCTAGGAGGTTACTTTCCATTTTGGGACATGTATATATATATATATATATATATATATATTTTATCATGATGTAATGTTAATGTTGGATTAACCCATGCTTGTGATGAATTTCATGTGGGTGTGTGAGTAGACATGGGTATTCTTGTTTTTGTATGATTATCCTGCCTTTGATCTTGGTGTGGATTATCATTACTCACTATAGAACATATCTTTTAGTGTTTCATAGCATGTGGAATTATGTTGTAGCTACCAATATACTCAGGTGGAGCCTTGAGGTTGGAAGTTATGTATCCCAGTGGCTGGTTACCCAGCGTAACGCAGTCCTAACATCCTTAAAGGCGTGCATAGCTACCCAAGCAGAGGGGAAAATATAGTAGCTTGCTAGCAGATACCGGTCATGGATTCTTGTGGACTTGGCCATGCGTATTTAAAAATGTTAATAAGGACAGGGAAAAATAGTATCTAGATGGAAGATACTGATCATGGATTCTTATAGACTTGAGTCGTCGGTGTTTAAAAAGGTTAAGCTGGTTGTGGATGCATAGTGGTTTGCTGAAAGATACCAGTCATGGCTTCCTACGAACCTGGGCCGTGAGTGTTTAAAAAGGTTAATAATGTCGAGGAAACTCTTGATAGAACATGTGGAATTCCTATAACAATCACCATAAGGGTGGGTTGATATTTCTTACCTCAGTAGACGTTTGTAATTTCATGAAATTCTTATTAGCACTGAGCCAATGTAGGTGGGGTCAGGGTTCATGGTGGCTTGGTCACTGCATGATAACTCAGCACATGTATGTTTAATAAGAATTAATTTATTTTGTTATATATAATGATGCATATATATATATATATATATATTGTACACTTTTGGTAAGGATGCATTGGTGGTGTCCTACTAAGCCTTTTACTCTCATCCTTCTCAAGCATTTCAGTGCGCTTGTGATTTCATGAACAGATATTTGATGAAGGGAAAAGGCCCTATAGTGGATGGTTGAGCGATGGTGCTTGGAGAGGGAGAAAACCGAGACAGAAACCAGAGTATCCCATAGATATTTATTTATTTACATGTCTTTTATTTACCTACTACTTACACTCTAGATAGTTTTACCAAATTGGGAGCTACATTTATATGTATATCATTATTTAGTTTCTGCATTTCACTATGATTATTTATTCATTGTTTTGTTATTTATTATAGATCCTATGATGTGATATTGAGGGTATAGTCTCCCCATTATCATACATAGACCCTCAATACTAGTCGGTAGCCTCTTGCATATGAGGAGGCATGTATGAGGTCACATAGAATCCGGCTTGGACCCAGTGGTTCAGATCGGGATGTTAAAAAATGGTATCAGAGAATAAGGATTAAATAACATGTTTCTTCTATTTATCTTGGGTTAGGAAATGTTAGACAATATATAGGACATTAGAACTTAGGCAGGGGAACTATGTTAGTGCCTAGCCAGCACTACGTTGTGGACCTCTGAGTTTCCATAAGGGGGAATTTATGTTATGTTGTTATTGTTGATTAAATTAACCTTGTTTGATGTGCATAATGTTATATGTGATTTATGAGACTCCACATATGTTCATTCATCATGACAAGGAACATAGGTCCACATGCTATATATATACCTGTTGTTGTGTTTCATAATAATTCATTAATTAAGTGCCCTGATTTGTGCTCTCTATTCAGTATAGTTTGTTATGTGTGATATATCTATGTTGTCATGTTATATGATATATCTTTACTAGAATTAATCCATTGAACTATGAATTTTTTATGTTATTATATTTATATATGAAAACCATGACTAACATGTAGGGACAGAGACAAGGGTTAGGGATAGTAGGTCATAAATTGAGTTGTGAGTAGACTCCTATGGAAACCTTTGTGTGATCCCATAGAGTGGTTGGAATTTTTATGTTCATAAATGTTCCTCCTATTAAGGAGACGTGAAAGTGAGTTTATGATGTTTGAACTTAGTGATCTGAGTTGTTCAAGAAAGACCCTAGGGATACTTCTCGGGGACGAGAAGTCGATAGAGGGGAAGGGGGGAATTATAATTTCTTGTTTTTTATTTAAATATAATAAAAACTCTTTTGTTGAAAATTTATAAATGGTTTTTTGTGAAAATGTGATTTTTTAATAAAATCACTTAATAAATTTTTTAAAGATCTTGAGTAAGGGTAAAAGATCAGTTAACACATTAGAATATTAAATCAAATATTTTTGGAGTCAGACACTGAGTAATTGTGAGATTGCGAGGCCCATGGAACCTTGGCACATATAGAATAAAAATATTAAATTATGTGTGCATGATTTATCTTAATTAATCAGATAACTCCCAAAAGGTAAATTTTATGAGAAATCAGAGACCACCATTAGGTTTGGGACACGGTGTTTACCCTAGTTGGGGTATTATACTATGAGCATTGTACATTTGGTTAGGTCACTCATGAGAATAATTTATTCAATATTTTATTATAAATTTTTCAAAAATAAATTAATATCACAAAAAATGTGCTTTTTATGAGAAATATCAGATCACTTTTGGGTCAAAAACATGGGATTTACCCTATATGAGGTATAAATTTTATGTGTTTCAGGTTTTTTGGCAACATCACACATGATAAAACCACATTTTATATTTAATTATTTATTTATTCCAATTTTTAATTGATTAATAATTAATATCTCACAAATGGTGTATCTTATATGAAATTTGAGACCACTGTCAGGTCCAAAATGTAGGGTTTACCCTATGAGGGGTATAGATTTTATGAGTGTCAAACATTTGGTCAAATCACACGTGAGGATAATTTATTCAAAATTTGAATTTTGGTTGGGCAATTAAAATAATTATAATAATCATAATAAGTTTTTAATATATTATTATTATTATTTGTGTTCTAGAAATTAAAATGGAAATTAAATGTGTAATTGAATTCACTTAATTTATGAATAACGGTTCTCCATGGGTGGATATTTAATTCAAGGTTATATAATAATAGTAATATTATAAGTGTCCCGCATAAATAAAATTGTTTGGTTAATATAAATTTATTAACTACTCTGTATTTAATGGAAGTTTTTATTTAAAATATTAATGGTGGAACTAAAGTGAGATATTTAATAATAATAAATATTATTGTTATTATTATTATTAAATATGGAAAATAATATTAATGATGGAAATGATGAAAGTGGTTACATCATATAATATGTTCTTTTTATTATTATTAATATGAGATATTTTATAATAATAATGATTGTTGTTTTTATTGTTAAATATGAAAGAAATATTTTATTTTTTTTGTCAAAACATCATTTTAGTCATAACTCAATTACACGGTTTCATATTGACGCGTCATCAGCAGTAGGGTGACCCTAAAATTGAGGCGGTCATTTCAATACCAAGGTTGAATATCTAATTCAGGCTCATGGTATAGGTCCATGAAATGACCAAGATGATAATGGTTTGTTGCATGAAATTAATAAGAGATAATACTAAAAAAGTGATTCAATTAATAAATGATACTAAATTGATTAATGAAAAAGTATTATAAATTGAATTTGTCAATCCTGTGATGATAAAGTTTTCATGAAATACATTCTCTAAGAATGTGATTTGAGCTTGTGATTCATTTTACATATAAGATATCACTTATGTGTGGGAGGAATTATTTTATGTTTTCATTAATTTTTTATAGAGTGAGAGGGGCATGTATCGAAATATTTAGTGTGTGTTGTATGGGGTTGATCTTTGATGGTTTAATATTTTTAGATTAGTGAAAATCACTAGAGAGTTGAAAAATCTTGAGATGGTTCATTCTTGCTAACTTTCTTTTCTCCTTATATTCTTGTTTATTTTCTATTTTCCTCTCCTTTTTCTATTATTTTCATTTCCATTTCATCTTCACTATTCATGTTTTCATTTAGCATTTTCTATAATGATAAAAACACAAAAATATTTTAGAAGAGTCATTGAGATAAACACACTACCTCCTTGAGACTGACCCCTTTGTTTTCCACTAAGATATATCTAGGGGATAATATAATTGTATCTTTCATAGGTCAAATGATATGCTATCACCCAATCTATGGTTTTAGTGGAGAGTGGTGGAGATATTTATCCTTCATCATGGTATGTTCTTGCATGTGGGAAAACATTGGTAGCATGAGCACCATTCGAGCTTCATCTAGGTTCTTTTATGAGAACCTAGGGTTTCAAGAAGTTTATTCCCCCTTTCTTTTTCCTTTCTATTTTAATGATGTTGTGTCCTTCTATGCATGTGTGTAGAGTGAGTCCATCTAGGAAGTCAAATTCCTTGCTCTATAGGATATATTTCATCACTACCACCTGAATTGGATAGATCTAATCCTTAGATAGTTTCTCTGGTCCTTTGCTGCTTTCATGTCCTGTAATTTGTCTTCTTTCTTTCATTAACAAGATACATATTTTTATGGTGTTCTTTTTGTAACGCCCCGACCCCAGCTACCCAGAGTCAGTGAATTACTTCGTAACATTGGCATGATCACAAAAGATCAAGTCTCGAAAGACCGATTAGTTTACTAGCCTTGGAAACACTAGATACATTCATAAACATTACATTACATCATAAAGTGAAAAACTACAATAAAAAAAGTCTCCATAGTCCACACTCATATCCTCTTCTGACTATCCCTGCAGGTCATTCATAAAATACTTCTTCACATCCTGGAAAATATTAAAACATTGAAAGGGGTGAGCTCAGATGCTCAGTAAGGATAACAATATTGCGGAAGCTTTCATAAATAAACATAAACATTTAAATCAATGTATAACTAAAACAAAAGCCTTTTAAACTTGAACATCAACATAATATGGCAAAAGTAAAATGAGATAATTCCATTCACTTCTTTACATGGATATTCTACTGGTCAAATAATCACATGCAATATCAATAACCACTTTCATAATGAGGGAATGTATAATGCCAGACATTCTGAAACATTTTTTCAAGGCCTCGGCCAAGACGTCTAAAATGATTAAGGCCTCGGCCAAAACCATAAATCAAATTGGGAAAGGGCCTCAGCCAATTCCACGTCTAGTTGTCTCATGAGACCTACAGATGCATCGAGGAGCTATAGCGGGCTCCACCCGTCACTTATTAAGTCCAATACATTCCTCATATGAATAGGTTTAAACATATCATAAACCATAACATAATCGTATCACATAAAACATGCATAAAGGAAACATAACATTTCCACATTTCAATCCCAAGATATCAATACAACACATTGATATAATAAAGACGCTTTCAAAACCATTTTCAATACCAAAATAAAAGAATGTTAAAACTTTGTATTTATTTTTCATTAATAAAAAGTGATGGCTTGTAGAGGAAGCCGAAACTCAAATAATGGTCATGGCGACGGAGAAGTCGTTGTCGCCGCATATGTACGGAAAGAAAAACATTCCCTTTTTGTCATTTAGTAAAACTCTTCGTATAAAAAATTTTCCTTTTGAATAAGCATAAAAGTCAAAGGGGTTTATACACCGTATAAAAGAAAGTTGTGTATAAAACCAAATATGTCTCAATGGATGGTGATTGAGACGAAGTCCTTAAAAAGATCATTTTTAAAATAAAATAGATCTATTATGTGTATTCACTATAGGTACACATAAAGGAAGTAAAAATACAAAATAGGACATAATAATATCATGACATAATTTGAAAATAGGAGATTAACCCAAAGAATGGAAGTTGGGTTAAGAAATTCCCTTACTTGTGTCCGACTTGATTCGACCGTTCTTTAACCTCCTGAATAATAAACTAGAGTTAATATCTACTTTATTAAGAACATTTTTCATGTTCATTATCCCTTTTATATCACTTATTACAATGTTATGAACATTATGTAATTATTTAAGTTAATAACGGTCGTTTTGTCGATCTTTGGTACTTGAGTCAAAAATAGACTTCTTATAATTACGATTTGTTCATGTGGTGAAATATCCATTATATCCAGAATTATATTCATGATATAGATATCATATATCTCATATATATCCAGTATATACATTCATTCATAATATTACATGACATTTAGAGGTAAGAAATGAAATGCACCATTCATGGAGACGGTAAGACGTACGTACGCATGAACGCTACTTTCATTTCTATTTCATATTTAATGGAATTAAGTTATAATTATATAAAGGTATAATATAATTCTAGTATAATATAATGTATAATACCATTTACTCCATCCTTTATACATCCCACATATGGCATTAACGATTCAAATCACTTTGAGGGGGCGGTAGTCCGTACTTCCTAAAATGAAATTATCGCGTTTACCCATAATGGAAATCATAAAGTATGCCATAAATGAGGAATAAAGAATGATAAGGAAAACATAAACATAATATATATATCATATATGAAAATAGTGTCATCAAAATGGCCACCATTATAGGTGTTAAAATAATTTTAACAATCATCGTTTCGTGAGGCCGAAATTCGCCATCCACAGAAACAGTATGTTCTTTAACCATTAGATGTAGGTGTGTGTAAGTGTAGCTAGAATCCTTATTATAAAAACATCCTAGTATATTGAGGATACTGGTGTTGTTACAAAAGAAAATAATAAAAAGATTTTAGGGGGTTGGAGAAGCAAAATAAAACAAAAGAACATAAGAGAAAACACTACCTTTAAAATGGGTAACACTTTTTGATTTGAGGCAAAGGCTTCCTTGGGAAGAGTTCTGCCCAAAGTGAGGATTCTAGGAGTAAGAGGGGGAAGTTGTGAGAGTATTTGGGCAGAGGTTGGTCGAGCCAAATGGCTTGAAAGTGTGAATGAGGTGGTAGAGGTGGGGGCCTTTTATAAGTGGAGAGGAGGGGCACTTTTGGAAAGTAAAGAAAAGTCACATTATTATAAAATGAGTTTCGGATTTTGGAGGTCCCACACTTATATAATTCTAGTATAAGGTGATAAGGGTTTGAAATCTACCCATACAATAGGCTTTGGACAAGTGTAAGCCTTGGATTTTACATTATCTTCTCATTTTATTTAAATGGTTAAATAATGAGGTCATCGCTGCATCATCATGATGTCATAAATAATTTAATTTATTTAATGTCTAAAAATTATAAAAAAAATACTATGATGTAGGAAATCTTTTTATCTTTACAATGACTATTTATAGTCAAAAATATGACTTGTATAACCCCATGTAAAAATTTTTTTAGTAAAACATTTCATGTTTGTGTCATTTTTTACTTTAACATTAAATAAAAGGTATTTATGTCATTTTCCAACTAAAGTGGCTCCATGGGGTCCTCAAGTTGACCCATGGATTGTATTGGTCGTCCATGGAACATCCAATTAGGGTAGGACATGTGTCAAGCTCATCTCATATTATTAAAACATTATTTTTACCTTAAACTACACTAATTACCTCTAATCGTGATTAAGAACTTAAAAGTTACTATTCACCAAAAATTATTTTAATCCCATTGAACCACATTTTACATCCTAATGACAACCATGTATGTTGGATTTTTGAAATTCAAAACACAGAAGTGGTAATATTTCATTTAAACGAAAAATCAGTTATTTAACTACCACTTAGTGGTTTCACTATTCATCAAAAATTGAAGTTTTTCAGAACAATGCCAAAATTTCACCCTAAGCTATAATTGATATTCCGAATCCAAAAATGATGTCTATTTTACAAAATTACAAACATATAAGTTGCATTAATTAATTTTATAATTAATTCCCGCTGTCACAACAAATAGCATGTTTTTAAGATACAATATATATCAAAAGATTAACAATTGTTTATGTCCAATTTCAAAGTGAAATTAATTCTAATGACCACCATTGGATAAAATGGTAAAAATATATTCTAATTATACTCTAAAACCGCTCAATAGTATAATTTATCACTATAAATTATTTTTATTAAAAAAGTTGTTTTTAAGTATTTTCACTATTCATAAAAAAATGGAAGTTCTCAGAAAATTACAAAAAATTTAACTTAGGATAATTTCGATATTACGAATACAAAAATGAAGTCCATTTTGAAATATAAATTTTCTATAAATTCAAAAGGTGGTTATTACTATTCATAACGGCTACCTTGATTAGTAGTGGTGTGTTAGAACTCGAAGTTGCGTACAATGCAAGCTATTGCATTATTGAATGAGAAGCGTATTGTGGAAGCTCGGGGTGTTACACTTTTTGTTCAAATAGATACAAAATTGATCAAAGCACATTATATCACTATTTTCTTTAATTTTATTGCATTATATTCACCTTGAATCCATCCTCTTACCACTGTTTCATTATTAATCGAATTTTTTATATTAAATCATGAACCCAATATCTAGATTGGTGTATCTTTTTCATTGAATAAGTATTACTCACATAACTTACATAATTCTCAATAACTTCCTTACTTGACCACCACATGAATTCATTTAAAAAATAACTTCCCTACTTAACTTATGATAAATCATACCTTAATCAATAACTTGCCTAATAAATTACCTACCTAGATTATGATAAATCATAATATATTAGGAGGAATGAAATATTTAGGGACTAAAAAAATTAGGGACTAAAAATAGTGAGTGTAAATTATGATGGAAATGAATTCCTTGAAGTTAAATGTAACTCATCAGATGAATGAACTATTAGGGGGAATGAAACCACTAGATAAGAAATAGATTTTTCATTTAAAGGAAGATTATAAATGAATAAAAAGTTATAATACATAAATTGTGGTGAAAGGATCCCAACAGAAGGTAGGAATCAATTTCTCAAAAGTTTTTTCACTAATATGTAGGCATAATACCATCTAAATAGTGATCAATTCAGTTTCTTCAAATGATTTACACTTAAGTTGGATGAATTTAAAGGATTCATTTATCATGACAACATGGATGAAGATATTTAAATAAATAAACCTAAGGTACTGTAATACCATCAAAAGTATGTCCTTTTTTAGTTGAAATAAATCCTCAATGACATGAAAAAAAAATTGATATTGGAACCATAATCCTCGAACATTCAAGATTAAGGAAGGTTTATCATGGTTAAACTATGATCATTACGGGTATCAAAAGTTATATGATGATGATATATACATAATATTCCAATTATTTTTTGATTATATATTTTTTGTGAGTTGGGGGAGTTTATGAACATAATAGGTGAGGTGTAAATTTTCTATAAGATTACATATGAATGATTTTTTTCTAGACAATAAAATCATAGGAATGAGGATTGAGAGGGATAGAGAAATTGGTAAATTGTTATTATCCCAAAATTAATTCATCATAAAGATTATTTAAATGTTTAAAATGAATAGATGTAATTCAATATCAACCCTCTTCCCGAAAACATCAAGTTATCTGTGGAACATGCACCAACATCAAAATATGAGGCTATATATTGGGTAAAAGTGTCATATGCATTAGCTATAAGAATCTTAATTTATGAAATGATTTTTCTGTGACTAGTCAATTCCTTTATAGTGGTGATAGTAAGTGGATTTATGCTAATCCATGGAAGGGATCATTAAGAATACATTAAGTGTATCATCAAATACATAAAGGTACTTAGAGATATGACATTGTTATTTTGTAAAGATAATACATTGCATGGATTCATAGATGTGTATTTTTTGGGTGATTCAGATAACTAGAAGGGAATAGAAGGATTCATGTTTATTTTTTTTAAAAACAATGGTCAGTTAGTTGTCTTAGATGCAACCTATTTTTTTAATTTGTTAACAACAGATGAAAATATATAGAAGTAACAAAAGATATAAATGAGTTAGTCTAGTTAATACAGTTACTAAAGGAACACATAATGTCACCATAGGATGGAGTATTATTATGATATTGTAAAAGTTGTATTCAATATTCTGAGAATCCATTAATTAAATAATGAATGAAACATATTAACTTGAAATTAAATTTCATCAAGAATATACTTGAATACAAAGTGATGGAGTAGTGTAAGATAACTAAGAATAAAAATATTCCTTAAATGTTCACAAAGGATTTAGTCCAAGGAATTTGGAGGAAGAATTGTACCTTATTTAGAATTTGGTAAATGAAATTTTATTGAAAAAAATACACACAAGAAGGGGAAGATTGAGATTTGTCTATGTGTACAAGGATGTTGAACAGAGATATGTCCTTGATTTATGCTTCAAGTGGTATAGTTTTGGGATTGTAAACACTCTTAAAGTCATCATAATATGTTTATTTAAAGGATATAAATTAAATTTTACTTATGTCTTGTTTTTTAAAGATATATTTCATAATCATTATGAACTTACCTTTATCAGAAGATGTTGATATTATGATGAGTATCTAGTGAAGGTCACTAATGGTTTATTGGGTAAAAATATTGAGGTAGTTGAAGTAGTTTTGAATTATATGTTATCCAACTATAATGGTGGGTTGATCAGGAACATTGGTTGGTAATGAAACATGTTCTAATAGCCTATCATCTATAGAAAATATATTCGAGATAAGTTTATTTGTATAATGATGAATTAATGTGAAATATTATATACTTATCTACAATATTGTTAATCCTTGTTCTACATAAAAATATAAAATGTTGAGATGTTCTCCCATGTATTTATGAGGAAAGTCCAAACCATGTAATATTATTTGACCCCATTACTTTTGATATTTCCATTATTTTTTTGAATGTTGTTTTGTCAGTTTTATTGATGTGTGTTTGAAAACTGAAACTTAGTGTAATGAAATATGTGATTTGTATACTCATATTCCTATAAAATAATCTCAGGGGGGACAACCTGGTTGTTTGAATTCTACTGTGTATAAACCAATAGAACGTGTGATATTCTAGTGGATTAGAGTTCTATCTGTCGATGGATGAAAAAATGGTCTTTCCCCAATAAAAACTAACAAGGTAAAATTTATTAAACAAAAAAATTAGTGACTACATCTATTTATCATACCAATATATCTTATACTCATTTTATAAAAAGGCCCTTGGTTTAGGATGATTCCACCATGCTCCAGTGGAAGCATCCATAATCCCTAGAGTGGGATTGTTGAAATTAAATGAAGTATGGGAGAAGAATTATGGAAGAGAGGAAGATATACGAACCTAATGCATGAATGAAACCCAATTAAAACCTCCATGAATCACCAATGGAACTAAAATGAGGCTATAATCAAAGGATGTAGATCCACCCTCCACTGGCATATCCTGATAACCAAAACTCCAATGGGGTTTCTTTTGAAAAATCCCAAAATAACAGAAATTCACCAACATAATGGTGGGATTCATACATCCAAAAAGAATTCCAATAGACTCCTACCAGCCTCCCCGTTAAAGGGGATGTGGTATATTACCAATGAAAAACCCATTTTAAATTTAGTGGGCTTCCATCAGGATTCAATTGGGCACATGTTGTTCTCCATTAGCTATGGTCACTTACAATCCCTCCAAGATATTAACCCAATCCTTCCTTGTCCACGTTACCAACTCAAAAACATCCATATAAACATATAAAACATGAAAAAATTATATTACCACTCCATATATTCTCAAAAATTAAAATTTATTTGTATTTTTATCCTTTTCAATCTGACCATATTCTAGTCCCACTAGTTATTAAAGACACGAGAAGTTATAAAAGTCACACAATAAAATTTCTCATCCAAATATAATTTTGAAAATTCTTTTTGAATTCCAAAACAATGACTAAAATCCATCACCATCCAATGATCATGATTTTGAACTCTTTACAGGCACTCGACCACACACTGTCTCCTGTAGAATTTACTCCCCCTTTATACTTCAAATTCAATATATTGGACATCCTGACCATTTTCTAAATTATGTTTTTAAATATGATTATATATTTACAAATCTAAATTTTTCTGAAATAAACCAGTTGATCCACCACCATATTCTTTCTCCTAGAAAATCCAACTTACCATGAAGGTGGACCATCAGCTCAATCGAATCTAGACACCTCAACTTCCAAAGGCATATAAAGTGACTTAATTAGAGGATCTTGTACATTAAATCCTGAAACCAATAAATATATTAAATCATGAACCCAATACCTAGATTAGTTGATCTTGGTTGTTAAATTGAATTGGTTCATGAAAGAAAGAATGTAGGGATTTACTGAAGCTCTTGTGAAGTAGGGAAGTCATTGGGAAGTTATAATAAATCATACATTAACTGATAACTTCCCTAATAACTTCCTTAGTAAGGAAGTTGTGATAAATAATACTTTAACCAATAACTTCCCCAATAAAATCCATACCTAAATTAGTGGTACTTGGCCATTAATAATAACTACCCACATAACTTCCTTTCATTATATTAATCAAATTTCATATTCTAAATCATGAACCCAATACCTAGATGAGTGGATCTTAGACATTAAATCATGAACCCAATACCTAGTCTTGTTGATAAAGGATTCTTTCAATTACAAGGAATATATTATAGTGAGTTTTTTTAACTATTGTTAAACACTCCTACATTATATTGTTATTAGTTTTTAATACCCTAAATAACCTTCATATTGAGTAATTTGATGCTAAGACTACCTTCTTACATAGTAAATCAGATGAATATATTTATATGAAACCTCTAAATGGATTCGCACAGGATTTTAAAACCAACCAATTCTTCCATTTATGAAAATATTTGTATGGTTTTAAGAAATAGTCTATGTAGTGGTACAAATAATTTGATTCTTTTATGCTTCAAAATGAATTTTCTAGAAGTAAATTTGATGCGTGTATTTATTTTAAATCATTCAAGGCTATTTTTATCTATTTATTTTTATCTATTTATTTTTATATGTTAATGATATGATTATAATATACAAAGAAATGAGGTTTATGAATAAAATGAAAATCTAATTGAGCAGTTCTTTTGAAATGAAATATTCAAGGAATACACATTAAATCTTTGGTATGGAAATTACTAGGGATATGAATGATATGGTGTTGTATCATCATGCATCTGCAGTTCTAAATTAGATTTGATATGATGGCCCTTATTGTAGGATTCACTAGATTTTATGGACATAAATTCAAGGTTTTTGTATCTACTAGAATCTGATCATTACAGGATTCAATGGACATTACAAAATCATATTTGAATAGTATGGATTTCTCGGTAGAAAACTATTAACAGTTAGACTCAACTCTGAATTGGTTGAATCCCATCCAATCACCCAGCGATATCCTCTACCTATAAACCACCCTCATGAAGGATTTTGTCTTTGTTTATTCCATGTTTGATTAATTTAAAGTGAAATAAGAGGAATAGATATATTCAAAACAAAGGAGGGGCTAAACCTTGAGAAGATGACGTGCAGATACTGAGCTAGATTATGAGGGACCTGAGGAAGTGTGAAATTTCGACCATGGAAACCCCCACTGCTCGATCCTATTTAAACCTCTCCACCTTGTTCTTGTTACTCACTATGTGTATCCTCATATTTATTCTACTACGGAGGAATACGTACATCACCTCTTCTCATGGAATTTTTAATGTGGGATTCAGATTCTTTATATCCTGTGCAGAATTAAAAATATATTTTTATTATCAATTATTAATCCATTACTAATTAAAATTAATTATTAAATAATTACTAATAAATAGTGAATATAATACCTAAATAATAAATATCTATTACCATTTACTAATAATTATTATTAATTAATTAATTATTAATAATATTATTAATAAAAATATTAATAAATAACTAACTAATCAGTAATTAATTAATAATTAATAATTTAAAGTTAATAGTTATTAATTAATTTGAAATTAAACTATATTAAATTACTTATTAATAACGTTAATTACTAATTAACTTGTTAGTTAACAATTACTATTAATTATTATTAAGAATTTACTAATAAATATTTAAAATTATTATTTAGTTTCTAAATACTAACAATAATTAATAAATTAATAAATTACTAATTATTAATTATTTGTTCTTAAATTAGTATTAATTAATTAACTAATTGTTTCTAATTAATATTAATTACTAATAAATATTAATTAAATATTATTATTTACTATTTAGTAATATTAATTAATTAACTAATTTTTACTAATCCGATTTTGGATAGGGAGCAGCATGGTATTGAAAATGCTGGATTGGATTCAAACAGAGGGAAACCCGGTGAGGCTTCAAAGTCTAAGATAGATCTTGTAGATAAGGTGAACCTTATAGAGGAGACTGTTGGCTCTCAATTTTTTTCTAGAACCATGTTTTGAATAGTGGTTGGGCTGATGAAGCTATGGATGGGCATCATTCTCCCTCTTTTAGACATGTCTATCACAAGCCATGTAGGAGGCCAACCTATGAATGGTGAAACAAATTGTGAGAGTGAAGTTCACAACTATAGATATGGATTTTAAAAGTGCTATAAAAGGCATTTATCATTACTAAAAAAGTGTTGTTGATTTAAGAATCATTAAAGGTTGTCCACTATTGTCAGTACTAAAAAAGCAATGACAAAGGTGGTCATTTATCAATTCTAGTTTGGGGATGATAAATGTCATACTACTATAGTGTGCTATTAAAATTATAGTACACTGCAAGAAATACACTTGTACATGAAAAATTCATAATTTAATTAAAATAAAAATTACATAACAAATATGAGAAAAAACACTATATTATAGAAATTTCATGCATTTTTTTGTACAATTACATTATCAAGAATTGTCACAAGAATTCAATAACAAAAATGGTTTCATTGTCTTTGGCACTCGAACCCCTCCCAAAAAAGTTCGATCACGGTATCAATTGTTGAAAGCACCACTAAATCTAGAGAAAATGAATCCAACTATGTAGGAAATAATATTCTTATGTTAGTAATACTATAAAAAATAAATTAAATATAAATATGAAACAGTGAATTAATATAAAGTCAATTTTAAATAAAAGGAAACGCTTTGAGTCATACCAATCACACTGTGCATTTTATTGACATGTGTCTGATTCCTACACATCAAAAATGACTAAAGTATCATTTTCATAAAGTATCAAGACAATCTGAATGAGTTTTCTTGGTTTTTAGTATGTCACATGTCTTTTTCACTAAATGTAAATTTAAACCGAATACACACACTTGGACACATACCAGTCACATCATGTGTTGGTCCGATTAGAGATTGATTCATATACATAAAAAATGACTTAGGAATCATTTTCATAAAGTATTAGGATAATCTGAGCATGTTTTCTCATTTTTCAATGAGTGACACAAGTTTTGAACTTAATTGCCAATTTTTAACTAATAAAATACAATTTGAGTCATTATCACACTTCAAACATAGTTTTTACTTTATATTATTCTTTTCTTGGCTTTGGTTCTTTTGGTTGGGGTTCAGTTCAAGTTCCTAGTGGAGTTTTTGAGTTTTGGAGGCTTTGAGTGAGTTTTGGCCTTGTCCACAGTTAGTGAGCACAATTTGGAGGAATCTTTTGTGGCCTATTAAGGTTCTAGGTGATTCCAGTTGTGTTTCTACATTCATGGTTTTCCTAGAACAGTTTGAGCATGTTTTAGGCCAAACTATGTGAGTCCTAGGAGAAACTATGCAACTCTTGGTTGGTGTTTGGGGCAGGATCACAGCATACACATAGTTTTCTGAAACCATTCAATAAGCACACAAGAAGGCTCAATCATTTGACAGAGACATTTTTCACAAACATCATATGATTTTACAAACCGTACAACCATCACATGTGGGGTTTTCATATTCTATGGTGGGATGCACACCGTTGGCACACCGTTTGGGAAATTGTTTGGCCTACCCATGCGAGTTTCCTAGGTGTTTAAATATCTTGAAATTCATATTCTTCTATCGCCTCTTATAACCCCAATTCGAACCCCCCTCTCATTGGATCAATTTTTTCACAAGAAGGGGTCCCTAAACCCCCTCCCCTTTGGATATCCTTCTGCCATGGATGTGTATCAATGGTTCTAAGGTATGTTTATTTGAGTTTTTGACTAATTTCCTTCTCCCTTATTATTCTTACTCTTGGTTATTGGGTTGCCATGGAGGGATTCTCTCTTAGAAAAACACTAGGGTGAGTTTTAGATAACATTGGTTGATTTATTTTGTTCTAGGGTGTTCTTATTATTATTCGGTCTTAGTTATTCCTTCTATAAGGGTTTAATTGTGTCTCTGGGTCATTGAGGTAGGTGTTTCTATGATTCCTTTCTAAATCATACAGTTTGATTCTTGATAATTTATAATTAATTTCTAAAAGTTTTTATTATGTTTTTGACTTGTTTTTTTGATTTATTGTGGTGATTTCATGTTGTAAAATTAGGGGGAAATGGAATTGAAATGGGTTTATTTAAATAAAACTATATATAAATAAATTCAAGGTGTTCGTTAAAATTTCCATGGCCTCTAGAAAATTTATTTGGTTGTTTGAGATAATTATTGGCCATAGTTGTGTTTTTATAAATTGATTTTCATTGGTAATTGAATGTGGTGTGTGGTTTGGGTGTCTCTTCATGGTTTTATTGATGTGTGTAAAACTTTTGAAAGGTTATTCCAACATCTAAATGTGAACTTGTGTAGCTTCGTGATGTTTTTTCAGAGCTATTGGATTTGGAAGCATCCATATGTGCATAAGGTATACATATGTATAGGCTTACAAATGATTATGACCTCTTATAGTAAATGTCTATATCTTGGACCAGATTTTCAAACACTCATCCCCTATTCATTTCCTTATCCCTTATCTTCCCAAAATGGATCTTTAAAAACCCTTAATACTTTAAATGGTTAATTGGTACCAATGTAATGAAAATATGGGTTTCAAAGATAATTTTCAATTGCCTGGACAATTTTTAATTTTGAGACATGGAAGGGTAACTAAATGGAGTAATGGCCAATATAGAACATTGATATGTGGTATGGTTTTTAAATGGCCTAAAGGCCCATTTCCCCCTTTTCTACATGTTGTGTGTTTTCTTATAGGCTTATAAATTAACTTGGCCACATATTTGGAACTATGAACATTAAAGGCCTGGTTGGTACTTTATGGCACTTTTGGAATGTGGTTTCAAAGAGATATAATGTTTAGGCCCGGTTGGAACCTTTGAGGGATTACTATGATATGGGAACCTTTATGGTGTATCCTTTGATGAGAGGGTTATAGAATAGGTGGTGTTGGTATTTGGGATAGGAAAGAATGGTAGTTGTGGGTTATTGGTTTGAGCCATGTGTGTGAGGAACACCCCTTTCATCATGTACTATTATCATGGGATTTTTGGTAATCATATAGAGGTTTGAGTTACGGTTTATTATCGACCCCAATTAGATGGGTTGGTACCCCTTGAATTTGTTGACAGGCCAGGTGGGACATGCCATTGGATTGGATAATTTATAGTGGTCAGTTGGTCATTGACTTCAGAGTTGCACTATATGCCAGAAGGTGAGTCCAAACTGAGTACATATGGGGATTTCTTCTAGATATATTTAGGAAATTCCCATGAATGTTATCTATATATTCTATTTATTATTATTCACCTGATTATTTGATATTTTAGTTCCTTCCTGATTTTTTCTGTTTCCTTCATTATCAATATAGCTCCTTTTTACCTAGTATGGTACTTTAATTAGGTTTTGGTTTGGTAAACTAGTCTGTGAAATGGAAATCTATTTTGAAAAGGGAAATGTGGTGCATGTTGTTTTAAAAGAGAAAGAAATGTTAGGTTCTTTAAATGATAAAACCCCTATTTTCATAAATGTATTTCAAAGAAGTCTTTATGGACTATTTTAGGAAATGAAATGAATGGATTTTGTGATGATTACCTACAGGGCTATTTATTCTCACACTCTACTTGTTCCACTAGGTGTTGGTATACCCAAGCTATTTTATAGGTTCATGTTTTTGGTTTGAGTGTGTGCCCTTGGTGTTGGTCGGTCTTGTGGTTGGTGGTGACTAAGTTTTCATGAGGATATTATGTTGGTGTGGTTTGGTTTTAGTTTTGTTTTTAGTTTTCTGTTTTGTTCGTGTGTTGTATATGGATATTGTTGTAATTTATTATTGTTCAACTATTTTTTGTTTTTGTTTCATGTTCTACTATTGTTATTTTATTCTGGTTATGTTTTTTATAAGTCTTTCCAACTGTGATAACTTTGATGCTCAACACTAGTCTCCATCCCAGGAGGATCGGGAATGCCTCTCGGTCCTTGTCTCATACCGAGTCGTGTGTCGTGTCAGATGACATCCCGGTTTGGTTTGTGATAGTCATATTGACCACACTATGTATCAGATTGAGGTTTGACTAATTCTTACACCTCAAAAATGACATATGTATCATTATACAATAATATAAAAACAATCCAAATGTGTTTTCTTGATTTTGAGTATGTGACATGTGTTTTGAACTAAAATGTCAATTTTAAATAAAAATACACACTTTGAGTCATACTGATCATACCGTGAGTCAGATTGTGATGTGGCTGATTCCAACAAATAAAAAATGTCTTAAGGATAATTTTCTTAAATTATCCCAATATTTTGAATGTTTTTTTCTTAGTTATAAGTATGCCACATGTCTTTTTTACTGAAATGGCTATTAAAACTGACAACACACACTTTGAGTCATACCAGACACATCCTATGCCCGTTTGAAGTGAGACTAATTATTAGATATCAAAAATGACTTATGAATCATTTTATTAAAGTATCAAGACAAGATGAGTATGTTTTCTCAGTTTTCATTGAGTGACACATTTTGAACTAAATTTTCATTTTTAAACTGATAATGAACATTTTGAGTTATACCAGGTGCACTATTTATCGTATTGAGCTGAGGCTGATTCCTACACATCATAAATAACATATGGATCATTTATTTAAACTATTAAAACAATTTGAGTGTGTTTTCTCTATTTTGAGTATGTGATGTTTCTTTTGAACTAAAATATCAATTTAAAATAAAAAGACATGCGTGGATTCATACCGGTCACACCGTGCATCGAATTGTGGTTTAGATAGTTCTTATAAGTTGAAAATGAATTTTTTTTTGTTAGTTTTGAGTATGTCATGTTTCTTTTTTACTAAAATGTCAATTTAAACTAAAAACACACACTTTAATTCAAACTGATCACATCATGTGTTGGCTTGATGTGAGACTATTTTCTACACATCATATATGACATAAGAATCATTGTTCTAAAGTATCAAGATAATCTGATTTTTTTTGCTCCATTTTCAGTGAGTGACACATGTTTTGAACTAAATTGTCAATTTTAAACCGATAACAGACACCTTGAGCCATATTGGGCATACCATGTATCAAATCTGTGTGTGTCTAATTCCTACATGTCAAAAATTACTTATGGATCATTTTTATAAAGTATCGAAATAATAAAAATTTGTTTTTTTGGTTTTGATTATGTGATGAGTGTTTTGAAATAAAATGTCAATTTTAAACAAAAAGACACACATGGGGTCATACTAATCACACAGTGTGTCGGATTGAGGTAAGGCAGATTCCTACATGTCAAAAATGACTTATGGATCACTTTTCCTAAATCATTAAAATAATAAAAATGTGTTTTCTTAGCTTTGATTATGTGACGTGGGTTTTGATATAAAATATAAATTTTAAATAAAATTACTCACTTGGAGTCGTATCAATCACACCATGTGTTAGATTCATGTGAGGCTAATTCCTATAGTAAAAAATGACTTATGGATCATTTTCCAAAAGTATCAACACAATATGAATGAGTTTTATTGGTTTTGAGTATGTCACCTATTTTTTTTACTAAAATTACTATTTAATATAAAAACATGAACTTTGAGTCATATCAGTCACATAGTGTGTCAGTTTAACATGAAATTGATTCTTACACATCCAAAATGACTTATTAATTATTTTCCTAAAGTATTAAGATAATACAACTGCATTTTCTAAATTTTCAAAGAGTGACATACTTTTTGAACTAAAATTTCAATTTTAGACTACCTCAAAGGTATAGAACCTATGCCAAAAACAAGGGGATTATCATCTCTAAAAAATTATATATGTAAGGGAAACTTGTTCCCTCTTTCCACAATGGGAGTACTAGTCCCAACATCTCTCTTAAATAACCACATCAATCTACTGCATCGATCAAGAATCGCTGAAAAGAGTTTCATGCTTATCAGAAATTGCATTACATCACAGTTACGGGTAGGGGACCCACACCCTAATACATTAGGGTAGTTATGATCTAATTGAATAGAGAGTATATGGGACCCATATCCTAAGGTTATAGGGAAGAATACCGAACTTGACTTTAACCATGTGATCCACCCTGATCACTACCCAAGGTTAAGCATTGTTACCAAAACTCCATTCTCAAACCACACAACATCATATCTCTTGAGCCACTATAGAGGCTACCATTAAATTATATGCAGAAAAATACTCAGGATAGGCTACTCACAAGCCAGAATCTGAGTCCTAGAGAAGGAAATATATAGGGTGGAAGATCTCAAGGAGATTACCAAGTTATACACGGTGTGCACAGGGGTCCACATGGTGTGTGAACCCACCCGATCACCTGGACTTGTTCTCCCTATAAACATACTATCCAACCAGGTCCATTATATTCCATGCATCCCATACTCCATGGAGTATTCAAAATAAATGGACACCAAGATATGTTGTTTTTTCGTGCCCATGTTTGGTACCCCATGTTTATGAACATTGGTCATGTAGCTCTACATGTCCTTGTATGATCACACATATTCTTGGCCATGCCCTCTGTCCACACAAAATCGGGTCACTACATGGTGTGTAACCCTAATACATGGTGAATAGACCATAAAAGATCAACTTCCCTGAATGGAAAGAATAGAAGGTGTGTAGGAATGGTTTAAACACTATGTAGACTATGATTTTGATGAGAATTCACCTACAATACACCCGATAGACATAGTTTTCCCAAGACCCATTGATCAACCTAGGAGGGATCTCTAAAAATCATAATATGTATCTACAACCTCAAAAAATTCCAAAACAAAGGGTATCAAGACTTAAAACTCAAACCACCTACCTCGATGGAAAAACACCAAAGCATAAGGTATAGAATGAAACCTTGATTATGTGTCTCCTCGATCTGATAACAATTAGAATCACAAATGGAGGTCAGCAATAACCTCCCACTTCGATTTGGGATCGTTTTCTTATATCATCCAGAGGAAGAGAGGATGGATTTTATCCTCTTTCATGTGTCATGTGCCTAAGGGGGTGAGGGTGGGGGTTGATTTTAATCAATTAAAATCAATTAACTCCCCTTTTAATGCACCATCACAAAAACAACCCTGGCCAAAAACCCAAATATAACAAATTTTATGTTGTTACTAGGGTAAACATGAAATTATAAACTCAACCAATGTCTCCAAATTCTAATCTGAGACCCCACTCAAGAGTTATTCTTATTTCAAGAGAAACTATGATCATGTGACAAAATATATTTAATATTTTTAAAATCACTGCACTGAGGATCCTTGAGCCCTGGAATCCCATGATAACTCATTTCCTAGTTTCAAAAATATTCTATAAAATATTCCAAATCCTTACAGGTAAAAACCTAAGTCACTAAAATATTCATTCAAATTCATTATGAAATGAAAATCATAATCCAGGTTGAAATCATTCTTTCATTATTTTCAATATTTATTCATAAAACTTTTTGATGGGTTATTTATTCCACCAAAAAATTTAATCCACCCCATACAATGGCCAGTATATTTATTAGGGCTTCACAAATTATGTGAGTCTATTCATCAGGAGGTAAATAGAAGTTTTAACATTCAATTGGATGCAAATTTATGTTTTCTAAATTCTCCTTAAATTTTTCAATTTAAAACATATATGTAAAATAGTAACTAACTTTACAATGAATAAATTTAATATGAAAAAGAGTTCATATTTACTACTTGAGAGAATTCATGAGTTAAAATCAATATTGAAATCAATTCTTAGTGCCATTACAAATTTCTATATTGAGATTTATTTTATACCATTGAATTTGACTAAGCGGATCATTTAGGACAAGAAATGTCTTAAGTGTGGGGAAATTTTGTGTGGCCTTAATTTCATGTGTTTTTACACATCACTATTGTGTTTAAATTATGTTTTTAATGTTAAAATATTCATTAATTTGGTTAATTGTGTGTTTAGGTTAATTTTCAAGTAAATTGTTAAATTAATGAAATTGATGTTTATTTTATGATTTTATGTTATATTTTTAACATGTGTCGAGTTACGTATATACTATTTAATAGTGATGTTTATTTTAAGATTATAATTTTTATTTTCTTTATTTAATTTTGTGATTTATTTGTTTAATTTCACGTTTTCTCTTTATTTTAATATATTAATTAGTTAATTGAAATTTAATTTATAATTTAATAATATTAATGATTTAATAATTTGTAAATTTATTTTTAAGTTTAATTCCTTGTTAATTTTTTTCAATATTTGATTTTAATTTATTATTTAATCATTTAATACAACTTGAGTTTATTCAATTTAATTTTTAAATTTTAAGATTATTTATTTTGGAAATTTAAATTTAAATATATATTTATTTATAAATTTATTCATATTTATTTATTTAACATATTTTTTTACTATTTTTTATCAATTTTATCTCTTTTGCAGTTGCAGAAAGTTCGTGTAACTAATTACCCAACTAGCTAGTTAGAAGTATCTCCAAAAAGTGAGACATTTTCCAAGGTTTTTCTATGCTTTTTCTTTTCTTAGGTTACTGCTTGGTTCGATGGATCGGTGGTGGTATTGCTTTTCATGGGTGATTCTTTAGTGGATTTTATCAACACTGTCTAACTCATACCTAGGTGAGTGTCATTGTTAGAAATCATGGCTCTCAATCACAGCATCCTCTTCGATGGTGATTCTCCTCCAGTCCTTGTTTCCTTGCTCAAGGTGCAGTGATATAGAGTCATAACTCTTAAACAACTAAAAAATATACCATTTATGGATAAAGAGAATGTGACAACTGTTACCTAAAAGGAAGAGGATTCCTTTCTTTCACTTTTAATTTCCCTTATGATTATCAATAAATTTATCATGAAACAACTATTCAATTTGGGAGCCCTAAAAAACACCCAACAGAATATTTAGGGATTAAACAATGGCATGGCTATTAAAGAAGTTGGAACTGGTCTTCTAATATCTGAATTCCTTAACGAAAGATATAATAAGTTTATCAAAAGAATGTTATGTTCCTTCAATAACCAGATCATCTAGATGGAAGGTCTTAAAGATGGGTGGGTTCAGAAAACCTCACTCTCTGAAACCCCAATCTAGTTGCGTATTAAAAGAATCCTATCTTGTGGTGGGAAAAAACAAGTTATGCATGAATTAGAAGGAATCATTGGAGAATTATTAGAATGGGGCCAATATAATCCTATAAATTGGGGTCTTGTAGTGTTAATCAGATATTTTGTTGACATTGGGAATCCCGAATGATAGGCATGTTTCTATCAATTGAGGAAGAAAATGTTTGGATATCCTTCGAATATGAAAAACATCCAATTTCATTCTTCTAATGTGGTTGTCTGGGCACACTAAGATAGATTGTGGTGGTAAAAATGAAGATGAATAAGTAAACATAGGTATTAAATATGGCCCTTTGCTTCATGAAAAAATTTCTAAAATGTCGTTTATTCTTGAACTAGAGAAACATGGGCACCATGATAGACTGTCAAATGCCTCCTGCAAGAAGACCAAATAGAATAATAATAAGATTATCATTATGACACCTCCATATCTCTCTGATTAAGTACTATAGTAATAGAAGGTGGAAATGGGGTATTTTAAAATAGGGAATAGGGTATAAATGATAATATAAAAAAGCACGGTACTATGGGAATGTCTCCTGCAAAGAAGGATACCCCCCCCCCCTAAGAGGTGTGCATATATAAGTGGAGGGATCAACTAAACCACCCTGAGTCTAAATTGTATCTACTTAGACCCCCCATGTTTGGAGATTCCCTTGATACTTGAGGCCCCCTATACCCATTAATTTAGGGGAAAGTTCCCATCAAATCTTTAATGGTTGGCCAAAAAAGACAGTGGATATTGAAGAGAAAGAGAAGAAGGGAGAACAAGAATTGTGATGGGATGAGAAAAAGAGATACCTGTGAAAAAAAAGATACATGGTTGAACAACTGGTTAATGAAATACATGCTAAAATATGGAAAGCAAGGTAAGATGGAACTTATCTCAAAATTCTAGAGGCAGAGGCAGACGTTAACCAGCCCTTCCTATCACCATGAAAGTATTATGTTGGAACTGTCATGGGATAGAAAACCCAAAAATAGTTCATATTATCTAGCACCATTGGGATAAAATATATCTTGATATTGTTTTTCTATTTGATTCCATATCCTAAAACAAGGACATTGATGAAATTTCTAAAAAAAATTGGTTTCTCTTATTGCTTCTCTGTCACTCATCAAGGCTATTCGGGTGGTCTAGTCTTCCTTTGGAAGGAATATAGGGATGTAAAGGTCAACTCTTTTTCTCTAAATAACATTAGTCTAGTCATTCACCAATCTTCTATACCTGATTGGTATTTCACATGGTTCTATGGTTGGTCTTCTTAGAGAGAGAAATGGAAACCATGGCAGTTACTCAAAAATATCTGGGAAACCCTTCCCAGGCCACTCCTTATTGGTGTGACTTTAATGAAATTTTATTCTATAATGAGAATAATGGAGGTGATATAAAATTCTACTCATACATTATGGACTTTCAATGGGAATAAGAGCTGGTGGGACTCTCGGACAGGGGTTATTATGGTTCCCTTTTACTTGGTTTCTTGGTAAATATGAACATTCACACATCACTGAATGGATAAATAGGTTTACAGGGTCAGATGAATGGATCAACCATTTTAACTCTTTTCATGTGTCTCATCTTGTCACTGCTTTTTTTATAAAACACATCCTGGTCCTTATTAACACCTCAAAACTATCCAGAAAATCAAGGAATTATAGAATTTTCAGATTTGAGAAATCTTGGGAGTAGTATAAGGAGTGTGAAGATATTATTCTTACATGTTAGAAGGTGGGTGACCCTAATATTAGAATAAATATTGATCGGGAAGCTTCTAATTTGATGTTCTGGTGTGAGTGAAAAATTTTCCACCTCGATGTGTAGTTTGATGCATTTGAAAGAAGTCTAAATGAGTTATACTCCCCCCCACATTAATTCTGTTTTAACTGTTATATAAAAACTAGAAGAGTATCATGATACTGTTGTCCAGATTATAGAAAGTTTTTGGTCTATATGTGCCTGTGATTCCTGCATTAAGTACGGTGCCACTAACATCTCCTAGTTTTATCATAAATCCATAGTAAGAAGAATAAGGAACTAAATTTCATGCCTTTCTAGTTTTGATGGTACTTTAGATTCCAATGAGAATGGGATTTTCATGATAATATCAATCACTTCTATCAGGACCTCTTCATAGTGGGGATTCCATATTTTCTCTAGATATTGATTCATGTATTGAATTGGTTACTAAAAAAGTGATGGAAAATTAGCTCACTTTTGATATCTCAGATGCATAGATTTTTTGGCACTTAAGAAAATTCACTCAACCAAGGTTCTAGTTTGGATTCATTCCATTCTTTTTTATTTAAAAAATACTATCATATTGTCAGAACCAACGTTTTGGGTCACATTAAATATTTCTATAGGGGTAAGTCCAATTTCAATGCTTTTAATGAAACCATTATCACACTCTTCCTAAAAATCAGAAAACCTACTATGGTCATGGATTTTAGGCTCATAATCTTTGGCAATGTGACATAATTTTTTTTCTAGAATATTGATCAATCATCTATGTTTTTTTCTTCCTTCCATTATCTTTAAAAACCAAATTTATTTTGTCCCCAAGATGTTTATCTCGGGTTTTTCTATTATTTTGTATGAGTTTTTACATTCCATGGAAACCAAATATCTTTCTAAAAGAGGTATCAGGTCCTATAATCTTGATATGACTAAGGCATATGATCGAGTTCATTGGTCATTTCTCCAGAATGTTATGAGAAAATTGGGGTTCTGCAACAAATGGATTAATTTTGTTATGCAATGTGTCTCCTCGGTTTCCTTCAGGGTTAAGATCAATGGGGGCATCTCTCATACTTTTTCCCTTTCTAGGGTACTCCATTAGGGTGACCCTCTCCCCCATTTCTTTTCATTTTGGTTGTTGATGTTTTTTCCAAATTGATCTCTATGGATTCTAGGGATAATCGTGTTCATAGGGAAAAGGTTTACCATTAGATCCCACCCATTTCTCATCAACTTTTTGGAGATGATAGCCTTCTTTTCTCAATAGATACTTTGGTAGAATGTGGCACTATCATCCAAATTATTCATAAATATGAGTAAGCATTTGGGAAGTCGATTAACTTCTCTAAATATGATATTTCCTTTAGCTTTATCATTCCCTCAAATAGAAAGGATGATCTCCATGGTGCTTTGGAGATCTGAGTGGTTTATAAACACAAAAAATTCATCAGGTTGCCTATGGCCTTTGGGTGTTCTAAAAGAGAGGTATTTTTTGGAATTATGGATTGGGTGGAAAAAAATCAAGGTTGGTCATAAAAAAGGGTATATTTTTAAAGTTAGTTCCCTATAACCATCTTCTATATACATTATGATAACTTGTATTCATATTTTTTAATATTAATAAGCTACTCATTACATCATAATTGTTCTTCTAATTTACATTGTATTTGATAATATCCTAAGGGTAGTTGTCACACTAAATATTTCATAGAAGATCCCCACTATGATGGGAACCCATAAGTTCTAGGACACTATTCATACATATATATTCTATAGTTGGATGATTTCATTTGAGGGACACAAATGATACAGGCTATTAAGGGGGTGACTCATTGGACTTTTTGGCACTTTTTCATGGTGTATGCCCTTGGTAATATCTAGTGTAGCATGTTATTATAATGAGACCCACTAGTTGGAGATCCAAATTTATATGTTTCATTGGATGTTCCTATCTATAGATATGTGTATTGATCCATAGACTTTAGTATTTTTATTAATGATTATTATGAGCTGTGTACTTTGGTGTATTAATGAAAACTATGATGATAGATGTCTACGGAGAGGTAGGATATGATGGGTGTGTCACAAGTAATATTTCATTAAAAATAACATGAGAAAGGATTTTTCCACTTTATTTATTTAACATAAATTGATATCTCAATCCCTTTTATGGAAATGATATAGCCTAAATAAATCCATGGCCATGGTTTTCAATAATAAAGTTCAATTTTTGAGAAGTCAAAGAAAGAGACATCAAGCACATAGGTTGATAGAACCGGCAGGCAATAGGCTTGATTTGAAATATCATGATAAAGGGATTATATTACACAGTAAGTATCTGTATGAGGTATTATGTCACTGAGACACTAGCTTATTTATTTATCGGTGTCTTGGCATATTTCTAGATGATCACCATGTACATTAGGCTACTTCACCTAATAACACTAAGAAAGATTCCTAGAGGGTAACACAATAAGTGTATCCATAATCTCAGTTAAATAATATATTACTATTTATTATTTAAAAAATTGAATTAATATTACTTAGTATTCATGTATTCTTGATCACATATATTCTGTCACTAGTAATTTGATTGAATATAATGTGAGAATAATATTTAATAAAAATTTATTCTTTATTTAGTGAATATAATATTTATTTATTTATTGGAAAATAATGAAGTCGTATTTTTTTAATAAATAAATAGTCATTATTCAATTCCCAATAAATATAATGGAGGAATGGCTGGCCTATTTTTTAAGTCCTGTGAGAAATAATAAATATTGAATATTATTTTATTAAATAAAATGTAATTTTATTAATAAGTTAAGCACATATTGAGAAATAATATTATTATTACTATTATTATACATGGGGTTCCATATGGATTAAATAAATAATAAAGGGCTCTTTTTCAATTATTTTATTTTAATCCTATCGATATATAAACCCAATTATATTATTTTATCAAAGAGACAATTCATTTTTTTACACAGTGAATTTGGAGAATCCCCTCAAGCCCTAGGGAGCTCCATTCTCTAAGAACACTCCCAAGAACAGAGAGTGATTTTCCTCTTCCATCCTCTCTCAAGTTAAGAGAGATAAAGGAGAACTATTTAGAAGTGGTTCTCATGATGATCAAAGGTAGACGACACAAGAAATAGGGTCTACCGTAGATCTAATCAATATGATTAATTTTATGAAATAAATAAAATCGAATAACTCATACGGAGGTGACAAGGATTATTTATAGATAACACCATAGTACACATCATTTAATAAGAGTTACATGTCATGTAGTTGTGTTCAATGCATCAGGAATTAATTCTGAATTAATTCATGTCATGTTCATTGATGGCACATAGTGCATTTATTCCTTACACAAAATGTTGATTGGGCTAGCCTAGCACACGGTTAGCTAGAGTATGCACTGTGTAGCCCAAATGCACAGCATGTAGTCCCTTTGAGTCACAGATAGGTATTTATTTCCATACATGGCCCACCTGATCGGTGACTGTGTAATATGGAGACCACATGCCATGTATCCCATTGGACATGTCGTGTACTCCATTTTCCAAGGCACGATTTACACACTGATTCCCTAGGCGTGTTCGTTGGATAGATAGTGAGGGATTTACATGCCAGGTAGCTTTCCTATACACATCATGTAGTTATACCAAATTATGAAGATTTAAAATCTATTTAATATATTGTGCGAACCTGATCGACATGTTCTTGCATGTGGTCATTTTGATAGGACATGACATGTGATGAGTTTTAATATATATATATATATATATATATATAATTAATATTTGTTTAATGATCAGATCTACATATCATGTATGATTTGTATTATAGTTTTTACTTTATATTCATTGAAGTATAAAACGTGACCAAAAAATCATGTAATTTTTGTAATCATTAAGGTGAAGTACACATCATAAAAGTACGTGATAAGTCATGTATTCCATATGTCAAAAGAGTAAATAGTATACAAGTATAATACAAGTTGGGTAGAATCGGACGGGTATTCACCATGTTTCCTCCAAGGTAAATTTATGTAAACAATTAATTTTAAATAAATTTATTATTTTTTTTAAAATTATAATTTATGAGAATCTCAATAAAATTCTAATGAGAATTAAGATAAAAAAATTGATTAATTAAAGAAGATAATTAATTGATTCGAGTGAGATTTATCTTAATTAAGAATGATTAAGAAATTAATTCTAGTTTTATTAAATGTGTAATTCGTTGCAAGCATATGTATGATCATGAGCATAGACCAAAACTTTATATATGATTGGTTTCTTTTAATTTATTAAATTAAATTTTTGGCTTACATTCCTTATCTCCCCCTATTATTTAAGGTTCTAAGAGCCCATGGTTTCATTTATATAAACCCTTTTTCCCATCACCTATGTGTGATTAAAAACATATATAAAGGATGGAGCTCCCTTTCTAGTGGAGGTGGTTCAAGTGTAGGGCTGAGGTGAAACCAATCCAAAAGAGATACATAGTTGGACATGTTGAAAGCTATAACATGAACCCTAATTAGTTCAAGGTGTTTTCCCCTAGGTAAAAAATTGGTTTATTAACTATTAGTAATGCTCATGATCATACCACTTTATTATTTTAATTATATCAAGTTGCATGGTTATTTCATTATGGATGTTTTTTCACGATCACATAATTAATGAATTTAAAAGTATGAAATATAGAAGTAAAATAAATTGGATTATGCGTAAATATTATGAAGACATGGTTAATCACTTAATTAAACCCACTTAATATTAAAAATTATGTGATAAAGATAATAATTGTAAATATAATCATAAAAGGATAAAATTACTCAATAATATATATTAATTCAGTATAACCTCCCACTACCTTAGTTAAAAATGAAGCATAGTTCAAAGTGCTTGACCTGCCAAAGTTAGGATGCTTTCAATTATTGGGGAATTATAACTTGATATTTTGGGTTGAATTAACTTAGTTCACATCAAGTTTTGACTTACAAAGTAGGACTTGGTGTATCTAAGAGGTAAGGGTTGAGGAAATCCAATTAGGATTTCAGGATTGGGGATTCCACTCAGTAGATCAAGGAACTATGAGTTAATGCAGTTGGAAATTTGAATTCCTACCTAAAATAATTCAAGTTGCTTGACCAACCAAAGTTGGGGTAATGGGAAATGGAATATGGATCCTTACCACTATAATATCCAATAAATGGGATATTCTGAAGCCAATGGTGAGGGATATTGGTTTCGATAAAATAGTGGGAGATTAATAAATATAATAGTTATTTATTTGTCTAAATTTTATCAAATAATGGACTAAAAACTCTTCCCATCTTATTTTTAGAAACAATAAAAAAAGACATCAAACATATCATTTCAATCCATACTTGAGAAAGAAAAAACTTATCACCAAAACAAATTTCCAATAATGGAAAAGGCACCCATGCGTTATCCTTATCTATGAATGGAAATTATATGTGCTGGAAGACCATTTTCCTAAAGCGCATGGTAATGATGCTAGTCATCAAAACTTATCACTCTATAAAAAAATTTGACTTATTCCAAAGATTTTAAATATTTCATGCTATAATTCATGACCAAGGAGATTTTGAAGAAATATGAGGTAATGGATGTATATAGCATGATGTCTCACCTTCAATATCTCTATCAAGAGAATGAAATACAAGATAGGCACAAGATCTACAATGATTTGTTTAAAACTATTCATAAGGATTCTAAACCAGCTAGGCCTCGTGTATTAAAGATTATTGTCCACATTGATTTCTTGGAAATATTAGAGATTAAATTCCCAATTGAGTTGCATACATGTCTCTTACTTTCATCACTTCCTAATACCTTCTCCAGTTTTATTTTTAATTAAAATATGATCAATAATGAGAAGTGTATTTCATGAATTCATACGTTAATTCTAAAAGTAGATAAGAACATGGGGAATGATAAAACTATTTTCCTTATGGTGAATATGAAAAGTAAGAATGAGGAAAAGTTTCCCAAGACTCATAACAAAGTCTAAATCTACCGATCACCATCCTTTTAAGAATAATAAGATCTAGAGGTAGGGAAAGGAAACAAAGGAAGTATGTTTTTTCATGTTGAAATTTAGGCCATTGGAAGATGAACTGCACCTAGAAGCAAGGGAAATATAAAGTTTCATTTGTTATCGAGTATAATATTTCAATATATACACATTGGGTATTAGATATATCTTGTGGTGATCACATCTACTTCCAAATGCAGGAATGAAGTAGATTCTGAAAGGTTACTAGAGTAGAGGTGGATATGATAGTTGATAATGGTGCAAGGCTGGTTTCTCTAGCCATTGGTGACTACCTCCTTTCATTTCCAACAAGAATTATTTTGGTTTTAAAATATTGTTATTATGTACCTATTGTTACCAAGAATATAATTTTTGTATCATGCCTAGATACAGATGTGTTTATTTTCATGTTTGGAAATAAAATTTGTTTCTTTTATAAGGACAACATTTTTTATGGTATAAAATATTTAAATAATTGTATTTATGTATTAAATTACAAAAAATAAGTGTTGAAAATTGATAACGAATCATGTTTACATGACTCATATAACACCCAGATTTGGAATCACTGTCTTGGTCACGTAAATGAGATTCATTTGACAAATATCTATCAAGATGGTTATTTAGAATCACCTTAGATAAAACCACTTGAAATATTTCATGCTTGTTTACAATAAAAAATGACCAAACCACCATTTGTTTTATTGGGTGAAAGGGCCACTGAGCTTCTAGGATTGGTATACACTAACGTGTGTGGACGATTTCTAATTGAAGTTAGAGGTGGATATTCTTACTTCATAACTATTACTGATGACTTGATTAGATGTTTATATGTCTACTTGATGAGGTGTAATTTTGAGTCCTTTGATAAATTGAAGGAAATAAAGAATGAAGTATAGAATCAATTTGTAAAGAAGGTAAATAAGCTTTGATTAGATCGAGGTGGTGAATATATTGGCCAAGAATTTATTGAATTTATACAGGAGTTTGGGTTTATATCTCAACTCACTCCACCATACACACAATAGTTTAATGGTGTTGGTGAAAGAATAATTCTACCTTGTTAGATATGGTAAGGTCGATGATGAGTCATGAAGATCTTCCATTATTGTTTTGGGGATATGCATTACAAACTGAGACATGCACATTAAACTGAGTAAAAACTAAAGAGGAAAATGGAATTCCCTTCATGTTATGGACTATAAAGAAACTTATTTTTTCACATACACATGTATGGGGTTATGAGGAATTTGTTAAGGCCTTATTAGGAAACAAACTAGCTCCCTAGGTCACAAAGTGTATCTTTATACAGTATCCTAAGGAAACTACGAGATACACCTATACAACCCATCAGAAAAGAAAGTGGTTGTCTCCAAAAAAGATATCTTTCTTTAGATGGAGAACATCCTCAAAAGGGACAGTGGGAGAAATATTTAATTCAATGTTAATTCTCAAGATACACAAGAGTTTTTACAGTAACATGTTCATAGGTCCCCATGGAAGAAGTAGTTCCTAAAATACAAGTACTTCATAGGAGCACAAGAGAGGTAAGAGAACCATAGAGATATGGTATTCTATTCATTGAATATGGTGACTCATTATTTATTGATAATGAAGAACCTCTCTCCTACAAATATAAAGTAGAGATCTCAAAAGAAAAAAGATAGAAAGAAGCCATGAATTTTGAAATGGATTCCATGTATCAAAACTATGTTTGGGTTCTAGTCAATTCGCCAATTTATATAAATACTGTTGGGTGAAAATTGGTATTCAATATTAAAATGGACATGGAAGGTGAAGTGAATACATATAAATCAAGGATAGTGGCTAAAGGGTTTAAAAATCATCAAGGATTTGACTACGATGAAACCTTTTCACTAGTTTCTGTGTCTATATCCAAGAATTCTACTTGTTATAGAAGCATTCCATGACATTGATATTTGGTAGATAGATTTAGAAATGAAATTACTTATTGGGAACCTTCTGGAAGATTTCTACATAATATAACGATAAGGTTTTGTGACTCCAAGTGATTCCAAAAGGATTTTCAAGTTGCAGCGATCCATTTATGGATTGAAACAGTCATCTAGGTCATGAAACATTCTATTTGATGAAGCTATAAAAGAATTTGGTTTTATTAAGAATTAATGTGATCCATGTGTTTACAATAGGTTTAGAGTTAATGAAGTTGTTATCCTAATATTATATTTTGATGACATGTTGCTTATTAGAACATACCAGTCTTATAGTCTATTAAAGACTGGTTGAAAAAGTGTTTCTCCATGAGGGAATTAGGTGAATCAGCCTATATTCTAGGGATCAAGATTATTTTTTATAGATCCAAGAGGCTTCTTGGACTAATACAAAGTACATATATTGACCAGATACTAAAGATATTTAGTATAGAACAATCCAATAGGGGATTGGTTCTAGATTCCCATGGTTTATGTCTTTATAATAAAATGTATCCTCAGACATAATAGGAGAAAGGGAGAATAAGTAAGACCTCATATGATTCAGTGATAGGATCAATCATTTATGTCATGTTATGTATAAGAATTTATGTTTCCTATTCATTGATAATGGTAGGTAGATATCAAGAAGATCCAGGAGAATATCTTTGGATTGGGGTTAAGGATATCCTTAAGTATTTAAGAAGAACTAAGGATATGATCCTGGTGTATGGAGAATATGAGGAGCTGGTCATTAGGGGTTATATTAATTCTAGTTTTCAGATAGATCATAATTATTTGAAGTTGAATTTAGGATATTTTTTCAGTCTCAATGGAGGAGTTGTGAACTAGAAGAGTTCAAAGCAGCTAGTTATCATTGATTCAACATCAGAGTGTGAGTATATAGAGGATTTTGATGTAGCCAAGAAAACCATTTGGATGTGGAACTTTGTCTAGGATATTGATATAGTGCCTATAATTAAATATCATATCACATTGAATTGGGATAATACTGTAGTGGTGGCTCTTGAAAAATATCCAAGGTCACACCAACAGACAAAGCATATACTCTGAAAGTATCACCTCTTGAGGTATTTTCATCAGAAAAGTAAAGTTAAAATAAGCAAAGTATCTATGGAAGTGAATGTGGTGGACCCCTTGAATAAAGGTCTATCATAGAATAAGCATGAGTGTAATGTGATAGCTAACATGGTGAAGGTTGTTAGTATTTGGCTCTAGTGGAAGTGGGAGTCTATTAGATTTGGTATCCTAGAACCAACTTATATGTACTTAATCATAACCTATATTCATTGTTTTAAATATTAATAAACTACTTATCACATCATGATTGTTCTTATTCATAAAATTTTATTTGATAATGTCCTAATATTATTTGTTTACCTAAAAGGTCATAGAAGATCCCCGCTATGATGATAACATGAAAGTGCTACTAAACTATTCATAAATTTATGTTCTATAGCTGGATTATATCATTTGAGGGATGGAAATTATATAGTCTATCAGGGGTGGAGACTCATAGGAATTTTAGGTGCCTTCTCATGGTGTATTCCCTTGGTAATATCCAGTGTAGGATATTATGAGAGTGAGACCCACCGGTAGGAGATCCACATTTATATGATTCACTGGATGTTCCAATATTTGGACTTTTGTATTGATCCGTTGACTTTAAATTTTTTATTAATGAGTATTATGAGTATTTTACTTTGATGTATTGATGAAAACTATGATGATAGGTGTTTGCGATGAGGTAAGGTATGTTGGGTGTGTCATGAGTAATATTTCATTAATGAATAATGCGAGAAAAGATTTGTACCTTATGTTCCTTAACAGAAGTTGACATATCATGCCCTTTTATGGAAATGATATAGCCCAAATAAGTCCATGGGAATGGTGTTCTATAGGAAAGTTTAATTTATGAGAATTCAAAGAAAGAGTCATCAAGTGAATAGGTTGATGGAACCAGTATGAAACCCACTCGATTTGAGATATCGTGATAAAGGGATTATATTACACAGTAAGCATCTGTATGTGGTATCATGTCGTTGCGACATTAACTTATTTCTCCATGGGTGCCTTGGAATGTTTCCAAATGCTAACCCTGGAATTTAGCCTACTTCACCTAATGAAATTGATAAAGATTCCTAGAGGGTCACACGCTAAGTGTATCCATAATATCAGTTAAATAATATATTACTATTTATTATTTAATAAGTTGAATAAATATTATTCATAGACATTGTTTAATAATTATTCATGTATACTTGATCGCATATATTCTATGACCAATTATTCGAGATAATATAATGTGAGAATAATATTTAATAAGTATATATTATTTATTTAGAGAATATGATATTTATTTATTTTTTATAGAATAATGTAGTGATATTTATTTAATAAACAAATAGTAATTATTCAAGGCCTGATAAATATTATGGAGGAATGGAATTCCTTGTTTTTTTGACCAATGGGAAATAAGAAATATTTAATATTATTTGATTAAATAATATTTAATTTTAATTTGAAAGTTAAGTGAATATCAAGAATTATTATTATTATTGTTAAATATGGGGTTCAGTAGTGATTAAATAAATAATAAAGGGAACCTATGCGATTATTTTATTTTAACCCTAGTGATATTTAAACCCAATTATATTATTTTATTAAAGATTAAATTAATTTTTTTATGTTTTGAACAATGAATTTGGATAATCCTCTTAATCCATAGAGAGATCCCATCTCCAAGAACGCTCCCAAGAATGGAGAGAAATATTCCCACACCATACACTCTCAAGTCAAGAGAGATCAAGGAGAACTCTTTGGAAGCAGTTCTTGGGGTGATCAAAGAAGGATGATGCAAGCGATTGGATCTGTCGTGATAGCACCCTAAGATTCCTACGGCGAAACCAATATATTTTTGAAACACATGTGGATCATTACTAGAGGGAATTTTCACTTGAGTCATACAATGCAACAACGGTGCAACATAGATCTGTTTTCAGATCCATCAATAGAGAATGAATTCCAAGAAGGTAATTCTTAATTATTTAAATTAATTATAAAGAATATTTTATGATCCTCACTTTGGTTCCAGCATGATTTTTATTGTCTATTTTATTTGAATCAATTGTGCTGAACATGGAATTTATCTTTGTCCAGATCTCATATTGATCATCGATCATGATAAAAAGAAAATTTGGGCATGGCCCATCACATGCATCTGTTGCACCCGGAACCTTCTAAGTCTAGAAAAGAGATCCTTATCAAGGATATTTCCCAAGCTTTACCAACCTATGTTTTATCCCAATTCATTTTGCATGGATTTTTTATTGATCAGTTGCATGCTAAATTGGAAAACTTCTAGTGGGGTATAAATAATGGTAAAAATAAGACCCAATTGATGTCTTGGGCTAAGATATTCATTACTAAGACATGAAATGGCATGGGGTTATATGAATTATGCCTTTTTAATGATTCTATTATCTATAATAAGTGATGGTAACTTCTGAAGAATCCTTCTTCTCTCTGCACTCTGGTCCTTTTCATCGAATACTTTGACATTTGTATTTCAGAGGCTCTAAGATTGGACCACGACCAAGATTTTTATGGAGAAGTTTATGGGGATCTCGGGAGATGATTTTTATAATCCAATATTGGAGGATTGGTGATGGATAATGTGTGTATATATGTAAATACCATTGGATAGTTGATTACTATGGATTTTTGGTGACATTGAGGGCCACTATTGGTATGGAAAATGAAAATTTGGATTTCCTCGTTTAATGAGAATAGATATGGTTGGTGCTTTGATTCCTTGAACACTTGGTTTAATGAAGGTGATGGGATAATTATTCAAAGTGATATGGTGGTAAGAGGGATGGGGTTGGACTTTCTCTACTGGGGCGATAATTCTTTTGGTTATTTCTTTGTGAAATCATGTTACGGGTTGGCGCTGGATATCTCAGAGATAAACTTGGCAGTGACATGGAAAACCCTATGGTGCCTATCGATCCCTCCCAAGGCACATTTTTTCTGGTGGTAGGCATGCACTGGGATCCTTCTTTTTAAGAGAATACTCACCACCCACCATGCCTCTAATGACCCTCTTTTCCCACTCTGTATGGAGACAGTGGAATCCTCCTTGCATGTGATTTTTGAATGCCCTAGGGAAGTGGACATCTGGAATGTTTGTAATGAGAAGGCTAACTATTTTATTGATTCATGGACTTGATTTTTAGGGACCCTTATGAAATGGTCATCCACCCTTACAGTGGAGTCGATCAATTCCTTGTGAACCATGGAATGGATGATCTGGTTCTGGAGAAACAATTTCATTTTCAATCATTCACCAAAACCATACACTTTTGGGATGATTAATAAACCTCCTGGCTTTCTCCTTGGAATTTCTGCAATGTCCATAATTCCTAAAAAAATGTTTTGAGGGATCTTTTTTTCTTAGAAACCACCCCCAATTGAGGTGATAAATATTAATGTGGATGAATCAGTTTTGGTTAGATCCTTTTCCAGAGTTGGTATGATCGCTAAAAACTCTCCTGGGTCAATCTTTACTACTTGTCAAGAATATTTCATTGAAAAAATGGACTCCTTATATTTCCGAATATCATGTGATCCTTTTTGGTATAGATTTTTCCTTTGATATAATATATATATTGATCATTCTGAAGTCAGACTTCCAGACGGTTCTCAACACCATCTCTTCCCATGAGATTTTCTTTCAATTGTTTGGTCTTCTTGTTGAAAATATTTGTTCTTTGTGCCACCATTTATCTTAATTATCCTAATAATTTATCAAAATAGAATTAAATAATGTGGTTTACATGTTGTTCACCCACAGTCTCTCAGGATAATCTCATGCATGGTTGTCTGATTTCCCTTTATCGATGAATTATCTTGTGACTTCTGATCGCCAATCATCATTTTAGTGAGTAATATCTCTTAAAAAAATACATACCTAAATAAACCTAGTATCTCTATGGAAAATTTTTATTAGGATTCATGTATTAAATTATGAAAACTATAGTAAACAGGTTTTGGAAGCCACATATCTGTCAAAATTGTTTACATGAACCTACCCATATAGCTGAATTGATAACTGAGTCAAATTTGGATCTCGAGTCTCTGAATTGAGATCAACTATGTATATCAACGTTGCCTCATAAAGAAATGAAGCTTATATGATAATCTTGGTGATGAACTAGATTTGGAGGGAAGTGAACTGAAACCATAGTCGAGAAAAAATGAATTTGAAAAACCCCCCACTGAAAAAAAATAAATATTTGGATTTAAATGAAATCCAAGTGGATAGCTAAAGATCATGAAATGATGACTAGATTTCAGATCTACCTGATGTTAAAGTTAATGAAGGGTGGAATGGTAAGAAGAGTATGTGTAATATAAATTGTGATGAGTTTTGTTCACTGATGACGATGATGATATCATTATTAAGAATTCAAATCATTATTTTAGTCTACTGAATCTCAATCCAATATTAAAAATAGTGTTCTTTGTTGTTTGTGTTTTTGATTGAAGCTTATAAGTGAGGTCAATATTCAGTTCAAATCCTATTTAGCAACAAATATGTGTACAGATTAATGAACAAAGAATCAATCAATCCAAAATGTGAATTTTATCAACTACTTGAAGCTTGGGATGTTGATAGTGATAAAGAATCGGTTATTTGGGTTCAATAAGGAAGGATACTATGACAATCAGGTTTTTGGGGAGAGATGTTTATTTTTTTTCTTTTTTTCCTATGTAGGCAGAAATTATAGAAATTGGGGACTTCTGATGACCCCAATGCTAAGGGGGTTGTGAAAGTGTTGAAGAACACACACTAGGTGCTCGTTATAATGTTTGTGAGAAGCTCGCTACCTGTTTTGAGGTGATGGATGAGATCTTGTAAGGAATTGTACCCAAAATTTTTATTTATGGAATTATTTTATCAACTTAATGACAAATAATGCATGGGATATTGAATATTGAAATTAATTTGGAATTATCAGTTGGTTAGAAACAATAATTACTTGTATTCAAAAGTAGATATATCATTTTTATGGGAATTGTTTGAATCTTAAGAAGTGAAATATTGTGAGTTGTTTTGAAAAATTATGGAGGCTTCCATTAGACTGAAGAGTGCCCAAAAAATGTTCAGATCCATGTAGTGATTTTTTTAGGAGGAGTTTTTGTCTTGTGTTTCATGAAGAAAGAGGTGTGTGTAATGAAGTTTATTTATGGGTGTGTTCTTCTTAATTGTTGTCTTTGTAAATATTTATTTTATTTTCATTTAATTAAATAGGTCATGAAACTTCTGTAGGTGGTACTTCTGATGACCCTCCATTCTAGAATTCTATTTTTCTCTCTCGTATCTCTCGTCATCCCTTCCTTCTCCACCTTGTAATTTTCTCCATTTTGTAAATAAAAAAATAGTTTTTTGTGTATTCACTCTCTGTTTGTGATCTACTACCTCTATTAATGGAGGACTAACTCACAATCCTACTTCTAGGAGGTGAAACTCATCGCTTCTTGGAGATAAAATATCCAGTTCTACCGTCAACATCTACTTCACTCTTAAAATATTGTGATCATGATTTGGGGAGATGTGGAGACACATTCAATCACGAGAATGGCTTGATACTCTCAACTCCAGATGATTTTTTCTCTTCTTATCTTATTTATTATGTAAAGTAATTTCAAAGAGGTCGTGTGATTTATTGATCTAGTGATGATCAATTTTTTACAAAATACATTCATTGAGAATGTGATTTGATCTTGTGATTCATTTCACATTTATGAGATCAATCATGTGTGGTGGGAAATATTTTATGTGTTCATTCAATTTTTTGAGAGTGAGATGTGCATGTGTTGAGATATTTATTGTGCATTGTATGATGTTTATCTTTGACAGTTTAGTAATTATAGATCAATGATAAGTAGTAGAGTGTTGAACAATCTAGAGCTGGTTAATTCTTGCAGATTTTCTTTTCTCTTTCTATTCTTTTTTTTGTTTCTCTTTTCCTCTTCATTTTCTATTATTTTCATTTCCATTTCATATTCACTATTCTTTTTTTCTTTTACTATTTTCTAAATAGAATAAAACACAAAATGATTTTAGAAGAGTCATTGAGATAAACACATTGCCTCCTTGAGACCAACCCCTGGGTTTTCCACTAATCTATATCTAGGGGATAATATAAATGTATCTTTCATAGTTAAAATGACAGGCTATCACCTGGTCTTTGGTTTTAGTGGATAGTGGTGTAGATCTTCATCCTTTGTCATGGTATGTTCTTGTATGTGGAAAACATTGGTAGCACGAGCACCATTCGAGCTTTATATAGGTTATATTTTGTGAACCTAGGGTTTTAAGAAGCTTATTTCCCCATTCTTTTTTTCATGATGTTTGAAGGATGTTATATCCTTCTATGAACGTGCATAGAGTGATTCCATCAAATAAGTCAAATTTCTATATCTTCATGGTGTTCTATCCATGCACATAGGTCCAAAATTTATCGATGTATATTATATCACTATGTTCTTTACATTTATTGAATCATGTTTATCTTGAATTTATCCTCCCACCATTGTTTCATTGTTAATCAAATTGTCTATACTAACTCATGAACCTAATACTATGATTAGTGGATCTTGACCATTTAATAGGGACTACCCACATAACTTCCTTACTTCCCAATAACTTACTTCCCTATCACATATCTTCCTTTAACTAGTAACTTACCTACCTAACTTAAGACAAATCATACTTTAACTAATAACATACTAATAACTTCCCTACCTATATTATGATAAATCATAATCTATTAGGGGAAATTAAATACTCAGGGACTGAAAAAAGTGAGTGTAAATTATAGAGTAAATGAATTCCTTGAATTTCAATAGAACTTGGCAGATGAATAAACTATTAAGGGGAATGAAATCACTATATAAGAGATAGATTTTTAATTTAAAGTAATATTCTAATAGAATAATAAGTTCTAACCCTTTAATAGTGGTGAAAGGATTCCAACATAAGGAAGGAATCAATTTCTCAGAAGTTTTTTCACTGATATATAGGCATAATACCATCTGAACAATGATGAGTTTTGTTTCTTAAAATGAATTACACTTCAATAGAATGAATTTCAAGGATTCTTTTGATCACTATGACATGGATAAATATAATTAAACAAATAAGGCTAAGTGATTGGAAGTCCATCATAAGTAGGTCCTTTTTAATTTGAAATGAATCCTCAATGATTTGAAACAAAAACATTGATAGTGGAACCTAATGCCCGAACCATTCAATAATAATGAAGGTTCATCATGGTTATACTATGATCATTACTATTTTCAGAACTCATATGATGATGAGACTTACATCATATTCCAATTATTTGTGTATTTTATTTTTTTCGTGAGTCTAGGGAGTTCATGTAAATAAGAGATGAGGTTTACGTTTTTTAGAAGATTACGTATGAAATATTTTCTTCCAGAAAATAAAATCATGGGAATGAGGATTATGAGGGATAGGGAAATTGGTAAATTATTATTATCCCAAAATTAATCCATTATAAATATTATTTAAATGTTTAGAATTAATAGGTGTAATTCAATCTCAACCCCCTTCCTGGAAACTTCAAGTTATCTATGGAACATTCACCAAAATCAAAATGTGAGGCTAGATATTGGTTAAAAGTGTTGTATGCCTTAGTTATAAGAATCTTAATTTATACAGTGATTTTTTTCAGCCTAGTTATCTATTTTATAGTGGTGGTAGTAAGTGGATTTATGTTAATCTCTGGAAGGGGTCATTAAGAATACTTGAAGTGTATCATCAAATACTTAAAGGTACTTGGAGATATAACATTGTTATTTTGGGAAGTTAATCCATTACATGGATTCCTGGAAGTGTATATTTCTAGTGATTCAGATTCTCAAATGAGAGTGGCAGGCTTTAGGTTTATTTTTGGAGAAACAATGATCAGTTGGTTGCCTCAACTGCAACCTATTTTTACTTTTTCTAAAATAGATGAAAAAATAAATAGCAGTAATGAAAGATGTAAATGAGTTAGTCTGGTTAATACATATACTAAAGGAACATAGAATGTCACCAAAGGATGGAGTGTTATTATGAGATAGTCAAAGTTCCATTAAACTTTCTCAAAATCCATTTATTCATGAATGAATGAAATGAATTAACTTAAACTTCAATTTCATTAGAAATCTTCTTGAAGACAAAGTGGTAGAGTAGTGGAATATAACTTAGAAGAAAAATATTCCTTAAATTTTAACAAAGGTTTTGGTCAACAAAATTTGGAGGAAACATTGTACCTTATTTAGAATTTGGTAAACGAAATTATGTTGAGAATACTACACACATGAGGGGGAAGATTGATATTTTTCAATGTGTAAAAAGGATGTTCAACAAAGAGACATCCTTTATTTATGCTTCAAGTGGCAGATTTTTTGTTTTGTAAACACTCTTCAGGTCATCAGAATATTTTTCTTTGAAGTAGAGACAATGAAAGTTAACTTATGGATTGTTTTTTATAGATATACATCGTAATCATTATGACAATAGTTTTATCAGAAGATGGTGATCTTTGGATAATAATCTGTTGAAGTTCAGTGACGGTTTATCAGGTGAAAATATTGGAGTAGTGGAAGTAGTTTGGAATTATAGGTTGTCCAACTATAATGGTGGGTTGATCACAAACATTTGATGGTAATGAAACATGTTATATTGGCCGATCAACTAGATAAAATATATTTGAGATAAGTAGACTTGTATAATGATGAATCAATGTGAAATATTAGATACTTATCTACAGTGTTGTCAATCCTTGTTCTTCCTAATAATATAAAATTTTGAGATTTTCTTTCAAGGATTTAGGAGGAAAGTCTCAACCATGTAATATTTTTTGACCCCATTACTTTTGATATTTCCATTATTTTTTTCAATGTTGTTGTGTCAGTTTTCTTGATGTGTGTTTGAAAAGTGTGACTTAGTGCAGTGAATGATGCACTTAGTATACACATCTTCCTGTACACTAATCTCAGGGGGGAATCCATTTTGAATTCTATAGTGGAGAAACCAATAAGAGGTGCGATATTCTAGTGGATTAGAGTCATGTATTTCAATGGGGTTTATTTTCAAAAATCCCATAATAACAGAAATTCTCCAACATAACGGTGGGATTCAAGCATCTGAAAATACTTCCAATAGACTCATACCAGCCTCCCCATTAAAAGGGTTATGTGATAGTCCCAATGAAAAGGATTCAATTGAGCACAAGTTGTGCCCCATTAGCTCTAGTCACATACCATACCTCCAAGATCATAATCCTAGCCTTCCTTGTCCCTGTTACCAACTCAAAAACATCCATACACACACATAAAACATTCCTAAATTATACTACCACTCAATATTCTCAAAGGAATGATAATTCAATTGATTAGTGCTATTGAAATTAAATATTTATGGCATACACAACAAATTCTTTGCATGGTAATTACTTGGGAAAGAAATTATAGGGTGTTGTATCTTCGTACATATGTGGTCATCAATAATCTTTTTTATCTGTTTGGATAGACTGGCCCAAGCTATACCTGATAAGTCAAAGAAGTAGAACGTTCATGTTATTGAACCCATGGAAAAACTTGTATGTATAAATTAATTCAAAAGGCCACCATCAGACATGAGCTAATAATTATGTATTAGATATAATGGAGGTTGAGATGAATGTCCAGAACTATACTTTCCCATGTGGTCGGTAGCTTAAAGCAGCCACCTCGCCTCGAGCGTCCACCCAATCAATAACACACATGCTTTTCACATTAAAAATTTGAACCTTCACATCCACGGAGTCAGTGATGAAGAGTCCACTCCATCAATAACATGCTTGCTTTTCACCTCCCACTACAATTAATCCATTTCATCGAAAAAGACATCTTCCCCATCCATGATGTTCATCATGTCTAGTGAAAAAGATCACCTAAAGAGGGTAGTGATATGGATAGGTCTCACGGATGGAAGAGGTCATTTTCGATGCAATGGACCTATCCATAGTGATGCGCTCTTCTGGTGCTCTTGTTCACGAGACATGATGAACATCATGGAGGGGGAAGAGGTATTTTTCGATGCAGTAGAATACTTGAAGTGTGAGGTGAAAATAATATGTGTTATTGATGTAATTGACTCTTCATTAGGGGCTTCGTGGATGGGAAGGTTCTAATTTGAAATGTGAAAATCATGCATGTTATTGATTTTGTGGAAGCGTGAGACATGGTAACTGATTTAAGCTACCGACCGTATGGAAAACTATGGTTCTGGTCATTCATCTCAACCTCCAATGTATCTAATACATAATGTTTATCTCATGTCTAATGGTTGTCTGAATTTATTTATACATGTAGTTTTTGTCGTGGGTTCAATAACGGGCACATGATGCTTCTATGACTTATTAGGTATAACAATTTTTTTATTTATGAGATTATTAGAGGGATCAAAATCATGGGAACGGGATAGACTAGTCAGGTTTTTCTTGGAATCTAGTTGGGAATGAAAGGAGCTAAATCGGAGTTGGTTGAAGTTCATTACAGAGTGGTAGGATCTGATGGATAGACTGGCCCAGGCATTCTTGGCGGCAAAGAACGAAGCTAAATCAGAGTTGGTCGAAGTTGATTACTGGGTGTCAGGATCCGATGGGCATTACGCAGGACATTATGTAGTCACGGGTTTCGATGGAAATTACGTGGTCGGATGGAAAAGGCAGGGCTTTCTCGGCAGCCATGGAAACCCCCACTACTCGATCCTCTTTAACCCTCTCTGTTGTCTTCTTGCTACTCAATTCACATTTCCCCATATTTATGCCCATACCGTGGAATAAAAACTTCACCACTTCTCATATTGACATTAATTGTGATTCTCATATTTATAAAAGAAATCCAATATTGACATTAATTGCATTTAAGTAATAGTCTCATAAATATTCAATAATAAATTTTCATAATATGACATGGCAACCTATTAAAGAATCTCATAAATTCCATATTGTTTTATTTTTTTTAATGGCAACATATTAACGAATATCTTAAAATCCTATTAATTAATATCTTAATATCTTAAAATGTAGATATTTCCTTTATTTATGGTATTAATCGATATTTTAAATGGAAATGTATTAATGAATATTTTAAATTTAAGTGTATTAATCATATTAATGTATATTTTAAATGGAAACGTACTAATGAATATCTTGATATCTTAATGTCTGTATTCATTGTTATAATTTTATTCAAAATATTTTATTGTTATAATTTTATTCAAATTATTTATTAAAATAAATAGAGTGTTTTATCAAAATTGAACCATTGTGTCCCTCACCAAAAGTTGTTTCATTTCAGTTGAACAAATATGTTCTTTGAAAAAAATGGTGAGATCGAACCAGTGTGTCTCTCACAAAAAGTTGTCTTGTTTTGGTCGAACCAATGTGTTCTTTGACCGAACTAGTGCAATTCACACTGATTTCAATTTATAAATAAGCGATGATGAGATCCCTTATGGGTTAATTAATTTTTCAATCTATGAAATTCTCCTGAGTTCTCCCAACATCGGTGTAGCAGGGAAATCGGAAATTGGTGTTTGATTTTCCCCACACCTTGGTGAAATCCTCGAGGGATACTTCCACCGAGAACCCTACACTATCAACGTGGGGGTGTATCAAACCCTTTTGAACAGTGAATTCAATTCACACATCAAGGAAGAACCTCGAATATGGATTTAGAATCTCTCAAATTCATGAACCAAGACATGGTAAAACTTGACTGTTTTGATGGAAAAAACTTCTACCGGTGGAAAGACAAGATGAAGTTTCTTCTCACAATATTGAATATTTCTTACATTTTGGAATGGAATCTTCATCCCATTCTTGAAGATCCTTCTTGAAATACTGATAACACACCCATTGATGTGATTCAAGTCGAGCACATCTGGGAAATGAGGAAGAAACTTGAATATGGGGAAGTATTGTGTCAAGTACATATTTTCAACACATTATCAAATCGTATTTATGACCATTTCTGCCAATTGAAGATTGCACAAAAGATTTGGGATTCACTCAAGTTCAAATAAAAATAGTAGTAAGAAGGAAACAATAATATTCTAATTGAAAAGTATCTTAATTATAAGATGTTTGATAACATGCCAGTATTGGATCAAGTTCATGATCTTCATGTTTTAGCAAACAAAATTTTTCTCCTTAATATTAATATACCTAAAATATTTCAAGTTGGTGAAATTATTTCTAAATGGCCACCAATGTGGAAATATTTTGGAAAATCAGTCATTAGAAAGAGTGATGATATTTCCTTGGAGAAATTGAAAAAGCTTCTTCGTATTGAAGAAGAATCCATGTTGAGAGACGTGGGTATGGATTCACAATTTGATGCTGTGAATTAATTTTCTATTTTCATATTAAATTTTTCCCATTTACTATTTCATCATGATTTTAGTGTATGGGATACATGATGGAAATTCTCATGTTTTTATGAGGCTACATTATGGCCATGAATATTTCACACCGACAGAAAATCCCGGATTGTCCATCTGCTACCTTGTTGTTCAGGTTTGTTCGGCTTTCGGTTTCACTGGTTCCTGTCGCGACAGCCCTGGATTGGGCGTGTTGTTATGTGGTTACTCTCTTTGTATGGGGTTTTATCACCCCTGCTTCGGGCTGTCTCAAGTGATTTTCATCAGTTTTTTAGTCCCTCTAGTTCTTACTCATTGCTCTTGGATTTTGGTGGTTTCATCCTCAATGGAGGATAGGTTTGGTGGCCTACTGATCTCCCTGCACACCGCTGGTGCATGGTTCTTGGTGGATTTCCTCATCATCCTTCTACGGTGAAGATGTGTGGCCACTCCTTCGAACTTGAAGACCACAACCATGGATTTGACGAGATCCTCCTTCTGCGAGTCCAAACAGCAAGCACCCGCGTCGGCATCCACAGGGGTTCGAAGTGATCAGGATGACTGGATGCTTTTCCAGCATTGTGAGTTCTTTCCTTACCCTATCTCTCAGTATTGATCAGTATATGTTTCTATTTCATAGATCTCATTTGTATCACTTGCTTCCTATGAGTTGCGATTTTTGAAGCATGTAATCTGGTCTGTTTCTTTTGAGCAGTAATAAAAATCATGTGTGTGTGGTGTTTTTTCCGTGCAGTAGGTCCCAAAGGGGTTGAATCATGTAAATCCTTTCCTTCCTTTATTCTTTTTTCACTTTTTTAGTACTTCTTTATTGTTTTATCATTTGCGCACAACTCCGGTGATTTGGTTCTATTTATGGTTGTTCTAGAATTGTCCTATTACTGTCCAGCCACCAAAACAGACACCAAGGTTAATATTATTGAGGGAAAGAAACGTCTAAACTCCTCCTTACATGTCAATAAAAAAATTAAAAAATTCAAGAAGAAGTGAAATCTTTTCAAGAAGAAAGGAGAATGATTTGTCTGTGGAAAACTAGGGAAATTTGCAAAGGAATGTCGCTATCTAATGAAAGTTGACAAACCCACTGAAAATATGATAACTAAAGAAAATATAGTTTCAATGATATATAATGTCAATATGACTTCTAAGAAGATGGAATGGTGGCTAGATTCAAGAGTAATGGCTCATGTGTGCAAATATCATTCGATGTTCAAAACATTTGACGATTGTACTATCACGAAGAAAGTACATCTTGGAAATAATGAGTGCATCAATTTTAGCAGAAAAGGAATCGTGGAGATAGAATTTACTTCAGGGAATAAGTTGACACTACTAATTATGTTGTATGTTCCTGAAATTAGAAAGAACTTGGTTTCTCTCGATCTTCTATATAAGAATGGATTTTGGGTTTCATTCGAATTCAAAAAGTTTATCTTGTCAATGGGAGGCATGTTCGTGGGGAAAGGGTACTCAAATGATGGCATGTATCAAATTTATATTAAAAATATGGTTGAATCTTATTCTTAATTGATTGAATCTTCTAATTTGGGGCATGATTGTTTAGAAAATGTTAATTGTGATTCATTAAAAGTAATGAATAATTTAAAATTGACTAATTTTGGAAATGATTTTGATAAATGTGAAACATGTGTAGAATCTAAAATAATTAGGAAGACTTTTTATAGTGTTGAAATAAATACCGATATATTAGATTTAGTGCATACTGATATTGTTGAATTAAATGGCTTATTAACTCATGGAGGTAAAATATACTTTTGAAAACCAATTAAAAAAAATTAAAGTATTATGCACAGATAGAGGTGGTTAATACTTTATGAACGAATTTAATGAGTTCTACAAAGAGAAAGGTATAATCCACCAATGAAATGCTCCTTATACACATCAGAAAAATGGATTAGTTGAAAGGAAAAATAGCCTTTTAGTAGGAATGGTAAATTGCATTATTAATAAATCTAAATTACCATTAAATTTATGGGGCAAAGAATTATTGTCTGCATGTAATATTCATAATAGGATACCTCTAGGAAAAATAAGTTATCCCCTTATAAAATTTATAGAGTTATAAAACCTAATCTTTCTTATTTCAAAGTGTGGGGGTGTTTAGCTTACTATATAGTTCCTGATTCTAAAAGAACTAAAATTGGTCCTATAGAAATTAATGGTGTTTTTGTTGGATATGTAGAAAATAGAAAAGCTTATATAATTTTGGATTTGGGAGCCAATATAATTGTTGAATCAATGGATGTAGAGTTTTTTAAAAATAAGTTTTATAAAGATGATGTGGAGAAAGTTATTCCTCATACACCAAATTTGTGTATTCCATAAAGTTCAAATACAATAGTAGATAATAATTATGATTCTTGAGTTGAACCTAAACGAAGTACAAGAATTATGAAGGAGAAACCTCTACATACAGATTTTATTTATCCTGATTCCATAATTTTCCTTGTTGAAGGAGATCAAAATAATCTTCTTATGAATAAGTATCCTATGTTATTAACTATATAAGATGACCCAAATACTTATAAAGAGGATATGACTTCTAGATATGTTTCTTTCTATAAAGAAGCAATTAATGATGAAATAGATTCCATTTTGGGGAATAATACTTGGGTTATTATGGATTTACCAAGAGGTTCAAAACCTATTGGTAGTAAATGGGGTTTCAGAAAGAAATATCATTCCAATGGTAATATTAAACCTTTTAAATCTATATTGGTTGCCAAAGGTTTCAGAAAAAAATAAGGGATTGATTATTTTAATACTTATTCCCATGTAGCTAGAATTACTTCAATAAGGATATTATTTTCTTTAGATTCAATAAATAAATTGTATGTTCATCAAATGGATGTAAAAACTTCTTTCTTGAATGGATAATTAAATGAAGATATTTACATGGAACATCCAGAAGGGTTTTTTTTACTAGGTAATGAAAACAAAGTCTGTAAACTATTTAAATCTCATTATTGTCTTAAACAAGCTCCGAAGAAATGGCATGATAAATTTGATTCTATTATTTTATCAAATTTCTTTTCTCATAATAATACGGATAAATGTGTTTATTCAAAGTTTATAGAAGAATATGGAGTTATTGTGTGTCTATATTTGGATGATATGTTAATTTTTGGAACCAATGTGATTGGTGTATTTGAGAAAAAGAATTACTTATCTTCTATGTTTAAAATGAAAGACCTTGGAATAGTTGATACTATTATAGGTATTAATGTTAGAAAACATAGTGGGGGTTATTATTTAAGTCAGTCTCATTACATAGAGAAAATGTTAAATAAATTTGATTGTCTTGGTTACAAATATTCCAATACTCCTTTTGATTATAGTGTTAAACTTTTTATAAATACGGGTAGAGCTGTAGCACAACTTGAATATGCTAGTGTAATTGGTTCTTTAATGTATGTGATTCACTGTACCAGACCTGATATTGCTTTTTTAGTATATAAAATGAGTAGATATACTATTAATCCTGGTGTGGATCATTGTAGTTGTGTAACAAGAATTTTTGGATACTTAAGAAATACCAAAGGTTTAATATTATACTATAATGATTATCTAGTTGTATTAAAAGGATACACTGATGCAATGTGGTTTACTAGTATTGGTGATAACCAATCCAATTCTGGATGGTTGTTTACTCTTAGGGATTTTTTTGTTTCTTGGGAGATCAAGAAACAAACATGTATTTTACATTTGACCATGGAGTCAGAGTTTATCTCCCTAGCAGCATGTGGGAAGGAAGCTAAATGGATTAGGAATCTATTATTGGATATTATATTATGGCCTAGTCCAATGCCTCTTATCTCTATCAGTTGTGATAGTGAAGAAAAATTATCAAGGGCATATAGTTGCAAGTACAATGGAAAGTCTAGACGTATAAGTTTGAGAAACGATTATGTGAGACAATTGTTACAAGATGGTATTATAACAATTGTTTATGTGAGTTCATGTAAAAACCTTGCAGATCCATTTACAAAATCTCTGTCAGGAGAGATTATTCATGAAAATAATAAAGAGATGGGGTTAAACACCAATGAATAAATTGTTTCAGTAATGGAAACCCAACACTTCATTTAGGTATATCCTAATCAAAGTGTTTAGTGGGTAAAAACAAGTTACGAAGATGATTATTGATATTGAAAATTATAGCCCCAATTTTTTGTGTCAATATCTTTTGTTATGATTAGAGGTTGAGTTATAAAATCTTAACAAAATATTAATACTCAATGAGTTATTTTCTATGATAATGTAAGAACACTATAATATTTTGCCTATGTGAACTTAGAAGTGGTTTCGCTTATTACAGGAGTTAATGGTTTTACTCCTTAGAGAGTTCATGAAAATAATATAAGCACATGGCCATAAAAGTGCTACAAAATGAGATTTTGGGTGAATGTTTCATTGTATGTATGATATCTCCGGTTTATCTTAAAGTTTAATATGGTTAATGTTTTGGAAACTTATAAATCTAATAAACTTTGAGATATTGATACTAAGTAAAGATTTAAATCGAAAGATACCTTTATTATGTATAATGACTCACTTGTGATCTAGATAATTAATATTTATGAATAAAAGTGGGGGATTGTTATAATTTTATTCAAAATATTTTATTGTTATAATTTTACTCAAATTATTTATTAAAATAAATAGAGTGTTTTTTCAAAATTGAACTGGTGTGTCCCCCACCAAGAGTTGTGTCGTTTCGGTTGAACCAATGTGTTCTTTGACCAAAATGGTGAGATCAAACCAGTGTGTCCCTCACCAAGAGTTTTCTTGTTTTGGTCAAACCGATGTTTTCTTTGACTGAATCGGTGTGATTCGCACCTATTCCGATGTATAAATAAGTGATGATGAGATCGCTTATGGGTTAATTAATTTTTCAATCCAAGAAATTCTCCAGAGTTCTCCCAACATCGGTGCAGCAGGACAATCAGAAATTATTGTTCGATTTTCCCCAAACCTTGGTCAAATCCTCAAGGGATACTTCCACCAATAACCCTACACCATCAACATGGGAGTGGATCAAACCCTTTTGGATAGTGAATTCAATTCATGCATCAAGTTTCTATCTATCTTCTCATTCTTCCTACTTATTTTCTAACATTCATTAATCATATTAATTAATATCTTGAAATCCATATTCTTTTTTTAAATCTTTATTCATAATATGAACTGGCATGGTATTAATTAATATCTTAAAAATTCATCACGTTTTTTAACCGTTTTACATCTCCTTTTTAATTTTTTTGTTTCACATTTTTTTAATGTAGAGACTTCATTTTTTTCATGCCTTATATATATATATATATAATAACTTTCATGTTTAAAATGTTTCTATATGTTTCATATATTTAATGTTTTTTTTATTTAAAACATTTCACATTTTAAATGTTATATATATTATTTATTTTTATTATCTTTTAAACATTTCCATTAATCATTTCATATTGAGTTTTGAATTCTATTCTAAAACATTTCATTTTCTTTATTATTTTCTTTTATTCATATCACATTTTACCAACTCTAATCCCACATGGCCTCTCACCTCCTTTCCTCCATGATACAAAATATATCACAATTTTTATTTATATTTTTTTAAAATTTGATGAACATATAAAAGTTTATTAATTCGGAAAATTGTGAAAATTTAGGGTTAAAATTTTCATGTTCCAATGATCATTTTGGTTCCCAGTATAAATAAATATCATATATTACAATCAATATTTTTCATAATAATTATAATTCCTAAAATAAAGATAAAATAATTAATTCCAAATTACTTTAAATAAATAATTGATCAGTAATTAAATAAAAAAAACTCTGAAAATACATGAGATACATAGTAAAAATTTGTTATGTATGATAATCAATATAAATGCATAAAAAATCACGTAAAAAATTGATACGTAATAAATTAAAATCTCATATGTGATATTTTTTCAATACATAAGAAATTATTTTTCTGGCATGGATTTTCAAATTCATGCAATATATCATACTTAACTAAAATTGTGAATATCAAATTTAAACCCTAAAAAATAAAATTAACTAAAATCTGCATAAACATTCTTATCCCACCAAAACTAATAGCAAAGATACTATGACTCACTCAATACCCGAGAAATGACAAAGTGTTCAGTAAAATCCAAACTCGTACATCATATGCCTCACAAATGATTTCCATCCTCCATAATCAAATTCAAATTAGAAAAGCCTAAATCTTAATACCTAGAAGAAGATAACTCTAAAATAGGATCCTATATACTTATAGAAACCCAAACACATACATGAAAATAGGGTTTGAAATGGTTACACCTTTGAATAAACTATAAACCGTAAATTGTTAAAAAAATCATTTAAATTTATGGAAACAATTTCCTTTAAAACGTTTCTGAGTACACCCACACAATTATCGTGGTAAATAAATCCTTTTCTGTAACATAAACTTCACACATCCCCTTTTATTTTAAATCAAAACTTTAAGTTCAGCTAGAAAATATATATTAATTATTTTTGGGAAGAATTAAAAGTATATTATTATTATTAATTATTAATAAATTAATAATAAATATTAATTCTTAATTATTTACTAATAAATAATATATATAAGACCTACATAATAAATAACATTTACCATTTACTATTAAACTAGTACCCAACCCGTGCATTTTCACAACATGATAATTTAATTACAAATTTTTATACACACGCTCATAAAATTATGGTAATGATCTATGAAATATTTTTCACTCATTGGGAGAGTTAAAGGAAATTGGAAAAAGAAATCAAGTGAGTGGGCTACTCATGACACAAGGAAATAGAGTGAAGACCGGTGGTGAAAAATGTAGGTGGAAGCATTCCATATAACTATAGATGTGAATTTATGTGCACAAGTGTATATAAATTAAATCATTGTATGAATAAAGTATACATACATGTGTATTTGATTTCAATGAATGTTGATGGAAGCATTCAACAAAACTATAGATTTGAATTTATGTGTACATGTGTATATAAATTAAATCAATTTACGCATAAAGCATGGAGGACTAACACCCTATCTCATGGAGGATTATCGACTTCTATAGGTGAAGGTCATGCACCCCATAATGTGGCAGAGTACCGAATCTGACTGTAGTATGGGTGAACAACACCTCATTGGGATCAAGTGAGTGCTAACCCCATACTTGAATGGCTTGATACTAAGTACTCATAGCCCAAAATAGTGGAGTATTAACTCTATTATTAATCTTTACCCTCACATCACAATTTCACTAACTACTATAAAAATGGGTTTTCACAATGCTAACCTTTAACATGGCTAAAAAAATCACTGATAAAGGGGGTATCTTTATCAGTGCTAAAAAATTCTCATAAAAGGTAGTTTAATAGAGATAAAAAATCGTTGTTAAAAGTTCCGATTTAACATTGATTTTTTTAGTGTAATGTCAGGGATTTTCCAAGTAAATTTTTAAATATATATATATATATATGAGATTATTTCAAGACCATGCGCTAAGATGACATGTAATTCAGAGGCCCAGGGTGCCTGGAATAAATATTTGAATTATTTTTTAAAATTTTATTAAAAATAGAATGCATGCCTGGTTTTTTTATCTTATAAACGAGTTCTCGGATTTGATTTCTAAGAGCACCTTTGTGTTCAGAGCAGCAGGTTTTTCTTAGGTAGGACCTAACCTCAACCGTTGTGGGTGGACTGCGAAAAATATTTTTCTATCATTTTATAGAAGAATAAAAATAAACATAAATTTGTTTATTTCATTTTTATTTTAATTTTTCTTGATGATGCAGCAGTGCTGCGACACAGCAACAAGTTAGTTATTTCCTATCATAAAGGAAACTGTGTGGCAATGCTGCAATGTAATGAAACAGTGACGCTGAAACGCGTTTCTTTATTTAAAATCTTAGCATAGATATGAGATCAGATTCATGATCCCTAAAAGCTTTGGGAAAAAAAGAAGGAAAATGAATTGGAAAATCCTCTTATTGACGAATGATGAACGGTGGTGGATCAATGATCAGATTCAGAATAGGCATCGGTGGATTGATGAATGACCAATACTGGATTCACACTTTGCCAATGATCGATCCAATCCTCGAGGTATGTGGTTTGTTTTTGTGTGACTTTATTTCTTCGTTCATTATTCCAATTACAAACATAGAACAACCCACAAACAGGTTGATTTGTGGTTTGATCATTTATGCAGGATGGTTAAAAATGTGGGATTAATGTGGGAGTTAGATCTTTGTAATTTTTAATCAGTTCTTTTTTATCCTGTTAATAAGAATGAATTTGTTCCAACATGAACAAAGGTTGTGATCCATTCTAAAGGGTTTTCTTGGTGCCTTTCATATCCCCATTCTGGCATTCTTCACCAACAGACCCTTGTGGTCACATCAGTCTTTTTTGGGAGGTTTTGAATTGGCCAAACCCTAGAGTGATGATAAGATGATATTGAACCCACAATAAGGAAGACGGTGACCAAATGATTGTGAGAGTTTTACTGGATCGAAAAACGGTCCACCACATCGATAGTGGTGGCCCACAAAAGTGGATCCACTGACGGCGGTGCACGACGGTGGCATGTGGTGGCACAGACACCCGGAAGCAGCGGTTGTCGGCTCGATGACCTCCAAAAGATATCCCCATGGAAACCACCCTCAGAAAGAGGCTGACGGTGGGCCTCAATGGACGCGGAAGGGGGTGTGGTCCATCTGGACTGCAGCGGCGGGGTGGTCATGTGGCAGACCACCGCATCCAATGCAGGGGCCACCCCACATTGATGGGGAGCCTATGTGGCTGTTGTCATGTCCCAGTCAGATGAACTGGTCCACTTCATTGGACCAGGTAGGAGCCAGCAGACCGTATCTACAATGGGCCAGATTGACCATGTGGGTCGGGTTGGATTTGGCAGTTCGGGTCAGACTTGGACCCAACCGACCCCTTTTTACTTAAATAAACATAACTCTCAAAACATGTGTCTATTTGATGAGTCGTTTGTTTCATTGGGACCCTTGAGAAGAGGTGGTCTTTTTGAGATATTCTAAGTGAGTATCTAGGGAAGTTGTCATACAAAATTTTGGATTGAGGATTAGGTGCTCCCGGAACAAGCGTGCTGAGGATGGAATCATGTGACTCATCGAGACCTATTAGCAATGTAATTACCTAGACTTTGTGTCTTACCTACATGATGTCTCTTACCTAGACTCTGTTTCTTTCCAAGAATATGTGTCCTACCTAGAAAGTGTGTCTTACTTAGACTGTGTGTCTTCCCATGACTGAGTCGGTACTCCCATGTCCCACAAGGGTGTGGGTTCTCTATTCTTTGATTACACTCTGTGTGTTAATGACACCCCATGTGTTACCAACACTCCATGTGTTATCTACACTCTGTGGGTTACAGACACTCTGTCTGTTACCAACACTCAGTGTGTTACTAGTTAAGGGTACTGTGGATTCTTATGACAATCCTATTTACGTACCATAGACCTATACTTGATGTGATCTGACTCTAGTGACTCTATTTATTATACTTATTAGAGGCTATACTTTGTGTACCTCTTTAGTAGTCAGTTGGGTGTATTTATTAGTAATTACTTTGTGGTATACTTCATGTAATTCATTTTTGGTATTCTTTTGGTGATTTATTTGTGGTATTCTTCATGTGATTAATTTTTAGTATATTTATTAGTGATACCTTTGTGGTTTGGGGTCCCTAATGAGTATTGTTTTACTCACCCCTACACAGGCTTCGCATTCACGTGTCATGTCTTGTGAAAATGATTGGAATATTTGATGGAGTCCTTGGTGAAAAGGAGACAAGGGGTACTTTAGGGTGACCTGAGGGACGTGGTATTCTTCAATAACATTCAGACATCTTACTGTACCTACAATTCAGGTAGGGTTTTCTACATATGAGATCCAAGAGCTTGTACTTTTCCTTTTTAGTTGGGCTTGTATTCTGGCCCCTATTTATAGTTTTTTACCTTACTGTGAGTGGGTTTCCTTAGTGGTTTTCATCCATGTTTACTTAGTGTTTTTAATTTCAGCTTTTTCTTGGATACGGGTGCGTGTGTACAGGTACTAGGGAAAATGCCTCACACTTGTAAGATATGTCTCCTCAATGCTAGTCACCATCCCATTGCCCTTGGGTGGCGAGATAGGGTTAGTCATAGAATGGTTCTTAAGGGACAGGTCGTGAGAGAGTGGTATCAAAGGGCCGTCAATTTTACTCTTATTTTGGGGAAATAGTGTTAAGTGTTTTGAGTTTGGATTTTAGGCTAGGAAAACTAGTGTTGGTGCGGCAGCCGACGTATCCATACACCAGGACCTTGAATTATACATTCTAACTCGATACATGAAAACACTAGTTGTAGGGGAAATCAATGGTTCATACATCATATAGGAATTGAGTCTATTCTCATGTCCTTATTAAGTCAGAGTCAGCTCACCAAGTATACTCTATTGACCATGGTACATCTTGTTTTGTTTTAGGATGCCTCCACGCAGGCAGCCAGCCAAGATTCCATTACATGGCCATGAGGATGGTCTGTCGAGTGATGAGGCATCATTATAGGTACCATTTCCAGAGATAGCACCTCCTGATGGTGTACCAGTGATACCACCACCTGGAGAGTAGCAGTTCCTACCATTGCTACCGGTATAGGATGCACATAGGCTTAGTGATTTGTATGAGTTCTAGGGGTAGAAACCTCCCAGGTTTCGAGGTGATACATTCCTCAGGTAGTTGAGGATTGGTTGGAGGTTGTGACATGAGTCTTCCTCTTATTTAGGATACCTCCTGTCCAGATGGAAGTCCTAGTCACGAGCCTTCTTCAATGCTCAATAGGGAGATGGTGGATACTAATGACTCAAATGCATGAGGAGGTGATGTTATTCTGGTTAGAATTTGAGTGCCTCTTCAGGGAGGAGTTCTTTCCAACGATGTTACACTTTGTACATATATAGGAGCTATTACACCTGCAGCAGGGTAGCCAATCAGTTGCAGAGTACTCAGCAATATTCACATATCTTTCCCGCTACTCTACATATATGGTGTAGAACCCATTCTTCAGGTCCCATACCTTAGATAAAGGAATATTCCTTGAGATTAGGGAATCAATGATATATATTAGAATCCCTCTACATGCTGGGGTGATAGAGTGAGATCTAACGGTAGAGAGATTTATTATTGAGTGGGAACCGGTGGTGGGAGCTACACCGGGAGAAATGTAGTGGAGTCTTCAGCAACGGGTATCCAATAGCTGATGTAAGGATCAAAGGGGATAGATAGTTCAAGGGACAACCCCAAGACATAGGATCAGTGATGAAGAACTCCTAGGGAAGAGCGAGTCATTTGAATGTCATACTGTGCTACTCGTGCGGTGGTTGGGAACATCTGGCTAGAGATTATCCGACCAGTTGTACGACTAACCTGGAGATGGTCGAGGGACCAATGAGGCAGTGTTGTAGGTATGAATAGGGCAGTTCTCTAGGAGTCATACATGGAAGATGAGCAAGATGAGTGGAAGGTCATGGATAGAGGTTCAAGGAACTACCACCACCACCCCTAGGTGGTCCTCCCCGAGTTCATGGAGCTGTTGGTCAGGGGTAAGGCAGCTTCAGGCAATGGAGTCATATGATCCGGAGACTCTTGGGAAGATTAGAGGTATGATCTGTGTCTTTTACACCATATCTACTATTTTTATAGACACGAGTTCTAGTCACACTTTTCTCCCCATGATCCTTGTTCGAGACATGGAGATTCTAGTAGAGCCATTAACTCGATACCTTCGCTTAGAGACTCCTATAGGATAATATTCAATGATCACACACCAGTGATGGTAGCGTTACCTTACTATTGGGAGTGAGATTTTTGGTTGGGATCTCTTGGTGGCAGCGTCGAGGCCTTACGGAGTCATTCTAGGTATGGAATGGTTATCCATTGTTCATGCTCAAATAAACTATTTTAGACGCATAGTGTGGTGTGTCTGTGGAGATGTGACCAGGTTTTCCTTTATTGCTGAGAAGGAAATTGGAGCAGTGTAAGGTGGACTCTCATGTAGGATGGTGAATCTGATCACACATCGGTTGGATAGCATGACCCTCGGTGCATTGGATGAGAAAAGTCCTCATTTTCTTGTAGTGGTGGATGAGTACAAGGAAATATTTTCAGAAGATGTTCTGGGACTTCCTTCTCATAGAGAGGTATATTTCCACATTGACCTATACCCCATGATGACACTGATATCCACACCGGCTTATCGAATGGCTCCTGCAGATCTTCGTGAATTGAGGCTACAACTTGATGACTTGTAGAGGAAGGGATTCATGAGACTTAGTGTTTCACCATGGGCAACCCCAGTTTTTTTTTTCCAAGAAGGTAGATGGGAGCTTGAGGTTTTGTGTGTACTTTTGTTACCTGAACCAAGTGATCATGAAAAATAATTATTCACTACCAAGGATTGAGGACTTCTTTGATCAGCTCAAGGGAGCGATATGGTTCTCAAAGGTAGACCTCAGATCAGGCTACCATCATCTTTGGGTGCGGGATGAGGACATCTCGAAGACGGCCTTCAGATGTCACTACGGCCACTACAAGTACTTAGTGATGCTCTTTGGTGTGATGAACTCCCCAGTAGTGTTCATGGGAATCATTAACTAGATCTTCTAGCCCTAACTAGACCGGTTTGTAGTGGTCTTTATTTATGACATCTTCTTGTACTTGATGTCGGAGTAGGATCATGTGCTACACATGAAGATGGTCCCAGTTTTACTCCAAGAGAACCATCTTTATGGTAATCTCTCGAAGTTTCAGTTCTAGATATGAGAGGTCCAATTTATGGGACACATTGTTTCATAAGCTGTACTTGTAGTAGATCCAGAAAATATAAAGCCAATGCTTTCTTTGTTTCCACCTAAGAACGTTATAGAGTTTGGAGTTTCCTTGGGTTGGTTGGGTACTATTAGAGGTTCATACCAGAATTTTTCAGATTAGTAGTATCCATGATATCCTTAACATGAAAGGGGAAACCCTTCATGTGGATGGAGAAATTCCAAGAGATCTTTTAGCAGATGAGGTGGGGTTTGGAGATCTCTCCCATACTGAGATATCTAGATGATGGTGTCAACTTCGTGGTGTTCTGTGACGCATTGAGAACTGGGTTTTGTTGTATCTTGATGTAGGGGAAAGCGGTGATTTTTTACAATTTATGGTAGTTGATACCACATGAGCAGAACTACGCGGCCCATGATATGGAGTTGGTGGTTGTAGTTTTTCATTGAAGATGTTGTGACACAACCTTATGGGCGATTGATTTATAGTCTACTAATACCACAAAAGTCTCAGGTATATCTTTTCATAGAAGGATCTGAACTTGAGACAATGGCGTTGGCTAGAGTAACTCTAGGATTACTACTTCGAGATAGTATATACTCCTGGGATGGGGAACGTGGTGGAAGATTCCCTCAGTCGGAGATAGAGTTCACAGCTACAGAATGAGGCCTCAGAGCAGTTGGCCTCACTTCAGATGTCCTTCATGGATGGAGATAAAGTAGCTTATCTTCAGTCGGTGGTGGTTAACCCTCCACTCTTACAATGAGTTAGGTAGGCAAAACTCAGATATATTAGCTTTAAAACAACACATGCTCAGATGTCTATAGGTAATGCCCATGATGGATATTAGAAAGGTGGGTAGAACGTCATCCTTTATAGAGGATGAAAAATTTTACTGGTGACGTTACGGGAGAAGGTGTTGAGGGAGTTCCATGCATCCCCTTTACCAGTAAATCCAAGAGTGTAAAATATGTACCAAGACCTCCGACATCAGTTTTGGTGGTTGGGGATGAAGAAGGAAGTGAAAGAGTTTTTCTCTAGATGCCTCACTTATCAGCAAGTGAAGGTAGAGCACCAGGTTCCAGCAGGTTTGACTCAACCCCTTGAGGTGCTGGAGTGGAAGTGTGATGAAATATCAATATAATTTATGATAGGTGTACTATGTATATCCATGGGTTATGATACCATATGGGTGATCTTTGACCAGATCACAAAGTCATCCCACTTCCTAGCGATTATGGAACAGGGTTCAGTAGGGAGCTTGGGATGCCTCTACACGCAGGGGATAATTTGACTTAATGGAGTCCCATCTACGATAGTCTTAGATCGTGATGCACGCTTTAAATCCCAGTTGTTGAAGGGATTGCAGGACACATTTGGGACTCAGTTGTGCTTGACCATAGCTTTCCACCCAAAGACAGATGGCCAGACGGAGTAGACCATTCAGGTCTTAGAGGACATGTTATGTGCTTGCATCCTCAATTTTGGCTAGAGTTGGGAGGATCACCTACTCCTGGTGGATTTTGTGTAAAACAGTAGTTACCACTCTACCCATGGTATAACATCATTTGAGGCCTTGTATGGGCGACCCTGAAGGTCACCACTTTGCTAGACTAACCCCGAAGAGTCAACACTCATGGGCCTAGAGTTGATGCAAACTATTATAGAGAAGGTGGAGGTCATCCATGAGTGGATGAAGACTTCACAAATCCGTCATAATTCCTATAAAAATATGTGATAGAGACCCTTGGAGTTCGATGAGGGAGACCATGTGTTCTTTCAGGTCTCTCCTTAATGTGGGATATAGTGATTTGGCTGGGGTGGAAGGTTATCTCCGCGGTTCATCGTACCTTTTCTGAAACTACGTATAGTAGGCGAGGTGGCGTATCGCTTGGCTCTACCTCCGCGGTTAGAGCAGGTGAATGATTTCTTCCATGTATCCTAGATAATAAGATATGTACATGACCCATCTCATGTCCTTGACTGGGGTGAGCTGGACATTGACAACGGGGTGAATTTCGCAGATTACCCAGTGGCGATCGAGGATCAATAAGAGAGGATCCTTCATGGAAGGTCGATTCCTCTGGTGTGCATTCAATGGCAGTAAGAGAATCTCTAAGAGATAAATTAGGTGTGGGAGGCTGAGATTTGTGCTCATAATCCCCAATTGTTTGTTTAACCCTTGTTCTGGATTTTGGGGACATAAACCCCTATGGTGGGGAGAATGTAATGTCCCAGATTTTCCATGTATTTTTTTTAAAAAATATATATTGGATTCATTCAAGACTAGGTGCTAAGAAAACACATGATTCAGAGTCCCAGGGTTCCCGGAATAAATGTTTGAACTATTTTTTTATGTTTAATAAAAATAGAATGTGTGATCAGTTTTTTTATATTTTAAATGAGTGATAAAATTTAAAATCTGAGGGCACCGTTGTGTTCAGAGTAGCGAGTTTTTCTTAGGAAGGACCTAACCTTGACTAGCTCGGGTTTACTGTAGAAAATCTTTTTTAGACATTTAAAAGAAGAATTAAAAAAATTAAAAAGTTTATTTTATTTTTTATTTAATGTTTCTTGATGATGCAGTAATGCTACGACGCAACGACAAGGTGACTATTTCCTTTCATAGAGGAAACAATGTGTTGACGCTACAACATAGTGAAACTATAGTGTTCAAACACATTTCTTCATTTAATAGATTGTAATGGATACAAGATCAGATTCATGATCCCTAGAGGCATTGGGAAAAAAAGGAAAACATGTTGGAAAATCCTCTCATCGACGAACGACGAACGGTGGCAGATCGATGATCAGATTTAGAAGAGGCATTGGCGGATTTATGAATGATGAATGAAGGACTCACACATCATCAATGATCAATCCAATCCTCAAGATAGGGGGTTTATTTCAATGTAATTTTATTTCCCCATTCTTATTTCCAACGATGAAAATGGACCATCCAAGGAACAGGTTGATCTGTGGATTGATCGTATATGAGGGATGGATGAAAATGTAGGATTAATGTGGGAGTTAGATCTTTGTTATTTTTAATCCATTATTTCTGATCCTGTTAATAAGAATCAATTAAAAATTACATGAAAAATAGCTTGGATACATTATAAAGGGTGTTCTTGGTGCCTTTCATATCTCCATTCTTGCATTATTCACCGACGAACCCTTGTGGTCGCGTGGGGATTTTCTGGGAGGTTCCGAATGTGATCGGACCGCCAGAGAGACTACAAGACGATCTTGAACCCATGGTAGTGAAGAAGAAAACCCAAGGATCATGAGGGTTTTCCCAGTTCGAAAAATGGACAAACACTACGACGATGGAGGCCTGCGGAAGGGGATCCGGCGGTGGTGGCATGGCCACCAGGCAGCAGCGGCCGGCGGCGACAGAGATCCCCGCGGCCACTGCTGCCGAGTGGCGGACAAGAGCCGCCAACAGAAGGCTGGTGGAGGGCCTCATTGTATGTAGTAACTACTACAGTGTGTCCATTCATCGGATCACCACACCAAACGCAGTGGCCACCCCACTTTGAAGGGGAACAGACGTGACATCTGTAGCGTCCCAGTCAGAATAACTAGTCCGCATCAGCAGACCAGGCTCGAGCTGAAAAACTGGACCAGTAGTGGGTTGGGCTGGCCGCGGGTTGGGCCTAGCTGGTGCATGCCAGACCTAGTGGGCTAGGTCAAACCATCGGGTTGGACTCAGTGGGACTCGAGTCGGATCGACCACACCCAGACCCAACCATCCCCTTTTTACTGAAACTTCCATAACTCTCAAACCATGTGTCCATTTGATGATCCATTTTCAGTGTTGGGACCCTCTTGATTAGGCAGTCCTTATGAGATATTGTAAGTGAGTTTATGTTGAAGTTGGTATATGATCTTTTGGCTCGAGGAGTAGGTTCTCCTAGAAGGAGCATGCTAAGGATGGAATCCTGCGGCTGGCTAAGACGTATAAACGATGTGATTACCTAGACAATGTGTCTTACCTAGACTGTGTGTCTTACATAGATTGTGTGTCTTACCTAGACTGTATGTCTTACTTAGACTATGTGTCTTACCTAGATTGTGTGTCTTTCTTAGACTGTGTGTATTACCTCGACTGATTTGGTACTCCCCTGTCCCACTAGGGTACAAGTCCTCTACTCTTTGATGAGACTCTGTGTGTTACCGGCACTCTGTGTGTTATGTACACTCCGTGTGTTACTACTTGAGGGTACTATGTATTCTTGCGACAATCTTTTTTATGTACAATAAACCTATACTGGGTGTGAGAAGACTCTAGTGACTCCCTTTATTATACTTTTTAGAGGATACACTTCATGTACCTCTATGGTAGTCTGTTGGGTGTATTTCTTACTAATTTCTTTGTGGTATACTTCAGGTTATTCTTCGTGTGATTCCTTTATGGTATATTTCTTGGTGATAACATTATGGGCTGGGGTCCCTACTAAGTATTGTTTTACTCACCCCTGCACGGGCTTCACCCACACATGTTGTGTCTTGTTAAGATGATCTGCAGCTTTGATGGATTCCTTGGTGGACTGGAGATAGGGGTGCTTCAGGGTGACCCGACGGATGTGGTACGCTTCAGTGACATTCAGAAAGCTTATTATACCTACCCTTAAGGTAGGGTTTTCTATAGATGAGATCCAGGAGATTATACTTTTCCTTTTTAGTTGGGATTGTATTCTAGCCCCTTTTTTCTATTTTGTACCTTACTCTGAGTGGGTTTACTTAGTGTTTTGCATCCATTTTTACTTAGTATTTTCAGCTTCAACTTTTTCTCGGAGACGGGTGCATACGTACAGGTACTAGGGAAAATGTCTCCCACTTGTGGGATATGACTACTCAACGCTAGTCACCAGACCCTGCTCTATGGAAGACAAGCTTGGGGTATCCACGACATAGGTCACAAAGGATTGGTCATGACATATATAACTGTTAAAGGGACCCCTTTTATCTTCTCCTTTTTAGTAGCGCTGATAAATGGGGTTTTTATCGGCATTTTTTTACTAACAATGACAAAGGGTATATTTAAAAAGAAATATATTTCAGGAAAAATATATATTTATGTATAAATATATAAATATATTTATATTGATATAAATATAATATGTATTTTTTAAAATATGTTTTAGATAAGTATAAATAGACATTAAAACTTAATATATAAGATATCAAATGAAAATGGATTATAAAATATTTAAAAAACATTATTAATTAATAATTTTTTAATTATCATCAAGTAATAATCATTTAATAACAATTGGAAGACACAAAAAATCAAAAAATAAATAAAAGATCTAAAATAAGTTGAAAATGTAACTCAAACTTAAAACATCTATAACTTTTGATCTGGATTTCTGTTTGAACTCTACCACATATCAAATCGAAGCACGTGATGATCTCTACACACGGATGACACAAAAGAACATTCAATCACATTTTTTGAGGCCAAAATTCCTAAGAGTCCTCTAAATCTATGTTTTTTTAGTCAGGATTGTCACGACCCGCCCTCGGGGTCCGTGCCGTGACTACCCCAAGCCCGCCTTCCATAGGCCAGGGGATGGCGACTAGCACCAAGGTGTAAATCCCGGTAAAAAGGGAAGGCATTGCCTTTGTAAAGTAAACAAACACCACAGAGTAAGAAAGCGGAAAGTAAACACTAAACAAAAGCAGAGTACAACTGAAAGTGCGGAAAAGTAAATGGGCCAGAATACAAACCCAAACTGAAAGTAAAGTCCAACTCGAAAGGGAAAACAGCAACTGAAAAGTAAATGCCGCTACACCGAGATGTCCACTGGAAATCCCACCTGAAGGGTGGGTACAAATAGCTCCACTGCTCCACGGGTCCCGCCGTCCGCTCCGAGCACGTCTCGCCCAGTGGTCCACCTCTGGGTACCGTCCCGCTCTGCAAGCCTCAACTAAGGTCAACGCTGTCCGTCGTCTGCAACCAACACAACGTAGTGTGGGCAAAGCCCGTGCAGGGGTGAGTATAAGTTACTCAGTAGGGACCCCGAGACCCCTGAAGGTCTCTCAAATCCACAAAGGTTATACCACGAAGAAAGGAACAATCACGAAGTAATAACCGACACTGCTTAGGTATATGCCCATACATATACCTAAGTCATCAATTTAAAATATGCTCCAACCTCCGAGCCCAAGTATAACTCAGTCCACACAGGAAAGTAAACGTATTCCACACAGGAAAGCAAAACGTAATCCACACAGGATTGCACAACACAATCCACACAGGAAAGCAACAGGATTCAGCTCACACAAGTATACTTTTTCAAAGGACGATAAAGATGATCACTGATCCATCTAAGTCGTCGGACCCACGAAGGATCGATAGGTAACTAACCCCCGCAAAGACCCACACAGGATCGGGCCCACACAGGACCTGTAGGCGCTAGTTCACACAGGACCGCTGAGCGCAAGGACCCACACAGGATCGGACCCACACAGGATCGGGCCCACACAGGACCTGTAGCACTGACCTACGTAGGATCGCTGAGTGTTGTAGTCGTCGTCGTCGAATCCACACAGGATCTCTGTACTGTCGTCGTCGCAGTCACAGTAGCAGTAGTAGCAGTAGCAGTCACAGTAACAGTAGTAGCAGTAGTAGCAGTAGTAGCAGTCGCAGCCAGCACTAGGGTTCCCGCACACAGCAAACTCGTACAGGAGGGTCCGCTCCACGAGCCGAGAGGCTGATACATCAACTGTCACAAAGTCCAGAGTTGATGTATCCAAAAGTTCCGTATCGTCAACAGGAACTCAACGCAACAGACGGCGCGTCGATCGGACGCCCGGTCTGAGAGTTATTGGCATTTTCGTCCCCGGGGCCCGGTTGGTTTTTAAAGAAAAACCAACCCGACCGTACTCCACCTGCGTCCAAACCTCGGGCGGAATATGCCAAAAGATCTGTCTCACAAAGAGGAACACAACACAGCTGACGGCACGTCAATCGGACGTCCGTAGTTCAAGATATGAGCGTTTCCGCTCCGAAGGCCCGGTTGGTTTCGTGAACAAACCAACCCGGCCGAACTCAAAGTAATCCGAAACCTTGAGTGCGATATACCGAAATGACCGTCTCGATCCAAGGATCGCGTTTCCGCAGACGGTTCGTCAATCGGAGATCCGAGGCTCAAGTTATGGCCAAAAGGCCGAATCTGATTCGGAACGTGGGGTCCGGGTCCGGGCCGACCCGGCCCGACCCCCCTGGGTCGGCCCGAACCGGGTCGACCCGACCCGGGTCCGACCTGGCCCGACCAGCTGGCGGTGCGGCGGCGCGGCGGTGGCGCGGCGGCGCGGCGGTGGCGCGGCGGCCCGGCGGGGGCGCGGCGGCCCGACGGTGGTGCGGCGGCCCGGCGGTCGCGCGGCGGCCCGGCGGCAGGCGGGGCGGCCCGGCGGTGGCGCGGCGGCCCGGCGGCAGGCGCGGCGGCCCGGCGGCGGCGCGGCGGCCCGGCAGTAGCGCGGCGGCCCGACGGCAGGCGGGGCGGCCTGGCGGCAGGCGGGGCGGCCTGGCGGCATGCGGGGGGACAAAGCCCCCGCTGATTGAGGGGCGGCGCGGCATATAGCCGCGCCCTTTTTGCAAACTGCCCCCCCAACGTGGGGGGCTTGATTGGCAGGAAACGGGGGGCCTCCTGCCCCCCTCAAGGAAACCGCCCCCCTCATTAAGAGGGGGGGTTTTATGAGCCGGCCGGGGGATTAATTCCCCCGGTTTACTGCCATCCGGCCGGCCAGCTGGCCGGCTGGTTTTCTCCAACGGGACCGGAAAATCCGGTCCCGTCTTCGGCTTCTGACGCCGGCGGCCCGGCCGTCGGTCTCCTCATTCCGCCGCGGCCCGGAATCGGCCGCGGTCTCCTCGATTCACCGCGGCCCGGAACCGGCCGCGGTATTCGTCATCCGGCACGGTGCGACGACACCGCGCCCCTCCGCCGCACCTCGATTTCTTTCAACGCGGCGCGACGGCGTCACGTTCTTGAAGATTCTTCCATGGAGCGCGCGCGACGGTGTCGTGTAAGATTAACATACAATTATCCGCGTGGTGCGACGGCACCACGCCACCTTGCTTCCGCCCGCAAGAATAAACAACATGAACGATGGAGGGGGGTTCGGCCGTGTTCATGCGGTCCGGTCCCCCTCACGTTAAATAATAACACAACTAAAGAATATCCAGTTGCCTCACGTTTAGACATGCTAAATCCTCGATCAAGAATGGAACAAATAATTAATAAATCAACAACCCCTACCTTGGGTATACGTTCGAGGATTTGCCAACGTCCGCGGAAGACAACGTCGCGGAGATCGGGCGTCGCAGTCGTCGTTCGTCAAATCCGTTGACGAAGAGATGCGTCTGATGCGATACGTCGTTGGCGAAACTTCTTATGTCGACGAAGGGAATCCGAGGAGGAAGCGGCGTTCCCTCTCGTTGACACGGAAGACGAAGAAGAGCGGAGCGGCGTTCTTCGTCGGAACTTGAGTGTTCTTCGTCAAGTTGAGCATTCTTTGTGTTCTTCGTCAGAGCTTGAAGAAGAAGAAAAGGCTCTCAACCTCTCAAGAAGACAAACTATTAACCAAAATAAAATAAGACTCTATCTTATTTTATTAACACAACAACTCACTAGAATTTCAAAAGTTTGAAATTTAAAATAACCCTCTTCAATTAATTAAGTCAAGTTGACAACATTAATTGAAATGAGTTAAAGGGGAGGTTTTGAGAGAATTTGAGGAGTTGGGGTTCGTGTGGACCCCACCTCACTTAATCCTCCCAAGGGAGGTTAAGTGGATGTGGGTCCCACTCCCAACTCCCTTTGGTAGGATTTAACTAGTTAAAATAAAATTTGTTCCTCACAAATTTTATTTAACTTAAACTAAAAACCCAAAAACTAACTTTCAACCCGCAACAAACGCAACTTCCGAAAAGGTCCCTCTAAGCGAAAATCGGTGCTGCGAGTTCATCGGTGCCCTCGGATTTCAATTCCGAGCACCGGATCAAAAGTTAGGAAATCCCGCTCGTTCGTTCACTGAACGTACCCGAGCCAAACTTCGGAAATTAATTCCGGGCACTCCGGGCCTCGGAATCAAGTGCCGTCTGAAACCGCGCTCTTGTAAAATTCTAAAGAAAATTAAGAAAAAAATTTCCCTTGAATTTTACGGGTCTTTACATTACTCCCACCTCAGGGCTTTACGTCCCCGTAAAGATACATCAAAAACTAGGGAAACAAATGAGGGTACTGAGCACGCATCTGAGCCTCCCACTCCCATGTGCTCTCCTGGAGATTCTCGTGCTGCCATCTGATGCGCACAAGAGGAATCGATCGTCCACGCAGGACCTGCTCCTGTCGATCCTCTATCTCCACCGGGACCTCCGTAAAAGTCTCCCCATCATCAACGTCAAGCTCCCCATGGTCAATGATGTGCATCGGGTCGTGCACGTATCTCCTCAGCTGAGATACGTGGAAGACGTCGTGCACCCGGTGCAACTGAGGTGGTAGAGCCAGGCGATAAGCCACCTCACCAATTATGCTGAGAATCTGGAAGGGTCCGATGAAGCGCGGAGATAACTTGCCGCCTCGGCCAAATCTACGAATACCACGTCGAGGTGAGACCCGCAAGAAGACTTGGTCGCCATCCTCGAACTCTAGTGGCCTCCGCCTCCTGTCAGCATATGACTTCTGCCGGCTCTGAGCTGTCCTCATCTGCTCCTGGATGACCTGGACCTTCTCTGTCGTGGCCTGGACCATCTCCGGTCCCACCAGTGCTGACTCTCCGGGGTCTGTCCAGCACAAAGGAGATCTACAAGGTCGGCCGTACAACGTCTCGTATGGTGCCATCCTGATGGTGGAGTGGTAGCTATTGTTGTACGCAAACTCCACCAAGGGTAGGTGGTCCTCCCAGCTACGACCAAAGTCGAGGACACATGCGCGGAGCATGTCCTCGAGTGTCTGAATGGTCCTCTCCGTCTGACCATCCGTCTGAGGATGAAAGGCTGAGCTCAGACGTAGCTGCGTCCCGAACGCCTCCTGTAACCCCTTCCAAAGCCGGGAAGTAAAGCGAGCATCTCGATCGGAGATGATAGATGATGGCACGCCGTGGAGCCGCACAATCTCCTGAACGTAGAGAAGTCCCAAGCTCTCCACTGAGCCCTGCTCTCTGATGGGTAAGAAGTGTGCCGACTTGGTGAGTCGGTCAACAATCACCCAGATGGAGTCGTGACCTCTGGAAGTGCGTGGAAGTCCAGTCACGAAATCCATAGATATGCCGTCCCACTTCCACTCCGGAACCTCCAAGGGCTGTACCAAGCCTGCTGGTACCTGATGCTCTGTCTTCACCTGCTGGCAGGTAAGGCATCGAGAAACGAACTCTGCTACTGCCTTCTTCATGCCCGGCCACCAGTGCTGTCGTCTGAGGTCCTGGTACATCTTCGCCACTCCAGGATATACCGCCAAAGGAGAAGTGTGAAACTCTCTCATCACTTCCTCTTGCAAAGCGACTGGTACCATGGTACGTCCTCTGAAAAGGATTTCATGCTCTGCCCCAAGGAAGAAACCATCAGGTGTCTGTCCCGAGGATATCTGTGCACGCCGTGTCTCACAGTCAGCGTCCCCACGCTGTGCCTCCCTGACTCGCTGCAGTAGTGGAGGTATGACTGTGAGAGACTGGAGGAAGGCTGCTCCATCTCTATCCATGAAGGATATCTGCAAAGAGGCTAGCTGCTCCGTCGCCTCCTCAAGTAACTGAATGCCCGTCCTCCTGCTGAGGGCATCAGCTACTACGTTCCCCTTCCCAGGAGTATAGACTATCTCAAAGTCATAGTCCTGGAGGAACTCGAGCCATCGCCGCTGTCTTAGGTTCAGGTCCTTCTGCGAGAAGATATACCTGAGACTCTGATGATCGGAAAAGACTGTAAAGCGCTCGCCCATCAGATAGTGTCACCATGTCTTCAGAGCGAAGACCACTGCTGCTAACTCCAGGTCATGTGTAGCGTAGTTCTGCTCGTGCGGCCTCAACTGACGTGATCCATAGGCGATCACGGCCCGCTCCTGCATCAGAACACATCTGAGTCCGGTCCCTGATGCATCGCAGTAGACTACGTACCCTACTCCCTCCTCAGGAAACCTCAAGATAGGTGCGCTAGTCAATCTCTGTCTCAGCTCCTGGAAGCTCTACTGACATCTGTCTGACCACACGAAGGGTTTCCCCTTCTTCGTCAAAGCTGTTAGTGATGCCGCAACTCTAGAGAAGTCTGGCACGAATCTCCGATAGTATCCAGCTAGTCCCAAGAAACTCCGAACCTCAGTCACACTCCTGGGTGGCTCCCATGCTAACACAGCCTCAATCTTCGCGGGATCCACTGCAACTCCCGCCTCAGAGATAACGTGTCCCAAGAAGTGGAACTCACGTATCCAGAACTGGCACTTCGAGAGCTTACCATAAAGCTGGTGCTCTCAGAGTGTGTCTAGTACAACTCGCAAGTGATAGGCATGCTCCTCCTCTGTCGTAGAGTAAATCAGAATGTCGTCGATGAAGACCACGACAAACCGATCGAGGTATGGCTGAAAGATCCTGTTCATGAGAGCCATGAACACTGCTAGAGCATTGGTTACACCGAATGGCATAACCAAGAATTCATAGTGGCCATACCGACATCTGAAAGCCGTCTTCTGCACATCCTCGTCTCTGACTCTGAGCTGATGATAGCCTGACCTGAGGTCTATCTTCGAGAACCACCGTGCTCCCTTGAGCTGATCAAAGAGGTCATCAATCCTCGGTAGCGGATACTTGTTCCTCACTGTCACCTGGTTCAGGCGACGATAGTCAACACAAAGTCGCAAGCTCCCGTCCGCCTTCTTGGCGAACAATATCGGGGAAGCCCAGGGTGAAACACTGTGTCGGATGAACCCCTTGCCCTGCAAGTCCTCAAACTATACCCGTAGCTCTCGAAGCTCGGCGGGGGACATCCGATATGCTGGAGTGGATATCGGGGCTGTCCCGGGGTACAAGTCAATATAAAAGTCTACCTCTCTGCGAGGAGGTAGCCCTGGAACGTCGTCGGAAAAAACGTCCGCAAACTGATCCACCACTGCAGGAAAACCAGGACTCCACACGTCAACTGCTCCAAGGATAAGCCTAGCCAACTGATGAGTGATGGGATGTCCTCTCCTCCGCGGAAGTCCATCCTGTGCTGCTAAGGCTCCCTTATCGCCGGTGAAGGTGAACCTGCTCCCGTCGGTGCGTACACATCGCACCTTGCGCCTAAAACAGTCAATCTGTGCATGGACCGTAGATAGCCAATCCATGCCCAAGATGACGTCGTAAGGCCTCGACGCTGCTACAAGAAGATCCCAGCCGAAGCTCTCGCCCCCTAGAGTAAGCTCACACTGCCGGCACCAGTGCGTAATCGTCGAGTCTGCTCCCGTAGGAGTCTCTAGCCGTAAGGATCGAGCCAACGGCTCTGTCGGAATCTCCGAGCTCCGAACAAGGGCTGCGGCTATGAAAGAGTGACTCGCTCCTGTGTCTATAAGAACTGCAGCAAGGGTGGAATAGACACAGATAGTACCTTGAATCATCTCGGGTGCGCCGTGGTCGTAGGCCTCTGCTGCCTGGAGCTGTGTCTGTCGCTGCCTGCCAGCTCCCTGTGGACCGCCACGGTCGACCCTCTGCCTCTGCCTCGGTGGTCCATCAACTGTCTGCTGCTCCTCGGCACGGCGGGTCGGGTAGTCACGAGCCATGTGGCCCTGCCCACCGCACGAGTAGCACTGTCTGTCTCTCGTAAGACTGGCTTCGCGCTGTGTGCCCCGCACTGCTGAGCCAGTGCCCTGAGATCGTCTGCCCGAAGGTCTGGTCTGTCTGGACCCCTGAGTCATCCGTCGACTGCCTGCTGCAGATGACTCTGCCACGTGCCGCCCTGCGGTGGGTCTCTGTGCTGGTGTAGACTCAGCAAGGAAGCTCTCTATCAGAAGGGCCCGCTCCAGTACTCCTGTCTGAGTCAGTATGCTAAGGGAAATCAGCGATGCCCTGATCTCGTGTCTCAAACCCTGCTCGAAGGTCCGGGCCCAAAAGAATGGGTCCCGTACCATGTCGGTCGAGTAGCGCGAGAGATCGGTAAATCTCGCCGAGTACTGAGCGACCGTCATGCTGCCCTGCCGCAGCTGTAGAAGCTCCTGGATACGCACCGCACGAAGGGTGGCTGGGACGAACTCCGAGCGGAAGAGGCTCTCAAAGTCCGTCCAAAGTAGAGATGCCTCATCGTGCACCTGGAGCATCAAGCTCCACCATCGTCCTGCTGCTGCGTGTAGTAGGCTCGCAGCGAGGATCACCATGAGGTCTGCTGGTGTCCTCACTAGCCTAAACACTTGTACTACCGCCTCCATCTAGTCCTCTGCTGCCTGGGGATCCGTCTCCCCGCGAAAACTGGGCGGTCGCTGGCGCTGAAACTCATGCAGTGCGCTGAGGCGACGTGCATCGTCAGCGGCTGCTGCTGGAAGCATCGGGGGCTCGGCGGGTAGAGCTACCGCCGGTGCCACTGCTGACAAAGGGCCCTGCACTGAGGCCTCGTCGCTCAGTGGGCTGTCGTCACGCTCGACTCTCGGAACCCTAGCTGGCTGCCGTCGTGGGACCATCCTGAAAAGGAAACTGGTGCGCCACGGTCTGAACAGTATACCTGGTGAGCTGATATAAGTAATCACAAAGAAAACTTTGAAACACACACGCAGTCAATGTTTTCGTGAATTAAGTCGGAAATCAGAAGTCAGGGTCCTGGTGTACGGATACGTCGGCCGCCGCACCAACACTGGACTCCCTGGACTGATAACCACACTCAATACGCTAAACATTATTGCTTCACAAAGAAAATATCAGAGTTCACGGTAGAACCGAACTCCTTTGATACCAATTTGTCACGACCCGCCCTCGGGGTCCGTGCCGTGACTACCCCAAGCCCGCCTTCCATAGGCCAGGGGCTGGCGACTAGCACCAAGGCATAAATCCCGGTAAAAAGGGAAGGCATTGCCTTTGTAAAGTAAACAAACACCACAGAGTAAGAAAGCGGAAAGTAAACACTAAACAAAAGCAGAGTACAACTGAAAGTGCGGAAAAGTAAATGGGCCAGAATACAAACCCAAACTGAAAATAAAGTCCAACTCGAAAGGGAAAACAGCAACTGAAAAGTAAATGCCGCTACACCGAGCTGTCCACTGGAAATCCCACCTGAAGGGTGGGTACAAATAGCTCCACTGCTCCACGGGTCCCGCCGTCCGCTCCGAGCACGTCTCGCCCAGTGGTCCACCTCTGGGTACCGTCCCGCTCTGCAAGCCTCAACTAAGGTCAACGCTGTCCGTCGTCTGCAACCAACACAACGTAGTGCGGGCAAAGCCCGTGCAGGGGTGAGTATAAGTTACTCAGTAGGGACCCCGAGACCCCTGAAGGTCTCTCAAATCCACGAAGGTTATACCACGAAGAAAGGAACAATCACGAAGTAATAACCGACACTGCTTAGGTATATGCCCATACATATACCTAAGTCATCAATTTCAAATACGCTCCAACCTCCGAGCCCAAGTACAACTCAGTCCACACAGGAAAGTAAACGTATTCCACACAAGAAAGCAAAACGTAATCCACACAGGATTGCACAACACAATCCACACAGGAAAGCAACAGGATTCAGCTCACACAGGTATACTTTTTCAAAGGACGATAAAGATGATCACTGATCCATCTAAGTCGTCGGACCCACGAAGGATCGATAGGTAACTAACCCCCGCAAAGACCCACACAGGATCGGGCCCACACAGGACCTGTAGGCGCTGGTTCACACAGGACCGCTGAGCGCAAGGACCCACACAGGATCGGACCCACACAGGATCGGGCCCACACAGGACCTGTAGCACTGACCCACGTAGGATCGCTGAGTGCTGTAGTCGTCGTCGTCGAATCCACACAGGATCTCTGTACTGTCGTCGTCGCAGTCACAGTAGCAGTAGTAGCAGTAGCAGTCACAGTAACAGTAGTAGCAGTAGTAGCAGTAGTAGCAGTCGCAGCCAGCACTAGGGTTCCCGCACACAGCAAACTCGTACAGGAGGGTCCGCTCCACGAGCCGAGAGGCTGATACATCAACTGTCACAAAGTCCAGAGTTGATGTATCCAAAAGTTCCGTATCGTCAACAGGAACTCAACGCAACAGACGGCGCGTCGATCGGACGCACGGTCTGAGAGTTATTGGCATTTTCGTCCCCGGGGCCCGGTTGGTTTTTAAAGCAAAAACCAACCCGACCGTACTCCACCTGCGTCCAAACCTCGGGCGGAATATGCCAAAAGATCTGTCTCACAAAGAGGAACACAACACAGCTGACGGCACGTCAATCGGACGTCCGTAGCTCAAGATATGAGCGTTTCCGCTCCGAAGGCCCGGTTGGTTTCGTGAACGAACCAACCCGGCCGAACTCAAAGTAATCTGAAACCTTGAGTGCGATATACCGAAACGACCGTCTCGATCCAAGGATCGCGTTGCCGTAGACGGTTCGTCAATCGGAGATCCGAGGCTCAAGTTATGGCCAAAAGGCCGAATCTGATTCGGAACGTGGGGTCCGGGTCCGGGCCGACCCGGCCCGACCCCCCTGGGTCGGCCCGAACCGGGTCGACCCGACCTGGGTCCGACCTGGCCCGACCGGCTGGCGGTGCGGCGGCGCGGCGGTGGCGCGGCGGTGGCGCGACGGCCCGGCGGTGGCGCGGCGGCCCGGCGGTGGCGCGGCGGCCCGGCGGTGGCGCGGCGGCCCGGCGGTGGCGCGGCGGCCCGGCGGTGGCGCGGCGGCCCGGCGGTGGCGCGGCGGCCCGGCGGCAGGCGGGGCGGCCTGGTGGCATGCGGGGGGACAAAGCCCCCGCTGATTGAGGGGCGGCGCGGCATATAGCCGCGCCCTTTTTGCAAACTGCCCCCCCCCCCCAACGTGGGGGGCTTGATTGGCAGGAAACGGGGGGCCTCCTGCCCCCCTCAAGAAAACCGCCCCCCTCATTAAGAGGGGGGTTTTATGAGCCGGTCGGGGGATTAATTCCCCCGGTTTACTGCCATCCGGCCGGCCAGCTGGCCGGCCGGTTTTCTCCAACGGGACCGGAAAATCCGGTCCCTTCTTCGGCTTCCGACGCCGGCGGCCCGGCCGTCGGTCTCCTCGTTCCGCCGCGGCCCGGAACCGGCCGCGGTCTCCTCGATTCACCGCGGCCCGGAACCGGCCGCGGTATTCATCATCCGGCACGGTGCGACGACACCGCGCCCCTCCACCGCACCTCGATTTCTTTCAACGCGGCGCGACGGCATCACGTTCTTAAAGATTCTTCCATGGCGCGCGCGCGACGGTGTCGTGTAAGATTAACATACAATTATCCGCGTGGTGCGACGGCACCACGCCACCTTGCTTCCGCCCGCAAGAATAAACAACATGAACGATGGAGAGGGGTTCGGCCGTGTTCATGCGGTCCGGTCCCCCTCACGTTAAATAATAACACAACTAAAGAATATCCAGTTGCCTCACGTTTAGACATGCTAAATCCACGATCAAGAATGGAATAAATAATTAATAAATCAACAACCCCTACCTTGGGTATACGTTCGAGGATTTGCCAACGTCCGCGGAAGACAACGTCGCGGAGATCGGGCGTCGCGGTCGTCGTTCGTCAAATCCGTTGACGAAGAGATGCGTCCGATGCGATACGTCGTTGGCGAAACTTCTTATGTCGACGAAGGGAATCCGAGGAGGAAGCGGCGTTCCCTCTCGTTGACACGGAAGACGAAGAAGAGCGGAGCGGCGTTCTTCGTCGGAACTTGAGTGTTCTTCGTCAAGTTGAGCATTCTTCGTGTTCTTCGTCAGAGCTTGAAGAAGAAGAAAAGGCTCTCAACCTCTCAAGAAGACAAACTATTAACCAAAATAAAATAAGACTCTATCTTATTTTATTAACACAACAACTCACTAGAATTTCAAAAGTTTGAAATTTAAAATAACCCTCTTCAATTAATTAAGTCAAGTTGACAACATTAATTGAAATGAGTTAAAGGGGAGGTTTTGAGAGAATTTGAGGAGTTGGGGTTCGTGTGGACCCCACCTCACTTAATCCTCCCAAGGGAGGTTAAGTGGATGTGGGTCCCACTCCCAACTCCCTTTGGTAGGATTTAACTAGTTAAAATAAAATTTGTTCCTCACAAATTTTATTTAACTTAAACTAAAAACCCAAAAACTAACTTTCAACCCGCAGCAAACGCAACTTCCGAAAAGGTCCCTCTAAGCGAAAATCGGTGCTGCGAGTTCATCGGTGCCCTCGGATTTCAATTCCGAGCACCGGATCAAAAGTTAGGAAATCCCGCTCGTTCGTTCACTGAACGTACCCGAGCCAAACTTCGGAAATTAATTCCGGGCACTCCGGGCCTCGGAATCAAGTGCCGTCTGAAACCGCGCTCTTGTAAAATTCTAAAGAAAATTAAGAAAAAAATTTCCCTTGAATTTTACGGGTCTTTACAAGGATACCCAAAATTTTTAACATTCGATGGAATTTAAACCTCGTTTAAGGGGTTCAGTTTTTCCCTTTTCAATGGGGAATGAATTTATTCCAAGGGATTACATTCATATTGATATATGATTGGAAATTTTATCATTATTCACAATGTACTCTTATTTATAATAAAATATATAAAAAATATACATATTTTTTATACATTCACCCATAAAATTTTAATTTTATGAATAAATAATTAAAAATATTTACATATAAAATATATTTCTCAATATATAAGCCTTATATAAATAAAAAAAATATCCATTTTTTTAAAATACAAATATATGAATATTTATAAACCCATATAGTGTGTGTGTGTGTGTGTATTTTTGTGTCTTTATTAACAAACTGATATATATTATCTATATATTCTAACATATGTATATACATATTAATATATAATATTTGTAAATATATATAAATATGTATAATTATACATACAGATACACATATATAATATGTGTGTGTGTGTTGAATATATGTATTTATTTATTTATAAACACACACACAAAAATAACTTTTATAAATGTATTTAAAACTGATCTTAAAAATATATATTAATATACGAATAAATATAAAGATAAAAAATATATATAAATATATATAAATAAATAGATATAAATATATATTAATATACGAATAAATATATAAATATTTAGATATATAAATATATAAATATAACTATATATGTATATATATATTAATATTAATATATATATATATGTGTGTGTGTTAATATAAATATATATATTAATATAAATATTTATTAATACAAATATGTATATGGTAATATAAATATATATAAATATTTGAATAAATATAACTAAATATATAAATATATATATATATATATCATTAAATGGAGAGAAACCAACATGGGGTGGTAAAGGGTCCAAGCATGCAGGCAAGAGGTCTCGAGTTTGAATCCAGGGGGAGGTAGGGGTGCGTGTGTGGGTCATTTATCAGTGCAAAAAAAGCATTGATAAAGGACCCTTTTATCAGTGTTAATTCTTAGGACTGATAAAAGAACCCTTTTATCAGTTCTTTTTAGCACAAATAACAGGGGTCTTTATCAGTGCTTTTTTAGCACTGATAAATATCTTTTTTAATGCTGATAAAACCATATTTTGTAGTAGTAATAGGAGTACCTGAACCTAATGTTTTCTTTGAATGTATTAACCAAACTCTATCACCACCTTTGTAAGGATAAGATTCTATAACATCACAATATTCCTTGTAAATGGTCTCTGATAACTATGAGAATCATTGAATCGTGATATATTTTAAAATTTAATTAGAACAGACTATTTACTTGTCTTATTCTGACACCCAAGAAATAAAATACAATAACCACCAAAGAAAACATAGTACATGAGATGTGATCTTCCAGTCATATAATGTCTTGGTCATGTACTGTTACCCATGTAATATTATTTGTACCCCAACCAATGTCTATTAGGGTGGTTGGGCCTATAATCTTCCACACCCTGGGATATGTGGTTCCGTAGAACATGTCATGTAAAATGTAGTCACACCCTATGTGATATATGTATGTAAAACACTATTTAAAGGAAGAGATACATGAAATGTATAGAAGTAATTTATAAAATAAAATATAGTTAAAACATTCCCTCATTTTTCATTTTATTGTGAATGATATTATATGAAACTTGAAATTGAATATCATTGACCAAAATCCAATTTAAATGCGTATTTTCCATTTTGATTTGAATATTCATCATCATTCTATTAAATATTTTTTTGCATGAAAAAACCATCAATTATTAGATGAAACAAGAATTCATACAATAATATAACCATATAGTACAGTTCAAATAGCACAATGATGAATTTTTAATGAAGTTCATATATATACAGAATTAGTATTATATATTATTTATAACTATTTTATTATGAAAGTTGTGAAAAACATATTACTGTGTATTCTATGACAATATTTTTTACTTGAATGAACACAATAATAACCCACATTTTAAATATTTCGATCTACACCATTTGATAGAATTAAATTCAAAATTTATGGTGAAAAAATATGCTTTCAGTGTGAATACCATGTGATGTATGTGAAATTTAATGAAAATATAACATAGAAAAACTCTACCTATGCAGAGAGATAATCATATAAATTTAAAATTTAATGTAACCCAAAGTATGACTGGGGATAGGAAGCACATCAATTTCTACTATCTTTTTTACCAAATGGTTTAATTAGTCCAAAGTCAAAAATGAACATATATTTATCTGAATATAAAAAAGATATATAAAATAAACAATGAAAGAAATTCCTATTGTGTATTCACCAATAATGTTAACATTTTTTCATTCCATTAAAATAATTGCATAAAAAAATATTTAATTTTTAATTTTCTTGAAATAAATTTCATAGGGATGCATTTTTTCAACAAACCACCAACACACATTCTAAATGTGTTATAAACCAAGTAACTATGAAGAGGGATTTTTTCATGTTCAAATCACAATTTTAAAAAATAAAATTCTAATTATATTGTGTTCAAGTATAAGAGGATTTGGTGGTGAGTGAATAAAAAGTAAAATACACTCATAAACACCAAATAATTAAATATTATGGTTTCATGCTCTCAATACACAAGTCAACTCTCTTGGAGTGAAATAGGTTGGATGAGGATGGAGAAAAAAAGATCCTTTTTTCTAGGTCTTGGTGATGCCATACGCATCCTCCCCTTGATAGAAAAAGTGTGACCCATGAACTGTGTTTGAATTAATGATCACAAAAGGATTAAAAAATAAGGAGTGCTCTAAAATACACTTATTTAAGATCTTCCATGTCTCATGGATCAACCCAGTAATGTGTTATCGAGTAACCTCTTCTGATTCCCATGTCTCACTCATGTAGCATTGTATAGACTTCTAAATATCACCTCTTGTAATATCTTCAATCATGAATGAAATTAGATGGTAGGAATGATTTTGGAAAAAAAGTAAAACAAAAAACAAAAAATTCTAAAAATAATTAAAAATGAACATACTAAGGAGGTCCCAAGAACATTATATAGGTAATTGAGAAGGCTAGAGTTGTGGAGGAGATGTGGGAAAATGTTGAAATTATCATATGCATCAAAATAAATTCTTGGATCTTTTAGTTTTGTAGAAAAGAAGTGATGAGGGAGATGATGAATGTTATGGAAACCCACTCATTCTCCAAGTATTGATCTAGTGTCGAATTTTATGTTTTTTGAAACCACCAAGATTCTTTTAAGTATGTCTTTTAAAATGTTTCCCATAGAAGAAAAATGGAAATATAAGCTATAATTAATCAAACTATCACTATGTATAAGAAAAACCATAATTAACTGCAAAGCCAATTTTTATTTGTCATGAAATTGTCAGGGAGATAGGGTGGTGAGAGATTAACCACTTTTTATATCTGGGGCATGCCATTTAATACTTTATTATTAAAGTGATCATATCCAATTTTGTTGGTGGGGTTGAATGCTGCAATAATATCTAAACTAATGTTTTTGGGAAATTTTTGAATAGTGTTGATGTCCCACCTAAATCATTTGATTGAGAATAATAACCAAGAAAAAATCCATTATTATAACTGATTATCCACTAAAAGGGGATGATATTCATCGATTATATCTTAATATTCATGTGTTTCAAATTCCATATACATCAATTGTAGTGCATTTTATAAATTGAACTTCATTTCTCATCACAAGTGCAATTCATGTTTAAAGTGAAAATTTGGGCCCGATCAATCATCTATTTGTGGAATTCATTTCTTTAATTTTTTTAATTTGATATTTTGGGATATGATTGATCACATTGTTTGGAACATTTTTTCTTTTAGGATTGATGTATGAATTTTCATGACCCGTTCCCCAAGGCCCATGCTGTGACTACCCCATGGTTGCCTCCCATAGGCCAGAGGCTGGTGACTAGTATCAAGTAGGCATGTTCTACAAGTGTGAGGAATTTTCCCAAGTACCTATACACATATACCCATATTAAATAAAAATTTGATACTAAAAACACTAAGTAAACTTGGATGCAAAATGCTAAGAAAATCCAATCAGAGTAAGGTACAAAACTGAAAGAAAAAGGGTCTAAAATACAAGCCCAACTAAAAAGGAATGTACAAGCTCTTAGATCTCGTCTGTGGAAAACCCTATATGAAGGGAAGGTACAGTAATTTTTCTGAATGTTGATAAAGAAAACCACATCTTTTGGGTCACCCTAAAGCACCCCTATCTTCATCCCACCAAGGTCTCCATCAAAGCTAACGATCAATTGCACAAGACAGGACACGTGCAGGCGAAGCCCGTGAAGGGTTGAGTAAAACAATACTTAGTAGGGACCCCAAACCAAAAAGAAATTACACAAAGTATAACACAAATAAGATCACTGATAAATACACCAAATAGGATACCAAAGAGGCACAGAAAGTGTATCCTCTAAGAGGTACAGTCAAGAGAGTCACTAGAGTCAGCTCACACCAAGTATAGTTCTACGGTACATAAACAAGATTGTCATAAAAATCCATAGTACTCTCAATTAGTAACATGCAGAGCATTGGTAACACACAAAGTGTAGGCAACACATGGATTTTCAGTAACACACGGAGTGTAGGTAACACAAGGAGTGTTGGTAACACACAAAGTGTAGATAACACATAGAATACAGATAACACACGGAGTGTCATCAAAAACTAGAGGACCCATACCTTGGTGGGATAGGGGAGTACCAAATCCATCTTGGTAAGACATAAAGTCTAAATAAGATATGTATTCTAGTTAATACATGCAATCTAGGTAATCACATAACTTCTAGGTCACAGCCAGTCACAAGATTCCATCCTTAGCACGCTCGTTCTGAGAGAACCAACCCCTCAAGCCAAAATTCCATATGCCAACTTCCGAAGAAACTCACTTAGAGTATATCAAAAGAAACTACTCAGATTGAGGGTCCCAAAGTCAGGAACAACTCATCAAAGGGACACATAGTTTGAGATTTATGGGCTTTTAAAAAAAGTACGGTTGGGTTTAGGTCCGGGCTGACCCAGTCAGACTGGCCCAACTTGACCTAACCAGCGTCCTGCTTGACCTGACCCGCTGGGTCGACCCATTTCATCCACTCGAACATGGCGAGTGTCACCTTCCCGCCTGGTCAACGAGGCCAACCACCGTGTTCAACGATGCTGGAATCCATGTGAACCACCTCACGGTGGTTTCCATGGGGTCCTTCCATAGTCCTGCTGGACCACAACCATGTTCTGTGTGACATGGCTTCATGCTATATCCAGTCGAGCCCGCCACTCACCATTGAGCTGGTGGCCTTGTCCTCCACCTGTGGCCACTGATCCATGGGGTCCACCGCCACCGGTCGTCGAGTCAACGGTTGTGCCTTTGTGCACCACCGTTGGCATCCCTCCTTCCATGGGTCGCATCTCACACTCTGGTGCTTCATTTTTCTAAAAGAAATCACACATGAAACCCTAGGGTTGTGTTCTTCATCACCATGACCTCTAATTCTTCTCACTGTCACTCTGGGGGTCTGAAAAAGTTTGGAACTACCCATAAAAACTTGTCACGTCCATGAGGGTCCGCCAATGAAGAACGCAAGAACGGGTAAGAGAGATAAGGACAAAAACACACTTAGAACAGACCTTGTCCTTGTTTGTGTAGGCCTTGGTCCATTCATATTAGGATAAAATACAAAATAGTAACATAAGAATATTTAAAAATGCATCCCCTTTAAGCCCTCATTTTTAACCATCCCGCAAGAATGATCGAACTGTGGATCAACCTGTCTGTGGATTGCTCAGTGTTTGTCATTGTAAACAAGAACGGGGAAAGAATTCCTAAAGAAAAAAATAAATCCCCTACATCAAGGATTGGATTAATTGATGATGAAGCATAAGTCTTGTGTTCATCATTCGTCAATCCACCTAAACCTGTTCTGAATCCGATCATCGATCCTCCACCATTCATCATTCATCGATGAGAGGATTTTCCAATGTGTTTACTTTCTTTTTTTTAGAGCCTCTAGGGATCGTGAATCTGATCTTGCATCCCTGCCAAGCGATTAAATGAAGAAATAAATTTCAGCAATGTTGTTTCACTGAGTTACAGCGTTTCTAGGATGTTTCATTTGTGAAAGAAAACAACTACTTAGTTGTGGTGTCGCAGTGCCACTGTGTCACTATTGAATGTTAAAATAAAATTTTTCTAAGTTTATTTTATTTTCTAGAAAAACGTCCAAAAATGATTTTTCGCAGTCGACCCATGCTAATCGAAGTTAGGTCTTGCCTAAGTAAAACCTATTTCTCTAAACACAGCGGTGCCCTCATATTTCAAATTCGAGCACTCATTTAAAAGTTACTAAAACCGTACATGAGAGCTATTTTTTAAAAACATAAAAATAGTTAGAACTTTTATTCTGGGAACCCTGGGCCTTAGAGTCACATTCTATCTCAGTGCCTGGGGTCAAAATAATCCCATATAATTATCAAATATTTTACATGGAAAATCCGGTACATTACATTCTCCCCACCTTAGGAATTTACGTCCTCAAAATCCAAAATAAGGTCCAAACAAACAAATGGGAATACTGATCACAAATTTGAGCCTCCCATTCTCAAGTGCTCTCATGGAGATTCTCATGCTACTACTGAACGAGAACCAGATTAATCGATCATCTATGAAGGTTTCTCTCCTAGCGATCCTTAATCTCCATCTGGAACTCCGCAAAATTCACTCCATCATCAACGTCCAGCTCACCCTAGTTGATGATGTGATAAGGGTCATGTATCTATTTCCTCTACTAGGATACATGAAAGACATCATGCACCTGCTCTAACTATGGAGGTAGATCCAAGAGGTACGCAACATCACCCAATCTACATAGTATCAGAAAAGGTTTGATGAACCTCAGAGATAACTTGCCACCCGAGCCAAATATGTGTTTCCCACATCGAGGAGAGACCTAAAGAAACACAATTTATCCCTCCTCGAACTCCAATGGTATTCTTAACCTATCATTATAGGACTTTTGATAGCTCTGTGCAGCCTTCATCCTCTCTTGGATGACCTGCACCTTCCCCATAGCAGCCTGCACTAACTTCGAGTCCATGAGTGCTAACTCTTCAGGGTCAGTCCAATAGAGTGTCAACCTGCAGGGTCGCTCATACAAGGCCTCGAATGGTTTCATGCCGATGGTGGAGTGGTAGTTGTTATTGTATGCGAACTCCTCTAGAGGTAGGTGATCCTCCCAACTGAGGCCAAAATCGAGGATGCAAGCACATAGCATGTCCTTTAGGACCTGAATGGTCTGCTCTGTCTAACCGTCTGTCTACGGGTGGAATATTGTGATCAAGCACAACTGAGTCCCAAATTACTCCTGAAATCCCTTCCACATCTGGGATGTAAAGATTTCATCTCAATATAAGACTATTATTTATGGGACTCTATGGAGTTGAACTATCTCCTACATGTTGAGGCATCCTAAGCTCTCTACTGAACCATGTTCCCAAATCGCTAGGAAGTTGGATGACTTGGTGAGTCAATCAATGATCGTCCAGATGGTATCATTCCCTATGGACATACATGGTATACCCATAATAAATTCCACATATATTCTATCCCACTTCTACTCTAGAACCTCAATGGGTTGAGTCAAACCTATTGGAACCTGGTGCTCGACCTTCACTTACTGACAAGTGAGGCATCTAGAGACAAACTCTGCCATTTCCTTCTTCATCCGAGGACACCAAAACTGACGTCGGAGGTCTTGGTACATCTTTTACACACCTGGATGTACATCCATAGGGTATTTATCGAACTCCCTCAACACCTCCTCCTGTAATTTCATTGGTAAAACTGTGCATCCTCTATAAAGGATGACATGCTCCCCACCTTTTGAATATCTATCAGGGGCATGCCCTGTAGAGATCTAATCACATGTAGTCTTGTAGATGATATCTCCGAGTTGTGCCTACATCACATTCTATAAGAGTATAGGGTTAACCACAATCGACTGGAGATTATTTTCTTCATCTCCATCCACAAAATATATATAAATTGAGGCCAAGTTCTCAGAGGCCTCATTCAGCAGATGTGAACTCGATCATCAACTGAGATCATCTTCCACCATGTTCCACTTCTCATGAGTATATACTATCTTGAAGTCATAGTCCTAGAGGAAATATAGCCAATTTCATTGTCTAAGGTTCAGATCCTTTTGAGAAAAGATATACCTGAGACTTTTGTGGTCTGAGTAGACGATAAACTACTCGCCCATAAGGTAGTGTCACCACATCTTCAATGAGAACACTGCCCACACCAACTCTAGATCACAGGTCGTGAATTTTTGATCATGTGGTCTCAAATTCCAGGAACCATAGTGAATCCCCACTTTCCCTTGCATTAGGAAACTACCAAGTATGGTCCCTAATGTATTTCAGAACACCACGTACTCGACACCCTTGATAAAACACAATTTTTTTGAATATTTTACTGATAATAAATGAAATAATTTTCTCAAATTGTCCTAAATATGTTCATTTATGAAATATTTGGTATTAGATCATTCATTTGAAAATTTGATGAAAATTCTAGTTTTACCCTTTTAAAATGAATTATATTATTTCACACATAAATATTTTAATATGACTTATTTGAACAAAAAAATTCAAAACGTGTTCCTCAATTAATTTTCTACAACTTTTTTTCTGGACAGTGGACCTAAATCTTTCATTTGGTTGGACTAAATGTACCGTGAAGGAAAAGGTGGGTTGGACCTACTAGATTGGACATTCATTTTGTATTAGGGTCATAAATCCTTTATCTGAGCTTGGATAGGGCTCATATTTTGAGAGGATCTATCCAACTCAATTATTCAGAAATCATTATTCTTGAAGAAAATTTGTTTCACGCTTTTTGGAGGTCAAATGGGCAGTGCAAGTTGGCTTAAAATATTTGGCCGAGATTCTCCATTCACACTTGAAACCTATTTAAACCTATCCTCCCCTCCACTATATAAATTAGTGTTTTTATCATATGAAAGGGTTGGTACATGTAGTAGGAAGTTGAGGGAGGAGGATAAGAGGTTCCACTTCATTTATCCAAGAAATTCAATAAGGGTATCTCTTAAAGTAAGGATCCCTTCTTCGAATCCCTCTTCTTCTTCCCCGTGTTGTAATGTTTGTGTTTTCATAATAAACTTCTTTTTTATTATTTTATTTCTTCTATTTTATTATATTTTGTTCAAATTTCTTCTTCTATTAATCTTTCTAATTAGGCTGGAATCAATAGTAGAAATGTGATTGGGTTATACCCTTTCTAAGCATTTGCACGTGCAAAACGTTTCTACAATGACTACACTTCCCATGGAAGATTAGTTATTTTTAGTAATTGATCTACCTATAAAATTCTTAATTAATTTATTTTGAATCAATGAGATACTTTAATTCACTTAATAATATATATTAATTGAGTTTTTACTTTAAATGAAACTAGGCAAGAAATTGAACAATTGACACAAAAACACGTGAGGTCGAGTATTGTGTAAATTGTGAGAGCGCAAACATAATCGAAAAAACAAGACCATGTGGGATAAATTTATAGAGTTAAAATATAATCCCTAAGCTCAATTAATCCTCACATTCTATAATAGGCATTTATATTAATTTACCACTGACTATAAGCTAGATTTAGAACATTAATCAAAGTAGGGTGATGTGATTGCATGTTTCAAAGCTAGCCTTGGGTTTAATTCACATCATCTTTGTGGTAAAGTTAATTCTCGTAGGGTTTGGGAGTTAACAAGTTGGAGGATCATAATTAATTGGATGTTAATTTAGATTATAATGATAAATAATTTAGTGAAGAGGTAAAGTTAGATCAATTACACCTTTTATATATTTTCTAAAAAACATCTTCTTGTTGTGTAATTTTAATCAAACTTCATTTCAAAACTAAAAACAAAACAAAAATACAATCTTCTTCCAGCAAAATTATTCAAAATTTATAAACTATAATTAACCCCATAATTTTAATTAATGTTCTTATTTACTTTTATTTTACTTTCAAAATACCTTTAATATGTTGTTAAATTTACTTCCTCTATTGAGAGACGACCTTGGTCAGCCACTCTGCTTCACCTAAGTAACCAACAACACCATATCATTTGAAAGCTCCCATGACAGCGCCTTTAAAATTGGAGTCGTTTCCAGGGAGTCAAGTAATTATTTCAACCATTTAGTGGTATTTATTTTATTTTATATTTTATTCTATTCTTCTCTTATATCTTTCTTCTTTATACATTCTGAATTTTTCTTCTTTTGTTTTCTTCTTCTTCTTCTTTTTGGACCATCATGTCAAATTTCTCATATTTTATTTTATTATGGTCCACTTTTTTTATTTCCATTTTTATTTGATTTATGACATGAACTAATATCAAATATCTCTTATATCTTGATCCTGAGATTGAACATAGACTTCAGGCTCGAATCAGACATTCTCAGTCTATGGGAAGTTTCAACATTCAACCAGTTGGAGAATTCATCCAATCTCAGAACATTGAAATTGGAAGCAATTCAAATTAAACCATAAAGAAAGAACCAATGGATGAAAATAATGGAAATGAACTTAATATAACCATTCGATAATTGTATGCACCTTATATTAATTATCAACCAAATTGTATTGCATACTCAAATCTTGAATCGGACTTTGAACTAAAATCTAGATTAATTCACCTTCTTCCCAAGTCTCATGGACTCTCTATTGAGGATCCCAATAAAAACCTTAAAGAATTTAATGTGGTTTGCTCAACCTTAAAACCAAGAAATGTTTCTGAAGATCAAATAAAACTAAGATCATTCCCATTCTCACTTGATGGAGATACAAAGGACTGGATGTATTATTTACAACCTGAAGATGTAACTTGTTGGAATGATTTGAAACATATTTTCTTAAAAATATTTTTTCCAACATCAAGGACCACTTCCATTTGTAAGAAGATATCAAGGATCAAGCAAGCCCAAGGGGAGTCAATGTATGAGTACTGGGAGTGATTCAAGAAGTTGTGTGCAAGCTACCCCCATCATGAAATCAGTGAGCAACTCTTCATCCAAAAATTCTATAAAGGACTCACACATATGGAGAAAATCATGGTGGATGTCACAGATGGAGGAGCATTGGTGGAAAAACCACCACCAGCTGCACGTGTGTTGATTGACAAGATGGCCCAAAACTCCCAATAATTTGGTGATCGAGGTACACCACATGTCAGGGGAGTACATCATGAAAGTCCTTATTTTCTTGAGATTCATTTGATTGATACCAAGTTAGAATAATTGAACACTATAGTGAGTCCAATTTTTTGACACAAAATACATCCCAGTCCCCTTATTCAAGGCCTTGTGGAATTTGTACTAAGACAATCCACACAACTGATTGTTTCCCCCAACTACAGGTAACAGAAGATTGTGCAGCAGTGTTTCCTGGGAGACCATTTCTGCAGAAACAACAACCATATCCCCAAAATATGTTTGATTCGTTTTCTCCAACATACAACCAAGGTTAGAAGGATCAATCAGACATGAGGTATGTCTCTGGACAACAAAAAATGCCCCCCTTACAACAAAACTTCCAGTAGCCTCCACTTTACCAGCAGGGTTTCCAACAACCCCAAAGGAGATTTGAATCCCAAGAATAAACAAAACAAAAACAAGGTACTTCTAAACAAAAGGTATATTCTAATACTGATGATCTTTTGAAACAAATTGTTCTTAATCAAAATAATTAGCTAAAGAGTCAAGGTTCGGTGCTAAGGGAGATGAAGACACAAAAGTGCCAGATTGTCACTGCCCTCTATGAACTGGTAAGTAAGAACTTCAGAAATCTTCCTTCCCAACCTACTCCAAATCCCAAAGGAAATGTCAGTGCCTTCACATTGAGAAGTGGGAAGAAAACAACTAATATATCTTCACCTATCATTCCACCAGGATTCAACTCAACTCCAGAAAATCCCCATTCAAAACCAGTTGATGAGAAACCCAAGGAGAAAGATAAAGGTAAGAAATAGATTAATGATGTTCCTCCTAAACCCCTTCCCTTTCCTAATAGGGTAGTACAAACCAAGAAGATAGATGAAGAGGCAATTCAAAAAGAAGTTTTCGATACATTCAAGCATGTGGAGATCAACATCCCTTTACTTAAATCCATTAAGAAAATCCCAAGGTATGCCAAATTTTTAAAATAACTTTGTACTAATCAATGAGGGATCAAGGGAAATGAAAGGATCAATCTTGGAAGGAATGTGTCAACACTCATTACACCAAATCTATAAATTCCAAAAAAGTGCAAGGATCAAGGGACATTCACTATCCCATGAACCATAGAGGAGTTGCACTTTTTTGATGCACTTTTTTATTTGGGAGCTTCCATAAATGTGAAGCCTCACTCTATATTATCTTCTTTACAAGTTGGTGAGTTGAAACTGACCAGTGTAGTGGTGCAGTTGGCGAATAGAGTATAACATATTCAGCAGGAGTCTTTGAGGATGTACTTGTCTGGGTAAGAGACATGATCTTTCCAGCATATTTCTACATGATTAACATGGAGGATGCTCAGGTAAGTTCTCATGGTCCCATTATATTAGGTAGACCCTTCCTTAAAACTTCAAAAACAATCATAAATGTTACTGAAGGTACACATTCCATGGAATTTGGGGATGAAGTTGTGATATTTAATGTTATAGACTCCATGAAGTACCCCTTATAGGACCATTCTGCATTTTTTATCTCCCATTTTGAACCACAAAATAAAAACCCCATGGAAATTTATTGTCCTATGCTTAGAGAGATTATGAGTATTGGTTCTAGTTTTATGTATAAGTGTACTTCCACACCTATTTATGATGCACAAGACTCTCTTAGATTTGATTTTGAAATTGAATCATATTCTCATTTTGATCATGTGAACTCTAATTATGACATGGTTATTGAGTATGCTAATGGATTTGATTCTTTATTCTCTGATTTTGTTGATGTATATGCTGATATTGATGCTCTTTGTGCACATATTTTAGTTCCTTCAATTTCTCCATCCATACACCACCCCCCTACACTGGAACTCAATCCATTTCCACCAAATCTAAAATACTCATACTTGTTGAGTGGTGATAAATTACCTGTTATCATTTCTAATAATATCTCTATTGAACATGAAGAAAAACTTTTGAATCTTTTGAGGGAGAACATTAAGGTAATCGGATGGACCTTGGCTGACATAATGGGTATTAGCCCCTCCGTTTCCATGCATAGGATTATTTTGGAGGATGGGGCTAAACTGGTTAGGTATCCACAATGGACACTGAATCCAACTCTTTTGGAAGTTGTTAAAAAAGAAGTTGAAAAATTGCTCGAGGAAGTTATAATCTTTCCAATTTCAGATTCTCAATGATTAAGTCCTATTCAGGTTGTGCCTAAGAAAAGTGTTGTTACAGTTGTTAAAAATGAGAAAGATGATTTAGTTCCAAAGATGGTCCAAAACAGTTGGCATGTGTGTATTGATTATAGGAAACTAAATCAGTCCACCCGCAAGGACCATTTTCCCCTCCCATTTATTGATTAGATGCTTGAGAGACAAGCTGGAAAAATGCACTACTATTTCTTGGATGGATTTTATGGATATTTTCAGGTTTCTATTGCTTCGTAAGATTAGGAGAAGAAAACATTAAATTGTCCATTTGGTACGTTTTCCTACCGAAGGATGCCATTTGGACTTTGCAATTCCCCGGGTACCTTCCAGAGATGCATGGTGATTATTTTTTCTGATTTTATTGAGACCTACATGGAGGTATTCATGGATGATTTTATAGTGTATAGGTCTTAATTTGATGATTTTATCTCTATTTTGGAAAAGGTTTTGAATCATTATATTGAGAATAATCTGATCTTGAACTTTGAAAAGTGTCATTTCATGGTAGATTGTGGGATTGTCTTAGGGCATGAAGCGTCAAAAAATGGGATAGAGGCTGATATATCTAAGGTAGATATTATTTCATCCTTACCATATCCTTCATGTGTGTGTGATGTTAGATCTTTCCTAGGACATGCAGGATTTTATCGGCGCATCATCAAATATTTTAGTAAGATTGCTCTTCCTATGTCATGATTACTTCAAAAGAATTCTGATTTTGTGTTTGATGATTATTGCACGAATTCCTTTGATGAGATAAAGAAGTGTTTGACCACTCCATCGATCATACAACCCCCACGGTGGGAGATTATTTTTGAGCTTATGTGTGACACCTCTAACTTCTCAGTTGGAGATGTCTTATCTCAAAGGGTGGAGGGACATTCACATGTGATCTCCTATGCTTTGAGGACATTGGATTAGGCCCAATAAAACTATACAACCATAGAAAATTAGTTTCTTTCTATCATATTCACTTTCGATAAATTCTGTTCAAATTTATTGGGCTCTAAAGTAGTTGCTTTTTTTCTGACCATGCAGCTCTGAGGTGCCTCTTGAAGAAACTGGATGCAATGCCCGGACTTATCCGATGGATGCTCCTTCTTCAGAAATTTGATATTGAGATAAATGAAAAGAAGGTGTCAGAAAACATGGTGGTGTACCACATGAGTAGGCTTACTTACACACTATGGGATAACACCTTGGACCAGGTACCACTTTGAGACACTTTCCTCGATGAGCATCTTTATTCCATATCAAGTACGCATCCTTGGTATGCTGATTTAGTTAACTACCTTATTTTATCTAAAATACCTAAAAATTTAAAGAAACATCAAGTCCAAAAGATAAATATTGAGTTGATATTTTATGTTTGGTATGATCCATACCTTTGGCGCATGTGTAGTGACCAAGTTATTTGGAGGTGTGTTCCTGATCATGAGTTTGAGTCTGTTCTGTAGTTATGTCATACACTTGCTTGTGGTGGACTCTTTGGACCCTAATGGACAACTAGGAATGTTTTGTACTCTGGATTATATTTTCCTAGCTTATTCCATGATTCCCATGTGTTTTGTAAGTCATTCTCTCATTGCCAACACACTGGGAACATTTATAGGAGACATGAGATGCCCCAATAACCCATACTATTCTGTGATATTTTTTATGTATGGGGCATCGATTTTATGGGTCCTTTTCCTAGTTCCTTTGGTTTTTTGTATATTTTGGTTGATGTTGATTATGTGAGTAAATGGTTGGAGACTAAGGCCATCAGGACTGATGATTCTCATGTTGTTGTGGACTTTTTCAAAGCATGGAGTTTTTGCAGGTTTGGAGTACCGAAGGCCATCATCAGTGAAAAAGGGACACACTTATGAAATTGGAATCTTTCTTCCCTTATTCGGAAGTATGGGGTGACATACAAAACATCAACACCATACCACCCCCAAACAAATGTTCAGGCTAAGGTTTCAAATTGTGAGTTGAAACAAATTTTGGTGAAAATCGTGCAGCCAAATAGGAAAGATTAGAGCAAGCGCTTGGATTATGCATTGTTGGATTATAGGACATCATAAAAGACACCCATTGGTATTTCCCCATTTCATATTGTTTTTGGGAAATCGTGTCATCTCCATGTGGAAGTTGAGCATCGAGATTATTGGGCTATAAAGAAATGAAACATGGATTTGGCCCAAGCTGGAATCCAAAAGAAGCTACAAATTAAAGAGCTTGAGAAGATTCAATTGTCTTCATATGAAAACTCAAGGCTCTATAAGTAAAGATCAAAAGAATATCATGAAAAAATGATCCAACAAAGGGAGTTTCATGTTGTAGATAAATTCCTTCTCTACAGTTCACAACTGAAGTTGATGCCAGGTAAGTTGCATTCTAGATGATTAGGTCCTTATGTTGTGACTAATGTTTTTCCTTATGGTACAGTGGAGATCACACAAGAGGACACATGAAGGAGACTTAAATTCAATGGGAAATTTTTGAAGAGATACATTTAGGGACTTCTTACTGATGTGGTGGATTTCATCACACTGCATGACCTCATCATTACTTGAGCATATTAGGCTATTCCTAACTCTTTCACTTTTTTACTCATTTCCTACTTAAAATTAAAAATTTCATGTGCATATATCATCTCATGGGTTCACATTGAGGAAAATGACATATTTTAAGTGTGGGGGAGGGAACCTTTTAGTTTAGTAATTTCAATTGTTTTCCTGTTTTTCAATGATTTTCAAAAAAAATGTGTGTTTTTCAAATTTTGTGTGTTTATTTTTCAATTTTTTGTGTGTTTTTGAAACTTTTGAGCTGAAATGATTCTCGTCAACATTTTTAAATTCATATCAATAAGTGAAATAATTTATCCCATGAAATAAAGCATAAATTAATGCAGAAAATAACTATGTTTCAAGTTCAAATATTTAGTAATTTCATGAAAAGTACTCTGAATTTTGAATCACATGCCACATATCACTCTCTTTATATTTGAAATCACTTTCCTATGAGGATTATGAAACATTATTTTCATATTATTTATATTTACCTCATTTCTTGAGAGAACCAAATCATGCTTGATTTAACCAGAATTTGAATTATTCCTGTCAATACATGAGGGTTTGAGGTACATGTGTTTAAATGATTGAGGAATTTTTTTTGTTATTAAAGCCCAAATTTAAAAGAATCCTTTTTTTAATGGACTAACTTGAACATTTAATCCTTTTAGACCATATAATCCATGAAAACCCTGTTAGGTTAGCCACATTACAAGCCAGTTTTCCCTATCCAACCAACTCTTGAAGTCAAATTACATAATCTAGTTGAACTTAAGTGTGGGGGAAGTTGTCTTGTGTTGTGTTTCCATATTTTGTGATACTTTGGGTGGAAAATTAAATTATTAAGATATGTGTTTGATGATAAAGAAAATAATTATATTGAATGTTGTTCCTTTTCTGGAGATTTCAAGATAAATGAAGTTGTGCCTTTCTGGAGCTTCTAATAGAGGAAGAAAGTTCTGCCTATCTGGAGCTTTCAAGAAAATCATGCTTGATAAGATTGACATTTTTACTGCTGAAATGTTGATTGTTGTGCACATTCATTTATTTTTCATGATGATGAACATGAATTGTTGCTGTGGGGATTGATGAGGAGACTATATTTAAGTAAAAATTAGAATAATGCAATTTTGCTTCAAAAAGAGTCAAGCCCCCCTCATTCAGCCTCAGGATTTTTCATATCGTAATCCTACCAACCAAAAGCCACAGAACAATATTGAAAAGTATTCATGATAACCATATTTCATTGACTCACATCAGGTGGATATGTAGAAATTTATCAAGCCTTTGGCGACCCTTCTATGATTTTGGATGAGAAAGACATTGCTAAAAATTGACATTTGTGTGATAAGAGAAAATTCAAGTGAGGTAAGTGTTTTGTGCATGGAAGGATAAATGAAGTGGAAATATATTGAATGATATAAATGAAGAACATTAAATAATTTTTTTTATGAGGCATGATATCTTTTGTTTCTTGGTGTGGAATTGTTGGATCTCAAGGATATGTGTTTTAAAATTTGTTTTGATTTGATATTTATGTTTACTTGATATGAGGTTTTTCCCAGGAGTGAAAAAGGGTAAGTGTGGGGGAGTTGATAAAAAAATATTTTGTTGAATATTTTATTGATAATAAATGACATAATTTCCTCACATTGTCCTAAATATGTTCATTTATGAAATATTTGGGATTAGATCATTCATTTGAAAATTTGATGAAAATTATAATTTTACCCTTTTAAAATTCACTGTAGTATTTTTCACATAAATATTTTAATATGAAATATTTGAACTTAAAATTTTTTAAAAGTGTTAATAACTTAATTTTATACAACTTTTGTTCAGGAAATTGGAGCTACATCTTTCATTTAGTTGGACTAAATGGACCAGGAAGGAAAAGATAGGTTGGACCAGCTAGATTGGACATTGGTTCCGTATTTAGGCCATAACTCCTTCATCTAAGCTTGAATTTGGCCCATATTTTTATAGGATATCTCCAATCCAATTTTTCACAAATAATCCTACTTTAATAACAGTTGGTTCATGCGTTTTGGAGGTCCAATGGGCGGTTCAATTTGACTTAAAATATTTGGCCGAGATTCCCCATTCACACTTGAAACCTCATTAAACATAGCCTCTCATCCACTATATAAATTAGTGGTTTTCTCATTTTGAGGGTTTGGGATGTGAATTATGAATTTGGGGTCAGAGGAGAAGAGGTTCCACTCTATTTCTCCAAGCAATTCAATAATGGTAGCTCTTGAAGCAGGGATTCCTTCGTTGAAGCCCTCTTCTTCTTCCTCATGTTGTAATGTTTGTGTTTTCATAATAAACTTCTTTGTTATTCTTTTATTTATTCCATATTATTATGTTTTGTTCAAATTTATTCTTCTCTTAATATTCCTAATTGGGCTAGAATCAAGAGTACAAATGTGATTGGGTTCTACCCTTTCTAAACCTTTGCACATGCAAAACGTTTCTACGATGACTACACCGCCCATGGAAGAGTAGTTCTTTTTAGTAATCGGTCTACCACTAAACTTATTCATTCATTTATTTTGAATCAATGAGATAATGTAATTAACTTAATATGATCTATTAATTGAGTTTTTAATTTAGATTAAACTAAGAAATCAATTGAAAAACTAACACAAAAACACGTGAGGTCGAGTATTGTGTAAATTGTGAGAGCGCAAACATAATTGGTAAAAAAAGACCTTGCGGGATAAATTTATAGAGTTAAAATATAATCCCTAAGCTCAATTAATCCTCATATTCTAGAATGGACATGTGAATTAATTTACCACTGACCATAAGCTAGATTTAGAACATTAATCAAAGTAGGGTGTCACGATTGCATGTTTCAAAGCTATCCTAGGGTTTAATTCACTTCATCTTTGTGGTAAAGTTAAGTCTCATAGGGTTAGAGGGTTAAAAATTTAGGGGATAATAATAAAGTTGATGTTAATTTAGATGATAATGATAAATAATTTAGTGAATAGGTATAGTTAGATCAATTACACCTTTCAAATATTTTCTTAAAAAAACATCTTCTTATTGAGCCATTTTAATTGAACTTCATTTCAAAACTAAAAACAAAAGAAAAATACAATCTTTTTACAGAAAACTTTTTCTAGTTATATAAACTATAAACAACCCCACCCTTTTAATTAAAGTTCTTATTTACTTTTATTTTACTTTCAAAATAACTTTAATATGTCGTTAAATTTACTTCCTCCTTTGAGAGACAACTTTGGTCAGCCACTCTGCTGCACCTAAGTAACCAACAATCACATATCATTTGAAAGTGAACACGATAGTGCCTTTCAACCCTCCTCTGGAAACATTAGGATGGGAGTGCTCGTCAAACTCTGTCTCAGCTGCTGAAATCTCTCCTGGCACTTCTTCATCCATACAAAAGGTTTCCCCTTTTGTGTCAAGGCTATCATGAATTCTTCTACTCTAGAAAAGTTGGGTATAAACCTTGGATAGTACCCATCCAACCCAAGGAAACTCTACAACTCAATAACATTCTTAGGTGCCCCCCCAAGAAATTATCACCTCTATCTTTACCGAATTTACTACTACTCCAGCCTCTAGAATGAGGTGTCCCAAAAACTAGACATCTTGTATCCAAAACTGACACTTAAATAGCTTCCTATAAAGTTGGTGCTCTCGGAGTAAGTCTAGGACCATCCTTAAATGTATCATGTACTCCTCCTCGGATGCTGAGTATACCAAGATGTCATCAATAAAGACCACTAAAAACTGGTCTAGGTAGGGATGGAAGATCTTTTTTCATGACTCCCATGAACACTAGTAGTGCATTCATCATGCCAAATGACATCACTAAGTACTCATAGTGGTCATAGCGACATTTGAAAGCCATCTTCGGGATGTCCTCATCCCATGCCTGAAGCTAATGATAGCATAATCTGAGGTCTATCTTCGAGAACCATCTCACTCCCTTAAGATGGTAAAAGAGGTCATAAATCCTCAGTATTGGATACTTATTCTTCACGGTCACCTAATTTAGGCATGAGAAGTCCACAAATAACCTCAAGATCTTGTATGCCTTCTTGGAAAATAATGTTGGGGCTACCCATGGTGAAACACTGGGTCTCACGAATCCCTTCCTCTTCAAGTACTCCAATTGTACCCTCAATTCATGAAGCTCTATGGGAACCATCTGATATATCGGTGTGGATATCGGTTCCATCCTGGGGGATAGGTCAATCTAGAAGTATACCTCCCTGTGATGAGGTAGTCATGTAACATCTTCTGGAAAGATGTCCTTGTACTCGTCCACCACTATAGGAAACAAAGGACTCGTCTCATCCACTGCACTGAGAGTCATGATAGACAAATGATGTATCATTGGATGCACCCTCCTATGTGTGAGCCTATCCTTTGATAATTTTTTATCCCTTTCACTAACAAAGGAAAATCTAGTCCAATCACTATAGACACTTTTTTATCCCTTTCACTAACAAAGGAAAATCTAGTCCAATCACTATAGACACACTTCACTTTTCTCCTAAAAAATTAGATCTGAGAATGAACTGTGGATAACCAGTCCATACCCAGAATGATGTTGTAAGAATTCAATGCTTCCACCAAGAGATACCAACTGAAACTATCCCCCAAGAGTAAGGGAACACCATCAGAACTAGCGTTTGATCATCTAATCTCCTCTCGTGGGAGTCTTTAAGCATAGGTATCTATTTAAGGGTTACACTGGAATTTATGTGTCTCGAACAAGGGTAGTGGTGAGAAAATAGTGACACCTATGTATATCAAAACTATATATAGGGTGGAAAAGACTTTGATTGTGCCTCTAATAAACCTAGGATTCTTCAGATCATAAGCCTCTATCACCTGTAGCTGGCCTCTCCCCTTTCCACCAGCTCCTTGAGCTCGGTTTGAACCACTTGGGGGTGGTGGTGGTTGTGCCATAAACCTTTTTCCACCTTCTTCCACTCAACCCACTAATCTACCATGTCTTCCACCTGTAATACCATCCTGTTACTACCTCCACCGCTGCCTTGGTGGTACCTTGACCATCTCATGGTCGATAATACTGCTGGATAGACAATCTCTAGCTAGATGCCCCCGATCACTACACGAGTAGAATAGTCTGTACTTTAGCTGACTTTCTCTACCCTAGGAGGATCACACCACTGAGCTCATGCCCCAGGGTCATCCCCTAGTTTTCTTGACCTACTTGGGTCCCTATATCATTTGTTGTCTACCCGATGCCGAAGAATCTGCTACCTATCGCCCGGTGGTAGATCCCACTACCGGTGGATACTCCGGAAGAAATATCTCTACCAATAGAGCTCGCTCTAGCACCCCGACTTGCATAGGGATGCTATGTGATATCATCAATTCCATGATTTCCCGATTTATCCCTTTCTTAAAGGTACAGATCCTAAATAATGGGTCCCACACCATGTCTACAGAATAACGACAAACATCCATAAATCTCGCTGAGTACTCTGCTACTGACGGGATTCCCTTCTCCAGGTGTAGTGGATCCTGTATACGCATAGAGTATAACATCACTAGAAAGAAATCCTCTATAAAAATGTTCTCAAATTTTGTCCAAGATAGCATCGCCTCCTCATGATTCTGAGTCATGAGGCTGAACCATCTCCCCACTAATCCCTAAAGAAGGTTCGTGGTTAGGATTTCCATCTGGCCAGGAGGCATCCTCACTAAGCGGAAGACTCATGTAACTGCCTCCATCCAATCCTAAACTATCTGAGTATTTGTCTCACCTTGGAAACTAGAAGGTCGCTGCCTCCGGAACTCATGAAATGCACTAAGCCTGCGTGCATTATCTATTGGTAACGTCATTAGGAACTACTACCCTCCGGTTGGTGGTCTCACAGGTACACCACTGAGTGGTGCTATCACTTGAAACGGTCCCTACACTGATGAATCATTTCTTGGCGGACCATAATCGTGGTCACACCCCAGAATCCTAGATGGATGACTATGTGGAAGAATCATGAAATAGAAAAATATGTTCCATAGTTAATAAAGTATATTCGGTGAGCTGACTTTGACTCAAGAAGTACATGAGAACACACTCAATTCCTATATGATGCATGAACCATTAATTTCCCATGAAACTATCATTTTCATGTACTGAGTGGGAAATAATAATTCAAGGTCTTAGTTTATGGATACGTCGGCCACCGCACCAACACAGGGTTCCCTGGCCTAAAAGTCGAACTCAAAACACTTAACACTATTTCCCCAAAACAATAGTAAAACTGACCACCCTCTGATACCACTCTGTCATGACCTGTCCCCTAAGGCCCGTGGAGTGACTACCCCAAGTCTACCTCTCTTCAGCTCGGGGTGGGAAACTAGCGCCATGTAGGCATGTTCGACAAGTGGGAGAAACTTTCCCAAGTACCTATACATATGAACCCATCTCCAAGAAAAAGATGAAATTGAAAACACTAATTAAACATGGATACAAACCACTAAGAAAACCCACTCAGAGTAAGGTACAAAACTGAAAGAAAAAGGTGATAGAATAAAAGCCCAATTGAAAAGAAAAGTACAAGCTCTTAGATCTCATCTGTAGAAAACCTTACCTGAAGGGTAGGTATAGTAATCTATATGAATGGAACTGAAGAGAACCACGTCCGTTAGGTCACCCTAAATCACCCATTTCTTCAGCCCACTAAGGACTCTGTCAAAGTTTTTGATTATCTGCACAAGACACAACACATATAGGAAAAACCTATGCAAGGGTGAGTAAAAGAATACTCAGTAGGGACCCCGAATCACGAAGTAATTACACAAAGTATACAACAAATAAGATCACTAAGAAATACACCTAGTATGATACCAAAGAGGCACACAAAGTACAACCCCTAATAGGTACAGTCAATAGAGTCACTAGAGTTAGATCACACTATGTATAGTTCTATGTTATGTAAATATGACTGTTGTAAGAATCCACAGTTCCTTCAAGTAGTAACAAGCGAAGCATTAGTAGCACATGTGGTGTTGGTAACACACAGAGTGTCAGTAACACATGGAGTGTAGGTAACACATGGAGTGTATATAACAAACAGAGTGTAGATAACACATGGAGCGTCATCAAAGACTAGAGGATCCATACCCTTGTGGGATAGGGGAGTACCAACTCAATCTTGGTAAGACATAAAGTCTAAATAATACACATAGTCTAGGTAAGACACATAGTCTAGGTAATCAAATAGCTTCCAGGTCACATCCATCCACATGATTCTATCCTTAGTATTCTCATTCTAGGAGCACCAACTCCTCGAGCTAAAAGTTCATACACTAAATTTCATAGAAACTCACTAAGTGTATCTCAAAATTATTGCCTCATCGTGAGGGTCCCAATGCCATATATGACTCGTCCAACAGATACACAGTTTGAGAGCTATGGGTTTTTTTTTTGTAAAAATGGGTTAGTTGGGTCTGTGTCATGTCCAACTCGACCCGACCCGCTGAGTATGACCCGGAACGTAGAGTGCGGCCTAGTCAGCTTTCGGTCTGGCTGCCGACTCTGGCATGGCCTGTTTGAGTGAAACAGTTCATCCACCCAGAATCGGAGGGTGTCGTGTCCCTGGCTGGTCAATGCGGTCGACCATCACATTCAATGCGGTCAGCTGCCATGTAAACCGCCCCACGGTCCAGTTGTACCACAACCATGCATCGTGTGATGTGGCTTCGTGTCGCATCCAGTCGAGCCTGTTAGCAGCCATCGAGCTGACGACCTTGTCTGCCACCCGCGACCACTGAGTCGTAGGGTCCTCCGCCACCTACCATCGAGTCGGAGGCTATCTATAGCTCGGTGGTCGTGCCACCACTAGTGCCACCACCACTGACCCTCCTACCATGGGTCGCCGATTGCACTCTGGTGTTTTATTTTTTGTAACCAAATCACACCTGCATCCCTCGGGTCGTTTTCTTCATCGCCATGAGCTCTATATCTTCTTGCTGTCACTTTGGGGGTCCGACCATATTTGGAACCACCTGGTAAAACACGTCGCAACCACAAGGGTCCACCGAAGAAGAATGAAAGAATGGGGAAAATAGATAAGAAAAATAACACCCATAGAATAGACCTTGCCTTGTTTATGTTGGCCTTGGTCTGTTCATGTGAGTAGAAAATATGAAAGAGGAAAAAAATAATATTTAACAATTCATCCCCATTAATCCCGTATTTTTAACCATCCTACAAGAATGATTGAACCATGGATCAACCTATGCATGGGTTGGTATGTGTTCATAATTGTTAACAAGAATGGAGAAATAATTCATAAAGAAAAAAATAAAACCCCTAACTCAAGGAATGGATCGATTGCTAATGAAGCATGAGTCCTGCGTTCATTGTTATTCAATCTATCAGTTCCTGTTCTGAATCCAATCATCGATCCTCCACCATTTGTCATTCGTCGACAAGAGGAATTTCCAACGCGTTTCTTTTCATTTTTCTAGAGCCTCCAGGGATCATAAATCCGATCTCACATACCTTCCAAGCTATTAAATGAAGAAACGTGTTTTAGTGTTATTGTTCCACTGAGTTGCAGTGTTTCTATGTTGTTTCATTTATGAAATCAAACAACTACTTATTTATGTCATCGCAGTTCGGTTTCATCACTGTTAAATGTTAAAATAAACTTTTTCTAAGTTTATTTTATTTTCCTTTAAAATGTCCAAAAAATATTTTCCACAGTTGACCCGCACTGGTCGAAGTTAGGTCCTGCCTAAGAAAAACCCACTACTATGAACACAATGGTGCCCTTAGATTTCAAATCCAAGAAATTGTTTAAAAGTTACTAAAACCGCACATGATTTCTATTTTTAATAAACTTAAAAATAGTTTGAACATTTATTCTGAGAACCTCGAGCCTCGTAATCATGTGTCATCTCAGTGCCTAGTCTTGAAATAATCCCATATAATTTTCAAATATTTTACATGGAAAATATAGGACATTACATAAATCCCATGGGAAGATGAAGATTTTTGGGTATGATTGCAGAAATTTTCTGGACAAAGCATAATGGGCCTAAGACCCATCAAAAAAAAGTGGGGCCCACAATCCAAGCCCAATGAAGCTCAAATTTTTTAATTTAGAAAGTGAAAAATATGGGGATAATTTAATTCATCTATGGAGAGAGCTAATTCTGATGTTTTCATGGAGATAAAGGGATCCCAAGTTGACATTTAAATGGTGGGCCGGATTTGAATGCCCATGAAGTCATCCCATGAGATAAACCCTAACATCCAAACAGATGTTCCGAATTTCTTGAATTTTTAAAAACTATTAAAGGAAACATGTAATAAGATATTTTCCTTCTAAAACCCCTTATAATTTTTCCATATTTAGTTACAAATTCACATGTCAACAAAGGGGGTGAATCTAGATGATTTTCCTAGTCAACTTTGAAACGTCAAATTTCCCTTGATTTTGTCACCCTCCTTTTGAATCTCTCAATTAATAGAGAAGGAATGTATTTTTGGTGGGTCAACCTAAGGATCTTAATATTTTATATAAAGACCTTGTGGTTATGGGGGTTGGGATCCATGTTTTTCCTTTCAATTGTAATTTCATGCTTTAATTTTGTAATTGCATCGTCGATTTTTCCCATGTAACTTTTTTTTCACCTTCATTTAATTAGTAAAAGTCATATTCTTCTTATTATTCTTCATTTATTATTAAATTTTTCGTATCAAATTTATATTTTTTCCTTATGTAGTGAGGCTATTCACATAATCTTTTTTGAAACACTTCACACAATGGTGGAGTGTTTATTATTTCTTTTTCTTATCCAATTCAACTCATAGAAGTCTACTACCCTATTATATTGATAAAAAAGAATAAATGGAGAGCTAATACTATAGTTGGTTGATCCAAGGGAGTATAAATGGTATGTATTGGATGTTATTTCTCATTTTAATAATTCTTAATCGATTCTATTTTTTATATTTTCATTCAACGATGTACCTTCTCCTTTGAACTCGTCAATTTTAAGGACACACATCCCGAGTGATAAAAAGATCTTATACCTTGGTTTCCTCATCAATATGATCATACAAGTGTATAGGTGATCATCCTTAGGATAGTGAAGACTCAATATTCTAGGAGTGATTTGCGAATTTCATATTTTGTTAATGTAAATGATCGAATTTAATACATTGAAATAATTCAAAAAGAAATTTATCCAATCCACCCCATGTGATAACCAAGGATCAACTCATTATTTTCAAATTAAATCCACTTAATTATTTAAAAATATCATTTAATAATCCAATCAATTCAAACCCAAGTTGGAAACTTCATATCTAAATCACCTCTGTAGAATATTTTTTTCTTTATGTTTCTTCTTTGGTATCTGAGGATTTGATAACCCATGTTCTGATATAGGATACCGCTTTAACCATATTTCTTAGGTAACTTGGGATGCTACTAAGAATTGTTGTTGAATCAAAATAAATTATGAGTGAAGTGAATATTCATTTAATTTACTTGTCAATAGCATCTTTGATGATCTCATGTTCCTCTGATGTACTATAAAAAACATATCTATTATCAATCATTGTTATAAAAACATCCTTGTTTAAACACTACCTCTCTGAATTTTCTATACTGTGGTTCAAACAACATGGCACAACCCCACATGAGGTTTTGTATAAGCATGGTTCTATGAAATTAAAGTTTTTCCAAGCCGAGTTCCACCCACCACCTGTAGGTAAAACTATAGATAAATAATATCACCTATAAAGAGTTGTGTGAGAGAATTGAAAATTTAATGAGGGGTTCCTGCATACATTGATAAGTTTTTGAGCTATTTTTTGTGAATGGATTGCACCATGTTAAATTCCCACTTTGCAAGCCTCAACAATGTAGGGTTTTGGTTCCCATATTTCTTAAACTTCTCAATGAACCTCCTTGCCTCGAACCTAGAAGTAGACCAGAGAAATGGAGAATCCAAGGCATGCTCCCCCAATCTCTTCGTGGTTCATGGAGAAATATTCTCCTTGATGATGTTGATATGAATAGTGGTGAAGTATGTCACCTCATCCATCACCTACTCACCTTCCCACCCCTAGAAAGACCCCTCATCCTGCACCCACTCACCTTCCCATTTCCATTTATTCAATATACATGGTAGTGACACACATTAAAACTATACAACTATTTAATGAGTCTATACATAAAATATATTAAAAAAATGTATGAAACTATACATGAAAACATGATACTCTATTTTCCCACAGTAGTGGTGAATATTACATCAATGGCTTGACATAATTTTATCCTTCCACTCCACATTATATTAAATTTTTTTCATAAAATTGAGTGGGGATATCAACATTACATTATCGTATAATGTAATGTTGAGAGGGGGAAAGAATGTTAGGATTCATAAAATGTGTTTTTCATTTAACGGAGAAAGACACACATTGATTCAACAATAAAGACATATCTGATACTATTAATGGGTTTTAGGGTTTCATCATGTGAACAAAATAAATGAACTAAAAATCATATATATGATCGACCTATCCTTTATAGAATCCAAAATAATTGGAATGAAGAAAAAATGCATAACTAAAGTGATGTGTGATCCATCCTTCACTATTCATTATACACCAGATAAAATCAAACATCTATGAAACTAAACTGTTTGAAAAATTCATAAATCATTACATATAAATTGATTTACAAAGGCGTGCATGTTCTACGTGTTTCTTCGGTTCTCAAGTTTCATAACCACCACTGCATCTGACCACCCCAACCTGGTTTGATGTGTTTAGGTAAACAAAATAGGGACACTCAGCCTCCGCAATACACTCCCCCAATTTCTATTCCACATTTTATTATCAACAGAATATCATACATAGTTCTGGTTGTGTTTGAAAATCATACTCGAAGCACAAAATTGCCTTACTAGGAATTCCTAGAGCCTATAAAAGGTTAAAAAATTTCCCTAGACACGTAAAAGATTAGCGACTTGTAGCGACAAAAAGTAACCTAAATATACATTATAGACATTTACAAGGTTTATGTAGGCATCGTGAAATGTAGGTTTCAACTTCACATCTTCCTAGATGAAAGAAATTAGTAGGGAAAAAATTAAAAACAAAAAATGGTAAATGTAACCAATGCCACAAAATGGGGGTACATGGGGGGGAAGTAGCCAGTTGGAAGGAAGCTACATTATATACAATGTCTCATAATGGGAAAGGTAACCAAAGTCACAATATATATATATATAATATAAATTGAAAAATATACACATTCAGAACTGAAAATCAAGAATATCAAATCACTATTGGATTTGATAACCTGGTTAAATAATAGTAACAACTTAAAATCACGAATAACACATGTTTTATGCAATATGGAGTGCCCAATGAAAATATAAAATTTTAAGTAGAATACATAATCAATAAAAACCAATATATATGCATAATATTATTTCCAATATGATTAAATATATACATATACAAAATAATACATAGTCAATATATTCAAAATGAAAAATGATACACAATTCTGGACAGAGTTGATAAAAATGCTAAATTATATATGAATAAATATTTACATGAATCAATAGAAATACATATTATAAGAGCCCTAATTGATGGAAAAACAATGAATGGAATAAAATACATGAAAAATAACAAATTCAAAGGAAAAAACTATAGGGAAAATGGAAGGTATAAAATACGTGTCTATAAGGAAAGTAAAAATATTAAGACTCCTATAAAATTATAAGGAAAGTGATGAATGAAAAAAAATGAGTCACTTTAATTAAAAAATGGATTATGAAAGATTTTAGGGAAACTATAATAAGAGTATGAAAGATTACTAGAGGCCCATTTGAATTTTAACTTCCAAATAACCTATATTAAATAAAGCAGGAAATATATAAAAATTATCTAGTTTTAAAAAAATGATAAATGCTTCCAAACCATAAACTTGATTAGCCTTTTCTTCAATGTCATAACCCCCTAAAAATGATTATGAAAATAACTTAAAAACTAAAAAAACACTTTTCCATCAAAAATATCTAATCTTAAAAGAAATTCACACCAATATAAACTATAATGTATCATTCCTTTGTAAATGAAGATGATTTTCATGCTTCTATATGAAACCAAAAAATCCAAAATGACCAAAAAATCCATAACGATCCTTACGGTAACATAAAATATATACTCTTAATGATACTAAGTGAAATACCATAAGTGAAGTGAAATAAATTGTAAAAGGTTTTCTTCTATAGTTTTAATCATATATGGAGTGGGAAATACCTTTTATAGAGTGAACATGGGTACTTTTTACATGAAAAGAACAATATATTACATTTGATAATGATAAATTATTTTGTATAGTAACATGCACCGGGTGACTTACGTGCTCTTTTGAGAGGTGGTTGTTTTCAATGCTTATACCAAATAATGGTAGTGTACCTTTTATTTTTATTTCTAATTCTGAAAATTGAGGGAAACAATATATCCACATAAATTTGGTTAACATAAAGACTCTCAGGAATCTATATCAACCTCGAAAATATAGATCAAACCTAGAGGTGTATCTATATTCTTATTCAAAACTATCCACCAGTGCCCATAAAAAATACATCATTTCACATTACATCTATAACATCTCAAAAATAAAACCATTTTTTCTAGACATATGTGTGTAAAAAATACAATAAAATTAAAATGTACAATACCCACTTGATAGAAGTCGTCAAGATTGAATGATAGTTATTATGGTATCAGATTCTTTTTTTATACCCCAAAGAATTATCTATTGAAATGAATACGCTTTGAATTATCCATCACTACAAAGAAACATGGAAGTGGAACATGCATTATGATTTAGGTCATAAAATTACAAATATAACAATACAATTAATGATGTAAGGTGATTGGGGAAATTTTGGCTACACTATTTGAAAACATGTTGAAAATCCTTATAATAGTAAAAAGTCAATGATTTATTATAAAATTTAAAATGATACAAATAGAGTAGAATAAAATATAGATGCATGAAAGCCTTATCTTCATAACTAAACCTAAAACTAAATAAACGCAGCATGATCACCTGTAATGAAAATTTTAACCATAGATACTTTCGTGTGGAGGAATTTAACCCAATGTAATCCATGCCAACTTAGTTGAACAATCTAAAAATTCTACATAGAACCACTAATAAAAAATTAGAATAAAACACCCTGAATACTACGGATGACATAACCAATCATAGAGGGGTAGGATTATGCATCGTAGAATAATAATTAAATGAAATGTTTTTTGGATGATCAATAATATTTAAAAATGGGTATGTAAGTATCATATTTATGGATATGATGTATCATTGGTGTCAATGATGTAATAAGAGGCCTAATTTATGGGGGAAAATGAATGGAATAAAACACATGAAAAATAAAAAATTTGTAGGAACCAATTATAGGAGAAAATGGAAGATACAAAATACATGATTTCAAGGAAACTAACAATATTGAGACTTCTATAAATTATAAGAAAAGTGAGGAATGAAAAAAAATGGATCAATTCCATTAAATAAATAGAAGATGAAATATTATAGAAAATTATAGTAAGAGGATGAAAGATTACAAGAGGTCCATTTGAACGTTACTTGCTAAATAAACTGTATGATACAAAAGAGAATAATTATTTAATGAAATGATTTTTGGATGATCAATAATGTTTAAAATAATGGGTATGGAAGTATAATTTCCATGGTTATGATGTTTTTTTGGAGTTAATGATTTAAGAAGAGGCCTAATTGATGGTATAAACAATTAATGTAACAAAATACATGAAAAATATCAAATTTAGAGGAAACAACTATAAGGAAAAAATGGAAGATACAAAATACATGACTATAAGGAAACTAAAAATATTGAGACTCCTATGAAATTATAAGGAAAGTGATGAATGAAAACAAATGAATCAATTTAATTAAACAAATTAGTGATGAGATATTATAGGGAAATTATACTAAGAGGATGAAATATTACCAGGGTTTCATTCAAATGTTAATTGATAAATAAAATTTATTATTTCTATGCCTTTTTGATTTTTTACCACTTTTAAAACATTTTACAATATACAATCTAATGTATGTTTAAATATAAAAACATAAAATATGTTATAATTTTTTTTAAAAGGGGGTTAATTATTTATTTAAAAAAATGTTTCCAACATGAAAATATATCTTCAAGGTTTCAAAAAAATGAAAATTATTAAATAGTTAACTTATATAAATTTTAATTTTTACTTACAGTAGGTTGTGAAATAAAAATACCTCACCAAATGATCATAGAACATAGTATAAGAGGCATGATTATGGTTTAAAAATTCTGTTAAGAGGTTACCTTGAAAATCTGACGCTCTCTTGATGATGTGTTATGATTCTAATAGTATTTCCACAATGACTTAGAGAATAACTTCAATAGAAATAGATGACAGAGTAAGAATTTAAATGAATAAGGTTATTAGGACTTTTTTATCTAATAGAATAAACCATTATTATAAAAAATGGGTTACCAAGACTTAGAAATACAAAAGTTGGTCAATAATGATTTGTAGAAAATCTTGGTTGCGAAGATAGGTCATGTAGTTGGAATCGATATTAGAAAAATACCTTGGAAATCCAGAAGTCGATGGATGATTATTCATAAAAAAGTGGTTTGTAGGAAGCATTTGATATTTATCTAGAATTTGTATGAGAACAATGAGGTCAAGTTGTGGATTAAAGGAGATGTATAGTTGAGGAAGGAGATGAGATTGTAGGGTGAGGGAGATGAGATTTCAAGAAATCATTTTCACATAGCCCTAACATAATTGACGAGGGAGAGAGGATTTCAGGAGAGGGAATGCGAGAATAGAGGAATGATTAATGTGGGTATCGATATTTCTAAAGAGTTAGACAAAAATTAAGAATAGTTTTAGAATGAAGTAGGTGGAGACATGTGGAGGGGGGGGGAAATTATTTAGTATATATAATGGATTTTATTAATTAAATAATTAATATTAATATAATTAATAAAAATATTAATAAATAACTCACTATTTATTAATTACTTATTAATTAATTATTAATAGTTATTAGTTATTAATTAATTAGGAATTAAACTAAGAGAAATCACATAGTTCTTGGCTAGTGTCTCAGGGAAGGAGCATGAATTTTTCATGATTTTCTGAAACTATGAAACAAGAATGTGGTAAGGCTCTACCATTTGATATAGCCATTTTTTATAGATAGCACATGATTTCCCAAACTTTGGGACTAGCCCACGCAATCTTCCTATTGGAAGACATTATAGAGAGAAAAAATAATGATGATGGTTACCACATTCATTTCACTCAAAGAGGGTGACACCCTACCATTATTTCCATATTTAATTTGGTAAAAGATATTTAATTGAGGGGAACCCAAAGGAGGGTGTTGATAGGATATAAAAAGGGATCTCATCCAATAGTTTTCATCATCGGATTCTCAAGAAACACATCTACAGCTTTGAGTGTAGTATTTTGTGCAGTGTTTCTCTAGATATTTAGGATATAATTTATTGATTGTTTTCTCCTTATAATTGATATAGTTTGTAACAATGTTTTACCAAAGTGAAATCCTTCTATTTTCCCATGGTTTTTACCCCTTTCATTTGGGAGGTTTTTCCATGTTTCATTCGGTGTTCATTTTATTTCCATGTTTGTTCACTTTATTTTTAACTCTCAATTATCATTTTACCAAAGGAATAATTATTTATCATCCAAAAAAGTGGTATAAAAGTCAAGGTTCTATCCCTAGGAAATTATGGAGTAACGACATGTCCAAATGGTGGAGAAATTTGAGATTGAAAAATTCAATGGAAATGTACTTTCATTGTCTAAAATAAGGATTCAAGTGGTGTTTTGGAAAGATAATTTCATACCCACAATTAGAAAAATACTGGTGGGTGTGACAAATGAGAGATGGAATGACATGGATGGGAATGTTATTTCTAACATCCATTTGGATTTGGTAGATTAGGTCCGGTCAATAATTGTTTGGAAAAAGGCAGTGAAAGAAATTCGGGATAATATGATACAAATGTACGAGGAAAAGTCACTCCACAATAAAATTTTCTTGAAGAGAAAATTATACAGTCTTAAAATAGAAGAGTCGTATTTGTTGAATGATGACATAAACACCCTCAATATCCTTTTTGTTTAACTTATGACATTGGGCTATAAAATTTTGGATTCTAAACATATGGATATTCTATCCATAGTTTTCTAGATTCATATGATAAACATATCATCAACCCCATTAATAATATCCTAATGGATATGTTTCCCTTCAATGATACTACAGATTCGGTTTGTGAAGAAAAAAATCAGTGCAAGAATAAGGAATATAGATAGAAAAATTCACACTAAGTTGAAGCTCTGTCAATAGAAAGAGGAATAATGATGGAGTGTGGTTCCAGTGGGCGCCAGAATCCTAGTAGGTCTAAATCAAGGAGAAAGAAGAAAAATGTCAGATGTTACTATTGTGGTAAGTGGGGAAATGTTAGCAAATAATTTTTTAATAATAATGGTGGTGAGAAAAACTCTCAAGGAAATGTGGTGAGTATATATGGAAATGTAGATGTATTAGTTAGTGAAGTAGCAATGACTATTAAAGGTAGATATCATCTCGATGATTCATGGATTATTAACTCAAGTGAAACATGGCACATGACCTCTTGATAGAAATGGTTTGATCTATATGAAACTATCCCGGAAGGAATTTTGTACATGGGTAATGATCGTACATTTAATATCATTGGAGTCAACACCATAAAACTGAAGATGAATGATAACATAGTTCAAACCATTCAATGAGTATGCCATGTGAAAGGCCTCAAGAAGAACATTTTTTCATTGGGATGATTTAATGACATCGGATGAAAGACTCACACCGAGAAAGGGATGATGAAGATTGTGAAGGGATAACATGTAGTGATAAAGTTATAGAAGATATCAAAGAACCTATATGTGCTTTTGGGTGAAAAATAAAAGGATTTTTAGATAGTTTTCGCATCAACTGCCTTAATGGAATAGTTGAAGACATTATAGAATCAAAATAATCTCCATATGTATAAATGAGGCATGAAAATTCAATCTTGTGGGAAGCTAATATATAGGCTTACAAATTAATCCTTACCATTTTATAATCATTTTGTTTAGTAAGAAACATAGGTTGAAGTTTGGAATGCCAACGACGAGGAGCAAGGAGATCTTGGAGTTGATCTATTCTGATGTTTGGGAAGCATTAGTTGTAACCACAGGAAGAGAAAGGTACTTTTTACCATTGATTGATTACTATTACAGGATATTTTGGGTGTTTCCCATCAAGAAGATATCATATTTATTTGAAGTCATAAAAACATTGAATGCGTGGAATGAGCTTGAATCTGAAAAGAAGATCAAGTGTTTGAGGATTGGAAATGGTGGAGCGTATACAAGAGAAGTGTTTGATTATTTTTGTCAATAATAAGGCATCAAGATACAGTTCGTGGTGGCATACATTCCTTAGTAGAATGGAGTGGCAGATCATATGAATAGAAACATTTTATACAGAATAAGGGTGATGCTGAAGAATGCAGGAGTTACCAAGACATTTTGGGAAGAAGCAATAAATACCACCTAAAATGTGATAAATCAATCCCCTTTATTGGAAATTTATCTAAAGACGTTGATGGAGATGTGTAATGGTAAACCTATTGATTATTTTCAATTGAAAACTTTGGAAAGCCTTGTATATTAACTTTTTAATGGCTATGAAAGAACAAAGTTAGACTCGAGATCCAAGGAATATATCTTCTTGGGATATGTTGATGGTGTGAAGGGGTATCATTTGTGGAATCCAACTTCCCAAAAACCTATCATCATCAGAGATTTCATTTTTGTATAAGACAAGGTGAAATTGACGATTGATAAAGACCCAACGAAAAAGAGTATAGAAACTACAACAGTCGGGGTGAAGGATGAAACAAAGGAAGAACGAGTTTCGTTTAAGGCATTACCAGAGTAGGATGATCAAGTACCAGATGATCCTAGACTATGAAGGTAAAATCAAGAGAAAATAGAACCAATATGGAACTCTTATTATGTCACTAATAGTAATGTTACATATTTCTTATTGATAGAGTATGGATATCCATCATATTTTTTTGGAGGCAACCCACATTCCAAATGTATCTTCTTGGATGGCAGCGATGTAGGAGGAACTTGATGCCCTTGACAAGAATAAGACATGGGAACTTATTCTATCATCTTATGAAAGGAGGGACATTTGGAACAAATGGGTCTACAAGATCAAGAAGGATTAAACAGACCAAGTGGAAAGATATCATGTGAGACTAGTGGTCAAATAATATACTCAGAAGGAAGGTGTTGATTTCAATGAAATATTTTCTCCTGTTGTTGGATTGATGAATATTCAGGTAGTTATAGAAATGTGTGGTACATACACTCTACTTTTAGAGTATCTATATGTGAAAACATATTTTCTATATATTGATCTTGATGAAAAAATCTATATGCTTCAACCAAAATGTTTTTTCAAAGAAGGTAAAGAGAACTTGGTTTTTAGGTTGAAGAAAATCTATGTATGGTCTCAAATAGGTGTTGAGGTATTTGTACAAGATATTTGATTCCTATATCATGAGATTTAGACACAATTTGATTAATACAGATCCTTGTTTATATTTTAAGTGTCTAGATTGTAATAATTTTATCACTGAACTATTTTTTGTGGATGGTGTGTTGGTTACAGACCCCAATAATGATCAAATTTAGGAAACGAAGGCGAGGTTGGATAGGGAGTTTGATATGAAGGACATGGGACCCAAAAACTAGATTCTTGGGTTGTAGATTTATCAAGACAAGAATAATGGAAAGATTTAGCTACCACATAAGAATTATTTGAAGAAAGTCTTGAAATGCTAAAACATTAAAGTATCTAAGCCAATTTCTACTCCTCTTCCCATTAATTTCAATTTATCCTCCATGATGAGTCCTAGTAGTGAAGTAGAGAGGATAAAAATTTATCAAGTGTTGTATGCATCAGTAGTGGGGAGTCAAATGTTTAATATGGTTTGTACTAGACACTAAATTTCACATGTAGTAGGAGAAGTTAGTTGGTACATGGAAAATCTAGGATAGGAGAATTGGATCATGGTTAACAGGATCTATAGATACATTAAGGAAACCAAAGATGTTTCATTATGTTATGGAGGATCATATTCTACAATAAGAAGCTATGTTGATTCATATTTTATAAGTGATTCTAATTGGAGGAAATCCAATACTGGTTATGTGTTTACTCTTTCAGGGGGAGGTGTGAGCTGGATTTCCAAGTTATAGTCTTTTATGGCCTTATCCACAACTGAGGTAGAGTATATTCTAGCTACAAAGACTTGAAAAGAGTCGATTTGGATGAAAATGTTTCTAAAGGAGACCAGGCACAAATAGAATCATATTTTATTATTTTTTTGATAGTCACAACACATTTCAAATTTCAAGGAATCCATACTTTCATTCCAGGATGAAGCACATTGTCATAAAACATCATTGTTTTAGATGTGGTGGAGGAAGGATGTGTGAATATGGATAAAATTCACACTAAATAAAATCTGGTAGATTTCTTGATGAAAGCAATTGGTTATGATAAGTTCAGATGGTGTAGATCCTTGAGTGGTTTTACAGAGACATGAGAAGCATGGTTAGAAGATAGAAAATATGTTTTGAGATGTTATTGGAACTTAATAAAATCTCCATGTAGGATATATGTTTGAAGAAGTTATGGAGAGAGAAAATAATAATGTTGTTCTATGCATTAATTTCTTTCAAAGAGGGTGATACCCTACCATTATTCCCCCATTTAATTTGGTAGAAGACATTTAATTGATGGGATCCCAAAGGAGGGTGAGGTAAGGCTTTAAAAGGGGATATCCTCCAATAGTTTTCATCATCGGATTCTCAAGAAACACATTCTTAGCATTGAGTATAGTATTTTGTGAGTGTTTCTCCACATATTCAAGAGAGAATTTCATGATCATTTGTCCTTATAATTGATAGAGTTTGTACATGCATTTTTACCATTATGATATCCTTCTATTTTCCTGTGGGTTTTTACCCCTTTCATTTGGGGATGTTTCCGCATTACATCTGATGTTCATTTTATTTTTTTCATTTTTTCACTTTATTTTTATCTCGCAATTATCATTGTACCGAAGGGCCAGTTATTTATGATCCAAACATTGTCCCTCCTCTCTCTTGGGGTGAACACGGTTGGTGCATGGTTTGGGAAAACATTTTTCTTAACTTTATGAGTTTCCCATGTGTTGAAAAATCTTGAAATTTCTATTCTTCCCTCCCCTATTTTAACCACAATTTGATCCCCCTCTCCTTATCTCAGTTTTGGCACATGAAGGGGTCCCAAAACCCCCTCCCCTTTGAATCTCCTTCTCCCATGGATGCCACTCAATGATTATAAGGTAAGTTTCATTGAGTTTTTAGCCATTTTACTTCTCATATATTCTTTTTCCAGTTGTTTCTTGGGTTTTCTTGGTGGTATTCTCTCTTGGAAAAACCCTATGGTGAGTGTTGCCAAATTTTGGTCAATTTATTTAGTTCTAGGGTATGTGCATTGTTCCTTAGGATTATTTTATCCTTATCAATGGTTTCATTTCATATGTTCATCATTGAGTTATGTGTTTCTATCCATTTCCATTCTAAAGCATACCATTTTATTCTTGAGAATTTCTAATTAATTTATGAAAGTTTTTATTATGCATGTGATGTGTTTATTTGATTTATTGTAGTGATTTCATGTTATAAAATTTGGTGGAAATAGATTTCAAAGGGGTTTCTTTAATTATTCTTATATATAAATGTATGTAAGGTGTTCATTAAAATTCTCATACCCTTTTCAAAATGTATTTGGGTGTTTTTAAATAATGATTGGACTTGGTTGTGTTTTTATAGATTTATTTTCATTGTGAATTGAAGGTGGTGTGTGGTTTGGGTGTCTCTTCATCGCTTGATGGGTGTGTGTAAAATTTTTGAAAGGCTATTCCAACTTTTAAATGGGAACCTGTGTAGCTTGGAGATGTTTTGAGGGATCAATTAGATGTGGGTACATCCATATGTTCATGGGGTGCACATATGGATGGGATTAGAAATTATGGTGGCCTGTTTTAGAAAATATCTCTCTATTGGACGGGATTTTCAAACACTATTCCCTTCTTCCATTCCTTCTCCCATCTATTCCCAAAATGGTACTTTAAAAACCCTTGTTACATTATAAATGGTTCTTTGGTGTCAAAATGATGAAAATATGGGTTTCAAAAATGATTTCCAATTTCTTGGCTCGTTTGGAATTTTGAGACATGGCTTGGTAACTAAAGGGCTTAAAGTCCTGTTTGGAACTTTGAGATGTGGTATAGTTTCTAAATGACCTAAAGGCATGTTTGGAACCTTTCATACATGTTGTGAGTTTTCATCTAGGTCTTAGAAATTAATTACAAAACAGATTTGGAATCTTGAACATTAAAGGCCCAGTTGGTACTTTATAGATCTTTTAGAAAGTGGTTTCAAAGAGATGAAATTTAGTCCCAGTGGGATCCTTTGGTGGCTTGTTGTGAGATGGGAACCCCTATGGTGGATCCTTTGAGGAGAGGGTCATCGCATAAGTGGTGTCAGTTTTTGGTCTAGGAAATAATGGCGGTTGTGGGTTATTGGTTTGATCCATGCATGTGAGGACCTACCCATTTACCATGTACTATTATCATGGGATTCACGGGTGTCATCTAGAGGGTCAAGTGATGGTTGCTTATAACCTCGATTAGATGGGATGGTACCCTCTATATTTTTTAAGAGGCTTGGTGGGACGCACCAATGGATTGGCCAATTTAGAGTGTCCAGTTGGTTATTCACTTTGAATTTACACCATATGTCAGAAGGTGAGTCCGAACTGAGTACATCCAGGGATTTCTTCTAGATATGTTTAGGAAATACCCATAAATATTATCTTTATGTTCTATTTGTTTTGTTTCACTTGATTATTTTGTATGCTAGTGTCTGCCTGCTTGTTTTTGTTTCCTTCATTGTTAACATAACTCCTTTTTATCTGGTATGGTACTTTGCTTAGTTTTTTGTTTTTTAAACTGGTTTGAGAAATTTAAATCTGTTTTGAAAAAAGTATTGAGGTGTGTGTTGTTTTAAAAGATAAATCTCTCTTTGGTTATTTAAATGATAAAACCCTATTTTCATAAATGTATTTCAAATGAGTGTTTATAGACTATTTTAGGAAAGAAAATTTATGGATTATTTTGTGATTAACTACTGGGATATTTATGCTCACACTATACTTGTTTCATTCAGTGTTAGTAGACCCGAGCTATTTGTAAGGTTCAGGTTTCTTGTTCGAGTGTGTGCCTTTGGTGTGGGATGGTCTTGTTGTTAGTGGTGACCAAGAGTGTAATGACCCAATGTTTTTCAATGGAAATTACCTTCTCATAAATATGTCATAAAGTCACCTGAAAACACAAAATAATGAACTACTAAGAGCTAAGTGACCTTTAAACATAAGTTTGTCACTTCTCTGTTTGGAATTTCGAAAATCTGACATACACGGTTGAAATCAGTAAGTTATTTGGAGTCTGATAAGAAAAACTTAATTTTTGGTGAATAGTAACCTACCTTTATGAATAGTAACATACCCTTATGAATAGTGATATACCCTAATTAATAGTAACCAAACCTAGGATAATATATAAATAATATTCAAGTTGAAAGTACGATATACCTATACTTTAGAATAAGTAAATGAATGTTTTAAAATTGGTTTTTGATAATGAATTATGATTTTAATTAAATATTAAAATAATAATATTTAGAAAATTATTTTTGAAAAATGGACTTCATTTTTGGATTCTACACGTCGAAAAAATGGTTCAGGAGAATTTTTAGTATTTTCTAAAATACTTGAATTTTTTATGAACAGTAAAATCTGATAATTCACAATAAATGCTAAAACATTAATTTATGCATCATGCTTGAGTCATGGATGATTTAAATGTAATTTTGTTATAAGTCACATGAATTTATTATTGTTCTTGGTAATGTAATACTTACTATTCCTTTCCTTGTGAAGAAATAATAAACTAATGATTAAAAAATTATGAAAACCCTCCTCTCCTCCACTATAACCCCCCCCCCCTCACTCCCACTTCTCTTCACTCCTCTCAAGCCTTGTGCCTTGAAAATATTTTGGCCAAGCCTCTCCCAAAGATCATCTCCCAAGTCTAAAATCTCCTATCCTTTTCAAAATACCAAAACCTCTCCCCTTAGGAGGTTCTCAAAGGAGGAAGTCTCAAGAGGGAAATTCCTCTTTCCAATTCCTTCATTTCTTCTAAGTTCTTTTCTTTTTGTTTCATTCCTCACCTCCCTTCACCCAAATAGTATTATAAAAATATTAAAATACATGTACTAGAATTTTTTTTATTCTAATGGGATATTTCTTTATATTCTCTCCTTTCCCCACCTTTTTATTTGAAATAAACTAAAGCACTGTTTGTGATGCGCTAATTTAGCAAATTCAAGGACAATGGTTTATCAATTTCTTTTAGTATCTTTAATTATGGTCATGAAACCATTTGGGTTATGGTTGAACCAGATTATTATATAGGTAATATATCCTTTTTTTGGTTTTGTAATCCATTTTTACTAACGGTATTAATTTATAAATCAAAACATGTTCTTTGTAATCAAACCCACCAATTAACCAAAACGGTTGTCACTAAGGTTATATATATAATCATTCGACTTCACTATAAGTAACCAAATTAAATTTATAGCTGTGTAATCTCATATATGTTCACTAATATCATATAACTTAATTTCTGGACAACCATTTTCATCTTACATGTTTATCCAAATATTAATATAATAGAATCGTTCACTAAAACCAAGTAAACAAACGAGCCCGAACAATGAAATTGAACCTCATAACCAATTAAAACGGTTATAAATGAACTTAAAATTGTTATACTAAACTAAGTTCATATAGAAAAGGTTCTGGAATTATTAATTAATAAACCTAATTTGTTTATTGATGTCTTTAATAACAAGTGGAGAACACCAATGGAATTACGGTAAGGGATTCTCTCCATTTCTCTCTTAATAAAGATTTTCCTCTATGATATACCTTTTATGCATAATCCAAAATGATGGGATATGATTTAGAAACTCCCCCATACTTCCCTAATGATTTATAAGTGATGAGAAACCCCTTTTATCTCTCATCATGCTCTCTTAGGTACACCTGACACCATTCCAATAAACCATAACGAATTCTACCCGAACCCCTTTTCTTCATTCGAGTTTCCTTATCTTTATTTATATCAAAGTGGAGTTATCTTATATATTTATGTACATATTATAAATTATGTATAGTTTAAAAAAATTCATTTATGAATACCCTTTCATCATTCTCTTTTGGGGATATACATGTTTTTTTAAAATTTCTCCTCCTTAAAACGTTCTGATAAGTAGACCTGTTTTAAGGGAACTTCCCAAATTGTTACCCAATTTCAAGTGAACTATATAAAATGTTTTAAGAAACTATTGTGTTCATAAAATCAGTCTTTTATTATTAAAACCATATTGGTTCAATTCTTGTTTTTATATAAAATACTTCCCCATTTTCTATTTTTATAAAATCTCTCTAGTATTTTCCTTAAAATCGCACAAAAATATTTTAATGCTATTGTTTATCAAATACATTTCTTATATGTTGTCACTTATATTTGACACCACCTACCATGTTATATTCCTATTTTACCTTATTAATGTCCATGTATGTTCTAATCCCTTTCTTTCATGGACACTTTTATGATACGCTCATTGGTTATACTTTATGTCATGATTGTGGTACCCAATTCTTTCCATGGGTATCCTTATGTTTATGAATGGTTGATTATATATGATTATTTATGTGTAAAGATTATTTATGTGGAAAGAATATTCATGAAAATTTTGATATGGGTGCCCCCAGATAGCGCTCCAATGCATTGGGTAAAGTTAAGTCTCATGAGATGCGATGTGAAATGGGATTTTCGGTTACCCTTGACCTGTACTAAAATGAGAAACGGGATTGGCAATTAGCCTTGACCCATACTAAAGAAATGTCTTATGATTCTGCCACATTTATATGATTCCATGTTTATATGATCCCATGATTATATGATATGGTTTCATATTTTCCATGCTTTGGATATCATTATGTCATGCCTCCTAACTCATGTACTTAAGATGTATCCTTATACTCATTCCCTTACTGGGATTTTCAGCTCATCCTTTTGTTCATGTGTTTTTTTAAAGGCAATATCTTGGTCAACGACCAAGAATAAAATTATTAAAATCAAGAAAGAAGATTACAAAAGTCTGAAAGAGGGTATTTTATTACAATCCTTATTGAGGAAAGGGAGGAGATCATCCAGAAACTCATCAAACTGCGTAATGGCCTGGTTGATCCCCTTATTGGAAATACCATCTGCCACCGTATTAGCTTCATGATAGGCATGGGTGGCAATATATCTGATCTCCAAAAGAAAGTTCAAAAATATCTTCCAAGTCGTAGTAAGAGTCCAAGAAAGGTGTACATCCCCATTCCAAATAGTTTGAACAATGGTGGTGGAGTCACTTTCAATCCAGATATTGTTTCTGCCTTTATATTTGACAAATTGGATGGCATGGATGAGAGCCAGCATCTCAGCTTCAAGGGAGGAAGTGACCCCACAGCTGCCATAGAAACAACCATGGCAGTGACCTGTGGAGTCTATGAAAATTACCCCATAACACGCAGGGCCTGGATTTCCTTTGGAAGCCCCGTCCACATTGATCTTGATCTATCCAGGAAGAGGGGATTTCTAGAAGACTTCAATAAAACGCTTTAGGTGAGGAAATATGCCTTCAATATGTGGATGCCACAGGATCAAAAATTCACCGATCGTGTTGTCACAATTAGCTTTCTGGATCGAGGCAACATCTTTAATAGCAATTAGGATTCTCGTGTGACCTGTATTGAGATTGGGCGAGTGATTATTGTGAATAGTGGAATTTCTATCATACTAGATAATGTGTAGAAGATCCTCCATGGCAGATAGGAAGAGGTTTTTGATTTTTGTCAAGAACTCAAGCTCTACACAATGCTTTAGCTGAAAGAGGATATTGTCAAAAGGAGTCCATCTGCAATCAAATATGTCAGCAATAAAATTACACATAGCAAACGCATTAGTACAAGATAAAAAGAGATAGTTAATATCTTCACAGTGTTGATGAAAGAGAGGGAATTTAGAACAGAGGTGAATTCCAAAATATTGGAGACAGGTCTCAGTAGGTATATGCTTGTGAACCAAGCGCCAAATAAGATTAAGCCTGGAAGGTTTAATCCAAGGTTTTTAAAAAAAATTAACCAGGAAATGTCAGATTCAGAGTCAGATAAATAATGATTGTAAAAAATTTTAGAGTCAACAATACCATTTTGAGCTGGTTCCCAAACCAGAAAGTCATCATCGCTAGAGAAAGGGTAGCCATCATCCACCTGCATGATGGAGTTAGGGAGCTCTAAGGTTCTGGAATGCATCACTTCCTTTATAGTGCATTTAATGCTATCAGGGTGAGTATTAGGAGGAAGCATGGAGATAAGTGGGGATCCAGTCCAGTTATCTAGCCAAAAACGAATGGTGGATTCCAGGCTAACCAACCATCTAGAGTTATTCATGATGCGGACAAACGAGTTTCTTAGAGAGGGACAAAGAGAAGATTGGACATAGTTTAGATTCCCATTTTTTAACCTCATAAGAAATTTATTTCTAAGGAAATAAAGGGAGTCAGAGGTGTTATTTATCAGTCTCCAAGTGATCCTAGCTTGGAGGTCCTCATTGAACAACTTGAGATTTTTAATATCAAGGCCACCCTTCTCAAGAGGGGTGTAGAATGTCGACCAGGGGATGGTAACAAGTTTTTTTTTAATAATGATGCCCGTACAGACAAAATTTTTAATATAAGTATTAATTCTCATGAGAAGGACAAGCGGACACTTATAGATCATGAGGGAATAAACCAATTTGGAGATAATGGTCGATTTCACCAGGAAAATTCTGCCAGCCATGGACAGGGATTTCCCTCTCCAAGAAGTAAGATGATTAATCACTTGATCAACCACAGTATTAAAATAAATATTTTTTTGTCTGCCCCAAAAAATGGGAACTCCAAGATAAGTAAAAGGAAAATAACCTTCCTTGATACCAAGATTATCTATAATGTGACCTTTTCAGGAGAGGGGGAAGTATTTCCCAAAGAAAATAAAGGATTTGTTCTAACAGATGGATTGCTCTGAAACCTCTTCATAATGGGATAAGGCTTTTTTAAGGTTAAGAACCTTCCATTTACTTCCATTGAGGAAAAGAATTATGTCATTGGCATAAATAAGATGGGTCGGGACAGTTAGATTCCTTGAAGTCGAGATGGGTTTCATTTTACCTTGTGAAACAAGAGAGGAAAGCAATCTACTAAGGCAGTCTTCCGTAATAGTAAAGAGAATGGCAGAAAGAGGATTACCTTGACGAACTCCTCTAGAGAATTTAAAATAACCCTTGGGAGAGCCATTAACTATAATTGATATTGAGGCAGAGTTGAAGAGAGAGTGAATCCTACTAATGAAGATATAATTGAATCCAAAAGCTTGAAGAACTTTGAAAATGAATGTTCAGTCAATAGTATCAAAGGCCTTCCTAACATCAAGCTTAATGGAAATGTTGCCTCCTCGGGAGACTTTGTTTAAAGAGTTGGTGCATTCAAAAGCAAGGAAAATGAAATCTTGTATGGATCTACCTTTGATGAAACCAAATTGATTCCATGAAATAATTTTGTTACATAGAGAAGAAATCCTATTGGCAAGAAGCTTGGAAATGATTTTATAAATATAATTGATTAGAGCAATGGGCCTAAAGAGATGGATTTTAGAGGCATTGGGAACCTTTGGGATAAGGGTGAGAAATTGAGCATTTAGACCATAAGGAAGGGAACCAGTCTTAAAAAAATGTTTAACAAGATTACATACATCAGTGTATACAAACTCCTAGTGATGTTGAAAAAAACCATTATTGAAGCCATCAACACCAGGGGAACTGTTAGGATTCAGACTGAAGACTGTGGCTTTGATTTCATGGTCCAGGGGAGGAGATAAGAGAAAAATATTGTCATCTTAATTGATCAAAGTCGGGATGATCCCAGGAAGAATATTCTTGTTAATATGAGGACCATTGAAGATATTTTCAAAATAAGTGACAACATGATTAGAGATGGCAGCTTCAGAGGATAGAATATTTTCATTATCTCTCAAAGAGGATAGAGGAAGATTGATTTTCCTAATCCTTTGAAGGGAATTGTAAAATTTGGTGTTTCTATCCCCATTAGTGAGCCATTTCGTTTTGAAGACCTGTTTTTGATGGTTATCTTTGATGGCTAAAAGGGAGTTGAGCTTAACGACAATTTTTATTTCAGTTTGGGGGTCAGAGGCAAAGTTAGAGTTAGTGGAGGAGATTTGAATTTGGTTAAGATCAGTCTCAAGTCTGGAGATGTCCTGGTCAATCTGTTTGGATTTAGCACAACACCAACCTTTGAGACAGAGCTTAAGATGCTTAATCTTAGTGATACAAGAAAAAACATCAGAGTGATGACTCATAGAATTCCAACAATTTTGAATGAGATGAGAGCAGTCCTAATCATTAGACTAAGCCTTATTGAATTTTAAGGGAAGACTAGATTTGGATTTTTTTTGAGTGAAAGGATACTAGAATAGGATGATGATCAGAATTAAGTTTACGTAAGGTGATTCTATAGATAGTATCCCATTCATCAAGCACCGGGACATTCACAAGAGCCCTATCAAGTTTTCTAGAAACAACCCGGTTATAATGCCTACGATACCATGTGAATTTAGCACCTAGGAGATTTACTTCAACCAGGATACAATCTTCAATTGAGGCTCTGAATTCTTTAGAAGATATGGGGGAATGGGAAGGTCCCAGCTTCTCACTGGGATAAATAATGGCATTGAAGTCCCCCATCACCAGCCAGGGGTCATGCATGGAGTTAGCTAAGGAAGAAAGGTCATGCCAGAGAGGCCTAGATCCTGATATCTATTTTTGGCATATACAAAGGTGAAAAAAAGTGCTTGCTATCATAGGTAAAATCAAAAGTGATCATTTGGTCTGAAGAAATACTAATTTTGATATCAGTCAATAAATTTTGATAAATAATCCAAAGAGAATCATCATTAGTATTATTAACACAAGCACCAAGAAAATTGTAACCAGTAGTAAAGTGATTCATACAAGTTATGGAGAAATTAGTTTTGGATTTAGTAAGAGCTAAAATTTTAGGTTTATGAGTTGTAACAAGTCTTTTAATAACCAAAAGAGTGTCAGAGTTTGATAAACCCTGACAATTCCAAAAAAATACATCCATTAAGGCCTGTTTTTGGATCCCGAGCTCATTTTTTTTCTTTTTGGATCCTTTCAATACCTTGTTCCTCTTAGATCTTCTGAGGTTGGAGGATGAGGCTGAAGGAGTAGTCATAACCTATTTTCTCATAGGATAATCAGACAAGTTGTTAGTTTTATTTAAAAAAGTCAATTTTTTTGAAGTATCAAGGGAATCCATCTCAATGTGGTCAGTCTGAGCAGAAGATGTTCCTTTTAGATTTAGGAATTTGGGGCCAGTAGCCAACAATGGACAAGCTAGTGTGTCTACTACTCCAGAAGAAATATGCATCACTAGTGAGTGATGTATGTCAGGGTTAGAATCCTGTAGGTGTAGTGAGGCAGGGGGTTGTGTAGAGGGAATAGATAAACTCACAGCAATGATACCATCAGGTTTGACCAGAGAATCTATAGTAATCATACCAGTAGTACCGTCAATAGGGGCAGTGGCATGAGACGCGTCTAAGTATTCAAGACATCTAATTATATGTTATTTTACTTATTTAATGGGGGGAAATAGAATAACACATTTCAACAGCCAATGTGACAGTAAATGTGAAGATTTCCCTAATGATATGCTTGATATGACAGGAGTGGGTGATCAAAACTTCATGACAGTACTTGCTCAGCTGGCTCGAGTTATAAATAATAACTTGAATCATACGGAATGCCCTCCTCCACCATGGAAAGAGAAAGTTTCTATAGAATCCTAAATACAGAAAAGGCCTCCCATGTTTAGCATATCTTTTGATCCCCTCCTCGCAGAACAATGGGTTAACTCGATTGAAAAGATATTCTCTGTCCTCCAGTGCTCGGAAGAAGATAAGGTTGTACTGGAGGTCTATCGTTTTGATGGGGAAGCTGATCAGTGGTGGACACTGATCAAGAATACAGAATCCCAAGAAGAAATTGATTCCATGGATTAGGAGGAATTCAAGAGGATGTTTTTCAACAAATATTTTCCTCGAAACCTACTTCTCAAGATGGAAAGAGTGTTCCTCAGACTCAATTAGAAGGATGATGAGTCCATCGGGGCATATGAAGAAAACTTTACAACACATGAAAGGTACGCCTATGGCTTTGTCATGAACACTGAAAGCAAGGTGGATCACTTATTTAGCGGACTAAAGTCGAGTCTACGAAAAGAGTTGGCAATTCAAGAGTTTGAAAGTTATGAGGAGATTGTATGTTGTTCCCTCAAGTTTGAAATAGAGATTGGATACTCTCAGTTGTCTCGTGGGCCTAGTGAAAAGAAGTGAAAAATGGGAAACTACATGGGTGGTTCATCGAAAAAATCCCTTGATGGAAAGAAGCATGACTTTTCCCTTTGTAAAATTTGTGGGAAGAAGCATCCTGGTAACTGTCGGAAGGGAACCAAGAATTGATTCAAATGTAGAAAGTTTGGTCATCTGGCCAAGAACTGTTAAAGGGATATGAAAAATCCCACTAATTTTGAAGAAGAAAGGAAGGTTCATATCAACACTCAGCCTGCAGTGCATTTTTACAACTGCAAGGAGCAAGGGCACTATGCAAACAATTTCTCTAGGCTGAAGGTTGTCGGAGGAAATCAACAACAACCTCCAAGGCAACAAGGATGGGATTATGCTATCACTACTGCTGAGGTGGATCTGGAAAATGATTTGCTGACATGTACACAAGTTATTCATTCAAGAATAGCTAACATACTATTTGATTCTGGTTCTACACATTCTTTCATATCTTGCATGTTTAGTAGAACTATTCAAACACCGCCTCAAAATTTGGATGAAAAGTTATCTGTGAGAATAGAAAATGGTAAAATTATTGTGTTCATGGTTTATAACTCTTCCTTAGTTAACGTTTGTGGACAGAACCTCCCAGAAGATCTTTTCATACTTCCTTTAGTGGAGTTAGATACTATTTTGGGCATGGATTGGCAATCTTTATACAAAGAAAACAACAACTGTCAGGAAAGGTAGATCACTCTTCACATCCTGAAGCATCCTCCAATTTTTTATAAGTGTAAGGAGGAAGATGGATCTCCCTTAGGATCATCATCTCAAGTGTGTCTATTGCTGCCTTATGAGAAATCATATCTAGCTCAAATGATTGAGATAAAGGATATAATCATGCTTGAAGACATGCCCATTGTGAGGGATTACACTGATGTATTCCCTGAAGAGTTTCTTGTTCTTCATCCTAACCAAGATATTGATTTATCCATTGAAAAAATCCCTAGATCTTTTCATATCTCAAAGACACCTTATAGAATGGCCACCATAGAGCTGGAAGAACTGAAGAAGCATTTACAAGAGAATATGGAGAAGGGTTTTATATGCCCGAGTTCTTCACCGTGGGGTGTGCCAGTCCTATTTGTTAAGAGTAAGGATTTATCAATGAACCTCTGCATTGATTATCTTGAGATTAATAAAATCACAATAAAGAACAAGTATCCCCTTATAGGGATAGATAACTTGTCCAATCAGCTTTGTGGGGCCAATTATTTCTCTAAGGTGGACCTTCGGTCGGGATATCGCCAATTAAAGGTGATGAAGGAAAATATTCCCAAGATTGTCTTATGAATGAGGTATGAACACTATGAGTTCATAGTGATTCCCTTCAAACTCACTAATTCTCTAGAAATTTTCATGGATTTAATGAATAGAGTATTTAGAAATTACCTCAACAAATTTGTGGTAGTATTTATTGATGATATTCTGATATACTCCAAGAGCAAGTAAGAACATGAGGAGCATTTGAATACTGTGTTAAAGAATTTGAAACGGGATAATTTGTATGAAAATTATAGTAAATGTGAGTTATGGATGGAGGAAGTATCATTCTTGGGGCATGATATCACCAACAAAGAGATATTTGTGGACCCTTCCATGATAAAGGCAATTGAAGAGTGGCCTAGGCTGACTTCTGTAATAAAGTTCCATAGATTTTTGGGTCTAGCTGGGTATTATCGGTGATTTGTGAATAACTTTTCATGATTGTCAAACCCAATGACCAAGCTGACATAGAAGGGAGTAAAGTTTGTCTAGACACAGGAATGTGAACACTATTTCTAGGAGTTGAAAAAGAGGCTTATCATTGCGCCAGTACTCACACTCTCTATAAGTGGAGAACTATTTGTGGTGTATAGTGATTCTTCTAAGAAGGGCTTAGGCTATGTGATAATGCAAAATGAAAAGGTGATAGACTATGCCTCAAGACAGCTAAAAATACATCAGCAAAACTATCCCACACATGATATGGAGTTGGTGGTTGTGATCTTTGCGTTAAAAATCTAGCGACATTATCTCTATGGGGAGAAATGTGAGATATATACTGACCACAAGAGTCTCAAATATATATTCACATAGAAAGAGATTAATATGCGCCAGCAAATATAGATAGATCTCATCAAGGATTATGACTTCTCAATCCACTACCATCTTGGTAAGGCAAAAAAGGTGGTAGATGTTCTAAGTAGAAAGGATCTTGCATTTTTATTAATGATGAGAATTTAAAAGGATCCAATCTTATTAGATTTGAAAAGGATGGAAATGGGAATCATTTTGGGAGGAACACCATCAATCCTTTCTCAAATGATTTCTCAACCATCCATCTTGGAGAAAATAATGAATGCTCAAAGAAAAGATGTGAAAATTCAGAAAAGTGTGGAAGCTATCAGAAATGGGAAATCCTCCAATTTCAAAATTGATGATGAAAGAGTTGTAAGATTTGGGACACGATTATGTGTACCATCTGGTCCAAAGATATAGAATGAGTTATTGAATTATGCACATTTCTTGACCTTCTCCATCCACCCAGGGAGCACAAAGATGTATCGAGATCTCCGAGAAAACCTTTGGTGGGTCAATATGAAAAGGGAGATTGTTGAATATACATTAATGTGCCTGGTATGTCAGCAAGTGAAGGCTGAGAGGCAAAAGTCTAAGGGGGTGATGCAACCACTTCCCATACCATCATGGAAGTGGCAGAACATTACCATGGACTTTTTCATTGTACTTCCAAGGACATCCAGAGGAAACAATGTTATATGGGTCATTGTGGATCATCTTACTGAGCCAGCTCACTTTATCATGATTCTAGAGGACTTCTCATTGGATCAACTTGTGAAGATTTACATCCAAGAAGTGGTAAGGCTGTATGGAGTACCACTATCTATTGTATCTGACTGTGAACCTAGATTCACCTTGAAGTTCTGGAAAAGTCTCTAACATGATCTAAGAACTACACTGAACTTTAGTATGGCCTATCATCCTCAAATTTATGGCCAATCTGATTTAACTATTCAGAAACTCGAAGAAATGTTGAGATAATGTTCTATTGAATTCAAAGGAGGGTGGGACCAACATCTTCCACTTGTTGAATTCTCTTACAACAATAGTTTCCACTCGAGAATTTGAATGGAACCATATGAATCCCTTTATAGGAAAAGGTGCAGAACACCGGTCTGATGGGATTAAGTCAGTGAGCATAAGCTTCTACGACCTAAAATGGTTGTAGAAATGGTGGACAAGGTGAAAACCATTGAGCATCATATCAAGGCAGCCCAAAGTCGAAAAAAGATTTATGTAGATAACCATCGATGAGAACTTGAGTTCAAGGTTGGAGACATCATATCTCTACGAATATCTCTATGGAAGTAGGTCATAAGGTTTGGGAAGAAATGGAAGTTAAGTCCCAGGTACATCGGCCCCTTCGAGTTCCTTGATCGAGTCAGAGTTGTGGCCAATCGACTAGAACTTCCATCTATCATGTCGAAAGTACATGATGTATTTCATGTATCCCTCTTAAGGAAGTAAATACCAAACCCTTCACATGTACTCTCTTTAGAGGTAGTACAGTTAGAGGATGATCTTTCCTATGAGGGGAAGCCAGTGAAGATCTTGGATCATAGAGACAAAGTTATACGAAACAAGACTACTCATATGGTCAAGGTACTATGGCGAAACCATAAGTAAGAAGAGTCAACATAGGAACTGGAGGAAGCAATGAAGGAAAAGTACCCACACCTATTTTTGTCTTAGAATGTAAAACGGAATTTTGAGGGTGAAATTTCATAAGGGGGGAAGAATGTAACGACCCAATGTTTTTCAATGGAAATTACCTTCTCATAAATATGTCATAAAATCACATGAAAACACAACATAATGAACTACTATGTTCTAAGTGACCTTTAAACATAAGTGTTTCACTTCTGTGTTTGGAATTTTAAAAATCTGACATACACGGTTGCAATCAGTAAGTTATTTGGAGTCCGACAAGGAAAACTTAATTTTTGGTGAATAGTAACCTACCCTTATAAATACTAACATACCCTTATGAATAGTGATATACCATAATTAATAGTAATCTTAAATATGATAATATATAAATAATATTCAAGTTGAAAGTATGATATACCTATATTTTAGAATAAGTAAATGAATGTTTTAAAATTGGTTTTTGATAATAAATTATGATTTTAATTAAATATTTAAATAATCATATTTATAAAATTATTTTTAAAAAATGGACTTCATTTTTTGATTCTACACGTCTAAAAATGGTTAGGGTGGATTTTCTGGATTTTTCTAAAATACTTGAATTTTTATGAATAGTAAAATCCGATAATTCACATTAAATTCTAAAACCTTAATTTCTGCATCATGCTTGATTAATGGATGATGTACATGGCCTTTAGTTCGAAGTCACAGGAATTTATTATTGTTCTTGTTTATGGAATACTTACTATTCCTTTTCTTGTGAAGAAATAATAAACTAATTAGTAAAAAATTATGAAAACCCTCCTCTCCTCCACTATAAACACCCCCCCCCCCCCACTCTCACCTCTCTTGACTCCTCTCAAGTCATGTTTCTTGCCAATATTCTTCCCAAATATCTCCCCAAGATCCTACTCCATGTCCAAAAGCTCCTTGACTTTTTAAAATACCAAAACATCTCCCCTTAAGAGGTTCTCAAAGGAGGATGTCTCAAGAGGTAAATTCTTATTTCCAATTCCTTCATTTCTTTTAAGTTCTTTTCTTTTTGTTTATTACCTCACCTCACTTCACCCAAATAGTATGATAACACCAGTAAAATATATGTAATAGAATTTTTTTACTCTAATGGAATATTTCATTATATTCTCTCCTTTCCCCACCTTTTTATTTGAAAGAAACTAAAGCACCATTTGAGATGCGCTAATTTTTCACATTCAAGGACAACGGTTTGTCAATTTATTTTATTATATTTTATTCTGGTCATGAAACCGTTTGTGTTATGGTTGAACCATATAATAATATAGGTAATATGTCCTTATTTTTGTTTTTTAATCCTTTTTTACTAATGGTATTATGTTATAAAGAAAAACACATTCTTTGTAATCAAACCCACCGATTAACCAAAGCGGTTATCACTAAGGTTATATATATATATAATAATTCTCCTTCACTCTAAGTAACCAAAATAAATTTAAAACTATTTAATATCCTAGATTTTTACTAATAGAATATAACTTCAATTCTGGACAACCACTTTCATCTTACATGTTTATCCAAACATGAATATAAGTGAACCGGTCACTAAAGCCAAGTAAACAAACAAGCCCGAACAGTGAAATTGAACCTCATAACCAATCAAAACGGTTATAAATGAACATAAAATTATTATACTAAAACAATTACATATATAAGATGTTCTGGAATTATTAATTAATAAACCTAATTTTTTTATTCAGGTCTTTAATAACAAGTGGAGAACACCAACGGAATTAAGGTGAGGGATTCTCTACATTTCTCTCTTAATCAAGATTATCCTCTATGCTATGCCTTTTATGCGTAATCCCAAATAATGGGATATGTTTTAAAACCTCCCACATAATTCCCTAATGATATATAAGTGATTAGAAACCACTTTTATCTCTCATCAAGCCCTCTTAGGTGCACCCGACACTGTGACAATAAACCATAATGAATTCTACCCGAACTCCTTTTGTTCATTCGAGTTGCCTTATCTTTCTTTATATCAAAGTGGAGTTATATTATATGTTTATGTAAATATTATAAATTCTGTATAGTTTTAAAAAATTCATTTTTTATGACCCTTTAATCTTTATTTTTTGGGATATACATGTTTTTTAAAAAGTTTCCCTCCTTAGAACTTTTCGATAAGAAAACCTGTTTTAAGGGAACTTCCCAAATTTTTACCCAATTTCATGTGCACTATATCCTATGTTTTAAGCCACCATTGTCTTTATAAAATCAGTCTTTTTATTATTAAAACCTTCTTGGTTCAATTATGGTTTTTATATAAAATATTTCCCTCTTTTCTATTTTTTAAAAATCTCTATATTATTTTCCTTAAAACCGCACAAAAATGTTTTAATGTTATTGTTTCTAAAATACATTTATTATTTGTTGTCACTTATATTTGACACCACCTACCATTTTATATGCCTATTTTACCTTATGAACGTCCATGTATGTTCTAATCCCTTACTTTCATGGACATTTTCATGATACCCTCATTGGTTATACTTTATGTCATGATTGTGGTACCCAATTCTTTCCATGGGAATCCTTATGTATATGAATGGTTTATTATGTATGATTATTTGTGAGGAAAGATTATTTATGTCACAAGAATATTCATGAAAATTTTGATATGGGTGTGCCCAGATAGTGCTCCAATGCATTATGTAAACTTAAGTCACATGAGATGCGATGTGAAAGGGGATTTGCGATTAGCTTGACCCGTACTAAAATGGAAAACAGGATTGGCGATTAGCCTTGAACCATACTAAATAAATATTTTTTGATTCTTCCACATTTATATGATTCCATTTTTATATGATCTCATGCTTATATGATATGATTTCATATGTTCCATGCTTTGGATATCATTATGTCATGCCTCCTAACTCATGTGCTTAAGATGTATCCTTATGTTCATTCCCTTACTGGGATTTTCAGTTTATCCCTTTGTTCATGTGTTCCCTAGGGTACCCTTTGCAGATGTAAGGGATCAAATGAAGTTAGGAGATTTTTATGGAGATTAAATAAAGAAGAGTTTTTTATCCCCATGTTTTATGTTATATGGATAGATCTCATCAAGGATTATGACTTCTCAATCCACTACCATCCTGGTAAGGCAAACAAGGTGGCAGATGCTCTAAGTAGAAAGGATCTCGTATCTTTATCAATGATGAGAATTTAAAAGGATATGATCTTCTTAGATTTACAAAGGATGGACATGGGAATCGTTAAGGGAGGAACACCATCAATCCTTTCTCAAATTATTGCTCAACCATCCCTCTTCAAGAAAATAAATGATGCACAAAAAAAAGATGTAAAAATTCAGAAAAGGGTCGAAGCTATCAGAAATGGGAAATCCTATGATTTCAAAATTGATGATGAAGGAGTTATAAGATTTGGGACACGATAATGTGTACCATCTAATACAGAGATAAAGAAGGACCTATTGAATGATGCACATAGCTCGACCTTCTCTATCCACCCAGGGAGAACAAATATGTATCGAGATCTTCGAGAAAACCTTTTTTGGGACAATATGAAAAGGGAGATTTCTGAATATACATTAAAGTGCCCGGTATGTCAGCAAGTGAAGGCTGAGTGGAAAATGTCTCAGGGGATGATGCAACCACTTCCCATACCAGCATGGAAGTGGGAGAACATTACCATAGACTTTGTCACTGTACTTCCAAGGACATACAGAGGAAAAAATTCTATATGGGTCATTGTGGATCGTCTTACTAAGACAGCTCACTTTATCACGATTAGAGAGGACTTCTCATTAGATCGACTTGCGCGGATTTACATCAAATAAGTGGTAAGGATACATGGATTACCACTATCTATTGTATCTGATCGTGATCTTAGATTCACCTTGAAGTTGTGGAAAAGTCTCCAACATGCTCTAAGCACTGATCTGAACTTCAGTATGGCCTATCATCCTCAAACTGATGGAAAATATGAGTGAACTATTCAGACACTAGAAGACATGTTGAGAGTGTGTTTTATGGAATTCAATGGAGGGTGGGACTAACATCTTACACTTTTTGAATTCTCTTACATCAACAGTTTCCACTCAAGCATCTGAATGGAACCATATGAAGCCCTTTATGGGAAAAGGTGCAGAACACCAGTGTATTGGGATGTAGTCGGTGAGCGTAAGATGATAGGACCTGAAATTATCGAAGAAATGGTGGATAAGGTGAAAACCATTCAGCAACATGTCAAGGCATCCCAAAGTCGACAAAAGAGTTATGCAGATAAGCATCGACAATACCTTGATTTCAAAGTTGGAGACATCGTATTTCTATGAATATCTCTATATAAGTAGTTCATTATGTTTGGGAAAAAAGGGAAGTTAAGTCCCAGGTACATCGACCCCTTCGAGATCCTTGATCGAGTCAGAGCTGTGGCCAATCGACTGGAACTTCCACCTACCATGATGAAATTACATGATGTATTTCATGTATCCCTCTTAAGGAAGTACATACCAGACCATTCACATGTACTATCTTCAGAGGTGGTATAGTTGGAGGATGATCCTTCCTATAAGGAGTATCCAGTGAAGATCTTGGATCGTAGTGACAAAGTTATACGCAACAAGACTACTCATCTTGTCAAGGTAATATGCTGAAACCATAAGTACGAAGTGGAAACATGGGAACTAGAGGAAGCAATAAAGGAAAATTAATCGTACATGTTTTTGTCTTAGAATGTAAAAAGGAATTTCGAGGAAGAAATTTCATAAGGGGGGAAGAATGTAACAACCCAATATTCTTCAATAGAAATTAAATTCTCATAAATATGTCATAAAATCACATGAAAACACAAAATAATGAGCTACTAAGTTCTAAGTGACCTTTAAACATAAGTTTTTCAGTTTTGTGTTTGGAATTTCTAAAATCTAATATACACTTTTTCAATTAGTAAGTTATTTGCAGTCCGATACGAAAAACATAATTTTTGGTGAAAAGAAACATACCCTTATGAATAGTAACATACACTTATAAATAGTGATATACCATAATGAATAGTAACCTTACCTATGATAATATATAAATAATATTCAAGTTGAAAGTATGATATACCTGTATTTTAGAATATGTAAATGAATGTTTTAAAATTTGTTTTTGATAATAAATTATGATTTTAATTAAATATTTAAATAATCATATTTAGAAAATTAGTTTTGAAAAATAAAATTCATTTTTGGATTCTACGCGTCTAAAAATGGTTTGGGTGAATTTTTGGGATTTTTTTAAAATACTTGATTTTTTATGAATAGTAAAATCTGATAATTCACAATAAATTCTAAAACCTTAATTTCTGCATCATGCTTGAGTCATGAATGATGTAAATGGCCTTTAGTTTGAAGTCACATGAATTTATTACTATTATTGTTTATGAAATACTTACTATTACTTGTCTTGTGAAGAAATAATAAACTAATTAGAAAAAAAAAATATGAAAACCCTCCTCCCCTCCATTATAACACCCCCTACTCCCACCTCTCTTCGCTCCTATCAAGCCTTGTGCCTTACCAATATTCTACCCAAATATCTCTCCAAGATCCCCCCCCCCCCACATCCAAAATCTCCTAGCCTCTTAAAAATACGAAAACCTCTCCCCTTAAGAGGTTCTCAAAGGAGGATGTCTCAAGAGATAAATTCCTCTTTCCAATTCCTTCATTTCTTTTAAGTTCTTTTCTTTTTGTTTCTTTCCTCACATCCCTTAACCAAAATAGTATGATAACACTAGTAGAATACATGTACTGGAATGTTTTTATGCTAATGGTATATTTCATTATATTCTCACCTTTCCCCACCTTTTTATTTAAAAGAAACTAAAGCACCGTTTGAGATGCCCTAATTTAGCACAATCAAGGACAACGGTTTGTCAATATCTTTTATTATCTTTAATTCTGGTCATGAAACCATTTGTGTTATGTTTGAACTAGATAATTATATAGGTAATATATCCTTGTTTTTGTTCTATAATCATTTTGTTCTAATGGTATTAATTTATAAAGAAAAACATGTTCTTTGTAATCAAACTCACCGATTAACCAAAACGGTAGTCACTAAGGTTATATATATAATAATTCTACTTCACTCTAAGAAATAAGAATTAAATTTAAAACCTTTTAATCTCCTAGATGTTCACTAATATAATATAACTTTAATTCTGGACATCCACTTTCATCTTACATGTTTATCCAAACATGAATATAAGCGAACCAGTCACTAAAACCCAGTAATCAAACGAACCCGAACAATGAAATTGAACCTCATAACCAATCAAAACGGTTATAAATGAACTTAAAATTATTATACTAAACCAATTCCATATATAATAGGTTCTGAAATTATTAATTAATAAATATAATTTGTTTATTCAGGTCTTTAATAACAAGTGGAGAACACCAACAGAATTAAGGTAAGGGATTCTCTCCATTTCTCTCTTAATCAATATTGTCCTCTTTGCTATGCCTTTTATGCGTAATAAAAAATTATGGGGTATGTTTTTCCATTTATCTCATACTTACCTAATGATTTATAATGTATTATAAACCCCTTTTATCTCTCATCAAGCCCACATAGGTACACTCGACTCCAAGCTAATAAACCGTAATGAATTCTACCTGAACCCCTTTTGGTCATTCAAGTTGCCTTATCTTTCTTTATATCAAAGTGGAATTATATTATATGTTTATGTACATATTATAAATGTTTTATAGTTTTAAAAAATTCATTTATAAAGACCCTTTCATCATTATTTTTGTGGATATACATATTTTTTTAAAAGTTTCTCTCCTTAGAACTTTCCGATAAGAAAACCTGTTTTAAGGGAACTTCCCAAATTTTTACCCAATTTAATGTGAACTATATCCTATTTTTTAATCCACAATTTTCTTTATAAAATTGGTCTTTTTATTATGAAAACCTTATTGTTTCAATTCTGGATTTTTTATAAAATATTTCCCTCTTTTCTATTTTTTTAATATCTCTATAGTATTTTCCTTAAAACCGCACAAAAATATTTTAATGCTAATGTTTCTAAAATATATTTATTATATTTTTTCACTTATATTTAAAACCACATACCATTTTACATTCCTATATTACCTTATGAACGTCCATGTATGTTCTAATCCCTTTCTTTCATGGACACTTTCATGATACCCTCATTGGTTATGCTTTATGTCATGATTCTGGTACCCAATTCTTTCCATGGGTATCCTTATATTTATGAATGGTTGATTATGTATGATTATTTATGTGGAAATATTATTTGTTTGGCAAGAATATTCATGAAAATGTTGAGATTGGTGTGCCTAGATAGTACTCCAATGCATTATGTAAAGTTAAGTCTCATGAGATGTGATGTGAAAAAGGATTTGCGGTTATCTTTGACCCGTACTAAAACGGAAAAAATGATTTGCGGTTATCCTTGACCCATACTAAAAAATAATTTATGATTCCGCCACATTTATATGATTCCATGTTTATATGATCCCATTCTTATATGATATGACTCTATATGTTCCATGTTTTGGATATCATTATGTCCTGCCTTCTAACTCATGTGCTTGAGATGTATCCTTATGTTAGTTCCCTTGGTGGGATTTTTATCTCATCCCTTTGTTCATGTGTTCCCCAGGGTACCCTTTGCAGATGAAGGGCTCAAAGGATGTTAGGAGCTCTTTATGGAGATTAAATAAAGAAGTTTTTTTTAGCCCCATGTTTTATGTTATATGTACCTAGTCTTCCAAGACACTAGAATTAACGATCCTTGGCTTGTACTCTAATGTATAATTATTCTTAAAATCATGTAATGTTATATGTAAAAGTCTTGGGTCACTATAGTTGGTATCAAAGGATGTTCTAGTAATTATTGGAGATTAGGAATAGATCACCTCATTGAGAACCTTATGGATGAGACAATGTATAAGAAAACATTCCTAAATTTTGATTACTATTGAGTAAGTGATTTATCAAGAAAATACATCCTTGTATGCATATGAGTAGGTAGAGGTAGCTCTGACACATATGTACCTAGGAGTGAAAACTCCAACAAGGAGTTTTAGGCTTGACCCGGGTTATCTTGGTACACGACAAAGGGCCTTGTTTTACTCTTGTTTACGACACTCCCAGGGGATATGCTTTAGCTGATTCATGATCTTAGCACAAACAATTGTTATGGGAAAAATCCCATAAGAATATAAGTTAAGAAATAGATCGAGCATAACCTAGATATAAAACTAAGGAATCACAAGTTATGATATACTTCTTCTTTATAAGTTTATCCTTTTATGTTCATATATTTCTCTGTCCTCCAGTGCTCGGAAGAAGATAAGGTTGTACTGGTGGTCTATCGTTTTGATGGGGAAGATGATCAGTGGTGGACACTAATCAATAATACAAAGTCCAAAGAGGAAATCGATTCCATGTATTGGGAGGAATTCAAGGGGATGTTTTTCAATAAATAATTTCCTCGAACCCTCCATCTCAAGATGGAAAGAGAGTTCCTTAGACTCAAGAAGAAGGAAGATGAGTCCATTGGGGCATATGAAGCAAACTTTAAAAGGATTTCAAGGTACACATGTGGCTTTGTCATGAACACTAAAATCAAGGTGGATCGCTTCCTTAGAGGACTAAAGCCAAGTATATGAAAATCATTGGCAATTCAAGACTTCAACAGTTATAAGAAGATTTTCCGTTGTTCCCTCAATGTTGAAATGGATATTGGAGACTCTCAGTGGCCTCATGGGACTAGTGACAAGAAGTGAAAAATGGACAACAACATGGGTGGTTCATTGAATAAATCCCATGATGGAAAGAAGCCAGACTTTTACCCTATTAAAAGTTGTGGGAAGAAGCATCCTGGTAAATGTCTGAAGGGAACCATAAATTGATTCAAATGTGGAAAGTTTAGTCATCTGGACCAAAACTATCAAAGGGATATGAAAAATACCGCTAATATTGAAGAAGAAAGGAAGGATAAGATCAACACTTAGCCTACAGTGCAGTGTTACAACTGCAAGGAGAAAGTTCACAATGCGAACAATTTCCCTAAGCCGAGGGCTGTCGGAGGCAATCAACAACAACCTCCAAGGAAACAAGGAAGGTCTTATGCTATCACTACTACTATGGTGGAGCTGAAAAATGATGTGGTGAGAGTTACACTAGTGATTAATTCAAGAATAGCGAACATACTATTTGATTCTGGTTCTAAACATTCTTTCATATCTTGCAAGTTTAGTAGAACTATTTAAACACCGCCTCAAAATTTGGAGGAAAAGTTATCTGTGAGAATAGAAAATTAGAAAATTATTACGTCCATGGTTTATAACTCCTCCCTAGTTAACTTTTGTGGACTGAACCTCCCATCAAATCTTGTCATACTTCCTTTAGTGGAGTTCGACGCTATCTTGGGCATGGATTGGCTGTCTTTATACAAATCCAACATCAACTATCGAGAAAGGGAGGTCACTCTTCACATACCGAAGCATCCTATAATTCTATACAAGTGTATGGAGGATGATGGATCTCTTTTAAGATCTTCATATCAAGTGTGGATATTGATGCCTTATGAGCAAGCATATTTAGATCAAATGATTGAGACAAAGAAGAGAATCATGCTTGAAGGCATGCCCATTGTGAGGGATTACACTGATTTATTCCCTAAAGAGTTGCATGGTCTTACTCCTAACTGAGAGGTTGAGTTATCAATTAAACTTATCCCTATATCTTTACCTATATCAAATACACCTTATAGAATGGCCACCATAGAGCTAGAAGAACGGAATAAGCAGTTACAGGATAATATGGAGAAGGGTTTTATACGCCCCTGTACTTCACCATGGGGTGTGCTAGTCCTCTTTCTCAAGAAGAAGAATTGATAAATGAACCTCTTCATTGATTGTCATGATCTCAATAAAATCATGATAAAAAAAGTATCCCCTTCCCTGGATAGATGAATTTTTCGATCAGCTTCGTGGGGCTAGTTATTTCTATAAGGTGGACCTTCAGTCGGGATATCACCAATTAAAGGTGAGGAAGGAATCTATTCTCAAGACTGCCTTTTGAATGAGGTATGGACACTATGATTTCATAGTGATTCCCTTAAGACTCATTAATTCTCTATAAATTTCCATGGATTTAATGAATAGAGTCTTTAGATATTACCTCAACAAATTTGTGGTGGTATTTATTGATGATATTATGATATACTCCAAGAGTAAGGAGGAACATGAGGGGCATTTTAATAAAGTGTTAAAGCCTTTGAGAAGGGAGAATTAGTATGTAAATTACAGTAAATGTGAGTTCTGGATGGATGAAGTATCATTCTTGGGGCATGTTATCACCAGCAAAGGGATATCTGTGGACCCTTCCAAGATGAAGGCAATTGAAGAGTGGCCCAGGATGACTTCTGTAACAGAGATCCACAACTTTTTGGGTCTAGCAGTTTATTATCGACGATTTGTGAAGAAATTTTCGTGATTGTCAAACCCAATGACCAAACTAACACGGAAGGGAGTAAAGTTTACCTAGACATAGGAATGTGAACACTATTTCAAGGAGTTGAAAAAAAGTCTTATCACTGCGCCAGTACTCACACTACCTATAGGTGGAGAACTATTTTCGGTGTATAGTGATGATTATAAGAGGGGATTAGGATTTGTGCTAATGCAAAATGATAAAGTGATAGCATATGCCTCAAGGCAGTAGAAACTCCATGAGAAAAACTATCCCACATATGATCTGGAGTTGGCGGTTGTGATCTTTACATTGAAAATCTAGAGACATTATCTCTATGGGGAGAAATGTGAGATATATACTGACCACAAGGGTCTCAAATATATATTCACATAGAAAGACCTTAATATGTGTCAGTGAAGATGGATAAAGCTCATCAAGGATTATGACTTCTCAATCCACTACCATCCTGGTAAGGCAAACAAGGTGGAAGATGATCTAAGTAGAATGGATCATGCATATTTATCAATGATGATAATTGAAAAGGATCTGATCTTCTTAGATTTGAAAAGGATGTACATGGGAATCATTATGGGAGGAACACCGTCAATCCTTTCTCAAATGATTGATCAACCATCCCTCTTGGAGAAAATAAAGGATTCTCCAAGAAAATATGTGAAAATTTAGAAAAGGGTGGATGTATCAAAAATGGGAAATCCTCCAATTTAAAAATTGATGATGAAGGAGTGGTAATATTTGGGACACGATTATCTGTACCATCCGATCCAGAGATAAATAAGGATCTCTTGAAGGATACACATCACTCAACCTTCTCTATCCACCTCGGGAGCACAGAGATGTATCGAGATCTCAGAGAAAACCTTTGGTGGGACAATATGAAAAGGGATATTACTAAATATACATTAAAGTGCCTGGTATGTCAGCAAATGAAGGTTGAGAGACAAAAGTCTAAGGGGGTGATGCAACCACTTCCCATACCAGCATGGAAGTGGGAGAACATTACCATGTACTTTGTCACTGTACTTCCATGGACATCTAGAGGAAACAAAGCTATATGGGTTGTTGTGGATATTCTTCCTAATATAGCTCACTTTATCGTGATTCGAGAGGACTTCTCATTGGATCAGCTTGCACGGATTTACATCAAAGAAGTTGTAAGGATGCATGGAGTACCACTATCTATTGTATCTGATCGTGATCCTAGATTCACCTCGAAGTTCTAGAAATGTCTCCAACATGCTCTAAGAACCGAACTGAACTTCAATACAACCTATCATTCTCAAACTGATGGCCAATCTGAGAAAACTATTCAGACACCATAAGAAATGTTGAGAGCATGTTCTATGGAATTCAAAGGAGGGTGGGACCAACATCGTCCACTTGTTGAATTCTCTTACAACAATAGTTTCCACTTGAGCATCTAAATGACACCATATGTATCCCTTTATGGGAAAAGGTGTAGAACACCGGTGTGTTGGGATGAATTCAGTGAGCGTAAGATGCTTGGACCTGAAATGGTCGAAGAAATGGTGGAGAAGGTGAAAACCATTCTACAGCATATCAGGGATGCCCAAAGTAGACAAAAGATTTGTGCATATAACCATAGATGAGACTTTAGTTCAAAGTTAGAGACATCATATTTCTACAAATATCTCTTTGTAAGTAGGTCATGAGGTTTTGGAAGAAAGGGAAGTTAAGTCCCAGGCACATCGGCCCCTTCGAGATCCTTGATCGGGTCGGAGCTGTGGCCAATCGACTCGCACTTCCACCTACCATGATTAAAGTACATGATTTATTTCATGTATCCCTCTTAAGAAAGTACATACTATATCCTTCACATGTACTATATTCAGAGGTGGTACAATTTGAGGATGACATTTCCTATGAGGAGCAGCCAGTGAAGATCTTGGATCATAGTGACAAAGTTCTACGCAACAAGACTACTCATCTGGTCAAGGTACTATGGAAAAACCATAAGTATGAAAAGGAAATATGGGAACTAGAGGAACCAATGAAGGAAAATTACCCACACCTATTTTTGTCATAGAATGTAAAATGGAATTTTGAGGGAGAAATTTCATAAAGGGGGAAGAATGTAATGACCCAATGTTTTTCAATGGAAATTACCTTCTTCTAAATATGTCCTAAAATCACATGAAAACACAACATAATGAACTACTTTGTTCTAAGTGATCTTTAAACATAATTTTTTCACTTCTGTGTTTGGAATTTCGAAAATATGATATACACGGTTGCAAACAGTAAGTTATTTGGAGTCCGATAAGAAAAACATAATTTTTGGTGAATAGTAACCTCCCCTAATGAATATTCACATACCCTTATGAATAGTGATATACACTAATGAATAGTAACCTTACCTATGATAATATATAAATAATATTCAAGTTGAAATTACGATATACCTATATTTTAAAATAAGTAAATGGATGTTTTAAAATTGTTTTTTGAAAATAAATTATGATTTTAATTAAATATTTAAATAATCATATTTAAAAAATTATTTTTGAAAAATGGACTTCATTTTTGGATTCTACAAGTCTAAAATGGTTAGGGTGAATTTTCAGGAATTTTCTAAAATACTTGAATTTTTATGAATAGTAAAGTCCGATAATTCACAATAAATTCTAAAACCTTAATTTCCGCATCATTCTTGATTCATGGATGATGTAAATGGGCTTTAGTTTGAAGTCACGTGCATTTATTATTGTTCTTGTTCATGGAATACTTACTATTCCTTGTCTTCCGAAGAAATAATAAACTAATGATTAAAAAATTATAAAAACCCTCCTCTCCTCCACTATACCCCCCCCCCTCACTCCCACCTCTCTTCACTCCTATCAAGCCTTGTGTCTTGCCAATATTCTACCCAAATCTATCCCCAAGATCCTCCCCCACATACAAAAGATCTTATCCTCTTCAAAATACCAAAACCTCTCTCCTTAATAGGTTCTCAAAGGAGGATGTCTCAAGAGGTAAATTCCTCTTTCCAATTCCTTCATTTGTTTTAATTTTTTTTTGTTTCTTTCCTCACCTCCATTCAACAAAATAGTATGATAACACCAGAAACATACATGTACTGGAATTTTTTTATGCTAAAGGGATATTTCATTATATTCTCTCCTTTCTCCTCCTTTTTATTTTAAAGAAACTAAAGCACCATTTGAGATGCGCTAATTTAGCACATTCAAGGACAACGATTTGTCAATTTTATTTATTATATTTAATTCTGGTCAGGAAACCATTTGTGTTATGGTTGAACCTGATAATTATATATTTAATATATCCTTTTTTTGGTTATTTAATCCTTTTTTACTAATTGTATTAAGTTATAAATCAAAACATGTTCTTTGTAATCAAACCCACCGATTAACCAAAATAGTTGTCACTAAAGTTATATATATAATAATTCAACTTCACTCTAAGTAACCAAATTAAATTTAAAACCATTTAATATCCTGGATGTTCACTAATAGAATATAACTTCAATTATATACAACCACTTTAATCTTACATGTTTATCCAAAGATGAATATAAGTGAACTGGTCACTAAAACCAAGTAAACAAATGAGCCCGAACAATGAAATTGAACCTCATAACCAATCAAAATGGTTATAAATGAACTTAAAATTATTATAATAAACCAATTAAATATAGAATAGGTTCTATAATTATTAATTAATAAACCTAATTTGTTTATTCAGTTCTTTAATAATAAGTGGAGAACACCAACGAAATTAAGGTAAGGGATTCTCTCCATTTCTCTCTTAATCAAGATTGTCCTCTATGCTATGCCTTTTATGAATAATACAAAATGATGGGGTATATTTTTGAACCTCCCACATACTTTTCTAATGATTTATAAGTTATTATAAACCCATTTTATCTCTCATCAATCCCTCTTAGGTACACCCGACACCATGCCAATAAACCGTAACGAATTTTACCTGAACCCCTTTTGTTCATTCGAGTTGCCTTATCTTTCTTTATATCAAAGTGGAGTTATCTCAAATTTTTATGTACATATTCTAAATGATGTATATGTTTAGAAAATTAATTTATGAATACCCTTTAATCATTATTTTTTGGGATATACATGTTTTTTTAAAAGTTTACTTCCTTTGAACTTTCCGATAAGCAAACATGTTTTAAGGGAACTTTCTGAATTTTTTCCCAATTTCATGTGCACTCTATAATATGTTTTAAGCCACCATTTTCTTTATAAAATAAGTCTTTTTATTATGAAAACCTTCTTGGTTAAATTCTATTTTTTATATAAAATATTTCCCTCTTTTCTATTTTTTTTAAATCTCTATAGTATTTTCCTTAAAACCGCACAAAAATGTTTTAATGCTAATGTTTATCGAATACCTTTATTATATGTTTTCACTTATATTTGATGCCATATACCATTTTATATGAATATTTCACCTTATGAACTTTCATGTATGTTCTAATCCCTTTCTTTCATGGACACTTTCATGATACCCTCATTGGTTATGCTTTATGTCATGATTGTGGTACCCAATTCTTTCCATGGGTATCCTTATATTTATGAATGGTTGATTATGTATGACTATTTATGTGGAAAGATTATTTATGTGGCAAGAATATTCATGAAAATGTTGATATTTGTGCACCTAGATAGTTCTCCAATCCATTATGTAAAGTTAAGTCTCATGATATGTGATGTGAAATGGGATTTTTGGTTAGCCTTAACCCGTACTAAAATAGAAAACACAATTGGAAGTTAGCCTTGACCCATAATAAATAAATGTTTTATGATTCTTCCACATTTATATGATTCCATGTTTATATGATCCCATGCTTATATGATATGATTTCATATGTTCCATGCTTTTTATATCATTATGTCATGCCTCCTAACTCATGTGCTTAATATGTATCATTATGTTTGTTACCTTACTGGGATTTTCAGCTCATCCCTTTGTTCATGTGTTCCCCAGGGTACCCTTTGCAGATGTAAGGGCTAAAATGAAGTTAGGATCTCTTTATGGAGATTAAATAAAAAAGTGTTTTTTAGCCCCATGTTTTATGTTATATGTACCTAGTCTTCCAAGACACTTGACATAACGATCCTTGGCTTGTACTATAATGTATAATTATGCTTAAAATCATTTAATTTTATATGTAAAAGGCTTGGGTTGTTATAAAGAGGTCATGATGGGATCATGTTAGCACCACTTGGATTTTTTTTTTAGTTTTCTATTTATTTTAGCAGTTGTATATGAATCTGGTTATATTTTTATTTTTTTTCATATGTTGTTAGTTATTTATATGTACTCTTATTTGGTTATTTTATCATGGTTATGTTTGGGATAAATTATTCCCACTTTGATAACTTTGATACCTGGTGCTATTCACCATCTTGAGAGGGTCGAGAACACCTCTAAGGCCTTGTCTTGGATTTTGTTGGGTGTTCATTCGGATAGAAGCCCAACCTAGTTCATGAAAAAATGGTATAAGTGGATCCCTTTATTATTTTGGGTGTCTGGTAGACAGAATATTATGACTATCAGGACTCGAGAGGTAGGTGTGGGAAGAGTGTTGTGAACTCTTGATTGTTCTAATCCTAAACTTTCTAGGGTTAGTTTGGGATTTGGGTTTTTGTTTTGGTTTTTGGGTGTGCGGATGAAGAATGACAATGGAGATGAACTGGTAATGTGCAGTGGGCTCACATGGAGTAGTGACCCATGTGGAGTCTGAGCACATGGTTTGAACTTCTACTAGCGGTTTGAGCATTCTTGGGGCATGGTCTACTAAACCATGTCGCTGAGTTTTGTATCGTCACTAGTTCCCAATTCCATGTGGTTGATGTAAGTTGTTTTTTGGTTTGATTTTGTCCAATGTGCATTGAATTTTGAAATGAAATACAGTTTTCAGGAAAAGGGTTTTTCAAAACTAAAATGGTTTCAAGGTTTGTTTTTTTTTTTTAAATCATGTATTGGTGTTTAAAACTATATTTGAAAAAAGATTGTGGTATTTGGAAAGTGGCCATGGAAGAAGATGGTTTTGGAAATTGGAAAAAAATAGTGGGTTTATAAAATAGTGTTGTAGTTATGTTTATGATGTTTTGATTATGATCAAGTTGTTTTTTCTTGAGGTGTTTTTTTTGTATGAGTTTGGATTGGATGTTCATTTTGGTATTGTGTTTTGATTTTGTGCAGAGTATGCTTCCCATAATGATCCCCAAAGTTTCTAGTGAGTTTCTTCTAGTTGTTGGCCCTGCCCAAACTCTGAGTGGCATGGAGGAGTCAATTTATTCTCAGTTTTTCTAGTTTTCCATGGTGATCTAGGTTTGTGTGATGTTTAAAAGTGGCATGAGTAAGTTGAAGTCATTTCTAGAATGTTGGGAACTCCCAAAGCTATGTGAGTGTGTGCTGCTCTAGGATCATTTGAAGGATCATGTTTGGATCATTGGAAAGTGATTGTCCCATTTTCATTATAATATTAGATGTATTAGAAGATGTTTAAGACCAATTTCATACTATGGGTTATACATGAGGAGGTGAAGGCAATGAAAGTGGCATAACTCTTGGGTATTCAGAAAGGTTAGTAGATGGTGAAGGCCTATGATAAAAATTTGGATGAGATTGTTTCTTTTTCTCTAGAGATAGATTCATAGGATCATTTGAGGGTTGCACTATTAATTTGGGGTCCTCTTCCAGATACAAGGAGAAATTTATCTTACCTTTTGAAGTTCTATTTGAAAATTTGGTGGAATAGGAGTTTCTTTCCATGTTTATTCTTGATGTGTAGTCATTTGAAAAAGGCACTCGTGAAGGTTCCCCATATGGTGAGAGGTGTATTCCAAAGGAACTATATTATGAATAGACTCCATTTTTTCTCTTGGATTATGCTTTGTTTGAACATTATATCATTCTCTTTTAGTGTGGTCAGTTTGGGAATTCAAATCTGTCTTGTTGTGGTCCTCCGAAGGATTTTTAGTAATTCGGTTGTTTGGGTCATTTGGATAAGTTCTGTAAGTGGAGTTTTCAAAATAATAAGTCTCTTTTGGAAGATGTTAGCTTCTAACTATGGGGTAGAAGATGATTCAAGACATCAGGGATACAGCCATGGGCCCTAAAGTGAAGCCTTACACACAATAAGGGATCATCGAGAGTGGGGAACCTTGGATCCAGGATAGTTTCAGTTCCCTTATTGTAGTTCAGCTAGTTTTTTTATTTTTCTTCATTGTAAAATCTTGGTGGTTTTTATTTTCTTGTGTATTAGTGGTCTTTTTATTTTATAGTCATATGGTTGTGTTTTATGAATGAGGATCTTTTATTAGCTGTCCTTTTTTGATCAATTTTAGTTTTGATGGTGCTTATTTGGAGATTCTCGTGCCTTTTTTAAATGATCAATCATGCTTCCATTCATTGTTTAGTTTGAGTTTTTTCCATGGGCTTCTCCTAGTGTAATGGTTGTGCTTTTTGTGTGAGATACTTGTTCTGGTGTTGTTAGGTATTAGTCAGGTTATTTTTGTGGTGAGATCCCTTTCTTAACCTTCCTTGTGATTCTTTTTGTCACAGTTTCTTCTAGTGTTGTTCGGGTGTGGCTTATGGAGTTGGAAGGTCACCCCAATGTTTCTAGCTCTATTTGGAATCATTCAGTTCTGAGCTCTATTTTTATTTCTCATTTTTCTGAGTGAATTTTGGGGGGAAGAAAGTTTTTGTAGTTGGGAGAATTGTCACACACTAAACATAGTTTTTACATTATTTTATGCTTTTATTTGTCTTGGTTCTTTTGGTTGGTTTTCAGGGTGAGTTCCCAGTGTATTTTTTGAGTTTTGGAGGATTTGGGTGAGTTTTGGCCTTGTACATAGTTATTGTGCATAGTTTTTATGAAAATTATGTGGCCTATTAAGGATCAATAAATTTCATGTTGTTTTTCTTATTGCACAATTTTACTAGCATGGTTTGAGCAGGGTTTGGGCCAATCAAGGTCAGGCCTAGGAGAAATTTTCCAAATCTGCAGTGGTGTATGGGGCAGGATCACAGCCTGCACACGGTTTGCTGAAACCATGTGGTATGCATGTGATAAGTCTCTTCCCTTTAATATAGCCATTTTTCATGGCTAGAGCACATTTTCCCAAACCTGGTGGCCAGCCAATGTAGGGTTTCCCTCTTCTTTAGTGGGGTGTACACAGTTGGCAAAAAATTTTTGGAAATCACGCATCCAAACCATGTGAGTTTTCCAGTTGTGTAATGGTCTTGAAATTCATATTCTAACCTCCCCTATTTTAAAAAAAAAATTGATTTATCTTCCCCTTCGCTTGGTTTTGGAACACAAATTGGTCCCCAAACCCCCTCCCCTTTGGTTCTCCTTCTCCCAAGGATGCTTCTCAAAGGTTCTAAGGTAATTTAATTAAGTTTTTGGCCATTTTCCTTCTCCTATATTCTTCTTCTTATTGTTTATTAGGTTTTCTTGGTGGTATTATCTCTTCTCCAAATCTTACAGTGAGTGTTGTACAAGATTGGTCAATTTATTCGGTTTTATGGTGTGAGAATTATTTCTTGGGTTTAGTTCTTACTTCTCTGAGGGTTTCATCGCGCCCACACATTTTTGAGGTAGGTATTCACGTATGTTTCCTTTATAAATCATACCATTTGATGATTTAAAATTTCTAATTAATTTCAAAAAATACATTTTTATGCTTATGATGTTTTTTTTGATTTATTGTGGTGATTTCATGTTGGAAAATTTGGTGGAAATTAATTTCAAAGGGGTTTCTTTAATTATTCCTATATATAAATGTATTAAAGGTGTTCTTTAAAATTCCCATGGCCTATTTAAAAATTTTTTGAGTGTTTTGAGATAATTATTGGCATTGGTTCTGTTTTTATAGATTTATTTTAATTTTGAATTGAATTTGGTGTGTGGTTTGGGTGTCTCTTCATGGTTTGATGGTTGTGTGTAAAAAAATTGGAAGGTTATTTTGAATTTTAAATGGGATCTTGTGTTTCTTGGAGTTGTTTTGAGGATCCATTTGATGTGGGAACCTTCATATGTTCATGTAGTGCTCATATGGATAGGATCACAAATGATGACGACCACTTGTAGAAAATTCATATCTCTTGGACTGGATTTTCAAACACTCATCCTCTCTTCCTTTCGTTCTCCCTTCTCTTCCCAAAATGGTTCTTTAAAAACCCTTGGTACTTTAAAAATGGTTATTTGGTTTCAAAGTGATGAAAATATGGGTTTCAAAGACAATTTCCAATTGCTTGGATTATTTTTAATTTTAATATGTGGCTTGGTAACTAAATGGAATAAAATACCATTTGACACTTTGAGATGTGGTGTGGTTTCTAAACAACCTAAATTCCCATTTGAAAAATTTTGTCCATGTTTTGTGTTTTCTTCTAGGTTTTATAAATTAATTTGGAAAAGAATTTGGAATTGTGAACATTAAAGTCTTGGTTGGTACTTTATGGAACCCTTATAAAGTGGTTTCAAAGAGATATAACGTATAGTCCTTATTAGAACCTTTGATGGATTTTTTGTGATATGGGTACCTCTATGGTGGATCCTATGAGGATAGGGTCATCGGATAGGTGGTATCAGTGTTTGGGATAGGAATTCATGGTGGATGTGGGTTATTGGTTTGTATAGTGACCCTTTCTTTTCAAACATTAACATTACATAACTTTTGTGAAAAATGAAAAACATTAAACAAACATATTCAATAAGATTGTACTAGTATAGTTCCTTTGGAAACATAGAAACATAAACACTAGTACATAAATGAGCTACATTATCTCCCACTAGGTTCTTCTTGACTAGAACCCTTTTTAGACACATCAAACAAAATACATATCTTCATAACCTAAAGAAGGAAACAAAAAAAGGGTGAGCTCAAATTATCATTAAGGGTAAAGAAGGGATACTTGTAAACATAATCATGAGCATAAGGGTTTGAGAACATGATCATGAAGATACAATATCATACCCAGCATATCAAAGATCATAACAAAAATCATGGCATAAATATTGGTAGTTTATAAGACATGAATCATAATGAAATAAAGGGAATAATCCATGAAATAATAACATAGTAATAACACATGGAATTATGGAAAACACATAATCATATAATATGATTTCCATAGTATCCAAGGCATCACTTCCAAGACCATCATAGTGGAAAAAGTCCTTTACTGAACCGAGTGAACCCCCATTCCAGCCCTATTTTATTGAAATGATTGAACCCTAATTCTAGACCTATATTATTAAACCGATTAAACCCTCATTCCATCCCTATTTATCTCATGAGATATAAATATTTACCCAATACATTTGAGGGAGATATAGGTCCCACCCATCACATAATGAAATCACACATACATGTGCCAAAAGATCATAAATATACATATCATAACTGATGAAATAAAATGGGTAACATAAACATGAAAAAAATATCATAACTTATGGAAATATATAGGTTTCATAATAATTTCATTAAAATCATAAACCATGAAAATAAGAAGGTTTCAAAATCATATAACCCATGAAAGAGAAATGAGCTTTATAAACATCATGCCATCAAAAAATAATCCATTTAGAGAAATAATATGATTGGAAAAATTGAATAATTTCCCAATAAATTCATGAGTAACATAAATGGATGTTATCTTAGATGGGAAATAATATTTAAAAATCTTTTAAAAACATTTCTTGGGGAATATATCCCTTCTTTTTTTTAAAAAGATTTTTAAAACATAAAAACTTTTGAAAACCTTTTTCTTTAAAAAATATATTTGAATTATTATAAAGAAATATTTGAAAACAAAAAAAACATTATTAAAATCCATTTTTCCTAGAAAATTATCTTCAAGTATCTTTTGAAAACATTTTTTAAAACGTGGTTTTTGAATACAATAGATTTCTGAATGAAGAGAGAGATGGTCAGATTTTAAAAAAAAATTATCTTAGGTACCAAAGAGTGGAAAAATGATACTAAAAATAGAGAATATCGTGAATAAATAGAGGATAAGGAGTATCATGAATATTATTGTGATTTGTATCATAATATTTCATCAAAGTAATCATAAACATAAACAATATCAAAAATCGATGTGATTGTCTCAATATACTCTTATAACTTGGTAAGTTGGAATCATACACTCCATGTAAGGAAATGAAATTAAATGAAGCTTAAAATTTCATGAAAATAATTATATTCATTATATAACATGTAAAATGGATGTATATAAACCTTGAAAAATATTTTAGGTTCATAAAAAAAACATGAATCTCAAAGAAGGAAAATTAAGACAAAACAGTTTTACTGATTTGGTAACTTTTGAAAGTTAAACCCCATGAAAGGAGGATCATAAAATGGGCATATTAATACCCATAAATTTAATTATAGTATGAATATAATATAATAATTGTTATTGCATACACCACACTAAAGTAAAGAGTGATGAACATATCTTGTATCTCATAGAAATTAAAAGTGAGATGAAGTCCCCTTACCTTGTGTCTTGACTCTCTCTGTACTCGTACAAGATTTCTATATAATAAATATAAGTTTATTATAAATAATTTAAATAATAATATTATTATACATAATACCATATATGGTTTTATTATGACCTTGTATTACCCACTTGTTAACGATCCTATGTTAAGGTTTCAGTTCAGGTATTATTTTCTTTGTTCTTCACATGTGTCTTAATTTGTTATATCATTGGTCCTTATACTTTTATCATTAATAAATAGTGTAGAACATGATATAAATATCATTTATATATTATATATATATATATATATATATATTAATAATTTATATCATAAATAAGTATGAAATGGAATACAACGTTCATGGAGACGGTAAGTCGTACATACGCATAAATGTTGTTTACGTCTTTATTGTCATGTTGAAAGAAAGAAAGTAAATGAAATATATATATATATATGTATGAATATATATATTTATCATTATTCCATTAGAATTAATATATCATATATATCATATAATTTCACTATAGCCATCATTAATACATTCCATGTGGTGTGTAAACAAATCACATTGCTTTAAGGGTGTGGTAATCCACACTTCCTCAAAAAAGATTATTGTATTAACACCAAATGTAAAGTAAAGAGATATGTGTTTCAAAAGGAATAAATAAGAATAAATACATAATAAATAAAATATATTACATTTATAAATATATTTTCCATTATAATGTCCACCATGATTGGCGGTAAATGAAAAATGAACAATCATCGTTTTGTGAGGAAGTAATTCTCCATATACAGAAACAATGTGTTCGATATCCATTAGATGGGGGTGTGTGTAATTGTAGATAAAAAAATAGAATAAAATAATCCTGTTATATTGAGGATATTGTTTTTTTCACATAATAATGGAATAAAAATAGTGGATGGGGTGTAGAAAGAAAATAAAGGAAAAGAGTTTGAGAGAAGATGTTACCTCTAAATCAGGTAACTCCTTTTGGTTTGTGCTGAATGGGTTACTTGAGAGTATTTATGCCCAAAGAGAGGATTATAGGTAAAATTGAGGGTTTTGGGGATGATACATGGGAATATATTTCCCAAACTTAAAGTTTTTAGATGTGTGTGGAATGGGTATAGGTGGTGGCCTTTTATAGTGGAGGAGGAGTGACACTCTTGTAAATATTGGAAGAGAGAATTACACCCACATTATTCATGTTGAATGTGGATCCAATAATGGAATAAGGTCTATAAAATTGATAATATGGTCTAAATATGTCTATAAAATTGTTTTTGGACAAGTTCTTATGTCGTTTTATCCCTTAATGTTAAGGTTTAGTCCCTTATTAAGCATAATTTGGCCTTAACCATTGTGATTAATTTTAATCGCTTTTACTAATATTTTTGGTCAAAAACAAATTTTACCCTATTATAAATTATAAATTATTATTATTAAAAATATATAATCTATTTTTCCAAATTATAATCATAGAAGTGGTAGAAATTAATTTAAAAAATAATCTTGGTGTTGGGACGACATTGCGGGTTTTTATAGTAAAAACGATCAAAAGTATGTTAAATCTTTATGTCTGATTTAAATGTGTAAATGGTTTAAATGAAAAAAAAATTGGATTAATTGATAAAAATATTATCTGATTAAACTTTTAAATAAGATTAAAATATATTTTAACCTGACAAATAAATTGAATTAAAAAGCAGTTTTGAATTAAAAAACCGATATTTTCACTATTCTTCGAAAAATGAAGTTTCTCAGAAAAATACCAAAATTTCACCCTAAGATATTATTTTACATTCCAAATTAGAAAATGAGGTTTATTTTATCAAATTTAATTTCTAAATTTTTCCAAAATTAATTTTATTATAAGTACATTAAAACATTATTTTAGACATAGAAGAACTTTACCAAAACCTTATCTTTTATTATCAATATGTTTTATTTATATAAAACACTTATGAAAAATATTTCAAAATTAGTTAATAATATTGCTATTACTATGTTTAATTAATAGGTTATAATTATCTTGTTTAAATAATTAAAACAATAAAAATCTGTTTTATAGAAACTCAGTGTTGCATGTATCGTATGCCAACTCAGTGTTGTGTGTATCGTACGCCAAGTCGACATTGCATGTAACTTACTAAAATTCGGTATTATATGTAAAAGGAATATTTGACTTAGTGTGTTAAAATATATAAATGAAAATTTTAATTTATTCGAAAAAATAGGTCTATAAAAACTCAGGGTGTTACATTCTACCCCCCTTAAAATGAATTCCGCACTCGAAATTTTTCACTTGGGTAAAAACAAATGATGATACTTATACTTCATCTTATTCTCAAGTTCCCATCTTTCTACCTCTAACTAGTGATTTTTTCACAAAAATTTAACCAGGTGAGTGGTCTTGTTTCATAGAACTTTCTCTGATCGGTCTAGAATTTCAGAAGGTTCCTCCTTGTAAGAAAGATATTGCTCCAGAAGTATGACCTCTAAGTTCAGTACATGTGAAGGGTTAGGTTTGTACATCCCCCAGAGAGATATATGGAACACATCATGAACTTTATATATATTTGGAGGAAGTTCCAAGTGATATTCTACTTTCCCTATACGATCAAGAATTTCAAAGGGGATGATATACCTTGGGAATAATTTTCCTTTCTTCCCAAATATCATAACTTTTTTCGAGGGTGATATACATAGAAACACATTTTCAAAAACATCAAATTATATATCACGTCAACAGCTGTAAGAATAATTTTTCTATCAACTTTGAGCTTCCTTGATATCCAGTTGAATGGTTCTAACCTTCTAGATCATTTCTTCATAGATCTCAGGTCCTAATGGATTTATTTATCTAACTTCATCCCAACACATTGGAGCTCTACATTTCTTCCCATAAAGGTATTCATACGGTGCCACATTAATGCTTGAGTGAAAGTTATTGTTGTATGAAAACTAAACTGGAGGAAGGTGGTGATCCCAACCACCTTTTAAATCTAGAGAACAAGATCACAATATATCCTCTAGTGTTTTAATTATTCTTTCAGACTAACCATCTATCTGAGGATGATAAGAAGAGTTGAAAGTCAATTCTGCATCAAGTGCTTTCTAAATACTTCGCTAGAAATTCGAGGTAAACTTCAGATCCCAATATGATACAATGGAACGTGGTACTCAATGAAACCTTACCACTTTCTTAATGTATATTCCGGCAATCTGATCAACAAATAAATATTCCCTAATAGTAATTAAGTGTGTTGTCTTAGTAAGGCGATCAACTACCACCCATATAGCATTAAACCCTTTAGAGTTTTTGGGTAGTTCAATAACAAAATCCATAGTGATGTTCTCCCATTTTAATTATGTTATGTGTAATGGATGAAAAATCCCTTTATACTTTTTTCTTTTAGATGTAACCTACTGGAATACCAAAAACTGAGATACAAACTCTGTGATATCTCTATTCATGCGATCTCACCTAAAGTATTCTTTTAAGTACCTATATATCTTCGTACTTTCAGAATGAATAGAGAATGAAGAACTATGAGCTACCTCTAATAGCTCCTTCAAATCTGGAATGGAAGGAACACTTACATGGTTCTGGAACCTTACTATTCTATCTTTATCAAGGTTAAACTCAGGAACATTTCTAACCTTCTTTTTTAGTTATTCATCTTCCTTATGTGCCTCCTTAATATTCACTTAGATAAGGGGTTGAACAATCATTTGAGAAAGATAATATTTTCTTCTTCCTTCAGTATTTCTATATCCATCCTTTTCAAATCCAAAAATATTGGATCTTTTGTGATCTTCGTAATAGATAAGCTAGCATGATCTTTTTGACTCAAAGCATATGCCACCTTGTTCTCTTTCCCAGGGTGGTAATGTATTGAGTAGTCATAGTCTTTTATAAATTCTCACCATCTTCTCTAGAACATGTTCAACTCCTTCTATGTGAATACTATATTTTATAATTTTATGATTGGTATATATATCACACTTTTCCCCATAAATATAATTCCACCATATATTTAATTCAAAAATTACCACTGATAACTCCAAATCATGAGTTGGGTAATTTTTCTCATGAATCTTCAACTGTCATGAGGTATAGGATATAACCATGTTATTTTTCATAAAAACACATCCCAATACCTTATTAGATTCATCACTATAGATTAAAAACCCTTCTCCACTATATGGTAATGTATGAAATGTTGCACTGACCAACCTTCTCTTCAGTTCCATGAAGATTTCCTCACATTTATCTGTCCAAAGGAACTTAACACCCTTCCGAGTTAACTTGGTCAGAGGATTAGATAGTCATGAGAAATTATCCACAAACCATCAATAATATCCATCTAATCCAAGAAAACTATGGATTTCAGTCACCATGGTTGGTCTAGGACAACTTTCAATAGCCTCTGTCTTTGATGGATCTACTATTATACCAACTCTTGAGATTATGTGACCCAAAAATGAAACCTTTTACAGCCAAACTTCCCACTTTGTAAAATTTTTACATAACTTCTCTTTCCTTAGGGTCTTCAATACAATTATCAATATATCTTCATACTCTTCCTTACTCTTTGAATAGATCAGAATATCATCTATAAAGATTACCAAAAACTGGTAGAGGTAATCTCTAAACACTCTATTCATTAAATCCATGAAGATAGTAGGGGGTTATTAAGACCAAAAGGCATTGCTATATATTCTTAGTGACCATACCTTATACAGAATTTTTTCTTCAGTATATCCTCCTTATTGACCCTCAATTGATGATATCCAGAATGAAGGTCAATCTTGGAAAATTATTGATCTCCACGTGGTTGATCAAACAAGTCATCAATATAGGGAAGATGATATTTGTTCTTGATTTTGATGTTTTTCAACTCCCAATAAACAATTAAGAGCCGCATTGATCCATATTTCTTTTCCACAAAAAGAACTGGTGAAGCCCAAGGTGGCATACTTGGATGAATGAATCCATTGTCAAGGTTTTCTTGGAGTTTCTTCTTCAATTCTTACAACTCAATCGGGTCCATTCTATAAGGAGTATTTGAAATTGGTGTGGAACCTGGTACAAGTTCTATCGAGAACTCAACTTCACATTTTGGTGGATGTCTAGGAAAATCTTCCAGAAATACATCCAAGAAATCTTGAACAACAAGAATATCATTGATGTAGATCTTATCCCCAACCATTTGAGATAAATAAACCTTTGGAATGGGAATTAATACCCATACACTGGATGTAATCTCCATAGGAATTTCATACTTATATTCACATTGACAGATGATCATAGGAGGGTTTGAAATATCAAACATAACTTCCCTTACTTGAAAATTAATTAGGGATTTAGGTATAGAAATCAAATCCAAGCCTAAGATGACATCAAATTCGACCAAAGGAAGGTTGACAAGATTTTTAGGAAATAAATCCCTACAAACTTCAACCAGAGAGGAATCATAGACTTGAGATGAAATCATCGTAACATTAGGGGTTTGTACTGCTAATTCCATCTCTAATTGTTTTGGAGGAATCTTAACACCATTATAAAATTCTTTAGATATGAAAGAGTGGGTAGATCCAGAATAAAATATAACATTAGCAGTTCTGGAGTGGATGGTAAGTGTACCTTTCATTACATCATCATCGCACCCCTCATCAGAAATAGTGATTGCATTAGATATTCCCTTGTCCCTCAACATAAGAGGTTTTTGTCTTTTTATCACCATCACCAAACCTTGGGTATGGACAGTGGTTATCATAATTCCAATACTCCCTACACTTTTAGCACTGAATCATGGGAGGTGAATTCTATGTGGATCTTTCTCCATTAGCATTTTGAGCCAACTTCTTCCCATCACGTCAACAATCAATTACTCGATGGCCTTCCCTTCTATAATTAAAACATTTATTATACCCCCTAATGAAATTTCCTCCATTATTATTCCTACACTTAGATCATAAAGGATAGTTCATATTCTTTTCTCCATGGTTTTTAGAGTTTCCTTTAAACTCTATCTTCCTCTTCTTATCAAAAGAATGAGATTGGTACGTGACTCCTACCTCCATTTAAACCTTGATTTCACAACACAAAATCTATTTGTAGCTACTAAAGTCTCTTACAGAAGATTCCCTTTTCAGACTTGGATTTAATCCACCAAAGAACCTATCAACTTTAATTTCATGTTGGATGATAATTCCTGAAGCGTACCTCGCATGTCTCATGAAATTAGCCTCGTAGGTACCAACAGATTCATCATCCCTTTGATCCAACCCAAGGAACTATTTCTCCATATTAGTACAAAAATTTATAGGAAAGTACTTATTTAAAAATAAGTTCTTGAACTCATCCCAAACCTGGGATTAAATCTAATCATGTTGCCTCATATTCTTGATTAGAGTCCACCACTAATCTGCTTCTCCTTCTAACCGATAAACAGTGAGAATGACTTTCTCATGATTCATACACTAAACAATAGAGAATATGTTTTCAGTGGTACTAATACATTGATCATAAATAAGTGGATCAGGATACCCTCTAAAAGAAAGTGGACATTGCCTCATGAATGACTCAACAGAATGTTCTTCCCTCCTTTTCTCATTTGGATTTCCACCATGATTCATAGCTTGAGAAAGTTGTGTGAGAATAAAAAATGTGATTTTGGATTCCAACTCCCATAGCATTCAGTTGCTCAGGAAGAAAATCATTGCTTTTTCCATCACAATATCCATTAACACAACTCCTTCAGGTTTTGACCATTAAATAAAATCAAAAGCATAAAGTAATAAATAGTTATCATAATTAGGAACCACATAATCATGAAGACTCACTTATAGGATGTATAACTTATGAAACCTTATTTAATCTATCAAACCTTACATTTATCCTAGGATATTCATAGCCATATTATATTTAAACCCTTTATAATGGTTCATGAAGTGTTTGTGAATTCCCAAATAATTTCCCCTAGGAGTGTCGAACAAGATGTACAGCAATGCCCATTGTCATGTACCAAATTACCCTGAGTCAAGCCCAAAACATCTTGTCATAGTTGTTACCCCTAGGTACATTTTTTCTAGATCCACATCCACTTTTAGTATCCATACAGGGATGTATTTCTAGGATACCACTCACTCTATCCTTCACCAAAATCCCAGGACATTTTCCTATACTTTGACTCATCCCTATACTTATCCTTAGACATGTCCTTAGGGTTCTCACCAAGGTTTTCTCATACTATTTTCCAAAGATTATCTAAACTTTTCCTATGATTCCAACTATAGAGACCCTATATTTTCAAACATTAACATTACAAAAATTTTGTGGAAAACACAAAACAATACATAAATAAAGTCAAGAAGACCATATTATTCTAGTTCCTTTAGAAACATGGAAACATAAACACTGGTACCTAAATGAGCTACATTATTTCCCACTAGGTACTTATTGAATAGAACCCTTCTTAGACACATCAAACATAATACATATCTTCATAACCTGGGGAAGTAAACATAAAAAGGGGTTAGCTCAAATGCTCAGTAAGGATAAACAAGGGAGACATGTAGACATAATCATGAGTATAAGGGAATGATAATATGATCATGAAGATAGAAGATCATGCCCTACATATCAAATATCATAATAGAGATCATAGTATAAATATTGGAAGTTCATAAGACATGAATCATAATGAAATAAAGAGCATAATCCATGAAATAATAATGTAGGAATAAAACATGGAAGTGTGGAAAACACATACGAATATAATATTATTTCCATAGTATCCAAGGAATCACTTCCAAGACCATAATAGTGGACAAAGTCCTTTACTAAACCAGGTGAACCCCCATTTCAGCCCTATATTATTGAACCGAGTGAACCCTCATTCAATACCTATATTACTAAACCGAGTAAACCATTTTTGCATCCCTTTTTATATTATGAAATATAAATATTTACCCAATTCATTGGAGGGGGATATAGTTCCCACCCATCACATAATGAAATCATACATATGTGTTCCAGAAGATCATAAATGGAAATATCATAACCCATGAAATGAAATTGGTATCATAAACCTGTAAACATATCATAACCTCTAGAAAGAGATAGGTTTCATTATAATTTCATTGAAATAATATCCCAGGAAAAGAATTTGGTTTCAAAATCATATAACCCATGAAAGAGAAATAGGATTCAAAAACATCATTCCATGAAAACATAATCCATTCATAGAAATAATTTAAATGGAAACATTGAATAATTTCCCCATAAAGGAATGAGTAACACCAATGGATGTAATCCTAGATGGGAAATAATTTTGAAAATACTTTTAAAAATATTTCTTTAGAAAAATATCTTTTATTTTTTGAAAAAATATTTTTAAAACATAAAACCTTTTAGAAAACATTTTTCATAAAAAAATAGATTTAAAAACTTATAAAGGAAGCCTTAAAAACAATAAAACATTTTTAAAATAAATTTTTCCATTAAAATTATCTTCAATGATCTTTTTAAAACTTTTTTGAAAACTTTTTTGAAAACATATTTGAAAACATGGTTTTTGAATACAATATATTTCCAACTGAAGAGATAGATGATCATGTTTTACTAAAAAAACATTATCATAAGTACTAGAGAGTGGAAAATGGTAATAAAAATATATTATTTCTTGAATAAATATAGAAAAATGAAAATAATGAATATTATTGAGAGATGGATCATAATATTTCATCAAATGAATCATAAATATTAACAATCTCAAAAAAAAATTATGAGATTGTATCAATATACTCTTATAACTTGGTAACTTTGGATCATACACTCCATGAAATGAAAGTAAATTAGATGAAGATTAAAATATAATTAAAATAATTATATTCATGATATAACATGTAAAATGGAAGTATATACACCTAAAAAAATATTTTAGGTTCATAACAAAACATGAATCTCAAAGAAGGAAAATTGAGACAAAATTGTTTTACTGATTTGGTAACTTTTGAAAGCTAAACCCCATGAAAGAAGGATCATAAGATGGGAATGTGAATAACCATAAATTTAAGTAAAATATACATATAATACATTCATGTGTAGTATATACACTACAAAAAATGAAATTGTGGTGAACATAGCTTGTATCTCATATAAATTAAAAGTGAGATGAAATCCCCTTACCTTGTGTCTTGACTCTCTCTGTACTCATACAAACTTCTTTTATAATAAATATAAATTTATTATAAATATTTTAAATAATATTATTATTATATATAATACCATATATGGTTTTATTATGACCTTATATTACCCTCTTATTAATGATCCTATGTTAAGGTTTCACTTTGGGTAATATTTGCTTTGTTCTTCGCATGTGTCTTAATTTGTTATATCATTGGTCCTTATACTTATATCAAGATTACAGAATGTATAACATGATATAAATATCCAGTATATTATATATATATATATATATTACTAATTTATACCATAAATAATTATGAAATGTAATACACTATTCATGAAGACGGTAAGTCGTACGTACGCATGAACGTTGTTTTTCTGTCATTATTGTCATATTGAAAGAACTAAATAAATTAATTATGTATATATATGTATGTATATATTTTTATCGTTATTATAGTATCATTAATATAACATATATATCATATAATTTCACTATACCCATCCTTAATACATTTCATGTGGTGTGTGAACGAATCACATCGCTTTGAGGGGGCGGTAGTCTAAACTTCTTCATACGAGATTATAATATTTACACCAAATGAAAAGTAAATAGATGTGTGTTGTAAAAGGAATAAAGAATATTAAATAAATAAATAATATATTATATGACATATATAAACATATTTTCGATCATAATTTCCATGGTGATTGGTGGTAAAGTAAAAATGAACAATTATCGTTTCGTGAGGCAGTAATTCGCCATACATAGAAACAGTTTGTTCGATATCCATTAGATGAAGGTTTGTATAAGTGTTGGTTGAAACTGTATCATAACAAAATACTAGTATATTTATGATTTTGGTGTTATCATCCAATAATGGAATAAAAATAGTGGGGGATTGGAGAAGGAAAATAAAGTAAAATAACTTGAGAGAATACATTACTTCTAAATCGGGTAACTCCATTTGATTTGTACCGAAAGGATTCTTTGAGAGTATTTCTTCTAAATGGGAGGGTTATAGGTTGAATGGATGCTTTTTTTAGGTTAATTGGGAAGATATTAGAGGAAATGAAAAGGTTTGAGAGGTTTTTGGAATGGGTAGAGGTGGTGGCCTTTTATAGTGGAGGAGTGGTACTCTTATAAATATTTGTAGATAGAATTCCACCCACATTTTTCATGTTGAAAGTGGATCCAATAATGGACCAAGGTTGATCCAATTTATTAAAGGATCTAAATATGGCCATCAAAGTGGTGTTTTACATGTTTCTAGGTCGTTTGGACCCTTGATGTTAAGGTTTAGTCCCTAATTAAGTATAATTTGGCCTTAACCACTATGATTAATTTCAATCACTTTAACTAATATTTTTGGTCAAAAAACAATGTTGATCCTATTATAAATTATAAATTATTCTGATTGAAAATATGGAATACATTTTTCTAAATTCTAATCACAAAAGTGGAAGAAATAAATTTAAAAAAAAATCCATTGTGAGGACGACAATGTGGGTTTTTATAGTAAAAAGGATCAAAATATTGTTAAGTCTTTATGTCCAATTTAAATGTGGAAATGGTTCCAATTAACAAAATTGGATTAATTTATAAAAATATTATCTAATTGAAATTTTAAATCAAATTAAAATATACTTTAACCTTATAAATAAATTGAATTCAAAAGTAGTTTTGGATTAAAAACTGGTATTTTTCACTATTCATCCAAAAATGAAGTTTCTTAGAAAAATCCCAAAAATTTCACCTGAAATAATTTTAACATTATAAATTAAAAAATGTGGTTTATTTTTTAGAATTAAATTTCTAATGGTTTCTAAAATTAATTTTATTAGAAGGACATTAAAACATTATTTTTAAACATAGAAGGACTTTACCAAAAACCCTATATTTTCTTATCAATAAGTTTTTTTATATAAAACACTTATGAAAAATATTTAAAAAGTAGATAATACTATTCATATAACTAATTTTAATGGCTAGGTTATAATTATCTTATTTAAATAATTAAAATAATAAAAATGGATGTTTCGTAGAAACTCAGTGTTCCGTGTATCATACGTCAAATCAGTGTGGCATGTATCGTACACCAAGTCAGTGTTACGTGTAACATAAGACAAGTTGTTTTTTCCTGTAAAAGGAATATTTTAATAAGTGTGTTTTAATATATAAATGAAAATTTTAATTTATTTGAAAAAATATGTTAATAAAAACTCGGGTTGTTATAGTTTGAGCCACGCATGTGAAGCCCTCCCCATTCACAATTCAAAATTATCATGGGATTTCTAGGAATCATCTAGAGGGTCAAGTGATATTTTCTTATCCACCTTGATTAGACGGGTTGGTACCCACTAGATTTTTTGAGAGGCGAGGTGGGATTTCCCACTATATTGTCTTGTTTAGAGTGTCTAATTGGTTATTGACTTTGGAGCTACACCATATGTCGACTAGTGAGTCCAAATTGAGTACGTCGAAGGATTACATCTGAAGATGTTTATAAAATTTTCATGAATATTTTTCATATGTTCTATGTATTCTATTACACCTAATTATCTATTTTTCAGTTTATACCTTCTTGTTTTGGTTCCCTTCATTATCATCATAGCTACTTTTTACCTAGTATGGAACATTACTTGGGTTATGGTTTTATAAACTGGTTTATGAAATGGAAATATTTTATGAAAAGAGGAATGTGGTGGGTTTTGTTTTAAAATAGAAATCCATGTTCGGTTCCTTAAATGATAGAATCCCTATATTCATACATTTATTTCAAACTTGTGTTTATGGACTATTTATGGAAAGGAAATGTATGGATTTTGTGGTGATTACCTAATGGGATGTTTATGCTCACATCCTACTTGTCCCACTCTGCGTGAGTAGAACCGAGCTGTTTTTTAGGTTTATGTTTCTGGTTTGAGTGTGTGCCTTCTGTAGAGACCCGTATCCTGACGTACATGGACATTACATTACATTTGCGGAATACTTAGTACATAACAAAAACACACACTAAAGGATCGTAATAGTTTAGTGTCTTTGGAAACTCGGAACATAATCTTCTAATCCTGGTGAAAGATCTTCAATATCTCCTGTAAAGATCTTCCATTTTTTTTTACCTAAAACCTTTCTTTATATCCTGGGGAAAAGAAAACATAAAAGGGTGAGCTCAAATGCTCAGTAAGGGTATACAAAAGAAATAAAAAATCATATCATATCTTTTTGAAAATCACAACCTGCAAAAGAGATCATAATATCTTAACATGGAACAAATCATAGAAGTGAAAATGAGATCCCCATAATCATAACATGAAACTTGAAACTTTGTGGCATGCACACATAATCATGGAAAATCATTTCTTGTTAGTCATGACTCATTGCCAAGACTATCTTAGTGGACAAAGTCCCTTTCTGAACCGAGTTCACTCCTCGTTTCAGTCCTGTATCACTGAACCGAAATAACCTTCCGTTCCAGCCATGTCTATCTCATGAGATATAAAATCATTACCCAATGCATTGGAGGGAGATATAGGTCCCACCCATCTTATAATGAATCCTTTCTTATGTGTGCCACATAATCATAAAACATACATCATCGCATAACACATATAACAAAAATGGGATTCTTGAAACATCATGACATCATAAATCAATTCATATATGATAAAGGAATTCATAAACATAATTCCATCACAACATAGTCAAACCAATGTAAAAATATGGATAGAAACAGAACCCTTTATTATCTTAGATGGAAAATAATTTTGATAAAACACTTGAATTGAATTCTTGAGGAAAATATCCTTTCTTCTTCAAAAACATTTTTCCTTTCATAACATGTCATACAACTTTAAAATAAAAGAAGTTGATTAAAAATAAACATGAAAACTTGTAAAGGAAGCTTCTTTGAAGTAATGTTTTAAAAATCCATTCATGCCGTATAAGTTAAAAAAAACATTCTTCGTACTTTTGTCGGAAAAGTCAAAAAGTACCTCATACGGAAAAACGACAAAAGATTCCTTTCATATTCTTTACTAAAAACTCACCTAAGGGTAAAATTGGATTTAAACTATTTCAAGTGGATGGAAACAATATTACATATTGAGGGAACATGGATGTGGATGATAAAATACACCCCAGTAAATACTTACGAATAAACAATCTCGGATAAAAATGAGATTGTGATATTTCCCTTACCTTAGGTCCGATTTGCTTTGTTCATGTCCGAAGCTCCTGTATAATGGTTTAAATAATGTTATTGACTTATTACAGAATCATACATATTGATATGAGATCATATATGGTCATATTATTAGCTTCTTGTTAGTAATATTTCATTGTTACTTGTTACTCGGGTCTTTATAACTTTTTGTTCTTATGCGTGTTTTGTCGAATAAATTCTTATTCTTATCTTTAGGTTATAGATAATTCATTTCCAGAATGGTATTAGTGTAGTATATACCATATTCATTCATTCAATTCATTTATATAATCATTATGAAATGAAGATCATGTAGAACGAGTCGCATCACATCGTGGAGACGGTATTCCGTACGTACGCACGAGTGATGATATCGTTCCTATGATCGTGGAATTGTATTGGAGTATATATATATATTATTTCAGTATCAATATTACTTAATAAAAATCATATATAGTCACTGATTACACCATTATACCCATCCTTGTAAGGTGATGGTGGAAAATAGATTACACCACGGCGTGGAGACGGTATTCCGTACGTACGCACGCGCGGTGATTTCATTTTTCCGTAGGATGGATAGAAGGTGAATTAGGGTTGTTTCATATTTATAATAACATATCAGTATGTAAGTAATACTGATGTTATTACTTTATCATGAAACAACTAAAGAAGAAGAAGTTGAAGAAGAAAGAAATTGAAAAGATCGGTAATGGATATTACCTCTTCTTTGGAACGCCTCTTTGAATCCTCCACTTAAAGAAACTAAGATTGGTCTTTGGAGAAGACCAGAACCTCTAGGATTATTCTAGGAAAGTGGAGAGGAGAAAATGGCAGGGTTTGGCCGAGCTTGAGTGCTCAAAATTGGTGTGAGGAGGAAGGGGAGGAGGTGCCCTTTTATAAGGGAGGAGAGGGGCACCTTAGGAATTCTTAAAAATATTAATTTATAATAAATCTAACCCCACTTAAAAACCTCCAAAAATGACTCATATTCGAAGATTAGATGAGATAGGGTTGTAATCTCATCAACCAATCAAATTTAGACATGTTTGGATATTATTTTAAACCTTATCAATTAGATTTAACTCTAAGTTAAATAATTTAACTTTTACCGTGTCTTTTTGTTTTCTTTCACTATATGGTTAATAAACTTACTATAACATGCCAAACGAACCCCAAATTGTTTATTATTAATACATATATCCTTATCTAAGTCATTTGGCCGAACCTTAGATTTTTAGGAATAAAATAACAATTAATAATATAATATTTGATTTAAAAACTATTTTGTGTCAATTTTGACACTATTTGATATATGATTTTTGTGAAAGTCATAACAGAATTATATGTTAGAACCAAGTTGATTAAATCATCATTAATATATCATAGTAACCTAGAAAATTAGTGGAATTCATAAAAAAATCTAAAATTACATTTATTTTGGTGTTTATAACATCAATTATGTCAATATTTCATTAATAAGATAATTACTGCATCATCGTTGTGTCATAAATAAATTAAATTATTTGATGTCTAAAAATTACAAATAAAATACCATCATGTAGGAAATCTTTTTAGCTTTCTAATGAATATTTACAATCGAATTTATCTTATGTATAACCCCATATTAAAAATGATTTACTTATTAAACTTTGATTTTAACTAGTTTAACCCTTCTTTAAATAAATTCATAATAAATGTCCTAATCTAATCCAAGTGGGCCTAAATGGTCATATTTTATTCCTAAGTTTGTTTTTGGTCGAATTACACTTGTCCAATAGAATTAGGACATGTGTTAGGGTAATAGTAATATCATATTTACCCTTAGTTACCCTATTTACTATTAACCGCGGTAAAAAAAAGTAAAAAGTTACTATTCACCAAAAATTATTTTCATCTCATTGAACCACATTTTAGTCCTTGATATTAACCGTGTCTCTCGGATTTTCGAAATTCCATTCACAGAAGTGGTAAAATTAAGTTTTATGCAAAATTCAGTTTTTAACCTACCACTTAGTGGTTTCACTATTCATCAAAAATTGAAAGTTTTCAGAAAAATGCCAAAATTTCATCCTAAGCTATATTTCATATTCCGAATTCAAAAATGAAGTCTATTTTACCAAATTCATAACATAGAAGTTGAATTAATTAATTTTATAATTAAATCCCGCTATTAAAACAAATAGCGTGTTTTTACGAAACAATATCTATCAAAAGATTGACACTTGTTTATGTCAGGTTTAAATGTGAAATTACGTCCAATGACCAACATTGTATTAAATTGTAAAAATATATTCTAAATATACTTTAAAACCACTCAAATTAATAATTTATCACTATTAATTATTTCGATTAAAAAAGTTGTTTTTAATTATAATTTAGTAATTTTCACTATTCATCAGAATATGAAAGTTATCCGAAATGTACCAAAATTTCACCTTAGGCTAAATTCGATACTCCGAATCCAAAAATGAAATCCATTTTGAAAAATAAAATTTACAAAATTTCAAAAAGTGGTTATTACTATTCATAACGGCTAGTTTTAATAGCATATCGCTGTTTAGTGAAACTCGTTATTGCGTACTACACACACTATCGAGGAAGGTTGCGATTGCGTGTAATGCAAGGCAAGTCAAGGATGCGTGTTGTGCAAGCTCCTTTTGGTGTAGCGTACAACACAAGACATTAATAAAATTAAAAAGAATATTTTTCATAAAATCTTGGGCTGTTACACCTTCGGTTTGGGATGGTCTTGTGGTTTTTGGTGACTAAGAGGTAATGATAATGTCATTTTTGTGTGGTTTGGTTTTAGTTTTGTTTTTAGTTCTCCATTTTGTTCAACTATTTTATCTCGATCCAATTCTATTTTTATTATTGTTCAGCTGTTATTGTTTTTTTTTGGGTGACCTTTTGGGTTATTTGATCCTAGTTTTATTTTGTCTAAATCATTCCCACATTGGTAAATTTGATTCCTAACACTAGAAGCTAGCCCTGGAGGATCAGTAATTCCTCTTGGGCCTTATGTCAGACTGAGTCGGGTGTCAGGTTGGGTGGCAGCCCAACCTAGTTTATGATGGTCATACCATGCACACCATGTATCAGATTGAGGTTTGACTAATTTATACACATCAAAAATGACATATGTATCATTTTCTTAAAGTATCAAAACAATTTGAATGTGATTTCCTAGTTTTGAGTATGTGACGTGTGTTTTGAACTAAAATGTCAATTTTAAATTAAAAGACACACTTTTAGCCATACTGGACACACCATGAGTCGAATTAACATGTGACTAATTCCTACACATCAAAAATGACTTAAGGATAATTTAACAAAAATATCATGATAATATAAATTTTTTCTTGGTTTTGAGTATTCGACGTGTATTTTTAACTAACACGCACTTTGAGTCATACTGGTCACATCATATCTCACTTTGATGTGGGAATAATTAATAAACATCAAATATGACTTCTAAATCATTTTCATAATTATAAAGACAATCTGACCACGTTTTCTCAATTTTCATTGAGTGGAACATTTTGAACTAAATTGGAAATTTTAAACTCATAGCGAATACTTTGAGTCATATCAGGCATACTATATATCAGATTGAGGTGAGGATAAATCCTACTTGTCACAAATAACTTATGGATCATTTTTCTAAATTATTTAAAAAAATATGAATGTGTTTTCTCAGTTTTGAGTATGTGAAGTTTGTTTTGAACTAAAATTTCAATTTTAAATAAAAATACATGTATGGTGTCATATCAGTCACATTGTGCATCAGATTGAGGTGTGGATAATCCCTATATGTTAAAAATGACTTAAGGATTTATTTATTAATGTATTAAGATAATACAAATGTTCTTGGTCAATTTTGAGTATGTCATGTGACTTTTTAAAAAAAATAAATTTAAACTAAAAATACACACTTTGATTCATAACAGTCACATCATGTGTTATTTTGATGTGATATTGATCCGTAAACATCAAAAATGAATTAAGAAATATTTTTATAAAGTATCAAGATAATATGAGTGTGTTTGATTAGTTTTTAGAGACTGATACATGTTTTGAACTAAATTATCAATTTTAAAATGATAACTAACAATTTGAGCCATACTCAGCACACCATGCGTCAAATTTATGTGTTTTTGATTCATACATGTCAAAAATAACTTATGAATCATTTTACTAAAGTATAAAAACAATATTAATTTGTTTTCTTGATTTTTATTTTGTGGCGCGTGTTTTGAACTAAAATGTCAATTTTAAATAAAAAATACCCACTTTGGGTCATACAGATCACATCGTGTGTCAGATTAAGGTTATCCTGATTCCTACATGTCCAAAATGACTTATAGATCATATCCATAATGTATAAAAACAATCCAAATGTTTTTTATTAGTTTTGAGTATGTGACGTGTGTTTTGAGCTAAAATGTCAATTTTAAATAAAAAACATACTTGGAGTCATATTGGTCACACTATGCATCGGATTGAGCATCAGTTAATTCATACATGTAAAAAATGACTTATGGATCATTTTACAAAAGTATCAAAATAATATGAATGTGTTTTCTTGGTTTTGAGCATGTCACTTTTTTTTACCAAAATACCAATTTTACCTAAAATCACGCACTTTGAATCATACTGATTAAAAAGTGTGTCGTTTTAACATGATATTGATTCATAAACCTCAAACATGACTTATGAATTATTTTCCTATACACACACATTTTTATTTTTATTTTAAACCAGAAGACACTTTTAAGGTAAAAGTGAGAAACCCCAGAAGAAAACAAAGTTATTAAAGGACAACTTAATCCTATTAGCATGATTATCCTTAAGGAGATTCCAAGAAATAGAGGTTACCGGTGTTTCTGGATTATCCTTCATAAGTTCTTCAAAGCGGCGTTCCAGTCTGTCCCACACATGCATAAAATCCTCTTGGTTAATTTTCCCCGTGTTAAAGCCTCTAACCAAGATTAGATTCTGCTTGGCAATCCAGTCATTCTACTCTTTATTGGTGGCCACCTGAATTTTCCTTAGCATCATCTTGTCACCATCTTCTTTGGAGGCATTAAGGACAAGGGAGTCCACCGCCATAACTTCTCCAGAGTACAGAAGCAGCTCCAATGGTTGAACAGCATCCACGCCTGTCTTTTGTGGGACATTCCTATCAGGATCAGCCCCGAATACCATAGTCTCAACACTAACTGCATTAATATTACAGTTGGGAAGACCTTCCATCATTTGGGCCTTCAACTTCCTGGAAGATCGAGTCTTCATTGGTGAAGGCAAATAAAAATAGTCCTTTCAGCCTTTCTTGCCTCCATGTCATCCCTTCCTCCTCCGCGGGCTGTTAACATCACTATCCTGGACTTCCTGAGAACTAACTCTTGAAAAGTAACTGGATAAGTCATCCCCAGACTCCTCCCATAGGATCCCATGCTCCTTAATGAATATTTCCCCTAGGTCTGCCTCCTCAGCAGGCCCTTTGTTCGCTAGACTCTCAAAATGATTAATCAGATTCACAGTTGGCGCCAGTCTTCTTGGTATTGAAATGTTCCTTGGAATTGGCTCGACCTGGGAGGCCTCGCATTCAGTGACAATCCAAGTTAATTTCATTGTTTTTAAATTAGTTACACATTTTTTGAACTAAATTTTCAATTTTGAACTGATAACAGACACATTGAGTTGTATTGGGAACATTGTGTGTCAGATTTATGTGTGAATGATTCCTACAGATCAAAAATGATTTATGGATTGTTTTCATAAAGTATCAACACAATACAAATCTGGTTTCTCTATTTTGTGTTTGTGACATGTGTTTTGAACTAAAATGTCAATTTCAAAGTGAAAACACACACTTTGAGTCATACCAGACACACCATGTATAAGATTGAGATATGGTTGATTCCTACATATCAAAAATAAATTATGGATCATTTTTCTAATGTATCAAAACAATTAGAATGTTTATTGGTTTTTAGTTTGTGATGGGTGTTTTGAACTAAAATCTAATTTATAAAATAAAAAATACACTTCGAGTCATACTGAAAACACTGTGTATCCGATTGAGGTGTGGATGATTGAGGTGTGGATGATTCCTACACTGTGTATCAGATTCATATGTGGATGATTGGGTTGTGACACATCTTTGAGTAGATTAATCTTTAATACCTTTTGGGTTTAATTGTGTAAATCAATTCTCTTTCCCTCTTTAAAAAAATGTTTTTGGTAAAATCTTGGGACAATTTTATATGAGTATTATTTACCTTGAACTTTTTCATTTGAATTTAAATCATAATATATGAAACCAAATGAATTGTGAAATGAAAATATTAATCTAGTTTTAACTCTTTCATTAAATATTTTCAATCCTTATTCATCAAAATGTTGGATGGATGATGCTATGAGATCCTCTCACCATCACCTCTAGGTGGCCCACATCAATCCCAAAGAGTTAATGGTTGGGGCCACATGCAGCTACAGGCTTTGAAGGTTTATGACCTCGCAGTGCACGAGATGATTAGAGGTATGATCTTTGTTTATTATAATCTTTCTTCAGTACTTGTATACATAGTTGATAGTCATTCCTATATCTATATACTACTAGTGTGAGAGATAGAGCTCCCAATTGAGGGGCTAGCATAACAACTTCATCTTGAGGTTTCTATTGGGAAAGCTTCTTCTGTATCTTTTATCTACCAGCAGTGTGAGATATATTTTGGTGGAGAGAGGTTCACATGGGGATTTTTATCTATATTGATAGATCCCTATGATGTAATATTGGTTATGGATTGGTTTTCCATGGTCTGATCCTAGATTTACTATCACTGTAGAAAAGTCAGATGTCTACGTACTAATGTAACAAGATTCACCTTTTCTGGTGAGAGAGATATCATGGAAGGACAAGTGGGTTTTAGGAGAAGGTTGATGTAGAAAATCACCCATCAGTTTGTAATAATAAACCTTAGTGAAGTATTTGCTTCAAGCATTTGGGTTCCTTCAGTTGTGCAGGATTACATGGACATCTTCCTCGAGGAAATTTTGGGACTATCTTCGAGGCGAGATATAGAGTTTTTCATTGACTTGCATCCCAGAACTACTATGGTACCATATACATCATATCAAATGGAACCTATCGAACTCTGAGAGCTACAATTGAATTTGGAGGACCCTTGAGATAAGGGTTTCATCAGACCTAGTGTTTCCCCCTAGGCATCTCTAGTTTTTTTTTTCTGAAAAGGAGGATGTGATCTTGTGGATTTTCATGGATTATCATCACCTAAACTAGGCCACAAAAAAGAAAAATTACCCCTTACCAAGTATTTATGGCCTCTTTAACATGTTTCATGGTGCAAGATGGTTCTTTAACATCGATCTTAGGTTTGGTTACCCCCAGTTTAGGGTTCGTGAGGCTGACATTCCAAAGTTGGCATTATGATGTCTCGACGAACACTATGAGTTCCTAGTGATTATATTTGGTGTGATGAACACAGCACCATGTTTATGGCATTGATGAACTAGTTTTTCCTACCATAATTGGACCATTTTTTTATCTTCATAGATGACATACTCATCTACTCTGCATCAGAGGAGGAGCCTGCAGAGAACTTGAGGTTGGTCCTAGATTTTCTTTGAGAGCACCAGCTCTACAAAAAATATAGGAAGATCCAGTTATGGATATATAAAGTTCACTTTCTAAATAATATCATTTATGATCATGGTTTAGTTGTGGAAATAGTAAATATAGATGCAATGATTTCTTGGGATCCACCCAATATTGTGTTAGGGTTGTGGACCTTTATTAGATTTGTGGGATACTAAAGGAGATTTGGGGAATACTTCTCCAAGATCACAGCCCCTCTGACCGCCTTGATGTGGAAAGGGTAGTAGTTTTCCTCGTATAAGAAGTGACAGAGGTCCTTTGAGGAGTTTATTCTGAGGATTATCGGTGCTCCAATGTTGAAATTATGAGAGGAAGGCATGGATTTTGTAGTTTACTATGATGCCTCAGGAGATGGGATTGGTTGCGTTTTGATGTAATAGTAAGGAGTTATCATGTACAATTCGATGTAGTTGAGACCTCATGAACATAAATATGAAACTCATGACCTAGATCTAGAATTATATTTCTTCTTCTTGATAATATTGAGGAACTACCTTCTGGTAGAGCACTTTGTTTTTTACTTAGACCATGAGAGTCTCCAGAATATCTTCACGCAAAGAGACCTGAATATGAGAAAATGGTGCTCCTCAAAGTTTTTACAGGACTATGCCTTAGACATAGTATATAATATATGGAAGGGTAACATTATAGTATATTCCCTAAGAAGGAATTACCAGATCGTTTTTTCAGGAAGTTTCAGAGTAGTTGGCATCCCTAAAACTGACCCTGGTGGAGGAGGGTACGACTTTTCTATAGTTGATGGTGTTCACTCCTTCACTTCATGATTGTATGAGAGAATACTAGTTGGGAGATATTTATTGTGAGTTATTACATGATCATATATCCATAGGAAGCTCATGGGAAGGATATTTTGAAGGAGGTATCATTTCATAATGTTCAAAGGATGGAAAGTGGTTTCTTTCAAGATGTGTGAGGAGGTGATATGAGAGTTCCACATTACTCCTCTAGTTATACATCTCGATGTTCTGAAGATATACAGATACCATTAGGGGATGTTTTTTTGGTCTTTCATGAGACAAAGCATAGATGATTTTATCTCTCAGTGCCTCACCTATCATTAGGTGAAGAATGAGAACCATGTTTAAGTAGGTTTTTCGCAACCCCTTGTGATCCCAGAGTAGAAGTGGGATGGTATATCCATGGAATTTGTGTTGGAGCCTCCATACACAAAAAATATCCATGAAACCATTTGGTTGATAGTAGACCAAATCACTAATTTGGAACACTTCCTTGCTATTTAGGAGCAGAGTTTGATGGAGGGTTTGGGGCAGTTATACATATGGGAGATGAATTACCTTCATGTGGTTCCCTTAACAAATTTCTCTGATCATGACATGAAATTAATGTCATGATTGTGGATAGGCCTACAGAAGTTATTCGATACCCATATGAGGATGATTACAAAATTTCACCCCCAGACCGATGGGAAGACTAAGCGTAGTATCAATGTGTTGAAATATATGCTGAGGGATTGCATGTTAGACTTTTTTCAGAGGTGGGAGGATCACTTTACCTTGGTATATGTTGTGTACAACAATAAATACCACTCTACCATCACCATGAAACCTTTTTAGGCCTCATACGGGAGACCTTACAGGTCACCCTTGTACTGGATAAAGATCAGTGAGAGGCCTATTGTGGGACCAAAGATGGTGCAGGCGACAACGGAGAAGGTCTAGGTCATCCATGAGTAGATGAGGATATCCCAGAGTAGACAAAAATCTTACACAGATCACCGTCATAGGCCCTTGTATTTCGAGCTGGGAGACAATGTTTTCGGAAGATTCTATCCATGATGAGGATCACGGAGGTTTGTTTGGGGAGGTAAGATATCCTTTAGGTTCATAGGGTCATTCAAGATCATGTATAGGGTTGGAAAGTTTGACTACCACCTCACCCTACACCCATATATAGGGAGGGTGTGCGAGGTCTTCCAAGTGTCACATCTGAGGTGATACATGCATGACCCCATGCACGTCGTCGAATGGGGTGAGCTAGACATTAAAGATAGAGCCATATTTTCAAAGAACCTGGTGGAGATCGAGGATCAGAAGGAGATGATCTTGTGTGGATGGACCATCCCCTTAGATATCATGTTTTGGAAACACGAGAATGTGCAGGAGGGTTCCTGGGAGCATGAGAGCAAAGTGTGGGATGAGTATCCTGAGTTGTTTTCTTACTTTTAATTTTTGAGGACAAAAAGGTTGAATGAGGGAATGATATAGAGACTCTTTTTTTTCATGTAAGACTTATATATATATATATATATATATGTGTATGTATATATATTTTTCCATAGTTAGGCACTGAGACAGCATGTGATTCTGAGGCCCAGTGTGCCCGACATTAATTTTTTAAAAGTATTTAATATATTTTATATTTTGTGTGAGTTTCTTCTTTAAAAAATGAGATAACTCTTAAATGATATCTTATATCAAAAACCTAAGACCATGGTTGAGTCTAGAAAGCAGTTATTACCCTACACATGACCTAAAATGGGTCAGTGTGGGACATTCATACCCCTTTCTCGTTGGCGGTATGTCAAGTGGATTAATTAATTGATTAATTCATTCATTCATTTAACCTAAACTGAAATGTATATAAATATAATACCATGGAATATTTTCTAGGGTTAGCCTCATAAACCAGGAAATCACCAGAGAATCTCTCCTCCCTCACTCGTTGGTTAATGGAATCTGGCGACAAAAAACTCTACATCAGACAAGATCGGGATGCAGCGAACACAATGTCTTCTCTTAATCATTGTCAGGTGAATTATTCATCGACAATAAATCCATAAATTATATAAGACTTTTCATTTGGGGTTTTTACACCCTTTTATTAAAATTATTAAGTAGATTGATTGTCATTCTTCGATATGTTCCCTTTTTGTAAACTCTTCATGTGCCCGAGTATTGAAATCTTGATTAATTTCATTGTTTTCTAACCCCGACAACCTATTATTGATAGTTGGCCAAGAAATCTTGGTTAACAGTTTTTAAACCTTTTTTCTAGTTCTTTTACCCTTGTTTCATTATTTTTTTCATCAGTTGGACCCTGAGGTCCCGATTCGACAATTTTCGGGTGGTACCGAGCCCGATCGGGCCCGCATATTCATAGAGGTTTCACGAACAAGGAGTGGATCGATGGTCTTAGCACATATATGGAGTGTTTGAGAGTTGTGAATGTTCTTTTTAGTGGTTTGAGATAAGGGAATAAAATTTTTAAGGTTCAATGGAATAAATAATGAACGATGAAACCATGACAATGAATAGAGGCCAGTTTTCGATGAATGGAGGATAGGAACACCAGATCTAGTCTAGATCCCCTCATCACAGATGAAATCATGGCAGGATATTTGGAGAATTGAGATGAAATGACCAGATCTACCACACGGATCACGGATCTAGATTTCTGGTGAAAACCTGACTACACTCCATGTTCAAAGATTAACACACAGCATGTAGCCCCTTAGGTGCAGTGGCTAGGGTTTCAGGAATTCATAAGGATGGAACGACATGTACATATCTAACATTTCATGAACCCCCTTTCTGTTTGGAAAACCTGTATAGAGGACCACACAGATAGGGAGTCATGTGGAAGTACACAGACACGGGGTTCAGTACACGAACAAGGGGTCCAAGTACATGGATACAGCCAACATGACATGGTCTGGTCTCGGTTATCCTAGACAAGCCATGTAGTCTACCTACAAGGAATGTTCTACTACATGGGATAGTGTTGTGTGACTACTACGAACAATTTCAGGCAGTGAAGAGGGACTACACACCATATGGGTCCCCTCATGTAATATCCATATTTTTTTTTGAAGATAATAAAAATCATCTTGTTGAAATTTTATAAGCACTTTTATTCGAAAATCTAATTTTTCAATAAAAAGTCATTAATAAATGTTTTAAAGATATTGGGTAAGGTTAAAATCTAAGTTAAAACATTGAAATATTAAATAGAATATTTTTAGAGTCCTTTATAGAGTAAGTGCGAGATTCCAAGGCCCGGTGACCCCTAGAATAGATGGAATAAAAATATAAAATATATTAAATTAGTCTCACATGATTTATCCAAATTAATTAGATAACTCCCAAATAGTGCATCGTATGAGAAATCAGAGACCACTATTAGGTCTGGGATGCGGTGTTTACTCTAGACGGGGTATTACATTGTGAGCATCAAAATTTTGGTCTGGTCGCTCAAGAGAATAAGTTATTTAATATTTTTACTATATTTTTTGAAAATAAATTAATATTTCACAAATGGTTTGTCATATAAGGAATATGAGACTGTCGTTGAGTCTGGAACATATCATTTACCCTAGGAGAGGTATAAATTTTCCAAACACTGTGTGTTTGGAAACATCGCATGCGATAAAACCCTATTTTAAATTTAATTAATTATCTTTTACAATTTTTAATTCGTAAATAATTAATATCCCCCAAAAGTTGTGTCGTATAAGAAATATGAGACCATCGTTAGGTATGGAATTCAGGGTTTACCCTAGGCGGGGTATAAATTTTGTGGGCGTCAGACGTTTGGATAGATCGCACGCGAGGATAATTTATTTGGAATTTGAATTTTTTTTGGGAAATTAAAATAATTATAATAATAATAATAAGTTTTTAATATATTATTATCACTATTTTTGTTTAGGAAATTAAAATGGAAATTAAATGTGTAATTTAATTCACTTAATTAATGAACGAGTTTTCGCCATGGGTGGATATTTATTTCGGGGTTATATAATAATAGTAATATTATAATTGTCGAACATAAATGAAAATTTTGTGATTAATATAAATTTATTAACTAGTATTTATTTAATGGAGGTTTTTATTTAAAACCTTGATGGTGTAACTAAAGTGGGATATTTAATAATAAAAGTAAACATTATTGTTATTATTATTTTTAAAAATAAATAGGGACAGTAATATTAATGGTGGAAATGATGAAAGAGATTTCATAATATAATTTGTTATTTTTATTATTATTAATGTGAGATATTTAATAATGATGATTTTTATTACTATAAATTTTTCAAGTAAATATTTTATTTGTTTTCAAAACACCATTTCGGTCATAAATCATTCGTATGGTATCAGATTGACGCATCGCCAGTAGCAGCATGACCCTAAAATTGGTGTGTTCATTTGAAGACCAATGTTGAATATCTAATTCATAATTATGATACAGATCCACTAAATTCCCAACATTATGGTGATTTTCCACATGGAATTAATATTAGAGAGTAATAAATAAGTGATGCAATTAATAAATGTTACTAAATTGATTTATGAAAATGTATTATAAATTAAATTTGGGGTGGTGTGCATGACATGGGTAGGAAGCCCATTATTTTTCTTGTCTCACCCCTCTCTCTTACTCTTTATATCTCTCTTCTATTTTATTTTATTCTTATAAACTTCTCCCCTCAATATCTTATTCATTATTGATCGGATTGACATAGCATTAGTTCCATTGGATTCATATCAATGGGTATAGATTTATTCCTAAGATTGTTTTTGAAGGTGGCGAGGTAATTTGTTCAGATTTATTTAAATATTTTTAATTATCAAATATAGTGATGATTCTAAATAATTTCGAAATGGGGATGGTTCAAGGATCCATTGGATTGTGATCGTGTTTTTTGGTTGGTGTGTAAACGTGTTTCAGCTGACGATGCCTATGAAGAACATTGTCATTGACATTAATGACTTTACGAAAGAAGGTTCCTTTCTATTTTGGGACATGTATACATATATGTTGTTATCATGATGTGATGTTTATGTTGGATTAACCCATTCTTATGATTAATTTTATGTGGGTGTGTGAGTATCCATGGGTGTTCTTATTTTTGTGTGATTATCCTACTTTTGATCTTGGTGTGGATTATCGTTCCTCACTACAATAAGTATTTTTGTGTGATGCATAGCCAATGGAATTGTGTTGCAGATACAAAGATAATTAGTTGGAGCCTTGAGGTTGGGACTTATGTATCCCAGGGGCTGGTTACCCAGTCTAATATAGTCCAAACGTCCTTAAAGGCGGGTGTAACCACCCAAGAAGAGGGGAAAACATATTAGCTAGCTAGAAGATATTGATCATGGGTTCCCATGGACTTGGGCCCTCAGTGTTTAAAAAGGATAATAAGGATAGGTAAGCATAATATCTATCTGGTATATACTGATCATGGCTTCTTATGGACTTGGTTCATGGGTGTTTAGAAAGGTTAAGTAGGTTGTGGATGTATAGTGCTTAACTAAAATATACTGGTCATGGATTCCTACAAATGTGGGTTGTGAGTGTTTAAAAAGTATAAGAATGTGGATGATCAGTTTGATAGAACAAGAATCATTCCTATAACAACCACTAGTGGGGTGGGTTGAAATTTTTTACCTTGGTGGAGGTCTATAACTTCATGACATTCTTACCAGCGTTGAGCCGATGTAGGTGGGGTCAGGGTTCATGGTGTCTTGGTCACCACATGATAACTCGGCACGTGTATTTTTAATAAGAATTAACTTATTTTATGATATATACTAATACATATATATATATATTACACTTTTGGTAAGGATTCATTAGTGTTGTCCTACTAAGGCTTGTACTCACATCCTACTCAATAATTTCAGTGTGCTTGTGATTTCATGACCAGAGATCCAGTGAAGGGAAAATGCCCTATAGTGGATGGTTGAGTGATGGTGATTGGATCAAGAGTAGACTGAGATAGACACCACAGTATCCCATAGATATTTATTAATTTAATTGTCTTGAATTTACTATATACTTACACTCTATATAGGTTTACTACTTTTGGAGATACATTTATATGTATATGATTATTTAGTTTCTAAATTTTATTATGATTTTTTATTCATTGTTTTGTTATTTATTATCGATCCTATGATGTGATATAGAGGGAATAGTCTCCCCATTATCATACATAGACCCCCACTACTAGTCGGTAGCCTATTACATATGGGGAGGCATGTATGAGGTCTCGTAGCATCCAGCTTGGACCCAGTGATTCGGGTCAGGATGTTACAAAATGGTATCAAAGAACCGAGATTCGATAACTTGTTTCTTATCTTTATCTTGGGTTGGTACAGGTTAGACAATAGATAAGAATTTGGGAATCATGTAGGGGAACTATGTTAGTGCCTATCCAGCACTACGTAGTGGACCTCCAAGTTTCCATAAGGGGGAATTTATGTTATGTTGTTACTATTGATTAAATTAACCTTGTGTGATGCACATAATGTTATATATGACTTATGAGACTCCTCATATGTTCATTCATCATGACCAGGCACATAGTTTCACATGTCATATATATACATATTGTTGTGCTTCATAATAATTCATTAATTAAGTGCCCTGATTTGTGCTATTTTTTCGGGATAGTTTGTTCTGTGTGATATATCTGTGTTGTCATATTATGTGATATATCATTATTGGAATTAATTAGTTGAACTAATAATGTTCTTGTGTTAGTATATTTATATATGAAAACTATGACTAAGATTTAGGGATAGATATAAGGGTTAGGGCTAGGAGGGATATAAATTGAGTTGTGAGTAGACACCTATGGAAGCCTTTATGTGATCCCATAGACTGGTTGGACTTGTTATGTTCATAATGTTCCTCCTGTTATGGAAATGTGAAAGGGGGAGTATGATGTTCAAACTCAGTGATCTGATTTGTTCAAGCAAGACCACTAGGGATACATCTTAGGGATGAGAAGTCGATAGAGGGGGGGAATTATAATATCTTGATATTTATTTAAAGATAATAAAAACACTCTTGTTGAAAATTTATAAGTGTTTTTATGTAAAAAAATTATTTTTAAATTAAAATCACTTAATAAATGTTTTAAATATCTTTAGTAAGGTTAAAATCTCAATTAACATATTGGAATATTAAATAAAATATTTTTGGATCCAGACACTGAGTAAGTGTGAGATTTCGAGGCCAGTGGAGCCTTGGCGCAGACAGAATAAAAATATTAAATTATGTGTGCATGATTTATCTAAATTATTTAGGTAACTCCCAAAAGGTGCATTTTATGATAAATCAGAGACCACCATTAGGTCTGGGACACAGTGTTTACCCTGTATGGGGTATTATACTGTGAGTCTCAGACGTTTGGTCAGGTCACTCACAAGAATAATTTACTTAATATTTTTATTATATATTTTTTTTAAAATTAATATTTCACAAAATTTTCTTTGTATGAGAAATATGTATCACTTTTGGGTCTGAAACATGGTATTTACCCTAAATGAGGTATAAATTTTGTGTGTGTCGGGTGTTTGGAAACATCACACATGATAAAAACCTATTTCATATTTAATTAATTATTTATTCCAATTTTTAATTGATAAATAAATAATATCTCACAAATGGTGCATCTTATATAAAATCTGAGGCCATTGTTGGGTCCGAAATGCAGGGTTTACCCTAGTAGAGGTATAACTTCTGTGTGCGTCAAATGTTTGGATAGATCACACGTGAGGATAATTTATTTGGAATTTGAATTTTTTGGGAAATTAAAATAATTATAAGAGTAATAAGTTTATAAAATATTATCATTCTTATTATTTGTGTTCTAGAAATTAAAATGGAAATTAAATGTGTAATTTAATTCACTTAATTGATGAACGACATTTCTCCATAGGTGGATATTTATTTCGTGGTTATATAATAATATTAATATTATAATTGTCCCACATAAATAAAAGTGTGTGGTTAATATAGATTAATTAACTACTTGGTATTTAATGGAAGTATTTATTTAAAATATTAACGGTGGAACTAAAGTGATATATTTAATAATAATAATAATAAATATTTTTGTTGTTATTATTATTAAATATGGAAAATAATATTAATGATGAAAGTGATTTCATAATATAATTTTTTTATTATTATTATTATTAATGTGAGATATTTAATAATAATAATTGTTTTTGTTTCTATTGTTAAGTTATGAAATAAATTTTTAATCTATTTTCAAAACATCGTTTTAGTCATAACTTATTCATATAGTTTCGTATTGATGCGCCATCAGTGGTAGCGCGACCCTAAAATTAGGGCAATAATTTCAAGACCAATGTTGAATATCCAATTCAGGTTCATGGTATAGGTCCAAGAAATTCCCAATATGATGATGGGTTGGTTCATTAAATTAATAGGAGAGAGTACTAAATAAGTGATGTAATTAATAAATGATACTAAATTTATTGATGAAAAATTATTATAAATTGAATTTTTTGATCTTGTGATGATAATTTTTTCATGAAATTTTTTTTGTGAGAATGTGATTTGAGCTTGTGATTCATTTCACATATAAAATATCACTCATGTGTGCGAGGTAGTCTTTTATGTGTTCATTCAATTTTTAGAGAGTGAGAGGTGCATGTGTCGAGAGATTGAGTGTGTATTGTATTAGGTTGATCTTTGATAGTTTAATATTTATAGATCAGTGACAGGCACTATAGAGTTAGACAATATGGAGATGGTTCATTCTTTATAACATTATTTTATCCTTCTATTCTTGTTTTTGTTTCTCTGTCCTCTCCTTTTTCTATTACTTTCATTTCCATTTCATATTCACTATTCATGTTTTCTTTTAGTATTTTCTAAATAGATAAAAACACAAAAAGATTTTAGAAGAGTCGTTGAGATAAACACCCTACCTCTGTAAAAACCAAGATCTTCTTTTCAGGTATGGATCTTAATTTTGGGTTTTTTTAGAAAAAATAGTGTTTTGGAAATTTAAGTACACGTCGTATACTATGGAGTACACATTGTGTACCCAGTTTCTGTGGGTATCTGTGTACTAGCCGTGTAATAGCCGACTACATTCCCTTGTGGGGTGACCTAGAGACCACCTAAAGAGGAGGCCAGTTAAGGCATTTACGTGGCGTGTACATTAAATGAACATGTCGTGTACTTTTCTTTTTATTTGTTAAATCAGACTGGGGTCACATCTAATTTCCATAAACACCTTCTTCTAGCCCCATCTTGTCTAGGAGTGATGGGAATCACTGAATCTTCTCTGAGCCCCTGATCCATCATCCATTCTTTGAATCAAACATCGTCGATTGTGTTGGAATCTCCATAGTGAGTTATTCCTTCTCCTAGAACCTCTCCTCCGGATTTCTCTTGTTTCGTGAGATATTTGAGGTTGATCATTTTTTACATTTTTGTAGATATACGACGTTATAGGTCAATTCAAAGGTTGAGTTTCAACTATATCGATCGTACAATGTCGAGGTAGGTGGTTTGTGCCTTTTTATAGTTGTCTTTGGATTATATGTGAAAAAAGTGTTGAATACTCTAGTTTAGAGTGTTGCCTGTCTTGGAATTTTAACCATGTTGACACCTTATTTTGTTTGTTTTATTGGGTAAGGGTTTTGATTATAAATTAGTTTTATTACCTTTCTTATGGATATGTTTTCCATGTTTTTTTGATATTGGTCGTTGGGTTTAGAACTGCCTGTTAGGCTGTTTTGTATTCCATGACTAGTGCTATTAGGATGGAGTTAATATTATATGAGATGCATGTGATATACTTTAGAACTTATTATCCATGTATTATTTGAGATTACTTTGGGCTGCTTGATATCATATGTGTAAGACTGTATTACACAGGGTTGTGGGATCCTGGTGTAGTTAGACCATCGAGGGAATTGACGTTGAGGGCTTCCCCGGAGTGTCTGCAATAATTTTCATGTTATGAGACCATAGGAGGGATTAACATTCAGTGATCCCTTAGAGTGTGTATAGTATAATTTTATGAGACCACATGGGGAATAGATGTTGAGTTCTTCCTTAGAGAGTCTATAGTTTTCCTTAAAATACCACAGGGGGAATTGACGGTGAGTGCTTCCTCAGAGAGTATTTGTCTTTGTGAAACCATAGGGGTTATAATGTGAGAACTTTCTTAGATGGTTTCTTGTGAATGATTTGTTGAATAATTAATAAATGTAAATGAATTTAGTTTTCAACTTTTAGGACTGTTTACTTTTGATTACTTCCTTGTTTATTACTTCATTTTGCATTTTTCCTGATATATATATTCACTGACAGTTAGGCACAGATCTTTGGGTGGTTGCCTACTGGGATTCATCTCACACCCTATTTGGGTCATGCTTTTGGACCCAAATAATTTATATTTTTGTAGGTATAGATAAATTCAAGTGCCCTTCATCATCAAGTACTTTAATGTTATGGAGTAGGAGAGCATGGGACCATGATGAGGCTTACAATGTTGCTGGAGTTTTCCTGTTTTCTTTTTACTTTGGTTCAGTACTGTATTTCATGCATTGTGACTTGTTTGGATGCTTTCCTAGACATATGTGATATTCATCATTTATATATGTTCTATAGTGTTTTATTTACTTTCTGTTTTCCACGGTTTGCTTATTGTATGGTATTACTGCCTCTGTTGTTTTATAATATTTCTATTTCACTGTGTTACTCTTCCAATGAGGGAAAAGTTCTCCCACTATCACACCAAAGGCCCTCACGTCTAGTCGGTAGCATCTGGAATTTGGGGAAATGTGCTTGAGGCCATATGACCAACTAGGTACGGGGCACCTTTGGGCGGTACCCGAAACCGGGACATATCAAAGTGGTATCAAAGGAATTATTTTCTTCTTTGACTTACTGTTTGGAGCCTATAGACAGGGATATAAAAGAATAGGTAGTTGGTAATAAGTTGTTCCCTAGAGTAGCTAACCCTTGTATAGGGGAAAACCAATATGCCTCAATTATTTCAATTTTATGGGTTTTCAATTGTTACAGTTGATTTGATTTCACCTTTGGGTGGTTCACATGCTTTGTGTTGTTATCATTGATATTATTGAAGTTCTATTTCTATTGAAACCTGATGAGATGAGGGTATTCCATCTCATTAATCATATAGGCACTTGCTAGAGATCACATGTCATGCATTCTTTCATGCCATTTAGGGTGAATTATTGATTACAAGTTGTTGTGATAGATGTTGTGTAAGGTATGCATGGAGTTTTTATAGATTCCATGATAGAATACCTGTTATTTGATAGGGTACTCCTAATATGTAAAGTTTCTTTCGAATGGGCTCCAAAATTTTGTCCCTGAAGTGTTATGGTACCTCATGGATCAGAATTTACTGGATCATGTGATTGATTGCACTTTTATACTTTTTTATATACATGAATATGATGCCAAGATTTGATTCACAGGTAGTATGGGCCCCCACGGATCGGCATTCAGAACCTTAATGTTTTTTTAGTGTTTTTTTTGGGGTTTTGAAGTAATTTCTGAGGCTTACTATCTAGAAAAACCCAGAATACATGGTATGTAATGATTAATACACACCATGTATCCTTCTATTTGGGATGGAAAAGATTTTATTAAGTACATGTTGTGTACTATATGTACATGTCGTGTACTCTTTGACTGTGCAACTGATTGTGTGGGCAGAGACACAGGGTTGGGAAATCCTTAGTGGAACACACCGTGTACTGAACGTACATTCTGTGTTGTAGAGACCATGTGTCCAGCCGTGTGACTAACAACACGGATGGATGAAACTCAGGTAGTACACGTCGTGTCTTGTTTGAACACGCCATATAGAGTCGACCATGTATCTGGCCATGTGACCAATGAAACGGGTCTGTAAAATCCTTCTAGTATGCGTCTTGTCTGGCATAAACATGCCGTGTAGTTTTTTTCTAAGAGAAACATGTGGTTTATCCATGTTAGGGAACTCGGGCAGGGGGAAATGATTCAAGTACATGTTGTGTCCTTAGGAGGAACACATCGTGTGAAGGGGGTGTTACACGATTGGGTTTGGCAGAGGTACACGCCCATGTAAAGGCTTAAGGGAACACACTATGTAGGGGTCATACACATCGTGTATCTATGTTTTGAAAAACTTTGATGGTTTCTTTCTCTTGTTCCTTTCCTGCAATTATAATTTTTAGTCCTTGATAATCATGAAATAAGGTGTGTGCTTGACCTTGTAGAGTCATGCCACCGAGACGTCCTCCGGTTATATGCTAGATACAGGGAAACGACTAGACACTGGACATGGTAGATCAGGGACAAACAGGAGATCCTCCCGTCATATCTGTCTTGTTACTAGCCATCATTCCGGATATAGGTGTCGATGCATAGTTCTGAGAAGGTTTCATGAGGTTTATGTAGACCATCCAGGGAGCACTACATCCTACCCCGTCTATGGAAGAGTTGATGTGGGTTTTTCAGCAGCAGCATCCTCCCACTTTCTCAGGGGATGGAGGACCTCATGCTGTAGAGTCATGGTTAGAATTCATGTTTTCTATCTTCTATCATCTCAATATGCCTCCACATAGAAGGTTTAATCTTTCTACATACATGCTTCATGATTACTCCAAGAGATAGTGGGATGTGATATCACAGGCGGGACACCAATAGATTATGGTTTGGGATGAGTTTCATCAGACCTTCTATGACTACTTCTACCCAGAGACCTTGAGGGATGATAGATCCCAAGAGTTCATGAGTTTATAGCAGGGTACTCTCTCAGCCAAGGAGTATTCTTCTCGCTTCATAGAGCCGCATAGCTTCACACCCATTTTGGGGGTGATGAGTTTTTTCTGGAGAGGATGTTTGAGGATGGTCTCCTACATGAAATCTGATCTCAGGTGAACATATTCAGGATAACTTCCATAACTACTATAGTAAACCAGGCACTGATCACCGAGTGCAACCTAAGGAATTCTGGAGATGTGAGCCATGGAGGCTCGGTATCTGGAGTTGGTATTCCTCTATCTGATAGTAGGAAGTTTCGTAGGGAGTCTACTCGTGGAGATCCAAGTAGGAAAGATACTCCTTCAGGTATCTAGGTGGTATGCTACTAGTGTGGGAAGAGTGGGAAAATGAGTCCACATTGCTCAAGAGACCCAATTGAGTGCCGATCTTGTGGAAAGATGGGTCATCTTCAACGTTTTTGTCATTTTTTCTTACCAGTAGCTGGTGATAGGGGTTCTGATATGACTCCACATTCAAGGGCAGTACCACCAGTTTCTCATCAGTCAGGGAACTAGAGTTTGTCCAGCCGTTCAGGCCAAGGTGGAGGTCGTGGCCGCAGTGGTCAGACATAGGGTTTTTGACAGTTGTACGGTGGATAAGGTTAAGGATCACAGAAAGATTCAAAGGGCTACGGTGTAGGTCAGGATTTTGCGCTATAGAAGACCTAGCAGGAGAAGGAACCCAGAACCTCTATAGTTAAAGGTACGATTTTGGTTTCCTCAGTTTTAGCTTCTTCTCTTTTCGATACAGAGTATTCCCATAGTTTCATATTTGTGCCTAATGTTGTGATTATTGGGCTCTTTATCTTTACTTCTACTGATATCATGACGTTGGATACATCGTTAGGGACTAGAACGACTAGTGTACATCAGTACAAGGAGTGCCCTTTTGAGTTTGGTGGGTTTCACTTTTTATGGGACCTTTATGTCTTAGAGATGACTGGCTATGACGTCATTCTCAGAATGGACTGGTTAGTTCCCTTCTAGGCCATTTTCAATTTCTATCATTGTAGGTCGAGTTTCATATCACCAAAGGGTGGGTTGCTTCTACATAAGGTAAAATTGGATGTCCAGGATAGCAGATATGGAACCGAGCATCATGGGTTGAGAGGTGTTACAGCCTAGATTGCTAGTCTGTACTGGATATCCAGGGAACTTCACAGATGAACTTTACTCCAGTGGTGGATCATTTCCAGGATGTATTTCTAGAATACTTTTCATGTTTTCCTCCAGAGTGAGAGGCATAATTTTCTATTGAGATTGTTCCAGGGGAAGAAATGGTGTTCATTCCTCTTATAGCCTTTCTAAGAAGGCATGGTCTATAAGAGTATGTGGTTATGTTGTTCGGTCTCACGAACGCACCTGCCGTTTTAATGGCACTGATGAACTGAGTGTTCCATCCATACTTGGATTCTTTTCCTGTATTCTTCATGGATGATATCTTGGTGTACTCTCACACTCGACATGAACATGCCACCCATCTTGAGATTTTTTTAAGCACACTGAGAGAGCATCAATTATATGCTAAGATCTAAAAATGAAACTTTTGGATAGAATATATTCACTTCTTGGGTCATGTTATCTCAGAGATAGAAGTATCAGTAGACCTAGAGAAAGTGAGAGCAGTAGTTTCTTGGGAGCATCCGAAGAACGCCTTTGAGGTATAGAGTTTTCTGGGGTTGTCTAGTTACTACAGTCATTTTATATAGGACTTTTCACACTTAGAAATTCCACTGATGGGACTGACTAAGAAGGGTGTGAAGTACTTGTGGACAGATTCCTATGATTTAACCTTTCATGAGCTGAATGGGAGATTTACTTCAGCATCGATACAAGTTTTTACAGAGCCGAGAAAGAGTTATACTATTTACTATGATGCATTAGGTATCGGACTGGGAGTAGTGCTTATGCAGGTGGAAGGAGTCATTGTGTACAGGTCTCGATAGTTCAGACCACATGAGAAGAATTACCCTACACACGATCTTGAGTTGGTAGCAGTTTTTCAAGCCTTTCACTGTTGGATACATTACCTTCTGGGAGAGAATTTTGTGGTGTACACTGACCACAAAAGTCTCAAGTATATCTTTACCCAGTGTGACCTGAATTTGGGACAGTGATGGTGGGTTGAGTACCTTTATTCATTTAACTTTGAGCTTGCCTAAACACCTAGGAAAGGCAACACAGTGGCTGATGCATTGAAAAGTAGGACTCAGATATAGGAATATTAGGAGACCAATAGTGAGTGGAAACTTATGGCTCTGTTCTCTGAGATGCATTTGGAGTTTCACGATAGACAGGGGCAGAATTTTCTTTCTTCTATAGTTGTTACCCCTACTCTACTTGATCGAGTGCGAATGAGGAAGCTATTAGATGTTGAAGGCCTAGTTCTATGGGAGAGTGTGTTAGGAGAGGACCCTATTACATGGTGGACTATAGGAGAGGATGATATCTTGTGATTTCATGGATGCATATGGGTGTCAGCAGACATACGGGAGGAGTTGATACAGGATTTTCATTCCTCTGTTTGGGTAGTTCATCTTGGTGTCACCAAGATGTATCAATATCTACACCATCAGTATTGGTGTCCAGGCATGAATGGAGATTTTTATGGTTTTTTCATGAGGTGTTCCACCTGTCAGCAGGTGAAGGTGGAGCATCAACGACTAGCAGGTCTTTTGCAGTAATTACCCATTATCAAGTGGAAGTGGAATGATGTCATGATAGACTTATTAAAAGGTTTACCAAGGTCTCCTAATTGGAATGATGTAGTTTGGGTTTTCATTGACAGGCTCACGAAGGTTGTACACTTCTTACCGATCAAGGAGACCTTTAGTGTTGATGAGATTGGAAGGTTTTACATCCGAGATACTTTATGTCTACATGGGGTTCCACACTCCATCATTTTAGATAGGGACGCTCATTTTACTTCTCGGGTCTGGCAAGGACTACATAGGGCTTTGGGTATACAGGTACTTCTAAGCACAACTTACCATCCCCAAACAGATGGCCAGTTTCAGCATATAATTCAGGTGTTGGAGGACATTCTTCGAGCATGAGTCCTATATTTTGGAGGTTCTTGGGAGAAGAACATACCTCTACTGGATTTTTCCTACAATAATAGTTTTCATGCGACTATTCATATGGCACCTTATGAGGCTTTGTATAGTAGGTCATTCCAATCACCCCTATATAGGCTGGAAGAATGAGAGGCAGTTATGTTGGGACCTCATCTTGTCCAAGAGACCACAGAGCAGGTGGAGTTGATTCAGAAGAGGATGGATACTACATAGTCACAACATAAGTCTTATGATGACCGATGGAGATGACCTATGGAGTTCAAGGTTGGAGATCAGGTTTTTCTACATGTCACATTGAGGCTAGGACATAGGATGATTAGGAGATAGGGGAAGCTTTCACAAAGATACGTCGTGTCGTTTGAGGTTTTGGAGAGAGTCGGGATGGTTGACTATCGATTGTAGTTACCATAGAGGTACTGGGATATGCATGATATTTTCCATGTTTCTCAGCTACGACATTTATTCTCAGACTCGTCTCATGTTTTTCAACCCAAGGAGGTTGATTTGGAGGTGGACACATTGTTCGAGAGGCATCCTATCCAAATTTTTGATCGTAGAGTGAAAGTTCTCCATGTATGATCTATTCCTCTAGTACGGGTTTTATGGAATCATAGGCGAGTATAGGATGATACTTGGGAGAGGGAGGCTGCTGTACAATCGCAGTGGCTGAATCTGTTCGAGGATTATTCTTCTACGCCTCCTTGTTAGGGAGATTTGGGGACGAATTTCTTTAAGGGGAAAGTTTGTAAGAACCCGGATCTTCTTTCAGGTATGGATCTTGATTTCGGGTGTTTTGAGAAAAAAGTTAGAATTTTTGGAAATTTAAGGATTACACGCCATGTACTTAAGATTACACACCATGTACCGGGTTGTCGTGGGTAGCTGTGTACTAGTTGTGTAATGGCAGAGTACATGGCCATGTGGGGTGCTTGAAGAAGGCCTAAAGAGGAGGTTGGTTAACGCATGGACACCGCATGTACATTAAATAAACACACTATGTACTTTTCTTTTTATTTTTTAAACCAGACTGGGGTCGCGTTTAATTGCCCAAAACACCTTCTTCTAGCCCTATCTTGTCCAGGAGTGATGAGAATCACCGAATATTCTTCAAGCCCCCGATCCTTCATACGTTCTCTGAATCAAACACCATCAATTTCATTGGAATCACCATAGTGATTTCTTCCTTCTCATAGAGCCTCTCCTCCTAATTTCTCTTCTTTCATGAGATATTCAAGGTTGAGTGTTTTTGACGTTTTTGTTGATCTATGATGTTCTAGGTTGATTCAAAGGTTGAGGTTCAACTATGTTGATTGTACAACATTGAGGTAGGTGCTTTGTGCCTTTCCATAGTTTTCTTTTGATCATATGTGTAAAAATTTCCAAATACCCTAGTTTAGGGTGTTTTGTGTCTTGGAATTTTAACCATGTTGATGTCTGCTTTTGCTTGTTTTCTTGGGTAAGGGTTTCGATTATAAATTAGGTTTATTACCTTGCTTATGGATTTGTTTTCCATGTTTTTTTGATATTGGCAGTTGGGTTCACCATTTCTGTTTCTGACACTTTCTTTGGGGAGTGTGAATCTGTCAGTGAGGATGCATAGTTGTTGCCCCGCATTCCCGCTTTCCAAAGGCGGGTAGCATCCATTCCTTTTCAGGGATGTTTGCTCCTTGATCAAAACGGGATGATGGGATTTTGGTTCTTCCTTCCATGGATTCCTCCTCGGAACTCGTCACCTAGTCTGAGTCTCCCTTATAGATTAAGTATTGGTTCGTGAATCTCATTCCCAGTGCCATATCTTCATGGACACCAGTTAATTACACTACTTCTGTCAGGAAATTCCATGGGGTCTTGAAATGGTATCAACCTTCGGTTAGATTAGATGACAACATCAAGCATGTAGGGGAATCTCTGGGTGTGTGGACATAGAAGAACCTATATTCTTCCTCATAAGAGGGCATATCAAGAGTGCAGAACCCGAGGCATCCCACGTCGAATGCAGGGAATCACATTCCATATGCGTGTATCTAAGGTTTTCCTCAGCTTCCTATGTTTAACACAGGGTATTCCATAAGTTTAACGTCCAGCAGAGACGGTTACGCCAAGGGCGTGTCTTTTGAGGTTTTCCTCAAGCGTCTCATGTTTAACACGAGGTAGGCCGCGAGTTTACCATCTTGCAGAGACGGAATGAGAGTGATCAGAACGTCCCATAGAGACAGATCAGATTTGTATATCCCAAGGAGGGAACACTTGGAAGATTAATGGATCAGAACACCCAATGAGGATGGATCTGAGGTGGTGTGCCCCATGTAGGGGAGATGTCACACCTTAATGGATGATCTGAACACCATTGAGGGTAGATCATGGAGAGTGCACCCCAGAATGGGGGACACAAAGGTTTACCATTGGTTGGGATTGAACCTCATGGAGGATTCCTATGTACCATATGTGGAGGATAGGTATCAAAACCCATGTAGTTTGAAGGGGTGATGATTTGGGGTGTACACAAAGGACAACGACCCGAATACATATTGGGGCTTACACATGGATAGCATCCCAAGTACTGCTAGGAGGAGCGAGGAGGTAGAGGACATGATTCAACTGGGATGTGGTGGCCCAGGTGAGAATCAGAATGGATGATGGAGAGTTTAATGGAGTGGAGGGGAAATGAGATGGGACCATCGTGAAGATGATGGTAGTGTTGGTATTGAGCCTCGAAGAGACTTCCTATGTATCCTCGTGGTAGAGAATCAAAGTCTTCGTAGTTCGGTGGGACGATGGGACACCTGAGGAGGTGGCCCGTGAGAATGGATGCATGGATGGGAACTGAAGGAAGTGGAACCTCAGGGTTGGGGCATGATTTTCTCAGAATGCATGGGATCGAGTGATAGATCAGGATGAGACATGGGTGCTGGGATTGAACCTCATGGAGGCTTCCTACGTATCCCCGTGGCAGGGAATCAAATTCTGTGTAGTTCGGTAAGGCGGATCGGCATGAATGGGGACCTGGGGTCTTGATGGATGGTGGGCTTGAACCTTGGGGAGTCTTCCTACATACCATGCATTATCATAGATCAAAGTCCTCATAGTTTGGGATGGGGCTTGAAACACCAACATAGATATGATCGGGGCCAATGGTTGTTGGGATTGAACCTTGGGGAGGCTTCCTACGTACCTTACCATGGTAAGGATCAAAGTCCTCATAGTTCAGGATGTGGGATATAGTTTAACATCATTTGGTACAGGGGATAACCTAACATGAAGGTGGTTGGAACGAACGGGTGGTGGGATTGAACCTTGTGGAGGCTTCCTATATACCATGCCTTTACATGGATCAAAGTCCTCGTAGTTCAGGTAATGTGGGTATTTTGGGCTTACACTCTGTGGTGGCCCAATTTTTTGGTGAACCGATGTGAGGATAGTCGGAACAACCAGGTGGTGGGATTGAACCTCATGGAGAATTCCTACGTACCATTCCTTGACATGGATCAAAGTCCTCATAGTTCAGGTTGGTGTGGGGCTTACACTCTAGGCTACCCAAGGTGTTGGTGAACCGACGTGAAGATGTCCAGAACGACTGGGTGGTGGGATTGAACCTCGTGGAGGCTTCCTACATACCCTTCCTTGGAAAAGATCAAAGTCCCCGTAGTTCGTGTGGGAGGTTTTGGGCTTACGCTCTGAGGGAGCCGAAGGTGTTGGTGAACCGACGTGAAGATGGTCAGAATGACCGGGTGGTGGGTTTGAACCTCATGAAGGCTTCCTACATACCATGCCTTGAAATGGATCAAAGTCCACATAGTTCAAGTTGGTGTGGGGCTTACACTCTAGGTTTCCCAATGTGTATGTCATGGTCAGTGCTTTCTCTAAGCCCATGTGAGACGTGGTCAGTGTGAGAAACAAGAGACAGCAGAGACCTGACGATCACGCTACGAAAGGTGCGTTCGTGGGATGGTGACTGGGGCTTACACAAAGAAGCTGTCTGGGTGCCGCTATGGAGCGGAAATGGTGACTGGGGATTATGCAAGGAAGCTACCTGGGTGCGGCTATGGAGCTACAATGGTGACTGGGGCTTATGCAAGGAAGCTGCCTGGGTGCCGCTATGGAGCGGCAATGGTGACTGAGGCTTACGCAAGGAAGTTGCTCGGGTGCCGCTATGGAGCGACAATGGTGACTAGGTCTTACGCAAGGAAGCTTCCTAGGTGCCGCTATGGAGTAGCAATAGTGACTAGGGCTTAAGTAAGGAAGCTTCCCGAGTGCCGCTATGGAGCGGCATTGGTGATTGGGGCTTATGCAAGGAAGCTACCCTGGTGCTTCTATGGAGCGGCAATGGTGACTGGGGCTTACGCAAGGAAGCTACCTGTGTGCCACTATGGAGCGGCAATGGATGGGGATTAAGCAATGGAGCTGCCTGTAATTTCTTCCTCATGTCTTTCCATGAGGGCATCCCAACCCACTGGTGGGTTGAGGTATTCACCTATGCGCTAGCACACAAGAGGGGCAATGCCAAGGGCGTTGGAATCAGTCCGAACAAAGGGAGATGAAAAGTGTGAATCACATGCCCGACATTCGAAACGTAATGAGGGTGGCGTGGCACTGAAAGATAACTATTGACCATGTTCAAAACACATCATCCATATCGAGTTATCCTGAAATGGGTACAAACAAATGAGGGTCAACTGTTGACCATGTTCGAAACATAGGACCAGACTCAAAGTGTCATCCAAAGTCTTCTGGGGTGTCATCCCAGGATGGTAGGTGAGCTGATGCAGCATGGGACCAGGCTGTTAGGGGGTCTCTTCAGACATGAAATAGGATTATGATCCGAATGTAGGACACGCAAAGCGTCAGGTGGAGTGATGGAATGTTTGAACAGACTCCAACGCACTTGAAATTATGCCACTGTAATCATGGAATTAGGAATCTCATTCTTAGAGCATGAGGAATCTCTTGTTTGGCACAAGAGGAATCCTATGTTTGGTGCATATGGTGTACTACAGTTTATAGTCATGTAGATAGGACTGTTGGCATCTTATGATTGTTGTACAAGGCATCTCTTGTTTAGAGCAAGAGGCATCCTATGTTTGGAACATAGGGAATACTATAGTTTATAGTCATGTAGAGAGGACTATTGGAATATTATGCTTGGAGCATAAGGCATCTCTTTTTTAGAGCAAGAGGCATCCTGTGTTTGGAACATAGGGATAACTACAGTTTATAGTCATGTAGAGAGTACTATTGGCATCTCATGCTTGGAGCATAAGGCATCTCTTGTTTGGAGCAAGAGGCATCCTATATTTGGAACATATGGAGTACTACAGTTTTTAGTCATATAGATAGGACTGTTGGCATCTCATGCTTGGAGCATAAGGCATCTCTTTTTTGGAGCAAGAGGCATCCTATGTATGGAACATAAGGATTACTATAGTTTAAAGTCATGTAAATAGGATCATTGGCATAAGGCGCCTAAAAATGGACGGTATTGGGTCTTACACAAGGGCGGCCCTTTATGGTCCATCTTGGAATTTGAGACAAGCGATGGGGTTTGGATGAGTTACCCGAGGAATAGTTCGACTCAAGGTACTCAGGGAATTTGATGATGATAATCTCAAATCACGACATGGGAAACAGACCAAGAGAAATATGCTAACTCAAGGTGTTTCATCGTGTGCAGAGGAGTATCTCAAATCATGGTGTCACATAGGTGGAAGGTGGCTACGCATAAGGGCGCAATGAAAAATGCCGATGTCCTGGCCTGAAAAGTTCACGTTTTGACTCTCCATTTTTCATGGGGGGTGAGTGACGGTAGCGAAGGGACCGGCCCGGAGGGCTGGGACCGTAGCCCGTCACTACCCTCGAGCAGGGGTGCGGGGGTGTGGGGGCGCAGGCCCCACAGTATGGACCAGCGGGCACAGGCCTAGGCACTATTGTTCGTAATAGGATCGACACGCATGATGTGCTACATGCAAGAATGAGGGGTTGCGTGCAATAAGGGAGGCCAGTGCGCAATAGGGCAGATGTTCTCTCAATTGAGGTAGTTGCGTGGAAAACACTAAGTCGGCGTGAAATCTGGGAGATTTGGCGCATAAAGGGGGATTTGCGCGCAATAGGGAAGGTGTGCGCGCAGTAGGACAGGTATGCACGCAATATGGGATGCATGCGCGCAATACGGGAGCTGTGCATGCAAAATGAGAGATGTGCATGCAATACAGGTTGTGTGAACACAATAGGGGAGCTGGGTGCAGAAAATTGGGAGGGTTTCCCCCCTTTACACGCAAAAGTGAAGTTTTGCACGCAAGAGAGGGGATTTTACGTGCGAGCGTGAAAAATTGGGACTTATGCGTATCAGAGAAGCGGCCGACCTCTGGGGGCCTCCCTGGACAAAGGGAGTGCACTTGTATTTATAGGCGGAAATTCGGGAGTCGGTGCGCGTAAAATTTCGTGCACGCAAAGGGTTTTCCATGCACCAGGCGGTGCGCATAAAATTACGTGCGTGCAAGGTATTGCACGTAAAATTCCATGCCTGCAAAGAAGAGCACGTAATATTCCACGCACGCAAATGGTTTTCCACGTGAGACTCCTTTTTTTACGTGCAAATCCATACTTTGCCCCAAAACCGTCCTGGATGGCCATTTCCAGCAACGCGACTTCGAACAGCCATAAATTCTTATCTGTAACTCTGTTTGAGCTCCACGACCAGTAAAATCGAAGCTTGCGGAATGAGATACGCCCATGGGTCATTTATGGGAGCATTTGGAAAATTTTGGGGACATGTTTTTCAGGGTCAACAACTGCCTATTAAGATATTTTTTTTCCATACCTAATGCTATTAGGATAGAGTTAATATTATATGAGATGCCTGTGATATGCCTTGGAACTGTTTATCCATGTAATATTTGAGATTACTTTAGGATTCTTGATATCATATGTTCACGGATGTATTACACAGGACTGTCGGAACCTAGTGTAGTTAGACCATAGGGGGAATTGACGTTGAGGTCTTCCCTAGAGTGTATGTTTTAATTTTCACATTGCGAGACCATAGGGGGGGTGGACATTTAGTGCTCCCTAAGAGTGTCTATAGTATACCATTAAAAGACTATAGGGGGAATAAATTTTGATTTCTTCCTCATAGAGTTTGTAGTTATAGTTAAAAGACCATAGGGGGAATTGACAGTGAGTATTTCCTCAGAGAGTCTTTGTCTTTGTGAAACCAGAGGGGTTAGACTGTGAGAACATTCCCAGAGTGTTTCTTGTGAATGATTGGTTGAATAATTAATAAATGTAAATGAATTTAGTTTTCAACTGTAGGACTATTTACTTTTGATAACTTCCTTGTTTATTACTTCATTTTTCATTTTTCTTGCTATATATATTCACTAACAGTTAGGAAAAGATATTTGGGTGGTTACCTATAGGGATTCATCTCACAGTCATTCTTTTGGGCCCAAACAGATTATATTGTTTCATGTATAGATAATGGCAAGCTCCCTTCATCATCAGGTAATTGATTGTTGTGGATCTTGAGAGCATGGGACCAAGCTGAGGCTTGTTATGCTGTTGTAGTTTTCTTGTTTTCCTTGTACTTTGGTTTAGTACTATATTTCCAACATTGTGACTTGTTTGTATACTTTCCTAGACATATGTGACATACATCATTTATATATGTTCTCTAGTTGTTTATTTACTTTCATTCTTCTATTTTTTTCTTATTGTATGGTATTACTACCTCCTCTATTGTATAATATTTCTATTCCACTGTGTTACTCTTCCAATAAGGGAATTGTTTCCCCACTATCACATCCAAGGCCCTCACTATTGTTCGGAAGCCTCTAGCATTCATGGAAATGTGCTTGAATCAATGTGACCAACTGGGTACGGGGCACTGTTGGGTGGCACCCAGAACCGGGACGTTACAGCCTCCTTGAGACTAACCCCTATGTTTTCCACTAATCTATATATAGGGGATAATATAAATATATCTTTCATAGTTCAAATGGAAATAAATCACTTGGTCTAGGGTTTTAGTGGAGGGTGGTAGAGATCTTTATCCTTCATCGTGTGATGTTATTTCATACGGGAAAACATTGGTAGCATGAGCACCATTTGAGCTTCATCTAAGTTCTGTTATGAGAACATGGGGTTTCAAGAAGTTTATTTCCCCTTTATTTTTTTAATTCTATTTTAATGATGTTGTATCCTTCTATGCATGTGCGTAGAGTGAGTCCATCTAGAAAGTCAAATTTCTAGCTCCACAACACAAATTTCATCACTACCAGCTGAATTAGATAGATCTGATCCTTAGATAGTTTCTCTGGACCTTTACTGCTTTCAGGTCATATAACCAAGATTCTTTATTTCATTAATTATATACATATTGTTATGGTGTTCTTATTGTTCACATAGGTCCATAGTTTATCAAAGCACCTTATATCACTATTTTATTTAATTTTCTTACATCATATTCTTCTTGAATCCATACTCTTACCATTGTTTCATTGTTAATTGAATTTTATATATTAAATCATGAAACCAATACCTAGATTAGTGGATCTTGGACATTGAATAAGGATTACCCACATAGAATCCTTACTTCCCAAAAACTTCCTTATTTCAACTCCACATGACTTCCTTTAACCAATAACTTCCCTAAATAACTTATGATAAATCATGCCTTAATCAATAACTTCCCTAATAACTTCCCTTCCTAGGTTATGATAAATCATAATCTATTAGGAGGAATGCAATACTCAGGGACTAAAAAACTCAGGGACTGAAAAAAGTGACTGTAAATTATGGCGGAAATGAATTCCTTAAAGTTAAATGGAACTCATCAGATGAATGAACTATTAGGGGGAATAAAATCACTGGATAACAAATAAATTTTTCATTTAAAGGAAGATTATAATAGAATCATAAGGTCTAATACATGAATGGTGGTGAAAGGATTCCAACAGAAGGAAGGAATCAATTTCTTAGAAGTTTTTCAATGATATATAGGCATAATACCATCTGAATGATGATTATTTTAGTTTCATTAAATGATTTACACTTGAAGAGGATTAATATCAAGGATTCTTTGATCATAACGGCATAGATTAAGATATTTAAATAAATAAACCTAAGGGATTTGAATACCATCATAAGTAGGGCCTTTTTTAAGTTGAAATGAAGCCTCAATGACTTGAAACAAAAACATTGATAGTGGAACCATAAGCCTATAACATTCATGATTGAGGAAGGTTTATCATGGTTAAAATATAATCATTACTTGTATTAGAAGTCATACGATGATGATACATACATCATATTCCAATTATTTTTGGATTATATATTTTTTTTGAGTTGGGGGAGTTAATGTACACAAGAGGTGAGGTATACATTTTCTATAAGATTGCATATGAATGATTTTTTTCCAGACAAGAAAATCATAGGAATGGGGATTGAGAGGGATAGAGAAATTGGTAAATTGTTATTATCCCAAAATGAATTCATCATAAATATTATTTAAATGTTTAAAATTAATAGATGTAAGTCAATATCAATCCTTTTCCTAGAAACAACAATTTATCTGTGGAACATGCACCATCATCGAAATGTGAGGCAAGATATTGGGTAAAAGTGTTGTATGCATCAGTTATAAGAATATTAATTTATGAAATGATTTTTTTTGTGATTAGTAAAGTCCTTTATAGTGGTGGTAGTAAGTGTATTTATGATAATCCCTATAAGGGGTCATTAAGAATCCTTTAAGTGTATCATAAAATACATAAAGGGACTTAGAGGTATAACATTTTTATTTTGTGAAGATAATCCATTGCATGGATTCATAGATGTTTATTTTTTGGGAGATTCAGTTACCTAGAAGAGAATGGAAGGCTTCATGTTTATTTTTGGTGAAATAATGGTCATTCAATTGTCTCTAATGCAGCCTATTTTTTTACTTTTTCTACAACGAATGAAAATATTGAGGTAGTGGAAGTAGTTTTGAATTAGAGGTTATCCAACTATAATGGTGGGTTGATCGTGAACATTGGATGGAAATGAAACATGTTCTACTGGACTATAATCTATAGAAAATATATTTGAGATAAGCTTTTTTGTATAATGATGAATCAATGTGAAATATTGTATACTTAGCTACAACATTGTTAATCCTTATTCTACCCAATAATATAAAATTTTGAGAAGTTCTCCCATGGATTTATAAGGAATGTCAAAAACATGTAATATTATTTGACCCCACTAATTTTGATATTTCCATTATTTCTTTTTTTTAATATTATTGTGTTAGTTTTAGTGATGTGTGTTTGAAAAGTGAAACATAGTGTAGTGGATGATTTTATTAGTATACTCATATTCCTATAAACTAATCATAGGGAGACAACCCAGTTGTTTGAATTATACAGTGAAGAATCCAATATAGCGCGCGATATTCAAGTGGATTAGAGTTATATCTTCCAATAGTTTCAAAAATTGTATTTCCCCAATAAAAACTAACTGGGTAAAATTTCTCAAATAAAACAATAAGTTACTACGTATGTTTATCATACCAATATATCTTATACTCATTTCATACAAAGCCCCTTGGTTCAGGATGATTCCACCATGCTCTAGTGAAAGCATCCATAATCCCTAAAGAGGTGCTATTGAAATTAAATGAAGTGTGGGAGAATAATTGAGGGAGAGAGGAAGATATACAAAACTAATCCATGAATGAAACCCCATTAAAACCTATATGGATCACCAATGGAACTAAAATGAGTGGATAATAAAAGGAAGGAGATCCACCCACTACTTTTATGTCCTGATGACCAAAACTCCAATGGGGTTTCTTTTGAAAAATACCAAAATAATAGAAATTCATGAATATAATGGTGGGATTCATGCATCCAAAAAGACTTCCAATAAACTTCTACCAACCTCCCCATTAAAGGGGTTGTGGGATAATCTCAATGAAAACCCCATTGGAAATTTAGTTGGATTCCATTAGGATTCAATTGGGCACATGTTGTTCTCTATTAGCTATGGTCACTTACCATCCTCCAAGATATTAACTATAGCCTTCCTTGTCCATGTTAACAACTGAAAAACATCCATATAAACATATAAAACATGCTAAAATTATACTACCACTCTATATATTCACAAAAATTAAAATTTATCTATATTTTTATCCTTTTGAATCTGACCATATTCTAGTCCCACTGGTTATTAAAGACAAGGGTTGTTATAAAAGTCACACAATACCATTTCTCATCCCAATATACTTTTGAAATTTCTTTTTGAATTCCTAAACAATGACTGAAATCCATCACTATCCAATTATCATGATTTTGAACTCTTTACGGGCACTCGGCCACACACCATCTACAGTAGAACTGAATCCCCCCTTAAACTTCAAATTCAATATATTGAACATCCTAACCATTTTCTAAATTATTTTTTTAAATATTACTGTATATTTTCATATCTAAATTTTTTTGAAATACACCCATTGATTCACCACAATATTCTTTCTCCTAGAAAATACAACTTACCATGAAGGTGAACCATTAGATCAATTGAATCTAGACACCTCAACATCCAAAGGCATATAAATAGAATTAATTAGAGGATCTTTTCCATTAAATCATGAACTAAATAACTATATGAAATCGTGAACCAAATAACTATATTAGCTAATCTTGGTCATTAAATTTAATTGGTTAATGAAAGAAAGAAAGTAGGTAAGTAAGGATGTTATTGGGTAGTAGGGAAGTTATTGGGAAGTTATAATAAATCATACATTAACCAATAACTTCCCCAATAACTTCACTAGTAAGGAAGTTATGATAAATAATAATTTAACCACTAACTTCCCCAATAACTTCCCTTCCAAGATTAGTGGATCTTAGCCATTAATAGGGACTACCCACATAACTTCCTTTAATTATATTAATCAAATTGTATAAATTAAATCATGAACCCAATACCTAGATTAGTGGATCATAGACATTAAATCATGAACCTAATACATAGGCTTATTATTAAAGTATTATTTAAATTAGAAGGAATAGATTATAGTGAGTTTTTTCAACTATTTTTAAACAATCCTCCATCATATTATTATTACCTTTTACTACCCGAAATAACCTTCATATAGATTAATTAGATGTTAAGACTTCCTTCTTACATAGTAAATCGGATGAGTATATTTATATAAAACCTCTAAATGGATTCTAAAAGGATTTTAAAACCAAAAAAGTCTTCCTCTTAAGAAAATATTTTTATGGTCTTAAGAAATAATCTATGTAGTGGTAAAAATAATTTGATTCTTTTATACTTCAAAATGAATTTTATAGAAGTAAATTTGATTCATGTGTTTATTTTAAATCATTAAAGAATATTTTTATCTATTTACTTTTATATATTAATATATGATTATTATATACAAGGAAATTAGGTTTATGAATAAAATTAAAATCTAATGGATTAGTGCCTTTTAAATGAAATATTTAGAGCATACACATTAAATCCTTGGTATGAAAATTACTAGGGATAGGAATTCTTGGGTGTTGTATCATTATACATATGTGGTTGTCAATTAGATTTGATCTGATGGCCCATGTTATAGGATTCACTGGATTTGTAGGACATAAATTCTAGGGTGTTGTATCTCCTTGCATCTGATCATTGTAGGATTAGATGGACATTACAAAGTCATATTGGAAAGGCGGGGCTTTCTCGGTAGAAAACTATTAACAGATGGACTCAACTCTAAATTGGTTGAAGCCCATCAAGTCACCCATCAATATCCTCTGCCTATTAACCACCCTCATAGAGGCTTTCAACTTTGTTTCTTCCATGTTTGATTAATTTCAAGTAAAAGAAGTGGAATAAATAAATTCAAAACAAAGGAGGGGCTAAACCTTGAGAAGATGATGTGCTGATGTCGAGCCAGATCAGGAGGGACCTGAGGAAGTGTGAAATTATGACCATGGAAACCCCCACTGCTCGATCCTCTTTAACCCTCTCTATTTTGTTCTTGTTACTCACTCCATGTTTCCCCATATTTATACTACTACAGAGGAATACATACATCACCTCTTCTCATGGAATATTATTATACATAAATAAAAGAAGACTCCAACAAAACAAGGTTCATGTTTTGATTATAATATCTCACCCTCATTATCTATACATATATATTACAAATATTTTCGGTTTTGGGAATACCTCATTTTTCATCTTCTGGGGGAGACTTTTTAGCTCTAGTATAATGTGGGTTTAATATTATAATCAAAGGGTGACCCCTAATTTTTGAAAGTCGTATTTTATTAAACTACAAGAAATAATGATTAAACTAATAAATTACTAATTATCAATTATTTATTTCCTGCATAGAATTAAATATAATACATAAATATAAAATACCTATTACCATTTAATAATGAATATTATTAATTAATTATTAAATAATTAATAATATAAATGAATACCTAATGGTCTGTATAAAATCTCTTGCTACTTTCAGCCAAATTTAAATGTTATTAAATTTCCAGTTTTACTGTAATTAAATCGATATATAATTATGACACAAACTCCAACTAAATCTCCCTTCCTTGGAAATCCATATGAATTTTCAATGTGGGATTCAGATTCTTTATTTCGTCTGCAGAATTAAAAATATTTTTTTATTATTAAATATCAATCCATTTTAATTACTAATAAATAATAAATATAATACCTATATAATAAATATCTATTACCATTTAATATAAATTATTATTAATTAAACAATTAATAATATTATTATTAATAAAAATATTAATAAATAACTAACAGATTAGAAATTAATTAATTATTAATTATTAACAGTTAATAGTTATTAATTAATTTAAAATTAAACTATATTTAATTACTTATTAATAATTTTAATTACTAATTAACTTGTTAGTTAATAATTATTATTAATTATTATTAACCATTTACTAATAAATATTTAAAAATATTATTTAGTTACTAAATATTAACAATAATTATTAAAATAATAAATCAATAAATATTAATTATTTGTTCTTAAATTAGTATTAATTAATTAACTAATTTTTATAATTAATATTAATTACTAATAAATATTAATTAAATATTATTATTTAATATTTAGTAATATTAATTAATTAAATAATTTTTGCTGATTTGGTTTCGGACAGAGAGTAGCACGATATTAAAAAAGATGGATTGAATTCAAATAGAGGGTAACCTGGTGAGTCTTTAAAGTCCAAGATGGATCTTGAAAATAAGGAGAACCTTGTAGAGGAGACTTCTAGCTCTCAATATTTTTCCCAGAACCATGTTTTGAATAGTGGTTCGGCTGATAAATCTTTGGAGGAGTAGCATTCTACCTCTTTTAGACAAGTTCTATCTCAAGCCTTGGAGGAGGCCAAACCTATGGATGGTCAAACAGATGGTGATAGTGAAGTTTAAAACTATATATGTTGCTTTTAGAAGTGATGTAAAAGGAATTTATCGGTGCTAAAAAGCATTGTTGATTTTAGAATCATTAAAAATTGTCCACTATTATCAGTACTAAAAAAGCAATGACAAAGGTGGTCATTTATTAGTTCTAGTTTTCATACTACTCTAGTGTGCTATTAAAATTATAATGCACTATAAGAAATACACTTTTACATGAAAATTTTGTAATTTAATTAAAATAAAAATTACATCACAAATACGAGAAAAAAAACTATATTGTAGAAATTTCATGCATTGTTTTGTACAATTACATAATCAAGTATTATCACAAAAATTCAATAACAATAATGGTTTCATTGTCTTTGTAACCCAACCCCCTCTCAAAAAATTATGATCATGGTATTAATTGTCGAATAAACCACAGAAGTTTGAGAAAAATAATCCACCTATATAGAAAAAACATTCCTATGTTAGTAATACTATAAAAAAATTAAACATAAATATGAAACAATGCATTAATAAAATGTCAATTTTAAATATTAGGACACACTTTGAGTCATACTATTCACATTGTGCATCTGATTGATATTTAGATGATTCCTACACATCACAAATGACTCAATGATCATTTTCCTAAAGTATCAAGACAATATGAATGAGTTTTCTTGGTTTTCAGTATGTCACATGTATTTTTTACTAAAATGTCAATTTAAATTGAATCCGCACACTTGGAGACATACTAGTCAAATCAAGTGTTGTTCTAATTAGAGACTAATTCATATACATCAAAAATGACTCAAGAATAATTTTCTTAAAGTATCAGGACAATCCGAGCATGTTTTCTCAGTTTTCAATAAGTGACACATGTTTTGAACTGAATTTTAAATTTTAAACTTATAAAATACACTTTGAGTCATTGTCACACTTAAACCACAGTTATTACTTTATTTTATTCTTTTCTTGTCTTTGGTTATTTTGGTTGGGGTTCGGGTCGAGCTCTTAGTGAAATTTTTGAGTTTTGGAGGCTTCGAGTGAGTTTTGTAATTGTGTACAGTTAGCGAGCATGGTTTGGAGGAAAATTGTGTGGCCTGTTAAGGCTCAAGGTGTTTCTAGTTGTTTTAATACTTTCATGTATTTTTAGAATGGTTTTAGCATGGTTTGGTCCAAACTATGTGAGTCCTAGGAGAAACTATGTGGCTCTTGGCTGGTGTCTGGGATAGGATCACACCATGTGCATGGTTTTCTAAAACCGTTCAGTAAGCGTGCGAGAAGTATCTATCATTTGACATAGACATTTTCCACAACTAGCATACGATTTCCTAAATAGTGTGGCCATACCATGTGGGGTGTCCATGTTCTCTTGTGGGATTCACATAGTTGGTGTACTATTTCGGAAACTGTGTGGCCTAACCATGCGAGCCGCCCAGGTGTTTAAATATCTTGAAATTCCTATTCTTCCCTCGCCTCTTTTAACCCCAATTCAATCCTTCCCCTCCTTGGATCATTTTTTTCACATGAAGGGGTCCCTAAACACCATTCCCTTTAGATATCATTCTCCCATGGATTCATTTTAAAGGTTATAAGGTATGTTTCTTTGAGTTTTTGACCATTTTCCTTCTCCTCAATTCTTCTTCCTCTTGTTTCCTAGGTTTTCATGGTGGGATTATCTCTTAGACAAACCCTACAATGAGTTTAAGATAATTTTGGTCGATTTATTTGGTTCTGGGGTGTTCTTATTGTTCCTTAGGCTTAGTTATTCCTTCTATGAGGGTTTTATTATGTCTACAGGTCATTGAGGTAGGTGTTTCCATCTGTTTCCTTTCCGAATCAAACCATTTGATGCTTGAGAATTTATAATTAATTTCAAAAAGTTTTTATTATGTTTTTGAATTGTTTTTTTGATTTATCTTTGTGATTTCATGTTGGAAAATTTTTTGTAAATGTAATTCAAATGGGTTTATTTAAATATGACTATATATAAATGAATTAAAGGTGTTCATTAAAATTATCATGGCCTCTTTAAAATTTATTTGGCTATTTGAGATAATTATTGGCCTTAGTTGTCTTTTTATAGATTGATTTTCATTGTGAATTGAATGAAGTGTGTGGTTTGGGTGTCTCTTCATGGATTTATGGTTGTGTGTAAAATGTTTAAAAGGTTATTTCAGTATTTAAATGTGAAATTGTATAGCTTCATGATGATTTGTGGGAGCTATTGGAAATTTGAACATCCATATGTGCACAAGGTACACATATGGATGAGCTTACAAATGATGATGGCCTCTTGTAGTAAATGTCTCTCTCTTTGACCGGATTTTCAAACACTCATCCCCACTTCCTTTCCCTCTCCCTTCTCTTCCCAAAATGTATCTTTAAAAACCCTTGGTACTTTATAAATTCCTATTTGGTTTCAAAGTGATGCAAATATGGGTTTCAAATATTATTTTCAATTTCTTGGACCATTTGGAATTTTGATACATGGATTGGTAACTAAATTGATTAAATTCCTATTTAGAAATTTGATAAGTGGTATAGTTTCTAAATGACCTAAAAGACCATTTGGAACCTTTTGTACAGGTTGTGTGTGTAGGTTCCGGGCGCAGCAGAAGCACGGTTGGGCTGGCACCCAACTTTAATTTTCATCATGATCAATGATTATTTTGAGATCAATACGACGATGAATGTTAGTCCCCATGGAATGGAATCAATGATTTAGATAAAAAAGGAAGAGGTCCAAAACCTTTAGAGAGGATCTTGAACATCATGTTCATAATTAATTTAATTAATTCCATAAAGAAAATAACACCTGGATCTTTGGTATTTTCTTTGTTGATGATGTTGATCATTTGGAATGACCCTTCTATATTATCTTGTTGTGATTGAAAGGATCAAACTATAATCCCTATAGTGGTGATCCACATGTGCTCTGATGGCCTCTGATTGACACCACTCATTCTCTGGGTTCTATTGAGGCGAAGTGAGTGTCTTTTGTCGGTAATTATTAATAGTTTGTTCTTCGGCCTTAAATAATGTCTCTCGTTCTTGAGAGGGGTGGGAAGATAATTTGAGAGAGAAATTTTTTATCTCAATAATTCTCAATTCACTGGGTGTGTCGTTCGGTATATGGAACAATATAAGTATGTGTCTATTTATTGACATGGGGCTTTAGTTACAATATTTAATTGTGTAACAGCAATTAAATATATTCCTAACCTTAGAGAAAACCCATGCTATTAATAATAATACCATGTCATTATTTATGGTGCACCAACTTGCGCAAAATGGAATTATAAATAAAATTTTGTGTCACAAAATAATAGTAGTGTTATTTTAATTTCTTCCAACTAGTTAAATAATTATTTATTATCTTACAAATAATTTTTTTACTACAGGGTCATCCTTGGTTCACTCGAACTCCACCTCCATTTATTGAACACCTAGATAAATAAATAAATAATTTATTCTCTTAAATAAATATTTCATTTACAAACTAGTAAATTAATATTTATTAAATGTTCAATAAAATAAATAAATATATTTTACCCACAATCTGGTGAATAAATATCCATTTAATTAATGAAATCATTTTAACTTGAATAAAATTATTCCACTATCTTGAGAATAATATTTATTAATTAAATTCAAATATAATTTAACTGATACCACAATAAACACTTAGTGTGTGACCCTCTAGGATTCTTTCTCATAGGCATTAGGTGAGCTTGCTTAAAGTCCAAGAGTACTTTCAAGCTACGGGTCCTGGAAACCAAGATAAAGAACTTAAAGTTGCAACAACGACATCCACATATGAATGCTCACTGTGTAATATAATCCTTTTGTCACAATATCTCATCAAAAAGGTTTCATTATAGTTTCATCAACTTTTATTCTGGATATTTCATTCTTTGAATACCTAAAATAAACTCATCATTACACCATGGACATGAATTTTCACGCGACGGTTCTATTTCAAACAAAGGGACAAGATATCAACTTTCATAAATGGAAGTGACAAATCCTTCCTTGGATTGTCCATTAATAATATTCCACTCATGAAGCACCCAACATACCCTACTTCTTGCTAACTATTTATGTGACAGTTTTCATCAGTAAATCAAATCACACGAGTCGTGACACGTATTAATGATAATATTAAATTATAAGGATAATTACACATGCTTGCTGATAGAAATATCTGATGAAACCAAAACATGTGGAATTCCTTCCGGCAGGTCTATTCTCATAATATCCTATCTTGGAGATTACCAAGTGTGAACTTCATGAGAGGAAGCCTCATCTGCTTATGAGTACTCGCACCTGATGGTCTTCATGCTATGTCTCTCATCATTGTATGTCATCCAAATATAAAACTATATTTAACAATATTGTTATACCATTTCAAGGTTCTCATCATATGGGGGAACTACCATGACCTTATCAATGAAAAAAATACTCTAGGACATTATTACATCATAGTCATGCAGAACAATGAAGAATATGTAATAATATATTTAATATTTAAATACATTAAATATCCATGTAATCAAATTACAACTAGTTGGTTCTAGGACACCATCTCTTACAAACTCTCACTTGAACTAGAGCTAACTGCCTATGACTTTCAGTCTGCTAGACCTCACATGGTGATCATGTTTCAGTTAAGTCAAGGCTTTAGTCAAGGGGTCCTTAATGTTGTCTTCTATGGAAATACTGATCATTAAAACTTCACCTCTCTGAGAAAAAACCCTCATGATATTATAATTCTAAAGTATGTTCTTCTTCTGCTGATGTGACCTTGGCTCTTTTGCGAGAGCCCCCACTATAGTATTATCACAGTACAATGTGATGGGATCTTTACTACTAGTTATCACATTTATCTCCTAGATGAAGCTTTGCATCCAAACTTTTTCTTTAACTACCTAAAAAAATGCAATATACTTAGACTCTGCTGTAGAATCTGTGACCACACTCTTCTTTGAGCTCTTCCAGCTCACTACACCTTCATTCATGGTGAATATGTTTCTCGTTTGGGACTTCATGTCATCTTGATCAGTCTGGAAACTAGAATTTTCATATTCTATGATAACTAGTTCCTCATATCCTTCATAAACTAGTAAAATATCATTATTACACATTATATACTTTAGGATAGTCTTGACTTCCATCCAATGGCAGTCACCTGGGTCAGCTTGATATCTACCTAATGCACTCAATGCGTAGGAGACATCTAGCCTAGTACATAGCATGGCATACATGACTGACCCAATCCCTGATGCGTAAGGAGTCCTTACTATTATCTTTCTTTCCTCATGTGTCTGAGGACACATTTTCTTGGAAATATGAATTCCATGTGATGTTGGAAACAATCCCCTCTTGGAATGTTCCATACTGAATCTCTTCAGTATCTTATCAATGTATTTACTTTGAATTAGGCACAACAATCTCTTGAATTTATCACAATATATCTTGATCCTAAGAATATATGTTGCCTTGCCCAAGTCCTTCATGGAGAATCATTTATTCAACCATGACTTAACAGATTATAAGACTAGTATCTCATTTCTAATATGTAATATGGCATAAACATATACTATTTGGAAAATGACATCACTCCCACTAAACTGTTTGTAGACACAAGGCTCACATTCATTCTTGATAAAACCAAATATCATTATGGATTCATCAAAATGAATGTTCCATGACCTGGATGCTTGATTTAATCTATAAATGTATTTCTGCAACTTGCATACCTTATTGGCATCCTTTGGAGTCACAAACCCTTCAGGTTGTGTCCTGTAGAAATCTTCTTGAAGGTTCCCATTAAAGAAGTCTATTTTGACATCCATTTTTTAATTTTCATAGTCATGGTAAGAAGCAATGGACAATAGAATTCTAATGGATTTCAACATTTCAACTAGTGAAAAGGTTTCGTCATAGTCAATGACTTGACGTTGTTTTAACCCTTTTGCAACCAGTTGTTCCATATAGGTACTGACTTTTCCTTCCATGTCCAATTTCTTCTTGAATACCCATTTGTAACCAACAGGCTTTACATCAAATGTGGGATCTACCAAAATTCAGACTTTGTTTTGGTATATGGAATCCATTTCAAAATTCATGATTTCTTGCCACTTGGAAACATATGTGCCACTTACTTCTTCTTTATAGGTTAGAGTATCATTATTATCAACTAATAATGAGTCACCATCCTTAGTAACTATAAATCCATACCATTCTAGTTCTCTAACCTCTATTGTACTCCTACGCAGTTCTTGTGTCTTTGAAATAGTTCTTTCTTCCACAAGGCTTTGTAGAATCTACTCATGTACCCACTATTGTGTACCTTGAGCCTCAAATTCATCAAATTCTATCTCGCTCCCACTATCTCTTTTGGAGATGTTCTCCCTCTCAAGGAATATGGAATGTCATGCCACTATAAAAATTTTTTCTAAGGGGTTGTATATTTAATATCACTTTGTTTTATTGGGGTATCCTATAAAGGTACACTTTGTGCCTTAGGGTGCAAGTTTCTTACCTGAAGAGGCCTTAACAAATGCATCGCTTCCCCACACATGTAAATTCAATAACATATCTTTATTTCTACTCTAGAACTCTTGTGGAATACCATTTATATATTTAGTTAGTACTTGGTTTAGTATGTGCGTCGTTGATTGTAAAGAATATCCCCAAAAGGATAATGGAAGACTCACATGACTCATCATTGATCTCACCATGTCCAATAGGGTGTGATTCCTTATTTATCTCACACAATTCCACTGGGGCATGTAAGATAAGTGAGATGGGATAGGATCACAAACTACCATAAGTAATCAATGAAGTCTTGATTAAGATATTCTCCACCTCGGTTTGAGCGGAGTTTCTTAATCTTCTTACCAAGATGGTTCTCAACTTCATTCTTGTATTCATTGAACTTATCAAAAGAATCCAACTTATACCTCATTAAGTATATATATCCATATCTACTAAAATCATCAGTAAAAGTTATGAAGTATGAGTACCCTCCCCTTGCTTCAACTGGAAATGGTCCACACACATCGGTATGAACCAATTCAAGTAGTTATTTATCCCTTACACATTTCCCACTAAATGGGGCTTTGGTCATTTTTTCTTGTAAACATGCATGACATACACCAAGTGGTTTTAGTTTGAAAGAATCTAAATATCCATCTTGATGTAACTTTTTCAAGTGTTTCTCATTTACATGGCCTAGTCGGTGATTCCAATGTTGGGTGTGGTATGAGTCAAGTGAATTATCTTTCTTATCAATTTCCATTACTTGGTTTTTGTAATCCAACACATAAAGACCATTGTATAAATGTGTCCTACCACAACAAATTTCATATTTGTAAAAGAACCAACATTCATTTCCAAACTTGAAAACAAATCAATCTGTATCTAATCTAGATACAAAAAAATGTTTTTAGTAACAGACAAAACATAATAACAACCCTTTAACACCAAGATCATCCTAGTTGGTAACGTGAGGTGGTAATCCCTGACAGCAACAATAAAAGTCTGGCTTCATTGGATTCTCACAGTTCTAACTCCCCTCAGTCAATCTTCCTAAATATACTTGGTTCAAGTATTTGGATACATATTTGAGAACCACAAGCTATATCTAATACCCAATTTTTAGAAATATATAGATTTCATTTGATAACAAACGCACCTGAAGCTTACCCTTGATTCTTATATTGGGTTCAGTTCTTCTTTCAGTGGCCTTTCATTCCATATGAGAAACAAATTGCCTCATGTTCTCATGCCTCTCATTTGATCTTCCTTTTCTTGGAAGGTCGTAAAGAATATTTGGGCTTAAATCTCTCCACCTTCTCTTTCCTCTTATTTACCATAAGGGTATAAGTTATTTAGTGCTTTAATTATTTTTCCACTTGGAGAATAAGGATAATAAGATCACATAGAGACTTCTCAATGTTTTTCATGTGGAAATTGACAACAATGTTGGAGAAACTCTGAGGGAGTGATATGAGAACGAGATCAGTTCCTAGTTTTTTGGGGATTTTAAACCCTAGAACAACTAGGCGCTCAATGTATACATGAGGCCCAGCTGGGGAACCCTCTCTAAGATTACTCTGAAAGAGTTCCTTAGAGATCTCAAATATTTGATGTCTTTCTCTTTCCTAGTAAAGACCACAGAGGTGCTCGAGCATGCTATAAGCATCCATGTTTTCATGAGACTTCATGATCTCACTAGACATTAACATCAAAAATTGAACATCGACTATGTCGTTAATATGTTTCTCATAGACCAAGAAATCATCATCACTCGCCTCTTTGGTAGGAGGATCAGATAATGCTAACTGCAACACATAAGACTTAAATTCATGGCATAGAATAACCCTGAGGCATCTAAATCATTCTTGGAAGTTACATCAATGAGGATGTTCCCTTTATCCAGAATTGATCACAGGGATAATGTGGTTGATGAGATTGTCATTTTTATTCTACAATTAAAAGAGAAGATCATTAGTACTTTCTTAATTTTTATGGGAAATAATAAATTAATTTTATTAAGTCTCCCACTATTTTATCAAGTCCCAATGGCCCTCACCATTGAAATTGGAATGTCCATTTGGCATGACATACTAGTGGAAAGGATCCATATTCCCCTTCGCATAACCCCAACAAGGGTTGGTCAAGCTATTTGAAGGTATTTAGGTTGGTAGGTCTTTTCCAACTCTGGGTTTGCAGATCCTTAATCTGTTGATTAGAATCTCCAATCCTAAAATCTTGACTTTGGATTTCCTCAACTCTTGCCTCCAATATTACACCAATTCTAGCAAGGGATACTCCTATTGATGTAATATGGTTATTTGATGGATTTTTATCTCTTATGAATGAATTTATTATTATCATTATCACATGATTGTTAATATTAAGTTGAACTTACTTAAGTGATTAACCATGTCTTGGTAATATTTATGCATAATCCTAGTTTATTTTAGTTCCATATTACATGCTTGTTTAATACATTAATTATGTGATTGCAACAACACATCCATATTGATAAACCATGAAACTGATAGAAATAAATTAAATCAAAGGGCATGATTAGGAGAGTTTATAATGGTCAGTTTATCTAGTAGTTGAAAAGCTAACCCTGAATTTGGTAAGAAACGCCTCGAACCTTTTGGGTTCGTTCTTACAGCTTTCCACCTGTCCACCTCTATATCTCCTGGGATTGGTTTCATCACGACTCCAGCTTGAAATACCTCCTCTAGCTTGGGAATTTCATCCATTATATATACTTATAAACTCACACATAGGTGAGGGGTAAAAAGGGTGTTTACATAAAAGAAACCATGGGCACGCAGGCCCTACATATTAATGAGGAGAGATGGCTCGCAGGACAACAATTGATTTAATAAATAAATTAAAAGGAAACCAATAACATACAAAGGTCTTGGTCAATCTCATGATCACCCACACACATGCAATGAGTTATGCATTTAATAAAACTAGTTTTCAATTATTTAATTGTTATTATTAAGATAAATTGTGCTCGAATTGATTAATTATTATCTTTAATTAATCGACCCTTTTATATTAATCCTTTTCTGAATTTTCTTAAGATTATCATCCATCATAAATTTAATCAAATAAATTCATTTAAAATTATATTTGTACGTAACTTGCACCTTGGAAGAAACCCAGTGAATTCCCATTCATAACTACCCAATGAGAAGAAATGAACATTACACAGATATTAAATTAAACACATATACATAAAACACCTATCACATGTTGTGCCTCAGTTTTACGCCTACACTATGGTACACTTCTAAAGGGTTTGTATAATATAATAATAAATTTTAATAAATCTGTGTAATTTGGATGAGTACACAGCGTGTAGTTCCAACTACATGGCATGTAATATCATTCACCATCCATTTGAAGTACACGCTGAGGGATACGGTGTGTAAATGTACTTCATAAATCTTCAGAGTACATGGCGTGTCTAGTGGTCCATACTCCATGTAGTATCCGCGTTACATGGTCTCCATCTGGGAAAGCTGTGTACGGGGTACCCAGTCTAACCCTAACCTGAAGGGACTACACGCCGTGTCCAGTGGGCCACACGGTGTGTAATCCAGAAACCATGTGCCACTATTCCTAGTCAACACACAGAGTCTTTAATACTTATAAAAACTTCAATGACATGGCTTGGTTTGGTGGACCAGTCCCGATGCATTGAACCTTGATACATGGAATGTGAATCCAACTACATGCCATGTATTCTGGTGTTGTATGGACAGGAACCTTTGGCACCTCTGGATGAGATCCTCTATTTTATTTTAATCAAAATTGAAATAAAAGATCATTTCTATAAGGTGAACGAGAAACAAAAATAGGGAGAATAGATCTCCAAATCTAGATTACAAGAATGATTAGCCTAGAATTGAGAAACTAAATTATTAAACCATAAATCATCAATGAATTATTAAAATAATTATAAACTCTGATGTAACCGCACTGATACCACTTATAGGTTCTGGGTGCAGCGGAAGCGCAATTGGACTGGAACCTAACTTTAATTTTTACCATGATCAATGATTATTCTGGGATTAGTACAATGATGAAAGATAGCATCCATGGAATAGAATCAAAGATTTAGATAAAGAAGGAAGAGGCCCGAGACCTTTAGAGAGGATCTTTCACATCATGTTTATAATTAATTTAATTAATTTCATAAAGAAAATAATACATGGATCTTCTGTAATTTCTTCATTGATGATGTTGATCATTCGGAATGACCCTTTTGGATTATCTTGTGGTTCTTTGAAGGATCCAAACTAGAATCCTTCTAGCGGTGATCCTCACGTGCTCTGATGGCCTCCGATCGACACCACTCGTTCTTCGAGTGCTAGTGCGGAAAAGAAAGTGTCTTGTGTTGGTCGTTCTTGATTGTTTGTTCTTCCACCTTAAAGAATGTCTCTCATTCTTGAGAGGGGCGGGAAGATGATTCAAGAGAGAAACCATTTAGCTCAACAATTCTCAATTCACTGGGTGTGTAGTTCGGTACATGGTACAATAGACGTATGTGTCTATTTATTGACATGGGGCTTCGGTTACAATATTTAATTGCGTAATAGCAATTAAATACATTTATAACCTTAGAGAAAACCCATGTTATTAATAATAATACCCTGTCATTATTTATGGTGTGAAAACTTGCGCAAAACATAATTATAAATAAAATTCTACGTCACAAAATAATAGTATCATTATTTTAATTTATACCAACTATTTAAATAATTATTTACCATCTTGAAAATAATTATTTTACTACAGGACCGGACCTGGTCTGTTTGAACTCCACTTCCATTTATTGAACACCTAAATAAATAAATAAATAAATTATTCTCTTAAATAAATATTTTATTTAAAAACTAGTAAATAAATATTTATTAAATGTTCAATAAAATAAATAAATATATTTTACCCACAATCCAGTGAATAAATATTTATTTAATTTATGAAATCATTTTAACATGAATAAAATTATTCCACTATCTTGAGAATAATATTTAATAATTAAATTAAAATATATTTTAACTGATACAACCATAAACACTTAGTCTGTGACCCTCTAGGATTCTTTCCCATTGGAATTAGGCAGGATTGCCTAAAGTCCAAGATTACAATCTAGAAACGTGTCAAGGTACCCAAGAGAAAAAAATTAAATTCATAATAATGACATCCACATACGAACACTCACTGTTTAATATAATCCCTTTGTCACAATATCTTATCAAGTAGTTTTCATGATAGTTTCATCAACTTTTATGCTTGATACATCATTCTTTGACTACCTGAAATAAACTCATCATTACACCATGGACATGGAATCTCGCACGATGGTTCTATTTCAATCAAAGGGTAGAGATATCAACTTTCATAAATGTAAGGTAAAAATTCTTCCTCGACTTATCCATTAATAACATGCCACTGGTGACACACCCAATGTACCCTTATTCCCACGGACTATCTGCATGATAGTTTTCATCAGTAAATCAAAGTGTGTGAGTCATGAAACATATTAATGATAATATTAAAGTATATGGATTATTACATAGGCTTGCAGATATAAATATTCGATGACACACAAATAATCATAATTCCAACTGGTGGGTTTGTTCTCATAATATCCTATCTTGGAGATTACCAAGTGCGAACTTCATGAGGAAGTCTCATCCACTTGAGATTACTCACAACTAATAGTTTTCATGCTATGTGTCCCATCATAGTATGTCATCCAACCATAGAACTATATTTAAGAATATTTTTATATCATTTCAATGTTCTCATCATAGCAGGTAACTTCCAGGACCTTATCAATGCACAAATACTCTAGGACATTATTACATCATAGTCATGCAGAACAATGAACAATATGTAATAAGATGTTTAATATTTAAATACATTAAATATCCATGTAATCAAAGTACAACTAGTTTTTTCTAGGACACTAACTCTTACAGTGTGTTTTCTTATAGTTCATAGAAATGAATTTGGCAACAGATTTAGAACTGTGAACATTAAAGCCCTGATTGGTACTTTATGTCACTTTTGGAAATTGGTTTCAAAGAGATGTGATGTGTAGGCCCAGTTGGAACCTTTGATGGATTATTATGAGATGGGAAACTTTATGGTGGATCCTCTGAGGAGAGGGTATTATAATAGGTGGTGTCGGTATTTGGGATAGGCAAGCATGGTGGTTGTGGGATATTGGTTTGAGCCATGTGTGTGAGGACCACCTCTTTCACCATGTACTTTTATTATAAGATTTGTGGGAATCATCTAGAGAGTTGAGTGATGGTTTTTTATTGAACCCGATTATATGGGTTGGTACCTCTGGATTTGATGAGAGCCTAGGTGGGACATTCCACTAGATTGGCTAATTTATAGTGGTTAGTGGGTTATTGACTTTGGAGCTACACCATGCGCCATAAGGTGAGTCCAAATTGAGTACATCCAAGGATTTCTTCTAGATATGTTTAAGAAATTACCATGAATGTTGTCAATATGTTCTATTTATTATTATTCACCTAATTATTTTTTCTTTTAGTTCCTACCTTCTTATTTATGTTTCCTTCATTATCAATGTAGCTCCTTTTTACCTGGTATGGTATTTTAATTAGGTTTTGGTTTTGTAAACTTTTTTGTGAAATAAAAATCTATTTTGAAAAGAGAAATGTGGTGCCTGTTATTTTAAAAGATAAGGAAATGTTTGGTTCTTTAAATTATAAAACCCCTATTTTCATAAATGTATTTCAATGTATTGTTTATGGACTATTTTAGGAAAGGAAATGAATGGATTTTTTGGTGATTACCTATAGGGCTATTTATGCTCACGCTATACTTATTCCACTTGGTATTGGTATGCTTAAGATATTTTATAGGTTCAAGTTTTTGGTTTGAGTGTGTACCCTTGGTGTGGGTCGGTCTTGTGGTTGGTGGTGACTAAGTGTTCATGAGGATATTATGTTGGTACCATTTGGTTTTAGTTTTGTTTTTTGTTTTTTGTTTTTTCCAGCTGTTGTATATGGATATAGTTCTGTTTTTATTGTTGTTCAACTATTTTTTTTTTCATGCTCTTCTATTTTTATTTAATCCTGGTTATTTTTTTATAAATCTTTCCAACTGTGATAACTTTGATGCCCAGAACTAGTCTCCATCCCAGAAGTATAGGGAATGCCTCTCGAGCCTTGTCTCCGACTGAGTCAGGTGTCGGGTTAGATGGCATCCCAGCTTGGTTTGTGATAGTCATATCAGACACACTGTGTATTAGATCAAGGTTTGACTCAATCATACACATCAAAAATGGCATATGTCTCATTTTAATATAATATAAAAACATCTGAATGTGTTTTCTTGGTTTTGAGTATGTGACATGTTATTTGAACTAAAAATTCAATTTTAAATAAAAATACACACTTTGAGGCATACCCATCACACCGTGAGTTGGATTGTGATGTGGATAATTACAAAAAATAAAAAATGAATTAAGGATAATTTTCCTCAACTATCAAGATAGTTTGAATGTCTTTTTCTTAGTTCGGAATAGGCTACATTTCTTTTTTATTGAAATGTATATTAAAACTAAAAACACGCAATTTGAGTCATACCAGTCACATCCTATGTCGGTTTGAAGTGAGACTAATTCATAGACGTCACAAATGACTTAAGAATTATTTTACTAAAGTATCAAGATGATATGATCATGTTTTCTCATTTTTCATTGAGTGACACATTTGGAACTAAATTGTCATTTCTAAACTGATAATGATCATTTTGAGAGATACCAGGCACACCATTTATTGTATTGATGTGAGGATGATTCCTACATATCATAAATAACTTATGGATCATTTTACTAAATTATTAAAACAATATTATTGTGTTTTCTTAGTTTTGAGTATGTGATGTTTGTTTTGAACTAAAATATCAATTTTAAATAAAAATACATGCATGGATTCATACCAGCCACACCGTGCATCGAATTATGGTTTGTATGATTCCAACATGTTAAAAATGACTAATGGATTGTTTTAATAATGTATTAAGAAAATATGAATGTGTTTGGTTAGTTTTGAGTATGTCATGTATTTTTTTACTAAAATGTCAATTTAAACTGAAAACACACATTTTAATTCAAACTGGTCACATCATATGTCGATTTGATGTGATACTATTTCCTACACATCATAAGTGACATAAAATTCATTTTTTTAAAGTATAAAGATAATCTGATTTATTTTGCTCCATTTTCAGTTAGTGACGCATGTTTTGAACTAAATTGTCAATTTTGAACTGATAACAGACACCTTGAGCCATACCGGGCACACCATGTATTGAATCAATGTGTATCTAATTCCTACATATCAAAAATGATTTATGGATCATTTTTCTAAAGTATCAAAATAATACAAATTTTTTTTCTTGGTTTTGATTATGTGATGTGTGTTTTGAACTAAAATGTCAATTTTAAATAAAAAGACACACATGGGGTCATACCAATCACACCATGTGTCAGATTGAGGTAAGAAAAATTCCTACATGTCAAAAATGAATTATGGATCATTTTTTCTAAAGTATCAAAACAATACAAATGTTTTTCTTATCTTTGAGTATGTGATGTGGGTTTTGAGCTAAAACGTCAATTTTAAATTAAAAGATACACTTGGAGTCATATCCATCACACCGTACATCGGATTTTTGTGAGCCTAATTACTACATGTCAAAAATGACTTATGGATCATTTTCCAAAAGTATCAAAACAATTGGAATTTGTTTTCTTGGTTTTGAGGATGTCACGTGTATTTTTTACTAAAATGCTAATTTAAACCGAAAACACACACTTTGAGTCATATCAGTCACATAAAGTGTCATTTCAACATGAAACTGATTATTACACATAAAAAATTACTTATGAATCATTTTCCTAAAGTATTAAAATAATCCAAGTGCATTTTCTCTATTTTCAAAGAGTTACATACTTTTTGAACTAAATTTCTAATTTTAAACTACCTCAAAGATATAGAACTCATGCCAAAAATGGGGGGAGTATCATCTCTACCAAAGAAGATAGGTAAGGGAAACTTATTCTCTGATTCCATAGGAGATTACTAGTCCCAACATCTCTCTTGAAGAACCACATCGATCTATCGCAACGGTCAATCATCGCTGAAAATATTTTCACGCTTATCAGATATCGCATCGCATCACAGTCATGGGTAGGGGACCTACACCCCCACGCCCTGATACTATATAGGAGTTATGATCTACTGAAATAGAGAGAATATGGGAACCAAATCCTAAGGTGATAGGGAAGGACACCGACCTCGATGTTAACCCTGTGATTCACCCTGATCACTACCCAAGGTTAAGCACCGCTACCACCACTGCATTCTCAAATCACAACACATCATGTCTCACAGGACACTATGGAGGCTACCATTACATTCTACGCAGAAAAATGATCCAGATAGGCTACTCACAAGCCAGAATCTGAGTCCCAGAGAAGGAGATACATAGGGTGGAAGATCTTAATGAGATCAACAAGTAGTACACAACATGCAAAGGGGTTCACATGGTGTGTGAACCCACCCGAGTACCTGGTCATGTTCTCCCTCTACATGGACTAGCCAAAAATTTCCCTTACATTCCATTAATCCCATACTACATGGCATGTTCAGAATAAATGGCCACCTGGACACGTAGTTTGTTCGTGCCCATGTCTGGTACCCCGTGTCCATGTACTTTGGTCGTGTAGCTCTACATGGCCTTGTATGATCACACAGCTTCCAGAAAATGTCTGGCCACACAACATGAGGTCACTACATGGTATATAACCCTAATAGATGGTGTATATACCATAAAAGTTCATATTATTTGAATGGAAAGAACAAACGTTGTGTAGGAATGGTTTATATACTATGTAGACAATGATTATGATGAGAATTCACCTGAAAAACACTTGATTCATCTGATTTTCCCCAAAACCCAATAATCAACCCAGGAGGGATCTCTAGAAATCATAATAGGTCTCTATAACCTCAAAAAATTGAAAAATTAATGGTATCAAGACTTAAAACTCAAATCTCATGCATCGATGGAAAAAAACCAAAGCTTAGGGTATAGAATGACACCTTGATTGTGCTACTCCTCGATCTGATAACAATTGGCATCACGAACGGAGGTCGGTAGTAACCCATAACTTTGATTTTTATCATTTTCTCCCTTAATCCAATGGGGGAGAGGATTCATTTTCTCCTCCTACTTGTGTCATGTGCCTAAGGGGCTAGGGTAGAGGATTGATTTTAATAAATTAATATCAATTAACTCCCCTTTTAACGCACCATCACAAAAACACCCCTGGATGAAAACCCAAAGCTAAAAACTCACAGGGTAAACATGAAATTATAAACTCAGACATGGTCTCAGAATTCTAATCCGAGACCCCACTTAATATTTATTCGTGTTTCAAGAGAAACTACAAGCACATGGAAAAATATATTTAATGTTTTTAAAATCACCGCACTTAGGATCCTCAGGCCCTGGAATCCTGTGCTGACTCATCGCCTAGCTTAAAAAATATTCTCCAAATTGTTTTAGATACATATAGGTAAAAATAAAAGTCACTAAAATATTCATTCAAATTCATTATGAATTGAAAATCTCAATCCAGGTTAAAATCATTCTTTCATTATATTCATTATTTATTCATAAAACTTTTGGATGGGTTATTTATTCCACCAAAAAAATTCACTCCACCCCATATAATGGCTAGTATATTTATTAGGGATTCAAAATTTATGTAAGTCTATTCACCTGGAGGTAAAGAGAAGTTTGGACTTTCAATTGGATGCAAATTGATGTTTGTTATATTCTCCTTAAAATTTTTAATTTAAAACATATTTTTAAAATAATAAACGACTTTACAATGAATAAATTTAATATTATTGGGCATTAATATTTACTACTTGAGATAATCCATGAGTTAAAATCAATATTGAAATCTATTCTTAGTGTCATTTCAACTTTTCTATTTTGAGATTTATTTTCTACTATTGAATTTGAAAAGGTGGTTCTTTGAGGACAAGCAATGTCTTAAGTGTGGGGGAATTTGTTGTGGCCTTAATTTCATGTATTTTTACACATCAATTTTGTGTTTAAATTATTTTTTTAATGTTAACATATTACTTAATTTGGTTAATTATGTGTTTAGGTTAATTTTCAAGTAAATTGTTAAATTAATGAAATTGATGTTTATTTTATGATTTTATGTTTTATTTTTAACATGTTTTGAGGTATGTATATACTATTTAACATTGATGTTTCTTTTAAGATTATAATTTTTATTTTCTTTATTTAATTTTGTGTTTTATTTGTTTAATTTCACTTTTTCTATTTATTTTAAAAGATCAATTAGTTAATTAAATTTAATTTATAATTTAATAATTTTAATGATTTAATAATTTTTAACTTTATTTTTAAGTTTAATTCCTTGTTATTTTTTTGAATATTTAATTTTAATTAATTATTTAATCATTTAATACAATTTATTTTATTCAAGTTAATTTTGTAATTTTAAGATTAGTTATTTTGAAAATTTAAATTTAAATATATATTTATTTATAAATTTATTTATATATATATATTTAACATATTATTTTTAATATTTTTTATCAATTCATTCTCTTTTGCAGTTACAACAAGTTCGTGTAACTAATTATCCACCTAGCTTGTTAGGAGTCTCTCCTAAAAGTGACAGTTTCTCCCAGGTTTTTTATTCTTTTTCTCTTCCTAGGTTACTCCTAGGTTTGATGGATTAGTGGTGGTATTTTTGTTCATGGGTGATTATTTTGTGGCTTTCATCATCACTGGCTAACTCGTACCCAGGTGAGTGGTGTTGTTAGCAATCATGGATCTCGATCACAACATCCTCTTTGATGATGATTCTCCTCTAGTCCATGTTTCCTTACTTGAGGTGCAATGATATGGAGTCATGACTATTAAACCATTAGGAAAATCTACCACTGATGGATAAAGAGAATGTAACAATTGTTACCAAGAAGGAATTTTATTTCTTTCTTTCACTTTGAATGTCCCTTATGATTATAGATAAATTTATCATGAAACAAAAATTCAATTTGGGAGCCCTAAAAACAACCAGCAGAATATCTAGGGATTAGAGGATGGTGTGGCTATTAAAGAAGCTCAAGTTGGAATTCTAATATTCTAATTATTTAATGAAAGAGATAAGAAGGTTATAAAATGAAGGTTATGGTCCTTTGATAACCAAATCATCTAGATGGAATATATTAAAGATGGGTGGCTTCGGAAAACCTCTCTATCTGAAACCCCATTCTAGTTATATATTAAAGGAATCCAATCTTGTGGAAAAAAAACAAGTTATGCAAGAAATCGAAGTAAGAATTAGAGAATTATTAGAATGGGACCAATCTAATCCATTAAATTGGGGTCCTATAATGTCAATTAGAGATTTGGTGGACATAGGGAATCCCTAATGAGAGGTATGTTTCTATCAATTGAGGAAGAAAATGTCTATATATCCTTTAAATATGAAAAACATCCACTTTTTTGTTTCTTATGTGGGTATCTAGGCACACTAATATAGATTTTGGTGGTAAAAATAAAGATGAAGAAGGAAATATAGGCATGAAATATGGCCCTTTCCTTCATTAAAAACTTTCTGAAATGTCCTTTATTCCTAAACCAGAGAAACAAAGGCACCGTGATAGACTGTCAAAGGCCTACTGCAAGTAGACCGAACAAAATCATAATATGATTGTCATCCTGGAACCTCCATATCTCTCTGATGAAGTGTGATAGTAATAGAAGGTGGAATATGGGGTATTTCAAACTAGGGAATAGGGTATAAATGATAATAGAAAAAATCATGATACTATGGGAATGTCTCCTGTGAAGAAGGATACCCCCCAAGAAGTGTGTATATATCAGTGGAGGGATCAACTAAACCACCCCCATTCTAATTTGTATATGCTCGGACCCCCCATTTTTGAAGCTTCCCTTGATACTTGAGTCCCCCCATACCTGTTAATGTAGGGGGAAGGTCCCATCGAATCCTTAATGCTAAGCCAAAAAAGACATCAGATATGGAAGAGAAAGAGAAGAAGGGAGAACAATAATTGTGATGGGATGAGCACAAGAGAAACTTATAGAACAAAAAGAGACATGGTTGAATAATTGGTTAATGAAATACATTCTAAAATATTGAATGAAAAGTTGTATGTAACTTACCTCAAAATTCTAGAGGCAGAGGCATGCATTAACCATCCCTGCCTATCAACATGAAAATCTTATGTTGGAACTATCATGGGCTTGGAAACCCACAAACAGTTCAGATTCTCCAGCACCATTGGGCTAAAATCTATCCTGATATGTTTCTTCTATTCTAAACCATATCTTAAAACAATTACATTGATACAATTACAAAAAAAAATGGTTTCTCTTATTGCTTCTCTATCACTTGTTAAGGCCATGTGGGTGGTCTCGGCTTCCTTTGGAAGGAAGAGATGGATGTAAGGGTTAACTCTTTTTCTCTAAGTCACATTAGTGTAGTCATTCACCGATATTCTATACTAGATTGTTCATTAACATGGTTCTATGGTTGGCCTTCTTAGATAGAGAAATGGAAATCATGACAGTTACTCAAAAATCTCTGGGAAAGACTTTCTAGACCCCTCCTTTTTGGGGTGAATTTAATGAGATTATATTCTAGAATGAGAAGAATGGAGGTTCTAGAAAATGTTAATCATACATGTTAAACTTTCAATGGGCATCCGAGCTGGTGGGACTCTCAAACATGGGTTATTATAGTTCCCTTTTACTTGGTTTTGTGGTAAATCTGAACATTCACACATCACTAAATGGCTAAATAGGTTTACGGGGCCAGATGAATGGATCAACCATTTTAACTACTTTTAGGTGTCTCATCTTGTCACTGCTTCTTTAGAAAACACATCCTGATCCTTATTAAAATCTCACAACTTTCCAGGAAATCAATTCATGATAGAATATTCATATTTGAGAGCTTTTAGGTGCTGGATAAGGAGTGTGAAGATACTATTCTTTCATGTTAGAAGGCGGGTGACCCTAATATTAGAATAAATATTCATCGTGTGGCTTCTAATTAGAAGTGTTGGTGTGAGTGAAAAATTTTCCAACCATATGTGCATTTTGATATGTTACAATAAAGTCTAATTGAATTATACTCTCCCCTCCCCCCCCCACTAATTTTGATTTAGCTACTATATCAAAATTGGAAGGGGGTCATGATACTAATCTCAGGATTAGAGAATGTTTATATTCTATACGTACCTGTGATTCCCGCATTAAGGAGGGTGCCTATAACACCTTCTAGTTTTATCACAAATCTATAGTAAGAAGAATAAGGAACTCAATTTCATGCCTTTATAATTCTTTGGGTACTTTAGATTCCAAAGAGAAGGATGTTGATGATATTATCAATCACTTCTATCAGGACCTCTTCACAGTGGGGATTACATATTTTATCCAAATATCGATTCATGTATTGAATTGGTTACTACAAAAATGATGGAAAACCATCTCACTTTTTATGTCTTAGATGCAACGATTTTTTGGCACTTAAGAAAATTCACTCAACCAAGGTTCCTAGTCTGGATTCATTCCATTATTTTTTCCTCAAAAAATACTATCATATTATCAGACCCAATGTTTTGTGTCTCGTTAAATATTTATGGATGGGTAAGTCCAATTTCTATGATATTAATGAATCCATTATCACACTCATCCTGAAAATTGTAAAACTTACTTTGGTCATGGATTTTGGGCCTATAATATTGTACAATGTGGCATAATTTTTTTTCTGGAAACTTGGTCAATCATCTATGTTTTTTTCTTCCTTCCGTTGTCTCTAAAATCCAAATTTATTTTGTCCCCAAGAGGCTTATCTCTGATAATTGCCTTATTGTGTATGATTTTTTCCATTCCATGGAAACCAAATCTATTTCTAAAAGAGGTATCATGGCTTGGAAGCTTGGTATGACCAAGGAATATGATCAAGTTCATTAGCCTTTTCTCAAGAATGTTATGAGAAAAATGGGGTTCTATAAGAAATGGATTATTATTTTTATGCAATGTGTCTCCTCAGTTTCATTCAGGGTTAAGATCAATGGGGCCCTCTCTAATTATTTTTCCCCTTCTAGGATAATCCATTAGGGTGACCCTCTACCCCATTTCATTTCATTTTGGTTGCTGATGTTTTTTCCAAATTGATCTCTATGGAAGCTAGGGATAATCATGTGCATAGGGAAAAGGTTTACTGTTAGATCCCGCCAATTTCTCATATCCTTTTTGGATATGAAATCTTTCCTTTATCAAGAGATACTTTGGAAGAATGTGGTACTATCAGCCAAATTATTCATAAATATGAGATAGCATCTGGGAACTCGATTAACTTCTCTAAATATGATATTTTCTTTAGCTTTGGCGTTCCCTCGGATAGGAAGGATGATATCCATAGTGCTTCTGGGATCTAAGTGGTTTATAAACACCAAAAATTAATTGGGATACCTATGGTATTTGGCTATTATAAAATAGAGGAATTTTTTTGGGATTATGGATAGGGTGGAAAAAAATTCAAGGGTGGTCATAGAAAAGGGTATCTTGTTTGAGTTGGTGCCCTAGAACCAACTTCTTTGTACTTTATGATAACTTGTATTCATAGTTTTAAATAATAATAAACTACTCATCAGATCATAATTGTTCTTCTACTTTACATTTTATGTGATAATATCCTAAGAGTAGTTGTCGCACTAAAATTTCATAGAAGATCCCTGCTATGATGGGAACCCGGAAGTTTTAAGAAACTATTCATAAATATATTTTCTATAGTCAGATGATTTCATTTGAGAGGAAAATGATATCGGATATTAGGGGTGGAGACTCATAGGACTTTGAGGTACCTTATCACGGTGTACTCCCTTGGTAATATCTAGTGTAGGATATTATGAGAACGAGACCCTCCAGTAGGAGATCCAAATTTATATGTTTTATTGGATGTTCCTATATGTGGACATGTGTATTGATCCATAAACTTTTATATTATTATTAATTAGTATTATGAGTTGCGTACTTTGCTGTATTGATGAAAACAATGATGATATATTTCGGTAGAGAGGTAGGATATGTTGGGTGTGTCAAAATTAATATTGCATTAATGAATAACATGAGAAAGGATTTTTCCCTTTTTTTTATTTAATAGAAGTTGATATCTCGGGCCATTTTATAGAAATGATATATCCTAAATAAATCCACGTATATGGAATTCAATAAAAAATTTCAATTTCTAAGAAGTCAAATAAAGAGACATTGAGCCCATCGGTTGATGGAACCAACATAAAACATTCTTGATTTGAGATATCATGATAAAGGGATTATATTACACAGTATGTATCTTTATGAGGTATTATGTCATTGAGATGTTAGCTTATTTCTTTATGGGTGTCTTGGTGTATTTCAAGATGATAACCTTGTACTTTAGGTTGCTTTACCAAATAACACTGAGAAAGATTCCTAGAGGGTCACACGCTAAGTGTATCTAGAATCTTAGTTAAATAATATATTACTGTTTATTATTTAAAAATTTGAATAAATATTATTCCCAGATTTGGTTTACTTATTATTCATGTATGCTTGATCACCTATATTTTTTCACCAGTAATTCGATGGAATATAATGTGAGAAGAATATTTAATAAATATTTATTCTTTATTTTGGGATTATAATATTTATTTATTTGTTGGAAAATAAGGTAGTGATATTTATTTAATAAATAAATAGTCATTATTCAATTCTCAATAAATATTATGGAGGAATGGATGAATGATTTTTTAGATCTGGTGTGAAATAATAAATATTAAATGTTATTTTATTAACTAAAATTTAATTTGATTCATAAGTTAAGCACATGTCGAGAAATAATATTATTATTATTATTATTAGACATGGTGTTTCGTTGGGATTAAATAAATAATAAAGGGCACTTGTGAAATTATTTTATTTTAACCCTATCAATATATAAACCCAATTATATTATTTTCTCAAAGAGACAATTCATTTTTTGTTTATGCACAACGAATTTAGAGAATCCCCTCAAGACCTAGAGATATCCCTTCTTCAAGAACGCTCCTAAGAATATATAGTGATCTTCCTCCACCATCCACTCTCAAGTCAAGATAGATAAACGAGAACACTTTAGAAGTGGTTCTCCTGGTGATTAAAGGAAGATGACACATGAAATAGGATCTAACATAGATATAATCAATATGATTAATTTTATAAACGAAAATAAAATAAAAGAACTCATCTGGAGGTGACAGGGATTTTGGCCGGATAACACCGCGATACACATCATGTAATTGGAATTACACACTGTGTAGTTCTGTTCAATGCATCAGGAATTAATTCATAATTAATTCATGTTGTGTTCATTGATGACACATAGTGCATTTATTCCTTACACTACATGTTGACCAGGCTAGTCTAGCACACGGTTATCCAGAGTACACACCGTGTAGCCCACATGCATGTTGTGTAGTCCCTTTGAGTCAGAGATGGGATTTTTATTTCCATACACGGCATGCCTTACTAGTGACTATGTAATTTGGAGACCACATGCCATGTATCCCATTATACATGTCATGTACTCCATTTTCTGAGGTGTAATTTACACACCGAGTCCCTAGGTGTGTTCCTTGGATAGATGGTGAGGGATTTACATGCCATGTAGCTCACCAGTATACGCCATGTACTTATACCAAATTATGAAGATTTAGAATTTATTTATTATATTGTGAAAACCTTATCGACATGTTCTTACATGTGGTAATTTTGATAGAACTTGGCATGTGATGAGTTTTAATATATATATATATATAATTAATATTTGTGTAAGGATAAGATCTTCATATCATGTATGAGTCGTATTACAGTTGTTACTCTATATACATTGAAGCATAAAACGTGACAAAAAAATCATGTAATTTGTGTAATCATTAAGGTGAAGTTCCCATCATAAAAGTACATGATAAGTCATGTATTCATTATGTCATAAGAGTAAATAGTATACAAGTATAGTACATGTTGGGTAGAATTAGACTAGTATTCACCATGTTGCCTCCAAGGTAAATTTATGTAAACATTTAATTTTAAATAAATTTATTAGTTTTTTTATAATTATAATTAATGATAATATCAAGAAAATTATAATGAGAATTAAGATAAAATAATTGATTAATTAAAGAATATATTTAATTGATTTGAGAGAGATTTATCTTAAATAAGAACGTTTAAGAATTGAATTCTTATTTTATTAAATGTGTAATTCATTGCATGCATGTGGATGATCATGAGAATAGACCAGGACTTTATATATGAATGGTTTCATTTAATTTATTAAATTAAATTGTTGGCTTACATGCCATCTCTCCCCATATTATGTAAGGTTCTAAGTGCCCATGGTTTCATTTATGTAAACCATTTTCCCCTCACCTATGTGTCAGTAAAATCATATGTAAAGGATGAAGCTCCCAAGCCAGTGGAGGTAGTTCAAGTGTGGAGCTGAGGTGAAACCAATCCAAAAGAGTTACATAGGTGGACATGTTGAAAGCTGTAACATGAACCTTAATTGTTTCAAGGTGTTTTCCCCTAGGTAAACGATTGGTTTATTAACCACTAAATAAATTAACCATTATTAAAGATCATGATCATACCACTTTATTATATTAATTCTATCAAGTTTCATGGTTATTTCATTATGGATGTTCTTTCATGATCACATAATTAATGAATTAACAAGAATCCAAGATAGAACTAAAATAAATTGGATTATGCATAAATATTATAAAGACATGGTTAATCACTTAATTAAACCCACTTAATATTAAAAATTGTTTGATAAAGATAATAATTTTAAATATACTCATAAAAGGATAAAATTAATCAATAATATATATTAATTCAGTATAGCCTTCCACTACCTTATTTAAAAATGAACCATAGTTCAAAGTGCTTGACCAGCCAAAGTTGGGGTACTTTCAATTATTGGGGAATTCTAACTTGAAGTTTTGGGTTGAATTAACTTGGTTCACATCAAGGGTTTACTTCCAAAGCAAGACTTGGTGTAATTGAGAGGCTAGGGTTGAGGAAATCCAATTAAGGATTTTAGGATTGGGGAGTCCACTCATCAGATCAAGGAACTATGAGTTAATGCAGTTGGAAATTTTAATGCCTACCTAAAATCATTCAAGTTTCTTGACCAACCAATGTTGGGGTAATGAGAAAGGTAATATGGATCATTTCCACTAGAATATCCAAGAAATGGGATATTCTAAAGCCAATGGTGAGGGATATTGGTTTATGATAAAATAATGAGAGATTAATAAATATAATATTTATTTATTTTTCTAAATTTTATCAGATAATGTACTAAAAACTCTTCCCATCTTGTTTGTAGAAACAATAAAAAATGAAATTAAACATATCATTTCAATCCATACTTGAGAATGAAAAAACTTCTCACTGGATCAAATTTCCAATAATGGAAAATGTTCCGATGCATTATCCTTCTCCATGAATAGAAATTATATGTGTTGGAAGAACATTTTCCTAAAGTGCCTAGTAATGAGGCTAGTCATGAAAAGTTATCACTCTATGAGAAACATTTTAATGATTCCATATATGTTAAATGTTTCATACTATCATTCATGACCAATGAGATTTTGAAGAAATATAAGGAAATTGATGCATATATAATGATATATCACCTTCAATATCTTTATCCAGAGAAGGAAATACAAGATAGGTACAAGATCTAAAATGCTTGGTTTACAACCAATCTTAGAGATTCTAAACCAGCTATGCCTTATGTAGTTAAGATTATTGGCTACATTGAATGCTTAGACATCTTAGAGATTAAATTCTCAGATGAGTTACATATAGGTCTCATACTTTCATCAATTCACAATACCTTCTCTAGTTTTATTGTTAATTACAATATGACCAAATATGAGAAGAGTATTTCATAACATCATACTTTAATTATCCAAGTGGATAAGAACATGGGGCATGATAAACCTATTGTTCTTATGGTGAATATGAAAAGGAAGAACAAGGAAAAGGTTCCCAAGACTCGTAATAATTCAAAATCTTCTGAGCACTATCCTTTTAAAAAGAAGAAGATCCATAGGTAGGGAAAAGAAAAGGAGGCACTATGTTTTTCATGTGGAAAGTAAAGCCACTGGTAGATGAACTATACCTAGAGGAAAGGTAAATCTAAAGGTTCATTTGTTTTTTTAAAGGTATAGGGGAAAGCCCCCGTTTATTGAATAAGAAAGAATCTCCTTTTTAAGGGAAAAAAGAGGAACCCTAAATAGAGACAGATGTAGAACATCTAGAAAAAACAAGCCACACAGCTATACAGGAGTCCAAATGTCAGAAAGAAGCAAAAATCAAAATAATAAAAATCCAGAAAGTCTCATCACCCCCCTAACCGAGACAAAACAATGAAATCCACCAAGAATGTTGCATGACCCCCTCTGCAATTAAATGTGTTGTGATGGCAACACAAAAAAGGCAAAGAACTCCTCCAACTCACTCTGAAAATGAGAGGAGGACTGTACGATAGGTTCCAGCACACTTATCTCTCTTTCGAGCCACCCCCCCGATGGTGCAGTTGAGAAACTCATGGCACCATCAACCTGATGCACCGAAACATCCTCCAGAGAACACCGTGCAAGAATCCATCAGGGTACCAATCCATCCAATGAAAGGACAGACGGTTGAATGATGGGTGTCAAGACACCCATCCCTCCTTCGAGGTCGCCCACCCGATGCAATATGCAAGCAGAACATGCCATCCAAATGCAAAGAGACAGACAGAAAGATCCCACCGCGACAAATGCTTCACAATGACAATCAGATCCAGTGAAGGTAGAAATGGAAACACAAGAGATAAATCAGTGAAGAAACAACCAAAAACTGCCAGATCCACTCCATAATCCACCCAAAATCACACTGCCACAATCAAACCAAAGCAGATCACCGCACGATCCAGGCCATAGATCGCCGCATGATCTCGAAAGACGAACACCTGAGGACGCTGCCATCCGAGATACCAACTCCCTGAAACTCGACGTGAACCACCTGCATAACAGTCGGAGACGTTGAGAATCCATCATCACCATCCATCGCTCGATCATGAAACAACAACGCAAGGGATACCAGATCGGAGGTGATCTAGATAGGGGGAGTGCTGTTGTCAGATCCACTGGTTGAAGGTGAGGCGAGGAAACAGTGGTGGAGAACGAGCAAGTGGAAACCCAACCTCGAAATGAAATCACGAGATGGGAAGAAAAGAACCTCCACTGCAAGAGTGTAGGTGAGAGAGGAACCTGTCGAGGAGGATACCCACGCGGGAAGAAGAAGGAAAGCCTTGCAAGAGCGGTGCCAGACGGAGATTGGGAAACCCTAGCGGGAGAGGAGAAGACGACCGGGTGAGTGCGGCGCTATCTTCTTTTAGAATTGGTCTAAAGGTGCATTTCTTATCAACTGTAATATTTCAATATATACACATTGGGTATTAGATACTGCTTGTGGTGCTCACATCTACATCCAAATGCAGGAACCAAGTAGATTCCAAAAGGTTACTAGAGGATAGGTGGATCTGATAGTTGCTAATGGTGCAAGGTTGGATGCTCTAGCCATTGGTGACTAACTCCTTTCATTGACAATGAGAAAGATTTTGGTTTTAAAATATTTTTATTATATACCTACTATTACCAAGAACATAATTTTTGTATCATGCCTAGATACAGATGGGTTTATTTTAAATTTTGGAAAAAAAGTTGTTTATTTTAAAAGGAAAACATATGTTATGGTATGAAACATTTAAATAACAGTCTTTATGTATTAAATTACAAAAAAAGTGTTGGAAATTGATAAAGAATCATGTTCACATGACTCATATAATGCCCAGGTTTGGCATCACCATCTTAGTCATGTAAACGAGAAGCGTTTGACAAATTTCTGTTAAGATGTTTATTTAGACTCACCTAAGACAAAACCACTTGAAATATTTCATCCTTGTTTGTAAGAAAAAAAGATCAAACCACCATTCGGTTGATAGGGTGAAAGGGCCACAAATCTTCTAGGTTTGGTACACACTAATGTGTGTGGACCATTTCTAGTAGAAGTTATAAGTGGATATTCTTACATCATAACTCCTACTGATGACTTGAGTAGATATGTCCATGTCTACTTGATGAGGTATAATTTTGGTTCCTTAGAGAAATTAAAGGAATTAAAGAATGAAGTAGAGAATCAATTTGTAAATAAGGTAAAGAAGATTCGATTGGATCGAGGTGGTGAATATATTAACCAAGAATTTATTGAATTTATACAGGAGTTTGGGTTTCTATCTCAACTCACTCCACCTTACACACAATAGTGGAATGGTGTTGGTGAAAGAAAGAATAGTACTTTGTTAGATATGGTAAGGTCGATGATGAGTCATGAAGATCTTCCATTATCCTTTTGGGGATATTCATTATAAACTGAGACATACACATTAAACTGAGTAAAAACTAAAGTAGAAATTGGAATTCCCTTCGATTTATGGAGTGTAAATAAACTAGTTTTGTCTCATACACGTGTATGGGGTTGTGAGGCATTTGTTAAGGCCTTCTTAGGAAACAAACTAGAACCCCAGGACACAAAGTGTATCCTTATAGGGTATCCCAAGGAAACAATGGGATACACCTATAAAACCCCTCAGAAAATAAAGTGGTTGTCACCAGACAAGCCATCTTTCTTGAGATGGATAACATCCTAAAAAGGGATAGTGGGAGAAATATTTACTTCGATGAATTTAATGCTCAAGATACACAAGAGTTGGTATATGAACAGGTTCTATAGGTCCCCATGGAAGAAGTAGTTCCTGAAACACAAGTACTGTATTGGAGCACAAGAGAGGTAAGAGAACCATATAGATATGGTATTCTAGTCACCGAAGATGGTGAATCATTATTGATTGATAATGAAGAACCTCTCTCATACAAATAGAAAGTAGAGAGCTTATAATATACAAGATATAAATAAGACATGAATTTTGAAATGGATTCCATGTATCAAAACTAATTTTGGGTTTTGGTCAATTCTCCAATTGATATAAATCTTGTTGGGTGAAAATTGGTATTCAAGATAAAACTGGACATGGAAGGTGAAGTAAATACATATAACGCAAGGCTAGTGGATAAAGGGTTTAAACAGTGTCAAGGATTTGACTATGATGAAACCCTTTCACTAGTTTCCATGTTTAAATCCATTAGAAATCTACTTGTTATAGCATCTTACCATGACTTTGATATTTGGTAGATAGATTTCAAAACGGTATTCCTTATTGGGAACCTTAAGGAAGATGTCTACATGTCACAATGATAAGGGTTTTGTGACTCCAAGTGATGCCAAAATCATTTTTAAGTTGTAGTGATCCATTTATGGATTGAAGCAAGCATCTAGTTCATGAAACATTCAATTTGATTAATCCATAAAAGAATTTGGTTTTATTAAGAATTAATGTGATCCATGTGTTTACAAGATGTTTAGAGAGAATGTGGTTGTTATCCTAATAGTATATTTTGATGACATATTGCTTATTGGAAATGATATAACAGTCTTATAGTCTGTTAAGGATTGTTTGAACAAGTGTTTATCCATGATGGAATTAGATGAAGCATCCTATATTCTAGGGATCAAGTTCATTTGTGATAGATCCAAGAGTCTTCTTGGACTAAGACAAAGTACATATATTGACCATATACTAAAGATATTTATTATGGAACAATACAAGAGGGGATTAGTTCTAGTGTCATATGGTTTATGTATTTATAAGAAAATGTGTCCTCAAACATAACAGGAGAAAGGAAGAATGAGTAAGACCTCATACGATTTAGCAATATGATAAATAATTCATGTCATGTTATGTACTAGACTTTATGTTGCCTATGCATTGAGCATTGTAGGAAGATATCAAGAAGATCTAAGAGAAAAGCTTTGGATTGTGTTTAAGGTTATTCTTAAGTATGTCAGAAAAACTAAGGATATGTTCCTGGTGTATAGAGGAGATGAGGAGATAGTAATCAGGGGTTATACTGATGCTTGTTTTCAGATAGATCATAATTATTTTAAGTCACAATTAGGATATGTTTTCTATCTCAATGGAAGAGTTTCGAGCTAGAAGAGTTCAAAGCAGTTAGTTGTCGCTGATTCTATAGTGGAGTATGAGTGTATAAAGGATTCTGATGTATCCAAGGAAACCGTTTGGATATGGAACTTTGTCTAGGATCTTGACATAGTGCCTATAAGTAAATACCATATCACATTGAATTGTGACAATACTATAGTGGTGGATCTTGCAAAAGAGCCAAGGTCACACCAAAAAACAAAGAATATAATCCAAAAGTAGCACCTCTTGAGGGATTTTCATCATAGGGGTGAAGTTGCAGTAAGCAGAGTATCCATGGAAGTGAATTTGGTGGACCCCTTAACTAAAGTTATATCATAGAAGAAGAATGAGTGTCATGTGATAGCTAGCAGATTGAAGGTTGTTAGTAGTTGGATCTAGTGGAAGTGGGATTCTATTATAGTTGGTGTCCTAGAACCAACCTATGTATACTTAATGATAACCTATATTCATATTTTTTAATATTAATAAACTATTTATCACATAATTATTGTTCTTATGCATAAAAGTGTATGTGATAATGTCCTAAGAGTAGTTTTGTCACTAAAAGGTCATAGAAGATCCCCGCTATGATGAGAACCCAAAAGTGCTATGACACTATTCTTAAATATATGTTCTATAGTCGTATTATATCATTTGAGGGGAAAATGATATAGGCTATCAAGGGTGGAGACTCATTGGACTTTGAGGTGCCTTCTCATGGTGTACTCCCTTGGTAATATCCAGTGTAGGATATTATGAGAATGGGATATGCCGATAGAAGATCCACATTTATATGTTTCATTGGATGTTCCAATCATCGGGCATGTGTATTGATCCGTAGAATTTAATATTATTATTAATGAGTATTATGAGTCTTCTACTTAGATGTATTGATGAAAAATGTGATGACAGATGTTTGTTGTGTGGTAAGGTATGTTGGGTGAGTCACAAGTAATATTGAATTAATGAATAACGTGAGAAAGGATTTTTCCCTTTTATTATTTAAAAAAATTTGATATCTTAGTCCCTTTGATGGAAATTATATAGCCTAAATAAATCCATGGACATGGTGTTCTATAGGAAAGTTCAATTTATGATAAGTTAAAGACAGAGTCATCGAGCACGTAGGTTAATGGCACCAGTATGCAACCCGCTTGATTTGAGATATCATGATAAAGGGATTATATTACACATTAAGAATCCATATGTGGTATTATGTCGTTGTGACATTAAATTATTTCTCTATGGGTTTTTTGGTGTGTTTCTAGATGCTATCCTTATACTTTAGGCTGCTTCACCTAATGAAACTGAGAAAGGTGCATAAACGGTCACACACTAAGTGTTTCCAGAATCTCAGTTAAATAATATATTACTATTTATTATTTAACAAGTTGAATAAATATTATTTCTAGATGTTGTTTAATAATTAATCATGTATGATTTATTTCATATATTATGCCACCAATTATTCAAGAGAATATAATGTGATCAGAATATTTAATAAGTATATATTTTTTATTTAGTTAATATAATATTAATTTAGTTTTTTAGAGAAAAATTTTGTGATATTTATTTAATAAATAAATAGTCATTATTCAAGGCCTGATAAATATTACGTAGGAATAGAAGACCTAGTTTTTAGGACTGGTGAGAAAAAATAAATATTGAATATTATTTGATTAAATAATATTTAATTTAATTTTCAAATTAATCGCATATCGAGAATTATTATTATTATTATTATTAGACATGGGGTTCCTCGGGGATTAAATAAATAATAAAGGGAACCTATGAAATTATTTTATTTTAACCCTAGTGATATATAAACCCAATTATATTATTTTCTCAAAGAGTCAATTCATTTGTTTGTGTTGTGAATAGTGAATTTGGAGAATCCTCTAAAGCGCTAGAGAGATCCCTTCTCCAAGAATTATCCCAAGAACGGAGAGAAATATTCCTCCACAATCCACTCTCAAGTCAATAGAGATCAAGGAGAACTTTTTGGAATCAGTTCTCATAGTGATTAAAGGCGGACGACTCAAGCGATAGGATCTATCGTACTAGCACCCAGAGATTCTAACGGCGACACCTAGAGATTTGTGAAACACATGTGGATCACTGCTAGAGAGAATATTAACTTTATTCATACAATGAAACGATAGTGCAACATAGATCTGTTTTCAAATCCATCAATAGAGAATTAATTCCATGAAGGTAATTCTTAATCAATTAAATTAATTGTAAATAATATGTGATGATCCTCCCTTTGTTTCTGGCATGATTTTTATTGTCTATTTTCTTTGAATCAATTCCGTCGAACATGGAATTTATCTTCATGTAAATCTAAGATTGAACATCGATCATGATAAAGATAAATGTTGGTAATGGCCCATCTCATGCTTCTGCTCCACCCAGAACCTTCTAAGTCTAGTAAAGAGATCCTTATCAAGGATATTGCCCAGGCCATCCCAACCTCTATTTTATCCCAGTTCAAGTTGCCTGGATTTTTTAATGATTGGTTGTATGCTAAATTGGAAAAATTCTGGTGGGGTATGAATAATGTTAAAAATAATACCCACTTGATTTCTTGGGCTAAGCTCTACATTCCTAAGACATGAAACAGTATGGGGTTCTCTGGCTTATGACTTTTTAATGATTCCCTTATCGCTAATAACGGATTGATAAAACGCAATTTTATTGAATATTTTATTTATAATAAATGATATAATTTCCTCACATTATGGTAACTATGTTCATTTATGGAAGATTTGGGATTAGATCATTTATTTGAAAATTTGATGAAAATTCCAGTTTTATCCTTTAAAAATTCATCATAGTATTTCGAAAATAAATAATTTAATTTGAATTATTTGAACTTAATATTTTTTAAATGTGTTCCTGAAATAATTTTATACAACTTTAATTTAGGACATTGTAGCTAAATCATGCATTTGGTTGGTGAAAATGGGTCATGAAGTTAAAGTTGGGCTGAACTCACCAGATTGTACATGGGTTCTGTATTTGGGCCATAACTTTTTCATCCATGCTTGTATTAGGACCAAATTTTGAGAGGAGCTCTATAACTCGTTTTATAATGAATAATACTTATTTAAGGACAGATTATTCACAATTTTTTTAGTCAAATGGGTGGTGCAAGTTGGAATAAAATATTTGGCCAAGATTCCCCATTCACACTTGAAACCACTTTGAACCTAGCCTCCCCACCACTCTATAAATTGGTTTTTTTCTCATTTTATTGGGTTGAGACGTTAATTAGAATATTAAAGTCGGAGGATAATTTTTTTCACCCAAATTCTCTAACCATTTTAAGAGGGGTATCTCTTGAAGCAAGGATCCCCTCATCAAAGCCTTCTTCTCTTCTTCGTGTTGTGATGTTTTCATTTGTGCAATAAAATTCTTTGTTCTTATTTTATTTATTCTCTTTTCTTATGTTTTGTTCAATAATATTCTTCTTTACTCATCCTATTTGTGTTGTAATCAAGAGTGTATATGAGATTTGGTTCTACCCTTTCAATCCTTTGCTCATGCAAAATGTCTCCACGATGACCACACCGCCCATGGAAGAGTAGTTCTCTTAGTGATCGATCAATCTTTTACCCTATTCATTTAATTATTTTTAATTATTGAGATAATTTAATTAACTTAATATGATCCATTAATTTATTTTTTAAATTATAATAAACTAAGCAAGCAGTTGAAAAATTAACACAAAAACACGCGAGGTCGAGTATTGTGTAAATTGTGAGAGCGCAAACTTAATCGATAAAACAAGACCACACGAGATAAATTTGTAGAGTTAAAATATAATCCATAAGATAAAATCATCCTCATTTTATAGAATTTACATGTGCCTTAATTTACCACTGACCATAATCTATCCTTATAACATCAATCAAAGCAGGGTGTTGCAATTGCATATTCTGAAGATAGCCTAGGGTTTAATTCTCTTCATATTTGTGGTAAAGTTAATCCTTGTAGGGTTATGGGGTTAAAAAATTAGGGAATCATAATTAAGTGGGTATTAATTTAAATGATAATGGGTAATAATTATATTAATAGGTAGAGTTATATCGATTAAATCTTTTAAATATTGTCTAAAAATATCTTCTTGTTGTGTCTTTTTAATCAAACTTCATTTCAAAAATAAAAACAAAAATATTATACAATCTTCTTCCATCAAACTTCTTCTAGTTTTTTGAACGGTAACCCCCCCCCCACATCATTTAAATTAGTGTTATTATTCCCTTTTATGTTATTTTTAAAATACCTTTAATAAGTTGTCAAATTTACTTCCTCCTTTGAGAGACGACCTTGGTCAGCCACTCCGCTGCACCTAATACCCAAAAAAATAACTAATCATTTGAAGGAACCCACGACAGCGCCTTTCAAATTGGAACCATTTTTAGGGATGTAAGTAATTTATTCAACCAATTAGAGGTATTTATTTTATTTTTAATTTGATTCTTTTCTTCTCCTCTTTCTTTCTTCTTTCCCCTTTCTCAAGTTTTTTTTCTCTTCTCTTACTCTCTTATTTTATTTTTATCGGACCAACTCAAACTTATTTTCTTTTTATTATGGTCCACCTTTCTTCATTTCTTTTTTATCTTTTATTGATTTATGACATGAAATAATCCCAAAGATCTCTTAGATCTTGACCATGAGATTGAACGCAGCCTTAGGGTTTGAATCAGACATTCTCAGTCTACGAGAAGTTTCAACATTCAACCAATTGGAGAATTCCTCTACTCTCAGAACATTGAAATTGGATGAAATTCAAATTCAACCATAAAACAAGAACCAATGGATGAAAATAATGGAAATTAACTTAATAGAACTATTAGAGAGTTGGTTGCACCAGACATTAACTACCAACCAAATTGTATTGGATACCCAAATCTCAAATCAGACTTTGAATTGAAATTTAGGTTAATTCACCTGCTTCCAAAATTTCATGGCCTCTATGGTGAGGATCCCAATAAACACCTTAAAGAATTTAATGTGGTTTAATCAACCCTGAAACCAATAAATATATATTAATATCAAATAAAATTAAGAGCATTCTCATTCTCACTTGATGGAGCTGCAAAGGATTGGATGTATTATTTACAACCTAAAGATGTAACATGTTGGAACAATTTGAAACGCATTTTCTTGCATAGATTTTTTCCAGCATCAAGGACCACTTCCATTCATAAGGATATATTAGGGATCGAGAAATCATAAGGGGAGTTAATGTATGAGTACTGGGAGCGATTAAACAAGTTGTTTGCAAGCTTCCCACATCACCAAATCAGTGATCAAATACTCATCCAGTACTTCTACGAAGGACTCACACCTATAGAGAGAATAATTTTGGATGTCACGGCTAGAGGGGAATTGGTAGATAAGACACTAGTAGCTACATGTGCATTTATTATCAAGATGGCACAAAACTCCCAACAATTTGGTGATCGAGGTACACCACATGTTAGGGGAGTACGTCAGGTAAGTCCTTCCTCTCTTGAAAATCATTTGATTGATACTAATTTGGAATAATTAACCACTATGGTGAGGTGTATTTCTTTGGAACAAAAGGCATCCCAAATCCCTATTTCAAGGCCTTGTGGCATTTTCACTGAGACAAGCCACCCAACTGACTGTTTCCCCCAACTACAAGAAACTGAAGATTGTGCAGTAGTGTTTCCTGAGAGACCATATCAGTAGCAAAAATAACCATATCCCCAAAATAAGTTTTATTCCTTTAATACAACATACAAACAAGGATGGAAGGATCAATCTGACATGTGGTATGGATCTGGACAATAACAATGGCTCCCTTTTCAACAAAACTTCCAGAAACCTTTGCCTTACCAGTCAGGTTTCCAACAACCCCAAAGAAGATTTGAAGCCCAAGCATCAACAAGCGAGAAAAAATGGAAACCACCACCCAAGTTAAATTCTAACACTAATGATATTTTGAAACAAATTGTTATTAATCAATAGAATGAGCTAAAGAGTCAAGGTTCGGAGCTGAGGGAATTGAAGACTCAAATGAACCAGATTGCCACCGCCCTCCATGAACTGGTAAGTAAGAACTCTGGAAATCGTTAATCCCAACCTACTCCAAATACCAAGGGGAATGTTAGTGCCATAACATTGAGAAGTGGAAAGAAAACAACTGATATATCTACACCTATCGTTCCACTAGGATTCACCTCAAATCTGGAGAATCTCCATTAAAAACTAGCTGATGAGCAACCCAAGGAGAAAGATAGAGGTAAGAAAAAGATTGATGATATTCCTACTAAACCCTTCCTTTTCCAAATAGAATTTTTCAAACCAAAAATATGGCTAAATAGGTGATGAAAAAATAATTTTTGGATACATTCAAACGTGTTGAGTTCAACATCCCTTTACTTAAATCCATCAAGAAAATCCCAAGGTATGCCAAATTCTTAAAAGAACTTTGTACCAATAGAAGAGGTCTCAAGGGAAATGAGAGGATAAATCTTGGAAGGAATGTGTCAACACTCATTACACCAACTCTAGCAATGCCAACAAAGTGCAAGGATCCAAGGACATTCACTATCCCATGCAACATAGGGGAGTTACACTTTTCTAATTCACTTTGTGATTTTAGGAGATTCTATAAATGTGATAACTCACTTTGTATTCTCTTCTTTGCAGGTTGGTGAGCTAAAGCCGACAAGACTAGTGGTGAAGTTGGTGAATAGAGCTATGGAATATCCAATAGGAGTCCTTGAGGATGTACTTGTCCGGGTAAGAGACATGATCTTTCCAGCAGATTTTTATGTGCTTAAAATGGATGATGATTAGGTAAGTTCACATGCTCCCATTATCTTAGGTAGAAACTTCCTCAAAACTGAAAAAACTATCATAAATGTCAATTAGGGTACACTTTCCATGGAGTTTGGGGAAAATTTTGTGATATTTAATGTTTTGGACTCCATGATGTACCCCTTAGAGGATCATTCTGCATTTTTTATCTCCCATTTTGAACCAAAAAATAAAAACCCCATAGATTTTGATTATCCTATGCTTAAGGAGATTATGAGTATTGGTTCTAGTTTAATGTCTAAGAGTACTTACACACCTGTTTCTAATGCACAATACTCTCTTAGATTTGATTTTTAAATGGATTCATATTCTGATTTTGATCATGTGAACTCTGATTATAACATGGTTGTTGAGTACGCTGATGGATTTGATGAACTATTCTCTAATTTTGATGATGTATATTATGATACCGATTCTATTTGTGCACATATTTCAGTTCCTTCACTATATATATCCATACATCACCCCCCTATATTGGAACTCAAGCCATTTCCACCTAATCTCAAATACTCATATTTATTAAGTGGTGATAAATTACCTGTTATCATTGATAACAATCTATCTTTTGAACATGAATAAAAACTTTTGAATATTTTGAGGGAGAACATCAGGGAAATTAGGTGGACCTTGGATGACATATCAGGTATTAGTCCCTCCATTTTCATGCATAATATTCTTTTAGAGTATGGGGCTAAACCAGTGAGGCAGCCACAGAGGAGACTCAATCCAACCCTTTTGAAAGTTGTTAAAAAAGAAGTTGGGAAATTTCTCAAGGCAGGTATAATATTTCCCATTTTATATTCTCAATTGGTAAGTCCTATTCAAGTTGTGCCTAAGAAAATTGGTGTTACAGTTGTTAAAAATGAGAAAGATGATTTAGTTCTAAAGAGGGTGCAAAACAGTTGGTGTGTGTGTATTGATTATAGGAAACTAAATCAAACCTCTAACAAGGACCATTTCCCCCTCCCATTTATTTATCAAATGCCTAAGAGACTAGCTAGGAAGACGCATTATTGTTTCTTGGATGGATTTTCTGGATATTTTCAGGTTCCTATTGCTCTGGAGGATCAGGATAAGACAACATTCACTTGTCCATTCGGTACGTTTGCCTACCAGAGGATTCAATTTGGACTTTGCAATGCCTCAGGTACCTTCCAGAGATGCATGGTGAGTATTTTTTCAGATTTCATTGAGTCCTGCATGGAGTTATTTATGGATGATTTTATAGTGTATGGGTCTTCGTTTGATGATTTTATCTCTTGTTTGGGAAAGGTTTTGAATCGTTGTATTGAGAAGAATCTGGTATTGAACTTTGAAAAGTGTCATTTTATGGTAGAGCATGGCATTGTCTTAGGGAATGTAGTGTCAAAACATGGTATAGAGGTTGATAGATCTAATTTATATATTATTTCATCCCTACCCTATCCATCATGTGTGCGTGATGTGATATCTTTTCTAGGGAATGTAGGATTTTATCAGTGCTTCATCAAATATTTTAGTAAGATTGCTCTTCCTATGTCACGATTACTTCAAAAGGATACTAATTTTGTGTTTGATGTTTATTTTAGGAATTCCTTTGATGATCTAAAGAAGTGTCTGACCACTCCACCTATCATACATCCCCCACGGTGGGAGATTCCTTTTGAGCTTATGTGTGACGCCTCCAACTTCACAGGTGGGGCTGTCTTATCTCAGAGGGTGGAGGGATGTTCACATGTGATTGCATATGCATCAAGGACACTAGATTCATCCCAATAAACTTACACAACCACATAAAATGAGTTTCTTGCTATAATATTTTCTTTAGATAAAATTTTTTCATATTTATTAGGCTCTAAAGTAGTTGTTTTTTCTGGCCATACAGCTCTGAGATACCTCTTGAAGAATCCAGACGCAAAGCCTAGACTTATCTGATGGATTCTCCTTCTTCAAAATTTGATATTGAGATAAAGGACAAGAATGGATCAGAAAACCTAGTGGAGGACCACATGAGTAGGCTCACTCACACACTAGAGGATGACACTGTGGACCAGGTACCACTTCGGGACACTTTCTCTGATGAGCATCTTTATTCCATCTCAGGTACGCATCCTTGGTATGCTGATTTAGTAAACTACCTTTTCACCTCTGAAATTCCTAAAAATTTAAAGAAACATCAATTCCAAAAGTTAAAGAGTGAGTCTATATTTTATGTGTGGGATGATCCTTACTTATAGAGCATGTGTAGTGACCAAGTTATTAGGATGTGTGTTCCTGATCTTGAGTTTGAGTCTGTTCTACAATTTTGTCATACACTTGCTTGTGGTGAACACTTTGGACCCCAATGGACAGCTAGGAAAGTCTTAGACTCTGTATTATATTGGCCTAGATTATTCCATAATTCCCATGTGTTTTTTAAGTCATGCTCTCATTGCCAACAAACTGGGAACATTTCTAGGAGACATGAGATGCCCCGACAACCCATACTATTCTGTGAGATTTTTTATGTATGGGGAATCAATTTTATGGGTTCTTTTCCTGGTTTATTTGGGTTTGTGTATATTTTGGTTGTTGTTGATTATGTGAGTAAATGTGTGGAGGATAAGGCCATCAGGAGTGATGATTCTCATGTTGTAGTATACTTTTTCAAGACACAAATTTTTTGGAGGTTTGGAGTACAAAATGCCATCATCAATGACCAAGGGACACAGTTCTACAATTTAAATTTTTATTCTCTCCTTTGAAAGTATGGGGTGACACACAAAACATCAACACCATACCACCCCCAAACAAATTTCCAGGATGAGGTTTCAAATAGGGAGTTAAAACAAATTTTGGAGAAAAACATGCAGCCAAATATGAAGGATTGGAGCAAGCACTTGGATGATGCATTGTGGGATTATAGTATAGCATACAAGACACCCATTGGTATTTCCCCATTTCGGATTGTTTTTGGGAAAGTGTGTCATATCCCCATGGAAGTTGAGCATCGAGCTTATTGGGCTATAAAGAAATGTAACATGGATTTAGTCCAAGATGGAATCCAAAGGAAACTGCAAATTCAATAGCATGAGGAGATTCGATTGTATTCATATGAGAACTCAAGGCTCTATAAGGAAAGATCAAAAGTATATCATGAAAAAAATTTCCAAAAAGGAAAATTTTAAGTTGGAGAGAATGTCTTGCTCTATAGTTTGTGACTGAAGTTGGTGCCTGGTAAGTTGTGTTCCAGGTGATTAGGTCCATATGTTATGACTAATGTTTTTCCCTATCATGCAGTATAGATCTCACAAGAGGACATTGGAAGGATCTTCACACTCAACGGGAAACATTTTAAGAAATACATTGAGGGACTTCTTACTAATGCAGTGGATTTTATCACACTGCGTAACCCCGTCATCACTTAAGCATATCAGGTTGTTTCTAACCTTTTCACTTATTTATTATTTTTCCTATTTAAAATTATACATTTCATGTGCATATATAATCTAATGGGTTCACATTTAGGACAATTCAATATTTTAATTGTGGGAGAGGGAACCTTTTAGTTTAGTGATTTCAATTTTTTCTTGTTTTTCAATGATTTTTAAAAAAAATTGTGTGTTTTTCAAATTTTTTGTGATTATTTTTCAATTTTTTGTGTGTTTTTGAATATTTTGAGCATAAATGATTCACATAACCATTTTTAAATTAATATAAATAAGTAAATCAATTTATCCCATGAAACTGAGCTTAAATGAATGCTGAAAATAACTTTGTTTCAAGTTCAAATATTTAGTAATTTCATGAAAAGTAATCTAAATTTTGAATCCCATGACACATCTCACTGTATTTATATTTAAAATCACTTTCCTATGAGGCTTGTTAACCATTATTTTCGTATTCTTTACATTTACCTCACTTCTTGAGAGAACCAAACCATGCTTGATTTAACCAGAATTTTATTTATTTCTGTCAAAACTTGAGGGTTTGAGGTACTTATGTTTAAATGATTGAGGCATTTTTTATGTATTAAAGCCCCTATTTCAAAGAATACTTTTCTTTATAATGGACTACCTTGAACATTTAATCCTTGTAGCCCTTAGAATCCATGAACATCTTGTTAGGTTAGACACATTACAAGCTGATTTTCCCTATCCAACCAACTCAAGAAGTGAAATTGCATAATCTAGTTGAACTTAAGTGTGGGGGAAGTTGTCTTGTGTTGTGCTACCATATTCTATGATACTTTGGGAGGAAAATTAAAATCTGAAGAGATGTGTTTTCTTCTAAAAAAATAATTATATTTAAAGTTGTTCCTTTTCTGAATCTTTCATGATAAGTGAAGTTGTGCCTTTCTGGAGCTTATAATAGAGGGAGAAAGTTATGCATATCTGGAGCTTTCAAGAAAATCATGTTTGAGAATATTGACATTTTTACTGCTGAAATGTTGAATGGAGTGCACATTCCTTTATTTTTCATGATGATGAACATGAATTTATGCTATGGGTATTGAGGAGGATATCATATTTAAGTGAAAATTAGATTAATACAATTTTTCTTCAAAAAGAGTCAAGCCCCCCTCATTCAGCCTCCGAATTTTTCACATCTAAATCCTACCAACTGAAAGCCACAGAAAAACCCTAGAAAGTCATCATAATAAACATATGTCCTTGAATCACATTGGGTGGCGATGTAGGAATTTATAAAGCCTATTGTGGCCCTTTTATGATTTTGGATGAGAAAGAAATTTCTAAAAAATTTACATTTGTGTGATAAGAGAAAATTCAAGTGAAGTAAGTGTTTTGTGCTTGAGAGGATAAATAAAGTGGAAATATATTGAATGATATAAACAGAGAACTTAAAATAATAGTTTTTTATGAGTCATGGTAATTTTTATTTCTTGGTGTATAATTGTTGGATCTCAAGGATATGTGTTTTAAAATTTGTTTTTATTTGATATTGATGTTTACTTGTCACAATTTTTCGGAATACATGATATGAGGTTTTGCCCGGGTGTGTAAAAGGGTAAATGTGGGGGAGTTGATAAAACACAATTTTATTGAATATTTTATTGATAATAAATTATATAATTTCCTCACATTGTGGTAACTATGTTCATTTATGAAATATTTGGGATTAGATCATTCATTTGAAAATTTGATGAAAATTCTAGTTTTACCCTTTAAAAATTCACTGTAGTATTTCGAACATAAATAATTTTATTTGAATTATTTGAACTTAATATTGTTTAAATGTATGCCTGACATAATTGTATACAACTTTCATTTAAGATATTGTATCTAAATCATGCATTTGGTTGGTGAAAATGGGCCATGAAGTCAAAGTTGGGATGGACTCACCAGATTGAACATGGGTTCTGTATTTGGGCAATAACTTCTTCATCCGTGATTGGATTAGGCCCAAATTTTGAGAGGATCTATAGGAATCATTTTCTAACGAATAATACCGCTAGAATAATAGCTTATTCACTCGTTTTTCTGGTCAAATGAGCTATGCAATTTGGCATAAAATATTTGGCCGAGATTCCCCATTCACACTTGAAACCACATTGAACCTAGCCTCCCCACCACTATATAAATTGGTTTTTTTCTCATTTTGTGGGGTTGGAACGTGAATTAAGATATTTAAGGAAGAGTATAATTTGTTTCATCCAAATTATCCAACTATTGTAAGAGGGGTAGCTCTTGAAGCAAGGATCCCCTTATCGAAGCCTTCTTCTCTTCTTCATGTTGTAATGTTTTCATTTGTGTAATAAACTTATTTATTCTTTTATTTATTCTATTTTCTTCTATTTTTTTAAATTATATTCTTCTTTACTCATCCTATTTGGGTTGTAATCAAGATTGGAGACGATATTGGGTTCTACCCTTTCAATCCTTTGCTCATGCAAAACGTCACCATGATGACTACACCGCCCATGGAAGAGTAGTTCTCTTAATGATCGATCTATCTTCTACCCTCTTCATTTAATTATTTTGAATCATTGAGATACTTTAATTCAATTAATATGATCCATGAATTGAGTTTTTAAATTATAATAAACTAAGCAAGAAATTTAACAATTAACACAAAAACACGCGAGGTCGAGTATTGTGTAAATTGTGAGAGCGCAAACTTAATCGGTAAAACAAGACCACATGGGATAAATTTGTAGAGTTAAAATATAATACCTAAGCTAAATTCATCCTCATTTTCCAGAATTAATGTGTTCCTTAATTTACCATTGACCATAATCTATCCTTAGAACATCAATCAAAGCAGGGGGTTGTGATTACATATTTCAAAGATAGCCTGGGGTTTAATTCTCTTCATATTTGTGGTAAAGTTAATTCTCATAGGGTTTGGGGGTTAACAAATTAGGATATCATAATTAAGTGGGTATTAATTTAAATTATAATGATTAATAAGTAAATTAAGAGGTAGATTTATGTCGATTAAATCTTTTAAATATTTTCTAAAAAACATCTTCTTGTAGTGTCTTTTTAATCAAACTTCATTTCAAAAATAAAAACAAAAATATTATACAATCTTATTCTAGAAAACTTCTAATAGTTTTATGAATGGTAAACACCCCCCACATCCTTTAAATTAGTGTTATTATTCCCTTTTATGTTATTTTTAAAATACCTTTAATAAGTTGTCAAATTTACTTCCTCCTTTGAGAGAGGACCTTGGTCAGCCACTCTGCTACACCTAAGTACCTAAAAAAATCACTAATCATTTGAGGTCACCCACGACAGTGCCTTTCAGGGATGGTGGCTTCTGAAGAATCCTTCTTCTCTCTACACTCGATTCCTTTGTGTCAAATACTTCATGCATTTTTATTTCAGAGCCTCTAAGCTTGTCCCACGACCAAGATTTTTGTGGATAAGTTTTTGGGGATCTCGAGAGAGGATTTTTATAATCCATTATTGGAGGATTGGTGATGGAGATTGTGTGGATATATGGAAAGACCATTGTATGTTTGATTATTATATATCTTTGGTGAAATCTAGGGCCACTATTGGTATGGAAAATGAAAAAGTGGATTCTTTGTTTAATGAGAATGAATGTGGTTGGTGTATTGATTTCTGGATCACTTGGTTTAATGAATGTGATAGGATCATTATTAATAGTATTGTAGTGGCACGAGGTATGGGGTTGTACTAGCTCTACTGGGGTGATAATTCCTTTGGAAATTTCTCTATGAAATCATTTTACACACTGGCACTAGATATCTCAGAGATGAACTTGGCAGTTACCTGGAAAACACTTTCGCACCTATTTAGATCTGAGCAGTGATTTTTTTAGAAGTTTTTTTCTTGTGTTTCATAAAGAAAGAGGTGTGTATAGTGAAATTTCTTCATGGATGTGTTCTTATTTATTGTTGTATTTTTAGATATTTATTTTATTTTCATTTCATTAAATAGGTCTTGAATCTTCTATAAGAGGTACTTCTGATGTCCCTCCATTCTGGAATTCTAGTTTTCTTTTTCTTCCCTCTCTTCTTCTCTTCCTTCTCTCTTCTGTAATTTTCTCCATTTTTTAAATAAAAGACTATTTGTTGCCTTTTCACTCTCTATTTGTGATCTCCTACCTCCATTCATGGAGGACTAACTCACGGGCCTAGTTCCATGAGGTGAAACTCATTGCTTCTTGGAGATCAATTATCCAATTCGATACTCAAAATATTCTTCACTCTTAGAATATTGTGATCAAGATCTAGGGAGATGTGACGGCACATTCAGTCACAGGATTGGTTTGATACTCTCAACCCCTTATGATTTTTCCTCTTATTCTCTTATTTATTATTCAATGTAATTTAGGAGAGGTCGTGTTATTTATTGATCTGGTGATGATCACGTTTTCACAAAAGACATTCGATGAGAATGTAATTTGAGCTTGTGATTCATTTTACATTTAGGAGAGCGCTCATGTGTGGTGGGAAGTATTGAATGTGTTCATTCAATTTTTGGAGAGTGAGAGGTGCATGTGTTGAGAGGTTGAGTGTGCGCTGTATGAGGTTGATCTTTGACAGTTTAATATTTATAGATCAGTGATAGGTAGTAGAGAGTTGAACAATCCAGAGCTGGTTCATTATTGTGGGTTTTCTTTTCTCCTTATATTCTTGTTTTTATTTCTCTTTTACTCTTTATTTTCTATTTTTTTCATTTCCATTTCATATTCACTATTCATGTTTTCTTTTACTATTTTCTAAATATAATAAAACACAAAATGATTTTAGAAGAGTTTTTGAGATAAACACATTGCCTCCTTGAGACCAACCCCTAGGTTTTCCACTAATATATATCTAGGGGATAATATAAATGTATCTTTCATAGTTAAAATGACAGGATATCACCTGGTATTGGGTTTTAGTGGAGATCGGTGGAGATCTTCATCCTTTTTCATGGGATGTTCTTGCATGTGGAAAACATTGGTAGCATGAGCACCATTCGAGCTTCATATAGGTTCTATTTTGAGAACCTAGGATTTTAAGAATAATATTTCCCATTTTCTTTTTTTATTGATTTTTTAAATATGTTGTATCCTTCTATAAATGTGCATAGAGTGATTCCATCCAAGAATTAAAATTTCTAGCTCTACATGACAGATTTTGTCACTACCACCTAAACTAGATAGATATGTTCCTTAGATAGTTTGTCTGGTCCTTTACGAATTCATGTCCTATAATCTAGATTCTTTATTTGGTTAATAGTATACATATTTTTATGGTGTTCTCTCCATGCACGTAGGTCCATAGTTTACCAAAGCAGATTATATTACTATGTTCTTTACTTTTCTTGCATCATGTTTATCTTGAATCTATCCTCTTACCATTATTTCATTGTTAATCGAATTGTTCATACTAACTCATGAACCCAATACCAAGATTAGTGGATCTTGACCACTAAAGAGGGACTACCAACATAACTTCCTTACTTCCCAATAACTTACTTCCCTACCACATAACTTCCTTTAACCAATAACTTCCCTACCTAACTTATGACCAATCATAATTTAACCAATAACTTCCTAATAACTTCCCTACCTAGATTATGATAAATCGTAATCTATTAGGGGGAATGAAATACTCAAGGACTGAAAAAAGAGAGTGTGAATTAAAGAGGAAATGAATTCCTTGAATTTAAATAGAACTTGGCAGATGAATGAACTATTAGGGGGAATAAAATCACTATATAAGATATATATTTTTAATTTAAGTGAATATTATAACAGAATCATAAGGTTTAATCCTTGAATGGTGGTGAAAGGATTACTTTTTTTGGAAGTAATATGATGATGAGACTTACATCATATTCCAATTATTTGTATATTTTATGTTTTTTGTGAGTCTGGGGAGTTCATGTAATTAAGAGATGAGGTGTACATTTTCTATAAGATTACATATGAATGATTTTTTTTCAAAAAAGAAAATCATGGGAATGAGGATTATGAGGGATAGGGAAATTGATAAATTATTATTATCCCAAAAGTAATCCATCACAAATATTATTAAAATGTTTATAATTAATATAGGTAATTTAATTTCAACCCCCTTATTGGAAACATCAAGTTTTCTATGGAACATTCACAAACATCGAAATGTGAGGCTAGATATTGGGTAAAAGTGTTGTATGCATTAGTTATAAGAAACTTAATTTATGAAATAATTTTTTTTGTGCCTAGTTATTTCCTTTATAGTTGTGGTAGTAAGTGGATTTATGTTAATCCCTCAAAGGGATCATTAATAATACTTGAAGTGTATCATCAAATACTTAAAGGGACTTGGAGATATAACATTGTTCTTTTGGGAATAATCCATTACATGGATTCATGGATGTGGATTTCTCTAGGGATTCAAATACCCATACGAGAATAGAAGGCTTAAAGTTTATTTTTGGAAAAACAATGATCAGTTGGTTGTCTCAGCTACAACCTATTTTTACTTTGTCTGTAATAGATGAAAAATACATATCAGTAATGAAAGATATAAATGAGCTAGTTTAGTTAATACAGTTACTAAAGGAACATAGAATTTCACCAGAGGATGGACTGTTATTCTGAGATATTAAAAGTTCCATTCAACTTTCTCAGAATCCATTGATTCATGAATGAATGAAACACATTAACATAAAATTCAATTTCATCAGGAATCTTCTTGAAGACAAAGTGGTATAGTAGTGGAAGATAACTAAGAAGAAAAATCTTCCTTAAATGTTAACAAAGTTTTTATTCCAAGAAATTTGGAGGAAGCATTGTACCTTATTTGGACTTTGGTAAAAGAAATTTTGTTGAGAACGCTACACACATGAGGGGGAAGATTTATATTTTCCTATGTGTAAAAGGATTTTGAGAAAATAGACATCCTTTATTTATGATTCAGGGGGAGATTTTTGGGATTGTAAACACTCTACAAGTCATAAGAATATGTTTATTTGAAGGAGAGACAATGAAAGTTCACTTATGGATTGTTTTGTAAAGATATATTTCATAATAATTATGAAGGTAGTTTTATCAGAAGATGGTTATCTTTGGATAAGAATATGCTGAAGGTTAGCGATGGTTTATTGGGTGTAAATATTGAGGTAGTGGAAGCAGTTTGGAATTAGAGGTTATAATAGTGGGTTGATCGTGAACATTGGATGGTAATGAGACATGTTCTACTGGCCGATCATCTATATAAAATTTATTAGAGATAAGTAGACTTGTATAATGTTTAATCAATGTGAAATATTAGATACTTGCTAAAATATTGTTAATCCTTGTTCTGCCGGATAATATAAAATTTTGAGATGTTCTTCCATGGATTTAGGAAGAATTTCCAAACCTTGTAATATTATTTGACCCCATTACTTTTGATATTTCCATTCTTGTTTTTTCAATGTTGTGTCAATTTTCTTGATGTGATTTTGAAAAGTGTGACTTAGTGCAATGAATGATGTGCTTAGTATACTCATCTTTTCACGAACCAGGCCGGGTCTCCATCCAACCCGGCGCCCGACCCGATTCGCGACATGGCCCGAAGGGCGTTCTCAATCCCCACGGGCTGGCACAAGTGCCCGGGTATCAAGAGTAACATGTGGGAATGGTTTACTCGAAATAGTAAACACAAAACCACTAACAAGATAAATAAAATAAATCTGTGAATTGACAACCGAATAGACCCTTAAACTAAAAACAAATTTAAAGGTCTAAAATTCGATCCAATAACTAAAAATAAATGACAATAGTGGAAACTAAAACTCTGACTCAAACCTCCCAGCAAAAGAGAGGCCACAACACCACTCAGCATGAGAAGACCAACTGCAACCTGAACCACCATCGCTAAGTTCAACAATTCGATCTGGAATACAAAATAAACAAAAACTAAATACACCCAAAGGTGTATGTAGGGTGTGAGCCAAAATCCCAGTAGGACATCACCCAATAAAAGGTTCCACACATAATTATTAAATGACAAATACATTTACAATATTAACTAAAGAAAAGAAATAAATGCTTGAACAGTTTAAAATAAAAGGGAATTAAAGAAAACAGTTTCAAATGGAACAACATAAATTAAAACACCCACACTCACTTTTTAAAATAACCAATGTGTCACACTGACGAGCGTAAAGTAAACAATGAGCACCAAATATGTGTGAGTCCTCGTGGGTGTTAGCTAGCTTGGGCCCCTAGATCTTTGTGTCTCAGTGAAACGTGGCTTAGATGGCCACGACCCTCAGAAAACGTGGCTTAGAAGACCATGAACCTAGAAAAAGAATATGTTTAGTTAGTGTTGCAATCGTCAGTCCTGTCAGTGAAACTGGGTCGAATCACCTCTGGAACACTAGCCGACTAGTCTAGTCCACCCTCTTAGCTACCCGGTCTTCCCAGTTTGCGATCAAACAAGTTTCAAGTTCATGTCACACGTCACACATATGCATAAAATCCCAACAGAGTACTTACACATGAAAAATCAACAGTTTCACACCCAAACCCTCTTTTAAAACCACACACACACCAAAAATCTTTTCAAAACTTAATCTTGATAGGTTACATACTCAATTAAACAATCTGAACAGTTTAAAGTCACTTATTATTAAACAAACCACCACTTACACACATGAATACCCTTTTGAAATAAGATGCACACTAAAACATTTTTCAAACATGCTTCCCACTAGTGACATAATTTAATAAACCATAAAAAACTTATAAAAAAATATTAAAAGAATGTCACATGGATTTACACACACTAAAGTAAAAAATTTAGACATTCAAATGCATTCCAACATCACACGCAATCGAATACATTTTTAAAATTTGATATGAACCACACAAATAGTTTTATGGAAAACCTTGCACCATAGATAAAACACATTTTCACAAACCACATAATTTAATAAGCCAAAAGTAAAATGTTATAAAACAATTTAAAATAATCGCTTGGTGTTACCCACTAAACTCAAGAAAAAACTTCTTTTACGACCAAACTCACCCGACGCCATGCCAAAAATATAGTTCGCACCACTTGTACAAATTAATAAACTAACCGCACATTTTAAAAATCACTACAGAGTTCTCAGCAGAAAACACACACATAATATAAACAACTTACTAAAAAATTTCCAATGCAAATCAGATTTCAAAGAAAACAAACTTCAAACTCAACAAATTAATTAAATAATATGATAAAAGAACATTAAGCTTGCAAATTAATTCATCAAATAACAATTAGACGTGGAACCACCTACCTTGTCATGGCAGATTTCACAAACATGGTGCGCAAAGACCGTCTCACGCCAACCGCACCTCAAACGAACCCAAAGGCAAACCCTAAATAAGAAATCGAACCAACAATAAGCAAAAATAAGACCCTAATTAACACCCTAAATTCCAGAAACCCCAGAACCCCAACTGAGCATGACTAAAACCCTAGCAAGGAGAAGGAAGGGATTACCTGGGTAGTCCGCACTTGTGGCTAAGGGAGCGGAAGGCCGCTGCATGAGTTCAGGAGGTCGGCCGGTGCATGTCCGAGGGCTGACCGGGCTTAAAAGAGGCCACCGAAGGTGTGGGAGGCATTGGCCGGACTTGCCGGAAGAGGAAGAGAGGGAAGTGGTTGGCACGTCACACCAGAGGGTAGAGGCCGTCGGGTCTGAGTTTCTAGAGGCTAGCTGAGGAGAGTCACTGGCAGGGGCTTGTGCAGCGGTGCGAGCCGAGTAAGCCGGTCGGGAGGCGATTGGTCCGGTGGACGACATGGGCAAGGAGGGTCGGGGTGCGGCGTGAGGGGAAGGTTGGCCGATTGGTCTGAAGGCTAGCCGAGGGGAGTCATCGGTGGGGTCTATGCGGTGGCCTGAGCCGAGAGCAGGGGTGTGGCGCCGGACATGGGAGGGGAGGGTGGTGATTTGGGCAGTCGGGAGGGGTTGCGGGCAAAGCGAGGAAGAGGTAAACTAAGGGGGTGCAGTGGTTCGTGGGAAAGAGAAAAAAATGGGAGGGGGTATGAACCCTAGCCAAAAGAAAGGGGAAAAGTAATAAAAAATAATAAATAAATATAAGTTAATAATGACAAAAATTATAATAGTTATAATAATGAAAATAGTTATTATTTTTATGAGGTTAATAATAATAACTTAATAAAATTGATCTCCTTAACACTTATAATAATAATAACATTAATGATATTTATAATAATAAAAAAAATGATAATAACCTGATAAAATATTAACCATAATAATAATAATATTCTTAAATAATAACAATATTATTATTATTATCAAAACCATACTTACTTCATTTCATTTATTAATTAATTAATTAATCATGCACCAGGCAGGTCACAAGGTGAGTTGGCGAGGTCGCACGGCTTCACTCGTGTCCTGCCCATGCGTTGAGGGCTGACGAACCCCAGAACCATCATTTACCAGCAAAACACAAGATATTAATCAGACTCTGCCCGCACCTCATTAAAATATTTCAAATCCAAATAAAATAAAATAAAGTAAAAGACATTAAATTTTTGATATTAAAAATAATTATTATTATTAAAATATTAATAACTTAAATTTTTTTCTATTCTTAACACTATTATTAATAATAATAATATTCTCAAGTGACATCAATATTATTACTATTATTAAAACCATTCTTAATACATTTCATTTCATTAGTTGACCATCGGACAGGGCGTGTGGTGAACCGGGCGAGGTCGCGAGGCGACCCAGGCGAGGCCGCACAGCTTCGAATATGGTGAGCTGGATGCAAACAAGGCTAAAACACATGTTTAAAAAAACTCAAAATTTTAAGTCGGGATTTAACCTAGACTACCCAACGCAAAGAAAATTAATAAAATAACAAATTCAAATGCAGTGGGTGTGAAAATTCTCCCCACCATAAAGCTTTACATCCCCGTAAAGCCACAGCTGAGGCTGAGACCCAAAGTAGGAAACGACACCCCCTTAAGGTTCAAAGAGGATCCCTATGAAAACAAGAAAAAAGAGGAAAACTCATCGTACTCAGAGAAAGTGACTCAAAAACAACTTCAAGAAACGTGTAAAAAGAATTTCTGATATGTGTCACCCGCCCCAAAGAGCTAGAACATCCCCATTTGATTAATCAAGGATTGGAACTCTCGCACTCGTGAGAACCAAATTCACAAATCGGAACACCCCAAGCACCCTTAAACGAAAACCACACCATTAGACTGGAATGAACAAACAAGACCAACCATGTCCTAGGAGAACTCTTATCACTTATCACCAAGCCATATTTATAAATAGAACCAAAAGACCAGCTGGGGAAAACCCGAAAGGGCTCCCAACCATTTAAAACTTATTGACGCTAAGACGGGGTTGGAAAACCGACATGGGGATGCCCGGGCGAACTCCCCACCATTTTGAAGATGGCCAACACTGATTCATGGGACGCAACCCTCCAAAACATTAAGGTAACGAGATGACCACATCTCCTCATAGCCACGAGAAACCCCACGCACCCAAACGGGTCATTCAAAACGGAACCAAAAGAAACAATTTAAACCTCTTTCACCTTCAGTACCGACAATAGAAAAAAATGGTTGGGGTCTCATACACTCCCGGGGCTCCTGATCACGCGCCAGCTTCACTCTAAGGCCTATGGTTGGAGCCCTGATGTTTGAAGCATCTCCTGCCTCACGGTCAAGTATTGAAGACTCCCGAATGGAGCTTCCCCTTTTGGTGTCACAAACAACTAGACCACAACTGAGACAACACCAACAAACACAACACACTACGACATCCAACTACTCGCTCGCGACATATCCACCAAAACAGGGGTTTAGAGTATGCACATGCATCACCTTTCACCTTAACCAAGAAACATAAGAAGGAAAGATGCACGAAAAACAATCCCCTTTGAATAGAAAATTTAGAATTCCCCTAGAGGATACACTCCTATGAAAATAGGGATTCTCGAAGGATCCTACGAAATCTACCCTTGCTCTTCAAGAGAACTCACGCTCCAAGATGTCGCCAAACATGACTCTTGCAGCCAATGAAAGCACTATGAGCCTTCCAAACCATCAGTCATCACTGATAACTCTGAACCGCCTTCACCCTTCCCTATTAGAATTTCTTTCACTGTTTCCAGGCGGGACCTTTAGACGCAACGATGTCAAACTTCATACCCGACAACTAAGACAACTCAAAGAGACCAAAGCTCCTATCAATTTCCCCCGCGCCTATCATCCCGCTGCGAGAGGATACACTTAACTGAAAATAAAAAATGAATACACTTAGCACTATTACTCAAAAGGGCGAGTCCTTGCTTTAATAAACTGGAGGGTTGGCCAAAAGTGAATTACCTGTGGCCGCACTTCAATCACATGTTAATGCTTTATAGGGGCGTACACTAGTTAAGAAAGAAAACCATGGACACAGTCAAACTGGTCCAATGGCCAAGAAATATTGCAAGTGAACACTAAACGTGCAGGGGAAACCACTACAAGGGCTTCCTGAAGCGCTTTTCATAAGAATTCACTAACTACGCGCTTGCACACCAACTTACAAATAAAAATTCAAAATCAAGACACAAATCAATCAAAAAGGATTCTCAGCTCAAAACGCCTCACATACAACATTTCAAAAACACAAGGACACACCACACAATCATCGGTTACTAAAACACCAAATTTTCATTTAACAAAACATTTTGAAAATAAGCAAAGCTAGTGGGTTTCACAAACACCGATGGTTTCCCATGGGCCTCACACATGCATGTTCTCATGCCACACCGGCATCCACCTCATATCCATCCAGGAATTCATCCACTAATTTCATTGACCATTTCTCTTTCCATATACATTCATGCATGTGGTTTCCCATGAGAACACCAAGAATCAAAACCAAACCTTTCCATTTTTCAAAACCAAAACATTCAACCCACACTTTTCAAATATCATACATCCTTTTATTTTTAAAGCGCTTCATTTCAAAACATCTTCCAAGACCAAATCATTTTTACTTAAAAACCAAATTTCCACAATTCCAAAACAAAGAAACAAGGAACGGTGCAAGAGAAAACTAGTGTCAGCGGGTGACTGGAACAGATGGTTGGCGGCCATATGCCAATCACGCCACCGCCACAGAGAGTATTCTAGGACAGCGTCCCTGGCTCCACATGGCTTGCCAGACCCTATGAGCTCACTAGGACCACTGACCCTACTCCCTTTTCATTTATCCTAAACAAGATTAACCACACACACCAAGGATTTAGGCAAACCTCAACTTACTTTGGTAACTCGAGTCTCGCCACGAGGTGAGCTGGCCAGGCACCTTACTCGTAGTCAGGACGTCGAGTCCCAACAACCTTAACTCCAGTATACCATGACTCTATCCCAAAAGAACCTAACCTAAGAGAGTAAACCTCCCTCTCATACCATTTTTTCACGCACCAGGCCGGGTCGCCATCCAACCCGGTGCCCGACCCGGTCTGCGACATGGCCCGAAGGGCGTTCCCGATCCCCATGGGCTGGCACAAGTGCCCGGGTATCAAGAGTAACATGTGGGAACGGTTTACCTGAAATAGTAAACACAAAACCACTAAAAAGATAAATAAAATAAATATGTGAACTAACAACCGAACATACCCTTAAACTAAAAACAATTTTAAAGGTCTACAATTTGATCCAATAACTAAAAAGAAATAACAACAGCAGAAACTAAAACTCTGACTCAAACCTCCCAGTAAAAGAGAGGCCACAACACCACTCTGCATGAGAAGACCAACTGCAACCTGAACCACCATCACTGAGTTCAACGCTTTGACCTGTAATAGTTCCAGTTGTACATTGTGCAGGTACTGTAGCAGACATTGTAGCAGTTACTGTAGCAGGTACTATTCGGTACTGTAGCAGCTGGAAATATTCACCTTGGGCCACCGGTTTGGGCTTGGAGTCCTTAAGGCTTTCGGGCCACCCAGGCCTTCGGGTCAGTAGGGATTTCGGGCCACCTTTAAGGCCCTTGGGACACCTCAAGGCCTTCGGGCCACATGCAGTTGCCCCAGACACACTACAATAAAGGAGCAACCCCAGAAGAGGATTCAGAGCAGGTGCACTCACGAGAGCAGAACCAAATGGATTGTCAGAATGAGAGGGTATGGCTATGCCATCGGTACCAGCCTGTGCTTACACGGGAAGCCTATACAGACACCATGCAAAGGTGGAGAGCTACTATCATGACGTAGATGCTGGGGAGGGGTAGTTCCTTGTAGATAGTCTAGCTGAATTCCATAAGACCTTCAGGTCATGTAATTTCCTAAGCCTACGGGCCTTGTAATCTTTGATCCTACGTGTCTTTTAAGGGTTCCCCCTCATCCCTTGAAATGGGGGTTATCAAAAAATCAATAAAAATAAAGGCCTTTGGGCCATTCGGGCATACACCCAAAGGTGTATGTAGGGTGTGAGCTCAAAGTCCAGTAGGACTTCACCCAATAAAAGGTTTCACGCATAATTATTAAATGACAAATACATTTACAATATTAACTAAATAAAAGAAATAAATGCTTGAACTGTTTAAAAGAAAACATATTTAAAGAAAACACTTTCAAATGGAACAACATAAATTAAAACACACACACTCACTTTTTAAAATAACCAATGTGTCGCACTGACGAGCGTAAAGTAACCAATGGGCACCAAATATGGGTGAGGCCCCGTGAGTGTTAGCTAGCTTGGGCCCCTAGATCTTCATGTCTCGGTGAAACATGGCTTAAAAGGCCACAACCCTCAGAAAAGAATATGTTTAGTTAGTGTTGCAATCGTCAGTCCAGCCAGTGAAACCGAGTCGAATCACCTCCGGAACACTAGCTCACTAGTTTAGTCCACCCTCCTAGCTACCTGGGCTTCCCAGTTTGTGCTCAAACAAGTTTTAAGTTCATCTCACACGTCACACATATGCATAAAAGACCAACAGCATACTTACACATGCAAAATCACCATTTTCACACCCAAACCCTCTTTTAAAACCACACGCATACCAAAAATATTTTCAAAAATTAATCTTCATAGGTTACATACTCAATTAAACCATCTACACGGTTTAAAGTCACTTATCATTAAACAAACCACCACTTACACACATGAATACCCTTTTGAAATAAGACGCACACTAAAACATTTTTTAGACATGTTTCCCACTAGTGACATAATTTAATAAACCATAAAAAAAACTTATAAAGAAATAGTAAAAGAATGTCACATGGCTTTACACACACTAAATTAACAATTTATACATTCAAATGCATTCCAACATCACATGCACTCAAATACAATTTTAAAATGTGATATGCGCCACACAAATAGTTTTATGGAAAACCTTGCACAATAGGTAAAACACATTTTCACAAACCACATAATTTAATAAGCCAAAAGTAAAATCTTATAAAACAATTTAAAATAATCGCTTGGCGTTACCCACTAAACTCAAGCGAAAACTTCTTTTACGACCAAATGCACCCGACGCCATGCCAAAAATATAGTTCGCACTACTTGTACAAATTAATAACCTAACTGCACAATTTAAAAATCACTACAGAAAAACACACACATAATATAAACAACCTACTAAACAATTTCCAATGCAAATCATATTTCAAAGAAAACCAACTTCGCACTCCACAAATTAATTAAATAATGTGATAAAAGAAAATTAAGCTTGAAAATTAATTCATCAAATAATAATTAGACGTCGAACCACCTACCTTGTCGTAGCAGACTTCACAAACATGGTGCGCAAAGATCGCCGCACGCCAATTGCACCTCAAACGAACCCAAAGGCGAACCCTAAACAATAAATCGAACCAACAATAAGCAAAAAATAAGACCCTAATTAAGACCCTAAATGCCGGAAACCCCAAAACCCCAACCGAGCATGACTAAAACCCTAGCAAGGATAAGGAAGGGATTACCCGGGTAGTCCGCACTTGCGGCTAAGGGAGTGGAAGGCCTCTGCATGAGTTCAAGAGGAAGGGCGGTGCATGTCCAAGGGTAGGTCGGGCTTAAAAGAGGCCACCGGAGGTGTGGGAGGTGTTGGTTGGACTTGCCGGAAGAGGAAGAGAGGGAGGTGGTCGGCACGTCGCACCAGAGGGAGGAGGCCGTCGGGTCCGAGTTTCTGGAGGCAGGCCGAGGAGAGTCATCGGTGGGGGATCCTACGGCGGTGTGAGCCGAGTTGGCCGGTCGAGAGGCAATTGGTCCGACGGACGGCACTGTCGAGGAGGGTAGGGGTGTGGCGTGAGGGGAAGGTCGGCCGGCTGGTCTGAAGGGTGGTCGAGGGGAGTCGCCGGCGAGGTCCGTGCGGCAGCGCGAGCTGGGAGTAGGGGTGTGGCGCCGGACATGGGAGGGGAGGGCGGCGAGTTGGGCAGTTGGGAGGGGTTGTGGGTGACGCGAGGAAGAGGTAAACCAGGGGGTGCGGCGGTTTGTGGGAAAGAGAAAAAAAACGGGAGGGGGTTCAAACCCTACCCAAAAGAAAGGGGAAAAGTAATAAAAAATAAAATAAAAATATAAGTTAATAATGACAAAAAAAAATATAATAGTTATAATAATGATAATAGTTATTATTTTTATGAGGTTAATAATATTAACTTAATAAAATTCACCTCCTTAACACTTATAATAATAACATTAATGATATTTATAATAACAATAATAATAAAAATGATAATAACTTGATAAAATATTAACCATAATAATAATAATATTCTTAAATAATTACAATATTATTATTATTATCAAAACCATTCTTACTTCATTTCATTTATTAATTAATTAATTAATCGTGCACTAGGAAGGTCGCAAGGTGAGTTAGCGAGGTTGCGCGGCTTCACTCGTGTCCTGCCCGTGCGTTGAGGGCTGACAAAAACCCCAAAACCATCATTTACCAGCAAAACACAAGATATTAATTGGACTCTGCCCGCACCTCAATAAAATATTTCAAAGCCAAATAAAATAAAATAAAGTAAAAGACATTAACTTTTTGATATTAACAATAATTATTATTATTACAATATTAATAACTTGATATATTTTTTTATATTCTTAACACTATTATTAATAATAATAATATTCTCAAGTGACGTCAATATTATTACTATTATTAAAACCATTCTTAATACATCTCATTTCATTAGTTGACCATCAGGCAGGGCGTGCGGTGAACCGGGTGAGGTTGCGCAGCGACTCGGGCGAGGTCGCGCGGCGACTCAGGCGAGGTCGCGCGGCCTCGACCGCAGTGAGCTGGACACAAACAACGCCAAAACACACGTTTAAAAAAAACTCAAAATTTTAAGTCGGGATTTAACCCGGACCACCCGACACAATGAAAATTAATAAAATATAAAATTCAAATGCGGTGGGTGGGAACCTAGTCTGAATTCTACAATGGAGAAACCAATAAGACGTGCGATATTCCAATGCATTAGAGTCCTGTATTTCAATGAAGTTTTTTTTTGAAAAATCCCAAAATAACAGAAATTCACCAACTTAATGGTGGGATTCAAGCATTTGAGGGGGAACCTAGTCTGAATTCTACAATGGAGAAACCAATAAGACGTGCGATATTCCAGTGCATTAGAGTCCTGTATTTCAATGAAGTTTTTTTTTGAAAAATCCCAAAATAACAGAAATTCACCAACTTAATGGTGGGATTCAAGCATCTGAAAAGACATCCAATAGACTCCTAACAGCTTCCCCATTAAAGGGGTCGTGGGATAGTCCCAATGACAAGGATTAAATTGGGCACATGTTGTGCTCCATTAGCTCTGGTATAGCATCCCTTCTTTTTATAACATAACTTTCATTCCATTACACGGAACTGAGGATCTTTAAGGTTTAGTGTCTTGGAAACAAGGAACATAAAACATGAAACAAAAAAACATTCTTCTTAAACACTTGAAAGGCTTATCCTCATGTTCACCCTAGGCTCATTACTGCATCTCATAACCTGGGGATATACATCAAAAGAAAGGGTGAGCAGAAGGCCCAGCAAGGGAAACAAGTGAAACATTTTACATATGAACTTGAGATACATCAATAAAGTCATGAAAAGAACTTTAAGGCATGAAAATGAAATCATGAGGCATATCATAAAAAAAATAAAACTTTTTCATAACTTAAAGATGTGGCAGCAACATTTAATATTGAAAATCATGAACATATCACCAAGGTCCATCCCCAAGGTGTCATTTGAAAATTACCAAGGTTATTCACCAAGGTATCGTGAAAATTGTAATCTCTAGTGGTTACATCATTACCCAATGCATTGGAGCGCTATCAGGGCGCACCCTTAAATTTGCATTTATTATCATGTGAGCCACATATATCATCATCAAACATTTCATAAATAACCCATATAGCATAAAATAAATGGGTTTCATTTCATAATCATAATGTTTTAAAAACTGCTTTAAAGACATGATCTTTACGTCACTTTAAACCCACGGAAAGGGAAAGCGGGTTTCATGTATGTAAATCCCAGAATTTAAAATAGAAAATTTTGGTATATATGTGAATACCCATATAGAAGAGAGAGCTTTGAGTATTCACTTAAAAATAAAATAACTTTAGAAAAAGGGAGAGACATTTTGAGACGAAAATTCTGCAGCATAACGGCTATGTTACAGGGTTTTAGAAAACATTGAAAAGAGATGGGACATGGGTCAAACATTCATAAATGACCCATAAAACAATAGAGGGACAGAATATATGGGATTTAAGAACATGGTAATGAAATTTGAAAATATACCATATGAAATGAAGAACATGAAAGGAAGACAAAAAAATAAGATTTCTCTTATGAAAATTCGGCAGCCTAACGGCGTCACATAAACTTCAACCAAAAATGAATTGATGAGATCAAATAGGGTCTCTCATCATATGAAAATAAAATATCAGTATGATAGATATAGAGATCATACCCCAACACAACAAAAAGGAACTTGAAAGAATTGACATGAAAGTAGAACTTCAAAACGAGAAGGGTGAAGAACCACTTAAAAATTCAGCAGCCTAACGGCGCCACTTAAAACTTCAAAATACTGAATTGAAGAGATCAAATGGGGTCTCTCATCATATGGTCATAAAAGATCAGTATGATAAATTTAGATATCATACCCCAACATAACAAAAAGGAACTTGAAAGAATTGACATGAAAGTAGAACTTCAAAACGAGAAGGGTGAAGAACCACTTAAAAATTTGGCAACCTAACGGCGCCACTTAAAACTTCAAAATATTGAATTGAAGAGATCAAATGGGGTCTCTCATCATATGATCATAAAAGATCAGTATGATAAATTTAGAGATCATACCCCAACATAACAAAAAAGAACTTGAAATACTTTACATGAAAATAGATCTTGAAAAATGATAGGGGAGAAAGAATATGTTACAAAAATTTCGGCAGCCTAACGGTGCCACTTAAAACTTCATAAAACGAAATAATGAGAGTAAGAGGGGATCTATCATTATGTGAACATGAAAAGGGAAGTAAGAGGAGTATAAAAGAACACCCTTTAACATAAAAACATGGAGCATAAAAGAAATTACATAAAGGAGATTACTTGAAAAGAAAGAGAGAGGTCGGATCCCTTACCTTAAAACGTAACTCTTAAAACTCATAGGTTTGGACCTTGAGGGCTTGGGGGAACCTTGGGAGGACTCCTTGGGAGGTAAGGAGACCAGAACTTTGTTGGAGGAGAGTGGGGAGTCGAATGGGTGAGAGGATGGCATGATATTTATAGGGAAAGTGAGGGGACAAGGCATTAATGGCCAAGGGACACCTCATTAGTGGTTTTGGCAAAACCATGGGCTTGCCCATGGTATTTGTCCATGGTATTGGCCACTTGGGACACCTCATACCTTATCTCACTATTCATAAGTCGAACATATTGATTACATACTTAATACATCATTTAATGATGTCATTAAACACCCGTAACTTAAAAACTGTATTTTCACTATTCATTGAAAATTCAACTTTCTCAGAATAATCCCAAAATTTCACCTTAACCAAATATCAATGCTCTGATTTCAAAAATGAAATCCATTTTATAAAAATAATTTTTTAAATATTTTTAATTAAATTTTTAATTAAAAACACTATTCATCGAAAATTTATTTTTTTCAGAAAAATCCCCAAAAATTACCTTAACATAATATCGATGCTCTGAGTTCAAAACTGAAGTCCATTTTATAAAAATACTTTTCTAAATATTTTTAATTAAAATTTTAATTAAAAAAACACTATTCATCTAAAAAAACTAATACTTGAATAATAATTTATGAAACTGTTATTTAACCATTTTATTGAATCACATTACTTAATCAAAGTGCCTAGCTTATTTTAATACTTTTTTTAAGTGAGATTACTAATCTATTTGGACACATTATTAATCCTAATCATAAAATCACTATTCATAATTTACTATTCATCAAAAATCAAGTTGATCTTATTAGACTCTAAATTTCGTACTGAACATAATTGTAGAAGACCATTTTTTGAAAATCATTACACATTTTTAATTATTTAGGGTTTACATAAACATATTTAAAATATCCTTTTTCTAAAATTCATCAAAAATATGCATACTATATTTATCCGATCATATGAAAATTCATAAAAGAAATCGAAATTTTTATTTAAAACATAGGATTACACAAGACAGTTATGGTCTCCTTACATAGCCCCTTATCACACCAGCATAAGACCTAAGTGTAAGGTGTGCTAAGGTGAGAGAATCTGAGGGAGGCTCGGCCAACATTGCACGAGTAGTAATTTCTATCAGTTTGAACTTCTCGCGAAGGCGATCCCGTTCTAGCTTTATACGATGAAGTTTAGCTTGGGTTTGGTCCAAAGCAAAGCCCAATGGTGCTACCTCCTTCCCAAGTTCTGTTAGATGGGCTTCGATCGGTCCAAGACTACTGGGTGAGGCCATCGAATCTTCTTTCTATATTAATTAACCAAGATTACTTGTATTTAGAGACAATAATCGAAACGTTTAGTTTGCAGCGGTCATATTGACCAATGGTCAAATAACGGTCAAAACCCAACAGTCTCATTTTAATTATACTCATGTTATAAAATAAAACATTTTTGTTGAGTATAAAAATAAAATAAAATAACACATAAAATTAGGAAACAATATTTATTTAAAATTTTGGGTCGTTACAATCTTCCCCCCTTAAGAAATTGCGTCCTCGCAATTTTTAAAAATTGGGTTTTGAAATTTCATTGAAAGTCCCACATCGGAAAAAGAGTCAGTAAAACTATTACTTTAAAAGAAAGAAAGAGAAGTACAAATGTCACCCGAGTTAACCCACACTAGGATTCCATGTAGGAAAACATGGACATGGAGGAGAAAACAAAGGGTCAAGTTTTGAGGGAGAGTGATAGAGAACATGATTAGGAGAAATTTAACCATAAGAAAATCCCAAACTTATGATGTGTGTAAACGGTCTTTGATTACCTAGTAGGAAACGTAAACCAACAACATTTTTGTTTTACGTTTCTTTTCATAATTTTGAGGAATTCATTTACTACATAGAACAAAAACATAAGAAAATATACCTACCTTCAAGTAAAGTTTCGTCCTTTAATAAGTCCCTACCAACACTAATCTTTTCTCCAAATGATGAGAATTCAAAAACACTTGGTCTCATAAAATCACAAGAATCATCTTCTAGAGAATCACATAATATACAAAAGATTAACTATCTATTTCTTCTATCTTTAAACATTATCCCAAAAACCGAAAGGTTAAGGTAAAACAACTCTTCAAAAAGAAATAATCTCATAGGAATGGAAACTACTTTTAAATCTTCAAAGTTCTATGGTACTACCCAAAGTTCATCATAGACCATTCCATAAATAACGGTCCTTAAAATTCCTCAAAATTAATCAACTAAGATTGAAACCCAAATACAAGAAGGATTTGATAACATAGTCTTCCAAAACAACTTCATTGTTCATCTCCAGACAACATCAACCACTCCTAACATCTTATAACAAAAGTAGCTAACCTAAACATATTTTACCCAAGATAGGTTAATCATTCCCATAAGTAACCTAAATTACTATAAGTCCACCTTAAATTCATCAATTCTTAAAAATATAAGTCAACCTTACTCCTCAATGAAAATACTATAGTAATCTATTTACCTCGATCATATAGGGTCCCCAAAATAGTGAATGTCTTCCAAAATAATAATCATCTTTTAATCCCCTAATCATCTCTGTCATATTAATACGGAAATTGTCGCATTTCCTATCACATTGGTTGTTGGGACACGTTATTCCATTTCCCACCATTAACTAAGAAGAGAAAGTATAATTAGAGGCTTAAATACTTAACCAATAATCATGAAAAGGAACTTAAAGCATATAAGGATAACTTATAGAAGAAAAGTATACCCTAACTTGTGATCCCCTAGGTTACCATCTAGGTTATCCATGATCATATATTCTTATGTGAATCTTTATTTTATTTTATCTTTGTTCCTTTAACAATGGTTCATACCAAGATTATGAATTTACCAAAGCATATCCCCTGGGAGTGTCGTAACCAAAAGTGCAGCAAGGCCCGTTGTCGTGTACCAGTTCCCGTTCGAGTCTAGCTCAAAGCGGTGTTTTTAGGTTTTACCCCTATGTACATCTGTGCCAGACCCACCTCTACCTGCTCGTATCCAGACAGGGATGTATTTGATTGGCAACCCCTTACTCAATACTCACCAAAATACCAGGAAGATTTCCTATATTTAAACTTTTCTATAAGGTTCTTCCTAGAGTTTTCATATCCTAATTTCCACAAATAACTAAACCATCCTTTGATACCAACTATAGCATACCGTCTTTTTATAACATAACTTTCATTCCATTACACAGAACTGAGGATCTTTAAGGTTTAGTGTCTTGAAAACAAGGAACATAAAACATGAAACAAAAAAAAACATTCTTCTTAAATACTTGAAAGGTTTATCCTCATGTTCACCCTAGGCTCATTACTGCATCTCATAACCTGGGGATATACATCAAAAGAAAGGGTGAGCAGAAGGCCCAGCAAGGGAAACAAGTGAAACATTTTACATATGAACTTGAGATACATCAATAAAGTCATGAAAAGAACTTTAAGGCATGAAAATGAAATCATGAGGCATATCATAATAAAAATAAAACTTTTTCATAACTTGAAGATGTGGCTGCAACATTTAATATTTACAATCATGAACATATCACTAAGGTCCATCCTCAAGGTGTCATTTGAAAATTACCAAGGTTATTCACCAAGGGATCGTGAAAATTGTAATCTCTAGTGGTTACATCATTACCCAATGCATTGGAGCGCTATCAGGGCACACCCTTAAATTTGCCTTTATTATCATGTGAGCCACATATATCATCATCAAACATTTCATAAATAACCCACATAGCATAAAATAAATGGGTTTCATTTCATAATCATAACGTTTTAAAAACTGCTTTAAAGACATGATCTTTACGTCACTTTAAACCCACGGAAAGGGAAAGCGGGTTTCATGTATGTAAATCCCAGAATTTAAAATAGAACATTTTGGTATATATGTGAATACCCATATAGAAGAGAGAGCTTTGAGTATTCACTTAAAAATAAAAGAACTTTAGAAAAAGGGAGAGACATTTTGAGACGAAAATTTTGCAGCATAACGGCTATGTTACAGGGTTTTAGAAAACATTGAAAAGAGATGGGACATGGGTCAAACATTCATAAATGACCCATAAAACAGTATAGGGACAGAATATATGGGATTTAAGAACATGGTAATGAAATTTGAAAATATACCATATGAAATGAAGAACATGAAAGGAAGACAAAAAAATAAGATTTCTCTTATGAAAATTCGGCAGCCTAACGGCGTCAGATAAACTTCAACCAAAAATGAATTGATGAGATCAAATAGGGTCTCTCATCATATGAAAATAAAAGATTAGTATGATAGATATAGAGATCATACCCCAACACAACAAAAAGGAACTTGAAAGAATTGACATGAAAGTAGAACTTCAAAACGAGAAGGGTGAAGAACCACTTAAAAATTCGGCAGCCTAACGGCGCCACTTAAAACTTCAAAATACTAAATTGAAGAGATCAAATAGGGTCTCTCATCATATGGTCATAAAAGATCAGTATGATAAATTTAGAGATCATACCCCAACATAACAAAAAGGAACTTGAAAGAATTGACATGAAAGTAGAACTTCAAAACGAGAAGGGTGAAGAACCACTTAAAAATTCGGCAGCCTAACGGCGCCACTTAAAACTTCAAAATACTGAATTGAAGAGATCAAATGGGGTCTCTCATCATATGATCATAAAAGATCAGTATGATAAATTTAGAGATCATACCCCAACATAACAAAAAGGAACTTGAAATACTTTACATGAAAATAGATCTTGAAAAATGAGAAGGGAGAAAGAATCCGTTACAAAAATTTCGGCAGCCTAACGGCGCCACTTAAAACTTCATAAAACGAAATAATGAGAGTAAGAGTGGATCTCTCATTATGTGAACAAGAAAAGGGAAGTAAGAGGAGTATAAAAGAACACACTTTAACATAAGAACATGGAGCATAAAAGAAATTACATAAAGGAGATTACTTGAAAAGAAAGAGAGAGGTCGGATCCCTTACCTTAAAACGTAACTCTTAAAACTCATAGGTTTGGACCTTGAGGGCTTGGGGAAACCTTGGGAGGACTCCTTGGGAGGTAAGGAGACCAGAACTTCATTGGGGGAGAGTGGGGAGTCGAATGGATGAGAGGATGGCTTGATATTTATAGGGAAAGTGAGGGGACAAGGCATTAATGGCCAAGGGACACCTCATTAGTGGTTTTGGCAAAACCATGGGCTTGCCCATGGTATTTGCCCATGGTATTGGCCACTTGGGACACCTCATACCTTATCTTATTATTCATAAGTCGAACATATTGATTACATACTTAATACATCATTTAATGATGTCATTAAACACCCGTAACTTAAAAACTGTATTTTCAATATTCATCGAAAATTCAACTTTCTCAGAATAATCCCAAAATTTCACCTTAACCAAATATCAATGCTCTGATTTCAAAAATGAAATCCATTTTATAAAAATATTTTTCTAAATATTTTTAATTAAATTTTTAATTAAAAACACTATTTATCGAAAATTTATTTTTTTCAGAAAAATCCCCAAAAATTACCTTAACATAATATCGATGCTCTGAGTTCAAAAATGAAGTCCATTTTATAAAAATACTTTTCTAAATATTTTTAATTAAAATTTTATTTAAAAAAACACTATTCATCTGAAAAAACTAATACTTGAATAATAATTTATGAAACCGTTATTTAACCATTTTATTGAATCACATTACTTAATCAAAGTGCCTAGCTTATTTTAATACTTTCTTTAAGTGAGATTACTAATCCATTTGGACACATTATTAATCCTAATCATAAAATCACTATTCATAATTTACTATTCATCAAAAATCAAGTTGATCTTATTAGACTCTAAATTTCGTACTGAACATAATTGTAGAAGACCATTTTTTTAAAATCATTACACATTTTTAATTATTTAGGGTTTACATAAACATATTTAAAATATCTTTTTTCTAAAATTCATCAAAAATATGCATACTATATTTATCCGGTCATTTGAAAATTCATAAAAGAAATCGAAATTTTTATTTAAAACAAAGGATTACACAAGACAGTTACGGTCTCCTTACATAGCCCCTTATCACACCAGCATAGGACCTAAGTGTAAGGTGTGCTAAGGTGAGAGAATCCGAGGGAGGCTCGGCCAACATCGCACGAGTAGTAATTTCTATCAGTTTGAACTTCTCGCGAAGGCGATCCCGTTCTAGCTTTATACGATGAAGTTCAGCTTGGGTTTGATCCAGAGCAAATCCCAATGGTGCTACCTCCTTCCCAAGTTCTGTTAGATGGGCTTCGATCGGTCCAAGACTACTGGGTGAGGTCATCGAATCTTCTTTCTATATTAATTAACCAAGATTACTTGTATTTAGAGACAATAATCGAAACGTTTAGTTTACAGTGGTCATATTGACCAATGGTCAAATAACGGTCAAAACCCAACAGTCTCATTTTAATTATACTCATGTTATCAAATGAAACATTTTTGTTGAGTATAAAAATAAAATAAAATAACACATAAAATTAGGAAACAATATTTATTTAAAATTTCGGATCGTTACATCTGGTCACTAATCATACCTCCATGATCATAACCATAGCCTTCCTTGTCCATGTTACCAACTCAAAAACATCCATACACACACATAAAACATGCTAAAATTATACTACCACTCAATATTCTCAAATGATTTTAATCCCATGGGCATTAGGTTAATGAATAAAATGATAATTCAATCGAGTAGTGCTATTGAAATGAAATATTTAGGGCATACACAGCAAATCCTTGGTATGGGAATTACATGGAAAAGAAAAGCTAGGGTGTTGTATCTTCGTGCATCTGCGGTCGTCCATGACTGGCCCGGGTTTTCTTGGCGGCCAGCTGGGAAAGAAGGGAGCGAAATCGGAGTTGGTCCAAGTTCATTACCGAGTGGCGGGATCCGATGGATAGAATGGCCCGGGCATTCTTGGGGGTCCGGGCTTTCTTGGCGGCCAGCTCGGAAAGAACGGAGCTAAGTCGGAGGTGGTTGAAGTTCATTACCGGGTGGCAGGATCCGATGGGCATTATGCAGTCGCCGGATTCCATGCAAATTACGCGCTCCGATTGGAATGGCAGGGCTTTCTCGGCGGTCATGCAAACGCCCGCTGGTCGATCCTCTTTCACCCTCTCCGCCATCTTCTTGCTACTCACTTCGCCTTTCCCCATATTTATACCCATACGGTGGAATACAAACATCGCCTCTTCTCATATTCACATTAATTGCGCTTCTATTTATAATGAATATCTTAAAACCGTATTAATTAATATCTTAAAATCCTATTAATGAATATCTTAATATCTTAATATCTTAAAATTTATAGATTTCCTTTATTTATCGTCACGTTTTTAACCGTTTTACATCCCCTTTATAAGTTTTGTGTTTCACGTTTTTTTTAATGTAGAGATTTCCTTTTTTTTCCCATGCCTTATATATATATATATATATATATAACTTTCATGTTTAAAACGTTTCTACATGTTTCATATATTTAACGTTTTTTTATTTAAAACGTTTCACATTTTAAACGTTATATATATTATTTATTATTATTATCTTTTAAACGTTTCCATGGATCATTTCACGTTGACTTTGGAATTCTATTATAAAACATTTCATTTTCTTTATGTTTTTCTTTTATTCATATCACGTTTTACCAACTCCCATCCCACGTGGCGTCTCACCTCCTTGCCTCCTTCACGATACAAAGTATATCACAATTATTATTTATATTTTTTAAAATTTAATGAACAAAAAATTGATTAATTCAAAAAATTGTGCAAAAATTAGGGTTAAATTTTGCATGTTCCAATGATCATTTCGGCTCCCGATCTAAATAAATATAATATATTGCAACCAATAATTTTCATAATAATTATAATCCCTAAAATAAACCTAAAATAATTAATTCCAAATTAATTTAAATATATAAATGACCGAAAATTAATTAAACAAAAACTCTGAAAATACATGAGATACGTAGTAAAAATTTGTTATGTATGATAATCAAAATAAATGCATAAAAAAATTCACGTAAAAATTTGATACGTAATAAATTAAATGCTCATACGTGAGATTTTTTCAATCCGTAAGAAATTATCTTTGGCTTTGCCAGACTGATACTTTCTTGGGCTTTATGATACTTATGAGTGATACCGGTTCCAAAAGGGTCCATCAAGGACGGATCTGTTGGCAATGTGGCTAAGCCAACCTTAGATGATGTTCGACCCCTTTTTGCGAGATCGGGAGGGACTCAGGGTAAATTCATGCCTCGAGCGATACTCTGTCTTTCGAAAGATTGCCTTGGACAGGCTCAGTGGTATTGGATAATTTGAAGGATGTTCTGTAGTAATACCTTCGAGACAGGCTTGGACTACAACTCTAAACTTGAACCTTGATAATGATGCACTGAAGGTTTATATTAATTCCACTTTGAACCTTTTGAGATTTGTGATACTTTTCTAGTATGTTGAAGCACACTTGGTTAGCACGTGACTTAGACCCCAAGTTAAAGCCCAAACTTAGGGGTATGCCTCTTCCTTGTTTTACCTTGCTTTTCCAGACTTTATATATATGCATATGTGTATTCTTCTTACAGGTACTCCTTTCAGACTTCCGGCTTAGGCCGAAGCAGGTGATTATGGACGGGTTTTGTTGGGAACTCGGACCGAGTTATTTATTTCATTGCACTTAATTAATTATCTGAAATTGTTATATATTGGCACACTACATTTTATTTTTGCACAAAATGGAAAGGTTTAGACACCTTGGGTGTCGGCCTACTGAGATTTTATCTCACACCCTGCTCGGGCGTCGTTGACACCTGAGTAAATTACATGCTTGCAGGTATCGACAAAGGGATGTAGGCTACTTCTAATGCTTGATTGTTTTTTGTATCTTAGGATGGAGACTGGGTAGAGGACCAAGCCTTGCTCGTGATGCATTTGTTTCTTTGTTTCTTTTCTTTTAGTTGACAGTATGCTTGAGTTTTTGCCTCTGTACTTTCAGTTTAGATTGACATCATGGCATGGCATCGTTTTGTGAGCTTCCACACTTGAGTATTATTCAGTTGGATTATTTATATTGCTTCTGATGTAGTTTATTCATTTATATGCCTCCGCTATTTATTATTTAATTGTTGTTACTTCCGTTGTGATATTACATATTACCTATGAGGGCATAGTCTTCCCCACGGACATGAAAAAGGCCCTCGCTGCTAGTCGGTAGCCTCTGACGTTCGGGGAGATGCGCTTGAAGTTATGTAACCCACCAGTTCGATCACTATCTTAGAGGTGACCCGGGTCAGGATATTACAAAGTGATATCAGAGAGTGGTATTTTTTTATCTTACTGTTTTGGGATGGTAGACATGATACTAGGAATGTGTCGGCACTTGGTTAGTAGTCGTACCTGAGACTGATTACCCCATGTATGGGAAATGACCAAGGGATGGAATTGTTGTTCACGGTTTTCGATGTTACAATTGATATGATTTCACCTCGAGTGATTGGAGTAATTTCCACTGCTTATGAATTTATAAAATTTATGATATTTTACCCTTGGCCTATTAAGGTATAGATGAAGAATTGCATGCATAATAATAGGAACATAGGAATTCACATGCCATACATAATTCCATGCCATGTAGTTGCATTTTAGGCTTTATTTTGATTCAAATTGTGTGCCTTGAATTTTTGCCATGTCTTGTAATTATTTATCATGCCTTTTTAGATACCGTGTTTCAGTGATATATTTAACATGTTAGCTTGTTGTCATGCTTCCTGTTTAATACCATGTTTGCCTTGTATCATGCATATATTCCTATTAGCATGTCTCTGTAATTAAAATGTTATTCTTGTGTGATTACAAAATGTCTCTCTCTATTAGCTTCTTGTAGTGACCTATTAGCTTGTTTGTTATGTAATTGGTTTCCTTAAAAAAATTATTAGTTTCCCTTGAATGGGGTCCAAATGCCAAAAACTATAAAGTGTATAGTCGCTTTATAGGTTGATAGCCACCCATATATTTAGGTTGATATGTGTTTGAGCATGTTATAATTTAAAATGAATTGGTTAACTACCTAAAGGAACAACTAGGACCAAGTAGGCTAGTTGGTGTTTGTTCCTTATGAGATAAACTGGTATGGGTGTTGCGACTATTAATAATTAAACAACTGTTTTTTTGTTGTATTCAAATGAACTCAGATCAGCTTAGTAGGACCCTTGTAGGTCGCCTTATCTATTTAAAAGGAATTTATGTGATAGATTGCCTAATTAAGGACGAGATGTCAATTGATGTGAATGTTTTAAAATGGAGTTTTATAAAGCTTTCCTATTTTTCCCTTGAGGCGTTGGTTAAGATCAAGTAACTTGTGTTTTGTTTTGAAAAATGGTACTTAAGGTTTTGATTAAATCATTTTATGATTAAAGATTAAATGTGATTAAATATAAAGGGATTGGATATAGAATATGTAGCAATGTCATCTGTTTAAGACCCCGATATAACGGTAGTTTGAGTTCCTCCTTGAGTTTCTTTGGAATAGAACCATTCGTGTGTCTTTGACCCTAGTCGGACCCCCTTTCTTAAAATGACACCCTTGTTCGGATGGGTGGTCATGTTTTCCTTGACTTTTGTTTTGGGCTTGAGCATTAAGTAATGCTCATTTCCATCTGGTTAGGAATACCTTGGGAATGGTCAGTTGCTTCATAGGTCATTCGACCCTCTCTTCTCCACAACGATGGATGACTTGGTACATCATCATCCGAGTTAAAATTCATCTTGCTTGGGCTTTCATGCCAATTGTTTAAACGTTTTCCTTCTGGTAATCTCCAAATCCTCTTAGTGTACTCTTCCTTGAGTGACGAGAATGTCCCATATCATGCCTTCGTCCTTGATGCACTAAAAGAGCATCAGTCTTACGCCATGCTAAAGCTTTAAAAGTTGTTGGGCTTGTTTATGGTGGTTTTCTCAGTGTTGCACACTGATGCGTTGTTCTTATCAAGGATTTGGTTAGTCTTGAGTGACCCTCTGATTTCTGTGTAGTAATTCTTTGGACGAAATCTTGTACACCATCTGTTTCTTCTAACTTGACCGCCAAGACAATGCCTCTCTAGGCTCGGTCAGTGTTTTGATATGGCTATATTTCATTTGTACGAACATATCACTTGTAAACATGGAGTATGGACTACCTTTCATTAGTTCATTTCACTCCTCTTCTGCCAATCCGATGTTACCCTAGACTTGTTGTCGGGCTCCGTGATGCCTAAATCAAGGAACGTCACCGGAGGTCAGGTATAAACATCAGTGGACATGTTCATGGTAAATATGAGATACCTTTGAAGAAGACATCATAGTTTAGTTTGTAAAACACCTGCCATCTAAGCCGAGCGTCTTCTGAAATGGTTGGTCGTATTGACTAGACTAGTTATCTATATTGTTTAATGAAGTAGTTAGTGAAATTCCTTTTTGGCATGTCGTTAGGCGAGATGAGTTCGGTTTTGGTCGGCCAGGGCTTCTCATGAAATGTTGGCTTGACTTGGGCTTCTAGGTCAATGAGATTCGACTATTTTATCTGTTTATATAAATCACACAAGAAGCGTCACTAGAATGCTTAAGGGTGTTTCTTGTAGGAAATTCCGATGGTGGAAGGTTCCGTGACTCGGAATTTTCTCCTTTTTAACTTTAAAACCTAAGGTGGGAAGTAAATTTGGCCAAAAGTTAATGAGACGCTGACATGGTCGTCTCTCAAGCTAAAAGGGTTTGGATAAATAATGTCTTAGTGTTTCAATTGGAAAATGAGCGTTGGATCAGAACTTAATGGCTTATGTGCCACTTTCCTAACCAATGTTTGAACATGCATTGAGCGTTTGGAGATGCAACACGGCCATTTTTTATGAGACATCATGACCCTGTAGATCGGGTGAGAGTTAAGTTGTTCCTGAAGGCTTCTCGGGGATGCGAAGTTCTAAGGTGGGAAGGTTTTAATGTTCCGTGTTTTGAACCTGATGAAAAAAATGAAGGAAATAAAATTTTTCCATTAACTGGGCAGGCCGGTTTTAAAACCGAGCGTCAGAACTTTTTATTTCCGATAGTTGACACTACGATGTGTCTTTTAAATAAACATTATTAAATAAAATATATTAAAGTTAAAATAGAAACAAATTAAATGAAGGGTAAAAGCCTTATTAAAACTTTGGAATATTCTATATAATATTTTCAGATTTAAACAATGAGTCAGCACGGGGTTCTGAGACCCGTAGACTCACGGTGTTGATAGAATAAAAATATTAAATTTTTTTTATTCATATGTGTGTTTGTTTCAATTCAAAAAATCAAAATAACTCTCAAACGGTACATCGTATGAGAAATCTAAGACCACCATAAGGTTTGAAACATCGGGTTTACCCTAGGAAGGGTATAACCTTGATTCGCATCGGGTGTTTGACACTATCACACATGATAATACCATCCTTATTTTTATTTAATTTATTATTTTGATTTTTAAATAATAAATAATTATTTTCTCCCAATCGATGAGTCAAATGAGAAATATGAGACCACCAATAGTTTTGGGACGTGGGGTTTACTCTAGACAGGTCATAACCTTTGCGAGTATCAGACGTTTGGTCATATCACACCCAAAGATAATTTAATTGGGTTAATTAATTTTGTTAGACAATTACAAATAATAATAATATTATTATTATTATTTGAATTGAAGACAACAAATAAAAATGCACTTCCATAATTAATAAATTGTGTCACGGTGTAAATAATAACTGAACAATGTAATAAATTTTATATTATTAATTGTTTGAATTTAATACAAATGCGTAATCAATTTTTATTTAATAACTGTTATCTTTTTTATGGTTGTTGTCATTAAAATATTAATGGTGTCATTGATGTGTTGAATAAAATAATAATCACTTGAAATATTGTTAATATCATTATATTAAGACAAAAACATGGAGATATATGTATATGATGTGTGTGTATATATATATGAGATTAAATATATATATATATATAGTTATATATATATACATGTGTGGGTGTATATATATGAATATACATATGTGTATATATATATATACATAACACGTGTATATATATGGGTGAATATATATTGTTGGATTAGATAAAATATTATTAACTACCCACATAAATGTATGTAACGTCTCAACTTAAATCAAAGTGTGGACCGTTAAGCTTTTAGTCCAAATCTTTAAAGCGACCCAGAGCGCATGCATGCACACCTAGTTGCAGGTCCCGTATAGCTATTAAAATTAATTAAATGATTGCTCAGACTTTATGTAAAATATTACATCGCGCCATAGCACAACGTTCAGGTTAAAAATAATTAAAAAATATTAAAGTAAATTAATGGAATTTAAAGAGGGATAAAATAAATAAAATAAATAATAAAATAAAAATGGTTGGAGAGAAATTAAAAATAATTAAAATGGGGTAAACCCATTTTAATTAATTGTTTCATTTCTTCCATCATTTTTTTAATTAATTAATTATTTATTTATTTTTCCCCTTTCTTTTTATTTATTTTTTTCCTCTCCTCTCTTCCTCTCCTCCCTCTCACGTCGCGCCTCCCCCTCTCCCTAGGTGGCACGCCACCTTCTCCCATCTTTGGAAGATCGTCGTGCCTCCGTTTTTCGTATGTTTTCTTCTTCTTCAGGTGCACTATGAACCTCTCAGTAAAGCTTATCCCACACACCAAGAATTTTATGATCTCCTTCCCTATCCTTTGCACAGTTCGCCCGGAAGGAAGGAATTTACCCTATTTTGGGGTTTTTATAAAATCATCTATTTTCTTCCATTTTAGGTCAAATCAAAGCCTAGCGTGGATCATAGGATCATCTATGACCATAAGTTAGTGTGTCTTCTCTCTTTCCCTTTGTTTCGTTGCAATTTATAAAAACGCACGTTTGTGCCGTTCGTCGATGCCTACCGACGTTGTGTAAATTTACCAAATATTTTCAATTTAATTATTCCACTTGATTGTTGCAGCCCTATTTATTATAAATTAAATTGTTTAAATTGTTGCAACATGGTCGGACACCCCTTTGGGTGTGCCGATGTGGTCGGTATAAATTTTGTTAGCCTAGGTATTTAATTCATTTAACTGCATGTGTTGCACACCCTATTTTTGTTGTGTTTAATTTAAATAATTATTTTAGAATAATTATGAACCTTGAATTGTTGGATATTTGTTAGTTTTTTGTGTTGAATTATTTATTTATTTAAATGTGCATGCCCGAGTATTTAATTTAATTAACTACATGTGTTGCACAACCTATTTTGTTGTGTTTAATTCAAATAATTAATTTAGATTAATTATGAACTTTGAATTGTTGGATCTTTGATAGTTGTTTGTGCTGAATTATTTATTTATTAAAAAGTTCATTTATCTTCTTATATTGATGTAGTATCTTTCCTTGTTAAGATTGTTATGCTGCAATATTTAATTTACATCTTGTGATGCACGGGTGTATCTGTTTAGTTTTCAAGCTGAAATTTCATATGTTTATTATGTCATATCTGCTGCAGTGAAAACTTTAATTAAATCCCAGGTGGAGAAAGAAGGTGGGTCTTGTATTAAGGGTCACACTTAGACCCTCCGTTCCTAACTGGTTACCACTACGCATCGGGGGGCAGTGTCTTTGGATTTTATAGACCGAGACTTCCATGGACTTTCTAATACTTATGAGTGATACCAGCTCCAAAATGGCCCATCGGGGACGGATCCATTGGCAATGTGGCTAAGCCAGCCTCGGATGATGCTCGACCCCTTTTTGCGTGATCGAGACGGACTTGGGTTAAGCCATGCCTCGAGCGATACTTGGTCTTTCGAAATATTGTCTTGGATGGGCTTTGTGGTATTGGATAATTTGAAGGATGTTCCATAGCGATACCTTCGGGACAGGCTCGGACTCCAACTCTCTACTTGAATCTTAATAATGATACACTTAAGGTTTATATTAATGTCTCTTTAAGCCTCTTGAAAATTGTGATACTTTTCTGATATGTTGAATCACACATGGTTAACACATGACTTAGGCCCCAAGTTAAAGCACAAGCTTGAGGGTATGTCTCTTCCTTGTTTTACCTTGCTTTTTTAAGGCTTTATATATATATGCATATGTGTATTCTTCTTACAGGTACTCCTTTCAGACTTTCGGCTTAGGCTGAAGCAGGTGATTAGGGACGGGTTCTGTTGGGAACCCAGGCTGAGTAATTTATTTCATTGCACTTAATTAATTATATGAAATTATTATATATTGGCACACTGCATTTTATTATTGCGTGAAATGGAGTGTTTTAGACACCGTGGGTGTCGGCCTACTGGGATTTTATCTCACATCTTGCTCAGGCGTCGTTGACACCCGAGTAGATTACATGCTTGCAGGTATTGACAAAGGGAAGTGGGTTGATTCCAATGCTTCATTGTTTCTTGCTGCTTAGGATGGAGACTAGGGCAGAGGACCGAGCCTTGATTGTGATACAATTGTTGCTTTGTGTCTTTTCTTTTAGTTGATAGTATGCTTGAGTTTCTGTCTCCATACTTTCAGTTTAGATTGACATCATGGCATGACATCGATTTGTGAGCTTCCGCACTTGAGTATTATTCAGTTGGTTTTTTTATATTGCTTCTACTGCAGTTTATTCATATATATGCCTCCTCTATTTATTATTTAATTGTTGTTACTTCTGCTATGAAATTACCTATTACCTATAAGGGCATAGTTTCCCCCACGGACACGAAAAAGGCCCTCGCTGCTAGTATGCAGCCTCTAGAATTTGGGGAGATGTGGTTGAACCCACCGGTTCAGCCACCGTCTTAGAGGTGATCCGGGCCGGGATGTTGCAAATTAAATCTTGGGATGTTAATGGTGATAAAGAATCAGTTATTTGGGTTTTACAAGGAAGGATACTATAATAATCTGGTTTTGGGGGAGAGATATTGAATTTTTTTGTTTGCATTTCCTATGTAGGATGAAATTGTAGAAATTGGGGACTTTGGATGACCCCAATGATGTGGGATTGTGAAAGTGTTGAAGAACTCACACTAGGTGCTCGCTATAAATTTTTTGAGAAGATCACTACCTGTTTTGAGGTGTTGGATGAGATCTTGTAAGGTAGTGTAACAAGAACTGCTATTTATAGAATGTTTTTATCTACTTAATGGAAAATAATTCTTGAGATTTTGAAGACTGAATTTAACATGGAATGGTCAGCTGGTTAGAAACAATAATTACTTGTATTCAAAATTAGATAAATAATTATTTTTAGGGGAATTATTTTAATTTTAAGCAGTGAAATATTGTGAGGTGTCTGGAAAATTATGGAGGCTTCCATTAGACTGAAGAGTTCCCAAAAAAAATTGCTCAGATTTGAGCAGTGATTTTTTTTGGATGAGTTTTTTTTTCTTGTTTTGCATGAAGAAAGAGGTGTGTACAATGAATTTTCTGCATGGTTGTGTCCTTTTTTATTGTTTTCTTTGTAAATAATTCTTTTATTTTCATTTCATTAAATAGGTTATGAAGCTTCTGTAGGTGGTGCTTCTGATGGCCCTCCATTCTAGAATTCTATTTTTCTCTCTCTTCTCTCTCTTCTTCTCATCCTTCTCTCTTCTTTAATTTTCTCTATTTTTTAAATAAAAAATTGTTATTGAGTTGTCACTCTCTGTTTGTGATCTATTACCTCCTGTAATGGAGGAATAACTCATGGGCCTAGTTCTAGGAGGTGAAACTCATCTCTTCTTGGAGGTCAAATATCCAGTTTGACCGTCAACATCTTCTTCACTCTTAGAATATTATAATCATGATCTGGGGAGATGTGACAGAACACTCAGTCATAGTAATGGTTTGATACTCTCAACTCCTTATGATTTTTCCTCTTCTTATCTTGTTTATTGTGAAAAGTAATTCAGTAGAGGTCGTGTGATTTATTGATCCGGTGATGATCATCTCTTCATGAAAGACATTCAATGAGAATGTGATTTGATATTGTGATTCATCTCACATTTAGGAGAGCTCTCATGTGTGGTGGGAAATCTTGTACGTGTTCATTCAATTTTTGGAGAGTGAGAGGTGCTTTTGTTGAGAGATTGAGTGTGCATTGTATGAGGTTGATCTTTGATGGTTTAATCTTTATAGATCAGTGATAGGAATTAGAGAGTTGAACAATCTGGAGCTAGTTCATTCTTACGGATTTTCTTTTCTCCTTCTATTCTTGTTTTTTTTCTCTTTTCCTCTTTATTTTCTATTGTTTTCATTTCCATTTTATATTCACTATTCATGTTTTCTTTTAGTATTTTATAAACAGATAAAAACACAAAATGATTTTAGAAGATCCATTGAGATAAGCACATTTCCTCCTTAAGACCAACCCATGGGCTTGCCACTAATCTATATCTAGGGGATAATATAAATGTATCTTTCATAGTTAAAATGACAGTTTGTCACCTCATCTAGGGTTTCAGAGAGTGGTGGAAATATTTATCCTTCATCATGGGATGTTCTTGCATGTGGAAAACATTGGTAGAACGAGCACTATTCAAGCTTCATATTGGTTCTATTTTTAAAACACAGGGTTTCAAGAAGTTTATCTCCCCTTTCTTTTTTTCTTTATGTTTGAAATATGTTGTATCCTTCTATGAATGCGCGTAGAGTGATTCCATCTAGGAAGTCAAATTTCTAGCTCGGCCTGACAGATTTCATTATCGTCACCTAAACTAGATAGATATGTTCTTTAGACAGTTTCTTTGGTCCTTTACTACTTTCATGTCCTATAATATGGGTTCTTTATTTGGTTAATAATATACATATTTTTATGGTGTTCTCTTCGTGGACATAGGTCCATAGTTGACTGATGTAGATTATATCACAATGTTCTTTACTTTTCTTGCATCATGTTCATCTTGAATCTATCCTCCTACCATTGTTTCATTGTTAATCGAATTGTCTATACTAACTCATGAACCCAATACTTAGATTATTGGATCTTGACCATTTAATAGGGACCACCCACATAACTTCCTTACTTCCCAACAACTTACTTCCCTACCACATAACTTCCTTTAATCAGTAACTTCCCTACTTAACTTACAATAAATCATACTTTAACCAATAACTTCCTAATAACTTCCCTACCTAGATTATGATAAATCATAATCTATTAGGTGGAATTAAATACTCAGGGACTGAAAAAAGTGAGTGTAAATTATAGAGGAAATGAATTCTTAGAATTTCAATGGAACTTGGCTGATGAATAAACTATTAGGGGGGATGAAATCACTATATAATAGATAGATTTTTATTTTAAAGGAATATTCTAATAGAATCATAAGGTTTAATCCTTGAATGGTGGTGAAAGGATTCCAACAGGAGGAAGCAATTGATTTCTCAGAAGCTTTTCACTGATATATAGGCATAATGCCATCCTAACGATGATTAATTTAGTTTCTTCAAATGTTACTCATCAAGAGGATGAATTTCAAGGATTCTTTTGATCATGATGACATGGATAAATATATTTAAATAAATAAGGCCAAGGGATTGGAAGACCGTCTTAAGTAGGGCCATTTTTATATTGAAATTAAGCCTCAATGACTTGAAAAAAAACATTGATAGTGGAACTAGAAGCCTAAAACATTCATGGATAAGGAAGGTTTATCATGGTCAGACTATGATCATTACTATTTTCATAAGTGATGTGATAATGAGACTTACATCATATTCCAATTATTTGTATATTTTATGTTTTTTGTGTGTTTGGGGAGTTCATGTAAATAAGAGATGAGGTGTACATTTTCCTGAAGATTACATATGAATGATTTTTTCCCAGAAAAGAAAATAATGGGTATGAGAATTATGAGGGATAGGGAAATTGGTAAATTATTATTATCCCAAAAGTAATCCATCACAAAGATTATTGAAATGTTTAGAATGAATAGATGTAATTCAATCTCAACTCCCTTCCTAGAAATTTCATGTTATCTATGGAACATTCACCAAAATCAAAATGTGAGGCTAGATACTGGGTAAAAGTGTTGTATGCATCAGTTATAAGAAGCTTAATTTATGCAATGATTTTTTTATTCCTAGTTATTTCCTTTATAGAGGTGGTAGTAAGTGGGTTTATGTTAATCCCTGGAAGGGATCGTTAAGAATAATTGAAGCATATCATCAAATACTTAAATGGACTTAGAGATATAACATTGTTCTTTTGGGAAGATAATCCATTGCATGGATTCATGGATGTGGATTTTTCTAGTGATTCAGATACCCATATGAGAATAGAAGGCTTCATGCTTATTTTTGGCGAAGTAATGATCAGTTGGTTGTCTCAGCTACAACCTCTTTTTACGTTTTCTACAATAGATGAAAAATACATAGTAGTAATGAAAGATGTAAATGAGTTAGTCTGGTTAATACAGATACTAAAGGAACATAGAATGTCACGAGAGGATGGAGTGTTATTCTAAGATAGTCAAAGTTTCATTCAACTTTCTCATAATCCATTGATTCATGATTGAATGAAACACGTTAACTTAAACTTCAATTTCATCAGGAATCTTCTTGAAGACAAAGTGGTAGAGTAGTGGAAGATTACTACGAAGAAAAATTTTCCTTAAATATTAACAAATGTTTTATTCCATAAAATTTGGAGGAAGCATTGTACCTTATTTGGACTTTGGCAAAAGAAATTATGTTGAGAACACTACACACATGTGGGGGAAGATTTAGATTTTTTTACGTGTAAAAGGATGTTCAACAAAGAGACATCCTTTATTTATGCTTCAAGTGGGAGATTTTTAGGATTGTAAACACTCTTTAAGTCATTATAATATGTTTATTTGAAGGAGTGAAAATGAAATTTCACTTATGGATTATTTTGTAAATATATATATCATAATAATTATGACGGTAGTTTTATCAGGAGATGGTGATCTTCGGATAAAAAACTAGTGAAGCTCAGTGATGGTTTATCGGGTCCAAATATCGAGGTAGTGGAAGCAGTTTGGAATTATAGGTTGGCCAACTATAATGGTGGGTTGATCGAGAACATTGGATGGTAATGAAACATGTTCTACTGACCGATCATCTATATAAAATATATTTGAAGTAAGGAGACTTGTATAATGATGAATCAATGTGAAATATTAGATTCTTAGCTCAAATAATGTTAATCCTTGTTCTTCCAAATGATATTAGATTTTCAGATGTTCTTCTATGGATTTAGGAGGAAAGTCTAAACCATGTAATATTTTTTGACCCCATTACTTTTGATATTTCCATTTGTATGTTGTTGTGTTAGTTTTCTTGATGTGTGTTTGAAAAGTGTGACTTAGTGTAGTGAATGATGTGCTTAGTATACTCATCTTCCTGTACACTAATCTCAGGGGGGAAACTGAGTTTGAATTCTACAGTGGAGAACCCAATAAGACATGTGATATTCCAGTGGATTAGAATTCTGTATTTCAATGGGGTTTCTTTTGAAAAAGCCCAAAATAATAGAAATTCACCAACTTAATGGTGGGATTCAAGCATTTGAAAAGACTTCCAATAGACTCCTACCAGCCTCCCCATTAATGGGGTCATGGGATGGGCCCAATGATAAGGATTCAATTGGGCACATGTTGTGCTCCATTAGCTCTGGTCACTTACCATACCTCCAAGATCATAACCCGAGCCTTCCTTGTCCATGTTACCAACTCAAAAACATCCTTATACACACATAAAACAAGCTAAAATTATACTACCACTCAATATTCTCAAAGGATTTTAAACCCATGGACATTAGTTTAATGAATAAAATGAAAATTCAATTGAGTAGTGCTATTGAAATGAAATATTTAGGGCATACACAACAAATCCTTTGAATGGAAATTACTTGGGAAAGAAATGTTGGGGTGTTGTATCTTCGTGCATCTGCGGTCGTCGATTATCTTTTTTGTCAGTCTGAATAGACTGGCCCGAGCTATACCTGATAAGTCAAAGAAGCAGCATGTGCCTGTTATTGAACCCACAAAAAACCCTACATGTATAAATGAATTCAAAAGGCCAGCATCAGACATGAGCTAGTCATTGTGTATTAGATACAATAAAGGTTGAGATGAATGGCCAGAAACATTTTCTCATGTGGTCGGTACCTTAAAGCAGCCACCACGTCTCTAGCGTCCACCCAATCAATAACACACCTGCTTTTCACATTACAAATTTGAACATTCGCATCCACGGAGCCACTGATGAAGAGTCCACCCCATTAATAACACACCTGCTTTTCACCTCACACTACAAGTAATCCACTGCATCGAAAAAGACATCTTCCCCCGCCATGATGTTCATCATGTCTTGTGAACAAGAGCACCCGAAGAGCGCAACAGTATGGATAGGTCTCACACCTGGAAGAGGTCATTTTCGATGCAGTGGACCTATCCATACCGTTGCGCTCTTCAGGTGCTCTTGTTCATGAGACATGATGAACATCGTGGAGGGGGAAGAGGTATTTTTCGATGCAGTGGACTACTTGCAGTGCGAGGTGAAAAACATGCTTGTTATTGATGGAGTGGAATCATCATCAGCGGCTCCATGGATGGAAAGGTTATAATTTGAAGTGTGAAAAGAAGGCGTGTTATTGATTGGGTGGACGCTGGAGACCTGGTGAATGATTTAATCTACCGACCACATGATAAAGTATGGTTCTCGCAATTCATCTCAACCTCCATTGTATTTAATACATAAGGATTAGCTCTTGTCCAATGGGGTCTTTTGAATTCATTTATACATGCAGTGTTTTGGGGTGGGTTCAATAACCGGCACATGGTGATTCTATGACTTCCATTTATAGCAATTTTTTTATTACTGAGAAAGTTAGAGGGATCAAAATCGTGGGAACCCGATAGACTGCCCGGGCTTTCTTGGGGGACAGCTGGGAAAGAACGTGGGTCGAAGTTCATTACCGGGTGGCAGGATCCGATGGATAGACTGGCCCGGGCATTCATGGCGGTCCGGGTTTTCTTGGCGGTCCGGGTTTTCTTGGCGGCCAGCTGGGAAAGAAGGGAGCGAAATCGGAGTTGGTCCAAGTTCATTACCGAGTGGCGGGATCCGATGGATAGACTGGCCCGGTGTTCTTGGCGGCCAGCTGGGAAAGAAGGGAGCTAAATCGGAGTGGGTCCAAGTTCATTACCGAGTGGCAGGATCCGATGGATAGACTGGCCCGGACATTCTTGGCGGTCCGAGCTTTCTTGGCGGCCAGCTGGGAAAGAACGGAGCTAAGTCGGAGTTTGTCGAAGTTGATTACCGGGTGGCAGGATCCGATGGGCATTACGTCGGGCATTATGCAGTCGCCGGATTCCATGGAAATTACGCGCTCGGATTAGAAAGGCTGGGCTTTCTCGGCAGCCATGGAAACGCCCGCTGCTCGATCCTCTTTAACCCTCTCCGCCATCTTCTTGCTACTCACTTGGCGTTTCCCCATATTTATACCGCTGCGGTGGAATATCTTAATATCTTAATATCTTAAAACGTACAGATTTCCTTTATTGATCGTATTAATGAATATTTAAATGGCAACGTATTAATGAATATTTAAAATGGAAACGTATTAATGAATATTTTAAATGGCAGCCTATTAATCGTATTAATGTATATTTTAAATGGCAACCTACTAATGAAAATCTTGATATCTTAAAGTCAGTATTCATTAATCGTATCAATGAGTATCTTAAAATCCATATTCTTTTTTTTTAATCCATATTCATAATATGAAATGGCAACGTATTAAAGAATATCTTAAAATCACATCACAATTTTTAACCGTTTTATATCCTCTTTTTAAGTTTTACGTGATATATATACATATATATAAAACTTCCATGTTTAAAACGTTTCTATATGTTTCATATATTTAACGTTTTTTTTTATTTGAACGTTATCATGAATCATTTCACATTGATTTTCGAATTCTATTCTAAAACATTTCATTTCTTTATTATTTTCGTTTATTCATATCACGTTTTACCAACTCCCATCCCACGTGGCGTCTCACCTCCTTGCCTCCTTCACGATACAAAATATATCACAATTATTATTTATATTTCTAAAATTTAATGAACATCTAAAAATTGATTCATTCAGAAAATTGTGAAAATTTTGGGTTAAATTTTGCATGTTCCGATGATCATTTCGGCTCCCGATCTAAATAAATATCATATTTTACAATCAATAATTGTCATAATAATTATAATCCATAAAATAAACACAAAATTGCGATGAAATATTATTAATGGATGTCATAATTATGACAATAATGACGACTCCTCAATTCCCAATTAATTCACGCCAACCTTTCATATTCTCACCATTGGATCAAATCTGGTGTACTATATAAATATGATGATATGTTAATGAAATGATATGGAGTTTTGGCTCTACATTGTGTCCTTTACTTTTTGTATTTCTCTTATATCTGTATTTCCATTTGTCATTATCATTGTCATACGTAAATTGGACACTCGCTTTCTCAACGATGTGTTTCGCCTACGATCGATCTTACATTTCCGGTTTCAAAATGCTTTGCGGTTTCAATCGATTTCACAACACGTTATCAACACGATCGTCTTCTCTGCATTGCGCATCGTGACGTCGTTGTCTTCATCCCCATCACCGGCATAAGAAAAATCTCATAGGAACAAGGTATGTCACTTGTTTTTATAAACATTCTTATTTTGACATACTCTTTCGTATGCGCATCGACTCCACTCATTCGAAGAGCTACGTCAAATGTTTAACCTTATTTTATATTTAAGATATTGTTACATTTATTTTTTTCCCTCTAGATAAATCTGAAAATAATATATGATATTCTTAATCTTTTGTTGCGGGAAAAATAATAAGCTCCTGAAGAGCTGTAATGACTCATAGTTGAAAATTTTCACTTCATTCCTTGGAGAGAATTTGTTTGATTAATAACCGATGTAGTAGATGTTGAGACAAACATCATTCATCAAATGAATAAAAAACTACACCACCAGAAGTGGTTGAATGATGAACATCGCGTACTTGTCGTACGCCGAGTCGTTGAATGATGAAAATCGTGTACCCCTCGTACGTTGAGTCGTTGAATGATGAACATCGCGTACCCCTTGTACGTTGAGTCGTTGAATGATGAACATCATGTACCCATCGTACGTCGAGCTGTACCCCTCGTACGTTGAGTCATTGAATGATGAACATCGCGTACCCTGGTACGTTGAGTCGTTGAATTATGAACATCACGTACCCGTCGTACGTCGAGCCATTGAATGATGAACATCACGTACTCGTCGTACGTCGAGCCTTTGAATGATGAACATCGCATACCTGTTGTACGTCGAGACGAAGTTTGATGAATATCGTGTACCCCTCGTACATTGAGTCGAAGTTTGATGAACATCACGTACCTGTTGTACGTCGAGCTGGAGTTTGATGATCATCCCGTACCTGTTGTACGTTGATCCGAAGTTCTCTAATCATTCCCTGAACCATGAAATTTCATATCTCTTATTTCATGTTCACCTTGAAGGTGTCAGGTTTGATTATACTATATAAAGGTTCATGATGGAGATGATGTTTACTTTAAATATTTGTATATATTTGTTTTATTTCTTTTCTCTTTCTTTTATTTCTTTTAAAATCTTTTAGAGAAATTAAATATTCTAAATTAAAAAGCATAAATATATTATATATATATTAATCCCCCGAAGTGGATGAAATTGATGAAATTGATGAATTGAATATTCATGCAATTGTCTTGAAGACACTATAAAAGTCGAACAAATAATGTTATTATGTTCCCTGGAGTAAATGAGAAAATTTATTGAAAAAGATTTATTTCATTCCCCGAAGTGAATGCAAATATACCTGATTTTATTATAAATCAAGTTCGAGGTGAATATGATGTTTTGCCAATGATCATCGTGTTGTATTTGTTTATAACAAATAAAAATATAACCACCAGAAGTGGTTTGATGATAGTAAATATTTACATAGCACATTGAATTTTATTGATATTTATAAACTATAGCATCCCTGAAGGATGATATGAAAATAATGTCCTTTGACATTATATTGAAGAATATCTTCATTTATCATTTATTGTTCCTGCAACAACAATATCAAGTGAAACATTATTATTTATCATATTCTTATGGATTATCAATATCATCTCATGTAATTCATCTATCCCCTGAAGTGGATGTTGTTGTTCATATAATTCATAAATGAAATGATTGAATTACATAGTTTTGATAATCCGATATATATTATGAAAATGATTTTACCACCTGAAGTGGTTAAAACAATGATCATCATAGTCAATAAAATTTATATTTTATGCAAGATGATCATTATTGATAAATAATAAATTGTCATTCATGGATCATGAAATCCTATGAATGAATGAATTCCCCTATGTGAATGTAGTATTAATTACTATATCTCATTTCTTGAAGTGAATGAAATTATTCATGAAAATTGTTGATATGATTTGTGATATCATGAATATTTGAGAGTTGATCAAATGATTAATCCTTCATTTGGTAAATTGAATGTTGTTCAATGATTTATAATTTTGGATGACGATGAGGTGTGTGTTGTGAATCTAGAAGATTCTTCCATATTGGTTCTCACTACCACATTCACCAGCTTTAAAAGATGTGGGGGCTCCTATCCCAGGTATATGTATTGTAAGAAAATATTTGGGCCCGAAATTCCAAAATATTTTGGCGAGAAGTTCTAAATTATGCAATAATCCACTTGGTGATGGGCCTAACCCGTTATGATTATATTATGAATTCATCAACCACCATAAGTGGAAATTATAACGACAAATATGAGTTTGCACAATGAAAGATCCTTGAGATCTTATATGCGTTGATCTTGAAGCAAAATATTTACAAATATTATTTTGATTAAATGCTTCAAAAGAACTCATATATGCATTAGTATATGCTCATATAAAGTACATTTACCGGTAGTGAAAATTAATGAATGACTCCAGAAGAGCGAATATATTCCTACCTGGTAATACAAATTCTTAATACTTTGTTATATCTAAAGTCTCAATGAGATATATGAATGGTATTCTTGAAAATGAATATCATATGAAGACAAAAGAGGTACCTCAATATGTAACACGCATTCATAAAAGTGATTATAAAGAATTTGTTGTGTACAATCGAATAAATAATGGTAAACAAGAAGTTTACTAATCCTGACACTTCAAATATACGACATGATGATTTAGGCCATTTGGGATCAATTATAATGAAAGATATTGATTCAAGTATACATGAGAATCGATTTAAGTAGGCATACATCAGGGGGAGAATGATGAATTTATTTAATGGATGCATGTTTAAAAAATTATCAATGAATTTATTATCATTAAGTCATTATGAATTCCCCCTGTATAATAATTTACCCTGAGGTACCCATTTTTGAGGTAAATTATTTATATCATTAGCAGTTATTATGGAAATAAATTTCCCATATACTTATGAAGAAGTATATATGGGGCGTCCCACCATGTGATCCATCTATATGAAAGATGCATCCACTAAATGATCACATGTGTTATTTGGTTCTGGTGAGTATACATTGCATGTTATTCATGTTGATTAAAAGAAATAACGAGTATCATATATTATTTGGTCCTGCAGAACCATTGACATGATGCTCCCAAAACATACATGAATGTAAAGTGTTGAAAATCAATAATCTAATTATACACACCAGAAGTGTGGTTGAACTGATTGTATAAAACCATTTTTCATCATGAGTAGAAAGCAATAAATATATTTTCTCTTGAAGAGGAAAATGAATATATCGGCAACATTATATATTTTTAGATATTGTCCCTGAAGTGACACTGGTACCATAAAAAATTATGAGATCTCAATCAAATTTTGTTGAGGAGATATTTTCTATGAATGCTTTTAAAACTCATTGATGAAAATGGATTTTGACAGATGTCGACATCATAATAATTGACCAAAATTATTAAAGGAAATTACGAAATGTTCAACATATAGGTTGATTATCAAAACTATCAAGACTATTGAATATTGATGATTGTATTATAAGAAATATTCTTCGTTGTATATTTGGATATTAATATATGAATCCCAGAAGGGTTCGAAATACCCGAAGCATATTAATTAATTATGAAAGTTTCACCCAATATGATAAATTATGGGGTGAACTAAATAAGATGTATCCATATTAAGGAAGAATTTAATTGAATTTATCATCCCATGGTTTGTATGAATCATTGTATTCATCATATTATTAAGGTGTTTTGAAAAACATCTAAAATCTTGAAAATTTTTCTGAAATCAATGACTTATTTGATCATGAAATTACATGTAATGTCCTTGTATTTTGAATTAATCATCCCGAAGATGAAATATTAAATTTTGGAATGGTTTTACCCTTAATGAATAATTGAATATCTTGCTTCCAATAGGGATAGATTTCATACATAAGGGGTTGATGAAGAACATACTTATCCCAGAAGGATTAAATATAAATGCACATATTATTTATCCATGAAAGATATACTTGTACATGTGCATATGTACCTTGAAAATAAAAATAAATCATATTATGATGCAAGGTAATGTTCTTCCCTATTCATTGAAATCTAAAGGGTATAAGTTATTATTATTCCAAAATTAAAAACTGAATGTTTTGGTTATGAATTGAGCATGGACATTCTATGGGTTAAATGTAGTAATGATCACTATGAATGGGAGATATAACTGTTGTACTCTTTTTCCATTAGACAAGTTTTTTCCACTGGGTTTTCTTGATAAGGTTTTTAATGAGGCAACACTCTGGGGGCTTGATGTTACTGTACACTTTTCCCCTAATCAAGTGTTTTCCCCTAAAGGGTTTTTCCTTAATGAGGTTTTTAATGAGGAAATCATACATCATAATAGATATATAAGGGAATGTTATAAATTATTATGGATATATATAATTAATGGAAATTTTTTATCTTCCCCATGAGTTATAATTTTCAATGAGACCATTCATTATTACTTTTGGTCTTCCTCCAATGTACTGGAGAAATAATTAAATAATAATATTAATTGATGTCCTGAAAACACAATTAAATGATATAATCAGGGGTCTTGGGAATGCTATACTCTTTTTCCCTTCATCAGGTTTTTCCCACTGGGTTTTCTTGATAAAGTTTTTAATGAGGCAGCATGACATGATTTTTTTTTATTTTGGCTTCACTTATTTTTCCCACAGGGTTTTTTTAAGTGAAGATTAAATAAGGTTCCATGAAATTATGACATCCAAGGGTGAGTGTTATAAGATATTATTAATGGATGTCATAATTATGACAATAATGATTACTCCTCCATTCCTAATTAATTCCCCTCTTAATAGCCAACCTTTCATATTCTCATCGTTGGATCAGATCTCATGTATTCTATAAATATGGTGATATATTAATGAAATGATATGGACCTTTGGATATACATTGTGCCCTTTAATTTTTGTTTTTCTCTTGTATATGTATTTCCATTTGCCATTATCACCGTCATATGCAAATTGGACACTCGCTTTCTGAATGATGCATTTTGCCTACGATCGATCTTACATTTCTGGTTTCAAAATGCTTTCCAATTTCAATCGACGTTCGATCGATTTCACAACAAAAATATTTAATTCCAAATTACTTTAAATATATACCTCTCAAATGATTTTCATCCTCCATAATCAAATTCAAATAAGAAAAGGCTAAAGCTTAATATCAAGAAGAAGATACCACTCAAATAGGATCCTAACTACTAATGGAAACCCAAACACGTCCAAGAAAATAGGGTTTGAAATGGTTAAATCTTTGAATAAACCATAAACCTTAAATTGTTTAAAAACTCATTTAAATTTCTCAAAACAATTTCCTTTAAAATGTTTCAGTGTACACCCACCCAATTCTACTGGGAAATAAATCATTTTCTTTAACGTAAACTGCATACATCCCCTTTTATATTAAATCAAAACTTTAAGATCAGTTTGGAAATATATATTAATTATTTCCAAGAATAATTAAAAGTATATTATTATTATTAATTATTAATAAATTAATAATAAATATTAATTCTTAATTAATTACTAATAAATAATAAATATAATACCTAAATAATAAATAGCTATTACCATTTACTTTTAAACTAGTACCTAACCTGTGCATTTTTACAACATGATCATTTAATTACAAATTTTCACATGCTCAGAAAATTATGGTAATGATCTATGAAATTTGTGTCACTCATTGGGAGAGTGGGAGGAAATTGGAAGAAGAAATGAAGTGAGTGGGCTACTCGTGACAAATGGAAATAGAGTGAAGACTGGCGATGAAAAATGTAGGTGGAAACATTCCATATAACTAAAGATGTGAATTTATCTGCATAGGTATATATAAATTAAATCATTGTATGAATAAAGTATGCATACAAGTGTATGTGATTTTCAAAGAATGTGGATGGAAGCATTAAAAAAAACTAGAAATGTGAATTTATGTGTACAGGTGTATATAAATTAAATTAATGTATGTATAAAGCATAGAGTACTAACACCCTATCTCATGGAGGATTATCGACTTCTATAGGTGAAGGTCTTGTACCCAATAATGTGGGGGAGTACTGACTTCAACTGTAGTATGAGAGACCATCACCTCATCGGGATCAAGTGAATGCTAATGCCATACCTGAACGGCTTGATACAAAGGAATCATGGCCCAAAATAGTGACGTATTAACTCTATGATTAATGTTTACCCTCACATCATAATTTCACTAACTAGCATAAAAATGAATTTTCGCAGTGCTACCCTTGAACAGCGCTAAAAAAGCACTGATAAAGGGGGTACCTTTTTCAGCGCTGAAAAAAATGCTGATAAACGGTAATTTTAACAGCACTAAAAAATAACTATTAAAATTAACCCTTTATCAAGGATTTTTTAGTGTAATGTTCCTGATTTTTCATGTAATTTTTTTAAAAAATATATATGGGATTATTTTCGAGACTGGGCGTTGAGACGACACGTGATTCTGAGCCCCGGGGTGCCCAGAATAAATGTTTGAATTATTTTTTAAGTTTATTAAAAATAGCACGCATTCTCAGTTTTTGTATCTTTTAAATGAGTGATTGGATTTGAAATCTGAGGGCACAATTGTGTTCAGAGTAGCAGGTTTTGCTTAGGCAAGACCTAACCTCAACCAATTTAGGTCGACTGTGAAAAATATTTTTCATACGTTTTAAAGAAGAATAAAAATAAACTTAAAAATTTTTATTTTATTTTTCTTTTAACATTTCTCAACGACACATCAATGTTGTGATGCAGCGACAAGGCGGTTGTTTCCTTTCATAAAGGAAACAGTGTGGTGACACTAAAACGTAGTGAAACAGCGATGCTGACACACGTTTCTTTATTTAATAATTTAGTATAGATACGAGATCAGATTCACGATCCCTTAAGGTTCTGAAAAAAAAAGATATAAAATGTGTTGTAAAATCCTCTCGTCGACGAATAATGAATGGTGGAGGATTGATGATCGGATTCAGAACAGGTGTCGGCGGTTAGACGAACGACGAACGCAGGACTCACTCATCGTCAATGATCCATCCAATCCTCAAGGTAGGGGGTTTATTTCTATATGATTTTCTTTCCCTATTTTGCTTTCAACGATGAACATGGACCAACCCACGAACAGATTAATTCGCGGTTATATTGTTTATGAGGAATGATTAAAAATGCGGGATTAATGTGGGAGTTAGATCTTTGTGATTTTTAATCCTATTCAGGACGACATGAAAAAAGGTCGGGATTCATTCTAAATGGTGTTCTTGGTGCCTTTCCTATCCTCGTTCTTGTGTTTTCACCGATAGACCCATGTGGTCACGTCGGGCTTTATCGGGAGGTTTCGAATGTGATCGTACCCACGAATCAACGACAAGACAATCTTGAACCCATGACAGTGAAGATGGGGACCAAATGATTGTGAGGGTTTTCCTGGTTCAAAAAAACAGACCACCACAGTGACGATGGTGGTCCACGGAAGGGGAGCTACCGACGACAGCGCACGACGGTGCCGGTGATAGCGTGACCACCTAGCACCGGCGGCCGTCGGCTTGACGGACGATGGTAGAGATCCCCATAGAAACCACCCCTAGTTAGAGGCCATTGGCAGGCCTCGGCAGGGGGGCCATGGTCCAACTAGACCGTGACGGCGGGACCCCACAACAATCGCTGTGAGGTGGTCATGTGGCGGACCACCATGCCCAACATGGTGACCACCCCATGTTGATGGGGAGAGGATGCAGCTGTTGTCGTATCCCGGTCGGACAAACCGGTCTACTTCAGGAGACCGGGCTAGAGCCAGTGGACCAGACCGATAGTAGGCTAGGTCGACCAGGCGGGTCAGGTCAGACCTGGTGACTCAGGTCGGACTTGGACCCAGTCAAACCCTTTTAACTTAAATGCCCATAACACTCAAACCGTGTGTCTATTTGACGATCCATTTGCGGCATTGGGAGCCTCGCGACAAGGTGGTCCTTTTAATATACTCTAAGTGAGTTTTTGTGGAAGTTGGAATGTAACCTTTTGGCTTGATTAGGTTCTCCCAGAACGATCATGTTAAGGATGTAATCTTGTGATTGGCTATGACCTATTAGCTATGTGATTACCTAGACTATGTGTCTTACCTAGATGGTTTCTCTTACCTAGAATGTGTGTCTTACCTAGACTATGTGTCTTTCCTAGACTATGTGTCTCACTTAGACTGTGTGTCTGCCCTTGACTGAGTCAGAACTCCCTTCCCCACTAAGGTGTGGTTCCTCTAGTCTTTGATGAAACTCTATATGTTACTGACACTCCGTGTGTTACTAACACTCCATGTGTTAGCTACACTTCATGTGTTACCGGAACTCCATATGTTACCTACACTCTATGTGTTACTACTTTAGGGTACTGTGGATTCTTGCAACAATCATGTTTACATATCATAGACATATACTTGGCGTGAGTTGACTCTAGTGACTCTCGTGATTATACTTCTTAGAGGCTATAGTTCATGTACCTCTTTGGTAGTTATCTGGGTGTATTTCTTAGTAATTACTTTGTCGTATACTTCATGTGATTCTTTTGTGGTATTATTTGTGTGATTCCTTTGTGCTATTCTTTATGTGATTCCTTTGTGGTATATTTCTTAGTGATACCTTTTTGGTTTGGGGTCCCTATTGAGTATTATTTTACTCACCCCTGCACGGGCTTCGCCCACACATGTCATGTCTTGTGCAGATGATTGGAAGCTTTGATGGATTCCTTGGTGGACCAGAAACAGGGGTGCTTTAGGGTGACCTGACAGACGTGGTATGCTTTAGCGACATTAATACAACTTACTGTACCTACCCTTCAGGTAGGGTTTTCTGTAGATGAGATCCAAGAGCTTGTAATTTTCCTTTTCAATTGGGCTTGTATTCTGGACCCTTTTTTTAGTTTTTTTACCTTACTATGAGTGAGTTTCCTTAGTGGTTTGCATCCATGTTTACTTAGTGTTTTCAGTTTCTGATTTTTTTTGGAGACAGGTGTGTGCGTACAGGAACTAGGGAAAATGCCTCTCACTTTTGGGATATGTCTACTCGGCGCTAGTCGCTAGCCCCTGGAATATGGGAGGCGGGATTGGGGTAGTCACGACATGGGTCTCGGGGGACGGGTCTCGACAGAGTTTTATCAAAGGGAGGTCAATTTTACTCTTGTTTTGGGAAAACAATGTTAAGTGTTTTGAGTTCGACTTTCAGGTCAAGGAACACAGTGTTGGTGCGGCGACTGACGTATCCATACACCAGGATCTTGAATTCTGCTTTCTGAATCTGTTCATGAAAAAACTAGTTGTAGGGGAAATCAATGGTTCATGCATCATATCAGAATTGAGTGTGTTCTCATGTCCTTCTTATGTCAGAGTCATCTCACCAAGTATACTTTATTGACTGTGGTACATCTTGTTTTGTTTTAGGATGCTTCCACACAAGAAACTGACTAAGATTCCATTACATGACCAAGAGGATGGTATGTCAAGTGATGATGCATCAGTACAAGGACCATTGCTAGAGATAGAACCTATCGGCGGTGTACTAACAATACCATCACCGAGAGAGCAGCAGTTCCTACCAACGCTACCGGTAGATAAAGCACGCAGGGTTAATGCATTGCATGATTTCCAGAGGTAGGGACCTTCTAGGTTTTGAGGTGAGATAGATACTCAGGTAGCTGAAGATTGGTTGGATGTGGTGATGTGAGTCTTCTGCATAGTGAGGATTCCTCCTGACCAGATGGTAGTCCTAGCCGCGATTCTTCTTCGGGGATCGACGGGGAGATGGTGGAGCCTGAGGACTCTGATGCATGATGAGGTGACACTATCCTAGTCATATTCCGAGTGCCTCTCCAGGGAGGAGTTATTTCTAGAGACGTTATGCTTTGTGCGTATATAGGATCTACTATACCTACAGCAGGGCAGTCGGTCAGTTGCAGAGTACTTAGCGAGATTCACGAATCGTTCTCGCTACTCTACAGATATGGTGCGGGACTCGTTCTTTAGGGATCGTACCATCGAGAAAGGACTACGTTGGGATATCATGGCATCAATGATATCCCTTAGCATCCCTAAACATTCTAGGGTGCTGGAGCAAGATCTACTCGTCAAGATCTTTCTTGCGGAGCAGACACCAGCGATGGGAGCTACCACCGGGCGACAAGTAGCAGAGTCTTCGACAGCCAATAGCCGACAACTGACATATGGGTCCCAGGGGACCAGACAGTCTAGGGGGAGACCCCAGGACATAGGATCAGTGATGTGGGTATCCCAGGTCAGAGCGAGTCAGCTGAAGGTCAGACTGTGCTACCCGTGCGGTGGTCGGGGGTATCCGGTTAGTGATTGTCTGACCTGCCATATGACCAACTAGGAGATGGTCGAGGGACCACTGAGGTAGGGGTGGAGGTAGGAATAGGGAGGTACTCTAGGTGGTGGGTGTGGAAGAGGAGTGGGACGAGTGGCAAGATGTGGACATAGGTTCGAGGCACTACCACCACCACCCCCATGTGGTCCACCCTGAGCTCCGGAAGATGGGGGATAGGGGTGAGGCAGCTCTAGGCGATGGAGGTATATGATCCTGAGACTCCTGAGATTATTAGAGGTACGATCTTTGTCATTTCCACCCTAGATGTGGTTTATATATACACAGGTACTAGTCACTCTTTTCTCCCCATAAACCTTTTTTGAGAAATAGAGATTCCAGTGGAACCGTTAACTCAATCCCTACACTTAAAGACTCATACGAGAGAATATTAGACGATCACACATCGGTACCAACAGTGTGACCTTACTCTTGGGAGTGAGAGTTTTGGTTGGGATCTCTTAGTGGAAACATTGAGGCCTTATGATGTCATTCTGGGTATGGAATTGTTATCCATAGTTCATGCTCAGATCGACTGTTTTAGATGCATAGTGCGATGTGTCTGTGCAGATGGGACCAGATTTTTATTTATCGATGAGAAGGAAATCGAAGCAGTGTGGGATGGAATCACACGTACGAGGGTGCAACTGATCACACATCAGTTGGCTAACATGAACCTCAGTATAGTGGATGAGAAGAGTCCTCATTTTCCTACAGTGGTGGATGAGTACAAGGACATCTTTCCAGAATATGTTCCAGGACTACCTCCTCGTAGAGAGATATAATTCCACATTGAACTATACCTTGGGACGACATTGATATCCACATCGGAATAACAAATGTCTTCTGCAGAGCTTCGTGAATTGAGGGTACAAATGGAGGACTTGCAGAGTAAGGAATTCATGATACCCAGTGTTTCACCATGGGCAGACCCAGTTTTGTTTTCCAAGAAAGAATACATGAGCTTGAGGTTATGTTTGGACTTCCGGCACTCGAACTAGGTCACCATGAAGAATAAGTGTCCACTACAGAGTATTGATGACCTCTTTGATCAGCTGAAGGGTGCAAGATAGTTCTCAAATATAGACCTCAGATCAAGCTATCATCAGCTTTGGGTGCGGGATGAGGAAATCCTGAAGACAGCCTTCAGATGTCGCTATAATCACTATGAGTACTTAGTGATGTTGTTTGGCATGAAGAATGACCCAATAGTGTTTATGGGACTCTTGTAGATTCTAGGTGTAGCAGAAGTGCGGTTGGGATGACACCCAACATTAATTTTTACCATGATCAATGATTATTACGGGATGAATATGATGATGAACACCAGTCTCCATAGAATATAATAAATGATTTAGATAAAGACTGAAGAGGCCCAAAACCTTTAGATAGGATCTTGAACATCATGTTTATAATTAAGTTAATTAATTTCAAAAAAATAAAATAAAACCTGGATCTTTGATATTTTCTTCATTAATGATGTTGATCATCTGGAATGACCCTTCTAGATTATCTTGTTGCGCTTGCAAGGATCCAAACTAGAATCCCTCTAGTGGTGATCCACATGTTCTCCGATGGCCTCCGATTGACACCAATCATTCTCCAGGTGCTAGCACGATGAAGCGAGTGTCTTGTATCGATCATTATTGATCAGTTTTTCTTCAGTCTTGAAGAATCTCTCACATTATTGAGAGGGGTGGGAAGAGGATTCTAGAAATAAATTGTTTAGCTCAATAATTCTCAATTCACTAGGTGTGAAGTTTGTTCTAGGGAACAATAGATGTACATGTCTATTTATCAACATGGGTCTTCAGTTAAAATAATTAATTGAGTAAAAGAAATTAAAAACATTAATAACCTTAGAGAAAACCCATTCTTTTAATAATAATACCACATCATTATTTACAGTGTTCCAACTTGCACAAAACAGAATTATAAATAAAATTCCACATTACAAAATAATAGCAACATTATAATTATTTCAACTTCTGCTAGCTAGTTAAATAATTATTTACCCTCTTGAAAATAATTATTTTACTACCAGACCGACCTCGGTCTGCTCAAACTCTACTTCCATTTTATTTAACACCTGAATAAATAAATAAATAAATTATTCTCTTAAATAAATATTTTATGTAAAAACTAGTAAATAAATATTTATTAAATGTTCAATAAAATAAATAAATATATTTTACTCACAATCTGGTGAATAAATATTTATTTAATTTATGCGATCATTTTAACTTGAATAAAATTATTCCGTGGTCTTGAGAATAATATTTATTTCATCAATTGAATTCATATATAATTTAACTGAGACCACCAAAAACACTTAGTGTGTGACCCTCTAGGATTCTTTCTCATTGGAATTAGGCGGGCTTGCCTAAAGTCCAAGAGTACTATCTAGTAATGGGTCAAGGAACCCAAGAGAAAGAACTTAAAGTCACAACAATGAAATCCACATACAAATGATTTCTATGTAATATAATCCCTTTGTCTCAATATCTCATCAATCTATTTTTATGATAGTGTCATTAACCATTATTCTTGATACGTCGTTCTTTGACTACCTAAAATAAACTCATCGTTACACCATGGCCATGCAATTTTACACGATGGTTCTATTTCAACAAAAGGGCTGAGATATCAACTTCCATAAATGGAAGGGACAAATCCTTCCTCGACTTTTCCATTAATAATATGCCACTAATAACACACCCAATGTACCCTACTTCCTTCCAACTGTCTGCATGACAGTTTTCATCAGTAAATCAAAGTGCACAAGTCATGACATTTATTATGACAATATTAAAGTCTAATGATCATTACATAGGCTCCCAGATAGGAATATATGATGACACAAAAACATACAGAATTCTTACTGGCAGGTCTATTCTCATAATATCTTATCTTAGATATTACCATGTGAGAACTTCATTAGAGGAAGTCTAATATTCTTATGAGTACTCATACCTGACAGTTTGTATGCTATGTGTACCATCATATTATGTCATCTAACTACAGAAGAATATTGTTATAGAATTTCAAGGTTCTCCTCATAACCGGGAACTTCCATGACCTTATCAATGCAAAAAATACTCTAGGACATTATTACATCATAGTCATACATAATAATTAACAACATGTAATAAGATGTTTAATATTTAAATACATTAAATATCCATGTAATAAAAGTACAAATATTTGGTTCTAGGACACCGAATCTAACAAACTCCCACTTGGACTAGAGCCAACTGACTATGACTTTCAGTCCGCTAGACCTCACATGATGATCATGTTTCTTTTGAGTTAAGGATTTAGTAAAGGGGTCTTCCAATTTGTCTTCCATGAAAATACTACTCACTACAACTTCACCTCTCTAAAAAAATACCTCAAGAGATGATACTTCCAAAGTATGTGCTTCGTCCATTGATGTGACCTTGACTCTTTTGGGAGATCCACCGCTGCAATATTATCACAGTATACTGTGATGGGATCTTTACATCTAGGTATCACATTCAGCTCTTGGATGAAGATTCACATCCAAACTACTTCTTTAGCTACCTTGGAAGCTGTGATATACTCAGACTTTGTTGTAGAATTCACGACCACACCTTTGAGCTCTTCCAGCTCACTGTACCTCCATTTTAAGTGAATATGTATCCCGTTTGGGACTTCATGTCATCTTGATCAGTCAGGAAACTATCATATGCATATCCTATAATGACTAGTTCCTAATCTCTTCCATAAACTAGGAACATATCCAAAGTATACCTCGGATACTTTAGTATAGTCTTGATTGTCAACCAATGGTGGCCACCTGGTTCAGCTTGATATTTTCCTACCATACTCAATGCGTAAATGAAATCTAGCCTAGTACATAGCATGTCATACATGACTAACCCAATGATTTATGCATATATATTCCTTGCCATTATATTTCATTCCTCATGCATCTGAGGATACATTTTCTTAGAAAGATGAATGTTATGTGACGCTGGCAACAATCCCATCTTGGATTGTTCCATACTAAATCTCTTCAGTATCTTATCAATGTGTGTACTTTGACTTAGGCCTAAAAATCTATTGGATCTATCATGATGGATCTTGATCCCAAGAATATATGATGCCTCTACCAAGTCCTTCATAGAGAAGCATTAATTCAACCATTCATTAATAGACTATAAGACTGGTATCCCATTTCTAATATGTAATATGTCATCAACATATACTATTAGGAAAATGACTACACTCCCACTAAACCATTTTTTGACAAACGGCTCACATTAATTCTTGATAAAACCAAATTTCATTATGGCTTCATCAAAATTAATGTTCCATGAACTGAATGCTTGCTTTAATCCATAAATGGATTTCTGTAACTCTCATACCTTATTGGCATCCTTTGGAGTCATAAACCCTTTAGGTTGTGTCATGTAGACATCTTCATGAATGTTCCTATTAAGGAAGGATATTTTGACATCCATTTTCCAAATCTCATAGTCATGGTAAGTGGAAATGGACAATATAATTTTGATGGATTTCATAATTACAACTGGTGAAAAGGTTTCATCTTAGTCAATGCCTTGATGTTGATTGAACCCTTTTGCAACTAGTTGTGCCTTATAGGTACGAAATTGTCCTTCCATGTCCAATTTATTCTTGAATACCAATTTGTAACCAATAGGCTTTACATCAACTAGAGGATATACCAAAATATAGAGTTGTTTTTGTACATGGAATCTATTTTAGAATTCATGGCTTCGTGCCACTTAGAAATATCTGTGCCACTTACTGCTTCCTTGTAGGTTAGAGGATCATTATTATAAAATAATAATGAGTCACCATACTTGGTAACTATAAAACCATACTTTTCCGGTTCTCTAACCCCTCTTTTACTCCAACATAGTTCTTGTGTCTCTGGAATAGTTATTTCTTCCATGGGGCTTTGTGGAATCTATTCCTGTACCAACTGTTGTGTACCTTGATCCTTGACTTCATCAAATTATATCTCACTCCCACTATCTCTTTTAAATATTTTCTCCCTCTTATGTAATATAGCGTGTCTTGCCTCTATAACCTTTTTTGAGGGTTTTTATAGGTAATATGCCCTTGTTTCCTTGGGGTATCCTATAAAGGTACACTTTGTGCTTTGGGGTGCATGTTTGTTACCTAAAGAGGCCTTAAAAAATGCATCACTTCCCCACACATGTAAATTCAGAAACATGTATTTATTTCCACTCTAGAACTCGAATGGAATACCATTTATCGATTTAGTTAGTACTTGGTTCAGTATGTGCACAACTGTTTGTAACGAATATCCCCAAAAGGTTAATGGGAGACTTACATGACTCATTATTGATCTCACCATGTCCAATAAGGTGTGGTTTCTCCATTTCCTCACACTATTACACTGGGGATTGTAAGGATGAGTGAGTTGGGATAGGATCCCAAACTCCCTTAAGTAATAAATGAAGTCTTGATTAAGATATTATCCACCTCGATCTGAGCGGAGTTTCTTAATCTTCTTACCAAGATGGTTCTCAACTTCATTCTTATATTCTTTGAACTTATTAAAAGAATCTGAATTATACCTCATTAATTAGATATATCCATATCTACTAAAATCATCAGTAAAATTTATGAAGTATGAGTACCCTCCCCTTGCTTCAACTGGAAATGGTCCACACACATTAGTATGAACCAATTCAAGAATCTCTTTAGCCCTTTCACCTTTACCATTAAATGGGTCTTTGGTCATTTTACCTTATAAACATGGATGGCATACAACAAGTGGTTTTAGGTCGAAATAATATAAATATCCATCTTGATGTAACTTTTTCAAGCGTTTCTCATTTACATGACCTAGCCGGTGATGCCAAAGTTCGATGTGGTATGAGTCATGTAATGTATCTTTGTTATCAATTGCCATTACTTGGCTTGTGTAATCCAACAAGTAAAGACTATTGTATAAATGTGCCCTAACCAAAAAAATGTTATCTTTGTAAAAGAATCAACATTTATTTCTAAACATGAAAATCAATCAATCTATATCTAATCTGGATATGAAAATAATTTTTTTAGTAATAGACGACACATAATAACAACCATTTAACACCAAGATCATCCCAATTGGCAACATGACATGGTAGTCCCTGACAGCTACAGTAGTGATTCTGGATCCATTGGTTGCCTGTAGATCTACCTCCCCTCATTCAATCTTCCTGGATCTACTTGGTTCCTATATTTGGATACATATATGATCACCAAAATCTATATCTAATTCCCAATTTGTAGAAATAGATATATTAAATTCAATAACAAACGTACCAAAATATTCCCCTTACTTCTTAGGCTGGGTGAAATTATTCTTCCAGTGGCCCTTCTTGCCACATACGAAACAAACATCTTCTTATTACCTTGCCTCCCCCTTGATCTTCCTTTTCTTGGAAGGGCATGAAGAATATTTGGGCTTAAATCTCTTCTCATTCCCTTTCTTCTTATTCACCATAAGGACATAAGGATTTTCACGCTTCATATATTTGTATACTTGGAGAATGAGGATAAGAAGATCGGATAGAGACTTATCAATACTATTCATATTGATATTAACAACAAAGATAGAGAAGATATGAGGGAGTGATGCAATAATGATATTGGTATCGAGTTCTTCAGGGAGTTTAAACCCTAGAACCTCAAAGTGATCAATGTTTCCAATGATCATGACTACGTGAGGCCCAACTGGGGCACCCTCTCCAAGCTTATTCTAAAAGAGTCCCTTGTATATCTCAAACCGTTCTTGTCTTTCTCTCTCATAGTAAAGACCATGATGGTGCTCGATCATGCTATAGACATCCATGTTTTCATGAGACTTCATGAGGTCACTAAACATTGATGATAGAATCAAACATTGAACGTAGACCACGTCGTTTATATGTTTCTCATAGACAAAGAACTCTTCGTCACTCACCTCTTGGGAAGGAGGATTAGGTAATGCTGACTCCAGCATGTAAGACTTCCATTCATGGTGTAGAATAACCTGAAGGTATATAAACCATTCCTGGAAGTTATTTCTAGTGATTATTTTGTATTTATCTAGAATTTATCGTAGGTATAGTGTGGTTAAAGAGTTTGGAATTTTATTCTACAATTAAAAGAGCATATCATAAGTAATTTCTTGATTACATTTTATGAGAAAGGATAAATTAATTTTATTAAGTATCCTGTTATTTTATCAACTCCCAATGGACCTCACCATTGAATTTAGAATATCCATTTTCCATGAAATTCTAGTGGTAAGGATCCATATTCCCCTTCACATAACCCCAGCAAGGGTTGGTCAATATATTTTAAGGTATTTAGGTAGGCAGGTCTTTGCCAACTCTGAGCTTAGAGCTCCTTGATCTATTGAGTGGACTCCCCAATTCGGAAATCCTGACTTTAGATTTCCTCATCTCTTTCCTCCAATATTACACCAAGTCTAGCAAGGGATACCCCTCTCGATGTAATATGGTTAAGTCAACCTGAAACCTTTCATAAGGGATTCATGTATAAAAGTAAGTGTCCCAACAAGGGTTGGTGAAACACATAGTTTTATTGAGTTTTTCCCTTAATCAAGTAATGGAAGGCTTGGTCCGACTTAATATTTTATTTGAGGTATTTTTATCTCTTATGCATGAATTGCTTATTATAATTATCACATGCCTTTTAATATTAAGTGGAACTTAATATTAAACAATGAAACTAACAGAAATAAAATAAAGAAAAGCGCCTGATCATGAGCTTTTTTAATGGTTCATTTATCTAGTGGTTGATAAACTAACCCTGACCTAGGGGAGAAACACCTTGAACTTTTTGGATTCATGTTTATAGATTTCCACCTATCAACCTCTGTATCTCCTGGGATTAGTTTTGTCTCGGCTCCAGCTTGAACCACCTCCTCTAGCTTGGGAGTTCCATCCATTACATTTTCTTTTTCATTATCTCACACACAAGTGAGGGGTAAAAAGGGGGGTTTATATAAAATAAACCATGGGCACTCAAGCCCTACATATTAATGAGGAGAGATGGATCATAGGCCAAAAATTAATTAAAATGAAACCAATCACATACAAAGGTCTTGGTCTAGCTCATGATCACCCAAAAACATGCAACGAGTTACATATTTAATAAAACTAGTATTCAATTATTTAATCATTCTTATTAAGATAAATTGTGCTTGAATCGATTAATTATTATCTTTAATTAATCAATCCTTTTATCTAAATACTTTTCTTAATTTCCCTAAGAATCTCATCGTTGTACATAAATTCACCTTGGAGGTAAGCTGGTGAATACCCGTTTGAATCTACCCAACATGTATTATATTCAAAAAACTATTTTAATATTCGGACATATGGCATACATGATGCTTTAATGCATAGAGTAAAAACATGTAGTATGATTCATACATGATAAGAAGTTCTGAACATTACACAAAAATTAAATTTTTAACTTCATGTAATTTGGTAAAGTACATGGCGTGTAGTTCTGAATACATGACGTGTACTACCTTCACCGTCTTTCCTGAAGTACATGCCTAGGGAATCGGCGTGTGAGGAATAATTCAGAAATTTTAGAGTATACACTGTGTATGGTGGGCTACATGTCGTGTTGTCTCTACGTTACACAGTTACTGGTCATCTTAGCCATGTATGGAATACACGGTTCGGCCCCTGACCTGAAGATACTACACATCGTGTCCAGTGGGCCACAAGGTGTGTAATTAGGTAAGTGTGTGCCTATCTATCCTGATAAACACATGGTATAGAATTAACTACACCACGTGTAATAAATGCACAGTAATTGAGTAATTTTTGAATTACTCCTGATGCGTTGAACACAACTACACGACGTGTAGTCCAGATTACATGGCATGTATGGCAGAGAAAATGACGTGTAAGTCCGAACACATGATGTGTACTTTTTTGTCACCTGGATAGAATCATCGGTTCCTCTTGATGATTTTTAATTTTAATTAAAAAATAATTTGTTTCTAGGAAATATGTGAGCAACGAAAAGAGGGAGAACAGATCTCAAAATCTAGATTATAAGAATGATTAACCTTGAATTGAAAAACTAAATTATTAAACTGTAAATTATCAACAAATTATTTAAATAATATAAACTATGATGTAACCCCTCTGATACCACTTGTAGGTTCTGGGCACAGCGGAAGAGCGGTTGGACCAACACCCAACATTAATTTTTAACATGATCAATGATAATTCCAGGATCAATACGATGATCAACTCCAGTCTACACAGAATATAATTAAAGATTTATATAAAGAAGGATGAGTCTAGAAATATTTAGAGAGGATATTGCACATCATATTTATAATTAATTTAATTAATTTCATAAAGAAAATAATACTTGGATCTTCAGTATTTTATTCGTTGATGATGTTGATCATCTGGAATAATCCTTCCATATTATCTCATTGCACTTGCGAGGATCCAAACTGGAATCCCTCTAGCGGTGATCCACATGTGTTCTGATGACCTCTGATTTACACCACTTGTTCTTCGAGTGCTAGAGCGGTGAAGAGAGTGTCTTGTGTAGGTCGTTATTGATCGCTTGTTCTCTAGACTTGAAGAACGTCTCTTTTTCATGAGAGGGATGAGAAGAGGATTCAAGAGAGGAATTGGTTATCTCGACAATTCAAAATTCATTGGGCGTGCAGTTTGGTCCATGGAACAATAGATGTACATGTTTATTTATCGACATGAGGCTTTGATTATAATATTTAATTGTGTAACATCAATTAAATACATCCACAACCTTAGAGAAAATATGTGCTTTTAATAATAATACCATGTCATTATTTATGGTGCGCCAACTTGCACAAAACAGAATTATAAATATATTTTTTCTCATAAAATAATAGGAGTGTTATTATTATTTCAACATTTTCCAACTAATTAAATAATTATTTACCATCTTGAAAATAATTATTTGACTATTGGACTGACCTTCGTCCACTCGAACTCTACCTCCATTTATTGAACACCCAAAGAAATAAATAAATAAATTATTCTATTAAATAAATATTTTTTTTACAAACTAGTAAATAAATATTTATTTAATGATCAATAAAATAAATAAATATATTTTACTAACAATACAGTGGATAAATATTTATTTAATTTATGTGATCATTTTAACTTGAATAAAATTATTCCACGGTCTTGAGAATAATATTTATTTCATCAATTAAATTCAAATAGAATTTTACTGAGACCACCAAAAACACTTAGTATGTGACCCTCTAGGAATATTTCTCGTTGGAATTAGGCGGGCTTGCCCAAGGTATAAGAGTACTGTCTAGAAATGGGTCATGACACCCAAAAGAAAGAACTTAAAGTCGCAATAATGAAATCCACATACAAATGCTCACTGTGTAATATAATCTCTTTGTCTCAATATCTCATCAAGCTGGTTTCATGATAGTTTCGTCAACCTTGATGCTTGATACGTTGTTCTTTGACTACCTGAAATAAATTTTTCTTTACACCATGGCTATGGAATTTCGTGTAATAGTTCTATTTCAATCAAAGGTCCGAGATATCAACTTCCATAAATGGAAGGTACAAATCCTTCCACGACTTATCCATTAATAATATGCCACTCATGACCCACCCAACATACCCTACTTCTTACCAGAAGTCTGCATAATGGTTTTCATCAGTAAATCAAAGTGTGGGAGTCATGAAACATATTAATGATAATCTTAAAATATAAGGATCATTACATGCGCTCGCAAATAGGAATATTTAATGACACCAAAACATTTTTAATTCTTACTGGCGGGTCTTTTCTCGTAATCTCTTATCTTGGAGATTACTAATTGTGAACTTCATGAGAGGAAGTCTCATCTTCTTACAAGTACTCACACATGATGGTATATATGCTATGTGTCCCATCATAGTATGTCATCCAACCGCATAACTATATTTAAGAATATCGTCATAGCATTTCAAGGTTCTCATCATAGCAGGGAACTTCCATGACCTTATTAATGCAACAAATACTCTATGACATTATTATATCATAGTAATACAAAATAATGAAAAATATATAATAAGATGTTTAATATTTAAATACATTAAATATCTATGAAATTAAAGTACAAATAGTTAGTTCTAGGACACCGACTCTAACAACTCATGAATAAGATCTTCCAACCCTACCTAGACTGGTTTGTAGTGATCTTTACTGATGATATATTGGTGTACTCAGCGTCCAAGGAGGAGAATGTGATACACTTGTGGATGGTCCTAGACTTACTCTAAGAGAACCGAATTTATGGGAATCTCTCAAAGTTTTAGTTCTAGATACAATAGGTCCACTATTGGGAACACATCATTTTGGCAGCTGGAGTTACATTAGATCCAGCAAATATAGAGGCAGTTCTTTCTTGGGAGCCACCCAAGAACATTACCGAGGTGCGAAGTTTCCTTGAGTTTTATGGGCACTATTGGAGGTTCGTACCCAACATTTCTATAGTAGAAACATCCATGATAGCCTTAACATGAAAGGGGAAACCCATCGTGTTGATGGAGAAGTTTTAGGAGAGCTTTCAATAGATGAGGTAGAGTTTGACGAGTGCTCCAATCCTGAGATTTCTAGAGGAGATTGTTGAGAACGTGGTGTTCTATAACACATTGGGAACCGGGATCGGTTGTATCTTGATGTAGGGGAAATAGGTGATTACTTACGGTTCAGAGAAGTTGAGACCACATGAGTAGAACTACGCGACCCACAATCTGGAGCTGGCGATGGTAGTCTTTGCATTGAAGATGTGGAAAAAATACCTTATGGGTGAGCGATTTATCATCTACTCGGACCAAAAAATCCATAGGTATATATTTTCTTAAAAGGATCTAAACCCGAGACAACAGTGTTGTCTAGAGTTCCTCTAGGACTACTACTTTGACATAGTCTATTCTCCTAGGATGGGGAATGTGGTGGAAGATGCTCTTAGCCGGAGATGGAGTTAAAAGCTATTGAATGAGGCCTCAGAGCAGTTGGCCTCGCTTCAGATATCCTTCATGGATAGAGATAAGGCAGCTTATCTCTAGTCAATGGGGGTTACCCCTCCACTCTTATAGTGATTCAGGGGGGCACAATTCAGAGATATTAGTTGTGAAACTACACGCGCTCAAATATCCATAGGGCATGCCCCTGATGGATATTCGAAAGTTGGGGAGCACTTCATCCTTTTTAGAGGATGCACAGTTTTACTAGCGATGTTACGGGAGTAGGTGTTGAGGGAGTTCCACACATCTCCTTTTCTGGTACATCTAGGAGTGTAAAAGATGTACCAGGACCTCTGATATTAGTTTTGGTGGCTGGGGATAAAGAAGGAATTGATAGAGTTTGTCTCTATATACCTCACTTATCAGCAAGTGAAGGACAACCACCAGGTTCCAGCGGGTTTGGCTCAACCCCTTGATGTGACTAAGTGGAAGAGGGATGAAATATTGATGGAATTCGTGACGGGTTTACTATGTACTTCCAGGGGGAATGATACCATCTGGGTGATCGTTGACCGAATCACCAAGTCATCCCACTTCCTAGAAATTTGGGAACATGATTCAGTAGAGGGCATGGGATACCTCTACATATAGGAGATAGTTTGACTCCATGGATTCCCATCTACTATAGTGTCATATCATGATGAATGATTTACATCCTAGTTATGGAAAGTATTGCAGGAGGTGTTTGGGAATCAACTATGCTTGAGCACAACTTTTCACCCGTAGATATATGGTCAGATAAAACAGACCATTCGGGTCTCAGAGTACATTTTGTGTGCTCGAATCCTTGATTTTTTCTAGAGTTGGGAGGATTACCTACCCTTGGTGGATTTTGTGTACAGTAATAGCTATCACCCCACCATTGGTATGACACTATTCTATTCATTGGATGGGTGACCCTATAGGTCACCACTTTATTAGACTAACCTCAAAGAGTAAACACTCATGGGACCGGAGTTGGTGCAAGCTACTACAGAGATGGTGGAGGTCATCTAGGAGTGGATGAAGACTGCATAGAGCCATCATAAGTCCTATACTAATATACGATGAATACCCATGGAGTTCGAGGAAGGAGGACATGTGTTCCTTTAGATATCTCCTCGATGTGGGATATAGATATTTGGATGGGGTGACATTTTATCTTTGAGGTTCATCAAACCTTTTCTGATACTATGTAGAATAGGCGAGGTGGAATAACGCTTGGATTTACCTCTGCACTTAGAGTGGGTGTATGATGTCTTCCACATATCCATACTGAGGAGATACATACATGACCCATCTCATGTCATTGACTGGGGAGAGCTAGACATTGACGACATGGAGACTTTTGCAGAGTACCCAGTGGAGATCGAGGATCAACATGAGAGGATCTTCTGTGGATGGTCGATTCCTTTGGTGCACGTTCGATGGAAGTAAGATAATCTCTAGGAGATCACTTAAGAGCAGGAGGCTTAGATTCAAGCTCAAAATACCCATTTTTTTGTATAGAAATTATTTTGGATTTTGGGATGTAAATCCCTAAGGTGGGGAGAATGTAATGTCCCATATTTTCCATGTATTTTATTTAAAAAATTATATGGTATTACTTCGAGAGCAGTTGTTGAGATGACACATGATTCTGAGGACCATGGTTCCTAGAATAAATGTTTGAACTATTTTTTGAAGTTTAATAAAAATAGTGCACGTTCTCGGTTTTTTTATATTTTACATGAGTGCTCGGATTTAAAATTTGAGGGCATTGTTGTGTTCAGAGTAGCGAGTTTTTCTTAGGAAGGACCTAACCTCGACTGGTGTGTGTCGACTACAGAAAATATTTTTCAGAAATTTTAAAGAAGAATGAAAATAAACTTAAAACGTTTATTTTATTTTTCTTTTAACATTTCTTGATGATGCAACAATGCAGCGACGCATCGACAAGGCGTCTGTTTCCTTTCATAAAGGATGCAGTGTGGCGAAGCTGCAACACAACGAAATAGCGATGCTGAAATGCATTTATTCATTTAATATCTTGGTAGCTATACAAGATCAGATTTACAATCCCTGGAGGCATTGAAAAACAATAATTAAAACACATTCGAGAATCCTCTCATCGACGAACAATGAATGATAGTGGATCGATGATCAGATTCGGAACAGATGTTTGTGGATTAACGAACGACGAATACATGACTCACACTTCTTCAATGATCAATCCAATCCTTGAGGTCGGGGGTTTATTTCTACGTAATTTTTTTCATTGTTCTTGTTTCCAACGATGAACATGGACCAACCCATGAACAGGTTGATACTTGGTTTGATCGTTTATGCAGGATGGCTAAAAATGAAGGATTAATGTTGGAGTTAGATATTTGTGATTTTTAATCCATTATTCATGACCCTATTAACAAGAATGAATTTGGAATGACATGAAAAAAGTATTGGATCCATTATAAAGGGTGTTCTTGGTGCCTATCCTATCCCCATTCTTTCGTTCTTCACCAACGGACCCCCATGGCTGTGTAAGGATTTTTCAGGAGGTTATGAATGCGACCGGACCCCCGAAGAGGCTACAAGATGATCTTGAACCCACGGTAGTGAAGACAGTGACATAAGGATCAAGATGGTTTTCCCAATTCGAAAAAACGAACCAACAATACAATAGAGGAGGCTCGTGGAAGGAGAGACATTGCCACCCCCGTGCAGCGGCGCTGCCACCTGGCAGCAGCGGCCGACATTAATAGAGATCCCAATAGAAACCATCATCGGGTGGCAGACAAGAGTTGCCGGTAGGAGGCCAATGGTGAGACTCAGTGGACGTAGAAACTGCCGCAGGGTGGTCATGTGGTGGATCACCATGTAAAATACGGTGGGAGGCCCGTATTGATGGAGAGCGGACATGACATCTGTAGCTTCCTAGTCAGATGAATCGGTCTGCTTCATCAAACCGGTCTAGAGTTGACAAACTAGACTAGCAGCAGGCGGGTCTGGCAGTGAGCTGAGCCCAACCGAGGTGGGCCGGACCTGATGGGACCCAGGTCGGTCCGACCGGACCCGAACCCAACTGGTCCCTTTTTATTGAAATGCCCATAACTCTCAAACTTTGTGTCTATTTGATGATCCATTTTTAGCGTTGAGACCCTCACAACAAGGTGGTCCTTTTGAGATACTCTAAGTGAGTTTCTGTAGAAGTTTTTGTATGGTCTTTTGGCTCGAGGAGTAGGTTCTCCATGAAAGTGTGTGCTACGGATGGAATCATGTGGCTGGATGTGACCTATAAGCTATGTGATTACCTAGACTGTGTGTCTTACCTAGACTGTGTGTGTTACCTAGACTGTGTGTCTTACCTAGACTATGTGTCTTACCTAGACTATGTGTCTTACCTAGACTATGTATCTTACTTATATTGTGTCTTACCTTGACTAAGTCGGTACTCCCCTGTCCCACTAGGTTGTGGGTCCTCTAGTCTTTGAAGAGACTCTATTTATTAGAGACAATATGTGTGTTACCAACACTCCATGTGTTATATACACTCTGTATGTTACTACTTGAGGGTACTGTGGATTCTTGTGACAATCCTGTTTATGTACCATAAACCTATACTTGGTGTGAGCAGTCACTAGTGACTATCTTGATTATACTTATTAAAGGATACACTTCATGTACCTCTTTAGTAGTCTAATACGTGTATTTCTTAATAATTACTTTGTGGTATACTTAGTGTGATTAATTTGTGGTATTCTTCATGTGATTCCTTTATAGTATATTTCTCAGTGATACCATTGTGGTTTGGGGTCACTATTGAGTATTTTTTTACTCACCCCATCATGGGATTCGTACACACATGTTGTGTCCTATGTAAATGATCGGTAGATTTGATGGAGTCCTCAGTGGACTGGAGATAGGGGTGCTTCAGGGTGACCCGACAGACATGGTATGATTCAACGACATTCAGACAGCTTACTATACCTTCCCTTCAGGTAGGTTTTCTGTAGATGAGATCCAAGAGCTTTTAATTTTCCTTTTCTGTTGGTCTTGTACTCTAACCACTTTTTCAGTTTTGTACCTTACTCTGAGTGGGTTTCCTTAGTGGTTTGCATCCATGTTTACTTAGTGTTTTCAGTTTCAACTTTTTCTTGGATATGGGTCCGTGCGTACAGGTACCAGGGAAAATTTCTCCCACTTGTAGGATATGCCTACTTGGTGCTAGTATCCAGCCCCTAGCCTATGGGAGGTGGACTTGGGGATGTCACGAAATGGGTCTCGGGGGACGGGTCATGACATTTAGCACTGTTAAAGGGACCCCCTTTATCAGCACTTTTTTAGTAGTGCTGATAATGGGGGTTTTATCAGGGATTTTTTTACTAACACTGATAAAGGGTATATTTAAAAAGGCATATATTTCATGAAAAATAATATACTGATATATACATATATAAATAATATATATATATATATATATTCTTAAATATGTTTTAGATAACTATAAATAGACATTTACATTTAATATATAATATATCTAGTGAAAATGGCTTATAAAATATTTAAAAAATATTATTAATTAATAATTTGTTAATTATCATCTAGTAATAATCATTTAATGACAATTTTAAGGCACAAAAAATAAAAAAAATAAATAAAAGATCTAAAATAAGTTGAAAATGTAACTCAAACACCAAATATCCATAACTTTTGATTCGGATGTCCGTTTGAGCTCTACCACATATCAAATCAAATAATGCAATGAGATTTACACATTGATGACATAAAAGAACATTCTGACACATTTTTCAATGCCAAAAAAGGCCCAGGAGGCCTCTAAAACTATGTTTTTAGTTGGGATACCCAAAAGTTTTAACATTCAATGCAATTTCAACCTCGTTTAAGGGATTATTTTTTCCTTTTTTTAATAGGGAATGAATTTATTCCGAGGTATTACATTCATATTGATATTATGGTTTTGAAATTTTATCATTTTTCACAATGTACTATTATTTATCATCAAATATATAAAAATATATACATATTTTTTATATATTCACACATAAAAATTTAATTTAATAAATAAATAATTAAACATATCTACATATAAAATATATAAGCCTTATCTAAATAAAAACTAATATACATTTGATTTAAAATAAAAAAATATGAATATTTCTAAACCTATATAATGTGTGTGTGTGTATTTGTGTGTCTATATTAACAAACTGATATATATTATCTATATATTCTAACATATGTATATACATATTAATATATAAAATTTGTAAATATATATAAATAGGTATAATTATACTTACAGATACACATAATATATATATATATATATATATATATATATTTGTGTGTGTGCGTGTATGTATGTTGTATATATGTATTTGTTTATTTATAAACACACAAAAAAACATATTTTATAAATGTATTTAAAACTGGTCTTATAAATATATATTAATATATGAATAGATATATAAATCTATAAATATATATATATATATATAACTATATATATATTGATATTAATATATACACATATGTTAATATATATATATATATATTAATATAAATATATATTAATATAAATATATATTATTGTAAATATATATTAATATAAATATGTATATGGTAATATAAATACATATTAACATACAAATAAATATAACTAAATATATATATATATAAATAAATAGATATATCATTAAATGGAGAGAAAAACAACATGGATGAGTGGTAAAGGGTCAAGGCACGCAGGGGAGAGGTCTCGAGCTCGAATATAAGGGGAGGTAGGGGCGCATGCATGAGTTGGTTAAGGGTGGTGCAAGTATTGTTAAATGGTTGGGGTGGTGGGGTGTGCAGGGGTGGCTAGGGCGTGCGGGTGGGGTGCTTCATAGCATTGTTGAAGGGGGGTCAAATGCTGTTAAAACCCTCTGATTTTCAGATTTTTCTTAAATTTTTTTAACTTTTATCAGTGCTTTTTTAAATGCACTGATAAAAGGGTTAGTTTATTAGCACTAAAAAGGAACTAATAAAGGACCATTTTATCAGTGTTATTTTTTAGCGTTATTAAAAGGGGTATTTAATAGCATTTTTTTAGCATTGATAAAAGGGACCGCCTTTTAATAGCACTTCAATTATCAGCAATTTTTTAGAGCTGATAAAGGTATTTTTTAACGCTGATAAAACCCTATTTTGTAGTAGTGATAGGATTTTCTAAACACAATGTTTTCTTCGAGTGTTTTGACCAAAATATATCACCTCCTTTGTATGGCTAAGATCCTATAACATCATAATATGCCTTGTAAATGGTCTTTAATAACTATGAGAGTCATTGAATCGTGATATATTTGAAAATTTAATTAGAACATACTATTTACTTGTCATATTCTGACACCCAAGCAATAAGATACAATAACCACCAAGGAAAACATAGTACATGAGATGTGTTGTTCCATTCATAGAATGTCTTGTTCATGTACTGCTACCCATGTAATATGATGTGTACCCTAACCAATGTCAAACAGAGTGGTTGGGCCTATACTCTTCCACTCCCTGGGTTGTGTGGTTCTGCAGAACATGGCATGTGACATGAAGTCACACCCTATGTCGTATCCATATGTTAAACACTTTTCAAAGTAAGAGATACATGAAATGCATGGAAGTAATTTACAAAAGAAAATATAGTTATAATATTCCCTCATTTTTCTTTTTTGTATGAATGAGATTAGATGAAACTTGAAATTGAATATTATTGACCATAATCCAATTTAAATGTGAATTTTTTATTTTTATTTGAATCTTTATCATCATTTTTTACAGATTTTTTTGCAAGAAAAAACCATCAATTATTAGATGAAACATGAATTCATAAAATAATATAATCATATAGTACAGCTTAAACAACACAATGATGAATTTGTAATGAAGTACATATATATATATAATTAATATTGTATATTATATATGCCTATTGTATTATGAAAATTTTGAAAAACATATTACTTTGAATTCTATTACAACATGTTTTACTTGAATGAACACACTAATAACCCACATTTTAAATATTTAAATCTACACCATTTTATATAAGGAAAATCAAAATTTATGTTGAGAAAAGATGCTTTCAGTGTGAATACCATGTGATGTATGTGTAATTCGATGAAAATATAACATAGAAAAACTCTACTTATGCAGTGGTATAATCATCTAAATTTAAAAATTAATGTATCCTAAAGTATGACTGGGGATATGAAGTGCATCAATCTCTATTATCATTTGTACCAAATGGTTTAATTAGCCCAAAGTCAAAACCTAACATATATTTATCAGAATATAATAAAGATATGTAAAGGAACCAATTGAAAGATGTTCATATTGGGTATTCACCAATAATGTCAACATTTTTTCATGCCATTAAAATAATTGCATAATTTTTTTTAATTTTTAATTTTCTTAAAATAAATTTCATAGGGATGCATTTTTACAATAAACCACCAACACACATTCTAAATGTTCTATAAACCTATTAACTATAAAGAGGTATTTTTTCATGATCATATCACAATTTAAAAAATTTGATGTCTAATTATATTATGTTCAAGTATAGGAGGATTTGGCAGTGATTGAATACAAACTAAAATACACTCATAAACACTTGACAATGAAATGTTATGGTTTCATACTTTCAATACTCAAGTAAAATCTCTTGGAGTGAGATGGGTTGGTTGAGAACAGAGAAAAAAAGATCCTTCTTCTATGTCTTGGTGATTCCATACTCATCCTCCCATTGGTATAAAAAGTGTGACCCATGAATTGTGTTATAATTAATGCTCACAAAAGGCTCAGAAAACATGGTTTGCTCGAACATGCACTTATTTAAGCTCTTACATGTCTCATGGATCAACCCTCTCATGTGCTCTCAAGAAACCTCTTCTGATGCCCCTATCTCACTCATGTATAACTTTATAGAATTCTAAATATCACCTCTTGTAATCTCTTCCAATTTAGTCATGCAAATAATAAATGAAATTCACTATTAGGAATGATTTTGGAAAAAAGTAAAAAAAAAATTCTAAAAAAAATTAAAATGAACATACCTAAAAGGTTCTAAGAACATTGTATAGGTAATTGAGAAGGATAGAGTAGAGTAGGAGAGGTTGGAAAATGTTGACATGGTTAGCTACCTCAAAATAAATTCTTCGATTTTTTAGTTTGTAGAAAAGTAGTGATGGGGGAGATGATGAATCTGATGGAAACTAGCCCATTCTCTAAGTATTTATCTAGTGTCAGATTGTATTTGTTTTGAAACCACCTAGATTCTTTTAGGTGTGTCTTGTAAAAAATTCCCCATAGAAAACAAATGTAAATAGAAACTATAATTAATCATATTGTCACTATGTATAAGAAAAATCATAATTAATCACAAAGCCTATTTTTATTTTTCGTGAAATTGTCAGGGAGATAGGGCAGTGAGAAACTAACCACTTTTTCTATGTGTGGTATTCCATTTAAGCCTATATCTTTAAAGATTTCACATCCAATTTTGTTGGTGGGGTTAAATGTAGCAAGAATGTCCAAACTATTTTTTTGGGGAAAATTTTTAATAGTTTTGATGTCCCATTAGAATCATTTGATTGAGAATAACAACAAAGACAAAATCCATTATTAGAACTGAGTATACCCTGAAATGGTCTAATATTCATCAATTATGTATTAATATTAATGTCTTTTAAAGTCCATAAGAATCAATTTTAGTGCATTTTATAAATTTAACTTCATTTCTCCTCACAAGTGCAATTCATGTTTAAAGTGAAAATTTTGGCCCAATCAATCATCTATTTGTGGAATTAAAATCTTTATTTTTTTAAATTTTATATTTTAGGATATGATTGATCAATTTGTTTAGAAAATTTTTTCTTTTAGGATTGATGGATGAATTATCGTGACCCATCCTCTAAGGCATGTGTTGTGACTACCCCAAGCCCGACTCCCATAGGCTAGAGGTTGGCGACTAGTGTTGAGTAGGAATGTTCCTCAAGTGGGAGACACTATCCCAAGTACCTGTACGCATGCACCTGCCTCCAAGAAAAATTTGAAACTAAAAACACTAGGTAAATATGAATGAAAACCAATAGGAAATCCCACTCAGAGTAAGGTACAAAACTGAAAGAAAAGGGGCCATAATACAAGCCCAACTGAAAAGAAGAGTACAAGCTCCTAGATCTTATCTGCAGAAAACCCTGCATGAAGGGTAGGTATGGTAACCTTTTTGAATGTTGCTAAATCAAAACACGTCTGTCGAGTCACCCTGAAACACCCCTGTCTCCAGCCCACCAAGGTCTCCGTCAAAGCTGCCGATCATTTTCACAAGACACAACACGTGCAGGCGAAGTCCGTGCAGGGGCGAGTAAAACAATACTTAGTAGGGACCTCAAACCATAATGTAATTACCCAAAGTATACCAAAAATAAGAAAACTAATAAATACACCAAATAGGATATCAAAGAGGTGCCTAAAGTGTATCCTCTAAGAGGTACACTCAATAGATTCACTAGAGTCACCTCACACCAAGAATAGGTCTACGACACACTGACAGGATTGTCATAAGAATCCATAGTACCCTCAAGTAGTAACACGTGAGGCGTTGGTAACACATGAAGTTTATGTAACACAGGAAGTGTAGGTAACACATGGAGTGTCAGTAACACATGGATTGCAGGTAACACATGAAGTTTCAGTAACAAAAAGGTGTAGATATCACATAGAGTATAGATAACATACAGAGTGACATCAAATACTATAGGAACCACACCTTGGTGGGATAGGGGAGTAACGACTCAGTCTTGGTAAGACAATAAGTCTAAATGAGACAAATATTCTTGGTAAGACACTCAATATAGCTAATCATATAGATTCTAGGTCGCAGCCAGCTGTAGAATTTCATCCTTAGTACGCTCGTTCCGGTAGAACCTACACCTCAAGACAAAAGGCCATATGCTAAATTTAATGGAAACTCACTTAGAGTATCTCAAAAGTACCTTATCATTGTGAGGGTCCCAATATCGCAAATTACTCTTCAAATGGACACACAGTTTGAAAGTTGTGGGCTTTTTTGTAAAAAGGGGTTGGTTGACCTAGGTCCATCCCAACCCGGTCAGACTGACCCAACCCAACTAGACCTGGGTCCTGCCTGACCTAACCCACTGTGTTGACCTGGTTAATCCACCTGGATGTGGTGAGTGTCATGTCCCTTCCTGGTCAACGAGGCCAATCACCATGTTCAACGACACCGAACGTCGCGTGAACTGCCCCACGGGGGTTGTCGTCAGGTCCTTCCATAGTCTCGCTGGACCACAACTATGTGTTGCGTGATGTAGATTCATGTTATGTCTGGTTGAGCCAACTGTCAGCCATTGAGTCATCAGCCTTATCTTCCACCTACGGTCACCGAGCCACGGGATCCTATGCTGTTGGCCGTAGATCCGGCGGTCGCGCTGCCTTGCGCCCCTACCGGCGTCGCTTGTGGGCCTCCTTCCACGGGTCGCCTCTATTACTTCGGTGACCCGTTTTTCGAAATGAAATCACACATGAAACCCTCAGGTCATTTTCTTCATCTGCACGAGCTCCAATTATTCTCAGCATCATTTTGAGGTGCTGACCATGTTTGCAACCACCCGAAAAAACATGCTGTGACCATGAGGGTTTGACGATGAGGAAGAGAGATAAGCACAAGAACACACTTAGAATGGATGTTGACCTTTTTTTTGTTGTCCTTAGTCCATTCATATCAGAGGAAAATATGAAAGATGAATAGAATAATATTTAATAATTCATCCCCTTTAATCCCTCATTTTTAACCATCCTGCAGGAACGATAAAACTGTGGATCAACCTGTTTGTGGGTTGGTCCTTGTTTGTCATTATAAACAAGAATGGGGAAAGAATTCATGAAGAAAAAAAATAAACCCCCTACCTCAAATATTGGATTGATCATTGGCGTAGTGTGAGTCCTGAGTTCATTATTCATCAATCCATCGACGGTTGTTCCAAATCCGATCATTGATCCTCCACCGTTCATCATTCATCGATGAGAGGATTTTCCAACATATTTAATTTATTTTTTCTAGAGCCTCAAGGGATCAATAATTTGATCTTGCATCCCTGCCAAGATATTAAATGAATAAATTTAGTTCAGCATCACTGTTTCACTAAGTTACATCATTTCCATGCTATTCCATTTGTGAAAGGAAACAACTGCTTAGTCATGGCATCGTAGTGCCGCTACATCACTATTAAATGTTAAAATAAACTTTTTCTAAGTTTATTTTATTTTCCTTTAAAACATCAAAAAAATATTTTCTACAGTCAACCCATATCAATCGATGTTTTTCCTACCTGAGTAAAACTCATTGCTCTAAATACAATGGTGCCATTTCAAATTTGAGCACTCGTTTAATAGTTACTAAAACCGCACATGATCACTATTTTTAATAAACTTAAAAATAGTTTGAACATTTGTTTCTGGCACCCCATGCCTTGGAATCATGTACCATCTCACTACCTGGTCTCAAAATAATCTCATATAATATTCGAATATTTTACATGGAAAATCTGGGACATTACATTCTCCCCACCTTATGTCTTTACATCCTCAAAATCCAAAAAAAGGGCTAAAAAAACAAATGGGGATACTGAGCATGAATCTTGTCCTCCCATTCCCAAGTTCTCTCCTCGAGATTCATGTGCTGCCACTGAACGTGAACTAGATGAATCAATCTCCCATGGAGATTCCTCTCCTATTGATCCTTGATATCCATCGGGAACTCCGAAAAGTCGCCCCGTTATCAACGTCCAGCTCACCCCAGTTGATGATGTGTGAAGGTTCATGTACATGTTTCCTCAATTGGGATACGTGAAAGATGTCATGCACCCACTCTAACTATGTAGGTAGAGCCAAGTGGTGTGCCATATCACCTACTCTATGTAGTATCATAAAAGGTCTGAATAACCCTTTAGATAACTTATCTCCCTGACCAAATCTCTATTTCCCACATCGAGGAGAGACCTGGAGGAACACATGGTCTCCCTCCTCGAACTCCAAGGATCTATGTAACCTGTTGGTGTAGGCCTTATGATGGATCTGTGCAGTCTTCATTCGATCCTAAATTACCTAAAACTTCTCCATAGTAGCCTACACCAACTTTGGGTCCATGAGTGATGACTCTTCGGGGTCAGTCCAACAAAGTGGCAACCTACAGGGTCACTTTTAAAAGGCCTCAAATGGTGCCATACTGATGGTGCAGTGGTAGATGTTGTTGTAAGAAAACTCCACCAGGGGTAGGTAATCCTCCAAACAGCGGCCAAAATTGAGGATGCAAGAATGTAACATGTCCTCTTAGACCTAAATGATCTGCTCCGTCTGACCGTTTATCTATGGGTGGAAAGCTGTTCTCAAGATCAACTCAGTCCCAAATGCCTCCATAAATCCCTTCCACAACGGGGATGTAAAGCATTCATCTTGATCTGATACTATCATTTATTGGATTCTAAGGAGTCAAACTATCTCCTAAATGTAGAGTCGTCTCAAGCTCTCTAATGAACCCTGTTCCTGAATTGCTAAGAAGTTGGCCAACTGGGTGAGTTGATCAACGAACACCCAGATGGTATCATACCCTCTGGATGTATGTGGTATAACCATCATGAATTCCATCAATATTCTATCCCACTTCCACTCGGGCACCTCAAGGGGTTGATTCATACCTGCTCGAACCTCTACATTCACTTACTGACAAGTAGTGGTGCAAAACGGGCTGCGGGCCCGCGGGTTAAGCAGGCTTGGGGCGGGTTTGGGGTGGGGCAAGTTTATTAAAAATAGCCCACATTTGAAACGGGCTTATATGGGCAGCCCGCACGGACATCCAACCCGTGCGGGTTTACCCGTACGGATACGGGTTGGCCCACGGGTTAATGATGTAATTTTTTTATAATAATTATATTATATTAACTTTAAATTTTTTATACCCTTCATTCCCAACGCCATGCTTGCATGCCTCCCGCCGCCTCCCCCTTCATTTCCCAACATAGCTGCATGCGCCTGCCTCCATTTATTATCCCCTGCCCGCCCTCCTCCTTCACTCCGAGTCCTCCGCTACCCCCCGGCCCCGACCTCCCCCGCCGCTACCCCCGGCACCGGTCTCCTCCGCCACTAACCCCCGGCCCCGGCGTCCTTCGCCGCTATATCCTGACCTACTCCGCCACTACCCACCGGCCTCCTCCGCCACTACTGCCCCCGACCCCAGCCTCCTCCGTCATGACCCCCACTACCCCCTGGTCTCCTCTGCCGCTACCCCCGGCCCCGGCATCCTCCGCTGCGCCGCGACCCCGGCCTCCTCTACCGCGCCGCGACCCCCGCTACCCCCCGGCCCCAGCCTCCTTCGCCGCTACCCCCCGACCCCGAACTCCTGTGCTGCGCTGCGACCCCCGCTACCCCCCGGCCCCGGCCTCCTCCGCCGCTACCCCCCGAGCCCGGACTCCTCTTCCGCGCCGTGACCCCCGCTACCCCCAGCCCCGGCCTCCTCCGCCGCTACCCCCCGTCCTCGGCCTCCTCTTCCGCGCCACGACCCCCGCTACCCCCCGACCCCGACCTCCTCCTCCGCTACCCCCCGGCCCTGGTGTTCTCCGTCGCTACCCCCCTCTGCCGCTACCCCCGACCTCCTCCACCGCTGCTACCCCCGGCCCTGGCCTCCTTCGCCCCAACCCCCGCAACCCCTTCCCCACCTCCACCGCTGCTACCCCCAGCCTCCGCCACCCCCGCCCGACCTCGACGACCCCTTCCCCGCCTCTTTCGCTGCACAAAACCCCCCACCTCCGGCGGCTCCTTCGCCGGCTTGGCGGCTCCTCCTCTCAGCTCTCGGGTACTGCAAACAAACAGGATGTATGTTTTTTTTATTTATGTTATTTCATGCAATTATTTTATTTTTTAGTTTTAGTTTTTAATATTTTCCACATTTTTATTGTGTTTCTCCTAATAATTTAATGTAAGTTTAAAAAATAACATATAATAACATCAATAATATATTTTCCACATTTTTATTAATATATTTTCATAATATTTTTTATCAAAATCAAATTCATCAATATTTTTATTTTTTAATATATTTTTTATTTTATATTTGTTTAAAAGTCTATTTTTAATTGTATTTTGATGTAGGATTTGGAGGAAGCATCAAAGGAGACAAGGGTGCATGGAATATTGAAGAAGCATGTGAAATAGATTGACTTGTTCTATATTTTTTGTTTAGTGTTATATTATTTGAAACTTTGATTTTGAAACTTTGGACTTTTTATGCTAATCATGGACAATTTTATAATGAGGTGGAATTTTGAATAGTTATTACAATCATTTTTAAATTTTTTTTTTTATATTTTTAAGCTTACATTCTCATTCTCATATACTTTCCAACCATAATTCGACTCATTTTTCATGAGGGCTTTTACGAGCCTATTAAAATGTAAAAAATTATAAAAAACAATATTGAATGCGGGTTGCCCGCGGGCTTGCCCGCATCCGCTGCGGGGCGGGGCGGGCTTGATAAATCCACTCGTTTTTTATGCGGGCTTTTGTGGGTCTAGCCCGCATGGGCTCAAGCCCGCGAGGGCTTGGCCCGCCCCACCCCACCCCGCCCGTTTCGCATTGCTACGGACAAGTGAGGCATATAGAGACAAATTCTTACATTACCTCCTTCATCCCTGGCCACCAAAAATGATGTGAGAGGTCTTGGTACATCATTTCCAAACCTAGATGTACCACTAAAGGGGATGTATGGAACTCCCTCAACACCTCCTCCCGTAACGTCGCCGGTACAACTGTGCATCCTCTGAAAAGGATGACTTGATCCCCACCTTTCAAATATCCATCAGGGGAATTCCCTATGGACATCTGAGCATGTGTAGTCTTGTAGATGACATCTTTAAGTTGTGCCTCTCGCACGTGCTATAAGATTGGAGGGGTAACCACCATCACCTGGAGATTAGTTTCATCATCTCCATCCACAAAAGATATATGAAGCGAGGCCAACTTCTCCAAGGCCTTGTTCAGTAGTTGTGAACTGGATCTCTGTCTGAGAGCATCTACCACCACGTTCCACTTCCCAGATGTATAGACTATCTCAAATTCATATTCATAGAGTAAATCTAGAAAAAATCATTATCTCGGGTTTAGATCCTTCTATGAAAAGATATACCTAAGACTTTTGTGGTCTGAGTAGACAATAAACAGCTCACCCATAGGGTAGTGTTTCCACATCTTCAATGTGAAGACTATCATTGCCAACTCTAGATTACAGGCTGTGTAGTTTTTTTATATGGTATCAAATTCCATGAACCATATTCATTCACCACTTTCCCTATCATTAGTACACAACCAATCCTGGTCCCTGATGTAGAACACCATATACTCGACACCCTCCTCTATCAATCTCAGGATGGGAGCGCTCGTCAAACTCTGTCTCAGCTGCTGAAATCTCTCCTGTAACATCATACATATGAAAGGTTTTCCCTTTTTTTTCAAGGATATATTGGATTATTCTACTATGGAAAAGTCATGTGCGAACTTATGATAGTACCCATCCAACCCAAGGAAACTCTGCACCTCGGTAACATTATTGGGTGGATCCCAAGAAAGAACCGCCTCTATCACCGCCAAATATAATGAAACTCCATCCTCTAAAATGAAGTTTCCTAGAAATTGGACCTCTTGTATCCAGAACTAACACTTTGAGAGATTCTTGTGAAGTTGGTGCTCTTAGAGTAAGTCCATGACCATCCTTAAGTGTATCACTTTCTCCTCCTCGGATGCCGAGTACACCAAGATGTCATCAACAGAAACCACTACAAATTGGTCTAGGTAAGGATGGAAGATATTTTTCACGAGTCCCATGAATACTGCTGGTGTGTTCATCACACAAAACGACATCACTATGTACTCATTGGGGTTGTAGCAATATTTGAAATCCATCTTCGGGATGTCCACATTCTACGCTTGAAGCTGATGATAACCTGATCTGAGGTCTATCTTCAAGAACCATCTCGCTCCATTCAAATTATCTAAGAGGTAATCAATCCTCTATAGTGGATACTTATTATTCAAGGTCACTTGATTCAGGTGTTATAAGTCCACACATAACATCACACTTATATCTTCCTTTTTGGAAAACAATGTTGGGGCTGCCAATGGTGAAACACTAGGTCTCACGAAGCCCTTCCTCTACAAGTCCTCCAACTGTACCTTCAATTAATAAAGCTCTATGGGAACCATATGATATGTTGGTGTGGATATGGGTTCCATCCTAGGGTATATATCAATTCATATGTCTACCTCCCTACGAGGAGGTAGTCTGGGAACATCTTTCGGAATGATGTCCTCATACTCATCCACCACGGCAGGAAACTGAGGACTCATGTCATCCACTACACTGAGGGTCATGTTAGAAAAATGATGTTTGATTGGTTTCAACCTCCTACGTTCAAGTCTATCATGTGCTTCTTGTGTGTCCCTTTCACCGAAAAAGGAAAACCTGGTCCCATCTCTACGAAAAAACTGTACTTTTCACCTAAAACAATCGATCTAAGCATGAAATGTGGATAACCATACCATACCCAGAATGACATCGTAAGTCCTCGAAACTTCCACTAAGAGATCCCAACCAAAACTCTCACCCCATGAGTAAGGTTACACTATCATAACTAGTGTTTGATCATTGAATATGCTCCCATATGAGTCTCTAAGCATAGGTATTGATTCAACGGTTCCACTGTAATCTCTGTGTCTCGAACAAGGGTCATGGTGATAAAAGAGTGACTGAAACCTATGTTTATCAAAACTATAGATAGGGTGGAAAATACATTGATCATACCCCTAATTATCTTGGGATTCTTGAGATCATAATCCTTCATCGCCTGGAGCCGGCCTTGCCCCTGTCCACTAGCTCCCTGAGCTATGGGTTGACCACTTGGTGGTGGTGGTGGTAATTCCTCAAACCTCCATCCACATCCTACCATTCATCCTGCTTCTTTGTCACATCTTCTTCCTAGAGGACCACCCTGTTACTACCTCCTCCTCTTACTTGGTGGTCCCTTGACCATCTCATGGTCCATCATATGGATGGTCAGACAATCTCTAGCCAAATCCCCCCAACCGTTGTATGAGTAGCACGGTCTGTCCTTCAGCTGACTCGATCTGCCATGGGAGGCTCGCACCACTGACCCCATGTACTAGGGTCATTCTCTAGAATAATTTACCTACTTGGGTCCCTATTTCATCTGTTGGATACCCGCTATCGAATACTCTACTACCTGTCTCCTGGTGGTAGCTCCCACTACTGGTGCCTTCTCCGCATTAAATCTCTCTACCAATAGATCTTTCTTCATCACCCCAACATGCGTAGGTATACTGAGGGATATAATCATTTCCATGATTTCCCAGAATATCCCCTTCTCAAAGTTATGGGCCCTGAAGAATGGTTCCCTCACCATGTCTGCGATGTAGAGAGAAAGATCTATGAATCTCACCGAGTACTCTGCTACTGATTGGATGCCCTACTGCAGGTGCAGTAGCTCCTGTATAGGCATAGTGCATAACGTCACTGGAAATAATCCTATATAAATAGGTGATCAAATTCTATCGAATATAGCATCACCTCCTCATGAGTCTAAGTCATCAGGCCCAACCATCTCCCCGTCGAGCCCTGAAGAAGGCTCGCAGCCAGGACTGTCATCTGTTTGGGAGTTGTCCTCACTAAGAGGAAGACTCTTGTAACCACCTCCATCCAATCATCAACTATCTATGGATTTTTATTACCTCAGAACCTAGTAGGTCACTTCATCTAGAACTCATGAAACACACTAAGCCTGCATGCATCATCTATCAGTAATGCCGGTAGGAACTACTGCTCTCCGGGTGGTGGTATCGATGGTACACCACTAGGAGATTCTATCTCTAGAAACAGTCCCTACACCAATGCCTCATCTCTTAGGGGACTATCCTTGTAGTCACACCCTATAATCCTATCTAGCTACCTATGTGGAAGAATCCCGAAACAGAATAAGATGTACCACGGTCAATAGAGTATACCTGGTGAGATGACTTTGACTCAAGAAGGACATGATAACACAATCAATTACTACATGATGCACAAAAAATTAATTTCCCAAGAAAATATGATTTTCATGCACTGAGTTGGAAAGCAGAATTCAAGTTCTTGGTGTATGGATATGTTGGTTGTCATACCAACAATGGGTTCCCATTCCTAAAGCTGAACTCAAAACACTTAACACTTTTTCCCCCAAAAAAGAGTAAATCTAACTGCCCTCTAATACCACTCTGTCACGACCTCTCCCCCAGGGCCCATAGCGTGACAACCCAAAGCCTACCTCTCATAGGCCAGGGTCTAGAAATTAGCACCGAATATGCATGTTTGACAAGTGGGAGGAATTTTCCCAAGTACCAGTACACACGCACCCATCTCTAAGAAAAATATGAAACTGAAAACAGTAAGTAAACATGGATACAAACCACTATAAAAACCCACTCAGATTAAGGTAAAAAACTAAAAGAAAAAGTGGACAGAATAAAATCCCAATTGAAAAGGAAAGTACAATCTCCTGGATCTCATACGTAGAAAACCCTACCTAAAGGGTAGGTATATTAAGCTTTATAAATGTTTCTGAAGTGAACCATGTCCCTTAGGTCACCCTGAAACACCCCTATCTTCGGCCCGCCAACGAATCCATAAAAGTTTTCGATCATATTCACAAGACATGAATCATAAGGGTGAAACCCATGTAGGGGTAAGTAAAATAATACTCAGTAGGTACCCCAAAACACAAACTAATTACAAAAAGTATACCATAAATAATAGCACTAAGAAATACACCAAGTAGGATACCAGAGAGGCACAAAAATTATAGACTCTAAGAGGTAAAATCAAGAGAGTCACTAGAGTCAGCTCACACCAAGTATAGGTCTACGGTACATAAACATCATTGTCATAAGAATCCACAGTACCCTCTAGTAGTAACACATGAAGCGTTTGTAATACACGTGGTGTAGGTAACACACAAAGTGTCAGAAACACATGGATTGTAGGTAACACACAGAGTGTTCAAAACACATGTAGTGTAGATAACACACACAGTGTAGATAACACACAGAATGTCGTCAAAGACTATAGGACTCGCACCCTGATGGGATAGGGGAGTATTAACTCAGTATTAGTAAGACACAAAGTCTAAATAAGACACATAGTCGAGGTAAGGCACGTATTATAGGTAATCACATAGCTTCCAGGTCACAACCAGCCCCAAGATTCTGTCCTTAGCACATTCATTCCAGGATCACCTACACCTCAAGCCAAAAATCCATAAGCCAGATTCCATTGAAACTCACTTAGAGTATCTCAAAAGGACCTCATTGTTGCTAGGGTCCCAACGCTACAAACATCTCATCAAACAGACACACGGTTTGAGAGTAATAGGTTTTTTTTGCAAAAAGGGCCGATTAGGTCTGTGTCCGGGCTGACCTGACCCGACCCACCAGGTCTGACCCGGCCCACTGGGTCCAGCCCAACCCACTGCCGGTCTAGCCCACTATCTTTGTCCTGGCCCACTCGAGCAATCCATTTCATCTACCTGGATGTGGTGGGTACTGCATCCCCACCTAGTCAATGCGGCCGACCATCGCATTCAACACAGTCGGCCACCACCTAAACCTTCCCACAGTCTAGTTATACCATGGCCCTATGCCACGTGACATGTCTTTGTTCCGTATCCGGTCGAGCCAACTACCGACCATCGAGTTGGCGGCCTTGTCTGCCATCCACAACCATAGACCCGCAGAGTCCTCTACTGCTAGTCATTGAGCCGGCAGCCATCTGCTGTTGGGTGGCTGTGTCACCACTGGCACCATTGTGTGCCGCCGCCGACGACCCTCCATTCAAAGGTCACCGATAGCACTCTAGTGCTCGGTTTTTCAAAAATAAATCACACCTGATACCCTCAGGTCATGTTATTCATCTCCATGAGCTCCATATCTTCTTGTCTTCACTTCCAGGGTTTGACCATGTTGGAACCACCTGACAAAACATGCCACGATAACGAGGTTCTGCCGATGAAGAATGCTGGAACATGGAAAATAGATAAGCACAAGAACGCCCTTAAAACAGAACTTGTCCTTGTTAGAGTCATCCTTGGTCCATTCATGTTAGTAGAAAATATGAAATAGGAACAAAAGAATATTTAATAATCCATCCCCTTTAATCCTTTATTTTTAACCATCCTGCAAGAATGATCAAACTATAGATCAACCTGTTCATGGGTTGGTCCGTATTAGTCATTGTAAACAAGAACAGGGAAATAATTCATGAAGAAAAATATAAACCCCCTACCTTAAGGATTGGACTGATTTCTAATGAAGTTGGAGCCCTGCATTTTTCATTCTTCAATCTACTGATGCTTGTTCTGAATCCAATCGTTGATCCTCCACCATTTGTCATTCGTCGATGACAGGATTTTCCAAAGCGATTCATTTCTTTTTTCTGAAGCCTCCAAGGATCATGAATTTGAACTCACATCCCTTCCAAGAAATTAAATTAATAAAATCATTTTAGTGTTGTTGTTTCACTGAGTCACAGAATTCCCACGCTATTTCATTTATGAAAGGAAATAGATTCTTAGTCGCGGCATCACAGTGTCGTTGCATCACTGTTAAATGTTAAAATAAACTTTTTCTAAGTTTATTTTATTTTCCTCTAAAACAGCTAAAAAATATTTTCCACAGTAAACCCATGCTAGTCAAAGTTAGGTCCTTCCAAAGAAAAACCCACTACTCTGAACATAATGGTGCCAACATATTTCAAATCCGGGAAATCTTTTAAATGATAATAAACTACACATGAGTGCTATTTTTAATAAACTTAAAAATAGTTTGAACATTTATTCTCAGAGCCTCGGGCCTCGTAATCACATGTAGTCTTAGATCTTGGTCTCAAAATAATCCCATATAATTTTAAAATATTTTTCATAGAAAATCTAAGGCATTACATAAATCCCATAGGAAGATGAATATTTTTGGGCATGAATGCATAAATTTTCTAGACAATGCATAATGATCCTAAGACCCATCAAACAAAAATGGGGCCCAAAATCTAATCCCAATGAAGCTCAAAAATTTTATTTTAGAAAGATAAAAATATGGGGATCATTTAATTTGGATATGTATAGAGCTAATTCTGAAGTTTTCATGGAGATAAAGGGATCCCAAGTTGACATTTAAATGGTGGTCCAGATTTGAATGCCCATAAAGTCATCCCACAAGATCAACCATAACATCCAAACGAATGGTCCAATTCTCCTGAAATTTTGAAAACTATTAAAGGAAACATGGAATAAGATATTTACCTGATACAAACCCTTCTAATGAGGCAATATTTAGTTACAAATTCACATGTCAACAAGGGGGTGAATCTGGATGATTTTCCTGGTCAACTTTGAAACGAAAAATTTCACTTGATTTTCTCACCCTTCTTTTGACTCTCTAAATTAATGGGGAAGGAATTTATTGATTGTGGGTCAACCTAAGGCTCCAAATATGCCTATATAAGGATATTTTGGTTAAGGTAGTTGGGATCTATGTTTTTCCTTTCAAAGGTAATTTCATGCTTTCATTTTGTAATCACATCGTCAATTTGTCCCCTGTAAGTTTTTTGTTCACCTTCATTTAATTAATAAAATTATTATCATTCTTCTTATTATTAATTTATTATTTCATTTTTCATATCACATTGATATAATTTTCTTAGTAATTGAGTCTATTCACATAATCTTTTGTGAAACTCTTCACATAATAGTGAAGTGATTATTATTTCTTTTTCTTATCCAATTCCACCCTCATGAGTCTACTACCCAATTCTATTGATATAATACAATAAATGGAAGGATAAAAATCTAGTGGGTTTATCAAAGGGAGTATAAAGGGGATTTATTGGATGTCATTTATCATTTTAATAATTCTTAATCAATTCTATTTTTGATATTTTCATTCAATGATGTTCCTTCTCCTTTGAACTCAACAATTTTAAGGAAACACATCCCGAGTGCTAAAACGATCCTATACCTTGGAGTCCTCATAAATATTATCCTTCTAGTTTATAGGTTATTATCCTTAGAATAGTGAAGACTCAAAATTATGGGAGTGATTTTTGAAGTTCATATTTTGTTGAAGGAAACGCTCAAATTTAAGACATGAAAATAATTCAAAAATAAATTCATCCAATCCACCCCATGCGATAACCGAGGATCAAATAATTATTTTCAAATTGAATCCACTTAAGTATTTAAAAATCCCATTAAATAATACAATAAATTCAAACCCAAGTTGGAAACTTCATAGCCAAATCACCTCCATAGAATGTTTGTTTCTTTATGTCTCTTCTTTGGGATTTGATGATTTGATGACCCATAATGTGCTACAAGAGACCGCTTTAACCATATTTGTTAGGTAAAATTGGTCAAAACCAAGAAATATTGTTGAATCACATTAAATTATGAGTGCATTGACTATTCATATAGTTTACCTGTTAATAGAATCTGTGATGATCTCTTGTTCCTCTGATGTACCATAAAAATGATATATATCATCAATTATTGTTATAAAACATCCTTGTTTATACATTGCCTCTCATAATTTTCTATACTGTGGCTCAAACAACATGGAACAACCCCACATGAGGTGTTTTATAAGCATGATTCTAAGAAAATAAAGTTTGTTCAATCCAAGTTCCACCCACCACCTATACGTAAAAATATAGATTAAGAATATCACCTATTAAAGAGTTGTGTGAGAGAATTGAAAATTTAATCAGGGATTCCTACATACATTGATACGTTTCAATCTATTTTTAGTGAATGGATTACACCATGTTAAATTCCCACTTTTCAAGAATCAGTAAGGTAGGGTTCTGGTTCCCATGTTTCTCAAACTCTCTGATGAACCACCTTGCCTCGAACCTGGCAGTAGACCAGAGCAATGGAGAATCCAAGGCATGATCCACCAGTCTCTTCATGGTGCATGAGGAAATATTCTACTTGATGCTGCTGAGATGAATAGTGTATAAGGCCATCACCTCATCCATCACCCACTCACCTTCCCACCCCTGGAAAGATCCCCCATCTAGCACCCACTCCCCTTCCCATTGCCATTTCTTCAACATACATGGTAGTGAGGCACATTAAAACTCTGTAGCTATTTAATGAGTATGTACATCAAATCTATCAAAAAATGTATGAATATTCTCATGAAAACATGATACTCTATTTTCCCATAGCAGTGATGCATATTACATCAACTTTTTAACATAATTCCAGCCTTTCACTTCACATTATGTTAACTACTTTACATATCATCGAGTGGGTATCTCGACATTACTTTATATTATAACGTAATGTTGAGAGGGGGAAAGAATGTTAGGATTCATAAAACATGATTTTCATTTAACAGAGAAATGAACACATTTATTAGAAAAGGAATACATCTATAATACTATTGATGGGTTTTAGGGGTTCATCATGTGAACAAAATCAATGAAATAAAACTCATATATATGCTCGACCTATCCTTTATAGAATCCAAAATAATTGGAATGAAGAACAAATTCATACCTGAAGTGACGTGTGATCCCTACTTGACTCTTCATTATAAACCTAATAAAATTAAACAGCTACGAAACTAATGTTTATGAAAAATTCATAAATAAGTACATATAAATTGATTTACAAAGGCATTCATATTCTACAATTTTCTTCTATGCTCAAGTTTCCTAACCACCACTGCATCTGACCACCCTAACATAGTTCAATGTGTTTAGGTAAACAAAATGGGGACACTTAGGCTCTAAAATATGCTCTCCCAATTTCTAGTCAACTTTGTATTATCAACATAATAGTGTACACAGTTCTAGTTGGGTTTGAAGAGCATGCTGGAAGCCCAAAATTTCATTATTTGGAATTCCTAGAGCCGATAAAAGGTTAAAAATTTTCCTAGTCAAGTAAAAGATCAGTCACTTGTAGCAAAAAAAAGTAACCACAACATACCATATAGAAATTTACAAGGTTTAGGTAGGCATCATAAAATATAGGTTTCAACTTTACATATTCCTGGATGAAAGAAATTAGTATGAAGGAAGAAAAAACCAAAAAATTATAAAGGTAACCAAAGTCCCAAAATGGGGGTATAGGGGAAAGTGGCCAGTTGATAAGAAGATACATTATATATAGTGGATTATTATGGTAAAGGTAACCAATGCCACAAAATTTATATATATATAAAATATATAAATTGAAAAACATACACATTCAGAACTAAAACTCAAGAATATCAAACCACTATTGGCTTTGATAACCTGGTTAAATAATAGTCGCAACCAAAAATCATGAATAACACATGCTTTATGAAATATGGAGATCCCAATGAAAATATAAAATTGTAAGTAGAATAAATAGTCAATAGAAAATCAATATATAAGCATAATTGTATTTTCAATATGATGTAGTATATACATATACAAAATAATACATAGTCAATATATTCAAAGTGAAAAATGATGTAGAATTCTTGACAGAGTTAATAAAGATGCTAAATTATAGAGGAATAAGTATACACATAAATAAATAGAAATACATATTACCTAGAAATGATTATTCATATAAGATGTTAAGAATCATATACACTATAAAGTGAAACACATGATAAAGTTTACATAATCAATAAACATATAAATATCATGTATACATAATAATACACATTATATAAAAATCACTTACTAAAATTTAGAAATTTTTTGATGGAGTGTGTCACTAAAATAGATAATACATTGAACAATCTATTTTCAACACAACATTAGGAAATTAAAACCATGATCCTAGGATTTTGGGAATCATAAATTATAAGATAGGGAAAAATAATTGGAAAACAAATATTACAAAATTGTAAATAGTTTAGACGATCAAAAATGTTTAAAAAAATGGGTATGGAAGTATCATATCCAGGGATATGATGTTTCTTTGGTGTTAATGATGTTATAAGAGGCCTAATTGATGGTAAAACAATGAATGGAATAAAATACATGAAAAAAACAAATTCAGAGGAAACAACTATAGGGAAAAAATGGAAGGTACAAAATATGTGTCTGGAAGGAAAATAAAAATATTAAGACTCCTATGAAATTATAAGGAAATTTATAAATGAAAAAAATGAACCACTTTAATTAAAAAATGTATTATGAAAGATTATAGGGAAACTATACTAAGAGTATGAAATATTACTAGAGGCCCATTTGAATGTTACTTTCTAAATAACCTGTATGAAACAAACAATAAATATATGAAAATTATCAAGTTTTAAAAAAATTATAAATTCTTCCAAACCATAATCCTGATTAGCCTTTTCATTTATGTCATAACCCCCTAAAAATGATTATGAAAATAACTTAAAAACTAAAAAAAAACTTTTCCATAAAAAATATCTAATCTTAAAAGAAATTCACACCAATATAAAATATAATTCACCTTTCCATTGTAAATGAAGATGATTTTAATGCTTCTATATAAACCCAAAAAATCCAAAATTACCAAAAAATCCATAATGATTCTTGTGGTAACATAAAATATATACTCTAAATGACACTAATTTCAATACCATAAGTAAAGGGAAATAAATTGGAAAATGTTTTCTTGTATAGTTTTAATCATAAATGGAGTGGGGAATCCCATTTATAGAGTGACCATGTTTACTTTTTACACGAAAAGAACAATATATTACATTTTATAATTATGGATTATTTTTCATAATAACATGAAGTGGGTGACTTACCTGCTCTTTTTGAGAGGTGGCTGTTTTCAATACTTATACCAAATAATGGTAGTGTACCTTTTATTTTTTTGTCTATCTATGAAAATTGAGGGAAACAATATATCCATATAAATGTTGTTAACATATAGACACTCATGAATCTATATCTGTAAGGGTTGGTGTCCTGAGAACCAACTGTTTTGTACTTTGATTACATGAATGTTCACTTATTATATATTTTTCATTGTTCTGCATGACTATAATATAATAATGTCCTGGAATATTTGTTGCATTAATAAGGTCATAGCAGATCCCTACTATGATGAGAACCTTGAAATGCTATAACAATATTCTTAAATAAAGTTCTACGGTTGGATGACATACTATGATAGGACATATAGTATACAGACCGTCATGTGCAATTACTCGTAAGAAGACAAGACTCTCTCTCATGGAGTTCGCACTTGGTAATCTCCAAGATGGGAGATTATGAGAATAGAAATGCCAGTAGTAATTCCGCATGTCTTGGTGTCATCAGATATTGCTATCTGCGAGCATGTGTAATGGTACTTAGACTGGAAGATTATCATTAACTCATGTCATGACTCGCGCACTTAGATTTACTGACGAAAACCGTCACGCAGACAGTTGGTGGGAAGTAGGGTACATTGGGTGCGTCATGAGTGACATGTTCTTAATGGATAAGTCGAGGAAGGATTTGTCCCTTCCATTTATGGAAGTTGATATCTCGGCCCTTTGATTGAAATAGAACTGTCGCATTAAATTCCATGGCCATGGTGTAGACGACGAGTTTATTTCAGGTAGTCAAAGAATGACGGATCAAGCATATAGGTTTATGACACTTCCATGAAATCTGCTTGATGAGATATTGAGACAAAGGGATTAAATTACATAGTAAGCATTCGTATGAGGTGATACGTCAATGCGGCGTTAACTTCTTTCTCTTGGGTGCCTTGACCTGTTGCTAGACAGTAATCTTGGACTTTAGGCAAGCCTGCCTAATGCCAATGAGAAAGAGGCCTAGAGGGTCACACACTAAGTGTATCCAAGAATCTCAAGTTGAATAAAGATTATTCCCGTACATGGTTTAATAATTATTCAAGGAAGCCTAAGTTGTTTTAAATGATGGAGGAAAAATAAAATAAAACAAGTACACACCGTGTATTATTAAATGTACATGCCGTGTAGTTTTATTTTGGAAAGGAAATGAATAAATGAAAACAAGATATACACGCCATGTACATTTAATGTACACACCATGTAGTTTTCAATGAAAAACAAGTACACGCCGTGTATTTATTATTACACGCTGTGTAGTTTTTCCAGTCGAGATTTTGAGGATATAATATTGTTTTAAATGATATTTATTATAATCAGCGTGGGCGCATGTCAAGGAATTATCTATTCGACATGGGGGTTTTAAATAAAAGTCAATGAAATAAATAAAATGCGTAACACGTTTATTTATTTTCATAACTCTATAACCCCACACACCCGATTATAAATATCCTCACAACCCCAACTCTTTTCCGACACACAAGAGAATCGTTGTGCACAACATCTCTGGAGAATTCTTTCAAGGTCGAAAGTAGCTCTTCCTCCAAGAACTCTCTCAAGACCGAGAGAGATCCTCTTCCATCAGATCAAGACAATCTAAGGCGGACAACGCAAGCAAAGGCTTCTCCACGCTAGCACCCGGAGAATCCTTTGGCGACGTCCAGAGATACGATGTACACGTGTGGATCACCGCTAGAGGGAGTCTACACTTGGCTTCTGCGACGCAACGACAGATCACATCGACAATGTGATCGAGAACATCAATGAAGAAAGAAAACCCAAAAGGTATTTCTTTATAATTAATTAAATTAATTATAATCAACCTGTAACGATCCTTGTTTGTGGTTCCAGGACAAACCATCTTCTTTGTCTTTTTCTGTGATTCGATCCGTGGATACTGGCGTTTATCGTCGTATTGATCCCAGATTGATCATTGCTAATGACAAAAAGCCAAGTGGGCACATCCACCCACGCGCTTCCGCTGCACCCGGAACCTTCAATATCAACCTAGAAAATATAGACCAAACCTAGAGGTGTATATAGATGCTCATTCATAATTATCCACAAGTGTCCATGAAAAATACCTCAATTCATATTACGTCTACATCATCTCATAAATAAAACCCTTTGGCCAAAAAAATGTGTGTAAAATATTCAGTAATGTTAAAATGGACACTACCTTCTTGATAGAAGTCATCAAGATTGAATGATAGTTATTATGGTATCAGATCCTTTTTTTCATCCCCCAAAGAATTATAAATTTAAATGAATACACTTTTACTTATCCATCACTATAAGGAAACTTGTAAGAGGCACATGCATTATGATTTATCTCATATAAGTAATAATATAACAATGAAATTAATGATGTGAGGCGATTAGGGAAATTTTGGATACACTATGTCTTAAAACATGTTGAAAAATACTTATAATAGTCAAAAGTAAAAGATTTATTATAAAATTAAAAAGGATACAAATAGAGTAGAATAAAAGACAGATTTATGACCGACATCTCCTCATAACTAAACTTACAACTAAATAAATACAGCATGATCACCTATGATGCACATTTTTACCATAGACACTTTCAGGTAGGGGAATTTAACCCAATTAAATCCACGCACATTCGGTTGCACAATATGAAAATTCTACATAGAACCACTAAGAAAAAATTAGAATAAAACACCCTGAATACTACAGATGACAAAACCAATCACGGAGGGGTAGGATTATTTATCATAGAATAATGATTAAAAAAATGTTTTTTGGGTGATCAATACTAATTAAAAAATGGGTATGGAAGTATCATATACATGGATATGATGTATCATTGGTGGTAATGATGTAAGAAGAGGCCTAATTGATGGGGGAAATTAATGGAATAAAATACCTGAAAAATAAAAAATTCATAGGAAACAATTGTAGGGAAAAATAGAAGATACAAAATACATAACTTCAAGAAAACTAACAATATTGAGACTCCTATTTAATGATAAGGAAAGTGATGAATGAAAACAAATGAGTCAATTTCATTAAACAAATTGATGATGAAATATTATAGGGAAATTATACTAATAGGATGGAAGATTACCAGAGGTCCATTCAAATGTTACCTACTAAATAAATTGTATGATACAAAGGAGAATAATGATTTAATGAAATGATTTTTGGATGATAAATAATGTTTAAAATAATGGGTATGGAAGTATCATATCCACAAATATGATGTTTTGTTAGAGTTAATGATGTAATTACATGCCTAATTGATGGGATAAACAATGAATGTAATAAAATACATGAAAAATATCAAATTTAGAGGAAAAAACTATAAGGAAAAAATGGAAGATACAAAATATGTGACTGTAAGGAAACTAAAAATATTGATAATCCTATGAAATTATGAGAAAAGTGATGAATGAAAACAAATGAATCAATTTCATTAAACAAATGGATGATGAGATATTATAGGGAAATTATACTAAGAGGATGAAAGATTACCAAAGGTACATTAGAATGTTACTTGATAAATAAACAATATTATTTTTATGACCTTTTTATTTTTAAACCATTTTTAAAACATTTTACAATATAAAATATAAATTATTTTTAAATATAAAAAAATAAAATAGGTTGGAATTTTTTTAAAAAATTTGGTTCATTATTTATTTAAAAAAATGTTTCCAACATGAAAATATATCTTCAAGGTTTCAAAAAATGAAAATTATTAAATAGTTAACTTATATAAATTTTAATTTTTACTTACAGTAGGTTGTGAAATAAAAATACATCAACAAATTATCAAAGAACATAGTATAAGAGGTATGCTTACAATTTAAAAATTATGTTAAGAGGTTACCTTGAAAATCCGGTGTTCTCTTGATGATGTGTTGGAATTCCAATGTTATTTCCCTGATGACTTGGAGGATACCATTGATAGATATAGTTGAAAGAGTAATAATTTAAATAAATCATGTTATTAGGCCTTGTTCTTCTAGGAGAAGAAACCATTATTTTAAAAAATTGTTTATCATAACATGGAAATAGAGAAATTGGTCAACGATGATTTAGAGAAAATCTTCATTGCAAAGCTAAGTCATGTAGCTGGAATCGATATTAGAAAACTACCTTGGAAATATAGCGGTCGTTGGATGATTATTCATAGAAAAGAGTTTTGTAGGATTCATTTGATATTTATCCAAAACCTGTATGAGAATGATGAGGTCTAGTTGTGGATGAAAGGAGGTGTATAGCTGAGGAGGGAGACAATATTGCAGGTCCAAGAAGATGAGATTTCCAGAAATAATTTTCATAGAGCCCTAACATAATTGACGAGGGAGAGAAGATTTTAGGGAGTGGGAATTCAAGAATAGAGGAATGGATTCTTAGAGATACGGGAGGGTTGGATGTTGATATGTCAGAGTCGAATGGTTTGGGAAAGGGGAAATATTGTCCATGATTAATGTGGGTATTGATATTTCCGAATAGTTGGACACAAATGCAGAATAGTTTGAGAATGAAGGAGGTGGAGACATGTGGAGTGGGAGGGGACATGATTTAGTATAGATAATTGATATTATTAATTAAATAATTAATATTAATATTATTAATAAAAATATTAATAAATAACTCACTAATTATTAATTAATTAATAATTAATTATTAATAGTTAATATTTATTAATTAACTAGGAATTAAACTATATTTAATTACTTATTAATAATGTTGGTTACTAATTAACTAGTTAGTCAATAATTAATATTAATTATTATTAAAAAATTACCAATAAATATTTAAGAATATAATTTAGTTACTAAATAATATCAATAATGATTAAATTAATAAATTTCTAATTGTTAATTATTTCTAGGTAAATTAGTATTATTTAATTAACTAATTTTTTCTAATTAATATTAATTACTAAAAATATTGATTAAGAAATATTATTTACTATTTAATAATATTAATGAATTAACTAATTTTTACAGATCTATTTTTGGATAGGGAGCATCCCGCTATTGAAAAAGAAAGATTAAATCCAAACAGAGGGAAACCTGGTGAGGCATCAAAGTATAAGGAAGATATTGTAGATGAAGGGAACCTTGCAGATGAGACTACCGACTCTCAACATTCTTCCCAAAACCACGTTTTGAGTAGTTGTAGGGCTGAAGAAGCTTTGGAGAATCAACATTTTCTCTCTTTTAGACATTTTCTAGCTCATGGGTTGGAGGTATCCAAACCTATGGATGGTCAAACAAATGGTGAGATTGAATTTCACAATTACATATGTGGATTTTAAAAGTGATAGAAAGGGTATTTATCAATGCTAAAAAAGAATTTTTGATTTATGTTCTATTAATTTTTTTACCATTATTAGCACTAAAAAAGCACTCATAAAGGTGGTAATTTATCTATTCTAGTTTATTGATGATAAATGTTGTATTACTGTAGTGTGTTAAAATTATAGCACACTGCATCACCAATACACTTGTGCATGAAAAATTCATAATTTAATTGAAATAAAAATTACGTCCCAAATATGAAAAAAAACACTATATTATAGAAATTTCAAGATTTTTTTTATATAATTACACTAGACAATATTATAACAAAAATCCAATAAAAAATGGTTTCATTGTCTTAGCACTCAACCACCTCTAAAAAAATTATGATCATGGTATCAATTATCTGAGAAACCACTGAAGCTAATGCAAAAGAATCCACCCATATAGGAAAATAATTCCTATTTTAGTAATACAATAAAGAAATAAATTAAACATAAATATGAAAAATAAATTCATTAATAAAATGTCAATTTTAAATAAAAGGACACACTTGAAGTCACACTAATCACACTGTGCATCGGATTGACATGCAGATGATTCCTACATGTCACAAATGACTCAAGGATATTTTTTCTAAAGTATCAAGAAAATACAAATGAGTTTTCTTGGTTTTGAGTATGTCACATGTCTTTTTTACTAAAAATTCAATTTAAACTTAAAAAACACACTTTGAGACATATCAGTCACATCATGTGTTGGTTTGATGCGATACTGATTCCTATACATAAAAAATGACTTATGAATCATTTTTGTAAAGTATCAAAACAATTTGAGAAATTTTTCTTGGTTTTTAGTGAGTGACACTTTTTTTGGACTAATTTGTCAATTTTAAACTAATAACATAAACTTCGAGTCATTATCATACCCCAACTATTGTTTTTTACTTTATTTTATTCTTTTCTTGGATTCGGTTCTTTTGGGTGGGGTTTCAGTTGAGTTATTAGTGTAATTTTTGAGTTTTTAAGGATTCAGGTGAGTTTTAGCCTTGCGTGCAGTTAGTGTGCATGGTTTGGAGGCAAACTATGTGCCTGGTTAAGGCTTAGGGTGTTTCGAGTTTTTTCTTCTTCCATGGTTTGTCTAGAATTGTTTGAGTATGGTTTGGGCCAACTGTGTGAGGCCTAATAGAAATCGTGGGGCTCTTGGCTAGTGTTTGGGGGTAGGAGAATGGCTTGTGCATTATTTTCTGAAACTGTGCAACAAGCATGAAGGAAGGCTCTGCCATTTGACATAGCCATTTTGTACAGCTATCACATGATTTCCAAAACCATGGGACTAGCCCATGAAATTTTTCTGTTGGAAGATGTTATGGAGAGAGAAAATAATAATGATGTTCACTACATTAATTTCACTCAAAGAGGGTGACACCCTACCATTATTCCCCCATTTAATTTGGTAAAAGACATTTAATTGAGGGGATCCCAAAGTAGGATTTCGACATGCTATAAAAAGGGATCTCCTCCAATATTTTTCATCATCGGATTCTCAAGCAACACATCTTCATCTTTGAGAGCAGTATTTTGTGAGGATTTTCTCCAGATATTTAAGAGACAATGTATTGAGTTTTCTCCCCTTGTAATTGAGAGAGTTTGTAACCATGTTTTACCATAGTAAAATCCTTCTATTTTCCCATGGTTTTTTACCCCTTTAATTTGTGAGGTTTTTCCATGTCACATCTAGTGTTCATTTTATTTCCTTATTTTTCACTTTATTTTTGTCCCACAATTATAGTTTTAATTAAGGACTAATTATTTATGATCCATACAAATGGTATCAAATTCAAGGTTATATCCCTAGGAAATTTTGTACTAACAACATGTTCAAATGGTGGTGAAATTTGAGATCAAAAAATTCAATGGAAATAAATTTTCACTGTCAAAAATGAAGATGCAAGAGGTGCTGCAGAAAGATAATTTACTACACGCAATTAGAAAAAAACCTAGAGGTATGATAGATTATAGATATAACTAAATGGATGGGAATGCTATTTCCAACATACATTTAGATTTGGAAAATGGGGTCTTATCAAGAATTGAAGAGAAAAATACGGTAAAGGAAATTTGGGATACTCTGAAAAAATTGTATGAGGAATAGTCACTCCACAACAAAATTTTCTTGAAGAGAAAATTATACACTCTTTGAATAGAAGAGTTATCATGGTGAAATTATGACATCAACACCCTCAATATCATTTTTGTTCAACTTATGATGTTGGGATATAAAATTTTGGATACTAAATGTGTGAAGATTCGTATCTAGAGTTTTCTAGATTTGTATGATCAACATATAAACATCACCAATAATATCCTTATGGATATGTTTCCATTAAATGATACTACATCTATGGTTTTTGAAGAAGAAAGTTGTTACAAGAACAAGGAATATAGACAAAAAATTTCACACCAAGTTAAAGAATTGTCAATAGAAAGAGGAATAATGATGGAATGTGGTTCCAGTGGGATCCAGAATCCTAGTAGGTCTAAATCAAGGAGAAAGAAGAAAAATGTCAGATGTTACAATTGTGGTAATAGGGGGCATGTCAGCAAATACTTTTTGAATAATCAGGGTGGGGAGAAAAACTCTCAAGTAAATTTGGTGAGTATATCTAGAAATGGATATGTACTAGTCAGTGAACCAGCAATGACTAGTGATGGTAGATAACATCTTGAGGATGCATAGATTATTGACTCAGGTGAAACGTGGCACATGACCTATCAATGGGAATGATTTGATCAATTTGAAACTATCCCAAAAGGAATTTTTTACATGGTGAATGATCATACATTGAAGATCATTGGAGTTAACACCATAAAAATGAATATACATGATAACATAGTTTGAAATATTCAAGAAGTAAGCCATATACAAGGCCTTAAGAAGAACATTTTTTTCCTTGATACAATTGGATGATATTGGATGCAATACTCACACTGAGAAAGGGATGATGAATATTATGAAGGTATAACTTGTAGTGATGAAGGTATAAAAGATATTAAAGAACTTATACATTAATGTGGGTGAAACATACAAGGAAGTAGAGATAGTTTTCGCATCAACTACCTCAATGGAAGCATTGAAGACATTTTGGAATCATAAGATTCTCCAAATGTATGAATGAGGCTTGAATACTCTTTCTGATTAAAAGTTGATATCTAGGCTTACAAAGGCATCCTTACCATTTTATAAGAATTTTTTTTTGATTAAGCAACACAGGTTAAAGTTCGTAATGTAAACGATGAAGAGCAAGAAGATCTTGGAGTTGATCCATTCTAATTTTTAGAAATAATTGGTTGTATCCCCAGGAGAAGAAATGTACTTTGTACCTTTAATGGATGATTATTCCAGGATATGTTGGGTGTTTCCAATCAAGAGGATATCATATTTCTTTTAATTCATCAAAACATTCAAAACATGGAAGGAGTTGGAATCTAAAAAGAAGATCAAGTGTTTGAGGATTTTAAATGGTGGAGAGTATACAAGAGGGGTGTCTGGTTATTTTTGTAAATGAGATGGAATTAAGAGACAGTTCATGGTGCCATAAACTCCTAAGTATAATGGAGTGGTGGAGTAACTGAATAAAGACATTTTAGATAGAACAAGGGTGATGCTAAAGAATATAGAAGTTACTAATACATTTTGGGAAGAAGCATTAAATACTGCCTGCTATGTGATCAATCGATCCCCTTTAGTGGCAATTGATCTGAAGACACTGATGGAGATGTGGACTGGTAAACCTGTTGATTTTTCTCATACTTTTAGAAGTCCAATATATGCACTATTTAATGGTTAGGAAATATCAAATTTGGACTTGAGATCCAGGTAATGTATCTTATTGGGATATGCTAATGGTGTGAGGGGGTATCATTTGTGGTATCCCACTTCCCAAAAACCTATCATCATCAGAGATTTAATTTTTGTATATAACAAGGTGAAAATGATGATTGATAAATTCACAAATAGAAATAGTATAGAAACTACAATAGTCGAGGTGAAGGATGAAAAAAAGGAAGAACCATTTTTGTCTAAGTCATTACCAAAGCATGATGATTAAGTACCAGATGATCCTAGACTACGACGGTCAAATCAAGAGAAAAGATCACCAATATGGCACTCATATTATGTCACTAAGATCAATGTTACCTATTTCTTATTGATAGAGGATGTAGATCCATCATATTTTTTTAGATTCAACCCATAGTACAAATTTATCTTCTTGGATGGTGGAGATGTAGGAGGAACTTAAAGCCCCAGACAAGAATAAGACTTGGAAAATTATTCTATTAGATTATGAAAGTAATTACATTTGGAACAAATGGGTCTAAAATATCAAGAAGTATGAAATAGACCAGGTGGAAATATATCATGTGAGACTAGTGCTCAAATAATATACTCAGAAGTAAGGTCTCAATTTCAATGAAATATTTTCTCCTGTTGTTGGATTGATGATTATTCAGGTAGTTCTGGCGATGTGTGTTATATACACTCTACATCTAGAGTACTTATATGTGAAAACATATTTTATCTATAGTAATATTGATGAAAAAATCTATATGTTACAACTAGAATGTTTTTTCAAATAAGGTAAAGAGAACTTGGTTTTTAGGTTGAAAAAATATTTGTATGGTCTCAAACATGTGTCGAGGTGTTGGTACAAGAGATTTTATTCCTATATCATGAGCCTTAGACACAACTGACTTAATTCAGATCCTTGTTTATATTTCATGGGTCTAGATGGTAATAATTTTATCATTTTATTGTTATATGTTGATGGCATGTTGGTTGTAGACCCCAAAAATGATCAAATTTAGGAGACGAAGGCATAGTTGGATAGGGAGTTTGATATGAAGGAATTGGGACCCACAAACAAGATTCTAGGGTTGTATATTTATTGAGATAAGAATAATGGAAATATTTATATACCATAGAAGAATTATTTGAGTAAATTCTTGAAATGATTAAACATTCAATTCTGAAAGCCAATTTATACCCCTATTCCCATCAATTTCAAGTTATCCTCCATGAAGATTCTTAGCCGTGAAGCAGAGAGAATGAAAATTTATCAAGTGTCATATGCATAAGTAGTGGGGAGTATAATATTTTCTATGGTTTTTACTAGAACTGGCATTGCACATGTAGTGGGAGTAGTTAGTTGGTACATGGCGAATACAGGATAGGAGAATTGGATCTTGGTTAAGAGGATCATGAGATACATCAAGGAAATGTCAGATGTTTCATTATGTTATGGAGGATCAGATTTTACTATAAGATCACATGTTGATTATGATTTTGTAGGCGATTTTGATCAGATGAAATCCACTAATGGTTATGTATTTACTCTTGTAGGGGGATATGTGAGCTTAATTTCCAAGTTATATAATTTTATGGACTTATCCACAACTGAAGTAGAGTATATGGAAACAAAAAATACTTGAAAAGAGTTTATTTGTATGAAAAAGGTTGATAAAGGAGCTCAAGCACAAACAGACGAACATTCCATTGTTTTTTGATAGTCACAACACATTACACATTTTAAGGAATCCATATTTTCATTCAAGGATGAAGCACATTGGAATAAAATATAATTTTTATTGAGATGTGGTAGAGGAAGGAAGTGTGAATACATATAAAATTCAAAGTAAAGAAAATCTGGTAGATTTCCTGATGAAAGTGATTGGTTATGATAAGTTTATATGGAGTAGATCCTCGAGTGCTCCTTCAGAGACATGAGAAGAATGGTTGGAAGATAGAAAGGATGTTTGGATATGTTATTGTCACTTAATCAAATCTCCAAGTGGGAGATATGTTGGAAGATGTTATGGAGAGAGAAAATAATAATGATGGTCGACACATTAGTTTCTTTCAAAGAGAGTGAAACCCTATAATTATTCCCCTATTTAATTTGGTAAAAGATATTTAATTGAGGTAATCCCAAAGTAGGGAGAGGCAAGGCTTTAAAAAGAGATCTACTCCAATAGTGTTAATCATCAGATTATCAAGAAACACATCCTTAGCTTTGAGTATAGTATTTTGTGTGGTGTTTCTCCACATATTCAAGAGATAATTTCATGAGTATTCTTCCTTGTAATTGATAGAGTTTGTACTCGTGTTTTTATCATTATGATATCCTTATATTTTCGCATGGTTTTTTAACCCTTTCATTTGGGGGGTTTTTTCACATTACATCTGATGTTCATTTTGTTTCTGCATTTTTTCACTTTATTTTTATCTCATAATTATCATTATACCAAAGGGCCAATTATTTTTTATCCTAACACTATTCTTCCTCTCTAGTGGGGTGCACGTAGTTTTCACATGGTTTGGGAAACCATTTGGCCTAACTGTACAAGTTTCCCATGTGTTTAAAAATCTTGAAATTCTTATTATGCCCTCCCCTATTTTAACCTCAATTTGATCCCCTCTCCTTATCTCATTTTTGGGGCATGAAGGGGTCCCCAAAACCCCTCCCCTTTGGATCTCCATATCCCATTTACGATTCTCAAATATTCTAAGGTAAATGTATTTGATTTTTTGGCCATTTTCCTTCTCCTATCTTTTTCTTCCTCTTGTTTCTTGGGTTTTCTTGGTGGGATTTTCTCTTGGACAAACCCTACAGTGAGTGTTGCATAATGTTGGTCGATTTATTTGGTTCTAGGGTGTGTTTATCGTTTCTTAAGTTTAGTTTATCCTTCTCAAAGGGTTTAATTGCATATATACATCATTAAATTAGGTGTTTTCATCTATTTCCATTATTAAGAATAACATTTGATGATTGAGAATTTCTAATTATTTTTTAAAAGTGTTTATTATGTTTTTGATGTATTTTTTAGATTTATTGTGGTGATTTTATGTTAGAAAATTTATTGTAAATGGATTTTAAAGGGGTTTATTTAATTATTATTATATATAAATTTATGTAAGGTGTTCATTAAAATTCTCATAGCCTCTTCAAAATTTATTTGGGTGTTTTTAGATAATGATTTGACTAAGATGTGTTTTTCAAGATTTATTTTAATTGTGAATTGAATGTGGTGTATGGTTTGGGCGTCTCTTCGTTGCTTGATGGTTGTGTGTAAAATGTTTTAATGGTTATTACAGCCTTTAAATGGGAACTTGTGTAGTGTGGAGATGTTTTGAGGGATCCATTGAATGTGGGGACATCCATATGTGCATGGGGTTCACATATGGATGGGGTCAGAAATGATGGTGGCCTCTTGTTGAAAATATCTCTCTCTTGGACTGGATTTTCAAACACTCATCCACTCTTCCTTTCTTTCTCCCTTATCTTCCCAAAATGGTTCATTAAAAACCCTTGTTACATTATAAATGGTTCTTTGGTGTCAAAGTGATGAAAATATGGGTTTCAAAGATGATTTCCAATTTCTTGGCCCATTTGGAATTTTGATACATGGCTTGGTAACTAAAGGGATTAAAGTCCCATTTGGAACTTTGAGATGTGGCATGGTTTCTAAATGACCTAAAGTCCCATTTGGAATCTTTCGTATATGTTGTGAGTTTTCATCTAGGTCTTAGAAATTAATTTCAAAATATATTTGGAATTGTGAACATTAAAGGCATTGTTTGTACTTTATAGATCTTTTGGAAAGTGGTTTCAAAGAGATATTAAATGTTGTCCTGGTTGGAACCTTTGGTGGCTAGTTGTGAGATGGGAACCTCTATGGTGGATCCTCCAAGGAGAGGGTCATCACATAAGTCATGTCGATTTTTGGGCTTAGAAAGAATGGTGGTTTTGGGTTATTGGATTGAGAGAGGCATGTGAGGACCTACCCATTCACCATGCATTATTATCATGGGATTCATGGGTTTCATATTGAAGGTCGAGTGACAGTTGCTTACAACCTCAATTAGATGGGTTGGTACCCCTTGGATTTTCTTATAGGCTTGGTGGGATGTGCTAATGGATTAACTAGTTTAGAGTGGCATGTCGGTTATTGAATTTGGAGATGCACCATACATTGGGAGGTGAGTCTCAACCGAGTACATCTAGGGATTGATTCTAGATATGTTTAGGAAATACCCATGAATATTATCTTTATGTTCTATTTATTTTGTTGCACCTGATTATTTTTTATGATAGTGTCTGTCTGCTGGTTTTTGTTTCCTTCATTTTTAACATAACTCCTTTTTACCTAGTACGGTTCTTTTCTTAGGTTTTGGTTTTGTAAAATATTTTGAGAAATTTAAATCTGTTTTGAAAAGAGGAATGAAAAATGTGTTGTTTTAAAAGTGAAATCCCTATTTGGTTCATTAAATGATAAAACCCTATTTTCATAAATGTATTTAAAAGGAGTGTTTGTGTACTCTTTCAGGAAAGGAAGTGCATGGATTATTTAGTGATTACCTACTGGGCTGTTTATGCTCACACTCTACCTGTGCCACTCGACATCGGTAGACCCGAGCTATTTTGAAGGTTCAGGTTTCTGGTTTGAGTGTGCGCCTTTAGTGTGGGATGGTCTTTTTGTCAATGGTGACAAAAAGGTCATGAGGAGATCGTGTTATCACCACATGGATTTAGTTTTGTTTTTTGTTTTTTGTTTCTTTTAGTAGTTGTATCTATATTTGGTTCTATTTTTATTATTGTTCATATATTGTTGGTTTTTTCTATATTCTCTTCTTTGGTTATTTTATCATGGTTATTTTTGGGATAAATCATTACCCCTGTGATAACTTTGATACCCGATGCTAGTCACCAGCTCAGGAGGATCGAGAACACCTCTCGGTCCTTGTCTTAGATCGGGTTGGGTGCCCGTTCGGATATCAGCCTGACCTAGTTAATGAGAAATTTTATAAGGGGATCAATTTGTTATTTTGGGTGTTAGGTAGACTAAAGATTATGATTATCAGGACTCGATAGGTAGGTGTGGGAAGAGTGTTGTGAACTATTTATTTTACTAATCCTCAAGTTACTAGGGGTAGTTTGGGATTTGGGATTTTGTTTTGGTTTTTGGGTGTGCGGATGAGGAATGAAAATAGAGATGAACTTTTAATGTGCAGTGGGATCATATGGAGTAGTGACCCATGTGGATTCTGAGTGTATGGTTTGAAATTCTACTAGTGGTTGGAAATTTCTTGGGGCATGGTCTACTAAACCATTTCACTGAGTTTTGTATCGTCACTAATTCCCAATTCCATGTGCTTTATGTGATTGGTGTTTTGGTTTGATTTTGGTAGGTGTGGGATGAATTTTGAAATGAATTATGGTTTTCAAAAAAATGTGTTTTGAAACCAAAAATGTTTTTATGATTTGGTTTTTTTTTTGAAAATCATGTATTGGTGTTTAAAACTAGATTTGAAATCAGATTTTGGTATTTGGAAAGTGTCCATGGAAGAAGGTGGTTTTTGACATTGGAACAAAATAGTGGGTTTCTAAAAGAGGATTCTAGTTCTGTATGTGATTTTTGTATTATGATCAAGTTGTTTTGTCTTGAGGTGTTGTTTTTTGGATGAGGTTTTATTGGATGTTCATTTTGGTATTGTGTTTTGATTTTGTGTAGAGTATGCTGCCCATAAAGATCGCCAAAGTTTTAGTGAGTTTCTTCTAGTTGTTGGCCCGATCCAAACTCTAGGTGGAGTGGAGAAGTCAATTTATTCTCTTTTTCTCTATGTTTTCATGGTGATGGAGGTTTTTGGTAGGTTGCAAAGTGTCTTGAGTAAGTTAAAGAAATTTCCAGAATGTTGGTAACTCCCAATGCGGTGAGAGTGCGTGCTTCTCTAGGTTCATTTGAAGGTTTGGTTTTGGATCATTGGAAATTGATCATCCCATCATCATTATAAGATTAGATGTATTATAAGGTGTTTAAGACATTTTTAATCCTATGGTTTATACCTGAGGAGGTGAAGGCAATGAAAGTGGCATAGCTCTTGGGTATTCAGCAAGGTTAGTAGATAGTGAAGGCCTATGTTGAAAATTTGGATGAGATTGTTTCTTTTTCTCTAGATATATATTCATAAGATCATTTGAGGGTTCTAATATTCGTTTGGGGTCCTATTATAGAGAAAATTAGAAATTTATCTTATCTATTGAAGTTCAATTTGACAATTTGGTGAAAGAGGGGTTTCTTTCCATGTTGATTCATAGTGCGTTGTTGGTTGCAAAATATGCTCTTGAAGGTTCTCCATCTGGTGATATGTGTATTCCATAGGAACCTTATTATGAATAGTATCCATTTTTAGTCTTGGATTCTCTTTTTCTGTACATTCTCTCATGTTCTTATAGTGTGGTTGGTTGGGGAATTCAAATTCGTATCATTGTGGTCCTCCGAATGATTTTCGGTAATTTGGATATTATGGTCATTTGGAGAAGTTATGCAAGTGGAGTTTCCAAAATAATAAGTCTCATTTGGAGGATGTCAGCTCCTGACTATGGGGTAAATGATGCTTAAATAAATCAGGGATATAGCCACAGGCCCTGAAGTGAGGCCTTTTATGCAGTAAGGGATCATCGGGAGTGGGGAACCTTGGATCCAGGATAGGTTAAGTTCCCTTGTTGTAGTTCACCTATCTTTTTTTATTTTTCTTTAGTGAAAAATCATGGTGGTTTTTATTTTCTTGTGGATTTGTGGTCTTATTCTTTTATAGTCATATGGTTTTGTTTTATGAATGATTATATTTAAGTAGTTATCCTTTTCTGATCAATTTCATTTTTGATTGTGCTTATTTGGTGATGGTTGTGCTTTTTTATAGATGATCAATCATGTTTTCATTCACTGTTTAGTTTTAGTTATTTCCATGGTCTCTCCCTAGTTTCCTAGTTGTGATTTTTGTGGGAGATCCCACTACTAGTGTTGGTTGGTGTTAGTTATATTATTTTGGTGGGGATAACCCTTTCTTCACCTTTCCTGTGATTCTTTTTGTCAAAGTTTCTTCTAGTGTTGGTCATGTGTGACTTGTGGAGTTGTAAGGTCACCCCAAAGTTTTTGGCTCTATTTGGAATTTTTCAGTTCTGAGCTCTAGTTTTGTTTCTCATTCATATGAGTGACCTTCTGGGGGTAGGATTTTTTTGTGGTGGGGAGAATTGTCACACCCCAAAAATATTTTTTACTTTATTTTTTTTCTTTTCTTGCAATTGGTTCTTTTGGTTGGGGTTCAGGCTGAGTTCCCCATGTATTTTTTGAGTTTTAGAGGCTATTGGGTGAGTTTTGGCCTTGTACACAGTTAGTGTGAATAGTTTGTAGGAGAAATATGCTACCTATTAAGGCTTAGGGAATTTAAAGTTTTTTCCTTATTACATAGTTTTACTGGCATGGTTTGAGCATGGTTTTTCCCAAACCATGTGAGGCCTAGGATAAACTGTGCTGATCTTATGTGGTGTCTAGGGCAGGACCACAGCCTGCACACGGATTGCTAAAACCATTTGGTATGCATGTGGGAAGGATTTTCCCTTTGATAGAGCCATTTTCATGGCTAGAGAACATTTTCCCAAACCATGTTACTAGTCAGTGTAGGGTGTCCCACTTCTCTAGTGGGGTGCGCAAGGTTGGCACACATTTTTGGAAACCATGTGGCCAAACCATGCGAGTTTCCTAGTTGTGTAAAGTTATTGAAATTTTATATTACTCCCTCCCCTATTTTAAAACAAATTTGATCCTTCTTCCCCTTGGCTTAGTTTTGGAACACAAAGGGGTCCCCAAAACCCCTCCCCTTTGGATCTCCTTATCCCATGGATGTTTCTTAAAGGTTCTAAGGTAATTTCATTAAGCTTTTGACCATTTTCCTTCTCCTATCTTCTTATGCCTATTTTTCTTAGGTTTTCTTGGTGGGATTATCTATTATCCAAATCTTAGGGTGAGTTTTGGATAACATTGGTCAATTTATTCAGTTTTATGGTGTGAGAATTATTTCTTGGGATTATCTCTTAATTATCTATGGGTTTTATTGCATCCATACATTTTTGAGGTAGGTATTTATATATGTTTCCTTTCTGAAGAATACCATTTGATGATTTAAAATATCTAATTAATTTCAAAAAGTTGTTCTTATGATTGTGATGTTTTTTTGATTTATTATGGTGATTTAATATTGGACAATTTTGTGGAAATTTATTTTGAAGGGGTTTCTGTAATTATGTTTATATATAAATGTATGTAAGGTGTTCTTTAAAATTACCATGGATTATTTAAAATTTATTTGGGTGTTTTGAGATAATTATTGGACTTTTTTGTGTTTTTCTAGAATTATTTTCAATGTTAATTGAAGTTGGAGCGTGTTTTGGGTGTCTCTTCATGGTTTTATGGTTGTGTGTGAAACATTTGGAAGGTTATTTCAGATTTTAAATGGGTACTTTTGTAGCTTGGTGATGTTCTAAGGAGCCATTGGATGTGGGAACATTCATATGTGAATGTAGTGAACATATGGACAGGCTCACAAATGATGATGTCTTCTTGTATAAAATTTATGTCTCTTGGACTAGATTTTTAAACACTCATCCTCTCTTCCTTTATTTCTCCCTTATCTTTACTAAATAGTTCTTTAAAACCCCTTAGAACTTTCAAAATCGTTCTTTGGTTTCAAAGTGATGCAAATATGGGTTTCAAAGATGATTTCCAATTTCTTGGATTGTTTTTAATTTTAATATGTGTCTTAGTAACTAAATTTCATAAGGGAACATTTGACACTTTTAGATGTGGTATGGTTTCTAAACAACCTAAATGCCCATTTGAAAAATTCCATACATTGTTTGTATTTTCTTCTAGGTTTTATTAATGAATTTGGAAAAAAATTGGAATTCTGAACATTAAACTCCCAGTTGGTACTTTATGGAACTTTTTGGAAAGTAGTTTAAAAGAGATATAATGTATATTCCTGATTGGAACCTTTGATGGCTTGTTGTGATATGGGAACCTCTATGGTGGATCCTTTGAGGATAAGGTCATCGCATATGTGGTATAGGTGTTTGGGATAGGCTTTCATGGTGTATGTGGGTTATTGGTTTGTATAGAAACACTCTCTTTTCAAACATTAACATTACATAAATTTTTCTGAAAACACAAAACATTACACAAATAGATGGAATAGGACCATACTATTATATTTCATTTAGAAAAATATAAACATAAACACCAGTACATAAATGAGATACATTATCTCCCACTAGGTTCATCTTAACTAGAACCCTTCTTAGACACATTAAACACAATTCATATCTTCATAACCTAGGGAAGGAAACATAAAAAGGGGTGATCTAAAATTCACAGTAAGGGTAAACAAGGGAGACATGTAATCATAATCATGAGCATAAGGGTATGATAACATGATCATGAAGTTATAATATCATACCTTGCATATCAAAGATCATAACAGAGATCATGGCATAAATATTGGTAGTTCATAAGACATGAATCATAATGAAATAAAGTGAATAATCCTTGAAAGAAAAAAGTTGGAATAAAATATATAAGTATGGGAAAAAAATCATATAACATTATTTCCATAGTATCCAAGGCGTCACTTCCAAGACCATCATATTGGACAAAGAACTTTACTGAATAGGGTGAACCCCTGTTCCTTCTCTATATTAATTAAATGAGTGAACCCTCATTATATCCTTATATTACTAAACTGAGTAAACCTTCATTCTAGCCCTATTTATCTCATGAGATATAATTATTTACCCTATTCATTATAGGGAGATATAGGTCCCACCAGTCACATAATGAAATCATACAAACATGGGCCACAAGATCGTAAATAAATATATCATAACCAATGAAATGAAATGGGTAACCTAAACATGTAAAAATATCATAACTTATATAAATATACAGGTTTCATAATCATTTCATAAAAATCATAACCCATGATATGAAGTGGGTTTCAAAATATATAACCCATGAAAGAGAAATGGGATTTATAAACATCATTCCATCAAAAAATAATCCATTTAGAGAAATAATATGAGTGGAAAATTTGAATAATTTCCCCATAAATTCATGAGTAACACCAATGGATGTTATATTATATGGGAAATAATTTTTAAATATCTTTTAAAAACATTTCTTGAGTAAAATATCCATTCTTTTTTGAAAAATACTTTTTTAAGACATAAAAACTTATGAAAACCTTTTTCTTTAAAAAATAGCTATGAAAACTTATAAAGAAAGATTTGAAAAAAATAAAACATTTTTAAAATGCATTTTCCTTGAAAATTATCTTCAAGTATCTTTTGAAAACATTTATGAAAACATGGTTTTTGAATATGATAGATTTCCAACTGAAGAGAGAGATGGTCAGATTTAAAAAAATTATCTTAAGTAACAAAGAGTGAAAAAATGGTACTAAAAATAGAGAATATAATTAATAAATAGATTATAAGTAATATCATGAATATTATTGAGATATGGATCATAATATTTCATCAAAGTAATCATAATCATAAACAATAACGAAAAAATGATGATCTTGTCTTAATATACTCTTATAACTTGGTAACTTCATATCATACTCTCCATGTACGTAAATGAAATTAAATGTAGATAAAAATATCATGAAAATAATTATATTCATGATATAAAATGTAAATTTTATGTATATACACCTTGAAAAAAAATTAGGTGCATAAAAAAACATGAATTTGAAAGAAGGCTGATTGAGAAAAAATTGTTTTACTGATTTGGTAACTTTTGAAAGTTAAAACCCATGAAAGAAGGATAATAAATTGGGCATGTGAATACCCATAAATTTAATTATAATATAGATATAATATAATCATGGTCATTACATACACCACACAAAATTAAAGTGTGGTGAACATAGCTTGTAGCTCATATAAATTGAAAGTGAGATGAAATGCCATTACGTTGTGTCATGACTCTCTCCATACTCGTACAAGCTTCCTGTATAATTAATATAAGTTTATTATAAATATTTAACATAAGAATATTCTTGTACATAATACCATATATGGTTTTATTATGATGTTATATTACCCACTTGTTAATGATCCTATGTTAAGGTTTTAGTTTGGGTAATATTTTCTTTGTTCTTCGCATGTGTCTTAATTTGTTATACCATTGGTCTTTATAATTATATCATGATTAAATAATGTATAACATGTATAAATATAAATTATATATATTATATGTATATTATAATAATTTATATCATAAATAATTATGAAATGTAATACACCATTCATGGATATGATAAGTCATACGTACGCATGAATGTTGTTTTCGTCTTTATTGTCGTATTGAAAGAAAGTAAGTAAATTAAATATGTATATATATGTATGAATATATATATTTATAATTATTATAGTATAATTAATATATCATATATATCATATAATTTTATTATAACCATTAGTAATACATTCCATGTGGTGTGTGAATGAATCACATTACTTTGAGGGGGTAGTAGTCTGCACTTCCTCAAAAGAGATTATCGTATTAACACCAAATGGAAAGTAAAGAGATGTGTGTTTTAAAAGGAATAAATAAGCATAAATAAATAATAAATACAATATATAAAATATAAAAATAGATTTTCCATCATAATGGCCACCATTATTGGTGGTAAATGAAAAATAAACAATCATCGTTTTGTGAGGCAGTAATTCTCCATACACAGAAACAATATGTTCAATATCCATTATATGGATGTTTTTGTAAGTGTAGATAGAAAAATTAGAATAAAATAATCCTAGTATATTTAGTATACTGGTGTTTTCACACAATAGTGGAATAAAAATAGTGTAGGGGTGGAGAAGTAAAATAAAGGAAAAGAGTTTGAGAGAAGACATTACCTCTAAATTGGGTAACTCATTTTGGTTTGTGCCAAAATAATTTCTTGAGAGGATTTCATAAAAGAGTTGGATTATATATAAAATTTTGGGTTTTTTTGGAGGCTACTTGGGTAGATATTGGCCGAACTTAAAAGGTTATAGAGGTGTGTGGAATGAGTAGAGGTGGTGGCCTTCTATAGTGGAGGAGGAGTGACACTGTTGTAAATATTTAAAGGGAGAGTTCCACCAATATTTTTCATGTTAAAAGTGGATCCAATAATGGAAAAAGGTATATAAAATTTATAATATGGTGTAAATATATCCATCCAATGGGTTTTGGACATGTGTCTATGTGGTTTGATCCCTTAATGTTAAGGTTTAGTCTCTTATTAAGCATAATTGGGCCTTAACTGTTGTGATTAATTTTAATCACTTTTACTGATATTTTTGGTAAAAAAAAATTTTTAACCTATTATACATTATAAATTATTATTATTAAAAATATGGAATACATTTTTACAAATTATAATCACATAATTGGTAGAAATTATTTTAAAAAATAATCCCGGTGTTGGGATGACACTCGGGGTTTTTATTGTAAAAAGGATCAAAAGTTTGTTAAGTCTTTATGTCCAATATATATGTGTAAATGGTTACAATGACCAAAATTAGATTACTTGATAAAAATATTATCTAATTCATATTTTAAATAAAATTAAAATATATTTTAACCTTATAAATATATTGAATTAAAAATCAGTTTTGAATTAAAAAAGCGATATTTATCACTATTCATCCAAAAATGAAGTTTCTCAGAAAAATACCAAAATTTCACCATAAGCTATTTTTTTAAATTCTAAATTAAAACATGAGGTTTATTTTATCAAATTAAATTTCTAAATTTTTATAAAATTAATTTTATTATAAGTACATTAGAACAGTATTTTTAGACATAGAAGAACTTTACCAAAAATCCTATCTTTTATTATCAGTATGTTTTATTTATATAAAACACTTATGACAAATATTTGAAAAGTAGTTAATACTATTCATATAACTATGTTTAATTACTAGGTTATAATAATCTTATTTAAATAATTAAAATAATAAAAAGAGATGTTTCATAGAAACTTAGCATAGCATGTATCGTATGCCAACTCAAGGTTGTGTGGATGGTACGCCAAGTCGGTGTTGCATGTAACATAAGAAAAGTTAGAATTTCATATAAAATGAATATTTTAATTAGTTTGTTGTAGGATATAAATGAAAACTTAAATTTATTCGAAAAAAAAACAAGTCCATAAAAACTTGAGGTGTTACATTCTACCCCCCTTAAAATGAATTTCACCCTCAAAATTTTTTTCTTGGGTAAAAACAAACGAGTATACTTATGCTTAATTATATTCTAAATTTCCCATGTTATTTCCTATAACTGGTGATTTTTTCACAAAACTTTAACTAGGCGAGTGGTATGGTTTTATAGAAATTTCTCTGATCGGTCCAAAATTTCATTAGGTTGCTCCTTGTAAGTAAGATATTGCTTCTGTAATATGACCTATGAGTTCAGTACATGTGAAGGGTCAAGTATGTACTTCCTTATGATATATACATGGAAAAAATCATGAAATTGATAAATATTTGGAGGAATTACCAAGTGATAGTCTATTTTCCCAATATGATCTATAATTTCAAAGGGGAAAATATACCTAGGGATTAGTTTCCCTTTCTTCCCAAATCTCATAACTTTTTTCCAGGGTGAGAATCATAGAAACACCTTTTAACCAACTTCAAATTCTATATCATGTCTATGGATATAAGCATAAATTTTCTGTCAACTTTGATCTGCCTTGATATATTGTTGAATGGTTATAACCTTCTCAACCATTTCTCCAGAGATCTCAGGTCCTAATAGCTTTATTTATCAAACCTCAACCCAACATGTTGGAGCTCTATATTTCTTCCCATAAAGGGTTTCATACGGTGCCATATGAATGCTTGAGTGAAATCTATTGTTGTAAGAAAACTCAACTAGAAGAAGGTTTTGATCCCAATCACATTTTAAATCTATAGAATAAGATCTCAACATATCCTCTAGGGTTTTAAGTATTCTTTGAGACTAACCATTTGTCTGAGGATGATAAGAAGTAATGAAACTAAATTCTGTAGCAAGTGGTTTCTGAAGACTTTACTAGAAATTTGAGGTAAACCTAGGATCCTGATCTGATACAATGGAATGTGGTACTCCATTAAACCTTACCACTTCTTTAATTTATATTCTGGAAATTTGATAAACAGAGAAATATTCCATGATAGTAATGAATTTGGCTGACTTAGTAAGGTGATCAACTACCACCCATATAACATTAAACCCTTGAGAGATTTTGGGTAGTCCAATGACAAAATCCATAGATATGTTCTCCCATTTCCATTCTGGTGTGGGTAATGGATGCAAAATACCTTTAGAATTTGTTATTTCATCCTTAACTTGCAGGCATACCAAACACCGAGATAAACTCTGTAATATCTCTATTCATTCCATCCCACCATAAGTATTCTTTTAAGTCCCTATACATCTTCTTAATTATGGGATAAATATAGAATTAAGAACTATGAGGTACCTCTAATATCTCCTTCAAATATAGCATGGAATGAACAAAAACATGGTTTCTTAACCTTATCATACTATCTTGATCAAGGTTATACTAAGGAAAATTTATAACCTTATTTTTTATTTCTTCAAATTCATTTTGTGCCTCCATAATATTCACTTAGATAGAGGGTTGAACAATAATTTGAGAAAGATAATATTTTCTCCTTCCTTCAGGATTTACAGATCTGTCCTTTTAAAATCCAAAAATATTGGATCTTTTTTTATACTCATTATAGATAATCTAGCATGATCTTTTTTACTCAAAGCATCCAACACATTGTTATCTTTCTCAGGGTGGTAATGTTTTGAGCAGTCATAATCCTTCATCAACTCTAACCATATTCTCTAGAACATGTTCTACTCCTATTTGAATACTATATTTCATACCTTTATGATCAGTATATATATCAAACTTTTCTCTATAATTATAATGCCTTCATATCTTAAATGTAAAAATTACTGCTGCTAACTCCAATTCATGATTTGGGTAATTTTTCTCATGAATCTTCAACTATCATGAGGTATAGGCTATAGCCATGTTATTTTTTCATAATAACACATCCCAATCCCTTATTTGATGCATCACTATAGGTTACAAACCCTTCTTCATTATAGGTTAATGTATGCATTGGCGCACTGACCAACCTTCTCTTCTGTTCCTTGAAATTTTCCTCACATTTATTTTTACAAAGGAACTTAACACCCTTTTGAGTTAACATGGTTTGAGGATTAGATAGTTGTGAGAAATTCTCCACAAATCATTGATAATATCAAGATAATCCAAGAGAACTATGGATTTAAGTCCCCATGGTTGGTCTAGTCCAGCTTTCAATAGCCTCTGTCTTGGATGTATCTACGGTTATACCATCTCCTGAGATTACGTGACCAAAAAATGAAACCTCTTGCAGCCAAAATTCACACTTTTGTAAATTTTTCATTTAAATTATCATTACTTAGGGTATTTAGTAGAATTATCAAGTGATAATCATTCTCCTTCTTACTCTTTAAATAGATCATAATATCATCTATAAAGACTACCACAAACTGGTAGAGGTAATCTCTAAAGACTCTATTCATTAAATCCATGAAGATAGTGGGGCATTAGTAAGAAAAAAAATGAATCACTATATATTCATAGTGACCATACCTTTTACATAATGTTTTATTTGGTATATCCTCCTTCTTGACCCTCAATTGATGATATCCAGAAATAAGGTCAATCTTGGAAAAGTATTGAGCTCCGTGCGGTTGATCAAACAAGTCATCAATACAGGGAAGAGGATAATTGTTCTTTATTGTGATGTTGTTCAACTCCCAATAGTCAATGCAGAGTCTAATTGAACCATCTTTATTTTTCACAAAAAGAACCAGTGTGCCCCAAGGTGACACACATGGATGAATGAATCCCTTATCAAGGTTTTCTTAGAGTTTCTTCTTCAATTACATCAACTCAATTGGGACCATTCTATAAGGAGTCTTTGAAATTGGTGTAGAACAAGGTAAAATTTATATCGAGAACTAAACTTCACATTTTAGAGGAAGACTATTAATCTCTTTCATAAATACATCCACAAAATCCCAAACAACATACATATCATCGATGTCGATCTTATCCCCAACCATTTGAGATAAATATCCCTTTTGAATGGGAATTAAGACCCATACACTAGATGTAATCTCCACAGGAATTTCATACTTATAGTCACTTTGATGGATGATCATAGGAGGGTTTGAAATATCAAACATAACTTCCCTTACTTGAAAATTGATGTGGGATTTATGTTGGGAATGTTAATCCATGCCTATGATGACATCAAAATCAAACATAAAAAGAATTAAAAGATTTGTAGGAAGTACATTCCCACAAAGTTCAACCAGAGAGGAATCATAGACTTGAGATGAAATCATTGTAACATTGGGGTTTTCACTACTAATTCCACCTCTAATTATTTTTGAGGAATCCTAACACTCTTAGAAAATTCTTTATATATTAAAGAGTGGATAGATCTAGAATCAAATATGACATTAGTAGTTCTAGAGTGGATGGTAAGTGTACCTTTCATTATGTCTTTATCTCACCCCTCATCAGAAATAAAGATTGCATGAGATTTCTCATTGTCCCTCAGATTAATAGGTTATTGTATTCTTTCATAATTACCTAACCTTGGGTTTCGACAGTGGTTAGAATAATTCCCATTCTCCTTGAAATTTTAGCACTGAATCATGGGAGGTAAAATCTATGTGGCTCTTTATCCATTAGAATTTCAAGCCAACTACTTCCCATACCTGTGGTAATAAATTGCTTGATGGCCTTCCCTTCCACAATTAAAACATTTATTTTACCCCCTATGTCAATTTCCTACATGATTATTCCCACACTTAGAGCAAAAAGTAAGGTTCGTGTTCTTTTATCCATGGTTTTTAGAGTTTCCTTTGAACTCTATCTTCCTCTTCTTGTCCAAATCAAGAGATTGTTATGTGACTATTACCTCTATTTCAACCTTGATTGCACAACACACAATCTCTTCATAGCTACTAATGTCTATTATGGCCAATGCCCTTCTAAAACTTGGATTTAATACACCAAATAACCTATTAACTTTACTTTTAGGTTGGATGATAATTTCTGAAGCATACTTCGCATGTCTCGTGAAATTATCCTAGTAGGTACCAATAGATTCATCATCCATTTTCTTAAACTCAAGGAACTCTTTCTCCATCTTGGTACACAAAATTATAGGAAAGTAATTATTTAAAAACAAGTTCTTGAACTCATTCCAAACCATGGATTCAATCTCATGATGATGCCTCGTATTATTTATTAGATTCCACCACTGATCTGCTTCTCTATCTAACTGATAAACAGCCAGAATGACTTTCTCATGCTTTGTACACTGAAGAAAATAGAATATATTTTCAGTGGTACAAATCCATTGATTAGAAACAAGTGGATGAAGAGACCCTATAAAAGAAGGTGGACATTTCCTCATGAAAGACTCAACAAAATGTTTTCCCTCCTTTTCTCATTTGGAAGTCCACCATGATTCATATATTGAGAAAGCTGTGTGAGAATAACAATGATATTTTTCATTCCAACTCCCATAGAATTTAGTATCTCAGGAGAACAATCATTACATTTTCTATTTTAATCACCATTAACACGGTTCCTTTAGGTTTTGACCATTTACTAAAACTGAAATCCAAACTTAAGAAATAGTTATCATAATGAGGAACCACATAATCCTGAAAACTCGCTTATAGGGTGTCTAACATATGAATCCTTATTTAATCTATGGAACCTTAGGTTTATCCTAGGTTATTCATAGTCATATTATATTTAAACCCTTCATAATGGTTAATGAAGAGTTTGTTAATTCCCAAATAATATCCCCCGAGAGTGTCAAACCAGGTGTGCAGTAAAGCTTATTTTCGTGTTCTAGATTACCCAGAGTCAAGCCCAGAATCTTGTTGGAGTTGTTACCCCTAGATACATTTGTTCCTAATCCACATCCACTTATAGTATCCATATAGGGATGTATTTCTAGGAAACCACTCACTCTATCCTTCACCAAAATCCCAAGAAATTTTCCTATACTTCGACTCATCCCTATACTTATCCTTAGGCATGTCCTTAGGGTTCTCAACAAGGTTTTCTCATCCTATTTTCCAAAGGTTAAATAAACTTTTCCTCTGATACCAACTATAGAGACACTATCTTTTCAAACATTAACATTACATAACTTTTGTGGAAAACACAAAACAATACACAAACATATGCAATAAGACCGTACTAGTATAGATCCTTTGGAAACATGGAATCATAAAAACTGGTACATAAATGAGTTACATTATCTCCCACTAGGTTCTTCTTGACTAGAACACTTGTTAGACACATCAAAAATAATACATATATTCATAACTTGGGGAAGGAAACATAAAAAGGGGTGAGATAAAATTCTTATTAAGGGTAAATAAGGGAGACATGTAAGCATAATCATGAGAATAAGGGTGTGATAACATGATCATGAAGATATAAGATCATACATTTCATATCAAATATCATAACAGAGATCATAGAATAAAGATTGGTAGTTCATAAGACATGAATCAAAATTAAATAAAGAGAAAAAGACATGGAAGAATAACGTAGTAATAAAATATGGAAGTGTGGAAAGCACATAAGTATATAATATGATTTCCATAGTATCCAAGGCATCACTTCTAAGACCATCATAGTGAAAAAAAGTCCTTTAATAAACCGGGTGAACTTCTATTTCGGCCCTGTATTACTGAACCAAGTGATCCCTCATTACATACCTATATTATTAAACCAATTAAACCCTCATTCCAGCCTTGTTTATCTCACAAGATATAAATATTTTCCCAATTCATCCGAGGGAGATATAGGTCCCACCCATCACATAATGAAATCATACATACATGTGCCATAAGATCATAAATGTATATATCATAACCCATGAAATGAAATTGTTATCATAAACAAGTAAACATATCATAACTTGTGTAAAGATATAGTTTTCATTATAATTTCATTAAAATCATATCCCATTAAAAGAAGTGGGTTTCAAAATCATATAACCTGTGAAAGAGAAATGGGCTTCATAAACATCATGCCATCAAAGTATAATCCATTAATAGAAATAATATAAATGGAAACATTGAATAATTTCTCCATAAAGTCCTGATTAACACCAATGTATGTTATCCTAAATGGTAAATAATTTTGAAAAATCTTTTAAAAACATTTTTGGCGAAAAATATCTTTTTTTTGGAAAAATGATTTTTAAAACCTAAAACCTTTTGAAAACATTTTTCTTTGAAAATAACTTTGAAAATTTATAAAGGAAGCTTTAAAAACAATAAAAAAATTAAAATCTATTTTTCCCTGAAAATTATCTTCAAGGATATTTTCAAAAAAAAAATTGATTTTTTTTTTGAAAATATGGTTTTTGAATACAATAGATTTATGACCGAAGAGAGAGATGATCATATTTTACTAAAAAAAATATCTTTAGTACCAAATAGTGGAAAAATGGTACTAAAAATATATTATATCATGAATAAATATAGGATAAGGAAATTTATGAAAATTGTTGATATATGGATCATAATATTTCATCAAATGAAGCATAAACATTAACAATCTCAAAACAAATTATGAGATCGTATCAATATACTCTTATAACTTGGTAAATTGGGATCATAATCTCCATGAAAAGAAATGAGATTACATGAACCTTAAAATATCATTAAAATAATGATATTTATGAAATAACATGTAAATTTTAAGTATATACACCTCAAAAAAGAGTTTAGGTGCATAACAAAACATGAATATCAAAGAAGACAAATTGAGACAAAACTGTTTTACTGATTTGGTAACTTTTGAAAGTTAAACCCCATGAAATAAGGATCATAAAATAGGAATGAGAATACTCATAAATTTAATTATAATATAAATATAATAAATTCATCGGCAGTACATATACCACATAAAAGTAAAGAGTGGTGAACATAGCATATATCTCACCGAAATTAAAAGTGATATGAAATCCCCTTACCTTGTGTCTTGACTCTCTCCGTACTCATAAAAACATCTTGTATAATAAATATAAGTTTATTATAAATATTTTAAATAATAATATTTTTATATATAATATCGTATATGGTTTTATTATGTCCTTATATTACCCAATTGTTAACGATCCTATGTTAAGGTTTCACTTCGGGTAATATTGGCTTTGTTCTTAACATGTGTCTTAATTTGTTATATCATTAGTCTTTATTCTTATATCAAAATTCAAGAATGTATAATATGGTATAAATATCAGGTATATATAATATATTTATATTATACTAATTTATATTATAAATAAGTATGAAATGTAATACATCATTGTTAGGACCAAAAGGGGCCTTGATACCCTGAGGGGGGTGAATCAGGGTATAGATATTCCATTTCAAAATTCTTTATGCCCTACTGGATCTTGACCTCTATATTTTAAGGGTCACTTTGTTTTCTCTTATGTTATTAATGTTTATCTTGTTCTCCTTTTATTTATTCGATAATGATGCTTCAGATGCAATGTTGGGAAGCAAACTGGTAGACACAAAGATTTTTACTTGGTTCACTCTCACTGGGCTACATCCAAGGAGCATATAATGGTGATGTGCCGTTGTACCAAATCCACTAAAGCTCACTTCCAATTTACAATGTTTGGGCTAGATCACTTCTATGACCATGCTCACTACCTTTACAATGTTTAGGGTTAGCTCACTGCTTCCCCAATGGTCACTCCCTATTTCTCTCTCTTTGTCTCACTGCCAGTGGAGAGGATCAGCTTCTTCCTCTTCCTTTGCTCACTGATCCGAAAAGGATCCACTCACAGTTTATAGACCTGTAGGTCTCTTAATTATCACTAATGAAATCTGCATCTTTAACTGCTGATAGATGCTCTGTTGATTTCCAACTTTCACCTGCAGATGAATCTCTCTTTGCACCAGGTGTACCGAGCAACCCCAATTTTTATGTGCAGCCTCTACACTGTCTTGTATGTAATTCCCTACTGTTACATGAAATCCACTTTTTGTGCAACACCACTTTTATGCAAAACTACCAATTTTATGTGCAACCACCTTCTTTTATGCGCTGCCTTTGCTTTACGTGCAAACACTTCTTTTACACGCAAATGCCTTATTTTACGTGCAACAACCTTATTTTACGTGCAACTTTGTCTTTACGCGCAACACCCTTTTTACGCACATCCCGATCTTTACGCGCAACTACCTTTTTACGCGCAAACTTTTTGTTTATGTGAAAATCCTTTACATACTCCAATTTTGTGCACCAGAGGTTGGATAATCTCTATGTCTTGAGCTACCTTGAATGAGAGGGGTCACTTCATATTTATAGGCAAAATCGACCCCTTGACAAAAAAACCCTCCTTCCGAACGTAATCCTCTTTGAGTGTGAAAAACAAATCTTTCGCGAAACATCATATTTCGTGCAATGCTCCAATTTTTCGCACACCTCATGCCTTTTCTAATTTTCAAGCTTCTGATGCACTCTTGCAAATATTTGAAGAGAGAATTCCACCCACGTTTTTCATGTTGAAAATGGATCCAATAATGGACCATGTTTGATAAAATTTATTATAGGTTATAAATATGGAAATAAAATTGGGGTTGGGAATGTGTTTATGTTTCTTGGACCCTTAATGTTAAGGTTTAGTCCCCAATAAGCATAATTTGGCCTTAACTAATGTGATTAATTTTAATCACTTTTACTAATATTTTTTTGTCAAAAACAATGTTGACCCTATTAGATATTATAAATTTTTATAATTCCAAATATGGAATCCATTTTTCAAAATTATAATCACAAAAGTGGCAGAAATTAAATTAAAAAATAATTCTGCTGTCAAGATGACACTGCGGGTTTTTATAATAAAAAGGATCAAAAGTTTGTTAAGTCATTATGTCCAATTTAAATGTGGAAATGGTTCCAATGAAAAAAATTGGATTAATTTATAAAAAAATTATATAGTTAAAATTTTAAATCAAATAAAAATATACTTTAACCTTATAAATAAATTTTATTAAAAAGTTATTTTGAATTAAAAACGGGTATTTTCACTATTCATCAAAAAATGAAGTTTGTCGGAAATATCCCAAAATTTCACCCTAAGCTAATTTTAACATTATATATTAAAAAATGAGGTTTATTTTATAAAATTAAATTTATAATTATGTCTAAATATAATTTTATTATAAGTACATTAAAACCATATTTTTAAACATAGAAGGACTTTACCAAAAACCTTAACTTTTCTTATCAATATGTTTTATTTATATAAAACAATTATGAAAAATATTTGAAAAGTAGTTAATACTATTCATATAAATAAGTTTAATGTATAGGTTATAATTTTATTATTTAAATAATTAAAATAATAAAAATAGTTGTTTCTTAGAAACTCAGTGTTCCATGTATCATATGCCAAATCAGTGTTGCATGTATCATATGCCAAGTTGGTGTTACATGTAGCATATGAAAAGTCGGTTTTTATTGTGAAAGGAATATTCGAATAAGTGTGTTTTAATATCTAAATTTAAATTTAAATTTATTGAAAAAAATAGGTCCATAAAAACTCAGGGTGTTATAGTTTGTGCCACGCATGTGAGGACCATCCCATTCACCATTTAAAATTATCATGGGATTCATGGGAATCATCTAGAGGGTCGAGTAACAGTTTCGTATCAACCTCAATTAGATGGGTTGGTACCCTCTATATTTGTTGAGGGGCTAGGTGGTACATCCCACTAGATTGTCTTATTTCGAGTTGTCAATTGGTTATTTACATTGGAGCTACCCCATATGTCGACTAGTGAGTCAGAATTGAGTACATCCAGAGATTGCATCTATATATGTTTAGGAAATTCCCATGAATATTATTCGTATGTTCTATTTATTTGTTGAACCTAATTATATATTTTTCCAGTGTCTACCTTCTTGTTTTGGTTCCCTCTATTATCATATTAGCTCCTTTTTACCTTGTATGGCACATTACATGGGTTATGGTTTTATAAGGTGGTTTTTGAAATGGAAATATTTTTTGAAAAGAGGAATGTGGCGTGTGTTATTTCAAAATAGAAAGACATGTTTGGTTACTCAAATGATAGAAACCCTATTTTAATAAATTTATTTCAAACTTGTGTTTATGGACTATTTCGAGAAAGGAAATGTATGGATTCTGTGGTGATTACCCAATGGGGTGTTTTTGCTCATATCCTACTTGTGCCACTCAGCGTCAGTAGACCCAAGCTGTTTTTCCGGTTTATGTTTCTGTTTTTAGTGTGTGCCTTTGGTTAAAGATGGTATTGTGGTTTGTTGTGACCAAGAGATCACGTGGTTATCATTTTAGTGTGGTTTGGTTTTAGTATTGTTTTTAGTTTTCTATTTTGTTCAGCTAATAAATCTCGATCTGGTTCTATTTTTATTATTGTTCACCAGTTATTGGATTTTGTTGTGTCATTTTTTTGGATATTTGATCCTAGTTTTATTTTGTCTAAATCATTCGCACTTTCGTAAATTTGATTCCCAACACTATAATCCAATCCTAGAGGATCATGAATTCTTCTCGGGCCTTATGTCTGAATGAGTCGGGTGTCAGGTTGGATGATAGCCCAACCTGGTTCAAGATAGTCATACCATGCACACCATGTATCAGATTGAGGTTTGACTAATTTCTACACATCAAAAATTAAATATGGATAAGTTTAATATAGTATCAAAACAATTTGAATGTGCTTTCCTAGTTTTGAGTATTTGATGTGTGTTTTGAACTAAAATGTCAATTTTATATTAAAAGACACACTTTGAGTCATACCGGACACACCATGAGTCGGATTGATGTGGGACTGATTCCTACACATCAAAAATGACTTAAGGATCATTTCACTAAAGTATTAAGATAATATTAATTTTTTTCTTGGTTTTTATTACTCCACATGTATTTTTTACTAAAATGTTAATTAAAACTGAAAACACACACTTTGATTCATACCGGTAACATCATTTCTCGATTCGATTTGGGACTAATTAATAAACATCACATATGACTTATGAATAATTTTCCTAATTATAAAGACAATCTAACCACATTTTCTTAGTTTTCATTGGGTGGGACATTATGAACTAAATTGGCAATTTTAAAATGATAGCGAACAATTTGAGCCCTATCGGGCATACCATGTATCAGATTGATGTGAGGATAAATCCTACATGTCACAAATAACTTATGGATCATTTTTCTAAAGTATTAAATAAATATGAATGTGTTTTATCAGTTTTGAGTATGTGATGTTTGTTTTTAACTAAAATGTAAATTTTAAATAAAAACACACACGTGGAGTCAAACTAGTCACATCGTGCATCATATCGAGGTGTGGCTAATCCCTATATGTTAAAAATGGCTTAAGAATTTCTTTGTTAATGTATCAAGATAATCCAAATTTGTATTTCCAATTTTGAGTATGTCACATGTATTTTTTAATAAAATGTCAATTTAAATTGAAAACATGCACTTTGATTCATACCACTCACATAATGTGTCAGTTTGATGTGATATTGATTCCTACACATCAAAAATTACTTAATAATTATTTTTATAATGTATCAAGATAATGCAAGTGTGTTTGATATGTTTTTAGTGACTGAAATATGTTTTGAACTAAATTATCAATTTTAAAATGATAATGAACACTTTGAGCTGTACTGGGCACACCATGCATCAAATTTATACGTGTTTGATTCATACATGTCAAAAATGACTTATGAATAATTTTCCTAAAGTATAAAAAAAATCTGATTTTTTTCTTGATTTTTATTATGTGATGCATGTTTTGAACTAAAATTTCAATTTTAAATAAAAATACACACTTGGGGTCATACGAATCACACCATGTGTCGGATTAAGGTGAGGCTGATTCCTACATGTCAAAAATGACTTATGGATAATTTTCACAAAGTATAAAAACAATTCAAATGTGTTTTCTTAGTTTTGAGTACGTTATGTGTGTTTTGAGTTAAAATGTTAATTTTAAATAAAAAACACACTTTGAGTCATATTGGTCACATCGTGTGTCAGATTGAGGCTCAGTTAATTCCTACATGTCAAAAAAGACTTATGGGTCATTTTAAAAAATTATAAAAATAATATGAATGTGTTTTCTTATTTTTGATCATGTCACTTGTATCCTTTTCCAAAATAAAAATTTAAACTGAAAACACACACTTTGAGTCATACTTATCACATAGTGTGTCAGTTTAACATGAGATTGATTCCTACACATCAGAGATGAATTATGAATTATTTTCATAGAGTATTAATACAATCCAAGTTCATTTCCTTGTTTTTTAATGAGTGGCACATGTTTTGAACTAAATTTTCAATTTTAAACCGATAACAGACACATTGAGTCGTATTGGGAACACTGTGTATCAGATTGATGTGTAGATGATTCCTGTAGATCAAAAATTATTTATAGATTGTTTTTCTAAACTATCAACATAATCCAAATCCTTTTTTCCCTATTTTGAGTATGTGACATGTGTTTTGAACTAAAATGTCAATTTAAAACTAAAAACACACACTTTGAGTCATACCGGACACATCGTGTATAAGATTGAGATATGGTTGATTCCTACATATCAAAAATTAATTATGGATTATTTTCCAAATTTATCAAAATAATCTGAATTTTTTTTATTAGTTTTGAGTGTGTGATGTGTATTTTGAACTAAAATGTAAATTATAAACTAAAAACATACACTTTGAGTCATACCGAGCACACTGTGTATCATATTGAGGTGCGATTGATTGAGGTGTGGATGATTCCTACACTATATATTAGATTTATATATGGATTATTGGGTTGTGACACATCTTGGAGGAGGCTAATCTTTAATACCTTTTGGATTTAATTGAGTAAATAATTTCTCTTTCCCTCTTGTAAAAAAATTATTTTTGGTAAAATATTTGGATAATGTCATATGAGTATTATTTACCTTGAAATTTTTAATTTGAATTTTACTCATAGGATATAAAACCAAATGAATTATGAAATGAAAATATTAATCCATTTTTAACTCATTATTTAAATATTTTCAATCATTTTTCATCAAACTTTTGGATGTATGACACTATGGGATCCTCCCACCATCCCCACTAGGTGTCCCATATCAAGCTCAGAGAGTTAGTGGTTGGGGTCACATGCAGTTGTAGGCTTTAGAGGTTTATGACCACGTAGTGCATGAGATGATTAGAGGTATGATATGTATTTATTATACTATTTATTCAATACTAGTACACATAGGTGATAGACATTTTTTTTATCTATATACTATTGGTGTCAGAGCTAGAGCTCCCAGTTCAGGTGCTAGCATAACAACTTCATCTAGACATTCCTATATAGAATGTTTCTTCTATATATTTTATATATTAGTAGTGAGAGCTATCTTTTGGTGGAGAGAGGTTCTCATGGGGCCTTTTTCTATCATGATAGAACCATATTACATAATCTTGGGTATGGAATGGTTTTCCATGGTCTGATCCTAGATTTACTATCACTGCAGATGAGTTAGACGTCTATGTACTAATGGGATGATATTTACCTTTTCTAGTGAGAGAGATATCATGGCAGGACAAGTGGGTTTTGCAAGCAGGTGGATATAAACCATCACCCATTAGTTGGTAATCATGAACCTTAGAGAAATAGTCTATTCAAGAATCTTGGTTCCTTCAATTGTGTAGGATTACATGGAAATCTTCCCCGAGGATGTTTTGAGACTATATTTGATGTGGGAGATAGAGTTTTGCATTGACTTGCATCCTAGAACCACTCTGATACCTTCTGTGGCATATTGAATGATACCTATCAAACTCTAAGAGATGAAATTGAAGTTGGAGGACCTTTTAGAGAAGGGTATCATCAGACCTAGTGTTCCCCTAGTCATCTCTAGTTTTGTTTGTGAAAAATGAGGATAAGAGCATGTGGATTTATGTGGATTATTATTGCCTAAACTAGTCCATGACAAAGAAAAAGTACCCCTTACCAAATATCGATGAACTCTTTGACATGTTTCATGGTTCAAGATGGTTCTTGAACATCCATCATAGGTCTGGTTACCACCAGTTTAGGGTTTGCGAGGCTGACATTCCAAAGTTGTCATTATAATGTCTCTACGGACACTATGAGTTCCTAATGATTCCCTTTGGTGTGATGAACACCCCCTCCATGTTCATATAATTGATAAACCAAGTTTTCCAGCTATAATTGGACAATTTTTTATTATCTTCATAGACAAAATACTCATATACATTGTATTAGTGGAGGATCATGTGGAGCACTTGAGGTTGGTCCTATATTTTCTTTGAGAGTACCAGCTCTATGAAAAACTCTAGAAGATTCGGTTCTTCATACATGAAGTTCAATTTCTGGGGAATATCATTTTTGAACATGGTTTAGCTATGGACCCAATAAATATTGATGCAATGCCCTATTTGGATCCACTCAATAGTGTGTTAGAGTTGCAGACCTTTATTGGATCTATGGGGTACTACAGGAGATTTGGGGTAGACTTCTCCAGGATTCCAGCCCCTCGGACCGCCTTGACATGGAAAGGGTAGAAATTTTCCTAGTTTAAGCAGTGCCATAGGGCCTTTGAGTAGTTTATGATGAGAATGAATAGTGCTCTAGTGTTGAAATTACCAAAGGAAGGCATGGAGTTTTTAGTTTACTATGATGCCTCAGGAGCTGGTCTTAGCTGTATGTTGATGCAACAGTAAGGAGTTATCATGTACGAGTTGATGTAGTTGAGACCTCATGAGAATTAATATGCAACTAATGACCTAGATATAGAATTATTGGTCTTATTCTTGATAATATTGAGGCACTAACTTATAGGAGAGTGATTTTTTGTTTACTCAGACCATGAGAGTCTCCAGCATGTCTTCATGCAAAGAGACCTGAACATGAGGAAATGGAGATCCTCAGAGTTCCTACAGGACTCTGAATTCAATATAGTATCTAATAAAGTCAAGGGTAATGTCATAGTAGATTCCCTTAGTAGTAATTACTAAGATCGTTTGTTTTAGGAAGTTTCAAAGAATTTTTCCTCCCTATAGCTGACCCTGGTGAAGAAAGATGGTACACCTTTTATATAGTTAATGGTATTGAATCCTTCACTTCTTGAGTGTGTGAGAGAATACTAGCTGTAAGATATCAACTGTGAGGTCTTACATGATCATATATCCACTTAAATCTCACCAGATGGATATTTTAAAGGAGGGAATCATGTCATCCTATTCTAGGGGTGGAAACTAGTTTTTGTCAAGATGCGGGAGAAGGTGATGCAAGAGTTACACACTTATCCCCTAGATATACATCCTGGTGTGGGTAAGATATACAGATACCCTTAGTGGAAGTTTTGGTGGTCTTTCATGAGACAGAGTATAAATAAGATTATCTCTCAGTGTGTCACCTGTCATCAGGTGAAGGCTTAGAACCAAGTTTCTCCAGGTTTTTTGCAACCCCTTATGATCCCAGAGTGGAATTGGGATGGTATATCCATAGACCTTATGCTGGAGTCTCCATGCACAATGAAGGTCTGTGAAGCCATTTGGGTGATAGTAGACCAACTCACTAATTTAGAACACTTCCTTGCTACCAGGGAGAAGATTTTGGTGGAGTTTTTGGGGTAGTTGTACATGTGGGATATGAAATGACTTCATGGGGTTCCCTCAAAGATTTTCTCTAATCATGACGTGCAGTTTACATCACTATTGGAGAGAGGCCTACAGAAGGTATTCAAGACCCAGATGAGGATGAGTAAAAACATTCACCTCCAGACCGATGGGAAGACTGAGTGCACTATCCAACTGTTGAAGGATATACTGAGGGATTGTGTGTTTGACTTTGGTCAGAGGTGGTAGGATCACTTTCCCTTGGTATAGTTTATGTACAAAAACAACTACCAATCTACCATTGCCATGAAGCCTTTTGAGGCCTTGTATGGGAGACCTTACAGGTCACCCTTGTACTATAAATAGATCTTTGTGAGGACTCTTTTGGTCCCAAACATGGTTCATGTGACAATAGAGAAGTTCTAGGTCATCTGTGAGTAGATGTGGATGGCCCAGAGTAGACATAATTCCTATGCAGATCACCATCATAGGCCCTTGGAGTTCGAGCTGGGAGACAATATTTTCTGGAGATTATATCCATGATGAGGATTGCAGAGGTTTTTCTAGGGAGGTAATATTTTCACTATGTTCATAGGGTTATTTGAGATCATATAGAGGTTTGGAAAGGTTTTATAACACCTCTATCTACACTTATAGATAGAGAAGGTGTACTATGTCTTCCATGTGTGTAGTTGAGGTGATATGTGCATGACCCCATGCACATCATCGAATGGGGCGAGCTATTCATTGAGGATATATCCACCTTTTCATAAAACCTAGTGGCGATCGAGGATCGGAAGGATATGATCCTATTTGGATGGACCATCCCCTTATATGTCATGATGTGGAAACACGGGAATGTGCAGGAGGGTTCCTGGGAGCATGAGAGCCAAGTGTGGGCATAGTATCCTAAGTTGTTTTCTTATTTTTAATTTTTGAGGATGAAAAGGTTTAATAGGGGAATGATGTAGAGACTCATTTTTTTCCTTTTAATACTTTGAAATATATATATATTTCCATAGTTAGGCTCTGAGACGACGTGTGATTCTGAGGCCCAGTGTGCCCACCATTAATTTTTTAAAAGTATTTAATATATTTTATATTGCGTGTGAGATGCTTCTTTAAATAAAATGGGATAACTCTTAAAATATATCTCAAATAAAAAATTTGAGACCGTGTTTGAGTCTGGAAAGTTTTGATTACACTAGACGCGACCTAAAATGGGTCGGTGTTGGACATTCAGACCCCTTTCTTGTTGGCGGTATGTTAAGTGAATTAGTTAGTTAGTTAATTAATTAATTAATTAATATAACCTAAATTGAAATGTCTATAAATCTAATATCATGGATGACTCTTCAGGGTTAGCCTCATAATCCAGGAAATCACCAGCGAAGCTCTCCTCCCTCATCCGTTGGATAATTGAATCTCACGACAATAAAACTCTGCATTAGAGAAGATCGGGATGCAGAGAATGCAAAGACTTCTCTTAATCATTGTTGGGCGCATTATTCATCAACAATAAATCCATAAATTAGGTATGACTTTTCATTTTGTGTTTTTACACCCTTTGCTTAAAATTATTAAATAGACTGATTATCATTCTTCGATCTGTGAAATTTTTGTAGACTCTTCATGTGCTTGAGTATTGAAATCCTAATTAATTTTATTGTTTTCTAACCCCGAATACCCATTCTTGATCATTTTCCAAGAACTCTTGGTTAATAATGTTTAATCCTTTGTTCTTGTTCTTTTCCCCTTGTTTCTTCACTTTTTCATCAGTTAGACTCTGAGGTCCCAATTCGACAATTTCCGGGTGGTACCGAGCCCAATCATGCCCTCAAATTCATAGAGGTTTCATGAACAATGAGTGGATTGTAAATCTTAGCACTTATCTAGAGTGTTTGAGAGTTTTGAATGTTCTTTTTATTGGTTTGAGATCAATGAATCAAATTCTGAAGGCACGGTGGCATGCAAAATGAACGATGAAACCCTAATGATCAATGGAGGCCAGTTTCTAGTGAATGGTGGACAAAAACACCAGATCTAGTCCATATCCGCTCATCATGGATGAAATGAGTGGTGGGATCTATGAAGAATCAAGATTAAATGTCCAGATCTACCACACAGATAATGGATCTAGATTTATAGTGAAAACCCGACTACACGCCATGTTCAAAGATGAAAACATGGCATGTAGCCCCTCAAGTGCAGAAGATAGGGTTTAAATAATTCATAAGTATGGAACAACATGTACATATCTGACACACCTTGTAACCCCTTTCCATTTGTACAACCTATGTGGTAGACCACACAGATGGGGAGTCATGTGGAATTACACAGACATGGGGTCTGGTACCCGAACAAGGGGTCCAAGTACACAGAGTATGACATAGCCCAGTCTCGGTTATCTTGGAAGCACCATGTAGTCCACCTACATGGCATATTCTACAACATCGGATAGAGCCATGTTCCAAATATAGACATGTTCAGGTAGTGGAGTGGGACCACACACCATGTGGGTCCCCTTATGTAATATCCTGATTTTTATTTAAAGAAAATAAAAAACCTATTTTTGAAAATTTATAAGTGATTTTATGTGAAAATTTAATTTTTCAATAAAAGTACATTAATAAATGTTTTATGGATCTTGGGTAGGGATAAAATCTTAGTTAACACATTGAAATATTGAATAGAATATTTTTAGATTCAGTCACAGTGTAAGTGCCAGATTCTGAAGCCAGAGGAGCCTTGGAATAGACGGAATAAAAATATTAAATATTTTAAATTATTCTCACATGATTTATTAAAATTAATTGGAAAAATCCCAAACAGTGCATCATATGAGAAATCCCAGTCCACCGTTAGGTCTGGGATGTGGTGTTTTCCATATACAGGGTATTACATTGTGATCGTCAGATATTTGGTCAGGTCACTCGTGAGAATAAGTTATTTAATATTTTCATTATATTTTTTGGAAATAAATTAATATCTTACAAATGGTACATATTATAAGAAATATGAGACCATCTTTGGGTTTGTAAGATGGAATATACCCTAGGAGAGGTATAAATTTTCAGCGCATCTGGTGTTTGGAAACATCGCATGCGATAAAACCCTATTTTATATTTAATTAATTATTTTTTACAATTTTTAATTGGTAATAAATAATATCTCCCAAATGGTGTGTCTTATAAGAAATATGAGATCATTGTTAGGTCCATAACATAGGTTTTACCCTAGGCGGGGTATAAATTCTGTAAGTGTCATACGTTTGGATAGATCGCACACGAGGATAATTTATTTTGAATTTGAATTTTTTTGGGAAATTAAAATAATAATAATAATAATAAGTTTTAAATATATTATTATCATTATTTTTGTTCAAGAAATTAAAATGGAAATTAAATGTGTAATTGAATTCACTTAATTAATGAACGATGTTTCTCCATGGGTGGATATTTATTTCAGGGTTATATAATAATAGTAATACTATAATTGTCCAATATGAATTAAATTGTGTGATTAATATAAATTTATTAACCACTCATTATTTAATAAATGTTTTTATTTAAAATCATAATGGTGGAACTAAAGTGAAATATTTAATAATAATAATAAACATTGTTGTTATTATTTTTAATAACAAATAGGGACAATAATATTAATGGGGGAAATGATGAAAGAGATTTCATAATATAATTTGTCATTTATTATTATTATTAATGTGTGATATTCAATAATAATGATGATTTTTATTACTCTAAAATTTTCAATGAAAAATTTTATTTGTTTTTGAAACACCATTTCGATCATAACTCATTCGTACGATGTCAGATTGACGTGCTGTCAGTAGCAACATGACCCTATAATTGATGTAGTCATTTCAAGACCAATGTTGGATATCTAATTCAGGTTTATGATACAGATCCACAAAATTACCAATATGATGATGATTTTCTACATGGAATTAATTGGAGAGAGTAATAAATAAGTGATGAAATTAATAAATGTTACTAAATTGATTGATAAAAAATAATTATAAATTGGATTTGAGGTGGTACGCATGGAATGGGTAGGAATACCATTATTTCTCATGTTTCACCCCTCTCTCTTACTCTCTCTCTCTCTCTTCTATTTTATTTTATTCTTCTAAACTTCTCTCCTCAATATCTTATTTAGTATTGATTGGATTGACATGTTGTCGGTTCCATTGGATTCATCTCAATGAGTATAGATTTATTACTAACCTTGTTTTTGAAGGTGGTGAGGTAATTTGTTCAGATTTAATTAAATATTTTTAATTATAAAAATAATAATGATTCTAAATATTGTTGAAATAGGGATGGTTCAAGGTTTCTTTGGACTGTGACTATATTTTATGGTTGGTGTGTGAACGTGGTTTAGGTGATGATGCCTATGAAGAACATTGTTGTTGACATTGATGACTATGAGGTAAGATGTTCCTTTCCATTTTGGGACAAGTATATATATATGTTGTTATCATGATGTGATATTTATGTTGGACTAACCCATTCTTGTGATTAATTTCATGTGGGTGTTTGAGTAGCCATGGGTCTTCTTATTTTTGTGTGATTATATTGCATTTGATCTTGGTGTGGATTATCATTCCTCACTACATCATGTATTTTTGGGTGTTGCATAGCCTATGGAATTGTGTGGAAACTACTAAGATACTCTGGTGGAGCCTTGATGTTGGGAGTTATGTAGCCCAGTGGCTGGTTACCCAGCCTAACGCAGTCTTAATATCCTTAAAGGCGGACATAGCTATCCAATCCGAGGAGAAAATAGTATCTTGCTGGAAGATATCGGTCATGGATTCCTATGGACTTGGTCCCTGGGTGTTTAAAAAGGTTAACTAGGCTAGGGAAGCATAGTATCTAGCTGGTAGATACCGATCATGGATTCCTATGGAATTGGTTCATGGGTATTAAAAAAGGTTAAGAAGGTTGTGTATGCATAGTGGTTAGCTGAAAGATACTAGTCATTACTTCCTACAAAGTTGGGTCGTGAGTTTTTAAAGAGGTTAATCATGTTGAGGATTATCTTGATAGAACATGAGGAATTTTGGTAACAACCACCAGTGAGGTGGGTTTAGATTTGTTACCTCAATAGAGGTATTTAATTTCATGAAATTCTTACCAGTAATGAGCCGATGCAGGTGGGGTCAAGGTTCATGGAGGCTTGGTCACCGCTTGATAACTTAGCACATGTATGTTTAATAAGAATTAACTTATTTTATGATATATGTTGATACATATACATATAAATATATATATATATATATATATATTGTACACTTATGGTAAGGATGCAATGGTGGTGTCCTACTAAGGCTTGTACTAGCATCTTACTCAAGCATTTTAGTATGCTTATGATTTCATGATCAGCGGTCCAGTGAAGGGAAAAGGCCATATAGTGGATGGTTGAGCAATGGTGTTTGGAGTAGGAGCAGACTAAGACAGACACTAGAGCATTCCATATATTTATATATTTATTTACTTGTCTTGTATTTACCTGCTAGTTACACTCTAGAGAGGTCTACCACTTTGGGAGATACATTTATATGTATATCATTATTCAGTTTCCACATTTACTATGATTATTTATTAATTATTTTGTTATTGATTATCGATCCTATAATGTGATGCATAGGTTATAGTCTCCCCATTATCATACATATACTCTCATTATTAGTCGGTAGCCTCTTGCATATGGGGATGCGTGTATGAGGTCACGTAGCATCCATCTTAGACCCAGTGGTTCAGGTCGGGATGTTACAAAATGGTATCAGAGAATCGAGATTCGATAACTTGTTTCTTATTTTTGTCTTGGGTTGGGATAGGTTATACAATAGATAAGACTTTGGGACTCAAATAGGAGAACTATGTTAGTGCATATCCAGCACTACGTAGTGGACCTCCAAGTTTTCATATGGAAGAATTTATGTAATGTTGTTACTATTGATTAAATTAACCTTATGTGATTCACATAATGTTATATGTGATTTATGAGACTCCTCATATGTTCATTCATCATGACCAGGAACATAGTTTCACATGCCTTATATATACCTATTGTTGCATTGCATAATAATTCGTTAGTTATGTGCCCTGATTTGTGTTATCTATTTCAGATAGTTTTTTCCATGTGACATATTTGTTTTGTCATGTTATGTGATATATCTTTATTGGAATTAATTAGTTGAACTAATAATGTTGTTGTGTTAGTATATTTATATATGAAAACTGTGACTAACATGCAAGGATGTGGATAAGGGTTAGGTCTAGGAGGGTTATAAATTGACTTGCGAGTGGACTCCTATGGAATCATTTGTGTGATCCCATAGAGTGGTTGGACTTGTTATGTTCATAATGTTTTTTCTGTTATAGATACATGAAAGTGGGAGTATGATTTTCTAACTTAGTGATCATAAGTGTTCGAGAAAGACCGCTAGGGATACTTCTTAGGGACAAGAATTTTATTGAGGGGGGGGGGGGGTTTAATATCCTGATTTTTATTTAAATATAATAAAAACTCTCTTGTTGAAAATTTATAAGTGTTTTTATGTGAAAATTTGTTTTTTCAATAAAATCACTTAATAAATGTTTTAAAGATCTTAGGTAAGGGTAAAATATCAATTAACACATTGGAATATTAAATCTAATATTTTCAAAGTCATACACTAAGTAAGTGTGGGATTCTGAGGCCCATGGTGCCTTGGCGCAGACAGAATAAAAATATTAAATTATATGTGCATGATCTATCTAAATTAATCTCATAACTCCCAAAAGGTGAATTTTATGAGAAATCAGAGACCACCATTAGGTCTGGGACATGATGTTTGCCCTAGGTGGGGTATTATACAATGATTGTTAGACATTTGGTGAGGTCACTCATGAGAATAATTTATTTTATATTTTTATTATATTTTTTTTTCAAAAAAAAATTAATATCTCACAAAATTTTCTTTATATGAGAAATATGATATCACTTTTGGGTTCAAAACATGGGATTTACCCTAGATGGGGTATAAATTTTATGTGTGTCAGGTGTTTGGAAACATCACACATGATAAAACCCTATTTCATATTTAATTATTTATTCATTCCAATTTTAAATTGATAAATAATTAATATCTCACAAATAGTGCATCTTATATGAAATCTGAGACCACTCTTAGGTCCGAAATGCAGGTTTTACCCTAGTAGGGGTATAAATTTTGTGAGGATAAAACATTTGGATGGATCACACATGAGGATAATTTATTTGGAATTTGAATTTTTGTTGGGCAATTAAAATAATTATAATAATCATAATAAGTTTTTAATATATTATTATTATTATTATTTGTGTTCTATAAATTAAAATAGAAATTAAAATTTTAATTTAATTCACTTAATTGATGAATGAAGTTTCTCCATGGGTGGATATTTATTTCAGGGTTATATAATAATAGTAATATTATAAATGTCCTACATAAATAAAATTATGTGGTTAATATAAATTTATTAACTACTCAGTATTTAATGGAAGTTTTTATTTAAAATATTAATGGTGGAACTAAAGTGATATATTTAATAATAATAAATATTATTATTATTATTATTAAATATGGAAATTAATATTAATGATGGAAATGATGAAAGTTCTTTCATAATATAATTTGTTATTTTCATTATTATTAATTTGAGATATTTAATAATAATAATTATTATTATTCTTGTTATTATTAAGTTATGAATGAAATATTTTATTGTCTTTTAAAACATCATTTCAGTCATAACTCATTCATATGGTTTCGTTTTGACGCACCGTTAGCGGCAGGGTGACCCTAAAATTGAGGCAATCATTTCAAGACCAGTGTTGAATATCTAATTTGGGATCATGGTATAGGTCCACAGAAAACCCAATATAATGATGGGTTGGTGCATGAAATTAATAGGAGGGAGTACTAAATAAGTGATGCAATTAATAAATGATACTAAATTGATTGATGAAAACGTATTATAAATTTAATTTTTTGATCATGTGATGATAAATTTTTCATGAAATACATTCTATGGGAATGTGATTTTAACTTGTGATTCATTTCACCTATAGGGGATCACTCATGTGTGTGAGGAAGTATTTTATGTGTTCATTCAATTTTTTGAGAGTGAGAGGTTCATGTGTCGAGAGATTGAGTGTGTGTTGTATGAGGTTAATCTTTGATGTTTTAATATTTATAGATTAGTGACAGGCACTAGAGAGTTGAACAATATGGAGGTGGTTCATTCTTGATAACTTTATTTTCTCCTTATATTCTTGTTTTTGTTTTTCTTTTCCTCTCCTTTTTTCTATTATTTTCATTTCCATTTCTTATTTACTATTCATGCTTTCTTTTAGTATTTTCTAAATAGATAAAAACACAAAAATATTTTAGAAGAGTCATTGAGATAAAAACACTGCCTCCTTGAGACTGACCCATGTGTTTTCCACTGATCTATATCTAGGGGATAATATAAAGGTATATTTCATAGTTCAAATGACAAGTTTTCATCTAGTCTAGGGTTTTAATGGAGAATGTTGGAGATCTTTATCCTTTTTCGTGGGATATTATTGCATGTGGTAAAACATTGGTTGCCCAAGAACCATTAGAGCTTCATCTAGGTTCTGTTATGAGAACCCAGGGTTTCAAGAAGTTTATTTAACCTTTCTTTTTTCTTTCTATTTGAAAGATATTGTATCCTTCTACGCATGTGTGTAGAGTGAGTCCATCTAGGAAGTCAAATTTCTAACTCCATAGGATAGATTCATCACTACCACCCAAATTAGATAGATCTAATCCTTAGATAGTTTCTCTGGTCTTTTGCTGCTTTCATGTCCTATAATTGAGATTATTTCTTTCATTAATAATATACATATTGTTATGGTGTTATTTTTGTTCACATAGGTCCATTTTTGATCAAATCACATTATATCACTGTGTTCTTTAATTTTCTTACATCATATTCATCTTGAATCCATCCTCTTTACACTGTTTCATTGTTAATAAAATTTTCTATATTAAATCATGAACCCAATACCTAGATTAGTGGATTTGGTCCATTGAATAGGGATTACCCATATAACTTCCTTACTTACCAATAACTTCCTTACTTCACCACCACATGACTTCCTTTTTCCAATAACTTCCCTACCAAACTTATGATAAATCATACCTTAATAAATAACTTCCATAATAACCTCTCTTCTTAGATTATGATAAATCATAATCTATTAGGAGGTATGCAATACTCAAGGACTGAAAAACCCAGGGAATGAAAAAAGTGAGTGTAAATTATGGAGTAAATGAATTCCTTAAAGTTCAATGGAACTCATCAGATGAATGAAATATTATGTGGAATAAAATCACTGGATAACAAATATATTTTTCATTTAAATGAAGATTATAATAGAATCGTAAGGTCTAATACATGAATGGTGGTGAAAGGATTCCAACAGAAGGAAGGAATCTATTTTTCAGAAGTTTTTTCACTAATATTTAGGCATAATACCATCTGAATAATGATCAGTTTAGTTTCTTCAAATGATTTACACTTTAAGAGAATGAATTTCAAGGATTCTTTGATCAGGACGACATAGATGAATATATTTAAATAAATAAACCTAAGGGATTAGAATACCATTAGAATTAGGGAATTTTTAAAGTTGAAATGAAGCCTCAATGACTTGAAACAAAAACATTGATAGTGGAACCATAATCCTGGAACATTCATGATTAATTAGGGTTTACCATGGTTAAAATATGATCATTAATGGTATTAGAATTCATATGATTATGATATATACATCATATTATAATTATTTTTGGATTATATATTTTTTTGAGTCGGGGGAGTTCATGTGCATAAGAGGTGAAGTGTACATTTTCTAGAAGATTACATAAGAATTATTTTTTTCTAGATAGGAAAATCATAGAAATAAGGATTGAGAGGGATATGGAAATTGGTAAATTATTATTATCCCAAAATTAATTCATCATAAAGATTATTTAAATGTTTAATATGAATATATTTAAGTCAATATCAACCCCCTTCCAAAAAACATCAAGTTATCTGTGGAACATGCACTAGCATTGAATGCGTGGCATGGCTGTTGGTTTGTTTGTTCCCACTGTGTATCTGCCGGTGGTGATTTGTGGGATGCCGGAGGAACGACGACTTTGTGGTGTCGTCGATTTTACAGCACCGGTGAATGGTGGCGCGTGACGATGGAGGCTGTCGCTCGGCCCTTGTTTGGCGTGCGGGCTGAAGGCGACTGACGTTTCTGATTCGAGACACGCGGACTGTCAGCGCAGGGGTATCGGGTCGCGGCTCAAGGCGGATGATTTTGAATTTGAATAGGTTTTTGAAATTTGAAATTTGAAACTTGTAATGTGGTTCTGTGGTGATGTGGGCTACTGGATGGTGATGTTTGGGTACCGGAAACCCCTTAAACCGGCCATATGAAAATGCGAAAAAAAAATGATTGCCAGGGTAAAGTAGAGACAGTGAAATTTTACTTATGGATTTTTTTGTAAAGATATATGTCATAATCATTATAAAGGTAATTTTATCTGAAGATGTTGGTATTAATATGAGTATCCAATGAAGGTCATTGATGGTTTATTGGGTGAAAATATTGAGGTAGTGGAAGTAGTTTTGAATTATAGGTTATCCAACTATAATGGTGGGATGTTCGTGAACACTGGATGGTAATGAAACATGTTCTACTTTCCTATCATCTATAGAAAATATATTTGAGATAAGTTGATTTGTATAATTATGAATCAATGTGAAATATTATATATTTATCTATAATATTTTTAATCCTTGTTCTACCTAATAATACAAAATTTTTAGATGTTCTCCCTTCGATTTATGAGGAAAGACCAAACCATGTAATATTATTTGTCCCCATTAATTTTGATATTTCTATTTTTTTAATGTTTCTGTGTTATTTTTCTTGATTTGTGTTTGAAAAGTGAAACTTAATGTAGTGAATTATGTGATTAGTATACTCATATTCTTGTACACTAATATCAAGAGGGAAACCGAGTTTTTTGAATTCTACAGTGCAGAAACAAATAGAATGTGTGATATTCTAGTGGATTAGAGTTCTATCTTCTGATGGTTGAAAAAATGGTCTTTCTCCAATAAAAACTAACTAGGTAACTTTTATCAAACAAAACAATAAGTGAATACATATGTTTATCATACCAATATATCTTATAGTCATTTCATACAAAGCCCCTTGGTTCAGGATGATTCCACCATGCTCCCGTGGAAGCATCCATAATCCCTAGAGAGGTACTGTTGAAATTAAATGAAGTATTCAAGAATAATTGAGAAAGAGAGGAAGATATACCAACCTAATCCATGAATGAAATCCCATTAAAACATCCATGGATAACCAATGGAACTAAAATGAGGAGATAATAAAATGAAGGAGATCCAACCTCAACTGGCATGTCCTAATAACCAAAACTCCAATGGGGTTTCTTTTGAAAAATTCAAAAATAACATAAATTCACCAACATAATGGTGGGATTCATGCATCCAAAAAGAATTTCAATAGAATCCTACCATCCTCCCCATTAAATTGGTTGTGGGATAGTCCTAATGAAAAACCCATTGGAAAATTAGTGGGCTTCCATTAGGATTTAATTGGGCCCCTGTTGTTCTCCATTAGCTCTGGTCACTTACCATCCCTCCAATATATTAACTCAAGCCTTCCTTGTCCATGTTACCAACTCAAAAAAACCATATAAACATATAAAACATGCTGAAATTATACTACCACTCTATATTGTAACATCCTGATTCCGGAAGCCACACAACAGGTGCCCTAAAACCGGTTGGTCACATGACCTCAAGTGTATTTCCCTAAATGCTAGAGGCTGCGGACTAGCAGTGAGGTCCAAGGACTGATAGTGAGGAAACTATGCCCTCATTTGTCAATGTCTAGCATAGCGAAAATAAATATAAACATACAAAAATGGAAGTAGTAAACAATATAAACCAGAAATGGAAAATAGAAGGAAAATATAACTAGCAGTCATACATATATGATGATGAAATATGTCTCTAATTCTATGAATGAAGTCAAAATAGAATACACTGCAATTAGATACAATACAGTACAAAGTGCAAGTAAAACAGCAAAACCAAAGTAGTGTGAGGAATGCAGCAGCATAACGAGCCTAATCTTGGTCCCATGCTCTCCTACTCCTCTGAAAAAATCATTTACCTATGTAGGGACCCTTTACCTTATCGAAACCTATAGAAATATAATAAGTTTGGGCCCAAGACATGACCCAAAGAGGGTGTGAGAAATAAATCCCAGTAGGCAATCCCCAAAGGCTCGTGCCCAACTGCCAGTGAAAATGTGCAACAACAGTGTGAAAAAATAAAATGAAGTAAACTAGAAAGTACTAAAAAGTAACTATCTCTACTAGTTACATTTCCATTTCAATAATTATTTATCACTTCCAAGATTTTGCTTTAGCTTGGCAAGTACAACACAAGAAATCACCATAGTGAATATTCAAAGTAAACATTGTCCTCAAACATGAAAATACTTACCCTCAAGTAAATAGAATCCAAACCCTCAGGTAACTGCCCTCAATAATAACAAATATTTCCCTCATTCATTATGAATATTTCCCTCAGGCACGGAAGCTACTACCCATAGGCATAAGAAATGTTGCTCTCAGGCTTAACAGAACAACGCCATCAGGCTAAACAAAACCTTTCCCTCCGGTCAACAAGTAACCGGGCCGAGCCCAACTCACAAAAAATAAATTATATATGTTTCCTCTCAAGAAAACTCAAAACATGTTTATAATCATGGAATACCCATGGGTATCTTGGCCAAAATGCTAAACAAGGGAAACGCACCCTCAGGGTGGCCCTGGATCAAGGCAACGATCCCTAACAGCATTTTATACATGTTCATTTAGATTATATATGCAATTAGATATCTTAACAGCTAAGGCCTCATCCATACGACACCCCAAACATGGGCGCGTAGAACAATAGTACACAAAATCAACTCAACAGTTGGAAATAAACACCAGAACACCTACCTCGATCTCCTCTAATTGATATACGTAAACGAAGCCTCCTGAAACACCCGAGAACAATGTAGATCTAGGATAAAAATTTAATCATTCAACCTCAAATAACTTCCCTTTGGGAAATAATAGTAATGGGAGGCTCAAGAAGATAGAAGAACTCACCAGCGTGGTTCATATGAGATCGACGACGAAGGAATCGGAGTCCCGATGTGCAGTTGGGAGCTCTTCCAAGATCTGGCCTTCTCTCCTACTGCTCTCGGGTGTTCTAAGCTTCCTCTGTCGAAAGAGTAGGTTGCTGCCTATTTTAAGAGAAAAAAACATAACTACATGGCGTGTACTCTCAAGTACACGACGTGTAATTTCCTTTTTAATTGTTCCATTGGTAGCTACTTTTCACCACCACCTTTTTCATCTACCAACTGATTACATGGTGTGTATAGACTAAGTACATGGCATGTAGTCAGTTTTTACACCCTCCATCACCGACAAGCCTACATGACATGTGTAATCATCCCACACGAACAAAGTACACGGCGTATACCAACCAATTTTGGGATTTTCCCCATTTTCCTTATTTTCTCAACAATACTTAAGGAAAAAAGAAAATAAGAAACTCATACCTCAATAATAAGAACCAAGTTCTTACAAACTTCCCCCCTTAAAGCAATTCGTCCTTGAATTTCCCTTCCAAGGGTGGTAAAGATAAAGCTGTGAGCAATTCTGGCCACTGAGCACTTACGTTGGTCTCCTGGTCCCAGGTTTCGTCCTACACTCTTCCCTGCATCCATAACACCCATACGAGAGGAACTGAATATCCTTGGAGAACCTTAGTGCTCCTATCAACAATACTAATCAGATGCTCCTCAAAGGATGCATCCCCCTAAAGTTCAACCTTCTCAGGCTGAAAGACATGAGATGGGTCTGAGTGATAATGGCGCAGCTGTGATACATGGAAGACGTCGTGCATGGCCTGATACCTCTGTGGTAACTGCAACTGATAGGCAACTATCCCGACTCTCTCCAAAATCTCAAATGACCCCACATACCTCGGTGAAAGTTTACCCTGTCTCTTGATTCGCCTGTGTCCCGATTTTGGTGAAACATGCAAGAAAACCTAATCTCCAACCACAAAATCCAAGGGTTGTCTGTAGAGATCAACATAATATTTTTGATGAGACTGTGTGGTATCCATCTACTTCTGAATCAACTGGACCTGCTCTGAAGTCTCCTGTACAAGACATGGTCCTATTAAACCTGCCTCACCTGCCTTAAACTAGCACAAGGGTGATCGGCATGGCCTACCATATAAATCCTTGTAAGGTGTCATCTCAATAGATGCTTGAAAACAATTATTGTAGGAAAACTTGACCAGGGGTATGTGCTTCTCCCAAGAGCTCGCAAAGTCTAGGACGCATGCATGAAACATGTCCTCTAGAACCTGTATCGTATGCTCTGACTAGCCATCGGTCTGAGGGTGGTAAGTTGTGCGTAGAAGCACCTGTGTACCCAGTGCCCTTTGAAAACTCTTCTAGAAACGGTACATAAAACGGGCATCCCTATCTGAAACGATAGAACGAGGGACCCCATGAAGACATACTACCTCTAGTATATACAACTTCTTGAGCTTATCAACACCGAAGGTCTCCTTGATAGGAAAAAAGTGAGATACCTTCATAAGTCTGTCCACAAAAACCCACACAACATCATTGCCTCGAGGTGACCTCGAAAACCCAGTCACAAAGTCCATCGCGACATCTTCCCATTTCCAATACAGAATGGGTAACTATTGTAACAGTCCTACTGTCCTACGATTCTACGCCTTCACCTGCTGACAGGTGGAACATCTCGTAACAAAACTAGCTACTTCTCTTTTCATACCCAGCCACTAATACTAAGGCCTCATGTCACGGTACATTTTGGTAACTCCGAGATGCACTTCCCAAACTAAATCATGAAATTCCCACATCAACTCCTCACGTATATCCCCTATAACCCACACTCGTACATGGATACACAACACCTAATCATCACCTATCGTCCAACCAAGATAAGGGTACTTACTTGCCACTGACTCTTGTAGAACTAGGTCTTCTGAATATGATAGCTATATCATCCTCACTCTATCCAGGAGGGTAGAAGTCATAGCTAAGGATGAAAGATAGGTTCACCCCTAACTATTATGCACCTCCAAATGCATCTCAGAGAACAAAGCCATAAGTTTCCACTCACCACTGGCCTCATGCACTGCTTGTATATGAGTCCTCCTACTCAATGCATCAGCTACTGCATTACCCTTACCAGGTGTATAGGCAAGCTCAAAGTTGAAGGACTGAAGGTATTCAACCCACCTTCACTGTCTCAAATTCAAGTCACGCTGGGTAAAGATTTATTTAATACTTTTTTGGTCTATAAACACCAAAAAATTCTCTCCCAAGAGATAATGTCTCCAACAACATAACGCATGTACAACTGCAGCCAACTAGAGATCATGTGTCAGGTAATTCCTCTCATGTAGCCTCAACTGCTGATACTCGTACACAACTACTCGATCTCCCTGCATCAACACTGCTCCCAACCCAATACCTGATGCATCACAGTAAAATGTATAGCTCTTCCCTTGATATGGAAGTATCAGGACTGGTGATGATGTCAACATTCCCTTCATCTCCTCAAAGGTTGTGTTGCAAGCTTTTGAACAAACTAACTTCACACCCTTCTTAGTCAAACTTTTCAACGACGCCACTAAGCGGGATAAGTACTGTATAAAGCACCTGTAGTAACCAGCCATCCCCAAGAAACTTTGTATCTCAAACACATTCTTGGGATGCTCCCAGGAAACTACTGCTCTCACTTTATCTAGGTCTAATGCAACTCCTGTCTCTAAGATAATACGACCTAGAAAGTGAATCTGGTCCATCCAAAAGTGGCACTTTGAGAGCTTAGCATATAGGTGATGCTCTTTCAGTGTACTCTGTACGATCTCAAGATGGGTGGCATGGTCGTTTTGAGTGTGAGAGTACACCAAGATATCATCCATGAAGACTACCACAAAAGAATCCAGATATGGGTGGAACCCATGATTCATCAGAGCCATGAAAACTTCTGGCACGTTCGTGAGTCTGAACGACATAACTAAGTACTCGTATAGACCATATCTACTCTGAAAAGCTATAAGCGGTATGTCCGATGGTCTAACGCACAACTAATGATATATAGATCTCAAATAAATCTTCTAGAACACTCGTGATCATATAAGTTGATCAAAAAGATCATCAATATGCAGTAAGGGATATCAGTTCTTAACCATAAACTGGTTCAACTTCTGATAATCCTCACAGAGTCTGAGGGTACCGTCTGCCTTCTTCACAAACAAGATAAGGGAACCCCAAGGAGAAGTACTGGGTCAGATGAAACCCTTTGCTTGCAACTCCTATAACTGTTTCTTGATCCCCTAAAACTCTGGCATAGCCATCCTATAGGGAGTAATGGACACCGATGCTACTCCTGGAACAAGATCAATAGAGAAAAACACCTCTCTCTCTGGAGGTAGACCTAAAAATTCATCTGGTAAGACATCCTTGAATTGACTAACCACTGAAGAGAAATCATTCTGACAGGTTCCCCGGTCATCCAGATATAAACTCGCAATCTGGGCTGTCACTCCACGTCACCCACGATGCTCGGGTCCAGATCGGATTGCCTGGACATCCCATTCTCCATTTTATAGAAACTCTCTGCCCTCTAGTGACTTGAAACTCACCCTGCGACGATAGTAATCTACAAAGTCTCAAAAGGGTACCAATCATTCCGTCCTGAGAATGACATCATAGGTTGTCATCTCTAAGACATAGAGGTCCCATAGAAAGTGAAACCCACCAACCTCTAGGGGAACTCCTTGCACTGACACACACATGCCATTCTAATCCCCAAAAGAGTGTCTAGTGTCAAGATATCAGAAGAATAAGAAACATAGAGCCCAATTATCTCCACAACGGGCATAGATATAAAGCTATGTGTAGCACCCGTATCGAAAAGGATGGAAGATAAAACAGAAGCAACTAGAATGGTACCTCTGATTGTGGAAGGTCTGGGATCCTTCTCCTATTGGGTCTGTTGCACTGCATTTGCCTGCCTAGTGCCACGGCCCTACGATACAGCCTGGCTACCCTGAGCTGACCCACCCTACTGTCTCTGTGATCCAGTGTCTGGCTGCCATAGCCACGACCACCACCTTGTCCTGAACGTCATGACGTATTCCAATTTCCTGATTGGTAAGGAGCTGTTATCCCTACTCCTATATACGAAGTCTGCAAAGAACCCCTCTCACTAGTCACTGGTGGAAACTCCCTGCAAAAACATTGAAGATGACCCATCTTACAGCAAGCTCGACACTCCACTAGGTCACGTGGACACTAAAGTCTCTTCTTCCTCTCTTTTACACACTCGTAGAATATTACCTGGCCACTTGAAGAATTCCTATGGATAGTACTACCACCATGAGAGAAATCCATCTGCCTCTTCCTCTTGCTGGTAGAAATAGTACTAGAGACTGGTGCCGAACCAGCCTGGTTTTCACCACTAGATTCCCACAGGTTTCGCTCAGTAATCAGTGCCTGGTTCACAATAGCATGCATTGTAGGAAACCGGAAAACATTTACCAACACCCGGATGTCATATCAAAGACCATCCTCAAAACGCCTAGCCCTCAACGTCTCATCACCCACCAGAACATGTGAAAAATGTTGTAGCTCTATGAAGCGGGCAGAATAGACCACCACTGACATGGCGCCCTACTGCAGATTCATGAACTCCCAAGATCAATCTGCCCTCAGCATCTCTGGAAATAAAAATTCATAGAAGACTGCCAAGAAATCTTCCCACGCCATGTCATGGTGATTCTTAGTCTGGGTGGTAACATCCCACCATCTCTTGGCGGAATCACGCAACATATAAGTAGAGAGCTTGACCCACCTCCCTGGAGGCATCTCAAGATGCTCGAAGATAGTCTATAATGAATCCATCCATGACTCCGCATCCTGTGGTCCACCATCCCCTGAAAACATAGGCATATGCTACTGCTGGAATATATGTGTCAGCTCTGCCATAGATGTGGTAGCCGGTGGTGCTCCCTGGAAGGTCTGCATAAATTGCATGAAGCCTTTATGGAACTGTGCATCCACACCTGCATCCAGTATAACGGATGGCGCCACATCTAGCTCTATTGGAGGATCCATTGGTAGCCCATGGCCTACCATACCAGAAGTATAATCATCGCCACTCTGTTGGTGAAAAAATCATGGTTGTCTCAGTGGCATGACTCTACAAGGTCAAATACACGCCTTAGTTTAAGATCATCAAGGTCTAAGAACTGGAAACGTAAGAAGGGAACAGGGAAAATAAAACATTCAAATTTTACAAAACAAGACTACACAGCGTGTATAATAACGACATGACGTGTTCCCTTAAATCTTTCACATGGGTGTGTACTTCAGCCAGAACTGGTCATGTAACACCCCAAACACACGGCATGTTGTCTACACACACAGCGTGTACTTGAAGTTTCTTCCCCTGCCTGAGTCCTTCTACATGGCTAAGCCGCATGACTCCCTTTTGAACGAGACCACATGGTGTGTATAAAGGCTACACGTCATGTACCCCTAAACCCTTACATGTTCATGTTCTGATGCTGGCCTGGGCATATCTCAACCCTAGGTACACGGCGTGTTACACCTGCACACGGCGTGTGCACCACTCCATCTCCCCAGCCACATGGCCAAGTTCACATGATCTCTCATCAGTCAAGACTACACGGCGTGTCCCACAGGTACATGATGTGTACTAGATGAGCTTCGTCGACCCGTGTTGTTCGTGACACAGATGGATACACGGCTCACACTACACGGCGTGTTCCAAATGGGCATGGCATGTACTAGTAAGGTTAACACCGACTCGTGTTGTTAGTTACCCGGCCAAATTCCAAGATTAAACTACACGGTGTGTTTAGAATTGACACGGCGTGTTTAAGGAAATATTTCTCCGTCCGTGTTGTTAATCACACGGGCGGACACAGGGTCAACATGACACGGCGTGTACGACTGATACACGGCGTATTCCTTATATATTTTTCCCATCCCGTGTTTATGCCTACAAATCCTATGACGCAGTTAGCAACTACATGGAATGTACTTACAGTACACAACATGTACTTAAAAAATTTTCATTTCTTCCTGAACAGAAGAGTACATGGCATGTAGTCAAAACTACACGGCATGTATTCTGGGTTTTTCCAGACAGTAAGCCTTAGAAACTACTCTGGATCCCAGAAAAACAACGAATCCAACACCTAAGTTCCAAATTCCAATCCTTAAGGGCCCATACTCCCCGAAAATCAAAGATTGGCATCTTATACATGTTATAAACAAGGTAAACAAGTCGATGATCCACCAAATTCCGGTTTATGAGGGTCCATAATCATCAAGAACCAAAGTTTAGCATTCATTTAAACAAAACTTGATACAACAATACCTTATCAAATAGCATGAATTTTTTTCAAGGAAACTATCACAACAACATACTTCTTCTAGAACAACATCTATCACAAAAACATGTAATTTCTAATGCACCTACATGGAATGGAACTATACATGAAATGTGATTCTAACATGTGCGTAAATGATGAATGGATGGCATACCCTCATCTCATCAGGTTGCAACTAAATAGAACCCAAGTATAAACTATAACAGCACCCCAAAAGTGTGTCACTCAATGGTGAAATCAAATCAGCTATAATAATCATAAACAAAAAATCACAATTTAATTCGAGGAAATCTGGCCTTTACCTATACACGGGGTAGCTACTCCCGGGCACAGTTTATTGCCGAATCCCTTAACAATCTGTCTCTTTCCGGCATCTCCAAATAATAAAATAACTCAAAGAAAATAAATGCCTCTGATACCACTTTGTAACATCCCAGTTCTGGAAGCCACACAATGGGTTCCCCGAACCTGGTTGGTCACATGACCTCAAGTATAATTGCCCAAATGCCAGAGGTTGCCGACCAGCAGTGAGGGCTAATGACTGATAGTGGGGAGACTATGCCCCCATTTTTCAAAGTGTAGCACAGTGGAAATAAATATAAACATACAACAGTAGAATGAGTAAACAATATAAACTAGAAATGGAAAACAGAAGGAAAAGACAACTAGAAGTCATACATATATGATAATGCAATATGTCTCTAATTCTAAGAAAGCAGTCAAAACAGAATACACTACAATTAGATACAACACAGTACAAAGTACAAGTACAACAGAAAAACCAAAGCAGTTCCTAGTACCGCAGTGGCATCATGAGCCTAAGCTCGGTCTCATTCTCTCCGACTCCTCTGCAAGAATAATGTACTTGTGTAGGGACCCTTTCCCTTATCGACACTTGAAACAATATAATATGTTTGGGCCCAAGACATGACCCAAATAGGGTGTGAGAAATAAATCCCAGTAGGCAACCACCAAAGGCCCGTGCCCAACTGTCAATGAAAATGTGCAACAGCAGTGTTCAATAATAAAATGCAGTAAACTAGGCAGTACTCAAAAGTAACTATCTCTAATAGTAACATTGACATTTCAATAATTATTTATCACTTCCAAGCATGTACTTTAGCTTGGTAGGTACAACACAAGAAATCACCATAATGAATATTCAAAATAAATGTTGTCCTCAGACATGAAAATACTTACCCTCGGGTAAACAGAATCGAAACCCTCAGGTAACTTCCCTCAAGCATAATGAATATTGCCCTCAAGAATTACAAATATTTCCCTCAGTCATGGAAGCTACTACCCATAAGTATAATAAATGTTGCCCTCTGGCTAAACAGAACAACGGCCTGAGGCTAAAAAAAACCTTTCCCTCAGGCCAACAAGTAACTGGGCCAAGCCCAACTCACAAACAAGAAATTGTATATGTTTCCTCTCAAGAAAACTATAAACAAGCTTATAATCATGGCATACCCACGTGTATCCTGGCCAAATGGCTAAACAAGGTAAACACACCCTTGGGGTGGCCCTGGATCAAGTCAACGATCCCGAACAACATTTTATACATGTTCATTTAGATTATATATGCAATTAGATATCTTAACAGCTAAGGCCTTAGCCATAAGACACCCCAAACATGGGCGCGTAGCACAATGGTACACAAAATCAACTCAACAATTGGAAATAAACACCAGACCACCTACCTCGATCTCCTCTGATCGATATACATGAACGACGCCTCCCAAAACACCCAAGAACAACGTAGATCTGGGATAAAAATTTACTCATTCAACCTAAAATAACTTCCATTTGGGAAATAATTGGAAGGAGAGGATCAAGAAGAGAGAAGAACTCACCCGCACGGTTCAAACGAGATTGACGGCAAAGGAATCAGAGTCCTGGTGTACGGTCAGGAGCTCTTCTAAGATCTGGCCTTCTCTCTCGTGGCTCTCAAGCGTTCTAAGCTTCCTCTGTCAAAATAGGAGGCTACTGCCTATTTTAAGCAAAAAAAAAACATAACAACACGGCGTGTAATCTCAAGTAAATGGTGTGTACTTTCCTTTTTAGTTGTTTCTTTAGCGGCTACTTTTCACCGCCACCATGTTCATCTGCCGACTGATTACATGGTGTGTATATACTAAGTACACGATGTGTAGTTAGTTTTTACACCCTTCATCACCGACAAGCCTACACGTCCTGTGTACTCATCCCAAACATCCAAAGTACACGACATGTGGAAAAGTACATGGCGTGTACCCACTAATTTTGAGATTTTCCTCATTTTCCTTATTTTCTCAAAAACACTTAAGGAAAAAAGGAAAAGAAGAAACCCATACCTCAACAATAAGAACCGGGTTCTTACATATATATTCTCAAAAATTAAAATTTATCTGTATTTTTATCTTTTTGAATATGACCATGTTCTGGTCCCACTGGTTATTAAAGACATGGTTTGTTATAAAAGTAACACAATAAAATTTATCATCCCAATATAATTTTGAAAATTTATTTTTAATTCCTAAATAATGACTAAAATCCATCACTATCCAATGATCATGATTTTGAACTCTTTATGGGCACTCGGCCACACACCATTTCCAGAAGAACTGAATCACCCCTTAAACATGAAATTCAATATATTGAACATCCTGACCATTTTCTAAATTGTTTGTTTAAATATGACTATATATTCACATATCTAAAAATGTTTTAAATACACCAGTTGATCCCTCACCATATTCTTTCTCCTAGAAAATCTAACTTACCATGAAGGCGAACCATCATCTCAATCAAATCTAGACACTTCAACATCCAAAGTCATATAAACAAGCTTAATTCTAGGATCTTGTCCATTAAATCATGAACTCAATAACTACAATAAATTGTGTACTCAATACCTAGATTAGTTTATCTTGGTCGTTAAGTAAAATTGGTTAATAAAAGAAATAAAGTAGGGAAGTAAGGAAGATATTGGGAAGTAGGGAAGTTATTGGGAAGTTATGATAAATCATACAATAACCAATGACTTCCCTAATAACTTCCCTAGTAAGGAAGTTATGAAAAATAATAATTTAACCAATAAATTACCCAATAAGTTCCCTACCTAGATTAGTAGATCTTGGCCATTAATAGAGACTACCCACATAACTTCCTTTCATTATATTAATAGAATTATATATATTAAACCTTGAACCCAATACCTAGATTACTGGATCTTAGACATTAAATCATGAACCTAATACCTGGGCTTGTTTGTCACGACCCGTCCTCGGGGCCCGTGTCATGACTACCCCAAGTCCGCCTTCCATAGGCCAGGGGCTGGCGACTAGAACCAAGGCGTAAATTCCTGATAAAAAGGGAAGGCATTGCCTTTGTAAAGTAAACAAACACCACAGAGAAAGCAAGAAGAAGAAGTAAACACTAAGTAAAAGTTGGTACAACAGTAAGTGCGGAAAAGTAAGTGGGCCAGTATACAAACCAAAACTGAAAGTAAAGTACAACTGGAAAGGAAAACAGCAACTGTAAAGTAAAGCTGCAACGCCGAGTTGTCCACTAAAAATACCACCTGAAGGGTGGGTACAGATAGCCTCCACTGCTTCTCGGGTCCAGTTGACCACTCCGAGTACGTCCCGCCCAGTGGTCCACCTCCAGGTATCGTCCTGCTCCGCAAGCCTCAACCACGATCAGCACTGTCCGTTGTCTGCAACCAACACAACGTAGTGCGGGCATAGCCCGTGCAGGGGTGAGTATAAGCTACTCAGTAGGGACCCCGAGACCCCCAAAGGTCTCCCAAAATCCACAAAGGATAATCCACAAAGGAAAGATACAATCACGAAGTAACATCCAACACCGCTTAGGTATATACCCATACATATACCTAAGTCATCAATTCTCGTTCGGCTCCAACATCCGAACCCAAGTACAACCCAATCCAAACAGGAAAGCAAAACGTAAATCCACACAGGATAGCACAACACAATCCACATAGGAAAGCAAAACAGGATTCAGCTCACACAGGAATACTTCTTTGTATGACGATAGAGATGATCAGATATTTCCACTGAATCATCTAAGCCATCGGACCCACAAAGGATTGATAGGTACTAACCCCCGCAATGACCCACAAAGGATCTGACCCACACAAGATCGATAGGTAACTAACCCCCGCAAAGACCCACACATGATCGGACCCACAAAGGATCTATTGGCGCTGGCCTACACAGGACCGCTGAGCGCTGACCCACACAGGATCGGACCCACACAGGATCGGTATCACCGATCCACAAAGGATCGCTGAGTGTTGTAGTCGTCGTCGAATCCACTGAGGATCTCTGCACAGTCGTCGTCGTCGTCGCAGTCGCAGCCAGCACTAGGGTTCCCGCACACAGCAAGATCGTCTGGGAGGGTCCGCTCCATGAGCCGAGAGGATGATACATCAACTGACACATAGTCCAGAGTTGATGTATCCAAAAGTTCTGTATCGTCAATAGGAACTCAACGTCGCAGACGGCGCGTCAATCGGACGCCCGGTCTGAGAGTTATTGGCCTTTTTGTCCCAGGGGCCCGGTTGGGTTTTAAGGAAAAACCAACCTAACCATACTCCACCTGCATCCAAACCTCGGTATGAGTAAGCCAAAAGATCCGTCTCACTAAGAGGAATCCATCAAAGTCGACGGTACGTCAATCGGACGTCCAGATCTCAAGTTATAAGCGTTTCTGCTCGGAGGGCCCGGTTGGTTTCGTGTACGAACCAACCCGGCCAAACCCAAAGTATTTCGAAACCTTGAGTGTAATATACCTAAACGACCGTCTCGATCCAAGGATCGCATCGCCATTGACGGCGCGTCGATCGGAGGCCCGTAGCTCAAGATCCGAACTTTGCTGCGAAGGCCTCCAATCGCCATTCTGATCCCATTTCGTAAACGCCGTTAACCCACGCATCAACGAAAAACTGTGGAGGGTTGTCGGGCTGTGTTTGTTTGGTCCGCACCCTCCGCGTTAGGTGATAACAATTGGGAATAATAATCAACACATGAAAACATAACAAGGCACAATTTTAATAAATTAAAATTGAACTTTGAACTGGGTTCTTTGTTTTAGAAGGAAACAACCATGGGAATAAATATTATTTTCAAATAAAACCCCTACCTCGTAGTTATCATTGGACGAGAGTTATTCGCGGAATTGACCGTCGTGGAAGAAGAGGATCGTCACGTCGCAGAAGGGCGTCGCGTCGTCGCGGTATACAGTGTCGCGTCGACGATCTCCGAGGGTTAAAGAAAACACTTAGATTTAATTTCACGAATTAAATCCATGTTAAGGATAAAATCCACAAAGGAAATTTAAAAGATCTGTAATCTCCTACCACAAGCAGTTGATCTAAGATTTGTCGCGGGGAAGGATCGTCGTAGAAGAACGTCGGGGGAGGAGAATCGTCGGCGTCGCGGTACATGGCGTCGCATCGTCGATCTCCGAGGGTTCGGCATTCTTCGTCACCTTTCATCGAAGGTCGGCGTTCTTCGCGTTCTTCGCGTTCTCCGCAAAGGAGGATGAAGATACAGTTTCTCCAAATCCTCTCAACAATTCGTACCCAAGAAGAAAGTATGTTGGTCTTATTTTATTACATTCCAACAATTTGAAAAAAACAAGTTAAGAAATGAACCATTAATTTGGTGAATTAATGGTAACGTCTTAACTGTCCAATTAATAGGGGCGTTAAGAATTTAAAAAAAATGCACCAGTTGACTTTCATTAAAGAGGAGTTTTCGCGGGTGCGTTACTTAGAGGAAAAGAAACGGTGGGGCTCGTGCTGGTCCCACCTCACAAATATCCTACCAAGAGGGTAGGATATTTTGGGTTCCACCCTATCCGCTTTAACTTAGCTTAAGTGGATTTAAGTGGCTTTAAGTGGCTTTAAGTGAAATAAAAATAAAGTTGTCGCACCACTTTATTTTATTTTCTTCACTTAAGCCCCAAAAATTAAAAACCACACCTGAGCAAACACAACTTCAAAAAAGGCGTTTCTAAGCAAATACCGGGGCTGCGATTCCATCGGTGCCCTCGGAATTTGATTCTGAGCACTAGTTCAAAATTTAGAAAAACCCGCTCATTCGTTCACTGAACGTACCCGAGCCAAACTTTGGAAAATGATTCCGGGCACACCGGGCCTCGGAATCAGGTGCCGTCAGAAACTGCGTTCTTGAAAAATTCCAAAGAAAATTAAGAAAAAGAAAAAAAATTCCTTGAAATTTACGGGTCTTTACATTGTTGTTAAAGGATTATTTCAATTAGAAGGAATAGATTATAGTGAGTTTTTTCAACTATTGTTAAACAGTCCTCCATCATATTTTTATTAGCTTTTACTACCTAAAATAACCTTCATATAGAGTAATTAGATGTTAAGACTACCTTCTTACATAGTAAATCAGATGAATATGTTTATATGAAACCTCTCAATGGATTCTTAAAGGATTTTAAATCCAACCAAGTCTTCCATTAAAGAAAATATTTTTATGGTCTTAAGAAATCGTCTATGTAGTGGTACAAATAATTTGATTATTTTATGCTTCAAAATGAATTTTATAGAATTAAACTTGATGCATGTGTTTATTTTAAATCATTCAAGAATATTTTTATCTATTTACTTTTATATTTTAATGATATGAGTATTATATACAAGGAAATCAGGTATATTATTAAAATGAAAATCTAATTGAGTAGTGCTTTTGAAATGAAATATTTAGGGCATATACATTAAATCCTTGGTAGGGAAATTACTAGGGATAGGAATGCTAGGATGTTGTATCATCATGCATCTGTGGTTGTTAATTAGCTTTGATCTGATGGCCCCTTTTGTAGGATTCATTGGATTCACTGGACATAAATGGAAGGGTGTTGTATCTCCTTGCATCTGATCATTACAAGATTAGATGGACTTTACAAAGTCATATTGGAAAGGCATGGATTTCCCAACAGAAAACTATTAACAGATGGAATCAAATATGAATTGGTCGAAGCCCATCCAGTCACCAGGCGATATCCTCTACCTATGAACCACCCTCGTGAAGGATTTCAGCTTTTTTGCTTCCATGTTTGATTAATTTCAAGCGAAAGAAGAGGAATAAATAAATTCAAAACAAATGAGGGGATAAACCTTGAGAAGATGATGTGCAGATGTCGAGCTAGATTAGGAGGGACTTGAGGAAGTGTGGAATTCCGGACATGGAAACCCCCACTACTCCATCCTCTTTAACCATCTCTACCTTGTTCTTGTTACTCACTCTACATTTCCACATATTTGTACTACTACAGAGGAATACATACATCACCTCTTCCCATGGAATTTTTTTATACATAAATAAAATAAGACTCCCACAAATCAAGGTTTATCGGTTGATTATAATATTAAACCCTCACTATCTATACATATATATTACAAATATTTTTGTTCTTGGTAATATCTCATTTTTCATCTTCTAGGGGAGACTTTTTAGCTCCAGTATAATGTGGGTTTAATATTATAATAAAATGGTGACCCCTGATTTGTGAAATTCATCTTTTATTTAACTCCAAGAAATAATAATTAAACTAATAAATTACTAATTATCAATTACTTATTGCCTATGCAGAATTAAATATAATACATAAATATAAAATACCTATTACCATTTAATACTAAATATTATTAATTAATTATTAATCAATTAATAATAAAAATAAATACCTAATGGTCAGTGTAAAATATCTTGCTACTTTTATCCAAAATTAAATGTTATTAAATATCCATTTTTAATATAATTAAATCCATCTATAATTATGACATAAACTCCCACTGAAGCTCCATTCATTGGAAATACATATGGATTTTCAATGTGGGATTCAGATTCTTTATTTCCTATACAGAATTAAAAATATAATTTTATTATTAAATATTAATCCATTAATAATTAATATTAATTTTTAATTAATTACTAATAAATAATAAATATAATACCTAAATAATAAATATCTATTACCATTTACTATTAATTATTATTAATTAAATAATTAATAATATTTTTATTAATAAAAATATTAATAAATAACTAACTAATTAGTAATTGAATAATAGTTAATTATTAATAGTTAATTTTTATAAATTAATTTGAAATTAAACTATATTTAATTACTTACTAATAATTTTAATTACTAATTAACTTGTTGGTTAATAATTACTATTAATTATTATTAACCATTTACTAATAAATATTTAAAAATATTATTTAGGTACTAAATATTAATAATAATAATTAAACTAATAAATTACTAATTATGAATTATTTGTTCTTAATTTAGTATTAATTAGTTAACTAATTATTTCTAATTAATATTAATTACTAATAAATATTAATTAAATATTTCTATTTACTATTTAGTAATATTAATTAATTAACTAATTTTTGCTCATCTGGTTTTGGATAGGGAGTGGCATGGTATTGAAAAAGCTGGATTGGATTCAAAAAGAGGGAAACCTTGTGAGGCTTCAAAGTCCAAGATGGATCTTGCAGATAAGGAAAACCTTGCATAGGAGACCGTTGGCTCTCAATATTTTTCCCATAACCATGTTTTGAACAGTGATTGGACTGATGAAGATATGGAGCAGCAGCATTCTCCCTCTTTTAGAAATGTTCTATCCTAAGCCTTGGAGGAGACCAAACCTATGGATGGTCAAACAGATTGTGAGAGTGAAGTTCACAACAATATATGTGACTTTTAAAAGTGCTATAAAAGGAATTTATTTGTTCTAAAAATCACTGTTGATTTAAGAAACATTAAAATTTGTCTACTATTATCACCACTAAAAAAGAAATGACAAAGGTGGTCATTTATAAGTTCTAGTTTAGGGATGATAAATGGCATACTGCTATAGTGTGCTATTAAAATTGTAGCGCACTACAAGAAATATACTTGTACATGACAGATTCATAATTTAATTAAAATAAAAATTACATCACAAATATGAGAAAAAACACTATATTATAGAAATTTCATGCATTGTTGTGAACAATTACATTAGAAAATATTGTCACAAAAATTCAATAACAATAATGGTTTCATTGTCTTTGTCACCCAACCCCCTCTCAAAAAATTATGATCATGTTATCAATTGTTAAACAAACCATTTAATCTTGAGAAAAACAACCTACCTATATAGGAAAAAATTATTATGTTAGTAATACTATAAAAAAAATTAAACCTAAATATGAAACAATGCATTAATAAAATATCAATTTTAAATAAAAGGACATGTTTTGAGTCATACCAGTCATACTTTGTATCTAATTGATATGTGGATAATTCCTACACATCAAAAATGACTCAAGGATCATTTTCCTAAAGTATCAAGACAATATGAATGAGTTTTCTTAGTTTTCAGTATGTCACATGTATTTTTTACTAAAATGTCAATTTAAACTGAAGACGCACACTTGGAGACATACCAGTCACAACATGTGTTCTTCTGATTAGAGACTAATTCATATCACTACTAAAAAACGGGCAAGGGAAGAGCTACCCTTTTATCAGTGCTAAAAAAAGTGATGATAAAGGGGGCCTTTATCAGTGCTAAAAAAAGAGCTCATAAAGGGGGGCCTTTAACAGTGCTAAAAAAAGCGCTGTTAAAAGTGACCCTTTTTCAGTGCTTTTTTTAGCACTGTTAAAGGGGACGCCTTTATTAGCACTTTTTTTTATTAGCACTGATAAAGGCCCCCTTTATCAGCGCTTTTTTCCTAGCGCTGATAAATTTTTTGTTTCAAAAAAAATAATTTTTAATGAAAAATAATATATTGTTACATAAGTATATTTATATTGATATAAATATAATATATATTTTTTAAATATACGTATAAATAGACTATTACATTTAATATATAATAAATTTAGTGAAAATGGATTTAAAATATTTTAAAAAATATAATTAATTAATAATTTGCTAACTATTATCGATTAAAAATCATTTAATCACAATTTGAGGACACAAAAAATCAAAACAATTAATAAAAGATCTAAAATAAGTTGAAAATGTAACTCAAACCTCAAACGGCCATAACTTTTGATCCGGGTGTCCGTTTGAGATCTACAGTATAGAAAATCGAAGCCTACGACAAGCTCTACATGCTTGTGACCCAAGAAAAGCTTTGGTCACATTTTTAGAAGCCAAAAAAGGCCCAGAAGGCCTCCAAAACTGAGTTTTTAGTCTGGATACCCTGATTTGTAAACATTAAAACAAGTATAACATCTGATACAGATGTATGTTAGCCCTGTACCACATATCATATCGATTACTATTTCATTTTCTTCGATTTGACTGGTTTTGGAGTTGAAATGGGCTTCTGGATTATATGTTATGATCGTTTCAACATTCTATGGCTTTTAAAATACACATATATATGTATTTATTCGTAAATATATGTGTGTGTGTGTGTGTGTGCGTGTGTGTTGTATATATGTATGTATGTATTTATTTATTTATTTATAAATAGACATAAAAAACATATTTCATAAATTTATTTAAAACTAATATTATAAGTATATATTAATATAAAAATAAATATACGGGTAAAAATTGTAACTACAAATATATATATATAAATAGATATAAATAGATATTAATATATGAATGAATATATATATACTAATATATGAATAAACATATATGTATTAATATAACTAAATATATTTTTATTAATATGAATCTATAATAATATACAAATAAATATAACCATATATATATAAATAAATAGATGTATCATTAAATAAAAAAACAAAATAGCTTAGTGGTAAAGGTGTTGGCTTGTGAGGGGGAGGTCATGGGTTCGAGTTCGAGTGGAAGCAAGGAATTGCGCACGCATGTGTGGGACGCGCGGGCAAGGGAAGTGCACGTGAGTGGGAGGGGCTGCCTAGTGCTGATAAAGGGGGGTTCAAGGACTGTTAAAAGCCCCCCCTCCCCGAATATAAATTATTATTTATTTATTTTTATTTTTTTACTTTTATCATCATTTTTAAAATTCACTGATAAAACACCCATTTTATCAGCGCTTTTTTAGGGTAGATAAAAGGGGTCTTTATCAGCGCTTTTCTGAGCACTGATAAAAGGGACCCCCTATCTTCGCCTCGATTAACATCACTTTTTTTAGCACTGTTAATGCACTTTTCTAGCGCTGATAAAAGCCATATTTTTAGTAGTTTATACATCAAAAATTACTCAGGAATCATTTTCATAAATTATCAGGACAATCCGAGCATGTTTTCTTAGTTTTCAGTGAGTGACACATGTTTTGAACTAAATTGTAAATTTTGAACTGATAAAATACACTTTGATTCATTATCACACTTCAACCATATTTTTTCCTTTATTTTATTCGTTTCTTGGTTTTAGTTCTTTTGGTTGGGATTCGGGTCGAGTTCCCAGTGGAATTTCTGAGTTTTGGAGGATTTAGGTAAGTTTTGGCCTTATGCATGGTTAGCGAGCATGGTTTGGAGGAAAATTGTGCAGCCTATTAAGGGTAAAAGTGTATCCAAACATTTTTCTACTTTCATGGTTTTCCTAGAATGGTTTGAACATGGTTTTGGACAAACTGTGTGAGTCCTAAGAGAAACTATGAAACTCTTAGTTGGTGTCTGGGGCAGGATCACGACATGCACACAGTTTTCTAAAACCGTTAAATAAGCATGTGAAAAGGCTCTATCATTTTACAGAGACATTTTTTCCAACTAGCATATGATTTCCCAAACCTTTCGGCCATCCCGTGCTGGGTGTCCCTATTCTCTGGTGGGATACATATATTTGGCGCACCATTTGGGAAACTGTGTGGCCTAACCATGCAAGTTTCCCAGGTGTTTAAATATCTTGAAATTTCTATTCTTACCTCTCTTATTTTAACCCCAATTTGAGCCCTCCTCTCCTTGGATGAGTTTTTGCACATGAAGGGGTCCCTAAACCCCCTCCCCTTTGGATCTCCTTCTCCCATGGATGCGTCTTAAAGGTTCTAAGGTATTTTTCTTTGAGTTTTTGACCATTTACTTTCCCTATATTCTTCTTCCTCTTGTTTCTTAGGTTTTTATGGTGGGATTCTCTCTTAAGAAAACCCTACGGTGAGTTTTAGATAATTTCAGTTGATTTATTTGGTTCTAAAGTGTTCTTATTGTTCCTCAGGCCTAGTTATTCCTTCAATGAGGGTTTCATTATGCATGCAGGTCATTGAGATAGGTGTTTCTGTCTTCTTTCTTTCTGAAGCATACAATTTGATGCTTGAGAATTTATAATTAATTTCTAAAAGTTTTAATTATGTTTTTTAGTTGTTTGTCTGATTAACTGTGGTGATTTCATGTTGGAAAATTTGGGTGAAATGGAATTCAAATGGGTTTATTTAAATATGCCTATATATAAATGAATTTAAGTTCCTCGCTAAAATTGACATGGCCTCTTTAAAATTTATTTGGCTATTTGAGATAATCATTATCCTTGGTAGTGTTTTTATAGATTGATTTTCATTGTGAATTGAATGTGGTGTGTGGTTTTGTTGTCTATTCATGGATTTATGATTGTGTGTAAAACATTTGAAAGGTTATTTCGGCATTTAAATTTGAACTTGTGTAGCTTCATGATTATTTTTGGGAGATATTGGATACGGTAATATCCATATGTGTGCGAGTTACACATATGGATGTGCTTACAAATGATGATGGCCTCTTGTAGTAAATGTCTCTCTCTTCGATCAGATTTTCAAACACTCATCCCATATTCCTTTCCTTCTCCATTCTCTTCCCAAAATGGATATTTAAAAACCCTTGGTACTTTTTAAATAGTTTTTTGGTTTTAAAGTGATGCAAATATAGTTTTTAAATATGATTTTCAATTACTTGGACCGTTTGTAATTTTGAGACATTGCTTGGTAACTAAATGAAGTAAAGGCCTATTGGAACTTTGAGATGAAGTATGGTTTCTAAATATCCTAAAGGAACATTTGGATCATTTTTTACATGTTTTGTGTTTTATTATATGTCTTAGAAATGAATTTGGAAATATATTTGGAACTATGAAAATTAAAGGCTTGGTTGGTACTTTATGTCACTTTTGGAAAGTGGTTTCAAAGAGATATGATGTGTAGGACCGGTTGGAACCTTTGATGGATTGTTGTGAGATGGGAACCTTTATGGTGTATCCTATGAGGATATGGTCATAGAATAGGTGGTGTCGGTATTTGGGATAGGCAAGCAAGGTGGTTGTGGGTTATTGGTTTGATCCATGCGTGTGAGAACCACCCCTTTCACCATGTACTATTTTCATGGGATTTGTGGGCATCATCTAGAGGGTCGAGTGACGGTTTCTTATCGACCCTGATTAGATGGGTTGGTACCCTATATATTTGCTGAGAGGCTAGGTGGTACATTCTACTGGATTTGTTAATTTATAGTGGTCTGTTGTTCATTGACTTTAGAGCTACACCATACACCAGAAGGTGAGTTCAAACCGAGTACATCCATGGAATTCTTCTAGATATGTTTAGAAAATGACCATAAATTTTATCTATATGTTCTATTAATTATTATTCACCTGATTATTTGTTATTTTAGTTCCTTCCTTATTGTTTTTGTTTCCTTTATTATCAATATAGCTTTTTTTACCTAGTATGGTACTTTAATTAGGTTTTGGTTTTGTAAACTGGTTTGTGAAATGGAAATCTGTTTTGAAAAGAGAAATGTGGTGCCTATTGTTTTAAAATAGAAAGAAGTTTTTGGTTATTTAAATGATAAAACCACTATTTTCATAAATTTATTTCAAATTAGGGTTTATGGACTATTTTAGGAAAGGAAATGAATGGATTTTTTGGTGATTACCTACAACGTTGTTTATGCTCACACTCTACTTGTTCCACTTGGTGTTGGTATACCCGATATGTTTTATAGGTTCATGTTTTTGGTACGAGTGTGTTCCCTTGGTGTGGGCCATTATTTTGGTTAGTGGTGACTAAGTGGTCATGAGGATATTGTGTTGGTACAGTTTGGTTTTTGTTTTATTTTTAGTTTTCGGCTTTTTTCAGCTATTGTATATGGATCTCATTCTTTTTTTATTATTGTTCAAAAAATTTTGTTTTTGTTTCATGATCTACTATTTTTATTTGATCCTGGTTATGTTTTTTATAAATCTTTCCAATTGTGACAACTTTGATTCCCAACACTATTCTCCATCCTAGGAGGATCGGGAATTCCTCTCAGGCCTTGTCTTAGACTGATTCTGGTATCAGGTCAGATGGAATCCCAGCTTGGTTCGTGATAGTAATATAGGCCACACCATGTATCAAATTGTGTTTTTACAAATTCCTAAATATAAAAATGACATATGTATCATTGTACTATAATATAAAAACAATATGAATATGTTTTCTTGGCTTTGAGTATGTGACATGTGTTTTGAAGTAAAATGTCAATTTTAAATAAAAATACACACTTTGAGTCATACCGATCACACCATGAGACGGATTGTGATGTGACTGATTCCAAAAAATCAAAAATGACATAAGAATAATTTTTCTAAATTATCAAGATAGTTTGAATGTTTTTTCTTGGTTCTAAGTATGCCACGTGACCTTTTTATTGAAATGTCTATTAAGATCAACAACACACACCTTGAGTCATACCAGTCACATCCTATATTAGTTTGAATTGAGACTAATTCCTAGATGTCACAAATGACTTATGAATAATTTTACTAAAGTATCAAGACAATCTAAGCATGTTTTCTCAATTTTCATTGGGTGAAACATTTTGAACTAAATTCTCATTTTTAAACTGATAATGAGCATTTTAAGTGATGTCAGGAACACCGTTTATCGTATTTTGGTGAGGATGATTCCTACGCATCATAAATAACTTATGGATAATTTTACTAAATTATTAAAATAATATGAATGTGTTTTCTCAGTTTTGAGTATGTGATGTTTGTTTTGAACTAAAATATCAATTTTAAATAAAAAGACATGCGTGGATTCATACCGGTCACAATGCACATCGGATTGTGGTTTGGATGATTTTTACATGTTAAAAATGACTTAGGATTTTTTTAATAATTTATTAAGATAGTATTAAATTGTTTGGTTAGTTTTGAGTGTGTCATGTGTATTTTTTACTAAAATGTTATTTTAAATTTAAAACATATACTAAAATCCAAACTGGTCACATCATGTGTCGATTTTATGTGAGACTATTTCCCGCACATCATTAATGAAATAAGAATCATTGTTCTAAAGTATCAAGATAATCTTATTTTTTGCTCCATTTTTAGTGAGTAACACATATTTTGAACTAAATTGTCAATTTTGAACTGATAATAGACACCTTGAACTATACTGGGCACACCATGCATCGAATCGATGTGTGTATAATTCCTACATGTCAAAAATGACTTATGGATCATTTTTCTAAAGTATCAAAATAATATAAGTTTTTTTCTCTATTTTGAATATGTGATGTGTGTTTTGAACTAAAATGTCAATTTTAAATAAAAATACACACATGGGGTCATACTAATCACACCGTGTTTCAGATTGAGGTAAGGAAAATTTCTACATGTCAAAAATGACTTATAGATCATTTTTTTCTAAAGTATAAAAATAATACAAATGTGTTTTCTTAGCATTGATTATGTGACGTGGGTTTTGAGCTAAAACGTAAATTTTAAATAAAAATACACACTTGGAGTCATATCAATCACATCGTGCATCATATTCATGTGAGGATAATTTCAACATGTCAAAAATGACTTATGGATAATTTTCCAAAATAATCAAAACAATATGAATGTGTTTTCTTGGTTTTGATCATGTCAGATGTCTTTTTTACTGAAATGCCAATTTACACTGAAAACATGCACTTTGAGTCATATCAGTCACATCATGTGTCGGTTTAACATGAAACCACTTAATAGACATCAAAAATGAATTATGAATTATTTTACTAAAGTATTAAGATAATACAAGTGAATTTTCTCAATTTTCAAAGAGTAGCATACTTTTTGAACTAAACAATCAATTTTAAACTAAATCAAAGGTATATAACCCTTTCCAACAATGAGGGAAGTATCTTCTCCACTAAAGTAGAGAGGTAAGGGAAACATGTGCCCTGATTCCACATGGGAGTACTATTCCCAACATCTCTCTTAAAGAACCACATCAATATACCTAATCGGTCATGCATTGCTGAAAAGAGTGTCACGATTATCAGATATCACATCACATCAAATTCACAGGCAGGGGACCCGCACCCCCGCACCCTGATATAGTAGGGGAGCTATGATCTGCTGTCATTGATAGTATATGGGACCCACATCCTAAGGTGATAGGAAAGGATACTAACCCCGACGTTAACCCTATGATCCACCCTGATCACTACCCAAGGTTAATCATCGCTACCACCACTCCATTATCAAACCACACCACATATTATCTTGTGGGCCACTATGGAGGCTACCATTACGTTCTACATTGGAAAATTCTCAGGATAGGCTACTCACAAGCCATAATCTGATTCATAGAAAATGATATACATAGAGTGGAAGATCTCAACGAGATCACCAAGTAGTACATGGCGTCCACGTGGGACCACATGGTGTGTGAACCCACCTGAGAACCTAGTTGTTTTCTCCCTCTACACAGACTAGCCAACCATGTACCTCACATGCTATGCATCCCATACTACATTGCTTGTTATGAATAAATGGACACCTGGACATGTAGTTTGTTTGTGCCCATGTATAGTACCTCGTGTCCATGTACTTTGGTCCTGTAGCTCTACATGGCCTTGTATGACCACACAGCTTTCAAGAAATGTTCTTTGGCCGCACAACATGGGGTCACTACAAGGTGTGTAACCATAATACATAGTGTATATACCATAAATTTTCATCTTCCCTAAATGGAAAGAACACACAGTGTGTAGGAATGGTTGATGCACTATATAGACTGTGATTCTGATGATAATTCACCTACAAAACACTTGATTCACCTAGTTTTCCCCAAAACCCATTAATCAACCCAATAGGGCTCTCTATAAATCATAATAGGTATCCATAACCTCAAAAAAAATTCAAAAATAAGGGTATTGAGACTTAAAACTCAAACTACCTACCTTGATGGAAAAACACCAAAGCTTAGGGTATATAACGACACCTTGATTATGTTTCTCCTCGATCTGATAACAATCAGTATCACAAAAGAAGGTTGGAAATAACCTGTCACTTCAATTTGGGATCTTTTTCTCACATAATCCAAAGGGGTAGAGGATTAATTTTCCCATCCTTCATGTTTCATGTGCCTAAGGGGGTGGGGGTGTGGGATTTATTTTAATCAATTAAAATCAATTAACTCCCCTTTTAATGCGCCATCACAAAAACACCCCCTGGAAGAAAACCCAAAGCTAACGAACTTTATGTTGCGCCTAGAGTAAAAATGACATTATGAATTAAACCAAGGTCTCATAATTCTAATATGAGAACACACTCTAGATTTATTCATGTTTCAAGAGAAACTACGAGCACATGATATAATATTTTTAATATTTTTAAAATCACTGCACCGAGGATCCCCAAACACTGGAATCCCATGCTGACTCATCACCTAGCTTCAAAAATATTCTTCAAAATATTTCAAATCCTTATAGGTAAAAACCCAAGTCAATAAAATATTCATTCAAATTCATTATTAAATGAAAATCTTAATCCAGGTTAAACTCATTATTTCATTATTTTCAATATTTATTCAAAAAACTTTTGGATGGTTTATTTATTCCACCAAAAAAATTCACTCCACCCCATAAAATGGTTAGTATATTTATTAGGGCTTTATAAATTATGTGAGTCTATTAACCTGAATGTAAAGAGAGGTTTAAACTTTAAATTGGATGCAAAGTGATGTTTGTAAAATTCCCCTTAAAATTTTCAATTTAAAACATATTTGTAAAATAGTAACCGATTTTACAATGAATAAATTTAATATGATGGGGAATTCATATTTAATACTTAGAATCCATGAGTTAAAATAAATATTTAAATCAATTCTTTGTTCCATTTAAAATTTTCTATTTTTAGATTTATTTTCTACCATTGAGTTTGACTAAGTGGTTCCTTGAGGACAATCAATGTCCTAAGTCTGGGGGAATTTGGTGTGGCCTTCATTTCATGTATTTTAACACATAAATTTTGTGTTTAAATTATGTTTATAATGTTAAAATATTCCTTAATTTTTTTAATTATGTGTTTAGGTTAATTTTAAAGTAAATTTTTGAATTAATGAAATTGATTTTTATTTTATGATTTTATGTTTGATTTTTAACAGGTGTTGAGTTATGTATATACTATTTAATAGTGATGTTTCTTTTAAGATTATAATTTTTATTTTCATTCTTCAATTTTTTGTTTTATTTGTTTAATTTCACTTTATCTCTTTATTTTAATATATTAATTATTTAATTGAAATTTAATTTATAATGTAATAATTTTAATGATTTAATAATTTGTAACTTTATTTTTATTTTTACTTCCTTGTTAAATTTTTTCAATATTTGATTTTAATTAATTATTTTATCATTTAATAAAACTTTAGTTTATTTAAGTTATTTTTGTAATTTTAGATTAGTTATTTTAAAAATTTTAATTTAAATATATATTTATTTACAAATTTATTTATATATATTTATTTAACGTATTATTTTTAATCTTGTTTATCAATTTGTTCTCTTTTGTAGTTGCAGCAAGTTTGTGTAACTAATTATCCACCTAGATAGTTATAAGTCTCTCCTAAAAGTGAGATATTTTACTAGGTTTTTCTAGCCTTTTTCTCTTCCTAGGTTACTCCTAGGTTCGATGGATCGGTGGTGGTATTGTTGTTCGTGGGTGATTCTTTTGTGGGTTTCATCAGCACAGGCTAACTCGTTCCCATGAGAGTGGCATTGTTAGAAATCATGGGTCTTGATTATGGTATCCTCTTTGATGATTATTCTCCTCTAGTCCTCATTTCATTGCTCAATGTGCAGTGATATGGAGTCATAACTCTTAAAACACTGGAAAAATCTTCCACTAATGGATAAAGAGAATGTGAAAATTGTTACCTAGAAGGAAGAGGATGCCTTTCTTTCACTTGTAATGTCCATTATGATTATCGATAAATTATCATGAAAAAAATTATTTTGGGAGCCCTATAAACACCCAGTAGAATATCTGGGGATTAGAGGATGGTGTGGATATTAGAGAAGCTGGAGCTGGACTTCTAATATTAGAATTCTTAAAAAAAAGAGATAAGAAGTTTATCAAAGGATAGTTATTGTCCTTTAATAACCAGATCATCCAGATGGAATATCTTAAATATGGGTGGGTTCAAAAATCCTCTCTATCTGAAACCCCATTCTAGTTACATATTAAAGGAATCCTATATTGTGGCAGGACAAAACAAGTTATTCATGAAATCGAAGGAAGCATTGGAGAATTATTAGAATTGGACCAATATGATCCTATAAATTGAGGTCTTGTAGTGTCAATCAGAGATTTGGTTGACACTATGATGCCCTGATTAGAGGAATGTTTTTATCAATTGAGGAAGAAAATGTCTGGATATCCTTCAAATATGAAAAAAATCCAACTTCTTGCTTCTTATGTGGGTGTCTAGGAACACTGAGATAGATTGTGGTGGTAAAAATGTAGATGAAGAAGGAAACATAGGCATGAAATATGTCCCTTGGATTCATGAAAAAATTTCTAAAATTTCCTTTATTCTTGAACTAGAGAAACAAAGTCATTGTGATAGACTGTCAAAGGCCTTCTGCAAGCAGACCGAACAGAATAATAATAAGATTATCATCTTGGTACCTCCATATTTCTCTGGTGAAGTGTGATAGGAATATAAGGTGGGAAATTGGGTATTTTAAACTAGGGAATAGGGTATAAATGATAATAGAAAAAATAACTATACTATGGGAATGTCTCGTGTGAAGAAGTATACGCCCCTAAGCGTGTGCATATATCAGTGGAGGGATCAACTAAACCACCCCCAGTCTAAAGTCTATCTACTTGAACCCCCCATGTTTTGAGATTCCCTTGATACTTGAGTCCCCCCATGTCACAACCCATCCTCAGGGCCCGTGCCGTGACTACCCCAAGCCCTCCTTCCATTGTCCAAGGGCTGGAGACTAGCAATGAAAGGCATATCCCAGTAATAGGGAAGGAGTTTCCTTTAAAACCTACAACACACACAGTCTGAAAACACAACAAGGAGTAACCACAAGTAACTACTATAGTAAAACGTGTGCAGAAAGTAAGGGATGGTATACAAGCCCAACTGAAAGTACAAGTACAATTGAAAGGGAAACAGCTCCTGTTTCATCCATCGATAATCCTACCTGAAGGGTAGGTACAACTCTCGATCAAGTCATCCCTGTGGTGCATCTCGTCTAAGTCCACCTCCAAGCAGACTCGTGTCTGTCACCCTTAGCCTCAATCAATCTTTTCTGTCATCTGCATAGGACACAACAAGGTGCGGACATAGCCCGTGCAGGGGTGAGTATAACGATACTTAGTAGGGACCCCGAGACCCCCGAAGGTCTCCCAGAATCCACAAACGATAAACCTCAAAAGTAATAGTACAATCACAACGTATGAAGTAACATCCATCCTTACGTAGGTGTATGCCCACACATATACCTAAGTTGTCAAGATTACAGAGAGCTCCATATCCTGATTGAAAAGAACAACTGTCCAAGAAGGAAGAAGTACCATGAAGGTAACACCACATGGGTGAGTACCTATTAGGTAACACCACACAGAGAAGATCCACAATGGTTTCACCACAAATATTAGAACTCAGCTCACACACTTACTGAAAGTAATTAAGAAACTTCAGAAAAACAATCTGGGCTCTCCAGGCCTCGGAATCAAGTACCATCAGAAACAACAGACTCGAATATTTCCATATAATTAAAAAAATCACATGGAATTCCAGGGTATTTACATTCTCCCCACCTCAGGGATTTGCATCCCCAAAATCCACATAAAAAAAACTAGGAAAACAAGTTGGGGTACTGAGAATGAATCTGAGCCTCCCACTCCCATGTGCTCCCCTATAGGTTCCCATGCTACCAATATACATGCACCAAAGGTATTGATCGCCCACGAAGGACTCTCTCCTATCAATCATCAATCTCCACTAGAACCTCTGAAAATGTCACCCCATCATCGATGTCAAGCTCGCCCCAGTCAAAGATGTGAGTTGGATCATGCACGTATCTCCTCAGCTGGGATATGTGAAAAACTTCCTGCACCCAGTGAAACTGAGGGGGAAGTTCTAGGCGTTAATCCACCTCGCAAAATCTGTTGAGGACCTGAAAGGGTTTGATGAACCTCGGAGATAACTTTCCACCCTGACCAAATCTCCACAAACCTCGTTGTGTTGAGACCCATAGAAAGACATAGTCACCATCCTTGAACTCCAAAGGTCTCCATCTTCTATCGGCATAAGAATTATGTTACCTCTGTGTAGTCTTCATCTGCTCCTGGATGATCTGCACCTTCTCCATGATAGCCTGTACCATCTCTGGTCCCACGAGTGCTGACTCCCCTAGGTCAGTCTAGCACAAAGGAAATCTATAAGGTCAGTCATACAGAGCCTCGAATAGTGTCATCCCAATGGTGGAGTGATAGTTTTTGTTGTATGAAAACTTCACCAAGGGAAAGTGATCCTCCCATCTACAACCAAAGTCGAGGATGCAAGCACACAGCATGTCCTCGAGGGTCTGAATGGTCCGCTCATTCTGGTCATCCGTCTGAAGATTGAAGGTGGTTCTCAAATGAAGCTACATCCTGAAAGCCTCCTGCAACCCCTTCCATAGCTGGGAAGTAAAACGTGCATCACAATCGGAGACAATCATTGAGGGTAATCCATGTAGCCACACAATCTTCTTAGCATAGAGGCATCTCAAGCTCTCTACTGAACCCTGCTCTCTAATCAGTAGGAAGTGGACTGACTTGGTGATTCGATCGATGATCACTCAAATAGAATCATGAACCCTGGATGTATGTGGAAGTACTTTCATGAAGTCCATGTATATTACGTCCCACTTCCACTCTGGCACCTCTAAAGGCTGAACTAAGCCTGTTGGTACCTGATGCTCCACCTTCACTTGTTGACAAGTGAGGCACTAAGAGACAAACTCTGCTACTGCTTTCGTCATTCCCAGCCACCATTGCTATTGTTGGAGGTCCTAGTACATCTTTGACACTCTTGGATGTACTGCTATATAGGATGTGTGGAACTCCCTCAACACTTCCTCCCGAAGTGACACTGGTACCATGGTACATACTCTGAAAAGTATGACGTGCTCCACACCTTCAGAAAATCCATCAGGTGCTTGTCCTGTGTATATCTGAGCACGTCGAGCCTCACAGTCAGTGTCCCCATGTTGCACCTCCCTGACTCACTGAAGTAGTGGGGGAGTGACTATAAGTGAATGAAGAAAAGCTGCTCCATATTGATCTACAAATTATATCTGCAAAGCAGCCAGCTGCCCTTTCACCTCACCTATAAGTTGTATACCAGATCTCCTGTTGAGTTCATCTGCTAAAACATTCCCCTTCCCAGGAGTATAGACTATATCAAATTCATAATCTTGGAGGAACTCAATCCAATGTAACTGTCTCAGGTTCAGGTCCTTCTGGTAGAAGAAATACCTGAGACTCTGGTGATCATAGTAGACCATAAAATGCTCACCCATCAGATAGTGTCACCACATCTTCAAGGCGAAGACCACTGATGCTAACTCAAGGTCATGGGTAGCGTAGTTTTGCTCATGTTGTCTCAACTGTCGAGAACTATAAGATATAACTTCTCTCTCCTACATTAGGACACATCTAAGCCCGGTCCCCGATGCATTGCAGTAGACTACGTACCCAACTCCCTCCTCTGGAAACCTCAAGATGGGGGGCACTAGTCAGACTTTACCTCATCTCCTGAAAACTATACTGGCATCTCTCCAACCACATGAATGGTTTCCCCTTCTTTGTCAATGCTGATAAAGGTGCTGCAACTCTGGAGAAATCTAGCACAAATATTTGGTAGTATCTAGCCAAACCCAAGAAACTTCGTACCTCCGTCACACTCATGGGTGGCTCCCAATCAAGTACCTCCTCAATCTTCACTGAATCCACTGCAACTCCAGCCTCTAAGATGAAATGTCCTAGAAATTGAACCTCTTAGATCCAAAATTGGCACTTTGAGAGCTTACCATAAAGCTGGTTCTCTCAGAGTGTGTTTAGAACTACCTGCAAATGAAAGGAATGCTCCTCCTGAGTAGTCGAGTAAATCAGAATGTCATTGATGAAGACTACTACAAAGCGATCAAGGTATGGCTGAAAGATCCTGTTCATGAGTCCCATGAACACTACTGAAGCATTGTTCATGCCAAATGGCATGAGAAAAAACTCATAATGGTCGTACCGACATCTGAAAGTCATCTTCTACAAATCCTCTTCTCGTACTCTGAGTTGGTGATAGCCTGATCTAAGGTCTATCTTTGAGAACCACCATGCTCCCTTCAGCTAATCAAAGAGGTCGTCAATCCTCGGGAGTGGTTACTTGTTCTTCACAGTCACCTGGTTCAGGTGCCAATAGTCAACACAAAGTCTTAAGATCCCATCCACCTTCTTAGTGAACAAAATCGGGGCTACCCAAGGAGAAACACTGGTTTGTATGAACCCTTTCCCCTGTAAGTCCTCCAGTTGTACCTGCAGCTCAAGAAGCTCCATAGGAGCCATCCGATATACTGGTGTAGATATCAGTGTCGTCCCAGGGTACAAGTCAATGTAAAATTCCACCTCCCTGTGAGGAGTTAGACCTGGAACATCATCAAGGAAGACATCTTCATACTGGTCCACCACTACAGGATAGCTCAGACTCTCCATATCAACTGCTCTGAGGGTAAGGCTAGCCAACTAATGAGTGATCAGCTGCACTCTCCTCCGGGTAAGTCCATCTTGTGCTGCAAAGCCTCCCTTATTTCCGGTGAAGGTAAACCTAGTCCCATCCTCATGCATACACCACACTTTTCACCTAATGTAGTCGATCTGGGGCATGGATTGTAGATAACCAATCCATACCCAAGATGACGTCGTAAGGCCTCGACACCGCTACTTGAAGATCTCAACCGAATCTCGTACCTCCTAGAGTAAGCTCACACTACCATTACCAGTGTGTAATCATCTAATCCTCTCCCATAAGAGTCTCTAGCCATAAGGATCGAGCCAATTCCTCCACCGGAATCTCCGAGCTCCGAACGAGGGCAGTGGAAATAAAAGAATGATTGGGACCTATGTATATAAGTAATACAGCTAAGGTGGAGTAGTCACAGATCATACCTTGTATCATCTCCAGAGCGCTATGGTCATAGGCCTCAGCTGCCTGGAGCTGATCTCGCCCATGTCCACCTGCTCCATGTGGTCGGGGTAGACCACCTGGTGGTGGTGGAGGTAACACCTCGAATCGTCATCCACCATCAGCTACACGGCCAGCTCCTCTGCCATATCCACCTACTCCCTGTGGACCTCCTCAGTCGAACCTCTATCCCTACCTGGGTGGTCCTTCGACCGTCTAATGATCATCCATACAGTGGGTCGGGCAGTCATGAGTCATGTGACCCTGCTCGCCGCATACGTAACACTGCCTACTCCTCGCATGATTGGATCTGTCTCGGGTGCCCCACACAACCAACCCTAAATCCTATATTCATCCACCTATAGGTCTAATCCTCTTGGGCCTTTGTGACATATGTTTTCTTCCAACTGCAGAAGACTCCGCTATATGACACCCGGTGGTCGGTCTCACTGTTGGTGACTGCTCAGTAAGAAAACTCTCCACTAAGAGGGCTCGCTCTAACACACCCACCTATGTTGGGATGATGAGAGAAATCATAGAAGCATTGATCTCCCACCTGAGTCCCTAATCGAAGGTTCAGGCTATGAATAATGGGTCCTGAACCATATCAGTGGAGTAACGCGAGAGTTCGGTGAACCTCACTGAGTACCGTGCCACAGTCATGCCGCCCTGCTACATATGAAGAAGCTCCTGTATGCGCACTGTGCGAAGGGTCGCTGGGACAAACTCTGCTCGAAACAGACTCTCAAATTCTGCCTAGAGAAGTGTCACCTCATCATGAACCTAGAGCATCAAGCTCCACCATCTTCCTGCTTCTACCTGTAGAAGACTGGCAGCAAGGATCACCATGAGATCAGCTGGTGTCCCTACCAGTCGGAAGACTCTCACCACGGCCTCCAGCCAATACTCAGCCGCCTGTGGGTCTGTCTCGCCCCTGAAACTGGGTGGCCTTTGGTGCTGGAACTCATGTAATGCGATCAAGTGGCATGCACTCTCTGTTGCTAGGGATGGTGGCATCGGTGGCACAACGGGTAATGGTACCGCTGGTGACTCCATTGGTGCCTCTACTGAAAAAGGGTCATTCACCGAGGCCTCGTCGCTCGGTAGGCTATCATGGTACGCTCTACCTGGAACCTGTATTGGTTGTCTATGTGGAGGCATCCTAAAAAGAAACAGGTGTTCCATGGTTAATAAGTTATACATGGTGAGCTGACTCAAAGAGATCACAAAGAAAACTTTCCAAAACACACACGCAATCAGTATTTTCATGCACTGAGTCAGAAATCATAAGTTAGGGTCCTGGTGTATGGATATGTTGGCTGCCGCACCAACACTGTATTCCCTAAACTGATAACCACACTCATAACACTTAACACTATTCCCATTAAAAGATCAGATTCCAATGTTCTATGGTAAAACTGACTCATATGATACCAATTTGTCACGACCCGTCCTCAGGGCCCGTGCCATGACTACGCCAAGCCCACCTTCCATAGGCTAGGAGCTGGTGACTAGCACCAAAAGGAAAATCCCAGTAATTGGGAAGGCATTGCCTTTAAAACCTACAACATACACAGTCTGGAAACACAACAAGGAGTAACCACAAGTAACTACTATAGTAAAAAGTGTGTGGAAATAAAGAGCTAGTATACAAGCCCAACTGAAAGTACAAGTACAACTGAAATTGAAATAGCTCTTGGTTCATCCTCCAGGAATCCTACAGGAAGGGTAGGTACAACTCTTGATCAAGTCGTCCCTATGGTACGTCTTGTCTAAGTCCACCTCCGAGCAGCCTCCTATCTGTCACCCATATCCTCGATCAATGTTGTCTATCATCTACACATGACACAACAAGGTGTGGACATATCCCATGTAGGGGTGAGTATAACGATAGTTAGTAGGGATCTCGAGACCCCTTAAGGTATCCCAAAATCCACAAATGATAAACCTCAAAAGTAAGAGTACAATCACAAGGTACGAAGTAACAACCATCCTTACTTAGGTGTATGCCCACATATATACCTAAGTTGTCAAGATTACACAGAGCTCCATCTCCTAAGCCAAAAGCACAACTATCCACGAAGGAAGAAGTACCAAAAATATAACACCACACGGGTGAGTACCTCTTAGGTAACACCACACGGAGAATATCCACAATGGTTTCACCACAAAGATTAGAACTCAGCTCACACGCTTACTGAAAGTACTTAAGAAACTTCAGAAAAACATTTTGGGCTCTCCAGGCCTCAGAATCAAGTACCATCAGAAACTACAGACTCCAATATATCCATATAATTATTAAAAAATTAGATGGAATTTCCAGGTCTTTAAAATATATATGAATATACAGATGTGTATATATATATAGACATAACACGTGTATATATATGGGTAAATATTTATTGTTGTGTTAGATAAAATATTATTAATTACCCAAATAAATGTATGTAATGTATCAACTTAAATCAAAGTGCAGACCATTATGTTTTTAGTCCAAATCTTTAAAGCGAACCAGGGAACGCACATGTGCACCTGGTTGCAGGTCCTAAATAGCTATTAAAATTTATTAAATGATTGATCATACTTTATGTAAAATATTACATCACGCCATAGAGCATCGTTGGGGTTAAAAATAATTAAAAATATTTAAATGAAATTAATAGAATTTAAAGAGGGATAAAATAAATAATAAAATAAAAATAGTTGGAGAGAAATTAAAAATAATTAAAATGGGGTAAACCCATTTTAATTAATTGTTTCATTTCTTCCATCATTTTTTCATTAATTTATTTATTTCTTTCTTTTTTTCATTTCTTTTTATTTCTTATTTTTCCTATCCTCTCTTCCTATCCTCCCTCTCACATCTCGCCTCCCCCTCTCCCTAGGTGGTGCAGCACCTTCTCCCCTCTTCGAAAGATCGTGGCACCTCCGTTTGTAATCCATTTTTTTCACCGTTAGGTGCACTGTGAACCTCTCGGTAAGGCTTATCTCATGAACCAAGAATCGTATGATCTCCTTCTCTATCCTTTGCGCAGTTCGCCACGGAAGGAATTTACCCTATTTTGGGTTTTTTTCTAAAATCATCTATTTTTTTTAGTTTAGGTCAAATCAAAGCTTACCGCGTATTATAGTATCATCTATGACTATAAGTTATGGATTATACTCTCTTTCCCTCCATTTTGTTTCGATTTATAAAAATGAACGGTTGTGTCGTTCGTCGGTGCCTACCGACGTTGTGTAAATTCACCAAATCTTTTCAATTTAATTATCCCACTTAATTATTGCAGCCCTATTTATTATAAATTAAATTTTTTAAATTGTTGCAACATGGTCAGACACCCCTTTGGGTGTACCAACATGGTTGGTATAAATTCTGTTAGCCCAGGTATTTAATTCATTTAACTGCATGTGTTGCGCATCCTATTTTTGTTGTGTTTAATTTAAATAATTATTTTAGAATAATTATTAACATTGAATTGTTGGATCTTTGGTAGTTTTTTGTGCGGAATCATTTATTTATTTAAATGTTCATGCCCAAAAATATAATTTAATTAACTACATGTGTTGCACAATCTATTTTGTTGTGTTTAATTCAAATAATTAATTTAGATTAATTATAAACTTTGAATTGTTGGATCTTAGATAGTTGTTTGTGTTGAATTATTTATTTATTAAAAGGTGAATTTATCTACTTATATTGACGTGGTATCTTACCTTGTTAAAATTGTTATGCTGCAATATTTAATTTATATCTTGTGATGCACGGATGTATCTGTTTAGTTTTCAAGATACAATTTTATATGCTTATTATGTCATTTTTCTGCTGTGAAAACATTAATTAAATTCAGGGTGGGGAAAGAAGGTGGGTCCCATATTAATGGCCACGCTTAGACACTCCATTCTTGACCTGTTACCACTACGCATCGTGGGGCAGTGTCTTTAGTTTTTCCAGACCGAGACTTCCTAGGGATTTTTAATACTTATGAGTGATACCGGTTCCAAAAGGGCCCATTGGGGATGGATCTGTTGGAAATGTGGCTAAGCTAGCCTCAGATGATGCTCGACCCCTTTTTGCGAGATCGGGAGGGGCTTAGGGTAAATCCATGCCTCGAGCGATACTCCGTATTTCGAAAGATTTCCTTGGACAGGCTTAGTGGTATTGGATAATTTGAAGGATGTTTCATAGCGATACCTTCGAGATGGGCTTGGACTCCAACTCTCAACTTGAACCTTAGTAATGATGCAATGAAGGTTTATATTTATTCCAATTTGAGCCTTTTGAGATTTGTGATACTTTTCTGGTATGCTGAATCACACTTGGTTAACACGTGACTTAGACCCCAAGTTAAAGCACACGCATGGGGGTATGCCTCTTCCTTGTTTTACCTTGATTTTCTAGGCTTTATATATATGCATATGTGTATTCTTCTTATAGGTACTCCTTTCAGACTTCCAGCTTAGGCTGAAGCAGGTGATTATGGATGGGTTCTGTTGGGAACTCGGGCCGAGTTATTTATTTCATTACACTTATTTAATTATCTGAAATTGTTATATATTGGCACACTACAATTTATTGTTGCATGAAATGTAAAGGTTTAGACACCGTGGGTATCGACCTACTAGGATTTTATCTCACACCCTACTCGAGCGTCGTTGACACCCGGGTAGATTACATTCTTGCAGGTATTGACAAATGGATACGGGATGCTTCTAATGCTTGATTGTTTCTTGTAGATTTGGATGGAGACTAGGAAGAGGACCAAGCCTTGCTCATGATGCAGTTTTTTCTTTGTTTATTTTCTTTTAGTTGATAGTATGCTTGAGTTTTTGTCTCCGTACTTTCAGTTTAGATTGACATCATGGCATGACGTCGTTTTGTGAGCTTCCACACTTGAGTATTATTTAGTTGGATTATTTATATTGCATCTGATGAAGTTTATTAATTTATATTCCTCCACTATTTATTATTTAATTTTTGTCACTTTCTCTGTGATATTACCTATTACCTATGAGGGAATAGTCTCCCTCACGGACATGAAAAAGGCCCTCGCTACTAGTCGTCAACCTATGGTGTTCGGGGAGATGTGCTTGAGGTCATGTAACCCACCGGTTCAGCCACCATCTTAGAGGTGATCCGGGTCAGGATGTTACAAAGTGGTATTTTTTTTCCTTTGTCTTATAGTTTTGGGTTGGTAGACAGGATACGAGAATGTGTCGGCTCTTGGTTAATAGTCGTGTCTGGGACTGATCACCCCACATATGGGAAATGACCAAGTGGCCAAGGGTGGAATTGTTGTTCACACTTTTCGTTGTTACAATTGATATGATTTCACCTCGAGTGGTTGGTGTAATTTCCGTTGCTTATGAATTTATGAAATTTATGATATTTTACCCATGTCCTATTAAGGTATGGATAAAGAATTTCATTCATAATAATAGTAACATAGGAATTCACATGCCATACATAATTTCATGCCATGTAGTTGCATTTTAGGCTGCCTGTTGATTCAAATTGTGTGCCTTGAATGTTTTCCATGTCTGGTAATTATTTAGAATTCCTTTTTAGATACTGTGTTTCAATGATATATTTAACATGTTAGCATGTTGTCATGATGCCTGTTTAATTCCATGTTTTCCTTATATCATGCATCTATGCCTATTAGCATGTCTCTGTAATTAAAATGTTATGCTTGTGTGATTAAAAAATGTCTCTCTCTGTTAGCTTCTTATAGTGACCAACTAGCTTTTTTGTTATGTAATTGGTTTCTTTAAAAAGAATTATTAGTTTCCATTGAATGGGGTCCAAATGCCAAAAACTATAAAGTGTATAGTCACTTTATAGGTTGATATCCACCCATATATTTTGGTTGATATTTTTTTGAGCATGTTATAATTTAAAATGAATTAGTTAACTACCTAAAGGAATAACTAGGACCAAGTAGGCTAGTTGGTGTTTTTTCCTTATGAGATAAACTGGTATTGGTGTTGTGACTATTAAGAATTAAACAACAATTTTTTTATTGTATTCAAATGAACTCAAGTCAGCTTAGTGGGACCCTTGTAGGCCGCCTTATCTACATAAAAGGAATTTATGTGATAGATTTCCTAATTAAGGATGAGATTTCAATTGATGTGAATGTTTTAAAATTGAGTTTTATAAAGATTTACTATTTTTCCCTTGAGGAATTGGTTAAGATCAATTAACTTGTGTTTTGCTTTTAAAAATGATACTTAAGTTTTTGATTAAATCTTTTGATGATTAAAGATTAAATGTGATTAAATATAAAGGGCTTGGTTATGGAACATGTAGCAATGTCCTCTGTTTAAGACCCTGGTATAAAGGTAGTTTGAGTTCCTCCTTGAGTTTCATTGGAATAGAACCATCCATGTGTCTTTGTCCCTAGTTGGACCCCTTGCTTAAAATGATACCCTTGTTCAGATGGGTGGTCATGTTTTCCTTGACTTTTGTTTTGGGCTTGAACATTGAGTAATGATCATTTCCATATCGTTAGGAATGCCTTGGGAATGGTCAGTTTCTTCATAGGTCATTCATCCCTCTATTCTCCATAACAATGGATGACTTGGTACGTCATCATCTGAGTTAAAATTCATCTTTCTTGGGATTTCATGCCAATTGTTTAAACGTTTTTCTTCTATTAATCTTCAAATCCTCTTAGTGTACTATTACTTGAGTGATTTTCATGTCCCATATCTTGCCTTCATCCTTGATGCACTAAGAGAGCATTGGTATTACACCATTCTAAAGATCTAAAAGTTTTTGGGCTTGTTTAGGGTGGTTTTCTCAGTGTTTCACACTGATGCGTCGTTCTTATCAAGGCTTTGGTTAGTCTTGAGTGACCCTCAGATTTCTGTGTAGGAATTCTTTGGATGAACTCTTGTACACTAGTTGTTTCTTCAAACTTGACCGCCAAGCCAATGCATCTCTGGGCTCAGTTTTTGTTTTGATATGTCTATCTTTCCCTTGTACAAACATCTCACTCGTAAACATGGAGTATGGACTACCTTTTTTTATTTCCTTTCACTACTCTTGTGCCAATCCGATGTTACCCTTGACTTGTTGTCGGTCTCGGTGATGCCTAAATCAAGGAACGTCACTGGAGGTCAGGTATAAACTTCAGTGGATGTGTTTATGGTAAATATGATATAACTTTGAAGAAGACATCACAGTTCAGTTTGCAAAACACCTGCTGTCTAAGTCGAGCATCTTCTGAAATGGTCAGTCTTAGTGACTCGACTGGTTATCTCTATTGTTCAATGAAGAAGTTAATGAAATTCCTTTTTGGAACGTCTTCAAGCAAGATGAGTTCAGTTTGGGTCGGCCAGGTCTTCTCATGAAAATATGGATTGACTTGGGCTTCTAGTTCAATGATATTCGACTGTTTTATCCATTTTTAGAAATCACGCAAGAAGCATCACTAGAACGCTTAAGGGTGTTTTTTGTAGGAAATTCTAATGGTGGAAGGTTCCGTGACTCAGAATTTTCTCCTTTTTAACTTTAAAACCTAAGGTGGGAAGTAACTTTGTCCAGAAATTAATGAGACACTGATATGGTTATGTCTCTAGCAAAAAGGGTTTGGATAAATATTGTCTCGATGTTTTAGTTGGAAAATGAGTGTTGGGTCATATCTTAATGGCTTATGTGCTGCTTTTCTAACCAATGTTTGAACGTTCATTGAGCGTTTGGAGATGCAATGAAACCTTTTTTTATGAGACATCATGACTCTGTAGATCGGGTGAGAGTTACGTTGTTCCTGAAGGCTTCTCAGGGATGAGAAGTTCTAAGGTGGGAAGGTTGTAACGTTCTGGGTTTTGAACCTGATGAAAAAAATGCAGGAAATAAAATTTTTCCATTAACTGGGAAGGTCGGTTTTAAAACTGAGCGTCATAACTTTTTATTTCCGATAGTTGACACTGCAATGTGTCTTTTAAATAAACTTTATTAAATCAATTAGATTAAAGTTAAAATAGAAACAAATTAAATGAAGGGTAAAAGACTTATTAAAACTTTGAAATATTCTATATAATATTTTCAGAATTAAACAATGAGTCAACGTGGGGTTCCGAGACCCGTAGACTCTCGGTGTTGATTGAATAAAAATATTAAATTTATTTTATTCATACATATGTTTGTTTCCTTTCAAAAAATCAAAATAAATCTCAAACGGTACATCTTATGAGAGATTTGAGAAAACCATTAGGTATGAAATGTCGGGTTTACCCTAGGAAGGGTATAACCTTGATTCGCATCAGGTGTTTGACACTCTCACACATGATAATACCATACTTATTTTTAATTAATTTATTATTTCAATTTTTAAATAATAAATAATTATTTTCTCCCAAATGAGGTGTTGAATGAGAAATTTGAGACCACCAATAGTTTTGAGACGTGGGGTTTACTCTAGATAGTTTATAACCTTTGCGAGCGTTGGATGTTTGGTCATATCATACCCGAAGAAAATTTAATTGGGTTAAATAATTTTGTTGGACAATTAGAAATAATAATAATTTTATTATTAATATTATTATTTTCATTGAAGACAATAAATAAAAATGCACTTCCACAATTAATAAATTGTGTTGTGGTGTAAATAATAACTGAACAATGTAATAAATTTTATATTATTAATTTTTTGAATTTAATATAAACGTGTAATCAATTTTTATTTAATAACTGTTATCTTTTTTATGGTTGTTGTCGTTAAAATATTAATGGTTTCATTGATGTGTTGAATTAAATAATAATCACTTTAATTATTGTTAATATTATTATATTAGGACAAAAACAAGGATATATATGCATATGATGTGTGTGTATATATATATATATATTGGATTAAATATATATATAGTTATATATATACATGTGCGGGTGCATATATATGAATATACAGATGTGTGTGTGTATATATATATATACATAACATGTGTATATATATGGGTGAATATTTATTGTTGGATTAGATAAAATATTATTAATTACCCACATAAATGTATGTAACGTCTCAACTTAAATCAAAGCATGGACCGTTAAGCTTTTAGTCCAAATCTTTAAAGCGTCCCAGGGCGTGTACATGCGCACACAGTTGCGGGTCCTGGATATCTATTAAAATTAATTAAATGATTGCTCAGGATTTATGTAAAATAATACGTCACACCATAGCGCAACATTCAGGTTAAAAATAATTAAAAATGATTAAAGGAAATTAATGGAATTTAAAGAGGGATAAAATAAATAAAATAAATAATAAAATAAAAATGGTTGGAGAGAAATTAAAAAAAATTAAAATGGCCCCATTTTAATTAATTTTTTTATTTCTTCCATCATTTTTTTAATAATTTATTTCTTTCTTTCTTTTTTCCCTTTCGTTTTTTTCCTCTCCTCCCTCTCACGCCACACCTCCCCCTCTCCCTAGGTGGCGCACCACCTTCTCCCATCTTCAGAAGATCGTCCCACCTCCGTTTTTTGACTGTTTTCTTCGTCTTCAGGTGCGCTGTGAGCCTATCAGTAAAGATTATCCCACACACCAAGAATTGTACGATCACCTTCTCTATACTTTGCGCAGTTCGCCATGGAATAAATTTACCCTATTTTTTGGGTTTTCTAAAATAATCTATTTTCTTTCCTTTTAGGTCAAATCAAAGCCTAGCATGGATCATATGATCATCTATGACCATAAGGTAGGATGTATACACTCTTTCCCTCCATTTCATTGCAATTTATAAAAACGCATGTTCATGTCGTTCGTCGGTGCCTACCGACGTTGTGTAAATTCACCAAATATTTTCAATTTAATTATTCCTCTTAATTACTGCAGCCATATTTATTATAAATTAAATTTTTTAAATTGTTGCAACATGGTTGGACACCCCTTTGGGTGTGACTATGAGGTCGGTATAAATTTTGTTGGTCTGGGTATTTAATTCATTTAACTTCATGTGTTGCGCACCCTATTTTTGTTGTGTTTAACTTAAATAATTATTTTAGAATAATTATGAACCTTGAATTGTTGGATATTTGGTAGTTTTTTTCACTGAATTATTTATTTATTTAAATTTTCATGTCCGAGCATTTAATTTAATTAACTACATGTGTTGCACAACCAATTTTGTTGTATTTAATTCAAATAATTAATTTAGATTAATTATGAACTTTGAATTGTTGGATCTTTGATAGTTGTTTGTGCTGAATTATTTATTTATTAAAAAGTGAATTTATCTACTTATATTGATGCAATATATTTCCTTGTTAAGATTGTTACGCTACAATATTTAATTTATATCGTGTGATGCACGGGTGTATCTGTTTAGTTTTCAAGCTTCAATTTAATATGATTATTATGTCACATCTACTACAGTGAAAACTTTAATTAAATTTATGGTGGGAAAAGAAGTTGGGTCCCGTATTAATGGCCAAACTTAGACCCCCCGTTCCTGACTGGTTACCACTACGCATCAGGGGGCGGTGTCTTTGGCTTTTCCAGACTCAGACTTCCACAGACTTTCTAATACTTATGAGTGATACTAGTTCCAAAAAGGCCCATCGGGGACGGATCCGTTGGAAATGTGTCTAAGCCAGGCTTAGATGATGCTTGAACCCTTTTTGTGAGATCAGGACAGACTCGAGGTAAAACCATGCCTCAATCGATACTTGGTCTTTCAAAAGATTGCCTTGGATGGGCTCGGTGGTATTCGATAATTTGAAGGATGTTCTGTAGCGATACCTTTGGGATGGGCTCAGACTCCAAATGTCAACTTGAACCTTAATAATGATGCATTGAAGTTTTATATTAATGTAACTTTGAGCCTCTTGAGAATTGTGATAATTTTCTGGTATGTTGAAACACACCTGGTTAACACATAACTTAGACCTCAAGTTAAAACACAAGCTTGGGGTATGCCTCTTCCATGTTTTACCTTTATTTTTTGAGGCTTTATATATATTCATATGTGTATTATTCTTACAGTTACTCCTTTTAGACTTCCAGCTTAGGCAGAAGCAGGTGATTAGGGATGGGTTCTGTTGGGAACCTGGGCCGAGTTATTTATTTCATTGCACTTAATTAATTATCTGAAATTGTTATATCTTGGCACACTGTGTTTTATTATTTCACAAAATGGAAAGGTTTAGACACCATGGGTGTCAGTCTACTGGGATTTTATCTCACACCCTACTCGGGCATTGTTAACACCCAAGTAGATTACATGCTTGCAGGTATTGACAAAGGGAATAGGGTTGCTTCCAATGCTTGATTGTTTCTTACAGATTAGGATGGAGACCAGGGCAGAGGACCGAACCTTGCTCATGATGCAATTGTTGCTTTGTGTCTTTTCTTTTAGTTTACAGTATGCTTGAGTTTCTGTCTCCATACTTTCAGTTTAGATTGACATCATGGCATGACATCATTTTGTGAGCTTCTGCACTTGAGAATTATTCATTTGGATTATTTATATTCCTTCTGCTTCAGTTTATTAATTTATATGACTCCTCTATTTATTATGTAATTGATGTTACTTCTGCTGTGATATTAACTATTACCTATGAGGGCATAGTTTCCCCCATAGACATGAAAAAGTCTCTCACTGCTAGTCGGCAGCCTCTAGCATTTTGGGAGATGCGCTTGAACCCACCAGTTCAGCCACCGTCTTAGAGGTGATCCAGGTTGGGATGTTACACATTAAAGCTTGGGATGTTGATGGTGATAAAGAATCAGTCATTTGGGTTCTACATGTAAGGATACTATGATAATCAGGTTTTTGGGGAGAGATGTTGAATTTTTTTGTTTGTGTTTCCTATGTAGGATGAAATTGTAGAAATTGGGGATTTCGGATGACCCCAATGTTTTGGGGTTGTGAAAGTGTTGAAGAAAACACACTAGGTGCTCTCTATAATGCTTGTGAGAAGGTCGCTACATTTTTTGAGGTGTTGGATGAGATCTTGTAAGGTAGTGTAACAAGAACTTCCATTTATGGAATTTTTTTATCTACTTAATGGAAAATAATTATTGAGAACTTGAATATTGAAATTAACATGGAATGGTCACCTGGTTAGAAACAATAATTACATGTATTAAAAAGTAGATAAATCATTATTTTTAGGGGAATTATTTTAATTTTAAGCAGTGAAATATTGTGAGGTGTCTGGAAAATTATGGAGGCTTCCATTAGACTGAATAGTGACCAAAAAAAATCTTATATTCAAGCAGTGATTTTTAGGAGTTTTTTTCTGGTGTTGAATGAAGAAAGAGGTGTGTACAGTGAATTTTCTACATGAATGTGTCCTTCTTTATTATTTTCTTTGTAAATATTTTTTTATTTTCATTTCATTAAATAGTTCATGAAGATTCTATAGGTGGTTCTTCTGATGGCTCTCTATTATGGAATTCTATTTTTCTCTCTCTTCTCTCTCTTCTTCTCATCCTTCTCTCTTCTTTAATTTTCTTCATTTTTTAAATAATAAAATTTTTGTTTCATTTTCACTATCTGTTTGTGATCTAGTACCTCCAGTAATAGAGGAATAACTCACGGGCCTAGTTCTAGGAGGTGAAACTTATCTCTTCTTGGAGATCAAATATCCAGTTTGACCATCAACATATTCTTCACTCTTAGAATATTGTAATCATGGTCTGGGGAGATGTGATGAAACACTCAGTCATAGGAATGGTTTGATACTCTCAACTCCTTATGATTTTTCCTCTTCTTATTTTGTTCATTATGAAAAGTAATTCAGGAGAGGTCGTGTGATTTATTGATCCGGTGATGATCACCTTTTCATGAAAGACATTCGGTGAGAATGTAATTTGAGATTGTGATTCATTTCACAGTCAGGAGAGCGCTCATGTGTGGTGGGAAATCTTATATGTGTTCATTCAATTTTTGGAGAGTGAGAGGTGATTTTGTTGAGATATTGAGTGTGTGTTGTATGAGGTTGATCTTTGATGGTTTAATATTTATAGAACAGTGATAGGAATTCGAGATTTGAACAATCTAGAGCTGGTTCATTCTTACATATTTTCTTTTCTCCTTCTATTCTTGTTCTTGTTTCTCTTTTCCTCTTCATTTTATATTTTTTCATTTCCATTTTATATTCACTATTAATGTTTTCTTTTACTATTTTCTAAATAGATAAAAACACAAAATGATTTTAGAAGAGACATTGAGATAAACACATTGCCTCTTTAAGACCAACCCATGGGTTTGCCACTAATCTATATCTAGGGTCTAATATAAATGTATCTTTCATAGTTAAAATGATAGGTTGTCACCTCATCTAGGGTTTTAGTGGAGAGTGGTGGAAATATTCACCTTTCATCATGGGATGTTCTTGAATGTGGAAAAAATTGGTAGCACGAGCACTATTCGAGCTTCATATAGGTTCTATTTTGAAAACTGAGGGTTTTAATAAGTTTATCTCCCCTTTCTTTTTTCCTTGATGTTTGAAATATGTTGCATCCTTATATGAATGTGCGTAGAGTGATTCCATCCGAGATGTCAAATTTCTAGCTCTGCATGAATGATTTCATTACCGCCACCTAAACTAGATACACTAATGGAAAAGTTTCCTATACCAACGGTTTGGAACCATTGGTATAGGTCCTCAAACCATCGGTATAGCCTATACCAATGGTTTGGGAAACCGTTGGGTGATTTGGCGTGGGGAAAGACATATCCCAATGGTTCGGAGAAAACCGTTGGGATAGGTCATTCCCAATAGTTTGGGGAAACCATTGGTATAGGTATATATATATATATATATAATATCCAGTGGAGGTTTGAACCCACAACCTCCATGTTATATATCAATGTCTCTACCACTATCCTATAGTTTTTTTAAATGTTGGGGCCGAAGCCTCATTTATTATTAAAGCAAAGAAAAGACCTCTTTAACTGGGTAGAGGGAGACCAATTACCTAGCCTGAAGGCCCAGTGGTAATTTAGCCCATTACATGGCCCGTAGGCCCATTTTTTGGGCCCAAATCCCATTATGTTAATAGTACTGCTACAGTTCATGCGCTGCTACAGTACTACACAGTACCTGCCACTGCTACAGTACTCTGCCGCCACTACAGTGTCGTCGCTACTATAGTACGCTACAGTACTACTACAGTACCCTGCGCCCAATGGGTTTTGAACCCCCATTTTTCATGTAGAATTGAGGGGTGCTTACCACTAATCCAAACCCCAAATATCCACTATCCTATAATTTCCTTTGTGAATATATTTGGATATATATATATGTGTGTGTGTAATTTATATATTGATTTATTTGAAGATATTTGATAAATATACTCATAAAAAATAAGGGTACGTATCCCAATGGTTCTCAAAACCATTGGGATAGGCATTTCCCAATGATTTTGAGAACTGTTGGTATAGGTACCCACCCTTTCCCAATGGTTTGGCCAAACTGTTGGGAAAAGTGGCCTCAAAGTGGGATTTTCTTAACGGTTTGGCCAAACCATTGGAAAATCCATACCCTTTCCCAACGGTTTGGCCAAACCGTTGGGAAAAGTAGCCTCAAAGTGGGATTTTCCCAATGGTTTGGCCAAAATGTTGGGAAATCCATACCCTTTCCCAACAGTTTGTCCAAACCATTAGGAAAAGTGGCCTCAAAGTGGGATTTTCCCAATAGTTTGGCCAAACCATTGGGAAAGGGGACCTATACCAATGGTTTTTACAAACCGTTGGTATAGATGCATTGGTATAGGTCATATTTCTAGTAGTGATAGATATGTTCCATAGATATTTTTTCTGGTCCTTTACTGCTTTCATGTCCTATAATATGGGTTCTTTCTTTGGTTAATAATATACATATTGTTATGGTGTTCTCTTCATGGACATAGGCCCATAGTTGATTGTTGCAAATTATATCACGATGTTCTTTACTTTTATTGAATCATGTTCATATTGAATCTATCCTCCTATCATTGTTTCATTTTTAATCGAACTGTCTATACTAACTCATGAGCCCAATACTTAGATTATTGGATCTTGACCATTTAATAGGGACCACCTGAAGGTTCTAGGTGCAGCAGAAGCGTGGTTGGGATGACACCCAACTTTTATTTTTACCATGATCAGATCAATATGACGATGAATGCTAGTCTCCATGGAATATAATCAAAGATTTAGATAAAGAAGAAATAGGCATGAAACCTTTATAGAGGATCATGTACATCATGTTTATAATTAATTTAATTAATTTCATAAAGAAAAATAATACCTGTATCTTTGGTATTTTTCTTTTTTTATGATGTTGATCGTCTAGAATGACCCTTCCAGATTATCTCATTGCGCTTGTAAGGATCCAAACTGTAGAGACCCGTATCCTGACGTACATGGATATTACATTACATTTGCGGAATACTTAGTACATAACAAAAACACACACTAAAGGATCGTAATAGTTTAGTGTCTTTGGAAACTCGGAACATAATCTTCTAATCCTGGTGAAAGATCTTCAATATCTCCCGTAAAGATCTTCCATTTTTTTTTTACCTAAAACCTTTCTTTATATCCTGGGGAAAAGAAAACATAAAAGGGTGAGCTCAAATGCTCAGTAAGGGTAAACAAAAGAAATATCAATCACATCATATATATAATAACATAGCTTTTGGAAATCTTAACCTGCAAAAAAGCTCATAATATCATAACATGGGATAAATCATAGAAGTGAAATGTAATCCCAATAATCATAACTTAAAACATGAAACTTTGTGGCATACTCACATAATCATAGAGAATCATTTCTTGTTAGTCAAGACTCAATGCCAAGACTATCTTAGTGGACAAAGTCCCTTTCTGAATCGAGTAACCCTCGTTTCAGTCCTGTTTCACTGAACCGGTATAACCTACCATTTCAGCCATGTCTATCTCATGAGATATAAAATCTTTACCCAATGCATTGGAGGGAGATATAGGTCCCACCCATCTCATAATGATACCATTCTTATGTGTGCCACAAAATCATAAATCATACATCATTTCATAACCCATGTAATAAAAATGGGATTCTTAAAACAACATGACATCATAAAACCATTCATATAAGATAAAGGAATTCATAAACATAATTCCATCACAACATAGTCAAATAAATGTAAAAATATGGATAGAAACAGAACCCTTTATTATCTTAGATGGAAAATAATTTTGATAAAACACTTGAAATGAATTCTTGAGGAAAATATCCTTTCTTCTTCAAAATCAATTTCTTTTCACAAAACATCATGCAATTTTAAAAGAAAGGGATTTTATTAATAATAGTCATGAAATCTTTTGGAGGAAGCTTCATAAAAATAAGGATTTATAAAACCGAAAAAATCCGTTCGTGCCGTTTAAGTTAAAAAAACATTCTTCGTACTTTTGTCGGAAAAGTCAAAAAGTGCCTCGTACGAAAAACGACAAAAGATTCCTTTCAAATCTTTTACTAAAAACTCACCGAAGGGTAAAATTGGATTTAAAAAATTGTAGGTGGATGTAAATAATATTACATATTGAGGAAACATGGATGTGGATGATAAAATACACCCCAGTAAATGCCAAAGTAAAAATAATCTCGGATAAAAATGAGATTGTGATATTTTCCTTACCTTATGTCCGACTTGCTTTGTAAGTGTCCAAACCTCCTGTATAATTATTTAAATCATGTTATTGACTTATTAAATAATCATATTCATTGTTATGATATCATATATGGTTCACTTATGACATTATATTACCCGTTCTTTTGTAATTTCCATGTTAAAGAAGCGTTTTGGGTAAAATCGTTTCATTTATCGTAGGTGTTTTGACTTGTTGTTCTTGACATCATTATTACTTATATCATGATTTACTTACTTCCAGAATATAAAATATGATTTATATATCATATATATTCAGTATATATATATATATATAATAGGTAGATAAATAAAATGAAAAACACCGTTCATGGAGACGGTAGTCCGTACGTACGCATGAACGCTGTTTTCCTTTCCTTATTGTCTTGAAATTGAAGTAAGTAGATGACTTACATATGTATATATATACATAAATCCAGTAGCTTTATAATGTCATATATTTCATTATTATTTCTTATATATACTTTATAATCATTCTTAAATGGTTAACATGGGGAATGAATCTCATCGCGTCGTGGAGACGGTAGTCCGTACGTACGCACGAGCGATGATATCATTTCTATAAATATTGAATTGAATTGGAGTGGATTATAAAATATATCAGAATCAATATGATGTTGTAATAACTATGTATAGTTATTCTTTACACCATTATACCCATCCATGTAAGGTGGTGATGGAAAATAGATTACACCACGGCGTGGAGACGGTATTCCGTACGTACGCACGCGCGGTGATTTCTTTTTCCGTAGGATGGATAGATGGTGAAATAGGGTTGTTTAATACTTATAATAACATATCAGTATATGAGTGATACTGATGTTATTACTTCATAATGAAACAACCTAAGAAGAAGAAGTGGAAGAAGAAATAAAGATGAAAGAATTGGTAACGGTAATTACCTCTTCTTTGAAGCGCCTCTTTGAGACCTCCTCTTAGGGCACTAAAATTGGTCTTTGAGGAAGACCAGAACCTCTAGGATGTTTCTAGTGAAGTGGAGAAGAGATTTTGGCAGGGTTTGGCCGAGCTTGAGTGCTCAAATTGGTGTGAGGAGGAGGGGGAGGAGGTGTCCTTTTATAAGGGAGGAGAGGGGCACCTTAGGAATATCTCAAAATATTATTTTATATTAAAGTCAAAATCGGTTTATAATGGTTCCAAAGGGTCTTATTTCGAAGATAAGGTGGGGATGGGTCGAAATCCTATCAACCAATAGAATTTAGATAAGTTTAGGATATTATTTTAACCTTATCAATTAGATTTAACTCCAAGTTAAATAATTTAACTTTTATCGTGTCTTTTTGTTTTCTTTCACTATATGGTTAATACACTTACTATAACATGCCAAACGAACCCCAAATTGTTTATTATTAATATATATATCCTTATCTAAGTCATTTGGCCGAACCTTAGATTTTTAGGAATAAAATAACAATTAATAATATAATATTTGATTTAAAAACTATTTTGTGTCAATTTTGACACTATTTGATATATGATTTTTGTGAAAGTCATAACAGAATTAAATGTTCAAAGAAAGTTAATTAAATCAACATTAATATATCATAGTAACCTATAAAATTAGTGTAATTCATAAAAAGTCTCAAATTACATTTATTTTGGTGTTTATAACATCAATTATGTCAATATTTCATTAATAAGATAATTACTGCATCATCATTGTGTCATAAATAAATTAAATTATTTAAAGTCTAAAAATTACAAATAAAATACCATTATGTAGGAAATAGTTTTATCTTTCTAATGAATATTTATAATCTAAAATCCAACATATATAACCCAATGTAAAAATTGTTTTGCTAAAAGATATATGCTTGTGTCAATTTTGTATTCATTTTAACTTAATTAAAATAAAGTGTCATTATCACTTACAAGTGGATCAATGGGGTCCCAAAATCGACCCAAAGATGGCCATGGTCGACCATGTATCAACCAATGGGGTTAAGACACGTTTTAGGGTAATTTAATATTATTATAACATTATTTTTTAACCCTTATTTACCGGATTTACCCTTAACCATGGTAAATAAAATATTTACCGCAGTAATTATTCAAAATGTCTAAAAATAAAAGTTATCTATTTACACAATTTGAACACCCTGATTCCAAATATGGAATCCATTTTTCTAAATTCAAAACACAGAAGTGGCAGAAATTAATTTAAAATTAATTCCCGCTGTCAAAACAAAAAGCGTGTTTTTAAGAGATAATAACTATCAAAAGATTGACACTTGTTTATGTTCGGTTTAATTGTAAAATTGTGTCCAATGACCAACATTATATTAAGTGGTAAAAATATATTCTAAATATACTTTAAAACCATTCAATATTATAATTTAACCACATAATATATTACGATGAAAAAAGTTGTTTTTAATTAAAATATAGCGTGTTTTTACTATTCATTAAAATATGAAAGTTGTCGGAAAAATATCAAAACTTTATCTAATGTAAATTTTTACATCCTGATTCAAAAGAAGAATATTATTTTGTCAAATTGAACATATAAACATGTCAAAAACTATATTTAAAGTGGGTGCGCCATCAAAAGGCGGTAAAACTGCATTTTTTTGAAAAATACTTATTTTACCCGAAAAATTTATTTTGTTCTTATACCATGTTCTAGAAATGTGTAAGATGAATAATAATGTTATAAAATTCAAAATTTAGTTAATACTATTCATAACGGCTAGTTCATGACAATATTATAATAATATAACATTGTTTATTAAAACCCGGTATTGCGTACAACACACGCTATCGAGGAAGGTCGCGATTGCGTGTAATGCAAGCCAAGTCAGGGTTGCGTGTTGTGAAAGAATCCTTCATTGTTTCGTATAACAGAATCCAACCATATTTCATTTATACATTTAATATATATATATATATACTCAATGTTGCGTAGAATAACTATTATCAAAATTGTGTGTAACACGATCCAAGAATAGTGTTGCGTATACTGCAAGCTAATACGGTGTTGCGTATAGCGCAAGGTAATCTTGGTGTAGAATACAACACAAGACATTAATGAAATTAAAAGAATATTTTTCATAAAATCTCGGGGTGTTACATTATACCCCCCTTAAAATGAATTTCGCCCTCGAAATTCCTCGAGGTTATAAATGGTTTACTATTTGAAAGTTTCTTTAATAGAAACCCACATCGTAAAAAGGAATATCAAAACCAATCTTTAAAAAACAAAAGTATGAAACGTAACGGTTACCCAAATAAACTAATCATTGGGTTTCCACATAGGTGAAAATATGGATATGGAATAGAAATCTAACCATCATGTTCTGATGGAGAGTGGTAGAGAACATGGCTATGGAAAAGCCAGTAATCACAAATCCATAGATTTGTGATGATATAAGGTACCATCTGATTCATCAGGTATAAGATCACTAGGACAACATTTTTGGTTTTCAAGATCATTTCCCCTAAATTTGAAAATTTGAATTAGAATAAATACTTACTTGATTTTGGTATAATCTCACTGTTGTTCGTGAATTGAACAATTTACACTTCTTCCCTTAAAGAAATGAAGTTGAATTTGTTATTCGTGATGTGTTAGCAGATCATGTGATAGAATGACAGGTCATTCCATCTGTCTCAAACAAAAGGTTAGCAAAACTTATATACATAAGTCGATCTATAGTGAAATTAATCATATATGGTTCCTAAAATGGACTTATACTTCATATATCATACTGCTTAATATAATAAAACTAGTTTCTACTAAACAGGGACTTCCTGTAGGTCAGTGGTAGGCGATAAAGGCCAGTCGCACTTCGGTTGTGGGTTCGATTCCCACAGCCTTGTCCGAAGCGATGGGCTGTCTCCTGTCCTGCAGGTTGTCCTTTTTCTAAAACTACATTACTATAACATCCCATCAATAATATCGAAAAAAGAACTTCTATCCTTAAACAATACTATTGTATGTCCAACATAATCCATTCTAGTCTTTAGGCTTATCCATAATACTGCAGTCCACTTTCATAACATAGTGAAAATGATTACCAGAGATTTAATACCATCGTTGAACCCCATATATCATAAGATATGTTTTGTTGGTCACATTCCAAACATTCAAAGTCCTTAATCATGTATTCTCTTGAATACCCATTGAACCTTAGTGAAAACTTGAATGCAGTTAAAAGTTAACACTTTCCACAAACCAAAATCCCCAAAATTCTATATACTCAAACCATGATATCACTTAGTCCTTATATCAATCATGAGCTCATGAATACTGTTAAAAATTTCATTTTCTCGTTTTCCCTTCATTATGCGCATAATATTTCAATCACTTTGAATACCACATTAGACCAATACATAAATATTCCAATATTCCATGATACAACATTATTTTGGAATCCCATTACATAAACACTTAATCATTCCACCACATCGTTGTCATATTCAACATTGCCAATAGTGATCACATGTGACTTCCCTTTGTCCTTTGCCTTAAGCGGTTGCTCATGTCGATCATCACTAACCCTTGGATTAGGGCAATTATTAGCATAATGCCCCATTTCCTTGCACTTGAAGCATTGAAGTGTTGGTTGTGCGTTCTCTGCAGTGTTTGCTTTATTCACTTCATTAGAATCCCTTTTTCCATTACTTCGACACTCAGCTGCTCGATGACCTTCTTTTCCACACTTAAAACATTTTCTAGTCCCTTTAAGACAATCTCCACCATGCTTCTTTCCACACTTTGTGCATAAGGAAACATTCATCTTCTTTTCACCATTATTCTGAGATTTCTCCTTGAACTCCATCTTTCGTTTCTTGTCAAAACCATGAGATGGATATGTAACACAAACTTCCATTTCTACCTTGATAGCACAACGCACAATTTCTTCATAGATACTGAAGTCTCTTATAGCTAATGCCCTTCGAAGACTTGGTTTTAAGCCACTGAAAAATCGATCAACTTTACTTTCAGGTTGGATGATAATACCAGAAGCGTACCTTGCAAGTCTTGTAAAATTTGCTTCATAGGTACCAACAGATTCATCGTCCCTTTGCTTCAGTTCAAGAAACTCTTTCTCCATCTTTGTTCGAAGAATACGAGGGAAGTACTTACTGAAAAACAAGTTCTTGAACTCGTCCCATTCCATGGACTCAATTTCATCTTTTGGCCTCGTATTCTTGATAAGATTCCACCATTGATCAGCTTCACCTTCCAAACGATATACTGCTAAGATGACTTTATCATGTTCAGAACATTGAAGAACTGAAAATATCTTTTCAGTAGTACTGATCCATTGTTCAGCCACAAGTGGATCAGAAGACCCACTGAAAGAAGGTGGACGTTGCCTCATGAAGGACTCAATAGAATATTGTTCCCTTCTCTGCTCATTTGGAAGTCCAGAATGATTCATAGCTTGTGTAAGTATAGCAATAAGATTTTTCACTCCATCTCCCATAACATTTGTTTGTTCAGGAGGACAATCATTGCATTGTCCATTTCATTGATCAACACGGTTCCTTCGGGTTCCAGCCATTGTCTAAAACCCAAAAAGAATAGTGTGAGAGGCAAAAATCATGCTAGGGAAAACAATATAATAAAGGGGGAGTACCTTCAATATCTAACATCTTAGGTTTAATTCTAATATCGTTATCACAATTCTAGGACTATAACCTATACGTATACTTAACCATAGATACATCCCTAGACATACCTTAAAAATATATCTAGGGATCTCACTAACGTTTTCGCATCCTAGTTTCCAAAGGTTGACTAAACCTTTCCTCTGATACCAACTGTAGAGACCCGTATCCTGACGTACATGGATATTACATTACATTTGTAGAATACTTAGTACATAACAAAAACACACACTAAAGGATCGTAATAGTTTAGTGTCTTTGGAAACTCGGAACATAATCTTCTAATCCTGGTGAAAGATCTTCAATATCTCCCGTAAAGATCTTCCATTTTTTTTTTACCTAAAACCTTTCTTTATATCCTGGGGAAAAGAAAACATAAAAGGGTGAGCTCAAATGCTCAGTAAGGGTAAACAAAAGAAATATCAATCACATCATATATATAAGAACATAGCTTTTGGAAATCTTAACCTGCAAAAAAGCTCATAATATCATAACATGGGATAAATCATAGAAGTGAAATTTAATCCCAATAATCATAACTTAAAACATGAAACTTTGTGGCATACACACATAATCATAGAGAATCATTTCTTGTTAGTCAAGACTCAATGCCAAGACTATCTTAGTGGACAAAGTCCCTTTCTGAATCGAGTAACCCTCGTTTCAGTCCTGTTTCACTGAACCGGTATAACCTACCATTTCAGCCATGTCTATCTCATGAGATATAAAATCTTTACCCAATGCATTGGAGGGAGATATAGGTCCCACCCATCTCATAATGATACCATTCTTATGTGTGCCACAAAATCATAAATCATACATCATTTCATAACCCATGTAATAAAAATGGGATTCTTAAAACAACATGACATCATAAAACCATTCATATAAGATAAAGGAATTCATAAACATAATTCCATCACAACATAGTCAAATCAATGTAAAAATATGGATAGAAACAGAACCCTTTATTATCTTAGATGGAAAATAATTTTGATAAAACACTTGAAATGAATTCTTGAGGAAAATATCCTTTCTTCTTCAAAATCAATTTCTTTTCACAAAACATCATGAAATTTTAAAAGAAAGGGATTTTATTAATAATAGTCATGAAATATTTTGGAGGAAGCTTCATAAAAATAAGTCTTTATAAAACCGTAAAAATCCGTTCGTGCCGTTTAAGTTAAAAAACATTCTTCGTACTTTTGTCGGAAAAGTCAAAAAGTGCCTCGTACGAAAAACGACAAAAGATTCCTTTCATATCTTTTACTAAAAACTCACCGAAGGGTAAAATTGGATTTAAACAATTTTAGTTGGATGGAAATAATATTACATATTGAGGAAACATGGATGTGGATGATAAAATACACCCCAGTAAATGCCAAAGTAAAAACAATCTCGGATAAAAATGAGATTGTGATATTTTCCTTACCTTATGTCCGACTTGCTTTGTAAGTGTCCAAACCTCCTGTATAATGATTTAAATCATGTTATTGACTTATTACAGAATCATATTCATTGTTATTATATCATATATGGTTCACTTATGACATTATATTACCCGTTCTTTTGTAATTTCCATGTTAAAGAAGCGTTTTGGGTAAAATCGTTTCATTTATCGTAGGTGTTTTGACTTGTTGTTCTTGACATCATTATTACTTATATCATGATTTACTTACTTCCAGAATATAAAATATGATTTATATATCATATATATTCGGTATATATATATATATAATAGGTAGATAAATAAAATGAAAAACACCGTTCATGGAGACGGTAGTCCGTACGTACGCATGAACGCTGTTTTCCTTTCCTTATTGTCTTGAAATTGAAGTAAGTAGATGACATACATATGTATATATATACATAAATCCAGTAGATTTATAATGTCATATATTTCATTAATATTTCTTATATATACTTTATAATCATTCTTAAATGGTTAACATGGGGAATGAATCTCATCGCGTCGTGGAGACGGTAGTCCGTACGTACGCACGAGCGATGATATCATTTCTATAAATATTGAATTGAATTGGAGTGGATTATACAATATATCAGAATCAATATGATGTTGTAATAACTATGTATAGTTATTCTTTACACCATTATACACATCCATGTAAGGTGGTGATGGAAAATAGATTACACCACGGCGTGGAGACGGTATTCCGTACGTACGCACGCGCGGTGATTTCTTTTTCCGTAGGATGGATAGATGGTGAAATAGGGTTGTTTCATACTTATAATAACATATCAGTATATTAGTGATACTGATGTTATTACTTCATAATGAAACAACCTAAGAAGAAGAAGTGGAAGAAGAAATAAAGATGAAAGAATTGGTAACGGTAATTACCTCTTCTTTGAAGCGCCTCTTTGAGACCTCCTCTTAGGGCACTAAAATTGGTCTTTGAGGAAGACCAGAACCTCTAGGATGTTTCTAGGGAAGTGGAGAAGAGATTTTGGCAGGGTTTGGCCGAGCTTGAGTGCTCAAATTGGTGTGAGGAGGAGGGGGAGGAGGTGTCCTTTTATAAGGGAGGAGAGGGGCACCTTAGGAATATCTCAAAATATTATTTTATATTAAAGTCAAAATCGGTTTATAATGGTTCCAAAGGGTCTTATTTCGAAGATAAGGTGGGTATGGGTCGAAATCCTATCAACCAATAGAATTTAGACAAGTTTAGGATATTATTTTAACCTTATCAATTAGATTTAACTCCAAGTTAAATAATTTAACTTTTACCGTGTCTTTTTGTTTTCTTTCACTATATGGTTAATACACTTACTATAACATGCCAAACGAACCCCAAATTGTTTATTATTAATATATATATCCTTATCTAAGTCATTTGGCCGAACCTTAGATTTTTAGGAATAAAATAACAATTAATAATATAATATTTGATTTAAAAACTATTTTGTGTCAATTTTGACACTATTTGATATATGATTTTTGTGAAAGTCATAACAGAATTAAATGTTCTAAGAAAGTTAATTAAATCAACATTAATATATCATAGTAACCTAGAAAATTAGTGTAATTCATAAAAAGTCTCAAATTACATTTATTTTGGTGTTTATAACATCAATTATGTCAATATTTCATTAATAAGATAATTACTGCATCATCATTGTGTCATAAATAAATTAAATTATTTAAAGTCTAAAAATTACAAATAAAATACCATTATGTAGGAAATCGTTTTATCTTTCTAATGAATATTTATAATCTAAAATCCAACATATATAACCCTATGTAACAATTGTTTTTCTAAAAGATATATGCTTGTGTCAATTTTGTATTCATTTTAACTTAATTAAAATGAAGTGTCATTATCACTTACAAGTGGATCAATGGGGTCCCAAAATCGACCCAAAGATGCCCATGGTCGACCATGTATCAACCAATGGGGTTAAGACACGTTTTAGGGTAATTTATTATTATTATAACATTATTTTTTAACCCTTATTTACCGGATTTACCCTTAACCATGGTAAATAAAATATTTACCGCAGTAATTATTCAAAATGTCTAAAAATAAAAGTTATCTATTTACACAATTTGAACATCCTGATTCCAAATATGGAATCCATTTTTCTAAATTCAAAACACAGAAGTGGCAGAAATTAATTTAAAATTAATTCCCGCTGTCAAAACAAAAAGCGTGTTTTTAAGAGATAATAACTATCAAAAGATTGACACTTGTTTATGTTCGGTTTAATTGTAAAATTGTGTCCAATGACCAACATTATATTAAGTGGTAAAAATATATTCTAAATATACTTTAAAACCATTCAATATTATAATTTAACCACATAATATATTACGATGAAAAAAGTTGTTTTTAATTAAAATATAGCGTGTTTTTACTATTCATTAAAATATGAAAGTTGTCGGAAAAATATCAAAACTTTATCTAATGTAAATTTTTACATCCTGATTCAAAATAAGAATATTATTTTGTCAAATTGAACATATAAACATGTCAAAAACTATATTTAAAGTGGGTGCGCCATCAAAAGGCGGTAAAACTGCATTTTTTTGAAAAATACTTATTTTACCCGAAAAATTTATTTTGTTATTATACCATGTTATAGAAATGTGTAAGATGAATAATAATGTTATAAAATTCAAAATTTAGTTAATACTATTCATAACGGCTAGTTCATGACAATATTATAATAATATAACATTGTTTATTAAAACCCGGTATTGCGTACAACACACGCTATCGAGGAAGGTCGCGATTGCGTGTAATGCAAGCCAAGTCAGGGTTGCGTGTTGTGAAAGAATCCTTCATTGTTTCGTATAACAGAATCCAACCATATTTCATTTATACATTTAATATATATATATACTCAATGTTGCGTAGAATAAGTATTATCAAAATTGTGTGTAACACGATCCAAGAATAGTGTTGCGTATACTGCAAGCTAATACGGTGTTGCGTATAGCGCAAGGTAATCTTGGTGTAGAATACAACACAAGACATTAATGAAATTAAAAGAATATTTTTCATAAAATCTCGGGGTGTTACACAAACTAGAATCCCTCTAGCGGTGATCCACACATTCTCTGATGGCCTCTAATCGAAACCTCCCATTCTCCGAGTGCTAGTACGGCGAAGCAAGTGTCTTGTGTCGGTCGTTCTTAGCCTCTTGTTCTTAGGCCTTGAATAACATCTCTCGTTCTTGAGAGGGGAGAGAATAGGATTCGAGAGATAAATTGTTTGGCTCAAAAATTCTCAATTCACCAGGTGTGTGGTGTGGTGTATGACATATAAGGCCTACTTGTCTATTTATATACATGGAATTTCAGTTACAATATTTAATTGCATAGAAACAATTAAATACATTCATGAACTTAGATAAAACCCATGCTCATAATAATAATACTGCGCCATTATTCATGGTCTACCAACTTGCACAAAACAGAATTATAAAATAAAATTATACATCATAAAATAATAGCAGCTTCATTATTATTTTAACTTCTACCAACTAGTTAAATAATTGTTTACCATCTTGAAAATAATTATTTTACTACCGGACTGACCTTGGTCCACTTGAACTCCACTTCCATTTATTGAACACCTGAATAAATAAATATATAATTTATTCTCTTAAATAAATATTTTATTTACAAACTAGTAAATAAATATTTATTAAATTTTCAATAAAATAAATAAATATATTTTATTTAATTCATGAGATCATTTTAACTTGAATAAAATTATTCTATGGTCTTAAGAATAATATTTATTTCATTAATTAAATTCAAATATAATTTAACCGAGACTACTAAAAACACGTAGTGTGTGGCCCTCTAGGATTCTTTCTTAATGGAATTAGGCGGGCTTGCCTAAATTCCAAGAGTACTATCTAACAGCGGTTCAAGGAACCCAAGAGAAAGAACATAAAGTCATAAAAACAACATCCACATTCGAACACTCACTGTGTAATATAATCCCTTTGTTGCAATATCTCATCAAACAGGTTTCATGATTGTGTCATCAACTTTTATGCTTGATACGTCACTCTTTGACTACCTAAAATAAACTCATCATAACACCATGGCCAAGGAATTTTGCGCGACGGTTCTATTTCAATCAATGGGCTGAGATATCAACTTCCATAAATGGAAGGGACAAATCCTTCCTCGACTTATCCATTAATAACATGCCACTCGTGATGCACCCAACATACCCTACTTCCCACCAACTGCCTGCGTGACAGTTTTCATCAGTAAATCAAAGTGCGTGTGTCGTGACATGTATTAATGATAATATTAAAGTCTAAGGATCATTACACACTCTCGTAGATAGAAATATCTGATGACACTAAAACATGTGGAATTCCAACTAGCGGTTCTATTCTCATAATCTCCTCTATTGGAGATTACCAAGTTTGAACTTCATGTGAAGAAGTCTTATCTTCTTATGAGTACTCGCACCTGACGGTCTGCATGCTATGTGTCCCATCATAGTATGTCATCCAACCGCAGAACTATATTTAAGAACATTGTTATAGCATTTCCAGGTTCTCATCATAGCAGGGAACTTCCATGACCTTATCAATACAACAAATACTCTATAACATTATTACATCATAGTCATGCATAACAATGAGAAATATCTAATAATACATTAAATATCCTTGTAATCAAAGTAAAACTAGTTGGTTCTGGGAAAACAACTCTTATAAACTCCCACTTGGACTAGAGCCAATTGCCTATGAATTTTAGTCCACTAGACCTCACATGATGATCATGTTTCTGCTGAGTCAAGGCTTTAGTCAAGGGGTCTATCAAGTTTTCTTCCCTAGAAATACTTCTCACTGCAACTTCACATCTCTGAGAAAAATCCCTCAAGATATTATACTTCTGAAGTATGTGATTTGTTCACTGATGTGACCTTGGCTCATTTTTGAGAGACAACATTATGGTATTATCACAGTACAATGTGATTGGATCTTTACTATTAGGTGTCACATCTAGATTCTGGAAAAAGCTTCACATCAAAACTGCTTTTATAGCTACCTCAAAAGCTGCGATATACTCGTAATCTGCTATAGAGTTTGTGACCACACTCTTCTTTGAACTCTTCTAGATCACTGCACCTCCATTCAAAGGGAAGATGTATCTCATTTGCGACTTCATGTCATCTTGATCAGTCTGGAAACTAGCATCTGCATATCCTCTGATGACTAGTTCCTCATCTCCTCCATAAACTAGGAATATATCCTTTGTACACCTCAGATACTTTAGGATAGTCTTGACTACCATCTAATGGCGGTCACTTGGGTCATCTTGATATCTGCCTACCGCACTCAATGTGTAGGTGACATCCATCCTAGTGCATAGCATGACATACATGACTGACCCAACTACTAATGCGTATGGATTACATGCTATTATCTTTCTTTCCTCATGTGTCTGAGGACACATTTTCTTGGAAAGATGAATTCCATGTGATTTTGGCAATAAACACCTCTTGGATTGTTCCATATTGAATCTCTTTGTTATCTTATCAATGTATGTACTTTGACTTAGTCCCAGAAATATCTTGGATCTATCATGATGTATCTTGATTCCAAGAATATATGCTACCTCTCCCAAGTCCTTCATAGAGAAGCATTGTTTCAACCATGCCTTAATAGACTGTAAGACCGGTATCTCGTTTCCAATAAGCAATATGTCATCAACATATACTATTAGGAAAACGACTACACTCCCACTAAACCATTTGTAGACACAAGGCTCACATTCATTCTTGATAAAACAAAATTCTTTTATGGCCTCATCAAAATGAATGTTCCATGACTTGGATGATTGATTTAATCCATAAATGGATTTCTGCAACTTGCATACCTTATTGGAATCCTTTGGAGTCACAAACCCTTCAGGTTTTGTCATGTAGACATATTCCTGAAGGTTCCCATTAAGGAATGTTGTTTTGACATCCATTTACCAAATTTCATAGTCTTGGTAAGCCGCAATGGAAAGTATAATTCTAATGGATTTCGGCATTTCAATTGGTGAGAAGGTATCATCGTAGTCAATTCCTTGACACTGTTTAAACCCTTTTCCAACCAATCATGCCTTATAGGTACTGACTTGTCCTTCCATGTCTAGTTTCTTCTTGAATACCCATTTGCAACCAATAGGATTTACATTAATAGGAGGATCTACCAAAATCCATACTTGGTTTTGGAACATAGAATCCATTTCAGAATTCATGTCTTCTTGCCACATGGAAACGTCTATGCCACTTACTACTTCCTTGTAGGTTAGAGGATCATTATTATCAACTAATAATGAGTCACCATCTTCAGTAACTAGAAAACCATACGGTTCTGATTCTCTAACCTGTCTTGTACTCCTACGCAGTACTTGTGTCTCTAGAACAGATTCTTCTTCCACGGGGCTTTTTGGAATCTGTTCCTATACCAACTCTTGTGTATCTTGAGCCTCAACTTCATTGAATTCTATCTTTCTCCAACTATCTCTTTTTGAGATGTGCTCCCTCTCAAGGAATATGGAATTTATTTCCAATATAACCTTTTTTTAGGGGTTGTATAGGTAATATCCCCGTGTTTCCTTGGGGTATCCTATAAAGGTACACTTTGTGCCTCAGGGTGCGAGTTTTCTACCTGAAGAGGCCTTAACAAATGCTTCTCTACCACAAACATGTAAATTCTATAACATGGCTTTTCTTCCACTCCATAACTCATATGGAATACCATTTATCGATTTAGTTGGTACTTGTTTTAGTATGTGTGTTGTTGTTTGTAACACATACCCCCAAAAGGATAATGGGATTCTTGCATGACTCATCATTGATCTCACCATGTCTAACAAGGTGTGGTTCCTCCTTTCACTTACACCATTCCATTGAGGTGTGTAAGGAGGGGTGATTTGGTATAGGATCCCAAACACTCATAAGTAATCAATGACATCCTGATTAAGATATTCCCCACCTCATTCTAAGCGGAGTTTCTTAATCTTCTTACCAAGTTGGTTCTCAACTTCATTCTTGTATTCCTTGAACTTATCAAAGGAATCTGACTTATACCTCATTAAGTATATATATCCATATCTACAAAAATCATCAATAAAAGTTATGAAGTATGAGTATGCACCCCTTGATTCAACTGGAAATGGTCCACACACATTGGTATGAACTAATTCAAGAATCTCTTTAGCCCTTTCACCTTTTGCACCAAATGGGGCTTTGGTAATTTTTCCTTGTAAACATGCATGACATATTCCAAGTGGTTTTAGTTCAAAAGAATCTAAATAACCATATTGATGTAACTTTTTCAAGTGTTTTTCATTTACATGACCTATCCGGTGATGCCAAAATTGGGTGTGGTATGAGTCATGTGAAATATCTTTGTCATCAATTTTCATTACTTGGTTTGTGTAATCCAACACATAAAGACCATTGTATAAATGTGCCCTACCAAAACAAATGATATTTTTATAAAAGAAGCAACATTCATTTCCAAACCTGAAAACAAATCCATCAATATTTAGTATGGATACAAAAATTATGTTTTTGGTTACAGAAGGCGCATAAAAACATCCCTTTAACACCAAGATCATTCCAGTTGACAACGTGAGGTGGTAGTCCCCAACAGCTACAACAATAAGTCTACATCTGTTGGTTGTTCATAGATCTACCTCCCCTCAATCAATCTTCATGAATCTAATTGTTTCATATATTTGGATACATATATAAGTACCACAAGCTATATCTAATACCTAATTTGTAGAAACAGATAGATTTCATTCAATAACAAATGCACTTGAAGCTTCCCCTTGCTTCTTAGGCAAGGTGCAGTTCTTCTTCTAGTGGCCCTTCTTGCCACATGTGAAACAAACAGCCTCATGTTCCCTTGCATCCCCTTTGATCTTCCTTTTCTTGGAAGGTTGTGAAGAAGCTTTGGGATTAAATATCTTTTCCTTACCTTTCCTCTTATTCACCATAAGGGCATAAGGCTTTTCGTGCTTCGTATCTTTGTCCACTGGGTGAATGAGGATAAGAAGATCAGATAGAGACTTCTCAATGTTGTTCATAATGAAATTTACAACAAAGTTAGAGAAGATTTGAGGGAGTTATGTGAGAATGATATCAGTGTCTGATTCTTTGAGGAGTTTAAACCCTAGAACCTCCAAGGACTCAATGTATCCAATGAGATTGAATACATGAGGCCCAACTAGGGAACCTTCTCCAAGATTACTCTGAAAGAGTGCCTTAGAGATCTCAAACCTTTCATGTCTTTCTCTCTCCTGGTAAATATCACAGAGGTGCTTGATCATGCTATAAGCATACATGTTTTCATGAGACTTCATGAGCTCACTAGACATTGATGATAACATCAAACATTGAATGTCTACCACATCATTCATATGTTTCTCATATACTAGGAAATCCTCATCACTCGCCTCCTTAGCAGGTCGATCAGTTAATACTGACTTCAGTGCATAATACTTATATTCATGGTGTAGGATAACCTGAAGGCATCTAAACCATTCCTGGAAGTTACAGTCGGTGATGATGTTGTCTCTATCCATAATTGATCGCAAGGATAGTGTGGTTGATGAGATTTTCATTTTTATTCTACAATTAAAAGAGAAAATCATTAGTACTTTCTTGATTACATTTTATGAGAAATAATAAATTTTATTAAGTCTCCCGCTATTTTATCAAGTCCCAATGGACCTCACCATTGAACTCAGAATGTCCAGTTTTTATGAAATTATAGTGGAAAGGATCCATATTCCCCTTCTCATAACCCCCAAAAGGGTTGGTCAAGCTATTATAATGTAATTAGGTAGGCAGGTTTTTTCCAACTACAGGCTTGCAGTTCCTTGATCTATTGAGTGGACTCCTCAATCCTGAAATTATGACTTTAGATTTCCTCAACTCTTGACTCCAATATTACACCAATTCTAGCAAGGTCTACTCCTCTTAATGTAATATGGTTAAGTAAACCCGAAACCTTTCATAAGGGATTCCTATATAAAAGTAAGTTTCCCAACAAGGGTTGGTCAAACACATAGTTTTATTGAGTTTTTCCCTTAATCAAGTAACAGAAGGCTTGGTCTGACTTAATATTTTATTTCAAGGATTTTTATCTCTTATGCATGAATTTATTATTATCACATGCTTGTTAATATTAAGTGGTACTTACTTAATTGATTAAGCATGTCTTGATAATATTTACGCATAAGTCTAGTTTATTTTAGTTCCATCTTGCATGCTTGTTTAATTCATAAATTATGTGATCGTAACAACATATCCATAATGATAAACCATGAAAATGGCATAAATAAAATAAAGTAAATGGCCTGATCATGAGATTTTCTAATTGTTAGTTTATTTAGGGGTTGATAAACTAACCTTGGCCTAGGGGAGAAACACCTTGAACCTTTTGGGTTCGTGCTTACAACTTCCACCAGTCCACCTTTATATCTCCTGGGATTGGTTTCATCTCAACTATAGCTTGAACTACCTCCACTATCTTGGGAGTTCCATCCATTACATATGCCATTTTTTATCTCATGTATAGGTAAGGGGTAAAAGGGATTTTTACATAAAAGAAACCTTGGGCACACAGGACCTACATATTAATGAGGAGAAGGCTCGCAGGCCAAAAAATTTAATTCAAATAAATAAATTAAAAGAAACCATCTACATACAAAGGTCTTGGTCTAGCTCATGTTCATCCATACATGCAATGATATTTATGCATAAATAAAACTAGAAATCAATTCTTTAATCGTTCTTATTTAAGATAAATCACGCTCGAATAAATTAATTATCATATTTAATTAATCAATCCTTTTATCTTAAACCCTTTTCTGAATTTCCTTGAGAATCTCATACATCATAATTTTAAACAAATAAATTCATTTAAAATTATATTTGTACGTAACTTGTACCTTAGAGGCAACTCGGTGAATTCCTATTTATAACTACCTAATGAGTAAAAATGAACATTACATCGATGTTAAATTAAAAACATATATATATATATATAACACTTATCACATGTTGTGCCTCAGCTTTACACCTGCACGATGGTTCACGTCTCAAGTGTTTGTATAATAAAATAATAAATTTTAATAAATTTGCATAATTTGGATGAGTACATGATGTGTAGTTCCAACTACATGGAGTGTACTATTTTTCACCATCTATCCGAAGTACACGCCCGGGGAAATGGTGTGTGAGTGTACTTCAGAAATCTTAAGAGTACACGACATGTCTAGTGGGCCAAACACTATGTGGTTCCTCGTTACACAGTATCCAGTCGGGAAAGTTTTGTATGGGGTACACAATCCAACCCTAACCCGATGGGACTACATGTCGTGTCCATTGGGCCACACAGCTTGTAATCCAGAAACCACGTTCCACATGTTCCTGGTCAACACACAGAGTCATTTAAGACTTAGAAAGAATCCAACACAAGGATTGGTTTCGCGGACCAGTCTAATGCTTTGAATCTTGACTACACGACGTGTACTGCTAAAAACACGCTGTGTGTTTTGGTGTTGTACGACCAAAAATATTTGGCACCTCCTGATGAGATCCTCTATTTTATTTTAATCAAAATTAATAGAAAAGATCGTTTCTGTAAGGTGAACGAGAAACGAAAAAGGAGGAATAGATCTCGAGATTCATATTTGCAGAACAATTAACTTGAATTGAAACAACTGAATTATTAAATGTGTAAGTCATCAAAGAAATATTTAAATAATTATAAACTATGATGTAACCCCTCTGATACCACTTGAAGGTTCTGGGTGTAGTGGAAGCGTGGTTGGGACATCACCCAACTTTGATTTTTACCATGATCAGTGATTATTCTAGGATCAATGCGACAATTAATTCCATTCTCCATGGAATATAATCAAAGATTTAGATAAAGAAGAAAGAGGCACAACACCTTTAGAGAGGATCTTGCATATCATGTTTATAATTAATTTAATTAATTTCATAAAGAAAAATAATACCTGAATCTTTGGTATTTTTATTCATTGATGATGTTGATCATATAGAATGACCCTTTCGTATTATCTCATTGTGATTATAAGGATCCAAAATAGAATCCCTCTAGCGGTGATCCACACATTCTCTGATGGCCTCCAATCAAAACCGCCCATTCTCCGAGTGCTAGCACGATAAAGCGAGTGTCTTGTGTCAGTCGTTCTGGATCTCTTGTTCTTAGGCCTTGAAGAACATATCTCGTTCTTGAGAGGGGAGAGAAGAGGATTCGAGAGATAAATTGTTTGGCTCAACGATTCTCAATTCAATAGGCGTGTGGTGTGGTGTATGGTACATTAGGCCTACTTGTCTATTTATATACATGGAATTTCAGTTACAATATTTAATTTCATAGAAACAATTAAATAAATTCATGAACTTAGAGAAAACTCATGCTTATAATAATAATACCACGTCCTTATTCATGGTCTACCAACTTGCGCAAAATAGAATTATAAAAATAAAATTTTGCATCACAAAATAATAACAGCGTCATTATTATTTTAACTTGTGCCAACTAGTTGAATAATTATTTACCGTATTGAAAATAATTATTTTACTACCGGCCCGACCTTGGTCCACTCGAACTCCACTTCCATTAATTGAACACCTAAATAAATAAATAAATAATTTATTCTCTTAAATAAATATTTTATTTACAAACTAGTACATAAATATTTATTAAATATTCAATAAAATAAATATATATATTTTATTTAATTTATGCGATCATTTTAACTTGAAAAAAAATTATTCCACAGTCTTGAGAATAATATTTATTTCAATAATTAAATTCAAATAGAATTTAACTGATACCACCAAAAACACTTAGTGTGTGACCCTCTAGGATTCTTTCTCATTGGCATTAGGTGGGCTGGCCTAAAGTCCAAGAGTACTGTCTAGAAACTGGTCAAGGAAATCAAGAGAAAGAATGTAAATTTGAAACAATGACATCCACATATGAATGCTCCCTATGTAATATAATCCCTTTGTCACAATATCTCATCAATTAAGTTTCATGATTGTGTCATCAACTTTTATGCTTGATTCGTCATTCTTTGACTACTTGAAATAAAATCATTGTTACACCATGGCCATGGAATTTCGCACGATGGTTTTATTTCAATCAAAGGGATGAGATATAAACTTTCATAAATGGAAAGGAAAAATCCTTCCTCGACTTATCCATTAATAACATGTCACTCGTGACGCACCCAATGTACCCTACTTTCTGCCAACTGCCTGCGTGACTTTCGTCAGTAAATCAAAGTGTGTGAGTTGTGACACGTATTAATGATAATATTAAAGTCTAAGGATCATTACACATACTCACAGATAGAAATATCTAATGACACTAAAACATGAGGAATTCCTACTAGCGGGTATGTTCTCATAATATCCTATCTTGGAGATTACCAAGTGCGAACTTCATGAGAGGAAGTCTCATCTGCTTATGAGTACTCGCACCTGACGATCTGCATGCTATGTGTCCCATCATAGTATGTCATCTAACCGCAGAACTATATTTAAGAATATTTTTATAGAATTTCAAGTTTTTCACCATAGTGGGGAACTGCCATGACCTTATCAATGCAACAAATACTCTAGGACATTATTACATCATAGTCATGCAGAAAAATGAACAATATGTAATAATACATTAAATATACATGTAATAAAAGTAAAACTAGTTGGTTCTAGGACACCAAATCTTACACCACCCACATAACTTCCTTACTTCCCAACAACGTACTTCCCTACCACATAAATTCCTTTAATCAGTAACTTCCCTACCTAACTTATGATAAATCATACTTTAACCAATAACTTCCTAATAACCTCCCTACCTAGATTATGATAAATCATAATCTATTAGGGGTAATTAAATACTCAGGGACTGAAAAAAGTGAGTGTAAATTATAGAGTAACTGAATTCCTGGAATTTCAATGGAACTTGGATGATGAATGAACTATTAGGGGGGTGAAATCACTATATAATATATAGATGTTTAATTTGAAGGAATGTTCTAATAGAATAATAAGGTTTTGTAGAGACTCGGGTTTTTCCCTGTAAGACTTTGTAATATTTCTATATATACTTCCAGATCTAGGAGCTGAGATGACGTGCGATTCTGAGGCCCGGTGTGCCCAGAATAAATTTTATAAAAATATTAAGTGTTTTTATACTATGCACGCGTAGGGGTTGTGTTTCCTCTCAAATGGTAGCATGGATCGGAAATACGAGGGCACAGTTCCGTCCGGAGCATGCCGTTTACCCTAGGTGGGGTGTAAAAGTTGCGGGCGCGGGCCTGCTGTGAGAAATGTCACCCAGGGGAAAAATTGTCATTTTAAAATAATGACTTAGTGATTTTTATCGTTGGAATTCTTTTCAAATAACTTTAAAACGAAGTCTCAGAATGGAAATTCGAGACTTCCATTGAGTTCAAAATGGGTCTTTTTGCCTAGGTGCGATATAAAATGAGAGGGCACGATAGTTTCGAATTCCGCGCTAAGCGGATTTTTCTATAAATAAAAAAATAGGAGTCTAGAGTTGGGGGTTTCCCTTCTCTCCTCTCTCTATTTCTCTCTCTCTCTCTCTTACCCTCTCACTCAACTGTTCTTCTATGTTCTTTTCCGTTCTTCACCGAATCGAGGAGCGACCTCCACCGGAACCTTGGCGGATAGAAGCAGGAGTGTCATGGATGAGCCACCAACGACGCACGACCGATTCGAGGTAGGGTTTTTTGTTAATTTTCACACATTCGTTAATTTCTGAACATTTCATCAAATTTGCCTTTTACATTCTCAAATTTTAGAATTAGGATGATGGCCGAACAAATACAACCATCGGCTGAGCCCCGTTCTAAATCTCGTTCTTGAGCGTTCTTCACCCGTTCTTTATGGTTTGACCCAGTAATTATTCAGCACCTCAAAACCTTGACGAATCAAAGAGCGGAGGCCAGTTCTGTCAGACCCTCATCACAAGGATCATTTATATACCTGTGGTTTTGATTTTGGGTAACGAGAGGAGTCCTAGCAGTCCACGGCAGGGGTCACCGGATCACCGCTGGCGGCGGCGTGCGGCAGCTGCGGTAGGTGGCGTGACGGTGAGGTCCGGCTTCGGCAGCAGGTGGTCGGGCGGAGGCGGCTTCAGCGTGGTGTAGCAGGGATCGGAGGAGCCGACTATCCTGGTAGGTAGCGTCGGTGAGTCCAGGAGGAGGCGGAGCTGCGGGCTCCGGTGGGTGCGATCGAGCAGGTGGCGTTCGACGGAGGAGCCGAGCAGGGCGGCGTGGGCGACCGTTGTGCGGCGGTGTCAGGAGGAGCAGCGCCGGCAGGTGGAGACGAAGAGCCCGAGAGTTTTTCACCCTTGTCTTGTCATAGTCAGGAGGAGACCCTGAGGCGCTGACCTCGGGGGGCGTAAGGAATAGGACCCGCCTCCTGTGGGTCCTTAGCGCACACAGAGAGACCGGCCAGGATGGCCGGTATGTTCAAACGAACCGGGCCACGTGGCCCGGTGCAAGTGAGGCGGGCCGCGGCCAGCGGGCCGTGGTGAACTGGGCTAGACCCGCAGCTAGGCCACGGGCTGGCGGTCTGGACCAGGCCGACCAGTCTGGACCGACCCAATTTTGGGCCCCCTTTTGTTCAAGGGGGCTTATCTCCTAAACGGCGCATCCCTTTGACGCGCCGTCAGCGGCTACGGGTTCATGTTAGCGAGATAGACTTTTCGAATTGGGTGTTGTGGTTTTTGGGATCTGTGCTTGAAGACAGGTGACCCGAAACACTCTAATTTAATAATATTGAATTATTATTAAAGTTTACAATGGACATATTCGCGAGCTGGATGTCTGTTTGACGTGCCGTCAAAGGCGTTGTGGCCTTAGAGTTGAGACGGTCCTTCCAAAGTTGGTTTGGAACCCTTGCTGTTTGGTTTCATTGCTCAGTGGCACGAAACGCTTAATGCAAATAATTAATTAATTAATTATTCTTGCGTCGGACCTAACTCCTACTTGGGATGTCCGATTGAACCGCCGTTAGTGGCAGCATGACCCCAGTCCTCGTACGGACTTTTTGAGATGCTTTCCAAAGCATTCGGGTTGGAGACAAGTTGGGGGCCCCACATGGCCTGGTTCACATGTTTTATGGTGAAATGTCGCCTTTTCACCTGAAATCCGTTTGGGGTGTCTGAGCACTCGTTTCTGAATGTTCTTTCAAGGGGATTATGATGGTGCAATCCGTCCACCTAAATTCAGGCCCGAGGCATGGGCCCCACGAGGTGGCTTTCGGACATATGCTGCGTTTTTACGACTTATGCTTCCTAAGTTCATTCAAGGAAAATGAATAGACTATGACTCCTGGTTAACTACAAGGAACACAATGGTACGATCTTTGAGATGTGTTTCAGGATCGAGGTGTGGGCCCCACAGGGCCCCGTTTGCATATAACTCAGGGAGTTGCAGCTTCTGTATCTGAAGTCCATTTTAGGCGTCGTCAGCGGATTTATAACCATGGAATCGAGACGAAGTTGACCTAGGTGGCTTCAGGCGTTGAAGTCGAAGTTGAGGTGTGGGCCCCATGGGCTGTCTTTTAAGTTGTGTGCAGCGTACTGTGACTTTTTCATCAGACGCCCGTTTGGGGCAAGTGAATAGTCTATATTGCGTGTTTTTTCACGAGGATTGCAACAGTGTAATCTGTTTGAGCGTGTAGAGACTCTTTATAGATATCATTAAATGTGGAAACATGAAAGGGCATTGGTCAGAGGTTCCTTTGACGCACTCCAAACCGACGCACGGTAGCGGGGTTAGTGACACCCAGTGATGGCACGGGCAGTGCGGAGTTATCAGGCCAGTTGCGGGTTTACCCTCCAGCGGGGCTAGGCAGCGGGTTACCCGTTCACCTTAGGGTTTACCCTCTAGTGGGGCTCAGCAGTGGGTTACCCGTTGACCTTAGGGTTTACCCTCCAGCGGGGCTGGGTAGTGGGTTACCCATTGACCTTAGTGTTTGCCCTCAAGTGGGGTTGGGCAGTGGGTTACCCTATGACCTCTTAGGATTTACCCTCCAACTGGGCTAGGCAGTGGGTTACTTGTTGACCTTAGGGTTTACCCTCCAGCAGGGTTGGGTAGTCGGTCACCCAACGACCTCTTAGGATGTACCCTCCAGCTGGGCTGGGTCGTGGGTTACCCGATGACCTCTTAGGATTTACCCTTCAGCTAGGCTGTGCAGTGGGTTACCCAAAGACTTCTTTCAGACTCAGCCCTTTCTATAGGGCTAGTTAGTGATTTTTCTCCATGATTACCGGAGCGAGACCCTTGGTTTTACGGTTCAACGATGAGACATCTTTGGCGTGCGAGACTTTTGAGCACTGGTGATGGTTATCCTTAGAACTTTTGGTGACTTTTCCTAGGCTGAACTCAGAGATAAAGATCCCCTTACACACTCGTTCAGGTTTTCTTGTTGAGCATATATATATATATACACCCTACTTTTGTTCCCACTCCTTGGGTTCGGTTACTCTCCTTCTAGGAGGGGTGAAGACACAAGAGTTATTCCACGTGCTTTCCGTGTCTAGATCCTCATGGATTGGACGAGTCTACTTCCTTTCTTTTGTTGGGTTGAGCTACACTCTCTCTACTATACTCTTACACCGTTCTTTGCTCTGTCTACTAACCTCTGCTTGGGATTCGCCCGCACTTGGTGTGCTCTTCCAAATGACGGACAGTTTGATCGAGACTATGGAGGAGCATAGAGGACACAGGAGCTTGGGATGCATTCATTGGACGTAGTAGGATTTTTAGATGTGATACTCACCAGCTGTTTACTTTGGTTTACCTATTGCCGGGTTGTGGCACCTTTCCAGTTGGGCACGTATTTTTCCCTTTTCTATTCATTTTACTTGTTCTGTTTTAGAAGTTGATAAATGACTGAGGTTGGTTTATAGTTGTTTGTGATTTGGTTTCCTTTTTTACTTTGCACTTCTTCATTGAGTGGGTTGTATGTGTGTGTACAAGAACTTAGGCAAAGGCCTCCCCGATATTGTTATGCCTTTGGAACTTGTCTCCAGCCCCAGGCCTATAAAGGCGGGCTTGGGGTTGTTGCGGCTTGAGAACGGTAGGGTCGGGTCATGAAAAAGTGGTATCAGAGGTGTTTCTTTTTTTGAGGTGTTGTTCGGATGTCTCTAAAAAGAAATTGGTTAAGTTTTGGGGCAATAGTATCGACGTGTCTCAAGAGCGGCACTCGGGCCAGGGTGTCTAGTGATGGTGCGGCGGCCGACGTATCAATTCAAGAAGACCCTGATTACCCATTTTTTGACTCATTGTGTTGAGACACTTGTTTCAGGGAACATTGGTTTGTGCATCATATAGCATTGAGTCTTTGACTATCCTTCTTGAGTCATCTCCCCATCATTGTTGATATATATATTCTCATTTGACCGCGGTACTCCTTGATCAGATTCAGGATGTCTCCGCAATGATAGCCAACCAGGATACTAGCTCAGGTTCATGACGATGATTCCGTGAGCGATGAGGCCTCAGTTCAAGATTCATCATACGATTACCCTTTCTCTAGGAGGGCAGGCAGCAGCACCTCCACCTGTGGAGTAACAAATAGTACCGGTAGCGAAGGCCGATGACGAGCGCAGGCTGGGCATGCTACGTGAGTTCCAGCATTATATACCACTAAGGTTCCATGGTGAGTCATACCCTCAGATAGTGAAGGGTTGGCTAGAGCCGTTGGTTTGCCTCTTCAGGCTTGTTCGGACACTGACAGGTTAGATGGTGGATTTGACAGCCGGTTTTTCCACCAAGCAGTTTGGTGTTAGTAGATCCAGGGTTACTCAGATGCACGATGAGTCAGTACTCATGCGGGATGACTTCTAGTAGCTGTTTCGTGAGGAGTACTACCCCTCCTACTTAAACTTATTATGGTTTCAGGGGATGTTGGAGCTTCAGTGGGGAGTGATGGCAGTGGATGAGTACGCAACTAGGTTCGCAGACCTTACTCGGTACTCTTTGGATGTGGTCCATGACAGAAACTTCCAAGCACAGAAGTTTGATTGAGGTATCTGTATAGGAGATTCGTGCTAGCATAGTGCCCTTGTGCATCCTCACCCATCTCAAGGTGCTGGAGCGGGCACTGGTGACAGCGAAATTTCTGTCAGAGTGAGATCAATTGGTAGGGCCTTGACGCCGGAGGTCTCCCCTTGATGAGACTCATGCACATGGTTGGGGATAGTGTAGAGCACTGAGACATCCCAGGAAGGACTGGTGTTATGATTGTGATGTGCGAGGTCACATGGCGTGAGACTACCCGACCAAATTTGCTAAGTTTTTCAGATAGTTGGTAGATGCACCGCCACGACAGAGGTAGTGTCGTGATCAGAGAACTCCCATGTGAGGACGGGGTGGTCCCCAGGGAGGCGGTGTTGGCAGAAGAGCAGGAAGAACTGTGGTTGGCGGATGACGTTTCGAGGTCCTTCCACCACCACTAGGTGGCCTATGTCAGGCTCCGGGTGCTGACAAACGGGGCCACTGGTGGTTGTATGCTATGGATGTCTATAATCCTGCATCGCATGATATGATGAGAGGTACTCTCTATGTCTTCTTTTCTACTTTTCTTAGTAGAACTTGTTCGATGTTGTGTGAGTTATTCTTTTCATCTAACTCCTTGTTCGAGGGCTTACCGAGGGTGACGCAGGGTGTCGGTGTAACCCTGTGTTGGTGTTGTCTGACTTAACTTTGAATGAATAGGAAAGAGGGGTTCTTTCCCCACTGAGACGTGTTTTTGGGATGCGATCAAAACTGTGAAGTAGAGCCAGTACCACCCAAAGTGGATAGTAATGAGGTGTGGTGGATGAGTCCCTTTGACATGTGCATTCATGGCGGGGTTGTGCGGTGGAGTGTCAGAGAAGGTTCTGGATTTTGCCAGTGGGGATTTTCTGCTTGACCTCCCTTTGCTTGAGGTTCCACTAGTGGGTTTGGCAAAGTGCCTGTTTTGTGGATTACTCTCCTTCCAAGAGGTGCAAAGACACGTGGGGTATACCACGTGCTTTCCGTGTCTAGCCTCTGGTGGTTGGATGAGTTTGCTCACCTACCCTGATCGTTGGTGCCTTGTGTGCTCAACGTAAATCTTGATACCGTTATCAAGTACAGGTCGAGGTGATGGACATCCCATAAACAGAACTATGCAATTTACTATGTAGTGCTGGTAGTGGTATTCTTTGCCCTGAGAATGTGAAGACACTATCTTCTCGGAGAGCGCTTTGTGGTTTACTCAAAGCACCAGTTTCTCAGGTGCGCCCTCACCCAGAGAGACTTGAACCTGAGACGACGGTGCTGGTTGAAATTTCTATAGGACTATGATTTCAAGGGATTCTATGTTCTGGGAAAATGGAAATTTTGTAGCAGGTTCCCTTAGAAGAGAGTCCCAGACTCATCAGGTGTGAGAAGTTCCATAGTAGTTATCTTCCCTACGGTTGACCCTGTTAGACCAGGAGGGCACAACTTTTCTTCAGTTGATGGTTTTGACTCATCCACTTCTTGAGCGTGTAAGAGAGTCTTGGTTGTGATGCATCGACTGTGAAAACTTGTGTGACCGGATATCCTTAGGTGTTTCACAATATGGTTATTCTGAAGGAGGGAATCACAAGACCATGTTCCAGGAACAAACCGTGATTTCGGTCATGATGTGGAAAGTAGAGGTTTGGCTGGGGAAGTCCCCAGAGTTTCTTTGGGCCATTCGAGAATCATGCAAGAGATAGAGAGTTTGACTACCTTCTTGGTCTACCCTCCCAATTGTAGGAGTGGGTGCACGACGTCTTCCACATGTCGCAACTAATGAGGTGCGTGCCTGTTCCTACGCACGTCATTGAAAGTAGCAGACCTTATGAGTATGAACCATCCCTTTGGTTCGCATGTTGTTCTATCATGGTGTTGTGCAAGTTTTATTGGGAGTGGGAGAGCTAGGTGTGAGCTCTGTATCCCGAGTTGTTTTTCCTAGTTTTGCTTTTTGGGGACAAAAATATTGAAGGAGGGAATGATGTAGAGACCCGGTTTTTTCCCTGTAAGACTTTTGAATATTTCTACATATACCTCCAGAGCTAGGAGTTGAGACGGCGTGCGATTGCGAGGCCCGGTGTGCCTAGAAAAAATTTTATAAAAATATTAAGTGTTTTTATACTATGCACGTTTCGGGGTTGTGTTTCCTATCAAACGGTAGTTCAAATCAAAAATCCGAGGGAACGGTTGCGTCTGGAGCGTGCCGTTTACCCTAGGTGAGTGTAAAAGTTGCAGGCACGAGCCTGCTGTGAGAAATGTCACCCAGGGGCAAAATTGTCATTTTAAAATAATGACTTAGTGATTTTTATCACTGGGGTTCTTTTCAGATAACTTTTGAATGAAGTCTTGGAATGGAAATCTGATATTTCTGTTGAGTTCAAAATGGGGCGTTTTTCCTAGGCGCGATATAAAATGAGAGGGCACGACAGTTTCGGATTTCGTGCTAAGCGGATTTTTCTATAAATAAAAAAAGGAGTTTGGAGTTGTGGGTTTTCCCTTTTCTCCTCTCTCTATCTCTCTCTTCCCCTCTCTCTCAACTGTTCTTCGACGTTCTTCACCATTCTTCACTGAATCGAGGAGCGACCTCTACCAGATTCTTGGCGAATCGAAGCAGGAGCGTCGTGGACGCGCCACCAACGACGCATGGTCGATTCGAGGTAGGGTTTTTGGTTAATTTTCGCACCTTCTTTAATTTCTGGACTTTTCATCAAATTTGTCTTTTACATTCTCAAATTTTAGAATTGGGATGATGGCCGAACAAACATAGCCATCGTCTGAGCCCCGTTCTAAATCCCATTCTTGAGTGTTCTTCACCCGTTCTTTACGGTTTGACCCGGTAATTATTCGACACCTCAAAACCTCAACGAATCAACGAGCGGAGGCCGGTTCTGTCAGACCCTCGTCGCAAGGATCATTGCTATGCCATCAATTTCAATTTTGCGTAACGGGAGGAGTCCCGGCAGTCCACTGAAGGGGTCACCGGATCACCGCCGGCGGCGGTGTTCGGCGGCTGCGATAGGTGGCGCGGCAGCGAGGTTCGGCTTCGGCAGTATGCGGCCTGTCAGAGGCGGTTGTGGCATGGCGTAGTAGGGATCAGAGGAGCCGACTATCCCATTAGGCGGCGTCGGCGAGTCCGGGAGGAGGTGGAGCTGCGGGCTCTGGTGGGTGCGGTTGAGTAGGCGGCATCCGACGGAGGAGCCAAGCAGGGTGGCATGGACGGCCGGTGTGCGACGACGTCGGGCGGCGCGGGCAGCCGGTGTGCGGTGGCCTCAGACCGAGCAGCGCCGGCAGGCAGTGACGGTGAGCCCGAGTGGATGTCACCCTTGTCTTGTCGCGTTCGGGAGGAGACCCCGAGGCGCTGACCTCAGGGGGGTGGAAGAAACAGGACCCGCCTACTGCGGGTCCTTGGTGCACGCGGAGAGACCGGCCAGGATGGCCGGTCTATTCAAACGAACCGTTCCACGTGGCCTGGTGTAATTGAGGTGGGTCGCGGCCAGTGGGCCGTGGTGAACTGGGTCGGACCCATGGCTGGGCTGCGGGCCGGCGGTCCGGACCGGGCTGACTCAGGACCGGCCCAATTTTGGGTCCCCTTTTGTTCAAGGGGGCTTATCTCCTAAACGGCACATCCATTTGACGTGTCGTCAGCGGATGTGGGTTTGTATCAACGAGACAGAATTTTTTAATTGGTTTTCATGGTTTTTGGGTTCGGCTCCTGAAGACGGGTGACCTGAAACGCTCTAATTTAATAATAGTAAATTATTATTAAAGTTTACAACAGACGTATTTGTGATCCAGATGTCCGTTTGACGTGTCGTCAGAGACATTGTGGCCCTGGAGTTGAGATGTTCCTTCCAAAGTTGGTTCGGAACCCTTGTAGTTTTGTTTTATTGCTCGGTGGCACGAAATGCTTAATGCGAATAACTAATTAATTATTCAATTAATTAATTATTCTTGTGTCAGACCTAACTCTTGATTGGGATGTTTGATTGATGCGCCATCAGTGGAAACGTGACCCCAGTCCTTATGCGGACTTTTTGAGATGCTTTCCGAAGTGTTTGGGTTGGAGATAAGGTGTGGGCCCCACAGGGCCTTGTTCACACGTTTTACAGTGAAACGCCGCCTTTTCACCTGACATCTGTTTAGGGTGTTTGAGCACTTGTTTCTGAATGTTCTTTAGAGGGGATTGCTATGACGCAATCTGTTCGTCTAAATTCGGGCCCGAGGCATGGGCCCCACGAGGCGGCTTTCGGACGTATGCCGCATTTTTACAACTTTTGTTTCATAAGTTCCTTCAGGGCAAATGAATAGCCTACGCCTTGTGGTTAACTACAAGGAACTCAATGGTACGATCTTCGAGACGTGTTTTGGGATCGAGGTGTGGGCCCCACAGGGCCTCATTTGCATATAATGCGGGGAGTCTCAGCTTCTGTATCCGAAGTCCTTTTTAGGCGTCTTCAGCGGCGTTGTGACCATGGCATCGAGATGAAGTTTACCTGGGTGCTTTCAGGCGTTGAATTTGAAGTTGAGGCATGGGCCCCATGGGCCGTCTTTTAAGCTATGTGCAACGTACTGCGACTTTTTCATCAAACGCCCGTTTAGGGCGAGTGAATAGTCTATCTTGCGTGTTTTTCTTCGAGGAATGCAACGGTGTAATTTTTTTGGGTGTGCGGATCCTCTTTCGAGATATCATTAAATGCGGAAACATGAAAAGGCGTCGGTCGAAGGTTCCTTTGACGCACTCTAAACCGACACACGGTAGCAGTGTTAGTGACACCCAGTGATGGCACGGGCAGTGCGGAGTTATCCGGCCAATTCCGGGTTTACCCTCCAGCAAGGCTGGTTCATGGGTTACCCGTTCACCTTAGGGTTTATCATCCAGCGGGGCTCTGTAGTGGGTTACCCGTTGACCTTAGGGTTTACCCTTCAGCGGGGCTAGGCAGTGGATTTACCCGACGACCTCTTAGGATTTACCCTCCAGCTGGGCTGGGCAGTGGGTTACCCATTGACCTTTGGGTTTACCCTCCAGCGGCGTTTGGTAGTGGGTCACCCGACGACCTCTTAGGATGTACCCTCCAGCTGGGCTGGGCAGTGGGTTACCCGATGACCTCTTAGGATTCACCCTCCATATGGGTTGGGCAGTGTGTTACCCAATGACTTCTTTCAGACTCAACCCTTTCAATGAGGCTATTCAGTGACTTTTCTCTGTGATTACTGGAGCGGGACCCATGGTTTTAGGTTCAACAATGAGATATCTTTGGTGTGCAGGACTTTTGGGCAAGGGTGATGGTTATCCTTAGAATTGTTGGCGACTTTTCCTGGGATGAGCTCGGAGATAGAGATCCCCTTACACATTCATTCAGGTTTTCTTGTTGAGCATATATATATATACACCCTACTTTTGTTCCCACTCCTTGGGTTCGGTTACTCTCCTTCTAGGAGGGGCGAAGACACGCAGGGTATACCACGTGCTTTCCGTGTCTAGATCCTCTTGGATTAGACGAGTCTACTTCCTTTCTTTTGTTGGGTTGAGCTGCACTCTCTCTATTGTACTCTTACACTATTCTTTTTTCTCTCTACTGCTCACCATTTTAGTACCTCCTTTATTGCTCCCTTGAGATTTCGGGGCATCCTAGTGAGTATCTTTATACTCGCCCCTCCTTGGGCTTTGCCCGCACTTGGTGTGCCCTTGCATATGACAGACAGGTCGATCGAGACAACGGAGGAGCATAGAGGACACAGGAGCTTGGGCTGCATTTAGTGGACATAGTAGGATTTTCAGATGTGAGACTCACCAGCTATTTACTTTCATTTACCTATTTCTGGGTTGTGGCACCTTTCCAGTTGGGCACGTGTTTTTCCCTTTTCTGTTATTTTACTTGTTCTGTTTTAGAGGTTGATGCATGACTGATGTTGGGTTATAGTTGTTTGTACTTTGGTTTTCTTTTTTACTCTGCACTTCTGCATTGAGTGGGTTGTGTGTGTGTGTATAGGTACTTAGGCAAAGGACTCCCTGATATTGTTACGCCTTCGGCACTTTTCGCCAGCCCCTGGCCTATGGAGGCGGGCTTGGGGTAGTTTTGGTTCGAGATTGGTAGGGTCGGGTCATGACAAAGTGGTATCGGTGGTGGTTCGTTCCTTGGGGCATTGTTCGGACGTCCCTAAAAAGAAATTGGTTGAGTTTTGGGGCAATAGTGTCGACGTGTCTCGAGAGTGTCTCTCGGGCTAGGGAGTCCAGTGATGGTGCGGCGGCCGATGTATCAATTCATGAGGACCCTAATTACCCTTTTTTTGACTCAGTGTGTTGAGAAACTTATTGTAGGGAACATTGGTTCGTGCATTATATAGGATTGAGTCTTTGACTATCCTTCTTGAGTCAGCTCCCCATCGTTGTTGATATATATATGCTCATTTGACCGCGGTACTCCTTGATCAGATTCAAGATATCTCCGCAATGATAGCCAGACTGGATACTATCTCAAGTTCATGATGATGATTCTGTGAGCGACGAGGCCTCAGTTCAAGATCCGTCATACTATTACCCTTTCTCCAGGAGGGCAGGCAGCAGCACCTCCACCTGTGGAGCAGCAGATAGTACCGACAGCAAAGGTCGATGACAAGTGCAGGTTGGGAATACTACGTGAGTTCCAGCATCAGATACCAATGAGTTTCCATGGTGATCCATACCCTCAGGTAGTGAAGGGTTGGCTAGAGTTGGTGGTTCACCTTTTCAGGCTTTTTAGGACACTAACAGGTTAGATGGTAGCTTTGACAACCTGTTTTTCCACCAAGCAGTTTGGCGTTAGTAGAGCCAGGGTTACTCAAATGCACGATGAGTCGGTACTCTCATGGGATGAATTCTGGCAGCTATTTCGTGTGGAGTACTACCCCTCCTACTTACGCTTATTATGGTTTTAGGAGCTGCTTGAGCTTTAGCGGGGAGTGATGGCAGTGGCTGAGAACGCGACTAAGTTCGCAGACCTTACTCGGTACTCTTTAGACCTGGTCCATGATGGAAACTTCTAAGCACATAATTTTGAGTGAGGTCTCTGTAGAGGATATTCGTGCCAGCTGAGTTCCCTTGTGCATCCTCACCCATCTCAAGGTGCTAGAGCAGACACTGGAGACAGAAAAATTTCCGTCAGAGGGACGTCAATTGGCAGGGCCTCGACGTTGGAGGTCTCCCCTTGATGAGTCTCAGGAACATGGTCGGGGACAGTGTAGAGCACCGAGACATCCCAGGGAATACTAGTGTTATGATTGTGATGTGCGAGGTCACGTGTCGTGAGACTACCCGACCAAATGTGCTGAGTTTTTTAGATAGTTGGTAGATGCACCGCCACGACAGAGGCAGTGTCATGATCAGAGAACTCCCATGTGAGGACGGGGTGGTCCCCAGGGAGGCGGTGTTGGTAGAAGAGCCGGAAGAATTGTGGTTGGTGAAAGATGTTTCGAGGTCCTTCCACCACCACTAGGCGGCCCATTTCAGGCTCAGGGAGCTGACAGACGGGGCCACGGGTGGCTGTGTGCTATGGATGTCTACAATCCTGCATCGCATGAGATGATGAGTGGTACTATATGTGTCTTTTTTCTATTTTTCTTAGTATAACTTGTTAGAAGTTATGTGAGGTACTCTTTTCATCTAACTCCTTGTTCGAGGGGTTACTGAGGGTGATGTAGGGCATCGGTGTAACCCTGTGTTGGTGTTGTCTGACGTAGCTTTGAATGAATAGGAAAGAGGGGTTCTTTCCCCACTAAGACGTGTTTTTGTTATGCGATCTAAACCGTGAAGGAGAGTCAGTACCACCCAAAGTGGATAGTAATGAGGTGTGGTGGATGAGTCCCTCCGACATGTGCATTCTTGGCAGGGTTGTACGGTGGAGTGTCAGAGTAGGTTCTGGATTTTTCCAGTGGGGATTTTCTGCTTGACCTCCCTTTGCTTGAGGTTCCACTAGTGGGTTTGGAAGAGTGCCTGTTTTGGGGATTACTCTCCTTCCAAGAGGGGAAAATACACGTGGGGTATTCCACGTGCTTTCCGTGTCTAGCCTCTGGCAGTTGGATGAGTTTGCTCGCCTACCCTGCTCGTTGGTACCTTGCGTTATCAACATCAATCTTGATACTGTTATCAAGTATAGGTCGAGGTGATGGACATCCCATAAACAGAACTACTTTATTCACTATGTAGTGATGGTAGTGGTAGTATTTGCCCTGAGAATGTGGAGACACTATCTTCTGGGAGAGCACTTTGTGGTTTACTCAAACCACCAGTTTCTCAGGTGCGCCCTCACCCAGAGAGACTTGAACCTGAGACGACTGTGCTGGTTGAAATTTTTGTAGGACTATGATTTCGAGGTAGTCTATGTTCTGGGAAAATGGAAGTGTTATAGTAGGTTCCCTTAGCAGAGAGTCTCAGACTTGTCAGGTGTGGGAAGTTTCGTAGTAGTTAGCTTCCATGCAGTTGACCCTATTGGACTAGGAGGGTGCAACTTTTCTTTAGTCGATGGTGTTGACACATCCACTTCTTGAGCGTATAAGAGAGTCTCGTTTGTGATGCACCGACTGTGAAAACTTGTGTGACCGGATATCCTTAGGTGTTTCACTAGATGGGTATTCTGAAGGAAGGAATCACGAGACCATGTTCCAGGAACAAACCGTGATTTTGGTCACGACGTGGAAAGTATAGGTTCGTCCAGGGAATTCCCCTGAGTTTCTTTGGGCCATTCAGGAATCATGCAAGAGATAGAGAGGTTGCCTACCATCTTGCTCTACCCTCCCAATAGTAGGAGTGGGTGCACGACGTCTTCTACATATCGCAGCTGATGAGGTGTGTGTGTGTTCCTACGCACGTCATCAAAAGTAGTAGACCTTATGAGTATGAACCATCTCTTTGGTTCGCGTGTTGTGCTATCATGGTGTTGTGCAAGTTTTCTTAGGAGTGGGAGAGCTAGGTGTGAGCTCTGTATCCCGAGTTGTTTTTCATAGTTTTGCTTTCCAGGGACAAAAATCTTGAAGGATTGAATGATGTAGAGACCCTTTTTTTTCCCTTTAAGACTTTGTAATACTTCTACATATACTTCCAGAGCTAGGAGCTGAGACGGCATGCGATTACGAGGCCCAGAGTGCCCGGAATAAATTTTATAAAAATATTAAGTGTTTTTATACTATGCATGTGCCGGGGTTGTGTTTCCTCTCAAATGGTAGCTTGGATTGGAAATCTGAGGGAACAGTTGCGTCTGGAGCATGTCGTTTACCCTAGGTGGGGTGTAAAAGTTGCGGGCGTGGGTCTGCTGTGAGAAATGTCACCCAGGGGCAAAATTATCATTTTAAAATAATGACTTAGTGGTTTTTATCACTGGCGTTCTTTTCAAATAACTTTCGAACCAAGTCTCGGAATGGAAATCTGAGACTTCTGTTGAGTTCAAAATGGGGCATTTTTCCTAGGCGTGATATAAAATGAGAGGGCACGACATTCTCAGATTCTGCGCTAAGCAGATTTTTCTATAAATAAAAAAAATAGGGGTTTGGAGTTGGGGGTTTACCCTTCTCTCCTCTCTCTCTCTCTCTCTCTCTCTCTCTCTCTCTCTCTCTCTTCCCCTCTCTCTCAACTGTTCTTCAACGTTCTTCACCGAATCGAGGAGCGACCTCCACCGGAACCTTGGTGAATCCATGTAGGAGCGTCGTGGACGCGCCACCAACGACGCACGATCGATTCGAGGTAGGGTTTTTGGTTAATTTTCGCACCTTCGTTAATTTATGGACTTTTCATCAAATTTGTCTTTTACATTCTCAAATTTTAGAATTGGGATGATGGACGAACAAACACAGCCATCATCCGAGCCCCGTTCTAAATCCCATTCTTGAGCGCTCTTCACCTGTTCTTTACGGTTTGACCCGGTAATTATTCGACACCTCAAAACCTCGACGAATCAATGAGCGAAGGCCGGTTCTGTCAGACCCTCATCGCAAGGATCACTGCTATTCCCACAGTTTCGATTTTGGGTAACGAGAGGAGTCCTGGAAGTCCACGGCAGGGGTCACCGAATCGCCGCCGCCGACGGCATGCGGCGGCCGCGGTAGGTGGCGCGGCGGTGTGGTCCGACTTCGGCAGCAGGCGGCCGGTCGAAGGCAGCTGCAGCGTGGCATAACATGGATCGGAGGAGCCGGTTGTCCCGGTAGGCGGTGTCAGCAAGTCCAGAAGGAGGCAGAGCTACGAGATCTGGTGGGTGCGGTTGAGAAGTCGGCATCCGACAGAGGAGCCGAGCAGGGCGGCCCGGGCGGCCGGTGTGCGGCGGCGGCGGGCGGCGCGGGCGGCCGGTGTATGGCGGCGTCGGGCGGCGCGGGCGGTCGGTGTGCGGCGGGGTCGGACGGAGCAGCACCGGTGGATGGCAACGGCGAGCCCGAGCGGTTGTCACCCTTGTCTTGTCGCGGTTGGGAGGAGACCCTGAGGCACTGACCTCGGGGGGCGGAAGAAACCAGACCCGCCTCTTGCGGGTCCTTGGTGCACGCGGAGAGACCGGTGAGGATGGTCGGTCTGTTCAAACGAATTGTGCCACATGGCCCGGTGCAAGTGAGGCGGGTCGCGGCCAGCAGGCCACGACAAACTGGGCCGGACCCGCGGCTGCGCCGCGGGCCAGCGGTCTGGACTGGCCCAATTTTGGGCCCCCTTTTGTTCAAGGGGGCTTATCTCCTAAACGGCGCGTCCGTTTGACGTGCTGTCAGTGGCTACGGGTTCGTGTCAACGAGACAGACTTTTTTAATTGGGTTTCGTGGATTTTGGGTTCTGCGCCCGAAGACGGGTGACCCGAAACGCTCTAATTTAATAATATTAAATTATTATTAAAGTTTACAACGGACGTATTCGCGATCCGGATGTCTGTTTGACGCGTCGTTAGAGGTGTTGGGGCCCTGGAGTTGAGATGTTCCTTCCAAAGTTGGTTTGGAACCCTTGCGGTTTGGTTTTGTTTCTTGGTGGCACGAAACGCTTAATGCGAATAATTAATTAATTATTCTTGCGTTGGACCTAACTCTTTCTTGGGATGTCTGATTGATGCGCCGTCAGCGGTAGTGTGGCCCTAGTCCTCGTGCGGACTTTTTGAGATGCTTTCTGAAGCGTTCGAGTTGGACACAAGGTGCGGGCCCCATATGGCCTGGTTCGCATGTTTTATGGTGAAACGCCGCCTTTTCACCCGACATCTGTTTGGGGTGTTTGAGCAATCATTTCTGAATTTTCTTTCGGGGGGATTGTAACGGCGTAATCCGTCCACCTAAATTCGGGCCTAAGGCATGGGCCCCACGAGGTGGCTTTCGGACGTATGCTGCGTTTTTACGACTTATGCTTCATAAGTTTGTTCAGGGAAAATGAATAGCCTACGCCTCATGGTTAACTGCAAGGAACACAGTGGTAAGATCTGCGAGACGTGTTTTGGGATCGAGGTGTGGGCCCCACCGGGCCCCGTTTGCATATAACACGAGGAGTTGAAACTTCTGTATCTGAAGTCCGTTTTAGGCATCGTCAGCGGCGTTTTGACCATGGAATCAAGACGAAGTTGACCTGGGTGGTGTCAGGCATTGAAGTCGAAGTTGAGGCGTGGACCCCACGGGATGTCTTTTAAGCAGTGTGCAGCGAACTGTGACTTTTTCATCAGACGTCGGTTCGAGGCGATTGAATAGTCTATCTTGCATGTTTCTTCACGAGGATTGCAAGGGTGTTATCTGTTTGGGTGTGCGGAGCCTCTTTCGATACCTCATTAAATGTGGAAAGATGAAAGGGCGTCGGTCGGAGGTTCCTTTGACGCACTCCGAACCGAGGCACGGTAGCAGTGTTAGTGACACCCAGTGATGGCACGGTCAGTGCGAAGTTATCGGGCCAGTTTCGAGTTTACCCTCCAGCGGAGCTGGGCAGTGGGTTACCCATTCACCTTAGGGTTTACCCTCCAGCGGAGCTAGGCAGTGGGTTACCTGTTGACCATAGGGTTTACCCTCCAGCGGGGCTGGGCAGTGGGTTACCCATTGACCTTAGGGTTTACCCTCCAGCGGGGCTGGGCAGTGGGTTACCCGACGACCTCTTAGGATTTACCCTCCAGCTGGGCTGGGCAGTGGGTTACCCGTTGACCTTAGGGTTTACCCTCCAGTGGGGCTGGGGAGTGGGTCACCCGATGACCTCTTAGGATGTACCCTCCAGCTGGGCTGGGCAGTGGGTTACCCAACAACCTCTTAGGATTTACCCTCCAGCTGGGATGGTTAGTGGGTTACCCGATGACTTCTTTCAGACTCATTCCTTTCTATGAGGCTAGTCAGTGACTTTTCTCCGTGATTACCGGAGTGGGACCCTTGGTTGTACGGTTCAGCGATGAGACAGCTTTGCCGTGCGAGACCTTTGGGCACCAGTGATGGTTATCCTTAGAATTGTTGGCGACTTTTCCTGGACTGATCTTGGAGATAGAGATCCCCTTACACACTCGTTCGGGTTTTCTTGTTGAGCATATATATATATACACCCTACTTTTGTTCTCACTCCCTGGATTCGGTTACTCTCCTTCTAGGAGGGGCGAAGACGCGTGAGGTATGTCACGTGCTTTCCGTGTCTGGCTTCGCTTGGATTGAACGAGTCTACTTCCTTTCTTTTGTTGGGTTGAGCTACACTCTCTCTATTGTACTCTTACACGGTTCTTTGTTCTGTCTACTGCTCACCATTTTAGTACCTCCTTTTTTGCTCCCTCGAGCTTTCAGGGCATCCTACTGGGTATCTTTATACTCACCCTTGCTTGGGCTTTTCCCGCACTTGGTGTGCCCTTGCAGACGATGGACAGGTCGATCGAGACTACGGAGAAGTGTAGAGGACACAGGAGCTTGGGCTGCGTTCAGTGGACGTAGTAGGATTTTCATATGTGAGACTCACTAGCTGATACTTTCATTTACATGTTGCCGGGTTGTGACACCTTTCCAGTTGGGAACGTGTTTTTCCCTTTTCTGTTCAGTTTACTAGTTCTGTTTTAGAAGTTGATGCATGACTGAGTTTGGGTTATTGTTGTTTGTACTTTTATTTCCTTTTTACTCTGTAGTTCTGCATTGAGTGGGTTGTGTGTGTGTGCAGGTACGTAGGCAAAGGCCTCCTTGAGATTGTTACGCCTTCGGCGCTTGTCACCAGCCCCTGGCCTATAGAGGCGGGCTTGGGGTAGTTTCGGCTCGAGACTGGTAGGGTCGGGTCGTGACAAGTTTAATCCTTGAATGGTGGTGAAAGGATTCCAAGAGAAGGAAGGAATTGATTTCTCAAAAGTTTTTTCACTAATATGTAGGCATAATACCATCTGAAAGATGATTAGTTTAGTTTCTTCAAACTATTTACACTTGAAGAGGATGAATTGCAAGGATTCTTTTGATCATGATGATGTGGATAAATATATTTAAATAAATAAGGCTAAGGGATTGGAAGACCATCTTAAGGAGGGCCATTTTTAATTTGAAATGAAGCCTCAATGACTTGAAACAAAAACATTGATAGTGGAACTAAAAGCCTGAAACATTCATGAATAAGGAAGGTTTATCATGATTAGACTATGGTCATTACTATTTTCGGAAGTGATATGATGATGAGACTTACATCATATTCCAATTATTTGTATATTTTATGTTTTTTGTGAGTATGGGGAGTTCATGTAAATAAGAGATGAGGTGTACATTTTCTAGAAGATTACATATGAATGATTTTTTCCTAGAAAAGAAAATAATGGGAATGAGGATTATGAGGGATAAGGAAATTGGTAAATTATTATTCTCCCAAAAGTAATCCATCACAAAGATTATTGAAATGTTTAGAATGAATAGATGTAATTCAATCTCAACTCCCTTCCTAGAAACTTCAAGTTATCTATGGAACATTCACCAAAATCAAAATTTGAGGCAAGATACTGGGTAAAATTGTTGTATGCATCAGTTATAAGAAGCTTAATTTATGCAATGATTTTTTTTATGCCTAGTTATTTCCTTTATAGCGATGTTAGTAAGTGGATTTATGTTAATCCCTGGAAGGAATCGTTAAGAATACTTAAAGAATATCATCAAATACTTAAATGGAATTGGAGATATAACATTGTTCTTTTGGGAAGATAAACCATTGCATGGATTCATGGATGTGGATTTTTCTAGTGATTCAGATACCCAGATGAGAATGGAAGGCTTCATGCTTATTTTTGGCGAAGCAATGATCAGTTGGTTGTCTCAGTTGCAACCTCTTTTTACTTTTTCTACAATAGATGAAAAATACATAGCAGTAATGAAAGATGTAAATGAGTCAGTTTGGTTAATATAGATACTAAAGGAACATAGAATGTTGTGAGAGGATGGAGTGTTATTCTATGATAGTCAAAGTTCCATTCAACTTTCTCAAAACCCATTGATTCGTGAATGAATGAAACACGTTAACATAAACTTCAATTTCATCAGGAATCTTCTAGAAGACAAAGTGGTAGAGTAGTGGAAGATAACTGAGAAGAAAAATTTTCCTTACATGTTAACAAAGGTTTTATTCCATAAAATTTGGAGGAAGCATTGTACCTTATTTGGACTTTGGTAAAAGAAATTATGTTGAGAACACTACACACATGTGGGGGAAGATTTAGATTTTTCTATGTGTAAAAGGATGTTCAACAAAGAGACATCCTTTATTTATGCTTCAAGTGGGAGATTTTTGGGATTGTAAACACTCTTCAAGTCCTTAGAATATGTTTATTTGAAGGAGAGATAATGAAATTTAACTTATGGCTTGTTTTGTAAAGATATATATCGTAATCATTATAAAGGTAGTTTTATCAGAAGATTGATCTTCGGATAAAAATCTGGAGAAGTTCAGTTATGGTTTATTGGGTGAAAATATTTAGGTAGTGGAAGCAGTTTGGAATTAGAGGTTGGCCAACTATAATGGTGGGTTGATTGTGAACATTGGATGGTAATGAAACATGTTCTACTGGCCGGTCATCGATATAAAATATATATTGAGATAAATAGACTTGTATAATGATGAATCAATGTGAAATATTAGATACTTAGCTACAATATTGTTAATCCTTTTTCTTCCTAATAATATAAAATTTTGAGATTTTCTTCCATGGATTTGGGAGGAAAGTCTAAACCATGTAATACTTTTTGACCCCATTACTTTTTATATTTCCATTCTTTTTTTTTCAATGTTGTTGTGTCAGTTTTCTTGATGTGTGTTTGAAAAGTGTGACTTAGTGCCGTGAATGATGTGCTTAGTATACTCATCTTACTGTACATTATTCTCAAGGGAGGAACCTAGTTTAACCCTCTCCGCCATCTTCTTGCTACTCACTTCGCCTTTCCCCATATTTATACACACCCGGTGGAATTCAAGCATTGCCTCTTCTCATATTCACATTAATTGCGCTTCTCATATTTATAAGGAATATCTTAAAACCATATTAATGAATATTTTAAAATCGTATTAATGAATATCTTAATATCTTAATATCTTTAAATGTATAGATTTCCTTTGTTTATCATCACGTTTTTAACCGTTTTACATCCCCTTTTTAAGTTTTGTGTTTCACGTTTTTTTTAACGTAGAGATATCCTTTTTTTCCCATGCCTTTTATATATATATATATAAATTTCATGTTTAAAACGTTTCTACATGTTTCATATATTTAACATTTTTTTATTTAAAACGTTTCACATTTGAACCGTTATATATATTATTTATTATTATTATCTTTTAAACGTTTCCATGAATCATTTCACATTGAGTTTCGAATTTTATTCTAAAACATTTCATTTTCTTTATTATTTTCTTTTATTCATATCATGTTTTACCAACCCCCATCCCACATGGCGTCTCACCTCCTTGCCTCCTTCACGATCCAAAATATATCACAATTGTTATTTATATTTTTAAAATTTAATGAACATCAAAAAATTGATTAATTCAAAAAATTGTGAAAATTTAGGGTTAAATTTTGCATGTTCCAATGATCATTTCGGCTCCCGATCTAAATAAATATCATATTTTACAATAAATAATTTTAATAATAATTATAATCCCTAAAATAAACATAAAAAATTTAATTCCAAATTACTTTAAATAAATAATTGGCTGACAATTAATTGAACAAAAACTCTGAAAATACACCGGATACATAGTAAAAATTTGTTATGTAAGGTAATCGAAATAAATGCGTTAAAAAAAATTGTGTAAGAATTTGATATGTAATAAATTAAAAGCTCATACGTGAGATTTTTTCAATACGTAGGAAATTATTTTTCGGGCACAAATTTTTATATTCATACAATATATCATACTTAAAAAAATTGTCAATATCTGATTTAAACCCAAAAAAATAAAATTAGCTAAAATCCGCATAAACATTCCCAACCCACCAAAACGAATAGCAAACATACTATGACTCGCTCAATACTCGAGAAAAGACAGAGTTCGGTAAAATCCAAACTCTTACATCATATACCTCTCAAATGATTTTCATCCTCCAGAATCAAACTTAAATAAGAAAAGTCTAAAGATTAATAGCCAAAAGAAGATACCACTCAAATAGGATCCTAGATAGTGATGAAAACCCAAACAAATCCAAGAAAATAGGGTTTGAAATGGTTACACCTTGGAAAAAACCATAAACCCTAAATTGTTAAAAAACTCATTTAAATTTCTCGAAACAATTTCCTTTAAAATGTTTCAGAGTACACCCACCCAATTCTAGTGCGAAATAAATCATTTTCTTTAATGTAAACCGCACACATCCCCTTTTAAGGCAGAATTAAAAGTATATTATTATTATTAATTATTAATCAATTAATAATAAATATTTATTCTTGATTAATTACTAATAAATACTAAATATAATACCTAAATAATAAATAACTTTTACCATTTACTATTAAACTAGTACCCAACCCGTGCATTTGCACAACATGATCATTTAATTACAAATTTCCATACACACACTTAGAAAATTATGGTAAAGATCTATGAAATTTGTGTCACTCGTTAAGAAGAAATGAAGTGAGTGTGCTACTCGTGACACATGGAAATAGAGTGAAGACTGGCGGTGATAAATATAGGTGGAAGCATTTCATATAACTATAGATGTGAATTTATGCGCACAGGTGTATATAAATTAAATCATTGTATGAATAAAGTATGCATACAAGTGTATTTGGTTTTAAAGAATGTGGGTGGAAGCATTCAACAAAATTATAGATGTGAATTTATGTGTACATGTGTATATAAATTAAATCAATGTATGCATAAAGCTGGATCTGTGATTTGTCATTTTTTTGCAATTGATGGTTTGTTTTTGGTTGACGGCTTGGTCCAGAATCTCTACTATGGAATGCTTCAGATGTGGATTTAGAGCAGGTAGCTTTCAGTATGCATGGCTACTTAGATTCAGAAGATTGAGAGGGTATGGTCTAGCCATCAGTTCCAGGACCATGCATTTTGTGCGTGAGATACCTCGTTGAGTAGTCATGCTCTGGTGGAGGCTTGCCATAATGATGTTGATGCTTGGGAGGGGCATTTTTAGTAGTCTTGTTTTTTGCCCAGGTTATGTTTATGTCTGTATGTCCTTGAAGTCATGTGAGGTTTCCTCCTTTCTCCTTAAAAGGGGGTTTATCCAAAATAAATAAAAATTAAGGCCTTCGGGCCATTCAGTCAGTCAGTATGATTGTATGATCGAAAAACTTCTTTAATAAAAGGAATATTTTACTTACCTCCAGCCATTGTAAAAACAGGAAATGGTGGAATTAAAACCTGAATGTCTTCTACACTTTGCATGGGGATGCAAATGGTGTATATTTTTCCCTTAATCTGTCGAGTGTAGGGGGCTTATATTTATAGGGGGTTCAACCATCAAGAACTCACCACAATTTACTCTGTCGATAAGGAGTATTAATGTAGGGAGATTGATTGCCATCAATGTAATAAATAAATTATTCAACTGAATTTAATTCATTAAATACATATATAATAAATTATCGTATTTATCATAACATACCTCATTAATATTTAGATAATATATTTTATTGGCCAATAATTTATTACAATATTGATTAATTAATGGACCATTTATTACATTCTCCCACTTGGTCCAAACCAATTAATGTGAATGAATTCAATCTCCCTCTTTAAATGGAAACATGATATATGGATCATAGAGATATTCCTCTAAATAAAGAGTATTCCCTTCCATGTTTCACAATATATCATGTACCCATAGATAACTATATGAATAAACCATAACCACATGGTTTATTCTCCATATGAACAAACCTTAACCGTATGGTTTATTCTGTAGCCCCAAAAATATTTCTCAAGTAATGAATGTGTACACTTAAACTGAAGAGATAAATACTTAAATATAAAGAGTTTCCAATAAAATTCAACAAATTTACAATGTAGAACATAATTCCATACATATTACATGATCCTTGAATTTAAATGGAGGCTTTCCTTTAGTCAAAGGATCTGCAATCATCAATTCAGTGTTGATGTGCTGAATGACTACCTTTTTATCTTTAACACGTTCCCTTATGGATAAGTATTTGATGTCGATGTGCTTACTTCGACTCCCTCTTGTTATTCACAACCATAGAAAAAACAATCAAATTGTCACAATATATAATCAATGGCCTTGAAATAGAATCCATAACATTAAGGCCCAAACTAAGACTCTTTAGCCATTTACCATGGGAATGACCTCAAAACATGAAACGAACTCAACTTCCTAGTAAAAGTCGCTATTAGTGTCTGTTTGACACTTCTCCATGACACAGCCCCTCCAGAAGAAAACGAGATGGATTTCATTTGTTCTCGTTCAAAATCATTTTTACGAATTTGGTTCATGCTGAATTTTTCACCCTTAAGAATGGGTGTTATACTTGGTGCACAGTCTTTCTTACAAAATCTCTCTAAGACTTTATTAATATAGGTTTCTTAAGACAAGCCTAGAATGCCTCTCAACCTATCCCTGTGAATCTTTAAGCTAATGACATATGATGCATCACCCATATCTTTCATGTCAAAACTTTTGGATAGAAACTGTTTAACCTCATATAGAAAACCCTTATCATTAGTGGAAAGTAAAATGTCATCTACAAATAAAACAAGAAAACATATTTTACTCCCACTGAACTTCTGGTATATACATTGATCTATAATGTTTTCTTCAAAACCAAATGAAGTAATTACATCATGAAATCGTAAATACCAATGTCAGGATGCTTGTTTTAAACCATACATAGACCTTTTGAGCTTGCACACCAAATTCCCACCATTACTAGAGAGGAATCCTTCAGGTTGTTTCATGTAAAACTCCTCATCTATATTACCATTTAGAAAAGTAGTTTTCACATCCATTTTTTGTAATTCAAAATTAAAATGAGCTACTAATTCCAATATAATGCGTAAGTAATCCTTTTTGGATACTGGAGAAAATGTGTCAGTGTAATCAATCCCTTCCTTTTGAGTGAACCCTTTAGCAACTAGTCGGGCCTTGTATCTTTCAATGTTTCCTAATGAATTTTTCTAGGTTTTAAAAACCCATTTACATCTAATAATTTTTACACCAAAAGGAAAATAAAAAAGGTCCCAAGCATTATTACCTTTCATTGAATTCAACTCCTCCATCATGGAATTGTACCACATATTTGAATCCTCACAACTCATGGCATGTGAATATGTTTCGGGATCATTTTCAGCTCCAATATTGTAGTCATATTCTTGTAGATACACTATATATTCACTAGAAATTGATGTATTTCTCATCCTTGTGGATCTTCTCAATGTTTCACCATTATTTTCTTGAGTAATTTGTGGTTCAGTTGATTGTTCAAGGGTTTTTGATTATTGAACTATTTTATCCAAAGGATGATTATCAACCGTTTGTGGAATGATATTTGTTCAAAAATGAGGTTTGTTATGAACAATTATCAATCTATCACCTGAGTTAGAGGGTTGATTTTCTGAATCGTCTTCATCATAAATTTTGTTTATAATACCACTCCCACTAATCGGGTCATTTTCAATAAATTTTTCATTTCTTGATTCCACAATTCTAATGTTCAATGATGGACAATAAAAATGATATCCTTCATACCATTCAACATATAAAATGAAGTATCCACTAATTGTACAAGGATCCAAATTATATTCATGTGGATTATAAATACTCACTTCTAAAGGACATCCCTAAATGCATAAATGTTGCAAAATTGGTTTCCAACCCTTAAACAATTCAAAAAGTGTTTTTGAAACTGCCTTTGTTGGAACCTGATTCAAAACGTATGATGCTGCTTTAAGTGAATCTGTCCACAAGAATTTAGGTTGCTTAGAGTTACTAAGAATAATTCGTACCATGTCCATTAATGTTAAGTTTCTTCTTTCAACTACACCATTTTGGTCTGGTGAACCTGACATAGTGTATTGTGCAACTATTCCATTTTCTTGAAGAAACCTTGCAAATGGGCCAAGCAATTGTCCATCTGCGATGTATCTCCCATAATATTCTCCACCTCAATCCGACCACATGATCTTCATTTTTTTATTACATTGTTTCTCTACTTCAACCTTAAAATTTTTAAAGGCGTCAAGTGCATCATTTTTATTGTGAAGCAAATAGAGATACATATATCATGAATAGTCATCAATGAATGAAATGATGAATTTATGATTATGTAAATCCATATTTGAGCTATATATTCATGTATGTTTGATTTATAATTTGTATGAACTTATATTTTAACCTTTCTTTGATTTATTGGTTTTCTTCCCCTTAATACAATCCACATAGGTTTCAAAATTAGTGAATTCAAGAGTACTAAGTACCCCATTCTTAACTAATCTTTGAATCCTTTCTTTTGAGATATGACCTAATCTTCGGTGACATAACATAGAAGTTTTTTTTTCATTTATAACACATATTTTAATGCTAGTATGAACATGCATGTTATCATTATCAATTTTACTTTTAAAATCAATGGAGAAAAACCCATCATTTAATGTACCATATACAATGATGTCATTTCCATATATCAAGGAAAAATTACTTTTACAAAAACTGAATGTAAAACCCAATGGTACATGTTTTGAAACTAAAATGAAGTTTCTAAAGAAACTTGGAATATAAAATGTCTTTTCAAAAAGCAAAGTAAACTCAGTGGTTAACACTAAAATGCATGTCCCCGCGACTTCCACATGTGAGCACATCTTGTTTCCTGAATACGTGCCAAGCTCACTATCCACTGGTTTACTTAGGTTTTTCATTACCTGCAATGAATTCACAATGTGGATTGTAGAAACAGAATCAATCCACCCAGTTTTATAAATTTTATTGACCATATTTGATTCATAACAAACCAATGAGATTAAAATACCTTTCTTTTCAATCCATTTCTGAAATTTATGACAACTTTTCTTCACGTGTCCCTTTCCTTTACAAAAGAAACAAATGACTTCCTTCTTTATATTTAGTTGAGGAAGCAATTTATCTTTCCCTCTTCTATTGGATTGAAATTTATGACCCTTTTGTTTCTGGTGCATTGTAAGCATATTAGTTTCTCTCATTTCCACCATAATCCTTTACCCCTCTTGAACACACACAGTCATTAATTCATTAATTGACCATTTATCATTATGTGTTATAAGAGATTTTAAATGGCCCATATTGATGTAGCAGAGTATTGAGAATATAATGCACTAGAAACTGCTCGGATATATCAACATCAAGATTCTTAAGTTGAGATACAATATCCCTCACATGCGTGATGTGCTCATGCACACCTTTCGTAGTGGTGAGTTTCATAGATGAGAACTTCATGATTAATGTGCTTTCTAATTCTTTTTCTAAAGAGATGAATTGGTCATTTATAGATTTTATCAAGTTACAAAAATTATTATGACCATCGACTGAATCACGAATTCTAGCACATAATTTAGTTTTTATGAACATCATACTAAGACGGTTTGAATTCTCCCAATGTTCATAAAGTGATATATCATCTAGTGTGCTATCATTATTTACCGCATGTAGTTTGTCTTTTTGAATAGCGTAATCAATGTCCATCCATCCCAAATGAAGTAGAATTCTCTCCATTCATGTTTTATAGTCATCACCCTTTAATTCAGAAATGTCACAATGAATATCAGAAAATCCTGACAGCATAACTGCAAATTAAATACATGCTTGTTAGTCCAAATTACATAATTTAAATAGTAAATTCTGTCAACATGAGTCTAAAAAATATAAAATTGTCTGTGGGTTAAATTTTAATTTAATAGATTCATGAAATCAATCAATAATTATCAAGTAATATTTTAATACATTAATTGATTTATAATTTGATAATTCAATAAACCATATGAAAAAATATTAAACTTTTAATATTCATAATACCTATGGGAAAATTATGAAAATTAAATTTAATATTTCATCTAATGAAATATAATAAAAATTCCTATGGGATAAAATTTATTATATTATTTAATGTGATTTAATGAATATCTAAGTTTTATTTAATTAGGAATTATATGAAAAACCCCAATTTAATAAAATATACTAAAAAAACAGAATTATCAATGGATAATTTAATTCATAAATTATTGAATTATAATTTGATAATTCGACCATATGTCAAAATATTAAATTTATAATATTCATAATACCTATGGGAAAATTTTGAGAATAAAATTTAATATTTGTCTAATGAAAATAAAGATATATGAATATCTTTTAATTACTAAAATTGAATCAAGTGCATGTATTATTTAATGTGATTTTACTGAAGATGTAAATTTTAAGTAATTAGGAATGCTGTGGAAAACCCTAATTTAAAAAAAATTACAAAAAAATCACAACTAATGAATTAAGGATGTTTAAAACATTGTTAATAATAAAAAATGATGAAATGAAGAGGATAACGGTAGATAAGGAAATTTTTCATTTCCAAATCCAAAAATATAAGAGTTTTTTTTTCAAAATTTTTTTTAGTAGTTTTATTACAAGATAGAGGTATAATCCTCGCTCTCATACCAAATGTAAGAAATTTTCAAGAATGTGTGATTGTATGATTGGAAAATTTCTTTAATAAAAGGAATATTTTACTTACCTCTAACCATTGTAAAAATAGGAAATGGTGGAATTAAAACCTGAATGTCTTCTCTCTGCACTCAGGTCCTTTGCGTTGAATACTCCCAGCTTTTGTATTTCAGAGGCTCTAAGCTTGGACCATGAAAAATATTTTTATGGAGAAGTTTATGGGGATCTCAAGAGATGATTTTTATAAGCCATTATTGGAGGATTGGTGATGGAGATTGCGTGGATATATGGAAGGACCATTGGATGGTTGATTATTATGGATCATTGGGGACAACAAGGGCCACTTTTGGTATGGAAAATGCAAAGTTAGATTCTTTGTTTAATGAGAATGGATATGGATAGTGCTTTGATTCTTTGATCACTTGGTTTAATGTATGTGATATGAGAATTATTCATAGTATTATGGTGGTAAGAGGGATGGGGTTGGAGTGGCTCTATTGGGGTGATAATTCTTTTGGTGCTTTCTCTATGAAATCATGTTACAGGTTGGAACTGGATATCTCAGAGATAAACTTGGAAGCGACATGGAAAACCCTTGGGTGCATGTCAATCCCTCCCAAGGAATATTTTTTCTAGTGGTAGGCATGTACTGGGATAATTCTCGTTAATATAATCTGCACCACCCACCATGCCTCTGATGACCCTTTTTTCCCACTCTATATGGAGATAGTGAAATCCTCCTTGAATGTGATTTTTGAATGCCCCAAGGCAATGAACATCTGGGATGTTTGGAATGAGAAGACTGACTCTTTTATTGATTCACTGACTGGATTTTTAAGGACCCTGATGAAATGGTTAGCCACCCTTCTAGTGGAGTCATTCAATTCCTTATGCACCGTGGCATGGATGATCTGGGTTTAGAGAAATGATTCCATTTTCAATCATTCTCCCATACCATACACCTTTTGGGATGATCGGGAAACCTCCTGGATTTCTCCATGGAATTTATGAAATGTCTAGAATTCTTAAAATAGTGTGTTGAAGGGTCCTGTTTCTTGGAAACCACCCCCAATTTAGGTGTTGAAGATTAATGTGGATGCAACGGTTTTGGTTAGATCCTTTTCCAGAGTTGGTATGATCGCTCGAAACTCTCCTTGGTCAATCTTTGCTGCTTGTCAAGAATATTTCTTCACAAAATAGACTCCTCATATTTCCAAATCTCAAGTGATCTTTTTTGGTATAGATTTTTCCTTTGATAGAATATGGAGCTCAATCATTCTGGATTCGGACTGCCAGACGGTTCTCAACACCATCTCTTCCCATGAGATTCTCCTTCAACTGTTTGGTCTGCTTGTTGAGAAAATTTGTTCTTTGTGCCACCATTTCTCTTCCTACTCCATATTATTTATCAAAATAAAAGGAAATAAGGTGGCACACATGTTTTCAACCCATATTCTCTCAGGATAATCTCACACATGGTTGTCTGATTTCCCTTTGTCGGTGAATTATCTTATGGATTTTGATCCTCAATCAGCATTTTAGTGAGTAATATCTCTTAAAAAAGATACATATCTAAATAAAACCAGCTTATATGTGGACAATTATGACTAGGCTTCATGTATCCAATTATGAAAGATAGTGTAGTCACGTTTTGGAAGTCATTTATCCATTTAAATTGTTTACATGAACCCACCCATATAGCTGAATAGATAACTGAGTCAAATTTGGATTCTGAGCCTCTGAACTAAGATCAATCATGTATATCATTATTGACTCATAAAGAAATGAAGCTTCTATTAGAATCTTGATGATGACAAAGATTTGGAGGGGAGTGAACTGAACCCATTATCAAGAAAAAATGAATTTGAAAAACCTCCACTTAAAAAAACACATATTTGGATTCAAATGAAATCCAAGTGGATAGTCAGAGCTCGTTCAATGATTATTGGAGTTTGGATCTACTTGATGTTGAAGTTAATCAATGGTGGAATGGGAAGAAGAGTATGTGTTATATGAATTGTAATGACTTTGGTGCACTGATGATGATGATGATAACACTATTAAAAATTAAAATCTTTATTCTAGTTTACTAAATCTCAATCCAATCTTGAAAATGGTGCTCTTTGTTGTTTTTATTTTCGATTGAATCTTATAGGTGAGGCTGATATTCAGTTCAAATCCAATTTAGTAATGGAGATGGTACAAATGAATGATTGAAGAATCACTTGATCCGAAATGTGAATTTTATCGATTTATTGAAGGGTGGGATGTTGATGGTGATAAAGATTCAGTTATTTGGGTTATACAAGGAAGGATACTATGATAATCAGGTTTTGGGGGAGAGATGTTGAATTTTTTTATCTGTTTTTCCTATATAGGATGAAATTGTAGAAATTGGGGACTTCAGATGACCCCAATACTAGGGGTTGTGAAAGTGTTGAAGAATGCACAATAGGTGCTTGATATAATGTTTGGGAGAAGCTCACTGCCTGTTTTGAGGTGTTTGATGATATATTTTAAGGCAGTGTACCCAGAACTGTTATTTATAGAATGATTTTATATATTTAATGACAAATAATGCCTTGGATATTGAAGATTGAAATTAACATGAAATGGTCAGTTGGTTAGAAACAATAATTACTTTTATTCAAAAGTATATAAATCATTATTTTTAGGGTAATTGTTTTAATTTTTAGAAGTTAAATATTGTGAGGTTTTTGGAAAATTATGGGGGCTTCCATTAGATTAAAGAGTGCCCAAAAAAATGTTTAGATCTAAGCAGTGTTTTTAAGGAGGATTTTTTTGATTGTATTTCATGAAGAAAGAGGTGTGTACAGTGAAGTTTCTCCATGGATGTGTTCTTATTTATTGTTGTCTTTGTAAATATTTATTTTATTTTTATTTCATTAAATATATCATGAAAATTCTATAGGTGTTACTTCTAATGGACCTCCATTTTGGAATTCTATTTTTCTCTCTCTTTTCTCCCTTCTTCTCTTCCTTCTATCTCCTGTAATTTTCTCTATTTTGTAAATAAATTTTTTTTTGTTGTGTTTTCAATCTCTGTTTGTGATATCCTACCTCTAGTCATGTAGGACTAACTCACAGGCCTAATTCTAGGAGGTGAAACTCATCGCTTCTTAGAGATCAAATATCCAGTTCGACTGTCAACATCTTCTTCACTCTTAGAATATTGTGATCATGATTTGGGGAGATGTGACAACACATTCAGTAACAAAAATTGTTTGATACTCTCAAATCATTATAATTTTTCCTCTTCTTATCTTTTTTATTATGCAAAGTAATTCAGGAGAGGTCATGTGATTTATTGATTAGGTGATGATCACTTTTTCACGAAAGACATTCAGTGAGAATGTGATTTGACCTTGTGATTAATTTCACATTTAGGAGATCACTCATGTGTGGTGGGAAATCTCGTATGTTTTCATTCAATTTTTGGAGAGTGATAGGTGCATGTGTTAAGAGATTGAGTGTTCCTTGTATGAGTTTGATCTTTGATAGTTTAATATTTATAGATCAGTGATAGGTAGTAGAGAGTTGAACAATCTAGAGCTGGTTCATTCATGTGGATTTTATTTTCTTCTTTTATTGTTATTTTTTTTCTATTTTCCTCTTCATTTTCTATTGTTTTAATTTCCATTTCATATTCACTATTCATGTTTTCTTTTACAATTTTCTAAATAGATAAAAACACAAAATGATTTTAGAATAGTAATTGAGATAAACACATTGACTCATTGAGACCAACCCCTGAGTTTTCCACTAATCTATATGTAGGGGATAATATAAATGTATATTTCACAACTAAAATGATAGGATATCACCTGGTCTTGGGTTTTAGTGGATAACGGTGGAGATCTTCATCCTTTGTCGTGGGATGTTCTTGCATGTGGAAAACATTAGTAGAATAAGCACCATTTGAGATTCATATAGGTTCTATTTTGAGAACCTTGGGTTTTAAGAAGTTTATTTCCCCTGTTTTTCTTGATGTTTGAAATATGTTGTATCCTTCTATGAATGTGCATATAGTGATTCCATTTAGGAAGTCAAATTTCTAGCTCTTCATGACAGATTTCATCACTACCACCTAAACTAGATAGATATGTTCCTTAGATAGTTTCTCTGGTCCTTTACTGCTTTCATGTCCTATAATCTGGCTTCTTTATTTGGTTAATAATATACATATTGTTATGGTGTTCTTGTCGTTCACATAGGTCCATAGTTGACCGAAGCAGATTATATCACTATGTTCATTACTTTTCTTACATTATGTTCATCTTGAATCTATCATATTACCATTGTTTCATTTTTAATCAAATTGTTTATACTAACTCATGAACCCAATACCAAGATTAGTGGACCTTGACCGTTGAATAGGGACTACCCACATAACTTCCTTACTTCCCAATAACTTAATTCCCTACCACATAACTTCCTTTAAACAATAAAACCCCTACCTAACTTATGATACATCATACTTTAACCAATATCTTCCTAATAAATTCCCTACCTAGATTATGTTAAATCATAATCTATTAGGGGGAATAAAATACTCAGGGACTGAAAAAAGTGAGTGTAAATTATAGAGGAAATAAATTCCTCAAATTTCAATGGAACTTGGCAGATGAATGAACTATTAAGGGGAATGAAATCACTATATAAGAGATATTTTTTTAATTTAAAGGAATATTATAATAGAATTATAAGGTTTAATCCTTGAATGGTGGTGAAAGGATTCCATCAGAAGGAAGGAATCAATTTCTCAAAAAAAAATTCACTAATATGTAGGCATAATATCATCCGAACGATGATTAATTTAGTTTCTTCAAATGATTTACACTTTAATAGGATGAATTTCAATTATTATTTTGATCATGATGACATGGATATATATATTTAAATAAATAAGGCTAAGGGATTGGAAGACCATCATAATTAGGGAATTTTTTAAGTTGAAATGAAGCCTCAATGACTTGAAACAAAAACATTGATAGTGGAAGCATAAGCCTGAAACATTCATGAATAAGGAAGGTTTATCATGGTTATAATATGATTTTTATTGTTTTTAGAAGTCATATAATGATGATACTTACATCATATTCCAATTATTTGGTTATTTTATGTTTTTTGTGATTCCAGGGAGTTCATGTAAATAAGATATGAGGTGTATATTTTCTAGAGGATTTCATATGAATGATTTTTCCCAGAAAAGAAAATCATGGGAATGAGGATTACGAGGTATAGGGAAATTGGTAAGTTATTATTATCCCAAAAGTAATCCATTACAAAGATTATTGAAATGTTCAGAATGAATAGATGTAATTCAAGATCAACCCCCTTCCTAGAAACTTCAAGTTATCTATAGAACATTCACCAACATTGAAATGTGAGGCTAGATACTAGGTAAAAGTGTTGTATGCATCAGTTATAAGAAGCTTAATCTATGCAATAATTTTTTTGTGCCTTTTTATTTCCTTTATTACGGCATTAATAAGTGGATTTATGTTAATCCCTAGAAGGGTTAATTATTAATACTTGAAGTGTATCATGAAATACTTAAAGGGACTTGGAGATATAACATTTTTCTGTTGGGAAGATAATCCATTACATGGATTCATGGGTGTGGATTTTTCTAGTGATTCAAATACCCAGAAGATAATGGAAGGCTTCATGTTTATTTTTTGAGAAACAATGATCAGTTGGTTGTCTCAGCCACAACCTCTTTTTAATTTGTCTAAAATAGATGAAAATACATAGAAATAATGAAATATGTAAATGAGTTAGTCTAGTTAATACATTTACTAAAGGAACATAGAATGTCGCCAGGGGATGGAGTGTTATTTTGAGATATTCAAAGTTCCATTCAACTTTCTTAGAATCCATTGATTCATGAATGAATGAAACATGTTAACTTAAACTTCAATTTCATCAGGAATCTTCTTGAAGACAAAGTGGTAGAGTGCCAACGATCCTCTACCCAGACAATAAGAGTTCTTTGCTTTAATAATTAAAATGAGGCTTCGACCCCAACCTTAAAAAAAGACAAAGTGGTAGAGTAGTGGAAAATAACTAAGAAGAAAAATCTTCCTTAAATGTTAACACAGGTTTTAGTCCAAGAAATTTGGAGGAAGCATTGTACCTTATTTGGACTTCTGTGAAAGAAATATGTTGATAAAACTACACACATAAGGGGGAAGATTTAGATTTTTCTACATGTAAAAAGATTTTGAGTAAAGAGACATACTTTATTTATGATTCAATTGGGAGATTTTTGGGATTGTAAACAATCTTCAAGTCATCAAAATATGTTTATTTGAAGGAGAGATAACAAAAGGTCACTTATGGCTTGTTTTGTAATGACATATATCGTAATCATTATGAATGTAGTTTTATCAGAAGATGGTGATCTTTAGATAAGATTCTAGTGAAGGAAAGTGATGGTTTATCAAGTGAAAATATTGAGGTAGTGGAAGAAATTTGGAATTAAAGGTTCACCAACTATAATGGTGGGTTGATCGTGAACATTGGATGGTAATGAAACATGTTCTACTATTCGATCATCTATATAAAATTTATTTGAGATAAGTAGACTTGTATAATGATGAATCAATGTGAAATATTAGATACTTAGCTACAATATTGTTAATATTGGTTCTGCCTGATAATATAAAATTTTGAGATGTTCTTCCATGGATTTAGGAGGAAATTACAAACCATGTAATATTATTTGACCCCATTACTTTTGATATTTCCATTCTGTTTTTTCACTGTTGTTGTGTCAGTTTACTTGATGTGTGTTTCAAAAGTGTGACTTAGTGCAGTGAATGATGTGCTTAGTATACTCATCTTCCTATACACTAATCTTAGGGGGGGGAACCCAGTTTGAATTATACAGTGGAGAAACCAATAAGATGTGTGATATTACAATGGATTAGAGTCTTGTATTTCAATGGGGTTTCTTTTGAAAAGGCCCAAAATAACAGAAATCCACCAACTTAATGGTGGGATTCAAGCATCTGAAAAGAATTCCAATAGACTCCCACCAGCCTCCCCATTAAAGGGGTTGTGGGATAGTCCCAATGACAAGGACTCAATTGGGCACATGTTGTGCTCCATTAGCTCTTGTCACTTACCATACCTCCAAGATCATAACCTGAGCCTTCCTTATCCATGTTACCTACTCAAAAACATCTATAAACACACATAAAACATGCTAAAATTATACTACCACTCAATATTCTCAAAGGATTTTAAACCCATGGACATCAGGTCAATGAATAAAATGAAAATTCAATTGAGTAGTGCTATTGAAATGAAATATTTAGGGCATACACATCAAATCCTTGGTATGGAAATTACTTGGGAAAGAAATGCTATGGTGTTGTATCTTCATGCATCGGCAGTTGTCGATTATCTTTTTTGGCGGTCGGGATAGACTGGCCTGAGCTATACCTGATAAGTCAAAGAAGCACCATGTGCCCGTTATTAAACCCATGACAAAACCTTGCATGTATAAAGGAATTCCAAAGGCCACCATCAGACATGAGCTAATAATTATGTATCAGATACAATGAAAGTTAAAATGAATGACCAGAACCATAATTTCCCATGTGGTCGGTAGCTTAAAGCAGCCACCACGTATCGGAGTTGGTCGAAGTTCATTACAGGGTGGTAGGATCCGATGGATAGACTGGCCCGGGCATTCTTGGCGGTCCGGGATTTCTTGGCGGCCAGCTCGGAAAGAACAGAGCTAAACCGCACACATCCCCTAAATTGTTTAAAAAATCATTTAAATTTCTTGAAACAATTGCCTTTAAAACGTTTCAGAGTGCAACCACCCAATTCTCGTGGGTAATAAATCATTTTCTTTAACTTAAACCGCACACATCCCCTTTTATTTTAAATTAAAACTTTAAGTTCAATTTGGAAATATATATTATTTATTTTCGAGCAGAATTAAAAGTATATTATTATTATTAATTAATAATCATTTAATAATAAATATTAAATCTTAATTAATTACTAATAATTAATAAATATAATACCTAAATAATAAATAACTATTACTATTTACTATTAAACTAGTACTCAACCTATGCATTTTCACAACATGGTCATTTAATTACAAATTTTCATACACACGCTCAGAAAATTATTGTAATGATCGATGAAATTTGTGTCACTCATTGGGAGAGAGAAAATTCAAAGAAGAAATGGAGTGAGTGAGTTACTCATGATAATGGAAATAGAGTGAAGACTGACAGTAACAAATGTAGGTGGAATCATTCCATATAACTATAGATGCGAATTTATGTGCACATGTGTATATAAATTAAATCATTGTATAAAGTATGCATACAAGTGTACGTGATTTCAAAGAATGTGGCTAGAAGCATTCAACAAAACTATAGATGTGAATTTATGTGTACAGGTGTATATAAATTAAATCAATGTATGCATAAAATCATGGAGGATTAACACCCTATCTCATGGAGGATTATCGACTTCTACATGTGAAGGTCCCATGCCCCATCACGTGGGAGAGTACCGACTCCGACTATAGTATGAGGGACCATCACATCATCGGGATCAAAGGAATGCTAATCCCATACATGAACTGCTCGATACGAAGGACTCATGGACCAAAATAGTGGAGTATTAACTCTATGATTAATGTTTACCCTGACATTAGAATTTCACTAACTACCATAAAAGAAAGTTTTCACAGCGCTACCCTTTAACAACGCTAAAAAAAGCGATGATAAAGGGGGTATCATTATCAACGTTAAAAAAATGCTAATAAAAGATACTTTTAACAGCGCTAAAAAAAGTGACGTTAAAAGTGTCACTTTATTAGCATTTTTTAGCACTGATAAAGATACCTCATTTATCAGCGTTTTTAGCACTGTTAAAGCCCCCCTTTATCAGTGCTTTTTTTAGTAGTACTGATAAAGGGGGGTTTTTATTGGTGCTTTTTTTATTGGCGCTGATAAAGGGTATATTTAAAAAAATATTACATTAAAAATATTATATTGATATATAAATATATAAATATATTTATATTGATAGAAATATAATATGTATTTCTTAAATATGTTTAGATAAGTATAAATAAACATTTACACTTAATATATAAAATATCTAGTGAAAATAGATTAAAAAATATTTAAATAATATTATTAATGAATAATTTTCTAATTATCATCGAGTAATAATCATTTAATAACAATTTGAAGACACAAAAAAATAAAAAATTAATAAAAGATCTTAAATAAGTTGAAAACGTAACTCAAACTTCAAACATTCATAACTTTTTATCCGGATGTCCGTCTGAGCTCTACCACATATCAAATCGAAGCTTGCGACGATTTCTAGGCGTTGATGACACAAGAGAATCTTTTTTCACATTTTTCAAGGTCATAAAAGGCCCAGGAGGCCTCAAAAACTAAGTTTTTAGTTGGGATACCCAAATTTTTTAACATTCGATGGAATTTCAGCCTCGTTTAAGGGGGTCTTTTTTCCTTTTTTCAGCAAGAAATGAATTTATTTCGAGGGATTGCATTCATATTGATATTATGAATTTGAAATTTTATCTTTTTTTACAATGTACTATTATTTATAATCAAATATATACAAATATATACATATTTTTTTATGTATTCACACATAAAAATTTAATTTTATAAATAAATAATTAAACATATTTACATATAAAATATATTTCTCAATATATAAGACTTATCTAAATAAAAACTAATATTCATTTTATTTAAAATACAAATATATGAATATTTATAAACCTATATAATGTGTGTGTGTGTGTATTTGTGTGCCTATACTAACAAACTGATATATATTATCTATATATTCTAACATATTTATATACATATTAATATATAATATTTATAAATATATATAAACATGTATAATTATACTTACAGACACACACATATAATATATATCTATGTGTGTGTGTTGTATATATGTATTTATTTATTTATACACAAAAAAACATATTTCATAAATGTATTTAAAACTGATCTTATAAATATATATTAATATATGAATAAATATATGGATAAAAAAATATAACTACATATATATAAATAAATTTATATAAATATATATTAATATATGAATAAATATATAAATATATAAATATATAAATATATAAATATATAAATATATAAATATATAAATATATAAATATATAAATATATAAATATATAAATATATAAATATATAGATATATAAATATATAAATATAACTATATATGTATATATATATATTAATATTAATATATATATATATATATGTTAATATAAATATATATTAATATAAATTTTTATATGATAATATAAATATATATTAATATACGAATAAATATAAATAAATATATAAATAAATAAATAGATATATCATTGAATGGAGAGAAAAGCAACATGAAAGAGTGGTAAAGGGTCCAAACACGTAGGGGAGAGGTCTCGAGTTCAAATCCAGGAGAAGATTGGGGCCCACACATGGGTTGGTGAAGGGTGGTGCTAGCATTGTTAAATGGTTGGGGGGTGGTTGGGGCGTATAGGGGTGGCTAGGTAATGCGGGTAGGGTGCTTCATAGCACTGTTGAAGGGGGGTCAAGTGCTGTTAAAACCCTCCGATTTGCAAATATTTTTTTAAATCTTATCATCGCTTTTAAAAAAGTGCTAATAAAAGAGGTCATTTATCAGCGCTGAAAAAATCAATGATAAAGGACCCTTTTATCAGTGCTATTTTTTAGCACTGATAAAAGAGATGCCCTTTTAACAGCACTTCGATTATTAGCATTTTTAGCACTGATAAAGGCCATTTTTAGTACTGATAAAACCCTATTTTGTAGTAGTGATAGGAGTACCTGAACCCAATGTTTTCTTCGAATGTCTTGTCCAAACTCTATCACCTCATTTGCAAGGATGAGATCCTATAACATCAAAATATGCCTTGTAAATGGTCTCTGATAACTATGAGAATCATTTAATTGTTATATATTTGAAAATTCAATTAGAAAAGACTATTTACTTGTCTTATTCTGACACCCAAGCAATAAGGTACAATAACCACCAAAGAAAACATAGTACATGAGATGTGCTCTTCCAGTCATAGAATGTCCTAGGCATGTACTACAACCCATGTAATATGATGTGTACCCCAACCAATGTTGAACAGGGTGGTTGGGCCTGTACTCTTCCACTTCTTGGGTTGTGTGGTTCTGTAGAACATGGTGTGTGACATGCAGTCACACCCTATGTAATATCCATACGTAAAACACCGTTGAAAGAAAAAGCTACATGAAATGCATGGACGTAATTTACAAAAGAAAATATAGTTAGGCCATTCGCTCATTTTTCATTTTCTTATGAATGAGATTAGATGAAACTTGAAATTGAATATCATTGACCAAAATCCAATTTAAATGCACATTTTCTATTTTGATTTGAATCATTATCCTCAATTTTTTACATATTTTTTTTCATGAAAAAACCATCAATTATTAGATGAAACATGAATTCATACAATAATATAATCATATAGTATAGTTCAAACAACACAATGATGAATTTTTAATGAAGTACATATATATACAGAATTAATATTATATATTATTTATGCCTATTTTATTATGAAAATTGTGAAAAATATATTACTGTGTATTCTATAACAACATGTTTTACTTGAATAAACACACTAATAACCTACCTTTTAAATATTTCAATATACAACATTTGATATAATTAAAATCAAAATTTATGGTGAGAAAAGATGATTTTAGTGTGAATACCATGTAATGTATGTGTAATTTGATGAAAATATAACATAGAAAAACTCTACCTATGCAGTGGGATAATCATATAAATTTAAAAATTAATGTAACCTAAAGTATGACTTGGGATAGACAGGGCATCAATCTCTATTATCATTTGTACCAAATGGTTTAATTAGTCCAAAGTCAAAACCTAACATATATTTATCAAAATATAGCAAAGATATGTAAAGGAACCAATTGAAAGACGTTCCAATTATGTATTCACCAATAATGTTAACATTTTTGCATTCCATTAAAACAATTGCATAAAAACATTTTTAAATTGTAATTTTCTTGAAATAAATTTCATAGGGATGCATTTCTACAACAAACCACCAACACAAATTCTAAATGTACTATAAACCAAGTGACTATGAAGAGGGATTTTTTCATTATCATATCACGATTTAAAAAATTCAAAGTCTAATTATATTGTGTTTAAGTATAGGAGGATCTGGTGTTGAGTAAATACAAAGTAAAATACACTCATAAACACCTGAAAATGAAATCTTATGGTTTCATGCTTTCAATACACAAGTCAACTCTTTTGGATTGAGATGGGTTGGATGAGGATGAAGAGAAGGAGATTCTTTTTCCAGGTCTTGGTGACTCCATACCCATCCTCCCCTTGGTAGAAAAAGTGTGACCCTTGAACCATGTTAGAATTTATGCTCACAAAAGGCTAAGAAAATATGGTCTTCTCGAACATACACTTATTTAAGCTCTTCCATGTCTCATGGATCAACCCTATGATGTGCTCTCGAGAAACCTCTTCTAATGTTCCCATCTCACTCATGTAGCACTGGATAAGCTTCCAAATATCACCTCCTTCAATCTCTTCCTGGATAATCATGAAAATCGTGAATGAAATTAGATGATAGGAATGATTTTAGAAAAAAGTAAAAAAAAACCAAAAATTATAAAAATAATTTAAAATGAATGTACCTAGGAGGTCCCAAGATCATTGTATAGGTGATTGAGAAGGCTAGAGTAGTGGAGGAGAGGCGAGATAGTGTTGACATGATCATCTCTCTCAAATTAAATTTTCTGATCATTCAGTTTTTAGAAAAGTAGTTGTGAGGGATATGACGAATGTTATGAAAACCAGCCCATTCTCAAAGTATTCATATAGTGTTGGATTACATTTTTTTTGAAACCACCTGGATTATTTTAGGTATGTCTTACACAATATTCCTACTAAACAAAAATGGAAATAGAAACTATAATTAATAATATTATCATTATGTATAAGCATAATCATAATTAATCACAAAGACTATTTTTATTTTTCATGAAATTTTCTGGGAGATAGGGTAGAGAGAGACTAAACACTTTTTTTATATGTGGTATGCCATTTGAGCCTTTATCTTTGAAGAGGTCATAGCTAATCTGGTTGGTGGGGTTTAATGAAGCAATAATATCCAAACTAATGTTTTTGGGAAATTTTTGTATAGTGTTTACATCCCACCTGAATAATTTGATTGAGAATAAAAATAAAGCCAAAATCCATTATTAGAACTATTGTTGAATCACAATAAATTATGAGTGCAGTGACTATTCATATAATTTACATGTCAATAGCATCTGTGATGATCTCATGTTCCTCTGATGTACCATGAAAATCATATATATCATCAATCATGGTTATAAAACATCCTTGTTTAGCCACTCCCTCTACGATTTTGCTATATTGTGGCTCAAACAACATGGAACAACCCCACATGAGGTTTTGTATCAACATGATTCTATAAAAATCAAGTTTGTCCAAACCAAGTTCCACCTACCACCTATACATAAAAAATAGATGAAGAATATCACCTATTAAAGAATTGTGTGAGAGAAATGAAAATTTAATGAGGGATTCCTGCATACTTTTCTATGTTTTTGAGATATTTTTATTGAATGGATTGCACCATGTTAAATTCTTGCTTTGAAATCCTCAACAAGATAGGGTTTCAGTTCTCATGTTTCTCAAACTCCTCGATGAACCACCTTAACTCAAACCTGGAAGTAGACCGGAGCAACAGTGAATCCAAAGAATGCTCCTCTAGTCTCTTCATGGAGCATAGGGAAATATTCTCCTTGATGCTGTTGAGATGAATTGTAACATCCCAGAATTTCTGTATAATTTTTTTTATATATAATTATTTTAAGACCGAGAAATTTGACGGCACGTAATTCCAAGGCCTGGAGTTCCCAAAATGATCTGTTGAAAAATGTTAAACTTTAAATAGCACGCGTGAGAAGTTTCTTGAAAAAGTGGAATAACTCCTAAATGGTCATCTGAATCAGAAATCCTAGGGCACCGTTGCAATTAGGATGATGGGTTTACCCAAGGAACGACTTCATTTTTTTCGGCATAGGCCTCCAGTGAGAAAACCTGAAAATGACATAACCGTAAATAAAATAATTAAATAAAAATATTTTATTTTTAAAATGCTTATAACTCAAGAACAGTGACTCATATTAAAAATATGAGACCACCGATGAACTCGTGAGAGTATTCTTTCTTTAGGCAGACCCTAACATTGGCCGGTGAGGGGAAAAATGGAAGTTCGTTTTTGGCCATAAATAAAATAATTAAGTAACAATTATTTATTGTTAAATACTTTAACTTATAAACGATAACTCATATTAAAAATCTGAGAGTACTATTGGATTCGTGGGGGAGTGCTTCCCTTAGGCGAAGCCTAACCTCGACCGGCGTGATTCAAGGGTGACTGTTAATAATTTTTGATCTTTTTTAAGGCACGTTCAGCAAACGTGCAAGCGGGATTTTCTATCTTTTGAACCATCAATCAAATTGAAAATATGAGGGTATTGTTGAATTTAGAATGTTGGGATTCACCTAAAAATGAATTAACTTCGACCGGCAAGGGCCGAGCGGAAAAGTTATTTTTTGGACTTTTTGAAAAAAATAATAAAATAATTTAAATAAATTATTTATTTTTCTTTCTCACTTTGGAGTGGCGGACGACGATGCTGCAGGGAAGCGACAAGGCGATGACGATGTACATCTATGAGACTCATCAATGGCCCATTATCTCACAACGTAACGACGCTTTAATGGCGCGTAACAACGATGTTATTTCATAAACGAAACAGTGTAACGACGCGACTCCACATCATTATGGGAACATTGCGACGTGCTTCTATTTATAATTAGACGTTCTAGGGAAATATGGATTAGAAATTTGGAGAATTATCTGGTGAACCTCTGATGGACTTCCACCCCAGCGAAGAACGAAGAACGTCAGTGGAACTTCTCCTTCTTCGATGCCTTTCGAATATCGGAACCGAGAAGCGACACTGATGTCCTAACCCCTTGAGGACGAACGTGCAACAACGAACTTCAAGAGGTAGGGGTTGTTTGATTTTAAAGTTTCCCCATTTTTTTTCAAAATGACGAATGAGGATTAACACACGAACATGTTAATCTGCAGAACGTGCGTTCTTGTGGGAGGGTGACTTTTTTTTGGGTTTCTTTATCTGAGATTTATTTATATTTTTTGTTCAAAATAAAATCCCTGGACCTCCCTTATTTTATAAACTTCTAACGTGGAGGGCCCGGGCTGACACAAACAAGGCCCAAGCCCCTCCGACATGTGTGTTCTTCATGAAAAAACTTTCAAATCAACAATAAGGTAGTTTTGAGACTGTCGTGATGGAGAGGAAAATCTCTGGATAATGCAGGCGCAAGCGACACAAATAACGGACCACCGGTGTGGACCCGGTGGTCCACAGAAGAATATACCGGCGCACCAGTGCTGGCGATGGACATAGGTGGGAGGAGGCGCACCAATACGGCACGCCGGAGGAAAGGCTACGACTGGACCAGGCCACGGCGTAGCAGAAGGAACCGCAGTCTGAGCCGGCGGCTGGAAGCGGTCAACGCAGTCGGTGGACCGTGTCGGAGACTAGCGGATGCGGCACCTAGCCGCGTCCCGCACGACGGGCTGCGTTTTCTTGACCGCAATGGAGGAGGTGCCTCATGGAAACCCGCGAGGTGATGGAAGCGGATGGATGTGACTCCCAGCCACGTCTAATGAAGCAGACCAGACAGCCTCTTGAGGAATGGGTGGGGCGCGAAGCACCCAGCAGGTCGGACCCGCAGTTCACCCAGCCGGGACGGACCTGAGACCGACAGTCCAAATCATACCAGAAGGCCGGACCCACACCCAGCAAGATAGACCCGCGCCGGCAGGCTGAAACCGCACCCTCTTCAGGCTGGGCCTGAGAAGACCGTGTTGCTGGGCGACTCGGTGGGTTGGACCCTTGGCCAACCGGGCCAGGTCCAGCGAGGCCTATTGGGCCTGGACGGACCAGACTGACCTCGACCTACACAAGGTTGGATCGAGTCTGTCTTAGTGAACCAGGGTATGTGGGACCCCCAGGCCGGGTTGGTTGGGTCGTTCCGACCGGGTCGGACCGGGTCCCGTCGCAACCGGTCTCCTGGTTACTAAAACGTCAGTATCTTGCAAACCGTATGTCCGTTTGAGGATCCATTTGCGGCATTGGGACCCTTCGGACGAGGCGGTACTTTTGTGATACTCCACGTTACTTTAAAAGAAAGTTGAGGTTTGGCCGAGTTGGATCAAACCCAAACCTAACCGGGCCCTCAACACTAAAATGTCTATAACTTACAGACCGTGCATCCGATTGACGCGCCATCTATTGCATTAGAACCCTTATGAAATGAAGGATCATTGAGTTAATTATTTGTGAGACATAGTTCCAGTGGAAATACAACCAATGGCTTGAGGAGCGGTTCTCCCAAGTACAATACGTAGGAAAACCTACGAATGGTTGAGATATGAAGATTTCTGATTTTCTACTCTATGTGACTCGACAGCCCAGTGGGAAGCACATCTATGTGACTTGGTAGGCCCATGGTGGGGAGAACCTCTGTGTGACTTGGTAGACCCATGATACTCGACAGCAGAAGTACCTCATCAGGCCACAATGGGGAGCGACTCTATGTGACCCAGCAGACCCACGGTACGCGATGGGGAGGAGTACCTAGGCAGTTCAAGGTTAGTGGGAAATGGCTCTGTGTGACCCAGTAGGCCCACTGTACTTGATGGAGGAGGAGTTCTCCAACAACTGAGGTGTTCGACAATGTGAATGGTGATGCTACTGTTACTACCATTGAATATACCTGGTGTGAGCTGTCTTGTGTTTCGTGCCTTAATTTTAGGAATTGTTGTGTGTTATTTTCTTTTTGTTTTGGAGTCCCTACTGAGTACTGTGTTACTCACCCCTGCACGGGCTTCGCTCACACGTGGTATGTCTGGTGCAGACGACTAACGTTTCAATGGGGGTGCTCAGGGAGACGGGATAGACGAACATTACAGTTGTGGACTTGGTGTCCTAGGACTAGGCATGGCCCAGTAGGACCAGGCAGACAAGATGTACTACTTTGGATTTCCAATAGCTTCACTACTCTCATGATTAGGTGGGGTTTACTATAGCAGGCCATCAGAGCACTTTTTGTACTTTACAGTTTTTAGTACTTCTTCTTGGGTTTGTATTCTGGACTGCTTTCTTTCTGCTATACTTGAACTCAGTTTATTCAGTGGTACGTTTTTTCCCTTTTGTGAGTTAGGACTTGGTTGGGTGTGTGTGTGTGTGTAAAGATGTCCAGGTTAATGCCTCCCACTTGCAGGTTAATGACTTCGGTGCTAGTTTTCAGCCTCTGTCCTTTGAGAGGTGGTCTTGGGGTAGTCACGGCATGGTCCCTGGGGGATGGGTCGTGACATGAACAATGGCAAAGTCCATCACCTCATCCAGTACCCATTCACCTTCCCACCCCAGAAAAGACCCCTCATCCATATCACACTCACCTTCCCATTGCCATTTCTCCAACATCCACGGCAGTGACACACATTAAAATTATGCAACTGTTTAATGAGTATGTACATCAAATCTATTAAAAAATGTTTTAATATATACATGAAAACATGATACTCTATTTTCCCATACTAGTGACACATATTACATCAACTTCTTAACATAATTACATCCTTCCACTCCACATTATGTTAACTTCTTTACATAACATCGAGTAGGGATCTCACCATTACATTATCATATAACATAATGTTGAGAGGGGGAAATAATGTTATGATTCATAAAAAATGTTTTTCATTTAATAGATAAAGACACACATTGATTCGAAAAGGAATACATCTATGATACTATTGATGGGTTTTAGTGGTTCATTATGTGAACAAAATAAATGAAATAAAACTCATATATATGCTCAACCTATCCTTTACAGAATCCAAAATAATTGGAGTGAAGAACATAAATAATGCGTACCTGAGGTGATGTGTGATCCATCCTTGAATATTCATTATACACCTAATAAAATTGAACAACTATGAAACTAAAGTGTATAAAAAATTCATAAACAGTACATATAAATTGATTTACAAAGGCATGCATGTTCTATGAGTTTCTTATGCACTCATGTTTCCTAACCACCATTGCATCTGACCACCCTAACCTGGTTCGATGTGTTTAGGTAAAAAAAATGGGGACAATAAACCTACGTAATATGATTTACAAATTGTTGGTCCACTTTGCATTATCAATAGAATATCATACACAATTTTGGTCGTGTTTGAAGAGCATGCTGGAAGCACAAAATAGCCTCATTTGGCATTCCTAGAGCTTGTAAAAGGTTAAAAAATTTCCCTAGTCAAGTAAAAAATAAGTCATTTGTAGCAATACAAAGTAACCAAAACATACCTTATAGACATTTCCAATGTTTAAGTAGGCATCAAGAAATATAGGTTTCAACTTTACATCTTCTTGAATGAAATAAATTAGTAGGAAGGAAATAAAAATAAAAAAATGGTAAAGGTCACCAAATTCACAAAATGGGGGTACAGGGGGAGGTGGCCAGTTGGTAGGAAGATACATTATATATAGTGGTTGATTATGGGAAAGGTAACCAAAGTCACAAAATGTATATATATATAAAATATATAAATTTCAAATCATACACATTCAAATCTGAAAATCAAGAATATCAAACCACTATTGGATTTGATAACCTGGTTAAACAATAGTCATAACTAAAAATCATGAATAACACATGTTTTATGCAATATGGAGAGCCTAATGAAAGTGTAAAATTGTAAGTAGAATACATACATAGTCAATAGTCAATCAATATATATGCATAATTGTATTTCAAATATGATATAGTATACACATATACACAATAATACAGTGTCAATATATTCAAAGTGAAAAATGATACAGAATTCTTGACAGAGTTGATAAAGATCCTAAATTACAGAGGAATAACTATTTACCTAAATCAATAGAAATACAGATTATAGAGAAATGAGTATTCATATGATACAGTAAGAATAATATAAACTGTAAAGTGAAACACTTTTACATAATCAATAAACATATACATATCATGTATACATAATAATACACATTATATAAAAACCACTTACTGAAATTTAGAAATTTTATGATGGAGTGTGTCGCTGAAATATATAATACACTGAACAATCTATGTTCAACTCGACATTAGAAAATAAGAAATTGAACCCATGATCCTAGGATATTGGGAATCATAAATTAGAAGACAGAGAACAATCATTTCAAAACAAGTATTACAAAATTGTAAATAGTTTGGATGATCAATAATGTTTAAAAAAATGGGTATGGAAGTATCATATCCATGGATATGATGTTTATTTGGTGTTAATGATGTTATAAGAGGACTAATTTATGGAAAAAATTAATGGAATAAAATATATGAAAAATAAAAAATTCAGAGTAAACAACTGTAGGGAAAAAATGGAAGGTACAAAATATGCGTACATAAGGAAACTGAAAATATTAAGACTCCTATGAAATTATAAGGAAAGTGATGAATGAAAATAAATGAATCACTTTAATTATAAAATGGATTATGAAAGATTATAGGGAAATTATACTAAGAGTATGAAAGATTACTAGAGGCCCATTTGAATGTTACCTTCAAAATAACCTGTATGAAATAAAGGAGAAATCTAAGAAAATTATCCAGTTTTAAAAAAATGGTAAATTCTCCCGAACCATAATCCTGATTATCCTTTTCTTCTATGTTATAACCCCCTAAAAAATATTATGAAAATAACTTAAAAACTAAAAAAACAATTTTCCAAAAAAATATCTAATCTTAAAAGAAATTCAAACCAATGTAAACGATAATGTATCATTGCATTGTAAATGAAGATGATTTTCATACTGCTATATGAAACCAAAAAATCCAAAATGACCAAAAAATCCACAATGATCCTTATGGTAACATAAAATATATATTCTAAATGATACTGAGTGTAATATCATAAGTGAAGGGAAATAAAATGGAAAAGGTTTTCCTATATAGTTCTAATCATAGATGGAGTGGGGAGGCCCTTTTATAGAGTGACAATGTGTAATTTTTACATGAATAGAACAACATATTACATTTGATAATGATGGATTATTTTTCATAATAACATGCAGTGGGTGACTTACCTACTCTTTTTGATAGGTGGTTGTTTTCAGTGCTTATACCAAATAACGGTAGTGTACATTTTATTTTTTTGTTTAATCATGACAATTGAGGGAACCAATATATCCGCATAAATGTTGTTAACATATAGACTCTCATGAATCTATATCAACCTAAAAAATATAGACCAAACATGGAGGTGTATATAGATGCTCATTCACAATTATCCTAAAGAGCCCATAAAAAATCCCTCATTTCACATTACATCTGCATCATCTCAAAAATAAAACCCTTTGTCCAAACACATGTGGGTAAAATATAAAGTAATTTTAAAATGGAAACTACCTGCTTGATAGAAGTAATCAAGATTTAATGATAGATAGTATGGTATGAGATCCTTTTTTCCATTCCCTAAAGCATTCTCAATTGAAATGAATATGCTTCAACTTATCCATCACTAAAATGAAACATGGAAGTGGCACATGCATTATTATTTAGGTCATATATGTAAGATTTTAACAATAAAATTAATGATGTAAGGTGATTAGGGAAATTTTTGGCTATACTATGTTTGAAAACACGTTGAAAACTCCATATAATATTCACAAGTCAAAGATTTATTATAAAATTAAAAAGGATACAAATAGAGTAGAATAGAAGATGGATGTATGATAGGAATCTCCTCATAACTAAACCTACAACTAAATAAACACAATATGATCACCTGTGATGCACATTTTGACCATAGATACTTTTAGGTGGAAGAATTTAACACAATGTAATCCATACACACTCAGTTGCACAAGATGAAAATTATACATGGAACCACTAATAAAAAAATAGAATAAAACACTCAAATACTATGGATGACATAACCAATCACAGTGGGGTAGGATTATGCATTAATTTTAGAATAATTATTAAAAAAAAATGTTTTTTGGACGATCAATACTATTTAAAAAAATGGGTATGGATTATCATATCCATGGATATGACGTTTCTTTGGTGTTAATGATGTAAGAAGAGGCCTAATTTATGGGGAAAATAATGAATAAAAAATACATGAAAAATAACAAATTCATAGGAAACAACTATAGAAAAAAAACTAAAGATACAAAATACATGACTACAATGAAATTAAAAATATTGAGACTCTTATGAAATTATAAGGAAATTGACGAATGAAAACAAATGAATCAATTTCATTAAATAAATGGATGATGAAAGATTATAGGAAAATTATACTAAGAGTATGAAATATTACCATAGGTCCATTCGAATGTTACATGTTAAATAACCTATATGATACAAATGAGAATAATGATTTAATGAAATGATTTTTGGATGATCAATAATGTTTAAAATAATTGGTATGGAAGTATCATATCCATGGATATATTGTTTCTTTGGAGTTAATGATGTAAGAAGAGGCCTAATTGATGGGATAAATAATGAATGTAATAAAATACATGAAAAATATAAAATTTAGAGGAAACAACTATAAAGAAAAATGGAAGATACAAAAGACATGATTGTAAGGAAACTAAAAATATTGAGGCACATATGAAATTATAAGGAAAGTGATGAATGAAAAGAGATGAATCAATTTCATTAAAAAAATGGATGTTGACTGTTCATAGGGAAATTATAGTAAGAGGATGAAAGATTACCATAGGTTTATTCAAATGTTACTTGCTAAATAAACTGTATTATTTTTAGGACCTTTTGATTTTTTACACCATTTTTTAAAACATTTTACAATATGAAATATAGTGTATGTTTAAATATAAAAACATAAAATAGGTTGGATTTTTTTTAAAAAATGGGGTTCATTCTTTATTTTAAAAAAATGTTTACAACATGAAAATATATCTTCATGGTTTAAACAAATGAAAATGATTAAATTTTTAACTTATATACATTTTAATTTTTACTTACAGTAGTTCATGAAATTAAAATACATAGCCAAATGATCAGAGAACATAGTATAAGAGGCATGCTTACAGTTTAAGAATTATGTTAAGTGGTTGCCTTGAAAATATGACACTCTCTTGATGATGTGTTGGAATTCCAAGAGTATTTCCATAGTGACTTAGAGAATACCTTTGATAAACATAGAAGACAGAGTAAGAATTTAAATGAATTGGGTTATTAGACATTGTTCATCTAGGAGAAGAAACCATTATTAGAAAAAATTGTTTACCATACCTTGGAAATATAGCAGTTGGTTGATGATGATTTGGAGAAAAGATTCATTGTGAAGCTAGGTCATGTAGCTGGAATCAATTTTATAAAAATACCTTGGAAATATAGTTGTCAGTGGATGATTATTCATAGAAAAGTGATTTGTAGGATGCATTCAATATTTATCCAAAACCTGTATGAGAATGATGAGGTCGAGTTATGGATGAAAGGAGATGTATAGTTGAGGAGGGAGACGAGATTGTAGGGTAAGGGAGATGATATTTCAAGAAATAATTTTCACGAAGCCCTAACATAATTGATGAGGGAGAGAAGATTTTGGGAGAGGGAATGAAAGAATAAAGTAATGGGATTTCGCATAGATGGGAGGGGTGGCGGCTGAAATGTTGGAGTCGAATGATTTGAGAAAGGGGACATATTAGCCACAATTAATTTGGGTATCGATATTGCCAGAGAGTTGGACATAGATGTAGAATAGTTTGAGAATGAAGGAGCTTGAACACGTGGAGGGGGATGGAACATGCTTTACTATAGATAATTAATATTATTAATTAAATAATTAATATTAATATTATTAAAAAAATATTAATAAATAACTCACTAATGATTAATTAATTAATAATTAATTATTAATAGTTAATAGTTACCAATTAATTAGGAATTAAACTATATTTAATTAGTTATTAATAATTTTCATTACTAATTAACTAGTTAGTCAATAATTACTATTAATTATTATTAAAAAATTACTAATAAATATTTATGAATATTATTTAGTTACTAAATATTAACAATAATGATTAAATTAATAAAATAATAATTTTCAATTATCTGTTGTTAAATTAGTATTAATTAATTAATTAATTTTTACTAATTAATATTAATTACTAATAAATATTAATTTAATAATATTATTTAATATTTAATAATATTAATGAATTAAATAATTGTTGCAAATCTGGTTTTGGATAGGGAGTAGCCCACTGTTGACAAAGCTAGATTGGATCTAAACAGAGGGAAACCTGGTGAGGCTTCAGATTCTAAGGAAGATGTTGTAGACAAGGTGAACCTTGCCGATAAGATTGCTGACTCTCAACATTATTCCAAAAACCATGTTTTGAGTAGTGGTAGGGATGATGAAGCTATGAAGGAGTATCATTCTTGTAGAAATTTTCTAGCTAATGGGTTGGAGGAGTCCAAACCTGTGTATTGTCAAATAGATGGTGAGAATGAAGTTCACAACTACATATGTGGCTTTTAAAAGCACTAGAAAATGTATTTATTAGTGATAAAAAAGTGTTTTTGATTTAAGTTCCATTAAAAGTTTTTCACTATTTTCTGCACTAAAAAATCACTCGTAAATGTGGTCATTTATCAGCACTAGTTTAGTGGTGATAAATGTCGTACTACTTCACTTTTATGTTAAAATCATAGCACACTGAAACATCAAATACACTTGTACATGAAAAATTCATAATTTAATTGAAATAAAAATTACATCACAAATATGGGAAAAAAACTATATTATAAACATTTCAAGCATTGTTTTTTATAATTACATTAGCAATTGGTATCACAAAAATTCAATAACAACAATGGTTTCATTGTCTTTATCACCTGACCCCCTCTAAAAAAAATCTGATCATGGTATCAATTGTTTAAAAAACCACTGAAGATCAAGAAGAATAATCCATCTGTATAGGAAAAAAATTCTTATGTTAATAATACTGTAAAGAAAAAAATTAATCATAAATATGAAAAAATTCATTAATAGAATGTCAATTTTAAATAAAAGTACACACTTGGAGTCATACCAGTCACACTGTGTATCAGATTGACATGAAAATGATTTCTACATGTCAGAAGTGAATCAAGAATCATTTTCCTAAAGTATCAAAAAAATACAAATGAGTTTTCTAGGTTTTGAGTATGTCACATGTCTTTTTTACTAAAATGTCAATTTAAACTGAAAACATGTATTTTGAGCCATATCGGTCACATCATGTGTTAGTTTGATGTGATATTGATTCCTATACATCAAAAATGACTTATGAATCATTTTTGTAAAGTATCAGGACAATCCGAGCACATTTTCTTTATTTTTAGTCAGTAACACTCATTTTGAACTAAAGTTTATATTTTAAAATGATAACAGATACTTTGAGTCATTATCATACCCCTACCATGGTTTTTACTTTATTTTATTCTTTTCTTGGATTTGGTTATTTTGGTTGGGGTTTGGGTTGAGTTCTCATTGGAATTTTTTTGTTTTGGAGGATTCAGGTGAGGTTTAGCCTGGTGTACGGTTAGTGCGCACATTTTGGGGGAAAACTGCGTGGCCTGTTAAGGCTCAGGGGTTTTTGAGTTTTTTTATTCTATCATGGTTTGTCTATCAAGGTTTGAGTATGGTTTGGGACAAACTGTGTGAAGCCTAAGAGAAATTTCATGGCTCTTGGATGGTGTCTGGGGTAGAAGCATGGATTGTACACGATTTGCTGAAACTAAACGACAAACATGCGGGAAGGCTCTTTCATTTGACATAGCCATTTTTCAAAGCTATCAAAATATTTCCCAAAATGTGGGACTAGCCAGTGCAATCTTTCTGATGGAAGACGTTATAAGGATAGAAAATAATAATGATGGTCACTGCATTTATTTCACTCAAAGAGGGTGACACCCTACAATTATTCCCCCATTTAATTTGGTAAAATAAATTTAATTTGGTAAAATAAATTTAATTTAGGGGATCCCAAGGAGGGTGACGACTGGCTATAAAAAGAGATCTCCTACAATAGTTTTCATCATCATATTCTCAAGCAACACATATTTAGTTTTGAGTGAAGTATTTTGTGAGGAGTTTCTCCACATATTTAAGAGATAATGTCCTGTGTGTTTTCTCCTTGTAGTTGAGCGAGTTTTTAACTAGGTTTTACCATAGTGAAATCCTTCTATTTTCCAATGGCTTTTACCCCTTTCATTTGGGGGATTTTTCAACATTACATCTGGTGTTCATTTTATTTCCATGTTTTTGAACATTATTTATATCATGCAATTATTGTTTTACTAAAGGACTAATTATTTCTGATCCAAAAAAGAGGTATCAAAGGCGAGCTTCTAGCCCTAGGAAATTTTGGACTAACGACGTGTCCAAATGGTGGTGTAATTTGAGATTGAAAAATTAAATGGAAATAATTTTTCATTGTCGAAAATGAGGATGAAAGCGGTGCTATGGAAATATAATTTCATAATCACAATTAGCAAAAAATAGGTGGGTGTGATGGATGAGAGATGAAATGAAATGGACAGGAATGCTATTTCCAACATCTATTTGGTTTTCAAAGAGGGGTCTAGTCAAGAATTGTAGATAAAAAGATGGAAAAGGAAATATGGGATACTCTAATAAAATTGTATGAGGAAAAGTCACTCCACAAAGAAAAATTCTTGAAGATAAAATTATACACTCTTCGAATAGTAGATTCATCATCAGTGAACAATCACATCAACACCCTCAATACCCTTTTTGTTCAGCTTACGATGTTGATCTATAAAATTATGAATATTGAACATGCAAATATTCTTATCCAGATTTTTCTAGATTCATATGATCAACATATAATTAACCTCACCAATAATATCCTAATGGATATGTTTCCCTTAATGATGTTGTAGCTGCAGTTTTTGAATAATAAAGTTGGTTCAAAATAAAGGAAAATAGGAATAAAAATTCACACCAAGTGGAAGCTCTGTCAATAGAAAGATGAATAATTATGGAGTGTGGTTCGAGTGGGAGTCAAAATCCTGGTAGGTCTAAATCTAGGAGAAAGAAAAAAAAACATCAAATGTTACAGTTTCGGTAAGAGGGGGCATGTCAGCAAAGACTTTTTGAATAATAAGGGTGGTGAAAAAAACACTCAAGGAAATGTGGTGAGTATATCTGGAAATGGAGCTGTACTAGTCAGTGAAGCAACAATGACTATTGAAGGTAGATACAATTTTGAGGATGAATGAATTATTGGCTCAGGTGAAACATGGCACATGACCTCTCGATGGGAATGTTTTTATCAATATGAATCTATCCCAGAAGGACTTTTTTACATGGGGAATGATCATACATTGAAGATCGTTGGAGTAAACACCATATAACTGATGATTCATGATAACATAGGTCGAACCATTCAAGGAGTATGCCATGTTCATGGCCTCAAGAAGAATATTTTTTCCTTGGGAAATTTTGATGGTATTAGATGCAAGACTCACATCGAGAAAGGGATGATGAATATTTTGAAGGGAGAACTTGTAGTGATGAAGGCATAAAATATCTCAAATAACATGTAAATTATTATGGGTGAAACATACAAGGAAGTGGAGATAGTTTTTTCATGAACTACCTAAATGGAAGCATTGATGACATTATAGAACCAGAAGCTTCACCATATGTATGAACGAGGCCTAAATATTATTTTTTATGGAAGTTGATATATAGGCTTAAAAAGGTATCATTACCATTTTATACGAATTTTTTTGAGTAAGAAACACAGGTTGAAGTTTGGAACATCAATGATAATGAGCAAGGAGATCTTGTAGTTGATATATTCTGATGTTTGGAAAGCACTGGTTGTATCCCTAGGAGGAGCAAGGTACTTTGTAACTTTCATTTATGAAAATTCTTGGAGATGTTGGGTGTCTCCAATCAAGAGGATATCATATTTCTTTGAAGTCATCAAAACACTCAAAGTGTGGAAGGATCTTGAATCTAAAAAGAAGATTATGTATTTGGGGATTGACAATGGTGGAGAATATACAAGAGAGGAGTTTGATTCTTTTTTTCAATAGGAAGTCATAAAGTGATAGTTCATAGTGGCATAAACTCCTTGATAGAATATAGTGGAAGAGTATATGAATAAAAACCTTTTAGACAGAATAAGAGAGATGCTGAAGAATGAAGGAGTTACCAAGACATTTTGGGAAGAAGTAGTAAATACCACATTCTATGTGATTAATCAATCCTCTTTAGTGGAAATCGATCTAAAGAAACTGATGGATATGTGTACTAGTAAATCCATTTATTATTCTCAATTTCATGCTTTTGGAAGTTCTTTATATGCACTGTTTAATGGCTAGGAAAGATCAAATTTGGACTCGAGATCCAAGGAATGTATCTTCTTGGGATATATTGATGGTGTAAAGGGGAATCATTTGTGGGATCCCACATCCCAAAAAATTATCAGCAATAGAGATTTAATTTTTGTATAAGACAAGGTGAAAATGACGATTGATAAAGACACAAAGAAAAAGAGTACATAAACCATAATAATCGAGGTGAAGGATGAAACAAAGGAAGAACCAATTTTGTCAAAGGCATTACCAGAGAACGATGATCAAGTACCAAATGATCATAGAATACGATGGTCAAATAAAGAGAAAAGAGTGCCAATATGACACTTATATTATGTCACTAAGATAAATGTTACATATTTTTTATTGAAAGAGGATGGAGATCCATCATATTTTTTTGGAGGCAACCCAGAGTCCAAATGTATCTTTTTAGATGGAGGTGATGTAGGAGGAACTTGAATCCCTGCATAAGAATAATACTTGGGAACTTGTTCTATTACCTCATTGAAGGAAGGCCATTTGGAATAAATGGTTCTACAAGATAAAGAGGGGTGAACTAGACCAAGTGGAAAGATATCATGCGAGACTAGTGGTAAAATAATATACATATAAGGAAGGTATCAATTTCAATGAAATATTTTCTTCTGTTGTTGGGATGATGACTATTTGGGTAGTTTTGGAGATATGTTCTACATACACCCTACATCTAGAGTAGCTATATATGAAAACAACTTTTCTCTATGGCGATCTTGATGAAAAAATCCATATGCTCCCACCAGAAGGTTTTTACAAATAAGGTAAAGAGAACTTGGTTTTTTGGTTGAAAAAATCTCTATATGGTCTCAAATAGGTGTCAAGGTGTTGGTACAAGAGATTTTATTCCTATATCATGAGACTTAGAAACAACTAACTTAATTCATACCCTTGTTTATATATCAAGGGTATATATGGTAATAATTTTATCATTATACTATTCTATGTGGATGACATGTTGGTTGAAGGAACCAAAAATGATCAAATTTAAAAGGAAAAAGCACAGTTGGATAGGGAGTTTGATATGAAGGACTTGACACCCACAAAAAAGATTCATGGGTTGAAGATTTATCAAGACAAGAATAATGGAAAGATTTGTCTATCACAGAAGAATTATTTTAGGAAAGTCTTGAAATTATTAAACATTCAAGTCTATAACCCAATTTCTACTCCTCTTCCCATCAATTTCAAGTTATCCTCCATGATGATTCCTAGCAGTGAAGCAGAGAGGATGAATATTTCTCGAGTTTTGTATGCATAAGTAGTGGGGAGTCTAATGTTTGTTATGGTTTGTACTAGACCAGAAATTGCTCATGTAGTGGGAGTAGTTAGTTGGTACATGGTGAATCCAGGACATGAGAATTGGATCATGTTTAAGAGGATCCCAAGATACATCAAGGAAATCTCATATGTTTCATTATGTTATGGAGGATCAGATTTTACCATAATAGGCCATGTTGATTTTGGTTTTGTAGGTGATTCTAATCAGAGAAAATCCACTATTTGTTATGTGTTTACTCTTGTAGGGGGATATGTGAGCTGAATATCTAAGTTAGAGTTATTTATGGCCTTATCCATAATTTTGGTAGAGTATATGGTAGATACAAATAATTTCAAAGTGTTTATTTGGATGAAAAAGTTTCTAATGGAGCTCAGGCACAAACATGAGCATATTAAATTGATTTTTGGTAGTCACAAAACATTTCACATTGCATGGAATCCATATTTTCATTCTAGGATAAATCACATTGGCATAAAATATCATTTTATTTGGCATGTGGTGGAAGAAGGAAGTGTGAATATGGATAAAATTCACACTAAAGAAAATATGGAATATTTCCCAATGAAAGTGATTGGTTATGATATGTTTAGATAGAGTAGATCCTAGAGCACTCCTGTAGAGACATGATAATCATGGTTGGAAGATAGAAAAGATTTTTGGGGATGTGATTGGAACTTAATCAAATCTCCATGTGGGAGATATGTTTGAAGATGCTATGGAGGGAAAATAATAATGATGGTTGAACATTAATTTCTTTCAAATAGGGTGAAATCCTACCATTATTCCCACATTTAATTTGGTAAAAGACATTTAATTGATGGGATACCAAAGGAGGGTGAGGGAAGGATTTAAAAAGGGATATCCTCCAATAGTTTTCATCCTCGAATTCTCAAGCAACACATTCTCAACTTTGAGTGCAGTATTTTATGAGTTTTTTATCTATATATTCAAGAGAGAATTTCATAAGTGTTTTTCCTTATAATTTATAGAGTTTGTACCCTTATTTTTACAATTATGAGATCCTTCTATTTTCCTGTGGTTTTTTACCCCTTTCATTTGGGGTTTTTTTCCACATTACATCTAATGTTAATTTTATTTCTATATTTTTGAACTTTATTTTTATCTCACAATTATCGATGTACTAAAGGGATAATTATTTCTGATCCTAACACTATCCCACTTCTCTAGTGGGGTGTACATGGTTGGCGCATGGTTTGGGAAACCATTTCTCCTAACTGTATGATTTTCCCATGTGTTTAAAAATCTTGAAATACCTATTCTTCCCTCCCTTATTTTAACCTCAATTTGATCTCCCCTCTGCTTGGGTCAGTTTTGGCACACAAAGGGGGTCCCTAAACCGAATCCCCTTTGGATCTTCTTCTCCCATGGATGCTTCTAAATTATTTTAAGGTAAGTTTCTTTGAGTTTTTGGCCATTTTAATTCTCCTCTCTTCGTCTTCCTCTTGTTTCTTGGGTTTTATTAGTGGGATTCTCTCTTGGCCAAACCCTACAATTATTGTTGCCTAATTTTTATCGATTTATTTGGTTATAGGGTGTGCGTATTGTTCCTAAAGATTAGTTTATCCTTATTAGAGGGTTTTATTTCATCCATACATCATTGAGGTAGGTGTTTCCATCCATTTTTATTCTGAATCATACCATTTTATGCTTGAGAAATTCTAATTAATTTCTAAAAGTGTATCATATGTTTGTGATTATGTTTGTTTGATTTGTTGTGGTCATTTTATGTTAGAAAATTTGATGGAAATGGATTTAAAAGGGGTTTATTTAATTATTTCTATATATAAATGTATTCAAGGTTTTCATTAAAATGATCATAGCCACTTCAAAATGTATTTGGGTGTTTTTAAATAATGATTAGACTTTGTTGTGTTTTTCTAGATTTATTTTCATTGTGAATTGAATGTGGTGTGTGGTTTGGGTGTCCCTTAATTGCTTGATGGTTATGTGTAAAATGTTTTAAAGGTTATTACATCTTTTAAATGGGAACTTTTATATCTTAGAAATTTTTTTAGGGATCCATTGGATGTGGGAATATCCATATGTGCATGGGGTTCACATATATATGGGCTCAGAAATAATGGTGGCCTCTTGTAGAAAATATCTCTTTCTTGGACTGGATTTTCAAACACTCACCCCTCTTCCTTTATTTCTCCCTTATCTTTCCAAAATGGTTCTTTAAAAACCCTTGGTACTTTATAAATGGTTCTTTAGTGCCAAAGTGATGCAAATATGGATTTTAGAGATGATTTCCAATTTCTTGGCCCGTTTGACATTTTGAGAAATGGCTTGGTAACTAAAGGTATTAAAGTCCCATTTGGAACTTTGAGAAGATGTGTGGTTTCAAAATGACCTAAAGGCCTATTTGGAACCTTTCGTACATGTTGTGAGTTTTCATCTAGGTATTAGAAATGAATTTCAAAATAGATTTGAAATTGTGAACATTAAAGGCCTGTTTTTTACTTTATGGATCTTTTAGAAAGTGGTTTCAAAGAGATATGAAGTGTAGTCCTGGATGGAACCTTTGGTGGCTTGTTGTGAGATTTGAACCTCTATGGTGGATCCTTGGATGATAGAGTCATCGCATAGGTGGTGTTAGTTTTTTGGTGAGAAAATCATGGGAGTTGTGGGTTATTAGTTTGAGCCACACGTGTGAGGACCTACACATTCACCATGTAATATTATCACGGGATTCATGGGTGTCATCTAGAGGGTCGAGTGATGGTTTATTACAACCTAGATTAGATGGGTTGGTACCCCATGGATTTTCTTAGATTCTTGGTGGGACGTACTATTGGATTGTCCAGTTTAGGGTGGCCAGTTGGTTATTGACTTTGGAGATAAACCATACTTCAGAAGGAGAGTCTTAACCAAGTACATCTAGGGATTGCTTCTATATATGTTTAGGAAATTCTCATGAAAATTATATTTATGTTATATTTATTTTTCTACACCTGATTATTTTTATGCTAGTGTATGCATGCTTATTTTTGTTTCCTTTATTGTTAACATAACTCCTTTTTACCTAGTATGGTACTTTGATTAGGTTTTGGTTTTGTAAACTGGTTTAAGAAATTTAAATCTATTTTGAAAGAAGGAATTTGGCGTGTTTTGTTTTAAAAGAGAAAGCCCTGTTTTGTTCTTTAAATGATAAAAACGCTATTTTCACAAATGTATTTCAAAGGAGTTTTTATGGAATGTTTTTGGAAAGAAAATGTATGGATTATTTAGGGATTACCTACAGGTATATTTATTCTCACACTCTACTTTTTCCACTTGACATCAGTAGAACAGAGCTATTTTGAAGGTTCAGGTTTCTGGTTTGAGTGTGTGCCTTTGGTTTGGGCTAGTCTTGTTGTCAGTGGTGACCAAGAGGTTATGAGTAGATCATGTTATCATAGCTTGGTTTTAGTTTTGTTTTTAGTTTTCTATTTCATTTAGAAATTTTATCTGGATCTGGTTTTACTTTTATTATTGTTCATATATATTGTTGGTTTTTTGTGTTCTCTGCTTTGGTTATTTGATCTTGGTTATGTTTGGGATAAATCATTCCCACTGTGATAACTTTGATACCAAGTGCTATTCACCAACTCAGGAGGATCGAGAACACCTCTCAGGCCTTTTCTCGGACCGAGTTAGGTGTCCATTCAGATAGCAACACGAACTGGTTCATGAAAAAATGGTATAAGGGGATCCCTTTGTTATTGGGGTTGTCAGGTAGATTGGAGATTATGACTATCAGGACTCGATAGGTAGGTGTGGGATGAGTGTTGTGAAATATTGGTTGTTCTAATACTCAAGTTAGTAGGTTTAGTTTGGGATTTGAGTTTCTGTTTTGGTTTTTGGGTGTGTGGATGAGGAATGAAAATGGAGATGAACTGGAAATGTGTAGTGGACTCACATGGAGTAGTGAACCATCTAGAGTCCGAGTGAATGGTTCGAACTTCTCCTAGTGATTTCTGATTTCTTTAGGAATGGTCTACTAAACCATGTCACCAAGTTTTGTATCATCGCTAGTTCCCAATTCCATGTGCTGTATGTGAGTTGTGTTTTGGTTTGATTTTGTCCAGTGTGGGTTGAATTTTGAAATGAAATATGGTTTTTTGAAAAAGGGGTTTACAAAAAGAAAATGGTTTCAAGGTTTGGTTTTGTTTTAAAACCACGTATTAGTGTTTAAAACTATATTTGAAATTAGATTTTGGTATTTGGAAAGTGGCTATGGAAGAAGGTGGTTTTGGAAATTGGAATGAAATTGTGGATTTTTAAAAGAGGATTCCAGTTCTGTTTGTGATGTTTGGATTATGATCAAGTTTTTTTTGGATTGAGGTGATATTTTTTGGATGAGGTTTGATTTCTTGTTGATTTTGGTATTGTGTTTTGATTTTCTTCAGAGTATGCTTCCCCAAAATATCCCCAAAGTTTCTATCGAGTTTTTTTTACAGTTTTTGGCCCAACCCAAACTCCGAGTGGAGTGGAAGAGTCAATTTATTCTCAGTTTTTTCTAGTTTTACATGGTGATATAGGTTTTTGGGAGGATTTATAGAGGCATTAGTAAGTTAAAGGTGTTTCCAAAATGTTGGTAACTCCAAAATATTTGAGAGTTCATGTTACTCTAGGTTCATTTGAAGGTTCATGTTTGGATCAGTGGAAATTGATCGTCCTGTCATCATTGTAAGATTGGATGTCTTAGAAGGTGTTTAAGGCCAATTTAATCTGATGTTTTATACATGAGGAGGTGAAGGAAATGAAAGTTGAATAACTCTTGGGTATTCAACTTGGTCAGTAGATGGTGGAGGCCTATACTAAAAATTTAGATGAGACTATTTTTTTCTCTAGAGATGGATTTAGAGAATCATCTGAGGGTTCCACTTTTTGTTTGGGGTCCTATTCCAGATTCAACGAGAATTTTCTCTTATCTGGTGAATTTCTATTTAAAAATTTGGTCGAAGAGGATTTTCTTTCCAAGTTGATTCCCGTTTTGTAGTCAATTTCAAATGGTGCTCATGAAGGTTCCCCATATAGTGAGAGGTGTATTCAAGAGGAACCTAATTATGAAGAGTCTCTATTTTTAGTATTTACTTATCGTTTGTTTGAAAATTCTATCATGTTCTTCTAGTGTGGTTATTTTGGGAATTTGAAGTCGTCTTGCTATGGTCCTTCAAAGGATTTTCGACAATTTGGCTGTTTGGGTCATTTAGAGAAGTTCTGCAAGTGGCATTTTCAAATTAATAAGTCTCGTTTAGAGGATGTTAGATCCTGAGTTTTGGGTATAAAATGCTTCAAGAAATCAAGGATCTATCCATAAGCCCCAAAGTGAAGCCTTCCACGTAGTAAGGGATCATCGGGAGTGAGAAAACTTGGATCCCGGATAGTTTAGGTTCCCTTATTGTAGCTCACCTAGTTTTTGTGATTTTTATTCATTGTAAAATCTTGGTGTTTTTTATTTTATTGTGGATTAGTGGTCTTATTAATTTATAGTCATATGGTTATGTTTATAGATGAGGATCTTTAAGTAGTTGTCCTTTTTTTGATCAATTCCAATTTTGATTGTGCTTATTTGGAGATGCTTATGCCTTTTTTAGATGGTCAATCATGTTTTGGTTCACTGTTTAGTTTGAGTTCTTTCTATGGGATTCCCCTTGTGTTGTGGTTGTGATTTGTGTGGGAGATCCCAGTCTTGGTGTTGTTCGGTGTTGGTCAGGTTATTCTGGAGGGGAGAACCCTTTCTTCACCTTCCTTGTGATTATTTTTCTCATGGTTTATTCTAGTGTTGTCCGGGTGTGAATTTTGGAGTTATAAGTTCACCCCAAAGTTTTTGTATCTATTTGGAATCATTCGGTTCTGATCTCTAGTTTTGTTTCTCATTCATTTGAGTGACTTTTTGGGGGAATAAAGTTTTTTGGTGGGGAGAATTGTCACATCCCAAACATAGTTTTTACTTTATTTTATTCTTTTCATGGAATTGGTTCTTTTGGTTGGGGTTTGGGTCGAGTTATCGATGTATTTTTTGAGTTTTTGAGGCTTTGGATGAGTTTTGGCCTTGTACATAGTTAGTGCGCAAAGTTTGGAGGAAAACAGTGTGGCTTATTAAGGCTCAGGTAATTTCAAGTTATTTTTATTCTTTTACTATTTTCTTGGCATGGTTTGAGCATGGTTTGGGAAAAACTATGTGAGGCCTAGGAGAAACAACAAATATCTTGGGTGGTGTCTGGTGTAGGATCACAACCTGCACATGGTTTGCTGAAATCATGTGGCATGCATGCGGGAAGGCTCTACCCTTTGATAGAACCATTTTTCATGGATAGAGCACATTTTCCCAAACCATATGGCCAACCAATGTAGGGTGTCCCTCTTCTATAGTGGGGTGTGCACAGTTGGTAAACATTTTTGAAAACTGTGTAGCCAAACCGTGCGAGTTTCCCAGTTGTGTAAAAGTCTTGAAATTCATATTCTACCCTCCCCAATTTTAAACCAAAATTTATCCCTCTTCCCTTTATCTCGGTTTTGGAACACAAAGAGGTCCCCAAACCCCCTCCCCTTTTTCTCTCCTTCTCCCATGGATGATTCTCAAATGTTCTAAGGTAATTTTCATTGAGTTTTTGACTATTTTCCTTCTCCTTTATTCTTATTCATATTTTTTCTTGGGTTTTCTTGGTGGGATTATCTCTTAGACAAAACCTAGGGTGAGGGTTGGATAACTTTGGTCAATTTATTAGGTTTTATGGTGTGAGAATTATTTATTGGGCTTAGTTCTTACTTCTATAAGGTTTTCATTGCATCCACACATTTTTGAGGTAAGTATTTCCATCTATTTCCTTTCTAAAGCATACCATTTTATGATTGACAATTTATAATTAATTTTAAAAAGTGTTTATTATTCTTGTGATGTTTTATTTATTTATTATGGTGATTTCATGTTGTAAAATCTGGTAGAAATGTATTTCAAATGGTTTTTTAATTATACCTATATATAAATGTATGTAAGGTGTTCTTTAAAATTTCCATGGCCTCTTTAAAATGAATTTTAGTGTTTTGAGATAATTATTGGACTTGGTTGTGTTTTTCTAGATTTATTTTCATTGTGAATTGAATTTTGTGTGTGTTTTGGGTCTATTCATGGTTTGATGGTTCTGTGTAAAACATTTGGAAGGTTCTTTCGGATTTTAAATGGAAACTTGTGTAGCTTGGCGATGTTTTGAGGGAGCTATTGGATGCGGGGACATCCATATGTGCATTTAGTGAACATATGGATAGGCTCATAAATGATTATGACCTATTGTAGAAAATTTATCTCCCTTGTACTAGATTTTCAAACACTCATATTCACTTCCTTTCATTCTCCCTACTCTTCCCAAAATGGTTCATTAAAAACCCTTGGTACTTTCAAAATGGTTCTTTGGTTTCAAAGTGACGAAAATACGGATTTCAAAGATGATTTAAAATTTCATGGATTGTTTTTAATTTTTATTTGTGACTCAGTAACTAAATGTCAAAAAGGACCATTTGACACTTTGAGATCTGGAATGGTTTTTAAACGACCTAAAGGCCCATTTGGAAAATTTTGTACATGTTTTGTGTTTTCTTATAGGTTTTATAAATGAATTTGGAAGACAATTTTTAATTGTGAACATTAAAGTCCTGGTTGGTACTTTATGGAACTTTTGGAAAGTGGTTTGAATGCGATATAACATATATGCCCGATCGGCACCTTTGATGGATTGTTGTGATATGGACACCTCTATGGTGGATCCTATGAGGATAGGGTCATAACATAGGTGGTATCAGTGTTTGGGAAAGGAATTCATGGTGTATTTGGGTTATTGGTTTGTATAGAGACCCTCTATTTTAAAACATTAACATTATACAACTTTTACGGAAAACAAAAAACTTTACACAAATAGACACAATAAGATCGTACTAGTATAGTGCCTTTGAAAACATGGAAACATAAACACTGGTACATAAATGATCTATATTATCTCCCACTAGGTTATTATTGACTAGAACCCTTCTTAGACACATCAAACATCATACATATCTTCATAACCTGGGGAAGGAAACATAAAAAGGGGTGAGCTCAAATGCCTAGTAAGGGTAAACAAGGGATACATGTAAGCATAATCATGAGAATAAGGGTATGAGAATATGATCATGAAGATAGAAGGTCATACCTTCATATCAAAGACCATAATAGTGACCGTGGAATAAATATTGGTAGATCATAAGACATGAATCATAATAAAATAAAGAGAATACGCCATGAAATAATAACATAGGAATAAAACATGGAAGTGTGGAAAACACATAATCATATAATATGATTTCCATAGTATCCAAGGAATCATTTCCAAGACCATCATTGTGGGAAAATTACTTTACTGAACCGGGTGAACCCCCATTCCAACCCTATATTACTGAACTGAGTGAACCCTTATTCCTTCCCTATATTACTAAACTAAGTAAAACCTCATTCCATCCCTGTTTATCTCATGAGATATAAATCTTTACCCAATGAATTGGAGGGAGATATAGGTCCCACCCGTCACATAATGAAATCATAAATACATATGCCACAAGATGATAAATAGACATGTCATAACCCATGAAATAAAATGGGTATCATAAACATGTAAAAATATCATAACCTGTGGAAATAGACAAGTTTCATAATGATTTCATTAAAATCACAACCCATGAAAAGAAGTGGGTATCAAAAGCATATAACCCGTGAAAGAGAAAAGAGCTTCATAAACATCATGCCATCAAAACATAATCCATTCAGAGAAATAATATGAATGGAAACATTGAATAATTTCCCCATAAATTCATGAGTAACACAAATGGATGTTATCTTAGATGGGAAATAATTTTTAAATATCTTTTAAAATCATTTCTTGAGAAAAATATTCTTTCTTTTTTGAAAAATGTTTTTTAAAAGATAAAAACTTTTGAAAACGTTTTTATTTAAAAATAGATTTGAAAACTTTTAAAGGAATATTTGAAAACAATAAAACATTTTTAAAATCTATTTTTCCTTGAAAATTATCATCAAGGATATTTTGAATACATTTTTGAAAACATTTTTTTTGAATATAATAGATTTCCGACCGAAGAGAGAGATAGTCATATTTTACTAAAAAACATTATCATATGTACTAAAGAGTGACAAAATGGATCATAAACATAGAAAAAATGATGATATTATGGTTTTTGAATAAAAATAGTATAATTAAACTCATGAATATTCTTGGGAGATGGATCATAATATTTCATCAAAGGAATCCCAAACATAAACAATCCCGAAAAAATGATGAGATTGTCTCAATATACTCTTATAACTTGGTAACTTGGGATCATACTCTCCATGTAAGGAAATGAAATTACATGGGGATTAAAATATCATTAAAATAATTATATTCATGATATAACATGTAAAATTTAAGTATATACACCTCGAAAAAGTGTTTAGGTGCATAACAAAACATGAATCTCAAAGAAGGAAAATTGAGACAAAACTGTTTTACTGATTTGGTAAATTTTGAAAGTTCAACCCCATGAAAAAATGATCATAAAATGGGAATGTGAATACCCATAAATTTAATTACAATAAACATAAAATAAAATCATGGGCAGTACATACACCACACAAAAGGAAAGTGTGGCGAACATAGCTTGTATCTCACATAAATTAAAAGTGAGATGAAATCCTCATACCTTGTGTCTTGACTATCTCCGTACTCCTAAAATATTCCTATATAATACATATAAGTTTATTATAAATATTTTATAGAAGAATATTATTATACATAATACCATATATAGTTTTATTATGGTCTTATATTACCCACTTGTTAACGATATTATGTTAAGGTTTCACTTCGGGTAATTTTTTCTTTGTTCTTTGCATATGTCTTAATTTGTTATATCGTTGGTACTTATACTTATATCATGATTAAATAATGTAGAAAATGATATAAATATCAGGTATATATAGTATATGTATATTATAATAATTTATATCATAAAGAAGTACGAAATAGAATACACCATTTATGGAGATGGTAAGCTATACATTCACATGAATGTTGTTTCCATCTTTATTATTATATTGAAAGAAAGTAAGTAAATTAAATATGTATATATATGTATGAATATATATATATATATGTATCAATATTCCAATATCATTAATAGATCATATAAGTTCACTATACCCATCATCAATACATTCCATGTGGTGTGTGAACAAATCACATCGCTTTGAGGGGGTGGTAGTCCACACTTCCTCAAAAGGGATTATCATATTAAAACTAAATGGAAAGTAAAGAGATGTGTGTTTGAAAAGGAATAAATAAGATTAAAGATTTAATAAATTCAATATATGACATATATAAATAGAGTTTCCATCATAATGTCCACCATTATTGGATGTAAATGAAAAATGAATAATCATCATTTTGTGAGGTTGTAATTCACCGTACACAGAAATAGTATGTTAGATATCCATTAGATGGAGGTGAGTATAATTATAGATCGAAAACATAGCAGAAAACATCCTAGTATATTAATTATACTGGTGTTGTCACACAAGAATGGAATAAAAAGAGTGGATGGGTGGATAATAAAAATAAAGGAAAAGAGTTTGAGAGAAGACGTTACCTCTAAATCGGGTAACTTCATTTGGTTTGTGCCAAAAATATTACTTGAGAGGCTTTCTTCCCAAATAGAAGCTTCTAGGTCTAAGTTAGGGATTTTGGGAGGCTAATTGGGTAGAGTTTGGCAATACTTAAAAGGTTTTAGAGGTATGTGGAATGGGTAGAGGTGGTGGCCTTTTATAGTGGAGGAAGAGTGACACTCTTGTAAATATTTGAAGAGAGAATTTATCCCACGTTTTTCATGTTTAAAGTGGATCCAATAATGGTCCAAGGTTGAGAAAATTTATTATAGGGTAGAAATAATTCCATCCCATGGGTTTTGGACATGTTTCTAGGTCATTTGGTCCCTTAATGTTAATGTTTAGTCTATAATTAACCATAATTTGGCCTTAACCATTGTGATTAATTTTAATCACTTTTACTAATATTTTTGGTCAAAAAATGACCCTATTGGAAATTATAAATTATGATGATTCCAAATATAGAATCCATATTTTCAAATTATAATCACATAAGTGGAAGAAATTAATTTAAAAAATAATCCTGTTATTGGGACGACACTGTGGGTTTTTATAGTAAAAAGGATCACAAGTTTGTTAAGTCTTTATATAAAATTTAAATGTGTAAATGGTTACAATGACCAAAATTGGATTACTGGAAAAAAATATTATCTAATTAAAATTTTAAATCAAATTAAAATATATTTTAACCTTATAAATAAATTTAATTAAAAAGAAATTTTGAATTAAAAACTGATATTTGTCATTATTCATCCAAAAATGAAGTTTCTCAGAAAAAATCCAAAATTTCACCCTAAGATAATTTTGACATTCTAAATTAAAAAATGTGGTTTATTTTATAAAGTAAAATTTCTAAATTTTTCTAAAATTAATTTTATTTTAAGGACATTAAAACAATTTTTTTAGACATATATGGACTTCACTAAAAACCCTATCTTTTATTATCAATATGTTTTATTTATATAAAAAAATTATTAACAATATTTGAAAAGTAGTTAATAATATTCATATAACTAAGTTTAATGGTTAGTTTATAATTATCTTATTTAAATAATTAAAACAATAAAAAGAGATGTTTCATAGAAACTCAGTGTTTCATGTATTGTATGCCAAGTCGGTGTTGCGTGTAACATATGACAAGTCAATATTGTGTGTAAAAAGAATCTTTGACTTAGTGTGTTTCAAGATATTATTAGAGTTAGTGTCCTAGAATCAACTATTTGTACTTTGATTACATGAATATTTAATGTATTTAAATATTAAACATCTTATTACATATTCTACATGAATATTATGTAATAATGTCCTGGAGTATTTGTTGCATTGATAAGGTCATGACAGTTCCCCACTATGACAAGAACCTTTAAATGCTAAAACAATATTCTTAAATATAGTTCAATGGTTGGATGAAATACTATGATGGGAAACATAGTATACATAACATCAGGTGAGAGTACTCATAAGTATATGAGACTTCCTCTCATGAAGTTCGTACTTGGTAATCTCCAAGATGGGAGATTATTAGAACAAACCCACTAGTAAGTATTCCGTATGTTTTGTTATCATCGAATATTCCTATCTATGAGCATGTGTAATAGCCATGAGAATTTAATATTATCCTTAATACATGTCACAACTCTCTCACTTTTATTTACTAATTAAAACCATCATGCCATATGTTGGCGGGAAGTAGGGTACATTTGGTGCGTCATGAATGACATGTTATTAATGGATTAGTTGAGGAAGGATTTGTCCCTTCTATTTATGGAAGTTGATATCTAGGCCCTTTTATTGAAATAAAACCATCACCCTAAATTAATTTTCCATTGTGTATTGGAAAGTTTATTTTAGGTAGTCAAATATTGACATATCAAGCATATAGGTTAATGAAACCATAATTCAACCTTCGAGTTTTTGATGTTACTCTTCAAGGTAAGGGAACCTTTCACCCTCCATTTTTAGTCACGACTTCCTTTATGTTATGTCTTCTAGTTTTCATTTTATTATGTTGGGTTATGTTCTTATATACCCTTATTTCTATCCATTTTATGTCCAAATTATGAGAGACCCTTTCCACTCTCATCAACTGATTTTCTAAATTTTTAAGTGGCGCTGTTAGGCTGCTGAATTTTCGTAAAAGAAATCACATCTTCTCTTTTCTTTAAAGTTTACTTTTCATGTGGTGTTCCATTAAAATATCCATACCATGATATTACTTACATTTTATTCTATCCTTATACTTTATTTTGAGTTATTTATGAGTGGGTAAGCCCTGTCTCCTTTCTTTTTAATGTTTTCTAAAACCATGTTATATAGTCGTTATGCTGCAGAATTTTCGTCTCAAAATCACTTTCTTTTTCTCAAGAAATTCTCTTATTTTATTTATGTGAATACCCAAACCTATTTCATTTCTAGGGGTACTCATCATGACATAAATATGATATATTTTATTCTGTAATTTACATGCATAAAACCCTCATTCCTTTTCCATGGTTTATAAATGACATAATGATCTTAATTTTAAGTACTTTTTAAAACATCACAATTTTGATATGAAACCCATTTATTTTTATTATATTTGGGTTATTTATGAAATGTATGATTATGATATATGTGGATCAAATAAAAATAAATACATATTAAGGGTTTACTCTGATAGTGCTCCAATACCTTGGGTAAATAATTTAATCTCTAGAGATGACAAGTTTTACGATACCTTGGTGAATAACTTGGTAATTTTTATGACACCTTGGGGTTGAACCTTAGTGATATGTTCATGAATGTCTAAATTAGATGTTTTATACATATTTTAAAGTTATTATTCAAGTTATTATTTATATTATATGCCTCTTTATCATTCCTTTATGATATCCCTCATGTTCTTATTGATATCGCTCAAGATCATATGTAAACTGTTTCACTTGTTTTCCTTACTGGGCCTTCTTCTCACCCTTTCCTTTTATGTATGTATCCAGGTTATGAGATATAGTAATTATACTTAGGATGAACCTATTATGAAGCCTTACTATCGGATTAGAAGAATTTTTTATGTTTTCATGTATTATGTTCTTGATTTCCAAGACACTAGACTTTAAAGATCCTCTATTTGTAAAATGTAATAAAAAGTTATGTAATAAGAAGGTGGGATTCCATAGGTATTCACCGTGTTATCTACAAGGTAATGGATAAGAATCTCAAAGAAATTTAGAAAAGGGTTAAGATAAAAGGATTGATTAATTAAAGATAATAATTAATCGATTCGAGCACGATTTATCTTTTAGAATGATTAAAGAATTGAATCCTAGTTTTATTAAATGCGTAATTCATTGCATGTATGTGGATGATCATGATTAGACCATACATTTTTATGTGATTGGATTCCTTTTAATTTTAATTAAATTAAATTGTTGTCCTACGATCCATCTCTCCTCATTAATATGTAGGGTAGGCGTGCCCATGGTTTTATTTCACTACTGAAAATATGGCCTTTATTAGTGCTAGAAAAGGGAATTAACAGTGCTATAAAAGCACTATTAATTGAAGCAAAGATAAGGGGGTCCCCTATAATAGTGCTAAAAAAAAGCTGATAAATACCCCTTTTATCAGCACTAAGAAAAAGCACTGATAAAAGGGGTCTTTTATCAGCAATAAACAAAAGCGCTGATAAATGGGTCTTTTATCAGTGCTTTTTTTAGCGCTGATAAAAGACCCCTTTTATCAGTACTTTTAAAAAAGCACTGATAAAATTTCAAAAAATAAAATAAAAATTCTACAATTCGGGCAGGGGCTTTAACAATGCTTGAAGCCCCCTTTAACAGTGCCCCCACCCCACCTCAGCCTGCACGAACCAGCAACCCCCCAAAGCCTTTAATAGCACCCCAACCCCTTTAACAATGCTAGCAATAATTCCCCACCCACGTGTGCGACGTGCCTCCCATTGGATTCGAACTCAGGACCTGTTACCTTCGTGCCTAATCCTTTACCACTCCACCATATTGCTTTGCTTTTCATTTATTAATATTTCTATTTATTTATATATATATATTTAGTTATATTTACTAGTATATTAATATATATTTACATTGACATATATATATATATATATTAATATATATATATAGTTATATTAATATATATATATAGTTATATGAATATATATATATAGTTATATTAATATATATATATAGTTATATTAATATATATATATATATATATTTATATTAATATATATATATACATATCCTTATATTAATATATATATATCCATATATTAATATATATATAGTTATATTTATATATTAATATATATATTCATATATTAATATATATTTATAAGATTAGTTTTAAATGCATTTATAAAATATGCTTTTTTGTGTGTTTATAAATAAATAAATACATATATACAACAGACACACACACACATATTATATTTGTATTTTTAAGTATATTTATACATATTTATATATATATATATACATTCAAATATTACATATTAATATGTATATACATATGTTTAGAATATATAGATAATATATATCAGTTTTTCAATACAGACACACACAAATACAGACACACACACACATCATATAGGTATATAAATATTAATATATTTTTATTTTAAATAAAATGGATATTAGTTTTTTATTTAGATAAGCCTTATATATTGAGAAACATACTTTATATTTAAATATTATTAATTATATATTTATAAAATTAAATTTTTATGGGTGAATATATAAAAAATATGTATATACTGTTATATAATTGATTATAAGTAACATTAAATTGTGAAAAATGTTAAAATTTCAAATCCATAATATCAAAATAAATGTAACCTCTCATAATAAATTCAGTCCCCAATGAAAAAGGTCAAAAAGACCCCCTGAAACGAGGCTAAAATTCAATCGAATGTTAAAAAATTTGGGTATCCAGACTAAAAACTCAGTTTTGGAGGCCTTTTGGAACTATTTTGGCCTAAAAAAATGTGACCGAATGATTCCTTCATTCATAATGTGTATATATCATCGCAGGCTTCGATTTGATATGCTGTAGAGCTCAAACGGACACCCAGATCAAAAGTTATGGCCGTTTGAAGTTTGAGTTATGTTTTCAACTTATTTTAGATCTTTTATTAATTTTTTTTTATTTTTTTGTGGCTTTAAATTGTTATTAAATGATTATTAGTTGATGATAATTAGAAAATTATTAATTAATATTTTTTTAAGATACTTTATAAGCCATTTTCATTACTTATCTTACATATTAAGTGAAAATGTTTTTTTATACGTATCTAAAACATATTTAAAAAATGTATATTATATTTATATCAATATTAATATACCTATATATCAATATATTATTTTTTTTTATTTTTTTGAAATATAGACTTTATCAGTGCAAGGAAAAAGTGCTAACAAATCCCCTCTTTATCAGTGCTACTAAAAAAAGTGATGATAAAGTGGGTCCCTTTAACAACGCTAAAAAAATCGCTGATAAAGGGGGTGCCTTTATCAGTGCTTTTTTAGCCCTGATAAAGGCACCCCCTTTATCATCATTTTTTTATCACTGTTAAAGGGTGGCACTACGGAAACCCAGTTTTGTGACAGTGTTTTATGTAACCCCCCTTTTTACCCCTCACCTATGTGTGAGTTAAAAAGTATATGTAATGGATAGATCACCCAAGATTGTGGAGGTAATTCAAGTTAGTATCCAAGACAAAACCAATCCAAGGAGACACAAAGGTGGATATGTGGGAAGATGTAAAAATGAACCTTAAAAAGTTTCAAGGTGTTTCTCCCCTAGGTCAGCAATTAGTTTATCAACTGATAGATAAAATAACCATTATAAAAGCTCATGATCATTCCCTTTTCTTTATTTTATTTCTATTAGTTTCTCGATTTTTCATTATGGATTCATTTTCGTGACTACATAATTAATGAATTAACAAGTATGCAAGATGGAACTAAAATAAACCAATCTTATGCATGAATTATTATCAATACATGGTTAATCACTTAAGTAAATTCCAATTAATATTAAAAATAATGTGATAAAGATAATAAGAAATTTACGCATAAGTGATAAAAATACCTCAATAAAATATAATGTCAGACTAAGTCTTATGTTACTTGATTAATTGTAAAACTCAATATAACTATGTGTTTGAAAAATCCTTGTTGAGACACTAACTTTTATATAGGAAGATATTATGAAAGTTTCAGGTTTACTTAACCATTTTACATCAAGAGGAGTATCCATTTCTAGACTTGGTGTAAATTTGGTGGAAAGTGTTAAGGAAATCTAAGTTAGGATTTTAGGATTGGGGAGTCCATTCAACGGATCAAGGGGTTGCAAGCCTGCAGTTGGAAAAGAACCACCTACCTAAATACCTTCAAATAACTTAACCAACCCTTTTTGGGGTTATGTGAAGGGGAATATGGATCTTTTCCATTAGAATGTGTAAGAAACCAGAAATTCTGAGTTCAATGGTGAGGGCCATTGGGACTTGATAAAAAAGTGGGAGACTTAATAAAAAATTAATTTATTATTTCTCATAAAATTGTAATCAATAAAGTACTAATAATTTGATATTCCAATTGTATAATAAAAATTACAAGCTTGTCAACCACACTATCCCTATGATCAATACCGGATAAAGACAACATCCTCATCGGCAATAACTTACAAGAATGGTTTAGTCACATTCAACTTATTCTATGCCATGAATAGAAATCTTATGTGCTGGAGTCCTCATTACCTGATCCACCTACCCAAGAGGTGAGTGATGAAGAGTTCCTGGTCTATGAGAAGCATATGAACGATGAATTCGATGTTTAATGTTTGATGCTATCATCAATGTCTAGTGAAATCATGAAGTCTCACGAAAACATGGATGCATATAGCATGCTTGAGAACATCTGTAGTCTTTACCACGAGAGATCTAGATAGTAATGGTTTGAGATATCCAAGGAACTATTTCAAAGAAATATTAGAGAGGGTTCCCCAACTAGGCCTCATGTAGTCAAGATCATTGGATACATTGAACACCTGGAGGTTCTAGGGTTTAAACTCCCTAAAAAAACTGGGCACCGATCTCATTCTTGCATCACTCCATCAAATCTTCTATAGCTTTGTTGTAAATTTTAATATGAACAACATTGAGAAGTTTCTAGCATATCTTCTTATCCTTCTTCACAAAGTGGATAAATACATAAAGCGTGAATTTTTTTTCCTTATAGTGACCAAGAAGAAAGGTAAGGAACATATCTTTAAGCCCAAAGCTTCTTCAAACCCTTCCAAGAAAAGGAAGATCAAAAGGGAGGAAAGGGAACACAAATCTTTTTTTCTCACATGTGGCAAGAAAGGCCCCAGGAAGAAAAACTGCACCCATCCAAAGAAGAAAGGGGAAACTTCAGGTGTGTTTTTTATCGAGTGAAATTTATCTATTTCTACAAATTAGGTATTAGATATAGGATGCAATTCTCACATATGTATCCAAATACAACAACCAAGTAGATACAAGAAAATTGACTGAGGGGAGGTAGATCTACGAGCATCCAATGAAGCTAGACTTTCTGTTGTAGCTGTCGGGGACTACCACCTCACATTGCCAACTAGGATGATCTTGGGGTTTAAGGGTTGTTATTATGTGCCTTATGTAACCAAAATCATTATTTCTATATCCAGACTAGATACAAATGGATTTATTTTCAAGTTCAGAAATGAACGTTGCTTCTTTTATAAAGATAACATATGTTTTGGTAAGGAACATTTATATAATGGTCTTTATGTCTTGGATCACATAAACCGAGTAATGGAAATTGATAATAAATTACTTTAGATGACTCATACCACACCAACATTGGAATCAATGGCTAGGTCATGTAAATGATAAACAGTTGAAAAAATTACATCATGATGAATATTTAGATTCTTTTGAACTAAAACCACTTGGGGTATGTCCCGCATGTTTACAAGGCAAAATGACCAAAGCCCCATTTAGTGGGAAAGGTGAAAGGGAAAAAGAGATTCTTGAATTGGTTTATACTGATGTTTGTGGACCATTTCTAGTTGAATCAAGGGGTGGGTACTCATAATTCATAACTTTTACCTATGATTTTAGTTTTTATGGATATATTAGAGTGGAACCCTCTATTATACCATGGCGTGGGTCTTCTACCTACCAAGTGTAACCCCGATTAACATAGGACATGGGTCCCCATGACACCAGAGCATAACCACCCATCAGTATGGCCACAAGTACTCTATAGATAATTTATCATAGTAAAACCCCCTTGACATATCAGGGTTTATATCCTCTACTTCGAGTTCATTCTCCCCCCCACCCCTTAACGGTGCATCATAGTGAAGAGGCATAGATTGACTTGGAAAATTACTGTTGGGAAGACATGTGAGATGGTGGAAATTGTTGATGGACTTTTTGAACTGTTGGATACTCTTATTCTTGGGATAAGTTGTGAGATGGATACCCCCTTACTCTCTTGTTTGGTATTCTTTGGACTGAGCATATATATTATTCTTCTATATCAAAACCTTGGACTTGGTTACTCTCTTTCTAGGAGATTCAAAGATGTATGATGCATTCCATGTGCTTTTGATGTATAGCTTATCATGGTTGGATGAGTCTACTCTTTGGGTATAGGTGGTGAAGTCTCGACCTGTAGTTTATCTACTCACCATGTTGAATCCCTTGTGTTAGGACTAGGTTATATTCACTCTTGGTTTGGTTTGAGTTGTTCTATTTGACTATATCTTTCATCTGCTATCTTTCTACTTCCTATTGTATCTCTTAATTCCCCCTTTAGCTTTTGGGGTGTCCAACTGGGTATGTATATACTCACCCATACAGGGGAATTTCATGCACGTGTCATGACTTTTCCAAATTATTGATAGGTTGACCATGTCATCAGAGGATCTTAGGGATACTAGGTGCATTGTACTGCGTACGGTGGTCATATCATCATATTTAGGAGTTGAAATTTCATAGAAGTTTACATTTTTAGTTTTTATATTTGGGAAACTCTTTTGGATGGGTGTGTGTTTTTCTCTTTACCTTTTAGTTTTCAATACTTTAATTTTGTACTATCTATAGGTTCATTCATGATTGGTTTACTTTATATTAGTGTTTCATATTTTACTCTTTCCCTATGAACTTTTTCATCAAGATGGTAGTGTGTGAATGTTTAGGTACTTAGGAATAAGATTCCCTGAGTTAGTTATACCTTCAGCACTTGTCACCACCCCCTGGACTATGGAGGTGAGATTGGGGTATTCATGGCTAGATCCCCGACTTGGGTCATGTCATGATAGATTGGTATCATTGGAAGTTTTTTCCTTGGGATTTTGTTCAGATGTGACCCCTTAAGAGGATTTGTTTGGGTTTAGGGAAACAATGTCAAAGTGTATTGAGTGCGGATCTCAAGGAATGGGATCCATTGATGATGCAGTGGCCAATGTATCCATTCAACTGAGCCTTAAATACCTGCTTTTCGACTCGGCATACTAAGACATTAGTTGTAGGGATCAATGATATATGCATCATATATGATTTAGTATTTTACTGACCTTCTTGTTTCAGATCCACATTGTTTATTATATATATATATATGCTCATATGACCATGGTATGTCTTGATAAAACTTTGGATGCCTCCATGATGACAGCCATCCTAGAAACCAGTTCTGGATCATGATAATGATTCAATGAGCGACAAGGCCTTACTTCAGGGCCCATCCCATATGCCCCTTCCAATAGGTTGGTAGGTAGAAAAACCACCACCTATAGAGAAAGATATCATTCTAATAGATTAGGATGAGGATGCACATAGGATTAACATGATTCGTGAATTCTAGTTCTAGTGGCCACTGAGGTTTCATGGTGAGCAAGATCCTCAGACGGTAGGAGATTGGATAGAGTTGATGGTTTGTATCTTTAGGATTGTTCGGATCCTAATGTATTAGGTGGTTGTGGTGGTAGCTATCCTTTTCCATAGAGTAGCTGGGAATTGGGGGATCCTCATTACAAAGATGCATGACGAGTCGAGACTCTCATAGATCGACTTCCAATAGTTGTTCTGTGAGGAGTATTACCCCTCCTGTCTATGCTCAGTCTAGATCCAAGAGCTTCTGGAGATGCAACAGGGAGGGATGATGGTGGATGAGTACATAGTGAGTGTAGACACCTGATTTTTACCTTGTAAGACTTTGAAATATTTCTATATATATTTCCAAAGAAAAGTAATGAGACGAAGTGTAATTTCGAGGCATGGTGTACCCAGAATTAATTTTATAAAAATATTAGATATATTTTATATTGCATGCCTACAATTTATTAAAGAAAATCGGATAAATCTTAAATTGTTGATAATATTAGAAGTCCAAGACCATAGTTGGGTCCATAATGCGGGTTTTACCCTAGGCGTGACATAAAATGTGTCGGTGTGGGATGTTCAGACCCATCACTCGTTGGTGGTGCATTTAAGTTGATTAATTAATTAATTAAATTCATTTAACCTAAAATAAGATTATAATTATACCACCATGGAAAACCATGCCAAGGTTGGCTCATAATTTCTTAGATTCACTGACAAGAGATGCTTTCTCCTCCCTTTGGAGGATTTCAATGAAGCTTCATATAAGATTGGATTAGGACACAATGAAAACAACAACTTCTCCCTTTGGATTTAGTGAACAATTTCTTCATCAACGAGTGATACAATCTGAGGTATGACTCTTCATTTAGTGTCTTTATGTATTTGGATTAAATATTTGAATATATCATTCTTCTTTCTTCGATCTATGCCTTGAACACCCTTCACATGTGCGCAAATGTTGGAGTTTAAATTATTTCTGAATTTTTCATCTATCCTTGGGTCCTTTTTCTTTATCGTAGACCAAGAACTCTTGGATAAATACATATAACTTTTTTTTGGGTCCTTTCTCCCAAATATTCTTCATGTTCTTCACCGGTTGGATACTCGCAGTCCTGGTTCTACTTACCGGGAGGTACCGAGATCGATTAGACACCCGAATTTTGGACAGATCGACGAACTGAGAACAAATTGATGAGAAAGGAATAGATATGTAATTATTGTAGTATAAGGATGTTCCATTCAATGATTTAAGGCTAGATATTGAATCATTGAAAATTCAGGTGCATTTAGAACATGTGAAAAAACCCTCGTCGATGACTGGAGCTGATTCACAGCGAGCAAGAATCAAGATCCAAAATCCATGGCCATATCCAAGAGTTTTGGAATGATTTAAGGTATAATCAAAGGTAGTGTGAAAATATTCAAGTGACATAGATCATATTTGGAAAACTAGAAAAAACCCAACTACACCCCATGTTCAATGGAAAACATATGGCATGTAACCCCTTATAGCAGCAATGCTAGTGTTTTGGAAACACATACGGATGAAACGATGTGAAATTCTCTTGACATGTAATGTACCACCTTTTCGATGTGAGTGAGTAATGTCAAGGATCACACGACTAGGAACATGCTATGTGCTGAGTACACAGACATGACCAGAACACATGGGTGGCATCCCATGTGGCCCGAAATTCCAAGTACTGTAGTACACAGACACGATTTCTAAGTACACGGACATGGCCATACCACACGGGTGGCATCCCATGTGTCCCTACACTTCATGTACCATAGTACAGGAACACGGGGTCCGAGTACATAGACACAACCATAAACCCATGGCCCGGTCCCCAGATAGGTTGGACACGCAATGTATTCCACCTTCATGGCTTGTTCTCCTAAATGATTGGGATCCATGTGATGTATAGGGACAAGACCAGGTTGGGAAGAAGTACCACACACCATGTGGGTCCCATAACAATCCTTTTACCCCTTGATCTCCTTTTAGAAGAATTCAAATGTTCATATCTCCATCATTTGAACTCAAATTTTGGCCCATGAGTAGCCTATCCTGAGTGTTTTTACACATAGGACATGACAGTGACCTCAATAGAATAATTATAAATATGATAATAAATTTTCAAATAATGGTTCTTGGATAGGCGATACTCGATTATGGAAATGATCAGGTGGGATGACCAGAGAAATTCAGGGTGGTACTCTCTAGTAGGGTTGGGAAGTGGAGTTCCTTGGGGATATTTCCGAGTTACCCTATAGTAGGACTGAGAAGTGCAGGTCCTTGATGTTCTAGTAAGTACCCTCTAGAAAGTTTGGGTAGTGGAGTTCCTAGATGATATTTTCAAGTTACCCTCCAATAGGGTTGGGTAGTAGTGTTCCTCAATGTTCCAGGCGGGACCTTGTAGCAGGGCTGGGTAGTGGATTTCCCCGATGACATTTCTAGAATGGTACCCTCTACCAGGACTGGGTAGTGGAGTTCCTCAATGATTTTTTTGAGTAGAACCCTCATGTAATATTGTTTTGAGGTTCCTCAACTTTGAGTTTGTGGCCCATCAAATTTTCAACACAGTGATGAGTTGTGGTTTGATATAGCTTTAGACTCCTGAGGAAGAGGGATGATTTCCCAAACGAGATGCATTTTTGTGACATGACCTAAAATTGAGAGGGTGAGTCGGCACCTTCCAAAGTGGATAGTGTTAAGGTTATGTGAAGGATTCCCTTATACTTGTGTGTTCAGGGTAGATTTGTAGGATGCAGGGCATCATAGATGGACCTTTTGGAACTGTTGGCTACTCCTTTTCTTGGGATGAGATATGAGATAAAGATCCCCTTACTCTCTCATTTGAGATTCTTTGAATGATAATATATATATTATTTATTCTTGATTCAAATCTTAGATTTGGATACTCCCCTACCAGGAGAGAAGAATACTTGCGAGGTATGCCACATACTTTCCATGTTTAACGTCTACATCATTAATGGAATTTCCCACCACCATAACTAATTTATGATTTCCAGATGCTTCTATAAGTTTTAAATGGAATTAAAAATAAAAAACTTTAATGAAAATTATTTTAATGATCTTATTTAATTTTCTTTTATTCTTAAAAATACATGAATTTGTTACAAATCCAATATTTATAATGAATTGATATCTTATTAATTTTGTGTTCATTAAATTTCTCTTAAAACATTAACTATATTATGATCATTATTAATTGTACATTATATATATATTAAATAATTATATTCATCGTATCATGGATATGCTTATCGCCTAAATCTTATACCATTTCTATATATGATGTTTTACTATGAAAGTTATTTAATGGGTTGGGGAAATATTAATATTCCATATTCATTACATAGTATGGATATTTTTTATAAGATATGTTTTTTGTCAATTAAATTATTCATTCAATGTATGAGGAATGAATTGGAAAAGTAGTGATTTTTTGGGGATGATTATAGATATCCCTTAGTGAATTAACAGGTATCATGAGACACATTAGTTGACTAGACTTATTAAATAGGTTTTTGGTATATACCTACCCATCAATTAAATTATTTTTTTACAAGGATTTAATGGTAAAGATATCATGATTTCTGAGATCATGGAATTAAACATTAAGCATTTTGTTCACTGAGAATTCATTTATTATTATCCATGATATTTATATGTTGATATTATCCATGAATGAATTTCATGCTCATGTTATTGATAAATAAAATGTGTTTTCAGTTATTTACATTTCCATGTTGATTATATATTATTATCTCATGATAGATTCCATTATATCTAACCCTTACTAATTTTTTGAGCTCACCCTTATTTTATTTTCATTTTCCTGGGATATGAAGAAGGAATATTTGAATAAGTTCAAGGATGTAAATTGTTTACTATTATGATGTTTCATATGTTTTCAATGTAAAAAATGGGAATCATGCATATATCTAGTTTCTCAAGAATATTAAACTATATTTGATCATATTTATTCTTACTCAAGATGTCCTTCATCTCCTTATTAATAGAATCATGTTTAAGGGAGAAATTATTCCATACAAAAGTAGGATGAGCCTCCATTGCATCTCCCACCTTCTATTCGCTGACGACACGATCATCTTCATGAATGCTAAAAAAGGATTGGTTCAAGGAATCTATAGGTTCCATGATGAGTACTACCATTGGAGTGTCCAAATCATTAATATATTGAAGATTATCCTCTACATATCAAAATGATGCTCAGATAGATGTGTTAACTCCTTGTGCAAAAACTTGGTCATGAAAATAGGAAGCTTTATAATGGTGTATTTGGGTGCTCCAATGTCATCAGGAAGGATGCATATTCCTCATTTTGACCAAATGATGAGCAGGATCACAGGATCACAGGATGAGTTATGAATTAGAAAACCCATTTCTTATCTTTTGGAGGAAGGATAAAGTTGGTTAATAATTTAATCACAACCATTCCCATCCATTATTTTATAGCCATCAAAGCGGCAAAGGGCGTTAACAATACTATTGAAAGGATTCAGGTAGGTTTTATTTGGGTTGCGCTCTCGAAAGGTAAGCATCACTGGGTTTTCTGGGCTAGGTGAAAGGCTAATAAAGGAAGGGGGAATGAATGTGAACAACCTCTATGATACTCTCCATTTCATTCATGGAAATCTATAATGGGAGGATTTAGAGGATCACACTATATGGGGAAAGGTTATGTCTACTAGATGCATAGGAAATGCAGAGGTGATGAGTGGGAATTATTATACTTTGTGGTCTATGATTTTTCCTCACATCTAAAACCTATAACCTCTAACCTGTTGGATCATGGGTAAAGGTGATATCCTCTTTTGTAACCATATCTAGGTAGGTTCAAATATTGGTTTCCTGGGTTTTTCGGCTCTAGGAATCTTGTTTAGGGAGGCTAGCAGACACTCTCTATTTACCAGGGCTGTCCTGGATAAAGACTAGAAAGATATTTTAGAACTCACTGACATGAACACTAAACTTGAAAATGTATATTTATGGCCTAAAATTCAGGGTCCTTGTTTGGGAGGGACTTTCAAAGGGAGATGGTCACCTGAGAACATTTTTATAGTTGGATAGAAACTCTATGGTACAATATGATCCGCACAAAGAATAATTTCCCAATTTGGAGAATAAGGAACCATCTAGTGCCTACCAATGAAAATATTAAAATAAATAGAATTTACCTATCTTCTAGGTGCATGTGCAGCAAGGATTAGAAGGAGGATAGTTTGAACCCTTTTTTATTCAAAGGAGATTGGGTGTGAGTTATATGTGGATTATTTAGTGATTTTACTTCTTTCTCATATTAGGAGTTTCTCGGTGCATCCTTTATAGAGAGATAGTTTCACGGTGTGGGTACTACGGGTCTTGAAAATTTGGCACATGATATTTCATTGAATGCTGGCTACTGGTGTATTTGGAAAGCTAGGAATAGGGCTTTCTATGAAGCTTTTTTTCACAATGGGGAAGTCTCCTATCTTTTGAATAAGAAACCTACTCATCAATATTGCTAGAATATTTGAGAACTGGCATGATTCCCACACCATAAGACCTTTGTAGGTGAGTAGTCCTCCTGATCAATCCATTCACAATGGTTCCCTATGATATGGGGTTTACTGGGATTCTTTCTGCATGAGCCTTAAGTTGAACACATACGAGTCTTGTATCTTGGGTAACATGGGGCGAGGGGTTGGTTCGGGACACCAGGGGTTCCATGATTTTGGCCTTTATAGATCATTTCGGCTGCAAACACTCCCTTCAAGTGGAAAAAATTCTATGATCAATTGATTAAGTTTATGCAGTCAAATGAATTTAGCTCTCAATGAAGAGGAAACAGACTCCATCCTTTTACACAAATATCTCAACAGAAAATCCACTCTCCCATGGTTGATCTCATATTTTTTTAAAAAGTTTATAATTATTTTAAAAAATAATATCCATCTTTTTCATAGTTGGCATGAGGGAAACAAGGTCACAGGCCATCTTGCATCCATGGCAGACCAATGTCCTAGTGTCACCTACTTCTCACACATGAACATCTTAAGGAATGAGGGGGAGAACCTTGTAAGAGTGGATTCCCTGAGACTTCACTATTTCATGAATACCAAGCCTCATGTTATGGTTTTTTTCTCTATTTATTTTTTTATATTTCTTCAAATAAATAAATGATGATGAAATGAAATCACTTGTAACTTATACCAATGTAATAAAGTAGCCATCAGAATTAGGTTACTGGAGTTGGGGTTTTTCAAACTTTGATCATGATTCTAGAATATCCAAAATTTTATTCATGATCTAAATATCATATATGTTCATTATATTCATTTTTAAAATCATCCATAAATGGTAGAGTAGATAAATGAATTACACTATTCATGGAGATGGTAGATTGTACAAACACATGAATGATGTTTTCACTTTTTGATGGATGGAACGAAAGAAAGGTAAATAATAATTCAACATCATAGAATCATCATTATATCATATATATTCATTAAATATATCCTTATTACTATTCAGTTAAATAATAAATGAAAAACAAATCACATCTCATCATGGAGGTGGTAGTCAACACGCACGTACGGGCGACATTATCATTTTCTAACTGATGAAAAAAGATGGATAATGGTTTTTACCTCATTATAATATCAATTTATTATATTAAAGATAATTAATTAATTATTTTTATTATGGATACCAAATATTTATAGAAGGTATACTGTGAAATAAAATTGAAAATTCATGATTAATAGTTATACCTCTTAATTTAGAAACCTTTTCTAGATTACACCTTAATCCTTGAAAGGATGGTCTTGTGGAAATTCAAAAAGCTCTAGGATATGTTGAAGGAATATAGGATGATATTAGGGTATGTATTTTTTGAGATATAGGGCTAAAAAATTTTGAATAATGAAGGACATGAGGTTCCCTTTTATAAGTGAGGGGGGGGGGGCACTCTTGGAATTACTTAAAGTGTTAAATTGAAATAAATTTATTTTTATGGAAAAAATGGTTCCAAAAAAATATAATTCTAAGAAAATATTACTATTATTCTAAATACTCTCATATAATAACATTTTAATATGTTCTGGTTATGTTTTTACCCTTATCTGTTAGTTTTGATGTAAGGACTCGAATCCGGAGCCCCTCCACTGGTGCCCCATACCCGGTTCGCCACATGACCTCAAGCGCATTTCCCCAAACACCATAGGCTTCCGACTAGCAGCGAGGGCCTTAGTGAGTCGGTGGGGAAACTATGCCCTCATTTGGTAAAGTATATAATAGAAGAACAACCAGACACAATAATGGAAACTATAAACAGCATACAAGAACTGAACTGAACAGCGGAAGCAAAGTATAAAATAATGATGATGCAACATGGAACATATGTCTATGGAAAGCAGTAAAAAAACCAACGTGATGAAGTAAAACTGAAAAACAAAGTGCAAAGAAAACAAGTAAACTCCTCAGCATCGCAAGCCTAAGATCGGTCCCTTGCTCTCCATCTCCAAGCAATCACGTACCAGAAGTCGAAGGGCGCTTTCCCTTATCTATTCCTGTAACAACAAAGTCTTCTTGGGCACAAAAGCATGACCCAAATAGGGTGTGAGATACAATCCCTGTAGGCAATCACCCAAAGATCTGTGCCTAACAGTCAATGAATACAAGGCAAGTAAAAGTGCAGGAAGCAGTAAATAGAAAAGCACCCAGCAGCTACAATCCACAATTATAGCATATAAGGTACACAAGTAACAACAGCAACAAGAAGAAAACAGGTAACCCTCTGGGTATCTCTCACAGCCTAACCTCTATGGTTCAACCTACAGGTACTAGAAACCCTCTAGGAGGCACACACAGTCTCACCCCTCTAGTTCAGCTAAGAAATAGACTCTCTAAGGAAGCACTCACCATCAATTCCCCATATAGTCTCATATCGTGCTAAAGGCTCTCTGGGGAAGCACTCAACGTCTCATTCCCCCTGTAGCCCGTGTTGAGGAACTACAGACTCTCTGAGGAAGCACTCATTGTCAATTCCCCCTGTGGTCTTGCATCGTATTAAAAGACACTATGGAGAATCCCTTATGTCAATTCTCCCTGTGGTCTACTACACTAGGTTCTCACAGTCCTGTGTGAAACTAACATGCTCAGCGCGCATGCAACGTCTAAGTGAACCTCAAGAACTACTTGGCTATCAATATAAGGCTCAACAACATAACATAGAAATAGTTCCACTATCCTACAACTAGGCATGGCAACTGGAAAACACCAAAAGGTAAAACAAGCATGGCAAAGAAACATGAGCACAAAACAAATTACTCTACTCACAAGTATAAACCTCTACTACAACAATCAAGCAAAGAAGGAAAATAGCAGGGGGAAAACAGGAAACCCACAACTCCCCGCCCAAGGGAATTTGTGGAAATTGCACAAAATACTCAAAGAATTTCTACAGAAAGGCACAAACCACCCACCTGGATGCTAGGGGATTGATATAATGGAACCATGACGACTGATTCTCCCTAGAATGTCGTAGATCTGAGGAAACACACAAAACACTCAACCCACGATAACTTAAAAACAAGGAGTAACCATGGAAGAAGGATAAAGAAGAAGAGAGATCTTACCGAGGCAATACCAACGCAATCGACGGTGGCTAGAATGGAGATTAGAAGGAGGCACGGGGGCTCAGGGAAGATCCGGACAGACGGGTCGCTCTCGGATGAACGAAACCTAGAAGAAGACGCTTCTGTGCATCAGGCACGACCCCGGTGCATTTAGTGAAAAAAGAAAAGTACATGGAATGTACTTTTAGAGTACACGGTATGTACTAGGTTTTTCCGTACTCCGCCAAAATTGGCCTCCATGTCACCACTACACACCGTGTGTGTGGCCTGGGTACGACCAACACACGACTTCAAGCCGGAGAAGAGTACATGGCGTGTACTCAAAAAGTACACGACGTGTACTTCGAAATTTTCCAGAAACTCTATTTTTCTTAAAATCTCCAGAAAAAGGAAAGGCATACCTGAAACAAAGATCTGAGTTCTTACAAACTTCCCCCCTTAAAGAAATTCATCCCCGAATTTCCATAGCGAGGCGTAGAAGAAGAAACCCCGAACAGCTTCGGCCACTGCGATCGTACATCGGCCTCCCTCTCACAGGTCTCATCCTATACTTGCCCATGATGCCATATCACCCGTATAAGAGGGACATACTGCTCGTGGAGAACCTTCGTACTACGATCGACAATCCGGATAGGATGCTCCTCGAATGATGCATCCGCTTCGAGCTCAACCTCCTCGGTATGAAAGACACGAGACGAATCCGAAAAGTAATATCGAAGCTGAGAGACGTGGAATAAATCGTGCATAGCCCGGTACCTCTGATGTAGTTGTAAGCGATAGGCAAATGGCCCAACTCTCTAAAACACCTCAAAAGACCCAACATACCTCGAAGAAAGCTTACCCTGTCTCTGAGTCCTCTTGTGTCCCAACCTCGGTGCGACACGCAGGAAAACCTAATCTCCAACCTCGAACTCCCGAGGTCATCTCCACTGATTAGCATAAGACTTCTGCCGAGACTGTGCTGTAACCATCCGCTTCTGAATCAGCTCTATCTGCTTTGAAGTTTCCTGAACAAGACGAGGTCCCAGTAAAGCTTCCTCTCCTGCCTCCATCCAGCATAAGGGTGATCGGCATGGCCTACCGTACAAAGCCTCGTATGGTGCCATCTGAATGGTCTCCTGGAAACTGTTGTTGTAGGAGAAATTGACAAGAGGTATATGCTTCTACCAAGAACCGCCAAAGTCTAGGATGCAAGCTTGGAGCATATCCTCAAGCACCTGGATCGTGCGCTCAGACTGACCATCTGTCTGGGGATGGTATGCTATACTCAAAAGTACTTGTGTACCCAAGGCCTTCTGAAGTCCCAGACAGAACCGAGAGGTAAAGCGTGCGTCCCTGTCTGAAACAATAGAGCGTGGAACTCTATGCAGACGAATGATCTCTCTGATGCAAAGTCGTCCCAGATCATCGACATTGAAGGTCTCCTTGATCGGTAAGAAGTGAGAAACCTTCATGATCCTGTCGATGACAACCCAAACAGCATCGTTCCCTCGGGGTGACCTCAACAACCCGATCATGAAGTCCATCACAACATCGTTCCACTTCCACTCCGGAATGGGTAACTGCTGTAAAAGGCCTGCTGGTCACTGATGCTCTGCCTTCACCTGCTGACAAGTAGAACACCACAAGACGAAACCAACAACATCCTTTTTCATACCTGGCCACCAGTACTGACGATGAAGATCCCGATACATCTTGGCGACACCAGGATGAACTGCCCATACCGAGGAATGAAAATCCCACATCAGCTCCTCGCGTATGTCTGCTGGCACCCATACGTGTCCCTGGTAACGCAAGATCTCATCCTCACCCATTGTCCATCTAGGAAGAGGTTCCTCTCCTAACAAACTCTCTCCCACATGACTAAGCCTTCTGAGTCTGATAGATGCCTCATCCGTACCAGATCAAGTAGTGTAGAGGTAATAACTACCGAAGATAGAAAAGTCTGTCCCTGTCTGTCGTGCACCTCCAGATGCATCTCAGAAAACAGACCCATAAGCTGCCACTCACTGCTGGCTTCCTGAACTTCCTGAATCTGAGTTCTCCTGCTCAACACATCTACCACTGCATTTTCCTTTCCCGGCATATAGGAAATACCGAAATCAAATGACTGAAGATACTCAACCCACCTATGCTATCTCAGATTCAGATCATGCTGAGTGAAGATATACTTGATACTCTTGTGGTCGGTGAAAACCACAAAGTGCTCTCCCAGCAGATAGTGTCTCCAATAGCGTAATGCATGAACAAAAACTTCCAACTCCAGATCATGCGTAGGGTAGTTCCTCTCATGTGGCCACAACTGCCGAGACCCGTACGAAACGACTCTATCTCCCTACATAAGCACAACTCCTAGCCCAATACCTGAAGCATCACAGTAGACTTTATAGCTCTTGATTGGATCTGAAAAGACTAGTATCGGTGCTGACGTCAACCTTCCCTTCAGCTCCTGAAAGGCTGACTCATAAGAATCTGACCATAAGAAATTCGCCCCCTTCTTGGTCAGACCTATCAAGGGTGATGCTAGGTGCGAGAAGTACTAAATGAATCGTCTGTAGTATCCAGCCAGTCCTAGAAAACTCCGTACCTCAAAAATGTTCTTCGGCTGCTCCCAGGAAACTACAACTCTCACTTTCTCTGGGTCTACAGATACTCCTTCCTTTGAGATGATGTGACCCAAGAAGTGAATCTGATCCATCCAGAAGTGGCACTTCGAGAGTTTAGCATAAATATTATGCTCCCTCAGTGTACTCAGAACGATCTCAAGATGTTTGGCATGGTCATGTCGAGTTTGAGAGTACACCAATATATCATCCACGAAGACCACGATGAAAGAGTCCAAGTAAGGATGGAACACTCGTTTCATCAGTTCCATGAAAACTGCAGGCGTATTCGTGAGACCGAACGACATAACTGTATACTCGTATAGATCATACCTGCTCCTGAAGGCTGTGAGAGGTATATCTGATGGTTTAACATGCAACTGATGATAACTAGATCTCAAGTCGATCTTTGAGAACACCCGGGCTCCTCAAAGCTGATCAAAGAGGTCATCAATCCTTGGAAAGGGATATCGGTTCTTGAATGTCAACTGGTTCAGCTTCCGATAATCCACGCAAAGACGAAGGGTACCGTCTGTGATTCTCGCTCAAATTTACCCAAGAGAATAAGGTAAGACAGTCCTTGTAGTTTAGCTTGGGTTGTCGAATCCTCAGAGACCTAAGAAGTAACATATAGACACGTAAATTCTATGGACTGTTTTTGGCTCTGAAGTGGCAAAATTGGGTTGATTTTAGATGGATTTAAAGGAACTCTAATATACTTAAGTGAATTCAATTTAAAATAATGAGTTGATCCTAGGTTATCGCTCGGGGTGGATTGGACGCATTTCCTTTTTAATGATTTCAATTTCTTATATTTGAGATGGGTTCATTTAAGGAGATAAAACAACAACATCACTTACTGGTTTAATGCCTGCGCCCTTTAATACTAATCACCTATACACTTGAAGGATCAAAGTTTTGAGCACTTCAAGGTAAAGGTTCGTATTAGCACTTGAAGTGTGTGGCCTTAAATTCAACAAGGACGATGGATTTTAAAAATCATCAAATAAAAATCTCAATGAAAGAAGTGATTATACATTAATGAGGTGATAGATAACATCCAATCCAACCCCTTGATACTCCCTTGGATCAACCCATAAGTGTGTTATCCCTCAATTGATCCCATGGTTTCAATGGAAGCGGAAATTAGACTCATGAGAGACGAAATGGAGAAGTAAAGAAAACAACAAAAATAAAATGATCACTCCACCGTTGTGTGAATAATTTCAAAAGGTTTGGTGTGAATAAATTCACACCATGATCCAACGGTATCAAATTGATATGAAGAACAATAGAATAAGAGTAGAAGAATAACTTTTATTAAGAAACTAAAGTGAATTGAACAACTTACATGTGAAAGACAAATTTGAGACAACAAAATTGCAGCATAACATTACAATTGAACAAAGCATCCAAGATCCTTCAATTATCCAACACCACTACCTTAAATAGGCATTTTTAGCTCTTGGGTCGAGCCTCCAACAGTCCAAGTCTCCTCAATTAATTGTGGTAGGCCATAGGTGGGTGGAAAGTAAGGGAGAGATGATTTTTCCACCCTTGACCCGAGGTGCCAGCCAGCTTTCCTTCACCGAACAGACACGCTTGGAAGACCTTCTAGAAGGCCGAATCAGAGTATTCCATAGAAGAAGACAATAGAGATACGGATGTCTTCTAACTGCCTGTAAAATATGGGCCCATTTGGAGTATTGTATTCCGAGATATGATCATATTAGTGATCTATGTTTCTGGGCCGCAGAATCTGGCCCATAATTTTATCTCTAACTTGGGACGCCTAAATGGACACTATGGAAGCCGAATTAGCATTGGATCCTGAAGAGTGATTTGTTCCTATACATGTCTTCTAGAATCCCACGAAATATGGGATTCATTGGGTTTTTATGTTGGGCCCCACATTCTCATCAGTGGTATGGTGTCCAATCTGCCTTCTCCAGAATTGCTTCCTTTCATTGCCAAATATCTCCATCATCCTTTATAAATCTTTCATTGATCCTTGAAGTGAATATCCAGTTCAAAAGAATATAAAATTAAAATATTTATAATTAGATTCCTTAAAATTAGATGAATCATTGGGTACTTCAAATGATGTTAAAAAATGTACCACATAATAGTGCATTTTAAGAAGGTATTACAATCATAATGTGAAATGATGTTCAAAGTGTAAAATGCACTAAAATGGTGTTTATGAATAATAAAGAACATGAATATTATGTATATTAACAATGAATATTAGCCTCATTTAGTGGCTAATCACACCCCCCAACTTGAGTTTTTCTAGTCCCGAGCAAAATATATCTCAACAATATGAAATTCGAATTCCCTTTTCCAAAAACATTTTTAATACACAATGATCACCAGAAACCCTTATACCAAACAATCATGAAACCCATCAAAATATTTTAATACAAGATAGTTTCATAAGCAGATCTCAATCCCAATCCCATTCCTTTGTTCAAATTCATTTCCATATTTCATTCAATATCAATTAAGTACGAGGATGTGTTGTGCATCACAATAGACATGGGGGTTAATCTTTATTAAAAGGGGAAATGATGGAAGCGCTGGGTGGAATCACATTTAAATATTAAGATGAGTATTCAATTTTTTTATTGTATTTTTTTTTTCAATTTTTCCATGGTAATTGAAATTTCACTCAAAAGAGTCAACCCCTGTAGCGAGACTTTGCCGATGACTCCTAGGCTCAAATACCTTAGGGCACCAAGTGAAGCCCACATATTCGGGAATCATCTTGAGTTAAATCAGTCAAAAACAAATTCAAATTACCAAAAATATAGATAAAATTACTAACTCTGGTCCAGACAACTATGGAGTCATGATCCCCAAGTGACGAAAGCCATGCATTAGGTCATTTCATTTCTCTACGCGCAATTTTTTTTTTGAATTTTTTTGAATACTCATATTAAACTAAAATGATCACCAAACCTATGCTATTTATTTGGGGGACCCCATGAACTAAACTAATACCCCACTATCCAAAGGACGTGCATTGTGATATTTTTTTTTATTTGGATGAAAATATAAATGATGAAATATCACATTGGACAACCACACTTTCCAAAATCTATGCTCATGAAATTATACAAGGATTAAAATCAGAATCAAGGCATGCTAAATTATTTGATATTCAGTTTCAAAGTGTGCAATGTGTATTACCATGTTCAAAGTTAAAGGAATTTTTCCTTCCATTTACACATTTTTTTTCAAATCATTCATTTTTTTTGACATAAAAGAATTTTTTTATTTTATCTCCCCCCCAATTTAAAACAACATTGTCCCCAGTGTTTGAAGAAATGAATATTTAGAAGGAGTAGAGGCAGATAATGGAAGTTCAAAAAGGAAATTGAAACTGTGGATCATGGAATGAAATCACCTGGTGGTTGAAGTTGAAGTTCATGCTGCTCCAAATTAGTCCTTTGATCTCTTGGGGGATGTAGTCACCTCCTTGATTGAACATGTATCACCCAAAATAGTACCTGAACCAAAATAAGAACAAATCAGAAAAAACAAACAACACAACGACTTATTTAATTCCATGTATCATCATTTTTATGGTTTTTCCTATTTTTCTGTTTTTTTTAAATCAAACTAATGATACATTGTCTTATTTTAATTTTCTGGGTAAGGTATTACTTAGGGATCACACCGCGTGACACAGATGAATACAGTGCTCCCCTTTCATACCCATCCATACTCATAATAGTAGAACAGGTCAACAGTCTCGCTTTAAAAAAAAATAAAAATGATTAATTAATCCCATTTAAAATATAAATTTTATTAAAATAACAAAATTATAGGAAACTTGAAAACCATGGGTTGCCTCCCATGCAACGGTTTTTTTAACGTTGTTATCCCGACATGGACCCTAAATCTATAAATTTTTTCCTAGTTCATAGGTTGGATTAGTTAACTCAACCTCTATTTCCTGTATATTGAATGATTCAATGAATGGTTTTAACCTTTGACCATTGACCTTGAAAATTTAACCACTTGTGGGATCTTGAATCTCTACTACCCCATGGGGGTACACATGATGCACTATGAAAGGACCTGACCATCTAGACCTTAACTTTCCCGGGTGTAAATGATGTTTTGAACTATACAAGAGCACAAGTTTTCCCGGTTAAAAATGTTTGAACTTGATATTCCTAGATTGGTAGGCTTGAACTCTAGCTTTATTGATCCTTGAATTTTCATAAGCCTCCATCCTTAATTCCTCCAATTCATTGAGATATAATTTCCTTTTTGTTCTGTCCAATGAGAGGTCATAATCCATTTTCTTAATTTCCCAAAAGGCCTTATGCTCAATTTCAACAGGTAAATGGCATGCTTTTCCATAAACCAACCTATATGGTGACATTCCTAGTATGGTTTTGAATGCTGTACGATATGCCCAAAGAGTATCTAAGAGTGTCTTACACCAATCTTTCCTAGAGGGGTTGATAGTTTTTTCAAGAATTTACTTAATCTCCCTATTTTCTAACTCATCTTGACCATTGGTTTTAGGATGGTATGCAGTGGAAAATTTATGAGAAATACCATACTTAGACATGAGTGAAGAGAATGGGTGATTGCAGAAATGGGTTCCTCGATCACTGATTATAGCCCTAGGAATTCCAAATCGGGAAAATATGTGCTCTTTCAGAAATTGGATCACAACATGATGGTCATTAGACTTGGTGGGAATGGCTTCAACCCATTTTGAGACATAATCAACAGATAAAAGGATATAGAGGTATCCCCTAGAGTTTGGGAAGGGTCCCATGAAATCAATTCCCCAACAGTCAAATATTTCAACCACTAAGATGGGAGTGAGTGGCATTTGATTCCTTTTTGTGATGGACCCTACTTGTTGACACCTAGGAAAACTTTTACAAAATGTGTAAGAGTCCCTTGAGAGGGTGGTCCAGAAGAGACCACATTGAATAATCTTAGCAGATGTTTTCTTAGAGGAAAAGTGACCTCCACATGCCTCACTATGACAGAATTTAAGGATGGAATCTTGTTCAGATTCTGGTACACACCTCCTAATAACTTAGTCAGGGCAGAACTTATAGAGGTATGGATCATCAAACACATAGTGTCTAACATCAGAAAGTAATTTCCTTCAATCTTGAGTCCCTAAGAATTTTGGAATGACTCTTGTAACTAAGAAATTGGCTATGTCGGCATACCAAGGGCAGTCACTCACAGAGTATAGGTGTTCATCAGGAAATGAATCATACACAGAAAGGTGATTTGAGTTGTCTTTGAACTCCATCCTAGAGAGGTGATCAGCTACAACATTTTCAACGCCCTTTTTATCTTTGATTGTGAGGTCAAATTCTTGTAAGAGAAGGACCCACCTAATTAGTCTAACCTTAGCATCTTGTTTTTGGAAGAGGTATTTTAGTACAGAATGGTCTGTGAACACAGTGATGGGTGATCCTAAGAGGTAGGACCTAAACTTCTCTAAGGCAAACATAATAGCAAGTAACTCCTTTTCAGTGGTGGTGTAGTAGATTTGGAAATCATTTAAGGATTTTCTTGAATAATCAATGACATAAGGATTTTTATCACAACGTTTTCCTAACACAGATCCTACAGAAAATTCATTGGCATCACACATAAGTTTGAAAGGAAGGTTCCAATTTGGAGATTTCATGATGGGGGGAGAGGTGAGAGAGGATTTGAGGGTTGAGAATGAACCCTCACAACATTCTGTCCAAACAAATGGAGAATCCTTTACTAGGAGATCAGAAAGGGGACGAGAGATTGAACTAAATCCCTTGATGAATATTCTATAGAAACCAGCATGTCCTAAGAAAGACCTCACTTCCTTGACAATTTTGGGTGATGGAAGGTGATGAATGATTTCAACCTTGGCTTTATCAACTTCAATCCCCCTACCTGAGACCAGATGGCCTAGAACTATTCCCTCTTTAACCCTGAAATGGAAATTTTCCCAATTTAGGACTAGATTGTTTTCTTCACATCTTGACAAGACTCTCTATACATTCCTCATACATCCCTCAAAAGTATCCCCAAACACAGAGAAGTCATCCATGAAGACCTCTAGAAAATCCCCTACCATGTCTGAGAAGATTCCCATCATGCACCACTGGAAGGTTCCAGGAGCATTGCATAAACCAAAGGGCATGTGTTTGAAGGCAAAGGTAACAAAAGGACATGTGAATGTAGTCTTCCCTTAATCCTCTAGGGAGACCTCAATTTGATTGTACCCCGAGTACCCATCTAAGAAATAGTAGAAGGCATGACCTGCCACTCTCTCAAGGACTTGGTCAATGAATGGTAAGGGGAAATGGTCCTTCTTGGTGAATGAGTTTAGATTCCTATAGTCAATGCAGACCCTCCGTCCACTACTAACCCTTGTTGGAAGAATCTCTCCATCCTCATTGGTTATCACTGTGATTCCAGCCTTTTTTGGAACCACTTGGATTGGGCTCACCCATTCACTCTCAGCTATGGGATATATGATACCATCTTTTAGCAATTTCAGGATTTCTTTTCTTACTACCTCCATGAGATTAGGATTGAGTCGCCATTGAGGTTGACTACATGGCTTTGAATCAGATTCCAGAACAATCCTATGAGTCCCGATAAGTGGGCTAATCCCAGGAATATCAGAAAGGGTCCAACCAATGGCTTTCTTATGCTTCCTAAGGACATCTAGAAGCATCCTTTCATGATTGTCTTCAAGAGAAGAAGAAATGACAATAGGATGTGTTTGATTTTCCCCTAAGAAAGCATACTTGAGTATATAGAGAAGTTCCTTCAATTCAAGATCAGGTTGGTTTAGAATTTCAAAAGAAGATTGGGACATTGGATCAAGTTCAATTTCCTTTTTTAGAGTTTCAGATAGGATTGATTCCCCACATGTAGAAGTTTCAACTACTAGATTGGCTTGATCAGATTTAGGGAATGAATTTATAGTGGTATCCATGAAAGTGGTTTCTTGAAAGGTTTCACTGATTTTTGGACCTAAGACTTCATCATAAGATCAATTTGAAAATGATTCAATCCAAGGAGATAAACTTCCTTCATATGAACAAAGGAAATCAATCTCATCCTAACTTAAATATCCATCAAATATTCCTTGATGTTCCATGGATTCATTATCAATGATTCCTATCATGTTTACTTCATGAATGTCCTCGTAATCCCCTATTTGTGAGCTTGCATTATAGATGTTCAAGTCTAGACTCATGTTCCCAAAGGTGATGGTCATGTTCTCATTTCAGACTCGGATAATAGAGTTGATTGTTGCAAGAAAATGATGGCCAATGATGATTGGGGTTTGTTACTTATTTCCTAAGTTTGGATGGTTGTCAAGGATAATGAAATCAGCAGGGTATATGAAGTTTTCAACCTTTACTAGAACATCCTTCAAAATCCCCTTTGGAACCCTAATGCTACGATCAGCAAGCTGAAGTGTGACAGATGTGGGTTGGAGTTCTTCTTGGCCTAACTGGCAGTACACATCATATGGGATGAGATTGACACTAGCACCTAGGTCACACAAGGCCTTGACAACTTTTCTCTCTCCTAGTTCAACATTGATGTAAGGGAAACTCGGGTCTTTCAACTTAGGAGGAATGGTCCCTTAAATGGTGGTACTCACATTAGCATCCAAAAGGAATTGGTTTTTATGTGAAAATTTTCTTTTAAAAGTGCACAAGTCCTTAAGGTACTTTGAGTAGGCAGGTATGGTTTGGATTGCATCGAGAAGGAGTATGTTCAACTTGACTTGTGAAAAGATTTCCCTCAATGTTTCACTCAGTTCAGGTTTGGGTTTCCCCCTCACGCGTTGAGGAAATGGTGCAGGTTGTGGGGTTGTTTGTTGAAGAGTTGTTTCCTTGACAATGTTATCAGTTTCCTCAGTTTGATCTTGTTGTTCATTTGAATTTTCATCCAAGTTTGAATCTTTAGGTGTGTTCTGAATTAGTTGTTCAGGTTTCTCAATTGATTTACCACTTCTTAAAACAGTCACAGCCTTTAGTTGTTCATGAGTTGTTTGAGCACAAATTGACTCTCCCCTTGAAGTTGAGGATGGAACCACCTGAGTATGCATGGGTGCCTTTCCAGTTTTGATGGTTTTAAGTTCTTGTTTTAGGGAATATACCTCCGAGTTAATCCTCTCCATTTGTTTACATAGTTGTTCTAGTAGGCTTTGTGGAACAGTTTGTGTTGGTGCTTGAGAATATTGGTTTATCCCGGGGGGATATTTTGGAGGTGGGATGGTTGGTTGAAAATGGTCTGGTGGCTATTGGTATTGGATAGGTTGGGTTTGGAACTAGTTATGGGATTGGTAGTTCTGATGTGGGTAAGGATTTTTTCCCTGTGGTTGGATAGGTTGTTGGTTATCTTTCCAGCGGAAGCCTGGGTGGTCGTTATACCTTGGGTTGAAGGTGTTTTGGTATTGAGGCTTTTGAAATTTCAAAGCATTTACTTCCACTGGGGGTCCTCCTAAGAGAACATCCTTGATGGGTGGAATGGTTGGGCAGTTGTCTGTCTTATGGTCATGTTTGTCACAAATTGTGCAAACAGGGTTAGCAATTTGGATTTCATGGACTTTCCTAAGGTCTATCTCTTCAACCTTCCTAGAGAGTGCTGTGAGTTTAGCCCTAAGGCTTTCCTCTTATCTAAGTGTATGAATTCCAGTATTTCTTTGTGGCTTTTCAGAATAAGGTGAAGTTCCCCATTTTTGGTTTTGTTCAGAAAGGATTTCTAGATACTCATAAGCATCATTTGGGGCTTTGTTTTTAAAGGTTCCATTACACATCATGTCAATGAATTGTTTGTTCCCCAGACCCAACCCTTCATAGAAAATTCTCACTTGTTCAGTAATAGAAAAACCATGGTGTGGAACTATGTTTAGAGTGTCTTTTAACCTTTCCCATTTTTCATAGAATGAATCTCCCTCTTTTTCAAAAAAGTTTTGGATACTCTTTTTAAGTGCAATTGTTTTGTGGTGGGGAAAGTATTTTTTGTAGAATTCTCTTTGTAGTTGGTACCAAGAGTTTATGGATGATGGTCTCAAATTTTTTAGCCAGTTTTTAGCTCGATCCTTTAACGAAAAAGGAAATATCCTCATCTTAGCTGATTCTAGTTAATGTGGGGGACACATGGTTTCTACAATGTCATTGAACTCCTTAATGTGAAGGTAGGGCATATCGGACTCCATTCCATGGAATGTGGGAAGATGGTTTAGGACATGGGGTTTAAATATGTAGTTGGAATCTCCTAGGTAATTATGTCTAATGCATGAGGGGGAATTGGTACAAGAAGGTGTGAGTTAGTCATTCATGGTTTGATCGACCGCATTCCCCAAGTTTGGGGCTGCCTCATTTGGGTTTCCATTTTGGTTTCCACCCGGGTTTATGAGTTGGTTTCTTTGAAGACCTTACATTGAAATGGGCTCAATTTTAGACTCTATAGTATTAGGAATATTAGGATATAATGTAATGAGTTCCCTTGGTGTACTTGACTCCCTAACCCTAGGACTATACACCCTAACTAGACGGTTTGAGTGATCGCGGGTGTAGGCGGACATGCGCCAAAAGAAAAAAAAATGAGAAAGGGACAAGATAAGAGAATTTAGATGAGAAAAGAAGAAATGGGGGAGAATATAATGGTTGTTTAGATGACTTACTTGGGTCCCCATAAGCAGTGCAAAAATTTGATTCTTGCTCAAATTTACCCAAGAGAAGAAGGTAAGACGATCCTTGTAGTTTAGCTTGGGTTGTCGAATCCTCAGAGACCTAAGAAGTGACCTATAGACACATACATTCTATGGAATGTTTTTGGATATGAAGTGGCCAACTTGGGTTGATTTTATATGGGTTTAAAGGAAATCTAAGAGACTTAATTGAATTCAATTTAAAATAATTAGTTGATCCTAGGTTATCGCTCGGGGTGGATTGGACGTATTTCCTTTTTAATGATTTCAATTTCTTATATTTGAGATGGGTTCATTTAAGGAGATAAAACAACATCATCACTTACTGGTTTAATTCCTACACCCTTTAATACTAATCACCTATAAACTTGAAGGATCAAAGTTTTGATCACTTCAAGGTAAATATTCGTATTAGCACTTGAAGTGTGTGGCCTTAAATTCAACAAGGACGATGAAGTTTAAAAATCATCAAATAAAAATCTCAATTAAAGAAGTGATTATACATTAATGAGGTGATAAATAACATCCAATACAGACCCTTGATACTCTCTTGGACCAAACCATAATTTTATTATCCCTCCATTGATCCCATGGTTTCAATGGAAGCGGAAAGTAGACTCATGAGGGAGGAAATGGAGAAGTAAAGAAAACAACAAAAATAAAATGATCACTCCACCGTTGTGTGAATAATTTCACAAGGTTTGGTGTGAATAAATTAAAAACTTGATCCAACGGTATAAAATTGATATGAAGAAAAAAAGAATAAGAGTAGAAGAAGAACTTTTATTAAGAAACTAAAGTGAATTGAACAACTTACATGTGAAAGACAAATTTGAGACAACAAAATTGCAGCATAACATTACAATTGAATAAAGAATCCAAGATACTTCAATCCTCCAACACCACTGCCTTAAATAGGAATTTTTGAGCCCTTGGGTCGAGCCTCCAACATTCCAAGTCTCCTCAATTAATTTTGGTAGGCCATAGGTGGGTGGAACGTAAGGGAGAGATGATTTTTCAACCCTTGACCCGAGGTGCCATCCAGATTTCCTTCACCGAACAGAAGCGCTTTTAAGACCTTATAGATGGCCTAATAAGAGTGTAAAATAGAATAAGAAAATGGAGGTCCGGATGTCTTCTAACCTCCTGTAAAATGTGGGCCCATTTGGAGTTGTGGATTCCGAGATATGATCATATTAGTGGGATGTTTTTCTGGGCCGCAGAATCTGGCCCAGAATTTTATCTCTAACTTGGGCCGTCTAAATGGAAACCATGGAGGCCGAATTAGCATTGGATACTGAAGAGTGATTTGTTACTATACATGTCTTATAGAATCCCACGAAATTGGAGATTTATTGGGCTTGTATGTTGGTCCCCACATTCTCATCAGTGCGCTGGTGTCCAATCTGCCTTCTCCAGAATTGCTTCCTTTCATTGCCAAATATCTCCATCATCCTTTATGAATCTTTCATTGATCCTTGAAGTGAATATCCAGTTCAAAAGAATATAAAATTAAAATATTTATAATTATATTCCTTAAAATTAGATGAATTATTGGGTACTTCAAATGATGTTCAAAATTGTACCACATAATAGTGCATTTTAAGAAGGTATTACAATCATAATGTGAAATGATGTTCAAAGTGTAAAATGCACTAAAATGGTGTTTATGAATAATAAATAACATGAATATTATGTATATTAACAATGAATATTAGCCTCATTTAGTGGCTAATCAGTCTTCCTTCTTCACAAACAGGACAGGCGAACCCCAAGGAGAAGTACTGGGTTGGAGAAAACCCTTTGCCTACAACTCCTTCAACTGCTTCTTGAGCTCCTGCAACTCAGGTGTATCCATCCTATAAGGAGGAATAGACACCGGTGCTACTCTGGGCATGAGCTCGATAGAAAAGTCTACCTCACGCTATGTAGGCAACCCAAAAAGTCCTCTGGAAAGACATCCCGGAAACGATCCACCACTGAAGGAAAGTCCAACTGTGGAGTCCCCTGATAATCTAGATAAAGAATAGAAATCTGGACTATCACCCTTCCTAGCCCATGATGCTCGAGTCCTTATCGACTTTCCTGAACATCCCATTCGCCTCTATGAAGAAAATATTCACCCTCTGGTGAGATAAAACTCACCCTGTGGCGATAACAGTCGACGACTGCCTGGAAGGGAACCAACCAATCCATCCTGAGGATGACATCATAGCCTGTCATCTCTAGGACATAGAGATCCCATAAGAAACGATACCATGCAACCTAGAGAGGGCACTCTCTACACTGGCGTACACTAGATGTCCTCGTCCCCAAATGTGTGTCTAGTGTCAATGAGTCGGCATAAGAAAAGACACAAATCCCAAAGCTCTACACAGCAGCAACAGAGATAAAGTTATGCGTAGCACCAGTATCGAAAGGAGCTGAAGATAAAAATGAGGCTACTAAAATCATACCTCAAACTGTAGAAGGGCTGAGATCCTGCTCCTGATAGGTCTGCTCCACGGCGAAAGACTGGCCTGCACCACGGCCCTGCGCCCCTGGCTGACCACTCTGAGCTGAACCTCCCTACTGGTGCTGAGGGACTGGTGGATGACTACCACGGCCTCGACCTCCATCTCAGCCCGAATGGATGGAAGAACTCCAGTTCCCCAACTGGTGAGAAACTGGTGGGGCTGCTCCTGAATGAGGAGTCATGGAAGAACCCCGGTCACCAGCTGCTGGTGAGAAAACCTGGCAGAAACACTGAAGATGACCGATCTTGCTGCAAGATCGGCACTCCACAGGGTCTCTCTGGCACTACGGCCTCATGTGTCCTGACCAACCACACTGATAGCATACCACCTGCCTGCCTGACGATGCATCTCACTTCCTCGGATCACCACGCATAGACTCCCTACGACACTTCTTGCTGTCATATGTAGGGAAACAAGCTATGTAAGAAGAACCAACCTGGCTTGCAGCTCCGGAGTCTCTCAGATTGCGCTCTGCAATCAGTGCCTGGTTGACAATGGAAGTGATGGAAGTCAACTGGAAGATATTCACCTGTGAGCTGATCTCTCGCCTGAGACCATCCTCGAACTTCCTTGCTAAGAACACCCCACTCCCATCTCAGAGGGGTGTGAAACGCTACAGCTCGGTGAAACGAGAGGAATATTCCATGACAGAAAGAGTACCCTACACTAAGCTCATGAACTCCTGGGCTCGATCGGCCCTCAGGGTCTCTGGGTAGAAGTAGTCGTAGAGCACGTGCTGGAACTCCTCCCAAGCCATAACCTGCTGATGACCCGCCTGTGAGATCACGTCCCACCACCTCTTGGCGGATTCTCGTAGCATGTAGGTAGTGAGCTTGACCCACCTCTCTGGAGGCATCTCCAAATGCTCAAAGATAGTCAGCATGGCTTCCAGCCATGACTCTGCAGCCTGTGGTCCTCCTTCTCCCGAGAACGTGGGAGGATGCTGCTGCTGGAAAACCCGCATCAAATCTTCCATAGTCAAGGAAGGAGGTGGTTCTCCCTAAAAGGTCTGCATCAACCTCATAAAAACTTCCCTGAACTTCGCATCAGCACCTGCAACTGGTATGACAGCCGGTGCCAAGGCTGGCCCGACCGGAGGATCGGCATGAAGTCCCTGATCAGCCATATCTGGCGTCTGATCACTACCTGACGATAGATGCACAAACGGAGGACGTCTAGGAGGCATAGCTCTGAAAGATCAAAACCAAACCTTAGACCAAAAAAACAAGGACAGAAAACACAAGAGTACAAAATAGGAACAGGGGAAGGAAAACACACAAGTTTACAAAACACGACTACACGACATGTATAAACCTACACGGCATGTTCACTTAAACCATAGACATGGGCATGTGATTCTGCCACCCATGGTCATGTAAAACCTCAAACTACACGGCATGTTGACCCCACACACGGTGTGTACTTGAAAACTACTCCCCTGCCCGAGTCTCTTTACACTGCTAACACACACGGTCCGACTTAACTCGAAATTACATGGCGTGTTCTAAAAAAAACACATCGTGTACTAGACAAGGCTTCGGTGGCCTGTGTTGTTAAATACACGGCCTTCTACACGGTTGGACCTTACATGGAATGTTCCGAACAAACACGGTGTGTATAGGTGAAGGTGACACTGTCCCGTGTTGTTTGTGGCACGACCGAGTACCTGAACAATACTATATGGCGTGTTCCGAAAAACAACACGGCATGCCTAAGAGAAGGTAACGCCGACCCATGTTGTTCGTGAAACGACTGGGTACCTAGACAATAATACCCGGCGTATTCCTTTACAACACGGCGTGTTCTACTCGAGCTTCCCCGACCCGTGTTGTTCGTGACACGGCCGGGTACACGGCTTCGAACTACACGACGTGTACCAACCGTACACGGCGTGTTCCTGAAGTTACTCTCATGACATCGTGATTTTTCTCACACGGTCAGTGACACGACCTGAAAACTACACGGAGTGTATCCAAAAGTACACGCCGTGTATTCTGGGTTTTTTTGGGCAGTAGCTCAGAAACTGCACAGAAGCCCAGAAACACTGAAGACATGGCAAAGAGGTGCCAAATTCCGATCCGTGAGGGCCCACACTCCCCGCAAATCAAATCTTGTCATCTCCTACAGTCATAGAAAAGAGAAAACAGGATCATGATCCACTAACTTCCGATTTGAGAGGGCCCATAAAACCTCAAGAAAAAAAAATTGGCATTCATTTAAGCAAATTAGGAAGCAAACAATCCTCTAACAAGGCAGGAGATATTCTATCAAGCATCTATCACAACAACATACATAATATACACGAAGTCTATCACAACAGCATGCAATTGCTAATGCACCCTAGATGGCATGGAAAGAATGAATGGAATGTGATTTCTAAAAGTGCCTATATGATGCATGAGATGGAATACCCTCATCTCATTGGGTTGCGACAGAAATAGAATCGCAATCATCAAGAAAATAACAACACAAAGCATGTGAATCACTCTAGGCGAAATCATATCAACCGTAAAATCTCAAAACCAGAAAACTGCAATTAACGAGGTAGTATGCCTTTTCCCTGTACACGAGTTAGCTACTCCCGAGCACAGCTTAGTACCAAGTACCAAATCCATCCTATCACTGGCTAGAGTCTCCAAACAGTAAAGAAAGAGAAAAGAACTTCCCTCTGATACCACTTTGTAATGACCCGAATCCGGAGCCCCTCCACTGGTGCCCCGTACCTGGTTCTCCACATGACCTCAAGCGCATTTCCCCAAATGTCAGAGGTTTCCAACTAACAGCAAGGGCCTTGGTGAGTTGGTGGGAAAACTATGCCCTCATTCGGTAAAGTATACAGCGGAAGAACAACCAGACACGACAACAGAAACTGTAAACAATATACAACAACTGAACTGAATAGCGGAAGCAAAGTATAAAATAATGATGATGCAACATGGTACATATGTCTATGGAAAGCAGTAAACAAAACAACGTGCTGAAGTACAAATGAAAAACAAATTGCAAAGAAAAAAAGTAAACTCCTCAGCATCTCAAGCCTAAGCTCGGTCCCTTGCTCTCCAGCTCCAAGCAATCACGTACCAGAAGTCGAAGGGTGCTTTCCCTTATCTATTCCTGCAACAACAAAGTCTGCTTGGGCCCAAAAGCATGGCCCAAATAGGGTGTGATATACAATCCCCGTAGGCAATCACCCAAATATCTGTGCCTAACAGTCAATGAATACAAGGCAAGTAAAAGTGCAGGAAGCAGTAAACAAAAAATCACCCAGTATCTACAATCCACAATTCTAGCATATAAGGTACACAAGTAACAACAACAGTAAGAATAAAACAGGTAACCCTCTGGGTAGCTCTCACAGCCTAACCCCTATGGTTCAACCTACAAGTACTAGCAACCCTCTAGGAGGCACACACACAGTCTCACCCCTCTGGTTCAGCTAAGAAATTGACTCTCTGAGGAAGCACTCACCGTCAATTCCCCCTATAGTCTCGTATCGTGCTAAAGGCTCTCTAGGGAAGCACTCAATGTCTCATTCCCCCTGTGGCCCATGTCGAGGAACTACAGACTCTCTGAGGAAGCACTCATCATCAATTCCCCCTATGGTCTCGCGTCGTATTAAAAGACACTCTGGAGAAGACCTTACGTCAATTCTCCCTGTGGTCTACTACACTAGGTTCTCACTGTCCTGTGTGAAACTAATATGCTCAGCGCGCGTGCAACATCCAAGTGAACCTCAAGAACTACTTGACTATCAATCTAAGGCTCAACAGCATAACATAAAAACAGTTCCACTATCCTACAACTAGGCATGGAAACTGGCAAACACCAAAAGGTAAAACAAGCATGGAAAATCAACATGAGCACAAAAAAATTACTCTACTCACAAGTATAAACCTCTACTACAACAGTCAAGCAAAGCAAAAAAATATCAGGGGCAAAACAGAAAACCCACAACTCCCCGCCCAAGGGAATTTGTAGAAATTTCACAAAATACTCAAAGAATTTCTACGGAAAGGCACAAACCACCCACCTGGATGCCAGGGGATCGATATATTGGAACCATGATGACTAATTATCCCTAGAACGTCGTAGATCTGAGGAAACACACAAAACGATCAACCCACGATAAATTGAAAACAAGGAGGAACCACGGAACAAGGCTAAATCATAAGAGAGAGCTTACCGAGGCGATCCCAACACAATTGATGGAGGCTAGAACGGAGATCAGACGAAGGCACGGGGGATCTGGGAAGATGTGACAGTACGGGTCACTCTCGGACGAACGAAACCTGGAAGAAGACGCTTCTATGCGTCAGGCGCGACCCCGGTGCGTTTAGTGAAAAAAGAAAAGTACATGGCGTGTACTTTTAGAGTAAATGGCTGTCACGACCCATCCCAGTGGGACCCGAACCGCAACTCCCCAAGCCTGCCTCCAATAGGCCAGGGGCTGGTGACTAGCACCGAGTAGGCATACTACTAACATGGGAGGCATTTCCTATAACATGTATACACGCACACACATCTCCAAGCCCACAAAGATGAAAAGTAAAAACTACTAAAAATGGAAAAGATGCATGCATTCACTAAAACCCAACCACAGAGTATGACAGGAAGGTAAAGTGAAAGAAAGTAAATCCCTGGGCCAAAAGTACAAGCCCGCCAGAAAGAAAGTCTATAACAAAGTCCAACCTGTAAGGAAAGGTACTGAGACTACAATCTGTATCCGTAGGAACACACCTCAGCCCGCCTGATCTCACTGAGCACCGTCTGGTCCTGGTCTACCTAGAATCCTGTCAAAGGCTCTCTCTTCTGCACAAGACACGACACGTACGGGAAAAGCCCATGTTGGGGTGAGTATAACAATACTCAGTAGGACACCCCAAAACCACAAAGGAAATACAACAAGGAAAAAACACCACAAAGAAATATACAGTCATCTCTACACAGTATATGTCTACCAAACATATAACAAGAATATCCAGATATACTCATATACAAACAACCATCGCGAAGCCACCACTAAGATCCAGCTCGAAGATTCTACTAAGCACATAACAAGGAGAGCACACTCCTAGGTCTAAAGAGAGAGACGCGAAGTACTCATTCTGGGAGAACACACTCCACAAGTACTATAATAACATGATGCTCAGATGAGGATCACGGCCAAGTCATGGAGTGATTCCAACAACTCAGTCTGAGCTAATCTGCTAAGCAGAGGATCGGCGCCCTAGTAAAGTTGGTCACGTCGATACCAAGAACTCTACCTAGGGCTCCAGGGATGAATAGAGGATCCAACTCTAAGTCTCACAGAGGGGATTCCAATAACTATATTCAGGAAGTCTTGCTGAAGGGATCATACTCCTATATGTAGGAAATGATACCAAAAACCTTCAGGAAAAAGACCAAGGGTACGAACCCTAAGAAAACTAGTCCAAGTCACAGAAGACAAGTGGCTCAATCTATAAATAATTGGTTATATGGAATGTAGTATGGTTACATGTCGTGTTCCATGACCCGGGGTACTTCCTGTATAAACGACCCGTGTCATTCGTTCAAGCCTTGTAAAACCAAACTACACGGCGTGTAGAAAAGGTACACGCCGTGTTCCTTGACCCCGGGTACTGCCCGTGTAACCGGTCCGTGTCATTCGGCTTGTCAGATGGAAATCAACTACACGACATGTAGAAGAATCACATGCCATTTCCGAGCACCTAGGTTCGCTCCGTGTACGCTGGCCATGTGCCCGTACAAGGTCTCTGCCCGTGTCCATGTTGCCAGCCCATGTACCAGTACACGGGGTATCCCATATATCTGGCCGGGTCTGGACGGGGAGGGGTATACATGACATGTCCTTGGCCGTGTACCCTGCCCGTGTACTCTTGGAGTACACGCCATGTGATTCTGCCGACGAACACACGCCGTGTAGCCCATACTACACGTCGTGTAGTTGGGAAATTTCCAGAACACTGTCTTCTTCCTTGCGCTTCGACCGATCTTCTGGATCCGAGATCTCTCTTCTGTTCATCCCGATACTCCAGGGATTGGTTCGATTCATCATACGAACACCGCAACGGGTGTTTTTGGCCCTTAAAACGGATCATAAACCTCGAACGATCCATCCGAAGAAAAACGCCCAAAAACCCATAACTCTCGATCCGCTCCGAATCGTTTGCCAAAATCGCTGTCGCACCTCCATGGCACCGCTCTGGGGTTGGATCCATAGTTTGGGATCGTTTCATCGCAGAACGGATGCACAACGATCCATCATTCATCGCCCTGCGAAGAACGCGAAGAAAATAAAGGGGAGAAATCCAAAGAAACAAAACTGAGGAACGAACCTCCGCCGCTGTTCGTTACGGCGTTGAACCGCTCCCATTAGTAGGATTAAACAGAGCAAAAAAATCAACGACAATGGATTAACATGGATTGAATCTCCCAAAATCCCCACAAAAAGCCCATACCGCAAGAACGATCGATTTGTGGGCTAATCTATTCGTGGATTAGTCCACGTTCGTCGTGGAAAACAAAAACGGGGAAGAAATCATCAACAAACATCTTGTCTGGATATGCGGCGTTCATTGGCGAAGATCCGGTCACCGAGTCGTCGTCGCCGGCGAAGCTTGTCAAGAACACCGTCGCCGCGTTGGGAGGTTTTCTCCAGATCTCTCCAGGGAGATTCAGGGTTATGAGAAAAGTAACCCTGATCACCTGCGAAATATCTTTTTTTAAAAGGAAAAGAGATATTTTGCTGCAACAAAGATTTAAAATAAAATATTTTAAATAAAATATTTTATTATGGTTGCGTCCAAAAACCAGATTTCACCACCAACCTGCGCCAGCCGATGTTAGGTCACTTCTAGGGTAAAACCACTACTCTGAACGCAACGGTGCCATCAGATTTTTGATCCGAGCACCCGTTCAGATGTTATTACACTTTTTCAGGAAAACCGCACACATGCATTATTTAATTATTAAATTAAATTCAAACATTTGTTCCGGGCTCACCGGGCCCCGGAACTGCACGCCGTATTAGAGCCTGGTCTCAAATTAATTTCCATATAATATTAAAATAATACATGGAAAAATCCGGAACATTACATCACACCCTCCTTAGGGATTTTACATCCCCGAAAAGCCAAAACAAAGGCTACTAAAAAAGATGTGGGTACTACACGTGAATCTGAGCCTCCCACTCCCATGTGCTCTCCTGAAGATTCCCGTGCTGCCACCGGACACGCACTAAGGGAATAGCTCACCCACAAAGGATCTTCTCCTGCCGATCCTCAATCTCCATTGGATACCCAGCAAAGGTCGCTCCATCATCGATGTCCAGCTCGCCCCAGTCGACAACGTGAGATGGATCATGCACGTACCTCCGCAGCTACGACACATGGAAGACGTTGTGTACCCGATCCATCTGAGGAGGTAGAGACAAGCAATACACCACCTCACCAACTCTACTCAGAATCTGAAAAGGGGCAACGAACCTCAGAGATAGCTTTCCGCGTCGGCCAAATATCTGCAATCCCCATCGAGGTGAGACCCAAAAGAACACATGGTCTCCCTCCTTGAACTCCAAGGGCCTCTGCCTCCTGTCAGCATATGATTTCTGCCAACTCTGTGCAGTCTTCATCCGCTCCTGGATAACCTACACCTTCTCTGTAGTACCTCTCACCATCTCTGGGCCCATGAGTTCCGACTCTCTCGGGTCAGTCCAGCAAAGTGGCGATCTAAAAGGTCACCCGTACAAAGACTCAAATGGTGCCATACTAATAGTGGAATGATAAATTTTGTTATAAGAAAATTCCACCAGTGGTAGGTGATCCTCCCAGCTACGACCGAAGTCAAGTATGCAAGCTCGAAGCATATCCTCCAGGACCTGGATGGTCCGCTCTGTCTGACCATCAGTCTGGGGATGAAACGTTGTGCTCAAGTGTAACTGAGTCCCAAAAGCTTCCTACAATCCCTTCCACAACCGTGATGTGAAATGAGCGTCACGATCTGAAATGATCGTGGATGTAACTCCATGAAGTCTAACTATCTCTTGCACGTAGAGGATCCCCAAGCTCTCTACTGAACTCTGTTCCCATATGGCTAGGAAGTGGGCCGACTTGGTGATTCGATCAACAATCACCCAGATGGCATCGTGTCCCCTGGACGTACGTATTAAACCCGTCATGAAGTCCATGGATATCCTGTCCCACTTCCACTCTGGCACCTCAAGGGGCTGAGTCAAACCTGATGGCACCTGGTGCCTAGCCTTTACTTGCTGACAAGTAAGGCACCGAGAGACAAACTCTGCCACACCCTTCTTCATTCCTGGCCACCAAAACTAACGTCGGAGGTCCTGATACATCTTTGATACTCCTGGATGCACCGCCAAATGGGATGTATGGAACTCCCTTAGAACCTCCTCCCGCAACGTCACTGGTACTACCGTGCGCCCTCTGAAAAGAACAACGTGCTCCTCACCTTATGAATATCCATCAGCAACATCACCTGTGGATATATGAGCATGTAGAGTCTCACAGCTAGAATCCTTGTGATGTGCTTCCCTGACTCGTTGTAGGAGTGGAGGGGTAACAGCCATCGACTGAAGGTAAGCTCCCTCATCTCCATCCACGAAGGATAACTGTAAGGAGGCCAACTGCCTCACCACCTCACCCAGCAACTGCAAACTGGATTTCCTACTGATAGAATCTGCCACTATGTTCCCCTTCCCAGGAGTATAAACGATCTCAAAGTCGTAATCCTGGAGCAACTCAAGCCATCAACTCTATCTCAAATTCAGATCCTTCTGAGAAAAGATATATCTGAGACTCTTGTGATCATAGTAGATGGTAAACCACTCGCCCATCAGGTAGTGCCACCACATCTTCAACGTGAAGACTACCGCTGGCAACTCAAGATCATGGGTCGCATTGTTCTGCTCATGTGGCCTCAACTGATGTGAGCCATAGGTAATCACCACTTGCCTTTGCATCAAGACACAACCAAGCCCGGTTCCTGATGCATCATAGAACACTATGTACTCGACACCCTCCTCCGGTAATCTCAAGATCTGGGCGCTCGTCAGACTCTGTCTCAACTACTGGAAAGCCTGCTGGCATCTCTCGGTCCATATGAAAGGCTGTCCCTTTTGGGTCAAAGCTATCATGGGTGCTGCAATCCTAGAGAAATCAAGGATGAATCTCCGATAGTGTCCTGTCAACCCAAGGAAACTCCGCACCTTCGTCATGCTCTGGGGTGGCTCCCATGCTAGCACTGCCTCCACCTTGGCTGGGTCCACTGCTACACTATCTACTGAGATAACGTGTCCCATAAAGTGGACCTCCTGTAACCAGAAATGACACTTAGAGAGTTTCCCATACAACTGGTGCTCTCGGAGTGTGTTCAGTACCATCCTTAAGTGTCTCGCGTGCTCCTCCTCGGACGTAGAGTACACAAGGATATCATCGATGAAGACCACTACAAACCGGTCTAGGTAGGGCTGAAAGATCCAGTTCATGAGTCCCATGAATACCACCGGGGCTTTCGTCACACTGAAGGGCATCACCAAGTACTCATAGTGACCGTAGCGACATTTGAAAGCTTTCTTCGGTATATCCTCATCCCGTAATCGCAACTGGTGATAGCCTGATCATAGATCAACCTTCGAGAACCATCGCGCCCCTCTCAACTGGTCAAAGATTTCATCGATCCTCGTTAGTGGATATCGGTTCTTCACAGTCACCTGATTCAGGTGCCGGTAATCCACACATAGCCTCAAGCTCCCGTCCGCCTTCTTGGAGAACAGCACTGGGGCCGCCCAGGGTGAAACGGTGGTCTCAAGAAACCCTTCTTCTGCAAGTTTTCCAGCTACATCCTCAGCTCACGAAGCTCTAAAAAATCCATCCGATATGCTGATGCTGATATCGGTGTCATCTCGGGTTGCAACTCAATGCATAAATCTATCTCCCGATGGGGAGGTAGCCCGGGGACATCCTCCGAAAAGACGTCCTCATACTCAGCCACTACTACTGGAAACTGGAAACTCGTAACATCTACTGCGCTGAGGGCTAGGCTATCCAACTGATGTGAAATAGGTTGTTCCCTCCTACGCATGAGTCCATCCTATGCTGCTTGGGTCTCTCTTTCACTGAAAAAAGAGAACCTCATTCCATCACTGCAGACACACCGCACCCTTTGCCTAAAACAGTCGATTTGGGAATGAATTGTGGATAGACAATACATACCAAGAATGACATCATAAGGCCTCGACGCTACCACCAAGAGGTTCCAACTGAAACTCTCACCTCCAAGGGTCAGGTCACACTGTCTACAGAGGTGTGTGATCTCTGAATCTTCTCCAGTCGGTGTTTATAAGCATAAGGGTCGAGTCAACGACTCAACTGGAATCTCAAGGTCTCGAACAAGATAAGCAGCCAGAAAGGAATGACTAGCACCTGTGTCTATCAATATGGCAGCCAAAGTAGAAAAGACACAGATAGTACCTCTAATCATTCTAGGAGTACCTGGGTCATAAGACTCTACCGCCTGCAGCTATCCCTACCTCTGTCCACTAGCTCCCTAAGCCTGGGGTGGACCTCCTAGGGGTGGTGGTGGTAAAAGATCAAAACGTCGACCACCTCCAGCTGCTCTCCCATCTCCCCTACCAGGTCCGCTGCCCCACAGATCTGTCTTCTCCACACGTTGCCTCTGCCTCGGTGGTCCATCCACTGCTCCCGTGTTAGTAGTACGATGGGTCGGACAATATCGAGCGAGATGTCCCCTGCCATCACATGAGTAGCATCGCCTCTCTCGAGGATAGCTGGATGCACCCTGTGAACCCTGTACGAAAGATCCCATGTCCTAGGATCTCCTCTGAAAGCATCTCCCACGCCTGGGTACCTGACGTCGGCTCCCTGCTGCCGAGGTCTCTACTCCAGCTTGCCCACTACTGACATCTGCCAGTTGTCTCTACTCTTCCAAGAAGATCTCGACCACCAGATCCCGCTCGAGCACCCCAGCATAAGTAGGAATGATCATAGGGATGATGATAGCTCGAATATCTCTATGAAAGCCCCTATCAAAAGTCCGAGCTCTGAAATACTGATCTCTGACCATATCCATCGAGTACCGCGAGAGGTCGGTAAACCTCGACAAATAGTCAGCCACCGTCATGGTTCCCTTCTAGAGCTGAAGAAGCTCCTGTATGCGTACTTCTCTCAGGGTTACTAGTGAAAACTCCTCTCTGAAGAGACGCTCAAACTCCGACCATGCAAGTGTCGCCTCGTCGTGGGTCTGGATAACCAAACTCCGCCATCGTCCTGCCGAGCCCTGTAGAAGGCTCACTGCCAGGATCACCATCTGGTCTGCTGGTGTCTTGAACAAACGGAAGACTCTGGCCACCGCCTTAAGCTAGTCCTCTGCTGCCTGAGGGTCAGGCTCGCCTTGAAACAGGAGGGGTCTCTGTCTCTGAAACTCGTGGAGTGCACTCAGCCTGCGCTCCTCCTCCACTGGTATAGCAGGCACTAAACACTGCTCCACAGGTGGCGGGATAACTGGCACACCACCTGGTGGTAAAACTGGGGGATCCGGTCCCTGTATCGAGGCTTCATCACTAAGGGGGTCATCCTCGTGATCGAGCTGCTAGATCCTAGCGGGTGCGCTTTGTTGAGGCATCCTGTTAAAGGAACAAGATGTATCTCAGTCAGTGAGTATATCTGGAGAGATGACTCAAAAAGGACATGGAAACCACAACCCATTCCTATATGATGCATGTACCATTATTTTTTTCCCTGCAACTAGTGTTCTCATGTTCCAAGTCGAAAAACAAGTTATCAGAGTCCTGGTGTATGGATACGTCGGCCGCCCGCACCAACACTGGGGTCCCTGGCCTGAAAGCCGAACTCGAAACACTTAACACTGTTGCCCCAAACCAACTCACAGACTCTCGGTCCTAAGGTAGAACCGACCACCTCTGATACCACTCTGTCGCGACCCGTGCCAGTGGGGCCCGAGCCGCAACTCCCCAAGCCCACCTCCAATAGGCCAGGGGCTAGTGACTAGCACCGAGTAGGCATACTACTAACATGAAAGGCATTTCCTATAACCCGTACACACGCACACACATCTCCAAGCCCAAAAATTTGAAAAGTAAAAACTACTAAAAATGGAAAAGATGCATGCATTCACTAAAACCCAACCACAAAGTACGACAGGAAAGTAAAGTGAAAGAAAGTAAATCCCTGGGCCAAAAGTACAAGACCGCCAGAAAGAAAGTCTGTAACAAAGTCCAACCTGTAAGGAAAGGTACTGGGACTGCAATCTGTAGCTGTAGGAACACACCTCGGCCCGCCTGATCTCACTAAGCACCGTCTGGTCCTGGTCCACCTAGAATCATATCAAAGGCTCTCTCATCTGCACAAGACACGACACGTGCGGGCAAAGCCCGTGTAGGGGTGAGTATAACAATACCCAGTAGGACACCCTGAAACCACAAAGGAAATAAAACAAGGGAAAATACCACAAAGAAAGATACAGTCAGCTCTACACAGTATATGTCTACCAAACATATAACAAGAATATCCAGATATACTCATATACAAACGACCATCGCGAAACAACCACTAAGATCCATCTTGAAGATTCCACTAAGCACATAATAAAGAGAACACACTCCTAGGTCTAAAGAGAGAGACACGAATTACTCATTCTGGGAGAACACACTCCACAAGTACTATAAGAACATGATGCTCAGATGAGGATCACGGCCAAGTCATGGGGTGATTCCGACAACTCAGTCTGAGCTAATCCGCTAAGCAGAGGTTCAGCGCCCGAGTAAAGTTTGTCACGTCAATACCAAGAACCCTACCTAGGGTTCCAGGGATGAATAGAGGATCCGACTCTAAGTCTCATATAGGGGATTCCAATAACTCTATTCAGGAAGTCCTGCGGAAGGGATCATACTCCTATATGTAGGAAATGATACCGAAAACCTTCAAAAAAAAGACCAAGGGTATGAACCCTAAGAAAACTAGTCCAAGTCACAGAAGACAAGTGGATCGAGCCATGAATTATTGGTTACACGTCATGTAGTATGGTTACACGCCGTGTTCCATGACCCTAGGTACGGCCCGTATAAACGGCCCGTGTCATTCCTTCAAGCCGTGTAAAACCAAACTACACGACGTTTAGAAAAGGTACACGCTGTGTTCCTTGACCCCGAGTATTTCCCGTGTAACCGGTACATGTCATTCAGCTTGTCAGATGGAAAGCAACTACACGGCGTGTAGAAGAATCACACGCCGTGTCCAAGCACCTGAGTTCGCTCTGTGTACACTGGCCATGTGCCCGTACACGGTCTCTGCCCGTGTCCGTGTCACCTGCCCGTGTACCGGTACATGGGGTATCCTGTGTATCTGGCCGGGTCTGGCCAGAGAGGGGTATACACGACATGTCCTTGGACATGTACCCTACCCGTGTCCGTTTACTCCCGGAGTACACGCCATGTGATCCTGCCGATGAACGCACGCCGTGTAGCCCATACTACACGCCGTGTATTCGGGAAATTTCCAGAACGCCGTCTTCTTCCTCGCACTTTTTCCGATCTTCCGGATCCGTAATCTCTCATCCTTTCGTACCGATACTCCAGGGATTGGTTTGATTCATCATAAAAACACCGCAACGTGTGTTTTCAGCCCTTAAAATGGATCATGAACCTCGAATGATCTATCCGAAGAAAAATGCCCGAAAACCCATAACTCTCGATCCGCTCCGAATCATTCACCGAAATCGCCGTCGCACCTCTGTGGCACCGCTCCGGGGTTGTATCCACAGTTTGGGATCGTTACGTCGTAGAACGGATGAGCAACGATCCATTGTTCATCGCCCCACGAAGAACGCGAAGAAGGCGAAGAAAAGAAAGGGGAAAAATCCAAAGAAATGAAATTGAGGAACGAACCTCCACCGTCGTTCGTCACGGCGTTGATCCGCTTCCGTTAATAGAATTAAACAGTGCAGAAAAATCAACGAAAATGGATTAACATGGATTCAATCTCCCAAAATCCCCGCAAAAATCCCATCCTGCAAGAACGATCGATCTGAGGGATAATCTGTTTGTGGATTAGTCCGCGTTCATCATGGAAAACAAAAACGCTGAAGAAATCATCAACAAACATCCTACCTAGATACGCGGCGTTTGTTGGAGAAGATCCGGTCGCCGCGTAGCCATTGCCGGCGAAGCTCGTCAAGAACACTGTCGCCACGTTGGGAGGTTTTCTCTAGATCTCTCTAGGGAGATTCAGGGTTATGAGAAAAGTAACCCTGATCCCCTGTGAAATATATATTTTTTTAAAGGAAAAGAGATATTTCCGTGAAACAAATATTTAAAATAAAATATTTTAAATAAAATATTTTATTACGGTTGCATCCAAAAACCAGATTTCACCACCGACCTGCGCCGGCCGATGTTAGGTCTCTTCTAGGGTAAACCCGCTGCTCTGAACGCAACGGTGCCATCCGATTTTTGATCCGAGCACCGGTTCAGAAGTTACTCCACTTTTTCAGGAAAACCACATGCGCGCATTATTTAATTATTAAATTAAATTCAAACATTTTTTTGGGCTCACCGGGCCCTGGAACTGCACGTCGTCTCAGAGTCTGATCTCGAATTAATTTCCATATAATATTAAAATAATACATGAAAAAATCCGGGACATTACAATGGAGTGTACTAGGTTTTTCCATACTCCGCCAAAATCGGCCTCCACATCACCCCTACACACCGTGTGTGTGGCCCGGGCACGACCAACACACGGCTTCGAGCCGGAGAAGAGTACATGGCGTGTACTCAGAAAGTACACGGCGTGTACTTCAAAACTTTCCAGAAACTCCATTTTTCTTAAAATCTCCATAAAAAGGAAAGGTGTACCTGAAATGAAGATCTGGGTTCTTAGATTTGACCCCCTGTAAACCCTTTTGACAATTATCGCAATATCAAAGTTTTCTACTCTTTAAGGGTTAAGAATGTTACAATAAAAGGAAAAGTGTATTTTAAACGGAACATGGTTGATATTATCAACTATGTATCATTTAATTGGATGAATATAGTACATTTATTAATTTTTCATCATTAAATAAAATATTTTTTTATTATAAAATATCATTAATGTCATTTTCGGAACTATTTGTTTAATTTTAATTTGAAAAAAACATGACAACAATGGAATTCAAATCAAAACCTATTACACATCCCTAAATTTTATATTTATCAATAAAATTAATGGGAAACTATAAATTAATAAAAAAAATTACTTTTACAGTTTCTAAAACCATTTACATAACTTTTCTACTACTTGAACAAGCATTGTGTCGGTGTTGCATAAGCATTTAAGCTAATTATTTCACCACTAAATATTAAAAATAAATTACCATGATAAAAATAATTTATATTTAAAATAACCAGTTTGGACTAAAAATAACTTTTTTTATCCCTGTAATAAAATATTATAAATAATAAAAGTAATAAAGTTATATTTTTGACATTATCTTTAACTAACAATATAAAGTTCAAAATCAAAGATAAATGGAAAGAAAAAACAATTTACTATGTTTACTATTCATATTGACAAAAAATAAAAGGTAATTATTTTCCAAATTTTTATAGACTGAATCCAAATATGGAATCAATTTTTCAAGATTCAATTTCTAGAAGTGATATAAATCAATTTAATATAAAAACACAAAACTCACTGAATTTGTTTTTTCATTAAAATGCCTTTTTAAGTATAAAAATGATTTTCTACCAAAATTGAACTATAAAATTGACTTCAATGAACTTAATTGGATTATTCATAACATAATATATCTAATTTTACTTTGAACCAATTTAAAAAATAGGCATTTTTTTAAATATTTGAAACAAAAATACAACATTTAATAAAAATCAATATATTTCACTATTCACTAGAAAAAAAATATTTTCAGAAAAATAAAAAAATACACCCTAAGATAATTTTTATTTGATGGTTTTAAATTATATATCCTTTTTATCAAATTAAATTTCTAAAACTTGCAAAAATTAATTTTAATATTCACTAAAAAAAAGTAATAAAACCCATTTTTGAAGAAAATGTATATTTGGAGAATAAAATAACTTTACTAAAAATAGAGTGCTTATTTATTATAAATTAATTCATAAATTTTTATTGAGTAAGATATTTATATATATTTGATAATGTGGTTAATCCAATTCATACACATAAATTTAATGGCCAGGTGATAATTGTCACATAATAATATTTCAATATTATAATGTGGTTTGTTTAAACTCGGTGATACGTGTAAAGAAAACTATCAAAGAAATAAAATTTATTTATAAATAAATATATCATAAAATATCAGGATGTTATAATTATTTTCATTTTCACATGGTATACATATCTCCAAGAAAATGTGTCCTCAAACAGAAGAGGGGTGAGAGAGAATGTGCATGATTCCTTACACATCAGTGAAAGGATTTGTCATGTATGTCATATTAAATATCAGATTTTATGTTTCCTATTCCTTGAGTATTGTAATTACTTGAAAAATATGTAATAGAATAAATATTATTTTATAATTACTATTTTATTATGATCACAGAAAAAGACTATTACATTTCATAAGAGCATTACACATCATCCATAAATATGGACTAGTACAACTAGGGATAGTAGAAGGATATAGTCTTGGAATAATAGTACATTCACTAAAACAAACTCCAAAGGCTTGAATTACCCTAAGAAGATATCCCCTACCATAAATATCAAAAAAGGAAATACAATCATTAGAAAAACAATTGAAATTATCAAAGGATCCATAGGAAGCTTTGTAAGTGAAATAGTGAATGTTGAAGACAAAATGATGGTTTATTTACAGGGAAATATGGTCGTTCGACATGAGGAAAATTGGCCAATATGGCCGATGGAAATTATGACCATTAATCAATAATACAACTAGTCATTATTATTTTCAGTTATGTAGACACATTTAACTAACTATTGAGAATATTTAATGATATAATCAAAATTGTATATTTTGATAAAAGTATGTTTTATGGAAAATTTATAAATTTAAAATAAAATTTATTTTCAGTAAATAAAATTATATTAAACATTTTAAATGATAATATATGTTAATAAAGTCCTAAGTAATTTTTATAATGGCCAGATAGTTTACTATGTCATAAAAATCGATAATTTTCAATAAATTGAGATTTTTTTATTTAGAAGTTAAAATTATATTTTTTGAGAATTATATAAATAAAATAAATATAATTTTTGGATTCATCATATTTAAATTATATTTGGGAGAATTTATGGTAATTTTCCAAAAAAATTGATCTTTGGGTTAGAAAGTGAAAATTCTGTTTTTTTATGAAATACAATAAATCTTATGATATAATTTAGAAATGACAAAGAGTTAAAATTTATTAATTCTTATTATTATTAAAAAATTATTTAAGGAATAAAATAATTCACAATTCATTACCATTAGAAACACATTCATGGATTTTTGAAAATAACAATTTTTTCTTTTGTAAAAAAATTGTTTTTACATGTTATACGTATATCATATTAAAATTAACTTTTATCACTTTGATAAATTGAATCAGGTAAAATGGATTAAATATTTGGAATTTTAAGGTTCAAATTAGGTAATAAGGTCATTTTTACTTTTTAGTATTTTTTTTACCATGGTAAAAGAGTTACCATGTATAGGTAAAATAATATAAAAGGTTTAAATTAAAATGTAAAGAGTTAAGAAAATTAAAAAAGAAATAATTAAATGGGAAGTTGAGGTTTCATAAAATCCTTAACCAAAATTTAAAACATTAATTATCAAACAAATTTTTTGAAATTATTTCCACTCAAAATTGGTTATCTTTAAATATAAATAATCATTATTTATTCACTTAAAATCACTCCTCCTCATGTATAAATACCCCCATTATTTTTTCATTCTCCACACCAAAGCCATTAATCCTGGATATTCTCTAAATTACCCACTTAAGAGTCTCTCCATGGTGGTTTTAAGGTTCCAATGAGTCTCTTTCTATCTTTAAGAAGCATCCTCCCAAGGTATGGGATTTATTCCTCCACTTTTTCAATTCATGTACTTATTTTGTATATGTATTTTGAATCCAAATTTATTATGTTTTAAAGTGTTTATAAACACTCAATTTATTTTATATATGATATTTTATTAATGGGAGATTTCTTTTTTCCTCTCATTAAACCCGTTACAAGACTCATTTTTATACCCGTTACTCTTCCAAAATAAACCCTCGATTTTCCAAGTTATATTTTCATGCCATGAATACCCAAACCTATTTTCATTAAGGGGTATTAATTATAATGTATATTTAAACTATTTATTGGGTAAATACATGTATGGAACCCACATTCCTTACTCCTGGGTTAGAAATGATATGAACATATGATTTTGATCAATGTGGTACATATAATATTAGACATATGAAAGGTGTTCCACAATAGAACTCAAATGCATTTGGTAAAGAATTAATATCTAGAGATAAAATATCCATGATACATTGGATGAATTCCTTGGTAAATGTTTTTGATACCTTGGTCAAAATACTTGGTAATATTTTTTAATACACCTTAGTAGATGAGCGATGGTGACATGTTTATGAATGTCTCAACGTTTATATTGTTACCAAATTCCCTTGTTATGCTTCATGTTTTTATTTTCATGTACTTAAGTTATGCCTCATGTTATTATGTTATGCTTCATATCTTTCCTATGATGTCCTCTTACATTTTTAATCCCTTACTGGGATTTATGCTCAACCCTTTATTTTGATAAATGTCCCCAGGAAATCCTATGTAGTGAGATGATCTAGGATGGGAAAATAAAGTACCCTATCAAGAGGATGTTAATTTTGTTCATGTTTATATTTTGTACCACATATGTCATGTACTATGTAACTAGTTTCCAAGACAATAAACCTAAAAAGATCTGTAGAAGTTATTAATTTAATATTTTGTTAGGGAATTATGTTAAAAGTTATGTATTTAAAAGGCGAGTCTCCATAAGCATGGTAGGTAGATATTAAGCAGAGCCAGGGGAGCTGTATTGGATGGATGTAAATACAATCCTAAAGTATTCAAGGTGTACTAAGGATAAGTTTTAGGTTTATGGAGAAGATGAGTAATAAGTCATCACAGGATATACAGATTCTAGTTTCCATACATACTAGAATGATATGAAATCACAGTTATGTTATGTGTTCTGCCTTAAAGGAGGATTTGTGAACCAGAAGAGTTCTAAGAAACAAGTGGTCATTAAATGTACAACAAAGTATGAGTATATTGCAGATTTTGATGCAGATAAAGATGTAATTTGGATGAAAAAATTTATATAGGATCTTTATTTGGTTACCAACTATAAATATGTTATAACAACGTATTGGGATAATACTATAGTTGTGGTTCTAGCCAAGGATTCAAGGAAAAATCAATTAAGGGAACATATAATTCGAATGTATCATCTATCTAGAGAGATTTATCAAAGATGAGAGGTCGTAGTAAGAGGTGTTTCCACATAAGATAATGTGGTGGGATTGTGGAATAAATTATCATCTTAGTGGAATCATGAATATCATGCGAGATATAGAGGAATAAAATTTGTTAATAGTTGGATGCACTATAATTGGGGGTCTGTTGGAGTTGGTTTCCTAGAACCAACTAACTTAGAACTTTCAATTACCTATATATTCAAATACAATAATATTAATAAATATCTTATCACATGATGAATGTTCTTCTATGTAACATTTATTTGATAATTTATTTAATGTATTTTTCACATCCAAAGGTTATAGAAATTTTCCATTATAATGAGAACCTTGAAGTGTTATTTCAATATTCTTTAACATATATCAAATTGTCTAGATGTATTTTTTCTAATGATACACAAATGATTTTTTGACTATTAGGTGTTGGATTCTTGTAAGAGGATGATTCTTATTCTCATGATGTTTAATATCCAATATGGGGAGTTATGAAGGTAGAACCATCAATAGAAATTCCAAATTTTTATATTTTTCATTGGATAATCCTATATGCAGACATTTTTATTGGTCATTAGACTCTATATTGTTATTAATACCTAGCATAAATCGAGTACTTTGATGTATTATCAAAAACCATAATGACATATACTCATGGTGAATTAGGATGCATTGGGTGTGTCATAAGTGATATGAAATTTATTGAATAAGTCAAGAAAGTATTTATCCCATCCAAGTTAATATAAGTAGGTATCCCAGGCTCTTTGATTGAAATTAAACTATCTAATTAAGTTCACGGTCAGGGAAGTTTATCAACGAGTTTATTTAAGATATTCATAGAAAGATATATCAATCATATAGGTTGGTGACACAAGTATGAAATTTGTGTGATGGGATATCGAGAGAAAGAGATTCTATTAGATGGTAAGTGTTCATTTGAGTTTGTTTCCATTGAAACATTAGATTTTTTAATTATGGGTGCCTTAACGTGTTGCGAGACATTAATCTTGGACCTTAGGTCAGTTCACTTAATGCCACTGAGAAAGAGGTATCAAGGGTCACACACTAATTGCATACAAATTATTTAATATTATTTAAATATTTTTTTAAAGAAATGATATTTAAATATATGTGAGTTGGCACATGTCATGAATTATAGTTTTTTTTCTTTTTATTTGATGTGAGGTTTACTTAGAGTAAACAAATCTCCCAAATAATGAAACTAGTTTCATTAAATCAAGTTCCATTAACTCATTGAATTTTTAATTCAATACACAATCACCATAAAAAATGAATACCTACTCAACACATATTCCATGAAAAGAACTTTAATTTACACTAGGTCGATATTTGAGATGATCATACCAAGTAATATGATTACTCCTAGCATGATGGCATCTGTGATAACATATTTGAGATCATGTAGAAAATTTTCATGGTTAAAACTAAATATTGGTATTTTGGGATGATAAATGAAACTAAATACATGTTTATAATGAACTTCAACTCATTATTATTCATATTGTAGTTATGAAACCCTGTCTTCCCTTGGATGACATTTCAAGCTTGTGGAATCTCTCATATTGACACACTTTTTAAATGGATATCTCCTCATACACAAGAGTACGTTATCTATTGATGGTATATTGTAGAATAATGATAACTAGTCCATGATTTTTATCACACTAGAGACCATATCACACCCTGATTCAACCAGTTTTATTCAATCATAGGCCAACCATGACTAATAAATCTTGCATATATCTTCATAATAAACACCCTTAAACACCTAAACCTCATAGATTCCACTCTCAATACTCACCTTCATAGAGAAACTCTCCATGGATGCCGCACGAATCCTCACAATAGACCCATGGTATGCCCCGTTCACCTCCCTCATAAGGCCTCTAATATGAGGGATCACCGTCTCTATCTCTAGTAGGTTAATTCGAACCATGTGATTTCTCTCCGATATCTCAATATCCCCCTCATATCGATCCAAAACCTTCCTCACCTAGTCATTCGGCTTGTATTACCCCTTCTACACCAGCACCTTGCTCATCACATTCAGCACAATCCCCTCACACACCAAGTAATCCTTCATTTTTCTCAACTCATTTTCCTTATCCTCCACTCTCATAAATTCATAAATCACTAAATCCTCTCCATTTTAATTACTCTAATTTGTCCCTAAACCTCTATTCCTCTACACCCCAAATCATTCCAATAATAGGTTTGACCACTCACCGTTGGGCTTGGATGATGATGATCTAAACGCAACCACAACCTTCCCATCATTATTGATAGTTTCATAATTCTATTTGGGAGAGGACCTAATAGTGGTGTTTATTAATTGCTTAGAATTCTCGATCTATGTCATGATCTCACCTTATTTCTTCTCTTCCCCCACCATGTTTTCCTTGGACCACTTGTGCTTAAGCATCTCCTTGAAAAGGGTCTCAGAGTCCCTATCGATGTAGGTGATGAACTAGGATTTTTGTGTCTCTTTGACCTTCACTTCTCAATCTAGCCCAGTTACATTATGAAGTCTGTTAGTGTGGCCCACTTTGTGGAGTTCATATAGATGTGAAGGCCATTGGTAATGTATTTATCGTACACAAAGACAGTGGTGATGCCACTGAAGTGGTTGATGTGCTTCATGCGCTCAAGGAAAAGTGCCTCAAACTCAACTGAGTAGCTACCAATGATGTGGTTTGGCATTTGACCAAACACCTCCATCAACCACTAGTGACTCTCTCTCATGCAGTAGCACTTGAACTCATTATTATCCTAGAACCACTTATGGAACATCTGACATTACCGCCAAAATTTTTACGACCCCTTGGATTTGATTCGGTTGATGATGGATTTATGGTGGAAACTCGTTCTTTCCCATTAGAAATTATTAAATAAAAAATCATTGTCTCACAAGTCAATTGGAAAAAAGTTCTTGAATTTTAAGAATCATAGAAATAAAATCATTATGAGTGAATTTTCTAATTAGTATAATAAAAAATTTACTGAAACATGAATAGTAGAAAAGAATAAATCTCATGAATAGTCACCACAATAAGATATAATCTCTAATGGTTTCCAGTCATACCTAGAACCCTGATTATAAGTAATGAATACCAATATAAAAAATAACAATGAACATTTTAAAATGAATAAATTTTGAACAATAATCAACTAATGTCAAAACCAAATAATAATATTAATTTTCAATGATGTCAAATTATTATACTAAATATTAACTACATATAAAAAATTAAAATATTCTTTTGAGAATCATTGAAAATATACAAACAAGTTTAGATTAAATACAATAATTTTTTAAAGAGAGTAAAGTTTAGTGATCAAGCGAGACTAGTCATAAAAGAAATTTATGGTGAATCATAACCTTATTTATTTAACACACTCATTCTATTAATTTTATTAAAGATAATTTTGGGAAAACAAGTCAAACATGTTCCATCCACCTAGTGGGTACTACCCAATTATTTCTAACATCCCTTCAACTTAAACCCAACAAGAATGCACCACCAATTTTAATTAAAAAATCAAAAAGATTCTTCATTGCATAATTTTTTCAAATAATTGGTGGGAAACATTATTTCTTACCTTCTATGTATATGAAAAATTACTAAAAACATAATTTAATAAAACATGATTTATCCATGTCAATATTGAATTAGAAATAGAAAATTATTTTAGAATAGATTGCTGAAGATGGTGAATACCTATAAATGGATTGTAGAAGCAAGAATTGAATAATTTTCTAAAAAAATCTGAAAAACACCACCTAATATTATTCATACCGAGTCGATAAGACATAGAACTTTTTTGAGGCATTTATTTCACCCTCTTTTTGTCTTTCAATGCATTCAACACTGGATTGTTGATGTAGGATAAGATATTTGAAAGGCATGTTTGAGATCTAACGAGTCCATAACATTGTAATGGAGAGTAAAAAATATCTTTTATACAATGGGGACCTAGAAATGGATAAGTGAGTGGGGTTCTGGAAGGGGGGATTGGGGATTGGGGTGAGTGTCGGAGAAACTGATAATCTGATAGGTAATGTTTTTTACATAGGGAGTGGGAAAAAATAAATGTTATTTGATTTCATATAATGATAGTACAATGGGCATGTAAGAAAATTATAATTATAAAAAATAAATATAATTATTTAAAAATATTATTATGACCATAATAAATATAAATATAAATTTAAATTATTATTCTATTAATTGCATTTTATGTTATAATATATGTTGAAATGAAACCTATACCTCACAATGAGGTAGGATGCTTAATTTATAGATGAGAAAATGATTATAATAGAAAACCCTCATAGACATGGGATACAAATATTAATAATATATAATATTATAATACTCTTAAAACTCCCCCCTCATGCTGAAAAATATATATTTATCATGCCTATATTGTTACACAAAAATTGGACATGTGATCCAGGAAACCCTTTGGTGAGAACATTATCATGTTTATCAGAGGTGTGAATATGGCCAGATGTGATCTTCTTATTATCAAATATTTCTTGAATAAAATGGTGATAAACTTCAATATGTTTTTTCTGCTCATGAAAGGCTAGATTTGTGGCAATCTTGATAGCAGCTTGATCGTCACACCAGATATGTGCCGGTTTCTTGGTAGTATACCCAATCTATTGAAGAATTTATTGTGTGTAAATAATCTATGAAGTCACATATGTCATGGAATGATACTCCAACTCTGAATTTGATTAAGAGATAACCCTGTACTTATTTTTAAACCATGAGATCAAATTTCCACCAAAAAATACTACAAAACCAGACATAGACATCCTAGAAGATATACATCCAATGTAATCTACACCACTAATGCCTCAATATCTCTATGACTAGGATTGGAATATCGAATATCTAAACCCAGTTCTTTTTTCACATAAGTAGAAATGAAATAACTTCATCCCACATTGTTTTCATTTGAGATTCCATAAACTGACTCATTTTTAACCCCACAAGAAATATTAGCTTGAGTCATCATCAAGTAGTTCATTTTCCCAATAAGTTTTCTATATCTATCAGGTGATGGAATCATCTCACTATTAGTATGAAGTGAACTTTATCTAGGTTTGAGGGGTGAGTCAATCAAGTTATCTCAATTTAGGCTAGTCTCCTATAGAAGATCAAGTGCACACTTTCTATGAGATTGAAAAATTATTTTGTTACATTTGGAGACCTCAATTACAAATAAATATCATTGTGGACTCAAAATTTTTGTTTGTAAATTTTGATGAAGAAAAGACTTGATTCGACCAATGCCATCCACATCACTACCAATAATAACAATGTTATCCATATAGGCTACTAATATAATTATTATTGATGTAGATTGATGATAGAAAATAGAGGAATCTTTTATGCTTTGTCACATGCCAAAGCTAAGAATAATAGATAAAAAAATGCTTGAACCAAGCATGTGGCGACTGTTTGAGTCCATATTGTGAACAATGAAGGTGGAATAGCTTGGAAGAATCCACCTAAGTAACAAACCTGGGTGGTTGATCTATATAAACTTATTTATTAATAAAACCATGAAGAAATGTATTTTTAATGACAAACTCATGGAGAGGCCATTGAGATAAGGTAACAAGAGATACAAGTAGGTGAACCGATTCCATCTTTTACACTAGAGAGAATGTGTCAATATAATAAGCTCCATATGTTTCCACATAACCTTTGGAAACAAAGAGAGCCTTGAGATGATTAAGAGAGCCATTAGTATTAACATGAACAATATAAATCCATTTGAAACCAACCACCTACTTACCCAAAGGAAGAGGGACAAGAACCAAATTATTGTTGGAATCCAGAGCCTGAAGTTCATCTTGCATAGCCTTTAAACATACAAGATGATATATTTTCCTTGAAAATGGTGTGACATCGAGTTAGCATACAATGTATCTATAACTTGTGAGCTAGCCATAGATAATTCCTGATAAGTCTATATGATTATGAGCCTTTGTGAAGCGCAATAGGAAACTTCAGTGATGATGGATCAGGAGAAGGTAAGTCATCAATTGTGGTAGCAATATTAGGTGTCTGGGTGGAAGATGTGTTAGGTTAGAGAGTATATACCTTACCAAATCATGATCCAATGACATCACTAAGTAGAGATAGGGTGGTGGTGTATTGAGAGAATATGGTAAAGTAACTTCATAATTAGGAACATTATATAGTGGTGGGAAATTGGGAATAGAAATAACTGATGATTCGACAAAGGAAACATCAAATAAGATAGTATAATGACACAAATCTAAAGAGAATCATCGATAGCCACATTAGGTGCAGGAATAACAATGAAATATTCATTTTAGAGCATACAATCAAACTTGTTAATTGAGGGGATAATATCTCGAACATAACAAACACAACCAAAAATGTGTAGGGGAAGGGAATGAGGGGATGTTTTTGGAAATAAAGAATGGAAAGGTGTCTCCCCTTTAAGAACATAAGAAGGAATTTTGTTGATAATATAAGTGTTTATGAGAATTTCATCTCCCTAAAAAACTATTGGAACTTTCTTCTAAAACAAAAGTGCATGAGAAACTTCTAACATATTATGGTTCTTTCATTCAGCAACACCATTTTTAGGTGTGTCATGATAATAAGTCTAATGGATAATTTAATTTTCATCTATAATAGACTAGAACGGTCTATATAAGTATTCATGACCACTTTTAGAATAGAAACATTATTGTTTAGTGAAAATATGGGTGGTGATATCTTGATAATATGTGAGAAACATGGTATATATTTCAAAATGATTTTTCAACAAATAGACCCATGTAATCCATGAAAAATAATCGGTGAAAGTAAAAAAATATCAATAATCGAACATAGATGGACTAGGACTAAGACCCCATATATCAGAATGGAAAAAATGAAAATGAGTGGACACCTGGGGAATTGTGTGGGGGAACATAGGTGACATGATGATGCTTTGCGTAATGACAAGATTCACATTCCAAAGGAAGAAGAGGACCCAAGTCCAGAAAAAGTTTTTAAAGAATTGGGGGAAGGTTGATGACCATGGTGATAGTGAAGCAAGAGGACATGATTAGAGGTGGCGAGATAGGTGGGAGCTTGGGGTGAGTCAAGCACATAAACACCACCGAGAAGATGTACACTTTCAAGCACCCGAGTTGTTGAATGATCCTGAAATATAACTAAAGAATGTGAGAAGATGCATGGAAATGAAATTAAGATATAAGTTTACTAATAGAAAGTAAATTAAATGGACAACTTGGAACAATGGAAACATCAGATAGTGTCGATCTAGGTATAATTGTACAACTCTCGTAACCAACAATCCGCACTGTCTGACCATCAACCATAGTAATATTTCATCCATTTGAGGTTATTTTATTGGACTGAAGAATACTCATATCCCCAATGATGTGATCTAAGGAACCAAAGTCAAGAACCCATGAGGTGGACCATTGGAATAGACACTCCATTGGAGTATCACCATGGGAAAATGTGGTGCTTGATGATTCAATAGACTGTGTTCTAAAAATTCATGTTGAAAAGGTGCCAAAGGTGAAAAGTTGGTAGAGAATAGGTGATGAAATTGCACAGATATATCATAAAAGTATCAATTAGGTTATAGAAGAAATATACACATGGATGGGGGTGAGGTTCTGCTATGCATTTTTGGGTGTCACATATTAACACTGAGATAGGTGACACAAAAGTGGCAGTCACACTAGAAAGCTGTCAGACTAGAGGTCTTCTCGAAGGTAGGGGAAGAAATCATGAGTTTTGTAGAGGAGAGTTGGTGCAGGGGGAGGGGGTATGTCATGCTAGAGGCTATCACATGAGAGGTGCGAGTGTAGATAGGGGACAACACACAGGGGGTCATGCAAGTAGGGGTGACGAGGAGGGATGGGTTAAACCCCCTATGATACAATGGTGAAATGAACCTCGTACATCCAAATGAGTTAATATGATAAATTTATAGAGGGAAAAAATTACAGTAGATAACCCAAACTGATGTGGGATATGAATATTAAAAACATCTAATATTCTAATACTCATAACAATATATTTATAATTTTAAAAATTGCAACTTCAATTAAGGCTAACTGTAGTTAAATTTTACGTACATGTGGATTTCTCACCACATGGTATAGGTTAGGGAAAATAAATTGTGGCATGCTTAAGTATGAGAAGTTGGGTAGGGATATGGGAATCAAGTTTGGGGGTAGCTCTAAGATTAATTTGGGAAGATCCCGGGTCTTCATTTTATCTGCTTATTTTAGTTTAGGTTAGTATATAGAGAATCATCAGGTGACTTTGAATTTTGTGTTGAGGGGATTTGAAAGATCAATGAGCTAATTGATACTCCAAAAGACCATAAGGTGAAGCTCGTGGAGTTTATGTTTGAGGAAGCATCACAACACTAGATGACTTATTTAAGGCTAATAAGACTGAAGGGTTATCGTGGGATGAATTTGACACTCTTTTTTATGATATGTTTTATCTAGATACTCTGAATATGGTTAAAACTAAAGAGTTTATGGAGATCAAGAAAAAAAGAGATGGTGGTTCTAAAATTTTCATCAAGGTTTATTGACCTATTCAGGTTTGCAATAACCATGGGTAGATATGAGGTAATGAATGCTCGGCGGTTCGAGATCAGCTTGTCACCACCTATTTGAGTTTAGATGAGGGTAGTGTTGTTAATTTGTGACCATGGAGGCTCCATGACATGGAAAAATTTCAAAAGTCTATCAAGATGACTCACATCACGTTTTGGAATGCCATGGTAGATTATGATGGTCCATGGAGGCCACAATTTTCATGCCGCCATGTAGATCCATGGAATAAATGGTAGCAAGCTTCCATTTTTTCAAAAATATGAAAAAGGGAGGTTCTTTCAGAGATTTTTCTGGTTGATTAAAAAGGGAAAATTATCCAAAAATAATTTTCTCTCCCTTCTCTCACTCATAATCCCAGCTACATATCCAAGGGCAGGGTTCTTGAATTCATCCTCCAAGAACCTATGGAAACCCTTAGCAACCTCTAGTAAAGTAAATTAACCAATGATAGTGGCCTCCATCATCCCCCAACCATGTTGGGGCCACTTCCTCTTCTTTGCTTCTATATATTGGGATAACGAATCTGGTCTATGTTAAAAATGGTCAAAACTATTCATTTGGTGCGACCTTTTAAACAAAATCTCGGTGTGGCACCCCTTGGACCTAAAGGGGGTATTGGACCTATGTCCCCCACTAGCTATCCATGCAGCGAGACCCCCGCCAAGCAGTGTGGAACCCTCAGACTCCTACTTCTAATACTATCATAAAACTCCATACTTCATTATGCATTCATCTGTAGATTTTATTTCCTTCTTTATTCCTTAGATGAACCCATTGAGGCTGATTACCTTGGGGATGAGAATATGGTCTAAAAACATCTTTTTTCATAAATTGTGTTACCATGAGATTTGAATTATATTTTTTGTTTCAAACTTTCTGTATCGTACTATTATGAATTTTTGTGGCATGAAATAGTGCATTCAAGACTTTGATTTGTAGTTGATCAATATTTTCTTACATATTTTACTTAATATTGTGATGGATTCGATGAATTTATTTCAAAAGTATATTTTTTATTCATATATGTTGTTAGTTTTCTTATTTTACCTATATCTTTTTGTGTTTGTTTTTGTGTTAGTTTTTATATATATAGATATAAATATTTCTTAGCCCATCATGGTATTCTCTATATCCGCAATGCCATCAACTATACGTCTATGATAGATTTTTGGCCCACATGCCATCTACTATCAACAACTATGGGTGAGGATTTTTTTCTAGCTACTTTATGAAGGTATTAAATAAATAAATGATCTTATAAAAGGATTTAGGGGTTGGAGAGAATCTAGATTTCAAGCCGAAAATTGATTGCCAAAAATATCATGAGAAACCCATCGAAATATGGAAGCGATATAAGCAGAATAAATAAATCAGCACACATAGTTTTTAACGTGGAAAATGTAGGTTCTGGGTGTTGCGGAAGCGCGTTGGTGGGTGTACCCAACTTTAATTTTTTCCATTAATGACGTTTTATTTGAGATCCCCCACAATAATAAAACACCAGATCTTTGGAATAGAAAAAGGAACGAAAGAAAAGAGGAGAGTCTTGAAACCATAGAGAGGATCATCATATGTTAGTAATAATTAATTTAATTAAAAGTCATGAATTACCTTGATGAAATTCTCTCTCTATTGATGTTTCCAGTCACGATCCGATGTGATCCATCATTGAGTTGTAGAATCCAAGTGTAGGATTCCTCTAGCGGTGATCCACATGTGCTCCATGTATCTCTGGACGTCGCCAAAGGTATCTTCGGGTGCTAGCGCGGAAGAAACTTTGCTTTCGATGACCGCCTTCGATTGCCTTGATCTGATGTAGGAGGATCTCTCTCTTATATCTTGAAATAATTCTTAGAAGAAAATAATAGTTTCTTGGCTTGAGATATTTTCTTTAGATACACTATGCACAACCCCCAAAATGGATAGGCTAATGAGAATTATATAATTGGGATTTTAATTACATAGAATAATAAAATGAATTAATTATCCAAAATCATTTATTCATTTCATTTAATTCTTAGTAAGAACTCATGTATAATAATAATAGTTGACTATTATTATTACTTAACATGTGCCTGACAAATTACACCTAATATTATTTAATTAAATAAATAATATTATTTATCAAAAATTCCCAAAAAAATACACGACATGTACTTTTATTTTTCCATTCTCTTTATTTCCTCCACCACATTTATTAGACCTTGAATAATGGATATTTATTTCTAAAATAAATATCACTGCATTACTCGCTAATAAATATATTATTTCTCTCACAATATATTCTCTCAAATAACTAGTGTTGAAATAAATGTGACCAGACATCCTTGAATAATTATTAAACCAAAATTGGGAATAATCATTATTCAACTTGTTAAATTAATATTTAATTGAGATACTTGGACAAACTTAGTGTGTGACCCTTCATGCCTCTTTCTCAGTGGCATTAGGTGGAGCCTGCCTAAAATCCAAGGTTACAGTCTAGCAACACACCAAGGCACCCATAGAAAAATACTTTAATGCCGCAATGATGCATCACCTCCTACAAACGCTTACCTTATAATGCAATCTCTTTGTCTTGATATCTCAAATCAAGCAGGTTGCATACTAGTGCCATAAACCCATGTGTTCGATTATTCATTCTTCGACTTTCCAGAATTGAACTTGCCCATTCCTCACCATGGACATGGATTTATTTAGGCTATATCAATTCCATCAAAGGGCCTGAGATATCTACTTTTGTTATGGAACAAAAAGGACAAATCCTTTCTCGCATTATCTATTAATGCAGTATTACTCATAACACACCCAACATATCCTACCTCACTGCGAACAATGTATCATCATAGTTTTCATCAATACATCTAAGTGTGTGAGTTTTAATACCCATTAATAATAAATTTAATGTCTAAGGACCAATACACATGTCCACAGATAGGAATATCCACTGACACTATGAAATGTGGATTTTTTACTGGCAGGTCTTGTTCTCATAATATCCTATTGGATATTACCAAGGGCTCACACCATGATAAGGTGCCTCAAAGTTTTATGAGTCCTCACCCATAATGTCCTATATTATTTATTTCCCTACAATAACATCATCTAGACATATAACATATATTGAAGAACAATGTTATGGAACCTCCGGGTTCTCATTATAGTAGGAATCTGCTATGGACCTTTAATACAACAACTATCATTATGACATTATCACATGCATTGTCATGCAGAAGAACAATCAAGATATGATATGGTAGTTTTTAATGAACAAAGTAAAAATTAGTTGGTTCTAGGCCACCAAATCCAACAAACTCTCACTTGTACTAGAGCTAACTACTAACAACCTTTAACCCATTAGCTCTCACATGATATTCGTGCTTATTCTGAGATAGGCGTTTAGTCATGGGGTCTGCCAAATTCTCTTCCATGGATACTCTACTCACTGCAACTTCACCCCTTAGATAGAAATCCTTCAAGAGGTGATAATTCCAGAGTATGTTCTTTGTCCGTTTATGTGAACTTGGTTCTTTTGCAAGATCCACCACTGTAGTATTATCACAATACAATGTGATAGGATCTTTACTGCTAGGAACCACATCAATCTCCTGGAAAAATTTCTGAATCTAGACGGCTTCCTTGGCTGCATCAGAAGCTGCTATATATTCGGATTCCATGGTATAATCGGTGACAAATGGTTTCTTTGAACTCTTGTAGCTCACAACTCCTCCATTGAGATAGAAAACATATCTAGATTGAAAATTTAAATCATTACGATCTATCTGAAAACTAACATCAGCATACCCTCTAATGAAAAGCTCCTCATCTCCTCCATACACCAAGAACATATCTTTAGTTTTTCTTAGATACTTGAGGATATTATTAACAATAGTACAATGCTGTTCTCCTAGATCTTCTTGATATCTGCCTACCATGCTCAGTGCATAGGCGACATCAAGCCTGGTACATTACATGGAATACATGATGGATCCTATAGCCAAATCGTATGAGATCTTACTCATTCTATATTTCTCATGTTGTGTCTGAGGAAACATTTTCTTAGAAAGATGTAGGCCAGGTGACACTGGAACCAATCCCCTCATGAATTTTCCTATAGTATATCTATTTAGTATCTGGTCAATGTATATACCCTGACTTAGTCCAAGCAGCCTCTTGGATCTATCACGAATGATCTTGATCCCTAGAATGTAGGCTGCTTCACCCAAGTCTTTTATGGAGAAACACTTGTTCAACTAGTCCTTATCTAATTGTAAGACTGGTACATTGTTTCCAATAAGTAATATTTCATACTAGGATAACGACAGAATTACCATTAAATTTTTTATAAACACATGACTCACATTCATTCTTAATGAAACCAAATTACATTGTGGCTTCATCAAATCAAATGTTCCATGACCTGGATGCTTACTTTAATCCATAAATGGATCTCTGCAACTTGCAAACCCGTTTGGATTCACCTGGTGTCACATACCCTTCTAGTTGTGTCATATAGACATTTTTCTGAATGTTCCCATTAAGGAATTCTATTTTGAAATCCATTTTCCAAATCTCGTAGTCATGTTAAGCTTCTATGGAAAGTATGATTCTTATTGATTTAAACATGGAAACTAGCGAGAATGTTTCATCATAGTCAATTCCTTGACGCTGTATGAATCCTTTAGCCACTATCCTTGCTTTATAGTTACTAACTTGACCTTCCATGTCTAGATTTCTCTTAAATACCCATTTTCATCCAATAGGATTTACATCAACTGTCTCATCGACCAGAACCCAGACTTGGTTCTGATACATGGAATCCATCTTAGAATTCATAGCTTCTAGACATCTTGCAGCTTCTGAGCTTTCTACTACTTCCTTGTAGGAGATAGGGTCATCATTGTCTAATAATAATGATTCACCATCCTCGGTAACAAGGAAACCAAATATCTCCAGTTCCCTTACCTCTCTTGAGCTCCTACGTAGTTCTTGTGTTTCTGGAACCACTTCTATGGGGACCTTTAGAACTTGGTCATGTACCAACTCCTGTGTATCTTGAGCATCAACTTCATTGAAGTCAATCATTCTCCCACTATCTTTTTTGAGGATGTTCTCCCTCTCAATAAAGATGACTTGTCTAGAGATAGTCACTTTCTTTTCTGAAGGGTTATATAGGTAATATCCTTTTGTTTCCTTGGGATATCCTATAAAGATACACCTCGTGCTCCCATGTGCTAGTTTGTTTCCTAATAAGGCCTTAACAAATGCCTCTCATCCCCATACACGTGTGCATGACAAAATGGGTTTCTTTCCATTCCATAACTCGGAGGGAATTCCATTTTCCGCCTTAGTTGGTACTCGGTTTAATGTGCATGATGAAAATTTTAATTCATATCCACAAAAGGATAAAGGAAGGTCTGCATGACTCATCATCAACCTCACCATGTCCAAAAAGGTACGGTTCCTCCTTTCACTAACACCATTCCATTGTGGTGTATAAGGAGGAGTGAGCTGAGACAGAATCACAGACTCCCATAGAATATTGATGAACTCTTGGTTCAGATATTCTCCACCTAGATTCGATTGAAGCTTCTTTATCTTCTTTCCAAGATGATTATCTAATTCATTCTTGAATTACTTAAATTTATCTTAAGGATTCTGAACTATAACTCATTAAGTATACATAACCATATCTCCTCAAATCATCAATAAAAGCAATGAAGTAAGAATATCCACCTCTAGCTTCTACTAGAAATGTTCCACACACATTTGTGTGCATCAATCCTAGAAGCTCTGTGGCCCTTTCACCCTATCCACTTAAAGGTGGCTTGGTTATTTTACCTTGTAAATAATCATGACATCTATCAAGTGGTTTTAGATCAGTAGAGTATAAATATCCATCTTGGAAGAGCTTTATCAAGCACTTGTTGTTTACATGAACTAGATGGTGATGCCACAACTGGGTGATGTATGAGTCATGTGAGTTTGTTTCATTATCGATTTTCAACACTTGGTTTTCATAATTTAATACATACAAACCATTATTTAAATTCACCATACCATAACATACATTTTTCTTATAAAATAATCAACCCTTATTTCCAAAATTGAAAATAAATCCATCCATATCCAAACATGATACAAAAATTATGTTTTTGGTAACACTAGGCACATAATAACAGTTATGTAAAACCAAAATCATCCCAGTTAGCAATGAGAGGTGGTAATCGCAAATGGACAACGCGGTTAGTTTCACACCATTGGAATCTCAAAGATCCACCTCTCCTCTGGAAATCTTTTTAAATCTACTTAGTTCCTATATTTGAATACATATGTGAGCCCCAAAAGCTATATCTAATACCCAATGTGTATAAATGGAAATATTACAGTCGATAATGAATGCACCTTTAGCATCCCCACACTTCTGGGTGCAATTCCTATTCCAGTGGCCTGACTTGCTACATTAAAAACATACCACCTCCCATTCCTCTTGATCTTCTCCTTCTTGGAGGTATGGTGTTCGAAGGCTTAAAACCGTTTATAAGTCATTGGACCCTTTTCATTGTCCTTACTTTTCTTATTCACCATAAGGAATGTGGGTTTTTCATAACCCATGTCCTTATCTACCTGGTGAATTAAGGTCAGAAGTTCTGATAGACTCTTCTCATTGTTTCTCATGTTATAGTTGACAATAAAGCTAGAGAAGGTCTTGGGTAGTGATGATAGGATGAGATTTGTACAAAACTCATCTGGGAACTTAATCCCTAAGATGTACAGGTGTTCAATGTAGCCAATAAGTTTGACTACATGAGGCCCAAATGGCATAGAATCTTAAAGATTAGTTGTAAACAAAGCACTGGAGATCTCACATCTCTCCTGTCTCACCTTCTCTTGGTAGATATCCTTAAGGTGAGACATCATTCTATACTCACCCATGTTTTCATGTTGCTTTAAGAGATCATTAGACATGTACGATAGTATGAAACATTAGACATATGTCGCATCATCCATATGTTTCACATAGAGAGGTAGTTCCTCATCACATTCCTATTTTCCAGGCGCAACTGGAACATGATCTTACAACACATACAATTTCCTCTCATGGTGAAGGATGATGAGTAAACACCTCTGCCATTCCTAGAAATTAGTGCTGGTGAGAAGGTTTTCCATCTCGAGTGTGGTTCACAATGATATGTTTGAAGTCATTTTTCTTTTTGTTTCTACAAATTAAGATGTGCAAAGGTTTATTAATTTATCATGATAAAAATGAGACAAATAAATAAATTAATACTTATTAGTCTCCCACTATTTTATCTAAATCCAATAGCCCTCCCCATTGACTTTGGAATATTTTGTTTCCTAAATATTCTAGTGGAAAGCATCCATATTTCGATTTGAATTACCCCAAATAAGGTTGGTCAAGAAACTTGAAGGGTTTTAGGTAGGCATTCCAAATGACAACTGCATTAACTTGCAGCTCCTTGATCCGCTGAGTGGACTCCCCAATCATGAAATCCTTTTATTTTGGATTTCCTAAACCTTTGACTCTTGGTCACACCAAGTCCTACTTTGGTAGTCAACCCTTGATGTAAACCAAGTCAAGTCAACCCAAAACCTTGAATTATAATTCCCTGATAATTGAAAGCACCCCAACTATGGTTGGTCAAGCACTTTGAACTATGGTTCGATTCTAACCAAGATTATGGAAGGCTATACCCACTTAATATTTTCTTTGAGGGATTTTATACTTATACAAAAATGTCCATTTTATTATCTTTGATTACATGCTTGTTAATATTAAGTGGTATATAATTAATTGATTAACCATGTCTAAGATAATATTTACTCATAAGCCGGTCTTATTTTTGTTCCATCTTGCATGCTTGTTTAATTCATTAATTGTGTGATTGTGACAACACACCCCCAATAAATAAACCATTCAATTGATAGAAATAAAATAAATGGTATGATCATGAGCTTGTTATATTGGTTAGTTAATCTAGTGGTTGATAATCTAACCCAATACCTAGGGGATAAACACCTTGAACCCTTTGGGTTCGTGTTTATATCTTTCCACCAATCCACCTTTGTATATCCTTGGATTGGTTTCACCTTGGATCCTAACTTGATCCTCCTCCACTAGCTTGAGAGCTCCATCCATTACATATGCTTTTATCTCACACACAGGTGAGGGGTAAAACAAGGTTTTACATAAAAGAAACCTTGGGCACACAGGCCCTACATATTATTGAGGAGAAGGCTCGCATGCCAACAAAATTAATTTAAATAAATAAATTTTAAGAAACCATTCACATAAAAAGGTCTTGGTCAAGATCATGATCATCCATACATGCAACGATATTTACTCATAAATAAAACCATAATTCAATTATTTAATCATTATTATTTAAGATAAATCACGCTTGAATCAATTAATCATCTTTAATTAATCAATCCTTTTATCTTAAACCCTTTTCTGAATTTCCTTGATATTCTCATCCATCTTAATTTTAAACAAATAAATTAATTTAAAAATTATCTTTGTACATAACTTGTACATTGGAGGCAACCTGGTGAATTCCCATTCATAACCACCCAATGATTATAAATTAACATCACACCGATGTTAAATTAAACACACATATATATAAAACACCTATCATGTGTTGTGACTTATCTTTACACCCGCACTATGATACACTTCTAAAGGGTTTGTATAATATAATAATAAATTTTGATAAATCTGTATAATTTGGATGAGTACACAACATGTAGTTCCGACTACACGGTGTGTACTTTTGTTCACCGTCCTTCCAAAGTACATGCACGGGGACATGGCGTGTAGATTTACTTCAGAAATATTCATAGTACATGGCATGTTCAGTGGGACACTTACTGTGTAGTATCTGTGTTACATGGTTCTAGCCGGGCAAGCCGTGTACGGGGTACATGGTCCAACCCTAACCTGAAGGGACTACATGCCATGTTCAGTGGGCTACATGGCATGTAATCCGAAAACTATTTTCCACATGTTCCTGGTCAACATATGGAGTCTTAAAGACCTAGATAGGATCCAATGACATGACCTGGTTCAGCGTACCATCCCGGTGCATGGAACCTATACTACATGGCATGTACTGCTGAATACATGTCATCTATTCTGGTGTTGTATGGTCAGGAAGCTTTGGAACCTCCAGACGAGATCCTCTATTTTATTTTAATCAAAATTGAAAGAAAAAAAAATCATTTCTGTAAGGTGAACGAGAAATGAAAGAGGAAGAATAGATCTCGAGATTCAGATTTATGGAATGATTAAATTGAATTGAAACAACTAAATTATTAAATGCGTAAATCACCAATGAAAAAAATAAATAATTATAATCAACAATATGACTTCTCTGATACAACTTGTAGGTTCCAAGTGTAGTGGAAGCGCGTTGGTGGGTGTACCGAACTTTAATTTTTACCGTTAACAACATTTAATCTGAGATCTGTCATGATAATAAAACATCGGATCTTTGGAATAGAAAAAATAATGAAAAAAAGAGGGGAGTCCTAGAACCATAGAGAGGAACATCATATGTTGGTTATAATTAATTAAAAGACAAGAATTACCTTGATAGAATTCTCTCTCCATTGATGTTTCCAGTCACGATCTGATGTGATCCGTCATTGTGTCATAGAATCCAAGTGTAGGATTACTCTAGTGGTGATCCACATGTTCTCCACATATCTTTGGACTTCACTGAAGTGATCTCCAGGTGCTAGCGCAGAAGAGACTTTGCTTGCGATGTATGCCTTCAATTGCCTTGATTCGATGAAGGATGATCTCTCTCTTATAGCATGAAAGCATTCTTGGAAGAAAAGAATTCTCTCTTGGATTTATAGATTTTCTTTATATACGTTGTGCACAACCCCCAAAATGGATAGGCTAATGAGAATTATATAATTGGGATTTTAATTACATAGAATAATAAAATGAATTAATTTCCCAAAAAAATTTATTCAATTCATTTAATTCTTAGCAAGACCCCATGTCTAATAATAATAGTTGACTATTATTATTACTTGACATGTGCCCAGAAAATTACACCTAATATTATTTAATTAAATAAATAATATTCTTTCTAAAAAATTCCCAGAAAAAAATACACGGTGTGTATATTAATATACATGATGTTTACTTTTGTTTTTCCATTCTCTTTATTTTCTCCACCACATTTATTAGACCTTAAATAATGTCTATTTACTTGTCAAATAAATATCATTGCATTAATCACTAATAAATATATTATTTCTCCCAAAATATATTCTCTCAAATAACTAGTTTTGAATTAAATGCGATCAAGAATCCTTGAATAATTATTAAACCACAATAAAAAATAATCTTTATTTAATTTGTTAAATTAATATTTAACTGAGATACTTGGACAACCTTAGTGTGTGACCCTCTAGGCCTCTTTCTCAGTGGCATTAGGTGGATCCTACCTAAAGTCCAAGGTTAGAATCTATCAACACGCCAAGGAACCCATAGAGAAAGAATTTAATGCCGCAATGATGTGTCACCTCCTACGAACACTTACCGTGTAATGTAACCCCTTTGTCTCGATATCTTGAATCAAGTGGGTTGCATGATAGTGCCCTCAACCCATGTTCTTGATTATTCATTCTTTGAATTCCCAAAATTGAAATTTCCTATTCCTCACCATGTCCATGCTTTTATTTAGGCTATATCAATTCCATCAAAGGGCCTAAGATATCTACTTCCATTATGGAACAGAAGGGAAAAATCCCTTCTCACATTATCTATTAATGCATTATTACCCATGATGCACCAAACATATCCTACCTCATTATGAATAGCGTGTTGTCACAATTTTTGTCAATACATCTAAGTGCATGAGTTTTAATACCCATTGATAATAATCATAAATCTAAGGACCAATACACACGTCCTCAGATAGGAACATCTAATGACACTATGAAATGTGGATTTTCTACTGGCGGGTCTCGTTCTCATAATATCCTCCTAGATATTACCAAGGGCGCACACCATAAGAAGGTGCCTCAAAGTTGTATGAGTCCTCACCCCTAATAGTCTATATTATTTGTGTCCCTCAAACAAAATCATCTGTCCATATTACATATATTCTAGAATAGTGTTATGGCACCTCCGGGTCCTCATTATAGCAGGGATCCTCTATGACCCTTTAATGCAATAGCTATTCTTCAGACATTATCACATGCATTGTCACGCAGAAGAACAATAAAGATGTTATAAGGTATTTATTAATGAATAAAGTACAAATTAGTTGGTTCTAAGCCAAAAACACCAATATAAAAACCCTCCCATGTGGAGGATTAAAAAACCAAAGGGCAATTCCCAAAAAAAATATCCACTATGAATCAGATAATACAAAGAATCAAAGTAATACAAAAAATTGAATTACAATGATGGAATTGAAAAACCTATGTGAAAACCACACCCTGATACACCTCCATCTTATCTCAGAAAAACATCCTGCCAACGCCATGTATAGAAAGATCAATCTGTGAAACAAATTTAAACCTTCTATCGATGAACTGTCACTACCTCAGAGATCTTCATCCAAACATGCTCCAGCCTCGCAACATCTTGGGACACCTGAAGGATTTCTCTTTCACATGATCTCGCCATCATGATGTACTTCCTATCATGAATTGGGACACACCACCTGATCACCACTATTAAGAATACTTTCGGTACGTGGCCCCGATCATCAATTGCATCACCGTTGCTCCACACTTGTTAAACACCGATGCGCTGCACATGCTACCACCGATGTGGTATCCCCTTCTTGATCACGGTGGAATACATCTTGATCATCTTTCCAAGAACATATCCACACGTACAAGATAATTGGGTCTCTATTGTCGTGTCATGTAGGCCACTGCAAACTCAGCAACCCCTTCCTGGGTCTCCCTTTCCAGATACATCTTGTTGGCACACCCCTCAAAAATATGTTGCCACATCCTCTTTATATAGACACCAAGTCCATAATAACCAATTAATACAGTCAACATCCTTGATTCGATACATTAATATTAAAAATTAAATATCCATTAATGTTGGGAGAAAATCCTCAATTAATGTTCATATAAAGAACTGATCATAGAAAAGTATTTAGGAAGAGATAAAAGATTTGGTGTGACTTCAGCATCATAGAATTTTGAAAGTGGGTCCTTGGGTGGATGAATGAGGATGTTTGAGGAAATGTACCAGGGCAGTGAGTGACCGGAAGGTCAGTGTAGGAACTTTTTATTTCCTCCATCTCAAGAAAAAACTCCTTTAGAGTGTCATCAGTTTGGCGAAGAAAGGCATACCATGGAAATGTGTCCAAAAAATCCGAAGCAATGTTTCTCATGTGGAAAATTGAGTGTCCTTAAATGTTTTTTATAGAGAGGGAATTAGGGGGGTAGGGGATGAGGTTTTTCATCGACCCAAGCATCCTGTTCTTGGACAGGAGGATCTCAACAGAGTAGCAGCTAGGTTTTTTCTTGGAGGTCTAGTCATGGCGGTGGGAGAGGTTTGTAGGGAGAATATCATAATGGAGTTTTTGATCAGGGTAGATAGAGATCTCATGGTGAGGATCGTGTATTTGGTTCCCGAAATTTTTATGTTTTGGAGAAGATGACCAAAAAAAGTAATGGGGGATCTTCTATAGTGCAAGGTACAATTTTGGAAAATTTTATATTGTATAAGTGTGCTTATTGACACTAGTGTATCAAAATCCTTTATTTCTACTTGTATTGTGTGTGATCTTGGTCTGGACATGGAATGGTTGTTTGGGTTGTTGAATGTTGACACTCATTTGGGGAAAATAACTAAGAAAATTAGGAGATGTTCAGTCTATACTTTCATTGAGTGGCTATGGACATCTCTAGGGATTCATCATCCTTGACATGACTATTTTCCTTGTGATCATGGGTATGGATTGGATAACTCTCTTCTAAGCATGCATTTATTGCTATCAGAAATGAGTGATTTATTCTCCTCTTTCTGATCCACCCTCCCACACGACGACCTTCTACGCCGCTACGGCCTCCCGGTGTGACCTCTTTTAGTCGGGGCTCTCCCTATGCGACGTCCCTCCCATGCGAAAAACACAACCAGATCCATGAGTGGCATTCACCTTCTGAGTTGCCTGCCCACTCCGGCCAAACGCCATGCTAGCTCCATTTCAGATTTGGCTGATATTCTACCAAATTTGGTTTCTTGGATCATTTCATTTATTCCATATCCAAATCTAGTCACTTCACTTCCTCAAGTGATGCTTCCCTAGAGAATAGGGTTTCTGTTTTCCACGAGGTTCATGGGACAATGTCTACTTGAATGATTCTATTCACCCCATTAAAAATCCACTCCTTAACTCTTTTGTTTCTTCAAACCTCCTTGTGACTCTTCGATCAATAGTAGTGGCCCAGTGGTGTTTCACCATCTCTTCTTCTACTCGTAGATTATATGGATTTTCGGTAGTTTTTCCTTAGGAATGTTCCACCCCCTTTAATTTTCAAAGGGAGGTATGCAACATGGTAGGTTTTGGGTGGACAACCCCACCAAAACCAGCAGTGGGAGAGGAGCAGCAGGGGGTAAGGCTTTCCTATAAAAGGAAAGAGCCTCATCCCATTATTATATCATCCCAACACCTTCTCATCATCTCTTATCATCCCATTCGAGTGATATTTTTAGGTGGTTTTTCCATCATATTCAAGAGAGATTTTATGAGTGTTTCTCCTTGTAATAAGCGAGGGAGTGTGTACCCACTTTAGGCATAGTGATCCTTTTATTTACCTGTGGGTTTTTACCCCTTTCATTTGGGGGTTTTCCATGTTATATCTGGGGTCCCTTTTATTTCCACATTTTGAACTTTATTTTATCTCATGATTATCACTACACCAGTGGGAAAATAATTTACAATCCCGACAAGTGGTATCAAAGGAAAGTTTCTGGCCCGGTGTTGTTCACGTTTTTAGGTACTAATAATTCTCATATATTTGAGTATGCTCTGTGATTGAAACTCCGATTGATCTGTCACATCAGAAAAAATTTATTGAGATTATTAAATACATCGTTGTGAAATGGAGGAGGTTCTAGACAGACAGTGTGTCCAAATGGAGATGAAATTCAAGATCAAAAAATTAAACAGTAATAATTTTTCATTGTGGAAAATGAAGATGCAGGCAGTGCTGTGGAAGGATAATTTTCTACTGGAAATTGGTGAAAAGCCGGTGGGTGTGACGAAGGAGAAATAGAATGACATGGATGGAAATTCTATTGCCAACATCCATTTGGATTTGGTAGACGGGGTCCTATCAAGAATTGCGAATAAAAAGGTGGAAAAGTAAATATGGGATACTCTAATGAAACTATACGAGGCCAAGTCACTGCACAACAAAATTTTCCTGAAGAGAAAATTGTACACTCTTCAAATAGCAGAGTCATCATTATTGACAGACTACATAAACAACTTCAATACCCTATTTTCTTAGCTCATGTCATTGGGCTACGAAGTTGTGGATATTGAAAATGCAGAGATTCTACTCCATAGTTTGATAGATACATATGAACAACTCTTTATCAACCTCACCAACAATATTCTGACTGATATACTATTATTTATTGATGTTTCAACCGTAGTTCTTGAAGAAGAAAGTTAGCGTAAGAACAAGGAGGACAGACAAAAAACTTGACACCAATAATAGGCTTTGTCAATGGAGATAGGAATGATGATGGAGTGTGGTTACAGTGGGAGCCAAAATCATGGCAGGTCCAAATCAAGGAGTAAGAAGAATAATTTCACATGTTTCAATTAGGGAAAGAAGGGGTACATAAAGAAGGATTGTTAGAATATGAAGAGTGGTGAAAAGAGATCTCACAGTAATGTGGTGAGTTCTTCTAGAAAATGAGATATACTAGTCATTGAAGTGGCAATGACTGCTGTAAGTATGAAACATCTCTAATATGCATGGATTATCGACTAAGGAGAAACATGGAACATGACGTATTGAAATGAATGGTTTAACCGGTATGAAACTATCCCGGAAGGACTTGTGTACATGGGGAACGATCACACCCTGAAGATCGTTGGAGTCGTTATTGTCAAACAGAAGATGCATGATGACATAGTAATGACTGTCCAAGGAGTACGTCATGTGAAGGGAATAAAGAAGAAAATATTCTATTTGGGATAATTTGATGAAATCAAATGCAAGACTCACCCCAAGAATGGAGTGATGAGAATCATGAAGGGAACCCTTATGGCAATAAAGGCATATAAGATTTCAAATAACCTGTAGTGATTATGGGTGAAACATATAAGGAGGCGGAGATAGCTGTCGCATCAACTACCTCGACATAAGCATTGACGATGTTATGACATCCGAAGCTTGGCCATATGTCAAAACAAGGCCTGAAGATTCTTACAGACTAGAAGTTTATACCTGGGATGACAAAGTTATCCTTAACATTTTTTGAGTACTGTGTTTTGAGCAATAAACGAAGGTTAAAATTTGGGACATCAACAACGATAAGCCAGGAGAACTTGGAATTAATCCATTCTGATTTTTGGAAAGCACTAGTTATATCCCTGGGAGGAGAAAGGTACTTTGTACCATTCATTGATGATTATTCTAGGAGATGTTGGGTGTACCCAATCAAGAGGAAGGTAGATGTTTTTTAAGTCTTCAAAACATTCAAAGCATGGAAGGAGCTTGAATCTAGAAAGAAGATCAAGTGTCTGAGGACTGAAAATGGGGGAGAATATACAAGTTAGGATTTTGATACTTTTTTTTCAATAGGAAGGAATCAATATAATGTTCACGATGGTGTACACTCCTCAGTATAATATAGCGGTAGAGTGGATGAACAGGACCCTGTTAGATAAAATAAGGGTAATATTGAAGACTGCAGGAATTGAAAAAAACATTTTGGGCAGAAGTAGTGAATACCGCCTATTATGTGATCAACAGATCTCCTTCAATGGTGTTTGAACTGAAGTCACCGATGGAGATGTGGACTGGTAAACCAGCTAACTATTCCCAGTTACATACTTTTGGAAGTCCTATATATGCATTGTTTAATGACCAAGAAAGATCAAAGATGAATTTGAGATCCATGAAATGTATCTTCTTGGGGTACACTGATGGTGTGAAGGGGTATCGTTTGTGGGACCCCACTTCCCACAAATTTATCATCAGTAGAGATGTCATTTTTTCAGAAGACAAGGTAAAAATGACAATTGATCAATACATGGAGAAGGAGAATACATAGACTACAATAGTTGAAGTATAGGACTAGTCCAAAGAAGAATCAGTTTCCTCTAAAGCATTACTAGAGCACGATGATCAAGTATCAGTTGAGTTTGGGCCACGACGGTCAACTTAGGAGAAAAGAGCACCAATATGGCACTTAGACTATGTCATTGAGAGAAATATTTTGTACTAACTATTGACGAATGATGGAGATCCATATTATTTTATGGAGGAAACCTAGATTCTAGATGTATCATCATGGATGGCGGTGATGCAGGAGGAACTTGCAGCCCTACAGAGGAACAAGACTTGGGATCTTGTTCCATTACCTCATGGAAGGAAGGATATCAGAAACAAATGGGTCTTTAAGATCAAGTGGGATGGAAAGGACCAAGTGGAAAGATATCATGCATGACTGGCAGTCAAAGGATTTTCTCAGAAGTAAGGTATTGATTTCAATGAAATATTTTCTTCTTTTGTTAGACTGATGACTGATCGGTTATTTCTATTGAAGTGATCTACATACAGTTTACATCTAGAGAAACTGGATGCGAAGACTACTATTCTCTATGGTGATCTTGATGAAGAGATCTATATGCTCCAACTGGAAGGTTTTGTATAAGAAGGCAAAGAGAACTTGTTTTTCAGGTTGAAAAAATCTATGTATGGTCTCAAACAGGCGTTGAGGTGTTGGTACATGATATTTGATTCCTATATCATGAGCCTTGGATATAACAGACTTCATTCAGATCCTTGTGCATATTTCAAGGGTTCAGATAGTAATGATTTCATGATTCTTATGTTGTAGGTGGATGAAATGTTGGTTGCCGGCCTCAACAATGATTATATCTAGGAGAAAAATGCACAGTTGTCTAGGGAGTTTGATATGAAGGACTTGGGACCATCAAACAAGATTCTTGGGATGTAGATTTTTTGAGAGAGAAATAATGGAAATATTTGGATATCACAGAAGAGTTACTTAGGGAGAGTCTTAAAATTCTTCAACATACAAGACTATAAGACAATATCTACACATTTTCCCATTAATTTCAATTTATCCTCCAAAATGAGTCCTAGAAGTGAAGCAAAGATGATGGAAATGTCTCGAGTACCGTATGCATCAGCAATGGGTAGTCTGATGTTCGCTATGGTTTGTAATAGACTATACATTGCACATGCAGTGGGAGTAGTTAGTTGGTACATGGTGAATTCAGGATGAGAGCATTGGAGCATAGTGAAGAGGATCCTGAGATACATCAAGGAGACCTCTAATGCTGCATTATGTTATGGAGGATGAGATTTCACTATCAGAGGCTATGTTGATTCAGATTTTGCAGGTGATTCTGACAGAAGAAAATACACTAATGGTTATGTGTTTACTCTTTCAAGAGGAGATGTGAGCTGAATTTCAAAGTTACAGTTAGTTTTGGCTTTATCCATGATAGAGGCAGAGTACATGGCTGCTACATAGGGTTGTAAATAAGTAATTTGGATGGGAAGGTTGTTGGAGGAGTTTGGGCACAGACAGGAGAAGATTCCCTTATTTTGTGACAGTTTGAGCGCTTTACACATTGCTAGGAATCCATATTTTCATTATAGAATGAATCACATTGGGGGTGAAGTATCACTTTTTCCAAGATGTGGTGGAGGAAGGAAATGTGGACATATAGAAGATTCACACTAAAGAAAATCTAGCATATTTCCTGATGAAGACAATTAAATCTGAAATGTTCAGATAGTGAAGATCCTTGAGCATCCTTTCAGATACTTCAACAACATATTTGGCAGATAGAAAGGATGTGGGGAGATGTCATTGGTTCATAATAAAATCTCCATGTGGGAGATGTGCCATCAATTTTTTCTTAGGACGATGTTGCCCCCTATTTGTCAAAGGGAGGCGGGCATCCTGGTAGGTGGTGGGTGGACAGCCCCACCAAACCCAGCAATGAGAGAGGATCAGCAGGGTGTAAGGATTTCCTATAAAATGCAAGAGTCTCATCCAATCATCATATCATCCCAAAACATTCTCATTATCTCTTATCATCCCATTTGAGCGGTATTTGTGAGGAGGTTTCCCCATCATATTCAAGAGAGATTTTGCGAGTGTTTTATCCTTGTAATAAGTGAGGGGGTGTGTACCCACTTTATGCATAGTGATCCTTCTATTTTACTGTGGTTTTTTACCCCTTATATTTGGGGGTTTTCCATGTTACATTGGGTGTCCCTTTTATTTCTTCATTTTTCACATTATTTTATCTCGGGATTATCGCTGCACCAATGGGCCAATCATTTAAGGTCCCAACATGGATGTCAGTTGTGCTCAGCCTTGAGCCATCACCAATATAACCCCCTCTTAGAAAACATAATGATACCCAATTAGGCTTTCTTTAGGACCCTTATATAATCTCCCAGCCAACTCCCACATCTGATAGGTCCTCCTCTATGCGCTTCCGACCTAGCCTCGTTCCCACAGCAGCGTGAATCTCCGTTCGCCAGCCTCAGCTGGACGAATCTACTGTGGACCATGTAAAAAAATTCCACAGTCCATTACTGCAGGTTTTTTCAATAATTTTTCTTTTTTCCATCCCTCTTAAGACCATTATGACTCTATACACCATTGATGTAATCCAGCTATTCCCACTAGACATCCAATCATGGTTCGGTTGTGTGTTGTTCCTGCATGCCTAGATTCGCTTAATCCAGCTAATCATGATGAGGCACGATCAGGCTATTCCTTTAAGTGTATCCCCTTTCCATATATTTATACCGGTTCCTCATAAAGGGAACTAGTCTAGGGTTGTGACATATTTTCAACGATTTCTTCCTTCATCCAACATTTTCATCTCGAGGGGGAGATGTGATTATGAATGATTTCTTTTTGTTTCTTATTTTTTGTAACCAATCTTGGTATGTCCATATTAAAGGAAAATTTTTATAGCGTTTCTTATTTTCTTGTTTTTCATTGATTTTTTTCTTTAACTATGTATCCAAGCTAGGTTGGCCTAGCTTTTGGGGGAGTGTTGGACTCTGTGTCCCACATTAGTCTTCGGTGTTTTTTTTATCATTATAATTTTCTATAAATAGACTCTAATTCCTCTTTTAAGAGGTATCCCAGGTATTAGGTACAACTCTCTATCATTCTACAGTATCCATAGAAATAGGTTGAGTTTACTATTTATTTGGTACCTAGTAATATGCTGATATTGATTCCTCTATAAAATGTCTCTCGCTGATCTTTGAGAAATAAATATTCAACTTAAGGACCTAGAGGATAAGGGCTATATCAAACAAAGCACTTAACATTGGGATGCTATTAAACCCATATTTGGAGTTTTATGGATTTTTTTGTCAGGAGGTCGGTGGAACAAATATTTGGAGTGTTGGACATGTTTGAAGACATTTTTATAGTGATTAGAAAAGTGAAATATAAAAAGGTTATGAAGCTATAGTGAACCTGATTTTTGTTTTACACGTTCGACCATGTAATAATGTTGAGTCAACCATATAGTGTAATCAAAGTAACCAAGAACAACAGATCACAATTGACCATACAATCCAATGCAGTCAACCGTGACTGTATTTATGTAGATTCTTTATTATGTATAGTTTATAATTTTCTCAAGCAGGTAAATGAAGGAAATTCATTGACAGGTGATCATATTTTATAACGCGGTCAAAGTACATTATTTGGTGATTGTTTCTGAGGAATCATTTGATCATGGGACACACGGACGATGATATAGGTGTTATGTGGTTGGGGGATTTTGGTTTTACATGTAATACAATGGTTGAGATAATGGGAACATGGAGTGATCATATGAAGTTGAAGTCTCACATAATATGAACATATCGATCAAATTGGGAGAAAGAGAACTGAAAAAAAACAATATAAGATTTCATATCTGTATATTGAGATATTATTTAAGATATAATTTTTATCCAAAGTGTGCATGACTCAATAAATCTATGTCACTAATTTAATAGTTTATGGTAATGGAAGATGAACATTCTTTGAAGATCAGATTCATGTGAAGAGGAAGATATCATCCATAAAGCATGAAAACTGATTCATTTTTATTCAACATTAAGAATATTGTCCATGAAAATAATATTTTTTAAATGACATTATGCTTTTATTTATATGTTAGAGTGAACCACATAGGAAGTGACCCAAGGGGAGACAATGAGCCACACTTATAGATTGTAATAAAGTTCACCTAGGACCTCCCTAAAACCCTTCAATGGTGGTGTATTAGTGGATTCATTCATGGTAGCATTGAGTTGATCATATACCTTGGATTATCCCCCACATTAGGGTAAACTCGGTAAATTGTAGGACCAAATGCTTTCCTCCACCACAATATCATCATATTTGGCTCATTACCTTACGATTTTATTCTTCAGAAAGGCTCACTATCCACCGAGAGGCTCATTGCCCTCCCACCTCTGAAAAGGATTTGTGATGGGGAGGAGAACACTTGGGATTTATATTCCATGCTCAATGTCGGCATTATTTTGTAAGACGGTTCCACCCCCTTGATTTATCAAGTGGGGGTAGGCATGGATATGTGGTGGGTGGCCAAACCCCACCAACCCATCTAGTAGGGAAGGTAGTGGGAAGGGCTAGGAGCAGCCTATAAATGGGGCTCTCTCTAAGCAGTTTCAACAATCAACTTTTTAGAACATCTTATCCCATCAGTAATTGTGTGGTATTTTTTGAGTTTGTATCCCCAAATATTCAATAGATCTAATTATGAGATATAATAACCATATAATTGTTTGGGAGTGTGTTCCCACTTTTACCCATAGTAAGATCCATCTATTTTCCTGTGATTTTTATCCCTTTCTTTTAGGGTTTTTTTCCACATTATATATGGTGTCATTTATTTATGATTTTTTATACTTTATTTTATCTCATAATTATCTCTGCAGCAATGATTCAATCATTTTCAATCAAAACAAGTGGTATTAGAGAAATGTTATAGCTCGATGCAGTTCACTTTTTTAGATATTAACAATTTTCATAAATTTGAGTATGATTTGTTATTGAAAATGCAATTAATCATTTAGATCAGAAAAAATTTATTGAGATTATTACATAGACCATTGTGAAATAGATGAGGTTCTAGATTGATGGTGTGTCCAGGTGACGATGAAATTTTAGATCAAGAAATTCGATGGGAATAATGCTGCGAAATTACAATTACAGGGAATTGGAGAAAGGCTACCATGTGTGATGATGTAGAGTGGTTCGAGTGGAAGTCAGAATCATAAAATGGATGGAAAGTACATATGGAAGTGGATATTTTCTAGTAAATTAAGTGGAAATGACTATATGAGGAAGAAATCATCTCAACAACGCATGGATAATTGACTCGGGAGTTATATGAAACATGATGTCTCGATAGGAATGATTTGATCAATATGAAAATATCTTCTAGGGACTTATGTACATGAGTAATGATTACACCTAGAATATCCTTAGAGTAACTACCATAAAATTTAAGATGCATGATGGTATTGTTTAAAGAATCCAAAAAGTACACCATGTGAAGGTCTTGAAGACAAACATATTGTCTTTGGGGAAATTTGAAGACATCAGATGCAAGACTTGCACTGAGAATGGAGTGATGAGATTTTTTAAGGGCACAATTATAGTGGTGATGGTGGAGTATATCTCAATGAACCTGTATGTTCTTATAGGTGAATCATACAAGGAGGGGGAAATTGTTGTTAGATCAACTACTTGGCAGAAGTGTTGATGAAGTTATGGAATCAGAAGCTTAGTCATATGTCCGAATGAGGCCTAAAGATTATTTTTTACTGGAAGTTTTTGTCTGGACTTGAAAAGGAATCCTTTCCATTTTTTGAGCATTGAATTTTGAGAAAATAACACATGTTAAAGTTCAATATGTCAACAATAATAAGCAAATAGATCTTAGAGTTGATACATTCGGAATTTTGGAAAACACCAGTTATATCCCTGGTAGGAGAAAGGCACATTGTATCCTTCATTGATGATTATTCTAAGAGATGTTGGGTGTATCCAATAAAAAGGAAAGAAGATGTTTTTTAAGTTTTCAAAACATTCAAAGCATGGAATAAACTTGAATCTGAAAAGAAAAGTAAGTGTTTGAGGACTGAAAATTGTGGAAAATATAAAAGTGAGTAGTTTGATACAATTTTGTCAATGAGAAAGTATAAAGAGACAGTTCATGGTGGCATGAAATCCTCATTAGAATGGAGTGGTAGAGTATATTAACAAACCCCATTGTATAGGACAAGGGATATGTTTTATATTTCAAGTATTTACAAAACATTTTGAGCAGAAATAGTGAATACTATCTGTTATGTGATCAACAGATCTCCTTCAATGATGATTGATCTAAAAACACTGATGGATATGTGGATTGGAAAACTGAATAAATATTATTGGTTATATACTTTTTTATGTATTGTATATACATTGTTTACTGACCAAAAAATATCAAAGTTGGATTCAAGATCTAGGAAATGTATCATCTTAGGATACATTGAATGTGGGAAGGGGTATCATTTATGAGACCCCACTACCCACAAAATTATCATCAACAAAGATTTCATTTTTGGAGAAGGTGGGGTGCAAATGAATATTGATAGAGAAATGGAGAAATATAATAATGAAACTACAACAATCAATGTAGAGGAAAAATCCAAGGAATAACTAGCTTCCTCTTAGGCATTACCAGAGCATGCTGATCAAGTACTGTTGGAGTCTGGACCATGACAGTTAACTCGGGAGAAAAGTGAACCAATATGACACTCATAATATGTTACTGAGATAAATATTACTATAACGAACCATTATTTTAATACAAAATATTACATCTATTTAGATGAATGTTCAATACATAAAAAAACATCCCACACTAGAATCGTAAAGTTTTAGAGTTTTTAGAGATTAGATAAACAATATTCTTATTTTATGAAATATATTCAACATCTCCCACAAAGATCTTCTATCATAGTACTCCTATTAGGAATACCCTACTTAAACCTTTATTCCTCACCTTATGAAGGAAACAAAAGAAAGGGTGATCTCATATTCTTAGTAAGGATAAACATAGGATAAATCAATCTGTGATCATATTAAATCATAAGATAAGAATAATGTTATGTGATCATGACCATATATTACGGAGTTCATACCTAATAGAATTATGTAAGAGGAGGGTCCTTTAAGTAGTAGGTTGGGAAATCAGTCTAGACCTCCTGTGTTATACATTTATTAGAGAAGGGGAGGGGTTTATAATATTTAGTGGTAATATTGTATTTTTGATTTTTAGTTAGTAAGTTAGTTTATATCCGGTAGTTAGTTTTTCATGGGAGGGATATTAATTGGAGGGGTAGGTACTTTGTGTTGGAATTTTTTTATAAGGAATTTGGCAGGATCTAGACTAGGCCTGAGGAGAGTGAATTATTCTAAGAGATTCTCTAGAAGGTCCATGTAATTAGTCCTTGGTAGCATAATTGAAGTAGTAAGAGCTATTTTTCTAGAAGTATTTTCTGGTATCTCTATTTTAAAACTGTTAATATCACCTATTTTTTGGTCAATTTTGTGATTTCATTGAGAGATTTCTTGTGAGAGAGAGAGATTTAGAGACAGGTTCTTTAGAAACAATATATTGAACCTCTAAATACCACTATATGCCCATGCATATAGAGGGTCAACTAGAAATTGTTGAAACGATGGTCACTACTATGAAGTATACTGTATTAGACATAGATTCTTCTATTTAAAAGCTATGATGGAAATTATGGGAGTGACTAGAAGTGATGGAATGACTTGAGAGTGGGAATGTAGAAAGTGTGGTTCAGAATGATATAAAGGGGAAGTTGACTGATGAAGGCAGAAGAGGTACTCAGATTCATGAAGAAATAGGGAGGATAGGGACCAGTCTGATAATAGAAGTGGTTTTCGAATCGAAGGATGAGAATAGTTATACATGTTATCAAGGATGGTAGAAATTTTGGTGTTCTTTAGAGTGGATTTTTTATCATGGATTTCTTGTGATAAGACTTACTTATTGATTCACCAAACACGAGAGGATTTGAAGGTTTCAATGGCACAATTGTGTATGGAAGAAGTATCCTATTACTGGATGATCTCTTTAAATTCAACCAGTATTGAAATAAATTGGACATAGCTTAAAGATAAGTTTATCAACCGATATAGAAGCATGGAGGTTGAAGATCCGATGATCAATTTAAAGAGTCTTTGACATGCAGGAATAATGAAGGAATATATTGATGACTTTGAGCAGATAGCTCAATATATTTCAGTATTAACATGGTGTCTGAACATGAGTCTATTCATAGGTATAATAATGCCCAAAATTGGATGTTCTATGATTACACATGAACCTACCAACAAGGCATGACTTATGACATTATTGATAAGGGTTGACATGGAGTTTGTAGTTAAAGGAATCATAAAGCAGCCAGAGCCACACAATATGAAGATTGGTTTTGGAGGATCCTGGTGATGATGGAATTCAAGTTCAATGAATTTTGTGCCTACATTAGAAGGAAATGAAAGGGAAAATTAGAGAAAATATGTACATTGGTGTAGAGGAGTACAAAATTTTTCAAGAGAATAATTTTAAGAGAGGAAAGAAAATGGGTTTTACTATACATGTGGACAAAAGTTTAATCATAGGCACTGATGTCCAGAAAAAGGGTTTTAAATTAATGGTTTGGGAATGTGTGGATCCCCCATAAGAGGGTGAGGAATAATTTGATGAAATAATGGAGAGATAAGGAATGATAGGGGACATTATGGAAATATAGATTCATGGAACAGTAGACAACGAGTTTAAAGGAAAGAAGGTTGGGAATACTATTTCCATGTTGGTGGATGGAAATTTAAGAGGGGGTACCATTGGTGATTTTTGTGGATAGTAGTTCTAGTCATAATTTTATTTAAAAAATGATACTGAAATCTCTTTCAGTACACGTTTCAGCAGCTAATCCATTTTTACCATAATGGGAGATGGGCATCTGGTGGTTTCCAATGTTTTTTAGGTCCTTGAAAGTAGATTTGGGATAAGAGAATTTTGAAATTGATACTTATGTTTTTTATACCTCTAGAAAAGATCTGGTAATGGGAATATCATGGATGGAAAATTTGGGGTATATTACCATGCATTGGTAGAACATAGCCTTAAAATGTTTTTGTAAAGGGTGGAATATTTTGATTGATGGGGTCTATAAAGAACAAGGTTTACCTAAATCTTTACAAGAATACTCGGGGGGAGAGAAATATGTGGTACAAGGTTTGTAGTGGATTTGTGTAGGATGTTTGGGCTTGGAAGATGTAGAATTGAGTCCATGTCAACAATTAAAACTATAAGGGATGTTGCTCGAGTACAAAAAAAAATCATTTAGATATCCATTGGATTTCCACCAAAAGGTAAACTAATCATGTAACAACCCGAGATTTTATGAGAAATATTATTTTTAATTTCTTTGATGTCTTGTTTTGTACGCTACACCAAGATTATCTTGCGCTATACGCAACACCATATTAGCTTGTATTATACGCAACACTATTATTGGTTTGCGTTAGACGTAAGATCAACCTTCCTCGATAGCTTGCATTGTACGCAATAACGAGTTTCACTAAACAACGATATATTATTATAATATTATTATGAACTAGCCGTTATGAAGAGTAATACCAAATTTTTGAAATTTTATAAAATTTATCTTTCAAAATGGACTTTATTTTTGGATTCGGCATATCGAAATTAGCCTAGGGTGATTTTTTGGTATTTTTCTGAAAACTTTCAATTTTTGATCAATAGTGAAAACACTGAGTTGTTGGTTAAAACCGACTTTTTATTTAAATAATCATTTTTTATTTAAATTTATTTTAGGTCAAAATATATACATAATACCTATATAAGTTCAATTTAATTCATTGGGGTCATTTTATAATAATTTTAGATATATAAAAATTTTATTGAACTTTTTACCTTCTTTTACCCACCTCCTAGGAACATTTGCAAATTTACATAAAACTTAATTTTACCGCTTCTGTGAGTTGAATTTAGAAAATCCAAGAGACACGGTTAATATCAAGGAGTAAAATTTGGTTCAATAAGTTAAAAATAATTTTTGGTGAATAGTAACTTTTTACTTTTTTTACCACGGTTAAAAGTAAATAGGGTAATTAAGGGTAAAAATGATATTATTATTACCCTAACACATGTCCTAATTCTATTAGATAAGTATAATTCGACCAAAAAAACTTTAGGAATAAAATATAAACCTCTTTTTTCCACTTGGATTAGATTAGGACACTTATTATTATTTTATTTAAAGAAGAGCTAAAATAATTAAAATAAAAGTTTAATAACTAAAACATTTCTAATATAGGGTTATACAAAAGATAAATTCGACTATAAATATTCATTAGAAATATAAAACAATTTCCTAAATAATGGTATTTTATTTATATTTTTTAGTCATTAAATAATTTAATTTATTTATGGCACAATGATGATGCAGTAATTACCTTATTAATGAAATATTAACATAATTGATATTATAAATACCCAAATAAATGTAATTTGAGACTTTTTATGAATTAAACTAATTTTATAGGTTAATATAACATATTATTGTTGGTTATATGATTTTTTTTCGAAGTAATAAATTCTGTTATAAATTTAGAGAAAACAAAATACCAAATAGTGTCAAAATTGACATAAAAGAGTTTTTAAAAGAAATATTATATTATTAATTGATATAATAGTCCTAAAAATCTAAGATTAATCTAAAAGACTTATAAAATAATATATATGACATTAATGAACCAATTGTGGTTCTATTTGTAGTTTATAGTAAGTTTATTAACCATATAGTGTAAGAATACAAGAAGACACAGTAAAAGTTAAATTGTTTAACTTAAAGTTAAATCTAAATGATAAGGTTCAAATGGTAACCTAAAATTGTCTAAAACCTATTGGTTGAGAGGATTTATATCCATACCCACACTAGACTCTAAATAAGTCACTTTTGATCCATTATAAACAGAATATCAATTTATTATAAAATAATATTTTAAGTTTTTCCTAAGGTGCCCCTCACCCCTCTTATAAAAGGGCACTCCCTCTTCTCCCACATTCACTCCTCCCAAGCCATTTGACTCGGCCAAAACCTGACCAAATACCCTCTAAAATATCCTCCATTAATTTTAGAGGTCTTCCTTCAGTCATAAAGCCAACCTAAGGAGCCCTTTTGATCAAATCAAAAGGAAGAACCCGAAGAAGAGGTAAATATCTCACCACCTATTTCAAGTTTCTTTCTTCTTACACTTCCTCCTTCTCTATTGTTTACATTATAGAATAATAACTCCAGTATATTATATATACTGTGATGTTGTTATAAAAATTTTACAACCATATTAGTTATTTTATCCATCCTATGAATGAAAAAGTCACCACACGTTCGTACGCACGACTTACCGTCTCCACGTTGTAGTGTAGTTTGTTATTCAAACATTTCATCATTTGGATGGGTATAATAATGAGTATAAATGATATAAATAATAAATATAAAATTATTATGATTATTTATTTATTATATACCATCCAATTATATACAATTTTAATATCAAAAGAATGATATCATCGCTCGTGCGTACGTACAGACTACTGTCTCCACAAACGCGATGAGATTCATTTTCCATGATTAACCATTCAAGTATGATTATAAAGTATATATAATAAATAATCATGAAATATATTACATAATAATTATACTGGATTTATTTACATATTTTTTTCATTTACTTAATCCCATTCAATTCAATAAGGAAACGAAAACAGTGTTCATGTGTACGTACGGCCTACCATCTCCATGAACGGTTATTTCGTTCCATTTATCGATCTATCATATATGTTTATATGATGAATATATATTATATATAAATCATGTTTTACATTCCGGAATTAATTAAATCAGGATATAAGTAGTAATATCAAGAACAACAAGTCGAAACATGTACGATAAATGAAACGATTTTTCCCAAAACGCTGCTTTAACATGGAATTTAGAAAATAATGGGAAATATAAAGTCATAATTGAACCATATATGATATCATAACAATGAATATGATTCTTTAATAAGTCAATGACATTATTTAAATCATTATACAGGAGGTTCGGATACGTATGAAGCATATCAGACATAAGGTAAGGGATAATTATTCCAATCTCGTTTTTATCTGAGATTGTTTATTCGTAAGTATTTACTGGGGTTATATTTATCATCCATGTCTGTGTTTTATAAGAATGTTTTCATAAAATATTTATTATTCTTCCATTTATGTTTAATGTCATGTTTACCTCTTTTGGACTTTTACTATGTAGTATGGAAGGAATCTTTCATTTTTTTACCATACGAGGTACTTTTTGACTTTTCCGAAAAAAGTACGAGAGGAATGTTTTTTTAACATATACGGTGTGAATGGATTTTTACAGTTTAATAATTCCTTATTTCCATGAAGCTTACTCTAAAGGATTTCATGAATATTTTCAACAAAATCCTTCTCTTTTAAAATTGCATGACATTTTGTGAAAAGAAAATGATTTTGAAGAAGAAAGGATATTTTCCTCAAGAATTCATTTCAAGTGTTTTGTCAAAACTATTTTCCATATAAGATGATATTATTTTATATGTGTATGTTTCAAGTATAATGTCTCTATTATTTACATGGTTTTACTTTTCTTATGATGAAATTATATCCATTTGTTTTATATGGATTATGTTATGATGGGATGACATTTACGAAACCCATTTTATTGTTTAGGTTATGATGAATGATTTATGTTTATGTTGTGGCACACATAAGAATGATTTCATTATGATATTGGTGGGACCTATATCTCCCTCCAATGAATTGGGTAAAGATTTATATCTCATGAGATAGACATGGATGGAACGCCAAGTTAATATGATTCAGTGATACAGGACTGGAACGAGGAGTGAACTCGATTCAGTAAGGGACTTTGTCCACTATGATGGTCTTTGAAGCAATTCCTTGGCTACTATGGAAATCATATCAAGTGGTTAATGGTTTTCCGCAATTATATGTTTTATTCCCATGCTATTTTATCATGATTGATGTTCCATTGTGATCTATGCTTTATGTACTGCCATGTTTTATGTCATTGCTCAAGATTTTGATGTTTAAACATTATGTTCATGTTTTTAAGTTCAAATGTATATGGTTTGTTTTATTTTCTCCATGCTTACCCTTACCGAGCATTTGAGCTCACCCTTTATATGTTTTCTTTTCCCCAGGATATAAAGAAAGGTTTTAGGTAAGAAAACAAAAGGGGAAGATCTTTATGGGAGATGTTGAAGATCTTTCACCATGATTAGAAGATTATGTTCCGAATTTCCAAAGATAATAATCTATTACGATCCTTGAGTGTTGTTTTTTGTTATGTATTAAGTATTCCTCAAAAGTAATGTAATGTCCATGTATGTCAGGCTTTGGGTATCTACAGTTGGTATCAGAGGAAAGGTTTCGTTAACCTTTGGAAACTAGGATCCGAAAAACTTTAGTGAGAATCCTAGAGATATTTCTAAGGTATGTCTAGGGATGTCCCTAAGGTTAATTATAAGTATAGGTTATAGTCCTATAATTACGGTAACAATATTATAATTAAACCTAAGATGTTAGATTTTGAAGGTACTCCCCCTTTATTATGTTGTTTTCCCTAGCATGATTTTTGCCTCTCACACTATTATTTTTGGGTTTTAGATGATGGATGGAACCCGAAGAAACCATGTTGATCAATGTAATGGACAATGCAATGATTGTCCTCTTGAAAAAACCAATGTTATGGGAGATGGAGTGCAAAATCTTATTGCTATACTTACACAAGATATGAATCATTCTGGACTTCCAAATGAGTAGAGAAGGGAACAATATTCTATTGAGTCCTTCATGAGGCAACGTACACCTTATTTCAGTAGGTCTTCTAATCCACTTGTTGCTGAACAATGGATCGGTACCATTGAAAATATATTTTCCATACTTCTCTATTCAGAACATGAAAATGTCATTTTGGCTGTTTACCATATAGAAGGTGAAGCAGACCAGTGGTGGAATCTAATTAAGAATACAAGGCCCCAAGATGAAATTGAATCAATGGAATGGGACGAGTTCAAGAACTTGTTTTTCAATAAGGACTTCCCTTGTATTCTTCAAAAAAAGATGGAAAAAGAGTTCCTTGAGCTTAAGCAAAAGGATGATGAATCTGTTGGTATATATGAAGAAAATTTTACAAGGCTTTCAAGGTATGCATCTGGCTTTATCATCCAAACTGAAAGTGAAGTTGATTGATTCTTCAGTGGCTTAAAACCAAGTCTTCGAAGGGAATTAACTATAAGATACTTCGGTAGCTATGAAGAAATTGTGCATTGTGATATCAAGGTAGAAATTAAAGTTGGTGTTACATATCCATCTCATGGTTTTGACATGAAACGAAAGATGGAGTTCAAGGAGAAATCTCAGAACAATGGTGAAAAGAATATGAATGTTTCTTTATGCTCAAAGTGTGGAAATAAGCATGGTGTAGATTGTCTAAAAGGTACTAGAAAATGTTTTAAGTGTGGAAAATAAGGTCATCGAGCAGTTGAGTTTCGAAGTAATGAGAAAAAGGTAGCTAATGATGTGAATGGAGAAAAGACTACAGAGAACGCTCCACCAACACTTCAATGCTTCTAGTGTAAGGAAATGGGGCATTATACTAATCAATCCCCTAATCCAAGGGTTAATGATGATCGATGTGGGAAACCTCTTAAGGCAAAGGATAAAGGGAAGTCACATGCGATCACTATTTTTGATGTTGAGTATGATAATGATGTTGTGGAATGATTAAGTGTTTATGTAATGGGATTTCAAAATAGTATCACGTAATCTCATTTATGGTATCGTGGAATTTTGGAATATCTATGTATTGGTTTTCAATAATTATATGGTACCAGTAACCATGAAAAGTGATTGAAATATTTTTGGAAAGAAGATGATATGCACATAATGAAGGGATAAAGAGATAATGAAATGAGCTCATAACTGATATAAGGACAAAGTTATATCATGGTTTGAGTATATAGAAATTTTGGGATTTTGGTATGTGGAAAGAGTTAGCTTTTGACAGCATTCATGTTTTCACTAAGGTTCAATGGGTATTCATTTTTCAAGAGAATACATGATTAAGGTATTCACATGTTTGGAATGTGACCAACAAGATATATCGTATGATATATGGGGGATAAATGATGGTATTCACATGATCGGTAGATGAAATTTCTAGTAATTGTTTTCTTTATACTATGAGATTGGATAGAAGTATTTTGGATAAGCCTAAAGATTGGAATGGATTATGTTAAACATCAAATAGTATTGTTTATGTCTATAAATTTTTGATATTATTTTTGAAATGTTTTAATAGTATAGTCTTAGAGGAAAAGGACAACCCATAGGATGGGTGACAACCCATCGCGTCGGACAAGGTAGTGGGAATCGAACCCACAACCAAAGTGCGACATGCCTTTATCGCCTACCACTGGCCTACAGGAAGTCCCTGGTTAGTGAAAACTAGTATTATTTTATTAAGCGGTATGATAGATGAAGTATAAGTCCATTTTTGGAATCATATACGATTAACCTCACCATAGATGGACTTATGTATATTTGATAACTTTTGCTAACCTTTTGTTTGAGACAGATGGAATGTCCCATCATTCTATCACATGATCTACTAACACTTCACGAATGACAAATTCAACTTCATTTCTTTAAGATATTAAGTGGAAATTGTTCATGGAACAACCAACGGTGAGATTGTACCAAAATCAAGTAAGTATTTCTTCTAATTCAAGTTTTTCAACTTTAGGGAAACGATATTGAAAACCAAAAACGTTGTCCTAGTACCCTCATATTCGATGAATCAGATGGTACCTTAGATCGTCACAAATTTATGGCTTTGTGATTGTTGGCTTTTTCATAACCATGTTCTCTACCACTCTCCATCAGAACTTTATGGTTAGATTTCTCTTCCATATCTATATTTTCACCTATGTTCCCCTATGTGGAAACTCAGTGATGAGTTAATATGGGTAACCGTTACGTTTCATACTTTAGTTTCTAAAATCAAGTTTTAGTATTCCTTTTTACGATGTGGGTTTCAATGAAAGAAACTTTCATATAGTAAACCATTTATAACCCCGATGAATTTCTAGGGCGAAATTCATTTTAAGGGGGGTAGAATTTAACAACCTGAGATTTTATGAGAAATATTATTTTTAATTTCTTTGATGTCTTGTGTTGTACGCTACACCAAGATTATCTTGCGCTATACGCAACACTGTATTAGCTTGTAGTATACGCAACACTATTCTTGGCTTGCGTTACACGCAAGAGTAACCTTCCTCGATAGCTTGCATTGTACGCAATACCGAGTTTCACTAAACAATGATATATTATTATAATATTATTATGAACTAGCCGTTATGAATAGTAATACCCAGTTTTTGAAATTTTATAAATTTCATCTTTCAAAATGGACTTCATTTTTGGATTCAGTATATCGAAATTAGCCTAGGGTGAATTTTTGGTATTTTTCTGAAAACTTTCAATTTTTGATGAATAGTGAAAACACTGAGTTATTGGTTAAAACTGACTTTTTATTTAAATAATAATTTTTTATTTAAATTTATTTTAGGTCAAAATAGATACATAATACCTATATAAGTTCAATGTAATTCATTGGGGTCATTTTATAATAATTTTAGATATATAAAATTTTTATTGAACTTTTTACCGTCTTTTACCCACCTCCTAGGAGCATTTGCAAATTTATATAAAACTTAATTTTACCGCTTCTGTGAGTTGAATTCCAAAAATCCGAGAGACACAATTAATATCAAGGAGTAAAATGTGGCTCAATAAGATAGAAATAATTTTTTTGGTGAATAGTAACTTTTTACTTTTTTTTTACCACGGTTAAAAGTAAATAGGGTAATTAAGGGTAAAATTGATATTATTATTACCCTAAAACATGTCCTAATTCTATTGGATAAGAATAATTCGACCAAAAACAAACTTATTAATAAAATATGAACCTCTTTGGTCCACTTGGATTAGGTTAGGACACTTATTATTATTTTATTTAAAGAAGAGTTAAAATAGTTAAAATCAAAGTTTAATAACTAAAACATTTCTAATATAGGGTTATACATAAGATAAATTAGACTATAAATATTAATTATAAAGATAAAAATATTTCCTACATAATGGTTTTTTATTTATATTTTTTAGACATTAAATAATTTAATTTATTTATGACACAATAATGATGTAGTAATTACCTTATTAATGAAATATTAAAATAATTGATATTATAAATACCCAAATAAATGTAATTTGAGACTTTTTAGGAATTAAACTAATTTTATAGTTCAATATAACATATTAGGGGTTGTTAGATGATTTTTTTTCGAAGTAATAATTCTGTTATGAATTTAGAGAAAACAAAATACCAAATAGTGTCAAAATTGACATAAAAGAGTTTTTTAAAAAAATTATATATTATTAATTGATATAATGGTCCTAAAAATATAATTTTAGGCCAAAATACTTATATAATAATATATATGACATTAATGAACCAATTGGGGTTTTATTGGTAGTTTATAGTATGTTTTTTAACAATATAGTGTAAGAATATAAGAAGACACGGTAAAAGCTAAATTGTTTAACTTAAAGTTAAATCTAAATGATAAGGTTAAAATGGTAACCTAAACTTGTATAAAACCTATTTATTTAGAGTATTTAGACTCATCCCCACCCTATACTCTAAATAAGTCACTTTGGAGCCATTATAAACTGAATATTAATTTATTATAAAATAATAGTGTAAGATTTTCCTAAGGTGCCCCTCACCCCTCTTATAAAAGGGCACTCTCTCTTCTCTCACATTGACTCCTCCCAAGCCATTTTTATTGGACAAAACCTGCCCAAATACCATCTCAAATATCCTCCCTTCATTATAGAGGCCTTCCTTTAGTCAGAAAGCCAACCTAAGGATCCCTTTTGATCAAGTCAAAAGGAAGAACCTGAAGAAGAGGTAAATATCTCACCACTTATTTCAAGTTTCTTTATTCTTCCACTTCCTCCTTCTTTTTTGTTTCCATTATAGAATAATAACTCCAGTATATTATATATACTGTGATGTTTTTATAAAAATGGTACAACCATATTAGTTATTTTATCCATCCTATGAATGAAAAAGTCACCACACGTGCGTACGTACGACTTATCGTCTCCACGTCGTGGTGTAGTTTGTTATTCAAAGATTTAATCATTTGTATGGGTATAATAATGAGTATAAATGATATAAATAATAAATATAACATTATTATTATTCTGTATATATTATATACCATCAAATTATATAATATTTTAATATAAAAAGAATGATATCATCGCTCCCGCGTACGTACGGACTTCCGTCTCCACAAACGTGATGATATTCATTTTCCATGATCAACCATTCAAGTATGATTATAAAGTATATTTAATAAATAATCATGAAATATATTACATAATAATGATACTGAATTTATGTACATATATGTTTCATTTACTTAATTCCATTCAATTCCATAAGGAAACGAAAACAGCGTTCATGCATACGTACGACCTACCGTCTCCATGAACGGTGTATTTCATTCCATTTATCGATATATCATATATATTTATATGATGAATATATATTATATATAAATCATGTTTTACATTCTTAAATTAATTAAATCAGGATATAAGTAATAATATCAAGAACAACAAGTCGAAACACGCACGATAAATGAAACGATTTTACCCAAAACGCTGCTTTAACATGGAATTTACAAAAGAACGGGTAATATAAAGTCATAAGCGAACCATATATGTTATAATAACAAGGAATATGATTCTTTAATAAGTAAATTACATTATTTAAATTATTATACAGGAGGTTAGGATACGTACTAAGCATATCAGACATAAGGTAAGGGATAATTATTCCAATCTCGTTTTTATCCGAGACTGTTTATTCTTAAGTATTTACTGGGGTTATATTTATCATCCATGTCCATGTTTTATAAAAATGTTTTCATAAAGTGTCTATTATTGTTAAATGTATGTTTAATGTCACGTTTACCACTTTTGGACTTTTACTATGTAGTATGGAAGGAATCTTTCATTTTTTTACCATACGAGGTACTTTTTGACTTTTCTGAAAAAAGTACAAGAGGAATGTTTTTTTAACATATAAATCGTGAATTGATTTTTATGGTTTCATAATTCCTTATTTCCATGAATCTTACTCTAAAAGATTTCATGACTATTTTTTAAAAAATCATTTTCTTTTAAAATTGCATGGCATTTTGTGAAAAGAAAATGATTTTGAAGAAGAAAGGATATTTTCCTCAAGAATTCATTTCAAGTGTTTTGTCAAAACTATTTTCCATCTAAGATGACATTATTTCATATGTGTATATTTCAAGTATAATTTCTCTATGATTTACATGGTTTCACTTTTATTATGATTAAATGATATCCATTTGTTTTATATGGATTATGTTATGATGGGATGATGGTTATGAAACCCATTTTATTCTTTGGGTTATGATGAATGATTTATGTTTATGTTGTGGAACACATAAGAATTATTTCATTATGATATGGGTGGGACCTATATCTCCCTCAAATTCATTGGGTAAATATTTATATCTCATGAGATATACATGGCTAGAACAACAAGTTAATCTGATTCAGTGATACAGGACTGGAACGAGGAGTGAACTCGATTCAGTAGGGGACTTTGTCCACTATGATGGTCTTAGAAGCAATGTCTTGGATACTATAGAAATCATATCAAGTGATTAATGGGTTTCCACAATTACATGTTTTATTCCCATGCTATTTTATTATGATTGATGTTCCATTATGATCTATGCTTTATGTACTTCCATGTTTTATGTCATTGCTCAGGATTTTGATGTTTAAACATTATGTTCATGTTTTTAAGTTAAAATGTCTATGGTTTGATTTATTTTCTCCATGCTTACCCTTATGGGGCATTTGAACTCACCCTTTATATGTTTTCCTTTCCCCAGGATATAAAGAAAGGTTTTAGGTAAGAAAAAAAGGGGAAGATCTTTATGGGGGATGTTGAAGATCTTTCACCATGATTAGAAGATTATGTTTTGAGTTTCCAAATACACTAAACTATTATGATCCTTGAGTATTGGTTTTTTTATGTATTAAGTATTATTCAAAAGTAATGTAATGTCCATGTACGTCAAGCTTTGGGTCTCTACAAATCATGAAATCAAATTAAAAGTAGGGGCATACCTTGTCAATATCTGACCTTACAAATACACATTTCATATAAAAAATGAGGTATAAAATCATGTTTTAGAGTTTTTAACATAGGGGTACATCCGACATAATACCATTACATATTCCAGTCTTATAATTTTGGTCAATAATATGGATGGAGGTCGAAGGATGTTTGTAGATTACTGTGCATTGAATAAGTTGATGGTGAATGATAGGTTTCCTATTCTGGTAATAGAAGAGTTGATGGATGAGCTACATGGGGAGAAATATTTTACTAATATGGATTTAAAATTTGATTTTCATCAAGTGAGAATAAAGGAAGAATATATAGATAAAATGGATTTTCGAACTCATTAGGGGAATTATGAATACATAGTAATTCTACTAGTATTAATGAATGCTCCAGTCACTTTTCAAGCTATAATGAACACTATTTTTTCCATTAATTCATCAAGGGTTATTGGTGTTATTTTATGATATACTGATTTATAGTGGAAAGTGGGAAGAAAATTTGGGAACACTGTTTTCAGTGCAACAATGTATAATGTATAATGCGCTGATTTCCAATGAAAAGAAGTGTTCATTCAGGAAGAAATTAGTAGAGTACTTGGGACACATTATTTCATAATATAGAGTATCCATGGATCCCAAGAAACTTGAGGCTATTAAGCAGTGATGGTTCCACAAAATGTGAAATATGTTAGTGGGGTTTTGGACCCAACATGTTATTACCATAAATTTATAAGGGAATATGGAAAATAGAATGTCCTTTCACATTGTTGACCAAGAAAGATGGATTATGGTGGTCTTTTGAATCCCAAGGATATTTTGAAAGATTGAAGGAGAATATGAATTCTTATCCTTCAGTGAGAATGCCATATTTTTTTAATGGTTTTGTAGTAGAATGTAATGCTTCAAGTTCTGGTTTTTGGGTTTTATTTCTATAAAAGGGGTGACCACTTTCTTATTTTAGCAAGGAATTATCTGATGCTAATTTGGAAAAATCTATTTACAAAAAGAAACTTATTGCATTAGTTCTATATATTTAGCATTATAAACAATACCCAACGTGATGAATATTTTAAGTTTATACTGATCAAAGAAGTCTCAAGTATTTGTTGAATCAGATAATAGATTCAATAGACCAACAATGTTGGCATGAAAAACTTTTAGGTTATGATTTTGACGTTATTTACAAACCTGGATGGATGAATAAAGTAGGAGATACTTTATCAAGGGAAAAATTTGGAGCAAACAAAGATATGGATATTTCTCAACCGAGTTGGGAATAAATTTAGTTGGTCAAGGAGGAGATACTTCAAGATGATAGGCTGAAAGAGTTGGTGGAAACCTTGAAACAATACAAGGTAACTAGGCCCGATTACACCTATCATGATGGTTAGTTATTTTACCAAAACAGATTAGTTTTATCCCAGAAATTGGTTCTAATTCTAAAACTACTATAGTACTTTAATTCATCTCCATTAGGAGGACATTTAGGTTATTTGAATAATTATAAACAACTAAAAATGGAGTTCTTTGGGCTAGAATGACTCAGGGTGTACATCAATATTTCAAAGATTTTAGTGTATTCTAGAAAAATAAATATGAGGTGCTTAATTAGTATAATAGGCCTAATTTAGTCACTGCTAATCCCTTACTTGATTTGGGAAGAATTTTCCTTGTATTTTGTGTCAATACTTCCTAAATCATAGGGATATGAAGTAATTCTAGTTGTAGTGGATAGATTGAGTAAGTATACACTCTTTATTCCACTAAATCACCCTTATACAGAAAAAGTAGTTTATGAAGTGTTCATAAAGGATGAAATACGTTTATATGGACTTCCCAAACAACAGTTAGTGGTATAAATTATTTTTTTACTAGTTTATTTTGTAAGGAACCTTTTATGTTGTAAGGAACTCTTTTTAAAATGATTTCTTCTTATCACCCTCAATATGACAGCTAGATAGAGGTTGTGAATAGGTGTTTGGATACTTATTTGTCATATTTCTCCATATATAATCCAAAGTAGTGGGTTATGATGTTGGTTTTGGTAGAGTAATACTACAATACCTCTTTTCTTACATTTATATGGAATACACCCTTTGAGATCATCAATGGCCGTAATCCACCACATATTGTTCATTATGATAAGGGAGAGGTAGCAGTTGAGGTAGTTGCTACTATGCTGGTTAACCACGACGATGCTTTGAAATAGCTCTAAGAAAAACTAAAACTTTTTCTTTCTTTGCTTCCAAGAAAATCTCAAACTTACACAACACCTTATGGTCAAATATCTAAACCAGCATCAGAGGGAGGTGGAATTTAAAGTTGGTGATTTGGTACGGGTTAGGTTGAGGTCAAATAGGCCTGGAACTACAACCAAAATTAACCCAAAGTTGGATTCTAGGTATTATAGACCATATGAAGTAGATAGAAAGGTTTTTTCTATTTCCTACAGACTTAAACTTCCAATTAATACCACATTACATCCATTATTTCATGTGTCTCAATTGAAAACTAAATGTGGAATCCTATATATAGATACATTTATTCATACTGATTTTGTTGAGTTATAGGATTATCCAAGGGTAGTTTTAGTAGAAATAATTCAATGGAAAATGCTATAATTTATTATCTAATGGAATGACAGATTTTAAGTAGAGGATACTTGGGAGGATGTGAGGGTGATCAAAGTTTAATTTCATCAATTTTTCCTTGGTGACAAGGTGAATTTTCTAGAAGGAGGTATTGATAGAGCTATGAAAGAGGTGGGTCCTTCTAGTAGTTTATTGGGTAATCAGTCTAGACCTTTTGTGTTGTACACTTACCAGAGAATGGGAGGGGTTCATAATAGTCAGCGATAATATTGTATTTTTTATTTTTAGTTAGTTAGTCAGTTTTTCTGGGTTAGTTAGTTTTTCTTGGGCGGGATATTAATCAGAGGGGAGGGGACATTATATAGAAAATTTTTTATAAGTTAGTTGGTAGGCTCTAACCTAGGCCTACAGAGAGTGAATTATTCAATGATATTCTTTAGAAGGTCCATGTAATTCTTCCTTGGTAGAATAATTGAAGCGGTAAGAGCTATTTTTCTATAAGTATTCTCTGGTATCTCTCTTATAAAACTCTTAATCTCATCTATTATCTATCAATACTGAATCTATCATATATTATAAACTTTATTTATTTTATAAACATTATCATTTCAGAAAACATGGTCCATAAGAGTGAAAAATAATCATAAATCAATCAAGACCCATAAGACCAAGTCAAAAAAGTGTGGCTTAATCATAAATATAGAAAAATATTTCATATTTCAAGGTTAACTTCCAAGACCATCAACATAGTGGATCAGGACACATTTCTTTCCCATAGTGGATCAGGACGCACCTGTTTCCCGTAGTGGATCAAGCCCATCAACTTGTTTCCCATTGTTATCTCATGAGATATAAATATTTACCTAATGAATTGGAGGGAGATATAGGTACTACCCATCACATAATGAAAATTATACATATGTGTTATATTGAATCCATCATTTTACATATATTATTATATGATTTTAAGCATAAATAACCATTAAATTCAAACAAATGATCGTAAAGTTTAGTTTTTTTGGATGATTAGGTACATAAAACTAGCCAAAGGAAATAGAGTAAAACAAATTTATTCTAATCATCCATAAATATATACTATATTAAATTTATATCTTACATATTCATAGGATAATCTTGGGAATAAATGAGAAAAGGGATGAGCTAAAAAGCCTAATAAGGGAATAAGTATAGAAATAATGCATAGCACATGGGATAGAAGGCATAACATGATGGAATAAAAAGGAATGATTAAACATGAGGAAGAATAACATATGTAATCATGGTATCATAGGAAATGAGGAAAAAAATACAACATGACATAAGCATGAGTCAAGGAAAACCACAAAGACCATTGCACATGATTATCATGAGTTAAGGCTAACCACCAAGTCCATTTCACATGTTTAGTATGAGTCAAGGATAACCACCAAGAACATTTCATGAGAAGTATCATGAGACAAAGCATTACCCAATGCATTGGATCACTATTTGGGTTTACTCATCATAACATGTTCATTCATATGTGTACCACATGAAGAATCAAACATAAACATAAGGGTTACCCATGGAATGAAATGGGTATCATAATCATACCATAAAGCATAATAAATGAGTGTATCACAATGAAAGAATGGATTTGAAACATAAATGTGAATTTATAGGGTAAAATATTCAAATATAATGATAAATTATGTCCAAATTAAGTGAAAACATGTAACAAGAGTGTTTAAGAAACTTTTGAAATGGGCCACTTTGGTGCGGTTTAAGGGAAAATATAAAATATTTTTCAATGTGGAAAATGAATAATTGTTAGAAATCAGAATATATAGTTTTTCATGGTAAAAAGAGTGTTTTTAGAAAAATATTGGTAACTTAAAACAAATTTTTATGCGTACTTGAAAATGGTTAGCAAATTGGGAAGTTCTCCTTAATTGGGGATGCTTATATGGAGGAATTGAGAAGGGTGCCATATAAAACAAGTATTTCCCCATGAATGAGAAAAAAATTGAGATATAAAAATATGTTTCAAATATAAACATAGAATTTAGGATTATATTAATAATTACATTGGTGTAAGGATAGATAAATCATAACCCAAATGTAAAATGGATGTTTTGTAAGAATCCCTTACCTTATGTCTGAAAATGTTCTGCACTTTATTGTAATGTCCTGGATAATAAAATTAAATGCATTAATTAAAAAATTAAGAACATTTTATACATGTATTTGTTTTATTATAATTTTATTATATTCATTTATGGATTTTTATATTATTTACAGTGTTCAATTCCATCATTTGGGAGTGTTCATTTTCATGGTTTTCATGATTGGTTTACATGTATAAGAGTATGGAGGTTAATATAAAATGAGAATAATTATACAGAATTGAAATTATATGTTATTAATGTTCATATAGAAGATTAAATGGTTATATAATTCATTTTTTATAATATAAGAGGATGAATCATTAGATAAAACATTAATGACAATCATTTATATTATTTCTGCGTCTTTTCAATCATCATGAGATAGCTTTGTTTTATTATTTCATATTATTTATATAAGTTATTTATAGATCATTAAAAGGTTTCTAAAATAAAATTTTCAATATTTTTTAGCCATTATAATGGTTTTATATCCATCCTAGAATGCGGTAATGGAAAATAAAAATGAATCGTCCACGATGTCGGTAAATTGACACATCGTGGGAGATGTTTTCATTTTTAGAATAAAAGAGAGAGTGGAAGGAGTTTGATGATGGATATTCTATTGAAATTATATAATTATAGTATATAAATGGTGTTGGAGTTATAATTCCACTTTTATAGGGAGAGTTTAGGAGAATATAATGAAATAAGAGAAATTTAAATGAAATTATAAGAAAAAGAAAGGGGATTTTACCTCTTGAATTCCTCTTCTTGAGAACCTACTTAAAGGACTTGGAAATTGTATTTTTTTAGACCAAATGATCATGTCCATGGGGGAGAGATTGTGAAGAGGATTGGGTATAAATTATACAATCTCTAAGACATAGAAGGTGTGAGGAGAAGAGGTGGTGAGGGGTGATATTTACAGTGGAAGAGAGGTGTGGGTTTTGATTATTTTATTCATTTATTTATTATTTTTTCTCAAGACTATGAATAGTGTTGACTCTTGTGAATAATTAAAGTATATAATTCATGTGATTTATAAATAATGGTTTATTAAATCATTCATGATTTTTTAATTTATGTATTTTTATTATAAATTAAATATAATAAATTACCGTATTTCACTATTCAACAAAAAATTAAATATTTTGGAAAAATACCAAAAATTTACCCTAACCAGTTTTCTATATGAAGAATTCAAAAAATGAACTCTATTTTATGATTTTTTTTCTAAATATGATAAATTTTATTTTTAATTAAAATCGTAATTTATTCAAAAAAATATTAATTTTCAAATTCTGATTGATTTTATAGCACTTAAAAATTAATTAAGGTCTCATAAAATTATCTTATAATCATAAGACCATAAAATATTAATTTATGAATATATTTTATGAAAATATTTTGTTAAATCATTATATTAATTATAAATTTATAAATAAACATTTATGCTACAAAAAATACCAAAAATTAATTTATCAAATTTAAAACAATTAATTACTTATTATAAGATATAAATATATAATATTTTCATTTATAAGATGCCAAAATATTATTTACACTTTCATAGGTGATGTTATTATTCAATTGGTCATATTACCATTCCTAAATTCAAGTTACTATTCCTTCATTATATGTTCCTTAACTTTTAGAAATACATTTTACTTCATTCGTTCATAATTTATGATGTTTTTATTGTGTTCTAGATGTGATGTGTATATGATTTATACTATATAAAATAATTATAATAAGGGAATTTACATTGATAAAATTCTAGGTTGTTACATTCTTCTCCCCTAAATAAATTTCTTCCTTGAAATTTCCTTTTAAAACTAAGGAGAAAACAGGTGAGGTTACCTCTCTTTAATTACTTCCTATAATTCCCATGTTTCCTCTTCATATTTAGGGTTTCACCACAATAAATTGACCAAGTCAGTAGTTTTATTGCATATAACTTTATCTCTACATTCTAAGATCTCCATTGGTTTCTCCTCATAAGAGAGATAATTTTCCAACTATACCACCTCTAAATTTTGTACATGTGAGGGATCTAGTATATACTTCCTCAATAGGGATACATGGAACACATCATGAACTTGAGACATGATTGGTGGAAGTGCTACTTGATATGCCACATCTTTGACATGATCAAGAATCATGAAGGGGATGATGAACCTAGGACTTATATTTCCATTCATCCCAAATCTCACGATCCTCTTTTGTGTATATATGTAGAGGAATAACATGTCTCAAACATTAAACTCTAGGTCCCATTGATGATTGTCTGTATAGATCTTCTATCAACTTTGGGATTCCTTAATATGCTGCTGAATGGTTTTAACCTTTTCTACAATTTCTTTTACTATTTTAGGTCCTAGCCTCTTACATTCACCAACTTCATCCCAACATTCCATTGTTATACATATTTCCTCATAAAGGGATTCATATGGATTCATTTAGATGCTAGAGTTGAAAATATTGGTGTAAGAGAACTCAAACAAATGTAGATATTGGTCCCATCCTCCCCTAGAAGTTTATAGAAGAATCCCTCAACATGTCTTCCAGTTTCTAAATCGTCTGCTCAGATTGGACATCAATTTGAGGATGATAGGCCATACTAATGTTCAATTCAGTATTTAGAGATTCTTGGAGGCTTTTCTAGAACTTTGAGGTGAATCTCAGATCCTGATCAGATACAATCGATAGTGGTACTCCATGAATCCTTAGCAATTATTTTATGTGTATCCATTAAATTTGATCTAGTGAGAAGTCCTCTCGAATCACGATAAAGTGAGATGTATTTGTAAGACAAACCACAATAACCCATGTAGCATTATTTTCTATGGATGTCTTTGGAAGTTTGGTGACAAAGTCTATGGTGATGTTTTCCTATTTCCATGTTGGTATTGGAAATGGTTACATTATCCCCTCAGTCTTTTATCTTTTATCCTTCACTTTCTGACATACTAGGAAATTTTATATATATTTAGCGATCTCTTTCTTCATATTGTCCCACCTATAGTTCTCCTGAAGACCTTAATAAATCTTTGTGCTCCTTAGGTGAATAGAGAAGGTTGATTTATGCGCGTCATTCAAAATATTGTTCTTTGTATCTGGATCATCCGGTACACATAATTGTTACCCAACTCTCATAACTCCATCCTCATCAATTTCAAACTCTGAGGATTTCCTATTTTTGATAGCTTCCACCCTTTTCTGAATTTCCACACCATTTCTTTGAGCATCCTTTATTTTCTCCATAATGGATGGTTGAGGAATCATTTGAGAAATGATTTATGATGTTCCTTTATTAAATATTCCCATGTCCATCCTTTATAGGTTTATGAAGATTGGATTATTCTCAATTCTCATCATTGATAAAGTTTCTGGATCATTTCTACTTAGTGAATATACAACTTTTTTTCTATAATAGGATGGTAGAGGTTTGAGTAGTCATAATCCTTGATGAGCTCAAACTATATTCACTAGAATATATTAAAATCCTCCTATGTGAAAGTATATTTTAGGCTCTTGTGATCAATATATATCTCACACTTTTCCCCATAAAGATCGTTCCACTAGATTTTCTATGAAAAGGTCATAGATGAAAACTCCAGATAAAAACTAGGATAGTTTTCTCATGAATTTCTAACTGCATTAAGGTATAGGATATTAAATTATAATTTTTCATCAATACACATCCTAATACCTTCTTTAAATCATCACAATATACAACAAAGAGTTCCCCACTTGCTGGTAATGTGTGTACATGTTTAGTGATCATCAATTTATTTATCTCCTTAAATCTTTCCTCACATTATTCCATTCAGACATACATTACGCATATCCATGTTAACTTAGTTATTAGGTTTGAAAATTGTGGTAAATTCCTCACAAAACATTGGTAGTTCCCAACTAAGCCAATAAAACTACGGATCTCCGTTACTGATGTTGGCATGGTCCACTCCTGAATTTCCTTTATCTTGGAAGGGTCCACATATACTTCTTTTCTAATGATGACATGCCCAAAAAATGATACTTCCTCCCTCAAAAACTCACAGTTACTACAATTTTCATAGATATTATCCCTGTGTGTAGAGACCCGTATCCTGACGTACACGGGCATTACATTACATTTGCGGAATACTTAGTACATAACAAAAACACACACTAAAGGATCGTAATAGTTTAGTGTCTTTGGAAACTCGGAACGTAATATTCTAATCGTGGTGAAAGTTCTTCAATATCTCCCATAAAGGTCATCCCTTTTTTCTACCTAAAACCTTTCTTTATATCCTGGGGAAAAGAAAACATAAAAGGGTGAGCTCAAATGCTCAGTAAGGGTAAACAAAAGAAAAATCAATCACATCATATACATAGCTTTTGGAAATCTTAACCTGCCAAAGAGCTCATAATATCATAACATGGGATATATCATAGAAGTGAAATGTAATCCCAATAATCATAACATAAAACATGAAACTTTGTGTCATACACACATAATCATAGAAAATCATTTCTTGTTAGTCAAGACTCATTTCCAAGACTATCTTAGTGGACAGAGTCCCTTTCTGAATCGAGTAACCCTCGTTTCAGTCCTGTTTCACTGAACCGGTATAACCTACCATTTCAGCCATGTCTATCTCATGAGATATAAAATCTTTACCCAATGCATTGGAGGGAGATATAGGTCCCACCCATCTCATAATGATACCATTCTTATGTGTGCCACAAAATCATAAATCATACATCATTTCATAACCCATGTAATAAAAATGGGATTCTTAAAACAACATGACATCATAAAACCATTCATATAAGATAAAGGAATTCATAAACATAATTCCATCACAACATAGTCAAATCAATGTAAAAATATGGATAGAAACAGAACCCTTTATTATCTTAGATGGAAAATAATTTTGATAAAACACTTGAAATGAATTCTTGAGGAAAATATCCTTTCTTCTTCAAAATCAATTTCTTTTCACAAAACATCATGCAATTTTAAAAGAAAGAGATTTTATTAAAAATATTCATGAAATATTTTGGAGGAAGCTTCATGAAAATAAGGCTTTATAAAACCATAAAAATCCCTTCATGCCGTTTAAGTTAAAAAAAACATTCTTCGTACTTTTGTCGGAAAAGTCAAAAAGTACCTCGTATGAAAAAGCGACAAAAGATTCCTTTCATATTCTTCACTAAAAACTCACCGAAGAGTAAAATTGGATTTAAACTATTGTAAGTGGATGGAAACAATATTACATATTGAAGGAACATGGATGTGGATGATAAAATACACCCCAGTAAATACTTACGAATAAACAATCTCGGATAAAAATGAGATTGTGATATTTCCCTTACCTTAGGTCCAATTTGCTTCGTATGTGTCCGAACCTCCTGTATAATGATTTAAATAATGTCATTGACTTATTACAGAATCATATTCATTGTTATGATATCATATATGGTTCACTTATGACATTATATTACCCGTTCTTTTGTAAATTCCATGTTAAAGAAGCGTTTTGGGTAAAATCGTTTCATTTATCGTAGGTGTTTTGACTTGTTGTTCTTGACATCATTATTACTTATATCATGATTTACTTAATTCCAGAATATAAAATATGATTTATATATCATATATATTCAGTATATATATATATATAATAGATAGATAAATAAAATGAAAAACACCGTTCATGGAGACGGTAGTCCGTACGTACGCATGAACGCTGTTTTTCTTTCCTTATTGTCTTGAAATGGAAGTAAGTAGATGACATACATATGTATATATATAAATAAATCCAGTAGCTTTATAATGTCATATATTTCATTATTATTTCTTATATATACATTATAATCATTCTTAAATGGTTAACATGGAGAATGAATCTCATCGCGTCGTGGAGACGGTTGTCCGTACGTACGCACGAGCGATGATATCATTTCTATAAATATTGAATTGAATTGGAGTGGATTATACAATATATCAGAATCAATATGATGTTGTAATAACTATGTATAGTTATTCTTTACACCATTATACCCATCCATGTAAGGTGGTGGTGGAAAATAGATTACACCACGGCGTGGAGACGATATTCCGTACGTACGCACGCGCGGTGATTTCTTTTTCCGTAGGATGGATAGATGGTGAAATAGGGTTGTTTCATACTTATAATAACATATCAGTATATGAGTGATACTGATGTTATTACTTCATAATGAAACAACCTAAGAAGAAGAAGTGGAAGAAGAAATAAAGATGAAAGAATTGGTAACGGTAATTACCTCTTCTTTGAAGTGCCTCTTTGAGACCTCCTCTTAGGGCTCTAGAATTGGTCTTTGAGGAAGACCAGAACCTCTAGGATGTTTATAGGGAAGTGGAGAAGAGATTTTGGCAGGGGTTGGCCGAGCTTGAGTGCTCAAATTGGTGTGAGGAGGAGGGGGAGGAGGTGTCCTTTTATAAGGGAGGAGAGGGGCACCTTAGGAATATCTCAAAATATTATTTTATATTAAAGTCAAAATCGGTTTATAATGGTTCCAAAGGGTCTTATTTCGAAGCTAAAGTGGGGATGGGTCGAAATCCTATCAACCAATAGAATTTAGACAAGTTTAGGTTATTATTTTTACCTTATCAATTAGATTTAACTCTAAGTTAAATAATTTAACTTTTACCGTGTCTTTTTGTTTTCTTTCACTATATGGTTAATAAACTTACTATAACATGCCAAACGAACCCAAAATTGTTTATTATTAATATATATATCCTTATCTAAGTCATTTGGCCGAACCTTAGATTTTTAGGAATACAATAACAATTAATAATATAATATTTGATTTAAAAACTATTTTGTGTCAATTTTGACACTATTTGATATATGATTTTTGTGAAAGTCATAACAGAATTAAATGTTCGAACCAAGTTGATTAAATCAACATTAATATATCATAGTAACCTAGAAAATTAGTGGAATTCATAAAAAATCTCAAATTACATTTATTTTGGTGTTTATAACATCAATTATGTCAATATTTCATTAATAGGATAATTACTGCATCATCGTTGTGTCATAAATAAATTAAATTATTTTATGTCTAAAAATTACAAATAAAATACCATCATGTAGGAAATCTTTTTAGCTTTCTAATTAATATTTACAATCGAATTTATCTTATGTATAACCCCATATTAAAAATGATTTACTTATTAAACTTTGATTTTAACTATTTTAACCTTTCTTTAAATAAATTAATAATAAATGTCCTAATCTAATCCAAGTGGGCCTAAATGGTCATATTTTATTCCTAAGTTTGTTTTTGGTCGAATTACACTTGTCCATTAGAATTAGGACATGTGTTAGGGTAATAGTAATATCATATTTACCCTTAGTTACCCTATTTACTATTAACCGCGGTAAAAAAGTAAAAAGTTACTATTCACCAAAAAATTATTTTCATCTCATTGAACCACATTTTAGTCCTTGATATTAACCGTGTCTCTCGGATTTTCGAAATTCCATTCACAGAAGCGGCAAAATTAAGTTTTATGAAAAATTCAGTTTTTTTTTACTACCACTTAGTAGTTTCACTATTCATCAAAAATTGATGTTTTTCAGAACAATGCCAAAATTTCATCCTAAGCTATATTTCATATTCCGAATTCAAAAATGAAATCTATTTTACCAAATTCATAACATAGAAGTTTCATTAATTAATTTTATAATTAAATCCCGCTGTTAAAATAAATAGCGTGTTTTTAGGAAACAATATATATCAAAAGATTGACACTTGATTATGTCTGGTTTAAATGTGAAATTACAACCAATGACCAACATTGTATTAAATTGTAAAAATATATTCTAAATATACTTTAAAACCACTCAAATTAATAATTTATCACTATTAATTATTTCGATTAAAAAAGTTGTTTTTAATTATAATTTAGTAATTTTTCACTATTCATCAGAATATGAAAGTTATCCGAAAAGTACCAAAATTTCACCTTAGGCTAAATTCGATACTCCGAATCCAAGAATGAAGTTCATTTTGAAAAATAAGATTTACAGAATTTTAAAAAGTGGTTATTACTATTCATAACGGCTAGTTTTAATAATATTTTAATAGCACATCGTTGTTTAGTGAAACTCGGTATTGCGTATTACACACGCTATCGAGGAAGGTCGCGATTGCGTGTAATGCAAGGCAAGACAAGGATGCGTGTTGTGCAAGCTCCTTTTGGTGTAGCGTACAACACAAGACATTAATAAAATTAAAAAGAATATTTCTTTATAAAATCTTGGGCTGTTACATTCTACCCCCCTTAAAATGAATTTCGCCCTCGAAATTCGTCGGGGTTATAAATGGTTTACTATTCGAAAGTTTCTTTAATAGAAACCCACATCGTAAAAAGGAATATCAAAACCAATCATTAAAAACAAAATTATGAAACGTAACGGTTACCCAAATAAACTAATCATTGGGTTTCCACATAGGTGAAAATATTGATATGGAAGAGAAATCTAACCATCATGTTCTGATGGAGAGTGGTAGAGAACATGGCTATGGAAAAGCCAGTAATCACAAATCCATAAATTTGTGACGATCTAAGGTACCATCTGATTCATCAGGTATAAGATCACTAGGACAACATTTTTGGTTTTCAAGATCATTTCCCTAAAGTTGAAAATTTGAATTAGAATAAATACTTACTTTATTTTGGTACAATCTCACTGTTGTTCGTGCTTTGAACAATTTCCACTTCATCTCTTAAATAAATGAAGTTGAATTTGTTATTCGTGAAGTGTTAGCAGATCATGTGATAGAATGACAGGTCATTCCATATGTCTCAAACAAAAGGTTATCAAAACTTATATACATAAGTCGATCTATAGTGAGATTAATCATATATGGTTCCTAAAATGGACTTATACTTCATATATCATACTGCTTAATATAATAAAACTAGTTTCTACTAAACAGGGACTTCCTGTAGGTCAGTGGTAGGCGATAAAGGCCAGTTGCACTTCGGTTGTGGGTTCGATTCCTACAGCCTTGTTCGAAGCGATGGGCTGTCGCCCGTCCTGCAGGTTGTCCTTTTTCCAAAACTATATTACTATAACATCCCATCAATAATATCGAAAAAAAATTTCTATCCTTAAACAATACTAACTTACTTCCAACACAATCCATTCCAATCTTTAGGCTTATCCATAATACTGCAGTCCACTCTCATAACATAGTGAAAACAATTACCAGAGATTTAATATCATCGTTGATCCCCATATATCATAAGATATGTTTTGTTGGTCACATTCCAAACATTCAAAGTCCTTAATCATGTATACTCTTGAATACCCATTGAACCTTAGTGAAAACTTGAATGCAGTTAAAAGTTAACACTTTACACATACCAAAATCCTCAAAATTATTTATACTCAAACCATGATATCACTTAGTCCTTATATCAATCATGAGCTCATGAATACAATCAAACATCTCATTATCTTCTTATCCTTTCAATATGCACTTATCATCTACTTTCCAAAATATTTGAATCACTTTTAATAGTTATTGGTACCTTAAAATTATTGAAAACCACAATAGACCAATACTTAAATATTTCAATACACCATAAAAGTACCTCAACAACATTATTCTTGAATACCAAAACACTTCAGTCCATCCACATCAATGATTATCCTGGAATAAGTCCTTCCTTGATTTAGAAGTAACTTTTTAGGTCAGGGCATTGAGTTGGGTAATGCCCATGTTCTCCACAAATAAGACATTGAACTCCATAACAGTCTGTCACTCTATGACCCTTTTCTCCACACAGATAACATCGGTCCCTCCATTTGAGGTATTCTTCAAGGTTCTTCTTCCCTTCTTTAGAAATCTCAATCTTCCTTTCTTTATGCTCCTCAACATGCGAACATGCATAATAGTCTATCTTCCACTTCTTTGAAGAATTAGGCATACCACTAAATTTCACCTTGTTAATCATATATCGCGATGATTGATTCAGCATAATCACAACATCTTTCTCTCTAGGCATTACACAATTTTGTTGCTCATAGTCACCAATTTGTCCATTGGATTCAATGTTAACTGAATTCCTTTTGGTTCCCTCCATTAACTAAAACACAAAAATAATTTTGTGAGAATCAAAAATCATGATAGAGAAAACAACATAGTAAAGGGAAAGTATCCTCAATACCTAACTTCTTAGGTTTAATCTAATATCATTACCATAGTTCTAGGAATATATCCTATACGTATACTTATCCTTAGGGACATCCCTAGACATACCTTAGAAATATCTCTAGGAATCTCACTAACGTTTTCGCATCCTAGTTTCCAAAGGTTGACTAAACCTTTCCTCTGATACCAACTGTAGAGACCCGTATCCTGACGTACACGGACATTACATTACATTTGCGGAATACTTAGTACATAACAAAAACACACACTAAAGGATCGTAATAGTTTAGTGTCTTTGGAAACTCGGAACGTAATCTTCTAATCGTGGTGAAAGTTCTTCAATATCTCCCATAAAGGTCATCCCTTTTTTCTACCTAAAACCTTTCTTTATATCCTGGGGAAAAGAAAACATAAAAGGGTGAGCTCAAATTCTCAGTAAGGGTAAACAAAAGAAAAATCAATCACATCATATACATAGCTTTTGGAAATCTTAACCTGCAAAAGAGCTCATAATATCATAACATGGGATATATCATAGAAGTGAAATGTAATCCCAATAATCATAACATAAAACATGAAACTTTGTGTCATACACACATAATCATAGAAAATCATTTCTTGTTAGTCAAGACTCATTGCCAAGACTATCTTAGTGGACAGAGTCCCTTTCTGAATCGAGTAACCCTCGTTTCAGTCCTGTTTCACTGAACCGGTATAACCTACCATTTCAGCCATGTCTATCTCATGAGATATAAAATCTTTACCCAATGCATTGGAGGGAGATATAGGTCCCACCCATCTCATAATGATACCATTCTTATGTGTGCCACAAAATCATAAATCATACATCATTTCATAACCCATGTAATAAAAATGGGATTCTTAAAACAACATGACATCATAAAACCATTCATATAAGATAAAGGAATTCATAAACATAATTCCATCACAACATAGTCAAATCAATGTAAAAATATGGATAGAAACAGAACCCTTTATTATCTTATATGGAAAATAATTTTGATAAAACACTTGAAATGAATTCTTGAGGAAAATATCCTTTCTTCTTCAAAATCAATTTCTTTTCACAAAACATCATGCAATTTTAAAAGAAAGAGATTTTATTAAAAATAGTCATGAAATATTTTGGAGGAAGCTTCATGAAAATAAGGCTTTATAAAACCATAAAAATCCCTTCATGCCGTTTAAGTTAAAAAAAACATTCTTCGTACTTTTGTCGGAAAAGTCAAAAAGTACCTCGTATGAAAAAGCGACAAAAGATTCCTTTCATATTCTTCACTAAAAACTCACCGAAGAGTAAAATTGGATTTAAACTATTGTAAGTGGATGGAAACAATATTACATATTGAAGGAACATGGATGTGGATGATAAAATACACCCCAGTAAATACTTACGAATAAACAATCTCGGATAAAAATGAGATTGTGATATTTCCCTTACCTTAGGTCCAATTTGCTTCGTATGTGTCCGAACCTCCTGTATAATGATTTAAATAATGTCATTGACTTATTACAGAATCATATTCATTGTTATGATATCATATATGGTTCACTTATGACATTATATTACCCGTTCTTTTGTAAATTCCATGTTAAAGAAGCGTTTTGGGTAAAATCGTTTCATTTATCGTAGGTGTTTTGACTTGTTGTTCTTGACATCATTATTACTTATATCATGATTTACTTAATTACAGAATATAAAATATGATTTATATATCATATATATTCAGTATATATATATATATAATAGATAGATAAATAAAATGAAAAACACCGTTCATGGAGACGGTAGTCCGTACGTACGCATGACCGCTGTTTTTCTTTCCTTATTGTCTTGAAATGGAAGTAAGTAGATGAAATACATATGTATATATATACATAAATCCAGTAGCTTTATAATGTCATATATTTCATTATTATTTCTTATATATACATTATAATCATTCTTAAATGGTTAACATGGAGAATGAATCTCATCGCGTCGTGGAGACGGTTGTCCGTACGTACGCACGAGCGATGATATCATTTCTATAAATATTGAATTGAATTGGAGTGGATTATACAATATATCAGAATCAATATGATGTTGTAATAACTATGTATAGTTATTCTTTACACCATTATACCCATCCATGTAAGGTGGTGGTGGAAAATAGATTACACCACGGCGTGGAGACGGTATTCCGTACGTACGCACGCGCGGTGATTTCTTTTTCCGTAGGATGGATAGATGGTGAAATAGGGTTGTTTCATACTTATAATAACATATCAGTATATGAGTGATACTGATTTTATTACTTCATAATGAAACAACCTAAGAAGAAGAAGTGGAAGAAGAAATAAAGATGAAAGAATTGGTAACGGTAATTACCTCTTCTTTGAAGTGCCTCTTTGAGACCTCCTCTTAGGGCACTAGAATTGGTCTTTGAGGAAGACCAGAACCTCTAGGATGTTGATAGGGAAGTGGAGAAGAGATTTTGGCAGGGGTTGGCCGAGCTTGAGTGCTCAAATTGGTGTGAGGAGGAGGGGGAGGAGGTGTCCTTTTATAAGGGAGGAGAGGGGCACCTTACGAATATCTCAAAATATTATTTTATATTAAAGTCAAAATCGGTTTATAATGGTTCCAAAGGGTCTTATTTCGAAGCTAAAGTGGGGATGGGTCGAAATCCTATCAACCAATAGAATTTAGACAAGTTTAGGTTATTATTTTTACCTTATCAATTAGATTTAACTCTAAGTTAAATAATTTAACTTTTACCGTGTCTTTTTTTTTTTCTTTCACTATATGGTTAATAAACTTACTATAACATGCCAAATGAACCCAAAATTGTTTATTATTAATATATATATCCTTATCTAAGTCATTTGGCCGAATCTTAGATTTTTATGAATACAATAACAATTAATAATATAATATTTGATTTAAAAACTATTTTGTGTCAATTTTGACACTATTTGATATATGATTTTTGTGAAAGTCATAACAGAATTAAATGTTCGAACCAAGTTGATTAAATCAACATTAATATATCATAGTAACCTAGAAAATTAGTGGAATTCATAAAAAATCTCAAATTACATTTATTTTGGTGTTTATAACATCAATTATGTCAATATTTCATTAATAGGATAATTACTGCATCATCGTTGTGTCATAAATAAATTAAATTATTTTATGTCTAAAAATTACAAATAAAATACCATCATGTAGGAAATCTTTTTAGCTTTCTAATTAATATTTACAATTGAATTTATCTTATGTATAACCCCATATTAAAAATGATTTACTTATTAAACTTTGATTTTAACTATTTTAACCTTTCTTTAGATAAATTAATAATAAATGTCCTAATCTAATCCAAGTGGGCCTAAATGGTCATATTTTATTCCTAAGTTTGTTTTTGGTCGAATTACACTTGTCCAATAGAATTAGGACATGTGTTAGGGTAATAGTAATATCATATTTACCCTTAGTTACCCTATTTACTATTAACCGCGGTAAAAAAGTAAAAAGTTACTATTCACCAAAAAATTATTTTCATCTCATTGAACCACATTTTAGTCCTTGATATTAACCGTGTCTCTCGGATTTTCGAAATTCCATTCATAGAAGCGGCAAAATTAAGTTTTATGAAAAATTCAGTTTTTTTTTACTACCACTTAGTAGTTTCACTATTCATCAAAAATTGATGTTTTTCAGAACAATGCCAAAATTTCATCCTAAGCTATATTTCATATTCCGAATTCAAAAATGAAATCTATTTTACAGAATTCATAACATAGAAGTTTCATTAATTAATTTTATAATTAAATCCCGCTGTTAAAATAAATAGCGTGTTTTTAGGAAACAATATATATCAAAAGATTGACACTTGATTATGTCTGGTTTAAATGTGAAATTACAACCAATGACCAACATTGTATTAAATTGTAAAAATATATTCTAAATATACTTTAAAACCACTCAAATTAATAATTTATCACTATTAATTATTTCGATTAAAAAAGTTGTTTTTAATTATAATTTAGTAATTTTTCACTATTCATCAGAATATGAAAGTTATCCGAAAAGTACCAAAATTTCACCTTAGGCTAAATTCGATACTCCGAATCCAAGAATGAAGTTCATTTTGAAAAATAAGATTTACAGAATTTTAAAAAGTGGTTATTACTATTCATAACGGCTAGTTTTAATAATATTTTAATAGCACATCGTTGTTTAGTGAAACTCGGTATTGCGTATTACACACGCTATCGAGGAAGGTCGCGATTGCGTGTAATGCAAGGCAAGACAAGGATGCGTGTTGTGCAAGCTCCTTTTGGTGTAGCGTACAACACAAGACATTAATAAAATTAAAAAGAATATTTCTTTATAAAATCTTGGGCTGTTACACTGTGAAAGGTCATTAGAATAGTATTCAAATGCTCTTCAGGTCCCTCCTTTCTCGTAGAGTATATCGGAGTATCATCGATAAAGACTACCAAAATTTTGTCAAGGTAATCTATAAATAATATGTATATTAAATCCATGAAAATTACTGGAGAATTAGCGAGTCCAAAGGGCATCACTATGAACTTATATTTCTCATACCTTGTTCAAAATGCAGTCTTGGGAATATCTTCCTTCTTCACCTTTAATTGGTGATATCCCAAACAAAGTTCCACCTTATAGAAATATTTTTCCCCTTATAGTTGATCGAAAAATTCATCAATCCAAGGAAGGGGATAATTTTTCTTTATCATTATTTTTTTATCTCATGATAATCAATACACAAGCGTATTGATCCATCCTTATTCTTGAATAAGTGAACTAGTGCACCATATGGTTAAGCACTCAGGTGTATAAAAACCTTATCTAGATTCTATTTTAACTTCTTCTTTAGTTCTTCAAGCTCAATTATGGAAATTATTTAAGGTTTCTTTGATATTGGAAGAGATCCAAGAATAAGTTCAATTGGGAACTCAACCTATTGTTCATGAGAAAGACCAAGAAATTATTCAAGGAACATGTAACTGTAGTCCCTTATAATGGGCATGTATTCAAGCATGGTTCTATCCTTTGTCTAAATCATTTCAGATATATATTCTTCCTCATAAGGAAATAAAATCCAAAATAGAGATAATGATTCTAAAGGAGTTTCATCTTCCTCCTTACACTTGTAAATAATTTGAGGATGACTCGGGATGCAAAGAGTGGTCTCCCATTCTCGATATTTAGTGTTGTGTTTGTATAAATATAGCCAATACACGCCCAATATAGCATATAACTCCACCAAAAGAAGCAATATTTTTTTTATAGGAGGCTCATTCCACAAAATTTAACCGGGAATGAGTTATGTACTTTGGATGAAATGGTTTCCCCATTTTTTATTCTCACAAATGACTCAACTTCCATATTTTGAGTTGGTGTTTGAATATTTTTACTAAACTTTCAAGATATGAATGAATTTTTAGAACTAAAATCAAATAGTAAATTCCCTATTCTTGAATGAATAACCTGCATACCTACAACCACATACTTTTCAGTATCCACCTCTATAGTAGTGATATAATACGTCTTTTCTTATTTCCATGGAGGTTTTTGTTGTTGATTTCCTCTAACAAACCTTATCTTAGGGAAATAGTTTACATAATGACCATGTTACTTATATTTGAAACACTAAAATATATGATGAGTTTTGATCTAAACCCTAATTTCATCATCCACAATTATGAGATTCTTCATATCCCCTCGGTAGTTATTAGCTAGATGCCCCATTCATCCACATTTGAAGCATCTCCCGATTCCCTTTAGATTGTTCACAAGATGCTTCTTCCCAAAAATTTGACACCTAGGATGTTGGGGTTTCTTTCCATCATGGGATTTATCTATTGATACCATCATATTAAACTCCATTTTCTGATTTTTATATCCTAGATCATGAGACCATTGAGAGTCTCTAATCTCCATTTCAACCTTAAGGGAACAAGATAAAATCTCTTTATAGCTATCGAAGTCTCAAATTGCAAAAACTTTTCTTAGACTTGACTTTAGTCCACTAAATAAGAAATCAACCTTAATTTCATTGTTTATGAGAAATCTAGTGGCATACTGTGAATGCCTTGTAAGGTTTTCCTCATATGGCCCAACCGTCTCATCTTCCTTTTGCTTCAGTCCAAGGAACTCCCTTTCCATCTTAAGATGGAGTGTTCGAGGAAAATATTTATTGAACATTATTTTCTAGAAATATTACCAATCCATGGAATCAATTTCCTCCTTAGAATCCATGATATTGATCAGTTTCCACCATTGATCCGTTTCCCTATCAAAATGATAGACCACCAGTACAACTTTCTCTTTTTCTGATCACTAAATAGCAAATAATATTTTCTTTATGGAGTTAATCCATTGTTCTGCAAGAAGGGGATCATAATATCCAATAAACATGGTAGTCCTTTTCCACATAAAGTATTATACCTCATCTTTCTATTTATTAGTATAATGAGGGTGTTCCACCCGATTCAAGTTATTTTTAATAACTTGATCTAGTTGAGAAATTACTGTCATGAAATTTTTTATCACTTATTACCATCTTATTTGGCATATAATTAGGGAAATATTCACATTTCCTATCACATGGATTTATGGTTCGGTTTATTCTATTTATATCCATTAACTAAGGAAAAAAGTTCAATTAGGGTGCTTGAATACTTGGTTAATAAACATATAAAAATTCATCTTTGAACATAGAAGGATAAACATGTAAAATAAAAGTATATCATTTCTTGTGATTACCTAATTTCAATATAGGTTATCCATGATGATATAATTATTCTTAGGGTTTTTACAAAAATTCTCTAGTCCTATTCTCAAAAAATAAATAGACTATTATCTAATACCATCTATGGGGACCCCATCCCTTTACACATATTATTACAAGATTTTAAGTATAAATAATCATTAAATACAAACCAAGGATTGTAATGTCTATTGTCTTTAGATGATTAGGTATATAAAATTGAAAATAAGGAAATAGAATAAAAAATATTTATTTTAATCATCCATAAAGAGATCCTAACTTCCATTGATCTCCTACATATTCATAGGATATCTTGGGTAATACATGAGAAAAGGGATGAGCTAAAAAGTCCAGTAAGAGAATAAACATAGAAATAAAGAATAAAACATGTGTTAGAAGGCATAAAATGATGGAATAAAAAGGTATAAATAAACCTGAGGAAGCATAACATATATAATCATTGTATCATATGAAATGTAGAAAAAAAATACAACATGACATAAGCATGATTCAAGGCTAACCACTAATACCATTTCACTTGATTAGCATGAGTCAAGACTAACCCCCAAGACCATTGCATATGATCAACATGAGTCATGGATAACCACCAAGATCATTACACATAGAATATTATGAGACTAAACATTACCCAATGTATTGGATCCAAATATGGGTTTACCCACTATTAAATGTTCATGCATATTTGTGCCACCTGAAGAATCAAACATAAACATAAGGGTTATACATGGAAAGAAACGGGAATTGTAATCATGTTGTAAACCATAACAAATGATCATATCATAAATGTATCCATGAATTAATGGATTTAAAACATACATGGACATTTATAGGATAAAATAGGAATATATCATGATAAATTATTTCTAATTGAAGTGAAAACATGTAAAACGATGTTTAAGAAACTTTATAAATGAGTCACTTTGGTGTGGTTTAAGGGAAAATATAAAAGTGTTTTTAAAGTGTAAAAGGTGTAATGGTTTGTATAAAACCAGAAATGAACATACATAGTTTTTAATGGTAAAAATTTTGTTTTTAGAAAAATATTGGTTATATAAAACATATTATGGAGTGTAATTGAAAATGGTTAAGAAATTGGGAACTTCCCTGTAATCGGGCATGCTTATCGGGAGGACTTGATAAGGAAACCATATAAAACATGTATTTCCACATAAAAGAAAAAAATCAAGATAGTAAAATATTTTTGGAAAATAGAAAAATAATTTATGAGGATTACATAAAAATAATTAATAATTAAATTAGGGAAAGGATAGAGAAAGTATAATCGAAATGTAAAATGGAGGTTCGATAAGAATCCCTTACCTTATATCCGAAAGTGTTCTTCACTGGATCTTAATATCCTGGATAATAAAATAAAATAAAATAATTAATTAATTAATAACCTTTTATATATGTATTTTATTTATTATAATTTTATTAAGTTAATTTATGACTTTTTATTCGAGTTATAGTGTTTAATTCTATCATTTAGAAGTGTTCATTTTTGTGGTTTTCATGATTTGTTTACTTGTATAAGAGTATAGAGGTTCATATAAAATGATAATAATTATCTAGAAATGAATTATATGTTATAAATGATAATATAGAAAAAAATGGTAATATAATTCATTTGTTTATATTGTAAGAGGATGAATCATTAGATAAAACATTAATGATAATCATTTAGATTATTTTGACGTCTTTTCGATCATAATGAGCTAGTTTTGTTTTATTATTTAATATTATATATATAAGTTAGTTAAAATACAAATAAAGGTTTATAATCTAAATTTCACAATAATTTTCAACCATTATAATGGTTTTATGTCCAGCCTTGAATGCGGTAAAGGAAAATGAAAAAGCATCGTCCACAATGTCTGTAAATTGACGCATCACAGGCAATGTTTTCATTTTTAGAATAAAAGATAGATTGGAAAGAGTTTGATGATGTATAATATATTAACATTATAATATTAATGTATATCAAATATACTGGAGTTATCATGCCACTCGTATTAGGGTAGGGGAGGAGAAGACAATAAAAGAAGCGAAATTGAAAAGAAATTAAATAAAAATGAAAGAGGATTTACCTCTTGAATTCCAATCCTTGAGAACCTTCTTAATGGACATAGAAATAGTATTTTTTTTTGAAAAAAAATGTTTCTTTTAATAGGGGAGAGGATTAAAAAGATTATTGGGTAGAAATTGGACAAACTCCAAGGCTTAGAAGGTGTGAGGAGAAGAGTTTGCGATGGATGATATTTATTGTGGAGGAGAGTGTGGGTTTTGATTATTTTATTCGTCAGTTTATTATTTTGGATCAAGAATATGAATAGTGTTTATTTTTATGACTAATTACATTAACTAATGAATTTTGTTTTAAACTAATTGTTTCTTACATCATGTATGATGTTTTAATTCATGTATTTGTATTATAATTTAAATACCGTAAATTGTCGTATTTCACTATTCGCAAAAAACTTCAACAAATTTAAAAATCCAAAAAATTAACCCTAATTTTTTTGATGTGTATAATTAAAAAAAAATCCATTTTATTATTTTTTAATAAATATGATAAATTTAATTATTAAATAAAATCATTATTTATTTAAAAAATACTGATTTTAAAATTATAACACATTTTATAACATTATGAAAAATTAATTAAGGTCTCTTAAAATTATATTATAATTATAATACCATGAAATATTATATTATAAATAGATTTTATGTGTATAAATTTTCTTTTAAATCATTATATTAATTATAAAATTGTTAAAAAACATTTATGTTTCACAAAAATATCGACAATTACTTTATCATTTTTGAAAAAATTAACTTATTATTTCAAGATATAAATAAATAATAATTTCATTTATAAGATCCCAAAATTTTATTTGCAATTTCATAGGTGAGGTTTCTATTCCATTGGCCATATTACTATTCCTAAGGTTCATTTACTATTCCTTTGATATATGTTGCTTAACTTCTAGAAATACCATGTATTTCATTCATTCATTATTTATAAAGCTTGTATTGTTTTCTATATATAATGTGTAGGTGATTTATAAAATATTATATAATTATAAGAAGGTAATTTCCATTGATAAGATTCTGTGTCACTACATGTGTTCCCCAATAACATAAATCATTCATCATATAAGAACCCATGAAAAGAAATGGGTTTCACAAAAATTTCATCATAGCATAACCCATGGAAAGGAAATGGGTTTCATAAATATCATGTCTTCATAATCATAACAGAACCATAATAATAATAAATATAGTATCCTTGATTAATATACCCAATAAAGCATAAGTAACATTAATTTTTTTTACCTTATATAGAGAATATTTTTTATAGATCACATGAAATAATTCTTGAAAAAAATAACATTAACATGTTCAATTCATTTTTTAAAGAGCCTCAGAATTATATAGGAAAATAATTTATTTGAATATAAATTTGTATGTTTGTATAGAAAACATCAAATAATTAAGGTGTCATGATGGTAAAAAATATTCTTATGTCATATAAGTTAAAAAAATATTCTTTTGATACTTTTTTTCAAATAATTCACAAAGAACATCATTTAGAAAACAAAAAAGAAGGATCCTTTTAAACCATTTTATAAAAATTCAAACCTGAGTTAAAATGAATTTAAAAAAATCATATGAAAATAGTAATAAAAAATTTTGAAAAAAATTTAGAATTTTCATAGAAAACATGGACATTGAAGGAAAATATATTTTTAAGGGAATTTAAAAAAGATAATTCTTAGAATAAAGTCCCTTATAAATATCATTTCATTGATGTGAGTATTAATCAAACTAATCAATTATGTGTGCCGTCTGTAAATCCACATAAAATAAGTTGGAATAAAACATAATATAATCAAAATTAATCTCACAGATAATCCTAACATGGAATAATCAATGCTGTATAAGTTTAACACACTGAATGGAAATTGAGTTAAGAAATCCCTTACCACTTTGTAATCAGTTGAATCCTATGCCTCATAAAAGTAATAATTATAAAATTAAATATTGAATACCATAAAAATTATTAGATTTTTTATATGATATTTAAAAGGGAAGTATATACATAATAGAAAATAAATAAGTGATGAACATGGAATATATCTCACAGAAGTAAAAGTGAGACAAGAAACCTTTAACAAATGCTTCCCTTTAATTTTTTGTCCTTTAAACTCTTCTTGAATATAAACTACTTGAAGGACCCCTTAAGAAACATGGAATTGGTTTTTGGATAAGAACATAAACACTTAGACATTTCTAGAGTGGGTAGGGGAGGTTTTGAAATAGATTTTAATTTCTTTAATTATTTTGAGGATAAAGGGTGTGGTGATGGGTTGTATTTATACTTGAAGAGGGGTGGTTTTAAGTAATCAAATAATTATTATTTTATGTTTAAATCCAACCACATTTGGATGGAATTAATTCCAACTAATTTGGATGAAAAATAATGTTGTAAATTCTGTTTAAGGTTTCTAAACACATCAAACACCCATTTAATGGTTTATTTTTTAGATATTTTAAGCTTTTACCCTTTAACTTTAACCAGCTATATTAATTTACCCATACTAGGTAAATCTTTTTTTTACCACGGTAAATTTTTATGAATTTAAATTAAAATAAAAATACAAAACTAATTTGGAACTCATTATTCCAAATATGGAATCCATTTTTAAAAATTTAAGATGAAAAAGTTTCAAAATTTCATTTAAAATTAAACTATCAAAACAAAACAAAAAACTGTTTTTTGGAAAAATGTATTTTTAAGCCCAAAAATGAACTCATACCAAAATAAGGTATAAATATTGTTAAAATGTTATTAATTAGATTATATAAAACTAAAAATTTCTTAGGTTACTTTGATATTATTTTAAAATCATTAAATTTCTTTTAAATATAAAGAAAATGATGATTTTATAATAATCAATATTCTTTACTATTCATGGAAAAATTAAACATTTAATAAAATTACCAAAAATTAATCCTAAGATAATTTTGAAATTTTAAATCCAAAAATGATTTTTATTTTATAAAATAAATTTTATAAATGTTTCAAAAAATAATTATATTTATTTTCTCATAGAAAGAAATAAAAATCATTTTTTGAAGAAATCATATATTTAAAAATAAAATGATTTTTCTAAAAATTATTTGATTATTAAAAAAGAATTATTTAATACATTAATAATGATTTGGAAAGTTATATATTTCATAATTTGGTTAATACTATTCATTCCCTCAAATTTAACAGTCGGTTATAATGGTTGTGTTAAAATAATAATATTTTGGATTTCATTTATGTTTGATGTTCTGTGAAAAACAATCAAAGAGATTAAATTTATTTAAAAAGATACATTCCATAAAATCATAGGGTGTTACATTCTACCCACCTTAAAATGAATTTCTACCTTGAATTTTTTCACTCAGATACAAACAGACGAGGATACCCCTGTCTCATCACATCCTCAGGTTCCTACATAGCTTTCTCAAATTGGTGGTTTCACCAAAAAATATTAACCAGGTGAGTGGTATTATTTTGTAGAACTTTATATCTTTGATCCATAATATCTATTGGTTTTTATTAATAAGAAATATCATTCCTTGGTAGTATGACCTATAAATTTAGTACATGTGAATGATCGTGTCTGTACTTCCTTGGGAAAGATACATAAAACACAGCATGAACTCGAGAGGGATTCAGTGAAATCTTTAGGAGGTGATCTATAGTCCTGATTTGATCAATTATTTTAAAGGAACTGGTATACCAAGGGTTTAGTTTTCCCTTATTTCATATACAATGAAATTCATATAAATACATTGTCACCAACATCAAATTCTAGATCATATCAATGATTATACATTTCATTTATCTTTGTGTTGTCCTTATGTGTTTTTGAATGAATCTAACATTATTTATCATCCCATTTTCATGGTTAGGTCTATACGAATTTCTTTCTACAACTTATTTCTAGTACATCGGAGTTATACACTTGTTTTCATAGAGGGTTTCACAAGGAGCAATCTGAATGCTTGAGTAAAATCTCTTGGTGAAAGAAAACTTAACTAGATAGAGGTGTTGATCCTAATAACCTTTGAAATCCCTAGAACATGATTTTAGTATATCATTTAGAGTCTGAAATATTCTATAATACTAACCATATTCTTTAGGATGATACATAGTGATGAAACACAACTCTGTATCAAAAGCTTACTTAGGAATTCACCAAAGCTTTGAGGTAAACCTCTGATGCCAATCAAATACAATTGAATAGAGTATTTCCCGAGACTTTACCACTTATTTAACATATATTCTAGAAAGAATATCTAGAGAGAAGTCTTCTTTAAATGAAGTGTGTTGTCTTTATAAGGTGATTAAATACAACCTATAATTAACTCGATATCAAAAATAAGATAAATCCTAAAGGTTACCAATACATTTAATCATATGTTCACAAAGTGTAGAGGTATTCCTCCTTGAATATGTTTGTCACATATAAAAAACCAAATGGTTGTATTTCCATAAATGTCTCTTATTCTTGATAAACTCCCATCATGTAAAAACCTCAAAAGGGGTGTCAACACATAAACCCATGATGGTAACCATAACTCTAATATTAATATTACATGGAGACATATACACTTACAAAAGTTAATCCACCTTTTATTCCTTATACAAGATCTTATATTATACAAAAATAGTTTCAATACAAGATTAGGTTCATCATTTTATCGATAAAATATCAAATGTGATATCATTATTCCAGAATCCATGTAAAAGGATTTAATCACTAAATTTATCTTAAAGATTAATAATAATATTTCCATAAAAAATCAAACATTAAACTCCCAACTAAGGAGGGGGGAATAAGGGTGCCCTAAATATGATGATTCACTACATCCATTGTGATTCGGTAAAATTTTGCTTTGTCCATTTTATTAAGAGGTTGTTGTGGCTTATCATCCACTTTAATTGTTAGATTAAGATGTTTATCATCATAATTTCAAAACTACTTGCATTCGAAACACTAGAGTGTGGATGGTGAATTAGTTGGTATCCTCTCCTCCACTGTAATAACCAGATCATTAACCACATTTTGACATTCACATGCTTTATGACCTAATTTTCCACTTTTAATGAACCTCTTTGTTCCATTCAAACACATCCATTAATGTTTCTTCCCACATTTATAACATAAAGATGACTAGAATATCTTTTCACCTTGTGATTTATTCTAGTTTTAATGTGACTTGATCCTTCTTTTTTTATAAAAACCATGGGAATGGTGGGAATCTCCAATTTCCATTTCTACTTTGAGTACACATCAAATGATTTATTCATAGTGATTAAAGTATCTTATAGCCAATTACCTTTAGAAACTAGGTTTTAGGCCACCAAATAATGGATCAAGTTCACTTTCAAAGATGATAATTAAACTAGAGGCATACGTTTCAAGCCTTGTAAATTTTTCCTCATAGGTACCAATGGATTTGTCATCCTTTTTCTTCAGCTCAAGAAATTTATTCCCCATCATTGTACATAGAATACAAGAAAAATACATAATTAACAATATTCCCTTAAACTCATCCCATTCCATGGATTAAATCTCTTCCACTTACCTTGTATTCTTGAAAAAATTCCACCATTGATCTGGTTAACTTTCTAGATGATAAATAGTTAGAGATTCATTTTCATGTCCCGAGCATTAAATAACAAACAATTTTTTCTCAATGGTGTTGATCCATCACTCAAACAATAGTGGAATAGAAGACCCACTAAAAAAGGTGGATTTATCCTCATGAAATATTCAACAGTACATTTTTCCTCCTTTGATCATTTGGAAACATGGCATGATTCATAGCCTAATAAAGTTGTGTGAGCATAGCTGCAAGATTATGCATTCCATCTCCCATAAAATTTAGTTTTTTCGGAAAATCATTGACTTTTTCATCACATTTAACATTAACATGATTCCTTAGGGTTATATACATTTAATAAAACTATAAATCATAGTGTGAGAAACACTAATCATCGTATATAACCACATAATTCTGAAAAATAATTTATATAATGTATAAAATGTGACACCTTCTTCTATGAATCATCATGTTTAACCAAGGGAATTCGTGATCATTATCAAAACTTAAGGATTTAATCCCATACTTTTTCCTATCCCCTGGGTTTTCATAAAAGTTTTCTAACCCTAATCTTCAATTAATGTTGAAACCTTGCTCTAATAAAAACTATAACGACCCATTATTTTCATACACAAATACTACATCTATTTAAATGAATATTAAATACATGAAAATACTACCCATTAAGAACCATAAAGGTTTAGAGTCTTTAGATATTAGATATAAAATCTTCTTATTTTATGAAATATCTTCAAAATCTCCCACAAATATCTTCTCACATAGTACTCCTCTTATGCATACCCATCCTAAACCTTTTTTCTTCATCTGGGAAACAAATAAAAAGGGTGAGCTCAGATGCTCAGTATGGATAAACAAAAGAGATATCAATCCAGAATAATATGAAATACTAATATATAAATAAGGTTATGTGACCATGGTGATAACTTATGAAGTTTATACCTAACCTTTCATAGTTTATAAACATGATTTACAACATAAACATTATCATTTCAGAAAACATGGACCATAAGAGTAAAAAATCATCATAAATCAATCACGACCCATAATCTCATGCCATAAAAGTGTGGAACCATCATAAATATAGACAAAAATTTCTTATTACAAGGTTAAATACTAAGACCATAAATATAGTTGATCAAGACACACATGTTTCCCATAATAGATCCGGACACACCTGTTTCCCATAGTGGATCAATCCCATTGACATGTTTCTCAGTTTTATCTCATGAGATATAAATCATTAACCAATGAATCAGAGGAATATATATGCCTTACCCAACACATAATTCAAACCATACAAATGTACATCACAAGATCATAAATCACTCATCATATCAGAACCCATGAAAAGAAATGGGTTCCATAAATATTTCATCATAACATATCTCATTGAAAAGAAATAGGTTTCAGAAATATTCCACCATCATAAACTTAAAAAACCATAAAAATAATAAGGATAGAAACCTTAAATAATATCCCCAATAAAGAATAATTAACATCGAAACATGTTATCTTAGAAGGAGAATAATTTTGAGAGATCACTTAAAATAATTATGGAAAAAAATAGCATTTTCATTTTCAAATTATTTTATTTCAAAGAGTCTCACAATTATATAGGTAAACATTTTATTTTAAAATAACATTGTATGTTTTTAAATGAAACATCTAAAAATTAAGGCATCATGAAAGTGGGAAAAACATTCCTTCCATACTTTTTTCAGATAAGTTTTAGAGAACATTTTTTAGAAAAAAAAGAATACATTCAAACCATTTTGTAAAAATTCAATCATGAGTAAAAATGAATTTAAAGAAATAATAAAAAACAGTAAAATAATTTATGTATTTTTTATAGAAAACATTGATATGTAAGAAATAATAGAGTTTTAATGTAAATTTTAGAAATATATTTTTTCAACGAAAGTCCTTTGTAAATATCATATCATTGAAATTAGATTTAATCAAATGAATCCATTTCGAGTATCATCTGCAAATCCACATAAAATAATAGGAAATAAAACAAAAGGTAATAAAATGTTATATCAAACATAATATTAATAAGGCATAATGAATTAAGTATAACTTTAAGCCAGTGAATGGAAATTGAGTTAAGAAAACTCTTACCACTTTGTAATTAGTCGAATTGTTTTCCCCATAAAAGAAATAATTATCAAATGAAACATTGAATACCAATAATATAATGAGATTCATGAAATGTTATATCAAATGGGAGTATATACACCCCAAAAAATAAATAATTGGTGAATAAGGAAAATATCTCATAGAAATAAAAGTGATATGAGATTCCCTTACCTCATGCTTCCCTTTAATTTTTCATACTTTAACCTCCTCTTGAATATAACCTCCTTGAAGAACCCTTTGAGGAACTTGGAATTGGTTTTTGGGTGAGACCATAAGCACTTGGACATGGAGAGAGTTGACATGAGAGGATTTGGCATATATTTTAAAAGCTTCAAGGATTGTGTGAAGAAATGGGGTGGTGATATGTGGTATTTATACTTGATAGATAGTTTTAAGTGATTAAATAATGATTATTTTATATTTAAAGTCAATCACATTTGGGTGGAATTAAATATAACTAATTTAAATTATAATTAAATTTTTAAATGTTATTTAAGGTCAATTAACTCATCAAACACCCATTTAATTTTGTAGTTTTTTTGGTATTTTAAGCTTTTACAATTTAACTTTAGCCCCCAACATTATTTCACCTAAACTTTGGTAAAAAATTTACCATGGTAACATTTTTATGCCTTAAAGTAAAAATGAACTTATAAAATAATTTAGACCTCCTGGTTCCAAATATGTAATCCATTTTTAGAAATTAAAAACATATATGTTTCAAAATTACATTTAAAATTAAATCGTCCAACTCAACAAAAAAAATATTTTGAAAAAATTTGTTTTTAATCTAAAAAATGTACTCATAACAGAATAAGGTATAAATATAGTTTAAATGTAATTAATTATATTATATCTAAATAAAAATTACTTAATTTAATTTGATATCAATTTAAAATCATAAAGTTGATTTTAAATATAAAATAAATGAGGGTTTTATAAAAATCAGTATTTTTTATTATTCACTAAAAAATTAAATTATTTAGAAAATTATTACATAATGAATACAAAAATTATTTTTATTTTATCAAATACATTTTCAAAAATTTTCAAAAATGAATTATATTTATTTTCTGGTAGAAAACAATAAAAATCATTTTTTTAAAGTAAAATTATATTTGAAGAATAAAATGACATTACTAAAAAGTATGTGCATAATAAAAAAACATTAATTAATACACTAACAATAAGTTGGGGAATTATATAATTCATAATGTGGTTAATACTATTCATTTTCCTCAATTTAACAGCTAGGTTATAATGGTCATATTAAAATAATTGATTATTTGGCCCTACTTGGCCTAAAAAAATCGGGATTGGGTGCCTCCAAAACAAGTTGGGTTGGGTCAGGATTTAAAAAATAATATCTGATTATCAGTGAGGTTGGGTTTGGGTACCTCTTATTAGGAACCCATGAACTGGATATAATATAAATTATTATTTTTAATTTTTTTTTATAAAAACAGTATAATTAGGATTTAGTTTTAAACGATTTTTATCCTAAAAAAGATTATAAAAACTAGAAATAATAAATATAAACATTCATTTAAATTGAACCATAAATGGGTAATAGGGCTTGATCGACATGATAGGACCCACCCTAAAAAACCCCTATTAGGGCCAAATTTTTTTGAATTAATTGTCAAATGGGACAAAATTTAAAAGCCTGGTCAATAGTAGGGTCGAGTTCAAACATCAATAGGTGACCTAATACCAGACCCACTAAGCCTAGTTAAGCTATAATATAAGTTTATTTTTATAAAAAATTACAATGAAATTCATTAAATATTTATTTTTTATGACAATTATATATAAATGAGTTTTTTTTTCAATCCCCTATACAAGTTGGGTCAGGATTGGTCTGGTAAAACATGATTAATAAATGTGTTTTTTTAAGATCTGATTAGTAAAAGGAATAGACCAGGGTCAATCTGGCTAGATCCAATTAATTAATGGGTCGAGTTTTTCATATCGAACCTAAAATTCCAGGCCCATGTGAATATATCCATTATAATGGGTTTAGGTTTTAAATATGAATTGATGTTCAGATTTAAGTTAAAAATAAACAAATTTTAAACGGGTCTTATCCTATAGTTGTTTAATGGGTTTGGATTTGTATACATGCATTCCTCCTTTCAGCTACTGCCATCCCCTCCCTACATCCTAATTAACTCCACCTCCTCCACACCACCCCACCTCATTTCCTCACCACGCCACCAACGGTGCCACCCCTTCACCTCTGGTCCCTCCCCACTTCCCCCTGTGATGTGACGATAACATCATCCCTACCTCCTACCCGATCTCTACCCCTACTGACTTCTAGATGTGCAGGGGGATGATTGGATGTTTTTATTTTTGAAATTTCGTTTATTATTGATATATAACTTGTTTAATAATGACTTCTATAAGATAATTTTCTATTTTTGTGAAATTTTTCATAAATTGTTTGTTCTTCGGACTGATTTTGCGCTTCCTCACACATGTGATTTTTGATTTTCTGTATGAGCTCATTCTCTCATATAAATTTCATTTTGTTTTATAATTATTCAATCCTTGGATTTTATTTTCATTCTATTTGATTCATTTATCAATTTATTTAGCAATAATTTTTTATTTAAATGCTCTATTTGATCTTGTATTTCATACCTATGACTTTCATTTTTTGTTGATTTATATTCCTTGGTTTACATTTCTTTAAATGAAAATTTAAAATTCATTTGTAATCACCTAAATTATTTCTACCTAGAATTTTAATTTTTAACATATAAAAAAATATTTAAATTTTAATTCTAAAAATGTATTAGATCATATAGTTGAAAAAATATTTTTTTGGGAAATGAAAATACATATGATACCCTTTTGAAAAACAAAAAATGGTTAGAATGTGTTTTTTTAGAAATTATTTTTTTACTTTTGTTTTATAAAATCTTTTAAAAAAATATTTTAAAAAATATTTTAGAATGCATTTTTAAAATTATAAAAAAATTAATTCAAATGAGTCACCTATATAATTTTTTTTCATCCTCATCAAATATGAAAAATTTTCTCTACAAAAAAAATTGAGTTTTAGTTTTTTATTATCCAAAAAATAAAATTTCAGATTACATAATTCGTTTTTGGAGAAAAATATAAGGTATATTGATATTAGGATCATAAGAATTATCATTAGATAGATAATCATACAAGAGGGGGTGAATTGTAATTTAGAAACATTGTTTAAAACATAAACAAAGCAATTCACAAAACCACTTTAAGGTAAGTTTTATTAGACTTGGTATCCATCTGTTTATTAAATATTATAATCAGATTGATTTTGAAAATATTAGAGTAGATAGATCATAATCATGAAGTATTCGATTATCTCAGAGTGTATCATATTCTTAGAAGATCTGATAAATATTAGTTATCATATTCATTCTTATTACGATAATACAGTCATAAGCATGCATAATGAAATATTAAACATTTAATCAACAAGTAATACAATAACTAACAATTTTAATAATTACTTACAAGATGTTTAAAAGATAAAAAACTTTTAACCTAAAGAGAAAAGTCACAAACAACCATTACTAAAGGAATCATTTGTTTTATACTTACAAGAAAGTCTATCTTTCCTAACAGGGAAAGACCTCAATATGATGATCAGCTCTATCTTACTATCCATTGAAGCCCTCGATATGAATATCAGATTCTATATCTTTCTATCCCTATAATCCCTAAATCCTATGGATCAGATTCTTTATCTCACTATCCCTATGATCCCTCAATCCTCATATTGGATTCTCTGTCTTCCTATCCTCGGAAGCCCTCAATTTTAATCATAATAATCAGAAACAATATAAAATTAAAAAAAAATTTAAGGAGAAAACCTGACCAGTTTTCCATATGAATGAATCTCTCTAAATAAATACAAATATTAAGAACTAGATGTTCACACTAATTATTCTTTATAAAATTTGAGATCAAATATAATTGACAAGATTCAAACTCTTCTAATGACTTGGTATTTATAGGCAATATTCCAACGGTCATATTTCAAAGATTGTTGCAATGGATTCAGATAGCTGAGGCTTGATACCTCATCATATATAAATGTTCTAATTCATATTGGTTAACACCATTATAGTGTTAAATATTTTCCTTAATTTATAAAAAATACTTTTGTATTCTTATTATAAACATCATTTATTTCTAAGAACTTCTTTACTAATTTCATTAAGATATCCTTTATAAGTATCATCCATTTTTTTATCAGTACTGGTATCAGTCCGATTATCAAGAATTTGTTCAGTATGAGAGACATAAATAAAGTTCTATTTCTATTCTGATAAATTTGATTTTGATTTACCGAACACGTACTCATTGTGATTATCATAATAAAAAATGTAGTGTTTATTTTTACAATACATTAGAACTTTTTTGAAGTATAGTAAAAAAGTAACGTTTTCTACAAAAACAAAATAAAAAACTTTTGGAAATAAAAATTTAGTAAAGATGTTTTAAGAAGGTGTTTGTGATTTCCAAAACAAAAGAAATAGAAAAGTGAGAAGTAAAACTTCTGACTCAACCATATCCCCTTTTTAGAAATCACAAACCCAAAACATAAATGAAAAAATAACTTTACAAACATGAAATCTATTTTTATTAAACATTGTATTCAGAATTATACATTGATACTTAAACCCCCTTAGTTTATATGTCTTTGGAATACGAATATGAGTATGATGGAGTAGTAGAATAATTATTTCTTTAAGAAAAATTCATCCCCTTAGAAATATATCTTCCCCAAAAGATCGCATTCCCCCACTTTGTATACAAACTTATCTTTGTAAAAGGAAATATCCCTATTTAATAATTTATCCCCATTTATATAATAAGTCTTAAAAATATATCCCCTTTGTGATTTTCAAAAATAATTAGGGACTTAGTAAGATGTACCAAAAATATTAATGAATATAAAAATGTATGAAACAATACAATGAGTTAACTAATTATCCAAAAAAATATGAAAGAACATTCAACCAATTGGTACTGTAAAAACATTCAAACAATCATATTTGGATGAAAAATTAATTCATTCATAAACACATGATTCAAATTTTTGAAAAAATAAAAAATAAAAAAGGAGTTTAAAAAGAAAATTAATCTCTCCAATTCAGTGTTTAAAAAAATGTTTTCATCTTATTAATCTCTTTACAATCCTTATCCAGATTATCCACTTTGTCTTATATAATCCGATCATTGGATTTCAACTTTTTCATTTCATCAAAATGTTATCTATTCTATTCCCTAAGTACCAAAATTTCATCTTCACAAAAACATAATCTGGATATGTCTATATTTATCTCTCGGATCTTGTTTTTTAAGGTATTGACTCCTTCAGTTTGATTATATGTTTGATCATTTAATTCTTATACAAACTTCACTCTTTCAGCCATATGTTTTGATAACTAAGTTAAAGAATATTCTAACACTACAATAAAATTTTTTATTTCTTGAATCTGATCATTATGAGGCAGAATATCGGTGTTGAATTCATTGGACCATTTCGCCATTGAATAACAAGTCCTTCTATGGGTCTGAGAACTTTCTTCTAAGGTCTTTATTTATACCTCAATAAAAATCATAGATTCAGACAAAACTTTTATTGAGTCCTATTTCTTCGTAATATTGTATTGGATAAGTTGGATTTTTGCCTCAAGTCATGGGAAATAAGGGATAATACCTTCCAACCTTTTCAATGCTTGAGAAATGTAGTCAAAACCCTTTCATGAAATTGTTTCACTAGAGTTAGAGGGATCTAGATTGTGTTGAGGAGGCTTTGTCTAACTAGTTCTAAAATCATCTATATTTACCTTCTCATTATCCACATTTAATACTTTTTTTCATATTTTTAATATTTAATCCAAACAAATATGTCATCAGTTATCTCTATGATCTCCACATCATTTGTGTCATCTTTTTCAGAAGGTTTTTATCTTTGAGATATTTTTTAGATGATAACATTTCTTATTATATTGATGAGGATTATTCCTTAGATCTTTTTTACTTCTCATATATTTTAGATTTTGAGAGAAAACATTATGATGATGTTGGTTATGATGAACTTAATTGGATTACTAATAATATAATAGTACTAGTATTACTTTGAAACCATTTTAAAATAAAATGAAACTTTATAAATTCATGAAACAAAAATATAGTTTTCAATAAAAATAAGTATTTTCCAATATTTACTAGAAAATAAATATTTTACTAACCACACTAAGATAATTTTGATATGATAATTTCAAAATTTATATCCTTTTCATAAAATGTAATTTCTTAAATTCTCATAAATTAATTATAATATTTAATAAAAAATATAATAAAAACTATTTTTGAAGAAAATGAATTTTCGAATAATAAAACGACTTTACAAAAAATTGAGTTCTTATTTATTAATAATTAATTAATAATTTTTTTATTGAGTAATACCTTTATATATATTTCATAATTTGGTTAATACTATTCAAAACCGCCAATTCAACTACTAAGAAATAACAGTCACATAATAATATTTCAATATTATAATGTAGTTTTTTTAAAATTGGTGTTACGTGTGAATAAAACAATCAAAGAAATAAAATTAATTTATATAGAATTATATCATAAAATCTCAAGGATTTACAATTATTTTCATTTCCAAACTATATAAATCTCTCCAAAAAATGTTTCCTCAAATAGAAGAGGGGGAGAGATAATGAGAAGGATTCCTTACTCATCAGTGATATGATTTGTCATGTATTTCATGTTATATAATAGGATTGATGTTGCCTATACCTTGATCATTTTCATGTATTTAAAATTATATAATATAATAAATATTATCATATGTTAATTTTTTTATTATGTGCACACAAAAAGACTAATACATTTCATAAGAAAATTACACATCATGCATAAATATGGACCAGTACAACTTGGAATTTTAAAGGGATATACAATGGTAAGAATAATACATTCACTAAAACTAACTCTATTGGCTTTAATTATCCTAAGAATATCACCCATGCCAAAAATATCATAAAAATAATGAGAGGTGTTAGGAAAATAATTGACATTATCAATGGATGTGTAAGAACCTTTGTACATGAAGTAGTGAATGATGAACAGAGAATAATGTTGTATTTATAGGGAAATACAGTCATTCAGCATGAGGAACAATGGCCAATATGGACGATGGGAATTATGACCCTTAATCAATATCTAGTTGTTTATTATTATTATTGGTTATGTAGATGCATTCAAGTGCCCCCCGTGGTCAGATGGGTCGGTGAGGGTGGGTGGGGGTTTAGGGCGTGGTCTCAAGGTTGAGTCCCCAGGAAAGTTTTTTATTTTCCATCTTCCTTGTAGCATCATGTTCCGCACTTGTGGTTGTACCATTTTCTTTATGTAGATGGATTTAGTTGACCATCAAATTTATTTAATGATATAATCAAAATTGTATATTTTGATAAAAATTTGTTTTATGGTAATTCTAAAAGTTAAAAAAAAATATTTTCATTAATTTTCCTTATAAAAAAATTTAAATGATAATATATATTAATGAATTCCTAAGTAATTTTTATAACAACCAGAAAATTTACTATGTCATAAAACTATTAATTTTCAACAAATAAGAATTTTTTATTTAAAATTTTAAATCATAATATTTATAGTATTATTTTTATAAAATAAATATAATTTTTTGATTCATTTAATTGAAATTATCTTATGGTTAATTTATGATAGTTTTATAAAAAAATTGATTTTTCGGTTAAAAAGTGAAAATATTGTTTTTATGAAATATATTAACTCTTCCAATATAATTCAGATATGATCATGATTTAAAACTTATTAATCCTGATTCTTGATCCAAAATCATTTAAGGAATAACATAATACATAATTAATTACATTTATAAACACGTTCATAGGATTTTGAAAACCAAAGTTTTATATTTTCTAAAAAAACTATTTTTATGTGTTATATGTGCATCATAATTAGAATTGACAACATTAAATGTATATCTGGGGTTTGGAACATATTTAAAAAAAAATTCCAACATTAATGATCAAAAAAAGTATTTTAAATTATTGCAACCCAAAAGTGGTTATCTTTAAACATAAAATAATCATTATTTAATCACTTAAAATCACCCCTCCTCAAGTATAAATAACCCCATTCCCTCCCTACTCTCTATAGAAAATACATCGAGCCTAAGTCCTCTATCAATTACTATATCAATAATCTCTCTAAGGAGGTTATTAGGTTCTATGCAGTCTCTCTCTAGCTTTAATAATCGTCCTCCCAAGGTAAGGGATTTCTTCCTCCGCTTTTTCAATTCAAGTACTTATTTCATATATGTTTTTTGATTCCCAATTTATTATTTTTTAGAGGGTTTATAAACCCCACCATTATTTCATATACGATGTTTTTAATGATATTTTTATTTTCCCTCACATTAAATTCATTCCAATACTCATTTTGTATACCCATTATGCTGTTAAAAAACCCTTATTTTTTTCAAGCAATATTATCAATCCATGAATAACCACCCCTATTTTCATTAAAGGGTATTCACTATAATGTATATTTAAACTATTTATTGGAGAAATCCATTTATGAAACCCACATTCCTTAATATTGGGTTATAAATGATATGAACTTATGATTTTTGATTAATGTAGAACACATAATATTTTACATATGAAGGGTGTACCATGATAGTTCTCTAATGCATTGGGTAAAGAATTAATCTCTAGAGATGAAATATTCATGATACCTTGGAAGCATAACATGGTAATTTTTTATGATACCTTGGTTAAAAGACATGGTAATATTTTTTAAAACACCTTAGTGATAAGCTATGGTGAAATGTTTATAAATGTCTCAATGTTTATGTTGCCACCACATTTCCTTATTATGCCTCATGTTATTATGTTCATGTACTTACATTATGCCTCATGTTCTTATATACATGTTCTTATGTTATTATTTATGTCTTTCTTATAATTTCCTCTTACATTTTGTATCCCTAATTAGGCTTTATGCTTACCTCGTGCATTTGATAAATGTCCCTAAGGAATACTCTAATGTGAGATGATCTTGGATAGAATAATAAGTAAGCCTTTCAAGAGTATTTTAAAAAAATTTATGTTTATTTTTTATACCATGTAAGTCATGTACTATGTACCTAGTTTTCATGACACTAAACCTCAAAAAATTCTTCAAAGTTATTAATGTAATGTTTTTTAAGGAATTATGTTAAAATCCATATATTTAAATGGTGGGTCACCATAAGTATCATAGTCATATATCATGTAGATCCAAGGGTTCCTCATTGGATGGATGTAAATTATAATTATCAGTGTCTTCCTGGTATGTTACTTTTCTGATTTTGGTGTTGGAGGTGCTTGGATGAGTCCTAGAGCAGTCCTAGAGGGGTTTGACAGTTAAATTCTAGAAGCTAGGTGAATACACTATGTGCAGAGCTTAAATTCCATATCATTATGGTTCACAGCTTGTGAAGGTAGGTTCATAGGGTGTTACACAATGTGTATATTTTTCTAGTTAAATAATAATAGGTGATGGATTTTCAATGTAAATTGAACCTTGACATTTATACGATGTGTAAATGGATTACAGGGAATTTAATTCCCCTATACAGTGCATTTTAGATGTTTCATTGATTTGGTTTTTTTAAAACCTATACCTTCTCTCATTCCAAGAATCCAACGAATCCCCTTTTAGATATTTTTATATTCCTTTTGATAGGGATTGGTTCCCTACTTCTCGTCTTCAATCTATGGTTGATTTGTGGTTCTTCATGGTTTAGTTGTGGGTTAAAATAATTCTTCTTCACCCTGTGGGGTGCAGTGAGTCGAAAAAGAATCTTTGAGGTTGGTATCCCTTATTTCTATTTATTATGTATCATGCATGAGGGTTTTACTTTTTTTCTTATCTATGGGTTATGGTTGTTTTGTGTTAATCGAATATAATTAATTGGTGAAATTGAAATTGGGGGGGAAAAGGGTAATGATTCGCTTGTTTTTACAAATTTTTTATCATTGTGATATTATGGATTGTACAGGTCTGATTCCCCACTAAAAATTGTGGTCTTTGGGGTATTTTTTTTATTGGATGATATGTGTTGTGATTTTTGTTATTATTGTGATATCAACCAAATATAGAAATTGGATAACCACTCATTGGATAATAAAATGGGTACCCTAGGATTATGGATCATGTGATAAGACCCCTAAAATAATGTAGAATGTGATAGAATAACTTTTGTAAATATATAAAATTATCTTGATGTGTTATGATGTGTGGCCTCACTTGTGGGACTGCGATGTGTGATTGATGTGTGGATGGGGTATGTGCGGATGGTTGTTTGTTTGGTCGTGATTTTGGGGTGGAGTGTTGGTTTGTTTGGAAATTCTTTTGAAGTAGTGAGGTGGGTTTTGTTTCATGATTTTGGGGTGGTGAGGTGGTGGTTTATTTATGCTAGATACTTGGGTAGTGATGGAATAAATAATTGGTTAATATTATCTAAAATGAAATGGGTTGGTTTGGTTAATGTGAAGGAAATGGATAATGAATAAATAAATTTTGAGTTGTTTGGTTAAATGTGATTGATTCTAAATAATTAAATGATTTTTTGGGATAATGGGAATTGTTTGGTAATGTGAAATGTGGTTTTTGGATTATTGTGTGGTGTTATGAATTCAGATGTGGCATCAAAATTGATGATGTTGTGAGTTAGTTTGGGTTTGGTTGTGAACTCATAGGTTGGGTTTGTGTGTGGATATACATATATAATTTTATATTCTTTTTTATTTCTATATTCACCCCACCCACATCGAGCACTATGTCCTAAAACCCATATAACCATGCATGGGGGTGTTTTCTTGACATTCGATGAGGAGGATGGATGGTTGGGTACATAATATTTCCCTCTCTCTCTACTAAGTGAGGTAGGTATTTCACAGGTTATGATGGATGAAGGTTTTTTAATGCATTATATGGTGTTTGTGATAGCTCATGTGTTTTTGGGTGAGATGTGATAGACCAGTTGTTTTCAGGAGAGATATGACCGTGCTTGGTGGAGGCTTCTAGAGGGGGGGGGGGGTTATGCATGGTAGGAGGATGGAATGCTGTTGATTTCCTACTTGTTCACAATACCCGACTACTATGGTTTTGTAAGTGGATGTTTTGTGGACCAGGTGTTTTTGGTTGAGGGGTAATGTGTTGATGATTTTTGGGTGGTGAGCCCAGTTGTCTTTAGGCTAGGTGTGTTATGATCATGTTTGTGGGGGCGGTGTGGTATAGAAAAGATATGGGAGTTCCATGATCAATTATGTTGGGGTATGATAGTGGAATATTAGTGAGTAAGTGGTGCGAGGTAACCTTATCGATGTGATTATTATTATATTATATGACTTGGATTGTGTTTTTTTGGTGAGCGTGCCTTGGTGAGGTTTGGTTGGATAGTTGACCTGTTTAGGTGCTATTGGTTCTACTATTTTCTTATAGGTGCATTAGAATGCTCTTTAAAATGTGAATGGGAGAATTATGTTTTCCTACTGAGTATACTTGTATTCTAACCCAACATGTATAAAGTGTTTTTAGTTTTCTAGGAGGATTACATGGACCATTCTGGACATTAATAGCTCAGACCATTGGATTGATATTGTTTGATGCCTTATCTTTTCTTTTGGGTATTTAATTTCAAGAATTTTATCTATTTCATTTTTATTTATACATTCATGTGCGATGGTTTTGGTTTCTTTTATATTATTCCATGGTTTTCTTTGTGGAGGATTCATCTTATCTCCCGATCCTATTTACATTATAGATGGTAATGGCTCCCATACATGATATTTTTATATTCTTGGTTCTAGATGAATACTCAGGGCCTACTATAGGTGGGAATCAGGGGTCATTATCTATCTCCCCTCATTGTGGTATCTTTGGAGGGAGGGGGTTAAGATAGAGTGGTATCATAGAACGAGAGAGAAGGTTCATCATGTTTATGAGAGGTTGAAAGCATCATAAGACTAACAGAAGACTTATACTGATCACATGATGAGATCCTTGGAGTTCTAGGTTGGGGACATTGTATTCTTGAAGGTTTCCCATAAATGTAGGAATTAGAGGGTTTTCAGGTGGATTAATCTTTCTCCCATGTTTATTGGTCCCTTTGAAGTGTAGGGGTGAGATGGTGAGGTGGCATATCGGTTGGTGTTGCCACCATGGCTAGAGAGGATCCAAAATGTCTTCTATGTCTCTCAGCTTTGTCGGTATATTCACGATGAATACAATGTCATTTATTGGAGAGAGTTAGATATTGAGTATTCCAAGACATTTGTGAAGTGGACATGTGAGATCTAAGATCACCAAGAGAATCACCATGTGTACATACAATTCCTTTGGTTTGTGTGTTGTGGAAGAATGGTGAAATGCAGGAGAGTACATGGTAGCGAGAGATGCATATTCTCTCCCAGTACCTAGAGTTGTTTTAAGTTTTTTTTCTCTATTTTTCTTCTGATGTGATATTTGAGACCATTCTATTTTATTTAATAAGTTTTCTTCCCTTGTTTATGATGTATGATGTGTGATAAAGTCCTGACATATGAAAAAGGGAGGAACTGAATCATAATCAAGTTGCATTAACTGTGATGCCATTAAACTCATTTAGGTGAGTATGTGTTGTCTAGAGAAGATAATATCTTGACATGGAGGATTGAGTTTCATGATCCATGTGTTCAGGATGGTGTGGTTCATTGGTTGTAGTGGTTATTGGTTTGGAATATGTAGAGGTTGGATGGTTGTGGCGATGTTATAGTGTGCGAGGAGGAAGTTATGGCTATGTAGTGATGTGGTTGTGAGAGATTTCCCATGACAATTTGGTTTGGCGTGTTTGGATAGTAGTAGCATTGAGGTATGATGAGACCCTTGAGAGGTATCATGCATAGCGGTTTTTCAGAACCCCTTTCCATATAGGCTTTGTTTTGGATTCTCGAGGGAAATAATTTTTTGAGAGGTATCTGATGTAATGATTTATGCCTTCCAGGTCTGTTACATTTTTAATTTTGGTGTTTGAGGTTCTTGGATGAGGCCTAGAGTAGGTTTGGGGGAGTTTGGATATTAAATGATGGAAGTAGGGTGAATACATGATGATTAAATCCTACACGCTCTATAAGTGTGGTTCATGGATTTTAATGGTAGGTTCACTGGGTGTTACATGATGTGTATATTTTCAAGGTTAAATAATAAAAAGGAAACATGTTTTTTTAGAAAAATGAACCCCTACATTTACATGATGTGAAAAAGGATTACACACCACATAATTCCCTAGTGTAATGCATTTTAAAGGTCACAACGCTCAGGTTTTTTCCAAAACCTACTCCATCTCTCATTCTAGGTATCCAATGACTCACTTTTCAAGTGTTTTTAGATATCTTTCAATGGGTATTGTTTCCCATATTCCCATATTTTATCTATGATTGATCTTTAGTTCCTCTCAGTGTGGTTGTGGGTGTCCTTCTTCACCCTACGGTGCATAATGAATCAATAAGGCATCGTTGAGGTAGGGAATTCCTATTTTCTATTAATTGTGTATCTTGTGGGAGGGGTTTTCTTTTATTTAACTATGGGTTATGGTTTTTATGGATTAATAAAAGATAAATAATTGGTTAAATTAAAATTGAGGGGGAAATGTGGAATGCTTCACATGTTTTTACAGCTTTGTTATTATTGTGATATTGTGGATTGTACAGGTTTGATGCTCCTTTGAAAATTGTGGCCATTGGGGGCTTTGTTTATACTTGATGATATGTGTTGTGATTATTGTGACTGATGTGATTGTTGTGATATCACCCAAATATTGAAATTGGATAACCACTATAATAAAATGGTTTCCCTAGGATTATGGTTTGTGTGATAATGCCCCTAAAATAAATTAGAATGTGATAAAATACCCTTTGTAAGTATGTAAAATGATATTGATGTGTTGTGATATGTGGGCACTCTTGTGGGTCAAAGATGTGAGATTAATGTGTGGTTGGGACATGTGGGTATAGTGGGTTTTGGCCATGATTCTGGGGTAATGAGGTGGTTTTTTGGTATCCCTTTGGGGGTGTTGAGGTGATTTTTTTCATGATTTTGGGGTGGTGAAGTGGTGGTCACATTGTGAAAGATACCTAGGTAGTGATGGAATAAATAATAGTTTATTATTTTAAATTACATGGATTAGTTTGGTTAATGTAATGGAAATATATAATGACTAAATAAATTATAGGTTTTGTGGTTAAATATGGTTGATGCTAAATTACGAAATGAATTGGTTGGATAAAGAGAATTTGTTGGCAATGTTAAATGGGGTTTTTGTCTTGTTTTGTGGTGTTACACATTTAGAGGTGGCACCAAAAGTGATGATGTTTTGAGTTGGTTAGAATTTGGCTGTGAACCCATAGGTTGGTCTTGTGTGCAGATATCTGTAGATACTTGTATATTTTTTATGATTTATATACGAACCCTGCCCATGTCGAGCACTATGTTCCAACACCTACATAGTCAAGAGGGGGCTATTTTTCCTAACATCCGGTGAGGAGGACAGATGGATGGGTACCATCTCTTTCCCACTCTATCTTCTAAGAAAGGTAGGTATTTCATAGTTTGTGATGGTCCGAGGTTTGTTAGTGCATTAGACGATGGTTTTGATAGACCAAGTGTTTTTGGTTGAGATATGATAGAATATGAGTTTTTTAGTGAGATATGACTATTCTTGTAGGATGGCTTCTGGTGGGAGTCATTCATGGTAGGAGGAGGGCATGTGGTTGTTGTCCCACATGTTCTGGATACCCTAACACTTTGGTTATGGTAGTGGTTTTGTTGTGGCCCAAATGTTATTGGGTGATGTGTAATGTGGTCGTGCTTGTGGGATAGTGAGCATGTGTGTCTTCAAGTGAGGTGTGTTGTGACCATTATTGTGGGGGTAGTGTGTATACAGAAGAGGTGGGATTTCTAGGACATATCATGTTGGCATGTGAGAGTGGAATAATAGTAGGGAAGTGGTGCAGGGTAATCTTATCGATGTGATTCTTATTATATAATATTACTTAGCTTGAATTATTTGGGAAGCATACATTAGTGTTGTTGGGGTGGATGGTTAACCTGTTTAGGTGTAGTTGGTTCTGCAATTTCTGATGGGTGCATTAGTATTCTGTTTTCACATGTACATGAGGGACTTTGGTTTTCCTACTAAGTATACTTGTATGCTCACCATATGTATATAATTGTTTTTCATGTTTCCAAGAGGATTACATAGATCATTCTAAAAATTTGTAACTCAGACATTTGGATTTTTGTTGTGCCATTGCCTTAACTTTTCTTTTGGGTATTTACTTTGGATACTTTTATTTGTATCATTTTTATTTGTACATACGCATGGGATAGTTTTGGTTTCTTTTATATTATTTCATGGTATTTTTTGTGGATTATTCATATAATATTTCAATTCTATTTATAGTATACAGGGTAATGCCTCCCATATATAAGATTTTTATACCCTCGATGCTAGCTTCCAACCTGGATCCTATTGGAGGTGGAACTCAAGGGTCAATATCTCTCTCCCCTCATTTTGGTATCTTTCAAAGGAGGGGTGTAACATAAATACTATCCTAAATTAATCAAGGTGTACTAAGTATATGTATCATGTTTATAAATAATATGAGGAACAAGTCATCAGGGGATACACATATGCTTGTTTCCATACATACTTGAATGAACTGAAATCACAGTCATGGTGTATATTTTTCCTTGATGGAGAATATATGAGATGGAAGAGTTATAAATAGCTAGTGGTCATTAAACCTATAATATATTATGAGTATATTGTATATTATGATGCAACTAAAGAATCAGTTTGGATACAAAACTTTATATAAGAGCTTGATATGGTTCCTAACAGTAAATATGTTATCACACTGTATTGGGATAATACTGCAGTAGTGGTTCTAGCCAAGGATTAGAAGTCACATCAATGGAGAAAACATATACATCAAATGTATCTTCTCTTGAGGGAGTTTTATCAATGATGAGGGGTTAAAGTAAGAAAAGTTCCTATAGAAAATAACGTTGTGGGGTTGTTGACCAAATTACTATCTCATTTGAAGCATGAATATCATGTGAGAGCCATCGGACTAAAAGATGTTATCAGTTGGTCGTAGTGAAATTTGGAGTATATTGGAGTTTTTTACTAAGAACCAATTAGCCTTACACTTCTGGTTACCTTTATATTCTAATAATATAATATTAATTAATATATTTTCACATTATGAGTGTTGTTATGCCGAAACTTTATGCGATAATGTTCTTAATGTATTTTTCACATCAAAAGGTTATAATAATTCTCCACTATAATGAAAACCTTCAAGTGTTAGGAAAATATTATTAAACATATATGAAATGTTATAGATGACATCTATTTTATGGGACACAATTGATGTTTTGACTATCTACTGTTGGATGCTTGTAAGTGGATGAGGCTTCTTCTTGTGATGTTTAATTCCTAGAAGGGGGGGTTATGAAGGTAGACCCACAAATATAAATTACATATTTTATATGTGTAATTGGATATTCCTATATTAATACTTGTGTATGGGTCCTTAGACTTGATATTTTTATATGTATTTCATAAACTAGGTACTTTGATATATTGTCGAAAAAAATAATAACATATACCTGCAGTGAAGTATGATACATTGGGTGAATCATAAATGATATAAAATTTATTGAATAAGTTAAAAAGTATTTTTACCATCTAAGTTAATTCAAGTATATATCTCAGTATCTTTATTGAAATTAAACTGCCTAATTAAGATTGTGGTTGTGTCGTTTATCAACGAGTTTATTTTAGACAGTCAAAGAAATATATATCAAGCATATAGGTTGGTGACACAAGTATGTAATTTTTTTATGACATATCAAGAAGAATAGATTATATTACACGATAAGTATTCATATGAGGTTTTTTCCTTAAAACATTAACTTTTTTTATTATGAGTTCCTTAATGTGTTACTAGATGCTAATCTTGGATTTTATGTCAATTTTATTAATTCCATCAAGAAATATTCACATAGGGTCACACACTAATTGTATCCACAACCATAGATTAAATTTTATTATAATTTAATATTTATAATGAATATTATTCTCAAGATAGAGGAATACTAATTTTTTAGGTTATGTTGATCACATGAATTCAATCACCCAATTTGAGTTTATAAAATATATGATTTGAATATTAAAAAAATATTTATCCACCAGTTATTGAATATAATATTTATTTATTTATTTAATGATTAATATAATGATATTTATTTATTTATAAATTTATTTATTATTTTAGGTTCAATAAATTTTTAGGAGGATTGATAGGCTGAGTTAATGGTCCAATGAATTGATGTATATTATTTAATATCATTTAAATAAAAATTTATTTATTTATTTAATAAATGATATTTAAATATACTTGAGTTGGAACATGTCATTAAATATAATAATAATAATAATAATATTTTATTATTTTATTTGAGGTTTACTTAGACTAAACAATAAGATGAAGGACCTATGTGTAAAAACTAATTGTTTAACTATAAGTATATAATCACAATTATATAATTTCTAGGGTTATGTGAATAGTTTTTCATGTCATATTATCTCTAGATAATTCTATATGACTGAATATAATTTCTCAAAAATTCCCTCAAGAAAAAGAGGAAATCTCCCTCATCCCTTTCAAGACTGAGAGAACACGAGAAATAATTATTCAATCTTGAAGGAATTATTCTTGTGATTAGTAGAGAACAATGACATAAATTTGATACCACTTTTATATCACCTTAATTTCCAATAATGATGTTCTATGATACATGGATCATATGCAGATACCCCTAAAGGAAATCTGCTTTGGATTCTTCAACACAACGATGATACAAAATAAACAACTAATTTGATCATCAATGATGAAATAATTATCAAGTTGAGGTAATTATTATTATAAATTAATCATAAATTAAATGTTAAAGGATCTTACCTAAGAATATTTTGGGTTTTCATTCATCCAATTCTTCGGATTTATTTGAAGAAATTAACAAAAAACATTGTTGGTCATGAGATAAAACAGTTCAATTTCACCCATAAAACTTTAATAAGCACATTATATTTTTTCATATCATGTCTATAAACTTGGTGAAATCTTTTCCAAAGGTTTAGTGGGCCTAAGGATCCACTTTTTATTCTATAGGATTGGATTTCACAATATCTACATCTCAACTTGAGGGGGGGGTCTTCTTTGGTTTTCTATTTTATGACTCCTTTTATTCCAATTTGTTCAACTTGACATAGTTGTTAGAGTATTTATCATTGTAAGATATTGAATATATGATTCAATGGTAAAAAAAATTCTAGGTCTATAGTTTGACTTAAATTTATGATATTTATTTATTTTTTCTTCTATACATTATAATAACTCAACCTCACATTGAGATAAGTGTTCTAGATACTCTAATTATATAAATTTAACAATAATTCATTTAAATGGGGATCAAAAGGGTATACCCTAGTGGTTATGTCTTTTTGGGGTCTCGAGGAGGTCTTAGGAGTGAAATGGAATGGATTGAATTACCAATTTAAGTCATTATTTGGAACATTGTTTTGTGGGTTATGATGACAAGTAACGGTTAAACCCTTTTTTTACCATCCAAATAAAATGGTTAGTGATGGAATAGTTAGGAAGATATATTTTTCATAAAAATATATATACCTTAAACTAATAAAAATAAAATGAATAAAAAGATAAATAAAATAATTATGAATGAATGAAAATTTTATTTGGTTTATTTTATAAATAATGATCTCACAAAACAACTTCATTCCATTACAATGCTCCTAAATAATGAAAAATTGATTTTAATTTCATTCCATAATGGTCCATTAATGATTAATTCATTCCATCCTATGATTACACATGTAAGACTAGTACCCAAACTCATTTAGTTTTTAATTCAATACACTATCATCATAAAAAATTTATTATCCTACTCAACACATATTCCATGAAAATAACTTCAATTAACACTAGGTAAATATTTGATATGATCATACCAAGTAATATTATTCATAATAGAATTATCACATATAAGATAACATATTTTCGATCATGTAGACAATTTTTATGGTGAAAATGAAAGATTGGTATTGTGGGATGAGAAATGAAAATTAAGCCTTGTTTTTCATGGCCTCCTGCTCACTGTTCTTCATATTTAGGTTATCAAACCCTGTATTACATTAGATGACCCATCATTTTTTTGGAATCTAATATTGAAACACTTTGATAAGGGATCTCCCCTTATACAAAATAGGATAGTACTCACTATTTTATAAGATCTCCCCTCATATACAATAGGAAAATACCCCTTATTGGCATTTTGTAGAACAATGATATATATGAAGTGGTTTTAATCACACTACAGATCAACTCTCTCCCTAATTAGATCAGTTTTATTCAATCATGGGGTAACGAGGACTACAAAATTTTTCATATATCTTCATAATCAACATCTTATATCACCCTCACCTCATAGATGCTACTCTCAATCCACAATTCACATAGAAACTCTATATGGACACCACAAGGAGCCTCATAATAGACCCATGGTACACCCCATTCACAACCCTCATAAGGCCTCTGATTTGAGGGATAATAATCTCTTGCTCCACTTGGTCCACCCACACTACATACCTTCTCTCAAACATCTTAATATCTTTCACATACTGATTCACCACCTTCCTCACCCACCCCTTCTGCTTCTAGTACCCATTATCTGCTAGCACTTTGATCATCACCTTCACCCCGATCCCCTCACACTTTCAATGATCCTTCCAGTTTCTCATCTCCTTTTCCTTATCCTCCTCCCTCATAAATTCATCAAGTTCCAACTCCTTGCTATTTCTATTTCTATTCCTTAACCCACCACCACCATTCCTCTCCACACTGAAGCTTTCTGATAATAGATTTGAACAATTTACCTTGGTCTTGGATGATGTTGAAATGAGTAAAAATTCAACCTTCCCATCATTCTCGATCTTTTCTAAATGAACTTTAAGATATGGATTGGTGGTTTTGGTGATTAATTTCTCAGTATTCCCGATATGCCTATGGATCTCCCTCGTTGGCTTCTCCCCCTCCACCATGCCCACCCAGGACTACTTATGCTTAAACCTCCCCTAGAAAAGGATCTCATAGTCTTGATCAATATATGCTATGAACCAACATTTCAGTGTATCCTCGACCTTGCACTTCCCTATCTAACCTATGTACTTCAGGGAATCTATTACTGTGTCCCACATTGTGGAGTTCATTTGGATGTGGTGGTGGTCATCAATGTACTCATTGTACATGATGGTGGTGGTGATGTGACTAAAGTGGTGGATGTGCTTCATGTACACAAGTAAGAGAACCTCAAACTCCTTTGAGTAGATACTAACAATATAGTTTGGGTTTTGGACAAACACCTATATCTGCCACTAGTGGATCTCGCTCATGCAGTGGCACATGAACCAATTATCATCCTGATACTGCTTTTAGAACATCTGACAATACCAATGGAGTTTTTTCATTCCCTTGTTTTTTATATGGTTTTCGATGGATTTCAGGGTGAAAATATCATTCTTTCAAATTAGAAATTATTAACTCGAATATCTAGTCTCACAAGTCAGTAGGGAAAAAATTTCTTGCATTTTAATAATCAAAGAAAGAAAATAATTATAAGTGAATTTTATAACTAGTATGACCACAACATTACTGAAACATGACTCTACTAGAAAAGAATAAATATCATGCACAATCAGCACAACAAGATGGAATCTCTAAAGGTTTCTAGTCACACCTAAACACATGATCAGAATTTATAACTTCCAATAGAAAAAATAATGATGATCATTTGAAAATACATAAATTTTGAATAATATTCAAAAAATGTCAGAACAAAATTATTATTATTTTTCAATGATAAACAATTATTATACTAAATAGTAACTAAATATAAAAAATCAAAAGGTTTCTACTAGAATCATGAAAAGCAAACAAAGTATAGATGCAATGAAAATATTTTTTAAATAGAAAATTATAGTGATGAAACATAACTTGTTTTCAATGTAATTTATGGTCAATCATAAAATTATATATTTAACACGATTTTTATATCAATTTTATTAAATTCATGTTAATTTTTGGAAAATAATACAAACTTGTTCCATCCACCTAGTGGGTACTCCCCCCCATGCTTGCTAACATCCCTTAAACTTAAACCCAATAATAATACACCACCAATTTTCATTCTAAAATTAAAAACATGCTTAATTGGATTATTTTTTAAAACATGTGGTGGGAAATGAACTTTATTTCATTCTAAACTTATGAAAACATACTAATAACATCAGTTAATAACACACGATTCATCGATGTAAATATTTCATTAGAAATGGAAAACAATGGTAGAATAGATTTTGGAAGAAGGTGAATACCTATAAATGGATTGTAGAAGTATGAATTGAATAATATGTTAAGAAAACTCTAATGAACACCATAAAATCTTTTTTAGAATGAGTTGATAAGATAAATAACTTTACCGAGGCATTTTGTGCACCATCTTTTTTTCTTTGAATGCATTAAATGTTGGATCATTAATGTCAGATCAGATAGTGGGAAGGTGCATATGAGGTCTAATGAGTTCATATAATTGTGATAGAGTGTAAAAAAGATCATTGTGAAAATGGAGACCTGCAAATGGACAAGTCAGTGGGGTTTAAGAAGGGGGATTGAAGATTGGGGATTTGGGTGAGTTCCATAGAAACCAATAATCTGATAGGCAATGTTTTTATATGGATTGGGGAAAAGATAAATGTTATTTTATTGCATATAATGACAACTCATTGGATAAGTTAGAAATTTATAATTTTAAAAAATAAATATAATTATTTAAAAATATTTTTATGATTACAATAAATACAAATACAATTTCAATTATTATAATTTTAATTACATTTTGTATTATAATATATTTATAATTTTAATAGTTTCAACTTCAATTAAGGCTAACATTAGTTAAAATTTTCATTCATGTAGATTTTTCTTCTCATGTTATAGGTAATGGAAAATCCACTACAGTATGCTTAAGTATGAGTGGTTTGGAGAGGATATGGGAATCGAACTTTGGGGTAGATTTAAGACTCATTTTATAAGATCTAAGATCATTATTTTATCCACTTATTTTAGTTTAGTTTTTCATATGGAGAATCATCGAGTGAATTTTAATTTTGTGTTACATGACTGTATGAAATTACATAAATATTTTAGGGTTTGAGATATTCATTATTTATGGTAGTTGAATTTATTTTCCACTGCTTGATTCTTTATATGGTGATTGTTATTATGATTAGGGATCACAGAGGAGGTTATATGGGTCTCCACCATAGTGTCACTATTTTTTTGGAAAAACACTTTACAATATGGAACCATCAATTATATTATATTTTAATTTTATATTTGAAATATTGGTAGAAAGGAGAAATAATGATCAATACTTGAGAAGAAAACATTTTTTTGACCAACACATTTGCAGTGGAAGTTCAAATTACCTAGGAGTATGGAATACAATTAATATTCAATGGATAATTGTCTGGTTGATTTTTTTGGGATATGGAATATATTTTTTCCTTTTAAAATATAAATCATTAATGAAATTTCTCACCATAATAACTGTTTTACAATTTTTAAACTCTTCTATAAGTTTTCAATTGTATTACAAATAAAACTATTTAATGAAAACATATTTTAATGTGTTTCTTTCATTTTCTATTATTCTTCCAAATACATGAATTTATTAAAACCCAATATTTATAACGAATTGATATCTTATTAATTTAGGGTTGATTAAATTTATCTTGAAATATTAACTTTATTTTGATCATCATTCATGGTATAATATATTTCTATTAAATATTCATATTATTTGTATCATGGATATGATTATTTACTAAATCATATACCATTTATATATATGGTTTTTTACTATTAAAATTATTTGTTTGGATAGGGAAATATTAATATTCTATATTCATTGTACAATATGAGTGCTTATTTATAAGACATATTGTTTGTGAATTAAATTAACCATTCTATATATAAGGATTGAATTGGAATAGTAGTGATGGGTTGGGAACCATTATATATATCCCCATGATGCATTAAGTATCATTAGAAAAATTAGTTGTGTAGACATATTAAATTGATTTTTGGAATATTCCTACCCATAGATTAAACTATCTTGGAAAAATGATTTAGTAGTAAATATATCATGATATCTGATATCATGGTGTCAAACATAAAGCATTTCATTCATTGAGAATTCAGTTATTATTATCCATGATATTTTATGCATTGATATTATCCACAGATGAATATCATGATTAATTTATTGATTAAATGACATGTGGTTTCAGTTATTTACCTTTCCATGTTTATTATGTATTATTATCTCATGACAGATTTCATTGTATGTAACCCTTACTGATCATTTTAACTCACCCTTATTTTGTTTTCCTTTCCCCAGGATATGAAAAAGGAATTATTGAATAAGTTCAAGGATAAATATTGTTTACTAATTCTATGTTTAATATATTTTTTAAATGTAAAAAATCATAATCATTTATGTATTTATTTATTCAATAATATTAAATTATTCGGTCAGTTGAGATGCGATCTCTTATACCTTATGCCAATGTAATAAAGTAGCCACTGGATTTGGGTTATTGGAGTTGGGGTTTGTAAAAATTTAATCATGGTTTAATCATCTGAAAAATGTTATCCAAGATATAAATATCATATATTTTCATTATATTCATATTTAAAATCATCCATAAATATTAGATTAGAAAAATTAATTACACCATTCATGGAGATGGTAGGTTGTACATATGCATTAACGTTTTTTTCACTTTCTGATGGATGGAATGAAAGAAAGAAAAATAACAATTAAACTTTATAGAATTATTATTATATCATATATATAATATATATTCATTAAATCTATCCTTATTACTATCCAGTTAAATTAGAAATGAAAAACAAAATCTCATCACTTTGTGGAGGTGGTAGTCAACACATATACACGAGTGATGTTATCATTTTCCAAAGGATGGGAAGATGGTGGATAGTGGTTATTACCTCATCATAATAACAATTTATTATATTTAAGATACTGAATTAATTATTTTATAATTGATTCTAATGATTTATAGATGGTATAATGAAATATAAAATTGAAAATGACCAGTTAAGTGTTATACCTCTTCGTTGAGAAACCTTCTTTAGATTACACCTTAAGCCTTAAAGGGATGATATTTTGAAAATACCCGAAGTTATAAGTTGTTTTAATGGAATATAGGATGATATTATGTTATGGATTGTCTGATATATAAGGCTAAAACATTGTGAATAATGAATAATATGAGGTTCCCTTTTATAAATGAGGGGAGAGACGCTTTTGGAATTACTTAAAGTGTTAAATTAATATAAATTAATTTTTATGGAAAAATGGATCCAAACTAATATAATTATAATATTAGATGAGTAATATTCAAAATCCACTCATAAAATAAAATTTTATCAAGTTTTGGTTATGTTTTTTCCTTATCTCTTAGTTTTAACTCCCCATTAACCCTTTGACAACTATCACAATATCAGATTTTTATACTCTTTAAGGGTTAAGAATGTTACCATAAAAGGGAACGTGTCTTGTAAATAGACCATCATTTATATTATCAACCATATAAAATTTAATTGGACGAATATAGTATTTTATGAATTTTAAATCATTTAATAAAATATTTTTTATTATAAAATATCATTAATTCCATTTTTGGAACTATTCATTTAATTTGACATTGAAAACAACATGATAGAAAATAAATTTGAATATAAACCTGTAAAACATACCTAATATATTATATTAATCTATAAAATTATTGGGACACTATAAATTACTCAAAAAATTACTTTTAGAGTTTTTAAAATCATTTACCCAACTTTTATAGTGCTTACACAAGAATTGTGTCAGTGTTGCGTAAGCATTTATAATAATTATTTCATCACAAAAAATTGAAAATAAATTACCATGATAAAAATAATTCATATTTAAAATAACCATTTATAACGCAAAACAATTTTTTTATCCCTGTAAAAAATTATTATATATATTAAATGTATGAAAGTAACATTTTTTACTTTATCTTTTACTAACATTATAAAGGTCAAAATCAATGTAAAATGAAAAAAAATAAAAATTTATTATGGTTACTATTCATATTGACAAAAAATTAAAGGAAACTATTTAAATTTTTTTATCAAATGATTCCAAAAATGGAATCTATTTTTCATGATTCAATTTCAAGAAGTGGTGGAATATAATTTAAGGTAAATATAAAAAATGCAGTGAAAAACAATTTTTCCTAAAAATGCCATTTTAAGTACAAAAATATTTTTATTCCAAATAGAACCATAAAATTGATTTAGATGAACATAATTAGATCAATAATAAGATAATATAATTAATTTTACTTTGAAACCATTTTAATATAAAATAGAACTTATTAAATACTTGAAACAAAAAATATAGTTTTCAATAAAAATCAGTATTTTTCATTATTCAATAGAAAATAAATCCTTTCAAAAAAACACAAAAAATACACTGTAAGAAAATCATGATATAATGGTTTAAAAAATATATCCTTCTTATCAAATTAAATTTCTAAAAGTTCCAAAATTAATTATAATATTCACTCCCAAAATGAAATAAAACCCATTTTTGAAGAAAATTTATTTTTTAAGAATAAAATGACTTTAATAAAAATTTATTTCTTATTTATTAAAATTAATTCATAAATTTTTATTAAGAGATTTATATATATTTCATAATGTGTTTAATATGACTCGTACTCATAAATTCAACGATTAGGCGATAACTGTCACATAGTAATATTTCAATAGTATAACATAGTTTGTTTAAACTCGGTGTTAAATGTTTAGAAAAATGTCAAAGAAATAAAATTTATTTATAAATAAATATATCATAAAATCTCAAGGTGTAAAAATTATTTTCATTATCACATGGTATACATATATTTAAGAAAATGTTTCCTCATACAGAAGAGGGGAGAGATAGAATGAGCATGAAACCTAACACATGAGTGATAGGATTTTTTATGCATGTCATATTATATACTAGGATTGATGTTGCCTACAACTTGATCATTATAATGACCTGAAAATTTTGTAATATAAGAAATGTTATTTTATAATGAATATTTTATTATGAGCATATAAAAATACTATTAAACTTCATAATAAAATTACACATCATGCATAAATATTGACTAGTACAACTACGAACAATAGAGGGATATCACTACTACAAAAAAGGGAAAGGGAAGCGCCACCTTTTATCAGCGTAAAGAAAAAAGCACTGATAAAGGAACCCTGTATCAGGTCAAAAATTTTAGCACAGATAGAGGGATGCTTTATCAGCGCTAAAATTTTAGCGCTTATAAAGGGTACCCTTTATCTTTACTTTTTTAGCACTGATAAAGAGTCCCTTTATAAGCACTAAAAAAAGCGCTGATAAAGGCTACCTTTATGAGCACTAAAATTTTAGCGTTGATAAAAGGAGGATTTATCATCTGTTTTTTAGCACCGATAAAGGTATCCTTTATCAGCGCTTTTTTAGCACTGATAAAACCGTAGTCCCATATTTTATAAAATCGGGCGCACAATATCCTCTTTTTATCACGCCCTCTAGCTCTCACAGTACTGTACCCCTGCGGCAACTCCCCTCCCACCCGATCTTCTTGTTGCTGGACTTATGCCACTAGCCCTACTCCTTATCCTCCCCCTCGAACCCCTTCTGTGGATCCTCCTCCCCGGAAACCCTAATTCTCTTCCTCTCTACTCAACCCTACTCCCCACGAACCCTACTCCTCCATTTCTCAACGGTTTGCAGCTCCTCCCATGCACCTCCTCCTATGGCGGTCGTGCATTCCCCTCCCGACGTAGCGCAGAAGGCTCTTTAAAATATAAGGTGAATTTATTTTCTCTTTTTCTTGATTCTCTTCTTGAACTTTCTTCTTAGAAAGGATGTGACAAAAATTCTGATACAGTTTTTATGTTTTTTTGTTATGGTTTTAATGGTTAATGGTCATACATAGGCCTTTTAGATTACCCTCATGAGTTAAGTCATGTTTTATTTGAGTATTCTTCTCATTCTTATGAAATATTTGATAAATCTTTAGTTGAGGTTGGGGACATGAAATTTCTCCTTATTTATTATGTGTAAAGTGTGGAATTATCATGTTATTTTGTTTTCATTGGATGGATAGTACTGATTAACCTAAATTCTATAATGAATTACACTAAAGGAAATTAAAGTGAAGAGGGGGTTTTGCATGTGATTTATGAAGTTCCAATTATATATTTATGGATTTATTGGTGTTGTTGCTAAGTGATTTATTCTTTATGTTTTGAAAAAAATTTCTTACTACTAATAATATGTTATAATCACCTTTCATAATTTTCTAGTCACTTAAGGTAGGTAATGAATTGGTTGTATAGAAATATGTAATTAAATTGTTATATTTAAACTATAAATTCTACTTTAATATAAAAGAATGTTTAAGCAGGAGTTTTTAGTGTGAATTTGTTATATGTTTTCCCTTTCATACTACTATGTATGGGTTATTTATCACTATGATTATAAGGGTGATGGTTGATTGATGTGGTTGGGAGCATGTGGTGTTGTAATTAATACGGTAGTGATGGATGGATTATTGTGTGGTTATGATAGCAATGATATGGCTATTTAGGTAGAAAATAAGTGGTTTTATGGATTTTAGAATGTCTTTAGTGGTATTTTATGTTATGAAAATTTAGTTGTTATTGGGTGGTGTTATAGTTTCCTTTTGGCATGGAATATGGTTGGAATAAATGAAAAGAGTAATGGGTGATGGGTTGGAAATGATAAATGATGGTTTGTTAAATGATTAATGATAATGATTGGAATAATTATGTTTAATAAATGGTTAAAGATATAATAAATGTTATTAATGATTAGTTAATAGATTATAGTGGATAATGATTTAATGATTGGTTTTACATTAAAATGGTTATCAATAGAAATTCATATGGTAATAAAAATCCAAGAAGTTATAATGTTAAATTAAATGAGAAGTTGGTAATTTTTATATAGATGCTTATGTTATTTTTTGGGGATTATTTGTGTCATTATAATGTAAGTGGTTATTAGAGGGTGGTAGTAACAAGGAACTGGTTGACGTGGGTGTTTGAAATGTTATTTTGGTGTAAACCCTTAGAAAGGATTTATGTGCGACTATATACTTATTATATTTTGTTATTATTTCTTACGCACCACCACTTGAGTTAAGTAACCTAATTGAAATCCATATGGGTACTTTGGTTTTGAGTGTTTTTCTCAATATCTAGGTTATAGAGGGAACACATATATAACCACTCCCTCTTCCCTTATCCCCCTTCACACTTAGTATGAGTTGTAATGTCTCACAGTGGGTGTATATATACGACCTATAACAATTTTAGGTTTTGGTGTATATATATTCTTGTTGACATGATTATGTGTATTTGGTGTGGATACATAGTGGGGGTTGTGCATTGTAGGAGGAGAGTATGATGTTTATGTCCTCCATGTTCATGATATCATACTGTGATGAAGATGTGATGTGTGGTTGTGATGTGGATATGGTTTTTATGGGTTTGTGACATGTGTTTGTGTGGATATATGGTTATGAGATTATATAGAAGGGGTTGAAGCATAATAAATATTCCATTAGAGTTTGAGAATGACTAGATTAGTGGGGAAGTGGATGTGGGGTAATTTATTAATATATATTCTTTTGATATTATGTTACTATACTTGAATGTGATATTGGGTGAGTGATCCTTGGTGAGATTGGGTGATATATAACCATATATTGGTGTGTATTAGTTCTGTTATTTATTCACTAAGGCATTAATATATTTCATACACATTTTTCATGATAGGTTTTGAGAAGGATCCTACTGAGTATACTTTTATTCTCACCCCAATTTATATAATTATTTTTATAAGTTTTTGAATATGGATTTGGTGACCTAGATGGAAATTACTATCTTGAGTCTAGGAGTTACTACCTGAGCCACTGGTGTAGGATTTTTTTATATTTTATTTTAGATACCTTTTTTATGTATGAAATTCACATGAATTATGGATTGGGTTTTATTTTATATTATATGAAGTTGATTGGTGGTTTATATCTATTCTTGGGATTTATGATGGAAACACCTCCCATTTCTTTATTTTATACCCTCAATGCTAGTCTCCATCCTATGTACTATTAGATGTAGGATTCATGAATTACACTTATTTTCACTACCATTTTAGGAGTGGTTCCTAGTGGTGGTGAGTTATGATTGTGTGGTATCTGAGCTTTAGTTGAGAGTTAAGATGGAGTTTGGAATTAGACACTCATGAGGATTGAATGGAATGATAGTTCAATAATATTTGTTAAAATTCTCATATGGAATAACATGGGATACTATCTATGACACAAGTAATTATCCCCCCTGTGATTTAAAGTAAGTAACTTGATCTTACCAAAAAATATTAGGCATGATGATATTGAATGTAGGGTAGAGACCTATGATTGGTAGATGTATCATTCTTGATTATTCTTGTATTTGGAAGTCTTGGTTTTTGTATTTTAACCATAAATACTAATATTTGAGATTCAAAAAGGATGGAGATGAATAAAGATTGGATGGATGCTAATCGTTTGAAAATAGAGTATGAGAATAGAGTGAAAGAGTTCATAAAGTTTGCAAAGGATCACACAAAGGATTCTTCTCAAATCCTTTGTTTGTGTTTACATTGTTGTGATTCTATACTAATTAATTTAGAGGAGTTGGAAGAACATTTTATATGTCACGGAATAGATGAGAGTTATAAATGTTGGAATAAACACGGAGAAAAAGAGAATGTAGCTACTGGATGGGATAAAACTATGTTTTATGGATCATCAGATATGAATACAAATATGGATAATATAGAAGACCATATAGAGGATGTGATTACAGACGTCAATGATGATGAATATCGTATTGAATAAATGACAAGGAAAATTGAAGATGAACTCCGTGATTGCCCAAAATTGTTTGAGAAGTTAAAGAGTTGTGCAAAGTCACCATTGTATTATGGTTTCACTAAATATACAGCATTGTCAGCTGTACTAAATTTGTATAAATTGAAATCAGGCAATAGATGTAGTGATGTTAGTTTTATGGAACTAATTTCTCTCTTGAATGACATGCTTTCGGAAGATAATGAGCTCCCAAGCCGTACATATGAAGCTAAATAAATGCTATGCTCGATGGGTATGATTTCTAAAAGAATACATGACTTCCAGAAAGACTGTATATTGTTTCACAAGGAGAACAAGTCACTTACAGAATGACCAAAGTTTGGTGATTCTCAAGAAATATGAATCTAGTCCTATGAATGTTTTATGGTACTTTCCAATCAATCCAAGGTTTAGGCGTCTATATAGAAGTGAAGAAACTGTATGAAAATTGTCGTGGCATGCAGATAAAAGAAATAAAGATGGGAAATTACATCATCCGACCGACTCTTCTAAATAGAAGAAAATTGATCATGAGTATCCTAGATTTGGAAAAGAGCCGAGAAACCTTCGGCTTGAGTTATCTACAGATGGAGTGAATCCTTTTGGTTTTCAAACCAGCACTCACAGTACATGGCATGTTATGTTGGTAAATTATAACTTGCCACCCTGGTTATGTATGAAGCAGAAATTTATCATGTTATCTATGCTTATATCAGGACCAAAACAACCATGTAACAATATTGATGTTTATTTGTCTCCTTTGATTGAGGATTTTAAGTTATTGTGGGATTCAGGTGTTATTTTTTATGATGCTTATAAAAGTGAATACTTCACATTGAGAGCGATGTTGTATGGGATGATAAATGATTTCCCTGCTTATGGAAATTTGTCAGGCTATATCATTAAAGGAAATCAAGGGTGTCCCGTGTGTGAAGAAGATATGGAATCAATTAGGTTGAAACATTCATCAAAATATGTGTTTCTAGGACATCGTAGATTTCTACCTCGTCATCATAAGTACCGATCTTGGATGACACTATTCAATGGAAGTTCAGAACAATGCACAACACCATCTCCACTAACAGGTGATCAGTAGTTTGAGAAAGTAAAAGATGTGAACATTTTTTTTGGTAAACCATTTTCGAAAAACCTTACAAAAATCAGTTTAAAAAAGAGATCAGTTTTTTTGAGTTACTATACTGGAATTGTTTGTACGATAGACATTTTCTTGATACGATTCATGTGGAAAAAAATGTATGGGATAGTGTTATCAGAACGTTGCTAAATGATCCTGAAAAAACAAAGGATGGAATTAAGGCAAGGTTAGACATGGTTGACATGGGAATATGAGAAGAGTTGGCTCCCGTGAAGGGTGAAAATCAAATGTTTCTTCCTCCATCTTCTTACACTCTTTCTAGGGAGGAGAGATATCAGTTTTGAAACTTATGCAATGATGTAAAGGTTCTAGAGTGGTATTCATCAAATATCAAGAACATTGTGTCAATGAATTATTTGAAGTTAAAAGTTTTGAAATAACATGATTTCCATGTTTTCATTCAAGATTTAATTCCTATATATTTACGTTTCATTTTTCCCAACAATGTTTTTCATACGTTAACAAAACTTGTTTTCTTTTTCAAATCTATATGTAGCAAAGTTTTAGACCCGGTGAAATTTCCAGCTACGGAAAAAGAAATTGTCATCATATTGTGTGAATTAGAAATGTTCTTCCTTCCAATATTCTTTGATATGATGGTTCATTTGATTATTCACTTGGTGGGAGATATTTGACTTTGTAGTCCTATTCACTATAGATGGATGTACCCCATTGAACGGTATATGAATATTTTGAAAGGGTATGTCAAAAATTGAATTTGGCTAGAGGGTTGTATAGTGGAGCGATATATTGTTGAGGGAGCCATTAAATTCTGTACTTAATACCTATCTGATGTGGAAATCATTGGTCTCCCAAAATCTCGTCACACTGGATGCATTGTGGGTGAGGGAATTTTTGGAAGAGATGTTGTGACAATCAGTATTATAGATCGGGAGTAGACCCAACTTTATGTTTTTCATAATAGTTGGGAGGTTTATCCATATATTAAAACTCAAAAATAAATTATTAGGCATTTGAATCCATCAAGGGATGAAAAATGGATATCAAATGCACATAATCACCAATTTATAGGATGGTTTCAGGACCATATTTTTAAAGAGTTAGATGAAAATATGAAGTCAATTTCAGAATGACTTCGATGGATAGCCTCCAGACCAAGTGTGTATGTATTATCTTACAATGGTTTTGTAATTAATGGTTATACATTCTATACAGATGAACATGATAAAGACAGTACCATGAAAAATAGTGGAGTAACACTTGTGACTGAAGTGATGCATGTTTCTTATAGTTAGGACAGAAATCCAATTTATACAAATATTTCATACTTTGGCATTATCAAACAAATATGGGAGTTGGATTATACGACATTCCAATTGCTGATTTTTCAATGAAAATGGGTTGATAACAATAGTGGTCTTAAAATAGATGAATGAGTATTTTTGAATGTTGATTTTAGTAAAGAAGGGTACAAATACGAATAGTTTTTAATGGAATCACAAGCGGTACAATTTTTTTATGTTTCATATCCCACAAACCAAAAGTGTTCGATTGTTCTGTTATCGACAAAAACTACTGAAAGGTCTGATGAAAATTCAGTTGAGGACGATCCTTTTAGTGGTACGCCATAATCATTTCGCAAGGGTCCCAATGTAGATGATGTTTTGTATGTTAGAGGAGACCACAATGAAGGGATTTGAATAATCGATATAGGTTTAAAATCTCTTCAGCCTTTGAAAAAAATAATGAGAGTTTAATAAACAAGTTATATTTTGTTTGTAATATAGATCTTATTATCTCATGTTATTATCTTATCATTACTGAATTTATGTAATCTAAATTAAATGTTCAACCACTTTTTCAGATAATGACTTCTGTACGTTCTGGTTCTCCTAACCTCGAGGATGAAGAAGTCTCTCAAGCTATTGTTGTTGTTGTTGTTGCTGCTGCTGCTACTCACAATGTAGAACAACAACAAGTTTCTGAACCTATTGTTGCTCCTAGTGTTGAGGTCTAACAACCATCAGCACATGTCGTTGATACCATTCTATATGAACATATAAATGATGTTGATATCAATGAAATGGTCGGGGATGAAGGACTGCTATCACAGAAAACACAGGTACGTCGTAGTTTGACGATGTTAGCCAAAGTTCTTAAGGTGAAAATCAAAGGCATAAAATTTGATGTCGGATGGAATGCATGATGCCAACATGTGAATCCCAAAAATGATATGTTTAGTAGTTACATTGGAATTGTCACTCGGAAATGCGTACTGATTGACATAGATTCATGGTACCATGTTGTGTCCGGGATGAAGGTTGTGATCTGGGAAGAAATTACAGTAACATTATGATATTATTTCTTTAATTTACTAGAAAAATAAAATAATGAAACAGTGTCTTACTCTTCTCAATCTCTTATAGAGTACATTTATAGTAGATTTTTCACACAAGAATTATGTACTAAGGCTTGTGGGAAGTATACATCGAGGTTTTTGCACTATTTTAACAAAATGTGACCTGAAAGATTTTAAAGGTAAAATAAACATGCACCCACCCCTTGTCTCTGCACAAATGATATCCCAAGAAGCATGGGATGCATTTATTGGCCACCATGGGGATGAGAAGTTTTAGGTACATTATGGGTGATAATATTTTGTTTGAGGATACATGTATTCATCACTTTTATTGTCAATATTTCATTTATGAAACAACAACTTAGTAATAAAAATAAGAAACGTGCATCAAAACCAACATACCTCTATCCTAAAGCAAGGATGGGGTACACTTCACTAGAAAAGAAAATGGTATGTATTTTAAATTTATAGTAATATTGATAGGTTCCATGAAATAACATCATAATTATTGTTCTATATTTATATGTAGATTGATGAGTCTAAAACCAAAGACACTTCCATCCCACGTCATGTGCTATGGAAGGAGGCATGTGTGAATAAGGAATGAAAGGTATTAGATGAAAACACAAAAAAAGTGTGGGAAATATGTGTAAGTATGAAACGATGATAAAAATATTTGTTTTAAATTCATATTACATAAAAATTATTAGTTATTTTTTTTATATCCAAAAGTCACAGGAATCATCTACTCCTGTAGCAGATGCAGACCTATTATTGATGGCTTTGAAGCGGCCAGAAAAATGCAGTCATGTCAGAGGTGCGGGGTTTGGGGTGACACCCCGAGTATATTATGAGAAAAAAAGAAACAGATGATAGAGTTGAAAAATTGAAACAAATGAGATAAATACTAGCAACTCTTGAAGAACGATATCAATGGCTGGGAGAGTTGCTAGCAACTTTTATGGGTGGGAAGCAAGAAGAAGATACAACTCAGGAACAACCAGCATGAGGTATTTATTTCATTTTTTCTCAAGATAAACCTTTAAAAATTAATGAAAAAAGGTTTTGAACCAATTAATGTTATTATATATGGAGAAATTAAAGGGGGTGACAAGAAACATTGGCTCAAAATCATGTAAAGGATCAACCAACCGATCCCAAAGAGTTAATGAAAGCAAAATAAAACCACCTGTTATCTATCCACACTTACTAGTATTGAAGACTCATTTGGATAAAAAGATAAGAGGTTGTAGTGGTCATATGGTGGTTTTCGAAAAGAATATATATGAAGAGTAATGTCAAGATTTCGTTGCTGCTGAAAATGTAAATGAGATTCTTGAAAATGGTTGGATAGGCGTCACAATTATAAATTTATATATGAGGTATGTTTTCATGAATTGATTTTCTAAAAGTTTATATAATGTGAAAATTATGACTAAATTAATTTTATATTATTGACAGATGTATATATGAAAAATAGTTGAAGGAATTTCCCCATGAGCCAAAATTCAGACTCTTCAGTCCTCATACCACATCAACACATCTAACGAAATTAGATCCATCAAAAAAGGATGAAATAGTAAATGGCTTGCTGGAAACATTTGAAAGAAAGATTACAGATGAAAAACTCTTCCTAATACCAACCAAGCAGGGGTAAAACTCTACGATTAAATCATATCAATTATATTTTCACTTCTTTTATTAATTATTCCTTTTGTGTTTTTAGGCAACATTGGCTGCTAATTGCGGTGAACTTGGATACTCCAAAGATTTATTTTCTGGATTCAATGCAAGGATATCCAAAAAACAAACCACACATGATTGAGTTTATGAATCTGTAAGACACTACATCCTACGTTTTAGGTCTAAACATCATGTAATATAATTTATATTATCTTTTACTGAGGATTCTGTTATGATAGGGAAGTGTATCATTATCTTCTAAAAAAGGAATGAGGACATGGGATAAGTATAAGGAGGTGATCAAGTATTACATATGGAAAAATATCAGGGTATATATAATAAAATTTCACTATCCAAACTCATATCATCACAAGTTACTTATTCTCCTAATGATCAAATTTTTTGCAGTTTCCAAAAAAAACAAATGATAATGATTGCGGTTATTAAGGGGATCAAAAGATGAAAATTTGTTGTATGTAAATGTTAATAGGAAAATTTAAATTTCTATTAAATAAAACATCCTTTCTCAAATGAGTCATTTTCTCATTTTAACAGATGAAATGCACCAACAACATGTAAGAATGATGAACCACTTTTCTTTGGGATTTGGATAAGAAAAACCTGTAAAATATTCAAAATACCTTCATATCCAACCAAATGCATTAATATTGTGTTGATACATTAGGAGAAAAATCTATGGGTGTGTTGGTGATGTGTACGAGTCAACCTCTCCTCAATCCGAGTCATGGTGTGGCCGGTATCACTCAAAGTGTCTCTCTTTTGTTTAAAATGGTCAAAATTTTAAGTGAAAACAACAATTGACCTATGTAAATCCAACCAAACACATTATTATTGTGTTGATCCTTTAGGATAATGATACATGGGTGCATTGGTGATGTTTATGAGTCAACCCCACCTCAATCTGAGGCACGGTGTGTCCGGTATCACTCAAAGTGTCTCTCTTTTGTTTAAAATGGACAAAATTTTAAGTGAAAACAACAACTAACCTACGAAAATATGACCAAACATATTCATATTGTGTTTATCCTTTATTAGAACAATAAATTGGTGCATTGGTTACATGTAAAAGTCAACCCCAACTCAATCCGAGCCACGGTGTGACTGGTATCACTTTAAGTTCCTCTCTTTTGTTTAAAATGGACAAAATTTCAAGTGAAAACAACAACTGAAATATTAAAATCCAACCAACCACATTCAGATTATGTTGATCCTTTAGTAGAATGATCCATTGGGGCGTTGTTGATGTGTACGAGTCAACCCCACCTCAATTCGAGGCATGGTGTGGCTGATATCACTCAAAGTGTCTCTCTTTTGTTTAAAATGGACATAATTTTAAGTTAAAACAACAACTGACGTACGAAAATCCAATCAAATGCATTTGGATTGTGTTGATACTTTAGTAGAATGATCCATGGTTCATTTTGGACGCGTAATAGTCAACCTTGCCTCAATCTAAGGCACGGTGTGGCTGGTATCACTCAAAGTGTCTCTCTTTTGTTTAAATTGGACAGAATTTTAAGTGAAAACAACAAATAACCTACGGAAATCTGACCAAAAGTATTCGGATTGTGTTTATCCTTTATGATAATGACCCATGGGTGTGTTGGTGAAGTTTAAAAGTCAACCCCACCTCAATCCAAGGCACGGTGTGACTGGTATCATTCAAAGTGTCTCTCTTTTGTTTAAAATGGACAGAATTTTAAGTGAAAACAACAACTGACGTATGGAAATCCAAAAAAACGCATTAATATTGTGTTTATCCTTTAGGAGAAAAATACATGGGTCATTTAAGATGTGTACGAGTCAACCCTGCCTCAATCCAAGGCACAATGTGTTCAGTATCACTCAAAGTGTCTCTCTTTTGTTTAAAATGCAAATAATTTTAAGTGAAAACAAAAACTAACGTACAGAAATCCAACAAAACGCATTCATATTTTGTTTATACTTTATGATAAATATCCATGGGTGTGTTGGTGATGTGTAAGAGTCAACCCCGCCTCAATCTGAGGCACGATGTGGCCGGTATCACTCAAAGTGTCTCTCTTTAGTTTAAAATGGACAAAATTTTAAGTGAAAACAACAATTGATGTATGGAAATTGGACCAAACACATTTTTATTGTGTTTATGCTTTAGTATAATGATACATGGGTCATTTTGGACATGTATGAGGTAACCACGCCTCAATCATAGGCACGTTGTGGCCGGTATCACTCAAAGTGTCTCTCTTTTGTTTAAAATGGACATAATTTTAAGTGAAAACAACAACTGACATACAAAAATCCAACCCAATGCATTTTTATTATGTTTATCTATTATTATAATGATACATGGGTGCATTGGTCACATGTAAAAGTCAACCCTGCCTCAATCCGAGGCATGGTGTGGCCGGTATCACTCATAGTGTCTCTCTTTTGTTTAAAATGGACATAATTTTAAGTGAAAACCACAACTGATGTTCAGAAATCCAACCAAACGAATTCATATTGTGTTTATCCTTTAGGATAACAATACATGTGTCATTTTGGATGTGTAAGAGTCAACCCCAACTCAATCCGAGGCACGGTGTGGTTGGTATCACTCAAAGTGTCTCTCTTTTGTTTAAAATGGACAGAATTTTAAGTGAAAACAACAACTGACCTATGGAAATCCGGTCAAACACATTCATATTGTGTTTATACTTTAATATAATGATATATGGGTGTGTTGGTGACATGTACGAGTCATCCCTTCCTCAATCTGAGGCATGGTGTGACAGGTATCACTCAAAGTGTCTCTCTTTTGTTTAAAATGAACAGAATTTTAAGTGAAAACAATAACTGACGTACAAAAATCTGACCAATCACATTAGGATTATCTTGAACCTTTAGGATAATGCTCCATGGGTCATTTTTGATGTTTAAAAGTCAACCTCGCCTCAATAAAAGGTGCTATGTGACCGGTATCACTCAAAGTGTCTCTCTTTTGTTTAAAATGGACAACATTTTAAGTGAAAACAACAACTGACGTACGGAAATCCAACCAAACACATTCGGATTTGGTTGATAAATTAGGAGAATAATCCATGGGAATGTTAGTTATGTGTACAAGTCATCACCACCTCAATCCGAGGCAAGGTGTGGCCGGTATCACTCAAAGTGTCTCTCTTTTGTTTAAAATGGACAGAATTTTAAGTGAAAACAACAACTGACGTATGGAAATCCAACCAAATGCATTAATATTGTGTTGATACTTTAGGATAACGATACATGAGTTATTTGTGACATTTATGAGTCAACCATGTCACAATATTAGGCATGGTGTGGCCGGTATCACTCGAAGTGTCTCTCTTTTGTTTAAAATGGACTAAATTTTAAGTGAAAACAACAACTGACCTACAGAAATCAGATCAAACGCATTTGGACTGTGTTTATACTTTATGATAACGATCCATGGGTGCATTGGTGATGTGTATGAGTCAATCCCACCTCAATCTGAGGCACAGTGTGACCATTATCACTCAAAGTGTCTCTCTTTTGTTTAAAATGGACAAAATTTTATGTGAAAACAACAACTAACATTGGGAAATCTGACCAAACGCATTAGGATTGTGTTGATCCTTTAGGAGAATGATCCATGAGCCATTTTTGACATGTAATAGTCAAACACTCCTCAATCCTAGGCATGGTGTATCCAGTATCACTCAAAGTGTCTCTCTTTTGTCTAAAATGGACAAAATTTTAAGTAAAAACAACAAATGACCGACTAAAATCCAAACAAACACATTCGGATTGTGTTGATAATTTAGGAGAACGATCCATGGGTGAATTTGTGACGTGTAAGAGTCAACCCCACCAAAATCTGAGGCACGGTGTGACCAGTATCACACAAAGTGTCTCTCTTTTGTTTAAAATAGATAAAATTTTAAGTGAAAACAACAACTGACGTACAGAAATCCAACCAAACGCATTCGGATTGTGTTGATCCTTCAGGAGAATGATCCACGGGTCATTTCTATATGAGTAAACCCCACTGGACACTAGCCCACCCCCTAGACACCCCCATGGACAACCCCCCACCCCCTGTACACCCACCCCACCCCCCTTGGACAGCCCCACCAACCCCTGGACCACCCCACCCCCTGGACACCACCCCAACCCCTGGACACCCCCACCCCTCTGGACACCCCCAACCCTAGAAATCCCCCCAACCTCCTATAATTCCCCACCCCCTGGACACCCCCATGGATAGCCCCCCCCACCCCACCCCCCCCACCCCACCCCCTCGACCCCCCCCAGACACCCCACACCTCCTAGATACCACCCCACCACTTGGACACCTCCCCCACCCCTTGGACACCCCCACCACCATGGAAAGCCACCCCACCCCCTGGACACCACCCCACCCCCCTTAGATAACCCCATCAACCCCCTGGACCGCCCCCACCCCCTTGGACACCACCCCACCACTGGACACCCCCACCCCTCTGGACACCCCCACCCCTGGAAATCCCCCCAACCCCCTAGACACCCCACCCCCCTGAACACCACCATGGACAACCCCCCTTGGAAGACCTCCAACCCCCTAGATGACCCCCTCAACAACTGGACACCCCCACCCCTCCTAGACACCCCCACCACCTGGACACCTCCCCCACCCCTGGACACCCCCACCCCCATGGATAGCCACCCCCACCCCCTGGACACCACCCCATCCCCCTTAGACAACCCCACCAACCCCCTAGACTGCCCCCACCCCCTGGACACCACCCCACCTTCTGGACACCCCACCCCTCTGGATACCCCCACCCCCTAGAAATCCCCCAACCCCCTGGACACCCCACCCCCCTAGACACCCCCATGGACAACCCCCCCCAAAACATCCCCCCCCCCCGGACACCCCCCTGGACACCCGCCAACAACCTGGACGACACCCCAACCCCTCCTTGACACCACCCCACCACCTAGACACCCCCACCCCCTAGACACCCCCACCCATGGATGGCCATCCCCACCCTCCTGGACACCACCCCACCCCCCTTGGACAACCCCCAACCGCCTGGACAACCCCCACCCCCCTGGACACCCCTATCCACCCGAACACCCTCCATCCCCCCGGACACCCACCTACCCCGCTTGGACAGCCACCCCAAACCCATGAACAGCCCCCAACCCCCGGAATTATGAATTGAATTCTTTATGTATTTAATTAAAATATGAATTATGTGTTAATGGTGTGTGGGTATACTTGTTGTATGGGTATACTTGGTTTAATTATCTTATGAATTATGTGTTAATTTTGTATGGGTATACTTGTTGAGTTGCTGAATTTTTTGCAGGTCTTGTTTGGGTGTGCTGCTACAGAATTTTATGTTACAGTAGAAAGGGAATTTCTCGATGCTTTTTTAGTGCTGATAAAGGAAGCCTTTATCAGCACTAAAAAACACCGATAAAGGATCAATTTATCAGGGAAAAAAACGTAGATAAAAAACACATTTATCAGTACTTTTTTAGCACTGATAAAGGAGTCTTTTATCAGTGCCTTTTTAGCACTGATAAAGTATCCCTTTATCAACTCTTTTTTAGCATTGATAAATTCTCCCTTTATCAATGCTTATTTAGCACTAATAAATCCCGCTTTGAGCATTGCTAAAGCCTGTGTTTGTAGTTGTAGATATAGACTTGGAAGAACAATAAATTCACTAAAACAAACTCCATATGATTGAATTCTCCCAATAAGATCTCCCTTTCCATAAATATCATAAAGGGAAATAGAATAATTAGAAAAAAATTGACATTATCAAAGGATGTTTAAGAAACATTGCACGTGAAATAGTGAATGAAGAAGAGAGAATGGTGGTTTATTTATAGGGAAATATGGGTATTCGACATGAGTAAATTTGGTAAATATGTCTGATGGTAATAATGACCATTAATTGATAATATGGTTTATTATTATTATTTTTGGTTACATAGACACATTTAAGTGACTGTCGAGATTATTTAATGATATAATCAAAATTGTATATTTTTCTAAAAATATGATTTATAGAAAATTTATAATATTTAAATAAAATTTATTTTTAATAAATAATATTATAAAATACTTTTTAAATGATAATATATTTTAACTAAGTCCTAAGGGATTTTTTATAATGGCCATATAGTTTACTATGACATAATAACTGTTAATTTTCAAGAAATAAGATTTTTTTACTTAAAATTTAAAATTATAATATTTATAAGAATTATCTTGATAAAATAAATATAATTTTAGATTCATTGAATTTAAATTATCATAGGGTGAATTTATGGTAATTTTATAGAAAATTAATTTTTGGGTTTGAAAGTGAAAATACTATTTTTATGAAATACAATAATTCTTTTGATATAATTCAGATATGATGAGGATTTTAAATTTTTAAATCCTTATTCTTGTTCAGAAATTATTTAAGGAATAACATAATACATAATTCATTACATTTTGAAAAACATGCATGGAATTTTGAAACCCATAATTTTATCTTTTCCAAAAAATTGTTTTTACGAGTTATTCGTGTATGACATTAAAATTAAATTTTATGACTTTTATAAATTGAATCAAGTAAAATGGATTAAATATTTTTAATTATAAGGTTAAAATTAGTTAATAATGTCATTTTAATTTTTAGGTATAAAATAGTTATCATGGTAAAAGAGTTACCATCAATAGGTAAAATAATATAAAGGGTTAAAATTAAAAGCTAAAGACTTAAGCCAACTAAAAAATTAAATAATTAAATGGTAGGATGAGGTTTAAGAACATCCATAACCAAAATTTACAACTTTATTTATTAGAAAAAATATTTGAAATTAATGCCACCCAAAAGTGGTTAGCTTTAAATATAAATAGTCATTATTTAATCACTTAAAATCACACATCCTTGAGTATAAATACCCCAATTTCCTCCTCACTCTCCACACCAAAGCCATTGAGCATGTATATTCTCTAAATTACCCACTCAAGAGTGTCTAAAAGGTGGTTTTAAGGTTCTAATGAGTCTCTCTCTATCTTTAAGAAGAATCCTATGAATGTAAGGGATTTATTCCTCCACTTTTTAAATTCAATTACTTATTTTGTATATGTATTTTGATTCCCAATTTGTTATATTGTCAAGTGTTTGTAAACACCACAATTATTTTTTATATGATTTTTTAATGAGATGTTTTTTTACCTCTTATGATTCCAAAATAAACCCTTGATTTCCAAGCTATATTTCCATTCCATGAATACCCAAACCTATTTTCATTCAAGGGCATTCATTCTAATGTATCATTAAAATATTTATTGAGTAAATACATGTATGAAATCCACAGTCCCTACTCATGGGTTAGAAATGATATGAACTTATGATTTTTGATCAATGTGGAACACATAATATTAGACATATGAAAGGTGTTCCATAATAACACTCCAATTCATTGGGTAAATAATTAAACTCTAGAGATGAAATGTTCATGATACATTGGAATCATTCCTTGAAAAAAATCTATACGTTGTTTAAGATCATTGGTAAAAAAAATTAATTAATCTTTGTGATGAGAAATGGTGATATGTTTATGAATGTCTCAATGTTTATGTTTTTACCACATTTCCTTGTTATGCATCATGTTATTATGTTCATGTACTTATGTTATGACTCATGTTATTATGTAAAAATTATTATGTTATGATTCATGTATTTATTATGATTTACTCTTACATTTTTCATTCCTTACTGGGGTTTATGATCACCAATTTTAGTTGATAAATGTCCCCAGAAAATCCTATGCAGTGAGATGATCTAGGATGAGAAAATAATGAAGTTTTTCAAGTGAATTTGTAATTTGTTTATGTTTCTTTTTTACACTATGAATTTCATGTAATATTTACCTAGTTTCAAAGAAACTAAACCTCCAAAGATCTTTCAAAGTTACTAATGTAATATTTTGTTAAGGAAGTATGTTAAAAGTCGTGTATTGAAAAGGCGGGTTGTCGTAAGCATGGTAGGAAGATATTAAGGGGAGTTAGGGGAGCCACATTGGATGGATATAAATATGATTATAAATTATTCTAGGTGTACTATGGATATGTTTTGGGTTTATAGAGAATATTAGGAATAAGTTATCCTGGGACACACAAATTCTTGTTTCCAAATCTGCTAGAATGATTTGAAATCACAGTCATGATATGTGTTCTTCCTTGATGGAGGATCTATTAGCTGGAAGAGTTCTAAGAAACTAGTGGTAATTAAATCTATAATAGAGTCCAAGTATATTATGGATTATGAGGGAGATAAAGATTAAATTTGGATATGTAACTTTATAAAGAAACTTGATGTGGTTTCTAACGTTAAAGATGTTGTCACACTGTATTGGGATAATAAAACAGCTATGGTTCTAGCCAAGGAGTCCAGGTCCCATCAATGGAGGAAACATATAATTTGACAGTATCATATCTCAAGATAGTTTTATCAAATAGGATAGGTCTCAGTAAGAAGAGTTTCTACAAAATAGAATGTGGTGGGATCCTTGACAAAAGTCTTATCTCATTTGAAGCATAAATATCTTGTGAGATCTAGGGGACTAAATTTATTTATCAGTTTAATATAGTCAAAGTGGGGGTCTATTAGATTTAGTTCCCTAGAACTAACAAATTTTTTACTTTCAATTACCTATATATTCAAAGAACATAATATTAATAAATATATTATCACTTGATGAAGGTTCATATGTGTAACATTTATGTGATAATGTCCTTAATGTATTTTTCATATCCAAAGTCTATAGAAATTTTCCACTATAATGAGAACCTTGAAGAATTATGAAAATATTATTTAATATTTATTTAATGGTCTAGATGGAATTTTTCTGAAGGGGCAGAAATTATGTTTTGACTATCAGGTGTTGGATGCTCGTAAGAGGACGAGGATTCTTCTCATGAAGTTTAATATCCAAGAATAGAAGTTCTGATGAAAAAAAAACAAATATAAATTCCACATTTTACATGTTTCATTGGATATTAATATATTTATGTGTGTGTATTCGTCATTAGGCTTGATATTGTTACTAATTTATATCATAAATCGAGTACTTTGATGTATTGTAAAAAATCATAACGACATATGCTCACATTGAAGTAGGATGTGTTAGGTGAATAATAAGTGATATGAAATTGATTCAATCAGTCAAGAAAGGTTTTATACCATCTGAGTTAATATAAGTAGGTATCCCCAGATCTTTGAGTGAAATTAAACTATCTAATTATGTTCATGGTCATGGTAGTTTATCAATGAGTTTATTTCAGAAAGTCAAAGAAAGATATATCAAGCATATAGGATGGTGACACAAGTATGAAATTTGTTTGATGAGATATTGAGGCAAAGAGATGACATTACACATTAACTATTTATTTGAGGTTGTTTCCATTGCAACAATAACTTCATTCATTATGGGTGCCTTAACGTGTTTCGATATGTTAATCTTGGACTTTAGGTCAGTTCTCTTAATTCCACCAAGGAAGAGGCATCAAGGGCCACACACTAATTGAATCTAAAATATTAGATTAAATTTTATTTGAATTTAATAATTAGAATAAATATTATTCTCAGTACTGAGGAATAATAATTATTTGGGTTATGTTGATCACATGAATTCAATCACCATATTTGAGTTTAGAATTTGTATGAGTTGAATATTAAATAAATATTTATCCTTTTATTATAGAATAAAATATTTAATTATTTATTGAATGAATAATATAATGATATTTATTTATTTAAATAATTATTTATTATTTAATGTTCTATAAATTTTGAGGATTAATTTATTGAGTTAATGGTCCAATGAAATGATGCAGATTATTTAATATCATTTAAATAAATTTTAATTGTTTTTAAGAATTGATATTCAAATATACGTTAATTGGCGGATTTCATGAATTATAATATTTTTATTTTTATTTTTATTATTTTATGTGAGGTTATTTATAATAAAAAAAGATACAAAATAATTAAACTAGTTTCATTACATCCCATTCCATTAACTCATTGAGTTTTAAATTCAATACACCATCACCGTAAAAAAACAATTACCTAGTCAACCCATATTCCATGAAAAGCACATTAATTTACAATGGGTTGATATTTTATATGATCATACCAAGTAATATGATTAATCCTAGAATGATCACACATGTGATAAAATATTTGTGATCATGTATACACTTTTGATGGTGAAAATGAAAGATTGGTATTATGGGCTAAGAAATGAAACTAAATCCTTGTTTAGAACGACCCCCACTCACTGTTCTTCATATTGTGATTATCAAAAATTCTATTCTATTACTTTACCATTCAATATTTTGGACTCTATAATATTGACACACTTTGCTAATGGATCTATCCTCATACCGAATATGACAATACCCATTGTTGGCATATTGTAGAACAATGATAACTGGGCAGTGGTTCCTATCACACTACAAATCATTTCACAACCTGAACGAACCGGTATTATTCAATCATGGTCCAATAAAAACTAATAAATCTTGCATATATCTTCATAATCAACACCATTTAGAACCCAACCTTCATATATTCCACTCTCAATCCTCACCTTCATAGAGAAACTCTATGTGGATACCAAAAGCATCCTCGCAAAAGTCCCACAGTACATCCCATTCACCACCATCACAATGCCTCTGATATGAGGGATCACCATCTGTAGCTCCACCTTGACCACCCACACCACATTCATTCTCTCTAACATCTCAATATCCCCAATGTACTGATCCAACACCTTCCTCACCCATCCCTTCAACTTTTAGTACCCCTTCTTCACTAGCGCCTTGCTCATCACCTTCACTATGATCCCTTAAAATACCCAGTAATACATCCTATTTCTCAACTCCTTTTCCTTCTCCTCCTCTCTCATCAATTAATCCAGTGCTAACTCCCCACTATTGCCATTTCTCTTTCCCAAACTGCTATCACCATTCCACTCCATCTCAAATCTTTCCAATAATAGATATGAAAACTCGCCCTTAGTATTGGATGATGAGGAATGGAATGCAAACTCAACCTTCCCGCAATTCTCGATCTTTATCAAATTATATTTGGGAGAAGACCTTGTGGTTGTGATGACTAATTTATCAACCTTATTAATCTTCCACATGATCTCCCTATTTTGCTTATACTCCTCCACCATATATGCCTTGGCCTACTTGTGCTTCTACCTCTCCTTGAAAATGGTCTCAGAGTCCTGATTGATGTAAGTGATGAACCAAAGTTTTGACATATCCTTGAAGTTGCACTTCCCAATCCGTCTCATGTACTTCACGAACTCCATTAGTGTGGCCCACTTCATGGAGTTCATGTGGATGTGGTGGTGGTAAGAAATGTACTCATTGTACATGATGGTTCAGTGATACGACTGAAGTGGTGGTTGTGCTTCATGTTCTCAAGGAATATCACTTTAAAATCCTCTAAGTATCCATTGACGATGCAGTTTGTGTTTTAAATAAACACCTCCATCTAATTCTATTGGATCTCACTCATACAGTGTCACATGAACCCATTACCGTCCCTACACTACTTCTGGCACATCTGAAAATTCCACTATTTTTTTACAGATCCATGGATTTGATACATTTCATGATGGATTTTGGGTTGAGAAACCCATTCTTTCCCATTAAAAATTCTTAGCTCTAAAATCAATGTCTCACAACTTAGTTGTAAAAAAAGAATCTTGATTTTAAAAATAAAAGAAAAAAATCATATGAGTGAAGTTTCTAACTAGTATGATCAAAACATTGTGAGACATGACTGGTCGAAAAGAATAAATCTCATGCACAATCACCACAACAAGATAGAATCTATAAAGGTTTTCATTCATAACTAGAACCCATTTTAGATGTAATAACTAATAATAGAAAAAATATAAATAAACATTTGAAAATGCCTAAATTTTGAACAGTATTCATAAAAATTCAAAAACAAATAATTAAATTAATTTTCAATGAGATAAAATTATTATAATAAATATTAACTAAAAATAACAACTCAAAACATTCATTTTATAATCATCACAAATATACAAACTAGTTCAGATGCAATGCATCCATTTTTTAAATAGTGTAAATTTTAGTAATCAAGAAAGACTAGTCGTAAAATAAATTTATGGTAAATCATAACCTTTTGTATTTAACAATCTCATTCCATCAATTTTATTAATTTTATGTTTGAAAAAATATGATAAAAATTTTCCATCCACCCAATGGGTACCACCCAATGCTTGCTAAAATCCCTTCAACATAAACCCAACAAGAATAAACCACCAATTTTAATTTGAAAATCAACAAGATGCTTCATTAGAGAAAATTTTCAAACCTATTTTGGGAAACATGCTTTATTTCTTTCTAATCTCATGAGAACTTACTAAAAACATCATTTAATAAAACATGATTAAACCATGTCAATATTGAATTTGAAATATAAAACAATTGTAGAATAGATTACTGAAGAAGGTGAATACCTATAAATGGATTATAGAAGCCTGAATTGAATAATATGATAAGAAAAATCTAGGTAACACCACATAATAATCTTTAGACTGAGTTGAGAAACAGAGAACTTTACCAAGTTATTTTTTGCACCATCTATTTGGCTTGCAATGTGTTCAATTCTAGATTATTGATGTTGAATCAGATAGTGGGAATGCACGTCTAAGATCTAATGAGTCCATAACATTTTGATGGAGATTCACATGATTGTTTCCACATTAGAGACTTGGAAATAGATGAGTGAGTGGGGTTCAATAAGGGGAGATTGGGAATTGAGGATTTGGGTGAGTTCCAAATAAATTGATAATCTGATAGGTAATGTTTATGTTTTGAAACATCCCTTAAGGTGTCCTCTTGGTATGTTTTGGATGTGATTATGTTTGTTGACAAGTCCATATGATCGAGTATGAGGATGATTGGTGTTTTTTGAAGTAAGAGTCTAAGGTGGTGCAGTTTCCCATTGCTTGCCAAATTTTTGGGGTCCAAAATTTAGATTTTGGCCAAGCATTGTGAAAAGTGGATTTTATTAAAGGCCATATTAAAATATGGTAAAGGAATTACTTTCTCAAATATGGGATTCATGAGGAGTGTTTCATGAAGGATCAAAGAATTTTTATGGTGATATTCAGTAACATCGATGATCATCGTGAACGGTGAAGGTGAGGAGCATCATGAAGGGTGAATTATGGCACCATGAAGGTTTTTGACACCAAGAAGCTTTTATGGAAGGCTCTAAAATTACAATGAGCACCATGAATATAAAATTTACATGGAGATTTGTGAAAAAGGGAGCATAATAGTAGAAAAGTGGGAGCTCCATGAAATTGTGATGATGTGACACAAAAGGTTACAGAATCAGTGGAAATTCCTATAAATAGGCCTCTACTCTCATCATAAGATCCATAAAGACTCAATTATAATTCTAGTTCTTCGGGTTTTTGAATGTGGTTCATAGAGGTGGTTTGTGAAGTTGGTTTGAAAATAAGTTTTCAAAGGATGTAAAAACCAACTGAATGATCTGAGCTTCATGAACATAAGGGAATTCATAGAGGCTAATTGAGATTTTTGAAAATTTAGGAGATTTGCAAAGGCTAGTTTATCTTTTAAAAAGAGGTGTGCTTTGATAAATCTTATTTTATCCTCAGGAAATAGGGAGCTTAGCGAATGTAGTGATCATTGTGAAATTTGTTAAAAATGTATTTCCCAGTACATCTATGGTAAAGTGGTATTCATTAGTGGATGATAGTGGGAAATAAATAGAGCATCTACATATAGTAGAGGATAAATTAATTTGAGATAACTAAAGGACCTACACATCTTTAAACTATGAGGGTATCTTTTATAGAAGTATTGAGAAAACTTCAGTTGGGAGAGTAGTGAGATTTCATATTGTGATTGGTTGTAAACTAGAAGGGATAGTGAGTTCACTTTGAACTTTGTAAATAGTAGTGCACTTATAATGGATTTGGTACATCAGCACATCACTGGTGTATGCTCCTTGGATGTATCCCAGTGAGGGTGACCCAAGTAAAATTGTTTTTCATGTGCATTCTTTAAGAATTATTCATACTCTACAATAGGAAGGAGAGATAAGAGAGTTTTTTTTACAATGAAACAAGGTCAAAAATGGGTATTTGATTTAATCTTTCATGCCCTGATTCACTCTATCAGGGTATTTGACCTAGTGGACCGAACGGTTTTTTATACGAAGTAAGTGGGACAAAATAAATGTTATTTGATAGCATATAATGATATTATAGTGGACATGTAATAAAATTATAATTATAAAAAATAAATAAAATTGTTTAAAAATATTTATATGATTATAATAAATATAAATTCAATTGAAATTATTATAATTTTAATTTCATTTTTTATTATAATATATTTTGAAATGAAACCCATACCTCACAATAAGGTAGGATGCCTAATTTATAGATGAGAAATTAATTATAACAAATAAACCACACCGATGTGGGATAGAAATATTTAAAATATATAATATTATAATAATATTAACAGTCCCCCTCAAGATGAGACATATATATTTATCATTCCCACCTTGTTATGCAAAAAATGGGCATGTGGTCCAGACACCCCTTTTGTGAGAATATCTGCAAGTTGATGAGAGGTGTGAACATGGTCAGAGGTGATATTCTTCTTCTTGATGTTTTATTGACCAAAATTACAGTCAACTTAAATATATTTTGTCCACTCATGAAAGACTTTATTTGTGGAAAACTTTATAGCATCAGGATTGTGACACTAGATATGCGTCAGTTTCTTTCTAGTATACCCAATCTATCAAATAATTTATTGTTCCTAAATTATCTTTTCAGTCACATATGTCGTGCCAAAATACTTCAACTTTTCACTTGATCAAGTGAAAACATAAAATTTTTTCCTTCTCCATGAGTTCAAATTTCCCCAAAAAAATACTTCAAAAATATATGTATATCTCCTAGAAGAGAGAAATCCAGTAAATTTTCATCAAAAAATTACTCAATATCTATATTCCCATGATTAGAATATAGAAGATCTAAAATTAGTTACTTTTTTTTCACATGTCTAGTAATGTGTAGAATATCCTCCCATTATGTTTTTTCTTTAGATTCCATATGTTGTATCATTTTTTAACCGCATAATAAATATTAGGTTGAGTCATCATCAAGTAGTTTAGCTTCCAAACATGTCATCTATATCTATCGGTTGATGGAAACATATTATTGTTAGTATTAAGTGACCTTTCTCTAGGTTTGAGGGGTGGTTCAATAGATTTATGTCAAGTCATTCTACTCTTCTAAAAAATATCAGGAACATAAATTCTTTGAGATATAAAAATTCTATTTTTACATTTAGATAATTCAATTCACAAGAAATATCATAGTGGACCAAAATATTTTTTTGAAAATATTTATGAAGAGACGACTTGAGTCAACCAATGCAATCAGCATGACTATAAATAACAACAATTTCATCCACACATACTACCAAAATAATGCTTCATACTATAGATTGATGATATAAAATAAACGAATCCTTTATGATTTGGCACATGTGAAAACTAAGAATAATGGTGTAAATTTTTTTAAACTAAAAACATGGTTACTATTCGAGTCCATAGAGTGATAGACGAAGATAAAAAAACTTGGAAGACTCCCCTTGAGAAACAAAACTATGTGGTTTCTTTATACAAACTTATTCATTAAGAAAACCATGAAGAAAATAATTTTTAACATCCAACTGAAGGAGAGGCCATTTAGATGAGGTAGGAAGAGAGATAAGTAAGTGAATCGAGGCCATATTTTCCACTAGAGAGAAGGTTTCAAAATAATAAACTCTATATGTTTGTGCATAACCTTTGGAAACAAGGAAATACTTGAGATGATTAAGAGATCCATCAGCATTGATTCCAACTTTATAGATCGATTTGCAACTAACCACTTACTTACCTGAATGAAGAGGGACTATATCCCAAGTATGGTTGGCATTCAGATCCTTAAGTTCATCATGCATGGCCTATAACCAGATGGGATTATATATTGGCCTTGAAAAAAATACATTGTTTAGTGAGCATCTAGATTCTCTATAACTTGGGAGTTATCCATAGATAATCCCTGATAATCATTAAAGGAGCATGATCCTTTGAAAAGTTCAATAGGAAACATTAGTGATGGAGGATCAGTAGCAGGTAATTCATCAAGTGTGGTAGAAAAATTAGTTGTTGGGGTGGCATATGTGCTATATCAACAAGTATATACCTATAAAAATCATGATCCAACTAAATCACTAGGAAGATATTGGGATGGTGGTGTATCAAAATAATATGGTAAAATAACTTCAGAATTATTAAGAGTATATAGCTATGGGAACTCGAGAGTAGAAATAACTGATGAATCGACAAATAAAACATCAACTAAGACAATATAATAATATAAATTTTGAGAGAAGAATTGATAGCCATCTTGGGTGTGAGAATACCTAGAAATATTAATTTAAGATAATTCACATCAAAATTAGTAATCGAGGGGAGAGTATCTTGAACATAATAAACACAACCAAAAATGAATAGGGGTAGGGAATGAGGGGATGTTTTTTAAAATATAGAATGGAAAGGTGTATCCCCTCAAATAACAAATGATGGAAGTCAATTGACAAGATAAGTGGCTATGAGAATGAAATCACCTAAAAAACAATTGGAATTTTCTTCTTAAATAAATGTGCATGAGAAAATTATAATAGATTTTGGTTCTTTCATTCAGCAACACCATTTTGTTGAGGTGTTCTAGGACATTTAGTTTGATGGATAATGTCATTTTCATCTAGAAAATACTAGAATAGTCTAGATAAATATTGATGACCAATGTAAGAATATAAACATTGATGTTTAGAAGAAATTGGGAGTTTATTTCTTGATAATAGGAGAGAAACATGATAAATATTTTAGGGTGATTTTTCAGAAAGTAGACCCAAGTCATCCGTGAATTTTTTTTGATGAAAGTAACCAAATATCAATAACCTAATTTAGATGGATTAGGACTAGGCCCCCATGTATCATAATAAACTAAATGAAAAGGAGTTTATGCATGAGTAATTGTGTGTGGAACTTATGTGACCCAGTGATTCTTTGTATAGTGATAAGATTCACACTCAAAAGGAAGAAGAGGACCCATGTTCGAAAAACATTTTTGAAGAATTTGGGTAGGTGTGTGGCCAAGGAAATAGTGAAGCTAGATGGGATGACTATATGTGGTAGGAAATGAGATAGATGGGTATGAGTCAAGAACATGCACACCACCCAGAATATGTCCTCTACCAAGCACCCGAGTCGTCAAATGATCCTGAAATATAACTGAAGTAGGTGAGAATATGGCTTACACTGCAAGCTAGTGATAAGTTTATTAATAGATAGTAAATTAAAGGGAAAACTGAGAACAATGGAAACAACATATAGTGTCAATCCGCGTATAATTGTACAACTCCCATAACTAGTAATATAAATTGTCTAACCATTGGCCACAATAATATTACCTTCAATATAGGTTAATCTATTAGATCCATGAATACCTTCATCACTAGTGATGTGCTTTGAGTCACTATATTCAATAACCAATCAATTTGACTATTGGGATAGACACGCCATTAGAGTATCTCTATGGATAATAGTTTCACTTGATGATGACATATATTGTGTCCTAAAAATGCATGTTGAAAAGGTGTATATGTTACATAGGTGTTAGATAATAGTAGTTTAAATTTTACAAATAGAACATCCAAGCATAAATTAGGCTGTAGAATAAATAACCACATTTATGGTGGGGGGAACTATTGTGCATTTTGTGGTGTCATGTATTCACACCGATAGAATCTACATAAATGAGTAAATCATTCTAGGGACCTGTGAGACTGGAGGTCTTACCGTAAGGAGGGGTAGTAAGAAAGAGTGTCACACAAGAGGTTTGGTGCATGGGGGGTGGGGAGGGTCATTCTAGAGGTCGATGCATGAGAGGTGTGGGTGTAGATAGGGTATGATGGATAGAATGTCATGCAAGGAGGGGAAATGGGGAGGGAGGGGTAAAACCCCCTCTGATATTATGTGTAAATGAAACTCGTACCTTAAAATGAGGTAGGATACATAATTTATAGATGACAAAAATATTACAATAGATAAACAACACTGATGAGGGATACAAATATTAAAAATATCTAATATCATAATACTCTTAACAATATATTTATAATTTTAATAATTTCAACTTCAATTAAGACTAACTATAGTTACATTTTACATACATGAGGATTTTTTTCCTCATGGTATAGGTAAGGTAAAGGGCACTATTGTATGCTTATGTATGAGCAGTTGGGTGGGGATATGAGAATCAGTTTTGGTGGCATCTATAAGACTCATTTTGGAAGATCTTAGGCCTTCATTTTATCTACTTATTTTATATTAGGTTAGCATATGGAGACTCATCAAGTGACTTTAAATTTTGTGTCGTATGAATGTATGGAATTACATAAATATTTCTAGTCCTAATATATTCATTATTTATGATGGTTTGATTTATTTTCCACTACTTGATTCTTTATTTGATGATTGTTGATATGATTATAGACTTCATATGAGGCTATATGGGTCTCCGCCTCAGTAGTATGATTGTGTAGTAATATAAAGTTACAATATGGCACCATCACATTTCTTATATTTGATTTTTATACTCAAAAATATTGGTAGAAAGAAAAAATAGTGATCAAAACTTAGAAGAAAATGCGTGTCTAGCCATCACATTTTCATTGGAAATTCAAGTTACCAAGTATTAAGGAATGAGATTTATATTTGATGGATTGTTGTTTGGTTTATTTTTAATGTATATATTTTTCATGAGTTATGAATTATTTACTATCTCTTGATGAGGGTAAGTAGAGTGTGTGTTCATATATCATACTTGGCACATAGGATTGTGACATTTTCATGATTTCAAGTGATAGTAATTTTATTTAAATTGATATGGTAAAATGGATTTAGATAAATAATTGAATCACTAAAAAATTTAATTAATGATTTCTTTAATAAATTATTAGTTGTGACTTAATTAACTAAAATCAGTGAGTAAATTGTGCTGGCTTAAGTAATATATTATTGTGACCATTATGTGAATATTGATGGGGGTGTTTACTGGGGATTTATAGGCCTGTGATGACTTGAGTATAGAATGATGAAAAATTTAGAAACATTTGATTTAAAATAGAACAAATTGGTGTGGGGTGTCTGCATAGAATGAAAAGTTATTTGGATCCATGATTGATATTAATTTTTGGTGATTTGACTTTTGATGTTATAGAAATATGGAACCTAACAGGAGTGTTGAGGGACATCACGGGGGTAAAGACAAGCAGGGACTATATGTTGAAGAGTTTCAGGAGGGTGAAGCAAAGAATGCTCAATTGGTATAAGTTCCTGGTGATCCAAATGATGTGCATCTTACAATGAGTAAGCCAATGGTGTTGCAGGCCATAGAGAGGCTTATTCAAAGGGGTTTGAAGTAAGACAATAACCGATATAACCTGTGATTTCCAGGTGCAACATCCTTCGATATTCAAGGGAAATATGGGACCATAAGGTAAAAAATAATATACATAGAGTTTATACATGATCATTGAGCTGCTTGATACTCCAAAAGACCATATGGTGAATATTAAGGTGTTTATATTTGAGGAATAAGAATAACACTGGATGACTTAGTATTGTCTAAGAAGAATAAAGGGTTATTATAGGATGAATTTCAAACTCTGTTTTATGATCAATTTTATCCAAACACTCTAAGATAGATAATGATCAAGAGTTTATAGAACTTAAGAAAAAAAGATAAGGTGGTTCTAAAATTTTATTTATGGTTTATTAACCTATTCAGGTTTTCAATAACATTGGGTAGAGACGAGGCAACAAATTATCGGTGGTTCAAGATCATCTTGTGACCAACTCTTTGAGTTCAGATGAGTCAAGTGTTGTTAATTGGTGACCATGGTGTCTCCATGATGTGGAGTAATTTTAAAAGTACACCATGAATACTTGAATCATGTGGTGGAATGGCATGGTGGATTATGACAGTCTATGGAGGCCACAATCTTTTTGGCTCCATGGAGATCCATGGAAGAAATGGCAGCAAGCCTCCATTTTTCCAAAAAACAAAAAAGGGAGGTTCAATGATAGATTTTTTTGTTTGATTAAAAAGGTAACACTATCATCTCCAATTTCCTCTCCCTTTTTTCCCTCACAATTCCACTTCCATCTCCAGGGGTGGGGTTCTTAAATTCAGCATCAATATAACCTATGAAAACCCTAAAAAACCTCCACTAAAGAAAAATAATTGGGGGAAATGGAATCTATATTGCCTCAACCAATTTGGGTCCACTCCCTCTTCTATGATTAAATCTACAGGTAAAATGAATCTCTCCTATGGGAAAAATGGTGGAAACTATTCATTTGGAGGAGCCTTTAAAAAAATCTAGGGGTGGTACCCCTTAACCCCATAGGGTGTTTTCCCCTATGTCCCCCACTCACTATCTAGGCAGTGTGACCCCCACCAAGGCAGTGGAACCCCTGGACTCCCACTTCCATTTTTATCATCAAACTCCATACTTCAATATGCATTCATCTACTAATTTTGTTTACTTTTTATTTATGCCTCAGATGAACCTATTGACACTGATTAACCCAGGGATGAGAATATGGACTAGAAAAATACTTTTTCATAATTTTTGTTAACATGATATTTAAATTATATTTTTTTATAACTTCTAGTGTCATACTTTTATGTCTTGTTGTGGCATGACATAGTGCATTCAAGACATTGATTTGTAGTTGTTCAATATTGTTTTACATCATATTCTTAATATTTTGAAGCATTTGAGGAATTTATTTCAAATCTATATTTGTTCTTTATATATGATGTTGATTTTATAATTTTACATATATGTTTTTATGTGTTTTTTTTAATTTATATATATATATTATTTTTTTCATCCCACCGTGGAATATTCCATATCTGCAACACCATCCTCCATACTTGCATGGTATATTTTTGTCTCACAGTCATAAGCCACCACCCACCATTGAAAACTATGGGTGAGGATTTTCTATCTAGATACTTTATGGAGGTAGAAAATAAAGCACCCATCATAGAAAAGGATTTGGTAAGTGATTATAGAATCAGTGTGATTTCAGCATCATGGGATTTTGGAAGTGGGTCCTTGGGTGGCCGAATGAGGAGGTTTGAGGAAATTCACCAGGGTGGCGAGTGACCAGAAGGTTGGAGTATGAACTTTTCATTTCCACCACCTCATGAAAAAACTCATTTTGAGTTCCATCAGTGTGAAAAAGAAAGTCATAACAATTAAATTTTTCCAAACAAGCTGAAGTAATGCCTCTCTTGTGGAAAATTGAGAGAACTTCAATGTTTTTTCTAGATTGGGCTTCAGGGGGGAAGTGGATGAGGTATCATATCGACCCAAGCATCTCGTTCTTAGAAAGGAGGACCTCAATAGAGTATGATTTGGGTTTCTTCTAGGAGGACTAGTCATGGTATTTGGATAGGTTTTCATGGACCATATAATAATGGATTTGTTGCTCATGGTAGACAGGGATCTCATGGTGAGGATCGTGTGGTTGGTTCTTAACATCCATATATTGTGGAGAATATTCCCACAAATAGGGATGGGGGATCTTCTACAGTTATAGGTATGATTCTAGAAAATTCTATATTGTCTAGGTTCACTTGTTGACACTAGTGCATCAAATTACTTCATTTTTTCTCTTATTGTGTGAGATCATGATCTAGACATGGAATGGTTTCTGGGATGTTTAATGATGACGCTCTTCTATGTCACGACCCGCCCTCGGGGTCCGTGCCGTGACTACCCCAAGCCCGCCTTCCATAGGCCAGGGGCTGGCAACTAGCACCAAGGCGTAAATCCCGATAAAAAGGGAAGGCATTGCCTTTGTAAGGTAAACAAACACCACAGAGTAAGCAAGCGGAAAGTAAACACTAAACTAAAGCAGAGTACAACTGAAAGTGCGGAAAAGTAAATGGGCCAGAATACAAACCCAAAACTGAAAGTAAAGTACAACTCGAAAGGGAAAACATCAACTGTAAAGTAAATGCCGCTACACCGAGCTGTCCACTGGAAATCCCAACTGAAGGGTGGGTACAGATAGCTCCTCTGCTCCACAGGTCCCACCGTCTGCTCCGTGCACGTCCCGCCCAGTGGTCCACCTCCGGGTACCGTCCCGCTCTGCAAGCCTCAGCTAAGGTCAATGTTGTCCGTCGTCTGCAACCAACACAACGTAGTGCGGGCAAAGCCCGTGCAGGGGTGAGTATAAGCTACTCAGTAGGGACCCCGAGACCCCTGAAGGTCTCTCAAATCCACAAAGGATAAACCACGAAGAAAGGTATAATCACGAAGTAACAACCGACACTGCTTAGGTATATGCCCATACATATACCTAAGTCATCAATTCAAATACGCTCCAACCTCCGAGCCCAAGTACAACTCAGTCCACACAGGAAAGTAAACGTATTCCACACAGGAAAGAAAAACGTAATCCACACAGGATTGCACAACACAATCCACACAGGAAAGCAACAGGATTCAGCTCACATAGGTATACTTCTTCAAAGGACGATAAAGATGATCACTGATCCATCTAAGTCGTCGGACCCACGAAGGATCGATAGGTAACTAACCCCCGCAAAGACCCACACAGGATCAGGCCCACACAGGACCTGTAGGCGCTGGTTCACACAGGACTGCTGAGCGCAAGGACCCACACAGGATCGGACCCACACAGGATCGGGCCCACACAGGACCTGTAGCACTGATCCACGTAGGATCGCTGAGTGCTGTAGTCGTCGTCGTCGAATCCACATAGGATCTCTGTACTGTCGTCGTCGCAGTCACAGTAGCAGTAGTAGCAGTAGCAGTCACAGTAACAGTCGCAACCAGCACTAGGGTTCCTGCACACAGCAAGCTCGTTCGGAGAGTCCGCTCCACGAGCCGAGAGGCTGATACATCAACTGTCACGAAGACCAGAGTTGATGTATCCAAAAGTTTCGTATCGTCAACAGGAACTCAACGCAATAGACGATGCGTCGATCGGACGCCCGGTCTGAGAGTTATTGGCATTTTCGTCCCCGGGGCCCGGTTGGTTTTTAAGGAAAAACCAACCCGACCGTACTCCACCTGCGTCCAAACCTCGGGCAGAGTATGCCAAAAGATCTGTCTCACTAAGAGGAACACAACACGGCTGACGGCACGTCAATCGGACGTCCGTAGCTCTAGATATGAGCGTTTCCGCTCCGAAGGCCCGGTTGGTTTCGTGAACGAACCAACCCGGCCGAACTCAAAGTAATCCGAAACCTTGAGTGCGATAAACCGAAACGACCGTCTCGATCCAAGGATCGCGTTTCCGCAGACGGTTCGTCAATCGGAGGTCCGAGGCTCAAGTTATGGCCAAAAGACCGTAAATGATTTGAAACGGGGGGGTCCTGGTCCGGGCCGACCCGGCCCGACCCCCCCTGGGTCGGCCCGAACCGGGTCCGACCCAGCGCGGCGGCGCGGCGGCGCGGGGGCCACGGCGGCCTGTCGCCGCATGGTGGCAGCGCGGGGGGAGTCAATCCCCCGCGGATTGAATAACGGCGCGGCATATAGCCGCACCCCTTTTTGCAAAACCCCCCCCCCCCCCCCCACGTGGGGGGCTTGATTGGCAGGAAATGGGGGGCTTTGCCCCCCACAAGGAAACCACCCCCCTCTTAAAGAGGGGGGTTTAATGTGCTGGCCGGGGGATTAATTCCCCCGGTTTAATGGCATCCGGCCGGCCAGCTGGCCGGCCGGTTTTCTCCAACGGGACCGGAAAATCCGGTCCCCTCTTCGGCTTCCGACGCCGGCGGCCCGGCCGCCGGTCTTCTCATCCCGCCGCGGCCCGGAACCGGCCGCGGTCTCCTCGTCCCGCCGCGGCCCAGAACCGGCCGCGGTGTTCGTCGTCCGGCGCGGTGCGACGGCACCGCGCCCCATCGCCGCGCATTTGATTCCCTTCGACGCGGCGCGACGACGTCGCGTTCTTTATGATTCTTCCAAGGCGCGGCGCGACGGCGCCGCGAATTTTAATCATATTATTATCCGCGTGGTGCGACGGCACCACGCCACTTTGCTTCCACCCTCAAGATAGAACAAAAGAAACGATGGAGGGGGTTCGGCCGTGTTCATGCGGTCCGACCCCCTCACGTTAAATAATAACTCAACATAAAAATTCAAATTCCTCACGTTAGTCATGCGATCCACGAGCAAGAATAGAATAATTAAACAATAACAAAAACCCCTACCTTGGTATAAGGTTCGAAGATTTGTCTACGTTCCGCGGAAGACGACGTCGCGGAGGTCGGGCGTCGCGGTCGTCGTTCGTCAAATCCGATGACGAAGAGATGCGTCCGATGCGATACGTCGTTGGTGAAACTTCTTATGTCGACGAAGAGAAACCGAGGAGGAAGCGGCGTTCCCTCTCGTTGACACGGAAGACGAAGAAGAGCGGAGCGGCGTTCTTCGTCGGAATTGAGCGTTCTTCGTCAAGTTGAGCGTTCTTCGTGATCTTCGTCAGAGTTGAAGAAGAAGAAGGAAAAGCTCTCCACCTCTCAAGAAGACAAAACAATTAACCCAAATAAAATAAGACACTACCTTATTTTATTATCACATCAACACACAAGAATTTCAAAAGTTTGAAATTCAAAAGGATTAACTCCAAAAATTAAGTAACTCAACTCATTTAATGAGGCGTTAAGGGAGTTGGGAGAAGATGAAAGGTTTAGGGGTTCGTGTGGGCCCCACCACACTTAATCCTCCCAAGGGAGGTTGAGTGGATGTGGGTCCCACTTCCAAATCCCTTTGGTAGGATTTTTCAAGCTAAAATAAAATTTGTTCTTCGCAAAATTTTATTTAACTTAAACTAAAAACTCAAAAACTAACTTTCAACCCGCATCGAACGCAACTTCTGAAAAGGTATCTTTAAGCGAAAATCGGCGTTGCGAGTTCATCGGTGCCCTCAGATTTCAATTCCGAGCACCGGATCAAAAGTTAGGAATTCCCGCTCGTTCGTTCACTGAACGTACCCGAGCCAAACTTCAGAAATTAATTCCGGGCACTCCGGGCCTCGGAATCAAGTGCCGTCTGAAACCACGCTCTTGTAAAATTCTAAAGAAAATTAAGAAAAAATTTCCCTTGAATTTTACGGGTCTTTACATTACTCCCACCTCAGGGCTTTACGTCCCCGTAAAGATACATCAAAATCTAGGGAAACAAATGAGGGTACTGAGCACGCATCTGAGCCTCCCGCTCCCATGTGCTCTCCTGGAGATTCCCGTGCTGCCATCTGATGCGCACAAGAGGAATCGATCGCCCACGCAGGACCCGCTCCTGTCGATCCTCTATCTCCACCGGGACCTCCGTAAAAGTCGCCCCATCGTCAACGTCAAGCTCCCCATGGTCAATGATGTGCGTCGGGTCGTGCACGTATCTCCTCAGCTGAGATACGTGGAAGACGTCGTGCACCCGGTGCAACTGAGGTGGTAGAGCCAGGCGATAAGCCACCTCACCAATCCTGCTGAGAATCTGGAAGGGTCCGATGAAGCGCGGAGATAACTTGCCGCCTCGGCCAAATCTCCGAATACCACGTCGAGGTGAGACCCGCAAGAAGACGTGGTCGCCATCCTCGAACTCTAGTGGCCTCCGCCTTCTGTCAGCATATGACTTCTGCCGGCTCTGTGCTGTCCTCATCCGCTCCTGGATGACCTGGACCTTCTCTGTCGTGGCCTGGACCATCTCCGGTCCCACCAGTGCTGACTCTCCGGGGTCTGTCCAGCACAAAGGAGATCTACAAGGTCGGCCGTACAATGCATCGTACGGTGCCATCCCGATGGTGGAGTGGTAGCTGTTGTTGTACGCAAACTCCACCAAGGGTAGGTGGTCCTCCCAGCTACGACCAAAGTCGAGGACACATGCGCGGAGCATGTCCTCGAGAGTCTGAATGGTCCTCTCCGTCTGACCATCCGTCTGAGGGTGAAAGGCTGTGCTCAGACGTAGTTGCGTCCCGAACGCCTCCTGTAACCCCTTCAAAAGCCGGGAAGTAAAACGAGCATCTCGATCGGAGACGATAGATGATGGCACACCGTGGAGCCGCACAATCTCATGAACGTAGAGACGTCCCAAGCTCTCTACTGAGCCCTGCTCTCTGATGGGTAAGAAGTGTGCCGACTTGGTGAGTCGGTCAACAATCACCCAGATGGAGTCGTGACCTCTGGAAGTGCGTGGAAGTCCAGTCACGAAGTCCATAGATATGCCGTCCCACTTCCACTCCGGAACCTCCAAGGGCTATACCAAGCCTGCTGGTACCTGATGCTTTGCCTTCACCTGCTGGCAGGTAAGGCATCGAGAAACGAACTCTGCTACAGCCTTCTTCATGCCCGGCCACCTGTGCTGTCGTCTGAGGTCCTGGTACATCTTCGCCACTCCAGGATGTACCGCCAAAGGAGAAGTGTGAAACTCCCTCAGCACTTCCTCTCGCAAAGCGACTGGTACCATGGTACATCCTCTGAAAAGGATGTCGTGCTCTGCTCCAAGGGAGAAACCATCAGGTGCCTGTCCCGAGGATATCTGTGCACGCCGTGTCTCACAGTCAGCGTCCCCACGCTGTGCCTCCCTGACTCGCTGCAGTAGTGGAGGGGTGACTGTGAGAGACTGGAGGAAGGCTGCTCCATCTCTATCCACGAAGGATATCTGCAAAGAGGCTAGCTGCTCCGTCGCCTCCTCAAGTAGCTGAATGCCCGTCCTCCTGCTAAGGGCATCGGCTACTACGTTCCCCTTCCCAGGAGTATAGACTATCTCAAAGTCATAGTCCTGGAGGAACTCGAGCCATCGCCACTGTCTCAGGTTCAGGTACTTCTGCGAAAAGATATACCTGAGACTCTGATGATCAGAAAAGACTGTAAAGCGCTCTCCCATCAGATAGTGTCGCCATGTCTTCAGAGCGAAGACCACTGCTGCTAACTCCAGGTCATGGGTAGCGTAGTTCTGCTCATGCGGCCTCAACTGACGTGATCCATAGGCGATCACTGCCCGCTCCTGCATCAGAACACATCCGAGTCCGGTCCCTGATGCATCGCAGTAGACTATGTACCCTACTCCCTCCTCAGGCAACCTCAAGATAGGTGCGCTAGTCAATCTCTCTCTCATCTCCTGGAAGCTCTGCTGACATCTGTCTGACCACACGAAGGGTTTCCCCTTCTTCGTCAAAGCTGTTAGTGATGCCGCAACTCTAGAGAAGTCTAGCACGAATCTCCGATAGTATCCAGCTAGTCCCAAGAAACTCCGAACCTCAGTCACGCTCCTGGGTGGCTCCCATGCTAACACAGCCTCAATCTTCGCGGGATCCACTGCAACTCCCGCCTCAGAGATAACGTGTCCCAAGAAGTGGACCTCACGTATCCAGAACTAGCACTTCGAGAGCTTACCATAAAGCTGGTGATCTCGGAGTGTGTCTAATACAACTCGCAAGTGATAGGCGTGCTCCTCCTCTATCGTAGAGTAAATCAGAATGTCGTCAATGAAGACCACGACAAACCGATCGAGGTATGGCTGAAAGATCCTGTTCATGAGAGCCATGAACACTGCTGGAGCATTGGTTACACCGAATGGCATAACCAAGAATTCATAGTGGCCATACCGACATCTGAAAGCCATCTTCTGCACATCCTCGTCTCTGACTCTGAGCTGATGATAGCCTGACCTGAGGTCTATCTTCGAGAACCACCGTGCTCCCTTGAGCTGATCAAAGAGGTCATCAATCCTCAGTAGCGGATACTTGTTCCTCACTGTCACCTGGTTCAGGTGACGATAGTCAACACAAAGTCGCAAGCTCCTGTCCGCCTTCTTGGCGAACAATATCGGGGAAGCCCAGGGTGAAACACTGGGTCGGATGAACCCCTTGCCCTGCAAGTCCTCCAACTGTACCCGTAGCTCTCGAAGCTCGGCGGGGGCCATCCGATATGCTGGAGTGGATATCGGGGCTGTCCCGGGGTACAAGTCAATATAAAAGTCTACCTCTCTGCGAGGAGGTAGCCCTGGAATGTCGTCGGGAAAAACGTCCGCAAACTGATCCACCACTGCAGGAAAACCAGGACTCCGCACGTCAACTGCTCCAAGGATAAGGCTAGCCAACTGATGATTAATGGGCTGTCCTCTCCTCTGCGGAAGTCCATCCTGTGCTGCTAAGGCTCCCTTCTCACCGGTGAAGGTGAACCTGATCCCGTCGGTGCGTACACATCGCACCTTGTGCCTAAAACAGTCAATCTGTGCATGGACCGTAGATAGCCAATCCATGCCCAAGATGACGTCGTAAGGCCTCGACGCTGCTACTAAAAGATCCCAGCCGAAGCTCTCGCCTCCTAGAGTAATCTCACACTGCCGGCACCAATGTGTAATCGTCGAGTCTGCTCCCGTAAGAGTCTCTAGCCGTAAGGATCGAGCCAACGGCTCTGTCGGAATCTCCGAGCTCCGAACAAGGGCAGCGGCTATGAAAGAGTGACTCGCTCCTGTGTCTATAAGAACTGCAGCAAGGTTGGAATAGACACAGATAGTACCTCGAATCATCTCGGGTGCGCCGTGGTCGTAGGCCTCTGCTGCCTGGAGCTGTGCCTGTCGCTGCCCGCCAGCTCCCTATGGTCGGGGTGGACCTCTTGGTGGTGGTGGTGGTAGAGCCTCAAAGCGTCGGCCACCACCGGCTGCTCGTCCAGCTCCTCTGCCTCGTCCGCCTCCTCCCTGCGGACCGCCACGGTCGACCCTCTGCCTCTGCCTCGGTGGTCCATCAACTGTCTGCTGCTCCTCGGCACGACGGGTCGGGCAGTCACGAGCCATGTGGCCCTGCCCGCCGCACGAGTAGCACTGTCTGCCTCTCGTAAGACTGGCTCCGCGCTGTGTGCCCCGCACTGCTGAGCCAGTGCCCTGAGATCGTCTGCCCGAAGGTCTGGTCTGTCTGGACCCCTAAGTCATCCGTCGACTGCCTACTGCAGATGACTCTGCCATGTGCCGCCCTGCGGTGGGTCTCTGTGCTGGTGTAGACTCAGCAAGGAAGCTCTCGATCAGAAGGGCCCGCTCCAGTACTCCTGTCTGAGTCGGTATGCTGAGGGAGATCAGCGATGCCCTGAACTCGTGTCTCAAACCCTGCTCGAAGGTCCGGGCCCTGAAGAATGGGTCCCGTACCATGTCGGTCGAGTAGCGCGAGAGATCGGTAAATCTCGCCGAGTACTGTGCGACTGTCATGCTGCTCTGCCGCAGCTGTAGAAGCTCCTGGATACGCACCGCACGAAGGGTGGCTGGGACGAACTCCGAGCGGAAGAGGCTCTCAAAGTCCGTCCAAAGTAGAGATGCCTCAACGTGCACCTGGAGCATCAGGCTCCACCATCGTCCTGCTGCTGCGTGTAGTAGGCTCGCAGCGAGGATCACCATGAGGTCTGCTGGTGTCCTCACTAGCCTAAACACTCGTACTACTGCCTCCAGCCAGTCCTCTGCTGCCTGGGGATCCGTCTCCCCGCGAAACCTGGGTGGTCACTGGCGCTGAAACTCATGCAGTGCGCTGAGGCGACGTGCATCGTCAGCGGCTGCTGCTGGAAGCATCGGGGGCTCGGCGGGTAGAGCTACCGCCGGTGCCACTGCTGGCAAAGGGCCCTGCACCGAGGCCTCGTCGCTCGGTGGGCTGTCGTCTCGCTCGACTCTCGGAACCCTAGCTGGCTGCCGTCGTGGGGCCATCCTGAAAAGGAAACAGGTGCGCCACGGTCAGAACAATATACCTGGTGAGCTGATATAAGTAACCACAAAGAAAACTTTGAAACACACACGAAATCAATGTTTTCGTGCATTAAGTCGGAAATCAGAAGTCAGGGTCCTGGTGTACGGATACGTCGGCCGCCGCACTAACACTGGACTCCCTGGACTGATAACCACACTCAATACGCTAAACATTATTGCTTCACATAGAAAAGATCAGAGTTCACGGTAGAACCGAACTCCTCTGATACCAATTTGTCACGACCCGCCCTCGGGGTCCGTGCCGTGACTACCCCAAGCCCGCCTTCCATAGGCCAGGGGCTGGCGACTAGCACCAAGGCGTAAATCCCGATAAAAAGGGAAGGCATTGCCTTTGTAAGGTAAACAAACACCACAGAGTAAGCAAGCGGAAAGTAAACACTAAACTAAAGCAGAGTACAACTGAAAGTGCGGAAAAGTAAATGGGCCAGAATACAAACCCAAAACTGAAAGTAAAGTACAACTCGAAAGGGAAAACAGCAACTGAAAAGTAAATGCCGCTACACCGAGCTGTCCACTGGAAATCCCACCTGAAGGGTGGGTACAGATAGCTCCTCTGCTCCACAGGTCCCACCGTCTGCTCCGTGCACGTCCCGCCCAGTGGTCCACCTCCGGGTACCGTCCCGCTCTGCAAGCCTCAGCTAAGGTCAATGCTGTCCGTCGTCTGCAACCAACACAACGTAGTGCGGGCAAAGCCCGTGCAGGGGTGAGTATAAGCTACTCAGTAGGGACCCCGAGACCCCTGAAGGTCTCTCAAATCCACAAAGGATAAACCACGAAGAAAGGTATAATCACGAAGTAACAACCGACACTGCTTAGGTATATGCCCATACATATACCTAAGTCATCAATTCAAATACGCTCCAACCTCCGAGCCCAAGTACAACTCAGTCCACACAGGAAAGTAAACGTATTCCACACAGGAAAGCAAAACGTAATCCACACAGGATTGCACAACACAATCCACACAGGAAAGCAACAGGATTCAGCTCACACAGGTATACTTCTTCAAAGGACGATAAAGATGATCACTGATCCATCTAAGTCGTCGGACCCACGAAGGATCGATAGGTAACTAACCCCCGCAAAGACCCACACAGGATCGGGCCCACACAGGACCTGTAGGCGCTGGTTCACACAGGACCGCTGAGCGCAAGGACCCACACAGGATCAGACCCACACAGGATCGGGCCCACACAGGACCTGTAGCACTGATCCACGTAGGATCGCTGAGTGCTGTAGTCGTCGTCGTCGAATCCACACAGGATCTCTGTACTGTCGTCGTCGCAGTCACAGTAGCAGTAGTAGCAGTAGCAGTCACAGTAACAGTCGCAGCCAGCACTAGGGTTCCTGCACACAGCAAGCTCGTTCGGAGAGTCCGCTCCACGAGCCGAGAGGCTGATACATCAACTGTCACGAAGACCAGAGTTGATGTATCCAAAAGTTCCGTATCGTCAACAGGAACTCAACGCAACAGACGGTGCGTCGATCGGACGCCCGGTCTGAGAGTTATTGGCATTTTCGTCCCTGGGGCCCGGTTGGTTTTTAAGGCAAAACCAACCCGACCGTACTCCACCTGCGTCCAAACCTCGGGCGGAGTATTCCAAAAGATCCGTTTCACTAAGAGGAACACAACACGGCTGACGGCACGTCAATCAGACGTCCGTAGCTCTAGATATGAGCGTTTCCGCTCCGAAGGCCCGGTTGGTTTCGTGAACGAACCAACCCGGCCGAACTCAAAGTAATCCGAAACCTTGAGTGCGATAAACCAAAACGACCGTCTCGATCCAAGGATCGCGTTTCCACAGAAGGTTCGTCAATCGGAGGTCCGAGGCTCAAGTTATGGCCAAAAGACCGTAAATGATTTGAAACGGGGGGGGGGGGTCCGGGTCCGGGCCGACCCGGCCCGACCGGCCGGCCGGCCGGCGGCGCGGCGGCGCGGGGGCCGCGGCGGCCTGTCGCCGCATGGTGGCAGCGCGGGGGGAGTCAATCCCCCGCGGATTGAATAACAGCGCGGCATATAGCCGCGCCCCTTTTTGCAAAACCGCCCCCCCCCCCCCACGTGGGGGGCTTGATTGGCAGGAAACGGGGGGCTTTGCCCCCCACAAGGAAACCGCCCCCCTCTTAAAGAGGGGGGTTTAATGTGCTGGCCGGGGGATTAATTACCCCGGTTTAATGGCATCCGGCCGGCCAGCTGGCCGGCCGGTTTTCTCCAACGGGACCGGAAAATCCGGTCCCCTCTTCGGCTTCCGACGCCGGCGGCCCGGCCACCGGTCTTCTCATCCCGCCGCGGCCCGGAACCGGCCGCGGTCTCCTCGTCCCGCCGCGGCCCGGAACCGGCCGCGGTGTTCGTCGTCCGGCGCGGTGCGACGGCACCGTGCCCCATCGCCGCACATTTGATTCCCTTCGACGCGGTGCGACGACGTCGCGTTCTTTATGATTCTTCCAAGGCGCGGCGCGACGGCGCCGTGAATTTTAATCATATTATTATCTGCGTGGTGCGACGGCACCACGCCACTTTTCTTCCACCCTCAAGATAGAACAAAAGAAACGATGGAGGGGGTTCGGCCGTGTTCATGCGGTCCGGCCCCCTCACGTTAAATAATAACTCAACATAAAAATTCAAATTCCTCACGTTAGTCATGCGATCCACGAGCAAGAATAGAATAATTAAACAATAACAAAAACCTCTACCTTGGTATAAGGTTCGAAGATTTTTCTACGTTCCGCGGAAGACGACGTCGCAGAGGTCGGCCGTCGCGGTCGTCGTTCGTCAAATCCGATGACGAAGAGATGCGTCCGATGCGATACGTCGTTGGCGAAACTTCTTATGTCAACGAAGAGAAACCGAGGAGGAAGCGGCGTTCCCTCTCGTTGACACGGAAGACGAAGAAGAGCGGAGCGGCGTTCTTCGTCGGAATTGAGCGTTCTTCGTCAAGTTGAGCGTTCTTCGTGATCTTCGTCAGAGTTGAAGAAGAAGAAGGAAAAGCTCTCCACCTCTCAAGAAGACAAAACAATTAACCCAAATAAAATAAGACACTATCTTATTTTATTATCACATCAACACACAAGAATTTCAAAAGTTTGAAATTCAAAAGGATTAACTCCAAAAATTAAGTAACTCAAGTCATTTAATGAGGCGTTAAGGGAGTTGGGAGAAGATGAAAGGTTTAGGGGTTCGTGTGGGCCCCACCACACTTAATCCTCCCAAGGGAGGTTAAGTGGATGTGGGTCCCACTTCTAACTCCCTTTGGTAGGATTTGTCAAGTTAAAATAAAATTTGTTCTTCACAAAATTTTATTTAACTTAAACTAAAAACCCAAAAACTAACTTTCAACCCGCATCGAACGCAACTTCCGAAAAGGTCTCTTTAAGAGAAAATCGGCGCTGCGAGTTCATCGGTACCCTCGGATTTCAATTCCGAGCACCGGATCAAAAGTTAGGAATTCCCGCTCGTTCGTTCACTGAACGTACCCGAGCCAAACTTCAGAAATTAATTCCGGGCACTCCGGGCCTCGGAATCAAGTGTCGTCTGAAACCGCGCTCTTGTAAAATTCTAAAGAAAATTAAGAAAAAATTTACCTTGAATTTTACGGGTCTTTACATTCTGGGGAAAAGATCTTAGAAAATTAAGAGATGTTTAGTCTATGCTTTCATTGAGTGATTATGGACATCTCTAGGGATTCATCATCTTGGAAATTACTACTTTCAATGTGATCATGGCTACGGATTGGTAAAATATCTTCCTAGCATGCCTTGATTTCTATTGGTAATGAGTGATTTATTTTCCTCCTATGAGTGTATCCTACACTTTTTCTAGTGAAATGCATCTAAACACAAGTTAGGAAGGATTTGATATAAATAATTATGGAACCATCACTTCATAGAGGGTATGTATGATTTTTGGATTAGTTGAAGGGGGTGATCGCCCTATTTCCCTTTGATTGTTGAATACTTTAAAAAGTTATTACCTAATGATTTATTAGTTTTACCTCTGTTGGATTCTGTGTCCCACATTAGTTTTGGGTGATTTTTCATCACTATAATTCTTTATAAATAAACTCCAAGTCCTCTCTTAAGAGTTATCTTGGGTATTGGGTCCAACTCTTTATCATTTTACATGGTATCAGAAGAGGTTACCTAAGCCTCCCACCCCTCTCACTTTTCTCTCAGAGAAAACCTATGATTTTTCCCAAGGGGGATCCATGTTTTGGGATCCATAAGTCATATTCCATCACCCCTCACTCCACCTCTAGTGCATCACACTATGCGACAACTCCCATATGCCCCGTCCATGCATGCCACACAACTCGAGATCCATGGATAGACCTCCTTCCCTATGTGATGGATCCATCCAAGCCACCCTCTTTCTTGATGACCTTCCCCACTGTGATGGCCTCCCAGTGTGACCTCTCATGGATGGTGATCTTCTTGTGAGACATCCCTCCCATATGACATCAACGACCAGATGCATGAACGATAGCCTCTAACTGAGTAGCCTCCCCACTTTGTCTAAACCCTGTGCTAGCTTCATTTCAGATCTGGTCTATCTTCAGATGATTGTGGTTTCCTAGGTCATCTCAGTTATTCTAGATCCAAATCCATTAGCTCCTCTTCCTTAGAAGACACTCCCATGGAGTTTGGTGCTTCTGTTTTCCATGAGGTTCATGGGATGACATTTTCTCAAAGGATCCTCTTCATTCCATTCGAGATCTGATACTCTCCTCATACACTTCCTCGTCCCTCTTTATGACTCTTCTATCTCTATCATTATATTGGCGGTGTTTCACCATCTATTCATCAGCTCTTAGATTCTATGGATTTTGGTTGTGATCAACCTTGATCCATTGCTTTTATCACCCCCTCTTGGAAAAATCGGATATTTGATTAGTCTTTCTATGGGACCCTACCTTTGTCTCCCCAGAAAACTATCAAATCCTATAGTTACTCCTCTAGGTGCACCCAACTAGGCCTCATTCCCATTTCTTCATGCATGTCCCTTCACCATTTCTGGATAGATGAATCTACCGTGTCCCCAACATTAAACTTATGTTGTTCCTTTCTATAGGTTTTTCCAAATATTTTTCTTTGTACATTCCCTATCCTAATACTGTTTCCCCCCACCACACCATTTATATAATACGTCAATTCCTGGTGAACATATGATCATAGTTTGGTAGTGTGTTGTTCGTACATGCCTAGATGCCTCTGACCTAACTATTCATGTTGAGGCATGGTCCAACTATTCCTACTGGTGAATCCTCTTTTCAGTTATTCTTGCTAGTTCTACATAATGGGTTTTGGTAAAGGGTTGGGACATATTTTCAGTGATATCTTCCATTATCCATCATTTTCATCTCAAGAGGGATCTCTGATCACATGTGATTTCTTTTTGTTTAATATTTTTTTGTAGTCAAACTCAATATATCCAGATTTATGGGGAGTGTTGTCATTGTTTCTTATTTTCTTGTTTTTCTTTGATTTGTTTTCTTTAATTATGTATCAAAGCTAGGTAGACCATGTTTGAGGGGGACTGTTGGATTATATATCCCATATAGGACTTGGGTGTTTTTTCATCATTATAATTGTCTATAAATAAACTCCAAGGCCTCTTTTAAGAGGTAATTTGGGTGTTTAGTCTAAATATCTATCACTCTAAAACCTCCATAGAAAGTGGTTGAGTTTACAACTAACTTGGTACCTGGTACCAAGATGATATCGATTCCTCCATAAGATGGATGATTCTGAGCTTTGGGGATTAAAGATTCAACTTGAGGACCTATTGGAGAAGGAAAATATCAAACAAATAACTTCACATTAGGATGATATTAAACCCTTATTTTGATTTTGACTAGATTTGTTGTTAGGAGGTCATTGGAAAAAAAATTTAGAGTGTTGGACACATTTTAATACATTTTATAGTTATTCAAGAAGTGAAATATGAAAAGGTCATGAAGCAACAATGTATCTGATTTTTGTTTTACACAGTTGACCTTGTAATGATGTTGAATTTATTATCCAATGTAATCAAAGTAACTGAGAATAATAGATCATGGTTGAACATGGATTATTATTTAGTCAACCATGAATGTCTTTATGTAGATTTTTTATTATTTATTGTTTATAAGTTTCTCATGTAAGTAAATGCAGGAAATCCATTTACACATGATCAAATTATTTGATGCAGATAAAGTGTATTATTTGGTGATTGTTTTTGAGGAATAATTTGACCATGGGACACATGAGCGATGAAATATGTGTTAGGTGGTTGCAGGATTGTGTTTGTACATGCACTACAATGGTTGAGATTGTGGGACACATGGAATTCCACAAACATTTGTATAACGATGAAAAGGGAATAAGTATCTATATAAAACATATATTAGGATTGTGGGAACATGGTCTGGCCTACTACATAAGGAGATATTATTATAAGAATATTGAACTGGTGATTCTAGAATGATACTTGGAAACGTGGAGTGATCCTCTAAAGTTTGAGTTTCACATAATACGAACATATTGATCAATTTGAGAGAAAGAGAAGTGATAAAATAGAGAAATATTTTAGATTTTTATGTTTATAGATTATTGAATATTTGAGTTTTATCTAGAGCATGTATAACTCAATTAATCTATGTTTCTAATTCAGGAGTTTATGGAAATGGGAGATGAACATTATTTGAAGATCAAATTAATTTGAAGAAGAAGAGATCATCCATAAAGTAGTGTAACTTATTCACATACATTCAAGATGAAGAATATAGTCCATGGAGATAATATTCTGCAAAGGCCATTAATCTGGGCCTTAAGGCCACAGAAAAGACCAAGAAGAAACCCGGGCAGACCACACAGGAGCAGGAGCAAAATAGGATTCAAAGAAAAATAGAAACCACTAGAGCATAACTAACTAGATTGGAAGAATGAGAGGGTAAAAAAACTTCCATCGGGACTAGGCACTATAAAACATTTTATGGGGAAATTCTAGATGATCATCCATACGATGTGGGGATCTAGGCACCTTCAAGATTAAAATGTTGGGGAGGGTCTGTTTCAAGTGTGTCAGGTCTTGGTCCTTTAAGGTTATGTATTGAGCCTTGTGCTTCTAGGCCTTCGGGTTATGTATGGGCCTTGTGCCTTGGGTCTATGGGTCATGTAAGGGTTCCCCTTAAACAAATAAAAGGAGGATTATCCAAAATAAATAAATAAATAAGGCCTTTGGGTTATTTAGATCAAAGGCCAATAATCCATTATTTATATGTTAGAGTGAACCACATAGGATGTTACCCAAGGGGAGACAACGAGCCATACCTAAATATTGTAATGAAATGCACCTAAGACCTCCCTGAAACCCATAAAAGATAGTTCACTAGTGGATTCATGCATGTTAGTATTGATATGATCATTTTCTTAGGATTAACCCCACATTGGGGAAAACCAAGTAAATTTTATGACCAAAGGATATCTTCCACCACAATATCACCATCATTTCCTCATTACCTTATGGTTTTGTTCTTTATCAAGGATCACTATCCACTAGGAGGATCATTGCTACCCCACCTATGAAAAGGATTTTTGAAAGGGAGGAGGACACATGGGACTTATATACCTTGCTCAATGTTGGTAGTATTTTCCATGATGGTGTCACACCATTTATTTTTCAATTTGGGTAATCATGGATATGTGGTATGTAGCCAAACCCTGCCAAAACATCTAGTAGAGAAGACAATGGGAAGGGCTAGAAGCATCATATAAATATTTCTCTCTCCAAGTGGTTTCAACAATAATCTTTGCAGCACATCTTATCCCATTAGTAATTGTGTGGTATTTTGTGAGGTTGTCTCCCTGCATATTCAAGAGAGAAAATTATTGTAGATATTCTCCTTATAATTTTGAGGGAGTGTGTAACCAATTTTACCCATAGTGAGATCCTTCTATTTTCCCATGATTTTTTATCCCTTTATTTTGGTGGGTTTTCCACATTATTTATGGTGTCATTTATTTCTGTATTTTACACATTATTTTATCTCATAATTATCTCCTCGCCAATGAGACAATCATTTTAAATAAAAAAAAGTGGTATTAGAGTAAGGTTTTGGCTTGATGTTGTTCACTTTTTTATATATTAACAATTCATGTAAATTTGAGTATGCTTTGTGATTGCATCTATGATTAATATGTCACATCAAAAAAAAATATTAAGATTATTAAATACAATGTTACGAAATAGAGGAGGTTATGGACTGACGACATGTCCGGATGACTATGAAATTCGAGACCAATAAATTTAGCAAGAATAATTTTCCATTGTGGAAAACTAAGATGCAGGAAGTGCTTTGAAAGGATAATTACTGGAAATTTTCCAGATACTAACATGTGTAACGATGGAGAGTGGTTCTAGTGGATTTAAAAATCATGAAATATACATAAAGTACTTTTTTAAGTGGATATGTTCTAGTCAGTGAATCATAAATGAGTACTGTAGGTAGACATCATTTCAACGATGCATGGATAATCGACTTGGGAGCAACATGGAACATGATATCTCGGTGGGAATGATTTGATCTGTATGAAACTATCATGAATGGACTTATGTACAAGGGGAATGAAAAAACGTAGAAGATTATAGAGTTGGTTCCAAAAAATTTAATATACATGATGGTATATTTTGAACCATCCAAGGAGTACGTTATGTGAAGTTCTTGAATAAGAACATATTGTCTTTGGGATAATTTAATGACATCAGATTTCAGACTCACACTAATTTTCGAGTGATGATAATTGTGAAGGGTTTCCTTATGGTGGTTAGATCTCAAATAACCTATACATCCTTATGGGTGGCACATACAAGGAGGTGGAAATGGTTGTCACGTCAAATATCTTGATAGAAGCATTGATGATGTTATGGAATTAGAATCTTGGTCATATTTCAAAATGAGTCCTAAAGATTCTTATTAACTAGAAGTTGTTTTCTAGACTTGAATAGGTATCCTTACCATTTTGTGAGATTTTTTTTGAGCAAACAACATAGGTTAAAGTTCAATACGTCAACAAAAATAAGTAAAGATGTTGTAGAGTTGATACATTATGATGTTTGGAAAACACTGGTTATATCCCTAAGAGGAGAAAAGAACATTGTATCATTCATTGGTGATTATTCCAAGATTTGTTGGGTGTATCCAGTCATGTGGAAATCATATGTTTCTAAAGTCTTAAAAACACTCAAAGCATAGAAGGAGCTTGAATCTGAAAAGAAAATCAAGTGATTGTAGACTAAACATGGTGGAAAATATACAGTCAAGGTGTTGGATACATTGTATTCAATGATAATGTATCAAGAGATATTTCATAGTGGAATTCACTACTCAAATAAATGGAGTGGTAGAGTGTAACACCCCGAGATTTTATGAAAAATATTATTTTAATTTCATTAATGTCTTTTTTTGTATACTACACCAAGATTACCTTGCGCTATACGCAACATCGTATTAGCTTGCAGTATACACAACACTATTCTTGGATCGTGTTACACACAATTTTGATAACAGTTATTCTACGCAACATTAAGTATATATATATAAATATATATTCAATGTATAAATGAAATATGGTTGGATTATGATATATGAAAAAATGAAGGATTCTTGCACATCACGCAACCCTGACTTGGCTTGCATTACACGCAATCGCGACCTTCCTCGATAGCGTGTGTTGTACGCAATACCGGGTTTTACTAAACAATGATATATTATTATAATATTATTATGAACTAGCCATTATGAATAGTATTAACTAAATTTTGAATCTTAGAACATTATTATTTGTCTTACACATTTTCTAAAACATGGTATAAGAACAAAATAAATTTTTCGGGTAAAATAAGTATTTTTCAAAAAATGCAGTTTTGCCGCCTTTTGATGGCGCACCCACTTTAAATCTAATTTTTGACATGTTTATAAGTTAAATTTGACAAAATAAAATTCTTCTTTGGAATCATGAAATAAAAATTTAATTTGGATAAATTTTCATATCATTCTGGTAACTTTCATATTTTAATGAATAGTAAAAACACGCTATATTTTAATTAAAAACAACTTTTTCAATCGAAATAATTAATAGTGATAAATTATTAATTTGAGTGGTTTTAAAGTATATTTAGAATATATTTTTACAATTTAATACAATGTTGGTCATTGGATGTAATTTCACATTTAAACCAGACATAAACAACTGTCAATCTTTTGATAGTTATTATCTCTTAAGAACACGCTATTTGTTTTGACGACGGGAATTAATTTTTAAATTAATTAATGCAACTGATATGTTTTGAATTTGGTAAAATAGAAATCATTTTTGAATTCATAATATCAAATATATCTTAGGCCTAATTTTTGGTATTTTTCTGAAAACTTTCAATTTTTTGATGAATAGTGAAACCACTAAGTGGTAGTTAAAAAAACTGAATTTTTCATAAAACATAATTTTACCGCTTCTATGAGTGGAATTTCGAAAATCCTAGAGACAAGGTTAATATCAAGGACTAAAATGTGGTTTAATGAGATGAAAATAATTTTTTGTGAATAGTAACTTTTTACTTTTTTTTACCACGGTTAAAAGTAAATAGGGTAATTAAGGGTACAAATGATATTATTATTACCCTAACACATGTCCTAATTCTATTGGACAAGTTTAATTCCAACAAAAACAACCTTAGGAATAAAATATTACCATTTAGGCCCACTTGGATTAGATTAGGACATTTATTATTAATTTATTTAAAGAAGGGTTAAAATAGTTAAAATCAAAGTTTAATAAGTAAATAATTTTTAATATAGGGTTATACAAAAGATAAATTCGACTATAAATAGTCATTAGAAAGATAAAAATATTTCCTACATAATGATATTTTATTTGTAATTTTTATACTTTAAATAATTTAATTTATTTAGGATACAAAGATGATGCAGTAATTATCTTATTAATGAAATATTGACATAATTGATGTTATAAACACCAAAATAAATGTAATTTGAGACTTTTTATTAATTAAACTAATTTTATAGGTTAATATGACATGTTAATATTTATTTAATTAACTTTTTTCTAACTAATCATTCTGTTATGATTTTCACAAAAATCAATTACTAAATAGTGTCAAAATTGACATAATATAGTTTTTAAAAAACAAATATTATATTATTAATTGTTATTTTATTCCTAAAAATCTAAGGTTCAGCCAAATGAATTATATAAGGTAATATATATTAATAATAAACAACTTGGGGTTTGTTTGGATTGTTATAGTAAGTTTATTAACCTTATAGTGTAAGAACACAAGAAGACACGGTAAAAGTAAAATTATTTAACTTAATGTTAAATCTAAATGATAAGGTTAAAATAGGAACCTAAACCTGTATAAATTCTATTGGATGAGAGGATTTCGACCCATCCCCACCTTAGCTTCGAAATAAATCAATTTAGATCTATTTAAAACCTAATTTTACTTTATAATAAAATAATAGTTTTAGTTATTCCAAAGGTGCCCCTCTCCTCCCTTATAATAGGACACCTCCTCCCTCTCTTCCTCACACCACTTTGAGCCTTCAAGCTTGGCTAACCCCTGCCAATTTCTTCTCTCCACTTCCCTAGAAACATCCTAGAGGTTCTGGTCTTCTTCAAAGACCTATTTTAGTGCCCTAAAAGGAGGTCTCAAAGAAGCACTTCAAAGAAGAGGAGGTTCGGACACATACAAAGCAAATCAGACCTAAGGTAAGGGAAATATCACAATCTCATTTTTATCCGAGATTGTTTATACTTTGGAATTTACTGGGGTGTATTTTATCATCCACATCCATGTTTCCTCAATATGTAATATTATTTCTATTCACCTACAATTGTTTAAATCCTATTTTACCCTTCGGTGAGTTTTTAGTAAAATATATGAAAGGAATCTTTTGTCGTTTTTCGTACGAGGTACTTTTTTTGACTTTTCCGACAAAAGTTCGACGAATGTTTTTTTTAACTTATATGGCATGAATGGATTTTTAAAAAATTATTTCCAAGAAGCTTACTTTACAAGTTTTCAAGTTTATTTTTAATCAACTTATTTTAGTTTATAATTGTACGACATGTTAAGAAAGGAAAAGTGTTTTTGAAGTAGAAAGGATATTTTTCTCAAGAATGGAGTTCAAGTGTTTTATCAAAATTATTTTCCATCTAAGATAATAAAGGGTTATATTTTTATCCCTATTATTACATTGATTTTATTATGTTGTGATGGAATTATATTTTTATGAATTCTTTTATCTTATATGAATTGTTTTATGATGTCACGATGTTTAAGATTCCCATTTTTATTACATGGGTTATGCTATGATGTATGGTTTTCTGATTTTGTGGCACACATAAGAATGGTATAATTATGAGATTGGTGGTACCTATATCTCCCTCCAATGCATTGGGTAAAGATTTTATATCTCATGAGATAGACATGGCTGGAACGGTAGGTTATACCGGTTCAGTGAAATAGGACTGAAACGAGGGTGACTCGGTTCAGAAATGGACTTTGTCCACTAAGATAGTCTTGGAAATGATTCTTGACTAATAAGATATGATTCTCTATGATTATGTGTTTATTCCACAAAGTTTCATGTTTTAAGTTATGATTATTGGGATTTCATTTCACTACTATGATTTATACCATGTTATGAAATTATGCTCTCTTTTGCAGGTTAAGATTTCCAAAATGTTATGTTCTTATGAATATGATGTGATTGATATTTCTTTTGTTTACCCTTACTGAGAATTTGAGCTCACCCTTTTATGTTTTATTTTCCCCAGGATATAAAGAAAGGTTTTAGGTATAAAAAAAAGGAAGATCTTTATGGGAGATGTTGAAGATCTTTCCCCACGATTAGAAGATTATATTCCAAGTTTCCAAAGACACTAAACTATTATGATCCTTGTGTGTGTGTTTTTGTTATATACTAAGTATTCCGCAAAAGTAATGTAATGTCCATGTACGTCAAGCTTCGGGTCTCTACAGTTGGTATCAGAGGAAAGGTTTAGTCAACCTTTGGAAACTAGGATGCGAAAACGTTAGTGAGATCCCTAGAGATATTTCTAAGGTATGTCTAGGGATGTCCCTAAGGTTAAGTATACGTATAGGTTATAGTACTAGAATTACGCTAACGATCATAGAATTAAACCTAAGATGTTAGATATTGAAGGTACTCCCCCTTTATTATGTTGTTTTCCCTATCATGATTTTTGCCTCTCACACTATTCTTTTTGGGTTTTAGACAATGGCTGGAACCCAAAGGAACCGTGTTGATCAATGCAATGGACAATGCAATGATTGTCCTCCTGAACAAACAAATGTTATGGGAGATGGAGTGAAAAATCTTATTGTTATACTTACACAAGCTATGAATCATTCTGGACTTCCAAATGAACAGAGAAGGGAACAATATTCTATTGAGTCCTTCATGAGGAAACATCCACCTTCTTTTAGTGGGTCTTCTGATCCACTTGTTACTGAACAATGGATCAGTACCACTGAAAAGATATTTTCAGTTCTTCAATGTTCTTAACATGATAAAGTCATCTTAGCAGTGTATCGTTTGGAAGGTGATGCTGATCATTGGTGGAATATTATCAAGAATACAAGGTCAAGAGATGAAATGGAGTCCATGGAATGGGATGAGTTCAAGAACTTATTTTTCAATAAGTACTTCCCTCGTATTCTTCGAACAAAGATGGAGAAGGAGTTTCTTGAACTAAAGCAAAAGGATGATGAATCTGTTGGTATATACGAAGTGAATTTTACAAGGCTTGCAAGGTATGCATCTGGATTTATCATTCAACCTAAAAGTAAAGTTGATCAATTCTTCAGTGGCTTAAAACCAAATCTTCGAAGGTCATTAGCTATAAGAGACTTCAGTAGCTATGAAGAAATTGTGTGTTGTGCTATCAAGGTAGAAATAGAAGTTGGTGTTACTTATCCATCTCATAGTTTTGACAAGAAACGAAAGATGGAGTTCAAGGAGAAATCTCAGAATAATGGTGAAAAGAAGATGAATGTTTCCTTATGCTCAAAGTGTGGAAAGAAGCATGGTGGAGATTGTCTTAAAGGGACAAGTAAATGTTTCAAATGTGGAAAGGAAGGTCATCAGGCATTTGAATGCCGCAATGATGGGAAGAAGATGTCTAATGATGAAAACAAAGGAAGGGATACACAGAATGAACCTACTACACTTCAATGCTTCAAGTGCAAGGAAATGGGGCATTATGCTAATAAATGCCCTAATCCAAGGGTTAGTGATGATCGACATGAGCAACCAATTAAGGCAAATGACAAAGGGAAGTCACATGTGATCACTATTGGCGATGTTGAATATGACAACGATGTGGTGGAATGATTAAGTGTTTATGTAATGGGATTCCAGAATAATGTTGTATATAGTATCGTGGAATATTGGAATATTTATGTTTTGGTATATTATGGTTTTCAATAATTTTATGGCATCGGTAACCATGAAAAGTGATTAAAATATTTTTGGAAAGAAGATGATATGCACATAATGAAGGGATAAAGAGAATATAATATGTTTGATAGTATTCATGAGCTTATGATTGATATAAGGACTAAGTGATATCATGGTTTGAGGATATAGAATTTTGAGGATTTTGGTATGTGGAAAGTGTTAACTTTTAACTGAATTCATGTTTTCACTAAGGTTCAATGGATATTCATTCTTCAAGAGAATACATGATTAAGGTATTCACATGTTTGTAATTTGACCAACAAGATATATCTGGGGGATAAATGATGGCATTCACGTGATCATTTTCTTTATAATATGAGCTTGGACCGAAGTATTTTAGATAATCCTAAAGATTGAAATGGATTATGTTGGACATAAGTTAGTATTGTTTAAGGATAATAATTTTTTGATATTGTTGATGGGATGTTATAGTAATATAGCTTTAGAAAAAGGACAACCTGCAGGATGGGCGACAGCCCATCGCGTCGGACAAGGCTGTGGGAATCAAACCCACAACCGAAGTGCGACTGGCCTTTATCGCCTACCACTGGCCTACAAGAAGTCCCTGGTTAGTAGAAACTAGTTTTATTTTATTAAGCGGTATGATATATGAAGTATAAGTTCATTTTAGGAACCATATATGATTAATCTCACAATAGATGGACTTATGTATTTTTTGATAACTTTTCTAACCTTTTGTTTGAGACAGATGGAATGACCCATCATTCTATCACATGATCTACTAACACATCACGAATGACAAATTCAACTTCATTTATTTAAGAGATGAAGTGGAAATTTTCCAAAGAACGACAAAAGGTGAGACTATACCAAAATCACGAAAGTATTTATTCTAATTCCAATTTCATCAACTTTAGGGAAATGATCTTGAAAACCAAAATGTTGTCCTAGTGATCTTATATCTGATGAATTAGATGGTACCTTAGATCGTTACAAATTTATGGCTTTGTGATTGCTGGCTTTTCCATAGCCATGTTCTCTACCACTCTTCATCAGAACATGATGGTTAGATTTCTCTTCCATATCCATATTTTCACCTATGTGGAAACCCAGTGATTAGTTTATTTGGGTAACCGTTACGTTTCATACTTTTGTTTTTAAAGATTTGTTTTGGTATTCCTTTTTACGATGTGGGTTTCTATTAAAGAAACTTTGTCATAGTAAACCATTTATAACCCCAACGAATTTTGAGGGCGAAATTCATTTTAAGGGGGGTAGAATGTAACACCCCGAGATTTTATAAAAAATATTCTTTTAATTTCATTAATGTCTTGTGTTGTATACTACACCATGATTACCTTGCGCTATACGCAACACCGTATTAGCTTGCAGTATACGTAACACTATTCTTGGATCGTGTTACACACAATTTTGATAATAGTTATTCTACGCAACATTGAGTATATATATATATATATTCAATGTATAAATGAAATATGGTTGTATTATGATATACGAAACAACGAAGGATTCTTGCACAGCACGCAACCCTGACTTGGCTTGCATTACACGCAATCATGACCTTCCTCGATAGCGTGTGTTGTACGCAATATCGGGTTTTACTAAACAACGATATATTATTATAATATTATTATGAACTAGCCATTATGAATAGTATTAACTAAATTTTGAATCTTATAACATTATTATTTGTCTTACACATTTTCTAAAACATAGTATAAGAACAAAATAAATTTTTCGGGTAAAATAAGTATTTTTCAAAAAATGCAGTTTTGCCGCCTTTTGATGGAGCAGCCACTTTAAATCTAGTTTTTGACATGTTTATAAGTTTAATTTGAAAAAATAAAATTCTTCTTTGTAATCATGAAATAAAAAATTACTTTGGATAAATTTTCATATCATTCTGGTAACTTTCATATTTTGATGAATAGTAAAAACACACTATATTTTAATTAAAAACAACTTTTTCAATCGAAATAATTAATAGTGATAAATTATTAATTTGAGTGGTTTTAAAGTATATTTAGAATATATTTTTACAATTTAATACAATGTTGGTCATTGGATGTAATTTCACATTTAAACCAGACATAAACAAATGTCAATCTTTTGATAGTTATTATCTCTTAAGAACACGCTATTTGTTTTGACGACGAGAATTAATTTTTAAATTAATTAATGCAACTGATATGTTTTGAATTTGGTAAAATAGACATCATTTTTGAATTCATAATATCAAATATAGCTTAGGCATAATTTTTGGTATTTTTCTGAAAACTTTCAATTTTTGATGAATAGTGAAACCACTAAGTGGTAGTTAAAGAAACTGAATTTTTCCTCAAACTTAATTTTACCACTTCTATGAGTGGAATTTAGAAAATCCGAGAGACAAGGTTAATATCAAGGACTAAAATGTGGTTCAATGAGATGAAAATAATTTTTGGTGAATAGTAACTTTTTTCTTTTTTTTTACCACGGTTAAAAGTAAATAGGGTAATTAAGGGTACAAATGATATTATTATTACCCTAACACATGTCCTAATTCTATTGGAAAAGTGTAATTCGAACAAAAAAAAACCTTAGGAATAAAATATGACCATTTAGGCCCACTTGGATTAGATTAGGACATTTATTATTAATTTATTTAAAGAAGGGTTAAAATAGTTAAAATCAATGTTTAATAAGTAAATCATTTTTAATATAGGGTTATAAAAAAGATAAATTCGACTATAAATAGTCATTAGAAAGCTAAAAATACTTCCTACATAATGATATTTTATTTTTAATTTTTAGACTTTAAATAATTTAATTTATTTATGACACAAAGATGATGCAGTAATTATCTTATTAATGAAATATTGACATAATTGATGTTATAAACACAAAAATAAATGTAATTTGAGACTTTTTATGAATTCCACTAATTTTATAGGTTAATATGACATGTTAATATTGATTTAATTAACTTTTTTGGAACTAATCATTCTGTTATGATTTTCAAAAAAATCAATTACTAAATAGTGTCAAAATTGACATAATATTGTTTTTAAAAAACAAATATTATATTATTAATTGTTATTTTATTCCTAAAAATCTAAGGTTCGGCCAAATGACTTAGATAAGGTTATATATATTAATAATAAACAACTTGGGGTTATTTTGGATTGTTATAGTAAGTTTATTAACCTTATAGTGTAAGAACACAAGAAGACACGGTAAAAGTAAAATTATTTAACTTAATGTTAAATCTAAATGATAAGGTTAAAATAGGAACCTAAACTTGTCTAAATTCTATTGGATGAGAGGATTTAGACCCATCCCCACCTTAGCTTAGAAATAAATCAATTTTGAGCTATTTAAAACCGAATTTTTCTTTATAATAAAATAATATTTTTAGTTATTCCAAAGGTGCCCCTCTCCCCCCTTATAAAAGGACACATCCTCCCTCTCTTCCTCACACCACTTTGAGCCTTCAAGCTTGGCCAACCCCTGCCAAATTCTTCTCTCCACTTCCCTAGAAACATCCAAGATGTTATGGTCTTTTTCAAAGACCTATTTTAGTGCCCTAAAAGGAGGTCTCAAAGAATCACTTCAAAGAAGAGGAGGTTCGGACACATACGAAGCAAATCGGACCTAAGGTAAGGGAAATATCACAATCTCATTTTTATCCTAGATTGTTTATACTTTGGAATTTACTGGGGTGTATTTTATCATCCACATCCATGTTTCCTCAATATGTAATATTATTTCTATTCACCTACAATTGTTTAAATCCTATTTTACCTTTCGGTGAGTTTTTAGTAAAAGATATGAAAGGAATCTTTTGTCGTTTTTCGTACGAGGTACTTTTTTGACTTTTTCGACAAAAGTACGAAGAATGTTTTTTTAACTTATACGACATGAATGGATTTTTTAAACATTATTTCCAATAATCTTCCTTTACAAGTTTTCAAGTTTATTTTTAATCAACTTCTTTTAGTTTATAATTGTACGACATGTTAAGAAAGGAAAAGTGTTTTTGAAGCAGAAAGGATATTTTCCTCAAGAATGGAGTTCAAGTGTTTCATCAAAATTATTTTCCATCTAAGATAATAAAGGGTTATGTTTTTATCCCTATTATTACATTTATTTGATTATGTTGTGATGGAATTATATTTTTATGAATTCCTTTATCTTATATGAATTGTTTTATGATGTCACGATGTTTAAGATTCCCATTTTTATTACATGGGTTGTGCTATTATGTATGGTTTTATGATTTTGTGGAACACATAAGAATGGTATCATTATGAGATGGGTGGGACCTATATCTCCCTCCAATGCATTGGGTAAAGATTTTATATCTCATGAGATATACTTGGCTGGAACGGTAGGTTATAACGGTTCAGTGAAACAGGACTGAAACGAGGGTGACTCGGTTCAGAAATGGACTTTGTCCACTAAGATAGTCTTGGCAATGAGTCTTGACTAATAAGATATGATTCTCTATGATTATTTGTGTATGACACAAAGTTTCATGTTTTAAGTTATGATTATTGGGATTTCATTTCACTACTATGATTTATCCCATGTTATAAAATTATGCTCTCTTTTGCAGGTTAAGATTTCCAAAATGTTATGTTCTTATGAATATGATGTGATTGATATTTCTTTTGTTTACCCTTACTGAGCATTTGAGATCACACTTTTATGTTTTATTTTCCCCAGGATATAAATAAAGGTTTTAGGTATAAAAAAAAGGAAGATCTTTATGGGAGATGTTGAAGATCTTTCACCACGATTAGAAGATTATATTCCGAGTTTCCAAAGACACTAAACTATTACGATCCTTGTGTGTGTGTTTTTGTTATGTACTAAGTATTCCTCAAAAGTAATTTAATGTCCATGTACGTCAAGCTTTGGGTCTCTACATAGAGTGTATTAATAGAACCCCATTGGATAGAACAGGGGTTATGTTGAAGATTGGAGGAATTTCCAAAACATTGAAGCAGAAGTAGTGAATACTGCCTGATATGTGAGAAACTAATCTCCTTCAATGGTGATTAATCTAATAACATTGATTAATATGTGGAATGGTAAATCATCTAACCATTATCAGTTACATACTTTTGGAAGTCCTGTATATAAAATTTTAATGACCTGAAAAGAGAAAAGCTAGATTCGAGATCCAGGAAATGCATCTTCTTGGGATACACTGAGGGTGTGAAGGTGTATTGTTTTTGAGACTCCATTTCCCAAAAACTTATCATCAAAAAATATTTTAGTTTTGCAGAAGATAGGGTGAAAATACAATTGATGGAGACTTAGAGAAATAGAATATAGAAACTACAACATTAAAAGTAAAGGAAAATATAAGGAAGAACTAGTTTCCCCTTAGGTATTACTGGAGAATGATGATCAAGTACCAGTTGATTCTTGACCATTGGGAGAAAAGAGAACTAGTATGGAACTCAAAATATGTCACTAAGAGGAATATTACTATAACAACCCATTATTTTCATACACAAATATTAAATTTATTTAGATGAATATTCAATACATGATAATAATACCCATTCCATAATCATAAAGTTTTAGAGTCTTTAGAGATTTTATATACAATCTTATTATTTTATGAAAGATATTCAACATATCCCACAAAGATCTTCTCACATATTACTCCTCTTATGCATAACCTAACTAAACATTTCTTCATCACCTGGGTAAGGAAATATAATAATTGGTGAGCTCAGATGATCAGTAAGTATAATAATAGGAGACATCAATCTATGATCTTGTTAAAGCATAAGATAAGAATAAGGTTATGTGATCATGAACATAACTTATGATGTTTATAACTTTTAGATATTTTCAAGAGTAGGTTCCTTCTAGAATTTGGTTGGGTAATTAGTCCATACCTCTTGTGTTTTACACTTACCAAACAATGGGAGGGGTTTATAACAATTAGGGGTAATATTTTCTTCTTTATTTTTAATTTTTTTAGTATGTTATTTTTTAACAGGTAGTTATTTTTTCTTGGTTGGGATATTAATTTGAGGGGAGGGGACTTTTTACAATAATTTTTTAGAAGGATTTTGGTAGGCTCTATCCTAGGCCTGAGGAAAGTGAAGTCTTCTAGGAGATTCTCTTGAAGGTGCATGTAATTCTTTCTTGGTAGCATAATTGAAGTAGTAAGAGTAGTTTTTCTAGATGTATTTTATGGTATCTATTTCATAAAATTCTTACTCTGATCTATTTTATATCAATTTGGTGCTTTTATTGAGAGTTTTCTTTGGATTGATTTTGGGATAAGTTCTTGGGAAAAATAGATTGAACCTGTCAATACCACTCTCTGACCACATGTATGGAGAGTTAGATGAAAATTGTGGAAACAAAGGTCGCTGCTATGAAGTATACTATATCAAACATATAGACTTATGTTCTAGAGCTACAATCAGAATTATGGGAGATCCTAGTAGTGATGCCACAACTTGATAGTGGGAAGGAAGAAAGTTTGGTTCATAATGACAGAAAGGGGAAGTCATTTGATGGATATGGATGTGGTACTCAGATATAGGAAGGAATAGATAGGACATGGAGAGGTTTGATAGTGGAAGTGATTAATGAATAAAAGGAAGTGAAGAGTTATGTGTGGTCTCAAGGATATTATAAATTCCAGTATTCTCTAGAGAGTATATGATATCATAGATCAGTTGAGTTGAGACATACTTCTTGATTCACCAAACAATGGAGGAGTTGATGGTTATAATGGAACAAATATGTATGCAAGGAGTAGTTCATTACTGGATGGTCTATTTAAAGTAAACAAGTTCTTAAATAGCTTGGATTCATCTCAAAGAGAAGATTCTTGGCCAATATGGTTGTGCAGCAGAAGAAGATATAGTGATCTATTTTAAAAGGCTTCGGCCAGTGGTAATAGTGGAGGAATATATTGATGACTTTGAGTGGTTATCTGTGTAGATTATAGAATTAACACATTACTAGTACATGATTATATTCATAATTGGACTAATACCTGAAATTTGAAGTTCTATGATTACACTTGAATCTCTCAGAAAGGCCTGAATTCTTACCTTTCCTAAAATGGTTGACAATGAGCATAAAGTTAAAGGAATTGTAAAGTAGCTAGAGACATGAAGTAGGAGGATTAGTTCTGGAGGATCTAAGTGAGGATGTACTTCAATGGAAATGTTGTTTGTACCTATAGAAGAAGGGAATAAAAGCGAAAATAGGGAAAACTATGAACCACATAGGAGAGGAGTATATGATCTATGAAGATAAAAGTTGAATAGAGGAAAGAAAAGGGGATTTGTTATACTTGTAGTAAAAAATTTAATAATGGGAACTGATATCCAAAAAAGGGTTTCAAATTGATGGTTTTGGAATATGTGTATCCCCTAGAACAGGGAGAGGAAGATATTGATGAAATAATTGGGAAAGAGAGAATGATATGGGACATTTTATAAATGGAGATTCTTAGAAAAATATCCAGTGAGTTTAAAGGAAAGATGGTTTGGAATACTAATTATATGTTGGTGGAAGGAAATATAGAAGGGTTACCAAGGATGATTTTGGTGGATAGTGGTGCTAATAAAAATTTTATTTCAAAACAAAAATTGAAATCTCTTACAATATGAATTTTGGAGAATAGTCCATTTTTTATCAGAATGGGAGATAGGCATCGAGTAGTTTCCAATGGTTTTTAGAGGTCCTTGAAAGTATATTTGGGAGAAGTAGAAGTCAAAATTTATGATTATGTTTTTGATACCTCTAGACCAGATCTGGTAATGGAAATATCAATGATGGAAACTTTGGGTTTTTTACTATGCATTAGATGAACATGACCATGTAATTTGTTTGGAAAGGGAGGAATGTTTTGATTCATGGGGTCAGTCAAGCACAAAGTTTACCTAGAGAATTAAAATAATACTTGGGAGAAGATAAATGTAAGTACAAGGTTTGTAGTATATTGGTGTAGGAAGTTTGGGCTTATAAGATGTAGAATTGAGTCCATCTCAACATTTTCAGCTACATAGGATGTTTCTCCTATACAGAACAATCATTGAGATATCCACTTGATTGTTTCCTAAGAGGGAAACTAATCATGACATCATATTAAAAGTAAGGGAATATCCATTCAATATCTAACCTTATAAATACACGTTTCATATAAAAATGAGTTAGAAAAATAGGTTTTAGAGTTTTTAGAATAGGGTTACATCTAAAATAGTACTAGTCTGTATTCAATTACTATAATTATGGTTTGGAAGAATGATAGAGGCTGGAGGATGTCTGTAGATTACCATATATTGAATAAGTTGATAGTACCTGATAGGTTTCCTATTATGGTGATAGAAGAGTTGATGGATGAGCTAAATGGGGAAAAATATTTTACTAATATGGATTTGAAATATGGTTTTCATCAAGTGATAATGATGTAAGAAGATATAGAGAAAAATAATTTATGAACTCATGAGGGGAATTACAAATACTTAGTAATTACATTTGGATTATTGAATCCTCCAGACACTTTTTGTGCTATAATGAACGATGTTATCTGGCCTTTGATGCACCAGTGGGTATTGGTGTTATTTGATCATATACAGATTTATAGTGAAAATTGGGAAGAACATTTGGGAAAAATGTTTTCAGTACTAAAATGTATGAAGGAGAATGCATTGATTTCCAATGAAAATAAGTGTTTTTTATGGAAGAAATCAATAGAGTACTTGGGAAACATTATTTCAAAATATAGAGTGCCCATTGATCCTATGAAAATTGAGGCTATTAAGCAGTGGAGGGTGCTGGAAAATGTGAAAGAAGTTAGAGGGTTTTTGGGACTAATAGGTTATTATCATAAATTTATAAGGGAATATGGGAAAATATCGAGGCCTTTAATGGTTTTGACCAACAAAGATAGATTCTGGTGGTTTTTCAAAGTTCAAGAAGAATTTAAAAAATTGAAGGATAGTATGACTTTTTCTCCTATACCGTGAATGCTATATTTTTCTAAAGGTTTTATAAGGTAATGTGATGCTTCAGGTTCTGGTTTAGGGAATGTATTGTTACAAGAGGGGCGGCCACTTTCTTATTTTAGAAAGGCATTATCAAATGATAATTTGGATAAAATCTATTTATGAAAAGGAAATTAAGTACTTAATGTTATATATTAAGCATTGGAAACAATACCTAATGGGAAGAAAATTTGAAGTTATACAGATCATCAAAGTCTCAATTATTTTTTAAATCAGGGGATAGTATTAATAGGCCAATATTGTTAGCATAAAAAACTTTTAGCTTATGATTTTTTAGTTATTTATGAACCTAGATGGAAAAATAATCCAACTGATGATTTATTAAGGGAAGAAGTTAGAGAAAACATGGATATGGCTATTTCTCAACCTATTTGGGAAGAAATTAAACTGGTCAAAGAGGATATACATCAAGATGATATGCTAAAATAGTTGATGGAAACCTTGAAACCGGACAAGGCATCTAGGCATGATTACACCTATCTAGATGGTATGTTTTTTTACAAAAAAATAGTTTTTTCCCCAAAATTGGATTTAACTCCAAAACTACTATATTTCGTTCATTCATCTCCCACAGGAGGAAATTTAGGGTATTTGAAAAATTATAAATGGATTTAAAAAGTATTTTTTGGGATAGAATTACTTAGGGAGTACACCAGTATGTCATAGATTGCATTGCATTCTCGAAAAATAAATATAAGGTGATTAGTCTAATAGGACTGATTTAATTACTTCCAATCCCTGACTTGATTTGGGAAGAAGTGTCCATGGATTTTGTGTCAGGACTTCCTAAATCGTAGGGATATGAAGTAATTCTAGTGGTAATTGATAGATTGAGTATGTATTCACACATTATTCCACTAATGAACCCTTATATAGAAAAATTATTTATTGAAGTGTTTATGAATGAAGCAGTACATTTAAATGGAGTTCCCCAAGCAGTAGTCAATGATAAAGATCCTTTGTTTACCTGCTTATTTTACAAGGATTTTTTTTATTTTTCAAGGAAAACTTTTGTAAATGAGTAATTCTTATCACCCTCAATCTGATGGCCAGATGGAGGTTGTGAATAGGTGTTTGGGGACTTATTTATGGTTTTTATCCTCATATTATTTAAAGTATTTGGTTATGTGGATATCTTGGGTCGAGTACTGTTACAATACATCTTTTCATACATCTATAGGGAAAACACCATTTGAGATCATCTATAGATTCAAGAAATTACATATTATTCATTATTATAAGGGAGAGGCAGTAGTCAAGGAATTTTATGTAGTGCTGGTTGACCACAATTAATCTTTGAAAGAGCTCCATGAAAACCTCCAACAGGAAAAGAAACTTAAGGTTAAATACAAAAACTAGAATTGAAGGGAGTTAGAAATTAAAATTGGTTATTTGGTATGGGTTAAGTTATGTACCAATAGTCCTGAAAAAAAAACAAAATTAATCCAAAGTTGGATTCCATTCGTTATGGACCATATGAAGTAGAGAGATGGGTTCTGTTTTCTACATACTTAAACATCCAGCTAATACCATATTAAATCCAGTATTTCACATGTCTCAATTTAAAGATACAAGTGGTGTCCTACCATTAAATACATTTACACCTATTTATTTTTTTGAGAAATTGGATTATCCAGGGGTAGTTTTAGAAAAATTAATTCAAGGTAAAAAATTAAAATGGATTGAAAAATGACATGACATATCTTAAAAAGATTCTACTTGTGGGGATGAGAAGGTGATTCAAGCACAATTTCATTATTCTCGCCTTGGGGACAAGGTAATTTTTTAGGAAGGAGGTATTGATGGAGCTGTGAAAGAGGAGTGTCCTTCCAGAAATCAGTTGGGTAATAAGTTCATACCTTCTATGTTGTACACTTACCTGAGATGGGGAGGGGTTCATAACAATCATGGGTAATATTTTTTTGGGTTTTTAGTTAGATAGTTACTTTTTCATGGGTAGTTAGTTTTTTTAGAGTGGGATATTAATTGGAGGGTAGGGTACATTATGTGGGCATTCTGTTATAAATCTGTTGGTATGCTCTAACCTAAGCCTGAGGTGAGTGAATTCTTCAAGGATATTCTCCTGAATTTTCATGTAATTATTCCTTAGTAACATAATTGAAACATTAATAGTTTTTTTTCAAGAATTTTTCTTCTATTTATTTCCTCTAAAACTCTTACCCTCTTCTATTTTCTATCAATATCCAACATTTCATATATTATAAATATGATTTATGGAATACACATTATCATTTCTAAAAACATGGGCCATAAGAGTGAAAATTAATCATAAATCAATCATGATCCATAATATCATGACATAAAAGTTTGTCACCATCATAAATAGAGAAAACCATTTCATAGGTCAGGGTTAACTATCATGACCATCAATATAGTGGATTAAGACACACCTGTTTTCCAAAGTGGATCAGGATGAACCTATTTCTTGTAGGGGATCAAACCCATCGACTTATTTCCCATTATTATATCAGTAGATATAATGCTTTACCTAATTCATTGGAGGGAGATAGAGGTCACACCATTTTTTTAATGGTCGGGGATGAAGCCTCAATTTATTATTATTGAAAATACCTCTTTATGTTTGGGTAGAGGGAGACCCATTACATAGCCTGAAGGCCCAAGGACAAGTGGCCTGAATACAAGGCATGAAAGCCCAGTTTTTGTCCCAAAGGAACCCTTAGTGAATAGTATTGCTACAGTACCATGCTTTTATTGTGCCTTCTATAGTACCATCATTGCTACAGTACCTAGGAAGAGTGCCTCCACTGCTACAGTGCCACTGCTACTATAGTTCCTCCACTACTAAAGTGCTGCTACATTGCCCTGCTACAGTACTGCTACAGTACCCAAAAATTCATCCCTACCTGGATTTGATCCTGGGTCTTTTTTGATGCCAATCAGGTCACATACATCATATAATGAAAACTATACATATATACTCCCTAAGAACATAAATCTTTCATCATATCATAACCCATGAAAATAAATGGATTTCATAAATATTGTATCATAGCATAACCCATTGAAAAAAATGGGTTTCATAAATATTATGTCATCATAAAAAAAACAACCATAAAAAGAATAAATAGAAGATCCTCGAATAATATCCATAATAAATCATAAGTAACATTAAAAATTTTATCTTAGATAGAGAATAGTTCTGAGAGATCACATGATATAATTCTTGAAAAAACATAAAATTTCCATTATCAAATCATTTCATTTCAAAAAGCCTAACAATTATATAGAAACAAATTATTTGAAAATAAAATTGTATGTTTGTGAAGGAAACATTAAAAAATTAAGGCATCATGATGGTGAAAAATACACTCATGCCGTATAAGTGAAAAAACATTTCTTTTGTACTTTTGTTAGATAAGTCACAAAGAACATCATTCCAAAAATGATAAAAAGGTACCTTTTGAAACATTTTGTAAAAAGTAAAACATGAATAAAAATGTCTTCAAACAAATCATTAGAAAATATTGAAAACATTTTTGGAAACAATTTTAGAAAATATGGACTTAGAATAAAAAGGGAGTCTTAAGGGAAATTATAAAAAGATAATTTTTAAAAGATAGTCCCTTATAAATATCATATCAATGAAGTAAGAATTAATAAAATAAATCAATTAATTGTATCATTTGTAAATCCACATAAAAAAGTGTAAAATAAAACATAAGAAAATAAAAATTTGTCTCACACATAGTCTTAACATGGAATAATAAATGAAGTATAAGTTTAACCCAATGAATGTAAATCGAGTTAAGAAATACCTTACCACTTTGTAATCAATCGAATCTTATGCCACATACAAGTAATAATTATCAAATGAAAAATTGAATAATAGGAAGAAAATGAGATTCATGATTGATATATCAAAGGTAAGTATATACATGAAACAAAAGAAATAAGTGGTGAATAGGACATACATTTCAAAAAATTAAAAGTGATATGAGAAATCCTTACCACATGCATCCCTTTAATTTTGTGTTCTTTAACCTCTTCTTGAATATCACCTCCTAGAATAACCACATAAGGAAGTTTGAATTGGTATTTAGGTGATACCAGCAACACTTGGATTTGGGGAGAGTGGGAGGACATGGTTTTATAGATATTTGAATGTCTTTAAGGATTTTGAGGAGAAAGGGGGTAGTTTTAAGTGATTAAATAATGATTATTTTATATTTAAAGCCAACCACATTTGGGTGGAATTAATTCCAATGGATTTGGATGATAATTAATTTTTTAAAGTATGATTAAGGTTTATAAACACATCAACCACCCATTTAATGATGTAATTTTTATATATTTTAATCTTTTACCTTTTAACATTAACCCACTACATTAATTTACCCATACAACGGTAAACTTTTTTTCCATGGTAAATTTTTTAGGCATAAAAATTAAAATGAATTTATAAAAAAAAATTTACCTCCTTATTCCAAATATAGAATCAATTTTTAATCGTTTAAAACACCAATGCTTCAAAATTACATTTAAAATTATACTTCAAAAATGAACCAAAAAATAGTTTCCTTGGAAAAATGTGTTTTATGCCTAAAAATGTACGCATGCCAAAATAAGGTATAAATATTATTTAAATATAATTAATTAGATCATACTCAATAAAAAGTACTTAATATTATTTGATATCAATTTAAAATCATAAAATGGATTTTAAATATAAAAAATGAGGGTTTTCTAAAAATTAGTATTTTTTTACTATTTACTAAACAATTATAATTTTATAAAAATACTCAAAAACTCATCCTAATATAACTTTGAAATGATGAATCCAAAAATTATTTTCATTTTATGAAATAATTTTTCTAAAAGTTTGAAAAATTAATTATATTTATTTTCCCATAGAAAGCAATAAAAATCATTTTTGGAAGAAAACATATATTGGAAGAATAAAATGATTTTACTAAAAATTATGGGAATACTCAAAAATAATTAATTAATACATTAAAAATGAGTTGAAAAATTATATATTTCATAACGTGGGCATGTTAAAATAATAATATTTTGGAGTTTTTTTAAGTTCAATGTTCTCTAAAAAACTATCAAATAGATTAAATTTATTTAAAAAGAGACATTCCATTTAATATTAGGGTGTTATATTATACCCCCTTAAACATATTGGGATTCCTCTACCTCATCACATCCTTAGGTTCCCATGTGGATCCCTCAAATTGGTGGTTTTTTCATAAAAAATTAACCAGTTAAGTGGTTTTGTTTTATAGAACTTTATTTATATGATCCAGAACCTTTATTGGTTATTCTTCATAAGAAATATCTTACCCATAACTTTATGAATGATGTGTTTAGTACATGTAAAGGATCATGTATATACTTCCTCATAAAATATACATGTAACACATCATCAAAATAAGAGGTATTCAGTGGAAGTTCTAATTGATAAGCTATTATCATGGTATGATCAAGTATTTCAAAGGGACAGATATACCTAGGGTTTTGTTTTCCCATATTTCTTCCACTAATAAATTCATAGAAAGACCTTATCACCAACATAAAATTCTATATCACACCGATGAGTATACATTTAATTTAGATTTGTGTTGTCCTTATGTGTTATCAAATTATTCTAACCTTATTTTCACCCCATTAGCCTACTCAGGTCCCAAAAAAATTCTTTCTAAAACTTCTTTAAAGTACATTGGAGTTCTACACTTATTTTCATAAAAGTTTTTATAAGAATCCATCTGAATTCTCAAGTGAAAGCTATTGTTTCAAGAAAACCTAACTAGAGTGGTTTTGATCCTAATCATCTATGAAATCTATAGAATAATATTTTAGTATATCATTTAGAGTTTGAACTATTCTCTCAAACTGATAATCTTCCTAAGTATGATACACAGTGATAAAACTCTACTCTATATCATTATATTATTAAGTACTTCACCAAAAATTCTAAGTAAAACTCAGATCCCAATCATATATAATTGAATATGGAAATACATGAAACTTTACCACTTTTGTAATATACATTCTAGAAAGTTGATCCGGAGAGAAATATTCTCATAATGATGTGTTCTGACTTAAAAAGGTGATTAACTACAACCTATAATTACCTCAATATAAAAAATAAGATAAACCCTAAAGGTTACAAATACTTTTAATCATATGCCCATAAAGTGTAAAGGAATTCCTCCTTGAATATCTTTGTCACATATACAAAACAAAAGGGTTGTATTTCCAAAAATGTCTCTTAATATTGAAAAAATTCCGTCATGTTAAAACCTCAAAAGGGGTGTCAACATATATACCCATGATGGTATCCATAACTATTATATTAATCTTACATGGAGACATATACACTTTCAAAAGATAATACACCTTTTATTCCCCATACAATATCTTATATTATAAAAAAGATTGTTTTATTGCAAGCTTAGGTTCCTCCTTTTATCTATAAAATGTAATTTCATTATTCCAAAATCCATGTAAAAAGAGATAATCACATTAAATTTCTCCAAGGGATGAAAAATAAGATATCCAAAAAAAATCAAACATGAAACTCCCAACTAAGGAGGGTGGAATAAGGGTTCCCTAATTGTCATGATTCACTTCATCCATTGTGATTCCATAATCTTTCCCTTTTACCTTTTTCTTTATAGGTTGTTTTGTCTTATCATCCACATTACTCCTTATATTGGGACATTTATTTTGATAATGTACAAATTCCTTTCACAAGAAACACTATAGTATGGGTGCCTCATTATTTGGAATCCTCTTTTCCATTATAATAAGCATCCCATTAATTTCATTTCAACATTAAATAAATTTATATCCCACCTTTCCACATTTAAATCAGGTCCTTATACTTTTAAAACACTTCCCTTGATGTTTCTTCCCACATTTTTAACATGCATATGACTAAAATATCTTTTCACTATGTTATTTATTAAAGTTTTCATGGGAATTGATATTTATTTTATTATAAAAAATGGAAAATAGTGAGAATATACTATTTCCATATGTAACATATTGTTACTAATTTTTTAGGCATTCATAAACCCTTCTTTTTATTGAGCATTTGTTAGGTTTTGTTTGGGGTTTATTCGGGTGGAATTCTGAAAATTTTGGCCTTTTTTGGGTTGTTCTATAGTTAGTACAGGATTGTTGCATAGCTTCCCAAACTATGTGCCCAATCAAGAAAATTGTGGAAATATAGGCAGTGAAATTTCATATGGTTTGTTCATGGTTAGTAAGTTGTGTTCCCCCTCAGGATAAATCATGTTCCCTTTCCCAAGAAATTGTGCAGACATGTTTTTCCTTAATCCGATTTTTTATTAAAATTTCTCAAACCCCCAATTATAGGTCCCCAACGAACCTCCTTAGACCCAAATAATTTTCTCCCAAAATTAGATCTCTGAAGAAGGATTCTTGGCCCCTAATATCCCTCTTAGAAGAAATCTAAATCTTAAGGAATTACCTTCAATATTTTCACGGTTAATTTCCTCATCCCAATCTAGATCTCCTGTGACCGCCCTTTTCTCTCTAGGGTTATATGAATCCTTATGCTTGATTGGGGATATAATAAACTATATTATGGATCAAAACCTAGGTTTTATTCTTGTTTCTCCTGGTTTCTGTTTTTATCATTCTTCCATGGAAAACCATATTTGGTTTTGACACTCCTAGATCTAGTGACTCCGAGGTATGTGGTTCTGTTATGATGCAAAATTTATATTAACTCTAATTTCATTTTTTTAATTTAATTTTTTTAAATTAAATGATTTTTTTTGTTTTGATTACAAATCTTTCAATTTTTTTTTGAAACAGAAAATTTTAGTGAATTGGGGTTTTCAGGGAAAACGGGTTTTTGGTATGAAATTGGAAAACACCAATTCCATTGAATTTGCGGTGTATGTTTATAAAACTTATTGAGAGATAAATTTTTTAATTTAAATTTTTTATTTGATGGAAATTTATTCAATTAAATTATTAAATTTAATTGTGGAAAATTTTTGATGAAAAATTGTGAAAAACCCCAATTCTATTGAATTAGGGTTTTGTGATGAAATTGATGGAATTATATAAAATTAAATTATTAGATTTAATTGTAAAAAAGATTTTGAAATTTCATGAATTGGTTTCAAATCCATATTTGTGAATAATGTATTAAAAATGGTTTGATATAAACCTTATGGTTTCATCTTGGTAAAAAGTCATATTTTTTTATTAAAACCCCAATATGGTTTTTAAAGAGAAAATTGGAATATTTGAAATGGAGAATGAAATTTTATTTTATTTTAAGAAATATTGAAATATATTTCTCATCGTTGATTTGTAAATGATCATATTCAATCCTTAGGTGGTTAGTGAGTTATTTTGGGTGGCACATTATGACTTACAATGTTTTAAAACATCATATAAGCACATCATCATTCCTTAGGCAATGGTTATGAGTCTCTATTTTCTTAGAATCAAAGGGGAGGATGTAAATACTTTTCATTTCATAGTGTTGTATCCCTATATCCTATAACTATCATAACTATTTGGAAGATGACCATGCATCTTAGTTTATTGTTGTTTTAAATGCGTATAGACCATTTTTAAAAATTATTTTATATGCATTGAGAATTTAAATAAACTGTTTTATATTAATATGTTTATTTAATCCATTTTTGCGAAAAGTGTTGTTTGTATAAAGAACCATTTGATTAATGATAAATTCAATCAATTGAAATATATTTCCCTTATTTGAAATGTGGAGAATAAATTACTAAATTTATTTTCATCCTTCAAGTTGTAAAGCATGATTTTTTTAAAATGATTTTGATATGCCAAACTTGTTTATTTAAAAATTAAAAGCACATTCTTGGTTAATTTGATATTGGAATATATTAATGTAACCCATGGGTGTTATCCAGATAGGATTTTGATCACACCATACTTGTGACTTGGGGTGTTTGTAGATTATCTCCTTCTAAGATTGAGAAAGGGATAAGGATCTCTTGGAGTTGGATCCTATTGTCGAACCATGGACCTAGTGAGTTGTGTTCTTTAGGACTTTGGTTATTTTACCTAATTTTAGTATTTTGGTTGTATTTATTTGGGATTTAATTCTAGTTTGAATTTTGGTACATTACTCATAGAGGAGTTTCTTTTTTTTAGGCATATCGCATTGTCTCTTTTACTTTGGAAATGTTTATGGAAAAAGCCATTATGACAGGAAGTTTGTATGATTCCTAGTGCTTATAAATGACTCACGGGGATTGGGAATTCCCTTATGGATATGCCAGGACCATCTTAATTATTAGGTTACTAGGGTACCTATGTTGGTTCATGAAAAATTAGTATCAGAGCTCTAGGTTGGGATTTCGTCTAGAAGTCAGTACACATTTGTGAAATCTTGTCAGTACATAAGAGGTAGTTTTGATTGAGTGCCTGACTATCTATCACCATAATAAACCTTAAGTCACCAGGGGTGGTTAGGAAAAGATGCCTTAAGGATTAGTTCTTGTCTTTTCCATGTTTTTATTTGGATAAATTGAAATCCAAATCTTTTTTTTCTATCAGTTGGGATTAATTTCCATTATTACAATGTTTGAGCATAAATATGATGTCTTCTCTATTGTACGGTGATGTTGTGTAGCATCATGCCTCCAAGAAGATGTTCAAATTGGATATTGGAGGAAGCTGCTGCTGAACCTCATCGAGTGAATCCCATTGTGGACCAAAACTAGGAAGAGGTAATTGTGCACCTTATCCATGCTTTGGGATAGGAACCACCTCTGGTTCCCATTCAGGCTCTAGCTGTGGAACCTCATAGGGAAATTCTAAATATTATTTCTCAATAGTTCCTTCCCCAAAACCATGCACCGTTCAAAGGATTAGATAATCCTCAAGAGTCTAAGGAGTGGTTGAGTGGAATAGAGTGTTTTTTTGGGTTCTTGGATATGACTGATGAAATCAAAGTGAAGTTTACTACATTCTTGTTGAAAGGAATGAGCTGGAGATGTAGGGACACAATGGTTAAGGTGAATAAACATGATGGATTAGAGTGTATGGAATTAAAATTATTTTTTACCGAATAGTTCTATCCATAATTGATGTTGTTATCTAAGCCTACAGATTTTTTAGACATGAGATGGTTGACAGGGCTATGAAAATGTATGAAAACCATTTTTATGAGATCATGCATTTATCATATGAGATTGTATCGAATGATAAGATTAAGGATGAAAGGATATAATTGTAACTTTGTTAAGATATTTATTCTAAGGTGTTCTTGTTGAAGATTCCTTTTTATGTTGATGTACTGGATAGAGTACTAATGGTTGAGATGGACCTAGCTAGAAATTCAGGGTTATTGGGAGTTTCTTTTTCTCCCAGTGATAGCATGAGTTACTTCAAGGGGAAATGGAATCACGATGATTCTCATGGAAGTTCTCACCAATAGGGTCATTCAATACCTCATGTAGTAACAGGAAGAGGTCCATTTATTTTCTAATAGTGTGGAAAGGTAGGCAATTAAAATGGGGTTTTCACTGAGGCACATAAGAACTATGGCTCCTATATAAGTATAGAGCACTTACATAGATTATACCAAGTGTATTCTACTCCACATAGTGGAAAGAGATCATCAGATCGTCCTAAAACTATGGGTAAATCAAATGCTTCACGTACAAAAGAGTTCTATCCACAAGCATCTAGAATGAAGATTCTTCACGTAGTGGAAGAGTCTCCATAGGAAGAGGATAATGGTGCAGTGACCGTGAGAGGTACCATTACTGTAGCTTCATCATTAGTGACTGCTCTATTTGATACTGGTTCATCTTATTTGTTTATTTCAACCCATATCGTTAATCTTATTAACCTTCATACAAAGATTTTATCTTATTTTATAGATATTACTACACCCATTGATGCAACGAGAGTGTAGGGTATCTATAGTACCTCTTGTGTATTCCCTCTATTAGATGTCAATATTGCTTAGAGTTTTTTGGTCCTCAACAAGAAACTTCTTGACATCATTTTCAGGATGGATTAACTCATTTACAATAAATCCCGGATTGACTTTTTATCTTTGATGAGTCTCTTTTACTACACCTAGTGGTGTGTGTCGTGTCTTATAAAGATAATTGTACCCAAGTTCGAATAGATTTGTACATTATTATTCAAAGTTTTGGAAAGTAATATCATTTTTTCCTTTGATATAGAGAAATAATATTTGAGTGGTGATCCCCCCAGTCATCATTTTATGAATTTTCTGGTCTTCCATTGGTAAGGTAGGTTGATTTTTCTATTATATTGATGCTTGGTACTCAACCAATTTTAATTCCCTCTTACCTCATGACACCAGCTGAGCTAAAAGAGTTGATTCCCTAGTTGGAAGATCTTATTGAGAAAGGCTTTATATGCGTAAGTGTGTCACCTTGGGAAGCACTAGTTCTCTTTTCTAATAAATATGATGGTTCACTTTTCCTATGTGTTGATTACCAAAATATTAATCAAGTGATAGTAAAGGAAAAGTATATGTTTCCATGGATTGATGATCTGTTTGATCAGTTGAATGTGTCAAAGTGGTTCTCGAAGATTGAACTTCACTTTGGTTACCTTTAGTTGAGGATAAATAAATCTAACATTTTGAAAACTATTTTCAGAGTAGGTACAACCATTATGAGTACCTTGTTATTCCCTTTGGACTAACAAATGCTCCTATAGTTTTCATGGATTTAATGAATAGGATCTTCCATGATTATATAGATACTTTCATGGGTGTATTTTTGGATGACATCCTTGTTTACTCTATATCCGAGGAGGGCCATTTTCATCATCTGGGAATAGTTTTGAGACTACTGAGAAATCACCAACTTTATACCAAGATTTTTAAATGTTATTTCTGGATCTGGGAAGTGAAATTCTTCGGACACATGGTGTGAGAACATGGTATTTCAGTTTACCCTGAGAAGGTGAAAGCTGTTAATACATGGGAACGACCATGGAATTTTTTTGAGATTTGTAGATTCTTGACTCTAGCTGGTAATTGTTGTTGGTTTTTTAAGGAATTATCAAAGTTCACTTCTTTGATGACCACATTAAGTCGGAAGGGAGTTAAGTTTGATTGGTATGATAAATTTTAGATTTATTTTGTTGGGAGGAAATTTCTTTTGAATACTATTCTAGTGTTGAATCTTCCAGAGGCCGGGTAGGGATATGTGGTCTTTTGTGATGCATCAGGTTCAAGTTTGGGACATGTTCTTATACAAGTTGACTATGTTTTTACCTATGGATCTTTTCATCTTAGGCCATATAGGAATAATTATCTGACCAATGACCTTTAACCTGTAGCTATGATGCATGTTCTTAAGTGTTGGAAGTAGTACCTTTATTGAGAAAGGTTTAATGTGTATTCAGACCACAAGAGAATGAGTTATATCTTCTCTCAAAAATAGTTGAATCCCTACAAGAGGTACTAGGTTGAATACCTACAATCTTTCAACTTTGAAATCACCTATACCCAAAAGAAAGGTAATGCCATCACTAATTCTTTGATAAGGAAACATCCAACTAAGGTGGTGAAAGAATCTTTAGAAGAGTGTAATTTGATGGATATTTTTGCATAGTTTCATATTGGATATTAGGGGAAAGGGTATGAGGTTTCTTTAACTAGCATTCTGTTGAAAACCTCTCTTCTTGAATTAATTATTCAGGATCAGCACCTTGATTATTAGTTGTGTACCATTAGAGACTCTCTTTATGGTGGGGAGATAGTTTCCAAGTGGACCTTCTCCAAAGAAATAATTCTATGATATCAGAATCATTTTGTGGTATTGTCTTTAGTAAGGAAAGATGTGATGGGGGATTTCAGTAGTTCCTAGTGGGAAGTTCACCAAGGAATCATAAAGATATTCTATGACATATGTTGGATGTTATGGCGTCTATTTATGAGACATGGAATTATTGAGTTTGTATGTCATTCTTATATGTTCCAGTAGGTGAAGGCCAAACACCACAAGCCTTTAGGTTTGTTGCAGCCACTTCTAGTCACTACTTGGAGGTGGGATGAAATATCTATATACTTTGTGGTTGGGTTTCCATGTACCCAAATAATGAAGAATTTGATATGGTTTTTGATTGATCAGATGACAAAATTGGCTCAATTTATAATCATTTTTGATATAACCAATGTTGAGGAGTTGGAAAATCTATATGTGAAAGTGATTGTTCATTTTTAGGGAGTTACATATTCTATAATTTTTCATATGGATCCTTGTTTCACTTATCATTTTTTTAGAGGCCTTCAAGAGGAACTGGGATCTCAAATTTATTTGAGTACGTCATACCATCCACAGTCAGTTGGCCAGACAGTATGAGATATACAGATCCTTGAGTATATTCTCCACACTTGTGTCCATGAATTTGGTGGTTCTTGGGAAAATCATTTGGGGATGATTGAGTTTTATTATAATAATAGTTACCAATCTAGGATCAGGATATCTATTTTTGAGTCCTTTTATGGGTGGCCTTATAGATCTTTTGTTGTGTTGGTTGGATATTGGTGAAAGTTCCTTGGTCATACCAAGTTTGGTGCAAGAGAAAACAAAAAAGATTCAGTTGATTCATTAGACAATTTTGATGGAATAGAGCTGATATAATTCCCAGGTTGATCATCACCCTGGACATTTGGAATTCTCAATTGGTGAACATGTGTTATTGAAAGTTTCACCCTAGAAGCGTCATTGATAGTTTAGGAAGAACATGAAAATTTTTCTTCATTTTTAGGAACTTTTTAGGTTTTTGAGCTGATGGGGAAATTTTCATACCATTTAGAACTTACACTATAGCTAACACCGATACATAATGTGTTCCATGTATCACAAACGAGAAAGATTAGTTTGATCAATCTCATGTTTTGAGTTGGTGTGATCTTGAAGCTGAGCCCGATTTATCTTTAACTAAATGAACAATCAGTATAATAGATTCTGAAACCAAGTTACTCCTTTAGAGGATGATACCTTTAGTTCTAGTGATATGGTAGCATAGTTCTGATAATCATGAGATGTGGGAGAGGGAGGCACTGATGAGAGAGTAATGGCCTTATCTTTTTGGAATGGAAGCTTCTCTTTAGGATTTTTGGGGATAGAAATTTTATATGGTGGGGAGTTTGTAACATCCTATTATTGTTTTTAGGCATTCCTAAACTCCTATTTTTGTTGATCTATGTTTGGGTTATTTTTGTGGTTGATTCAGTTAAAATTATGAAAATTTTGGCATTTTCTTGTCTGTTTCATGTTTAGTGCATGGTTGGCGCATATCTTCCCAAACTGTGTGCCCTATCAAGAATACTATGAAAATAAAGGTTGTGGGATTTCGAACTATTGTCACATGGTTAGTAAGTCATGTTACCTATTAGGAGAAACTGTGTGGCCCATTTAAAATGGGTTCATGGCTTATGCATGGTTTGACCAAACCATACACCCACTCCCTAGAAACCATGAAGATGGGTTTTTCCATAATTTTATTTTTTATTAAAAAATTATGAACCCCCATTATAGGTCCCTGACAGACCTCCTTTGACCCAAATAGTTTTCTCCCAACATTAGATCTCCCAAGAATAATTCTTGACCCCTCATATCCCTCTTAGAAGCAATCCAAATCTAGATTAACGCCCTTCAGTCTTCTTGCAGTTAGTTTACTCATCCCAATCTAGATCTCCCATGATCTCCCATATTCTCTATAGGGTTATATGGATCCTTGTTCTTGATTGTGGATCTACTACCCTCTATTATGGATATAAACCTAGGTTTTATTCACGTTTCTCTTAGTTTACATTGTTAATATTCTTCCTTAGCAAATCCCACTTGGGTTTTGACACTCTGAGATCTAGCAACTCTGTTGTAGGTGGTTCTGTTACGATGCTAAATTTATATTAACCCTAATTGCTTTGTTTAATTTTAATTTTTTTAATTAAATTTAATTTTTTGGTTTTTATTACATGGTTTTCAATTTATTTTTTGGAAAAACTCAATTATGTTGAATTGGTTTTTTTCTGAAAAATATGTTTTTGGCATGAAATTGGAAAATCTCCAATTCCATTTAATTTGGGGTGTATGTTTATGATTTTTTTTTGAAATTTAAATTATTTAATTTAAATTTTGGATTTAATAGAAATTAATTTAATTATATAGTTAAATTTAATTGTGGAAATGTTTTTATGGAAAATTGTGAAAAAACCCAATTCCAGTGAATTGGGGGTTGTGATGAAATTGATGAAATAATATGAAAATTAAATTTTTGGATTTATTTGTTAAATGTATTGTGAAATTGCCATAATTTATTTCAAATCCTTATTTGAATAATGTCTTAAAAAAGTGTTTATTGAAGCCTTAGGGTTTATCTTGGTGAAAAGGCATGTTTTTTTATTAAAAAATTATTATGATTTTTAAACAGAAAATTGGTAGATTTGAAATAGATAATTTTATTTAATGGCATTTTAAGAAGTATTGAAATAAATTTCCAATCATTTATTTTTACTTGAGCACAAGAAAGCCTTATGTAGTTAGTGAGTTATTTTGGGTGGAACTTTACGACTTAAAACATTTTAATATATCATATCATCATTCATTAGGCAATGGTGATGATTCCCCTTTTCCTTAGTCCCAAATAGGCGTATCTATATACTTTCCATTTCACAGTATTGGATCTCTATATCCTGGAACTATCTTACCTATTTGGAACATGACCATTATTATCTCTTTTTTTTTGTCTTAAATGTGTATATTCCATTTTTATAAACTATATTACATTACTTTAGAATTTAAATATACTATTTTATATAAATATTCTTATTTAATCCATTTTTTGAAAAGTGTTATTTGTGTAAAGGACCTTTTTAATAAAGGTAAATTATATAGTTTGAAATTTGAAGCATGAATTGCTAAATGTATTTATATATTTCATGTTGTAAGTAATTATTTGTTTAAAAATGATTTTGATATACCAAACCTATTTATTTGAAAATTTAAATCACATCCTTCATTAATTTGATATTGGCATCTTGTTATGGAACCCTTGGGTGTTATACTATAGGGCTTTGGATCACACCGTAATTGTGCCTCCAGTTGTTTATAGATTCTATCCTTATAGGTTCAGGTAAGGGAAAATGATCTCTTGTAGGTGGATCCAATTGTTGAACCTTGGAAATGGTGAGTTGTGTCCTTTGGGACTTGGGCTGTTTTCCCAATTTTTGGTACTTTGGTTGTAGTACTTTGGGATTTAATGCATGTTTGACTTGTGGTACATTACTCAAAGTGGAGTTTCTTTTGTTTATGTATACTTCATTATATCTTTTACTTTCTTAATGTTTTTGGAAAAACCATTCCCACATTCAGGTTTTATGATGTTAGGTGCTAGTTGCTGACCTATGGGGATCGAGAACACTATTTGGGGTATGTTAGGACTGGCTCAGTTATCAGGTTACTAGGGTACCCAGGTTGGTTCATGACACATTTCTACTTTAAGTTCACATCAAATGATTTCTTTGTAGCCAATAAAGTCTTTTATAGCTAATTCCATTTAGAAACATGGTTTTAGGCCACCAATTAATTTATTAATTTCACTTTCAAGACTAATAATTAAACTAGAGGCATACCTTGCAAGGCATGTAAAATTTCCATCATTGGTACCAATGGAATAATCATCCTGTTGTTTCAGTTGAAAAAATTTATTCTCCATGATTTTATGTATAATATAAGGAATATACTGAAAAAATAATATCCCCTTAAACTCATTCCATTCCATGGATTCAATGTCTTTCACTTGCCTCATATTCTGGATTAGATTCCACCATTGATCTACTTTGCCATCTAGACGATAAATTGATAAGGAAACATTTTCATGTATTAAGTAATGAATACAAAAAATATTTTTCTCAATGGTGTTGATCCATCGATCATCCACTCATGGATTAGAATACCCACCAATAAAAGGTGGATGTTCCCTCATGAAATATTCAACAGCACATTGGTCCCTCCTTTGATCATTTGGAAACTCGACATGATTCATAGCATGTGAATGTTGTGTGAGCATAGAATCAAGATTATGCATTCCATATCCCATAATTTTTTGTTACTATGGAGTAAAATCATTGCATTTTTCATCTCACTCATCATTAACACAGATTCATCAGGTTCCGGCCATTGAATAAAACTATAAATCATATTGTGATAAACACTAATCATAGTGGATAACCCCATAACTGAGAAAAATAATTTATAGAATGTCTAAATCGCAAAACCTTAGTCTATGAAACCTCAGGTTTAACCTATGTAATTCCTGATCATTATCAAAAATTTACGATCTAACCCTATACTTAGTCCTATCCCTAGGGTTTTCAGAAATTTTTTCTAACCCTAATATCAACAGATTGTCTAAAACCTTCTCTAATAACAACTATAATGACCCATTTTTTTCATACAAAAACATTACATCTATTTACATAAATATTAAATACATAAAAATACTACCCATTCCTAAACTATAAAGGATTATAGTCTTTAGATATTAGATATAAAATATTCTTATTTTATGAAAGATATTCAACATATCCAACATTGATATTCTCATGTAGTACTCCTCTTAGGCATACCCTACCTAAACCTTTCTTCATCGTATGTGGAAGCAAACATAAGAAATAGTGAGATATGATGATTGGTAAGTATAAATATAGGATATATCAATCCATGATCATATAAAATCATAAGATAAAGGTTATGTTATCATGGACATAACTTACGAAGTTCAAACCCAACTTATCATAGATTATAAACATGATTTATGACCTAAACATTGTCATTTTAGAAAACATGGACCATAAGAGTGAAAAATCATCGTAAATAAATCATGATCCATGATATCATATCATAAAATTCCGGAACCATCATAAATATAGAAAACCATTTCATATGTCAAGGTCGACTACCAATACCATCAACATAATGGATCAAGAAACACATGTTTCCAATAGTGGATCAAGACAAACCTATTTCCTATAATGGATCAATCCCATCAACTTATTTAACAAATTTATCTCATGAGATATAATTCTTCACCCAATGAATTGGAGGAAGATATAGGTATCAACCATCACATAATGAAAACCATACATATGTGTGTTATAAAAACATAAAACATTCATCATATCATAACCCATGAAATGAAATGGGTTTCATAAACATTTCAATGCATCATAACTCATGAAAAAGAAATATGTTTCATAAATATTATGCCATAATAAGTACAAACCAACCATAAAAATAGTAAGGATTTTATCCTTATATAATATCCCCAATAAGGCATAAGTAACATCAAAAAATGTTATCTTAAATAGAGAATAATTTTGAGAGATCATTTGAAATAATTCTTGAAAAAAAATATTTCAATTTTCAAATTATTTACTTTTAAAGAGTCACACAATTATATAGGAAAACATTTTCATTTATAAGCACCTTTTATATTTGTAAAGGAAACATCATTATTAATTTTTCATGGAAGTGGGAAAATCTATTCATGTCTTATAAGTTAAAAAACATTCTTCCATAATTTGTTCAGATAATTCACAAAGAACATTATTTAGAAAATAAAAAAATTTAATATTTTCAAACTGTTTTGTAAAAATTCAAACATGAGTAAAAATAAATTTAAATAAATCATGAGAAAATATTAAAAAATTGATTTTTTTAGAAAAATGGACATTGGAGAAAAAGAGATTTTTAAGGGAAATTTTAAAAATATACTTTTTAAAAGAAAGTACCTTATAAATATCATATCATTGAAATGATCATTAATAAAATTAATCTATTATGTGTATCAACCATAAATCCACTAAAACAAAAGGAAATACATTATAAGATAATTAAAATTCATCTCACACAAAATATTAACGTGGAATAATCAATGAAGTATAACATTAAGCCAATGAATGGAAATTGAGTTAAGAAATCTCTTCCTATTTTGTAATCAGTCTAATCGTATATCCCATAAAAGTAATAACTGTCAAATGAAACACTAAATATCATGGAGATAATGTGATTAATGATAAAATATACAAAAGGGAAGTATATACACCATAAAAAATAAAATAATTGGTGAATAAGGAATATGTCTCATAGAAATAAAAGTGAGATGAGAAGCCCTTACCTCATGCTTCCCTTTAATTTTGAGTACTTTAAGATGCTCTTCAATATCACCTCCTTGAAGTACCCTTTAAATAACATGAAATTGGTCTTTGGATGATACCATCATCACTAGTACATGGGGAGAGTGGATAGGGGAGGGTTTGGTAGATATTTGACGAGTTTCAAGTATTTTTCAGAGAAATGGGGTGGTGAGAGGTGGTATTTATACATGAGGGGAAGTTTTAAGTGATTAAATGTTGATTATTTTATATTTAAAGTCAATAACTTTTGAATAGAATTAAATAAAAAGAATTTAGATTATAATTAATGTTGTAAAGGATCTTTAAGGCCAAAAAACTCATCAAACACCCATTTAATGCTGTATTTTTTAGTTATTTTAATATTTTACCTTTTAACTTTAACCTCATACATTATTTTACCTACACTGCGATAAATATTTTTTTCCACAGTAAAATTTTTATGCCTAAAAAATAAAATGAAATTATATCCTAATTTAGACCTCCTAGTTCCAAATATGGAATCCATTTTTAAAAATTCAAAACACATAAGTTTCAAAATTAAATTTAAAATTAAACCATCAAATGCAACAAAGAATAGTTTTTTTGTAAAAATGTATTTTCAATCCCAAAAATCTAATCATACCAAAATATGGTATCAATATTGTTTAAATTTAATTAATTAGATTATATCTAATTAAAAAGTACTTAAGTTAATTTTGGATCAATTTAGAATCATTAAATGGATTTTAAATATAAATAAAATGATGGTTTCATAAAAATTGATATTTTATACATTTCACTAAAAAATATTTTTTTCTGATAATTCTATAAAATTAATTATAAGATAATTTTCAAATTATCAATGAAAAATTGATGTTCATTTTATCAAATAAATTTTATTAAATTATTAAAAATTAATTATATTTATTTTCTCATATAAAATAGAAAAAATCATTTTTTTAAGAAAACATATATATGAAGAATAAAATTACTTTACTAAAAACAATGTATATATTATAAAATAACTAATTAATACACTAAAAATGATTTAGAAAATTATATATTTCATAGTTTAGTTAATAATATTCATTTTTTCCAATTTAATAGCTAGTTTATAATGGTCATATTAAAATAATAATATTTTGGAGTTCGTTTAAGCTTGGTATTTTTGTGAAAAGTAATCCATCGAAGTGATTAAATTTATTTAAAAAGAGAAAAAACATAAATTTTTTGTTTTGTTAAAATTAAATGCTTCTTATTAACCAGGGATGTAGAGTCTTCTTCTTTTGTGGAGGTGACTCAGGGTCCAAGTGTATCCTCGATGATGGCGATGATACAAGAGGAACTTGAAGTCTTACATGATAACGATACTTGGGATCTTATTCCATTTCTACATAGAAGGAATGATATAAACAAAAAATTGGTTTTTATGTTCAAGAAGAATGAAAAGGTAAAGTTATAAAGATATCATGCAATATTTCTGGTCAAAGGATATGCGTATAAAGAAGGTATTGTCTTTAATGAAATATTTTTTCCCTTTGTCAGATTTTCAATTGTTCATACAATTTTGGAAGAGTGTGTTATTTTTAATTTACAAAAAGATCATCTGAATATGAAGAGACAACATTTATTCATATTAATCTTGATTAAAATATCTATATGCTCCATCCATAATGTTTTTCAAATGAAGATAAAGGGAACTTGGTTTTCATGTTGAACAAATATATGTATATTCTCAAGCAGGACATGAGTTGTTAGTACAAGATATTTTATTCCTATATCATGAGACTTGGGAATAAAAATATTCATTTAGATGCTTTTTCATATTTTAGGGGTTTGGATGGTAATGATTTCATCATTATTTTATTGTATGTGGATGACATGTTGATTTCAGGCCCCAACAATGATTAGATCCAGAAGATAAAGGTGTAGTTGGATGAGGAGTTCGATATGAAGGCTTTGGGACTAGGAAAAAGATTCTTAGTATGAAGAATTACCAAGAAAGAAATAATGGGAATATTTTTCTATCACAAAATAATTACGTGAAAAAATTATTGAAATTATTTAATAGGAAATAATGTAATCCATTCTCTGCCCCACTTCATTTTAATTTCACATTATCTTTTAGGATGAGTCCTAGCAGTGAATAAGGGAGGATGGAGATGTCTTAAGTTACTTATACACCAGAAATAGGGATTCTAGTTTTCTCTATGTTTGTTACTAGAATAGACATTGCACATGTAGTGGGAGTAGTTTTTCGGTACATAGAGAATATAGGATGGGAGTATTGAAGCACAATGAAGAGGATATTGAGATATATTAAAGAGACATCAGATGCAACATTATGTTATGGAGGATCAGATTTTTATATCATAGGATATATTGATTCATTTTTTTTTCATGTGATTCTGACTGGAGGAAATCTTCTACTTGTTATGTGTTTACACATACGGGTTAAGCTGTGAGATGGATTTCAAAGTAATAGTCAGTTGTGGATTTATCCATGACTGAGATGGATTACATGTTATCTAAAAAGTCTTGAAAAGAGGAAATTTATATGATAATAGTAGTAGAAAAAATATTCTATTTTTTTGTGACAGTCAAAGCACCCTGCACATCATAAGAAATCCATATTTTCATTCTAAGAAGAAACATGTTGGGGTATAATATCACTTTGTTCCAAATGTGGTGGAGGAAGTGTGGACATGAAGAAAATTTACTCTAAATCTAGAATATTTTTTGATTAAGGTGATTGATTCTGATTAGTTCATATTTTTTAGATCCCTAAGTAGCCTCAAAGATACATGAGCAGCATGGTTTGTCATATATAAGAATGTGAAGAGATATGATTGGTTCTCAATAAATATCCAAGTGGGAGATATGTCGATAGTATTTTCCTGGACGGTGTCACCCCCTTAATTTTTCATGTGTGGTAGTAATGGCTATGTGGTGGGTGAACAAACCCCACCAACCCATTTTTCAAAGAAGGCAGTGGGAGGGGCTGACAATGACCTATAAATGGGGCTCTCTCCCAATGGTTTCAATAATTATCTTTGCAGCACATCTTATCACATGGGTAATTTTATAGAATTTGTAAGGTTGATTCTATACATATTAAAGAAAGATAATTATGGAAAAATATTCTCCTTGTAATTGAGAGGGAGTTGGTACCCACTTTTACACAAAGTGCGATCCTTCTACTTTCCTATGGGTTTTTACCCATTTTTTAGGGTTTTTCCACATTACATATGGTGTCATATTTTTTCACTTTAATTTATCCCATAACTTTTGCTACATGAGTGAGCCAATAATTTTCAATCAAAATACCCAAGACCCCCCCCCCATGCCCAATTTGGGGCTCAGTTAAAAAGTGGTATACTTTGATACTCACTAGTATAAAAGGAAGGAAACCTTTGGTCCTACAATTGGTATCAAAGGAAATTATATGTTATTGGGTTTGTTTGCTCTAAATTTGTTCATATGATTGTTGAATTTTATGTTTTAGTTTTCTATTATATTATGGTGTGTCATGGAAAAATATGAAACATAAAATAAGAAGCACAAGACAAGTGAAAGCCCTCAGTGTGGAACTATTTTTGGAAGGAGTGGGATTCAATTGAATGATTCCAATAGATTGAAGAATAGAGGTTTGAAAAATTCATATTGTGAATCCATTAACTCATTCAAGTATGCTTCAGTTATGATTTAGAAGGCTGAAAGGAAAATTTATTTTGGAACTATTAATGATGAGGAAGTCTCAAGGAGGTCAAATTTTGAATTTTTCTACTTGTTAGAGGAATTGGATTAGTAGTCAAAAGGGGAAAATCTAAAGCTAAAGGATGAGAACAAATCTCAAGACATCCAAATCCAAGTGCTAAGAATTGAGGTTTATGAATTAAAAATCCTAAACACATAAGGCTTGTTTAAGTTTCTACTAACCCATGGAAAAATATTAACTACCAATATAAAGAGTTACGGATGATTTTCACAAGGGTGGAAAACCCCAAAACTAAATTCAAGGGGAAGAGTTTGAACTCAAAAAATGTTAAAATTTTGAAATATAAGAATAATGAATTTGATTCACAACTATCAGAACTAGTTGAGGAGAAGAAAAGGCTACAACAAGAGAAGGTAAGATTTTTTTCTTGAATTAATTTTAAAATAAAGGAGCAAAGTGACATGGTGGATAAGTTCTCCTAGGTATTTAAAGATGATATGAATTATGGGAAGACTCTCAAGAAATAACTTAATGTTTAACTTGTATCAAGGTACAAGAATATTCAATAATTAGGAGGATCTAAAATCAATTAATAAGTGAAGTAATCTGGTGCAAAGGGAAATCCTAAACTCAAATATTCCTTGCATTTACTATTTGATTACCCCTCAGCGGGTAATGATGAAATGAATGAAAAGTGTGACTCATTAGAAGAAAATAATGAGAAAATTGTCATGTAACAAAATACAAGAGCTATGGGAAATTTTGGTATTGGCTATGATGGAACCCATCTAATTCATGAGAAGAAGAGATCCATGGACATTCCCAAGAAAAGGGTAAATTTTGTTGGCGCTGGAAACAGATTTAAGATGATCTATATAAGAGAAAATTACAACCAGAAGATCTCAACAAGAAGGTATGGAAGCATATTCTATTTCTATGGGATTAATGTTTATGTGTCATGTTTTTTTGAGGATCTGTAATATATTTCATACTATGAAGATATAAAAATTAAAAATCAAAGAATCCAACTACAACATTCAAGGTATGGTTATTATTATAATTATTCTTTCTACTAACCATGCCTCAAGATAAAATTTTGAGATATTTTCAGAAGTAATTTAAAGGGGAAATCAACACTTATGCAATGTTGAATAAGTCTCATTGAGAAACAGATTTTAGAATCCACATAAAAAATAATCTCTTTCTAAAAGTAATCTGTAAAGGTGTCACGAATCTACTGTAAAATCACAAGTCTCTTAGAGAAACATGGTTTTTAAGTTAAGAAAGATATCACATAACACTTAGACTAGATATTTATATGTGAAGGAGATATATCAAAAAATTATATATACTAGGAAAATAAATAATCCTTACAGGGACGAGAAAAATAAAAATTTGGGTTGGAGAAAGAAAAGTCAACATATTTTGAAAGAAGAAATCCTTGGTGGAAAAATGATTGAGGAGAAAAATTTGTGACCCGGATGAAGACTGTGACCTAAGTTTTATAGAATAGAACAAGCCCAATGAAGTGTAAAAGGAATTAAATTCCATTAGAAAAATTTCATACCTAATGGTGGAATTGAAAGTGAAAGGTAAAGTGGTGGTCCTTGGAGACTCACCATCCTCCTCAACTTGAGGAATATGGAAGATACCCCTCTAACCTTAAGAATTAAAAGATCCTAACTTGTTTGAAGTGGAGTGTTACTTAAGGGAGACACAATCCATGGGGTAAGGGTGCTCAAAATCACATGAAATGAAGCTGATATCAAATCTAAAATTTAGCTAGGAATTCTATGAAGAATGTGGTGGTTGAATACTGTTAGGTTCAATTTGATGTCAAGCATGAAGCTGCATGAAAAGTTGAAATTATCTTTATAAAATTGATAATGAGAGGACTGGATTAAATTCAATATATTACTTGAGGATAGATCTGATGTAATCTTCTGCATCATGATAAATCTATCCAGAAATGAGGGATGAAAGGTCATGTGGTTAGCAGAATCAATCCACTAAGAGAGGATAATTTACTGAGGCTACAAAAAGAATGGATCTTTCATATACCTATTCATATCATAACATGGCGTATCATTTGTTTCATCAAAAATGTTATCATATGATTCTGTACAAAATAATCTACTCAAAAAACGATGTCCCCAAAAATGATTTTTTTTTCAAAAACACAATGCTGAAATCAAGGAGGAATTGTTGTTGAAGTTACAAATGCTATATTTTTAGTGAAATTATCCCAATAATGAAGAAGTTAATTATAAGAAATGGTTTCATAAATCTAGATAAGTTAAGTATTATGGATATATAAATTCAACTAGAAATTTTTGACAATAGGTATTCAAGGAATAGTGTAAAGAAGCTATTAACATTGGGGGATAATTTTCAAGAATTAGTGGAGTTTTCTAATGCAATTTAGAAACATAAGGGGAGTGGAAGCACATGTTCTATTTGATTTGATTTTATTGAAAATAAATGGGAGAGTGATAATAGAGTTATATTTAAGGGGATATTTTCAACTAAATACAAGGTATATTGTTGAACCCCTATGAGTTTAGAGTAGATTTGTTGAAAATATATGATCAGGATTTATTTACAATACAAGATTGTATTTTTTGTGATAATTAATTTGAGAATAGCTTTTGGATTCATTGGATCCATAATAATGATGTTGGAGTAATTCTGGTTGATGTTCTTTAAGAAAGAAATACATGTTTATGGAGGTGTTTCCTTATGTTTTGTTTTGTGGCATTATACTGAATTAATTATATGGTGGAAGAGATATGTTTTAGGAAAAGGGATGATATGAGGAATTTCAAAAAATTAGGACATTCTAGGCAAACCAAGCTAAAGAATCACTCATCCATTCATTTCATGATAATGGCCAACCAAGGACCAACTAGAATAGAGGCCCCAAAGTTGTAGGCATAACTAAGATAGATCATGCATGAGAATCTACAAGAAAGAACACACATATTTATAGGCATGCGCATGGGAGAAGTGGTCCACACGACAGGGCAGTGGCATGGAGGAGGCTAAGAGTGAACCCCGTTACTCTAAACTGGTGAGTCAGGGAACTGAAGCAGCTTATTAAGCATGATGCATACAATAGGATGTTGAACAGACTCTAGGATGTAGAAATTGTTTACCCACCTTAAAAACATACACTTATAACAAGATTCATTCTATCAAACTTGCTCCACTATTTAATCTGGATCATGGATCATCTGTTACCTCTCATTATAAAGTTCATTCATGCATCTCTCCATGCCCTAGGAAGGAACACCCCACCACAATGTTGGACCCTGGGACACTCTGAGAGGGGAGGGGTGAATCATGGAGTCAACTTTCTCTTTTAAAGTGATGGATCTTGTTCCCACATTGGTAGGAACTTGTTAAACCTTTATGATGGATATGATTAGTAATCAAACATTCACATGGAAAGATATGACATGAAACTTTTTACTTAGTTCACCACTAAGGGCTACGTCCAAGGAGCATACGTCGACAGGTTGTTGGTCATACCTAATTCCACTATTCTTCACAATTTTTGGATTAAAAATGTTTGGGAATAGTCACTCTATACCAAGCTCAATGCCTTTAAAAATATTTAGGGATAGCTCACTACGTCCCTTAGGTCAATCTCATTGACTCCCCTTAGCTCACTGCCTTTGGTGAAGTCCCACTCAGTTTATAGATGTGAAGGCCTCTTCAATAGATAGGCATGGAAGTCTTTGTATCTTGTTCAACATGAGACATTTCTTTCATCAGAGTCTTGAATTGATACTCTTTTATATTCACTCTTATACTGTTCAATAACTGAATGCACTAAATCTCCTTCTTCTCTTCCTTTAATTCTTAATACCAACACCTAAGTGTATCGGTATACTTCCTTCTTTCTGTGTATATCTGAGTTTAGTTTGAAAGAATTTTTCTTCTCCTATTCACAAAGAAGAAAGAGGGTGTTAAACACCAGTCGTGTGTGTGCGGTACTACTTCTCTTCGTAAAACCAAATGGTTTACTGTACTTCCTTCTTCGTGAAGTTGTTTTGAGAGTTCTAAGCACCTTCCAATGTTCTGCAGGACCCCCAAATTTTTAGTGCACCCTTCTAGGTGTCTTGCATGTAAAATTTAAACCTTGCACATAAAAATACCTTTTGGCATGAAAAGGCATTTTCACGCAACTCTTCTTTTTCACGTAGAACTTATCTTTTTCACGCAACACTTTATTTTTCGCGTATCAGTTCTTATTTTCACGCACCACTCTATACATCAATTTTTCTGCGCGCCATAGCTTAGGATTTTTCTAAGTGTCGAGCCTCTCAAAATGAAGGGGGGTCACTCCATATTTATAGGAAAAATTTACCATGTGTGAAAAACCCTCATTTAGCGCTTAATTAACATCGAGCGCAAATGTCACAACCCGCCTTCACCAAAAGGAGGGAAGGGTCAGTAGGTTTCCAATCCCTTACTTCTTTAAGTTGAAGGAGAGATAATAACCCCCAAAACCCGCCTTCTATAGGTCTCGGAGTGGCAACTAGCACCAAGGGTATGGAAATTACACACAAGTGGAAGGCATTACCCTTTTTGTTTTATAGGATCGGGAGATAAGATGATGAAACCCAACAACACCAAAAGTAAAAGAAAAGTAAAGACAAAAGTATACCATTCCAAAATGAATGTTCCAAAAGTAAAAGCCACAGGGTACAAAAGTGACTACAAGGGTAAGTACCAAAGAAAGAAAATAGCAACTGCAACTACCCCAAAGATCCGAGCTAGTACGGTCCTGCCTGATCCCCAAAGTCCTCTTGGAAACCTGAAAGGAGTTTTACATGCGTAGGGTGAGCATACAAGTACAATCAGTAGGGAAAACCAAAGACTATCGTGCACAAGTGGGGGAACGTACTAAAGTCCTGTGAGAAGCAGACAACCATTACTATGAAAGAGTTCACCCATCCCACTCACCGGCTACACTCACCAAGTAACGCAAACCAAGTAATATATATAATAAGAGCACGTCGATGTTTGGGTACCCCGCGCCACTTTCCCACTGGTTATTGAGACATCCTACGCATCGAACCAATCCCGTCATTCTCACCGCAGTCCCACTGCCACACCCACCCGCACACACCTGGGCCACAACCGCATGCAGTCCCACTGCCGAATCCCGCCTGCAAACACCTGGGCCACAACCGCACACATTCCCACTAACAAATCCCGCCCGCAAACACCTGGGACACAACAATCACATGTACCATGCCTGCAAACACCTAGGACAAAACAACCACCACCATGCCCGAAGACACCTGGTCTAGAATATCCACTGCCACGCCCGAAGACACCTGGGCCTCATCCCAAAGATACTTGGGAAACTACCTGCCCGCACACACCTAGGCCATAACCACCACACTACCCCGCCTGAAGATTCTCGGGCTAATAATGGAACTCAGGCCATCACAGCCTACCCGAAGGTACTTGGGCTATCCATGAAAGGGAGCAGAAAAAAAGCTAATAACCAGCCACTAAGAATAGTGTTGGGAAAAACACCCTCCCCCATGAAATGGGGGTGTTCGGCACTAAGTTCTCAACATGGGTGGGGCGTGAATAAGAAACACAAAACTACAAGTATATACATAGGTAACAAGATCTCACCCAAAGTTAGGTTTTTCATTAGACAACCTACAGATCACAACAGCACTCAAGTCTGAGTCACGACTCTCGCCAACAAAACTCGTTTGTCCCATCCTTGTTTTCATGTTCAGTAATAATTTTTAAATAAGTTCATGCACCTACTTGGGAAACTAACACCATAATCATAACCAAGGAAAGAATCCATCCAAACATCAATTTAAACATTCACACCCGGTTCTCTTGTAATGTTACAACAACAAGGGGATAAGTGAGATCCCTCAAAGTACTAGAACAAAAGAAACCCTAGAGACACTACCCTGTGTCCCCCAAAATGGTTTCTCATCAATAGAGGATCAAACCCCAATTCGTGATATAAAAAAGGTAACCACCCGGTCTTAAAACTCACAACCACCGAATCCATATCAACAGATGATCCCATCCCCTCCCACATATCCAGCAATCGGCCTATAAAATAAAACAACCAAAACACTACCACCAACACAAAGTAGGTCCATGCCGGTATTTTCAGATTTATAAGATTTAACACACTCCATGATTTCAATTTCGTGTGCTTTAACCGGGGGTTATCACATAAGGGTTGATCCTGGTGCTTTCAATTAATTTAGCCAGGTGTACGTGATTAACCAATTTCCCTTTTTACAACAGGAGTTCACAACCACAAAAAATTCATTTCAAACATCCCTAGGGGTTCATTAGTGCACAGAGAAAGACCACCAACAACCATGATTTTTAGTAGGCGTAAGCCAGCACAATTTAGAAAGATGATCATAACATAAAACAGCATCAATGATCACAACCCCCTTCTTTCTTCATATAATTAGTTCATTATCTTTATTTAGGTCTGGTTTAACCAATTCTACAGAATCAAAAGCACGCCCACCCCACATGATACACAAAAGGGAGAGACAAAGAAATTCCCTACTTGTTGATCAACGATCGACGCTAAGGCCGGGGGCGGAACTTCACGGATAGCGATGCCGTTCACCTGAACAAAAAGATGCTTGTCTGGATGAAGGGTACTCTCAACACAGGGTGATAGAGAAAAGAAGAAACCATGGATAACCCTTAGTTTATAAGATCCACAGATGGTTGAGATAAGAACACCAAACCGCATAAGGAGCGGGGGTCGTGGGTTGACTACGCGACCCCACACGTGGAAGACATCATGTATCCTCAGTAGCGGTGGTGGTAACGCTAGCTGATAGGCCACTTCACCGACCCACTGTAACACTTCGAAGGGCCCGATGAACTTGGGAGAAAGCTTACTTCCATTGTCGAACCTCCATTGTCCGCACTGAGGGGAGACCCTTAAGAACACATGGTCTCCAACCTAAAATTCCAAGGGCCTCCTCCTAGTATCAGCATATGACTTCTGCCGGTCTTGGGCCGCCTTCATCCTTTCCTGTATGAGCTGAACCTTCTCTGTTGTGCTCTGCACCACCTCCGGGCCAAGGATGCATGCCTCTCCTACTTCGGCCCAACACACAGGTGAACGACATGGCCTCCCGTACAAGGCTTCAAACGGGGCCATACCAATGGTAGAGTGATAGCTATTATTATAGGCGAACTCTACCAGGGACAAGTGTCACACCTATGATCCTCATGAGTCCAGAACACATGCTCACAGCATATCCTCCAAAGTCTGTATGGTGTGCTCCATTTTTCCATCTGTCTGGGGATGGAAAGCAGTGTTAAGGCATAACTGTGTGCCAAAATCATGCTGCAATCCTTTCCAGACCCATGAGGTAAACCATGCATCCCTATCTTAGACTATAGACCTCGTAAATCCATGAAACCACACCACCTCATCCATGTACTTTCGTGCCAAAGCATCCACAGTACTCGACTCCCTGATCGCCAGAAAGTGGGTCGATTTCATCAACCTGTCCACTACCACCCAGATGGCGTCGTATTCTCCTTGCACCTTGGGAAGTCCCATGACAAAATCCATCGATATGTCATCCCACTTCCACTCGGGGACATCTAGAGACCGTAGTAGGCCGCCTGGAACTTGGTGTTCATCCTTCACTTGCTGACACACTAAGCACTTGGCCACAAACTCTGCCACTGCTCGCTTCACTCCAGGCCACCAAAACTGTCTCTTCAGTCCCTGGTACATCTTGGAAACTCCTAGGTGTACCGCCAGGGGTGATTTGTGGAACTCACTGAGAACCTTGCCTCACATCACTCCTGGAACAAACAAACTTCCCTAGAAAAGCATCTGGTTCTAACCATCCTCTATCCATCCTTCTGGAGCATTGCCCTGGTCAACTCGGTCATGCATCACTTCGAACTCTGGGTCTCCCCACTGAGACTCCTCCACTTGCTGCAATATAGACGACTGAACTGCCATCTGATATAGGTAACCTCTACCACCATCCATCCTTGCATCCAGGTGTAAGGCAGCCAACTCCTCCATCGCCTTCCAGGCATCCGCCGACTCTTGGACCACATCCTTCTGCGTCCTCCTGGTCAAGGAATCGGCCAATACATTGCCCTTTCCCTCATTATAAGAGATCTCGAAGTCGTAATCCTGGAGGAACTCCACCCATATCTGATGTCTCAAGTTTAGGTCCCACTGGGAGAAGATATACCTCAGGCTTTTGTGATCTGTGAAGACTACAAAGCTTTCTATGATGAGGTAGTTCCGCCATAACTTTAGCGCAAAAAACGACCGCTGCAAGCTCCAGGTTGTGGGTGGCATAATTACGCTCATGAGGGTGTAGCTTCCTAGACCCATAAGAGATCACCCCTTGTTACTGCATCAACGCACATCCCAGGCCCTGTCTTGAAGCATCGCAGAACACCTCATATGCCGCCCCTTCTTCTAGAAATCTCAGCACTTGGGCACTGACCAAATTCTCCTTCAGATAGCTGAAGGCTGACTCGCACTGCTCACTCCACATGAAAACCTGGTCTTTCTTGGTCAGGGCTGTCAAAGGGGCTGCAACTCGGGAGAAGTTGGGTACGAACCTCTGATAGTAACCTGCAAGCCCGAGGAAACTACGGACCTCTTCCACATTCTTGGGTGCTTCCCAACAAACAACCGCCTCAACCTTTGATGGGTCCACCGCTACCCCCTGCTCGGACACCACGTGCCTGAGGAAGTGCACTTCTCGTGTCCAGAAATTGCATTTCGACAACTTCCCATAGAGATGATGATGTCGGAGGACCTCCAGAACTGTCCTCAGGTGCTCTTCATGGTCATCCTATGATCTTGAGTAGACAAGGATGTCGTCTATGAACACAACTACGGAACGATCTAGGTACTCCCGGAAGATGGAGTTCATAAGCCTCATGAACACAGTCGGGGCATTCGTAACACCGAAGGGCATGACTACGAACTCGAAGTTTCCATGTCTACACCTGAACGTCGTCTTCGGGATGTCACCCTCCTTCACTCTCAGATGGTGGTATCCAGACCGCAGGTCAATCTTCGAGAACCATCCTGCCTCTTTCAGCTGGTCGAAAAAATCTTCTATCCTTGGAAGAGGGTAACGATTCTTGATCGTCACCTGATTCAGCCTCCTGTAGTCTATGAACAACCTGAGACCACCATCTGCCTTTTTTGCGAACAAGACTGGAGCACCCCACGGTAATGCACTCGGCCGAACATAACCCCTATTCATTAGATCATCAATCTGGATCCGCAACTCCCGTAGCTCTGAAGGTGCCATCTAGTAAGGAGCCATCGAGATCGGATGAGCTCTGAGCTGCAGGTCTATCCCAAACTCGATATCCCATCGAGGGGGTAGAGTCATTACCTCCTCCGGAAAGATGTCCATAAATTCACAGACAACTTCTGGCACCTCCACCATATCAGCATCTACTGATTCCACTGACAACTCGGCCAACAAGGAGAGGAGGGGTTCCTCTCGCCTGCTGCCCTTCTGACTGCTCCGCTCGCCGGTGAAGGTAACACACTGGCCACCCAAGTCCGAGAACACAAACCTTCATCGGAAATAGTCTATGATGGCACACATAGAAAATAACCAGTCAATGCCTAGGATGACATCATATGGCTGTATTTGTAGCAGAAGAAGATCCCTAACCGACTGATGTGGCCCTATCATCACTCTGCATCCCTGAAAAAAAAACAACAAGTCAGTCTGACCTCCGACTGGTGTGCTCAACACCAGGGGAACTGGAAGTCTCTTGGAATCTAGGCCCAAGGCACGGGCTAGACTGGGTGCAACAAAGGAGTGCGAAGCTCCGGTATCGAACAAGGCATAAGCAAGAGTGCTAAAAAAACTGATCGTACCTCGAACAACCTCCAGCCCTTCTAGAACTGCTGCCTCCAAGGCGTGTAGCTATCCACGCCCATCTCCTCTACCCCTCGGCTGTCGGCCACCTCCCCGACCATGCCCTGGTCGAGTTCCCTGAGGAGCACCCTAAGGTCAGCCCCCTCCTCCTACGTCTGTCCTTGGAGGAGCGGGAGCTCGCTGTCTCTGCTACTGCTGCCGGAAAGGCCTAGCTGGAAGCTGTTACTAGGGTGGGTGCTAGGGATGTCCGCCACCACCATACTATACCTGGTCTGGGCACTGACTCCGTAGATGTCCATGGATTACACAGACGAAGCATCATAGTCCCGGGCCCGAAGGAAAAGGGCGAGGACTGGGGGATCGAAACTGAAACTGCTGCGGCCTGCTCCCTACAGGTCAGAACCTAGAGGGTCCTGATGCTGGAGGCCTGGTGCTGAAGGCCTTCCCCTTCGATGGTACCAGCTGGATCCCCTCTCATGACACACCTCCTAGAGCATTCATCCTCTCCACCACTTCGGCCTTCTTCTGGACCTCCAAGTACGTCGGAAGGGTAAAGGGGGTAACAACATACTGGAGGGATGGTCGGAGCAAAATGTAGGAGGTCTTTGAACTTGATTCCTAGCTCCCTCACTGACATACTCCCTTGTTGGAGGGAGAGTAGCTCCTATCTCTTTTCTGCCTTCATCGTCGAGGAGAGGAATTCCGCCCGGAACACTTTCTCAAAATTAGCCCACGTCACCTCACCCTCTCTCCTCTCCCCCAGGTAAAGCGTCCACCACTGACGCACCGCTCCCCACATCTGGCTGATGGCCAGAGGAACCCAGTACTCAGTCAGGGCCCAAATCAGGATGAAGGCTATCACTAGATCCTCTAGCCAACCTTCCGTCTTCATGTCAGAGGTGCTGCCCTTGTACTTCTTGAGGGTCTGTCGCTGGAAGGCCTGAAGAGTCTTCTGCCACTAGTCGTCCTCTTCCTCTTGATCAGCTCTCTACTGATCGGCCAAAGTAGTCTCTGGGGCCTCGATCGCCTGTACCACACGCGGTCGCCTTCCAGGTGTCATAGCTTCAAGTTAAACAAGGAATGCCTAAGCCCAAGTAGTGCAGAATACTGTTCTTAAAATTTCTTGAACTTTTCATTTATTATTAATTCCCAAGACATCCTAGAAACATGAGAACACAAGTCATTATGATGCATGTACCTTTCCTAGGGTCTCTACCCTACAATCAGTGTGGCCTCACTTGGTTGTTGGGTAGGTCCAGAGTCCTTGCATCGGATCACGGGGGGCCCTAAAATCCCATGTCCTAGCTGGTCTTCCCTGGCATAATTCATGCACCAAGGTCACCCCACACTGTTTCCTTACCATCCTATGCAATCCTCACTGTGCTTAACTCCAGACTCCATCCTATATCTCAACTGCTCCCCTCTGATACCATTCTGTCATGACCCGCCTTCACCAAATGGAGGGAAGGGTCAGCAGGTTTACAAGCCCTTCCTTCTTTAATTTGAAGGAGAGATAATTACCCCCAAAACCCGCCTTCTATAGGTCCCGGAGTGGCGACTAGAACCAAGGGTATGGAAATTACACACAAGTGGAAGGCATTACCCTTTTTGTTTTATAAGATCAGGAGATAATATGATGAAACCCAACAACACCAAAAGTAAAAGAAAATTAAATCCAAAAGTAAACTATTCCCACATGCATGTTCCAAAAGTAAAATCCACAGGGTACAAAAGTGACTACAAGGGTAAGTACCAAAGAAAGAAAACAGCAACTGCGACTTCCCCAAAGATCTGAGCTAGTACGGTTCTGCGCAATCCCCGAAGTCCTCCTGGAAACCTGAAAGCAGTATTATATACGCAGGGTGAGAATACAAGTACACTCAGTAGGGAAAACCAAAGACTCTCATGCACAAGTGGGGTAACGTACTAAAGTCCCGTGAGAAGCGGACAACCATTACTATGAAGGAGTTCACCCATCCCACTCACCGGTTACACTCACCAAGTAACACAAACCAAGTAATATATATAATAAGAGAACGTCGATGTTTGGGTACCCCGTGCCACTTTCCCACTAGTTATTGAGACATCCTATGAATCGAACCAATCCATCCATTCTCACCGCAGTCCCACTGCCACACCCACCCACACACACCTGGGCCACAACCACACGCAGTCCCACTACCGAATCCTGCCCGCAAACACCTGGGCCACAACCGCACGCAGTCCCACTGCCGAATCCCGCCCGCAAACACCTGGGCCAAAAATGTCACATGTACCATGCCTGCAAACACCTAGGCTAGAACAACCACCACCACACCCGAAGACACATGGGCTAGAAGATCCACTGCCACGCCCGAAGACACCTGGGCCTCATCCTGAAGATACTTGGGAAACTACCTGCCCGCACACACCTGTGCCATAACCACCACACTACCCCTCCCGAAGATTCTTGGGCTAATAATGGACCTCATGCCATCACTTCTTGCCCGAAGGTATTTGGGCTATCCGGGAAAGGGAGTAAAAAAGGAGCTAATAACCAGCCACTAAGAATAGTGTTGGAAAAAAACACCCTCCCCCATGAAATAGGGGTGTTCAGCACTAAGTTATCAACATGGGTGGGGCGTAAATAAGAAACACAAAACTACAAGTATATACATAGGTAACAAGCTCTCACCCAAAGTTAGTTTTTTCTTTAGACAGCCTACAGATCACAACAGCACTCAAGTCCAAGTCACGAATCTCTCCAACAAAACTCATTTATCCCATCCTTGTTTTCATGTTCAGTAATAATGTTTAAATAAGTTCATGCACCTACTTGGGCAACTAACACCATAAGCATAACCAAGGAAAGAATCCATCCAAACGTCAATTTAAACATTCACACCCGGTTCTCTTGTAATGTTACAACAACAAGGGGATAAGTGAGATCTCTCGAATTACTAGAACCAAAGAAACCCTCGAGACACTACCCTGTGTCCCCCAAAATGGTTTCTCATCAACAGAGGATCCCACCCCAATTCGTGATATAAACAAGGTAACCACTCAGTCTTAAAACTCATAACAACCGAATCCATATCAACAGGGGATCCCATTCCCTCCCACATATCCAGCAATCGGACCATAAAAGAAAACAACCAAACCACTAACACCAACACAAATCAGGGCCATGCTGGTATTTTCAGATTTATAAGATTTAACACACTCCATGATTTCAATTTCGTGTGCTTTAACCGGGGGTTATCACAGAAGGGTTGATCCTGGTGCTTTCAATACATTTAGCCAGGTGTACATGATTAACCAATTGCCCTTTTTATAGCAGGAGTTCACAACCACAAACAAGTCATTTCAAACATCCTCAGGGGTTCATTAGTTCACAGATAAAGACCACCAATGGCCATGATTTTCAGTAGGTGTAAGCCCGCACAATTCAAAAAGATTATCATAACATAAAACAACATCAACGATCATAGCCCCCCCCCCTTATTTCTTCACATAATTAGTTCATCATCTTTATTTAGGTCTGTTTTAACCAATTCTATGGAATCAAAAGCATGCCCACCCCACATGATACACAAAAGCGAGAGACGAAGAAATTCCCTACTTGTTGATCAATGATCGACGCTAAGGCCAGGGGCGGAACTTCACGGATAGCGATGTGGTTTGCCTGAACAAAAATATGATCGTCTGGACGAAGGGTACTCTCAACACAAGGTGATCGAGAAAAGAAGAAACCACGACTAACCCTTAGTTCATAAGAGTCACTGACGATTGAGATAAGAATGCCAAACCGCGTAAGGAGCGGGGGTCGTGGGTTGACCACGCGGCCCCACACGTTACTAAAGGGGTCGGGTGGTTTAAACCGATGCACACACTAGGTTAAATTGTTAAATATTTAATTATAACATTTATGGGTGTTACTGGGATTTAAAAGAAGCTTAAAGGGGGTTAAAGAAGGGTTTAAAACTCAATTTGTGCACGTCACTGGAAAAACCCTGACAAAGCCGGGTGACGTCGATCGGTCTCACCGATCGGTCCCACCGGTCGGTCTCGCCGATCGGTCGCGCTGATCGGTCGCGCCGATCGGTCTCACCGATCGGTCTCGATCACGCCGATCGGTCTCACCGATTGGTCGTGATGATCGGTCTCTCCAATCGGCCTCACCGATCGGTTGCGCCGATCGGTCTCCCCGATCGGTCACGCCGAGACACTACCCCTTTAGGATCCGGATTTTTTTCAAAGGAAAGGACCAAGAGAGTCTGGGTCATCACAACAAAAATAACATCTTCGGCGCAACATTGTTTTTCGTACACTCCACCAATATTTTTCACACCTCATGCCTTTTCCAATTTTCGAGCTTCTGATCTCAAAACACCTCTTGCACAAAAAACATTAATCCTCTATTTTGCACACTATGAAAATATTTCACACACCAATTTCCTTTTTCGCACACCACACAAATATTTCGTGCACCACTTGGTTTTTTCACGCACCTCATGACTTTTCCATTTTCATCATTCTGAACATGAATCCTCCTTTGTGCGTAAAACATCAAACCCACATTTTGCGCACAACCAACTTTTTGTGCACAAGTTTGATTTTCCACACACATGGAATGAAAATTGCTTATTTTCCGCACGCCTCTTGCGTTTTCCAATTTTCAGTATTTTTGATTCGAGACACTGCTTGTACGAAAAACTCACCCAGCTATTTCGCACACAACATTTTTCCGTGCGCATTCCCATTTTTCCATGCACAGCTCTGGTTTTTCGCGCACCTCTTTCCATTTCCAAATATTGAACTGATGATCTTAAAACTCTAATTACATGAAAAATTATAAATAGTGTTCCATATTGCGTGAAAACCCAATCTTCTACATTGCCTCATTTTTCACAAACTTTTCCCAATTTTTTTCACACTCCATGCCTTTTCCAAATTTTGATGTTCTGATCCAAAAACATGAATTGCACACAAAAACCCACTTGAACTTATCACGCAACTTTATCTATAAAAAACACATGCCTTTCTTCTTCCAATTTTCAGGCCCAAAAATTTGGTAAACACTGGAGAACAACACCACCTTCAATATATACTTCGGTCATAACCTTCATGCTTCTTTTATATGATTTGGATTCTTCATCAACTCTTCTTATTTCATCACAAACTTCACTATTGTGATATATATCCTTTGATAGATCAGATTTAGCATCATCAGATTTTGATACAATGTGAAATTCATGGCCATCTCAGAATGCCAGTCACTTCCACACTCTCTTCTTCTTCAACTGTCATTATCTACTTCATGAAAATCATATGATTATATTATTCGAGTAGGATCTTGCATGGTTCTCATGCAATCATGAAGAATTGCATGGTCTTCATCAAATCCCCATTCTTCTTCAATCATCCTCGGATGGATTATACCTCACCATTCTTCATTGTTGTAAACAATGTGTCACCTTTCACACAAGTTCTTTGAATTTATGATTAGTACAATAATCATCTGAATTTCCATTCCGCCATTTCATTAGAGTACTTCTTGATCTCCTTAATTTTGATCTTCATTGACAACTATTGACAACAAATACAACCTTATACACAATGTGGTCCCAACACCCAACCCCATGGAAGATAAGAGGTCCATGTCGTGGATATGGCTTGCGTCATGGAAGGTCTTAATTTAACAGAATTAAAAAAATTTAGGGATCTATAAAACTATATAGGGTTTCACCATAGTGAGTGAAACTAAACTATAGTAAAAAATGATTAAGTGAATGCTACAATGTAGTAGAACTATCCACACCGTAGAGAAGTAGCTAGTCCATAGAATTGTTTCAGTTTTGGGGTTCTAGATATTTGGAGTTCATTGTGATGTGGAAGTCTAAGCTACACCATAACAAAATTATTTCAGAACTAGAAGTTTTATGGTATCCATGATACAAGTTTTTTGATCATGGGAGAGGAAAATGAATGAAAATCTTGTAAATAGGAGCTTTCACTTTGGAATTAATGACTACGATGTAGTGGCCATGTGTGATTAAAGGAGTAGATTGTGGGAGTCCTTAACTATCAGAAAATGCATGAACGGGTGTGGTTACTCATAAATTTAGGGTCATCCACATCTAATGGAGGGTTTATGATCATGGTTTATGAAGAGTTAAAAGCTAAAGACAAAGATTTTGGTGTTGTGCATATTCATTTTTTCATATTTATAGATATGTAAATTCATTCTTGTAGATGGATAATTTCTCAAGAAATTATATCTCACAAATATGAAAATATCTATGTAGTTTTTACTCTAAAAACATGGATAATTTAAGAGTTAATTAAGACTCTTAAATTAACATACCCATGAAAGATATATAAATTTAATTTTAAGAAGACCAGAAGGAGAATTATACAAGAGACTCTACAACACTTGAATAATCTACAGAAGGAGTGCTACATTGGAATATTTGTTTGAACATCTCAAATGCCTAATTTTTTTATTAATTTTTGATAAACCACCTTTTAAGGGTAAAGGGGGGAAACCTCACATGACTTCAAGGAAAAAGAGACATTAAAAAAATCCAAAAACCAAGAGGGTTGCAACCCAGAACAAGACTAAGAAGAAATACCCATTCCCAGCATCAATGTTATTAAGGAATGCCTCCAACAGTTCATGACTGCTTAGAAAGTTATCCCATGCAAAAACACACAGACCTGGTACTGGTGGAAGCGCCATACCCTCTCAAACTTCCAAATCCAAGAAGCCACTAACGGTGGAAGAGACCAACTCTAAACCTCATAAAAAGAATTTTTTTGTAGAATATCTAGGTTCCCCATAATGAATCATTCACAAGTCCATTTCACCCCCATCACTGACCATCCTAGATGGACCTTGTTGTAATCCACTAGACACCCCTTCCACTACAGCTGAAGATGCCCAGAAGACAATACAAGGGACACAAGTTCAAGACATCATCACATAATAATGTATGACCCTACACCGTGCTGAGGGAATTACACTGATGAGGGAATCAAGGTCTTCCTGAACCAGAAACACTACTCTGGGAATGGATCTTCTCTAATAAGAAATGTGGATGCACCCTCACTGGGTTCCGAAGAAATCTAGTCAGGGTGGTGAGTAAATCAGTGTGAAAGGACAGCGATGAACCAGTGATGTCAATGCAAGACAACCAAATACCTCAAAATAATTTCCAATCAAACACAAAACCATCACCAGATCAAAACTCATTCAAAAAACTCAAAAAACACCGAAACCTAAAGCCTCCCACCTTCGAGGCACTGTAGATCAAACATGGAGCCAAATTGTGAGCCATCTGGAGGTGTCACCTGGACACACCAGAAAAACCAAGAAGCTGGAGCCACTCTGTCGATGTCGGAAAGGTGCCTGAGGTGTCACATGGACGCATCAAATGAACCAATAATCCATAGCACTATGATGATGCTGGAAAGGCCAAGACGTACCGAACCGAGCCATATCAAAACCACACTGAGCCACATCGTCATCGGAAGGGGCAATCCATGTCGAGATGAATGCTGGAGCACCACAGAGAACATTTTCACTGAGATCAGAGACAACTCCAAACACCATTAGGTCCCTATCACACCACATCAAAGTCATACCATGCCCATGCCAAGCTGAGACTAGAAGAAGTATCCATGAACCGATCCAAGCTGAATGAGGAAGGAGAAAAGAAAGAGAGGGGAAACCCTAGCCATTGTGTATGTGAGAGAGGATGCGGCTCAGAGGCTCTATTATACATTGGAATATTTGAATTCAGAGAAAATTGGGGAGTTTGACCAAGTAATTTTTATTGATGCAATTTGTATTTTGAAGAAATTAAAGGGATGAGTTGCTACATACAGCGAAGTGAAGACATGCCAGTATTATTTTGGAAAGAGAAATCATTTCCAAATTTGTTTTGTAAAGAAGAATACTTTTCATCCCCTAAAGATATTTACAAAGGAGTAGTTTCCATGACCTCTCATGGAAAGAATATGTTTTAAGTGATGTTTACAACAAACTTATGAAGGATTAAGTGGAGATACAAAGGGAACCAATCTAAAATCGGTGGAACTCTCAAAAAATATGTGATATTTTTCTTTGTCCTACATGCTAATTGTTTCTCCTTCTAAAGAAGTGAGCATAAGAGGGATTTTCGAGGGACATGATCCCAAGAATATAGTGAATATACCCTAAAACATTACAAATCAATGATCCTAGGTAGTAATGACATATCCTAGTTCAACAAACAGTGAGATTAGTGATTTTTGTTCACCCACACGATGTTGGTTTAATGATCCTTGAACTAGCCCATTATAGTGAACCAACTTAAAACTCATGTGTACTTATGATTATCATGCTTTAATCACTATGAATCATCATCAGATAAAATTGGTAAATGTAATCCCAAGGAAAATTGATATATAAATGGTGGTCAGGTATTTGGATCAACAAAAACACTACAGAGAAAAATAGGTGACCCTTTTAATTAAGAGGTCAAGACCCACTGGGGCGGAAAGAAATTAGAAACTTAACTATAACCTGACCCCCTCCCTATCAGGGTATCTAAGCCTTTTTCCTTTCATGAATGATTTTTTATTCTGTTTGTATGGGTAGTGTGGTGGAAATAATCAGGTTATAAAAAATAAAGGAGTTAAAATAATGACCCGATCAATAATGAGGATAAGCTCTAAACCGACTTTGTGAGAATTAATTTGACAAAGTGTTAAAAATAATTTTGTAATTGTTACACTCTGATTCACCCCCATTTATGAAGTATAACCAATGATCTCATATTATTAATGTTTTTTTTATTTCAAATTTTTTTAGCAATGATATTCTACTTTGAAAATTTATTGTGAAATTATATGAATATCTATTATTGGTGAATTTTAATGGTGTTGTAAGGAGTTTACTTAACAAGTAATGAGATGGATCATTCTTCAAATAATCAAATCAAATCATTGTGTGAAAAAATAAATATATTTAGAAACATGTATAAAGAAAATGAAGAGCATATTTCATTGTTAAAAATTTAAATTAACGAGGTGAGATCAATAAATAAATGGATCATTAAAGTTGACGGTGTGATAAAAAGTAAGAAATTAAATCCAATGAAATATAAAAATTAACCTTCACAGTGAAGGACTTCAATATTGTGACTAATTAATCTACCAGTGTGATAAAAATAATTTTTTTATTTTTTAAATTAAGAGTAGATTCCATTGTTAAAAATTGAAACAAACAATGTGAGATCAATTAATAAATAGATCATTAAAGTTGATAGTGTTATAAAAAGTAATAAATAAAATCTAATAAAATTTAGAAATTAACCTTCATAGTGAATTAATTCAATATTATGATTAATTAATATTCATAGTTATTCCCTAGTCTTTCTTTCCAAACTACTCTTAGTGTAACTACTTTACATGTTTAATTGAGGTAATTTATAGGTGGAGTGGGATGTTCTGTGCTATGGTGACCTTTAATTGGGTGGAGACAATGAATTTAGTGCTGATTTGGAAATGAGGTCTATTTGGAAGATTGGTATGTTCTTTGGGTGTCATGATGAACGACTGGGGGTGTGGTTGTTGGCATTTCTTCTCTAGTGTTGTTGTGTTTGTTTTTTAGTCCTGTTTTTGGTTTCAGTTGGGTGTTCCTCCATACTTGGTGATATTTGGTTTTTGTTTGAGCAGTTTTGATCCAAGGTGATGAGTTAACATAGTAAAAAAATTGTGGGTGTTGAATATTGGAAGGGTTCAATGATGGTTCCTCATTGTGTCATGGCGATTAGTGATTTTCATTAACGTAGACGGTGGGTTTTTTCTGTTGGTGGTCGGCATCGTTAAAGTTGCCAGAGTTGGGTGATGAAGATACTGACTAATTATGGTAGGCAACATGACATTTTATTTCATGCCCAACATGGGGCTCAAGGCATGTGATAATTGTCTTCTATTTCATTTGAATTTTGAATTTCGAATTTTGATGAATTTTGGGTCACTCGGGTCGCCAAGTTGGCACTCGAGTGGCTCATTTGTGCTTCTTGTATGTGTTTTCTAGTGATGGGTGTAATGGTTCCCATTCAAGATTCAAGATTGTTATTTTAAAAGCATAAAAAATAATTTAGAGTATACTGTAAACCAAAAAAAATATAAAAATTCTATAATGTTCCAAAAGAAGTAAAACAACATTTATCTCTTGCAGTTAGATTGGAAAACAATGAAGATGTAACATAAATCAATTACCTAGTAATGTTAATATATCAGAAATATTTTTCTGAATAAAAATACATATTTTATAAAAAAATAAAGAAAATTAAGATTTATAAAATAAAATATGAACACAAAGGAAATATTGTGTTAAGATATATTATATGCCTATGGTAGACCATGAAGGTGGGTCGAGCTATAACACTAAACCACCTCTTACAAGATGAGAAGATTAATGATGGGTCCCCTACTCCCCATAATGATATTTCATATTATATTTATGATTTTTGTTATTAAAAATTGATTCTAATGTGAGGAGAAACATGGAAATTCATGGTCTGAAGTTATAAGCCTTAGTGGTAGACTCTCTAGGTGTGCTTAATTACATCATCAGACACTGTTGACTAGAGAATATTGTCCAATGAACTTCCTATGATGAATAGGTGGAAAAATTGTCTCGTATTATCATATTTTGTGAACTCTTTGAAATTATACCATTGAAGGAACTCTGTATTGAAAGTGTTCATTATGGGTTTAATAATTTAGGCATTCTAATATTTATAATTTGAAAAGTGACCATGAGAGTTAAGTGAAGTGACCATGCCATTTTAGAAAGCTGGTTGTAACAACATGGTTTTTTGTTCTTTAATTTATTAAGTTGGTTGCATCTTTTCTAATTTTGTTCAATTTAACACTGATAGTGCTTCAAATAATGTTTATGTTAGTGAGAATTATATTTTTTATTGTTTTACATTGTAATTAAATTTTTAAATTTTTACAGTAATAATTTGTTCTTATTTGGATTCTTATTTAATTGGAAATTATTTGTTGAAACATATAAAAATTTTAATTGGACTCTATGTTACTCTCATTGTTTATATTAGATGTAGGAGGAAATGTGGAAAATTCTAATTCTTTATTCATCTTTAAAGAATTTGGCGTCATTAAATGGTTATATTTATAACAATGCAGGTGTGTTGAACATTATAAGACAATTCACCCATCGGAGGGAGCTACTTAGGCCTTCCAAAAAAAAAATTCCCACTTCCATGATCACTCTCTCTCACATGCACAACTAACAAAGAAATTTAGGAAATATGTTTGGTTCGGATGAATGGAACTCTATCAAGTGGGATAAGGAGAAAGAATGTAAGAAGACAACTCTTATTGTGAAGAGTACTTCGTTCTAAAATAATGTTCTTTATTCCCTTAGGGTTGGGGGTATTATTGTTCAATTTATTATATTGGTTGATGGTGGAAATAAAAATTTAATGGGATAAATTTACATGGAAATGGATTGGGAAAATGAGGTCATTGAAAAATCTTTTAACAATGAAGACAAATATAAGGATATATTCAAAATCTATGATAAAAGATGGGATGTGAAAATTCATCGAGCATTGCATGTTGCAAGATACTAATTGAATCTTAAGATTTTTTATGAAAATCCTAATATTGATGGTGATGAATAAATAAACTTGTGTTTGATGAATTGTATCCAGATATTGATTTCAGATATTGGATCTCAAGATAAAATCTATGAGGAGAAGAAAAAATATAGAGATGCTTGAGGAACACTTGGAACTAATTTGGCTAATTGAAACAAAAAAATTGAGGGCATCAGTTGATTGGTGGGAATCAAATGGGTCTTCAAGTCATTTGAGATAATTTGCAATGAAATTTATTAGTCTTACTTATATTGCTTCTGGTTGTGAATGGAATTGGATTGTATTTGAAAATTTCCACACAAAGAGGCGTAATTGGCATGCTCAATCAAAATTTAACGACTTGGTTTATGTAAAATATAATAGGGATTAAATGAGTGGATTTAATTATCATGAAACCTTTTATCTCATCTCATTGAAGGAAATTGAGGATTGTAATAAATGGATGGTTGGGAATGTTGAAGAATAGCTTGTTGTAGAAAATGATCATGTTTTTTATAATAATGATTTAACTTGGGGGATCTGGATTTGGAAATAGGATCTGAAGAACCTAACCATATTACTAGAGCATCCAATTGCATGGAAATCAAAGAAAAAATATCACTTAATAATATTGAAGAAGAGGGGTAAGATCTTGAGTCTAAATAAATAATTAAAGAGGAGTATATTTAAGGACTTCTTGATGATCCTACTATTTTCAGCAGTGATGGTGTATCCATGGATGAGAATGAATAACTATTTTTTAGACAATCTATGTTAATTTCTATTTTAGTATTTTTTAAATATTTTGAATTATTTTGAGCCCACATTCATGTTTTTTTAACTAAATTTTCATGAGATAATGTGTTTTTTTGTTTTCCTTATTTAATTTTTTATATAACATAGTTAAATCATAAATGAAATTTCCATGCGCATCATAGTGCACCATGCACCATGGCACCAAGGGCCCTTATCACCATTTTGTGTCATGCGTCGTTAACAACTATGTGATGCAAGTGACCATGAGGGGATCTGTAATGCAGCAAGGCTAAGTGACCATAATAGATTCCTGTGGTTTCAATGGTATGATGTTTGGAAGACATTGGGAACTGTTGTAGTATGTTGGGGTAGTGGAACAAAAAAAAATGGCAATAACATAAGATCGGCCTGGAGCTGTGATTTCAAAAATACAAGATTCAGAATACAATCGAAAAATGTAGAATAGTAAAGGGACATGATGATTTATCATGGTTCGACCCCTTAGGGAATTCATGGAAAGAACACCACACCCACACACACATTTTATTAATTGCTTAAAATAACACCCAGAACAACACAGAAAAGTCAAACCTGCAAGAAGCAACAGAACATAAAAAAAGCCAGAAATACAAATTTCTGATGACAAATTGAAACTACAATCTATAATTACAATGTCAAATGCTTAGGTCCAGCAGTCCAGATCACTTCAAGATGATGGTTGAACGTATAGCCTCATAGATGTCGTAGTTCAAAAAGACCTCACTACACAAGGAGATTGATGCCACACAGCACTGCTTTGTCACAAACCAGAATCATGAAATGCAACCTTTGTTGTCAACAACAACCTTGTCACCTAGGATATGGTTTGGTACAAACCTCCTGAATCTGGACTTGACACCTTCAGAAACCACCAAATCCATAATCCCACAGTTGAAGACCGCGAATCTAGTCCCACCGCAATGAGGAAAACATATTCCTAGCGACACAAGGGGATTTATCTGGAGGAAATTTTCAGATCTGTCACACACTGATCTCAAAAAAATCCTCTCTACTTCAAGGGTTTCACCTGTGGAGCAACAAAATCACACTTCCGAAGAGAAAAAAGAAGCTGGTGTCATGCCACCCACTGAACCCTTGGGAAGGGCCGAAGTAGGGGTGATTAAGCCCCCTGCAAGTAGTGGTTCCCCAGAAACCAAATGCCTTGTCTAGGGATGCCACGAAGACAAGGCTATGAAACCGAACACCAAACTAGTTGAACGGTTTAAACAAACAGGGTGCAAGATGGACGACCATCAGTGAAAGGGAAGTGCAAGGAGATCAACGTTGGAAATAAAAATGGAGAGTAAAATAGGGTCTGCTAGCATGTCAAGTGGGCAGGAAAATATATCCCTCAAATAAGCAGCGGACCACTTTAAAATGAACAGCATAATAAAGAGTATATAAAACATGGGTTGTAAAAAATTAAATGGAAGTCTTCACAATTTTAATATGAAAATTAAAAAAATGAATTTATAAAACTTAATTCAAAAATCTCCACCATTTTCAATTAAAATTTGGCAATGTTCTTGCACCTAACCTATATATTGAATCTGGAAATCATGCTAAACAACCTAAGAAAAACAAAAACAATGATAAAAAGTTCTAGTCAAAGTATTCATTACTTATTTCCAACATGTGTATCAATGTGATACAAATTTTCCCTCATCAATTCAATTTAAACTACTAATTAAACATTCTTAGAATTAAAAAACTCCAAACATAAATAGAACGCATACCTACACTTACCTGAGCTGACAGCTGAGATCATGCCATCGAGGAAGTTCTATATTGAAAACTATTACATGTACACAAGCAGCAAATACATTAGTACCAATCCTCTAACAAAAAACATTTCAAATCAAAATCAGACAATTCATAAAGAATATAACTCAAAAAAAAAACATTGCAGTAATGCAAATAGAATCTAAGAAAATAGCTCATGGAAAAGAAATCAAACAAGAAAACAGATCACAAGACTTAGAGCAAGAAAAAAAACTCACTCCACCTAGATCTACAACAGACCCAGAAGAATCTCCACCTAAGGAGAAGACATTTCCTAGAACCGTTCAGTAAGGGAAGATACCTCTTAACCTCAACCTCTATAAAAACCATACAGCCCTAGTCCTAAAATCCAACTCGTAACCACGAGGAAACAAACACAGCAAGAAAGGGAATCCCACTACCAACTTAGGGAAAACCCATCCTAGTTTAGAACATCCGTGACATCAAGCACCTTATTCCCAGGTACCCATCCAATGTCGACAAAGAGATACCAGCAGCACCACCATCATGAAGTATGGTGATCATCTATATAGCTCCCATGATCTATTTCTCTTAAACACTACCCAATTCTATACTAATCTCACATCAAGTTACCTCCCAAGAAGCATAACCCCCTAAGTCACAAATAATGAAACAAACCCAAAGTTGGACCCACAACTCTGCCCCCCTGTAGCACACTAGACACATTACAGAATGACGACATCATCGAAACCAAGCTCAACTACATTAGATTGAGCCCCATCACCCCTTGAACTACTCCCTTAAGGGAAATCACTTTTAAAGTGTCCTGGTTTCCCACACTGATAGCACTTCAGTGTCCTAAACTGACCTACACCTTTCTTTTTACCCTTATCAGTGCTTTTCCCTTATCCCCTATCATTTGTTCTACCCATATCAATGAGTCCCTCTCCCTGTGATCCTAACCCATTCTTGGCCTACAAATATTTTGAAAGAAGAGATGACTTAACCTCTTCTAGGGTCATAGAGTCCCTACCATACATTATAGTATCTACCAAAGAACTTTAATTGTTGTTAAGAGAAATTAAGAGGATCATTGTCTGATCCCCGTCATCAACTGCTACATTTATATTGGTAAGATCTAACATGATTTTATTAAACTCATCAAGATAGGATTTGATAGAACTACCATGTTTCATCTTAAAAGTAAACATGCGATGTTTTTTATACAGTCTATCAACTAATGAAGTAGTCATCTACAACTTCTCTAATTTCAACCAAATGCCAGCAGCAGTGGACTCGAAGGCAACCTCTTTAAGGACCACATCTCCTATGGAAAGAAAAAAGGATCTATGGGACTTAACAAACACGTCATGGGGAAACTCTTGATATTCTATTACAGTCTAACTATTTTGATTAAAATCATAATAGGTTTCTTAGGCCCACAAAGGGAATCAATTAAGCCTTGTTAAACGAAAAAGTATATCATTTTAATTCTCCACAAATTGAAATCATTGTCTACATTGAATTTCTCAATTTTGTATCGCATTGTAGTCATGTTTATCTAGATGAGTGGATGTCAATTGTTTGGCGAAAACATTAGGCATACGCCCCCAAGAACCGACCAATCTCACTGGGTAAAAATGTACCATGAGATACAAAAATCATAGGATTTCAATGAACACAATGGTTTCTATTAACAAATAGGAATCAATTTAAATAGGAATACTTAAACAGAAATACAGATGAAAATAAAATGAATGAAGACCCAAATTAATAAATTGTACACATACTAAAATAAAATGTAAATAGAATACAACATGGTAGTTTGGAAGAACTTTAAACAGGAGAAGCTAATTGGAAACATCAATTGTAATAGGGTTGTAAACTGAACACAACAATGAAAAATTGTTCTAAAGAAACTAAAATCTGAAGGGAAAGAAAGTAGATTATCAAAATCAAAACAAAACAGCATCTAGGAAGGCTCTGATACCACTTTTTACAGTATGTTGGGGTAGTAAAACAAAGAAAACATACCAAAATAACACAAGTTCGACCTGAAGCTGTGATTTCAAAAATATAAGATTCAAAACAAAATTGAAAAATATAGAATAGTAAAGGGACACACTGATTTAACATGTTTTGTCCCCTTAGGGGACCTATGTGCAAAACAAGAACACCACAACCATACACACCTTTTATTAATTGCTCAAAACAAAACTTGGAATAATAGAGAACAATCAAACTAGAAAGAAGCAACAAAATAAAAAACATGCAAGAAATATAGATTTATGATGACAAATTGAAACTGCAATCTATAATTACAATGTCAGATGCTCAGGTCCGACAATCCCGATCACTTCAAGCCGGGGGTTGAATATACAGCCTCACGGATGTCATCGCGCAACAAGACCTCACTGCATAAGGATATTAACTCCGCACAGCACTCCTTTGTCGCAAACCAGAACTGTGACGCACAACCTTCTTTGTCAACAAAAATCATGTCACCTTGGATCTGGTTCGGTGAAAACCTCCTAAATGTGGACTAGACACCTTCATAAACCACCAGATTTGGAATCTTTCAGTTGAATACCGTGAATCTGGTCCCACCGCAATGAGATAAGGGAAGCGTATTCCTAGCGGTGAGATGGGATTTATCCGGTGAAAATTTTCAGATCTCTCACACCCTGATCTAAAAAAAACTCTGTCCACTGTAAGGGTTTCACCTGTGGAGCAAAAAAATTACACCACCGAAGAGAGCCAAGAAGATGGTGTCAGGTCACCCACTGAACCCTCGGGAAGGGCCAGAGCAGGGGTGATTAAGCCCCCTGCAAGCAATGGTTCCCAAAAAACTGAATATCTTGTCTATGCATGCCATGAAGACAGGACTGTGAAACCAAACGCCGAACTAGCTGAATGGTTCAAACAAATAGGGCGCGAGATAGATAAACATTAGTGAAATAGTGGTGCAGGGAGTTCAATGGTGGAAATTAAACCGGAGATTAAAATAGGGTTTACTAGTGTGTCAAGTGGGCAGGAAAATATAGACCTCAAATAATTAGTGCCCTACATGAAAATAACCAGCATAATAAAGAGTTTATAAAACATGGGGTGTAAAAAATTAAATAGAATGCATCAAAATTTTAATATGAAAAATAAAACAATTAATTAAGAAACATTAATTCATAGGAACATATCCAAAACTAACCAACTAGAGGGGATGCAACTTCATTCCAATAGACTAATGTGTGTGGCATTAAATGCATGAATTGGAGATGTTGATATCATTATTCACTCAATTTTAATTTTCACATATAATAAATGTATTGATTCTATGTTGAAATAAATTAGTGAAGCAGCAATGAACTAAGGGTGACATGTGGTGTGTTTGGTTTGTAATGATGATTTGAATTTTCCAAATGGATTCATATGAATAAGTTTTTAGCATAGATAAGATCATATCAATGAGGAAAATATCCTCTGCATGGCATGAAATAATTACTACATTAGAATTTTCAACATTCACCAGGTGTTCTTCCAGATTATATATTCTATAGGGATAAGTTACAAAAACAAAGAAATTATTTCGAATCAATCAAACTAATAAAGTAGAATTATTTATTGATAGGTTGATATGTTGTGACATCTTTTGTTCCAACACACTTAACTAGATTTGAAACTTCATATGAAAAATAATCTTTTTATTGGTCTTGAATCCTCAAGCTTGGTTGACTCTATGATGAGTAAATTTTGCTATTTTATCAAAGTGATTGTGACTTCTCACACATGAATAACTAAAATCCTTCATATGAGTAACCACACCTACTTCACTGAAAAACAGAAATTGAATCCACCCATTTTTGATCAATGATTCTACCTCCAGCGACTGTGCGGATGATGATTAGTGACCAAATAGTAATAAATAAAGTAGGTGAGTGATCTATATGAACAAGATACCTTCAAACAAGTTATACCATAAAATGTGAAGAAACTCAATATAGCATGACAGTTAAAGGAATATAAAAATTAATTTTAGTGACCGACCAAGAGATTTAAATGAAACATGTGCCATTTGAGGTGCAATGTGTCTCTTGTTTGTCTAATGTGACGACTATATGATGGAAATAATTTGGATGTGTTTGGGTGAAATATGTTTTAGTAGTAGAAACCATGCTTTTAGGAAGTAATAAAAATTAAAATGGAAATAATTTTAGTATACCATATGTGAACTTATATGCACTAGCAAACATTTGTGAATGGAGAAACCATGGCATGATATTTTATAGCAGAAAGCATAAAAAATCAGCTTCAGTGGAAGTTAAAGTTGTCATGTAAGAGTGATGTTGTCATGTAGCTATAAAATATTGGTATCAAAGACATCCTGTTGAATATTACCCTGCATGATTTTGGTTGCAATGAAATGAATTCATTTTATTTAGTTGGTTTTATTAAACACAATTTGTTTTAATTGGATTTTTTACCTTTCATGGCTACATGGAACTCCTACATGGGTGTTTTACCATTTCTAGTTATATCCTATTTTATGTTCCAGTTTTGTTTTTAGAACCCAGTTCATTGTTTTTCTTATGATATATTACAACATGTTTATGGATCATCAATTGGGTGTGATCTGACAGTCTAGCATGGCTCCCGGTGTGTTTCTTTGATCTTCTTTGATCTGTTGCAATGTCGTCCTGCCTATCATGTTGCACCACTTGGATCATGTGTTGTCTCAGATGTGGTTATGAGAAACATCTTAGTGATCTAAGCCTTCCATGTGACTACCATCCCGTTCCTTCTCTTGACCTTTCAGATATTTTCTTCTGGATCTCATTCATTGCGTTCCCTAGTTGTTATTCTCAGTTAAGTATAGGGTTTTCTCTCTGGTTCCTTTGAAGAACTCTGTGGGAGAGGTTCTAATTTGGATCAGTAAAGAGGAAGGACGAACTGTCTAAAAGACTCTGACTAGCCGCACTCCCCTCTACCACAATTCATCTCACCTCATATAACTATAGTACTTCTCCCGTGGAGATTCAGTGGGGATCATCTCGGTTCTGGGTATTTGGATGACTACGCCTCAAGCAGTAATAGTTTTGATAATATTTTCTTCGTAACTAAGATCTGGTTTGTAGTTCTTATATCTGAAGAGACTTATCTTTTCTTCATCATGTATATTTTTTGTATCCTTCTTGTGTGAGTGCATGAGTCCATCCAGGAGTGGACAAGGCTAACTCTATGTGGCAGGGCTGACCACTTCTCCCTAGTTCAGCAAGCTCGACCACCTCTTTACTATGGGTTCAAATAAGTTTGATATTGATAAGTTTGATGGTGAGATTGATTTTAATCTCTATAGAATTAATATAACAACCTTTATAGATCATAATGACCTTATTGATGCCCTTGATGGCACTAGGAAAAAAATCACCACCCCTACGCCTGATGGGTAGGCTGCCACCTCTTTTATAAATGTCCCCGAGGAGACACTTAGGAAATCCTATAGTTTAATCCGTCTATCTTTATGAGACAAATTCTTAATATAAGTTGCATATGAGTCCTCTACCGCAGGTATATGGCCCAAATTGGAATCCATTTATATGACAAAATCACTTGTTGGTAGGATATATAATAAAATGAGATTATATACATTCAAAATGTTCCGTAGAACTACAATCAGGATATACATTAATGAATTTAATAAAATCTTATTAGACTTAGCCAACATTGACAATAAATTGGATGATGAAGAAAAAAAATATATTGTTAACATCATTAGATGATTCATTTAACTCTGTTAAAGGATCTATGATGTATAAGAAAGAAAAATTAAATCTTGAGGATGTAAAATCTGTTTTTCACTCTAAATACCTTCAAAGAAATGGTAGTGTGAAAACTGAGGCTGAGGGTTTAAATGTTAGGAAAAAAGGAGAATCTCGAGGATGAAGTGAACCAAGGGGTAGGAGAAAAGATAGGGGTCATTCTAAGAAGTATAGAAGAAAGTCTAAAGGCAAGGTAATCAAACGTTTTCAGTGTAAAAAACCTGGACATATCAAGAGGAACTATCCTAATAAGAAGGGTGACTATAAATATAGTAATAATTACCATTCCCTATTAGATGAACAAGACTTTGACACTGGTGATGTATTAAATGTCACTGACATAGCCATCTCAGATGAGTGGATCTTGGAATTAGGATACTCATTCCACATGTGTCCTAGGAAGGAGTTTTTTACTAGGTTAAGGGAAGTCAGGTCTGGTGAGGTTTTTCTAGGGAATAACATGAGTTTTCTCATTATGGGTATAGGCTCTATTTCACTCGAGCTTCATGATGGGTCTATCGGGTCTCTTGAGGAAGTTAGGTGGGTACCTACATTGAAAAGAAACCTAATATCCCTAGGAATCCTTGACAAGAAAGGCTACAGCTTTATGTCTGATTCTGGAAGCCTTAGAGTAGCTCATGGATCCCTTAGAGTTATCAAAGGAACCCTTAGCAATGGAATGTATGTGTTAGATGGTAGGGTGTATAGAAATCAGTTTAATTCCTCTTCTAGTTGAGAAATTGATTCCACTACATTGTTCCATAGAAGACTAGGGCACGTTAGTGTTAAGGGTCTTTGTGAGATTAAGAAATAGGACCATCTAAGTAACATCACTCCTAATAATCTTCCCTTTTGTGAAGACTGTGTATATGGGAAGTCCAGGACATTCAATTTCAGTAGGTTTTTGTATAAGGATAAAGAACCTCTTTAATGTGTACATTCTGATCTATGGGGTCCTTCTCGGGTCACCTCCCATAGTGGAGGCTTATACTTTGTAACTTTTATTGATGATTTTTCTAGGAGATTATGGATTTATATACTCAAGTATAAGCCTAAAACCTTTCAAACTTTCAAGAAATGGAAATATGTTGTAGATATTGAGAGTAATAAGAATCTTATGGACTTAAGGACTGATAATGGTTTATAATATCTATCCAATGAATTAATCGAGTATTTGGAATATAAAGGAATTAAAATATATTGAACTATTGTGGAAATTCCACAATATAATGGGTTAGAAGAGAGAATGAATAGGATTGTTCTTGAGAGGGTGTGGTGTATGTTGTCCTGCTCTAAACTCCCAAGGTCCTTTTGGGCCAAGGCTGCATCAATAACAGTGTACCTCATTAATCACTTCCCATCATCTGGGAACTCCTTTAAGTCACCTGAATAACTCTGGAAGGGAACACCCTCGAATCTTTCTCACCTTAGGATATTTGGATCCATAACTTATGCACATTCACGTAATGATAGGCTATCTCCTAGGGATGTTAAGTTTATATTCGTGGGATATCCAAAGGGCGTTAAAGGGTTTCATTTATGGGTAGATAAACCTGGTTACCAGAAATGAATCATTAGCTGTGATGTTATCTTCCATGAGTATGGTATGTCTGAAGACAAGGAACCTAAACTTGTTGCATCTCCTAAAGAAGATGCAGAATCCATAGGGGTCCTGACACCTTTAGGTGTTGAAGTCCCTTTGAGACCTGGTGACCAACCCCAGTCTAGTGTTGGTCCTACTACTTCATATACACAAGAAAAAAATGAATCATATTCAATTTTGTAATCAGAACTTGATATTCATGAACCTGATGACCTGAGAAACTATCAGCTCACTCGAGATAGAGAGAGGAGAGTAATTAGACCTCCAACCTAGTTTAACCAGGCAAATATTTCTTCCCATGCTTTCAATATAGCTCAAGACTTATTTAATGATGATCCCCAAAATTATAAGCAAGCCATTAAGTCCAAAGAATCTAGTTTCTAGTAAAGAGTAATGCAAGAGGAAATGAACTATCTTCTTTAGAACAATACTTGGGTTTTTGTTCCTAGACCCAAGAACCAGAAAGTTATTGGTTCTTAATGGATTTATAAAAAAAATAAAACAATGTAAGAGAGACTAAAATCAAATTTAATGATTTCATGGTATCTAAAGGCTTCCTTCAACATGAAGGCATTGATTATAATGAAATATTATCTCCTATTGTTAAGCATTCATCCATTAGAGTTCGGCTTGAATTTGCTACAAAATTTGATACGTATATTGAACAGCTTGATGTAAAAACTGATTTTTTACATGGTATCCTTGATGAAACTACTTATATGACACCTCCTAAAGAATTTTCAAAAAAAATTCAAACCTAATCATGTTTGTCTTTTACATAATTTCTTGTATGGGATAAACAATCTCCATGACAATGGTACAAAAGGTTTGATTATTTTATGATTGAAAATTAGTTTTCTAGAAGAATATATGATGCATGTGTGTATTTTAATACTGTTAAACATGAATCCTTTTACCTTTTATTATATTTTGATTACATGCTGTTAATCTGCAAAAACATGATGATTATAAAAAATTTTAAACACCTATAAATTGTGCCTTTGAAATGAAAGATTTAGGCCATGAAAATAAAATTCTTGGTATGGGCATAATTAGGGATAGGAAAGCCAGAACCCTGTACTTATCCAAATATTCTTATGTTAGGAAGGTATTAAAAAGATACCTATTTGAACACATTAAACCTGATAATATTCCCTTAGGACAAAATTTTAAATTTTCCTTGACCCAATACCCTATGAATGAATAAGAAATTTCCATTATGAATAAAATTCCATATGAAAATTCTATAGGAAGTCTTATGTATGCCATGGTCTGTTCTAGGCCAGATATAGCCTTTGTTGTTTGTACATTGAGAAGGTTTATGGGGAAACCTGGTAAGGCTCATTGGCATGCTTTAAAATGGTTGTTAAGGTATGTTTCTATGTCTACAAAACTGTGCATTTGATATGGCTTGAATACTAATTTTGATGATGATATAGTTGGTTTTGTTGATTCTGACTATGATGCAAATATTAACACCTGAAATTCTATCACTGGTTTTGTTTTTATTTCATATAGATGACCGTTCTATAGGAAATGCAACATGAAATCAGTGCTTGTGCTTTCCACTACTGTGGCAGAGTATATTTCCTTGATAGAAGCTATTAAGGAATCCATTTGGCTAAGAGGTTTTCTTTTATGAGTTTTCATTATCTTCTGATAGTATAGTAGTTTATTGTGATAGCCAATCTACCTTGAATCTATTGAAAAATTATGTATTCCATGGTAGATCAAAGAACATATACATTAGGTTACATTTTTTAGTGATATTATAGAATCTGGGAAAGTGAGTGTCACCAAGATACCCACTAATGATAACTCGGCCGATAGTTTGACTAAGGCTATTCCGTTATCTAAATTCATGCATTGTCTTAAGCTTATGAATTTAGTCCCAATTCTATAATATAGGTTATGAGAACACCATCACTGAACTTTATTTGATTCCAAGGTGGAGAATTGTTGAATATTTGACTGCATGATTTTGGTTGCAATTAAATGAATTCATTTTATTTAGTTAGTTTTATTAAACACAATTTGTTCTAATTGGATTTTTTACCTTACATGGCTGCATGAAACTCCTACATGGATGTTTTCCCATTTTTGGTTCTACCCTATTTTATGTGATAGTTTTGTTTCTATAATCCAGTTCATTATTTTCCTTATGATCGCTCATGGAATGTTTATGGACCGTTGATTGGTTGTGATCCGATGGTCCATCTTGGCTCCTGGTGTGTTTCTTTGATATGCTTCGATCCGTTACAACTCCATACCACCTATCCTGTTGTGCCACTTGGACCATGTGTTGTCTATAATGTGGTTATGTGAACTGTCTCAGTGATCCGATCCATCCATGCAGCTTCCATCCAGTTCCTTCACCTAACCTCCCTAACATTTTCCTCTGGCACTCATTCATTGTGCTCCCTGGTTGTTATTCTCAGTGAAGTTTGGGGTTTTCTCTCTGGTTCCATTGAAAAAATATGTGGGAGAGGCTCTGCTCCGGCTTCATGAAGAAGAAGTACAAACCGTCCAGAAGACTCCAACCACCCGCACTCCCCTCTACCACTGTACATTCCACCTCCTACAACTGGAGAACTTCTACAGTGGGGACTCAGTGGGAACTTCTCAGTTCTAGGTATTCGGATGACTACGCCTCAAGAAGTAATAGTTTTCATAATATTTTTATCGTAAAAAAGATCTAGTTTGTAGTTCTTGGATCTATAGAGACTTGTCTTTTCTTCATCATGTATATTGATGTATCTTTCTTGTGTGTGTGTGAGTCCACACAAGAGTGGACGGGGCTGACTCTATGTGGCAGGGTTGACCACTACCCCTAGTTCAGCAAGCTCGGCCTCCTCAGATATTTTTTTAGTCCTTTTAATTTCTGCATTCAAGTCTGTAATCAATTATTGTCTTCTTTTTTCTTTCTTAATAAAGTGGTTTCCCTGGTGGTGTTCTCATTGTGCACGTGGGTCCCCTTGGGGATGAAGCACGTTAAACTTGTTGTCCTCTTTACATTCCTGCACTAGCTATTTATCTTGTCCCAATATCTTGAATGAGTTTTTCATTCATGATCCATTTCATTCATAACTAATCTGTTAATTAAAAACATTCCAATTTGTTCACCATTATATAAAACAGTTGATCTTGGCTTATCTAGGGTTTAAGTAGATAACCCTAACACATCCTGAATTTATCACCGAATAACTTTAAAGCAGTAATCATAAACTGATGCAACATGTGAAATGATATTTTTAGTAATAGTGTAAGCATGAATCAATGATTGAACTATTATAGAAAATTGTGAGATGGAAATTATACCATGTAATGTTGTATAATTATTGGATTATTCACACATTTGAACTCAGTGTGAAAGAGAATGGTTTTACAATAACTATAAGAAATAATTTTTGTTGAAGTGTGATGAAAAATATAAAGGATGTGTAAAATATATTTTATTTGATACAAAATGTTCAATTAGAAACCAAACATGCAAGGTTTCTTAGAGATTAAAACAAATGTGATGTTGTTTGTTGATGTTGAAGAAGAAAATTCAGGCAAAGTGATAACAAAATGTGTTTTCATTTTAAGTGAACTAGCTACTAATATTATCATTTCTTGAGGAATCATATATTCAAAGGTTCAATATGATATATTTAATGATATATAATGATGGTTTTTTGGTTTCATTGAAAGAAGTATGTTGTGTTGAGATAGTGAGGCTATGATATACAATGAATTCAAGTTTGAAGGAACAATGCATGTAGAATTGTGTAAGAAGGTCATGACAAACTAAGTGTGTTGTTTCTAGGTTTCTCAATTTTTTTTGAATTAGAGAATGTGGTAATGAAAAACTTGTGGGTAAATAATGATCAAGTAGTGATTACTATTGATGACTTGATGTGGTAGTGTATTTAGTAGTAGTGCGATTACTGGGAAAAGAGAAATTATAAATTATTCCACTATGATGGTGTTTAAGAGGAAGTGTCAAGGGATGATGATGTGGTGTTATAAAGGTATATCATGATATTATTTTAAGAGGTAACCACATTTAGGGATTTTTAAAATAATAAATATAGAAGAAATATAATATAAGGCGAAAGTAATAACCTACCATGGAGTGAAGTTTAGGCATCCAGGTATAGAAGTCTCCATGAAATGAAAGTGTTTTGTGTAAAAATTCATTTTTATGATCATTTGACATGTAATGAGAGTTCACATAGGAGTCTTTTCAGGAAAAATTATTCATTTTATATGACATGAAATTCCTATGTATGTGAATACATTAGGGGGTCTCTATTTGGGGGTGGGGGATCCATGTTTCATTTTAATTGGAACTTGACAAGGTGCTTTGAATAATTTCTAGAAAAACACCAAACTCACATCATATGCTATTAAATAAAGATCTTGGTATTTTATGTACTCTTTAGTGATTGAAATAACATGATACAAGGCATCGCATGAATGTTCAAACAATTACCAAATGCGAATAAATCATTTTATGAAGAAAATATTGGGATCGTGGACACATGTTCTGGTCTCCATCATGAAGATATATTGTTATAGGAATATTAATCCAATTAATCTAGAATTAATCTTAGACATGTGGAGTCATCACATGAATCTAGAGTCTCATATAATATGAAGATATTGATCACAATGAGAGAAATAGGAGAGGTGTGGGAAAATAGAGAAAGACTGCAGATCTGTATACTGAGATATTATTGAATATCTATGTTTGTTCATGATAGTGTGAACTCAGTGAAGCTATATTTTTTATCTGAGAATTTATGGGAAAGGAATAAGAGTTTTCTTTGAAGATTTGATTCATGTGAATAAGAAAATATCACTCATGAATCATGAGAATTGATTCATATAGATGCAAGAAGAAAAACATAGTCCTTAGGGATGAAGCTTGTACTCATTTGGATTATAGTATATAATGCTAAAATTTTCTTAATATTATTCAAAGTACATAGAGCCGTTATTTTTTCATAGGAGTAACCCAAATTTTTAGTGACCCATAGTGAGGTGGTGATTCGAAAATTAACATTGTGAGGCATTGCACCGAGGAGGGGAGTGACCTCCCTGAAACCCACCACTAAAAGTGAATTAGTGTATTTGTGCATGGAAGTAGTTATTTTATCATGTTCCATGGATTAGCCACACATTGGGATGAACCAATTAAATCAGGTGTCCTTTTGTGAATGATTTATTCTTCAGTCTATTTGGGTAATGTGGTTAAAGCAATCAAATCATAACAAATAAATAAGTCAAACCAATGACCCTCTGTTGAACCATCATGAGGATGATGTTGAATTTATTGTTAATACATGTTATGTGTGACAATTATTGAACCTATATTCATGGAAATTTTACATGTGAAAATGGAGTTGAGAGAACTATCTTCAACAAGTGTTGAGGGATGGCCGAACGAAATTTTGATGAGGTGAAGCAATGTTTAATTCATCCATGGTGTGTGGATCATGATGTTCACTGAAATTAGTATGAACATACATTAGATGATGTTTTCTTTAGTGATTGAGATAGGTTGGATTCATTTTGAAGAATCCCAAGACATGGATCTAAAAATGGAAAAGTGAAAAAGGCATGATCGTAAGTCTTTTCCTTCTGAACTTATGCCTTTGAGCATCAGTGTTGAACAGAAATCATTGCCAACTGATCGTAATTTTTTACTCATCGTATGACTTCCATGCAAGTATTTTGTATGATCATATGATGTTGAATATACCCCCTACATGATTCTGGTTGCAATGAAATGAATTCATTTTATTTAGTTTGTTTTATTCGACACAATTTGTTTTAATTAGTTTTTTACCTTGCATGGCTGCATGGAACTCCTATGTGGGTGTTTTCCTATTTTCAGTTCTATCCTATTTTATATGTTGGTTTTGTTTCTGGAACCCAGTTTATTTTTTTCCTTATGATAGCTCGCGACATGTTTATGGACCATCGATTGGGTGCGATCCGATGGTCCAGCTTGGCTCCCGGTGTGTTTCTTTGATCAGCTTCGATCTGTTGAAACATCGTCCTGACTATCAAGTTGTGCCACTTGGATCATGTGTTGTCTTATATGTGGTTATGTGAACTATCTTAGTGATTTTATTCATCCATGTGGCTTCCATCCCATGCCTTCACCTTCCCTGCCTGACATTTTCCTCCAGCGCTCATTAATTGCGCTCCCTGGTTGTTCTTCTTAAAAAAGTCTAGTTTTTTCTCTCTGGTTCCTTGGAAAACCTCTATGGGAGAGGTTCTAATACAACTCTGCAAAGAAGAAGGATGAACTGTCTATATGACTTTGGCCACCCGCACTCCCCTCTACCACTGTACATGCCACCTCTTGCATCTAAAGTACTTCTTCAGTGGAGACTCATTGGGGATCGTCTCAGTTCTGGATATTCGGATGACTACGCCTCAAGCGGTAACAATTTTGATAATTTTTTCATCATAAACAAGATATTGTTTGTAGTTCTTGGATATATAGTGACTTATCTTTTCTTCATCATGTATAATTTTGTATCCTTCTTGTGTGTGTGTGCGTGAGTTCGTCCAGTAGTGGATAGGGATGACTTTATGTGGCAGGGTTGACCACTGCCCACTAGTTCAGTAAGCTTGACCTCCTCGGATAGTTTTCATGGTCCTTTTAATTTTTTCATAAGAGTCTGTAATATGTGATTGTATTATTTCTTTCTTTCTGAATAAATTGGTTAACCTAGTGGTGTTCTTGCCATGCACGTAGGTCCCCTTGGGGCCAAATCATGTTACATCTGTTTCCCTCTTTACATTCTTTCACTGGATGTTTATCTTGTCCCAATATCATGACTGAGTTTGTCATTATTGATATATTCCATTCATAACTAATCTGTAATTAAAAACTTACCAATTTGTTCACCATTATACGGAATAGTGGATCTAGGCTTATCTAGGATTTAAGTAGCTAACCCCAACAAGTGGTATTAGAGCCTACTATTTCATTGCTATGGGTTCGACTAAGTTTTATATTGATAAGTTTGATGGTGAGAATGATTTTAATATATATATAATTAAGATGAAAACCTTCTTAGATCATAATGACCTTATTGATGCCCTTGCTGGCTCAAGGAAGAAAATCATCACCACTGCGCCTGATGGCCAGGCTTCAACCGCTTTTGTAGATGTCCCTGAGGAGACCCTTAGGAAAGTTCTTAGTTTAATCCTTTTTATCTTTAGGAGACAGAGTCTTAAGAGAAGTTGCATCTGAGTCCTCTATCACTGGTATATGGTCCAAATTGGAATCCCTTTATATGAAAAATCACTTTTTGGAAGGCTATATAAGAAAAATAGATTATATACATTCAAAATTCACCCTCTAACTACAGTCAGGATACACATTTATGAATTTAATAAAATATTATTAGACCTAGACAACATTGAAATTAAATTGGATGATAAAGACCAAGCCATTATATTGTTAACATCATTAGATGATTCATTGAACTCTGTTAAATACTCTATGATGTATGGGAAAGACATATTAAATCTTGAGGAAGTAAAATATTCTTAACTATCTAAATACCTTCAAATAAAGGGTAGTGTGAAAACTGGGGATGAGGGTTTAAATGTTAGGGATATAGGTGAATCTAGAGGCCGAAGTGAATCAAGGGGTAGGAGAAAAGATAGGGGTCAGTCTAAGAAGTATAGAAGAAAGTCTAAAGGTAAGGTAATCAAATTTTTTCAATGTAAACAACCTAGACATATGAATAGGAACTATCCTAATAGAAAGGGTGACTATAAAGATAATAATATTGACCATTCCCTATTAGTCGAAGAAGACTTTGACACTGTTGATGTGTTAAATGTCACTGACATAGCCATCTCAGATGAGTGGATCCTAGATTCAGGATGATCATTCCACATGTGTTCTAGGAAGGAGTTTTTTACTGAGTTAAGGGAAGTAAGGCCTGGTGAGTTTTTTCTAGGTAATAACAGGTGCTTCCACATTATGGGTATATGCTCGATTTCACTTGAGCTTCATGATGGGTCTATCAGGTCTCTTGAGAATGTTAGGTGGGTACCTGAATTGAAAAGAAGCCTAATATCCCTAGGAATCCTTGAACAGAAAGGGTACGACTTTAAGTAAGGATCTAGAATCCTTAGAGTAGCCCAAGGATCCCTCATAGTTATGAAAGGAACCCTTCGCAATAGACTATATGTGTTAGATGGAAGGGTGTATAGAAATCATTTGAATGCCTCTTCTAGTTCAGAAATTGATCCTACTACTTTGTGGCATAGGAGACTAGGGCATGTTAGTGCCAAGGGTTTTAGTGAGCTTAACAAATATGTCCATCTAAGTAACATCACTCCTTGCAGTCTTCCGCTTTGTGAAGACTGTGTATATGGGAAGTCTTAGAGAGTCAGTTTCAGTAGGTCTTTGTATAAGACCAAAGAACCTCTTAAATATGTACATTATGATCTGTGGGGTCCTTCTAGGGTCACCTCCCATGGTGGAGGATTATACTTTTTTACTTTTATTGATGATTTATCGAGGAGAGTATGGATTTATATACTCAATCATAAATCTGATACCTTTTATACTTTTAGGAAACGAAATTCTACTGTAGATAGTGAGAGTAATAAGAAACGTAAGGCCTTAAGGGGTGATAATGGTTTAGAATATCTATCCAATGAATTATTCATGTATTATGAATTTGAAGGAATCAAAAGATACCCGACTATTTTGGAAACTCCACAACATAATGGGTTAGCAGAGATAATGAATATGACTATTCTTGAGAGTGTTAGGTGTATGTTGTCCCACTCTAAACTCCCTAGGTACTATTGGGATGAGGGTTCTTCAATATTAGTGTGCCTCATTAATCATTTACCATCTTCTGTCAACACATTTAATACACCAAAAGAACTCTGGAAGGGAACACCCCTAAATCGTGCTCACCTTAGGAAATTTGGATCCATAGCTTATACAGATTCATGTAATGATAAGCTAGCTCCTAGGGATGTTATGTGTATATTTTTGGGATATCTAGATGGTGTTAAAGGTTTTTGTTGTGGGTAGATAAACATGGTTACCAGAAATTCATCATTAGTCGTGATGTTGTCTTCCATGAGTCTGGTATGTACAAAGACAAGGAACCTAAACTTGTTGCATCTCCTGAAGAAGATGCAGAATCAACAGGGGTCTTGACACCTTTAGGTGTTGATGTCCCTTTGAGACCTGGTGACCAACCATTGTCTAATGTTGGTCTTTCTCCTTCGGCTACACAAACCCAACATGAATCAGATTCCAATTTGGAATCAGAACCTGAGAGTGAAGAACATGATGACCTGATAAACTATTAGCTCACTCGTGATAAAGTGAGGAGAGTAATTAGACCTCCATCCCAGTTTAAATAGGCAGATATTTCTTTCTATCCTATCAATATAGCTCAAAACATGTTTAATGACGAGACCCAAACCTATAAGAATGGTTTTAAGTCCAAATTATCCAGTTGCTGGTCGAGAGAAATGCAAGAGGAAATTAACTCTCTTCTTCAAAACAATAATCGGGTTGTTGTTCCCAGACCCAATAACCAGAAAGTTATTGGTACTAGATGGATTTATAAAAAAGAAAGAAAGTAATTTAGGAGATACTAAAATCAAATTTAAATCCCACATAGTATCCATAGTATTCCTTCAATGTGAAGGCACTGATTATAGTGAAATATTCTCTCATGTTGTTAAGCATTCATCCATTAGAGTTCGTCTTGCATTTGTTGCCAAATTTGATCTGCATATTGAATAGATTGATGTAAAAACTGGTTTTTTACATGGTAGCCTTGATGAAACAATTTATATGACCCCTCCAAAAGGATTTTCAAAACTGTTCAAACCTAATCATATTTTTATTTTATAGAATTCCTTGTATATGATTAAACAATCTTCAAGACAAATGGTAAAAAAGGTTTGATTCTTTTATGACTGAAAATCAATTTTTTAGAAGCATATTTGATGCATCTGTGTATTTTAAGACTGTAAAAAAGGAATCTATTTACCTTTTATTATATTTTTATGACTTGTTTTTAATCTACAAAAACATGAGGATTATAAATTTTTTTAATCGCCAGTTAAATTGTGACTTTGAAATGAAAAATTTAGGCCATGAAAATCAAATTCTTGGTATGGACAGAGTTAGAAATAGGAAAGAAAGAAACCTATACTTATCCAAATATTCTTATTTTAGGAAGGTATTAAAAAGATACAAGTTGGAGAACATTAAAACTGTTAATATTCCCTTAAGAAAAAATTTTAAATTGTTTTTCACCTAACCCCCTAGGAATAAAGAAGAATTTGCCTTTATGAATAAGATTCCATATGAAAATTTTGTAGGAAGTATTATGTGTGCCATGGTATGTTCTAGGCCAGATATAGCCTTTGTTAATTGTACATTGAGTAGGTTTATGGGGAAACCTAGTAAGGATCATTGGAATTATTTAAAATGGTTGTCAAGATATGTTTCTATGTCTGGAAAATTATGCATTTTATATGGCTTGAATACTAATTTTGATGATGATATAGTTGGTTTTGTTGATTCTAAATATGCTGCAAATATTTACACTTAAAATTCTATCAATGGTTTTGTTTTCATTGAATATAGAGGACCGATATCATAGAAATGAAACATGAAATTAGTGGTTTCACTTTGCACTACTGAGGAAGAGTATATTTCCTTGAAATCCATTTGGCTTTGAGGTTTGCTTTCTGAGATGTCATTATCTTCTTATATTGTAGTAGTTCACTATGATATCAAATCTTCCTTACATCAATCTAAAAATTATGGATTATATGGTAGATATAAGAACATATACATTAGGTTACATTTTTTTAAGGGATATTATAGAATTTGAGAAAGTGGGTGTCACCAAGATACCCACTAATGAAAACCCAACCGATAGTTTGACTAAGTCTGTTCTGTTATCTAAATTCATGTATTGTATTAAGATTATAAATTTAGTCCCAATTATATAATGTAGGTTTAGGTAACACTATCACTGAATTTTATTTGATTTCAAGGAGGAGAATTGTTGAATATGCCCCTGCATGATTCTGGTTTCAATGAAATGAATTCATTTTATTTATAGGTCATGTGGTACCATAGGCTCATATCATAGTGGATATTGAGAAGGTTTAAGTGATCAAGTTTTGTGGTGCACCCAATAAAGTATTTGATATCATAAGTTTTCTTAGTCTCATAGGAAAAAACCAATGTTTCATTCTGGACTTCTTTCAATTAGCTACGCTAATGATGATTCTGCTTAATATGGGGGTGGAGTTTTGTGGGATGATCATTGTGATGAAGCATTTTAGTATCTAAAGAAGTGACTTGCATTAACGTCAATCCTTATTTTACCAGATTCGGGTGAGATGTTTTTTACTTATTGTGATACCTTGGGGTTGGGATTTTCATTAATACAGGAATAGCAGATTGTGTTGTATGATTCATGACATGGTTGTGTTGGGACTAGACATTACTATTATTCCCTAAGAATAATTTTGAAACTTTTATCCTTTAAAATAATATATAGATATATATATTAAGAAAAAAAGAAAATAAAATCACAATAAACATTTTAATATTTTCATTACATCAAAAATAAACCTGATTATGATACTTTACGATTGGTATGATTTGGTTCAAAGAAAACCATTTCTCCTATTTATGAAGCAAATTATTCAATCAACTCACCTTTCTTGATATTTTCTAAAACCCATTTTCAATTGACATCATAACCAAAATAATTTCTCTTGTGGCATGGTGGTCTGAAGATAAGTTTCGATTAACATCGACTTAGAAAATCTTCTCTCTTTCAATGTAACCATAATGGGTATAATCACCAAAATTTGATATTTAATGTAAATATTCATTTTTCAAAAATTAACATGTCAAGTTCCACTGGAAATTATGGGTGGAAATTTGGGACAATACACGTGAACACAACACGAACCAAATACATGATTAAATAAATGGATTGGTTTTGGGTTGAGGGTGCATGACACGACAACATGATAACTGAAACAAAGTTTTAAATATTTATAATTTTATTCATATATTATTAAATAAAATATTTCACTTTTAAGTAGATTAATATATTTTTGTGTGTGAATATTTTATTTTATTAGTAATTATTTTTTTCTAAGAGTAATTTTGATTAATATAAATTTATAAAATATAATAAATATGTATAAATATATAAATAAATTTTATAGAATTATGGAACATGGTAACACATTTAAAAAATGGGTTGGGTTTGGTATGAGCATCACAAAATGAATATTAAACAAGTCAACACAGCACAACACAAATTATCACCCCTACCTGAAATTTTAAAAAAAATCTATGCTATAATATTCATTGGTTAAATCCAATATTTTAAACCCAATTACCTAAAAGTGAAAATTTTAACATTAAAAGAAAAAATATATAAAGTCTGAGTTTTATTTTGAAAAATAATTCAAGATTTCATTCTTTTAAATGTGGAAATGTAATGAGTTTTGAGTCATAAGTTTTAACTCTCACTTTTCTATTCCTTTTGTTTTGGAAATCAAAACACCTTCTTAAAAAATAATTACTAACTTTTTATGCCCAAAATTATTTTAGTGTGTTTTTGTAGAAAACATTACTTTTTACCAAACCTAGAAAAAGTTCAAAAGTATTATAAAAATAGAATTTACGTTTTTCATTATGATCATCATAATGAGTATGAGCCCAATAAATCAGACTCACCTTTATCAAACTAGAAATCAGACTTTAGTTGACTCTCATACTGAAAAATGTCTTGACAATCAGACTGATAATGGTACCGATAAAAATCAGACTAATACTCATAAAGGTTATCATAATTATATTCATAAGGAAGTTCTTTGGAATGATCTATGTTTATAATTAGAATATGGAATACTTTTTTCTAATGTAAGGAAAATATTTAACACTCTAATACTATTAACCAATATGATGTCAGACATTCAGTTATGAAGAGGTGTCAAGTTCCAGCTATCCGAATCCATTGCAATAAACTCAGAAACATGACCGTTGGAAGATTGCCTATAAATACCAGGTCATTTGTAGAGTTTAAATCTAGTCAATTACATTATCTCTCTAAATTTTAAAAGAATACTTAGTGTAAATATCTCATTATTAATCTATGTATTTCTTTAGAGAGATTCATTCTAAAGGAAACCTTGATAGGTTTTCTACTTAATAAATTTTTTTAATTTTTACCTTCATATAATTGTTTTGATTATGATCGAGGGATTCCGAGGATAAGAAGATGGAGAATTTGATCTACAGATCGAGGGCTCATGGGGAAAGCGAGACATAAAATTCAATCCATCAGATCAAGGTATTTTGGGGATAGGAAGATAAAGAATTTGATATTCATATTGAGGGTTTATAGGTATATGATGATAGATACAATCATTATATATAGAACTTTCCATGTGTAGGAAAGACATACTTTCTAGTAAGTATAAAATAGGAGATACCTTTATCCAAGGTTATTGGATATCTTTCTCTTTATATTAAAATAGGTTTATATTTTAAATAGATTGTAAGTTATTATTATAATTTTTAGCTATTTTATTATTTCTTTATTACAAATTTAATATTCCAATGTGCATGTTTATGATTGTGTTATCATAATAAGACTGAATACTATAAATAAAATTAATCGGATCTATTGAGAATCTATTACACTCTAATATAATCATGTCCTTTTTTATTACAATCTATATACTGTGATATTATCAGAATCAATATGATTATGATACTTTGATAAACTGACAAACACTGAGTCTGATAACACTCACCTTAATGTTTTTATGTAAATTGTTTTTTTAAGTTTATAAAAACGTTTTTAACTTAAAATTCACCCCCTCTTGTAATTTTATCTATCTGAAGCTAATTATTACAATATTAATATCAATATATATGAATTTGATATCAAAAAATTGGTATCAGAGTAGGTTTCTAATATGATTTCTTGTTGATTTTTTTCTTCTTTTATCATCAACAAGTTTTTTTAATAAAATTCTTGATTATAATTTTTTACACTAACGTGATTTTTGAATGAAATATTATTTGTTTTTAATATGGAAGGTTTAAATGTTAGATCCAATAATAATATCAATTCCAAAAGACTAAAAATTTTTTATGGTTCTCACAATGAATACTGGAGGGATATAATGAATAATTTTGTGATTAATAGAAGAGTTGAAAACATTTTTATGTTTCATGGTGATTATAAGATTCTTAATAAGGAAATTATATCTTTTACTCATCAATATAAACAAGAGTGTCTCATCGAACAATAACTTGGATGCTTGATTTTGGTGCTTTTGATCATCTCACAGGTGATTCAGGTATGCTTACTAACTATCATATGTATATCTTCATCTTATGGTAAAACTCAATTATCTGTGTCTTGTCTGGATATTTCTTGCATTGTCAACAAGGTTAGCCAATTCATGGAACATATGACAAAATCTCAATGGGCTGATTTCATTCACATTGTTAGGTACATTACGAAATACCCTTCACATGGTATTTGGTATTTATATCATGGTCATCTGATATTGTGGTCTTATGTGATGCTGACTATGTTGGATACTTAGCTACTTGTAAGTGTACTTATGAGTTTCCCATTTTCTTACCAAGTAACTTAATATCATGGAGAATCAAGAAACATACCGTCATCTCTAGATCTAGTGCTAAATCAGAATATCATGTGATGGTCGTAGTCACTACATAAATTATTTGGCTTCGTCATATTTTCCATGAAATTGGTTTCCCACCATAAATGTATGCTCATATTTGGTGTGATAATCAGGTTTCCATGAAGATTTCTTCTAATCCTGTCTTCCATGAATGCACAAATTATATCTATGTGGACTTCTTCTTTCTTCTCCATCACCTTGAGTATCAACATATCAATTTCATCCACATTCTGATGAATAATCATCTTGCCAACAACTTCACCAAGGGCCTACTAGGAGCTCAACTGGACTCTCTCTACAACAAGCTAGGCATCCACAACATCAGTGACCTAGCTTGAGGGGGATTGTGTAGGGTATTGTTTTGGTATCTTCTTTTTTTTTTGTGGGACTCTTGTTCCAAGCTATACCAGTTCTAGCTTGAGGGGGAGTGTTATACCCAATAATTGTATTTCTAGGTTAAGTGTATTTTCAAGTACCACATCAAATTATTCTGACATGTAATTATTTTACTCTATCTATAAAAGAATGTATCCACCTCTCCTTGATGTGGGTAATTCATACCATTGTACACGCACATATGACTGGACACAAATGCTTTTTAATAAGATTTTAAATATGATAGGTGGAAAGGTTACATTCAGAGATGCTGCTCAAGGAGATATTATTGGTAAAGGTAACATTGTACTTCTTGAAATAATTTTAATTTCAAATACTTTGTTTGTTGAGGGTCTTAAGAACAACATTATAAGCACAAGTCAACTACGTAATGAAGTTACCTTTTTAACACTAGGAATGATAAATGTTTAGTACATAGTTCCAAGGATGAAATTATTATTTTTTCTAATCGGAATGAGAATTCTTACACACTTAACATATAATATCATATGAGTTAGGACATACCTTTCCTTAGTGAAATGAAAAATCAACCATGGTTATGGTATAAAAGGATAGGACACTTTAACCTAAGGAAATTATCTAAATTAACTAAGAAAATACTTTTTAATAATATACTAGAACATAGGTTTGATACATATTAAGTATGTGACCCATGTTAAGTGTGAAAAATGGGTCATAGGGATAGCACAGACACCCCTCCTTTAACATGGACATTGGGTCCTGGCCCACCAAGTACCACCGGTTTCCTCGCAGACATGAGGTTTTCACCCTGGGCCCACCCACGTGCTCACACAAGTCATTTGACAAATGACTGTCCCCATAGTCCAACACATGTCCTTTCTAGTGTGCTTTTTCCTCACTCACACACACCATGGGAAATATCCCAGAAGGTCACTCATCCTGATCACTAATCCGGGATAAGCATGCATAACTATGGATTTCTAATTAGGTAGGCTCCCCGAAAAGGAAGGTGCACCTTGTTTACATGAGTCATATCATTTAGTCATTTAACCATTTATCATTCTGTGGTGTTGCATTCAGCCCCCCCCCCCCCCCCCTTAGAGCACAATGTCCTCATTGGGGGCCCTACATCTTAACCCAATCAGTGCACTGCACTTAAGGATGGATACCACCTCTGATACCAAATGTTACAACTGGGTCCCAGTGACAGCACATACACCCCACCTTTAACATGGTCATTGTGTCCTTGATCACCAGGTACCACCAGTTTCCCCGTAGACACGTATTCCCTGCCCTGGCTCCCACCCACGTTCCTACATGAGTCATCTGACTAATTACTATCCCCACAGGCCAAAACATGTCCTTTCCAGTGTTCTTTGTCCTCACTCACACAAAACCAAGAAAACTTCTTAGAAGTTCACCCATCTTGATCACTACTTTAGGCCAAGCACACTTAACTGCGATGTTTTAATTAGGTAGGATCCTGAAAAGAAAGGTGCACATTGTTGACATGAGTCATATCATTTAGTCATTTAACCCTTTATCAATATGGGGTGTTACAATAAGTCAAGTTTTAAATCTATTAGTGAAGTATAAACTTCTGGTACTTTACAGTTAGTGCACATGGACTCATTTGGTCCTACCAAAACTGGAAAAGTTGGTGGAAAATACTATGTATATGTCTTGATTGATGATTACACTAGATAAACATGGGTCTATTTTCTAGAAAAAAAATCTGATGCCTTTAGTTATTTTAAAAATTTTGTATCCAAAGATAAAAATGAGAAAAACATCTCATTGATAACTATTTATAGTGATAATGGGGAGGAATTTTTATATTATGATTTTGAAACTTTTTGTAGTAAGAATGGTTTAGAACATAACTTTTCAGCTCTCGAAACTCCCCAGAAAAATGATGTTTTTGAAAGAAGAAAAATAATTCTTCACGAAATAACAAGAACCATACTGATTGAATACTCAGTTGCTAAACATTTAGGGCTGAAGCAGTTAATACTTCCTTCTATACTATAAATCATGTTTTAATTAGACATTTTCATAATAAAACTCCTTATGAGTTTTGTAAAGGATGAAAACCAAAAATTTATTTTTTTAGAGTTTTTTGTTGAGATGTATTCAATTTGGATACAAAATATAACTTAAATAAATTTTCACACCAATTCAATGAAGGAATATTTTTAGGTTATTCCACTAATTGTAACTCTTATAGAGTTTTTATTAAAAATTATTTTACTATTGAGGAAATAATATATATTATGTTTGATGAAATTGATCCTTTTGTTTTCAAACAACCCCAACCAACATCTTATGATGTTATTTCTAAATTTTTTTTTCATCCTTGGTTAGAAGGTTCTTCATATAAGAAAATAAATATAGAATTAGTTTCTCAAGTTATTCCTCAGGTATATGTTTTACCTTATGTTAAAGAATAGACTTTTCAAAACCCAATAAATCATTTGTTTCTTAGGAATAATCCAAGGGAGAGTATCATTGGTGATGTAGATCATCCAGTTAGGAGTAGACATTTCTTAATAAATGAAGGTGAAAATATAGCTCTATTATCCCAATTTGATACTAAAAAACCTAATGTGAATTTTGGTTTTGAGGATTGGATTAAAGTAATCAAGATAAACTCAATGAATTTTAAAATAACAAAGTCTAGACTTTAGTTAAAAAACCTAAAGAAACTTCTGTAATTGGAGTGAAATGGGTTTTTCAGATGAAAAAATGTCATTAAAATGGAAAAATAGTTAGAAATAAAGTAATACTTTTTGATAAGGTTTATAATCAACAAGAGGGAATAGATTATGAAGAATAATATGTTCTAGTATCAAGACTTGAAGCTATTCGAATACTACTTGACATTGGACCATTCTTTAATTTCAATATTTTTCAAATGGAAGGGAAGCATTCTTTTCATAATGGATATGTTTCAGAGGAATTTTATATTGAACATCCCCCTAGTTTTGAAGATACAAAACATCCTGAATATGTTTACAAACATACCAAGGCATTATATGTACTTAAACAATCCCCTAAATCCAGGTATGATAGATTTACTAGATTTATGTTACAAAACAATTTTGTTAAGGCGGATTCAGATCCAACTATTTTCTTAAATAAATTTAACAAAGATATTATAATTGATCAAATTTATGTTGATGGAATTATATTTGGATCAACTAAAAAATCATTAATATATTCCTTCTTGGACTTTATTATATCTAAGTTTGAAATGAGTATGATGGGTGAGTAAACATATTTTCTTGGTTTTGAAATTTCTCAAAAACCAGAAGGAACTTTTATATCTCAACATAAGTATATAAGGGATATTAAAAAAAGGATATAATAATACTATGATTATTAGTACTCCTATTGGTGCCTCCAATACCCTTGATCTTGATGAGGTTGGGCAACCAGTATATCAAAAGACTTTTAGAGGTATTATTGGAAGCTTACTTTACTTGATAGCAAGTCATCCAAATTTAATTTTTTCTATATTCCTATCTAAAAGATATTATGAAAATACAAATGAATCCCATTTAAAAGTTTTAAAATGAATTTTTCATTATCTTAAGGGGACTATGGATTTATGACTTTTCTATTCTTTGGGAAATGTTTTTGATTTAAAAAAAATTGGATGCTGAATTTTGTGGTTGTAGAATGGATAAAAAAAAGTGCATCAAGAACTTTTCATTTATTAGGAGATTCATTATTTTCTTGTTCATGTAAGAAACAATACTCAGTATCACTTTACACTACTAAATCCAAATATGTGGTAGCTGGAAGTTGTTGTGTTCAAGTCTTGTGGATGAAACACACAATCACTAACTATGGAATGAGTTTTAATAAAACTAAAACACTGTGTGATAATACTAGTTTCATTACTTTAAGTTATAACTCAACACAACACTCTCATTCTAAACACTTATATATAATACACCATTTAATTTGTGATCACACGCTTAAAGTAGATATAATTTTTCAATTATTCATAACACAATATCAACTTGATGAAATTTTTAAATAACCCCTTCTTTATGATAGATTTGAATATATAAAACAGAAGCTAGGAATGGTAAATGTAAAGTAATCACTCATCTCAACTTCCTGTCAACCTATATCTTTACATTCTTATACTCCTTTTTATAGGGGGCACATTTTTTATTGATTTTAAAAAAAATTGAAAAACTTTTTAGTTTTTTCTTAAACTTTTAATGTTTTCCAAAAAAATAGTTTTCCAAATTTTATTTATCATATTCATATTTTCTAAACTCAAAATAAAATTAAATGTTTCGAATTCAGAATTCCTTGACTAGTTTTTGAACTCTGAAAATATTATTAAAAATTCTTGACTCAATTTTCTTGTAATGAGAAAATCATAACCATTATTTCAATAATAAATGGTTCATATTTAAACTTCTATTTCTAAACTATCATAATCATTAAAATACCAAGAATAATAGGTTATTCAATACTAATGAATATTTTTAACACTAAAAGGTAAACTTCATTACTAATTAAAATCTTCACCATTTTCATTATTATACTCTTTATAGTTATCAGTACTATTCTAATAGTTTTATGAAGTCTATTTTTTCAAAGTTTTTTTAAGAAAATTCAAATCAGATTCATTCCTAATCTGATAAATGTTTTAGAAAACTTTTAGAGTTCAATTTTTTTGAAAAAATTCTTCAAATGAATGGAAACTGTCAGATCATAAAGTCTTTCATCTCAAACATTAATTATACTTATATAATTTTAACCATCATTCGATTTCCTGTATAAGGAAGGACCCCTACCACCATGTCCCACATAGATTCTCTTAATTTTGTGCTCATGAACTGCTGTTGTATTCATATTTCCTAGTTTGTTAATTTCCTTTTTCCCCGATCTATCTTATTTAGTCCAGATCCAATGGAAAAAATAGGACTTTTATAAATGGTTTTTTTCAGAGAAATACTGATAGAATGAGCTCTGTTTGAAAAGTATGAATCTTATTAAAAAAGGTAATTAAATTCCAAGGTTAGGAAAATGTTTGTGTTGAGAATCCTGAAAAATATTTTGATATGTTTTACCCTGAACTTGTTCAAGAATTATATGCATCAGTTAAGTTTCTTATAGAATATGGAATAGAAATGTTTTCTTATGAAATTTATGGAAATGAGTATAAATTTTCTTACAAGAAAGTTACTATTATTATTGTTGTACCTTATGAGGGAGAATCATACTACCCTTCCCACAAGTTTTTGTATTCACTAGGAACCTTTAAAAGAACAAGAGCTGAATATTCATTGTTCAGCGGATACAACAAAGTAAAAAATGTTTCCCATATTTCTCCAGATAACCATGTTATATCCTTTTTCATGAATGGGTTTATTATTCTAAGAAGAGTTGATAGATACACCTTGAAGGTCTCTGATTTCTTCATATTGGACTTCTTAGTAAATATGATAAAAAATGATCAGATCAAGTTTATCTTTATCACCATTGAAAATATCAAGATTGGATCCTTAAAATCAATTATCATTATGTTTCCTACCAAAATCAGTATGTTGATAGTTGAAGATATGAATTTGTTAATTTTTTTAACAAGTCATATGCTATGAGGGAAAAATATTTCCTTCATTAGTGATGATACAATTAATTGGATGTAATTTTTTAATGATGATAATTCTACTAAATTTGTTGAGAAATTTGGAGCTGCTGCATCAGATGAAGAGTCATCCAGAAAGTCAGTGGGAGGGAAGAAGAAGATGAAAGGTAATGCAGAAAACTCTCCACCTAAGAAAAAAAAGAATAATAAAGTTCATTATGAATTTTTTGAAGAATGGATGAAAAAGAAAACTAATAATAAACCAAAGGTTCCAAAAATTCGAATTGACACAACAGAGGCTAAGACCTTAACATTATATGCTACCAAAACATTAGAAGAATTTTCTAAAAAGAAAATTCAAAATCAGAGACTCCAAGAATCCATATTTTGTGATAATATTTTGAAATATGAAAAATTTTCATTTGAGAAGGTTGTTCTACCTTCTTCTAAAACTTGTGAAGCAATCCTAGGTGTAGAGTTAGCTATTTAAGAAACATCAATAGTCCATGCCAATGTTCCCTATATTGCAGAAAAGGGAAAGGAAATAGTTATTGATGAAGAATTAGTCCCATATGTTACACCTGAAATGACAACATATTCACATGGAAAATGAATTCCAAGGATATCTAAACAACTTGAAGAAGAAGTTAATAAGGCTGTTGATGAGTATGTTGATGGGGAGAAGAAATAACAGAAATATGAAGATGATAAAGAAGATAAAAAAGGTCAATAAGAAAAAGAATGTTAATAATAAAAAGAATAAGAAGAATATGAACTTTTTGAAGAAGAAATTGAAGTTGAATAAGTTAAGGAATAGTTTGTTGAAGAATAAGAGGAATGAGAAGAGAAATAAGAAAGTGTTGAGAAGGAAACTCAAATTAAAAAATTATCAGAGTCATCATCATGAACATCATCCTCAAGTTTTCCCTCAAAAGATGATAATTATGAGAATTTATAAAGTTTTGAGGAAGAATCCTCAATAATAGAAGAGGCAAAGTCATCATATAACAAAGGTCAGAAAGATAAAAAATTCAAAGACTAAACCTTATAACAAAGATGAAACCAATGATATGAAGATCATGGAGATAACTAATGATATAGTTGTTTCAAATAAAGATGAAAATTTTTATAAGGAATTATTTATATGGATAAAAATACGGTAAAGGTAGAGGATGTTGGCACCAGTCAAACAAATCCACCTCATCCTGATCTAATGCTATTAGACTCCACTTGAAAAATTTCACAAAAGGGTTTTGACTATATTGTTCAAGAATTGAAAGGGATGGAAGGTATTTTCTCTTATTTTCCAATAATTAAAGAAAAAATCCTTCTTATCCAAGAAAATATTACTCATAAACTGAACTCAATATTTTTTTTGACTAAATCTATTATTCATAATGAGGTAGAATTGAATAACTTACCTAAAAGTTATCAGAACCACAAAAGGTTTTCGAATTCAGTGGTGAAATGGTCTAATGAAGTCGATGTCGATATTCAGTCTCATGATGATCAGATTCAAGAAATGAAAAATTTTATAGTAGAGTCAGAAAATTCTTTTATTCACTTGTAAAAAGGTATAGCTTATGGAGTGAAGTTTGTATAAGAATTCATAGATCAAACTGATGATCAGACTAATGAATCCAATACCTTAAAAATAAATATCCTATACATAAAGATATAAATGTTCAGATTATGTTTATGTGAATTTGAACTTTTTGTACTCAGGGAATAGATCAAAGAAATTTTTGATGAAATGAAAAGGTTAAAAGCCAAAGATCGGATTTTGTAAGATAATGTGAATAAGCTCGAGAAGGATCAAAAAGAGTTTAAAAATATGGAAACATTTTTCAAAACATTGATGAGGAAATATTAATTTTCATTTTGAAATATTGTTGTATTTTTTATTTTTTAAAACATTTTAATCATGAGTTTTTGAATGAAGTACCTTTTTCTTCCAAATACAATTGTTTTAATGTTTTTCAACTACCAATTGGAGGAATGTTAATTCATATTTTTCTGGATGACTAGTTAATTCATTTTATTGTTTCATAATTTTTTCTATTCACTAAATTTTTAGGTACATCATACTAAGTCCCCAGTTTTTTTAAAGATAATATTGGGGATATATTTTTAATAATTTTTATAGTAAGGGGGGAAATTATTAAATGGGGAGATTTATTTTTATAAATAGAAGTTGTTATATAAATGGGGTTAATATGATCCTTAGGGGGAGATATATTTCAAAGGGGGATAAATTTTCTTAAAGAAAGAACTATTCTATTATTCTATTGTACTCATTGTCGTATTCAGAATACTTAAAAATCAGAGGGGTTAAGTATTAAAGTATAATTCTAAATATGATTTGTTTTTAAAGAACAAGTACTGTATGTTTTAAAGCTATTTTTTCATTTAAGTTTTGGGTTTGTTTTTTCCAAAGATGTGGATATTGTTGAGTTAGAAGTTTTACTTCTTTCTTTTCAATTCCTTTTTTCGGTAAATCATAAAGACCTTCTTAAAACATCTTTACTTAAATTTTATATCCAAAAGTGTTTTAGTACAATTTTTGATTAAATCGTTACTTTTTACCATACTTAGAAAAATATATAAAGTATTGAAAAAATAAAATTTACATTTTTCATTATGATCATCATAAAGAGTACATGTCTAGTAAATCAGACTCAACTTTATCAGACCAGAAATAAAAATTTAGTTATGTATCTCATAATAAAAAAATATTGCTAATTAGACTGATACTGGTTCTGATAATAATCAAAATAATACTCATAAACGTTATCAGAATGATGTTTGTAAGGTAGCTATTTAGAATGACCTATGTTTATAATTGGAATACCAAATACTTGTTTATAATTTATGGAAAATATTTAACACTATAATAGTGTTAAACAATATGAAATTGGACATTCGGTGATGATAAGGTGTCAAGAACTAGCAATCCAAAGCTGTTGTAACAAACTCGAAAATGTGACTGTTGGAAGCTCACCTATAAATACTAGGCCAATTGAAGAGTTTGATGCTAAGAGATTACATTTTCTCTCATATTTTCATAATAATAAATAACGTGAACATATCATTCTTAATATTTGTATTTATTTAGTGAGATTCATTCTAAAGAAAAACTTCTCATGTTTTCTGTAACGGCCCGAGCAGTGGGTCATTAAGGACTTTTCCTGAAGCTCGGTTCCATCAAACGGTTCCACCAAAATGGTGGAACCAGTCATGGTAGCACTGTGACAGTGGAACCAATCACGGTTACACACCAAAACGGTGGAACCGTGACAGTGGCACCGCTCACGGTATCCACTGAACTCGTGGCACCGTGATGGTGGCACCATGAAGGTGGCACCGTGATGGTGGGACTGCTTACAGTGTTCCACCAAATTGGTGGCACCGCTTACGGTGTTCCACCAAATCGGTGGCACCGCTTACGGTGTTCCACCAAATCGGTGGCATCGCTTACGGTGTTCCACCAAATCAGTGGCACCACTTACGGTGTTCCACCAAATCGGTGGCACCACATACGGTGTTCCACCGAACTGGTGGCACTGTAACGGTCACACTGTGAAGGTGGCACCACTTATGGTGGCACCGTGACAGTGGAACCATTACGGTGTCTCACTAAACAGTGTCCCACCCTTCGTTATTTTTCCAGTTCCACCCCTCAATGTATCTTTTGATGTAAGAGTGTTTTAATACCCCTTTAAAACCATTTTAAAGCCCATAAATGATATCTAAAATCTCCCAATATTTGGGAAACCCTTGACTTACCAAAACATGTGGCTTTTCCTCGGTGTCACGCCCTTTTTACCATACTTTCTATTTCCACCCCTATTTGGAATTTTCCTCTATTTAAAGGAAACCCTTTAACTCACAGCCGTTATGGACACCTCTTCGATGAGAATTATTAAATGACAATTAATTCCATCGTTTGTAACCACCCAACCATGTGGTGAAACCAAGATCTTCCTTGAAATCCTTTCAAAATTCTTATCCCGTAACTCTAGGATCTCACCTATTTATCGCATGAGAATTATTTCTTTCTTTATTCTTCTCAGTCGGCTTCTTTTCCTTTCTTTGGTGAGTTTGGATCCCCCCTTCCCAAAGTAAGTGGTGTGCCTATGCTGGAGCTTTTCTTCTCACTCTTGAAGTCCTCGTAGTTCCTCCCCTACAAGTCATGCATCCCTAGTTCTTGGTGTGTGGAGAAAAACTTCAATTGTTGATCATCCAAGTACGGTTCTTCCTTCATCTCTCTTTACTATGTATCATGTGGGGTGGGTATACTAATGTTTCTATGTGGATGGATGAAACAAAACCATAATGAAGATAATAAACAGACTTTTAAAGAATTAAGGGGCGAGTTTTATGTTTCTGTTGAACTCTTTTATCCCTGATTATATGTTGTAGATTTTATGGGCTTATGTCCACTGAAAATAATGATCGTTGTTGGTCCTTCCTTATTCACTAATGATCCTCTATTTTCTGGTTAATTCTATGATTGAATGGTTCTAACATGGTAACTGGTTAATCACGTAAACCTGTTTGATTAAATGGATTCCCAGTGAATAATAATCCTTCTCTGGTCACCCCAGTTAACAAAACGGAAGAATAAAAATTAATAAAAGATGTGTTTGAATCTGAAACCTCCCTTGCTCTGTCTTAGTAACATGTGTGGTTGATCTACTTGATGCTTGTGGGGTGGCATGGGTGGGGATAGGATCCCCTGTTGTGGTGTAGTCATTGGTTTGTGGATCTAAGGTCATGTGGGGCCGTAAGGGGGTATTGGTTTGGTTCTAGTACTTTGAGGGATCTCATGAATCCCTTTTGGTGTAGTGACTTTACAAGAGAACTGAGTGTGAATGCTTAAAATTATACTTGGCTATTTTTCCTTCCTTGGCTTGTGGCTATGCCTATTAGTTTCCCAGTGGTGAAGAATTATTTAAATGGAATCACTTGAATATGAAAACAATAATGGGTTCAATGGGGAATTTTTTTCTGGGAATGATTTGGGACTTTGTTGTGGCTATGGTGCTTCTTATGAGTGAATAGTAATTATGGTGTTTGTGTGTGGACTGGTTTCGGAACCCCTAGGTTGGTAAGAGTTCTTGATTACCTATATGTATAATTTAGTTCTTATTTTTCTTATTTGTGCCCCACCCAAGTTGAGCACTTCATGCCGAACACCCCCATTTCAATGGGGGAGGGTGTTTTTTCCAACACTCTTATGAGTGGATGGTTATTAGATCCTTTTCTAATCCCTTTACTAAGTATCCCAATACTCTTAGGGTAGGTTTTAATGGCCTAAGGTCCATTATAACCCAAGATTCTTTTGATAGGGAACATTGTGGTGGTTAGACCAGGTGTGTGTAGGCAGGTTGTTTCCCATGTGTCTTTGGGATGAGGCCCAGGTGTCTTCGGGCGTGGCGGTAGATGTTCGGGCCCAAGTGTCTGTGGGTGTGGTTACGTATGGTTGTGGCCAAGGTGTTTGTGGGCGGGATGTTGTGGTTGTGTTAGCCTAGGTGTGGGCGGGCAGGGTATTGCAGTGGGACTGCGGTGAAAATTGAGGGAAATGTTTGACGCATAGGATGTCTTCAATAACTAGTCGGAAAGTGGTATGGGGTACCCAAACATTGATGTGTTATTACTATTCAACTTACTTGACTTGCGTTATTTGGGGAGTGTTCCTTGGATAGGTTTGGGTGGATAGTTTCCTTATTAGGTTCTTGCTTATCTCCTTTTCTCATAGGGAATTAGAATGCCTCCCCACTTGTGTATGAGGTCTTTTGGTTTTCCCTACTGAGTATACCAGTATACTCATCTTACATATATAAAACAGCATTCACATTTCTAGGAGGACTTCAAGGACCATGCGGGTCTGTACTAGTTCGGTCGTTGGGAAATTTTCTATTTTTTATTTTCCTTTCATTGGTATTTACCTTTGGATTTTTCTTGTATTGTAGTACTTATTATTTGAAACATATATATGGGAAAGGATTGTTTGGGCTTTGCTTTTACTTTTAATTTTGGTGTTGTCTGAGACTTACTATCTTATATCCCGATCCTACTAAATAAAAAGGGTAATTCCTTCAATTTTTCATATGATTCCATATCCTAGGTGCTCGTCGCCACTCCAGGACATATTGAATGTGGGTCTCAGGGGGTCATTATCTCTCCTTAAACTTGAAGAGGGAAGGGTTTAGAGAATCTATTGTCCCTTCCCCCACCTTGGTGAAGGTAGGTCATGACATAATGGTATCAGAGGAAGATGTTGAGAGATAGGATGGAGTCTGGAGTTAGGCACAGTGAGGATTTCATGGGATGGTAGGGAAGAGTGTTAGGCAATCTTGGTGTGTTAAATAGGCTATGGAAGACCGGCTAGGACACATGATTTTAGGGGGGCCCATGATCTGATGCAAGGACTCTAGACCTACCAAACGACCAAGTGAGGCTACACTGATTACAGGGTAGAGACCCTAGGAAAGGTGCATGCATCATAATGACTTGTGTTTTTTTGTGTCTTGGGTATTTTGGGGATTTAAAATGAATAAAGATTATAAGAAAAATTAAAATCAATCTTCTATACTACTTGAGATTAGGAATTCCTTGTTTACCTTGTAGTTATGGCACCTGGATGATGACCATGATTAGTGTGGGAAATCGAGGCCTAGATGGTTGATTTGGATGATCGGCAGAGGGCTGACTGAGAGGAGGAGGATGAATAGTGGAAGAGGATGCTTCATGACTTTTAGTGGCAGACCCTCAGGAAGTATGAGGGCCATATCTTAGACATGGAGATAGAGAGCTATATCGAGGAGATGATGATAGCTTTCATCTTGATTTGGGCTCCAACTGAGAATTGGGTTCCTCTGGCTATGATTCGGATGCGGGGAGCAGCACGTCAGTGGTGGATGCTCTATCTTGGGGAGAAGACAGAGGCTGAGGTTATGTGGTCAAACTTTGAGAGAGAGTTTTAGGTGGAATTCCTCTCTTACATGATGAATGTTGTGAAGAGGCAGGAGATACTCTCCCTTCAAAAGGGGTGTATGTCAGTGAGGGAGTTGGGGATCAAGTTCAAGGATCTCATTCGCTTTGCTCCAGACCTCTTTCTGGATGAAGAGTCTCGGACAAGATGTTTAAAGGAGGAACTCTGACCTTCTCTTAAGTACACTGTTACTCCCTTCACCCTACCGACATACTTGGAATTCCAGAAGAAGGTTGAAGTGGTGGAGAGGATGCACACACTGGGAGGTGTGCCGTGATAGGGGGGGCCAGTTGGGCTCGTCAAAGGAAAAGGTCGTCAGCAGCAGGCCTCCAGCGTCAGGGCCTTCTAGGTTTAGGCTAGTGGAGAGCAGGCCCCAACATTTCCAGTTTTGATCTACCGGTCCTCAACATTTACTTTCGATCCTAGGACCGAGATGATTAATCTTTGGAAGTCGTGGGAACCTTTGGAATCAGTGCCTAGACCAAGTATAGTACAGTGGGGGTGGGCCGGTCCAGCACCCACCTTAGTAGCATTAGTTTCCAGCCAGGCCCTTTCAGCAACAACAGTAGGAACAGTGAGCTCCCACTCCTCCAAGAGTAGACATTGCGGGAGGAGGCCGACCTCACGACACTCCTTAGGGTCCTCGACCAGGGCATGGTTGGGGAGGCATCCAATAGTCAAGGAGAAAAGGATCTGGGCATGGGCACTTACACGCCGTAGAGGCAGCTGTTCCAACATGTCTAGAAGTCTTTTGAGGTACAATATGTTTGTCCAACACTCTTGTATCTGTATTGTTTGATTCAAGAGCTTCGAAATCCTTTTTTTTCACCCAGTCTAGCCCATGCTTTGGGTCTAGATGTAGAGAGACTTCCAATACCACTAGTGTTTAGTACTCTATTCAGAGGTCAGTCTAACTTGTCTTGTGTTTGAGGAGAATTTAGACTGATTTTGGGACCACATCAATCCAGTGGGGACCTTCTTTGGCTGCATATGTAGCCGTATGATGTCATTCTAGGAATCTAATGGTTGTTCTATGTATGTTCTATTATTTAATACTTACAAATAAGCATCATGTTTTCAGATGTGGGTGGACAATGTGTAACCTTCGTCGGCGAGCGGGGTTTCCATGAGGGCAGCCAGCAAGTGAAGCCCCTTCTTTCTTTGTTAGTCGAGCTGTCAGTAAAGAAAGTGGATATATAGATGGTGGATGTCTCAGGGATTTTTAGTGAGTTCATGGATATCTTCCATAAAGAGGTGGTGACTCTACCTCCATGATGTGACGTTGAGTTCAGGATAGACTTCCAACCCGGTGCCCATCCGATTTCAATGGCTCCCTATCGGATGACACCTTCTGAGCTGCGTGAGTTACAGATTTAGATCATTGATATGATAAATAAGGTATTTTTTCAACAAAGTGCATCACCATGGGGCACTCCAATATTGTTCGAGAAGAAGGCAAATGGTAGTATCGGGCTGTGCATAGACTACCAGATACTGAATTAGGTAACGATCAAGAACTATTACCCTCTCTCGAGGATAGACGACTTTTTGACCAGTTGAAGAGAGCAAGATGGTTCTCCAAGATTTACTTGTGGTTAGGATATCACTAGTTGAGGGTGAAGGAGTGTGACATCTTGAAGATTTACTTCAAGTGCAGATATGGTCACTTTGAGTTCGTGGTCATGTTGTTTGGTGTTATGAACATGCCAGTTGTGCTCATGGGGCCCATGAACTCTATCTTCTAAGAATATCTGGACTGGTTCATAGTTTTGTTTATTGATGACATTCTAATCTACTCAATATCAGTTGAGGATCACGTTGAGCATATGATTATAGTTTTAGAGGTCCTCCGACAACACCAGCTCGATGGGAAATTGTCCAAGTGCAAGTTCTGGACACAAGAGGTCAACTTCCTTGGACACGTGGTGTTCAAGCAGGGAATAGCGGTAGATCCATCAAAGGTAAAAGTGGTTGTATCTTGGGAAGCACCCAAGAATGTGGCATAGGTTCATAGTTTCCTGGGACTATCAGGTTTCTACTAGATATTCGTACCCAACTTATCCTGAGTTGCAGCACCATTGACAGCCTTGACAAAGAAAGACCAGGCTTTTCTATGGAGTGAGCAGTGCTAGGCAGCCTTCAGTTATCAAAAGGGGAAATTAGTTAGTTCCCCAGTGCTGAGGTTTCCAGAAGAAGGGGTGACGTTTGAGGTATTCTGTGATGCTTTAGGCTATGTATTGGGGTGTGTGTTAATACAACAGTAGGGGTGATCTCTTATGGGCCTAGGTAGTTACGTCCCCATGCGTGTAACTATGCAACCTATGATTTGGAACTCACAGTAGTTGTGTTCACACTAAAGTTTTGGAAACACTAACTCATCAGGGAGTGCTTTTTGGTCTTCACAGATCACAAGATCATGAGGTATATCTTCTCCTAGCGGGACCTGAACTTGCAGCAGTGGAGGTGGATGGAGTTTCTTTAGGAATATGATTTTAAAATCTATTACACTTAAGGTAAGGGGAATGTGGTGGATGATACCATGAGAAATAAGTCGTAGAAGGAAGCGGTTTGAGAGTCGGCAGATGCTTGGAAGGCGATGGAGGAGTTGGCTACCCTACACCTGGATGTAAGGGTGGTGGATGGTAGAGGTTTTTTGTTCTAGATGAAAGTGAAATCCTCTTTGTTACAGCATGTGGAGGAGTCTTAGTGGGGGGACTTATAAGATTAAGTGATGTGTGGTCATGTTATCTAGGGAAATGATTCGAAAGGATGGTCGGAAGATGGGTAGAATCAGATGATGTTTCATGGGAAGTTTTGCATCCCGGTGGAAATGCATAAGAGAGTTCTTGGTGAGTTCAAAAAATCACACCTGGTGGTGCACCCAAGAGTTTCCAAGATGTACCGGGGCTTGAGGGGTTAGTTTTGGTGGCCCGAGGTGAAGCGAGTAGTGGCATAGTTTGTGGAGAAGTGCATCATATGTCAGCAGGTGAGGGCTGAACAACACATCCCAGGAGGTTTGTTACACCCTTTAGATGTCCCTGAGTGGAAGTGGGACAACATCTCGATGGATTTCATCACAGGACTACCCAGAGTTCAAGGGGTTGCGTTTCTATATGGGTAGTGGTGGACCGGATGACGAAATCGACTCACTTCCTGGAAATCAAGGATTCGAGTGTGGTGGATGACCTAGCACAGTGGTGCATGGACGAGTTTGTGTGGTTTCATGGAGTTATGAGGTCCATAGTCTCTGATTAGGATACCTGGTTTACCTCACAGATCTAGAAAGGATTGAAATATGTTTTTGGCACCTAGATATGCCTCAACACTTCTTTCCACGCCCAAACAGATGGGAAAACAGAGCACACCATCTAGAAATTGGAGGATATGCTACAATCATGTGTTTTGGACTTTGAGGATCATGGGTGTGACACTTTCCTCTGGTAGATTTTTCCTACAACAATAGCTATCACTTTACCATTTGTTTGGCTCTATTATAATCTTTGTACAGGAGGTCGTGTCACTCACCCTTGTGCTGGAAAGAGGTCAGGGAAGTAGGTGTTATTACTCCCCTCAGCATGACAGGGGGAGTAAGCTTTCTCCTAGGTTCGTCAGACCCTTCAAGGTGTTGCGGAAGGTCAGTGAAGTGGCTTATTAGCTAGCTCTACCACCACCGCTACTGAGGGTGAATGACGTCTTCCATGTGTCTCAGCTTTGTCGGTATCTACACAATGATTCACACATCCTTGATTGGGGAAGGAAGGATATCAAGGACAATGCAATGTTTGTAGTACGACCAATGATTATCGAAGGTCATGAGCAGAAGGTGCTTTGTGGACAAACCATTCCATTGGTTCGTGTGTTATGGAGGCATGGTGGAGTTGAGGAGAATACCTGGGATCAGGAGGCACAGATGCATGCCCAGTACCCAGAGATGTTTTGAGTTTTTTTTTGTACTTTGATTCATACTTGTTCTTGATATAGTGATTATCCTTGTTAACTATGAATGTGTCTTTTTCCTTGTTCTTTGAATGTGTGTGAAGGGTACTTATAGTGGGGAAGGGAGGACCCGATCCCTAATCAAGATGCATTAGAGTGGATGCGATTAAACCCTTGGGGGCGAGTAAGTGCTGCCCAAAAGTGGATAGTATCTTGACATTGGGGAAAGGACTCTCGGATCCATATGTCTGGATAAGGGAACCTTTATATGTTTGTGTGCTTACTTGAGTGAGAGATGTTCCAAGATTTCAATGGGGTTTATTCCTGAGAGGTTACTTTCGAGGTGTTTTTTCGGACCCCTCTATTCTCTTCGGGTCTAGTTTAAATTCTTTAGGGTGAGAATAATTTGAAAGGTATCTGATGTAATAACATAGGTAGTAGATTATTAAGAAATTTTACTGAAGCTCAACTCCATCAAATGGTTCCACCAAAACGGTGGCACTGGTCACGGTCACACATTGAAACAGTGGCACCCTGACGGTGGCACTGCACACGGTGTTCCACCAAACTGGTGGCACTGTGACTATGTCACTGCTTATGGTGTTCCACCAAACCGGTGGCACCATGATGGTGAAACCATGACGGTCGCACCGTGACGGTGGCACCAGTTACGGTGGCACTGTGACCGTGGCACCGTTACGATGTCTCACCAAACGGTGTCCCACCCTTCATTATTTTACCAGTTCCGCTCTCACAATTTATCTTTTGAAGTAATAGTGTTTTAATAACTCCATTCAAAGCCTTTTAAATCCCATAAATTATATCTAAAATACCCCAAGATTCGGGTGACCCTTGACTTAGCAAAACGTGTGGATTTTCCTCAGTGTCACGCCCTTTTTACTATACTTTCTAGTTACACCCCTCTGGGTCGTTTTCCTCTATTTAAAGGAAACCCTTTAACTCATAGCCATTATGGCCAACTCTCCGATGAGAACTATTAAATGAAAATTAATTCCATCATGTGTAACCACCCAGCTGTGTGGTGAAACCATGGTCCACCTTTAAATCCTTTCAAAATTCTAATCCCGTAACTCCAGGATCTCACCTCTTTATCGCACGAGAATTATTTATTTCTTTCTTCTTCATTTTTGGATTATTTTCCTTTCCTTGGTGCGTTTGGAGCCCCCTTCTTGAGGCAAGTGGTGTGCCTATGCTGGAGGTTGTCTACTCACTCGTGGAGTCCTCGGAGTTCCTCCCCTGCAAGTCGTGCATCCCCAGTTTTTAGCATGTGGAGAAAAACACTGATCTTTGATCATCTAAGTAGGGTTCTTCCTTTTTCTCTCTTTACTCTGTATCATGCAGGGAGGGTATACTAATGTTTCTATGGGGATGGATGAAACCAAACCTTAGTGAAGATAATAAAAAAACTTTTAAAGAATGAAGGGGTGTTTTTGATGTTTCTGCTATACTATTTTATCCTTGATTATATGATGTGGAGTTTATGGGCATATGTCCACTAAAAATCGTGGTCGTTGGTGTTCATTACCTATGCATTAATGATACACTATTTTCTGGTTAATTCTATGATTGAATGGTTGTATCATCGGAACTGTTTAATCACATAAACCCAATTAATTAAATGGATTCCCAGTGAATAATAATCCTTCTATGGTCACCCCAGTTATCCAAACAGAAGAAGAAAAATTAATGAAAGGTTTGTTTTAATCTGAAACCTCCCTTTCTCTGTCTTGGTAACATGTGTGGTTGATCTTCTTGATGCTTATGGGGTGGCATGGGTGAGGATGGGATCCCCTGTTGTGGTGCAGTCATTGGTTTGTGGATCTAAGGCTGTGTGGGTTCATATGGTGGGGATTGGTTTGGTTCTATTATTATGAGGGATCTCATAGATCCCTTTTGTTTTTGTAACTTTACAAGAGAACTAGGTGTGAATGCTTAAATTTTTGCTTGGATGTTTTTCCTTCCTTGGCTTGTGGTTATGCATGTTAGTTTCCCGGTGGTGAAGAATTATTTAAATGAAATCACTTGAATATTAAAACAAGAATTTGTTCAATGGGGAATTGTTTTCTAGGAATGCGTTGTGACTTGGTTGTGGCTATGGTGCTTCTTATGAATGAATAGAAAAGATGGTGTTTGTGTATGGACTAGTTTTGGAACCCCTAGGTTGGGAAGAGTGATTGATTACCTATATGTATAATTTAGTTCTTAGGTTTCTTATTCGTGCCCCACCCAAGTTGAAAACTTCGTTCCGAACTCCCCCATTTCAATGGGGGAGGGTGTTTTTTCCAACACTCCTATGAGTGGCTAGTTATTATCTCCTTTTCCGCTTCTTTTCCTAAGTATCCCAAGACTCTTTGGGCAGGATGTGACGGCCTGAGGTCCATTATAGCCCAAGATTATTCAGGCATGGAATGTTGTGGTTGTTACCCCATGTGTGTGTAGACAGGTTATTTCCCAAGTGTCTTCGGGATGAGGCTTAGGTGTCTTTGGGCATGGAGGTAGTTGTTCTGGACCAGGTGTTTGAGGGTGTTGTTATGTATGGTTGTGGCCCAAGTGTTTGTGGGTAGGATGTTGTGGTTGTGGTAGCCTAGGTGTGTGTGGTTAGGGTATGGAAGTGGGACTATGGTGAAAATGGCGGGAAAGGTCTGACATGTAGGATGTCTTTAATAACTAGTGTAAAAGTGGTGCGGGGTACCCAAACATCGATGTGTTATTACTATTCACCTTACTTAACATGAGTTATTTAGAGAGTGTTCCTTGGAGAGGTTTGGGTGGATAGTTTCCTTATTAGGTGCTTGGTTATATCCTTTTCTCACAGGTCATTAGAATGTATCCCCACTTGTGCATGAGAGATTTTGGTTTTCCCTACTGAGTATACATGTATATTAACCCTACATATATAAAACTTCTTTCAGGTTTCTAGGATGACTTCGAGGACTATGTGGGATCGTACTAGTTCAGACATTGGGACAATTGTTGTTTCTATTTTTCTTTCTTTGGTATTTGCCTTTGGATTTTTCTTGTATTTTAGTACTTATTATTTGAAACATGAATATTGGAAAGGGTTTTTTGGGATTTGCTTTTACTTCTAGTTTTGGTGTTTTTTGAGACTTACTATCTTACCTCCCGATCCTACTAAATAAAAAGGGTAATTCCTTCCATTTTGTGTATGATTCCATACCCTTGGTGCTAGTCGCCACTTTGGGACCTATTAATGGCGGGTCTCAGGTGTCATTATCTCTCCTTCAACTTGAAGAAGGAAGGGTCTAGAAAATTTGTTGTCCCTTCCCTCACCTTGGTAAAGGTGGGTTGTGAAATTTTCTCATTAATTTTTTTTAATTTTTAACTATGTCTGATTATTGTGATTACGATCAATGGATTCTAATGATAAGAAGGTGAAGAATATGATCTATAGACAAAGGGCTTACAAGGATCATGAGATAGATAATTTGATCCATCAGATTGAGTGTTTCTGGGGTTGGGAAGATAGAGAATCTCATATTCACATCAAGGGCTTCTGGGGATAGTAAGACACAACCGATATTCATATGGAGGGATTTACTTAGTTTGGAAAGACATAATTTTCTATAAGTATAAATTAGGTTATACCTTTATCCAAGTTTGTTGGAAACCATTATCTTTAGGTTAAAAGAGTTTTATCTTTTAAATAGCTTATAATTCATTCTTACATTTGATAGCTATTGCATTACTTTTTCATTACAAATTTTATAATCCCTTGTGCATGTTTATGGCTATTTTATCATAATAAGACGGAATATGATAAATAATATTAATCAGATATGATGAGAATTGGATACACTCTAATATAATCAAATCATTCATGATTGCGATATTTATTACTATCATATTGACAGAATCATTATAATTATGATACTCTGATAAACAGAAAGAATATGAGACTGATAAAACATACCTTAAAGAGGTTTTGTGAATTGTTTTGTTTAATTTTTACAAAGTTTTTAACTTACAAATCACCCCCTCTTGTATGTTTATCCATCTAAAGCTAATTATTATGATCCTAATATCAATATCCATGATATTGATATGAAAAATGAGTTATTTAATCTGAAGAATATATTTTTAGAAAATAAAAAACAAAAACTAATGATTATTTTAGAGAATTGTTTTTTTCATTTTTGATGAGAATGAAAAAAATTGTATAGGTGATGTAAGGGTTTTTGTCCTGAGAACCAACTATTTTGTACTTTTATTACATGAATGTTCACTTATTATATATTGTTCATTCTTCTGAATGACTATAATATAATAATTTCCTAGAATATTTGTTGCATTGATAAGGTCATGACAGATCCCCGCTATGATGAGAACCTTGAAATGCTATAAAAATATTCTTAAATAAAGTTCTACAGTTGGATGACATACTATGATAGGAGACATAGTATACATACTTTCATGTGCGAGTACTCATAAGAAGACGAGACTCTCTCTCATGGAGTTCGCACTTGGTAATCTCCAAGATGGGAGATTATGAGAACAGACCTGCCAGTAGCAATTCTGCATGTATTGGTATCATCAGACATTTCTATCTATGAGCTTGTGTAATGGTCTTTAGACTGGAAGATTATCATTAACTCATTTCATGACTCGCGCACTTAGATTTACTGATGAAAACAGTCACGCAGATAGTTGGTGGGAAGTAGGGTATGTTGGGTGCGTCACGAATGACATGTTGTTAATGGATAAGTCGAGGAAGGATTTTTCCCTTCCATTTATGAAAGTTGATATCTCGGCCCTTTTATTGAAATAGAACTATCGCATTAAATTCCATAGCCATGGTGTAAACGATGAGTTTATTTCAGGTAGTCAAAGAATGACGGATCAAGCATATAGGTTTATGACACTTCCATGAAACCTGCTTGATGAGATATTGAGACAAAGGGATTAAATTACATAGTAAGCATTCGTATGAGGTGATACATCAATTTGGAGTCAACTTCTTTCTCTTGGGTGACTTGACCCGTTGCTAGAAAATAATCTTGGACTTTAGGCAAGCCCGCCTAATGCCAATGAGAAAGAGGCCTAGAGGGTCACACACTAAGTGTATTCAAGTATCTCAAGTAGAATAAAGATTATTCTCGTATGTGGTTTAATAATTATTCAAGGAAGCCTAAATCGTTTTAATGATGGAGGAAGAAGGAAATGAAAAACAAGATATACGCATTGTGTATTAAATATTACATGCCGTGTAGTTTTTCATGGAAAACAAGTATACGTCTTGTATTAATAATTACACACCATGTAGTTTTCTTTATAGAAAGGAAATGAATAAATGAAAACAAGATATACACACCGTGTACATTAAATGTACACACTGTGTAGTTTTCAAAAAAAAACAAGTACACGCTATGTATTTATTAATACATTCCGTGTAGTTTTTCGAGTCAGGATTTTGAGGATATAATATTGTTTTAAATGATATTTATTGTAATCAGTGTGGGAACATGTCAAGGAATTAATTATTCGACATGGGGGTTTTAAATAAGAGTCAACGAAATAAATAAAATGCGTAACATGTTTATTTATTGTCATAACTCTACAACCTCAAACCTGATTATAAATATCCTCACAACCCCAACTCTTTTCCAACACACAAGAGAATTGTTGTGCACAACACCTCTGGAGAATTCTTTCAAGGCTGAAAAAACCTCTTCCTCCATGAACACTCTCAAGACCGAGAGAGATCCTCTTCCATCGGATCAAGACAATCTAAGGTGGACAATGCAAGAAAAGGTTTCTCCATGCTAGCACTCAGAGACTCCTTTGTCGACGTCCCGAGATACGAGGTACACTTGTGGATCACCGCTAGAGGAAGTCTACACTAGGCTTCTGTGACGCAATGACGAATCACACTGGAACGTGATCATGAACATCAACAAAGAAGGAACACCTAAAAGGTATTTCTTTTAAATTGATTAAAATTAATTATAATCAACCTATAATGATCCTACTTTGTGGTTCTGGGACTTTCCTTTGCTTTGTCTATTTCTATGATTCGATCTGTGGAGACTGGCGTTTATCATCGTATTGATCCTGTATTGATCATTGTTAATGACAAAAAGCCAAGTGGGCGCATCCACCCATGCGCTTTCGCTGCGCCTGGAACCTTCATGTGACACATTTGTATTATTTTTTTGTTGATTTTAAATATAAATTATAACATATTTTTTAAAATAATATTTAACATGATTTTATAAAAAGAAAAGAAATTTTTTTTTCTAAAACCCAAAACATTATTGAATTTTTTTATTTTTCAAAAAGGGAATCATTTGTATTTTCAGTTACTAATAAATATTTTATAATCTATATGATCTGATACATTATTAGAATTAAAATTTAAATATTTTTATATATGATAAAAATTAAAATTCTAGGTATAAATAATTCACGTGATTACAAACGCATTTTTAATTTTTCAATTAAATAAATAAACACCAACAACTAAAAATCAACAAAAAAATGAAACTCATAGGTATGAATTGCCGGACCAAATAGATCATATAAATAAAAAATTGTTGAATTAAATTGATCAATAAATCCAATATAATGAAAATATAAACAAAAAATTTAATAATTATAAAATGAAATAAAATTTATATGAGAGTACACGTGCTTACAAAAAAATCACAAATCACATGGGTGAGGAAGTTCACAATTAGTCTGAAGAACAAAATGTTCCTGAAAAATTGCCCAAAAATAGTGAATTCTCACATTAAAGTCACTATTAAACAAGATATATATCTATAATAAACTTAATTACAAAAAAAAACATTCAACCATCTCCTCGTGCACCTAGAAGCCAGCTAAGGTAGAGATCGGGTGGGAGGGAGAGATGACGTTGTCAGTGCGTCATAAGGGGAAAGCAAGGAGGGACCATAGGTGAAGGGGAGGCACCATCAGTGGCGTAGTGGGGAAATAAGGTGGGGTGGGATGGAGGAGGTGTAGTCGGTGAGGAGGTAGAGAGGGTAAAGTAGTAGCATAAAGGAGGAATGCATGTATACAAATACAAATTGTTCAACAATTATCGGATATGAACCGTTTAATATATGTTTATTTATAACCCAAATCTGTACATCAATGAATAATTAAAACCTAAACCCATTTAAATGTATATATGAACATTGGAAAAGTATTTTGGGTTTGGGATTTAAAAACTGGCCGATTTATTATTTGGATCTAGCCAGACTGACCCTGATCTGGTCCATTTACTAATCGGGAATTAAAAAAACACATTTATTAATTTGATTTGATAGGACTGATCCTGAACCAACCTATTTACTAATTAGGGATTGAAAAAAAACTAATTTTTATATAATAATTAGTAATTTGAAATATTAAATTCATTTTATTGTAATTTTAAAAAAATAAACTTATAGTGTAGCTTAATTTTGTCTAGTAGTTCTAGTATTAGGTCTTCTATTGAAGTCTAAACTCGTCCCTATTATTAGTTAGGATTTTTAAATTTAGATTCATTTAATAATTGAGCCTAAAAAATTAGGCCATAATGGGTTTTTAGGGTGGGGCCTATCAAGTTGAGCGAGCACTCCGACCCATTTACTAGCCTATTTAAATACATGTTTATATTTATTATTTCTAGTTTTTATATTTTTTTAGGATAAAACTTTTTTAAAAATAGAACATAATTATACCGTTTTTATAATTTATTAAAATAATAATAATTTATATTATATCCAGTTTATGGGTACCCTATAAGATGTACCCAAACAGAACCTGATTAATAATCAGTTATTATTTTTTAAATCTAGACCCAACCCAAACTCGATTCAGAGGCACCTATTCCCAGTTTTGTTAGGTCAGGTAGGGCCAAATACTCGACTATCGGATACTTATTGTCATCTCTATGGATGACTACAAATATGTATATATAGAAATTTATAAATTCTTGAAACAAAAATACAATTTTCTATATATATATAGTCTGCCTTGGAGATGACAATAAGTATCTAATAATCGAGTATTTGGCCCTACATGACATGAAAAAATCTGGATCAGGTGCCTCTGAATCGGGTTTGGGTTGGGTGCGGATTTAAAAAATAATAATTTATTATTAATTAGGCTGGGTTCGGGTACCTCTTACAGGGTAACGTTAAACTGAATATAATATAATTTTTTTTATTTTGAATAAATCATAAAAATGGTATATTTATATTCTAGTTTTAAATTACTTTTATCCTTAAAATAGAATAAAAACGTGAAATAATAAATATAAACAAGGATTTAAATAGACCCATAAATGGGTTAGAGGGATCGCTCAACCTAATAGGCCCCACCCTAAAAAGAGCCCCATTAGGGCCTAATTTTTTATGCTTAATTACTAAACATTCCTAAATTTAAAATCCTGATTAATAATAGGATCGATTTCAGACTTCAATAGGTGACCTAATACCTAACCAAATAGACTCGATTAAGCTATAATATAAGTTTATTTTTTAAAAAAATTACAAATAAATGAATTTAATATTTTAAATTAATGATTACTATATATAAATTTGATTTATTTTCAAGCCACAATTACTGAACAGGTCAGTTCAGGATTGGTTTGGCAAAACCTAATTGATAAATGTGTTTTTTATGGCCCCATTAGTAAAAAGACCGGATCAAGGTCTGTCCAGTTAGATCCAATTAATTAATGGGTTAGGTGTTTGATCTTGAACCCGAAATTCCTTACCCATGTGCATATATACATTTAAATTGGTTTAGGTTTTAAATATGCATTGAGGTTCAGATTCGGGTTATAAATAAACAAATATTAAATGGGTCATATGTGATAATTGTTGAATGGTTTTGGATTTGTATACAGGCATTCCTCCTTTCTGCTACCACCTTCCTCTCCCTACCTCTTGGCCGACTCCACCTTGTCCACTCCACCATGCCTCATTTCCCCACCATGCCATTGGTGGTGTCTACCCTTCACCTTAGGTCCCTCCCTGCTTCCCCCCTTTGTTCCACCAGCAACATCCTCTCTCCCTTCCACTCGATCACTACCCCATCCAACTACTAGGTGTGTGCGGAGATGATTGATTTTTTATTTTTTGTAATTTATTTTATTATTGATATATATATCTTATTAAATCATGACTGCTATGCGGGAATTTTCAATTTTTGTGCAATTTTTCATAAATTATTTGTTCTTTGGAGTGATTGTTCACTTCCTCACCCATGTGATTTTTGATTTTTCAGTAATCACTCATAATATATTATAAATTTCAATTAATTTTATAATCATTTACTATATGAATTGTATTTTTATTCTTTTTTATTTATTGATCAATTTTTTAATCAAGATTTTTTATTTACATGCTCCATTTGATCCTACATTTCATACCTATGGCTTTCATTTTTTTTTTGATTTTTAGTTCTTGGTTTTCATTTCATTAAATGAAAATTGAAAATTCATTTGTAATCACTTAAATTATTTCTACCTAGAATTTTCATTTTTAATATATAGAAAAATATTTCAATTTTAATTCTAAAAATGCATTAGATCATATAGATGAAAAATTATTTGTTAGGAAATGAAAATACAAATGATACCATTTTGGAAAACAAAAAAGGATATATTTTGGTTAGTTTTGGAAAATATTGTTTACTTTTGATTTATAAAATCATGTTAAAAAATATTTTAAAAAATATGATAGAAGGAATTTTTAAAATTAACAAAAAATGAATACAAATGAGTCACCAATATAATTTTTTTCATTCTCATCAAATGTAAAAAATATTTTTATCTACCAAAAAATAATTTATTTTTCATTTATTATTTTCTAAATAAATATTTCCATATTACATAACTCATTTTTAGTTATCAATATTAGGGATATTGATATTAGGATTGTAAGAATTTTCTTTAGATGGTTAAACATACAAGAGGGGGTGAATTTTAAGTTAAAAACATTGTTGAAAAATTAAGAAAAACAATTCAAAAAACCTCTTTAAGAAAAGTTTTATCAGACTCAGAGTTTTTCCTTTTATCAGAGTATCATAATTTCATTGATTCTGATAATATCAAAGTAAAAAAATCATTATCATGAAGGATTCGATTATATCAGAGTGTATCTAATTCTCAGTAGATCTGAATAATAGTATTTTTGTTTTTAGGCTTATTATGATAGTATAATCATAATAATGCATAGTGGAATATAAAACATATAATCAAAAAGTAATAAAATAGTTAACAATTATAAGAATGACTGAAATGATTTATAAAAGATAAAAATAGTTTAATCTAAAGATAAATATAGACAATAACTTTTCTAAAGGTATCCTTTATTTTATACTTACAAGAATGTGTGTCTTTCCTAACAATGGAAATCCCTCGATATGATGATTTTCTCTGTCTTTCTATCCCCAGAATCCCTTGATATGAATATTGGATTCTCTACTTTCCTAGACTAGGAATCCCTTAATCTGATGGACTATATTCTCTATTTCATTATCCCTGTGAGCTCTCAGTCCACACATTAGATTCTCCATCTTCCTATCCTCAGAATCCCTCAATCTTAATCACAATAATTATACACACCTAAAAGCTAAAAAAAATTCTTAAGGAGATAACCTGACGAGGTTTACTTCAAAATAACTCTCACTAAATAAATAAAAAGATTACGAATGAGACTTTTACACTAATTATTCTTCTAAAAATTTGAGAGTGAATGTAATTGACAAACTTCATACTCTTCAAGTGACATGGTATTTATAAGTGAGCTTCCAACAGTCACATTTCTAAGTTTATTACAACAACATTAGATAGCTATCGCTTGACACCTCATCATAATTAAATATCCAACATCATCCTGGTTAGCACCATTTTTTACATACATTAGAGAAAAGACTTTTGTATTTTGATTATAAATATAGGTCATTATGAAGAACTTCCTTACAAATTTCATTACAATAACCTTTATAAGTATCATTTTTATTTTTATCGGTACCGGTATCATACTGATTATCAATAATTTTTTCAGTATTAGAGACATAAATAAAGTTTGATTTCTGGTATAATAAAGGTGAGTCTGATTTACCGAACACATACTCATTATGACGATCATAATGAAAATTGTAAAGTTTATTTTCACAATGCTTTATAAATTTTTTTTATTTAAGATAAAAGTAGTTTTTTCTAAGAAAATACTAAAACACTTTTAGACAAAAAAGTTATAAAATTTGTATTAATAAATTGTTTGTGATTTCCAAAACAAAAGGAATATAAAGGGGATAATTAAAACTTCTGACTCAATAATCACCCCCTTTTGTAAAGTACAAACCTAAGACCTAAAAACTTAACTCCCCCTATTCAAAATATCATATTCGAAATTATACTTTGATACTTAACTCCCCCTATTTTTACAAGTCTTCTAAATATGATTGTGAGTAAGATGAAGTAATATAATAGTTATTTATTTAAGAAAAATTATCCCTCTTAGAAATATATCTCTCCCTAATGATTGTATTCTACCCCTTTGTATAATAACTTCTCTTTGTAAAAATAAATCTCTCCATTTAATACTTTCTCCCCCTTTCTATAAAAATTATTTAAAATATCTCCCCCATTGTGATTTTTTAAAAGGAATTGGGGACTTAGTATGATGTACCTTAAAAGGTGGTGAATGAAAAAATTTATAAAACAATACAATTATTTGAATAATCATCCAAAAAAACATGAAAGAAAGTTCAACCAATTGGTTTTGGAAAAACATTAAGACAATTGTATTCAGATGAAAAAGTGATTCATTCATAAACACATAATTCATATGTTTGAAATAAATAGTTCAAAAAGAAAATTAATGTTTCTTCATCAATTTTATGACAAATGTTCTCATCTTATTATACTATTTTTTATCCTTCTCCATCTTCTCCACTTTTTCTTCCATAATCCAATCTTTAGCTTTTAACTTTTTCAATTCTTTGGAAAGTTCTTTTTTATGTTCCCTAAGTAAAAAATTTGTATCTTCCAAAAAATATAATCTTTTCATTTCTAGCTTTATGTATCATATAATGGTTTTTAAGGTATTGACTTCTTTAGTCCGATCATCAGTTTAATCTTTGAATTCTTCTAAAAAATTCTCTTATTAGCCATATCTTTTGATAACTGATTAAATTAATTTTCTGAATCTACCATCAAATTTTTCATTTATTTAATTTTATCATCAAGTGATTGAATATTGGTGTTGACTTCATTGGTCCATTTCACCATTTAATTACAATAACTCCTATGGTTTGATAACTTTATTACAAGGGCTTCAGTTATGCCTCAATAAGAATCACTGATTTAGTCAATACATTTATTAAGTTCAATTTCTGAGTAATATTGTCTTGGGTAAGATGTATTTTTTCCTCAAGTCATGGGAAATAAGGGATAATAACTTAAATGATTTTCAAATAATGAACAATGTAGTCAAAACCCTTTTGTGAATTTTTTTCTAGCTGAGTCTGATAGCTCTAGATCAGGCTGAGGAGGCTTTGTCTGACTAGTTCCAACATCATTCATCTATCCCTTCTTCTTATCCACATTAAATACTTCCTTATCATCTTTTAAATATTTCTTCAAAAGAACTATGTAATCATTTATCTCCATTATATCCACATCATCGGTGTCTATTTTTTCATAAGGTTTAGTCAATGAATTTTTATCTTTCTGATCTTTGTTAAATGATGAATCTACTTCTTCTGTTGATGAGGATTCTTCCTCATAACTTTATGAATTCTTATCTTTATCAGATTTTGAGGGAAAAATTAGGGATGATATTGATTATGATGGAAATAATTGGATTAATCATAATATTATATAACTAATGTTACTTTGAAACCATTTTAAAATAAAATGGAATTTTATAAATCCATGAAAAATATATACTTTTCAATAAAAATTAGTAATTTCACTATTCACTAGAAAATAAATATTTTTATAACCAACATAAGATAATTTTGATTAGATGATTTCAAAAATGATATCATTTTCATCAAATTTAATTTCTAAAATTTCCATAAATTAATTCTAATATTCATTCAAAAAAATTAATCATACCCATTTTAAAAGAAAATGTATTTTGGAAGAATAAAATGAATTTAATAAAAATTGAGTTATTATTTCCTAATAATTAATTAATAAATTTGTATTGAGTAAAAAATTTATATATTTTTTAAAATTTGGTAAATCTTATTCATACCCTTTAATTCAATAACTATACAATAACTGCTACATAATAATATTTCAGTAGTATAATGCAATTTGTTTAAAATCAGTGTTACATGTAAAGAAAACTATCAAAGAAATAAAATTTATTTGTATATAATTATATCATAAAATCTCTAGGAATTATAATTACTTTCATTGTCACATTTTATACATCTCTCAAAAAAAATTCCTTAGATAGAGGAGGGGGTAGAGAGAAAGAGCAGGATTCCTTACACATCAGTGTTAGGATTTGTCATGTATGTTATGTTATATACCAAGATTGATGTTTCCTAAACCTTGAGCATTGTAATGAGCATGATTCCTTGCAAATATTATTTTATATTGACTATTTTATTATGATCACTAAAAAGACTAATACATTTTATAAGGACATTACACATCATGCATAATTATGGACTAGTACAAGTAGGAATTGTAAAAGGATATGGACTTGGAAGAATAGTAAATTCAGTATAAAATACTCCATAGGATTTAATTCTTCCAAGAAGATCACACATTCCATAAATATCATAAAAATGAATAGAATCATTAGGAAAAAAATGACATTATCAATGGATGTGTAAGAACCTTTATAAGTGAAGTAGTGAATGATGAAGAGAGGATGATGATGTATTTATAGGGAAATATAGTCATTCATCTTGATTAATATTGGATAATATGGCTAACGAGAATTATGACCATTAATCAATAATATAGTTGGTTGATATTTTTGTTTGTTATGTAGATGCGTTTAAGTGGCCATAAAGATTATTTTATGATATAATCAAAATAGCCTATTTTGATAGAAATATTTTTTATGGTAATTTTATAAGTTTTAAATAATTTTTTTTCATTAAATAATCTTATAAAACACTTTTTAAATGATAATATATGTTAATGAAGTCTTAAGTAATTTTTCTAATGGACAAATAGTTTTCTATGTCATAAAAACTATTAATTTTTAACCAAGAAGGATTTTTTAATTTGAAAGTTTAAATTTTCATATTTATATAATTATTTTGATAAAATAAATATTTTTTTATTAATTTAATTGAAATTTTATTAGGGTGAATTTATGGTAATTTTATAAAAATGTTTATTTTTTGGTTAATAAGAGAAAATACCATTTTTTATGAAATAGAATAACTCTTATGATATAATTAGAATACGATCATGATTTAAAATGTATTAATCCTTATTATTTATCAAAAATTATTTAATTAATAACATAATACATAATTCATTACATTTATAAACACATGTGTATCATTTTGAAAACCACAATTTTATCTTTTCTAAAAAAACTATTTTTATGAGTTATATGTGTTTCATAATTCAAAATGACAACATTAAATTTGTTTTTTAGGTTTGGAAGATCCTTAAAAATAATTTCCAGTATTAATTATCAACAAAATTAATTTAAATAAATTCAACCCAAAATTTTTTAGCTTTGAACACAAAATAATCATTATTTAATCACTTAAAATCACCCCTCCTCAACTACAAATACCCACCATTCCAACCTCTCTCTCCACACCAAAAACATTTATCATGAGTAAACTCTCAATTACCATATAAATAGTCTCTTCAAGGTGGTTATAAGTTTTTTAGGAGTATCCCTCAAGCTTTAAAAAGTTTTCTTCCAATGTAAGGGATTTCTTCCTCCATTTTTTCAATTCAAGTACTTATTTCGTATAAGTATTTTGATTCCCAATTTATTGTTTTGAAATGTCTTTATAAAAATATACATAATTGTATGTATTATGTTTTTTTAATGATAGGTTTATTTTCCCTCTATTTAAACCCATTCCAATACTCCTTTGTATACCTGTTTCATAGCCAAAATAAACCCTTGATTTTCCGAGCAGTATTATCAATCCATGAATACCCAACCCTATTTTCATTCAAGGGTTTTCATTATAATGTATATTTAAAATATTTATTGTAGAAATCCATTTATGAAACCCACATTCCTTAATATTTGGTTATAAATGATATGAACTTATTATTTTTTATCAATGTGGCACACATAATATAAGACATATGAAGGGTTCACTCTGATAGTTCTCCAATGCATTGGGTAAATAAATAATCTATAGAGATGAAATGTTCATGATTCCTTGGAAGAATACCTTGGTAATGATTTATGATACCTTGGTCAAAATCTTGAGTAATATATTTTACAACATTTTAGTGATAAGCTATGGCGATATGTTTATGAATGTCTCATTGTTTATGGTATCGCCACATTTCCTTATTATTACTCATATTTATATGTTCATGTACTTACATTATTCATAATGTTATTATGTACATGGTCGTATTTTATGCTGCATGTATTTCCTATAATGTCCTCTTAGATTTTGTATACCTTACTGGGCTTTATGCTCACCCCTTTAATTTGATAAATGTCCCCATGGAATCCCATGTAGTGAGATGATCTAAGATGGGAAAATAAGGAATCCTTTGAAGAGGATTTTATATTTGTTTTTGTTTTTTTTTTATACAACGTATGTCATATACTATGTACCTAGTTTCTAATAAACTAAAGCTCAAAAATTACTTCAAAGTTATTAATGTAATATTTTTTAAGGAATTTTGTTAAAAGTAATATATTTAAATGGTGGGTCACCATTAGAATTATAGGAAGATGTCAAGTAGAGCATGGGGAGTCTCATTGTACAGATGTAAATTATAATGATATGTACCTTCTTGGTATGTTAATTTTTCAGTTTTGGTGTTGGGGTGCTTGAATGAGTCCTAGAGTAGTCCTGGAGAAATTTGGCTATTAAATTTTATAAGTAGGTTGAATACATGATGTATAAATCTTACATGCCATGTAAACAAGGTTCACGACTTGTGAAGGAAGGTTCATGGGGTGTTACACAATGTGTAGATTTTCAGGGTTAAATAATAAAAAGGTGATTCACTTTCAAAAAAACATAACCCTAACATTTACATGATGTTCAAATGGATTATACACCATGTAAATACCCTATGTAGTGAGTTTTAAAAGTTGCAGTGCTTGGTTTTTTCTGAAACATTCTACTCTCTCTCTTTCCAGGCGGCCAGCGACACCCCTTTCAATCATTTTGAGATTCCTTTTGATGGGGATTGGTTCTTGACTTCCCGTATTTGATCTGGGATGATTTTTGGTTCCTAATGGTTTAGTTGTGGGTTGCAAGTGTTCTACTTCACCCTGAGGTGTGCTGTGAGTCATAAATGCTTCTTTGAGGTAGGTAATCCCTTATTTCTCATTATTGTGCATCAAGAAGGAGGGGTTTACGTTTTTATCTATGGGTTAAGGTTGTGTTGGATCAATAAAAAATAATGAATTTGTTAAATTAGAATTGAAGGTGGAAAAGGGGAATGATTCTTCTATTTTTACAGCTTTGTTATTATTGTGATATTATTGATTGTTCTATATTGATGACCCACTAAAAATTTTAGTCTTTGGGGGATTTTTTGGAATTGGATGATATGTGTTGTGCTTTTTTTGAATGTTGTGATTTTTTTATATCAACCAAATATGGAAATTGTATAAACACTCATATTTTTTTAATAAAATGGTTTCCCCGGGATTATGGTTTGTGGGATAAAACCCTTAAAATAATGCGACATGTGATAAAATCCCCTTTTTAATATGTAAAATAATCTTGATATGTTGTGATGTGTGGTCGCGCTAGTTAGATGGGGATGTGTAGTTGACGTGTGGTTAGGGAATGTGGGGCTGTTGGTTTGTTTGGTCGTCTTTTGGGGAGGAGAGGTGGTTTTTTTGTTCATGCTTTTGAGTGAGTAATGTGGGTTTTTTTCAATTATTTTGGGGTGGTTAAGTGGTGGTTTATTTATGCTAGATACCTGGGTAGTGATGGAATAAATAATTAGTTAATATTTTTTGACATGAAATGGATTTTTTAGTTAATGGGATGGAAATGGATAATGAATAAATAAATGATGAGTTGTGTGATTAAATATGATTGATGATAAATAATGAAATTAATTGGATAGATAATGGGAATTTTTTGGCAATGTGAAATAGGGTTTTGGATTGTTTTCTGGTGTTATCCATTTATAGGTGGCATCAAAAGTAATGATGATGTGAGTTGGTTTTTATTTCATTGTGAACTCATAGTTTTGGATTGTGTGTGGATATACATATATAATTGTATATTATTTTTTATTTATATGTGCACTACACCCACATTGAGCACTATGTGCTGACACACTCATAGTCACGTGGGGGGTATTTTCCTAACATCTGATAAGGATGATGGATGGTTGGGTACCTGATATTTCCCATGCTATCTTCTAGGTGAGGTAGGTATTTCACAAACTATGATGGATTTAGGTTTTTTAGTGATTTAGATTATAGTTGTGATATCCCAGGTTTTTTCGTGTGAGATGTGATATCCTTGGTGTTTTTGGGTGAGATATCATTGTTCTTGTGGGGTAGCTTCTGGTAGGGGTTATACATGGTAGGAGGATGGAATGAGGTTGAAGTCCTACATGTTCATGATACCCTACTACTTTGGTTATGTAATTGGTTTTGTTATGGACCAAGTGTTTTCAGGAAAGGTGTGATGTGGTCGTTCTTGTGGGGTGGTGAGCCTAACTATCTTTAGGTGAGGTGTGTTGTGATAGATATTTTGTGGAGGTGTGGTATTCAGAGGATATGGGAGTTCAGAATGTATGATGTTGGGGTTTGAGAGTGTAATACCAGTGAGAAACCAGTGCGGGGTACCCTTATTTATGTTATTCTTATTATATTATATAACATGGCTGGTGTTATTTGGTGAGCATGACTTGTTGATGTTGGGTAGGATAGTTGACCTATTTAGGTGTCGTTGGTTCTAATATTTTATCACGGGTGAATTAGTATGCTCTATTCACATGTGAATGAGATAGTTTGGTTTTCCTACTGAGTATACTTGTATGATCACCCTTCATATATAAATTGTTTTTAGGTTTCTAGGAGGATTACATGGACCATGTTGTACATTAATAGCCCAGACCTTAGGATTGTTGTTATGTCAATAATTTAAATTTTCTTTTGGGTTTTTTATTTAGATAATTTTATATATATTGGTTTTATTTATACATTCATGTGGGATGGTTTTGGTTTCTTTTATATTATATCATGGATTTTTTTTATTTTTCATCTTATCTCCTGATCTATTTTACATTATAGAGGGTAATGCCTCCCACACATGATATTTTTATGCCCTTGGTTCTACTCGCCAACCTAGGTCCTACTGGAGGCAGAAATTTGGAGTCATTATCTCTCTCCCATCATTATTGAATCTTTGGTGGGAGGGGATGATGGAGTTGTATCATATAATGAGAGATAAGGTTCATCTTTTTTGTGAGAGGTTTAAACCAGTGAAAGATCGGCAAAAGTCTTTTCCCAATAGTCAGAGGAGACCCTTATTTGAGTTTTGAGACTATGTGTTATTAAAGGATTCCCCTCAACATGGGAATTAGATTTTTGGTAGGGGGGTAATATTTATCCTAGGTTCATTGGTCCCTTTGAGGTGTTGGGGTGAGGTGGTGAGGTGTTGTATTGGTTAGTATTGCCATCGAATCTAGATAGGATCCACAACACCTTCCACGTCTTCTAGCTTTGTTGGTATCTTCATGATGAATCCCATTTCGTTTACTAGAGATATTTAGATATCATGTATGATGCGATGTTTGTGGATCAGCCACTAGAGATCCAGGATCTCCAATAGAAGTCACTGCATGGATGAACTATTCCTTTGGTTTGTGTGATGTGGAGGAATAGTAGTCCAGAGGAGAGTACATGGGTGTGAGAGATGCAGATGCGTTCCTAGTACCTAGACCTATTTTGTGTTTTTTTTTCTATATTTTTTTATTTTTGTGATGTTTGAGACCTTGTTGTTTTATATGATAAGTTTTTTCCTTTTTATGATGTATGATGTGTGATAAAGTCCTAACATATGAAAAGGGGATGACCTAATTCTTAATCGTGATTCTTTAACTGTGATGCAATTAAACTCATGTAGGTGAGTATGTTCCACCTAGAGAGGATAGTATCATGACATGGAGGATGAAATTTTCTGATCCATGTGTTTGGCATGGTGTGTTTTATTGGTTGTATTGGTTGTTGGTTTGGACTACATAGATGATGGATGGTTATAGTGATGTGATTATGTAAGAGGATTCAGTTACGGTTGTGTAGGGATGAGGTTGTGAAAGAAATGATGTGGCCATTTGGTTTGGTGTGTTTGGTTAGTGGTAGTGTTGAGCTATGATGAGATCCTTGAGATGCATCTTGTGGGGTGGTTGTTTAGAACCCCCTTTATTCTAGGCTTGTTTTTGGTTTCTCGAGATAAATAATCATTTGAGAGGTATCTGATTTAAGGTTATATCCCATCCTAGTCTATTTCTTTTTTAGTTTTTGTGTTAGAGGTGCTTGGATGTGGCCTAGAGAAGGCCTGGGAAATTTTAGATGTTAAATGGTGGAAGTAGGGTGAATACATGACATGTAAAGATTACACATTGTGTAAGTTTGGTTCACGTCTTTTGAATGTAGGTTCATGGGATGTTACACGATGTGTATATTTTCAGGGTTAAATAAAAAAAGGGGTTGTGTTTTTCTGTAGCAACTGAACCCCAACATTTACACAATGTGTAAATGGATTACACGCCATGTAATTCCCCTGTGCAGTTAATTTTAAAGGTTACAATGCTCATGTTTTTTTCCAAACCCTACGCTCTCTCTTATTCCAGGAATCCAAAAACTCCCATTTCAAGAATTTTTAGATACCTTTTGATAGGTATTGGTTCCTGTATTCTTGTCTTCAATCTATGGTTGATCTTTGGTTCCTCTTGTTGTAGTTGTGGGTTGTCGGTGTTCTTCTTCACCATGCGGTGTGCAGTGAATCAACAAGCCTTATTTGAGGTAGTGAATCCCTATTTTTTATTTATTCTATATCATGTGGGAGAGTTTTACTTTTATTTATCTGTGGTTTATGGTTGTGTTGGATTAATCGAAGATAAATAATTGGAAAATTTAAATTAAGTGGAAAATGGAGAATGCTTCACATGTTTTTATAGCTTTGTTATTATTGTGATATTTTGGATTGTATGGGCTTGAAGATCCTTTGAAAATTGTGGCCATTGGGGTATTTTTTTACACTGGATGATATGTGTTGTGATTGTTGGGACTGATGTGATTGTTTTGAAATCACCAAAATATGGAAATTGGATAACCACTTTAATAAAATGGTTTCCCTATTATTATATTTTGTGTGATAATGCCCCTAAAATAAAGTGGAATGTTATAAAATCTCCTTTGTAAATATGTAAAATGATCCTGATGTGTTTTGATATGTGTCCACACTTGTGGGGAAGCAATGTGAAATTTATGTGTGGTTGTGGCATGTGGGGATAGTGGTTTTTTTATCCATGATTTTGGGGTGGTGAGGTGATTTGTTTTGTCAGTATTTTGGGGTGGTGAGTTTTTTTTTACCATGATTTTTGGGTGGATATGTGGTTTGTTTTTCTATGATTTTGGGATGGTGAGGTGGTCCTTTTGGTTGTGATTTTGGGGCGATGGGGTGGAGGTTTCTTTGTGCTAGATACCTAGGTAGTGATAGATTAAATAATTGTTTACTATTTTTCTAAATTGCAAGGGTTAGTTTGGTTAATGGAATGGAAATAGATATTGAATAAATAAATTAAGGGTTGTGTGGCTAAATGTGGTTGATGATAAATAATGAAATGAATTTTCTGGATAATGAGAATTTGTTGGGAATGTGAAATGGGGTTTTTGGATTTGTGTGTGGTGTTATGCATTTTGAGGTGGATGTAAAGTGATGATTTTTTGAGTTGGTTAGAGTTTGGTTGTGAACCCATAGGTTTGACTTTTTGTGGATATACATATATACCTGTATATTCTTTATAGTTTCTATACACACCCTACCCATGTCGAGCACTATGTACTAACACCCTCATAGTCACATGGGGGTGCTTTTTTGGGCATATAGTGAGGATGAAGAATGGATGGTTACCCACTAATTCTGACTCTCTCTTCCGAGTCAGGTATGCATTTCACAAGTTGTGATGGTTGGAGGTCTGATAGTGAATTAGATGGTGGCTATGATAACCCATGCGTTTTTGGGTGATATGTGATAGCCCATGAGTTTTTAGGTGATATATGACTATTCTTATGGTGTGTATTTTGGTGGGGATCAATCCTGATAGGATAAGGGTATGAGGTTAATGTCCTACCAGTTCATGATACACTACTACATTGGTTATGACAGTGGTTTTGTTGTGGCTGAGGTGTTTTCGGGTGATGTAACACCCCGACCCCAGAATCTCAGAGCCGGTGCATTACCTATTACATTGGAATACTTAAAAGTAAATAAATACTAAAGGAATTATCAATTTAGTAGAATTGAAGAAACTAGATACATACATGGAACTCATATTACAATGAGAAAGATGACAAAATACAATACATAAGAAAAACTAATAAACTGCATCCACAGAAACTCAATATATGATCTCCTCTTCATAACCTATTAAAGGTAAACAAATGAAAGGGGTGAGCTCAAATTATCAGTAAGGGTTACAAATATCATAAGCATGAATCAACAATAACTGAATTATAAACAAATTGGCATAGTCAATATGGCATGGTGAATAAATGAAAAATACACACCATTAATAAACTGAGAATGAAACTACATCCATAGATTTTGTCATAGTGAAATCCTCATGGATAGTAATAACAAAAAATGAGTAAAGATAATTGTTATTATTTTGATATCATGTATCAGGAACATGATACCACTATACCGTCGAAATGGTTTATGTCTGTGGGTAGAAACCCGTCTGATTTTTGGAAACAAACTCGAAGGGTTTTTTGGAAACTAATTTGTCTCATGAGACCTATCGATGCATCAAGGGGATATAGAGTGCACTTCCCATCACATAATTTCCAAATAATTATTTATACATATATTTAATACAAATATCTGTATAGAGTAGATAATACAGATTCATCAATATTTTCATAGTTAAAACAACTTTCCAAATAAACACCAAATGTGAAATGGTATACGGCTTAAGACAATAATCATATCCACAAAACCAGAATATGGAAATATAATATATTTAAATTTTCAAATGAAAATTTATCCCAAATGGGTAGTAGGTACATCACATAATTATGATTAGGTGCACAATACCAAGTAAAACTCAATGAAATGGAAATCGAGACAAAATCCCTTACCACAATGTAATCAGTCAAATCATATGACCAAAACTTAATAACCATAAAATTAATCATTAAATACCATGAATATAAATAGAATCATTATATTATATAACAAATGTCAGTAAAACTACACCGTATACAATAAATAAGTGGCGAACAATGTAAATATCACGTTAATTAAAGTGAGAAGACTAACCCCTTACAAACATTTCGGCATGGTAACGAGTGTTAATGTGAGGAATTAATGGGAGGTAAATGTGTATACCATAATTTATATATAATAATGGAAGTATGGGGGAGGTTAGAAAACATACCCCATCATTAGGAATTAAAAATAAAAGGACACAACATAGGGGGATTCTTGAATAATAAGTGAAAGAGAGGATCCCATACCTTATGCTCGAATGAGATCTTTATTATTATTAAAAACCAGAATAATTAAATTTGGATTCATTAATTAATAATTCCAGAACCTCATAAACATGTAATTGATATGGTATAACCTTATTAGGTTCATTTATTCCCTTTTTTATGGGTTTAAGAGATTCAATTTTATTGTTTTGGATGCATTTTCTTCCTTGGTTTTCATGACCGGTTTACTTGTATTCATGAATGGAAGTTTTTCTGAAATGTGGTTAAATATCCAGAATTGTAAATATATATCATTAGTGAAATTATAAATGATATTATAATTATTTTGGGTAATATACTTGATGATTATTTATTAGTTAAAATTCATTGATAAACGCTTGGATTAACTTTGTGGTTTTGTGCATAATGAACTTGTTTTGTATTGTTATTTTGTATTATGAGTGTGTAAGGATTCCAAAACATTGAATAAGGTAAAATAAATATATTATTACCTATTTCAACCATTAAAAAGGTTTCATGGCCAGTATTTAATATAGTAATAGAAATTTAAAACTCGTCTCCCTTGAATGTAATAAATTAACACATCTCCGACGGTATTTTCATTTTCAGTGTAAGAGGTGGGCGAAAGGATGAATGATGATGAAATATTACATTGGCATAATAAAATTACATTCCATGTAAGGTAATAGAATTATCATAGCACTTGGATTTTGGGAGGTGATTAGAGAGCAACAAAATAATGGAACTTGTAAAATAATTTTAAGGAAAAGATAAGAGAAGTTCACCTCTTGAGTACTCCTCCTTGAAAATCTTCTTAAGGCCTTTTTTTAGAATTTTGGTGAGACTAGAAGGTCTTGGATGTGGGGGGAACATTAGGGATATATTTGGTCATAATTTAGGCAAGGGTTGAAGCTTTAGTGGTGTGGGAGGAAGAGGGGTGAGGGGTGGTTTATATAGTGGAGGGGAGGATGGATTTTACATTATTTTAATTATTATTTTAATATTTTTGCTCAAGACTATGAATAGTATTAATTAATGTGATAAAAAATAGTAAAAATGGAATGTGAGTTCGAACCAAGTGGTCTTACATCAGCCTTGCATCACCTATGATGTAACAAATCGAGTATTTATCATTTATCGTAATTTATCGTATTTTACTTTTCATCAAAAATTCAAGTATTTCAGAAAAATCCTAAAAATTATCTTAACCATTTTTTGACATTTAGAATACAAAAATGAAATCCATTTTTCAAAAAATAATTTTCTAAATATGATAGATTTAATTTTTAATTAAAAACATTATTTAATTGAAAAATACCAACACTTAAAATATTCATCTTCATTTTCAAGGTGCCTAAATTTTATTTATACATTCATGAGTAAGGTAACCATTCATAGAGTTCATATTACTATTCATAAGGGTATGATACTGTTTATAAGGGTAAGTTACTATTAATAAGGGTAAGTTACTATTCACCGAAAATTAACTTGATTCTATCAGACTCCAAATATCACCCAGATTGCAACTGTATATGTCCTTTATTCAAAATTAAAAACAAAAAAGTGAAGAATTTATGTTTAATGGCTAGGTTATAACTCTCTCCTAAATAACCAAGTGTTGTTTCAAAGAAAATGAGTGATTTATGAAATATAGGCTATGAAGAGAATGTATTTAAGAGAAACATACCATAAAATTTTTGGGGTGTTATATTATTCCCACCTTTGGAAATTTCATCCTTGAAATTTTTCATGTATATTTTTCTCTAGAAATATGTGGGTGGTTCTTCTTCATAACATCCTCAGGTTCCCACATTGCTTCCTCTAAATTATGGTTTCTCCAAATAACCTTTACTAAATGAGTTGTCTGACTTCTCAATACCTACTCCATTGTGTCAATAATCTCGATAGGATCTTCACAGTATGAAAAATCAGGTTCCAGTTCTATTTCTTCATAGGTTAGTACATGCATTGGGTTTGGCATGTATTTCTTCAACAATGACATGTGGAACATATTATGAACTTCGGAGAGACTTGGTGTCATTACTAAATGGTAAGATATAGCTCCGATCCTTTCCAAAATTTCAAACTATCCAATGTACCTGGGTCTCAGCTTCCCTTTCTTACGGAACCTTAAGACACCCTTCCATAGAGATACTTTTAGAAAGATATAATCTCCCACTTGAAATTCCAAATCCTTTCTCTGGTTTTCAAGATAATTTTTTTGCCTACTTTGGGATTTTTTAATATGGGCCTGAAATTTCTTTACCTTTTCTGTTGTCTCTTCGATAATTTCTAGGCCTAAAAGTTTCCTCTCGCTAACTTCAACCCAAAAAGTTGGATTTCAACACCGCTTACCATATAATTCTTCATATGGCACCATTTGAATGCTAGAATGGAAGCTATTATTGTAGGAAAACTCCACTAAAGGAAAGTATTGATCCCAAATACCTTGAAAGTCAAGAGAGCATGATCTCAACATATCTTCCAATGTTTGAATAGTCCTTTTAGACTGTCCATCAGTTTGGGGGTGATAAGAAGTACTCATGTGAAGCTCAATATCCAAAGCCTTTAAGAGAATTTTCTAGAATTTTGATGTAAAATGGAGATCTTGATCAGAAATAATCGATATAGGTTCACCATTAAGTCTTGAAACTTCATTAATATAAATTCTTTCTAGGTGATCAAGTGGTAAATCCTCTCTTATAGCAATAAAATGTGCTAATTTTGTGAGATGATCAAAAATTACCCATATTACATCATTCCTTCTAGTTTTCCTTGGTAGTCATGTGACAAAATCCATCATAATGTCTTCCCACTTCCACATAGGAATAGGTAGAGGTTGCATCACCCCTCTAGGATGTTGCCTCTCTACCTTCACTTGTTGACAAACTAGACACTTTGACACGTAGTCAGCAATTTCTCACTTCATATTATCCCACCAAAAATGTTCCTTCAGATCTCTATACATCTTTGTGTTACCTAGGTGTATAGAGAAATTTGATCTATTAGCATCTTCTAATAGTTCCCTTTTTAGATCAGGTACTGATGGAAAGCATAAACTCTTCCCAAATTTCAGAAATCCTTCCTCATACACGATGTATGCCAATCTCTCATCCTTAAAAACATTAATTTTCTTGTGTAGATACTCATCATCAGATTGAGAACTTTTTATCTTCTCTGGTAAAGAAGGTTTAGAAATCATTTGAAATAAGAAATATGTTTCCACTTCCTTAACAATTCCCATATCTATCTTTAGTATATACTTGAATATAGGATCTCTCTCAATACTCATTTGGGTCATAAGTCCATGATCTTTCCTGTTTAATGCATCTTCCACCTTATTTGCCTTTCCTGGGTGGTAGTGTATTGAACAATAATAATATTTTAGTAACTCAAGCCATATCCTTTGCCTGATGTTGAGTTATTTCTATGTGAAAATGTATTTCAAACTCTTGTGATCCATATATATATCACATCTTTCACCGTAGAGATAATGTCTCCATATTTTCAAAGAAAAGATTACGGCTACTAACTCAATATCATGAGTTGGGTAATTTTTCTCATGAGTTTTCAACTACCTTGATGCATAAGAAATAACTTCATCATTTTGAAAAAGGATGCAACCCAGTCCATTATTTGATGTAGCACTGTATATCACAAATCCAACATTTTCATATGGGAGATTCAAAATTGGAGCATTGACCAATATTATTTTCAATTATTCAATTCATTATGTTCATTATTTCATCAAAAAAACTTAACCCCTTTACATGTGAGCTTGGTTAATGGGTTAGCCAGTCTGGAGAAATTCTGAACGAAACACTGATAGTAACTTGCTAAGTCCATAAAATTGTGTACCTCGGTTATGTTTGTTGGCATGGGAAATTCTTGGATTGCCTTTGTCTTCATAGGATCAACTAGGATTCTATCCTTAGAGGCAATATGGCCAAGAAAAGTGTAACACCTCAAGATTTTATGAAAAATATTCTTTTTAATTTCATTAATGTCTTGTGTTGTACAATACACCAAAAGGAGCTTGCACAACATGCATCCTTGACTTGACTTGCATTACACGCAATCGCGACCTTCCTCGATAGCATGTGTAGTACGCAATACCGAGTTTCACTAAACAACGATATGCTATTAAAATATTATTAAAACTAGCCGTTAGGAATAGTAATCACCACCTTTTCAAATTTTAGAAATTTTACCTCTCAAAATGGACTTCTTTTTTTGGATTCTGAGTATTGAATTTAGCCTAAGGTGAAATTTTGGTACTTTTCGGATAACTTTCACATTCTGATGAATAGTGAAAATTACTAAATTTTAATTAAAAACAACTTTTTTAATCGAAATAATTAATAGTGATAAATTATTAATTTGTGTGGTTTTAAAGTATATTTAGAATATATTTTTACAATTTATTACAATGTTGTTCATTGTATGTAATTTCACATTTAAACCAGACATAAACAAGTGTCAATCTTTTGATAGTTATTATCTCTTAAGAACACGCTATTTGTTTTGACGACGGGAATTATTTTTTTAAATTAATTAATGCAACTGATATGTTTTGAATTTGGAAAAATAGACACCATTTTTGAGTTCATAATATCAAATATATCTTAGGACTAATTTTTGGTATTTTTCTGGAAACTTTCATTTTTTGATGAATAGTGAAACCACTAAGTGGTAGTTAAAAAAAATGAATTTTTCATAAAACTTAATTTTACCACTTCTGTGAGTGAAATTTCAAAAATCTGAGAGACACGGTTGATGTATGTAAGTAAAATGTGGTTCAATGAGATGAAAATAATTTTTGGTGAATAGTAACTTTTTACTTTTTTTACCACGGTTAAAAGTAAATAGTGTAATTAAGGGTAAAAATGATATTATTATTACCCTAACACATGTCCTAATTCTATTGGATAAGTGTAATTCGACCAAAAACAACCTTAGGAATAAAATATGACCATTTAGGCCCACTTGGATTAGATTAGAACATTTATTATCAATTTATTTAAAGAAGGGTTAAATAGTTAAAATCAAAGTTTAATAACTAAATCATTTTTTATATAGGGATATACATAAGATAAATTAGACTATAAATATTAATTAGAAATCTAAAAATATTTCCAACATAATTGTATTTTATTTGTAATTTTTAGACTTAAAATAATATAATTTATTTATAATATAATGATGATGCAGTAATTATCCTATTAATGAAATATTGACATAATTGATGTTATAAATACCCAAATAAATGTAATTTGAGACTTTTTATGAATTAAAAAAAAATTCTATGTTAATATGACATGTTATTATTGATTAAATTAATTTTTTTCAAACTAATCATTCTGTTATGATTTTCACAAAAATCAATTACCAAATAGTATCAAAATTGACATAAAATAGTTTTTAAAACAAATATTATATTATTAATTGTTATTATATTCCTAAAAATCTAATTTTCGGCTAAGATACTTATATCATGATGTTTGTATCATTAATGGACCACTTGGGGGTCGCTTGGATGTATATGGTAAGTTTATTAACTATATAATATAAAAATACAAAGTGGCATGGTAAATGTCAATATAATTAACTAAGAGTTAAAACTAAAAGATAAGGTTAGTATATTGACCTAAACTTGTCTAAATTCTATTGGATGAGAGGATTTAGACCAATACCCACCTTATATTCTAAATAAATCAATTTGGAGCTATTTAAAACCGAATTTGGCTTTATAATAAAATAATATCTTTAGTTATTCCAAAGGTGCCCCTCTCCTCCCTTATAAAAGGGCACCTCCTCCCCCTCTTCCTCACACCACTTTGAGCCTTCAAGCTCGGCCAACCCCTGACAAATTCTCTTCTCCACTTCCCTAGAAACATCCTAGAGGTCCTGGTCTTCTTCAAAGACCAATTTTAGTGCCCTAAGAAGAGGATTCAAATAGGTGCTTCAAAGAAGAGGTAATGTCCGTTACCGATTCTTTCAACTTTATTTCTTCTTCCACTTATTCTTCTTAGGTTGTTTCATTATGAAGTAATAACATCAGTATCACTCATATACTGATATGTTATTATAAGTATGAAACAACCCTATTTTACCATCTATCCATCCTACGGAAAACGAAATCACCGCGCGTGCGTACGTACGGAATACCGTCTCCGCGCCGTGGTGTAATCTATTTTCCACCACCACCTTACTTGGATGGGTATAATGGTGTAAATAATAACTATATATGATTATTTTAAAGTGATATTTATTATTAAATAGTATACATACACTCCAATACATTCCCACGATCATGAGAATGATATCATCGCTCGTGCGTACGGACTACCGTCTCCACAACGCGATGAGATTCATTCTCCACGTTAACCATTCATGAATGATTATAAAGTATATATAAAAAGTAATCATGAATTTTATGACATAATAATGATACTGGATTTATGTGTATATATATGTATGTCATCTACTTAATTCCATTCAACTCAATAAGGAAACGAAAACAGCGTTAATGCGTATGTACGGCCTACCGTCTCCATGAACGGTGTATTTCTTTCCATTTACTGATTTATTATATATATGTATATTCTGAATATATATTATATATAAATCATGTTTTATATTCTGGAATTAAGTAATCATGATCTAAGTAATCATATGAATAATTACAAGTCAAAACACGGACGACAAATGAAACAATTTTACCCAAAACGATCTTTAACATGGAATTTACAAAAGAACGGGTAATATAAAGTCATAAGTGAACCATATATGATATCATAACAATGATTATGATTCTGGAATAAGTCAATGACATTATTTAAATAATTATACAGGAGGTTCGGACACTTACGAAGCAAATCGGACCTAAGGTAAGGGAAAATATCACAATCTCATTTTTATCTGAGATTGTTTATACTTTAGTATTTACTGGGGTGTATTTTACCATCCACATCCATGTTTCCTCAATATGTAATATTATTTCCATACACCTACAATTGTTTAAATCCAATATTACACTTTGGTGAGTTTTTAGTAAAAGATATGAAAGGAATCTTTTGTCGTTTTTCATACGAGGTACTTTTTTACTTTTCCAACAAAAGTACCAGAAGAATGTTTTTTTAACTTATACAGCATGAATGGATTTTTTAAAACATTATTTCCAAGAAGCTTCCCTTACAAGTTTTCAAGTTTATTTTTAATCAACTTATTTTAGTTTATAATTGTATGACATGTTAAGAAAGGAAAAATGTTTTTGAAGTAGAAAGGATATTTTCCTCAAGAATGGAGTTCAAGTGTTTTATCAAAATTATTTTCCATCTAAGATAATAAAGGGTTCTATTTCTATCCCTATTATTAAATTGATTTGATTATGTTGTGATGGAATTATTTTTATGAATTCCTTTATCTTATATGAATTGTTTTATGATGTCACGATGTTTAAGATTCCCATTTTTATTACATGGGTTATGCTATGATGTATGGTTTATGATTTTGTGGCACACATAAAAATGGTATCATTATGAGATGGGTGGGACCTATATCTCCCTACAATGAATTGGGTAAAGATTTTATATCTCATGAGATAGACATGGCTGGAATGGCAGGTTAAACAGGTTTAGTGAAACAGGACTGAAACGAGGAATGAACTCGGTTTAGAAATGGACTTTGTCCACTAAGATAGTCTTGGAAATGAGTCTTGACTAATAAGAAATGATTCGCTATGATTATGTGTGTACGCCAAAAAGTTTCATGTTTTATGTTATGATTATTGGGATTACATTTCACTACTATGATTTATCCCATGTTATGATATTATGATCTCTTTTACAGGTTAAGATTTCCAAAATGTTATGTTCTTATGAATATGATGTGATTTATATTTCTTTTGTTTACCCTTACTGAGAATTTGAGCTCACCCTTTTATATTTTATTTTCCCTGGGATATAAAGAAAGGTTTTAGGTAAGAAAAAAATGGGGTAGATCTTTATGGGAGATGTTGAAGATCTTTCACCATGATTAGAAGATTACGTTCCGAGTTTCCAAAGACACTAAACTATTACGGTCCTTGTGTGTGTGTTTTTGTTATGTACTAAGTATTATGCAAAAGTAATGTAATGTCCATGTATGTTAGGCTTAGGGTCTCTATAGTTGGTATCAAAGGAAATGTTTAGTCAACCTTTGGAAACTAGGATGCGAGAACTTTAGTGAGATCCCTAGATATATTTCTAAGGTATGTCTAGGGATGTCCCTAAGGTTAAGTATAAGTATAGGTTATAGTCCTATAATTACGGTAATGATCTTATAATTAAACCTAAGATGTTAGATATTGAAGGTACTCCTCCTTTATTGTGTTGTTTTCCCTAGCATGATTTTTGCCTCTCACACTATTCTTTTTGGGTTTTAGACGATGGCTGGAACCCGAAGGAACCGTGTTGATCAATGTAATGGACAATGCAATGATTGTCCTCCTAAACAAACAAATGTTATGGGAGATGGAGTGAAAAATCTTATTGTTATACTTACACAAGCTATGAATCATTCTGGACTTCCAAATGAGCAGAGAAGGGAACAATATTCTATTGAGTCCTTCATGAGTCAACGTCCACCTTATTTCAGTGGGTCTTCTTATCCACTTGTTGCTAAATAATGGATCAGAACTACTGAAAAGATATTTTCAGTTCTTCAATGTTCTGAACATGATAAAGTCATCTTAGCAGTGTATCGTTTGGAAGCTGATGTTGATCAATGGTGGAATCTTATCAAGAATACGAGGCCAAGAGATGAAATTGAGTCCATGGAATGGGACGAGTTTAAGAACTTATTTGTCAATAAGTACTTCCCTCGTATTCTTCGTACAAAGATGGAGAAGGAGTTTCTTGAACTAAAGAAAAAGGATGATGAATCTGTTGGTATATATGAAGCGAATTTTACAAGGCTTTCAAGGTATGCATCTGGCTTTATCATCCAACCTGAAAGTAAAGTTGATCGATTCTTCAGTGGCTTAAAACCAAGTCTTCGAAGGGCATTATCTATAAGAGACTTCAGTAGATATGAAGAAATTGTGCGTTGTGCTATCAAGGTAGAAATGGAATTCGGTGTTACTTATCCATCTCATAGTTTTGACAAGAAACGAAAGATGGAGTTCAAGGAGAAATCTCAGAATAATGGTGAAAAGAAGATGAATGTTTCCTTATGCTCAAAGTTTGGATAGAAGCTTGCTGGAGATTGTCTTAAAGGGACAAGTAAATGTTTCAAATGTGGAAAGGAAGGTCATCGGGAATTTGAATGGTGCAATGATAGGAAGAAGATGTCTAATGACACAAACAAAGGAAGGGATACACAGAATGAACCTACTACACTTCAATGCTTCAAGTGCAAGGAAATGGGGCATTATGCTAATAAATGCCCTAATCCAAGGGTTAGTGATGATCGACATGAGCAACCACTTAAGGAAAAGGACAAAGGGAAGTCACATGCAATCACCATTGGCGATGTTGAATATGACAACGATGTGGTGGAATGATTAAGTGTTTATGTAATGGGATTTCAAAATAATGTTGTATATAGTATCATGGAATATTGGAATATTTATGTAATGGTCTATTGTGGTTTTCAATAATTTTATGGTACCAGTAACCATGGAAAGTGATTGAGATATTTTTGGAAAAAAGATGATATGTGTATAATGAAGGGATAAGGAAAAAATGAAATGTTTGACAGTATTCATGAGCTCATGATTGATATAAGGACTAAGTGATATCATGGTTTGAGTATATAGAATTTTGAGGATTTTGGTATGTGGAAAGAGTTAACTTTTAACAGCATTCATGTTTTCAATAAGGTTCAATGGGTATTCATTTTTTTTCAAGAGAATACATGATTAAGGCCTTTGAATGTTTGGAATGTGACCAAAAATACATATCTCATTATATATGAGGATCAACAATGGTATTAACATGCTAGTTCTATGAACTCTTTGGTAATCATTTTCACTATAATATGAGATTAGACAGCATTATTTTGGATAAGTCTAAAGATTGGAATGGATTATGTTGGACATAAGTTAGTATTGTTTGAGGATATAAGTTTTTTCGATATTATTTATGGGATGTTATAGTAATGTAGTTTTAGAAAAAGGACAACCTGCAGGATGGGAGACAACCCATCGCGTCAGACAAGGCTGTGGGAATCGAACCCACAACCGAAGTACGACTGGCCTTTATCGCCTACCACTAGCCTACAAGAAGTCCCTATTTAGTAGAAACTAGTTTTATTATATTAAGAAGTATGATATATGAAGTATAAGTCCATTTTAGTAACCATATATGATTAATCTCACTATAGATGGACTTATGTATTTTTTGATAACTTTTCTAACCTTTTGTTTGAGACAGATGGAATGACCCATCATTCTATCACATGATCTGCTAACACATCACGAATGACAAATTCAACTTAATTTCTTTAAGATATGAAGTGGAAATTGTCCAAAGAATGACCAACAGTGAGACTATACCAAAATCACGAAAGTATTTCTTCTAATTCCAATTTCATCAACTTTAGGGAAATGATCTTGAAAACCAAAAATGTTGTCCTAGTGATCTTATATCTGATGAATCAGATGTTACCTTAGATCATCACAAATTTATGGCTTTGTGATTGCTGGCTTTTCCATAGCCATGTTCTCTACCACTCTCCATCAGAACATGATCGTTAGATTTCTCTTCCATATCCATATTTTCACCTATGTGGAAACCCAGTGATTAGTTTATTTGGGTAACCGTTACGTTTCATACTTTTTTTTTAAATATTGGTTTTGGTATTCCTTTTTACAATATGGGTTTCTATTAAAGAAACTTTCTAATAGTAAACCATTTATAACCCCGACGAATTTCGAGGGTGAAATTCATTTTAAGGGGGTAGAATGTAACACCCCGAGATTTTATGAAAAATATTCTTTTTAATTTCATTAATGTCTTGTATTGTACGCTACACAAAAAGGAGCTTGCACAACACGCATCCTTGACTTGCCTTGCATTACATTCAATTGCGACTTTCCTCGATAACATGTGTAGTACGCAATATCGAGTTTCACTAAACAATGATATGTTATTAAAATATTATTAAAACTAGTCATTATGAATAGTAATAACCACCTTCTAAAATTTTATAAATTTTATCTCTCAAAATGGACTTCATTTTTGGATTCGGAGTATCGAATTTAGCCTAAGGTGAAATTTTGGTACTTTTCGGATAACTTTCATATTCTGATAAATAGTGAAAATTACTAAATTTTAATTAAAAACAACTTTTTTAATCAAAATAATTAATAGTGATAAATTATTAATTTCAGTGGTTTAAAGTATATTTAGAATATATTTTTATAATTTAATACAATTTTTCTCATTGGATGTAATTTCACATTTAAATCAGACATAAACAAGTGTCAATCTTTTAATAGTTATTATCTCTTAAGAACACGTTATTTTTTTTGACGACGGGAATTATTTTTTTAAATTAATTAATGAAAATGATATGTTTTGGATTTGGAAAAATAGACATCATTTTTGAGTTCATAATATCAAATATATCTTAGGCCTAACTTTTGGTATTTTTCTGGAAACATTCATTTGTTGATGAATAGTGAAACCACTAAGTGGTAGTTAAAAAAATGAATTTTTCATAAAACTTAATTTTACCGCTTTTGTGAGTGGAATTTCAAAAATCCTAGAGACACGGTTGATGTCATTAAGTAAAATGTGGTTCAATGAGATGAAAATATTTTTTGGTGAATAGTAACTTTTTACTTTTTTTACCACGGTTAAAAGTAAATAGGATAATTAAGGATAAAAATGATATTATTATTACCCTAACACATGTCCTAATTCTATTGGATAAGTGTAATTCGACCAAAAACAACCTTAGGAATAAAATATAACCATTTAGTCCCACTTGGATTAGATTAGGACATTTATTATCAATTTATTTAAAGAAGGGTTAAAATAGTTAAAATCAAAGTTTAATAACTAAATCATTTTTAATATAGGGTTATACATAAGATAAATTCGACTATAAATATTAATTAGAAAGCTAAAACTATTTCTAACATAATGGTATTTTATTTTTAATTTTTAGACTTAAAATAATTTAATTTATTTATGATACAATGATGATGCAGTAATTATACTATTAATGAAATATTGACATAATTGATGTTATAAATACCCAAATAAATGTAATTTGAGACTTTTTATGAATTACAATAATTTTCTATGTTAATATGACATGTTATTATTTATTTATTTAATTTTTGTCGAACTAATCATTCTTTTATTATTTTCACAAAAATCAATTACCAAATAGTGTCAAAATTGACATAAAATAGTTTTTAAAACAAATATTATATTATTAATTGTTATTATATTCCTAAAAATCTATAGTTAGGCTTAGATACTTATATCATGATGGTTGTATCATTAATTGACCACTTGGGGGACTCTTGGATGTATATGGTATGTTTATTAACTATATAATATAAAAATACAAAGTGACATGGTAAATGTCAATCTAATTAACTAAGAGTTAAAACTAAAAGATAAGGTTAGTATAATGACCTAAACTTGTCTAAATTCTGTTGGATGAGAGTATTTAGACCCATCCCCACCTAAGATTCTAAATAAATCAATTTTGGTCTATTTAAAACCGAATTTGTCTTTATAATAAAATAATATCTTTAGTTATTCCAAAGGTGCCCCTCTCCTCCCTTATAAAAGGGAACCTCCTCCCCCTCTTCCTCACACCACTTTGAGCCTTCAAGATCCACAAAACACTACCAAATTATCTTCTCCACTTACCTAGAAACATCCTAGAGGTCCTTTTATTCTTCAAAGACCAATTTTAGTGCCCTAAGAAGAGGACTCAAAGAGGCGCTTCAAAGAAGAGGTAATGTCCGTTACCGATTCTTTCAACTTTATTTCTTCTTCCACTTCTTCTTATTAGGTTGTTTCATTATGAAGTAATAACATAAGTATCAATAATATACTGATATGTTATTATAAGTATGAAACAACCCTATTTCACCATCTATCCATCCTACGGAAAACGAAATCACCGCGCGTGCGTACGTACGGAATACCGTCTCCACGCCGTGGTGTAATCTATTTTCCACCACCACCTTACTTGGATGGGTATAATGGTGTAAATAATAACTATATATGATTATTTTAAAGTGATATTGATTCTTAAATAGTATACATACACTCCAATACATACCCATGATCATGAGAACAATATCATCGCTCGTGTGTACGGACTACCGTCTCCACAACGTGATGAGATTCATTCTCCACGTTAACCATTCATGAATGATTATAAAGTATATATAATAAGTAATCATGAATTATATGAAATAATAATGATACTGAATTTATGTGTATATATATGTATGTCATCTACTTAATTCCATTCAACTCAATAAGGAAACTAAAACAGCGTTCATGCGTACGTACGGCCTACCGTCTACATGAACGGTGTATTTCTTTCCATTTACTGATTTATTATATATATGTATATTCTGAATATATATTATATATAAATCATTTTTTATATTCTTGAATTAAGTAATCATTATCTAAGTAATCATATGAATAATTACAAGTCAAAAAACTGACTACAAATGAAACAATTTTACCCAAAATGCTCTTTAACATGGAATTTACAAAAGAACGGGTAATATAAAGTCATAAGTGAACCATATATGATATCATAACAATGAGTATGATTCTGTACTAAGGCAATGACATTATTTAAATCATTATACAGGAGGTTCAGACACTTACGAAGCAAATCAGACCTAAGGTAAGGGAAAATATCACAATCTCATTTTTATCCGAGATTGTTTATACTTTAGTATTTACTGGGGTGTATTTTATCATCCACATCCATGTTTCCTCAATATGTAATATTATTTTCATACACCTAAAATTGTTTAAATCCAATATTACCCTTCGGTGAGTTTTTAGTAAAAGATATGAAAGGAATCTTTTGTCGTTTTTCGTAGGATGTACTTTTTGACTTTTCCAACAAAAGTACCAGAAGAATGTTTTTTTAACTTATACAGCATGAATGGATTTTTTTAAAACATTATTTCCAAGAAGCTTACCTTACAAGTTTTCAAGTTTATTTTTAATCAACTTCTTTTAGTTTAGAATTGTATGACATGTTAAGAAAGGAAAAATGTTTTTGAAGTAGAAAGGATATTTTCCTCAAGAATGGAGTTCAAGTGTTTTATCAAAATTATTTTCCATCTAAGATAATAAAGGGTTCTGTTTATATCCCTATTATTAAATTGATTTGATTATGTTGTGATGGAATTATTTTTATGAATTCCGTTATCTTATATGAATTGTTTTATGATGTCACAATGTTTAAGATTCTCATTTTTATTACATGGGTTATGCTATGATGTATGGTTTATGATTTTGTGGCACACATAATAATGGTATCATTATGAGATGGGTGGGACCTATATCTCCCTCAAATTCATTGGGTAAAGATTTTATATCTCATGAGATAGACATGGCTGGAACGGCAGGTTAAACTGGTTCAGTGAAACAGGACTGAAACGAGGAATGAACTCAGTTCAGAAATGGACTTTGTCCACTAAGATAGTCTTAGAAATGAGTCTTGACTAATAAGAAATGATTCTCTATGATTATGTGTGTATGCCACAAAGTTTCCTGTTTTAAGTTATGATTATTGGTATTACATTTCACTACTATGATTTATCCCATGTTATGATATTATGATCTCTTTTGCAGGTTAAGATTTCCAAAATGTTATGTTATTATGAATATAATGTGATTGATATTTCTTTTGTTTACCCTTACTGAGCATTTGAGCTCACCCTTTTATGTTTTATTTTCCCCAGGATATAAAGAAAGGTTTTAGGTAAGAAAAAAAGGGGAATATCTTTATGGGATATGTTGAATATCTTTCACCATGATTAGAAGATTGCGTTCGGAGTTTCCAAAGACACTAAACTATTACGGTCCTCGTGTGTGTGTTTTTGTTATGTACTAAGCATTCCACAAAAATAATGTAATGTCCATGTACATTAGGCTTAGGGTCTCTATAAAAAGAAACTGATTGAAGCCATAATTCACACTTTCTAAACATCCCATATAATTCATTTCTTCAAAGACTTTTCAGAAAAATATGCAAGTGATTCTCATGGTATTTATATCTTTTGGAGTATATTATGATTTCATCAATAAATACCACAAAAAATTAATCAAGATATTCCTTGAAAACTCTATTCAATAGTTCCATGAAAATATAGGGTGCATTATTCAGTCTAAAAGGCATCACTGTAAACTCATAATGCCCATATATGGTTTGGAACACTATCTTTGGAATATCTGCCTTCCTCACACATAGTTGATGATATCCAGATCGAAGGTAAATGTTAGAGAAATATTATTATCCATGAATTTGATCAAATAAATCCTCAATTTTTGGTAGAGGATACTTATTCTTTATTGTAATAGAATTTATTTCCCTATAATCAATGCATAGACTCATGGATCCATCTTTCTTCTTGAAAAAGAGGATAGGGGCTCCCCATAGAGAAACACTAGGTCGAATAAATCCTTTCTTACTCAATTACTCTAGTTGTTTCTTTAGCTCCACTAATTCCACATTGGCCATTCTATAAGGATTATTTTATATAGGTCTTGCACTATGAATTAAATCAAAAGAGTACTCAACCTCCCACTCTAGAGGATGTCCAAGTAAATCCTCTCAAAATACGTCAATGTATTCTTTCACTATATTTACATCTTAAATTTGAGTAATTATTTCCTCACCCATAGATATTGGGTTCTCTTCCTCTCTAATAATTTCATTCAGTAGAGCTATTGGGGGTAGATCTAGATAATAATCATATATCAAGGTTTCTACTCTAAAAATTAGGGATTCTACACCAATTTCAAAGATTATAACTTCCTTCTTATTGAAATAAATATTAACGTCATAATTTGAAAACCAATTCATACCGAGAATTATATCAAAGTGATTCATTGGTATAGTGATAAGTTTTGAAACTAAAGCACATTTATGTGTCATGGGGGGACTGATTGACATGACTTTGTTGCAATGATACATCCCCTATGAGTTTTGACTGACAACTCCTTTATTAAATCAAATTGGACATGTCTAATTTTTTTGGAAAACTAGAAATATATAAATGAATTCGATGATCTATAATCAAATAATGCTTTGGAAAAGTTTGAGGAAACAATTAAAGTACCTACCACCACTTCATTAGAAACTTCAACCTCTATGGTTGTAATTGCAAAAGCTTTCTCTTGCTCTCGTGGCATTTTCTGAGGAAAGTTTCCTTAGCGCTTAGGAAACTCATTCACATAATGTCCCATATATATAAAATTGTAGCATTGAATATCATTTAATTGTTTCTTCCCCTTTCATTCATTATATTGATGACCCTTTTCTCCACACTTATAGCAGATTCCCATTCCTTTCAAGCATTTCCCATGATGATTCTTTCCACAGTTATCGCATAATGTGAATTGATTCATTCCCTTGTTCTTATTTGGAGCCTCACCTTTTCTATGGTTATCAGAGTACCACTTATTATCTTGGTTTCCCTTGAACAAATTTGATCTAGTAAACTCCCTCTCTATTTTGATGGAACTTAATACAATTCCATCATATGAATAAATTTTTTAGAGTTCAGTTTCCTTATAATACTTAGATTAAGACCTTAAAAGAAATGATCTATATTATCTTCTAAGTCACATACATAATCTATATCATACCTCGCTAGCCTTGGGAAGGTATCCTCATACTATGTAACACTATCTTCTTCCCTTTTCTTTATGCTAAGGAATTTTCTCTTCATTTCGGTTCATTGCTCACGAGGGAAATATTTTTTAAAGAATATTTCTTTTAAATTCCTTCATTCCATATCTTTTATTTCTTATTCCTATGTGGTATTCTAGATTAGGGACCACCATTGATCAGAGTTTCCCTTGAGACAATATATTACCAGCACTACCTTTTCATTTTCATTACATCCTAATGCCATAAATATATTTTCAAGGGACTTGATCCACTACTCAAATACCACGAGATTAGTAGTCCCACTAAAATATGGGGGCTTCTACCCCATGAAATGATCCAACACAAGTGTATCATGGTTATTCATCACAACCTGAGTATGTTGTCCCAATATGGTCATGATTTGATCTGTGGAAACATTGATTGTGTTGACTTGCTCAGTGGGGAAATCCCTAAATTTTCCACAATTATTGATTCTCATTCTTCCATTAGGTTCTATTTCTAAATAATTTCATACACTGTATTAGGTTATGAATCATAATTTATAATCTCAACTATAGAAGTAGTTAACATAAATTGAAATCCTATACATAGATAATCTCATAGACATGGTTTCTCTAAGGAAAAATTTACATTAAAATCCTTCATAATGTCTTGTAAAGAAAATGTGGATTGTCCTAAGCATATACCCCAGGAGTGTGAAACCAAAAGTGAATCAAGACCCATTCTAATGTACTAGGATACCCCGGGTCATGCTCGAAACTCCTTATCAGAGTTTTCACTCCTAGGTACATCTGTGCCAAAGCTACCTCTACCTTTTCGTATCCAAACATGGATTTATTTTCTAGAAATATCCACATAATCTATTCCTTACCAAAATTTTAGGACTTCCTTGTATGTTTATCCTCAAATACTACCTTAGGGCTTTGTTCCCTAATCCACATTTTCTAATCTAGTTTCCATGTTTGCTACAAAAGTTCCTCTGATACCAACTATAACACCCTGACCCTAGAAGCTCTGATCTGGTGCATTACCTATTACATTAGCATGCTTAAAAGGAAATAAATCCTAAAGTAATTATCATTTTAGTAGTCTTGAATAAACTAGATACATACATAGAACTCATATTACAATGAGAAAGGTGAAAAAATATAATACATAACAAAAACTAATAAATTGCATCCACAGAAACTCAATAAATGGTATCCTATTTATAACCTGTTGAAGGTAAAAAATGAAAGGGTTGAGATCAAATTATTAGTAAGGGTTAAAAATATAAAAATCATGAATCAACAATAATATAATTATAAACAAATTGGCATAGTCAATATGGCATGGTGAATAAATAAAAAAACACACACCATTAATAAACTGAGAATGAAACTGCATCCATAGATTTTATCATAGTGAAAAACTCATGGATAGTAATAACTGAAAATGAAAAAAATTCTTATTAGTTGTACGTCATGTATCTCACACATGATACCACTATACCATTTAAACAGTTTAAGTCTGTGGGTAGAAACCTGTCTGATTTTTGGAAACAAACTCGAAGGGTTTGTTGGAAACTAATTTATCTCATGAGACGCGTCGATGCATCAAGGGGATATAGTAGGCCCTATCCTTCACTTAATGTCCAAATCATTCCTTATACATAGATTTAATACAAATATCCCTATATAGTATAGAATACAGATTCATAAATATTTCCATAGTTAAAACAACTTTCCAAATAAACGTCGTATGTGAATTGGTATATGGCTTAAGAAAATACTCATATCCATGAAACCAGAATCTGGACATATAATATATTTATAATTTTAAATGAAAAATTATCTCAAAGGTGTATTAGGTACAACACATAAGTATTATTAGGTTCACAATACTAAGTAAATCTCAATGTAATGGAGATCGAGACAAAGTCCCTTACCACAATGTAATCAGTCGAATCATATGACCAAAACACAATAACCATAAAATTAATCATTTAATACCATGAATATAAAGAGAATAATGATATTATATAACAAATTGTAGTAAAAATACAACACATACAAGAAATAAGTGTCCAACAATAGAAATATCAAGGAAATGAATGTGAGAAGAGTAACCCCTTGCAAACATTTTGGCATGGTAACGGGTGTTATTTTGAGAGATTAATGGGAGGTAAAGGTGTATATCATAATATATATCATAAAGGAAGTATGTGGGTGGTGATAAAATATACCCCATATTTAGGAATTAAAAATAAAAGGACACAACATAGGGGGATTCTTGAATATAAGTGAAAGAGAGGATTCCTTACCTTATGATCGAAAGTGTTCTTGATTATTCTTAACAACCTGAATAATAAATTTTTGATTCATTAATTAATAATTAAATAACCTCATAAAAATTTAATTGATATGGTATAACCTTATTATGTTCATTCATGCCCTTTTTGATGGGTTTAAGAGATTCAATTTTATTGTTTTGGAAGCATTTTCTTCCTTGGTTTTCGTGACAGGTTTACTTCTATTCATGATTGTAAGTTAATTTGAAATGTGGTTAAACATAAATAATTGTAAATATATATTATTATTGACATTATAAATGATATTATAATTATTTTGGGTTATATACTTTCGGATGATTCATTAGTTAAAATTTATTGATAAACGCTTGGATTAACTTTGCGGTTTTGTGCATAATGAATTTTTTTGTATTATTATTTTTTATTATGAGTGTGTAAGGGTTTCAGAACATTTAATAAGTTAAAATACATATATTATGATCTTTTTAAACTATTAAAAAGGTTTAATGACCAGTCTTTAAGATATAAATAGAAATTGAAAACTTGTCGTCCTTAAATGTGATAAATTAACACATCTCCAATGGTATTTTCATTTTTAGTGTAAGAGGTGGGGGAAAGGAGAGATGATGATGGAATATTCCATTAGAATAATAAAATTAAATTACATTTATGTTACTGGAATTATCATATCTCCTGTATGTGGGTAGGTGAGTAGAGAGAAACAAAAGAATGGAACTTGTAAAAGAATTTGAAGGAAAAGAGAAGAGAAGTCCGCCTCTTGAGTACTCCTCCTTGTTAATCCCCTTAATGTTTTTTTGGCCTTTTGGTGAGACAAGAAGGTCTTGGACGTGGGGAATGAGCTTAGGGGGATATTTTAGCATAATTTAGGAAAGTCTTGAAGCTTCAGTGGTGTGGGAAGAATATGGGGTGAGGGGTGGTTTATATAGTGGAGGGGAGGAGGGATTTTACATCATTTTAATTATTATTTTAATATTTTTGCTCAAGACTATGAATAGTATTGATTCATATGATCCCAAATAATAAAAATTGGATGTGAGTTCGAACCAAGTGGTCTTACATTATCCTTTCATCACCTATGATGCAGTAAATCAAGTATTTAGTATTTATCATAATTTATCGTATTTTATAATTCATTAAAAATTCAGGTATTTCAGAAAAATCCAAAAAATTCACCCTAACCATTTTTTTGACATGTAGAATCCAAAAATGAACTCCATTTTTCAAAAATAATTTTATAATTATGATAAATTTAATTTTTAATTAAAAACATTATTTAATCGAAAAATACCAACACTTAAAATATTCATCTTTATTTTCAAGGGGCCTAAATTTTATTTATACATTCATGAGTAAGGTTACCATTCATAAGTTTCATATTACTATTACTAAGGGTAGGGTACTATTCATAAGGGTGTGATACTATTCATTAGGGTAAGTTACTATTCACTGAAAATTAACTTGATTCTATCTGATTCCAAATATCACCCTGATTGCAACCGTATATGTTCATTTTTAAAAATTCAAAACACAAAAGTGGAAAACTTATGTTTTATGGCTAGGTTATGACTATCTATTAAATAACCAAGTGTTGTTTCAAATAAAATTAGTGCTTTATGAAATATAGGCTATGAATAGAATGTATTTAATAGAAACATGCCATAAAATGTTTGTGGTGTTATAGGCGAGGTGTGATGTGGTTGTGCTTGGGTGGAGGTAAGCCCGCGTGTCTTCGGGTGAGGTGTGTTATGATCGTTCTGGTGGGGTGGTGTGTTATATGGAAGATATGGGAGTTACATGACATAAAATGTTGGGGTGTGGGAGAGGAATACTAGTAGGAAAGTGGTACAAGGGTACCATTATCAATGTGATTCTTATTATATTATATTACTTGGATTGCGTTATTTAGTGAGAATGACTTAGTGATGTTGGGGTGGATAGTTGAACTGTTTAGGTTTTGTTGGTTCATTTGTTTTCTCATTGGTGCATTAGTTTTATCTTTTTACATGTGCATGAGAGAATTTGGTTTTTTTACTAAGTATACTTGTATTCTCACCCTACGTATATAAATTGTTTTCAAATTTCCAAGAGTATTACATGGAGTGTTATAGAAATTACTAGATTGGGCCTTTGGATCAGTGATATTTCATTGCCTTAGCTTTTCTTTTGGGTATTTACTTTGGATACTTTTATCTGTATCAGTTTTATTTCTACATACATGTGGGATAATTTTTGTTTATTTTATATTATATCATGGTGTTTTTGTGGATTATTCATCTTATCTTCCTATCCCATTTATAGTATATAGGGTAATGCCTCCCATAAATAAGATTTTTTATACCCTCCGGGCTAGTTTCCAACCTGGAGCCTACTAGAGGTGGGACTTGGGGGTCATCATCTCTATCCCCTCATTGTGGTATCTTTGGAGTGATGGGTGTAACATAAATACTATACTAAATTATTCAAGTCATAATAAGGATTTTTTTCAAGTTTACATTGAAGGTGAGGAACACGTCATCAGGGGATACATATATGCTAGTTTCTAAACATAATAGAATGATTTGAAATCACAATCATGATATTTATTTTTCTTTGATAGAGGATCTATGAGATATAAGAGTTGTAATAAGTCAGTGGTCATTAAACCTATGGTAGAGTATGAGTATATTATATATTTTGATGCAACTAAAGAAGTAGTTTTGATATAGAAATTTATACAAGATCTTTATGTGGTGCATAATAGTAAAGATGTTATCACACTATATTGGGATAATACTATAGTAGTGGTTCTAGCCAAGGAGTTGAGGTCCCATCAATGGAGAAAACATATACATCAAAGGTATCATCTCTCGAGGGAGTTTTATCAATGAGGATAGGTCAAAGTAATAAGAGTTTACAAAGAAAACAATGTGGTGGGGTTGTTGACTAAATTCTTATTTCAGTTGAAACATGAATATCATGTGATAGATAGAAAACTAAAAGTTTTTATTAGTTGGTTATAGTTAAACTGGGAGTCTATTAGAGTTAGTTCCATAGAACCAACTAACTTTACACTTTTTAATACTTATATACTCATATACCATAATATTAATAAATATATTATCACATTTTGAGTGGTCTTATGCATAAGATTTATGTGATAATTTTATTAATGTATTTATTTTGTCAAAAGGTTATAGAAATTATCCACTATAATGAGAACCATAAAGTGTTATGACAATATTATTAAACATATATCCAATGTTCTTGATGAAATCTATCTGACAGGACACAAATAATGTTTTGAAAATTAGGTGTTGGATTATTGTAAGTTTACGAGGCTTCTTCTCATGAAAATTAATATCTAAGAAGGGGGGTTTTAAAGGTATACCCACCAATAAAAATTTCATATTTTACATGTTTCATTGGATAATCCTATATGCAGATGTGTGTATGGGCCCTTAGACTTGATATTGTTCTTAATGTATATCATAAATTGGGTACTTTGATATATTTTCAAAATCCATAATTACATATACCCATGGAGAAGTAGGATACATTGGGTGCATCATAAGTGGTATGACATTGATTGAATAAGTCAAAAAATGATTTGTCCTTTCTGAGTTAATATATGTATATATATCAGGATCTTTCATTAAAATTAAACTTCCTAATTAAGTTCATGGTCAAGGAAGTTTTTCAACATGTTTATTTCATATAGTCAAAGAAAGATATATCAAGCATATAGGTTGGTGACACAATTATGAAATATTTTTTAAGTCATATTGAGAAAAAATAGATTTTATTACATGGTAAGTGTTCATGTGTGGTTGTTTTCATTGAAACATTAACTTTTTCTGTATGGGTTCCTTGATGTGTTACTAGATGCTAATATTGGACTTTAGGTTAGTTAGCTTAATTCAACCAATAAAGAGGAATATAGTGTCACACACTAATTTTATCCAAAATCCTAGATTAAATTTTATATTTATTTAATATTTATAATGAATATTATTCTCACGACCAAGGAATAATAATTATTCAATTTGTGTTAATCACATGAATTTAGTCACCTTATTCGTGTTTAGAATATATATGATTTGAATATTAAATAATTTTTTATCCACCAGTTATTTAATATAATATTTATTTATTGAATTAATGAATAATAAAATGATATTTATTTATTTAAATAATTATTTATTATTTTAGGTTCAATAAATGTTATGGAGGATTGATGGGTTGAGTTAATATTCTGATGAAATGTTGTAGATTATTTAATATAATTTAAATAAATATTAATTTATATATTTAATAAATGATATTAAAATATATGTGAGTTGGTTCATGACATTAAATACAATAACAATAATATTATTATTTTATTATTTGATTTGAGGTCTATTTAGAATAAATACTAAGATGAAGGATCAATGTGAAAAACAAGTTGATTAACCCTAAGTATATAATATCAATTATATCATTTCTAAGGTTATGTGAATATTTTTTCATGTAATATTCTCTCTAGATAATTATCTAAGACTGAACGTAATTTCTCAAAAATTCCCTCAAGAACAAGAGACAATCTTCCTCCTCCCTTTTGTGACCAAGATAACATGATAAATAATTCTTCAATCTTAGAGGAATTATTGTTGTGATCAATGGATAATGATGATATGTACTTTATACCATTGTGTTAGGGCTTGAAGTTGCAATGATGACATTCTATGACACAGGAAGCACATGCAGATACAACTAGAGGAATTTTTCTTTAGATTCTTCACTGTAAAGACAATACAAAAGTGGATACTAATTTGATCATCAAAGATGAAAAAATTATAAATTTTTGGTGGTTATTATTATGAAGTAATCATAAATTAAATGTGAAAATGTCCTCCCTAAGAATATTTTTTGTTTTCATTCATCCATTTATACGGATTTATCTAAATAAATTGACAAAAAAACATTGTTAGTCACGAGCTCAAATGCTTCCATTTCACCCAAAAACCTTCAAGAATCACATTACCTTTGGTCATATCATGTATATAAACTCTATGAAATAAATAATAACATATTATTGGGACCATGTATCCAATTTTTATACCAAATGATTAGATTCGACAATATCTACATCTCAACTTGAGAGGGAGTCTTATCTGGTTTTCTCTTTTATGACTCTTTCTATTTGAAGTTGTGGAAACATAAAGTGGGTGTTAGAGTATTTATTATAGTTACATATTTAATATATGATTCAGTAGTAAAAGGTTTTTCTAGGTAAATATTTTTACATAAATTTATGATCCAAATTTTATATTTATTTCATCATCTGTAAATTATAATAACCCGACCTCACATTGAGATACAGATTCTTGATACTCTAAATCTATAAATTTAATAATAATTAATTTAATGGAGGATATCAAGGGTATTCCCTAGTGATTATGTCTTTTTGGGGTATCAAGGAGGTCTTAGGTGTGGAATGTAATGGAATGGATTGGAATGACTTATCATGTTAAGTATTTATTTGGAATATTTTTTTGTTTTTATGATGACAATTAATAGTTAGACCCCTTTTTTTACCATCCAAATCAATTTTTTTGTGACAAAATGGTGTTTAAAATATATTTTTTATAAAAATATATATAAATAAAAATAAAAAAATTAATAAAAAAAATTAAAAATTAAAAATTATGAATGAAGGAAAAAAAATTTTGTTTATTTTATAAATAATGATCTAATAAAACAATTTCATTACATTTAAATGCTCCCAAATAATGAATCATTGATTTTTGTTTCATTCTATCATGTTCCATTAATGATTACTTCATTACTTCCTATTACAACACATGTAAGACCAGTACCCATAATCATTTTTTTTAATTCAGTACACTATCATCATAAAAATCGATTAACCTACCTAAAACATATTCCATGACAAGCACTTTCATTTACACTAGGTTGATATTTTATATGATCATACCAAGTAATATTATTCATCTTAGAATTATCAAATATTTTATAACATATTTGTGACCACGTAGACAATTTTCATGGTGAAAATGAAAGATTGGTATTGTGGGATGAGAAAGGAAACTAAAGACTAGTGTAGCATGACCTCCTGCTCACTGTTATTCATATTTAGGTTATCAAACCTTATCATCCCTTGGATGACCCTTAAAGTTTTTGGACTCTCATATTGACACACTTATCTAATGTATCTTACCTCATACATAGTTGGAAATTACCCACAGTTGGAATATTGTAGAACAATGATAACTAGAAAGTTGTTTCTATCCCACTACTGATCATCGAACTCCCTAATTCAAAAATATTTATTCAATAATAGGTGAAACAAGACGATAAAATCTTGCATATATCTTCATAATCAACAACATCTAGAACCCCCCCCCCCCTCATAGATTCCCCTATCAATCCTCACCTTCACATAGAAACTCTCGGTGGACATCGTAATCAGCCTCATAATAGACCCATGGTACACCTCGTTCACCACCCTCACAAGGCCTTTGATTTGATGGATCACTATATCTTTCTCCACTTGTTCTACCCACACCACATTCTTTCTCTCTATCATCTCAATATATTCCACATACAAATCCACCACCTTCTTCACCCACCCCTTCTGCTTGTACTACCCCTTCTTCGCAAGCACCTATCTCATCACCTTCACCCTGATCCCCTCACATACCTAGTAATCCTTATGATTTCTCATATCCTTTTCCTTCTCTTCCACTCTCATCAATCCATTGAGTTCCTACACCCCACCATTTCAATTTCTCTTCCCCAACCCACTATTATTATCCATCTCCACCCCGAATCTTTCCAATAATAGGTTTGAACACTCACCCTTTGGATTTAATGATGATAAACTGAGCAGAAATTAAAACTTCCCATCATTCTAAATCTTTTCTAAATTCTCTTTTGGATATGGTCTAGTGGTGGTGGTGATTAATTTCTCAGCCATCTCAATATGCCTCTAGGTCTCCCTCATTAACTTATCCTCAACCATGTCCTCCCTAGACCTCTTATGCTTATACCTCTCCATGAAAAGGGTCTCATATTCATGATCAACATATGTGATGAACCAAGATTTTGGTGTCTCCTCAACCTTTCACTTCACGATCTGACCTAGGTACTTTATAGACTCCGTTACGATGTCCCACTTCATGGAGTTCATGTGGATGTGGTGGAGATCGCCAATGTTCTTGTTGCACCTTAAAGTGGTGATGATGTGACTGAAGAGGTGGTTTTTAATCATGTTCTCAAGTAATATCTCTTAAAACACCTCTAAGTAGCTACTGAAGATGTGGTTTGGGTTTTTTCCAAACACCTCTATCTACTGCTAGTGGTTCTCGCTCATGTAGTGGCACTTGAATCTGTTCTCATCCCAACATTTCTTCTGGAACATATAAAAATATCACCATAGTTTTTTCATCCCCTTGCCTTTGATATGGTTTTTTATGGATTTCAAGGTGAGAAACTCATTCTTTCCCATTAGAAATTATTAACATGAAAATCAAGTCTCAAAAGTCAGCCGAAAAAAAAGAACTTAAATTTTAACAATCTAAGAAAAAAATAAATATGAGTGAATTTTCTAACTAGTATGACCACAAAATTACTGAAATATGACTCTAGAAGAAAATAATAAATCTCATTCACAATCACCATTAAAATATGTAATCTCTAAAGGTTTCTAGTCACACCTAGATCTCCAATCAGAATTTATGACTACCAATAGAAAAAATAATGATGATCTTTTGAAAACACTTAAATTTTGAATAGTAATCAACTAATGTCAGAACCAAATTATTATTATTATTCAATTATTTCTAATTATTATACTAAATATTATGTAAGGATAACAAATCAAAAGGTTCCTACCAAAATCATTACTAATATACAAAGTTTAGATGCAATGAAAATATTTTTTAAAGAGAGTAAATTTTAGTGATCAAGAAATACTAGTTATAAAATAAATTTATGGTCAATCATGAACTTATGTATTTAAAAAACTTGTTCCATAAATTTGATTAAATTTATATTATTTTTTGGAAAATAAGACAAAATTTTTCCATCTACCTAGTGGGTACCCCTCCCCCCCCCCAATGTTTGCTAACATTACTTCAACTTGAACCCAACAAGAATACACCACCACTTTTCATTATAAAATCAAAAAGATGATTCATTAGATCATTTTTTAAAAATTTGGTGAGAAACACATGTTATTTCCTTCTAATATCATGAGAACTTACTAATAAAATAAGTTAATAACACATTATTCATCCATGTCAATATTTCATTAGAAATAGAAAATAATTGTGGAATAGATTGTGGAAGAAAGTGCATAAATATAAATGGATTGTAGAATCCTGAATTGAATAAGATTTTAATTTATATATATCAAAAAACCCTAATTTTATTCATACTGAGTTTATAATATGGATAAATTTACTGAGGTACTTTGTACACCCACTTTTTGGCTTCGAATGCATTCAATGTTGGATTGTTGATGTCAGATCAGATAGTGGGAAGGTGTGTGTTAGATTTAACGAGGCCACAGTATTGTGATAGAGATTCAAAAAGATCATTACAAAAATGGATACTTGTAAATAGACATGTGAGTGGGTTTTAGGAAGGTGGTATTGGAGTTTGGGGAGTTGGGTGAGTGTTGGAGAAATTGATTATCTAATAGGTAATGTTTGTTATATAGAGATAAAAAAATAAATTTTATCTGATTACATATAATGATAGTATAGTGGACAAGTTAGAAAATTATAATTATAAAAAATAAATATAATTATTTAAAAATATTTTTATGATTATGATAAATATAAATACAATTACAATTATTATACTTTTAATTTCATTTTTCATTATAATATATATATATATATAATTTTAATAATTACAACTTCAATTAAGACTAACTATAGTTACATTTTAAATTCATGTATATTTTTCTTCTCATGGTATAGGTGAAGTAAAAGTAACTTTGGTATTCTGAAGTATGAGCAGTTGGTTGAGGATATGAGAATTGGGCTTGGAGGAAGTTCTAAGACACATTTTTGGAAGATCGCAGGTCTTCATTTTATCCACTTATTTTATTTTAGTTTTTCATATGGAGACTCATTGAGTGACATTGAATTTTGTTTTTTATGGTTGTATGACATTAAATGAATATTTTAGGGTTTGAGATATTCATTAGTTATGATGGTTCAATTTATTTTCCACTACTTGATTCTTTATATGGTGTATATTATTATGATCAAAGAGAAAACACGAGGCTATATGGGTCTCCACATTAGTGGAACTATTGTGTTAGAACAACATGTTGCAATATGGAACCATCAATTTTCTTATATTTTATTTTGATATTTGGAAATATTGGTAGGAAATAGAAATAGTGATCAATATTGGAGAAGAAAATGATTTTATGATCAACACATTTGCAGTGGAAGTTCAAGTTACCAAGGAGTATTGAATAAGATTTATATTCTTATATATGTTTTCAATGGTATTACAAATAAAATTATTTAATGAAAACTTATTTTAATGTGTTTCTTTAATTTTATTTTATTCCTCAAAATACATGAATTGATTACAAAACCAATATTTCTAATGAATTGATATCTTATTAATTTTATGTTCATTAAATTTATCTTGAAACATTGACTTTCTTGTGATCATAATTCAGTGTACATTATATATATCTTAAATATTTGTATTCCTTGTATCATAGATATGACTATTTCTTAAGTTTTATACCATTTCTATATATGGTGTTTTACTATGAAAGTTGTTTGATTGGATGGGGAAATATTAATATTCCATATTCCTCAATCAGTATGGATATTTTTTATAAGACATATTGTTTGTGAATTAAATAAATAATTTAATATATGAGGAATTAATTGGATAATAAGTGATGGGTTAGGGACGTTTATAGATATACTCCCCTAGTGAATTAATAGGTTTCATGAGAAAAATTAGTTGTCTAGACTTAGTAAATGGTTTTTTGGAATATACATACCCATTGATTAAACTATTTTAGCACAAGGCTTTAATGGTAAATATATCATGATGTATGAGGTCATGGGTTCAAACATTAATCATTTCCTTAATTTAGAATTAATTTATTTTTATCCATGATATTTATTTATTGATATTATCCATGGATAAATTTCTTTCCCAAGTTATTGATTAAATTACATGTGTTTTTAGTTATTTACCTTTACATTATGATTATGTTTTATTATCTCATGATAGATTCCATTTTATGTAACCCTTAAAAATATTTTGGGCTCAACCTTATTTTTTTTACTTTCCCTAGGATATTAGGAAGGAATATTTAAATATTTATGATACTGGTGACTTGATTGAAAAAATTAATAACAAAGAAAGGTTAATATCATATAAATATTGGATATTTTTTTTCCTTTCTCTTACTGATATTTTTTTTAGTTGTTTTAAATTTTTTTTATCATGGATCCATCATCTCAAAAATTTTATTCATGCTATAAATATCATATATTTTAATTATATTCATTATATTCATATTTAAAATCATCCATAAAAGGAAGAGTTGAAAAATGAATTACACCACTCATGGTGATGGTAGGTTGTACGTACACATGAACATTGTTTTCAATTTTTGATGGATGGAATGAAAGAAATGTAAATAATAATTCACCATTATAGAATCATTATTATATCATACATATATATCATATATATCCATTAAATATATCCTTATTACTATCTACTTAGAGTAGAAATGTAAAACAAATCACAATGCTTTGTGGAGGTAGTAGTCAACACATACGTACATGCAACGTTATCGTTTTCAAAAAGATGGGAAGAAAGTGGATAATGGTTGTTACCTAATAATAATAAAAATATAGTGTATTTAATATACTTAATTAATTATTTTATAATGGATACCAAATATTTAGAGAAGTTATAATAATAAATAAAATTGAAAATGCTCGGTTAATAGTTATACCTCTTCATTGAGAAACCTTCTTTGGATTACACCTTAATCCTTGAAAGGATGGTATTATGGAAATAAAAAAGATATAGGATGTGTTTAATGAATCTAGGGTGATATTATGTTATGTATTGTCCGAGATAGGAGGCTAAAACATTGTGAATAATTAATGATAGGAGGTTCCCTTTTATAAGTGAGGGAAGAAGCACTCTTGGAATTACTGAAAGTGTTGAATTGATGTAAATTAATTTTTGTAGAAAAATGAATCCAAACTTATATAATTATAATATAAGATGAGTATTATTCAAAATCCTCTAATAAAATAAAATTTTAACTATTTTTGGTTATGTTTTAACCCTTATCTCTTAGTTTCAACCCCCTATTAACCATTTTGATAATTATCGCTATATCAGAGTTTTCTACTCTTTAAGAGTTAAGAATGATACGATAAATGGAATAGTGTCTTTTAAATAGACCGTGGATGATATTATATATCATATATAATTTAATTGTATGAATATATTATTTTTATGAATTTTAAATCATTTAATTAAATATTTTTTATTATTAAATAACATTAATGTCATTTTTGCAGCTATTCATTTAATTTGACTTTTAAAACAACATGACAGTAAATGAATTTGAATCTAAACATTTAACACATCCCTAATACGTTATATTTATCTATAAAATTCGTGTGAAACTATAAATTACTAAAAAAATAATTTTAGATTTTTTAAAAATGTTTACTTAACTTTTATACTCCTCGTAAAAGCATTGTGTTAGTGTTGCGTAAGAATATAAGGTAATTATATCATCACTAAAAATTAAAAATAAATTATCATGATAAAAATAATTCATATTTAAAATAACCATTTAGAACTGAATATAAGTTTTTTATCCCTATAGAAAAATATTTTAGATATTAAAAGTAATAAAGTTTCATTTTTGAATTTATCTTTTACTAACATTATAAAGGTTAAAATCAAAGTTAAATGGAAACAAAGAAATTTACTATGGTTACTATTAATATTGACTAAAAATAAAAGTTAACAAATTACCAAATTTTTATCAACTGATTCCAAATATGGAATCATTTTTTCAATATTCAATTTGTAGAAGTGGAAGAAATTAATTTAAGAGAAAAACACAATACGCAATGAAAAATAGTTTTCCATAAAATTTATTTTTAAGTATAAAAATGTTTTTATAAAAAATTAAAACATAAAATTGGTTCCAATGAACTTAATTTAATTTTTAATATAATTATATAACTAATGGTAATTTTAACCAATTTTAAAATAAAATAGAACTTTTCAAATTCTTGAAACAAAAATACAGTTTCCAATAAAAATCAGCATTTTCCACTATTCACTAGATAATCAATCTTTTCAGAAAATTACAAATAATACACCTTAAGATTATTTTTATATGATGGTTCTAAAAAATATATCTTTTTTATCAAATGAAATTTCTAAAATTTCCAAAAATTAATTATAATATTCAATCCCAAAAAGTAATAAAACCTATTTTTGAAGAAAATGTATTTTTGAAGAATAAAATGGCTTTCCTAAAAATTAAGTTTTTATTTATCAATAATTAATTATTAAATTATTACTGAGTAATATATTTATATATATTTCATAATGTGTATAATCCTATTCATACCTGTAAATTCAATGGTTAAGCGATAAATGTCACATAATAATATTTCAATTGTATAATGTGGTTTGTTTAAACATTGTGATACGTGTAAAGAAAACTATCTAAGAAATAAAATTTATTTATAAATAAATAAATCATTAAATCTCAGGGTGTTATAATTATTTTTATTTTCTCAAGGTATACATATCTCCATGAAAATGTGTCCTCAGACAAAAGAGGGGAGAGAGAGAATGAACATGATTCCATACACATCAGTGATATGATTTATCATGTATGTATTATTATATACTAGGATTGATGTTTCCTATTCCTTGAGTTCTATAATTACCGGAAAATTTTTTAATATTAGGAATTTTATATTATAATGGCTATTTTATTGTGAGCAGAAAAAAATATTACATTTCATAAAAACATTACACATCATGTGTAAATATGGACTTGTATAACAAGGAACATTAGAGGGATATAGAATTGGAAGAATATTACAATCAATAAAAAAAACTTCATAGGATTTAATTCACCCAATAAGATATCCCCTACCATAAATATCATAAAAATAAATATAATCATTAAGAAAACAATTGACATTATCAAAGGATGTGTAAGAACATTTGTAAGTGAAATAATGAAAGATAAAGAGAGAACGATGGTTTATTTCTAAGGAATTTTGTCATTTGGAATTAGGAAAATTGTCCAATATGGATTATTTGAATTATGACCATTAATCGATATGAAAGTTGGTCATTATTATTATCGTTATGTAGATGCATTTAAGTGATTATCATGATTATTTAATGATATAATCAAAATTTTGTTTTTTATAAAAGTATTTTTTATAGAAAGTTTATAAGTTTTAAAAAAAATTATTTTTAAGTAAATAATCTTATAGAAAACTTTTTAAATTATAGTATATTTTAATAAAGTCCTAATTTATTTTTATAACATCCAGAGAGTTTATTATTTCATAAAAATGTTACTTTTCAATAAATAGGGAATTTTTTATTTTAAAGTTAAAATTTGAAAATTTCATATAATTTTATTGATAAAATAAATATAATTTTTAGATTCATCACATTTAAATTATCATATAGTGAATTTATGGTAATTTTCTAAAAAAATATTTTTTTTGGGTGAGAAATTGAAAAAACTGTTTTTTCAAGTTATATGTGTATCAAATTAAAATTCACAATTATCACTTTTATAAATTGAATCAGTTTAAATGGATTAAATATTTGGAATTATAAGGTTCAAATTATTCAATTATTTTATTTTCATTTTGAGGCATAAAAAAACTTACCGTGGAAAAAGAGTTACTATGTATAGGTAAAATAATATAAAGGTTAAAATTAAAAGTTAAAGACTTAAGAAAACTAAAAATGAAAGAATTAAATGGGTGTTTGAGGTTTCATAACATCCTTAACCAAACTATTAAACATTAATTATCAACTAAATTATTTGAAATTAATTCCACCCAAAAGTGGTTAGCATTAAATACAAATAATCATTATTTAATCACTTAAAATCACTCCTCCTCAAGTATAAATACCCCCATTACCTTCTCAATCTCCACACCAAAGACATTAAGCATATATATTCACTAAATTACCCAATAAATAGTATCTCCAAGGTTGTTTTAAGTTTATTCATATTCTATTTTTATCTTTAAGGAGAATCCTCCAAAGGTAAGGGATTTATACCTCCACTTTTTCAATTCAAGTGATTATTTCATATATTTGTTTTGATTCCCAATTTATTATGTTGTAAAGTGTTTATAAACACCCCATTTATTTTATATATTATTTTTTATTATTTATAGGTTTATTTTCCTTATCATTAAACCCATTTCAAGACTCATTTTGTATACCCATTACACTACCAAAATAAACCCTCAATTTTCCAAGAAATATTTTCATGCCATGAATACACAACCATATTTTCATTCAAGGGTATTCATTAAAATGTATCTTTAAACAATTAATTGGGGATACTTATTTATAAAACCCGCATTCCCTACTCATGGGTTAGAAATGATATGACCTTTTTGTTTTTGATCAATGTGGCACACATAATATTAGACCTATGAAAGGTCTGACCTGATAGCAATCCAATGCATTGGGTAAAGAATTAATCTATAGAGATAAAATTTTCATTATACCTTGGAATTATTCCTTGGTAATTTTTTGATACCTTGGTCAAAATACTTGGTAATATTTTTTAATACACCTTAGTAGTTGATCTATGGTGATATGTTTGTGAATGTCTCGACGTTTATGTTGTTACCACATTTCATTGTTATGCCTCATGTTAATATATTCATGTACTTACATTATGCCTCATGTTATTATGTACATGTTATTATGTTGTGCTTCATTTTTTTCCAATTATGTCCTTTTACATTTTTTATCCCTTACTGGGCTTTATGCTCACCCCTTTCATTTGATAAATGTCCCCAGGAAATCCTATGTAGTGATTTAATATAGGATGGAAAAATAAGGAATCATTTCAATAGGATTTTAATTTTTTTTATGTTTCTTTTAGTACCAAGTATTTCATTTACTATATACCTAGTTTCTAAGACACAAAACCTCAAAATATACTTCAAAGTTATTAATGTAATATTTTTTTTTAATGAATTGTGTTAAAAGACATGTATTTAAAAGGTGGGTCTCCATAAGAATGGTAAGAAGATATTAAGAAGAGACAGGGGATCTACATTGGATGGATGTAAATACTATCCTAAATTATTCAAGATTTAATAATGATATGTTTTGGGTTTATTTAGAAGATGAGGAATAAGTCATCAGGGGATACATAGATTCTAGTTTCCACACATATTATAATGATCTGAAATCACATTCATGATATGTGTTCTTCCTCAATGGAGGATCTGTGAGATGTAAGAAGTCTAAGAAACTAGTTTTCATTAAACCTATAGTAGATTTCAAGTATAATACGGATTTTGGTGTAGATAAAGAATCAATTTGGATACAAAACTTTGCACAAGATCTTGATGTTGTGCCTAATAATAAAGATGTTATCACACTGTATTGGGATAATATTGTAGTTGTGGTTCTATCAAAGGAGTCAAGGTCGCATCAATGGAGGAAACATATACTTATAAATTATTTTCTCTTGAGTTAGCTTTATCAAAGTGAAGAGGTTGTAGTGAGTAGAGTTTCCACATTAGAAAATGTGGTGGGATCATTGACTAAAGTCCTATATCAGTTGAAGCATGAATATCATGTGAGATCTAGAGAACTAAAATTTGTTATCATTTGGATTGAGTGCAAGTGGGGGTATATTGGAGTTTGTTCCCTATAACCAAAAAACTTTGTAATTTCAATTACTAATATATTCAAATACCATAATATTAATAAATATCTTATCAAATGATAAATGTTCTCCTGCTTAACATTGATTTGATAATTTCCTTAATGTATTTGTCACTTCAAAAGGTTATAGGAATATTATACTATAATAAGAACCTATAAGTGTTATAAAAATATTATTTAACATATATCCAATGTTATAGATGGAATTTTTATAATGGGACAAAAATGATATTTTGTCTTTCAGGTGTTGAATACTCGTAAGAGGATGTGGATTATTCTCATGAAGTTTAATATCAAAGAAGATGAGTTATGAAGACAAAACCACCAACATGAATTCAATATTTTATATGTGTCATTGGATATTACTATATTTTGGCATGTGTATTGGTCATTAAAATTAATATTGTCATTAATTTATATCATAATTCGATTAATTTTATATACTATCAAAAACTGTAACAACATATGCTCATAGAAAAGTAGGATGTGTTAGGTGAATCATAAGTGATATGACATTGATGAAATATGTCAAGAAATTATTTATCCCCTTAGAGTTAATATAATTAGGTATCCTATTCTCTTTGATTGAAATTAAACTATCTAATTATGTTCATGGTCATGTAATTTTGTCAATGACTTTATTTCAGATAGTTAAAGAAATATATATAAAGCATATAGGTTGGTGACACAAGTATGCAATTTTTTTATGAAATATCGAGACCAATATATTCTATGACATGATAATTTTTCAATTCAAGTTGTTTCCATTGCAACATTGACGTCTTTCATTATGTGTTCCTTAACGTGTTGTGAGACGTTAACCTTAAACATTAGATTAGTTTGCTCAATGCCATTTAGAAAATGCATCAAGGTCCACACACTAATTGTATACAAAATCTAAGATTAATTTTTACTTGAAATTAACAGTTATAATAAAAATTATTCTTAAGACCAAGGAATAATTATTATTTAGGTTATGTTGATCACATTAATTAAATCACCATTTTCGAGCTTAGAATATATAGGAGTTGAATTTTAAATAAATATTTATCTTGCGATTATTGAAAATAATATTTATTTATTTATTGAATGAATAATATAATGATATTAATTTATTTAAATAATTATTTATTATTGGAGGCTCAATAAATGTTGAGTATTAACGGATCGAGTTAATGGTCTGATGAAATGATGAATATTATTTAATATCCTTTAAAAAAAATTTAATTTATTTATTTAAGAAATTTTGTTTAAATATATGTGAGTTAGCGCATGTCATGAATTATAATATTTTTATTTTTATTTTTATAATTTGATGTGATATTTACATAAAATAAAAAAATCTCCCAGATAATGAAACTAGTTTCATTCCATCACATTCCATTAACACTGGGAGTTTTTAATTCAATACATCATCACTGTAAAAAATGACTTCCTACTCAACACATATTCCATGAAAGGAACTTCAATTTACACTTGATCATCATTTGAGACGATCATACCAAGTAATATGATTTATCCTAGAATGATCACATATGTGATAAAATATTTGTGATCATGTAGACACTATTCATGGTGAAAATGAAATATTGGTACTGTGGGATGAAAATGCAACTAAAGCCTTATTTAGAATGACCTCTTGCTCACTGTTCTTCATATTGCGGTTATCAAACCTTGTCTTCCCTTGGATGACCCTTCAATCTTGTGGACTCTCTCATATTAACACACTTTGATAATGGATCTATCCTCATACGCAACAACAGAGTACCCTTTGTTGGAATATTATAGAATAATGATAAATAGGTAGTGGTTCCTATCACACTACAGATCATCTCACAACCTAATTCAACCAGCTTTATCCAATCATTGTTCAACCAATACTAGTAAATCTTGTATATATATTCATAATCAACACCCTTCATCACCCACCCCTCATATATTCCCCTCTAAATCCTCACCTTCATAGAAAAAATCTCTAATGACACCATAAGAAGCCTCACAATAATCCCATGGTACACCACATTCACTACCCTCACAAGGCCTCCAATCTGAGGGATAAATGTCTCCAACTCCACCTATTCCACACACAAAACATGGTTTCTCTCCAATATCTTAATCTCCCCCACATGCCAATCCACCACCTTGCTCACCCACCTCTTCTTCTTGTAGTAACCATTCTCTTCCAACTCCTTTCTCATCACCTTCATCATGATCCCCTCACACATCCAGTAATCCTTCATTCTTATAAGCTCATTTACCTTCTCCTCCTCTCTCATAAATTAATTCATCACTGAATCCCCTCCATTTCCATTACTCTTCCCCAACCCCCCACCAACATTCCTATCCACCCCGAATCTTTCCAATAACATGTTTGAACTATCACCCTTGGGCTTAGATGATGATGAACCAAATGAAAATTCAATATTCATGTTATTCTCAATCTTTTATTAATTCTATTTGGGAGATGATCTGATAATGGTGGTGATTAATTGCTCAACATTCTTGATCTACCTATGGATCTCCCTCTCTTGCTTCTCATCCTCAACCATGTATTCCCTACCCATCTTGTGCTTCAGCCTATTTGTGAAAAGGGTCTCAGAGCCTTGATCGATGTAGGTGATGATCCAACCTTTTGTTGTCTCCTAGAAATTTCACTTCTCGGTTTGAACTAGGTACTTCAAAAACTTTATTAGTGTGTCCCACTTCATTGAGTTCATGTGGATGTGGTGGCGATTGAAAATGTACTTATTGTACATGATTATGGTTTTGATGTGACTGAAGCGGTGGTTGTGCTTCACGTTCTCAAGGAAAAATGCCTCAATCTCCTCTATGTATCTACTAATGATGCAGCTTGGGTTTTGTCCAAACACCTTCATCTATCACTGGTGTCTCTTTCTCATGCAGTGGAACTTGAACTGTTCTCATCCCGACACTACTTCTAGAACATCTGAAAATACCACCATAGTTTTTTCAACCCATTGGATTTAAAAAATTTGACGATGGATTTAGGGGTGAGAAACTCATTCTATCCCATTTGAAATTACTAACTCAAAAATTCAAAGTCTCACAAGTTAGCAAGAAGAAAGAACCTGCATTTCAATATTAAAATAAAAAAAATTGTTATGAGTGAATTTTCTAACTAGTATAATCAAAAATTTATCAAAACATGACTGATAGAAAATAATAAATATCATGTAAAGACCCGAATCCCAGTATCCCAGAGTCGGTGCCTTAATTTATTACATTGGCATAAATACATGACTTTAATCCCAAAGTAATGATCGGTTTAGCATTCTTGTAAGCCATACCATATACATAAACCTTACATTACAATTAAAAACATAAAATACAACATATAAAATCCTTTTACAATACCATTATTCTCCTAGGTTAACCATGCATATCAGTCATAATACATATCTTGGAATCTTGGGAAAAATAAAACATAAGAAAGGGGTGGGCTTAGATGCTCATTAATGGTAAGCGTACAGTGGAATCTATTGTGAATAAATAAGCATAAACATTAAGTCAAGGTGAATAACTGAAACACATCCCATTTAAACATATCTTGAGCATAATATAACCAGAAAAAATAATACCATATAAATACTCACACAAGATGAAAAACATAAAAATTGATATTTTAATAGTCAAATAATAAAATAGAATATAAATAACTAATCTCATAATGAGGTAATGAAAAAATTTGGACATCATAAACATATATTTAAGGCTTCAACCAAGAGACAATATATAAATGGGTAAGACATTAGCCAATATACAAACTAGTTTGTCTCAGGAGACCTATCACTGCATTGAGGGGCTATAGTAGGCCACACCCATCACTTACTAAGTCCAATGCATTCCTCATATGAAAATGGTGAAACATAAACAACATACACATTTGTATTGAAAAACTAGCATATAAAATGTGGATAATTTAACCATAAACCATGAATGGTAGCAAAATAGAACATCTACAATCAAACTGATCATAAACCCTTCAATAAAATATAGTAAATGTTTTCATAATAGATCAACCTCAATTAATCATAAAATCCATAAAATTATGTTGACATAGATTAAAATATTATAAAAAAATCATTAAAATTTCTTGAGATAAATACCCCTTTTTTACGTTGAAATCATTTATTTTAAAAGTCAGGAAGTTAAAAAAGAAAAAAGAAACATTGAAAATAATCTTTTAATATTGGAAAGTAATATTCAAAAAATTAATGTATCATGACATCAATAAAATAAACTCCGACCATAAAAGTTAAAAAACATTCCTTCTATATTTTTTCGAAAAGTTCATAAAGTGCCTCATTTAGAAAAAAAAAATATATTTATTTCAAACCATTTTATAATAAGTCAAAAATGGGTAAAATAACATTAAAAAAATTTTAGTATAATAGTAATAATATTTTGGAAACATTTTTAAGAGAAATTGACATGGATGATAATTTTTTTCCAACAAATACATGTGTATAAACAATATCGAATAATAATGAGATTGTGAAATAACCCTTACCTTGTACTTTCCATTAGTTGGATGTGATTTAACCTCTTATATAATGGTTTAAAACATGTTATTAATTTATACTAGAACCATATCTATATCTATGATATCATATATGATCCTCTTATATTATCTCATCACCCATTTGTTAATAATATTTGGTTATTACCCTTGTTTCAGGTGTTAACTTCTTCATTTTCCTATGCATGTTTTGTCATGTAAGGAATGTTTATTATGAATATAATATATTTATTTCATATATATAATGATATTAAGTTCATAGATATTATATTAATTATTTATATATATATATATATATAATCATCCATGAATGGTTCGAATGGAAAATAAATCACATCACATCGTGGAGATGGTAGGTTGTACATACGTATGAGCAACAATATCATTCCATTAATGGTGAAAGGATAAATAATTGGATGGTATATTAATTATAAATAATCAATATAATGTCATATTTAATATTTATTTCCATTATATCAATCATTATACCCATCCAAATAACATAGTGATGAAAAATAGATTACACTATGGTGTGGAGATGGTAGGTCGTATGTACGCACAAGTGGTAATTTTGTTTTTCATAGGATGGATAAAAGGTGGAATATAGTTTTATATAATCATAATAACTTCTTAGAATATAGGTTATATAAGATTTATTATATTATTATAGAAAAATACATGAAGAGAATGTATAAGAAGAGATAAACAAGGATGAGTTAGTAAAAATGATTACCTCTTCTTCAACGGACTTCCTTTAGATCTCTTCTTAAATGATATAGGGTTGGTATTTTTGGAATACCAGAACCTCCAGAACATATATAAGTATTTTGGTAAGACAAATTTGTAGGTTTTGGTATAGATATAAGGCTCAATGTGTTTTAATTAAGTGAGTGATGGTATGACCTTTTATAAGATAGGGGAGCGACACTCTTAGAGTCCTTTAAAATATTAAATTAATATAAATTAATTTCCTTTTAAAAATGGGTCTAAAGTGATTTATTGAGAATATTAGATGAGTATAGGTCTAAATATTATTATTAAATTATTTTCATACAAGTCTAGGACACATTATTAAACATATCTTTTGTCTTTAACCTTTATTTAAACTCTTTAACTCTTACCGTGATAACTCGGATTTTTACTTTTTAAGGGTTAATATAGTTACTATAAAATAACAAAAGATCCCAAAATGGATCATTGATGACTTATTTAACCTTATTAAAATAAATTGGAATAATTTTATATTTTTATAAATTTTATATAAATAAATAATATATTATTTATTTTAAAGTATCATTCATTACAATTTTGACACAATTCATTTCTTGACATTTTAAAAAATAGAAATACACAAGATTACTTAAAAACCCTTAAATACATCCATAATATGTCTATTTTATCTAAAAAATTATTTTATTAAATTAATTAGCTCAAATTATATATATTTTAATATTTTTAATGACATTTATTTGATATATCTATTATTAAACAATTACTACATCATCATTGTGTAAGCTTGTAAGGTAATTATTTATTTACTAGAAATTAAAAATAAATTATCATGATTAATATAAAAAATTTAGATTTTAAATGAATATTTATAGTCGAATTTATCTTTTGTATAACCCTATATTAAAAATTATATATTTATAAAAAATATGAGTATGTCATCATTGACATCTCTTTAAATAATATATAATAAATTTCATGCTCTCATCCAAGTGGATTAAAAAGGTTATAATCTTAGAAAAAATATGCTTTTTGTTGACACCCACTTAACTAATGATATTTGGACAAGTTTTTGGCTAATTTTAATGACATCATAATATTAATTTTAATCATAGTTACTTGATCTACCCTTAACCATGGTAAAAACAATATTACTAAATTTAATATTCATATTCCCAAAAATAAAATAAATATATTTACAAAATTTGGAACCAATGATTCCAAATATGGAATATATTTTGAAAAAATAAAAACAGAAAATTTTTAGTAATTAATATTAAAATAATATCATTGATGAAATGAGAAAACAGGTTATTAAAATGAAAACGTACAAAATATTGTAATGTTTTTATATTCATATTCAATGTAAAATTGATTCCAATAACATAAATTGAATTAAATGATTTAAAATTAACCCAATTTTTCTTTAAAACTAAATAAAAATATAAATGAATATAATAAATTATTTAGATGAAAAAGATGTTATCAATTAAAATACAATATTTTATCACTATTCATCAAAACATGATTTTTTTCAAAAAAATAAAAAAAAATCAACCAAAGTAAATTTTATATTCTATTTTAAAGTAATAAGTTTATTTTTTTAAATAGAATATATAAAAGTTTCAAAAATTGGATGTAAAATAGGTTCACAATTAAAAGGAGGTAAAACTATATTTTTAAAAAATATAACCTTTTATGATTAAGATTGGTTTCATTTTTATCTTAATCCTATAAAAATTATTAGATGAATTTAAAAACATTTTTTTTATTATATAACATATATATTTCATTAATATCTTTCATTAATAGTGATTAATTTAATTTGTTATGATAATATTCCAATATGGGCATAAAAATTGTTTTTTAATAAAAACATATCCTTTATATTTAATTCATTTTTAGTTTCATTTACAATTAATTGGTAATCAATGATTTTATTTTATAAAAATGTGTAAAATATATTTTCATAATTTAGTTAATCCTATTTAAAATCTCCAACTAAACTACTATTGTTAAATTAATAATATTTAATAGTATATTGTGGTTTGTTTAATCTCAGTGTTGCTTGCAATGTGAGCTATGGAAGAAGTTAAATTTATTTAAAATGAGACATAATATAAAATATTGGGGTGTTAAATTCTCCCCTCCTTCAATAAATATCATCCTAATAATTTGAAATTTCACTTCAAAAATCAAAGGTTAATACTTGAGAATTCCTTTGTGGGAAATCCTTATAGGAAATAGGGTTAATAAAACAATATTTTCATAAGAGGGAATTGGAAATGATAAGGTCACCACCAAATTAGGCTTTAGAATAGGATAACATTATTGGAAAGTGAAAATTGGTTCATGGAAGAGAAATCAAACCATCGAGTTATGATGTAGAGTGTTAGAGAATAAGGTCATCAGAAAGTATACCATCACAAAATCTTAAATTTGTGATGGGTTAGAGAGGCCATTGATTTCTTAGTAAAAATATTAAATAAATAGTGTTTTTCATTACAATTTACATCCCTATAATTGAGGGATTATTTTACTATCTAGATTAGAACATGATAAAATAAACATAATTGATTTATTTCCATTTCATAAGTATAATCTCATTCTTTGGTTGTGGTTTGATCTATTTTTACTTCATTTCATAGCGCAAGTTTCATCATGAAGTAATACATTAACCTATAAAACCTTTTTAAAAGATCAACTTAAACCATTTCATATGTGGTTAACATTTCCAAAATGACCTTAGCATTAATCATTCCACAAAATGAATTAGCACTTATTTGTCATATTCCAAACATGTGAATACCTTCATCATGTATTCTCTTGAAACATAGCAATAACATTAATTTCAATAAAACATTATTGAGAACATGCATGCTTACTTATTCATTAAATATAACATAGATTATTGGATATACATCATAAATCCAAAAAAAATAACTTCATCAATGATGGAAAAAACCACTTTTTCAACAAACCATTAATCAATTCCAATGTAGCCAGTACTATCTAATTTACTTTATCAAAAACAATCATCTATTTATTCTGAAATCATTATCTCAATGTCAGGAAAATATTAAGGGTTATATTTCCCCCAAACATATATTTTCCAAAAATATTAACTTGCTACTGAGTCACTTTTCTTGGTACCATTCATTATATAATCTCAAATCCTTAATGAAATAATACTATTGTACAATCCTTATATATCTTATGACTTTTATATCTATAATGTCATGACATAATTATTGAATCCAAAAACACAAATACATTAATTATTCCACTTTGACTATAGTAACAACATAATCTTGACCTTGATCCCTTTTCTTTTTCTGATCTATTTTCCTTGAAAATTGGGTCTTTCATTTTCATAGTGCCCTATCTACTTATAGTTAAAACATTACAAATTTACAGTTTCTTTATTTCCTTTAAAATCATGGGCTTGGTGGCCTTTTTATCCACACTTTTAACAAACCCCCATTCCGTTCAAGAAAGTAACAGGGTGCTTCTTCTTCTAATTATCACATGTGAGAAAATATTTCTTTCACTTTTTCCCTTTATCCATATCTTTATCCACCATTATCTTATTCTCTTTAATTCTTTAAAGTCGTAATACTTAGATAATTATTTCTTTGTCTTGAAAGGACATTATACTTTATCTTCATATGATGAGAAATTTTGGGAGACCAATGTCTTTCATAGGAATGTCTTTAACCCCTAAAAGAAATGATCAATCTTAATCCTTGATTTATGCATGTAGTCCTTAGCATTCCTTTATAACCTTATATAGTTGGCTTCATGTTTACAAACATTCATGTCCTCCTTTTGACTCGGGCTCAAAAATTGGCTCTTCAGATCTGCTCATTGTTCATGAGGAAAATATTTTCCTTGGGAAATTTTCCTTAAAATCCTTCCACTCCATGTTAACTATTTCCTCATCCTCCTTAGTGTTTTGAATCAATGACCACTATTTATCTGCATATCCAAAAAGATGATAAATTTCCATGAAACCCTTCTCCCTTTTGTTACTTCCTAAATAAATAAATATATTCTCTAAGTAACTTATCCATTACTGAGCTACAAATGGATTTTTAGTCCCATTAAATGATGGAGGTTTTCATCTTAAGAAGTGGCATAACATTTTTCTACCACATTTTGGATCGGGATGCTTCATATGGGTAAGGTTATTGTTCATATCCTAAGTCCACTATCCAAATATAGTTATAAGTTTCTCAAAACCAGTTTCAATTCTAGTTACAACATCATTATCTTGTATAGTATGGAAATACCTACATGGATTATGTGCATTGATACAATTTCCATTTCTTACACTGGGCACCATTTCTAAACATTGTCATACACTATATTTGTTTATGAATCATAATTCATAATTTAGAACTAATAAAACACTTAACATAAATTGAAAATTTATGAATAGCTAATATCATAATCATAAACATTTATTTTTTGGGGATATATTTACTTTTAAATATTTCATAATGGTTTGTAATGTAAATTTGAATTATCCTAAGCATGCCCCCCAGAAGTGTCAAACTAGGTGTATATTAAGGCCCGTTTTTGTGTACCAGGTTACACTAATTTAGGCCTGACACACCTTTTATAACACCCCAAGCTTCCACGGTACGTTTCCCTTTGAATAATGCAATAGCTTGTATTATACGTAACTTCGAGATTCTAACACACCGTGACCAATCAAAACAGCCGTTATGAATAGTAATACCCACTTTTTGAAATTTTATAAATTTTAGATTTTAAAATGGACTTCATTTTTGTATTTGGAATATTGAAATTAGCCTAGGGTAAAATTTTGGTATTTTTCTGAAAACTTTCAATTTTTGATGAATAGTGAAAATTACTAAATTTTAATTAAAAACAAATTTTTTAATCAAAATAATTAATAATGATAAATTATGAATTTGTGAGGTTTTAAAGTATATTTAGAATATATTTTTACCATTTAATACAATGTTGGTCATTGGACATAATTTCACATTTAAACCGGACATAAACAAGTGTCAATGTTTTGATAGTTATTATTTCTTAAAAACACGCTTTTTGTTTTGACGGTGGGAATTAATTTCTTCCACTTCTGTGTTTTGAATTTGGAAAAATGGATTCCATATTTGGAATCAGTATGTCCAAATTTTGTAAATAGGTAACTTTTATTTTTAGACATTTTGAATAATTACTTCAGTAAATATTTTATTTACCATGGTTAAAGGGTAAATCCGGTAAATAAGGGTAAAATAATAATAATATAATAATAATAATAAATTACCCTAAAACGTGTCCTAACCCTATTGGTTGATACATGTGCGACCATGGGAATTTTTGGGTCGATTTTGGGACCCCATAGATCCACTTGTAAGTGATAATGACACTTTATATTAATTAAGTTAAAGTAAATACAAAAATGACATAAGCATATATCTTTTAGAAAAACAATTTTTACATAGGGTTATATATGTTATATTTTCGACTATAAATATTAATTATAAATATAAAAATATTTCCTACATAATGGTATTTTATTTATAATTTTTCAATATTGAATAATTAAATTTATTTATGACACAATAATGATGCAGTATTTTCCTTATTAATGAAAGAATCAAATAATTAGTATTATAAATGTTAAAATAAATATAATATGAAAGTTTTGATCCCATACACGAATTTTATTGGTTAATATTACATGTTAGAATTTTTTAAATGAATTTGGTTCGAATTAATAAAGTTGTTAAGACTTTAACAAAAATAAATTATTAAATATTGTCAAAATTGACATAAATGAGTTTTTAAAAAAATATTATATTATTAATTAATATTATATTCCTAAAAATATAAAGTTCAGCCAAAGGACTTATATCATGATATTTGTATCATTAATGGACCACTTGGTGGTATCTTTGATGTATATAGTAAGTTTATTAACTATATAATATAAAAATACAACGTGACATGGTAAATGTCAAACTAATTAACTAAGAGTTAAAACTAAAATATAAGGTTAATATAATGACCCAAACCTGTCTAAAATATATTGGTTGAAATTATTTCGACCCATACCTACCTTATAATTTTAATAATCCACTTTTTAGTAATTATAAACCTAATATGAATTTATTATAAATTAATACTTTAAGTTTTTTCTAAAGAGCCCCTCCTCCCCCTTATAAAAGGACACCACTTATAACCAATCCTTCATACCTTAAAAGCCTTTTGGTTCGGACAAACCCTGACCCAATACCCTCTCAAATAAACTACCTTAAACCTATAGGTCTTACTTCAGTCATAAAGCCAGCCTAAGGAGCCCTTTTGATCAAATCAAAAGGAAGAACCCGAAGAGGTAATGATTTCACCACCCTCTTTCAAGTTCCTTTCTTCTTCCACTTCCTTTTTCTTTTTTGTTTACATTCTAAAATAATAACTCCAGTATATTATATATACTGTGATGTTATTATAATTATGGTACAACCAAATTCATTATTCTATCCACCCTTTGAATGACATGTCACCATACGTGCGTACGTACGGCTTACCGTCTCTACGTCGTGGTGTAATTGTTATTCAATACATTATTATTTGGATGGGTATAATAATGATGTGTATTTGATGTAAATAATAAATATAAAATGATAAGTATTATGTATATATGATATACCATCCAATTATATATTATTTTAATATCAAAAGAATGATATTTTCACTCGTGTGTACGTACGGATTACCGTTTTCACGATGTGATGAGATTCATTTCCAAGTTCACCATTCATCGACGATTATAAAAATATATATTACTAATAAGTATGTAATATATGACATAATAATGCTACTAGATATATATATATTTATATATATAAGTATTTATATACTTACATATATCTTATTCAGTTACTTCCGTTCAATACTATATGAAAAGGGAAATAGCGTTTATGCGTACGTACGGACTACCGTCTCCATAAATAGTGTTTTCCATTTCATATATATGTCTATTATACATATTTATATTCTAAATATATATGATATATAAATAATTTTTTATATTCTGGAAGTATTTAAAACATGATCTCAGTGATACAATCAAGAGTAACAAGTTAAAACACGTACGATAAAGAAAGCGATTATTACCCGAAATATTAACATAACATGGAAATTATTATTAAATGGGTAGTATAAAGTCATAAATGAATAGTGTATGATATCTTAAATATTAATATGGTTCTGTTATAATTTAATAACATACTATAGTCTTCATACAAGAGGTTAAACGTACCCTCGACTAAAGGAAAGTGCAAGGTAAGGGGTTTTCATCTCACTCCTTATTCCCATGAGATTCATGCCATATTGCCACTATTACCTTTTGTGTGGTGTATGTACTGCCCATAATTGTATTCTTTGTGTAATACACTTTAATTTAGGTGTATTTACATATTCATTATATAATACCTCTTTCATTGGTTGTATGTTTCGTAATTTACCAAATTGGTAAGGGTTAATTTCACAATATCTTTATTATCCGAGGTTGTTTTTACATAAGTATCTACTAGGACATATTTATTATCCATTTCCATGTTTTATGAAAGATTTTTCAAATGTATTTTTTTAAGGGATTTTTTTTACTAAAACATCATTTCAAATGTTTTAATATTTATTCTTCTAAATTTTTCTCATTAATGTCCATGTCTTCAAAATGGGTTTTAAGGATTTATTTATATGGACATGAATGTTTTTAAAATGTTAATTCCTTTCAAAAGTTTAAAAGTGGTATGGGAAAATTTGATTCAAAAATTTCTTTAAGTGACTTCTTTTCTAAATTGTGTGACTTTTAAATGTTTTCACGAAAAAGGGGTATTTCTCTCAAAGAGTTTTACAACTCATTTTCATCAAGGTCAAAATTATTTAATGGATTTTAAACTTGTTTTGAAGTTGATTTATCATGATACAAATCTTACATATTGTATTGAAGTTTTTGTGATATGTTTGACTATGGATGTGTTATTTTTATACCATTCATGGTTTATGGGTAAAGTATTGACATTTCGTATTCCAGTTTTAATAAGAATGTTTATGTTATGTTTAAACCTTTTCATATGAGGAATGCATTGGACTTAGTAAGTGATGGGTGGAGCCCACTATAGCTCCTTGATGAATCAGTAGGTCTCATGAGACAAACTAGTGTCTTGACACAAGGCATTGACAAAATATTATTTTTAGTCTTGGCAAAATTCCTTGACTATGTGGTTATGATAGTTTGGCATTATTCATTTCATCATTATAAAAGTGGTTAGTGATATTACATGTGATTATTCGACTAGTATAATATCCATGTGAATAATTAAATGGCATTAATTCATTTTATTTTTTTCATATTATGATGAAGTTTATGTTGAAAAGGCTTTTGTTTTAGTTTTATACATTGCCTTAAATGTTTATACTTATTTATGAAAGTTTTTGCTGCATTGCTTACCCTTACTGAGCATTTGAGCACACCCCTTTTAATGTTTTAATTTTTCCCAGGATGTGAAGAAGTATTTTATGAATGACCTGCAGGGATAGTATGAGGGGATATAAATAAAAGATGCTTTTGTAGTTTTTTTTTCACTTTATGATAATGTAAGACTTGTGAATATATCTAGTGATTCCAAGGATACTAAACTGATCGGTCCTTCGGGACTTGATTCCTTGTAATCATGCCAATGTATTAAAATAATGCACTGACTCTGGGTAACTGGGGTCATGGAGTTACACCTTGTTGGAGTTATTACCCCTAGGTACATATGTTCCATAACCATGTCCACTTATAGTATCCCTACAGGGATGTATTTCTAGTAAGACCCACATAATCTCTACCTTACCAAAATTCTAGGATGTTCTTTTATTTTTATCCTCAAATTTTATCTTAGGGTTATGTTTCATAATATTTTTTTTTCTAAATAAAGTTTACAAGGTTTTTACTAAACTTTATTTGATACCAACTATAAAGACCTCGACCCTAGTAGCTCAAAGTAGGAGCCTTACTTTATTTCACTAGCATAGATACAAGACTTGAATCCCAAAGGACTGACCAACTTAGTTGTTTTGGAAACTAGATCACATACATGAACCTTACATTACAATTTAAAACATAAAATAAAATATAGAAAATCCTTTGAGAACGCCATTATTCTCCAAGATTAACTTTTTATATCAGTCATAATACACATCTTGGCATCTTGAGAAGAATAAAACATAATAAAGGGGTGAGATCAGATGCTCAGTAAGGGTAAGAATACAACTAAATCTATTATGAATAAATAATAATAAACATTATGGTAAGTTGAATAACTAGAACACAATCCATTTAAATATATCATGATCATAATATGGCAAGAATAAATAATACCATATAAATACTCACATGATCTGGAAAACATAACCTTGTATATTATAATAGTCAAATAATCACATGGAATATCAATAACTAATCTCCTAATGAGGAAATGTATAATTTCGTACATCATAAACAAATCATCAAGGCTTCATCCAAGACACCATATATAAATGGGTAAGACATCAACCAATACCAAAAATAGTCTGTCTCATGAGACCTTCTGATTCATCTAGGGGATATAGTGGGCCCCACATGTCACTTAATAAGTCCAATGCCTTCCTCATATAAAAAGGGTGAAATATAAACAATATACACATTCATATCGAAAAACTAGCATAAAAATGTGAATTCTTTATCCCTAAACCATGAATGGTAAAAAATAACATATCCACATCCAAACTGATCATAAAACCTTCAATAAAATATGGTAGATGGTATCATAATAGATAACCTCAATTAATCATAAAATCCATCAAAATATGTGCACATAAATGAAAATAGTATAATAAAATCATTAAAATTTATTGAGATAAATGTCACTTATTTAATTTAAAATCATTTATTTTAAAATTCATATAGTTATAAAAGAAACATTTTCATTGAAAAGAATATTGTAAACTTGTAAAGGAAGTTTCTAAACATTAATTCATCATGATGGTATTAAAAGATGCTCAAACCGTATATGTTAAAATACATTCCTTCTATATTTTTGACGAAAAGGTCATAAAGTTCCTCATTTAGAAAATGGAAAACGTATTCCTTTCAAACCATTTTATAAAAATTCTAACTTGGGAAAAAGTAATTTAAACATTTTTAGGATAATTGTTAAAATATTTTGGAATACTTTTATAAGAAACATGGACATGGATGATAAATTTTCCCTAGAAGATACTTACATATAAACAATTACACTTTTTGAATGGATTATATATATTGTCAAATGATTTTAATTGGTGTAAAATGATGATCAATGAAATAAGAATATTACATTGAAGTCAATATGATGAATAAGTTCCAAAGTTAATGGATCTTGGATAAAGTCCTAATGTATCTATATTTTAAGAAACATGTGAATGGATTAAAGACTTTGAATTTTATGGTGATTCCTGGAGAATTTTTATGGATTCATTAGATGACATTGGATGTCATGGTTAAATAATTCTCCTATTGAAATATGACGATGATTTGCTTTTTTATATTTCCCACAAATCATATGTAAGTTGTAAAAATTGTGATGATATCTTGATAAAATAAATGAGGATAATAAGTTCTAACAATCATATTGAGAATATATTTGGAAGAAAAGAGGTTCTTCCAATCAATTTTAGTTTTGATTGGAAATAAGGATGTTACTGGAAGACAAATAAGTTACAATAATTTCCATGGAAAATCTGATGATTCTAAATGTGATCGATCAAAAGTTATATATCATGATATATGGGGTTCATGATTAAAGTTGTTTAGTGGATTTTGGTAGAATATGGTTTAATCTTTAATTATTTAACAAATTTTTTTGTTGAAAAATTTCTATGACTGAAAATCAGTATGGTTGGTGTTGCCAAAGCATATATTTATGGTGGTGTCATTTCTTAATGTGCCAAATTTTTGGGCCTCAAAATCAAGAGTTTGTTTTATGGAAAAGTAAGTATTTTTTCAATGGAGTTTGTGGAATGTAGTTCATGGACCATGAAGCATAGTTTATAGATTAAAACGGAGGTATGCGAAATAGAAAAGGAAAATTGAAAAAGGAATATTTCTACACATTAGTGTTATGCGTACTGCGAAGAGTGTTACATGGACCATGTAGGGAAAATAGTTTACGGGAGGCTTGAAGTCTATGAGAGGATAACCATTCATGGTAGGCTCATCATTTGAGGTTGAGAGGTGGTGATTTTGGAATCTATAATAGATTTTCATTTTTGAATGATAACGGCTGCTACAAAACATTAAGAAGATATACAGACTATATAGTATAGTTCATGGTAAAGTTTGTTCTATATTGGAGTTTCAGGTATTTTTCATATGCGGATTCTGTGGGATTTATTTTCCAATATAAAGGACCCTAATCACAACATTATGTAGAGAAAATTTTATTCGAAAAGATCATTGTCAGAATAAATTTTGGGAAGTCTAAAGAAGTTCTCGAGGGAGAATTTTGTGAAGGATGATATTTTGCAAGGGAGAATTATATGAAGGGAAGTAGTTCATGGGGGAAAGATTCAGGGAAGGATGAATTTTTCCATGGAATGAGTTTGCGGGGCTTGGTAGCTTATAATGAATAGGGGTACATGAAGAATTAGTGGTTTGTAGAGGCATAATCCATTCACAAATAAAAGGCGGTCTATGAAAAAAAATGTAATATGTGAAGGGAAGGTAGTCTATGGAGTATAGGTAGTCCATGAGGCATTAGTTTTCCATGAATATGGGGGAGGTCCACATAATAAAAACTTTTAAGCACTCATTCCATGAATTTCAATGCAAAACGTTATTAAAATCTATTTGTAGAGGATACATGACAGTTCACAAAGGAGAAATACATTGTTTACCCCCACATTATGCTTCGTGAATAAAATGATCAGTAGGCACACGACATTTTTTAATATCACATGCTTGTAGTGATTCTCAAAGAATTATTTTTTGAACCATTTCTTATGTATAATACCCCACTATGTCTCAAAAAGTAAAACTGTGTTTTTATTCAGTTGATACAAAAAATACAGAGAATATAAAACACACATATTTTTTGTGTGTAGAAGAACCATACGTGAACCTAATTTCATATTTTTAAAAGGAATAAGAGAAGTAAATTGATACATTAATATTTTGGTATTGAGTTTCAAAGAAAGATAATATGAAACTTTCTATTCAATTTCACATTATTGTGTGTCTAATAATAATAGAGTGTTCCCACTTAAAGATTGATTATTATTTAGGGAAAATTAATTTTCATGACTCTATGTTGAGCTTATCATTATTGTTTTGATAATCAAAAAGGAGTTTTGTGATTCTAGTAATATTGGAAGAATCTGATTCAGTCAATTTGGTTTCACACTGAATAGAGATCAAGACACTGCATTATACTACTTCATATATTTGTATGTAACAAATCAAATCAAGAAGAGTATGTGAATGGCTAAATTGATATCAATTGATCATCATTTGGGTTAGGAAGAATTCAGTGCATCGGTCTACTACATTCATATTATTGTGATTTACAGAATAAGGAGATTTTTTAGCTATCATGTTTGTTTTTATAAGGATATAAGAGGAGTTTCTTGCATGTTGTTGTGTAAGTAAAAAAGTGAATGAAAAGGTTGTGGAAGAACAAATAATATTTGTAACATCCGATCAAACTCAATAGGTGGAGAAATTTCTTTATGTTACAAACACTTATAAAAAATGTGAATACTATCTTGATAGGTAGTATAAATATTCATCCAAGTGCTGTAAAACATGCACTATAGGATTTTTTTCATAGCACTACACAAGTTTAAGGGAATATCCTACTCATTGTATTCCACACTAAAAGAATTTTTTTCTAGTGTATTGTGTGGTATTGTATTATTTATTAACCATTCCAAGGACATAGGTACTATATTTGAGTAATTTAACCCTATAAAAATATCATATGTTATCTTTACTTCTTCTATAAACATGAATTCATCAGGGAAAAGAGAATAAGAGAGTCAAGATCCTAACATGTCTAAGAGGTATAGGGATAAAAAGTCTCAATTAGATTAAAAAGACACCAACACTAATTCACCCCCTCCTCTCAGTGTTATGAATATCCCAAACCCGTACTTTAAATTATTATCAGATACCAGGATCACCTATATTTCATTCTCTATAGTGAATCTATTATATTTTGAAGACTTGAATTTCTTTCTTAAGTCAACAATAAAGTTTAGTTTTGGTGAATATTTAGTTACCTCTGAGCAGAATTCTAAATATACCAATACCATAATGAACAGGAAAAATAAAGAGAAGAGAAAGTTGAAGAAGAAGACCCTCTTATCTAAAGAAGAGGAAGTATTTGTTTCTTCATACCTTACTGACAGTGAACACATATTATACTTAGAAAGTAATGAGTAGGTGGATCGATCATTCACCAAGAATATGGATAACCATCCAACCTCTAGTGATAAGAAGGAATGTATTAGTACATTTAAAATCATTCTTGAAGATGAAAATGTCAGCACAAGTGGTGATGAAGATTGATCTACAACTTATCAAGAATTATCAGTTGACAGATTAACAATTATTCTACATGGTATTCCTGAATAAATATAATCCATTTTTTTTGGAGCCTTTCAATTTATGTAAGAAGATACCACCCAATTGGAAGGAGAAACTGATTTTTTGATGAAGGGATTTCAAAAAAAATTGTAGAATTCATAATGCTCTCTTAAAATTTGGGAAGCTTTGAAGAAACAAAGAGGGAACTTGAAATAATTTCCTCAAAATAGATTAAAGGAGTTGAATAGGAATAGGGTTTCAATAAAAATTGGAAGAATAGATCCCTGTGTTTAAAGATAAATTGAAAAATAGAAATAATGTAAGGGGTTTACAATTGGAAGAAATATCCAAGAAGATCAAGGAACTTGACTCTTTGATTCAGAATAAATTTAAGCTTCATGAAGATGAAGTTAAAAGAATGAATACAAATTGTTAAGAGAATATTATTATGATTCGAGATCAGAAAATATTCCACAATATAAAAATTTTATATATTGAAGCTCAATTGGCCAATTTTTTAAAGACACAAATTGAGACTTCACAAAAAAAAAGGAAATAGTTGATGATAATACTCAATTCATACTAAAGTATTCTACTATAAAAAACCTCCAATAAGTAATAAGAAGATCTGAATTCATTAAATGATATATCACAAGCAGCAGAGAAGGAAAAGGTTCCATCCATGCCATCTTGTACTCATGTTTCTAAATCTATTTTCACAAATAGTTAAGGTTGGAAGATAAATTCTAAACAATCTTCGATGAAGAAAGGTGATAAGATACCTACCACCATGTCTTGTGTGGATAAGAATAATAATTTGGAAGGTGTTTCCCTAAAAAGAGCACAAAAAATCATGAAAAATACCCAACAATCTAATATAGAAGATATCAAAAAATCATGATTTTTTGGTCAATTTTGGTACTACAACATATTTGGTCATTGTGCATTAAATTGTTGGTACAATCCTCAAAATGTAAAATCACAAAAGAAGCGTATATTAAGGGAGAGGAATCTAGAGAGTAATAAGCAACATACATAGGTCCAGAAGCATATGTATACTACAAACAGATTTTGAATGCTTGATTACATATATGATGTATGAAATGGTAGTGGTCACAAGGTTGGTACATGCTTATCTCAACATGTATCCAAAGATGATAAGAAAAGAAGATAAAAAATATGACTTATAATAAAGAAACAACCGTGGGAAAATATCATAATAATGTTGTGAACAGAAATCCTCCCAAGAAGGTACCAGAAAATAATCTTGAGAAAAATATGGATTATAAATCCAATAAATTGAAGCTTAGTGCATCCAAAATAACTAATAAAAGGGGTTACACTTAGAAGAACCCATGGGGAAGATCAAATCTTGCATCCAATGTTCTTTATGACTTGTTAGTTATCTGGCCTGAATATTTTGAAAGAATGAGAAAAATGGAAAATGAACAAGCTAAATACAATGAAAAATTTTATGAAAAATATTCCATATGATGAAGAAAAATTTCATGAGGGTTTTTTAAGAAAAGGAAACTATTTTTTTAAAGAAGTTCACTATGAGAGATGTAAGAAATCTGGTCACATTGAAAAAGGTTGTTTAAACTTACTACCAGATAAAGAAGTAGTCCTAAAGTGATGTATTAATGTATCATCCACAAAAGATGTTAATAAGAAATATTATTCACACAAAGAAGAAGAGGGTGTGAAGAAATTCAAGTTTCCTCAATATAAATCAAAACAGATATTCAAATATGGGGGAAATGGAGAAACTTGTTTGAGAAGATCATCTCAACCTTTCTATTCATATTAATGAATCAATGAGGATCCAAGTTATTACTTAAAACTTTTTGTATTGTATTTTTACTTATAATTTAGGGAATTAAAGTTGAAGCATGTTTTCAGTGGGAGAACCTGAGAAGTAGTGAGTGTCGTCAATTATTGAAAGTTAAGCTAAAGAAGTTACATTCCTTGAATGATTCATAAATTGATATTTAAATACTAATATTATGTGGTATCATCCTTTATAAAGTTGAATAATGTGATTTACTATTCTGGATAGCCAGGATAAAGAACTCTCTATATTGGTTTGATCTTATTTCTTGGTATTTTGAAGATCAAATTTTCTAGAAGACCATCCTTGGTGAAGCTGTTGAAGTATCCAATATGGGTTTTCACAAGATTGAAGACCCATTCTGGTCTACTCTCCATAATATAATTTCTTGAAATCCATTAATTATGAGATCAACCATTATGATGATAATGAAAAATATTGACCTTGAGAGGGAGACAAATAAAGAAGCTGCTATAATTATTATTTCAACTAGTATCGGATCTGATTATTCTAAAAATTGATTGAAGATTATGTCATTAGTAAATGTATGTCTCTATTAATATCTCATCCTTGGTTATCAAAAATGTAAAACATTTTTCAAATGGGGATAAATTGAATTAATCAATGGAAAAATAAATTTTGAAGTACCTCAAGGTCACTTATCATGTCTATTACACTTGAATGTTTTTTATCTATTTTTTGAAGTGAGGGAAGAAGTTTTAGGATGATTGTTCTTAAAAATATTCATAACACATTTATTAAATTCAAACTGAAATGAAATTAAATCATCCTTTAAGATAAGTATATGAGTTATCATTTCTTAAGGTATCATGATCAGTTGGTAATGGATGGATTTTTATCAAAAATCAAATCCTCTTGTTTTCTACATCGAGCATTACTCAAGTAGACATATAGTGAAATGATGGATGGCACATTGCTTATGTATGGACCGATACCCTTTTTTCCATGAACTTTGTATTTATTATCAATAAGGGGGGAGAGAAATTTAAATGAAAGTTTGAATGAAAAAAAGGGAAGGTAAAGGGTAGAGAGAAGATAATAGTTCAATATATTGACACATTCATTTGGAAATAACTTTAGAGGTATTACCAACAAATAAAAATGGGGAGATTGAAGAGCCCACTTTGTGTACAGATTATATTTTTTTCAAATGACTTTCATTGGTGTACAATGATGATAAATTTAATAGTAATATTATATTGATTTCAAAATGATAAATAAGTTATAAAGTTAATGGAGCTTGTATAAATTCCTCAAGTTTTGATATTACAAGAAACATCTGAATAGTTTTAAGACTGTGACTTTCATGGTTATTCCTGGAGAATTTTTATAGATTCATTAGATGAGATTGGATGTCATGGTTAAATAATTATCTTAGTGAAATATGATGACACTTTTTTGTTTTGTTTTTCCCATAAATCATAAGTAATTTGTACAAGTTTTGATTCTATATTGATAAAACAAACGGGGATAAGAAGTGATAATAATTATATTAAGCATCTGGATGGAAGAAAATAGGTGCGACCAATTGTATTCAGTTTTGATTGGAAATAAGGGTGTTACAGGAAAATAGGGAAGTTACAATACTTTCATTAGTAAATATGACAATGTTAGAGGTGGTTGATTGATGGTTATATATCATGATAGATGGGTTCATGATGAAATCTATTGAGTTAATTTTGGTAGAAGATGGTTGAAGCATTAAAAATGGAAAAATTTGTGTTTTTTTGACAAATCCATTTGACCAAAAATTAGTGTGATTGGTGTTTCCAAAGTATATATTTAAGGTTTCACCATTTTCTAGCGTTTTAAAAAAAATTAGCCTCAAAATCGGTAATTTTTATGGAAAAGGATTGATTTCTACAAAAGAGTTCATGGAATGCAGTTCACGAACTGTGAAGTACAACTCACAGGCCACAAAGTAGGTATGAAAATGGTGATAGAAAGTTGAAAAAGGAATATTTCCTCACAGCAGCTCTACGCGGACCACGAAGCATTCTACGCAGACCGTGTATGAAGAAACAATTTACAAAAGGATCATAGTTTATTGGAGGATAACCGTTTGTGGGTGCCTCATCATTTTCAGTTTATAGGTGGTGATTTTGGGATCCACAAAAGATTTTCATTTGTAGAAGATAGAAGCTGCTGAAAATAATTAAGGAACTATGCAGACTACATTTCACAGTTTGTGGTAAAGGCTTTCCCACATCATATTTTCAGGTATTTGTCATAAGATAGTTTTTCAGGATTTATTTTCCTATATAAATTACCCTAATCACATCATTGAGTACAGAAAATTTCATTAAAAAGATCATCACTAAAAGAAATTTGGGTAAGTCTAAAGAAGTTTGTGATGGAGAATTCTATGAAGGATAAGATTTCATGAGGGATAATTCTGTGAAGGGAAGTAGTTCATGGAGAAAAGATTCTACAAAGTAGGAAGTTTTCCAGATAAGTAGTTTTTGAGGCTTTATATCTAGTAAAGAAAAAGGGGTCACGAAGCATCAATGGTTTGTAGAGGCATTATCCATCCATGAAGAAGAGGTTTTCCACGAAATAAAGGTAGTAAATTTAGGGAAGGTAGTCAATGGATCATAGGTTGTATGTGAGGAATTATTTTTCTGTGAAGTAGGGGTTGGTCCATAGAAGAAAAAGCGTGAAGCACTCATGCCACATGGTGCAATGAAGCACATGATTAAAATAAGTTTGTGGAGGATACGGGATAGTTCATGAAGGATAAATACATTGTTTACACCCCAATCATGTTTTATAAATAAAATGATTAGTGGACACTCGACACATGTTATTATCCCTTGCTTTTAGTGATTTTCAAATAATGATTCTATGAAAAAGTTCTTAGGTGCAATACCCCCACTTTGTTTTGAAAAGTAAAACAGTGTGCATACCTGGTTGATACACAATAAACATAGAAGGGAAAACACACATAATTTTTTTTAGTGAAGAAGAACTAGACATGAACCTAAGTTCATATTTGTAAAAGGGAGAATAGAAGTAAACTGATATATTCATGTGTTGGTATTGAGTGTAAAATAAAGAGAATAAGACACTTTTTATACAATTTCACATTATTGTGTTTCCAAGAAGAATAGAGTGTCCCAACTTAAATATTGATTATTATTTAGGGTAGATTAATTGTGATGATACTATGTTGAGATGATCATTATTTTTTAGATAATCACAAAGGAGTTTTGTGATTATAAAAGTATTGGAAGAAGGTGATTCAATGCTGTTGGTTTTACATTGACAGAGAAAGAGAGATCAAGACACTACAATATACAATTTCATATATTTTCATGTCACAGATCATAGGGAGAAGAGGATGTGACTATCCAAATTTATATCAATTGATCATCATTTGGGTCAGGAAGAATTGAGTCCATCAGTATACTACATTTGTATTATTGTGAATGATAGAAGAAGGATATTCTGAATCTATAAAGTTTGTTACCAGAAAGAGATAATAGAAGTTTATTTCATGAAACTATTCAAGTAACAAAGTGAAGATGAAGGTTATGGAATAACAAATCATAACTGTAACATCCAATAAGACTCAATAGAAGGGGGACTTTCTTGGTGTTACAAACCCTTATCAACAAGGATCGACTGTATTGAAATAAAGTATAAATATCTAGCCATGTGCTATAAAAAATGAACTATTGTATTTCTTTCATAGTGCTACATAAGTGTAAGGTCATATCCTACTCATTATATTCCACACAAAAAATATTGTTTTCTAATGGATTGTGTGGTATTGTATTATTTTTTAACCATACCAAGGATATATCTACTCTTGATGAGTAAGTGAATCCTATAAAAATATCATGTGTTATATTTAATTATTTAATATGCATGCATGTGGTAGATAAATGAGAATAGTAGAATCAAGATTCTAATAGGTCTAATAGGTATAGGGATAAAAATTCATAATTGGATTAAAAAGTCCCCAACACTGATTCACCCCCCCCCCCCCACCCTCTTAGTGTTGGGCATATCCCAAACTGGTCCTTTTAGTTAGATATTATTTAACCTATTTATAATAGTTTAAAACATGTTATTAATTTATAAACAACCCATATTTATATTTATGATATCATATGGGATCCTATTTTATTATGTTATCACCCGTTTGTTAATAATATTTCATTATTACCCTTGTTTAGGGTGTTAACTACTTCCTTTTCCTATGCATGTTTTGTCATGTAAGTCTCATTTCATATGAATAGGATATATTTCTTTCATATCCAGAATGTTATTAAGTTTTTAGATATTATATTTATTCATTATATACATCTTTATAATCATGATTTAATAGTAAACATGGAAAATGAATCACATCGCATCGTGGATACGGTATGTCATACGTACGCATGAGCGACGGTATCATTCCCTTAATAGTGAAAGGGTAAGAAATTGGATGGAATATTAATAATAAAGAAGTAATATCATGTCATATTTGTTAGTTATATCTATTATACCCACTATTATACACATCCAAATAACATAGTGCTAAAAAATAGATTACACAGTGGTGTGGAGACGGTAGGTCGTATGTACGCACACGTGGTGCTTTTGTTTTTCATAGGATGGATAAAAGGTTGAATATGGTTCTTCCATAATCATAATAACATATCATCATATAGGTGATGATTTATTTATTAATTTAGGATTTATTCAATCCATGAAGATGAATTATAATAGTAAATAAACTTGGATGAGTTATTAAAAATGATTACCTCTTCTTCAGCGAACTTTCTTTAGATATCTTCATAAGGGGTCTAGGGTTGGTATTTTTGGAATAGAATAACCTCCAGAACATGGATAAAGATTTTTGGAGGAGAAATGTGTTGGGTTTTTTCAATCTAGAAGGATCAATGTGGTTTGAGTATGTGAGGGAGGAGGTTCCCTTTATAAGAGAGGGGAGGGGCACTCTTGGAATCCCTTAAAATATTAAATTAATATAAATTAATTTTAAATTAAAAATGGATCCAAAGTGATTTATTTAGAATATAATATGATTATGGGTATAAATAACCTAAAAAATATATTTTTATACATGTTTAGGTCATATTATTAACCTTATCTTTTGTCTTTAACCCTTAGTTAAACCCTTTAACTCTTAGAGTGATAACTTGGCTTTTTACTCTTTAAGGGTTAATATAGTTACTATAAAATTCCAAACAAACTCAAAATGAATCATTGAAGACATATTTAACCTTATTATAATAATTTGGCTAAATTTTATTTTTTTTATGAATTTTATATCATTTAATGAAATATTATTTATTTTAAAGTATCATTAATGTCAATTTTGACACTATTCATTTCAGGACTTTTTATAAAATATCAATACCCAAGATATATTCAAAAAAACATTTAATAAATCCCTAATATGTTTAGTTTTTCTATAAAATTCTTGTATGACATTAATTATCTCAAATTATATTTATTTTAATATTTTTAATATCATTTATTTGATATATCTATTAATTAAAAAAATACTGCATCATCATTGTGTAAGACTTTAAATAATTATTTATTTCCTAAAAATTAAAAATAAATTATCATGAATAATATAAAAAAATTATATTTTAAATGAATATTTATAGTCTAATTTATCTTCTATATAACACTATTTTAGAAATTATATATGGTTATTAAAAATATGAGTACGACATGTTTGACTTCTTTTAAAATAAAATATAATAAATGACATACTCGCATCCAAGTGTATTCCAAAGGTTATAATATCACCCCAATGATGCTTTTGATTGAAACCCACTTATATAATTATATTTGGAAAAGTTTTAGGGTAATTTTATAGTCTTTATAATATTATTTTTACCCATAATTACCTAATTTACCCTAAACTGTGGTAATTAAAATATTAATATTTTACTATTCATATTCCCAAAAATAAAATATATATATTTACATAATTTGGACCCAATTATTAAAAATATGGAATCTATATTTCAAGATTCAAAACACATAAGTTGTAGTAATTAATGTAAAATTAATCTCATTGATGAAATGAGAAAATGGGTTACAAAAGTGAAAACATAAAAAGGATTGTAATGTTTTTATATTCATATTCAATTTAAAATTGATTATAATGAACTAAATAGTATTAAATAATATAAAATTAATCTAATTATTCTTTAAAAAAATTAAAAATATAATTTAGCACTATATATTATTTAGATGAAAAAGATGTTTTCAATTAAAATGGAATATTTTGTCACTATTCATCAAAACATGAAACATATCAAAAAAACACAAAGAATTCAACAAAATCAAATTTTTATGTATATTTTTAAAATAATAAGTTCATTTTTTCAATATAATATATAAAAGTTTCAAAATTATGATTTAAAATAGGTTCTCCATTAAAAGGTTGTAAAACTATATTTTAAAAAAATAACCTTTTATGCTTAAAATTGGTTTTATTCTTATCATAATCCTATCATACATATTGGATTAATTTAAAAACATTTTTTTGAATTTATAAAACATATATTTAATTAATATAATTCATTGATAGTTATTAATTTAATTTATTATGATAAAATTCTATTGTGGTCATAAAAATGGTTTTTTAATAAAAACACATCCTTTATATTCAATTGGTTTTAATTTTAATTTAAAATTAAATGGTAATCAATGAATTAATTTTAAAAAAATGTGTAAACTATATTTTCATAATTTATTCAGTCCTATTCATAACCACTAACTTAATGGCTAGTGTTAAAATACTAATATTTAATAGTATATCATGGTTCATTTAAGCCTAGTGTTACGTACAATGTAAGCTATCGAAGAAATTAAATTTATTTAAAAATAAACATATCGTAAAATCTTGGTGTGTTAAATATTATGAACAATCACCATAATATTATGGAATATCTAAATTTTTCTATTCATACCTATAACCTCGATCAAAAGTCACGACTACCAATAGAAAAAATAATAATGAACGTTTGAAAATGCATAAATTTTGAATAATAATCAACCAATGTCAAAACCAAATATTTATATTAATTTTATATGAGATAAAATTATTATACTAAATATTAACAAAATATAACAACTCAGAAGATTCATGTTATAATCATCACAAATATTAAAACAAGATCATATTCAATGCAACTATTTTTTAAAGAGAGTGAATTTTACTGATCAAGAAAAACTAGTCATAAAATAAATTTATGGTTAATCATTACCTTGTGTATTTAACACACTCATTCCATCAATTTGATTAAAGTTAATTTTGGAAATAACAACCCAAACTTGTTCCATCCACCTAGTGGGTACCTCCCAGTGCTTGATAACATCCCTTTAACTTAAACCCAACAAGAATACACCACAATTTTTCATTCAAAAATCAACAAGGTGCTTCATTGGAGCATTTTTTTTCAAACATGTTGTGGGGAACACTATTTATTTCCTTCTAAGATAATTAAAAATTACTAAAAACATCATTAAATAAAACATGATTTATCCATGTAAATATTTTGTTAGAAATGGAAAATGATTTTAGAATAGATTACTGAAGAAGGTGCATACCGATAAATGGATTATAGAAGCCTGAATTGAATAAGATACTAAGAGAACTCTGACTGACACCACATAATATTCTTTAGACTGAGTCAAGAAGACAGTGAACTATACCGAGGTATTTTGTGCACCCTATTTTTTCCTTGAAATGTGTTCAATGCCAGATTTTTGATATCGGATTAGATAGTGGTAAGACACATATGAGATCTAATGAGTCCATATGATTGTGATGGGGAGTCAAAAACATTGTTTCTACAATGGAGACCTGGAAATGGATGAGTGAGTGGGGTTCATGAAAGGGGGATTTGGGATTGGGTATTGGGGATTTGGGTGGGTGTCGGATAAACCGATAATCTGATAGGTAATGTTTTTTATATGGAGGGGGTGGGAAAAAATAAATGTTATTTGATTGCATATAATGATATTTTAGTGGAAAGGTAAGAAAATTATAACTATAAAAAATAAATATAATTATTTAAAATCATTTTTATGATTATAATATTTATAAATAAAATCAAAATTATGATACTTTTAATTGAATTTTTTATTATAATATATGTTGAAATGAAACCCATACCTCAGAACAAGGTGGGATGTTCAATTTATAGATGAAAAAAAGATTACAATAGATAACCCACACCGATGTGCGACAAAAATATTAAAAATATCTAATATTCTAATAATCTTAAAAATCCCCCTCATGCTAAGACATATATATTTATCATTCCCATCTTGTTACACAAAAATTGGACACATGATCCAAGAACCCTTTTTGTGAGAACATATGAAAGTTGATCAGAGGTGTGAACATGGCCAAAGGTGATCTACTTATTCTCAATGTTTTCTCAAATGAAATGAAAATTAACTTCAATATGTTTTTTTCCTCTCATGAAGGACTGTATTTGTGGACATCTTGATAGCAGCTTGATTGTCACACCAAATATGTGCTATTTTCTTGGCAGTATACCCAATCTCTTGAAGAATTTTTTGTACCCAAAGAATATATGCAATCACATATGTCATGGCATGATACTCTGGATCTGTACTTGATTGAGAGATAAATTTTATCTTCTTTCTTCATCAAGAGATAAAATTTCCACCAAAACATACTGCAAAACTAGATATAGATCTCCTTGAATAGATACATCCATCATAATATGCATCACAAAATGCCCCAATATCTATATGACCATGATCAAAATATGGAATATCTAAACCTGCTTCTTTTTTCACATATCTATCCATGCGAAGAGCAACCTACCACTTGGTTTTTTGGAGATTCCATAAGCTAACTCATTTTTTAACCTCACAATCAATATCAGGTCAAGCCATCATCAAGTAGTTGAGCTTCCCATCAAGTCTTATATATATTTTGGGTGATGGGAACATCTCAATGTTAGTATGAATTATACTTTCTCTAGGTTCAAGGGTTGAGTCAACTGAGTTAGCTCAAGTCAATCCAGTCTCCTATAGAAGATCAAGAACATAATTTCTATGAAATTGAAATATTTTTTTATTACATCTATAGACCTTAATTCATGAGAAATATCATAGTGGAATGAAATATTTTTTTTGAAATTTTTGATGAAGAAAAGACCCGATTTGACCAATGCCATCAGAATCACTACCAAAAATAATAATATCATCCACCAAGACAACCAAAAGAATACTTCCTATTTTATATTGATGATAAAAAAACATAGGAATACTTCCTGATTTGAAATAGTCTAAATCTTAGTATACCAGTGAAAAATCAGCCAAACCAAGCATGTGGATACTATTTTAGTCTATATAGAGAATGACGAAGGAGACAAACACTAGAAGACTCCCCCTAAGCAAAAAAAATGAGTTGTTTCTCTATATAAACATATTAATTATGAAAACCATAAATAAAATCATTTATAACATTGAAATGATGAAGATACCATTGAGATGAGGCAGTAAGAGATATAATTTGGAGAACAAAGGTCATATTTTCCACTAGAGATAAGGTATCAAAATAATCAACTTCATATGTTTTCATATAATATTTGGAAAAAAGGTTAACCTTGAGATTATTAATAGATATATAAACACTAATGTAAACTATATAGATTCATTTTCAACAAACCATATGCTTACCCAAAGGAAGAGGGACCTAAATCCAAGTATGGTTGGTATCTAAATCCCAGAGTTCATCTTGCATAGCCTATGAATAGTTAGGTTGAGATATTGGACTCATAAATAGTTTGGTGATGATTGAAAATCTAGTGTCTCTATAAATTGTGATCTAGACAAATATAATCCATGATAAGTATGATAGGAATGTGAGCCTTTTTGAATCGCAATAGGAAACTCTATTGGATGATGAGGAGAAAGTAAGTCATCAGGTGTGGTAGAAACATCATGTTTAAATGTGGTACTGTTCAAGGTTGTAAAGTATATACCTAGAAAAATCATGATCCAATAAAAACACTAAGAAGATATATGGGTTCTGGTGTATCAAGATAATATGGTAAAATAACCTTAGAATTAGGAATAGTAGATAGTGGTGGGAACTCAGGAATAGAAATAACTGATGAATCGATAAAGTAAACATCAACTAAGACAACATAACAATAAAAATCTAGATAGAATAATTGATAGACGTGTTGGGTGTGAGAATAACCAAGAAAGATTCATTTTAGAGCACACACATCAAACTTGGTAAACAATGAGTGAATATCTATAACATAACACACACAAAAAATATGTAGGGGAAGGGAATAGGGGGATTTTGATTGAAATAATAAATAGAAATGTGTATCCCCTTAAAGAACAAATGAGGGAAGTATTTTGATAAGATAGGTTTCGATGATAATGGAATCACCCTAAAAAAGTTATAACTTTCTTCTGAAATAAAAGTTCATGAGAAACTTCAAACAGATGGTGGTTCTTTCATTCAACAACATCATTTTGTTGAGGTGTTTCAAGATAAGAATTCTAATGGATAATTTCATTTTCATATAGAAAATACTAGAATGATATAGGTAAATATTCATGACCACTATCATAATGGAAACATTCAATTTTAGCAGAAAACTAGTTGGCAATTTCTTGATAATAGGAGAGAAACATAGTAAATATTTCAAAATGATTTTTTAGTAAATAGGCCCAAGTCATCCATGAAAAATCATGAATTAAAGTAACAAAATATAGATAACCCAATTTAGATGTATTAGGAATGGGCCCTCAGATATCTAAATGAACCAAATAAAAATGAGAGGATTCATGAGGAATTATGTGGGGAATATAGGTGACCTGGTGATGATTTGTGTGGTGATAAGATTTACATTCAAAAGGAATAAGAAAACCCAAGTATATAATTTTTTTTAGAAGAAAGGGGGTAGGTGGATGAACAAGGTGATAGTGAAGTTAGAGGGAATGATAATATGCGGAAGGATAGGTGATATTTGGGGTTGATTCAAGCACATACACACCACCCTAAAGACATCCACTACCAAGAAATCGAGTCATATAATTCTCTAGAAATATAACCAAAGAAGGTGAGAAGATGGATCACATTGTAAGTTAGTTGTAAGTTTACTAATATATAGTAAATTTAAGGGACAACTAGGAAAAAAGGAAAAAATTGATAGTTTCAAGCCAAGTATAATTTTACAACTCTTGTAATCAATAATCTTCATGGTCTGTCCATTGACCATAGTAATATTACCTCTGTTAGAGGTCAATCAATGGGACTGAAAAATACTTACATCCCCAATGATGTGATCTAAGGCACTAGAGTCAAGAACCCATGAGGTGGATCATTGGGAAAGATACTCCACTGGAGTATCTCCATCGAAAAAATGGTGCTTGATGATTCCATATATTTTGAGCTAAAAATTCATTTCAAAATGGTGATCAAGGTACACAGTTGGTAGAGAATAGGTGATGAAATTGCACAGCTAAAACATCCAAGTATCGATTAGGTTATAGAATAAATATTCACATGGATAGTGGTGGGGCTCTATTCTGCATTTTGGGGCATCGCGTATTCACACCAAAAGAGGTGACACTATAGAGTTGTCTGACTAGAGGGCTTTCTATAGGGGGTAGTAAGCAAGGGATTCACATGGGAGGGTTGGCGCATGGGGGGGTTGTGTTAGAGGCCATCACATGAGAGGTGAAGGTGCAAATAGGGGATGATGTGTAGGGGGGTCATGCAAGGAGTGTGATGGGTATGGATGAGTTAAAACCACCCTAATACAATATTTAATTGAAACTTGTACCTCACAATGAGGTAGGATTATTAATTTATATATGAGAAAAATATTACAACAGATAACTCACACCGATGTGGGATAAGGATATTAAAAATATAAAATATTATAATACTCTTCACAATATATTTATTATTTTAGTAATTGAAACTTAAAATATGACTAACTATAGTTAAATTTTACATACATGTAGATTTTTTGAATCATGGTATTTGTAAGGGAAAAAGCACTATAGTATGCTTAAGTATGAGAAGTTAGGTAGGGATATGGGAATTGGGATTGGGGTAGCTCTAAGACTCATTTTGGAAGACCTTGGGTCTTTGTTTTATCTTCTTATCTTAGTTTAGGTTATCACATAGAGACTCATCAGGTGAATTTGAATTTTTTGTTGTATGAATGCATGACATTACATGCATATTTTCAGGTTTTCAATATTCATTAATTATGATGGATTGATTTATTTTCCACTACTTTATTATTTATATGGTGATAATTATTATGATCATAGAGCAAACATGAGGCTATATGGGTCTCCACCTCGGTTGAATGATTATGTCAGAATAGCATGTTACAATATGGCACCATCCATTTTCTTGTATTTGATTTTGATACTTGGAAATATTTTTAGAATGGAGAAATAGTGATCAAAACTTGAGAAAAAAACAAGTGTCTAACCAGAAAATTTCTAGTGGAAGTTCAAGTTATCAATTAGTATGGAATGAGATTTATATTTGATGAATTTTTGTTAGGTTTATTTTTAAGGGATATAATTTTCATGAGTTATGAATTATTTTCTAGATCTTAATGAGGGTGGAAAGAGTGTGTGTTCATACATCATACTTGGCACATAGGATCACGACATTTTCATGCTTCCATGTGATAGTGATTTTATTAAATTGATATGGGAAAATGGATTTAGATAATTAACTAAATCACTAAAAAAAATTAATTAATGATTTCTTGAATAAATTATTAGTGGCGAATTAATTAACTATAAACAAAGAGGAAAATGTGACAGATTAACTAATTTACTATTGTGACTATTATGTGTATATTCATGGAGTTTTAATGGGGATTTATAGACATGTTATGTATTGAGTATTTAATGATGTGAAATTTAGAAATAATTGATTTAAAATAGAAAGGATTAGTGTGGATTTTGTGTATGGAATGCCTTGTTATTTTTAGATATGATTGATATTCATTTCTGGTGATTTGAATTTTGATATTATATAAATATGGCACCAAAAAACCATTTTTAGGGATTTCATGGAGGTAAATCCAAGTAGGGACCATATATTGATGAGATTCAGGAGGGTGATGTAGAGTGTGCTCCACTGGAAGAAGTTCATGGGGCTCTGACTGATGTGAAGCTTATAGCGAGTAAACCAAGGGTGCTTCAGGCTATAGAGAGGGGTATTTTGAGGGGTGTGAAGTAAGAGAACAGCTGATATAACCTATGATTTATAGGTGAAATATCCTCCGACCTTCAAGGATTATATGGTACAATAGGATCAAAAATAATAGTTTGAGTGGATTTGCAAGATCACTGAGCTAATTGATACTCTAAAGGACCAGAATGTGAAGCTCATGGCATTTATGTTTGAGGAACTCGCATAACACTAGATGAATTAGTGCATGCTAAGAATAATAAAGGGTTATTATGGGATGAATTTAAAACTCTATTTTATGATCATTTTTGTCCATACACTCTTAATATGGATAAATCTCAAGTGTTTATGGAGATTAATCAAAAAAGAGAAGGTTGTCTAAAATTTTCATCAAATTTTATTAACCTGTTTAGGTTTGAAACAACATTGGGTGGAGATGATTCAATGACTGGTTTATGGTTCGAGATGGTCTTGTTACCACCACTTTGATTTTAGATGAGGCCAGTGTTGTTAATTTGTGACCATGGTGGCTCCATGACATGGCAGAATTTCTACAGTCCACCATGAATACTTGCATCACATGGTGGAATGGCGTGGTAGCTTGTGATGGTCTATTGTGGCCACAATCTTCATGTTTCCATGGAAACTCATAGAATAAATGAAAGAAAGCTTCCATTTTTCAAAATAAATAAAAAAAAGTGAGGTTATTTAATAGATTTTGGGTGTTATAAAAAAGAGAACAATATCTAAGCCAATTTTCTCTCCCTTCTCTCCCTCATAATTCCACCTCCATCTTCAAGGGTGTGGTTCTTTAATTCATCCTCTATATAACCTATGGAAACCCTTGAAAAACTCCAGTAAAGAAAACTAATTAGTGATAGTGTCCTCCATCTTGTTCTAACCATGTTGGGACCACTTCCTCACATTTACTTATATATGGTGAGAAAACAAATCTATCCTATGGTAAAAAATGGTCGAGGATGTTCATTTGGAGGGGACTTTTAAAAAAAATCTAGGGGTGGTTCCCCTTGGCCCCACAGGGGGTGTTTCTCCTATGTCCACCAATATCTAACTAGGCAGCGAAACCCCTTCCAAGGCAGTAGAACCCTCAGACTCTCATTTCCATTACTATCATCAAAATCCATACTTTATTATACATTCATCTGTTTATTTTTTCCCCTTCTATTTTATGCCTCAAATGAACCCATTGACAATGATTACCATGGGGATGAGAATATGGACTATAAATAGAATTTTTCATAATTTTCATTAACATAACATTTGAATTATATATTTTTTATAACTTCTACTGTTGTACTATTATGAATTTTGTGTCAAAACATAGTTCATTCAATTCTTAGATTTGTATTCGATCAATATTTTTTTACATCATTTTCTTAATATTGTGATGCATTTGATGAATTTATTTCAAAAATATATTTTTTATTCATATATTATTTTAGTTTTGTTATTTTAAATATATATTTTCATCTATTTTTATGTGTGTGTGTGTGTATTTAATCTCACCATTGAATCCTCCATAGCCACAACACCATATTCCATACTTCCATGGAAGATTTTAAGCTCACAGTCACAAACCGCTATCCTCCATTGACAACTATGGATGAGGTTTTTCTATCTAGATACTTTATGAAGGTAGTAAATGAATCACTCGTCATAAAAAAGGAATTTGGGAAGAGAATAGAGATTCAGTGTGATTTCAAAATCATGGAATTTGGGTAGTGGGTCCTTGGGTGGCTGAATGAGGGGGTTTGAGAAAATTCACCAGGGAAGTGAGTTACTGGGAGGTCGGAGAATGAACTTTTAATTTCCTCCATCTCAAGAAAAATTCATTTGGAGTGGCATTAGTGTGTAAAAGTAAGTAATACCAATGAAATGTGTCTAAATAAGCTGATGTAATGCCTCTCTTGTGTAAAATTGAGATACCTTCAAGTTTTTTTTGGTGGGCCTCAGGGGGTAGTGGAAGAGGTTCTAAATTTCCCCAAGAATACTATTCTTGGATAGGAGGACCTCAACATAGTATAAGCTGGGTTTCTTTTAGGGGGTCTACTCGTGGTGGTGGATGATGTTCTCAAGGACCATCTCATAATGGAGTTTATACTCAGGGTATACTAGCAGATCATGGTGAGGATAGTGTGGTTGGGTCCTAAAATATTTATTTTGTGGATAAGATGCCCAAAAATAGTGATGTGGATCTTATACAATGAGGGGTACGATTCTGTAAAATTCTACATTGTCTAAGTGAACTTGGTGACACTAGTAAATCAAATTCCTTCCTTTCTTCTTGTATTGTGTGTGATCATGGTGTTGACATGGAATGGTTTTCTGGGTTGTTAAATGTTGACACTCCTCTAGGGAAAAGATCAAATAAAACTAGGAGATGTTTAGTCTATTCTTTCATTGAGTGGATATGGACATCTTTAGGGATTCATAATCTTGTACATGACTAATTTCCAAATGATCATAGGTATAGATTGGTTTAATGTATTCCAACAATTCATTGATTTCTATCGGTAGTGATTTATTTATTCTTATTTTGTGGGTGTATCCTACACTTTTACTGGTGAAAGGGATCTAAACGTGAGTTGATTAAGATCTGATGTAAATAATCAAGGAACCACCACTTCACAGAAGGTTTGTATGATTTTTGGATTAGTTGAAGGATATGATCTCCCTATTTTCCCTATTATTTTTGACTTCTTTAAAAAGTTATTTCCAAATGAATTCTAAATTTTAACTATATTGGATTCTATGTCCCACATTGGACTTGGTTTTTTTTTATAATTATAATTCTCTATGAATAAACTACAAGGCCTCTCTTAAGAGGTATATTGGGTATTTGGCTGAAATATATATCATTCTACATTGTATCAAAGGAGATTTCCTAACCCTACCTCTCCTCTCTGTTTTATATCAGAGAAAATATATGATCCCCCCCAAGGGGGGGAGCGGCCTCCATGGAGAGGGATCCAAAAGTCATCTATCACCGCCTCTCCTTATGCCTCTTACATGTCACCCTATGAGATGGATCTTTTCTACCTCATCAATGACTATCACGCCGCTTGAGATGCATGGATTCCCCCCTCCCTATGATATGGCTCTTTCCGAGACACCCTCCAATGAAATGACCTTCCCCTCTGTGATGGCCTCCCAGTGTGACCTCTCCTAGTCGAGGCTCTTCCTGTGTGAAGTCTATCCTCTATGAAAACCTCGACTGGATCCATGAGCAGTGGCCTTCTACTGAGAAGCCTCTCCACTTCGACTAGACCCCGTGCCAGCTCTATTTCAGATCTGGTTGATCGTCTGCCAAATGTGGTTTCTTGGGTCATTTTTGTTATTCCATATTTGAATACAGTCGCTCACCTTCCTCATGAGATGGTCCCCTAGAATTTAAGGATTTTGTTTTCCACAAGGGCCACGATGCGACATGTGTTCAAAGGATCCTCTTCACTTCATTAGAGATCTACTCCTTCCCTATTCCACTTCCTCAGCCCTCTTTATGACTCTTAAATCACTTATAGTTTCTAAATGGTGTTTCATGATCTCTTTTTTATATCCTAGATTCTATGGATGTCAGTTGTGATCATTCTTGATCCACTATATGTATCACTCCCTCTAAAAAAACACAATGACAGTTGATCAGGATTTCTACTGACCCTAACCTTTATCTCCCTAACTGGCTCCCACATCTAACAGGTCCTCCTATAGGTGTGCCCAACCTGGCCTCGTTCCTGTAGCTTCATGCATGTCCCTTCGATATCCCTAGTTGGAATAATCTATCATTCCCCATACACACAACTTCTGTTTTCCCTTGCTGAAATTTTTGTCAAATATTTTTATATGTCAATCACTCTCCTCAACCCATTATGCCTCACCACACCATTGATTTAATCCATCTATTCATGTTGGACATCCAACAATGGTTCGGTTGTGTGTTGTTTCTACATTCCTAGATGCTCTTGACCCATCTATTCATGTTGAGGCATGATCTGGCTATTATTTCTGGTGCATAATCTTTTCGGCTATTCCTACTGGTTCCACATAACGGGCATTGGTCTAGGGTTGGAACATATTTTTTAGTGACATACTCCATCATCCATCAATTTCATCATGAGGGGGAGCTATTATCGAGTATGATTTCTTTTTGTTTCTTTCATGAACTAACCCAAGCCTAGGCTTGATCCACAACTACCCCAATCTCACCTTCATAGGTTAGGGGTGGAAATAAGAGTCGAAGGCACAAATAAACTCAGGTAGGAATTTTCCTAAGTATATGTATGCATACCTCACACGTCTTTACCTATGCTAGTAGAGTAACAAAAACCCAAAGCCCATCCCATTAATATGAGTAGCCAATTTTTCCAAAATAAATTCCATCAACGATGCTCAGAATCTCATGTGTCTTCCCCAAACACACAAGTCTAAGGGACTCAATCACAACACCTTGATACTATCCACTTTGGGAAGTGATAGAGAAAATTTATGTGCATATTTTTAATCAAATAATGGTAAATTTTTTATGTTTTTAAATTATAAACCCCATATATTTAAATTGTTTATTAAAATAATGGGAAATTTTGATTATAGAATGAAAATGAGAAAAATTTTGAAAAGTTCTTAATTCTGTATTTTTGACAGATTTTTTTCATCAAGGGTATTTTGGTCATTTACTTAAAAATATAATTCCAAATTGAGTGATTATTTTCTTTAGAATTACTATTCTATTTCCTTAAACTTTTTCTTCTGGACTATGGATTTATTCGAGCATCTAGAGGCCTTAAAAAATCAATTAAATTGAAGAAATTTATGGGCTGATAGCGTGGACCCCACCACCATAACGAAAGCACATCTTGGACTACACACTTCCAATAGAGGTTATTACACCTATAATTGAATTATAAAACATATATTCATTTTTAAAATTAATTTGAGGTATTTTTTAACTTATTAAGGTTGTCATTGGATGTTATACGTTTGAAGGATGCTTCCTAGAACCTTCGTCCATAAAAAGAATCCGCCAATAAAAAATTCATAACTTATACATGAGGTGTCAAATTATACTGAAATTTGGAGGTTGTTCATAAAATATAATGAGGAAAAACTTTAATGAAGGATAAAACATGTGAAGATTCTGTTTTCATTGTCATTAATGCATGATTTTTTAAATGTGGAGAGTCTGCCCGAACAGAATAAATGTTTGGAGTAAAATGGTCATAACTCCCTCACAAAACGTCCAAATACTCTAAAATTTTGAGGATAGATGACAAAGAAAATTATAAAAAATATTAATTAAGGTATAAATGCGTTATTATATCATTAATAGAGGATGAAATGCACCAACCTTTTTAGGATAGATTCTTCCTATAAAAGGAGAAGAGCTCCTACCTCTCAAAATATTCAATTCCCTCTCATTCCATTCCATTCCACTCTATCTCATTTGAGGCACCAAGGATGAGATCTCCATAGAGGTAGGATGGCCAAAAATATTCCCCATTTTTTCTTTTTATTTTTTTACTTTTCTTTATTTTATTTTTATTTTCAATTGTAATTTAAATTTTAGTTTTTTTAATCCATGCATTTTTATTTCTCCATCCATCCCACAATTCTTTTTTTTCTAATATATATTATTTTTTTTATAAGTATTATTATCATTAGTATTAGTATTAATATTAATAATATTATTAATAATATTATTATTATCATCATCATCATTATTATAATTATCACATTCTTATTTTAAAACTATTTTATTTTCTCCCTCTCTCCTTTTTCAAAAACAATTTTCTTAATTATAATAATATTATTATTAATTATTAATATTATAATTATTATTTTATCAATAATTATAAATTATTTATTATTATTATATATCTCTTCTATATCTCTCTCTCTCCTCTCATCCATCCACAATTGTGATCACTTACTCTCAGAAATGAGAGACTAACCCCAAGGCTTCGCCTAAGGGTAGGTTAAGGAGTTCATGAGTTTTATTTAATGTTTATTTTAATTTTGTGGTATATTTGAGTATCATTATTGGGTTAGGATAATGTACCCAATGTGGTGACGGCCTCTAATGACATGTAACTTAAACTATTTCTATTCTGGAAAAGAATAGTAATTTAAACATGATATTTCATGTTTGGATTATCGAACTGAAATCAAAATATAAAGGAGAATAATGATTGAACCTAAGACTAAACCCCAAAACCAAGTTATTTCTTAATCAACACATTCTTTTTTAATTTCATGATATTTCATATTTTTAAATAATTAAAAACCCAAAAACATTTTCATTGTTTTCATTAGATAATGAAAACAAAAAAAAAGAGATAGTTTAGGTGATATAGAAGAAGTAAGTGAACCAAACTGAAAGTCTCCTCAAGAGAGATGACCTTGGTCATCCACTATTCTTCACTAGGAAAAATGTAATTTTTTTCCACACTCTATGATAGGCATGCGTCAAAACTGGTGTCATTTCCAGTGATCCAACTAGTAGTCTATTTAATTTTACTATTTTCACATCTTAAAAAGATTCAATTTCATTAAAAAACTAAAAAAAGTCTTCCATGATGTATTCAAATTCAAATTATTATGCATAGATAAATTACTCATAGGTGAAACAACAACAACAACAAAAAAAACAACAACAAGATGAATATTTTAAAAGAGATCAGGTGTAATAACATAGAGAAATCATTGAAAAACTAACGGGAAAGGCTGATAGAGAATTTTATTATGTTCATGCATTAATGGATAAACCTAACCCATAGACGGATCAAGAACCTGAGAAAGTGGTGGAAGAAATTTCACCACTTATCTTTTAAATTGAAGAACCTGAGGAGGCAAGGGAGGAAGACTTACCTACTGAGATACAAGTGGGAGATTAAGAAGAATTGGATGATTTTTGTTTAAATGTGAGGAACTACCTCATCTCCCCATTCTATGAAAAGAAAAAGAGACAGTACCACAAAAGGAAAACACATCCCAAGTGGTGGAATTTGAAGTAAAAATAGAGGAGCCCGACTACCTTCCTCCATCTGCTAAGATTATACTCCAAGTGGAACTTACCACTAAGGAAGATATTGAAGCTGAACCAACTCAGGGAGTTGAAAATTTCTTTGAACTTATCTCTTATGAATTTATTGAATCTAAATTGTACCACACTCTTTATTGTTTTGATTATATAGAATCATAAAATCTTTGCTATGCCTTGGAGGATGAAGAATAACTTGGATGTACACATGCTGAGGAACATATGGAGCTCCCTAGACATGTTGAATATTTGTTGAATGAAGTTCATGTGGAGATTCTAGAGTATTTTCCTAAGGAAGCCATGCTAAAAGCTTCTTACTTTGATGGGGAAGAATTTTATCTCAATACTTCATGTTTTAATTTTATTCAAATAAAATTACACTATGACTTTCACTTCGACTATTATTTTTATCCAGCATACCTAGAGAAACCACTAGATAGAGAAGAAGAGGTTTAACAAGTAGAACCGAAGAAACATGATGATTTATACTTCATCCTACCCCCACCAAGAAAGATATACCTCATTGTGAAGGGTGTGGATCTGGTGTAATCTATCCATGGATCATTTATCATCTAGAAGGATAAATCACAATATAGAAAAAAACCACATGTGGTGGTTCAAATCAAAGAAGCTCCAACCACCATCAGACTTAAGATAGGAATCATTACTACCCACTAGTGGTTGTAAAAATTCAGGTCCCACTTGGGGGATCGTACTAAGATTTATCCTTACATGCTTTATAGGAATTTAGATTTCAATTTTATTTCATAGGAAGTAGTGCAGCATTCAGCCCCATACATCTATCTTTTTGAGTTTAAAATAAATGATCCTTATTCTTAATTGTGTAATAACATTTTTTAGGTTCAGGATGGCAGAAAGAAGCCTCAAATAGTGGAAGAGAATAAATAAACTTCATGGAAAAGGGAGCTTATTTTCATTATCCATATTTTTAACTCTATACATTTTTCTTCAAAACATGTTTTGATCTTTAAAGTGTAAATTTTATACCCACACTTGAATTATGATTTACTTTACTGATCTAGGAGACATGAGTTTCTTAGGAATCCAATGATTCCATGTTTTAGAATTAAATGTTAATGAGATTAAATGATTAAAATGGAGAATTAAATTCTTAAAATGAATCATGAATATTAAAATGAGGACTCGTGATTTGAGGGAACAAATTGATTCATGTAAATGAAATTTCCCAACCATTTTTTCATGATTTGAATTTATGGAATTTATGTGAGTTTATTTTTTATTATTAATCATGCCTTGAGTGTTTTTCCAATATCATATATCTCATTCCTGAGAGGATTTCTAGACCAAGTACTTCCAATAGTTATCATATTTCTTGATTGATCTTGGCACATGTCACCTTCCATAACTTGTATTGAAACTTGTCAAGGCTATGACTCTGCAAAAACACATTTAAAATGATTGAGGAATATTTTGAAAATCCCTTATCCATACCACCTTTACATCAGTCCTTATTTTAACCCATAGATACCATGAATTACCTTGTTAGGTATGATCCATGTTTCAATCCATTTTTATCGATTCCTACCCTCCTCTTAGTATTTGCATGATATTTTAAAGTTGAAGTGTGGGGGTAAAGGTAATCATGGTGGATGGGGTGATATACATTGTAAGGAAGAAGTATGGGGGTTCTATTGTGGTAATTGTAAAAGGATGTGAAATAATTCATTATACTCTATTGTTTTCCCCTCATGAATACAAAAATAAAAAACTGAAAAAAGAACCCAAAAAGGATAAAATGGGTTGTGATTTGGGAGAACCAAAAATCAAAATTTTCCAGACCGATAATCTTTTGGTTGTATGTGGTTAGTTGATGGATGTGAGTTTTGATATAATCATAACTTTTGAAAAAAAGAAAAAAAAAGTAAAAAAGTAAAAAAAATTGAGAGGGTTCACAAATCATTCATTATGCATAATTTGATCATGGCCTTACATTGTGTTTTTGGGAAGTGGGTGTTGCTACCTTTAAGGTGATATTTTCATTACACTTTTTGATATAATGCATTGTACATAAGAGATAAACCTACTTCTTGAGCCTTAATTTTTAAAGCATCAAATCCTACCAACCTTAAGCCTCAGATTCATTTGAACCTTTATTACAAATCCTCATGATTTTATGTGTCTTTTTTATTTAGAAAGTGGAGAAAATAGTTCATTTACAAGAACATGGATAAAAATAATGTTCTCATGATATTAGAATAACTCTACTTGATTTGTACCATGAGTGATGAGAGAAAATACTGAAAAGTTAGGTAGATCATGATTTGTAATTCTTAATAATAATTGATTGAGGATATAGAATGAATGAAATGAGAAGTTGCATCATTTTTCAAAGGGGAAAAGTAAAATACATAAATTATTTGTTTCTTTGAAAAATGAGAAATAAAATTGATATTTTAGGTGTATTTTTTAATGTTTGATTTGACATTGATTTTTTTTAATGCATTGGAATTTGAATATTGGTAAAATTGGTGTCCCCTAATTTCTATGTTGAGATTTTGTGATTGAGGACAATCATGGTTTAAGTGTGGGGTTATTTGACAGAGAAAATTTATGTAAATGTTTTTAATCAAATAATTTTGAATTGTTGAAGTTTTTAAATGATAAAACCCATTTATTCAAATGTTTTATTAAAATAATGGGAAATTGGGATTATAGAATGAAAATGAGCAAAATTGTGAAAAGTGTTTATTATGTATTTTTGATAGATTTTTTTCATCAAGGGTATTTTTGTCATTTTGTTAAAAATATAATTCTAAATTGAGTGATTATATTTTTTAGAATACATATTTTATTTCCTTCAACTTTATATTATAGACCAGGGCCTGATTTGAGCATCTAGAGTCCTTAAAAAATTAATGAAGTTGAAGAATTTTCTGGGCGGATAGTGTGGACCCCGCCACTGTAACGGAAGTATATCTCATCCTAAAAACCTCCAATTGAGGTTATTACACCTATAATTGAACTAGGAAACATAGGTTCATTTCTAAAATTAATTTTAGGGAGTTTTAAAGTCATTAAGGTTTCCAAGGGATGTTATACTTTTGAAGGAAGCATCCTATAACCTTCGTCTAGAAAAAGAAACCACCAATAAAAAAACTTATAACTCATACATGAGGTTTCCAATTACACTGAAATTTAGAGGGTGTCCATAAAATAGAATTAGGAACAACTTTAATGAAGTCTCTAATGTTTGAATATGTCATTTTCATTGTCATTAATACATGATTTGTGAAATGTAGATAGTCTTCCTAGATAAAATAAATTCTTGGAGTAAAAAGGTCATAACTCCCTTAGAAAACATCAAAATAATCTTGAATTTTGTGGTTAAAAGCCCAATTAAATAATGAAGAAATTTCATGAAGGGAGAAAAGTGTTATTATGTGATTAATAGAGTATCAAAATGTTTCAGATTTTTTAGAATAGATTCTACCTATAAAGGTATAGGAGCTCCTACCTCTCAAAATATTCCATTCCCTCTCATTCCATTCCATTCCACTCCATCTCATTCAAGGCACCAAGGAGGAGATCTCCACTGAGGGATGTTGGCTGCAAATCTTCCCCTTTTCTTATTTTTCATTTTTTTACTTTTCTTTATTTTAATTTTATTCTCAATTGTAATTTAAATTTTAGTTTTATTAATCCTTGTATTTGTGTTTCTCCATCCTTCCCACAATTATTTTTTTCCTCAATTATATTATTTTAATTATTATTATTATTTTCATTATTATTATTATTATTAATATTATTATTATTATTATTATTATTATTATTATCATTATTATAATTATCGTATTCTTATTTTAAATCTATTTTATTTTCTCCCTCTCTCCTTTTTCAAAAACTATTTTCTTAATTATAATAATATTATTATTAATTAATAATATTAATAATATTATTTTAATAATAATTATAAATTATTTTTTCTTCTTCTCCCTATCTCTCTCTCTCTCTACTCCCATCCATCCACCATTGTGATCACTTACTCTCAGAAATGAGAGACTAACCCCGAGGCTTGTCCCAGGGGGAGGTCATGGAGTTTATGAGTTTTATTAAATGTTTATTTTAAGTTTGTGGTAGATTTGAGTAGCATTCTTAGGTGAGGAGAATGTCCCCAATATGGTTAAAACCCCAATTACATGTAAGTTAAACTATTTCTATTCTGGAAAAGAATAGTGATTCAAACGTGAGATTTCATGTTTGGATTATCAAACTGAAATCAACATATAAAGGAGAATAACGATTGAACATAAGACTAAACCCCAAAACAAGTTCTTTCTTCATCAACTCATTTTTTTCATTTCATGATAAATTATATTTTTAAATAATCAAAAAACCCTAAAACATCATCATTGTTTTCATTATATAAAAAAACAACAAAAAGAGATAGTTTAGGTGATATAGAAGAAGTGAACCAAACTTAAAAGGATCCTTAAGAGAGATGACCCTGGTTATCCACTGTGTTGTGCTAGGAAAAATATAATTTATTTTATCCATGCCTCACGATAGGCATGTGTAAGGAGGCACTGACTCACCCGCACAGTTTTAGGTCATGTCACAAGAAAATATCTTAGTGGGGAAATCATCCCTCTTATTTGTGAGTCCAAATCCACATAAAACCACATCTCTTCACTATGCTGCACAGTTGAGGGGTCCCCAATTATAGGAAAGGATCATGTGCCCTACTATGATGGGAGGTTCTGAATCTGGTAGTCACTGAGAAATTCCACTACCCAGTCCTATTAGAGGGTACCACTCGGGAAGGTCACTGGGGAACTCCACTGCCTAGTCCTACTGGAGGGTAAGCCAAGTGAGTTTTGAGGGAAACTCCAATGCCCAACCTAGATATAGGGTCATACCTAGAAGATTTCATCAGTGAATACCACTTCCCAACCCAACTAGAGGGTAAGACCGAAACATTGAGGAACTCCACTACCCAATTATACTAGAGGGTAACTCTAAAATATCATCGAGGAACGCCACTGCCTAGTCCTACTAGAGGGTAAGCCTAAAATTTCCATCGGGGAATGCCACTACCCATCCCAGCTTGAGGGTAAGCCTAATACTACTCTGGAGATTCTATGATTACTGACATAATTAGGTGTCGTCTCAGCATGTTCCAAACCTGGAAAATTTCACATCATATCTCAGAATCCACTTCTGAGGGATCCATTGTGTTCTATGTGGGAAAGCATTCAGGATAGGAATCTATTAGTCTAATATCCGAGTTCAAACCAAGAAGATACTGAGTTTTGAAGATATCTTAAAAGATCTCAAGTAGTAAATGGAGTGTGAGTGGACCCACAGGGCATGTGGTCCCTTTTCACTACCTGGTATAATCTATAGTTGGCATATGAGTCCCATCCCATGTAGTAGAACGTGTCATGTAGGTGGACTACATGTCATTACCTAACTATCCGAGATAGAATTCATGTCTATGGCCATGTCTGTATACTCATATACCGTGTCCATGTACTTTGGTACACGGCATGTGTGTTCACACTGGATGCTTCCCATGTGTCCTACCCATGTTTTGGTACTTTATACATGGTGTTTCTCTAGCCATATAGTCCATCACATAGTACATACACACGAGAAATAATTACATTTCATGTTAAGAAAGTACACATCGTGTCATCCTTATGGGTTCCCAAACCCTAACACTACAGCTAGAAAGGGGATACATGCCATGATTTCTTCAATATACAAGATGTGTCATCGTGATTTTTTTTAGAAATCTCATATTCAATTCTCTGCTTCAAATCTGCTTCAACCATCACTGACATCACCTGATGTCATTCTAAAATCTTCATATCTGGATGAATAACACTAATCCCTGTCGTCGTTTTCTGTGAATCAGTCTCATTCATTGAGGAGGGTTTTTTTGATCATTGCACACATTGTCACACCTCTATTCATTATTATTTAAAAGGTTAATCACCGGATGGATCATCCTCACTTTTTAAGATTTTAATATCTATTTTGCCTCACAAAACCATTGATGATTCATTGATCCACCATCATCAGGGCACTCGATCGATATTGGGATGCCCTAAAACTATCGAGTCAGGAACCGTGGGGTTCGATTAGAGAAGAACGTGAAGAACGGGGGAAGAAAATCACCAAGAACAAAGGTTTTGATGATCGTTGTCCAAGAGTTCTTGGATAATGATCAAAAATGTTCTCCAGGGTTAGAAACAATTGATTAAGCAAAAGAGATTATCCAATTTTAATTCTTTCTGATAAACAAAGGGTACGGGGAGGGATGTAGAACGATGAATGATTAACGATCTAATAAAACTTTTAATATAAGGCATAAAAATCACCAAAAACGATATTCTACTTCTTTTTTGGATTGATCTATAGTGAATAACATGTTTTCCAATGAGCAGGGATGATCTGTTGCATTCATCATTCATCATTCATCATTCTTCATTCTTCATTCTTTGAAGGGATTCTCCATAGGAATTCTCCAATGGAGGTGGGGATGAGAGCTTTGTTGACTAATGGTGAATTGTGAGACAACCTAGGATGAAACCCTATAATGACCTATTTTAATAATTTAATTAGTTCAAGGGTAATTAATTAATAAATAAATAAATAAACTCACTTAAATGCACTAAAAATGAGTGAGGTTTTGAACATCCCATGCTGACTCATTTTATGTCACACCTAGGGTAAACACTACATTCCAGACCCAACTGTGGTCTCATATTTCCGATATGAGAAACCATTCAAGAGATAAAATTTTTATTTAATTATCTATGTGAACAATATAAAATATTTTTAATATTTTTATAAAATTAATTTTGGGAACCTTGGGCCTCAAAATCACTCATCGTCTCAGTTCCTAGCTCTGGAAATATATTTAGAAATATTTCAATGTATTATAAGGAAAAAATGGGTCTCTAAATCATTCCCTCCTTCAAGAATTTTATTCCCAAAAAGAAAAAACTAAGAAAAAACTTGGGATAATGAGCCCACATATGACTCTCCCACTCTCAAGAACTCTCCTACACATTTTTGTGCTACCAAAACACATAAACCAGAGGGATGTTCTATCCTCACATGGTCCATTCCTGTCAGTCCTCAATCATCATCAGGTGCTGAGAAAAGGTGGATCTATCCTCAATGTCCATATCTCCCTAGTCAATGACATTCCTAGAATCATGAACATATTTCCTCAGTAATGATAGATAGAAGATGTCTTACACCCACTCCAGCTATGGGGGTAGGGCAAGGTAGTAGGAAACCTCACCAACCCGATGCATGATCTCAAACGTCCCAATGAACCTTGGGTATAGCTTGAATCCCTAGATAAACCATCGCATTCCTCATCATGGGGAGACTCTAAAGGAGAAGTGTCATCCCTGATCAAACTCCAAGGGTCTATAGTAGAAAACATAATAGGATTTTTTGTCTACTCTGGGCCATCCTCATCCACTCATGGATGACCTACACTTTCTTTATTGTTTCCTACACCAACTTTGGGTCCAAGAGAGATGACTCTCCGATCTTTATCTAGAATAATGGTGACCTGAAGTATATCCCTTATAGGGTCTTAAAATTTTCCATGTCGATGGAAGAGTGACAGCTATTTTTGTATGAAAACTCTACCAAAGGCAGGTGATCCTTCTAGCTCCTACCGAAATTCAACACGCAATCCCTCAACATATCCTCTAGAACCTAGATAGTGTGCTCTTTCTTCCCATAATTCTAGGGGTGAAAGGTTTTACTCATCTGAAACTGGGTCACAAATTCCTCTAGAATGACTCTCTAAAATCATGACATAAACCATGCATCACGATTGGAGACAATCATTGAGGGTACCCTATGAAGGCAGACGATCTCTCGTATGTAAAACTACCTCAAACTCTCCACTGAACTCTGATCCCTAATAGCAAGGAAGTGTGATGACTTTGTGAGTTGGTCTACTATCACCCATATGAAGTCATGGCCCTTCGTTGTTCATGGATTCCTTATGGCGAAGGCCAAGGATATGTCATCCTATTTCCACTCCAGGATCTCAAGATGATGCAACAAAACCGCTAGAACTTCGTGTTTAGCATTCACCTACAGACAGGTGAGGCATCATGATACAAACTCAGCTATACTCCATCTCATGATGGGCCACAAAAACTACCATTGGGGATCTCTAGGAATCTTCCAAAAACCAAGATGTATGGCTAAGGTAGACGTGTGGAACTCCCTCAACACATCCTCCCGCATCATGAATGAAACCATTGTTCACCACTTGAATAAGATATCATGATCACCTTATTCAAAATATTCATCTAGTGTGCCGCCTGTAGATATTTTATCATGAAGAACCTCATAGTCGATGTCCCCCAACTGTGACTCTTTCACACACCCAAGGAGTGAAGGATTCAACACCATTAATTGTATAAAACAGTACCATCTAGTTCCACCAGGTCCAACCATAGGGAAGCTAATAGTTCCAAATCTTCCCACACTAGGTGAGACTGAGACTTCCTATAAAGGGTATCTACTACAACATTTATCTTCCCTAGAGTATTGACTATCTCAAAGTCATTTTCTTGTAGAAATTCCAACTAGTGTCACTGCCTCAGGTTTAGGTCTCTCTACGTGAAGACGTACCTCAGGCTCTGGTGGTCAGAGTAAACCACAAATCACTCTCCCGGAAAATAGTGCCTCCATATCCTCAATAATAATACTATCAATTCAAGCTCTATTTCATGATTCTCATAGTTCTAATCATGGGTCTCAACTACCTCAACCCATATGTGATGATTTCTTGTCATTTCATTAACACGCAACCAAGTCCAGCTCTTGAGGCATCGCAATATACTAAAAACAAAACGCCTTTATCCAGAAGCCTCAAAACTGGTGCAATCATTAGCCTCTACCTCAACTCCTTGAAAGACTTATTGAACTACTCAGACTAGTTTAATGGTTGTACATTCCACATCATGGTAGTCAAATGGGATATGATTCTAGATAATTCTATGACAAATCACCTGTAGTACCCTGTCAAGCCAAGAAATATTCGTATCTTTGGAACATTCTTGGGTGGATCCCAAGAAAGAACAGTTTTGATCTTGTATGGATCCATAGATAAACCATGTTCATAAATGAAATTCCCCAAAAAGTGAACCTCGTGTATCTAAAACTATCATTTCCATAGCTTTCTGTAAAGTTTTTTCTCTCAAAGTAAAATAAGAAATATCCTCAAGCGCCTTTCATGATCCTCCGCTTTTGCAATATAAACAAGTATGTAATCAATGAAGACAACAAAAAAATAGTCCATGTGTGGCTGGAAGATCTGGTTCATCAAAGCAATAAATATCATAGGGGATTTTTTCACACCAAAGGGAATCACTAGGAACTCATAGTTTCCATAGCGAAATCGGAAATCTAACTTCGGAATATCATCCCCACGAACCCGCAACTAGTGGTAGCCAGACCTGAGATCAATCTTGGAGAACCATCTCACATCTCACAACTAATCAAATAGGTTTTAAATCCTTAGTAAGGTGTAATTTTTCTTTATCATTTCTTTGTTCATGCGACGATAGTCCACACAAAGCCGAAAGCTCCCATCTTTTTTATTCACAAATAGAACTAGTTTTTCTCTAGGGGACACACTAGGTCTGATGAAACCTTTCTCAAGAAGGTCCTACAACTATAATCATATCTTCTAAAGGTCAGTAGGTACCATTTGATATACTGCATAAGATATCGTGGTAGTATTAGGATAAAACTCTATGAAAAACTCTATATCCCACCTCAGAGGTAGTCTTAAACATCTTCAGAGAATACATCCATATAGTCCTCCACAAATGAAAAAACCTAGGTTCCTGAAGAGTCTGATTCACCAAGGGTTATTCTTGAAAAATAATAGGTAATATGCTACAGCTTAACCTTCCTGTCCTTCCATGAGGTCTCTCTTACCAAAAAAATAGAACCTCATTCCATCAAAACGTACGCATCTGACTAATCCACAGTAACAGTTAATCTGGGATTGAACCATCTAAATCCAATCCATGACCAAGATGATGTCATAGGGTCCCATCGTGATTACCAAAATGTCCCACATGAACCTTTCTCCTCCAAATGATAGTCTGCACTTCCATTAGAAAAAATATACAGAGGAAGTGTTCCCTGTAGGAACATCGAGACAAAGCTATCATGATATCATCTCTACTAAGATATCCAACTCCCATACCAAGATTTTAGAGATAAAATAATTACTAGAACCTATGTCTACTAATACTGAGACAAGAATTGAATAAACGAAAACCGTACCTCGAATCGTTTCATGCGCTGTAGGATCATAGACATCCAAAGCCTGTAGCTATCAGCAGCCTCACCCTCCAGCTCCATGATCTTAACATGGGACACCTAGTGGTTGTTTTAGAAGGAACTCATAGAACCATCCTCTAATTTTAGCTCAACCTACTCCTCTTACAACTCCTCCTCCATCGGGACCACCCTACCCCTAACTAGAAGATCCCTGGTCACGATGTTGTCTCTATCGTGGCAGTCCATCTGCTATCTTCCTGGGATTCTTGATATGTCTAGTCGGGTAGTCCCATTCCTTGTGACCTCACCCATAACAAGCATAGTACCAGACCTCCCTAGGCTTCCCTAATGCTATGTGCTTCCCTTTCATTGTAAAACCATGTCCCTGAGTCTTCTCATGGAAGGGTCTCTTGTTTTGAGATCTCTAGCGCTTGCTTACTGCTATAGATAACTAAACTCTTCCACTCCCAATGCCAGCTCTAGCTATATTGAATCCCTCTGACAGAAATATTTATATCACAAGTACCCTCTCCAACACCCCAGAATAGGTGGGGGTACACAGGGGCACTACATTGGCTCAGATCTCTTTTTTGAGTCCCTTATCAAACATTTGTGCTTAGAGGTATCAATATCTAATCATGTTGATAGAGTAGAACGTAAGTTCTATGAACCTATATGTATAATCAACCACTATAATCCCTCCACACTAAAGCTCCAGAATCTCTTAAATATAAATGAAGCTTAAGTGGGAGGGTTGGTACTCCTCACAAAACTGTTGTTGGAATTCATCCCATGAGAGTGTTATCTCATCATGCATCTAGGTGACAAGGCTTCACCGATGTCCAGATGCTCCATGGAAAATACTAGCTACTTAACCCACCATCTGATCCATCAGCATCTAGATAATCCTAAAGATATGGACCACCGACTCTATCCAATCCTCTACCGCATGGGGATCTGGCTTGCTATGGAACCACAGTGGTCTCTAACGTTGGAACTCACATAGTGCGCTCATCTCACACACATCCTCAGCCTACTCTGATAGGAAAATATGTAGCTCAATAGGTGTAGGTTCTTCTACCTTCCAACCTAGAGGAAGGAGATCCCGGGATGGACCCTAAACTGAGGCCTCATCACTCATAGTGTCGTTGTCACTAACCTGAGCCAGTATCCTAGCTGGTTATCATTGTGGAGGCATCCTGAAAGTTATCAAGGAGTGTCATGGTTAGATGATAATATATATATATATAAACAATAGAGGGTAGATGACTCAATAATTATAGTCAAATACTCAATCCTATATGATGCATGTACCATTGATCCCTGCAAAAAAAAAGTATCAATGTGCCGAGTCAACAAGATGGTGGTCAAGGTCCTAGTGGATAAATGAGTTGGTCGCTACACCACTAATGGACTATATATCTTGAGATATTCACTCAATAAACTTTGAAACTCTTTCCCCAAACCCAACCACTCTTCTTAAGGGGAAACATCCAAACAATGTCCCAAGGAATGAACTTCCTCTGATACAACTCTATCATGACCTGACCCAAGCCTGGGAATGAGTCGCAACTACCCCAGGCCTATCTCCATAGGCCAAGGGTGGAGAAAAGAATTGAAGTCACAAATAAACTTGGGTAGGCCTTTTCATAAATACCTCTACACACACATCCAACTCAATGAAAAAGTGTGGAGGGAAAGAAATATAAGGTGTAACACTGCTATAAATAAACCAAATATGCATGGATCTTTATATAGTATAAAGTATGGTATTGTAAACTAAAAAGAAAAGGAAAAACCACACACCAACCAAAAAAATGTGTCCCAACCTAACAAAACTAGAAAAGAGTAAGTAGCTAAGAGCCCATCTCCGATATCCCAAGATATGACCATCATAGGCGGTCCATGCTATTCATATCCCTAAGCTCCTCTGAAGTCATGATTGACCTGTATGTCATCTATAAAAGACACAAAATGTGATAGGAAAATCCCATATATGGGTGACTATATACATACCTAGTATAATTCCCCTAAAAGTAGAAGTTTGAGTAGTAAGAGATACAACTAAAGAGGTAAGTAGTAGAGAGAACGAGGTATGGTAAAAGAGTATGTCTCAACCCAACAAGAGAGTGAAGGTAAAACTCATTTAAACACAAGTAGATCGAAACAGTGATAATATGAACTTATTATTGAGTCTTTAATACCTATAGTAGGAGAGTAGACTCATCCAACCATGATAATCTAGACACAAAAATCATGTGGCATACCTCATGTGTCTTTGCCTCTCCTAGAGGAAGAGTAACCAAAACCCAAGGAGTGGGTACTAAAATAGGATATATATATATATATATATATATATATATATATATATTCATATATTCTTAATAAAAGAATACCAAATGAGGGATTAAGGGGTATCCATCTCAAAGATCATCCCCAAAATATGAGTAGCCAACATTTCCAAAATAAAGTCCATCAATGATTCCTAGTATCTCACACATCTTCCCTAAACACACAGGTCTAAGGGGATCAATCACTGCACCTTGATACTATTGTCTTTGGGTGGAACTGACTCTCCCACACAGTTTTAGGTCATGCCATAATAATGCAACTCTGTTGGGAAAGCATCCCTCTTCCTTATGAGTTCAAATTCATGTCAAACCATGTCTCATCACTATACCACACAGTCGAGGGGTCACCAGTTTTAGGAAAGGATCATGTTCCCTGGTATGATAGGAGGGTTCTACTCTAGTAGTAACCAAGGAACACCACTTCCAAGTCCTACTGGAGGGTACCACTTGGGAAGGTCACTGAGGAATTCCACTACCAAGCCCTACTAGAGGGTAATCCTAGTTAGTTATTTGGAAAACTACACTACCCAGACCGGCTAGAGGGTTACACCTAGAAGATGTCATCAGAGAACTTCACTAACCATCCCAGCTAGAGGGTAAGCCTATAAAGTTGATGAACTCCACAGTATAGTAGAACTGGAGGTTAACTCATAAAGGTGATCATGGAATGACACTACCTAGTCCTACTGGAGGGTAATCCTAGAACTGCCATCAGGGAATGCCACTGCCCAGCCCACCTGGAAGGTAAGCTCAGTACTACTCTAGTGATTCTGTGATTGTTGTCATCATTGGGTATCTCCTTAGAACATCCCAAACCTAGAATATTTTACATCATATCTTGAAATCCAATTCGGAGGGCACTATCACATTCTATGTAGAAAAACACATAGAATAGGAATCTCATAGGCCAATATCCGAGTTCAAATGAAGAAGATACAGAGGTTTGAAGATGGTTTGAAAGAGATCAAGTAGTACATGACATGTGAGGGGACCCACAATTCATGTGGTCCCTCTTCACTACCTGGTCGTGTCTCTGGTTAGTACACAGGTCCCATCCCATGTACTAGAACAATCCTTGTAGGTGGACAATACATCGTTTCCTAACTATCTGGGATCGGGGTCATTCCCACTGGTTGTGTCTGTGTACTTAGACCCCGTGTTCATGTACTATGGTACACAACATGTGAGTTCACACTGGATGTTTTCTGTGTGCCCAACCCAAGTTTTTGTACTTTATACATGGTGTGTCTCTGGACATGTAGTACATCGCATTACTCATACACGTGAGAAGGCATTAAACGACATGTCAAGGAAGTACACATTGTTCCATCCTTATGGGTTCCCAAACCCTAGAACCATTGGTAGAAAGGGGCCGCATGTAGTGTGTTATTCACAGTACATGGAATGTTTTTGAGATTTTTCATGAAAACTCATATTCGTTCTACCTCTTAAAATCCACTTTATCCATCACCGATATCACCTGATGTCATTCTAAAATCTTCAAATTTGGTCGAAGACACAGATTCCTGTCATCGTTTTTCGAGAATCAACCTTGTTCATCGATAAGGGTTTGGATGACCATTCTGCACACTACCATTCCACTATTCATCATGATTTCAAAGATTAATCACTATATTGCTCATCCTTGTTTCGCAATAATTCCTAATTCATTCTTGGCTAACAAAACCATTGAAGATTCACTGATCTGCCATAAGTCTAAGCACCCGATCGAGCTTAGGACACTCAAAAGCTATAGAACTGGGAACCCTGGGGTTCCAATAGTTAATAATGTGAATAATAGGGGAATAAAAGCACCAAGAACAAAGGTTTTTATGATCTTTGTTCAAGACTTCTTAGAAAATGAACAAGAACATGTTCTAGGGTTAGAAACAATTGATTAAGCAAAAAAGATAATCCAATTTCAATTATTTGGGATAAAAAAGGGTGTATAGAGGTGTGTGGATTGATGAATGATTAAAAATCTACTCCAAATTTTAATCTAAGGAATAAAAAACACCAAAGACAGGTCCTAATTCTTGTTTGGATCGATCGCTGGTCAAGAATGTGTTTGCTGGTAAGGGAGGACGATCCATTGCATTCGTTATTCATCATTCGTCATTATTCATTCTTCGAAGGGATTATCTATAGGAAATCGTGAATAGAGGTGGGGAGGAGAGCTTCTCAGATGACTGGTGAATTATGAGGCAACCCTAGCATAAAACCTCTAATGACCTATTTATAAGATTTTAATTAAGTCAAGGGTAATTAATTAATTAATTAATTAATCAACTCACTTAAATGCACCTCCCATGAGAGAGGAGTCCACACTTCTCATGAAGACTCATTTTATGTTGTGACTATGGTAAAAACTATATTTTAGACCCAACTGTGGTCTTTAATTTCCAAGCTAAGAAACCTTTCAATAGATATCCCATTTTCTTTAATTAGCCACACACACACAATATAAAATATATTTAATATTTTTATAAAATTAATTTCGAGAACCCTGGGCCTTGGAATTGCACATCATCTCAGTACCTAACTCTGAAAATATATTTATAAATATTTCAAAGTCTTACAAGGAAAAAATTGGGTCTCTATAGTTTCTTCTTGTTTTGTAATCCAGCTGGGTATGTCCATCTTAAAAGGGAGTGTTTTTAGTGTTTCTTATTTTCTTGTTTTTATTTTATTTTTTTTTCTTTAATTATGTATCCAAGATATGTAGACCTAGATTAAGGGGGAGTGTTGGAATCTATGTCCCACATCAGACTTGGTTGATCTTTCATCATTATAATTATCTATAAATAAACTCCAAGGCCTCTCTTAAGAGGTATCTTGGGTATTGGGTCCAACTCTCTATCATTCTACAGCCTCCATAGAAATATTTTGAGTTTACTATTGACTTGGTATCTAGTACCAAGATGATATCAATTCCTCTATAAAATTGATCCTGCCGAGCTTTGAGTATTAAATATTCAACTTGAGGACCTGAAGGTGAAGGAATATATCAAACAAATAACTTCACCTCGGGATGCTATTAAACCGGTATTTTGAGATTGATTGGATTTGTTTTCTCGAGGTCATTTGAAAAAAAAATAGAGTGTTGGAAACATTTGAAAACATTTGTATAGGGATTTGATAAGGGAAATATAAAATTTTCATGGAGCTATAGTGCGCTTGATTTTTGTTTTACACGGTAGACCATGTAATGAATCTTATTTGACCATCTAGTGTAATCAAAGTAACTGAGAACAACATATCACAGTTGACCATATAGTCCAATGCAGTCAACTGTGATAGTATTTATGTAGATTATTTATTATGAATTTTTTATAAGTTTATCAAGAAGGTAAATGAAGTAAATCCATTGACATGTGCTCAGATTTTATGAGGCAATTAAAATGCATTATTTGGTGATTTTTGTTGAGGAATCATTTGATCATGGGACATGCGGATAATGATTGATGTGTTAAGTGGTCGTGTGATTGTGGTTTTACATGAAAAAAATAGTTTCAATCATGAGACGCATGTAATCCCACATACATTTGAACAATTATGAAAAAGGAATAATCCTCTATATAAAACAAATATTAGTATTGTGGGAACATGGGTTGGTCACCTACATAAAGGGAGATTGTTGTGAGAATATTGAACTAGTGATTCTGGAATGATCCTTAGACACATGGAGTAATCCTTTGATGTTGGAGTCTCATATAATATGAACATATTGATCAATTTTGGAGAAAGATAAGTGAAAAAAAATAGAGAAAGATTGCAGATCTGTATATTTAGAGATTATTAAAGATTTGAGTTTTCTCCATAGTGTGTATAAATCAATAAAGCTATGTTCCTAATTCAAGAGTTTATAGAAATATAAGATGAAAATTATTTGAATATTGGATTCATGTAAAGAATAATAGATCATTCATAAAGCAATATAACTGATTCACATACATTCAAGATGATGAATATAGTGTATGGAGCTAATCTTATGAAAATACCATTATTCCATTATTTATATGTGGGAGTGACCAACATAGGAAGTGACCCAAGGGGAGAAAATAAACCACAAGTAAATATTTTAATGTAGTGCACCTAGGACCTCCCTAAAACCCATCAATTATAGTGCATTAGTTGGTTTATGAATGGTATTAGTGAGCTGATCATTTTCCTTGAAGTATCCCCATATTGGTGTAAACCAACTAATTATTGGATGAAAGGATTCCCTCTACTACAATATCATTAAATTTGTCTCATTGCCTTATGATTTTTTTCTTCAAAAAGGATTATTGTACAATGGGAGGCTCATTTCCCTCACTCCTCTGAAAAGGCTTTGTGATAGGGAGGAAAACACTTGGGGATTATATACCATTCTCAATGTCAGTAGTATTTTTCCAAGATGATGTTGCTCCCTTAATTTTTAAAGTGAGGTAGGAGTGGCTGTGTGGTGGGTGGATAAACCCCACCAACCCATCTAGCAGAGAGGGCAGTGGGAAGGGCTAGTGGTAGCTTATAAATGGGTCTCTTTTCTAGAGGTTTTAGCAACCAAATTTACAACACGTCTTATCTCATCAGTAATTGTGTCATATTTTTGGAGTTTGTTTCCCCACATATTCAAGAGAGATAACTATTATATATATTCTCCTTATAATTATGAGAGAGTGTGTACCCACTTTTACATATAGTGTGATCCTTCTATTTGCATGTGGTTTTTTATCCCTTTCTTTTGGGTGTTTTTCAACATTACATATAGTGTCATTTATTTATGTATTTTTACAATTTTTTTATCTCAAAAATATCACCACACCAATGATTCAATAATTTTTGACCAAAACAAGTGGTATCAGAGAAATGTTCTGGCTCGATGTTGTTCACTTTTTTAGATATTAATAATTATCATAAATTTTAGTATGCTTTATGATTGAAACTATGATTGATCATCCACATAGGAAAAAATTATTGATACTATAAAATACACCATTGTGAGACATAAGAGGTTATAGATTGATGATGTGTCCAGATTATGGTGAAATTCAAGATCAATAAATTCAATGGAAATAATTTTTCATTGTGAAAAATGAAGATGCGGATAGTGTTGGGAAAGGAAAATTACTATAAATTGTTGAATGAATAGAAGGTGTGACGATAGAGAGTGGTTATAGTGGAATTCGTAATCACAACATGGAAGAAAATTACTTCTAGAATTGGAGACGTTCTAGTCATTAAAGCAGAAATGACTGCTGGATGCAGACAACATCTCAACAACGCATGAATAATCAACTAGAGAGAAACATGGAACATGATGTCTTGACAGAAATAATATTATCAATATAAAACTATCTCAGAAGGACTTTTGTACATGGGGAATGATCACACCTAGAATATTGTTGGATTCAGTGCCATCAAAGTGAAGATACACAATGGTATTATTTGAATAATCCAAGGAGTATTCCATGTGAAGGGCATTAAGAAGAACATACTGTCTTTAATACTATTTGATGACATCAAATGCAAGACACTCATTGAGAATGGAGTGATGATAATTGTTAAGGGTGCACTTGTGGTGGTTAATGTGGAATTTATCTCAATGAACTTGTACATTCTTATGGGTGAAACATACAAGGATGGGGAATTGGTTGTCGCATCAACTACCTTGATAGAATAATTGACGGTGTTATAGCAACATAAGCTTGTTAATTTGTAAAAATGAGGCCTAAAGATTATTGTTGACCAGAAGTTGTTGTCTGAACAATAAAATGTATCCTTACCATTTTTTGAGCATTGTGTTTTGAGAAAACAACACAGGATAAAGTCCAATACATAAACAGTAAGAAATAAAGAGATCTTAGAGTTAATGCATTCTGATGTTTGGAAAACATAGGTTATATCCCTATGATTAGAAAGTAATTCTATGTACTTTATTGATGATTATTCCAAGAGATTTTGGGTGTATCCAATCAAGATAAAATCAGATGTTTTTTATGACTTCAAGACATTCAATGCATGGAAGGATCTTGAATCTGAAAATAAAATCAACTATTTGAGGACTAAAAATGGTGGCAAAATATACAAGCGAGGAGTTTGATACTTTTTTGTCAATGAAAAGGTGTCAAGAAATAGTTCACAATGGTTTTTAATCCTTAGAAAAATGGATTGTTAGAACAGATGAACAGAACCCCATTGGATAGAACAAGGGAGATGTTGAAGACTGTAGAAATTTTCAAAACATTTCGAGCAGAAGCAGTGAATACTGTCAGCTATGTGATCAACTGATCTCCTTTGATGATGATTTATCTAAAACCCAGATGTAGATGTGGACTGTTAAACCAGGTGACTATTCTCAATTATATACTTTTGAAAGTCCTGTATATGAATTTTTTAATGACTAGAAAAGATCAATGTTGGATTTGAGATCTAGGAAATGTATCTTCTTGGGATACATTGATGGTGTGAAGGGTTGTCATTTGTGAGACCCCGCTTTCCACAAAATTATCATCAACAAATATGAAATTTTTGAAGAAGATAGGGTAAAAATTAAAATTATGGAGATATGGATAGAGAGAATATATAAATTAAAATAGTCAAAGTAGAGGAAAAATCCAAGGAAGAACTAGTTTCTTATTAAGAATTACTAGAGTATGATGATCAAGTACTGATTTATTCTGGACCATGACTATCAACTCGGGAGAAAATAGCACCAGTATGGCACTAAGACTATGTCACTAAGAGAAGTATTACTATAGAAACCCATTTTTTCATAAAAAAATATTACTTCTATTTAGATGAATATTCAATACATAAAAATACTCCCCATTCCATAATCATAAAGGTTTAGAGTTTTAGATATTAGATACACAATCTTATAATTTTATGAAAGATATTAAATACCCCCTACAAAGATCTTCTCACATAGTACTCCTCTTCGACATACCATACCTAACCCTTTCTTCATTACCTGGGGAAGGAAACATAAGAAGGTGTGATCTCGGATGATCAGTAAGGATAATCATAGGTGATATCAATCAATGATCATATGAAACCATAAGATAAGAATAAAGTTATGTGATCATGACCATAATGTATGAAGACATACCTAATAGAGTTGTACAATAGGAGGGTCATTCTAGCATTTGGTTGTGTAATAATTCTAGAAATCCTATGTTTTACACTTACCATTGAAGGTGAGGGTGTCATAATAGTTATGGGTAATATTTTATTTTTGGTTTTTAGTTAGTAACTTAGTTTTTCTTGGGTAGTTACTTTTTCTCAGGTGGGATATTAATTTTAGGGGAGGGGAATTTTTGTAGGAATTCTGTTAGAAGGTAGTTGATAGGGTCTATCCTAGGCCTAAGGAGAGTTAATTCTTCAAGGAGATTCTCCTGAACATCCATGTAATTCTTCCTTGGTAGAATAATTAAAGTAGTAAGATCTATTTTTCTATAAGTATTCTCTAGTATATGTCTTATAAAACTCTTAATCTCATCTATTTTCTATCAATTTGGTTATTTTATTGAGAGGGTTATTGATAGAGATTTAGATAGGGGTTCTTGAGAAATAATGGATTAAACTTATCAATACCACTGTATTCCCATGTGTATGGAGATTTGGATAGCAATTGTTGAAATGAAGTTCACTAGTATGAAGTCTATTGTATCAGACATGGGTACATATATTTTGGAGTTGTGATAATAAGTATGGGAGATCATTATAGAGATATCATGACTTGAGAGTAGGAAGGAATAAAGTGTGGTTCAAAATTACAGAAAGGGAAAGTTATTTCATGAAGGCATAGGTGGTGCTCGAATGTATGAATGAATAGGGAGTGAAGGGAGAACTCTTAGAATGGAATTGAATACCAAATTGAAGGAAGATAAGATTTATGTGTGGTCTCAAGGAAAATATAAATGATATTATTCTCTATAGAGAATCTAGAATCATGGATCACTTGAGCAGATACTTACTGATTAATTCCCCAAACATAGGATGAGTTGAAGGTTCCAATGGTGCAATTGTGTATAGAAGGATTAGATTAGTACTAGATGGTATATTTAAAGTCAAACAGTGCTTAACTGAATTGGAAGCAACTCAAAGAGGAGCTACTTGGATGATATGACAATGTGGTGGAAGAAGATCCAGTGATCTATTATAATGGGCTTTGGTCTAGTGGAATAGTGGAGGAATATGTTGATGACTTTGATCGGATATCCATGTGTATTCCAAAATTAACAAAGCACCGGAACATGATTCTATTCATAGGTGGACTGAGACATAAAATTGGAAGTTCCATGATTATACTTGAACTTCCTAACAAGACACGACTTCTAATTTTTTCTAGAAGTTTTGATAGGGATCATATAGTTAAAGGATCATAAAGTATCCAGATCCACAAAATAGAAATATTAGTTTTGGAGGATTTGGGTGAGGTTTTACTTCAAGTAAAATGATGTTTGTACCTAAAGTAGAAGCTAATGAAAGGGAAAAGAGAGAAAACTATGAACCTCTATATAGAAGAGTCTAAAATTTTTCAATAAAAGAATTTTAAGAGAGGATGAGCTTTGTTATACTTGTGGAAAAAAGTTAAATATTGGGAACTAATTTCCAAAAAAAGGTTTTAATTTGACGGTTTGGGAATGTGTGGAGCCCTAGAAGAGGGTGAGGAATAATTTTATGAAATAATGGATAAATATAGAATAATAGGGGACATGATGGAAATAGTGATTCTTGGAATAATATCCAGTGAGTTTAAAGTAAAAAAGTTTTGGAAAATTATGTCTATGTTTGTGGAAGAAAATATACAAGGGGTACCATTGAATATTTTGGTGGATAGTAGTTCTAGTCACAATTTTATAACAAAATGTATATTGAAATCTATTATAGTACATGTTTTGGAGAATAATACATTTTATCAGAATTGGAGATGAGAATTGGGTGGTTTCCAATGGTTTTTGAAGATCCTTGAAACTAGATTTGTGAGAAGAGGAATTTTAAATCGATGTGTATGTTTTTTATACCTCCAGACCGGATCTGGTAATGGAAATATCATGTTTGGAAACTTTGGGGTATGTTACCATGCATTAGAAGAACATGGCAAGGGAATTTGTTTAAAAAGGGAAGAGGATTTTGATTGAGGGGGTCTGTCAAGTAGATGTTTTACCTAGAGCTTTATGAGAATTATTGGGGGTATATAAATGTGTGGTATAAGGATTATACCAGATTTGTTTAGGAATTTTGGCCATTAAATATGAAAAATTTAGTGTAGATAAAAATTTGAAGGTATAAGGGATGTTGCTTCAGTACAGATCCGTATTTGGGATATCCACTAGATTGTCTCCTAAGAGGGAAATTGATCATTCCATCATATTAAAAGAAGAGGTAGATAAAGTCAATATCTGACCTTAAAAATATACATTTCATATGAAAATGATATAGAAAAGAGGTTTTAGATTTTTTATCACAGGAGTACATCCAAAATAGTACCATTCTTTTTTCAAGTACTATAATTTTGGTGAGGAAGAATGATGGAGGCTGGAGGATGTGTGTATATTACCATACATTGAATAAGTTGATGGTGCCTAATAGGTTTCCTATTCTGGTGATAGAAGAGTTTATGAATGATCTACATGGGGGAAAATATTTTACTAAGATGGATTTGAAAAATTTTTTTCTTCAAGTGAAAATGAAGTATGGAGATATAAATAAAATGAATTTCTAAAATCATGAGGGGAATTAAAATAAATAGTAATGTTGTTCGGATTAATGAATAGTTTGTCCAATTTTCAAGTTACAATGTATGTTATTTTTCAGCCTTTGATGTGATGAGGGGTATTGGTGTTCTTTAATGATATACTGATTTATAGTGGAACATGGGAAGAACATTTGGAAAAAATATGTGCAGTGCTACAATATATGAAGAAGAATGCACTGATTTCCAATGAAAATAAGGTTTTATTCATGAATAACTCAGTAGAGTACTTGTGACACATTATTTTAGAATATGAAGTGTCTATGGATCCCAAGAAACTTGAGGCTGTTAAGTAGTGGAGGGTTTCATAAAATGTGAAGAAATTTAGAGGTTTTTTGGGCCTAATAGGTTATTACCTTAAATTAATAATGGACTATGGTAAAATAGAAAGTCCTTTAATGGTTTTTACCAAGAAATATGGATTCATGTGGTTTTTCAAAGCATAAGTACCTTTTGAAAAATTTATGGACTATATGAATTATGCTCCTGTATTATGAATGCCCAATTTTTCTAAAGGTTTTACAATGGAATGTGATGCTTCAGGTTCTAGTTTAGGGGTTTTATTTCTACAAGAGGGGTGTCCACTTGCTTATTTTAGTAATGAATTATCTATTTCAAATTTGGGAATATTTATTTATGAAAAATAAATTATGGCATTAGTGCTATCTATTCAGTATTGGAAACAATACCTAATGGTACAATGATTTTAAGTTCATACTAATCATCAAAGTATCAAGTTTTTTTTGAATAAGTAGATAGTATCAATAGACCCACAATATTGGCATGAAAAACTTTTAGGTTATGATTTTTAAGATATTTACAAACATGGAAGGATGAATAAATAAGGATAAGCTTCATCAAGGGAAGAAGTTGGAGAAAAAATGGATATGGATATTTCTTAAACTATTTGGGAAGAAATTAAATTGGTCAAGGAGAAGATATTTCAATATTATAGGCTTAAAAAATTGGTGGGAACCTTGAAATAAGACAAGGAATATAAGTATAATTACACCTATTAGGATGGTATGTTATTTTACAAAAACATATTACTTTTGTCCCAAAAATCAGTTATAATTTATAAACTACTATAGTGCATTCACTCATCTTCTGTAGGAGGAAGTTTAGGCTACTTTAAGGCTTATAAAAATATAGAAAATGGAGTTTTTTGGGCTGGAATAACTCAAGGAGTACAACATTATGTCAGATATTGTAGTGTATTCCAGAAAAATAAATATGATGTGTTTAGTCCAGCAGGCCTGATTCAACTGCTTCCAATCCCTGACTTGATTTTTGAAAAAAAATCCATGTATTTTGTGTTCGGAAATACTAAATCATAGGGCTATGAAGTAATTCTAGTGGTATGGGATAGATTGAGTATGTATGCACACTTTATTCCACTAAACAACCCTTATACAAAAAAAAATTTATCGAAGTGTTTATAAAGGAAGTAATATGTTTACATAGAGTTCCCAAAGAAATAGTCAGTGATAGAGATCCTTTGTTTACTAGTTTATTTTTTAAGGAAATTTTTAAGTTTTAGGGAACTCTTTTGAAAATGAGTTCTTCTTATCACCCTCAATCTGATAGCCAGACAGAGGTTGTGAATAAGTGTCTGGAGACATATTTTCGGTGTTTCTCCTTAGATCATCCAAATTAGTGGTTTATGTGGATGGCTTGGGAAGAGTACTGCTATAACACATCTTTTCATACATATATAGGGAAGACACAATTTGAGACAATCTATAGCTGCATTCCACCACATACTGTTTTTTATTCTAAGATAGAGGCAGTGGTCCACACAGCTTCTCCAGTGTTGGTTGACCGTGATAATTTTTTGAAACATCTCTAAGAAAACCTCCAACATGCATAGCACCTTATGGTCAAATATAAAAACTATAATCAAAGGGCATTGTAATTTAAAGTTTTTGATTTTTTATGGGTTAATTTGAGGCCAAATAAGTATGGAACAATAACCAAAATTAACCAAAAGTTGGATTCCATGTATTATGGACCATATAAAGTAGAGATATTGGTTGGTTATATTGCCTACAGACTTAAACATCCAGCTAATACCAGATTACATCCAGTATTTCATGTGTCTTAATTAAAATCTACAAGTTGAATCCTACCTATAGATACATTTATACCTACTGATTTTTTGAGAAAGAGGATTATCCAGGGGCGTTTTTTAGCAGATATAATTCAAGGGAAAACACTCTAATGTCTTATCAAATGGAATGACAGGTTTGATGAAGAGGCTACATGGGAGGATGCGAGGAAGATACAAACTCAATTTCATCATTTTCACCTTTTAGAAAAGGATAATATTCAGGAAGGAGGTATTGATAGATCTGTAAAAGAGGAGGGTCCTTCCAGTAGTCAATTGGGTAATCCGCCCAAACCTCTTCTGTTGTACACTTATCAAATAAGGGGAGGGGTTCATAAGAGTCAGGGGTAATATTTATTTTTTTTGTTTTTATTTATTTAGTTAGTTTTTTTGTGGTGGTATATTAATTGATGGTTATGGGAATTTGTATAGGCATTCTGTCGGAAGGTAGTTGGTAGGCTCTAACCTAGGATTGAGGAGAGTGAAGTTTTTTAAGTGATTCTCTAGAAGTACTATGTAATTATTTCTTGGTAGCATAATTGAAGTAGTAAGATGTATTTTTCTAGAATTATTCTCTAGTATCTCTCCTCTAAAACTCTTACTCTCATATATTTTCTACCAATACCCAACCTTTCATAGATTATAAACATGATTTATGGTATAAACATTATAATTATAGAAAACATGTTCCATAAGAGTTAAAAATCATCAGAAATCAATAATGATCCATAATCTCATTTCATAAAAGTGTGGAACCATCATAAATATATAAAAACATTTAATATTTCAAGTTTAACTATGAATAACATCAATATATTAAATCAATACACACTTATTTCCCATAGTGTATCAAGACACATCGATTACCCATAGTGGATCAAGCTCATCAACTTATTTCCCATTATTATCTCATGAGATATACAGATTTACCTATTTAATTGGAGGGATATATAGGCCCCACCCATCACATAATGAAAATATAAATATGTATACCCAAGAACATAAATCATTCATCATATCAGAACCCATGAAAATAAATGAGTTTCATAAACACTTCATCATAGCATAACCCATGGAAAAGAAATGTGTTTCATAAATATTATTTCATGGTAAACATAAACCAACCATAAAAAGAATAAATATAGTATCCTTGAATAATATATACAAAATATAATAAATAAAATCAAAAACTTTTATCTTATATAGATAATTATTTTGAGAGATCACTTGAAATAATTCTTGAAAAAAAATTCATTTCCATGTTCAAATAATTTCTTTTTAAAGAGCCGTGCAAATATATACGAAAACATTTTATTTGAAAATAACTTCTTAATTTTCTAAATTAAACATCAAAGGATTAAGGGGACATGTTGGTGGAAAACACTCTCATTCCATATTAGTTAAAAAACATTCCTCTTGTACTTTTTTTAGAAAAGTAATAAATAATATCATTTTGAATATGAAAAAAAAGGATCCTTTATAACCATTTAGTAATAATTCAAACATGAGTAAAAATGAATTTCAAAAATTCATAATAAAATAGTAAAAAACATTGGAAACAATTTTATAAAACATGGACATAGAATAAAAATATATTTTTTAGGGAAATTTTAAAAAGAAAATTTTTAAAAGAAAGTCCCTTATAAATATCATATAATTGAAGTGAGCATTAATCAAATGAATCAATTATGTGTATCATATATAAATCCACATAATACTAGTGAAAATAAAACATAATCTAATCAAAATTAATCTCACACATAATCTTAACATGGAAAAATCAATGAAGTATATGTTTAACCTAATGAATGGAAATTGAGTTAAGAAATCCCTTACCAGTTAGTAATCAATCGAATCCTATGCCCCATGACAGTTATAATTATCAAATAAAACATTGAATACCATGAAGATAATGAGATTCATGACATGATATATTAAAGGGAATAATATACATCACACAAAATAAATAAGTGTTGAACATTATATATATCTCATATAAGTAAAAGTGAGAAGAGAAACCCATACCGCATGCTTCCCTTTAATTTTATGTGCTTTAATATCCTCTTGAAAATAACCACTTTGAATTACCCCTTAAGGAACATGGAATTGGTATTTGAGTCAGACCAAAAACAATTGGATGTGGGGATAGTGTGGAGGAGAGGTTTTGATAAAGATTTTAATATCTTTAAGGCTTGTGAGGAGAAATGGGTGGTGGGGGTGGTTTAAAGTGATTAAATAATGATAATTTTATATTTAAAGCCAACTAAATTTGGGTGGAATTAATTTCAAATAATTTGGATGATATTTAATGTTTTAAAGGATGTTTAAGGTTTAATAACACTTCAAATACACATTTAATTGTGTAGTTTTTAGATATTTTAAGCCTTTTCCTTTTAACTTTAAATCGCTATATTAATTTACCCATACCATGATAAATCTTTTTTTACCGTGATAATTTTTTATGCATAAAAACTAAAATAAACTTATAACATAATTTAGAACTCCTAATTAAAAATATATAATTCATTTTTAAATATTTAAACCATATAATTTTCAAAATTACATTTAAAATTAAACCGTCAAAATGCAATAAAAAAAGTTTTTTGGAAAAATGTGTTTTGAAGCCAAATAATGTACTCATACCAAAATAAGGTATAAATATGGTTTAAATGTAATTAATTATAATATATATCACTATATATTACTAACGTTAACATGATATAAATTTAAAATCATAAAATTGATTTTAAATATAAAGAAAATGAGGGTTTTATAAAAATTGGTATTTTTTACTATTAACTGAAAATTAGGATTCTAAGAAAATTCTCAAAAATCCATCCCAAAATAATTTTGATGTGATGAGTCCAAAAATTATGTTCATTTTATCAAAAAAAATTCTAAAAGCTTCAAAAATTAATTATATTTATTTTCTCATAGAAAGTAATAAAAATATTTTTTTGAAGAAAACATATAATTGAAGAATAAAATGATTTTACTAAAAATAATGTTCATATTCATAAATAAATAATCAATACATTTAAAATAAGTTTGATAATTATATAATTCATAATGTGGTAAATAATATGCATTCCCTCTAATTTAACAGTTATGTTATAATGGTCGTGTTAAAATAATAATATTTTGGATTTCGTTTAAGTTCAATGTTATGTGCAAAACTACTGAAGAGTTTAAATTTATTTAAAAAGATAAATGCCATAAAATCTTACAGTGTTACATTCTACCCCCCTTAAAATAAAATTTTCCCTTGAAATTCATCACTATGATATAAACAGATAAGGATACATCTGCCTCATCACATCCTCAGGTTCCCACATAACTTTCTCAAATTGGTGGTTTCTCCACAAAACATTGACCAGGTGAGTGGTCTTGTTTTGTAGAAATTTATCTCTATGGTACATAATCCCTATAGTTTATTCTTCATAAGAATTATCTTTCCCCAGTGTTATGACCAATAAATTTAGTACAAGTGAACGATTATATATGTACTTCCTCAGGAAGTATACATTGAACAAATCATGAACTTGAGATGGATTTGGTGGAAGTTCCAAATGATAATATACTATCTAGATATTATCAAGTATTTCAAAGGTACTGACATACATAGGGTTTAGTTTTCCCTTCTTTCTTATATAGATAAATTCATAGAAAGACTTTCTCACCAACATAAAAATCTATATCACATAAATTATTATATATTTCATTCAACTTTTTGTTGTCCTTATGTGTTTTTTAATTAATATAACATTATTTATAATCCTATTAGCCTTATTATGTCCCAAAAACTATCTTCATGTAACTTCTTTCCAAAACATCACTTGTTTTCATAAAGGGTTTCATAAGTATCCATCTAAATTCTCAACTTAAAGCTTTTGTTGCAGTAAAACTTTACTTGAGGTAGGTTCTGATCCTAATCACCTTTTAAATCCATAGAAAAAATATTTTAGTATATTATTTAGAGTTTAAAATATTCTCTCATATTTACCATCTTCCTGGGGATGATACGCAGTGATGAAACTCAAGTTTGTATCAAGATATTACTAAGGACTTCACTAAAACTTCAAGGTAAACCTTAGATCCTAATCAGACACAATTGATTATGGTAATCCATGAAACTTTCCACTTCTATAATATACATTCTGGAAAGCAAATCCAAAGATAAATCTTCTCTGAATGAAGTTTGATGACTTCATAATGTGATTAACAAGAGACCATAATTGCCTCAATAACAAAAATAAGATAAACCATAAAGGTTACCAATACATTTAATCATATTTATAAAAAGTGTAAGGTAATCCCTCCTTGAATATAATTGTCACTTATACAAAACCAAAGGGTTTTATTTCCATAAATGTCTCTTAATCTTGGTAAACTCCCATCATGAAAAAACCTCAAAGGGTGTGTCAACTCAAAAACCTATGATGGTATCCATAACTCTTATATTAATCTTAAATGGAGACATATACACTTCCAAATGATAATTCACCTTTCATTCCTTATAAAATCTCTTATCTTATACAAAAATAGTTTCATTTCAAGACTAGGTTCATCTTTTTATCTATAGAATATCAAATGTTATTTCATTATTCCAAAGTCCATGTAAAAGGAGAAAATCACATAAAATTTCTCTTAAGGGTGAATAATAAGATATACATACAAAATAAAACATGAAAATATCTAATAAGGAGGGGAGAATAAGGTTTCCTTAATTATCATGATTCACTTCATCCACTGTGATTGCACAAGACTTCCCTTTTTCCATTGTCTTTAGAGGTTTTTGTGTCTTATCATCCACATTCCTCCTTGGATTAGGTCATTGATTCGCATAATGTCTAAACTCCTTGAACTTGAAATACTAGAGTGTGGGTGGTTCATTTTTTGGTATCCTCTCCTCCAATGTAATAACCATCCCATTAATCATATTTCTACATTCATGGGATTTATGACCCACCATTCCACTTTTAAAGAACCTCCTTGTTCCATTAAAATACTTCCCTTGATGTTTCTTCCCACATTTATAATATGCAACTAACTAGAATATCTTTTCACCATGTGATTTATTTGGGTTTTCATGAGACTCAATATTTCTTTTCTTATCAAAACCATGGGAATGTTGAGAATATCCAATTTCTATTTCTACTGTGAGCACACATCGAATGAATTCTTAGTTTCTAATAAAGTATCTTATAGATAATTTTTTTTAGAAACTTGGTTTTATGACACTAAAGAATTGACCAATTTCACTTTCAATGTTGATTATTAAATCATATGCATACCTTGAAAGCCATGTAAAATTTTCCTCATAGGTACTAATGGATTCTTCATCCTTTTTCTTCAGGTCAAGAAATTTCTTCTCCATGTTTTTAAGAAGAATAGAAGGAAATTAATTACTAAATAATACCTCATTAAACTCATAACATTCCATGGATTCAATATCTTTTACTTGCCTCATATTCTTGATAAGATTCCATAATTGATCGGCTTCTCCTTCTAGATAGTAAATAGTTTGGTAAACTTTTTCTTATCCCAGGCATTAAAGAATAAAAAATATTTTCTCAATGGTGTTAATCCATCACTCAACCACTAGTGGATCAGAACACCCACTAAAAAAGGTGTATTATCTCTCATGAACAATTCAATGGTACATTGTTCTCTCCTTTTATCGTTTGGAAACTCGACATGTTTTATATCATGAGATAATTGTGTGAGAAAATCTGCAATATTCTACGTTCCATATCCCATAACATTTGGTTTCTCTTTAGGAAAATAATTTCATTGTTCATTTAACTCAACATTAACATGGTTCCTTTAGGTTACATACATTAACTAAAACCCAAAATCATAGTGTTATAAACACTAATCATAGTGAATAACCACATAATTCTGACAAATAATTTATAAAATTTCTAAATCATGACACCTTCTTTTATGAAACCTCAGGTTTAACCTAGTTCATTCATCATCATTATCAAAACATTAGGATTTCATCCTATGATTAGTCATATCCCTGGTATTTTTATAAATGTTTTCTAACCCTGATGTACAATTATTGTATAAACCCTACTCTAATCACATCTATAATGACCCATTCTTTTCATACACAAATATTAGATCTGTTTTGATTAATATTCAATACATAAAAATACTACCCATTCCAGAACTATAAAGGTTTTTTTATTTTGAGAATAGATATAAAATCTTATTATTTTATGAAATATCTTCAATATCTCCAACAAATATCTTCTCACATAGCACTCCTCTTAGTCATATCCTACCTAAAACTTCTTAATTATCTGGGGAAGGAAACATAAGAAAGGGTGAGATTAGATGCACGGTAATTATAAACATAGCTTATATAAGTACATGATTATATGAAATCATAAGATAATAATAAGTCTATGTGATAATGGCCATAACTTAAGAAGTTCATACCTAACCTATCATGGATTATAAACATGATTTATGGAATAAACATTATCCTTTCAGAAAACATAGACTATAAGAGTGAAAAATCATCATAAATCAATCATGATCTATAATCTAATTTATTAAAAGTGTGGAACCATCATAAAAATATAAAAAAAATTCATATTTCAAGGTTAACTACCAAGACCATAAACATAGTGTATCAATAAATACCTATTTCCCATAGTGGATTAGGACACACTTGTTTCTTGTAGTAGATCAAGCCCATCAACTTGTTTCTCAATTTTATCTCATGAGATATAAAGATTTACCCAATGAATTAGAGGAAGATATAAGTATCACACGTAACATAATGAAAACTATACATAAATAACACAAATCATTCATTATATCAACACCCATGAAAATAAATGAGTTTCATAAACATTTAATCGTAGCCATAACTCATGGAAAATAAATGGATTTCATAAATATTATTCCATAATAAACATAAACCAATCATAGAAAGAATAAGGGTAGTATCCTTAAATAATATCTCTATTAAATCATAAGTAACATAAAAATATTATCTTATATGGAGAATAATTTTAACAGATCACTTGAAATAATTCTTGAAAAAAATAACATTTCCATTTTCAAATAATTTCTATTTAAAGAGTCACACAATTATATAGAAAAACATTTTATATGAAAATAACCTTGTAAGTTTGTAAAGGAAACATGAAAACATTAATGTTTCATGAAAATTGGAAAATATGTTCATGTTTTATAAGTTAGAAAAACATTCCTTCCATATTTTTTTAGATAAGTCACAATTTTCAAATGGTTTAGTAAAAATTCAAACATGAGTAAAAATGGGGGTAAAGCAATCATAATAAAATATTAAAAAAATTCTTGGAAAAAATTTTAGAAAACATGAACATGGAATAAAAATAAATTTTTAAGGGAAATTTTAACAATATTATTCTTAAAATAAAGACCCTTATAAATATCATACCATTGAAATGAGCATTAATCAAACAAATCGATTATGTGTATCATATATTAATACACATAAAACAAGACAAAATAAAACATAAGATAATAAAAATTCATCTAACACATAATATAAACATATAATAATAAATAAATTATAACTTTAATCCAATTAATGGAAATTGAGTTAAGGAATCTCTTACCACTTTGTAATCAGTCAAATCGTATGCCACATAAAAGTAATAATTATCAAATGAAACATTGAATACCATGAATATAATGAGATTCATGATATAATATATCGAAAGGAATTATATAAACCACGAAAATTAAATAATTTATGAATAATTCATATATATCACACAAATAAAAGTGAGATGAGAATCCCTTACCTCATGCTTCCCTTTAATTTTGTGTGCTTTAACCTCTACTTGAATATCACCTCTTTGAAGGACCCTTTAAGGAACTAGGAATTGGTATTTGGGTGAGACCAGAAGTTAATAGATGTGGGAGAGTGGAGAGGAGATTTTTTGGTAGATATTTTAATAAATTCAGTGCTTGTGAGGATAAAGGGGGTGGTGATAGGTTGTATTTATACTTGAGGGGTAGTTTTAAGTGATTAAATAATGATTATTTTATATTAAAAGTCTATCACATTTGGGTAGAATTAAATCCAATGAATTTGGATGATAATTAATGTTTTAAAAGATATTTAAGGTTTACAAACTCACCAAACACCCATTTAATGTAGTATTTTTTAGGTATTTTAAGCTTTTACCTGTTAACTATAACCTGCAACATTATTTTACCTACACTGAGGTAAGTCTTTTTCTACCATAGTAACTTTTTTATGCCTAAAATTGAAAATGAAATAATAACCTAATTTGGAACTCCTAATTCGAAATATTTAATCCATTTTTAAATTTACAACATAGAAGTTTCAAAATTACACTTAAAATTAAACCATCAAATGCAACGAAAAACAGTTTTTTTTTTAAAATGTGTTTTTAAGCCCAAAAATGTACTCATTCCAAAATAAGGTATAAATATTGTTTAAATGTAATTAATTATATTATATATAAATAAAAATTACTTCATTTATTTTTATATCAATTTAATATCCGAAAATGTCTTTTAAATGTAAAGAAAATGAGGGATTTATAAAAATCGGTACTTTTTACTATTCATTGAAAAATTAAATTTTTTAAAAAATTCTCAAAAATTAATCATAAGATAATTTTGACTTGTTGAATCCAAAATAACTTTAATTTTATCAAATACATTTTCTAAAAGTTTCAAAAATTAATTATATATATTTTCTTAAAGAAAACAATAAAAATCGTGTTTTTGAAGAAAACATATATTCGAAGAGTAAAATAACTTTACTAAAATGAATGTTCATATTCAAAAAAAATTAATTAATACACTAAAAATGAGTTATACAATTATATATTTCATAATTTGGTTAATACTATTCATTTCTTCCAATTTAACTTTTATTTTATAATGGTCGTATTAAAATAATCGAGTATTTGGCCCTACACGGCCTGAAAAAATCAGGATCAAGTGCCTCCAAACCAAGTCTCGATTGGGTCTAAATTTAAAAAAAATATTTGATTATTAATCAAGGTGGTTTTGGGTGCCTCTTATAGGATTCCCATATACTGTATATAATATAAATTATTATTAATAATAATAAATTATAAAAACAGTATAAATAGGTTTGAGTTTTAAATGAGTTTTATCTCAAAAAATATAATAAAAACAAGAAATAATAAATATATAAATGAATTTAAATAGACCCCTAAATGGATTAGAGGGATTTCTCGACCTAATAGGACCCACCCTAAAGACCCCATTATGGCCTAATTTTTTAGACTCAATTATTAAAACAGCCTAAATTTAAAATCCCAATTAATAAAAGGGTCGAGTTTAGACTTCAATAGGTGACCTAATAGCTAACCCACTAGACCAAATTAATCTATAATACAAGTTTATTTTTTAAAAAAATTACAATAAAATTCATTTAATATTTCAAATTAATTATTATTATATATAAATTAGTTTTTTTCAAGACCTTATTAGTAAAAAGGTCAAGTCAGGATCAGTCCAGCCAAACCAGATCAATAAAAGTGTTTTGTTTTTCAAGGCAGGATTAGTAAACGGACCAGATCACGGTTAGTCCGACTATATCCAATTAATAAATGGTTCTAATTTTTGATCCTGAACCTAAAATACCTATCCTATGTTCATATATAATTTTAAATGGGTTTAGGTTATAAATATGCATTAAATTTCATATTCAAGTTATAAATAAATAGATATTAAAAATGAGGAAGGAGCCTCTGAGCGGCGGCACCCCTTCGAACTTGCGGGATAGGTTTTTGCTTTTAGGATCATCCCCTTCCCTCCTCTAGTGTGGCATGGTGTAGGCCAGTTTCGGGGCCCTACTCTTCGTCGGTGAGTCTTTGGGGATTTGGAAAGGCTTATGTTTGATGGTCCTGGAATGTTTGCTTAGCGTCAACTTAGGTGAGGCCACGACTTCTTTTTCTGGCATCAGCTTGAAGTTGGCTCTAGCGTGGCTTCAGCTTCCTCAGGTGAGCATCTCGGTGATGGATCTCGGTTCGGCATTGGTGGAGAAGGATTCTTCATCTTGTAGAAGGCTTAGTGAGGATCCCTCTACCTTAAGCGAGCATCTTTTCAGCTTGGTGTTGGCGGTGCACGCTTTGGCTTGGCTGGTTTCTTCTTAGGTGAGGCACGATGCTGGAACTGTTGCGGTGCGGAGGGGCTGGGGTTTTTTCTGTATTTTGGCGTCTAGTGGCTTATCTTGTAGGTCTGATTTGAATTTTTATCGACATTTGTGTTGAATTTTTTGTAATGGTGGCATTTTTTGTTGAATTAATTGAATTGGTGGAATGAACTTTTGGCATTATAAATCCTTGCAGCCCTGCGGTTTGAGGTGTGAGGTTCGTTACATCTGTCTCGCAAGGGGTTTCTCTATATGTAGTTTAGATTAGAGGGTTTTCTTCTAGTATTTTCTCTATAATTGGATGTTTGAGAGGGTATGGCTTTTCCATCGGTTTCAGACCCATGCATTCATGGTCGGGACAGCTAGCTGACAGCGAGGAGTAGAAGGAATCTGATCTTATTGTTTTTTATGCTGGGTAAGGGCTCCTCTGTGTATACTTGGTGTTGTTTGGCCTTAAACTTTTGTACCATGGTGGTTTGGTTGTTTTAGGTCGTGATGTCATGTATTTTTTCTCACCTTTTCCTCAAAAGTATTTGAATAATAAAAATTTAATTTTCATTCAGTCTAATATTAAACATGTCATATTCGATATTTTTTGAATGGTTTTTGATTTGTATACATTCATTCCTCTTTTCCACTACCACCATCCCCTCCCTACCTCCTCGTCAAATCTACCTCCTCCATGTTTCCTTGCCTCATTTTTCTACCACACCACTGGTGGTACCTCCCCTTCGCCTATGGTCCCTCCACACTTCCCCCTGTGATGCATGGGAAACATCCTCTCTCCCTCCTACCTGATCTCTACCCCATCTGGCTTATAGGTGTTTGGGGAGATGATTTATTTTTTTTAATTTAGTTTATTATTGACATATATCTTGATTAATCAATACTTCTATGCTATAATTCTCTATTTTTGTGCAATTTTTCAGAAACTATTTGTTCTTTGGACCAATTGTGCACTTCCTCACCCACTTGATTTGTGATTTGTCTGTAAGCACTCATAATCTCGTATACATTTCATTTAATTTTATAATTATTAACTATACGGATTTTATTTTCATTCTGTTTGATAGATTGATCAATTTTTTAATCAAAGTTTTTTTATTTATGTGCTCTATTAGATCCTATATTTCATATCTATAACTTTCATTTTTTGTTGATTTTTAGTTCTTGGTTTTTATTTCATTAAATGAAAATTGAAAATTCATTTGTAATCACTAAAATTATTTCTGCCTAGAATTTTAATTTTTAACATATATAAAAAATATTTAAATTTTAATTCTAAAAATGTATTTAATAATATATATGAAAACATATTTTTTTTGAAATTAAAATACAAATGATACCCTTTTGAAAAACAAAAAAATGGTTGGAATGTGTTTGGTTTTAAAAAAATTCCCTTTCATTATATAAAATCATTTTAAAAAATATTCTAAAAAATATTTTAGAATTTATTTTTAAAATTAACAAAAATAATAATAACAATTAGTAACCTATACAATTTTTTTCATTCTCATCAAATATTTAAAACATTTTTTCTCTATAAAAAATATTTAGTTTTCATTTTTTATTTTCTAAAAAAATATTTTCAGATTATATAACTCATTTTTGGATATCAATATCATGGATATTAATATTAGGATCATAATAATTAGCTTCAGGTGGCTAAACATAAAATAGGGTTGAATTATAAGTTAAAAAATTGTTTAAAACTTAAACAAAAAAATTCACAAAACCACTTTAAGTTAAGTTCTATAAGACTTAGAGTCTATCCATTTATCATAGAATTGTAATCAAGTTGGTTTTTATAATATCAGAGTACACATATTATAATCATGAAGTATTTGATTATATCAGATTGTATCAGATTCTCAGTAGATTCGATTAATACTATTTATCATATTCATGCTTATTACGAAAATATAATCATAAACATTCACAATGGACTATAAAACTTGTAATCAACAAGTAATACAATAGATAAAAAATGTAATAATGACATAAAAGCTATATAAAACATAAACCTCTTTTAACTTAAAGAGAAAGGTAGTAAATAACCTTGGATAAAGGTATCCCTTGTTTTATTCTTTTAGGAAAGTCTATCTTTCCTAACCAAGGAAATCCCTCAATATGTTGATCAGCTATGTCTTCTTATCCCCAGAATCCCTTGATACGAAAATCAAATTCTCTATCTACCTAGCATCAAAATTCCTTGATTAGGTGGATCAGATTCTCTATCTCACTATCCCCATGAGCCCTCAATTTTTAGATCGGATACTCTGTCTTCATATCCTTATAATCCCTCGATCATAATCACCACAATCGGATGTAGTTAACAATTACAAAAAGTTATTAAAGAGATAATCTGACAAGGTTTCCATCAGAATGACTCTCTCTAAAGAAATACAAATATTAAAAATGATATATTCACACTAAGTATTCTTCTGAAAATTTGAGAGAAAATGTAATACACCAGCTTCAAACTCTTCAAATTACTTTTTAGTTATAGTCAAGATTTCAGTGATCACATTTCTAAGTTTGTTGCAATGGATTAGGATAGCTGGAACTTGATAGCTCATCATAATAGAATGTCCAATGTTCTATTGGTTAACACCATTACAGTGTTAAATATTTTCCTTACATTAGAAACAAGTCTTTCATATTTCGATTATATACATTTATCATTCCGAATAACTTCCTTACAAATTTCATTATGATAACCTTTATGAACATCAGTCTAATTTGTATTGGTACTAGTATCAGTCTGATTATCAAGACTTTTTTAGTATAATGGACATAACTAAATTCTTATTTCTGGTCTGATAAAGTTGAGTCCAATTTACCAAACACATACTCATTACGATGATCGTACTGAAAAATGAAAAATTTATTTTCTTAATACTTTATAACTTCTTCTTAGAATGGAAAAAAGTAATGTTTTCTACAAAAACATACTAAAACACTTTTGGACATAAAAATCAAGTAAATATGTTTTAAGAAGGTTTTTTTAATTTCCAAAAAAAAAGGAATAGAAACTTTAGAATTAAAACTTCTAACTCAACAACCTCCCCCTTTTTGGAAATCACAAACTCAATACTTAAATGAAAAAATAACTTTAAAAACATATAATCCTTTTTCTTTAAAAACACTTTTTATTCATAATTATACTTTGATACATAACTCCCCCTATGTTTATAAGTCGTCTGAATATGATTGTGAGTATTATGGAGTAATAGAATAGTTTTTTCCTTAAGAAAATCCCCCCCCCCCTTAAAAATATATCTCCCCCTAAGTATCGTATTCTCCCCCTTTGTAAAACAACTTCTCTTTGTAAAAATAAATCTCCCCATTTAATACTTTCTACCCCTTTCTATAAAAATTATTAAAAATATATCCCCATTGGTAATTTTAAAAATGAATTTTGGAATTAGTACGATGTACCTGAAAAGTTAGGGAATAGAAAAATGTATAAAGAAATACATTGAATTAACTAATAATATAAAAAAATATGAAAGAACATTCAACCAATCGGTATTAGAAAAACATTCTGACAATCGTATTTGGATGAAAAATTAATTCATTCATAAATAGATGATTTAAATATTTGAAAAAATACAAAACAAAACAAGAGTTCAAAAAGAAAATTAATCTTCCATCATCAATTTTTTCCAAATATTTTCATCTTATTAAAATCTTTGTTGTCCTTCCCCAGCTTCTCCACTTTGTCTTCAAGAATCTGATCATTGGCTTTCATCTTTTTCATTTATTCAACAAGTTCTTTGTTCTATTCCCTATTTACAAAAACTTCATATTTATAAAAAAATAATATGGAAATTTCTAGATTTATGTAGAAAATATTGATTTTTAAGGTATTGACTTATTCAATATGATCATCAGTTTGATCTATGAATTCTTCTACAAACTTCACTCTATTATCCAAAGATAACTTATTAAAAGAATCAGCTGAATCTACCATCGAATTTTTTATTTCTTGAATCTAATCATCATGAGATCAAATATAGACATAAAATTCATTTGATCATTTCACCATTGAATTAAAAGACCTTACGTGGGTATGAGAACTTTCTTATAAGGTATTTAGTTCTACCTTAATACAAATCATATATTCAATCATCACTTTTATTAAGTTTTATTTCTAAGTAATATTATCTTTAATAAGCTTCCTTTTGCCTCAATTCTTGGGAAATAAGGCATAATACCTTCCAAAATTTTCAAAGATTGAACAATATAGTTAAAAACCTTTATTAAAATTGTTCTAATGGATTTTGATGGCTCAAGATCGGGATAAGGAGGCTTTTTCTGACTGGTTCCAACATCATCTATCTTTACCTTCTTCTAATCCATTTTTAATACTTCCTTATTAGATTTTTCATCTTTATTATAATCAACTATACCATAAATTATCTCCATGATATCCATCTAATTGGTGTTATCTTTTTCAGAAGGTTTAGTATTTGAATTTTTATCTTTCAAATCTTTGTTAGATGATGACTCACCTTCTTCTGCTAATGTGGATTCTTCCTCAGAGCTTTTTAATGTCTCATAATTATCAGATTTTGAGGGAAAACTTGAGAATGATATTGATTATGAATAAATTAATTGTATTACTCATAATATAATAGAAAAAATTTTACTTTGAAACCATTTTAAAATAAAATGGAACTTTATAAATTTATGAAACAAAAATATAGTTTTCAATAAAAAACAATATTTTTCACTATTAACTAGAAAATAGAAAATTTTCCTAACTACCCTTAGATAATTTTGATGTGATTATTTAAAAAATGATATCATTTTCATCAAATGAAATTTCTAATATTTTCATAAATTAATTATAATATTCAATTGCAAAAAGTAACAAAACTCATTTTTGAATAAAATGTATTTTTGAAGAATAAAATTACTTTACTAAAAATTGAGTTCTTATTTATTAATAATTGATTAATAAATTTTTATTGAGTAATACCATTATATATATTTCAAAAAATGGTTAATCCTATTCATACCCATAAATTCAACAGCTAGGCAATAACTATCACATAATAATATTTCAACAGTAAAACATAGGTTTTTTAAACTCAGTGTTATGTGTAAATAAAACTATCAAAGAAATAAAATTTATTTATATATAATTATTTCATAAAATATTAATGTGTTACAATTATTTTCATTTTCACATTGTATACACCTATCTAAAAAAATGTGTCCTCAGACAGATGAGGGGGGAGAGAATAAGTAGGATTCCATACAGATCAGTGATAGGATTTGTCATGAATTTCATGTTATATACCAGGATTTATGTTTCCTAAAACTTGATCATTTTAATGAATAGAAAATTTTGTAATATAATAAATATTATTTTATATTTAATATTTTATTATGAGCACAGAAAAATACTAATACATTTCATAAGAACATTACACATCATGAGTAAATATAGACTGGTACAACTAGGAACGGTAAAGGGATGTAGACTTAGAATAATATTTAATTCTCTAAAACAAACTTCATAGGCTTGAATTATACCAAGAATATCACACATGCAACAAATATCAAAAAAAATAAAGAGAAGCATTAGGAAAAAAAATTACATTATCAATGGGTGTGTAATAACCTTTGTAAGGGATGTAGTGAATGATTAAGAGAGAATGATGGTGTATTTATAAGGAAATTTGGTCGTTCAGCATGAGGAACTTTGGCCAATATGGATTATGTAAATTTTTACCACTAATCAATAATATAGTTGGCTATTATTATTATTGGTTATGTAGATGTATTTAAGTTACTGTAGATATTATTTAATGATATAATCAAAATTGTATATTTTCATAAAAATATGTTTTATGGTAATTTTATAAGTTTTAAATAAACTTTATTTTAATTAAATAATCTTATAAAATACTTTTTAAATGATAATATATTTTAATTAATCCCTAAGTAATTTTTATAATGTTCAGAAAGTTTAATATGTCATAAAAACTATTAATTTTCAACAAAATAGGATTTTTTTTATTTAAAAGTTTAAATTCTCATATTTAGGTAATTATTATGATAAAATAAATATAATTTTTTTATTTATTTCAATGAAATTATATTAGGGTGAATTTATTTTCATTTTATAAAAAATTTGATCTTTTGGTTAAAAGGTGATAAAACAATTTTTTTATGAAATATAATAACTCTTCTCATATAATTCGGATATGATCATGATTTTAAATTTATTAATCCTTATTCTTGATCAATTTTTTTAAGTATTAACATAATACATAATTCCTTAAATTTATAAACCCATGCATAGCATTTTGAAAACCACAATTTTATCTTTTCTAAAAACATTGTTTTTATGAGTTATATGTGTATCAAAATAAAAAGTGAAAAAAAATAAATGGGTATTTGAGGTTTGGAACATCCTTAAAAAAATTAAAAACATTTATTATCAACCAAATTATTTTAAATTAATGCAACCCAAAATTTGTTAACATTAAATACAAAATAATCATTATTTAATCACTTAAAATGAGCCCTTCACAAGTAAAATTCTCCCCATTCCCTCCTTGATCTCTAAACCAAATACATTGATCATGAGTCCACTCTCAGTTACCATATTAATAGTATCTTCATGGCTGTTATAAGGTTCTAAGGAGTCTCTCTCTAGCTTTAAGAAGAATCATCCCAAGGTAAGGGACTTCTTCCTCCACTTTTTCAATTCAAGTACTTATTTCATATAAGTATTTTTATTACCAATTTATTATATTTATTAGTGTTTATAAACACCAATTTATTGTATATGTGATGTTTTTAAGGAATTTTTTATTTTCCCTCTCATTAAACCAACTCAAATACTTATTTTGTATACCAATTGTGCTGCCAAAATAAACTCGTGATTTTACAAGTAATATAATCAATCCATGAATACAGAACCCTATTTTCATTCAAGGGTATTCATTATAATGTATATTTAAACTATTTATCATATAAATCCATTTATGAAACCTACATTCTCTAATATTGGGTTATAAATGATATGAACTTGTGATTTTTGATCAATGTGGTACACATAATATTAGACATCTGAACGGTGCGCCCTGATAGTGATCCATTGCATTGGGTAAAGAATTAATCTCTAAAGATGAAAGGTTCATAATACCTTGAAAGAATTACTTGGTAATTATTTATGATACCTTGGTCAAAATAATTGGTAATATGTTTTACACCACATTAATGATAAGCTATGGTGACATGTTTATGACTGTCTCAATGTTTGTGTTCTTGCCACATTTCCTTATTATGCCTCATGTTATTTTGTTCATACACTTACATTATGCATAATTTTCTTATATATATGTTCTTATGTTATGCTTCATGTATTTCCTATAATTTCATCTTAAATTTTTTGTCCCTTAATAGGCTTTATGCTCACCCCTTTCATTTGATAAATGTCTTAAAGGAATCCTATGTAGTGAGATGATCTAGGATGGGAAAATAAGGTAGCCTTTCAAGAGGATTTTAAATTTGTTTTTCTTTATTGTTTATAACATTTATGTCATGTAATATGTACCTAGTTTCCAAGACACTAAACCTCAAAAAAATCCTTCAAAGTTATTAATTTAATATTTTTTAATGAATTATATGAAAATCTATACATTTAAAAGGTGGGTCACCATAAGTATTGTAAGTAGATATAAATTAGATCCATAGGAGACACATTAGATGGATGTAAACTATAATTATTCATACCTTCTTGATCTATTAAATTGTCGGTTTTGGTGTTGCAGGTTCTTTGATGAGTCCTAGAGCATTCCTGGAGGAGTTTGGCTATCAAATTCTTAATATAGGGTGAATACATGATGTTTACAGCTTACACTCCATGTATGTGTGGTTCAAGGGTTCTGAAAAAGGTTCACAGGGTGTTACACTATGTTTATATTATCAGGGTTCAATAATAAAAAGACGATTTTTTTTCAATGAAAATTGAACCCTGACATTTACATGATGTTAAAATGGATTACACACTATTTAATTACGCTTTTTAGTGTGTTTTAAAGGTTTTAGTTCTTGGGTTTTTGAATATCCTTATGATCTATCTCATTCTAGGAAGATAGTGGCTCCCAGTTTTGATGTTTTGATATTCCTTTTTATGGGTATTGGTTCTTATATCCTTATCTTTGATCTTTGGTTGATCAATGGTTTCTTGTAGTGCAGTTGTGGGTTTCAATCATTCTTATTCACCCTACAGTGTGCAGTGAGTCGGAAAATCTTCTTTGAGGTAGGGAATCCCTCATTTCTATTTATTATGTATCATGTAGAAGGGGTTTAATTTTGTTTATCTATGTTTTATGGTTTTGGTGGCTTAATCAAAGATAAATAATTGGTTAAATTGAAATTAAGGGGAAAAGGGATAATTCTTAACATGTTTTTACAACTTTTTTATTATTGTTATATTGTGGATTATATGGGTTTGATGCCCTGCTAAAAATTGTGTCTGTTGGGGGATTTTTTTCATTGGATGAAATTTTTAGTGTTTTTTGTGACTATTGTGATTGGTGTGATATCACCCAAATCAAGAAATTGGCTAACCACTCATATTTTAATAATAAAATGGTTTCCTCAGGATTATGGTTTTTGTTATAACACCCCCTAAAATAAAGTTGAATGTGATAAAATCCCATTATTAAATATGTAAAAGTATCTTGATGTGTTGTGATGTGTGGTCATGCTTGTGGGACTGTGATGTGCAGTTGATGTGTGGTTTGGGCATGTGGGGTTGTTGGTTTGATTGGTTGTGATTTTGGTGTAAAAGGGTGGTTTGTTTGGACATTATTTTAAGATAGTGATGTGGTTTTTTTGGACATGATTTTTTGAAGGTGAGGTGGTGGTTTATTTATACTAGAAACGTGGGTAGTATTGGAATAACTAATTGGTTAATATTGTTTGAAATGACAAGGGTTGGTTTGGATAATGTGATGGAAATGGGTAATTAATAAATAAATGATGATTTGTGTGGTTGAATTTTATTGATACTAAATAATGAAATGAATTGGAAGGATAATGGTAATTATTTGGTAATGTGAAATGGAATTTTTGGCTTGTTGTGTAATGTTATGCATTTAGAGGTGGCATAAAAATTGATGATGATATGAGTTGGTTATTGTTTGGTTGTAAACTCATAGGTTTAGATTCATTGAAGATATACATATATAATTGTATATTATTTTTTATTTCTATATACACCCCACCCATGTTGATCATTATGTGTCGACATCTGTATAGTCACACAAGGGGTGTTTTTCCAACATATGATGAGGAGGAAGGATGGTTGGGTACCTAATATTTTCCTCTCTCTCTTCTAGGTGAGGTAGGTATTTCACAGGATATGATGGATGGATTTTTTTAGTGAATTAGATGGTGGTTGTGAAAGACCATGTGTTTTCAGGTGAGATGTGATAACCCAGGTGTTTTTGGGTGAGATTTGATTGTGCCTATGGGGTGGATTCTGGTGGGGGTTATGCATGGTAGGGGTAGGGAATGAAGTTTATGTCCTACCTGTTCACGATACCCTACTACTCTTGTTATATAAATGGTTTTTTATGGAACAAATGTTTCCGGGTGAGGTGTGATGTGGCTGTGCTTTTGGGGAGGTGAGCCAAGGTGTCTTTAGACGAGGTGTGTAGTGATCGTTCTTATATGGAGGTGTGGTATATAAAAGATATGGGAGTGATGGGACATACGATATTGGGGTGTGAGAGAGGAATACTAGAAGGAAAGCGTTGTGGGATACCCTTATCTATGTGATCCTTATTATATTATATGACCTGGCTTGTGTTGTTTGGTGATCATGCCTTAGTGAGGTTGTGTTGGATAGTTGACCCATTTAGGTGCTATTAGTTATACTATTTTCTCACAGGTGAATTAGTATGATCTTTACACATTTGAATGAGAGACTTTTGTTTTCCAACTGAGTATACTTGTATACTCACCCTACATATATAAAATATTTCCAGGTTTCCAGGAGAATTACATGAACCATGATGAACATTAATATCTCAGACCTTTGGATAGTTGTTGTATCGATGCATTAGATTTTCTTTGGGGTATTTACTTTGGATATTTTTATTTATATCAATTTATTTTATAAATTCATATGGTATGATTTTGGTTTATTTTATATTATGTCAGGGTGTTTTTTGGGATGATTTATCTTATCTCATGATCTTATTTACATTATAGAGGGTAATGCCTCCCATACATGATATTTTTATGACCTTGTTTATAGTCACCAACTCGGAGCCTACTAGATGCGAGAATTAGGGGTCATTCTCTCTCCCCTAATTGTGGTATATTTGGAGGGAGGGGTCATGAAAGAGTGGTATCAAAGAAATAGAGAGAAGTTTAATTATGTTCGTGAGAGGTTGAAAGCAGTGAAATACTGGTTGAATTCTTTCGATGATCATAGGAGGAGGCCCTTGGAGTTTGAGGTTGGGGAACATGTGTTCATGAAGCTTTACCCTCAATGTGATAATCATAGGTTTGGCATGGGGATAAATCATTATATCATGTTTTTTGGTCCCTTTGAGTTGTTGGCGTGAGTTGACGAGGTGGCGTATCATTTGGCATTGCCACCGTGGATGGAGAGGATCCACAAAAACTTTCATTTCTCTCAGATTCGTTGGTATCTTCACAACGAATCCCATGTCATTTATTAAGTAGAGTTGTATATAGAGTAAGACTCAAAGTTCATAGAGTGTCCACTAGATATCCAAGATCACCAAGAGAAGGCATTGTGTGGATGGACCATTCCTTTGGTTTTTGTGTTGTGGAGGAATGCTGGCCTAGAGGAGAGTAATTGGGAGTGTGATACAAAGATGCGTGACCTATAAATAGAGTTTTTTTAGTTTTTTTTTCAATATTTTTCCTATGATGTAATGTTTAAGACCTTATAGTTTTATCTGATAAGTTTTTTTCCCTTTTTTATGATGTATGATGTGTGATAAAATCCTGAAATTTGAAAATAAGATGACCTAATTCCTAATTGAGATGCATTAACTATGATGCGATTAAACTCAAGAAGGAGATTCTGTGTCACCCAGAGTGGATAGTATCTTGACATGTAGGATGAAATTTCCGGATCCATGTGTTTGGGATGGCGTGGTTCATTGGTTGTAGTGGTATTTGGTTTGGATGGTGTAGTGTTCGGATGGTTGTGGTGATGTTATTGTGTGAGAGGAGGCAGTTGTGGCTATGTAGTGATGAGGTTGTGCAATATTTAGTATGGTGATTTGGTTTGGTATGTTTGGATAGTGGTAGCATTGAGGTATTTATGAGATCCTTTAGAGTTATCTCATGGGGTGGTTGTTTATACCCCCTTTCATTCTAGGCTTGATTTTGGATTCATGAGGGAAAGAATCATTTGAGAGGCATCTTATGTAATGGTTTGTTCCTTCTCAGTCTGTTACTTTTCCAGTTTTGGTGTTTCGGGTGCTTGGATGAGGGATAGAGTATACCTGGGGGAGTTTGGATGTTAAATTATAGAAGTATTGTGAATACACGATGTGTAAAGATTACACACTGTGTAAGTGTGGTTCATGGCTTGTGAAGGTAGGCTCGCGGGGTTCTAATTTATGTGTATATTTTCTTGGATAAATAAAAAAAAGGTGATTCATTTTTCACCATCAACTAAACCCTGACATTTACACAATGTGTAAATTGATTACACACCATGTAATTACCATGTGTAGTGTGTTTTAAAAGTTACAGCGCTTAGGTTCTTACAAAACCCTACACTCTTTCTTGTTTTAGGAATCTAGTGACTCCCCTTTAAACCATTTTGAGTTTTCATTCAATGGGGATTGGTTCCTATATTCCCATATTCGATATATGGTTGATCCATGGTTACTCTTGGTGTAGTTGTGGATTTTGGGTGTTCTTCATCACTATATGGTGTGAAGCAAATCATCGACACTTATTTGAAGTAGGGAATACCTCTTTTCTCTTTACTATGTATCATATAGGAAATGATTACTTTTATTTATCTATGGGTTATAGTTGTGTGGGATTAATCAAAGATAAATAATTGATTAAATTAAAATTTAAGGGAAAGGGTGGAATTCTTCACATGTTTTTACATCTTTTTTATTATTGTGATATTATGGATTGTACGGGATTGATGAACCTTTGAAAATTGTGGCAATTAGGGTCAGTGTTTATGCTAGATGATATGTATTGTGATTGTTGTGAATGATGTGATTGTTCTGATATCACCCAAATATAGAAATTAGCTAACCACTATGACAAAATGGTTTCCCCAATATTATTTTTTGTGTTATAAAATCCCTAAAATATTGTGGAATGTCATAAAATCCCCTTTGAAACTTTGTAAAATTGTCTTCATGTGTTTTGATGTGTGGTGATGCTTGTGGGGCGGTGAAGTTCGATGGATGTGTGGTTGTGGAATGTGGGGCTAGAGGTTTTTTTGTCCATGTTTTTAGGGTGGTGAGTTGGTTGGTTTGGCTATGATTTTGGGGTGGTGAGTTGGTTTTCTTGGCCATGCTTTTGGGGGTGGTGAGGTGGTTTTTTTGTCCATGATTTTGGGGTGATGAGGTGGTCTGTTTGGTCATTATTTTGGGGATGTGAGGTGGTGGTTGCTTTGTTCTAGATATCCAGGTAGTGATGGAATAAATAATTGTCTAATATTTTTTTAAATGACATGGGTTAGTTTGTTTAATGGGATGAAAATGAATAATGAATAAATAAATGATGGGTTGTGTGGATAAATGTGGGTAATTATAAATAATGAAAAGAATTGGTTAGATAATGAGAATTGGTTGGAAATGTAAAATGGGGGGTTTGGACTCTTGGGTAGTGTTATGCATTTAGAGGTGCTAGAAAAAGTGATGATGTTTTGAGTTGGTTATAATTTACTTGTGAACCCATAGTTTGGACTTGTGTGTGGATATACATATATACTTGTATATTATTTATGATTTCTATATGAACAATACCCATATTGAGCACTATGTTCCGACACCCGCATAGTCACATGGGGTGTTTTTTCTAACATCTGTTGAGGAGGATGGATGGATAGGTACCCACTCTTTCCCATTATCTCTTCTAGGTGAGGTAGGTATTTCATAGGATGTGATGGTCAGAGGCATGTTAGTGCATTATATGGTGGTTGTGATAGCCCATATGTTTTTGGGTGATATGTGATAGCCCATGTGTTTTTGGGTGAGATATTACTGTGCTTGTGGGATGGATTCTAGTGGGGGTCATTCATGAAAGGAGGAGGGCAAGAGTTTGATGTCTTACATGTTCATAATACCCCACTACCTTAGTTATGGCAGTGGTTATGTTGTGGCCCATGAGTTTTTGGGATAGGTGTGATGTGGTCATTCTTGTAGGTTAGTGAGCCCATGTGTCTTTGGGCGAGGTGTGTTGTGACCGTGCTTGTAGGGCGGTGTGGTATACAAAAGATATGGGATTTTTAGTTCATATAACATTGATGTGTAAGAGAAGAATACTAGAAGAAAAGTGGTGTGGGTGACCCTTATCGATTTGATTCTTACTGTATGATATTACTTGGATTTCATTATTTGGTGAGTGTGCCTTGGTGAGAATGTGGTGGATAGTTGACATGTTTAGGTGTTGTTGGTTCTAATATTTTCTCATGGGTACATTAGTGTGCTATTTTCACAGGTGCATGAGTGAATTTGGTTTTCCTACTGAGTATACATTTATGAAATCCCTGCATATATAAATTTTTATCATGTTTCCAAGAGGATTATGTGGACCGTGATGGATATTACTAGCTCAGACCTTTGGATCACTATTGTGTGTGCTGCCTTAGATTTTCTTTTGGGTATTTACTTTGGATAATTTTATCTGTATTGGTTTTATTCATACATAAATGTGGGATGCTTTTAGTTTCTTTTATATTATTTCATGATGTTATTTCTGGATGATTCATCTTATCTTCTAATCCTATTTATAGTGTAGAGGGTAATGCCTCCTGTACATAAGAATTTTATACACTTGGTGTTAGTTGCCAACCTGGAACCTACTAGAGGTCATAATCAGGGGGTCATTATCTCTATCCCCTCATTGTGGTATCTTGGGAGGGAGGGTCATAACATAAACACTATCCTAAAGTATTTGAATCATACTAAGGATATGTTTTAGGTTTATGAAGAAGATGAGGAAAAATTCATCAGGGGATACACATATGCCAGTTTCCATACATATCAGAATGATCTGAAATCATATTCAAGATATGTATTTTGCCTTGATGGAGGATCTATGAGATGGATGAGTTATAAAAAGCTAGTGTTCGTTAACCCTTTAGTAGAGTATGATTATATTGTATATTATGATATAGCTAAAGAAGCAGTTTGGATACACAAATTTATACAAGACCCTGATGTGGTGCCTAATAGTAAAAATGTTGTCACACTGTGTTGGTATAATACTACAATGGTGGTTCTAGACAAGTATTAGAGGTCACATCAATGGAGTAAATGTATACATTGAATTTATCATCTCTAGAGGGATTTTTATCCAAGAGGAGAGGTCACGATAAGTAGATTTTATATAGAAAATAAAGTTTTGGGGTTATTAAATAAATTCCTATCTCAGTTAAAGCATGAATATCATGTGAGAGATAGAGGGACAAAAGCTATTATCAGTTATTTATAATGAAAGTATGATTCTATTGGGGTTGTTTCCCTAGAACCAACTAAATTAAAACTTTTGATTACTTATATATTCAAATACCATAATATTAATAAATATCTTATCACATTATGAGTGTTCTTATGCATAACATTGATGTGATAATGTTATTAATATATTTGTCATGATAAAAGGTTATAGTAGTTATCTACTATAATGAAAACCTTGAAGTGTTATGAAAATATTCTTAAACATATATCCAATGTTCTATATGACATCTGTCTCATGAGACACAAATGATGTTATGACTATCAAAAGTTGGATGATCATAAGCAGATGAAACTTCTTCTCATGAAGCTTAATCTCCAAGAATTGGAGTTATGAAGGTAGACATGCCAATATAAATTCCATATTTTATATGTGTCATTGGATATATCTATATTAAGACGTGTGTATGGGTCCATATACTTGATATTGTTATTAATGTATACCATAAATTGCATATTTTTATATATTTTCTAAAACCATAATGACATATACCTACGAATAAGTAGGATATATTAGGTGCATCAGAAGTGAAATGACCTTGATTGATTAAGTTAAAAAAAGGATTTTTCCAATCAAAATTAATAGTAGTATATATCTTAGGATCTTTGATTGAAATTAAACTACCTAATTATGTTCATGGTCATGGAGGTTTATCAACAAGTTTATTTCAGACAGTCAAAGAAGGATATATCAATTATATAGGCTGGTGACAAAATTATGCAATCTTTGTGATGACATATTGATTAAAATAGATTCTATTACATGGTAAGTGTTTATATGAGGATGTTATCATGAACTTCTTTATTTATGGGTGCCTTAATGTATTATTGGACACTAATATTGGACTTTATCCCGGTTTTCTTAATTCAAATGAGAAAGAGGCCTATGGGGTCACACACCAATTGTATACAACATATCAGTTTAAATTTTATTTGAATTTAATATTTAGAATAAATATTATTCTAAAGACTAAGGAATAATAATTATTCAAGTTATGTTGATCACATGAATTAAATCACCTTATTTGAGTTTAGAATATATATGATTTGAATAATAAATAAATAATTATCCACCTATTATTGAATATAATATTTATTTATTGAATGAATGAATGATATAATGATATTTATTTATTTAAATAATTATTTATTATTTTGTGTTCAATAAATGATGAGGAGGATTGACAGGACAAGTTAATGGTCGATGAAATGGTGTAGATTATTTAATATCATTTAAATAAATATTAATATATTTAATTAAAAATTATATTTAAATATACATAAGTTGGCTCATGTAATGATATATAATAATAATAATAACATTTTATAATTTGATTTGAGGTTTACTTAGAATAAACAATAAGATGAAGGATATATGTGTAAACAGTAGTTATTTAACCCTAACTGTATAATCTAAATTATATTATTTATAGGTTTATGTGAATAGTTTTTCATGTCATATTCTCTCAAGATAATTCTCTAATACTAAATATAATTTCTTAAAAATGATCTTAAGAACAAGAGGAAATATCTATCACCACTTTTAAGATAAAGAGGACATGAGAAAGAATTCTTTAATATTGGAGGAATTATTTTTTGTGATCAATATATAATGATGTTATGAATTTTATACCACTGTGATAGTGCCCGATGTTCCAAAGATGATGTTCTATGATACATGGAGCACATGTAGATACAACTAGAGGAATTCTGCTTTGGATTCTTCACCACAATGAAGATACAAAATCGAGTACTAATTTGATCATCAATAATCAAATAATTATCAAGTTGAGGTAATTATTATTATAAATTAATCATAAATTAAATGTGAAAAAATATTCCATAAGAATATTTGTTTTCATTCATCCAGTTCTTCAGATTTATCTAAAGAAATTGATAAAAAAACATTATTGGGCATGATCTCAAACACTACCATTGCACCACTAAACCTTTAAGAAGCACATTAACTTTGGACATATCATGTCAATAAACTCAGTGAAATATTTTACATAGGTTTAATGGGACCATGTATCCACTTTTTACGCCACAAGATTAGATTTCACAATATCTACATCTCAACTTAATGGGGAGTCTTCTTTAGTCTTCTCTTTTATAACTCATTCTATTCCAAGTTGTGGAATCTTGAGGTGGGTGTTAGATTATTTATCATAGTTATATATTTAATATATGATAAAATGGTAAAAGGTTTGTATAGGTCAATAGTTTGACTTAAATTTTTTATTTGAATTGTATATTTATTTTTTCATCTATAAATTATAATAACTCGACCTCACATTGAGATATAGATTCTGGATACTCTCACTTTATAAATTTAATAATAATTAATTTAATTGGGGCTCTTAGTAGTATACCCTATTGGTTATATCTTTTTGGGGTCTTGAGGATTTAGAAGGGGTGGAATGGAATGGAATAGAATGGAATGACATATCATGTTAATTCATTATTTAGAAGATTTTTTGTGGTTTATGATGAAAAGTAATGGTTAGAACCCTTTTTTTACCATCCAAATCAAATGGTTAGAGATAGAATGGTAGGGAAAATATATTTTTTATAAAAATATAAATAACTTTAACTAATAAAAATAAAATGAATAAAAAAAGAAAAAAAATTATAAATTATGAATAAAAGAATGTTTTATTTCATTTTTTATAAATAATTATCTCACAAAATAATTTCATTCCATTGAAAAGATCCCAAATAATGAAACATTGATTTTAGTTTCATTCCATCATGTTATATTAATGATTACTTCATTTCATCCTATGAAAATTCATGTAAGACCAGTCATCAAACTCATTGAGTTTTTAATTCAGTACACTATCATCGTAAAAAATCAATTAACCTACTCAACACATATTCCATTACAAGAACTTTAATTTACAGCATTATGATATTTTATATGATTATACCAAGAAATATTACTTATCTTAGAATTATCACATATGTGATAACATATTTATGATCATGTAGAAAATTTTCATGGTGAAAATGAAATATTGGTATTGTGGGATGAGAAATGAAACTAATTCCTTGTTTAGCCCGACCTCCTTCTCATTGTTCTTTATATTTAGGTTATCAAAACTTTTAATCCCTTGGTGAACCTAAAAGTTTTTTGACTCTCATATAGACACACTTTTCTAATTGATATCCCCTCATATATAATAGGATAGTTCCCACTGTTGGAATATTATATAACAATGATAACTATGATGTGGTTTCTATCACACTATAGATCATCTCACTCCCTAATTTGACCAGATTTATTCAATTATGGGCCAACCAAGACTAGGAAATATTTTATATATCTTCAAAGTTAACATCATCTAGCACATTCCCCTCATAGATTCCTCTCTCAATACTCACCTTCAAAGAGAAAATCTTTAGGGACACCACAAGAAGCCTCATAATAGACCCATGGTATGCCCCATTCACCACCCTCGCAAGGACTTCGATTTGAGGGGTCATCATCTCTTTCTCCTCCCGATTCACCTACACCACATGCTTTCTCTCCTACATCATAATACCTGGCATGTACTGACCCACCACCTTCCTCACCAAACCCTTATACTTGTAGTACCCCTTCTCCAATAGTTCTTTTCTCATCACTTTCACCCTGATACCCTCACACACCTAGTAATCCTTCTGGTTTCTCATACCCTTTTCCTTCTCCTCCTCTATCATCAATTCATTGAGTTCTAACTCACCACAATTACTGTAACACCCCGAGATTTTATGAAAAATGTTCTTTTAAATTCATTAATGTCTTGTGTTGTATGCTACACAAAGATTACCTTGTGCTATACGCAACACCGTATTAGCTTGCCGTATACGCAACACTATTCTTGGATCGTGTTACACACAATTTTGATAATAGTTATTCTACGCAACATTGAGTGTATATATATATATATATATATATATATATATATATATTCAATGTATAAATGAAATATGGTTGGATGATGTTATACGAAACAACGAAGGATTCTTGCACAACACACAACCCTGACTTGGCTTGCATTACACGCAATCGCGACCTTCCTCGATAGCGTGTGTTGTACGCAATACCGTGTTTTACTAAATAATGATATATTATTATAATATTATTATGAACTAGCCGTTATGAATAGTATTAACTAAATTTTGAATCTTATAACATTATTATTCGTCTTTCATATTTTCTAAAACATGGTATAAGAACAAAATAAATTTTTTGGGTAAAATAAGTATTTTTCAAAAAACGCAGTTTTGCCGCCTTTTGATGGCGCACCCACTTTAAATATAGTTTTTGACATGTTTATAAGTTCAATTTGACAAAATAAAATTTTTCTTTGGAATCATGAAATAAAAATTTACTTTGGATAAATTTTCATATCATTCTGGTAACTTTCATATTTTGATGAATAGTAAAAACATGCTATATTTTAATTAAAAATAACTTTTTCAATCGAAATAATTAATAGTGATAAATTTTTAATTTGAGTGGTTTTAAAGTATATTTAGAATATATTTTTACAATTTAATACAATGTTGGTCATTGGATGTAATTTCACATTTAAACCAGACATAAACAAGTGTCAATCTTTTGATAGTTATTATCTCTTAAGAACACGCTATTTGTTTTGACGACGGGAATTAATTTTTAAATTAATTAATGCAACTGATATGTTTTGAATTTGGTAAATTAGACATCATTTTTGAGTTCATAATATCAAATATATCTTAGGCCTAATTTTTGGTATTTTTCTAGAAACTTTCATTTTTTGATGAATAGTGAAACCACTAAGTGGTAGTTAAAAAAATGAATTTTTCATAAAACTTAATTTTACCACTTCTGTGAGTGGAATTTCAAAAATCTAAGAGACACAGTTGATGTCAGTAAGTAAAATGTGGTTCAATGAGATGAAAATAATTTTTGGTGAATAGTAACTTTTTACTTTTATTTACCACAGTTAAAAGTAAATAGGGTAATTAAGGGTAAAAATGATATTATTATTACCCTAACACATGTACTAATTCTATTAGACAAATTTAATTCGACCAAAAACAACCTTAGGAATAACATATGACCATTTAGGCCCACTTGGATTAAATTAGGACATTTATTATTAATTTATTTAAAGAAGGGTTAAAAGTGTTAAAATCAAAGTTTATTTACTAAAACATTTTTAATATAGGGTTATACATAATATAAATAAGATTGTAAATATTCATTAGAAATATAATAAGATTTCCTACATAATGATATTTTATTTATAATTTTTAGAAATTAAATAATTTAATTTATTTAGGACACAATGATGATGCAGTAATTACCATAATAGTGAAAAATTAGAATAATTGATATTATAAATACCCAAATAAGTGTAATTTGAGACTTTTTATGAATTCCACTAATTTTATAGGTTAATATGACATGTTAATATTGATTTAATTAACTTTTTTAGAACTAATCATTCTGTTATGATTTTCACAAAAATCAATTACTAAATAGTGTCAAAATTGATATAATATAGTTTTTAAAACAAATATTATATTATTAATTGTTATTTTATTCCTAAAAATCTAAGGTTCGGCCAAATGACTTAGATAAGGTTATATATATTAATAATAAACAACTTGGGGTTCGTTTGGATTGTTATAGTAAGTTTATTAACCTTATAGTGTAAGAACACAAGAAGACACGGTAAAAGTAAAATTATTTAACTTAATGTTAAATCTAAATGATAAGGTTAAAATAGGAACCTAAACTTGTCTAAATTATATTGGATGAGATTATTTAGACCCATACCCACCTTAGTTTCGAAATAAATCAATTTGGAGCTATTTAAAACCGAATTTGACTTTATAATAAAATAATAGTTTTAGTTATTCCAAAGGTTCCCCTCTCCTCCCTTATAAAAGGACACCTCCTCCCCCTCTTCCTCACACCACTTTGAGCCTTCAAGCTCGGCCAACCCCTGCCAATTTCTTCTCTCCACTTCCCTAGAAACATCCTAGAGGTTCTGGTCTTCTTAAAAGACCTATTTTAGTGCCCTAAAAGGAGGTCTCAAAGAAGCACTTCAAAGAAGAGGTAATGTCCGTTACCGATTATTTCATCTTTATTTCTTCTTCCACTTCTTCTTCTTTAGTTTTTTCATTATGAAGTAATAACATAAGTATCACTCATATACTGATATGTTATTATAAGTATGAAACAACCCTATTTCACCATCTATCCATCCTACGGAAAAAGAAATCACCGCGCGTGCGTACGTACGAAATACCGTCTCCACGCCGTGGTGTAATCTATTTTCCACCACCACCTTACTTGGATGGGTATAATGGTGTAAATAATGACTATATATGACTATTATAAAGTGATACTGATTATGAAATAGTATAAATACACTCCAATACAATTCCACGATCATAGGAACGATATCATCACTCGTGCGTACGTACGGAATACCGTCTCCACGATGTGATGCGACTCGTTCTACATGATCTTCATTTAATAATGATTATATAAATGAATTAAATGAATTAATATGATATATATTACACTAATACCATTCTGAAAATAAGGTATCTATAACCTAAAGAGAATAATAATAATTTATTCGACAAAACACGCATAAGAACAAAAAGTAATAAACACCCGAATAACAAGTAGTAATGAAATATTACTAATAAGAAGCTAAGAATATGACCATATATGATATCATAACAATAAGTATGATTATGGAATAAGTAAATAACATTATTTAAATCATTATACAGGAGGTTCGGACACTTACGAAGAAAATCGGACTTAAGATAAGAGAAATATCACAATCTCATTTTTATCCGAGATTGTTTATACTTTAGTATTTACTGGGGTGTATTTTATCATCCACATCCATGTTTCCTCAATATCTAATATTATTTCCATTCACCTACAATTTTTTAAATCCTATTTTACCCTTCGGTGAGTTTTTAGTAAAAGATATGAAAGGAATCTTTTGTCGTTTTTCGTACGAGGTACTTTTTTGACTTTTCTGAAAAAAGTACGAAGAATGTTTTTTTTAACTTATACGACATGAATGGATTTTTAAAACATTATTTCCAAGAAGCTTACTTTACAAGTTTTCAAGTTTATTTTTAATCAAATTCTTTTAGTTTATAATTTTACGACATGTTAAGAAAGGAAAAGTGTTTTTGAAGCAGAAAGGATATTTTCCTCAAGAATGGAGTTCAAGTGTTTTATCAAAATTATTTTCCATCTAAGATAATAAAGGGTTCTGTTTTTATCCCTATTATTACATTTATTTGATTATTTTGTGATGGAATTATATTTTTATGAATTCCTTTATCTTATATGAATTGTTTTATGATGTCACGATGTTTAAGATTCTCATTTTTATTACATGGGTTATGAAATGATGTATGGTTTTCTGATTTTGTGGCACACATAAGAATGGTATCATTATGAGATGGGTGGGACCTATATCTCCCTCCAATTCATTGGGTAAAGATTTTATATCTCATGAGATAGACATGGCTGGAACGGTAGGTAATACCGGTTTAGTGAAACAGGACTGAAACGAGGAGTGAACTCGGTTCAGAAAGGGACTTTGTCCACTAAGATAGTCTTGGCAATGAGTCTTGACTAGTAGGAAATGATTCTCTATGATTATGTGTGTATGCCACAAAGTTTCATGTTTTAAGTTATGATTATTGGGATTTCATTTCACTACTATGATTTATCCCATGTTATGAAATTATGATCTCTTTTGCAGGTTAAGATTTCCAAAAGATATGTTCTTATGAATATGATGTGATTGATATTTCTTTTTTTTACCCTTACTGAGAATTTGAGCTCACCCTTTTATGTTTTTTTCCCCAGGACATAAAGAAAGGATTTAGGTTTTTAAAAAAAAGAAGATCTTTATGGGAGATGTTGAAGATCTTTCACCACGATTAGAAGATTATATTCCGAGTTTCCAAAGACACTAAACTATTACGGTCCTTGTGTGTGTGTTTTTGTTATGTACTAATTATTCCGCAAAAGTAATGTAATGTCAATGCACGTCAAGTTTCGGGTCTCTACAGTTGGTATCATAGGAAAGGTTTAGTCAACCTTTGGAAACTAGGATGAGAAAACATTAGTGAGATCCCTAGAGATATTTCTAAGGTATGTCTAGGGATGTCCCTAAGGATAAGTATACGTATAGGATATAGTCCTAGAACTATGGTAATGATATTAGATTAAACCAAAGATGTTAGATATTGAAGTTACTCCCCCTTTATTATGATTTTTGCCTCTCACACTATTCTTTTTGGGTTTTAGAAAATGGTTGGAAACAAGATGATTCACAATAATGGAGGATATTATGGACAATGGAATGATATTCTTCATGAGCAACCAAATGAAATGGGATGTGGAAGTCCAAACATAATTATTATTCCGAATCATCAATCTCATAATATGATCAATAAATTAAAATTTGTTAAGTTTCCTGACTCAGCTAATAAGAGAAAGATGGAGTTTCATGATGATCATAGAGGAAAGAAAGTTCAATTTACCCTATGTAAATCATGTGGGAAGAGGCATCAAGGAGAATTTTTCAAAGGAACTGGAAGATGCTTTGGGTGTGGAAAAGAAGGACACAAAGCCAGTAAGTGTAAAGGAAAAGGTTCAGTTAACACCAGGGATGAGGATAATGGTGTTGCGACGACATCAATAATGGTTAAATGTTTTAAATGTGGAATGTACGGGCATTATGCAAACCAATGCCCTAAGGGAAAGTCTCATGAAGAGAATCAATGTGTTCGTATGGGTAGTATTTATGTTGATGATGATGAAGAGACTAAAAATGATATATGAGATGAAAGAATTGTTGAAGCTCGGTCAATGGTTTAAGAATGTAGTGGAATGATTACATGTTTATCATGTGTAATGTTGTATAAGTAATCTCATGGTACTATGGAATAAAGAGACATCTAAGGATTATTACACTGTTGTCTTTCCTTGAGTTTTAAAAGTGTATGATAAATGGTACCAGTATCCATGAAAGGTTATTCAGATATTTTTGGAATGTAGATGATATGCGCATAATGAAGGGATAAGGATAAAATTAAATGTTTGATAGTATTCATGAGCTCATGACTGATATAAGGAGAAGGTTATATCATGGTTTGAGTATATAGAATTTTTGGATTTTGATATGTGGAAAGAGTTAACTTTTGACTGCATTCATGTTTTCACTAAGGTTCAATGGGTATTCATTATTCAAGAGAATACATGATTAAGGTATTCACATGTTTGTAATTTGACCAACAAGATATATCTTATGATATACGGGGGATAAATGATGGCATTCACGTGATCATTTTCTTTATACTATGAGCTTAGACCAAAGTATTTTAGATAAGCCTAAAGATTGGAATGGATTATGTTGGACATAAGTTAGTATTGTTTAAGGATAAAACTTTTTTTGATATTGTTGATGGGATGTTATAGTAATATAGCTTTAGAAAAAGGACAACCTGCAGGACGGGCGACAGCCCATCGCGTCAGACAAGGATGTGGGAATCGAACCCACAACCGAAGTACGATAGGCCTTTATCGCCTACCACTGGCCTACAGGAAGTCCCTATTTAGTAGAAACTAGTTTTATTATATTAAGCAGTATGATATATGAAGTATAAGTCCATTTTAGGAACCATAAATGATTAATCTCACTATAGATGGACTTATGTATTTTTTTATAACTTTTCTAACTTTTTGTTTGAGACAGATGGAATGACCCATCATTCTATCACATGATCTGCTAACACGTCATGAATGAAAAATTCAACTTAATTTCTTTAAGAGATTAAGTGGAAATTGTCCAAAGAACGACCAACGGTGAGACTATACCAAAATCACGAAAGTATTTCTTCTAATTCCAATTTCATCAACTTTAGGGAAATGATCTTGAAAACCAAAAATGTTGTCCTAGTGCTCTTATATATGATGAATCAGATGGTACCTTAGATTGTCACAAATTTATGGCTTTGTGATTACTGGCTTTTCCATAGCCATGTTCTCTACCACTCTCCATCAGAACATGATGGTTAGATTTCTCTTCCATATCCATATTTTCACCTATGTGGAAACCCAGTGATTAGTTTATTTGGGTAACCGTTAAGTTTCATACTTTTGTTTTTAAATATTGGTTTTGGTATTCCATTTTACGATTTGGGTTTCTATTAAAGAAACTTTCGAATAGTAAACCATTTATAACCCCGACGAATTTCGAGGGCGAAATTCATTTTAAGGGGGGTAGAATGTAACACCCCGAGATTTTATGAAAATTGTTCTTTTAATTTCATTAATGTCTTGTGTTGTATGCTACACCAAGATTACCTTGCGCTATACGCAACACCATATTAGCTTGCCGTATACGCAACACTATTCTTGGATCGTGTTACACACAATTTTGATAATAGTTATTCTACGCAACATTGAGTGCATATATATATATATATATATATTCAATGTATAAATGAAATATGGTTGGATGACATTATACGAAACAACGAAGGATTCTTGCAAAACACGCAACCCTGACTTGGCTTGCATTACACGCAATCGCGACCTTCCTCGATAGCGTGTGTTGTACGCAATACCGGGTTTTACTAAACAATGATATATTATTATAATATTATTATGAACTAGCTGTTATGAATAGTATTAACTAAATTTTGAATCTTATAACATTATTATTCGTCTTTCACATTTTCTAAAACATGGTATAAGAACAAAATAAATATTTTGGGTAAAATAAGTATTTTTCAAAAAACGCAGTTTTGCCGCCTTTCGATGGCGCACCCACTTTAAATCTAGTTTTTGACATGTTTATAAGTTCAATTTGACAAAATAAAATTCTTCTTTGGAATCATGAAATAAAAATTTACTTTGGATAAATTTTCATATCATTCTGGAAACTTTCATATTTTGATGAATAGTAAAAACACGCTATATTTTAATTAAAAACAACTTTTTCAATCGAAATAATTAATAGTGATAAATTTTTAATTTGAGTGGTTTTAAAGTATATTTATAGTATATTTTTACAATTTAATATAATGTTGGTCATTGGATGTAATTTCACATTTAAACCAGACATAAACAAGTGTCAATCTTTTGATAGTTATTATCTCTTAAGAACACGCTATTTGTTTTGACGGCGGGAATTAATTTTTAAATTAATTAATGCAACTGATATGTTTTGAATTTGGTAAAATAGACATCATTTTTGAGTTCATAATATCAAATATATCTTAGGCCTAATTTTTGGTATTTTTCTGGAAACTTTCATTTTTTGATGAATAGTGAAACCACTAAGTGGTAGTTAAAAAAAATGAATTTTTCATAAAACTTAATTTTACCACTTCTGTGAGTGGAATTTCAAAAATCCGAGAGACACAGTTGATGTCAGTAAGCAAAATGTGGTTCAATGAGATGAAAATAATTTTTGGTGAATAGTAACTTTTTACTTTTATTTACCACGGTTAAAAGTAAATAGGGTAATTAAGGGTAAAAATGATATTATTATTACCCTAACACCTCTCCTAATTCTATTGGACAAGTGTAATTCGACCAAAAACAACCTTAGGAATAAAATATGACCATTTATGCCCACTTGGATTAGATTAGGACATTTATTATTAATTTATTTAAAGAAGGGTTAAAAGAGTTAAAATCAATGTTTATTTAATAAACCATTTTTAATATAGGGTTATACATAATATAAATAATATTGTAAATATTAATTATAAAGCTAATAAGATTTCCTACATAATTATATTTTATTTATAATTTTTAGACATTAAATAATTTAATTTATTTAGGACACAATTATGATGCAGTAATTACCATAATAGTGAAAAATTAGAATAATTGATGTTATAAATACCCAAATAAGTGTAATTTGAGACTTTTTATGAATTAAACTAATTTTATAGGTTAATATGACATGTTAATATTGATTTAATTAACTTTTTTCGAACTAATCATTCTGTTATGATTTTCACAAAAATCAATTACTAAATAGTGTCAAAATTGACATAATATAGTTTTTAAAACAAATATTATATTATTAATTGTTATTTTATTCCTAAAAATCTAAGGTTCGGCCAAATTACTTAGATAAGGTTATATATATTAATAATAAACAACTTGGGGTTCGTTTGAATTGTTATAGTAAGTTTATTAACCTTATAGTGTAAGAACACAAGAAGACACGGTAAAAGTAAAATTATTTAACTTAATGTTAAATCTAAATGATAAGGTTAAAATAGGAACCTAAACTTGTATAAATTCTATTGGATGAGATTATTTCGACCCATCCCCACCTTATCTTCGAAATAAATCAATTTGGAGCTATTTAAAACCGAATTTGACTTTATAATAAAATAATAGTTTTAGTTATTCCAAAGGTGCCCCTCTCGTCCCTTATAAAAGGACACATCCTCCCCCTCTTCCTCACACCACTTTGAGCCTTCAAGCTCAGACAACCCCTGACAATTTCTTCTATCTAATTCCCTAGAAACATCCTAGAGGTTCTGGTCTTCTTCAAAGACCTATTTTAGTGCCCTAAAAGGAGGTCTCAAAGAAGCACTTCAAAGAAGAGGTAATGTCCGTTACCGATTCTTTCATCTTTATTTCTTCTTCCACTTCTTCTTCTTTAGTTGTTTCATTATGAAGTAATAACATCAGTATCACTCATATACTGATATGTTATTATAATTATGAAACAACCCTATTTCACCATCTATCCATCCTACGAAAAAAGAAATCAATGTGCGTGCGTACGTACGGAATACCATCTCCACGCCGTGGTGTAATCTATTTTACACCACCACCTTATTTGGATGGGTATAATGGTGTAAATAATGACTATATATGACTATTATAAAGTGATACTGATTCTGAAATAGTATACATACACTCCAATACAATTCCACGATCATAGGAACGATATCATCACTCGTGCGTACGTACGGAATACCGTCTCCACGATGTGATGCGACTCGTTCTACATGATCTTCATTTCATAATGATTATATAAATGAATTTAATGAATGAATATGATATATATTACACTAATACCATTCTGGAAATAAGGTATCTATAACCTAAAGAGAATAATAATAATTTATTCGACAAAACACGCATAAGAACAAAAAGTAATAAACACCCGAATAACAAGTAGTAATGAAATATTACTAATAAGAAGCTAAGAATATGACCATATATGATATCATAACAATAAGTATGATTCTGGAATAAGTCAATAACATTATTTAAATCATTATACAGGAGTTTCGGACACTTACGAAGCAAATCGGACTTAAGGTAAGGGAAATATCACAATCTCATTTTTATCCGAGATTGTTTATACTTTAGTATTTACTGGGGTGTATTTTATCATCCACGTCCATGTTTCCTAAATATGTAATATTATTTCCATACACCTACAATTTCTTAAATCCTATTTTACCCTTTGGTGAGTTTTTAGTAAAATATATGAAAGGAATCTTTTGTCGTTTTTCGTACGAGGTACTTTTTTTGACTTTTCTGACAAAAGTACGAAGAATGTTTTTTTTAACTTATACGGCATGAATGGATTTTTAAAACATTATTTCCAAGAATCTTCCTTTACAAGTTTTCAAGTTTATTTTTAATCAACTTCTTTTAGTTTATAATTGTACGACATGTTAAGAAAGGAAAAGTGTTTTTGAAGTAGAAAGGATATTTTCCTCAAGAATGGAGTTCAAGTGTTTTATCAAAATTATTTTCCATCTAAGATAATAAAGGGTTCTGTTTGTATCCCTATTATTACATTGATTTGATTATTTTGTGATGGAATTATATTTTTATGAATTCCTTTATCTTATATGAATTGTTTTATGATGTCACGATGTTTAAGATTCCCATTTTTATTACATGGGCTATGAAATGATGTATGGTTTTCTGATTTTGTGGCACACATAAGAATGGTATCATTATGAGATGGGTGGGACCTATATCTCCCTCCAAGCATTGGGTAAAGATTTTATATCTCATGAGATAGACATGGCTGGAACGGTAGGTTATACTGGTTCAGTGAAACAGGACTGAAACGAGGAGTGAACTCGGTTCAGAAAGGGACTTTGTCCACTAAGATAGTCTTGGCAATTAGTCTTGACTAATAAGAAATGATTCTCTATGATTATCTGTGTATGCCAAAAAGTTTCATTTTTAAGTTATGATTATTGGGATTTTATTTCACTACTATGATTTATCCCATGTTATGAAATTATGATCTCTTTTTCAGGTTAAGATTTCCAAAAGATATGTTCTTATGAATATGACGTGATTGATATTTCTTTTTTTTACCCTTACTGAGCATTTGAGCTCACCCTTTTATGTTTTTTCCCCAGGACATAAAGAAAGGATTTAGGTTTTTAAAAAAAAGAAGATCTTTATGGGAGATGTTGAAGATCTTTCACCACGATTAGAAGATTATATTCCAAGTTTCCAAAGACACTAAACTATTACGGTCCTTGTGTGTGTGTTTTTGTTATGTACTAAGTATTCCGCAAAAGTAATGTAATGTCAATGTACTTCAAGCTTCGGGTCTCTACAGTTACCATTACTCTTCCCCAACCCACGACCACCATTCCTCTCCACCCTAAGGAATTCCAATAATAGTTTTAAACACTCACCTTTGGGATTACATGATGATGAACCAAGAACAAATGAAACCTTCGAATCATTCTTGATCTTTTCTGAATACTCTTTCATATATGGCCTGGTGGTGGTGGTGATTAATTTCTCATCCATATCGATATGCCTCCAGATCTCCCTCACTAGCTTATCCTCTTCCACCATGTCCACCCTGGACCACTTATGCTTCATCCTATCCTTAAAAAGGATCTTAGAGTCCCAATAAATTTATGTGATGTAGAATCCTTTTAGTGTCTCCTCAACTTTTAACTTCCCAGTCTGACCCAGGTACTTCACGGACTCCGTTATTGTGTCTGACTTCAAGGAGTTCATTTGGATGTGGTGGTGGTCATCAATATACTCATTGTAAATAACAGTGGTGATGATGTGACTGAAGTGATTTTTGTGCTTTATGTGCTCAAGTAACAACACCTCTAACTCCTATGAGTACCCACTAATGATGCGGTTTGGATTTTCACCAAACACCTCCATCTCTCGCTAGTGGCTCTCACTCATGAAGTGGAACTTGAACTTGTTCCCATCCCAACATTGCTTCTAGAACATATGATAATAACACCAAAGTTTTTTTATCCCATTTTATTTGATACAATTTTTAATGGATTTCAGATTGAGAAACTCATTCTTTCCCATTATAAATTATTATATTGAAAATCAAGTCTTTCAAGTCAGTAGGAAAAAAGAACATGCATTTTAACAATCAAAGAAAAAATAATTATGATTGAATTTTATAACTAGAATGATCACAACTTTACTGAAACATGAATCTGGTATAAATGAATAAATCGCATGCACAATCACCACAACAAGAAAGAATATCTAAAGGATTCCATTCACACCTAGAGCTCCAATCAGAATTTATGACTACCAATAGAAAAAATAATGATGATCATTTAAAAATGCATAAATTTTGAATAGAAATCAATTAATTTCATAACCAAATTATTATTATTTTTTAATTCATGCCAATTATTATACTAAACCATAAAAATATATAAAAAACAAAACATTCCTACCAGAATCATCACAAATATTAAAGGTTTAGATGAAATAAAAATATTTTTTAAAGAGAGTAAATTTTATTGATCAAGCATGACTAGTTGTAAAAGAAATTTATAGTGAATCATAACCTTATGTATTTAACACACTTGTTCCATCAATATGATTAAATTCGTGTTAATTTTGGGAAAATAATACAAACTCATTACATCCACCTAGTTCGTACTCCCCTCCCCAATGCTTTCCAACATCCCTTAAACTTAAAACCAACAAGAATACACCACCAATTTTCATTCTAAAATAAACAAGAAACTTAATTGGATAATTTTTTCAGACATGTGGTGGGAAACTCACTTTATTTCCTTCTAATCTCATGAAAACATACTAATAACATTATTTAATAACACATTATTCATCCATGTCAATATTGCATTAAAAATTGAAAAAAATGGTATAATATATTGTGGAAGAATGTTCGTAACAATAAATGGATTGTAGAAGCCTGAATTGAATAAGATGTCAAGAAAACTATGAAGAACACCACCTAATATTCTTTATACCGAGTCGACAAGATATAGAACATTATCGATGTATTCTTTTCACCTTGTCTTTAGTTTGGAATGTATTCAATGTCGGATCATTGATGCCGGATTAGATAGTGGGAAGGTGAATCTAAGATCTATCGAGTCCTTAACATTGTGATGAAGGGTCAAAAATATTATTGCAAAAACGGAGACCTAGAAATAAACAAGTGATTGGGGTTTAATAAGGGGAATTAGAGATTTGGGATTTGGGTGAGTTTTGTAGAAAATGATAATCTGATACGTAATTTTTGTTATATGGATAGGGAAAAATAAACTTTATTTGATTTTATATAATGATAGTATAGCGGATAGGTTAGAAAATTATAATTATAAAATATAAATATTATAATTTAAATATATTTTTATGATTTCAATAAATATAAATAAAATTGAAATTATTATAATTTTAATTGCATTTTTTATTATAATATATTTATAATTTTAATAATTGAAACTTCAATTAAGATTAAATATAGTTAAATTTTACATTCATGTAGATTTTTTTCTCATGTTATAGGTAAGGTTAAATCCATTTCGGTATGATTATGTATGATCGGTTGGGTGAGGATATGGGAATCAAGCTTGGGGAAGCTCTAAGACTCATTTTGGATTATCCTGAGTCTTTATTTTATCCGCTTATTTTAGTTTAGTTTTTCATATGGAGACTCATAAAGTGAATTTAAAATTTTTGTTGTATGACTTCATGAAATTACATGAATATTTTGGGTCTGATATATTCAATAGTTATGATTTTTCAATTTATTTTCCACTAATTGATTCTTTATATGGTGATTATTATTATGATCAGAGAGAACACATGATGCTATACGGGTATCCACCTCGGTGGCATGATTGTGTTAAAAAATCACATTACAATATGGAACCATTAGTTCTCTTATATTAGATTTTGATATTTTACAATATTAGTAGAAAAGAGATATGGTGATAAAAACATGTGAAGAAAACGTTTTTCTGACCAACACATTTTTAGTGGAAGTTCAAGTTACCAAGGAGTATGGAATAAGATTTATATTCGATGGATTATTGTTTGGTTGATTTGTTTTGAGTATCTGGAATATATTTTTTCTTTTTAACATATACATCATTAATGGACATTCCCACCACCATAACTATTTTATGATTTTTAGATTATACTATAAGTTTTCAATGGTATTATAAATAAAAGTATTTAATGAAAACTCATTTTAATGTGTTGATTTTATTTTATTTTATTCTTTTAAATACATGAATTTATTACGAAACTGAAATTTCTAATGAATTGATATCTTATTAATTTTTTGTTCTTAATATTTCTCTTGAAACATTAACTTTATTGTGATCATTATTCATTGTATATTATATATCTTTTAAATATTCATATTTTTTGTATCATGGATATGATTATTACCTAAATAATATACCATTTCTACATACAATGTTTTACTATGAAATTTATTTGATTGGATGGAGAAATATTAATATTACATATTCATAACTCACTATAGATACTTTTTTATAGGATATATTATTTTGAGAATTAAAATTAATCATTCAATATATAAGGAATGAATTGGGAAAGAAGTGATAGGTTTGGGACGGTTATAGATATCCCCTTGGTGCATTAATAGATCTCATGAGACAAATTAGTTGGCTAGACTTAGTAAATTAATTATTGGTATATAACTACACATATATTAAACTATTTTTGTATAAGTATTTAATTGTAAAGATATCACGATGTCTGAGATCATGGTGTCAAACATTAATCATTTCCTTCATTGAGAATTTTGTTATTGTTATCCATGATATATCTGCATTGATATTATCCATGGATGTGTTTAATTATCATTTTATTGATTAAATGAAATATTTTTTCAACTATTTTCCTTTCCATGTTGATTATTCATTATTATATCATGATATATTCCACTGTATATAACCCTTACTGGTCGTTTGAGCTCACCCTTATTTTGTTTTTCTTTCCCCGAGATATGAAGAAGGAAATTTTGAAAAAGTTCAAGGATGAATTTTTTTTACTATTACTATGTTTTATATTTTTTTCAATGTAATAAAATTTTAATCGTGTATGTATATAGTTCTTTAAGAATATTAAACTATTTAGTCCTTTGTGATGTGATCACTTACAACTTATGCCAATGTAATAAAGTAGCCAGCGAATTTGGTTTACTGGAGTTGGGGTCTTTACAACTTTTATCATGGTTCCATAATATAAAAAAATTTATTCATGATATAAATATCATATATTTTAATGATATTCATATTTATAATCATCCATAAAAGGTAGCGTAGAAAAATTAATTACACCATTCTTCGAGATGGTAAGTTGTATGTATGCATGAATGTTGTTTTCAATTTTTGATGCATGGAATAGAAGAAAGTTAAATAATAATTCACCTTTATAGAATCATTATTATATCATATATATATATCATATATATTAATTAAATCTATCCTTATTACTATCCAGTTAAAGAATAAATGAAAAAAAATCACATCGCTTCATGGAGGTGGTGGTCAACATATATGCACGGGTGACATTATCATTTTCCAATGAATGGGAAGAAGGTGGATAATGGTTTTTACCTCATCACATAACAAATATTTTGATAAGGTATAATAAGAAATAAACTAAAAATTAACAGTTATGAGTTATACCTCTTCGTTGAGAAACCTTCTTTGGATTACACCTTAATCCTTAAAAGGATGGTCTTTTGGAATGACCAAATGCTCTAGGATGTGTTGAAGGAAGCTATGATGATATTATGGTATGGATTTTTTGATATATAAGGATATAACATTTTTAATAATTAATTATTATAGGTTCCCATTTATAAGTTATGGGAGTGGCGCTCTTTGAATTACTTAAAGTGTTGAATTGTTATAAATTAATTTTTATGGAAAAATGCCTCCAAACTGATATAATTATAAGATAAGATTAGTATTTTTATAAATCCTATAATATAATAAAATTTAAACAAGTTTTGATTATGTTTTTACCCTTATCTCTTAGTTTTAACCCCCTGTTAACCCTTTTTACAATTATCGTAATATCAGAGTTTTCTACTCTTTGAGGGTTAAGAATTTTATAATAAAAGGAAATGTGACTTGTAAATGGACCATGGTTGATATTCTCAACCATATCTCATTTAAATTCCCTGATATAGTATTTTTATTATTTTTCAATCATTCAAAAAAATATTTTTTATTATAAAATATCATTAAGGTCCTTTTTGGAACTATTCATTTAATTTGACTTTGAGAACAACATGACATCAATGGAATTTAAATATAAACCTGTCACACATACCTAATATGTTATATTTATCTATAAAATTTTTAGAACAGTATAAATTACTCAAAATAATTACTTTAGAGTTTTTAAAATCATTTACTTAACTTTTCAACTGCTTTCACAAGCATTGTGTCGGCGTTGCGTAAGCATTTATGCTAATTATTTCATTAGTAAAAATGGAAAAAAAATGTCATGATAGAAATAAATAATATTTCAAATAACCATTTATAACTGAACAAAAAAAAATTATACCTATAAAAAATTGTTATAGATATTAAAAGTAAAAAATTGATGTTTTTTACTTTAACTTTTACTTAATTTTTAAAGGTCAAAATCTAAGTTAAATTGAAACAGACCAAACTTTACTATAGTTACTATTCATATTGACCAAAAATAAAAGATAACTATTAAAAATTTGTATTAATTGATTCCCAATATGGAATTAATTTTTCAAGATTCAATTTCTAGAAATTGAAGAAATTAATTTAAGATAAAAACACAAAACGTAAGGAAAAATAGTTTTTCGTAAAAATTCCTTTTAAGTATAAAAATATTTTTATAGAAAAAAAAAATTAATTACAATGAACATAATTTTATTATTCATAATATAATATAACTAATGTTACTTTGAACCCATTTTAAAACAAAATAGAACTTTTTAAATGATTAAAACAAAAATATAGTTTTTAATAAAAATCAGTATTTTCCACTATTCACTAAAAATCATTATTTTATAAAAAAATACAAAAAATACACCCTGATATGATTTTTATATGATTTTGTCAAAAAAATATCCTTTTTATCAAATTAAATTTCTAAAATTTCAAAAAAATAATTATAATATTCACTCCCAAAAGGTAATTTAACCCATTTTTTAAGAAAATGTATTTTTAAAGAATAAAATGAATTTACTAAAAATCGAGTGATTATTTATTAAGAATTAATTAATAAATATTAATTAAGTAATATATTTGTATTAATTTCATAATTCTGTTAATCTGATTCATACCCATAAATTCAATGGCTAGGCGATAACTGTCACATAATAATATTTCAATAGTATAACGTGGTTTGATTAAACTCAGTGTTACGTGTAAAGAAAACTATCAAAGAAATAAAATTTATTTATAAATAAATATATCATAAAATATAGGGGTGTTACAATTATTTTCATTGTAACATGGTATACATATCTCCAAGAAAATGTGTCATCATACAAAAGAGGGGGTAGAGAGATAATGAGCATGATTCCTTACACATCAGTGATAGGATTTGTCATGTATGTCATGTTATATACCAGGCTTTATGTTTCCACTACCTTAAGAATTATAATGACCTGAATATTTTTTAATAAAATAAATCTAATTTTATAATGACTATTTTATTATGAGAACACAACAAGACTATTACATTTTATAAGAACATTACACATCATGCTTAAATATGGACTAGTACAACTAGGAAAAGTAGAGAGATATAGACTTTGAAGAATAGTACATTCACTAAAACAAACTCCATAGGCTTGAATTCGCCCAAGATAATCTATTATTACATAAATATCATAAAACGAAATAGAATAGTTAGGAAAACAATTGACATTATCAAAGGATGTTTAAGAACATTTTTAAGTGAAATTATGAATGATAAAGAAAAAATAATGGTTTATTTATAGGGAAATATGGTCATTCAACATGAGGAAAATTATCCAAATGGTTTATGGGAATTATGACCATTAATCAATGAGACAGTTGTTTATTATTATTGTTGGTTACATAGATTCATTTAAGTGAAAATCAAGATTATTTAATGATATAATCAAAATTTTATATTTTTTTAAAAAATATTTAATAGAAAATTTAAAAAATTTAATTAAAATTTATTTTCATTAAATAATCTTATTAAACACTTTTTAGATGATAATATATTTTAATGAAGTCCTAAGTAATTTTTTTAACAGCCAGATAGTTTTCTATGTCATAAAAATTGTAAATTTTTAATAAATATGGAATTTTTTAATTTAAAAGTTAAAATTATAATATTTATAATAATTATATTGATAATGGGATCATCACATTTAAATTATACTAGGGAACATTTATGGTAATTTTCTAAAAAAAATTATTTTTGGGTTAGAAAGTGAAAATACTATTTTTTAAGAAATACAATAACTCTTGTTATTTAATTAGGATTTTATCATGATTTAAAATTAATTAATCCTTATTATTATTGAAAAATTATTTAAGTAATAACATAATACATAATTCATTACATTTATAATCACATGCATCACATTTTGAAAACCACAATTTTACCTTTTTCTCAAAACAACTATTTTTACAAGTTATACATGTATCGTATTAAAATTCAATTTTATCACTTTTATAAATTGAATTAGGTAAAATTGATAAAATATTTTGAATTATAATGTTAAAATTAGTTAATAATTTTATTTTCATTTTTTGGAACAAAAAAAATTTACCTTGGTAAAAGAGTTATTGTGTATAGGTAAAATATTGTAAGTGATAAAAATTAAAAGGTAAAGAATTAATACAACTAAAAATGAAAGAATTAAATGGGAGGTTGAGGTTTCATAACATCCTTAACCAAAATTTACAACATTAATTATCAACCAAATTCTTTGAAATTAATTACACCCAAAAGTGGATAGCTTTAAATACAAATAATCATTATTTAATCACTTAAAATAACTCCCCCTTGAGTATAAATACCACTCATTCCCCCATCACTCTCCATACCAAATCCATTGAGCATGTATATTATATAAATTACCCACTCAAGAGTCTCTCTAAGGGGGTTTTAAGGTTCTAAGGAGTCTCTCTCTAGCTTTAAGGATCATCCTCCCAAGGTAAGGGATTTATTCTTCCACTTTTCCAATTCAAGTACTTCTTTCGTATATGTCTTTTGATTCCCAATTTATTATGTTGTAAGGTGTTTATAAACAACCCATTTATTTTATATATAATTTTTTTTAATTATATGTTTTTTTACTCTCATTATACCCATTAAAATACTCATTTTGTATACCTTTTACGCTGCCAAAATAAACCATCGATTTTCCAAGCTATATTTTCATGCCATGAATACCCAACCCTATTTTCATTCAAGGGTATTCATTCTAATGTATATTTAAACTATTTATTGGGGAAATAAATTTATGAAACCCACATTCCCTAATAATGGTTTATAAATGATAAGAACTTATAATTTTTTATCAATGTGGCACACATAATATTAGTCATATGAAAGGTGTTCCCTGATAGCATTCTAATGCATTGGGTAAAGAATTAGCCTCTAGATATGAAATGTTCGTGATACCTTTGATTAATTCCTTGGTAATTTTTTTAGTTACCTTGATCAAAATCCTTTTTAACGTGTTGTAAGACACCTTAGTGATGAGTTTTTGTGATATTTTTATGAATTTATCAATGTTTATGTAGTTACCACTTTTCCTTGTTATGCCTCATGTTATTATGTTCATGTACTTACATTATACCTCATGTTTTTATGTACATGTTTTTATGTTATACTTCATGTCTCACCTAAGATGTTCTCTTCCATTATTTCTCCCTTACTATGATGCTCACCCATTTCATTTGATAAATGTTTATAGGAAATCATATGCAATGAGATGATCAAGGATGGAAAATAAGGAATCCTTTTAAGAGGATTTTAAATTTTTTATGTTTCTATTTTGTACCATGTATGTCATGTACTACGTGCCTAGTTTCCAAGACACTAATCGTAAAAACATCCTTCAAAGTTATTAATGTAATATTTTATTAAGTAATCATGTTAAAAGTCAAGTATTTAAAAGGTGAGTGGCTATAAGCATGGTAGGAAGATATTAATAAGAGTCAGGGGAGCTGTATTGGATGGATATAAATATTATCCTAAAGTATTCAAGGTGTACTAAGGATATGTTTAAGGTTTATAGAGAGTATTTGGAATAATTTATTAGGGGATACATATATTCTAGTTTTCATACATACTAGAATGATCTAAAATCATAGTCTTGATATGTGTTATACCTTTATGGAGGATCTATGAGCTGGAAGAGTTTTAAGAAACCATTTGTTGTTAAACCTATAGTAGAGTCTGAGTATATTCTAGATTTTCATTCAGTTACCAATGTCCCTAAGGCCTTCATTTTTCATTGATTTTTGATAATCTACCTTTCAAGGGTTGATTTGGAAGCCTTACAAGGCCCGTAGGTGTAAGTATTACATGGCCCATAGGCCTTATAGGAATTCATTGCCCATAGGCTTCAAACATTACATACAACCCAAACTAACTACTTGGAACTACTCCTCCCTAGAATCTTCATTGTTAAATCAGCTCTCCACCTTCGCATGGCTATTTGGCTAGGCTTTCCCATACATCCACAAGCTTGTCCCGATGGCAGGTGTCATACCCTCTCATTCTTACAATTTGTTTAACTTCTGCTATGGTGAAAGCTCCTTGCTCCTCCTCCTTCTAAAGTTTTTTCCTTGTAGGTTTTCTGGTTTACATCTACACATAAGGTGGCCTGAACTCCTTGAGGTGGGCTGAACGCCTTACTAGCCCGAAGGCCTGGGTGGCCCAAAGGCCTTAAAGGACTCAGGGACCAAATAGGTGTCCCGAAGGCCCAAACGGGGGAATATTACCGGATGCTACAGTGCCAAACAGTGTTTACTACAGCTCCCACTACAGTCCTGCATAGTTCCTGCTACAGTTCCTACTACAGTACCTGGAAATTATCCTCTGCCTAGATTTTATCTCGGGTCTCTTGGATGCACTTAAAAAGTCCTCACCAACTAGGATGAGGCTCATGTGCTTCATTCAGCTAAAGAATAAATTTTGATACAAAAATTTATACAAGAGCTTGATATGGTTCCTAATATTAAGTATGTTATCACACTTTATTGGGATAATACTTCAGTTATGGATCTAGCCAAGAAGTTAAGGTCACATTAATGGAGGAAACATGTACTTCAAAATTATTGTCTCTCAATATAGTTTTATCAAAGAGGAGAGGTCACAGTATGTAGAGTTTCCATCAAAGAGAATGTGGTGGTATCGTTGACTAATGTCTTATCTCAGTTGAATCATTAATATCATGTGAAATCTAGAAGACTAAAAGTTTTTATCAGTTGGTTGTAGTGAAAGTGAGGTTTTGTTGGAGTTGGTGCCCTAGATCCAACTAATTTTGTAATTTCGATTACTTATATATTCTAAGACTTGAATGTTAATAAATATCTTATCATAGGATGAATTTTATTCTACATATAATTGATGTGATAATGTCCTTAATGTATTTTTCACATTGAAAGGATATAGAAATTTCCCACTATAATGAGAACCTTGAAGTGTTCTGACAATATTTTTTAAAATATATCTACTAGTCTAGATAGAATTTGTATGATGGTAAAAAATGATGTTTTGACTGTCAAGTGTTGGATTCTCATAAGAGGATGAGGTTTCTTCTCATGAAGTTTAATACCCAAGATGATGAGTTATGAAGATAGACCTGCTAATAGAAATTCAATATTTTTCATTGGATATTCCTATATGCGGGTGTGTGTATTAGTCATTAGACTTGATATTGTTGTTAATGTATATCATAAATTGATTAATTTGATGTATTTTCAAAAACCATAACAAAATATGCTCGCAAAAAAGTAGGATGTTTTGGGTGTGTCATAAGTGATATGAAATTGATTCAATAAGTCAAGAAATTATTTATCCCATCTGAGTTAATATAAGTAGGTATCCTAAACTCTTTGAATGAGATTAAACTATCTAATTAAGTTCATGTTCATGGAATTTTATCAATGAGTTTATATCAGACAGTCAAAGAAAGTTATATCAAGAATATAGGTTGGTGAAACAAGTATGCAATTTGTTTGATGAGATATTAAGACAAAGAGATCATGTTACACAGTGAGTGTTCATTTGAGGCTGTTTCCATTGCAAAATTACCTTCATTCATTATAGGTGCCTTAAAGTGTTTTCAGAGATTAATCATGGACTTTAGGCCAGTTCTCTTAATTCCCCCAAGAAAGAGGCATTAAGGGTCACACACTAATTGTATCCAAAATCTTAGATTAAATTTTATCTGAATTTAATGTTTAGAATAAATATTATTCACAAGACCGTGGAATAAAAATTATTCAGGTTATGTTGATCACATGAATTCAATCATCATGTTCGAGTTTATAAATATAAGAGTTGAATTTTAAATAAATATGTATCCACCGGTTATTGAATATAATATTTATTTATTTATTTATTTAATAATATAATGGTATTTATTTATTTAAATAATTATTTATTATTTGAGGTTCAATAAATGTTGAGGATTAACAGACCAAGTTAATGGTCTGATGAAATGATGCATATTATTTAATATCCTTTAAATAAATATTAATTTATTTATTTAAGAAATTTTATTTAAATATACATGAGTCGGTTCATGTCATGAATTATAATATTTTTATTTTTATTATTTGATTTGAGGTTTACTTAGAATAAATAAAGATCCTGAATAATGAAACTATTTTCATTACATCATGTTCCATTAACTCCTTGAGTTTTTAATTCAATACATAATCACCATAAAAAATGATTACCTACTCAACACATATTTTATGAAAAGCACTTTAATTTACACTAGGTCGGTATTTGAGATGATCGCACCAAGTAATATGTTTCATCTTAGAATAATCACACATGTGATAACATATTTGTGATCATGTAGAAACTTTTCATGGTGAAAATTAAATATTGGTATTGTGGGATGAGAAATGAAACTACATCATTATTTAGAACGACCTACTACTCACTGTTCTTCATATTGTGGTTATCAAACCTTTTCTTCCCTTGCATAACCCTTCAAGCTTGTGTAATCTTTCATATTGACACACTTTGATAATGGATCTCTCTATTGGATATAAAAACCAAAAACATGAGAAAGAAAAATGTAGAACCATAAGAAAATGGATTTCATGATTTTTATTTCACATACATTTCATGGACTACAAAAACTAGTCTATTTATAGACTTTTCCCCAAAAATGAAAGTTCTTCAAAAACATTATAGTGGTATATAAATTAAAGGAACAAAAAACAACACATAAAAAATTAAATTCTTTCATAGAAATGGAGAAGACTCAAAAAACATGGATATTCACATGGGAAACACACCCCGTATGGGGAAGGAAAAGGAAAAATGAGCTGCATGGAGAAAAAGATCCGCATTGGAAACTTCGGGAACATACTTCATTGTAAACACAACTGATGCCTTTATTTTGGTTTGTATTTCCTACACTCCCCTACAAACTAAAAACGAATTCATTAAAAGCATCATTAATAGTTGTTTGAATGAATATATAGGTAATTACTTTGTGAAAATATCAACCACTTATTCTATAGTATGGAAATATTCCAATTTTATCATTTTCTGCTTCACATGATCTCTCAGAAAATGATAATGGGTATCCATGTGTTTGCTTCTTCCATGTTGCATAATATTTTTGGCTTGTTCAATTATCAACATATTATCCACATATATGATTGTGGAACCATCCAGTGGATGATTCATCCCCTTCATCATGTTTCTCAACCAAATTGTAGGTTCTTGGTGTAGTGGAAGCACGGGATGGGCGTGTACCCAAATTTACAAATTGTCGTAATCGATGATTAACCCGGGATCAATATGTCGATGAATGCCAGTATCCACATCATTGAATCAAAGATAAAAGAAAAATTAGAGAACCTGGAATTGATAAGAGAGGATCAGCATATTTTTTTATAATTAATTTAATTAAATTATAGAATTACCTCCAAGGTGATTCTTTCTTCATTAATGAGTTTGACGACGGGTCTGAGTTGTGGCTTCATTGTGATATTGAATCCAAGGGTATGAATCATATAATTTTGATCCACACGTGCTCCACGTATCTCTGGATGCCACTGAAGGAGTCTTCAGGTGCTAGAATAGAAGATCCCTGCACTTGAGATGTCCACCTTTGATCGCCTTGAGAATCACTTTCAAAGTATTCTACTAGATCTGGTAGAGGAGGATCTCTCTCATTCTTGAGAGTGTTCTTAGAGAGGGAAGATTCCTCTAGGCTCGAGATCTTTTCTCTAAGGATGTTATGAAAATAATTATTGGTTAGCCGGTGGAATGACCCCTTGTCTTATATAGAAAATATTAACATAATGGGGAATTTAATTCACTTGGTAATAATAAATAATTAGCACAGGTGTCATTATGTAATTTTTATTTCATGTGAAAATCCCATGTCAAATAATAATTGCAATGATATTATTTCTATGAAACGTGATTAATGAATTCAATTCACCAGGTAATAATAAATAATTAGCACATGTGTCGTTTCTTAATTTATTATTCCATGTGAAAACCCCATGTCAAATAATAATATCAACGTTCTTATTTCCATCAAATGTGCTTAACTTGCACGTTATATTTAAATATTATTTAACTAAATAATATTTAATATTATTTCTCACCGTACCCATAACTTGTTATGCCAATCCTCCCCAATATTTATCTGGACTTTAATAATGACTATTTATTTATTAAATTAATATAACTTCATTATTTACTGATAAATAAATATTCCGTACGCGATATATTCTCTGGAATAACTAGTGATGAAATAAATGAGATCATGCATACCTGAATAATTATTAAACCACAACCAAAAATAATAGTTATTCAACTTATTAAATAAATAAAGTATTTAACTGAGATACTGGCTACACATAGTGTGTGACCCTCTAGGCCTCTTTCTCGTTGGTATTAGGCAAGCTTGCCTAAAGTCCAAGGTTACTATCTAGAAATAGTTCAATGCACCCAAGAGAAAGAAATTTATGTTACAATAACATGTCACTCATATAAATGCTTATCGTGTAATGTAATCCCTTTGTCCTGATATCTATAATCAAGCGGGTTTCATGCAAGTGTCATCAATCCATGTTCTCTATTTCTCATTCTTTGACTTCCTGGAATTGAACTTGCCTAGAGAACACCATGGACATGGATTTAGATAGGCTATATCATTTCCATCAAAGGGACTAATATATCTACTTCCGTATAAGTGAAAATTCCTTTCTCACATTATTCATTAATACAGTATTACTCATGATGCACCCAACATATCCTACCTCACCATGAACATCAGTCTTCATGGTTTTAGTCAATATATCTAAGTTCACGAGTCATAATACCCATTAATAATAATCTTAAAGTCTAAGGACCAATACACACATATGTAAATAGGAACATACAATGACACTTATGAATGTGGATTTCCTACTGGCGGGTCTTATTCTCATAATATCCTCCTGGATATTACCAAGGGCACACATCGTGAGAAGTTACCTCAAAGTTTCATGATTCCCCACCCCTGATAGCCTGTATCATTTTTGTCCCTTCAAATGATATCATCCAACCATAGAACATGTATTCAAGAATAGTGTCATGGAACTTCTGAGTTCTCATCATAGTAGGGATCTGCAATGACCTTTTAGTGTGATAACTATTCTTAGAAAATTATCACATACTATGTTACATAGAAGAACAATCATGATATGATAATGAGTTTATTCATATTCATCCAATGAATGTAGGTTTATTATAAAGTAAAAATAAGTTGGTTTCTAGGGAACCAACTCCAATAGTCTCCCACTTGAACTAGAGCCAACTTCTAAAAACTATCAGTCCGCTAGATCTCACATGATATTCATGTGATTCACGCTCAAATTTACCCAAGTTTTTATGGTTAATAAGTCTCTTGTAGTGTAGCTTGGGTTGTCGAATCCTCAGAGACCTAAGAATAAACCTATAGACACGCACATTCTAAGTACTATTTTGGATATGAAGTGGCCAAATTGGGTTTATTTTATATCGGTTTAAAGTCTCACTAACATATTTAAGTTAATTCAATTTTAGATAATGAGTTGATCCTAGGTTATCGCTCGGGGTAGATTGGATGAATTCCTTTTTTAATGATTTAAATTTCTTATATTTGAGATGGGTTTATTTAAGAAGATTAAACAACATCATCACTTATTTTTTTAATACCTACATACTTTAATACTAATCACTTACACACTTAAAGGATCAAGTTTTTGATCACTTCAAGGTTAAGTTTTGTTTAGCACTTGAAGTGTGTGGCATTAAATTCAACAAGGACGAAGGATTTTAAAGATCTTCAAACAAAATTATCAATTAAAAGAAGTTATTAGACATTAATGGAGTGAGAAATAACATCCAATCCATACCATTTCTAATCCCTTGGATCAACCCATAATCGTTTTATCCCTCCATTTATTACATGTTCTCAATGGAAGCGGAAAGTAGACTTATGAGGGTGGAATTGAAGAAGTAAAAACAATAAAATATTGATCACTCTACCATTGTGTGATAAATTTCACAAGGTATGGTGTGAATAAATTCACACCTTGAGGAAACAATATCAACATGATATGGAGAAGAATATAATAATAGGAAAAGAAGTACTTTTATTAAGAAACTAAGGTGAATTGAACAACTTGCATGAGAAGGAAATGTGATTACAAACACAAAGCGACAACATAACACTACAATGAAACCAAACACCAAAGATGCCCAAATCCTCCACCAACACTGTCTTAAATAAGAATTTTTGAATCCTTGGGTAGAGCCGCAAATATTACAAGTCTCCTTAATTAATTTTGGTAGTACATAAGTGGGTGGAAAGTTGAGGGAGAGTTTATTTGTCCATCCTTGACAAACAATCCGATCCAAGTTTCACTACTCGAAAGATGTGTTCAAACGAGCATCTAGATGGCCGAATTTTGGTGGTCCATATAAGATAAAAATGAAGATACGGATGTTCCCTGATATCATATAAAATTTCATCCCACAATAGTTTATTTTTTGAGAGATATGATTAAATGTGTGGGATGTTTTTCTGGGACGCAGAATCTGGCCTATAATTTTATATCCAAATTGGGCCGCATGAAACTCCATTTAAAACTCATAATTAGATCATTTAATTGTTCTATTAAATGTTTCTATTTATTTATTCTATAATCACACAAAATTTGGTCTTTATTGGGCCTGTATTGTGGTCCTTGCATTCTCATCTGTGGGCTGGTGTCCAATATGCCTTCTCCATAATTGTTTCCTTTCATCGCCAAATATCCCCATAATCCTTTATGAGTCCTCCATTGATCCCTGAATGAAAAATGTTCATATTTAAGTTTATATCCATTTCTAAAAATATAAAATTAAAATATGGATAATTATATTACTTAAAATTATATGAATCATTGGGCCTAAATTGGTGTACATTAGGCATGAAGTGCACAAATGATGATAATGGATGATCAAAATTAAAATCCACTAACTCAGGCCCATAAGATCAAAAATGAAAATTTAATACCATTAAAATGTAATTAACATATATTTTTTTATTGTCTAATCACACCCCCCCAACTTGATATTTTCTAGTCCAGAGAAAAATGTATCTCAATAATATGAAATTTGAATTCCATTTTCCAAAAACATTTTAATACACAATGATAACCAAAACCCTTATACCAAAAAATCATTAAACCCATCAAAATATTTTAATTAAATATAGTTTCATAAGAATATCCCAATCCCAAGCCTATTCCTTTGTTCAAATTCATCGCCATATTTCATCCAATATCAATTAAGAGTGATGATGTGTTGTGCATCGCAATAGACATGGGGATTCATCTTTATTCAAGGTGGAAATGATGGAAGCACTAGGTGGAATCACATTTCAATATTAATATGAGTATTAAATTTTTTTATTGTATTATTTTTTTTCAGTTTTTCCATGGTAATTGAAATTACACACAAAAGAGTCAACCCATGTAGCGAGACTTTGTCGTTGACTCCCATGCACAAAGACCTTAGAGAACCAAGTGAATCCCACATACTCAGGCATCATCTCAAGTTAACTCAGTCAAAAACAAAGTCAAATTACCACAAGTAGATATAAAATTACTAACTCTAGGACAGACAACTATGGATTCATGATCCTCAAGTGTCGAAAGCCACACATTAGGTCATTTCATTGCTCTACGCATAAATTTATTGTTTTTTTATTTTTTTATTGAATGCTCATATTAAAACTAAAATTATCACTAAACCGATGCTATTTATTTGGGGGACCCCATGAACTCAAATTAATACCCCACTATCCAAAGTACGTGTATTGTGATCTCTTTTTTTTTATTTGGATGAAAATATAAATGATGAAATTTCACATTAGACAGCCACACTTTCCAAAATCTATGCTCACGAAATTACACATGGATTAAAATTAGAATCATGACATGCTAAATTATTTGATATATAGTTTCAAAGTGTACAATGTATATTATCATATTCAAGGTTAAAGAAATTTTTCCTACCTTTAATGTGCAATTTTTTTTTCAAATCATTCATTTTTTTTTGACAAAAAAACAATTTTTTATTTTATCTACCCCCCCCCCAACTTAAAATAAAAATGTCCCCAATGTTAAAAGAAAAGAAAATTTAGAAGGGGGTAGAGGCAGATAATGGGATTTCAAAAAAGAAATTGAAAACAAGGATCATGGATTGAAGTCACTTGGTGGTTGAAGTTGAAATTCGTGTTACTCCCTTTTAATCCCTTGATCTCCATGTCACTCTGAGAATTCCCTAGGGGAAGAAAAAAACAAACAAAACAAAACTATATATAGATATATAGATATATATTTATTCATATAATAAAAAAAGTAAAATATAAGTATATATACAAAAATTATAGAATAAGAAATCACTATAAGTCATAGGTCAGTGGTAATCATGCACCCATGTCTCCCTTCAGTCCCGGGTTCGAGTCCCCGCAGATTCTCTAGTTTTGACGGGCTTTTCCCCAAAACCTACGATGTGTCCTTTTAATTCATTAATCCTATTTTTTTAAAAATGATTCACAAAGATGAAAACCACAATTTTTATCTCGTGCAGTGCTTTGGTTTAATGTCACTATCTCAAATTAGACCCTTAATTATTTAAGTATTTTCCTCATCTAAGGTTGGTTCAAACAAGTTTTCATAAACTTAATTTTTTTGGAATGTTCCAATGAATGGTTTGAATCTATGACCATTAACTTTAAAGGTTTGACCATTGGTGGGATTTTGAATTTCTACAGCCCCATGGGGGTACACCTTATGCACTATGTATGGACCTGACCATCTAGACCTCAACATTTTTGGGTGTAAATAAAGTTTAGAACTAAACAAAATAATATTTCTACCTGGTACAATGTGTTTGGTTTTAAGATTTTGAGATTGGTAGTCTTGTACTTTATCTTTATTGATCCTTGAATTTTCATAAGCCTTCATCCTAAGTTCCTTAAGTTTATTGAGATCTAATTTCCTTCTTGTTTTGGCCAATGAGAGGTCATAATTCATTTTCTTAATTTCCTAAAAGGACTTATGTTCAATCTCTACTGGAAAATGGAATGCTTTACCATAAACCAACCTATATGGGGACATTCCTAAAATGGTTTTATATGCATTTGGATAGGTCCAAAGAGCATCTAAGAGTTTTCTCGACCAATATTTCCTAGATGTATTAACAGTTTTCTCAAGAATGTGTTTGATTTATTGATTGGCTAACTCAGCTTGACCATTGGTCTATGGTTGGTAAGCAGTGGACACTTTGTGATAAATTCCATACTTTTCCATGATTTATGAGAATGGATGATTGAAAAAATGAGTTCCACGATCACTAATGATAGCCCTTGGAATTCCAAATCTAGAGAAGATTTTTTCTTTTAGGAATCTAATAACAGTTTGATGATCATTGGATTTTTTGGGAATAGACTAAAACCATTTTTATAAATAATCAATAGCTAAGAGAATGTAAATATATCCCCTAGAGTTTGGTAAGGGACCCATGAAATCAATTCCCCAACAGTCAAATATTTCAACCACTAATATGGGAGTGAGTGGCATTTGATTCCTTTTTGTGATGGACCCTACTTGTTGACACCTAGGACAGCTCTGAAAAAATGTGTAGGAGTCCCTTGAGAGGGTGGGACAGAAGAGACCACACTGAAGAATCTTAGCAGATGTTTTCTTATAGGAAAAGTGACAACCACATGCCTCGCTATGGCAGAATTTAAGGATGGACTCTTGTTCAGATTCTAGGACACACCTTCTAATTACTAGGTCAAGAAAGAACTTATAGAGTTATGGATCATCAAACAAATAGTTCTTGACATCATAAAATAATTTCCTTAGATCTTGAGTCCCTAATAATTTTGGAATGACTTGTGTAACTAAGAAGTTGGCTATGTTGGCATACCATGGGAAATCACTCACTGAATAGAGGTGCTCATCGAGAAATGAATCAGGCACATAAAGGTGATTTTAGTTTTCTTTGAATTCCATCCTATAGATATGATCAACTACAATATTTTAAACACCCTTTTTATCCTTGATTTTGAGGTAAAATTCTTGTAATAGAAGGACCCACCTAATCAGTCTAGCCTTAGAATCTTGTTTTAGGAAGAGGTATTTTAGTGCAGAATGGTCAGTGAACACAGTGATAGGGGATCCTAAGAGGTAGGACTTAAAATTTTCTAAGGAAAACACAGAAAAAAGTAACTCCTTATCAGTGGTGGTGTAGTTGATTTGTGCATCATTTAAATATTTTCTTTTATAAGAAATGACACATGGATTTTTCTCACACCATTGTCCTAAGACTACTCCTATAGCGAAGTCACTCGCATCACACATGATCTCAACAGGAAGTTTCCAATTTGGAGACTGCATGATAGGTGGAGAGATAAGATCCAAATTGAATGTAGATAATAATTCCTCACAGCTTTTTGTTCTTAAAAATGGAGCATCTTTCACCAATAGAGCACAAAGTGGTCGAGAAATAGAGCTGAAATTCCTAATGAACCTTCTATAGAAACCAGCTTGTCCTAAGAAAGACCTCACTTACTTGACATTTTTGGGTGATGGAAGGTGATGAATGATGTCAACCATGGCTTTATCAACTTCAATCCCCCTACTCAAGACTAGATGGCCAAGGACTAGTCCCTCTTTAACCATAAAATGGCATTTTTCCCAGTTTAGGACTAGATTATTTTCTTCACATCTTGACAAGACTCACTCCACATTCCTCAGACATCCCTCAAATGTATCCCCAAACACAGAGAAGTCATCCATGATGACCTCTAGAAAATCCCCTACCATGTCTGAGAATATTCCCATCATGCACCGCTGGAAGTTTCCAGGGGCATTGCATAATCTGAAGGGAATGCGTTTGAAAGCAAAGTTATTGAATGGACATGTGAATGTATTCTTCCCTTGATCTTCTAGGGAAACATCAATTTAATTATACCCTGAGTACCCATCTAAGAAACAATAGAAGGTGTGACCTGAGACTCTCTCAAGGACTTAGTCAATGAATGGTAAGGGGAAATAGTCCTTCTTGGTAAATGAGTTTAGTTTACTATAGTCGATGAAGACTCTCCAGCCACTACTCACCCTTGTTGGAAGAATCTCTCTATCTTTATTGGTTATCACTGTGATTCATTCCTTCTTGGGAACCACTTGGATTGGGCTCACCCACTCACTCTCATCTATGGGATAGATAATTCTAGATTTTAACAATTTCAGAAGTTCCTTCCTTACTATATCCATGAGATTAGTATTGAGTCTCTGTTGAGGTTGATGACATGGCTTTGAATCAGATTCTAGAACAATCCTATGAGTCCCAATTAGTGGGTTAATCCCAGGAATATCAAACAAGATCCAACCAATGGCTTTCTTATGTTTCCTAAGGACATCTATAAGTATCCTATCATGATTTGATTCAAGAAAAGAAGAAATGAAAATAGTAAGTGTTTGATTGTCCCCTAAGAAGGCACACTTGAGTGCAGCGGGAAGTTCCTTCAATTCAAGATCTGGTTGGTTCAGAATTTCAGCATAATATTGGCACATTGGATCAAGATCAATTTTGTTTCCTAGATTTTTAGATATAATTGAATCCCCATGTGTATAAGTTTCATCTACAAGATTGGTTTGATCGGATTTAGAGAAGGAAGTTTGATTGGTCTCCATGAAAGTGGTTTCCTGAAAGGTTTCACTGATTGTTGGACCTAATACTTAATCATAAGAGCAATTTGAAAATGATTCAATCCAAGGAGATAACTTCATTCATGTGATCGAAGTAAATCAATATCATCCTGACTTAAACATCCATCAAATATTCTTTGATGTTATATGGATTCATTATCAATGCTTCATATCATGTTTACTTCATGAATGTCCTCGTCATCCCCTATTTGTGATCTTTCATTATAGATGTTCAAGTCTAGGCTCATGTTTCAAAAGGTGATGGTCATGTTCCCATTTCGAACTCAGATAATAGAGTTTATTGTTTCAAGGATAGGACGACCAAGGATGACTGGGTTTTGTTCCTTATTTCCTATGTTTGGATGGTTTTCAAGGACAATGAAGTCAGCAGGGTAGATGAAGTTTTCAACCTTTACCAGAACATCCTTTAAAATCCCATTTGGAACCCTAATGCTATGATCAGCAAGTTGAAGTGTGACATATGTGGTCTGGAGCTCTTCTAGGCCTAACTAGCAGTACACAACATAGGGGATGATATTTACACTAGCACCTAGGTCACAAAAGGCCTTGAAAACTTTTCTCTCTCCTAGTTCAACATTTATGTAAGGGAAACCTGGTTCTTTCAAATTAGGAGGAATGGTCCCTTTAATGGTGGTACTCACATTAGCAACCAAAAGGACTTGGTTTTTATGTGAATTTTTTTAAAAAAAGGTCACAAGTCCTTAAGGTACTTTGAGTAGGAAGGTATGGTTTGGATTTCATCGAGAATGGGAATGTTCAACTTGACTTGTGAGAAGATTTCCCTCAATGTTTCACTCAATTAAGGCTTGGTTTTTTCCCTCATGCATTGAGGAAATGGTGAAGGTTGTGGGGTTGTTTGTTGAAGGGTTGTTTCTTTCACATTGTTATTAGTTTCCTCAGTTTGATCATGTGGTTAATTTTAATTTTCATTAGAGTTTGAAGATTCACATGGTTTATGACTTATTTGTTCAGGTTTCTCAATTGATTTCCCACTTATTAAAGCAGTCATAGCCTTTAGTTGTTCATGAGTTGTTTGAGTAAAACTTAACTCTCCCCTTACTGTTTGTTGTGGAATGGCTTATGTAGACATGGGTGCCTTTCCAGTTTTGATGGTTTTAAGTTCTTGTTTTAAGGAAGAGACTTCTGAGTTCATCCTTTCCATTTTTTTCACAATTGTTCTAGTAGGATTTGTGGAACAGTTTGGGTTGGTGCTTGAGAAGATTGTTTTATCCCAGGGGGATATTTTGGAGGTGTGATGGTTTGTTGAAAATGGACCAGTGGATGTTGGTATTGGATAGGTTGGGTTTGGAACTGGTTATGGGTTTGGTAGTTCTGATGGGGGTAAGGATTTTGTCCCTGTGGTTGGCTAGGTTGTTGGTTATCTTTCTAGAGGAAGCATGGGTGGTCATTATACCATGGGTTGAAGTTGTTTTGGTATTGAGGCTTTTGAATGTTCAAGCCATTTACTTCCGTTGGGGGTCCTCCTAAAAGAACATTCTTGATGGATGGAATGTTTGTGAAGTTGTCTGTTTTATGGTCATGTTTGTCACAAATTGTGCAAATAGGGTCTACATTTTGGATTTCATGGACTTTCCTAAGGTCTATCTCTTCAACCTTCCTAGAGAGTGTTGTAGGTTTAACCCTAAGTCTTTCCTCTTCTCTAAGTGTATGAATTCTAATAGTTCTTTTTGGCTTTTTAGAATAAGTTGAAGTTCCCCATGTTTGGTTTTGTTCAGAAATTTTTTCTAGATACTCGTAAGCATCATTTGGGGATTTGTTTTTAAAGGTTCCATTACACATCATGTCAAATAATTGTTTGTTCCTCATACCCAACCCTTCATAGAAAATTTGAACTTGTTCTGGGATTGAAAATCCATGGTGAGGTACCATGTTGAGTATGTCTTTGAACCTTTCCCGTGTTTCATAAAATGAATCTCCCTCTTTTTCAAAAAAGTTTTGGATGCTCTTTTTAAGTGAAATTGTTTTGTTGTGGGGAAAGTATTTTTTGTAGAATTCTCTTTATAATTGGTCCCAAGAGTTGATGGATGATGGTCTCAAATTTTTTAGCCAATTTTTAGCTTGATCCTTTAAATAAAAAGGAAATAGCCTCATCTTAGCTGATTCTAGTTGATTTGGGGGATACATGGTTTCTACAATGTCATTGAACCCCTTGACACGATGGTAGGGAATCTCGGACTCCTTTCCATGGAATGTGGGAAGGTGGTTTAGGAAATGGGGTTTAAAGATGTAGTTGGAATCTCCTAGGGAATTTTGTCTAATGCATGAGGAGGCATTGGTCCAGGCATGTGTGAGGTAGTCATTCATGGTTTGATCGACTACATTCCCCATGTTTGGGGCCGCCTCATTTGGATTTCCATTTTGGTTTCCACCTGGGTTTATGAGTTGGTTTCTTTGAAGACCTTCCATAGAAATGGGCTCAATTTTTGACTCTGGAGTATCAAAGATATTAGTATCTAATGGAAACAATACCCTAGGTTCACTTAACTCCCCTATCCTAGTTCTTTCCACCCTAACTAGTCTGTTTGAATTATCGCGGGTGTAGGCGAACATACGCTAAAAAGAAAAAAATGAGTAATGGACAAGATAAGAGATATTGGGTGAGAATAGAAGAATGGGGGTGAAGAAATAAGGTTTTGGCCTAAGGTAATTACTTGGTCTCTGGAAACGGTTCCAAAATTTGATTCACACTCAAATTTACCCAAGTTTTTAGGTTTAAGCAGTTGCTTATAGTGTAGCTTGGGTTATCGAATCCTCAGAGACCTAAGAAGAAACCTATAGACACACACATTATAAGGACTGTTTTTGGCTATGAATTGGCCAACATGGGTTGATTTTAGATGGGTTTAAAGGATCACTAACAGATTTAAGTTAATTAAATTTAAGATATTGAGTTGATCCTTGGTTATCGCTCGGGGTGGATTGGATGAATTCCTTTTTTAATGATTTTAATTTCTTATATTTGAGATGGGTTCATTTAAGAAGATTAAACAACATCATCACTTACTAGTTTAATACCTATATACTTTAATACTAATCACCTACACACTTGAAGGATCAAAGTTTTGAGCACTTCAAGGTTAAGGTTCGTATTAGCACTTCAATTGTGTGGCCTTAAATTCAACATGGACAAAGGAGTTTAAAGATCTTCAAACAAAATTATCAATTAAAAGAAGTGATTAGATATTAATGGAGTGATAAATAACATACAATCCAGACCCTTTATACTCCCTTGGATCAAACCATAAGCATTTTATCCCTCCATTAATGACATGTTCTCAACGGAAGCGGAAAGTAGACTTACGAGGATGGAATTGAAGAAGTAAAAACAATAAAATAACGATCACTCCATCGTTGTGTGATAAATATCACAAGTTATGGTGTGAATAAATTCACATCTTGAGGCAGAGGTATCAACATGATATGTAGAAGAATAGAATAAGAGGAAAGGAAGAAGTTTTATTAAGAAACTAAGGTGAATTGAACAACTTACATGAGAATGAAATGTGATTACAAACACAAAGAGACAGCATAACACTACAATGAAACCAAACACCAAAGATGTCCAACTCCTCCACCACCACTGCCTTAAATAGGCATTTTTTAATCCTTGGGTAGATCCTCCAATAGTCCAAGTCTCCTTAATTAATTTTTGTAGGTCATAAGTGGGTGGAAAGTTGAGAGAGAGTTGATTTTTTCATCCTTTGCGAACAATCCGATCCAACTTACACGACTCGACAGATGTGCTCAAAATAGAATCTAGATGGCAAAAGTTTGGTGGGAAATAGAATAGAAAAATGAATAAATTGATTTCCTATGATATACTGTAAAATTTCATCCCACAATAGTTTATGGTTTGTGATATATGATTAAATGTGTTGGATGTTTTTTCGGGCCGCAGAATTTGGCCCATAATTTTATCTCCAAATTGGGCCGCATAAATCTCCATTTAAAAATCTGAATTGTCTCTTGTCACGGTTGGATTAAATGTTCCTATTTATGTATTATATCATCCCACAAAATTTGGGATTTATTTGTCTTGTATTGTGTGTCCCACATTATCATCAGTGGGATGGTGGCCAATCTGCCTTCTCTATAATTGTTTCCTTTCATCGCCAAATATCCCCATCATCCTTTATGAATCCTCCATTGATACCTAAATGAAAAATGTTCATATTGAAGTGTAGATATATTTCTCAAAATATAAAATTAAAATATGGATAATTATATTCCTTAAAATTAGATGAATAATTGGGCCTAAATTGGTGTACATTAGGCATGAAGTGCACAAATGATGAGAATGGATGTTCAAAATTAAAATCCACAAACTCAGGACCATAATATCAAAAATAAACATTTAATAACATTAAAATGTAATTAACATATGTGTTTTTATTTTCTAACCATCATGATTCTACTAATACAGGCCTTTAGTCAAGGGGTCTATCACATTCTCTTATGTGGACACTCTACTCACTGTAAATTCACCCCTTTGATAGAAATATCTCAAGAGGTGATACTTTCAGAGTATGTGCTTTGTTTGTTGATCTGACCTTATCTCTTTTTCAAGATTTTCCACTATATTATTATCACAATACAATGTAATGGGATCCTTACTGTTAGTTACCACATCAAGCTCCTAGAAAAAGTTCCAAATCTAGACGATTTCCTTGGCTGCATCAGAAGCCGCTATATATTCGGACTCTGCTATAGAATCAGTGACAATTGGCTGCTTTGAACTCTTCCAACTCACAAATCCTCCATTGAGACAGAAAACATATCCTGATTGCGACTTCACATCATTTTGATCTTTCTAAAAACTAGCATCAGTATACCCTCTGATAACAAGATCGTCATCACCTTCATACGCCAGGAACATATCCATAGTTCTTCTCATATACTTAAGGATAGTCTTTACTGTAGCACAATGTTTTTCTCCAAGATCTACTTGATATCTGCCTACCATGCTCAGTGCATAGGCAACATCAAGTCTGGTACATAATATGGCATACATGATAGATCATATCGTTGAAGCATATGGAATCTTACTCATCCTATCTTTCTCATGTTGTGTCTAGGGACACATTTTCTTGGAAAGATGTATACCATGTGACATTAGAACCAATCCCCTCTTAGATTGTTCCATACTAAATCTATTTAGTGTATGGTCAATGTATGTACTTTTACTTAGTCCAAGCATCCTCTTAGATCTATCATGAATGATCTTGATCCCTAGAATGTAGGCTACTTCACCCAATTCCTTCATGGAGAAGCAGCTATTCAACTAGTAATTGACTAACTGTAAGACTAGTATATCGTTTCCAATAATAAATATGTCTTCAACATACAATATTAGGATAATGACCTCATTCCCATTAAACCGCTTGTAAACACATGGCTCACATTCATTCTTAATGAAACAAATTTCTCTTATGGCTTCATTGAATCAAATGTTCCATGACCTGGATGCTGGATTTAATCTATAAATGGATCTATGCAACTCGCATACCCTTTTAGCATCACCTGGTGTCAAAAACCCTTCTGATTGTTTCACATAGACATCTTCCTAAAGGTTCCTGTTAAGGAATGGAGTTTTGATATCCATCTTCCAAATCTCATAATCATGGAAATTTGTTATGGAAAGTACAATTCTTATGGATTTAAACATGGAAACTGGTGAAAAGGTTTCATCATAGTCAATTCCTGACGTTGTTTAAACCCCTTAGCCACTATCCTTGCTTTATAGGTACTAACTTGACCTTCCATTTCCAATTTCTTCTTGAATACCCATTTACACTGAACATGCTTTACATCAACTGATGCATCGAGCAGAACCCAAACTTGGTTATGATACATGGAATCCATCCCAGAATTCATTATTTATATCCATCTTGTAGCTTATGATCTTTCTACTTCTTCCTTGTAGAAGATAGGTTCATGATTGTCCAACAATAATGAGTCACCATCCTCAGGGACAAGGAAACCATATCTCTCCATTTCCCTTACCTATATTATACTTCTACACAGTACTTCTGTTTCAGGAACCACCTCTTCCACAGGGACCTATGGAACTTGTTCCTATACCAACTCATGTGTATCTTGAGCATCAACTTCATCAAAGTCAATATTGCTCCCACTATCCTTTTTGAGGATGTGCTCCCTCTCAAGAAATACAGCCTATCTGGAAATGGTCACTTTCTTGTATGAGGGGTTGTATAGGTAGTATCCCTTTGTTTCCTTGGGATAGACTATAAAGATAAACTTTGTGCCCTGGGTTTCTAGTTTATTTCCTAATAAATCCTTAACAAACGCCTCGCATCCCCATACACATGTATGTGACAAATTGGGTTTCTTTAAACTCCATAGCTCGAAGAGAATCCCATTTTACACCTTATTTGGTACTTGGTTTAATGTGTATGCCATAGTTTTCAATACATATCCTCAAAAGGATAATTGAATATTTTCATGACTCATCACCGACCTTACCATGTCTAATAAGGTTTCCTCCTTTCACTAACACCATTCCACTATGGTGTATTAGGTGGACTGAGTGGGGATAGAATCCCAGACTCCCATAAAAGGTCGATGAACTCTTGGTTAAGATATTCCCCACCTCGATCTGATCAAAGCTTCTTTATCTTGTTACTAAGCTGATTCTCTACTTCATTCTTTAACTCCTTGAATTTCTCAAAGGACTCAGACTTATACCTCATTAAGTAGACATAGACATATCTACTCAAGTCATTAGTAAAGGTAATGAAGTAAGAATACCCACCTCTAGATTCTACTTTAAATGGTCCACACACATCAGTGTGTACTAATCCTAGAATCTCTATGGCTCTTTCACCTTATCCACCAAATTTTGGTTTGGTCATTTTCCATTGTAAACAAGTGTGACATCTATCAAGTGTTTTTAGCTTAGAAGATTCTAAAGAACCATCTTGAAAGATATTTTTCTGGTGCTTCTTATTTATATGACCAAGGCGGTGATGCTAAAACTGGGTGTTATATGAGTCATGTGAACTTGGTTCGTTATCAATTTCCAAAACTTGGTTCTCATAATTTAATACATACATTCCATTATTTAAATGTTCCATACCATAACATATTTTTTCCTTATAAAAGTAACAACATTTATTTCCGAATATGAAAATATATCCATATATATCTAAACTCGATACATAAATTATGTTATTAGTAACACTGGGTACATAACAACAGCCATGTAAAACCAAAATCATTACCATCAGCAATGTGAGGTGACAGTCACCAATGGCAAGAGCAACTAGCCTCGCACCATTAGTAGCTCACAGATCCACCTCTCCTCTGGCAATTTTCTGGAATCTACTTGGTTTCTACATTTGAATACAGATGTGAGTCCCACAAGTTGTATCTAATACCCAATGTGTAGAAATTGAAAGATTGAACTTGATAACAAATGAACCTTTGTATTCCCCTTGGATCTAGGTGTAGTTACTCTTCTAGTGGCCTCACTTTCCACATGAAAATCATACTACCTCCTTTTCCTTGCCCTGCCTCTAGATCTTATTCTTCTTGGTTGGACGGTGCTTGAAGGATTTAGATTGTTTATAAATCTTAGGCCCCTTTTCCATGTCCTTCCTCTTCCTATTCACTATTAGGACTGTGGGTTTTTCACACCCCATGTTCTTATCCAATTGTTGAATCAGGGTAAGAAGCTCTGATAGAATCTTCTCATTATTGTTTATATTATAATTCACAATAAAACTAGAGAAGATCTTAGGAAGTGATGATAGTATGAGATCTGTTTGCAAATCATCTAGGAATTTAATCCCTAAGATGTCCATATGCTCAATTTTTCCAATAATCTTGACTACATGTGGTCCAGTTGGCACAGACTCTCCATGCTTAGTAGTGAACAAAGTTTTATAGATCCCATACCTCTCTCGTATTGCCTTCTCTTGGTAGAGATCTTGAAGGTGAGACATCATGATATAAACATCCATTTCCTCATGTTTATTCAAGAGCTCATTGGTCATGGATGATATCATGAGGCACTGAACATCCATAGAATCATTCAGATGTTTCTCATACATAGATATTTTCTCATTACTCACCTCATTTCTAGGAACAACTAGTACATGATCTTCCAGCACATAAAGTTTCCTCTCATGGTGAAGGATAACCCGAAATTGCTTTTTCCACTCTTGTAAATTAGTGCTAGTGAGAAGATTTTTCTTCTCGATTATGGATCGTAATGATATGCTTAATGTCATTTTGATTTTTGTTTCTAAAAATTAAGATTAACATAGTTTTAGCACATTATATTGATGAATATAGAAAAATAAATTAATTAATATTTATTAGTCTCCCACTATTTTGTCAAAACCCAATAGCCCTCACCATTAGCTTCAGAATATCCTATTGATTGGACATTCTAGCAACAAGGATCCATATTTCCCTTTTCATTGCCCCAAATAGGGTTAGTCAAGCAACTTGAAATGTTTTAGGTATGCATTCCAAATGCCAACTGCATTAACTCACATCTCCTTGATCTATTGAGTGGACTCCCCAATCCTCAAATCCTTAATTTTGGATTTCCTCAACCTTTGCCTCTCAATTACAACAAGTCCTACTAGGGAAGTCAACAATTGATGTAAAATAATTTAAGTAAACCCAAAACTTAAAATTATAATTCCCCGATAATTGAAAGCACCCCAACTATGGTTGTTCAAGCACTTTGAACTATGGTTCTATTCTAACTGAAGTAATGGAAGGTTATACTGACTTGATATTTAATTGAAAAATTTCATCCTTTATGTGTAAATATCCACTTATTATCTTTTTTCATGATTTTTAATGTTAAATGGGATATACTTAATTTATTAACAATGTATATATAATATTTACGCATAATCCATTTTTATTTTAGTTCCATCTTGTATGCTTGTTAGTTCATTAATTATGTGATCGCATCAAACATCCATAATGAATAACCATACAACTGAAAGAAATAAAATAAAGGGTATGATCATGATCTTTAATATTGGTTAGTTTATCTAGAGGTTGATAAAATAACCTTGACCTTGGTGAGAAACACCTTGAACTGTTTAAGGTTCCTGTTTATAGCTTTCCACCTATCCACCTTTGTATCTCCTTGGATTGGTTTCACCTTGGATCCTAACTTGAATCACCTCCACTAGATTGGTATCTCCATCCATCACATATGGTTTTTACTCACACATAGGTGAGGGGTAAAAGTGGGTTTACATAAAAGAAACCATGGGCATGCAGGCCCTACATATTAATGAGGAGAAGGCACACAGGCCAACAATTTTAATAAATAAATTAAAAACAGAACTAATCAAATACAAAGGTTTGTTATAGATCATGATCATCCACATACATGAAACGAATTATGAATTTAATAAAACTATCATTAAATTATTTAATTATTCTTATTAAGATAAATTATGCTCAAATCTATTAATCATTATCATTAATTAATCAATCCTTTTTATCTTAATAATTTTCTGAATTTCCTTGAGATTCTCATCCATAACCTTGTATGTAACATGTACCTTAGAAGCAGACTAGTGAATACCAATCCAAAACTACCATAAATGTATTTATACTTGTATACACTTTATTCTTTGTGACATGTAGCAAGAATGTAGAATTATAATTCTAATACAACTCATACATGATGTGTAGATCTTTGAACATTACATGGATGTTAATTAAACATTTATATATATATATAACACCTATCACACGTTATGTCTTAGCTTTACACCAAAACTAAGGTATGTGTCTCAAGGGTTACATAATATAATAATAAATTTTTAAATATGTGTAATCTGAAAGTAGTACACGTTGTGTAGATCTGACTACACGGCATATACCCTCCTCACAATCCATCTGAAGTACACGCCTGGGGAAATATCATGTGATGTGTACTTCAGAAATATTTGGAGTACATGGTGTGTCCAGTGGGCCACACGCCATGTAGACTCTATGTTACACGGTCACCAGCTAGGAAAGCCATGTATGGGACACACGGCTTGACCCTGAACTGAAGGGACTACACATTGTGTCTAGTGGGACATACAACATGTAGTCCGACTAAACATGTGCCAATCTGTTCTGGTCAACAAGCGGTGTAAGAATTAACTATGTCATGTTTCATTAAGGCACATGGCTTGAGTAATTTCCGAATTACTCCTGATGCATTGAACACAAATACACAGCATGTAGATCTGACTACACGACATGTGTTATTGTTTTATTTGGACAGAACCATCAGTGCCTCCTTATGAGATCCTCAATTTAATTTTAATCATAAAATTATTTGTTTCTGTTAGATTTGAAAGAAATGATAAGGGAGGAACATTTCTCAAAATTCATATTACAAGAACAATTAAACATGAATTTATAAACTAAATTATTAAAGAATAAATCATAAAATAATTATTTAAATAATTATAAATGAAAATATAACCTCCCACTAATACCACTAGTAGGTTTTGGGCACAGAGAAAGCGCAGAATGGGCGTGTACCCCCAACTTTACAGATTTCCATAATTGATGATTAATCCGGGATCAATACGATGATGAATGATAGTATTCACATAATTAAATTAAAGATAAAATACAAATGAGAGAACCTAGAACCAAGAAGATAGGATTGAAATATTTTCTTTATAATTAATTTAATTAAATTATAGAATTACCCACAAGGTGATTCTTTCTTTGTTGATACGTTTGACCACGGGTGTGAGGTACAGATTTTTTGCAATGTAGAATCCAAGGATATGAATCCTCTAGCGATGATCCACACATTCTCCACGTATCTCCAGACATCACCGAAGGAGTCTCTAAGTGATAGCACAGAAAATCCTTCATCTATTGATGTCCTCCTTTGATTGCCTCGAGAATCGCTTCCCAAGCGTTCTCCTAGATCTGGTGGAGGAGGATCTCTATCGTTCTTGAAATAGTTCTTAGATAGGTAAGAGTTCTCTAGGATCAAGATCATTTCTCCAAGGATGTTGTGCATACAACGATTGGTTAGCTGGTGGAATGACCCCTTGTCTTATATAGTGAATAATAACATAATGGGGAATTTAATTCACTAGGTAATAATAAATAATTAGCGTAGGTGTCGTTACGTAATTTATTATTACATGTGAAAACCCCATGATAAATAATAATAGAAATTCTATTATTTCCATGACATTTGATTAACGTATTTAATTCCCTAGGTAATAATAAATAATTAGCACAGGTATCATTCCTTAATTTATTATTCCATGTGAAAACCCCATGTCAAATAATAATATCAATGTTATTATTTCCATAACATGTTATTAGCTTACATTTTATATTTAAATATTATTTAACCAAATAATATTTAATATTATTTATCACCAGACACATAACTTGGTCCACCAATCCTTCTTAATATTTACAAAGCCTTGAATAATGAATTTTTATTTATTGAATAAATATAACTGCATTATTCGCTGATAAATAAATATTTTGTCCGCAATATATTCTCTCAAATAACTAGCGACAAAATAAATGTGATTAGGCATACTTGAATAATTATTAAACTAAAAATAGGAATAATATTTATTCAATTTTTTAAATAAATAAATTATTTAACTGAGATACTTGCTACACTTAGTGTGTGACCCTCTAGGAATATTTCTCATTGGCATTAGGCGGGGTTTCCTAAAGTCCAATATTATTATATAGCAATGGGTTAAGGAACCCAAGAGAAAGAATTTGATGTCATAATGACATGTCACCTCATACAAACACTTACTGTGTAATATAATCCCTTTGTCCAGATATCCCCAATCAAGCAGGTTTCATGCAAGTATCATCGACCCATGTGCTCGATTTCTCATTCTTTGACTTCCTGGAATTGAACTTTCCTAGGGAAAACAATGGACATAGATTTATTTAGGCTATATCATTTCCATCAAAGGGCCAAATATATCTACTTCCATAGAAGTGAAAAATCTTTTCTCACATTATTCATTAATGCAGTATTACTCGTGACGCACCCAACATATCCTAGCATGTCGTGAACATTTTGTCATCATTTTCATCAATACATATAATTACGCGAGTCATAATACCCATTAATAATAATCTTAAAGTCTAAGGACCAATACACACATCCACCGATAGGAACATTCAATGACACTTATGAATGTGTATTTTCTACTGGTGGGTCTTGTTCTCATAATATCCTCCTATATATTACCAAGGGAACACACCATGAGAAGGTGACTCAAAGTTTCATGAGTCCCCACCCCTGATAGTCTGCATCCTTTGTGTCCTTTAAAATGATATCATTCGTCCATAGAACATATATTCAAGAATAGTGTCATGGAACCTCTAGGTTCTCATCATAGCAGGGATCCTCTATGACCTTTTAGTGTGACATCTATTCTTAGGACATTATCAAATACTATTCTACACATAAGAACAATCATAATTTGATAAAGAGTTTATTAATATTAATCCAATGAATATAGGTTTATCATAAAGTAAAATGAATTTGGTTTCTAAGGAACCCAATCCAACACACATTCCTTCACAAAAAGTGGGTGTTGCTGCTATGTACTCTGTTTTACATGTAAATAGAGAGACCACACTCTTCAACCTTGAATTCAATGTGGAAGTAGTTGTTCCAAGAAAGAATACATATCTAGTTTTTATTTTTCTTTCATCTTGGTCACCTTCACTATCTGAGTGTCCATATAGCTTTTCTTCATCGTTGTATAGATATAAAAGTCCAAATTCCATTATTCTTTTGATGTACCTAAGGATTCGTTTTGCAGCTAGACAATGTGATTATTTTGGTGATTCCATGTACCTGCATATAATCCCAACATTGTAAGAAATATTTGGCCTTGTGATTGTGAGGTGAATTAGGATTCTGATCAGACTCTTGAACAATGTTGATTCAAAAATTCTTCCTTCTATATCTTTTTTCAGTTTTAAACCCATTGCTGTAGGATTTTTTACGGTGTTGCAATTGGCTATCATTAATTTTCAAGAAGTTCCTTATCATACTTATTCTGAGATATATATAAGCCACCATGTTTTTTCTTCACTTCTATGCCCAGAAAAAACGACTTGAGACCTTTTCCAGTCATCTCGAACTCCTTAAACATGGCCTTCTTGAATTCATCGAACATCGGTTGGTTGTTCCCTATAAAAAAATCATCAACATACAAGCATGATATAAGCATATCCCCACGATCATTATTGTTGATGTAAATTTCATGCTCATATAGACATTGTGAAAATTGTTCTCATGAAGATAATTGGCAATGTGTGTATTCAAAGCATGTAGATCTTACTTCAACCCAAAGAGATATTTCTTTATTTGATACACCTTGTGGTCCTCTCCTTATATAACAAAGCCTTTAGGCTGGTCAACATAGACCACTTCTTTTAGGATTCTATTCAGGAATGTAGATTTTACATCCAGTTGGTATATCATCAAATTGTGATGGAAATCATGTAAGATAATCATCCTCATAGTGTCAAGGCGATCAGTAGGAGTGATTAATTCTTTATAGTCCACCTCGTACTTTTGTTTATACCTCTTTACTACAAACCTTTCCTTGTAGCAATCGATTTCTCCATCAACATTTTTATTAATCTTGTACAGACATTTGACACTGATGCTTTTCTAGATTTTAGGAATTGTAGTCAGCTCTCATGTGTCGTTTTTCTCTATAGAATGGTTTTCTTCTTTTATAGCGATTCTCCATAATTCTTCTCTTATAGATTCCTAAAACATTAGAGTATCATGATCTGCATATAGCTAGAAAATATCTACCTCTTCAATTTTCTCATAGATACTTAAGCTCTTTATTTTTATAGTTTCCATGGGTGAGGACGAGATGGTTGTATTTAGACTTGATGGACTTCTTTATGGAGTGATGGAATTTACTCTTGGACTTTTATCAACTGATGATGTTCCCGAGGAAGGTGTTGCGAGTGTTTTCTCCTGATAATCATGCCTTTATTTAGGATCTTCTGTTTTGACTGAAATATCTTTGATTCTTCATCATTCCATTTCCAAGCTTCTTCCTCAATAAATATCACATCTCTACTCACTACTACTTTATTTGTTAGTATATTTTAGAGTTTTTAGGCTTTAGATGCTTCACTGCAGTTGATGAAGATGAAATTTTCACCACGATCATCAAGATTCCTTCTTCTTACTTCTGGAACTTGAGTGTAGGTGACACACCCAAAGATTCTTAGGTGCATCATGCTCGGTTTATAGCTTCCACACGCCTCTTATGGTGTCAAGTTTATGACGCTCTTGGTTAGACACTGATTGAGTAGGTAGGTAGTACATGCAACTGCCTCTGCCAAGATGCTCTTTGGTAGGCCTTTCTCCTTTAGTATAGTCCTCATCAAGTAGAGGATGGTGCAGTTCATTCATTATTCAATTCCATTCTATTGTGGAATGTAGGATGCATTGTATTACTTCTTGATGCCTTGTTCCCTACAGAAATTTTAAAATTCATTTGAAGTGTATTCTCCACCTCTAGCAGACCTGATTACTTTAATTTTGTGACCACTTTCTTCTTGAACATGGGTTTTGAAAATTTTAAATATAATAAAAGTGTAATATTTTTTCTTTGATGCAATACACCCAAATCTTTCAGTTGAAATAATCAATGAGAGTAATAAAATACTTATTAACTCCAAGTGAGGGTGTTTCAAGTGGTCCAAAAATATCAGTGTGAACCAACTGAAGTGGTTCCTTTTTTCTTCTGGACACTCCACTTGGGAAGGAATTCTTTTGTTGCTTACTGATTGTACATGCCTCACATACATGATTTGAAACTTCATTCACTAGAAATTCACACACATTTCTTGATGATGATAAAATTTTAAGGCAGCTGAAATGGAGATACCCAAAGCATATATTCCATCTCCATGAGTCATTTATCATGATTCCAAAGAGACATTCCTCGACCTTTGTGTTAATATACAGTGGAAACATGTGATTCTTCTCCATTTGGACTTGAGAAACAGGTCTCCTATGAGCATCTCCTATATAAAAAGAAGATTTATTTATGTGTATGACATACCCCTTCTCAAGTAATCATCCAATACTCATGATATTATTTTTCATGTTTGGTATGCAATACACATTAGATGTGTAATTTGACTCACTGTTCTTCTGATAGATTTTGATCTTACCTTTTCCAATCACGGGTACCCTTGATGAGTCATTAAAACTAATTTTTCCATGAACTTATTCTGTGAGTTCCTAGAATAATTATTTTTTACCAATCATATGGTTTCTTGAACCTGTGTTGAGATACCACACATATGTCCATTCACATGCCTTTTCGTGTGTGAGGAGCAGTGTGGTGACTTCTTCTTCATGATGGGATGCTTCAGCATAGTTAGATTATTTATCTTGATACATTTTTCTCCAACACTAAGAAGCATAATGGCCTAATTTCTTTCAATTATGGCATTTAATGTTATTTGTGTTTCCACGACCATGAGTGAATCGGTTTCCACTATTTCCTCTTCCATGGAAGCTCGTAATTTTTTTATTAATGGTTTGAATGATATTTGTGCCCTCTTCCCCTTTCATGATTACTAATTCCATAAATTCCTAATTGTGTTTGGTCATTATTTTTTTCTTGTAGAGTCAACTTAGACTCTAAGGAATGCTCAAGTGTTGAACCTGCATTCTTTTTCATTTATTACTCATGCACTTGCAATGATCCCATCAATTATTTAATGGACAGTTTTTCTAAATTTTGCGATTCTTCGATTGCCACAACCACATGCTCAAACTTGGTTGTGAGAGATCGAATCACTTATTCAATGACATTAATGTCCTCAACTTTTTCATCATTTCTTTTTAAATTGTTAACAATAACAATTAAATTTTATAAGTAGTCATAGATACTCTCACCTTCCTTCATGTGCACCGCTTCGAGCTCTGCTCTTGGTGTTTGAAGACGAACCAACTTCACTCAATCAACACTCTTGAAGATGGTCCCAAGGGTATTTCAAGATTTCTTGATTTATGTTGTTTCAGCAATCTTTTCAAAGGTTGATTCATCCAACACTTGATAGAGGAGGAACAAAGAATTTTTATATTTCTTCCTTTAATTTTTGTGAGCCATATTTTCTTCATTTATAAAGGTAGATTCTTATTCTATATTGGGTACTATATACCCATAGATGACGATCTCTCATGGTTCTTTTGACTCAAACAATGCTTTCATTTGGATGCACCACCTTTCATAGTTGTGCTTAGACAACTTCAGAACTTGCAGCTAGATTGCGGAGGTCATCTTCTGAAATTGGAGGATGTCTTGGTTTCTACACTTTGATACCAGTTTGTTGTCTATACAAGCCAAAAATATGATAAAGAAAAATGGAACACCATAATAAAATATCTTTAAATCTTTGTATTTCACATACATTTCAAAGACTACACAAACCAGCCTATTTATAGACTTTTCCTCAAAAATGAAGGGACTCCAAAAACATTACATTGGCATATAAATTAATATAACAAAAAAACACAGAAAAAATTAAATTCTTGCATCGAAATGAAGCAGGATCAAAAAACATGGATACCCACATGGGGAAGACACAAAACATGGGGAAGCCAAAGGGAAAATGGGCCGCATGGGAAACTTCATAAATTCTCCTACTTTATAAACACAATGATGCCTTTGTTTTGGTTTTTATTTACAACACTCTCCTCATACATAAAAGGAAATTACCAATTACTAGCATATTTTAGAACAATGGTAACTAGGTAGTGGTTCCTCTCATAATGAAAATCATCTCACACCCCCATTCAATCAGATTTACTCAATCATGGGCCAACTAGGAGTAGTAAACCTAGCATATATCTTCATAATAAATACCCTTCAGCACCCAACCCTCATAGATTCCCCTCTCAATCCTCACCTTCACATAGAAACTCTTTGTGGAAACTGTAAGAAGCCTCTTAATAGACCCATAGTATTCCCCATTCACCACCCTCACAAGGCCTCCTTTCTGAGGGATCACTATCTCCATATCTTCTTAGTCTAATCGCACCATGTGCTTTATCTCTGACATCTCAATATCTTCCACATATGGATCCACCACCTTACTCATCCACCCATTCTTCTTTTATTACCCCTTTTCCTCCAGTGACTTTCTCATCACCTTTACCATAGTCCCCTCGCACACCCAGTAATCCTTCTTGTTGCTCCTCTCTTTTTCAGTCTCCTCCTCTCTCATCAATTCATCCAGTGCCGACTCCCCACCATTTCCATTTCTCTTCCCTAACCTTCCACCTCCATTTCTATCCACCTCAAAGCTTTCCAGTAATAGGTTTGAACACTCTCTATTGGGCTTGGATGATAATGAAATGAATGAAAATTAAACCTTCCCATCATTTTCTATCTTTGTCGATGTAGATGACGAACAAACATTTTGGTGTCTCCTTGACCTTGTACTTACCAGTCCAGCCCAGGTACTTCACAAACTCCATTAGTGTGGCCCCCTTCATGGATTTCATGTGGATATATTGGTAGTCGATAATGTACTCATTGTGACTAAAGTGGTGGTTGTGATTTATGTGTTCAAGGAATAGAACCTTTAACTCCTCTGAGTAGCCGTTGATGATCTTGTTTGGGTTTTGGCCAAACACCTCCATTTTCCACAGATAAGAATCATTTCTGGTTAACATTTTAACTGGAATATCTAGTACACCCTTCTAATGAGAACACATGTACTATTTTATTTCCATCCATCAGATCATATATTCATGGAATTCCTTCGATTCGAATTTGGAGATGGATTTTCCCTCGCATTTTTTGAGACGGATCGTCTTCTCCTCAGCAGTGGTGACTATGACAAAACCCTGAAATACCTCCCTAAAATCCATAACTATGGTGACAACAATGAATCGAGCTACTAAGAGAATAACAACTGGGAATACAACAAGTACGGATGTGGTGATTAATCCACCGAAATACATTATCATGTTTTATGCAAGTTTCGGAAAACAAAAAGGCGCAGATTTTTTTCTCTGACAACTGATTGACTACGGTGGGGTTTCATCTCAGTCTCAGATGATCTTTTTTGTAAAAAACAGTATAAATTTCTGACAAAGGTGGCGTAACTTAGTTATTTTTTCTGAAATATGTACTCAAAAATATTTATTCCATTTCTTATGTTACAATTTATTATTTAGAAATTTTGTGTTATAAGTAGTTTTCTATAAATGTTCTATGTATATCAATTAATTTCGAATTCCATTTTTTGGTGTATTTTTTCTCACTAGAGGTTCCAATGGAACTTCCCCTAGAGGTTTCCACTACAGGTTTCATTTTAACATGCACCAATACATCAACTAGGAGTTTTAGTGCTGCTTCCATTGAAACTTACACTAGGTGTAAGATTAATTAAATTTATAAATGTTTATACAATTTTAAATGATAAATTAAATCATTTTGTAGTGTAAAAGTTCCCGTGGGAGTTCTACTAGGAGTTCTAGAGGAACTTCTAGTTGAACTTCGACTGGAACTCCCATTGGAATTCCTAGTGGAACTCCCACTGGAACTCCCAGTGGCACTCCCACTAGAACTCCTACTGGAACTACCAGTGGAACTCCCACTGTAACTTCTATTGGGGTTTTGTAAAATGAATTCAATATGAAAATTATTGTACTTTTCCAAATGCGAAATTTAATCATTTTTATAATAAATATGTGTAACAATTTCAATGAGTATTTATTTTAATTATATTTAATAATAATATCAATTTTATAAATATACATTTTAGTTATAGTGTGGAAGTTACAATGGTAGTTCCATTGGATCTTCCATTGGAACTTCCACTAAAACTCCTAGTGGAACTCCCACTGGAACTACTATTGGGGTTTTGGAAAATTAATTCAATATGAAAATGCTTATACTTTTCCCAATATGAAATTGAATCATTTTTATAATAAATATGTGTAAAATTTCAATGAGTATTTATTTTAATTATATTTAACAATAATATTAGTTTTATAAATATACATTTTAGTGGTAGTGGGGAAGTTCTAGTGGCAGTTCCAATGGAACTCCCAGTGGAACTCCCACTAGAACTTCTATTGGGGTTTTGGAAAATTAATTAAATATGAAAATGCTTATACTTTTACAAATATGAAATTCAATCATTTTTATAATAAATATGTGTAAAAATTTCAATGATTATTTCTTTTAATTATATTTAACAATAATATTAGTTTTATAAATATACATTTTAGTGGTAGTGTGGAATTTTTAGTGGCAGTTCCACTAGAACTTCCAATGGAACTCCCAGTGGAACTCTTTATAGAACTTCCATTGGGGTTTTGGAAAATTAATTCAATATAAAAATTCTTATACATTTCAAAATGATAAATTCAATAATTTTTATAATAAATATGTGTAAAAATTTCAATGAGTATTTATTTTAATTATATTTAACAATAATATCATTTTTTTAATATACATTTTAGTTGTAGTGTGGAAGTTCTAGTAGAAGTTCCACTAGAACTTCCAGTGGAACTCCCACTATAACTTCCATTGTGGTTTTGGAAAATTAATTCAATATGAAAATTCTTATACTTTTTCAAATTCTAACATTTTAGTGGTAGTGTGGAAGTTCCAGGGGTAGTTCCACTAGAACTCCCAGTGGAACTTCCATTGGAGTTTTGTAAAATTAATTCAATATGAAAATGATTATACTTTTCCAAATTCTAAATTCAATCATTTTTATAATAAATATGTGTAAAAATTGCAATGAGTATTTTTTTTAATTATATTTTACAATAATATCAATTTTATAAATATAAATTTTAGTTGTAGTGTGAAAGTTCCAGTGGTAGTTCCATGGGAACTTCCACTGGAACTTCCAGTGGAACTCGTTGTGGATATCCCATTGGAACTTCCATTGGGGTTTTGAAAAATTAATTAAATATGAAAATTATTATACTTTTTCAAATGATAAGATTTTAGGGGTAGTGGAAGTTTTAGTGGCAGTTCCACTGGAACTTCCAGTGGAACTTCCATTGGGGTTTTAGAAAATTAATTCAATATGAGAATTCTTATACTTTTCCAAATGCTAAATTCAATAATTTTTATAATAAATATGTGTAACAATTGAAATGATTATTTATTTTAATTATATTTAACAATAATATCAGTTTTATAAATATACATTTTAGTATTAGTGTGGTAGTTCTAGTGGCAGTTCTACTAGAACTTCTGGTGGAACTTCCAGTGGAACTCCCATTGGAACATCCATTGGAGTTTTGGGACTTCCATTGAAAGCCCCACTAGAAGTTCGAGTGGAAGTTCCACTCAAAGTTCCACCCGAAGTTCCACTCAAAGTTCCACCCGATGTTCCACTGGATGTTCCACTATAAGTTCCACTATAAGTTCCACTCGAAGTTCCACTAGAAGTTCCACAGGAAGTTCCACTGGAAGTGCCATTGGAACTTCCACTAGAAGTTCTAGTGGGACTTCAAGTGGGACTTCCAGTGGGACTTTCATTGGGACTTCTAGTGGGACTTCCACAGAAAGTTCCAGTGGGGCTTCCAGTGGAACTTCCAATGAAGTCCCAATCGAACTTAGACTTTTTATACCTTCTATGCTATAATTTTTTGGATGACCCCAATAATTCTTTAATTTCAATTTCCAGGTGTTCATTTTAGGTCAAATTTGAACTCCTTACAAAGACTTTTACAAGAAATAAAAGATCGTATGAAAGATGGTCATAGAAATGAATTGCACACTACTCCTTTTTGGAATATATTTAAAGTTCTCATATCCAATACAATAACAGCATCATATTAAAAAAAATATGACAGTTCTATTATGTATGTATTGGATAACTACAATCCATCAACAACTTCTTTCCGATTCGATGGAGGGGAAAGAAATTTCTCAGAAGCTAATATCCAAAGGATCTTTGCAATAACTGAATTTCAAATAAAAATGGACAAATCCTACTCATTAAAACAAACTAATTCATCATTATATGTAAGGATATTTCAAACTGGTGTCAAGTTTTTCAAACTTAATAAAATAAAATCAGCCCTTTTAGAAGCAATAAAGGGAGATGAAGAACCTGATAATCTTGACACAGCAGCACTTGTATGTTTATACACATGTGCAACTATTTTTTTCCCTACTATAGGTTCTTACCAAACTTGGGGTTTTATCAATTATGTGAACACTACAAGATACATGAGAACACTAAGGTGGTCTCATGCAATCCACCAATAATTGATGAGATCAATTAAAGGATTTCACATGCATCGTGCAAGGATTACAGGTGAAATTGTCACTTTATTAGTAAGGATTAATATTTATTTTTAATTAAATGTATAATATATTCTTCATATTATTCTTGTTATTGTAGTATTGGTATTGTGAGAAAAGTGTAATAGTGAACGGGAATGAACAAGAAGACAATCCACCATTCACAAACTGGATCCTCTAGAATTTTTATGCTGCTTTAAAGAAACTGAAGATTCATCAAGTTCCCGCTACAGAGGTAACTGTACCACTTAACAGTATCAATTTAATATTTTTATAAATAATTAATATGTCAAAAAAATATTACAGATAAAAAAAAGAAAAAAATGAGGAGAATCCACCAATGATTAAAGAAGCTGTAGAAATTGAGGAGACACCAATGGTTATGGAAGCTTTTGTTGGACAGAAAGTAAAGGGGGAACCAGAGGATGATAGAATAAAAGTTCTTGTAAAAGAAAATTCTACCATGAAATAAAAACTACATAAAATGGAAGCAATTGTTAAAAAATAGACCGAAAATATTAAAATATTGAAGCCGTTGGTAAGTGAGAAGTCTAGCATAGAGGTAAGAAAACGAGAAGGTAGCACTGAAAAGAGTCATTCTGTTAAGGAGGAAACCCCTACAGAGGTTAAAATTGAAGTTGGGATGTAGTAGGATCCTCCTGAAAAACCTATATCTCCCCCCGAAGCAGAACAGCAGAAGGAAAACCAGCAACTAAGAGCCATGGAAATTGGGATTGAGGATCATGCAGAATAGCTTCAAGAAGATTCTGAACAAAGCACACCTATACATCAAAGAAGCCAAACTGGACAGACAGAAACCTAGAGTCACCAAAAGAGATAAATTATTATAAATATGAAGTTCATATCTAGGAAGTAGAAGACATACACAAGAAGAAGAACAAAATCATGAAAAAAAAATCAATAGAACAACCAAGTCATCCGGAAAACCCCATTGAGGTAGTCAGTTTTTCAACGAAAAGAAAAGAAAAAAAACTGTTACAGGGCTACCAGGAATACCTAAATGGGTCAGGCAGAGTAGACACCTTTAGAAAAAAGACTATGAGAAGCTGCAAAATATTCTTTATATGGAACTAGGCTGGTATGTCTTCCTTTCATTTCAAGTATTTCAATTCAATTCTCCTAAAATTTATTTGTTTTCTTATATGTTACTTTTATTATAATGTAGTCAATATGTATGGGAAGCTGAGAACAGCTTGTATTCAGTTAGATTATATGACATTTTCCAACTTTTCACCAAAATCATGACAAGTAGGGTGAGTTTAATTTAATCAATATTACTATAAACTAATATTCAATTAGTCTCACATCCTCCTTTCTTTTTTTTATTTATATTAGGTTATAGATTCCTATGCTCATCTTATCAAAAATAAGTGTGAAATAGGGAAAATGTCAAGAATTTTTTATGAAAAATCGACTATGATTACAAGTGTTGCATTGGTGATTGTAATATTATCTATGTTCTTTATGTTTTAAATATATTAATTAATATTTTATTTCACTATATTCATTTTTAAAGATCATTATATCTAGGAAAAACAATAATTTGAAAGAGTGTTTGGTAGAGAAACCCATAAAATAAGCAATGTAGTTGAATGGAAAAGTCTTCATCCCCATCAACACAAACAATCTGCATTAGACTTTTCTTGTGTTTGATATTGAAAAAAAACATTTTAGCTAGTATAACTCCATGCATCCTCACATGGGTGCTACTACAATTGATTGTTAATAGCAAGATGCTTTATAAATGGTAAATTCTATCCTCTTCGACATCAAATGCATTTTCATATACTCCAACTTACTAAATACAATTTATAAGAAACTTTTAGAAAACATTTATTGAATAAGTCATCAAATAATGGAAACTCGAATACTTATAAATGACTGCTTCAGAGCTTCCATTTATAGTGGAAGACATCCCTCAACAGGGGGATGCAACATTAGATTGTGGCATAATTGTTTGTTATCTCGTGGAGAAGATGCCAATGGATCAAGGGTATAACAAGAACCTATCACAAGATGAATTTGATGACATGAGCCTATATATGGCACACTCTTTCCTCACAGACCCTACATATAGCTGGAATAAAACCTCATATAGAAGAAGGAGTTGTCTTGTGGAAATAATATGGCCAGAATTAAGATAACAAGTTAAATAGTCAGGTTCAATGGATCTAACATCAGAGTACAATTGAAATTTTTTTGGAAGGTTTCAAACATTTTTACATCCCACTTTAATGGTTGTTACTGGACACTACATTTGACAGTTCTTAGGTTTTTAAACTGTTGTACTTCCCACTTTAATGACAGTTTTTTTTATTCGTATGGATTTTTCTTTATTTAGTTTTTTTGTTATAATTATAATAGTTTTATATTTAATGTTTGTTATTTTAGTGGTTTGTATTTTTTATTGGTAATTATGGTTTTTCTGTTATAATTTTTGTTGGTAATTACAGTGGTTTAAAAGTGGTGTTGGAAGTTTCAATGGTTTTATATTTGGTGTTGGTTATTTCAATGGTTTATATTCATTGTTGTTAATTGTTTTTTTTTGTTATAATTTTTGTTGGTAATTATAGTGGTTTAAAAGTGGTGTTGGCAGTTTCAATGGATTATACTTTTTTGTTGGTAATTGTGGTTTTACTATGGTAATTGCTGTTGGAAATTACAGTGGTTTAAAAGTGGTGTTGGAAGTTGCAATGGTTTTATATTTGGTTTTGGTTATTTCAATGGTTTATATTTTCTGTTTGTAATTTTGGTTTTGTTATTATAATTGATGTTGGTAATTTTAGTGGTTTAAAAGTGGTTTTGGCGGTTTTAATGGTTTTATATTTGGTGTTTATTATTTCAATGGTTTATGTTTTCTATTGGTAATTAAGGTTTTTCTGTTATAATTACTGTTGGTAATTAAAGTGGTTTAAAATTGGTGTCGGTAATTGAAATGGTTTATATTTGGTTTTGGTTATTTCAATACATTATATTTTCTATTGGTAATTTTGGTTTTGCTGTTATAATTTCTTTTTCAAATTGTAGTGATTTAAAAGTGGTATCGACAATTGCAATTGTTTATATTTTGTGTTGGTTATTTTAATGATTTATATTTTCTATTGGTAATTTCAATGGTTTATATTTAGTGTTGTTCAATGGTTTTGTTGCGGGTAATTACAATTGCTGTTAGGAATTTCAATGGTTTATATTTGTTGTTATTAATTGAAATGGTATTTATTTGGATTTAGTAAGTGGATAAATAGTTATGTTCACATTTTCAAGACAAAAAACATGATCTACAATGGGAATATTATCTCCTTATGAGGGGAAACATTTTCTTATGAGGGGATTTATTTGGTTTTGTTGTTAGAGTTGATGATGCAAATTGCAACTGTTAAGTGGATGAATAGTTATGTTCACACTTTAAGGATATTATATTTAGTGTTTATAAGACTATTATGTTTGGCCAACATCTAGATTTCATTAGAAGTTGGAGAGTCTCCATATGGAAATCCTTGGCCTGAAGATCCAATAACTCTTACTCAGTCTTTTGGATTTCTTCATCAAAATTCAAGAACCTAGATTTATCCTATCTTCAAAGATCAAATGCATACAAAATTCTAGAACCTGGATTTATCCCATCTTCACAGTTTAATACACAAAAAATTAATATAGAATATTTACAATTTATTGAAGTATCCCAATACCAATCCATTACAACAAAAAGTAAACTATCAAATACTACCACATACTTAAAGAACAAATGCATATAGAATTGTAGAACCTGGATTTATCACATATTTACAGTTAAATATAGAACAAATGCATATAGCACATTTACAATTTCTTGAAGTATCCCAATCCCACTTCCAATCCATTACTACTGAAACTGGACTATTAAATATTACATCCTATACATTCTTCAATTTAGTCATTACAATTTAAAAAACTACTGCCATCCAATTTTTTATACACTGCTCGGCCTCTTCCAATGCTATTCCATCAACCTACCTCCAAAGATGAAGCTCTAAATTGGTGTAGAATTCTTCCTATAATAGAAAAATCACAGAATTACAAAAAGTTATAGAAAATAAGGCTTATAAAAAATTAAATGTGAAATTGTTTTTCTATATCCTTTACAAAAATAGGATATTTCTTACTCTATGACTCCCTTCATGCAAAGAATAATGATATCAGATAACATATTAATAATAAAAAACTGCTCTTATAAATGAAATGCATCGTAAAATGAAATCATATCGTCATTATAGCAGTAGGTTTAATTTTTTTTATTCAACTATTTCCCAGAAACCATTTTCTAAAAATCTTTTCAATCTATCTCCCCCTTTCCTCTTTGTTTTCTTTTTAAAATAAGACTTTATTAAAATTTGGTCTGAACTAGCATGACCATTAACTTTATCCGATGATGTATTTATGATAGACAAATATTTTGAAAAATTACTGAAATTCAAGAAGGCAATGTCATAACCCGCATCTATCTCACAAGCTATTGTAATTAACTTCATTCACATTTGTGATAAATTATTGTAAAATTTTTCTACAACTAATTTTCTATTAGTAATTACCTCAATATAAGGTCCTTTTAACAACACAATATTTCTTGCCAATCGAGACCATCTCCCCAAATATATTTGTAGGTATTTATCTCACATCAATCCAATCAAAAAAATTTAAAATATGACAACAAAGATACCCAATGAACTCAATATTTTGACAAGAATATTCAACAATTTCATTTGAAGCTTCATATAATACATGGAATTGATCTTCACAACGAACCATTCCAATAACATAACTGAATTGAACTCTAATTTCAAAAAAAGTTATCAAAAAACAAGCACCAATCAATTGATATTCATGTTGAAATAAATCAAATAACTTTGGTGTATATCTAGTAGAAACCTGGCACATCAATGCATTTTAAGGGTAAATATTATGAGGCAACTTCTCCCACATCTCAAATTCTTCCTTTGTTTCATGATATCGATTTTTTTCCAACAAGCACTCAAACTACTTACAGAAATCAACAACACTTAACTTCCGGTGAACATAATATTTAAGAAATCCATTAAAACTTTCACTTAATTGAGTGTTGTGAATACCCAATGTTAAAGCATATTTCAAAAACCAATTTTCCCACTTTTCTCATAATACGAATACATCATCTAGCCACTACAATTTCTCATCCCCATATTCTTTTCTAAGGTAAGACCACTCCTGATTAAACTGATTTGCATCATGGTATATGAACATACACTTCTTAAATCTAGTTAGAAAACTAGATCCATATTTCATCCAATTACCTAAATTATTAATTCCATTTTGCATCAAATGACATAAACAAAGGAAATGTAGAGTTCCCACTAAAACAACAGAAATGGATTTTCCCATTGTCACATCCTGATCAGTAAAAATATTTTAAGGCCTCTTCATGTGATTCACCTGTAAATTTTTTTGAAACATCCAAGAAAACAAAGTCATGGTTTCATCATATAACAATTCTTCCCCAAAAACAATAATCTCCCAATGATGATTGAACCCCACAAAAACACCTAAAGGCGTGTACTCTTTATTAGTGTTGAAAGTGGTGTCAAAAAACAACAACATCTCCAAAAAAACTCATAATCTATTCTCATTTTTGGATTCACCTAGAAAATATTACTAATTTTCCCATTCATTTCAAACTGCATAATATAAAAAAATGATGGATTGTCCTTAGTATTTTCAAGTATTCTAACATGAAACATGCATCATAATGAAGTAAATCTATTTCCCATTTAGACCTTAAAAAATTCAACTGATCAACATGCATGTACCCAATAATATCTCACCCCACTGTAATAGTTGTCACCAATGAGAAAGAATAATTTTGTTTAATACTTGCAGAAGTATTCACACCTAACTCAGCTACTTTTTATTCTGTTATTTTTCTTTTTGACCTCATCGTATGAATTGATTCATGCCTATTCAAGGGATGATTATGATCTTCAACAAATATAGTACATGCATATTGGCCAGAAGACAATAAACTAACACCTATTCTAGCAAGGAAACCTATACATGTCTCAGCCCAAGGAAATTTCACTATGCTATCACATTTTTCAACCTTCCTATGAACTTATTTGATACATGCATAAAGTCTTGATGTGACAATTTAATGTATCCTTTCTCCTTTTATTAGAGTATTTTCAGCTTACACAGAACCCATTTACTTCCCTATACGTGACATAAAAACATTGTGCTTTATCAAGTGACTTGAACGTCATCCCTACAACTAGTTTAGTAAAAGCTACTACAACATCAACATCACCATCAATAGCATTGCAACAACCTACAAAAAAAATCAGTTCAAGAAAAGTATATTAACTTTATAATAGGATTTAATCCATTTGAAAATGTATAAACTATATGAATATAAAGGTAACTAAATAATAATTAATTACGAACATATATATAATATAAAATTATTTTTATAAAATTATAAATAAAAAAAATTATAATACATATTATATATATCCTCCAGTGGAAGTTCTAGTAGAAGTTCCAGTGGAAGTTTGAGTGGAAGTTATAGTGCAAGTTCCAGTGGAAGTTCCAGTGGAAGTTACACTTGAAGTTCCAATGGAAGTTCCAGTAGAAGTTCAAGTGAAAATTCATGTGGAAGTTCTAGTGGAAGTTCCAGTGGAAGTTTCAGTCGAACTTCCAGTAGACATCGAGAAAAACTTGGATATCAAGTGGAAGTTCCACTGGATGTTCCGCTGCAAAAACCAGTCGAACTTCTAGTGGAAATTGAGAGGAACTTGGACATCATGTGGAAGTTTCACTGAAAAAACCATTGGAACTTCCACTGCAAAAAATAGTGGAAGTTCTGCAATGAAAAAAAAACTATATATTAATTCCTGTAAAAGGACCACTACAAACTTCAGCAAACAATGTTGGAAAGATTGACAAAAAAACTAAGAAAAAACAAAGTTCAAATATAATTTCTAATATCTTCACATCATTCAGTATACAGTCATGAATAGAAACTTAATCCAGATTTACCAAAAAAACTATAAAAATACTTCAAATAAAATCATCAATACCTTCATAATTATCCATTATAGGGAGAACCAAAAAACAAACATCAAATTTTGACGCCACCCTGATGATTTTCCCTGCCCCGACACCCACTAATCCCTTATACGTCGACCTTGAGACCGACCTCAAACCTCGATGTCAACCGGAGAACCACGACTCTGATGATTCGCCTTGCTCCAAAATCCGGCGCACCCGGCCCAAACGAAAATACATCAAATCCCTATCATGCTCTGATCATTTCATGTGCACCCCATTTGGCTTTGAGACAAAAAATCCCTCCATCGACTCAACCCAAGAGGATGGTTCCACCTGTAAAAAAACATGTGTTAAGATCCCCACATATGATTGGAGAATCTTGTACAATGGGGTACTACAGATGATAAAAAGCTCATTTTCCGCTGGTGGCTCTCTATCATGAAGTGGCACTTGAACCCGTTCTCATCCCAGCACTACTTCTGGCACATCTGACAATACTACTAAATTTTTTGCAGCCCCTTGGATTTGATACAATTTGCGATGGATTTAAGGTAGAAACTAATTCATTCCCATTGAATTTTCTTAACTCAAAAATCAAAGTCTCACAAGTCAACAAGAAAAAAACACTTACATTTGTTAATTGGATGTTTTTTTATTCTCATTATACTCATTACAAGACTCATTTTTTATACCTATTACACTTATAAAATAAACCATCAATTTTACAAGATATATTTTCATGCCATGAATACCCAACCCTATTTTCATTCAAGGGTATTCATTCTAATGTATCTTTAATATATTTATTAGGTAAATCCATGTATGAAACCCATATTCTCTATTCATGGGTTATAAATGATATGAACTTGTAATTTTTTATCAGTGTGGCACACATAATATTAGGCATTTGAAAGGTGTTCTCTGATAGCACTCCAATTCATTGGGTAAATAATTATCCTCCAGAGATGAAATGTTCATGATACCTTGGAAGAATTCCTTGGTATTTTTTTTACCTTGGTCAAAATCCTTGGTAATGTATTGTAAGACACCTTAGTGATGAGTTTTGGTGATATATTTATGAATGTATCAATGTTTATGTTGTTACCACATTTCCTTATTATGCCTCATGTTATTATGTTTTTGAACTTACATTATGCCTTATGATTTTATGTACATGTTTTTATGTTATTCTTTATGTCTCACCTAAGATGTCATATTCCATTGTTTATCCCTTACTAGGATGATCACCCCTTTCAATTGATAAATTTCCATAGGAAATCCTATAGAGTGAGATGATCAAGGATGGAAAAATAAGGAAGCCTTTCAAGAGGATTTTAAATTTGTTTATGTTTCTTTTTTTACCGTATATGTCATGTAGAATGTACTTATTTTCCAAGACACTAAGCCTAAAAATATCCATCAAAGTAATTAATGTAATATTTTTTCAAGGAATCATGTTAAAAGTCATGTATTTAAAAGGCAGGTGGCCATAATCATGGTAGGAAGATATTAAAGAAGATTCGGGGGAGCTGGATTGGATGGTTGTAAATACTATCCTATAGTATTTGAGGTCTACTAAAGAAATGTTTTGGGTTTATAGAGAGGATGAGGAATAATCCATCAGGGGATACAAATATGCTAGTTTCTAGACATACTGGAATGATCTAAAATCATAGTCATGATATGTGTTCTGCCTTGATGGAGGATCTATGAGCTGGAAGAGTTCTAAGAAACCAGTAGTTATTAAACCTTTAGCAGAGTCCAAGTATATTATAGATTTTCATTCTGATAAAGAAGTAATTTTGATACAAAAATTTATTCAAGAGCTTGATGTGGTGCCTAATAGTAAAGATGTTATCACACTTTATTGGGATAATACTTCAGTTGTGGCTCTATCCAAGGAGTTAAGGTCGCATAAATGGAGGAAACATATACTTTAAAATTATTTTCTCTCAAGAGAGTTTTATCAAAGAATAGAGTTCACAATATGTAGAGTTCCCATCAAAGATAATGTGGTGGTATTGTTGACTAATGTCTTATCTCAGTTGAAGCATTAATATCATGTGAGATCTAGAAGACTAAAAGTTAGTATTAGTTGACTGTAGTCACTACTGGAAAACTAACCTTTACCAACGGTTTGGAACCGTTGGTATAGGCCTCCAAACCGTTTGTATAGCCTATACCAACGGTTTGGAGAACCGTAGCCAAGTAAGCCGTTGGGATAGGTCTATACCAACGGTTTTTCAAAAACCGTTGGTATAGGTAATATGAAATCTATATCAACGGTAATGGAACCGTTGGTATATAAATTCCAAAAATAAAACACCCGGTAGGATTTGATCCCAGGACCTCTAGTTTATAACTCAAAGACTTAACCACTAACCTAACATGACTTTTGTTTACATAATTCCATAAAAATATATATGTATTGTTCTAATTATTTTAAATTTTGATATATATAATGTTCTCCGTAGGATGATTCCAAAAAAAACACTATACTTTTCCCAACGGTTCTCAAAACCGTTGGGAAAGGCCTAGACTTTTCCCAATGGTTCTCAGAACCATTGGGAAAAGTCTAGTGTTTTTTTGCAAAGTTTGGCCGAAGGTTGAATTGTGGAGGCCCTTTGCCAACGGTTTTGGCAAACCGTTGGGAAAGGGTAGCCTATCCCAACGGTTTTCCAAAACCGTTGGCAAAGGGCCTCCACAATTCAACCTTTCCCAACAGTTTTGGAAAACCGTTGGGAAAGGGTAGCCTATCCCAACGTTTTGCCAAAACCGTTGGGAAAGGTGGCCAAAATATGGGCTTTCCCAACGGTTTGACAAACCGTTGGTATAGAAGCGTTGGGAAAAATCATTTTTCCAGCAGTGAGTGAAAGTGGGGGTCTATTGGAGTTAGTTCCCTAGAACCAACTAATTTTTTAATTTTGATTACCTATATATTATAAGACAATAATATTAATAAATATCTTATCATAGGATGAATATTATTCTGTATAACATTTATGTGATAACTTCCTTAATGTATTTATCACATTGAAAGGATATATAAATTTTCCACTATAATGAGAACCTTGAAGTGTTATGACAATATTATTTAACATATATCTAATATTCTAGATGGAATTTGTCTGACAGGATACAAATGATGTTTTGACTGTCAGGTGTTGGATGCTTGTAAGAGGAAAAGGTTTCTTCACATGAAGTTTAATATCCAAGAAGATGAGTTATGAAGATAGAGCCACCAATAGAAATTCCATATTTTTTATTGGATATTCCTATATGTGGGTGTGTGTATTAGTCATTAGACTTGATATTGTTATTAATTTATATCATAAATTGAGTACTTTGATGTATTGTCAAAAATCATAATGACATATGCTCTTAGAAAATTAGGATGTGTTGGGTGTGTCATGAGTGATATGAAATTGATTGAATAAGTCAATAAAGTATGTATCTTATACGAGTTAATATAAGAAGGTATCCTAGACCCTTTGACTAAAATTAAACTATATAATTAAGTTCATGGTCATGGAAGTTTATCAATGAGTTTATATCAGACATTCAAAAAAATATATATCAAGAATATAGGTTGGTGACACAAATATGCAATTTGTTTGATGAGATATTGATACAAAGAGATCTTATTACACAGTAAGTGTTCATTTGAGGTTATTTTCATTGCAACATTACCTTATTTCATTATGGGTGCCTTAACGTGTTGTGAGACATTAATCATATACTTTAGGTCAATTTGCTTAATTCCCCTGAGAAAGAGGCATCAAGGGTCACACACTAATTGTATCCAAAATCTCAGATTAAATATTATCTAAATTTAATATTTAGAATAAATATTATTCAAAAGACTGTGGAATAATAATTATTCATGTTATGTTGATCACATGAATTAAATCACCGTGTTTGAGTTTAGAAATATATGAGTTGAATATTAAATAAATATTTAACTACCACTTATTGAATATAATATTTATTTATTTATTTATTGAATAATATAATGATATTTATTTATTTAAATAATTATTTATTATTTGAGGTTCAATAAATGGTGAGGATTAATGGACCAAGTTAATGGTCTAATGAAATGATGTAGATTATTTAATATCTTTTAAATAAATATTAATTTATTTATTTAAGTAATTTTTTTAAATATACATGAGTTGGAGCATGTTTTGAATTATAATATTTTTATTTTTATTATTTGATGTGAGTTTTACATAGTAATAATGAAACTAGTTTCATTCCATCATGTTCCATTAACTCCATGAGTTTTTAATTCAATACAAAATCAACGTAAAAAGATGATCACCAACTCAACACATATTCCATGAAAATCACTTTAATTTACACTAAGTCGATATTTGAGATGATCATACCAAATAATATGTTTCATCCTAGCATAATAACATATTTGATAACATATTTGTGATCATGTAGAAACTTTTCATGGTGAAAATGAAATATTGGTATTGTGGGATGAGAAATGAAACTAAATCCTTATTTAAAATGACCACCTACTCAGTGTTTTTAATATTACAGTTATCAAACCTTGTCTTCCCTTTCATGACCCTTCAAGCTTATGGAATCTCTCATATTGACACACTTTGATAATGGATCTCTCTATTGGATATACAAGACAAAAACATGAGAAAGAAAAATGGAACACCGCAAGAAAATAGATTTCAAGATTTATATTTTACATACATTTCATGGAATACACAAACCATCCTATTTATAGAATTTTCACCAAAAATTAAAGGTCTCCAAAAACATTACAGCAACATATAAATTAAAGGAACAAAAAACAACATAGCAAAAATTAAATACTTGCATCGAAATTAAGCGGACTAAAAAAACATGTATAGTTGCATGGGGAACACACACCATATGGGGAAGGTAAAAGGAAAATGAGCCTCATGGGAAACTTTGAGAAAACTCCTGCTTTGTAAACGCAACCAACGCTGTTATATTGGTTTGTATTTTCAACGCTCCCCTTCAAACCAAAAATAGATGAATTCCAAGCATCATTCTTAGTTGTTTGAATGTATCTATAGGTAATTCCTTTGTGAAAATATCAACCACCTATTATGTAGTATGGAAATATTATAATTTTATCATTTTCTGATTCACATGATCTCTCAAAAAATGATAATGGGTATCAATGTGTTTGCTTCTTCCATGTTTCATTGGTTTTTTGGCTTGTTCAATTGCTGAATTATTATACACATATATGATTATGGATCCATCCAACAGATGATTCCACTCCTTCATCATATTTCTCAACCAAATTTCTTCATAAACAGTGTGCATTGCTAATACGTACTCTGCTTCAAATATAGATAGAGAGACCACACTATTCTTCCTTGAATTCTATGTGAAAGCAGTTGTTCCGAGAAAGAATACATATTCAGTTGTGCTTTTTCTTTCATCTTGGTCACCTTTCCATTCACTATCTGAGTATCCATATACCTTTGCTTCATCGATGTATGGATAGAAAAGTCCAAATTACACTATTCCTTTGATATACCTGAGGATTCTTTTTGCTTCTAGACAATGTGATTCTTTTGGAACTTCCATGTAGCTACATATAAGCCCAACACTGTAGAAAATATTTGTCCTTGTGATTATGAGGTACCTTAGGATTCCAATCAAAATCTTGAACAAAGTCAAGTCAGTTATTCTTCCTTCTCTATATTTTTTTAGTTTTAAACCCATTACTACAGGAGTTTTTACGGTGTTTCAATTAGACATCTGGAATTTTTCAAGCAATTTCTTAGCATACTTCTTCTTAGATGTATAGATAAAACCATGTTTTTTCTTCACTTCTATGCCCATAAAAAAGGACATGACACCTCCTTTAGTCATCTCTAACTCCATAAACATGGACTTCTTGAATTCATTGAACATCGGTCAGTTGTTCCCTATAAACAAAAAAGCATCAACATACAAGCATGCTATAATCATATGACCACGATCATTCTTCTTTATCTAAACTACATGCTCATATGGACATTGGGAAAATTTGTTCTCTTGAAGATAATTTTCAATGCATTCATTCCAATCATGTAGATATTTCTTCAACCCATAGAGAGATTTCTTAAGTCGATACACCTTGTGTTCCTCTCCTTACATAACAAATATTTCAGGCTATTCAACATAGACCTCTTCTTCTAGGACTCCATTTAAGAATGTAGATTTCGCATCCGATTGGTAGATCATCCAACTATGATGGACATAAAGTGAGATAATCATCCTCATAGTGTCAGGGCAAGCAACTAGAGTGAATACTTCTTTATAGTCTACCCTATACTTTTGTTTATACCCCTTTTCTATGAGCCTTGCCCTATAGTGATCGATATCACCATCAACTTTTTTCTTGATCATATAGACCCATTTGACACTGATGGTTTTCTGGCTTTTAGGAAGTCTAGTTAGCTCCCATGTGTCATTTTTCTCTATGGCATGGTTTTCTTATTTTATAGCGATTCTCCAGAATTCTTATCTTATGGATTCCTAAAATATTAGAGACTTGTGATCTATATATAGGTAGAAAATATTTACTTCTTCAGTTTTCTTATAGATATCGCTTAATTTCTTCATTTTTATATTCTACATGGGTGAGGACGAGATGGTTGTATTTTGACTTGATGGACTACTTTCAGGAGTGATGGAATGTACTCTTGGACTTCTGTCAACTAATTATGTTTCTGAGGAAAGTGTTGTGGGTGTTTTCTCTTAATGGTCATGCCTTTCTTTAGGATCTTCTGTTTCAACTAGAATATCTTTTTTTGATTCTTCATAATTCCATTTATAAGCTTCTTCCTCACTAAATATCACATCTCTACTCACCACTACTATATTTGTTAGTGAATTATAGTGTTTGTATGATTTAGATGCTTCACTATAGCTGATGAAGATTCACTTTTCACCATGATCATCAATCTTATTTCTTCTTTATTCTAGAACTTAAACATAGGTGACACACCCAAATATTCTTAGGTGTTCCATGATCAGTTTGTACCCGCTCCATGCCACTTATGGTGTCAAATTTCTAATGCTCTCGGTTGGACACCAATTGAGTGGGTAGGAAGTACATGAAACTACCTCTGCCCCAAAGATATTTGGTAGACCTTTCTCCTTTAGCATGGTCCTCATCATGTTGATGATGGTGCATGTTATGGATGGTACGGTTATTTCATTCTGCAATGTCATTCTGTTATGGCATGTAGTTATAGTGTTTGGTTATTTTTTTGTTCGTGTAGAGTCAATTTATACTCGAAGGCATGCTCAAGTGTTGAACCCGCATTCTTTTTCATTTATTTCTCATGCACTTGCAATGATTCCATCAATTATTCAATGGATAGTTTTTTTAAATTCTTTGATTCTTTTATTGCCACAACCACATGCTCAAACTTGGTTTTGAGAGATCAAATTTCTTTTTCAATGACATTAATGTCCTCAACTTTTTCATCATTTCCTTTTAAATTGTTAATAATAACAATTAAATGTGATAAGTAGTCATAGATACTCTCACCTTCCTTCATGTGCACAACATCGAGCTCCGCTCTTGGTGTTTGAAGATGAACCCTCTTCACTAGATCAACACTCTTGAAGATGGTGTCAAGGGTATCTCAATATTTCTTGATTTATGTTTTTTCAGTAATCTTTTTAAAGGTTGATTAATCCAACACTTGATAAAGGAGGAACAACACCTTGTTATCTTTCTTCCTTTGATTTTTGAGATCCGTCTTTTCTTCATTTATGAAGGTGGATTCTTCCTCTATAGTGGGTACTATATACCCATCAGTGACGATCTCTCATAGTTCTTGTGTCTCGAATAATTCCTTCATTTGGATGCACCACCTTTCATAGTTGTGCTTATAAAACTTCGGAACTTGTGGATGGATTACAGTGTTCATATTTGAAAATTGAAGGATTTCTTGGTTTCTACCCTTTGATACCAGTTTGTTGGTCATACAAGCCAAAAATATGATAAATAAAAATGGTACATCACAAGAAAATAGCTTTCAAGATTTGTGTTTCACATAGATTTCATAGACAACACAAACCAGTCTATTTAAAGACTTTTCCTCAAAAATGAAAGGACTCCAAAAACATTACATTGGAATATAAATTAAAGGAACAAAAAACAACACATAAAAAATTAAATGCTTGCATCGAAATGAAGAGGGCTCAAAAAACATGGATAAGGAAAAGGGAAAAGGAGCCACAAATAGAGAAAGAGCCACATGGGAAACTTTGGGAATGCTCCTTCTTTGTAAACACAACTGAAGCCTTTATTTGGTTTTTATTTCCAACACTCTCCTCATACATAATAGGACAGTACCAATTTTTGGAATATTGTAGAACAATGGTAACTAGTTAGTGGTTCCTCTCACAATGAAAATCATCTCACACCCTGATTCAATCATCTTTACTCAATCATGGGCCAACCAGGACTAGGAAATATAGCATATATCTTCATAATCAACACCCTTCAGCACCCACCCCTCGTAGATTCCCCTCTCAATCCTCACCTTCACAAAGAAACTCTCTGTGGACACCGCAAGAAGCCTCTTAATAGACCCGCAGTATGCCCCGTTCACCACCCTCACAAGGCCTCCATTCTGAGGGATCACTGTCTCCAGCTCTACTTGGTCCACCCGCACTATGTGCCTACTCTCTGACATCTCAATCTCCCCCACGTACGGATCTACCACCTTACTCACCCACACATTCTTCTTGTAGTTCCCCTTTGCTTCTAGTTCCTTTCTCATCACCTTTACCACGATCCCCTCGCACACCTAGTAATCCTTCTTGTTTCTCAGCTCCTTTACATTCTCCTCCTCTCTCATCAATTCATTATGAGTGAATTTTATAACTAGTATGATCAAATCATTGTTGAAACATGACTGATAGAAAAGAATAAATCTCATGCACAATCACCACAACAAGATTGAATCTCTAAAGGTTTCCAATCATACCTAGAACCCTGGTCATAAGTAACGACTACCGATATAACAAATAATAATGAACATTTGAAAATGCATAAATTTGGAACATTAATCAACTAATGTCAAAACCAAATTATTATATTAATTTTCTATGAGCTCAAATTCTTATAGTAAATCTTATCTAAATATGAAAACTCAATAAATTCCTATGAGAATCATTACAATTATATGAACAAGTTTAGATGAAATGCATCCATTTTTTAAGGAGGGTAAATTTTAGATATCAAGAAAGACTAGTCGTAAAAGCAATATATTGTCAATAATAATCTTATATATTTAACACACTTTTTCCATCAATTTGATTAAACATAATTTTGGTAAAATAAGAAAAACATGTTCCATCCACCTAGTGGGTACCACCCAATGCTTGAAAACATCCCTTCAACTTAAACCCAATAAGAATACACCACCAATTTTTCATTTGAAATCAATAAGATGCTTCATTGAAGAATTTTTTTTCAAACACATGGAATTCCTTATAAGATCATGAAAACTTACTAATAACATGATTTAATAAAATATGATTCAACCATGTCAATATTCACTACCACAAATACGAACAAGGGAAGAACTTGAGTTTTATTCAGAAAGAGTTGATAAAAGTGGTAGTTTTATCAGCGCTAGAAAAAAGTGCTGATAAAAAGGATACTTTATCAGTGCTAATAATAGCACTGATAAAAGTTTCTAAAAGAAAATAGTATTAATTTATATAAAAATATTTTAATTATATTCAAAAATAATGTTTATATGTATACATTAAATAAAAAATGCATGTTTATTATGTTTATTATGTTTATGTTTTATTTATGTTTATTATGTTTATTAGTTTTAGTTATATCTTTATTATATATTTATTATACTATATTTTTATAATATTATATATAAATACATTTTAATATATATATATATATACAAATACTTATTAAATATATATATATATATATATATATATATGTTTCCAAATGAATGTGTCAATTGATGCATACATTCTTCTCATGAATATATGTCATTATTTACCCTAATATTGTCCATATATACTATAGTACTATATATACTTGGTGTATTCATTCATTTCCTATATATATGAAGATTTATATTCTCTTAAATACTTAAAATCGCAATAAATATATTTAAATAAATAATAAATGTATTTATTATATTTAAAAATATAAATATTTAGTTATATATAATTATTTAATTTTTAAATATATTATATATAATTATAATTACATATAACTGATTAAATATAAATATGTTTAAATAATTATAAAATTACAAAATATTTTTTTAAATGATAAATATATATTTATGAATACCTTTTGAATATATTTATTTATAAATATATGTATTTAATGAATATATACATAAACATAGACATATATATATATATATATTTAAATACTTATGAAATTAAAATTAAAAATAATATATCAATTTACCTTTATATATATTTAATTATAATTTAAATTATAAAATTATATATATATATAATTATAATTTATACACAAACACAAACATAAATATATATATATATATAATTATAATTTATATTATTAAATTATAATAAGTATATTAATTATATATATTTCTAAAATTATAAATGTTTTAAATATATTGGTTATAATTTTATAATTCTGAATAAATGGTATCTTTTATCAACGCTAATTAAGAAGAGCTGATAAAACATCCATTTATCAGTGCTTTTTTAGTGCTGATAAAGTCATGTTTTATCAATGCTTTTTATCTAGTGCTGATAAAAGTGTTGTCGGGTTTTATAAATTAACCCTGACTTTCTCCTTCTTCCTTGCACACCTAGTAATCCTTCTTGTTGCTCATCTCCTTTGCATTGTCCTCCTCTCACATCAATTCATCCACCATTTCCATTTTTCTTCCCTCTGAGTAGCCACTGATGATGTGGTTTGGGTTTTGGCCAAACACCTCCATTTTCTGCTGGTGGCTCTCGATCATGTAGTGGCACTTGAACCCGTTCTCATCCCAGCACTGCTTCTGGCACATCTGACAATACCACTGAAGTTTTTGAAGCCCCTTCAATTTGACATTTTAGTCAATAGAAAAAATCACCTACATTTTAACAATCAACAAAAAACAAATCATTATGAGTGAATTTTCTAACTATTATGATCAAAACATTGCTAAAACATGACTGTTAGAAAAGAATAATTTTCATGCACAATCACCACAACAATATGGAATCTCTAAATATTTCTAGTCATACCTAGAACCCTGATCAGAAGTAACAACTACCAATAAAAAAATAATGAACATTTGAAAATGCATAAATTTGGAACAGTAATCAACAAATGTCAAAACCAAATTATTATATTAATTTTCATTGATCTCAAATTCTTATAATAAATCTTATCTAAATAGGAAAACTCAAAATATTCCTACCAAAATCATCACAAATATATGAACATGTTTAGATGAAATGAAACCATTTTTTAAAGAGGGTAAATTTTACAGCTCAGGAAAGACTAGTTGTAAAAGCAATTTATTGTTAATAATAACCTTGTATATTTAACACAATTTTTCCATCAATTTTATTAAAGTTAATTTTGGGAAAACAAGGAAAACATGTTTCATCCACGTAGCGGGTACCACCCAATGATTTCAAACATCCCTTAAATTTAAATCCAATAAGAATACACCACCAATTTTTCATTTGAAATCAACAAGATGCTTCATTGAAGCATTTTTTCAAACATGTGGAATTCCTTATAAGATTATGAAAACTTATTAATAACATCATTTAATAAAACATGATTCAACCATGTCAATATTCACTACCACAAATATGGGCAAGGGAAGTGCTCAAGTTTTATCAGCGCTAATTAGAAAGCACTAATAAAAGTGGGACTTTTATCAATGCTAGAAAAAAGCGCTGATAAAGTCCCACCTTTATCAGTTCTAACAAAAAGCTCTCATAAAAAAGAAGACTTTATCAGCACTGATAATAGCTCTAATTAAAGTTTTTAATAGAAAATATTATTAATTTATATAAAAATATTTTAATTATATTCAAAAATAATATTTATATGTATACATTAAATAAAAAATGCATGTTTATTATGTTTATGTTTTATTTATGTTTATTATGTTTATTAGTTTTAGTTATATCTTTATTATATATTTATTATACTATATATTTATAATATTATATATAAATACTTTTTAACATATATATACAAATACTTATTAAATATATATATTTAAATAAATTTTTATGTTTCCAAATGAATGTGTCAATTGATGTGTACGTTCTTCTCATGAATATATGTTTATTTTTTACCCTAATCTTGGCCATATATACTATAATACTCTATATACTTGGTGTATTCATTCATTTCCTATATATATGAAGCTTAATCTACTCATAAATACTTAAAATCACGATAAATATATTTAAATAAATAATAAATGTATTTATTATATTTAAAAATATAAATATTTAGTTATATATAATTATTTTGTTTTTAAATATATTATATATATTTATAATTATATATAACTAATTAAATATAAAAATGTTTAAATAATAATAAAATTACAAAATATTTTTTTTAAATGATAAATATATATTTATGAATTCCTTTTGAATATATTTATTTATAAATATATGTCTTTAATGAATATATACACAGACACAGACATATATATATATATATTTAAATACTTATGAAATTAAAATTAAAAATAATATATCAATTTACATTTATATATATTTAATTATAATTTAAATTATAAAATTATATATATATTTAATTATAATTTATACACAAATACAAACATAAATATATATATATATTTATATATTTAATTATAATAAATATATTAATTATATAAATTTATAAAATTATAAATGTAATAAATATGTTGGTTATAATTTTATAATTATGAATAAATGGTATGTTTTATCAGCGCTAATTAAAAAGTGCAGATAAAACATCTATTTATCAGTTCTTTTTTAGCGCTGATAAAGATGGGCCTTTATCAGCGCTAAAAAGTGATGATAAAGTCATGTTTTATTAGCGCTTTCAATTTTAGCGCTGATAAAACATACTTTTATCAGCACTTTTTTAGCGCTGATAAAGATGGGCCTTTATCAGTGCTAAAAAATCATTGATAAAGGCATGTTTTATCATCACTTTTTATATAACGATGATAAAAGTGTCGTCGGGTTTTATAAATTAACCCTAACTTTCTCCTCCTTCCTCGCACCCTCAAGCTCTCGTGGAAGTTGATCCCTACCATCGTTGTTGTTGTCGCTATCACGATCGCCGCCTCCTCTCCTCCCTCCTCTCCTCCCTCCTCTCTTGCCTCTTCCTCCTCCTTGGCCACCAACTCCTCTTCCGCCGTAAACCGAGCTTCATCGCGTGACTCTCCTCCACTGCGAACTGAGCTTCGCTGCCGACTCCTCCACCAGTGTCTCTCCTCTGTCGCGCCTCTCTATTAGGAGGTACATTAATCATGCAGTCCCTATACTTGGGATGAAATTTTTTTAGAGGATGTATAAGCTGGGTAATTGAATCTACAAGTTCATGGGACCGTTTTATATTATTTGGGGCTGGATAGAATCACATGTAGGGGGTATGAGTTCATCAACAACCAATGAATATCGGACGCTCAATTCTAGACATAGTTAAAATGTATAAGTGGGGTGAACTCATAGGCCTTGGGAGAATAGGATGTGATGGACCATTGCAATTACCATGACTATTTTTTATACACCCCTTATTCTTCTCCTAATGGTACCCTAGAAAATTATGTATCTTTAAATAAAACTAGATGGGTTTAACTCATTTCCTTGGGGGAGGGTGTTCTGGTTTCCAGAATTGATGGAGATCTAATCTTTGAAGGGTATTCAGATTTTTTATTTTCATGTCAGTTCCATTGCATCCAAAATATATCCCCTATGTCGATTAATAGAGCTTGTTTAGAAAAGAATCAAATTGAAATGCACAAATTTTCTTTATTTTCACATGGAAAGACATGGGCTCCTAGATTGATCATTTTCCAACAGATAACACTCCCAGTATTGACAAGTCCTGTGATGATGCCTGGATCTACTCATACCCAAATGGCCAATTGGAAAAGAAATTATTCATTGTTAAGTGTCCTCCTATAGCTGATTCTAGAGAGTTTTAGGGGATATAAAAAGATTCCTTTAGGCTGGAAAATGGGATTACACCATGGAAGAACATTGTTTATAAAATACATAAGAAGTGGTTGGAGGTCTGGGGTTTATGCCCTCAAAATACTAGTTTCACCCTCATGACACAAGCTACTCAGCCATCTTCCTGAGTGTCTATCCCCTCAGAGGTTGAATATCCCATGGCTTGGAGGGATTGGGAAATATGGATGAATTATATTCCTATTGATAGGATTTTCATCTTCCTTCAGGGGAAGGAAATAATTTTCACTGGGTATGGTGGCATATCTGAACCTGAAATAATTTATTACATGGAGTGGCCTGATTTGTTGGAATATTACATTCAGTACATTGAACCCTTCATTCCTTAGAACTGAGGTCAATTAGTATTTCCAATGTGGGTAATTGAACTTTTGAGACCATACAAAAAATTATTTAAGATAACTGCAGTGCTTTATAGGGTAATGATAAGGTATGTAACACCCCAAGATTTTTGAAAATAAATATTGAATTCATTTTATAATCTAGTCATTAAACACAACTTTGCCTCTACTGTGTTTGGAATTTTGAATAACGGTCATCTAGAGTTGTGACCAGTGAGTCATTTGGAGTCTTTTAGAACAAACTTGATTTTTGGTGAATAGTAACATAACCTTATGAATAGTAATATGACCCTTATGAATAGTAAATAATGATATTATATTATTTTCTTAATATAATAAGATAATGAAATCTTAATTGATTTTTCAATGTGATGTAAAACTAATTATACCTTAAAATTGTTATTTTTCGAATTAACTATGATTTTATTTAAAAATTAAATTAATAATATTTAAAAAAAATTGAAAATAGATTTCATTTTTCAATTCTACACATCGAAAAATGGTAGGGGTGAATTTTTGGGGTTTTTCTAAAATACTTGAATTTTGTGAATAGTAAAAAATACAGTTTTGAGTTTTCGGTAGTTTAATGACATCATAATGTCATAATAATTATGATAAAAGGCTGTTCGAATTTTGTACAGTAACATATGACATGAGGTGTTCCAAGTGGCTAAAATCATGGGCAAATACAATGGGAAATTCCATGGTTTGGAAAAAACCACTAATGAGGTGTCCCTTTGAAATTATTAAAAAACTTCCTCTCTTTTTCTATAAATACCCACTCATCCATTCGTTTTCATTCATTCCAAATCCCTCATACTTGAAGATCTTGTGGTTTTACCTCTCTAGGAGTCCTCCCAAGGTATCCTTAATCCCTCAAGGTCCCAACCTTCACGTTCTAGGAGTTACTCTACAAGGTATGGGAATCCTTCACCCTCCTCTTTTAGTTGACAGTTATTTTATGTTATCTCTTTGAATTTCCATTCTAATATATTGGGGTTTGATTTTATGTATTCTTATTACTTTTCTTTTTATTTCAATATGATGAGGTTCCATTTTTATCTCATCATTTCATTTTATAAAATTTTAAGCGACGTCGTTAGGCTGTCGAATTTTCATAAAGGATCTCTCACCTTTTCTCTTATTTTCAAGATCATCTTTTTTCTTTTTCTCTACTCACATCCTCTGTCCAAATGACCATGATAAAGTCCAGTATCATCTATATACTAGAATAATATCATGTTAATGGAAGAACCATCATCAATATTCTTACTCCCACCCTTTTATTTTTATAAACGAAATCAACGTCCATGAGGTTCCAATTTATAACCTTCATGGAGGATGAAGTTTAGTACTTCAATTTCTCCTTCATTACTGGTCATGAAACCATTTTAATGGTTGAAAAAAACTATAATAAATTTATCATAACCTAATTAATATTCAGGAACTATTATATGTACATATTATTAAATCATATGACAAAACTAGTTCATAATAATCCAAATACCACCAAATAATCAAAGTGGTTTTCATCTAATGAATCATCCTCATTACATGTAAAAAAATGATGTGAATTACCATTAACAATTATAGATGTTCATAAATAATATGTAATTTCAATTCTGGATATTTACAACCATTCCACATGAACTTCATTACTTAAATACAATTGAACCGATTATGAAAATCAAGAAAACAAACACTCCAGGATGACAGAATTCAATATAATAACTTATAAATAATAACATAAATGAACTAACCAGAATTATGATAAACTAAATACATGTCTATTAGGTTCTGAAATAAGTTATTTATATGTATAATTTCATATTCCAGGACCTTAAGTTCAATAGGGTAACACATTCGGACTTAAGGTAAGGGTTTTTCCACATGAACTTCCATTTCCATTCGGGTTATTTTCATTGTCTAAATTACCTCAATGAAATTTTGATGTATTATTATATACTCAACATAAATTCTGTTTGAGTGTTATATATATGTACACAGACCAGAATACTTCTTTATTTTATGGTTAGTTACATGTTTTAAAAAGAGCTTTCAAATTGTTTCTGAAATACAAGCTCAATCCAAGGGAATTTCTCTAATTCTTACCTATTTTAATGGGAAATATATAATCATTTTTTGGAAACCATCATATCTATAAAATCACTCATTTTTTATGAAAATAATATCTTACTTCACTTCTAGTTTTATACAAATATTTTTCCAAAAGAACTCTTCTTTTCAAAGTAAAAGAGTATTTATTTCAAGAATTACTCGAAGAATTTGTAAGAGTATCTCCCTATATTTCAACACTCTTGTTGATTTTTATGTATTATTTGGATTAGTATTACATTTTATCATCTACCATATTTAATTTAATGGTTTATGATTATTTTGTCTATTGATGTTCTATCTTAAAACCATTCATCAGTTTACTTTGAATGGTTAGTGTTTTTGCCTAATGTTCAGGGAAATCTATTTACATTTCATATATTAGTTTCAATATGAATGTGTAAGTTAATTATTTTTATCCCCATTCATATGAAGAATGCATTGGACATAGTAAGTGTCAGGTGGGGCCTGCTATAGCCCCTCGATGCATTGGTAGGTCTCATGAGACAAACTATGGTCTTGGCACAAGGCCTTGACAAAATGATTATTTATGGTCTTGGCACGAGGCCTTGACGGTATGGATATGTTGTCCCACATTATGCATTTTCTCATTATGAATATAATATTGAGGGTTCATGTGGTTATTCGACTAGTAGAATACCCATGATTATATTATGTTATGAAAATATTTACTCAGCTCATATTTTTGCCATATTATGTTAAAGTTTATTTCTAAAGGCATGTGTTTTCAATTATTCACCATGTCTAATGTTTATGTTATCTTCTGGTATATTTCTTACCCTTACTGAGCGTTTGATCTCACCCCTTTATTATGATTCATTTCCACAGGGCAGGAAGAATTCTATTATTAATGACATACTGAAATAACCTAGGAGTTATGGAAGTTGTCTAAGGAGTTTCTATGTTGTTTTTCATTTCATGTTGTAATGATGAACTTATGTATATATCTTGTTTCCAATAATACTAAACTACTCGGTCCTTTGGGATGCTTATTCCTTGTTTTTATGCCAATGTAACCAATAAGGCACTGGCTCTGGGCAACTGCGGTCGGGTCCTTATAGTTGGTATCAAAGCAAGTTTAGTAGAATACTTGGAAACTAGATTTAGAAAACGTAGAATTAGGGAAGAGTCCCTAAGTTAGTCTTTGAAGATATACATACAATAACATCCTGATATTTTGGTAAGGAATAGATTGTGTGGATCTTTCAAGCAATACATCCATTTCTGGATACGATCAGACAGAGGCAGCTCTGGCATAGATGTATCTAGGGGTAAAACACAAAAACACCGCTTTGATCTAGACTCGAACAGGAACTGGTGCACGACAATGGGCCTTGTTGTGCTCTTGGTTATGACACTCCTTGGGGATATGCTTAGGATAATTCAAATTTTCTTTACAAGCCATTATAAAGGATTGAAATGTAAAATTTTCCTCAAAGAAACCATTTTTGTGAATATGGGATTAGCCATACGTAGGATCTTAATTTTTTCTAAGTATTTTGTTAAGTTAAGATTATAAATTATGATTCATAACCTAATCTAGTGTATTCCATAATCTAGATATGGCGCCTGGTGGAAGGAATGGAAACCGCACAAACACACGTGTCCCCTGTAGGTATTTCCCTCTGATGCAAGATAATGATGTTGGATCTAGTGCTGAGCAACTCATAACTATACTGGGACAACTTACTCAGGTTATGAATAATACTCTTACCTGTATGGAGCATCCAGATCCACCATGTGGAGGAGCTATGTTAGATCGATTTATGCGACAACAACCTCCATCATTCAATGGGACTACAAACCCATTTGTAGCAGAACAGTGGATATGTTCCCTTGAGAATATATTTCTTGCTTTGGGATGTAATGAAAGAGAGAAGGTTGTCATGGCAGTTTATCATCTAACGGGTGATACAGATCAGTGGTGGTCTTTAATCCAAAACACAAAGGAGGAGGAAGAAATATAAGATATGTAATGGAGGGATTTTAAGGAAATATTCTTAGAAAAATATTTCCCTCGTGAACAGCGAGCAGATATGGAGAGGTAATTCTTGAATTTTAGGTAGAAGGAGGATGAAAATGTTTCCAAGTATGAAGCCAACTTTACAAGGCTGGCAAGGCATGTTGTGGACTACATACGTAATCTAAGGAGAAATATTGATCGATTCTTTGATGGTTTAAAACCATTCCTCTGAAGGGCTCTAATCTCCCAAAGATTTGAATCATATGAAGATATAGTCTCAGGTGCTATCAAGACAGAAAATGAAATCTCTAAGTCCTATGACTTTAAAGGAAAGTAAGAGAAGAAGAGGTCTAATGAAAACTCTGGGAAAGGAAATAAGGAAATGGGGAATAAGGGAATAGTTTAATTTTCATCATGTAGTAATTGTGGGAAGAAACACCCTCGCACTTTCCTGAAGGGAATGGGAGTCTGTTACAAGTGCGGAGAAAATTTCCACTTATCTCGGGATTTTAAGAGGAAGAAAGAAGATACCAATGTTCTATTCTACAATTTCAGGGAGATAGGACATTATGCACATGAATGTCCTAAGAGTCAGAGAAATGTTCCCCATATAAGGCCAAGGGAGCAAGGCCAAGCTTATGCGGTCACAACTGCGGAGGTTGAAGTTCCTAACAAAGTGGTGGCAGGTACATTGATTGTTTCATCCAATTTAGACAATACTTTATTTGATTCTGGATCTTCACATTCATTTATATCTTCCCAATTTTCCAAGAAAATTAGATATGTCCAATTTGATTTAATAAATGAGTTATCAGTCAAAACTCCTAGTGAATATATCATTGCAACAAAGGTGTGTCAATTAGTCCCCCTCATGGCACATAAACGTGCTTTAGTTTCTAACCTTATCATCATACCAATGGTTGACTATGATATAATTCTTGGTATGGATTGGATATCAAATTATGATGCGAAGATCTACTATAAGAAGAAGGAAGTTACAATTTTCGAGAATGGTGTAGAATCCCTTATTTTTAGAGCAGAAACCTCACCATGTGATTATCATCTAGATCCACCCCCAGTAGCTCTACTGAATTCAATTATTAAAGAATGAAGGAAATGAAATAAATATGGGTGAGGAGAAGAATGTACAGATATTGGACATACCTATTGTGAAAGAATATGTTGACGTCTTTCCATAGGATTTACCTAGACATCCTCCGGAGTGGGAAATTGAGTTTTCCATTGACTTAATTCCTGGTTTAAGGCCCATATCAAAGACCCCTTATAGAATGTCCACTGTGGAATTAGTGGAACTAAAGAAACAACTTGAGGAATTGAGTGATAAAGGATTTATTATCCCTAGTGTTTCTCCATGGGGAGCCCCTGTCCTCTTTGTCAAGAAGAAAGATGGATCCTTGAGGCTGTGCATTGATTATAGAGAAATCAATGATATTACAATAAATAATAAGTATCCACTACCATGAATTGATGATTTATTTGATCAAATTCATGGAGACCAATATTTTTCTAAGATTTATCTTCGATCTGAATATCATCATTTGCTTGTGAGGAAGGAAGACATTCCAAAAATAGCATTTCAAACCAGCTACAGGCATTATGAGTTTACGGTAATTCCTTTTGTACTAACTAATGCACCATCTGTCTTTATGGATCTAATGAATATATTTTTCAAGTATTATCTTGATGACTTTTTAGTGGTGTTTATTGATGATATCTTGGTATACTCTAAAAGCTATAAAGATCATGAAAATCATTTGCGCACTATTCTGAAGACACTTAGAAGAAGTAAATTATATGGGAAGTTTAGAAAGTGTGATTTTTGGCTCCAATCAGTTGCCTTTATGGGACACATTGTCTCTAAGGATGGAATATCTATAGATCCTATGAAGACAAAGTCTATGCAATAATGGAATACTCCAACGAACATAACTGAGGTACGTAGTTTTATTGGTTTAGCAGGTTATTATCGGCGTTTTGTTCAGAACTTTTCTTGTTTAGCCAACCTAATGACCAAGATCACATGAAAAGGGGTTAAGTTCGCATGGATAAAGAAATGTGAAGAATGTTTTGAAGAATTTAAGAGGAGGTCAGTGAACACTCTGATCCTAACCCTACCATCAGGGAATGATGGGTTTGTTATCTATAGTGATGCATCAAAGAAAGGACTTGGTTGTGTCCTTATATAGAATGATCGATTGATTTCATATGCATCTAGATAGCTAAAAATTCATGAAAAAAACTATCCAACTCATGATCTTGAGTTAGCAGTGGTAATCTTTGCTCTGAAGATTTGGATATATTACCTCTATGGAGAAAAATGTGAGATATATACAGATCATAAGAGTTTGAAATATATATTCTCACAGAAAGAACTCAACATGAGACAAAGGAGATGGATTGTGCTACTCAAAGACTATGATTACACAATACACTACCACCCGGGTAAGGTAAATAATGTAGCAGATGCTTTGAGCAGAAAGTATCATGGAGTTCTGAACAAGATGAGAGTTGAAAGGGATCCTTTGTTCATGGATCTAGTAAAGATGGATATGTGAATTATCAAGGAAGTTAACACATCACTACTTTTTCAGATAGTTGCTAAACCTTCTTTACTGAAGAGGATAAAAAGTTCTCAGGCTGATTATGAGGAATTTCAAAAGAAAATTAATGCTTTAAATGATGGGAAGTTGACTGAATTTGTATGTGAAGGTGGCATTTTGAGATTCGGGAAGAGGCTTTATGTTCCCGCTATTCCTGAGCTAAATAAGGAACTATTGGATGATGCACATAGCTCTAATTTCTCTATACACGCTGGTAGCACAAAGATGTATCAAGATCTCCAAGAAAGCTTTTGGTGGGACAATATGAAAATGGAGATTGCTGAATATACATCAAAGTGCCTGGTATGTGAACAAGTGAAGGCTGAGAGGCAAAATTCTAAGGGGATGATGCAACCACTACCCATACCAACATGGAAGTGGGAGAACATTACCATGGACTCTGTCACTAGACTTCCAAGGAAATCTAGAGGAAAAAATGTTATATGGGTCGTTGTGGATCATCTTACAAAGATATCTCACTTTATCATGATTTGAGAGTACTTCTCATTGGATCAACTTTCATGGATTTACGTCAAAGAAGTGGTAAGGCTGCATGGATTACCACTATCTATTGTATCTGACTGTGATCCTAGATTCATCTCAAAGTTTTGGAAAAGTCTCCAACATGATCTAAGAACTAAACTGAACTTCAGTACGGCCTATCATCCTCAAACTTATGTCCAATATGAGTGGACTATTCAGACACTATAAGACATGTTGAGAGCATGTTCTATGGAATTAAAAGGAAGATAGTACCAACATCTTCCACTGGTTGAATTCTCCTACAACAACAGTTTCCACTCGAGCATCTGAATGGCACCATATGAACACCTTTATGGGAAAAGGTGCAGAAAACCGGAGTGTTGGGATGAATTCAGTGAGCATAAGCTGCTAGGACCTAAAATGGCTAAAGAAATGGTGAAGAAGGTGAAAACCATTCAACAGCATATCAAGGCATCCCAAAGTCAACAGAAGAGTTATGTGGATATCTGTCGACGAGACCTTGAATTCAAAGTTGGAGACCTATTATTTCTACACATATCTTCATGGAAGAAGGTCATGAGATTTTGGAAGAAAGGAAAGCTAAGTCCCAGGTATATCGTTCCCTTTTAAATCCTTGATTGAGTCGGAGTTGTGTCCTATCGACTGGCACTTCCACCTACCATGTCGAAAGTACATGATGTCTTTCATGTATCCCTCTTAAGGAAGTACATACCAGACCCTTCACATGTACTCTCTTTAGAGGTGGTACTATTGGAGGATGATCTTTACTATGAGGAGCATCCAGTGAGAATCTTGGATCGTAGAGACAAACTTCTATTCAACAAGACTACTCATCTGGTCAAGGTACTATGGTGAAACCATAAGTACAAAGAGGCAACATGGGAACTGCATGAAGCAATGAAGGAAAAGTACCCCACCTGTTTTTGGCCTATATTGTAAAATGAAATTTCAAGGATGAAATTTTCATAAGGAGGGGAGAATGTAACACCCCAAGATTTTGAAAATAAATATTGAATGCATTTTATAATCTAGCCATTAAACACAACTTTGCCTCTATTGTGTTTGAAATTTCAAATAACGGTCATCTAGAGTTGTGACCGGTAAGTCATTTGGAGTCTGTTAGAACAAATTTGATTTTTGGTAAATAGTAACATATCCTTATGAATAGTAATATGAATAGTAATATGACCCTTATGAATAATAACTAATGATATTATTTTATTTTATTAAGATAATAAGATAATGAGATCTTAATTTATTTTTCAATGTGATATAAAACTAATTATACCTTAAAATTATTATTTTTCAAATTAACTATGATTTTATTTAAAAATTAAATTAATAATATTTATAAAATTATTTTTCAAAAATGTATTTCATTTTTAAATTCTACACGTCGAAAAAAGGGAGGGGTGATTTTTTGGAGTTTTTCTAAAATACTTGAATTTTGTGAATAGTAAAAAATACAGTTTTGAGTTTTTAGTAGTTTAATGACATCATAATGACATAATAATTAAAATAAAAGGATGGTAGACTTGTGTACAGTAACATATGACATGAGGTTTCCCAAGTGGCTAAAACCATGGGCAAATACCATGGGCAAGCCCATGGTTTGGAAAAAACCACTAATGAGGTGTCCCTTTGAAATTATTAAAAAACTCCATCTCTTTTTCTATAAATACCCACTCATCCATTCATTTTCATTCATTCCAAATACCTCCTCCTCAAAGATATGGTTTTTTTACCTCTCTAGGAGTCCTCCCAAGGTTTCCTTAAGCCCCCATGGTCTCAACCTTCACGTTCTATGAGTTACTCTACAAGGTATGGGAATCCTTCACCCTCCTCTTTTAGTCAACACTTGTTTTATGTTATCTCTTTGAATTTCCATTATAATATGTTGGGGTTTGATTTTATGTATTCTTATTACTGTATTTGTTATTTCAATATGATGAGGTACCTTTTTTCTCTCATCATTTCATTTTATGAAATTTTAAGCGATGTCGTTAGGCTGCCGAATTTCACCTTTTCTCTTATTTTCAAGATCATCTATTTTCTTTTTATCTCCTCACATCCTCTGTCCAAATGACCATGATAAACTCCAGTATAATCTATATAATGGAATAATATCATGTGAATGTAATAACCATCATCAATATTCTTACTCCCTCCCTTTTATTTTTATAAACGAAATCAACATCCATGAGGTTCCAATTTATAACCTTCGTGGACGACGAAGTTTCGTTCTTAAATTTCTCCTTAATTACTGGTCATGAAACCATTTTAATGGTTAAACCAGAACATAATACATGTATCATAGCCTAATTAATATTCAGAAACCAGTATATGTGCATATTATTAAATCATATTACAAAACTAGTTCATAATAATCCGAATACCGCCAAATAATTGAAGTGGTTGTCATCTAATGAATCATCCTCATTACATGTAACAAAATGATGTAAATTACCATTAACAATTCTTTATGTTCATAAATAATATTTAATTTCAATTATGGAGATTTAAAACCATTCCACATGAACTTCATTACCTAGAGACAAGTGAACCGATTATGAAAATCAAGAAAACAAACACTCCAGAATGACGGAATTCAATATAATAACTTATAAATAATAACATAAATGAACTAAAAATAATTATGATAAACTAAATACATGTCTATTAGGTTCTGAAATAATTTATTTATATGTATAATTTCATATTCCAGGACCTTAATTTCAAGAGGGGAACACATTCGGACTTAAGGTAAGGGTTTTTCCACCTGAACTTCCATTTCCATTCGGGTTATTTTAATTGTCTAAATTACCTCAATAAAATTATTATGTATTATTATATACTCAACATAAATTATGTGTGAGTGTTCTATATATTTACACAAACCATAATCCTTCTTTATTTTATGTTTATTTACATGTTTTAAAAGGAGCTTTCAAATTGTTTTCGAAATACAAGCCCGGTCTAAGGGAATTTCTCTAATTCTTACTTATTTTAAGGGGCACTCTATAATCTGTTTTTGGAAACCATTATATCTATAAAATCACTCATTTTGTTATGAAAATAATATTTTACTTCACTTCTGGTTTTATACAAATATTTTCCAAAATAACTCTTCTTTTCAAAGTAAAAGAGTATTTATTTCAAGAATTACTTGAAGATTTTATAAGAGTATCTCCCTCTATTTCAACACTCTTGTTGATTCTTATGTATTATTTGGATTAGTATTCCATTTTATCATCTACCATATTTAACTTAATTTTTTATTATTATTTTGGCTATTTATTTTCTATATTAAAACCATTCATCAGTTTACTTTGAATGGTTAGTGTTTTTTCTTAATGTTCGGGGAAATCTATTTACATTTCATATATTAGTTTCAATATCAATGTGTATGTTGATTATGTTTATCCCCATTCATATAAGTAATGAATTGGACATAGTAAGTGTTGGGTGGTGCCCTCTATATCCCCTTGGTGCATCGGTAGGTCTCATGAGATAAACTACGGTCTTGGCACAAGGCCTTGACAAAATGATTATTTATGGTCTTGGCACGAGGCCTAAACGGTATGGATATGTTGTCCTGCATTATGCATTCCCTCGTTATAAATATAGTATTGATGGTTCATGTGGTTATTCTATTAGTAAAATACCTATGATTATGTTATGTTATGGCAATATTTACTCATCTCATATTTTTTTCCATATTATGTTCAAGTTTATTTCTAAAGGCATGTGTTTTAAATTATTCACCATGTCTAATGTTTATGTTATCTTATGTTGTATTTCTTACCCTTACTGAGCATTTGAGATCACCCCTTTATTATGTTTCATTTCCATAGGGCAAAAATAATTCTATTATGAATGACATGCTGAAATAACCTAGGAGTTATGGAAGTTGTCTAAGGAGTTTCTATGTTGTTTTTCATTTCAAGTTGTAATGATGAACTTATGTATGTATCTTGTTTCCAATTTTACTAAACTACTTAGTCCTTTGGGGTGATTATTCCTTGTTTGTATGCCAATGTAACCAATAAGGAACTGGCTCTGGGAAACTGGGTTCAGATCCTTACAAGGTAGATATTTTAGTTCCATTTGAATCTAGTGATATACCTTCTTCCTCAAAATTGGGGTCTCGGAAGTGCCCATCCTAGATTTACCAGACTCTATATTTTTCCTTGATGATGAGTGTTTCTTTGGATTTTTTGTGAAATGGGTAGTAGTAATCATGATGAATCCATGAATCTAATGGTCCCTTAAATGTGGAGTAGGAAGCATGATGTGATGATGTTTTGGATTCATGAAAGTGATGCCAAATAATTAATAGGGGGAGATTTTTCAGATTTAATTGAGAATTGGTGTTGGTATTGAATTTAATGGAAATGTTTTAATATTGGATTTATTGTATATAGGTTAGTATTTTATTTATTGGTAACATAATGGTGATGGATTTATTGTAAAAAATGTAATAAAACTGTGTTTTATAATCATGGATAGTGATAAAAAAAATCAGCATATGCTGATTATTGGTGTTGGATTTATTATTAACACATAATTGGTTATTGGATATTATTTTGGAAGTAGATGTCTAGAATGATATATGGTTGTTATGAAAGTTATTATAAAATAATTATTTTATATTTTTTGGAAGTTATTCTATAATAGGGGATGAATATGTTCAAAATAATGATTCTAGAATTTTGATAATGCAGTTGAGTTCGATGGAGTTAATTTGATAAATTTCATAAGTTGCAGAAAATACCATGGAATGAGTAAGTGTTACACCATGAGTATTGTTTCTAGAAAATTACAAATGCATAATAATCCCGATATATATAAAATTATTCAGCCCACATTTTAAATGAAATGGAAAGGTATGGACAACCTTATAGTGATACATGAAGGTCGCATGCACCAATGTGTAAGGTACTTAGAAAAGAGAATATGATGTCATAGAGAAGTCTGATAGAGTTTTGGATAGTTTTGGGAAGCAATTATATAAATTATATATATAGAAAATAAGTAACATCCTAACACTCTAATTCAATTTGATAAATATACATCATTCTATGGTTAGTTTCACGAGGAATAATTCATACCATGTACAGGTACCCATGAGAATTAAGATCCAAGATGTTTTGAAGGTGACTAGTTGATCACGCTATGGGATATGGAATATCAATATTCGTGAACTTTTTAATGAAAAAATAGATAACGCCATTTATATATAAGAGTTGTTCATTTAATGGTAATAATTGCCACACTATGAGGGGAATGTGTAAGAGTTATTCATGTCATATGGATTTTATACATTTTGTGAAGTGTCTTAGGAAGACCTTGGTGGTTCTTCCATCTTCCTTCTAAATACCTTTTTAATCCAATAAACCATCCAAAATTACGATTTTTATTAAGGGAGGCAAAGAAAAACAATACAAACAAGTGACCCTACCTAGGGAGGACGAAAGTACTATAGCCCAAGGGCATCACCCCGTATAAGGTTCACCCCCTCTGGTTTAAACTGAGAAACATTAGAAAGGCAACAAACCGGGAAACCTGAAGATGCAAGAGAGGCTAGATAGTCCGCCACTTTGTTCCCCTCCCTCCACGTATGTGTGACTCTCACGTAGTTGTTGAGTAGAAGCTTACAATTCCTCATGGTATATGAGATGGACCATGGAATGGTTCATTTACCTTTTAAGGCATCATGGATAATATTGGAGTCATTTTCCACCTCATTAATGATAATATCCCTCTCCTTGCAAATGTTGAGGCCAAAGAGAACCACGTTAGCCTCCACCCGAATTGGAGTGCCACTCCCATAATAAACCGAGAAATCCATCACCACTCTCCCCCGACAATCCCGAACGACCCCTCCTCCACACATCACACCCATACCACAAGAGCTATCTGTGTTGAGTTTGAGGCCATACCTAGGAGGTATCCACCGGATCCATCTCCCCATTAGACTAGCAGCATTCTGTGCACCTGCACTCCTCGAAACATAGAACGCACAAAGGGACGGTGCCTCCTTCCTGATGCTTTCCAGACTGACCAAATCATACAAGAGGCACCTGGTTCTGGCCACAACCGACCTGCCTGAGGAAGGAATCCCCTCGAACCGGGCACGATTCCTTGCCTGCCATAAAACCCAGCATCCCACAATGAAAATGACACGCCTCACCGCCAAGTCCGTTCCTGAGCCAATGGCCCCCTAGACCCAATGTTCCATGAAGAGATCGATGTTAACACATGGATTTCCATACGCCATGATAATTCCGAAGGAGATCCAAATCTGACGAGCCCATTCACCCGTGAAGAAGATGTGACTCAGTCTCTCTTTGTTTTTGAACATTCAGCATTGGAAACAGGAAGCCATGTCTAAATAATACCATGTTTTCTTACTTTCCCAAGTGTAGATGTCGGAATAAAACTTCATTATGATTTTTCACATGATTCAACCCATGAACTAAGTGACATACGATACTAACATCACCAAGTTCCCCTAACAACCTAAGCCCCGCTCTATAGGTTGACATCATTGATTAATTCTTGATCTCCTCTAATTAATAACCTTACATGAGTATCTATCATCTACCAGTGAAACTCATCCACTTATGCGCACACATAGAACCAACCACCTCTACCTATGGGTTAGGTTCACCTACACACCCCTCTTAATGTGCACCAAGAAATTCCATCACTACCAAAACATAAGCATGAACATATCTCATTGTCAGCTGAATATTTATACTCACAATCATTTCCAACAACTCCCATACATTCTCACATCACTGAACCCAATGGAATAACTCATGGACACATCCATTTATAAAAAAAATCAATAGTAATCCATTTCCCTTCAAAAAAAATTAAATATAATTTTCACTTCAATGTCTTAAAAAGTTGTTATGAAAAGGTTTATATTTTCACTTATATTTATTGTCTTAGGATTTTTTTTCCATTTAGTGATATTTTAGTCACAATTTATATTTTATTATGATATGATTTATTTTGGAAAATGAGAATTATAATATTCTATGATTTCTAAAGTTTGTGTTATGTGACTTTTTTTAAATTATTTAAGAAAATAATTATTTTTCCATTTCAATAATTCTTCCCACTCTTTCTACTTTATCTCCCCATACCTCTTATCTTCTCTATTTCCCATAGGTTTATCCTTCTCTCAGGAACTGAAATTCATTTTTCATGGGGATTTAGGGATTTGGGTTTTTTGAGTGTTTTCCATGGAAGGTGAAATGTTGTGTATTTGTTACCATTCGGTTTAAAGTATGTATTTCTTTTCTCTTCCTTTATTTTATAATTCATGGAATGTGTATACTTTATAAATTTATTTTCAATTAAAGTATAGTAATGTATAGGTTCTTAGAAGAAATTATAAATTTCTTTCTTAAATTCTAGGCTTGGAATAAGGGATTTTTCATAAGAATTTCATGTACTATTTTTAAATTAGATTAATTCTCATGAAAATCATATTTCAAAAGTTTAATAGGGTCATTTAAATGTTTTTTATAGTAAATTTAGATCATATTCCTTTTTTGGTTTTTCAAAGGAATTTTTCATGTACTTGGAGAATGTTTTGGAAAGAAAAATGGATTTTTTTCAGTGCTTCCAAAATCAATGAAATGATGAGACTTTAAATAAGGAGAGTGAGACTCTACATACTAAGTTGGTTTTCATGTGAAGACCCATTTTTTCACTTTAAAAAGTAAATGGTTTATTTCTCATGTGACCCTCAATGATTTCCCCTATACTTGTTTCACTAATTATGGGTTATTGATTATTTATATGATGGATGTATGATGTTAAAAGGGAATGTTATATGTGTTGGTATTGGAGGTGAGGTGCGGGAAATTTTTTTGGTAATTATCTTGATTCATTTCTCACCTCCATGGTTGTTTTTTATGGTAACTTGGGTGTCTAGGTGGGAGGTCTTGATTCATGCTACCCTAGTTGGTACACATACTTCTATGGTCCCCATAGTTGTGTTTAAGACAAGCCTAGTGGGAAGGTTCCATTATGATGAGTTAAGTATGGTTTAATTGGGTGGATCATGTTATTTTTGGATGAAACATATATCAGATGTTCGTCTATGTAGTTATAGTTTCGTTTTGGATCATCAGACACTAGTACCTAGGCTATATCCAATGACATTTTGTTTCTTGATCGGTGGTTCTATATAGAGGATTAAATTATTATATTGATTGCATCCCCCTTATGGTTGTTTTATTAGTATAACTATTAATATTGGTTTTATTTACTATTATATTGTTCCTTGATCACATGGTTCCCTTATTCATTGTGAATTTATTTTCACTAATTGATATGGGTTATTTATGAGATAATGAGTGTTTGATTTTCAAGTGGCAAACAAATTTATGTATTATGAGACAGGTAGTACCTATATTTCACACAAATTCATTGGGTAAAAGATCATATATCATGATATATAAAATTTATGTAAATAAGTTAATAATTCTATAGGTTTAAAAATGGTGAGTGTGATTTTGTTAAGATATACTCATAATAATACATGTGAATAAGTTAGAAAGTTTCTATATTCACGGGTGAGTGTGATGGTGTTAATATCTAATCATAAATTTAAATGTGAATATGGTTTTGAGTAGTCAGTGGGGGGTCGGAACACTGGAAAAGGAGTTCACCGACCAATGATGGGTTGGCCATTCCATAAGGTTGATTGGAGGAACATTGAAAACTACTGATCAGAGCTATATAGGGGGTGTCATGAGACATATAAGGCTTGTGGCCATCAATGATTTTCATTCGATAGATAGAGGGAAGTGAAAAGTACATATAGTGATTTTGTTAGGGGTTCACTTTTAAAATGATTAAAGTGTTTTGAAATGTTTCTTAAAAAATTATATGTGTTCAACCTACCCTTTTTTGGATTTAAATTGCTTTAAAATGGTTCAAAAAATAATAGGGGTTTTGAGAAAGGATGTTTGGAAATAATTAGTTTATTTTTAAAAGGGTATGTTATTTTAAAGAGGAATTTATGTAAATGGTTGGTTTTTTAATGGTATTTCAGCTGTGATTTTATAAATAGTTTTCAAATGATATTTAAAGTCTATAACTTTTTTAGCCTTGGTTAATTTTTATATCAATGTTTTGTGTATTTATTTTGTTAAATATTAATATCACTAAATCAAATAGTATAGATATGAATAAAGAATGGATGGATGTCAATCATTTGACAAAAGAGTATAAATATGGAGTGAAAGAATTCATAACGTTTTCAAAAGATCATGCATGTGGTTCTTCTCAAATCCTTTGTCCATGTTTACACTATTTTTATTCAAGACAAGTTAGTTCAGAGGAGTTGGAAGAACACTTAATTATCATGGAATAGATCAAATTTATAAATGTTGGAATAAACATGAGGAAAAAGAAAATGTATCTAGTTAATGGGTGACTTGCAGGTGAAGGAATTTCTGGAAAGGAGGTCGTCATAATCAATATTACAGATCAGGAGCAGGCCCACCATTATGTTTTGCATAACAGTTTGTAGGTTGAAACATATGTTGAAACCCACAATGAAATTCTTAGGCATTAGAATCCACCAAGTCCTGAAAAATAGATATCAAATAAATATAATCAATAGTTTATAGGATGGTTTTAGGACCATATTTTTAAGAAGTCAAATGAAAATCCAGACTCAATTTTAGAACGACTTTGATGACTAGCTGGAGGACCAAGTGTGTACATATTATCTTACAATTCTTATGTAATTAATGGTTATCCATTCTATACTAATGAACATGATGAACATAGTACCATATATAATATTATAGTTACACTTGTGGCTAAAATGATTCATGTTTCTGGTGATAAGGACAGAAATCTAATTTATGCAAATATGTCATATTTTGGCATCATCAAAAAAATATGGGAGTTGGATTATATGAAATCCTGAGTTATAATTTTTTAATGAAAGTGGGTTGATAACAGAAGTGATGTTAAAATAGATGAGTTGGGATTTGTGAAAGATTATTTTAGTAAGGAAGGGTACAAAGACGTACTATTTATAATGGCATCACAGGTAGTACAAGTATTTTATGTTCCAGATCCTGCAAACCAAAACTGATCAATTTTGTTGTTATTGACCAAAACCACTGAAGAGTCAGATGAAAATTCAATATAGGATGACCCTTTCATTAGAATTTCATAATCATTTCCTAGTGGTCCTAGTGTAGATAGAATTTTTTATGTCAAAGAAGACCACAATAAAGGAATTTGGATAGTCAATTGAGGGGTCAAATCTCTTCAACCTTTAAAAAAAAGAGTTCAATAATCAGGTTATATTTTTTTCTAATATATATCATGTTACTTTATGTTAATATCTATTAACTATTTATTTTATGTTATCTAAATTAAATGTTAAACCATTTTTCCAGATAATGAATTCTGCAAGTGATGATGCTCTCAATCCCCAAGTACAACAGGTTTATCAACCTGTTGTTTCTCATAGTGCAGATGAACAACAGGTTTCTCAACCTCTTACCTTATGTTAATTTCTATTAATTTCTGCTTTTATGTTATCTAAATTAAATGTAAAAATACTTTTCCAAGTAATGACTTCTACATGTGATGATTCTCCTAATCCCCAAGCACAATAGGTTTCTCAACCTACTGTTTCTCGTAGTGTAGACTAACAACAAGTTTATCAACCTATTGCCTTATGTTAATATATGTTCATTATTGATTTTATTTTATCTAAATTAAATGTTAAACAAATTTTTCAGATAATGAATTGTGCACGTGATGATGCTCCCAATCCCCAGGCACAACAGGTTTCTCAACCTGCTATTGCTCGCAGTGTAGACGAACAATAGGTTTCTCAACCTGTTGCTACTCCTAGTGTAGAGGTACAACCACCATCTGCACATGCTAATACTAGCCCTCCAGAGCTGGAGGAACATATTGATGATAGTAGATCTGAGGAAATGAAAGGCGATTAAATGTCGGTGACACAGAAAAAACATGAACGTTGTAGTTTGACGGTATTATGAAAAATCATTAAGGATAAAGAGAAAGGTATCAAATACAAGATTAGATTGAATAAGTGGGTCCAACATGTTAACCCCAACAATGCCATGTTCAGTAGTTACATTGGAATCATCACTCAGAAACACGTGGAGATTGATGTAACTTCATGGAACCATGTTGTGGCAGAGATTAAGACACTTATGTGGGGAGATATTACGGTAACATTATTCTATCATTTTTTTTAATTTACTAAAAATTAAATAATGAAACATTTATTTACACTTCATCAACTCTTATAGAGTGCATTTATAGTAGATGAATCACACAAAGGATATTTCTTAAGGGTTTTTAGAAGAATTCACAGGGGTTTTCAAAATCTTTTAATGAAATATCGTCTTAAAGATGATGAAGGTAAAATAAAACTGCACCCACCTCTTATTTATGCACACCTGATAACCCAAGCATCATGGGATGTGTTTACTAGTTGTCATGTGAAGAAGTCTTATTGTGTTTGGTAATATGTTGTTTGATGGTATGTGTAGTCATCACTTTTATTGATAGTGTTTTATTTATGAAACAATAACTGAGTGCTGAAAATAAACAACAGACATCAAAACCATCATACCCCTAGCGTAAAGCAAGGATGGGGTACGAATCACTTGAAAAAAATTTGATACGTATTTTAAATCTACCATAATACTTTTTTGTGACATAAAACAACACAATAACTATGTTCTTTTGTTTATATATAGCTTGAAGAGTCCAAATCCACATCCACTTCCATCCCACTCCATGTTCTATGGAAGGAGGCACATGTAACTAAATATGGAAAACTAATAAATGAAAACACACAAAAAGTGTGGTAAACATGTGTAAGTATAACATAATAAAAATTTATTTTTCTTTAAATTTATATTACATAACAATGATTACTTATTTTCCTACATTTTTTTCTAAAATAGTCACAAGAATCAATAACACCCACACCAGATGCAGACATACTTTCAGTGGCCTTGAAGCAGCCATAAAAGTATGGTCGCATCAGAGGTGTGGGTTTTGGGGAGATTCCCTGAACATATTTTGAGAAAAAAACAAGAAGAGGATCAAACTTTGGAAATGAAAAATATGAGATAAACATTATCTATGTTTCAAGAATAATTACAATGCCAGAGAGAGTTGATAACAAGTTTGATGGGGGAGGCAAAGAGAAGAAACAACTTAAGAAAAACTCATGCGTGAAGATCCCACCCCACCCCCCCCCCACCAGTTTTGAGGTGAGTCATTCCCCTAAAAATAATTCTTAACTGAGGTAGTCAATTTTCTAATAATTGTTTCTATGAAATGTGAATCAGATAGAAACTAGACACTGATACCTTTCCTATATTGATATTCTACAGGGTGAAAATGACTATGATTTATATCTATTAACACCCACCCATAACCTTGTAGCAAGGGATATAGTGTTCAATATCTAGAATGACGTGCTACACAATAGAACACTTCTGAAAGATCATGTTAGAGTGTCAATTACTATAGTCCTAGAGCTGAGCGCCGAGCTACCTATTCCAATTGATGATGTAGAAATTCATATGGTCGAATAAGCTCTAGGAACATTCATCGAATGGTTGTCACATCTTGTAAAAAAACATGTCAACAATGAGGTATTCTTTTCCAATTTAATTTTCAAGCTAAACCTTAAACATTTAATTAAAAAAGGTCTGAACTACTGAAATTATTATAAACATACAAAGGGAAGGGGGTGAAATGAAAGACCAGTTCAAAACCATCTCAAGGATCAACCAAATGATCAAAAAAATCTACCCAAATCACCTTAACCCCCACCCCCCCCCCCACCCCCACACACACATCCTATTCTATATCCACATTTATTATCATTAAAGGCTCATATGGATACGAAGTTGAAAGATGGTGGTAATCACATAACTGATTTTGAATCAAATATATATTGGGGGAAGATCCAAACTTCATTGGTGTTGAGAGTGCAATTGAAATCCTCAACTATGATTGGTTAAGCAGCCCAGTTGTAAATGTTTACATGAGGTATGTTTTCATGATTTGATTTTCCAAAAGATGATATACTATGATAATTATGACTAAATACATTTCATATTTTTCACATGTGTATATATGAAAAATAATTGAAGGGATTTCCCCATGAACAAAAATTTGGACTCATTAGTCCTCACATCACCTCTATAGAACAAGAAGACATAACTTCCACGAAACATGGTGAAATAGTGGTAGGACTGCTCAAATCGTTTAACAGAAAAATTACGGATGACAAACTCTTCTTAATACCAACGATTCAGGGTTAAAACTCTACAATTTAATCATATCAAATATATTTTAATTTCTTCCATTACTTATTCTTTTTTGTGTTCTTAGGCAGTATTGGATGCTCATTGCGGTCAATTTGGATACTCTAAAGATTTATTTTCGAGATTCAATGCATGGATATCCAACAAACCAACCAAAAATGATGAAATTTGTCAATTTTTAATACACTACATCCAACATTTTAGAACTAAAAATTCAGTTATATAATTTATATTATCTTTTAATGAGGATTTTATTATGATAGGGCGGTGCATGAATATCATCTACATCATGGAATGAGGCCACGGGAAAAGGACAAGAAACCTGAAAAGTACTACAAATGGAAAAAAATTATGGTATATATAATCATATTTCACTATCCAAACACATATAAAAAATACTTATTTTTTTCAATGTTTCTTCAGTTCCCAAAACAAACAAACGATAAAGACTGTGGTTATTATGTTTGTAAATTTATGAAAGAGATCATATTCCATGAACAAAATAGCATCCCTAAAGAGGTATTTTCGAAGATAATTGTTATTTCATTTAAAATAATTATTAATCCTTTGTGTATTTATATTTTTTCAGTATTATCATGACTACCAAAAAATAGTCATATTCACAAGAAGATATAGATATTCTTATAAACGAATGGGCAGCATACCTGATGGAAGAATGTACAAATATAGAATGAAGATGGTAAACTTCGCAAATAATTTTGACTTTAATAATCTTTCCTGCCTTATATTTCTCTTTGTTTGATAGTAATGTTGTGATTTGTACGGGCTAAACGCTCTGCTAAAAATAATGGTCGTTGGTGGTCCTTGTTTTCATACTAAAATAATTTCATGTTGGTTGGTTTTTTAAAATAAATTGGTGGTCCTCGTTTACAGGGTATGTCTATTGTTGATTGGCCACAAAAGATAATGAGTATCCAGAAGGGGTTTCCTCATCCCTTGAGTTTTTTGTGACATCTTGAGACATAACGGGCACATGATCTTACTCCAATCTTCTTGTTTTCAACAACAATAAGGGTTTTTCTCCAAAAAAACATCGATTCAATCTGCAACATTGGTAGTTCCCCTCTTTAGTCGACCCGGTGAAGAACCAACTATCATATTATCATTTGGAGGTCTTGAATATATGATATTTGGTTCTTCACTGGGTTGGATAAAGATATGTTATAGAAAGAGGATGTTATTCCCTATCAATTTTATAGGGATCAAAGGTTTTTCCATAATCCTCTTAAACTGGGTAGATTGAGCATATTGAGTAGGTCATGACTCTTTTTTATGTTTCAGAGGCAAGGGTGTATTGGTTTTTCAGGCATAAAATGTACTTAAAATTGGTTCTTATACTTTAGGTCAATGATCCATGATTTATTTTTGATGTGTATAAATCAACCGCACCTCAATCAGACACACAATGTTATCGGTATGACTCCAAATGTGTCTTTATTTAAAATTGACATTAATTCAAGTAAAAAAACACAACTGACATACTAAAAACTAAGGAAATGCATTCTGATTGTTTTGATATTTTAGGAAAATGATCCATTAGTCATTTGTGGTGTCTAGGAATCAACTACACCTCAATCTGATGCACGGTGTCACCGGTATGACTCCAAATGTATCTTGTTGTTTAAAATTGACATTAATTAAAGTAAAAAAACAACTAACATATTGAAAACAAAGAAAACACATTCATATTGTTTTGATACATTAGGAACATGATCTATAAGTCAGTTGTGACATTTAGAAATCAACCCCACCTTAATCTAATGCACTGTGTGATCAGTATGACTAAAAGTGTATGTTACGAGTTTAAAATACACATTTATTTCAAAACATGTAACTCACTAAAAACAAAACAAACATGATCTGATTGCCTTCTAAATTAAGGATAGCAAGTCCTTTGTGGCATGTATCAAGTATTCTCACATCAAACCAATGCACAATGTGACCAATATGACTCAAATTGCATGTTTTTAGTTTGAAATGACATTTTAGTAAAAAAAACATAATTGACATACTAAAAACTGAAAAAATGCATTCTGATTGTTTTGATACTTTTGAAAAAAGATCTATTAGTCATTTTTTATGTGTAGGAATCAACCACACCTCAATACGATGCACAGTGTCATCGGTATGACTCCAAATGTGTCTTGTTATTTAAAATTGACATTAATTGAAGTAAAAAAACACAACTGACATACTGGAAACTGAGAAAAATCTTTCAGATTATTTTGATACTTTAGCATAACGATCTATAAGTCAGTTGTGATGTGTATTAATAACCCCTCCTCATTCCAAAAAATGGTGTGACCGGTATTACTAAAATTGTCTATTGTCAGTTTAAAATTGACATTTTAGTTCAAAAAGTGTCACTCACTGAAAAAAAAATCAAATGCACTCCAATTGTCTTCCAAATTAAGGATAGTGATATGTAAGTCCTTTGGGATGTGTATGAAGTAGTATCACATCAAACCGATGCACGATGTGACTGATATGACTCAAATTTCATGTTTTTGGTTTGAAATGACATTTTAGTAAAAAAACACAACTAACATACTGGAAACTGAGGATATGAATTCCTATTATTTTTATAATTTAAGAAAATGAACTATCAGTCATTTTTTATTTTTTGGAATCAACCACACCTCAATCCTATGCACGGTATCACCAGTATGACTCTAAATGTGTTTTGTTATTTAAAATTGACATTAATTCAAGTAAAAAAACACAACTGACATACTAAAAACTGAGCAAATGCATTCGGATTGTTTTGATACTTTAGGAAAACAATCCATGAGTTAGTTGTGACATGTAGGAATCAACTCCACCTCAATCTGATGAATTTTGTGATCGGTATGACTAAAAGTGTCCGCTATCAGTTTAAAATTGACATTTTAGTTCAAAAGGCATCACTCACTAAAAACAAAGAAAACGTGCTCTAATTGTATTCCAAATTAAGGAAAGTGATTCATAATTCCTTTTTAATGTGTATGAAGCAGTCTCATGTCAAACTAATTCATGATATAACTGGTATGACTCAAATTGTATGTTTTTAGTTTGAAATTACATTTTAGTAGAAAAACAAAATTGACATACTGAAAACCAAGGAAATGCATTCCAAATGTTTTGATACTTTAGGAAAATGATCTATCAGTCATTTTTTATGTGTATGAATCAACCACACCTCAATCCGATGCACGGTGTCACTGGTATGACTCCAAATGTGTCTTGTTATTTAAAATTGATATTAATTCAAGTAAAAAAACACAACTGACATAATGAAAACTGAGAAAATGCATTCATATTGTTTTTTATATTTTATGAAAATGATCTATGAGTCATTTGTAATGTGTAGGAATCTACACCACCTCAATCCGATGAATGGTGTGACCGGTATGACTAAAAGTGTCCGATATTAGTTTAAAATTGATATTTTAGTTCAAAATGTGTCACTCGCTAAAAACAAATCAAACATGCTCTGATTGTCTTCCAAATTAAGGACAGTGATTAGTAAGTCCTTTTTAACGTGTACGAAGCAGTCTCATATAAAACTGATGCATGATACGACTGGTATGACTCAAATTGCATGTTTTCAGTTTGAAATGACATTTTAGTAAAAAAACACAACTAACATACTGAAAACCAAGGAAATTCATTATGATTGTTTTGATACATTAAGACAACGATATATCAATCATTTTTTACATGTAGGAATCAACCAAACCTCAATCTAACGCATGGTGTCACCGGTATGAATCCAAATGTGTCTTGTTATTTAAAATTTACATTAATTCTAGTAAAAAACACAACTAACATATTGAAAACTGAGAAAAAGAATTCGTATTGTTTTTTATATTTTAGTAAAATGATCCATGAGTAAGTTGTGATGTGTAGGAATCAACCCCACATTAATTAGATGAACGGTGTGACTGGTATGACTAAAAGTGTCCACTATCAGTTTAAAATTGACATTTTAGTTCAAAACATGTCACTCACTAAAAACCAAGAAAACACACTCTGATTATCTTCTAAATTAAGGAAAGTGATTCGTAATTCCTCTGTGACATGTATGAAGCATTCTCACATCAAACCAATTCACGATGTGATCGGTATGACTCAAATTTCATGTTTTCGGTTTGAAATGACATTTTAGTAAAAAACACAACTAACATACTAAAAACTAAGGAAATTAATTATGATTATTTTGATACTTTATAAAAACAATCCATCAGTCATTTTTAATGTGTAGGAATCATTCTCACCTCAATCCGATGCACGGTGTCACTGGTATGACTTCGAATGTGTCTTGTTATTTAAAATTGACATTAATTTAAGTAAAAAAACACAACTGACATATTAAAAACTGAGAAAACGTATTCAAATTATTTTGATATTTTAGTAAAATTATCAATGAGTCAGTTGTGATGTGTAGGAATCAACCCCACCTCAATTTGACGAACGGTGTGACTGGTATGACTAAAAGTGTCCTCTATCAGTTTAAAATTGACATTTTATTTCAAAAACATGTCACTCACTGAAAACTAAGAAAATATGCTCTAATTTTCTTCCAAATTAAATAAAGTGATTTGCAAGTCCTTTTTGATGTGTATGAATTAGTCTCATTAAAACGACGCACGATGCAACCGGTATGACTCAAATTGCATTTTTTCAGTTTAAAATGATAGTTTAGTAAAAAAACACAACTGACATACTGAAAACTGAGGAAATTCATTATGATTGTTTTGATACTTTAGGAAAATGATCCATCGGTCATTTTTGATGTGTAGGAATCAACCTCACCTCAATATAATGCACAGTGTCACTGGTATGAATCTAAATGTGTCTTGTTATTTAAAATTGACATTAATTCAAGTAAAAAAAACAAAATTAACATACTGAAAACTGAGAAAATGCATTTGGATTATTTTGATATTTTAGTACAATGATCCATGTGTTAATTGTGACATGTAGGAATCAGCCCCATATCAATATGACGAACAGTGTGACCAGTATGACTAAAAGTATCCACTATCAGTTTAAAATTGACATTTTAACTCAAAATGTGTCACTCACTGAAAACCAAGAAAACACACTCTGATTGTCTTCCAAATTAAGGAAAACAGTTCATAAGTCTTTTGTGATGTGTATTAATCATTCTCACATCAAACCGATGCATGATGCGACCGGTATAAATCAAATTGCATGTTTTCAGTTTGAAATGAAATTTTAGTAAAAAAAAACAGAACTGACATATTGAAAACCAAGGTAATTCATTCCGATTGTTTTGATACTTTAGGATAACGATTCAATAATTTGTGACGTGTAGAAATCAACCCTACCTCAATACGATGCATGGTGTCATCGGTATGACTCCAAACGTGTCATTTTTATTAAAAATTGAAAAAAAATTAATGTATTCTTCATATTAATGTTTAATTTATTTCTTTATAGTATTACTAACGTAATATTTGTTTTCTTATATAGATGGAACCTTTTTCTTGAGTTGGGATGATTTGGTTGATAACTGTTACCATCAGAGGAAATTTTTTAGAGGGGACCATAGACGTCAAAAGAGAAAAAAATAATATTTTTAATCATTTTTTGGATATTTGTAAATGTAATTTTATAAAACATTGTTCAAAATGTATATAGAAGTGCTTTTTTGGTATATACCATGAGTGAATATTTTTGTACTGATGATTTCAATTAAATTTATATAGAATTGTTTGCCAAACTTTTGTGTGCACTACTTTTTTTCATCATTTGCATCATGTATGTGGTTTTTTTGTATCTATATACTATGAGTGGTTATTTTTTAGCAGGTTTTTGCTAGTTTGTGTAGGTTATTTTTGCTGGTTTGATTATTTAGGTTAGTTATTTTTTTTTTTTGCAGGTTGCTAGGTGTGCTGCTATATAAAAAGCACGTCGAGACAGGGAAGCCTTTATCAGTGCTTCAATTAGTGCTGATAAAGCCCCCACCTTTATCAATGCTGGTTGAAGCGCTGATAAATGGGGACTTTATCAACGCTTCAAATAGCGCTGATAAAGGGGGGCCTTTATTAGTGCTTTTCTGAGCACTAATAAAGGGGGTCCTTTATCAGCGCTTTTTTAGCGATGATAAAGGGTACCCCCCCTTAATAGCGGCTCGATTAACAGTGCATTTTTAGCGCTGATAAAGACCTTTTTTAGTGCTGATAAATGCCTGTTTTGAGGTAGTGATTGCATTAAAAATGGAAAACGATTGTAGAATAGATAGATGAAGAAGGTATATACCTATAAATGGATTGTAGAATCCTGAATTGAATAAAATGTTGAGACAACTATGACGAACACCACCTAATCTTCTTCAAACAGAGTCGAGAAGACAGATAACTTTACCGAGGTATCACTACCACAGAACGGGGTAAGGGCATTGGTATGTTTAATCAACGCTAAGCAGAAAGCACTGATAAAGGGGGGTCTTTATCAGCACTAGCAAAAAATGCTGATAAATCTACACTTTATCAGTGCTTTCTTTAGCGCTAATAAAGGATAGATTTATCAGCGCTAAATTTAGTGCTGATAAAAGTTTTTAATAAAATATATTATTAATTTATATAAAATTATTATATTTATATTTAAAAATAATGTTTATTTTTATACATTAAATAAAAAACACATGTTTATAATTAATATATTTTTTTAATAATTCAAATTTATATATAATGTTTTAAAAAAAGTGTTTCTAAGATTATAATTTAATATATATATATATATATTTATTTATATTTAAATAATTATAAGATTATAATAAATTTCATTAAATAATAAATATATTTATTAGATTTGTTAGATTTATTAAATTTATTAGACTTATTACATTTATTAGATTTATTAGGTTGATTGTATTCATTATATTCATTATATCTGTTATATTTATTATTTATTTATTTTATTTATTTTATTTATTTTATTTATATTTAATATATTAATTAGATTTATTATATTTATTAGATTTATTAGATTTATTAGATTTATTAGATTTATTATATTTATTAGATTCATTAGATTCATTAGATTTATTAGATTTATTAGATTCATTATATTTGTTATATTTGTTATATTTGTTATATTTGTTATATTTATTTTATTTATAATTAATATATATATAAATACTTTTTAAATATATATATTTATATTATAATTATTAAATATATATGTGTTTCCAATAAATTTGGTCAATAAATATATTGATCGATCATGTGTGATGTCCATTGATGGCTCGTTTTTTATTATATATATTTTATTACTAGGTATATATGATTAATACATGTTACCCATATATACTATTATGTTATAAAAAATACTTATAAAATTACATTAAATATATTTAAATAATAAATATATTTATTATATTATTAAATTTTAATTATATATAAATACTTTTTAAATGTATTTATTTTTAATTATAATTATAACTATATATATATATTTAAATAATTATAAAATTAAAATAAATTCATATATTATAAATTTATAAATATATAAATATATATATAATTATATAATTATATACAAATATTTTTAAATATATTTATTTATAGTTATAATTATAACTTTTCAATAAATATATATATATATATATAAGAATAATTAGAAAAATTATAATAAATATTTTTATTATACTACTTATAAAGTTATAAATATATAATTAAATAAATACAAATATTTATAAATATAATTCTAAATAAATGTAGATATATTTAAATAATTAAAAAATAATAATAAATATATTAATTATATATATTTATAAAATTATAAATATATTTTTTATAATTTTATAATTATATATATATTTATTTATTTATTTATTTATTTATACTTACAAATATAAATAAATATTTATTTATTATAATTTTAAATTAAAAATAAATATATATTTATTTAGTAGTTATAATTATAAATAAATATTTATTTATTTAAATAATTATAAAATTATAATAAATATATTAATAAAATAATAAATATTATAAATATAAATTTTTTATAATTTTATAATTATTTAAATAATTAAATATATATTCATTTATAATTATAATTAAAAATAAATATATATATTCATATAAATAATTATAAAATTAGAAGAAATATAAGTATATATATCTATAATCTTATAAATATATATATAATTAATATAATAATTATATATATTTCTAAGATTATAAATATAATAAGTATATTTCTTATAAATTTATAATTATTTGAACTATAATTTTATAAATATAAATATATATATATATATAGTTACAATTATAAATAAATATATATTTATTTATCATATATATAATATTATATATTGTAAAAAAACTGGTTCTTCCTTTAAGGTATGGATCTTTCCTTTTGAGTTCGTACTTAAGAAAATGGGGGAAAATAGGTCGAGGGGCTGGATGTAGGCCTGTTACACGACGTGACTTGGAACTACACGTCGTGTACTTATAGGTACATGTTGTGTATGTAAGGCTACATGCCATGTAATCCCAGTACACGACCACATAAAGGTCGGGCTAGAAAACTGTACAGACACAATATGTAATCTCAAGTACATGTCGTGTACTTTTTTTTAATTGATTAATAAGTCATGAAGTACGTTGTTTTTTCAGACAGACATAAATGACTCACCTTCGACGTATAGAATGCCCAGAAAATATGAATGAGGGTTTGGCTCCCGTTTCGTCATCCAATCTTCTATTCGAACACTGTCGGATCCGTTGGAATCCCATTAGTGAGCTCTTGATTCTACTTAAGCCTTTCTTCCTGATTTCGTATCTTGATTGAGTTATCAAGGGTTGAGTGTTTTTTCTCGTTTTGTAGATCTACACCATTCTAGGTCGAATAAAAGCTCGACGCTGGATGAGGAGAGTCGTACTACGATGAGGTGGGTGGTTTTGTTCCATTCATGAATTGTCTTGATGTTTATATATGTCGAAGTGTCACATGCCCACTTTTAGGGTGTCACTTGATTGAATAATGAACCTTGTTATTTCCTATTTATGATTATGTAATTGTTTAGATGATTTGAAAGCATGTTTAGGGTTGTGAACCTTGAGTTAGGATCACCACATGGGTGTGTTTCCCTTGGATGGTTATGTGGCCAAGAATGCCTATGAGGCTTGACTTAACTTTCCATTCTTGGGTTGTTAAAAATGTATTTCTAATTATATGAATTTCCCATGTGAGATACTTGTTTTGTTAAGCCTTTTTAATTGTTTAAATTGCATAATAGGCTTTTTATGTGTTTTTTCTACATGAGTTATCCTTGTTTGGCCATGTAATGTTTAATTTACATGTGTCGGTTATTATGTGAAATATTCCCATGTGATTTGTTTATGTTAAAGCCATGTGATAGTTTAATTCACATGTGCTACTTATGATATGGAATGTGAAATTGAATTAAATAATAAAAAAGAGGTAATTAGAAGTGGATGAGTCACAGTCTCAATAAAAAGACAAGGTTGGGCTCATGTGACTAAGTGAACCTTATACACCATGGGTGAACCATTATCTCGGTTAAAAGATAATGGATGGCCTTAAGAGGTTAACTATGTAAAGGTCATGAGCGAGCCACATATATGGTGGTCGGGCTCATTTAGTCTTATTATTTAAAAATGGTGAACAGACCTAGGATCTGTTGAGGGATACCCAGGCCAGACTCTATTGGAAAATGATTAAATGAATATTATGTCACGAGTTGACGGTTACTTTTATATGGGGGGTCATCAGGCCTAGACTGGACCATGAGAATTTATAAAATTCACAGAACTTTAATAATGAAATGGTTGACTTATGATGCATCTACCAATCCAAAGCACAATCTTGGATTTGGTCTTCGCTTATAACTATTTACCATTGTCTTATAAGACATCTATTGTGCTTACTTTTGAGTACCTATTGTTTACTGCTTTCACTATTGTACACTGCATGTTATATATATTCATTGACATATTGGCACAGACCTTTGGTGATTGCCTACTGAGATTTACTCTCACACCCTGTTTGGGTCATGCTTTGAGCCCAAACAGATTATATGATAGGTATTGATCGGGGAAAGAGCCATGCTATAGGTACTTGATGTGCTTCTTAGGAGTCAGAGAGCATGGGACCGAGCCGAGGCTTGCGATGATTCCTAGTCTCTTTTTGTTTCTCTTGTTCTTTTGAGACTTATATTGTGTATTATTTCAGTGTAATTTTTTTATTGCTTTCCAAGAACATGTGACATGCTGCATCATCTTTTGTATGGAATGATGCTTGGTTATTTATCTTATCAGTCTTCCACTATTTATTTTAGTTGTATGTTGTTTACTGATTCTGCAATTCTATATTATTATTCCTCTATGTTACACTCTGTAAATGAGGGCATAGTTTCCCCACTATCACACCCTAGGACCTTACTGCTAGTCGGATTCCTTGGCGTTTGGGGAAATGATCTTGAAGCCATGTGGCCAACCAGGTACGGAGGACCAGTTGAGTGGCACCCAGATCTGGGACATTACAAAGTGGTATCAGAGGAGTTTTATTTTCCGGTATGTCTTACTGTTTGGAGACATTAGAAAGGGATGTAAAGGAAATGGAGTTTAGTAATTAGTTGTGCCCGGAAGTAGCTACCCTGTGTATAGGGAAAATCCAAATTACCTCGAATTGAATTGTGATTTTTGAATTTTGAGCTATTACAGTTGATTTGATTTCACTGTTGGGTGACGCACTTGTTTTGTGTTGTTATTATTGATATCATTATGGTTTTATTTTATTTAAACCTAATGAGATGAGGTTATTTTATCTCATGCATCATATAGGCACCTGTTAGAAATCACATGACATGCATTCTTGCCATGACATTTAAAGAGCATTACTGATATATGCGGTTGTGATTGATGTCGTGCTAGATATGAATGTTGTTGTAACAGATATTGTGATAGATATGCCTTCTGTTTTGATCGGTGTATTGGTAAGTGTTATGGTTGAATTGGATGAACTCCAAACATTGATCCCTAAGAAGTATGGGCCCACTTGGATTGGAATTTGGTGGATCATGTTTCATCCATGGGATATAAATTGTGTTGTTAAGTGCTATATGTGGATTCCAAGCTTTTATTTGTGGAGAGTATGGGCCGCCACGGATCGTAATTTGGCACACCATCACTTTATTTTGAAAAAACAGGGGTTTCGAGGAAGTTTCTAAGGCTTACTATCTAGAAACTCATACAACACGACGTGTGGTCCTATGAACACATGTCATGTGTTCTTCTGTTTGGGAAGAAAAGAACTTTTCCAAGTACACACCATGTACTCTAAGTACACGTCGTGTGATAGATGAAAGTGTCATCGGCCGTGTGAGAGGAAACACGAGTTGTTGAGTTTTGATCAGAACACGTCGTGTACCTTATGTACACCCCGTGTAGTTTTACATAGGAAGACCCATGTGGCTCTGGCCATGTAAAAATATGTGTTCAGGAGGAAAGGACTTGAGTACACACCGTGTGTTGGACTAACACATCATTTACATACGATGTTTACACAACCAAGGAAGGCAGACTTACATGCCCAGGTGAGAGTTAAAAGGGACACACCATGTGTCAGGATGACATGTTGTGTACTTGGGGTGTTTACATGCCTAGGCCAGCAGGAGTACACGACCATGTAAGGTCTTAAAGGTACACGTCGTGTACGGTTCCTACACACTGTGTATGCATATTTTGTTGACTTTCAAGGATTTTCTTCTCTTGTTTAGTTCTTGAACTCTTGAATTGTGTAGCTTGATGAATAAGCTTATACTGAGGTTTATGTGCTGGACTTTACAGAGAAATTTCACCATGAAAAGCTCTAGTAGTATGCCAGGAGGGTGGCAATGATCATACCCTGGAAGTGGTAGGCCATGGGCTACCAGTTTCCCCTCCAAATTTGCTAGTTGTGTCACCTTTTTTTATAACGAATGTAGGTGCTGATGCACATTTTTGTGAAGTCATTATGAGGTTAATACAAACCTTTCAAGGAGCACCAAAACCTGTCACGTCTATGGAAAAACTGACCCAAGTGTTCCAGCAGTAGCATCCGCCCATGTTTTCTTGAGAAGGAAGGACACATGATGTAGAGTCATTGCTAGATGCCATGTTATCGATCTATGAGCATCCTGAGATGCCATCGAAGAAGAGTGTCAAGTTCGTAACTTATATGTTGCGTGTGTAACGACTCAAAGTTTTATTAAAGGGAATATCTCTTGATCTAATTAAATGTCTCTTTATGTTTATATAAAATGTCAACTTCTTTGGTTTTGTGTTAAGAATTTTGACCGTTGCTAATATAGTCGTTGAACAGTGATCACATGATTAGTATAAATATAGGGCTTTAACAAATCCAAATTTACTCAGACAAAGGAAGCGATGGCCTCATCCAGTACAATTTCCCCATACGAAGCCCATTTTTCAGAGCTCGGAAAAGAGGTGGCATCCTTGGGCTTCGCTCTTGACCAAACCCAAGCTGAGATTCATCATGTCAAGCTCGAACAGGACCGTCTACGGGAGAATTGGAAGTTGATAGAAATTACCACTCAAGCGATTTTATCCGAGCCACCCCAAGAGTCTGTCACCATCGCACACCTTACCCTTAGGTCTTATGCGGCTATTTTAAGGGGTTATGTAACAAATTTCTAGTACTATGTTCATGTATATTATTTTTTTATATAATAATGAACATACCTCCGTGTCTTTTTTGATACATTATAAATAGTTTTAAAGTACAAATAGTGTTTTTAGTTATTATTTAATTAAGAATTCTATTTTTTTTAAATTAAGGAATTTTTTAATTAAATAATATTTTAATAAAATATTATTATTATTAAATTAATTTTTATTAAATATAAATGATCTTATAATTTTATGAATGCAATTATAATTTTTATTAAGGTTTGAAAGCCATTTCTGTCAAAACCAATGAATTTTCGATAAATGTCGGTTTTTATTTTAAAAGTAAAAATTAACATATTTAGAAAATTATTTAGATAAAATACATGTTATTTCTGGAATCAGGACGTCGAAATTATCCAACGGTGAATTTTTCATAATTTTCTGAGACAGTCAAATTTTTGGGTAAAAATTAAATACCGTTTAAATATATAATGTGTTTTATGACATCATAATGACCCAATAGTGATTTAATAAAATACTATAAGATTTATTTTCAGCCAATATATGTTTTACCATTAAAATAATGTGATTTTGGGTTTGTTTGAATTACTTTTCAAAGCATTAATGGACCCTTCAAGACTTATTAAACACCTTGTCTTTTTAAATTAACTTCCATGGGAGTGTGACTCACCTCCACATAAGCAACCCTATTATTTTAAGAAGTTCGGACTTTGGCCTTATAAAATATTGTTTTCCTCTTCCCTTTTCTAAAAACCGTGGGCAAAAACCATGGTATGGTTTGTGGTTTGGATTAATTTAATGTAAGGGGACTCAAACCTAAATAATAAAGAATTCCCTCACCTTTCCAATATAAACCCACCCAAGCTCCCACTTCCTCCTCACTCAAAGCCTTTTGAGTTCATCCAACCTCTGCCCTACTCTCTCTAAAATCCTCCCAAGGTGCCCCAAGCTCCAAAGAAGCCTCTCACAAGACTCTCTCTTGCCTTTGGAAGCACACTTTCAAGTAAGGGTTTTTATTCCTTTCTCATTTTTATCCAATTTTCTTTAAGTTGTTTTTCCCTTTTAATTTCCATTATGAATGTTGGGGTATGGTTTTGCACCTCCATAATACTTCCCTCTTTATTTTTGAATGATGGGATACCCATTTCTCTCTCATTAAATTCCTCTCATGTACACCTGTAACTATGCCGAAATTCCGAAAGGAACTTCTCTCTCTTCTTTTACATTCAAGAAATACTTTTGTATCATGAATCTAAATTACATTACAATTGTTTGGACATGTATCTATATGACCCCCTTACTGTCCATTTCATGTAAATATGATGAGCACCCCTTTCCCTCTCATCAAACCATTTTTATGAATTCTTATGTCACGCCGTTACGCTGCCGAAATCGTACCGATTTTCTAAGCCAATGCCATTGTGTAGTGAATACCATGCTCATTTCTCCATTAAGGGTATTAACCTTTATGCACATTTACTTATTGATTATAAAGTTTCATGTATGAATTCCACATTTCTTTATCGTGGAATAAATGATTATGTTTTATGAATCCATGTTTTATGATCCATGTGGCACACTTATGCATGAAATGAAATGTTTAAGAAGGGTGCGCCCTTATAGAACTCCAATGAATTGGGTAAAGTATAGTATCATGATACGTCGTGTGCAATGAGTGTTGAATCATTCTAATTCAAGTTCAACTAGGGTTTACTCGTGGTTTATGTGCAATGAGGATTTACTCATGCTCCATGTGCAATGAGCCTTAGCTCATGCTAATTCCATGTTAAGTGTTGTTGCCACATTTCCATGTTATGATTATCATGCTTTATCATGCCTTTATATTCATATTTCTCTTATGATCTATTGATATGCCTATTGCCTAACATGTATTGTACTCCTCATGTTATTCCATGTGTACTCCCTTACTGGGCTTTATAGGTCACCCTTTTCTTATTCATGTCCTCAGGTTATCCCATGCAATGCTAAGTACGAGGGAATGTAGTGGTCATGTAAAGGAAGTTTTCAATAAAGATGTTGTATTTCATGTTTTAATTTGTTATGTAATGATCCTAATCCCCAAAGACACTAAACCTCTCAATCTTCTTTATTGTATCAAGATAAGTTTTATGTAATAAATCATGTTTAAGTTTGTAATAAAATCAGGGTTGTCATAGTTGGTATCAGAGGATAGGTTTAGTTATTTTTGGGATTAGGATTAGAAAACTCTAGTAAAACCTTAGAGACAATACTAAGTATAATAAAAACATCCCTAATTTTTGGTAAGTACTGAGTAAGTGTTTTATCAAACAAATACATCCCTGTCTGGATACGAGTAGGTAGAGGCGGCTCTGGCACAGATGTATCCTAGGGGTAAAACACGAAAATACCGCTTTGAGCTAGACTCGAATGGGAACTAGTGCACAACAACGGGCTTTGCTGCACTCTTGGTTACGACACTCTTAGGGGATATGTTTTGATAAATTCACAATCTTAGTATGAACCCTTATTAAGGGAAATAAAAAAAATCCCCTAAGAATATATGTTAGAAAGTAGATCATGAAAATCCTAGATTGAATCCTATAGACTCATGAGTTAAGGAAATAAAAGTTTATTTATAAGTCATCAATTTTTGTCTTTAGATTACCCTTTATGTGTTACCCCTAACTTTCCTTTTATTACAGCCAATGGCCGGTAATAAGAGGACTCGGTCTAACAACCGTTGTGAAGATCAGTGTGATGACTGTACTAATGAGATGCACAATCCAATGGGAGCGGGAATCGCAAACTTTGTCATGCTTCTCTCTTAGCTAACTCAAGTTTTTAATAGAAACACGGGTCAAGAGGAACGTTAAACCCCCCCTAAGAAAGAACAAGTCGCTATCAAGAGCTTCATGAGGCAAAGGCCTCCTACTTTTAGTGGATCATTCGATCCCACGATCGTTGAACAATGGATCAACTCCATTGAAAAGATCTTATCCATCCTTCAATGTTCTGAACAAGAGAAGGTTCTCCTGGCAGCTTATCGTATGGAGGGTGAAGCTAATCAATGGTGTACGTTGATCAAAAATACGAAGCCTGAGGTGGAGATCGAGGCATTGGAATGGAAGGATTTCTGGAAGATGTTTTTTGATAAATATTTTCTGCGCACCCTCCATCTTAAGATGGAAAGGGACTTCCTTTCCCTCAATAAAAAAGATGAAGAATCTATTGGAGCGTATGAGGAAAACTTCAAAAGGATTGCACATTACACTTATGGCTTTGTCGTTACCCCCGAATGCAAAGTTGACCACTTCTTTGGTGGGCTGAAGCCTAGCCTACAGAAAGCATTGGTGATACGTGACTTCGATAGCTATGAGGAAATTGTCTGATGTGCCCTCAAGGTCGAAATGGAGACCGGAGAATCACAGGGGTATCATGGGGATAAGAAGCCTAAGGTGGACTTCAATGCTGGTGGCCCGATGGATAAATCCAACGGTGCTAAAAAGATCCAGCACCCCACTTTCCAAAAGTGCAGAAAGAAGCACCCTGGAAATTTCCTTAAGGGGACGAGGAAATGCTTCAGGTGTGGAAGAGAATGGCACCTAGATGTTAACTGTCGGCAAGAAAGACCCGCGGCTACGACAGAGGAGAGGAACGCTCTGTTTGAACCTCAACGCGTTTTTCAATGCTACAAATGCAAATAACTGGGGCATTTTTCAAATCAGTGCCCTAATCCAAGGGTTTTCGAAGGAAACCAACAACCCCCAAGGCAGCAAGGAAGAGCTTTTTCCATCACTTCTGCTGAAGTGAACCCCGACAATGAAGTGGTGACAGGTACGCTAGTTATTCATTCAAGAATAGTGAATGTACTTTTTGATTCAGGTTCTATGCATTCTTTTATATCTCGAAAGTTTAGTAGAACAATCCCAGCACCACCACAAATCATGGAAGCGAAGATTTCGGTGAGTACGGAAAATGGGGAAATCATTGCATCCCATGAATATAAGTTCTCCCCTGTTTTAATCTGTGGATTGAATTTCCCGACGAACCTCTTCATACTCCCTCTAGTGGAATTTGATGTAATTCTTGGCATGGATTGGCTTTCCTTATATAGATCCAACATAAATTGTCGAGAGAGGGAAATCACACTCCATATGGAGAATCGACCCCCGATTCTTTACAAGTGTCAGGAGGAAGATGAATCTCATTTATCTCCATCATCTCAAGCATGGATATTATTGCTCTATGAGCACGCGTATTTGGATCAGATGATTGAGTCCAAGGAAGAAACCATCCTTGAAGAAATTCCTATTGTGAGGGAATTCGTGGAAGTGTTTCCCGAGGAACTGTCTGGTCTTCCTCCTATAAGAGATGTTGAGTTCTCAATTGAACTTATACATGGGGCATTACCAATATCCAAGACTCCATATAGAATGGTTGTTGTTGAGCTTGAAGAGCTGAAGAAACAACTACAGGAGAATCTGGATAAAGGGTTTATACGCCCAAGTGCTTCACCATGGGGTGCACCAGTCCTCTTCGTCAAGAAGAAGGATGGGTCAATGCGGCTTTGCATTGATTATCGTGAACTTAACAAAATCACGATAAAGAACAAGTATCCTCTACCATGGATCGGTGACTTGTTTGATCAGCTACGTGGAGCACAATACTTCTCCAAGGTGGACTTGCGGTCGAGATATTATCAAGTAAGGGTGAAGAAGGAAGATATCCCCAAGACTGCTTTTCGCACAAGATACGGGCACTATGAATTCATAGTAATGCCTTTTGGACTCACCAATACTCCAGAAATCTTCATGGACTTAATAAATAGAGTCTTTAGAGATTACCTTGACAAATTTGTGGTAGTATTTATAGATGATATTCTAATATACTCCAAAACCAAGGAGGATCATGAGGAGTATTTAAGAACTGTACTAGAGACTTTGCGTAAGGAGAAGCTCTATGCAAAGTACAGAAAGTGTGAGTTCTGGTTGAAGGAGGTCTCATTCTTGGGCCATATCATCACAAGCAATGGGATATCTATGGACCCCTCCAAAACAGATGCAATTGAGGGATGGTTGAGGCCAACATCGGTAACGGATATCCGTAGCTTCTTGGGGTTAGCTGGATATTATCGACGATTTCTGAGAAATTTCTCACGATTGTCCAACCCTCTTACCAAGATAACTCGAAAGGGAGTAAAATTTTCTTGGAGTGATGAATATAAAGAAAGCTTCAAGGAGTTGAAAAGGAGGCTTATCACTGCACTCGTGCTCACTTTACCCACAAGTGGGGAACTTTTTGTGGTATTCATTGATGCTTCAAAGAAGGTCTTAGGCTGTGTGCTGATGCAGAACGATAAAGTGATATCCTATGCCTCAAGGTAGTTGAAAATCCATGATCGAAACTATCCAACACATGATCTAGAGTTGGCGGTTGTGATCTTTGCCTTGAAAATCTGGTGGCATTATCTCTATGGAGAGAAATGTGAGATATATACTACCACAAGAGTCTTAAATATATATTCACACAGAAAGATCTTAATATGCACCAGAGAAGATGGATAGAGCTCGTCAAGGATTATGACTGTTCAATACATTACCACCCTAGGAAAGCAAACAAGGTGGCAGATGCCCTAAGTAGAAAGGACCCAGCGATTCTATCAATGATGAGAATTGAGAATGATCCAATCTTCTTAGACTTGATAAAGATGGACATGGGAATCATAAAGAAGGGAACATCATAAATCCTTTCACAAATGATTTCTCAACCGTATCTTTTGGAAAGGTTAAAGGATGCTCAAAAGGATGATGTGGGAATTCAGGAAAAAGTGGAAGCTATCAAAAAGGGGAAATCCTCAGTGTTTAATGTTAATGAAGATGGAATTGTGCGGTTTGGGAAAAGACTATGTGTTCCATCAAGTCCGGAGCTGAAGAATGAACTTTTGGATGACACACATAGTTCGAATTTCTCTATTCACCCAGGAAACACAAAGATGTATCAAGATCTCTGAGAAAACTTTTGGTGGGATAATATGAAGAAGGAGATCGCTGAATATACATCAAAGTGCCTGGTGTGTTAGCAAGTGAAGGCAAAGAGGCGGAAGTCTAAGGGGATGATGCAACCATTGCCCATACCAGAATGGAAATGGGAGAACATCACCATAGACTTTTTCACCGACTTTTGAGGACATCCAAAGGCAACAATGTAATCTGGGTTGTTGTGGATCATCTTACGAAGACTGCACACTTCATTGCTATTCGGGAGGATTTCTCATTGGATCAACTGGCATGGATATATATCAGGAAAGTGGTAAGGTTTCATGGAGTACCACTATCTATTGTGTCTGACCGAGATCCAAGATTCACCTCTAAGTTTTGGAAGAGTCTTCAACATGCTCTGAATACTGAACTGAACTTCAGTACGGCTTATCATCCTCAAACTGATGGTCAATCCGAGTAGACTATCCAAACACTTGAGGACATGTTGAGAGCGTGCTCAATGGAATTTAAAGGAGGATGGGATCAACATCTTCCTCTGGTTGAGTTCTCTTATAATAACAGTTTCCACTCAAGCATCCAAATGGCACCATATGAAGCCCTGTATGGGAAAAGGTGCAAAACACCGGCATGTTGGGATGAGGTTGGTGAACGTAAGCTGCTTGGACCAGAAATGGTCGAGGAAATAGTGGAGAAGGTGAAAACCATTCAGCAGCATATCAAGGTAGCTCAGAGTCGACAGAAGAGTTATGTAGATAACCGTCGACGAGACCTTGAGTTTAAAGTTGGAGACATGGTTTTTCTAAGCATATCTCCATGGAAGAAGGTCATGAGGTTTGGAAAGAAATGGAAGTTAAGTCCAAGGTACATCGGCCCCTTCGAGATTATTGATCATGTTGGGGCTGTGGCCTATTGACTAGCACTTCCACCTGCCATGGCCAAAGTACATGATGTATTTCATGTATCCCTCTTAAGGAAGTACATACCGGACCCTTCACATGTACTCTCTTTTGAGGTGGTACAATTGGAAGATGATCTTTCTTATGAGAAGCAACCAGTGAAGATCTTAGATCATAGAGAAAAAGTTCTACGAAATAAGACAATGCCCCTCGTCAAGGTGTTGTGTAGAAACCACAGGTTTGAAGAAGCGACTTGGGAATCGGAGGAAATGATGAAGCTAAGTTACCCACATCTGTTTTAGTGTGGGAAAAGGAAAATTTCTATGGTGAAATTTCTTAAGGGGGGAATATTGTAACGACCCAAAGTTTCATTAATGGAAATCCCTCTTGATCTAATTAAATGTCTCTTTATGTTTATATAAAATGTCAACTTCTTTGGTTTTATGTTAAGAATTTTGACCGTTGCTAATATATTCGTTGAACAGTGATCACATGATTAGTATAAATATAGGGCTTTAACAAATCCAAATTTACTCAGACAAAGGAAGCGATGGCCTCATCCAGTAGAATTTCCCCATACGAAGCCCATTTGTCGGAGCTCGGAAAAGAGGTGACATCCTTGGGCTTCTCTCTTGACCAAGCCCAAGCTGAGCTTCATCATGTCAAGCTCGAACGGGACCGTCTACGGGAGAAGTGGAAGTTGATAGAAATTACCACTCGAGTGATGTTATCCGAGCCACCCCAAGAGTTTGTCACTATCGCACACCTTACCCTTAGGTCTTATGCGGCTGTTTTAAGGGGTTATGTAACAAATCACTAGTACTATGTTCATGTATATTATTTTTGTATATAATAATGAATATACCTCCTTGTCTTTTTTGATTCATTATAAATAGTTTTAAAGTACAAATAGTGTTTTTAGTTATTATTTAATTAAGAATTCAATTTTTTAAAATTAAGGGATTTTTAAATTAAATAATATTTTAATAAAATATTATTATTATTAAATTAATTTTTATTAAATATAAATGATCTTATAATTTTATGAATGCAATTATAATTTTTATTAAGGTTTGAAAGTCATTTCTGTCAAAACCCGTGAATTTTCGATAAATGTCGGTTTTTATTTTAAAAGTGAAAATTAACATATTTAGAAAATTATTTAGATAAAATAAATGTTATTTCTGGAATCAGGACGTCGAAATTATCCAATAGTAAATTTTCATAATTTTCTGATACAGTCAAATTTTTGGGTAAAAATTAAATACCGTTTAAATATATAATGTGTTTTATGACATCATAATGACTCAATAGTGATGTAATAAAATACAATAAGCTTTATTTTCGGCCAATATATTTTTTACCATTAAAATAATGTGATTTTGGGTTTGTTTGACTTACTTTTCAAAGCATTAATGGACCCCTCAAGACTTATTAAACACCTTGTATTTTTAAATTAATTTTCATGGGAGTGTGACTCACCTCCACATAAGCAGCCCTATTATTTTAAGAAGTTCGGACTTTGGCCTTATAAAATATTTTTTTCCTCTTCCCTTTTCCAAAAACCATGGGCAAAAACCATGGGATGGTTTGTGTTTTGGATTAATTTAATGTAAGGGGACCCAAACCTAAATAATAAAGAATTCCCTCACCTTTCCTATATAAACCCACCCAAGCTCCCACTTCCTCCTCACTCAAAGCCTTTGGAGTTCGTCCAACCTCTGCCCTACTCTCTCTAGAATCCTCCCAAGGTGCCCCAAGCTCCCAAGAAGCCTCTCACAATCCTCTCTCTAGCCTTTGGAAGCACACTTCCAAGTAAGGGTTTTTCTTCCTTTCTCATTTTTGTCCAATTTTCTTTAAGTTGTTTTGCCCTTTTAATTTCCATTATGAATGTTGGGGTATGGTTTCGAACCTCCATCATACTTCCCTATTTATGTTTGAATGATTGGAGACCAATTTCTCTCTCATTAAATGCCTCCCATGTACACCTGTTACTATGCCGAAATTTCGAAAGTAACTTCTCTCTCTTCTTTTACATTCAAGAAATACTTTTGTATCATGAATCTAAATACCATTACAATTGTTTGAACATGTATATATATGACCCCATTACTGTCCATTTCATGTAAATATGATGAGACACCCCTTTCTCTCTCATCAAACCATTTTTATGATTTCTTATGTCATGCCATTACGCTGCCGAAATCGCACCGATTTTCTAAGCCAATGCCATTGTGTAGTGAATACCATTCTCATTTCTCCATAAAGGGTATTCACCTTTATGCACATTTACTTATTTATTATAAAGTTTCATGTATGAATTCCACATTTCTTTATCATGGAATAAATGATTATGTTTTATGAATCCATGTTTTATGATCCATGTGACACACTTATGCATGAAATGAAATGTTTAAGAAGGGTGTGCCCTTATAGCGCTCCAATGCATTGGGTAAAGTATAGTATCATGATATGTCATGTGAAATGAGTGTTGAATCATGATAATTAAAGTGCAACGAGGTTTTACTCATGCTTTATGTGCAATGAGGATTTACTCATGCTTCATGTGCAATGAGTCTTGGCTCATGCTAATTCCATGTTAAGTGTTGTTTCCACATTTCCATGTTATGATTATCATGATTTATCATGCCTTTATGTTCATGTTTCTCTTATGATCTATTGATATGCCTATTGTCTAACATGTATTGTACTCCTCATGTTATTTCATGTGTACTCCCTTACTGGGCTTTATAGCTCACCCTTTTCTTATGCATGTCCTCAGGTTATCCCATGCAATGCTAAGTATGAGGGAATGTAGTGGTCATGTAAAGGAAGTTTTCAATAAAGATGTTGTATTTCATGTTTTAAGTTTTTATGTAATGATCATAATCCTCAAATACACTAAACCTATCGATCTTCTTTGTTGTATCAAGAGAAGTTTTATGTAATAAACCATGTTTAAGTTTGTAATAAAAGCAGGGTTGTCATAGCGTGATTCTGCAAAGAGGTGGTGGGATGTTACCACACTGGCAGAGCATCAATGGGACATGGCATGGGGATATTTTCAGACAGTCTTCTATGACTACTACTATCCTGAGATACTAAAGGCCGACAAAGCCCATGAGTTTATGCATCTGGAGTAGGGTGTTCTATCAGTTATGGATTTCTCTTCCCACTTTACTGAGCTTCATTTCTTCACACCTATTCTAATGGGTGATGATATATCAAAGGCTAGGAGATTCAAGGATGGTCTCGGATACAACATCCACTCGCAGGTGAATATCTTCCAGCTGACAACTATATCTGTTATAGTGATTCAGGAGATGATTACCAAGTGGAATCAGAGGTATTATAGAGGTGTGATATAGGGATGTTCGGAACTGAGATCTACTACTATTTAGGAAGCGTCGTTTGGAGCTTACACATAGAAATTCTAGTACTCAGAACGTATCTTCTGGTAGGCAAGTGAGGTGCTTCTAGTGTAGAATAATTGAACATAAAAGACCTCAGTTCCCAATGGACCCAGTCGAGTGTCGATCTTGAGAAAATATGGGACACTTATAGTATTTTTGTATGATGTTTCCACTAGTATCTAGTGAGAGAGGGTCTGCACCAACTCCAAGTTCAGGAGAAGGGTCAGCATCTTCTCACCAGTCAAGGAAATAGAATGCATCAGGCCATTCTGGCTGAGGTAGTGGTCGTGGAAATGGTTTCCAGACCTCAAGATCTCAGCGATAGTAGGTCAGGTCATCTCAGTATAGCCAAGCAGTGTCTTAGGTCTGTGGTATGGGCTATACTTATGCAGTGCAACAGACCCGACAGGAGCAGGATCGTGGGCCTTCTACTCTCAGAGGTACTATTCTAGTTGCCACTGTTTTAGATTATGCACTCTTTGATATTATGGATTTAAAAGTTTTGTATTTGTTCCCGTTGTGGAGATCCTAGGGATATTTATTTTTACTTCTGAAGACATTATGAAACTAGACATTCTATTAGTGATTAGAACGACATGGGTGCGACAGTGCAAGGAGTGCCCCCATGAAATTGGTGGGTGTCACTTCGTTTGGTATCTATATAACTTAGAGATGATAGGTTTTGATGTCATACTCAGAATGGAGTGGTTAGTCTCCTTTCAAGCCTTCATCGATTGCTATCACCACAGGATGAGTTTTACATCACCAAAAGGCGGATTGTTTCTACACAAGGGAGAGTGGGATGTCCAGGAAAGCTGAGATGGACCCAAGAATCGTGTCTTGAGTGGGATGATGCCACAGATTTCTAGATTATATTTATATGACTAGGGAACATTTTATGTATTTTTCCCTCCAATGGTTGATCATTTCAAGTATTTTTTTCCCAGATGACTTTTCAGGGTTGCCTCCGGAGAGAGAGGTGGAGTTCATGATCGAGCTAGTGTTAGGAGCTGCACCGGTATCCATTCCTCCTTATAGAATAGTTATGAAGGAGTTTCAATAACTCAAGAAGAAGCTAGAGGATTTAGAGTCAAAGAGTTTTATCTGACCCAGTACTTCTCCTTGGGGTTTTCTGGTCATTTTTGTTAAAAATACGGATGATACCCTCAGGCTATGCGTGGATTATCAAAAAAATGAACCATTTTATAGTTAATAACTAGCATCCTCTTCTGTGAATAGATGATCTCTTTGATCATCTCTGAGGATCTTGGGTATTCTATAAGATTGATATGAGATCTGGTTATCACTAAGTGCATGTTAGATCATCAGTCATACCTCACACAGCTTTTCGTAGTAGGTATGGTCTGTATAAGTATGTGGTTATGCCATTCAGTCTCATGAATGCACCAACAGTTTTCATGGAACTAATGAACCGATTGTTCCATCCTTACTTGGATTCTTTTATGGTGGTTTTTGAGGATGATATCTTGGTATATTCTCACAAACAACATGATCATGCCACACATCGTGAGATCGTTTTGAGTATACTGAGAGAGCATCAGTTATATGCTAAGCTCTCAAAGTTCCACTTATGGATGGATTATATTCACTTCTTGGGTCATGTTATCTTGGAGACAGAAGTATCTGTGGACCTAGAAAAGGTGAGAGTAGTAGTTACCTGGGAGCATCCCAAGAATGTCTTTGAGGTGTAGAGTTTTCTAGGGATGGATGGTTACTATAGGAATTTCATAAAGGACTTATCACACATAGAAATACCGATTATGTGCTTGAAAAAGAAGGGTGTGAAGTACGTATGCTCATATCTTGAGAGACGTCCTTTCAAGAGATGGAAGGGAGATTAACGTCAGCATCGATACTAATTTTTCTAGAGCTGGGCGGGAGTTACACTGTGTACTACGATGAATCGGGTATCGGGCTAGGATCGATGCTTATGCAGGGGGATCGAGTCGTTGTGTATGGGTCTTGGTAGTTGATTCCACATGAGAGGAACTATCTGACGCATGATATCGAGTTAGACGCAGTTGTTCATGCATTACGTTGTTGGATACATTACTTATTGGGGGAGTGTTTTGTGGTGTACGCAGACCAAAAAAGTCTCAAGTATATCTTTACTCAGTGTGATCTAAATATGAGGTAGGGAAGGTAGGTGTAATACCTTCAGTATTTCAAATTCAAGCTTGCTATATGCCTGGAAAAGGAAATGCAGTGGCTGGTGCACTGAGCAAGAGGACTCAGATGCAGGCAGTGTAGGAGGTTAGTAACGAGTGGAAACTTATGGCGTTGTTCTCTGAGATGCATTTGGAGGTGCAAAATAATCAAGGATAGACTGTCCTTTATTCTTTAACTAGGAATTCTACCTTATTGGACATAGTGAGGATGAGACAGCTATCAGATTGAAAGAGTGTAGCAAGTGAGGATCCACCTCCTGGTTGGATGGTATGTGATGATGAGATCTTGTGGATCCACGGATGTGTTTGGGTACTACTATAAATACACGAGGAGTTGATGTGGGAATTTCATGCTTCATCTTGGGTAGTGCATCCTGAAGTTACCAAGATGTATCGTGACTTGTGCTATCAGTACTGGTGGCCAGGTATGAAGAGAGAGGTGGTTGGTTTTGTTACGAGGTGTTCCACCTGTCAACAGGTGAAGGCAGAACATCAGCGGCCAACTGGTCATTTACAGTAGTTACCTATTCTGAAGTGGAAATGGGATGATGTAGTGATGGATTTTGTGATTGGGTTACCAAGTTCACCTAGAGGCAACGATGTCGTGTGGGTGGTGGTTGATAAACTTACAAAGGTCATTCACTTCTTGTCGATCATGGAGACCATCGGTGTTGATGAGCTTGGGAAGTTGTATATTCATGAGGTAGTATGAATTCATGGGGTCCCTCATTCTATCATTTCAGATAGGGATTCTTGCTTTACGTCTCATTTCTGGAAGAGTTTTCAGAGGGTGCTGGGTACACAGGTTCTTCTGAGCACAGCATACCACCTTCATACTGATGGCCAGTCAGAGCGTATGATACAGGTTCTCGAGGACATCTTGCGAGAATTCGTCCTAAACTTTGAGGGATATTGGGAGAATCATTTTCTCCTATTTGAATTTTCTTAAAATAGAATTTTTCAGGAGACTATAGAGATAGAACCCTATGAGGATTTGTACGGTAGGTTATTCCAATCACCCCTGTGTTAGCTGGAGGTGGGTAAGGTAGCTTTACTGGGACCACGTCTCATGCAGGAGACTTCTGAGCAGGTCTAGTTGATTAAGAAGTAGATGGGTAATGCACAGTCTCTTCAGAAATATTATTTCAATCATTGTAGATGAACTCTAGAGTTCGAGGTTGGGGATTGAGTTTTCTTGTATGTTACACTGGGGTTGGGACACAAGAGAATCAGGAGACAGGGTAAACTTTCACCAAGATACGTCGGTCCATTTGAGATTATGGAGAGGGTCGGGTTGGTTTCCTATTGATTGTAGTTACCTCAGAGGTATGGGGATATGTACGATGTTTTCCATGTTTCTCAGTTGCGACGTTAATTTTTGGACTCATCTCACACCTTTAGGCCCGATGAAGTGGACTTGCAGGAATATGTGTCCTTTGAGGAGAATCACATTCGTATTGTGAATCGTAGCATGAATGTTATTTGTGACTAGTTTGTTCCTTTGGTACAGGTGCTATGGCAGCATGGATGGGTGTAGGACGAGACTTGGGAGAGGGAGGTTGATGTACAATCACAGTGGCCGGAGTTGTTTTCAGATATTTTTTCACCTCCCTTGGAAGGGAAATTTGGGGATGAATTGCTTTAAGGGGGAGTTTTGTAAGAACCCAGTTCTTCCTTTGAGGTATGGATCATTCCATTTCAGTTTTTACATAATAAAATGGGGGAAAGAGTTCAAGGGGATGGTTACAAGACCATTACATGATGTGACTAGGAGCTACACACAGTGTACTTATAGGTACAATCCGTGTCTGTAAGGATACACTCCATGTAATCCCAGTACATGGCCACGTAAAGGTCAGGCCAGAAAACTATATGGACATGGAATGTAATCTCAAGTACACACCGTGTACTTATTTTTAGTTGATTAATAATTTGGGAAGTATTTCATTTTTCTATACAGATATAAACAACTCACCTTCGATGTACAGAATGCCTAGAAAATCCGAATGAGAGTTTGGATCCCATTTCGTCGTCCAATCTCTGATTCGAACACCGTTGGATCCATTGGAATCCCCTTTGTGACCTCTCAATTCTTCTTGATCCTTTATTCCTAATTTCATCTATCAATTGAGTTATCAAGGGTTGATATTTTTTGATTTTTTTGTAGATCTACCCCATTCTAGGCTAAATCAAAGCTCGGTGTTGGATGAGGAGAGATGTACTCTGATGAGGTAGGTGGTTTTGTACCTTTTTTGAATTCTATTGATTTTTATATATGCCAGAGTGTTGTGCTCCCACTTTTAGGGTGTATTTTAATTGAATAATGAACCTTATTATTTCCTATTGATGATTAGGTAATTGTTTTAATGATTTGAAATCATGTTTAGGGTTGTGAACCTTGAGTTAAGGCTATCCCATGGGTGTGTTTCCCTTGGATGGTTGTGTGGCCAAGAATGCCTATGAGGCTTGACTTAAATTATCATTCTTGGGTTGTTAAAAATGTATTTCTCATTATATGAATTTCCCACATGAGATACTTATTGTTTTAATCCTTTTTAATTGTTTAAATTTCATAATAGGCTTATTATGTGTTTTGACCCTGTGTGTTATCCTTGTTTGGCCATGTAATAGTTTAATTCACATGTGTCAGTTATTATGTGAACTATGCCCACGTGAGTTGTTTATGTTAAAGTCATGTGATAGTTTAATTCAAATGTGTTGCTTCTGATATGGAATGTGAAATTTAATTAAATGATAAAAAGAGGTAATTAGTAGTGGGTGAGCCACAGTCTTAGTAAAAAGACAAGGTCGGGCTCATGTGACTAATTGCACCTCATATATCTTGGGCGAACCATTGTCTCAATTAAAAGATAATGAACGGGATCAAGAGGTTACCTATGTAAAGGCCATCAGAGATCCACATATATGGTGGTCGGGCTCATTGAGTCTTGTTTTTTTTAAATGTCGAGCGAACCTAGGATCCATTGAGGGATACCCATTCCAAACTCTATTGGAAAATGATTAAATTATTATTATGTCATGAGTTGATGGTTACTTTTATACGGGGGTTCATCAGGCCTAGGAAAAACCTCAAGACTTTATATAATTCATGGAACTTGAAGAATGAAATGGTTGACTTATGACACGTCTACCAATCCAAAGCAAGAGCTTGGATTCGGTCTTCACTTATACCTATTTACCATTGTATTCTGAGACATATGTTGTGCTTACATTTGAGTACCTACTATTTACTGCTTTCACTATTGTACATTTCTGGTTATATATATTTACTGACATATTTTCATAGAACGTTGGTGGTTTCCTGCTGGGATTTAGTCACACACCCTATTTAGGTCATTTTTTGGGCCCAAATATATTTTATGATTGCAGGTATTGATCAAGGAAAGTGCTCTGCTACAGGTACTTGATGTGCTTGTTAGGAGTTTAAGAGCATGGGATTGAGTCGAGGCTTACGATTCTTCCTAGTTTCTTTTTGTTTCTCTTGTGATTTTGAGACTTATATTGTGTATTCTTGCATTGTACTTGTTTGGCTTCTTTCCTAGAACATGTGACATGCTGCATCATCTTTTGTATGGAATGATGCTTGGTTATTTATCTTATTAGTATTCCACTATTTATTTCAGTTGTATGTTTTTCACTACTTCCACTATTGTATATTACTATTTCTTTGTGTTACACTCTGCCAATGAGGGCATAGTTTCCCCACTATCACACCCTAGGCCCTCACTGCTAGTCGGTAGCCTCTGTTGTTTGGGGAAATGCGCTTGAGGCCATGTGGCCAACTGGGTATGTGGCACTAGTTGAGTGGAACCCGGATCTGGGAAGTTACATAAATATATTTAACAATAAAAATAAATTAGTAACTTTGTATCTTTATTAGAAATTTTTAAGAGATGATAAAGGCTTATGTTTATCAGCACTAAAAAATATCTTATAAAAGGAGTCTTTGTCAACACTATATTTTTAGCATTGATAAAGACATTTTTTTCAGCGCATTTTTAGTGTTGATAAAGGAATATTTTATTATAAATTTCTATTTAATCACTGATAAAACATACCTTTATCAGCACTTTTTATCTAGCACTGATAAAAGGTTCACCGTGTTTTATAAAAAAACCCTATCTTTCTCCTCCTTTCTCACACCCCTCAAGCTTTCATGGAATTCGATCGTCTACTTCTCCTCCTCCTACCCCTCCTCCTCCTCCCCCCCCCCCCACACCGCCTCTCCTCTACCATGAACTACACCTCCACCATGCGCCTATCCTCTGTCATGAACCAGACTGCCATGCACCACACCTCCTCCTGGTGTGAACCAGGCCGTCATGCACCTCTCCTCCACTACACGCCACATCTTCATTGTGCACCACACCTCTGTTGTGAGCCTCTCCTCTGTTGTGTGCCTATACTTTGTCAGTGCCTCTCCTCCACTGCACACCTCTCCTCCAGAGGATTACTCCTCCACCGCATGCCTCTCCTCCGACGTGAATGCACCTCCGCTGCGCGCTAAACCACACCTCTGCGGTGAGTTTTCTCCTCTTTGTCGTCTATTTTATCTTGTTTGAATGTAATTATTGTTTGATATTGATGGTATGTTGTGAATTGTATGGGCTAAATTCCCCTCTGAAAATCATGGCTATTGGTGGTCCTTGTTTACGCACTAAATGAATTGCGTGTTGGTTAGTGTTCTTCTTCATATTTTTTCCTTTGATTTTGTGTGACTCGGTTATGGATTTGAAGTGTGATGCCACTAGAGCATAGTGTTATTTCTTTTTAATTGTGATTATTTTTGTTGTTAGGGGTTGAGTAGTATGTCACTTGATATATTTATGTGTTATCCATTAATATCGACAAGTTTTAGCTTCAATTTTTCTTGAGTGAGGTAGATGTTTCTTTATAACTCCCTTTTAATACATGTTATAAATTTCTTAGATGTTTTTAAATGATTTATTATGAAATTATAATCCGATGTTATGACTATGTTGGATTTAAATTTCCTTGAAAACGGTTTAAAGACTTGGCATAGACTTATGTCACATGCAAAGTGTTTTTCAATGGCCTGAATGGATTTTTTAAAGGAATTTAAATATTTTGAAAGTTTGTTCATAAATTTTTTTTTCTTTAAAGTGAATATACGATATTTTAAAGTCATGTTTTGCAAAACGAATGGAATTGACCTTCAACCTATTTAAATGGTTTTGAGACCCTTAACTCTCATGGTGGATTAAGATGTTTCAAAAGGATGTTGAAGCTTAATAAAAGGGTTCTTAGCATGTATTTCCTTCAAAAATAAAAGGTTTTATTATTTTAAAATTTTATTTATAGAAAATGGTTGAGTTTCCAAATGGGATTTCTAGTGAATTTTGATAAATGGTTTTTAGATGAAATTTGAAATGTTGTTCTCAAATGGGGTGAAAATGTATTGACTTCTCGAGCACATTTTTAAAATCCTAGTTTGTAATTTCAAGTAAGTTATTTTATAAATATGGGAGACCCTAAATTGAGATCCATGAATTTACTGTCTTTATTGTGGATCATGACCCCATGGGGGATTCTTTATATTCTTATACTTATTTTGAATCTTATAAAAGGATGTGAAAGGGGTTGTTTCTTGTGAGGGTGTAGAAGTTGGGGTGAGGTTAAATTTTAAATTATTGAAATTATATTTATGGGATGATCTATTATTTAATTGGTTTATCACTTCCACTATTGAAATGTCATGTGTGTCCTAGGAGACTGGTAGGGATCCAGATAAGTGAAATCCCTAGTGTGGCGCGTGATGCCTAGTGTAAAGACCCGGTTAGATTGAGTGAGTTTCTGAGATGTTTTAGTGTCCCTAGAATGTACTAGAAGGGTCCAGGGTTTCTTTTGATCCCCTGATCATGATATAGCCTAGTGAGTTTTATAGCACTACTTGGATATGACAAGTTAAATAGTATCAACCTAGATTTCTCATGTTCAGTTCAGAATCTAAATACATGAGTCTTAGGAAGTTTCACATGGTGGTTACATCATTCTTAGGATACTTTAGAGGATTTATTTTCATGAGTGGATTGTATTCCCCTAGTTTTTTTATTATATGGCACAATCGTTTAGTTGTTTTTTGGATTATGTTTCTTTATTTACTTAGTGCCTATATATGATCATTGTTTCACTTCGAGTGTTTATTTTCTTAATTTTAAATAGGTTGATTTAAATGGTTAAAAAGTTTTATTTAAAAAATAAAAAAATTGGTTATTTTTAAATGTGTTTTAAGAAAATGGATTTTCATTGTGGTTATTTATGAAAAAGAGTTTTTCATAAAATGTTCTAAAAGAGGGATAAAATGTGATTTGAAATGTCTTATATGGTTTTAAAGGCCCTCTTTCCATTTTTTGATATTTTTATTTCAAATTTTTATTCATCCTTTTTTTTATATTATAAAAAGGATGGGTTTTTTTAAAATATATTTGTTTATTGTTTTTACACTTATTTTATAATTAATATGAAAATATATTTTATACCTTATGTTCAAACTATCACATTATGAACTATATTATGAAGGGGTTCAAATAGAATTCTTTATGAGATCATACAAATAATTTTTAGCTCACACCCTACATATGAACTAGTGGACAGATGTGTATGACGCTCTTATATCTCCTTTTCTAGTGCCCTATTTTGTTTTTTTCTTGATGCTAAGATAGGTCCATGGTTGGATGATGGGATGTGGAAAGTTACTGGGGATCACTAATGTTGATGTTGGAGTTATTTGGGTTTTTATTCCCTTTTAACTTTCCTGTTAGGATGTTTTAGTAAGAATGGGTTATGATTTTTTTAAGAATTAGGTGATTGGTCTGGAGCGGGTTCTTAATCACTACCCTTTGTAACAATTCTTAAGTTTCCATAGGCTAGTTATACTCCCTACATTGAATATAATATTTATTTATTTATTTATTGAATAATATAATGATATTTATTTATTTAAATAATTATTTTTTATTTGAGGTTCAATAAATGTTGAGGATTAACATACCAAGTTAATAGTCCGATGAAATTATGCATGTTATTTAATATCTTTTAAATGAATATTAATTTATTTATTTAAGAAATTTTATTTAAATATACATGAGTTGGCGCATTTCTTGAATTATAATATTTTTATTTTTATTATTTGATGTGAAGTTTACTTAGAATAAAAAAAATCTCTTGAATAATGAAACTAGTTTCATTCCATCATGTTCCATTAACTCCTTGAGTTTTTAATTCAATACATAATCACCATAAAAAATTATTACCTACTCAACATATATTCCATGAAAAGCACTTTAATTTACACTAGGTCAATATTTGAGATGATCATACCAAGTAATATGTTTTATCCTAGAATAGTCACATATGTGATAACATATTTGTTATCATGTAGAAACTTTTCATGGTGAAAATGAAAGATTGGTATTGTTGGGTGAGAAATGAAACTAAAGAGTTATTTAGAATGACCTCCTACTCACTGTTCTTCATATTATGGTTATCAAACCTTGTCTGCCCTTGCATGACCCTTCAAGCCTCTGGAATCTCTCATATTGACACACTTTGATAATGGATCTCTCTATTGGTTATACAAGCCAAAAACATGAGAAAGAAAAATGGAACACCACAAAAAAATAGATTTCAAGATTTGTATTTCACATACATTTCATGGACTAAAAAAAACAGTCTATTTATAGACTTTTCCCCAAAAATGAAAGGTCTCCAAAAGCATTACAGCGGCATATAAATTAAAGGAACAAAAAAGAACACAAAAAAAATTAAATGCTTGCATCGAAATGGAGCGGACTCAAAAAATGTGGATAGTAACATAGGGAACACACACCATATAAGGAAGGCAAAGGGAAAATGAGCCATATGGGGAAAAAGAGTTACATAGGAAACTTTAAGAACACTCCTTCTTTGTAAACACAATTGACGCCTTTATTTTGGTTTGTATTTCCAACACTCCCCTTCAAACCAACACTCCCCTTCTATTGATAACATTTATTTAGGATTTATTGATCTGAAATATTCAAACACTCTTTTATTTGGGAGTTGAATATTAAATAGATACTTATTCACATGATCGTGAATAAGATATTTACTTATTTATTTATTTATTTATCGAATGAATAATATTTATTATTCAAGGTTCGATAAATGTTGGGGAGGGTGGATGGGCCGAATAAGGCACTTGATGACGAAAATGATATACTAAATATTATTTTTATTATTAGATGTGGGGTTCGCTAAGGGTTAAGAGATCAGATAAGGACCTTTGTGCAATTACCAATCCTCTAACCCTAGCTCTATATATACCCGATTATATCATTTCTATTGATGCGTGAGATTAATTCGTTATGCATAATATTTTCTCCTCGGGGAATTCTCTCTACAAAGAACGTCCCTAGGTTTTCTTAAAGAGAATTCTTCCACCTCATTCAACCCTCTCAATAGTAAGAGAACAAGAATCAATCTTTCAAACCTGAAAGATTGTGTTGCGATCAACAGTGAGCAATGCAAAAATGATTTGTATCACCGCACTAGCACCCGAACTACCAGTGACGATATTTCGAGATCAAAAAGCATGTGTAAATTACCGCTAGAGGGATTCTACTTTGGATCCTCTCGACGCAACAACGATGCAACTCAAACAGATGTTCAATTGATCAGTCAGCTGTTAGGAACAGCTGAGTTCAAACATTAGTCGGGTTTATAAAATCCTAAATTGACCGTTTGAAGGGCAAAATGGTATTAATCTCCTCGACTGTAGGATGCCAACTGCTGTTTAGGGTCGTGCTGAGGAAGGCGTGCGTCGCCAGACGGTTCAAATCAAGTGGCCTGCCGCCGTGATGGACATAGTGTTCGACATTGTAGTAAGTTTCATCCGGAGTGCCTTCTTGGCGCCTTGCTTGGAATCCCTTCTGGAAGACCTGCTGGTAGTAACATCCCAGCGGAACACATGGTGGGTTATGTCTTCTTCACGGCTGCTGCTTCTATATGTGATTATGTGATATCTGCCAAAGGTTGATCTGTAAAATTGGGATTAGTGGTGGATTTTGGCATGGAAAATCAGGAGAGATCAACCCTAGAGATGCACGAACTGATCATAAGATTTTTACAGGTTTCCACAAAGCAGTTACATTGAATGCAGTTAATATGGAAATCATGGAGGGATTTTTTTGGAGGAGTTATGGGCAGTTTTATTAGCCCATTGTGATGTTTCGAAGTGTCAGGTTATTTGGCGAATAGCCTCCCTATTTCTGTAAAGGGAGATCAACGGAACTCTGTAAACACATTGTCATATCCAAATTTCAGAGGAGGTTTTGTTCCAAATGAGGGGCTGGAAGCTTAAGGTGTTGGCGCCATTGAAGATCCTGCCAAATTTAAAGGAGTTTTGTGTGCTTGCATCAAAGTGAAGTTGTTCCAGAGGAATTATGGAATGTAAAGAAGGTGTTGCATCAAGGTTTTTTCCTATAGGTGAAGGAGAAGCTTAATGAGACAACAACGGAGTTGGAGCCTTGATTGAGGATGAATTATATAATGAAGTGAAGGGATCTACATGTTCATAAATTGTGTGTGTATCCTTTCTGGAACAGTGAGCAAATGAGAAGGAAGAATAGGAAATGAGTCAGTAATGAACCTTCGACGACTGTGAGTCAACCCTAAACATTGTAATGCAGTAATCTTGGGCAAGGAGTGACCTAACCCAACCCAATTGTAAGGGAAGTGACCCCTGTGAAGAACAGTGAGCTCGTAGTGGATTTTGGTGCACAGCACAACGTCAATGCATGCTCCATGGATGTAGCCCAATTAGGGTGAAACAAGTAAATACTCATAAAGTGCTGAGAATTGAGGTTTATGAATTAAAAAGCCTAAACACACAAGGCTTGTTGAAGTTGCTACTAACCCAAGGGAAAAGAAAACTCCCAAGCTGAAGAGTTAGAGAAGATGTCCACAAAGATGGAAAAACTCAAAACTGATCTCAAGGGGAAGAGTTTGAACTCAAAAGAGGTTCAAAATTTGAAAGCCAAGAATAATGATCTTGCTGCACACCTATCAGAACTAGTTGAGGAGAAGCAAAGGCTACGATAAGAGCAGGTAAGATTTTGTTGCTCGAATGAATTTTAAAATAAAAAAGCAAAGTGACATGGTGGATAAGTTCTCCCAAACATTGGAAGATGAGATGGCTTGTGGGAAGACTCTCAAAAAAGAACTTGATGTTCAACTTGGATCAAGGGACAAGAAGATTCAACAATTGGGAGGAGCTGAAATCAGTCAAGAAGTAGAGCAATCTAGTGCCAAGGGAAAACCTAAACTCAAAGATGTCTTGCATTTACTATTTGATTACCCCTCAGCGGGTAATGATGAGATGAAGGAAAAGTATGCCTCATCGGAAGAAAAGCATGAGAAGATTTTCATGTCCCAAAGGCCACGCACTAAGGGAAAATCCAGTATTGGCGATGATGGAGCCCCTCCAAGGCATGAGAAGAAGAAATCCATGGACATTCCCAAGAAAAGGGGAAAATTTGTAGATGTTGGAAACAGATTTAAGATGATCCCTACAAGGGGAAATGACAACCGGAAGAGCTCAACAAGAAGGTATGGAAGCATGTGTTATTTCTATGGGATGCATGGTCACATCTCAAGTTTTTGTTTTGAGGCTCTGGAATATATTTCATACCGTGAAGATAGAAAAATTGCAAATCAAAGAAGCCAACTACAACATTCATGGTATGGTTATCATTCCAATTATTCTTACTACTAACCATGCCTCAAGAGGGAATTTTGAGAGATTTTCACCAGGAATTGAAAGGGGAAATTAACACTTATACAAGGATGAATCAGTCTCATTGAGAAACAGATTTCAGAAGCCACATAAAAAATACTCTCATGTGAAAGTAATTTGCAAAGGTGTCACAAATCTGCTGCCAAATCACAAGTCTCTTGGAGAAACAAGGTTTTTGATGCAAGAAAGAGATCACATAACCCTATGACTGCAGATGTCTGTGTGAAGGGGATGTCTCAAAGCAAGGTATGTACAGGGAAGAGAAATAATCCTTGCAGGGACAAGCAAAATAGCAAGTTGGGTTGGAGAAAGAAAAAGTCAACATGTTTTGAAAGAAGAAATCCTTGGTGGCAAAACTGCCTGAGGAGAAGACTGTGTGACCTGGGTGAAGACTGTGACCTGAGTTATATAGAAGAGAACAAGCCCAAAGGAGTGGAAAAAGAATTAAATTCCATTAAAATTGTTTCAGACCTAAAGGTAGACTCCAAAGTGAAAGGTCAAAAAGTGGTGTTCCTTGATGACTCACCATCCTCCTCAACTTGAGGAATATTCTCCCCTTAAGCTTTAAAAGATCCTAACTTGTTTGAAGAGGTGTAGGACTCAGGGGGAGATACAATCCATGAGGTAAGGGTGCTCAAAATCGCATGAAATGAAGCTGAGATCAGATCTGAAATTTAGCTGGAAATTATATGAAAAAAAGTGGTGGTTGAAGCCTTTCAGGTTCAATTTGATGTCAAGCATGAAGCTGCATGAAAAGTTGAAATTGTCTTGCTGAATTTGACAATGAAAGGACTGATTTAAATGCAATCTGTTACTTGAGAACAGATCTGATGTAATCTGCTGCATCATGATAAATCTGTCCTAAAATGAGGGCTGACAGGTCATGTGGTTAGCGGAATCAATCCACTAAGAGAGGGGAATTAACTGAGGCTGCACAAGGATGGATCTTGAGTATACCTATTCATATTCTAACATGTTGTATCAGTTGTGTCGTCTTAATGGTTATTAAATGCTGCTGAATAAAAGGAGCTACTCAACAAATGATGTCCCCAAAAATGAAAAACATTTCAAATACACAATGCTGAAATCAAGGGGGAATTGGAGTTGAAGTTCCAAATGCTGTCTTTTTAGTGAGATTATCCCACTAAAGAAGGGCATTCTGAGAAATGGTTTCAAAAGGATAGATAAGTTAAAGATTATGGATTTTGAAATTTGTAAAATCAGAAATCCCCCCCCTCAAGGTGAGGAGAGAGCCTTCATTTATAGAAAATATAGGGAAGTTACAAAGAGAGGTTACAAAAGAAGTGGGGCTGGAAGTTACAAAGTTAGTGGGGCTGGAAGTTACCCATACTCCAACACTCCCCCTCAAGCTAGGTGTACCTAGCTTGGACACATAATGAAAAACAACGCAAGCAACAAGCTGCAAACACTCCCCCTCAAGCTGGACATACCCAGCTTGATGACAAAACAAGACGAAAAACGGAAGATACAAAAATAATAAAATCGTTGATGATGCTGCTCCCCCTCAAGATTGTAATGTGATGCCACTGAAAATGATGGGTCATCGCCGGAAAAGTGCGGGGCCGGACAACAGAGCGCCGGGAAATCCACACTGGCGGGTGCCGGTCGTCAGAGCGTCGGGAAAATCCGCACTACGGGCGGGTCGTCAGAGCGCCGGTAAACCGTAATGTCGGGCCGATCGTCAAAGCGCCGAGAAAATCCGCAATGGCGGGTGCCGGTCGTCGAAGCGCCGGGAAATCCGCAGGAGGAGGCCGGCGATGAGATGCGGTGATTCCGCAGGAGATGCCGGGCAGAGAGGCGGGGATTCCGCAGGAGGCACCGGGCAGAGAGGCGGGGATTCCGCAGGATGCACCGGGCAGAGAGGCGGGGATTCCGCAGGATGCAGGAGGATGTCGGCAGGGAGGGAGCAATTGAGCAGAGGAGGCCGATCGTCAAAGGAGCCGGCGGGAGATCGCACAGGAGGCGGGCTGCCGAAAAGAGCCGCAAGCCGGGGAAGGGAGGTCCGCCGGGATGAACAAGGCGGGAAAGGCGCAGCCGGCCAACCGGAAGGGTCGCCGGGAAATCCGCAGGAGAGCTGCCGGGAGAAGGATCTGACCGAAAAATCCAGGAAGGGCCGGGAGGGCGCGCGGAGGGCCGGCCGGGAGGCGCGCGGAGGGCCGCTGGACAGGAGGAGCGCCGCGGGAAGAGGGCTGCCGGAGGAGGAGCCGGCGCGGGATGAAGCGGAAGGCGCCGGGAGGCGCTGGAGCAGCGGGAGGCGCGGGAGGCCACAGGACGCAGGGAGGGCCGGCGAGGGTCTGCTGGGCGAGGTGGCGGGTGAGGGAGCGACGCTGGTGTGGGCGCGGGGGCCGACGGGGCGAGGGAGCTGCGTCTGGAAGGAGGCCCGCCGTGAGCTGAGGGGCGCCGGGAGTGTCGCGCTCGGGAGGAGCGGCGACGGGATGGGCGCACAGCGGGACCGCGAGGGGCGACGGGAGGCGTCGCAGGCAGCAGCGGGAGGCGCGGGAGCCTGAAGGGAAAGCCACAGTGGGGCAACGCAGAAGGCGGGGCCGGCGGGAGCCGGGAAGCCGCAACAGGAGGCGGGGCCGGAAGTCCGCCCGGGAGCCGCGCATGAGGAGCGGGCGCTGTTGAGGGAAGGCGCACCGGGGAAGAAGGGCGGGGGCCGTCGCGCGCAGCGGGGATGGGAAGCGCGCCGGGAGACCCGCGCTGGAATCGCCGGATCGCGGGGAAGGGTGCCGAGGGAAGCCGCAGGAGGAGGTGGGGCCTTCGCGCAGGGAGCCGCGAGGGCGAGGGCGCGGGAGCCGGGCAGAGGCCCGCTGGGACGAGGGCGCACCGCTGGAGGACGGCATGGAGGGCCGCCGAGGGAGAGATGCGCCGGCATGGAGGGCCGCCGAGGGAAGGAGCCGCAACGGGAGGCTGGGCCGTCGCGCGCTGGAGGAAGAGCCGGCGGGAGGCGCGCCGGGAGAGAGGGCCGCCGTGCGCTGGAGGGCTGCGCGACCGGGAGCCTGCAGGGAAGAGGCGGACGGGAGAAAGGGCCTGCCGGGAGGGAGGGCCGCCGCGCGCAGCGGGGAAGCAGGCGCCGGCAGAGAAACCCTAGGGGAGAGAGGATTCCGAGAAACCCTAGAGGGGGGATAAAATGGGAGGAGGGGGGTCGGGATTAGTTCCCTCTGATACCATGTAAAATCAGAAATCCCCCCCCCCTCAAGGTGAGGAGAGAGCCTTCATTTATAGAAAATATAGGGAAGTTACAAAGAGAGGTTACAAAAGAAGTGGGGCTGGAAGTTACAAAGTTAGTGGGGCTGGAAGTTACCCATACTCCAACAAAATTCAACCAGAAATTTTTGACAGTAGGTAATCAAGGAATGATGCAAAGAGGCTATTGACATTGGGGGAGAACTTTCAAGCATCAATGGAGATTTTCCAATGCAATTTAGAAACACAGGGGGAGTGGAAGCACACGGACTATTCCCTTTTATTTTATTGACAACTGTTGGAGTATGTGTAACTTCCTGCCCCACTTCCTTTGTAACTTCCTGCCCCACTTTGTAACTTCTCTTTGTAACTTCCCTATCTTTTCTCTAAATGAGGGCCCTCTCCTCACCTTGAGAGTGGGGGATTTCTGAGTTTTACATGGTATCAGAGGGGGTTTGATCTCTCCCTCACATATTTTTTTTCCCATTTAAGGATTCGTACTTTTTTTTCTCGTGCGGGGGGCAGCGGCTCCCATCCAAATAGTCGCCCCCCCCCCCGCTGCTAATGCCGGTCCTCCCTCCCGGCGGCTCTTCTGCCTGGCGCGGCTCCCGGCTCCCTGCTCCCCGGCGGCCCTCCTGCCTGGTGCGGCTCCCGGCTCACCCGGCGTCTTCTCCCGGCGGATTTCCCATCCTGGCGGCTCTGTGCGCGCCGGATCGCTGCTGCCCTCCGGCTCCCCTTGCAGGCGGCCCTCTCTTCGCAGCGGCGCCCATCCCGGCGGCCTTCCCCCCCGGCGGCCCTCCTCCTTTGCGAGCGACGCCTCCCGCGGATCACCCAGCGCCTCCCGCGGATCACCCGCGACTCACCCGGCAGCTCTCCTGCGGCTTTCCCCGGCGGCCCTCTCGCCCAGAGGCGTCTTCCCGTCCTCCATGCGCGCGGCTCCCGCCCCTCCCGAGGCGGTTTTCCCCGACGGCACTCCTCCCGCGCGAGTCCAAGCTTCAGTTCCCGGCGACCCTTCCGGCTGGCCGGCTGCGCCTTTCCCGCCTTGTTCTTCCCGGCGGACCTCCCTTCCCCGGCTGCTCCCTGCCGGACGACTCCCTGCGCCGACGGCCTCCCTTCCCCGGCTTGCGGCTCTTTCCGGCAGCCCGCCTCCTGTGCGAGTCTCCCGCCGGCTCTGTTGACGACCGGCCTCCACCCCTGCCGGCCTCCATTCCTGCCGGCTCCTCCAGCAGTCGGCCAACAGCCCTGCCGGCCTCCCGTGCCACCTCTACTCAACTGCTCCCTCCATGCCGACCTCCTCCTGCATCCTGCGGAATCCCCGCCTCTCTGCCCGGTGCCTCCTGCGGAATCCCCGCCTCTCTGCCCGGCATCTCCTGCGGAATCACCGCATCTCATCGTCGGCCTCCTCCTGCGGATTTCCCGGCGCTTCGACGACTGGTACCCGCCATTGCGGATTTCCTTGGCACTTTGACGACCGGCCCTCCCGAGCGGATTTCTCGGCGCTTTGACGATCGGCCCGACATTACGGTTTACCGGCGCTCTGACGACCGGCCCGTAGTGCGGATTTTCCCGACGCTCTGACGACTAGCACCCGCCAGTGTGGATTTCCCGGCGCTCTGTTGTCCGGCCCCGCACTTTTCCGACGATGACCCATCATTTTCAGCGGCATCACATTACAATCTTGAGGGGGAGGGCATCATCAACGATTTTATTATTTCTGTTTCTTCTGTTTTCGTCTTGTTTTGTCATCAAGCTGGGTATGTCCAGCTTGAGGGGGAGTGTTTGCAGCTTGTTGCTTGCGTTGTTTTTTTTTCATTATGTGTCCAAGCTAGGTACACCTAGCTTGAGGGGGAGTGTTGGAGTATGTGTAACTTCCTACCCCACTTCCTTTGTAACTTCCTACCCCACTTACTTTGTAACTTCTCTTTGTAACTTCCCTATCTTTTCTATAAATGAGGGCCCTCTCCTCACCTTGAGAGTGAGGGGGATTTCTAAGTTTTACAACAACAAAGGGGAGAGTGAAAATGGAGTTGGATTTAAGGGGATATTGTAAACTAAATCCAATGGGGGATTGTTGAACCCCATATGAGTTTGGAGTCGATTTGTTGACAATATGTGATCATGGATTTGTTGACAATACAAAATTGGATTTGCTTGTGATAATTAACTGGAGAATAGTCGTGGATTCATTCAATCCGTAATATTGCCGTTGAAGGAATTCTGGTTGATGTTCTTTAAGAAGTAAAATACATGTTTGTGGAGTTGTTGCCTTGAGTTTTGTATGGTGGAATTATGCTGAAGGAATTATATTGTGGAAGAGTTATGTTTTTGACCAAGGGATCAGATGAGGACTTAGTCAAAAATTAGGTCATCCTAGGCTAACCAAGCCAAGGAATTACTCAACCATGCATTGCACAGGAATGATCAACCAAGGCCCAACCAGCATGGAGGCACCAGGGTTGCAGGCATAACTAAGAGCACGCACAGGCATGCACAGGCAAACACGCACGCGGGTATAGGCGTGCGCATGGGAGCAGTGGTTCGCGCCACAGGGCGGTGGCGCAGAGGATGCTAGGAGCAAACCCCGTTACTCACAATTGGCGAGTCAGGAAACCGAAGTAGCTTATTAAGCACAGTGCAGACAAGCAGAAGTTCAATGTGGGACTCTGGGATGCGGACATTGTTCACCCGCCTTAAAAACATACGCTTATAATGAGAGTCATCCGATCAATCTTGCTCCACTATTCGATCTGGCTCGTGGATCGTCTACAACCTCTCGCTCGAAAGCTCCCACATGCATCTCTCCACGCGGTAGGAAGGAACACCCCACCGCAATCCCATGGAAGATAAGATGTCCACGCCGCAGTTATGCCTTGCGTCGTGGAAGGTCCGGATTTAACAGAAGTAAAAGAATTCGGTGATCTCTAATCCTACAGAGGGCTACGTCGTAGTGGGTGAAACTACACCGCAGTAAAAGCCGAGGAAGTGAAGGCTGCAGCATGGTAGAACTGGCCACACCGTAGAGAACAAGCTACGTCGTTGAATTGTTTCAGGTTTTGTGGTTCTAGAGACTTGGAGGTCATTTCACTGTGGAAGTACAGGCTACACTGTAACAAAATTCTTTCAACATTGGAAGTCTCTTGGTATTGATGCTGCAAGGGTTTTGATCATGGCACAGGAACATGAATGAAACTCTTGCAAACATGAGCTTGCACTGTGGAACTAATGACTACAATGCAGTGGCCGTGTGTGATTAAAGGAGCAGATTGCGGGAGTCCTTAACTATCAGCAAATGCATGAATGGGTGTGGTTATTCATAAATTAAGAGTCATCTGCATCTGATGGAGGGTTTATGATCATGGGTCATGAAGAGTTAATAGCTGAAGACCGCGATTGTGGTGTTGTGCATATTCAGTTTTTCATATTTACAGATATGGAAATTCATGCTTGAGATAGAGAATTTCTCGGGCAATTATATCTCACAAATATGAAAATATATATGCAGTTGTGACCCGAGACACATGGAGAATTTAAGAGTTATTTAAGACTCTTAAATTAACAGTCACAGGATGGATATAGAAATGGAAGCATAAGAAGACCAAAAGGAGAAGTATACAAGATACTCTGCACCACTCGAAAGACCTGCAAAAGGAGTGCTTCGTTAAAATATCTGCATTTAGAGGAAAGAGGGGAATTCCACCATACAAAGTTTCTTGATACAATTTGCATATTGACGCAGTGAAAGGGATGAGCTGCTACATCCAGCAAAGTGAAGACATACTGGTATTATTCTGGAAAGAGAAAGGACTTCTAGAATTGCTCTGGAAAGAAGAAGACTTGGCATCTCCTGAAGATCTTGCCAAAGGAGGAGTTTCCATGACCTCTCATGGAAACAAGATGTTCGAAGTGATGTTCACAGCAAACCTGTGAAGGAGCAAGTGGAGATTCAAAGGGCACCAATCTAAAATTGGTGGAACCCTCAAACAATAGGTGATATTGTTCTTTGGCCTGCATGCTAATTGTTTCTCCTTATCCCAAAAAGATAGTCCATCTACCCTGAACCATTGTAAGGTAGTGAACCTAGGCAGGAGTGACCTAACCTAGAGCAACAAACAATGAGCTTAGTGATTTTGATGCACCAACACAATGTTGGTTGTTGCATGCTCCTTGGACTAGCCCATTTGTGGTGAACCAAGTAAAAACTCGTGCGTCCTTATGATTATCATACTTTAATTAAGAGGTCAAGATCCACTGGGGCAGAAAGAACTTAGAAACTTATCCATACCCTGATCCTGGTGGAAGCAATCAAATTATAACAAATAAAGAATTTAAACCAATGACCCATCAACGAGGACAAGATCCAAACCGACTTTGTACAGATTAATTTGACAAAAGGTTAAAAGAAGTTTGAAATGGTTACACTCTGATTCACCCCATCTTATGAAGAAAAACCAATGACCCCATCTTATTAAAGTTTTTTATTTCAGAAGTTTTTAATTCTGATCTTCTACTTTGAAAATTTACTGCGAAATTACTTGAATATCTATTATTGTTGAATTTTAATGGTGTTTTAAGGAGTTTATTTGACAAGTGCTGAGATGGCTCATTCTTCAAAGAAGCAGATCAAAGCATTATGTGACAAAATAAAAATATTCAGAAGCAAGGATAAAGCAAATGAAGAGCAGCTTGCATTGTTAAAAATTGAAACAAACAAGGTCTGATCAATTAATAAAAGGCTCATTGAAGCTGCTGGTGTGATAAAAAGTAAGACATACAATCCAAAGAAACGAAACAATTAACCTCCACAGAGAAGGACTTCGAGATTGTGATTAATAAAGCTGCCAGTGTGATAAGAAGAATGGTTTTCTTTTCAAACTAGAAGCTGAAAAAGAAGAAAATTCAGAAGAAAAAAAATAGCAGAATTAAACTTGGTGATGGAAAAATTAAAAGTTGTGAATGAAGAAAAAGACAGAAAGATAATTCAGCTTGAAGAAGAGGTTGATTCAACAAAGAAACTGGTTTTAGTAGCTGATGATGATCACGGCAGTAGATTTGGAGGTAAAGACAAGGGAAATATTAACCTTACAGAATAAGTTTAATTCTGTCAAGAGACAGATGGAAAATGATCTTAAACATGTTTTGAAAGACAAAGAGGAAAAATTAAGGGACTGTCAGTTTGTCAGAAAGCAAGTATCAAAAAGATAAATATACTTGAAACAGAATTGAATTCAACTAAGCAATTACCGCTGCTAGAGGAAGAGTTTGATTTAAAGGATGCCTTGAACAAAATGTATAATCAAATAAGGCATGAATCTGCCAAAACTCAACAGAGTTTGTCTAGAGAATCAATGACAGAAAAGGAGAACACTCATCAAAGAAATCATGGCAATATGCCATGCGGAATTCATGGTCACACAATGGATTATTGTACGAATGCTGTAATCTTTGTCAAAAACAATAATGTTAGGAGATATTTTGAAGAATCAGTATATTGTAAACTAGATGGATCCGCTCTATGGTGGCTCTCTCTCTCTCTCGCACTACCTAGGGTTTTCATCCGCCACCTCCCGTGCCGGTGTCGATCCTCTCCCAAGTTCTTTCTCGGATGCCTCCTGCATTTTTCTTTCCACTTCTCCTTTCAGTGTCCCTCCTGACTTTCTTCTTTCTTCTTTGTTTCAGTGTGTGTTTTGCTTCTCCTCTCCCTTTGGCCTTGCATTTTGTTCCCCTTCGGGCTCGGTTTCCTCTGCTCCCTCTTGGCTTCACGTCCCATGATCCTTGCTTAAACCATCTTCATCTTCCTGATTCAGTCCTGGCTTGTAGGAATGTGCTCAGAGGCGGCTTCTGATCTGAGTCTCTTCAGGTAGCAACTTTGGTGGTCCCTTCAGGTCTGGGCGTCGAGCCTTCCAACACATAAAGGCCTTGGTCTGGTTCCCTTGACTCAACAATGACTTGTTGCTTCGCGGTGTTAGCGTCTTTTAGTTGGGCAGGGGGAGGTTGCTTGAAGGTTCATTCGTTTGGTTGTGTCAGTGTGTTGCCCCTTTTGTTTCTTCCTTTCGGTGGTTCGTTTCTTTGCCTTTTTCTTCATGGTGATCCACTTCCTGTCGTCTCTGGCCCCTTGTTGTTTGGGTCTCGCAAATCCGCTTTGCCCCGGGCTCTTCTTCCCTCTAGTTGTTCCCCGGTCTGTTTTTCCGAACTACTCTTAGTGTAACTGCTTGAAAGGTTCAATCGAGGGCGTCTACTGGTTGAAGCGGGACGTTTTGCACTATGGCGACCTTTCGTTGGGTGGAGCCAGCGAAGATGGTGTTGAGACGGGCATGAGGTTGGTTTGGAGGATTGGTCTGTGCTCCGGGTGTCCTGATGAACGACCGGTGGGGTGGTTGTTGTCGTTGCTTCTCTGGTGTTCTTGAGTTTGTTTTTTAGTCTGGCAGTTGGTTTCGGTTGGGTGTTCCTCCGCGCTTGGTGATCTTTGGTTTTGGTTCGGGCAGTTTCGATCCAAGGCAATGAGTTGACACAGTTCGAGAATTGTGGGTGTTGAAGATTGGAAGGGTTCAGTGATGATTTCTCGTTGTGTCATGGCGATCGGTGATGTTCATTGACGACGACGGTGGGTTTTGTTATTGGTGGTCAGCACCGTTGAAGTCGCCAGCGTTCAGTGACGAAGACAACGACTGATTATAGCAGGCGACGCGACTTTGGTTGTCGCGTCCAACATGGGGCTCGGGGCGTGTGCCAGCTGGCTTCTGTTTCATTTGAATTTTGAATTTTGATGAATTTTGGGTCACCCGGGTGGCCCAACTGGCACTCGGGTGGCTCATTTGTGCTTCTTGTATGTGTTTTCTAGTGATGAGTGTAATGGTTCCCATTCAACCTTCCAAGCAGGTTATTTGAAAATCAAAAAATAGAATTTAGAGTATCCTATAAACCACAACTAAAGAGAAAAATTCTATAAAGAGCCAAAAGAAGTAAAACAGCATTTATGGCTTGCAGTTAGAATGGAAAACAATGGAGATGTAAAATAACTCAATTTTACAGTAATGTTAATATAGCAGAAAGATTTTGTAGAAGAAAAAGACATATTGCATAAACAAAAGAATGAATGTTAAGATTTAGAAAAGAAAAGATGAACACAAAGAAAAGATTGTGTGGAGAAAGATCATATGCCTATAAAGATGGGTTGAGTAATAAAACTCGACCACCTCTTTCAAAATGAGAAAATTAATGATGGTTCCTTTACTCTCCATAAAGATATTGCATATCAGATTGATGATGTTGTTATAAAAAAGGGATTCTGATGGGAGGAGCAACATGGAAATTCATGGTCTGAAGTTGTAAGCCTCCGTGACACTCTCTAGGTGTGCCTAATGACATCGTCAGGCATTGTTGACTGGAGCAGACTGGTCATGGCACTTCCCGTTGATGAATAGGTGAAAACAAGTGGCTCATATTATCATGTTTAGTGAACTCTAAGAAATGATACCGTTGAAGGCGCTCTATGTTGCAAGTGGTCATGAGGAATTTAATGAAGTAGGCATGCTAATATTCAGAATTTGCAAAGTGACCATGAGAGTTGAGCGGAGTTGTAATGACCCGCCAATTCTCATTGACTTGAAAGTACAACGACTCATTACTAGGGCTTAAGCGACATCCCCAAGACGCTAAAGGCTGGCAATAAATGCCGAAGGGTTTCAAATATAAGTTGGGGGACGATTTACCCTTTAAGAAATAAACTCATAAACCAACCATAACCAAACATTCACTATATGATGCATGAACAAATGAAGACCAATAAACAACTTCATTTATAATAAACCACATCAAAGTACACAACAGCGGAAGACCAAACCAAACATCAGAGTACACAGCGGAAGAACCACTCAAGACTCTCAAAAGACACCAAAACTCCACGCTCCACAAGCTCCAAGCTCCACAACATCTCCCAAGCATCAACATGAGCCACTAGCAATAAGATGTTTTACCTTTACCTATGTCCCGGAATACGACATCTGCAAAAACACCAACGTGCCAAAGCAGGGGTAAGTATAAAACTCAGTAGGTTTTCCCCAATGACTTCCCTACTCACGCCACTAGGATAGAAAAGTTAGCCACATTTATATAAAAACAGTTTATATAAAACATTTCTCAAAAGCAATTTATAACCAAATATAAACAAGTTTCAAAACCATTTATACCAAAAGCATACAACAGCAATTGAAACCAGTTTTCCAACAAGTCATTTTTTCAGAAAAATAACCAATCAAACTTTAGAACCATTTCACAAAACATTCCTTTTTGGCATACCCAACTATTTCCACAAACCCATGCAACAAACCATGCAAGCTACCTGGAAGAGGGGAGAAGCCCTAACCCTTATCCAACCCAACTATGATGGGGGAGACTTCTTACCCTTATCCAACCCAAATGTACATGAATGCTTGACGGGGGAGAGCCCTAACCCTTATCCATCCCAACACTGATGGGGGAGACCCCTGACCCTTATCCGTCCCGAATGCAATAAGAATGTTTGACGGGGGAGAGCCCTAACCCTTATCCATCCCAACCCTGATGGGGGAGACTCCTAACCCTTATCCGTCCTAAATGCAAGATGAACACACACCACACATTCACAACAATCATGCCAAAACCATCCTTTCAATAAAACACCTTTTATTGAAAACCTTTTCCATCAAAACCAAGTGTGTTCAACCAATTCAAACCATTTCAATAAAACACCCCTTTTTATTGAAAACTCATCTTTCAACAAACTATTTACCATGTTTACCATTCCAGCAGATCCACAATTTAAAATCAACATTTTAAATTCAAGAAGCCAAATCACTTTGCACAACAATTCACAAAGATTTCACAATTTCATCAAAACCATAAATCATCACTAAAGAAGATTTATTCTATGTTTTTCACAATCAAATCCATTCAAATAAACTAATTTGAAATTAAGCCAATCAATTCTAGCAAAAGGAGTCGAGAGTGAAGCCTCCTACCTCAAAGGTTTTGACGAAAACCCTAACAAATGGAGAACGCACAAGAAAACCGGGCCGATTCACCAAGGATCCTCCTTAGATCTCTTCTCCTAACACAATCAAGACCAAATCTCGTCATATTTGGCATCCACACACTTAGATCTACCCATAACGGGTGTAGATCTAAGAAACCGAGAGAAGAGAAGAAGTAGATCTAAGAAACCAAACAAGAACGATCACATACCTTAAGAATCCGGCTTCGATTCGCCAAGAGAAGCCTTCAGATCGCCTCCGGAACGATGGAAGAACCCTCCTTGACCTTAAGAGAACCAAAATCCCGAGTTAGGGCCGCTTAGGAGGAAAAACGAGCCACTTAGAGGCAAAAACGCGTGAGATCCACCTTTATAGGATCTCGTTTAAGTGGTCGCACGGTTTGACAGACCGTACGCTAACCGTGCGTTAGCTACTGCCTCGGCCACCCTTCTCGCACGGTTTGGCCACACGGTTAGACAAACCGTGCACCGCCCGTGCGGAAGCTACTGCCTCCCAGACCAACTACGCACGGTTTGGCCGCACGGTTTAGACAAACCGTGCGCCGCCCGTGCGACTTCCCATTTTGCCCCAAAACTCATTCCGAGTTCTCCCGACTCTCTCATTCGTTACCCTTAACTTTATAACCATTAAAAGCATCAAGAAAGGGTTACATACCAGAAACCGGGGGGTACTACATTCTCCCCACCATTGATCTTTCCGTCCTCGGAAAGTAGAAAACCTTCAGTCAAATGAAAGAGTTCCGGCCACTGCTCCTTCATTTCCTTTTCACGCTCCCAAGTCTCTTCCTGAATCTGACCATGCTGCCATAAAACCCACACTAGACCGATGCTTTTTTCACGCAAGACTTTCTCTTGCCTATCCACAATCCGTACCGGGATATGTATCAACGAAGCATCCGGCTCTAAATCAACGTGATCCCATCTGATCACATGGTCAGGATCAGACTGATACTTTTTCAACTGAGATACATGGAACACATTATGCACCGAACTAAACCGTGGTGGTAAAGCCAACCGATATGCCTATCTCCAACCCGTTCCAGTATCTCAAAAGGGCCGATGTATCTAGGAGATAACTTGCCCTGCTTCCCGAAACGACGATGTCCAAGTCTTGGAGAGATCCTCAAGAAGACATGTCACCCACAACGAACGACAACGGTCTTCGACGGTGATCTGCATAAGATTTCTAACGACTCTGAGCCGTCTCCATCCTCTTTCTAATCAACTGGATCTTCTCTGTTGTCACTTGGACAAGGTTTGGCCCAACTAGTGAAGTTTCACCCATTTCCACCCAGCATAATGGAGAACGACAAGGACGCTCATACAATGCTTCAAACGGAGTCATGCGTATCGAGGCTTGATAGCTGTTATTGTATGAGAACTCCACTTAAGAGTATATGCTCCTCCCATGAGCCACCAAAATCCATTACACAAGCCCGCAACATGTCTTCCAACGTTTTATCGTCCGCTCGGATTGCCCATCCGTCTGAGGATGATACGCCGTGCTCATAGTCAACTGAGTCCCAAGGGCTTGCTGTAATGATTTCCAGAAACGAGGTGTGAACCTCAGATCTCTATCTGAGACGATAGACACTGGTACACCATGCCTCTTTACCACTTCTCGTATATAGATTTTTGAAAGATCTTCCACCGTATAAGTTTCACGAATAGGGATGAAATGGGCCGACTTGGTTAGACGATCCACTATCACCCAAATGGCATCGTGTTTCCGGGCCGATCTTGGAAGACCTGTAACAAAATCCATTGCTATCTGATCTCATTTCCACCCTGGGATAGGTAAAGATTGTAATATACCAGCTGGTCTCTGATGCTCTGCTTTAACCTGCTGACAAGTTAGGCATCGTGAGACGAACTCGGCCACCTTCCTTTTCATGTCGCTCCACCAAAACTGCGCCTTCAACGCCTTATACATCTTCTGTGTACCTGGGTGTACAGCCCATCTTGAATGGTGATAAGCATGAAGGAGTTGTTCCTGACAAACCATAGGTACAACCATCCGATCTCTGAAACACAAAACTGAACCCCCATCAAGTTTTCAGCCATCAATGGTCTCCCCACCATTGAGTTTTGAACTTACAACCAGACATTCTGCATCAGATGTTTGTGCTTCTTTGATCATCTCTACTAAATCAGGAACAAGTGTAGCTGAAAAGAAAACAGCAACATCACATCGGTCTTCACATTCCACATGCATGTCGGCTAAGACCGACATCAACTGTCATTCATTTGAAGCTTCTTTCGCCAACTGAGCATATGACTTTCTACTCAATGCATCCGCCACCGAATTCCCTTTTCCTGGTGTGTACATCAAATCAAAGTCAAACATCTGGAGATACTTCATCCACCTCCTTTGCCTCAGATTCAAAACTCGCTGTGAGAAAATGTGTTTCAAGCTTTTATGATCCGTAAACACAGTAAATTTCTCACCAAAGAGATAATGTCTCCATGTTTTCAAAGCATGGACGACTGCACCCAACTCCAAATCATGTGTTGGGTAATTTTTCTCATGCACTCTCAACTGCCTTGAGCCATAAGCAACTACATGGTCTCCTTGCATGAGAACACAACCCAACCCTGTTCCCGAAGCATCACAATACACCACATACCCCTGTCCTGATTCTGGGAAGATCAAGATGGGTGTCGATGTAAGACGAACCTTCAGTTCCTGAAAAGACTTCTAACATTCTTCTGTCCATTGGAATGGAGCATTCTTCTTTGTCAGAGCTGTCATTGGTGACAGTGAGAAATCACGCACAAAGCGTCGGTAGTAACCAGCTAGACCAAGAAAACTTCGTATCTCGAACACATTCTTCGGTGGTTGCCAAGAGATAACGGCTTCTATCTTTTCAGGATCAACTGAAACGCCTTTCTCGGAAATGACATGGCCAAGGAAACGTACTTCCTGTATCCAAAAATCACACTTTGATAATTTGGCATACAGACGATGATCTCTCAAGATTTGTAACACTGTTTCCAGGTGCTCCTCATGATCAGCCCTTGTCTTTGAATACACCAAGATATCATCCACAAACACCACAACAAAAGAATCCAGATATCGCTGAAATATCTGATTCATCAAAGCCATGAAGACCGCCGGTGCATTCGTTAAACCAAAAGGCATGACTACATATTCGTAGTGGTCATATCTACTTCTGAAAGCTGTCTTTGGAATATCCTTTTTCTGAACTCGCAATTGGTGATATCCTGATTGCAAGTCAATCTTGGAGAATCACTGAGCTCCCTTTAATTGATCGAACAGATCATCAATGCGTGGAAGTGGATATCTATTTTTTATCGTAACTTGGTTAAGCTTACGATAATCAACACACAGCCAAAGAGTTCCATCTGCCTTTTTCACGAACAAAACCGGTGCGGCCCACGGAGATGTACTTGGTCGAATGAAACCCTTGCTTTTCAGCTCCTCTAACTGCACTTTCAATTCTCGTAACTCCGTTGGTGTCATCCTATAAGAGGGAAGGGAAATATGACTGATCCCCGGAAAGAGATCAATCGTAAACTCCACTTCCCTTAGAGGTGGTAACCCTGAAAAGTTATTGGGAAAGACATCTGGAAATTGATCCACAACAGCTGGAAAACTATTTTCCTCAATCTCTTCCATTGATGCTAAAGTCAACGCTGTCAGTTGGTAAGAGATCGTTCCCACCTTTGGTGCCAACAAGCTCTTTGCATCTTTCTTTACCATTATCTCTCCTCTGAAGAGATGGTCGATGTCGTCCTCAGTCTTGAAACTAACTTTTCTCTTATAACAGTCGATGTGAGCCTTAAACATTGTTAACCAATCCATACCCAGGATTACGTCATAAACATCCATGTCCAACATCGAGAAGTCCCATTTTAACTCAGCTCCATTAACAGTTATAGCACATGCTCTACACATAAAGGCTTGACGTTCTCTTTCACCAAGAGGAGTTTTTAGTTTCAAAACAGAAGGCATCATTTCCAGTTTTAAACATAGCAAGTCAACAGCACGAGAAGCAATGAAGGAATGCGATGCACCAATATCAAAGAGCACTTGCCCAAGGGTAGAATTCAAAAGAATTGTACCTCTCACCGTAGATGGTCCAGCCTGATCATCGACCATCATCTGCCCAGCTCCATACAATTGCTTCGTCGCTGCACTGTTCTCCTTGTTGTCTTGCTGAGATTGTCCTAGTTGAGGATTCATGATATTTCGAGAATCACCATGGCTAGCTCTGTTATGCTGACGAGACTGATTCTGCTGCCCACGTCCTGTCGAAGCATATGATGCTTGCGACGCCTAAGGAGTGTCACGCGCCCCCGACCTCGGTGCATTCCGACAATAGCGTTGTAGATGCCTCATCTGCTTGCAATTGTGACATGCTCTAGGTTGCGTCGTACACTCTCGCTTTATGTGGTCAGTCGAACCACATTGAAAACAATCTGCTTTGCTCTGGGGTCGTGGAGGAAGGTTCACTGGTCCCACCGTCTGGTTCTGATTTGCACTCGCACCGTGGAAATAGGTATCCATTTTCCTCTTGTTTCCAACGGTTGAGTTCCCATCGTTCAGCAACAGTCGCTCTGTTGACCATCTCTTTATAATCTGTAATACAGAGCACCGCAATCTTCGATCGAATCTCCTGCCTTAGCCCCGATTCGAAGATGCGTACCTTCAACGACGCACTTGCCGCAACCTCTGGTGCAAAACGGACTAAATTCATGAATTTAGCCTCATACTCTGTGACAGAGAGACTATCTTGTTTGAGGCTGAAGAAGTTCGTCGTTTTCTGGATCTTGACCGTGTGAGGATAGAATTGTTTGTTGAACAATTCTTCAAAATCCTCTCATGTAAGGCCTTCATCCAATTTAGCATGCACCGCTAAATCCCACCATTGACGTGCAAGATCCTCGAGCATATACGTCGCCAACTTTACTTTCAGCTCTACTGGTGTGTCGATGAAATCGAAGATACGATTCATCCTACTTAGCCACACCTCCGCCTTCTCGGGTTCAGCATCACCCCGAAAGCTCGGTAGATTTTGCTTCATGAACTGGATGGTATGATCCACATGCCTTGGTTCATTCTTCCGGTTCCCCATATCCACAGCATGAAAAGCCTGGACAATACTCTGAACCAGCTCTTGGTTCACACGTGGTTCTGGTGCAACCACATTTTTCGCAGCTTCTTCGGGTTGGTTTCGACGACGCCTACAGGGTGTCATTTTCTAAACCAACAACAAACTCCGTCAATCTCACTCTCTAGCAACTGATGGCTTAGCATTCAAATTCTATCACATCATCTATCACAACATTGTTTTTCCAAAAACAACCTTTTTCCATATTCAACCATTTTTTAAAACATTCAACATACTTTTTGAAAATCAACCCATTTTCAAAATACACCCAATACCCTATTTTCAAAGTATTTCACTTGAAAACAATTTCTACATTTTTCAAAAATTGGCACCATGCACAAAATCCTTATTCATTCCTCACAATGAGATATGCAATCCTAGTGGGAAGTCATTCCTCTACAATGCATGTCATGCTCCTCTCATTGGCTAAACTCATGACAATGAGATTTCCAACATTCTAGAAGTGTATCCAAAACACTTATGTACCCAACACCCTGGTAACTTGAAGTTCAGCATAAACGGGTTAGCTACGTCCTTTTATGCTATACATTTCAAGTTCCGACAATCCTACTTCTGTCTAAGATTTCGACTCAAGGAATAGACAAGAAGGAATTTCAACTCCAAGACCAAGAACATCGATGACTACTTGTTAGGCAAGGACCGAACAAGCTGATACCATTTGTAATGATCCATCAATTCTCATTGGCTTGAGAGCTCAACGAGTCATTACTAGGCCTTAAGCGACATCCCCAAGACGCCAAAGGCTGGCAATAAATGCCGAAGGGTTTCAAATATAAGTTGGGGGACGATTTACCCTTTAAGAAATAAACCCATAAACCAACCATAACCAAACATTCACTATATGATGCATTAAAAAATGAAGACCAATAAACAACTTCATTTATAATAAACCACATCAAAGTACACAGGAGCGGCCCGGTAAATTCTGTTGCCCAAGACTGCCTATGAAATTTTGCCCTAAAATGTATTAAGAGCTACAGTGAAATTGTGAATTTTTTGCCCTTGCTTTTGTATTTTTTTTTCTTTGCTTGCCTGTTGCCCTAGCCCGGGGGCTCTTTGGGCTTGCCCTAGGGTCGGCCCTGAAAGTACACAACAGCGGAAGACCAAACCAAACATCAAAGTACACAGCAGAAGAACCACTCAAGACTATCAAAAGACATCAAAACTCCACGCTCCACAAGCTCCAAGCTCCACAACATCTCCCAAGCATCACCACGAGCCACTAGCAATAAGATGTTTTACCTTTACCTGTGTCCCGAAATACGACATCTGCAAAAGCACCAACGTGCCAAAGCAGGGGTGAGTATAAAACTCAGTAGGTTTTCCCCAATGACTTCCCTACTCACGCAACTAGGATAGAAGAGTTAACCACATTTATATAAAAACAGTTTATATAAAACATTTCTCAAAAGCAGTTTATAACCAAATATAAACAAGTTTCCAAACCATTTATACCAAAAGCATACAAGAGCAATTGAAACCAGTTTTCCAACAAGTCATTTTTCCAGAAAAATAACCAATCAAGCTTTAGAACCATTTCACAAAACATTCCTTTTTGGCATACCCAACCATTTCCACAAACCTATGCAACCAACCATGCATGCTACCTGGAAGAGGGGAGAAGCTCTAACCCTTATCCATCCCAACTATGATGGGGGAGACTTCTTACCCTTATCCAACCCAAATGTACATGAATACTTGATAGGGGAGAGCCCTAACCCTTATCCATCCCAACACTGATGGGGGAGACCCCTGACCCTTATCCGTCCCGAATGCAATAAGAATGTTTGACGGGGGAGAGCCCTAACCCTTATCCATCCCAACCCTGATGGGGGAGACTCCTAACCCTTATCTGTCCCGAATGCAAGATGAACACACACCACACATTCACAACAATCATGCCAAAACCATCCTTTCAATAAAACACCTTTTATTAAAAAACTTTTCCATCAAAACCAAGTGTGTTCAACTAATTCAAACCATTTCAATAAAACACCCATTTTTATTGAAAACCCATCTTTCATCAAACTATTTACCATTCCAGCAGATCCACAATTTAAAATCAACATTTTAAATTCAAGAAGCCAAATCACTTTGCACAACAATTCACAAAGATTTCACAATTTCATCAAAACCATAAATCATCACTAAAGAAGATTTATTCTATGCTTTTCATAATCAAATCCATTCAAATAAACTAATTTGAAACTAAGCCAATCAATTCTAGCAAAAGGAGTCGAGAGTGAAGCCTCCTACCGCAAAGGTTTTGACGAAAACCCTAACAAACGGAGAACGCACAAGAAAACCGGGTCGATTCACCAAGGATCCTCCTTAGATCTCTTCTCCTAACACAACCAAGACCAAATCTCATCATATTTGGCATCCACACACTTAGATCTACCCATAACGGGCGTAGATCTAAGAAACCGAGAGAAGAGGAGAAGTAGATCTAAGTAGATCTAAGAAACCAAACAAGAACGATCACATACCTCAAGAATCCGGTTTCGATTCGCCAAGAGAAGCCTTCGGATCGCCTCCGGAACGATGGGAGAACCCTCCTTGACCTTAGGAGAACCAAAATCCCGAGTTAGGGCCGCTTAAGAGGAAAAACGAGCCACTTAGGCAAAAACGCGTGAGATCCACTTTTATAGGATCTCGTTTAAGTGGTCGCACGGTTTGATAGATCGTGCGCTAACCGTGCGTTAACTACTGCCTCGGTCACCCTTCTCGCACGGTTTGGCCGCACGGTTAGACAAACCGTGCGCTGCCCGTGCGGAAGCTACTGCCTCCCAGACCAACTACGCACGGTTTGGCCGCACGATTTAGACAAACCGTGCGCCGCCCGTGCAACTTCCCCTTTTGCCCCAAAACTCATTCCGAGTTCTCCCGACTCTCTCATTCGTTACCCTTAACTTTATAACCATTAAAAGCATCAAGAAAGGGTTACATACCAGAAACCGGGGGTACTACAGAAGTGACCGTGCCATTTTATAAAGTTGGTCATAACAGCATGGGTCGTCGTGCTTTCATTAATTAAGGTGGCAGTGTCTTTTCTAATGTCGTTCAAGTTGTCACCAATAGTGCTTCAAATAATGTTTATGACGGTAAGAATTATATTTTTTTATTGTTTTCCATTGTAATTAAAATTCTAAATTTTTTTCTAGTAACAATTTGTTCTTATTTGCATTCTTCTTTAATAGGAAAATTGTTGGAGGGGATGTTGGAGAACATGTGGAAAATTCTTATTCTTTCCTCAACTTTGAAGAAGGCGGTGTCAGTCAATGGTTATATTTATAACCATGCAGGTGTGTCGAACATGATAAGACAATTCACTCATCGAAGGGAGCTACTTAGGCCTTCCAAAACAAGATTTTCCACTGCAATGATCACTATGCACAACCAACAAAGAAATTTAAGAAAGATGTTTGGTTCAGACGAATGGAACTCTAACAAGTGGTCTAAGGAGCAAGAAGGTAAGAAGACAACTCTTATTGTGCGGAATACTTCATTTTAGAATAATGTTCTTTATTCCCTTAAGGTTGGTGGTCTTATTGTTGAAGTTCTTATATTGGTTGATGGTGAAAAGAAACCTCCAATGGGATATATTTACGAGGCTAATGGATAGGGCAAAGGAGGTCATTGCAAAAGCTTTTAACAATGAAGACCGCTATAAAAAGATCTTCAAAATCAACGATAAAAGATGGGATGTGCAACTTCATCGACCATTGCATGTTGCATGATACTACTTGAATCCCGAGCTTTTTTATGACAATCCTAATATTGATAGTGATGAAGAAATAAACTTGTGTTTGATGAATTGTATCCAGAGATTGATTTCAGATATTGGAACCCAAGATAAAATCTCCGATGAGATGACAAAATATAGAGATGTTTCAGGCACGCTTGGAAATAATTTGGCTAATCGAAATAGAAAATTGAAGGCATCTAATAGCGCTTGAACTCATTTGAGACAATTTCCAATAAAAGTTCTTAGTCTTACTTGCAGTGCTTCTAGTTGTGAACGGAATTGGAGTGTATTTGAAAATCTCCACACAAAGAGGTGGAATAGGCATGCTCAATCAAAATTGAATAACTTGGTTTATGTCAAATATAATAGGGCTTTGATGAGGAGATTTAATGATTGTGGTCATTGATCTCATCTCATTGAATGATAAAAACACCAACACCAGGTTCTTTGTATTAAAAATGTGTAGAACTAGAAATACAAGAGGGGGAGGAAGAAGAGAAGATAGAAGCAGGACGGCCACCCAACTTACTAGATAACTCACTTCAGCCCTGCCTATTTATAGCAGCCCCCTTATAACTACCTTTGGGCACCCCCAGCATATTCCCCTTCCATTCCTCAGCATATTTGTAGTACCCCCGGTTTGAGGTATATAGCCTTTGTTTATGTTTCTTTATGTGTTTAAAGCGCATGGGATGAGTTGAGAAGAGGTTGAGAGAGTTTGGAATGGTTTTGAATGAGTTTGGAGACTTTTCTTAGGGAGCACGGTTTGAACACGGTTAGTGGAAACCGTGCGGATTCTCCAGGAAACCGTGCGAGGCAACCGTGCGAACCATTTCTCTCGAGGCAGTAGCGTGCGGACCCTTTCTCTCGGGCTAACCGTGCGGCCACTTAAAAGTAGGGTTTTTAAATCCGGGTTCCCTCGGGCTTGACCTAAAACACTCCAAACTTCCTCTCACTTGAGCCTCACTAAGGATTTCGGGTTCTCAGGGGTTGAGGGTGCTCTCCCACTCGTTTTGGAAGCGTTTTGAAGAGGTTTCTTGGCGGGTTGAAGGTGGTTTCTCCCGAGTAAGTCTCTCCTCTTGGGTTCATTGTGTTTTTCCTTTAGATCTACATCTCCCTCTCTCTCGGTTTTCTAGATCTATACCCGTTGTGTGTAGATCTAGGGTTGTGATTGTCTTGGATGTTAATTTTAAGGCTTGTGAATGTTAGGGAAGGAGATCTAGAGAGGTTTCGGGGGTGCGTTCGCCGGATTTGAGGTGCGATTGCTTGTGGGTCGATTTCTCGGGAACCCTAAAGGTAGTGGCTTCTCTCTCGACTCCACTTGGTTAGAACTAGTGGTGTTTGATTACAATTAATTTGTTGTGCTTGAAATTAATTGTGATGGTTGTGCCAAATTGGTTAGAAATCCCTTTGGTGATGTTTTGGGGATTTTTGGGGAAAAAGGGGGTTTTATGGTGAAATGTTATTGTTGTGGATTTTAAAATAGAGATTTTAAAATGGGTTGTTGAGATTGATTTGGGAAAATGGCTGATGGGAAATGGTTTTCAATAAAGATGTTTTTATTGAAATGTGGTTTGGCATGGAAAATGGTTTTCAATAAATGGACGATTTATTGAAGTGGATTGGTATGTGATGGAATTGGTTGATTGCATGTTGTTGTGACCTTGGTGGGTCATATGCTTGTTTATGGCTTGATGGGAATGTTGTGTGGAAGTGGCAAGAAGTACCACTATAAAAAGGGGATGGATAGTGGACGGAAGGGCCACCATCAAAGGGTAAGTGGACGGGAAGAGCCACTAGTTGTGAATGGGTGAACGGGTTAGACGGAAGCTCCACCGTTTGGTTGTGGTCGGGAAGTACCACTAGGTGTGAATGGGTGAACGGGTTGGACGGAAGCTCCACCTTTTGGTTGTTTTGGTTGTTTGTTGTGCATTGCTTGGCAAGTTGGAAATTGTTGTGCTAGTGTGTGAATGATGAAATGGCTTGTGGCATGTTTGGTTGGCTTTCCCTTGGTTGCTTGGTTTGGGTGTGATGGCTTGGTAAGGGCATGTTTGGCCTATGGAAATGGTTGTACTTGTGATTATTTTATATAAATTGTTTTATATAAATGTGCTAACGGTTTTATCCTAGTGACGTGTGTAGGGAAGTCATTTGGGGAAAACCTAATGAGTTTTAGTACTCACCCCCTGCTTTGGCACCTTGGTGTCTTTGCAGATGTTGTGTACCGTGACATGGGTAAAGGTAAGGCATTATCCTCCTTTAGTGGTGCATTGTGATGTCTTGGTGGAGCTTGGAGCTTAGAGCTTAGTGGAGAGCTGTGGTGGTATCATAGCACGTGGTGCTTTGTTGTTTGGTATTCCGCATAGTACTCTGATATTGTGGTGTTGCTTTGGTTTTGGGTTGTATGGTGAAACAACTTGGTTGTCTTTTTGGAATTCATGTTTGAATGTTTTATTGACATGCATCATATAGTGGTAGTTAATGGATGGTTTGGTTGGTTTTGTCTTAAGGGCAAATCGTTCCCCAATTTAATCTTGAAGCCCTCGACATTTATTGTCAGCCTTTGGCGTCTTGTGAACGTCGCTTAAGGCCAAGTAGCCCTCACCGCCTCCTCATGTCAATGAGGTAGGAGCGGGGTGTTACAATATTCCCCCGCTGCCCCCCTATAACAGCTTCCTCTAACAGTTGCGAGCCTCAAGAATATTCCTCCAGCATCCCAACATATTCCCCATGGGCCCCCCATGCAGTTACAACGGATTCCCCAGCAGCAGCCCCTATTGTCAAGCATCACCTCCCCTCTTTCCCCACCCATGATTTCCTATCATTGTCACCCTCTCGAAAAACCAACTTGTCCTCAAGGTGGTGGAAGTGTCCGCCATGTGAGACGGATCCAGAACGCCAAGCAATTTCTCAGACCAGCCTTACTACATGGAATCGCAGGTGGTGAGAAGGTGCACTGCCCATATAGTCATGTCAAGCAACCTTCCATATGTTCCTCCCGACTTGCTTGACATCTATTGTTGTTAGTTCGTCGTTGTGCCGCATCATAGTTATCGGATGGTGCAGCCCCCTAGTTAACATGCAACCCTAGTGGTGGGGGCTGGTTTCCAGCACAACTGCCCCATGCTGAACATTAGTAACTCCCGCAAGCAGTGAAACAATAGGGGGATATGTGAGATAAATCGCAGCTGAATATGAATTAAATTTTGCTTCCACCATTGCTTGGTTAGGCGCCAAAACACCAATAAATTGGAGGAAGTGCAGGGAAATACACAAGTTTAAAGCTCGAAGAACTTGCAGCTGTGCCCAAACGGTGCCCATGTTTCCAAAAATGCAGTTCCATGTTGGGAGCAATTGCTGGTAAGCGCCATCCAGCAGCACACGCAACACCAGTAGGCAAAAGGGGAGAAGTGATTGTGTTTGCACTAGGTTGTCCCATGTCCGTAGGAACTAGGTGAAATCCAGCAGTTTCTAAAAGAGGTTCAGCAGACCTCTTTGGACTGTCAAGCGCCAGTAAAAGCGTCGCAGACATACAGTGTGTCCTAGTCGCAGTCGCCTCCAGTGACGCTATACCCGTGAACCCCCCAGAACTGGGTCGTGACCCTCGCGGTTCTATCATTAGTGGCGCTTCGTTCCCCGAGTGAGCGGTCATTCTTGCAGCACCAACAAGTTCCCAAGTGGATTTCCCCGCAACATCGGAATGGACAGCGTGGAAGGCGAACAAATTGGAAGGACAGGACGAGAGGTCCTTGACGAGAAATGATGCTTTCTCCGGGCGGCGAACCATGGAAGTGATGAGGTGGCGGAGGTCCGCCAATTCGAAGCCGATAAATCTCCGAAACTCAGCCTGCTCAGTGCAGGTCACTGCCAATATCGATTCCAGGTTTGCGAGGGGGGTTTCCAAGATCCCCACCCGTTGGTCGAGGCCAGCCAGACGAGCTTGGTGGCAGGTTTCCATGGCAGGGGGTGGGGTGAAGCGGCAGGTCATACCAATTGATAAAAACACCAACACCAGGTTCTTTGAACTAAAAGTGTAAAACCAAAAATACAAGAGGGGGGAGGAAGAAGAGAAGATAGAAGCAGCAGGATGGAGACGTAGCTCCCCCCAAGAGGCACTAAGCTTCCTCGCCCAAGCCTAGTGGCCGCCCAACTTACTAGATAATTCCTTGTCGGCCACTCACTCCAACCCTGCCTATTTATAGCAGCCCCCTTCTAACTACCTTTGGGCACCCCCAGCATATTCCCCTTCCATTCCTCAGCATATTCCCCCGCTGCCCCCCTATAACCACTTCCTCTAACGGGCCCCAAGAATATTCCTCCAGCATCCCAACATATTCCCCATGGGCCCTCCATATTGCGTATTCCCCATGAGTCCCCCATGCAGTGACAACAAATTCCCCAGCACCAGCCCCTATTGTCCAGCAGCACCTCCACTCTTTCCCAGCCCATGTTTTCCTATCATTGAAGGAAATTGATGATTGCAATAAATGGATGCTTGGGCAAGTGGAAGAAGATCTCGATGCAATAAACGATCATGTTTTTTAAGATGATGATTTAACTTGGGGTGACGTGGCTTTGGCAACTGAAGCAGAAGAACCTAACCGTATTACTAGAGCATCCATTTTCATGGCAACGAATAACAAAAGAGCACTTCGTCATATTGAAGAAGAGGGGGAAGATCATGAGTCTAAAGAAATGAGTGAGAAGGATATTTAAGGACTTCTTTGATGATCCTACTATTAGCAGCGGTGATGGTGTTTTCATGGATGAGAATGAACGAACTATTTTTTTAGACATTTTATTTGTCTTTTCATATTTTGTAATATTTAGACTTATTTTGATTCCATGTTCGTCTTTTTGTGAACTATATTTACATGAGATAATGAGTTTTTTTATTTTTATATTCATTTTCCTTATTTAATTTTTTATATATGATAGTTACGTCGTAAATGAAATTTCCATGTGGAGCGCAGTGCGCCATGCACCATGGCGCCACGGGCCCTCGTCGCCATTTTGCGCCGTGCGTCGTAAACAACTATGTGTTGCAGGTGACCATGAGGGGCTTCATAATGCAGTAAGGCTAAGCGACCGTAATAGATTCCTTGGATTTCCACTATATAATGTTTGGCGAACACCATGCACATATCCAAAACTGACCAACTAGAGGGGACGCAACTTCAGTCGAACAGACTGATGTGTGCGGCATTGAATGCATGAACTGGAGATGTTGACATCATCGGTCACTCAATTATGCTTTTCACATGCAGCAAATGTATTGATGCTATGTTGATATAAATCAGTGAAGCAGTAGCGAACTAAGGGTGACATGTGGCGTGTTTGGTTTGCAATGATGATTTGGCTTATTCAAATGGACTCTTCTGAATAAGTTGTTAGCATAGCTAAGAGCAGAGCAATGAGGAAATGAGGGAATGAGGGAAATATCCGTTGCATGGCATGGAATAATTGCTGCATGAGAATCTACAACATTCACCTGATGGGATGCCAGATTAGATACGCTGCAAGGAGAAGTTACAGCAATAAAGCAAGTAGTGTGCTTCAATCAAACCAATGAAGTAGGAATGGTGACTGAGAGGTTGAGATACGGTGACATCGTTTGTTGCAACGCAATTAACTAGATTAGCATCTTCATAGGAAAAATAATCAGTAGGTTGAGTGGTCACAAATCCTCAAGCGTGGTCGACTGTATGATGAGTCGACTGTGCTATTTTATCAAAGTAAAAGTGACTTCTCACACATGAACAATTAAAATCCTTCACATGGGTAACCACACCTACTTCACTAATAAACAGAAATCGAATCCATCCAATGTCGATCAATCAGTCTACCTCCAGCGACTGTGCAGATGATGAGCAGTGACCGAATAGTAACAAATAAAGTAGGTGAGTGCTCCATATGAACGGGCTACCTTCGAACAAGCAATACCATACAGTGCGGCGACACTCAATATAGAATGACATTGAAAGGACCGAACAAATTAACTGCAGCGATCGATCAAGAGATTTCAACGGCAACGTGTGCCATTTGAGGCGTCGTGTCTCTTGTTTGTCTGATGCGGCGACTGTATAATGGAAAGAATTTGGATGTGTTTGTGTGAAATATGGTTTTAGTAGCGGAAACCATGCTTGTAGGAAGTAATAAAAATTACAATGGCAAGCATTTTAGTATACCGTATGTGAACTTAATATGCACCAGAAAACATTTGTGAATGGAGAAACCATGGCGCGATATTTTATAGCAGCAGCCATCAAAAATTTGCTTCAGTGGCAGTTAAAGTTGTCATGCAGCTGTAAAAGACTGGCAGTAGAGACATCATGAATTTATCACCGAAGAACTTTCAAGCAGCAACCAAGCAGTGATCATAAACTGATGCAACATGTGAAATGAGATTTTGCACCAATAGTGTAGGCATGAAGCAATGATTGAACTATTTCAGAAAATTGTGAGACAGAAACTAGACCAAGTAATGTTGTACAATTACCGGATTATTCACACATGTGAACTCAGTGTGGAAGAGCATGGTAGTACAGTAACTATAAGAAATAGGTTTAGTTGCAGCATGATGAACAGTCTAAAGGATGAGCAAAAGACATTTGATTTGATACAACACGTTCAAGTAGCAACCAAGCATGCAAGGTTGCTCACTGATTAAAACAAATGTGATGGTGTTTGTTGATGTTGAAGAAAAACATTCATATAGCAGCAAGCGATGTCAGTTTATGTGCAGTGACTACTGATATTATCATTTCTTGCCGAATGATATATTCAGAGGTTCAATATGATATATGCAATGATATGTAAGGGACTCGGGAGAGGCAGCAACAAGGGAAAAATTTAATCGAATCCATATATAGCATAATGAAATTTCTACGTATAAGAACCATTAAACCTTGAACTACATAAATCAGAAAACTCACCGATACAAATCAAGCAAATAGAAAAGGGGAGGAAAAACATCTAACATACCAGTCCTGATTCAAACAGAAGAGAACGAAGATAGGGAGAGGGGTTATCAACAACAATAGGGAATTGAAAAAGGGATCAAACCTGGAAATCGCAGGCCAGGCCGAATAGATAGCGACGAGCCCTAATTTCGATTATTATGATCTGGTAGAAATCTGGGAGATGATCATTTTCAAATATGTGAGCTGTCTGTCAAGAGTGACTCGGGAACGTCGACGAAGTGGCAGGAAGACGGCGGTCTGAGCTCTCGATAGTTGGTAGTGCTCGCAACACCATGAGAGCCTGGGAGCGGGAGGAGGTTGTGGGGGGAAGGGGAAAGCAAAGATTACCGGGTTGGCACAGGTGGATGGCTGGAAGAGGCGAGGCAGTCAATGGCCTGCGGACGGGTTTCTTGGTCGGAACCGGTTGGCTCATAAATATGTACGGGTCAACACAACCCGACTCAACCTATCCATATTATGCATGTAACCCAATCTAACATGACCCAACCCGGTCGGTTCGGATCGGGTTTGAGCACCCCTACCAAACATCTTACACCAATAATCTTCAATTTGTCATCACTAGCTACGATTTCCTCTCATAAAAAGACCAAATTGTTAGGACCGTGAGTGCGAATGTAGGAAATAAACAAAAAAACAACCATAAACTATGTATTGTAGCAACAAAAAAATCCTACATAAAGAGAATTACAATAGAAGAAGAAGCCGAAGAAGAACGGGAAAGTATAACTCCTTTAAGAAAGACCACTCTTCTAAGGCCAAGGTCGAAACCTCCCAAGGTCGAAACCTCCTATTAGCCTAGTTGAACCCAAACAAAACATCTGAATGACCTCAACTACTACCAACAGCCCATAATTAATACCTTCTATCTACCACAACAAACTCAACACACTAATGCAATGTAATAGACAATATTACCTCTAACAGTTACCACTCACGTCCTTATATGGAAAACCCCCCACTCTCACATTCCTATTAGTCACTATGAGTTTTTAGTGATATCGTTTGAGTTTACAAACGCTTTTACATTGCTTATTGCCATGATGAACAAGATTTCCACCCTTATCTTAATTCTTTTGTGATGGTTTTCGTCGATAACATTTTAGTGTACCATAAGAGGAACATGGGAAACATTTGGTAATTGTTCTGAAAACACTACGAGAGTACCGACTTTATGTAAAACTCTATAAGTAACATTCCTAGATCAGTGATGTGAAATTTCTAGGTCATGTGGCATCGTAGGATGAAATCTCAGTGGATCTCGAGAAGGTTGATGTGATTAAGTCTTGTAGTGCACCCAATAATGTATTTGAGATCATAATTTTTCTTAGTCTTGTAGGATAAAACCAACGTTTCATTCAGAACTTCTCTCAATTAGCAATGCTAATGACGACTCTGATTAAGATGGGGTGGAGTTTTTGCAGAATGATCGATGTGAAGAAGCATTTCAAGAGCTAAAGAAGAGACTTAAATCAACGTCAATCCTTATTTTACTCGATTCGGGTGAGAGGTTTGTTGCTTGTCGTGATGCCTTGGGGTTGGGATGTACATTGATGCAAGAATACCAGATTGTGTCGTATGATTCGTGACATGGTCGTGTTGGACCAGACATTACAATTATTTCCCAAGACCATTTTTGAAAATGCTATTCATTCACATAATATATATATATATATATATATATATATATATATATATATATATTAAGAGAAAAAAAGGAACTAGAATCACAATACACATTTTACTATTTTCATTACATCGAAAATAAACTCGATTATGATACTTTACGATTAATATGATTTGGTTCAAAGAAACCCATTTCTCCTTTTGCTAAAGAAAATTATTCAATCAACTCATTATGCTTAAGATTGTCTAAAACCCATTTTCAATTGAGATCATAACCAACATAGCTTCTCTTGTGGCATGGTGGTCTGAAGATAAGTTCTGATTAACATCAACTTAGAAAATCTTCTCTCTATCAACATAACCATAATGGGTATAGTCAACGAAATTTGATATCTAAAGTAAATAGTCGTATTTCAAAAATTAACATCACAAGTTCCAACTAATTGATTTTAATTATAGTTTGAATTCAATTGTTGTGCAATATTCTCTAATAAAATAAAGCAATAAATATAAATCAAGCATAATCTTTGACACTAGAAATTATGGGTGGAAATTTGGTACAAGACACATGAACACAACACGAACCAAATACATGAGTAAATAAATGGATTGGGTTCAAGTTGAGGGTGCATGACATGACAACACAATAAATGACATAAATATTTAAATACTTAAAACCCTATGCATATATTATTAAATAAAATATTTTACTTTTAAGTAGATTAATATATATGTGTGTGTGTGAATGTTTTATTTTATTAGTAATTATTTGTATTCTAAGAGTAATTGTAATTAATATAAATCTATAAAATATAATAAATATGTATAAATATATTAAATAATTAATTAAATATATAAATAAAATGTCGCAGAATTTCGGAACATGGTAACCCATTTAATAAACAGGTCAAGTTTGGGTTGAGTGTCAAAAAATGAATATTAAACAAGTCAACGTAGCATGACATAGATTGTCACCCCTGCCTGAAATTATAAAAAGAATCTATGCTCAAATATTCATTGGTTTAATCCAAAATTTTAAACCCAATTACCTAAAAGCGCAAAAATTTAACATTAAAAGATAAAATACTAAGATTGGGTTTTATTTTGAAAAATAATTCTAGATTTCATTCTTGTAAATGTGAAAATGTAATGAGTGTTGAGTCAAAAGTTTTAATTCTCACTTTTATATTCCTTTTGTTTTGGAAATCACAAACACTTTATTAAAACATCCTTACTAATTTTTCATGTCCAAAAGTGTTTTAGTATATTTTTGTAGAAAACATTACCTTTTACCATACTTAGAAAAAGTTCTAAAGTATTACGAAAATAAACTTTACATTTTTCATTATGATCATCATAATGAGTATGTGTTCAGTAAATAAAACTCACCTTTATCAAACTAGAAATTAGACTTTAGTTGTCTCTCATACTAACAAAAGTCTTGATAATCATATTGATACTAGTACTGATAAAAATCAGACCAATACACATAAAGATTATCATAATGACATTCATAAGGAAGTTCTTCAGAATGACTTATGTTTATAATCGGAATACAGAATACTTGTTTCTAATGTAAGGAAAATCTTTAACAATGCAATGGTGTTAACTAATACGATGTTGTACATGTTGGAGTTGGTGGTCTAGAACCAACTACTTTGTACTTTATTCATTAAATAAAAACCTTATCACATCTTGATTGTTCTTCTGCGTGACATGTCATGTGATAATGTCCTAAGGACAGTTGTTTCATTAAAGGGTCGTAGCAGATTCCTGCTATGATGAGAACCCAGAAGTGCCATAACACTGTTCTTGAATGTATGTTCTATGGCCGGATGATATTATTTGAGGGACACAAATAATACAGGTCATTAGGGGTGAGGACTCATAAAACTTTGAGGCACCTTCTCATGGTGTGCGCCCTTGGTAATATCCAGGAGGATATTATGAGAACGAGACATGCCAGTAGGAAATCCACATTTCATAGTGTCCTTAGATGTTCCTATCTGCAGACGTGTGTATTGGTCCTTAGACTTTAAGATTATTATTAATGGGTATTACAACTCGCGCACTTAGATGTATTGACGAAAACTGTGACGACACACTGTTCGCAGCGAGGTAGGATACGTTGGGTGCGTCACGAGTAATATCGCATTAATAGATAATGCGAGAAAGGATTTGTCCATTTCGTTCCATAACGGAAGTAGATATCTCAGGCCCTTTGATGGAATTGATACAACCTAAATAAATCCATGGCCATGGTAAGGTATGGGCAAGTTCAGTTCCAGGAAGTCAAAGAAAGAATAATCAAGCACATGGGTTGATGACACTAGCATGCAACCTGCTTGATTGGAGATATCGATACAAAGAGATTATATTACACGGTAAGCGTTTGTAGGAGGTGACACGTCATTGCGGCATTAACTTCTTTCTTTATGAGTGCCTTGGCGTGTTGCTAGATGCTAACCTTGGACTTTAGGCAAGATCAGCCTAATGCCACTGAGAAAGAGGCCTAGAGGGTCACACACTAAGTGTGTCCATGTATCTCAGTTAAATATTAATTTAACAAGTTAAATAAATATTATTTCCGACTGTGGTTTAATAATTATTTAAGGATGTCTGATCGCATTTATTTTGACACTAGTTATTCGAGAGAATATATTGTGGACGAAATAATATATTTATTATTGAGTAATGCAGTTACATTTATTTAAGAAATAAATAGTCATTACTCAAGGTCTAATAAATGTGGTGGAGAAAAATGGAAAATAAAAGTACACACCGTGTATATTAAATATACACGCCGTGTAGTTTTATGGAAAACAAGTACAAGCCGTGTATTAATTATTACACACCGTGTAGTTCTTCGAGTTGGGATTTTGAGGATTTAATATTGTTTTATTAAATGATATTTATTATAATCAGCGTGGGCACATGTCAAGGAATTAATAATTTGACATGGGGGTTTTCAATAAGAGTTAATGAAATAAATAAAACGCGTAACGTGTTTATTTATTGTCATAACTCTATTAACCTCAAACCCGATTATAAATATCATTACAACCCCAACTTTTTGAAGAGCCATTGTTGTGCACAACGGATTTGGAAATACTCTCAAGCCAAAGAGAGAATTCCCTTTCCACCAAGAACGCCCTCAAGTTACGAGAGCAAGATCCTCCATCGGATCAAGGCGGTCGAAGGCGGACATCGCAAGCGAAGGTTCTTCCGTGCTAGCGCCCGGAGATCCCTTCGACGACGTCCGGAGATACGTGACACACGTGTGGATCACTGCTAGAGGAATCCTACACTTGGATTCTACGACGCAACGACGGATCACCGAATCGTGACTGGACACATCAACGAAGAAAGAATTCCAACGAGGTAATTCTTATGCATTAATTAAATTAATTATAATCAACATATGATGATCCTCCTCAAGGGTTCCGGGACTCTTCTTTTCTTTTCGTTCTTCGTTCTATTCCGAAGATTCGGTGTTTTATATCGTGACGGATCTCGGATTGAACGTTGTTTAATGTTAAAATTAAAGTTGGGAAAACCCATCAACGCGCTTCCGCTGCGCCCGGAACCTACAAGTGGTATCAGAGGGGGTCATATCGTTGATTATAATTATTTAGTTTTTTGTTGATAATTTACGTATTTAATAATTTAGTATTTCAATTCAAGTTTAATCGTTCTGGAAATCTGAATATTGAGATTTATTCCTCCTCCCTCATTTCTCGTTCACCTCATTGAAACAAATTTTTCTTTTAATTTTGATTAAAATAAAATAGAGGAACTCATCCAGAGGAGCCAAACGTTTCTGGCCGTATAACACCAGAATACACAGCGTGTATTCGGAAGTACACACCGTGTAGTCTAGGTTCAATGCATTGATTGATCTGCCAAATCAGGCCGTGTATTGGATTCTTTCTAAGAATTTAAGACACCGTGTGTTGACCAGAAACAGGTGGCACACGGTTTCCGGAATACACGCCGTGTGGTCCAATGAACACGGCGTGTAATCCCTTTGGGTTAGGGTTGGGTTGTGTACTCCGTACACGGCCTGCCCGGCTGAAAACCGTGTAACGCGGAAACTACACGGCGTGTGTCCCACTGTACACGCCGTGTACTCCGAAAATTTCCGAAGTACATTAACACGCCCTGTCCCCAGGCGTGTACTTCGGATGGACGGTGAAGAAAAGTACACACCGTGTAGTCGGAACTACGCGCCGTGTACTCACCCAAATTACGCAGATTTATTGAAATTTATTATTATATTATACAAACCCTTGAGACGTGTACCATGGTGCAGACATAAAGCTGAGGCACAACACGTGATAGGTGTTTTATATATATGTGTTTAATTTAACATCTGCGTAATAAATGGGAATTCACCGGGTTGCCTCCAAGGTACAAGTTACGTACAAGGATAATTTTAAATGAATTTATTTGTTTAAAATTATGATGGATGAGAATCTCAAGTAAATTCAGAAAAAGGGATTTAAGATAAAAGGATTGATTAATTAAAGATAATTAATTGATTCGAGCATGATTTATCTTAAACAAGAACGATTAAAGAATTGAATGCTAGTTTTATTTATGCGTAAATATCGTTGCATGTATGGATGATCATGAGCTAGACCGAGACCTTTGTATGTGAATGGTTTCTTTTAATTTATTTATTTAAATTAAATTTGTTGGCCTGCGAGCCATCTCCTCATTAATATGTAGGACCTGCACGCCCAAGGATTCTTTTATGTAAAAACCCCTTTCACCCCTCACCTGCGTGTGAGATAAATGCATATGTAATGGATGGAGCTCCCAAGCTAGTGGAGGCAGCTCAAGTCAGGAGCCATGGTGAAACCAATCCAAGGAGATACAAAGGTGGACAGGTGGAAAGCTGTAAACATGAACCCGAAAGGTTCAAGGTGTTTCTCCCTTAGGTCTTGGGTTAGTTTATCAACCGCTAGATAAACTAACCAATAGAAAATCTCATGATCATACCATTTATTTTATTTCTGTCAGTTTCATGGTTTATTTATTGTGGGTGTGTTGTCACGATCACACAATTAATGAATTAAACGAGCATGCAAGATGGAACTAAAATAAAACTGGCTTATACATAAATATTATCTTAGACATGGTTAATCACTTAAGTATATCCCACTTAATATTAACAAGCATGTAATCAAAGATAATAAAATGGAAATTTACGTATAAGGATAAAATCCCTCAAAATAAATATTAAGTCGGCATAACCTTCCATAATCTTGGTTAGAATCGAACCATAGTTCAAAGTGTTTGACCAACCCTAGTTGGGGTGCTTTCAATTATCAGGGAATTCTAATTCAAGGTTTTGGGTTGACTTGACTTGGTTCGCATCAAGGGTTGACTACCACAGCAGGACTTGGTGTGACCAAGAGGCAAAGGTTGAGGAAATCCAAAAAAGATTTCAGGATTGGGGAGTCCACTCAGCGGATCAAGGAGCTGCGAGTTAATGCAGTTGGCATTTGGAATGCCTACCTAAAACCCTTCAAGTTGCTTGACCAACCCTAGTTGGGGTAATGCGAAGGGAAATATGGATCCTTTCCACTAGAATATTCACGCAACAGAATATTCCGAAGTCAATGGTGAGGGTTATTAGATTTCGATAAAATAGTGGGAGACTAATAAGTATTAATTTATTTATTTGTCTCAATTTTTGTAATAAAGTACTAAACCTTTGCTCATCTTAATTTGTAGAAACGGCAAGAAAATGACTTCAAACATATCATTGCGTATCATACTCGAAAAAGAAAACCTTCTCACCGGCACCAATTTCCAAGAGTGGCAGAGGCGTTTACGCGTCGTCCTTCGCCACGAAAGGAAATTATATGTGCTAAAAGAGCATATTCCAGTTGCGCCTGGGAAAGAGGCTAGTGATGAGGAATTATCTCTCTACATGAAACACATGGATGATGCCACAGATGTCCAGTGTTTCATGCTATCGGTCATGTCTAATGAGCTCTTGAAGCAACATGAAAACATGGACGCGTATAGCATGATGTCTCACCTTAAAGATCTCTACCAAGAGAAGGCGAGACATGAGAGGTATGAGATCTCCAATGCTTTGTTTACCACGAAGCTTGGAGAGTCTGCGCCAGCTGGGCCTCATGTAGTCAAGCTTATTGGCTACATTGAACGCCTAGACATCTTAAGGATTAAATTACCGGATGATTTGCGTACAGATCTCATCCTATCATCATTGCCCAAGACCTTCTCTAGCTTCATTGTCAACTATAACATGAGTGGCAATGAGAAGAGTCTATCGGAGCTTCTGACCTTGATTCACCAGGTAGATAAGGACATGGGGTGTGACAAACCCGCAGTTCTTATGGTGAATAAGAAAAGGAAGGACAAGGCAAAGGGGCCAAAGACTTATAAATGGTCTGAAGCCCCCGAGCACCGTCCTTCCAAGAAGGGGAAGATCCAGAGGCAGGGCAAGGAACGGGAGGCAGTGTGTGTTGCATGTGGCAAGCAGGGCCACTGGAAGAGGAACTGCACCCAGAAGCGCGGGGACGCTAAAGGTATGTTTGTTATCGAGTGCAATCTTTCTATTTCTACACATTGGGTATTAGATACAGCTTGTGGGGCTCAAATCTATATTCAAATGAAGGAACCAAGTAGATTTAGAAAGATTGCCCGAGGAGAGGTGGATCTTTGAGCTGCCAATGGCGCAAGGATAGCTGTGTTGGCTATTGGCGACTACCACCTCTCATTGCCGACTGGGATGATTTTGGTTTTACATAACTGTTATTATGTGCCTAGTGTTACCAAGAACATAATTTCTGTATCTTGTTTGGATATGGATGGATTTGTTTTCAAATTTGGAAATAAGGGTTGTCTCTTTTATAAGAACAACGTATGTTATGGTATGTCACATTTAAATAATGGTTTGTATGTATTGAATTACGCAAACCAAGTGTTGGAAATCGATAACGAAACAAACTCACATGACTCATACATCACCCAGTTATGGCATCACCGCCTTGGTCATGTGAACGAGAAGCGTTTGACAAAGCTCTACCAAGATGTCTATTTAGACTCTACTGATCTAAAACCACTTGATAGATGTCATGCTTGTTTACAAGGAAAAATGACCAAGCCTCCTTTTGGTGGACAAGGTGAAAGGGCCACAGAGCTTCTAGGATTGGTACACACGGATGTGTGTGGACCATTTCCAGTAGAAGTTAGAGGTGAATATTCTTACTTCATTACTTTTACTGATGATTTGAGTAGATATGGCTATGTATACTTAATGAGGTATAAGTCAGAGTCCTTAGAGAAATTTAAGGAATTCAATAATGAAGTAGAGAATCAAATTGGTAAGAAGATAAAGAAGCTTCGATCGGATCGAGGTGGAGAATATCTGAACCAAGAGTTCATCGATCTTCTACGAGAGTCTGAGATTCTATCTCAGCTCACTCCTCCTTATACACCACAGTGAAATGGTGTTAGTGAAAGGAGGAACCGCACCTTGTTGGACATGGTGAGGTCGATGATGAGTCATGCAAATCTTCCATTATCCTTTTGGGGATATGCATTACAAACTATAGCATAAAAATTAAACCAAGTACCAACTAAGGTGGCAAATGGAATTCCATCCGAGTTATGGAATGGAAGGAAACCCACTTTGTCGCACACACGTGTATGGGGATGCGAGACATTTGTTAAGGCCTTCTCAGGAAACAAACTAGCACCCCGGGGCACGGAGTGTATCTTTATAGGATATCCCAAGGAAACAAAAGGATATTACCTATATAACCCTCAAGAAAAGAAAGTTATTATTGCCAGACAAGCCATCTTTCTTGAGAGGGAACACATCCTCAAGAAGGATAGTGGGAGCAAGATTGACTTCGACGAAGTTGATGCTCAAGATACACAGGAGTTGGTACAAGAACAAGTTCCACAGGTCCCCGTGGAAGAGGTTCCAGAAACACAAGTACTGCGTAGGAGCTCAAGAGAGGTAAGGGAACCAGAGAGATTTGGTTTCCTAGTCACCGAGGATGGTGAATCATTATTGTTGGACAATGATGAACCTCTCTCCTACAAGGAAGTAGTAGAAAGCTTAGAAGCTGCAAGATGGCTAGAAGCTATGAATTCTGAGATGGATTCCATGTATTAGAACCAAGTTTGAGTTCTAGTCGATGAGCCAGTTGATGTAAAGCTTGTTGGATGCAAATGGGTATTCAAAAGAAAGCTGGACATGGAAGGTCAAGTTAGCACCTATAAAGCAAGGCTGGTGGCTAAAGGATTCAGACAGCGTCAAGGAATTGACTATGATGAGACCTTCTCAACAGTTGTCATGTTTAAATCCATAAGAATCATACTTGCTATAGCAGCTTACCATGACTATGAGATTTGGCAGATGGATGTCAAAACAACATTCCTTAACGGGAACCTTCAGGAAGATGTCTATATGACACAACCAGAAGGGTTTGTGACACCAGGTGAAGCCAAACGTGTTTGCAAGTTGCAGAAATCCATTTATGGATTGAAGTAAGCATCCAGGTCATGGAACATTCGATTTGATGAAGCCATAAAGGAATTTGGTTTCATTAAGAACGAATGTGATCCATGTGTTTATAAGCGGTTTAATGGGAATACGGTTGTCATCCTAGTGGTATATGTTGATGACATATTGCTTATTGGAAACGACGTACCAGCCTTATAGTCAGTTAAGGACTGGTTGAACAAGTGTTTCTCCATGAAGGACTTAGGAGAAGCAGCCTACATTCTAGGGATCAAGATCATTCGTGACAAATCCAAGAGGCTGCTTGGACTAAGTCAGGGTACATACATTGACCAGATACTAAAGAGATTTAGTATGAAAAAATCCAAGAGGGGATTGGTTCCAGTGTCACATGGCTTACATCTTTCTAAGAAAATGTGTCCCCAGACACAACAGGAGAAAGATAGGATGAGCAATATCCCATACTCTTCGGCTATAGGATCCATCATGTATGCCATGTTATGTACCAAGCTTGATGTTGCCTATGCACTGAGCATGGTAGGCAGATATCAAGCAGATCCAGGAGAATAACATTGGACTGTTGTTAAGACTATCCTTAAGTATCTGAGAAGAACTAAGGATATGTTCCTGGTGTATGGAGGAGACAAGGAGATTTTCATCAGAGGGTATGCTGATGCTGGTTTTCAAACAGATCAGAATGATCTGAAGTCGCAATCTGGATATGTTTTCTGTCTCAATGGAGGAGCTGTGAGCTGAAAGAGTTCAAAGCAGCCAGTTGTCGCTGATTCTACAATGGAGTCCGAGTATATAGCGGCTTCTGATGCAGCCAAGGAAGCTGTCTGGATTCGGAACTTTGTCCAGGAGCTTGATGTGATGCCTAGTAGTAAAGATCCCATTACATTGTATTGTGATAATACTGCAGCAGTGGCTCTTGCAAAAGAACCAAGGTTACATCAACAGACAAAGCACATACTCCGGAAGTATCACCTCTTGAGGGATTTATATCAAAGGGGTGAAGTTGCAGTGAACAGAGTGTCCACGGAAGAGAACGTGGTGGACCCCATGACTAAAATCCTATCTCAGCAGAAACATGAATATCATTTGAGAGCTAGCGGGTTAAAGGTTGTTAGCAGTTGGCTCTAGTCCAAGTCGGAGTCTGTTGGAGTTGGTGGTCTAGAACCAACTACTTTGTACTTTATTCATTAAATAAAAGCCTTATCACATCTTGATTGTTCTTCTGCGTGACATGTCATGTGATAATGTCCTAAGAACAGCTGTTGCATTAAAGGGTCGTAGCGGATCCCTACTATGATGAGAACCCGGAAGTGCCATAACACTGTTCTTGAATGTATGTTCTATGGTCGGATGATATTATTTGAGGGGCACAAATAATATAGGTCATTAGGGGTGAGGACTCATAAAACTTTGAGGCACCTTCTCATGGTGTGCGCCCTTGGTAATATCCAGGAGGATATTATGAGAACGAGACCCGCCAATAGGAAATCCACATTTCATAGTGTCATTGGATGTTCCTATCTGCAGACATGTGTATTGGTCCTTAGACTTTAAGATTATTATTAATGGGTATTACAACTCACGCACTTAGATGTATTGACAAAAACTGTGACGACACACTGTTCGCAGCGAGGTAGGATACGTTGGGTGCGTCACGAGTAATATCGCATTAATAGATAATGCGAGAAAGGATTTGTCCCTTCCATTCCATAACAGAAGTAGATATCTCAGGCCCTTTGATGGAATTGATACAGCCTAAATAAATCCATGGCCATGGTAAGGTATGGTCAAGTTCAATTCTAGGAAGTCAAAGAAAGAATAATCAATAACATGGGTTGATGGCACTAGCATGCAACCCACTTGATTGGAGATATCGATACAAAGAGATTATATTACACGGTAAACGTTCGTAGGAGGTGACACGTCATTGCGACGTTAACTTCTTTCTCTATGGGTGCCTTGGCGTGTTGCTAGATGCTAACCTTGGACTTTAGGCAGGCTCAGCCTAATGCCACTGAGAAAGAGGCCTATAGGGTCACACACTAAGTGTGTCCATGTATCTCAGTTAAATATTAATTTAACAAGTTAAATAAATATTATTCTCGACTGTGGTTTAATAATTATTTAAGGATGTCTGATCGCATTTATTTTGACACTAGTTATTTGAGAGAATATATTGTGGACGAAATAATATATTTATTAGCGAGTAATGCAGTTACATTTATTTAAGAAATAAATAGTCATTACTCAAGGTCTAATAAATGTGGTGGAGAAAAATGGAAAATAAAAGTACACGCCGTGTATATTAAATATACACGCCGTGTAGTTTTATGGAAAACAAGTACACGCCGTGTATTAATTATTACACGCCGTGTAGTTCTTCGAGTTGGGATTTTGAGGATTTAATATTGTTTTATTAAATGATATTTATTATAATCAGCGTGGGCACATGTCAAGGAATTAATAATTTGACATGGGGGTTTTCAATAAGAGTTAATGAAATAAATAAAACTCGTAACGCGTTTATTTATTGTCATAACTCTATTAACCTCAAACCCAATTATAAATATCCTTGCAACCCCAACTTTTTGAAGAGCCATTGTTGTGCACAACGGATTTGGAAATACTCTCAAGCCAAAGAGAGAATTCACTTTCCACCAAGAACGCCCTCAAGTTACGAGAGCAAGATCCTCCACCGGATCAAGGCGGTCGAAGGAGGACATCGCAAGCGAAGGTTCTTCCGCGCTAGCACCCGGAGATCCCTTCGATGACGTCCAGAGATACGTGACACACGTGTGGATCACTACTAGAGAAATCCTACACTTGGATTCTACGACGCAACGACGGATCACCGAATCATGACTGGACACATCAATGAAGAAAGAATTCCAACGAGGTAATTCTTATGCATTAATTAAATTAATTATAATCAACATATAATGATCCTCCTCAAGGGTTCCGAGACTCTTCTTTTCTTTTCGTTCTTCGTTCTATTCCGAATATTCGGCGTTTTATATCGTGACGGATCTCTGATTGAACATTGTTTAACGTTAAAATTAAAGTTGGGCAAACCCATCAACGCGCTTCCGCTATGCCCAGAACCTACAATACATTTAGTTACGACGAGGTGTCAAGCGCCAGCTGTCCAAAGCCATTGCAACAAACTCAGAAATGTGACCGTTGGAAGCTCGCCTATAAATACCAGGTCATTTAAAGAGTTTAAGGATAGTCGATTACATTTGATCTCAAATTTTTATAAGAATAATTAGTGTGAACATCTCGTTCTTAATCTTTTTATTTCTTTAGAGAGAGTCGTTCTGAAAGAAACCTTATCAGGTCGTCTTCTTAATAACTTTTTTTAATTGTTACCTTTATCTGATTGTTGTGATTATGATCGAGGGGTTATAAGGATAGGAATATGTAGAATCTGATCTACGGATCAAGGACTCATAAGGATAGTGAGATAGAAAATCCGATCCATCGGATCAAGGGCTTCCAGGGTTAGGAAGACAGATGATCTAATATTCTTATTATGAGCTTCCGGGAATAGGAAGATAGAGTCGATCATCGTATTGAGGGATTTCCTTGGTTAAGAAAGACATACTTTCCTATAAGTATAAAATAGGGGATACCTTTATCCAAGGTTATTGATTACCTTTATCTTTAGGTTAAAAGAGGTTTATCCTTTAAATAGCTTGTAAGTCATTCTTACATTTGTTATCTATTATATTACTTGTTGATTATAAGTTTTATATTCTGTTGTGCATGTTTATGATTGTATTATCATAATAAGCTTGAATATGAAAAATAATATTAATCGGATCTACTGATAATTTGATACACTCTAATATGATCAAATCTTTCATGATTATGATACGTGTACTCTAATATTATCATAATCAATCTGATTAAAATATTATGATAAACGACCAGACACTGAGTCCAATAAAACTTACCTTAAAGTGGTTTTGTGAATTGTTTTGTTTAAGTTTTAAACAAATTTTTTAACTTATAATTCACCCCCTCTTGTAATTTTATCCATCCAAAGCTAATTCTTATGATCCTAATATCAATATCCCTGGTATTGATATCAAACAATTGGTATATTTGTAAGTTTCTACTGCTATTTCTTACTGAGATTTTACTTCTTTTATCATTTGTAGTTTTTTGTTATAAACTTATTGTTTATAATTTTTGACACTAATGTGTTTATAGAATGAAAGATTATTTGATTTTAAGATGAAAGGTTTGAATTTTGGATCCATTGACAATCTCAATCCCACCAGACCACCAATTTTTGATGATGCTGACTATGAGTATTGGAGGGATAGAATGAAGACTTTTATGATTAATACAGGAGTTGAAAACTTTGTTATGTTGACTGGTGATTTCCATATTTCTGATATAGAAATTACATCTTTTACTCATCAAGAGAAACAAGAATATCTTGTCGACTAACAGTTTGGATGCTTGATTCTAGTGCTTTTGATAATCTCACAAGTGATTCGGGTATGCTTACTACCTATCATCCATATACTTGAGCTACTGTAATTACTGTTTTTTATGGATCTATGATGCCTATTATAGGATTTGGAACATGCTCCTTGACTCCTTCTATTTGTCTGGCTTCAATAGCTCACGTTCTTCACAGTCCTTTAAATTTTCTCTCCATCAGTAAACTCACAAAGGACTTAAATTTTGTTGTTATTTTTACGTATTCTGATGTTATTTTTCAAGAGCAGTCAATGAATCAGGAACTTGGTAGATGTTGTCTTAGTGATGGGGTGTACATGTTCGATACCCCACCATCCCTTGCTTTCTCATCCACCTATGATAATGCCCTCAGCCTATATTCTCACCATGTTCATCCATCAGCTTTCATCATACATAAACTTTTCCCCCAGTTCAATCCCCACATTTCCTTCTATTGTGAATCATGTATGTTTGCTAAACATCATCGGATGATGCATGTTCCTCGATTGGAGACACGTACACAAAATCCTTTCGACCTAGTTCATTCCGATGTATGGGGTCCTTGTAGGGTTCCTATCTAGTCCGGGTACCTTTATTATGTATCCTTTATTGATGACTTCTCTCAGGTGGCATGGCTATATCTCCTTCGTGATCATTTAGAGGCGTGTGATATTTTCAAAACTTTTTGCCATGAAATTCAAAATCAATTATCCAAACCTATTAAATGTATCCACTTAGACGATGGTAGAGAATATTTATTCTCTTCCCTTCACCATTTTCTTAAGGATCATGAAATTCTTAATCAAACATCCTACCCTGATACACCTCAGCAGAATGGAGTGGCTGAGCGTAAACATCATCATATTCTGGAGACTGCTCGGGCCCTGTTATTTCACATATAGGTACCTATTTCTTTTTCTGGAATTCTATTCTTATTGCCACCTATCTTATCAATTATATTCCTTCTTATATCCTTTAGGGGGAGACTCCTTTTCGATATCTATTATCCTCTCTCCCTCTTCACCATCTTCCACTTCACGTGTTTGGGTGTCTTTGTTATGTATGTGACACTCATCCCAACCTCTCAAAATTTCCCCCCAAATCCCTCTATTGTATCTTCTAAAATACTCTAAAACTCGGTGTGGATACCATTGTTTCTCTCTAGACTTGTGTAATTATATCATCTCCACTGATGTATCTTTTATTGAGAACTCTCTATTCTCTCCACCCTCTTCCCACCCAAACACCACTATCAATGACTATCTTCCTCTCACCATCCACCCACACCTGCCTCAGGTGTCCCACTCTATTGATCACCATTTTGGATTTTTCTACTATCATCAACCATCGAATGTGTCCCCCGTCTAGACTGAGGACACTATATCCCCAACTTCATCCACTGCTCCTACTCTAGGACCATACGACTTTCCAATTACATTGTAGAAAGGTACTCGCTCTTTCCAGAATAATCCTAGGTACGAAACTTCATACAGAGGCCTCTTTTCAATGGAGACGATATTTGTTCCTTGCTCGACTGATGATGTCAAATATTACCTTGGGTGGATTCAAACAATGCTGGATGAATTCAAGGCATTGGAAAACAATCACACGTGGGATTTGGTCCCCCTTCCAGTAGGCAAACAGGTGTTCGACAACAAATGGATTTATATGGTACGCTTAAATACAGATGGAACTGTCTATTGCCTTAAATCTAGGCTTGTGGTGAAAGGATTTTCCCATAAATATGGTGTTGGTTATTTTGATATATTCTCTCTGGTTACGTAGATGAAATATGTCTGATTATCTATCACTCTTATCGCTAATCATCATTATCCTTTTCATCAACTTGATGCCAAGAATGCATTTCTACATGGTTTTCTTGAAGAAGAGGTGTATCTACAACAACCTCCTAGATTCCTTACTTCAGGAGGTGGTTATCATGTTTTTCAGTTTCTTCACTCTCTATATGGACTAAAGCAATCTCCTTGTGCATGGTTCAGAAGATTCTTCACAGTCATCACTACATTTGGCATATCTCATAATATAAAGGGCCACACCATTTTTTACCGCCACACGTCCTCCAATTGCATCCTATTGGCCTCCTATGTTAATGATATCATTATTACTAGTAGAAAATAACATCTCAATGCCCATATAAAATTTTATCTTCAAAAAAATTTCCAAACTGAAGATATGAGTCCTCTGACATACTTCCTTGGCATTGAAGTCCCCTGTTCTCCAGACAACATCTTTAATTCTCAATGAAAATATGATTTGGATATCTTGTAGGATACTGGTTTGTCTTAGGAAACTTTTGTTGACACTCCTCTTAAGCTTAGGGAATGGTCTCTATATGATGCCGCATACCCATATTCTCACCCAGAGAGGCACCGTCATCTTGTGGGAAAACTCAATTATCTCACCATGAATCATTCAAAGATTGCTTGTGTTGTCAGAAAGGTTAGCCAATTCATGGAACATCAGAAAAATATCAACATGATATTTTCCTTCATTGTCAAGTATATTAAGAAAGAACCTGCCCATGATATTCAATATTCATATCACAATCATTTGAATATTGAGGCATTCGGTGATGATGGCTATGTTGCCTACTTAGCTACCCAGAAGTCTACTTCTAGGTTTTCCATTTTCCTAGAAGGTAACTTAATCTCACAGAGAAGTAAGAAACAGATTGTCATCTCTAGATCCAGTGATGAATTAGAATATTGTGTGATGGCCACAGTCACTACTAAAATTCTTTGGATTCTTCATATTCTCTATGAAATTGGTTTCCCACCACAGACATCTGCTCATATTTAGTGTGATAATCAGGAAACCATGAAGATTGATTCCAATCCGATCTTCTATGAATGCACAAAGCATATTGAGGTCGACTGCCACTTTCTTTACCATCACCTCGAGCATCACCATATCAGTTTAAGCTACATTCCGACGGCTGGTCAGCTTGCTAGCATCTTCACCAAAGGCCTACCGGGAGCTCGACTGGACTCTCTCTGCACCAAGCTGGGCATACACAATATCAGTGACCCAACTTGAGGGGGAGTGTGTAGGGTCTTATTTTGGTATCTTCTTCTTTTTTTGTGGGAATCTTCTTCCAAGATATACATGTTCTAGCTTGAGGGGGGATTTTAGACTCGGTAATTGTATTTCTGGGTTAAGTGTATTTCTGAGTCCCACGTCAAATTATTCTGACTTATAATTATTTTACTCTATCTATAAAATATTTTCTACACCTCTTCTTAAGGTATGGAATTCATACCATTCTAAATAGTCATATGACTGGACAAAAAGACTTCTTTAAGAGGATTATAAAGATGAAAGGTGGTGAGGTTACTTTCAGAGATGATTTTCAAGGAGATATTATTGGTATATGTAACATTGTACTTCTTTGAAAAGTTTTAATTTCAAATGTTTTGTTTATTAAGGGTCTTAAACAAAACCTTATAAGCATAAGTCAATTATGTGATGAAGGTTACCTTGTGAACTTTAGGAATGATAAATTTGTAGTACATAGTTACAATGATGAATTTATTCTTTCTGTCAATCGACATGAGAACATTTACACACTTAACTTAAAAGACCTTAGGAGCAAATAATTACCTTGACTTAGTGCAATAAAAGATAAATCTTGTTTATGGAATAGAAGGTTAGGAAACTATAACCTAAGAAACATATCTAAATTGACTAAGAAAATACTTGTTAAGGATCTACCCGAACATAGGTTTGATACTTCTGAATTATGCGACCCTTGTCAATACGGTAAGTAACATAAATCAAGTTTTAAATCTATTATTGAAGTCTCAACTTCTAATACTTTATATTTAGTAAATACATACTTATTTGGACCTTCATAAACTGGAAGTATTAGTGAAAAATACTATGTATGTGTCTTAGTTGATGATTACAATAGATATATATGGGTCTATTTTCTAGAAAAAAAATCTAAAACCTTTAGTTATTTTAAAACTTTTGTAGCTAAAGTTAAAAATGATAAAAACCTCTCCTTGATAACTATTCATAGTGATCATGGTGAAGAATTCATAAATGCTGATTTTGAAACTTTTTATAGTAATAAAGGTATAGAATATAACTTTTCATCTCATGAAACTCCCCAGTAAAATGATGTTGTTGAAATAAGAAATATAATTATTCAATAAATAATAAGAATCATGCTGAGTGAATACTCAGTTGTTAATTTTTTTGGGCTGAAGTGATTAGTACTTCCTGCTATACTACAAATTGAGTTTTAATTTGACCTTTTCTTAATAAAACTCCTTATGAGTTTTGGACAAGAAAAAAAACCAAAAGTTTCTTACTTTATAGTTTTTGGTTGCAAAGTATCCATTCTTAATACAAAAGACAACTTACATAAATTTTCACCCAAATCTGATGAAAAAAATGTTTTTAGGTTATTCCACTACTTCTAAGGCTTATAGAGTTTTTAATAAAAATTCTTTTATTGTTGAGGGAACAATACATGTTAAGCTTAATGAAACCGATCCTTTTATTTTCAAATAACCCCAACTAACATCTTCTGATGTTATTTCTAAAACTGATTTTCAACATTTGTTAGAAAGTTATTATAAGGAAATAACTCTAGATTTAGTTTCTCAAGTTATTCCTTAGGTATATTTTTTACCTTATGTTGAAGAAAAGACCTTTGAAAACATAAGAAATCAGTTGTTTCTTAGGAATCAATCTAGTGAGAGTACCATTAGTGATGTTGATCAGCTAGTTAGGACTAGAAGTTCCTTAAGAAATGAATTTGAACATCTATCATTGTTATCCCAATTTGAACCTAAAAAACCCTGATGAGTATTTAGGTGATAAGGATTGGATTAAATAAATTCAATATGAACTCAACGAATTTCAAAGGAACAATGTTTATACTTTAGTTGAACGACCTAAAAAAACATTTGCAATTGGATTAAAAAAAGTTTTTTCATTAAAAATGCAATGAAAATGGAATTATAGTTATAAATAAAGCTATAATTATTGATAAGGGTTGTAATAAACAAGATGTAATAGATTATGAAGAAAATTATGCTTCGGTAGCAAGACTTGAAGCTATTCAAATACTACTTTCCTTTTCAAAATTCTTTAATTTCAAACTTTTTCAAATGGAAGTCAAGTGTGCTTTTCTTAATAGATGTGTTAACAAGGAAGTTTATATTGAACAACCACTTGTTTTTGAAGATACAATACATCCTAAATGTGTTTACAAACTTACCAATGATTTATATAGACTTAAACCATCCCCTAAAACCTGGTATGATAGATTAACTAGATTTTTGTTACAAAACAATTTTGTTAAGGGGGATGAAAATCCAACTCTTTTTATAAATAAATTTTAAAAAAAATATTACGATTGTTCAAATTTATGTTAATGAAATTATATTGGGATCAACTCAAAAATATTTATCATATCCCTTTGCATATCTTATGAAATATGAGTTTGAAATGAGTATGATGGATGAGTTAATATATTTTCTTAATTTTAAAATTTCTCAAAAACTAGAAGGAACTTTTATATCTCAACATAAGTATATAAAAGACCATCTTAAGAAATTTGAATACAATAATACTAAGAATATTAGTACTCTTATTGGTACCTCTAATACTCATGATCTTTATGAGGATGAGCAACCAGTTGATCAAAATAATTTTAGAGGTATGATAGAAATTTTACTTTACTTGAAAACAATTTGTCCAGATTTAATGTTTTCTATATACTTATCTGTAAGATATCAAGAAAATCCAAAACAATCCCATTTAAAATTTGTAAAATAATTTTTTTGTTATCTTAATGGAACTATGGATTTGGGAATTTTCTATTCTTTTGGAAATGTTTTTGATATAAAAAGTTGTTCGGATGGTGGTGGTTTTAGAATAGATAGGAAAAGTGCCTCAAGAAATTTTCATTTCTTAGGAGATTCTTTAGTTTCTTGGTCATTTAAGAAACAATACTCAATAGTATTTTCCACTACTGAATCCAAATATGTGGCATTTGGAAGTTATTGTGTTCAAGTGTTGCGGATACAACAAACACTCATTAACTATGACATGTGTTTTACTAAAACTCAAATATTGTGTGATAATACTAGTATCATTTATTTAAGTAAAAACTTCGCACATCACTCTCATGATAAACACATATATATAAGACACCATTTCCTTTGGGATGACACACTTAAAGTTGATATAATTTTACAATTCATCAGAATGTAAGATCAATTTGCTGGAATTTTTACAAAACCTCTTCCTTCCGATAGATTTGAATATATCAAAAAGAATCTAGGAATGATCAACATAAAATAATCATTCATATATACTTATTGTTGACCTATATCCTTACAATCTTATACTCTTTTTCATAAGGAATTATGTTTTTTCTTTATTTATTTATTTTAAAATTTGTTTTTCAAAAACATTTTAGTTTTTTCTTAATATTTTAATGTTTTCTAAAAAAAATAGTTTTACTAATTTTTTTATTGTATTCATATTTTCTAAACTAAAAATGTTTTATAAAAGTTTCAGACTCAGAATTCCCAAACTGGTTTATGAACTCTAAAAATCTTAAAAAAAATTGGACTCAATGTTTTCATAATGAGAAAATCGTAATCAATATTTCTATAATAAAATTTTTATATTCAGATTTCTATTTATAAACTATCAAAATCAGTCAAGAAATAATAAGAATAGGTTATTCAATACTTATGGATCTTTTCATCTCAGAAATTCACTCTTCTTTACTTCTAAAATTTTGCACTATTTTCATTATGATAGTCTTTATAGTTATTGTTACCATTCTCTTAGTTTTATAATATTTTTGTTTTCAAAGTTTTTTTTAAAAAAAATTCTAATCAGATTCATTCCTAATTCGATAAATGTTTTAAAAAACTTTGACAGTTTGAAATCTTTTAAAACTTTCTTTGAATGAATGACAACTATAAAATCAGAAAGTATTTAATCTAAACCATTAATTATCCTTATAGAAGTTGAACCATCATCTTATTTCCTGTATTAGGAAGGACCCCCCATGTCCCACATTGGTTCTCTTCATTTTGTGCTCCTGACTTGCTGTTGCATTCATATTTCTTAGTCTGATAATTTATTTTTTATCTGGTCTACCATATTCAATCCAGATTCGATGGCCGTAAAACAAGACTCTTCTAAATGGTTTGTTTTCAGAGAAAGACTGATAAAGAGATCTTGGTTTGAAAATTATGATTCTTATTTTAAAAAAGTAATTACATTCCAAGGCTAAGAAAATTTTTATGCTAAAAATCCTAACAAATAGGTTGATATGTTTTACCCTTAACTTGTTCAATAATTCTATGCATCAATTATGTTTCTTATGAAATATGGAATAGAAATTTTTTCTTATGCACTTTATATAAAGTAGTATAAATTGTATTAAAATAAAGTGGCTAGTGTTATTGGCATACCTTCTAAGGGAGAAGTGTAATTCCCTTCCCACAAGTTTTTAGAATCACTAGGAACCTTTAAAAGAACAAGAGATAAAGTTTCATTATTCAGTGAATACAATAAATTAAGAAAAGTTTCCCATCTTTCTACAAATAACCGTGTTATAAACCTTTTCATGAAAGGGTTTCTTATTTGTAAAAAAGGTGATAGAGACACCTTGAAGGTCTATGATATATTTGTATTGTAATTCTTGGTAAATAAGAAAAAAATTGATTTAATCAAGTTTATATTCATCATCATTGACAATATCAAGACCATATCCATAAAATACAAGATGATTATGTTTCCTATTGTAATTAGTAAGTTGATAGTTGAAGATAAGAATACCATCAAAGTTTCTAACAAGTCATATGCTGTGAGGGGAAAGATTTTATTTATTAGTTAGGATACAATGAATTAGATGCAATTTTTTATGATGAGAATTCTAAGATATTTGTTGAGAAAGTTGGAGATACTACATCAGATGCAGATCCATCAAGAAATTTAGTGGGAGAGAAGAAGAATAAGAAGAAAATAAAGGCAGAAACCTCACAACCTAAGAAAAAAAAGAAGTAGAAGAAAGTTCCTGATGATGTTTTTGAAGACTGGATGAAAAAGAAAGATGATGAGAAATCATGGGTTCCAAAAATCCGAATTGACCCAGTAGAGGATATGGTCTTAATGGTTTGTATTTTCGAAACCTTAGAAGAAGAATATAAAAATAAAAAATCAAAAGAAGAGACTCTGAGAATCCATACTTTGTGAAAATATTTTGAAAGATGTATAATTTTCATCTAAGAAGGTTGTTCTACCTTCTTCTCAAACTGGTCATGCAAACCTAGATGTAGGGTTATTTATTCAAGAAACATCATTAGTCCATGCCAATGTTCTCTCTATCATAGAAAATGGAAAGGAAAAAGTTCTTGATGAAGAATTGGTCCCAATTTTTACACATGAAAAATAGTTGGAACTAGATTCACCTATAAAAGGAATTCCAAGAACAACTCGACAACTTGAAGAACTTAATAAGGTTGTTGATGAGGAAGTTGATGGGGAGCATAAAGAACAAAAAGATGAAGATGAGTAAGAAGATAAAGAAGTTCAGGAAGAAAAATAATGTTAATAAGAAAAACAAGAAGAAGAATATGAACTTGTTGAATAAGAAATTGAAGTTGAATAAGGTGAAGAAGAGGTTGTTGAAGAAGAATAGGAACAAGAAGAGAAATAAGAAAGTTATGAGAAATAAACTCAAATAGAAAAATAATAGAAGTTATCCTCATCAACATCATCCTTAATTTTTCCCTCAAAATATTTTAAAGATGAGAATTCATAAAGATCTGAGGAAGAATCCTCATTAGTAGAAGAAGCAAATTCATCATCTAACAAAGATCAGGAAGATAAAAATTCAAAGACTAAACCTTCTGATAAAGCCAACATCGATGACGTGGAGATTATGGAGATAAATGATGATATAGTTATTTCAAATAAATATGAAAAATATGATAAGAAAGTATTAAACATGGATAATGATAAGGGAAATATCGATGATGTTGGCACCAATCGGACAAAGCCTCCTCAACCCGATCCAGAGCTATTAGACTCCATTAGAATAATTGTACAAAAGGGTTTTGACTACAATGTTCAATATTTAAAAAGCTTGGAAGGTATTCTCCCTTATTTCCCAAGACTTGAGGCAAAAATCTAGCTTATCCAAGACAATATTACTCAGAGATAAAACTCAATAAAAGTATTGACTAAATTTTTGATTTTTATAGAGGCAGAACTGAAGACCTTACAAGAAATTTCTCAGACCCACAAAAGGTCTTGTAATTCAATGGTGAAATGGTATAATGATGTAGACACCAATATTTAGTCTCACAATGATAAGATTAAAGAAATGAAAAGTTTTATTTTAGATTCATCAGATTATTTTAATCATTAATCAAAATATGTGGTTGATAGAGTGAAGTTGGCAGAAGAATTTAGAGATCAAACTGATGATTAGACTGAAGAAGTCAAAACCTTAAAAATAAATATCTGAGACATAAATATATAAATGTACATATTATGTTTTTATGAAGATAAACTTTTTTTACTTAGGGAACAGAACAAAGAACTTGTTGAAGAAATGAAAAATTTGAAATATAAAGATCGAATTCTGGAAGACAAAGTGGATAAGTTGGAGAAGGGTCACAAAAAGTTTATGAAGATGAAAAAATTTATCAAAACATTGATGAAGAAAGATTAATTTTCTTTTTAAACTCTTTTTGTATTTTTTATTTTGTTAAAAATTTGAATCATGTGTTTATGAATGAATGATTTTTTCATCCAAACACGATTGTCTGAATTTTTTCCAATACCAATTGGTTGAATGTTCTTTCATATTTTTTTGGATGATTAGTTAATTCATTGTATTGTTTTGTACATTTTTCTACTCACTAACTTTTCAGGTACATCATACTAAGTCCCCAATTATTTTTGAAAATCACAGAGGGGGAGATATTTTTAAGAATTTTTATAGAAAGTGGGAGAAAGTATTAAATGGGAAGATTTATTTTTATAAAGATAAGTTGTTATACAAAGGAGGAGAATACGATCCTTAGGGGGAGATATATTTCTAAGGGGATGATGTTTTCTTAAAGAAAGAACTATTCTATTACTCCATTATACTCACAATTGTATTTATAAGACTTATAAACTCAGGGATAGCTAAGTATCAAAGTATAATTCTAAATACGAAGTGTTTTTAAAGAACAAGGATTGTGTGTTTTTAAATTTATTTTTTCAGTTAAGTTTTGAGTTTGTGCTTTCCAAAAAGGGGGTGATTATTGAGTTAGAAGTTTAACTTCTCACTTTTATATTCATTTTGTTTTGGAAATCACAAAAACCTTCTTAAAACAAATTTACTAACCTTTTATGTCCAATTTTTTTAGTATGTTTTTATAGAAAACATTACTTTTTACCATACTTAGAAAAATTTATAATGTATTGCAAAAATAAACTCTACATTTTTCATTATGATCATCATAATGAGTATGTGTCCTATAAATCTAACTCACCTTTATCAAACTATAAATAAAACATTAGTTATGTCTCACATACTCACAAAATTCTTGATAATTGGAATGATAATGGTACCAATGAAAATCATACTAATGCTCATAAAGGTTATCGTAATGACATTCGTAAAGAAGTTCCTCAGAATGACCTATGATTATAATTGGAATATGGAAGACTTGTTTCTAATGTAAGGAAAATATTTAACACTGTAATGGTATTAACCAATATAATGTCGGACATTCATTTATAATGAGGTGTCAAGTGCTGGCTGTCTGAAGCCATTGCAAAAAACTTGAAAATGTGATCGTTGGAAGCTTGCCTATAAATACTAGGTTATTTTTAGAGTTTGAAGCCATTCAATTGCATTCACTATCAAATTTTCATAAGAAAACATAGTGTGAACATCTCATCTTAATCTTTTTATTTCTTTATAGAGAGTCATTCTAAAGGAAAATTTGTCTGGTTGTCTCCTTAAGAATTTTTTTAATTGTTATTTGCATTCGATTGTTGTAATTAAGATCAATCGATTCTAAGGCTAGGAAGATAGAGAATTTGATATTCGGATCGAAGGCCCATGGGGATAGTGAGATAGAAAATTTGATCTATCGGATCAAGGGCTTCCAGGTCTAGGAAGACAAAGAATCTAATATTCGCATCGAGGGATTCTGGGGATAGGAATATAGAGTCGGTCATTGTATCAAGGGATCTCTTTGGTTAGGAAAGACATACTTTCATGTAAGTATAAAATAGGGGATACCTTTAGCCAAGTTTATTGACCACCTTTCTCTTTAGGTTAAAATAGGTTTATCTTTTAAATAGATTTTAAATCATTATTACATTTTTTAGCTATTGTATTACTTGTTGATTACATGTTTTATATTTTGTTGTGCATATTTATGATTGTATTATCATAATAAGCCTCAATATGATAAATAATATTAATTGGATTTGATGAGAATTCGATACACTCTAATATAATCAAATCCTTCATGATTATGATATGTGTACTCTGGTATTATCAGAATTAATCTGATTATGATACTATGATAAATGGACATAATCTAAGTCCGATAAAACTTACCTTAAAGATGTTTTTTGAATTGTTTTGTTTAAGTTTTAAACAAAGTTTTTAACTTACAGTTCACCCCTATTGTAAGTTTATCCATATGAAGATAATTCTTATGATCCTAATATCAATATCCCTAATATTGATATCCAGTAATGAATAATGTAATTTGAAAATATTTTTTTATAAAATAAAAAATTAAAACTAAAGATTTTTTTGTAGAGAAAAAATGTTTTTCATAATTGATGAGAATAAAAAAAATGTACTGATGACTCATTTGTATTATTTATTTTGTTAATTTTAAAAACGACTTCTAAAATATTTTCAACATGATTTTATAAAATTAAAGAAAAAAGAATTTTCTAAAATCAAACACATTCTAACCTTTTTTTTCAAAAGGGTATAATTTATATTTTAATTTCCTAATAAATATTTTTTCATCTATATGATCTAATAAAATTTTAGAATTAAATATTAAATATTTTTCTATATGTTAAAAATTAAAAATCTAGGTAGAAATAATTTAAGTGATTATAACTGCATTTTCAATTTTCATTTAAAGAAATGAAAACCAAGAACTAAAAATCAATAGAAAATGAAAGTCATAGGTATGAAATACAGAATCAAATGTAGAATGTAAATAAAAAATTATTGATTAAAAATTTGATCAATCAATCAATCAGAATGAAAATACAATCCACAAAGTGAATAATTATAATATTAAATTAAATGTATATGAGAGTATGAGTGCTTACAGAAAAATAAAAAATCACATGGGCGAGGAATTGCACAATCAGTCTGAAGAACAAATAGTTTCTAAAAAATTTCACAAAAATAGTGAATTATCACATATAACCCATGATTTAACAAGCTATATATCAATAATAAACTACATTACAAAAAAAAATCAATCATCTCCCCATACACCTAATAGTCGACTGGGGTAGAGATCAGGCGGGAGGGAGAGAGGATGTTGTCAGCGCGTTATAGGGGGGAAGCAGGGACAGATCGAAGGCAAAGGGGAGGCACCGCCAATGGTATGATAGGGAAATGAGGTAGGTTGATGTGGAATAGGTAGAGTTGGTGAGGAGGTAGGGAGGGGATGATGGTAGTGGAAAAGAGGAATGCATGTATACAAATCCAAACCCATTCAATAATTATCGTATATGACCCGTTTAATATATGTTTATTTATAACCTGAATCCAAACTTCAATGAATATTTAAAAACTAAATCCATTTAAATGTATATATGCACATGGGTCGGGTATTTTGGGTTCGAGATAAAAAAACTCGACCCATTTATTAATTGGATCTAGCCGAACTGACCCTAATCTAGTCCGTTTACTAATCAGGCCTTGAAAAAAAACATGTTTATCAGTCAAGTTTGGCCAGACTGATCCTGACCCGACCTGTTTACTAATCAATGATTGAAAGAAAAACTAATTTATATATAATAATCATTAATCGGGTTAAGTATTAGGTCACCTATTGAAGTATGAACTTGACCCTATTATTAATCAAGATCTTATTAAATGGTTCTAAATTTAAAAATTACCATACAATGCATTTAATATTTCAAATTAATTCTTATTATATATAAATGAGTTTTTTTCAAGCTCCGGTTAGTAAACAGGTCGGGTCAGGATCAGTCCAACCAAACCTAATTAATAAACATGTTTTTTTCAAGGACTGATTAGTAAATGAACCAGATCAGGGTCAGTCCAGCTAGATCCAATTAATAAATGGGTTGGGTTTTTGATCCTGAACTTGAAATACCCGACCCATGTGCATATATACATTTAAATGGGTTTATGTTTTAAATATGCATTGAAGTTTGGATTTGGGTTATAAATAAACAGATATTAAAAGGGTCATATTTGATAATTTTTGAACATGTTTGGATTTGTATACATGCATTCCTTCTTTCTACTACCACCATCCCCTCTCTACCACCTCATTGACTTCACCTACTCCATTCCACCCCGCCTTATTTCCCTACCACACCACCAGCGGTGCCTCCCCTCTGCCTATGGTCCCTCCCCGCTTCCCCCTATGATGTGCTGACAATGTCCTCCCTCCCTCCCACCCAATCTCTACCCCAACCGACTGCTAGGTGTGCGGGGATATAATTGACTATTTTTTTGTAATTTAGTTTATTATTGATACATATCTTGTTTAATCATGACTGTTATGCAAAAATTCACTGTTTTTGTGTAATTTTTCAGAAACTGTTTATTCTTCAGACTAATTGTGTGCTTCCTCACCCATGTGATTTGTGATTTGTATGTAAGCACTCATAATCTCATATAAATTAGATCATATAGATGAAAAAATATTTGTTAGGAAATTAAAATATAAATGATACCCTTTTGAAAAACAAAAAAAATGTTAGAATGTGTCTGGTTTTAGAAAAAATTTTTCCTTTCATTTTATAAAATCATGTTAAAAAATATTTTAAAAAATATTTTAGAAGGAATTTTTAAAATTAAGAAAAAAATAAAATTGAGTCACCTATACAATTTTTTTTCATTCTCATCAAAAATGAAAACAAAATTTTCTTCCAAAAAATCTTTAGTTTTAATTTTTTATTTTCTAAAAAAATATTTTTAGATTACATAACTCATTGTTGGATATCAATATCATGGATATTGATATTAGGATCGTAAGAATTAGCTTCAGATGGCTAAACTTACAAGAGGGGGGGTGAATTGTAAGTTAAAAACTTTATTTAAAGCTTAAACAACACAATCCAAAAAACCTATTTAAGGTATGTTTTATCAGACTTAGAGTTTTTCTATTTATCAGAGTATCTCAATTAGATTGATTCTGAAAATATCAGAGTATACAGATCATAATCACATCAAATTGTACCAGATTCTCAGTAGATTTGATTAATAGTATTTATTGTATTCAAGCTTATTATGATAATATAATCCTAAACATGTGCAATAGAATATAAAACTTGTAGTCAACAAGTAATACAATAACTAACAATATTATGATAATACAATCCTAAACATTCATAAGAGAATATAAAAATTATAGTCAACAAGTAATATAAAAACTAACAAATGTAAGAATGACTTAAAAGTTATTTAAAAGATAAAACTATTATAACCTAAATAGAAAGGTATCCAATAAACTTGGCTAAAGGTATCCCCTATTTTATACTTACAGGAAAGTATTTCTTTCCTAACCAAGGAAATCCCTCGATATAATGATTGACTCCATCTTCTTATCCCTGAAATCCCTCGATACGAATATTAGATTCTTTGTCTTCATAGACCTAGAAGCCCTCGATATGATGGATCAGATTATCTATCTCAATATCACCATTAGCCCTCGATCCATATATCAAATTCTCTATCTTCCTATCCTCGGAATCCCTTGATTGTAATCAAAATAATCAGATGTAGTTAACAATCACAAAAAGTTCTTAAGGAGACAACCTAACAAGGTTTCCTTTAGAACGAATATCTCTAAAGAAATAAAAACATTAAGAGCATGAGGTTCACAATAAGTATTCTTCTAAAAATTCTATAGAGAATGTAATTTACTAGCTTCAAACTCTTCAAATGACCTTATATTTATCGGTGAGCTTCTAACGATCACATTTCTGAGTTTGTTGCAATGACTTCAGAAAGCTGGCATTTGACACCTCATCATAACTGAATGTTCGACGTTGTATTGGTTAACACCATTACAACATTAAAGATTTTCCTTATATTAGAAACAAGTATTTCATATTACGATTATAAACATAGGGCATTCTAAATAACTTCCTTATGAATGTCATTATGATAACCTTTATGAGTATCAGTTTTATTTTTATCGGTACCAGTATCAGCCCGATTATCAAGACTTTTTTCAGCATGAGAGACATAACTAAAGTCTAATTTATGGTTTGATAAAGGTGAGTCTAATTTACCAAACACATACTCATTACAATTATTATAATGAAAAATGTAAATTTTATTTTCACAACACTTTATAAATTTTTCTATGTATGGTAAAAAGTAATGTTTTCTATAAAAACATTCTAAAACACTTTTGGACATAAAAAGTTAGTAAAGATGTTTTAAGAAGGTGTTTTTGATTTCCAAAACAAAAGGAATAGAAAAGTGAGAAGTAAAACTTCTGACTCAACAATATCCCCCTTTTTTGGAAAGAACAAACCCAAACCTTAAATGAAAAAATAAATTTAGAAACTTATAGTCCTTATTCTTGAAAAACACTTCACATTCAGAATTATAATTTTATACTTAACTCCCCCTGAGTTTATAAGTCTTCTGAATACGATTGTGAGTACGATGGAGTAATATAATAGTTCTTTCTTTAAGAAAACTTCTACCCCTTAGAAATATATCTCCCCTAAGGATCATATTCTCCCCCTTTGTATAACAACTTATCTTTGTAAAAAGAAATTTTCCCATTTAATAATTTCTCCCCCTTTCTATAAATGTTATTAAAAATATCTCCCCCTTTGTGATTTTCAAAAATAATTTAGGACTTAGTACGATGTACCTAAAAAGTTAGTTAATAAAAAAATGTATGAAACAATACAATGAATTAACTAATCATCCATAAAAATATGAAAGAACATTCAACCAATCGATATTGGAAAAACATTCTGACAATTTCATTTGGATGAAAAAGTAATTCATTCATAAACACATGATTCAAATGTTTTAAAAAATAAAAAATACAAAAAGAGTTCAAAAATAAATTTAATCTTTCTTCATCAATGTTTTGAAAAAAAATTCATCTTCTTAAACTCTTTGTTATCCTCCTCCATCTTCTCCACTTTTTCTTCCATAATCCGATCTTTGGCTTTCAACTTTTTCATTTCTTCGAAAAGTTCTATGTTATGTTCCATGAGTACAAAAAGTTCATCTTCACAAAAACTTAATCTAGTCATTTTTAAATTTATGTCTTGGATCTTGATTTTTAAGGTATTGAATTCTTTAGTCCGATCATCAGTTCTTCCTTAATATGATTCACAGATTCAGTCAACATTTTTATTGAGTTCAATTTCTGAGTAATATTATCTTGGATAAGATGGATTTTTGCCTCAAGTCTTGGAAAATAAGGGATAATACCTTCAAAACTTTTCAAAGGTTGAACAATGTAGCCAAAAACCTTTTGTGCAATTGTTCCAGCATAGTCTGATAGCTCTGGATCAGGCTAAGGAGGCTTTGTCTGATTGGTGCCAACATTAACTATTTTCCCTCCTTCTTATCCATGTTTAATATTTCTTTATTAGATTTGTATTATTTATTTGAAACAAATATATCATCAGTTATATCCATGATCTCTACATCATTTATGTCTGATTTTTTAGAAGGTTTAGTCTTTGAATTTTAATCTTCCTGATATTTGTTAGATAACGACTTTGCTTCTTCTATTGATGAGGATTCTTCCTATGAGATTCCTGACTTCTCATATTTATCAACTTTTGAGGGAAAAATTGAGTATGGAGTTTATTATGATAAAAATAATTGGATTACTCATAATATAATAGAATCAATTTTACTTTGAAACTATTTTAAAATAAAATTGAACTTTATAAATTAATGAAACAAAAATACAATTTTCAATAAAAATCATTATTTTTCACTATTAACTAGAAAATCAATATTTTCCTAACCACCCTAAGATAATTTTCATATGATGTTTTAAAAAATTATATCCTTTTCATCAAATGAAATTTCTTAAAGTTCTATAAATTAATTATAATATTCAATCGCAAAAACTTATAAAACCCATTTGTGAAGAAAATGCATTTTTGAAGAATATAATGACTTTACTAAAAATTGTGTTATTATTTCTTAAGATTTAATTAATAAATTTGTATTGAGTAAGTCCATTATATATATTACAAAATTTGGTTAATTCTATTCATACCCATAAATTCAACTACTAGGTAATAATTGTCACATAATAATATTTCAATAGTACAACATAGTTTGTTTAATCAGGGTGTTACATGTAAAGAAAACTATCAAAGAAATAAAATTTATTTGTATTGAGGTGTTACAATTATTTTAATTATCACACTGTATACATATCTCTAAAAAAATGTGTCCTTGAACAAAAGAGTGGGGGAGAGAGAATGAGCAGGATTCCTTACACATCAGTGATAGGATTTATCTTATATGTCATGTTATATACTGTGATTAATGTTTCTTAAACCTTGAGCATTGTAATTACTAGAAAATTCTGTAATATAATAAATCTTATTTTATATTGACTATTTTATTATGATCACACAAAAATACTAATACATTTCATAAGAACATTACACATTATTCATAAATATACATACACGTGGGATGGTTTTGGTTTCTTTTATATTATTTAATGGCGTTTCTTGTGGATGATTTATCTTATAATATGATCCTATATACATTATAGAGGTTAATTCCTCTCATACATAATATTTTTATACCCTCGGTGCTAATTTGCAACCTAGAACCTACTGAAGGTGGGACTCGAGGGTCATTATCTCTCTCCCCTCATTGTGGTATCTTTGGAGGGAGGGGCATAACATAAATACTATCCTAAAGTATTTTAGCTGCACTAAGGATATGTTTTAGGTTTACAAATACGATTAGGAACAAGTCATTAGGGGATACACATATGTTAGCTTCCATATATACTATAATGATCTGAAATCATAGTCATGATATGTATTTTGCCTTGATGGAGGATCTATGAGATAAAAGAGTTATAAGAAACTAGTGGTCATTAAACCTACAATAGAGTATGATTATGTTATATATTATGATGTATATAAAGAATCAATTTGGATACAAAACTTTTCACAATATCTTGATGTGGTGCCTAACAGTAAAGATTTTATCACACTGTATTAGGATAATACCGCAGTGGTGGTTCTAGCCAAAGAGTCGAGGTCACATCAATAGAGGGAACATATACATCTAAAGTATCATCTCTTGAGGGAGTTTTATCAAAGAGTAGAGGCCACAGTAAGTAGAGTTTCCACAAAAAAGAATGTGGTGGGGTTGTTGACTAAATTATTATCTCAGTTGAAGCATGAATATCATGTAAGAGTTAACAGACTAAAAGTTGTTATTAGTTGGTGATAGTGAAAGTGGGATTTTGTTGGAGTTGATTCCCTATAACCAACTTACTTTACACTTTTTATTACCTATATATTCAAATACTATAATATTAATAAATATTTTATCACATTATGGGTGTTCTTCTGCATAACATTGATGTGATAATGTTTTTAATTTATTTTTCCCATTGAAAGGTTATAGTAATTCTCCATTGTAATGAAAACCTTTAAATATTATGAAAATATTCTTAAACATACATCCATTGTTCTAGATAAAATCTATATGACAGGACACAAATGATGCTTTAACTATCAGGTGTTGGATGCTTTTAAGTGGGCGGGGCTTCTTCCCATAAATTTTAATCTCGAAGAAGGGGGGTTATGAAGGTAGATTCACCAATAGAAATTCCATATTTTATATGTGTCATTGGATATTCCTATATGAAAACATGTGTATGGGTCCTTAGAATTGGTATTGTTATTAATGTATATCATAAATCATGTACTTTGATATATTTTTGAAGACCATAACGACATATATCCACAATGAAGTTAGATTCATTAGGTGCATCATAAGTGGCATGGCATTGATTGAATAAGTTAAAAAAGGATTTGTCTTGTTTGAGTTAATATAATTATATATCTTAGGATATTTGATTGAAATTAAACTACCTAATTAAGTTCATGGTTAGGGCGGTTTATAAAGAAGTTTATTTTAGATAGTCAAAGAAATATATATCAAACATATAGGTTCGTGACACAAGTATGCAATTCATTTGATGACATATCAAGAAAAATAGATTATATAACACGGTGAGTGTTCATATGAGGCTGTTTTAATTGCAGCATTAACTTCTTTCTTTATGGGCACCTTAATGTGTTACTAGATGTTAATCTTGGAATTTAGGCCAGTTCGCTTAATACCACCGAGAAAATGACCTATAGGGTCACTCAATAATTGTATCCAAAATCTAAGATTAAATTTTATTTGAATTTAATGTTTATAATAAATATTATTCTCAAGATCGAGGAATAATAATTATTCAGGTTATGTTGATCACGTGGATTCAATCACCTTATTTGAGTTTAGAATATATATGATTTGAATATTAAATAAATATTTATCCACCAGTTATTAAATATAATATTTATTTATATATTGAATGAATAATATAATGATATTTATTTATCTAAATAATTATTTATTATTTTAGGTTCAATAAATGTTCAGTAGGATTGACAGGCTGAGTTAATGGTCTAATGAAATAATGTAGATTATTTAATATCATTTAAATACATATTAATTTATTTATTTAATAAATGATATTAAAATATACATGAGTTGGCACATATCATGAAATATAATAATAATAATAATAATAATAATTTATTATTTGATTTGAGGTTTACTTAGAATAAGCAATATGATGATGTATCTATGTGCAAAAACTAATTTTTTAACCATAAGTATATAATCTCAATTATATCATTTATAGGGTTATATGAATAGTAGTTCATGTCATGTTCTCTCTAGATAATTCTCTAAGACTGAATATAATTTCTCAAAAATGCTCTCAAGAATAAGAAGAAATCTTCCTCCTCCCTTTCAAGACTGATAGAACACGAGAAATAATTCTTCAAGCTCTAATAAATTCCTTATGTGATCAATGAAAAATGATGTTATGCATTTGATACCACTATGCTAGTTCTAGAAGTTCCAATGACGACGTTCTGTGATACATGGGACACATGTGGATATCGCTAGAGGAATTATGCTTTGGATTATTCACCGCAATGACGATACAAAATCAGCTACTAATTTGATAATCAATAATGAAAGAATTATCAATTTGAGGTAATTATTATTATAAATTAATCATAAATTAAATGTGAAAAGATCCTCCCTAAGAATATTTTGGGTTTTCACTCGTCCAGTTATTCAGATTTATCCGAAGAAATCGACAAAAACATTGTTGGGAATGAGCTCAAATGCTTCCATTGCACCCCTAAACCTTCAATAATCACATTACATTTGGTTATGAAATTTCAATAAACTCGGTGATATCTTTAACAAAGGTTCACTAGGCCCAAGGATCCACTTTTTATGCCGTAAGATTAGATTTCACAATATTTCTCTTTTATAACTCTTTTTATTCCAAGTTTTGGAAACTTGAGGTGGGTGTTAGAGTATTTATCATAGTTAGATATTTAATATATGAGTCAATGGTCAATGGTTTTTCTAGGTTAATATTTTGACTTAAATCTATGATCTGGATTTTATATTTATTTTTTTCATCTGTAAAATATAATAAATCAACCTCACATTGAGATACGGATTTTGGATACTCTTATTCTATAAATTTAATAATAATTAATTTAATTGGGGATCTCAGGGGTATAACCTAGTGGTTACTTCTTTGTGGGGTCTCGAGGAGGTCTCAGGGGTGTAATGGAATGCAATGACTTATCAAGTTAACTTTTTTATTTGGAATATTTTTTTGTGGTTTATAATGACAAGTAGTGGTTAGACCCCCTTTTTACCATCCAAATCAAATGGTTAGTGATGGAATGGTCTGGAAAATATATATTTTTTATAAAAATATATATAATTATAACTAAGAAAAATAAAATGAATAAAAAAATTAAAAAATTAAAAATTATGAATGAAGGAAAATTTTATTTTGTTTATTTTATAAATAATGATCTCACAAAACAATTTCATTCCATTACAATGCTCCCAAACACTGGAACAATGATTTTATTTTCATTCCATCCTATTATATTAATGATCACTTCATTACATCCTATGATAATGCATGTAATACTAGTACCTGAACTCATTGAGTTTTTAATTCAATACACTATCATCATAAAAAATCGATTAACCCACTCAACACATATTCCACGATAAGCACTTAAATTTACACAATGTTGATATTTTAAATGATCATACCAAGTAATATTATTCATCCTAGATTTATCACATATGTGATAACATACTTGTGATCATGTAGACAATTTTCACAGTGAAAATGAAAGATTGGTATTGTGGGATGAGAAATGCAATTAAAGCCTTGTTTAGCATAACCTCCTGCTCACTGTTCTTCATATTTAGGTTATCAAACATTATCTTCCCTTGGAAACCCTTCATGTTTTTGGACTCTCATATTGAAACACTTTTATAATGGATCTCCCCTCATACACAATAGGACAATACACACTGTTGGAATATTGTAGAACAATGATAACTAGGAAGTGGTTTTAATCACACTACATATCATCTCACTCCCTAATTCAATCGACTTTAATCAATCATGGGCCAACTAGGACTAGGAAAATTTTCATATATCTTCATAATCAATAGCCTCTAGAACCGACCCCTCATAGATTACCCTTTGAATCCTTAATTTTAAAGAGAAACTCTTTGTGGACACCACAAGAAGCCTTATAATAGACCCATGGTAGGCCCCATTCACCACCCTCACAAGGCCTCTGATACGAGGGATCAACATATCTTGCTCCACCTAGTCCACCCACACCACATGCTTCTTCTGCAACATCTCAATATCTACCACGTATTGATCCACCACCTTCCTCACCCACCCCTTCTACTTTTAGCAGCCCTTCTAAGCCAGTTCCTTGCTCATCACCTTCACCCTGATCCCCTCACACACCCAATAATCCTTATGATTTCTCATCTACTTTTCCTTCTCCTTCCATATTATCAATTCATTGAGTGCCGAATCCCCACCATTTCCATTACTCTTCCCCAACCCACCACTACCATTCCTCTCCACCATGAAGCTTTCCAATAACAAGTTTGAACACTCGCCCTTGGGCTTGGATTATGATGAATCGAGCACAAATTCAACCTTCCCATCATTCTCGATCTTTTATGAATGCTTATTCAGATATGGCCTAGTAGTGGTGGTGATTAATTTCTCAAATTATCTATATGCCTCAATATCTCGCTTTCTAGCTTCTTCTCCTCCAGCATGTCCACCCTAGACTGGTTGTGCTTTGTCCTCTCCTTGAAAAGGCTCTCAGAGTCCCAATCAATATATGTGATGAACTAGCCTTTTAGTTTCTCCTCGACCTTGCACTTCCCAGTCCGACCCATGCACTTCACAGAATCCATTATTGTGTCCCACTTCATGGAGTTCACGTGGATGTGGCGATGGTCAGCAATGTACTCATTGTACATGGCAATGGTGGTGATGTGACTGCAGTGGGGGCTACACTTCATGTTCTCAAGGAATAACGCCAAAAACTCTTCTAAGTATCCATCGATTATGCGGTTTGGGTTTTTTCCAAACACCTCCATCTTCCACTACTATCTCTCTCTCATGAAGTGTCACTTGAACCTATTCTCATCTCAACACCAGTTCTGGAACATCTGACAATACCTCCAGAGTTTTTGTACCCCCTTGTATTTGATACGATTTTCAATGGATTTCAGGGTGAGTAACTCATTATTTTCCATTATAAAATCTTAACATGAAAATCAAGTATCACAAGTCAATAGAAAAAAAGCAATTTCATTTTAATAATCAAAGAAAAAAATTATGAGTGAATTTTCCAACTAGTATAATCACAACTTTACTGAAACATTAATATAGTATAAAATAATAACTCTCATGCTCCATCGCCACAACAAGATGGAATCACTAAAGGTTTCCAGTCACACCTAGAGCCCTGATCAGAATTTATGACTACCAATGGAAAAAATAATGACGATCATTTGAAAATGCATAAATTTTGAAAAGTAATCAATTAATTTCAAAACCAAATTATTGTTATTTTTCAATGAGCACCAATTCTTATAGTAAATCTTAACTAAATATAAAAAATCAAATGGAACCTTCCAGAATCATCACAAATATACAAAGTTTAGATGCAATGCAAATATTCTTTATAGAGAGTAAATTTTAGTAATCACATAAGACTAGTTGTAAAAGAAATTTATGGCCAATCATAACCTTATGTATTTAACACACTTGTTCCATCAATTTTATTAAATTAAAGTTAATTTTGGGAAAATAAGGCAAACTTGTGCCATCCACCTAGTGGGTACTCCCCCCCAATGCTTTCTAACACCCCTTCAACTTAAACTCAAAATGAATACACCACCAATTTTCATTCTAAAATCAATAAGATGCTTCACTGTATCATTTTTTCAAACATGTGGTGGGAAACACACTTACTTTCCTTCTAAGCTCATGAAAAATTAATAATAACATCATTTAATAACACATGATTCATCCATGTCAATATTGCATTAGAAATAGAAAATAATGGTATAATATATTGTGGAAGAAGATTCATAACTATAATTGGATTGTAGAAGCATGAATTGAATAAGATATTAAGACAACTCTAATGAACACCACCTAATCTTCTTCAAACTGAGTTGAGAAGACAGAGAACTTCACTGAGGTATTTTATGCACCCTATTTTTGGATTGGAATGCATTCAATGTTGGATCGTTGATGTCAGATCAGATAGTGGGAAGGTGTGTCTGAGATCTAATGATTCCATATAATTGTGATGGAGAGTCAAAAAGACCATTGTGAAAATGGATACCTAGAAATGGAAAAGTGAGTGGGGTTTATGAAGTGGGTATTAGAGATTGGGGATTTGGGCGAGTGTTGGAGAAACCGATAATCAGATAGGTAATGTTTATTATATAGAGAGAGAAAAAATAAATGTTATTTGATTACATATAATGATAGTATAGTGAATAGGTTTGAAAATTATAATTATACAAAATAAATATAATTATTTAAGAATTTTTTTATTATTATAATAAATATAAATAAAATTTCAATTATTATACTTTTAATTATGTTTTTTATTATAATATATTTATAATTTTAATAATTGAAACTTTAATTAAGACTAACTATAGTTAAATTTTATGTTCATGTATATTTTTCTTTTCATGGTATTGGTAAGGGAAAAGGCACTATGGTATGCTTATGTATGAGCAGTTGGGCGAGAATATGAGAATCCAACTTGGGGACAGCTCTAAGAATCATTTTGGAAGACCACATGTCTCTATTTTATAGGCTTATTTTATTTTAGTTTTTCATATGGAGACTCATCGAGTGAAATTGAATTTTGTTTTGTATGATTGTATGAAAATACATGAATATTTTAATGTTTGAGATATTCATTAGTTATGATGGTTCAATTTATTTTCCACTACTTGATTCTTTATAAGGTGATTTTTATGATGATCATAGAGCACACATGAGGCTATACGAGTCTCCTCCTTGGTGTCATGATTGTGTCGGAACAAAATGTTACAATATGGAACCATCCGTTTTCTTATATTTGATTTCAATATTTGGAAATATTGGTAGAAATGAGAAATAGTGATCAAAACTTGATAAGTAAACATTTGTCTGACCAACACATTTATAATGGAAGTTTAAGTTACCAGGCAGCGTGGAATAAGATTTATATTCAATGGATTATTGTTTGGTTGATTTTTTAGGATCTAGAATATATGTTTTCTTTTTAACTTATACATAGTTAATGGACTTTACCACCACTATAACCATTTTATGATTTTTAGATTCTTCTGTAAGTTTTCAATGGTATTACAAATAAAACTCCTTAATGAAAACTTATTTTAATTCGATTCTTTCATTTTTCTTATTCTTCAAAATATATGAATTTATTAAAAAACTAATATTTCTAATGAATTGGTATATTATTAATTTTTTGCATTAAAATTATCTTGAAACATTAACTTTCTTGTGATCATCATTCATTGTACATTATATATCTCTTAAATATTCATATTATTTGTATCATAGATATACTTATTGCCTAAATTATATACCATTTCTACAAATGGTGTTTTACTATGAAAGTTATTTGATTGTATGGGGAAATGTCAATATTTCATATTCATTACTCATTACAAATATTTTTTTATATGACATATCGTTTGTGAATTTAATTAATCATTCAATATATGAGGAATGAATTGGACAAGAAGTGATGGGTAAGGTTATAGATATCCCCCCAGTGCATTAACATGTCTCATGAGACAAATCAGTTAGTTAGACATATTAAATGGGTTTTTGGTATATACCTACCCATTTATTAAACTATTTTGGCATAAGGATTTAACGGTAAAGATATCCCGATGTCTGAGATCATGGTGTCAAACATTGAGCATTTCATTCACTGAGAATTCAGTTATTATTATTCATGATATTTATGCATTGATATTATCCATGAATGCGTTTCATGATCAATTTATTGATTAAATGACATGTTTTTTTTCCAGTTATTTACCTTGCCATGTTGATTATGTATTATTATATCGTGATAGATTCCATTACATGTAACCCTTACTGATCGTTTGAGCTCGCCCTTATTTTGTTTTCCTTCCTTGGGATATGAAGAAGGAATCTTTGAATAAGTTAAAGGATGAAAATTGTTTATTATTACTATGTTTTATATTTTTTTAATGTAAAAAATGGGAATCGTGTATGTATTTAGTTCTTCAAGAATATTAAACTGTATCCCCAATCATTTTTATTCTTACTCAAGATTCCCTCAGTTTTTTTATTAACAGAAACATATTTAAGGGAGATATTCTTCCATACCAAAGCAGGATGAGCCCCCATTGCATCTCCCAACTCATGTTTGCCTACAACATGATCATATTTATGAATGCCAGTAAAAATAAGTTTGAGGCATGAATAGGGTCCTTGGTGAGTACTACCATTGGAGTGGCCAGATCATCAATAGGTAAAAGAGTAGCCTCTATATCTCAAATAGATGCTTGGACAGACGGGTTAACTCCTTGTTCAATAGCATGGACATGGAGAGAGGAAGCTTTCAAATGTTGTTTCTAGGCACTCCAATGTATTTATGAAGGCTTCGTATTCATCACTTTGACCAAATCATGAGAAGGATCACGGGCCGAGTTTTGAATTGGAAAAACCATTTCTTATCTTTTGAAGGTAGGATAATGTTGGTTAACAACGTCCTCATGGCCATTCCCATTCATGTTCTTGCAGCTATAAAAGTTCAAAAGGGGGTTATTAAAACTATTTATAGGATTTTGGAAGGTTTTATTTGGGATGCGCTCTCGGAAGGTAAGGGACATTAGGTTTTTCTGGGCCAAGATGGAAAGATCGATTTAGGAAGGGGGCATCAATGTGAAGAACCTCTCTAACACTTTACATTACATGCATGCAAAGATATCATGTGAGGATTTAGAGGAGTTCACTATATGGGAAAAGGTTATGTATACTATATGTAGAGGTGATGCAAAGGTGATGAGCAGGCATGCTTCTCCTTTATGTTTAATGATTTTTCCTCACATCTCTACTCTACAACCTCTAATTTATTGGATCATGGGAAAAGGTGATATCCTATTTTGGAACCATAATTGGGTAGGTTAAAATATTGGTTTCCTGGGTTTTCCATCTCTAGGAATCTCTTTTAGGGAGGCTAGAATGCACCCGCTGTTTACTAGGGCTATCCTGGATAAAGACTAGCAAGATATTTTGGACCTCATTAACATGAACACTAAACCTAAAATATGTGTATTTATGACCCCCAAATTTGAGGGCCTTCTCTACGAGGGACTTTTGAAGGGATAGAATCACCTGAGACCATTTTTATAGATGGAGAGAAACTCTATGGTTCAATATGATCCCTACAAAGTATAATTTCCTAAATTAGAGAATAAGGAACCATACTGTGCCTACCGATGACAATATTAAAAGAACTGGCATTTACCTAGCCTCTAGGTGCACGTGATGTAAGGATCATTGGGAGGATAGTTTGAACCATTTATTATTAGATGGTTATTGGGCGCGAGCTATATGGGGATTCTTTGGTGAGTTTACTACTTTCACATCTCAGAAGTTTCTTAGTGCATACTTTCTAGAGATTTGGTTTTATGGTGTGGGATATTCAAGTCCTGAAAAGTTGGCATGGGTTGTTGTGCTGAATATTAACTGCTGGTGTATTTAGAAAGCTATAAATAGGGATTGCTATGAGAATTTTTTTGCAACATGGGATTATCTTATCTTTAGAACAAGGAACTTACTCATTGACATGGTTATATTATTTAATAACTGGTATGGTGCTTGCATTCTAAGACTGATGTAGGTGAGTAGTCCTCCCGGCCAATCCATTTGTAATGACTCCCAGGCCACTAGGTTTTTCGGCTTCCTCCATTTATGAGCCTCAAGTTGAACACATATGACTCTTATAACTTAGTTCACATGTAGGGGGGGCACCAGGGGTTCTGTGATTCTAGCCTTTAAAACTCATTTCAGTTGTGGACACTCCCTTTATGAGGAAGCTAAGGATATGCTCACTATTTTAAGTTTATGCAGTCAAAAGAATTTAGCTCTCACAGAAGTGGAAACAGAGTCCATAATTTTATACAACTCTCACCATGGAAAAAGAACTATCCCATGGTCAATATAATATATTTTTAGAAAGTTCATAATTCTTATCAACAATAATATCAATGTTTTTTACACCTATCATTAGGGAAATAAGGTCATGAACCATCTTGCATCCATGGCATACCAAGGACCCTATGTCACCTGCTTCTCATGAATGAACTTCTTAAGGACCGAGGGGGAGAACCTTGTAAGAGGGGATTCCCTTATACTACACTATTTTAGGACTCCCTAGTCTTGTGTTGTGTTTTTTTCTCTATTTGTTTTCATATTTCTTCAAATAAATAAATGATGATGAGATGCAATCACTTGTAACTTATGCTAATGTAATAAAGTAGCCACCGACTTTGGGTTACTGGAGTTAGGGTCTTTATAACTTTGATCATGGTTAAATCATCTCAAAAATTTTATCCATGATATAAATATCATATATGTTTATTATATTCATATTTAAAATTATCCAAAAAAGTTAAATTAGATAAATGAATTACACCATTCATGGAGATGGTAGGTTCCACATACACATGAATGTTGTTTTCACTTTTTGATAGATGGAATGAAAGAAAGGTAAATAATAATTCACCTTCCTAGAACAATTATTATATCATATATATCATATATATTAATTAAATCTATCCTTATTACTATCCAGTTAAATTAGAAATGAAAAACAAATCACAACACGTACGCACAAGCGACGTTATCGTTTTCCAACGGATGGGAAGAAGGTGGATAGTGGTTGTTAACTCATCATAATAAAAAATTAGTATATTTAAGATACTTAATTCATTATTTTATAATTTATAAACAATATTTAGATAAGGTATAATAAGAAATACTATTTAAAATGCCCGGTTAAGAGTTATAACAATTCATTGAGAAACCTTATTTGGATTACACCTTAAGCCTTGAAAGGATGATCTTTTTGAAATAACAGAAGCTCTAGGATGTGTTTAAGGAAGCTAGGATAATATTAGGGTATTTATTGACCAATATATAAGGCTAAAACATTATGAATAATAAAGTACAGGAGGTTCTCTTTATAAGTGAGGGGGAGACACTCCTAAAATTACTTAAAGTGTTTAATTGATATAAATTAATTTTTATGAAAAAATAGCTCCAAAAAAATATAATTATAAAATAATTTTATTATTATTCTAAATAATCTCATTAAATAAAATTTGAACAAGGTTTGGTTATGTTTTTACCATTATCTCTTAGTTTTAACCCTCATTAACCCTTTTGACAATTATCGTAATATCATAGTTTTCTACTCTTTAAGGGGAAAAATGTCTTTTAAATAGACCATGGTTGATATTCTCAATAATTTATCATTTAATTGGACGAATATAGTTTTTTTTATTAATTTTAAATCATTTAATATAATTTTTTTTATTATAAAATATCATTAATGTCATTTTTAGAACTATTCATTTAATTTGACTTTGAAAACAACATGACTGCAAATAAATTTGAATATAAACCTATCACACATAACTAATATGTTATATTTTTCTATAAAATTCATCAAAAACTATAAATTACTCAAAAAAATTACTTTTAGAGTTTTTAGAACCATTTACTTAACTTTTCTACTACTTGCACAAGCATTGTGTCGGTGTTGTGTAAGTATTTAAGCTAATTATTTCATCACTAAAAATTAAAAATAAATTACCTTGATAAAAATAATTCATATTTAAAATAATCATTTAGAACTGAACATAATTTTTTTTATCCTGATAATAAAATATTTTTTATGTTAAAAGTAAGTAAGTGGAATTTTTGACTTTATCTTTTACTAACATTATAAAGGTCAAAATCAAAGTTAAAAGACAAAAAAAATTACTATAGTTACTATTTATATTGACCAAAAATAAAATGGAACTCTTTAAAAAATCTATATAAAATAATTCCAAATATACAATCTATTTTTCAAGATTAAATTTCTAGAAGTGACATAAATTAATTTAATATAAAAACACAAAACGCAATGAAAAACAGTTTTTCATAAAAATGCCTTTTTAAGTATAAAAATATTTTTATACCAAATCCAACCATAAAATTGATTCTAATAAACTTAATTATATTATTTATAACATAATATAACTAATTTTACTTTGAACCCATTTAAAAATAAAATATAACTTTTTAAATTCTTGAAACAAAAATACAGTTTTTAATAAAAATTAGTATTTTCACTATTCATTAGAAAATAAATCTTTTTAGAAAAATCCAAAAAATCCACCCTAAGATAATTTTGATATGATAGTTTCAAAATATATATAATTTTTATCAAATTAAATTTTTAAAAGTTCCAAAAATTAATTATAATATTCACTCCCAAAAGTAATAAAACCCATTTTTGAAGAAAATCTATTTTTGGAGAATAAAAAGAATTTGCTAAAAATTGAGTGCTTATTTATTAATAATTAATTAATAAATTTTTATTGAGTAAGATATTTATATATATTTCATAATGTTCTTAATCTGATTCATACCTGTAAATTGAATGGCTAGACGATAATTATCACATAATAATATTCTAATAGTATAACGTGGTTTGTTTAAACTTGGTGTTATGTGTAAAGAAAACTATAAAAGAAATAAAATTTATTTATAAATAAATATATCATAAAATCTCAGGTGTTAAAATTATTGTCATTGTAACATGGTATTCATATCTCAAAGAAAATGTGTCTTCAGACAAAAGATGGGGGAGAGAGAATGAGCATGATTCCTTACACATCACTGATAGGATTTGTCATTTATATTATATTATATACCATTCTTGATGTTTCTTATTCCTTTAGAATTATAATGAACTAATTTTTTTAATATAATAAATCTTATTTTATAATTATTATTTTATTATGAGCACATACAAAGACTATTACATTTCATAAGAACATTACACATCATGCGTAAATATAGACTAGTACAACTAGGGATAGTAGAGGGATATAGACTTGGAAGAATAATAAATTCACTAAAAAAACTCCATAGTATTTAATTCCCCCAAGAAGATATCCCCTGCCATAAATATCATAAAAAGAAATAGAATCGTTAGAAAAATATTTAACATTATCAAAGGATGTGTAAGAAACTTTGTAAGTGAAATAGTGAATGATAAAGAGAGAATGATGACCTATATACTGGGAAATATGGTCATTAAAAATGAGGAAAATTGGTCAATATGGCCAATGGGAATTATATACATTAACCGATAAGATAGTTGGTCATTATTATTGTTGGTTACGTAGATGCATTTAAGTGACTATCGAGATTATTTAACGATATAATCAAAATTGTATATTTTTCTAAAAATATGTTTTATAGAGAATTTATAAGTTTTAGATAAAATTTATTTTCATTAAATAATCTTATAAAATAATTTTTACAAAATAGTATATTTTAATGAATTCCTAAGTAATTTTTATAACGGACAAATAGTTTACTATGTCATAAGAACTGTTAATTTTCAATAAATAAGTATTTTTTTATTTAAAAGTTAAAATTCTAATAATTTTTATAATTATATTAATAAATAAATATAATTTTTTAATTCATCATATTTATATTATCTTAGGATGAATTTATGGTAATTTTTAAAAAAAATTGTTTTTTGGGTTAAAAAGTGAAAATAATGTTTTTTACAAAATACAATAACTATTTTGATATAATTAAAATATGATCATGATTTAAAATTTATTAATCCATATTATTGTTTAAACATTATTTAAGTAATAACATAATACATACTTTTTACATTTAGAAACACATGCATGGAATTTTGAAAACCACAATTTTATCTTTTCTAAAAAAATGTTTTTACAAGTTATAAATGTATCATATTAAAATCAACATTTATCACATTTATAAATTGAATTAGGTAAAATGGATTAAATATTTGGAATTATAAGGTTCAAATTAGTTAATAAGGTCATTTTCATTTTTAGGCACAAAAAAAATTTACCGTGGTAAAAGAGTTGCCATGTATAAGTAAAATAATGTAAAAGGTTAAAATTAAAAGGTAAAGAGTTAAGAAAACTAAAAATGAAATAATTAAATGGGTATTTAAGGTTTCATAACATCCTTAAACAAAATTTACAACATTAATTATCAAAAAAAATCTTTGAAATTAATCCCACCCAAAAGTGGTTAGCTTTAGATATAAATAATCATTATTTAATCACTTAAAATCACTTCTCAAGTATAAATACCCCCCATTCCCTCATAAATCTCCAAAAAAAATCCATTGAGCATGTATATTCTCTAAATTACCCACTCAATAGTCTCTCTAATGTGTCTTTAATGTTATAAGGATCCTATCTCTAGCTTTAAGAACCATCCTCCCAAGGCAAGGGATTTATTCCTCCACTTTTTTAATTCAAATACTTATTTCGTATATGTCTTTTTTATTCCCAATTTACTATGTTTTAAAGTGTTTATAAACAACCCATTTATTTTATATATGATGTTTTTTAATTATAGGTTTCTTTTCCCTCTCATTAAACCCATTACAAAACCCATTTTGTAAACCCGTTACGTTGCAAAAATAAACCCTCGATTTTCCAATCTATATTTTCATGCCATGAATACCCAACCATGTTTTCATTCAAGGGTATTAATTATAATGTATCTTTAAAAAATTGATTGGGGATCTCCATGTAGGAAACCCACATTCCCTAATAATTGGTTAGAAATGATATGAACTTCTAATTTTTTATCAATGTGGCACACATAATATTAGACATATGAAAGGTGTGCCTTGGTAGCACTACAATACATTTGGTAAAGAATTAATCTCTAGAGATGAAATGTCCATGATACATTGGAATCATTCCTCAGTAATTTTTTTGATACCTTGGTCAAAATACTTGGTAATATGTGTTAAGACACCTTAGTAGATGAGTTGCGGTGATATGTTTATGAATGTATTAATGTTTATGTTGTTACTATTGGAGTTGGTGTCGTAGGACCAACTATTACTTTGATTACATGAATATTCAATGTATTGAATATTAATAAAACTTCTTATTATATATCTTTTTTCCTGCATGAATCTAATGTAATAATGTCCTAAAGTATATGTCACATTGATAAGGTCACAGTAGTTCCCCTCTATGATGATAACCTTGATGTGCTATAAGGATATTCTAAAATAATGGTTTGTAGTTGGATAACATACTATGATGGGACACATAATACATAGAATGTCAAGCATGAGTACTCATAATCAGACGGGGCTTCTTCTCATGAAGTTCTCACTTGGAAATCTCTAAGACGAGAGATTATGAGAACAGACCCGCCAATATGAATTCCACTTGTTTTTTGTGTCATCATATATTCCTTTCTACAAGCATGTGTTATGATCCTTAGACTTTAATATTATAATTAATACATGTCATAACTCGTGTACTTAGATGTATTTCATAAACCATGATGATAATAGTTCATGGAGAAGTTAGATACATTGGTTGCATCATGAGTGATGTGCCATTAATGAATAAGTTGAGGAAGGATTCGCCCCTTCCATATTTATGGAAGCTGATATCCGGGCCCATTGATTGGAATAAAACCATCACATTAAATTCCATGTCCATGGTGTAATGATGAGTTTATTTCAGATAATCAAATAAAGACATATCGAGCATATAGATTGGTGACACAGATGGGAAACCGAATTTATGAGATATTATGACAAAGGGATTGTATTATACAGTGAGCATTCGTATGTGGTTGTCGATGTTGCGACATTAATTTCTTTCTCCTGAGTTCCTTGACTAGTTACTAGATAGTAATCTTAGAATTTAATCAAACCCACTTAATGACAATGAGAAAGAATCCTAGAAGGTCACACACTAAGTGTTTCCATTGATCTCAATTAAATTTTATTTGAGTTTAATTAATAGAATAAATATTATTCTCAAGTTTGAGGAATAATTTTATTCATGTTATATTGATAAAATAAATTAAATAAATATTTATTCACCAGCTTGTGAATAAAATATTTTTTTATTTATTGAATATTTTAATAAATATTTATTCGTTAGATTGTTAATAAAATATTTATTTATGAATAAAATATTTATTCGGATATTCAATAAATGCTAGAGGAGTTCGAATGAACCAAGACCGAGTCCAGTGACAAATATTAATTAATAATATCATTACATAATATTTGTTATTAGGAAAGTTGGCATGTGCCATAAAATAATAATTATATAATTATTATTATATAGCATGAGATTTATTAAAGTTAATAAATATTATTTAATGGTTGGTATGCAATTAAATAATATTTTCACTCAAATATGAAATCTATAAATAGATGGCTATGTCTATTGTATAGAGCTTCTAGAATTGAGAATAGATAATTTTTGTGAACAACAAATTATCTCTCAACTCCTCCTCTCTCCTTCTCAAGAATGAGAAGTACAAGAGAGATTTCTTCAAGGCTGAAGAACGAGTGATCAATAACAAAAAACACAAGACATTCGACTTGATGTGAGAGCACCCATAGATAGAGTGGTGTTTCTCGGAGAGAATAGGAGAACATTTTCATCATCACTAGAGGGATTCTATAATCATCCAAGTTTGAAGTACATGGGCATTACATTAATTTTTCAGAATACTTAATACATTACACAAAAATACACCCAAAGACCATATTAGTTTAGTTCCTTTGGAAACTTGGAACACATTTGTATAATTTAGTGAAAGATCTTCAACATCACCCATAAATAAATTCCCCTTTAGTTTTCCTACCTAAAACCATTATTTATATCTTGAGGAAAAGAAAACATATGAAAAGGGTGAGATCAGATGCTCAGTAATGGTAAAAAAGGAAACTATCAAACAAAAAATGAACATAACACTGTAATTACATAAACATAACTTTTAAAAATCATACCATGTATAACATATATCAAAATCTTGAGTCATGGAATAAATCTTGGTAGTTCATAAGGCATAAATCATAAAGGAACATGAGCCATGAGAAAATAACATTATCTTAAAACATGGAATTGTGGAAAACAAATAAGTATAAAAAATCATTTCCATATTAGCCAAGGATTATTTACCAGACCATCATAGTGGAAAAAGTCCTTTACTGAACTGAGTTCACTCCTCGTTCCAGCCCTGTATTAATGAATTGGGTTTACTTATCATTCCAACCCTATATTACTAAACCAAGATCATTTCCTGTTCCAGTCCAGTATATCTCATGAGATATAAATCTTTAACCAATGCATTAAAGGGAGATATAGGTCCCAACTATATCATACTCAAATCATTCTTACGTGTTCCACAAAAACATAAACCATTCATCAAAGCATAACCTAAGGAATAAAATGGGTTTCTTAAACATCATTTCATCGTAACATAATCCATGTAAAGCAAATGTATTTCATAAATAATATTCTATAATAAACACAATAAATCTATAGGAACAATAGGGATAATATACTTGAAACATAAACCTATCAAATAATCCCATCTTAGATTGAAAATAATTTTTATAGAACACTTGAAATTAATTCTTGAGGAAAATATATTTTCTTCTTCAAAAATGTTTTCTTTTCTTAATATGTTGTGCAATTTTAAAAGAAAACATTTTATTAGAAAATAAGCATGTAATATTGTAAGGGAAGATTCAAGATAATAAGGAATCAATAAAGTGTAAAAATCCATTCATGTCGTATAAGTTAAAATAAAACATTGTTCTTGTAATTTTGTCGAAAAAGTCAAAAAGTACCTCGTTAGGAAAACAAAAAAAGATTCCTTTAAAACCATTTAATAAAAAATAATACATGGGTAAAAATGACTTTAAACAATTGATTAAGAATAATAATAATACTTTGAAATAAATTTTTAAGAAATATGGACATGTATGATAAATATGCCCCAGTAGATACTAATATAAAAACAATCCTGGATAAAAATGAGATTGAAAAATTAACCATTAACTTAGTCCGGGTTCCTTCATATGTATCATAAACTCCTATATAATGGATTAAATAATGTTATTAACTTATTCTAGAACAATAGTTACATTTATGATATCATATATTATCATATTAACACCCATTTAATAATATTTCATTATTACGCTTCTTTCAAGTGTAAACTGCTTCATTTTCTTATGCATGTTTTGTCGAATAAGTTACGATTATTTATTATAGATTATAGTTATATAATTTATAGAATTAAATTAATATAAAATATATCATATTTACTCATTATATACATTTATATAATTCATTCTTTAATGGATATCATGTAGAATGAATCACATCCCATCGTGGAGACGGTAGGTCGTACGTACGCACAAGCGACGATATTATTCCCATAATTGTGAAATGGTATAGAAATGGATAGTATATATTTTTTAAAATAATAAATATAATTTTATAATAATAATATATAGTTATTATTTCCATCATTATACCCATTCAAGTAATGTGGTGGTGAAAACAGATTACACCACGACATGGAGACGGTAAGCCGTACTTATGCACGCACAGTGATTTCATTTTTCATGAGATGGATAGAAGGTGGAATATGGTTGTTACATAACCGTAATAACATTTAATTATATAGGTTATACTTGATTTATTAATTTATAATGAAAAAAAATCATGAAGAGGAAGTAGAAGAAGAAAGAAGTTTGAAAGAATTGGTAGAGGAGATTACCTCTTCTTCAACGTGCTCCCTTTAGATCTCCTCTTAAAGGCAATAAAGTTGGTCTTTTGAGAATACCAGAACCTATATAATGTGTTTAAGGAAGTTTATAAGGAAATTTATTGGGTATTTATTATATTTAAGTCTGAATTAGTTGTGAATAAATGATATAGGATGTGCCCTTTTATAATTGAGGTGAGGGACACTTTTGGAAACTCTAAAAATATTAAATTAATATAAATTAATTTTTAAATATAAATGACTCAAAATTTAGTTATGAAGAATATAATATGATTATGGTACTAAATGATCCCAAAAAATAATTTTTATGCATGTTTTGATTTCATTTTAAACCTTATCATTTTCTTTTACCCTTAATTATTCTCTTTTAATTTTAATTGTGGTAACAACATTTTAAATATTAAGAGATTATAAATTTTACTTATATGGGATCAATTTTCCATAAATTGACACTTTATGAACATATATAACTTATAAAAATAACTTTTTAACTTTTTAAATTTTTTTAGGATTTTTAAATAATTTAATAAAATATCATTTTTATAAAATATCAATAGTGTCAATTTTGACTCTATTCATTTCATTGAATTTAAATAAAATCTAAACAGAAAGATTACTTCCAAAAAAACCATTTAATAGACTTATAATATGTCATATGAACCTAAAAAATTCGTTTAGTCTCTTAATTAATTCAAATTATATTTATTTTAATATTATTCATATCATTTATTTAATATTTCTATTAATAAAATAATTACTGTATAACTGTTGTGTCAGTATTTATGGTAATTATTCAATCTATAATTTTTTAAATAAATTTCCATGATATATATAATTTCATTATATTTCTGGAGACTATTTATTTTTGAAGTTTTACCATCTTTATCACCATATTAAAATTATTATACTTATAATAAATAAGAGGGTGAGATTTTGTCACTTTCATGTCACTTTCTTTTATTTTAATGATATTTATATCATTTTCATAGAACAAAGTCTATTAAATGATTAAATTAATATCCTTAAGTGTAAAGGGTCGATGTTTAATCATACAATAGTATTTTTGTAGGTGTTTGGGTAATTGTATTGTCCTTATCATATTATTTTGTTACTTAAATTACCTGATTTACCTTTAACCACATCAAATAAAAATTAACACACTTACTATTCATACTATCCAAAAATAAAAGTAACCTATTAAAATATTTTTTACCCAATTATTCCAAATATGGAATCCATTTTTCAAAATTTAAAATAGATAATTTGCAACAATTAATTTAAAATTAATACCATTGAAAAAATGAGAAAACAAATTTTTAAAAAGTAAAAACCATCAAAAGATTGACATGTGTTTATATCCAATTTTAGCTTGAAAATACTTAAAATGGAAAAAATTATATTAAATTATAAAACTTAATATAATTATACTTTAAACCGAATTAAAAGGATAATCTATCAATATAAATAAATTAGATGAAAAGGTAGTTCTGAATTAAAATGCAGTATTTTTCACTATTTATTTAAATTTAAAAATTATTAGAAAAATACCAAAAATTTATCCAAACTAAATTTTGATGTCACAATTCCAAATAATAAGTTTATTTTTCCAAATATAACTTATAAAAGTGTCAAATATATTTAAAATGGGTTCTTCATCAAAAGGCAGTAAAAATGTCTTTTTGAAAAATACTCCTTTTATATGAAAAATTGAATTTGTTCTTATATCATGTATAGAAAACATATAAGATGAATTTAAAACATTAAATTAAATATATTACATATATATTTCCTTAATAAAATCCATCAAGAGTGATTTTATTGTGTTTTAAACTCAATAGTTTTTTAGAAAAACATTTCATTTTATTTAAAAAGGGTTTTATTTTCATTTATAATTAATTTCTAAACAAATAATTAATTATATATACATGTGTAAAGAATAATTTCATAATTTAGTTAATATTGTTCATATCCACCATTATAATGGCTAGGTTTTATTAGGTAACATGAGAATATTTAGTTGTTCACTTAAACTCGATCTTGCGTAAAATAAATTCTATCAAAAGAACTTAAAATTGTGTGAAACACAATCCAAGCATAGTATTTCATATACCTAAAGCTAATACGGTGTTGGATATAGTGAAATATTATCTTGGTGTAGCATAAAACATAATAAATCAAAGAAATTAAAAAATCTATCTCATGAAAATCTAAGGATGTTACATTCTACACCCTTAAAATGAATTTCTCCCTCGAAATTCGTCTGGGGTTTTAAAGGATTAATACGTGAAATTTTATTTCATAGATACCCACATCATAAAAACAAGGAATAAAAATTTATTTTAAAAGGAATTTTAGAAACATAATGGTAACCCAAATTCACTCATAATTGGAATTATACCTAGGAGAATATAGGTGGAAAGTGAAAACATAGATATGGAAGAAAAACTGAACTATCAGGTTCTGATGGAGAGTGATAGAGAATATAATTAAGATAAAGTTAACAATAAAAATCCATAAATCAGTGATTATATAAGGTACCATATGATTCATTGGTAAAGAAGGTACTAGGATAACATTTTTGGTTTCAAGATCCCTTCCATATAGTTGAATAATGAAAATTAATACTTACTTGATTATGTATAATCTCATCCTTTCATTGTGACTTGATCAATTTCCTATTCATCTCTTATTCCAAGAAATGAATGTGAATTTTTCATTCCTTAATTATTAAAAGATAATGAGGTCCATAAATATAATTATAGGTCATTCCATCTATCTTTATCACAAAAAAAAAGGTTAGAACAAGTTATCAAATATGAATAAGTCCACCTATGGTGAGGTAATACTAAAACTTCATCTGAAGTTTAACTTAAAATTTCCATAAATTTATAACCTTACAATACTTATGAAAGTTTAAAATCCAAAACTTTAGAAAGAGGTTCACTAAATTGGATTAACATATATCCCCCATATATCATAAGGCATATCTTATTGGTCACATTCCAAACATTTGAATTCCTTCATCATGTATTTTCTTGACACATGGTAATAACTTGAATTACTATAGAACCTTAGTGAAAACAAGCATGCTTTCAAAAATTAATTCTTTCCACATACCATAAATTCCAAAAATTAAATATAATCAATCCATGATATCATTAATCACTTTTTCATTATATCAATCCCAAGGTCATTAATACTATCAAATATATATTTATTTCCATATCACAACAATATGCACATATTAAGGGTTATCCTTCCCTTAATGTGTTTTCAAAAAAAATATCTGGATCAATTTTCATGGTTATCGATACCACTCAGTATATACTCTTAAATACATAAGTAAAAACCAAAGTGGACCAATACATAGATATTTAATTATACCATAAAGGTGATTTTACAACATTATTCTAGAATCCCATTACATAAACACTTAATCATTCCACCACTTCATTGTCATACTCTACATTTCCAATAGTGATTGCATGAAATTTTCCTTGTTATTTGGCCTTAAGAGGTTGCTAACATCGATAATCATTAATAACACTTAGTTTAGGGCATCAGTTAGCATAATACCCCATTTACTTGCACTTATAGCATTAAAAGTGTGGGAGGTTCATTCTGTACAACCTTTTCTCTATTCTCATCATTAGCTATATTTTTCCCATTACCTTGAAAATAACTTGCCTGTTGACCTTCTTTCCTACACTTGAAACATTCACTAGTCCCCTTAAGATAATCTCCACCATGCTTCTTTCTATACTTTGAACATAAGTAAACACCCATCTTCTTTTCACCATGGTTTTGAGATTTTTCCTTGAACTCCATCTTTCGTTTCTTTTCAAAACAATGACATTGATATGTAACCCTAACTTCTATTTATACCTTGATAGCATAATGAAAAATCTATTCATAGATACTAAAGTCTCTTATGGCTAACACCCTTTTAAGACTTGGTTTTAAGCCACTGAAGAATCGATCGAATTTACTTTTAGGTTGGATGATAAAGCTAGAAACATACCTTTCAAGTCTTGTAAAATTTTCCTCATATGTACCAATAGATTCATCATTATTTTGTTTAATATCAAGGAACTCCTTTTCCATCTTTATACAAAGAATAAAAATAAATTACTTATTGAAAAATAAGTTCTTGAACTTTCCCCATTCCATGGATTTAATTTCATATTGCTGCCACGTATTCTTGATTAGAGTCCACCATTGGTCTACTTCGCCTTCTAAATGATAAATAAGAAAAATTAATTTTTCATGTTCGAAACAGTGAAGGATGGAAAATATATTTTCAATGGTACTGATCCATTGTTCAGCAATAAGTGGATTAAAAGACCCACTAAAAGAAGGTGGACATTGCCTCATGAAGGACTCAACAGAATATTGTTCCCTTCTCTGCTCATTTGGAAGACTAGATTGATTCATAGCTTGTGTAAGTATAACAATAAGATTTTTCATTCTAGATCCTATAACATTTAGTTGTTTAGGAGAAAAATAACTTTATTTCTCATTTTATTGATCATTAACATGGTTCCTTTGGGTTCCATCCATTGTCTAAAACTCAAAAAGAATGATGTGAGAGGCAAAAATCATACTAGGAAAACAACATAATCAAGGGGGAGTACTTTCAATCTCTAACATATTAGGTTTATTCCTAGGTTAAACATGATCATTACCAAAATTATAGGATTCTATCCTATACTTATACTTATCCTTAGGGACATCCCTAGACATACCTTAGAAATATCTCAAGGGATCTCACTAAATTTTTCTCATCCCTATTTCCAAAGGTCACTCTGATACCAACTATAACGACCCAAGCTTGATGTACATGGAAATTGCATTAATTTTGTGGAATACTTAATAAATTACACAAAAATATGTCCAAATATCGTATTAGTTTAGTACCTTTGGAAAATTGGAACACATTCTTCTAATTTGGTAAAAGATCTTCAACATCACTGATAAAGATCTTCCCCTTTAGTTTTCCTACCTAAAACCTTTCTTTATATCCTAGGGAAAATATAACATATGAAAAGGGTGAGATCAGATGCTCAGTAAGGGTAAATAAGAAAAATATCAAACAAAACATAAGCATAAGAAAGTAATAACATGAACATAACTTTTGAAAATCATACCATGTATAACATATATCAAAATATTGAGTCATGAAATAAATCATGGTAGTTCATAAGGTATAAATCATAAAGTAACATGAGCCATGAGAAAATAACATTATCTTAAAACATGGAATTGTAGAAAACACATAAGCATAAAAAATCATTTCCTTATTATCCAAGGCTTATTGACAATACCATCATAGTGTAAAAATTCCTTTACTTAACTGAGTTCACTCCTTGTTCTATCCCTTTATCACTAAACTGAGTTTACTTACCATTCCAACCCTGTATTACTAAACTGAGATTATTTCCCGCTTTAGTCCTATTTATCTCATGATATATAAATATTTACCCAATGTATTGGAATGAGATATAGGTCCCACTAATCTAATACTGAAATCATTCTTACGTATTCCACAGAAACATAAATCATTCATCAAATCATAACCCAAGGAATAAAATGGGTTTCTTAAACATCATTTCATCATAACATAATCCATATAAAACAAATGGATTTCATAAATTTAATTCCATTAGAAACACAATTAATACATAGGAATAATAAGGATATTGTACTTTAAACATAACCCTATTAAATAATTTCATATTAGATGGAAAATAATTTTGATATAACACTTGAAATTAATTCTTGAAGAAAATATCCTTTCTTCTTCGAAAACATTTTTTTTTCTTAATATACTGTAAAATTTTAAAATAAAACATTTTATTTGAAAATAACCTTGTAATATTGTAAGGTAATATTAAAGGTAATAAAGATTCATGAAAGTGTAAAAATCCATTCATTCTGTATAAGTTAAAATAAAAACATTATTCTCATACTTTTGTCGGAAAAGTAAAAAAGTACCTCATTAGGAAAATGACAAAAGATTCCTTTCAAACCGTTTAATAAAAATTCATACATGGGTAAAAATTAATTTAAAAAATTTATGAGGAATATTAATAATATTTTGAAATACATTTTTACGAAACATGGACATGGATGATAAATATTCCCTAGTAGATACTTACGTAAAAACAATCCTAGATGAAAATGAGATTGTGAAATTAACCCTTACCTTAGGTATGTGTTCCTTCATATGTATCAAAAAATAATTTATAATGGATTAAATAATGTTATTAACTTATTCCAGAACCATATTTACATTTATGATATCATATATGATCATATTAACACCCGTTTAATAATATTTCATTATTATGCTTCTTTTGGGTGTCAACTATTTCATTTCCTTATGCATGTTTTGTTGAATAAGTTCTGATTATTCTTCATAGGTTATATTTATATAATTTCCAGAATAAAATAAATATAATATATATCATATTTACTCATTATATATATTTATATAATTCATTCTTTAATGGAGATCATGTAAAATGAATCACATCGCATCATGGAGATAGTAGGTCGTACGTATGCACGAGTGACGATATCATTCCCATAATTGTGAAATGGTATGGAATTGGATGATATTTTTTTACATAATCAATATTACATTATAATAGTCATATATATTTATTATTTCTATATTTATACCCATCCACGTAAGGTGGTGATGAAAACAGATTACACCACAACGTGGAGATGGTAAGTCGTACGTATGCACACGTGATGATTTCATTTTTTGTAGGGTGGATAGAAGGTGGAATATGGTTGTTACATAACCATAATAACATATAAGTATATATAAGATACTATAGTTATTAATTTATAATGGAAACAAATCATGAAGAGGAATTAGAAGAAGAAATAAGTTTGAAAGAATCGGTAGAGGAGATTACCTCTTCTTCGAAGTGCTCTCTTTAGATATCCTCTTAAAGGCACTAGGGTTGGTCTTTTTAGGAGAAAAAAACCTATAAAATGTAAATAGGGAAGTTTATAATGGAAATGTTCCTAGGATGAAAAATCTTGAAGGCTTAATTAATTGTAAATAAAGGATGGAAGAGGCGCCCTTTTATAATTGAGGCGAGGGCTACTTTTGGAAAATCTAAAAATATTAAATTAATATAAATTAATTTTTAAATCCAAATGACTCCAAATTGAGTTATGTATAATATAATATGAGTATGGTTTGAAATAATCTTATCAAATAATTTTTATACATGTTTTTATTTCATTTTAAACATTATAATTTTATTTTACCCATAATTATTCTCTTTTAATTTTAATTGTGGTAATAGCATTTTAAATATTAAGAGACTATAAATTTTACTTATATGGGGTAAATTTCTCATAAATGGACAATTAATGAACATTTAGACCTTATAATAGTAAATTTTTAATTTTTAATTATTTTTAGTATTTTTAAATAATTTAATAAAATATTAGTTTTATAAAATATTAATAGTGTCAATTTTGAAACTATTCATTTAATTGAATTTGAATAAAATAAAAAAAGATAGATAAATTAAAAAAATCATTTAATATATTTACAATATATCATATTCACCTATAAAATTCATTTAGTCCCTTAATTAATTCAAATTATATTTATTTTAATATTTTTCATATCATTTATTTGATATTTCTATTAATAAAATAATTATTATACCAATGTTGTGTCAGTATTTATGGTAATTATTTAATCTCTAAAAATTATAAATAAATTTCCATAATGTATATAATTTTATTATATTTATAAATACTATTTATTATCTAAGTTTTATCATTATTATCCCAATATTAAAATTATTATACTTATAAGTAATAAGAGGGTGACATTTTGTCACTTTCATGTCACTTTATTTTATTTTAATAATATTTATATCATTTTCCTAAAAAAAGTCCATTAAATGAGTCTATTTAGATACTTATGTGTTAAGGGTCTATTTTTAATCATCTAATAGGATTTTGGTAGGTGTTAGGGTAATTTTATTGTCCTTATCATACTATTTTGTTACATAAATTACCCGATTTACCTTTAACCGCATTAAATAAAAATTACCGTAGTTACTATTCATAATATCCAAAAATAAAAATAAACTATTAAAATAATTTGAACCCACTGATTCCAAATATGGAATAAATTTTTCAAAATTTAAAAAATATAAATTGCAATAATTAATTTAAAATTAATCTCATTGACAAAATGAGAAAATGAGTTTTTAAAAAGTAAAAACCATTAAAAGATTGACATGTGTTTATATCCAATTTCAAGGTGAAAATACTTAAAATGAACAAAATTGGATTAAATTATAAAAAATTAATCTAATTATACTTTAAAACTAATTAAAAACATGATCTAACAATATAAATAAATTAGATGAAAAAGTAGTTGTGAATTAAAATGCAGTATTTTTCACTATTTATTTAAATTTGAAAATTATCAGAAAAATACCAAATATTTATAAAAAATAAATTTTGATATCCCTATTTCAAATATTAAGTTTATTTTTCCAAAAATAACTTATAAAAGTGTCAAAAACTAGATTTAAAATGGGTTCACCATAAAAAGGTGGTAAAGATGCCTTTTTTGAAAAATACTTCTTTTATCCAAAAAATTGAATTTGTTTTTATATAATGTCTATAAAACATATAATATGAATTTAAAACATTAAATTTAATATATTACATATATATTTCATTAATAAAATCCATCAAGAGTGATTTTATTATGTTTTAAACTCAATAGTTTTTCAGAAAAATATTTTCTTTTATTTAAAAAGGGTTTTATTTTCATTTATAATTAATTTCTCAACAAAGAATTAATTATATACACATGTGCAAAGCATAATTTCATAATTCAGTTAATATTTTTCATATTCATCATTATAATTGCTAGGTTTTATAAGGTAACATAACAATACTTAGTTGTTCTCTTAAACTCGGTCTTATGTAAAATGAATTCTATCAAAAGAACTTGAAATTGCATGTAACACAATCCAAGAATAATGTTGTGTATACCACAAGATTAGCCAATTTTGTGTGTATTTAAATCTTATCTTGGTGTATCATACAACACAATACATCAAATAAATTTAAAAAAATCTGTCTCATAAAAATCTCAGGGTGTTATAGATTCTATCCTTGGATCCTTATAGCACAACGAAGGTAATCTGAAAGTGTATTTTTGGATGATAAACATCCTCCAACAAAGAAATTTCTTATGCCCAAGTATTTATTTCTTCAAATATTAAATAAATTAATTATAAATTTTATGTGCAATATCCTCTCTCTTGGTTTTAGGAAATAATTATTAAAAAAAATTAATATATCACCCACCTCCGCATGCTTCAACTGTGCCTGGAACCATCAAGTGGTATCAGAGCGGTCACGTTTAAATTTATAATTATTCATTTTATTATTGATCTATGGTAAATTGTGGTTATATTTTCATTTAATGTTATAATTTCTTTCATCCAATTTTAATTAACATGTTATCGACATATTAATCATGTCCGTTCAGTGTTTCATTTTCTTAAAGGTTTAAGAACAAATAAAGAATAATTGAAGATTCTATCAGGAAGTGCCAAATCATTGGCCGGTAAAACTGGGTTACACGGTGTGTGGCCATAGAACAAACTGTATACCCATTCACATTGTATCTAGATGCACTGATTAATTAATTTCACATAGTGCTTTTATTGTACACCGCATGTTGATCAGGCCAAATTGGCACATATAAAGCAGATATAGGGCGTGTAACTGACATGTACACACCATGTAGTTCAATCAAGTCAACACACTGAAGCCCTATGTGTGTGACTTGGATATACAAAAACTGAGGTACATGGTGTGTAGTTGTGTACACACACACCGTGTAGTCTCCCATTAATGAAAAAAAATTAAAATTACATTAAATTTAAAATTGTAGCATTAAAACCTTATTTAATTGATTTGAACACCATTGCGTGTTTGATAATTTAATAACCATTTTCAATAATTTTAAATTCTCAATTAATTTATTGTAATTAATATGTCATTATTGGTTTTACCATTTATTTTCCATGCATGTCATTAATGATGGGTATCTCCAAATAAGATCATATTATCATTAAGATGAAAGAGAATTAATTAACTAATTAATTAATTAATTCAAGAACATTTATCTTAAATAATAAAAGAATGAATGAATAAATAAATTCTAGCTGTGTACTTTTTCATATTCATTACATGTATGATGGTTCATGAGATTGACCAAGACCTGTGTATGTGTTGGATGTTTTGATTTAATTTATTGCATGAGTTTACAATTATTTAATATTAAATCAAATGATGGTCTGTGAGTCATCCCTCCCTCAATTATTATGTAGGACCTACATTTCCAAATATATTTATGTAATCCCCTTTAACCAATCCTTTGGTTCCACTCACCTACATGTGAGTAATAAATATTTGTAACTAATGAAGCATCCCAAGGCATGTGGAGGTGGTTTAAGATGGAACTATAATGATTCCAACCAAGGTGATACATAAGTGGATAGGTGGAATACCGTAAATCATGGAAAGACTGAAAATATGAGTTATTTCCCCTAGGTGAAAGGTTGATTTAATGTTCACTCATTAAATCAACTGTTAGATAAATCTCATGAATGAGTCATTTAAATAATTATTTATTTATGTCCATGAAATTATTTATTTTATGGATGTAAGGCCGTAATCACATAAATAAATTAATTAATGTGAAAAGACAAAAATTAAATAAATGAGTTATGCGTAAATGTTTTTTCTAACACGGTTAATTAATTAAGTAACATCCACTTAATATTAAAAAGATGTGTAAAGGATAAAAAAAATAAAATTTATTCATAATAAATTAAAATCTCTCAATTAAATATTAAATCAGACTAAGACTTACATTAATTGATTGGGAATAAAACCATAGAACTAAGTGTAGTACATGGCCAAAGTTTGGACACTTACTTTTACTAGGGAGTTCTTATGAAAGTTTTGGGTTGACTTAACTAAAATTGTATTGAGTTTAATAGCCAAAGTATGTTCAATAAAAATTTGGAGGCAAAGGTTGAGGAAATACAAGTCAGGATTTTAGGATAGGGGAATTCACTCAACAGATCAAGGAGCCATAAGTCCTCATTTAGAATGACTGCCTACTTAATTAATTTATTATGGTTTTTATGTCCAAATTATTGATTATTATTAAAATTAATGGGGATCCTTTACACAATAATGCTAAAGAAACTAGATATTACAAGTTCAACGGTGAGGGATATTAAGACTTGATAAAATAGTGAGATATTTAATAAATAAATAAATAAATAAAAACATTCATTTTATTATATATCACTTATTCTATAATCTAGAAAAGTACTAATAATCCGCTCTTTTTAATTATAGAATAAAATGACAAGTTCATCATCCACACTATCCCTACGATCAATATTGGAGAAATATAACTTCCCAACTGGTAGTAAATTCTAGGAGTGGTTTAGACGCCTTTGGATTGTACTACGCCATGAATGAAAATCTTACATTCTAAAATACTCAATGCCTGATCCGCTTACTAAAGAGGTGAGTGATGAAGAGTTCCCTGTCTATGAAAACAATTTGAGTGAAACAATCGACGTTCAATGTTTGATATTTTTATCAATGTCTAGTGAAGTCTCGTGAAAACATAGATACATATAACATGCTTGATCACCTCCGTGGTCTTTACCAGGAGAGATCTAGACAGGAATAGTTTGATATTTCCAAGGTTCTCTTTCAGAGAAAGCTTGGAGAGAGTGCCCCAGCTAGGCCTCATGTAGTCAAGATCATTGGATACATTTAGCACTTAGATGTTCTAGGGTTTAAACTCCCTGAAGAATTGGGAACCTACCTCATCTGGCATCACACCCTTAGAGCTTCTCTAGCATTATTTTGAATTTTAATATGAACAACATTGAGAAGTATCTGTCAGATCTTCTTACCCTTTCTTCACCAAGTAGATAAGGATATGAAGTGTGAAAAAACTTCCATACTTATGGTGATAATATGGAAAGGGTAAGGGAATATCTTTAAGCCCAATGCTTCTTCATGCCCTTCCAAGAAGAGAAAGATCAAGGGGAAAGCACAGGGATAATATGTTGTCTGTTTCGTATGTGGAAAGAAGGGCTATTGGAAGAAAAAATGAACCCAGATAAAGAAGTAAGGGGAATCTTTAGGTGCGTTTGTTATCAGGTGAAATTTATCTATTTCTATAAATTGGGTATTAGATACAGATTTCATTGATCACATAGGTATTCAAATACAGGAACCAAGTAGATTTAGAAATATTGACCGAGGAAAGGTAGATCTTCAAGAATCCAACACAGATAAACTTGTTGTTGTAGCTATCAGGGATTACTAACTCACATTGATAACCAGAATAATATTGGTTTTAAAGGGTTGTTATTCCTTCAGTTACCAAAAACATTAATTTTGTATCCATACTTGATACAAATGAATTTAATTTCAAATTTGGGAATAAATGTTGCTTATTTTTTAAAGATAGAATTTTTTATGGTAAGACACATTTAAATAATGGTCTTTATGTGTTAGATTACATAAATCAAATAATGGAAATCGATAACAAAGTTACTTAACCTAACTATACCACACCCAACTTTGGCATCACATGCTTGGTTATGTAAATTAAAAGTGCTTGACTAAATTACATAAAGATGGATATTTATATTCTTTTGAACTAAAACCACTTAGTGTATTTCACACATGTTTACAAGAAAAAATGACCAAATCCCCATTTAGTGGGAAAGGTGAAAGGGATATAGAGCTTATTGAATTAGTTCATACTGATGTGTGTAGACCATTTCCCATTGAAGCAAGGGGTGGGTATTCATACTTCATAAATTTTACTAATGATTTTAGTAGATATGGATATGTCTAATTAATGAGGTATAAGTTGGATTATTTTGAAAAATTCAAGGAATACATGAGTGAATTTGAGAACCAGCTTGGTAAGAACATTAAGAAACATCGCTCAGAACATGGTGGAGAATATCTTAATCAAGACTTCATTGATTATCTACGGGATTTTAAAATTTTATCTCAACACACTCCTCCTTATAATCCTCAGTGGAATGGTGTAAGTGAAATAAGGATCCACACATTATTGGATATGGTGAGATCAATGATGAGTCATGTGAGTCTTCCATTATCCTTTTTGGGACACATGTTAGAAACAACCACATGCATACTAAATTGAGTTCCAACTAAAGAAGAAGTTTCTATTCCATACAAATTATGGAAAGTAAAGAAACCCATGTTGTCTTAATTACATGTGTGGGGTTGAGAAACATTTATTAAGGCCTCTTCAAGTAACAAGATTGCACCCTGAGACACAAAGTGTATCTTTGTAGGATATCCCAAAGAAAAAAAGGGATACTACCAATACAATCCTCCAGAAAAAATGGTTGTGGTTGACAGATGTCCCACATTTCTTGATGAGGACCAAATATATTAAAGAGATAGTTGGAGAAAGATATACTTCGATGAAGTCCATGCTCAGTATACACAAGAGTTGGCACATAAAAAAATTACACAAATCCTTATGGAATAAGAAATTGTTCTAGAGACACAATTACTACATAGGATTACTAGAGAGGTTAGAGAATCAGAACTGTATGGTTTTCTAGTCATCAAAGATGGTAAATCATTATTAGTTGATAATAATGATCTTCTAACCTAAAAGGAAGAAGTAAGTGGAACATATGTTTCCAAGTGGAAAGAATCCATGAATTATGAAATGAATTCCATGTACCAAAACCAAGTATGGATTTTGGTATACCATATAGTAGATATAAAGCCTGTTGTTTGAAAATGGGTATTCAAGAAGAAACTATACATTGAAGGACAAGTAAGTACCTATAAGGTGCGACTGGTTGCAAAAGGGTTTAAACAACGTCAATTCATTGACTACGATGAAACCTTTTCACCGGTTACAATGATGAAATCCATCAGAATTATAATTTCCATTGTGGATTTCCATGATTATGAGATTTGTAAAATGGATGTCAAAGTATACTTCCTTAATGGGAACTTTTAGAAAGATATCTATATGACACAACCTGAAGGGTTTGTGACACCAAAGGATGCCAAAAAGGTATTCAAGTTTCAAAGATCCATTTATGGATTAAAGAAAACATCTAGGTCATGAAATATTAATTTTGATGAGGCCATAATAGAATTTGGATTCATAAAGAACAAATGCGAGTCGTGTGTCTATAAATGGTTTAGTGGGAGTGTAGTATTTTTCTTAGTAGTATATATTGATGAAATATTACTCATTGGAAATGAAATATTGGTTTTACAGTCCATTAAGGAATGGTTGAATAAATGATTCTCTATGAAGGACTTGAGTGAGGTAACATATATTCTTGGGATCATGATCTATCGTGATAGATCCAATAGGTTTCTTGACCTAAGTCAAAGTACATACATTAATAATATATTGAAGAGATTCAGTATGGAAAAATCCAATAGGGGATTGTTTCCAGTGTCACATGACATTCATCTTTCTAGGAAAATGTGTCCTCAGACACATAAGGAAAAAAACAGAATGAAAAAGATTCTATACACATCAATGATTAAGTCAGTCATTTATGTTATGCTATGCACTAGGCTAGATTTTTCCTACACATTAAGTGTGGTAGGAAGATATCAAGATGATCCAGGTGACCACCACTAGATGGTAGTCAAGACTATCCTTAAGTATATGAGGTATACTAAGGACATGTTTCTGGTTTGTATAGGATATAAGGAACTAGTCATCATAGGATATATAGATTCTAGTTTCCAAATTAATCAAGATGATATGAAGTCACAAACGGGATACATATTCACTTTAAATGAAGGTGTTGTGAGCTGGAAGAGATCAAAGAAGGATATAGTTATAGATTATACAGTAGATTCTGAGTATATTATGTATTCTAAGGTAGCTAAAGAAGTAATATGAATGTGAAAATTTATCCAAGATCTTGATGTAGTACCTTGCAGTAAAGATCCTATCACACTCTATTTGAATAATACTGCAATGGTGGATCTTTCAAAAGAGCCAAGGTCACATCAGCGAAAGGAACACATACTTTGAAAGTATCATATCTTAAGGGATTATTCTCAAAGAGGTGAAGTTGCGGTAAGTAGTATTTCCACATAATATAGCATGACAGAACCTTGACTAAAGTCTTGACTCGGTAGAAACATGACTATCACGTGAGGTCTAGTGAACTGATGGTCATAGGTAGTTGGCTCTAGTCCAAGTGGATGTTAGATAGAGTTGGTGACCAAGGACCAACTATTTTTACTTTAATTACATGAATATTCGATGCATTGAATATTAATAAAACTTATTATTATATATTATAGGTTGTTATACATGGATCTAATGTAATAATGCCATAGATTATACGTCCCATTGATAAGGTAATAGAAGTTCCCCACTATGATGAGAACCTTGATGTGCTATAATGATATTCTCAAATAATGTTATATGGTTGGATAACATACTATGATGGGACACATAGTAAATAAACTGTCTAGTGTAATTACCCATAAGAAGATGATGATTCTTCTCATGAAGTTTACACTTAGAGGTCTCCAAGACGAGATATTATGAGAACAGACCCACTAGTAGAAATTACACATGTTTTTGTTTCATATAATATTCCTATATACGAGCATGTATGATGGTCCTTAGACTTTAATATTATTATTAATGCATGTTATAACTCATGTACTTAGATTTATTTTGTAAACCATGATGATAACAGTTCATGGAGAAGTTGGATACATTGGGTGCGTCATGAGTGACATGTCATTAATGAATAAGTTGAGGAAGGATTTCTCCCTTCCATATTTATATAAGTAGATATCTCATACCTTTGATTTGAATATATCTATCACATTAAATTCCATGGCCATGGTGGAACGATGTGTATATTTCAGATAGTTAAAGAAAAACATATCGAGCATATAGGTTGGTGAAAAAAATGTGTAACTTTCTTGATGAGATATTGTGACAAAGGGATTATATTATATAGTGAGCATTCTTATGTGGTTTTCAATTTTACAACATTAATTTCTTTCTCTTGGGTGCCTTTACCCATTGCTAGATAGTAATCTTAGACTTTAAGTAAGCCCACCTAATGCCAACGAGAAAGAATCCTAGAGCGTCACACACTAAGTGCTTCTATTGATCTCAATTAAATTCTATTTGAGTTTAATTAATGAAATAAATATTATTCTCAAGTTGTAGGAATAATTTTATTCAAGTTATATTGATCACATAAATTAAATAAATATTTATTCTCCGACTTTTGAATAAAAATATTTATTTTATTTATTGAATATTTTAATAAATATTTATTTTCTAGATTATGAATAAAATATTTATTTATGAATAAAATATTTATTTGGATATTCAATAAATGCTAGAGGAGTTCGAATGGGCCAAGAACAAGTCCAGTGACAATTATTAATTAACATTACCATTACATAATATTTTTTATTTCACAAGTTGGTGTGCACCACAAAATAATAACTACACAATTATTATTATACAACATGAGATTTATTAAAGGTAATAAATGCCATTTAATGTCCAGTATTCAATAAAATAATATTTTAACTTAAATCCTAACTCTGTAAATAGATGACTATGTCTATTGTGTATAGCATCTAGAATTGAGAATAGATAATTGTTGCACACAATGAATTCTCTCTCAACTCCTCCTCCTATCCCCCCTCAAGAATGAGAAGTGAAAGAGATATTTCTTTAATACCTAAGAACGAGTGTTCAAGAATGAAAAATACAAGACAATCAACTCGCCATGCTACCATCCGGAGATCGAGTGATGTTGTTTGAAGATCATAGGATCACATGTGGATCACCGCTTAAGGGATTCTATCCTTGGATCCTTACAACACAACAAAGGTAATCCGAAAGGGTCTTTTGGGACAATCAACATTCACTAATGAAGAATGTTCCTAAGAACATGTATTTATTTATTTAAATATTAAATAAATTAATTATAAATTTAATTCACAAGATTCTCGCTCTTGGTTTTAAGCAATGATTATTAAATTAAATTTTAATATATCTCCCACCTCCACATGCTTCCACTGCACCCAAAACTACCAGTTACCACATTTCCTTGTTATGCCTCATTTTATTATGATCATGTACTTATGTTATGCCCCATGTTCTTATATACATGTTCTTATATTATGCTTCATGTATTTCTTATGACATCCTCTAACATTGTTTATCCCTTACAGGGCTTTATGATCACCCCTTTAATTTGATAAATTTCTGCAGGAAATCCAATGTAGTGAGATGATCTAGGATAAAAAAATAAAAAATCCTTTCAATAGGATTTTAAATTTGTTTATGTTTCTTATTTATACCATGTATGTCATGTATTATGTACTTAGTTTCAAATATAATAAACCTCAAATGATCCTTAAAAGTTATTAATGTAATATTTTGTTAAGGAATTATGTTAAAAGTCATGTATTTAAAAGGCGGATCGCCATAAGCATGGTAGGAAGATATTAAGTATAGCTAGGGGTGCTGCATTGGATTCTATAAATACTATCCTAAATCATTTGTGGTGTACTGAGGATATATTTCAGGTTTATGTAGATGATGAGGAATAAGTCATTAAGGGATACACAGAAGCTAGTTTCTAGAAATAGTAGAATGATTTGAAATCACAGTCATGTTATGTGTTCTACCTTGATGGAGGATCTATGAGCTGGAAGAGTTCTAAAAAACTAGTGGTCATTAAACGCACATTAGATTCTAAGTATATTGTGGATTTTGATGCATGTAAAGAAGAAATTTGGATATAAAAATTTATATAGGAGCTCTATGTGGTTCATAACAGTAAATATGTTATCACACTATATTGGGATAATACTACAGCTATGGTTCTAGCCAAGGAGTCAAGGTCACATCAATATAGGAAACATATACTTCTAAAGTATCATCTCTCTTGAGAGTTTTATCAAATAGGATAGTTCATAGTAAGCAGATTTTATATAGAAGAGAACGTGGTGGGATCGCTGACTAAAGTCTTATCTTAGTTGAAGCATGGATATCATGTGAGAGCTAACAGACTAAAAGTTGTTATTAGTTGGCAGTAGTGAAATTAGGGGTCTGTTGGAGTTAGTTCCCTAGAACTAACTAAATATGTACTTTCAATCACCTATATATTCAAAGACCAGAATATTAATAAATATATTATCACATGATGAATGCTCTTCTACGTAACATTGATGTGATAATGTCCTTAATGTATTTTTCACATCAAAAGGTTATAGAAATTTTCCACTATAATGAGAACCATGAAGTGTTATGACAATATTCTTTAACATATATCTAATGGTATAGATTGAATTTGTCAGACAAGACATAAATATTGTTTTGAATATCAGGTGTTGGATGCTCGTAAGAGGATGATGCTTCTTCTCATGAAGTTTAATATCCAAGAAGAGGAGTTATGAAGATAGAAATACCAATAAAAATTCCATATTTTATATGTGTCATTGGATATTCCTATACACGAGCATGTTTATTGATCATTATACTTGATATTGTTATTAATGTATGTCATAAATTGAGTACTTTGATGTATTGTCAAAAACTATAACGACATATGCTCACGGTGAAGTAGGATGTGTTGGGTGTGTCATAAGTGATACGACATTGATTTAATAAGTCAAGAAACAATTTATACCATCCAAGTTAATATAAGTAGATATCCTAGGATCTTTGGTTAAAATTAAACTATCTAATTATGTTTATGGTCATGGAAGTTTATCAATGAGTTTATTTCAGATAGTCAAAGAAAGATATATCAAGCGTATAGGTTGGTGACACAATTATGCAATTTTTTCTATAAGATATCAAGACAAAGAAATTATATTACACGAAAAATGTTCATTTGAGGTTGTTTCCATTGAAACATTAACTTATTTCATTATGAGTGCCTTAACGCATTGTGAGACGTTAATCTTGGACTTTAGGTTAGTTCTCTTAATGCCACCGAGAAAGAGGCATCAAGGGTCACACACTAATTTTAACCAAAATATCAGATTAAATTTTATTTGAATTTAATTTTTAGAATAAATATTATTATCAATACTGAGGAATAATAATTATTCAGGTTATGTTGATCACATGAATTGAATCACCATATCCAAGTTTAGAATATATATGAGTTGAATGTTAAATAAATATTTATCCGTTGATTATTGAATATAATATTTATTTATTTATTAAATGAATAATATAATGATATTTATTTATTTAAATAATTATTTACTATTTGAGGTTCAATACATGTTGAGGATTAACGAACTGTGTTAATGGTCTGATGAAAGGATACATATTATTTAATATCATTTAAATAAATATTAATTTATATATTTAAGAAATGAAATTTAAGTATACGTGAGTTCGCGCATGTTATGAATTATATTTTTTTTATTATTTTATGTGAGGTTTACATAGAATAATCAAAGTTCCCAAAAAATGAAACTAGTTTCATTCCACCATGTTCCATTAACTCATTGAATTTTTAATTCAATACACCATCACCATAAAAAAATGATTACCTACTCAACACATATTCCATGACAAACACTTTAATTTACACTAGGTTGATATTTGAGATGATCATACCAAGTAATATGATTCATCTAAGCATGATCACATAGGTGATAACATATTTGTGATCATGTAGACACTTTTCATGGTGAAAATAAAATATTGGTATTATGGGATGAGAAATGCAACTAAATCCATGTTTAATACAACCTCTTGCTCATTGTTCTTCATATTGCAGTTATCAAACCTTATCTTCCCTTGGATGACCCTTCAAGCTTATGGAATCTCTCATATTGACACATATTGAAAATGGATATCTCCTTATACACAACATAACAATACCCATTGCAAGAGTATTGTAGAATAATGATAACTAGGTAGTGGTTATTGTCACACTATAGACCATCTCACACCCTGATTCAACCATCTTTATTCAATCATGGGCCAAAAAAGACTAGGAAATATTTCATATATCTTTATAATCAACACCCTTTAACACCCACCCCTTATAGATTCCCCACTCAATCCTCACATTCATAGAGAAACTCTTTGTGGACACCACAATCTACCTTAAAATATACCCATAGTACACCCCATTCACCACCCTCACAAGGCCTTCGATTAGAGGTATCACCATCTCCAGCTCCACCTAGTCCACCTGAACCATGTGCTTTCTCTCCAACATCTTAATATCCCCCACTTACCGATCCACCACCTTCCTCACCCACCACTTCTACTTGTATTACCCCTTCTCCGCCATCTCCTTACTCATCACCTTCACCATGATCCCCTCGTACACTTAGTAATCCTTCCCGTTTCTCAACTCCTTTGCCTTCTCCTCCAATCTCATCAATTCATCTAGTGTTGAATCCCCTCCATTTTTATTGCTCTTCCCCGACCCTCCACCATTATTTCTCTCCATCCCAAATATTTTTAATAAGAGGCTTGAACACTCACCCTTGGTCTTGGATGATAATGAACCAAACACAAACAAAACTATCCCATCATTTTTGATATTTTCTGAATGCTCATTGGAAGACGACCTAGTGGTGGTGGTGATTAATTTCCCATCCTTCTCGATCTTCCTCCGGATCTCCCTCTCTTGCTTCTCCTCCTCCACCATGTCTTCCTTAACCCGCTTTTGCTTCATCCTATCCTTGAAAATGGTCTCAGAGTCCCAATCAATGTAGGCGATGAACTAGTATTTCAGCATATACTCAACCTTTCACTTCCCATTCTAGCCCAGGTACTTCACAAAATTCATTAGTGTGGCCCATGTTGTGGAGTTCATGTTGATGTGGTGGTCGTCAGCAATGTACTCATTGTACATGACAGTGGTGGTGATGCAACTGAAGAGGTTGTTGCGCTTCATGTGCTCACAGAATAGTGCCTTAAACTCCATTGAGTAGCCATTGATGATGCAATTTGAGTTTTAGAGAAACACCTTCTTCTTTCACTAGTGACTCTCTCTCATGCAGTAACACTTTAGCCCATTCTCATCCTGACATTGCTTCTGGCACATCTGACAATACCACCAGAGTTTTTTCAGCCCCTTGTCTTTGATATCGTTCATGATGGATTTTAGGGTGAGAAAATAATTCCATCCCATTGGAAATTATTAACTCAAAAATCAAAGTCTCATAATCCTATAGGAAAAAAACACCTATATTATAACAATCAATGAAAAAACAAGTCATTATGAGTAAATTTTCTAAATATTATGGTAAAATTTTTTCTAAAAAATGACTAGTATAAAAGAATAAATCTCATGCAAAATCACCACAAAAAGAAGGAATTCTAAAGGTTTCTAGTCATACCTAGAACCTCAATCAGAATTAATGAATACAAATAGAAAAAATAATAATGAACATTTAAAAATGCATAAATTTTGAATAGTAATCAACTAATTCTAAAACCAAATAATTATATTAATTTTTAATGAGCTAAAATTCTTATAATAAATATTAACTGAATATAAAAACTCAAAATATTCCTACCAGAATCATTAAAAATATACAAAAAAGTTTAGATGCAATGCAACCATTTTTTAAAGAGAGTAAATTTTAGAAATCAAGTAATAATAGTTGTAAAAGGAATTTTTGGTCAATCATAACCTTATGTATTTAACACACTCATTCCTTCAATTTTATTAAACTTAATTTTGGAAAAAAAATCCAAAATTTTTCCATCCACCTAGTGGGTACCACCCAATTCTTTCTAATATCCCTTCAACTTAAACCTAATAAGAATACACCACCAATTTTCATTAAAAAATAAAAAAGATGCTTTATTGGAGATTTTTTTTAAAATGTGGTGGGAAACATACTTTATTTCCTTCTAAGATCATTAAAACTAACTAATAAAATCATTTAATAGAACATGATTCATCTATGTCAATATTGAATTAGAAATGGAAAACGATTGTATAATAGATTATTGAAGAGGGTGAATACCTATAAATGGATTATAGAAGCCTAAATTGAATTAGATGATAAGAAAACTCTAATTAACACCACCTAATATTCTTTATAATGAGTCGAGAATACAAATAGCTTTATCGAGGTATTTTATGCACCCTCCTTTTGGCTTGGAATGCGTTCAATGCCAGATTGTTGATGTTAGATCAAATAGTGGGAAGGCATGTTTGAGATCTAATGATTCCATAATAATGTGATAGAGAGTAAAGAAGAACATTTCTATAATGGATACTAGGAAACAAATGTGTGAGTGGGGTTCAAGAAGGGGAGATTGGGGATTTGGGTGAGTGTAGGAGAAACCGATAATATGATAGGTAATGTTTGTTATACAGAGGGAGTAGGAAAAAATAAATGTTATTTGATTGCATATAAGATAGTATAATGGATAAGTAAGAAAATTATAATTATAAAAAATAAATATAATTATTTAATTTTTTTATGATTATAATAAATATAAATATAATTTCAATTATTATACTTTTAATTGAATTTTTTATTATAATATATATTGAAATGAAACCCATACCTCACAACAATGTAGGATGATTAATTTACAGATGATAAAAGGATTACAACAGCAAACCCACACCAATGTGGGATACAAATATTAAAAATATCTAACATTCTAAAACTCTTAACACCCCCCTCAAGCTGAGACATATATATTTATCATGCCTATCTTATTACACAAAAATTGGACATGTGGTCGAGGAACCCCTTTTGTGAGAACATCTCCAAGTTGATCAGATGTGTGAACATGACCAGAGGCAAACTTATTCTTCTCAAAGATTTATCTAATTAAATAAAAATCAACTTCAATACATTTTGTCTAATCATGAAATAATGTATTTGTGGCAATCTTGATAGCATCTTTATTATCACACCAGATATGTGTTAGTTTCTTGGTAGTATACCCAATCTCTTGAAGAATTTCTTATGATCTTATAATCTCTACAGTCACATATGTCATGGTATGATACTTTGACTATGCACTTGATCGAGAGGTAACTGTCTACTTCTTTCTTCACCATGTGATCAAATTTCCACAAAAAATACTAAAAAACCAGATGTAGATCTCCTAAAAGAGATACATCCCTCATAATCTGTATCATAAAATGCCTCAATATCTGTATTCCCATGATCTAAATATAAAATATCTAAAATCAGTTACTTTTTTACATATTTGACAATGAGAAGAACAACCACCCATTGTTTTTATTGGGGATTCTATAAGATGACTCATTTTTAAACACACAAGAAATATCGGTTCGAGTCATCATCAAATAGTTGATCTTCCCAACAAGTCGTCTATATATGTTAAGTGATGGAAACATCTCACTATCAATATGAAGTGAATTTTCTTTAGTTTTGAGGGGTAATTAAACCAAGTCAGCTTGAGTCATGCCAGCCTCCTCCATAATATCAATAACATACTTTCTATGAGATTAAAAAATTCTTTTATTACATATAGAGACCTCAATTCCCAAGAAATATCATCTTGGACCCAAATATTTTGTTTGAAAATTTTGATAAAGAAAATACTTGAGTCGACCAATACCATCAGTATCACTTCCAATAATAACAATGTCATCCACATATACTACCAAAAGAATGATTACTGATGTAGATTGATGATATAAAATAGAGTAATCCTTTATGATTTGGAATATGCCAAAGCTAAGCATAATGGTGAAAAATAGCCAAACCAAGCACTTGAAGACTTTTTGAGTCTACATAGTGATCGATGAAGGTGAAAAACTTTGGAAGACTCCCCCTTAAGAAACAAACCCAGGTGGTTTCTCTATATAAACTTCTTCATTAAGAAAACCATGAAGAAAATAATTTTTAACATTTAACTAATGGAGAGGCCATTGAGAAGAGGTGGAAGGAGAGATAAGTAGGATAACTGAGGCCATCTTTTTCACTGGAGAGAAGGTGTCAAAATAATCAACTCCATATGTTTGCATATAACCATTGAAAATAAGGTGATCCTTGAGACAATCAAGAGAGCCATCAACATTGATGCGAACTAAATATATCTACTTGAAACCAACCACCTACTTACCTGAAGGAATAGGGACATGATCCGAATTATGGTTGGCATCCGGAGCTTGAAGTTTGTCTTGTATAGCCTTTAACTAGATAGGATGTGATATTGGACTCAAAAATAGTGCAGTGTCCAGTGAGTATCTAATTTATTTATAACTGGTGATCTAGCCATAGATAATCCCTGATAAGTCTGATAGGAGTGTGAGCCTTTGCGAAGCGCAATAGGAAACTCTGGTGATGGAGGATCAGGAGAAGGTTAGTCATTAGGTGTGGTAGAAACATCAGGTGTCAGGGTAGAAGATGTGCTAGGTCGGCGAGTATATACCTATCCAAATTGCGATCCAATGATATCACTAAGAATAGATAGGGGTGGTAGTGTGTCAAGATAATATGGTAAAATAACTTCAGAATTAGGAACAGTATATAGTGGTGGTAACTCGGGAACAAAAATAATGAATGATTCATCAAAGGAAACATTAGACGAGATAACATAACAACACAAATACAGAGATAAGAATTGATAGCCACATTGGGTGTGGTAATAACCATGAAATATGCATTTTAGAGTACACACATGAAATTTTTTAATCAAGGGGTGAATATCTCAAACTTAACACACACAACCAAAAATGCGTAGAGGTAGGGAATGAGGGGATGTTTTTGGAAATAAATAATGGAAAGGTTTATCTCCTCAAAGAACATATAAGGGAAGTCTATTGATAATATAGGTGTCTATAAGAATGGAATTTCCCTAAAAAATAGTCGTAACTTTCTTCTAAAATAAAAGTGCATGAGAAAATTCTAACAGATGGCAATTTTTTTGTTTAGAAACACTGTTTTATTAAGGTGTGTCAAGATAATAAGTCTGATGGATATTTTCATTATCATATAGAAAATACTAGAACATTCTAGATAAATATTCATGACCACTATCATAATGTAAACATTGAAGTTTAGTGGAAAACCTGGTGGTGATTTCTTGATAATAGGAGTTAAACACGATAAAGATTTCAGATCAATTTTTTAGTAAATAAACCCAAGTAATCCATGAAAAATCATTGATGAAAGTAACAAAATATCAATAAACCAATTTAGATGAACTAGGATTGGGCCCCCATATATCAAAATGAACTAAATTAAAAGGAGTGGATGTATGATGAATTGTGTGGGGAACATAGGTGACTTGGTGATGCTTTGAATAGCGACAAGATTCACATTCAAAAGGAAGAAGAGTAACAAAATCTAGAAAACGTTTTTGAAGAATTGGGGAAGGTTGATGACCAAGGTGATAGTAAAGCCAGAGGGCATGATCATAGGTGGAAGTAAAGGTGAGAGTTGGGGCTGATTCAAGCATATACACACCACCTTGAAGACATCCACTACCAAGAACCTGAGTAATCAAATGATCTTGAAATATAACCGAAGCAGGTGAGAATATGGCTAACACTATAAGTCAGCTATAAGTTTACTAATAGATAGTAAATTAAAGGGTCAACTGGGAACAAATTTAACAACAGATAGTGTCAAGATAGGTATAATCATACAACTCCTGTAACTAGCAATCTGCACTATTTGACCATTGTCCATAGTAATATTACCTCTAGTTGAGGTCAATCCAAGGGACTGAAGAATACATGGATCCCCAGTGATGTTATCTAAGGCACCAAAGTCAAGAAACCATGATGTGGACCATTGGGATAGACATGTCTTTGAAGTATCTCTATGGGAAATAGTGGTTCTTGATGATTCCATATATTGTGTGTTGAAAATACACATAGAAAAGGTGCCAAAGGTACATAATTGGTAGAGAATAGGTGATAAAATTGCATAGCTATAACATCCAAGTATAAATTGGGTTATATAAGAAATATCCTCATGGATATCAGTGAGGCGCTACTGTACATTTTGGGGTGTCGCATATTCACACTTAGAGAGGTGACACAAAATTGGCAATCACACTGGAGAGATGTCAGACAGGGGGTCTCCCCACATGGAGGGGAAGTAAGCAAGAGTGTCACACATGAGGGTTATCACATGAGGTGGGGGTGGGGCTGGGGGAATCATGTTGGAAACCATTACATGGGAGGTACAGGTACAGACATGGGACAATGCACAAGGGGTCGTGCAAGGAGGGGTGAAGGGGAAGGAGGGGTTAAACCCCCTCTGATACGATGTTGAAATGAAACCCATACCTGATAATGAGGTATGATTCTTAATTTATAGATGAGAAAAATATTATAATAGATAACCCACACCGATGTGGGATACAAATATTAAAAATATCTAATATTATAATACTCATAACAATATATTTATAATTATAATAATTTAAACTTCAATTAAGACTAACTATAGTTAAATTTTACGTACATTTATATTTTTCCCCTCATGGTATAGGTAAGTTAAAAGTAACTATGGTATTATTAAGTATGAGAAGTTGGGTGGGGATATGGGAATCAGGTTTACAGGAAGCTCTAAGAGTCATTTTGGAAGATCCTCAGTCTTCATTTTATCTACTTATTTTAGTTTATGCATGGCACCATGGCGATCCATGGAATAAATGGCAACAAGTTTCCATTTTTTTCAAAAATAAAAATAAAAATGGATGTTCTTTCATAGATTTTGGGGGTTGATTAAAAAGGGAGAATTATCAAAGATAATTTTCTCTCCTTTCTCTACCTTACAATTCCACCTCCTTCTCCAAGGGTGGGGTTTTTTAATTCATCGTTCATATAAACTCTAGAAACCCTCATTAACCTCCAATAAAGAAAACTAAGTGGTGACAGTGGCCTCTATCTTTCCCCAACCAAGTAGGGGCGGCTTCCTCTTATTTTCTTCTATCTATTGGGGAAATGAATGTGGATTATGGGAAGAATGGTTGAAACTATTCATTTAGCGGGGCCTTTAAAAAAAATATAGGGGTGGTGCCCTTTGGCCCGATAGGGGGTGTTTTTCCTATATCCCTCACTTGCTATCCAGGCAGCGAGATCCCCACCAAGGCAGTGGAACCCTCATACTCCCACTGCCATTACTTTCATCAAACTTCATACTTCATTATGAATTCATATTCTAATTTTGTTTCCTTCCAATTTATGCCTCAGATGAACCCATTGACACTGATTACCTTGGGTATGATAATATGGACTAGAAACATCCTTTTTCATAATTTTTGTTAACATGAGATTTCAATTATATTTTTTGTTTCTAACTTCTAGTGTCGTACTATTATGACTTATTGTGGCATGAAATAGAGCATTCAAGACTTTGATTTGTAGTTGATCAATATTTTTTTACATATTTTTCTTAATATTGTGATGTATTTGATGAATTTATTTCAAAAATATATTTTATTCATATATGTTTTTAGTTTTATTATTTTCCATATATGTTTTTGTGTGTATTTTTGTGTGTATATATAAATAAATATTTTTCATCCCACCATGGCATTCTCTATATGCACAACACTATCCTCTATACTTCCATTGTAGATTTTTCAGCTCACAGTCATAATCCACCATCCAACTTTGACAACTATTGGTGAGGCTTTTCTATATATATACTTTACGGAGGTAGTAAATAAATCACTCATCATAGAAAAGGATTTGGGAAGAGATAATAGAGTCAGTGTGATTTCAGCATCATGGGATTTTGGAAGCAGGTCCTTGGGTGGCCAAATAAGGAGGTTTGAGGAAATTCACAAGGGTGGAAAGTGATCGGGAGGTCGAATCAAGAACTTTTAATTTCTTCCATCTCAAGAAAAAACTCATTTGGAGTTCCATTAGTGTGGAGAATCAAGTCATACTAAGGAAATTTGTCCAAACAAGTTGAAGAAATGTCTCTCTTGTGGAAAATTGAGAGACCTTCAACATTTTTGCTAGATAGGGCCTTAAGGGGGAAGTGGAAGAGGTTCTTCATCAACCCAAGCATCTCATGCTTGGACAAGAGGACCTCAATAAAGTAGTAGTTGGTTTTCTTTATGGACATCTAGTCTTGGGGGTGGGAGAGGTTCGTAGGGACCATCAGATAATGGAGTTACTGCTCAGGGTGGACAGGGAGCTCATAGTGAGGATCGTGTGGTTGGTTCCCAACATCTTTATGTTGTGTAGAAGATTCCTGTAGGTTCTGAGCACAGCGGAAGCGCAGATGGGATGGTGCCCAAATTTTATTTTTTTCCATAATCGATGATCAATCCAGGATCAATATGATGATGAATTCCAGTATCCATGGAATTGAATCAAGGTTTTAGACAAATAAGAATTTCCCTCTAAACCAAGAGAGAGGATCATCATAATTTGTTTATAATTAATTTAATTAAATAATAATTACCTCCAAGGTTTATTCTTTCTTCATTTATGTGTCTGGTCATAGATCTAGAGTGCACCATCTTTGTGTTATAGAGATCAATGGTATATCTCCTCTAATGGTGATCCACATGTGCTTCACATATCTCCGGACATCGTTGAAGGAGTCTCTGGGTGATAGCATGGAAGATCCTTGAGCTTGTTATGTTCACCTTCGATTGCTTTGAGAACCGCTTCCAAAGCATTATCCTTGATTTGGTGGAGGAGTATATCTCTTGTTCTTGAGAGAATTCTTGGAGAGGGAATAAATCTCTAGGCTTGAGAGCTTTTTTCCAATTCATTGTACACAACCCTATTTCGTCGCTTGGATAACACTTGGCTAATAAGAGAATAATATAACTGGGTATTTAATTCACTAGGGTAATGATAAATAATTTCCACAAGTGCCTTAATTATTTTATTAATCCTAGAGAAACCCCCATGTAAGATAATAACAAAAATATTATTATTTCCTAACATGAATTTATCTTGCAATCTATAATTAAATATTATTTAATCAAATAATATTCAATATTATTACTTCTCACTGGATCATTTACTCGGTCTTCCAATACTCCACCATATTTATTAAACCTTGAATAATGATTATTTATTTATTAAATAAATGTCACTACATTATTCGTCAATAAATATATAAATATTATATTCACTAAATAATAAATAAATATTTATTAATTATTTCTCCCATAATATATTCTCGCAAATAACTAGTGTTGAAATAAATGTGATCAAGCATCCATGAATAATTATTAAACCACAACCAGGAATAATATTTATTCAACTTGTTAAATAATAAATAATATATTATTTAATTAAAATACTAGATACACTTAGTGTGTGACCCTCTATGCCTCTTTCTCAGTGGTATTAGGCAGAGTATCCTAAAGTCTAAGGTTAGCATCTAACAACACGCCAAGACACCCATAGAGAAAAAATTTAATGCCGCAACGACATGTCACCACATACAAATGCTTACTGTGTAATATAATCTATTTTTCTCGATATCTCCAATCAAGTGGGTTTAATGCAAGTTCCATCAACCCATGTGCTCAATTTATCATTCTTTGACTTCCTAGAAATTTAACTTTCCTATAGAACACCATGGCCATAGATTTATTTAGGCTATATCATTTCCATCAAAGGACCTGAGATATCAACTTCTGTTATGGAACAGAAGGGAAAAATCCTTTCTCACATTATTCATTAATTAAATATTACTCATGACACACCCAACATATCCTACCTTACCGCGAACATATGTCATCACAGTTTTATCCAATACATCTAAGTGCAGGATTCGTAATACCCATTAATAATAATCTTAAAGTCTAAGGACCAATACACATGTCCACATATATGAACATCCAATGAAACATATAAATATGTATTTCCTACTGGTGAGTCTCGTTCTCATAATATCTTCCTAGAAATTACCAAGGGCGTACACCATAAGAAGGTGCCTCAAAGTCCTATGAGTTTTCACCCTGATAGCCTGTATCATTTGTGTCCCTTAAAATGATATCATCAAACTATTGAATATATATTCAAGAATAGTGTCATGGAACTTCCAGGTTCTCACCATAGCAGGGATCCATTATGACCTTTTAGTGCGTCAACCACTCTTAGGACATTATCACATACAATGTCATGAAGAAGAACAATCATGATGTGATAAGGAGTTTATTAATATCCATCTGATTAATACATGTTTATCATAAAGTAAAAAGAAGTTGGTTATAGGGAACCAACTCCAACAATTCCTGTAAATAGTGATGGGGGATCTTCTATAGTGAAAGGTATGATTTTAAAAAAATCTACATTGTCTAAGTGCACTTATTGACACTAGTTCATCACATTACTTAATTTCTACTCATATTGTGTGTGATCATGGTCTAGACATGGAATGGTTTTCTAGGTTGTTGAATGTTGAAACTCCTCTAGGGAAAAGATCTAATAAAATTAAGAGATGTTCAGTCCATTCTTTCATTGAGTGGTTATGGACATCTCTAGGACTTCATCATCTTGGACATGACTACTTTTTATGTGATCATGGGTATGGATTGGTTAACTCTCTTTTGAGCATGCATTGATTTCTATCAGAAGTGAGTGATTTATTATCCTCCCATAGGTGTAACCTACACTTTTATTGGTGAAAGGTATCTAAATGTGAGTCAGAGATGATCTAATGTAAATCATTTGGGAACCATCACTTTGCAAAATGTGTGCATGATTTTTGGATCAGTTGAAGGGGTTGATCAACCTATTTTCCTCTGATTGTTGACTACTTTACAATGGTATTTCCTAATGATTTATCAGGTTTACCTCTATTGGAGTATGTGTTCCACAACAGACTTGGGTGTTTTTTATTCATTATAATTCTCTATAAATAAACTCTAAGGCCTATCATAAGAGGTATCTTGGGTATTGGGTCCAACTCTCTATCATTCTACATGGTATCAGTGGAGGTTCCCTAACCCTTTCTCCCATCTCTCTTTTCTCTCAGAGAAAACCTACTATTTTTCCCCAAGGGGGGATCCATGGTGAGGGATCCATTAGTCATCTACTATTGCCCCTCCCTACACTTATTGCATGTCTCCCTATAGAACGACTCCTGTCTACCCATTCCATGCTCATCGTGCTTCTTGATATCCATGGATGGACACCCTTCCTTCTGAAACGACTACTTCTAAGCCACCCTCTTACATGAAGAACATCCCCATCATGATGGCCTCCTGATGCGACCTCTCTAAGCTAGGGTTCTTCCTGTACGACATCCCTCCCACACGACAACCATGACCAGATCCATGAATAGTGGCCTCCTACCAAGAAGCCTCCCTGCTTTGGCCAGAACCCATGCCATCTCCATTTCAGATCTAGCCAATCTTCGGCTAAACGTGGTTTCTCAGGTCATTTCGTTTATTCCATATCCAAAACCAACCGCTCCTCTTCCTCGGGTGATGCTCCCCTAGAGTCTAGGGATTTTGTTTTCTAAGAGGGTCATAACACAACGTCTGATCAAAGGATCCTCTTTACTCCGTTCGAGATCTACTCCTTCCCTCTTCCACTTCCTCAGCCCTCTTTATGCCTCTTCAATCACTAGCAGTGTCTCAATGGTGTTTCACCATCTCTTTATCAGTTCCTAGCTTCAATGGATGTCAGATGTTCTCATACATGAGCCATCACTTGTATCACCCTCTATCAGTAAACATAGAAATATTCAATTAGGATTTATGTAGGCCCCTTCCATCATCTCCATTTCCAACTCCCACATTTGAAAGGTCCTCCTCTAGGTGCGCTTGACCTGGCCTCATTCTTACAGCTATGTGCATCTCCCTTCACCAGCCTTGGCTAGATGAATCTTCTGCAACCCCTGCACACAACTTCCATTGTCTCTTGACACAAGTTTTATCAATGATTTTTCTTTTTCCCATCCCTCTCCTCATCCCATTATTCCTTTCCACACCATTTATGTAATCTAGCTATCCCTACTAGATATCCGATCATGGTTTAGTAGTGTGCTGTTCCTGCATGCCTATATGCTCTTGACCCAACTATTCATGCTGAGGCATGATCCGACTATTCCTACCGATGCATCCCCTTTCCAGCTATTCTTGATTTTTCTATATAATAAATGATGGTCTAATGTTGGCACACATTTTTTAGTGAAATTTTCCATCATCCATCATTTTCATCTCGAGGGGGAGCTATGAGTGGAGATGATTTATTTTTGTTTCATATTGTTTTTTAATCAAGCTGGGTATTTCCAGCTTGAGGGGGAGTGTTTGCAGCATTTCTTATTTTCTTGTTTTTATTTTATTTGTTATCTTTAATTATGTATCCAATATAGGTATACCTATCTTGAGGGGGTGGGTTGTTGGAGTCTGTGTCCCACATCAGAATTGGGTGTTTTGTCATCATTATAATTCTATATAAATAAAATGAAAAGCCTATCTTAATATGTATCTTGGGTATTGGGTCCAAATCTCTATCATTATGAAACTTCCATAGAAAGAGGTTGAGTTTACTATTGACTTGTTACCTAATACCAAGATGATATTGATTCCTCCATAAAATGGCTCCCGCCAAGCTTCAATAATTAAAGATTCAACTTGAGATCCTAGAGTTAAATAAATATATCAAATAAATAACTTCACCTTGGGATGTTATTAAACCCAAAATTTGATTTTGATTGGACTTGTAGTTAAAAGGTCAATGGATCAAATGTTTGGAGTGTTGGACATGTTTGAAGACATTTTTAAAGTGATCTGAGAAGTGAAATTTGAAAAGGTGATGAAGCTACAATGAACTTGTTTTCTATTTTACTCGGTCGACCATTTAATGATGTTGAGTCAACCATCCAATGTAATTAAAGTAACTGAGAACATCATATCACAATTGACTATGCAGTCTAATGCAGTCAACTATGACTATATTTATGTATATTCTTTATTATGTAGTGTTTATTGGTTTCTAAAGTAGGAAAATACAAGAAATCCATTGACACATGCTCAGATTGTATGAGGCAATTAAAATGAATTATTTGGTGATCATTGATGAGGAATCATTTGATCATGGGACCTGTGACTGATGATAGAGGTGTTATGTGGTCATGAGATTTTGGTTTTACATGCACTACAATCGTTGAGAACATGGGACACATGACATCCCATTGAAATTTGAACAATTATGAAAAGGGAATATGTTTCTATATAAAATGAATATTAGTATTGTGGCAACATGGTCTAGTCATCTACATAAGGAGGGATTATTATGAGAATATTGAACTGGTGATTCTGGAATGATCCTTGGATGCATGGAGTGATCCTATGAAGTTGGATTCTAACATAATACGAACATATTGATCAAAGTGGGAGAATGATAAGTGAAAAAATAGAGCAAGATTACAGATATTTAAATTGAGATATTATTGATGATTTGAGTTTTCTCTAGAGTGTGTATAACTTAATAAATCTATGTCATTAATTCAATAGTTTATGGTAATGGAAGATTAACATTATTTAAAGATCAGATTCATGTGAAGAATAAGATATTGTCCATAAATTAGTGGAACTGATTCACATACATTCAATATTAAGAATACAGTCCATGGAGCAAATATTATGAAAAGGCCATTAATACATTATTTATATGTGGGAGTTACCAACAAATGAAGTGACCCAAGGGGAGACAATGAGCCACACCTAAAGATTTTAATGTAGTGCACCTAATACCTCCCTGAAACCCATCAATGATAGTGAATTAGTGGATTCATGCATTGTAGCAGTGAACTAATCATTTACCTTGGATTAGTCCCACATTGGGGTAAACCAAGTAAATTATAGGACCAAAGGCTATCCTACAACACAATATCACCCACTTTGGCTCATTGCCTTATGATTTTTTTCTTCATCAAGGCTCATAGTCCACTAGGAGGATCATTTCCCTCCCACCTCTAAAAAGGCTTTATGATAGGGAGGAGAACACTTGGGACTTATATACCATGATAAATGTCGGTGGTATATTCCAAGACAGTTCCACTCCATTGATTTTTCAAGTAGGGTAGGGGTGGATGTGTGGTGGGTGGCCAAACCCCCACTAACCCATCTAGCAGAGAAGGCAACGGGAAGGGATAGTAGCAGCCTATAAATGGGGCTCTCTCCTAGCAGTTTCATCAATCGGATTTGTAGCACATATTATCCCATCAGTAATTGTGTGGTATTTTTTTAGGCTATTTCACCACATATTCAAGAGAGAAAATTATAAGAGATATTATCCTAATAATTGTGAGGGAGTGTGTACCCACTTTTACCTATAATGAGATCCTTCCATTCACTCATGATTTTTATCCCCTTTTTGGGGGTTTTCCACATTACATATGGTGTCATTTATTTCTATATTTTTACACTTTATTTTATCTCATAATTTTTTTTCATACCAACGAGACAATCATTTTTGATCAAACCAAGTGGTATCAGAGAAAGGTTCTGGCTCGACACTATTCACTTTTTTAGATATTAATAATTCTCATAAATTTGAGTATGCTTTGTGATTGAAACTATGATTGATCTTTCACATTAGAAAAAATTTATTGAGATTATTAAATATACCATTGAGAAATAGATGAGGTTCTAGACTAATGGCGTGTTCATATGACGGTGAAATTTGAGATCGAGAAATTCAATGGGAATAATTTTCTGTTGTGGAAAATGAAGATTCAGGAACTGCTACGAAAGGATAATTACCATAATTTAGTGAAAGAACAACAGGTGTGATTATGGAGAGTGGTTCTGGTGGAAGTTAGAATCATGACGTGGATGGAAAGTACTTATGGAATTGGATACATTCTAGATAATGAAGTGGGAATGAATTCTCAAGCCAGAAAACATCTCAACGATTCATGGATAATCAACTCAAGAGAAACATGTCGCAAGATGTATCGATGGGAATGATTTGGTCAGTATGAAACTATCCTGGAGGTACTTGTGTACATGGGGAATGATCACACCTAGAAGACCATTGATGTCAGTACTGTAAAATTGAATATGCATGATGGTATTGTTTTAACCATCCATGGAGTAAACCATGTGAAGGGCTTGAAGAAGAACATATTGTCTTTGGGATAATTTGATGACATCAGATGCAAGAATCACATCAAGAATGGAGTGATGAGAATTATGAAGGGAATGCTTGTGGTGGTGAAGGTAGATTATATCTCAAATAACCTATATGTGTTTATGGGTGAAACATACAAGGAGGTGTATATGGTTGTCACATCAACTACCTTAATAGAATCATTGACAATGTTATGGAATCAGAAGCTTGGTCATATGTCCGAACGAGGCTTCAAGATTCTTTTTGAACAAAATTTGATGTTCAGACTTGCAAAGGTATCCTTACCATTTTGTGATCATTGTGTTTTGAGAAAAAATTATAGGTTAATGTTCAAGATGTAAATATTAAGAAGCAAAGAGATCTTAGAGTTTATACATTTTAACATTTGGAAAATACCAGTTATATCCCTGGGAGGAGAAAGGAACTTTGTATCATTCATTCATGATTATTCCTTAATATGTTGGGTGTATCCAATCAAGAGGAAAGTAAATGTTTTTGAAGTCTTCAAAAAATTAAAATCATGTAAGGAGATTGAATTTGAAAAGAAAATCAAGTGTTTGGGGACTAAAAATAGTGGAAAATATACAAGTGAGAAGTTTGATAATTTTTAGTCAACTAGAAGGTATCAAGAGATAGTTTACAATGGCATGCACTCCTCAAAATAATGGATTGGTAGAGAGTATGAATAGAACACCCTTGGATAGAATAAAGGAGATGTTGAGGAATATAGGAATTTCCAATTTTTTTTGAGTAGAAGTAGTGAATACCATCTATTATGTGATTAATTGATCTCATTTAATGAATATTAATCTAAAAATACTGATAGAGATGTGGAATAGTAAACCAGATGACTATTCTTGATTACATACTTTTGTAAGTTCTATATATTCATTGTTTAATGAACAGAAAAGATCAAAGTTGGATTCGAGATCCAGGAAATGTATCTTATTGGGATACATTGATAGTGTGAAGGGGTATCGTTTGTGAGACCCATCTACCCACAAACTTATCATCAACAATGATGTCATTTTTTTGTATAAGATGGGGTGAAAATGAAAATTTATGGAGACATGGAGAAAGATAATATAGAAACTAAAATAGTCAAAGTAGAGGGAAAATCCAAAGAAGAGATAGTTTTCTCTTAGGCATTACCGGAGCATGATGATCAAGTACCAGTTGCGTCTAGACAATGACGATCAACTCGAGAGAAAAGAGCACCAATATGGAACTCATACTATTCCATTGAGAGAAATATTACTATAAGGAACCATTATTTTCATACACAAATATTACATCTATTTAGATGAATATTAAATACATAACAATACTACCCCGCCAAAATCATAAAGTTTTAGATTCTTTAGAGATTAGATAAACAATCTTCGTATTTTATGAAATATATTCAACACCTCCCACAAATATCTTCTCACACAATGCTCCTCTTAGGCATAACCTACCTAAATATTTATTCATCACCTAGGGAAGGAAACATAATAAAGGGAAAGATTAGATGCTCAATAAGGATAAACACAGGAGATATAAATCTATGATCATATGAAATAATAAGATAAGAATAAGTTTATGTGATCATGACCATAACATACAAAGTTCATACCTAATAGAGTTGTGCAAGATGAGGGTCCTTCTAGCAGTCGATTGGGTAATCAGTCTAGACCTCCTGTGCTGTACACTTACTAGAGAAGGGTAGGGGTTCATAACATACAAGGGTAATATTGTATTTTTGGTTTTTATTTAGTAAGTTAGTTTTTCTTGGGTAGTTAATTTTTCTTGGGTGGGATATTAATTGGAAGGGAGGGAACTTTGTGTGGTCATTTTTTTATAAGGTAGTTGGTAGGATCTATCTTAGGCCTAAGGAGAGTGAATTATTTTAGGAGATTTTCTAGAAGGTCCATGTAATTCTTCCTTAGTAGAATAATTTAAGCAGTAAGAGATGTTTTTCTAGAATTATTCTCTGGTATATCTATTATAAAAATCTTACTCTCAACTATTGTCTATAAATTTTGTTCTTTCATTGAGAGGTTTTTTGAGAGATAGTTAGATAAAAGTTCTTGAGAAACAACATATTGAACCTTCCATACCACTGTATACCCACACGTATAGAGAGTTAGCTAGAAATTGTGGGAATAGTAGTCACTATTGTATTGTTTACTTATCAGACATGGTGAATTATGTTTTAGAGCTATAATCAAAAGTACATGATCTCTTAGAAATGATAGAATTACTTGAGAGTGGTAAGGAAAAAAGTGTGGTTCATAATGATAGAAAGGGAAATATGACTAATAAAGGTGGAAGTGGTACTCAGATGAAGGAAGGAATAGGGAGGAAAAGGAGCGGTATGAGAATGAGAGTGATTATCAGATCAAAGGAAGAGAAGAGTTATAAAAATACTCAAGTATGGTAGAAATGATGATATCCTCTAGAGTGGATTTAGTATCATGGATCAATCGATCTGAAACTTACTTCTTGATTAACCAAACACAGGAGGATTTGAATGTTCCAATGACACAATGGTGTATGGAAGGATTATCTCAATAATGAATGATCTCTTTTAAATTCAACCAATAATGATCTAACTTTAATTAAAATCAAATAGGAGTTTCTTGGATGATGCAAAAACACAACAAAATAAGATCTGATGATCTATTTGAAGGGGATTTAGTAGGTGAGAACAGTTGAGGAATACATTGATGACTTTGAGTGGATAGCTAGGAAGATTCTAGAATTAACACAACACTGGTACATGAGCCTATTCATAGGTGGGATGAGACCTGAAGTTGGAAGTTCTATGATTACATTTGAACATACCTATAAGGAGAAACTTCTTACCTTGTCTAGAAGGGTTGAGAGGGATCTTATTGTTAAAGGAATCATAAAGCAAATAGAGCCACACAGCAGGAAGATTAGTTCTGGAGGATCTAGGTAAGGCTAGACTTCAAGTGTAATGAAGTTTGTACCTAATGAATATGTTTATAAAAGGTAATAGAGGGTAAACTATGAACCTTGGTGGAAATGAGTCCGAAATTTTTCAAGAGAATAATTTGAAGAGAGGAAAATAAAGGGGATTTGTTATAGTTGTGGAAAAAAGTTTAATCTTGAGAACTTATGTCTAGAAAATGGTTTGAAATCAATGGTTTGGGAATGTGTGTAACCTTTGGAAGAGGGATAGAAAAAATCTAATGAAATAATAGAGAAAGAGGGAATGCTAGGGGATATGCTGTAAATAGAGATGCTTGGAACAATAGCCAGTGAGTTTAAAGGAAAGAAGGTTGGGAATAATATGCCTATGTTAGTGGAAGGGAATATAGGAGGGGTAACATCGATGATTTTGGTAGATAGTGGCTCTATTCACAATTTTATTTCAAAATAGATATTGAAATCTCTTACAGTATGCGTTTCAGAGACTAAGCCATTTTTTTATTAGAATGGGAGATGGGCATCAGGTGGTTTCCAATGTTTTTTTGCAGTTTCATGAAAGTAGATTTGGGAGAATAATAATTTAAAATTTATTCTTACTTTTTGATACCTCCAAACCAGATTTGGTAATGGCTATATTATGGTTGGAAACTTTGGGGTATGTTACCTTGCATTGGAATAACATAACCATGGAATTTGTTTGGAAAGGGTAGAATATTTTGATTCAGGGGCCTGTCAAGCACAAGGTTTACTCAGAGCTTCACAAGAATACTTAAGGGAAGAAAAATGTGTGGTAAAAGGTTTTTAGTGGATTAATATATGAATTTTGGACTTAGAAGATGTATATTTGAGTCTATCTCAATAGTTGCAGCTATAGGGGATGTTTCTCCAGCACAGAACATTCTTTGAGATATCCACTAGATTGTTGCCCAAGAGGGAAGATGATCATTACATCAAATTAAAATCAGGGGTATATAAAGTCAATATATGACCTTACAAATACACATTTCATATGAAAAATGAGGTATAAAATAAGGTTTTAGAGTTGTTAATATAGGGGTATATTCGGCATAGTACCAGTCCGTATTCTAGTCCTATAATTTTAGTCAAGAAGTATGGAGGCTGGAGGATGTGTGTAAATTACCATGAATTGAATAAGTTGATGGTGCTTGATAAGTTTCCTATTCTAATGATAGAATATTTTATGGATAAGCTACATGAGAAAAAATATTTTACTAAGATGGATTTTAAATATGGTTTTAATCAAGTGAAATTGAAGGAAGAAGATATAGAGAAAAGGGATTTCTGAACTCATGAGGGGAATTATGAATACTTAGTAATTCCATTAAGATTATTAATGCCCTGACCAATTTTCAAGATATAATGAACACTATTTTTTGGACTGTGATGCACCGGGGGGTATTGGTGTTGATTGATGATATACTGATTTACAATGGAAAGTGGGAAGAACATTTGGGAAAACTATGTTCAGTACTATAATGTTTGAAGGGGAATATACTGATTTCCAATGAAAATAAGTGTTTATTAAGGAAGAAATCAGTAGAGTACTTGGGACACATTATTTTATAATATAGAGTGTCCATAGATCCTAAGAAACTTGAGGCTGTTAAGTAGTGGAGAGTTTTGAGAAATTTGAAAGAAGTTAGAGGTTTTTTTGGGTCTAATGGGTCATTACCATAAATTTATAAGGGACTATGGGAAAATAGAAAGAACTTTAATGGTGTTGAATAATAAAGATAGATTCCGATGGTCTTTCAAAGCAGAATGATCTTTTGAAAAATTAAAGGACTGTATGAGTTCTGCTCTTGTATCACGAATGCTAGATTTTTATAAAGGTTTTGTAGTGGAATGGGTTGCTTCAGGTTCAGGTTTAGGGGTTGTATTACTATAAGAGGGGTGACCACTTGCTTATTTTATCAAGAAATCATCTAATTATAATTTGGAAAAATCTATTTACCAAAAGGAACTTATGGTGATAGTGTTATCTATTCATCATAGGGAAACAATACATAATGGGAAAATGATTTAAAGCTTATATTGATCATCGAAGTCTCAAATATTTTTTGAATCATAGGATAGTATCAATAGAACAATAGTGTTGGCATGAAAAACATTTAGGTTATGATTTTGAAGTTATTTACAAACTTGGAAGGAAGAATAAATTAGTATATTCTTTATCAAGGGAAAAAGTTAGAGAAAGAATAGATATGGATATTTCTCAACCTAGTTGGGAAGAAATTCAATTGTTAAAGGAGGAGATAATTCAAGATGATAAGCTGAAATATTTGGTGGAAACATTGAAATAATACAAGGAAACTAGGCCTAATTATACCTATCTGTATGGTATATTATTTTTAAAAAATATATTAGTTTTGTCCCAGAAATTAGTTCTAATTATAAAACTACTATAGTACATTCAATCGTCTCATATAGGAAGACATTTAGGCTATTTTAAGACTTATAAATAGCTAAAAAATGGAGAATTTTGGGATGGAATGACTCATGGAGTACAAAAATATATTATAGATTTCAGTGTATTCTAGAAAAATAAATATGAGGTGCTTAGTCCAGTAGGGATGCTTCAACCACTTCTAACACTTGACTTTATTTTGGAAGAAGTTTCCAAGGATTTTGTGCTAGGACTACCTAAGTTACATGCCTATCAAGTCATTCTAGTGGAAGTGTATAGATTGGGTAAGTATGCACTCTTTATTCCACCAAAGCACCCTCATACAGAAAAATTGGTTGCTGAAGTGTTTATGAAGGAATTAATACATTTACATGGAGTTACCAAATAAATAGTCAATGATAGAGATCCTTTGTTTACTAGTTTATTTTGGAAGGAACTTTTTATGTTTCAAGTAACTCTTTTGAAAATGTGTTCTTATCACCCTCAATATGACGGTTAGATATAGCCTGTGAATAGGTGTTTGGAGAATTATTTGTGATGTTTCTCCTTAGATCATCCAAAGTAGTGGGTTATTTAGCTGGCTTGGTAAGAGTACTGATACAACACATATTTTCATACATATATAGGGAAGACACCATTTAAGATCATCTATGGCTGAAAGCCACCACATATTGTTCATTATTTTAAGGGAGAGGCAGTGGTTGAGGCAATTTCTACAACACTGGTTGACCGCGATGAATCTTTGAAATAACTCCAAGAAAACTGCCAACGTGCACAACACCTTATGGTCAAATTTGCAAATCGACATAGAAGGGTGGTAGAATTTAAAGTTTGTGATTTTGTATGGGTTAAGTTGAGGCCAAATAGGCCTAGAAAAACAACCAAAAGTTGGATTCCAGGTATTATGGACAATATGATGTAGAGAGACACGTTGGTTTTATTGTATACAAACTTAAACTTCTAGCTAATACCTGATTACATCTAGTATTTCATGTGTATCAATTGAAAGCTCCAAGTGGTATCCTACATGTAGATAAATTTATACCTACATATTTTTTAAGAAAGAGGATTATCTAGGGTAAGTTTTAGTAAAAATAATTAAAGGGGAAACACTATAATGTCTTATCAAATGGAATGATAGATATGAAGAAGAAGATACTTGGGAGGATGTGAGGGTGATTCAAGATTAATTTCCTAAATTTCACATTGGTGACAATGTGAATTTTCAAGAATGAAGTTTTGATAGAGATATGTAAGAGGAGGGTCTTTCTAGCAGTCAGTTGGGTAATCAGTCTAGACCTTATGTTCTATACACTTGCCAAAGAAGGGGAGGGGTTCATAATAGTCAGGGGTAATATTGTATTTTTGGTTTTTAGTTAGTTTTTCTCGGGCATTAAGTTTTTCTTGGGTGGGATATTAATTGGAGGGGAGGAGATTTTGTGTGGGAATTCTGTTAGAAGGTAGTTGGTAGACTCTAACCTAGGCCTGAGGAGAGTGAAGTCTTCCAGAAGATTCTCTACAAGGTCCATGTAATTCTTCCTTGGTAGCATAATTGAAGCAGTAAGAGCTGTTTTTATATAAGTATTCTCTAGTAAATCTCTTCTAAAAATCTTAATCTCATCTATTTTATATCAATACCCAACATTTAATAGATTAAAAACATACTTTATGGCATAAATATTATCATTTTTGGAAAACATGGGCCATAAGAGTGAAAAATCATCATAAATCAATCATGATCCATAAGCTCATGTCAAAAAAGTGTGGCACCATCATAAATATATAAAACCATTTCATATGAAAAGGTTAACTACCAAGACCATCAACATAGTGGATTAGGACACACCTGTTTCCCATAGTGGACCAGGATGCACTTGTTTCCCGTAGTGGATAAATCCCATCAACTTATTTCCCATTGTTATCTCACGAGATATAAAGCTTTACCCAATGAATTGGAGGAAGATATAGGTCCCACCCATTACATAATAAAAACAATACATATGTTTTATAGTGACCCCATCATTTTACACACATTATTTCATGATTTTAAGCATAAATAACCATTAAATACAAACCAAGGATCACAAAGTCTAGTGTCTTAGGATGATTAGGTATATAAAAATGACAATAAGGAAATAGATTAAAACATCATTATTTTAATCATCCATAAAGAGATCCTAATTTACATTTAGATCCTACATATGCATAGGCTAACCTGGGGAATACATGAGAAAAGGGATGAGCTAAAAAGCCCAGTAAGGTAATAAGCCTAAAAATAAAGCATATCACATGGGTTAGAAGTAAGGGTGTAATTTTGGCCTGATGGCCTGATAGGCCCGACCCGAAAGCCCGAGCGGCCTGGCCTGGCAAAGCCCATATCGGGCCAGGCTGGGCTCGGGCCGTAGGTTCAGCGGGTCGGGCCTGGGCCTATCCAAGAAGGCCCGCGGGCCAGGCCGGGCCGGCCCGAAAAAGCCCGGTCCACTGACCCGCTCGAAGCCCGACCCATTGTAAAAAAATTAACGGGAAATCTGCGGGTAGGGGGATTCGATCCCCCTACCACACACTCCCAAGGCTGCGCCTATTATATTATCGCCAGCCTATATATATATATATATATCTGTGTGTGTGTGTGTGTGTATATATATCTGTATATATAGATATCTTCATACATATATATATAGATACACACACATATATATATCTATATACATATATATAGATATATATGTATGTATGTATCTATATATCTATGTATGTATCTATATATATATGTATGTATCTATATATATATGTATATTTCTATATATATATCATTATATATTAACAAAAAAATATTATATATATACATATAATTATTATTATATATAATTATAATGTGTGTATAAATATATATACAACGATATATAATTATATATATATAAAAAAATCAATTAATAATATATATCAATAAAGTGTGGTTTTTAAAAATCAATTAATAATATATATATATATATATCAATGATTTAATATTATATATATATAATAACTTGTTGTATATTAATAAAAAAAATAACACTCACATAAAGAAGTTTGTGAAAGTCCCTCAACTTCATTAATTTTTTTAAGTATGTCGCAACATGCATATATTATATATATTATACATATATAAATGTATTTAGAAAAAAAATTAACTCACCCACTGCAACGCACCCCCCAACCCCTAATTATTATTTTTATAATTTTCTCATATTATATATATATATAATTATATATATCAATCATTTAACATTATATATATATATAATGACTTATTATATATTAATAAAAAAAATAACACCCACCAAATGATGTTTGCGCACACCCCCAACCTCACTAATTTTTTTTAAATATAATGAAACTTGCATATTATATATATGTATATATAAAAACAAATCTACTAATAATAATATATATATATATCAATGATATGATAATATATATATATATATTAACAAATCCATTAATAATATATATAAATCTATTAATAATATATATCAATTAAGTGTGGCTTGTAAAAATCCATTAATAATATGTGTGTGTGTGTGTCAATGATTTAATATTATATAATAACTTATTTTATATTAACTAAAAAATAACACACTCACCTAATGATGTTCATGCACGTCCCCCCAACCTCATTAATTTTTTTTAAATATGTTGCAACTTGCAAATATTATATATAAATCTATTTAGAAAAAAAAATTAACCTGCCCACTGCGACGCACCCCCAACCACTAATTATTTTTTTTACAATTTTATCATATATATATATATAAAATAACTTATTATATATTAATAAAAAAATAACTACTCACCAAATGATGTTCGCACACCCCCAACCGCATTGATTTTTTTAAAAAGGATAAAACTTGCATATATTATATATATATTATATACAAACACTTAAAAAATACTTTTTACATTAAAATATGAAAAAAATTAAATGTTTTAAAAAAATACTTGTAAAAAGCATGCGTTTAAAAAAAATTCAAAAATGTTTTAAATTAATCATTTAAAAATAAATGTTAATTTTTTTTAAACATATGTTAAAAAACTGTTTAAAAAAATATGTTAAAATAAAAAATATTAACAAACGCTTAAAAATTATAAATAAGTTAAAAAAATAAATTTAAAAAAATGTTTTAAATAAATTTTAGAAAAACGTTTAAATAACAAGGATTTAAACTCTCCCACTGCAGCTGCGCACCCCTAATTATTTTTTTTACAATTTGCAAATAATATATATATATATTCACAATATATAAATCTATTTAGACAAAAAAATACATCCACCCACTGTAAAATGTTAATAAAAAATAAAATAAATGTTTTTACAAAAAACATGAATTTAAAAATAAATGTAAAGAAACGTTTTAAATAAATTTTTAAAAAAATTAAATATATTTTTTTTAAAAACAGACAATTATTTTGAAAATAGTAAAAGCCCGCCATGGCCCGACTCGAAAAAGCCCGACCCGGCCCGAAAAAGCCCGACCTGACCCGATGGTTTGGGCCGGCCCGAGGCTGGGCTCGGGCCACCTCATGGGGTTGTTCGGGCCGGCCCGACCTGGCCCTAATAGTGGTCAGCGGCCTGACTTTTTTCATAGGAGGCCCGGGCTGAAATTACACCCCTAGTTAGAAGGCATAACATGATGACATAAAAAGGCATGAATAGACATGAGAAAGCATAACATATGTAATCATGGTATCATAGGAAATGTGGAAACAACATACAATATTACATAATTATGAGTCAAATCTAACCACCAAGACCATTACACATGATTAGAATGAGTGAAGGCTAACCACCAAGACCATTGCACATGATTAGAATGAGTCAAGGATAACCAGAAAGACCATTAAACATGACGTCTCATGAGACTAAACATTACCCAATGTACTGAAGTGATATCTGGGCACATCCATCATAACATATTCATTCATATGTGTGCCACATTAATAATAAAACACAAACATAAGGGCCATGGAATGAAATGGCTATCGTAATCATGTCATAAAGCATAATAAATGAGCGTATCATAAAAGTGGCCATGAAAGAATAGATTTATAAAATGAATGGATATTTTTTTTGGTAAAATAGGTAAATATCATGATAAATTATGTCCAACTTAAGTGAAAACATGTAACAAGAGTATTTAAAAAACTTTATAAATGAGCCACTTTGGTGCGGTTTAAGGAAAAATATAAAAGAGTTTTTAAAGTGGAAAAGACACAATTGTTTGTATAAAACCAGAAATGAACATAGATAGTTTTCATGGTAAAAATTTTGTTTTTAGAAAAATATTGGTGACTTAAAAAAAATTATAGCGTGTACTTGAAAATGGTTAGGAAATTGGGAAGTTCTCTTTAATCGGGCATGCTTATCAGGTGTAATTGAGAAGGGAACCATATAAAACATGTATTTACCAGTCAAATAAAAAAAGAATTGAGATAGGAAAATATGTTTGGAACATAAAAAAATAATTTATAAGAATTAAATAAGAATAATTAATAATTACATTGGGGTAAGGATAGAGAAATAATAACCCATATGTAAAATGGATGTTTACTAAGAATCCCTTACCTTATGTCCAAAAGTGTTCTTCACTTGATCTTAATGTAATATAAAATCAAATTAAATACATAAATTAATTAATTAATAAACTTTTATACATTTATTTAATTTATTATAATCTTATTAAGTTTATTTATGACTTTTTATATGATTTATAGTGTTCAATTCCATTGTTCGGGAGTGTTCATTTTCATTATTTTCATGATTGGTTTACTTGTATAAGAGTATGAAGGTTCATATAAAATGAGAATAATTATCAAAAATTGAAATTATATGTTATTAATGATCACCTAGAATATAAAATGGTTATATATTTCATTTTTTTATATGGTAAGAGGATGAATCATTTGATAAAACATTAATGATAATTGTTTAGATTATTTCAACACCTTTTCGATCATCATGAGCTTGTTTTGTTTTATTGTTTCATATTATGTATATAATTTAATTCCAAAACATAAAAATGATAATAAAATCCATTTTTAAATCTTTTTCAACCATTATTATTGTTTTATTTCCATCCTTGAAGGTAGTAAAAGAAAATGAAAATGCATCGTCCATAATGTCGGTAAATTGACACATCATGAGTGATGCTTTTATTTTTATAATAAAAGAGAGAGTGGAAGGATTTTGATGATGGATCTTCCATTAACATGATTAAATTCCAATATATAAAAGGTATTGGAGTTATCATGCCACTTTTATAGGGGTAGGTGAGGAGAAGATAATAAAATAAGATAAATTGAAAAGAAATTAAAAGAAAAAGAAAGAGGATTTTACCTCTTGAATTCCTCTCCTTGAGAAACTCCTTAAAAGAATTGGAAATGGTCTTTTGTTGAGAACAAAGGACCATGTTCATGGGGGAGAGGCTTGAGAAGATAATTGGGTAGAAATTGGAAAATCTCCAAGGCTTATAAGGTGTGAGGAGAAGAGGTGGTGAGGGGTTGTATATATAGCAGAGGAGAGGGGTGGGTTTTGATTATTTTATTCATTTGTTTATTTTTGGTTCAAGACAATAAATAATGTTGATTCTTGTGACTAATTATTTTGTATAATTCATGTGAGTTCTAACTAATGGTTTCTTACATCATTCATGATATTTTAATTCATGTATTTGTATTATAATTTAAATACCGTAAATTACCATATTTCACTATTCATCAAAATTCAACTATTTTATTAAAATCATAAAAATTCACCCCAACCATTTTTAGACGTATATAATTCAAAAATAAACTCAATTTTATTATTTTTTTTTCTAAATATGAGAAATTTAATTTTTAAATAAAATTTTCATTAATTTAAAAAATACTAATTTTAAAATTATAACTCATTTTATAACACCTTAAAAAATTAATTAAGGTCTCATAAAATTATATTATAATCACAAAACCATAAAATATTAATTTATGAAAATATATTTTTTAAATTATTATATTAATTATAAAATTATAAATAAACATTTATGTTTCCCAAAAATACCGACAATTAATTTATCATTTTAAAACATTTAATTACTTATTCCAAGATATAAATATATCATATTTTCATTTATAATATGACCAAATTTTATTTAAATTTTCATAGGTGAGGTTACTATTCTATTGGTCATACTACTATTCCCAAGGTCAAGTTACTCTTCCTTCAGTATATGTTCCTTCACTTCTAGAAACACCTTTTATTTCATTCATTCTTCATTTATAAAGTTTTTATTATGTTCTCTATGTAATGTTTATGCGATTTATACTATATAACATATTTATAAGAAGGGAATTTCCATTGATAAAATTCTGGGTTGTTATATTCTTCCCCCCTTATGAAATTTCACCCTCGAAATTTAGTTTTATAATTAAGGGGAAAATAGGTAAGGGTACTTCTACTTTATTACTTCCTCTGGTTCTCATGTTGCCTCTTCTTACTTATGGTTCCACCATTGTAATTTTACTAGGCGAGTAGTCTTTTTTGTGTAGAACTTTATCTCTATAGTCCAAGATCTTCACCAGTTTCTCCTTGCAAGAGAGATCATTTTCTAGCTATACCACCTCTGAATTCAGTACATGTGAGGGATCTAGTATGTACTTAATCAAGATGGATACATGTAATAAATCATAAACTTAAGACATAGTTGGTGGAAGTGTTAGTTGATAGACCATAACTCTAACATGACCAAGAATCTCAAAGGGACCGATGTACCTCAAACTTATCTTTCCTTTCTTTCCAAATCTCATGATCCTATTCCATGGAGATATAAAGAGGAATACCATGTCTCCAACCTTAAAATACAAGTCACATCAAAGATGATCTACATATCTCTTCTGTCAGCTTTAGGCTGCCTTGATATGTAGCTAAATGGTTTTAACCTTTTATACAATTTCTTCAACCGTTTCAGGTCCTAACAGCTTACGTTCACCAACTTCATCCCAACATATCAGTGTTATTCATATTTTCCCATAAAAGGATTCATATGGAACCATTTTTATGCATGATTGGAAAATATTGTTTCAGTAGAACTCAACTATAGGTAGATGTTGGTCCCATCCTCCCTTGAAGTCTATTGAACATTCTCTCAACATATCCTCTAGTGTATGAATAATTCACTCAGATTGGCCATCAATTTGAGGATGATTGGCCATATTGAAGTTCAGTCTAGTATTTAGAGCAAGTTGGAGACTCTTCCAGAACTTGGAGGTGAATCTCAGATCCTGATTGGATACAATCGATAGTGGTACTCCATGTACCCTTACCAATTCTTTAATGTATATCCATGCATGTTGATCTAGTGAGAATTCCTCTCAAATCATGATAAAGTGATCTGTCTTTGTAAGATGATCCACAATAAACCATATAGAATTGTTTTTTTTGGATGTCTTTTTAAGTTCTGTGACAAAGTTCATAATGATCTTTTCCCATTTCCATGTTGGTATTGAAAATGGTTGCATTATAAACTTAATCTTTTGTCTTTAAGACTTAACATACTGACATAATGGAAACATTGATGTATATTGAGTGATCTTTTTCTTCATATTGTCCCACAAATAGTTCTTTGGGAGACCCTAATACATATTTTTTCTCCTTGGGTGAATATAAAAAGTTGAGCTATGTGCATCACTCATAAAATCTTTCTTTATCTTTTGATTAGATGGTACATATAATCATGACCCAAATCTCATGACTCCATACTCATCGATTTTAAACTTTTAGGATTTCCCATTTCTGATATCTTCCACCCTTTTTTGAATTTCCACATCATTTCATTGATAATAATTTATTTTCTCCATAAGGGATGATTGAGAAATCATTTGAGAAAGGATTTATAATGTTCCTTCCTTAACGATTCCCATGTCCATACTTTGTAGGTCTATGAATATTGGATCCTTCTCAATTCTCATCATTGATAAAGTTATAGGATCATTTATACTTAGAGCATCTGTCACTTTATTTGCTCTAACAGGATGGTAGAAGATTGAGTAGTAATAATCCTTGATGAGCTCTATCCAACTTCGCTCACACATATTAAGATCATTCTGCGTGAATATATATTTGAGGATATTGTGATCAGTATATATCTCACACTTCCTCTCATAAAGATAATTCCCCCATATTTTCCATGCAAAGATCATAACTTCCAACTCTAGATCATGTGTAGGATTGTTTTTATCTTGAATTTTCAACTGCCATAAGGCGTAGGCTACCAATTTATCATTTTTCATTAGTACACAACCTAAGACCTTCTTTGAAGCATCTTTATGTAACACAAATAGTTCCTTACTTGCTGGTAATGTGAGTACAGGTGCTGTGATCAACATTTTCTTTAGATCCTTTAAGCTTTCCTCACATTTTTCTATCCAAACATAGTTTAACCCTTTACATGTTAACTTAGTCAGCGAGTTGTAAAATCATGTGAAATTTCTCACAAAATGTCGGTATTACCCAACTAAGCCAATAAAACTATGGATCTCCATTACTGATATTATCCTAGTCCACTCTTCGACAGCTTTTATCTTAGAAGGGTCCATAGATATTACTTTTCTGGTGATAACATGCCACAAGAATGATACTTAATTCATCTAGAACTCATATTTAATATAATTTTCATATAGTTTCTCCCTTCTCAAGTTCATTTGAATAGTATTCAAATTATCCTCTTGTTCCTCCTTTCTCTTGAAGTATATCATAATATCATCAATAAATACTACCACAATTTTTTCAGGGTAATATCTAAAGACTCTATGATTATATCCATGAATATTACTTGAGAATTAGTGAGTCCAAAGGGTATCACTATGAACTCATAGTGTCTATACCTTGTTTGAAATGTAATCTTGGGAATAAATTCCCTTTTCACCTTTAATTAGTGATATCCCGATAAAAGGTACACCTTAGAGAAATAATTGGCCCCTCGTAGTTGATTGAACAAGTCATATATTCGTGGAAGGGGATAATTTTTCTTTATCATAATTTTTTGAGCTCATGATAATCAATACATAGACACATTGATATATCCTTCTTCTAGAAAAAGAGGACTAGTACACCCCATGGTGAAGCACTCGGGCGTAAAAAAACCTTGTCCAGATTGTCTTGTAACTACTTCTTCAGTTCTTATATTTCAACGATGCTCATTCTATTAGGTGTCTTTGATATTGGAAGATATCTAGGAATAAGTTCAATTGAGAACTCAACCTCTTGATCAGGAGTAAGACCAGACAATTATTTAGGGAATACATCAATGAAGTCCCTGATAATGGGAATGTATTTGATCATGATTATTTCCTTTGTCTTAATCATTTGAGATAGATATTCTTGCTCAAAAGGAAATAATATCCACAATATAGATGATGATTCTAAAGGAGTTTTATCTTCCTCCTTACACTTGTATATAATTGTAGGATACCTCAGGATGTGAAGTGTGATATACCATTACTGATAGTTAATGTTGTCTTTGTATAAAGATAGCCAATCCATTCCCAATATAACATCAAACTCCACTAAAGGAAGTAAGACATGATTTTCTAATAGGTTCATTCCACAAACATTAATCAGGGAGGAGTTATATACTTTGGATGTAATAATTTCCCCATTTTCTATTCTCACTGAAAACTCAACCTCCATATTTTGAGGTGGTGTTTGAATAGTTCTACTAAACTTACAAGATATGAAAGAATTAATAGAACTAGAAACCAATAGTATATTCGATATTATTGAATGAATAACCAACATACCTATCACCACATCCTTATCAGGATCCACCTATTCAGTAGTGATAGAATATGCACCTTTTTACTGCCTTGGAGGTTGTTGTTATTGATTTCCTCCAACAACCCTTGACTAAGGGAAATGGTTCACATAATTCCCATGTTACTTGAAATTGAAACACTTCACTATAGGATGAGTTTTGATCTAAACCTTCCTTTATTATTCCATAATTGTGGGATTATTTATATCCATTTGGAATTTATTATCCAGATACCCCATTCTTCCATATTTGAAGCATCTTCTGGTTCTCTTTAGTTAGTTACCAAGGTGCTTCTTCCCAAAACTTTAATAGGTGGGATGTTGGGGTTTCTTTCCGTCATGGTATTTATCTATTGATCCTCCCATATTAAACTCAATTTATTATTTTTTATCTCTAGTCCCACGAGACAACCGATAGTCTCTGATCTCCATTTCAACCTTATGGTCACAACAAACAATATCCTCATAGCTATCAAAGTATCGAATCACAAACATTTTTATAGACTCAGATTTAGTCTTCTAAATAAGTGACCCACCTTGATTTTAATGTTCATGAAAAATACAGAGGTGTACTATGAAATCCTTTTAAAGTTTGACTCGTACACCCCAATATTCTTATCTTCCTTTTTCTTTAATCCAAGGAACTCCCTTTCCATCTTAAGACTGAGTGTTTGGGGAAAATATTTATTGAAAAATATTTTCTTTAAATCTTACTATTCTATGGAATAAATTTCTTCCCTGTACTTCATGTTCTTGATTAGTGTCCACCACTTATTAGTTTCCCCATAAAAATGACAGAACACCAACAAAACTTTCTATTCTTCTGAGCACTTAAGGATAGAGAATATATTATCAATGGAGTTAATCCATTGTTTTTTGAGGAGGGTATCAGAATATCCACTAAACTTGGGAGGACTTTTTCACATAAAGGATTCGACCACAAATTTATATTTCTTAGGAGAAATAGGGAGTTCCACCATATTCAAGTTATTATTCATAACTTTCTCCAGTTGAAAAAGTACTATAATGAAGTTTTGAGCACCTATTCCCATTATATTTTGAATATAATTAGGGAAAATTCACATTTCCTATCACATGGATTGTTGGTACAGAATATTCTATTTCAATCCATCAAGTAAGAAAAATAAATTTGAATTTGGGGGCTTGAATATTTAGCTAATAAGCATATAAAAAGTCAACTTTGAACATAGAAGGATAAACATTTAAAAGAAAAGTATATCTTTTCTTGTGATTCCCTATGTTCAATCTAGGTTATCCATGGTGATAGAATTATTCCTAGGGTTATTACTAAAGTGACCTAGTCCAAATCTCCAAGAATAACTAGATTATTATCTGATACCAACTATAGATACCTAGTCCTTTTACACATATTATTACATGATTTTAAGCATAAATAACCATTAAATACAAACCAAGGATCATAAAGTCTAGTTTCTTTGGATGATTAGGTACATAAAAATGAAAAAGATGAAAAAGAATAAAATATATTTATTTTAATCATCCATAAAGAGATCCTAACTTCCATTTAGCTCCTACATATGCCTAGAATATCCTAGGGAATACATGAGAAAAGATATGATCTAAAAATCCTAGTAAGGGAATAAGCATAGAAATAAATCATAACACATGGGTTAGAAGGCGTAACATGATGGAATAGAAAGGCATGAATAAACATCAGAAAGAATATAATATATAATCATGGTATCATAGAAAATGTGGAAACAACATACAACCTGACATAAGCATGATTCAAGGATAACCACCAAGACCATTGTACATGATTAACATGAGTCAAGGCTAACCACCATAACCATTTTATATGATTATCATGAGTCAAGGCTAACCACCAAGACCATTGCACATGAAATATAATGAGACTAAAAACCACCCAATTAATTTAAGTGATATCTGGGCACACCCACCATTACATTTTCATGAAAATTTGCTCCAAATTAAGAATAAAACATAAACATAAGGGTTACCCATGGAATGAAATGGGTATCATAATGAGGTCATAAAGCATAACAAGTGAGCGTATCATAAAAGTGTCCATGAAATAATGTATTTAAAACATGCATGAAAATTTATAGGGTAAAATAGGAATATATAATTATAAATTATGTCCAATTGAAGTGAAAACATGTAACAAGAGTGTTTAAGAAACTTTAAAAATGAGCCACTTTGGTGCTGTTTAAGGGAAAATATAAAAGAGTTTTTAAAGTGGAAAAGGCATACTTGTTTTTATAAAACCAAAAATGAACATAAATAGTTTTTAATGGTAAAAAGAGTGTTTTTATTAAAATATTGGTGACTTAAAATAGGTAATTAAGTGAACTTGAAAATGGTTAAGAAATTGGGAAGTTCCCTTACATAGGGCATGCTTAGCAGGAGGAATTAAGAAGGGAACCATATAAAAAATATATTTCCCTATAAAATAAAAAAAGAATTAAGATAGTAAAATGTGTTTTTAACATAAAAAAATAATGTAAGAGGATTAAAAAAAAATTAATAATTACATTAGGGTAAGGATAGAGAAAGCATAACCCAAATGTGAAATGGAGGTTTAGAAAGAATCCCTTACTTTATGTCCAAAAGTGTTCCACAATTGATCTTAATGTACTGGATAATAAAATTAAATACATTAATTTATTAATTAATAACCTTTTATACTTTTCTTTTATTCAGTATAATTTTATTAATTTCATTTATGTAGTTTTAGATGAGTTATAGTGTTCAATTCCATCGTTCAGGAGGGTTCATTTTCATGGTTTTCATGATTGGTTTACTTGTATAAGAGTATAGAGGTTCATATAAAATGATAATGATTATACATAATTGAAATTATATGTTATTAATAATCATAAAAAATATAAAATGGTTATATAAGTTATTTTTTTATATTATAAGAGGATTAATCATTAGATAAAAAATTAATGATAATCGTTTAGATTATTTTGGCGTCTTTTCGATCATCATGAGCTAGTTTTGTTTTATTATTTCATATTATATATATAAGTTAGTTCCAAAACATAAAAAGGTTTATAAAATAAATTTTAAAATATGTTTCAACCATTATAATGGTTTTATTTCCAACCTTGAATGCGGTAAAGTAAAATAAAAATGCATCGTCTACGATGTCAGTAAATTTACACATCATGGGTGATGTTTTCATTTTTAGAATAAAAGATAGACTAGAATGAGTTTGATGATTGATATTACATTAACATGATATAATTACAATATATAAAAGATACTGGTGTTATCATGCCACTTGGATAGGAGGAGGTGATGATAAGATAATAAAAGAAGATAAATTGAAAAGAAATTAAAATAAAAATAAAGAGTATTTTACCTCTTGAATTCCTCTCCTTGAGAACCTCATTAAAGGACTTGGAAATGGTATTTTTTTGAGACCAAAGGATCCTGGTCGTGGGGTAGAGGCTTGGGAAGATTATTGGGCAAAAATTGGATAATATTGAAGGCTTATAAGGTGTGAGGAGAAGAGGTGGTGAGGGGTGGTATTTATAGTGGAAGAGAGAGGTGAGTTTTGATTATTTTATTCATTTGTTTATTATTTTGGCTCAAGACTATAAATAATGTTGATTATTATGAATAATTATAGTAACTAATGCATTTTATTTTGAACTAATGGTTTCTTACATCTTGCATGATGTTTTAATTCATGTATTTGTAGTATAATTTAAATACCATAAATTACCGTATTTCACTATTCACAAAAATTCGACTATTTTAGAAAAATCCCAAAAAATCACCCTAAATATTTTTCAATATATATAGTTAAGAAATTAACTCTATTTTATGATTTTTTTTCTAAATATAAGACATTTAATTTTTAAATAAAATCATTATTTATTCAAAAAAATAGTGATTTTAAAATTATAACTGATTTTATAACACTTTGAAAAAATAATTTAGGTCTCATAAAATTATATTATAATCATAAGACCACAAAATATTATTTTATGAATATATTTTATGAAAATAAATTTTCTTTTAAATCAGTATATTAATTATAAAATTGTAAATAAACATTCATGTTTCATAAAAATACCGACAATTAATTTATCATTTTTAAGAAATTTAATTACTTATTCCAATATTTAAATATATCATATTTTTATTTATAAGATGCTAAAATTTTATTTACACTTTCATAGGTGAGGTTACTATTCTATTTTTCATATTACTATTCCTAAGGTCAAGTTACTATTCCTTCAATACATGTTCCTTAACTTATAGAAATACCTTTTATTTCATTCATTATTCATTTATAAAGTTTGTATTGTGTTCTCCATGTGATGTTTATGTAATTTATCCAATATAAAATAATTATGAAAAGTGAATTTCCATTTATAAGATTATGGTTCATTACATGTGTTCCCCAAGAACATAAATCATTCATCATATCAGTACCCATGAAAAGAAATGGGTTTCATAAACATTTCATCATAGAATAATCCATGGAAAATAATTAGGTTTGGTAAATATTTTATCATCATAAACATAAACCAACCATAAAAATAATATAGGTAGTATACTTGAATAATATCCCCAATAAAGCATATGTAACCTAAAAAAATATTATCTTATATAGAGAATAATTTTGAGAGATCACTTGAAATAATTCTTGAAAAAAAATTTCCATGTTCAAATCATTTCTTTTTAAAGAGCTGCATAATTATATAGGAAAAATTTTTATTTGAAAAGAACATTGTAAGTTTGTAAAGGGAATATCAAAGCATTAAGGCATCACAACGATAGAAAATCCACTCATTCCGTATAAGTTTAAAAAAATATTCCTTTCATACTTTTGTTAGATAAGTCACAAAGAACATCGTTTAGAGAAAAAAAAATAATTATCATTTCAAACCATTTTAGAAAAATTCAAACATGAGTAAAAATGAATTTTAAAAAATCATAAGAAAATAGTAAAAAAATTAGAAACAATTTTATAAAACATGGACAAGGAAGAAAAATATATTTTTAAGGGAAAATTTAAAAAGATTTTTTTTAAAATAAAGTCCCTTATAAATGTCATATAATTTAAGAGATCATTAATCAAATGAACCACTTATGTGTATCATATGTAAATACACATAAAATAAGTGGAAATACAACATAAGATAATTAAAAGTCATCTCACACATAATATTAACATGGAATAATCAATGAAGTATAAGTTTAACCCAATTAATTGAAATTGAGTTTAGAAATCCATTACCATTTTGTAATCAATCGAATCATATGCCCCATAAAACTAATAATTATAAAATGAAACATTGAATACCATGAAGATAATGAGATTCATGATATGATATATAAAAGGTAGGTATATACATAACACAAAATAAATAAGTGGTTAATACTGAATATATCTCATAGTAGTAAAATTGAGATAAGAAACCCTTACCACATGCTTCCATTTAATTTTGTGTGCTTTTACCTCCTCTTGAATACCACCTCCTTGAAGGACCCCTTAAAGAACTAGGAATTTTTATTTGAGTGAGAATAGAAACACTTGGACATGGGTATAGTGGGAATAATATGGTTTCACATATATTTTAATAACTTCTAGGCTTCAGAGGAGAATGGGGGTGGTGAGGGTTGGTATTTATACTTGAAGAGGGGTGGTTTTAAGTGATTAAATAATGATTATTTTATATTTAAAGACAACCAAATTTGGGTAGAATTATTTTCAATGATATTGGATGATAATTAATTTTTAAAGGATATTTAATGTTATGAAACACATCAAACACCCATTTAATGGTATAATTTTTAGATATTTTAAGCCTTTACCTTTTAACTTTAACTCGTTACATTAATTTACCTATACTGTGACAATTTTTTTTACCATGGTAAATTTTTTATGCCTAAAAATTAAAATGAACTTATAAATTAATTTGGGAATACTTATTTCAAATATGGAATCCATTTATAATAAATTTAAACATTTAAGTTTCAAAATTACATTAAAAATTAAACCGTCAAATCGAAACAAAAAACCATTTTTTAGAAAGATGTGTTTTAAGCCAAAAAATGAACTCATACCAAAATAAGGTATAAATATTGTTCAAATTTAATTAATTATATTATATCTAACTAAAAATAACTTAATTTAAGTTTATATCTTTTTAAAATCATAAAATGGGTTTTTAATATAAATAAAATGAGGGTTTTATGATAATCGATATTTTTTACAATTCACTAAAAAATTAAACTTTTAAGAAAATTCTAAAAAAATTCATCCTGATATATTTTTGAAATACTTAATCCCAAAAATATTTTCATTCTATCAAATAAATTTTCTAAAAATTTTAAAAATTAATTATATTTATTTTCTCATAGAAAGTAAAAAAATTATTTTTTTGAAGAAAATATATATTTGAAGAATAAAATGATATTACTAAAAATTATGTGCATATTTAAAAATAATTAATTAACACATTAACAATGAGTTGTAAAATTATATATTTTATAATGTGGTAAATAATATTCATTCCCTCTAATTTAACAGTTAGGTTATAATGGTCGTGTTAAAATAATATTATTTTGGTGTTCGTTTAAGTTCGATGTTCTGTGCATAAATATATAAGAGATTAAATTTATTTGAAAAGATACATACTATAAAATTTTAGGGTTTTACATTATACGCACCTTAAAATGAATTTCTCCCTCAAAATTCATCACTTAAATACAAACAGATGATGATACCTCTGCCTCATCACATCTTTATGTTCCCACATAGCTTCTTCAAATTGGTGGTTTCACCACAAAACTTTAACTAGGTGAGTGGTATTATTAAATATAACTTTATCTATATGACCTAGAATCTCTATTGGTTAATATTCATAAGAAATATCATCCCCTAATGGTATTACCTTTTATTTTAGTACATGTGAAGGATCATGTATGAACTTCCTTAGGAAAGATACATGGAAAACATCATGAAATTGAGAGGGATTTAGTGGAATCACTAAAAGATAATATACAATCCTGATATGATCAAGTATTTCGAAGGGACTGATATACCTAGGGTTTAGTTTTCCCTTCTTTATTCCACAAAGAAATTCATAGAAAGATCTTCTCACTAAAATCAAATTCTCGATCACATCGATGATTATGCATTTAATTAAACTTTGTGATGTACTTATGTGTTTTTGAATGAATATAACCTTCTTTTTCATCCCATTATCCTACTCAGGTCCCAAAAAATTTCTTTCTGCAACTTATTTTTAGTACATTGGAGTTATACACTTCTTTCCATAAAGTGTTTCATAAGGATCCATTTGAATACTCAAGTGAAATCTTTTGTTGCAAGAAAAATTAACTAGAGGGAGGTGTTGATCTTAATATCCTTTAAAATCCATAGAAAAATATTTTAGTATATCATTTAGAGTTTTAACTATTCGCTCAGGATGACCATCTTTCTAAGGATGATATTCAGTGATGAAACTTTACTCTGTTTCAAGCGCTTACTGAGGACTTCAACGAAACTTTGAGGTAAACATTAGATCCCAATCAGATACAATTGAATATGGTAATCCATGAAAATTTACCACTTCCTTAATATATATTCTGGAAAGAAGATCCAGAGATAAATATTCTATGAATTAAGTGTGCTAACTTTATAAGGTGATTGACTACAACCCATAAATAACTCAATATCAAAAATAAGATAAACCCTAAAGGTTACCAATACTTTTAATTATATATCCACAAAATGTAGAGGAATTACTCTTTGAATATCTTTATCACATATACAAAATGAAAGGGTTGTATTTCCATAAATGTATCTTAGTAGTGATAAACTCCCATCATGTAAAAACCTTAAAAGGGGTGTCAACACATAAAGCTATTATGGTATTCATAGCTCTTATATTAATCTTACATGGAGATATATACACTTACAAAAGTCAATTAATCTTATATTCCTTATATAAGATCTTATATTATATTAAAATAGTTTCATTTAAATATTAGGTTTATCCTTTTATCGATAAAATATCAAATGTGATTTCATTATTCTAGAATCCATGTAAAAAGAGATAATCACATGAAATTTATCTTAAGGATGAACAATAATTTTTACATACAAAATCAAAAATTAAACTCCCAACTAAGGAGAGGAGAATAAGGGTGCCCTAATTATCATGATTCACTTTATCCACTGTGATTTCATATTCTTTCCCTTTGTATTTCATCTTCAAAGGTTGTTATGTATTATCATACAAATTGATCCTTGGATTGGGACATTTATTCACATAATGTACAAACTCCTTGTACTTGAAACACTAGACTATGGGTGGTGAATTAGCTAGTGTCCTCTCCTCCATTGTAATAACCACCCCATTAACTATATTTCAACATTCATGTGCTTCATGACCCACCTTTACACATTTAAAACACCCAAATGTTCCATTTAAACACTTTCCTTGATGTTTCTTCTCACATTTCTAACATGCAGATGACTGAAATATCTTTTCACCATGTGATTTATTAGAGTTTTCATGAGACTCAATCTTTTTTTTCTTATCAAAACCACGAGAATGGTGGGAATATACAATTTCCATTTCTACTTTGAGTGCACATTGAATGATTTATTCATAGATACTAAAGTATCTTATAGCTAAATCCCTTCAGAAACTTGGTTTTAGGCCACCAAAGAATCGATCAATTTCACTTTCAAGGTTGATAATTAAATCAAAGGAATACCTTGAAAGCCTTGTAAAATTTTCCTCATAGGTACTAATGGATTCATCATCCTTTTCCTTTAGATTAAGAAATTTCTTCTCTATCTTTATATGTAAAATACTATAAAAGTACTTACTGAATAATATCCCCTTGAACTCATCCAATTATATGGATTAAATATCTTTCACTTGCCTTGTATTATTGATAAGATTACACCATTGATATGGTTTTCCTTCTATATAATGAACAGTTATTGAAACTTTTTCATGTCTCGAACATTGAATAACATCAAATATTTTCTTAATGGTTATGATCCATCACTCATCCACTAGTGGATCAGAAGACCCACTAAAAAAATGTGGATGTTGCCTCATGAAATATTCAAAGGTATATTGTTCCCTCCTTTGATCATTTGGAAACTCTACATGATTCATAGCCTAAGAAAGTTGTGTGAGCATAGCTGCAAGATTTTTCATTCCAAATCCCATAATGTTTGGTTTCTTTGGAGGATAATCATTGAATTTTTCATCACACTCAGCATTACCATGGTTCCCTTAGGTTCTAGCCATTGAATAAAACCAAAAATCATAGCATGAGAAACACTAATCATAGTGGATAACCACATAATTCAGACTAATAATTTATAGAATTTCTAAATCATGACACCTTATTCTATGTCACCTCAGGTTTAACCTAGGTCATTCATGATCATTATCAAAACTTCAGGACTTAATTATATACTTATTACTATCCCCATGGTTTTTATAAAAGTTTTCTAACCATAATATCCAAATATTGTCTAAACCCTGCTATAATACAAACTATAATGACCCATTATTTTCATACACAAATATTACATCTATTTAGATGAATATTCAATACATAAAAATACTACCCACACCAAAACCATAAAGTTTTATAGTCTTTATATATTATATATACAATCATCTTATTTTATGAATAACCCTCAACATCTCCCACAAAGATCTTCTCACATCGTACTCTTCTTAAGCATACCCTACCTAAACCTTTCTTTATCGTTTGGGGAAGGAAACATAAGAAAGGGTGAGCTTAGATTCTCAATAAGGATAAACATAGGATATATCAATCCATGATAATATGAAATAATATGATATGAATAAGTTTATATGATCATGTAAATAACTTATGAAGTTTACACCCAACCTTTCATAAATTATAAACATGATTTATGGCATAAACATTATCATTTCAGAAAATATGGACCATAAAAGTGAAAAATAATCATAAATAAATCATGATCCAAAATATCATGACATAAAAGTGTGGCACCATCATAAATATAAAAAACCATTTCATATGTCATGGTTAACTACCAAGACCATCAACATAGTGTATCAAGACACACCCATTTCCCATAATGGATTAGGGTGCACTTGTTTCCTACATTGGATCATGCCCATCAAACTGTTTCTCAATATTATATCATGAGATATAAAGATTTACCTAATTAATTTGAGAAATATATAAGTCTCACCCATCACATAATAAAAACTATACATATTTGTGTCATAAGAACATAAATCATTCATCATATCAGAACCCATGAAAATAAATTAGTTTCATAGACTTTCATTATATCATAACTCATGGAAAATAAAATGGTTTCATAAATATTATACCATCATAAATATAAACCAACCATAAAAAAATAAGGATAGTATCCTTAAATAACATCCCTATTAAATCATAAGTAACATAAAAAATGTTATCTTAGATGGAGAATAATTTTTAGAGATCACTTAAAATAATTCTTGAAAAAAATAACATTTCCATTTTCAAATCATTTATTTTTAAAGCATAATGAAATTATATATGAAAAAAATTTCTTTGAAAATAACCTTGTAAGTTCGTAAATGAAACAGAAAATCATTAATGTGTCATGATGGTGGGAAAATCTTCTCATGTATTATAAGTTTAAAAACCATTCCTTCCATACTTTTGTAAAATAAGTCACAAAGAAAATCATTTAGAAAACAAAAAATAATAATTTTAAACTGATTTGTAAAAAGTAAATCATGAGTAAAAATGAATCAAATAAAATCATAAGAAAGTAGTAAAAATAATTTTGGAAATAATTTTATAAGACATAGACATGGAAGAAAAAAGAGTTTTAAGGGAAATTTTAAAAATATAATTTTTAAAAGAAAGTACCTTATAAATATCATATCATTGAAATGAGAATTAATCAAATGAATCAATTATGTGTATCATCTATAAATCCACATAAAATAAGAGGAAATACAACATAAGATAATCAAAAGTGATCTCAAACATAATATTAATATTTCAAAATCAATTAAGTAGAACTTTAATCCAATTAATATAAATTGAGTTAATAAATCTCTTTCCACTTTGTAATCAGTTGAATCACATTCCCCATAAAAGTAATAATTATCAAATGAAACATTGAATACCATGAAGATAATGAGATTCATGATATGATAAATCAAAGGGAAGTATATAAACCACAAAAAAGAAATAAGTGTTTATTAATGCATATATCTTATAGAAATAAAAGTGATAGAGAATCCCTTACATCATGCTTCCCTTTAATTTTTCATACTTTAACCTCCTCTTGAATATCACATCCTTGAAGGAACCTTTAAGGAACTTGGAATTGGTCTTTGGGTTAGAAGAAAATTTGGATGTGGGGAGAGTGGATATGAGAGGTTTTTTATATATATTTGAATAGATTCAAGTCTTGTGAGGAGAAAGGGGGTGCCGATAGGTGGTATTTATACTTGAGGGGTAGTTTTAAGTGATTTAATAAAGATTATTTTATATTTAAATTCAATCATGTTTGGATGGAATTAAATCCAAAGAATTTGGATGATAATTAATGGTGTAAATGATTTTTCAGATTTATAAAATTATCAAACACCCATTTAATGTTGTAGTTTTTAGGTATTTTAATCTTTTACCTTTTAACTTTAACCTACTACATTATTTTACCCATAACGCGGTAAATATTTTTTTTACAATGAATTTTTTTTTATGACTAATGAACTTATAAAATAATTTGGTAATATCAGTTCCAAATATAGAATCCTTTTTTAAAAATAAAAAACACATAATTTAAAAAATTACATTTAAAATTAAACTGTCCAATGCAACGAAAAATAGTTTTTTGGAAAAATGTGTTTTTAAGCCCAAAAATGTACTCATAAAAAAATAAAGTATAATGATTGTTTAAATGTAATTAATTAGATTATATATAACTAAACATTACTTAATATACTTTTAGATCAATTTAAAATCATAATATGGCTTTTAAATATAAAGAAAATGAGGATTTTATAAAAATCGGTAATTTTTACCATTCACTGAAAAATTATTTTTTTTCAGAAAATTATAAAAAAATCATCATAAGACAATTTTGATATTATGAATCCAAAAATGATGTTCATTTTAGAAAATAAATTTTTGAAATTTTTTAAAAATTAATTATATTTATTTTCTTGTAGAAAGCAATAAAAACGTTTTTTGAAGAAAATATATATTTGAAGAATAAAATGGCTTTACTAAAAAGTATGTTCATATTCAAAAAAATTAATTAATACACTAAAAATTAGTTAGAGAATTATATATTTCATAATGTAGTTAATACTATTCATTTCTACCAATTTAATGGCTAGGTTATAATGGTCGTATTAATATAATTGAGTATTTGGCCATACCCGAATTGAAAAAACTAGGATCAGGTGCCTCCAAACTGAGTTTGGGTTGGGTTTGGATTTAGAAAATAATATCTGATTATTAATCAGGTTAGGTTCGGGTACCTCTTATAGGGTACCCATAAACTGAATATAATATAAATTATTTTTTTTAATAAATTATAAAAATATTATAATTAGGTTCAAGTTTTAATTGAGTTTTATCCTAAAAAATATTATAAAAACTAGAAATAATAAATATAAACATGCATTTAAATAGACCTGTAAATGTGTCAGAGGGCTCACTCAACCTGATATTCCCTACCCTAAAAAATTCCCACGCAAGCCTACTTTTTTAGGTTCAAATATTAAATGGGCCTAAATTTAAAAGCTTGATTAATAATAGGGCCGAGTTTAGACTTCAATAGGTGACCTAATACCTAACACACTATACCCGATTAAGCTATAATATAAGTCTATTTTTTAAAAAATTACAAGACATTGCATTCATTTTTTCAAATTAATGATTATTATATACAAATGAGTTTTTTTTCAAGCCCCAATTAGTAAATAGGTCAGGTCAAGATTGGTCCGGCCAAACCTAATTAATAAACGTGGTTTTTTAAGGTTTGATTAGTAAACAAACCAGATCAAGGTCAGTCTGACTAGATCTAATTAATAAATGGGCCATGTTTTTGATCCCAAACCCAAAATACCTATCCCATGAGCATATATATATTTAAATGGGTTTAGGTTTTAAATATTCATTTAATTTCAGATTCAGGTTATAAATAAATAGATATAAAAGGGGTCATATCTGATAATTTTTGAATGAGTTTGGATTTGTATACATGAATTTCTCCTTTCCACTACCACCATCCCTGCTCTACCTCCTCACCGACTTTGCCTCCTCCACACCCCCACCTCATTTCCCCACTACGCCACCAATGATGCCTCCTCTTCGCATCCAATCCCTCCCCGCTTCCCCCCTATGATGCACCGACAACATCCTATCTCCCTCCTACCCGATCTATACCCCAGTCATATTCTAGGTGTATGGGGAAATGATTGAATATTTTTTTGTAATTTAGTTTATTATTGATATATATATTGTTGAATCATGACTGCTATGCGAGAATTCACTATTTTTGTGCAATTTTCAGAAATTGTTTGTTCTTCGGACCGTGTGTGCTTCCTCACCCATGTGATTTGTGATTTGTATTTAAGCACGCATATTATCATATAGATTTCATTTCATTTTATAATTATTCACTCCATAGATTTTATTTTTGTTCTGTTTGATTAATTGATCAAGTTTTTAATCAAGAATTTTTGATATACATGCTCCATTTGATCCTACATTTCATACCTATGACTTTATTTTTTTTGATTTTTAGTTCTTGGTTTTCATTTCCTTAAATAAAAATTGAAAATTCATTTGTAATCACTTAAATTATTTCCCCCTTGAATTTTAATTTTGAATATATATAAAAATATTTAATTTTTAATTCTAAAAATGTATTAGATCGTATAGATAAAAAAATATTTTTTAGGAAATGAAAATACAAATGATACCCTTTTGAAAAATAAGAAAAATGTTAGAATGTGTTTTGTTTTAAAAAATGTTTTTTACTTTCATTTTATAAAATCATGTGAAAAATTATTTTAAAAAATGTGTTAGAATAAAATTTTGAAATTAACAAAAAAAATACAAATGAGTCACCTATACAATTTTTTTTCATTCTCATCAAATATGAAAAACATTTTTTCTCTACAAAAAAATATTTACTTTTCATTTTTAATTCTCTAAAAAATATTTTCAGATTAAATAACTCATTATTGGATATCAATATCAGGGATATTTATATTAGGATCATAATAATTAGCTTCATATGGATAAACTTACAAGAGGGGGTGAATTGTAAGTTTAAAACTTTTTTTTAAAAAACTTAAGAAAAGAAATTCACAAACCTCTTTAAGGTAAGTTTTATTAGACTCAAAGTCTATCTGTTTATAAGAGTATCATAATAATATTTATTCTCATAATATCAGAGTGCATAGATCATAATCATGTAGGATTCGATTATATCAGAGTGTATCATATTCTCTACAGATCTGATTGATAGTATTTATTGTATTCAGGATTATTATGATAATAGAATCATAAACATGAACAATGGAATATAAAACTTATAATCAACAATTAATAAAATAGACAAAAAATTTAAGAATGACATATGATCTATTTAAAAGACAAACCTATTTTGACCTAAAGAGAAATGTAGTCAATAAACTTGGATAAAGGTATCCCCTATTTTATACTTAAAGGAAAGTATGTCTTTCCTAAATAAGGAAATCCCTCTATATGATGATCATCTTTGTATTCCTATCCATAGAATCCCTTGATATGAATATTAGATTCTTTATCTTCCTAGCCCTAGTATCCCTCAATCCTATGGATTGGATTCTCTGTCTCACTATCCCTATGAGCCCTCGATCCATAGATCAAATTCTTTATCTTCCTATCCTTATAATCCCTCAATCATAATCACAATAATTAGATATAGTTAACAATTACAAAAAAGTTCTCAAGGAGACAAACTAACAAGGTTTCCGTCTAAATTAATCTCTCTAAATAAATAAAAAGATTAATAACGAGATGTTCACACTAAATATTCTTCGGAAAATTTGAGATCGATTGTAATCGACCATCTTAAAACTATTAAAATGACCTGATATTTATAGGTGAGCTTCCAATTTTTACATTTCTGAGTTTGTTATAATGGATTTTGATAGCCGGTGCTTTACATATCATCATAACTAAATGTTCGATTTAGTATTGGTTAACACCATTAAAATGTTAATTTTTTTTCTTAAATTAGAAACAAGTCTTTCATATTCTGATTATAAACATAGTTCATTATGAAGAAATTCATTATGACTGTCATTATGATAACCTTTATGAGTATCAGTCTGATTTTTATCAGTACTGGTATCGATCCGATTATCAAGACTTTTTTCAGTATGAGAGACATAACTAAAGTCTGATTTCTAGTATGATAAAGGTGATTCTGATTTATTGGACACATACTAATTATGATGATCATAATGAAAAATGTAAAGTTTATTTTTGAAATACATTATAACTTTTTCTAAGTATGGTAAAAAGTAATGTTTTCTATGAAAACATAATAAAATACTTTTGGATATAAAAAGTTAGTAAAGATGTTTTAATAATGTGTTTTTGATTTCCAAAATAAAAGGAATAGAAAAGTGATAAGTAAAAATTTTAACTCAACAATATCCTTCTTTTTGGAAAGCAAAAACCCAGAACTTAAATAAAAAAATAACTTAAAAAACATACAGTACTTGTTCTTTAAAAACAATTCATATTCAGAATTATACTTTGATACTTAACTCTCCCTAAGTTTATAAGTCTTTTGAATATTATTGTGAGTACGATGGAGTACTAGAATAGTTATTTCTTCAAGAAAACTTCTCACCCTTAGAAAAAATATATCCCCTTAATAATCGTATTCTCAATCATTGTATAACAACATCTCTTTGTAAAAATAAATCTCCCCATTCAATACTTTCTCCACCTTTTTATAAAAATTCTTAAAAATATCCCCCCCTTTGTGATTTTCAAAAATAATTGGGGACTTGGTATGATGTACCTGAAAAGTTAGCAAATAGAAAAATGTAAAAAATAATATAAAGAATTAACTAATCATATAGAAAAATATGAAAGAACATTCAAATAATAAATATTAGAAAAACATTCAGAAAATTGTATTTGGATGAAAAAGTAATTCATTCATAAACACATGATTCAAATGTTTGAAAAAATAAAAAATAAAACAAGAGTTAAAAAGGAAAATTAATCTTTCTTCATCAATGTTTTGAATTTTTTTTCATCTTTATAAATTATTTGTGATCCTTTTCCAGCTTCTCCACTTTTTCTTCCTGAATCCAATCCGTGGTGTTTAACTTTTTCATTTCTTCAACAAGTTCTTTATTTTGTTCCCTGAGTACAAAAATTTCATCTTAAAAAAACATAATCTAGACATTTCTAGCTTTATGTATCTGATATTTTTTATAGAATTGACTCCTTCAGTACAATCATCAGTTTGATATCTGAATTCTTCTATAAAATTCACTCTATCATCCATATCTTTTGATAATCAAGTAAAAGAATCTTATGACACTATCGTCAAATTTTTCATTTCTTGAATCTAATCATCATGATATTTAATATCAGCATCAACTTCATTGAAAAATTTCACCATTTAATTACAAGATATGCTATGGGTTTAAGAACTTTCTTATAAGGTATTCATTTCTTCCTCAATACAAATCATAGATTCAGTCAACACTTTTATTGAGTCTAATTTCTAAGTAAAATTGTCTTAGATAAGATGGCTTTTTGCATTAAGTCTTGGAAAATAAGGAATAATACCATACAACTATTTCAATGTTTGAACTATGTTGTCAAAACCCTTTTATGCAATTATTCTAGTGGAGTCTGATATCTCTAGATTGGGCTAAGGAGGCTTTGTATGACTAGTTCCAATATCATCTATCTTTCCCTTCTTCTTATCCATGTTTAATACTTCTTTATAATCTTTTTAATGTTTCTTCAAAACAAATATATCATCAGTTATCTCCATTATCTCTACATCATCGGTGTCTACTTTTTTATAAGGTTTAGTCTTTTAATTTTTATCTTTCTAATATTTTTTAGATGGTGACTCTGCTTCTTCTGTTGATGAGGATTCTTCCTCAGAGCTTTATAACTTCTCATATTTATTTAATTTTGAGGGAAAACTTGAGGAAGATGTTGATTACTATGAAATTAATTTGATTACTCATAATATAATAGAAATAATGTTACTTTGAATCCATTTTAAAATAAAAAGTAACTTTATGGATTCATGAAACAAAAATGTATTTTTCAATAAAAATGAGTATTTTCACTATTCACTAGAAAATCAATATTTTCCTAACCACCCTAAGAAAATTTTGATATGATGATTTAAAAAATTATATCCTTTTCATCAAATATAATTTCTAAAATTTTAATAAATTAATTACAATATTCAATTGAAAAATGTATTAAATACCCATTTTTAAAGAAGTTGTATTTTTGAAGTATAAAATGACTTTACAAAAAATTGAGCTCTTATTTCTTAAGAATTAATTAATAAATTTGTATTGAGTAAGACCTTTATATATATTTCTTAATTTGGTTAATATTATTCATACACTTTAATTCAATAGTTAGGCAATAACTATCACATAATAATGTTTCAATAGTATAACACAGTTTGTTTAAACTTGGTGTTACGTGTAAAGAAAACTATGAAAGAAATAAAATTTATTTATATAGAATGATATCATAAAATATCAAGGTGTTACAAATATTTTCATCATCACATTGTATAAATCTCTCCAAAAAATGTGTACTTGGATAGAAGAGGGGGGAGAGAGAATGAGCCGGACTCCTTACACATCAATGATATGATTTTTCATGTATGTCATGTTATATACCCGGATTGATGTTGCCTATAACTTGAGAATTGTAATTACAAGAAAATTCTGTAATATTATAAATCTTATTTTATATTGACTATTTTATTATGAGAAGATAAAAATACTAATACATTTCATAATAACATCACATATCATGCGTAAATATGGATTAGTACGACTATGAACGGTAAAGGGATATAGACTTGGAAGAATAATACATTCACTAAAACAAACTCCATAGGCTTGAATTCTCCAAATAAGATCACCCATGCCACAAATATTATAAAAATAAAGATAAGTGTCAGGAAAATAATTGAAATTATCAATGGATGTGTATGAGCCTTTTTAAGTGAAGCAGTGAATGATGAAGAGAGAATGATGGTGTATTTATAGGGAAATATGGTCATTTGGCATAAAGGACATTGTCCAATATGGACGATGGGAATTATGACCATTAATCAATAATATAGTTGGTTATTATTATTTTTGGCTATGTTGATGCATTTAAGTGCCCCTGCTGTCATCTAGGGTGGTGAAGGTGAGAAGGGTTTTGGGGCGTGGTCGTGGGGTCATGTCCTTGGGCCAAAAATTTCTTTTTAATTTTCTTTGTATCGTCATATTCTGTACTTGCTGGTTTACTAATTTTTTTATGTAGATGCATTTAAGAAAACATCAAGATTATTTAATGATATAATCAAAATTGTATATTTTGATAAAAATATGTTTTATGGTAATTTTATAAGGTTTAAATGAAATTTATTTTTATTAATTAATATTATAAACACTTTTTAAATGATAATATATTTTAATAAAGTCCTAAGTATTTTTTATAATGGTGAGACAGTTTACTATGTCATAAAACTATTAATTTTCAACAAATAATGTTTTTTTATTTAAAAGTTTAAATTCTAATATTTAGCGAATTATTTTGTTAAAATAATTATATTTTTTTATTCATTTCATTAAAATTATCTTTGGGTGACTTTATGGTAATTTTATAAAAAAGTTGATTTTTGGTTTAAAAAGTGAAAATACCATTTTTATGAAATATATTGACTCTTCTAATGTAATTCAGATATTATATTGATTTAAAATTTATTAATACATTTTATTGATAAAAAATTATTTAAGTAATAACATAATTCACAATTCATTACATTTATGAACACATGTAGAGCATTTTGAAATCTACAATTTTATATTTTTTAAAAAAAACTATTTTTATATGTTATATGTTTATCATAATTCAAAATGACAAAATTAAATTGGTGTTTGAGGTTTGGAAAATCCTTCAAAAAATTTCCAACATTAATTATCAACCAAATTATTTTAAATTAATGAAACCCAAAAGTGGTTTTCTTTAAATACAAAATTATCATTATTTAATCACTTAAAATCACCCCTCCTCAATTATAAATACCCCCATTCCATCATAACTCTCCACACCAAATAAATTTAGCATGATTCCTATCTCAATTCCAATATAAATTTTCTCTCCAAGGTGGTTATAAGATTTAAGGAGTCTCTCTCTAGCTTTAAGAATCGTCCTCCCAAGGTAAGGGATTTCTTCCTCCGTGTTTTCAATTCAAGTAATTATCTCGTATAAGTATTTTGATTCCCAATTTATTATATTTTTGAGTGTTTATAAACACCAAAATTATTTTATATATGATGTTTTTTAATGATAATTTTATTTTCACACTCATTAAAACCATTCCAATTCCCCTTTTGTATACTCGTTGCGCTTCCAAAATAAAACCTTGGTTTAACAAGAAATATTATCAATCCATGAATACCCAACCCTATTTTCATTCAATGGTATTAATTATAATGTATATTTAAACTATTTATTGGAGAAATCCATTTATGAAACCCACATTCCCTAATCCTAGGTTGTAAATGATTTGAACTTATGATTTTTGATCAATGTGGAACACATAATATTAGACATATAAAGGTTGCATCCTGATAGTGCTCCAATGCATTGGGTAAAGAATTAATCTCTAGAGATGAAATTTTCACGATACCTTAGAATAATACCTCAATAATATTTTATTACACCTTTTTCAAAATAATTGGCAATATGCTTTAAAACACCTTAGTTTTAAGCTATGGTGACATGTTTATGAATGTCTCAATGTTTATGTTGTCGTCACATTTCCTTATTATGCCTCATGTTATTATGTTCATGTACTTACATTATGCCTCATGTTCTTATATACATGTTCTTATTTTATGCTTCACGTCTTGCCTATAATGGCCTCTTACATTGTTTATCCCTTAAGGGTCTTTATGCTCACCACTTTCATTTGATAAATGTCCCCAAGGAATCATATGTAGTGAGATGATCTAGGATGGGAAAATAAGTAAGCCTTTCAAGAGGATTTTAATTTTTTTATGTTTCTTTTTTATAGCATGTATGTTATGTACTATCTACCTAGTTTCCAAGACACTAAACCTCAAAAAATACTTCAAAATTATTAATGTAATATTTTTTAAATAATTATGCTAAAATACATATATTTAAAATGTGGGTCACCAAAAGCACCATAGGCAAATATCAAGTAGATCCAGGGGTTCCTCATTGGATGGATGTAAATTATAATAATCCATGACTTCTTGATTTGTTACTTTGATGATTTTGGTGTTAGAGGTTCTTGGATGAGTCCTAGTGTGGTCCTAAAGGAGTTTGAATGTTAAATCCTAGAATCAAGGTGAATACACGATGTGTAAAGATTACACGCTATGTAATTACAGTTCACAGCTTGTGAAGGTAGGTTCACAAGGTGTTAAATTATTTGTATATTTTTGGGGTTAAATGATAAAAAGAAGATGCGTTTTCAATAAAAACAAAACCTTGAAAATTACATGATGTGTAAATGAATTACATGATGGGTAATTACCCTAAGAAGCATGATTTAAAACTTATTGTGCTTAGGTTTTTGTCAAACCCTGTGATTACTCTTGTACCAGGTAGCCAGTGGCTCCCCTTTCAGATGTTTTGAGATTCCTTTTGATGGGGATGAGTTCTCAGATTCCCATCTTTGATCTGTTGTTGATCTATGGTTCCTCATGATGTAGTTTTGGGTTATAAGAATTTTTATTCACCCTGTGGTGTATAGCGAGTTGACAAAGATTCTTTGAGGTAGGGAATCCCTCGTTTCTCTTTATTATGTATCATGCAGGAGGGGTTTACTTTTTTTTATCTATGGGTTATGATTTTTCTGTGTTAATCTATAAGGCCCCAGCCTTAAACCTTACTTAATCTTGAGTTATTACAAGATTACACATTGATGATCTTTTCAGGTTTAGAGTTTTAGAGAATTATATCATAAAAATTTCATTAAATTCCACATTTAAACAAAGTGGTTACATAAAAGATAGTATTCATTTTCCCATCAACAGAAACATATTTAAAATAAAACATGGATTCTTTCTTGACACTTCCTTGACACTATCATCATATCATATACCAATCCATTGACCTGTGAAAACATTTCAAAAACTTGGGATGAGCATACAAATATCAGTAAGGGTTATAAAAAGTATGGAAAGGAAACATGAGTACATATATACATAATAATGAAATCATAATTTACCCATAAAACATAAGCACTTTAACATACCTCATAAAATCATGAATAAATCATAGAAATCATAAGACATAAAGGTAACTTGAGGCATTCATAACATTCTTACATAGGGAGTAACCCTCTTGGTTACGTTTGGAATACCCATCATAGTATATTCCCTAAATCTCTTTGGAGAAACCTTAACGTTTAACTCCTTCGCGTTACCCAATGAATTGGAGAGCTATATCGGGCTCACCCACCCTTAGTTTATCACGGAACCACCCGTCTTCATAAAAATTCCTAAGAACCATAACATAATCATAGCACATAACTTAAGCATAAAGTAAATATAACATTACCACATTGCAATAACAATATAACATTTTAAGATATTGAAATAATGAATCCATTCTAAAAACCATTTTCAAAACCATTTAAAACATTTAATAAAGAGATTATTAAATCAAAGTCCACATTGAAGATTTTAACATTTTAAACCATTAATATCCATATAAATAAATCCTTAAAACCATTTTGAAAACATGGATATTAATGAGAAATATTTATAAGATTAAATCATTAAAACATTTAAAACGATATTTTAGTTAAAGGGTTTTTAACAAAATGAGAGACACTTGAATACAATACTTGAGGAATAACATTTAATCAAAACTTTATAATATAATGAGAATAAAGGTATTCATGATATAATATTCCAAATGAAATTATATACACCATATAAGAGTGAATTGGTGCATAACAACAATGAAGTATCAATGGAAATGTAAATTGAGATGAAATCCATTATAAAGATGGTATCCTTAAATTAAGGATAAATCAATCTCATAATTATGTGCAAAAAATATAAATACACCCAATATAAGTGGATATTAAGTGTAAAATAATCAAATATCATTCACACATATTCAAAGGATGAAATATTCAATAACTACATGTTGAACCCAAAGAAATCGAAATTGGGTTAAGAAGTTCCCTTGACATCCTAACGACGTCACATCAAATTTTAGAAAAAGGGTTGATGAGAGAGATAAAGGGTATCTCATCACTTGGACATAAAATTTACGGCAATAAGCATATATAAGAACATATCCCCACATAATAAGATGAAAATTAAAAGACATAACAAAATAAGTCTTTTAAAAAGAGGAGGGTGAAAGGTTCCCTTACCAATTTGGGTAACTTTTGAAACGTACTCCCCATGAAAGAAGGACTATACAACATTGATGTAAATACTCATAAACAAAAGTATGTTACACAAAGAGTAGAATAATGGACAGTACATACACCACTCAAAATGAAATATTGGCAAATGTAGCATGAATCTCACGAAAACACAAAGTGAGATAAAAAGCCCCTTACGAAATTTCGGCAGCCTAACAACGCCAATTAAATCTTCCAAAATGGATTAATGAGAGAAAATAGGGTATCTAATCACATGAACATAAAAATTACAGTAAGATTAATATAAAATAACATCCCAATCATAAGAAGGATGAGCTTAAAAGGAATGACATAAAAGAGTGTACTTAAAAAGAAAGAGAGGGGTAGGATCCCTTACCTTGGGCCCGACTTGACTCGATCGTTCTTTAACCTCCTGAATAATAAACTTGAGTTAATTTATAATTTCTTAAGAACCTTTTCCAAGTTCATTATTCCTTTTATATATCTTACTACCATGCTATGAACACTATGTAATTTTTTTTAAGTTAATAATGGTCATTTTGTAGATCATTGCTACTTGAGTAAAAAATAAACTCTTTATAATTACAAGTTGTTCATGTGGTAAAATATATATTATATCCAGAATTATATTCATTATTTATATATCATATATATAATATATATCCATTATATACATGCATTTATAATATTACATAACATTCAGAGGTAAGAAATGAAATGCACCGTTCATGGAGACGGTAAGCCGTACGTACGCATGAACGCTACTTCCATTTCTATTTCTTATTTAATGGAATTAAAACATAATGATACATAATAGTAATATAATTACAGTATGTTATCATATATAATATCATTAAATTTATCCTTTATATTTACCACATATGGTGTTAACGAATCAAATCACTTTGAGGGGGCGATAGTCCGCACTTCCTAAAATGAAGATATCGCATTTAGCCATAATGGAAACCATAAAGGTATGCCACAAATGAAAAATACAGAAGATTAAGTAAAAAATAAACATATTATATATCATATATAAATATATTTTCATCTTAATGGCCACCTTTGAAGGTGTTAGAAGAATATTGAACAATCATCGTTTCGTGAGGCAGAAATTCGCCATCCACGGAAACAGTATGCTCTTTAACCATTAGATGAAGGTGTGTGTAAGTGTAGCTCGAATACTTATTATAAAAAAATCCTAGTATATTTAATATACTGGTGTTGTTACAAAAGAAAAGAATAAAAAGAGTTTAGGGGGTTAGAGAAGCAAAATAAAACAAAAAAACACAAGTGAATACATTACCTTAAAATTGGGAATCTCTCTTTGATTTGAGCTCAAAGGCTTCCTTGGGAAGACTTCTACCCAAAGTGATTCTTCTAGGAGTAAGAGAGGGATGTGGAGAGACCAAATGAGCAGGGGTTGGCCGAGCCAAAGGTTTGAGAGGTGTGGGTAAGGTGGTAGAGGTGGCGGCCTTTTATAAGAGGAGAGGAGGGGAACTCTTGGAAAGTTACAAAAGGATACTTTATTATAAAATGATTTTCGGATTTAAAAGGTCAAAAAATTATAAATTTCGAGGATAAGGTGATACGGGTTCGAAATACACCCATAAAATAGGTTTTTGACAAGTTTAGGTCTTAGATTTTGCATTATATTTTCATTTTATTTAAATCGTTAAATAATGAGGTAATCGCTGCATCATCATGGTGTCATAAATAATTTATTTTTTTTAATATCTAAAAATTATAAAAAAAATACTATGATGTATGAAATATTTTTAGATTTCTAATGAATATTTATAGTAAAAAATATGACTTTTATAACCCCATTTAAAAATTGTTTTAGTAAAACAACTCATGTTTGTGTCATTTTTACTTTTACTTTAAATAAAAGGCATTAATGTCTTTATCTTATCCAAGTGGCTCCATGGGGTCCCAAAAATCGACCCATGGGTTTTATTGGTCGTCCATGACACATCCAATAAGGGTAGGACATGTGTCTAGGTCATTTCATATTATTAAAACATTATTTTTACCTTAAATTACACTAATTACCTTTAATCGTGACTAAAAACTTAAAAGTTACTATTCACCAAAAAATTATTTTAATCCCATTGAACCATATTTTACATCCTAATGACAACCATGTATGTCGGATTTTTGAAATTCAAACCACAGAAGTGGAAAATTTTCATTTAAACGAAAAATTAGTTTTTAAACTACGACTTAGTGGTTTCACTATTCATAAAAAATTGAAGTTTTTCAGAAAAATACCAAAAAATCACCCTAAGCTATATTTGATATTCCAAATTCAATAATGATGTCTATTTTAAAAAATTCAAAACATATATGTTGCATTAATTAATTTAATAATTAATTCCCTCTGTCAAAACAAATAGCGTGTTTTTAAGAAACAATATCTATTAAAATATTGACACTAGTTTAAGTCCAATTTCAAAGTGAAATTAATTCCAATGACCACCATTAGATTAAATGGTAAAAATATATTCTAAATACACTTTAATCTAAATTAAAAATATAATCTATCCATATAAATAAATCATATTAAAAGGAGGTTTTGAATTAAAATGCAACATTTTCAATAAAAATGATCTTTATCGGAAAAATAACAAAATTTTACACAAAGTAAATTTTGATGTCCAGATTCTAAAGAAGGATTTTATTTTGTCAAACACAACATATAAAATTGTCAAAAGTATATTTAAAAAGGGTTCTCCATCAAAAGGAGGTTAATCGACCTTTTAAAGAATATTAGAAGATTTATGCTTAAAATTGGATTCATTTGCATTTTAAGCCTCTAACATTTATTGGATAAAAGTAAAAATATTTGACAAACATATATAATCATTTTTTAGTTAGTTCCGTTCATTCCCGCCATTATAACATCTAGGCATTAACTACCTTTTAAAATAATATTATTTTATTATTAGAGTGTAATGTAAGATTTCTAAGAAACTCGTTGTTGCGTATTGGGTACGCCCTCGAGCATAGAATTCCCTTTAAAGTAATATTAATATTTTATTCAAAAATATGGATAAATATGAAAATGTCATATTCTTTATTTACCTGGGGTGTTACATCCTTCCCCCCTTTTGGGAATTGCGTCCTCGCAATTTTAAAGTTGGGCTTGGAAGCTTCATTGAAAATCCCGCATCGAAACAAGAGTCAGTAAAACTATCACTTTAAAAGAATGGGAGAGAAGTATAAATGTCACCCGAGTTAAGCCATACTAGGATTACAAGTATGAAAATATGGATATGGAGGAGAAAACAAAGGGTTATGTTCTGATGGAGAGTGATAGTAAACATGTCTAGGATAAAGTTAACAATAAGAAAATCACAAACTTGTGATGGGTTAAACGGTATTTGATTGTCCAGTAGGAAAAATTAACAGACAACATTTTGGTTTTAAGTTGATTTTCATTGAGGAATTTATTTACGAGTTTATCTAAAACATTAGGAAGCATACTTAATTGTCATGTTGACTTTCAACTTTTACTAGATTTCTTGCACGAACTCATATTTTCTCCAAAAGACGAGTATTTAGGATAACTTGTTCACATTAAGAGAGCTATAATCAACTTCTAGAGAATCACCTAATCCAAAAAAGAGAACTATATACTTCCCATGTATTTAGACCTTAACCAAAACTAAAACCAAAAAGGTTAGTATGAGATCATATAATACCCAAAAAGGATAATCCTTTATATAAAAAAAAATCTATTCTTAATCTCCAAAATTTGTCAAACAAAACCCAAAGTTCAACAAAGACCATTCAATAAACATCTATCCATAAAATTATACAATGTAAAACAAACTAAGATTGAAACCCAAAATGTATTAACCAGTAATTGCCTCAAATTCAAGGATCATATAAACCCAAATGGTTCTTTATAACTACATCCACAAAAGAAAGGATAATTATTCCTTGAATAAAATTTTCGTATATCAAACATCAGGTTTACTATAAAAAGTCTTCTAATGTAACCCCATCATTAGAAGAGACTTAATACATCTAAGAATTTTACCATCCTAAAATCTACCATAACTCTTGAATCCCTTATATGATGACTTCTTACTCATTCAACATTCTTCATGATCCATTAGCCATTTCTTTTCAACTTATTCTGAAATACTTCTTTCCTACAAACAAAATCACGAATCATATCCTAAGATTCCAATAATAGGAAAGCATATGTTAAGAAATAATCCATACCTTTCATTATTCATTGTCAGTTTCTTCATCCTCAATCGGAATGGAATTAGGTATTGGTAAATGAATATTTATATGATCTTGGTGACCCCATTCCCAAAACTTCTTTGTAGGACATGTGTTTGAATAATGACCATCCACACCACATTTAAAACATTAAATTGATCCTTCAGAAAGAACTTCTTTCCCTTTCCTAGAGTCAACTAGATGCTTTATTTTTCCATGGCAGGTTCTTGCTTTATGACCTTCATTTCCACACCTATAGCATCTTTCTGTCCCTTTGAAACATTTTCCTATGTGTTTCTTTCCACATATTTGACACATAGGTTTTTGAACATACTTACCTTTATGATTATTACCTGAACTTCCGTAGGGATTTGTTTCTCACATATACGATTCCTTATAAAAATCACTAAGGTTCAGGTGGTCAATCATGACTCCAGATAGTTGGTTGAGGATAACCACAAGAGTTCTCATTGCAGCTCCCATATCATTCAGTTTTTCTTTCATAAAACCGTCACAGTTTTCTTCAAATCCATTGTTACTTTGGTGCCTGCTAGATCCATCCATTTACTAAAACCAAAAAGGTCATTGTGAGTATATCAGTAAAATCATAAAATAAAAAAAGAGGAAGATAAACACCAAGATATACTTATCCAAGTTATCTCAAACTCATTCTAACTTTCAAAAAAATGATGACTCCATATAATATACTAACCATTGTGGTTATACAAAACTTGTCACTTTTTCTTAAACAACACTCTAACCTCTAAAGTTATCTAAACCGACCTCTGATACCAACTATAAGGCCCCAGCCTTAAACCTTACTTAATCTTGAGTTATTACAAGATTACACATTGAGGATCTTTTCAGGTTTAGAGTTTTAGAGAATTAGATCATAAAACTTTCATTACATTCCACATTTAAACAAAGTGGTTACATAAAAGATAGTATTCATTTTCCCATCAACGGAAACATATTTAAAATAAAACATGGATTCTTTCTTGACACTTCCTTGACACTATCATCATATCATGTACCAATCCCTTGACCTGTGAAAACATTTCAAAAACTTGGGATGAGCATAAAAAGCTCAGTAAGGGTTATAAAAAGTATGTAAAGGAAACATGAGTACATATATACATAAGAATGAAATCATACTTTACCCATAAAACATAATCACTTTAACATACCTCATAAAATCATGAATAAATCATAGAAATCATAATACATAAAGGTAACTTGAGGCATTCATAACATTTTTACGTAGGGAGTAACCCTCTTGGTTATGTTTGGAATACCCATCATAGTATATTCCCTAAATCTATTCGGAGAAACCTTAACATTTAACTCCTTCGCATTACCCAATGCATTGGAGAGCTATATCGGACTCACCCGCCCTTAGTTTATCATGGAACCACCCGTCTTTATAACAATGACCAAGAACCATAACATAATCATAGCACATAACTTAAGCATAAAGGAAAGATTACATTCTCACATTTCAATAACAATATAACATTTTAAGATATTTAAATAATGAATCCATTCTAAAAACCATTTTCAAAACCATTTAAAACATTTAATAAAGAGATTTTTAAATCAAAGTGTCCCATACCACATTGAAGATTTTAACATTTTAAACCATTAATATCCATATAAATAAATCCTTAAAACCATTTTGGAAACATGGATATTAATGAGAAATATTTATAAGATTAAATCATTAAAACATTTAAAACAATATTTTAGTTAAAGGGTTTTTAACAAAATGAGAGACACTTGAATACAATACTTGAGGAATAACATTTAATCAAAACTTTATAATATCATGAGAATAAAGGGATTTATGATATAATATTCCAAATGATATTATATACACCATATAAGATTGAATTGGTGCATAACAACAATGAAGTCTCAATGGAAATGTAAATTGAGATGAAATCCATTATAAAGATGGTATCCTTAAATTAAGGATAAATCAATATCATAATTATGTGCGACTAATATAAATACACCCAATATAAGTGGATATTAAGTTTAAAATAATCAAAGGTCATTCAAACATATTCAAAGGATGACATATTCAATAACTACATGTTGAACCCAAAGAAATCGAAATTGGGTTAAGAAGTTCCCTTGACATCCTAACGGCGTCACATCAAATTTTAGAAAAAGGGTTGATGAGAGAGATAAAGTGTATCTCATCACTTGGACATAAAATTTACGGCAATAAGGATATATAAGAACATATCCCCACATAATAAGATGAAAATTAAAAGACATAATAAAATAAGTCTTTTAAAAAGAGGAGGGTGAAAGGTTCCCTTACCGATTTGGGTAACTTTCGAAATGTACTCCCCATGAAAGAAGGACTATACAAAATTGATGTAAATACTCATAAAATAAATTATGTTACACAAAGAGTAGAATAATGGACAGTACATACACCACTCAAAAGGAAATATTGGAAAATGTAGCATGAATCTCACGAAAACACAAAGTGAGATAAAAAGCCCCTTACGAAATTTCGGCAGCCTAACGGCGCCAATTAAATCTTCCAAAATGGATTGATGAGAGAAAATAGGGTCTCTAATAATATGAACATAAAAATTATAGTAAGAGTAATATAAAAGAACATCCCAATAATAATAAATATGAGCTTAAAAGGAATGACATAAAGGAGTGTACTTAAAAAGAAAGAGAGGGGTAGGATCCCTTACCTCGGGTCCGACTTGACTCGATCCTTCTTTAACCTCCTGAATAATAAACTTGAGTTAATTTATACTTGCTTAAGAACCTTTTACAAGTTCATTATTTATTTTATATCTCCTACTACTATGCTATGAACACTATGTAATTTTTTTAAAGTTAATAATGGTCATTTTGTAGATCATTGCTACTTGAGTCAAAAATAAACTCTTTATAATTACCAGTTGTTCATGTGGTAAAATATATATTATATCCAGAATTATATTAATTATGTAGATATGATATATATTATATATATCCATTATATACATGCATTTATAATATTACATAACATTCAGAGGTAAGAAATGAAATGCACCGTTTATGGAGACGGTAAGCCGTACGTACGCATGAACGCTACTTCCATTTCTATTTATTATTTAATGGAATTAAAACATAATTATACATAATAGTAATATAATTAAAGTATTTTATAATATATAATATCATTAAATTTATCCTTTATACGTACCACATATGGTATTAATGAATCAAATCACTTTGAGGGGGCGGTAGTCCGAACTTCCTAAAATGAAGATATCGCATTTACCCATAATGGAAACCATAAAGGTATGCCACAAATCAAAAATACAGAAGCTTAAGTAAAACATAAAAATATTATATATCATATATAAATATATTGTCATCTTAATGGCCACCTTTGAAGGTGTTAGAAGAATATTGAACAATCATCGTTTCGTGAGGCAGAAATTCGCCATCCACAGTAACAGTATGCTCTTTAACCATTAGATGAAGGTGTGTGTAAGTGTAGCTTCAATCCTTATTATAACAAAATACTAGTATATTGAAGATACTGGTGTTTTTACAAAATAAAATAATAAAAAGAGTTTAGGGGGTTGGAGAAGCAAAATAAAACAAAAGAACACAAGTGAAGACATTACCTTAAAATCAGGTATCTCTCTTTGATTTGAGCTCAAAGGATTCCTTGGGAAGAATTCTGCCCAAAGTGAGGCTTCTAGGAGTAATAGAGGGATTTGGAGAGACAAAAAGAGCAGGTTTTGGCCGAGCCAAAGGCTTGAGAGGTGTGGGTAAGGTGGTAGAGGTGGGGGCCTTTTATAAGAGGAGAGGAGGGGCACTCTTGGAAAGTTACAAAAGGATACTTTATTATAAAATGATTTTCGGATTTAAAAGGTCCCACAATTATAAATTTTGAGGATAAGGTGATAAGGGTTCAAAATCCACCCATACATTGGGTTTTTTAAAAGTTTAGGTCTTATATTTTACATTATATTTTCATTTTATTTAAATTGTTAAATAATGAGGTAATCGCTGCATCATCATGGTGTCAGAAATAATTTAATTTATTTAATATATAAAAATTATAAAAAAAATACTATGATGTAGGAAATTGTTTTATCTTTCTAATGAATATTTATAGTAAAAAATATGACTTGTATAACCCCATTTAATTTTTTTTTAGTAAAACAATTCATGTTTGTGTCATTTTTACTTTTACTTTAAATAAAATGCATTAATGTCTTTATCTTATCCAAGTGGATCCATGGGGTCCCAAAAATATACCCATGGGTTTTATTGGTCGTCCATGACACATACAATAAGGAAAAGACATGTGTCTAGGTCATTTCATATTATTAAAACATTATTTTTACCTTAAATTACACTAATTACCTTTAATTACGATTAAAAACTTAAAAGTTACTATTCACCAAAAAATTATTTTAATCCCATTGAACCACATTTTACATCCTAATGAAAAACATTTATTTCTGATTTTTTAAATTCAAACCACAGAAGTGGAAAAGTTTCATTTAAACGAAAAATCAGTTTTTAAACTACCACTTAGTGGTTTCACTATTCATCAAAAATTGAAGTTTTTCAGAAAAATACCAAAAATTCACCCTAAGATATATTTGATATTCCAAATTAAATAATGATGTCTATTTTAAAAAATTCAAAACATATATGTTGCATTAATTAATTTAATAATTAATTCCCGCTGTCAAAACAAATAGCGTGTTTTTAAGAAACAATATCTATTAAAAGATTGACACTATTTTAAGTCCAATTTCAAAGTGAAATTAATTCCAATGACCACCATTAGATTAAATGGTAAAAATATATTCTAAATACACTTTAATATAAATTAAAAATATAATCTATCCATATACATAAATCAGATTAAAAGGATGTTTTGAATTAAAATGCAACATTTTCAATAAAAATAATCTTTATCGGAAAAATAACAAAATTTTACACAAAGTAAATTTTGATGTCCAGATTCCAGAGAAGGATTTTATTTTGTCAAACACAACATATAAAATTGTCAAAATTATATTTAAAAAGGGTTCTCCATCAAAAGGCGGTTAATCGACCTTTTAAAGAATATTAGAAGATTTATGCTTAAAATTGGATTCATTTGCATTTTAAGCCTCTAACATTTATTAGATAAAAGTAAAAATATTTGACAAACATATATAATCATTTTTTAGTTAGTTCCGTTCATTCCTGCCGTTATAACGGCTAGGCGTTAACTACCTTTTAAAATAATATTATTTTATTATTAGAGTGTAACGTAAGATTTCTAAGAAACTCGTTATTGCGTATTGGGTACGCCCTCGATCATAGCATTCCATTTAAAGTAATATTAATATTTTATTCAAAAATATGGATAAATATGAAAATGTCATATTCTTTATTTACCTGGGGTGTTACATAATCAAAGATAAATAATTGGTTAAATTGAAATTTAGGGGGAAAAAGGGAATGTTTCACATGTTTTTTAGGCTTTGTTATTATTGTGATATTGTGGATTGCATGGGACTGATGCCCCGCTAAAAATTATGGACATTGGGGGATTTTTATGCATTGGATAATTTTTGCTATGATTTTTGTGACTGTTGTGATTGTTGTGATATCACCCAAATATGGAAATTGGCTAACCACTCATATTTTTCTAATTTTTTTGGCCCCATGAGCATGGTTTGTGTGATTACACCCGTATAATAAAGTTTAATATGACAATTTTTTTTAAGTATTTAAAATAATCTTGATGTGTTGTGATGTGTGACCTTGCTTATGGGACTGCAATGTGCAACTGATGTGTAGTTGGGGAATGTGGGGATGGTTGTTTTTTTATCCATGATTTTTGGGGTGGAGAGGTGGTTTTTTTGGATGTGATTTTTTGGTAGTGAGGTGTTTTTTGGCCATTATTTTGGGGCGGTGAGGTGGTGGTTTATTTCTTCTAGATACCAGGGTAGTGATAGAATAAATAATTGGTTAATATTTTTTGAAATGACATGGGTTAGTTTTGTTAATGGGATGAAAATGGATAATGGATAAATAAATGATGAGTTTTTTTCTTAAATTTGATTGATTCTAAATAATTAAATGAATTATATGGATAATGGGAATTAGTTGGCAATGTGAAATGGGGTTTTGGGCTTGTTGTTTGGTGTTATGCATTTAGATGTGGCATAAAAAGTGACGATGTTCTGAGTTGGTTTGCATTTGTTGTGAAATCATAGGTTAGTCTTGTGTGTGTATATATGTATATAATTGCGTGTTCTTTGTTATTTCTATATGTACCCCACCCATGTCGAGCACTATGTGTCGACACCCGCATAGTCATGCAGGGGGTGTTTTTCCCAACATCTGATGAAGAGGATGGATGGTTGGGTACCTGATATTTCCCACTCTCTCTTCTAGTAAAGGTAGGTATTTCACAGGCTATGATGGATGAAGGTTTGTTAGTGCATTAGGTGTTGGTTGTGATAGCCCAGGTGTTTTTGGGCGAGATGTTATAACCCAGGTATTTTCGAGTGAGATATGACTGTGCTTGTGGGGTGACATTTGGTGGGGGTTATGCATTGTTGGAGGAGGGAATGAGGTTTCTGTCCTACTTGTTCATGATACCCTACTACTCTAGTTATGGAAGTGGTTTTGTTGTGTCCCATGTGTTTTTGGGCGTGGTGTGATGTGGTAGTGCTTTTTGGGTGGTGAGACTAGGTGTCTTCAAGCGAGGTGTGTTGTGATTGTGGTTGTCAGGAGGGGTGGTATACATAAGAGATGGGAGTACGGGGACGTATGATGTTAGGGTGTGAGATCAGAATACCAATGGGAAAGTGGCGTAGGGTATCCTTATCGATGTGATTCTTATTATATTATATGACTTTACTTGTGTTATTTGGTGAGCATGCCTTGGTGAGGTTGGGTTGAATAGTTGACCTATTTAGGTGATGTTGGTTCTACTATTTTCTAATGGATGCATTAGTATGATCTTTTAAAATATGCATATGATACTTTGGTTTTCCTATTAAGTATACTTATATGCTCACCCTATGTATATAAACTATTTTCAGGTTTCTAGGAGGATTGAATGGACCATGATGGACATTAATATTTCAAACCTTTGGATAGATGTTGTGTTAATGACTTAGCTTTTATTTTGGGCATTTACTTAGGAGAATTTTATCTATATCACTTTTATTTATACATTTATATGGAATGGTTTTGGATTATTTTATATTATATTGTGGTTTTTTGGATGATTCATCTTATCTTATAATCCTATTTACATTATATAGGACAATGCATCCCATACATGATATTTTTATACCCTTGGTTCTAGTTGCCAAACCTGGGCCTACTGGAGCCAAGAATTGGGGGTCATTATATCTATTCCCTCAATGCAGTATCTTTGGAGGGAGGGGGTCATAACAGAGTGGTATCAGAGAATGAGAGAGAAGCTTTATCTTGTTTGTGATAGGTTAAAAGTTGCGCAGGATTGACAAAAATCTTATGCTGATCACAGGAGAATACCCTTAGAGTTTGATGTTTGGGACTATATGTTCTTGAAGTTTTCTCCTCAATATGGGAATAAGATTTTTGGAAGGGGGAGTAATATTTCTCCAAGTTTTGTTGATCCCTTTGAGGTGTTGGGGTGAGTTGGTGAGGTGGTGAATCGGTTGGTGTTTCCACTATAGATAGAGAGGACCAAAAATTCATCCATGTCTCTCAAATTTGTTACTATATTCATGATTAATCCCATGTTATTTACTGGGGATAGTTGGATATCGAGTATGACGCGATGTTTATGGACCAGCCACTAGAGATTCAGGATCATCAAGAGAAGGCGCTGCGTGGATGGACCATTCCTTTGGTTTGTGTGTTGTGGAGGAATGGTGGCCTACAGAAGAGTACTTGGGAGCAAGAGACGTATATGATTTATCAGTACCTAGAGATATTATAATATTTTTTTCTCTATTTTTATTGTGATGTGATGTTTGAGACCTTCCAGTTTTATCTAATAAGTTATTTTCCCTTGTTTATGATGTATGATGTGTGATAAAGTCCTAATATATGAAAAGGGGAGGACCTGATTTCTAATCAAGGTACATTAACTATGATGCAATTAAACTCATGTAGGTGAGTTTGTGCCACCCATAGAGGATATTATCTTGACATGGAGGATGACATTTGCTAATCCATGTGTTCGTGATGGTGTGGTTAATTGGTTGTAGTGGTTGTTGGTTTAGACTGTATAAATGTTGGATGGTTGTGGTGATGTGATTGTGTGAGAGGAGGAGGTTGTAGCTGTGCAGTGATGAGGTTGTGTGAGATGTCCTATGGCTATTTGATTTATTGTGTTTGTCTGGTGGTAGCATTGAGGTATGAAAAAAAATTCTTGGGAGGTATCTCACAGGGTGGTTTTTTGGACCCCCTTTCCTTTTGGGCTTGGTTTTGGATTCTTGAAGGTAAGAATAATTTGATAGGTATCTAATGTAATGTCCTATTCCTTCCTGGTACATTAATTTTCTGGTTTTTGTGTAGAGGGTGCTTGGATGAGGCCTAGAGTAGGACTGGTGGAGTTTGGATGCTAAATGTTGGAAGTAGGGTGAATACACGATGTGTAAATCTCACACGCTGTGTAAGCGTGGTTCATGGCTTGTGAAGATATGTTCATAGGGTGTTATATGAAGTGTATATTTTTTGGATTAAATAATAAAATAGCGATGAGTTTTTAAAAGGAAACCGAACCCCAACATTTACACTATGTGTAAATGGATTACACGCCATGTAATTCCCCAGTGCAGTGCATTTTAAAGGTTGCAGCGCTTAGGTTTTTTCCAAACCCTATGATCTCTCTCATTCTAGGTAGAAAATGACTCCCCTTTTAATAATTTTGAGATTACAATATATGGTTATTGGTTCCTGTATTCCCGTCTTCAATATGTGGTTTATTCGTAGTTCCTCTTGTGCAGTTTTGGGTTGCGGGTGTTATTCTTCACCCTGTGGCACACAACGAATCAACAAGGCTTATTTGAGGTAGGGAATCCCTATTTTATCTTTTTTTTTGTATCACGAGGGAGGGTTTTAATTTTATTTATCTATGTTGTGATGGATTAATCGAAGATAAAGAATTGGTTAAATTGAAATTGAGGGGGAAAGGGGGAATGCTTTGCATGTTTTTACAGCTTTGTTATTATTATGATATTGTGGATTGTACAGGAATAATGGTCCTTTTAAAATTATGTCCATTTGGGGATTTTTTACACTATATGATATGTGTTGTGATTTTTATGACTGATGTGATTGTTTTAAAATCACCAAAATATGGAAATTGGCTAACCAATCTAATAAAATGGTTTCCCCAGGATTATGGTTTGTGTGATAATGCCCCTAAAATAAATTTGAATATGATAAAATCCCATTTTTAAATATGTAAAACTATAATGATGTGTTGTGACATGTGTCCACTCTTATAGGGCAGTGATGTGAGATTGATGTGTGGTTGGGGAATGCGGGGTTAGTGTTTTTTGGGCCATGCTTTTGGGGTGGTGAGGTGGTTTGTTTGGATGTGATTTTGAGGTGGAGATTTCTTTTTTTGGACCTAATTTTAGGGTGTAGAGGTGGTTTGTTTGGATATGTTTTAAGGGTGCTGAGGTGGTTTTTTTCTATTCTTTTGGGGTGGAAAGGTGGTGGTTTCTTTATTCTAGATACCCAGGTAGTGATGGAATAAATAATACTTTAATATTGTTTTAAATGACATGGGTTAGTTTAGTTAATATGATGTAAATGGATAATTAATAAATAAATTATGGGTTGTGTGGTAAAATGTGGTTGATTCTAAATAATGAAATGAATTGGATCGATAATGAGAATTGGTTGGAAATGTGAAATGGGGTTTTTGGTTTGCTGTGTGGTGTTATTCATTTAGAGGTGGTAGTAAAAGTGATGATGTTGTGACTTGGTTTGAATTTGGTTGTGAACCCATAGGTTGGGTTTGTGTGTGGACATACGTATATACTTTTATATTATTTATGATTTCTATATGTACCCTACCCATTTTGAGCACTATGTGTTGACACTAGCATAGTCTTGTGGGGGGTGTTTTTACTGAAATCCGGTGAGGAGGAATGATGGATCAATACCCTCTCTTTCCCACTCTCTCTTCTAGGTAAGGTAGGTATTTCACAAGACGTGATGTTTGAAGGTCTATTAGTGCATTGGATGATGGTTGTGATAGCCCAGATTTTTTTGGGTGAGATGTGATAGACCATATGTTTCAGGTGAGATATGACTGTACTTGTGGGGCAGCTTTTGGTGGGGGTCATTCATGGTAGGATGAGGGAAAGAGGTTTATGTCCTACATGTTCATGATACCCTACTATTTTGATTATGATAGTGGTTTTATTGTGGACCAGGTGTTTTTGGGAGAGGTGTGATGTGGTAGTTCTTGTGGGATAGTGATCCCATGTGTCTTTGATTGAGGTGTGCTGTGACAGTTCTTGTGGGGTGGTGTGGTATATAGATGATATGGGAGTTCCAGGACATATGATGTTGGGGTATGAGAGTGGAATACTAGAAGGAAAGCAGTGCGAGGTACCCTTGTCAATGTGATTCTTATTATATTATATTACCTAGATTTCTTTATTTGGTGAGTGTACCTTGGTGAGGTTGGGGTGGATAGTTGACCTGTTTAGGAGCTGTTGGTTCTGCTATTTTCTCATGGGTGTATCAGTATGCTATTTTCACATGTGTATGAGAGAAATTGGTTTTACTACTAAGTATACTTGTATGGTCATCCTGTGTATATAAACTGTTTTCATGTTTCTAATAGGATTGCATAGATCGTGCTAGATATTACTAGCTCAAACCCTTGGATCACTGCTACTAACTTAGCTTTTCTTTTGGGTATTTTATTTGGATACTTTTATCTCTATTAGTTTTATTTGTGCATAAATTTGGGATGGTTTTGGTTTCTTTTATATTATTTCATAGTATTTTTTAGATTATTCATCTAATCTTATGATCCTATTTATAGTATAGAGGGTAATTCCTCCCATACATAATATTTTAATACCCTCAGTTCTAGTTTTGAACCCATAGCCTAATGGAGGTGGGGCTCGGGGGTCATTATCTCTCTCCCCTCATTGTGGTATATTTCGAGGGAGGGGGGTAACATAAATACTATCCTAAACTATTATAGGCCTACTAAGTACATGTTTCATATTTACAAAGAAGACAAGGAACAATTCATCAGAGGATACACATATGCTAGTTTCTAGAAATATAAGAATGATCTTAAATCTTAGTCATGATATATATTTTTCCTTGATGGAGGATATATGAGATATAAGTGTTCTAAGAAGCCAATGGGCATTAAACCTAAATTAGAGTATGAGTATATTGTATATTTTTATTTAGATAAAGAATCATTTTTGATGCACGACTTTATACAAAAGATTTATGTGGTTCCTAACAATAAAGATGTTATCACACTGTTTTGGGATAATACTACAGTGGTGGTTCTAGCCAAGGAGTCGAGGTCACATCAATGTAAGAAACATATACATAAAAAGTATCAACTCTTTAGGGAGTTTTATCAAAGTGGAGAGGTTAATGTAAGTAGAGTTTCCACGTAAAATAACGTGGTGGGGTTGTTGACTAAATTCTTATCTTAGTTGAAGCATGAAAATCATGTGAGAGCCAATAGACTAAAAGATGTTATCAGTTGGTTGTAGTAAAAGTGGCGGTCTATTGGATTTGGTACCTTATAAATAAATAACTTTACACTTATGATTACCTATATATTCAAATACCATAATATTAATAAATATCTTATCACATTATGAGTTTTCTTCTGCCTAACATTTATGTGATAATTTTCTTAATGTATTTTTCATGTCAAAAGGTTATAGGAATTATACACTATAATGAAAACCTTTAAGTGTTATAAAAATATTATTAAACATATAGAAAATGTTTCAGATTAGATTTGTATGATGGGACACAAATTATGTTTTTACTATTAGGTGTTGGATGCTCATAAGAATACGAGGCTTCTTCTCATGAAGTTTAATCTTCAAGAAGGGGGGTTATGAAGGTAGATCCTCTAATAGAAATTCCTTATTTTATATGTTTCATTGGATATTACTATATGCATACATGTGTATGGGTCCTTAGACTTGATGTTTTTATCAATGTATATCATAAATTGATTACTTTGTTATATTTTTGAAAACTATAACGACATATACCCACGATGAAGTAGGATACATTGGGTGCATTATAAGTGATATGACATTGATTGAATAATTTAAATACTTGTCCCATCTAAGTTAATATAAGTATATATCTCAGGATCTTTGATTGAAATTAAACCACCTAATTAAGTTCATGGTCATGGTGGTTTGTCAATGAGTTTATTTTAGACAGTCAAAGAATGATATATCAAGCATATAGGTTGGTGAAACAAGTATGCAATCTATTTGATGACATATTAATAAAAATAGATTCTATTAAACTGTAGGTGTTCATATGAGGTTGTTTTCATTGCAAAATTAATTTCATTCTTTATGGGTGCCTTAATGTGTTACTAGATGCTAATCTTGGACTTTATGTCAGTTTGCTTAATGCCAACGAGAAAAATTCCTATAGGGTAACACACTAATTGTATCCAAAAATACCAGATTAAATTTTATTTGAATTTAATATTTAGAATGAATATTATTCTCAAGACTAAGGAATACTAATTATTCAGGTTATGTTGATCACACAAATTCAATCACATTATTCGATTTTAGAATATATATGATTTGAATCTTAAATAAATATTTATTCACTAGTTATTGAATATATTATTTATTCATTTATTGATTGAATAATATAATGATATTTATTTATTTAAAAAATTATTTATTATTTTAGGTTCAAGAATTGTTGAGGAGGATTGACAGATCGAGTTAATGGTATGATGAAATGATGTAGATTTTTTAATATCATTTAAATAAATATTAATTTATTTATTTAATAAATGATATTTAAATATATGTGAGTTGGTTCATGTCATGAAATATAATAATAATAATAATATTTTATTATTTTATTTGAGGTTTACTTAGAATAAACAATAAGATGAAGGATCTATGTCTAAAAAATAATTATTTAACCCTAATTATATAATCTCAATTATATCATTTATAAGGTTATGTGAATAGTTTTCATGTCATATTCTCAATAGATAATTCTCTAAGACTGAATATAATTTCTCAAAAATTATCTCAAGAATAAGAGGCAATCTTCCTCCTCCGTTTCAAGACTGGGAGGACATGATAAATAATTCTTAAAGCTTGGAAAAATTATTCTTATGATCAACAGAGAATGACTCTATACATTTTATACCACTGTGTTAGCACCTAAATTTACAATGATGAAGTTCTGTGATACAAGGATAACATGCAGATACCGATAGAGGAATTCTGATTTGGATTCTTCACTGCAACGATGATACAGAAGAAACTACTAATTTGATCATCAAAAATGAAATAATTATCAAGTTTAGGTAATTATTATTATAAATTAATCATAAATTAAACGTCAAAAAATCCCACCTAAGAATAATTTGGATTTTCATTCATCCATTTCTTTAGATTTATCCGAATAAATTGACCAAAAACATTGTTGGTCATGAGCTCAAATGATTCCATTGAACCCATGATCCTTCAAGAATCACATTAACTTTGGCCATATCATGTCAATAAACTTATTTAAATCTTTACCAAAGGTTTATTAGGCACAAGTATCCACTTTTTATTCCACAATATTAGATTTCACAATATCTACATCTCAACTTGAGAGGGATTCTTCTTTGGTTTTATCTTTTATGACTCTTTCTATTCCAAGTTGTGAAAACTTGAGGTGGGTGTTAGAGTGTTTATCACAGTTAGATATTTAATATATGAGTCAATGGTCAAAGTTTTGGCTAGGTCAATAGTTAGTCTTAAATTAATGATCTGACTTGTATATTTGTTTTTCTTATGTAAATTATAATAACTCGACCTCACATTGAGATATGGATTCTGGATACCCTCATTCAATAAATTTAATAATAATTAATTTAATTGGGGCTATCAGGGGTATTACCTAGTGGTTACATCTTTGTGGGGTCTTAAGGAGGTCTTAGGGGTGGAATAGAATGGAATGGAATGACTTATCAAGTTAAGTCATTATTTGGAATATTTTTTTATGGGTTATGATGAAAAGTTATGGTCAGACCCCCGTTTTACCATCCAAATCAAATGGTTAGTGATGGAATGGTCTGGAAAATATATATTTTATATAAAAATACATATAACTAAAACTAATAAAAATAAAATGAATGAAAAAATAAAAAAATAAAAATTATGAATGAAGGATTTTTTTTAATTTTATAAATAATTATTTCACAAAACAATTTTATTCCCTTGGAAAGCTCCCAAATAATGAAACATTGATTTTAGTTTCATTCCATAATGTTCTATTAATTATTAATTTATTCCATACTATGAAAACATACATAATATGAGTATGGTAACTCATTGAGTTTTAAATTAAATACACTATCATAATAAAAAATCGATTAACCTACTCAATGCATATTCTATGAAAAACACTTTAATTTACACTAGGTCGATATTTGATATGATACCAAGTAATATTATTCATCCTAGAATGATTCAATATATGATAACATATTTGTGATTATGTAGAAAATTTTCATGGAGAAAATGAATGATTGGTATTTTTGGATGAGAAATGAAACTAAAGCCTTGTTTTACACGATCTCCTATACATTATTATTCATATTTAGGTTATCAAACCTTGTCTTCCCTTGGAAGACCCTTCAAGTTTTTGGACTCTCATATCTACACACATTTCTAATTGATATACCATCATACACAATAGGATAGTACCCACTATTGGCATATTGTAGAACAATGATAAATAGGAAGTGGTTTCTGTTACACTATAAACCATCTCACTCCTTAATTCAACCATATTTATTCAACTATGGGCCAACCAGGACTAGGAAATCTTACATATATATTCATAATAAATAGCCTCTGGCCACCACCTCTCATAGATTCCCTTCTAAATCGTCACCTTCATAGAGCAAATCTCTATGGACACCATAAGTATACTCATAATAGACCCATGGTACACCCCGTTCACCACCCTCACAAGGCCTCCGATTTGAGGGATCAATGTTTCTTGATCCACCCTATCCACCTGCACCACATGGTTTCTCTACAACATCTCAATATTCTCCATGTACCGATTTTCCACCTTACTCACCCACCCCTTCTACTTATAGTACCCCTTCTTTACCAGCACCTTGCTCATCACCTTCACCCTGATCCCCTCACACCCCCACTAGTCCTTTCATTTGCGCATATATTTTTACTTATCCTCCTCTATCACCAATTCATTGTGTTCCAAATCACCACCATTGCCATTTCTCTTCCATGAACCACCAACTCCATTCCTCTCCACCCTGAATCTTTCTAATAATAGGTTTGAACACTCACCCTCGGGCTTGGATGATGATGATACAAGCACAAATTCAACCTTCCCACCATTCTTGATCTTTATTGATATGATCATTAGGATATAGATTGGTGGTTGTGGTGATTAATTGACCAGCCTTCTCAATATGCCTATGGATCTCCCTCACAATCTTCTCCTCCTCCACCGTGTCCACCTCGGACCACTTATGCTTCAGCCTCTCCTAGAAAAGGGTCCCAGAGTCCTGATCAATGTATGTGATGAACCAACCATTTGGTGTCTCCTAGACCTTTCACATCTAGGTCTGAACCAGGTACTTCATAGACTCTGTTACTATGTCCTGCTTCGTGGAGTTCATTTGTATGTGGTGGCAGATGGTAATGTACTTGTTGTAGACAATGGTGGGGGTGATGTGACTGAAGAAAAAAAGAACTTTCATTTTAACAATCAAAGAAAAAAAATAAAGTCTCACAAGTGGTGATCTAAAAATACCACAAGATATTTTTTCATCCCCTTTTATTTGATACAGTTTTTGATGGATTTTGGGGTGAGAAACTCATTCTTTCCCATTAGAAATTATTAACTTGAAAATCAAGTCTCACAAGTCAAAAAAAGTACTTTCATTTTAACAATCAAATAAAAAAAATCATTATGAGTGAATTTTATAACAAGTATGATAAAAATTTTACTGAAAAATGACTATAATATAAAAGAATAAATTTCATGTACAATCACCATAACAAGATGAAATCTATAAAGGATTCCAGTCACACCTAGAGCCCTGATCAGAATTTACAATTACCAATAGAATAAATAATGATGATCATTTGAAAATGAATAAATTTTGAACATCAATCAACTAATGTCCAAACTAAATTATTATTATTTTTTATGAGAAAAAATTCTTATACTAAATATTAACTAAATATAAAAAATCAAAAGGTTCCTGTTAGAATCATCACAAATATAAAAAGTTTAGATGAAATGAAAATATTTTTTAAAGAGAGTAAATTTTACTGATCAAGCATGAATAGTTATAAAATAAATTTATGTTCAATCACAACCTTATGTATTTAACACACTTATTCCATCATTTTAATTAAATTCAAGTTATTTTTTGTAAAATAAGATAGACATGTGCCATCCACCTAGTGGGTACTCCCCCTAATGCTTTCTAACATCCCTTCAACTTAAACCCAACAAGAATGCACCACCAATTTTCATTTTAAAATCAAAAATATGCTTCATTGGATCATTTTTTAAAACACGTGGTGGGAAAAACACTTACTTTCCTTCTAATCTAACAAAAAATTACTAATAACATCATTTAATAACACATGATTCATCCATGTCAATATTTTTGTAGAAATGGAAAATAATGATGGAATAGATTGTGGAATATAAATAGATTTTAGAGGCATGAATTGAATAGGATGTTAAGAAAATTTTTACGAATACCACCTAATCTACTTCATACTGAGTCAAGAAGATAGATAAATTTACTGAGGTATTTTGTGTACCCTTTTTTGTCTTGGAATTCATTCCTTGTCGGATCGTTGATACCAAATAAGATAGTGGGAAGGTTCGTATGAGATCTAATGATTCCATAGAATTGTGATGGAGAGTCAAAAAGATCATTACAAAAATGGAGACCTGGAAATAGAAAAGTGAGTGGGGTTTAGGAAGGGGGGATTAGTGATTGGGGATTTGGGTGAGTGCTAGAGAAACCAATAATCCAATAGGTAATGTTTATTATATTGAGAGGGAAAAAAATAAATTTTATTTGACTGAATATAATGATAGTATGATAGAAAAGTTATAAAATTATATTAACAAAATAAATATAATTATTTAAAAATATTTTTATGATTATAATAAATATAAATAAAATTTCAATTATTATACTTTTAATTTCATTTTTTATTATAAGACATTTATAATTTTAATAATTTAAACTTTAATTAATACTAATTATAGTTAAATTTTAAGTTCATGTATATATTTATTCTCATGGTACATGTAAGGGAAAAGACACTTTGGTATGCTTAATTATGAGTGGTTGGCTGAGGATATTAGAATCAGGCTTGGGGAAAACTTGAAGAATCATTTTGAAAGACATCATATCTTCATTTTATCCGCTTATTTTGGTTTAGTTTTGCATATGGTGACTCATAGAGTGACTTTAAATTTTGTGTTGTATTACTGTATGACATTACATGAATATTTTAGGGTTTGAGATATTCATTAGTTATAATGTTTTGATTTATTTTCCATCGCTTGATTCTTTATATGGTGATCGCCATTATGACCAGAGAGCACACATGAGGCTATACGGGTCTCCACCTTGGTGGCACTATTATTTCAAAACAACACATTACAATATAGAACCATCAGTTTTATTATATTTTATTTCAATATTTGGAAATATTTGTAGAAAGGAGAAATAATGATCAAAACTTTAGAAGCAAACTTTTTTCTGACCAACACATTTGCAGTAGAAGTTTAAGTTACCAAGGAGTATGGAATAAGATTTATATTCTATAGATTGTTGTTTTGTTTAGTTGTTTTTAGGATCTAGAACCTATTTTTTCTTTTTAAAATATATATCAATGTAATTTCCCACCGCCTTAACCATTTTACAATTTTTAGATTCTTTTATAAGTTTTCAATGGTATTACAAATAAAACTCTTTTATGAAAACATATTTTAATGTGTTGCTTTCATTTTATTTTATTCTTAAAAATAAAATAATTTATTATGAAACTGATATTTCTAATGAATTGATATATTATTAACTTCGTGTTCATTAATTTTCTCTTGAAACATTCACTTTATTATGATCATCATTCATTGTACATTATACATCTCTTAAATATTCATATTCTTTATATTGTGGATATGATTATTGCCTAAATTGTATACCATTTATATATATGGTGTTTTACTATGAAATTTACTTGATTGGATGGGGAAATAGTAATATTCCATATTCATTACTTATTATGGATATTTTTTATAAGACATATTGTTTTTGAATTAAATTAATCATTAAATGTATAAGGAATGAATTAGACAAGAAGTGAAGGGTTGGGGACAGTTATAGATATCCCCCTAGTGCATTAAAAGGTCTTATTAGACAATCAATTGGCTAGACTTATTATATGGGTTTTTGGTATATACCTAAACATCAATTAAAATATTTTGGAACATGACTTTAATGATATATTGTGATGTCTGAGATCATGGCATCAAACATTAAGCATTTCCTTCATTCAGAATTTAGTTATTATTATACATGAAATTTCTACATTAATATTATCCATGGATGCATTTAATGCTCAAGTTATTGATTAAATGACATGTTTTTTAGTTATTTACCTTTCCATGTTGATTATGTATTATTATCTCATGATATGTTCCTTTTAATGTAACCCTTACTGATCGTTTGAGCTCACCCTTATTTTATTTTCCTTTCCCCATTATATGAAGAAGGAATCATTGAATAAGTTCAAGGATGATTTTTTTTACTATTACTATGTTTTATATTTTTTTCAATATAAAAAATGGTAATCATGTATATATTAAGTTCTTCAAGAATATTAAACTATATGGTCCTTGGATATGCGATCGCTTGTAACTTATGCCAATGTAATAATGTTTCCACTGACTTTGGGTTACTGGAGTTGGGGTCTTTACAACTTTGATCATGGTTACATCATATACAAAATTTTATTCAAGATATAAATATCATATTTTTTCATTATATTAATATTTAAAATCATCCATAAAAGGTAGAGTATAAAAATTAATTACACCATTAATGGAGATGGTAGGTTGTGCGTACGCATGAAGGCTGTTTTCACTTTTTGATGGATGAGACGAAAGAATAGTAAATAAGAATTGAAATTTATAGAATAATTATTATATAATATATATTATATATATTAATTAAATATATCTTTACTACTATCCAATTAAATTATAAATGAAAAAAATCACATCTCTTCGTGGAGGTGGTAGTCAACACATACATACAAGAAACATTATCATTTTCTAAAAGATGGGAAGAAGGTGGATAATGGTTATTAACTCATCATAATAAAAATTTAGTATATTTAAAATATTTAATTCATTATTTTATATTAGATAAAAAATATTTATATAAGGTATAATAATAAATAAATTTGAAAATTCCCGGTTAAGAGTTATACCTCTTTGCTGAGAAACCTTCTTTGGATTACACCTTAAGCCTTGAAAGGTTGGTCTTTTGAAAAGACCAGAAACTCTAAGATGTGTTGAAGAAATAAAGGATGATATTAGGGTATATATTTTCTGAGATATAAAGATAAAACATTTTGAATAATGAAGGATACGAGGTTCCCTTTTATAAGTGAGGAGAGAGGCACTCTTAGAATTATTTAAAGTGTTAAATTGATATTAATTAATTTTTATAAAAAAATGGATCCAAACTATTATAATTATAATATAATATTAGTTTTATTCTAAATCCTCTAATACGATAAAATTTTAACAAGTTTTGGTTATTTTTTTACCCTTATCTCTTAGTCTTAACTCTTTGTTAACCCTTTTGACAATTATCACAATATTAGAGTTTTATACTCTTTAAGGGTTAAGAATGTTATCATAAAAGGAAAGGTGTATTTTAAATGGAACATGGTTGATATTATCAAACATATCTCATTTAATTGTCCAAAGATATCATTTTTATGAATTTTAAATCATTTAATAAAATATTTTTTATTATAAAATATCATTAATGTCATTTTTGTAACTATTCATTTAATTTGTCTTTGAAAAAAACATGATAGAAAAATAATTTGAATATAAAATTTCCATACATCCATAATATGATATATTTTTCATTAAAATTAGTGAGACACTATAACTTACTAAAAAAATTACTTTCAGAGTTTTTAAAACCATTTACTTAACTTTTCTACTGCCTGCACAAGCATTGGTCAGTGTTGCGTATGCATTCAAACTAATTATTTCATTACAAAAAATTAAAAATAAACTATAATGATAAAAATAATTAATATTTAAAATAAACATTTAGAACTAAACATAATTCTTTTATCCCTATAACAAAATATTATAGATATTAGAAGTAAGAAAGTAACATTTTTGACTTTATCTTTTACTAACATTATAAAGGTCAAAATCAAAGTTAAATGGAAGCAAACAAAAAATTACTTTGGTTACTATTCACATCGACTAAAAATAAATGGTAACTATTTACAAAATTTGTATCTAATGATTCAAATATTGAATCCATTTTTCAAGATTCAATTTCTAGAAGTGGCAGAAAATAATTTAAGATAAAAACACAAAACCCAATGAAAAAGAGTTTTTCATAAAAATTCCTTTTTAAGTATAAAAATATTTTTAATGAATTCAACCATAAAATTGATTCTAATGAACTTAATTGGATTATTAATAATATAATATAACTAATTTTACTTTTAACCCATTTTAAAATAGAACATAAATTTTTAAATGCATGAAATTAAAATAGAGTTTTCAATAAAAATTAGTATTTTTTATTGTTCACTAGAAAATCAATATTTTCATAAAAACACAAAAAATACACCATAATATAATTTTGATATGATGGTTTTAAAAAAAATATCTTTTTTATCAAATTATATTTCTAAAATTTCCAAAAAATAATTATAATTTCACTCCCAAGATGTAATAAAACTCATTTTTGAAGAAAATGTATTTATGAAGAATAAAATGAATTTATTAAAAATTGAGTGATTATTTATTAAGAATTATTAATAAATTTTTATTGAGTAATAGATTTATATATATTTCATAATGTGGTTAATCTGATTTATACCCATAAATTCAATGGCTAGGCGATAACTGTCACATAATAATATTTATTTAGCATACCGTGGTTTGTTTAAACTCAAATTTATGTGTAAAGAAAAATATCAATGAAATAAAATTTATGTATAAATAAATATATCATAAAATCTTGGGGTGTTAAAATTATTTTCATTTTCACATGGTATACATATCTCCAAGAAAATGTTTCCTCAGATAGAATAGGGGAGAGAGAGAATGATCATAATTACTTACACATTAGTGATATGATTTTCCATGTATGTTATATTATATACTAGGCTTGATGTTGCCTATTCCTTGAGCATTATAATGACCTGAAAATTTTGTAATAGAAGAAATATTATTTTATAATGACTATTTTATTATGGTCACATAAAAAGACTATTACATTTCATAAAAATATTACACATCATGTGTAAATATTGACTAGTACAACTAGGAATAGTAGAGGGATATAGATTTGGAATAATAATACATTCACTAAACAAACTCTATTGGATTTAATTCCCCCAAGAAGATCTCCCTTGCCATAAATATCATAAAAATAAATAAAATCATTAGGAAAATAATTAACATTATCAAAGGATGTGTAAGAACCTTTGTAAGTGAAATAGTGAATGATGAAGAGAGAATGATGGTTTATTTATAAGGAAATATGGTCATTCAGCATGAGGAAAATTGGAAAATATGGCTGATGGGAATTATGACTATTAATCGATAAGACAATTGGTCATTATTATTTTTGGTTATGTAGATGCATTTAAGTGACTATCAATATTATTTAATGATATAATCAAAATTGTATATTTTGCTAAAAATATGTTTTATAAAAAATATATAAGTTTTAAATAAAATTTATTTTCATTAAATAACATTATAAAAAAAAATTTAAATGATAATATATTTTAATGAAGCCCATGTAATATTTATAACGAGAGAGTTTATTATGTCATTAAAACTGTTAATTTTCAATAAAAAGAGTTTTTTTATTTAAAATTTAAAATTAAATTTTTTTAAGATTTATCTTAATTAAATAAATATAATTTTTGTATTCACTACATTTAAATTATCTTATGTTGAATTTATGGTTCTAAAAAATTTGATTTTTGGGTTAGAAAGTGAAAATACTATTTTTTACAAAATACAGTAAATATTTTGATATAATTCAGATTTGATCATGATTTAAATTTTATTAATACATATTTTGTTCAAAAATTATTTAAGTAATAACATAATACATAATGAAATACATTTATAAACACATGCATGGCATTTTGAAAATCCAAATTTATTCTTTTCTAAAAAAACTTTTTCAATGAGTTATACGTGTTTCATATTAAAATACACTTTTATCAATTTTATAAATTTAATCAGGTAAAATGGATTAAATATTTGTAATTATAAGGTTCAAATTAGTTATTATATTCATTTTAATTTTTATTCACAAAAAAAATTATCATGGTAAAAGAGTTACCATGTATAGGTAAAATAATGTAAAAGGTTAAAATTAAAAGGTAAAGACTTAAGAAAAAATAAATTGAAATAATTAAATGGGAGGTTGATCTTTCAGAACATCCTTAACAAAAATTTACAACATTAATTATCATCCAAATTATTTGAAATTAATTCCACCAAAAAGTGGTTACCTTTAAATACAAATAATCATTATTTAATCACTGAAAATCACTCCTCCTCTAGTAGAAATACCCCCATTACCTCCTCACTCTCCACACCAAATCCGTTGATCATTTATATTCTCTAAATTACCCACTAAATAGTCTCTCTAAGTTTGTTTTAAGGTTCTATGTAGTGTCTCTTTAGATTTAAAAACCATCCTCCCAAGGTAATGGATTTATTCCTCCACCTTTTCAATTCAAGTACTTATTTCGTATATGTCTTTTGATTCCCAATTTATTATGTTGTCAAGTTTATATAAACACCCAATTTATTTTATATATTATGTTTTGTTAATGAGATGTTTTTCCCTCTATTTAAACCCATAACAAGACTCATTTTATATACCCGTTATGCTGCCAAAATAAACCCTGGATTTTCCAAATTATATTTTCATGCCATGAATACCCAACCCTATTTTCATTTTAGGGTATTCATTCTAATGTATCTTTAAACTATTGATTGGGGAAATCCATGTATTAAACCCAAATTCCCTACTAATGGGTTATAAATGATATGAACTTATGATTTTTGATCAATATGGAACACATAATATTAGACATAAGAAAGGTGTGCCCTGATAGCACTCCAATGCATTGGGTAAAGAATTAATCTATAGTGATGAAATGTTCATGATACCTTGGAATAATTCCTTGGTAAATTTTTTGATTCCTTGTTCAAAATACTTGGTAATATGTTTTAATACACCTTAGTGATGAGAAATAGTGATATGTTTATGAATGTATCAATGTTTATATTGTTACCATATTTCCTTGTTATGCCTCTTGTTATTATGTTCATGTACTTATGTTATGCCTCATGTTCTTTTGTACATGTTCTTATGTTATGCTTCATGTATCACCTATGATGTCCTCTTATATTTTTTATCCCTTACTGAGCTTTATGATCTCCCCTTTCATTTGATAAATTTCTCTAGGAAATCCTATGTAGTGAGATGATCTAGGATTGGAAAATAAGTAAGTCTTTCAAGAGGATTTTAAATTTGTTTATATTTATTTATTATACCACGAATGTAATTTACTATATACCTAGTTTCCAAGACACTAAACCTCTAAATATCCTTTGAAGTTATTAAGGTAATATTTGGTTAAGGAATTATGTTAAAAGTCATGTATTTAATAGGCTGGTTTCCATAAGCATGGTAGGAAGATATTAAGCAGAGCTAGGGGAGCCACATTGGATAGCAGTAAATACAATCCTAAATTATTCAAGGTGTACTAAGGATATGTTTGAGGTTTATGGAGAAGATGAGGAATAAGCAGGGGATGCACAAATTCTAGTTTTCAAACATACTATAATGATCTGAAATCATAGTCATGATATGTGTTATTCCTTTATGGAGGATCTGTGAGCTAAAAGAGTTTTAAGAAACTAGTGGTCATTAAACCTATAATAGTGTCTATGTATATTACAAATTCTGATTCATCTAAAGAAGAAATTTTAATAGGCAACTTTATACAAGAGCTTTATGTGGTTCCCAATAGTAAATATGTTATCACACTATATTGGGATAATACTGAAGCTATGGTTCTAGTCAAGGAGTCAAGGTCACATCAATAGAAGAAATATATAATTCAAAAGTATCATATCTCGAGAGAGTTTTATCAAAGAGGAGAGTTCACAGTAAGTATAGTTTCCATAGAATATAATGTGGTTGGATCATTGACTAAAGTCTTATCTTACTTAAAGAATGAATATCATGTGAGAGCTAGTGAATTAAAAGTTTTTATCAGTTGGTTGTAGTGAAAGTGGGGATCTGTTGGAGTTGGTTCTGTAGAACTAACTAATTTTTTACCTTCGATTACCTATATATTAAAATAATAGAATAATAATAACTATCTTTTTCATATGATGAATGTTCTTCGGTGTAACATTTATATTATAATGTCTTTAATGTATTTGTCACATTGAAAGGTTATAGAAATTTTCCTCTATAATGAGAACCTTGAAGTGTTATAAAAATATTCTTTAACATATATCCAATGGCCTAGATGGAATTTTTTTGATGGGAAACAAATGATTTTTTTATTGTGAGGCTTTAGATGCTCATAAGAGGATGAGGCTTCTTCTCATGAAGTTTAATATCCAAGAAGAGGAGTTATGAAGACAGACCCACCAATATAAATTCCATATTTTATATGTGTCATTGGATATTACTATATGCATGTGTGTTTATTGGTCATTAGACTTGATATTTTTATTAATGTATATAATAAATTTAGTAATTTGATGTATTGTCAAAAACTGTAATGAAATATGCTCACAGAGAAGTAGGATGCATTGGGTGCATCATAAGTGACATGACATAGATTGAATAAGTCAAGTAAGGATTTATCCCATCCGAGTTAATATAAGTAAGTATCCTAGGATCTTTAATTAAAATTAAACTATCTAATTAATTTCATGGTCATGGAAGTTTATCAATGAGTTTATTTTAGAAATTCAAATAAAGATACATCAAGAATATATTATGGTGACACAAGTATGAAATTTGTTTGATGAGATATAAAGACAAAGAGATTCTATAAGACGATAAGTGTTCATTTGAGTTTGTTTCCATTGAAACATTAACTTCTTTCATTATGAGTTTCTGAATGTGTTTCAAGATGTTAATATTGGACTTTAGGTTAGTTCTTTTAATTCCACCAAGAAATAGGCATCAATGGTCACACACTAGTGTGACCCTCTTGTGATTTAGCCTCTCCTTGAAAATGGTCTTAGAATATCGATCAATGTTGGTGATGAACCAACATTTCATCATCTCTTCGACCTTGAACTTCCCATTCCAAACCATGTACTTCACAAACCCTATTAGTGTATACCACTTCATAGAGTTCATGTTGATGCGGTGGAGGTTAGAAAAGTACTCGTTGTAAACAATGGTGGTGCTGCTGCGATTAAAGCAGTGGATGTGATTCATGTGCTCAAGGAACAACACATCAAACTCTTTTTAGTAGCCGTCGATGATGTAGTTTGGGTTTAGGCCAAACAACTCCATATTTCACTGGTGGCTCTCACTCATGCAGTGGAACTTAAACCCATTATTGTCCCAACACTGCTTCTGGGACATCTAACAATACCACCAATTTTTTTTTCATCCCCTTGGATTTGATACAGTTCATGATGTATTTCGGGGTTAGAAACTCGTTCTTTCCCATTGGAAATTCTTAACTCAAAAATCAAAGTCTTACAAATCAAAAGTAAAAAAAGCACATTAATTTTAACAATCAAATAAAAAAAATCATTATGATTGAATTTTTTAAGTAGTATGATCAAAACTTTGCTGAAACATGACTGGTAGAAAAGAATAAATCACATGAAAAATCACTACAACAAGATGGAATCTCTAAAGGTTTCTAGTCATACCAAGAACCCCAATCAGAAGTAATGACTACCAATGGAAAAAATAATAATGAATATTTGAGAATACATAAATTTTGAATAGTAATCAACTAATTTCAAAACCAAATAATTATATTAATTTTCAATGAGATCAAATTATTATACTAAATCTTAACTAAATATAACATCTTATAAGATTCCTTCTAGAATCATCACAAATATACAAACAAGTTCAGATGCAATGCGACCATTTTTTAAATAGAGTAAATTTTAGTGATCAATAAATACTATTTGTAAAATCTATTTATGGTCAATCATAACCTTATGTATTTAACACACTCATTCCATCAATTTGATTAAAGTTAATTTTGGGAAAATAAGTAAAACTTGTTCCATCCACCTTGTGGGTACCACCCAATGCTTGATAACATCCCTTCAACTTAAACCCAACAATAATACACCACCAAGTTTCATTTGAAAATAAAAAAGAAAATTCAATAGATATTTTTTTTCAAACATGTGGTGGGAAACATGCTTGTTTTACTTCTAATTTCATGAAAACTTACTAATAACATCATTTTATAAAACTTGATTCAACCATGTCAATATTGCATTAGAAATGGAAAAAAATTGTATAATAGATTGCTGAATAAGTTTAATACCTATAAATGGATTTTAGAAGCCTGAATTGAATAAGATTCTAAGAAAACTCTGAAGAACACCACCTAATATTCTTCAGATTGAGTCGAGAAGATTGATAACTTTACTGAGGTATTTTTTTTCACCCTCTCTTTGGATTTAAATATGTTTAATTCTAGATTATTGATGTCATATTTGATAGTGGTAAGGTGTATCTTATATCTAATGAGTCCATAGTATTGTGACAGAGAGTCAGAAAGATCATTTCTAAAATGGAGACCTAGAAATGGATGAGTGAGTGGGGTTTAGGAATGGGGGATTGGGGATTAGGGATTTGGGTGAGTGCCAAAGAAACCGATAATCTTATAGGTAATGTTTGTTATATGGAGGGAGTGGGGAAAAATAAATGTTATTTGATTGCATATAATGATATTACTATAGACTGGTAAGAAAATTATAATTATAAAAAATAAATATAATTATTCAAAAATATTTTTATTATTATTATAAATATAAATAAAATTTCAATTATTATAGTTTTAATTACATTTTTTATTATAATATATATTGAAATGAAACCCATACCTCACAACGAGGTAGGATGCTTAATATATAGATGAGAAAAGGATTAAAAAAATAACCCACACCGATGTGGGATACAAATATTAAAAATATATAATATTCTAATACTCTTAACACTCCCCCTCAAGCTGAGACATATATATTTATCATGCCCAACTTGAAATACAAAAAATGGACACATGGTCCAAGAACCCCTATTGTGAGAACATTTGAAAGTTGATAAGAGGTGTGAACAAGGATGGGGGTGATATTCTTCTTCTAAATTTTTTCTTGGATGAAATGAAAATCAAATTCAATATGTTTTGTATTCTCATGAAATACTGTATTTTTGGTGATTTTGAGAGAAGCTTGATTGTCACACCAGATATGTGCCAGTTTCTTGGAAGTATACTTAATCTCTTGAAGAATTTTTTGTGCCCAAATAATCTTTACAATCACATATTTCATGCCATAATACTTTGACTCTGCACTTGATCAAGCAATAAATTTATACTCCCTTCTTCTCTATGAGGTCAAATTTTTATAAAAAAAATACTGCAAAACCAAACATAGATCTCTCATAAGAGTGTCATCCAACATAATATGCATCACAAAATGCCTCAATATCAATATTCCCATGATTAGAATATAGAATATCTAAACCAAGTTCCTTTTTCACATATCTACCAATGCTAAGAATAGCCTCTCACAATGTTTTTATTGGAGATTCCATAATATGTCTCATTTTTTAACCACACAAGCAATATCAGGTCAAGTTATCATCAAGTAGTTGAGCTTCCCAACAAGTTGTCTATATCTATCAGGTGATGGAAACATCTCACTGTCAGTATAAAGTGACCTTTCTCTAGGTTTTGAGGGGTGATTCAACTAAGCCATCTCGAGTCATGCTAGTCTTCTGCATAAGATCAAGAGCATACTTTCTCTAAGATAAAAAAATATTATTATTACATCTCAAGACCTAAATTGTCAAAAAATGTCTCCGTGGACCCAAATCTTTTTTTTTGAAAATTTTGAGGAAGAAAGGCTTGATTCGACGAATTCTATCAGCATCACTATCAATAACCACAATTTCATCCACATAAACTACTAAAATAATGCTTCTTAATAAAAATTGATGATTGAAAATAGAGGAATCCTTTATGATTTTTCACATGCCAAAGCTATGCATAATGGTGCAAAAAATGGATGAACCAAGCATGTGGTGACAGTTTGATCCCATACAGTGATCGATGAAGGCAAAAAATCTTGGTAGACTCCCCCTGAGCAATAAAATCAAGTGGTTTCTTTATATAAACTTCTTCATTAATAAAATTATTAATAAAATCATTTTTAATGTCCAACTGATGGAGAGGACATTGAGAGGAGGCAACAAGAGAGATAAGTAGGTGAACCGAGGCCATATTTTCTACTAGAGAGAAGGTGTAAAAATAATCAACTCCATATATTTTCACATAACCTTTGGAAACAAGGAAATCCTTGAGATGATTAAGAGATCCACCAGCATTGACGCAAATCGTATAGATCCATTTGCAACCAACCACCTGATTACCTGAAGGAAGAGGGACAAAAACCTAAGTATGGATGGAATCTAGAGCATAAAGTTCATATTTCATAGCCTGTGACTAGCCGGGATGAGATATTGGCCTCAAAAAAAGTTTGGTGTTGAGTGAGCATCCATTTTCACTATAACTTGTGATCCAGACACACATAATTCATTATAAGCCTGATAAAAGTATGATCCTTAGAGAAGTGAAATAGGTAACTTAGGTGATAGAGGATCAGGAGAAGGTAAGTCATCAGGTGTGGTAGAATTATCAGGTTTCAGGGTGGAAGATGGGATAGGTCTGTGAGTATATACTTGGAAAAATCATTATTCAATGACATCACTAAGAAGAGATATGGGTGGTGGTGTATCGAGAGAATATGGTAAAATAACTTTATAATTTGGAACAGTGGATAGTGGTGGGAACTCGGAAACATAAATAACTAATGACTCGATAAAGGAAACATCAACTAAGATAACATAACAATAAAAATTTGTAGAGATGTATCGATAGCCACATTGGGTGAGAGAATCACAAAGAAAGATTTATTTTAGAGCACACACATCAAACTTATTAATCGAGGGTAGAATATCTCAAACATAAAACACATATCCAAAAATGCATAGGGGTAGGGAATAAGGGGATGTTGTTGGAAATAAATAATGGAAATATATATCCCATTGAAGAGAATACAAGGGAAGTCTATTGATAAGATAGTGAGTATGAGAATGAAATCACCCCAAAAAATAGTTGGAACTTTCTTCTAAAATAAAAGTGCATGAGAAACTTCTAATAGATAGTGGTTATTTATTTCAACAACACCGTTTTATCAAGGTGTTTCAGGACAATAATTATGATGGATAATATCATTGTCATCTAGAAAATAATATAATGATCTAGATAAATATTCAAGACCACTATTAGAATGGAAACATTAAATTTTAGTGAAAAACTATGTGGTGATTTCTTGATAATAGGACCGAAACATGGTAAAGATTTCAGAACAAATTTTCAGCAAATAGACCCAAGTAATCCATGAAAAATCATTGATGAAAGCAACAAAATATCAATAAACCAATTTAGATGGAATAGGATTGGGCCCCCAGATATCAAAATGAAGCAAATATAAAGGAGTGGATGCATGGGGAATTGCATGGGGAACATAGGTGACCTGATGATTCTTTTCATAGTGATAAGATTCACATTCAAAAAGAATAAGACGAACCAAATTTGGATTTTTTTTTAAAAAAATGGGGGTAGGTGGATGACCAAGTAAATAGTGAACCCATAGGAAATGATCAGAGGTGGTATGATAGGTGAAAGATAGGCATGAGTCAAGCATATACACACCACCCTGAATATGTCCACTACCAAGCATCCTAGTCATCAAATGCTACTGAAATATAACCAAATAAGGTGGGAAGATGGCCAAAAATGTAAGCCGGTTGTAATTTTACTAATATATAGTAAATTAAATGAAAAAATGGGAACAAAGGCAACAATAGATAGTTTCAAGCCTGATATAATCATACAACTCCTGTAATAATAAATCTTCACTGTCTGATCATCGACCACAATAATATTACCTCCAGTGAAGTTCAATCTATGGGACCAAAGAATACCTACATCCCTAGTGATGTGCTTCGAGTCAACAGAGTCAATGACCCATGAGGTGGACTATTGGGATAAACACACCACTGGAGTATTTCCATGGAAAATAGTAGTGATTAATGATGCCATAGATTGTGTGCTGAAAATTCATGTCGATTAGGTACCAAATCTATACAGTTGGTAGAGAATAAGTATTTAAATTGCACAAATAGAACATCCTAGTATCAATTAGATAGAAGAAATATCCACATGGATGGTGGTAAGGTTCTACTATGCATTTTGGGGTGTTGCATATTCACATTGAGAGAGGCGACATAAAATAGGTAATGGAACTGGAGAGCTGTAAGAATAGAGGTCTTCCCATAGGGAGGGGTAGAAAGCAAGAACGCCGCATAAGAGGGTTGGTGAATAGGGGGGATCACGCTGGAGGCCATCACATAGGAGGTGCGGGTGCATATAATGGACGATGTGAAAGGTGTCATGCAAGGAGGGGAGACATAGAGGGAGGGGTTAAACCCCCTATTATATGATGTTGAAATGAAACTCAAACCTCATAATGAGGCAAGATTCTTAATTTATGGATAAGAAAAAGAATACAGTAGATAACTCACACCAATATGGGATACAAATATTAAAAATAACTAATATTCTAATACTCTTAACAATATATTTATAATTTTAATAATTGAAACTTCAATTAAGAATAACTATAGTTATATTTTACATATATGAGGATTTATCACCTCATGATATAGGTAAGAAAAAGGACACTGTGGTGTGATTAAGTATGAGAAGTTGGGCGAGGATATGGGAATCTGGTTTGGGGGTAGTTCTAAGACTCATTTTGGAAGATCTTAGGTCATCGTTTTATCTTCTTATTTTAGTTTAGGTTAGTATTTGGACACTCATAAGGTGAATTTGAATTTTGTGTTGTATGATTGTATGTCATTACATGTATATTTTTAGGTTTGAGATATTCATTAGTTATGATGGTTTGATTTATTTTCCACTACTTCATTCCTTACTTGGTGACTATTATTGTGATTAGAGAGTTCACATGAGGCCATACGAGTCTCCACCTCGTTAGAAATATTATGTTGGAATAACACATTACAATATGGCTCCATATATTTTTTTATATTTGATTTTGATACTTGGAAATATTGGTAGAAAGGATAAATAGTGATCAAAACTTGATAAGAAAACATGTGACTAACTAGCATATTTGTAGTGGAAATTCATGTTACCAAGGAGTATGTAATGAGATTTATATCTAATAGATTGTTGTTAGGTTGATTTTTAGGGGATATAATTTTCATGAGTTATGAATTATTTACTATCTCTTGATTAGGGAGGCAAGAGTGTGTGTTCATACATCATACTTGGCACATAGAATCATGAAATTTTCATGATTTAAAGTGATAGTGATTTTATTTAAATTGATATAGTAAAATGGATTTAGATAAATAATTGAATCACTTAAAAATTTAATTAATGATTTCTTGAATAAATTATTATTGGTGAATTAATTAGCCAAAAAAAGTGAGTAAAATGTGATGGATTAATTAATATGCTATCATGACTATTACATGTATGTCCATGGAAAGTTCACTGGGGATTTATAGACATGTGATTTTTGGAGTATGGAATGATGGGAAATTTAGAAACAATTTATTTAAAATAGAAAGGATTTTTGTGGATTTTTTTGTATGGAATGATTTGTTATTTTAAGCCATGATTGATATTCATTGTTGGTGATTTGAATTTTGATATTATAGAAATATGGAACCTAAAAAGCATGTTGTGGGATTCCATGGGGGTAAATCTAGGAAAAGGCCATATGTTGAGGAGCTTTAGGAGGGTGAAGCAGAGCATGATCCACTAGTATAAGTTCCTGGGGCTCCGACTGATGTCCAACTTACAATGAGTAAGAAACGGGTGATTCATGTTGTAGAGAGAGGTATTTTGAGTGGTGTGAAGTAAGATAATATATAATATAACCCATAATTTCCAGGTGAAACATCCTCTAAAATTAAAGGGTGATATATGACCACAAGGTGAAAAAGAAAAGATTAAGGGGATCTTTAGGATCACTAAGCTGATCGATACTCCAAAAGAACAGAAGGTGAAGTTTGTGGTGTTTATGTTTTAGGAACTAGAAAAACACTAGATGACTTAGTTAAGGATAAGAAGATTGAAGGTTTATCATGGTATGAATTTGAAACTCTATTTTATGATTAGTTTTATCCATACATTCTGAATATGGATAAATCTCAATATTTTATGGAGCTTAAGAAAAAAACGAAGGTGGTTCTAAAATTTTCATCAAGGTTTATTAACCTATTCAGGTTTGCAACAATCTTGGGTGGAGATGAGGCAATGAATTCTCAATGGTTTTAGATCATATTGTAACCAACTATTTGAGTTTAGATGAGGCCAGTGTTGTTAATTTATGACCATGGCAACTCTTTAACCTAGAATAATTTCAACAGTCCACCATAAAGACTTGAATCACATGGTGGAATAGAGTAACGGCTTATAATGATCCATGTCGGATACAATATTCTCATCACCATAAGGATTCATGGAAGAAATGACAACCAATTTCCATTTTTCCAAAAAAATAAAAAAGGGAGATTCTTTCCGAGATTTTGGGGGTTGATTAAAAAGGGAACATTATCAAATCCAATTTGATCTCCCCTTTTCCCTTCATAATCCTGCCTCCATATCCAAGGGAGGGGTTCTTCAATTTAGCCTCCATATAACCTATAGAAACCCTCATCCACTTCCAGCAAAGAAAACTAACTCATGACAATGACCTCCATCTTTCCCCTACCAAGTTGGAGAAACTTCCTCTTATTTTCTTCTATATGTTGGGAAAATGAATTTGGACTATGGAAAAATGGTAGAAACTATTCATTTGGTAGGGAATTTAAAAAAAATATTAGGGTGGTGCCCCTTTCCCCCACAGGGGGTGTTTCCCCTATGTCCTCCACTCACTAGCTAGGCAATGAGACCCCTGCCAAGGAAATGGAACCCTTGGACTCCCACTGCCATTATTTTTATCAAACTCCATACTTTATTATGAATTAATTTGATGATTTTTTCCTTCTACTTTATGCTTCAGATGAACCCATTGATGTTGATTAACATGAAGATGAGAATATGGACTAGATACAGACTTTTTCATAAATTGTGTTAACATGAGATTTCAGCTATATTTTTTTCTAACTTTTAGTGTCATACTACTATGAGTTGTTGTGGAATGACATAGTGCATTCAAGACATTGATTCATAGTTGGTCAATATATTTTTATATCTTTTTCTTAATATTGTGATTTATTTGTTGAATTTATTTCAAAAATGTATTTTTTATTCATATATGTTTTTAGTTTTATTATTTTACATATATGTTTTTTGTGTGTGTTTATATATATATATATATATAAATATTTTTCAGACCACCATAGAATTCTCCATATCCATAACACCATCTTCTATACTTCTGGGGAATATTTTCAGCTTATAGTCATAAGCCTCCTTCCTCCATTGACAATTATGGGTGAGGATTTTCTGTCTAGATAATTTATAGAGGTAGTAAATAAAGCACTTATCATAGAAAAGGATTTTGGAATAGACCAGAGAGTCAATGTGATTTTAGCATCATGGGATTTTGGAAGCAGGTCCTTAGGTGGATAAATGAGGAGCTTTGAGGAAATTTACCAGGGTGGCGAGTGATCGGGAGGTCAGATTAGGAACTATTCATTTCATCCATCTCAAGAAAAAATTCCTTTGGATTTTCATTAGTGTGGTGAAGCATTTCATACTAATGAAATGTGTCCAAACAAGCCAAAGAAATGCTGCTCTTTTGGGAAATTGAGAGACCTTTAATGTTTTTACTAGAGTGGGCCTCAGGGGGAAGTGGACGATGTTCTGCATTGACCAAAGCATCCTGTTCTTGGATAAGAGGACCTCAATTGAGTAACCATTGGATTTCTTTTGCGAGGTCTAGTCATGGTGGTGGGAGAGGTTCATAGGGACCATTTAATAATGGAGTTACTACTCAGGGTAGATAGGGATCTCATTGTGATGATCATGTGGTTGGTTCCTGACATATTTATATTATGGAGAATATTACCGCTAAAAGAAATGGGGGATATTATACAGTACAAGGTATGATTCTGGAAAGTTCTACATTGTCTAAGTGCACTTGTTGACACTAGTGCATCACATTCCTTCATTTCTAATAATAATGTGTGTGATCATGGTCCAGACATGGAATGGTTGTTTAGTTTGTTGAATGTTGACACTCCTCTAGGGAAAATATCTATGAAAATTAAGATATGTTTAGTTCATGATTTTATTGAGTGGATATGAAAATCTCTAGGGATTCATCATCTTGGACATGACTATTTTCCATGTGATCATGGGTATGGATTTTTTAACTCTCTTTCAAGCATGCATTGATTTCTGTTGGCAGTGAGTGATTTATTCTACTTAAGTAGGTGTATCCTACACTTTTACTGGTGAAAGGGGTCTAAACATGAGTTGGTCAGGATTTGTTGTAAAGCATCTGAGAACCATCACTTCACAAAAGGTATTTATGATTTTCAGATCATTTGAAGGGTATGGTCTCCCTATTTTTGCTCAGATTGTTGACTGATTTACAAAGGTATTTCCTAATGATTTCTCAGGTTTACCTATGTTGGAGTCTGTGTCCCACATCAAACTTGGGTTTTTTATCATCATTATAATTCTCTATAAATAAACTCTAAGGCATAACTTAAGAGGTATCTTGGGTATTGGGTCCAACTCTCTATGATTATACATAGTATTAGAGGAGGTTCCCTAAACCTCCCTCCCCTATCACTTTTCTCCCAGAGAAAACCTACGATTTTACCCTAAGGAGGGGGGGGGGAGCCTCCATGGAGAGGGAGCTATAATTCATTTATCATCACCCCTCACTCCATCTACTTCACATAAAACTATGTGATGGATCATGTCTTCCTTGTCCAGGCCTGCCACACCACTCAAGATCCACAATTGGCCCACTTCCCTGTGCGACAGATCCATCCGAGCCACCCTCCTGTGCGATGACCTTCCCCGCCGCGACGACCTCCTAGTGCGACCTCTTGTGGCCATGGCTCTTCTTGTGCGACATGCCTCCTGCCTTACAATTGCGTCAGGATCCACAAGCAGTGGCCTCCTATTGATAAGCCCCCACTCCAAATATACCCCATTCCATATCCATTTTAGATCGAGTCATTCTTCAGATGAATGTGGTTTCTTGGGTCGTTTCAGTTACTCTAGATCCAAATCCAGATGATCCTCCTCCTTGGGTGATGCTCCCCAAGGGTCTGGGGATTCTGTTTTCCATGAGGGTCCTGAGGTGATGTCCACTAAAAGGATCCTTTTCATTCTATTTAAGATCTAATCCTCCCCTCTTCCACTTCATCGACCCTCCTTGTGCCTCTTCGATCACTATTATTGGATCAGTGGTGTTTCACCATCTCTTATTCGGCTCCTGGATTCTATGGATGTCAGCTGTGCTCAGGATTGAGCTATTTCCTATATTTCCCCCTCTCAAAAAACACAACAGCAGTCGATTAGGATTTCTCCAGGCCCCTTCCTTCATCCCCCGACTAAATCCCACATCTGATAGGTCCTCCTTTAGGTGCTCCCAACTTAGCCTCATTCCTATAGTTGTGTGCATCTCTCTTCACCAGACCTAATTTGATGAATCTATTGTGTCCCCTTCACACGACTTCCATTATCCCTTTCTATAGGTTTTGTCAAAGATTTTTCTTTCTCCATACCTTTACTCATCCCATTATGCCTCAATACACCATTGATTTAATATGACTATTACCTCTAGACATCCGACCATGGTTCGGTAGTGTTTTGCTCCTCCATGCCTATATGCTCTTGACCTAGATATTCATGTTGAGGCATGATCCAACTATTTCTACCAGTTCATCCTCTTTCCGGATATTCCTACTGGTTCTATACAATGGGCATTGATCTAGGGTTGGCACATCTTTTTCTGTGACATCTTACATCATCCATCATTTTCATCTCTAGGGAGAGCTTCAATTGTAGATGATTTATTTTTGTTTTGTCTTGTTTTGTAATCAATCTGGGTATATCCAGCTTGAGGTGGAGTGTTTTTAGTGTTTCTTGTTTTATTTTTTACTTTAATTTGTTTTCTTTAATTATGTATCCAAGATAGGTATACCTAGCTTGAGGGGGAGTGTTGGAGTCTATGTCCCACATCAGACTTGGGTGTTTTTTCATCATTATTATTCTCTATAAATAAAATCTAAGGCCTCTATTAAGAGGTATATTGGGTATTGTGTCCAAGTATCTATCATTATACAACCTCCATAGAAAGAGGTTGAGTTTAATATTGACTTTATACCTACTACCAATATGACATCAATTCCTTCATAAAATGTCTCCTACTGAGCTTCGATAATTAAAGATTCAACTTGAGGACCTAGAGGCAAAAGACTATATCAAATAAATCACTTCACCTTAGGATGATATTGAACCCATATTTTGAGTTTGATTGGATTTTTTTTCAGGAGGTCATTGGAAAAAATATTTGGAGTGTTGGACATGTTTGAATACATTTTTATAGCGATTAAAGAAGTGAAAAATAAAAGGGTCATGAAGCTACAGTGTGCCTAATTTTTGTTTTACATGGTCGACCACGTAATGATGCTGAGTCGACCATCCGGTGTAATCAAAGTAACCAAGAAAAGAACATCATGATCGACCATGTAGTCCAATGCCATCAACCATGATTTTCATTATATATATTATTTATTATATATTGTTTATAAGTTTATCAAGTAGGTAAATTCAAGAAATCCATTGACATGTGCTCAGATTGTATGATGCAATTAAAGTGCATTATTTGGTGATCATTATTGAGGAATCATTTGATCATGGGAAACATGACTGATGATAGAGGTGTTAGTTGATCATGATATTGTGGTTGTACATGAACTAAAATGGTTGAGATCATGGGACACATGGAATCCCATAGACATTTGAACAATTATGAAAAGGTAATAAGTTACTATACAAAAAATATTAGGATTGTGGGATCATGGTTTGGTCTCCTACATAAGGAAATATTGTTACAATAATATTGAACTGGTGATTCTAGAATGATCCTTAGACATGTGGAGTGATCCTATGAAGTTAGAGCCTCAGATAATATGAACATATTGATCAATGTGGGAGAAAGAGAAGTGTAAAAAATAGAGCAAGATTTCATATTTGTATATCGAGAGATTATTGAAGATTTGAGTTTTCTCAAGAGTGTGTATAACTCAATGAAGCTATGTTTCTAATTCAATAATTTATGGTAATAGAATATGTACATTATTTGAAGATCAGATTCATGTGAAGAAGAATATATTGTCCATAAATTAGTGTAACTGATTCACATACATTCAAGCTGAAGAATATAGTCTATGGAGATAATATTTTGTAAAGGCCATTAATACATTATTTATATGTGGGAGTGACTCACATAATAAGTTACCCAAGGGGAGAAAATGATCCACACCTAAATATTATAATGTAGTGTGCCCAGGACCTCCCTGAAACCCATCAATGATATCACATTAGTGGATTCATGCAAGGTAGTAGTGAGATGATCATTTTCCTATAATTAGAACCACATTGGGATAAACCAAGTAAATTGTAGGACCAAAGGTTATTCTATTCCACAATATTGTCCTCTTTGGATAATTTCCTTATGGTTTTGTTCTTCAGTAAGGCTCACGGTCCACTGAGAGTCTCATTTCCCTCCCACCTCTGAAAATTCTTTGTGACAGGGAGGAGAACACTTGGGACTTATATACCATGCTCAATATTGGAGGTATTTTCCAAGATGGTGCCTCCCAATTGATTTCTGAAGTGAGGTATCCATGACTGTGTGGTGGGTGGCCAAACCCCACCAACCCATCTAGTATAGAAGATAGTAAGAAGGGCTGTAATTAGCCTATAAATACAGCTCTCTCCTAGTAGTTTCTTTAATCATAATTGCAACACACCTTATCCCATCAGTAATTGTTTGGTATTTTGTGAGGATATTTCCCTAGATATTCAAGAGAGAAAATTATGAGAGATATTCTTCTTATAATTGTGAGGGAATGTGTACCCACTTTTACCCATAGTTATATCCTTCTATTTGCTCATGATTTTTTGTCCCTTTCTTTTGGTGTGTTTTCCACATTACATATGATGTCATTTATTTCATAATTTTTACACTTTATTTTATCTCATAATTACCACCACACCAATTAGACAATCATTTTTGATCAAAACAAGTGGTATCAGAGAAAGGTTCTTGATCGATTCTATTCACTTTTTTAGATATTAATAATTCTCTTAAATTTGAGTATACTTTGTGATTGAAACTGTGATTGATCCTTTCAATAAAATAAAATTTATTGTTATTATTAAATACACCATTGTAAAATTGAGGAGGTTCTAGACCGATGGCGTGTCTAGATGAAACTGAAATTTGAGATTGAGAAATTCAACAGGAATAATTTTCCATTTTAGAAAATGAAGATACAGGAAGTGCTACGAAAAGATAATTACTAGAAATTGGTGAAAGTACAGTAGGTTTGATGATGAAAAGTGGTTCCTATAGATTTAAAAATCATGAAATGGATGGAAAGTACTTTTGGAAGTGGATACATTCTAGTCAGTGAAGATTTAATGACTGTTGTAGGTAGACATCATCTCAATGATGAATGTATAATCAACTTGGGAGCAACATGACGCATGATGTCTCAATGGAAATAATTTGATCAATATGAAACTATCCTGAAAGGACTTATGTACATGGGGAAAAATCACACCTAGAAGATCATTGGATTTAGCACCATCAAATTGAATATGCATGATTTTATATTTCGAACCATCCAAGGAGTATTCCATATGAAGGTATTGAAGAAGAACATACTGTCTTTGGGACAATTTGATGACATCAATTGAAAGACTCATACCAAGAATAGAGTGATGAGAATTTTGAAGGGTGTTCTTGTGTGAAGGATGATTAGATCTCAAAGAACCTTTACATGATTTTGGGTGAAACATACAAGGATATAGAAATGTTTATTGCATCAACTACTTAGACAGAAGCATTGAAGACGTTATGGCATCAGAAGCTTGGTCATATATTCAAAAGGGGACTAAATATTCTTCTTGACCAGAAGTTTCTATATAGAAATTAATAGGTATCCTACCCATTTTGTGAGATTTATGTTATGAGAAAACAAAAAAGGTTAAAGTTCAAGATGTCAATAGCAAGAAGCAAATACATCTTAGAGTTGATACATTTTGACGTTAGGAAAACATCGGTTATATCCCCTGGAAGAGCAAGGCACTTTGTATCCTTAATTGATGATTATTCCAAGAGATGTAGGGTGTATCTAATCAATAGGAAATCATATGTTTTTAAGTCATTAAAACATTAAAATCATGGAAGGAGCTTTAATCTTAAAAGAAAACCAAGTGTTTGAGGACTAAAAATGGTGAAAATATACAAGCAAGGAGTTTGATAATTTTTTTTCAAGACAATTCACAGTGGTGTACACTCCTCAACACAATAGAGTGGTATAATGGGTGAAAAAAACCCCATTCGATAGAAAAAGGGTGATGTTGAAGACTGTAGGAATTTCCAAAACCTTTTGAGAAGTAGTGAATACTAACTGTTATGCGATCAACTGATCTCTATGAATGAAGATTGATCTAAAAACACTGATGGATATGTTTGCTGGTAAACCAGCTGACTATTCTTGGTTACATACTTTTGGATGTCTTGTATATGAATTGTTTAATGACTAAAAAATATCAAAGTTGGATTTGAGATCCAAAAAATCTATCTTCTTGGGATACACTGATGGTGTGAAGGGGTATCGTTTGTGATACCCAACTACCCACAAACTTATCATAAAAAAATATATCATTTTTGCAGAAGATGGGGTGAAAATAACAATTGATAGAGACTTAGAGAAAGATAATACAGAAACTATAAACGTCAAAGTAGAGGACGAATCCAAGGAAGAACTAGTTTCCTCTTAGGCATGATTAGAGCATGATGATCAAGTACCAATTGAGTCTGGACCATGAAATTTAACTTGGGAGAAAAGAGAACCATTATGGAACTCAGACTATGTCACTGAGAGAAATATTACTATAACAAACCATTCTTTTCATAGACAAATATTACATCTATTTAGACAAATATTCAATACATAACAGTACTACCCATGATAGAATCATAGTGGTTTAGAGTCTTTATAGATTATATATACAATCTTCTTATTTTATGAAAGATATTAAACATATCCCATAGAGATCTTATCATATAGTAATCCTCTTAGTCATACCCTACCTAAAACTTTCTTCATCACCTGGGGAAGGAAACATAAGAAAGAGTGATCTCATATACTCAGTAAGGATAATCAGAGGAGATATCAATCTATGATCATATGAAAAAATACAATAAGAATAAGGTTATGTGATCATGACTATAACTTATGAAGTCCATACATGATAGAGTTGTGAAAGAGTAGGATCCTTCCAACAATTGGTTGGGTGATCAGTCCAGACCTCCTATTCTATACACTTACCAGAGAATGGGAGGGGTTCATAACTATCAGGGGTAATATTGTATTTTTGGTTTTTACTTAGTAAGTTAGTTTTACTTGGGTAGTTAGATTTTCTCTTGTGGGATATTAATTAGAGATGAGGGGAGTTTGTGCGGGAATTTTGTTAGAAGGAAGTTGGTAGGATCTAGCTTAGGCTTGAGGAGAGTGGACTATTCCAGTAGATTATATAGAAGGTCTATGTAATTCTTCCTTGGTAGCATAATTGAAGTAGTAAAAGATGTCTTTATAGAAGTATTCTCTAGTATATATCTTATAAAACTCTTACTACCAACTATTGCATATCAATTTTTTGATTTCATTTAGAGGATTATTGAGAGAGAGTTAGAGAGAGGTTCTTGAGAAATAATGGATTAAACCTATCAATAACACTCTATGCCCACATGTATGGAGATTCAGATGAAAATTGTGGAAACGAAAATCATTGCTGTGAAGTATACTGTATCATACATGTATAATTATATTTTAGAGTTACGATCAGAAGTACAGGATATCCTAGAAGTGATAGCATGACTTGAGAGTGGGAAGGTAGAAAGTGTGGTTAAGAATGACAGAAAGGGGAAGTCGGCTGATGAAGGTAGAAGTAGTACTTAGATGCAGGAAGGAATAGGGAGTAAAGGTAACAGTCTAATAATTGAAGTGATTATTGAATCGAAGGAAGAGAAGAGTTATGTGCAGTATCAAGGTATGTATAAATTCTGGTATTCTCTATAGAGTACCTGGTATCATGGATCACTTGAACTAAGAATTACTTCTTAATTCACCAAAAACAGGAGGAGTTGAAGGTTCCCATGGTGAAATTATGTATGGAAGGAGTATCTAAGTACTGTATGATATCTTTAAAGTCAACCAATGTTAAAATGACTTAGATATAGCTCAAATAGGATCAAACAATACATCAACATGATAGAATAAGATCTAGTGATCTATTTGAAGGGGCTTCTGTAGGTTGAAATAGTGGAGTAATATATTTATGACTTAAAGAGGATAACAATATAGATTTTGGAATTAACATAACACTGGTACATGAGTCTATTCATAGGTGGATTGAGACATAAAATTGGAAGTTCTGTGATTACAATTGAACCTCCCAACAAGGCACGACTTCTTTGTATATAAGGGTTGAGAGGGAGATTATAGCTATAGGAATCATAAAGAATCGAAAGCCACACAGTAGGAAGATTAGTTATGGAGGATCTAGGTGATGCTGGACTTCAAGTGAAATGAATTTTGTACCTCCAATAGAAGGTAATGAAAGGGAAAAAAGAAGAAACTATGAACCTTGATGGAGAGGAGTCCAGAATTTGTCGAGAGAATAATTTTAAGAGAGGAAACCAAAGGGTATTTGTTATACTTATGGAAATTTTTTAATACTAGGAATTGATGTCCATAAAAGGGTTTCAAATTGATGGTTTTAGAATGTGTAGATCCCTCTAAATAGGGAGAGGAGGAATACGATGAAATAATGGAGAAAGAGGGAATGATAGGGTACATTCTAAAGATAGAGATTCGTGGAAGAATAACCAATAAGTTTAAAGGAAAGAAGGTTGGGAATACTAAGTCTATTTTGGTGTAATGAAATATAGGATAGGTACCATTGATGATTTTAGTGGATAATGATGCTAGTCACAATTTTATTTCAAAAAATACATTGAAATATCTTATAGTATGCATTTTAGAGACTATGCCATTTTTGATCAGAATGGGAGATGGGCATCAGGTGGTTTCAAATGGGTTTTATAGATCATTGAAAGTAGATTTGGGAGAATAGGAATTTGAAATTGATGATTATGTTTTTGATACCTCCAGAATAGATCTGGTAATGAGAATATCATGGATGGAAACTTTGGGGTATGTTACAAAGCATTGGAAGAACATAACCATATATATTTTTTGGAATGGGAGGAATATTTTGATTCAGGGGGCCTGTCAAGAACATGTTCTACTTGGAGATTTACAAGAATACTTGGGGGTAGAGAATTGTGTGATACAAGGTTTTCAGTGGATTTTTGTAGAATGTTTGGGCTTGGAAGATGTATAATTTAGTCCAGCTCAATATTTGCAGCTACAAGGGATATTTCTTTAGTACGGAATAGTCTTTGATATATCAACTAGATTTCCACCCAAGATGAAAACTAATCATGCCATTATATTAAAATTAGGTGTAGATCTAGTCAATATCTAACCTTAAAAATACACATTTAATATAAAAATGAGGTAGAAAAGTATTTTTTAGATTTTTTTAGCACAAGGGTACATCTAGCATAGTACCAGTCTGTATTCAAGTCCTATAATTTTGGCCAGGAAGAAGGATGGAGTCTGGAGGATGTGTTTAGATTACCAGGCATTGAATAAGTTTACGGTAACCGATAGGTTTCCTATTTATAGGTGATAGAAGAGTTAATGGAAGAGATACATTGGAAAAAATATTTTACTAAGATGGATTTGAAATATAGTTTTCATTAAGTGAGAATGAAGAAAGAAGATATAGAGAAAACAAATTTTTGAACTCTTGAGGGTTATTACAAATACTTAGTAATTCAATCCATATTAATGAATACTCCATCCACTTTTCAAGCTATAATGAACACTATTATTCTTCCTTTGATGTGCTAGGGGGTATTGATGTTCTTTGATTATACATTGATTTAATGTGGAAAGTGGGAAAAACATTTGAGAAAATTATGTTCAGTACTACAATTTATGAAGGAGAATGAATTGATTTCCAATGAAAATAGGTGTTAATTTGAGGAGAAATTAGTAGATTAATTGGGGATACATTATTTTAGAATATGGAGTGTCCATGGATCCCAAGAAACTTGAGGCCATTAAGCAGTCAAGGGTGCCAAAAAATATGAAGGAAGTTAAAGGGGTTTTGGGAATAATGGGTTATTACCATAAATTTATAAGGGACTATGGGAAAATAGAAAGCACTTTAATTATGTTCACCAAGAAAGAAGGATTCTAGTGGTTTTTCGAAGCATAAGGAGCTTTTGAAAAATTGAAGGACAGTATGACTTCTTCTCATATATTGTGAATGGAAGATTTTTCTAAAGTTTTTTAGTGGAATTTGATTCTTCAGGTTCTAGTTTAGGGGATCTATTACTACAAGAGGGGTTAATAATTGATTATTTTAGCAAGGAATTATCTGGTGCTAATTTTTAAAAATTTATTTTTGAAAAGGAACTTATGGAATTAGTGCTATCTAGTCAGCATTAGAAATAATACCTAATGGGATGAAGATTTGAAATTTATATGGATCATTGAAGTATCAAGTATTTTTTGAATCAGAGTATAGTATTAATAGACCAACAGTGTTGGCATGAAAAACTTTTAGGTTATGATTTTGATGTTATTAAAAAATATGGATAGATGAATAATGTAGAAGATGATTTATCAAGGGCAGAAGTTGGAGAAAACATGGATATGGATATTTATCAACCTAGTTGGGAAGAAATTCAATTGTTCAAGGAGGATATAATTCAAGATGATAGGCTGAAATAGTTCGCAGAAACCTTGAAACAAGTCAGGTTATCTAGGCCTGATTACTCCCATCAGAATGATCTGTTATTAAAAAAAGTTAATTAGTTTTGTTCTAAAAATTAGTTCTAATTCCAAAACCACTAAAATACATTAATTTATCTTCTATAGTAGGAAATTTTAGATATTTTAAGACTTATAAATTACTAGAAAATGGAGTGTTTTGGGTTGGAATAACTAAGGTAGTTCAACATTATATTAGAGATTATATTGTATGCCAGAAAAATAAATATGAGGTGCTTAGTCTAATAGGCCTACTTCAACTGATTCTAATCCTAAACATGATTTTGGAAGAAGTGTCTATGGATTTTCTGTTAGGAATTTCTAAATCATAGGTATATGAAGTAATTCTAGTGGTAGTGGATAAATTAAGTCAGTATTCACACTTTATTCCACTAAAGTAACCTTATAAAAGAAATTGGTTTCCAAAGTGTTTATGAAGGAAGTAGTACATTTACATGGAGTTCCTAAAGAAATATTCATTGATAGAGATACTTTGTTTACTAGTATATTTTGGAAGGAACTTTTTAAGTTTAAAGGAACTCTTTTTGAAAATGATTTATTCTTATCATCCTCAATCTAATGGCTAGACATAGGTTGTGAATAGGTTGTTAGAGAATTATTTGCGGTGTTTCTCCTAAGATCATCCAAAGAAGTTGGTTATGTGGATGGCTTGGGAAGATTGCCACTAAAAAACCTATTTTCACACATCTATAGGGAAGACAATATTTGAGATAATTTATGGCCACAATCCACCACATATTATTAATTATACTAAGGGAGATGTAGTTATTGAGGCAGTTATTGCATCACTATTTGACTGTGTTGAATCATTGAAATAGTTATGAGAAAACCTCCAACATGCACAAAACCTTATAGTTAAATATGAAAACCAGCATTGAAGGGAAGTTGAATTTAAAGTTGGTGATTTGGTATGGGTTAATTTAAGGAAAAATATGTCTGTAATGATAACAAAAATTAACCAAAAGTTGGCTTCCATGTATCATGGACCATATAAAGTAGAGATACGGGTTAGTTTCATTTCCTACAGACTTAAAATTCTAGATAATAACATATTACATCCAATATATCACGTGTCTCAATTTAAATTTGAAAGTGTCATCCAACCTATAGATACATTTATACCTAATGATTTTGTTGAGAAAGAGGATTATCCAGGGGTAGTTTTAGTAGAAATAATTCAAGGTAAATCATTAAAATGGATTATCAAATGGAATAAAAGATTTTAAGAAGAGGAAACTTGAGAGGAAGTGATGGTGATACAAGCTCAATTTCATCATTTTCACCTTGGGTACAAGGTTAATTTTTAGGAAGGAGGTATTGATAGATCCATTCAAGAGGAGGTTCCTTCTAGTAGTTGGTTGGGTAATTAGTCCAGTCCTCCTATGGTGCAAACTTACCAAAGAAGAGGGGGGGGGGTTCATATCATTCAGGGGAAATATTTTATTTTTGGTTTTAGTTAGTTAGTTTTTATCAGGTATTTATTTTTTCTTAGGTGGGGTATTAATTGGAGGGGAGGGGAATTTGTGAGGGCATTATGTTAGAAGGCAGTTGTTAGGATCTAACCTGAGCTTAGGGAGAGTGAAGTCTTTTAGGAGATTCTCCAGAAGGTCCATGTAATTATTCCTTGGTAGAAAACTGAAGTAGTAAGAGATTTTTTTTCTAGAAGTATTATTTGGTTTATCTCTTCTAAAACTCTTACTCTCATTTATTTTCTATAAATACCAAAACTTTTATAGATTATAAACATGATTTATGAATTAAACATTATTATTTCAGAAAACATGTTCCATAAGATTGAAAAATCATCATAAATCAATCATGATCCATAAGATCACGTCTTAAAAGTTTGGCACTATCATAAATATAGAAAACCATTTCATATGTTAAGGTTAACTACCAAGACCATCAATATATTTGATCAAGACACATATTTTTCCCATAGTGGATCAAGACACAATTGTTTCCTATAGTGAATCAATCCCATAAACTTGTTTCCCATTGTTATATCATAAGATATAAAGCTTTACCTAATGCATTGGAAGGAGATATAGGTCCCACCAATCACATAATGAAAACCATTCATATGTGTTCCCCAAGAACATAAATCATTCATCTTATCAGAACCCATGAAAAGTAATGGGTTTCATAAAGATTTCAATATAGCATAACCCATGGAAAAGAAAGGTTATTCATAAATATTATTTCATAATATATATAAACTAAACATAAAAAAATAAATATATTATCCTTGAATAATATCCCCAATAAATCACAAGCAACATTCAAAAATGTTATCTTAGATATAGAATAATTTTGAGAGATCACTTGAAATAATTATTTAAAAAATAACATTTCCATGTTCAAATCATTTATTTTTAAAGAGCCATGCAATTATTTAGGAAAACATTTTATTTGAAAATAACAGTGGATGTTTCTAAAGGAAACATAAAAACATTAAGGTTTCATGATAGAGGAAAATATTCTCGTGCCATATAAGTTAAAAAACATTCATTTTATACTTTTATTATATAAGTCATAAAGAAAATCATTTATAAAATAAAAAAAGGATCCTGTCAAACCATTTTTTAAAAAATCAAACATATTGAAGAAAAATATAGTTTTAAGGTAAATTTAAAAAAGATAATTTTTAAAATAAATTCCCATATAAATATCATACCATTAAAGTGATCATTAATCAAATGAGTAAATTATGTGTATCATCAATAAATTCACATAAAACAAGTGGAAATACAACATAATATAACAAAAATTCATTTAACACATAATATTAACACAACATAATCAATTAAGTAGAATTTTAACCTAATGAATGTAAAATTATTTAAGAAATAACTTACCACTTTATAATCAGTCGAATCCTATGCCCTATAAAAGAAATAATTATCAAAAGAAACATTGAATACCATGAAGATAATGAGATTCATGATAAAATTTATAAAAGGAAAGTATATAAATCACACAAAATAAATAAGTTGTGAACAAAGAATATATCTCACAAAAGTAAAACTGAGATGAGAAACCCTTACCACATCTTTTCCTTTAATTTTCTGCACTTTAACCTCCTCTTGAATATCACATCCTTGAAAAACCCCTTAAAGAACTTGGAATTGGTCTTTAGGTGAGACCAAAAACACTTGGATGTTGGGAGAGTAGAGAGGAGAGGTTTTGAAAGTGATTTGAATCGATTCAATGCTTTTGAGTATAAAGGGGGTGGTGAGGGGTGATATTTATTCCCGAAGAGGGGTGGTTTTAAGTGATTAAATAATGATTATTTTATATTTAAAGCCAACCAAATTTGGGTGGAATTAATTCAAACGAAATTGGATGATAATTAATGTTTTAAAGGATGTTTATGATTGATAAACACATAAAACACCTATTTAATTTTTTATTTTTTATATATTTTAAGCATTTAGCTTTTATCTTCAACCCACTACATTAATTTACCTATATTGCGACAAATATTTTTTTTCCATGATAACTTTTTTATGCTTAAAAAATAAAATGAACTGATAACCTAATATGGACATCCTGATTCTAAATATAGATTCAATTTTTAAAAATTCAAAACACTTAAGTTTAAAAATTACATTTAATATTAAACCGTTAAAATGAAAAAAAAGCATTTTTTTTGGAAAAAATGTATTTTAAGCCAAAAAATGTACTCATACCAAAATAAGGTATAAATATTGTTTAAATATAATTAATTAGATTATGAATAATTAAAGAGTAATTAATTTAATTTGATATCAATTTAAAATCATAAATTACATTTAAATATAAAGAAAATGAGGGTTTTATAAAAATCGGTATTTTTTACTATTCAAGGAAAAATTATACTTATTAGAAAATTAAAAAAAATTAACCCTAAGATAATTTTGACATGATGAATCCAAAAATTATGTTCATTTTATCAAATAAATTTTCTAAAAGTTTTAAAAATTAATTATATTTATTTTCTCATAGAAAGAAACAAAAATATTTTTTTTGAAGAAAATATATATTTGAAGAATAAAATGATTTTAGTGAAAAATGTGTGCATATTAAAAAAAACATTAATAAATAAATTAACAATGAGTTGGAAAATTTTATATTTCATAATGTGGTTAATATGATTCTTTCACTCCAATTTAATAGTTCGGTTATAACTTTCATGTTAAATTATTAATATTTTGGAGTTCGTTTATGTTCAATGTTCCATGAAAGACTATCAAAGAGATTACATTTATTTAAAAAGAGACTTAACATAAAATATTAGGGTGTTACATTGCACCCTTGAAATTCAAAACTTTGATATAAATATATGAGAATATCTCTGCCTCATCACATCCTTAGGTTCCCATGTAACATCCTTAAATTGGTGGTTTCGCCACAAAACGTTAACCAGAAGAGTGGTCTTATTTCATAGAACTTTTTATCTATGATCCAGAATATCTATCGCTTATTATTCATAAGAAATATCTTTCCCCAATTTTATGAATTCTAATTTTATTACATGTGAAGGATCATGTATGTACATCCTTAGGGAAGATACATGGAACACATCATGAACTTGAGTGAGATTTGGTGGAAGCACCAAACGATAATCTATTTTCCTATATGATCAAGTATTTAAAAGGCATTGATATACCTAGGGTTTAGTTTTCCTTTATTTATTCCATAGATAAATTCATATAAATACCTTCTCACTGACATCAAATTCTAGATCACCTCAATGATTATACATTTAATTATGCTTTGTGTTTTCCTTATGTGTTTTTGAATTAATCTAACCTTATTTGTCATATTATTAGCCTACTCAAGTACTAATAACTTTTTTTTTGAAATGTGTTTCCAATAAATTAGATTTATATAATTCTTTCCATAAAGGGTTTCATAGAGCCATTTGAATGCTTGAGTGAAAGCTATTGTTGCAAGAAAACTTAACTATAAAGATGTATTGATCCTAATAACCTTTTAAATCCATAGAATAATATTTTAGTATATAATTTAGAATTTGAACTATTCTCTTAGACTAACCATCTTCCATAGGAGGACATGCATTGATGAAACTCAACTCTTTATCACGATCTTACTGAGTATTTCACAAAAACTTCTAGGTAAACCTCTGATCCCAATCAGATACAATTAAATATGGTAATCCATGAGACTTTACCACTTACTTAATATATATTTTAGAAAGAATATCTAGAGATAAATACTCTCTTAATTAAGTGTCTAAACTTCATATAGTGATTAACTACAACCCATAATTACCTCAATATCAAAAATAATATAAACCCTAAAGGATACCAATAATTTTAATCATATGTACACAAAGTGTAAAGTCATTCCTCCTTGAATATCATTGTCACATATACAAAACCAAAGGGTTGAATTTCCATAAATGTCACTTAATATCAATAAACTTCCATCATGTAAAAACCTCATAAGGGGTGTCAACACATAAACCCATGATGGTATCCATAAATACTATGTTAATATTACATGGAGACATATACACTTAAAAAATTTAATTCACATTTTATTCCTTATACAAGTTCTTATCTTATACCAAAATAGTTTCATTACAAGATTAGGTTCATCCTTTTATCGATAAAATATCAAATGTGATTTCATTATTCCATAATCAATGTAAAACGAGATAATCACATGAAATTTCTCTTAAGGAAGAACAATAAGATATCCATACAAAATCAAACATGAAACTCCCAACCAAGGAGGGGATAATAAGGGTACTCTAATTATCATGATTCACTTCATCCATTGTGATTTCATAAGATTTACCTTTATCCTTTTTCTTTAGAGGTTGTTGTGGCTTATCTTCCACATTACTCTATGGATTGGGACATTGATTCACATAATTTCCAAACTCCTTGCACTTAAAACACTGGAGTGTGGGTGATGCATTAATTGGATTCATATCCTCTATTGTAATAACCATAAAATTAATCTAATTTAGACATTCAAGGGCTTTATGACCCACCTATACACATTTAAAGCACCTCCTTGTTCCATTCAAACACTTCCCTTGATGTTTCTTTCCACATTTCTAACATGATGATGAGTGGAATATATTTTCACCATGTGATTTATTTGAGTTTTCATTGCCTTCAGAAACTTGGTTTTGACAACCAAATAATCAATCAATTTCACTTTCAAGGATGATAATTAAACTAGAGGCATATATTTCAAGCCTTGTAAAATTTTCCTCATAGGTACCAATGGATTCAACATCCTTTTTCTTCAACTTAAGAAATTTATTCTCCATATTTGTATATAGAATATGAGGAATGTACTTATTGAAGAATATCCCCTTAAACTCATCCCATTACATGTATTAAATATCTTCCACTTTCCTCATATTCTTGATAAGATTCCACCATTGATTTACTTCACCTTATAGATGATAAATAGTTAGGGAAAATTTTTCATGTCCCGAGTATTGAATAAAATAAAATATTTTCCCAATGGTGTTGATCCATCACTCAGCCACTAAGGAATTAGAAGACCCACTAGAAAGGTGGATGTTGCATCATGAAATATTCAATGGTACATTTTCCCCTCTATTTATCATTTGGAAACTCGGCATGATTCATAACCTGAGAAAAGAAATGGGTTTCATAAACATTTTATCATAGCACAGTTAATGGAAAAGAAATGGGTTTCATAAATATTAAACCATCACAAAGATAAACCAACCATAAAAATAATTAGAATAGTATCCTTAAATAATATCCTCAATAAAGCATAAGTAACATAAAAAATGTTATCTTAGATAGAGAATAATTTTGTGAGATCACTTGAAATAATTCATGAAAAAATAACATTTCCATTTTCAAATAATTTCTTTTTAAAGAGTTGCACAATTATATAGGATTTTTTTTTTGAAAAGAACCTTTTAAGTTTGTAAAGGAAACAACAAATCATTAAGGTGTCATGATAGTGGGAAAATATTCTCATGTCGTATAAGTTAAAAAAACATTCCTTCCACACTTTTTTCGGATAATTCACAAAGAAAATAATTTAGAAAATGAAATAAAATACATTAAAACCATTTTGTAAAAAGTCAAACATGAGTAAAAATGAATTTAAAAAAATCATATGAAAATAATAAAAATAATTTTCGAAACAATTTTAGAAAACATGGACATGGAAAGAAAAGAGATTTTTAAGGGAAATTTTAAAAATATAATTTTTAAAAGAAAGTCCCTTATAAATATCATATCATTGAAATAATAATTAATTAAATGAATCAATTATGTGTATCATCTATAAATCCACATAAAAAATAAGAAAATACAACATAAGATAATCAAAATTCATCTCACACATAATCTTAACATGGAATAATCAATTAAGTATAAATTTAAGCCAATAAATGGAAGTTTAGTTAAGAAATCTCATACCACTTTCTAATCAGTCGAATCGTATGCCCCCTAAAAGTAATAATTATAAAATAAATCATTAAATACCATGAATATAATGATATTCATGGTATGATATATCAAAGGGAAGTATATACACCAAACAAATGAAATAATTGGTGAATAAGGAATATATCTCACAGAATTAAAAGTGATATGAGAAGGCCTTACCTCACACTTCCCTTTGATTTTTCTTACTTTAACCTCCTCTTGAGTATTAGCTCCTTGAACGACCCTTTAAAGAACTTGGAATTGGTATTTGGGTGAGAACATCATCACTTGGACATAGGGAGAGTGGAAAGGCGAGGTTTTGGTGTATATTTGAATAGATTCAAGTTTTGTGAGGAGAAATGGGGTGGCAATAGGTGGTATTTATACTTAAGGGGCAGTTTTAAGTGATTAAATAATGATTATTTTATATTTAAAGTCAATCACTTTCGAGTGGAATTAAATCCAAAGAATTTGGATGATAATTAATGTTTTAAAGTATTTTTATGGTCAATCAAATCATCAACCACTGTTAGGACCAATAGGGGCCTATATACCCTGAGAGGGGGGGGGGGGGGGTGAATCAGGGTATGGATATTCTTTTTCAAAGTTCTTCCTACCCCACTGGATCTTGAACTCTTTATTACAAGGGTCAATTTATTTTCACTTGTGTGTTTATTATGATCACTTATTTTCTTCTTTATCTGATGATGATGCTTTAAATGGAATGTAGGGAAGTAAGCAGGCAGACATAGAGATTTTTACTTGGTTCACCCTCACTGGGCTACGTCCAAGGAGCATAGACCGACAAGTTTCCGGTCATACCAAATTCCACTATTCTTCACTATATGTGGATATAAAGGTTCAGGAACAGTCACTCTATCCCATGCTCACTACCTTTACAAGGTTTAGGGTCAGCTCACTGCTTTCCCAAGGGTCACTCCCTATTTCTCTCTCTCTGGCTCACTGCCGGTGGAGAGGATCACCTTCTTCCTCTTCCTTTGCTCACTGCTCCGGAAAGGATCCACTCATAGTTTATAGACTTGTAGGTCTCTTCATTATCTCTAATGAATACATCCTCTGTTGTGTGTGGATGCTCTGTTGAAGTCCAACTTTCACCCGTAGATGAATTTCTCTTTGCTCCGAAGGTATCGGGAAAACTTCCAGCTTCCACGCAGCCTAAAAACACTACCAGGGAATCAACCTTACTTGGCGCGCAAGTCTAACCAGGCGCATAAGTATCAGCATGCAGGTCATAACTGGCGCGCAGGTCTACCTCAACCACCTGCATGGCACAATATTCTACAACTCCAAACCTGCGCGACTCAAACCCTTTTATGCCCAAACCAATATTGGTGCACAAAAACCAATCGGTGCGTAACTTCAAACACTGGAACACAAGTCCACCTACGCAACCACACACCACCTACACGACCACCACACCAGCGAAACTGGAGATCTGATATTTCAAAGTGTTGAAATCCGTTGAAAACGAGGAGGGGTAGTCCAGTATTTATAAGCATTTGGTCAACCTATGAGGCGGCACGCAAGTCTCCCCTTGACGCGCAAGTCTCGGTGCGTAGGTCTCTGCCCCTACAAGTCACCTGCACGACCCTCTTTACTTTTCTATATTCTGAAGATTTGATCTTGAAAAAAATATGGCGTGCAACTTTCCAATCCTCCTAGACACAGGCGTGCAGGTTCTTTCACGGCGCGCAAGTCACCTGCGCGACCACACCAATACCTACGTGACCCTCTTTCCTTAGCCATATTTCGACCTTCTGATCTTGAAAAACATTAGGCATGCAAGTTTCCTCTCCTTCAAGTACATGGCGTGCAAGTCCCTTTTCCAAAAACCACTTTTCTTCATTTTTCGATTTTCAGGCCCAAAAATTTGGCAGACACTGGAAAACGGCGCCACCTTATATCTGTTCTTTTTGTAACGCCTACAGATCATCCATTTATTTGTTGATGTTCTTGAATCAAACATGGATCGTCGACCACAACTCTTGAACTCGACATTCCACCATGAAATCCCCTTTGTTAACAAATTTGTATGTCATTGTTTTGCTTTGTCAACAATCACCACACAGATGTCCACTTTGTCAACAAACACAATCACCTCAAAAATTATTCAATGATACCTTGAGGGATTTTTTTCCCAACAACCACACATATAATTCTTTATTTTTAAGGTATTTTTAGATTTTACCTTTTAACTTTAACCCACTACATTATTTTACCTATACTACAGAAAATCTTTTTTTACCACAATAATTTTTTTATGCCTAAAAATGAAAATGAACTTATAACATAATTTAGAAATCCTAGTTCCAATTATTCAATCCATTTTTAAAAATTAAAAACACAAAATTTTCAAAATTATATTTAAAATTAAACCATCAAAGGCAACAAAAAACAATTTTTGGGAAAAATGTGTTTTTAAGCCCAAAAATGTACTCATACAAAAATAAGGTATAAAGATTGTTTACATATAATTAATTATATTAGATCTAACTAAAAATTACTTAAGTTTATTTGAGATAATTTTAAAATCATAAAATGTATTTTAAATATAAAGAAAATGAGAGTTTAATAAAAATCGATATTTTTAACTATTCACTAAAAAATTAAATTTTTTAGAGAATTGTCAAAAATTAATCATAAGATAATTTTGACATGATGAATGTAAAAATGATGTTCATTTTATAAAATAAATTTTCTAAAATTATAAAAAAAATAATTATATTTATTTTCTTATATAAGACAATAAAAATTATTTTTTAAGAAAACATATATTTGAAGAATAAAATGAATTTACTAAAAATTATGTGCATATCCAAAAATAATTAATTAATAAACTAAAAATGATTATGTAAATTATATATTTTATAATTTAGTTAATACTTTTCATTTCTCCCAATTTAACAGCTAGGTTATAATAGTCGTATTAAAATAATATTATTTTGGAGTTCATTTAAGCTCGATGTTATGTGAAAAGTAAGCTATCATAGAGATTAAAATTATTTAAAAAGAGACAAACCATAAATTTTTTCGGTGTTACAATTACTTAATACTTATTAACCAAGGATGAATAGTCATATTATTTTGTGGAGGTGATCTAGAGTCCAAGTGTATCCTTAGTGATGGTGGCGATACAGGAGGAACTTGAAGACTTACATGAGAACATGACTTGGGATCTTGTTCAATTACCTCATGGAAGGAAGGATATCAGTAAAAAATGGGTGTTTATGATCAAATGATTTGAAAACAGCAAGGTGGAAAGATATTGTGCAATATTGGTGGTCAAAGGATATGCTCATAAGGAAGGTATTGTTTTCAATGAAATATTTTCTCCTTTTTTCAAACTGCAAAATGTTTGGATAGTTTTGGTGAAGTATGCTACATAAAATTTACATCAAGAGTAGCTATATATAAAGAGACTTATTTTATTTATGGAGATCTTGATAAAAATATCTATATGATCTAACCGGAAGGTTTTGTAGAATAAGGAAAAGGGAACTAGTTTTATAGGTTGAACAAATCTCTGTACAGTCTCAAGCAGGAACCAAGGTGTTAGAATAAGATATTTTATTCTTATATCATGAGCCTTAGATACAAAAAACTTCATTCATATCCTTGTGAATATTTTAGGGGTTCGGATGGTAATGATTTCATCATTATTCTATTGTATGTGGATTACATGTTGGTTGCATGCCCTAACAATGATCAAATCTAGGAGACGAAGGCACAATTGGCTTGAGAGTTTGATATGAAGGACTTGGGACCAATAAACAAGATTCTTGGGATGAATATTTACCAAGAAATAAATAATGAAAATGTTTAGCTATCACAAAATAATTACTTGCAAAAAGTCTTGAAACACTTCAACATTATATAATATAGGACATTCTCTATCCCACTTCCGGTTAATTTCAAGTTATCCTCTATAATGAGTCATATTAGTGAAGCAGGGAGGATAGAGATGCCTCAAGTACCATATTCATTAGTAATAGGGAGTATAATGTTCTCTATTGTTGGTACCGGACCAGTCATTTCACATGCTGTGGGAGGAGTTTTTAGTACATAGAAAATCTAGGATGAGAGTATTAGAGCACAGTGAAGAGGATCCTGAGATACATTAAAGAGACCTCAAATGCTACATTATATTATAGAGGATTAGATTTTACTATTAGAAGATATGTTGATTTAGTTTTTGTAGGTTATTATGACTGGAGAAAATCCACTATTGGTTATGTGTTTACACTTGCAGGATAAGATGTGAGCTTGATTTCAAAGTTACAGTTAGTTTTGGATTTATTCACAACTAAGACAGAGTACATGGTAGCTACCTAGGCTTACAAAGAGGCAATTTGGAGGAGTATCTTATTAAAGTATATCGGGAAAGGAAAAAAGAATATTCAATTATTATGTGATAGTCAAATCAACTTTCACATTGCAAGAAATCCATCTTTTAATTCCAAGAAGAAACATATTGGGGTATATTATCACTTTGTCCAAAATGTAGTGGAGGAAATGTGGACATTCAGAAAATTTACACTAAATATGGAATATTTATTGATAAAGGAAATTGACTCTGATAAGTTCAGATGGTGCAGATCCTTGAGTGGCTTCATAGGGTCATGAGCAACATGGTTTGGAATATATAAAGGACATTTGAAGAGATGATCAGTTATCAATCAATCTCTAAGTGGGATATATATCGACAGTATTTTCATGGATTGTTTCACCCCCTTAATTTGTCAAGTGGGGTAGCCATGGCTATGTGGTGGGTGGCCAAACCGAACCAACCCATTTAGCAGAGAAGGTAGTGGGAGGGGCTGACAAAAACCTATAAATAGGGATCTCTACCTACAATTTCAACAATTAGCTTTACAACACATCTTATCACATTAGTAATTGTATGAAATTTTTGAGGTTGTTTCCCAACATATTCAAGAAAGATAATTACAAAAAAATATTCTACTTATAATTGTGAGGGAGTGGGTACACACTTTTATACATAGTGAGATCATTCTATTTGCCTGTGGGATTTACCCCTTTTTGGAGGGTTTTCCACGTTACATCTGGTGTCATATTTTTTTATATTATTTTATCTCGTAATTATTGCTACATGATCAGGCCAATCATTTTAAATCACAACACTCATGAATGATCCATTCCTAATGTGTGACTTTGGTCAAAAGCATCATAGAGTAACACTCACTAATATCAAAGGAAGGCATCCTTTGGTCCTACAATTGTTATTAAAGGAAGGTTTCTTTTATTGAGTTTGTTTGATCTAATATTTTTCATATGACTATTGAAGTTGAATTTTCAATTTTACCATATTTTATGGTGTTTCGTGGAAAGATATGGAACATAAAATAAGAATCACAAGTTAGGTGAAATCCCTTAGTGTAGAATTGTTTTTTGGAAAGAGTGAGATTCAGTTGAACGAGTCTAACAACTTTGTGAAGAGAGGTATGGAATATTCAGATTGTGAATCCATTCACCGATTCAATGATGCTTTAGGTATGATTGAGGAAACTGATAGGAAAAGTGAATTTGTAACTATTTATGATGAGGAAGTCTCAAGGTGGTCAAAATTGGATGTTTTCCACTTGGCATAAGAATTATATTAGTAGTCAAAAGAGGAGAATCTAAAGCTGAAGAATGAGAAACAATCTCAAGACATCTGGATTCGAGTATTAAGAATTTAGGTTTATGAATTAAAAATACTAAAAACACAAGGGTTGTTGAAGTTTCTACTGACCCAAGGGAAAATAATAACTCCAAAGATTAAGATTTAGAGAATATGTCCAAAAAGGTGGAAAAAACAAAAACTGATATCAAGGGGAAGAGTTTTAACTCAAAAGAAGTTTAAGATTTAAAATCCAAGAATAATGGTCTTTCTACACACCTATCATAATTGGTTTAGGAGAATAAAAGGCTATGAAAAGATAAGGTAATATTTTTCTTCTTGAATGAATTTTAAAGTAAAAGAGAAAAGTGATATGGTGGATAATTTCTCCCAAGAATTAGAAGATGAGACGACTTTTGGGAAGAATCTCCAGAAAGAAATTAAAGTTCAAATTGGATCAAGGGACAAGAGGATTCAACAATTTAGAGGATATGAAATCAGTCAAGAAGTGGAGCAGTCTAGTGAAAAGGGAAATCATAAACTCAAAGATTCCATGCATTTACTATTTGATTACCCCTCAGCGGGTAATGATGAGATGGAGGAAAAGTATACATCATCATAAGAAAATATTGAGAATATTGTCATGTCCTAAAGGCCATGAACTATGGGAAATTCCAATATTGGCTATGATAGAACCCCTATGATGCATGAGAAGAAGAGATCCATGGACATTCCCAAGAAAAGGGGAAATTTTATAGGTTCTAGAAATTAATTTAAGATGATCCCTCCAAGGGGAAATGACATTCAAAAGTTCTCAACAAGAAGGTATGGAAACATATACTATTTTTTATTGGATGTATGGTCATATATCATGTTTTTTTTGAGGCTATGGAATATATTTCATACTATAAGGATAAAAAAAATTACAAATCAAATAAACCAACTACAACATTCAAAGTATGGTTATCATTCCAATTATTCTTATTACTAACAATGCATTAAGAAGAAATTTTGAGAGATTTTTTGTAGGAATTGAAAGGGGAAATCAATACTTATACAATTATGAATTAGTTTAATTAATAAAAAACATTCACAAGTCACATAAAAAATAATATCATGCTGAATGTAATATGCAAAGGTGTCACAAATCTATTGCTGAATCACAAGTCTCTTGTAGAAACAAGGTTTTGAGGAAAGAAAGAGCTCACATAACCCTAAGATTGGAGATGTATGTGTCAAAAGGATATCTCAAAGCATGGTATATACTAGTAAAATAAATAATCCTTGTAGGGACAAGAAAAATGGAAAGTTTCATTAGAGAAAGAAAATTCAACATATTTTTAAATAAGAAATCCTTGATGGAGAAATTGCCTGAGGAGAAGATTATGTGACCTGGGTAAAGACTATGACCTAATTTTTATAGAAGAGAACAAGCCCAAAGGAGTGGAAAATGAATTGGATTCCATTAATTTTTTTCATACCTAAATGAGGAATCCATAGTGAAAAGGTAAAGTGGTGGTCCTTGATGACTCACCAACCTCCTCAACTTGAGGAATATGGAAGGTACCCCTCTCCCCTTAAGCTTTAGAAGATCCTAACTTGTTTGAAGAGGTGTGGGATTCAGAGAAGATGAAATCCATGGAGTAATGGTGATCAAAATAACATGAAATGAAGTTGATATCAGATATGAAATTTAGCTGGAAATTCTATGAAGAAAGTGATGGTTGAAGCCTTTAAGGATCAATTTAATGTTAAGCATGAAGCTGTATGAAAAGTTGAAATTTTCTTGCAGAATTTGAAAATAAAAGGACTTATTTAAGTATAATTTGTTACTTGAGGATATATCTAAAGTAATATGCAACATCATGATAAATCTATCTTGAAATGAGGGATGATAGGTCATGTGGTTAATGAAATCAATCCACTAAGAGAGGAAAATTAACTAAGTCTATAGAAAGGATGGTATTGAGTACTCTATTCATATTCTAACATATTGTATCCTTTGTGTCATCTTAAAGTTTATTAAATAATTCTGAACAAAAGTTTCTACTCAACATATGATGTCCCCCAAAATATAAAACATTTCAAATACACAATGCTGAAATCAAGGGTGAATTGGAGTTGAATTTCCAAAAGCTATCTTTTTAGTGAAATTATCCTACTAAAAAAATGGGAATTGTGAGAAATTATTTCAAAAATCTAGATAATTTAATTATTATGGATTTGGAAATTCATCCATAAATTTTTTATTGTATGTATTCAAGTAATTATGCAAAGAATCTATTGACATTGGGGGAGAACTTCAAGAATCAATGGATATTTTCCAATGAAATTTAGAAATGCAGGGAGAGTAGAATAACATGGACTATTCCCTTTTATTTTATTGAAAATAAAGGGTAAAGTGAAAATGGAGTTGTATTTAAGGGGATATTGTTAACTAAATCCAATGGGGGTACTCTTGAACCCCTATGAGTTTGGAGTGTATTTGTTGAAAATACAAGATTTTATTTTTTTATGACAATTAATTAGATAATATTTGTGGATTCATTCAATCCATAATATTGACATTGGAGAAATTCTAGTTTATGTTCTTCAAGAAGTAAAATACATGTTTGTGGAGGTGCTACCTTAAGTTTTGTTTTTTGTAATTATATTGAATAAATTATATGGTGGAATAGTTATGTTTTTTGGCCAAGGGATGAGATGAGGACTTGTCAAAAGTTATGTAATCCTAGGCCAAAACAATTCAAGGAATCACTCAACCATGCATTACATGGGAATGATCAACCAAGGCCCAACCGGCATGGAGGAACCAGGTTTGTAGGAAAAACTAATATAGAGCATGTATATACATGCACATGAAATAAAACACATGGGTATAAGTGTGCACATGGGAGAAGTGGTCCACTCCATAGGGAAATGGAATATTGGAGGCTAGGAGCTAACCATGTTACTCGCAACTGGTGAGTCAGGTAATCAAAGTTGCTTATTAAGCATGATGAAGACAAGAAGAAGTTTGATGTAGGACTACGAGATGTGGAAATTGTTCACCCTCATTAAAAACATACGCTTATAATGTGATTCATCTGATCAATCTCACTCCACTATTCAATCTGGATCACAGATCATCTACAATATCTTACTCAAAAGTTCCTGCATGCATCACTCCATGCTGTAGAAAGTAACACCCCACCACAATCCCATGGAAGATAAGATTTCCACACCACATCTATACATTGCATCATGGAAGGTCCAGATTTAATATAAGTAAAATAATTCAGGGATCTTTAATCCTACATAGGGCTGTGCTATAGTGGGTGAAACTACACCACAATAAAAACTAAGGAAGTGAAGGATATGTCATAGTAAAAATAGACACACCATATTGAATTAGCTACTACATATAATTGTTTCAATTTTGTAGTTATATAAAATTGTAAGTCATTACACTATGGAAGTATAGGATACACCATAAAAAATTATTTCAACACTAAAAGTTTCATAGTATCCACGCTATAAGGGTTTTGATCACAGAAGAAGAACATGAATGAAACTCTGGAAAATAGAAGCTTGCACTGTGGAACTAATGACTACGATACAGTGGCCATGTGTGATTAAAGGATCACATTTTGGGAGTCCTTAACTATTAGAAAATTAATGAACGAGTGTGGATAATCCTAAATTAAGGGTCATCCACATCTGATGGAGGGTTTATGATCATGGGTCATGAAGAGTTAAAAGTTGAAGACCACAATTTTGGTGGTGTGCATATTCGGTTTTTCATATCTACAGATATGGAAATTCATGCTTGTAGAAGGATAATTTATCAGGAAATTATATATAAAAAATATGAAAATATCTATTCATTTATGAACAAAGACACAAGGAGAATTTAAGAGTTATTATAAACTCTTAAATTAACATTCACAGGAAAGATATAGAAATATAAGCATAAGAAGATAAGAAGAAGAAGTATATAAGAGACTCTGTACCACTCGAATGACCTGTATAAAGAGGGTGCTCTATTAGAATATCTTCATTCATAGGAAATAAGGAATTTATACCATGAAAAGTTTCTTGATTCATTTTTCATGTTGAAGTAGTGAAAGGGATGAGTTGCTACATCTAGCAAAGTTAAGACATACTGGTATTATTCTAGAAATAGAAAGAACTTCCAGAATTGTTTTGGAAAGAATAATACTTGGAATGTTCTAAATATATTTCCAAAGGATGAGTTTCCATGACCTATCATGGAATGAATATGTTCGAAGTGATGTTCATAGTAAACCTGTGAAGGAGCAAGTAGAGATTCAAAGGGAACCACTCTAAAATCTGTGGAACTCTCAAACAATAGGTGATATTGTTCTTTGGTCTGCATGCCAATTTTTTCTCCTTATAAAGAAGTGATAATAAGAGGGAAGTGTAAGGGAAGTGATCCTTAGAAGATAGTACATATACCCTGAAATATTGTAAGGCAGTGAGCCTAGGTTGGAGTAAACTAACCTAGAGCAACAAACAGTGAGCTTAGTGATTTTGGTGTACCAACACAATGTTGGTTGCATGATCCTTGGACTAGCCGATTGCGACGAACCAAGTAAAAAATCACATGTTCTTATAATTATCTTTCTTTACTCTCTATGTATCACCATCATATAAAATTGGTAAAGATAATCAAATCGAAAATTGTTTGGGTCTAATAAATTCGCTTTTCCCTGGGGTCTTCTTCCCTGTATTTGTTCCCCGATCTATATTTCCAAAATAATATTAGTGTAACTACTTGATAAGTTCAATTAATGGAATCTACCAGTGGAAGGGGGATGTTTTTCACTATGGATACCATCTGTTGGGTGGAGACAGTGAAGATGGTGTTGATTCGGACATGAGGTCGGTTTGAAAGATTGGTTTGTGCTCTGGGTGTCCCGATGAACGACCGATGGGGTGAATTTTAGTGTTTCTTCTCTAGTGTTCTTGCATTTTTTTAGTATGGTTGCTAGTTTTGGTTGGGTGTTCCTCTATTATTGGAAATCATTGGTTTTAGTTCAGGTAGTTTCGATCCAAGGCGATGAGTTGACACATTTTTATAATTGTGGGTGTTGAAGATTAGAAGGGGTCAATGATGGTTTCTCATTGTTTCATGGCGATCATTGATGTTCATTGATGACAATAGCGGGTTTTGATATTGGTGGTCAGTAGCGTCGAAGTTTCCAGCATTGAGTGATGAAGATAGTGACTAATTATGGTAGGCAATGTGACTTGGGTTTTCATGTCCAACGTGGGGCTCGAGGCTTCTTGCAACTGGATTCTGCTTCACTTGAATTTTAAATTTAGAGTTTTGATGAATTTCGGGTCATATGGGTGGTCCAACTGGCACTTAGGTGGCCCATTTATGCTTCTTGTATGTGTTTTTTAGTTATGGGTGTAATTTTTCCCATTATACCTTCAAGTGGGATATTTAAAAAATAAAAAAAAATAAAATTTAGAGTATACTGTAGACCAAAACAAAAGAGAAAAATTCAATAATGGTCCAAAAGAAGTAAAACAACATTTATGTTTTGCAGTTATAATGGAAAAAATGATGGAGATGCAATAGAACTCAATTTAATTATGATGGTAATATATCAGAAATATTTTTCAGAAGAAAAAGAAATATTGCATAAACAAAATAAAGAAAGTTAAGATTTATAAAAGAAAAGGTGAACACAAAGGAAATATTGTGTGAAGAAAGCTTATATTCCTATGGTAGAACATAAATGCGGGTTAAGTCATAAAACTCAACCATATCTTTCAATATGAGAAGATTAATGATGGGTCCCCTAATCCTTATAAATATATTTCATATTATATTGATGATGTTGTTATAAAAAAGGGATTTTGATGGGAGGATCAACATATGAATTCATGGTCTAAAGTTGTAAGCCTCCATGAAAGACTCTCTAGGTGTTCCTAATGCCATCATCATGCACTGTTGACTGGAGAATATTGGTCATGAAACTTCCTTTAATGAATAGGTGAAAACAAGTGGCTCATATTATCATGTTTTGTGAACTCTAATAAATGATACCAGTGAAAGTTATCTATATTTAAAGTGGTCATGTGGAGTTTAATGAACTAAGTATGCTAGTATTCCTAATTTTTAAAGTGACCATGAGAGTTAGCCGAAGTGGTCATGACATTTTATAAATATGGGCGTAAAAACATGGGTTGTCATGATTTCATTAATTAAGGTGTTTGTGTCTTTTTAAATGTTGTTCAAGTTGAATCCGATAGTGCTTAAAATAATGTTTATGTCGATAAGAATTATATTTTTTATTGTTTCCCATTATAATTAAATTTTTTAATTTTTCTATAGAAATAATTTGTTTTTATTTGGATTCTTCATTAATAAAAAAATTGTTGGAGGCAAAATATCCAAATTTGAATTGGAATCTATGTGATGCTCATTGTTTATACATGATGTTGGAGGACATGTGGAAAATTCTGATTCATTCCTCAAATTTTAAGAAGGTGGTGTTAGTTAAGGGTTATATTTATAACCATGTAGGGGTGTTGAACATGATAAGACAATTCAACTATCAGACAAAGCTACTTAGGCCCACCAGAATAAGATTTTCCACTTCAATGATCACTCTCTATCACATTCACAAACAACAAAGAAATTTAAGAAAAATGTTTGTTTTGGAAGAATGGAACTCTAGAAAGTTGTATAGGGAGAAATAAGGTAATAAGACAACTCTTATTTTATAGAGTACTTCATTCAAGAATAATGTTCTTTATCCCCTTAAGTTTGGTGGTATTATTATTTAAGTTCTTATATTGGTTGATGGTGAAAAGAAACCTCTAATGGGATATATTTACAAGACTAGTGGATAGGGAAAATGAGGTCATTGAAAAATATTTTAACAATGAAAAAAAACTATAAGTAGATCTTCAAAATCAATGATAAAGTTGGGATGTGAAATTTCATCGACCATTTCATGTTGTGAGATACTACTTGAATCTAGATATTTTTTTATGAAAATCCTAATATTGATGGCGATGAAGAAATAAAATTGTATTTTTTGAATTGTATTCAGGGATTAATTTTAGATATTGGAACCCAAGATAAAATATCTGAGGATATGAAAAAATATAGAGATTCTTCAAGCATGATTGGAACTAATTTGGTTAATCGAAATAGAAAATTTATGGTACTGGTAGATTGGTGGGCATCTAATGGAACTTATCTCATTTGAGACAATTTGCAATAAAAGTTCTTAGTCTTACTTGTAGTGATTCTAGTTGTGAAATGAATTGGATTGTATTTGAAAATCTCCACACAAATATGTGTAATAGGCATGCTTAATCAAAATTGAATGAATTGGTTTGTATAAAATATAATAGGGATTTGATTAGGATATTTAATGATCATGATTCCACTGATCTCATCTCATTTAAGGACATTGATGATTGAAATAAATGAATAGTTGTGAATGTGGAAGAATAAATTGATGCAGGAAATGATCATGTTTTTGAGGATGATGATTTAAATTGGGGTGATGTGGATTTGGAAACCAGAGATGAAAAATCTGACCGTATTACTAGAGAATCCACTTCCATGGAAACAAAAGACAAAAGATAACTTCATCATATTGAAGAAGAGAGGGAAGATCTTGAGTCCAATGAAATGAGTGAATTGGAGGATATTGAAGGACTTATTGATGATCCTACTATTAGAAGAGATGATGGTTTATTCATGGATGAGAATGAAGAACTATTTTTTAGACATTTTATGTTAATTTATCATTGCATATTTTGTAATATTTAGACTTATTTTGATTCCATGTTCATATTTTTGTGAACTACATTTTAATGAGATAATGTGTTCTTTAATTTTCATTTTCAATTTCCTTGTTTAATTTTTTATATATGATAGTTACACCATAAATGAAATTTCCATGTGCAGCATAGTGTGCCATGCACTATGGAATTAGGGGCCCTCGTTACCATTTTGCATCATGTGCAGTTAACAACTAGGTGTTGGAGGTGACCATGAGGGGATTCATAATGCAGAAAGGCTAAGTGACTGTAACAGATTCCTTGGGTTTCCACTATATGATGTTTGGCAGACACCATGCACATATCCAAAATTGACCAACTAGAGGAGACACAACTTCATTCGAAAAAACTGACGCGTGTGGCATGGAATGCATAAAATAGAGATGATGACATCATCAGTCACTCATTTTTTATTTTCACATGTATAAAATGTATTGATGCTATGTTGATATAAATCAGTGAAATGACAGTGAACTAACGGTGACACGTGGTGTGTTTGGTTTGCAATGATGAATTGGCTTATCCAAATGGATTCATCTGAGTAAGTTGTTGCCATAGCTAAGAGTAGATAAATGAGGAAAATATCCACCGCATGGCATGGAAACGTGTTCCATTTGAGGCGTAGTGTGTCTCTTGTTTGTTTGATGTGGTGACTGTATGATGGAAGGTATTTGGATTTGTTTTTTTGAATAATGTTTTCAGTAGAAGAAATCATTCCTGTAGGATGTAATAAAAATTAAAATGGAAAGAATTTTAGTATACCATATGTGAACTAATATTCACTAACAAACATTTGTGAATGGGGAAACCATGGAATGATATTTTCAATCAACTTCCAAGAAGAGATCATGAACTGATGCAACATGTGAAATTAGATTTTGCAGTAATAGTGTAATCATGAAGCAATGATTGAAACATTTCAGAAAATTGTGAGACAGAAACTGGACCAAGTAATGTTGTACAATTACCGGATTATTCACACATGTGAACTCAGTGTGGAAGAGTTTGTTAGTATAGTAACTATAAGAAATATGTCTACTTAAAGCATGATGAATATTCTAATGGATGAGTAAAATACATTTTATTTAATACAACATGTTTAAGTAGCAACCAAACATGAAAGGTTTCTTAATGATTAAAACAAATGCGATGCTGTTTGTTGATGTTGAAGAAAACAATTTAGGTAAAGTGATAGCGGCAAGAGATGTCAGTTTAAGTGCAGTGATTAACGATATTATCATTTCTTGTAGAATGATATATTAATTGGTTCAATACGATATATAAAATGATATGTAAGTATGGTGTTTGATTTTTTTGAAATAAGTATGTTGTGTAGAGATATCGGGGTTGTGATATACGATGCATTCAAGTTTGAAGGAACAATGCATGCAGACTTGTGTAAGAATGCCATGAAAAACTAAGTGTGCTATTTCTAGTTTTCTCAATTGTTTTTAATCAGAGAAAGTAGTAATGAAAGAATTGAGGGGAAGCAAGGATCAAGCAGTAATAATGATTGATGACATGATGCGGTAGTGTATTTAGTAGCAATGTGATTATAGCGACTAAAAAAATTATCAATTGTTGCAGTGTGTTGGTGTTTAAGAGGAAGTGTAAAGTGATGATGATGTGGTGATATAGAAGGTAGGTCATGATATTATTTTCTGAGAACACCAGGGATTTCTAAAATAAGAAATATAACAACAATATGATATGATATGAAAGAAAAAACCTACCATATAGTGATGTTTAGGCATCCAGGCATAGAAGTTGCCATGAAATGAAAGTGTTTGTGTAAAAATCCATTTATATAATCATTTTACATGTAGTTAGAGTTCTCATAGGAGACTTTTCATGAAAAAGTATTAATTTTATGTGGCATGAAATGTTACACCCCAATGTTTTATAAATAAATTAAATGAAATATATGAAACACTGAGTCTCGTCATAATGTCACTTTGTTTTAAGGAGATATATAATTATAAACTAGCTGTTAAACATAATTTTTCCACTTCTATGATTTGAATTTCAAAAAATGAACATCTACGATTGTGATCAGTAAGTTATTTGGAGTCTGATAGAACCAACTTGTTTTTTTGGTGAATAGTAACATACTCTTACGAATAGTAATATGACCCTTATGAATAGTAAATATTATTATCATTTTTTTCTTAATTTTACAGGATAAGGAGATCTTGATTAATTTTTCATGGTGATATAAAATCAGTTATAGTTTTAAAATTGTTATTTTTCAAATAAATTATTATTTTATTTAAAAATTAAATTAATCATATTTAGAATTTTTTTTCAAAAAAAGGAGTTCATTTTTTAATTATACACTTATAAAAATGGTTAGGGTGATTTTTTGGTATTTTTTAGAAATACTTGAATTTTTGGTGAATAGTGAAATACGGTAATTTACAAAATATGCTAAATAAATAAATTTCTGCATCATGATTGAGTCATAGATGATGTAAATGGATATTGGTTCAAACTAACATGAAATTTTAACTATTTTGGGTCACATGAATCAAGAATATTCATAGTCTTGAGAAAAAATATTAAACTAATGATTAAAATAATGTAAAACCCCTCCTCTCCTCCATTATAAATACCACCATCACCCCCTCTTCCTCTCACACCAATAATTCCTTGATAATTGTCTAAGTTCTACCAAATATTATTACCAAGACCCTCCTCCATGTCCAAGACCTTCTGGTCTCACCCAAAGGCCAAAACCAATGGCCTTATAGAGGATCTCAAGGAGAAGAGATCAAGAGGTAAAGATCCTCTTTCATTTTCTTGTGTTTTCTTTTAAATTATTTATTTTCTTATACTCTCTTCTACTCCCCTTATCCAAGAGTCATGAAATATCCTATATCATATATATTCTAGATTGTTATTATGTTTATGGAAAAATTCATCATCATTCTTCCTCTTATTCTAAAAATAAAAACATCATCCGTGATGTGTCGATTTATCGACATCGTGGATGATATGTATTCAATTTCCATTAATTCCTTAAAAACTAGTTATAAAACCATTTTAATGGTTGAAATAGATTTTAAATTGTATTATATATCATCTTTCATGTTCTGGAGTTAATATATATACATAATATTATGTTATATAATGAAACTAGTTCATGATTATCAAAGAACCGACAAAATGATCTAAATGGATATCACTAAAGATTTATCTAATGATTGATCCTCATAACATATTAACAAAATTATTTATGGAATCATTTAATATTCTTGAAACATATTAATTTTATTTCATTCTACTTCTATAATTTCATTTTCATACGACAATAAAATCAAATACAAACCGGCCATGGAAATCATGTAAAGAACGCACCCCAAACAATGGAAGGAACAAAATAATAATAATTAAAGGTTGGAATGATGTTATTAAATGGTCATATAAGGTGTTATAAACATTAATATGTTTATTTAAGATATTAAAAACAATATTTTAACCATTATATAGGAGTTTTAAACATGTTTTATGTAAGATGAAACCGAGGTAAAATAATTCTTGACCCAATTTCTGTTCTTTAGGTTAACCTTCTACATTATTCATTATGCGGTATTAAGATTATTTTTGTGATGATTTTTTAATATTATGTTGTATTATGTTTAATAAAAGTTTATACACATATTAATTTCATTCTATTAATTTATCACATCAATTATATGATATTTTTAAGAGAATTTTCTTTTAAAATCCTATTTTAAAATTCTGTTTTACAAAAATTGAAAAAAAATATTTTTATGAAATTATTCATGTTGTATGATTATATTATGGTTAATGGGAATTGTTTATTATGAATGGTGGTACCTATGTATCCCTATAATTCATTGGGTATGTGTAAGTTGGAGGTCGACCGTATGGTTACTCCAAGTGTAATTGCGATGGTTACACAATAAGGTAGTCGTGAGGGTTATATTATAAGGTAGCCATGAGAGTTACAAATCCGAAGGCAGTCGAGAGGGTTAAATTATTATTTAATTAATGAACCAAGATACCTTTATGGATAAATTTATGTTTTTTATGTTTTTTGGGAATCACATGGAAATATCAAGTTCCACAAAGTAAGTACATATGGGTGACTAGTATGTATTTTTGAAACTGATTTCATTCTTTTACAAGTATTCATGGAATAATGTTTTATTTCCTTCTTTTTATATCCCTTAATGAGCTTTTTGCGCTCATACTAAGTTTTTAAATGATTTTCATAGGTTATAAGGATTTTTATGACAAATAAGTAATCCAAGTTAAATGTTATGATGATTTGTCAAAGAAAACATATTTTATTTGAAAAGTTTTATATTTTGGAAGAAATGGATACCATTTTTGTGGTATCCTCTCTTTATAAATATGGAATTTTATGTATGTATTATATCCCAATTATCTAAAACTCTAAACTTGAAAATATCCTTAATGTGAAAGGATGTGATTTCTTGACTAAAATTCAAGATTTGGTAATGTAATAAGGTCGAGTCCTTATAATTGGTATCAGAAGATTGTTTAGATAACTCTTGGGATTAGGATGATGTTAAAAGAATACCATAAATGATTTTTAATTTTTGTTTAATTTGAAATGTTATATAATTTAAAGATTACCATGTTTCTTTGACTAAGATATGTTTTTTCAGAATGATTTTTCGTAAAAGAAACAAGGAAGCTGAAGTGGAAAGGCACTGACAGAATGATATCCTTCCAAATTTGTAGCCTCGAATGGTAGGTATTGGAACTGAGCAATTTGTGATAGTAATGGATCAGATTAAATAAGCAATAAATGGTGGTGTCATCCATGCAAGATAACAACTAGAAGTACCACAAAGGAACATGATGATAGTGAAACATTTTATGAGGCACCACCCTCCTTTCAGTAGATCTTCTGACCCAGTAGATTCTAAAGGATAGATTAAATCCCTTGAAAAGATATTAAATGTTATGGGATGTTAAGATAATCAAAAGGTAAATCTTTCTATTTATTTTTTTGAAGACGAAACTAATCAGTGGAGTTCAATGGTTAAGAATATTCGGGATAGAGAGGATATTTAATCCTTAGAGTGAGATGAATTTAAAAGTCTTTTCCTTGAAAAATATTTTACTAAGGTGGTTTGACTTAGGATGGAGAATAAATTCCTTTAATTGAAGCAAAAAGTGGATGATTCATGGGTTTTTATGAATAAAACTTCACCCGACTGGTGGGGTATGCTCCAAATCTTATTCTGGATCTTGATTGCAAAATCAGTCATTTTTACTTAGGATTAAATCCAAGATATTGAAGGGAATTGGATTCCCATGAGTTCAAAAGTTATAAAAAACTTGTTTGATGTGCTGAGAGGGTAGAAATTTATTTTTTTAATGATCACATGTACTTTAAAAATATGGAGAAAAAGAGGTCCAGATAGAAAGAAATGGGTGAGAATCAATCAAAGAAATCTGATGGTAAGAATGTCCAGTTTCCATTTTGTGAAAAGTGTGGAAAAAAGAACCTTGGGTGATACCTTACCAAAATTGAGAAGTGTTTTTGATGTATTATGTTTGGAATTATGGAATAAGATTGTAATGAAAATTATCCTAAGACTAATCTTGATAAGAAAACTGTAAAGTGTTTTAAATGTGGTGAGATGGGTCATTATGAAAATGTTTACCCAAAGAGAGATCTGAATGATGCAAAGGAGATAGAATATAAGCAGGAAGGTATAGTGAGATCTATTGTGACTACATCAATAGACTTCTGGCCATACAATGAAGTTGTATCAGTTACCATGTTTGTTTACTCAGATTATGCTAAATTTTTGTTTGATACGGGGTCTACACATTCCTTTATTTCTGAGAAAGTTTCTAGTAAATTTGAAATATCACCTCAAAAAATGAGATCAAAACTTATTGTTAAAACACCAGGGGAAAATATTACAGAAAAAAGAAATTATAAGAATCTTTATATTGTGTTATTTAGAAAGAATTTACCTGAAAACCTTATTGTTTTTCCCTTAGTAGAGTTTTATGTCATTATGGGTATATATTGGCTTTCTTTTTAACATGCTAAGATTGATTGTATAGCTAAAAAAGTTTTTTTTCAAAAATAGTTTTAGTTTGTATAAAATAATGAACCCATACAATTGATAGCATACCAGGAAACTAAGAAACTATTAAAAGATGGAAATGAAAGTTATCTTTATCATATTGTTGAAAATAGGAGAACTGTTCAGATTAATGATGTTCCAATGGTAAATGAATATCTTGATGCTTTTCTTGATAAGTTACCCAATGTTATACCTGATCAGGAACTTGAATTCACAACTGACATAGTTCCTAATGCTAAGACAATCTCAAAACCCCCTTATCAAATGAATCAAATGGAACTTATTGAATTAAAAAATTAGTTGTAGGAGTTTCTTGATAAAGGCTTCATTTTTCCTAGAACTTCACTACGAGGTGCTCTTGTTTTTTTTGTTAAAAATAAAGATGGTTCCATGAGAATTTTCATTGATTATAGAGCCTTAAATAACATATCTATTAAAAACAAGTATCCTTTTCCTCACATCGATGACCTATTTGATCAGATCCAGGGAGAACAATATTTTTTGAAGGTTGACATGAGGTCGGGGTACCATTAGTTGAAAGTAAAGGAAGCAAACAACCCGAAGACTATGTTCTGTACTAGATATGGGCATTATGAATTTTTTGTTATTTCGTTTGGGTTAACTAATGTACCTAATATATTCCTGGATCTTATGAATAAAATATTTCACAAGTACTTGGATAATTTTTTAGTTGTGTTTATTGATTACATTTTGGTATTTTCTAAAAATAAAGAGGAGCATGAAAAACATGTAAGGGTTATTTTTTAAACCTTAACAGAAAATAAACTGTATGGAAAATTCATCATGTTTGATTTTTGGTTGAAACAATTTTTTGTTGTTGGGAACATTGTAAATAAGGATGGAATAATAGTTTATCCTACCAAAATAAATGTGGTAGATGAATGGACAAGACCTAAAAATGTAACATAAATTCTTAGTTTTCTTCGATTAACAGGTTATTACTGACGATTTGTTAAAAGAATTGAACGATTATCTAGCCATCTAACTAAATTAATATGAAAAGGGGTTAAATTTATTTGGACAGAAGAATGTGATGTTTGTTTTTAGGAACTAAAGAAGAGATTGGTGAATGCTCCAGTTCACTCTGCCTTCTAGAAATAGTGATTTTGTTATCTATAGTAATGCTTCATTGAAGGGACTTGGTTTTGTTCTAATGTATAATGATCAAGTAATTTATTATGATTCAAGACAACTAAAAACTCATGATATAAATTATCCCACACATGATTTGGAATTATTATCTATGGTTTATGCTTTGAAATTTGGAGGCATCATTTATACAGATCCAAATGTCAAATATATATTGACCATAAAAGTCTAAAGTATATATTCACTTAGAAGGAATTAAACATGAGGCATAGAAGATGGATTGAACTGATAAAGGATTATTATTTCACAATCAATTACCATACTGGAAAATAAAATAAAGTGGAGGATTCCTTGAGTTGAAAACATCATGCACCATTAACCATGTTATGTTTGGAACATGATCCCTTGATTAATGGTTTGATTAATTTTGGCTTAGAAGTTATTGGTGAAGGAAATAAATCTATTTTGTTTCAGGTTTCAGTGTAGTCATCATTATTAAACATAATTAAGTAAGAGAAGAAGGAAGACTATGAGCTATATAAAAAGGTATAATTGATTAAAATGGATAAGTTTCCAGAATTTAACCTTGATAAAGATTGTATTTTAAGATTTGGAAAAAGATTCTGTGTACCTTGTGATTCCCAGTTGAAGAAAGATTCATTGTGTGAAGCTCATAGTTCTCCATTTTTAGTTCATCCTGGAAGACTAAGATGTACTTAGACCATCAAGATTATTATTGGTGGGATGAAATGAAAAGTGATATTGTAGATTTTACTGTGAAATGTTTGACATGCCAACAGTTTAAAGAAGAGAAGAAGTTACCCAAGGGGATGATTTAGCCCTTTCTAGTGCTAGAGTGGAAATGAGAAAATGTATCCATGTAATTCATGTTGGGACTACCAATTAATTCTAGAGGTAACAATGTGATTTGGGTGATTGTTGACCAACTAAGTAAATATTTACATTTTCTTCCTATTTGAGATATAAAGTTTTTAGATCAGCTTTCTCAACTATACCTCAAAGATATTTTCTGGTTACATGGAGTGCCTATTTCCATTGTATCTAAATAGGATCCCAAGTTCACTTCTAATTTTTGGAAGGTCCATCAGAATTCATTGGGCACAAAATTAAATTTCAGTACAACTTTTCATCCTCAATTAGATGGGAAGTCAGAAAGAATGATTCAGACTTTGGAGGATATGCTTCGAGCTTGTTCAATGGACTATCATGTAAGTTAGGATCAAAATCTTTCTTTAAATGAGTTTTCTTATAATAAAATTTTTCATTCCAGTATACAGATGAAACCTTTTGAGGCATTGTATGAGAAGTGTTTTTGAACTCCATATTTTTGGGATAAAGTTGGGGAAATGAAGTTGATGGGACTAGAATTAGTAGAGGAAGTGGCTGAGAAAGTGAAGATGATCCAACAACACATGAGGAAAACTCAAAGTAGGTAGAAAAGTTATGCAACCAACAGGAGGAAAGACTTTTCTTTTGAGGTAGGTGATCATTTTTTTCTTAGAATCACACCATAGAAAAGTCTTATGCATTTTGGTAAGAAAGGAAAGCTAAGTACATGGTTCATTGGACCTTATTAAATCCTAGAGAAAGTTGGACCAGTTACATAATGAGTATCTTTACCTATGAGTTTATCTTAGGTACAATTTTTTTTTCATGTTTCAATGTTGAGAAAGTATGTTCCAGATTCATTTCATGTCTTGATCCCAGAAGCAGTTCAGCTGGAAGAGAACCTTTCTTATGAAGAGAAACCTATTTAGATTCTTGATCGTAGAGAGAATTTATTATGGAATAAGGTAATACATTAGGTAAAGGTTTTTTATAGAAACCACATGGTTGAAGAAGTAACATGGGAATCTTAAAATTTTATGAGGGAAATGTACCCTCACTTATTTAATAAGTAAATAAAAAATTGTAAGGACACAATTTCCAGAAGGTGGGGAGAATGTAACACCCCAAGGTTTTAAAAATAAATTTAATAAAATGAATGAAACACTGAGGCTCTTCGTAATGGAACTTTGTTTTAAGGATATAGTAATAAACTATCCCTTAACCATAATTTTTCTTCTTCTATGATTTGAATTTTGAAAAATGAACATCTACAGTTGTGATCAGTACGTTATTTGGAGTCTTATAGAACCAACTTGTTTTTTGGTGAATAGTAACATACCTTTATGAAAATTAATATGACCCTTATGAATAGTAAATATTATTATTATTTTTTGTCTTAAGTTTATAAGATAAGGATATCTTGATTAATTTTTCAAGGTGATATAAAATCAGTTATAGTTTTAAAATTGTTATTTTTCGAATAAATTATAATTTTATTTGATAATTAAATTAATCATATTTAGAAAATTATTTTCAAAAAAATTAAGTTCATTTTTTAATTCTACACGTCGAAAAATGGTTTGGGTGATTTTTTGGAATTTTTCTAAAATACTAGAATTTTTGGTGAATAGTGAAATAGAGTAATTTACAAAATATGCAAAATAAATGAATTTATGCATCATGCTTGAGTAATGGATGATTTAAATGGCCATTGGTTCAAAATAAAATTCACTTATTACTATTTTGGGTCACATTAATCAATACTATTCATTGTCTTGATAAAAAATATTTAACTAATGATTAAAATAATGTAAAACCCCTCCTCTTCTCCACTATAAATACCAACCTCACCCCCTCTTCCTCTCACACCATTAAAGACTTTATACTTGTCTAAGTTCTAAAAAATACTCTTCCCAAGACCCTACCACATTTTCAAGAACTACCGGTCTCACCAAAAGGCTAAAACCAAGGGCCTTAAAGAGGATCTTAAGGAGAGTAGATCAAGAGGTAAAGATCCTCTTTCATTTTCTTGTGTTTTCTTTTTCAATTATTTTCTTTTATTATAATCTATTATACTCCCCTTATTTAAGAGGAATTAAAGATCAAGTATCATATATATATGATTTATTTTTATCATATTTATGAAAAAATTAATCATCATTCTTCCTCTTCTCTTCCTCTTATTCTAAAAATAAAAACATCGTCCGTGATGTGTCGATTTACCGACATCGTGGATGATGTGTCTTCAATTTCCATTAATTACTTTAAAATTGGTCATAAAACCATTTTAATGTTTGAAATATATTTTAAGGTTTAAGATATATCCTCTTTTATGTTCTGTATTTAACATATATACATAATATTATGTTATATAATGGAACTAGTTCGTGATTATCAAAGAACCGCCAAAATGATCTAAACAAATTTCACTAAAGATTTATCTAATGATTCATTATCATACCATATAACCAAAATGATTTATGGAATAATTTAATATTATATAAACATATTAATACCATTTCATTCCACTTCTGGAATTTCATTTTCATACGACAAGAAAATCAAATACAAACTGGCCATGGAAATCATGTAAAAAATGCACCCGAAACAATGGAAAGAACCAAATACTAATAATTAAAAGGTGAAATGATGTTATGAAATGGTAATATAAGGTGTTATAAAAATTAATATATTTCTTTAAAATATTAATAACACTATTTTAACCATTATACATTAGTTTTAAACAAGTTTTAAGTAAGACAAACCCGAGGTAAGGGAATTCTTGACCCAATTTCCATTCTTTGGGTTAACCTTCTACATTATTCATTATGTGGTATTAAGATTATTTTTTTGATGATTTTTTGTTTATATTATGTTTTATTATGTGTATTTATAGTTTATACATATATTAATTTCATTATATTAATTTATCACATCAATTATAAGATATTTTAAAGTAATTTTCTTTTAAAATCTTCTTTTGAAATTATATTTTACAAAATTCCAAAATAATGGTTTTATACAATTATTCATATTGTATGATTATGTTCTGGTTCTTGGGAATTGTTTATGATTAATGATTCTACCTATATCTACCTTCAATTCATTGGGTATGTGTATGTTGAAGGTCATCTATATGGTTACTCCAAGTTTAATTGCAATGGTTACACAATAAGGTAGTTGTGAGTGTTACATTGTAAGGTAGCCGTGAGGGTTACAAATCATAATGTATCCAAGAGGGTTAAACTATTATGTAAGTAATTCCCCAATATACCTTTATGTTTATATTTATTTTATTTATTTTTTTGGGAATCTCATGGAAATATCAAGTTTCACAAAGTAAGTACATATGGGTGACAAGTATGCATTTTTGAAATTAATTTCATATGTCTACAAGTATTCATGGACTAATGTTTTCTTTATTTCTTTTTATATCCCTTACTGAACTTTTTGTTCTTATCCCAAGTTTTTAAATTATTTTTACAGTTTATAAGAATGTGTAAGACAAAGAAGGAAGACAAGTTAAATTTTATGAATATTTTTTAAAGAAAACATGTTTTATTTGAAAATTTGTATATTTTGGAAGAAATGGATACTGTTTTTGTGGTATCCAATATGTATAAATGTGGAATTTTATATATTAATTATATCCCAATTATCTAAAACTATAAACTTGAAATGATCCTTAATGTGAAAGGATGTGAGTTCTTGACTAAAATTCAAGATTATGTAATGTAATAAGGCCGAGTCCTTATATGAAATGCCTGTGTAAGTGATGGCATAGGGGGGTTATCTATTGGGGGGGGGGGGTAAGGGGATCTATGATTCAATTTAATTGGAATTTGACAAGGTGATCTGAATAATTTCTCAAGAAATACCAAATTCATATCATATTCTATTGATTGAAGATCTTAGTATTTCATGTACACTACAATGATTAAAATAGTAGGATAAGAGGCATCCCACAGATCTTAGAACAATTATAAAAAATGAATAAATCATTTTATAAAGAAAATATTGGGATCATGGACAGATGGTCTAGTCTCCTACATGAAGATATATTGTTGTAGGAATATTAATCCAGTGACTTTATAATGATACTTAGATATGTTAAGTGATCACGTGAAGCTAGATTATCATATAATATGAAGATATTGATCAAAGTGAGAGAAAGAAGAAAATTGTGGGAAAATAAAGAAAGATTGTAGATATATATATTGAGATATTATTGAATATATAAGTTTGTTCCAGATAGTGTGAAACTAAATGAATCTATATTGTTAATCCAAGCATTTATTGGAAATGAATATGAGAGTTATTTGAATACTAGATTCATGTGATGAAGAAGAGATCACCCATGAATTAGTGGAACTGATTCATATGCACCCAATAAGAAAAAAAAAGTCACTAGGGATGAATCTTATACTCATTTGGATTATCGTACACATTGGTGAAGTTCTCCTAATATTATAAAAAGTCCATAGAGCCATTATTTGTACACAGGAGTAACCCAAATTAGTAGTGAACCATGGTGAGGTAGTGATTCGAACCAAAACATTGTGAGGCAGTGCACCTAGGAGGGGAGTGACCTACCTGAAACTCACTACTAACTATGCATTAATGTATTCGTGCATGGAAGTAGTGAGTTGATCATATTCTTTAGATTATCCACACATTGGGATGAACCAAGTAAATCATGTGTCCTTTTGTGAATGATTTATTATTCATTTTGTTTGGGTAATGTGGTTGAAGCAATAAAATCCTAACAAATAAATAAGTTAAACTAATGAGACTATTTTGAACCATCTTGAGGATGATTCTATATTTATTTTCAATAAATGTTAAGTGTGACAATTGTTGAACTAATCTTCATGGAAATATGACATGTTCTAATAGAACTAAGAGAACTATCTTCAACAAGTGAAGAGGGATGGAAGAACAAAATTTTAATGAGATAAAGAAATGTTGAATCCATCCATGGTGTGTCAAGAATGATTTTCACTAAAATTAGTATGAAGATACATTAGATGTTTTTTTATTGTTTTTGAGAAGGGATGTAATTGTTTTTAAGAAGTCTATGACTTGGAACTAAAACTGGAAAAGTGGAAAAGTTATTATCGCAAGTATTTTCCTTCTAAACTTTTGTCTTTGAACATCAATACTTAATATAAGTATTTTATAGATGATCATAAGTTTTTACTCATCATATTACTTCCACAAAAGTATTTTTCCGATCTTATGACTTTTAATAGAACATAAGTCTTCATTGTAAGAATTTGGCACAATCGTAAGACTTCAAAAATTAAGATCTTCTGAGAGATATACTGGGTAAAAGAATGAGATTCCAGAATTTATCTTCTGAATAAATAAAATGAGAAAAATTCAAGTGCTATGTTCCTCATGAATCAAACATCATGATCAAACACATAATCATGATCCTTACTAAGATCAAAGGGGATGAACTAGATGAATAAGGTGAGTATGGGAGAGTCTCACACTATAGATTGAGATGCCACATCCCATGACTATGTGGATGTATCAAGAGACATGAATGTAGTAGTTTTTTGGGGAGTTTTAAATAAAATAGAAGACCATGAAAATTCAAATATCACATAGAAGAAACGAGTTGAGTCTTTAGGTGAGGTGTTTTTATTTGTTCCTCGCCAATCCTGTGTATCTAGTAGTATGTTCATTCTTGTTACTTCCCCAGTAAGAGATTTTGATTGAAGACCAGGATCAAGTTGCTCCTCGTCAGTGTTCCTTCCCTGCTTATCCAAGATGGAACTCAATTCAATATTTAAATCTTCAGGATATATCATATTGGAAACATACTTCTCTTCTACAGAACTAGTTTGTTGAATCTTCTTCAAAAACTGCAATCCCCCTATATCGTATTATCATACCTATCCATGAGAACTAACTTCAACTGTTCTCATTTAAATCATATATTATCATTTTTCAAAGTCAAAAACCTTTAAACTATTGTGTTATACATACTGATATGTGTTATAGGAAATTTCATATCTTAATATGTCTGGATTATTTGGAAATAAGACTCCACTTTCACGATCCATAAAAAATTATCCTCTCCTAAAAATGAAGGTAACTCAACTCTCTTCATCACACTCTTAAATACTTCAGGTACATGAACTGTAGAAATCTCAACAAGTTCCCATGATTATTCCTATGTGCACTTCCACTTCTCATGCTACTGCTGGAAAATCTCTAACTGCTCCATGTAGATCCTTCTCTGACCAGTCCAGAAAGTTTCCAAGCTCTTTGTCCCTACCTAGCCCACCAACTATCCAAAATTTTCCAAAAATCCTAAATGATATGTGAAATCCTTCCCATTTTCTTATAGATCTATTTTTATCTTAGGTAGATGCCTCTCGATCTCCACTTGTCCCCTAGAAAAGAATTTTGTACATGTTTGAAACTCAAAAAAATGAGATTTTTGAACTTTTTTCCTTTATGTCTATCAAAGTGCCTTAGTTATATGTACTTTCACCATCCATTTCAAATTATACTCTACTATAGCCACCCAAGACTCCATTCTAGACATCTTCCACCAACGATCCTCAATTTTTTGCCACTAGATACTATTTCATCTCAATCTGTCAATGTGAGGACCAAATTATTAGGTTCATGAGTGAGAATGTTAGAAATGGAATAAGAAAAAACCATAAAATCTATATTGTAGAAAAAATATCCTATACATAGAGGATTACAATAGAAGGATAAGTATATTAAGAATTATTAAGTAGAACTCCCATGGGAAAGACCACTCTTCTAAGGCCAAGGTTGGGACCTCCTAAGGCCGAGACCTCCTATCAGCCTAGCCGAACCCAAACAAAACATCTAGATGACCTCAATTACTACCAACTACCCATAATTAATATAATCTACCTACCAAAACCATACCAACACACTAATTAAAGGTAATTGACAATACTACCCCTGATAGTTATGATCCATGTCCTTATACTGATAGCCCCCTAGCCTCACATTCCTATTAATCACTATGTGCTCTTAGTGAAACTGTTTGGGTTTAATTTTTTTTATTTCTTATTTTCCCAACAAACAAGATTTTATTCCCTTATCTTAATTATTTTTTGATGGTTTCCATCGATAATGCTTTAGTGTACCTTAAGAGGAACATGGGAAACATTTGATAATTGTTCTGAAAACACTATGAGAGTACCGACTCTATGTCAAACTCTCTAAGTGACATTCCTAGATCAGTGAAGTGAAATTTCTAGGTCTTGTGGTTTCATAGGCTGATATCTCAGTGGATCTCAATAAGGTTGAAGCAATTAAGTCTTGTAGCGCACCCAATAATGCATTTGAGATCATAAGTTTTCTTAGTATCATAAGAAAAAAATTAACATTTCATTAAGGACTTATGTCAATTATAAAATCTAATAAAGACTCTAATTAAGATGGGGGTGGAGTTTTTGTGGGATTATTGATGTGGAAAAGAATTTTATGAGCTAAATAATCTACTTACATCAACATCAATCCTTATTTTACCCGATTCTAGTGAGAGGTTTATTACTTATTGTGACACCCTGGGGTTGGGATATACATTAATTCAGAAAGAATAGATTGTGTTGTATGATTCATTACATGGTCATGTTGGGACCATAAATTAAAATTATTTACAAAGACTAGTTTTGAAAATGTTATCCATTCACATTATATATATATATATATATTAATACAAAAAAGAATAAAAATTACAATACACATTTTAATATTTTTATTACATAAAAAATTAGTCCGAGTAGGATAATTCAATATTAGTATGAATTGGTTCAAATAAAAACTTTTATCCTCTTGTTGAATCAAATTCTTCAATCAACTCAACATTATTAAGATTTTCTAAAAGACATTCTCAATTGAGATTATAACCAACATAATTTATCTTGTGGCATGGTGGTCTGAAGATAAGTTTTGATTAACATCAACTTAGAAAATATTCTCTCTGTTAGTCTAACCATAATGGGTATAATCAACAAAATTTGATATTTATAGTAAATAATCATGTTTAAAAAATTAACATCACAAGTTCCACATGAAATTATGGGTCGAAATTTTGGACAAGACACACAAACACAATACGAACCAAATAAATGATTAAATAAATGGTTTTGGTTCAAGTTGATAGTGCATGAAATTAATACATGATAAATGACACAAATATTTAAATATTTAATATTCTATGAATATATTATTAAATAAAATATTTTACTTTTAAGTAGATTAATATATATTTGTGTGTGAATATTTTATTTTATTAGTAATTATTTGTATTCTAAGAGTAATTGTAATTAATATACATATTTAAAATATAATAAATATGTATAAATATGTATAAATAATTAATTTAATATATAAATAAAATGTCACAAAATTACAGAACTAGGTAACCCATTTAATAAATTGGTTGGTTTTGGGTCGAGCCTCACAAAATGAATATTAAAGAAGCCAACACAGCACGACACAAATTATCACCCTTACATGAAATTATAAAAAAAAATCTATGCTCAAATATTCATTGTTTAAATCCAAAATTTTAAACCCAATTACCTAAAAGCACAAAATTTAACATTAAAAGACAAAATACTAATCTTGAGTTTTATTTTGAAAAATAATTCAAGATTTAATTCTTGTAAATGTGAAAATATAATTAGTGTTGAGTTGGAAGTTTTACTTATCACTTTTATATTCCTTTTGTTTTAGAAATCAAAAAAACATTCTTTAAACATATTTACTAACTTTTATGTCCAAAAGTTCTATGGTATGTTTTTATAGAAAATATTACTTTTTACCATAATTATATAAAGTTCTAAAGTATTACGAAAAAAACATTACATTTTTCATTACGATGATCATAATGAGTACATGTCTAGTAAATTAGAGTCACATTTATCAGACCAGAAATCAAACTTTAGTTGTCTCTAATACTAATAAAAGTCTTGATAATCGTACTGATACTGGTACCAATAAAAATTAGACTAATACTCATAAAGGTTATCATAATGAAATTCATAAGGAAGTTCTTCAGAATGACCTATGATATTAATCAGAATATTTAAGTCTTATATCTAATGTAAGGAAAATATTTAACATTGTAATGGTGTTAAAAAATATGAAGTCAGACATTGAGTTATGATGAGGTGTCAATCACCATCTATCTGAAGCCATTTCAAAAAACTTGGAAATGTAACTGTTGGAAGATCACCTATAAATACCGAGTCATTTGAAGAGTTTGAAATTGGTCAATTACATTCACTCTCAAATTTTTAGAAGAATAATTAGGGTGAACATATCATTCTTAATATTTTTATTTCTTTAGAGAGAGTTTTTTCTAAAGGAAACCTTGTCATGTTGTCTCTTTAATTTTTTTTTGTAATTGTTACCTTCATCTGATTTTTGTGGTTACGATCAAGGGATTCCGAGGTTAGGATAATGAAGAATCTAATCTTCAGATCGAGGGATCACAAGGATAGTGAGATAGAAAATCTAGTCCATTGGATTGAGGGATTTTGAGGCTATGAAGATAGAGAATCCAATATTCATATCAAGGGATTTTGGAGAAAGGAAGACAACATCGATCATCATATCAAGGGATTTCCTTGGCTAGAAAAGTTAGACTTTCCTATAAGTATAAGATAGGGGATACCTTTATCCAATGTTATTGGCTACCTTTCTCTTTAGGTTAAAATAGTTTTATCTTTTAAATATAATATAAGTCATTCTTACATTTTTAGATATTGTATTACTTGTTTATTACAAGTTTTATATTCCATTAAGCATGTTTATGATTGTATTATTATAATAAGGATGAATACAATAAATACTATTAATTCGATATATTGAGAATCTAATACACTTTATGATAATCAAATCCTTCTTGATTACAATCCATGTACTCTGATATTATCAAAATTTATATGATTATGATACTCTAATAAATGGACAAACACTAAGTCCAATAAAACTTACATTAAAGTGGTTTTTTATTTTTTTTGTTTAAGTTTTAAACAAAGTTTTTAACTTAAAATTCACACCCTCTTGTATATTTATTCATCTAAAGATAATTCTTACAATATTAATATTAATATCCCTGATATTTATACCCAATAATTGGTATCATAGAAGGTTTCTACTGCTATTACTTTCTGAGTTTTTACTTCTTTTATCATCTTCAAGTTTTTGATATAAACTTCTTGTTTTTAAATTTTCACACTAACGTGTTTGTAGAAATAAATATTATTTGTTTTTAAGATGGAAAATTTAAATTTTGGATCCATTTATAATATCAATCCCAAAAAAACCACCAATTTTTGATGGTATTGACTATGAATACTAGAGGGATAGAATGAATAATTTTTTGATAAATACAGGAGTTAAAAACTTTGTTATGTTGACTGGTGATTATAACATTCCTGATAAGGAAATTACATCTTTTAATCATCAAGAGAAACAATAGTATCTCATTGACCGAAATATTGGATGCTTTATTCTGGTGTTTCTAATCATCTCATAGGTGATTCAAGTAATCTTACTACCTGTAATGGCTATTACGAGATTTGTCACATGCTCCTTGACTCTATCTATTCATCTAGATTTAGTAGTTCATGTTCCTCGCAGTCCTTTAAATCTTCTTTCCATTAGTAAACTCACAAATGAATCAATTCTTGTTTCTATTTTTATGTATTCTAGTGTTTTTTCAGGAGCAGTCTATGAATCAAGAACTTAGTAGAGATCGTATTAGTGATGAGGTGTACTTATTCAATACCCCACCATACCTTTATTGTTCATCCACCACTTCTCATGACCTCAAAATAAATTCTCACAATGGTCATCCACCGAATTTTGTCTTACATAATTTTTTTACCCAGTTCAGTCCCTACATTTCCTTCCATTTTGAATCCTATAAGTTTTATAAACATCATCAGACATCGTATGTTCATCGATTGGAGATGTGTATAGAAAATCCATTTGACCTAGTTCATTCCAATTTATGGGTTAATTGCACGGTTCCTAGCTAGTGCGAGTACCATTATTATGTATCCTTTATTGATGAATTCTATAAGATGACATGGATATATCTCCTTCATGATCGTTCGTAGGTGTGTGATATTTTCAAAAAAGTTTACCATGAAATTCACACTCAATTCTCCAAGACTATTGAATGTAACCACTCTAACAATGGATGAGAATATCTGTCCTCTTCCCTTTATTAGTTTCTCAAGAATCATGACATTCTTCATCAAACATCCTACCCTGATACACCTCAGTAGAATAGAGTATCCATGCATAAACATCGTCATATTCTGGAGACTTCTTGGGCCCTGTTATTTCACATGAAGGTACCTATTCCTTTTTAGGGAGGTGATATTCTTACTACCTCCTATATTATCAATCATATTCATTCTTATATACTTCAGGGGGATACTCCTTTTTGAGCCCTGTTCTCCTCTATCCCTCTTCACCCTCATCCACTTTGTGTGTTTGGGTGTTTTTTATGTACGTGACACTCATCCCAACATCTCAAAATTTTCTCCAAAATCCCTATGTTACATCTTCCTAGGATACTTCTGCACTCAGTGAAGATAACGATATTTCTATCTAGACTTGAGGAATTATATCATCTCTACTGTTGTCTATTTTATTGAGAACTCTATATCCTCTAAACCCTCTTCCCACCCAAAAACCACTATCGATGTCTGTATTCCTCTCACCACCCACCCACCCCTACCTCAAGAATCCTACTCTATTGATCTCCATTTTGGATCAACCTACTCTCGTCGAGCATTGAATGTGTCCCCCATCTAGAATGATGACATCATCTCTATAGATTCATCCACTCCTCCTCCTACAATACCATAGAACTTACCAATTGGATTGTAGAAAGGTAATTTCTCTTTCTAGAATAATCCAATGCATACAACTTCCCACAGAGGCCTATCTACTCTAGAGATGATATCTATTCCACACACAGTAGCTGAAGTTAATTATCATCCTAGGTGGCTTCATGCATTGCAGGATGAATTACAAGAACTGTATAATAATCACACATAGGATTTGGTCCTTCTTCCAGAAGGTAAATAGGTGGTTGAAAACAAATGTATTTATATGTTATGCCTAAATACTGATGAAAATATTCATCACCTTAAATCCAGGCTTGTAGAGAAAGTCTTTTTCCAGACATATGTTGTTGATTATTTTGATAAATTCTCTCTTATTATGAAGATGTAATCTATTTGATTACCCTTCTCTCTTTCCACTACTCATCATTTTCATATTTATCAAATTGATGTCAAGAATGAATTTCTACATGGTTTTCTTAAAGAATAGGTAAATCCGCAACAACCTCATGGATTTATTAATTCAGAAGATGGTTTTTATGTCTGTTGGATTTTTCACTCTCTTTATGGAATAAATCAGTCTCCTCATTCATGGTTTAGAAGATTTTTCATAGTCATCACTACATTTGGACTATCTTAGAGTATAAATGACCACATTTATTTCTACTGCAACACATCCTTCGACTGCATCATATTGGTTTTTTTATATTGATGATATCATTATTAGATGGAGATACTCAAATGGAATTGTCCATATAAAGGTTTATCTTCAACAAAAATTTCAAACCAATGATCTGGGTCCTCTGGCATACTTCCTTGGAATTAAAGTCTCTCATTCTACATACACCATATTTCTTTCCCAACAGAAATATGCAATGGATATCTTGCTGGATGCTGGTTTGTCTTAGGAAACTGCCATTGAAACTCCTATTGATCCCGAATAATGGTCTCTATATAATTCCACATACCCATATTCTCACACAAATAGGTACCATCATCTTATGGGAAAACTAAATTATCTCAATATGAATTATCAAAATTTTTCCTATACTATCAGCAAGGTTATCCAATTCATAGAACATCTGATGAAATCTCAATGGGATGATGTCCTTTGAATTTTCAATTACATTAAGAAAGACTCTTCCCACCGTCTTCGGTATTCACATCATGATCATCTGAATATTGAGGCCTTCTATGATGATGACTATACTGGATACTTTGCTACTTATAATTCTACATCTAGTCTTGCCATTTTCCTGGAAGGTAACTTATTCTCTTAGAGAAGAAAGAAACAAACTATCGTCTCCAAATCTTATGCTAAATCAAAATACCATGCGATCGCCATGGAAACTACTGAAATTATTTGGCTTCATCATTTTCTCCATGAAATTGGTTTCCCACCACAAAATTCTACTCATATTTGGTGTGATAATCAGGAAACCACAAATATTGATTCTAATCCAGTCTTCCAAGAAAACATGAAGCATATCTAGGTGGAGTTACACTTTCTTTTACATCACCTCAAGCATAACCATATCAGTTTCAGCTACATTATAATAGCTAATCATCTTTTCGACATCTTCACCAAAGGCATACTAGGATCTTGATTGGACTGTCTTTGCACCATTCCAGGTATCCACAACATTAATGACCTATCTTGAGGGGGAGTGTGTAGGGTCTTGTTTTGGTATCTTATTTATTTTTTGTGGGAATATTCTTCCAAGATATACTTGTTATATCTTTAGGGGGTGTGTTATACTTGGTAATTTTATTTCTGGGTTAAGTATATTTTTGAGTCCCATATTGGATTATTCTGACTGGTAGTTATTTTACTCTATCTATAAAAGAATGTATCCACCTCTCCTTGAGGTAGGTAATTCATACCATTCTACACATAAATATGACTAGACACAAATAAATTGTCAAGAATATTATAGAAATGAAATATGGAAAGGTTACTTTCAGAGATGATTATCAAGGAGCGATTATTGGTAAAGGTAACATTGTACTTCTTGGAAAAGGTTTAATTTAAAATATTTTATTTATTGAGGGTATTAAGAAAAACCTTATAATCATAAGTCAATTATGTGAGAATTGTTACCTTGTGAAAACTAGGAATAATTAATTTTTATTACATAGTTCCAAGGGTGAATTTATTTTTTCTTCCAATCATCATGAGAATGTTTACACACATAAATTATAAGAACTTAGGAGTTAGGACTTAACTTTACTCAGTGAAATGATAGATCAATATTTGTTATGGAATAGAAGTTTAGAACATTTTAATATAAGAAACTTATCTAAATCAACTAAGAAAAGACTTGTTATGGATTTAAGAGAACTTAGGTTTGATACTTCTGAAGTATGTGACCCTTGTCCATATGGTAAGAAACATAAGTCAAGTTTTAAATTTATTAGCGAAGTCTCAAATTATGATGCTTTATAATTAGTGCAAATGTAATTATTTGGTCCTACACAAACTATAATTATTGGTGGAAAATATAATGTATATGTCTTATTTGATGATTACACTAGATATACATGGGTCTACTTTCTAGAAAAAAATTTGAAGTCTTTAATTATTATAAAACTTTTATAGACATATTTAAAAATGAGAAAAACCTCTCATTAATAATTATTCATAGAGATAATAGTGTAGAATTTGTAAATGATTATTTTGAAATTTTTTTATACTAATAAAGGTATAGAACATAACTTTTTATCACTTGAAAGTCTCTAACAAAACGATGTTATTGAAAGAAGAAATAATATTCTTCAATAAATAACAAGAACTATGATGAGTGAATACTAAATTACTAAGAATTTTTGGGATGAAGTGGTTATTACCACATGCTATACTATAAATAAAGTTTTAACTAGACATTTTCTTAATAAAACTCCTTATGAGTTTTGGATAAGAAGAAAACCAAAAGTTTCTTACTTCACAGTTTTTTGGTTTCAACGTATTCATTATGAATATGAAAGGCAACTTATATAAATTTTCACCCAAATCTGATGAAGGAATATTTTTAGGTTATTCGATGACTTATAAGGATTATAGAGTTTTTAATAAAAGTTCTTATACTGTTGATGAAACAGTATGTGTTAAGTGTGATGAAACCAATCCTTTTATTTTCAAACAACCCCAACCAACATATTCTGATGTTACTTCTAAAATTATTTTCAACATTTGTTAGAATATTCTTCTTATAAGTACATAACTTCAAAATTAGTTTCTCAAGTTATTCCTTAGGTAGATTTATTACTATATGTTTAAGAACAAACTTTTGAAAACCCTATAAATTAGTTGTTTCTTTGGAATAATCCTAGTGAGATTATCATTGGTGATGTTGATCAACCCGTTAGGACTATAATTTTCTTAAGAAATGAAGTTGAATATATAGATTTCTTATCCCAATTTTATCCTAAAAATCCCGATGAGGCTTTAGGTAATGAGGATTAGATTAACCAATGCAAGATGAACTCAATTAATTTTAAAGGAACAAATTCTGGAATTTAGTTGAATGACCTAAAGAAAATTCTTAGTTAGAGTAAAATGGGGTTTTTAGAACAAATGTGATGAAAATGAAAAAATAGTTAGAAATAAATCTATAATTCTTGGTAAGGTTTATAATAAACAATAGGGAATATATTATGAATAAACCTATACTCTGGTAGTAATACTTGAATCTATTAGAATACTACTTGACTTTAGAGAATTCTTTATTTCCAAAATTGTTCAAATGAAAGTGAAGTGTTATTTTCTTAATGGATATGTTTAGAAGGAAGTTTGTGTTTGACAACCACATATTTTTTAAGATAAAAAAATCTAGGGTATATTTACAAACTTAAGAAATATTTATATAGACTTAAACAATCCTCTAAAGCATGGTACGATAGATTAAGTAGATTTTTGTTATAAAAAAATTTTGTTAACGGGGAAACAGATCCAGATATTCTTATAAAGGAAGTTAAAAAAATATTATTATTATTCAAATTTATGTTAATGATATTATATTTAGATAAAATTGAAAATATTTAACAAATTCCTTTGTAGATATTATGAAATATAAGTTTGAAATGAGTATGATGGGTGAGTTAACATATTTGATCGATTTTCAAATTTCTCAAAAACCAGAAGGAACTTTTATATCTCAAAATAAGTATATAAAATATATTCTTAATAAATTTTGATATGATAATACTAAGAGTATTAGTACTCCTATTGGTACCTCTAATTGCCTTGATCTTGATAAGGCTAGGTAACCAGTTGATCAAAAGAGTTTTATATTTATGATTGGAAATTTACTTTACTTGACATAAATTCATTTAAATTTAATGTTTTTGGTATGATTATTAGTAATATATCATGAAAATCCAAATAATTCCATTTAAAAAATGTAAAATGAATTTTTTTTATCTTAAGGGAACTATGGATTTAGGACTTTTCTATTCTTATTGAAATGTTTTTGATTTTAAAAGTTTTTTTGATGATAAATTTGGTGGTTATAGAATGGATAGAAAAAGTTCCTTAGGAAATTTTCATTTATTATAAGATTATTTAGTTTATTGGTCATGTAATAAACAACAATCAGTAGAATTTTCCACTTCTAAATCTGAATATGTGGAAGCTAGAAGTTGTTATGCTCAAGTGTTGTGGATGTAACACACACTCACTGACTATGACATGAGTTTTACTAAAAATAAAATATTGTGTGATAATACTAGTGTCATTTCATTAAGTAGAAACTCATCACATCACTTTCATGATAGACACATTGATATGAGACACCATTTCTTATGGGATCACACACTTAAAGGAGATAAAATTTTACAATTCATCAGAACACTAGATCAACTTGCATACATTTTTACGAAACCCAATACTTCTGATAGTTTTGAATATATAAAATAGAAGCTAGGAATGATCAATGTAAATTAATCATTCATATATATTTATTTTTGACCTATCTCCTTACATTCTTATATTCCTTTTCATAGGGGGATTACACTTGTTATTGATTTTAATTTTTTTTTAATTTTTTAGTCTTTTATTAAACTTTTATTGTTTTAAAAAAATATTGGTTTTTATAATTTTTTTATCATATTAAAATCTTCAGGACACAAAAATTTTTATTAATGTTTTGGACTCATAATTCCCAGACCGGTTTTCGAACTCTAAAAATCTTATAAAAATTTCTGGACTCAAAGTTTTTGTAATGAGAAAATCGTTATCAGTATTTATATAATAAAAATTTCATATTAAGTTTTCTATTTCTAAACTATCATAATCAGTCAAAAAACAAGAAGAATAGGTTATTAAATACTGATGAATCTTTTTATCTTTGAAATATACTCTTCTTTACTTCTTAAAATTTTCACTATTTTCATTACGATATTCTTTATAGTTATTGTTACTATTCTATTAGTTTTATAATGTTTTTGTTTTTAAAGTTAAAAAAAAAAATTCTAATAGGAATCATTACTAATTCAATATGTGTTTTAGAAAACTCCAAGAGTTCAAAATATTTTAAAAATTTATTTAAATGAATGAAAACTATAAGATCAGAAATACTTTCATGTAAACCATTAATTATCTTTATGAAATTTGAATTTTCATATAATTTCCTATATAATGACCCCCTATGTCCCACATCATTTCTCTCCATTTTTCACTCCCGACCTACTACTACATTCATATTACCCTGTCCAATAATTTCCTTTTTGTATGATCTACTATATTCAATCTAGATCTGATGGATGAAAAACAATACTTTTCTAAATGGTTTGTTTTCCGAGAAATATTGAAAGAAAGATCTTGGTTCAAAAAGTATGATTACTCTTTAAAAAGGTAATTTTCTTCAATGGTTGAGAAATCGTTTGTGTTAAAAATCCTAGAAAAGAGTTTGATATGTTTTACCCTAAAACTTTTCAAGAATTCTATTCATCAGTTATGTTTCTTATGAAATATGAAATAAAAAATATTTATTATGAACTTTATATAAATAAGTATAAATTATATTATAAGAAACCATCTAGTCTTATTATCATACCTTCAGAGGAATAAGCACAATAACCTTCCCACAAGTTACTGGATTCACTAGGAACCTTTAAAAGAACAAGTGCCTAAGATTCATTGTTCAATAAATAAAACAAAGTAAGAAAAGTTTTCCATCTTTCTCCAGATAACCGTGTTATAAACCTTTTCATGCAAGGGTTTCTTATTATGAGAAAAGGTGATAGAGAAACCTCGAAGGTATCTAATGTATTCATATTTTACTTCTTGTTAAATACAAGAAAAATTGATTTAACCAATTTTATGTTCATCACCATTGAAAATATCAAGACCAAATCCATAAAATCCAAGAACATTATGTTTCCTACCGAAACCAATGAGTTGATAGTTGAAGATATGAATATCTTAAAAGTTTCTAACAAGTCATATAATATGATGGAAAATATTTCCTTAATTAGTGAGGATATGAGGAATCATATGTTATTTGTTTATGATGATAATTTTAAGAAATTTGTTAAGAAATTTGGAGTTGTTTCATCAGAAGTAGTGTCATGAACCAACCTGGGTCGACCCCGAACTGGTCACCTGAGCCAATCCACGACAAGGACCGAGATACATTCACGATCCTCTCAGAATGGAGAAAAGCACCAAGTGAATCATTAAAGTGACAATGGGAATGATTTCTCCCAATATAAAATAAACAAAATCAGCTGAACATTAAAGAATAAAACCAAAATAAATATGGTTTCTAAACTATACATCATTAAAATAAAACTAAAAATACAAAAAACTGAACAACAAGGATACACAAGAAAAATCCAAACTAAACCTCACAACTATGAAATCTCCATGTTATCCTACTGGTCACTCTCAAATCCATAATCAACCATCACTTGAGGCGATCGAACTCGAGTTGTAACCTACAACAGAAACTAAAAAAAGTAGACTATATGTGTGAGTATTTAAACTCATTAGGTAATCCCGAATAATTATATTCCCAATGAATATCTTTTAAATAAATAAAAATTTATTTTCATGTTTTAAATACAATATATAAATATAGTTTTCCACATTTTTCATTCTAAAGAATAAAAATCACAATTCATTTCCCTCACAATTTATAAAACAAGATTTTATTAATAGAGGAGATTTAGGTTCATAGGGAAGAGGGGGAAAGAGAACCAAATAGGAAATGTAATTTTTAATGAAATTTCTTTCAAAACATTTTTCTTGAAACCTTTTTAACAAAACCACATATTCAAAATTTACCAATAGAACTCCAAAAATAAGAACAAGGAATATAGTCTCATAGAAAGGGCAATGGAGAATAGTACTAGTGTCGAAGAAACACAGGAACACCTAAGAACACAGAGGAGAACCAAAAAATACTATACATGTGACTCATCCTGAAGGAATCTCCTACTTAATAAAATATATCTCCAATACTGATCCAGCACCTTATGGAAGACCGCATATCTATATCTTATTACTCACCATCATCATCTTAGAAAAGTGTTGTTGCATGAATGAAGACTTGAAGAACTCCCAGGTAAGATATTTATGAGGATTTCTCCAAGACATAGACTTCCACCATTTCCAGGTTGGAACTTCAATCATAAGGTATAAAATTTTACCTTTAATGACTCAGGAAACTCAAGGAAACTGAAGTTACTCTCAATCTTCCGCACCCACTCCTCTGCTTCGAGAGGATCCACTTGACCATAAAAAAGTGGAAGATTCAAAATTTTAAATTCAAGAATGTAGTCTATAGGTTGATAAAAAAGACTGTCTTATAATGATGTACCACCTGAAGACACACCCGAGGTATCCATCAAATATTTGTGGGGGAAGACACTATGAAACAAGGAAACAAGGAACTCAATCAAGACCAATACAACGACAAGATTATCCATCTCAAACACCACACAAGAAACATCATTACCAAAATTCATAGGGACACACCACACCACTACAAATTATCGAAACATCACATTTTATTTTAAAAACACTTTTTAAAAGTAAAAAAGCTTAAAGGATTGCACACTCACCAATGGTATCCATGGAGCCTAAAATATGCATATCCTCATGCCATACTGAGAACCTATCCACTTCCCCACACATATCTGTGTATGTGGTCACTCATGAAAACACCAAAGGTTAAAAAACACTTTTCCACTTAAAAAATAATTCAACCCACATTTCCATTTCAAAAAATTCACCAAAGTATCTTTTCTTAACCTGTTATCCATAAAGATGAAAACCTATTTCTAATTTCACAAAACTAATTTCGAAAAAACACCAACCATTCAAATAAAACCCATTTTCCAAACAACCAATTTTTCAATACACCTCATGTTTTGATTACAAAAATCCAATCTCATTGAAATCATTCTCATTTTATACAATGATCATTTCATGAAAATACACTTTTCTAAAGATCCATCGAAAAAAATTCTAAAAACACAATTTCCCACCTTTGAAAATAAATCTATTTCCTCTTTAAGATCCAATTTTAACAATTATTCAAACAAGGGTTTTCAAAATAATTTCCAAATCCCAAGGAGACGCCAAGAAGTGAAAGAGGAAACTAGTGCTGATGGGTGAATTGTACATATGGTTAGGGGCCATATTCTAATTACACTAGCATAAAAAATAGTGTTATAGTATAATGTCCCCAGCTCCGAATGGATTTCCAGGCCCTACGAACTCACAGAGTCCACTTTCCCAACTCCCTTTTTATTTTCCAACACAAAAAATCCTCAAGAATCAAAGGAAACCAACAAGACTAGACATCCCATGGTAACTCAAGGTTTGGAATGTGAAAGGGTTCATGAAATACTTTCCATTCCTACATCTAGATCCCCTAAAATCCTACTATTTCTACCTTGAAACCCCCAATTAATAGTGGGATATTTGAAAATAAAGGTCCTCTAAAGAGCCGACCTACTTTGATACCATTTTTTCATGAACCAACCAGGGTTGAACCCGAATCAATCACCCAATCCAATCCATGGAAAGGCCCAATAGGTGTTCTTGATCCTCCTGGGCTAGTGAAAATCACCAAGGGAATCATTAGAGTGATAATGGGAACAATTTCTCCCAATATAAAATAAACAAAATCATCCGAACAATAAAGTATCAAACCAAAATAAATATGGTTTCCAAACTATACATCATTACACTACATCTGAAAATATAAGAAAATGAACAACAAGGATACACAAGAAATACCCAAAATGAACCTCACAACCATGAAATCTTCATGTAACCCTGAGGGTCAATCTCCAATCCATAACCAACCATCACCCGGGGTGATCGAACTTGAGTCGTAACCTGCAGAATAAAAAAAAACAAAGAAGACTATAGACATGCATATTAAAACTTAATAGGTAATCTTGAATAATTATATTCCCAATAAATTTCCTTTAAATAAAAAAAACATTGATTTTTATGTCTGAAATAAAATATATAAATATAGGTTTTCAACACTTTTCATTTTAAAGAATACAAATCATAATTCATTTCCCTCACAATTTCTAAAACAAGATTCCATTCATGGAGGATAGTTAGTTTCATAGGTTGGATGGGGAAAAGGAACCAAATAGGAAATGTCATTTTTCATTCAAGTTATTTCAAAAATTCTATCTTAAAACCTTTTTAACAAAACCAAACATTCAAAATTTACCAAGATAACCCAAAAACCAAGAACAATGAATACATTATAATAGCGAAGGCAATGTAGAATGATACTAATGTTGGAGAAACATGAGAACACCTAGGAACTCATAGGATAACTAGAGCATACTATACAAGTGACTCATCCTAAAAGAATACCCTACCTGATGACATCATAATGCCCAAACACCTGATCATCTCCCTACCTAAACTGACTAGGGGGACTGATCCCATAACAATAATAACAAAATACCCCTACTATGGGGAACTAGCTAGTGAATTAACTAGTCTAGTGAAAAATTCATTCTTAGAATTCCTCATATCTATTCTAGGTTCCCATGTCATGTTCACAAATCAGTGTTCTAAACAAACCAAGAAAAAAACCAAACATACATGCCATCATATAATCACAAAAACTAGCACCACCCCAACCTCCTCGAGGAGTAGTTCCTTCCTTAAAATAATTCTCACACAAGGGAAGTACCCAACTGAGGAAACTACCATATCATCTTAAATAAATAAGGCATGTTATTCCCTCCACAAATGGTTTTTCAATGAAACCATTTCAAAAATTCCAAACGGGCCTCACATCATTTCCACATATCAAACATTTTCTTGAAAAACTACACATAATCCACTTTGAGAAAAAAATCACATTTATAAATCCATTTAATCCACCCAAACCATCACTTAAAGTACAAAACACATTTACAAGATCCAACTGGGAATTTCACTAAAAAATTGGTGTAAAAAACACATTCCAACCATTTCAAAAAATTGAAATCAAGTATAAATCACCTAATTTTACATAAAATAATTATTCTAAAAATGATACATCACTATTTAATAAATATGTAAGGTGAGAAAATATAGAAAACAATGTAATCTTAAATTTAAAGGATAGATTCAAAGGGATCCTACCTCATATGAAGAAACTTTTGGAATTCAGTGTGAAATCTATAACACACCTCAACCGCACCCAAGGGAAGCTATATCAAACTTAAAACATCAAGACTGAACCCAAAACTTTAGTATCCAACCATAAAATCAAAACCCTACCTGATGGAAAACCATAACCCCAAATGAGAGGAAGAAAAACCCTAGAAAGGAAGATAAACCAAGGGGAAGAGGGACTTACATGATGATTAATTGAAGAATCATGGAAAAAATATCCCAAATATTGGTTCCAAAGTGTCCTATGGAAGCTTGTATGAGCTCCCATGGTTGAAAATACTGAGTGGGAGAGAAAGGGGAGGAAATAGGGTAAAATACTCAGAGGGAAAATGGGTAAAAACCCAAATTTTTAATGATATGGAAAGATTTATGAGCAATCCACATGGTCTAACTAACTATGAAAAAGATATGCGGTCACTTTTGGATAAGACTACAACCTACCACATGGTTTTTAGGCCGAGGAATACAACCATGCACTAGTCATGAGGTAGCTTCTATCTCACCCAAACACATACCCTAAGGTTAGTTGGCCAGGGTGTACGATTACTACAAAATATCTACCAACTGTGCTCCAGGGTATGCCTACTAAAAAACACCCATTTTCTCTAAAAAATCAATGGGAAACTGAGGGGAAAAGCTAGTTCCAAGATAAAACAAAGGAATATTTCAAAAATTCAAACCCATCACACTCAGTTCCTGAGAAAATAACAGAGAACCTACCCCAAAAAAGGACCAAAGATGAATCCAAAAACTTGGGTGTGACACGTAGATCTATCAAGAAAGTTAGTGGGAGAGAAAAAGAAGAAGAATAAAAAAAAGAAAGAAACCTCACAACCTAAGAAAAAAATAAGTAGAAGGAAGTTCCTAATGATGTTTTTTAAGACTGGATGAAAAATAAATCGGATAAGAAACTAGGGGTTCCAAAAATCATAATTGACCCAGTAGAGGTTAAGGCTTTAAAGGTTCATGATGTTGACACCTTAGAAGAAGAATCTAAAAAGAAAAAGAAAAATAAGAGACTCTGAAAATCCATAATTTGTGAAAATATTTTTAAATATGTAAAATTTTCATCTTAGAATGCTGTTCTACCTTCTTCTCAAACTGGTCAAGAAAACTTGGATTTAGGGTTAGTTATTTAAGAAACATCAGTGTTCCACACTGATGTTACCTCTATCACAGACAAGTGAAAGGAAAAAGTTATTGATGAATAATTGGTCCCAACTATTACAACTGAAAAGAAATCAGCAATAGATTCACTTAGAAAAGGAATTCCCAGAATATCTTAAAAACTTGAAGAAGAACATAATAATTCTATTGATAAGGAAGTTGATGGGGGAGAATAAAGAATAAAAAGATAAATATGATAAATAATATAAAGAAGGTTAGTAAAAAAAGAAGGTGAAGAAGAAAAAAAATAAGAAGAATATGAACTTTTTAAAGAAGAAATTGAAATTGAACAAGATGAAGAAGTGGTTGTTGAAATATAAGATGAATAATAAGAGAAAGAAGAAAGTTATGAGAAAGAAAATCAAACTAAAAAATCATCAAATTCATCCTTATTAACATCACCCTCAAATTTTCCCTCAAAATCTAATATAGATGAGAAGTTATAAAGATCTAAGGAATAATCCTCATTAGTAGAAGAAGAAGATTCATCATTTAACAAATATTAGGAAGATAAAAATTCAAAGACTAAACCTTCTGATAAATCTGACACTAATTATGTGAATATCATGGATATAACAGATGATATATTTGTTTTGAAGAAAGATGACATGCTGATAAAAAATTATTAAATGTGTATAAGAAGAGGGTAGAAATATATGATGTCATAACTAGTCATAAAAATATTCCTCAACCTAATACAGAGGTATCATACTCTATTGGAACAATTTCACAAAATGGTTTTGACCATATTGTTCAATATTTGAAAAGGTTGGAAGATATTATCCCTTATTTCCTAATACTTGAAGAAAAAATCCATCTTATCCAAGACAATCTTACTAAAAAATTATACACAATAAAAGTGTTGATTGAATATATGATTCGTATTGAGGAGGAACTAAAGACCTTACAAGAAAGTTCTTAGAACAACAAAAGGTCTTGTTATTCAATGGTGAAATGGTCCAATGAAGTTGACACAAATATTCTATCTCATGATGATCAGATTCAAGAAATGAAAAATTTTATGGTTGAGTCAGCATATTATTTCAATCAATTATCAAAAGGTGTGGCTAACCGAGTGAAGTTTGGAGAAGAATTCAGAGATCAAACTAATGACTTGACATAAGAAGTCAATACCTTAAATACCAAGACCGGAGACATAAATCTAGAAATGTCTAGATAATGTTTTTGTAAAGTTGAAATTTTTGTACTCAAGGAGAAAAACAAATAACTTGTCGAAGAAATTAAAAATATGAAAGCCAAATATCATATTACAAAAGACAAATAGGAGATGCTAGAGAAGGGTTGAAAAGAGTTTAAGAAGATGAAAACCTTTTTGAAAACATTTATGAAGAAATATTAGTTTTCTTTTTGAACTCTTGTTATATTTTTTTTATTTTTTTCAAAAATTTGTATCTTTTGTTTATGAATGAATTAATTTTTCATCTAAATATAGTTTTATGAATTTTTTTCCAATACGGATTGGTCGAATGTTCATTCATATTTTTTTGGATGATTAGTTAATTAATTATATTGTTTCGTACATTTTTCTCTTCACTAACATTTCAGGTACATCGTACTAAGTCCTCAATTCTTTATGAAAATAAAAAAGGGGGAGATATTTTTTTTATAATTTTTTTAGAAAGGGGGAGATAGTATTAAATGGGTAGATTTATTTTTTAAAAGAGAAGTTTTTATACAAAGGGGGATAATATGATCCTCAGGGAGGATATATTTCTAAGGGGGATAAGTTTTCTTAAAGAAAGAACTATTCTATAACTCCATCGTACTAAACATTCTATTCAAAATACTTATAAACTTAGGGGGAGTTAAGTATCAAATTATAATTCTGAATATTAAATGTTTTTAAAAAACAAGTACTGTAAGTTTTTATAGTTATTTTTTCATTTATGTTTTGGGTTTATGCTTTCAAAAAAAAGGGAGATTGTTGATTCAGAAGTCTTACGTCTCACTTTAACTTTCCTTTTGTTTTGGTAATCACAAACACCTTCTTAAAACATCTTTACTAACATTTCATTTCCAAAAGTCTTTTAGTAGTTTTTTTAGAAAACATTACTTTTTACCATATTTAGAAAAAGTTTTTAAGTATTGAAAAATTAAACTTTACATTTTTTATTATGATCATAATAATGAGTATGGGTCTATTAAATTAAACTCACCTTTATCAGACCAAAATTAAGACTTTAGTTATGTCCCTCATACTAATAAAATTATTGATAATTGGATAGATACCAGTATCAATGAAAATCAGACTGATACTCATAAATGTTATTATAATGACATTCTTAAAGAATTTCTTCAGAATGACCTATGTTTATAATCAGAATATGAAAGACTTGTTTCTAATTTATTGAAAATATTTAACACTGTAATGGTGTTAACCAATATGATATCGTACATTCAATTACGATGATGTGTCCAAAACCAACTATTCGAATCTGTTGCAAAAAATTGTGAAATGTGACCATTGTAATCTTTCCTATAAATACCAGGCCATTTGAAGTGTTTGAAGATGGTTTATTTCATTCACTCTCAAATTTTCAGAAGAATAATTAATGTGAAAATATCATTATTAATATTTTTATTTATTTTGAGAGATTCATTCTAAAGGAAACCTTATCAGGTTGTCTCATTAATAAAATTTTGTTATTGTTATTTGCATATATTTGTTGTGATTATGATCGAGGGATTCCAAGGATAGGAAGACAAAGAATATGATCTGTGGACTGAGGGCTCACAAGGATAGTGAGACATGGAATTTGATCCATTGTATTGAGGGATTATGGGGCTAGGATGATAGAGAATCTGATATTCTTAGCAAGGGATTCCATGTATAGAAAGATGAGCTGATCTTCTTATCGAGGGATTTCCATGGTTAAGAAAGACATACTTTCCTGTAAGTATTAAATAAGGGATACCTTTAGACAGGGTTATTGGCTACCATTCTCTTTAGTTTAAAAGAGTTTTATCTTTTAAGTATCTTGTAATTAATTCTTACATTTTTAGCTATTTTATTACTTGTTAATTAATATTTTTATATTTCATTGTGCATGTTTATGATTGTATTATCGTAATAATCCTGAATATGATAAAGATTATTAATCAGATCTGATGAGAATATGATACACTCTCATATAATAAAATCCTTTGTGATTGTGATATGCGTACTCTGATATTATCAGAATCAATCTAATTATAATGATCTGATAAATGGATAGACTTTGATTTCGATAAAACAAACCTTAAAGAGGTTTTGTTAATTGCTTTTTTTAATGTTTTAAACAAAGTTTTCAACTTATAATTCACCCAGTCTTGTATATTTATCCATATAAATCTAATTATTACAATCATAATATCAATATCCCTGATATTGATATGAAATAATGAGTTATGTAATCTTAAAATATTTTTTTAGAAAATAAAAAATGAAAATTAATGATTTTTTGTAGAGAAAAAATATTTTTCATATTTGATGAGAATGAAAAAATTGTATAGGTGACTCATTTCTATTATTTTTTTGTTCATTTTAAAAATAACTTATAACATATATTTTTTAAATATTTTTTCTTATGATTTTATAAAATGAAAGGAAAAAAAAGTTTTTTAAAACCAAACACATTTTAACATTTTGTTTTTGTTTTTAAAAAGGTTATTAATTTTATTTTCATTTCCTAACAAATATTTTTCAATCTATATGATATAATTAATTTTTATAATTAAAATTTTAATATTTTTTTATATGTTAACAAATAAAATTCTAGGTAGAAATAATTTAAGTGACTAAAATTAATTCTCAATTTTCAATTAAATAAATTAAAACCAAGAACTAAAAATCAATAAAAAATGAAAATAATAGGTATGAAATTTAGGATCTAATGGAGCATGTAAATAAAAAAATTATGGATTAAAAAATTGATCAATCAATAAAAAATAATGAAAATATAACCAGTAGAGTGAATAATTATAAAATGAAATGAAATTTATATGAGAGTGTGATTGGTAATAGAAAAATCAAAAATCACATGGGTGTGGAAGTGCACAATCAGTCCGAAGGGAAAATAGTTTTTCAAAAATTGCACAAAAATAGTGATTTCCCAAATAACAGTCATGATTTAAGAAGATATATATATATATATATCAATAATAAAATAAATTTAAAAAAACATTCAATCATCTCATTTCACAACTAGCATTTAGATGGTGTAGAGATTGGGCGGGAGGGAGAGAGGATGTTTTTGGTGCATCATAGGGGGGAAGTAGAGAGGAGCCAGAGGGGCAGGGGAGGCACCTTCGGTGGTGTGGTAGGTAAATGAGGTAGGGTGGCGTGGAGTATGTAGAGTTTGTGAGGAGGTAGGGATGGGATTGCAGTAGCAGAAAGGAAAAATGCATGTATACAAATCCAAACCCATTCAACAATAATTAGATATGGCCCATTTAATATCTATTTATTTATAAACTGAATTTGAACTTCAATGCATATTTAAAACCTCAAGCCATTTAATTGTATATATGCACATAGGACATGTATTTTGGGTTTGGGATGAAAAACAAAACCAATTTATTAATTGGTTATAGTCAGAATGACCCTGATCCAGTCCATTTACTAATCAGGCCTTGAGAAAACAACATGTTTATTAATTAGGTATGACCAGACCGATCCTCACCTGAACTATTTTCTAATCAAGGATTGAAAAAATATCTCATTTATATATATAATAATCATTAATTTTAATTATTAAATGAATTTTATTATAATTTTTTTTAAAATAAACTTATAGTATAGCTTAATCGGGTTTATTGGGTTAGGTATTAGGTCACCTATTAAAGTCTAAACTCGAACATATTATTAATCAGGATTTTAAATTTAGATCTCTTTAATAATTGAGCCTAAAAAATTAGGCCCTAATGGGGTTATTTTAGGGTGGGGCCTATTTGGTCAAGCGATCCCTTTGACCCATTTATTGTTCTATTTAAATACATGTTTATATTTATTATTTATAGTTTTTATAATATTTTTTAATATAAAACTCACTTAAAACTAAAACATAATTACACTATTTTTATAATTTATTAAAAAAAATAATTTATATTATATCCAATTTACATGTAAAGAAAACTATCAAAGAAATAAAATTTACTTATATAGTATTATATCATAAAATCTTGAGGTGTTATAATTATTTTCATTGTTACATTATATACATCTCTCCAAAAAAATTAATCCTTGGAGAGAAGTGGGTGGAGAGAGAATAAGGAGTATTCCTTACACATGAGTGATAGGATTTGTCATGTATGTCAAGTTATATACTAGGATTGATGTTTCCTACAACTTGTTCATTGTGATGACCTGAAAATTCCATAATATAATTAATCTTATTTTATAACGATTATTTTATTATGATCACACAAAAAGACTAATACATTTCACAAGAACATTACACATCATTCGTAAATATGGACTGGTACAACTAGGAACAATAAAGAGATATAGACTTGGAAGAATAATAAAATCTCTGAAAAAACTCCATAGGATTGAATTCTCCCAAAAATATCACCCATTCCATAAATATCATAAAAATTAAGAGAAGCATTAGGAAAAAAATTGACATTGTCAATGGATGGGTAAAAACCTTTATAAGTGATGTAGGGAATGATAAAGAGATAATGATGGAGTATTTATATAGAAATATGGTCATTCGACAAGAGGAACATTGGCCAATATGGTTGATAGGAATTATTATCATTAATCAATAATATAGTTGGTTATTATAATTGTTGGTTATGTAAAAGCATTTAAGTGACTGTCAAGATTATTTAATGATATAATCAAAATTATATATTTTCCTAAAAATATGTTTTATGATAATCTAATAAGTTTTAAATAAAATTTAATTTAATTAATAAATCTTATAAAACACTTTTTAAATGATAATACATTTTAATGAATTCTGAAGTAATTTTTTAACAGACATACAATTTACTATGGCATAAAAACAGTTAATTTTCAAAAAATAAGGTTTTTTTTATTTAAAAGTTTAAATTATCATATTTAGAGAATTATTTTGATAAAATAAGTATAATTTTTTTATTCATTTCACTAAAATTATCATAGGGTGAATTTATGGTAATTTTATAAAATATTTGATTTTTGGGTTTAAAATTGAAAATACCATTATTTATGAACTATAATAACTCTTCTGATATAATTATAATATTATCCTAATTTTGAATTTATTAATCCTTATTCTTGATCAAAAAATATTTAATGAATAAAATAATACATAATTCATTACATTTATAAACACATGCATAGCATTTTGAAAACTATAATTGTATTTTTTCTAAAAAACTATTTTTATGAGTTATATGTGTATCATAATTTAAAATGACAACATTAAAAGGGTTTTTAAGGTTTGGAACATAATTAAGAAAATTTACAACATTAATTATCAACAAAATTATTTTAAATTAATGAAACCCAAAAGTTATTAGATTTAAATGGAAAATAATCATTATTTAATCACTTAAAATCATGCCTCCTCAAGTATAAATACCCCCATTCCCCCCTCACTCTCTACAAAACAAAATTGATCATGATTCATCTCTAAATTAAAACATCAATAGTATCTAAATTGTGGTTATAATATTATGAGGAGTCTCTCTCTATATTTAAGAAGCATCCTCCTAAGGTAAGAGATTTCTTCCTCTGCTTTTTCAATCCATGTACTTATTTTGTAGTAGTATTTTGATTCCCAATTTATTATATTCTCTAGTGTTTATAAAAACATTTTTTATTTTATATATGATATTTTTTAATTATAGTTTTATTTTCCCTCTCATTAAACCCATTCCAATACTCCTTTTGTATATCCGTTGCACTGCCAAAATAGACCCTTGATTTTCCAAAAAATATTATCAACCCATGAACACCCAACCCTATTTTCATTCAAGGGTATTAATTATAATGTATATTTAAACTATTTATTGGATAAACACATTTATTAAACTCACATTCCATAATATTGGGTTATAAATGATATGAACTTATTATTTTTGATCAATTTGGAACACATAATATTAGACATACGAAAGGTGAAACCTGATAGTGATCCAATGAATTGGGTAAATAATTAATTTCTAAAGATGAAATATTAATGATACCTTGGAGTCATACCTTGTTAATGATTTATTATACCTTTTCAAAATCCTTGGTAATATGTTTTACAACACCTTAGTGATAAGCTATGGTGATATGTTTATGAATGTCTTAATGATTATGTTATCTCCAAATTTTTTTATTATGCCTCATGTTATTATCTTTATGTATTTACATTATGCCTCATGTTCTTATGTACATATTCTTATGTTATTATTTATTTATTTCCTATAATCTCCAATTACATTATTTATCCCTTAATTGGATTTATCCTCACCCCTTTCATTTTATAAATGTTCCTAAGGAATCATAAGTAGTGAGATGCGCTAGGATGTGAAAATAAGGAAGCATTTCAAGAGTATTTTAAATTTTTTTATGTTTCTTTTTTTATAACATGTATGTCATGTACTATGGAACTAGTTTCTAAGATACTAAACCTAAAAAAATCCTTTAATGTTATTAATGTAATATTTTTTAAGTAATTATGTTAAAATATATATATTTAAATGGAGGGTCACTAAAAGCATCATAGGAAGATATCAAGTAGATAAAGGAGATCCAAATTGGATGGATGTAAATTATAATGATCTATGCCTTCTTGATCTATTAATTTGATGGTTTTGTTTTTGGAGGTGTTTGGATAATTCCTAGAGTGATCCTGGAAGAGTTTGGATATTAAATTCTAGAAGTAGGGTGAATAAAAAATGTATAAAGCTTACACTCTATTTAAGTGCGGTTCACAACTTGTGAAGAAAAAATCATTTGGCATTACACAATGTGTATATTTTCAAGGCTAAATAATAAAAAGAAGATGATTTTTCAACAAAAACAAAACCCTAACATTTACACGATGTGTAAATGGATTAAACACCATGTAATTCCCCTATGAAACATTTTTTAAAGGTTTTAGTGCTTGGGTTTTTGTCAAAATATATTCTCTCTCTCATTACAGGTGGTCAGTAGCTCCCCTTTCATACATTTTGAGATTATTTTTTATGGGTATTGGCTCCCGAATTCCCATATCCAATCCATGGTATATCTATGGTTCCTAATGGCCTGGTTGTGGGTTACAAGTGTTCTTATTCACCCTGCAACATGTAGCAAGTCAACAAAAATTATTTGAGTGAGGTAATCCCTATTTTCTCTTTATTGTGTATCATGTAGGGGGGTTTAAATTTTTTTATCTATGGGTTATAGTTGTGATGGATTAATCAAAGATAAATAATTGGTTAAATTGAAGTTGAGGGAAAAAGGTTAATTATTCACATGTTTTAATAGGTTTGTTATTATTGTGATATTGTGGATTGTACGGGCTTGAAACCCTGTTAACAATTATAGCCATTGGGAGATTTGTTTTTATATTGGATGATATGTGTTGTGATTGTTGTGACTGTTGGGTTTTTTGTGATATCACTCAAATATGGAAATTGGATAACCACTCATATTTGGATAATAAAATGGTTTCTCTATAATTATGGTTTGTGCGATAATACCCCTAAAACAAAGTGTAATGTGATAAAATACCCTTTGTAGATATGTAGAATGATCTTGATTTGTTGTGATGTGTGGTCTCACTTGTGGGACCACAATGTGTGGTTGGGGAATGTGGGGATGGTGGTTTGTTTTTCCATGATTTTGGGGTGGAGAGGTGGTTTTATCGGCCATGATTTTGAGGTAGTGAGGTGGTTTTTTTGGAAATGATTTTGGGGCAACGAGGCAGTGTTTTATTTGTGCTAGATACCTGGGTAGTGATGGAATAAATAATTGGTTAAAATTATTTGAAATGACATGGTTTGGTTTGGTTAATGGGATAGAAATGGCTAATGAATAATTAAATGATGAGTTTTGTGGTTAAATGTGATTGATGATAAATAATGAAATGAATTGGCTGGATAATGGGAATTTGTTGGCAATGTGAAATGGGGTTTTTGTCTTGTTGAGTGGTATTATACATTTAAAGGTGGCATCAAAAGTGATGATGATGTTAGTTGGTTTTAATTTTTATGTGAACTTGTAGTTTGGGATTGTGTGTGTCTATACGTAAGTAATTTTATATTCCTTGTGATTTCTATATGCACCCCCACCACGTCGAGACCATGTTCCAACACCCGCATAGTCACATGAGTGGTGTTTTTTCAGACATCCGATGAGAAGGATGAATGGATGGGTGTCTGATATTTAAAATTATCTCTTCCATTAAAGGTAGGTATTTTATAGTCTATTATGGATATAGTTTTTTAGTGCATTATATGGTGGTTGTGGTAGCCTAGGTGTTTTGAGGTGAGATATCACTATGCTTGTGGGGGAGATTCTGGTGGGGTTTTTTCATGGTGGGAGGAGGGAATGAGGTTGATGTCCTACATTTTAAAGATACCCTACTACTCTGGTCATGGAAGTGGTTGTGTTTTCTCCTAAATTTATTTGGGTGAGGTGTGATGTTTTCGTGATTGTGATTATGTGGGTGTCGACACATAGTCATGTAGGGGGTGTTTTTTCTGACATCTAGTGAGGAGGATGGATGGTTGGGCACCTGCTCTTTCCCACTCTCTATTTTGGGTGAGGTAGTTATTTCACAAGTTTTGATGGTTGGAGGTTTGTTAGTTCGTTATATTATGGTTGTGATACCCCATGTGTTTTTGGGTGTGATGCGATAGTCCATGTGTTTTTAGGTGAGATATGATTATTCTTGTGGGGCGACTTCTAGTGGGGGTCATTCATGGTAGGAGGGAACAAGGTTTATGTCCTACATGTTCATGATACCCTAAAACTTTGGTTTTGGCAGCGATAGTGTTGTGGCCTGAGTATTTTTGGGTGAGGTGTGATGGGGCCATGCTTGTGGGGCAGCGGGCCCATGTGTCTTCAATCAAGGTGTGTTGTGACTGTGCTTGTGGGGTAGTGTGGTATATAGAAGATATGGGAGTGGCATGACGTACAACATTGGGGTGTGTGAGAGGAATACTAGAAGGAAAAAAACGTGGGGTACCCTTATCGATGTGATTCTTATTATATTATATTACTTGGATTGTGTTATTTGGTGAGAATTCCTGGGGGATGTTGGGGTAGATTGTTTACCTGTTTAGGTGCTATTGGTTTTTTTGTTTCCTCTTGGGTGCATTAGTGTGCTTTTTCACATGTGCACGAGAGACTTTGTTTTTTCTACTGAGTATACTTATATTATCTCCCTATGTATATAAACTATTTTTAAGTTACCAAGGGATTACATGGAATGTGATGGACATTACTAGCTCATACCTTTGGATAACTCCTTTGTCACTACCTTAGCTTTCCTTTTGGGTATTTAATTTGGATAATTTTATCTATATCAGTTTTATTTATACATACATGTGGGATGGTTTTGGTTTTTTTATATTATTTCATGGTGTTGTTTCTAAATGATTTATCTTATCTTCCATTCCTATTTATATTATAGAGGGTAATTCCTCCCATACATAAAATTTTTATACCCTTAGTGATAGTCTCCAACCCAGAGACTGCTAGAGGTGGGAATTAGGGGTCATTATCTCTCTACCCACATTGTGGTGTATTTGGAGGTAGTATAGTAACATAAATACTGTCCAAAGTTATTCAATCCATACTAAGGATATGTTTTAGGTTTACAAAGAAGATGAGGAACACATCATCAGGGGATACACATATTCTAGTTTCCAGACATACTATAATGTTATTAAATCACATTCATGATATTTATTTTTTACTTGATGGAGTATCTATGAGTTGGAAGAGTTCTAAGAAGTCATTAGTAGTTAATACTACAGTAGAGTATGAGTATATTGTGTATTATAATATAGCTAAATAAGCAGTTTAGATACACAACTTTATACAAGAGCTTGATGTGGTACATAATAGTAAAGATGTTATCACACTGTATTGGGATAATACTACAGTGGTGGTTCTAAACAAGAATTCAAGGTCAAATCAATGGATTAAACATATACATTGGAAGTATCATCTCTTGAGGGAGTTTTATCAAAGAGGAGAGGTCATAATAAGTAGAGTATACACAAAAAATAATGTAGTGGGGTTGTTGACTAAATTATTGTCTTAGTTGAAGAATGAATATCATGTGAGAGATAACAGACTAAAAGTTGTTATTATTTGGTTGTAGTGAAAGTAAGAGTATGTTGGATTTGGTTCCCCAGAACCAAATAAATTTATACTTTTTATTACCTATATATTCAAATACAATAATATTAATAAATATCTTATCACTTTATGACTATTCTTCTACATAACATTGTTGTGATAATGTTCTTAATGTATTTGTCATGTCGAAAGGTTAAAGAAATTCTGCACTATAATTAAATACATGAAGTATTATGAAATTATTTTTAAACATATATCTGATGTTCTAGATGAAATATAGCTGAAGAGACACAAATGTAATTTTGACTATCAGGTGTTGGATGCTCGCAATAGATGAGGCTTCTTCAAAAGAATTTTAATCTCCAAGAAGAGGGGTTATGAAGGTATACCCTCCAATAGGAATTATATATTATATATGTGTCATTGGATATTCCTATATGAAGATGTATGTATGGGTCCTTAGACTTGATATTGTTATTAATGTATATCATAAATCGGGTAATTTGATATATTTCCGAAAACCATAATGGCATATACCCACGATGAAGTAGGATACATTGGGTGCATCATAAGTGATATGACATTTATTGAATAATCCAACAAAGGATTTTTCATGTCCAAGTTAATATAAGTATATACCTCAATAACATTGATTGAAATTAAACTACCTAATTAAGTAAATGTTCATTGAGGTTTATCAATAATTTTATTTTAGATAATAAAAGAAAGATATATCAAGAATATTGGTTGGTGACACATGTATGAACTCTATTTGATGACATATTGAGAAAAATATATTCTATTACATGGGAAGTGTTCATATGAGATTGTTGTGATTACAACATAAACTTATTTCTTTATGAGTGAATTAATGTGTTACTAGATGCTAATCTTGGAATTTAGGTCAGTTCGCTTAATTCCACTGAGAAAGAGTCCTTTATGGTCATAGACTAATTATATCCAAAATATCAGATTAAATTTTATTTGAATTTAATATTTAGAATGAATATTATTCTCAAAACCAAGGAATAATAATTATTCAGGTTATGTGGATCACATGAATTAAATCACCATATTAAATTTTAGAATATATATGATTTGGATATTAAATAAATATTTATCCACTAGTTATTAAATATAATATTTATTTATTTTTTGAATGAATAATATAATGATATTTATTTATTTAAATAATTATTTATTATTTTAGTTTGAATAAATGTTGAGGAGGATTAGAGGGATGAGTTAATCTTCTGATGAAATGATGTATATTATTTAATATCATTTAAATAAATATTATTTAATTTAGTTAAGAAATGATATTTATATATATGTGAGATGGTGAATTTCATGAAGTATAATAATAATAATAATATTTTATTATTTTATTTTAGGTTTACTTAGAATAAATAATAAGATGAAGGATCTATGTGTAAAAACTAATTGTTTAACACTATGTATATAGTCTCAATTATACCATTTTTAGGGTTATGTGAATAGTTTTTCATGTTATATTCACTCTAGAGAAACTAAATATAATTTCTAAAAAATGATCTCAAGAACAAGAGGCAATCTTCCTTCTCCCTTTCAAGACTAAGAGAACATGAGAAATAATTCTTCAAGCTCAAAGAAATTATTATTTCTATCAACAACGAATAGGGATATTCATTTTATACCACTGTGATAATTCTTGAATTTCCAACGACGACGTTCTGTGCTACTTAGAGCACATGTAGATACCGCTAAAGGAGTTCTGCTTTGGATTTTATACCTTAATGATGATACAAAAAAAAACGAATTTGATCATAAATGATGAAAGAATTATCAATTTGAGGTAATTATTATTATAAATTAATCATAAATTAAATTTGAAAAGATCCTCCCTAATAATATTTTGGGTTTTCATTCATCCAGTTCTTTAGATTTATCCTAAGAAATTGATAAAAAATGTTGTTGGGCATGAAATCAAATGAATACATTGCATCCATGAACCTTCAAGAATCACATTACCTTATGTTATATCATGTTAATAAACTCGATGAAATCTTTACCAAAGGATTACTAGGCCCATGGATCCACTTTTTATGCCACATGATTATATTTTACAATATCTACATCTCATATTGAGGGGGAGTCTTCTATAGTTTTCTCTTTTATGACTCTTTCTATTCCAAGTTTTGGAAACTTGAGGTGGGTTTTTGAGTATTTATCATATTTAGATATTTAATATACAATTCAATGGTCAAAGGTTTGGCTAGGTCAATAATTTGACTTAAATTTATGATCCTTCTTGTATATTTATTTTTCATCTGTAAATTATAATAGCTCAACCTCACATTGAGATATAGATTCTAGGTACTCTTATTCTATAAATTTAACAATAATTTATTTAATTGGGGATCTTAGGGGTATACCCTATTGGTTATATTTTTTTGGGGTCTCGAGGAGGTCTTAGGGGTGGAATGTAGTGGAATAGAATGGAATGACTTTTCAAGTTAAGTCATTATTTGGGATATTTTTTTGTGGGTTATGATGATAAGTAATGGTTAGACCCACTTTTTTACCATCTAAATAAATTTTTAGTGATGGAATAGTTTGGAAATTTTTTTTTTTTATAAAAATATATATAACTAAAAATAAGAAAAATAAAAAGAATAAAAAATTAAAAAAAAATTAAAATTATGATTGAAGGAAAATTTTATTTTGTTTATTTTATAAATAATGATCTAACAAAACAATTTCATTCCATTGAAAAGATCCCAAATAATGAAACATTTATTTTAGTTTCATTCCATCATGTTCTATTAATGATTACTTAATTCCTTCCTATGACAATGCATGTAAGGATAGTACCCAAACTCATTGAGTTTTTAATTCAATACACTATCATAGTAAAAAATAGATTAACCTACTCAACACATATTCTAGGAAAAGAACTTTGATTTACACTAGGTCGATATTTGATATGATCATACCTGGTAATATTATTCATCCTAGAATGATCACATATGTGATCATGTAGACAATTTTCATGGTGAAAATGAAATATTGGTATTATGGGATGAGAAATGAAACTAAATATTTGTTTAGAATTACCTCCTGATCACTGTTCTTTATATTTAGGTTATCAAACCTTTTCTTCCCTCTGATGAACATTCAAGTTTTTGGACTCTCATATTGACACACTTTGCTAATGGATCACCCCTCTTATACAATAGGATAATACCCCTGTTGGCATATTATAGAATAATGATAACTTGGAAGTGGTTTCTCTAACACTATAGATAATCTCACTCCCTAATTTAACCATATTTATTCAATAATGTGCCAAATAGGACTAATAAATCTTGCATATATCTTCATAATCAATATCCTCTAACACATTACCCTCATATATGCCCCTCTCAATCCTCACCTTAACAGAAAACTCTCTATGGAAACTGAATGAAGCCTCATAGTAGACCCATAGTATGCCCTATTTACTACCCTAGGAAGTCCTCCAATTTGAGGGATCACCATATATTTCTCCTCCCAGTCCACCTAGAACACATTCTTTCTCTCCAATATCTCAATATCCACTACGTACCGATCCACCACCTTCCTCACCCACCCCTTTTGCTTGTAGTACCCATTCTCCACTAGTGCCTTTATCATAACCTTCAACCAAATCCCCTCACACACTAAGTAATACTTCTAGTTCCTTTTCCTTCTCCTCCTCTCTCATCAATTCATTGAGTGAAAACTCCCATTCATTTTCATTTCTCTTCCCTGATCCACCATAGTCATTCCTCTACACCCCGTATCCTTCTAATAACAGGTTCAAACACTCACCCTTGGGATTGTATGAAGATGAACTGAGAAAAAATAAAACCTTCCCATAATTCTTAATCTATGTTGAATTCTCATTCAAATATGGTCTAGTGGTGTTGGTGATTAATTTCTCAGCCTTCTTTATATGCCTATGGATATCCCTCGCTAGCTCCTCTTCCTCCACCATTTCCAACCTGAAACACTTGTGCTTCATCCTATCCTTGAAAATTTTCTTATATTCCTAACCAATGTATGTGATGAACCAACCTTTCAGTGTCTCCTCAACCTTTTACTTCCCCATCTGACCCATGTACTTCACATACTCCATTATTATGCCCCACCTTGTGGAGTTCATGTATATGTGGTGGTGGTTGAAATTATAATCGTTGTACACGATGATGGTGATGATGTCAATGAAGCAGTAGATATGCTTCATGTGATCAAGGAACAAAACCTAAAAATCTTCTAAGTAGCCACCAACGATGCAGTTTGGGTTTTGGACAAACATCTCCATCTGTCGCTAGTGGTTCTTGCTTATGTAGTGGGACTTGAACCTATTCTCATCCCAATACTGCTTATGGAACATCTGACAATACAACTAGAGTTTTCTCATCCCCTGGTATTTGATATGGGTTTAAATGAATTTCATGGTGAGAAACTCATTTTTTTCATTATAAATTCTAAAATCAAAAAGAAAGTCTCATAAGTCATTAATAAAAAAATCACTTTCATTTTAACAATCAAAGAAAAAAAATCATTATGAGTGAGTTTTCTAACTAGTATGATCACATATTTACTGAATAATGACTCAGGTAGAAAAGAATAAATCTCATCCACAATCACTAAAAGAATATGGAATCTCTAAAGGTTTCTAGACACACCTTGATCCCTGATCAAAATTTATGACTACCAACAGAAAAAATAATGATGATCATTTTAAAATGCATAAATTTTGAATAGTAATCAACCAATTTCAAAACCAAATTATTATTATTTTTCAATTATAAAAAATTATTATACTAAATCTTAACTAAATATAACAAATAAAAAGGTTCCTTCTACAATCATCACAAATTTACAAAGTTTATATGCAATGAAAATATTTTTTAAAGAGAGTAAATTTTAGGAATCAATAAATACTAATTGTAACAAAAATTTATGTTCAATCATAACCATGTATATTTGAAACAGTTTTTTAATCAGTTTTATTAAATTCATACTTGAAAAATGACCTATATCCATGGATCTATAGACACAGTTTAATTGATCAGTGGCTAGAGGTTTAAGTATAGCCACAAATAAATCGTGTCTTTTGGAAACAACTCCTCAATTTGTTTAACTCCATCGTGACTCATCTCTTATCCACATATCCTCCCTCACCACGACTCATCTCCCACCCATATCCCTCATCGTCAACTGATTGATCCTCACCAGATTCCCCACTCGGTTCACCCCTCCCACACGCGATCCCTCCCACCCCTTCATCACGCATTCCTCTCCTCCTATACCCCATTCGTCACACATTCCTCCTCCAATTGGTTCATCAGCCGAACTGATAACTTCTATGAGTGGGATCCGCATGAACTCCCCTCTCAACATCCCTCTCCTATCAGTGGAGACCTCTCCTCTCAGCAGTCCTCCTCCACCCTCACGACCTCTCTACGACCTTACTCCATCGACGCTGCCATCCAACATGGCCACCCCACCTCCCTACTGACTCTGCTCCAAGGTAGCCTCCCCACCCCCTCTGGCATGCCAACCAATCCAGACTTGGAAAAACCCTAACACAATAATATTGTTGGTGTATCTCTCTCTCTTCACTCTTTATTTTCCTCACTATTTTTCATGAGTGGTTTTGTGTTTGTTAGTGGTTTGGGTATTAGTAACTTTATCATGGAATTAAGAAACCCTCCATTCCAATTGGTATTTTTCAAGTAGTACACCAAGGATTCAGATGATATTTGAACACACTCAGTTAGAGGGTGTGTTGTATTTATATAGGTACTTGATGATGTTTCATTATATTAGGACTAATATACACATTTATTGTGGGGTTTTAAATTTTAAAATTAAATGTTTTATGTTGATTATATGATAGTGAATGATTCTATGATCACCATTATCAATGATTGAATTTATAAAAAAACCTAAACTTAGGTATCTACTTCTACCACTTTTGTTATTATTAAACCATTTTTGGTTTGGGTTTATTTTTTTTGAGAAATGTGTTAAATTTTTATATTTTGATGTAAAGTTATTTTTTATTCTTTTTAAATGAATCCATTCCCTACTGTGTTGTTCAATGGTTCTTTTCCTGACACAACATTCAATGATTTTTGTTAAATAAATTCTAATTTATTCTCCCCGACATGTTTTTTGGAGTAATCACATGTAATTTTTTTAATCTCCACTATTATAGGATTTTAATATCCTAGAAAACTAAGAGCATTGATTACCACTTTCATTTGATTTCTGAGAGAATTGATGAGAACTGTCATTTTAATCTCTTATGATTCATGAATTACCTAATTAGTGAGATGATTGATGAAAAATATCATTTAAATTCATTAAAGGTTATCTCTAAAACGTTTTTTAATGCTAAAGTAGATCCTAATACTAAATCAATGCTAGATTATTTTTTCAGTGGCATCATGTATCTAGATCTTAGCCAAAGTTTTATGGTTTCCTCAGGAAATAATTCCAAATTCAATGTGTAGTCTACAGTAATGTTATACTTATTATCACCCATAAGCCACATCAGTTTATAATCAACTTGTATATTTTCTAGGGTTCATTACTTTGAAAATTTCTAAATAGATTTTTTGAAGAGTTTTTATCTAAGTCTCATTTTGTGGTTTATCAGTTGCTAATTTCTCAAAGCATTGATTATAACTATCATTTAAACATGTTAAATGTTATATTTGAAATGTTCATGAATTCTAAAGTTATAGATCCTTATACTAAATCAAATTTGGATTCTCTTATCAGTAGTGTCATGTATCTAGATCCTAGCCAAAATTTTGAGGCTATATTAGGAAATGGTTCCATATTCAATGTTCAGGCTGCTACAGAGACCATTCATGGTCCTATACTCATTATAAGCTTCCTAAAAAATGTTACCACATAAATCCACTTAAAAAAAGGTTTACGCTATACCATAAACCTTACTGATTATATGAAAAGCAACAATTTCCCAAGGAACTGGTAAGAATCATCATCATTCTGGTTATAAATTCAATACTACTACAGTTTAGTCTAGTTTTTGGATAAATTTGAAGTCCAAAATGTATATTTATTCAAATAACTCTTGAGGAAAGAAATACGACAAAAAAGATACTCAAACCTGGCCCTTGCATGACTATTAGAATTTCACTGGCATTTTTAGAGTGTTAATGAAGTGTTTAGGTAGGAATTTGTGAAAAATTCTTTAAAGGTAAAAATTCTCAAAAAAAAAAAAATTAAATAATGTAATGCTAATGAATTTTCATAAACATACTTTTTGATAAATTTCACAACATTTAATTAAATCTACCTATTTTATTTTTGAAAAAAATACAAACACTAAATACTTGATATTTGTTATAAATAGTTTTCATGAAGTATTATAGGCCATGCATGGAATTTTTTAGGTGTTCATGTTGTGAATAATTGAATTGGATGACATGAGTAGAATAATTGAAGGATTTATAGATGGGTTAAGAGTTCCATGTTTCCATATTTTTTACCTTAAACTATAAGGTTTTATTCTTTTGTTTTCACCTATTTTTATTATTTTAATAAGTATCTATGCCACTCATAGATTTTTATTCTCATTTCTTGCAACCATTTGGGATAACCACATAAATTACTTATGGTTATTTATTCATTTCAATTTTTCATATGTTCTTTTTCATATTGTTTATAATGAGTTTCTTGTACAAAATATCAATGTTGATGTTTTATTTTTTTTATTAAACTTTTTTAGGTGGGGTGCGGGGTGCGGGTGGGGGGTGTGCAGTGGGTAGTAGGGGTGCATGTGGGGGGGGGGGGGTGCAGGGGGAAGTGGTGGTGCTGGTGGGGGTGGTGTAGTGGGTAGTAGAAATGTAGTAAATATGGAAGTGGTGTTTTGATAAGGTTCAACCCATCCCAAGAATCCTAATCCTTGTTGTGATCAAAATTTCTGAGTCACATATTTTCCATTATAAATATTACCATAAATTTATAAGTAGATTGGGAAGGGATAAACTTTTACCCTTTTACCGTATTACATAGGTAAGTATGTTCACTATATTACACAAGTGAGTATTGATGCATCTCATGGGTTATTTATACTAGCATCACAAAATCTCTTCCAAAAATTCCAACCCATTTAAATAGATCATTGATCTATCTAAGGATGTCACTACATCCAAAATCTGATATTTTTCTTCATTGACATAGTGTCTTTGAATTCCTAGTAGTATTCATAAACTGAAAATGAAACTTGATCTATGTTTTTCTACCTAGATTCTTAGTTATTCTTAAAAAGATGTTTTATATCTTTCCTCAACTCATAATTTAAGAACATAGCCCCATAAATTTCTACTAGTGATTAAACACTTAATGAAAGAGATTAAAAAAATTTTCTTATAGTAATATACTAAAATAAGAGTTTGTTATTACTCACTGTTTATAGAGCCTCATTGGTAAATCAATTAACTTCTTTCTTATTCTACTTTGACCAAATAAGTATGGTAAGATTGTACTTCTTTTCTTCTTTGACAAAAAAAATATCTTATTTATTGTTTTGTATCAGATTCTCCTCCTCCTTCTTCTTTAAGAGATCTTCTCCTGATCTTGATACACTCACTTGCAGCATGCACATAAAACTATCTCTTTCTTCTCTTATATTTTATTTTTCTCTCTTCAATGTACATTTATATAGGAAGGTTCATTTAATTTGCAGACACACTTTTATTTCTATAAGTGGAATTATCTTAGAGTTTGAATATAAGAAAACATATCACATTTATAGGTCATGACCCCTGATCCTCACATCTATTTTTCTTAATTGATGTCTCTAGAAAAATTAGAGGAGTGCCCTTATTTAATTTCCTTATCATTTTTAATTTTATCTCGACTAAACAACTCTTTAATTTTGTTCTCCAGCAAGCTTAGAAGACTTATTTCTCAAAATAATTATACCAATAACTGCATATGTACATTCATCATAACTATATAAAAATATAACAATGAAAATTTTAGATTAGACCTTTCCATTCATGGAATGAGAGCTTCCATAAAAACTAGCATAGACTCCAAGATTGAGTCTATAAATATGAGATAAAAACTCAACACCTTCTTATTCATCCATGTTTGAATAAAAAATTCACTTTGTGATATTTAAATCAATAAGAAAATTCCAATATTGACCCATTTTCCATTTGTAAAATTAATGAAATATGAAATTTCCTCATTGATGGGAAAATTAAATTTGCATTCATTCATATTAGTTCCATCTCTTTATCACTCAGGGGGGGTGTCTCGGAGGGGGGGGCTGTCTAGAAGGGAGGGGGGATATCTAGGAGGGGGTGGGGGATATCTAGGGGGTGTATATTAGGGAGGGGGGGTCCATCTTCCATTGTGTCGGTTTCTCCCCATCAGCGTTGGTTTATCTACATCCCACCAGTTTCTCTCCCATTTCCCTGTTACTACTATTCCCTTCTCCCATTCCAATTGATGCTTCCCCTAAACCCTAACCAATTATTTAACTTTCTTCCACCCATACGCATTTGGTCCACTAATTCTCCCCAATGATTTCTGATCTCCCATTGATCTTCTCATGGTAATTCCTTAGCTGTAATCACGACCATCTGCATGATCATTCTTCCTGTGAACCACCAATTTCCCATTTCTCCTCTACTGTGAAACCCTTCCCACATTTTATTATCCAATTCCTCAAAACCCTATCCAGTGCATCTACTTTCTTCCTCCTCCGCACATCCAGTTTAGTATTCCATATCTATGCAGATACCATTGCTGCTAATCATCTACTGGTACGTTTTTTTTATGACAACTCAATTTAGTATCTGAAAAAATTTGTATCACACACTGCCTCGATTTCTTAATGCAAGCCACAATAGGGATTCATCAATGACTACTTGACATCACACTCTCCTTCCCCTTCGTTGCACTTAAATTTTTTAGTTTCATTTTTTAGAAACTGTCCATTTAGGTATGTTGCTTTAGGTTTTGATGCACACTAGGCCTAAACTGTTGTTGGTTGAATAGGTTTGCAACATTGTGGACTCTTACTTGTAATGACTTATAATTTCAAATAAATTTTATTTTATTTTTATAAACCTTTTACGGTTACCTTTATTATGATAGTTTATTTTCCAATTAAATGTGAAGTGTATTTCAATTCATTCACATTGGTTTTGACTCACTACACCAAGAAACTCGAGAGTTTATTGATAAATCATTCCAAGAACATGTTTATGTATATGAAATTATTTGTAACATTTCTATTTTAACATTATTTATATCATTCTTTTAACATTATTTGTACCAAAAACTTCCTTGATTTCTTAACAATGACCACAGTAGGGATTCATCGACGACCACTCAACTTTGCACTCTCCTTCCACTTCATTGTACTGACATTTTTTAGTTTAATTGTTTTGGAAACTGTCCATTCAGGTATACTGCTTCATGTTTTGGTCCGCACCAGGCCTAAATTGTGGCTGCTTGAACAGGTTTGCAACATTGTGGACTCTTGCTGGTAATGAATTATAATTTCAAATAAAATTTATTTTATTTCCATAAAATTTTTACTATTACCTTAATTATGTTGTTTTATTTTCTGGTTAAATGTGAAGTGTATTTCAATCCATTCACATTAGTGTTGACTCACAACAGAAAGTAACCTAAAAGTTTATTGATAAATAATTACAAGAACATGTTTATGTATATAAAATTCTTTGTAAAATTTCTATTTTAACATTATTTATATAACTATTTTAACATTATTTGTACGAAACACTACCTCGATTTCTTAACGCAAACCACTGTAGGGATCCATCGATGAACACTCGACTTCACACTCACCTTCCCCTTCATTGTACTCACAATTTTTAGTTGCATTTTTTGGAAAATATAAATTAAGGTATGCTGCTTTATGTTTTGGTGTGAACTAGGCCTAAACTATTGTTTCTTGAGCAGGTTTGTGACATTGTGAACTCTTGATGGTAATGACTTATAATTTCAAATAAATTTTATTTCATTTCCATAAAAATTTTACTGTTACCTTCATTATGATAGTTTATTTTCTAGTAAAATGTGAAGTGTATTTCAATTCATTCACATTGGTGTAGAATTACAACACCAAGAAACATGATAGTTTATTAATAAATCATTCCAGGAACATGTTTATGAATTTAAAATTCTTTTTAACGTTTCTATTTTAACATTATTTATATCACTATTTTAACATTATTTATACCACACACCACCTTGATTTCTTAATACAGACCACAGTAGGGCTTCATCGATGACCACTCAACATTTAACTCTCCTTCCCCTTCATTGTTCTGAAATTTTTTAGTTGCATTTTTTGGAAACTGTCCATTCAGACATGCTTCTTTAGGTTTTGGTCCGCACCAGGCCTAAACTGTTGATGCTTGAACTTGTTTGTAACATTGTGGAATCTTGTTTGTAATGAATTATAATTTAAAATAAATTTTATTTTATTTCCAAAATCATTTTTTTGTTACCTTAATTATGATAGTTTATTTTTCAATAAAATGTGAAGTGTATTTCAATTCATTCATATTAGTGTTGACTTACAACACTAATAAACCTATGATTTTATTGATAAATCATTCCAAGAACATTTTTATGAATATGAAATTATTTGTAAAATTTATATTTTAACATTATTTATATCAAAATTTTAACATTATTTGTACCACACACTACCTTGATTTATTAATTCAGACCACAATATGGATTACTCGATGACCACTCAACATCGAACTCTCCTTCCCCTTCATTGTACTGACATTTTTAGTTGCATTTTTTTGGAAATTGTCCATTCAGGCATGCTGCTTTAGGTTTTGGTCAGCACCAGGCCTAAATTGTTGCTACTTGAACAACTTTGTGAAATTGTGGACTCTTTTTAGTAATGACTTATAATTTCAAATAAATTTTATTTTATTTCCATTAAATTTTTAGTGTTACCTACATTATGATATTTTATTTTCTAGTTAAATGTGAAGTGTATTTCAATTCATTCACATTGGTGTTGACTCACATCACAAAGAAACTTGAGAGTTTTTTGATAAATCATTCCAAGAACATGATTATGTATATAAAATTATTTGTAACATTTTTATTTTAATGTTCTTTATATCACTATTTACATATCAGGCATTCCACACACATGTTTATGGAGATTTTATCATTATTTATCATAATGTTTTGTGTTTATAATGTATTTTTTTCACTATAATATGATTTTTTTCATTGTATATTTGATTTCATTCACTATCATTATGTTATGCACTGTTAATATATTGAATCCACTATATATGTGTTTCCAGTTAGTTTGTTTTGTTCACTATTTGTTTCTGTCCAATGTTAGTATGTTGTGTTCACTATTAATACATTGCGTTCAATGTATATTGAATCTACTATATATGTGCTTCTATTATGTTTCAGTATAATGTATTCACTATTAGTACGATCATTGTTAATATGTTGTATTTCAACTGCATATATGATTCCATTCATAGTTAGTATTTTTAATCCATTTTATATGTGTTTCAACTGCATATATGTTTCCATTCACTATTACTAATTTTTATTCATGGTTAGTATATTGAACCCACTATATATTGTTTGATATCAACTAAAAACATATGTATATGATTCATATGAAAAAATACACTAAAACCAACTTTTTAGGATAAGTGCATGCATTTGAAAGTTATGCATGACTTTAGGTGAATGCAGGAGGCTTTCATTTGCAGATAAAGTGGTCTTTATCAGGGGTAAAATGAAGTGTCAAGGATGGTTCACACATCACTTCAGGTATGGAATATTTATGTCATTCATTCCTATTATTTATGATTCGATAATATATATATTGAACATATATATGGCTTTGATTTCATTGACTTTGTTCATAATATGAACCTCTAGAATCCATAAATGGGTCAAGAATATATATGGGTTTGATTTTATTACTTTTTTTCATAATATGAAGCCCTAAAATCAATAAATGGTCTTAGAGTTGTCTTCCTTGTAGAATCGATGTGTTTATATCTCTATTAAATAAAGAACAAATTGTATGATTCCTAACATTCATTCCCCCTCTGAAAATTACATTATACTTTAACGTTATGTCGAGATAACCACTTGGTGTTATGTTAAGCATTTGACATAATGTGAATTGGGAAGCGTGACTTATGTTAAGTAGTTGACATAATGTGCGTCAATGCTATGGGGAAAAAGTCATGTTTTCATGTATAGATTCATAATTTTTTTATATATTTGATGTACATACTCATTAAATAGTTGCACAGTTTTAACGGATTCCATAGATTTGTACATATCCTACATATTAATCTTTTCCGATTCAATTATATTGAACTCCAAATTCAAAAAAACCTTAGTTACCATTATGTACTAGAAGTAATATATATTCATTGGCATTTTTTACATAGTTCAGTCAATAAAATGTTACATAATAACTTGATTTTATTTATAGATTTATGTTTTTGTTGTACTATAAGTTTATCGATGTATAAAACAAGTATTTTTTATGATAAGTAAGGAAAATAGTTCAGATCATTCATACATGAATGTCTCTACTCTCTATCCCTGCAGAAACTGTATCGATAATGAAAATTTTATAACATCATATACTAGAATACAACTATCAATTGATGATATTGGTATTCTATTAACTTCATTAGTTGATTGTTCTATTATACTACTTTTTTTGTATGCAATTTAAGTATACTCTTGATTCTTTATCACTTAGGTGGGGTGTCCTGGAGTGGGGGGGAGCTATCCAGGAGGGAGGGGTGTTTCTGAGAGGGAGGGGGTGTCCAGGAGGGGGGGGGGGTGTCTAGGAGGGGGGTGTCCAGGAGGTGGGGGGTGTCCAGGGGGGGTGTCCAGAAGAGAGGGGGTGTCCAGGAGGGGGTGTGTGCAGGAAAGGGGATGTCTAGGAGGAGGGGGTGTCTAGGGGGTGTCCAGGAGGGAGGGGGTGTCTAGGGGGGCTGTTGAGGGTGTTTCTAGGAGGGAGGGGGTGTCCAAGATGGGGGGTTTCCAAAAGGGAAGGGGGTGCAAGGGGGGCCTGCAGTTTTCCAGTAAAATTCCCCATCTAATGTTGAAATTCCAGTATCAACAACTTCACTGGGTTAAATCCCTATGGCGTTATGCTAATTTAACCGGGTTTGTGTGTTGGATCCTTGTGATCACTCATTAAATCTACTTTCATTTTTTTCAGATGAGTCAGAAAAATAGAAGAAGATAATAGTTTTTTTGGGTCACAATATGCTCTCTTTATGGAAAGTACCTCTTCTTAAAGGATAATGATGAATATAAAGAGCAGCCTACGAGTTTTCCCTTCTGTTTCTAAGCATATCCATTGATTTTAATTTTTTTCTCTCCATTATTGTAAGTCATTTTATTTCCATGTCTTCTAATTCTAAATGAATCCATATGAATATCTGCACATTCGGAACAAAGAGTACCTAGGATACATGTTGCTTAAATTTTGAATTTGAATATATACTCTATCATATTGTTAATTCACTATGAATACGACAACCTTCTTTTAGAATTGTTAATAAATTTAGTGCTTTATAATTGGATCCCTTTATTTTTTTCTTAGAAACAAGATAACAACATACATTACATGCATTTTTATTTTTTATTGCTTGATGTATGAGGTGTCCAGGAGGGAGGGGTGGAGGGGGGAGTGGGGGTGTGCAAGGGGGGTCTGCATGGGGGGGGGGGGGGGGGTGCAAGGGGGATCTGTAGGGGGGAGGGGTGTGGGGGGGGGTGAAAAGGGGGTCTGTCCAAGAGGGGGGAGGGTCTATCCAGGAAGGAGGGGGGGTCTTTCCAGGAAGGGGGGGATCTGTCTAGGGAGGGGGGGTTGCAGGGGGTGGGGTATTTCCAGGGAGAGGGCAAGGGGGGGGGGGGGGGTCTATCCAAGAGGGGGGGGGGGGTTGTCCAGGGAGGGTGGGGGGGATTTGCAGGGGTGGTCTACTACAAGGGGAGTGGGGGTGGGGGGGGGGGTGCAGGAGGTGTGAGTGGGGGTGTTTTTTTATGAAAAGGTGAGGGGGGGGGGGTGCAAGGGTGAGTGTGCAGGTGGGGGGGGGGGGGGTTGTAGGGGGCGGTGGGGGGGGTAAAAGGGGCCAGCATCGGCTGAATAGTGATAGTTTTTTATGGCATTGGAAGGCCTATAACCACGGTTTCGAACAATGGATATAGGCCATGCATGATTTTATATTATGCAACAGTTTTCAAACTGTTGCTTTAGGGATGTTTCCATGGGTGAAACTGTGGCTATAGGATTTTCCGTTTAGCCATACCAATACTAGCCACATTTTAATGAACCATGGATATAACCTATTGCCATAGTTTTGGACCTATATCCATATTTCCAAACCATGGCTATAGAATTATTTTTTAGTAGAATCATGAATTGAATTATATGTTAAGAAAACTCTGATGAACACAACCTAATATTCTTTTGTCTGAGTTTAGAAGATATATAAATTTAATAAGGTATTTTCTTCCACCCTCTTTTTGGATTGGAATTCATTCAATGTTAGATTTGTTGATGTCGGATCAGATAGTGGGAAGGGGTGTCTGAGATCAAACGAGTCCATAACATTGTGATGGAGAGTAAAAAAGATCATTTTGAAAATAGAGACTTGAAAATGAACAAGTGATTGGGTTTTAGGAAGGGGTGATTGGAGATTGGGGTTTTGGGTGAGTGCTGGAGAAATCGATAATCCAATAGGTAATGTTTTTATATGGAGAGGGAAAAAAATAAATGTTATTTTATTGAATATAATGATAGTATAGTGGAAAAGTTAGAAAATTATAATTATAAAAAATTAATATAATTATTTAAAAATATTTTTATGATTACAATAAATATAAATAAATTTTAAATTATTATAATTTTAAATGAATTTTTAATTTAATTTATTTATAATTTTAATAATTACAACTTCAATTAAAACTAACTATAGTTAAATTTTATGTTTAAGCAGATTTTTATTTTCATGGTATAGGTAAGGGAAAAGGAACTGTGGTATGATTAAGTATGAGGGGTTGGGTGAGGATATGGGAATAAAGCTTGGGGGAAGTTCTAAGACTCCTTTTGGAAGATATCAGGACTTCATTTTATCCACTTATTTTAGTTTATTTTTTCATATGGAGAGTCATCAAGTGAATTTTAATTTTGTGTTGTATGACTGTATGAAAATACATGAATATCTTAGGGTTTGATATATTCATTAGTTATGATGGTTTGGTTTTTTCCACTACTTTATTCTTTATATGGTTAATGTTATTATGATCATAGATCACACATAAGGCTATACAGGTCTATTCCTCGGTGGAATGATTGTGTCTGAACAACAAATTACAATTCAGAAACATCAATTTTATTATATTTGATTTTGATATTTTGAAATATTGTTAGAAAGGATAAATAGTGATCAAAAAATGAGAAAAAAACCTTTGTGTAACCAACACATTTGCAATGGAAGTTCAAGTTACTAAGGAGAATGGAATAAGATTTATATTTGATGGATTTTTGTTGGGTTCATTTTTTTAAAGCTCTGGAATATATGTTCTCTTTTTAACATAAACATAATTAAAGGAATTTCCCACCACTATAACCGTTTTATGATTTTAAGATTCTTATATAATTTTTCAATGGTATTAAAAATAAAACTCTTTAATGAGAAATTATTTTAATGTGTTGCTTTCATTTTCTTTTATTCTTCAAAATACATGAATTTATTAAAAAATAGACATTTCTAATGAATTGATATCTTATTAATTTTGTGTTTATTAAATTTATCTTAAAACATTAAAATTTCTTGTGATAATCATTCATTATATATTATATATATATATATATTAAATATTCATATTCTTTGTATCATAGATATACTTATTTCCTAAATAGTACACCATTTTTATATACGGTGTTTTATTATGAAAGTTATTTGATTAGCTTAGAAAATATTAATAATCCATATTAATTAATCAGTGTGGATATTTTTTTGTAAGCCATATTGTTTTTGAATTAAACTAATCATCAAATATACGATGAATGAATTGGATAAGCAGTGATGGGTTGGGGACGGTTATAAATAGCCCCTTAATGTATTAAGAAGTATCATGAGACAAATAAGTTGAATATAATTATTAAATGGGTTTTTTGTAAATAAATATCCATTGATTAAACTATTTTGGCACAAGGATTTAATGATAAAGATATCATGATGTCTGAGATCATGGCATCAAATATTAATCATTTCCTTTATTGAGAATTTAGTTATTATTATCCATGATTTTTTTAATTGATATTATCTATGGAAGAGTTTAATTATCAAGTTATTGATTAAATAACATGTTTTTTATGTTATTTACCTTTCCATGTTGATTATGTATTATTATATCTTGATATATTCCATTTTATGTAACCCTTACTATTTTTTTGAGCTCACCCTTATTTTGTTTTCCTTTCCCTAGGAAAATGAAGAAGGAATATTTGAATAAGTTCAAGGATGAAAATTGACTATTTTTAATATGTTTTATATTTTTTTCAATGTAAAAAATGGTAATCATTTATATAGATAGTTATTCAAGAATATTATTCTATTTGGTCCTTTGAGATGCGATCACTTGTAACTTATGCTAATGTAATAAATTAGCCACCAACTCTAGGTTACTGGAGTTAGGGTCTTTACAATGTTGATAATGGTTCTATCAGATCTAAAATTTTATTCATGATATAAATATAATATATTTTCATTATATTCATATTTAAAATCATCCATAAAATTTAGATTAAAAAAATGAATTACACTATTCCTGGAGATTGTAAGTTGTACGTACACATGAACGCTGTTTTCACTTTTTGATGGATGGAATGAAAGAAAGTTAACTAATAATTTAAATTTATAGAATCATTATTATAACATATATATCATATATATTCATTAAATATATCCTTATTACTATCCATTTAAATTAGAAATTAAAAAAAATCACATCGCTTCGTGGAGGTGGTAGTCAACACGTACGCATGGGCAATATTATCTTTTTCCAATGAATGGGAAGAAGGTGGATAATGATTTTTAACGCATAATAATAAAAATTTAGTATATTAAAGATACTTAATTAATTATTTTATAATGGATAAAAAATATTTATAGAATTTATAATAATAAATAAGATTGAAAAAGCCCGGTTAAGAGATATACCTATTCATTTAAAAACCTTCTTTGGATTACACCTTAAGCCTTGAAAGGATGGTATTTTGGAAATACCATAAGATATAGGATGTTTTGAAGTAATCTAGGACGATATTAGGGTATGTATTGGGTGATATAAAAGGTCGAAACATTTTAAATAATTAATGAGAGGAGGTTCCCTTTTATAAGTGAGGGGGAATGCACTTTGGGAATTATTTAAAGTGTTAAATTGATATAAATTAATTTTTATCTAAAAATTAATTCAAACTAATATAATTATAAGATAAGATGAGTATTATTCTAAATAATATCACACAGTAAAATTTGGACAATTTTTTTGTTATGTTTTTACCCTTATCTCTTAGTTTTAACCCTTATTAACCATTTTGACAGTTATTACAATATCAGATTTTTCTACTCTTTAGGGGTTAACAATGTTATAATAAAAGGAAAAGTGTCTTATAAATGGAATATGGTTGATATTCTCAACCATATCTCATTTAATTGTTTTAATATAGTGTTTTTATGAATTTTAAATAATTTAATAAAATATTTTTTATTATAAAATATCATTAATGTCATTTTGGGAACTATTCATTTAATTTGACTTTGAAAACAACATTAAAATGAAGGAATTTGAATATAAACCTATCAAAAATCCATAATATGTTATATTTATCTATTAATTTTGTGGGACACTATAAATTACTCTAGAAAATTACTTTTATATTTTTTAAAATCATTTACTTAACTTTTCTACTACTTGCACAAGTATTGTTTCAGTGTTGCATAAGAATTTAAGCTAATTATTTCATCACTAAAAAATTAAAAATAAATTACCATGATAAAAAAATCATATTTAAAATGACCATTTAGAATTAAATATATTTTTTTAACCCTATAAGAAAATATTATATATATTAAAATTAATAAAGTGACATTTTTGACATTATCTTTTACTAACATTATAAAGATAAAAATAAAAGTTAAATGGAAACAAATAAAAATTTACTATGGTCACTATTCATATCAAAAAAATAAAAGGGAAATATTTACCAAATTTTTATCAACTGATTCCAAATATGGAATTCAAAAAAATGTCTTTTTAAGTATTAAAACGTTTTTATAAAAAATTCAACCATAAAATTGAGTCCAATGAACATAATTATATTTTTAATAACACAACATAACTAATTTTACATTAAAACAATTTAAAAATAAAATAGAACTTTTTAAATGCTTGAAACAAAAATACAGTTTTCAATAAAAATCAATATTGTTCACTATTCACTAGAAAATCAATCTTTTTAAAAAAATTAAAAAAATACCCCCTAATATAATTTTGAAATTATGGTTTAAAAAATATATATTTTTCATAAAATTAAATTTCTAAAAGTTCAAAAAAATAATTATAATATTCACTCCTAAAGAGTAATAAAACTCATTTTTGAAGAAAATGTATTTTTGTATAATAAAATGACTTCACTAAAAATTGATTTCTTATTTATTAATAATTAATTAATAAATTTTTATTAATTAAGATATATATATATATATATATATATATATATTTAATAATGCGGTTAATCTGATTCATACCCATAAATTCAACGGCTAGGCGATAAGTGTCACATAATAATATTTCAATCATGTAATGTGGTTAGTTTAAACTCATTGTTACATGTAAAGAAAACTATCAAAGAAATAAAATTTATTTATAAAAAATATATATAATTAAATCTGGGGGTGTTGGATTTATTTTCATTTTCACTTGGTATACATAACTCTAAGAAAATGTGTCCTTAGATAGAAGAGGGTAGAGAGTGAATGAGCATGAAAAATCCATGCAGTCTCTTATGGATAAGATTGTGACCTACCACACAGTTTCTGGGTTGACGCGCACAACCATGCACTGGTCATGAGGTTTCTTCTATATCACCCAAACACCTTCCCTAAGGTTAGCTGGCTAGGGTGTACGATTACTATAAACTGTCCGCCAATTGTGCTCTAGGGTATGCCTACAAAAAACACCCATTTTCTACAAAAACTCAATGGGAACCTAATGGGAAAATCTAGGTCAAAGATAAAATGAAGGAATAACTCAAAAATTAAAACCCATCACACTCAGTTCCTGAGAAAATAACTGAGAACCTATGCCAAACCAGGACCAAAGATGAATCCAAATACCTGTGTGTGACACGTAGAGCCGTTAAGAAAGTTAGTGGGAGAGAATAAGAATAAGAATAAAAGGAAGAAAACTCACAACCTAAGAAAAAAATAATCCGAATAAAGTTCCTAATGATGTTTTTGAATAATGGATGAAAAATAAATCTTATAAACAACTAGGGGTTCAAAAAATTGGGATTGACCCAGTAGAGGTTAAGGATTTAAAGGTTTATGTTGTCGACACCTTATAATAAGAATCTAAAAAAAAGAAAAATAAGATACTCTGAAAAGACATCATTTGTGAAAATATTTTTAAATATGTAGAATTTTCATCTTATAATGTTGTTCTACCTTCTTCTCAAAATGGTTAAGAAAAACTGGATTTAGGGTTAGTTATTCAAGAAACATTAGTAGTCCACACTGATGTTCCCTCTATCACAGACAAGTGAAAGGAAAAAGTTCTTGATGAATAATTAGTCCCAACTATTACGACTGAAAATCAATCAACAATGGATTTACTTAGAAAAGGAATTCCCAGAATAGCTTTAAGACTTGAAGAAGAACATAATAATTTTGTTGATGAGGAAGTTGATGGGGAGAAGAAAGAATAAAAAGATGAATATAAGAAAGAAGATAAAGAAGGTCAGTAAGAAAAATAAGGTGAATAAGAACAAGAAGAAGAAGAATATGAACTTTTTAAAGAAGAAATTGAAGTTGAACAAGATGAAGAAGAGGTTGTTGAAATATAAGAGGAATAATAAGATAAAGAATAAAGTGATGAGAAATAAAATCAAATTGAAAAATCATTGAATTCATCCTTATTAATATCACCCTCAAGTTTTCCCTTAGAATCTGATATAGATGATAAGTTATAAATATTTGAGGAAGAATCCTCATCAGTAGAAGAAACAGAGTCATCATATAACAAAGATTAGGAAGATAAAAATTCAAAGACTGAACCTTCTGATAAATCTAACACCAATTATGTGAATATCATGGAGATAACTGATGATATAGTTGTTTTGAAGAAAGATGACATGCTGATAAGGAAGTATTAAATGTGTATAAGAAGAAGGTAAAGATATATGATGTTAGAACCAGTCAAAAAAAGATTCCTCAGCCTAATCCAGAGCTATCAGACTCTACTAGAACAATTTCACAAAATGGTTTTGACTATATTGTTCAATATTTTAAAAGGTTAGAAGGTATTATCCCTTATTTCCTAATACTTGAAGAAAAAACCCATGTTATTCAAGACAATCTTACTAAAAATTAGACATAATAAAAGTGTTGATTAAATATATGATTCATATTGAGGTAGAACTAAATACCTTATAATAAAGTTCTTAGAACAACAAAAGGTATTGTTATTCAATGGTGAAATGGTCCAATGAAGTTGACATCGATATTCGGTCTCATGATGATTAGATTCAAGAAATAAACAATTTTATGGTTGAGTCAACATATTCATTCAATCAGTTATCAAAATGTGTGGCTAACCAAGTGAAGTTTGGAGAAGAATTTAGAGATCAAACTAATGATTATACATAATAAGTAAATACCTTAAATACCAAGATCCGAGACATAAATCTAGAAATGTCTAGATTAAATTTATGTAAAAATGAAATTTTTGTACTCAAGGAACAAAACAAAGAACTTGTAAAAGAAATTAAAAATATTAAAGCCAAATATAATATTATGGAAGAAAAAGAGGAGAATCTAGAGAAGGGTCAAAAAGAGTTTAAGAATATAGAAATTTTTTTAAAAACATTTGTGTAGAAAGATTAATTTTCTTTTTGAACTCTTGTTATATATTTTTATTTTTTTCAAACATTTGTATATTGTGTTTATGAATGGATTAATTTTTCATCCAAATATAATTGTCTAATTTTTTTTCCAATAATTATTGGTTGAATTTTAATTCATATTTTTTTTGATGATTAGTTAATTAATTATATTGTTTTATGCATTTTTCTATTCACTAACATTTCAGGTACATCGTAATAAGTCCTCAATTCTTTATGAAAATCACAATGGGGGAGATATTTTTTATATTTTTTATAGAAAGGGGTAGATAATATTAAATGGATAGATTTATTTTTAAAAAGAGAAGTTGTTATACAAAGTGGGAGAATATTATCCTTAGGAAGGATATATTTCTAAGGGGGATAAGTTTTCTTAAATAAAGAACTATTCTATTACTCTAGCGTACTAAAAATTGTATTCAAAATACTTATAAAATTAGGGAGAGTTAAGTATCAAAGTATAATTCTGAATATGAAGTTTTTTTAAAAAAACAAGTATTTTAAGTTTTTATAGTTATTTTTTCATTTATTTTTTGGGTTTGTGATTTCAAAAAATGGGAGATTGTTGATTCAGAAGTCTTACTTTTCACTTTTCTTTTTTCCTTTTGTTTTGGAAATCATAAACACCTTATTAAAACATATTTACTAACATTTCATTTCCAAATGTATTTTTGTATGTTTTTTTAGAAAACATTACTTTTTACCATATTTAGAAAAAGTTATAAGTATTACAAAATTAAACTTTACATTTTTTATTACGATCATAATAATGAGTATGTGTCTAGTAAATTGGACTCACCTTTATCAGAAAAAAGGTAAGACTTTAGTTATGTCCCTCATACTAACAAAATTATTGATAATTGGACTGATATTGGTAGTAATGAAAATCATACTGATACTCATAAATGTTACTGTAATGACATTCATAAGGAATTTCTTCAGAATGACTTATGTTTATAATTGGGATATGAATGAATTGTTTATAATTTATTGAAAATATTTAACACTATAATGGTGTTAACCAATATGATGTTGGACATTCAATTAAGATGATGTGTCAAGAACCAACTGTTCAAATATGTTGCAAAAAATTCAGAAAAGTGACCATTGGAGGTTTACCTATAAATACCAGGCCATTTGAAGTGTTTAAAGATGGTTGATTTCATTCACTCTCAAATTTTCAGAAGAATAATTAGTGTGAAAATCTAATTCTTAATCTTTTTTATTTTGTTTTAGAGATTCATTCTGAAGTAAACTTTGTTAGGTTGTCTCATTAAATTTTTTTTGTTATTGTTATTTGCATCTATTTGTTGTGATTATGATCGAAGGATTCCAAGGATAGGAAGAAAAAGAATACGATATGTGGACTGAGGGCTCACAAGGATAGTTAGATAGATAATTTGATCCATTGTATCGATGGATTCTAAGGAAAGGATGATAGATAATATGATATTCATATCAAGGGCTTCCATTTATAGAAATATGGGCTGATCTCCTTATCGAGGGATTTCCATGGTTAAGAAAGACATACTTTCCTGTAAGTATTAAATAGGGGATACCTTTAGCCCGGGTTATTGGATACCATTCTCTTTAGGTTAAAAGATTTTTATATTTTAAATATCTTGTAATTCATTCTTACATTTTTTAGCTATTTTATTACTTGTTAATTAATATTTTTATATTTCATTATGCATGTTTATGATTGTATTATCGTAATAATACTGAATAAGATAAATATTATTAATCAGATTTGATGAGAATATGATACACTCTGATATAATCAAATCCTTTGTGATTATGATATGCATACTCTGATATTATCAGAATCAATCTAATTATAATGATCTGATAAACAGACAGACTTTGATTCTGATAAAACATACCTTAAAGAGGTTTTGTTAATTAGTTTTTTTTTAAGTTTTAAACAAAGTTTTCAACTTATAATTCACCCCATTTTTTATATTTATCCATATGAATCTAATTATTACAATCCTCATACCAATATACCTGATATTGATATGAAATAATGAGTTATGTAATCTTAAAATATTTTTTTATAAAATAAAAAATGAAAATTAAAGATTTTTTTGTAAAGAAAAAATATTTTTCATATTTGATGAGAATGAAAAAAATTTATAGGTGACCCACTTCTATTAATTTTTTATTCATTTTAAAATCAACTTATAACATATATTTTTTAAATATTTTTCCACATGATTTTATAAAATGAAAGGAAAAACGTTTTTTAAAACCAAACACATTCTAACCTTTTTTTTTGTTTTTCAAAAGGTTATAAATTTTATTTTCATTTTCTAAAAAATATTTTTTAATCTATATAATATAATACATTTTTATAATTAAAATTTTAATATTTGTTTATATTTTAATAATTTAAATTCTAAGTAGAAATAATTTAAGTGACTAAAATTAATTCTCAATTTTTAATTAAAGAAATTAAAACCAAGTACTAAAAATCAATAAAAAATGAAAATCATAGATATTAAATGTAAGATCTAATGGATCATGTGAATAAAAAAATTATGGATTAAAAAATTGATCAATCAATCAAACAGAATGAAAATAAAACCAGAAGATTGAATAATTGTAAAAAAAAATGAAATATATATGAGATTGTGAGTGGTAAAAGAAAAATAAAAAATTACATGGGTGTGGAAGTGCAAAATCAGTCTGAAGGGAAAACCATTTCTAAAAAATTGTACAAAAATAGTGATTTCCCATATAGAAGTCATGATTCAAGAAGATATATATCAATAATAAACTAAATTTTTAAAAAAAATCAGTCATATCCCTACACAACTAGCATCTGGTTGGGTTAAATATTGGCCAAGAGGGAGAGAGGATGCTTTTGGTGCATCATAGGGGGGAAGCAGGGAGGAACCAGAGGTGAAGGGGATGTACCTCTAGTGGCATGGTGGGTAAATGAGGTGGGGTGGCGTGGAGGAGGTAGAGTCAGTGAGGAGGTATGGACTGGACTTCGGTAGAAGAAAGGAGGAATGCATGTATACAAATCCAAACCCATTCAACAATTATCAGATATGACCTGTTTAATATCTATTTATTTATAACTTGAATCAGAAATTCAATACATATTTAAAACCTAAACCCATTTAAATGTATATATTAACATAGGTTGAGTATTTTGGGTTCAAGATCAAAAACCAAACCAATTTATTAATTGGTTCTAGTAGTAATGACTCTAAACCAGTCCATTTACTAATTAGGCCTTGAAAAAACAACACGTTTATTAATCTGGTTTGACCAGACCGATCCTCACCTGACCTGTTTACTAATAAAGGCCTGAAAAAATATCTCATATATATATATATATAATAATCATTAATTTTAATTATTAAATGCATTGTATTATATATTTTTTAAAACAAACATATAGTATATCTTAATCGGGTTTAGTATATTATGTATTAGGCCACCTATTGAAGTCTGAACTCAACCATATTATTAATCAAGATTTTAAATTTAGACCCATTTAATAATTGAGACTAAACAATTAGTCCTTGATGGTGGTTTTTAGGGTGGGGCCTATTAGGTCAAGCGATCCCTTTGAACCATTTTTAGTTCTATTTAAATGCATGTTTATATTTATTGTTTCTAGTTTTTATAATATTTTTAATATAAAACTCACTTAAAACTCAAACCTAATTATACTATTTTTATAATTTATTGAAAATAATAATAATTTATATTATATCCAGTTTACATGTAAAGAAAACTATCAAAGAAATAAAATTTACTTATATATAATTATATAAAAAAATCTTGAGGTGTTATAATTATTTTCATTATCACATTGTATACATCTCTCTAAAAAAATGCATCCTTAGAGAGAAGTGGGTGGAGAGAGATTAAGGAGGATTCCTTACACATGAGTGATAGGATTTTTCATGTATGTCATGTTATATACCAGGATTGATGTTTCCTAAAACATGATCATTGTAATGACCTCAAAATTTTATAATATAATAAATCTTATTTTATATTGATTATTTTATTACAATCACACAAAAAGACTAATACATTTCATAAGAACATTTCACATCATGCGTAAATATGGAATGGTACAACTAGGAATGGTAAAGGGATATAGACTTGCAAGAATAATAAATTATCTAAAAAACTCCATAGGCTTGAATTCTTGCAAGAATATCACTCATGATATAAATATCATAAAAATAAAGAGAAGCATTAGGAAAACAATTGACATTGTCAATGGATGCATAAGAAACTTTTTATGTGAAGTAGTGAATGACGAAGAGAAAATGATGGTGTATTTATAGGGAAATATGGTCATTAAACATGAGGAACATTGGCCAATATTGTTTATGGGAATTATTATAATTAATAAATAATGTAGTTGGTTATTATTATTGTTGGTTATGTAGAAGCATTTAAGTGACTGTTAAGATTATTTAATGATATAATCAAAATTATATATTTTCATAAAAATATGTTTTATGGTAATTTAATTAGTTTTAAATAAAATTTATTTTCATTAATTAATCTTATAAAACACTTTTTAAATTATAATATATTTTAATGATTTCCTAAGTAAATTTTTAACGGCCAGCCAATTTACTATGTCATAAAAATAGTTAATTTTCAAAAAATAAGGATTTTTTATTTAAAAGTTTTAATTATAATATTTAGATAATTATTTTGATAAAATAAATATAATTTTTTATTCATTGAATTTAAATTATCTTAGGGTGATTTTATGGTAATTTTATAAAAAAAATTATTTTTGGGTTAAAAAGCGAAAATACCATTTTTTATGAACTATAATAATTGTTCTGATATAATTATAATACGGTCATGATTTCAAATTTATTAATCCTTATTTTTGATCAAAAATTACTTAATGAATAAAATAATACATAATTTAGTACATTTATAAACACATGCATAGCATTTTGAAAACCATAATTTTAACTTTTCTAAAAAACTATTTTTATGAGTTATATGTGTATCATAATTAAAAATGACAAAATCAAAAGGGTGTTTGAGGTTTGTAACATACTTAAACAAAATTTAAAACATTAATTATCAACATAATTCTTATAAATTAATGAAACCCAAAAGTGGTTAGCTTTAAATACAAAATAATCATTATTTAATCACTTAAAATCACCCCTCCTCAAGTATATATACCCCCATTCCCTCCTCAATCTCCACAAAAAAAACATTGATCATGATTCCTCTCTAAATTACAATATCAATAGTATCTCCAAGTTGGTTATAATATTATGAGGAGGATATTTCAATCTTTAAGAAGTTTCCTCCTAAGGTAAGATATTTCTTCCTCAACTTTTTCAATCAAAGTATTTATTTCATATCAATATTTTGATTCCCAATTTATTATATTATCTAGTGTTTTTAAAAACCAAAATTATTTTATATATGATATTTTTTAATGATTGTTTTATTTTCCCTCTCATTAAACCCATTCAAATACTCCTTTTGTGTACCCTTTGCACTGCCAAAATAAAACCTTGATTTTCCAAGAAATATTATCAATCCATAAACACCCAACCCTATTTTCATTTAACTGTATTAATTATAATGTATATTTAATTTTTTTTTGCAGAAACACATTTATTAAACTCAAATAATCTAATATTGGGTTATTAATGATATGAACTTATGATTTTTGATCAATGTGGAACACATAATATTATACATATGAAGGGTGTGCCCTGATAGTGTTCCTATGCATTGGGTAAAGAATTAATTTCTAAAGATGAAATATTCATGATACCTTGGAGGAATTCCTTGGTAATGATTAATGATACCTTGGTCAAGATACTTGGTATTATATTTTATAACACCTTAGTGATAAGCTATGGTGATATGTTTATGAATGTATAAATGTTTATGTTATCACCAGATTTCCTTATTATGCCTCATGTTATTATCTTCACGTATTTACATTATTCCTCATGTTCTTATGCACATGTTCTTATGTTATGATTCATGTCTTTACTATAATGTTGACTTACATTATTTATCCCTTAATGGGATTTATCCTCACCCCTTTCATTTTATAAATGTGCCCAAGGAATCCTAAGCAGTGAGATGATCTAGGATGGGAATATAAGGAAGCCTTTCAAGAGGATTTTAAATTTTTTATGTTTCTTTTTTATACCATGTATGTCATGTACTATGTACCTAGTTTCTAAGACACTAAACCTCAAAAAATACTTCAAAGTTATTAATGTAATATTTTTAAGGAAGTATGTTAAAATCCATATATTTAAAAGGAGGGTCACTATAAGCATAATAGAAATATATCAAGTAGATAAAGGGGAGCCACATTGGATGGATGTAAATTATAATGATATGTGCCTTCTCAATTAGTTACATTGCTGGTTTTGGTGTTGGAGATGTTTGGATGAGTGCTAGAGAAATCTTAGATGATTTTGGATATTAAATTCTATAATCAGGGTGAATTCATGATGTATAAAGATTACACCCCATTCAAGTGTGTCTCACGGCTTGTGAAGAATTGTTCATGAGGAATTATATGATGTGTAGATTTTTTAGGCTAAATAATAAAATGGAGATGAGTTTTCAATGAAAAACAAACCCTAAAATTTAAACAATGTGTAAATGGATTACACACAATGTAATTCCTCTATGAAGCATTTTTTAAAGGTTTTAGTGCTTGGGTTTTTGTCAAACCATATGATCTCTCTCATTCCAAGTGGTCATAAGCTCCCCTTTCATACATTTTGAGATTATTTTTGATGGGGATTGGATCCCGAATTCCTATCTCCAATCCATGGTTGATTTATGGTTCCTAATGGTCTAGTTGTGGATTACAAGTGTTCTTATTCACCCTACGGTGTGTAGTAAGTCAACAAAGATTATTTGAGTTAGGTAATCCCTATTTTATCTTTATTTTGTGTCATGCCGGAGGGGTTTAATTTTTTTTATCCATTGGTTATGGTTGTGATGGATTAATTAAATATAAATAATTGGTTAAATTGAAGTTGAGGGGAAAAAGGTTAATTCTTCACATGTTTTTATATTTTTTTATTATTGTGATATTGTGGATTGTATAGGCTTGACGCCCCACTAAAATTTTTGGCCATTGGGGGATTTTTTTTACGTTGGATGATATGTGTTGTGATCGTTGTGACTATTGTGTTTTTTTATATCACTCAAATATGGAAATTGGATAACCACTCATATTTTTATAATAAAATGGTTTCTCCATAATTATGGTTTGTGTGATGATACCCCTAAATTAAAGTGGAATATGATGAATACCCTTTGTAGATATGTAAAAAGATCTTAATGTGTTATGATGTGTGGTCGCACCTATAGAACCGTGATGTGTGGTTGATGTGTGGTTGGAGAATTTGGGGATGGTGGTTTGTTTGGCCATGATTTTGGGGTGGATAGGTGGTTTTATTGGCCATTATTTTGAGGTAGTGAGGTGGTTTGTTTGTAAATGATTTTGGGGAAACGTGGTGGTATTTTATTTGTGTTAGATACCTAGGTAGAGATGGAATAAATAATTGGTTAATATTATTTTAAATGACATGGGTTGGTTTTGTTAATGGTATGGAAATTTCTAATGAATAAATAAATGACGATTTTTGTGGTTAAATGTGATTGATGATAAGTACTGAAATGAATTGGCTGGATAATGGGAGGTTTTGGCAATGTGAAATGGAGTTTTGGCTTGTTCTGCGATGTTATAAATTTATAAGGGGCATCAAATGTGATGATGTTGTTATTTGGTTTTAATTTTGTTGTGAAGTCATAGGTTGGGATTTTGTGTGGTTATATGTATATAATTTTTGTAACAAACCAAACTTTCATTAATGGAAATTCCTCTTTATCTAATTAAATGACTTATTATGGTTATATAAAATGAGAAATTCATTGTTTTTAAGTTTCTAAATTATAAAATACCTTTATTAATTGTGACCATTTCTAATATAGCCATTGAACATTGATCACATGATTAGTAAAATATAGGGCTTTAAAAAATCCAATTTACTCAGACAAAGGAGGCGATGGCCTCATCCAGTAGACTTGCCCTGTACAAATCCCATTGGTGGAGATATTAAAGGAGGAGACATCATTGGGCTTCTCTCTAGACCAAGCCCAAGCTAAGCTTGAACACATCAAGCTTTATCAGAACCGACTATGGGATAAGTGGAAGTTAATAGAGATTACCACCCGAGCGATGTTATCCGAGCCACCCTAAGAGTCTATCACCATCGCGCAACTTACCCTAAGGTCTTATGAGGGTGTTATAAGGGTTTATGTAACAAGAACTTAGCACTATGATTATGTGCATAATTTTTTATATAATAATGAATATACATTCATTTTATTATTGTTACTTTGTAAATAGTTTTTAAAGTGAAAATAATATTTTTAGTTAATATTCAACCAAGAAAACTATTTTGATGAATTAATGGATTTTTGAATTAAATAATATTTTTATAAAATATTATTATTATTATTAAATTAATTTTTATTAAATATAAATGATTGTATAATTTTATGAATGCAATTGTAATTTTTATTAAGGGTTGAAAGCAGTTTTTGTCAAAACCCATGAATTTTTTATAAATGTCAGTTTTTATTTTAAAAGTAAAAATTCACATCTTTATAAAATTATTTATAAAAAATTATTATTATTTTTAGAATCAGGACGTCAAAATTATCCAATGGTGAATTTTTCATAATTTTCTGAGACAGTCAAATTTTTGGGAAAAAATTAAATACTGTTTAAATATATAATGTGTTTTATGACTTATAATGACCCAATAGTGATGTAATAAAATAATATAAACATTATGTTCGGTCAATATATGTTTACCATTAAAATAATGTGATTTTGGGTTTGTTTTATTTATTTTACAAAGCTTTAGTGGACCCTTCAAGGCTTATAAAACATTTTGTCTTTTAAAATTGTTTTCCTTGAGAGTGTGACTCACCTTCACATAAGAAACCCTATTATTTTAAGAAGTTCGGCCATTGGAATTATAAAATAATGTTTTCCAATAACCTTTGGCAAAAACCATGGGAAAAAACCATGGTCTGGTTTTTGGTTTTGAATAGTTTAATGTGAGGTGTCCCAAATCTAAATAATAAAGAATTCCCTCTCCTTTCCTATATAAACCCACCCAAGATCCCACTTCCTCTTCGCTTAAAGACTTTGGAGTTCTAAAAAACCCTTCCCTACTCTCTATATAATCCTTACAAGGTGCCCAAGCTCCCAAAAATCCTCTCTCAAGCCTCTCCCAAGCCTTTGGGACCGCACTTCCAAGTAAGAGAATTCTTCTTTTCTCATTTTGTCCAATTTTCTTTAAGTTGTTATGCCATTTTTTTCAATTAAAAATGTTGGGGTATGATTTTTCACCTTCCCCATACTTCCCTCTTTATGTTTGGATAATGGGATACCCCTTTATCTCTCATTAATTCCTCCCATGTATGCCCGTTACCATGCTGAAATTCCATGAGGGATTTCTCTCTCCTCTTTTACATCCAAGTAATCCTTTTGTATTATGCATCCAAATTCCATTATGTTTGTTGGGACATGTACCTATATGACCCCCTTACTGTACATTTCATGTACATATGATAAGACACCCATTTATCTCTCATAAACCATTTTCATGAATCCTTATGTCACGTCGTTATACTACCGAAATTGCACCACGTTTTTCCAAGCCAAGATCATTGTGTTATAAATACCATACCCATGTCTCTATCAAGGGTATTCACCTTTATGCACATATACATATTAAATGTTACTTTCATGTATTTATTACACATTACTTAATCTTGGAATAACTTATGATGTTGATTGATTCCATGTTATATGATCCATGTGGCACACTTATGCATGAAATGAAATGTTTAAGAAGGGTGCGCCTTTATAGCGCTCCAATGCATTGGGTAAAGTATAATATCATGATACATCATTTGAAATGGGTTTTGAATCATGATAATTCAAGTGAAATGAGTTTTCATTCGTGCTTAATGTGCAATGATGGTTTACTCATGCTCCATGTGCAATGAGCCTTGGCTCATGCTAATTCCATGTTAAGTGTTGTTGCCACATTTCCATGTTATGATTATCATGCTTTATCATGCCTTTATGTTCATGTTTCTCTTGTGCTCCATTGATACTCCTATTTTCTAACATGTATTGTATTCCTCATGTTATTCCATATGTATTCCCTTACTGGTCTTTATAGATCACCCTTTTCTTATGCATGTCCTCAGGTTATCCGATACAATGCTAAGTACGATTGAATGTAGTGGTAATGTAAAGGAAGTTTTCAATAAAGATGTTTTATTTCATGTTTTAAGTTGTTATGTAATGATAGTAAGTCCCAAAGACACTAGACCTCTCGATCTTCTATGTTGTATCAAGTTATGTTTATGTAATAAATCATGTTTAAGTGTGTAATAAAGAGTAGGGTTGTTATAGTTGGTATCAAAGGAAAGGTTTAGTTATTTTTGTGATTAGGATTAGAAAAACCTAGTGAAGACTTAGAGACAATAATAAGTATAAAAACATCTCTAAGTTTTGGTGAGTATTGATTAAGTGGTTTATCAAGAAAATACATCCTTGTCTGGATATAAGCAGGTAGAGGTGGCTCTGACACAGATGTATCCTAGGGTTAAAACCCAAAAACACCACTTTGAGCTAGACTCAAATGGTAACTGGTGCTCGACAATGGGCCTTGATACACTCTTGGTTATAACACTGCTGGGGGATATTATTTGGTAAATTCACAAGCTTAGTATAAACCATTATTAAGGGACTTAAAAAAAATTCCCCTAAGAATATATGTTAGAAAGTAGATAATTGATAACATATATTGAAGCCTATAGATTCATATGTTAAGGAAATAAAATCTATTTATAAGTCATTAGTTTTGTCCATGGATTACCCTTTATGTGTTACCCCTATATTTCTTTTTATTCCAGCCAATGGCTGGTAATAGGATGACACATGCTAACAACCGATGTGAAGATAAATGTGATGACTATGCTAATGAGATTCCTAATTCGATGGGAGCGGGAATCGCGAAATTTGTTATGCTACTCTCTCAGTTAACTCAATATTTGAATAGAAACATGGGTCAAGAGGAAAGTTCAACCCCCTAATAAAGAAAAAGTCACTATCGAGAGCTTCATGAGACAAATCCGTCCTACTTTTAATGGATCGTCTGATCCCTCAATCGCCGAAAAATGGATCAAATCCATTGAAAAGATCTTCTTCATCCTTTAATGTTATGAATAGGAGAATGTTCTTTTGGTTTCTTATCATATAGAAGGTGAATTTGATCAATGGTAGACATTGATAAAAAATAAAAATCCTGAGGAGGAGATTGAGGCATTGGAATGGAAGTATTTCTAGAAGATGTTTTTTGATAAATATTTTCTGCGCACCCTCTAGCATAATATGGAAAGGGATGTCCTTTTCCTCAAGAAAAAATACAACGAATCTATCAGAGAATACAAGGAAAACTTTACAAGGCTTACATGATATGCCCCTGGCTTTGTCGTTACCACCAAATGCAAGGTTGACCGCTTCTTTGGTGGGTTGAAACCTAGCCTGCAGAAAGCCCCGGTGATCCGAGACTTCGACAGCTATGAGGAAATTGTCTGATGTTCCCTCAAGATCGAAATGGAGATTGGGGGATCTTAGGGGTATCATGGGGATAAGAAGTTTAAGGTGGAATTCAATTTTTGTGGTATGATGGATAAATCCAATGGTTCCAAGAAGATCCATCACCCCACTTGTCAAAGGTGTGGAAAGAAGCACCCTAGAAATTTCCTGAAGGGGACAAGGAAATGCTTTAGGTGTGGAAGAGAAGGGAACATAACTATTAACTACTGACAAGAAAAACCTGTGACTACAATAGAGGAGAGGAACAATCCATTCGAACCTCAACGCATTGTTCATTGCTACAACTGCAAAGAACCAAGACATCTTGAAAATTAGTGCCCTAAGCCAATGGTTTTTAGAGGCAACCAACAACCTCCAAGGCAGCAAGGAAGAGATTTTTGGATCACTACTGCCGAAGTGAACCCCGACAACGAAGTGGTGAAAAGTATGCTGGTTATTCGTTCAATAATAGAAAATGTAATTTTTGATTCAGGTTCTATGCATTCTTTTATATCCCAAAAGTTTAGTAGAACAATCCCAGCACCACCAAAAATCATATAAGTAAAGATGTCAGTGAGTACACAAAATGGGGAAATCATTGCACCCCATGAATATAACTCCTCCCTTGTCATAATCAGTGGATTGAACCTCCCAACGAACCTCATCATACTACCTTTTGTTGAATTTGATGTAATTATTGGCATGGATTTTCTCCCTCTATATAGGGACAACATAAATTTCCATGAGAGGGAAATCACTCTCCATGTATAGAATCAACCCCTGATTCTATACAAGTGAAATGAGGAAGATGAATCTTCTTTAGCTCCATCATCTCAAGCATGGATATTACTTCCCTATGAGAATGCATATCTGGCTTAGATGATTGATTCTAAGGAGGCAACCATCCTTGAAGACATGCCTATTGTGAGGGAATTCACTGAAGTGTTTCCCGAGGAATTTCCTGGTATTCCTCCTAGAAGATAGGTTGAATTCTCAATTGATCTTATACCTGGGGCATTTCCAATATCTAAGAATCTGTATAGAATGGCTGTTCTGGAGCTTGAGGAGCTGAAGAAACAACTACAGGAGAATATGGATAAAGGGTTTATATTCCCAAGTGCTTCACCATGGAGTGAATTAGTCCTCTTCATCAAGAAGAATGATGGGTCAATGCGCCTTTGCATCAATTATCGTGAGCTTAAAAAATCATGATAAAGAACAAGTATCCTCTCCCATGAATTGATGACTTGTTCGATCAGCTGCGTGGAGCACAATGCTTCTCTAAGGTGGATTTGCGGTCGGGATATTATCAACTAAGGGTGAAGAAGGAATATATACCAAAGACTGATTTTCGTACAATATACAGGCACTATGAATTCATAGTAATGCCTTTTGGACTCACTAATGCTCCATAAATCTTCATGGACTTGATGAATAGAGTCTTTAGGGATTAACTCGACAAATTTGTGGTAGTCTTTATAGATGATATTATGATATACTTCAAAACCAAAGAGGATCATGAGGATAATCTCAGAATTGTACTAGAGACCTTACGGAAGGAGAATCTCTATGTAAAGTACAACAAGTGTGAGTTATATTTGAAGGAGGTCCCATTCTTGGGCCATATCATCACAAGTAATGGGATATCTGTGGATCCCTCCAAAACAGATGCAATCGAGGGATGACCAAGGCTAACATCTATAACAAATATACATAGCTTCTTGGGGTTAACAAGATATTATCAATGATTTGTGAGAAATTTCTCACGATTGTCCAACCTTCTTATCAAGATAACTTGGAAGGGAGTAAAGTTTTCTTGGAGTGATGAATGTGAAGAAAGCTTCAAAGAGTTAAAAATGAGGCTTATCACTGCACCCGTGCTCACCTTACTCACAAGTGGAGAAATTTTTGTGGTATTTAGTGATGCTTCGAAGAAGGGCCTGGGCTGTGTGTTGATGTAAAATGACAAATTCATTGCCTATTATTTAAGGTAATTGAAAGTTCATGAGTAGAATTATCCAACACATGATTTGGAGTTGGTTGTGGTGATCTTCGCTTTAACAATTTGGTGACATTAGCTCTTTGGGGAGAATCATGAAATATATACTGACCACAAAATCCTCAACTATATATTCACACAGAAAGAGTTGAACATGCGCCAATGAAGATGGTTAGAGCTGATCAAAGACTATGACTGCTCAATTCATTACCACCTTGGGAAAGCGAACAAGGTGGAAGATACCCTAAGTAGAAAGGACCCAACAATTCTATCATTGATGATAATTGAGAAGGATCCAATCTTCTTATACTTGATGAAGATGGACATGGGAATCATAAAGAAGGGAACATCATCAATCCTTTCACAAATGATTTCTCAACCATCTCTTTTGGAAAGGTTAAAGGATGCTCAAAATGATGATGTGGGAATTTAGAAGAAAGTGGAAGCTATTAGAAGAGAGAAATCCCCAGAGTTCAATGTTAATGAATAATTAATTGTGAGATTTTGGAAAAGACTATGTGTTCCATCAAGTTTAGAGCTAAAGAAGGAACTTTTGGATGATGCACAAAGTTCAAATTTCTTTATTCACCCAGGAAACATAGAGATGTATCAAGATATCCTAGAGAATTATTGGTGGGATAATATGAATAAGAAGATTGATGAATTTACATCAAAGTGTCTGGTGTGTCAGTAAGTGAAGGCTAAGAGACAGAAGTCTAAGGGGACGATGCAACCATTACCCATACCAGCATGGAAATGGGAGAACATCATAATAGACTTTGTCACCAAACTTCCGAAGACATCCAAAGGAAAAAATGCAATATGTGTTGTTGTGGATCATCTTACAAAGTCTTCACACTTCATTGCAATTCAGGAGGATTTCACAATGGATCAACTGGCACTGACATACATTAGGAAAGTGGTAAGGCTGCATGGAGTACCACTATCTATTGTATCCGATTGAGATCCAAGATTCACCTCTAAGTTTTGGAAGAGTATTCAACATGCTCTGGATACTGAACTAAACTTCAGTACATCCTATCATCCTCAAACTGATGGCCAATCTGAGCGGAATATCCAAACACTTGAGGATATTTTGAGAGCATGCTCAATGGACTTTAAAAGAGGATGGGATCAACATCTTCCTCTGGTTGAATTCTCCCACAATAACAGTTTCCACTTAAGCATCTGAATGTCACCTTATGAAGCCCTATATGGGAAGAGGTGAAGAACACTGACATGTTGGGATGAAGTTAGTGAGCATAAGCTGCTAGGACCAGAAATGGTCAAAGAAATGGTGGAGAATGTGAAAACCATTCAGCGGCATATCAATGCATCCCAGAGTTGACAAAAGCGTTATGCAGATAATCATCGATGGGACCTTGAGTTTAAAGTTGGAGACATCATATTTCTATGCATATCTACATGGAATAATTTCATGAGGTTTGGAAATAAATGGAAGTTAATTCCTAGGTACATCGGTCCCTTCGATATTATTGATCGTGTTGGGGATGTAGCCTATCGACTAGCACTTCCACCTACTATGGAAAAAGTATATGATGTATTTCATGTATCCCTCTTAAGGAAGTACATACCATACCCTTCACATATACTCTCTTCAGAGGTAGTACAACTAGAGGATTATCTTTTTATGAGGAGCAACCAGTGAATATCTTAGATCATAGAGAAAAAGTTCTACAAAATAAGTCAATTCCCCTCGTCAAGGTGTTGTGAAAAAACCACAAGTTTGAAGAAGCGACGTGGGAATCATAGGAAGTGATGAAGAAAAGTTACCCACATTTTTTTAGAGTGGGAGAAGAAAATTTCTAGGGAGAAATTTCTTAAGGGGGGAATATTGTAACGACCCAAAATTTCATTAATGGAAATTCCTCTTAATCTAATTAAATTTCTTATTATGGTTATATAAAATGTGAAATTCATTGGTTTTATGTTTCTAGATTTTAAAATACCATTATGACTTCTAACCATTGCTAATATAGCCATTGAACAATGATCGCATGATTAGTATAAATATAGGGCTTTAAAAAATCCAATTTACTCAGACAAAGGAAGCGATGGTCTCATCTAGTAGACTTGCCTTGTAAGAACCCCATTTGTCGGAAATCAGAAATGAGGTGGCGTCATTGGGCTTCGCTCTTGACCAAGCCCAAGCTGAGCTTGAACATGTCATGCTTGATCGGAACCGACTATAGGATACGTGGAAGTTAATAGATATTACCACCCGATCAATGTTATCCGAGCCACCCCAAGAGTCTGTCACCATCGTGCACCTTACCCTAAGGTCTTATATGGGTGTTATAAGGGGTTATGTAACAAGAACATAGCACTATGATTATTTACATTATTTTTTATATAATAATTAATATACATTCATTTTATTATTGTTACTTTGTAAATAGTTTTTAAAGCACAAATAATATTTTTAGTTAATATTCAACCAAGAAATTTATTTTGACAAATTAATGGATTTTTGAATTAAAAAATATTTTAATAAAATATTATTATTATTATTATTATTAAATTAATTTTTTATAAAATATAAATGATCATATAATTTCATGAATACAATTGTAATTTTTATTAAGGTTTGAAAGCAGTTTTTGTCAAAAACCCATGAATTTTTGATAAATGTCAGTTTTTATTTTAAAAGTAAAAATTCACATATTTATAAAATTATTTAGACAAAATGAATATTATTTTTGGAATCAGTATTTTGAAATTATCCAATGGTGAATTTTTCATAATTTTCTGAGACAGTCGAATTTTTGGGTAAAAATTAAATATCGTTTAAATATATAATGTGTTTTATGACATCATAATGACCCAATAGTGATGTAATAAAAAAATATAAACATTATGTTCGGACAATATATGTTTTAACATTAAAATAATGTGATTTTGGGTTTATTTATTTATTTTACAAAGCTTTAGTGGACCCTTCAAGGTTTATAAAACATTTTGTCTTTTTAAATCATTTTCCTTGAGAGTGTGACTCACATCTACATAAGAAACCCTATTATTTTAAGAATTTAGGCCATTTTCCTTATAAAATATTGTTCTAAACTCCCCTTTTACAAAAACCTTGGGCAAAAATCATGGTATGGTTTGTGGTTTAGATTAGTTTAATGTGAGGTGTCCCAAACCTAAATAATAAAGAATTTCCTCTTCTTTCCTATATAAACCCACTAAAGATCCCACTTCTTCTTCACTAAAAATATTTTTATTTTGACCAACCACTTCCCTCCTCTCTCTATAATCCTCCCAAGGTTCCCCAATCTCCCAAGAAGCCTCTCTCAAGCCTCTCTCAAGCCTTTGAGAGTGCACTTCCAAGTAAGGGATTTCTTCCTTCCTCATTTTTGTCCACTTTTCTTTAAGTTGTTATAAACTTTTCTTAAATTAGAAATGTTGGGGTATGATTTATCACTTTCCCCATACTTCCCTATTTATGTTTGGATAATATTATACCTTTTTCTCTCTCATTAATGCCTCCCATGTACACCTGTTACCATGCTGAAATTTTGTGAGGGATTTCTCTCTCCTCTTTTACATCCAAGTAATTCTTTTGTATTATGAATCCAAATTCCATTACTTTTGTTGGGACATGTACCTATATGACCCACTTACTATCTATTTCATGTGCATATGATGAGACACCCATTTATCTCTCATCAACCATTTTCATGAATCCTTATGTCACGTCGTTATGCTGCCAAAATTGCACCGCGTTTTTCCAAGCCATGATCATTGTGTAGTGAATACCATACCCATGTCTCTATCAAGGGTATTAACCTTTATGCACATATACATATTGAATTATACTTTCATGTATTTATTCCAAATTACTTAATCATGGAATAACTTTTTATGTTGATTGATTCCATGTTATATGATCCATGTGGAACACTTATGCATGAAATTAAATGTTTAAGAAGGGTGTGACCTGATAGCGATCCAATGCATTGGGTAAAGTATAGTGTCATGATATGTCATGTGAAATAGGTGTTCACTCATGCTAATTTAAATTCATGCGGTTTTACTCGTGCTCCATGTGCAATGAGGGTTTACTCATGCTCCATGTGCAGTGAGCCTTGGCTCATGCTGATTCCATGTTAAGTATTGTTGCCACATTTCCATGTTATAATTATCATGATTTATCTTGACTTTATGTAAAGTTTCTCTTGTGATCCATTGATATGCCTATTGTCTAACATGTATTGTATTCCTCATGTTATTCCATGTTTATTCCCTTATTGGGATTTATAGCTCACCCTTTTCTTATGCATGTCCTCAGGTTATCCCATGCAGTGCTAAGTACGATGGAATGTAGTGGTCTTGTAATGGAAGCTTTTAATAAAGATGTTGTATTTCATGTTTTAAGTTGTTATGTAATGATCCTAATCTCCAAAGACACTATACCACTCTATCATCTTTGTTGTATCAAGTGAAGTTTATGTAATAAATCATGTTTAAGTGTGTAATAAATAGTAGGGTTGTTATAATTTTATATTATTTGTTATTTTTATATGCACCCCAACCATGTCGAGCATCATGTGCCAACACCTTCATAGTCACACAGGTGGTTTTTTTCTTGACATCGATGAATATGATGAATGAACAGTTACATGATATTTACCATTATCACTTTTAGGAGAGGTAGGTATTTCATAGGATATAATGGATATAGTTATTTTAGTGCATTAGATGGTGGCTGTGATAGACCATGTGTTTTCGTGTGAGATATCACTATGCTTGTGGGGCATATTCTGGTGGGGGTTATGCATGGCGGTAGGAAGAAACACAGTTTATGTCCTATATGTTAATGATACCGTACTACTATGGTCATGGAAGTGGTTGTGTTTTCTCCCAAGTGTTTTCAGGTGAGGTGTCATGTGGTCATGCTGGTGATTATACAAGTGTCGACACAAAGTCATAAATGGGGTGTTGTTCCCAACATCCAGTGAGGAGGAAGGATAGTTGGGTACCTGATCTTTCCCACTCTGTCTTTTGGGTGAGGTAGGTATTTCCCAAGATGTGATGGTATGAGGTTTGTTAGTGCATTAGATTGTGGTTGTGATACCCCAGGGTTTTTTGGGTGAGATGTGATAACCCATGTGTTTTTGGGTGAGATATGATTATTCTTGTGGGGAGACTTCTAGTGGGGGTCATTCATGGTAGGAGGAGAGAACTAGGTTTATGTCCTACATTTTAATGATACCCTACAACTTTGGTTATGACAGTGGTTTTGTTGTGGCCCGAGTGTTTTTGGGATAGGTGTGATGTGGTTGGTCCTGTGGGGCAGTGACCCCATGTGTCTTTAGTCGAGGTGTGTTGTGACCATGTTTGCGGGGTAGTGTGGTATACCGAAGATATGGGAGTGCCATGACATACCACATTGGGGTGTGTGAGCATAATACTAGTAGGAAAGCAGTGTGGGGTACCTTTATCGATGTGATTATTATTATATTATATTACTTGGATTGTGTTATTTGGTGAGCATGCCCATGTGAGGTTGAGGTTGATAGTTTACCTGTTTAGGTGTTATTGGTTTTGCTATTTTCTCATGGGTGCAGTAGTGTGCTCTTTTCACATGTGCATGAGAGACTTCGTTCTTCCTAATGAGTATACTTATATTCTCACCCTAAGTATATAAACTATTTTCAAGTTACCAAGAAGATTACATGGAACGAGATAAACATTACTAGCTCAGAACTTTGGATCACTGCTATATCGCTGCCTTATCTTTTCTTTTGGGTATTTACTTTGGATACTTTTATCTGTATTAGTTTTATTTATACATACATATGGGATGGTTTTGGTTTCTTTTATATTATTTCATGGTGTTGTTTGTGGATGATTCATATTATCTTTTGATCCTATTTATAGTATAGAGTGTAATGCTTCCCATACATAATATTTTTATACCCTCAGTGCTAGTTGCCAACCCAAAGCCTGCTAGAGGTGGAACTCAGGGGTCATTATCTATCTCCCCTCATTTTGGTGTCTTTGGAGGTAGGGGAGTAGCATAAATACTATCCTAAGTTATTCGCACCATACTAAGGCTATGTTTCAGGTTTACAATGAAGAAGAGGAACAAGTCATCATGGGATAAACATATGCTAGTTTCTAGACATACTATAATGATTTGAAATCACATTCATGATATTTATATTTTCCTTGATGGAGTATATATGAGTTTGGAGAGTTATAATAAGTCATTATTAGTTAACACTACTATAGAGTAAGAGTATATTGTATATTTTGATGCAGCTAAATAAGTAGTTTGGATACACAACTTTATACAAGAGTTTGATGTGGTATATAATAGTAAAGATGTTATCACACTGTATTAAGATAATACTATAGTGGTGGTTCTAGCAAAGGATTCAAGTTCACATCAATGTATTAAACATATAAATTGAAATTATCATCTCTTGAGGGAGTTTTATCAAAGATGAGAGGTCACAGTAAGAAGAGTATCCATAGAAAATAATGTGTTGTGGTTGTTGACTAAATTCTTATCTTAGTTGAATCATGAATATAATGCGAGAGCTAGCAGACTAAAAGTTTTTATCAGTTGGTTGTAGTGAATGTGAGAGTATATTGTATTTTTTGTCCTAGAACCAACTAAATTAACACTTTTTATTACATATATATTCAAATACAATAATATTAATAAATATCTTATCACATTATGAGTGTTCTTATGTGTAACATTGTTGTTATAATGTTCTTAATGTATTTTTTGCGTCTAAAGGTTATAGAAATTCTACACTATAATGAAAGACATGAAGTATTATGACAATATTATTAAACATATATCAAATTTTATATATGAAATCTATTTGACAAGACACAAATGATGTTTTTACTATCAGGTGTTGGATGCTCGCAAGTGGACGAAGCTTCTTATCATGAAGTATAATCTCCAAGAAGGGGGGTTTTGAAGGTATACCCGCCAACAAGAATTATATATTTTATATATTCCATTTGATATTCCTATATACAGATGTATGTATGGGTCCTTAGAATTGATATTGTTATTAATATATATCATTAATCAGGTACTTTGATATATTGTCGAAAACCATAATGACATATACCCAAGATGATGAAGTAGGATACATTGGGTGAATCATAAGTGATATGACATTTATTGAATAAGAAAACCAAGGATTTTTCCTATCTCAGTTAATATAAGTATATATCTCAGTATCATTTATTGAAATTAAACTACCTAATTAAGTTCATGTTCATTGAGGTTTATCAATGATCTTATTTTAGATATTCAAAGAAAGATACATCAAGAATATAGGTTGGTGACACACATATGCACTCTATTTGATTACATATCAAGAAAAATAGATTCTATTACATAGTAAGTGTTCATATGCAGTTGATGTGATTACAAAATTAACTTATTTCTTAATGAGTGCCTTAATGTGTTACTAGATTCTAATCATGGAATTTAGGCCAGTTCACTTAATGCAACTGAGAAAAAGTCCTTTAGGTTCACAAACTAATTGTATAAAAAAATATCATATTAATTTTTTTTGAATTTAATATTTAGAATGAATATTATTCTCCATACCAAGGAATAATAATTATTCAGGTTATGTTGATCACATGAATTCAATCACCTTATTCGATTTTAGAATATATATGATTTGAATATTAAATAAATATTTATCCACTTGTTATTAAATATAATATTTATTTATTTATTGAATGAATAATATAATGTTATTTATTTATTTAAATAATTATTTATTATTTTGGGTTCAATAAATGTTTAGGAGGATTGGCTGGATGAGTTAATATTCTGATGAAATGACGTATATTATTTAATATAATTTAAATAAATATTAATTTATTTATTTAATAAATGATTTTTAAATATATGTGAGTTGGTTCATGTCATTAAGTATAATAATAATAACAGTAATATTTTATTATTTTATTTAAGTTTTACTTAGAATAAACAATAAGATGGAGGATCTATGTGTAAAAAATAAATTTTTAACCCTAATTATATAGTCTCAATTATACCATTTTAGGGTTATGTGAATAGTTGTTCATATTATATTCTCTATAGAGAATTCTATCAGACTAAATATAATTTCTAAAAAAATTCTCTCAAGAATAAGAGGTAGTCTTCCTTCTCCCTTTCAATACTGAGAGAACATGAGAAATAATTATTCAAGCTCATAGGAATTCTTATTGCGATAAAAAACAAATGTGGATATTCATTTTATACCACTGTGATAGTTCCTGAAGTTCCAATGATGATTTCTACGATACATGAAGCACATGAAGATACCACTAGAGGAGTTCTGCTTTGGATTCTACACCACAATGATAATACAAAAGAGGATACTAATTTGATCACCAAATATGAAAGAATTATCAAGTTGAGGTAATTATTATTATAAATTAATCATAAATTAAATGAGAAAATATCCTCCCTATGAATAATTAGGGTTTTCATTCATCAAGTTCTTTAGATTTATCCTAAGAAATTGATAAAAACATTATTGGGCATGATATCAAATGCTTCCATTACATCCTTCAACCTTAAAGAATCACATTACCTTAGGTTATATCATATCAATAAACTTGGTGACATCATTAAAAAACGATTACTAGGCCCATGGATCCACTTTTTATGCCACATGATTATATTTTAAAATATCCACATCTCATATTAAGGGGTAGTCTTCTATGGTTTTTTCTTTTATGACTCTTTTAATTCCAAGTTATGGAAACTTGAGGTGGGTGTTAGAGTATTTTTCATAGTTAGATATTTATTATACAATTAAATGGTCAAAGTTTTGGCTAGTTTAATATTTTGACTTAAATTTATGATATGGATTGTATATTTATTTTTTCATATGTAAATTATAATAACTCAACCTCAAATTGAGATAGATATTATGGATACTCTCATTCTATAAATTTAATAATAATTAATTTAATTATGGATCTTAGGTGTATACCCTATTGGTGATATATTTTTGGGGTGTCAAGGAGGTCTTAGGGGTGGAATGAAATGGAATAGAATAGAATGAATTATCAAGTTAAGTCATTATTTGGAATATTTTTTTTGTGGGTTATGATGATAAGTAATGGTTAGACCACTTTTTTAAACATCCAAATAAAATGGTTAATGATGGAATAGTCTAGAAAATATATTTTTTATAAAAATATATATAACTAAAAATAATAAAAATAAAATGAAAAAAAATAAAATTATGATTGAAGGAAAATTTTATTTTGTTTATTTTATAAATAATGATCTAATAAAATAATTTCATTCCATCTCAAAGCTCCCAAATAATGAAACATTTATTTTAGTTTTATTCAATCATGTTCTATTAATGATTAATTCATTTCTTCATATGACAATGAATGTAAGGCCAGTACCCAAACTCATTGAGTTTTTAATTCAATACACTGTCATCATAAAAAATCAATTAACCTACACTACACATATTCCAGGACAAGCACTTTGATTTACAATAGGTCAATATTTGATTTGATCGTACTAAGTAATATTATTCATCCATGAATGATCACATATGTGATAACTTATTTGTGATCATGTAGATAATTTTCATGGTGAAAATGAAATATTGGTATTGTGGGATGAGAAATTCAACTAAAGAGTTGTTTAGAATTTCTTCCTGCACACTATTCTTAATATTTAGGTTATGAAAAATTCTCTTCCCTCAGATGAACATTCAAGTTTTTGGACTCTCATATTGAAAAACTTTTATAATGGATCTCCCATCTTACACAACATGACAATACCCCCTGTGGGAATATTATAGAACAATGATAACTTAGAAGTGGTTTCTCTCACACTATAGATCATATCACTCCCTAATTCAACCAGATTTATTCAATCATTGGCCAAATCGGACTAGTAAATCTTGAATATATCTTCATAATCAATATCCTCTAGCACCATACCCTTATATACACCCCTCTTAATCCTCACCTTCATAGAAAAATCTCTATAGAAAATGAAAGTATCCTCATAATAGTCCCATAGTATTCCCCATTACCACCCTAAAAAGTCCTCCAATTTGAGGGATCACCATCTATTTCTCCTCCCAGTCTGCCCTAACCCCATGATTTCTCTCAAATATCTCAATATCCACCATATATCGATCCACCGCATTCCTCACCCACCCTTATTCTTGTAGTAACCCTTCTCCACCAATGCCTTTATCATCACCTTCGCCCAAATACCCTCACACACCCAGTAACCCTTCTAGTTTATCATCTCCTATCCCTTCTCCTCCCATCTCATCAATTCACCGAGTGCCTAATCCCCTTCATTATCATTTCTATTCCCCAACCCACCACTGTCATTCCTATCCACCCCAAATCTTTCCAATAAAAAGTTCAAACACTCACCCTTGGGATTGGATGAAGATGAACTAAGTTAAAATGAAACCTCCCCATCATTATAAATCTTTGTTGAATTCTCATGCAAATATAGTCTAGTGGTGGTGGTGATTAATTTCTCAACCTTCTTCATATTCCTCTGGATCACCCTCTCTAGATTCTCTTCCCCCACCACGTCTAATCTAGAACACTTGTGCTTCGTCCTATCCTTGAAAAGGTTCTCAGATTCACGATCAATATATGTGATGAACCAACCTTTCAGTATATCCTCAACCTTGCACTTCCCCATCTGAACTAGGTACTTCACAAACTCCATTATTATGTCCCACGCAGTGTGGTTCATTCAGATGTGGTGACTATTAAAAATGTACTCATTGTACATGATGGTGGTAGTGATGTGAATGAAGAAATAACTATACTTCATGTGATCAAGGAACAACACCTCAAAATCCTATAAGTAGCCACCGACGATGCAGTTTGGGTTTTGAAAAAACTTCTCCATCTGCTGCTAGTGGCTCTTGCTCATGTAGTGGCAATTGAACCTGTTCTCATCCCATGAATTCTTCTGGAACATCTAAAAATACCACTAGAGTTTTTTCATCCCCTAGTCTTTAATATGTTTTTCAATGAATTTAATGGTGGTAAACTCATTCTTTCCCATTAGAAATTCTTAACTTAAAAATAAATTCTCACAAGTTAGTAGGAACAAAATCACTTTCATTTTAACAATCAAAGGAAAAAATCATTATGAGTGAATTTTCTAACTAGTATGATCACAAATTTACTGAATATTGAATCTGGTAGAAAAGAATAAATCTCATCCAAAATCAACAAAACATGATGGAATCTCTGAAGGTTTTGATACACACCTAGATTCCCTATCAGAATTTATGACTACCAACAGAAAAAATAATAATGATCATTTGCAAATTCATAAATTTTGAACAATAATCAACCAATGTCAGAACCAAATTATTATTATTTTTCAATGAGAACCAATTATTATACTAAATCTTTACTAAATATAACAAATCAATAGGTTCCTTCTAGAATCATCACAAATATTCAAAGTTTATATACAATGATAATATGTTTTAAAGATAGTAAATTCTAGTGATCAAGAAAGACTAGTTGTAACAAAAATATATGGTCAATCATAACCTTATGTATTTGACACACTTGTTTCATCAATTTGATTAAATTCATACTAGAAAAATGATATATATCCATGTATCTAGAGCTAAAATTTAATTGATTTGTGACTATAGGTTAAAATATATCCATGGATAAACCATGTCCCGTGTAAAAAACTCCTCAATTTATTTAACTCCATAACCACTCATCTCCCACCCACATCTCCTCCCTCACCGTGAATCATCTCCCAACCATATCCCTCATTTCCAACCAATCTATCATCACCAGATTCTCTACTTAGTTCACCCTTCCCTCACGCAATCCCTCCCACCCCCTTCGTCGCATGTTCCTCTCCTCCTCTACCCCTTTGTCACACATTCCTCCTCCAGTCGATGCATCAGTAGAACCAATACCTTCCATGAGTGGGATCCGCGTGACCTCTCCTCTTGGTGACAACCCTCTCCTCTCGGTAGCCCTCCTCCACCCTCACAACCTCTCCGCAACCCTACTCCCCTGATGCTTCCATCCAATTTGTCCACCCCACCTCCACACTAACTCTGATCCCAGGCGGCCTCCCCACCTCCTCTGTCATGTCGACCAGTCCAGCCTTTAAAAAAACCTACTATAATAAGATGGTTGGTGTATCTTTCTCTCTTCAATTTTTATTTTCCTCACTATTTTTCATGAGTGGTTTTTTTGTTAGTGGTTTGGGTATTGGTGATTTCATCATGGAATTATGAAAACTTCCATTCCAATTGGTATTTTTCAAGTAGTATACCAAGGATTATGATGTTATTTGAACACACCCTGTTAGAAGGTGTGTTTTATTTATATAGGTACTTGATGGTGTTTCATTATCTCAGGAATAATATACAAATTTATTATGGGGTTTTAAATTTTAAAATTAAATGTTTTATGTTGCTTATATGATAGTGAATGATTCTATGATCACCATTCTCAATGATTGAATTTATAAAAAAACCTAAATGTTGGTAAATCCTTCTTCCACGTATGTTATTATCAAAACATGTTTGGTTTGGGTTTATTTTTTTGGAGAAATGTGATAAAATTTTATCTTTTTATTTAATGTTATCTTTTTTTTCTTTTTAAATGAATCCATTCCTTATTGTGTTGTTAAATGGTTATTTTCTTGACACAATATTCAATGTTTTTTGTTAAATAAATTCTAATCTATTCTCCCTGACATGTTGATTGCAGCAAGAACATGTAATTTTCTTAATCTTTACTATTATAAGATTTTAATATCCTAGCCAACTAAGAAAATTGATTACCACTTTCATTTGATTATTGAGATAATTTATGAGAACTATAATTTTAATCTCCTATGATTCATGAATTGTCTAATTAGTGAGATAATTAATGAGAACTATAATTTTAATTCATTAAAGGTTCTCACTAGAATGTTTATGAATGATAAAGTTTTTCCGGATACTAAATCAATGATGGATTATTTTTTCTATGGCTTCATGTATCTAGATCCTAGACAAAGCTTTAAGGTTTCCTTGGAAAATGGTTCCAAATTCAATGTATAGTCTACTATAATGTTATACTCATTCTCACTCACAATCCACAATAGTTTATAATCAAATTGTAGATTTTCTAGGGGTCATTACTTTGAAAATGTATAAATAAAATTTTTGATGAATTTTTAGCTGAGTGTCATTTTGAGGTTTATCAGTTGCTAATTTCTCAAATCATTGACTACAACTATCATTTAAAAACATTAAAGTTTATCTTTGAAATGTTCATGAATTATAAAGTCATATATATTTATACTAAATCAAATTTGTAATATCTTTTTAGCAGTATCATTTATATAGATCTGGGACAATGTTTTGAGGCTGTATTAGGAAATGGTTCCATATTCAATGTGCATGCTACTACAAGTCCCATTCACGGTCCTATCCTCCTTAGAATATTCCTAAAGAATGTTACCACGTCAATCCAATTCAAAATAGGTTTACGCTGTACAATAAACCTCACTGTATATATAAAAAGAAACAATTTACCTAGGAACTAGTAAGAATCATCATCATTCTGGTTATAAATTCGATATTGCTATAGTTAATTTTGGGTTTTGGATAAATGTGATGTCCAAAATGTATATTTATTCAATAAACTCTTGAAGAAATAAATAACACAAACAAAGCTTCTCAAGCCCATCCCTTTCATAACTATTATAATTTTACTGGCATTTTTAGAGTGTTAATGAAGTGTTCAGGTAAGATTTTATGATAAATTATTTAAAGGTAAAAATTCTCCAAAAAAATGTTATGCTAATGAATTTTAATTCCCATATTAATTGAGTACTTTCACAACATTGAATTAAATCTACCTATTTTATTTAAAAAAAACACAAACACTAAGTACTTGATATTTTCTATGAATAGTTTTCATGAAGTATTATAGGCCATGCATGGACTTTTTTAGGTGTTGATGTTGTGAATAATTAAATTGGTGGACATGAGTAGAATAATTGAAGGATTTATAGATTGGTGAATAGTTACATGTTTCTAGATTTTCTACCTTAAACTATAAGGTTTTATTCTTTCATTTTCACTTGTTTTTATTATTTTAACAATTATGTATTCCACTCATATATTTTTATACTCATTTCTTGCAACTAGTTGGGGATACCACATAAATTACTTATGGTTATTTCTTTATTTAAAATTTTCATATGTTATTTTTTCATATTGTTAATAATGATATTCTTGTACAAAATATCAAAGTTTAAGTTTTTTTTATTAAACTTTTTTAGGTGGGGTGGGGGGTACGGGGGGGGGGGGGGGGCAGTGGGGGTGCAGGTGGCAGTGGGGGTACAAGTGGGGGGGTGTTGTAGGTAGTAGGAAAGTAGTAAATATTATAGTGGTGTTTTTATAAGGTTCGACCCATCCAAAGAATCCTAATACTTATTCTGATCAGGATGTCTGAGTCACATATTTTCCATTATAAATATTATCATCAATTTATAAGTAGATTGGGAAGGGATCATTTTTTACCCTTTTACCATATTACATAGGTAATTATGTTCACTATATTACACAAGTGAATATTGATGCATCTCATGGGTTCTTTATACTATCATCACACAAGCTCTTACGAAACTTACAACCCATTTAATTAGATTATTGATATATCCATAGATGTAACTACATCCAAAATATATTATTTTTCTTCCTTATCATAGTTCCTTTAAATGCCTTGTAGTATTCAAAAACTGAAAATATAACTTGATCTATGTTTTTATACCCAGATTCTCAGTTCATCTTCAAAAGATTCTTTATATATTTCCTCAACTAATAATTCATGAACATAGCCCCATAAATTTTGACAAGTGATTATACACTAAGTGAAAGAGATTAAGAACCTTTTCTTATGATAAAATACTAAAACTAGAGTTTTTTCTTACTCACTGTTTATAGAACCTCGTAGGTATGTCGCTTATCTTATTTCTTCTTATACTATGACCAACTAAGTATGGTCAGATTCTACTTATTTTCTTCTATGATAGACAAAATATCTTCTTTATTGTTTTGTATCAGATTTTCCCCCTTTTTCTTCAAGATCTTGTCTCCTAATCTTGAAACACTCACATGCAGCATACACATACAACTGTCTCTTTCTTCTCTTATGTTTTATTTTTCTCTCTTCAATGTAAATTTATATAGGTAGGTTCATTTAATCTTTGGGAAAAATTTTATTACCATAAATGTAATTATCTCATAGTTCACATATAAGAAAACATATCACATTTATATGTCATGAACCATGATCCTCACATGTCTTTTTCTTAATTGATATCTCTAGAAAAATTAGAGGAGTTCCCTTATTTCATTTCTTTCCCATTTTTCTTTTTATCTCGAATAAACAACTCTTTCAATTTGTTCTCCACCAATCTCGGGAGAATTATTTCTCAAAATAATAATACCAACAAACATATATATACATTCATCACAACTATATAAAAATATAACAATGAAACTTGTAGCTTGTACCTTTCCCTTTATAGGATGAGAGATTCCATAAAACCCATTATAGACTCCAATATTAAGTCTATAAATATGAGATAAAAACTCAACATCTTCTTCTTCATCCAATATTGAATAAAAAATTAACTTTTTTATGTTTAAAACATTTAACACAACTCCAATATTGACCCATTTTCCATTTCAAGAATTAAGGAAATTTGAAAATTTCTCATTTCTTGGAAAATTAAATTTATAGTCATTCATATTAGTTCCTTCTCTTTATCACTCAGGGGGGTGTCTAGGAGGGGGGGTCTATCTAGGAGGTGTCCAGGAGTGATGGGGGTGTCCAGGAGGGGGTGGGGTGTCCAGGGGGAGGGGGATATCCAGGAGGGGGGGTGCTGTCTAGGGGGATGTCCAGGAGAGAGGGGGTGTCTAGGAGGGAGGGGGTGTCCAGGAGGGAGGGGGTGTCTAGAAGGGAGGGGGGAGGGGGGGTTATCTTATATCATGTTAATTTCTGACCATCAACATCAGTTTCTCCCCATCTCGTTAGTTTCTACCCATCGTGTTGGTTTCTCTCCCGTTTCCCCTCTATCACTATTCCCTTCCCCTATTCTAATCGACGCTTCCTTGAAACCCTATCCACTTCTTCAAATTTCTTACACCCCTATGCATTTAGTCCAATAATTCACCCCAATGATATCTGCTCTCCCATTGATCTACTCATGGTAATTACTTCACTGTAATCATGTCCATCTGCATCATCATTCTCCCTAAAAACCACCACTTTCCCATCGCTCCTCTCCCATGAAAATATTCCCCCATTTTATTATCTAATTTCCCAAAAACCTATCTAGTTCCGCTACGTTCTTCCTCCTACATGCATCCAGTTAAATATTCTAGATCTTGGTAGATACCACCATTGCTAATCATCTATAGGTAGGGTTTTGTTAATGAAAATTCAATTTAGTATCTGCAAAAAAGTTGTACCACACACTACCTTGATTTCATAATGCATGACACATTAGGGCTTCATCAATGACCACTCGACTTAGTACTCTCCTTCCCCTTCGTTGCATTGACATTTTTTAGTTGCATATTTTTGAAACTTTCCATTCGTTTATGTTGCTTTAGGTTTTGGTGCACACTAGGCCTAATCTGTTTCTGGTTAAATAGGTTTGCGACATTGTGGAATCTTGCTGGTAATGGATTATAATTTCAAATAAATTTTATTTTATTTCTATAAACATTTTACTATTACCTTAATTATGATATTTTATTTTTCCAGTTAAATGTGAAGTGTATTTAAATTCATTCACATAGGTTTTGACTCACAACACCAAGAAACCTAAGTGTTTATTGATAAATCATTCCAAGAGCATGTTTATGAATATGAAATTCTTTGTAATGTTTCTATTTTAACATTATTTAAAATAATATTTTAACATTATTTGTACCACAAACTACCTTGATTTCTTAACACAAACCATAGTAGGGATTTATCAATTACCACTCAACTTCTCACTCTCCTTCCCCTTCATTGTACTGATATTTTTTAGTTTCATATTTTTGAAATTCTCCATTCAGGTATATTGTTTTTGGTTTTGGTCTGCACCAGGCCTAAACTGTGGATTATTGAATAGGTTTTCAACATTGTGGACTCTTTTTGGTAATGAATTATAATTTGAAACATATTTTATTTTATTTCTATAAACATTTTACTATTAGCTTCATTATGATGGTTTATTTTACCTTTAAATTTGAAGTGTATTTAAAATCATTCACTTTGGTGTTGACTCAAAGCACAGAGCAACCTGAGAGTTTGTTGATAAATTATTCCAAGAAAATGTTTATGTCTATGAAATTATTTGTAATATTTCTATTTTAATATTATTCATATCACTATTTTAACATTCGTTGTACCACAAACTGCCTCATTTTCTTAATGCAGACCACAATATGGCTTCATCAATGACCACTTGACTTCTCACTCGCCTTCCCCTTCGTTTTACTGACATTTTTTAGTTTCATTTTTTGGAAACTGTCCATTCAGGTATGCTGCTTCAAGTTTTGGTGTACACTAGGCCTAAATTTTTGTTTCTTGAATAGTTTTACGATATTGTGGACTCTTTCTGGTAATGAATTATAATTAAAAAAAGTTATTTTATTTCCATAAACATTTTACTATTACCTTAATTATGATAGTTTATTTTCTAGTAAAATGTGATGTGTATTTCAATTAATTCACATTGGTGTTGACTTATAGCACCAAGAAACCTAATATTTTATTGATAAATCATTCCAAGAACATGTTTATGAATATGAAATTATTTTTAACATTTCTATTTTAACATTATTTATATCACTATTTTAACATTCTTTGTACCACACACTACCTTTCTTTCTTAATGCAGACCTCATTAGGGATTCACCGATGACCACTCAACATCGCACTCTACTTCCCCTTCATTATACTGACATTTTTTAGTTTTATTTTTTGGAAATTGTCTATTCAAGCATGATATTTTAGGTTTTGGTCTATACTAGGCCTAAACTGTTTCTACTTGAACATGTTTGCAACATTATGGACTCTTGTAGGTAATGACTTATAATTTCAAATAAATTTTATTTTATTTCCATAAATTTTTTAAAATTTCATATTATGATATTTTATTTTCCAGTAAAATGTGATGTGTATTTCAATTCATTCACATTTTTGTTGAATTACAACACCAAGAAACCCAAGAGTTTATTAACAAATCATTCCAAGAACATGTTTATGAATATGAAATTCTTTATAACATTTCTAGTTTAACATTATTTATATCACTATTTTAACATTTTTTGTACCACAAACTACCTTGATTTCTTAATGCAGACTACAGTAGGGATTCATCGATGACCACTAAATGTTGCACTCTCCTTACACTTCATTGTACTATCATTTTTTAATTGATTTTTTTGGAAACTATCTATTCAAGCATGCTGATTTAGGTTTAGGTATGTACCAGGCCTGAACTGTTGCTACTTGAATAGATTTGCGACATTGTGGACTCTTTCTGGTAATGAATTATAATTTCAAATAAATTTTATTTTATTTTCATAAACATTTTACTGTTACCTACATTATGATAGTTTATTTTATAGTTAAATGTGAAGTGTATTTCATTTCATTCACATTGGTGTTGAATCACAGCACAAAGAAACTTGAGAGTTTGTTGATAAATCATTCCCAATAACATATTTATGTATATTAAATTTTTTTTAACATTTATATTTTAACGTTCTTTATATCACTATTTACATATGTTTCATTCCACACACATGTTTATGGGGATTTTTTTATAATTTATCATCATTTTTTGTGTTTCTAATGTATTTTCTTCACTTTAATATGAATTTTTTCATCGTATATTTGATTCCATTCACTATAATTATGTTGTGCACTATGAATATATTGAATCCACTGTATACGTGTTTTGAGTTAGTTTGTTATATTCACTATTTTTTTTGTGTCCATTGTTAGTATGTTGTGTTCACTATTAATACATTGAGTTCAATGTATATTGAATCCACTATATATGTGATTCTATTCAGTTTCAGTATACTATATTCAATATTAGTACTATCATTGTTAATATGTTGTGTTTGTACAACATATGTGATTCCATTCACTATTAGTATGTTAAAACCATTGTATATGTGTTTGAACTGCATATATGTTTCCATTCACTGTTACTAATTTTTATTCACTACTAGTATATTGAACCCACTATATATTGTTTGTTATTATCTAAAAACATATGTATATGATTCATATGAAAAAACACTGAAACCAATATTTTAGGATAAGTGCATGCATCTTCTAGTATTGCATGACTTTAGGTGCAAGAATGAGACTTTCATTTGCAGATAAGGTTGTATTTATTAGGGTTACAATGAAGAGTCAATGATGGTTCACACATCACTTAAGATATGGATTATTTATGTTATTCATTCCTATTATTTTTGATTCTGTAATATATAGATTGAGCATATATATGTCTTTTATTTAATTTCCATTGATCATAATATGAACCCATGGAATCCATCAATGGGTCAAGCATATATTTGGGTTTGATTTCATTACTTTTGTTTATAATATGAACCCCTAAAATCAATCAATGCTCTCTGAGATGTCTTACTTGTTGAATTGATATGTTTTTTCTCTATTAAATGAAGAACACATTGTATGATTACTAACATTAATTCCCCCTCTGGAAATTGCATTATACTTTAACGTTATATCGAGACCACCACTTGGGGTTATGTTAAGAATTTGGCATAATCTGAATTGGGATGCACAACTTATGTTATGTAGTTGACATAATGTGCATCACTACTGTGAGAAAATATTTATTTTTTCATGTATAGATTCATAAAGTTTTGTATATATTTGGTATACAGACTCATTAAATAGTTGCATAATTTTAAAGGATTTCTTAGATTTGTACATATCCTGTATATTAATATTTTTCGGTTTAATTATATTGAACTCCAAATTCAAAAAAAACATTAGTTATCATTATGTACTAGAAGTTATGAATTTTTATTGGAATTTGTTACATAGTATAGTCAATAGAATGTTACACAATAACTTGATTTTATTTCCGAATTTATGTTTTTTTGTACTATAAGGGTATCGATGTATCAACCAAGTCTTTTTGTTCTAGGAAAGGAAAATAGTTTTGATCATTCATACATGAATGTCTCAACTCTCTATCCCTTCAAGAACTATATCGATAATGATTTTTTACATCATATACTATCATACAACTGACAATTGACGATATTGGTATTATATTAACTTCATTAGTTTATTGTTCTATTATACTAATATTTTTTGTACGCAATTTATGTATGCACTTGATTATTTATCACTTAGGGGGGTGTCCAGGAGGGGGGGGGTGTCCAGGAGGGAATGAGTGTCTAGGGGGTGTCACGGATGGGGAGGGTTGTCCAGGAGGTTCCCAGGAGGGGGTGTCCAAGAGGTGGGGTGGGGGGGGGGGCTATCCAGGGTGTGTCCAGGAGGGAGGGGGTGTCCAGGAGGGAGGGGGTGTCCAGGGGGGCTGTCCAGGAGGGGGGTGTCCGAGATGGAGGGGGTGTAAGGAGGGTCTGTAGTTCTCAAGAAAAATTCCCCATATATCATTGAAGTTCCAGTATCAGCAACTTCAATAGGTTAAATCCCTATGGCATTATGCTAATTTAACTGGGTCTATGTGTTAGGTCCTTGTGATCACTCATGCAATCTATTATCATTTTTTATTTCAGATGAGTTAGAAAAATGGAAGAAGATAACAGTTTTTGGTGTCATAGTATGCACTATTAATGGAAGGTACCTATTTAGAAAGGATAAAAATGAATATAAAGAGCATCCTGTGAGTTCAAGCTTATGTTTCTAAGAATATTCATTGATTTTAAAATTTTCCCTCCATGTTTGTAAGTCATTTTCTTACCATTAATTCTGATTCCAAATGTATCTATATGAATATATGCACATTCGAAACAAAGAGTAATGAGGGTATGTGTTACTTAAATTTTGAATTCGAATATCTACTCTATCATATTGTTAATTTACATTAAATACAAAAACCTTTTTTTTTGAATTGTTAATAAAATTAGTGATTTATAATTGGATCCATTTATTTTTTATCTTAGAAACAGGATAACAACATGCATTAAATGCATTTTTGTTTTTTACTCATGCTGTCTGTGGTGTCTAGGAGGGAGTGTGGTGGAGGGGGAGAGTGGGGGGTGTGCAAGGGGGTCTATAGGTGGGGTGCAGGGGGTATTCTGTGTGTGTGTGGGGGGGGGGGTGAAAGGGGGTCTGGAGGGGGGGGGGGGGGTGCAATGGGGTTTATAGGGGGAGGGGGTGAACTAGGGGAGGGGGAGGGGGAGGGGGTGGGGTGAAAAGGGGGTCTGCAGGCAGTGGGATGGTCTATCCTGGAAGGAGGGGGGTCTTTCTAGGAGGGGGGTATGTCTAAGAAGAAGGGGTGGGGGGGGGGGGGTATCTAGAAAGTAGGGGGGTCTATCTAGGGAGGGGGTGTGGTCTGTCCAGGGAGGGGGGATTTATAGGGGGTTAGATACTTTAAGGGGAGTGGGGGGGGGGGGTGTTTTTTTATGAAATAGGAAGGGGGAGGGTGAAGGTGGGGGTATAAGGGGGAGGGTGTAGGTGTGTGTGTGGGGGGGGGGGAGGGGGGGTGTAGGGGGCGGTGGGGAGGGTGGAAGGGGACAACACCGGTTGAATGGTGCTGATTATTTTTATGGAATTGTAAGGCCTATAACAATGGTTTCAAACCGTGACTATAGGCCATGCATGATTTTAGCTTATGCCACAATTTTCAAACCGTGGCTATATGGATGTTTCCATGGGTGAAACCATGGCTATAGCCTTTACCCTATATCCACGCCAATAACATTGATTAGACACTAAATGAGGATACTATTCATTGTTAATATATATAATATTCATGTTATTTATTATTCATAAACACCATTTTAGTGCATTTTACACTTTGAACATCATTTCACATTATGATTGTAATACCTTCTTAAAATGCACTATTATGTGGTATATTTTTGAACATCATTTGAAGTACTCAATGATTAATCTGATTTTAAGGAATATAATTATACATATTTTAATTTGATATTTTTGTGAAATTGATCTACACTTAAATATGAACATGTTTCATTCCGGGGTTAGAATTCATGGAAGAAGATGGGGATATTTGGTGATGAAAAGAAACAATTCTGGAGAAGGCAGCTTGGACACCAGCCCACTGATGAGAATTTGGGGCCCACAATATAGGCCCAATGAATCCCAAATTTCTTGGGATGATATAATACATGTATAGAAACAAATCACTCTTCAGGATCCAATGCTAATTTGGCCTCCATGGTATCCATTTAGGCGGCTCAAGTTAGAGATAAAATTATGGGCCAGATTCTACGGCCCAGAAAATATCCCACTAATATGATCATATCTCGGAATCCACAACTCCAAATGTGACCAAATTTTACAGGAGGTTAGAAGAAATCCGGGGATCCATTTTCTTATTATATGGACCACTTTGATTCGGCCATCTAGAAGGTCTTCCAAGCGTGTCTGTTTTGTGAATGAAATCTGTCTGCCACCTCGGGTCAAGGGTAGAAAAATCAACTCTCCCTTAATTTCCACCCACCTATGGCCTACCAAAATTAATTGAGAAGACTTGAACTGTTGGAGGCTCGACCCAAGGGATAAATAATTCTTATTTAAGGCAGTGGTGTTGGAGGATTGAATAATCTTTGGTGCTTGGTTTCATTGTAATGTTATGCTGCAATTTTGTTGTCTCAAATTTGTCTTTCACATGTAAGTTGTTCAATTCACTTTAGTTTTTTAATAAAAGTTCTTCTTCTACTCTTATTATGTTGTTCTTAATATCAATTTGATACCGTTGGATCAAGGTGTTAATTTATTCACACCAAACCTTGTGAAATTATCACCCAACGGTGGAGTGATAGTTATTTTATTGTGTTTTTTTACTTCTCTATTTCTTCCCTCACGAGTCTACTTCCCGCTTCCATTGAAGACATGTCATAAATGGAGGGATAACTCTTTTATGGGTTGATAAAATGGAGTAGAAAGTGGCTGGATTGGATGTTATTTATCACCCCATTAATGTATAATCACTTCTTTAATTGATATTTTTATTTGATTATTTTTAAACTCCATCATCCTTGTTGAATTTAAGGCCACACACTTCAACTGCTAATACGAACTTTTAACTTGAAGTGCTCAAAACACCGATCCTTCAAGTGTATAGGTGATTAGTATTAAAGAGTGTAGGCATTAAACTAGTAAGTGATGATGTTGTTTTATCTCCTTAAATGAACTCATCTCAAATATAAGAAATTGAAATCATTGAAAAGGAAATACGTCCAATCCACCCTGAGCAATAACCTAGGATCAACTCATTCTTTTAAATTGAATTCACTTAAATATATTAGTTATCCTTTAAAAAAATATTAAATCAACCCAATTTGGACACTTCATAGCCAAAAATAGTCCATAGAATGTACGTGTCTATAGGTTTCTTCTTAGGTCTCTGAGGATTCGATAACCCAAGCTAAACTACAAGGACCGTTCTACCTTCATCTCTTGGGTAAATTTGAGTGAGAATCAACCATCCATGATTTAATGAGCCATGCCTATAACCTAAATCCATGGTTCAAAACCATGGATATAGCCTTATTTTGTAGAAGAATAATGAATTGAATAAGATGTTATGAAAACTCTAATGAACACCACTTAATCTTCTTTAGACTGAGTTTAGAAGATAGAGAACTTTATTGAGGTATTTTTTGAACCTTCTTTTTTGTATTGGAATTCATTTAATGTTATATTTGTTGATGTCAGACCAGATAGTGGGAAGGATCATCTGAGATCAAACAATTCCCTGACATTGTGATGGAGAGTAAAAAAGATCATTGTGAAAATGGAGAATTGGAAATGAACAAGTGATTGGGGTTTAGAAAGGGGTGATTAGAGATTGGGGTTTCTAGTGATTGGTGGAGAAACCGATAATCTGATAGGTAATGTTTATTATATGGAGAGGGAAAAAATAAATGTTATTTTATTTAATATAATGATAGTACAATGTAAAGATTATAAAATTATAATTATAAAAAATTAATGTAATTATTTAAAAATATTTTTATGATTACAATAAATATAAATACAATTTCAATTATTATAATTTTAACTACATTTTTTATAATAATTTTTTTATAATTTTAATAATTACAACTTCAATTAAGACTAACTATAGTTAAATTTTATGTTCATGCAGATTTTCCTTTTCATGGTAGAGGTAAGGGAAAATGAAATTTGGTATGCTTAAGTATGAGCAGTTGGGTGAGGATATGAAAATCGAGCCTGGGGGAAGCTCTAAGACTCATTTTGGAAGATACCAGGTCTTCATTTTATCAACTTATTTTAGTTTATTTTTTCACACAGAGAGTCATCAAGTGAATTTGAATTTTGTGTTGTATGAATGTATGAAAATACATGAATATTTTAGGGTTTGATATATTCATTAGTTATGATGGTTCGATTTATTTTACACTTCTTGAATCTTTATATGGTGAATGTTATTATGATCATATAGAACACATGAGGATATATAGGTCTCTACCTCGGTGGCATGATTGTGTCGGAACAACACATTACAATATGAAAACATCAATTTTCTTATATTTGATTTTGATATTTAGAAATATTATTAGAAAGGATAAATAGTGATCAAAACTTGAGAAAAAAACATTTTTATAACCAACACATTTTCAATGGATGTTCAAGTTACTAAGGAGTATGAAATAAGATTTATATTTGATGGATTTTTTTTGGTTCATTTTTTGGAGGCATTGGAATATATGTTTTATTTTTAACATACACGTCATTAATGGAATTTTCCACCACCATAACTGTTTTATGATTTTTATATTCTTATATAAGTTTTCAATGGTATTACAAATAAAAATATTTAATGAGAACTTATTTTAATGTGTTTCTTTCATTTTATTTTATTATTCAAAATAGATTAATTTATTAAAAAACAAACATTTCTAATGAATTTATATCTTATTAATTTTGTGTTCATTAAATTTCTCTTAAAACATTAAAATTTCTTGTGATCATCATTCATAATTCATTATATATCTCTGAAATATTTATATTCTTTGTATCATGGATGTGCTTATTACCTAAATAGTATACCATTTCTATATATAGTGTTTTATTATGAAATTTATTTGATTGGATGGGAAAATGTTAATAATCCATATTCATTACTCAGTGAGGATATTTTTTGTAATACATAATGTTTTTTAATTAAGTTAATCATTCAATATACTAGTAATGAATTGGACAAGCAATGATGGGTTGGGGACAATTATAGATAATCCTTGGTGCATTAACTGGTCTCATGAGACAAATAAGTTGGATATAATTATTAAATGGGTTTATGGTATATACCTATCCATTGATTAAACTATTTTGGAACAAGTATTTAATGGTAAAGATATCATGATGTTAGATATCATGGTGTCAAACATTAAGAATTTCCTTCATTGGGAATTCAATTATTATTATCCATGACATTTTTTCATTGATATTATCTATGGATGAGTATCATTATCAAGTTATTGATTAAATTAAATGTGTTATTATTTATTTACATTTCCATATTGAATATGTATTATTATATCATGATAGATTGTGTTTTATGTAACCCTTACTAATTTTTTGAGATCACCCTTATTTTGTTTTCCTTTCCCCAGGAAATGAAGAAGGAATATTTGAATAAGTTCAAGGATGATTGTTTTTAATTTTTAATAAATTTTATATTTTTTTCAATGTAAAAAATGGGAATCATTTATGTATATATTTATTCAATAATATTGATCTATTTGGTCCTTTGAGATGCAGCCTCTTATAACTTATTCCAATGTAATAAAGTAGCCACCAACTTTGGGTTACTCTAGTTAGGGTCTTTACAACTTTGATCATGGTTACATCATATCTAAAATTTTATTCATTATATAAATATAATAAATTTTCATTATATTTGTATTTAAAATCACCCATAAAAGTTAGATTAAAAAAATGAATTACACTATTCATGGAGATTGTAGGTTGTAGGTACACATGAATGCTGTTTTCCTAATGATGATTCTCAACAGCATCTGTAAGACCTCTAGGCTTTCTTTGATTTCAATGATTCTCAATAAAGTCTTTCGATTTGAAGAGATGGAGTTGGAAAAAGCCTTGGACTGAGATACGTGACGATATGCCTTGTCCCCAGCCTGAAGAGGGGAATGCGCAAGCAGAGAAAGACAGTGCCAGGTCACAGAAAAAGAAAGAATAAAGAGAAAAAAGAAGGGTCGAAGGACTGAGTTTCAAGACTCTGGGTTGACTAGAGAATCAAAGATCGTCCCGAGCGAAGTCAAATAAAGATGAAATGGGAGTGGAAATACACGCCATTTCAAAGGTGAGAAACATCAACCTTGACACTTTTTCAAAGATATCATCTTCATAACCAGGGGAAAGAAAAAATTATAGGATGAGATATAATGCTCAATAAGTTTTACATGAATAAAAAATAAGTGAATAAAATTCAATAATTAATAATCATTATAAAAATGTAAATAACATAAAAACATGTCCCATCAATAAACAGAGAATGAAAAAGAAACCCTAGATTTTTTCATAGTGAAAATCTGATGGAAAGTAATAACTGAATACTAAATGAAGAAAAGATTAATTATTAGACAATATGTATTTGGAACATGAACCACTAAAATCAAGTCATTTCCCAATAAAATTTATTTTTTTAGGAAAAAACACATCTGATTCTTCTAGGAAAAAAATATGATGAATTTATCACCAAATGTTTTCTCTTATGAGACTCATTGATGCATCGAGGGGATATATAATGTCCAGACCCACCTGTCACTGCAAGTCCAAATAACTTTTCATACATATATTTAATTCAAAACAATATTCATTTTCATGTTATCTATATTGAGTAGAGAAAACATATTCACGAATATTATCCCAATTAAAAGAATAATAAAAAAACACAGTATGCAAAATGCGCAGATAGAAAGGATTATAGGCATCTCGTCACGATATCCCACTTCCACATACTTGAGTGGAGTGCTCATGCCCTTTATCAAATTGATATGCTGACGCGTATAAACACTCAAAGAAGCGTATAAACGCGGTACGATTCCCAATACACCAGCTCGACAACTGGGGTTTCGGCAGCTTATACTAGTTCCTGTGTATCGTAGCAGTCTGAATGGTACGACGTCGAAGCGGTTCACTCAACCACAGGTTATTTCAAGAGGACCACGACCACGCACAGGACTACGAAAGAGCCGCTACAACAGAGAGATATTCGATTCCTTGGCTTGGAGACATGGATTTCTCACCCTAAGTAATAATCAGGGAAGGAGAACATATGACCGGACATTCCCTTCTTTTCCTGCTCCAAGAAGAGCTACAACCGGCCTATAGTTTAGTTCTTTCGGTTAGATACTTTTATTACTTTTTCTTGAAGGCATAAGGAAATAATAATTAAAATTTATAGAATAATTATTATATAATATATATCATATATATTCCTTAAATCTATCCTTATTACTATCCATTTAAATTAGAAATGAAGAAAAATCACATCGTTTCGTGGAGGTGGTAGTCAACATGTACACATGTACAACGTTATTGTTTTCCAATGGATGGGAAGATGGTGGATAATGGTTGTTAACTCATAATATTAAAAATTTAGTATATTAAAGATACTTAAATAATTATTTTATAATGGATACCAAATATTTATTGAATTTATAATAAGAAATAAGATTTAAAATTCCCGGTTAAGAGATATACCTATTCATTGACAAACCTTCTTTGGATTACACCTTAAGCTATGAAGGGACAATATTTTGGAAATACCATATGATCTAGGATGTTTCGAAGTAATATAGGATGATATTAGGGTATGTATTGGGTATATATAAAGTTTATTTTTTTGAATAATTAATGTGAGGAGGTTCCCTTTTATAAGTGAGGGGAGAGGCACTCTTGGAATTAATTAAAGTGTTAAATTGATATAAATTAATTTTTATAGAAAAATGGATCCAAAATGATGTAATTATAAGATAAGATGAGTATTATTCTAAATAATCTCATAAAATAAAATTTAAACAAGTTTTAGTTATGTTTTTACCCTTATCTCTTAGTTTTAACCACCCGTTAACTATTTTGACAATTACCACAATATTAAAGTTTTCTACTCTTTAAGGGTTAACAATGTTACAATAAAAGGAAAAGTGTCTAATAAATGTACCATGGTTGATATTATCAACCATATCTTATTTAATTGTCTAAATATAGTGTTTTTATGAATTTTAAATAATTTAATAAAATATTTTCTATTATAAAATATCATTAATGTTATTTTTGGAACTATTCATTTAATTTGACTTTGAAAACAACATGAAAACAAAAAAAAATGAATCTAAACCTATAAAAAATCCCTAATATGTTATATTTATCTATTAATTTTGTGGGACACTATAAATTTCTCGAAAAAATTACTTTTAAAATTTTTAAAATCATTTACTTAACTTCTCTACTGCTTGAATAAGCATTGTTTCAGTGTTGCATAAGAAATTAAGCTAATTATTTCGTCACTAAAAAATTAAAAATAAATTACCATGATAAAATAAATTCATATTTAAAATAGCCATTTAGAATAAGAATTTTTTTAACCCTATAACAAAATATTATAGATATTAAAATTAATAAAGTGAATCTTTTGACTTTATCTTTTACTAACATTATAACAGTCAAAATCAAAATTAATTGGAACAAACAAAAATTTACTATGGTTACTATTCATATTGAAAAAAATAAAAGGGAACTATTTACAAAAATTTTATCATCTGATTCCAAATATGGAATCCATTTTTCAACACTCAATTTCTAGAAGTATTATAAATTAATTTATGATAAAAACAAAAATGTAATGAATAATAGTTTTTCATAAAAATGTCTTTTTAAGTATAAAAACGTTTTTATAAAAAATTAAACCATAAGATTAAGTACAATGAACTTAATTGGATTATTAATAACATAATATAACTAATTATAAATTGAAACAATTTTTTTAAATAAAATAGAACCTTTTAATTGCTTGAAACAAAAATATAGTTTTCAATAAAAATCGATATTTTTCACTATTTACTAGAAAATCAATCTTTTTTGAAAAATACAGAAAATACCCACTAATATAATTTTGAAATTATGGTTTAAAAAATATATATTTTTCATCAAATTAAATTTCCAAAAGACCCAAAATATAATTATAATATTCACACTCAATGAGTAATAAAAGCCATTTTTGAAGAAAATGTATTTTTGAAGAATGAAATGACTTTACTAAAAATTGATTTCTTATTTATTAAGAATTAACTAATAAATTTTTATTGATTAATATATTTAAATATATTTAATAATTTGGTTAATATGATTCATACCCGTAAATTCAATGGCTAGGTGATAAGTGTCACATAATAATATTTCCATCGTATAACGTGGTTTGTTTAAACTCATTGTTACGTGTAAAGACATATATCAAAGAAATAAAATTTATTAATAAAATAATATATAATTAAATATTTTCATGTTATAATTATTTTCATTTTCACTTGGTATACATATCTCTAAGAAAATGTGTCCTTAGACGGAAAAGGGGAGAGAGCGAATGGGCATGATTCCTTACACATCGGTGATATGATTTTTCATATATATCATATTATATAAAAAGATTTATGTTTCCATTTCCTTGATAATTATAATAACCTAAAAATTTTATAATAGAAGAAATTTTATTTTATAATGGACATTTTATTATGAGCACAAAAATAGACTATTACATTTTATAAGAACATTTCACATAATGTGTAAATATAGACTAGTACGATAAGGAATAATAGAGGGATATAGACATGGAATAATAATAAATTCATTAAAACAAACTATATAGGCTTGAATTCTACTAATAAAAATCTCCCCTTCCAGAAATATCATAAAAAGAAATAGAATCATTAGGAAAACAATTGACATTATCCAAGGTTATGTAAGAACCTTTGTAAGTGAAATAGTGAATGATAAAGATAGAATTCTGGTTTATTTATAGGGAAATATGGTCGTTCGACATGAATAAATTTGGACAATATGGACGATGGGTAGTATGAACATTAATTGATAAGATAATTGGTAATTATTATTGTTGTTTATGTAGACACATTTAAGTGACTATAGAGATTATTTAATGATATAATACAAATTGTATATTTTACTAAAAATATGATTTATAGAAGGTTTAGAAGTTTTAAATAAAATTCACATTCAATAAATAATATTATAAAACACTTTTAAATGATAATATATTTTAATGAATTCCTAATTAATTTTTTTAACGGACAAATAGTTTATTATATCATAAAAGATGTTAATTTTCAATAAATTGGATTTTTTTATTTAAAAGTTAAAATTATAATATTTTGGAGAGTTTTATTGGTAAAATATATATAATTTTTGGATTCATCACATGTAAATTATATTATGTTTAATTTTTGGTAATTTTCTAAAAAAATTGATTTTTGGGTTATAAAGTGAAAATACTGTTTTTTTACGAAATACAATAACTAATATGATGAAATTTGGATATGATAATGATTTAAAATTTATTAATTATTTTTAGTTTTCAAAAATTATTTAAGGAATATCATAATACATAATGCATTACATTTAGAAACACATTAATGGCATTTTGAAATCCAAAATTTTATATTTTCTAAAAAAACTATTTTTACATGTTATACGTGAATCATATTAAAATTAATTTTTATCACTTTTATTAATTGAATAAGGTAAAATGGATTGAATATTTATAATTATAAGGTTCAAATTAGGTAATAAGGTCATTTCCATTTGTATGCATAAAAAAATATAGCGTGGTAAAAGAGTTACTATTTATAGGTTAATTAATGTAAAAGGTTAAAATTAAAAGTTAAAGTCTTAAGAAAACTAAAAATGAAAGAATTAAATGGGTGGTTGAGGTTTTAGTACATACTTAACAAAAATTTACAAAATTAATTATCAACCAAATTCCTATAAATTAATTCCACCCAAATGTGGTTAGCTTTAAATATAAATAATCACTATTTAATCACTTAAAATCACTCCTCCTAAAGTATAAATACCGCCATTCCCTCCTCAATATCCACACAAAATCCATTGATCATGAATATTATATAAATTAACCACTCAAGAGTCTCTCAAAGGTAGATTTTTGGGAATAAGTATTCTCTATTTAACTTTAAGAATCATCCTCCCAAGGTAAGGGACTTAGTCCTCCACTTTTTCAATTCAAGTACTTATTTCGTGTATGTCTTTTGATTACCAATTTTTTAGGTTTTCAAATTTTTATAAACACCCCATTTATTTTATATAGGATGTTTTAATAGTTATAGGTTTATTTTCCCTCTCATTAAACCCATCACAAGACTCATTTTGTATACCCGTTACACTGCCAAAATAAACCGTCGACTTTCCAAGCTATATTTTCATTACATGAATACCCAAACCTACTTCCATTCAAGGGTATAATTATAATGTTTATTTAAAATATTTATTGGATAAATCCATGTATGAAAACCACATTTCCTACTCATGGGTTATAAATTATATTAACTTTTGGTTTTTTATCAACGTGGAACACATAATATAGACATATGAAAGGTGTGACCTGATAGAACTCCAATGAATTGGGTAAAGAATTAATCTCTAGATATAAAATGTTCATTATAACTTTGAAGAATTCCTTGGTAATTTTATTGGATACCTTGGTAAAAATCCTTGGTAATATGTTTTAAGACACCTTAGTAGATGAGATATAGTGATATGTTTATAAATTTCTCAATGTTTATGTTGTTACCACATTTCATTATTGTGCCTCATGTTATTATATTCATGAACTTACATTATGCCTCATGTTATTATATAAATGTTATTATGTTATGATTCATGTCTCAGCTATGAATTCCTCTTACATTGTTTATCCCTTACTGGTCTTTATGCTCACTCATTTTATTTAATAATTGTTCCATGGAAATCCTATGCAGTGAGATGATCTAGGATAGGAAAATAAGGAAGCCTTTCAAGAAAATTTTAAATTTGTTTATGTTTATTTTTTGTACCATGTATGTCATGTACTATATACCTTGTTTCCAAGACTCTAAACCTCAAAAGATCCTTCAAATTTATTAATGTAATATTTTGTTAAGGAATTATATTAAAAGTCATGTATTTAAAAGGTGGGTCACCATAAGCCTGGTAGGAAGATATTATGTGGAGTTAGGGAAGCCTCATTGGATGGCTGTAAAGACTATCCTAAAGTATTCTAGGAGTACTAAGGACATGTTTTGGGTTTATAGAGAATATTAGGAATAAGTCACCAGAGGATAAATAAATGATAGTTTCCAAACATACTAGAATGATATGAAATCACAGTCATGATTTGTGTTCTTCCTTGATTGAGGATCTGTGAGATGGAAGATTTCCAAGAAACTAGTGGTCAAAAAACCTATAGAAAATTCTAAGTATATTATGGTTTTTTATGTAGCTAAATAATCAATTTGGATGAAAAAATTTATATAGGAGCTTTATTTGGTTGCTAATAGTAAAGATGTTATCACACTGTATTGGGATAATACAGTAGTTTTGGTTCAATCCAAGGTTTCAAGGTCACATAAATTGAGGAAAAATATACTTAGAAAGTATCATCTATATTGAGAGTTTTATCAAAGAGGAGAGGTTGTAGTATGTTGAGTTTTCACATAAGAGAATTTGTTGGGATTATTGACTAATGTATTATCTCAGTTGAATCATGAATATAATGTGAGAGCTAGTGGACTAAAAGTTTTTATCAGTTGGATATAGTGTAAGTGGGGGTCTATTCGATTTGGTTCCCTAGAACCAACTAACTTTTTTTACTTTCAATTGCCTATATGTTAAAAGACCATAATTTTAATAAATATCTTATCACATGATGATTGTTCTTATGTGTAACATTGATATAATAACATTATTAATGTATTTGTCACATCAAAAGGTTATAGAAAATTTCCATTATAATGATAACCTTTAAGTGTTATGGAGATATTATTTAAAATATATCCAATGGTATAGATGGAATTTGTCTAATGAGTCACAAATGATGTTTTTACTGTCAGGTGTAGGATGCTTATAAGAGGATGATACTTCTTCATATAAAGTTTAATATCCAAGAAGAGGAGTTATAAATATATACCCACCAATAGAAATTCCATATTTTATATATTTCATTGGATATTTCTACATGCAGGTGTCTGTATTGGTCATTATACTTGATATTATTATTAATATATATCACAAATCGAGTACTTTAATGTATTTTCAAAAATCCTAATGGCATATGATCATGATGAAGTTGGATGTGTAAAGGGAATCATAAGTGATATGACATTGATTGAATAAGTCAAGAAATGATTTATCCCATCTAGTTTAACATAATTAGGTATCTTAGGATCTTTTATTGAAATTAAACTATCTAATTAAGTACGTCTTCATGGGGGTTTATCAAGGAGTTTATTTCAGATAGTAAAATAAATATATATCAAGCATATTATTTGGTGACGCAAGTATGATTTTTTTGATGAGATATTGAGACCAAGAGATTATATTACTTGGTAAGTGTTCATTTGAGGTTTTCGGATTTTCAACATTAACTTACTTCATTATGGGTGTCTTAATGTGTAGTGAGATGTTAATCTTAGACTTTAGGTGAGTTCCCGATGACCTTTGGGGTGAGAAACTCGTTCGTTCCCATTGGAAATTCTTAACTTTAAAATCAAAGTCTCATAAGTTATAAGGAAATAAAGCACTTTCATTTTAACAACCAAAGAAAAAAATCATAATGAGTGAATTTTCTAACTAGTATGATCAAAACATTTCTAAAACATGACTAGTTGAAAATAATAAATCTCAAGTAAAGACCCTAACCCCAGTAGCCCAGAGCTAGTGCCTTAATTTATTACATTAGCATAAATACAAGACTTTAACCCTAAAGGAATGATCAGTTTAGTAATTTTGGAAACTAGATCACATACATGAACCTTACATTAAAATTTAAAGAATAAAATACAACATAGAAAATCCTTTATGAACACTATTATTCTCCTAGCTTAACCTGATACATCAGTCCTAGTACACATCTTAGCATCCTTGGAAAAATAAAACATAAGAAAGGGGTGATCTCATATTCTCAGTAAAGGTTAGAGTACAATGGAATCTATTATGAAAAAATAAGCATAAATATTAAGGCAAGGTGAATAACTGAAACACATGCCATTTAAACATATCTTGAGCATAATATGGATAGAATAAATAATACCACATAAATATTCACATGGGATTGAGAACATAACCATGGATATTATACTAGTATAATAATCAAATGGAATATCAATAACTAATCTCATAATGTGGGAATGAATAATTCCATACACCATAAATATATCATCAAGGCTTCAACCAAGACACTATACATAAACGGGTAAGACATCAGCCAACACCCAAACTAGTTTGTCTCATGAGACCTAATGATGAATTGAGGGGCTATAGAGGGCCCCAACCATCAATTAGTGAGTTCAATTCATTCCTCATATGAAAATATTTAAATATAAACAACATCGACATCTGTATTGAAAAACTATCATAAAAAATGTTAATACTTTAACCATAAACCATGAATGGTTACAAAATAGCACATCCATAGTCAAAATCATCAGAAACCCTTAAATTAATTATGGTAGATGGTATCATAAGACATAAACATAAATTAATCATAAAATGCATCAAAGGATGTTGTCTAGAAAACAACAAAAATATTCCTTTAAAAACATTTAAAAAAATTAAAAAATGGGTAAAGGGACTTTAAATATTTATAGGATAATAGTAAAAATATTTTGGAAATAATTTATAATAAATTTGGACATGGATGATAAATTTTCCCCAGTAGATACTTATGTATAAACAATCCTGAATAATAAGGAGATTGTAAAATAACAATTACCTTGCACTTTTCTTTAGTTGGATGTAATTTAACCTCCTGTATAATGGTTTAAAAAAGTTATTAATTTATAATGGAACCATATCCATATTTATTATATCATATATGATTGTCTTATATGATCTTATCACCCGTATGTTAATATCATTTCATTATTACCCTTGTTTCTGGTGTTAACTGATTCATTTTTCTATACATGTTTTGTCAGGTAAGTCCTATTTATTATGAATAATATATATTTATTTCATATCTAGAATGTTTTTTAGTTAATAAATATATTATATTTATTCATTATATAAATCTTATATAATCATTCAAGAATGGTTAACATGGAAAATGAATCACATCGTGTCTTGGAAACGGTAGGAAATACGTATGAACGAGAGACAATATCATTCCCTTAATGGTGAAAGGAAAAGTAATTAAATGGTATATTAATTATAAAGAATAAATATAATATAATATTTATTATTTATATCCATTATATCCATTATTATACCTATCCAAATTATATATTGATGAAAAATATGTTACACCACAGCGTGGAGACGGTAGGCCGTACGTACACACATGTGGTGATTTTTTTCATAGGAAGGATAATAGGTAGAATATTGTGGTCAAATAATAATAATAACATATAATAATATATGTAATACTATATTTATTACTTTATAATGGGAACAACTCATTAAGAGAAATTAGAAGAATAAATAAACCTGGATGAGTTAGTAGAAATTATTACATCTTCTTCAGAAGACTTCCTTTAGAATTCTTCTTAAGGGATCTAGTGTTGGAATTTTTGGATGAAAAAAACCTCAAAAACCTGGATAAGGATGTTTTGAGGAGAAATGGGAAGGGTTTGGTCAAGCTAGAAGGTTCAATGTGGTGTTAGTAAGTGAGGGAGGATGTTCCCTTTTATAAGAGAGGGGAGATGCACTCTTGGAATCCTTTAATATATTAAAATAATATAAATTAATTTTCTATTAAAAATTGATCCAAAGTGAGTTATTTTGAAGATAAGATGAGTATGGTCCTAAATAATCTCAACCAATTATTTTTATACAAGTTTAGGTCACATTATTAACCTTTTATTTTTTTATTAACCCTTAGTGATACCCTTTAACTCTTATCATGACAACTTGACGTTTTTACTTTTTAAGGGTTAATATAGTTACTATAAAATTTGAAACGAACGGTATCATTGATGAAATATTTTACCTTATTATAATAATTTGTCCTAATTTCTGATTTTTATTAATTTTATATCATTTAATAAAATATCATTTATTTTAAAGTATCATTAATGTCAATTTTGACAATATTCATTTCTTGTCTTTTTAAAAAATATAAATACACAAGATAACATCAAAAAAACATTTAATAAATACATAGGTTATCTATAAAATTCTTGTATGACATTACTTAGCCCAAATTATATTTATTTTAATATTTTTAATATCATAAATTTGATATTTCTATTAATTAAACAATTATTGCATTATCACTGTTTAAGCCTTTAAGGTAATTATTTATTTTCTAAAAATTAAAAATAAGTTATCCTGATTAAGATTAAAATTTAATATTTTAAATTAATATTTATATTATAATTTATCTTCTTCATAACCCGATATTAAAAATGATATAGTTATTAAAAATACAAGTGTGACATCTTTAACTTCTCTTTAAATAAAATATAATAAATGTCATACTCTCATACAAGTGGATAAAGATGTATAATCTCAGACCAAGGATGAAATTGGTAGAAACCCACTTAGATATTGATATTTGGAAAAGTGTTAGGGTAATTTTTTAGTCTTTATAATATTATTTTTATCCATAATTACCAGATTTAACCTTAACCATGGTAATTAAAATTTTATTAAATTTACTATTCATATGCCCAAAAATAAAATAAATCTATTTAAATAATTAATTACCAATGATTCCAAATTTGAAATATATTTTTAAAAATTAAAAATAGATAAGTTTCAGTAATTAAAGTATAATTAATCCCATTGATGAAATGAGAAAACAAGTATTTAAAGTGAAAACGTACAAAATACTGTATTTTTTTAATATTAATAATCAATGTAAAATTGATTCAAATGACATAAATTGTATCAATTGATATAAAATTAATATAATTATACTTTAAAACAAATTAAAAATATAATTTATCACTATAAATTATTTAGATGAAAAAGTTGTTTTCAATTAAAATGCAATCTTTTATCACTATTCATCAAAACATGAAACTTATTAGAAAAATAGAAAAAATTCAACCAAAGTAAATGTTTATTTTATTTTTTAAAATAATAAGTTTATTTTTTCAAATATAACATATAAAAGTGTCAGAATTGGATTTAATGTTGGTTCTCTATTAAAAGATGGTAAAACTGCATTTAAAAAAATATATAACCTTTTATGATTAAAATTGGTTTTATTCTTATCTTAAGCCTATAAAACTTATTGGAGGAATTTAAAAATATATTTTTGAATATATATCATATATATTTCATTAATATCATTCAAAAATAGTGATTAATTTAATTTATTATGATAAAATTCCATTTTGGGCATAAAAATAGTTTTTTAATAAAAATACATCCTTTATATTCAATTTATTTTTTTACTTTAATTTACAATTAATTGGTAATAAATAAATTAATTTTATAAATATATGTAAACTATATTTTTATAATTTACCTAATAATATTCACAACTGCCAACTTAATGGCTAGTGTTAAAATAATAATATTTAATAGAATATCACAGTTTGTTTAAGCCTGGTGTTGCATGAAATGTAAGCTATTGATGAAATTAAATTTAATTTAAAAGAGAAAAATCATAAAATATTGGTATGTTACATTCTCCCATCCTTCAATAAATTTCATCTTCATAATTTTAATTTGCAATTCAAAAATCAAAGGTTGATACTTGAAAATTCTTTTATAGGAAACCCACATTGGAAATAAGGTTAAGAAAACATTCTATTAATAAGAGGGAAAGAGAAATGAAAAGGTCACAAAAAAAATTATGCTTTGTAATAGGATAACACTAGTGAAATGTGAAAAATAGGACATGAAACAGAAATCAAACCATGATGTTCTGATAGAGAGTGTTAGAGAACATAATTATCAAAAATTATACCATCGCAAAATCATAATTCTCTAATGGGTTAAAAAGGCCATTGATTTCTCAATAAAAAAATTAAACAAATATCATTTTTTGTTTCAATTTCAATTCCTATAGTTGAGATATTATTTTACGATCTAGATAAGCACTTGATAAAATAAAATTTATTTATTCTTTCCATGTCATATGTATAATATCATCCTTTGGTTGTGCTTAAGTATATTTTTACTTCATTTCATCAAACAAGTTGCATCATAGGGTGAAGTAATACATTGAACTCTAAAACCTTATCCAAATATCAACTTAAACCATTTCATAAGTGGTTAAATGTTATAAAATGAAATTATCATGAATATTTTCACAACATGAAACAACTCTTATTTTACACATTCCAAACATGTGAATGCCTTTATAATGTATTATATTGAAACATGGTAATAACATTAATTACAATAAAAAATTATAAAAAACATGCATGATTCCTTATTACTTAAATAGAATATAGATTGGTGGATATACTCCTTAAATCCAAAAATTTTGTAAACTCCATCAATGATGACATAAACCAATTTTTCAACAAACCATTATTCAATAACAAGGTAGTCAGTACTATCCAATTTATTTTATTGAAAATAACCACCTCTTTATTCCAAAATCATTATCTTAGTATCAAGAACATATTAAGGGTTATATTTCCCCCAAAAATATTTTTTTTTCAAAATAGATTAATTTTCTACTAAGTCACTTTTCTTGGTACCATTCAATATACAATCTCAAACACTTAATGAAATAGTATTGTAGTACAGTCCTTATGTATCTTCTAACTCTTATATCCAGAATATCATAACACAATTATTGAATCCAAAAACACAAATACATTAATTATTATACTTTGATTTTAGTAATAGAATAAGTTTGATGTTCATCCCTTTGATTTTTGAGATATATTTCCTTAACACTTGGGAAATTAATTTGAATAATTCCCCATCTCCTTACACTTGAAACATTGAAAATTTATAGCTCCTTTATTTCCTTTAAAATTAGGGGATTGGTGGAATTTTTGTCCACACTTGTAAAAAAACCCCATTCCCTTTAGACAAGTACTGAGGTGTTTCTTCCCACAATTATCACATGTTAGAAAATCCTTCTTTCTCTTTTTCCCTTTATCAATATCTTAATCCACCATTCTCTTCTTGTCTTGATTTCCCTTAAAGTCATAATACATTGATAATTATTTCTTTGTATTGATAGCACATGAGACTATATCTTCATATGATGATAATGTTTTGCAGACCAATACCTTTCATAGAAATGGCATTAAACCATCAAAGAAATGATCAATCTTAATCCTTGGGTTATGTATGTTGTACGCATCATGCCTTTCTAACCTTGTAATGTTGGATTTATATTGAGAAACATTATCATCATCCCTTTTCCTTAGACTCAGAAATGGACTCTCCATATCTTCTTGCCATTCGCAAGGAAAATATTTTTCTAAGAAAATTTCCTTAAAATCCTTCCATTCCATGTTTGCTATTTTTCCATCATCCTTAGTGTTTTGAATCAATGATCACCATTGATCTGTATCTCCAGAATGAAGATAAAATTCCATTAAAACCTTCTCCTTTCATTACTTCCTAAAGAAAGAAATATCTTCTCTAAGGAACTTATCCATTTCTCAGCTACAAATAGATTTTTAGCTCCATTGAATGATAGAAGTTGTTATCTCATGAAGCAGAATAACATTATTTCTCCACATTGTGGATAAGTATGCTCCATATATGTAAGGTTATTGTTCATAACCCAAGTCAACTATCCCAGTATAGTTGTAAGTTTCTCAGCACCAATTGATGTTCAAGTTCCAACATCATTATCTTTCATAGAAGGGAAATCCCTATAGGGATTACATGTGTTGATACGACTTTCATTCATTCCACTAACTTCCATTTATAAATAATGGAATACAGTAGATTTGGTTATGAATCATAATGCATAATTTTTAAATAGTAACATACATAACAGAAATTGAAAATTTATGTATAGTTAATCTCATAATCATAAACATGGTTTTATTGGGGACATATTTACTTTTAAACACTTTATAATGGTTTTTAAAGAAAATGTGAATTATCCTAATCATATCCTCCATGAGTGTCAAACCAGGTACACAATAAGACACATTGTCATGTGTGAGGTTACACTGAGTCAAGCCTGACACACCTTATCCAAGTTGTTACCCCTAGGTACATATGTGCCAAAACCACATCCACTTGTAGTATCCAAACGAGGCTGTATTTATTGGAGGACCCAAATAATCTATACCTTACCAAAATTCCAGGATGTTCTTTTATGATTATCCTGAAATCTTATTTTAGGTTTATGTTACCTAATATTTTCTTTCTAAATCCAGTTTCCAAGGTTTCTACTTAACTTGATCTGATACCAACTGTAAATACCCCAAACCTAGAAGCCCGCAGCCGGAGCCTTAATTTATTACAATGGAATAGATACAAGACTCGAATACCAAAGGACTAATTGGTTTAATAGTTTTGGAAGTTATTATGAATAAATAAGCATAAACATTTAGGAAAGATATATAAATAAAACACATTCCATTTAAACATATCTTGAGAAAAATATGGCTTGAATAAATGATACCATATAAATACTCACATAAGCTGGAAAACAAAACCATGGATATTATACTAGTTGAATAATCATATGGAATATCAATAACTAATCTTGTAATGAGGGAATGCATAATGATGGACATCATAAACATATCGTCAAGGCTTCGACCAAGACACCATACATAAATGGGTAAGTCATCTGCCAATACCCAAACTAGTTTGTCTCATGAGACCTACCGATGCATCGAGAGGCTATAGAAGGCCCCACCTATCACTTACTAATACCAATTCATTTCTTATATAAAAAGAATGAAACATAAACAACATATACATTTGTATTGAAAAACTATCATATGAAGTGTGAATACTTTAACCATAAACCATGAATGGTAACAAAATAACAAATCCGCATTCAAACTGATCATAAACGTTTCAATAAAACATGGTATATGGTATCATAAGAGATCAACCTCAATTAATCATAAAAAATATCAAATGATGTTTACATAGATGAAAGTAGTTTAATAAAATCATTAAAATTTCTTGAGAGAAAACCACCTTTTTTACTTTGAAATCATTTATTTTAAAAGTCGCGTAGTTATAAAAGAAAACATTTTCATTGAAAAGAATCTTCTAAACTTGTAAAGGATACTTCAAAGCATTAAGGTTTAATGATAACTCTAAACTCCGCTCCTACCGTATAAGTTAAAAAAAATTCCTTATTTTTTTGAAAAGTTCATAAAGTACCTCATTTAGAAAATGACAAAAAGATTCATTCAAACTGTTTTATAAAAATTCAAACATAGATAAAAGGAATTTAAACATTAATAGGATAATTGTAAAAATATTTTGGAAAACATTTATAAGAAACATGGACATGGATAATAAATGTTTCCCAGTAGATACTTACATATAAACAATCCCGAATAACAATGAGATTGTGAAATAACCCTTACCATGTATTTTTCTTTAGTTGGATGTGCTTTAACATCCTATATAATGTTTAAAGCATGTTATTAATTTATACATGAACCATATATGTTAGGATTTAATGTTTGTAAAAGTTTTATATTAATTATCTATCTTTTAAATCATGTTTTGATAAATTACTCTATAAATTTGTGTTCATTAAATTTTCAAATATATATATTTCTTCTTTATGGAAATCCGGTAAACGAGTCACCGTTGAAAGGAGTCACCGTTGAAATGAGTCACCATTTAAACAAGTCACCGTTGAAATGAGTCACCATTGAAACCAGTCACTATTGAAATGAGTCACCGTTGAAACGGGTCACCGTTGTAAGGAGTCACCGTTGGAACGAGTCACCGTTGCCAGCCACTGTTGGCTTCACCCATGGGCGGGCCAGTAAGACATTATTGTACTTCCAACAGTGGGTAATTTTTTATTATTTAAGATATTTCTTTTTTTTATCATAGATAATCACGATGAAGTTAGTTTTGTAAAACTCAATTTAATTTTTCTTAAACTCACAACAGTATGTCATTTGAGTCGCCGTTGGATCATGCAACAGTATGTCAAATGAGTCACCGATGGTCATCCACCGATAAATAAATGCTCATAGTTAAACATTCTTCTTCAAAATTTATTTTTCTTAAATTTTAGTACATTACAAGAAAACTGGGCTATTGCGAATGATTATTTGTGACGGGAAAGTATCCCGTCGCAAATAGTCCTTCTGAAAAAATATTTGCGACAAGAGAACCAACCCATCGCAAAGAATAAGGCTTTTGCGACGGGTAGATAGTTCCCATCGCAAAATATTTGGCGTGCGTTGCACGCCAAAACATGGGAAATGATATTTGAGACATGATATATATCTCATCGCAAATAGTATATCTGCAGGTGGTCTTTTACGACTGGTTCTGTCGCAAAACTTTTTAGTCAGAGGGTAGCTGCAATGCATCCCATCACAAATGTTACTATTTGTGACGAGAATACCATTGCAAGTAACCCCGTTGCAACTAATCTAACCTATATATACCCCAACCCATTTCCCCTCATTCCATTCAATTCTCCACACTTCTCTCTCTCTCTAGTGAAAATTTTTCTCTCAAAATTTTTCATAGTTTTATGTTTTAATTATGGGCATTTTTCGCAACATATATCTTTCAAAAGCTTCAGTTTAAGGTATTTATCTTTATTTTTTATTTTTTATTTAATTTTTTTATTTTAATTATAGTTATCGTTAATTACTTATAGTTAAATTAAATTATAATTAGATAGTTTTATTTATCATTGTTTATGTTTACTTTTACAAATAATTATGTGTGATTATTATGAATTAGTATTAATTAATAGTTTTTATATTAATTAGTAATAATTAGTATTAAATTGTAATAATTAGTATTAAATTGTAATAATTAGTATTAAATTACAATAATTAATAATAAATTTGAATAATTAATAATAAATTCGAATAATTAATAATAAATTCGAATAATTAGTAATAAATTCAAACAATTAGTAATAAATTTGAATAATTAGTAATAAAGTCAAATAATTATTAATAAATTGTAATTATTAGTAATAAATTGCCATAATTAGTAATAAATTGAAATAATTAGTAATAAATTGCAATAAATAGTAATAAATTGAAATAATTAGCAATAATAAACTATAATTAGCTATAAATAGTAATAATTAGCAATAATTAGTAATAATTAGTAATAAATTCTAATAATTAGTAATACTTTCTAATGATTAGTGATAATTAGTAATATATTGTAATAATTATTAATATATTCTAATAATTAGTAATAAATTGTAATAATTAGTAATAAATTGCAATAATTAGTAATAAATTGAAACCATTAGTAATGAATTACAACAATTTGTAATAAATTTAAAAAATTAGTAATAAATTCAAATAATTAGTAATAAATTCGAATAATTAGTAACAAATTCGAATAATTAGTTATAAATTGAAATAATTAGTAAAAAATTGCAATAATTAGTAATAAATTGCACTAATTAGTAATAAATTGAAATAATTAGTAATAAATTGAAATAATTAGTAATAAATTACAATAATTAGTAATAAATTGCAATAATTAGTAATAAATTGCAATAATTAGTAATAAATTGCAATAATTAGTAATCATTAGTTATAAATTCTATCAATTTGTAATAAATTCTAATAATTTGCAATAATTACTAATAATTAGTAATAAATTCAAATAATTAGTAATAAATTCGAATAATTAGTAATAAATTTGAATAATTAGTAATAAATTTGAATAATTAGTAATAAATTCTAATAATTAGTAATAAATTCAAATAATTAGTTATAAATTCAAATAATTAGTACTAAATTCCAATAATTAGTAATAAATTTCAATAATTAGTAATCAATTGCAATAATTAATAATAAATTGCCATAATTAGTAATAAATTGCAATAATTAGTAATAAATTGCAATAATTAGTATCAAATTGCAATAATTAGTAATAAATTGCAATAATTAGTAATAAATTGAAATAATTAGTAATAAATTGCAATAATCAGTAATAATTATCAATAATTAATAATAATTAGTAATAAATTTAAATAAGTAGCAATAAATTGAAATAATTACTAATAATTAGGAATTAATTTGAATAATTAGTAATATATTTGAATAATTAGAAATAAATTTGAATAATTAGTAATAAATTCGAATAATACGTAACATATTAGTAATAACTAGTAACAAATGAGTAATAATTAGTAACAAATTAGAAATAATTGGTAATAAATTTGAATAATTAGTAAAAAATTAGTAATAATTAGTAAAAAAATCTAATAATTAATAATAATTAGTAATAATTATTAATAATTAGTAATAAGTTTGAATAATTAATAATAATTAGTAATAAATTCGAATAATTAGTAATAAATTTGAATAATTAGTAATAAATTCGAATAATTAGTAATAAATTCGAATAATTAGTAATAAATTGTAATAATTACTAATAAATTGCAATAATTAGTAATAAAGTGCAATAATTAGTAATAAATTGAAATAATTTGTAATAAATTGCAATAATTAGTAATAAATTATAGTAATTAGTAATAAATTGAAATAATTAGAAATAAATTACAATAATTAGTAATAAATTGGAATAATTAGTAATAAATGGAAATAATTAGTATAAAATTGCAATAACCAGTAATAAAATCTAACAATTAGTAATAAAATATAATAATTAGTAATAAAATCTAATAATTAGTAATAATTAGTAATAAATCCTTATACTTAGTATCAGATCTGAAAAATTATTAAAAAATCCTAATAATTACTAAAAAATCCTAATAATGAGTAACAAATTTGAATAATTAATAAAAAATTGTAATAATTAGTAAGAAATTGTAAGAATTAGTAATAAATTAAAACAATTAGATGATCATGCTTGGATAAATTTGTGCAAGAATCCAAATGGTTCTAGTTTAAATCCTGTATATATGGAGGGTGTTGAAGCTTTCTCATAATTTGCATCATCAAAAACATAATTTGTTTCAGAAGGGATAATTAAGTGTCGTTGTAAAAAATGTTCTTTAAGGACATTTGACACATTTGAAAACGTTGGAGGTCATTTATTGCATTTTGGTTTTTAACCAAATTATGATTTTTGGTATCAACATGGTGAACACAATTCAAGAGAAGATACTAATAATTTGGTTCCAAATCCAACACAGTTTCAAAATTTAGTACACGATATTGAAGGTCTATCTTTTCAACAAGAAGAAACTCAGGATGATAATAATTTAACTTCTGAGTTGGAACTATCTCATTTTTATGATTTGTTGAGGTCTGCTGAGGTTACCTTATATCCTTGTTGCAAGATAAGAAAATTTGAATCAATTACTAAATTTATGGCTATTAAATCAGATAATGAAATTTCAAATAGCTATTTTGATCAGATATTATCTTTGGTAAAAACACTGTTACTTGAATGAAATGTGTTGACTATAAATTTCTATGAGAGAAAGAGGCTGGTTTGTAATCTAGGTCTTGGTTATCAGAAGATTCATGCATGTTTAAATGATTGGATGTTATATTATAATGAAAATGAGTTGCTGCATAGTTGTCCCACATATGGACAATTGAGATATAAATAGGCTCTACAAGGGAAGTCTAGATTGATTCCTGTAAAACAATTGAGATATTTCCCACTTACACCCAGATTGCAGCCTTTATTTATGTCTCAGAACACAACGACATTGATGTCATGGAACAAAAAAAATATTCCAACCGGGAAAACCCTAAATCATCCCTCTGATGGTGATTCATGGAAACCTTTGGACTAAGTGCATCCGTATTTTGCTTTAAAATCCCAAAACATGCAATTGGGTATTTTTACTGACGGTTTCTATCCATTTGGTTCTTACGATAGTCAATATTTACGTTGTCCTGTATTTATAACTCTGTACAATTTATCTCCTTGGATGTTGATGAAGGAACTATATATCCTTTTGAACTTATTAATTCTAGGACATCTGAAAAAGAATATTTACGTTTATTTGAAACCATTGATTGATGAGTTAAATTCATTGTGGAGTAATGTTGTCAGTACATTTGATGTTGTTGCGAAACAAAATTTCTTACTAAAAGCTATATTGATGTGGGAAATTAGTGACTTTCCAACATATGGCTTGTCATATGGCTGGAGTACACATGGTCCAAAATCATGTTTGTACTTTATAATAGATAACAAATCAATTATGCTCATCAATGGAAAAAACCAATGTTTTTTCAATTGTCATCATAGATTCCTTCCAAAAGATTATCCTTTTCGAAGGAACAAATATCATTTCTGAAAAGGAACAATTGAAAGAGATGGAAAACAAATAATGATCTAAGGTATATAGTTAAAATCAATTTTCTCTTCATTACCTCCCATCACATTTGGACCAACAATAAACCAATAGAAAATTGATGGCTTTGGGATAGAACACAATTGGATAAAATAGAGCATTTCTTTGGGATCTTCTATATTGGTCTAATTTGTTGGTCTGTCACATGTTGGATGTCATGCATATTGATAAAAAATATTTTAATAATTTATTTCATATAGTTTTGGATACACTAGGTAAGAACCAAGATAATATAAAGGCACGATTAGATCTTACCCAAATTTACAGGTGACCAAAACTTGAACTGTTTAAAAATACCAGATCATAGAAGTTAATGAAGAAAAAAGAAGCTTAAACACTATCTAAAGACAATCAATTATTATTTTGTTAGTGGATTGTATATTTGAGGCTTCTAGATGTCTAATCTTCCAATTTGGGTAGATTTTTCTGAAATGGTCATATTAAGGGATTAATAGATCATGACTGTCATGTTATAATGGAAAGACTTATGACCTTTGGATTAAAAGGTATGTTGAATTATATGAATTGGGATGCTGTAACAAACATATCATATTTTTTCCAGGACATTTAGATAGTGAAAAATTACTATGATGCATTAAGTAGGCTACAAGAAGATGTTGTTTTAATTTTATGTAAATTGGAAAAAATCTTTGCACAGGCTTTGTTTGACTCAATAGAACATTTTATTTTACATTTTCTACATGAAGAAAAATGTGGAGGTCAATTACAGTCCTGATGGATGTACCCATTCAAGAGTTGCATGCATAAATTGAAGAAAAATGTACGTAAAAAAGCATCGGTTGAAGGTTCAATAGAAGAAGCTTATTTGCAAGAGGAAATTTCTTTTTTCTATTATCATTACATTCAATATGAATATCACTAAAAAATAATCATATGGGCCATAATGAGGGAAATTTTGACGATGAAATGAGAAATAAATTATTAGTTTTCAATGAGACCAAACTTAGTTTCGGTGGAGTTCATGAATGATAGCTTTTAGATGATAAACGTCACAAAGCTCATACATATATTCTGATCAACTATGAAGAAATGAAACCATTTGTACAATGAGTTATCCTATAAATTATTCTATTTTTATGTTATAGTAAATTAATATTATTTTATTTGTAGGTTATATGATAAGCATATCAAGAAACAACTTCCAAAAATTACAGTAGCTACTCTTGAAGAATGTCGGAAAAAAACTTTTCCTACTGGTTTCAAACACTAGTAACATATTTTTTTTGGTTTAACATATAAAATCAATTTATTAACTATTATATTGATAAATGTTTTAAAAAGTTTCAAGTATCTCAACATTCTGATAAAATTGATAATCAATTGCTTGTATTGAGTAAACCACCATAAAAAATGGTTAAATATTATAATGAATATGTGTTAAATGGTTTTTGATTTCATAATCATTCATATGGGGAATAAAAAAACAATGCATAATAGTGTTTTATTGAGAGGATCTCATTATAGAGAAACTAAAGTTGACTTTTATGGCATGCTAGAGGAAATTATTGAACTGTGTTATCTGGGATAACATTATATAACAATATTTAAATGTTAGTGGTTGGATACTGAGAGAAGCTTTCATGTTCATCCGACCCATGAAATCATTGATATTAAATATAAAAGTATTCTTGGAGTAAATGAACCATTTTTATTGGATCATCCTATAGATCAAATTTATTATTCAAAATATTATGCTACTTCAAGAGAGTTGAGTGATTGGTGGAGCATAATAAAAATTAAATCTTAGGAAAATTAGTTTATTGAAAGTGAATGTGGTTCTTCTGAAGTGGAATGAATTGAAAATTTTCAAGAGACTTCTCCAAATCCATATTTTTCATGAAGAAACCCAGATATCGATGATGACAATCCATAGTTAAGGGTCAATGGTGAATATGATGTTAATGATGTTACAAATGAATTTAAAATGACAATATATGATGAAACTAAAATTCATATAGAAATTGATGATGTTGAGGAGGAATATGAAGACATTGACATCATCAGATATGAAGATGAGGATGAAGATAAAAATTGAAACATTTAAATGATGGTTATAATCACATATATATATATATAATAGTTGTTTTTAATTGTTTGATAATGATAATCATTTCATATTTCATATGGATGAGGATCTGTATCATCTGTTGGAGGAAGTTGAGCTATCTTTGGACGAGTATGATGTTGGGTCATCTAACCCTTAGACTACTAGTGGTTTAGGGGGGACATGGAGGTGGTGTGGTCTTGTGTGGTTGATTATTCCTAAACCGATCCCTGAGCGACGTCCACGTCTTAGCTTCAATACACATGTGTAGAGGTATGTTTAACTATGTATTTTAGTTAGTTTTCAATAATTTATTTATATAATAATTTTTTGATTATTTGTTCTTTATTTCAGAGCTTTACACATATATCTACTGGATAGGGGAGCGCTATACTGCGTAGTTATTTTTCTGAAGCACGAGTCTCATGGGATTATATTCCCATTGATGTGCAACACCGTATGTTAAATCATTGGCTGGTATGTAAATAAATAATATTTATTTTGAAATTAATTTAATTAATAACTTGATATTATAAATTATTTTTAGTGTTTATGGTATCCCATTGATGAGAGAATGCATGGGGCTATTTGGAAGGCATGTCAAGTGACTATGCGTCAGCATTGCAGTTAGTTTTTTCACAATTTGAGAAGGAAAGCAATGAAGAAAGTAGGAGTGACAGAGTTTGGTGAGTCTTGTCGCACCCACTGACCTAATTACATTTTATCTTAGGTTTGGGAAGGATTATGTTCACAGTGGTTGGGTGGTCTTTTTCATAGGAGATCATCGATAGGGAAACAAAATCAGGGGATACAGGAGGTGACACATCGAGCCGGTAGTCATACATTCTATATGAATAAGGAGAATATGATAAGTACTTTTTTTAAACATTTTATATAATTTTAAATATAAATGGTTTATTTTATATTCATATAGGTAGTCAAATAGCATGATATTTCAGAGTTTGATGTTTATAGGAGGATTTATAGTGATCTGACCACTAAAGGGATTAGAGATGCTCGCCAACATCAGATTGTGGTCAGTATATTTTCTTTTTGAGAATAAAATTTAACTATAAATGAAATTTTAACTATTTTACATTTAAAATTCAATTAAAGGAGTCATATGTAGCTATGAAATCTCTGAAATAGTCCAAGAGTCAGCTAAGACCAACGCTTAGACCAGTACCCACTGATTTGGTGAGACAACATGGATGCGGGCGACCCAGTATGCCTTTGATAAAGGCTGACCTGTTGGTATCAACTCTCGATTGAAACCTGTGGATTATTATAGCAATGTTAAGATGTTGGAATCCCACTTAAGAGGAACTCATGGAGAGTCATCATCATCTCCTGTATAGTAGCATGATCAACTGTGAGCTCAGAATGAGCTTATAGAGAGTGTGTGTAGGGAGTAAAAGAAGACGCGTTAATGGAAACAACAATAACAACATGAAGAGTTCATACGAAAACAACAGTAGGAGAAGAAGATGCATGCAGAGATGTGTTGATGGAGACAGTAGTAGGAGTAGGAGTAGTTAGAGTACACGCGACATCTGACTCGTGGTTTAGGGATGAAGTTCCCTCCACCATCTTTTCCAGACGACCCTCCCCCTCAGTGATCTATTTATTTTTTATGATCAAACATTTGAATGTAAATTTTATTTGTAATATTAACTATCTACATTTTTATATAGTTTGTTTTTTATATTATTGATAATATTAAATTTTTATTATTTATTTAATTATTTATTATCTTATTACTTTTTTTTATTTTTTTATTTTTTTTATTATTTTTGATTATTTTATTATTATTATTCTTATTATTTTATTAATAATTAATAATTAATTTATTATTATTATTATTATTATTTTTTGAATTATTATTTTTGATTATTTTAATTTGATTATTTTATTTTATTTTTCATAAATATTGAGATTTTCATTATTTTATAATTTTTTATTATATTAGTAATATTAATATTAATAATATTATTTTCAAATTATCAATATTATTATTATTATTATAGGATTATGATTATGATTATGATTATGATTATGATTATGATTATGATTATTATGATTATTATGATTATTATTATTATTTTACACTACTTGCGACGGGCCCGTCGCAAATAGTTTTTACGACGAGATGTTGCAATAACATATTTAAAAATCATAACAAAGATATTTGTGACGGCTGTGCATCCCATCATAAAAAAATCTATTTGAAATTCTATTTTCTACAATGAGTCATTTTCTACGGGATCCCATCACAAATTGTAAGAACCCAAATCTTCGTTTCAGGTATGTCTTTACTTTTTGGAGTTTTTGAGATTTTTTTTGGAGTTTCAAGAAAATTTCTAAGTACACGCCGTGTACTTTCTGAGTACACGCCATGTAATCTTCTCCGGCTCGAAGCCGTGTGCTGGCCATGCCCGGGCCACACACATGGTGTGTAGGGGTGACGTCGAGGCCGATTTGGGCGGAGTACGGAAAAACCCACTACACGCTGTGTACTTTAAAAATACACGTTGTGTACTTTTTTTTCACTAAACGGACCGGGGTCGCACCTCATCGCGTTATTTTCCTTCTTCTAGGTCTGGTTCGTCCGAGAGTGACCCGTACGACTGAATCTTCCCCAAGCTCCCGCCTCTCCATCCAATCTCCGATTCGAGCACGGTCGATTGCGTTGGAAGTGCAACTGTGAGTTCTCCCTTCTGCTTGAACCTTATTTTCCAATTCTTCCTCCTTCTCATGTTATCTAAGGTTGAAAGTTTTGTGTTTTTTCTCAAATCTATGACGTTCTAGGGATAATCATCCATCGTGTTTCAAGTATATCAATCTCCTAGGATCGAGGTATGTGGTTTGTGCCTTACCGCTCAAAGTATCTGAGTTTTATGTGCGAATTTCCACCAATACCTGTGAACGGGGTATTGCGTGTTTACCTTTTTTACCTTGTTGTTTTCCTGCCTTGCTTGTATGCTTGTGTAGAGGTAAATTGACCATGTTAGAGGATAATTTGTTGTGCTTGGATGTATTTTCCCTTGCTTTGTTCTGTTTACGACCTTTGGGTCTTGTTTTCCTTTGGCTGTTACACCTGTTTCCATGCCTTGCTTTGTTATTGTTTTGATATTACGGTTCTATTTCTGTCGCAGCCGGATGAGATGAGGGTATGCCTTCTCATGCATCATCTAGGAACTTGTAGAAATCACATTACATGCATTCTTGCCATGCCATCTAGGGTGCATTAGCGATTGCATGCTGTTGTGATAGACTTTTTGTAGATTATGCATGATGTTGTGATAGATGCTTGATATAATCTTGACTGCTTTGTTAGAGATTTTTTTTTGTATTGCACTTTGCTCAAATGAATGCCAAATTTTGATTCTTGAGGTGTTATGGGACCTCTTGAATCGGAAGTTGGTGCACCATGATCCTGTTTTCTCTTATACATGACTGTTGGAGATGCCAAGATTTGATTCGCGGGGAGTATGGGCCCTCACGGATCGGAATTTGGAACCTCTTTGCTTGGTTTTCTGTGTTTCCGGGTATTCTGTGTAGTTTCTGAGCTACTGCCCAGAAAAACCCAGAATACACGGCGTGTACTTTCTGGTTACACGCCGTGTAGTTTTCAGGCTGTGTTACTGACTGTGTGTGCAGGAACACGGTGTTGTAGAATAACTTCACGAACAATCCATGTACGACAGGTACATGCCGTGTGGTTTAGAGCCGTGTACTCGGCCATGTCACTAACAACACGGGTCAGGGAAGCTCGAGTAGGACATGCTGTGTTGCCTTTTGAACACGCCGTGTATTCTTTCCTAGGTACTCGACCATGTCACAAACAACACAGGACAATGTCACCTTCACCTATACACGCCGTATTTGTTCGGAACATGCCGTGTAAATGCCAACCGTGTAGACGACCGTGTAACAAACAAAACGGGCCACCGTGTCAGTGTCTAGTACACGCCATGTCTCTAGGGTACACACCATGTAGTCTGAGGTTTGTTTGACCATGTGAGTTAGCCTTGTGAAGAGACTCGGGCAGGGGAATAGTCTTCAAGTACATGCCGTGTATTGGGTCAACACGCCGTGTAGTTTGGGGTGTTACACGACCAGTCTGGTAGGGGTACACGCCCATGTCAGTGGCTTAAGTAGACACGCCGTGTAGTTTTTATACACGTTGTGTAGTCAGGTTTTGTAAAACTTGATAGTTTCTTTCCCCTATTCCCATTTTGTACTCCGAGTTTTCAATCATTGTTAATCCTGATCTAAGGTGTACTTTTGATCTTTCAGAGCTATGCCGCCGAGACGTCCCCCGATTGTACGTCTATCGTCAGGCAGTGATCAGACGCCAGATGTGGCTGATCAGGGACTTCCTACCAATCCTCCAGTCGAGCCAGCCTTGGCACCGACTGTCATACCCGTCACAGGCACCGATACGCTGTTCAGGGAGGACTTCTCGAGGATGATGCAGAACTTTGAGGGAGGAACGCCTCCTGCCCCGTCGATGGCTGAGTTGACGCGGGTTTTCCAACAGCAACATCCTCCTACTTTTTCAGGGGATGGAGGACCTTAGGCTGCAGAGTCATGGATAGAGGCCAAAATAACCATCTTTGAACACCTAGAGATCCCTCTAGAGAAAAGGGTAAAGCTGGCTACTTATATGCTCTGGGACACCGCCAAGAGGTGGTGGAAGGTGATCTCACGGTCAGGGAATCAGTAGGATATGTCTTGGGACGAGTTTCGATGCACCTTCTATGACTACTTCTATCAGGAGACCCTGAGGGCCGATCGAGCCTAGGAGTTTATGAGTCTGCAGCAGGGTACTCTCTCTGTTATGAAGTACTCATCTCATTTCACTGATCTGTAGCGCTTCACACTGATTCCAGTAGGTGATGACTTGTTCCTTGCTAGGAATTTTGAGGGTGGTCTCAGGAAGGAGATTCGTTCCTAGGTGAATATATTCCAGTTGACTTCGATATCCTCCATCGTCAACCAGGCGCTGATCACTGAGCGCAATCTGAGAGATTCTGGAGCAGCGAGCCAGGGCGGTTCGTCATCCAGAGCTGGTGTTCCTCCTATGGACAGCAGGAAGATTTGTAGAGAGTCTTCTCAAGGAGATCGAGGTTTGTGGGATGCCTCTTCTGGCAGATAGGTTGTATGCTACCAGTACGGTAGGAGTGGGAATACTAGGCCTCAGTGCCAGAGAGATCCGATGGAGTGCCGATCTTGCAGCAAGATGGGCCATCTTCAGCGTTTCTGTCACATCTTCTCACCTTCAGTTGGTGGTAGGGGTTCCTCTATGACCCCGCGTTATGGAGATACTTCACCAATTTCCCACCAGTCAAGGAACTGGAGTTCTTCTGGCCGTTCAGGCCGAGGTGGAGGTCGCCGCTGTGGTGGTCAGTTACCAGGTCATCAGCAACAGCAGAGTGGATCATCTTAGAGCGGTCATCCAGGGGCGCAGGGTCGTGGTGTAGGCCAGTCTTTCACCGTAGAGTAGACCTATCAGGAGCAGGATCCCGGCCCTTCTACAGTTTGAGGTACGATCTTAGTATCCTGAGTTTTATCTTCATCTCTTTTTGATACTGGTGATTCCCATACTTTTATTTCTGTTGCAGATGTGGAGAGCCTTGGGCTCTGTATCTTTTCGTCTGCCGATTTGTTGACTCTTGACACACCGTTGGGAATGAGGACATCTAGCATACGACTGTGCAGAGAGTGCCATATTGAGGTTGCGGGGTGTCATTTCTTATGGGACCTCTATGTCCTATAGATGACAGGCTATGAAGTCATTCTCGGGATGGACTGGTTGGTTCCCTTCCAGGTAGTTGTTGATTGCTATCGCCGTAGGGTGAGTTTCACATCACCAGAGGGCTGATCTTTCCTTCATAGAGGTGAGTGGGATGTCCAAGCGGGTAGAGCTGGACCAGAGCGTCATGGGCCTGGGGAAGTTAAAGCCCAGGTTTCTAGCCTTTATCTGGATGACCAGGAGACTTCACAGTTAGAATTTCCTCCAGTGGTGGATCGTTTCAGGGATGTCTTTCCAGAATACTTTTCAGGTTTACCTTCAGAGCGTGTGGTAGAATTCTCGATTGATCTCGTTCCAAAAGCGGAACCGGTGTCCATTCCTCCTTATAAGATAGCTACACTTGAGTTTCAGGAGCTCAAGAAGCAGTTGGAGAAGTTGCAGGCAAAGGGTTTCATCTGACCCAGTACTTCTCCTTGGGGTTCGCCTGTCCTATTTGCAAAGAAGGCAGACGGTACCGTTCGGCTTTGTGTGGATTATCGGAAGATGAACCAGTTGACGGTCAAGAACCAATACCCCTTGCTGAGGATAAATGACCTCTTTGACTAGCTTCGAGGAGCCCGGGTGTTCTCGAAGATCGACTTGAGGTCCGATTATCATCAGTTGCACGTTAGACCATCAGATATACCTCTGAAAGCTTTCAGAAGCAGGTATGGTCTTTACAAATATACAGTCATGCTGTTCAGTCTTACGCACATGCCTGCAGTCTTCATGGAACTGATGAACTGAGTGTTCCATCCTTACTTGGAATCCTTTATCGTGGTCTTCATGGACTATATCTTGGTGTACTCTAACACTTGACACAGCCATGCCACAAATTTTGAGATCATTTTGATTACACTGAGAGAACATCAGATGTATGCTAAACTCTTGAAGTGCCACTTTTGGATGGATCATATTGACTTCTTGGGTCACGTTATCTCAGAGGCTGGAGTATCTGTGGACCCAGAGAAAGTGAGAGCCGTAGTTTCCTGGGAGAAACCGAAGAACGTCTTTGAGGCACAAAGTTTTCTAGGGCTGGCTGGGTACTACAGACACTTCATTCAGGACTTCTCACACCTAGCATCACTGTTGACAGGTCTGACCAAGAAGGGGGTGAAGTTTTTATGGTCAGATTCTTGTGAGTCCGCCTTTTAGGAGCTGAAGGGGAGGTTGACGTCAGCACTGATACTAGTCTTGCCAGAGCCAGGCAAGAGCTACACTATTTACTGTGATGCTTCAGGTATCGGGCTAGGAGACATGCTTATGCAGGGAGATAGAGTCATTGCGTATGGGTCTCAACAGTTGAGGCCACACGAGAGGAAATACCCAACACACGATCTAGAGTTGGCAGCAGTTGTTCATGCCTTACACTGTTAAAGACAATACCTTCTGGGAGAGTACTTTATGGTTTTCACCATCCACAAGAGTCTCAAGTATATCTTTACTCAACGTGATCTGAATCTGAGACAGCGCAGGTGGGTTGAGTATCTTCAGTCCTTTGACTTCATGCTTGCCTATACGCTGGGAAAAGGCAATGCAGTGGCAGATGCGTTGAGCAGACGAACTTAGATTTAGGTAGTTCAGGAGGCCAGTAGTGAGTGGCAGCTTATGGATCTGTTCTCTGAAATACATATAGAGGTGCATGACAGGAAGGGACATAACTTTCTTTCATCTGTGGCTGTTACTTCTACACTTATTGATCAGGTACGAATGAGGCAACTATCATACTCAGAGGCCTTGGTCCTATGGGGGAGTGTGTTAGGAGGGGACCCTCTTCTTGGATGGACAGTGGGCGAGGATGAGATCTTGTGTTTCCATGGATGCGTATGGGTGCCAGAAAACATACACAAGGAGATGATGCGGGTTTTCCATTCCTCAGTTTGGGTAGTTCATCCTGGCATCAACAATATGTATCGGGACCTTCATCGCCAGTACTGGTGGCCAGGTATGAAGAAGGATGTTGTTGGTTTTGTCATGAGATGTTCTACTTTTCAGCAGGTGATGGTAGAGCATCAGCGACCAGCGGGGCTTTTATAGCAGTTACCCATTCCGGAGTGGAAATGGAACGATGTCACGATGGACTTCGTGACCGGATTACCAAGGTCACCTCATGGAAGTGATGCTATTTGGGTTTTCATTGACAGACTTACGAAGGTATCACACTTTTTTCCGGTCAAGGAGACCTTCAGTGTTAATGATCTGGGACGACTATACATCCAAGAGATTGTACGTCTACATGGAGTTCCACACTCCATTGTCTTAGACAAGGATGCGTGATTTACCTCTCAGTTCTAGCAGGGACTTCAAAAGGTTTTGGGCATACATGTACTTTTGAGTACAACATACCATCCCCAGACTGATGTCCAGTCCGAGCGCACGATCTAGGTGCTTGAGGATATGCTCCAAGATTGCATTCTAGACTTCGGCGGTTCTTGGGAGAAGCATATAACTCTTGTGGAGTTCTCCTACAACAACAGTTTTCAGGCGACCATTCAGATGGAACCATATGAGGCTTTGTGTGGTAGGTCGTGACGATCGCCCTTATGCTGGATGGAGGCAGAAGAGGAAGTTTTTCTAGGACCTCGTCTTGTTCAGGAGACTTCGGAGTAGATAGAGGTGATTCAGAAGAGGATGGCTACGACACAGTCTCAACAAAAGTCTTATGCTGATCAGCAGAGACGACCTCTGGAGTTCGAGGTTGGAGATCAGGTTTTTCTGAGTGTCACACCAAGGTTGGGACACAAGAGGATTTTAAGACAGGGTAAGCTTTCACTGCGGTACGTCGGACCATTTGAGGTATTTGAGAGAGTTGGGATGGTTTCCTATCGGTTGCAACTACCTCATAGGTACCAGGCTATTCACGATGTCTTCCACGTCGCTCAGCCCCGACGTTACTTCTCAGACCCATCTCATGTCTTCCAACCCAAGGAGGTTGAGCTTGAAGCAGATGTGTTGTTTGAGGAGCATCCTATCCGGATTGTCGATCGCAGTACGAAGGTTCTCCGAGGCCGGTTTGTTCCTCTGGTATGGGTGCTATGGCAACATGGGCGAGTACAGGATGAGACTTGGGAGAGGGAGGCTGAGGTTCGATCTCAATGGCCGGAGTTGTTCAAGGATCCTTCATCTACACCTCTCTAGGGAAATTCGAGGACGAATTTCTTTAAGGGGGGAAGTTTGTAAGAACCCGGATCTTCGTTTTAGGTATGCCTTTCCTTTCTGGAGTATTTGAGATTTTTTTTGGAGTTTCTGGAAAATTTCTAAGTACATGCCGTGTAATTTCTGAGTACACACCGTGTACTCTTCTCCGGCTCGAAGCCGTGTGCTGGCCATGCCCAGGCCACACACATGGTGTGTAGGGGTGACATGGAGGCTAATTTTGGGGGAGTATGGAAAAACCCACTACACGCCATGTACTTTAAAAATACATTCTGTGTACTTTTTTTTCACTAAATGGACCGGGGTCGCGCCTCATCGCATTATTTGCCTTCTTCTAGGTTTGGTTCGTCCGAGAGCGACCCGTACAGCCGAATCTTCCCTGAGCTCCCGCCTCTCCATCCGATCTCCGATTCGAGCACAATCGACTGCGTTGGAAGTGCAATGGTGTGTTCTTCCTTCTTCTTGAACCTTGTTTTCCAATTCTTCATCCTTCTCAAGTTATCTAAGGTTGAACGTTTTGTGTGTTTTCTCAGATCTACGACGTTATAGGGAGAATCATCCATCGTGGTTCAAGTATATCGATCTACTAGGATCGAGGTAGGTGGTTTGTACCTTACCGCTCAAAGTCTCTGAGTTTTATGTGCGAATTTCCACCAATACCTGTGAACGGGGTATTGCGTGTTTACCTTTTTTCCCTTGTTGTTTTCCTGCCTTGATTGTATGCTTGTGTAGAGGTAAATTGACCAAGTTAGAGGATAATTTATTGTGATTAGATGTATTTTCCCTTTCTTTGTTCTGTTTATGACCTTTGGGTCTCGCTTGCCTTTGGCTGTTACACCTGTTTCCATGCCTTTCTTTGTTATTGTTTTGATATTATGGTTCTATTTCTATCGCAACCCGATGAGATGAGGGTATTCCTTCTCATGCATCATCTAGGAACTTGTAGAAATCACATGCCATGCATTCTTGCCATGCCATCTAGGGTGCATTAGCGATTACATGCTATTGTGACATACTTTGTGTAGATTATATATGCTATTGTGATAGATTCTTGATAGAATCTCGGCTACTTTATTAGAGATTTTTTTTGTATAGTACTTTGCTCAAATGAACGCCAAATTTTGATTCTTGAGGTGTTATGGGACCTCTTGAATCAGAAGTTGGTGGAACATGATCCTATTTTTTCTTATACATGACTGTTGGAGATTCCAAGCTTTGATTCGTGGGGAGTATGGGCCCTCACGGATCGGAATTTGGCACCTCTTTGCTTGGTTTTCTATGTTTCCGGGTATTCTGTGAGGTTTCTGAGCAACTGCCCAAAAAAACCCAGAATACTCGGCGTGTACATTCTGGTTATACGCCGTGTAGTTTTCAGGCCGTGTTACTAACTGTGTGTGTAGGAACACGGTGTTGTAGAATAACTTCAGGAACAAGCCGTGTACAACAGGTACACGCCATGTAGTTTAGAGCCGTGTACCCAGCCGTGTCACTAACAACACGGGCCGGGGAAGCTCGAGTAGGACACACCGTGTTGCCTTTTGAACACGCTGTGTAGTCTTGCCCAGGTACCCGGCCGTGTCACGAACAACACGGGACAATGTCACCTTCACCTATACATTCCGTGTTTGTTCGGAACATGCCGTGTAAATTCCAACCGTGTGGACGACTGTGTAACGAACAACACGGGCCACCGTGTTAGTGTCTAGTACAAGCCGTGTCCCTAGGGAACACGCCGTGTAGTCTGAGGTTTGTTTGACCGTGTGAGTTAGCCATGTGAAGAGACACGGGCAGGGGGATAGTCTTCAAGTACACGCCGTGTATTGGGTCAACACGTCGTGTAGTTTGGGGTGTTACATGACCTGTCGGGTAGGGGTACACGCCCATGTCAGTGGCTTAAGTAGACACGCCGTGTAGTTTTTATACACGCCGTGTAGTCTGGTTTTGTAAAACTTGATATTTTCTTTCCCCTATTCCCATTTTGTACTCCGTGTTTTCAATCTTTGTTAATCCTAATCTAAGGTGTGCTTTTGTTCTTTCAGATCTATGCCACCGAGACGTACCCCGGTTGTACATCTGTCCTCAGGAAGTGATCAGATGCCAGATGTGGTTGATCAGGGACTTCCTTCTAATCCTCCAGTCAAGCCAGCCTTGGCACTGGCTGTCATACCAGTCACCGGCACTGATACGTTGTTCAGGGAGGACTTTCTGAGGATGATGCAAACCTTCCAGGGAGTGCCACCTCCTGCCCCGTCGATGGCTGAGTTGATGCATGTTTTCCAGCAGCAGCATCCTCCTACTTTTTAGGGGATGGAGGACCTCAGGCAGTAGAGTCGTGGATAGAGGCCAAATTGACCATCTTTTAACACCTAGATATCCCTCTAGAGAAAAGGGTAAAGATGGATACTTATATGCTCCGGGACACTGCCAAGAGGTGGTGGGAGGTGATCTCACGATCAGGGCGTCAGCAGGATATGTCTTGGGATGAGTTTCGACACACCTTCTATGAATACTTCTATTAGGAGACCCTGAGGGCCGATCGAGCCTGGGAGTTTATGAGTCTGCAGCAGGATACTCTCTCTGTTATGGAGTACTCATCTCGTTTCATTGAGCTGCAACGCTTCACACCGATCCCAGCAGGTGATGAGTTGTTCCTTGCTAGGAAGTTCGAGGACGGTCTCTGGCAGGAGATCCGTTCCCAGGTGAATATCTTCCAGTTGACTTCGATATCCTCCATCTTCAACCAGGCGCTGATCACTGAGTGAAATCTGAGAGATTCTGGAGTAGTGAGCCAGGGAGGTTCGTCATCCAGAGCTAGTGTTCCTCCTACGGACAACAGGAAGCATTGAAGATAGTCTTCTCAAGGAGATCGAGGTTCGCGGGATGTCTCTTCTGGAAGCCAGGTTGTATGCTACCAGTGCGGTAGGAGTGGGAATACTAGGCCTCAGTGCCAGAGAGATCCGATGGAGTGCCACTCTTGTGGCAAGATGGACCATCTTCATCATTTCTGTCACATCTTCTCACCTTCAGCTGGTGGTAGGGGTTCCTCTATGACCCCGCGTTCTAGAGATGCTTCACCAGTTTCCCACCAGTCAGGGAACTGGAGTTCTTCTGGCCATTCAGGCTGAGGTGGAGGTTGCGGCCATGGTGTTCAGTCACCAGGTCATCAGCGACAGTAGATTGGATCAGCTCAGAGCGGTCAGCCAGGGGCGTAGGGCCGTGGTGCAGGCCAGTCTTTCGCCGTGGAGCAGACCTATCACGAGAAGGTTCCCGACCCTTCTACGATTTGAGGTACGATCTTAGTAGCCTAAGTTTTATCTTCATCTCTTTTTAATACTGGTGCTTCCCATAGTTTTATTTCTATTGCGATTGTGGAGAGCCTTGGGCTTTGTATCTTTTCATCTGCCAATTTGTTGACTCTTGACACACCGTTGGGAATGATGACATCTAGCGTACAACAGTGCAGAGAGTTCCCTCTTGAGGTTTTGGGGTTTCATTTCTTATGGGACCTCTATGTCCTAGAGATGATAGGCTATGACGTCATTCTCGGGATGGATTGGTTGGTTCCCTTCCAGGCAGTCGTTGATTGCTATCGCCGCAGGGTATGCTTCACATCACCAGAGGGCAGAACTTTCCTTCATAGAGGTGAGTGGGATGTCCAGGCTGGTAGAGCTGTAGCAGAGCATCATGGGCTAGGGGAAGTTACAGCCTAGATTTCCAATCTTTATCTGGATGACCAGGGGACTTCACAGTTAGACTTTCCTCCAGTGGTGGATCATTTCAGGGATGTCTTTCCAGAATACTTTTCAGGTTTAACTCTAGAGCGTGAGGAAGACTTCTCGATTGAGCTCATTCCAGGAGCGGCACCGGTGTCTATTCCTTATTATAGGATGGATACACCTGAGTTGAAAGAGCTCAAGAAGCAGTTAGAGGAGTTGAAGGCAATGGGTTTCATCCGACCCAGTACTTCTCCTTGGGGTTCTCGTGTCCTGTTTTCAAAGAAGGCAGACGGTACCCTTCGGCTTTGTGTTGATTATTAAAAGCTGGACCAGTTGACGGTCAATAACCAATACCCCTTGCCGAGGATCGATGACCTCTTTGACCAGCTTCGAGGAGCCCAGTTGTTCTCGAAGATTGACTTGAGGTCTGATTATCATCAGTTGCATGTTAGACCATCAGATATAACTGTAATAGCTTTCAGGAGCATGTATGGTCTTTACGAATATACAGTCATGCTGTTCAGTCTTAAGAACACGCCTGAAGTCTTCATGGAACTGATGAACTGAGTGTTCCACCCGTACTTGGACTCCTTTTTCGCGGTCTTCATGGACGATATCTTGGTGTACTCTAACACTCGACACGACCATGACACACATCTTGAGATCGTTCTGAGTACACTGAGAGAGCATCAGTTGTATGCTAAACTCTTGAAGTGCCACTTTTGGATGAATCAGATTCACTTCTTGGGTCACATTATCTCATAGGATGAAGTATCTGTGGACCCAGAGAAAGTGAGAGCCATATTTTCCTGGGAGCAGCCGAAGAACGTCTTTGAGGTACAAAGTTTTTTAGGGCGGTCTGGGTACTACAGATGCTTCATTCAGGACTTCTCACTCCTAGAAACACCGTTGATAGGTCTGACCAAGAAGGGGGTGAAGTTTTTATGGGTAGATTCTTGTGAGTCCGCCTTTCAGGAGCTAAAGGGGAGGTTGACGTCAGCACCGATACTATTCTTGCCAGAGCCGGGCAAGAGCTACACTGTTTACTGTGATGCTTCAGGTATCGGGCTAAGAGCCGTGCTTATACAGGGAGATGGAGTCATTGTGTACGGGTCTCAGCAGTTGAGGCCACACGAGAGGAATTACCCGACGCACGATCTGGAGTTGGTAGCAGTTGTTCATGCCTTACGTTGTTGGAGACACTACCTTCTAGGAGAGCACTTTGTGGTTTTCATCGACCACACGAGTCTCAAGTATATCTTTACTCAGTGTGATCTGAATTCGAGACATTCAGGTGGGTCGAGTATCTTCAATCCGTTGACTTCGAGATCGCCTATACACCGGGAAAGGGCAATGCAGTGGCAGATGCGTCGAGCAGACGAACTCAGATTCAGGAAGTTTAGGAGGCCAGCAGTGAGTGGTAGCTTATGGATCTGTTCTCTGAAATGCATCTGGAGGTGAACGATAGAAAGGGACATACCTTTATTTCATCTGTGGTTATTACCTCTACACTTATTGATCGGGTATAAATGAGGAAACTATCAGACTCAGAGGCCTCGGTCCTGCGGGAGAGTGTGTCAGGAGGGGACCATCTTCCTGGATGGACAGTGGGCGAGGATGAGATCTTGTGTTTCCAGGGACGCATATGGGTTCTAGCAGACATACGCGAGGAGCTGATGAGGGATTTCCATTCCTCGGTTTGGGTAGTTCATCCTGGCGTCATAAAGATGTATCGGGACCTTCATCGCCAGTACTTGTAGCCAGGTATGAAGAAGGATGCTGCTGGTTTTATCATGAGATGTTCTACTTGTCAGCAGGTGAAGGTAGAGAATCAACGACCAGCGGGGATTTTACAGCAGTTACCCATTCTAGAGTGGAAATGGAACGATGTCACGATGGACTTCGTGACAGGATTACCAAGGTCACCTCGGGGAAGTGATGCTGTTTGGGTTGTCGTTGACAGACTTACGAAGGTAGCACACTTTTTTCCGGTCAAGGAGACCTTCAGTGTTGATGATATGGGATGACTGTACATCCGAGAGATTGTACGTCTACATGGAGTTCCACACTCCATTGTCTCAGACAGGGATGTGCGCTTTACCTCTTAGTTCTGGCAGGGACTTCAGAAGGCTTTGGGCACACAAGTACTTTTGAGTACAACATACCATCCCTAGACTGATGGCCAGTCCGAGCGCACGATCCAGGTGCTTGAGGATATGATCCAAGCTTGCATTCTAGACTTCGATGGTTCTTGGGAGAAGCATATACCTCTTGTGGAGTTTGCCTACAACAATAGTTTTCAGGAAACCATTTAGATGGAACCATACGAGGCATTGTACGGTAGGCCGTGCCGATTTCCCTTATGCTGGCTAGAGGTAGGAGAGGCAGCTTTGCTGGGACCTCATCTTGTTCAGGAGACTTCAGAGAAGATAGAGTTGATTCAGAAGAGGATGGCTACGACACAGTCTCGACAGAAGTCTTATGCTGATCAGCGGAGACGACCTCTGGAGTTCGAGGTCGGAGATCAGGTTTTCTGCGTGTCACACCGAGGTTGGAACACAAGAGGATTCAGAGAAAGGGTAAGCTTTCACCGCGGTACGTAGGACCATTTGAGGTATTGGAGAGAGTTGGGCTGGTTTCTTATCGGTTGCAACTACCTCATATGTACCAGGATATGAACGATGTCTTCCACATCTCTCAACTCCGATGTTACTTCTCAGACCCATCTCATGTTTTCCAACCCGAGGTGGTTGAGCTTGAAGCAGATGCGTCGTTTGAGAAAAATTCTATCCGGATTGTTGATCGTAGTACGAAGGTTCTCTGAGGCCATTATATTCCTTTGGTATGGGTGCTATGGCAGCACGGGCAAGTACAAGATTAGACTTGGGAGAGGGAGACCGAGGTTCGATCGTAGTGGCCAGATCTGTTCGAGGATCCTTCTTCGATGCCTCTCTAGGGAAATTCGGGGATGGATTTCTTTAAGGGGGGAAGTTTTTAAGAACCCGGATCTTCGTTTCAGGTATGTCTTTCCTTTCTGAAGTTTTTGAGATTTTTTTTTGGAGTTTTTGCAAAATTTCTAAGTACACGCCATGTACTTTCTGAGTACACGCCGTGTACTCTTCTCCGGCTCGAAGCTGTGTGCTGGCCATGCCCGGGCCACACACACGGTGTGTAGGGGTGACGTGGAGGACGATTTTGGTAGAGTATGGAAAAACACACTACACGCTGTGTACTTTAAAAATACATGCAGTGTAATTTTCTTTTTTTTCACTAAACAGTCCGGGGTCGCACCTCATCGCGTTATTTGCCTTCTTCTAGGTCTGGTTCGTCTGAGAGCGACCCGTACAGATGAATCTTCTCCGAGCTCCCACCTCTCCATACAATCTCCGATTGGAGCACGGTTGATTGCATTGGAAGCAAAACGGTGATTTCTTCCTTCTTCTTGAACCTTGTTTTCCAATTCTTCCTCCTTCTCAAGTTATCTATGGTTGAATGTTTTGTGCGTTTTATCAGATCTATGACGTTCTAGAGAGAATTAGCCGTCGTGGTTCAAGTATATCGATCTCCTAGGATCGAGGTAGGTGGTTTGTGCCTTACCACTCAAATTCTATGAGTTTTATGTGTGAATTTTCACCAATACCCGTGAATGGGGTTTTTGCGCGTTTACCTTTTTTCCCTTGTTGTTTTCCTGCCTTGCTTGTATGATTGTGTAGAGGTAAATTGACCATGTTAGAGGATATTTTTTTGTGCTTGGATTTATTTTACCTTGCTTTTTTCTATTTATGACCTTTGGGTCTCGTTTTCATTTGGCTGTTACACCTGTTTCCATGCCTTGCGGTTATAGGTTGAAGTGAAACTCATGACATGCTTTTTGCCTTGTAGACTATTTAGCTAAGTAGCTCTATAGGTGTAATTTGGTTATCCAAGTATCTCTATAGGTGTACTTTAGCCTTATATAATTATTATGCACTGACCGGCATGAGGCTGAGAGAACCTGGTGCTATAGACTATAAGGGATATACCGATTGAGCTTCCCAGAGAGTCTTAGACATTGAAGACTACAGAGGGGATGGACCGAGTGAGCTCCCGGAGAGTCTTGGATTTTATAGACTACAGGGGGTAGACCGAGTGCGCTTCATCAGAGAGTCTTACCTTGTTTGAATCTCTGTAAGAACCTTCCTAGGCTAGAGGGGGAATTGACCGAGTGAGCTTCCTCAGAGAGTCTGTGGTATACCTGAGGATATAGGAGGAATTGGCCGAGATAGCTTCCTCATAGAGTCTCTAGACCTTGGGGATAAGAGGGTTAGACCACATGATCTTCCTCAAGAGATTCCTTGACTACCCTAGACTATAAGGGGAATTGACCGAGTGAGCTTCCCCAGAGAGTCTCATAATTTCGTATGACCAACCAGAGGGGTTAGGCTGAGTGCACTGCCCAGAGGGTTGTGGTATATTTCTTGGATAGGACCAGAGGGGATGGCTGCAAGTACTTCCCATAGGGTTCCTATTTTCTAGCTTTGTGCTTCACTGCTGTTGTTGGTTGCGGTTTGATTGCTGTTGTATCATCCTGTTTTACCGCTTACTATTACTGCCTATTGCTTGCTGTTGTTGTTTACTGCTTGTTGTAATTTTACCTGCCATATACTCACTGACTATTAGGCACAGATCTTCGGGTGAATGCCTACTTGGATTTAATCTCACACCCTGTTTGGGCCATGCTTTTGGGCCCAAGCAGACTATGTTGCTGCAGGTATAGACAAGGGAAATCGCCCTTCAACTTCTGGATCTTGATTGCTTGGAGCAGGGGAGCATGGGACCAAGCTTTAGCTTGCGATGCTGAGGAGCTGTTTACTTTTCTTTTGTACTTGTTTTGGTATTGTAGTGTTTTCCAGCATTGTGAATTGTTTTCATGCTTTCTTAGTTATGTATCATGCATCATTTTTATATATATACATATGTGCTCCAGTTGTTGATTTAGTCTTCCGCTATTTATATTGTTGGTTATTACTGCTTCTGCTATTGCATGTTTACTTTTCTTCCGCTGTGTACTCTACCAATGAGGGAATAGTTTCCCCACTATCACACCCAAGGCCCTCGCTGCTAGTCGGTGACTTCTAGAATTTGGGGAAATGTGCTTGAGGCCATGTGACCAACCAGGTACGGCGCGCCTTTGGGTGGATTCCAGAACCGGGACGTTACACAAATGACCCGTCGTAAATGCCCCAATTTTCAAGAGTGGTATTTGGATGTTATAATATGGTTTTTATGATTACAATTATTATTTTAATGTATAAAAATGTTTTATAAGACTTTATACAAGAATATTAATATTTCATACGATGCTTTGTTTTAATGCAAATTTGCTGCATGTTTGAAATAGTTATTTCAATTGATTAATTCAATTGTTTTTCAATTATAATTTGATTAAATGTGCATTAATAATTATATGAATTGTTTTGATTAATATTTCTTATGATTTAATAGTTTTATTGTTTTATTTTTGAATTCACCAAGTTTTTGTATCACCTACTTGTAACAGAATTATTTCTGTCATTTTAACAAGTGTCATGTAGTGAGTGAATATAGATACACGCTTTGTCGATTTTGTTTAAATTTTCCCAAAGAACCACTCAAAGGGACTCCTATAAAATGGGTTGTGTAGATCATTTGAAAGATGTAGAAAAAAACATATATAATGAGAACTAAGTGATACTTCAAATTACTTGCTGCTCTCAAAATTGTTTCACAATCATTTGTGACTTCCTCCATCTACTGTGATCACAAGAATGACTATATATTGTATACCTGTTCTTTTAAGTGACCTATGATCTTGTGCTATATACATCAATAAAAATCAGATAGTCTTATACTTTTCATTGTTTTTGTTTAAATCGTATAATTCTGTAATCTTATCTTTGTAATTTTTCTGTATCTGGTTTATGTTTTTTCCCTTTAAAAGGATGTTTTCTCATTCTATGGTTATTTTACTACCCAAAATTTAGACCTAGGTTGTGACTCCCGAATAAAATTCAGGGAAATAGAAAAGGGTAGTCTCCTATAGTAAAGACTGGGTTGTACCTTTGGGTGTTGTAAAAGTACGAGTCTGTAATAGGTTATCACACTTTTAAAAGTGAGGTTTAGTGGGTACTTGTGTCCTCGAGGAGTAGAGGAGATTGATGAGTGGACTAATATCTTTAGATCTAAACCAATATAAAAATTCTCTGTGTTTGTGTTCATTATTTTTCCACTGCTTCCATTTTTTCACAAGAACGCTTCACCCACAAGGTTTGATTTTATAAACTCTGATAATTACTAGTAACTGTGATTAAAAATTTAAAACAACTATTCAACCCTCTATTATTTGTTCCATACTTATAACGATCCAAAAATTGGTATCAAAGGTGGTTTGGTTGTTGGAACTATAGGTCTTTTGTTAACATAAGTATTTTAATACTTATTTGATATCTCTGTGTTAACCCAAAACTCTATACTTAATAGTCTAAGAATCAAAAGAAGAATATTTATTTTAAAATGGTAGGCATTAATACCAATGATGGGTGGATACCACAAAACCCCCATTATTCAATGAGAGTGAATACGGTTACTAGAAGGATATAATTTAAGCTTACCTGAAGCAACTAAGTGTTGAAAAATGGATGATAATTGATATATAAAACAAGTTACCGGAAGTCAATCCATTGACTCTTACTAGTAATGAAATGGTGAGATATGTCTTAAATTAAAAGGTAAAAAATATTTAGTATTGTGCTATTATTAGAAGTGTATACATCCATGTATCAGCCTGTAAGACTGCCCATGACATATAGAAGATTCTACAAGTGACCCATTATGGAACTGATAAGCTTAAGAGAACCAAGTTGGGAATGCATTGAGTAGAATATCAAGATTTCAAGATGGGTGGTGAAGAATCTATGAACCAGATGTTCCATCACTTTATAAGAATAACTAATGGGATGAGTGGTCTTGGTGAACCATTGGACAACACTTCTTAAGTGGAAAGAGTACTAAGATCTCTTCCAAAGATATGGCATGCAAATAAGGTGGTCATCTATGAGATTAATAAATTCAAATAATACAATATGGATGAACTGATTGGCTCCCTACTTTAATATGAGCTTGATCTAAAAAACATTACTGATGAGGAGTCTACCAAAAGAAAATGTATTGAATTTAAATCTAAAATTGTTTATACCTATGATGCATTTGGATATGAGTTTCAGGATAATGACAAGGAGATTTCCCACTTTATTAAGAAAATTTTCAATTACAAGGAAAAAAGGTGGGAATATGTCATTTGAGAAGAAATTTAGTAAGGAAAATAAAAAAGGTAATTCTACCAATAATAATGATGTTTCTAAATTAAACTATTATGAGTGCAGGAAGAAAGGTAATATAATAACTGATTTCCCTAAACTCATACATCCCAAGAAAGGAAAATAGAAAAGAAGGAAAGATAAAAAAGATTTGTTTTGAGGTTGGGAATTCTCAGATACTTATAATAGTAAAAATGATTCTGGATGTGAACAGAAGACATTGAACTTAGCCCTAATGGTTATTCAACATGAGGTAAATAACTATCCTTATACACATTTAATATCTCCTGCTATTAGTGATAAAAATTATTTATCTAGAAAATGAAACTGAAATATTTTATGATTCATCATATTACTATGATTCTAAAAATAATAAATCAAATAAAATTATAAAATAAATTAAATAATTAAAGAATGATGGATCAATATTAACTGAAAAGTTTATTGAGTTAAAATTGAAGAACAAGAATTTTTCAAAAGAAATTATTTCTTTTAAAAGGAAATGTGAAAATCCAGAAATCTGTAATTCCTAGAATAATAAGTCTAGAGAAGATCAAAATTCTGAAATGGTTAAACTAAAGGATGAAAATGAAAGAATTAAAGATTTTATAGTGGTTAATGATAAAGATCAAGATAAAAGATTTAACTTGATTTTTTATGATTTAGTGAAAGTGGAAAATGAATGTTAGAAACTTGAACAAGAAAATAAGAAACAAAGAAATACTCTATCTAGTACACATGAAAATGTCTTTTTAGATTTTAAAACTATTCAAAAGGAAAACTTGTATTTAAAAGATGAAATGATTAATCTTAAAAATGAATTTTCTACCTTTGAAAATGGTAAAAATAGTATGATAAGATGATGTATTTTATAAGAATAAATCATAATAAGACTATCTTTGGTTACAACAGTTTTACTCTTAGTTTAAGTAAATATAATTTTGTTAAAATCTCAAAAGGAAGTTTTTCATATGTAACATGTTTTAAATGTAGAATGTAAGGACATTATTCCAATGAGTTTTAACTAATATCCAGACAATATTTTGGGCATACAAAAACTTATATTTCAAATAATTCACTTTTAAATCAACCCTCTAATAAATGCATTAAATCTATATGGGTTCCAAAATTTTCTACTATTAATCCAAATGGACCCAAGTTGGCTTGGGTGAAAAAATAATCTGTTTATTGATTAATTGAAGGAAATCTATCTTGGAAGTCTCAAAGGCTCATGGTACATAGGCAGTGGATGATCCAGAAACATGACAAGTGATATTAGTAAATTTCTATCATATAATACATGTGATAGTGGCCTTGTTACTTTTGGAGATAATTCTAAGGGACAAATTAAAGGTAAGGGTGAGTTAGGTTTTTCTAAAACTATAATAATTTAAAAAGTACTATATATTGTTGGTTTGAAACATAACCTTTTAAGTATATCACAACTGGGTGGTGATGGTTCAAATGTTGTTTTTGAAAATGATAAGTGTACAGTTCTTAAAAATAAATTAGTTATATTTTGTGCAAGTAAAAAAGAAAATGTTTACTGTATTAATATTTATGAAATAACCTAACAAAAGGTAAAGTGTATGAATGTTGTAGAAACCAATGATTTACTACGGCATAGGAGGCTTGGGCATGAAAATTTTAGATTATTTCATAAACTGTGAAATCATGAACATGTTCTGTAGTTACCAAACCCTAAAACAAGTAAGTTGTATTTGTGTGATTCCTGTTTTAAATGTAAACAACACAAAGAAAGATTTAAATCTTTTAATGATGTTAGTTACGCTAGATGCTTAGAATTACTGCATATTAACTTGTTTGGACCAATTATCCCGAATGACCCGAAGGCCTTATTTTTTTTTATTATGGATAATCCCCCTTTTAAGGGTTGAAGGGGAACCCGTACATGAACCGTAGGTCCAAGGCACAAGTCCTAACAAACTCGCAATACATGACCCGAAGGCCCAGAGGCATACCATGCCCAATACATGACCCATAGGCCCATCCCACTTGAACTGCCCCTCCCCATCTTTCTATATCATTGATCACCTAGATCCCCACCTTGCATTTCTGATCAGCTAGCATTGCCACGTACAAAGTTGAATGGTGCCTGGTCCTGAAGGTGGCTGCCATACCATCTCATTCTTCCAATCCAGTAACCTCTGCATCTGGTGGCTACTATTAATTTTGCTCTGATTGTCTTCTGGGTCCTGTTCTGTGTGAACTGGGCTACAACATGGTCTACGTGACCCGAAGGCCCTATGGCCCGGAGGTCTTTTGATGACCCGAAGTCCCCAGAGACCCGTAGGCCCAAACCGGTGGCCCGAAGGCCCAAATCGGGTGAATAGTTCTGGATGCTACAGTACCGAACAGTAACTGCTACAGTGACTGATACAGTACTGCTACATTGACTACTACAGTATTTCTATAGTACCCCCCGAAAATTCACCTCCACCCGGTTTTGAACCTGGGTCTCTTGGATGCCAAACAGGAGCCCTTACCACTCGGGTACGAGCTTGTTGGATTTGGACCAATTAAACCAACTAGTTCAGGTGGTAAAAGATGTGTCATTATTATTGTAGATGATTATAGTAGATTTTTATGGATTTATTTCTTATATCATAAAAGTGAAACTTTATCCAAATACTATTCTTTCTGTAAAATTATTTAGAATTTCAAAAATACTTCAATCATCTCTATCAGAAGTGTTAGAGGTGGTGAGTTTATAAACTTAGAATTTATAAGTTTTGTGAATGTAATGTCTATAAACATTTCTTCTCAACCCCTAGAACACCCCAAAAAAATGGTGTTATAGAAATAAAAAATAGGTCTATTCAAGAAATGGCTAGATCCAAGCTAATGTAATGTAGTATTCAAAAATATTTTTGTGCATAAGCTATAAATACAACTTTCCATGTGTTAAATACAGTATCTATTGGCCATTTTTAAATAAAAGCTATTATGAACTCTTAAAAGTTTATCAACCTAAAGTAGGTTATTTTAGGGTCTTTGGGTGTAAAGTGTTTATCTTAAATACTAAATATAACATAGATAAATTTGAATCCAAATCAGATGAAGGATTTTTTAGGATATTCAGATGCTAGTAAAGCTCATAGAGTTTTCAATAAATATTCTTTAGTTGTGGAAGAATCTATTCATGTAAAGTTCGATGAAAATTGATCTAAAAATAAGGATTTTGGTTCTTTAACTGAAATTGATGAATTTAGAAATTTTATTTTTGGTCAAGATAATGATCATGACAATGATAATGCATCAATTGAGGGGGAGCATTCCTCTTCTCAAACTGATCCAAAGGAATGGAAAACTTATAAAGATCACCCAATTGATAAAGTAATTGGACATGATGAATCTGGTATTCAAACCAGACAATCTAGTATTCTTTATTGGTTTAATTCTGTTTTTGTAGCTAATTTTGTTCCAACTAATATTAAAAATACTTTAACTGATTAAAATTGTAATAATTCCATGCATGATGAATTAAATCAATTTAAAATAAATAAAGTGAGGACTTTTTTTTTCCAAAAGGTAAACGTGTTATTGGAAACAATTGTATTTTTCGAAATAAACTTGACATGTATGGAAATATTGTTAAAAATAAAGCTAAACTAGTAGCTCAAGTTTATTCCCAAGAAGAGGGTTTTGAATTTTCAAATTCTTTTTCTCTTGTTTCAAGGATGGAAGCAATTAGAATCCCACTATCCTTTTATAGTTTTCAAAATATAAAATTATTTCAAATGGACGTAAAAAGTGATTTTTTAAATGGAATTATTTTAGAGGAAGTTTGTGCAAGAAAACCTCCTAATTTTGAAAAATATGGGTTTCCAGATCATGTTTGAAAACATAATAAAGCCTTGTATGGTCTTGAACAAGCTCCATAAGCCTGGTTTGTGAGACTTACATAGTTTTTACTTAAAAATTATTTTTAAAGTAATGATTGATCCAAAATCATTTATCAAAATCGTTTTAAATTATTTAATACTAATTCAGATTTATGTAGATGATATAATCTTATGTTCAACAAATGATTCTTTGAGTAATCATTTTTTAAACTTATGACTAGTGAATTTGACATGATCTTGATGAGTGAGTTAAAGTTTTTCCTTAGATTACAAATTAATCAAAGGAAATAGGGTATTTTCATAAATCAAGATAAATATACTAAAGATCTTGTAAAAATAATTAATTTAGATTATAGTAAATCTATGAAAAAACCCCCAAGTACTAATTTGAAATTATAATTTGATGAATCAGGTAAGTTAATTGACATTAAAAAATATAGAGGCATGATTGGTAGTCTTTTTCATCTCAATGATTTCAGGATAGATATCATGTTTTTAGTATGCCTGTGTGCTAGGTTCCAACATAACCCTGAATAAAGTCACTTAGAATCTGTTAAAAGAATAATAAGACACATCAAAGGTACTATTGGTACTGGTTTGTTTTATTCAAAAATAAACTGTTTTGATTTACTATCTTACTCTGACTCTAAATTTGGAGATTTTAGACTTGACAAAAAGCATAACATTGGTATGTGTTACTTTATAGGTAAAATATTAATATCTTTGATTTCAAGGAAACAACTTGTATTAGAACTATCAATAGTTTAGGCAGAGTATATTGCTTCTGCTATCTATTGTTCCTAGAGCATATGGATTAAACAAATTTGTATGATTTCAATATTTATTTTGATAAAATCTATATTTATTGTGATAATTATAGTTCTATTTAAATTTCTAAAAACCCTCTTCAACATTCTAGAACTAAATATATAGATGTTAGATTTCATTTCTTAAGATATAATGTTAATAAAGGTGATATTTTCATGGAATTTATTCCCAATGAGAATCAGCTAGCAGATATATTCACAAAACCCTTAGATTCTGCTAAAATTGGAAAATTGAATTTGGAATTAGGAATGATAGATGCTAAAATTCTTTATAATTCACTTTATCTAATTTTGTCATACACTATGTTCATAATTTTTAAATAAAAACAAACAAGGGGATTTTTTCTTAAAATTCAGTTTACTTTTTGATAAATTTCAAAAAGTGGGAGATTTATGTTGAAATTTTAATATTTATTTTCATATTTTTTAATTTAAAAAATGGGGGAGTTTGTTAGGCTTTAAAATTATGTAAAAGTTTTATATTAATTATCTTTCTTTGAAATCATGTTTTGATAAATTACTTTATAAATTTTTGTTTATTAAATTTTCATATATATTTTTCTTTCTTTTTGGAAACCTGGAAAACGAGTCACCATTGAAACGAGTCACTGTTTAAATGAGTCTCCATTGAAATGAGTCACCGTTGAATGATTCACCATTTAAACAAGTCATCATTAAAACAAGTGACCATTGAAACGAGTCACCATTGAAATGATTTATCGTTGAAATGAGTCACCATTAGAGCGAGTCACCATTGCCAACCACCATTGGATTCACCAAACAGTAAGTCAGTAAGTCACCATTGGACTTCCAATGGTGAGTAATTTTTTATTTTTTAATATGTTTTCTTTTTTATCATATATAATTATGGTGAAGTTAGTTTTGTAAAACTCAATTTAGTTTTTCTTAAACTCACAATAGTATGTCATTTGAGTCACCATTGGCTTCATGAAATGGTATGTCAAACGAGGCCTTGATGTTCATCCACCAGAAAATAAATTTTCTTAGTTAAAGTTTCTTCTAAAAAATTTATTTTTCTTAAATTTCAGTATTTGGATGTTATAATAATTTTTTTATGATTGAAATTATTATTTTAATGTGTTAAAATGTTTTTATAAGACTTCATACAAGCATATTAATATTTCATATGATGCTTTGTTTTAATGCATATTTTTTGCATGTTTGAAATAGTTATTTCAATTAATTTATGCAATTTTTTTTCAATTATAATTTTATTAAAAGTGAATTACTAGTTATATTAATTGTTTTGATTAATAATTAATTTTATTTAATGACCCAATTGTTTTATTTTTTAATTCACCATGTTTTTGTATCACCTACTTGTAACAGAATTATGTATGTTATTTTAACAAGTGTCATATAGTGAGTGAATATAGATACACGCTTTTTGGACTCTTTTTAAATTTTCCCAAAGAATAGTTCAAAGGGACTCCTATAAAATGGGTTATATAGATCATTCGAAAGATGTAGAAAAAAACATATATAATGAGAAGTAAGTGATACTTAAAAATACTTTCTACTTTCAAAATTGTTTCGCGATCATCTGCAACTTCTTACAACTATTGTGATCACAAGGACTAAATATTATAAATTTGTTCCCTCAAGTGACCCATGATATTATGCTAAATACATCAACAATAATCAGATCATCTTCTACTTCTCATTGTTTTTGTTTAAATTATGTAATTATATAATATTTTATTTGTAAGTTTTCTGTATTTGGTTTATGATTTTTACCTTTAAAATGAGGTTTTATCATTATATTATTATTCTACTACCCAACAAGAAGGACTGGGTTGTGAATCCTGAATAAAATTTAGGTAAATGGACAAGGGTAGTCTCATGTAGTAAATACTGGGTTGTGCCTCCTGGTGTGGTAAAAGTCAGAGTCTGTAAAAGGTTATCACACCTTTAAAAGTGAGGTTTAGTGGGTACCAGTCTCATTGAGGAGTAGAGAAGATTGATGAGTGGACTAAGATATTTATATCTAAACCACTATAAAAATTATCTGTGTTCATGTTCATTATTGTTCTTTTGAATCCATTTATTCATAAGAATGCTGCACCCATAAGGTTTGATTTTTTAAACTCTGATAATTATTGGAAACTATGATTAAAATTTTAAAATGGCTATTCACCCTCCATCTAGTCTTTTTTTACATAATTATAAAGATCCAAAAATATATATATTTATGATATCATATATTATCCTCTTATACTATACTATCACCTATTTGTGAATAATATTTCATTATTACCCTTGTTTTAGGTGTAAACCTATTCATTTTCCTATGCATTTTTGGTTATATAAGTCATATTTCTTATGAATAGGATTTATTTTATTCATATAAACAATGATATTAAGTTTATAGATATTATAATTATTCATCATATACATATTTATTATCATTATGGAATGGTTGACATGGAAAATGAATCACATCGTGTCGTGGAGACGGTAGGTCATACACACATACGAGTGACAATATCATTCCCTTAATAGTGAAAGGGAAAGTAATTGGATGTTATATTGATTTTAAAAAATCAATATCATGTCAATTTTATTATTTATATTCATTATATCAACCATTATACCCATCCAAATATTGTATTAATTAAAAATAGATTAAACAATGGTATGGCGGCAGTAGGTCGTACGTACGCACGCATGGTGATTTTTTTTCCTAGGATGGATGAAAGGAGGAATATGATTGTTAAATAATAATTATTAAATCTTATATTATAGGTTATGTTGGAGTTAATAATTTAGGATTAAAAAAAATTCATGATGAGGAAGTAGAAGAAGAAATAAACATGGATGAGTTTTTAAAAATGATTACCTCTTTTTCAGAATACTTACTTTATATATATTCCTAAGGGATATAGGGTTGGTCTTTTCAGAATAAAAACCCCTATATAACTAATATGGGGATATTTTGTGGATAAATTGGCAGATTATGGTTGATATATAAGGCACAATACGGTGTTAGTAACTAAAGGAGGAGGTTCCCTTTTATAAGAGAGGGGAGGGGCACTCTTGGAATCCTTTAAAATATTAAATTAATATAAATTAATTTTCTAATAAAAATAGATCCAAAGTGAGTTAATTCGAATATAATATGAGTATTGATATAAATAATCTAAACCAATGTTTTTTAGACAAGTTTAGGTCACATTATTAACCTCTATTTTGGATTTAACCCTTAGTTAAACCCTTTAACTCTTACGAGGACAACACAAACTTTTACTCTTTAAGAGTTAATATAGTTACTATAAGATGGTAAAAAAACACAAATTGATCATTGATGACATATTTAACCTTATTATAATCATTTTTACAATTTTTTTTATTAATTTTATATCATTTAATAAATATTATTTATTTTAAAGTATCATTAATGTCAATTTTGACACTATTCATTTCTTAACATTTTAAAAAATATAAATACACAAGATAACTTAAAAAACCTTTAATACATCCCTAGTATGTCTAGTTTTTCTATAAAATTATTTTATAAAATTAATTTTATCAAATTCTTTTTATTTTAATATTTTTAATATCATTTATTTGATATTTCTATTAATTAAACAATTACTGCATTATCATTGTGCAAGAATTCAAGGTAATTATTTATTTCCTAAAAATTAAAAATAAATTATCATGATGAAGATAAACATTTTATATATCAAATTACTATTTATAGTCTAATTTATCTTATGTATAAACCTATATTAAAAATGATATAGTTATTCAAAATATGAGTATGACATCTTTTACTTATCTTTAAATAAATTATAATAAATGTCATACTATCATCCAAGTGGATTAAAAAAGGTTATAATCTCGGACCAATGATTATTTTAGTTGAAACCCACTTATCCAATGATATTTGAATATGTTTTAGGGTAATTTTATAGTCTTTATAATATTTTTTACCCATAATGACCTGATTTACCCTTAAACATGGTAATTAAAATATTACTAAATTTACTATTCATATGACCAAAAATAAAATAAATCTATTTAAATAATTTCAACCTAATGATTCCAAATATGGAATATATTTTTCAAAATTCAAAAAATAGAAGTTGTAGCAATTAATGTAAAATTAATCCCATTGATGAAATGAGAGAACAAGTTATTAGAAAAATACAAAACATTATACCGAAGTAAATTTTTATATGCCATTTTTAAAAAATAAGTTTACTTTTTGAAATAGAATATATAAAAGTGTGAAAAATTGGATTTAAAATAGGTTCTTCATTAAAAGGTGTCAAAACTATATTTAAAAAAATATAACCATTTATGCTCAAAATTGATTCTATTCTTATCTTAAGCCCATAAAAATTATTGAATGAATTTAATTTTGTTGAATATATAACATATATAATTATTTAATATATTTTAATAGTAGTTATTAATTTAATTTATCATCATAAAATTCCATTATGACCATAAAAATAGTTTTGTAATAAAAACATCTTTATATTCAATTGGTTTTAATTTTATTTTACAATTAATTTGTAATCAATGAATTACTTTTATAAAAATATGTCAACTATATTTTCATAATTTAGTTAATCCTATTCACAACTTCCAACTTAATGTCTAGTGTTAAAATAATAATATTTAATAGTATATCGCGGCTTGTTTAACCTTGATGTTGTGTGAAATGTATGCTATCAAATAAATTAAATTTATTTAAAAGGAGAGATATAATAAAATATTAGGGTGTTACATGTCATGAAAAATCACCACAATAATATTGAATATCTAAAGGTTTCTAGTCATACCTAGAACCCCAATTAAAAGTAATAACTACCAATAAAAAATAATAATGAACATTTGAAAATGTATAGATTTTGAGCAGTAATCAATGTAACACCCCGACCCCAGTTACCCAGAGTCGGTGCATTATTACATAACATTGGCATGATCACAAGAAAGATCAAATCTTGAAATTCCGATTGGTTTAGTAGCCTTGGAAACACTAGATATATTCATAAAATTTTACATTACATCATAAAGTGAAAAACTACTACAACAACATATTGTCTCCATAGTCCACACTATTATCCCCTCATAATATCCCTGTATGTCATTCATAATTTACTTCTTCACATCCTAGGAAAAATAAAACATAGAAAAGGGGTGAGCTCAAATGCCCAGTAAGGATAACAATATAGCGGAAACTTTCATAAATAAGAATAAAAATTTAAGGAAGTGTATAACTAAAACAAAAGCCTTTTAAACTTGAACTTCAACACATTATGACAAAAATAAAATGAAATAATTCCATTTACTTAATGACTTGGATATTCTTCTAATCAAATAATCACATGCAATATCAATAACCACTTTCATAATGATGGAATGCATAATGCCAGAATATCATAACCACATAGCCAAGGCCTCATGCCAAGACTACAAATAAGATTTTGTCAAGGCCTTGTTCCAAGACACTGGTTTGTCTCATGAGACCTACCGATGTATCGAGGAGCTATAGAGGGCTCCACCCGTCACATATTAAGTCCAATGCATTCCCATATGAAAAGGTTTAAACATAACATAAACATTCGTATTAAAACTAGCATATGAAATGTCAATACTTTCACCATAAACCATGAATGGTATAAAAATAGCACATCCACAGTCAAACATATCACAAAACCTTCAATACAATATAGATGGTTTGTATCATAATAAATAAACTTCAAATAAGCGTAAAATCCATCAAAGGATGTTGACATAGATGAAATCAAAAATATTTTTAGAGAAATATCTATTTCTATTTTGAAATAATTTAAAACTCCTATATTTATAAAATAAAACATTTTCTTTGAAAATATTCTTATAATCTTATAAGGGAAGCTTTAACGATTTTATAATGGCGGAAAATAGCCGCACCCGCCGTATAAGTTAAAAAAAACATTCTTACCTTAATTCGACGGAAAGATTCCTTTATAAAACTATTATAAAAAGTCAAACAAGGGTATAAATGACTTTAACCCATATTATTTTAAATAGTAAAAATGTTTTGAAATACATTTTTAAGAAAAATGGATGTGGATGATAAAGAGATCTCAGTAGATTATTATGTATAAACAACCTCGGATAATGAAGAGATTGTGAAATAACCCTTACCTTGTACTTTTCCTTGGTTGGGGTAGGTTAACCTCCTGTATAATGGTGGAATAATTGTTATTAAATTATACAAGAATCATATACATTAATATGATATCATATATGATCTCTTAACATTGCTTTGTTAATAATATCTTAGATTTATTGTTGTTTTGGGTGTTAACTTACTCGTTTTCTTTTATATGTTTTGTTATGTAAGCAATGTTTTTAATGGATAGGATGTATCTTAATCATATACAGAATGATATCAAGTCCTTAGATACTATTATTAATCATCAAATGAGAATTATACTTGAATGGATACGATGGAGAATGAATCTCATCGCGTTCATGGAGACGGTAGTCCGTACGTACGCACGAGCGACAATATCATTCTTTTGATATTAAAATAATATATAATTGGATGGTATATCATATATACAGAATCATTATCATGTTAAATTTATTATTTACATGAATTAAACATCATTATTATACCCATCCAAATAATAATTTATTGAATAACAATTACACCACGACATGGAGACGGTAAGCCGCACGTACGCACGTATGGTGACATGTTATTCAAAGGATGGATAGAATACTGAATATGGTTGTACCATATTTATAATAAAATCACAGTATATATATGATACTGGAGCTATTATTTTATAATGGTAACAACAAAGGAAGTAGAAGTGGAAGAAGAAAGGAACTTGGAAAAGGGTGGTGAAATCATTACCTCTTCTTCGCGTTCTTATTTTTGATTTGATCAAAAGGGCTCCTTAGGTTGGCTTTATGATCAAACTAAGGCCTCTAGGTTTTATTGAGGGAAGTTCGGAGAGTATTTGGGCATATTTTGGCCGAACCAAAAGTCTTTGAAGGTGTGAAGAAATGAGAAGGAGGAGTGCCCTTTTATAAGAGGGGTGAGGGGCACCTTTGGAAAAGCTAGAAATATTAATTTATAATAAATTCATATTTGGTTTCTAATGGCTCCAAAGTTGATTATTTAAAGTTTAAGGTGGGGATGGGTCGAAAAACACTTAACCAATATAATTTAGAGAGGTTTGAGTTACTATATTAACCTTATCTTTAAGTATTAACTCTAAGTTAATTAGTTTTACTTTTACAATGTTTTTTTGTATTTTTATATTATATCTTTAATAAACTTACCATATACATCCAAGATACCCCCAATTGGTCCATTAATGATTCACCTATCATGATATAAGTCTATTTGCCGAACCTTATATTTTTAGGAATTTAATATCAATTAATAATATAATATTTGTTTTAAAAACTCTTTTATGTCAATTTTAACACTATTCAATAATTGTTTTTTGTAAAACTCATAACAGAATGATTACTTCTAAAAAAGTTAATTAAATCAATCCTAACATGTCATAGTAACCTAGAAAATTAGTGTAATTCATAAAAAGTCTCAAATTATATTTATTTGGGTATTTATAATATCAATTATTCTACTTTTTTATTAATTAGGTAATTACTGAATCATCATTGTGTCATAAATAAATTAAATTATTTAATGTCTAAAAATTATAAATAAAATATCATTATGTAGGAAATATTTTTATCTTTCTAATGAAAATTTATAGTCGAACATCCAACATATATAACCCTATGTAAAAATTGTTTTTCTAAAGGATATATGCTTATGTCATTTTTGTACTTATTTTAACTTAATTAAAATAAAGTGTCCCTATCACTTACAAGTGGCACCATGGGGTCCCAAAATCAACCCAAAGATGACTATGGTCGAAAATGTATCAAAAAATAAGGTTAGGACATGTTTTAGGGTAATTTTTTATTATTATAATATTATTTTTTAACCCTTATTTACCGGATTTACCCTTTAACCATGGTAAATAAAATATTTACCGAAGTAATTGTTCAAAATGTCTAAAAATAAAAGTTACCTATTTACACAATTTGAACATCCTGATTCCAAATATTGAATCCATTTTTCCAAATTCAAAACACATAAGTGGTAGAAATTAATTTAAAATTAATTCCCGTTGTCAAAACAAAAAGCGTGTTTTTAAGATATAATAACTGTCAAAAGATTGATACTTGTTTATGTTAGGTTTAATAGTGAAATTATGTACAATGACCAAAATTTTAGTAAATGGTAAAAAATATTCTAAATATACTTTAAAACCACTAAAATTAATAATTTATCAATATAAATTATTTCGATTAAAAAAGTTGTTTTTAATTAAAATTTAGTAATTTTCACTATTCATCAAAATATTAAAGTTATCCGAAAAGTACCAAAATTTCACCTTAGGCTAAATTCGATATTCCGAATCTAAAAATGAAGTCCATTTTGAAATATAAAAGATATATAATTTCAAAAAGTATGTATTACTATTCATAACGGCTAGTTTGATTGGTTATGGTGTGTTAGAACTCGGTGTTGCGTACAACACACGCTATCACATTATTCAAAGAGAAGCGTACCGTAGAATTTGGGGTGTTACAATCAACTAATGTCAAAACAAAATAATTATATTAATTTTCAATTAGTAAAAATTATTATAACCAATATTAACCAAATATAAAAACTCAAAAGATTCCTTATAGAGTAATAAAAAATATGCAAGCAAGTTCAGATACAATGAAACCATTTTTTAAAGAGAGTAAATTTTGGTGTTCAGACAAGAGTAGTCATAAAAGAAATTTATAGTTAATCATAGCCTTACTTATTTAACACACTCATTCATTAAATTTGATTAAAGTTAATTTTGGGAACACAATTCAAATATGTACCATCAACCTAGTGGGTACCACCCAATGCTTTCTAACATTACTTTATATTAAACCCAACAAGATCACACCACCAATTTTCATTCGAAAATCAACAAGATTCTTAATTGGAGCATTTTTTCAAACATGTGGTGGGAAAAATGATTTCTTTCCTTCTAAGATCATGAAAACTTATTAATAACATAATTTAGTAAAACATGAGTTAGCTATGGTAATATTGCATTGGAAATGGAAAACAATTATAAAATAGATTATTGAAGAAGGTGCATACCTATAAAGGGATTATAGAAGACTAAATTTAAAAAGATGTTAAGAAAACTTGGATGAACACCACCCAATCCTATTTAGAGTGAGTAGAGAAGACATATAACTTTACTGAGGTATTTTGTGCACCCTCCTTTTGGATTGAAATGCATTCAATGCTATATTGTTGATCTCAGACTAGATAGTGGTAATGCACATATGAGATCTAACGAGTCCATAACATTGTTATGGGGAGTCAAAATGATCATTTCTAGAATGGATACCTGGAAACAGATGAGTGAGTGGGGTTTAGGAAGGGTGGATTGGGGATTGGGGATTGGGGATTTGGGAGAGTACAAGAGAAACCTATAATCTGATAGGTATGGTTTGTTAAGGGTGTGTAAAAAAATAAATGTTATTTGATTGCATATAATGATAGTACAATGTACATATAAGAAAATTATAATTACAAAAATTAAATATAATTATTTAAAAATATTTTTATGATTATAATAAATATAAATACAATTCAAATTATTATATTTTCAATTTAATTTTATATTATAATATATGTTTAAATGAATCCCATACCTCAAAACGAGGTAGGATGTTTCATTTATAGATTAGAAAAGGATTACAACAGATAACCCACACCGATGTGGGATACAAATATTAAAAATAACTAATATTATAATACTATTAACACTCCCCTCAAGTTGAGACACATATATTTATCATGTCCATCTTGTTACATAAAAATTAGACATGTGGTTCAGAAACCCCTTTTGTGAGAACATCTACATGTTGATCACAAGTGTGAACATGGTCGGAGGTGATCTTCATCTTCTCAATGTTTTCTCGAATGAAATGACAATCAACTTAAATATGTTTTGTCTTCTCATGAAATAATGGATTTTTGTAAATCTTGATTAAAGCATGATTGTCACACCAGATATGTACAAGTTTCTTGGAAGCATACCTATTTTTTTGGATATTTTTTTGTGCCTAAATAATCTATGCAGTCACATATGTTCTCGCAGGATACTCTAACTATGCATTTGATCAAGAGATAACTATCTGCTTCTTGCTTAGTAATGAGATCAAATTTACACCAAAAAATACTAAAAAACTATACATAGACTTCCTAGATGAGAGACACCTGTCATAATTTGCATCAAAAAATGCCTCAATATCTATATTACCATGATCAGAATATAGAAGATCTAAAACCAGTTCTTTTTTAACATATCTAGAAATGTGAACAATAGCCTCACACTATTTTTTGGAGACTCCATAAGATGAATCATTTTGTAACCACACAAGAAATATCAGGTCGAGTCATTTTCAAGTAGTCAAGCTTCCAAACAAGTCTTCTATATCTATCAGGTGATGGAAATATCTTAATGGTAGTATGAAGTGACCTTTCACCAGGTTTGAGGTGTGAGTTAACAGAGTCATCTTGAGTCATTCAAGTCTCTTGTAGGAGATCAAGAACATCATTTCTATGATATATAAAAATCCTTTTGTCATATTTGGAGACCTCAATTCCCAATAAATATCATAATGGACCCAAATATTTTGTTTTAAAATTTTTATGATGAAAAGACTTGAGTCGACTAATGCCATCAGCAACTCTGCCAAAAATAACAATGTCATCCACATAGAATACCAAAATAATGATTCATGCTGCAGATTGTTGATAAAAAAAGAGGAATCCTTTATGCTTTGGCCCATTCCAAAGCTAATAATAATGTTGAAAAAATAGCCAAACCAAGCATGTGGAGACTTTTTGAGTCTATACAGTGATTGATTAAGGAGAAAAAACATGGAATATTACACTTGAGTAACAAAACTGGGTGGTTTATCTATATAAAATTATTCATTTAGAAAAAAATGAAGAAAATAATTTTTAACATCTAAATAATGGAGAGTCCATTGATAAGAGGTGGCAAGAGAGATAAGTAGGCAAACTGATGACATCTTTTCCACAGGAGAGAAGGTGTCAAAATAATAAACTTCATATGTTTGCACATAACCTTTTAAAACAATGAGATCCATGATATGATTAAGATATCCATCAACATTGACATGAAATATATAGATCCATTTGTATCCAACCACCCACTTACCCAATGTAAGAGGGCCAAGATCCCATGTATGGTTGGAATCTAGAGCTGAAATGTAACACCCCGAGATTTTATGAAAAATATTCTTTTAATTTCATTAATGTATTGTGTTGTATGCTCCACCAAGATTACCTTGCGCTATATGCAACACCGTATTAGCTTGCAGTATACGCAACACTATTCTTGGATCGTGTTACACACAATTTTGATAATAGTTATTCTACGCAACATTGAGTATATATATATATATATTCAATGTATAAATGAAATATGGTTGGATTCTATTATATGAAACAATGAAGGATTCTTGCACAACATGCAACCCTGACTTGGCTTGCATTACATGCAATCACAACCTTCCTCGATAGCGTGTGTTGTACGCAATACCGGGTTTTACTAAACAACGATATATTATTATAATATTATTATGAACTATCCGTTATGAATAGTATTAACTAAATTTTTAATTTTATAACATTATTTTTCATCTTACACATTTTCTAGAAACAAAATAAATTTTTCGGGTAAAATAAGTATTTTTCAAAAAATGCAGTTTTGCCGCCTTTTGATGGCGCACCCACTTTAAATCTAGCTTTTGACATGTTTATAAGTTCAATTTGACAAAATAAAGTTCTTATTTGGAATCAAGAAATAAAAATTTACTTTGGATAAATTTTTCATATTATTCTGGTAACTTTCATATTTTGATGAATAGTAAAAACACGCTATATTTTAATTAAAAACAACTTTTTTCATCGCAATAATTTATATGGTTAAATTATAATATTTAATGGTTTTAAAGTATAAATAGAATATATTTTTACCATTTAATATAATTTATTTCCTTAGCATTGATTTTACATTAAATTCGTAGGTTAAATCAATTCAATCTTTTGCAATGTTTTAAAGAAAAACACGTTTTCTTTCGACAACGGGATTAATTTTAATTTAATTTCTGAAACTTTTGTGTATTGAATTTGGAAAAACGGATTCCATATTTGGAATCAGTGGGTCCAAATTATGTTAATAAGCTACTTTTTATTTTTGGGAATTATGAATAGTAACTACGGTAAATTTTATTTACCATAGTTAAAGGTAAATCAGGTAATTAAGGGTAAATATAATATTATAAAATTACCCTAACACATGACAAAATTCTATTGGATGGCTAAAAGTATACCCATATAACCTAAGGGTCGGATTGGATTCATTTTATGGACTTTTGACTATGAAAATAATTTAATTATTATTAAAACCAAAGAAAGTGACAACATGTCACTCTCATAAATCTTATAAGTATAATAATTCTAATTTAGTGATAAACATCATAAAACTTAGAACATGAATAGTATCCAGAAATCTAATAAAAGTATATACATCATGATAATTTATTTAGAATTTTTAGGGATTAAATAATTGTCATTAATGATGATACATTAATGATACATAAATTATTTATTAAGTGAAAAATAAGTAATATATTTTTTATTGAAATAATAATACACATTAAAAAGCCCACAAACCAGACCAAAACTTATTGGTAGTGTATATATACACCTTAATAATCCAATGACCTAATATATAACCGTTTAGAGCCTTATAAAAGTGATTATGACACTTATATTATTTTATTTTAAATGATGCCAAAGTTGTCACCTTCATAATTTAATAAATATAACAATTTAAATATTGTGATTTTAAGATGATAAATTTGAGTAAAAGTATTATTGTGAAAGGTAATAGATTTATCTTCATAATAGGATTTTATTTTTAATTTTTATGCAACAAATCTGTATATTAAATAATTATACAAAAATGTTGTAGTGATTATTTTATTAAGAGATAAACCAAATAAATGGTTTTAAAAATAATAAAATAAATATTATATGAACTATTTAATGTGATCCACTAATTTTTTAGATACATATGACCTTTTATGAATCTATTAAAGCTTTTATTTCGAACATATCTTCTGTATATATTTAATTTAAATTCAAATAAATGAATAGTGTCAAAATTGACACTATTGTTATTTTATAAAAAAAACATATTATAAAATTGTTTAAAAATCACAAAAATATTTAAAAATTATAAATTTAAATTTAAATGGTCTATAATGTTATAAAGTAACCAATTATGGAAAATTAACAACAAATAAGTAATTATTTTTTATAATTTAAAATTTAGAATTTTATTACCACAAAAAACTTAAATAGATTAAATAAGGATAAATCAAAATGATAAGGTTTAAAATAAGATCCAAACATGTCTAAATTTGATTTTTTGATGAGATTACAACCCTATCTCATGTAATCTTATAATATTATTCATTTTTGGAGGTTTTTAAGTGGGGTTATATTTATTATAAATTAATATTTTTAAGAATTCCAAAGGTGCCCCACTCCTCCCTTATAAAAGGGAACCTCCTCCCTCTCTTCCTCACACCACTTTGAGCCTTAAATATTGGAAAACCCCTGAAAAATTATCTTCTAAACTTCCTTAGAAACATCCTAGAGGTACTGGTCTTCTTCAAAGACCAATTGTAGTGCCCTAAGAGGAGGTCTCAAAGAGGCGCTTCAAAAAAGAGGTAATGTTCGTTATCGATTCTTTCAACTTTATTTCTTCTTCCAATTATTCTTCTTTAGGTGTTTGATTATGAAATAATAACATCAGTATCACTCATATACTGATATGTTATTATAAGTATGAAACAACCCTATTTCACAATTTATCCATCCTACGGAAAATGAAATCACCGCGCGTGCGTACATACGGAATACCGTCTCCACGCCGTGGTGTAATCTATTTTCCACCACCAACTTACTTGGATGGGTATAATGGTGTAAATAATGACTATATATGATTATTTTAAAGTGATATTTATTCTTAAATATTATACATACACTTGAATACAATTCCACGATCATGAGAATGATATCATCGCTCGTGCGTACGTACGGACTACCGTCTCCACGACGCGATGAGATTCATTCTCAATGATTAACCATTCATGAATGATTATAAATTATATATAATAAGTAATCATGAAATATATGAAATAATAATTATACTAGATTTATGTATATATATATGTATGTCATCTTCTTAATTCCATTCAATTCAATAAGGAAACGAAAACAGCGTTCATGCGTACGTACGACCTACCGTCTCCATGAACGGTGTATTTCTTTCCATTTATCGATATATTATATATATTTATATTCTGAATATATATTATATATTTATCATGTTTTAAATTCTGGATATAAGTAATCATGATCCAAGTAATCATATTAATAATTACAAGTTAAAACACGAACGACAAATGAGACAATTTTACCCAAAACGCTACTTTAACATGAATTTACAAAAGAACGGGTAATATAAAGTCATAATTGGACCATATATGATATAATAAAAATGAATATGATTCTGTAATAAGTCAATAACATTATTTAAATCATTATACAGGGGGTTCAGATACGTACGAAGCATATCATACCTAAGGTAAGGGATAATTTTGCAAATCTCATTTTTATCCGAGATTGCTTATTCGTAAGTATTTACTGGGGTTATTTCTATCATCCATGTACATGTTTTATAAAAGTGTTTTCATGTATGTTTAAAGTAATTTTTACCCATTTTTAACTTTTAATACATGGTATGTAAGGAATCTTTCTTTTGTTTACGTTACGAGGTACTTTTTTGACTTTTCCGACAAAAGTATGAGGAGAATGTTATTTTTAACTTATACGGCGTGAACGGTTTTTTATGGTTTTATAAACCCTTATTTTCATGAAGCTTCCTCCAAAATATTTCATGAATATTTTCAACAAAAAAACCTTTTCTTCTAAAATTTCATGACATTTTGTGAAAATAAAATGATTTTGAAGAAAAAAGGATATTTTCCTCAAGAATTCATTTCAAGTGTTTTATCAAAACCATTTTTATTTAAGATGACATTATTTTACATGTTTATGTTTCAAGTATCATGTCTCTATGATTTACATGGTTTCACTTTTATTATTATGAAATGATATCCATTTCTTTTATATAGATTATGTGATGATGGGATGATGTTTATGAAACCCATTTTATTTATTGGGTTATTATGAATGATGTATTTTTATTTTGTGGCACAAGTAAGAATGATTTCATTATGAGATGGGTGAGACCTATATCTCCCTCCAATGCATTGGGTAAAGATTTTATATCTCATGAGATAGACATGGCTGGAATGGTAAGTTAATCTGGTTCAGTGTTATAGGACTGAAACGAGGAGTGAACTCGATTCAGAATGGGACTTTGTCCACTAAGATGGTCTTGGCAGTAATGCCTTGGCTACTATGGAAATCATTACATGTGCTTAATGGATTCAAAAATTACATGTTTTATTCCCATTCTATTTTATCATGGTTTATGTTCCATTATGATCTATGCCTTATGTACTTCTATGTTTTATGTCGTTGCTCAAGATTTTGATGTTTAAACATTATGTTCATGTTTTTAAGTTCAAATGTATATGGTATGTTTTATTTTATCCATGCTTACCCTTTCTGAGAATTTGAGCTCACCCTTTTTATGTTTTATTTTCCCCCAGGATCAAGAGAAAGGTTTTAGGTAAGGAAGAAAAAGTAGAAGATCTTTATGGGAGATGTTGAAGATCTTTCACCACGATTAGAAGATTACGTTCCAAGTTTCCAAAGACACTAAACTATTACGGTCCTTATGTGTCTATTTTTGTTATGTACTAAGTATTCCACAAAAGGAATGTAATGTCCATGTACGTTAAGATTCGGGTCTCTACAGTTGGTATCAGAGGAAAGGTTTAGTTAACCTTTGGAAACTGGGATGCGAAAACGTTAGTGAGATCCCTAGAGATATTTCTAAGGTATGTCTAGTGATGTCCCTAAGGATAAGTATATGTATAGGATATAGTCCTAGAACTGCGGTAATGATCTTAGAATTTAACCTAAGATGTTAGATATTGAAGGTAATCCACCTTTACTATATTGTTTTCCCTAGCATGATTTTTGCCTCTCACACTATTCTTTTTTGGGTTTTAGAAAATGGATGGAAACAAGAATATTCACGATAATGGAGGATATGATGGACAAGGGAATGATATTCTTCATGAGAAACCAAATGAAACGGGATTTGGAAGTCCAAACATCATTATTATGCCGAATAAGCAATATCATAATATGATCAATAATCTAAACTTTGGTAAGTTTCCTAACTCAGATAATAAGAGAAAGATAGAGTTTCATGATGATCATAGTGAAAAGAAAGTTCAATTTCCCTCATGTAAATCATGCGAGAAGAGGCATCAGTGAGATTATTTCAAAGGAACTGGAAGATGATTTGGGTGTGGAAAAGAAGGACACAAATCCAGTAAGTCCAAAGGAAAAGGTTCAGTTAACACCATGGACAAGGATAATGGTATTGCTATGACATCAACAATGATTAGATGTTTTAAATGTGGAATGTACGGGCATTATGAAAACCAATGCCCTAATGGAAAATCTCATGAAGAGAATCAGCATGGTCATATAGGTAGTATTTATGTGGATGATGATGAGGAGACTACAAATGATATATGAGCTGAAAGAAGTGTTGAAGCTCAGTCGGTTGTTTTAGAAGGTAGTGGAATGATTGTATGTTTATCGAGAGTTAAGTTGTATAGTTAATGGTACTATGGAATAAAGAATCATCTAAGGATTGTTACACTATTGTTTTTCCTAAAAGTATTTGAAAGTATATGTTTAATGGTACCAGTAACCATGGAAGGTTATTCAGATATTTTTTTAAAGTAGATGATATGCGCATAATGAAGGAATAAGAAGATAATGAGATGTTTGATTGTATTCATGAGCTCATGATTGATATAAGGGCTAAGTGATATCATGGGTTGAGTATATAGAATTTTGAGGATTTTGGTATGTGGAAAGTGTTAACTTTTAACTGCATTCATGTTTTCACTAAGGTTCAATGGGTATTCATTTTTCAAGAGAATACATGATTAAGGCCTTCGAATGTTTGGAATGTGACCAACAAGACATATCTTATGATATATGGGGATCAACGATGGTATTAAATCTTTGGTAATAATTTTCACTATATTATGAGAGTGGACTGAAGTATTATGGATAAGCCTAAAGATTGTAATGGATTATGTTGGACATAAGTTAGTATTATTTAAAGATAGAAGTTTTTTCGATATTATTGATGGGATGTTATAGTAATATAGTTTTAGAAAAAGGACAACCTGCAGGACGGGCGACAACCCATCGCGTCGGAAAAAGCTGTGGGAATCAAACCCACAACCAAAGTGCGACTGGCCTTTATCACCTACCACTGGCCTACAGGAAGTCCCTGGTTAGTAGAAACTAGTTTTATGTTATTAAGCGGTATGATATATGAAGTATAAGTTCATTTTTGGAACCATATACGATTAATCTAACCATAATATGGACTTATAACTTTTGATAACCCTTTGTTTGAAAGAGATGGAATGACCCATCATTCTATCACATGATTTGCTAACACATCACGAATAACAAATTCAGCTTCATTTCTTTAAGGGATGAAGTGGAAATTGTTTAATTCATGAACAACAGTGAGATTGTACCAAAATCATGTAAGTATTTCTTTTAATTCATCAACTTTAGGGAAATGATCTTGAAAACCAAAAATGTTGTCCTAGTTCCCTTATATCTGATGAATCATATGGTACCTTAGATCATCACAAATCAATAGCTTTGTGATTGTTGGCCTTTTCAAAGCCATGTTCTCTACCACTCTCCATCAGAACTTGATGGTTATATTTTTCTTCCATATCCATATTTTCACCTATGATCTCCAACATGGAAACCCAATGATGAGTTAATTTGGGTAAACGTTACATTTCATACTTTAGTTTTTAAAGCCATGTTTTGGTATTCCTTTTTACGATGTGGGTTTCTATTAAACAAAATTTCAAGTAGTAAACCATTTATAACCCCAAAGAATTTCGAGGGCAAAATTCATTTTAAGGGGGGTAGAATGTAACACCCCGAGATTTTATGAAAAATATTCTTTTAATTTCATTAATGTCTTGTGTTTTATGCTACACCAAGATTACCTTGCGCTATACGCAACACCGTATTAGCTTGCAGTATACGCAACACTATTCTTGGATCGTGTTACACACAATTTTGATAATAGTTATTCTACGCAACATTGAGTATATATATATATATATATATTCAATGTATAAATGAAATATGGTTGGATTCTGTTATACGAAACAATGAAGGATTCTTGCACAACACGCAACCCTGACTTGGCTTGCATTACACGCAATCACGACCTTCCTCAACGTGTGTTGTACGCAATACCGGGTTTTACTAAACAATGATATATTATTATAATATTATTATGAACTAGACTTTATGAACAGTATTAACTAAATTTTGAGTTTTATAACATTATTTTTCATCTTACACATTTTCTAGAAACAAAATAAATTTTTCGGGTAAAATAAGTATTTTTTAAAAAATGCAGTTTTGCCGCCTTTTGATGGTGCACCCAATTTAAATCTAGTTTTTGACATGTTTATAAGTTAAATTTGACAAAATAAAATTATTCTTTATAATAAAGAAATAAAAATTTACTTTGGATAATTTTTTCATATTATTCTCGTAACTTTCCTATTTTGATGAATAGTAAAAACACACTATATTTTAATTAAAAACAACTTTTTTCATCGCAATAATTTATATGGTTAAATTATAATATTTAATGGTTTTAAAGTATAAATATAGTATATTTTTACCATTTAATATAATGTATGTCATTATAATTGATTTTACATTAAATTCTTAGGTTAAATCAATTCAATCTTTTGCAATGTTTTAAAGAAAAACCCATTTTCTTTCGACAACGGGATTAATTTTAATTTAATTTATGCAACTTTTGTGTATTGAATTTGGAAAAATAGATTCCATATTTGGAATCAGTGGGTCCAAATTATGTTAATAAGCTACTTTTTATTTTTGGGAATTATGAATAGTAACTATGGTAAATTTTAGTTACCATAGTTAAAGGTAAATCAGGTAATTAAGGGTAAATATAATATTATAAAATTACCCTAACACATGCCAAAATTCTATTGGATGGATAAAAGTATACCCATATAACCTAAGGGTCGGATTGGATTCATTTTATGGACTTTTGACCATGAAAATAATTTAATTATTATTAAAACCAAAGAAAGTGACAACATGTCACTCTCATAAATCTTATAAGTATAATAATTATAATTTAGTGATAAACATCATAAAACTTAGAACATAAATAGTATCCAGAAAGCTAATAAAAGTATCTACATCATGATAATATATTTAGAATTTTTAGGGATTAAATAATTGTCATTAATGATGATACATTAATGACACATAAATTATTTATTAAGTGAAAAATAAGTAATATATTTTTTATTGAAATAATAATACACATTAAAAAGCCCACAAACCAGACCAAAACTTAATGGTAGTGTATATATACACCTTAATCATCCAATGACCTAATATATAACCGTTTGGAGCCTTATAAAATTGATTATGACACTTATATTATTTTATTTTAAATGATGCCAAAGTTGTCACCTTCATAATTTAATAAATATAACAATTTAAATATTGTGATTTTAAGATGATAAATTCAAGTAAAAGTATTATTGTGAAAGGTAATAGATTTATCTTCATCATAGGATTTTATTTTTAATTTTTATGCAACAAATCTGTATATTAAATAATTATCCAAAAATGTTGTAGTGATTATTTTATTAAGAGATAAACCAAATAAATGGTTTTAAAAATAATAAAATAAATCTTATATGAACTATTTAATGTGATCCACTAATTTTATAGATACATATGACCTTTTATGAATCTATTAAATCTTTTATTTTGAACATATCTTCTGTATATATTTAATTTAAATTCAAATAAATGAATAGTGTCAAAATTGAAACTATTGTTATTTTATAAAAATAACATATTATAAAATTGTTTAAAAATCACAAAAATATTTAAAAATTATAAATTTAAATTTATATGGTCTATAATGTTATAAATTAACCAATTATGGAAAATTAACAACAAATAAGTAATTATTTGTTATAATTTAAAATTTAGAATTTTATTACCACAAAAAACTTAAATAGATTAAATAAGGATAAATCAAAATGATAAGGTTTAAAATAAGATCCAAAAATGTCTAAATTTGATTGGTTGATGATATTAAAACCCTATATCATGTAATCTTAGAATATTATTCATTTGTGGAGGTTTTTAAATGGGGTTATATTTATTATAAATTAATATTTTTAAGAATTCCAAAGGTGCCCCTCTCCTCCCTTATAAAAGGGAACCTCCTCCCTCTCTTCCTAACACCACTTTGAGCCTTAAATATCGGAAAAACCCTGAAAAATTATCTTCTACACTTCCTTAGAAACATCCTAGAGGTATTGGTCTTCTTCAAAGACCAATTTTAGTGCCCTAAGAGGAGGTCTCAAAGAGGCGCTTCAAAAAAGAGGTAATGTTCGTTATCGATTCTTTCAACTTTATTTCTTCTTCCACTTTTTCTTCTTTAGTTGTTTCATTATGAAATAATAACATCAGTATCACTCATATACTGATATGTTATTATAAGTATGAAACAACCCTATTTCACAATTTATCCATCCTACGGAAAATGAAATCACCGCGCGTGCGTACGTACAGAATACCGTCTCCACGCCGTGGTGTAATCTATTTTCCACCACCAACTTACTTGGATGGGTATAATGGTGTAAATAATGACTATATATGATTATTGTAAAGTGATATTTATTCTTAAATATTATACATACACTTGAATACAATTCCACGATCATGAGAATGATATCATCGCTCGTGCGTACGTACGGACTACCGTCTCCACGACGCGATGAGATTCATTCTCAATGATTAACCATTCATGAGTGATTATAAAGTATATATAATAAGTAATCATGAAATATATGACATAATAATTATACTAGATTTATGTATATATATATGTATGTCATCTTCTTAATTCCATTCAATTCAATAAGGAAACGAAAACAGCGTTCATGCGTACGTACGACCTACCGTCTCCATGAACGGTGTATTTCTTTCCATTTATCGATATATTATACATATGTATATTCTGAATATATATTATATATTTATCATGTTTTAAATTCTGGATATAAGTAATCATGATCCAAGTAATCATATTAATAATTACAAGTTAAAACACGAATGACAAATGAGACAATTTTACCCAAAACGCTACTTTAACATGAATTTACAAAAGAACGGGTAATATAAAGTCATAATTGGACCATATATGATATAATAAAAATGAATATGATTCTGTAATAAGTCAATAACATTATTTAAATAATTATACAGGGGGTTCAGATACGTACGAAGCATATCATACCTAAGGTAAGGGATAATTTTGCAAATCTCATTTTTATCCGAGATTGCTTATTCGTAAGTATTTACTGGGGTTATTTCTATCATCCATGTACATGTTTTATAAAAGTGTTTTCATGTATGTTTAAAGTATTTTTTACCCATTTTTAACTTTTAATACATGGTATGTAAGGAATCTTTCTTTTGTTTACGTTACGAGGTACTTTTTTGACTTTTCCGACAAAAGTACGAGGAGAATGTTATTTTTAACTTATACGGCGTGAACGGATTTTTATGGTTTTATAAACCCTTATTTTCATGAAGCTTCCTCCAAAATATTTCATGAATATTTTCAACAAAAAAACCTTTTCTTCTAAAATTTCATGACATTTTGTGAACATAAAATGATTTTGAAGAAAAAAGGATATTTTCCTCAAGAATTCATTTCAAGTGTTTTATCAAAACCATTTTTATTTAAGATGACATTATTTTACATGTGTATGTTTCAAGTATCATGTCTCTATGATTTACATGGTTTCACTTTTATTATTATGAAATGATATCCATTTCTTTTATATGGATTATGTGATGATGGGATGATGTTTATGAAACCCATTTTATTTATTGAGTTATTATGAATGATGTATGTTTATTTTGTGGCACAAGTAAGAATGATTTCATTATGAGATGGGTGAGACCTATATCTCCCTCCAATTCATTGGGTAAATATTTTATATCTCATGAGATAGACATGGCTGGAATGGTAAGTTAATCTGGTTCTGTGTTATAGGACTGAAACGAGGAGTGAACTCGATTCAGAATGGGACTTTGTCCACTAAGATGGTCTTGGCAGTAATACCTTGGCTACTATGGAAATCATTAAATGTGCTTAATGGATTCCAAAATTACATGTTTTATTCCCATGCTATTTTATCATGGTTTATGTTCCATTATGATCTATGCCTTATGTACTTCCATGTTTTATGTCGTTGCTCAAGATTTTGATGGTTAAACATTATGTTCATGTTTTTAAGTTCAAATGTATATGGTATATTTTATTTTATCCATGCTTTCCCTTTCTGAGCATTTGAGCTCACCCTTTTTATGTTTTATTTTCCCCCAGGATCAAAATAAAGGTTTTAGGTAAGGAATCAAAAAGTGGAAGATATTTATGGGAGATGTTGAAGATCTTTCACCACGATTAGAAGATTATGTTCCAAGTTTCCAAAGACACTAAACTATTACGGTCCTTGTGTGTCTATTTTTGTTATGTACTAAGTATTCCCCAAAAGTAATGTAATGTCCATGTACGTTAAGCTTTGGGTATCTACATGAAAGTTCATATTTCATAGCCTATAACTTGCCAGGATGAGATATTGGCCTTAGAAATAGTGTAGTGTTGAGTGATCATCTAGTGTCTCTATAAACTGTTAGCTATCCATAGACAATCCTTGATAAGTCTCATAGGAGTGTGAGCCTTTGATAAGAATAATAGGTAACTCCAGTGATGGAGTATTAAGAGTAGGTATGTCACCATGTGTGGTAGCTACATCAGGTGTTGGGGGGGGGAATATGTGATAGGTTAGTGAGTATATACATAGACAAATATTTATCCATTGACATATCTAAAAAGAGATTGGGGGTGGAGTATCAATAGAATATGTTAAAATAACTTTAAAATTAGGAATAATAGATAGTGGTGGTAAATCAAGAATATAAATAACTGATGATATTAAAAAGGAAACACCAAATGAGAAAACATAACAATTAAAATTTGGAGAGAAGCATTGATATCTATATTGGGTGAAGGAATAACCAAGAAAGATGCATTTTAGAGAAGCACATCAAACCTGTTAATCAAGGAGTGAATATTTTGAACATAACACACACAACCAAAAATGCGTAGGAGTAGGGAATGTTTTTAGAAATAAAGAATGGAAAGGTTTCTCCCCTATAATAATATACAATGGAAGTATGTTGATAATATAGGTAGCTATGTGAATGGAATATCCCCAAAAAATAGTTGGAACTTACTTCTGAAATAAAAGTGCATGAGAAACTTCTAACAAATGGCAGTTCTTTCACTCAGGAACACTATTATGTTGAGGTGTGTGAGGATAAGAAGTCTGATGGATAATGTCATTATCATCTATAGAATACTATAAAGTCTAGATAATTATTCATAACCACTACCAGAAAGGAAAAACTGAAGTTTAGTATAAAACTAGGTGATGATTACTTGATAATAGGAGTGAAACATAGTAAAGATTTCAGAATTATTTTTGAGCAAAGATGCCCAAGTCATCCATGAAAAATCATTGATGGAAGTAAAAAAATATATATAACACAATTTAGATATACTAGTACAAGTAAAACATATATCATAATGCACCTAATAAAAGTGAGTGGATGCACAAGGAATTCTATGGGGAAGAAGAGGACCCAAGTCCGGAATTTGTTTTGAAGAATGGGGACAAGTGGATAAAAAAGGTGATACTGAAGCCATAGGGAATGATCAGAGGTAGCAGGATAGGTGAGAGCTGGGGATAAGTCAAGTACATACACACCACCCTGAAGATGTCCAATACCAATCACCCAATAATGCATTAGTTGAGGGGGAGAATGCCTCTTCTCAAAATGATCCAAAGGAATGAAAAACTCATAAATATCACCCAATTGATAAAGTAATTGGACATGTTAAATATGGTATTCAAACTAGACAATCTGTTATGCTTTATTGGTTTAATTTTTCTTTTTAGCTAATTTTGTTCTAACTAATATTGAAACAGCTTTAATTGATTCAAATTGGATCGATGCCATGCATGATGGATTAAATCAATTTGAAAGAAATAATGTGTGGGACTTGGTTGTTTTTCTTAAAGGTAAAATTTTTATAGGAACCAACTGGATTTTTGAAATAAACTTGATTTTTTTGTAAATAATGTTAAAAATAAAGCTGAAATAGTAGCTCAAGGTTCTTCCCAAGAAGAGGGTATTGACTTTGAAGATTATTTTCCACCTATTCTAAGGATGGAAGCAATTATAATTCTACTATCCTTTTCTAGTTTTCAAAATATAAAATTATTTCAAATGGATGTAAAAATTTATTTTTAAATGGAAGTATTTTAGAGGAAGTCTCTTTAAGACAACCTCCAAGTTTTGAAAAAAGATGGGTTTCCAAATCATGTTTTCAAACTTAATAAAGCCCTGTATAGTCCCATAAAAGCTCCAAGATCCTGGTAAGAGAGACTTACATTGTTTTTACATAATAATTATTTTGTTAAAGGAAATATTTATCCAAACATGTTTATCAAAATATAGTTTCAAATGATTTACTGCTAATTCAGATTTATGTAGATGATATAATCTTCGATTCAACAAATTATTATTTGAGTAGTGATTTTTTAAACTTATGACTAGTGAATTTGACATGATATTGATGAGTGAATTAATGTTTTTCCTTGTATTACAAATTAATCAAATGAAAGATGGTATTTTCATAAATCAAGATGAATGTGATAAATATCTTATAAAAATATTTAATTTAGACTCTAGTAAATCTATCAAAACACCCACAAGCACTAATTTTAAATTATACTTTGATGAATATGGTAAGTCTATTAACATTAAACAATATAGAGGCATAACTGGTAGCTTTTTATATCTCACTGATTCTAGGCCAGATATCATGTTTTTAGTATTTTTGTGTGCTAGCTTCCAATCTAACCCCAAATAAAGTCACTTAAAATCTATTAAAAGAATATTAAGTTTCATTAAAGGTAATATTGGTACTGATTTGTTTTATTCAAGAATAAACTATTTGGATTTACTGTCTTACTCTAACTCTGAATTTGGATGTTTAAAACATGACAAAAAGAGTACCTTAGGTATATGTCACTTTCTAGGTAAAAGATCAATATCTTGGAGCTCAAGGAAACAACTATTAGTAGCACTATCAATAGCGGAGGTAGAGTATATTGCTTCTATTAGCTGTTGTTCCTAGAGAATATGGATAAAGAAAACTTTGTATGATTTCAATATTTTTTTGATAAAATATCTATTTACTATGATAATTCTAGTACTATTTCAATTTCTAAAAACTTTATTCAACATTCTATAACTAAACATATAGATGTTTGATTTCATTTCTTAAGAGATCATGTTAATAAAGGTGATATTTTTATAGAATTTATTCCCTATAAGAATTAGTTAGCAGACATATTCACAAAACCCTTAGATTCTGCTAAATTTGAAAAATTGAAATTTGAATTAAAAATTATAGATTATTAAATTATTTTTAATTCAATTTATCTAAATTTTTTCATACACTAGGTTCACAATTTAAAAAAACAAACCAGGGGATTTCTTGTTTAAAACTCAGTTTAATTTTTGATAAATTTCAATAAGGGGGAGATTTATATTGAAAATTTAATATTTTTTTCTTCATATTTTGTAATCTAAAATAAGGGGAGTTTTTTAGGTTTTAAATGTATGTAATAGTTTTATATTAATTCTCTCTCTTTTAATTCATGTTTTGATAAATTACTTTATAAATTTTGTTTATTAAATTCTAAAATATATATTTTTTCTTTCTAGAAATTTGGGAAATGATTCACCGTTGAAATGAGTCACTATTGAAATGAGTCACCATTTAAACAAGTCACTATTGAAATGATTCACCATTGAAATGAGTCACGATTGAAATGAGTTACTATTTAAATGAGTTACCATTGAAATGAGTCACTATTTAAATGAGTCACCATTTCAATGAGTCACCATTGGAACATGTCACCATTGCCAACCACCATTGGCTTCACTCTATGGTAGGTCAGTTAGTCACCATTAGACTTATAATGATGAGAAAATTTCTATTGTTTAAGATTTTTCCTTTTTGATCATAGATAATCATGATGAAGTTAGTTTTTTATAACTCTATTTAGTTTTTATTAAACTCACAACAATATTTCATTTGAGTCACCATTGTCTTTATGCAATGGTATGTCAAACGAATCACCAATGGTCATCCACTAGTAAATAAATTTACTTAGTTAAACATTATTCTTAAAAATTTATTTTTCTTAAATTTTAGTTATTGGACGTTAGAATACCATTTTTATGGTTGAAATTATTATTTTAATGTGTTAAAATGTTTTAGTAAGACTTTATACAAGAAGATTAATATTTCATATGATGCTCTATTTTAATGCATATTTTATGCATGTTTGATACAATTATTTCAATTGATAAATTTAATTTTTTTTTCAATTATAATTTTATTAAATTTATATTACTATTTATATTAATTATTTTGATTAATATTTCATATGATTTAAAATCCCAATTGTTTTATTTTTGAATTCACAGTGTTTTTGTATCACCTTCTTGTAAGAGAATTATTTCTATTATTTTAAAAAGTGTCATGTAGTGAGTGAATATAGATTCATGCTTTGTGGATTTTTTTTAAATGTTCCCAAATAAACATTCAAAGGGACTCTTATAAAATGGGTTGTGTAGATCATTCTAAATATGTTGAGAAAAAAAATTTACAATGAGAACTAAGTGATACTTCTAAATACTTATAGCTCTCAAAATTGTTTCGTGATCATCTACGACTTACTCCATTTGTTGTGATCACAAGAAAGGATGAATATTATAAATATGTTCCTTCATGTTATCAATAATCCTATGCTACATACATCGACAAAAATCAGATCATCTTCTACTTTTCATTGTTTTTGTTTAAATTTTGTAATTATATAATCTTCTATTTATATGTTTTTTATATCTGGTTTATGATTTTCCCTTTAAAAGCAGGTTTTATCATTATATGGTTATTATAATACACAAAAAAATCCATGGGTTTTCACTCTTGAATAAATGTTAGGGAAAAATATAAGGGTAGTCTCATATAGTAAAGACTGGGTTTTTCCTCTGGGTGTTGTAAATCGAAGAGTCTGTAATAGGTTATCACACCTTTAAAAGTGAGGTTTAGTGGGTACCAGTCTCCTTGAGGAGTAAAGTATATTGTTGAGTAGACTATGATATTTAGATCTAAACCACTATTAAAATTCACTGTGTACCTATTCTTTATTTTTCCACTGTATCCATTTATTCACAAGAATGCTGCACCCACAAGGTTTGATTTTATAAACTCTGATAATTACTGGTAACTATGATTAAAATTTTAAAATGATTATTCACCCCCTATAGTATTATTTCCATAATTATAACTATCCAAAAATATAAATATTTATGATATCATATATGATCCTCTTATACTATATTATCACCCATTTGTTACTAATATTTCTTTATTACCCTTGTTTCAGGTGTTAATTGATTCATTTTACTATGCATATTTTGTTATGTAAGTCCTATTTCTTATGAATAAGAAATATCTTATTCATTTAAATAATGATATTATATTCATAGATATTATATTTATTCCTTATATACATCTTTATAATCATTATGGAATGGTTAACATGGAAAATGAATCACATCAAGTCATGGAGACAGTAGGTCGTATGCACGCACGAACGACAATATCATTCCCTTAATAGTGAAAGGGTAAAGAATTGGATGGTATATTAATTTTATAAAATAAATACCACATCATGTTTATTATTTATATCCATTATATCCATCATTATACCCATCCAAATATTGTAGTGGTGAAAAATAGATTACACCATGGCGTTGCAACGGTAGGCCCTACGTATGTACGTGTGGTGATTTTGTTTGTCATTAGATGGATAAAAGGAGGAATATGATAGTTACATACTCATAATAACATCTTATCATATAGGTTATATTGAATTTATTAATTTAGGTTGAAAACAATGATTTTTGAGGAAGTAGAAGAATAAATAGGCATCGATAAGTTAGTAAAAATGACTACCTCTTCTTCAAAATACTTCCTTTAGATATCTTTTTTAGAGATCTAGGGTTGGTATTTTTGGAATAATAGAACCTCCAAAACTCAAATAAGTATGTTTTGAGGAGAAATTTTCAGGGTTTGGTTGATCTATAAGGCTCAATGTGGTGTGATTAAGTGAGGAAGGATGTGCCCTTTTATAAGAGAGGGGAGGGGCAATCTTGGAATCCTTTAAAATATTAAATTAATATAAATTTATTTTTAAATAAAAATAAACCCAAAGTGAGTTAATTAGAATATAAGATGATTATTCATCTAAATCCTTTCAACCAATTATTTTTAGACAATTTTAGGCCACATTATTAACCTTTATTTTGGATTTAACCCTTAGTTAAACCCTTCTCTTACCGTGACAACTTGAATTTTTACTCTTTAAGAGTTAATATAGTTAATATAAAATAGAAAAAGAAACCAAAAATCAATCATTAATGACATATTTAACCTTATTATAATTGTTTAGAATAATTTTATATTTTTATGAATTTTATATCATTTAATAAAATATTTTTTATTTTAAAGTATCATTAATGTCATTTTTGACACTTTTCAATTTTTAACTTTTTTGAAAATATAAATACACAAGATAACTTCAAAAAAATATTTAATACATCCTTATTTTGTCTAGTTTATCTATAAAATTCTTGGATGAAATTAATTTGATCAAATTATATTTATTTTAATATTTTTAATATCATTTATTTGACATTTCTTTTAATTAAACAATTAATGCATCATCATTGTGTAAACCTTTATGGTAATTATTTATTTCCCAGAAATTAAAAAAAATTATCATGATGAAGATAAAAATTTTATATATGAAATTAATAATTATAATTGAATTTATCTTATGTATAAACCTATATTTAAAATGATATAGTTATTAAAAATATGAGTATGACATCTTTAACTTATCTTTAAATAAAATATAATAAATATCATACTATCATCCAAGTGGTTGAAGAAGGTTATAATCTGATCCCAATAATTATTTTAGTCGACAACCACTTATACAATGATATTTGAACAAGTTTTAGGGGAATTTTATAGTCTTTATAATATTTTTTTACCAATAATTACATGATTTACACTTAACCGTGGTAATTAAAATACTACTAAATTTACTATTAATATGCCCAAAAATAAAATAAATATATTTAAATAATTTGGACCCAATTATCCTAAATATGGAATAAATTTTTCAAAATTCAAAACATAGAAGTTGTATTAATTAATTTAAAATTAACCCCACTAACAAAATGAGGAAAAAGGTTATTAAAGAGAAAACATACAAAATATTGTAATGTTTATATTCATATTCAATATAAATTTGATTCCAATGAAAAAAATTGTATTAAATGATATAAAATTAATATAATTATAATTTAAAACAAATTAAAAATATAATTTAACACTATAAATTATTTATATGGAAAAGTTTTTTCCAATTAAAATTGAATATTTTATCACTAGTCAACAAAACATGAAACTTATCAGAAAAAAAAAATCCAAAGTAATTTTTTATATTCCATTTTAAAATAAAATGTTAATATTTTCAAATATAATATATAAAAGTGTCAGAAATTGGATTTAAAATAGGTTCTCTATTAAAAGGAGGAAAAACTGCATTTAAAAATATATAACCATTTATGGTTAAAATTGATTTCATTATTATCTTATGCCCATAAAAATTATTGGATAAAATTATTTTTTTGAAAATATAACATATATAATTAATAATATCTTTCACTAATATTGATTAATTTAATTTATCATTATAAATTTTCATTATGGTCATAAAAATAGTTTTTTAATAAAAACACATCCTTTATATTCAATTGGTTTTAATTTTCATTTCCAATTAATCTGTGATTAGTGAGTTCATTTTATAAAAATATGCCAACCATATTTTCATAATTTATTTAATCTTATTCACAACTTCCAACTTAATGTCTAGTGTTAAAATAATAATATTTAATAAAATATCGTGGTTTGTTTAACCCCGGTGTTGCGGGCAATGTATGCTATCAAAAAAAATTAAATTTATTTAAAAGGAGAGATATCCTAAAATCTTGGGGTGTTATATATCACACAAAATCAACAAAATAATATTCAATCTCTAAAAGTTTCCAATCATACATAGAACCCCAATCAGAAGTTATGGCTACCAATAGAAAAAATAGTAACGAACATTTAAAAATGCATAAATTTTGAACAGTAATAAACTAATGTCAAAACCAAATAATTATATTAATTTTTAGTTAGCTCAAACTATTATAATAAATATTAACTAAATATAAAAACTCAAAATATTCCTTCTAGAGTCATAAAAAATAATAAAACAAGTTCAGATGCATGCAACCCTTTTTAAAGAGAGTAAATTTTAGTGATCAGACAAGAGTACTCATAAAAGAAATTTATGGTTAATCATAACCTTATTTATTTAACACACTAATTACATAAATTTTATTAACGTTAATTTTTGTAAAACAATCCAAACATGATCCATATACCTAGTGGGTACCACCCAATTCTTGCCAATATCACTTCATGTTAAACCCAACAAGATCACACCACCAATTTTCATTCTAAAGTCAACAAGATGCTTTGTTGGAGCATTTTTTTAAACATGTGGTGGGAAAAACACTTTCTTTACTTATAATCTCATGAAAAATTATTAATAACATCATTTAATAAAACATGATTCAGCTATGTCAATATTTCATTAGAAATGGAAAAAGATTATAAAATAGATTACTGAAGAAGGTGCATACCTATAAAGGGATTATATAATCCTAAATTGAATAACATGCTAAGAAAACTTTGACGAACACCACATAATCCTATTTAGACTAAGTCAAGAAGACATATATCTTTACTAAGGTATTTTGTGCACCCTCTTTTTGTCTTGCAATGTGTTCAATACTAGATTGTTGATGTTAGACCAGATAGTGGGAAGGCATGTACGAGATCTAACAAGTCCATAACATTATGGTAGATAGTCAAAAAGAGGATTTCTAGAATGGATAACTGGAAACAGATGAGTGAGTGGGGTTTTGTAAGGGTAGATTGGGGATTTGGGTGAGTTCTAGAGAATTCGATAATGTAATAGGTAATGTTTGTTAAGGGAGTGGTAGAAAATAAATGTTATTCAATTACATCTAGTGATAGTACATTGTACATGTACGAAAATTATAATTATAAAAAATAAATAAAATTATTTAAAAATATTTTTTACGATTATAATAAATATAAATACAATTGAAATTATTATATTTTCAATTGAATTTTTTTATTATAATATATGTTGAAATGAACCCCGTACCTCACAATGAGGTAGGATGTTTAATTTATAGATGAGAAAAATGATTATAATAGATAACCCACACTGACGTGGGATAAATATATTAAAAATATATAATATTCTAATACTATTAACACTTCCACTCAAGCTGAGACATATATATTTATCATGACCAACTTTTTACATAAAAATTGGACACATGGTCCAGGAACCCCTTTTTGGAGAACATCTAAAATTTGATCAGAGGTGTGAACATGGCCATAGGTGATCTTCTTCTTCTCAATGTTTTCTCAAATGAAATGAAAATCAACTTCAATATGTTTTTCCGATTTATAAAAGGTTGGATTTGTGGAAATATTGATAGCATATTGATTGTCACAGAAGACATGTACATGTTTCTCGATAGTATACCTAATTTCTTAAAGAATTTTTTGTGCCCAAATAATCTATGCAGTCATATTGGTCATGGAATGACACTCTGACTCTTCAATTTATCAAGAGATACCTATATGCTTCTGGCTTTTCAATGAGATCAAATTTACACCAAAAAATACTACAAAACTAGACATAGACCTCCTAGAAGAGATACACCCATCATAATCTTCATCAAAAAATTCCTCAATATCTATATTCCCATGATTAGAATATATAAGATATAAACACGGTTCCTTTTTCACATATCTAGCAATGGGAAGAATAGCCTCCCACTATGTTTTTTGGAGAATCCATAAGATGAATCATTTTTTAACCACACAAGAAATTTTAGGTCGAGTCATTTTCAAGTATTTCAGCTTCCCACAAGTCATATATATCTTTCAAGTGATAGAAATATCTTAATGTTAGTATGAAGTGACCTTTCTCCAGGTTTGAGGTGTGAGTCAACAGAGTCATCTCGAGTCATGCCAGACTCATATAGAAGATTAAGAACATAATTTATATGATATAGAAAATTATTTTTTTATATCTGGAGATCTCAATTCCAAATAAATATCATAGTGGACCCAAATATTTTTTTTGAAAATTTTTATGAATAAAAGACTTGAGTCGACTAATTCCATCAGAAAAATTGCAAAAAATAACAATGTCATCCACATTGATGACCAAAAGAATGAGTCATGCTAAATATTAAGGATAGAAAATAGAGGAATCCTTTATGATTTGTCACATTCCAAATATAAGCATAACGATGAAAAAAAAGTCGGGCCAAGTACGTGGAGATTGTTTGATTCTATACAGTGATCGATGAAGGTGAAAAATCTTGGAAGATTACACCTGAGTACCAGAATCAATTTTTTTCTATATATAAAATTATTCATTTATAAAACCATGAATAAAGTTATTTTTAACATCTAACTAATGGAGAGGCCATTGAGAGGAGGTAGAAAGAGAGAAAATTAGGTGAAATGAGGCCATCTTTTACATTGGAGAGAAGGTGTCAGAATAGTAAACTCTATATGTTTGCACATAAACTTTGAAAACAAGGAGAGTCTTGAGATGATTAAGAGAGCCATTAATATTGATGCAAACTATATAGATCCATTTGTAACCAACCACCCACTTAACCAAAGGAATAGGGACAAGATCCCAAGTATGGTTGACATCCATAGCTGGAAGTTCATCTTTCATATCCTGTAACTATCCAAGATGAGATATTGTCCTTAGAAACAATGTAGTGTTGAGTGATCATCTAGTGTCTCTATAACTTTTTATCTAGCCACAAATAATCCTTGATAATTCTGATAGGAGCATGATCCTTTGCGAAGAACAATAAGTAACTTCATTGATGGAAGATTAAGAGCAGGTAAGCCACCAAATATGGTAGAAACATCAGGTGTTAGCATGGAAGATGTACTAGGTCAGTGAGTATATACCTATAAAAATCATGATCCATTAACATCACTAATAATATATAAAGGTGGTGTATAACTAGAATATGTTAAAATAACTTCATAATTTGAAACAATAGATAGTGGTTGTAACTTAGGATTATAAATAACTAATGATCTAGAAAATGAAACACCAATTGGGACAACATAACAATGTAAATATAGAGAGAATTATTGATATCCACACTGGGTTCATGAATAACCATTAAAGATGTATTTTAGAGAATAAAATCAAACTTGGTATTTACAGAGTGAATATCTTAAACATAACACCCACAAAAAAATTCATAGGGGTATGGAATGAGGGGATGTTGTTAGAAACACATAATGGAATTATTTCTACCCTTTAATAATATAAAAGGGAACTATGTTTATAATATAGGTGGCTATGAGAATGGAATATACCCAAAAAAAGTTGGAACTTTCTTCTGGAATAAAAGTGCATGAGAAGGTTCTAACAAATGGCAGTTCTATCGCTCAATAACACTATTTTGTTGAGGTGTGTTAGGATAATAAGTATGGTGGATAATGTCATTATCTCCTAGAAGAAACTAGAAAAATCTAGATAAATATTCATAACCAATGCCAGAATGGAAACACTAATGTTTAGATGAAAACCAGGTGGTGATTCCTTGATAATAGGAGTAAAACACGGAAAATATTTTAGAATGATTTTTGAGAAAAGATACCCAAGTCATTAGTGAAAAATTATCGATGAAAGTAACAAAATATAGATAAACCAATTTAGATGGACTAGGACTGGGCCCCCAGATATCATAACAAACCTAATGAAAATAAGTGAATGCACAGGAAATTCTGTGGGGAAGAAGAGGACCCAAGTCTGGAATTTGTTTTAAAGAATAAGGGAAGGTGGATGACAAAGGCGATAGTGAAGCCATAAGGAATGATCAGAGTTGGAAAGACATGTGAGAGTTGGGTATGAGTCACGTGCATACACACCACCCTAAATACATCCAACACCAAGAACCTGAGTCATAGAATTCTTCTGAAATATAACCAAAGTAGGATAAGAGATGACTGACACTATAAGCCTGTTGTAAGTTTATTAATAGATAGTAAATTAAAGGGATAACTGTGAAAAAAATGCGTCAATGGATTGTGTCAATCCAGGTATAATCATACAAATCTTATAAACAACAATCTACACTATCTGACCATCATCCTTAGTACTATTACCTTTAGTCGAGGTAAATCTTTAGGATTCAAGAAAAAAATGCATTCCCAGTGATGTGATCTAAGGCACTAGAGTCAAGAACCCATGAGGTGGATTGTTGGTAAAGATACACCACTGGAGTATCACCTTGGGAAACAATGGTGCTTGACAATGCCAAAGATTTTGTGCTGAAAATGAATGTTGAAAAGGTGTAGAATATACACTATTGGTATAGAATATGTGATAAAATTGCACAGCTAGAACATCCATGTATCAATTAGGTTATAGAATAAATATACACATGGATAGTGGTGGGGTGCTACTGTGTATTTTGGGTAATCATGTATTCACACCAAAATAGGTGACACAAAAGAGGTAATCATGCTGGAGAGATGTGTATTTGGAGTTTTTTTTGCAGGGATGAGTAGAAATCAGGAGCTTCACACAAGAGGGTTGGCGCATGGGTGGGGGGTGTTGTGTTGGAGGCTGTCGAATGGGAGGTGCGGGTGTGGATAGGGGATGACATGCATGGGGTAATTCAAGGAGGGGATATAGGGAGGGAGGGGTTAAATACCCTCTGATATGATGTTGAAATGAAACTCATACATCACAATGAGGTAGGATACTTAATTTATAGATGAGAAAAATATTACAATAGATAACCCACATTGATGCGGGATAAGAATATTAAAAATATAGAATATTCAAATAATCTTAACAATATATTCATAATTGTAATAATTGTAACATCAATTATGACTAAATATAGTTATATTTTATATACATTCATATTTCTTACCTCATGGTATAGGTAAGGGAAAAGGCACTATGGTATGATTAAGTTTGAGGAGTTGGGGAGGGATATGGGAATTGGGTTTGGGGGTAGCTCTAAGACTCATTTTGGAAGATCCTGGGTCTTCATTTTATCTATTTATTTTAGTTTAAGTTAGCATATTGAGACTCATTAGGTGACATTGATTTTTTTTGTATGAATGTATGACATTGCATCCATATTTTTGGTTTTTTGATATTCATTAGTTATGATTGTTCTATTTTTTCCCAATACTTGATTATTTATATGGTGTTTTTATTGTGATCAAAGAGTAAACATGAGGCTATATGGGTCTTTTCTTTGGTGGAACTATTGTGTTGGAACAACACGTTACAATATAGAACCATCTTTTTTCTCATATTGTATTTCAATACTTATAAATATTGGTATGAAGACGGAATAGTGATCAAAACTTGAAAAGAAAACGTGTGTACAAAAATCACATTTTTTTGGAATTTCAAGTTTCATATGAGTATAGAATGAGATTTATATTTGATGGATTGTTGTGAGGTTTATTTTTAAGGGATATAATCTTCATGAGTTATGAATTATTTACTATCTATTGATGAGGGAGGAAGGAGTTTGTGTTTAGAAATCATAATTGGAACATAGGATCATGAAAATTTCATGCTTGAAAGTGATAGAAATTTTATTTAAATTGATTTGGGAAAATGGATTTAGATAAATAATTGAATCACTAAAAAATTTAATTAATGATTTCTTGAATAAATTATTAATGGTGAATTAATTATCTAAAAATAGTGAGTAAAATGTGATGGCTTAACTAATATGCTACCGTAACTGTTACATGTATATTCATGGGGTGTTGACTAGGGATTTATAGACAAGTGATTTCTTGAGTATGAAATTATGGGAAATTTAGAAATAAGTGATTTAAAATAGAAAGTACTGGTTTGGGGTTTGTGTATGACATGCCTTTTTCTTGGGAGACCTGATTGATATTCATTATTGGTGATTTTACTTTTGATATTATAGAAATATAGAACCTAACATGCATGTTGAGGGACATCATGGGGGTAAATCCAAGAATAGACTATATTGAGATGATTCATGAGGGTGAATTAGAGTATGCTCCACTTGTAGAAGTTAATGGGTCTCCGATTGATGTGCAGCTTACAACGAGTAAGCCAAGGGTTATTTAGGATATGAAGAGGGGTATTCCTAGGGGTGTGAAGTAAGAGAAAAACTGATATGAACCATAATTTCTAGGTGCAACATCCTCTAACCTTCAAGGGATACATGAGACTATAAGGTGAAAAATAATATATTGGGGAGATATATAGGATAACTGAGCTAATTGATACTTCAAAAGACCAGAAGGTGAAAATCATGATATTAATGTTTAAGGAACCAACACAACACTGAATGACTTAGTGCTAGATAATAAGACTGAAGGGTTTTCATGGGATGGATTTCAAACTCCATTTTATGATCCATTTTTTCCATACACTTTGATGATGGATAAAACTCAAGAGTTTATAGAGATTAATAAAAAATAGAAAGTGGTTCTAAATTTTACATCACGTTTTATTGACCTATTTAGGTTTGCAACAACCTTGGGTGGAGATGAGGCAACGAATTCTCAATGGTTCTAGATCGTATTGTGACCATCTATTTGAGTTAATATGAGTCCAATGTTGTTAATATGTGACCATGGAAACTCTATGACATGGTGGAATTTCAATATTCCACAATGATGACTTGCATCAAGTGGTGGAATGGTGTGGTATCTTGTGATGATCTATGGAAACCACAATCTACTTGGCTCCTTGGATATCCATGGAAGAAATAAAAAAATATTCCATTTTTCAAAATAAATAAAAAATAGAGGTTGTTTTAGAGATTTTGGGGGTTGATTAAAAAGAAAAAATTATTAAATCTAATTTGATCTCCCTTCTCCCCCTCATAATTCTACATCCATCTCTAAGGATGGGGTTCTTTAATTAAGCCTCCATATAATCTTTGGAAACCCTCGAGAACCTCCAAAAAAGAAAACTAATCATAGATAGTGGCCTCCATCTTGCCCCAACCAACATGGGGCCACTTCCTCTTCTTTACTTCTATATGTTAGGAAAATGAGTCTAGCCTATGTGAAAAATGGTTGAGACTATTAATTTAGTGGGTCCTTTAAAAAAATTAGGGGTGTTTCCCCTTGGCCCTGTAGGGGGTGTATTTCCTATGCCCCCACTCTCTATCTAGGTAGTGAGACGCCCACCAAGGTAGTGTCACCCTAAGACTCTTGCTTCCATTACTATCATCAAACTCCATACTTCATTATGCATTCATTTACTGATTTTTTTCTTCTCCTTTGTGCCTTAGATGAACCCATTGAAACTCATTACCTTGGGGATTAAAATATAGACTAGAAATAATATTTTTTTAATTTTATTTAACGTGATATTTGAATTATATTTTTTGTTTCTAACTTCTAGTGTCATTCTATTATTACTTTTTATGGCATGAAATAATGCATTAAAGACTTATATTTATAGATGATTAATATTGTTTTAAATATTTTTCTTAATATTATGAATCATTTGATGAATTTATTTCAAAAATATATTTTTTCTTCATATATTTTGTCAGTTTTATTATTTTCCAAATATGTTTTTGTGTGTTTTTTTGAATCTATATATATAAATATTTTAATCCCACCATAACATCCACAATATCTGAAATTCCATCTGCCATACTTCCCTGGTATATTTTTGGATCACAGTCATAAGATGCCTTCCTCCATTGACAAATATGGGTGAGGACTTTCTATCTAGTGACTTTATCTAGGTAGTAAATAAAGTACTCATCATAGAAAAGTATTTGGTAAGAGATCATATATTTGTTGTGATTTTACCATCATGGTATTTTGGAAGTGGGTCCTTGGGTGGCCAAATGGGGAGGTTTTAGGAAATGAACCAAGGTGGAGAGTGACCAATAGGCCAGAGAAGGAACTTTTTTATTTCCTCCATCTCACGAATAAAATCCTTTAGAGTTATATCAGTCTAGAGAAGTAAGACATACCAAAGAAATGTTTCCAAATAAGACAACACAATTCTGATCTTGTTGAAAATTGAGATAACTTCAACATTTTTGCGGGAGTGGGCCTTAGGGAGGAAGTGTATGAGTTTCTACATAGAACCAATCATCCCATTCTTGAAAAGGAGGCCTCAATAGAGTAGCATTTGGGTTTATTCTAGGAGGTCTAGTCATGGTTGTGGGTGAGGTTCTTAGGTACCATCTCATAATGGAGTTACTACTTAGGGTAAAGAGGGAGCTCATGGTGAGGATCATGTGGTTGGTTTCTAAAATCTTTATGTTGTGGAGAAGATGCTAAAAAATAGTAATGGGGGATCTTCTAAAGTGTGAGGTATGATTCTAAAAAAATTCTACATTGTCTAAGTGCACTTGTTGACACTAGTGCATCAAATTCCTTCATTTCTACTTGTATTGTGTGTGATCATGGTCTAGATATGGAATGGTTGTTTGGGATGATGAATTTTAAAAAACCTATAGGGAAAAGATCTAAGAAAACAAGAAGTTATTCAGTCCATTATTTCATTAAGTGGCTATAGACATCTTTAGGGATTCATCATCTTGGACATGAATACTTTCCAAGTGATCATGGGTATGGATTGGTTAACTCTCATTAGAGCATACATTGATTTCTATAGACAGTGAGTGATTTATTCTCCTCTTATAGGTGTATCCTACATTTTTACTAGTGAAATGGATCTAAACATGATTCAGGAAAGATTTTATGGAAATCATCTTGGAACCATCACTTCGTAGAAGGTATATATTATTTTCATATCAGTTTTAGGGGATGATCACCCTATTTTCCATTTGATTATTGACTACTTTACAAAGGTATTTTCAAATGATTTATTAGGTTTACCTCTATTGAAGTATTTGTCCCACATCAGACTTTGGAATTTTTTCATCATTATAATTATATATAAATAAACTCCAAGGACTATCTTAAGAGGTATCTTGGGTATTGATTCCAACTATCTATCATTCTAAATGGTATCAGAGTAGGTTTCCAAACCCTCCATACCCTCTCTTTTATCATAGATAAAACCTACGATTTTCCCCCAAGGGGGGAGGCGGAGGCCTCCATGGCTATGGATTCTTAAGTCATTAGCCCTCACCCCTCCTTATTCCTCCTATATGTAACCCTATGAGATGACTAATATCTTCCCTATCCATGCCCACTGTGCCACTTGAGATCCATGGATAACCCCCATTCCCTATGCGATGACTCTTTCAGATCCACTCTCCTTTGGAAAATCATTCCCCGCCGTGATGAACACTTGGTGCGACCTATCCTAGCTGAGGCTCTTCCTATATGACATCCCTCCCACACGATAACCATGGATAGATCAAAGAGTGGAGGCCTTCATCTGAGCAGCCTCCCCACTCTGGTCAGACCCTGTGTTAGCTCCGTTTCAGATCTGGTCAATCTTCATCCAAATGTGGTTTCCCGAGTAATTTCGGTTATTCTAGATCAAAATATAGTTGCTCCTCTTCCTCAGGTGATACTACCAAGGAGTTCAGGGATTCTATTTTATATTATGGTCATGGGACTAAGACTTCTAGAAGGATCCTCGTCACTCTGTTTGAGATCTAATCCTCCCCTATTCCACTTCCCCGACCCTCCTTACACCTCTTAGATCACTAAGAGTGGATCAGTGGTGTTTCCCCATCTCTTCCTTATCTTCTATCTTCTATGGATATTGGCTGTGCTCATCCTTGTGCCATATCCTATAATACCCCCTCTTGGAAAACACAAATATAGTTTATTAAGATTTCTGTGAACCCCTTTCTTCATATCCCCTACCAACTCCCACATCTGGAAGGTCCTCCTCTAGGAACACTCGACCTGTCCTCATTCCCACAACTATGTGAATATCCCTTCTCCATCCCCAGTTGGATGAATCTATCGTGGCCCCTATACAAAACTTACATTGTCCCCTTCTATAGGTTTTTTCAATGTTTTTTATTTTTTACATCACTCTCCTTTTTCTATTTTGCCTTGCCACACCATTGATGTAATTCGACTATTCTCTCTAGACATTCAAACATGGTTCGGTAGTGTTCTATTCCTTCATGCCCAGATGCTATTGACCCAACTATTCATGTTAAGGCATGATCTCACTATTCCTTCCAGTGAATCCTCTTAATGTCTATTCATATTAGTTCCGCATAATGGGTGTTGGACTAGGGTTGTCACTTCTTTTTTAGAGACATCTTCCATCACCCATTATTTTCATCTCGAGGGGTTGCTGTGAACGCATATGATTTCTTTTTTGTTTCGTCTTGTTTTATAATGATGCTGGGTATGTTCAGCTTGAGGGGGAGTGTTTGTAGTGTTTCTTGTTTTTCATTGATTTGTTTTCTTTAATTATGTATCAATTCTAGGTAGACCTAGCTTAAGGGGGATTGATGGATTTTGTATCCCACATCAAACTTTGGAATTTTTCCATCATTATAATACTTTGTAATTAAACTCCATGAACTTTGTTAGGAGGTATCTTGTGTATTAGGTCCAACTATCTATCATTATAAGACCTAGAAAGAGGTTGAGTTTACTATTAACTTCGTACATGCTACCAAGATGATATCAATTCCTCCATAAAATGGCTCCCAGTGAGCATTGTGAATTAAAGATTCAACTTGGGGACCTAGAGGTGAAGAAATATATCAAACAAAGCACTTCACCAGGGGATTATATTTAAACCATATTTTGAGTTTGATTGGATTTGTTGTCAAGAGGTCATTGGAACACATTTTTGGAGTGTTGGAAATGTTTTAAGACATTTTTATAGTGATTCAAGAAGTGAAATATGAAAAGGTCACAAAGCTATAGTGGACCTAATTTTTTTACACAGTTGACCATGTAATACTGCTGAGTTGACCTTCCAGTGTTATCAATGTAACTAAGAACAACAGATCACATTTGACCATGCAGTCCAATGCAGTCAACTATAACTATCTTTATGTAGATTATTTATTATGTATTTTTTATAAGTTTCTCAAGTAGGTAAATGCAAGAGGCATTATGTGGTCATGGGATTGTGGTTTTACTTTCACTATAATGGTTAATATTATGGGACTAGTAGTATCCCACAAACATTTTAAAAATTATGAAAAGGGAATACATCACTATATAAAATGAATTTTAGGATTGTGGGGATGTGGTATGGTCTCCTATTGAAGGAGATATTGTTGAGATAATATTGAACCGATGATTCTATAATGATCCTTTGACATGTAGAGTGATCCTATGTAGTTGGAGTCTCACATAATACTAACATATTGATCAATGTGGGAGAAATATAAGTGAAAAAATAGATAAATATTACATTTATATATATTGAGAGATTATTGAATATTTGAGTTTTCTACAGACTTTATATAACTTAATAAATCTATATTTATAATTCAAGTTTTTATGGAAATGAAAGATAAAAATTATTAGAAGATTAGATTCATATGAATAAGAAGAGATCATACCTAAATAAGTGTATCTAATTCACATACATTCAAGATGAATAATATAGTCCATGAAGATAATATTATGTTAAGTCCACTAATCTATTATTTATATGTGGGAGTGAATCACATAGGTAGTGATCCAAGGGGAGACAATGAGACACACCTAAATATTATAATGCAATTAACCTAGGACCTACCTGAAACCCATAAATGATAGTGAATTAGTAGATTCATACATTTTAGAAATGAGATGATATTTTTCCTTAGATTATCCCCACCTGGGGTAAACCAAGTAAATTATAAGACCAAAGGCTATCCTCCACCACAATATAATTCTCTTTGGCTAATTGACTTATTATTTTGTTCTCCAGCAAGAATCTCTTTCCATTGGGAGGCTCATTTACCTCCCACCATTGAAAAGGCTTTTTCATAGGGTAGAGAACACTTGGGAATTATATACCATGCTCAATGTTGGTAGTATTTTCCAAGACAGTTCTACTACCTTGATTTTTCTAGTGGGGTAGGCATGGCTATGTGGTGGATGGAAAAACCCCGCCAACCCATCAAGTGGATAAGGGAGTGGGAAGGGCTAGCAACATACTATAAATGGGTCACTATCCTAGGGGTTTTAGAAATTATCTTTGTAGCACATCTTATCCCATCAATAATTGTGTGGTATTTTGTGAGGTTGTTTCCCGGTATATTCAAGAGAGCTAATTATGAAAGATATTCTCGTTATAATTGTGAGGGAGTGTGTACCCACTTTTACCCATAGTGTGATTATTCTATTTTCCTATGTTTTTCTATCAATTTATTTTATGGGGTTTTACACATTAAATATGGTGTCATTTATTTCTTCTTTTTTTACACTTTATTTTTTCTTATAATTATCACCTCACCAATGTGACAATAATTTTTGATCAGAATAAGTTGTATTAGACCATGGTTCTAGATCAATTTTGTTCAATTTTTTAGATATTAATAAGTCTTTTAAATTTGAGGATTCTTTGTAATTTAAACTGCAATTGATCTTTCACATCAAAAAAATATTAAGATTATTAAATACCATATTGTGAAATAGAGGAGTTTATAGACTAACGACATGTGTATATGATAGTGAAATTTGAGATCGAGAAATTAAACAAGAATAATTTTCCATTTTGGAAAATTAAGATGCCGGTAGTGCTGTGAAAGGATAATTACTAGAAATTGGTGAAAGACTAGAAGGTGTAATTATAGAGAGTGGTTCATGTGGATGTATGAATCTTGAAATGGAAGGAAAGTACTTCTAAAAGTGGAGAAATTCTTATTAGTGAAGCGGTAACAAATTATAGGGGTTGAAAAAATTTCAACAATTCAAGGATAATTGACTTGGGAGAAACATGGAACATGGCATCTCGATGGGAATGATTTCATCAGTATAAAACTATCTCAGAAGGACTTATGTACATGGGGAACAATCACCCCTAGAAGATCGTTGGAATCATTACCATAAAATTGAAGATGCATGATGGTATTTTTAAAACCATCCAAGGAGTATTCCATGTGAAGGGATTGAAGAATAACATATTTTATTTAGAACAGTTTGATGAGATCAGATGAAAGACTCGCACCGAGAATGGACATATGAGAATTGTGAATGGCCAGCTTGTGGTGGTGAGGGCATAGTAGATCTCAAAGAACTTGAACATGTTTATGGGTGAAACATACAAGGAGGTGGAAATTTTTATGACATTAACGATATTAATAGAAGCATTGATGGAATTATAGAATCATAATCTCGGTCATATTTCTGAATGATGCCTAAATATTCTTGTTTACCAGAAGTTTTTGTATGGACTTGAAAAGGAATACTTACCATTTTTTGAGCATTCTGTTTTAATCAAACAACACATGTTAAAGTTCAAGATGTATAAATTAAGAAACAAAGAGATCTTAGAGTTGATACATTCTGATGTTCGGAAAACACCAGTTATATCCATGGGAGGAGAAAGTAACTTTGTATACTTCATTGATTATTATTCCAAGATATGTTGGGTGTATCTATTCAAGAGGAAAGTAGATGTTTTTTAAGTCTTCAAAAATTTCAAATAATAGAAGGATCATGAATCTGGAAATAAAATCAAGTGTTTTAGGACTAATAATGGTGGAAAATATACAATTGAGAAATTTGATACTTTTTTTCAATAAGAATTTATCAAGAGACAGTTCATGGTGGCCTACACTTCTTAGTAGAATAGAGTGGTAGAGTAGATGAATAGAACCCTGTTGAATAAAACAAGGGTAATGTTGAAGATTCTCAGAATTTCCAATACATTTTGAATATAAATAGTTATAACTATCTATTATGTGATCAAATAATCTCCTTCGACGAAGATTGATATGAAAACACTAATACATATGTGGACTAGTAAACCGAATGACTATCCTAAGTTACATACTTTTGGAAGTCCTGTATATGCATTTTTTAATGACAAGAACTGATCAAGGTTGGATTTGAGATCTACGAAATGTATCTTATTGTGATACATTGATGGTGTGAAGATGTATCATTTGTGAGACCCCACTTCCCACAAACTTATCATAAAAAAATATTTCATTTTTGTAAAAGACGGGGTGAAAATGACAATTGATTGATACATGGAGAAAGAGAATAAATAAACTAAAAAAATTAAAGCAGAGGAAATATCAAAGGAAGAAATAGTTTCCCCTTATGCATTACCAGATCATGATGATAAACTACCAGTTAAGTCTAGACAATGATGGTTAACTCGAGAGAAAAGCGCACTAGTATGACACTCAGACTATGTTACTGAGAGAAATATTACTCTAACAAACCATTCTTTTCATACCCAAATATTAAATCTATTTAGATGAATATTCAATACATAATAATACTACCCATGCTAGAATCATAACGTTTTAGCGTCTTTAGATATTATATTTACAATATTATTATTTTATGAAAGATATTTAACATCTCCCAGAAAGATATTCTCACATAGAACTCCTCTTCAGCATACCCTACCAAAACATTTATTCATCACTTTGTTTAAGGAAACATAATAAATGTTGAGATCAGATGCTCAGTAAGGATAAATATAGGAGACATCAACCTATGATCATATTAAGAAATAAGATAAGAATAAGGTTATGTGATCATGACCACAACATACGAAGTTCATACCTGATAGAGTTGTGCAAGAGGAGGGTCCTTCTAGCAGTCGGTTGGGTAATCGGTCCAGACCTCCTATTCATTACACTAACCTAAGAAGGGGAGGGTTTCATAATATTCACAAGTAATATTTTATTTTTGGTCTTTAGTTAGTAAGTTATTTTTTCTTAGGTGTTTAGTTTTTCTTGGTTTGGATTTTAATTAAAGGGGGGGGGGGACTTTGTGTGGGAATTTTTATACAAGGCAGTTGGTCGGTTTTAGCCTAGGCTTTTAGAGAGTAAAATATTACCTGATATTCTCCAGAAGTTCCATATAATTCTTTCTTGGTAGCATAATTGAAATAGTATAAGCTATCTTTCTTGAAGTATTATCTTGTATATATATTCTAAAACTCATAATCGCATTTATTTTCTATCAATTTTGTTCTTTCATTGAGAGATTTTTTGATATAGATTTATAGAGATGTTCTTAAGAAACACTAGATTGAACCATTCAATACCAATATATGCTAGTGTGTAGAGAGATTCAGCTAGAAATTGTGGAAACGATGGTCACCACTATGAAGTATACTGTATTATACATGGAGACTTATATTTTAGAGATGTGATTGGAATTATGGGACCTCCTAGTAGTGATGGAATGACTTGAGGGTGGGAAGGTAGAAAGCGTGGTTCAGAATAACAGAAAGGGTAAGTCAACTGATGAAGGTAGAAGTGGTACTCAGATGTAGGAGGGAATGTGAAGGATAGAGAGAAGTATGAGAATATAAGTGATTATCGAATCTAAGTAAGAGAAGAGTTATTTGAGGTCTCAAGGATGGTATAAATACCGATATTCTATGGATATGATATGGAATCATGGATCACTCAAGTTGAGACTTAATTCTTGATTCACCAAACAAGGGAGGATTTGAAGGTTCCAATGGTGCAATTATGTAAGGAAGGAGTACCTTATTATTGGATGATATTTTTAAAGTAAACCAGTGCAGAATTAACTTGCAAATAGCTCAAAGAAGAGTTGCTCAGCCAATTCGACAATGTGTTAAAAGAATATTCAGAGATCTATTTGAATGGGCTTCAGAAAGTGGGAATAATGGAGAAATATATTGATTACTTTGAGAAGATATCCATGAATATCCCAGAATTAAAACATTTATGGAACATGATTCTATTCATAGTTGTATTGAGACCTTTAATTGGAAGTTATGTGATTACACTTTAAGCTTCCAACAAGACACACCTTCTTACTTTTTCCATAAGGGTTGAGAGGGAGATTATAGTGAAATGAATCATAAAGAATCCAAATCCACACAGTAGGAAGATTAGTTCTAGAGGATCCGAGTGAGCCTGGACTTCATGTACAAGGAAGTTTGTACCTGCATCAGAATTGGAAAAAAGGTAAAAGAGGGGTAACTATGATCTTTGGCGGAGAGGATTTTGAAATTTATCAAGAGAATAATTTTAAGAGAGGAAAGAAAAGTGTATTTGTTATACTTGTGGAAAAAGGTTAATCCTGGGAACTAATGTTAAGGAAAGTGTTTTAAATTGAGGGCTTGGGAATATTTGTAGTCCCATGAAAATGGAGATAAAGAATCTGATGAAATAACAGAGAAAGATGGAATGATAGGGGACATTATGGAAATGGAGATCCTTGGAACAACAACCAATGAGTTTAAAGGAAAGAAGGTTGGGAATACAAATTATATGTGGGTGGAAGAAAATATAGGATGTGTAAAATTGCTTATTTTGGTATATCATGGTGTTGGTCATAATTTTATTTCAAAATAGATATTGAAATATATTGAAATAAACATTTTGGAGACTAATCTATTTTTTTTATAAAAATGGGAGATGGGCATTGGGTGATTTCCAATGGTTTTTTCAGGTCCTTGAAAGTAGATTTGTTAGAAGAGGAATTTGATATTTATTATTATTTTTTGATACCTCTAGACTAGATCTAGTAATGGGAATATCATGGTTGGAAACATTGGGGTATGTTACCATATATTGGAAGAACATGACAATGGAATTTTTTTGGAAAGGGAGGAATATTTTGATTTAGGGGGCATGTCAAGAACAATGTTTATCTATAGATTTAGAAGAATACTTATGGGTAGAGAAATGTGTGGTAAAATGTTTGTAGTGGATTTGTGTAGGAAGGTTAGTCTTGGAAGATACCGAATTGAGTCCATCTCAATAGTTGTAGCTACAAAGGATGTTGATCTAGTATAGAAAAAGTCTTTGAGATATCCTTGAGATTTATTCCTGAGAGGGAAACTGATCATTCCACCATATTAAAAGTAAGGGAAGATCTATTCAATATCTAACCTTAAAAATACACACTTCATATAAAAAATGAGGTAGAAAATAAGGTTTCAGAGTTTTTAGCACATGGTTACATCCAACATAGTAACGATCCATATTCAAGTCCTACAATATTGGTCAAAAATATGGATGGAGGCTCGGGGATGCATATAGATTACAATGAATTTAATAAGTTGATGGTGCCTGATCGGTTTCCGATTCTAGTGATAGAAGAGTTTGATGAATGAGAAACATGGGGAGAAATATTATACTAAGATGGATTTGAAATCTGATTTTAATCAAGTGACAATGAAGGATGATGATATAGAGAAAATGAATTTACAAACTCGTTAGGGTAATTACAATTAATTATTAATTCCATTTAGATTAATGAATGCTCTAACTACTTTTCAAGCTATAATGAATGATCTTTTTTATCCTTTGATGCACTGAGGGTTATTAGTGTTCTTTGATGATATAATGATTTACAGTGGGAAGTGGGAAGAACATTTGGGAAAACTATGTTCATTATTACAATGTATGTAGTAAAATGAATTTATATACAATTAAAATAAGTGTTCATTTAGGAATAAATTGGTAAAGTACTTGGGACACATTATTTCAGAATATTGAGTATCCATGGATCCTAAGAAACATGAGGATGTTAATCAGTGGAGGGTGCCAAAAAATGTAAAATAATTTTGAGGGTGTTTAGCCTAATAGGTTATTACCATAAATTTATAAGAGATAGTAAGGACTTTAACAGTGTTGACTGAGAAAGATTGATTTTGGTTGTCTTTTTAAGTATAAGAATCTTTTGAAAAATTAAAGGACAGTATGAGTTCTTATCCTATATTGCAAGTGCCAGATTTTTCTAAAGGTTTTATAGTAAAATGTGATGCTTCAGGTTCTAGTTTAGGGGCAATATTGCTAAAAGAGGGGTGACCACTTACTTATTTTAGGAAGGCATTATCTGATGAATATTTAGAAAAATATGTTTATGAAAAGGCACCTATGGGATTTGTTCTATCTATTCAGCATTGGAAACAATACATAGGGGATAAAAAATTTAAGTTTATAATGATCATTGAAGTCTCAAGAATTTTTTGAATCAAATTATAATATTAATAGACCAATAGTGTTGGCATGAAAAAATATTAGGTTATTATTTTGAGGTTATTTACAAACATGGAAGGATGAATAAAGTATAAAATACTTTATAAAGGTCAGAAGTTGGAGAAAACATGGCTATAGATATTTCCCAACCTAGTTGGGAAGAAATTAAATTTGTTAAGGAGGAGATACTTCAAGATGATAGGCTAAAAAAATTGGTTTAAACCTTGAAATAATACAAGGTAACACAGCCTAACTACACCTATTAGGATGGTCTGTTATTTTATAAAACATAAATTAGTTTTGTCCCATAAATCAGTTCTAATTCCAAAACTACTATAGTTTTTTCACTCATATCCTACAGGATGACATTTAGTCTATTTTATTTCTTTTAAATGGATGGAAAATGTATAATTTTGGGATAGAATGACTTAGGGAGTACAATAGTATGTCAAAGATTGTAGTGTATGCCAAAAAAATAAATATGAGGTACTTAGTACAACAAACTACTTCAAATTCTTCCAATACTTGACTTGATTTGGGAAGAAGTGTCCATGAATTTTATGTGAGGACTTCCTAAATTACTGGGATATGAAGTAATACTGGTGTTAGGAGATATATTAAGTAAGTATACACACTTTATTCCACTAAACACCATCATAAAAAAAATTTGTTGATGAAGTGTTTATGAAGGGATTTGTACTTTTACATGGATTTCCCAAAGAAATAGTCATTGATAAAGATCCTTTGTTTAATATTTTATTTTGGAAGTAACTTTTTAAGTTGTAAGGAAATCCTTTGATAATTATTTATTCTTATCACCCACAATCTGATGGTTAGATAGAGGTTGTGAATAGATGTTTGGAGATGTATTTTCGGTGTTTCTCCTCAGATCATCCAAAGCAGTGGGTTATGTGGTTTTATTAGGAAGAGTATTGATACAACACCTCTTTTTTATACATATATAGTAAAGGCACTATTTGAGATCATATATAGATGCAAGACACTACATATTTTTCATTATTATAAGGGAGAGGTAGTGTTCGAGGCAATTTCTTTATTTCTAGTTGATTGCGATGAAGCTTTTAAGAAACCTTGAGAAAACCTCCAACATGCGCAACACTTTATGGTAAAATATGAAAAATGACATTGGAGGGAGGTGAGATTTAAATTTGGTGATTTGATACGGGTTATGTTGAGGGAAAATAGGCCTATAACAATAACCAAAATTAACCCAAAGTTGATTTCTAGGTATTATAGACCATATGAAGTATAGAGACAGGTTGGTTTTGTTACCTACAGACTTAAACTTCTAGTTAATACAAGATTACATCCAGTAATTCATGTGTCTCAATTGAAAGTTTTAAGTGGATTCCTACCTATAGATACATTTATACCTTCTATTTTTTTGAGAAAAAGGTTTATCTAAAGGTAGTTTTACCAAAAAAAATTCAAGGGAAAACACTAAAATGGCTTATCAAATGTCCTGAAATATCTAAAGAAGAGGCTACTTAGGAGGATGTGAGGGTGAAACAAGCAAAATTTTCTTATTTTCACCTTAGGTCCAAGGTAAATTTTTAGGAAGTAGGTATTTATAGGTCTATTCAAGAGGAGGGCCCTTCCATTAGTCGGTTTGGTAATCAGTCTAGACCTCAAGTGATGTTCACATACAAGAGAATGGGAAGGGTTAAAAAGAATCATGGCTAATATTGTATTTTTGGTTTTTAGCTAGTTAGTTAGTTTTTATCAGGTTGTTAGTTTTAATAGGGTGGGATATTAATTGTATGGGTGGAAAATTTGGGTGGGAATTCTGTTAGACGGTAGTTGTTAGGCTCTAAACTAGGCTTAATGAGGGTGATGTCTTCTAGGAGATTCTCTAGATGGTCCATGTAATTCTTCCTTGGTAGCATAATTAAAGTATTAAGAGTTATTTTTCATGAATTATTCTCTGGTATATCTCTTATAAAACTCTTAATATCATCTATTTTATATCAATACCCATCATTTAATAGATAATAAACATGATTTATGGAATAAATATTAACATTTTAGAAAACATGGTCTATAAGAGTGAAAAATCATCATAAATCAATCATGATATATAAGATCATGTCCTAAAAGTGTGGAGCCATCATAAATATAGATTACCATTTCATATGTAAAGTTTAAATAACAATAACATTAACATATTAGATCAAGACACACCTATTTCCCATAGTGGATCAGGATGCACCTGTTTCCCATAGTAGATAAAGCCCATATACTTGTTTCCCATTGTTATCTAATTAGATATAAAGATTTACCTAATGAATTGGAAATATATACAACTCCCACCCATCACATAATTATAACCATAAATATGTGTTCCCCAAGAATATAGATCATTCATCATATAAGAACCCATGAAATGAAATGGGGTTCATAAAAATTTCATCATAGCATAACCTATGAAAGAGAAATGATTTTCATAAATATTATGTCATCCTAAACATAAAAATCCATATAAATAATAAATATAATATCCTTGAATAATATCCCTAATAAATCATAAGTAATATAGAAAAATATTATCATAGATAGAGAATTATTTTAAGAGATCACATGAAGTAATCCTTAAAAAACAAATAACATTTCCATGTTCAAACAATTTTTTTTAAAGAGCCACAAAAGTATATAGGAAAAAATTTTCTTTGAAAATAACTTTGTAAGTTTGTAAAGGAAACATAAAATCATTAAGAAATCATGATGGTGGAAAATACTCTCACACTGTATAAGTTAAAAAAATATTCATTTCATACTTTTTTTAGATAAGTCACAAATACCATCATTTAAGAAACGAAAAAATGATCCTTTCAAACCATTTTTTAATAAGTCAAACATGAGTAAAAATGACTGTAAGAAATAAGAAGAAAATATTAAAAACATTGTTCTAAACAATTTTGGAAAACATGGACATAGAATAAAAATATAGTTTTAAGGGAAAATTTAAAAAGATAATTTTTAAAAGAATTCCCCTTATAATTATCATTTCATTGAAGAGATCATTTATCAACAAAACTAATTATGTGTATCATATGTAAATCCATATAGAATAATTGTAAATAAAACATAAGATATTTAAAAGTAATCTCACACATAATATTAACATGGAATAATAAATTAAGTATAATTTTAACCCTATTAATGTAAATTATGTTAAGAAATACCTTACCACTTTATAATGAGTCTAATCCTATACCCAATAAAAGTAATAATTATCAAATGAAACATTGAATACCATAAAGATAATGAGATTAATGATATGATATATCAAAGGGTAGTACATACATCCAAAAAATAAATAATCGGTGATCATGGAATATATATCATAGAATTAAAAGTGATACAATAAACCTTTACCATATGATTCCCTTTAATTTTGTATGCTTTAACCTACTCTTTAAAATCCCCTCCTTGAAGGACCCCTTAAGGAACTTGGAATTAGTCTTTGGGTGAGAAAAAAAAAACTTGGACATGGGGAGAGTGAAGAGGAGAGGTTTTGATATATATTTTAATAGATTAAATGATTTTGAAGATAAAGGGGGTGGTGATTCGTTGTATGTATACTTGAAGAGTGGTGGTTTTAAGTGATTAAATAATGATTATTCTGTATTTAAGGCGAACCACATTTGAATAACATTAATTTAAGAGAATTTGGATAATAATTAATTTTTAAAATTCTATTTAAGGTTTAGAAACACATCAACCACCCATTTAATGGTTTATTTTTTAGATATTTTATGATTTTACCTTTTAACTTTAAACCGCTACATTAATTTACCCAAACTAGAGTAAATATTTTTTTACCACAACAAAAATTTTATGCCTAAAAATTAAAATGAAATTATAACCTAATTTGGACCTCTTTATTAAAAATATGTAATCCATTTTTAAATATTTAAAACGTTGAAGTTTCAAAATTACATTTAATATTAAACCATCAAAATGCATAAAAAAACATTTTTTTGGCAAATTGTGTTTTTAAGACCAAAAATGTACTCATACCAAAATAAGGTATAAATATTATTTAAATGTAATTAATTAGAATATATAAAACTAAAAATTACTGATGTTTCTTTGAGATCAATTTAAAATCATAAATGAATTTTTAATATAAAGAAAATGAGGGTTTTATAAAAATTGGTATTTTTTACTATCCACTGAAAAATTAAACATTTAAGAAAGTTATCAAATATTATTACTAACATAATTTTGTCCTTATGAATCCAAAAATTATTTTAATTTTATCAAATAAATTTTATGAAAGTTTCAAAAGGTAAATATATTTATTTTTTCATAGAAATAAATAAAAATAGTTTGTCTAAGAAAACATATATTTGAAGAATAAAATGATTTTACTAAAAATTATGTAAAAACTCACAAAGAATTAATTAATAAATTAAAAATGTGTTGGATAATTATATATTTCATAATGTGATTAATATAATTCATTCCCTCCAATTTAGGAGTTATGTTATATTGGTCATGTTAAAATAATAATATTTTGGAGTTCGTTTAAGTTCGATGTTCTGTGAAAAAGTATCAAAGAGAATAAATTTATTAAAAATGATACATATCATAAAGTCTCAGGGTGTTATATTCTTCCCCAATTTAAATGAATTTATCCCCTAAAATTAATCCTTAGGATAAAAAATAAAGATATATCTACCTCATCACATCCGTAGGTTACCACGTAGCTTCCTCAAATTGGTGGTTTAACCACTGAAATTTAGCTAGGTGAGTGGTCTTGCTTCGCATAAATTTATCTATATGATCCATAATATCTATAGGTTATTTTTCATAAGAAATATCTTTACCCAATGGTATAACCTCTGATTTTATTATATGTGAAGGATCATATATATACTTCCTTAGGAAAGATACTTGGAACACATCAAGAAATTGAGAGGGATTTATTGGAAGCACCAAATGATAAGCTACCATCTTGATATGATAAAGTATTTCAAAGGGAATAATATACCTAGGGTTTAGTTGTACCTTATTTCTTCCATAGATAAATTAATAGAAATACCTTCTCACCGACATCAAATTCTAGATAGCATCGATAATTATACATTTCATTTATCTTTGTGTTGTCTTTATGTGTTGTTGAATGACCATAACCTTATTTTTCATCCAATTAGTCTACTCAGGTCATAAAAAATTCCTTTCTAAAACTTAATTCTATTAAATTGGAGTTCTACACTACTTTATATAAAGTTTTTCATATGGATCCATCTGAATTCTCGAGTGAAAGGTGTTCTTTTAGGAAATATTAACTGGAGGGAGGAGTTGTTTCAAATCACCTTTTAAATATATAGAAAAAAATTAGTATATAATTTAGAGTTTGAACTATTCTATTATACTAACCATATTCTTGAGGATTATACAGAGTGACTAACTCAACTCTGTATCAAGATATTACCAAGGACTTCACTAAAACTTTGAGGTAAACCTCATATCCCAATAAGATACAATTGAATATGGTAATCCATGAAACTTTACAAATTTCTTAATATATATTCTCTCAATAATATCTGAGATAAATATTCTCTAAATGAAGTTTTCAAAATTCATAAGGAGATTAACTAAAACCCATAATTACTTCAATATAAAAAATAAGATAATCCATAAAGGATACCAATACATTTAATCATATGTCCACAAAGTGTAAAGGCATTCCTCCTTGAAATTATTTGTCACATATACAAAACCAAAGGGTTTTATTTCTGTAAATTTCTATTAATCATGATACACTCCCATCATATAAAAACTTAAAAAGGGGTGTAATCACATAAATCCATGATGGAATCCACAACTCTTATATTAATATTACATAGATACATATACACTAACAAAATTTAATTCACTTTTTATTCCTTATACAAGCTCTTATATTATATAAAAATAGTTTCCTTACAATATTAGGTTCATAATTTTATCAATAAAATATCAAATGTGATATCATTATTATATAATACATGTAAAAGGATACATTCACAATAAATTTCTCTTAAGAATGAACAATATTATATCCATAAAAAATCAAACATGAAACTCACAACTAGGGATGGGAGAATAAGAGTTACCTAATTATCATGATTCACTACATCCATTGGGATTTTATAAGCTTTACCTTGGTCCTCTATCTTCAAATATTGTTGTGTATTATCATCCATATTACACCTTGGAATGGGAAATTTATTTTCATAATGTCCAAACTCTTATAACTTGAAACTCTATAGTGTGTGTGGTGCATTAGTTTCCATCCCTTCCTCTATTGTAATAACCAAACCATTAATTAAATTTCAATATTAATGGAATTTATAACTCATCTTTCCAAATTTGAAGCACATACTTGTTCCATTCAAACACTTAACTTGATATTTCTTCCAAAATTTATGACATGTATATGACTGGAATATATTTTCAATATGTGATTTATTCAAGTTTTCATAAGATTAGATCTTTCTTTTCTTTTTAAAACCATTAGAATGGTGGGAATATCTTATTTCAATTAATACTTTTAGTGCACATTTAATGATTTCTTTGTAGCTACTAAAGTTTATTATTGCTAATTTTATTATGAAACTAGTTTTTAGGCCACTAATGAATCAATAAATTTCACTTTCAAGGATGATAATTAAACTAGAAGAATACCTTGAAATCATTGTAGAATTTTACTCATAGGTACCCATAGATTCTTTATCCTTTTTCTTTAGCTCAAGAAATTTACTCTCCATCTTTATATGTAGAATATGAGTAAAGTACATAATAAATAATATTCCATTAAACTCATCCCATAACATGGATTCAATCTCTTACACTTACCTCATATTCTTGATAAGATTCCACCATTTATCTGCTTCACCTTCTAGATGATAAAGAGTTAGAGAAATTTTTTAATGTCCCAAGAATTGAAGAATAGAAAATATTTTCTCAAGGGTTTTGATCCATCACTCTAAAACTAGTGGATTACAAGACCCACTATAAAATGTGGGTATTTCCTTATTAAATATTCAATAGTACATTGTTCCCTCCTTCGATCATTTTAAAACTCAGCATGATTCATAGCCTGAGAAGGTTGTGTGAGTATACATGAAAGATTATGCATTCCTGCTCTTATAAAATTTTGTTTTTATGGAGTAAAACCATTTCATTTTTCATCACACTCAATGTTAATGTAGATCCATGGGGTTTCATCTATTGACTAAAACCAGAAAGTATACTGTGAGAAACACTAATCATAGTAGATAACAACATAATTCTGACAAATAATTTATAAAATTTTTAAATCATGAAACCTTTATCAATGAAACCTCTGGTTTAAACTAGGCCATTCATTATCATTTAAAAAACATTAGGATTTCATCTTATACATAGCCTTATCCCCAGGGTTTTCATAAAAGGTTTCTAACCCTAATCTCCAAAGATCGTCTAAACCCTACTCTAATAAAAAATATAATGGCCCATTATTTTCATACAAAAATATTATATATATTTAGATAAATATTCAATAAATAAAAATATAAACCATTCCATAACTGTAAATACAACATCCCTCCATTTTTTACATAACTTTTCATTACATTTTACAAATAGAGGATCTTTAAAGTCTAGTGTCTTGGAAAAAAGGTACATACTACATGAAAACATAATATAATATTTTAATCCCCTTGAAAATATTATTTAAAATTTCATCCTAAGTACAATTACTACATCTCATAACTTGAGGACATACATCAATGAAAAGGGTGAGCAGAAGGCCCAGTATGGGTAAACCAGGGAATCAGTTTACTTGTGATACCAATAAGAACTTGATGAAATACAAAAAGACATGGGAAATGGAAATATAGTAATATAATAATAAAAATAACATGAATAATAACTTAAAAATGTGTCTGAAACATTTAATTTATAAATTATAATCATATCACCAAGATCCATCCGCAAGGAGTCATAAAAATTACCAAGGTTATTCACCAAGGTATCATAAAAATTATCATATCTAGAGATTACTTTATTTAACAAATTAATTAGAGAACTATCAGGGTGAAACCTTAATAAGTATTTATTTTCATGTGATCCAAATAGATAATAATAAAAAATTTCATAAATAAACCAAATATAATAAAAGAAATGGGTTTTATATCAAAATTGTGACATTTTAAAAAGTGATTAAAAAAAACGATCATTATATCATTGATAAACCATGGAAAGGGAATGAGGGTTTTATGTATATAAATTCCAGAATAAAATATATCATTTTAATGTATTTATTAATACCACAAGGAAATTAATATGTTTGGGATTTCACATAAATAAAATAAGAGAATTTCTTGAGAAAAAGAGATAGATTTTGAGAGGAAAATTCTACATCATAACGGCTATGCAACATGGTTTTAGAAAACATTAAAAAATAGGGGACATGGGATTAACATTCATAAATAAATCATAATATAGTATAGTGAAATAATAAAATGGAAATAAGAACATTGCATGGAAACTTAAAATACATACCAAATAGAATAGAATTTGAATGGAAAAAGAGATGTTGAGAATTCCCTTAAAAAAATTCAGTAGCCTAACAACATCACTTAAAACATCATAAAATGAGTTAATGAGAGAGAAAATAGTCTCTAACATTTTGGAAATAAAATTGAAAACAATAAGGATATAGAATAACAGACACCAACATAAGAAAATGGAAACTAAAAGACATAACATAAAAGAAGTATTGACTAAAAGAGAAGGGTGAAAGGCTCCCTTACCTTGAAGAGTAACTTCAAAAACTAAAAGGTTGGGACCTTGGAGGATTGAGAGAACCATGGGAGGACTAATTGGTAGGTAAAAAGACCACATATTCTTTGAGGATGAATTTGTTATGAATTGAATAAAGGAATGAGTTGGTATTTATAGAAAAAGTGAGGGAATATTTTATTAATTTCTAAGGGACACCTCATTAGCAGTATTTAAAAAACCATGGGAATGCCCACGGTATTTGCCCATGGTATTGGCCACATGGGACACATAATACAATATGTTAATCCAAATGATTTTAAAATCATTTTAAATTTCATATTACATCATTATGAGGTCACAAAACACATCGATAACTAAAAAACTATATTTTTACTATTCACCCAAAAAACAAAACATTTTATAAAAATATCATTAATTAACCATAACATAATACAGATTTTATGAATTAAAAAATGAACTCTATTTTATTAAAATAATTTTATAAATATGAGATATTTATTTTTTAAGTAAAATCACTATTTACCTGAAAAATTACTAATACTTAATGAATAATTTCTAAAATAGTTATTTACTTATGCTATTATATCATATTAACATTAAAGATGCCTAAATTATATTTATACTTAATTAAGTTAGGTTACTATTCCATTGGTCACATTACTATTCATAAGGGTAATATTACTATTCATAATTTACTATTCACTAAAAATTAATTGAGCTTGTCAGACTCTAAATTTCTTACTAGTCATAACTGTATATGTCCATTTTTGGAAATTATTTCACATTATTAATTATTTAAAGTGTAAAAAATATTTTAAAATACTATTTCTTTTAATATTCATCAATAATACGAAACTTATTGGAACAAAAAACTAAAAAATCATCCTATATTTATTTTTACATTTAAAATTCTAAAATTATGGTTATTTTACCATAATAAAAATTTCATTTATACAAAAGGATTACACAAAGTAACTAAGGCCTTGTTACATAGCCTCTTATAACACCTACATAGGACCTAAACATAAGGTGTAAAATGGTGACATAATCTTGGGGTGGCTCAGACAACATTGCCCGAGTAGTGATTTCTATCAGCTTGAACTTCTCCCATAACTGATTATATTCAATATTAACATGTTGAATCACGACTTGGGCTTGGTCTAGAGAAAATCCAAGTGATGCTAACTACTTCCCAAGATCCAATAAATGGTCTTAGTATGGACCGAGTCTACTGGATGAGGCCATTGACTCTTCTTTCTATGTTAATTAACCATGATCATTTGTATTTATAAAAAACAGTCATAATGTTAAGAGTTTAGTTTCCAATGGTCATACAAACTAAGAGTCATAATTAACCAATTGTTATATAACAATTGAAACCCAAAGGCCTCATTTCAATTATACTCACTTCATTAATAAAATGATATAGTTTTGTTGAGTACAAAATAAAATAACACAAAAATTCAGAGAAAAAATATTATTCAAAAGTTTGGGTCATTACATTATTCCCTTCTTCAAAAATTTATTCCTTGGAATTTCAACTCGTAGCCTTAGAAAAGAAAAGGCATGTGTACTTTGGCCTCATAGACTCCTCTGATTCCCACGTGGCTTCTTCATATTTGTGGTTCCTCCACAACACTTTTAACAAAGTGGGTAATCTTATTATGGAGAACCTTATCTATATGATTCAAGATCTCCATCGGATGCTCCCCATAAGAGAGGTCATGTTCCAATTGTACCACCTCTGGATTTAGTACATGTGAAGGGTCAACTATGTACTTCCTCAAGAGGGATACATGGAAGAAATCATGAACTTGTGTTAGATTTGGAAGAAGTGAAAGCCGATAGGCCAATGATCCTACGCGATAAAGGATTTCATAGGGGCCAAGGTACCTAGGGATAAGCTTCCATTTCTTCCCAAACCTCATGACTCTATTCCAAGGTGAAATTTGAATAAATACTTTTTCACTAACATCAAACTCCAAGACCCTTCGATAGATGCCGACATAGCTTTTTTGATGACTCTGATCAGCCTTAATGTGTTGTTGGATGTCATGAACCTTTTCTGTTATCTCTTTCACAAGATCTGTCCCAATAATATTTCTTTCACCAGATTCATCCCAACAAGTAGGAGCTCTACATCACTTCCCATATAGAGATTCATAGGGTTCCATTTGAATGCTCTAGTGGAAACTACTATTTTAAGAGAACTTAACTAATGGGAGATGTTGATTCTATCCACATTTAAATTCCATTGAGCATGTTCTCAACATGTCCTCAAATTTTTGAATAGTTATTTTAGATTAGATGTCAGTTTGGGGGTGATAGGCCATACTAAAATTCAATTCGGTACTGAGATCATGTTGAAGACTTCTCAATAATTTTGATGTGAACCTTGGATCATGATCATATATGATAGAAAGTGGAACTCCATGCAACCTTACCACTTCTTCACATAAATCATGACAAATTTATCAAGAGAGAAATCTTCCCAAATAGAGATAAAATGGGCAGTCTTGGTGATAGGGTCCACTATAACCCATATCTCATTGTTTTCATTGGAAGTTCTTGAGAGACTAGTGACAAAGACCATAATGATATTTTCCTACTTCCATGGTGGTATGAGTAGTGGTTGTAATACCCCTTTAGGAATTTGTTTCTCTGCCTTCACTTTCTGACATACCTGGCACCTTTTAGTGTAGTCAACAATCTCCTTTTTCATATTATGTCACCAATAATTATCACGAAGGTCCCTATACATTTTTGTGCTTCCATGATGTATAGAGAAAGTAGAGCTATGAGCTTCATATATCATCTCCTTCATCTTTTTTGGAATAGGTGGAACACATAGTCTTGTAAAAAATCTAAGTACACATTCCTGCTCAATATTTAACTTAGGAAACTTCCCGTCCTTCACAGTATCAAAATTCTTCTATAATAAAGGATCTTCTTTTAGATATTTCTTGATCTTCTTTAGCAATGACAGTTGAGAAATCATTTGGGATAGGGTTGATGATGTCCCTTCCCTTACAATTCCCATTTCTAGTTTCACAAGGTCTTTGATCAAGGGATATATTTAAATCCCCATGAAAGGTGATGTCGTGTGTCCTTTCAAATGATATTTGATTTTTGAGTACTTAGGTGCAGTAGAGTGGCTGACCAAGGTCGTCTCTAAAAGGAGGAAGTAAATTTAACAACATATTAAAGGAATTTTGAAAATAAAATAAAAGGAAATAAGAAAACTAATTAAAAAGATTTTTTTATTGTTTATAAATATAGAAGATGTTTTCTAGAAGAAGATTTTATTTTTTTTTGTTTTTTTTTTGAAATGAAGTTCGATTAAAATGACACAATAAGAAGGTATTTTTTTGAAAATATTTTAAAAAGTGTAATCAATCTAACTCTACCTATTCACTGAATTATTTATCATTATCATTTAAATTAACATCCAAATAATTATTATCCCCTAATTTGTTAACCCTATAACCCTATAGGAGTTAACTTAACCACAAAGATGAAATTACTTAAACTCTAGGCTAGCTTCGGAACATGAAATCGCAACACCTTGCTTTGATTGATGTTCTTAGGTTAGATTATGGTAATTGGTTAATTAGATAACATATAAACTCTATAAATGATAATTAATTGAGTTTTGGGATTATCTTTTAACTCTAAAAATTTATCTTGTGTGTTCTTGTATTACTGATTAACATAGCGCTCTCATAATTCACACAATTCCCGACCTCATGTGTTTTGTGTTAATTGTTCAATTTATTACTTAGTTTAATTTAAATTAAAAACTCAGTTCACCGATCATATTAATTGAATTAAATTATATTATTTATTCAAAATAAATGAATGAAGAAGGTTAGAGGTAGATCAATTACTAAAAAAACTATTCTTCCATGGGCGGTGTAGTCCTTGTAGAAATGTTTTGCATTTGCAAAGGTTTAGAGAGGGTAGAACCCAATCTCGTATCTACTCATGAATTACAACCCAAAGAGGAAGAATAACAAGGAAGATAAATTAACAAAACATATGAAAAAAATAAGAAATTAAAGAATAACTAAAGAGTTTATTATGCAAACAAAATTATTACAACATGAAGAAGAAGAAGAAGAAGAATAAGAAGAAGAAGGATTTGTCGAAGGGATCCTTGATTCAAGAGCTACCCTTATTTAAATGGTTGGAGAATTGGAGTGAATACACTTCTCCTATTACTTCAACTTCCCAATTCACGTCCCAACCCCTCCAAATGATAAAAATACTAATTTATAGAGTGGTGGGGATTCTAGGTTCGAAGTGGTTTCAAGTGTGAATGGGGAATCTCAGCCAAATATTTTTAGCCAAATTGAACCGCCCATTTCAACACCAAAAAGTGTGAATCAGATATCCTTACAGTAGGGTGATTTTTGATAAAATGAGTCCTAGATCTCTTCTAAAATTTTGGACCTAATACAAGAATAGATGAAGAAGTTATATCCCAAATACAGAACCCATGTCCAATCTAGTAAGTCCTGCCCAACTTTGAATTCATGGACCATTTTCACCAACCAAATGCATAATTTAGCTCCAATATCCTAAATTAAAGTTGTATCCCATTAAGTCAGTAACATATTTACAAAATTTTAACTTCAAATAATACATATAAAAAAAATTTATGTTTTAAATTCTACAGTAAATTTCAAAGGGTAAAACTAGAATTATCATCGAATTTTCAAATGAATGATCTAATCCCAAATATTTCATAAATGAACACATTTACCACAATTTGAGGAAATTATATCATTAATTATAAATAAAATGTTCAATAAAAATTTGTTTTATAAACTCTCCCACACATACCCTTTTTCACTCCTAGGGAAAACCTCATATCACGTATTCCGAAAAATTGTGACAAGCAAACATCAATATCAAATCAAAAAAAATTTTAAAACACATATCCTTGAGATCCAACAATTCAAAAACAAGAAACAAAATATATCATGCCTTATAAAAAACCATTATTTTAAGTTCTCCATTTATATCATTCAATATATTTCCACTTCATTTATCCTCCCATGCACAAAACACTTACCTCACTTGAATTTTCTCTTATCACACAAATGTTACTTTTTTAGCAATGTCTTTCTCATCCAAAATCATACAAGGGTCACCATACGCTTGATATATTCCTACATCACCACTCGATGGGAGTCAAAGACATATGTTTATCACGAGGACTATTTAGGGTTGTTCTGTGGATTTTTTGGTAGGATTTAGACGTGAAAAATTCTAAGGTTGAATGAGGGGAGCTTGACTCTTTTTGAAGAAAAATTGCATTAATCTAATTTACACTTAAATATGGTCTCCTATTCAATCCCCATATCATAAATTCATGTTCATAATCATGAAAAATAAAATAATTTTTACACCATTAGACATTTAAGCAGTAAAAATGTCAACCTTCTCAAACATGATTTTCTTGAAAGCTTCAGATAGGCACAACATTCTCCCTCTATTAGAAGCTCTATAAAGGCACAACTTCACTTATCATGAAAGATCAAAAAAGGTAAAAATTTCAATATAATAATTTCCTTTAGAAGAAAAAACATCTCTTCATAATTAAAATTTCCACCCAAAGTATCACAGAATGTGGTAGCACAACACAAGAAAACTTCCCCACACTTATAGGAAACTAGATTATGAAATTTCACTTCAGGAGTTGGTTGGATAGGGAAAATTGGCTTGTAATGTGGAAAACCTAAAAAAATGTTCATGAATTATAATGGATACAAGTATTAAATGTTCAAGGTAAGCCATTATAAAATGTATTCTTATGAAATAGTGTCTTTAATACAAAACAAATTCCTCAATCATTTAAAACATTAGCACACCAAACCCTCAAGTTTTGATAGGAATAAATCAAATTATGGTTAAATCAAGCATGGTTTGAGTCTCTTAATAATTGATGTAAATTTAAAGAATGTGAAAATAATGGTTCATAAGCCTTAAATTAATGTTATTTCAAATATAAATATAGTGAGATGTGGCATGGGATTCAAAATTCAGAGTACTTTTCATGAAATTACTAAATATTTTATCTTGAAACAAAGTCATTTTCAGCATTCATTTAAGCTTAGTTTCATGGTATAAACTATTTCACTTATTGATATGGATTTAAAAATGGTGATGGGAATCATTTTAGCTCAAAAGTTTCAAAAACACACAAAAAAATTGATAAATAAACACACAAAATTTGAAAAACACTAATTTTTTTTATGAAAATCATTGAAAAATCGGAAACAATTGAAATTACTAAAATAAAAGGATCCCTCCCCCACACTTAAAATATTGAATTTTCCTCAATGTAAACTCATGAGATGATATATGCACATGAAATGTATAATTTTAAATAAGACAAAAAAAGTTAAATGGTTCGAAACAGCCTGATATGCTCAAGTGATGATGGGGTCATGCAGTGTGATGAAATCCACTGCATCAGTAGGAAGTACCTCAATATATTTCTTCAAACATTTCCCATTGACTATAAATATCCTTCCTAAGTCATCTTGTGTTATCTCCACTGCACCATAAGGAAAAAAATTAGTCACAACATAAGGACCTAACCATCTATAACACAACTTACCAGGCATCTGCTTTAGTCGTAAACTGTAGAGAAGTACTTTCTCTCCAACATGAATCTCCATTTTTTGGATCATTCTATCATGATTTTATTTTGATCTTTCCTTGTAGAGCCTTGAGTTTTTAGATGAAGATAATAAAATCTCTTAAATATCTTGAATTTGCAACTTCCTTTGGATTCCAGCTTGGGCCAAATCCATGTTTCATTTTTTATAGCCCAATAAGCCTGATTCTCAACTTCCATGGGGAGATGGCACACTTTCCAAAAAATAATTTGAAATGGGGACATACCAGTGGATGTCTTTTATGTTTTCCTATAAGCCCAAATCACATCATCCAAGTTCTTTCTCCAATCTTTCCTATTCAGTTGCACAGTTTTCTCCAAATTTTGTTTCAACTATCTATTTGAAGCCTCAGCTTGGCCATTTGTTTGAGGGTGGTATGGTGTTGATGTTTTGTGGGTCACCCCATACTTCTGAAGGAGGGAAGCCAAATTCTGACTACAGAAGCGTGTCCCTTGGTCACTGATGATGGCCTTTGGTACTCCAAACCTACAAAAAATTAGTGTCTTGACAAAGTCTGATACAACATGAGAATCACCAGTCATGGTGGCCATAGCCTCCACCCATTTACTCACATAATAAACAACAACCAAAATATAAAAACCAAAGGAACAGGGAAAATGTCCCATAAAATTGATGCCCCATACATAAAAAATTTCACAGAATAATATGGGTTGTTGGGTCATCTCATGACTCCTAGAAATGTTCCCAGTGTGTTGGAAACGAAAAAATGACTTACAAAACACATGGGCATCATGGAATAAGCTAGGCCAATATAATCCAGAGTCTAAAACATTCATAGATGTCTGTTGGGGTCCAAAGTTTCCACCAAAAGTAAGTGTATAACAAAAATTTAAAACAGAATCCAACTCATGATCAGGAAATCAACTTCTAATAACTTGGTCAATACACATGCGCCATGGGTATGGATCATCCCAAACATAAAATCTTGACTCACTCATTGACTTTTGGACTTGATGTTTCTTTAAATTTTTAGGGATTTTAGAGGCTACAAGGTAGTTAACTAAATCATCATACCAAGGATGTGTACCTGAGACAGAATAAAGATGCTCATCAGGGAAAGTGTCCTGAAGTGGTACCTGGTCCAAAGTGTCATCCTCTAGTGTGTGAGTAAGCCTATTCATGTGGTCCACCACCATGTTTTCTAACCCCTTATTTTCCTTTATCTCAATATCAAATTATTGAATAAGAAGCATCTATCGGATAACTCTGGGCTTTGCATCTAGCTTCTTCAAGAGGCACCTCAGAGCTACATGGTAAAAAAAAACAACTACTTTAGATCCCAATAAATATGAGCAAAATTTATCTAAAGAGAATATGAAAGAAAGAAACTCCTTTTCCATGGTTGTGTAGTTTTATTGGGCTGAATCCAGTGTCCTCGATGCATAGGCAATCACATGTGAATATCCCTCCACCCTCTGAGATAAGACAACTCCAACTGCGAAGTTGGAGGCATCACACATAAGATCAAAAAGAATCTCCCACCATGGGGGTTGTATGATCGGTGGAGTGGTCAGAAAATTCTTTATCTCATCAAAGGAAGTCCTTCAAGAATCATGAAACACAAAATTATAATCCTTTTGAAGTAATCGTGACATTGGAAGAGAAATCTTACTATTTTTTTGATAAAGCACCGATAAAATCCTACTTTCCCTAGGAAAGATCTAAAATCACACACACATGAAGGATATAGTAAGGATGAAATAATATCTACCTTAGATTTATCAACCTCTATCCTATGTTTTGATAATACATGACCTAAGACAATGCCATGCTCTTCCATGAAATGACACTTTTCAATGTTCAAGACCAGATTCTTCTCAATACAATGATTAAAAAACTTTCCCAAACTACTTATAAATTAATCGAATGGGGATAAATAAACTGTAAAATCATCCATAAATATCTCTATGTAGGTCTCAACAAAATCAGAAAAAATACTCACCATGCATCTCTGGAAGGTACCTAGGGTGTTCCAAAGTCCAAATGGCATCCTCCAGTAGAAAAATGTTCTGAAGGGACTGGTGAATGTAGTCTTCTCCTAATCCTCAGGAACTATAGGAACCTGAAAATATCCAGAAAATCCATCCAAGAAACAATAATGTATCTTCCCAGCTAGTCTCTCAAGAATTTGATCAATAAATGGGAGGGGGAATGGTCCTTACGAGTGGATTGATTTAGTTTCCTATAATCAATACACACACACACACAAACTGTTTTGCACCCTCATTGGAACTAACTCAACTTTCTCATTTTTAAAAATAATAAAACCACTTTTCTTAGGTACAACCTGAATAAGACTCACCTACTGGGAATCTGAAATGGGTTAGATTATACTTGCCTCGATTAATTTTTCAACCTCTTTTTTTAACAACCTCCAAAAGTGTTGGATTGAGTCTCCTTTGTGGATGCCTAACCAGTTTAGCCCCATCCTCCAAAAGAATACTATGCATGCAAATGCTGGGGCTAATACCTGATATGTCAGCCAAGGTCCACCTGATCGCCTTAATGTTCTCCCTAAAAATATTCAAAAGTTTTTCTTCATGTTCAAAAGGGAGATTTTTAGCAATGATAATATGTAATTTCTCACCACTCAACAAGAGTATTTGAGATTTGGTGGAAATGGATTGAGTTCAAATGTAGGGGGTGATGTATGGATGGAGAAATTGAAGGAATTAAAATATGTGCACAATAAAAATCAATATCAGAATATACATCATCAAAATCATAGAATAAAGCATCAAATCCATCAGTATACTCAACAACCATGTCATAATCAGAGTTCACATGATCCATATCAGAATATGAATCCATTTCAAAATAAAATCTAAGAGAGTCTTATGCATTAGAAATAGATGTGGAAATACTCTTTGACATTAAACTATAACCAATACTCATAATCTCCCTAATCATATTACAGTCAAATTCCATGGGATTTTTATTTGGCGGTACAAAATGGGAGATAACAAATGTAGAATGGTCCTATGAGGGGTACTTCTTGGAGTCCATAACATTAAATATCACAACTTTATCTCCAACTTCCATGGAAAGTGTAACCTCATTGACATTTATGATGGTTTTTGTAGTTTTGTGGAAGGGTCTAAATTAGATAATGAGAGCATGAGAACTTACCTGATCATCCTCCATGTTAAGCACATAGAAATCTACTGGAAAGATCATGTCTCTTACCCAAACAAGTACATCATCAAGTACTCCCACTGGATATGTTATAGCTCTATTCTCCAATTACACCACTACTATTATGGGTTTCAACTCACCAACTTGTAAAGAAGGAAAAATAGAGTGAGGCATTACATTTATGGAAGCTCCTAAATCACATAAAGCATCCAAAAAGTGTAACTCCCCTATGGTGCATGGGATGGTGAATGTCCACAGATCCTTGCACTTTGTTGTCATTTCTAGAGTTGGTGTAATGAGTGTTGAAAAATTCCTTCCAATATTGATCCCCTCATTTCCTTTGATCCCTCTTCAATTGGTACAAAGTTATTTTAAGAATTATTCATACCTTGGGATTTTCTTGATGGATTAAAGTAGAAGGATGTTGATCTCCACATGCTTGAATGTGTCCAAAACATCTTTTTTGCATTGAATCCTCAGCCATATTATTGTTTTGTACAACCATATTTTAAAAGGGAATGGGTTTAAGAGGAACATCATCAATCTTTTTCTTACCTTCATCATTCTCCTTGGGTTGCTCAATAGTTGGTGTGGAATGGGGGTTTTCTAGAGTTGAGGTGAATCCCAGTGGAGTGGTGGGTATAGATATATCATTAATTTGATTCTAACTTCTCAATGTGATGTCACTAACAATACCCTTGGGATTTTGAGTAGGTTGGGAAGGTAGATTTCCATAATTCTTACTTACCAATTCATAGAGGGAATTATAAATTTGGCTCAATTGAGTCTTCAAATACCTCAGATCTGAACCTTGACCCTTCAACTCATTTTGTTTATTAAGAACAATTTGTTTCAAAATATAATCAATGTTAGAATCTACCTTTTGTTGATAATTCCCTTTTTGTTGACTTGTTGATGCTTGAGATTCAAATCACCTTTGGGGTTGTTGGAAACCCTATTGGTAAGGTGGAGGCTGCTGGATGTTTTATTGAAAAGGGGGCCTCTATTGTTGTCCAGAGACCTCCCTCATGTCTGATTGATCCTTCCACCCTTGTTTGTGTGTTAGAGAAAATTAATCAAACTTCTTTTGGGGATATGGTTATTGCTACTTCTGATATTGTTTCCCAGGAAACACTGTTCCAAAATCTTCTGTTTCTTGTTGTTGGGGGAAATAGTCAGTTGGGTGGTCTATTTCAGTGAAAATGCCATATGGTCTTGTAGGAGGGGGTGGGATGTCTTTTGAGATAATGAAATATTCCTCACCAAAGTGGTCAATTATTTGAACTTATTATCAATCAAATTACTTTCAAGATAAAAAGGACTTACCTAATGTACTTCTATGACATTCAGTGTATCTTGAACACTAAATTGTTGGGAGTTTTGGGCCATTTTGTCAATCAATGCACATGCAACTACTGATGTCTTTTCCACCAATGCTTCTCTAGCCGCAACATCCACCATGCTTCTCTCCATAGGTGTGAGTCCTTCATAGAAGTATTGGATGAGGAGCTTCTCACTGATTTGGTGATGTGGGAAGCCTACGCACAACTTCTTGAATTGATCCAAGTACTCATAAATTGACTCCCCATGTGCTTGCTTGATCCCAGAGATATCCTTATGAATGGGAGTGGTCATTGATTCTAGAAAGAATCTGTACAAGAAAAGATGTTTCAAATCGTTCCAACAAGTTACATCTCCAGGTTGTAAATAATACATCCAATCCTTTTCAGCTCCATCAAATGAGAATGGGAATGCAATTCATTTGATTTGATCATCAGAAAAATTTCTTCGTTTTAAGGTTGAGCAGAAAAAATTAAATTCATTAAGGTGTTTATTGGGATCCTCACCAAATAAGCCATGAAATTTTGGAAGAATGTGAATTAATCCAGATTTCAGTTCAAATTCCGATTCGAGATTTGGGTATACAATACGATTTGGTTGATAGTTAATATCAGGTGCAGCCAATTCTCAAATGGTTCTATTAAGTTCATTTCCATTATTTTCATCCATTGGTTATTGCTTTCTATTATAAATAGAAGTGTTTCAAATTTCAATGTTCTTGGAGTAGAAGAAATCTCTAACTGGTTGAATGTTAAAACTTACCGTAGACTGAGAATGTCTGATTTGAGCCCGAAGGCTACATTCAATCTCAAGATCAAGATCTAAAGGATCCTCAGGATTAGTTAGTTTCATAAATCAAATAAAAATGAAAATAAGGAAAGTGGACCATAGTAAAATAAAAATTAGAATTTTGAGTTGATGGTCCAAAAAAGAAGAATAAAATAAAATAAAAATAAAAAATTCAGACGGGGTAAAGAAGGAAGAAAGAAGAGAATAAGAGAATAAAATGTAAAATAAAATAAATACCTCTGATTGGTTGAAATAATTACTTTCCTCCAAGAAAATGACACCCATTTTAAAGGCACTGTTTTGGTCACTTTCAAATGATTTGTGATTGTTGAGTACATAGGTGCAACAGAGTTCTTGACCAAGGTCATCTCTGAAAGAAGAAGTAAATTTAACAACACATTAAAGGTATTTTGAAAATAAAATAGAAGGAAATAAGAACACTATTTAAAAGGATGGTTTTTTATTGTTTATAAATCTAGAATAAATTTTTTGGATGAAGATTGTATTTTTTTTTATTTTTGAAATGAAGTTCAATTAAAATGACACAACAAGAAGATGTTTTTTAAAAAAATATTTTAAAAGGCGTAATCGATCTAACACTACTTCTTCAATAAATTATTTATCATTATCATTTAAATTAACATCCACTTAATTATAAGACCATAATTTTTTAACCCTTGAACCCTACAGAAGTTAACTTAACCACAAAGATGAAATTAATTAAACCCTAGGATAACATTGGAATATGCAAGCACAACACTCTGCTTTGATTGATGTTCTTAGGTTAGTTTATGGTCAGTGGTTAATTAGAGAACATATACACTCTGGAAATGAGGATTAATTGAGTTTAGGGATTATATTTTAACTATAAAATTTATCCCGTGTGGTCTTGTATTACCGATTAAGATCACACTCTCACAATTCACACAATTCCCAACCTCGCGTGTTTTGTGTTAATTGTTAAATTGCTTGCTTAGATTAATTTAAATTAAAAAATCAATTTATAGATCTTATTAAATGAATTACAGTAGCTCATGGATTCAAAATAAATGAATGAATAAGGTTATAGATAGATCAATTACTAAAAAAAACTACTCTTCCATGGGCAGTGTAGTCATCGTAGAAACTTTTTGCATTTGCAAAAGTTTAGAGAGGGTAGAACCCAATCTAGTTTCTACTCTTTAATTACAGCCCCAAGAGGAAGAATAATGAGGAAGATAAATTAAAAAAAAGAGGAAAACAAAAGAAATTAAATAAGAACTAAAGATCTTATTACGCAAACAAAAGTATTACAACACGAAGAAGAAGAAGAAGAAGAAGAAGAAGAAGAAGGCTTCGTTGAAGGTATACTTGATTCAAGAGCTAACCTTATTAAAATGGTTGGATAATTGGAGTGGATCCACTTCTTCTCTGCCCTCAAATTCTCAGCACGTCCCAACCCATCCAAATGATAAAAACACCAATTTATAGAGTGGTAGGGAGGCTAGGTTCAAAGTGGTTTCAAATGTGAATGGGGAATCTTGGACAAATATTTTAAGCCAACTTGAACCGCCCATTTGACCATGGAAAAGTGTGAATAATCTGTCCTTACCAGATGATTATTTGTGAAAAAAAAGTTCTTAAGATCATCTAAAAAGTTGGGTTTAATCCAATCAAGGATGAAGAAGTTATTGCCCAAATATTGAACCGATGTCTAGTCTGGAGAGTCCAGACCAACTTTGACTTCATGGACTATTTTCACCAACCCAATGCATGATTTATCTCTAATATCCAAAATTAAAGTTGTAGCACATTAATTCAGGAGCATATTTACAAAATTTAAATTTCATATAATATATATCAAAATATTTATGTCTGAAATGCTACAATGAATTTTAATTGGTAAAACTGGAATTTTAATCAAATTTTCTAATGAATGATCTAATCCCAAATATTTCATAAATGAACACATTTTGTAACACACTAGGATCTCATAATAAGTTATCTCTTTAAAGTAATTTAATATCGTGTGCCACAGGTAACACCGAGTTCGAGCAGCCCACTATTTACCAAACTAGCTGTTTAAAAAGCGGTTATGAATATTATGAACTTAATTTTGAATTTTATATACTAAATATAATTTTAACATCCATATTATTTGTTTTTTAGACATAATATAAGGACAAATTCAATTTTTTTGATAAAAGAAGTATTTTTTAAAAAATGAAGGTTTTCACCTTTTAATGGAGAACCCTGTTTAAATCCTATATTTTACACTTTTATATATTCAATTTAATGAAATTAAATTATTCTTTAGAAGGAGGACATAAAAATTTAGTTTTTGAAATTTTTTTAGTACTTTTCTGATAACTTTCATATTTTGATGAATAGTGAAAAATACTAAATTTTAATTAAAAACAATTTTATTAATCAAAATAATTTATAGTGTTAAATTATAAATTTGTGTGGTTTTAATGTATCATTACATTATATTTTTATCATTTAATACAATTTAGGTCATTTTATGTAATTTCAAATTTAAATTGTACATAAACACATGTCAATCTTTTGATAGTTTTTACTTCTTAAAAACCCGCTTTCTGGTTTTGACAATGAAAATTAATTTTAAATTAATTAATACAAATTATATGTTTTGAATTTATTAAAATTGACATAATTTTTTAATTTGGAATATCAAAATTATCTTTGGGTAAATCTTTTGTACTTTTTTGAAAACATTCAATTTTTAATGAATAGTGAAAACACTACGTTGTAGATAAAAACTAACTTTTTCATTTAAATAATTACTTTTAATTAAAAATTTATCTTAAAGTCAAAATAGATACAAAATACATATATTAGTCTCATTTACTTCATTTGAGTCATTTTATAATAAGATTAGATATATAAAATTTTATTGAACCATTTTAACGTCTTTTTACCCAACTTCTAGGACCACTTGCAAATTTGTATAAAACGTAATTTTAACGTTTATATGAATTGAATTTCAGAAATATAAGAGACATAGTTAACATCATAAAGTAAAATGTGGTTCAATAGGATGAAAATAATTTTTGGTGAATAGTAACTTTTGAATTTTATTTACCACTGTAAAAAGTAAATAAGGTAATTAAATGTAAAAATAATATTAAAATTACACCAACAATAATTCTATCAGATAAGATTATTTAGACATTAATTAACCTTAGGGAAAAAAATAATATCCTTTTTATTCATTTGGTTTAGATTAGGACATTTATTATATTTTATTTAAAGAGGAGTTAAAAGAGTTAAATTCAAAGTTTATTAACTAAACCATTTTTAATATAGAGTTATACATAAGATAAATTCGACTATAAATGTTAATTAGAAATATAAAAATATTTCATACATCATAGTATTTTATTTATAATATTTATAAATTTAATTATTAAATTTATTTATGACATAATGATGATATAGTAATTACGTTATTAATAAAAGATTAAAGTAATTGATATTATAAATATCAAAATAAATGTAAATTCAGACTTTTTATTCCATCCATGAATTTTATAGATGAATATGAAATGTTAGGGATGATTCAGTGTATTTTTTTCGAAGTCATAAAAATCAATTACTAAATAGTATCAAAATTGACATAAATGAGTTTTTAATACAAATACTATTTTATTGAATAATATAAAAATCCTAAAAATCTATAGTTCATAAAAATGATTTAGAAAAAGTTATACATGTCATTAATGAACCACTTGAGGTTATCTTGACATTTTATAGTAAGTTTATTAACCATGTAATATAAAAATACAAGAAGACATGGTAAATGTTAAACTATTTAACGAAGAGTTAAATCTAAAAGATACGGTTAATATGGGGACCTAAAATTATATAAAACCTATTGGTTGAGAGTATTTCATCCCATCCCCACCTTATCCTAGAAATAAATCCATTTGGAGATATTATAAATAAAAAATGATTTTATAATAAATTAATATTTCCAAATTTTCAAAAAGTGCCCCTCACCTCCCTTATAAAAGGGTACTTACCCTTATCTTATATTCACACCTCCAAAGCCATTTAGCTCAGAAAAAACCTACTCAAATCTACTCCCAAATACCCTCACTTCAACATAGAGGCCTTAATTTGATTATAAATACAACCTAAAGAGATTTTTTGTTCAAATCAAAAGGAAGAACCCGAAGAAGAGGTAATTATTTTATCACCTCATTCAAAGTTCTTTTCTTCTTCCACTTCCTCTTTCTTTGTTGTTTCCATACCAAAATAATAAATCTAGTACCTTATATATACTAAGATTTTATTATAAATATGGTAAAACCATATTCATTATTCTATTCATCCTATGAATGACAAAGTCACTATATGTGCGTACGTACGGCTTACCGTCTCCACGTCGTGGTGTAGTTCGTTATTCAACACTTCATTATTTGGATGGGTATAATAATGAGTATAATTGATATAAATAATAAATATAACATGTTAATGATTCTTTATATATAATATACCATACAATTACATACGATTTCATCATTAATAGAATTATATCGTCGCTCGTGTGTATGTACGGCTTACCATCTCCACGACGCGATGAGATTCATTTCCACGTTCACCATTCAACGATGATTATAAAAATATATATTATTAATAAGTATGTAATATATGAAATAATAATGCTACTCGAAATATATATATATATATCTGTGTGTGTGTGTGTGTTTGTGTGTGTGTGTTTACATATATCTCACTCACTTACATCCATTCAATATGATATGAAAACGGAAACAATGTTTATGCGTACATACGGCCTACCATCTCTATAAACGGTGTGTTCCAATTCATAAATCTATCTATTATATATATTTATATTATAAATATATATGATATATATATATCATGTTTTATATTCTGGAAGTATGTAAATAATGATCTAAGTGATAAGATCATGAATAACAAGTTAAAACACGTACGATAATGAAAGCAATTTTTACCCGAAATGTTACTTTAACATAGAAATTATTATTAAATGGGTAGTATAAAGCCATAAATGAATTATATTTTATATAAAAAATATTAATATGGATCTTTTATTATTTAATAACATAATATGGTCATTATACATGAGGCTAAACGTACCCTCAACTAAAGGAATGTATAAGGTAAGGGTTAATTCCTCAATCTCATTATTATCCGAGATTGTTTATGTTTAAGTATTTACTGAGACATATTTATTATCCATGTAAATGTTTCATAAAAGGTTTTTCAAAAGGATTGTTTTTAAGGGAATAATTAACTAAAACATCATTTTAAATGTTTTAAATATTTATTCTTCTAAATCTCTCTCATTAATGTCCGTGTTTTCAAAATTGTTTTAAGGATTTATTTATATAGACATTAATGTTTTAAAATGTTAATTCCTTTAAAAATTTTAAAAGTGGTATGTGAAACTTTGATTCAAAAATATCTTTTAAATGACTTCCTTTGTAAATGTGTGACTTTTAAAAGATTTCACAAAAAAGGGATATTTTTCTCAAAGAGTTTTACTGATCATTTTCAACAATGTCAAAATCCTTTACGGGATATTATTCTTGATTGAGGTTGATTTATTATCTTCTATATTATATTTAATAAGTTATGATATGTTTTACTATGGATGTGATATTTTTATACTATTCATGTTTTATGGTTAAAGTATTGGAATTTCATATGCTAGTTTTAATATGAATGTTTATGATATGTTTCAATAATTACATATGAGGAATGCATTGGACTTAGTAAGTGATGAGTGGGGCCCGATATAGCCCCTTGATGCATCGGTAGGTCTCATGAGACAAATTAGTATCTTGGAACAAGGCCTTGACAAAATTTTTATTTGTAGTCTTGGCACGAGGCCTTGACTATGTAGTTATGATGTCTAGAATTATTCATTCCCTCATTATGGAATTAGTTATTACATGTGATTATGGGACTAGTAGAATATCCATGTTCATATTTATATGGTAATGTTTGATTTATTTTTCCATATTATGTTAAAGTTTATGTTTAATAGGATTTTGTTTTTATTACACATCTTTCCTTAAAAGTTTATAGCTTCCACTAAATTATTCACCCTTACTGAGCATCTGAGCTCACCCATTTCTTATGTTTTGTTTTCCCAAGATTTCAAGAAGTGTATTATGATTGATATGCAGGGTTATTCTAAGGGAATAGTGGAAATTTCAAAGGATTATTTTTGTTTTGTTTTATTTTTTAATGTTTAATGTTACATTCATGTATGTAATCTATTTTCCAAGACTGCTAAACTGATCAGTCCTTCGGGACTTGATTCCTTGTAATCATGTCAATGTATTAAAATAATACATCAGCTCTGGGATTCTGGGGTCAAGGAGTTACACATTTACCACAATGTGAGGAAATTATATCATTTATTATCAATAAAATATTAAATAAAAATTTGTTTTATCACCTCATTATGGACATAACAATAGGGTCTTTCCTACTTAATGCATTAGCGACTTTTTTTCTCTTCTGAGATGATAATGAATTGAACAATCATAGTATTTAAGAAGTTACAACCATATCCTCTCTCACAGGTTCAATTCCTTTTATGTAAAAATATTATTCAAACTTTTATTGTTTGCGTATATATAACATTTATCCCCATAAATATAGTGCCTCCATATCGTCAGAGTAAAAACGACTGCATCCATCTACAGACCATTCATAGGATAGTTCTAGTCATTAATTTTGAACTATCGAGATGAATAAGAAATAACCTTGTCATTTTTCATGGGGAAGAACCCAATCCCTTTCAAAGATGAATTTCTAAAGATAAAAAATCCTTCTCCACTTGAGGGTAGAGTTAACACGGTTGTAGTAAAAAATCTCTTCTTCATCTCTTGGAAACTTTACTCATACTCTTTTTTCTTGATGAGCTTGACCCCTTTTCAAGTTAACTTGGTTAATGGATTAGAAAGCCGTGATTTTTTTTCAAAAACCTCCTATAATATCCATATAATCCAAGGATACTACAAATATCAGTTATTGTTGTAGTCTAAGGACACTCCTCTACAACCTTTTTCTTTGTAGGGTCAACTGTGATTCCTTCATTGGATATAATGTTCCCCAAGAAAGAAACTTTTTGTAACCAAAATTCACATTTGATGAACTTTCCAAAAAGCATGTCCTTCCATAGGGTTTGAAAAATAACCCTTAGATTATCCTAATACTCCTCATGAATTTTAGAATATATAATAATATCATCAATACAAACTACCAAAAAGTTATCAAGGTAGTCCTTAAAGATGCTATTCATCAAATCCATAAAAATAGAAGGAGAATTAGTCAAGAATAAGGGAATAAAAATAAACCCATAATGACCATATATTGATAGGAAGGTATTTTTTGGAATATAATCTTTCTTCACCTTAAATTGATGATAACTAGATCAATGATCAATCTTAGCGAAGAATTGAGCCCCACAAAGTTGGTCAAATAAGTCATCAATTCATGGAAGAGGGTATTTGTTCTTCAGTGTGATCCCATTCAGTTCTCTATAATCAAGGCATAGATGCATTTATACATCCTTCTTCTTTACAAAGAGAATAGGTTCTCCCCACGGAGACACACTCGGTCAGATAAACCCCTTCTCAAAAATATCTTGGTGTTGTTTCTTTAATTAATCCAGCTCTACATTTTCCATCCTATATGGGGTCTTTTATATTAGATGAGATCCAGTTATGAGTTAAATGGAGAACTCTACCTCCCTTTTTAGGGTAGTTTCAGGTAACTACTCAGGAAATACATCAATTTATTCCAAGATTATGGGGACATTTTCTATCATTATACTCTCATTTCGATATTTTTCTTCACTGATAAATTCCATAAAGAAGGATGTAGGAGGTTCTTCTAGACAATGATCAGGTTGAGATATCTCTCCTTGGAAGATAATGGTAGGTTTTCCATGCAATACTACTGAGATTTACTTACTTATACATTTGATCTTATCATTATACTTTGAGATCCAATCCATCCTTAGTATAATGTTTAATTCCAACATGGGAATGACTACTAGATTTGTGATAAGATTGTTCTCACTAAAGTAAATACTAGTGTTTTAAAATAATGTTTATTCTTGAATAATACCTTCAAGATTCTTGAATGATAAAAATACTATTATAAGATAAGTAATTTATTCTATATTATTTTAAAACTTGGAGTAAATAAAATAATTCATAGAACCAGAATCAAAAAAAATTAATTACTAGATTTGAAAGAAAAACAAGAGTACCTGCCACCACGTCATTTGGAGCTTCAATAACAGATATTATGATACCAAAAGAACAACCTTTTACCTTGTAATTTACTAAGGTTGATGGTGATTCCCCTACACTACCTTCAGATTTGGAAAGTGATTAGAAAAGTGCCCAAGCTGGACATAGCTGAAGCATTGGACTTCAGGTTGGGCCTGCACCATCTTTCCTTTGTCGTTAGTGTTGAGAAGCTGAGGCTTCACCTCACTATGAAAATTTCATATGATATGGACATCTCTTTAATGCTTGTAGATGTAACACCCCAAGAATTTACAAATAGATTTAATATATAATTCATGAAAAACCGAGTCTCTACAAAACAATAAATTTTATAATCTAACCGTTAAACACAACTTTGCCTCTACTATGTTTTAAACTTCAACAAAAGTTCATCTAGATTTGTGATCAATAAGTTATTTGGATTCTAATAAGGCAAAGTTAATTTTTGGTGAATATAAACATACACTTATGAATAGTGGCATACTCTTATGAATTGTAATGAATAGTAAATCATTCAAAAAAATATAAACTTCACCCATGAATGTATAAATATAATTTATACATCTTAAATGTGAAAAAACAATCATAGTATAAGTATTGGTATTTTTGTATGACATACATATTTTAATTAGTATTTTCTGATTAATTTAATAATTTAAAATGGAAAAGTATTTTTCTTAAATGTAATAAATTTTTTTACTTTATTTTCTTATGGTTATAAGATAATTTTATGGGACCTTGATTAGTTTATCAAGGTGTTATAAAACGAATTGTAGTTTTAAATTTGGTTTTTTGGAATAAATTATGATTTTATTTAAAAATTAAATTAAAATTATTTATAAAAATATCTTCCAAAAATGGATTTCATTTTTTAATTCTACACGTCGAAAAATGTTTGGGGTGAATTTTTGGGATTTTTCTAAAATACCTGAATTTTTTTGTGAAAAGTAAAAATACAGTTTTGAGTTCTCAAAATGTTTAATGAAATCATAATGATGTATTACTTAAAATAAAATTATGGTTTAATTTTTTACAGTAAAATATTATATGAGGTGTCCCAACTGGATAATTCCATGGGAAAATACCATGAGCAAGCCCATGGTTTTACAAAAACCACAAACGAGGTGTCCTTTTAAATTAATAAAAGACTCCCCCTCATTTACTATAATTACCCACTAATTAATTCATTTTCATTATTTTCAAATTCATAATCCTCAAATATATAGTATTTCTACCTCCCTATTAGTCTTATAAAGGTGTCTTCAAGCCCCCAATGTCCCAACCTTGAAGTCTTAGGAGTTACTCTACAAGGTAAGAGAATTCTCGACTTCTCTTTTCCATTCAAGTTCTCTTTTATGTGGTATGTATTTATAGTTTTCATAGCATGTTATTATTTCCATATTATTATGTCCCTAAAATAATTTATTATTATTTTATGAATGGGTGAGCCTTTTCCCCTCTCTTTTTAATGTTTTCTATAACCATGTTGCATAGCCGTTATGCTGCAGAATTTTTGTGAGGGATTTCTCTACTTTTATTTTATTTTGAGTTCCTTTCTTTTTATTTCCTCTTATCATTTATTACAAATGTTTTTATGACTAAAATATATTAAATTTACTGTAAATTTTTCATGATAAAGTAATAATTCATCATCATCTATTCTTTCCCATTCTCTTATACTAAAAATGAAAACACCATCTGAGATGTGCTAATTTACCACATTCATGGATGATGGGTTTTCAATTTCTATTACCATATTCAATTATGGTCATGAAACAATTATTATGGTTGAAACAAACTATAATATATTTATTATGTCTCATATATGGTTCTGAAATCATTTTTTACACATGGTTTTGATTTATAAAGAAAAACGAGTTCGTTGTGTTCAAAAACCTCCAATTAACCCAAATAGTTTTCATTAAATAATTTATATAATGATTCATCTACACTCTAAGTATCCAAATAAAATTTACAAACATTTCACCTTATGTATGATCACTAATAACATATAACTTCAATTCTGGATAACCATCATCATTTTACATGATTCACCATTCATGTATATAAGTATACCGATCATTAATAAAATGCTCCCAAACAATAAAATTGAACATATTAAACCCATCAAGAAGGCCATTAATGAACTTAATAAGTATATTATAAATCAATTAAATAAATAATATGTTCTTGAAATATTAATTAATTAATTTAATTTGACTTATCCAGGACACTATGATCATGTGAAGAACACCAACAGACTTAAGATAAGGGTTTCTTCATCTCACTTCCATTTTTGTGAGAAATTCTATATTCACTACTATTACATGTCTATGGATTATGTATACTACCCATTGATTTTTCATATCATGAATATATTTAATTTTATGATATTTAATGTATCATTTTATGATTATTAATTTTGGGGAATACAATTCAATTGATTACAATGTTGTAAGGGTTTTCCACCCAAACACCCATTTTTATTCGGGTTACTTTCATTGTCTAATTACCTCAATGAAATTATTATGTACTCCTCATAAATTCTATGTGAGTGTTCTATATAAGTATACCAACCAGAATAATTTCTTATTTTATGGATAGTTACATATTTTAAAAGGAACTTTCAAAATTATTTCTGAAATACAAGATCGATTCAAAGGAACTTCTCAAATTCTTACCTATTTTCAAGGGAAATCTATAATCAATATTTGGAAACCATTATATTTATAAAATCAATCATTTTGTGTTGAAAATAATATCTTACTTAACTTATGGTTTTATAAAAATGATTTTCCAAAAGAACCCTTCTTTCCAAATAAAAATAGATTTTTCTCACCCCACTTTAACTTTTATGAAGTATATGCCTTTTTCACCACTTATTCCATGTATGTGGTGTATGTACTTATCTTTGGTATGTCATATAAATATTCTCATTATTATAATGATATTCTAATGGATTATTATTTTAATGTTTCAAGGTGTTATGGGACACTTTGGAATGTTTAAGTATTATTTCCTCAAGAATTTCTTAATGGTCTCATTTAAATATATCTTTATTTATGTCAAAATCCTTTGATGAATCTTGTATTTAATAGAGGATTATCTATTATGATATCGTCTATAATATTTTGTTGAAGGGTTTCTATTTTTTTTTACAGTGTATGTGCTATATTGATACCATTCACCATATTATTCAGAATGGTTAGTGTTTATGATTAATGATTGGGGAAAGTTATTTACATTTTATATATTAATTTCAATATGAATGTGTATATTGTTTATGTTTATCCCCATTTATAATAGGAATGCATTGGACTTAGTAAGTGTTGGGTGGGGACTACTATATCCTCTCGGTGCATTGGTAGGTCTCATGAGACAAACTATAGTCTTGGAACGAGGTAGAGACAAAATGAATATTTATAGTTTTGGAACGAGGCCATGATGGTACGATTATGATATAACACATTATGAATTCCATATTTATAAAAATAGTATTGATAGTTCATGTGGTTATTTGACTAGTATAATACCCATGATTATGCTTTATTATGGAATTATTTAGTCAACTCTTATTCCTGCTATAATGTGTTCAAGTTCTCTATTTAAAGGCATGTGTTCTTAGTTATTCACCATGCCTAATGTTTATGTTTATGATATATCTTCCTCTATATTTCTTACCATTACTGAGCATCTGAGCTCACCCCTTTCTTGTGTGTCATTTTCTTAGTACATAAATAATTTTATAATGAATGACCTACAAGAAAAAACTTATATTTTTAGATGTTCCCAACAAACTATATATGTTGTATTTCTTTTCAAGTTTTAATATTGAACCTATGTGTGTATCTAGTTTTTCAAAACTACCAAAGCACTCGGTCCTTTAGGATTTTATTCCTTTGAATCATGAAAATGTATTAAAATAATGCATCAGCTCTGGGCTTTTGGGGATGGGGAAATATAGTTGGTATCAAAGGAAGTTTAGTAGAAAACTTGGAAACTAGATTTAGGAAAAGTAGATTAGTGAAAAAAACCCTGATATAGACTTTGGGGATAATAATACAAGGACATCCTAGAATTTTGGTAAGGAATAAATTATGTCGTTTATGAAGAAAATAGATCCATTTCTGGATAAGAACAAGTAGAGGTGGCTCTGGTACAAATGTTCATAGGGGTAAAACTCGAAAACACCACTTTGAGTTAGACTCGAATGGAAACTGGTGCATTGAAATGAGCCTTACTGCACTGTTGGTTTGACACTCTTGGGGGATATACTTTGGTAAATTCATAAGCTTCTTATAAACAATTATGAAGGATTTATTCCCCCAAAGTAACCAAAGTATATGGTTCTAGGATTTATGATGCATAAATTTTATGTGTTATACCATTTCTATAGATGTTAGAGTTCATAATTTGATGAACTAATATATAATATGGAATTGATTAGAAATTACGCCTAGTATAAGGAATGAAAAATTCACCAATGCATGAGATATAAAGAGTAAGAAGGATCATATCTTTGATGTTTTTAATCCATTATATTAAAGTAATATTTTCTCCCATGTATCCTCATCATATGAGGAAATAGTATCATGTGTTGACAAGGTATTCAAAGACTTCTATGAGTCCTATGGCTTTGAAGGGAAGAAAAAGAAGAAGAGGATAGTAGGAAAAAACATAGATAAAGGGAATAAGGGAATGCTTTATTTTCTCACATGTGATAATTGTGGATGGAAACACCTTGGTATATACTTGAGAGGAAAAGGATTTTGTTTCAAGTGTGGAGAAAAAGGACACCATGTTCATAATTGCAAGACAAGGAAAGAATTTTCCTATATTCAATGCTTCAAATGCAAGGAGATGAGACACTATGTGAATCAATGTCCCATGCGACAAAGGAATACACCCCAAATGATGATTTTGGATAATGATCATGTTATGATGCTACTGTAGATGAAGTATAATGATTAATATTCCTAGTCAAGAATCATGCCATTTGAATATTTTGTCAGTAATTTACTCATTGTAAGAATAATTATATATATAAGTATTGTACTATAATACTATTTCATTAAGAATTTATGTTCGTATGATGAATGGTACACAGGAAAAGTGTTCAGTAGAAAGAAAAAATTTTTAGGGAAAAACATTATTGAGGAAAATACAACCCTTAATATATATATATATATATATGATGTTGACATAATGATGAATAAATGATTGATTTAGATAAGTAATGACTACCTTGGAACTGATTACTAACTTTTTGAGAAGTGATATATGCTATCATAGATGGATTTTAAATCACTTTTGGATTTAAGGAATATATCCAATAACATGTATCTTACTTAAGGAATAAAGAAGAATTCATGTTTCCAATATGGGTTTTACAGTAGTTCAAGTTATTACCATATTTCAAGAGGTTAAATGATGAAGTTATTCACATGTTTGTAATGTGAATTTTAGAGATGCTTCTTGTTGATTAAGGGTTAATGAAAAGTTCATCTTGTAAATTTAGAGACCTTTTTAATAATGTGTTGGATAATTATATTTTGTAATTTTTAACCATTTATGAAATGGTTTATCTTGATTATTGTATGGGGTTTTAGAGTTTAATGTCACTACATGATGGTTTGATTATTCTTCCATGACCATGTTTCCTAATTAGAATGCGTTGTTTTGTAATAACCAATGAATTTCCCTTTACTATTATTAATAGGATATTTTAACCCTATTATTGATGTGGGTTTCCCATAAGGGAATTTTCAAGTATCAAACATTAAATTTTAAAGTTCAATTTCAAATTTTGAGGAAGAAATTTTTATAAGGATGGGATAATGTAACACCCTACGAATTTACCAATATATTTAATATATAATTCATTAAACACTAAGTCTCTACAAAAAAACATTTTATAATCTAGCTGTTAAACTCAAATTTTCCTCTATTATGTTTTATATTTTGAAAAAATGGTCATCTAGAGTTGTGATCAGTAATTCATTTGAAGTATAATAAGACAAAGTTAATTTTTGGTGAATAGTAACATTCCCTTAAGAATAGTGACATAACCTTATGAATATTAATTAATATTAAATCATACATAAAAATAGAAACTTCACCCATGAATGTATAAATAAAATTTAGACATATTAAAAGTGGAAAATAATCATAGTATAAATATTGGTATTTTTTATGACATAAATATTTTAATTACAATTTTATAATTACTTTGATAATTTAAAATGAAAATTTATTTTCATAAAATGTAATAAAAAATTTTTACTTTATTTTCTTATGGTTATAAGATAATTTTATTGGAACTTGATTAATTTATCAAGGTGTTATAAAATAAGTTTTAATTTTAAAGTTGTTTTTTTTGGAATAAATTGTGATTTTATTTGAAAATTAAATTAAAAATATTTAGAAAAATATTTTCTAAAAATTTATTTCCTCTTTGAATTATACACTTCCAAAAATTTTGGGGGTTAATTTTTGGGATTTTTCTAAAATACTTGAATTTTTTGAGATTAGTAAAAATATAGTTTTGAGTTTTTAGTATGTTTAATGATATCATAATGATTTAATAATTAAATTAAAATTATGTTATACTTTTGTACATTAAAATGTGATATGATTTTTCCCAAGTGGCTAATACCATGGGAAAATACCATGGGCAAGCCCATGGTTTTACAAAAACCACTAATGAGGTGTCCTTTTAAATTAATAAAAAACTCCCTCTCATTTACTATAATTACCCACTCATTCCTTCATTTAATTTCTTTTAAAACTCATAATACACGAATATATAGTATTTTTAACTCCCTATTAGTCCTCATAAGGTTTCCTCAAGCCCCCATGGTCCCAAACTTCATGTCTTAGGAGTTACTCTATAAAGTAAGAGAATTCTCAACTTTTCTTTTCCATTCAAGTACACTTTTATGTGTTATGTATTTCTAGTTTTCGTACCATTTTCTTATTTCCATATTATTATATCTCTATATTACTTTATGAGTATTTTATTAATGGGTGACTCTTGTACTCTCTCTTTTTAATGTTTTCTAAAACCATGTTGCATAGCTGTTATGCTGCAGAATTTTCATTAGGGATTTCTCAACATTTCTTCTATTTTGAGTTCCTTTATTTTCCTTTACTCTCCTCATTTCATCAAAATTTTGTGATGAATCCAATACATGTACTTGAATTATTTCATTATAATTTAATAATTCTTCATCATATCTTCTTTCCCATACTTTTATACTAAAAATGAAAACACCACCAGAGATGTGCTAATTTACCACATTCAAAGACGATGAGTTTTCAATTTCTTTTACCGTCTTCAATTATGTTCATGAAACCATTATCATGGTTGAACCAGAATATAATATATTTATTATTTATCACATATGATTCTATAATCTTTTTACATATGTTTCTTATTTATAAAGAAAAATTAGTTTGTTGTGTTCGAAAACATAAAATTAACTCAAACAGTTTTCATTAAATAATTTATATAATTATTCATCTTCACTCCATGTAACCAAATAAAATTTACAAAACTTTAACCCTATGGATGTTAAATAATAACATATAACTTCAATTCTGGATAACCATCCTCATTTTACATGATTCTCTATTCATGTATATAAGTATACTGATCGTGAAGAAAATGCTCCCAATCAAAAAAATTGAACCACTTAAACCCATCAAGAATGCCATGAATAAAATTAATAAGTATATAATAAATAAATTAAATAAATAAGTAGTTCTGGAAATATTAATTAATGAATTTAATTTGGTTATCCAGGACACTAAGATCAAGTGAAGAACACCAACAAACTTAAGGTAAGGGTTTCTTCATCTCACTTCCATTTTTGTGAGATATTCATATTCACTACTATTACTTGTGTATGGTGTATGTATAATTCCAATTGATATTTCATATCATGAATATATTTATTTTCATTATATTAATGGAATCATTTGATGATTATTAATTTTTGGGAATACGATTCAATTGATTATAATGGTGTACATGTTTTCCACCCGAACCTATATTTTCATTCGAGTTACTTTCATTATCTAATTACCTCAATGAAATTATTATGTATTATTATGTAACCTTCATAGATTATCTTTGAGTGTTACTATATATGTAAACCAACCAGAATAGTTCCTTATTTTAGGGATAGTTACATGTTTTAAAATGATCTTTCAAAATTATTTCTGAAATACAAGTCCAATTCAAAAGAACTTCTCAAATTCTTATCTATTTTAAATGGAACTATATAATATATATTTGAAAACTATTATCTTTATAAAATAACTCATTTTAATATGAAAATACCATCTTACTTCACTTCTGATTTTATACAAATAATTTTACAAAACAACCCTTCTTTCTAAAGAAAAATAGTTTTTTCTCACCTCACTTTATCTTTTATGAAGTATATACCTTGTTCACCACTTATTCCATGCATGTGGTGTATGTAATTCCCTTTTCTATATCATATCAATATTATCCTTATTCTCATGATATTCTAAGGTATTATTATTTGAATGTTTCAAGGTGGTATGAGACACTTTGGAATGTTTAAGGATTATTTCCTCAAGAATTTCTCAATGGTATCATTTAAATGTATCTTTATTTATGTCAACATCCTTTATTGAATCTTGTATTTCATAGAGGATTATCTATTATGATATCATCTAAAATATGTTGTTGAAGGGTTTCTGATTAGTTTTATTGTGGATGTGCAATCCTGATACCATTCATCATATTATTCCTAATGGTTAGTGTTTAAGATTAATGACCGGGGAAAGTTATTTACATTTATTATGTTAGTTTAAATATGAATGTGTATGTTTTTTATGTTTATCCCCATTTATAAGAGGAATGAATTGGAATAAGTAAGTGTTGGGTGGGTCCTGCAATAGCCCCTTGGTGCATCGGTAGGTCTCATGAGACAAACTATGGTCTTGGCATGAGGCCTTGATAAAATGGATATTTATGGTCCTGGCATGAGGCCTTGATGATACGGTTATGATGTACCACATTATGCATTACCTATTTATAAAAATAGTATTTATAGTTCATGCGGTTATTCAACTAGTAGAATACCCATGATTATTCTATATTATGGAATTATTTATTCAACTCTTATTCCTATCGTAATGTTTTCAAGTTCCCTATTTAAAGGTATGTGTTCTTAGTTATTCACAATTCCTAATGTTTATGTTTATGATATCTTCCGCTGTATTACTTAACATTACTTAGCATTAGAGATCACCCCTTTATTATTTTTCATTTTCTTAGGAAATAAATAAGTTTATTATAAATGACCTGTAGATATAAACTTATATTTGTGGATGTTCCCAATAAACCATATATGTTGTACTTATTTTTAAGTTGAAATGTTGAACCTATGTAGGTATCTGGTTTTAAAAAAATACTAAACTACTTGGTATTTCAGGATTTTATTCCTTTTAATCATGCCAATGTATTAAAATAATGCAATGACTCCGAGATTCTGGGGATGGGGCGTTATAGTAGCACTTCACTATCCTGAGTAGGCAGTTCCCGAATACTTCTTCCCACACTTATAACACAAGGAAAGTTTCAATTTCTTTCTTCATATTCCTTGATAAAAGATCATATCTAAGCTTGGATCCATTTATCCCTTCTTATCATTGGATTTATGAGACCACTACATCTCACCAAACTCCAGTTCAACTTTCATAGCACTCCGCATGATCTCCTCATAGCTATCATAGTATCGGTTGGCTAGATTTTTCCGCAGATGAGGTATTAGTCCACAAAAGAATATTTCAAAATTACCTTTTAAATCCATGACAAATATATAGGTATAATAGGAAACTCTTACAAAGTTTATCTCATATATTCAAAAAAATTCATTCTTCTTCTACTTCAGTTTGAGAAACTCCTCCATTTTTGTTCTCATAGAACAAGGGAAATACTTATTGAAGACGTTCCCCTGAACTCTTCCCACTCCATAGCTTCAACCTCTACTATTGGCCTCAGTTTTTTAATCAGTGACCACCACTAATCAGCTTCTCCATATAAGAAGTAAACAACCAGGGTGACCTTCTCTTGTTCTTAATAGCAGAGCAAAGAAAATATCTTCTCAATAGAGTTAATCCACAATTCAGCATTTAGTGGGTCAATAGATCCACTAAAGGTTAGTGGCCGTTCAAAAATAAAGGAATCAAAAAAAAGTATGCCCCTTCATGTTGAAACCAGTCTCTCATCTTTATTCAAGTTATATCCCATAACGTGAGTCAGTTGGTTCATCATTCTCATGAACATTTCCATTCCGACTTCCATCGGAGGGCCATTAACACATGGTCCATTGCAGTCGCCATTTGCACGGTTCCTCCTATTTCCCACCATTTTCTAAAAGAATAAAACCTTAGTGAGAATATTACTTCATTTACGAATCTTTTAACTATAATGTATTTTTATGTCTTAAAACATTATGCTTAACCATATTATTATTTAACAAGAATTACATTTCTCTATAAATCTATCATAATGATTCATATAATGTTTGTGATTAAACAAAAATATCCCCTAGGAGTGTCAAAAAAAGATTGCATAAAGGCATGTTTTCATGCACTAGTTCCCATTCGAGTCTAGATCAAAGTAGTGTTTTTGGGTTTTACCCCTAGATACATATGTTTCAGAGACACATCCACTTGTTCATATCCAGACAGAGAACTATTTGTTCAGAAACCACTTACTTAATATTTCATCAAAATACCAAGAAGTTTTCCTATATTTAAACTTTTCAATAGGTTTCTTTCTAAATTCTTCATAGCTTAATTTTCACAAATAACTAAACTATCCTTTGATACCAACTATAGCATCCCACCTTTTTATAACACAACTTTTCATTACATTTGAAAAACAGAGGATCTATAAAGTCTAGTGCCTTGGAAAAAAGGTACATAGTACATAAAAAAATAAAACAATATTTTAATAAATTTTAAAGGGTTATTTAAAATTTTATACTAAGTAAAATTACTAAATCTTATAACCCAAGGACATACACAAAGTAAAGGGTGAGCAGAAGGCCCAATAAGGGTAAACAAGGGAATCAGTTTACTTGGGATTTCAATAAGAACTCTAGGAAATACATAAAGACATGGGAAATGGAAATAGAGGTATATCATAATAAAAATAAAATGACTCATAACATTAAAATATGGATACAACATTTAATTTATACCTTCATAATCATATCACCAAGGTCCATCCTCAAGGTGTCATAAAAATTACCAAGGTTATTCACCATGGTATCATAAAACTTGTCATCTCTAGAGATTAATTTCATTACGTAATGAAGTGGAGTTCTATTAGGGGACACACTTAATATTTATTGATTTTAATTTTACCCACAAATATCATAATAAAACATTTCATAAATAAACCAAATAGAATAAAATAAATGGATTTCATATCAAAATTGTGACATTTAAAAAAATACATAAACAAATGATCATAATATCATTTATAACCCACATAAAGGGAATACGAGTTTTATGTAAGTCAATTACAGAATAAAATATATCATTTTAATGTCTTTATTAATACCCAAGGAAATGAAATAGTTTTGGGTATTCACATAAATAAAATAAAATAATTTCTTGAGAAAAAGAGAGAAATTTTGTGACGAAAATTCTACAGCAAAATGTATATGCAACATGGTCTTAGAAAACATTTAAAAGTGAGGGGAATGGGGAATCCCATTAATAAATGAGTCACAATAAATTATAAGGATAGAATAAAATTAAAATAAGAACATGGAATGGAAACTTAAAAGACATACCACATGGAAGAGAACTTGAATTGAAAAAGAGATGTTGAGAATCCCCTTACGAAAATTCGGCAGCCTAAAGGCATCACATAAAACTTAAAAAAATGAGATGATGAGAGTAAAAAAGGTCTCTCATAATTTTTAAATAAAATAAATAGAAATAAAGATATATAATAAAATACCCCAACATAAGAAAATAGAAACTAAAAGACATAACATAAAAGAATTCTTGACTAAAAGAGGAGGGTGAATGGCTCCCTTACCTTGACGAGTAACTTAAAAAACTCAAAGTATGGGACCTTGGGAGCTTGAGGGAACCTTGATAGGATTTATTGGGAGGTAAAAATACTAGAGCATAGTTGAGGAGGAATTTTGAATTAAAGTAATGAAGTAATGGGTTGGTATTTTATAGCAAAAGTGAGGGAATGTTTTATTAATTTCCAAGGGACACCTCATTTGTGGTATTTACAAAACCATGGGATTGCCTATGGTATTTGCCCATGGTTTTGGACACATGAGATACCTCATACAGTATTTTAATCCAAAGAGTCGAACATGATTTTAAATTACATATTACATCATTATGATATCATAAAACACACTAGAAACTCAAAAAATGTATTTTTATTATTCACCGAAAAACAAAACATTTTATAAAAATATCATAAATTATCCTTAACCTAATATCGATGTTATGAAATAGAAAATTAACTCCAATTTATGGAAATAATTTTCAAAATATGAGGTATTTAATTTTTATGTAAAATCAATATTTACCCGAAAAAATAATAATACTAAATTAATCATTTTTGAAAAAATTATTTACTTATGATATTATATCATATTACCATTCAAGATACCAAAATTATATTTATAATTAATTAAGTGTGGTTACTATTCCATTGGTTATATTACTATTCAGAAGGGTAATATTACTATTCACCAAAAAATTTGTTGATCTTATCAGACTCTAAATTTCTTACTGGTAAAAACTATATATGTCCATTTTTTGATAACAATTTCACATTATTAATTATTTAAGGTATAAAAAATATTTTAAAATACTTTTTCTTTTAATATTTATCTATAATACGAAACTTCTTAGAAAAAAACAAAAAATTCATCTTATATTGATTTTGACATTTAAAATTCAAAAATGATGGCTATTTTACCATAATAACAATTTTATTTATACAAAAGGATTACACAAAGTAACTAAGGCCTCGTTATATAGCCCCTTATAACACCTTCATAAGACTTTAGAGTAAGATGTGCAATGGTGACAAATTCTTGGGGCGGCTCAGACAACATTGCCCGAGTGATGATTTATTTCAGCTTGAACTTCTCCCGTAGGAAATTATGTTCAAGCTTAAAATGTTTAATCTCAGCTTGGGCTTGATCCAGAGCAAATCCCAGTGATGCTAACTCCTTCCAAAGCTCTGACAGATGGGATTCATATGCCCCGATTCTACAGGACGAGGCCATCGACTTTTCTTTCTATATTAATTAACCATGATCATTTGTATTTATAAACAATAATAATAATGTTAAGAGTTTAGTTTCTAACAGTCATATGAACCAATAGTCATAATTGACAAATGGTTATATAATGGTAGAAACCCAAAGGTCTCATTTCAATTATACTCACTTCATTAATAAAATGATATAGTTTTGTTGAGTACAAAATAAAATAACACACAAATTCAAGAAACAAAATATTATTCAAAAGTTTGGGTCATTACAGTAAAGGTTTAGAGTCTTTATAGAATAGATATACAATCTTCTTATTTTATAAAATATCTTCAACATCTCCCATAAATATATTCTCAGATTTTACTCCTCTTAGGAATACCCTATATAAACCTTTCTTCATTGTTTGGGGAAGGAATCATAAGAAAGGGTGAGCTCAGATGCTTAGTAAGGATAAATATTAAAGATATCAATCCATGATCACATGAAATAATAATATAATAATAAGGTTATGTGATCATGGACATGAATTATAAAGTTTATACCCAACCTGTTATAGTCTATAAACATGATTTATGTCATAAACATTATCATTTTGAAAAACATAGAACATAAGAGTGACAAATCATCATAAATCAATAATGATCCATAATATCATGTAATAAAATAGAGGAACCATCATAAATATAGAAAAAAATTTCATATGTCAAGGTTAAGTACCAAGACCATCAATATAGTGGATCAAGACACACATGTTTCCCATAATGGATCAAAATGAACCTATTTCCCATAGTGAATCATGCCCATCATCATATTTATCAATTTTATGTCATGTGATATAAATATTTACCCAATGCATTAGAGAAATATATAGTCATTACCCATAATATAAATAAAACCATACATATGTGTGTCACAAGAGCATAAATCATTTATCATATTGGAACCTAATAAAAGAAATTAGTTTCATAAACATTTCAACATATCATAACTCATGGAATAGAAATGGGTTTCATAAATATTACTCCATAATAAACATAAACCAAACCTAAAAATTATAAGTATAGTATCCTCAAATAATATCCCCACAGTAAAGAACAACTAATATAAAAAAATGTTATCTTAGATGGAGAATAATTTTGAGAGATCACTTGAAATAATTATTGAATAAAATTTCATTTCCATTTTAAAATAATTTCTTTTTAAAGATTCGCTCAATTATATAGGAAAAAAATTTCTTTGAAAAGAACCATGTACATTTTAAAAGTATGCATGAAATCATTAATGCTTTATGATGACAGGAAAATCCACTTCTGCCGTATAATTTTAAAAAATATTTGTTCCATACTTTTTTCAGATAAGTCACAAATAATGTCGTTTAGAAAATGAAAAAAAGATTATTTTCAAATCATTTTGTAAAAATTAAAACATGAGTAAAAATAAATTTTAAAAAATAGTAAGAATATATTAAAAACATTTTTTGAATTTTTTTTAGAAAACATGTACATAGAGGAATACGATAATTTAAAGGAAAATTTCAAAAATATAATTTTTAAAAGAAAGTACCATATAAATATCATATCATTGAAATGATCATTACTCAAATGTATCTATTATGTGTATATTTTCTAAATCCAAATAAAACAATAAAAAATAAAATAAAAGATAATAAAAAGTCATATCAAACATTATTTTAACATGGATTAATCAATAAAGTGGATCTTTAATCCAATGAATGGAAATTGAGTTAAGAAATCCCTTACCAGTTTGTTATCAGTCAAATCGTATGCGCCATAAAAGTAATAATTATCAAATGAAACATGTAATACCTTGAAGATAATGAAATACACAATAAAATATATAAGAGGGAAGTATATATAGAACAAAAAAGAAATAAGTGGTTAATAAAGAATATATCTCACTGAAATAAAAGTGGGATGAGAAGCCCTTACCTCATGATTCCTTTTAATTTTGTGTAATTTAACCTCCTCTTGAATATCACGTCCTTAAAGGAACCATTAAGGAAATTAGAATTGGTCATTGGGTGAGACTATAAACAATTGGATGTGGGGAGAGTGGATAAAATATGGGTTTTAAGATATTTTAATCACTTCAAGGCTTGTAAGGAGAAAGGGGGTGGTGAGAGGTGGTATTTATACTTGAGGGGTAGTTTTAATTGATTAAATAATGATTATTTTATATAAAGTCAATCAAATTTTGGTAGCATTAGATCCAATGAATTTATATGATAATTAATGTTGTAAATTATTTTTAAGGTTGATAGAATCATCAACCAACCATTTAATGCAATAGTTTTTAGTTATTTTAACCTTCCACCTTTAACTTTAACCTGATAAATTATTTTACCTACAACACTGTAAATATTTTTTTTACCATGGTAATTTTTATGCCTAAAAAAGAAAATCAAATTTTAAAATAATTTGGACCTCCTACTTCCAAATATTGAATCAATTTTTAAAAATTAAAAACATAGAATTTTCAAAATTACATATAAAAATAAACCATAAAATGCAACAAAAAACAATTTTTTTTCGAAAAAATCTGTTTTTAATTCCAAAAATGTACTCATACAAAAATAAGGTACACAGATTTTTTAAATATAATTAATTAGATTATATATGAATAAATGGTAATTAAGTTACTTTTAGATCAATTTAAAATCATAAAATTCCTTATAAATATAATGAAAATGTGGGTTTTATAAAAATCGATATTTTTTTACTATTCACTGAAAAATTATATTTTTATGAAAATTCTAAAAAATTCACCATATTTTTTTTATATTGAATATAAAAATGATGTTCATTTTATCAAATAAATTTTCTAAAATATTCAAAAATTAGTTATACTTATTTTCTCTTTGAAAATAATAAAAATTATTTTTTTGAAGAAAACATATATTCAAAGAATAAAATGACATCACCAAAAAGTATGTGCATATTCACAAAGCATAAATTAATATAAAAAAATTAGTTTGAAAATTATATATTTCATAATGTTGTTAAAACTATTAATTTTTTCCAATTTAATGGCTATGTTATTATGGTCGTATTAAAATAATCAAGTATTTGGCCCTACCTGACCTGAAGTAACTGGGATCAGGTTTCTCCAATTAAGGTTTGGGTTAGGTCCCGATTTAAAAAATAATAAATGATTATTAATCAGGTTTTGTTCAGGTACCTATTATTGGGTAATCATAAAATGGATATAATATAAATTATTATTTTTTTAATAAATTATAACAATGGTAGAATTAGGTTTGAGTTCTAAATGAGTTTTATCCTAAAAACATTATAAAAACTAGAAGTAATAAATATAAACACAAATTTAAATTGACCTTTAAATGGGTCAGATGGATCGATGTACTTGATAGTCCCCACCCTAAAAAAACCCCATCAGGCCCAAATTTTTTAGGCTTTATTATTAAACGGGCCTAAATTTAAAATCCTGATTAATAATAGGGTTGAGTTTAGACTTCAATAGGTGACCTAATAGCTAACCCACTAGACTCTATTAAGTTATACTATAAGTTCATTTTTTATAAAATTAAAATAAAATGAAGTTAATATTTTTAATTAATGATTATTATATATAAATGAGTTTTTTAAGCGACTATTAGTAAATAGGTTAGTTCAGGATCAGTTCGGCCAAACCTAATTCATAAACATGTTTTTTTTTCAAGGCCTGATTAGTAAACAGACCAGATCAGTGTCAGTCCAGCTAGATCCAATTAATCAATGGGTTGACTGTTTGATCCCGAACCAAAAATATTCGACCCATGTATATATATACATTTAAATGGGGTTAGGTTTTAAATATGAATTGAAGTTAGAATTCATGTTTTAAATAAATAGATATTAATGATGTCATATTTGATAATTATTGAATGTGTTTGGATTTGTATACATGAATTCCTCCTTTCTACTAACACCATACACTACCTACATCCTCAACAACTTCTTCTCCTTTACACCACCCCACCTCATTTCCCCTCCACACCACCTGTTGTGACTCCCATTAACCTCTAGTCCCTCCTCACTTCTCAACTGTGACACACCAACAATTTCCTATCCCCCCGACCTCTATCCTATCCAGCTGCTAGGTGTGCACATAGATGATTGAATGTTTTTTGTAATTTAGTTTATTATTGATATCTATGTTGTTTAATAATTATATCTATGTGAAAATTCACTATTTTTGTGAAATATTTCAGAAATTATTAGTTTTTCGGACTAATTTTGAACTTCTGAACCCATTTTATTTGTGATATTTCTTTAATCACTCATAGTCTCATATACATTTCATTTCATTTTATAATTATTAACTATACAAATTGTATTTTTATTCTATTTTATTTACTGGTCAATTTTTTAATCAAAAATTTCTAATTTACAAGCTCTATTTGATCCTTCATTTCATACCTATGACTTTAATTTTTTGTTGATTTTTTGTTCTTGGTTTTCATTTCATTAAATGAAAAATTGAAAATTCATTTATAATCACTTAAATTATTTCTATCTATATTTTATATTTTTAAAATATAGAAATATTTTTAAATTTTAATTCTAAAAATGTATTAGATTATATAGATGAAAAAATATTTTTAGGAAATGAAAATAAAAATGATACCCTTTTGAAAAACAAAAAATGGTTATAATGTATTTGGTTTTAGAAAACTGTTTTTTTCTTTTAGTTTTATAAAATCATGTTAAAAAATATTTTAAAAAATATGTTAGAATATTTTTTTCAAATTAATAATAAAAATAAAAATGAGTCACTTATACATTTTTTTTTCATTCTCATCAAATATAAAAAAAACATTCTCTAAAAAAATCATTAGTTTTCATTTTTTATTTTCTATCTTTTTTTTTCAGATTACATAACTCATTGTTGGATATCAATAGTAGGGTTATTGATATTAGGATTGTAATAATTAGATTTAAGTGGATAAATTTATAATATGGGCTGGATTTTAAGTTAAAAAACTGATTAACACTTAAAAAAACAATTGACAAAACATATTTATGGTATGTTTTATCGAACTCAGATTCTATCATTTATCAGAGTATCATAATCAGATTAATTTTGATAATATCAAATCACAGAGATAATAATCATGAATGATTATATTATATTAGAGTGTATCTGATTCTCACCATATCCAATTAATATTACTAATCTTATTCAGGTTTTTATGATATTACAATCATAAAAATTCGAATAGGAATATAAAACTTATAATTAAAAAGTAATAAAATATCTAATAAATGTAAGAATAAATTACAAGCTATTAAAATGATAAAACTATTTTAAACCAAATAGAAAGGTATCCAATAACCTTGTCTAAAAGTATCCCTTATTTTATACTTATAGTAAAGTTCATCTTTCCTAACCAAGGAATTCCCTCAATACAATGATCGACTTTGTCTTCCTATCATTGGAAACCCTCGATACGAATATCAGATTCTCTATCTTCTTATCAATGGAAGCCCTCGATCCGATAGATCAGATTCTCTATCTCACTATCCCTATAAGACCTTGATCCAAAGATTGGATTTTCCATCTTTCAATACTTGTAATACCTTGATTGAAATCACAACAATCAGACATAGTTAACTATTAAAAAAGTTCTTAAGGAGACAACCTGACAAGGTTTCCTTCAGAATGACTCTCTTTAATGAAATACAAAGATTAAGAATGATATGTTCACACTAATTATTATTATTAAAAATTAAGATAGCATATAATTGACCATCTTCAAACTCTTCAAATGACCTTTTATTTATGGACAAGATTCCAAAGGTCACATTTCTAAGTTTGTCACAATGAATTTGGACAAATAGAACTTGACAACTCATCATAATTGAATGTACGACATCATATTGGTTAAAAACATTGCAATGTTAAATATTTTCATTACATTAGAAAATGTCTTTTTTGTTATGATTATAAACATAGGTCATTCCAAAGAACTTCCTTACAATTTTATTTATAATAACCTTTATGAATATCAGTATTATTTTTATTGGTATCACTATTATTATGATAATCAAGAATTTTGTTAGTATGAGAGACCTAACTAAATTCAAATTTCTATTTTGATAAAGGTGAGTCTGATTTATTAGAAATATACTCATTATGATAATTGTAATAATAAATGTAAATATTATTTTCATAATACTTTAGGAAATTTTGCAAGTATGTAAAAAATATTTTTTTTCTATAGAAACATACTAAAAAACATTTGGACATTAAAATGTTAGTAAATATGTTTTCCTATGGTGTTTGTGATTTACAAAACAAAAGGAATAGAAAATGAGAAGTAAAACATTGTACTTAATAATCTCCCATTTTTTTGGAAAGCACAAACCCAAAACATAAATGAAAAATAACTTTAAAAACTTATAGTACTTGTTCTTTAAAATCACTTCGTGTTTAGAATTATACATTGATACTTATCTCCCATAGAGTTTATAAGTCTTTTAAAAATTATTTTGAGTATGATAAAGTAATAGAATAGTTATTTGTTTAAGAAAAATTCTATCCCCTATAAATATATATCCCCATAAGGATCATATTCTCCACCTTTATATAACAACTTCTCTTTATATAAATAAATCTCCCCATTTAACATTTTCCCACTTTCATTAAAAACTCTTAAAATTATTCCCCCTTTGTTATTTTGAAAAATAATTGGTGAGTTAGTAAGATATACCTAAAAATTTATTGAATAGAAAAATTTATGAAAAAATAATATGGATTAACTAATCATATATAAAAATATGAAATAACATTCAAACAATTGGTATTGGAAAAACATTTTGACAATAATATTTGGATGAAAAAGTAATTCACTCATAAATACATGATTCAAATGTTTAAAAAAAATAAAAAATACAAAAAAGAGTTCAAAATAATAATAATCATTCTTCATTAATGTTTTGACAGATGTTTTCACCCTCTTATACTCTTTGTGGTCATTCTCCAGCTTCTCCACTTTGTCTTCCAGAATCCGATATTTGGATTTCAAATTTTTCATTTCTTTGACAAGTTCCGTGTTCTGTTGTGTGAGTATAAAAAGTTCATCTTCAAAAAAACATATTCTAGATATTTATAGGTTTACATATTGGATCATGATTTTTAAGGTATTTAATTCTATAGTTGATTATCAGTTTGATCTCTAAATTCTTGTACAAACTTCACTATATTAGCGATATATTTTTGTAATTGATTAAAATAATGTACTAACTCTACCATCAAATTTTTTATTTCATGAATATGATCATCATAAAACCGAATATAGAAATTAACTTCATTGGACCATTTCACCATTGAATTACAAGACCTTCTATTGGTCTGAGAACTTTCTTGTAAGTTCTTTAGTTATGCCACATTACGTATCATAGATTCAGTCAACACTTTTATTTTTTCCAATTTCTAAGTAATAGTTTCTTAGATAATCTAGATTTTTTCCTCATGTCATGGAAAATAAGGGATAATAACTTCCAACCTTTTAAAATATTTAACAATGTAGTCAAAACCCTTTTGAAATTTGTTCCAGGAGAGTCCGATAGCCCTAGATCGGGTTGAGGAGGATTTGTCGAACTGGTGACAACATCATCTATCTTTCCCTTATTCTTATCAATGTTTTATACTTCCTTATCATCTTTTTCATCTTATTCGAAACAATTATTTCAAAATTTATCTCAATGATCTCAACATCATCTTGGTCATATTTTTTAGAAGTTTTAGTCTTTGAGATTTTATCTTTTTGATCTTTGTTAGATGATTACTCTACTTCTTCTACTGATGAGGATTCTTCCTCAAAGCATTCTAAATTCTCATATTTATCAGATTTTGAGGGATAAATTGAGTATTTTATTGATTATGATGAATTTATTTGGATTAATCATAATATAATAGAACTAATTTATGTTTGAAACTATTTTAATATAAAATGTACCTTTATAAATTCATTAAACAAAAAAATAGTTTTTAATAAAAATCCGTATTTTTCAGTATTCACTAGAAAATCAATATTTTCCTAACAATTATAAGATAATTTTCATAGGATGATATCAAAAATTAAATCCTTTTCATGAAATGTAATTTATAAATGTTTTATAAATTTATTATAATATTCAATCATAAAAAGTAACAAAACCCATTTTTGAAGAAAAGGAATTTTTGAAGAATAAAATGACGACTAAAAATTGGGTTATTATTTATTAAGAATTAATTAATAAATTATTATTAAGTAATACCTTTATATATATTTCATAATTTGGTTAATCCTATTCATACCTTTTAATTCAATATCCAAGAAATAACTATCACTTAATAATATTTAAATAGTACAACGCAAGTTGTTTAAACTCAATGTTATATATAAAGAAAACTATGGAAGATATAAAATTTATTTATATAGAATTATATCCTAAAATATATAGGTGTTATAGTTATTTTCATTATCACACTATATATATCTCTCTTAAAAATGTGTCCTCAGATAGATGAGGTGGGGGGGGGGGGGGAGAATGAGCATGATTCCATACACATCAAGGATACGATTTTTCATGTATGTCATGTTATGTACCAGGATTGATGTCACCTACACCTTGAAGATTATAATGATTGGAAAATTCTATAATATAATAAATATTATTTTATATTGACTATTTTATTATGAGAACACAAAATGACTAATACATTTCATAATAATATCACACATCATGCGTAAATACGGACTAGTACTACTAGGAATAGTAAATGGATATAGACTTGGAAGAATAATCAATTCAATAAAACAAACTCCATAGGCTTGAATTCTCTCAAGAAGATCACCCATGAAAGAAATATCATAAACATAAAGATAAACATTAAGAAAATAATTGGCATTGTTAATTGATGTATAAAAACCTTTATAAGTGATGTAGTGAATGAGGAAGGGAGAAATATTGTGTATTTATAGGAAAATAAATTCATTTGGAATGAGGAACATTTTCCAATATGGATGATGGTAATTATGAATATTAATCAATAATATAGTTGGTTATTATTATTTTTGGTTATGTAGACACATTTAAGTGACCATCGAGATTATTTAATGATATAATCAAAATGTTATATTTTTATAAAAATTTGTTTTATGGTAATTTTATATGCTTTAAATAAAATTTATTTTCATTAAATAATATTATAAAATAGTTTTCAAATGGTAATGTATTTTAATGAAGTCCTATGTAATTTTTATAACGGCTAGACAGTTTACTATGCCATAAAAACTGTTAAATTTCCAAAAAATAATAGTTTTTTATTTAAAAGTTTAAATTATCATATTTAGGGAATTATTTTGATAAAAAATATATTTTTGTATTCATTTAAAAGAAATTATATTGGGGTGAATTAATGGTGATTTTATAAAAAAGTTGATTTTTTGGTTAAAAGTGAAAATAATGTTTTTTATGAAATATAACAACTCTTCTAATATAATTTCGATATGGTCATGATTTAAAATTTATTAATACCTATTATTGATCAAAATGTTTTTATGTAATCTCATAATATATAATTCATTACATTTAAAAAAAACAAGCATTGTATTTTGAAAACAACAATTTTGTCTTTTCTAAAAAACTATTTTTATGTGTTATATGTGTATAATAATTCAAAATGACAAAATTGAATAGATTTTTGAGGTTTGTAACATCCTTAAAAAAAATTTCAAACATTAATTATCAATAAAATGATTTTAAATTTATTGAAACCAAAAAAAATTAGCTTTAAACACAAAATTGGCCAGCCCTCCTCAAGTATAAATACCCACATTCCCTCATTGCTCTCCACACCAAATAAATTTAGAATGGGTCTACTCTCAATTCCCATATCAATAGTCTCTAGAAGGTGTTTATAATGTTCTAATGAGTATCTCTCTAGCATTAAGAATCATCCTTCCAAGGTAATGTATTTCCTCCTCTTTTTTCAATTCAAGTACATACATCATATAAGTATTTTGATTCCCAATTTATTATATTGTCAAGTGCTTATAAAAACCACCATTATTGTATATATGATGTTTATATAATGATATTTTTATTTTCTCTCCCATTAAAACAATTGAAATACACTTTTTCTATACCTATTACGCTTCCAAAATAAACCCTTGATTTTCCAAGAAATATTATCAATCCATGAATACCCAACCCTATTTTCATTCAAGGGTATTCATTATAATGTATATTTAAACTATTTATTAAAGAAAACCATTTATGAAACCCACATTACCAAATATTGGGTTATAAATGATACGAACTTATGATTTTTGATCAACGTGACACACATAATATTAGACATAGGAAGGATAAGCCCTGATAGTTCTCTAATGCATTGGGTAAAAAATTAATCTCTAGAGATGAAATTTTCATTATAACTTGTAATCATTCCATGGTAATGATTTGTGATACCCTATTAAAAATCCATGGTAATATGTTTCACAACACCTTAGTAATAATCTATGGTGAAATGTTTATGAAAGTCTCAATTTTTATGTCATCTCTACATTTCCTTCCTCATGTTATTATGTTCATGTACTTCTGTTATGCCTCATGTTCTTATGTACATTTTCTTATGTTATGATTCTTGTCTTGCCTATAATGTCCTCTTACACTGTTAATCCATTACTAGGATTTTTTCTCACCCCTTTCAATTGAAAACAATCCCTAAGGAATCGTATACAGTGAGACTATCTTGGATGAGAAAATAAGGAATCCTTTCAAAATGATATTAATTTGTTTATGTTTCTTTTTTATACCATTTATGACATGTACTATATACCTAGTTTCCAAGACACAAAACCTCAAAAAATCATTTTAATTTATTAATGTAATATTTTTTAAATAAATTATGTGAAGATCCATATATTTAGAAATTGGGTCACCATAAGCATCATATGCATATATCAAGTAGATCCAAGGGAGACACATTGGATGAATGTAAATTATAATGATATGTTCCTTCCTGGTCTGTTACTTTTCTGGTTTTGGTGTAGGAGGGGCTTGGATGAGTCGTAGAGCGGTCCTAGGGGAGTTTGAATGTTAAATTATATATTCGGGGGTGAATACATGATGTGTAAAGCTTACACACCATGTAAGTGTGGTTCATGAGTTGTGAATAAAGGTTTAAGAGGTTTTACACGATGTGTATATTTTTAGGGTTTAATAATAAAATGGATATGTGTTATAAAAAAACAAACCCTGACATTTACATGACATGTAAATGGATTACACATTGTTTAATTATCCTATGCCGCACATTTTAAAGGTTTTAGAGCTTGGATTTTTGTCAAAACCTATTTTCTCTCTTCTTCAAGGTAGATAATATCTCCCCTTTTAGATTTTTTGTGATTCCTTTTGATTTATATGGTTCCTGGATTCCAATTATCGATCTATGGTTGATTTTTGTTTTATTTTGGTGTGATTTTGGGTTGCAAGCATTAATCTTCACCCTACGGTCCACAACGAGTTGTAAAATCTTGTTTGAGGTAGGGAATCCCTCATTTATCATTATTTTGTATCTTGTAGGAGGAGTTTATTTTTTTTATCTATCATTTATTGTTGTTCTATCTTAATTAAAGATAAATAATTGTTTAAATTTAATTTAATGGGAAAAGGGGAATTCTTCATATGTTTTTATAGATTTTATATTATTATTATATAGTGGATTGTATGGACTTGATGCTTCACTAAAAAGTATGTCCATTGGGGGATTTTTTTCATTGGATGTTATGTGTTGTTATTTTTGGGACAATTGTGATTATTGTGATATCACCAAAATATGTAAATTAGTTAACCACTAATATTTTTCTAATAAAATGGTTTCCCCAGGATTACATTTTGTGAGATAAAACTCCCTAAAATAAAGTGTAATGTGATAAAATACCCTTTGTAAATATGTCAAATGATCTTGATGTGTTGTAATGTGTGGTAGTGCCTATGGGATGATGATGTGTGGTTGGGGCATGTGGGGATGGTGGTTATTTGGACAAGCTTTTGGGGTGGATAGGTGGTTTGTTTGTCTATGATTTTAAGGTGGTGAGGTGGTTTTTTTCCCATGATTTTTGGGGTGGTGAGGTGGTGGTTTATTTACTCAAGATACCCAAGTAGTGATGTAATAAATAATTGGTTAATATTGTTCTAAATAAAATGGGTTGGTTTGGTTAATGATAATGAAATGGAAAATGAATAAATAAATGATGATTTGTGTGGTTAAATGTGATTGATTCTAAATAATTAAATACAATGGATGGATAATTGTAATTGGTTGGAAATGTGAAATGGGGTTTTTTGATTTTTGTGAGTTTTTATGCATTTATAGGTGGAATCAAAATAGATAATGTTGTGATTTGGTTTTCATTTAGTTGTGAAGTCATAGGTTGGGCTGGTGAGTGGTTAAACATATATAATTGTATATTCTTTGTGATTTCTATTTTCACCCCACCCACATCAAGCACTATGTGTCGACACCTGCATTGTCACATGGGTTTTTCCCAACATCCAATGAGGAGGAGAGATGGACGAGTACATGATATTTCCTGATCAATATTCCAAGCAAGGTAGGTATTGCACAAACTATGATGGATGGATGTTGTAGTAAATTATATGGTGGTTTTGATAGCCTAGTGATATGTGAAAGCCCGAGTGTTTTCAGGTGAGACATGATTGTGCTTTTGGTGTGGCTTCTGATGGGGGTTATTCATAGAAGTAAGAGGGAACAAGGTTGATTTCTTATATTTTCACGATACCCTACCACTCTATTTATAGAAGGGGTTTTGTTGTGGCCCAAGTTCTTTCGGGTGAGGTGTGATGTGGCTGCACTTGCGGTGCGGTAAGCCCATGTGTCTTCAAATGAGGCATGTTGTGATCATTCTTGTGTGGTGGTGTGGTATACAAAAGATATAGGAGTGGTAGGATGTATGATGGTGGGGTGTGAGAGCAGAATACTTGTGGGAAAGTAGTGTGGGGCACCTTATCAATGTGATTATTATTATATCATATGTCCTGGATTGTGTTATTTGGTGAGTGTGACATAGTGAGGTTGGGTTGGATAGTTGACCTCCGTATGTGCTATTTACCTACTATTTTCTTACGAGTGAATTAGTATGATATTTTCACAGGTTCACAAGAGACTTTGGTTTTCCTACTAAGTATAATTGTGTGCTCACCCTTTGTATATAAACTTTTTCCATGTTTCCAGGAGGATTATGTTGACCATGATGAACAATAATAACTCAGACCATTGAATTGATATTGTTTCTATGCCTTATATTTTCTTTTTGATATTTACATTGGATACTTTTATCTATGTCAATTTTATTTATAAATTCATGTGGGATGGTTTTGAGTTTATTTTATATTATGTCATGATGTTGTTTTGGGATGATTTATCTTATATTTTGATTTTATTTACATTATAGAGGGTAATTCCTCCCATACATGAGATTGTTATACCATTGGTTATAGTCAACAACTCGAGGCCTACTAGATTCGGGAATTGGGGGTCATTATATATCTTCCCTCATTATGGAATCTTTGGAGGGAGGGGTCATGATAGAGTGGTATCAAAGAATGATAGTGAAGGTTAAGATTGTTCGTGAGCGGTTGAATGAAATAAAAGACCAACATAAGTCTTATTCTAATTATAGGAGAAGAACCTTGGAGTTTGAGTATGGGGACCATGTGTTCTTGAAAGTTTCCCCTCAACATAGGAATAAGAGTTTTGGTAGGGGAGTAATCTTTCTCACAGGTGTTTTGTTCCCTTTGAGGTGTTGGGGCGAGTTGGTGAAGTGGCGTATCAGTTGGAATTGCCACCACAGATGGAGAGGATGGCCGATGAATTCCACGTATCTTATCTTTATTTGTATCTTCATGATTAATCCCATGTCATTTAATATGGATATTTGGATATCAAGTACAATGCAACATTCATGGAGTGGTCACTAGAGATCTAGGATCTTCCAGAGAAGGTGCTTCTTAAACGAACCGTTCCTTTGGATTGTATGTTGTGGAGGAATGGTGGCCCTATGTAGAGTACTTGGGGGTGGGATATGTAGATGTGTGTCCAGTACCTAGAGCTATTTAAGTTTGTCCCTATTTCTATGGTGTTGTTATGTTTGAGACCTTATTGTTTTATTTGATAAGTTGTTTTCCCTTGTTTATGATATATGATATGTGATAAAGTTATAATATTTGAAATGAGGTGGACCTGATTCCTAATTGATATGAATTAATTTCAATGATATTAAACTCATTTTGGTGATTCTATTCCACCCAGAGTGAATAATATATTTATATAGAGGATGAAATTTATTGATCCATGTGTTCGGGACAATTTGGTTTATTGGTTGTAGTGTTTTTTGGTTTAGATTGCGTAGAGGTTGGATAGTTTTGGTGATGTGATTATGTAAGAGGAGGAATTTGCATATGTGTAGTGATAAGGTCATGAAAGATGTCCTATGGTCATTTGGTTTTACATTTTTGGATGGTGGTAGAATTGAGGTATGATAATATCCTTAATAGGTATCTAGAAAGGTGGTTGTTTAGACCCCCTTACTTCTTATCTTTGTTTTGGATTCTCGAGGGAAACAATCATTTGAGATATATATTATGTAATGGTATGCTATTTCTTGATTCGTTACATTTCTGATTTTTCTGTTGGAGGTGATTGGATGAGGCCTAGAGTAGGCTTGGGGGAGTTTGGATGTTAAATGCTCGAAGTATGGTGAATACATGACATTTAAAGATTACATGTTGTGTAAGTTTAGTTCATGGTTTGTGAAGTATGGTTCATGGGGTGTTAAATGATGTGTATATTTTTAGGTTTAAATAATAAAAAGGGGATACATTAATAAGTGGAAACTGAAACCTAAAATTTACACATCATTTAAATGGATTACAAGCCATTTAATTTCCCTTTGCAGTGTGTTTTAAAGTTTGCAGCGCTCAAGTTATTTCGAAACCCTACACTCTATCTCATTCTAGGAAACCAGTGAATTCCTCTTCAAGAATTTTTAGATTCATTTATATGGGTATTGGTTCCCATATTCCCATATATGATTTGTGGTTGATCTGAGGTTTGTCTTGGTTTGGTTGTGGGTTGCAGGTGTTTATCTCCGCCCAATGGTGCACAGAGAATCATCAAGTCATCCTTGAGGTAAAAAATCCATATTTTCTCTTTATTTTGTATCATGTTAGAGGGTTTTTCTTTTATATATTTGTACATTATGGTTGCGTAGTCTTAATCAAAGATAAAAATGGGTTAAAATAAAATTGAGGGGAAAAAGGGGAATTCCTTTCATGTTTTTACAGCTTTGTTATTATTTTTATATTGTGGATTGTATAGGCTTGATGGTCATTTAAAAATTAATGTCATTGGAGGATTTATTTACACCGGATGATATGTGTTTTGATTTCTATGACTGATGTTATTTTTTGTGATATCAACCAAATATGGAAATTGGTTGGCCACTTTAATAAAATGGTTGCCCCAGGATTATGGTTTTTTTGATAACACCCCTAAAATAAAGTATAATGTGATAAAATCCCCTTTTTAAATATATAAAATAATATTGATGTGTTGTGATGTTTGTCCATGATTGTGTAGAGGATATTTTAAATTGATGATTGGTTGTGGAATGTGGGGATAGTGGTTTATTTGGTCATGATTTTAGGTTGGTAAGGTGGTTTGTTTGGACATGCTTTTGGGGTTGAAAATTTGTTTTGTTTGGACATGATTTTGAGGTGGCAAGGTGGTTTGTTTGGACATGTTTTTGGGGTGATGAGGTGGTTTGTTTGGACATTCTTTTGGGATAGTGAGGTGTAGGTTTCTTTGAGCTACATACTCAGGTAATGATGGAATAAATAATTGTTTAATATTGTTTTAAATGACATGGGTTAGTTTGGTTAATGGGATAAAAATGGATAATGAATAAATAAATGATGTGTTGTGTGGTTAAATGTGGTAATTCTAAATAATTAAATGAAATCGATAGATAATGGTGATTGGTTGGCAATGAGAAATGGGTTTTTTGGCTTGTTGTGTGGTGTTATGCATTTAGAGGTTGTACCAAAATTGATCATTTTGTGATTTGGTTAGAATTTGGTTATAAACCTATAGGTTGGGCTTGTGTGTAGATATAAATATATACTTGTATATTATTTATTATTTATATACATATAGTACCCATGTTAATCACTATGTTCTGATACCCGCATTGGCATGCATGTGGTGTGTTTCTCGGCATCCGGTGAGGAGGATAAATAGATGGGTACCCACTCTTTCACACTCTCTCTTCCAGGTGAGGTAAGCATTTTTCATGATATGATGGAAGAAGGTTTTTTAGTTCATTAGATGGTGTTTGTGATATCCCAAGTGTTTTTGGTTGATATGTGATATCCCAGGTGTTTTTGGGTGAGGTATGATTGTTCTTGTGGGGCGACTTCGGGTGGGGGTCATTCATTATAGGAGGAGGGAACAAGGTTTATGACCTATATTTTCATGAAACCCTAATAATTTGGTTATGATAGTGGTTGTGTTATGGATTGAGTGTTTTTGGGAGAGGTGTGATATTGTCGTGCTAGCGGGGTGACAAACCCTTGTGTCTTAGGGTGAGGTGTGTTGGTAATATGCTTGTGGGGTGATGTGGTATACAAAAGAGATGGGATTTCCAATAGGTACAATGTTAGGGTGACATAAAAACATACTAGAAAAAAATTTGTGTTGGGAACCCTTGTCAATGTGATTATTATTATATTATATTACATGTCTTGCGTTATTTGGTGAGGATTCCTTGGCGAGGTTATGGTGGATAGTTTACTTGTTTAGGTTCTTTTGGGTTTTTTGTTTTCTCATGGGTGAATTAGTATGATCTTTTCACATATGCATGAGATAATTTCGTTTTCCTACTGAGTATAAATGTATGTGAAACCTATGTATATAAATTGTTTTCAAGTTTCTAAGAGGATTACTTGGACTGTGCTGAACATTTCCAGGACAGACCTTTGGATCACTGTTGTGTCGCTACCTTATCTTTTCTTTTGGGTATTTACTTTGGATAATTTTATCTGTATCATTTTTATTCATATATACATGAGTGATGTTTTTGGTTTCTTTTTTATTATTTTATGGTGTTTTTTTGGATGAATCAAATTATCCACCAATCCTATTTATCATATAGAGGGTAATTCCTCCCATATATATTATTTTTATACCCTCGCTACTAGTCGCTAAACCGGAGCCTACTAGAGGTGGGTCTCAATGGTCATTATCTCTCTCCATCATACTAGTATCTTTAGAGGGAGGGGCATAACAAAAGTAATATCCTAAAGTATTTGAGGCATACTAAGGATATGTTTTAGGTTCATGAAGAGGATGAGGAACAAGTCATCAGAGGATACACATATACTAGTTTCAATACATACTATAATGATATAAATTCACATTCATGATATGTATTTTTCTTTGATAGAGGATCTATGTGCTGGAAGAGTTCTAAGAAGTAGGTGGTAATTAAACCTACAATTGAGTATGAGTATATTGTATATTCTGATGTAGCTACATAAGAAGTATGAATACACAACTTTATATAATATATTTATGTGGTGTCTAACAGTAAAGATGTTATCACACTGTATTGGGATAATAATATAGTGGTGGTTCTATCAAAGGAGTTGTGGTTGCATCAATAGAGGAATCATATACATCAAATGTGTCATCTCTTGAAGGAGTTTTATAAAAGAAGATAGGTCAGAGTAATTAGAGTTTCCATAAAAAATAATATGGTGGGGTTGTTAACTAAATTATTATCTCACATGAAGCATGAATATCACGTGAGAGCTAGCGAACTAAAAGTTATTATCCATCAGTTTTAGTGAACGTTGGAGTCTATCAGAGTTGGTTCCCTAGAACCAACTAAATTTACCCATTTGATTACCTATAATACTATTATATTAATAAATATATTATCACATTATGGTTGTTCCTCTATGTAACATCTATATGATAGTGTTCATAATGTATTTTTTACATCAAAAGGTTATACTAATTCTCCACTATAATGAAAAACATGAAGTGTTATTAAAATATTCTTAAGCATACATCACATTTTTTTGATGAAATCTATCTGAAATGACACAAATGATATTATGATTATCAGGTGTTGGATTCTCATAAGTGGACAAGGATTCTTCTCATGAATTTTAATCACCAATAATGGTGGTTATGAAGGTATAATCACCAATAGAAATTAAAAAATTTATATGTTTTAATTGATATTCCAATATGAAGATGTGTTTATGGGTTATTAGACTTGATATTGGTATTAATGTATATCATAACTTAGGTACTTTGATATATTTTTGAAAACCATAAGGTCATATACTCGCGGTGGTGTAGGATACATTGGGTGCATCATAAGTGGTATGGCATTGATTGAATATGTCAAAAAAGTATTTGTCCCATCTGAGTTAATATAAGTATATATCTCAGGATAATTGATTGAAATTAAATGACCTAATTAAGTTCATGGTCCTAGAGGTTTATAAATAAGGTTATTTTAGATAGTTAAACAAAGATATATCAAGCATATAGGTTGGTTATACATGTATGAAATGTCTTTGATGACATATCGAGAAAAATATATTCTATTTCACAGTAAGTGTTCATATGAGGTTGTTCTCATTGCAACATTAACTTCTTTATTTGTGGGTGCCTTAATGTGTTACAAGTTTCTAATCTTGGAATTTAGGCCAGCTCACTTAATTCCACTAGGAAAGATTCCTATAGGGTCACACACACTAATTGTATAAAAAATATCACATTAAATTTTATTTTAATTTAATATTTAGATTGAATATTAGTCTCAAGATCGAGGAATAATAATTATTTAGGTTATGTTGATCACATGAATTCAATCACCTTATTCGAGTTTATAATAGATATGATTTTAATATAAAATAAATATTTATCCACCAGTTATTGAATATAATATTTATTTATCGAATTAATTAATAATATAATGATATTTATTTATTTAAATAATTATTTATTATTTTAGGTTCAATAAATGTTGAGGAGGATTTACAGGCCAAGATGATATTCTGATGAAGTAATGTAGACTATTTAATATCATTTAAATAAATATTAATTTATTTATTTAAGAAATGAAATTTAAATATATTTGAGTTGGCTCATGTCATGAAATATATTATTATGGTTATTATTATTTTTATATTATATGATTTGAGGTTTACTAAGAATAAAAAATAAGATGAAAGCACTATGTGTAAAAAAAATTCTTTAACCCCAAGTATATAATTTCAATCATATCATTTCTAGGGTTATGTGAATAGTTTTTCATGTCATATTATCTCTAGAGAATTATCTAAGACCAAATATAATTTCTCAAAAATGCTCTTAAGAACAACATGCAATCTCTATCCTCCCTTTAAATATTGAGAGAAAAATATAAATAATTGTTCAATCTTATATGAATTCTTTTTATGATCAATTATGAATTAATCTATGAATTTTATACCACTATTCCAATGCCTGAAGTTCCAATAATGACATTCTTTGATACATGGAGCACATGCAGATACTGCTAGAGGAATTCAACTTTGTATTCTTCACCATAACAATGATACAAAAGTGACTACTAATTTGATCATAAATGATGAATTAATTATCAAGTTGAAGTAATTTTAATTATAAATTAATCATAAATTAAATGTGAAAATATCCTCCATAATAATATTTTGGGTTTTGATTCATCGAGTTATTTAGATTTATCCGATGAAATTAATAAAAAATTATTGGGTATGAGCTCATATGCTTCCATTGCACCTATAAACCTTAAATAAGCACATTACCTTGGATAGTGTCATGCCAATAAACTTAGTGAAATAATTACCAATGGTTTACTAGGCCCAAGGATCCACTTTTTATTCCATAGGATTAGATTTCAGAATATCTACCTCTCAACTTGAGGGGAAGTCTTCTTTGGTATTCTCTTTTATGAAACTTTCTATTAAAAGTTGTGGAAACATCAGGTGGGTGTTATAGTATTTATCATAGTTAGATATTTAATATATGAGTCAATGGTCAAAGGTTTGGCTAGGTCAATAGTTTGACTTAAATTTTTGATTTGGCTTGTATATTTATTTTTTCATCTATAAATTATAATAACTAAACCTCACACTGAGACACAGATTCTGGATAATATCATTATATAAATTTAATAATAATTAATTTAATTGGGGATATTAGGGTTAAACCCTAGTGATTACGTCTTTTTAGGGTCTCGAGGAGGTCTTAGGGGTGGAATAGAATGCAATGACATATCGAGTTAATTGATTATTTGGAATATTTTTTTGTGGGTTATGATGAAAAGTAATGGTTAAACCCAATTTTTTACCATCAAAGTCAAATGGTTAGTGATGGAATGGTCTGGAAAATATATTTTTAATAAAAATATATATAACTAAAACTAAGAAAAATAAAATGATTAAAAAATTAAAAAAATTAAAAATTATGAATAAAGGATTTTTTTTTTGTTTTTTCTAAATAATGATCTCAGAAAATAATTTTGTTCCATTAAAAATCCCACAAACAATGAAACATTGATTTTAGTTTCATTCCATCATGTTCCATTAATTATTAATTCATTCCATCCTATTAAAATGCACCTTCTCAATACATATTATTTGAAAAGAAATTTAATTTAAACTAGGGGATATTTGATATGATATTACTAAGTAATATTATTCATATGAGAATTATCAAATATGTGATAACATATTTGTGATAATATTGAAAATTTTCATGGTGAAAATGAAAGATTGGTATTGTGGGATGAGAAATGAAACTAAAGCCTTGTTTAGCATAACCTCCTACTCAATTTTCTTCATATTTAGGTTTTCAAACCTTATATTCCTTTGGATTAACATTCATGTTTTTGGGCTCTCATATTAACAAACATTTATAATGGTTCTCACTTTATAGACAACTAGACAATACCCACTATAGAAATATTGCTGAACAATGAATACTTGGAAGTGATTTATGTCACACTAAATATCACTTCACTCCCTAATTCAAATAGATTTATTCAATCATGGGATAAACAGGACTAGGAAATCTTTCATATATCTTTATAATAAATAGATTATAAAACCCACCCATAATAGATTACTCTCTCAATACTCACCTTCACAAATAAACTCTCTATTGGCACCTGAAGCAGCCTCATAATATACCCATTTTACGCCCCATTCATCACCCTCACAAGGCCTCCGACTTGGGGGATCACCATATATTGCTCCGCCTGGTCCACCCACACAACATTAGTGATCTCTAATATCTTAATATCTTCCATGTACTGACCCACCACCTTCTTCACCCACCCCTTCAGCTTGTAGTACCCCTTCTCCGCCAATGCCTAGCTCATCACCTTCACCTTGATCCCCTCTCACACATAGTAATCCTTTCAGTTACTCATATCCTTTTCCTTATCCTCCTCTCTAAAAAATTCATCAAGTGTTGAATCCCTGATATTTCTATTACTCTTTCCTGACCCACCACCACCATTCCTCTCCACCCTGAAGCTTTCCAATAACTGGTTTGAACAATCACCCTTGGGATTGGATGATGATGAACTGAGAAAAAATACAAGTATCATGCAGTGGAACTCTCTCATGAAGTGTAACTAGGTATATTTTTCTTTGGATTTTGGGGTGATAAACTCATTCTTTCCTATTAGAAAATCTTAACTTGAAAATCATGTCTTTCTATTTAGTAGGAAAAAATCACTTTCATTTTAACAATCAAAGAAAAAAATCATTTTGATTAAATTTTCTAACTAGTATGATGAAAACTTTACTAAAACATGAATCTATTTGAAATGAATAAATCTCATGAAAAATCACCACAACAATATGGAGTCTTTAAAGTTTTCTAGTCATACCTAGAACCCCGGTCATAATTTATGAATACCAATATAAAAATTAATTATGATCATTTAAAAATGCATAAATTTTAAACAGTAATAAACTAATGTTAGAACCAAATTATTATTATTTTTCAATGATCACCAATTATTTTACTAAATCTAAACTTAATATAAAAAATAAAAAGGTTCTTTCCAGAATCATCACAAGTATACAATGTTTATATTCAATGAAAATATTTTTTAAGGAGAGTAAATTTTAGTGATCAAGAAAGACTAGTTGTAAATACAATTTAGTTTCAATGATAAACTTATATATTTAACACAATTATTCCATCAATTTGATTAAATTAAAGTTAATTTTTTGAAAATAAGATAAAATTGTGCCATCAACCCAGTGGGAAATCCCTTCACTAATTCTTTCTAACACCCCTTAAACATAAATGCAACAAGAACACACCACCAATTTTCATTCTAAAATCAATAAGATGATTCATTGGATCATTTTTTCAAACATGTGATAGGAAACACACTTTATTTTCTTCTAACATTATGAAAAATTACTAATAACATAATTTATTAATACATGATTCATCCATGTCAATATTTCCTTAGAAATGGAAAACAATGGTTTAATAGATTGTAGAAGAAGGTGTGTACCTATAAATGTATTGTAGAAGCATGTATTAAATAAGATGTTAAGACAACTCAGATGAACACTACCAAATATTCTTTAGACTGAGTTGAGAAGATAGAGAGCTTTACCGAGGTATTTTGTGCACCCTCTTTTTTTCTTGGAATGCATTCAATGTGAGATCGCGGATATCAAATCAGATAGTGGGATGTTGAATCTAGGATCTAATGAGTACATAACATTGTGATGGGGAGTCTAAAATACTATTTCAAAAATGAAGACATGGAAATAGAAATGTGAGTAGGGTTTATGAAGGGGTATTTAAGATTGGGGATTTGGGTGACTGCTGAATAAAATGATAATCTGATAGGCAATGTTTTTTAAATGAAGAGGTGAAAATAAATGTAATTTTATTTCATATAATGATAGTAGAATTGATAGGTTAAAAAATTATAATTTTAAAAAATAAATATAAATTTTTAAAAATATTTTTATGATTATAATAATTATAAATACAATGCCAATTATTATACATTTAATTTTATTTTTCATTATAATATATTTATAATTTTAATAACTGAAACTTAAATAAAGTCTAACTATAGTTGAATTTTACATTCATAAAGATTTTTATTCACATGGTACAAGTAAGGGAATAGGAATTGTGGCATGCTTAAGTATGAGCGGTTGGGTGAGGATATTGGAATTATGCTTGGGGTCAACTCTAAGACTCATTTTGGAAGATCTCAGGTCTTTATTTTATATGATTATTTTAGCTTTGTTTTTCATATGGTGACTCATTGAGTGACTTAGTTTTTTGTTTTGTATGACTGTATAACATTATATAAATATTTTAGGTTTTGATATTTTCATTAGTTATGATGGTTTGATTTATTTTACACTTCTTAATTCTTTATATGGTGATTTTTATTATGATTAGAGAGCACACAATAGGCTATATGGGTCTCCACCTCAGTTGAATGATTGTGTAGGAATAGAAAGTTACAATATGACACCATTATTTTTCTTATATTTGATTTTAATATTTGTAAATACTGTTTAAAAGAAGAAATAGTTTTCAAAACTTGATAAGTAATCATTTTTCAAGGAAACACATTTGCAGTGTATGTTCATGTTACCAAGGAGTATGAAATATGATTTATATTTGATGGATTATTATTTTGTTGATTTGTTTTGATACTATAGTATATATGTTATCTTTTTAACAAATATATCAACAATTAACATTCTCACCACCACAACTGTTTTCAATTTTTAGATTCTCTTATCCATTTTCAATGGTATTAAAAATAAAACTCTTTAATGAAAACTTATTTCAATGCATTTCTATCATTTTATTTTATTCTTCAAAATACATGAATTTATTAAAAAATCGATATTTCTGATGAATTTATATCTTATTATTTTTTTGTTCATTAAATTTCTCTAGAAAAAGTAACATTATTATGATCATCATTCATTGTACATTATATATCTCTTAAATATTCATATTCTTTGTATCATGGATATGTTTATTTCCTTAATCAAATAAAATTTATTTATATGGTGTTTTTTATGAATGTTATTTGATTGGATGGGGAAATATTAATATTCCATATTCATTACTATGTATGAATATTTTTTTGGAATCCATATTGTTTTTGAATTAAATTAATCATTCAATATACGAAGAATGAATTGGAAAAGTAGTTATAGGTTGGGGACGATTATAAATAGCCCCCTAGTGCATTAATAGGTATCATGAGACAAATCAGTTGGATAGACTTATTAAATGGTTTTTTTGTATATACCTAAAAATCAATTAAACTATTTTTTAACATGTCTTTAATGGTAAAGTTATCATGATTTCAGAGATTATGGAATCAAACATTAAACATTTCCTTCATTGATAATTCAGTTATTATTATCCATGATAACTCTACCTTGATATTATCCATGAATGTGTTTTGGGGTCAAGTTATTTATTAGATGACATGTTTTTAAGGTATTTACCTTTCTATATTGATTATGTATTATTATCTCATGATATATTCCATTGTATGTAACCCTTATCGATCATTTGAGCTCACCATTACTTTGTTTTCCCTTCCTTGAGATATGAAGAAGAAATATATGACAAAGTTAAAGGATTAAAATTGTTTATTATAATTTTTTTCATATTTTTTTAATATATAAAAATATTATTCATTTATATTTCTAGTTATTAAAGAATATTAAACTAGTTGGTTCTCTGATATGTGATCTCTTGTAACTTATTCCAATTTAATAAAGTAGCCACTAACTTTGGGTTTCTATATTTGAGGTATTTACAACTTTAATCAAGGTTTCGTAATCTTCAAAATGTTATTAATGATAAAAATATCATATATGTTCATTATATTCATATTTAAAATCATCCATAAAAGGTAGAGTAAAAAAACAAATTACAACATTCACAGAGATTATAGGTTGTACGTACGCATGAACACTATTTTCACTTTTTAATGGATGGAATAAAAGAAAGATAAATAATAATTCCCCTTACTAGAATCATTATGAAATAATATATATCATAAATATTCATTAAATATATCCTTATTTATATTCAATTAAATCATTGATGAAAGAAAAATCACCTCACTTCATGGAGGTGGTAGTGAACACGTACGCACGATCAACATTATCATTTTCCAACAAATGGGAAGAAGGTGGATAATGGTCGTTACCTAATCATAATAATAATTTAGTGTATTTAAGATACTGAATATATTGTATTATAATAGATACAAATGATTTATAGAAGGTATAATAAGTAAAAAAATGGAAAATTCCTCGTTAAGAGTTATACCTCTTCATTGAGAAACCTTCTTTGGATTACAACTTAAACCATGAAGGGATGGTCATATGGAAACCTGAAGCTCTAGGATATGTTGAAAAAAATATAGGATGATATTAAGGTATGTATTTTCCATGAAATAAGGCTAAAATATTATGATTAATAATGATACGAGGATTCTTTTTATATGTGTGGGGAGAGGTCCTCTTGAAATTACTTAAAATATTAAATTGATATAAATTAGTTTTTATGGAAAAAAGGATTCAAACTGATATAATTATAACATAACATCACTAATATTATATTTCATCTCATAAAATAAAATTTTAACAAGTTTTGGTTATATTTTTACCCTTATCGCTTACTTTTAACCTTCCATTAATAATTTTGACAATTATAGTAACATTAGAGTTTTCTACTCTTTAAGGGTTAATAATGTTACAATAAAAAGAAAAGTGTATTATAAATACACCATGGTTGGTATTTTCAACCATATCCCATTTAATTGGTCGAATATAATTTTTTAATGAATTTAAATCATTTAATAAAATATTTTTTATTATAAAATATCATTAATGTAATTTTTGGAACTATTTATTTAATTTGACATTGAAACCAAAATGAAATCAAAGTAATTTGGATCTAAACCTATCAAACATCAGTAATATGTTATATTTATCTATAAAATTAGTGGAATAATATAAATTACTCAAAAAATTACTTTTAGAGTTTTTAGAATAATATACTTAACTTTTCTACTGCTTGAACATGCATTGTGCTAGTATTGTATAAGAATTTAAGCTAATTGTTTATCATAAAAAAATTAAAAAAAAATTCATGACAAAAATAATTCATATTTTAAATAAACATTTAGAACTAATAATAATTTTTTTATCCCAATAACAAAATATTATAGATATTGAAATTAAGAAATTAAAATGTTTGACTTTATCTTTTATTAACATCATAAAGGCCAAAATCAAAATTAAATAGAAACAATTTTTTTTACTATGGTTACTATTCTTATTGACCCAAAAATAAAAGGTAACTATTTTCCAAATTTGTATAAAATGATTCCAAATATTTAATAAAATTTTCAAGATTTAATTTCTAGAAGTGAAAGAAATTACTTTAAGATAAAATCACAAAAATGCAATGAAAAATAGTTTTTCCTAAAAATGCATTTTTTTAAATATAAAAGTATTTTTATAAAAAATTAAATGATAAAATTAATTCCAATGAACTTAATTGTATTATTCATAATATTATATAAATAATTTCACTCTTAACCCATTTTAAAATAAAATAAAACTTTCTAAATGCTTGAAAAACAAATATAATGTTTTAAATTAAAATTTGTATTTTTCACTATTCACTAGAAAATAAATCATTTCTAAAAAATACACCCTACAATAATTGTGATACGATGGTTTTAAAAAATATAACATTTTTATAAAATGAAAATTCTAAAATCTCCAAAAATTAATTATAATATTCACTCCCAAAATTTAATAAAACCCATGTTTGAAGAAAATGTATTTTTGAAGAATAAAATGACTTTACTAAAAATTGAGTAATTATTTATTAAGAATTAATTAATAAATTATTATTGAGTAAGATATGTATATATTTTTCATAATGCAGTTAATCTGATTCATACCCATAAATTCAATGTCTAGGTGATAACCGTCACTTAATAATATTTCAATAACATAATGTGTTTTTTTAAATTCAGTATTACATGTAAAGAAAACTCTCAAAGAAATAAATTTTTTTATAAAGACATATATTCTAAAATATCGAGGTGTTACAATTATTTTTATTGTCACATGGAATACATATCTCCAGAAAAACATGTCCTTATACAGAAGAGGGGAGAGAAAGAATAAGCATGACTCCTTACACATAAGTGATAGGATTTGGCATGTGTGTCATATTATTTACCAAGATTTATGTTTCCTATACCATGATAATTTTATTGACCTGATTTTTTTTAATAAAATAAATATTATTTTAAAATGACCATTTTTTATGAGCACACAAAAAGTCAAATAAATTTCATAAGAACATTACACATCATGCGTAAATAAGGACTAGAACAACTAGGAACAATAGAGGGATATAGAATTTTAAGAATAATACACTTAGTAAAACAAACTCTATAGGTTTGAATTCCCCCAAGAATATATCCCCTTCCATAAATATAAAATAAATAGAATCATTATGAAAAAAATTAACATTGTCCAAGGATGTGAAAAAACATTTATAAGTGAAATAGTGAATGATGAAGAGTGAACGATGGTTTATTTATAGAGAAATATGATCATTATAAGTGAGGAAAATTTCCTAATATGGTTTATGGTAATTATAACCATCAATCGATAAGATAGTTGGTCATTATTATTGTTGGCTACGTAGACGCATTTTAGTGACTATTGAGATTATTTAATGATTTAATCAAAATTGTATATTTCTCTAAAAATATTTTTTATATAAAAAGTATATGTTTTGAATAATTTTTTTAGTAAATAATATTTTGAAAAACTTTTTAAATGATATTATATTTTAACAAAGTCCTAGGTAATTTCTATAATGTTCAGATAGTTTACTATTTTATAAAAACTATTAATTTTCAATAAATAGGGATTTTTTTGTTTAAAAGTTAAAATTATAATATTTATGATAATTATATTGATAAAATAAATATAATTTTTATATTAATAATTTTTATATTATAACATGGTAAATTTATTGTAATGTTTTAAAAAATTATATTTTTGGGATAAAATGTAAAAATAATGTTTTTGATGAAATACTACAAATCTTTGGATATAATTCAGTTATAGTAATCATTTTATATTTATTAATCCTTATTATTGTTCAAAAATTATTTTAGTAAAAACATTATACATAATTCATTACATTTAGGAACACATGCATGGCATTTTGAAACCCACATTTTTATCTTTTCTAAAAAAACTATTATTACAAGTTATACGTGTATCACATTAAAATTCACTTTTATCACTTTTATAAATTGAATCAGGTAAAATGGATTAATTATTTGGAATTATATGGTTAAAATTAGGTAATAAGGTAATTTTCATTTTTAGGCACAAAAAAGTTATCATGGTAAAAGATTTACCGTGCATAGTTAAAATAGTGTAAATTGTTAAAATTAAATGGTAAAGACTTAAGCCAACTAAAAAGAAAATAATTAAATGGGTAGTTGAGGTTTCAGAAAATACTTAACCAAAATTTACAACTTTAATTATAAATTAAATTATTTGAAATTAATTCCACAAAAAAGTGGTTAGATTTAAATACAAATAATCATTATTTAATAAATTAAAATCACTACTCTTCTAGTATAAATAACCCCATTCCCTCCTCACTCTCCACACCGAATCCATTGATCATAGATATTATCCCAATTTTCCACTATAAATTCTCTCCAAGTTGGTTTTATGGTTCTTAATAGTCTCCCTATAGCATTAAGAATCATCCTTCCAAGGTAATGGATTTATTCCTCTACTTTTTCAATTCAAGTACTTATTTCATATATGTGTTTTGATACCCAATTTATTATGTTGTAAAGTTTTTATAAACACCCCATTTATTTTATATATGATGTTTTTTAATGAGAGTTTTATTTTCCTTTTAATTAATCCCATTAAAGGACTCATTTTTGATAGCCGTTATGCTGCCAAAATAAACCCTTGACTTTCCAAGAAATATTTTCATTCCATGAATACACTACCTTATTCATTAAAGGGTATTAAATATAATGTATATTTAAACTATTTATTGGGGAAAACCATATATGAAACCCAAATTCACTACTAATGGGATAGAAATGATATCAACATAGTATTTTTGATTAATGTGGCATACATAATATTAGACATATGAAAGGTGTTCCCTCATATCAATCCAAGGCATTGGGAAAAGAATTAATCTATAGAGATGAAATGTTCATGATACCTTGAACGAATTCAATGGTAATTTTTTGATACATTAGTCAAAATACTTGGTAATATGTTTTAAGAAAAATTAGTTATGAGCTTTGGTGATATGTTTATAAATGTATCAATGTTTATGTTGTTACTAAATTTTATTTTTATGAATCATATTATTATATTCATGTACTTACATTATGACTCATTTATGTAAATTTTCTTATGTTATTATTCATGTCTCACCTATGATGTCCAATTACATTTTTTATCCCTTATTGAGCTTTATTCCCACTAGTTTCATTTGATAATTTTCCCCAGTAAATCATATGTGGTGTGATGTTATAGGATGAAAAAATAAGGAAGCCTTTCAAGTGGATTTTAAATTTGTTTATGTTTCTTTTTTGTACCATGTATGTAAGGTACTATGTATCTAGTTTCCAAGAAACAAAACATGAAAATATCCTTCAATGTTATTAATGTTATATTTTTTAAGGAATTATTTTAAAATTATTGTATTTAAAAGGCAGGTCGGTATAAACATGGTTGGAAGATATTAAAAAGATCCACATGAGCCTCATTTGATGGATGTAAATACTATCCTAAAGTATTCAAGGTATAATAAGTATATGTTTCAGGTTTATGGAGAAGATGAGGATAATTCATCAGGGGATACATAGATGCTAGTTTCCATACATACTAGAATGATCTGAAATCATTGCCATGATATGTGTTCTGCCTTGATGGAGGATCTATGAGCTAAAAGACTTATAAGAAACCAGTGGTCATTAAAAATACAATAGACTCTTAATATACTGTGCATTCTGATGTAGTTAAAGAATAAATTTGGATACAAAACCTTATACAGGATCTTGATGTGGTGTTTAAAAGTAAATGTGTTATCACACTTTATTTAGATAATATTGAAATTGTGGTTCTAGCCATGGATTCAGGGTCTTGTCAATAGAGGAAACATATAATTAAAAAGTACCATCTCTCTTGAGAGTTTTATCAAAGTGGATAGGTTGCAGTCAAAGGAGTTTCCACAGAAGATAATGTGGTGGTATTGTTGAATAAAGTCTTATCTTAGTTGAATCATGAATATCATGTGAGATCTAGAAGACTAAAAGTTGTCTATAGTTATCTGTAGTGAAAGCGGGGGTCTATTTGAGTTGTTTCCCTATAACCAACTAACATTGTACTTTCAATTACATATATATTAAATGACTAGAAGATTAATAAATATCATATCACATGATGAATTTTCTTCTATGTAACATTGATGTGATAATGTTCCTAATGTATTTGTCACGTCGAAAGGTCATATAATTTTTCCAACATAATGATAACCTTAAAGTGTTATGATAATATTCATTAACATATATCCAATGGACTAAAAGGAATTTGTCTAACAATACACAAATTATGTTTTTACTATCAGGTGTTGGATGCTCGTATGATAACGAGGCTTCTTCTAGATAAGTTTAATATCCAAGAAGAAGAGTTTTGAAGACAAACCCACTAATATAAATTACATATTTTATATGTGTTAATGGATATTCCTATATAAGGACATGTTTATTGGTCATTTTAATTGAAATTATTATTAATGTATATCATAAATCGATTAATTTGATGTATTATTAAAAACCATAATGAGATATGCTCACTGTGAAGTAGGATGTGTCATAAGTTATATAACATTGATTAAATAATTAAAGACAATATTTATCCCATCAGAGTAAATATAAGTTGTAATAATAGGTTATTTGATTGAAATTACACTATATAATTATGTTCATTATCATGGAAGTTTATCAACGAGTTTATTTCAAATGGTGACTGAAAGATATGTCAATCATATTGGATGGTGGCACAATAATGCAATTTGTTTGATGAGATATCAAGAAAAAGATATTATATTACATGGTAAGCCTTTATTTGACTTTGTTTCTATTACAACATCATCTTCATTCATTCTATGTGCCTTAAAATGTGGCGAGACATTAATCTTTGACTTTAGGCCAATTCTCTTAATGCCACTAAGAAAGTGGAATCAAGGGTCACACAATAATTGTATCCAAAATATCAGATTAATTTTTTTTGAATTTAATATTTTGAAAAAAATATTATTCTCAAACGATAGGAAAAATAATTATTCAGGTTAAGTTGATCACATGAATTCAATAACCATATCTGAATTTAGAATATATATGAATTGAATTTTAAATAAATACTTATCCACTTATTTTTAAATATAATATTTATTAATTTTATCAATGAATAATATATTGATATTTAATTATTTAAATATATATTTATAATTTATGATTCAATAAATGTTGAGGATTAACAGACCGATTTAATGGTCCGATAAAATGATGAATATTTTTTAATATCATTTAAATATATATTAGTTTATTTATTTAAGAAATAAAATTTAAATATATGTGAGTTTCTACATGTTATGAATTATAATATTTTTATTTTTATTTTTATTATTTGATTTGAGTTTTACTTAGAATAAAAAAATCTCCCAAATAATGAAACTAGTTTCATTCCATCACATTCTATTAATTCATTGAGTTTTTAATTTAATACACCATCACCATAAAAAAACGATTACCTACTCAATGAAAATTCCATGAAAATAACATTAGTTTACACTAGGTAATTATTTGAGATGATCATACCAAGTAATATGATTTATCCTAGCATGATCAAATATTGGATAATATATTTATGATCATGTAGAAACATTTTATGGTGAAAATGAAATATTGGAATTATGGGATTATAAATGCATCTAAATCCTTGTTTCACATGAACTCCAGCTCACTGTTCTTCATATCACAGTTATCGAACATTTTCTTCCCTTTTATGACCATTACAATTGTTGAATCTATCATATTGAAACAATTTTATAATGGATCACTCCTAATACACAATAGGACAACACCCATTACTAGGATATTGTAGAACAATGATAACAAGGAAGCAGTTCCTATTACACTATAAATCATATCACATTCTGATTCGACCATATTTATTCAATCATGGGCCACCAAGACTAGGTATTCTTGTATATATCTTCATAATAAACACCCTTCATCACCCACCCCTTGTATATGCCCCACTCAGTCCTAAACATCACAGAGAAACTGTATGGGGACATCACAAGAAGCCTCATAATTGACCCACGGTATGCCCCATTCACCACCATCTCAAGGCCTCTAATATGAGGATGTTGCATGGGAGGTACGGGTTCAGATAGGGGATAATGCATAGGGGCTCATGAAGGTAGGGGTGACAGAGAGGGTCGGGTTAAACCCCATATTATATAATGTTGAAATGAAACGTATACCTCACAATGAGGTAGGATTCTTAATTTATAGATGATAAAATGATTTCAACAGATAACCCACACTGATGTGGGATCTGAATATTAAAAATATCTAATATTCTAATAATATTTACAATATATTTATAATTATAATAATTGAAACTTCAATTAAGTCTAATTGTAGTTAAATTTTACATACATGTGGATTTTTCACATCATGGTATAGGTATGAAAAAATGAACTGTGGTTTGATTAAGTATGATCAGTTGGGTAGGTATATGGGAATCAGGTTTGGGGGCATCTCTAAGACTCATTTTAGAAGATCCTAGGTTTTTTGTTTTATCTACTTATTTTAGTTTAGGTTAGAATATGGAGACTCATTGAGTGACATTGAATTTTTTGTTGTATGACTGTATTACATTACATGCATAATTTCAGGTTTTAGATATCCATTAGTTATGATGTTCTGATTTATTTTCCAATACTTGATTCTTTATCTGGTGATTTTTATTGTGATCAAATATCACACATGAGGTTGTACGGGTCTCCTCCTCAGTGTAATGACTGTTTCAGAACAACACATTACAATATGGAACCATATGTTTTCTTATATTTTATTTTTATACTTGGAAATATTAGTATAAAGGAGAAAAAATAATTATCAAAACATGGGAAGAAAATGTGTGTCTGAACAACACATTTTTAGTGGCAGTTCAAGTTAACAAGGAGTATGTAATGGTATTTATATTCAACATATTATTCTTAGGTTAATTTTTAAGGGTTATAATTTTCACAAGCTATGAATTATTTACTAGCTTTTGATGAGGGTGAAAAGAGTGTATTTATATCTAATACATGGAACATTGGATCACGACATTTTCATACTTTCAAGTGACAATGGTTTTATTTATATTATTATGGGAAAATGGATTTTGATAAATAATTGAATCACTAAAAAATTTAATTAATTATTTCTTCAATAAATTATTAGTGGTGAATTAATTAACTAAAAACACAAAGTAACATGTAATGAAATAATTAATATTCTATCATGACTGTTACATGTATATTCATGGGGATGTTGACTAGGGATTTATATACATGTTATGTCTTGAGTATTTAATGAGGGAAAATTTAGAAATAATTGATTTAAAATTGAAAGGATTGGTATGGGGTTTGTGTATGTCATGCCTTGTTATTTTGATCCATGATTGATATTCGTTGTCAGTGATTTGATTTGGATATTATAGAAATATGGAAGCAAACAATAATGTTGAGGGATGTCACAAGGGTAAAGACAAGTAGGGACCATATGTTTAGGATATTTAGGAGGGTGAAATTGAGCATGCTCCACTAATAGAGGTTCCTAGGGATCTGACTAATGTAAAACATACAGTGAGTAAGCCAATGGTGCTTCAGGCTATGGAGAGGGGTATCAGAGGGGTGTGAAATAACATCACAGCTGATATGACCCATTATTTCTAGGTTCCACATCCTCCAACATTCAAGGGTGATATGGGAATATAGGTTGAAAATGAATAGATTGAGGGGATATACAAGATCACTAAGCTGACTGATACTCTAATATACTAGAAGGTGAAGCTCATGGAATTTATGTTTGAGGAACGAGCACAACACAAGTTGACTTAGTTTAGTCTTAGAAGACTGAAGGGTTATTGTGGGATAAATTTCAAACTATTTTTTATGATATGTTTCATCCAGACACTCTGAATATTTATAAATCATAAGAGTTTATGGATCTTAAGAAAAAAATAGAATGTGGTTCTAAAATTTTCATTAAGGATTATTAACCAATTCAAGTTTTCAAAAAAAAAATTGGTGGAGATGAGGCTATGAATGTTCGGCAGTTCAAGATTGTATTGTGAACACCACTTTGTGTTTATATGAGTTTATTGTTATTAATTTGTGACCACAACGACTCCATGATGTGGTGGAATTTCAATAGTCTTCCTTGAATAATTGAATCACATGGTGGAATGGCATGGAGGCTTATAATAGTCAATGGTGGCCACAATTTTAATGGTGCCATGGAGATCCTTGGATTAAATGGTATCAAGATTTCATTTATCCAAAAAAAATAAAATAAGGAGGTTCATTTAGAGATTGTGGGGTTGATTAAAAAGGGAACATTATCAAAGATAATTTTCTCTTCCTTCTCTCCCACACAATTTTGCCACCATCTCCAAGGGAGCGGTTCTTCCATTGATCCTTCATATAATGTTTGGAAACCCTATGAAACCTCAAATAAATTAAACTAACCAGTGATATTGGCCTTCATATTTCCCCAACCATGTTGGGGAAACTTCCTCTTTTTTGCTTCTATATGTTGGGAAAACTAATTGGCCTATGGAAAAAAAATTTTACACTATTAATTTGGAGGGTCCTTTTAAACTAATCTATGGGTGGTTCCCCAAGGCCCTATCGGGGATGTTTCATCGATTTCCCCCACTCACTAGCTAGGTATTGAGACCCCCACCAAGGTAGTGGAACCCTCAGAATCCCACTACTATTACACTCTTCAAACTCCATACTTCATTATAAATTCATCTTCTGATTTTGTTTCCTTTTTTTATGTCATGGATGAACCCATTTATGATTATTACATTTGGGATGATAATATTTACTTAATACATCCTTTGAAATATTTTTTGTTAATATTATATTTTAATTATATTTTTTGCTTCTAACTTCTAGTATCATACTATTATGACTTGTTGTGGCATGACATGGTACATTCACAACTTGATTTGTAGGTTCTCAATATTGTATGATTTTTTTTATTAATATTGTGATGCATTTTATGAATTTATTTCCAAAATATATTTTTTATTCATATATGTTGTTTGTATTCTTATTTTAAATATATATTTTTGAGTGTGTTATATATATATATAAATAATTTTTAGCCTTCCATAGCATCTACCATATCCACATCACCATACAACATACTTCCATGGAAGGTTTTCAAATCATATTCATAAGCACCATCCCCCATTGATAAATATGGTTGAGTATTTTCTATTTAGAAAATTTTCTGGAGGTTGTAAATAAAGCACTGATCATAGAAAAAAATTTGGGAAGAGATCAGAGAATCTCTGTGATTTCAGCATCATGGGATTTTAGAAGCGGGTCATTGGGTGGCCAAATGGGGATGTTTGAGGAAATTCACTAGGGTGGATAATGACTAAGAGGTTGGAGTAGGATCTTTTCATTTCATCCATATTAAGAAAAAAAATTATTTGGAGTGCTATCAGCGTGGTAAAGAAATTCATCCCAAGGATATGTGTTCAAACAAGCCAAAGAAATTCCACTATTGTGTAAAATTGAAATACCTTCCATTTTTTGGTTGGAGTGGGCCTCAAGGGGGAAGTTTAAGAGTATTTTCATTGATTGATTAATCACATTATTAGATAGGATGACCTCAATAGAGAAGAATTTGGGTTTATTCTAGATGGTTTAGGCATGGTGGTGGGTGAGGTTCCCAGTGACCAACTCATAATGGAGTTTCTACTTAGGGTATATAGTGATATCATTGTGAGGATCATGTGGTTTTTTCCTAATAACTTTATATTGTGGATAAGATTCCCAGAAATAGATATTTGGGATCTTCTAATGTATGATGTACTATTCTATAAAACTCTAAATTTTCTTAGTGCACTTGTTGACACTAGTTCATCACATTCCTTCATTTGTACTCATATTGTGTGTGATAATTGTCTGGACAAGTAATGGTTGCATAGGCTATTGAATATTGACACTCCTCCAGGAAAAAGATCTATGAAAATTAGGATATTTTCCTTCCATGTTTTCATTGAGTGGCTGTGGATATCTATAGGTCTTTACCATCTGGGAAATGACTACATTCCATGTGATCATGGGTATAAATTTGTTAACTCTCCTTCGAGCATGCATTGGATGATATCAGTAATGAGTGATTTATTTTCTTCCTATGGGCATATCCTACAATTTTATTGGTGAAAGGGATCTTAATGTGATTTGGGAAAGATATGATGTAAATAATCTTGAAACCATTACTTCATAGAAGGTATGTATGATTTCTAGATTAGTTGAAGGGGACGATAACCCTATTTTCCATCCAATTGTTGAATGTTATAAAAATGTATTACCTAAATATTTATTAGGTTTACCTCTATTGGATTCTGTGTCCCACATCAGACATTGGTGTTTTTGTATCAGTATAATTCTCTATAAATAAATTTCTAGGCCTCTCTTAAGAGGTATCTTGGGTATTGGGTCCAACACTCTATCATTATACATGGTATCATAGGAGGATCCCTAAACCTCCCTCCCCTATATCTTTTCTCTCATTTAAAACCTATTCTTTTTCCCCAAGGGTGTGCAGAGGCCTCCATGGAGAGGGATCCATAAGTCATTTTCTATCGCCCATCCCTCATCGACCTACACATTACCCTATGTGAAATGCCTTGTATTCCTAGTTCACACCCTCTATGCTACTTGGGATCCATGGATATCCCCCATCTATATGAAACGACTCACTCTAAGACACCCTAATGCACAATGTCCTTCTAAACCCTGATGGCCTCCTAGTGTGACCTCTCCTTGATGAAGCTCTTCCTGTGCGACATCCCTTTAGTGCAACAACTGTGTCCAGATCCATGATAGGTGACCTCCTACCAAGAAGGCTCCATGATTTAGCAAGGAACCTTTCCAGATCCATTTCAAATTTTGTGAATCTTTAACTAAATGTGGTTTACTTGGTAATTTTTGTTATTCTAGATCCAAATATAGTCCCTCCTCTTCCTCAGGAGACACTCCTTTGGAGTCTACGGTTTATTTTTTCCATGAGGGTCATGGGACAAAGTTTGATTGAAGGATTATCTTTACCCCATTGAAGATCAAATCCTTCTCTATTCCACATCCTCATCCCTCTTTGTTCCTATTCAATAATTAGAAGTGGTTAGGTGTTGTTTCACAATCTATTCTTCTACTATTAGCTTCTATGGATGTTGGTTGTGCTTAACCTTGAGCCATCGCTTGTATCACCCCTCTTAGAAAACACATCTACATTCGACGAGGCTTTGTACAGGCCCCTTCCTTAATCTCCCTAAATGACTACCATATATTATAGGTCCTCCTCTAGGAATGCATGACCTGTCCTCATTCTCATACCTATGTGTATCTCCCTTCTCCATCCCCAGCTTGAAAAATCTACTATGACCCCTACACATAACTTCTGTTATTCCTTGCTGTAGTTTTTGTCAAAGATTTTCCTTTGTCCATCTATCTCCTTGCCCCATTATTCCTTGCCAAAACATTTATGTAATCCATATATTCCCACTATAAATCCTATCATGGTTCTATAGTGTGATGTTCAATGACACCTCGATTCTCTTGACCCAACTATTAATGCTAAGGCATGATCCAACTATTCTTATGAGTGCATCCTCTTTCTGGAGATTCCTGATGGTTCCTCATAACAAGCATTTTTCTAGGGTTTTCACATTATTTTTAGAAGCATATTCCATCATCCATCATTTTCATCCTAAGGGGGAGTTCTGATCACGAATGATTTTTTTCTTCTTGTTTTTTAATAAAGCAAAGTATGTACAACTTGAGGGGGAGTGTTTGCAGTGTTTCCTATTTTATTGTTTTTATTTTATTTTTTTCTCTAACAATGTATCCATTCTAGGTAAACCTAGATTCATGGGGAGTGTTGGAGTATTTCTCCCACATTGGACTTGGGTTTTTTATTATCATTATAATTCTTTATAAATAAACTTCAAGGAATATCTTAAGAGGTATCTTGGGTATTGGGTCCAACTCTTTATCATTATATAACCTCTATAGAAAGAGGTTGTGATTAATATTTACTTGGTACCTGGTACTGAGAAGATATCAATTCTTCCATATAATGGATCCCACCAAGCTTCGAGAATAAAAGATTATACTTGAGGACCTAGAGGAGAAGGATAATATCAAACAAATCACTTTACCTTAGGATGTTATTAAACATTTCTTATGAGTTTGATTGTATTTTTTGTTAGGAGGTCATTGGAAAAATTGTTTGGGGTGTTAGAAAAATTTGAATACATTTTTATAGTGATTTGAGAAGTGAAATTTGAAAAGGTCATGAAGCTATAGTTCGACTGATTTCTGTTTTACACGGTTGACAATGTAATGATTCTAAGTCGACCATATAGTGTAATCAATGTGATCAAGAATAGTAGGTCATAGTCGACCATGTTTTCTAATGCAGTCAACCATGACTATATTTAGGTAGATTTTTTATTATGTATTTTTTATTCATTTCTCAAGCAATTAAACGCAAGAAATCCATTGACATGTGATCAGATTGTATGAGGAGGTTAAATTACATTATTTTGTAATTGTTGCTAAGGAATCATTTGATCATTGGAGACACGGATGATGATAGTGTTTTTAGGTGGTCATGGGATTGTGGTTATACATTCTCTATAATGGTTGATATCGTGGGAGACATGGAATCTCAAATACATTTGAACAATTATGGAAAGCTAATAAGTATCTATATAAGGCGATTATTAGTATTGTGGGAACATGGTATGGTCTCCTACATAAAGAGATATTATTTTGATAATAATGGACCTATGATTCTGGAATGATCCTTGGACATGTGAAGTACTATTATGAAGTTGTATTATCACATAATATTAATATATTGATCAATTTGAGAGAAATAGAAGTAAAGAAAACTAGGGAAAGATTATAGATTTGTATATTGAGAGATTATTGAAGATATGAATTTTTTCCAGAGTGTGTATAAATCAATAAATCTATGTTTAAAATTTAATAATTTATGGAAACAAAATATAAACATTCTTTAAAGATCATATTTATGTGAAGAAGAAGAGATCATCCATAAATTAGTGGAACTGATTCACATACATTGAAGGTGAAGAATATAGTCTATAGAGATAAAAATCTACAAAGGCCATTAAGCCATTTTTTATTTGTGAGAGTTACCCACATAGGAATTTACCCAAGGGGAGACAATGAGACACATCTAAATATTGTAATACAGTTCCCCAAGGAACTTTTTGAAACCCATTAATGATAGTGAATTAGTGGATTCATTCATGGTACAAGTGATCTGATCATTTTCCTTATGCTAGATTCACATTGGGGTAAACCATGTAAATTGTATGGCCAAAGGCTATACTTCACCACAATATCATCCTATTTGGCTCATTTCCTTATTGTTATGTTATTTAGAAAGGCTCGGTGTCCATCAGGAGGCTCATTTTCCTTCCAACTTTGAAAAGGATTTGTGATAGGGAGGATAAAAATGGGGACTTATATGCAATGATCAATGTTAGTAGTATTTTACAATATGGTATCGCCCCCATGATTTTTCAAGTGGGGTAGGCATGGTTGTGTGGTGGGTGGCCAAACCCCATCAACCCATCTATTGGGGAAGGCAGTGGGAAGGGCTGGCATCGACCTATAAATGGTTCTCTCTACTAGTGGTTTTAACAATAAGTTTTTTCTACATCTTATTCGATCAGTAATTGTGTGGTTTTTTTGAGGTTGTTTTCCTGCATATTCAAGTGAGATAATTATGAGAGATATTATCCTTATAATTGTGATGGAGTGTGTACCAAATTTTACCAAAAGTGAGATCCTTCTATTTTCTAGAGATTTTATATCAATTTCTTTCATGGGTTTTACACATTACATATGGTTTCATTTATTTCTTCATTTTTATGCTTTATTTTATCTCATAATTATCACCACACCAATGAGACAATCATTTTGGACCAAACAAAAGTGGTATCAGAGAAAGGTTTTGGATCGATGATATTTAATTTTTTAGATATTAATAATTCTATTAAATTTGAGTATGTTTTATGACTACATATATGATTGATATTTCACATCAAAATAATTTTTTGAGATTATAAAATCAACTGTTGTGAAACAGAGGAGGTTCAAGGATAATGGTGTTCCTAGACAAAGGAGAAATTAGAGATCAAGAAATTCAAAGGGAATAAATTTATGTTGTGGAAAATGAAGGTACATGAATTGCTGTGAAAGGATAATTACTAGAAATTAGTAAAAGACTAACAAGTTTGATGATGGAGAGTGCTTATAGTGGAAGTTATAATCACAAAATGGATGAAAATTACTTTTGGAAGTAGATATGTTCTACTTAGTGAAGGAACAATGATTACTGGATATAGAAAACATCTCCACGATGCATAAATAATCAACTCAGGGGCAGTATGGCACATGATGTCTTGAAAGGAATTATTTTATCCGTATGTAACTATCCAAAAAGAACTTGTGTACATGGGGAATGATCATACCTAGAATATTGTTGGAGTTCATAAAATCAAATTGAATATGCATGATGGTATTGTTCAAACCATCAAAGGAGTACATTCTAAAGGGATTGAAATAGAACATATTGTCTTTAGGAAAATTTGAGGGCATCAAATGAATGACTCTCACCATGAAGGGAGTGATGAGAATTTTTAAGTGAATTCTAGTAGTGGTGAAGGTGGAGGATATCTAAAATAACATGTACATGCTTATGGGCGAAACATACAAGGAGGTGAAAATGGTTATCACATCCACTACATTGATATAAGAATTTATGACGTTATAGAATCAAAATGTTGGTTATATGTTTGAATGAGGCCTAAATATTACTGTTGGAAAAAAGTTCTTGTTTGGAAATGCAAGGTATCCTTACCATTTTTCGAGCAGTGTTTTTTGTGAAAACAACACAAGTTAGAGTTCAAGACATCAATAGAAAGAAGAAAAGAGATCTTAGAGATGATATATTACGATCATTGCAAGACACTAGTTATATCATTGGGAGGAGAAAGAATCTTTTTATTATTCATTGATGATTATTCCAAGAGATGTTGGGTGTATCCAATAAATATGAAATTGGATGTTTTCAAAGTCTTCAAAATATTAAAATCATGGGAGGAGCTTTAATCTAAAAAGAAAATCAAGGTTTTGAGGACTTAAAATGGTGGAAAATATACAAGTGAAGATTTTGAAAAAAAATCTATGATAAGGTATCAAGATAAAGTTCATGGTAGTGTTTGTTCCTCAATAGAATGGAGTTGTAGAGTGGATGAATAGAACCACATTGTATAAAAAAATTGATATGTTGATGAGTGTAGGAATTTCCAAAACATTTTTAGCAGAAGCAGTGAATACTACTTATTATGTGATCAATCGATCTCCATCAATGGTGATTGATATGAAAACACTGATAGAGATGTGGAACGGTAAACCGAATGAATATTATTAGTTACATACTTTTGGAAGTACTTTATATGCATTGATTAATAACCAGAAAAGATCAATATTGGATTCTAAATCTAAGAAATGTATCTTATTAGGATACACTGATGGTGAAAAGGGGTATCATTTGTGAGACCCCACTACCCACAAACGTATCATCAAAAAAGATTTTATTTTTTTAGAAGAAGGGGTGAAAATAAAAATTTATTGAGATATGGATAAATAGAATAAAAAACTACAAAAGTCAAAGTAGAGTAGAAATCCAAAGAATAATTAGTTTCCTCTAAGGCATTACTAGGGCATGATGATCAAACACTAGATCAGTCTAGACCACAATGGTCAAATTAGGAGAAAATAGAACCATTATGGAACTCACAGAATGTAACCGAGAGAAATATTACTATAATGACCCATTCCTTTCATAAAGAAATATTATATCCACTTAGATGAATATTAAATAAATTAAAATATTACCCATTCTAGAATCATAAAGGTTTAGAGTCTTTAGAGATTAGATATACAATTATATGATTTTATGAATAATATTCAACATATACCAAAATGATCTTATCACATTGTACTCCTGTTAGGGAGAACCTACCTAAACCTTGTTTTCCTCATCCATGTCCTGAAACATAAGAAAGGGTGATCTCATATGATCAATAAGGATAAACATAAGAGTTATCAATATATGATCATATTAATGAAAAAATAATAATAATGTTATGTGATCACGACTATAACTTACAAAGTTCATACATGATAGAGTTGTGAAAGAGGATGGTCCTTCCATTAGTCTATTGGATAATCAGTCCAAATCTCATATGGTGTACACTTACCAGAGAAGGGGGGGGGTTCATAATAGTCAGGGGTAATTTTTTTGGTTTTTAGTTCATAAGTTAGTTTTCCTCATGTAGTTAGTTTTTCTTGCGTGGGATATTAATTGGAGGGGAGTGGATTTAGTGAAGGAATCTTTTTATAAGAGAGTGAAGTATTTCAATATATTCTTAAAAAGGGCCATGCAATTCTTCCTTGGTAGAAAAATCTAAGCAATAAGAGATATTTTCTAGAAGTATTCTATGGTATCTATCTTTTAAAATTCTTAATATCATCTATTACCTATAAATTTGATGATTTAAAGAAGAGGTTTCTTGAGAGAGTGTTTGAGAGAGGTTCTTAAGAAATAGTAGATTGAAAATGTCAATACCAATATATTCCCACACATATGGAGAGTCAGCTAGAAATTGTGCATTGGAAAGTAACCACTATAAAGTCTATAATATCAGACATGGTTACTTATATTTCAGAGTAGTGATCAGAATTATGGAATATTATATAAGTGATGGAACAACTTAAGAGTGGTAATCTAGAATGTGTGGTTCAGAATGATAGAAAGAGGAAGTCAACTAATGAAGGTGGAAGCAGTACTTAGATCTAGTAAAGAGTAGGGAGGACACAGATTGGTCTAAAAATTGAAGTGATTATCAAATAAAAGGAAGGGAAGAGTTATGTGTGGTCTCAAGGTGGGTAAAAATTACTGTATTATTTGGATAAGATCTTTTATCATGGATCACTCGAGATGATAATTAATTCTTGATTCACAAAACAAGGGAGGAGTTAATGTTTATAATAGAACAATTGTTTATGGTAGGAGTAAATTAGTACAGGATGATCTATTTAAAGTCAACTAGTGATTAAATGAATTGGATGTAGCTCAAATAGAAGCTACTTAGTTGATAAAATATGACGACTGAAGAATCTTCAATGATCTATATAAAGGGACTTTGGTAGGCGGGAACATTGGAGTAATAAATTAATGAATTTTAATGGATATCCATATGGATTCTAGAATTAACACAATTTTGGTACATGAGTCTATTCATAGGTGGACTGAGACCTAAAATTTGATTCTTTATGATTACAATTGAAACTCCCTATAATGCATGACTTATTACTTTGTCTAGAATGGTTGAGGGGTATATTATAGTTAAAGGAATCATACAGAATATAGATCTACATGGAAAGAAGATTAGTTCTTAAGGATATGGGTAAGGTTGGACTTCAAGTGAAACTAATTTTCTACCCAAAACAAAAGTTCAAGAAAAGGAAAAGAGGGGAAACTATGAGCCTTGGTGAATAAGAGTCCATAATTTATAAAGAGAATAATTCTAAGAGAGGAAAGAAAAAGGGTTTTGTTATACTTATGGAAAAAAGTATAATCCTGGGAACTAATGTCTAGAAAAGGGTTTCGTGTTGATTGTATGGGACTATGTGTATCCCCTAGAAGATGTAGAGGAAGAATTTTATGAAATAATGGAGAAATAGGGATATATAGGTGACATGATAGAAATGGATATTCTTGGAATAATATCCAGCAAGTTTGAAGGAAATATTTTCTAAATACTATGTCTATGTTGGTGGAAGAAAAATATAAGAGGGTACCATTGATTATTGTTGTGGATAGTTCCACTAGTCAAAATTTTATTTCAAAAAAGATATTGAAATACATTGTAGTAGTCATTTAAGAGACTAAGGAGTTTTTTTATCAGAATGAGAGATGGGAATAGAGTTGATTTGATATGTTTTTAAGGTCTTTGAAAGTAGATTTGGGAGAATAGGAATTTAAAATTGATTCTTATATTTTTTATATCTTTGGACCCAATATGGTAATGGGAATATCATCATTGGAAACCTTGGGGTATGTTAACACTCATTAGAAGAACATGAACATGGAATTTGTTTGAAAAGGGGAAGAATATTTTGATTCAAGGGAAAATTGAGGGAAGAAAATTTGGAAAAAATTTGTTTAGTACTATAATTTATGAAGGATAATGTTCTTATTTTCAATGAAAATAAGTGTTAATTTAGGAATAAATTAGTAGAGAACTTGGGACAAATTATTTTAGAATATGGAGTTTCTATGGATCCCAAGAAACTTGAGGCTATTAAGCAATGGATAGTGCCACAAAATATGAAACAAGTTAGGGGGTTTTGGGAATAACATGTTATTACCATAACTTTATAAGGGACAATGAGAAAATAACAATTCCTTTAATGATGTTGACCCAAAAAGATGTATTTCTATGGTCTTTTGAAGAAATAATAGCTTTTGAAAAATTGAAGGAAAGTATGAATTATGCTCTTTTATTGTGAATGCTAGAATTTTCTATATATTTTTCAGTGGAATGTGATGCTTCAGGATTTGGTTTAGGGGGTCTGTTTTTACGGAGACACCTTCCTATTTTAGAAAGGCATTATATGATGCTAATTTAGTAAAATCTTTTTATGAAAAGGAACTTATAGAATTAGTGAAATCAATTAATCATTGAAAAAATACCTAATGGGATGAATATTTGATGTTTATAATGATCATAAAAGTCTCAATTATTTGTTTAATTAGATGGTAGTATCAATATAACAACGGTGTTGGCATGAAAAACTTTTAGGTTATGGTTTTGAAGTTATTTACAAACCTGTATGGATGAATAAAGTAGTATATGGTTTATCAGGGGATGAATTTGGAGAAAATATGGATATGGATATTTCTCAATCTACATGGGGAGAAATTCAATTGTTAAATGAGGAGATATTTCAATATTATAGGTAAATATAGATGGTGGAATCCTTGAAATAAGACAAGGCAACTTGGTCCGATTACACCTATCAGGATGGTTTTTTATTTTACAAAAACAGATTAGTTTTGTCATAGAAATTTGTTCAAATTCCAAAACTACTATATTAATTTAATTAATATCCCATAAGAGGACATTTTGGATATTTTAAGACTTATAAATGGATGGAAAATGGAGTTTTTTGGCCTGTAATAACTCAGGTAGTACAACACTATACTAGAGATTTCAGTGTATACCCAAAAACTAAATATGAGGTGCTTAGTCCAGTAGGCCTGATTTAGTAACTTATAATGCCTAACTGTATTTGGGAAGAAGTTTACATGTATTTTGGGTTAGGAATTATTAAATCGGAGGTCTATGAAGTAATTATGGTGGTACTGGATAGATTGAGTAAGTATAGACACTTTATTCCACTAATTCACCCTTATAAAACAAAATTTGTTGCCGAAGTGTTTATAAAGGAAGTAGTATGTTTACAAAGGGTTACGAAAGAAATATTCAATGATAGATATCATTTATTTACTAGTTTATTTTGGAAAGAAATTTATAGGTTTCAAGGAAATATTTTGAAAATGAGTTCTTCATATGACCCTCAATCTGACGGCCATATAGAGGTGGTGAATATGTGTTTGGGGACTTATTTGTAGTATTTCTCCTCAGATCATCCAAATAAATGGGTTATGTGGATGGGTTGTGAAGAGTACTACTACAACACCCCTTTTCATATATCTATAGTTAGGACACCATATGAGATCATCTATATCCATAAGATACAACATATTTTTCATTATGATAAGATGGATACAATGGTAGAGGTAGTTTCTTTAGCACTGGTTGACTGCGATGTTGCTTTGAAATAGCTATAAGAAAGCCTCCAACATACACAACACCTTATTGTCAAATTTTTAAACTGGTATCGAAGGGAAGTAAAATTTAGAGTTAGTGATTAGGTATGGGTTAAGTTGAGTCCAAATAGACCTAAAATAGTAACCAAAATTAACCAAAATTTTGCTTCTAGGTATTGTAGACCATGCAAAGTAGAGAGATGGGTTGGTTATATTACATACAAACTTAAAATTCCAGCTAATACCATATTATATACAGTATTTCACATTTCTCAATTGAAATATTCAAGTAATTTCTTACCTACAGATAAATTTTTACCTACTAATTTTTTTTTGTGAAAGAGGATTTTCCAGGGGTAGTTTTATTAGAAATAATTCAAGGTAAAACAAAACAATGGCTTATCAAATGTCCCAAAAGATCCAAGGAAGAAGCTACATGAAAAGGATGAGAGGGTGATACAATCTCAATTTCCTCATTTCCACCATGGGGTCAAGTTTAGTTTTCCTGAATGAAGTATTGATAGAGCTGGGAAAGAGGAGGGTCCTTCCAGCAATCTATTGGGTAATCAGTTTAGAACTCCTATGTTGTGCACTTACAAGAGAAGGGAAGGGGTCCATAACAGTTAGGGGTAATATTGTTTTTTTTTAATTATTTATTTAATTTTTATCAGGTAGTTATTATTGCTTCTATGGGATATTAATTAGAGGTTATGGGACTTTGTGCAGGCATTCTGTTAGAATGCAATTTTTAGTCTCTAACTTTGGCCCGAGGAGAGTGAATTCATCAAATAGATTATCTAAAAGTTCAATGTAATTATTTCTTAGTAGCATAATTGAAGTAGTGAGATATATTTTTCTATAATTATTCATTAGTATCTATCTTCTAATAATGTTATTATCATCTATTTTCTATCAATTCCCAACCTGTCATAAATTATAAACATGATTTATGGCATAAAAATTATCGTTTCAGAAAACATGACCCATGAGAGTGAAAAATCATCATAAATAAATAATGATCCATTATATCGAGTCATAAAAGTGTTGATCCACCATAAATACAGAAAATCATTTCATATTTTAAGGTGAACTACCAAGGCCATCAACATAGTGGATCAGGACACACATTTTTCCCATATAAGATAATGACAAACTTGCTTCCCATTGTTGATCAAGCCCATTGACTTGTTTCCCATTATTATCTAATGAAATATAAAGATTTAATTAATGGATTGGAGGGAGATATAGGTCCCACCCATAAAATAAATAAAATGAAATATATGTGTTCCCCAAGAATATAAACCATTTATCATATCAAAACCTAAGAAAAAAAATGCGTTTTATAAAAATTTCATCATATAATAACCCATGGAAAAGAAACGGGTTTCATAAATATTATGTCATCATAAAAATAAACCAAACATAAAAAATAATAATGACAGTATCCTTTAATTATATCCCCAATAAATCATAAGTAACGTAATTTTTTTTATCTTATGTGGAGAATAATTTTTAAAGATCATTTGAAATGATTCTTGAAAAAAATAACATTCCATGGTTAAATAATTTCTTTTTAAAGAGAAGTGCAATTATATTAGAACAAATTTTCTTTGAAAATAACCTTGTAAGTTTTTAAAGGAAACATCACAGAATTAAGGGTTCATAATATCACAAAATTTTCTCAATCTATATAAGTTAAAAATCATTCATTTTTAACTTTTTTTAGATAAGTCACAAAGAAAATTGTTTAGAAAAAGATAAAAGGATCCTTTCAAACCATTTTTAAAAAAGTCTAATATGAGTAAAAATTAATTTAAAAATTTCCTAAAAAATAGATTTTTTTGGAAACTATTTTAGATAACATGGACACATAAGAAAAATAGAGTTTTAAGGGAAATTTTGAAAATATAATTTTTAGAAGAAAGCCCCATATAAATATCATACCATTGAAGTGAGCATTAATCAAATGAAAAAATTATGTGTATAATTAGTAAATCCACATAAAATAAGTTTAAATTAAATATAAGATAATAAAAATTAATCTCACACATAATGTTGACATGGAATAATAAATGAAGTAGATATTTGTTACAATCAATGTAAATTGAGTTAATAAATCCCTTACCACTTTATAATCTATCAAATACTATTCCTTGTCAAAGTAATAGTTAGTAAATGAAACATTTAATAAAATAATGACAATGATATTAATGATACAATATATGAAATATACGTATATATATCACAAAAAATAAGTAAGTAGTGAAGAGGTCATATATCTAATAGAAGTAAAAGTGAGGTGATAAACCCTTTCCACATGATTCCAATTAATTTTGTGTGATTTAACCTCTTCTTGAATATCATCTCCTTGAAGGAATCCTTAAAGAACATGTAATTGGTTTTTGGGTAAGACTAGAAACACATGGACATGGGGAGAGTGGGTAAGAGAGGGTTTGATAGATATTTTAATAGATTAAAGTCTTGTGAGGATAAAGGGGTGGTATTTATATTTGAAGAGGGGTAATTTTAAGTGATTAAATAAGAACATTTTTTTATAGACAAACACATTTTGGTGGAATTAATTCCAACGAATTTAGATGATAATTAATGTTTTCAAGGTATTTAAATTTTTAGAAACACAAAAAAAACACCCATTAAATGCTATATTTTTTAGATATTTTATTATTTTACCTTTAATATTTAACCCCTACATTAATTTACCCATACTACAGTGAATATATTTTTTACCATGTTAAATTTAATATGCCTAAAAATTCAAACTACATTATTACATAATTTTTACGTCATGATTCCAAATATGGAAACCATTTTTAAATCGTGACACCTTATTCTATGACACCTCAAGCTTAACCTAGGTCATTCGAGATCATTATCAAAACACTAGGATTTTATCCTATAATTATTATTATCCCTAGGGTTTTTATAAAAGTTTTTTAACCCAAATATATTAAGAATTTATAAACCCCTCTCTAATAACAATAATACTGATATATTATTTTCATACACAAATATTACATCTATTTAGATGACTATTCATTAAATAACAATACTACCAAGGAAAAAACCATAAAGGTTTTGAGTATTTATAGATTATATATAAAATATTATTGTATTATTAAAGATATTCAATATCTCCCCAAAAGATCTTATCACATAGTTTTCCTCTTAGGAATACCTTATCAAAAACATTCTTCACCGTCTAGGGAAGGAAACATATGATAGGGTGAGCTCTAATGTTCAGTAAGGATAAATAATGGATACATCAATCTATGATCATATGAAATCATAAGATATGAACTAGGTTATCTGATAATGGATATAACTTACGAAGTTAATACAAAACTATTCAAAGATTATATACATTATTTATAGAATAAACATTATCAATTTAGAAAACTGGGACTAGAAGAGTGAGAATCATCATTAATTAATCATGATCGATAATATAATGTCATAAAGGTGTGTAAACATCGTAAATATAGAAAAAAATTCATATGTCAAGGTTAACTACTAGGAACATCAACATAGTGGATCAAGAAACCCTTATTTCCAATAGTGGATCAGGACACACCTACTTCCCATAGTAGATCAAGCCCATTGATTTGTTTCTCAATGTTATTTCATGAGATATAATTTTTTACCCAATATTTTGTATAAAATTATATATCTCACCAGAAATATAATGAAAACCATACATATGAGTATCACTAGAACATATATTATTCATCAAATCAGAACCCATGAATAGAAATGTGTTTCATAAACATTTCATCATTTCATATCTTCTGGAAAATAAATGGGTTTCATAAATGTTACACCATCATAAAAACAAACCAACAATAAAATGAAAAAGGATAGTACCCTTAAATAATACCCTAAGTAAATCATAAGTAACAGAAAAATGTTATCTTATATGTAGAATAATTTTGAGAGATCACTTGAAATAATTCTTGGAAAAAATAACATTTCCATTTTCAAATTATTTCTTTTTAAAGAGTCACAAAATTATATAGTAAATCATTTTCTTTTAAAATAACCTTTTATGTTTTTAAATGAAACATCAAATCATTATGAAATCATGACGTTGGGAAAATATTCTATTGAATTATAAGTTCAAAAAACATTCCTTCTATACTTTTTTCAGATAAGTCACTAAGAAAATCGTTTAGAAAATGAAAAAAAGAATAAATTTAAAACTGTTTTGTAAAAATTCGTACATAAGAAAAAATTAATTTAAAAAAATCATAATAAAATAGTAAAAAAAATTTGGAAACAATTTTATAAGACATGGGCTTGGAATAAAAATGAGTTTCAAGGGTAATTTTAAAAATAGAATTTTTAAAATAAATACCCTTATAAATATCATATCATTGAAACGAGAATTAATCAAATGAATTGATTATGTGTATCAACTATAAATCCACATAAAAGAAAGACGAAATAAAATAAAATATAATAATAATTCATCTCACAAATAATATTATCATGTCATAATCAATGAATTAGATCTTTAAGACAGTGAATGAAAACTGTGTTAAAAAATCTCTTACCACTTTTTAATTAGTCGAATCGTATGCCCCATAAATGTAATAATTATAACATGAAACATTGAATATTGAAAATATAATGTGATTCATGATGAAATATATCAAAGGGTAGTATATACACCACCCAAATGAAATAATTGGTGAATAATAAATATATCTCACATAAATACAAGTGAGAGAAGAATCCCTTACCTCATGCTTCCCATTAATTTTTCATACTTTAACCTCTTCTTGAATATCAAACTCTTGAAGGATACTTTGAGGAACATGGAATTTTTACTTGAGAGAGCCCAAAGACACTTAGATATTGAGAGAGTGGATATAAGAGGGTTTTTATATATTTTATTTGATTCAAGTCTTGTGAGGAGAAAGAGGGTGGTGATAGGTGGTTTTTATACTTGAGGGGTAGTTTTAAGTGATTAAATAAAGATTAATTTTTATTTAAAGTCAATAAAATATGGGTGGAATTAAATACAACAAATTGAGATGATAATTAATCTTTTAATAGCTATTTAAGTTGGATCAACTCAAAAACCACCCATTTAATGCTGTAGTTTTTAGATATTTTAAGCTTTTACCCTTTAACTTTAACCTCTTACATTATTTTACCTATACTATGGTTGTTTTTTTACCACGATAACCGTTGTATACATAAAAATGAAAATGAACTTATAAACTAATTTGGTCTTATTGGTTCCAAAAATGGAATCCATATTTAAAAATTCAAATAATATAACTTGAAAAATTAATTTTAAATTTAAATCGTCAAACGCAACGAAAAATAGTTTTTTGGAAAAATGTGTTTTTAAGCCTAAAAATATACTTATACCAAAATATGGTATAAATATTGTTTAAATTTATTTAATTAAGTTATATCTAACTTAATAGTACTTATGTTACTTTAATATTAATTTAAAATCATAAAATGGATTTAAAATATAAAGAGAATGGGGGTTTTATAAAAACCGTATTTTTACTATTCACTAAAAAATTAATTTTTTTAGAAAATTATAAAAAATTCATCATAAGATAATTTTGACCCGATGAATCCAATTTTTTTTTTAATATTATAAACTAAATTTTCTTAAAGTTTCAAAAATTAAATATATTTATTTTTGCATAAAAAATAATAAAAAATCATTTTTTGAAGAAAACATATATTGGAAGAATAAAATGACTTTACTAAAAAGTATGTTCATATTCCAAAATCATTAATTAATACACTTATATTTAGTTGAGAAATTATATATTTAATAATGTGGTTAATACTATTAATTTCCTCTAATTTTACGGTTAGTTTATAATGGATGTATTAAAATAATAATATTATGGAGTTCGTTTAAGCACGGTGTTCTGAAAAAAGGAAGCTATTGAAGAGATTAAATTTATTTATAAAGAGATAGAACATAATTTTTTTGGGTGTTATAATTACATACTTCTTATAGAAAAGTTATGGAGAATCATATTATTTTGTGGAGGTGACTTAGATTCCAAGTGTATCCTCATGGATGGTGGTGATACAAGATAAACATGAATCCCTACATGAAAATGAGACTTGGGATCTTATTTAATTACCTAATGGATGGAAGGATATCAATAAAAAATGGGTCTTTATGATCAAGAAGGATTAAAAGTTCAAGGTGTTAATATATCGTGCAATATTGGTGGTCAAAGGATATGATCCGAAGGAAGGTATTATTTTTAATGAACTATTTTCTCCTACTGTCAGACTGAAAGCTGTTTGGATAGTTTTTTGCAAAGTGTGATATATAAAATTTACATAAAGAGTAGCTAGATATGAAGATAATTATTTTATTCATGGTGATGAAGATAAAAATGTTTATATGCTCCAAATGTAATATTTTTAATATGAAGATAAAGGGAACTTGGTTTGTAGGTTAAACAAATATCAGTACAATCTCAAGCACGTGATGAGGAGTTAGAACAAGATATTTCATTCCTATATCATGAGTATTGGATACAAAACATCGTTAATATCCTTGTGGATATTTTAGGGGTTTGGATGGTAATGATTTCATCATTCTTCTATTTTATGTTGATGACATGTCAGTTACAGGCCCCATCAATGATCAGATCTAGGAGATGAAGGCGCAGTTGGATACGAAGTTTGATTTAAAGGACTTTGGGCCACCAAACAAGATTCTTAAGATGAAAATTTTCAAATATATAAATAATGTTAATATTCATCTATCCAAATAAATTTACTCATGTAAAGTCTTGAAACACTTCAACAAGAAAGAATGTAAGTCATTCTCTACCCCACTTCCTGTTAATTTCTAGTTATCCACTATGATGAGTCCTAAAAGTGAAGTAGGGAGGATGGAAATGTCTCGAGTACCATATGCATCAGTAATGGGGAGTTCTATTTTCTCTATAGTTGGTACTAGAGTAGACATTTCACATGTTGTGGGAGTAGTTTGTCGGTACATGGTGAATCTATGACCAGAGTATTGGAGTATAGTGAAGAAGATCCTATGATACATCAATGAGACCTCAAATACTACATAATATTGTGGAGAATAAGATTATATTATCAAAGGATATGTTGATTTATTTTCTAAAGGTGATTATAATCGAAGGAAATCCACTATTGGTTATGTTTTTACACTTTCAGGATAATCAGTGAGATGGATTTCAAAGTTACAGTCAGTTGTAGATTTATCAACGACTGTAGAGGAGTACATTGTAGCTACATAGGATTGAAAAGAGGAAATTTTGTTGAGAATATTATTAGAGGAGATAATAATAGTACAAACATAGATTCAATTTGTTTTTTTGATAGTCAATACTCCTTTCACATTGTAATAAATCCAGATTTTCTTTCTAACACGAAACAAATCGGGGTACAGTTTCACTTTTTTTGAAATGTGATAGAGGATGTGTGGACATCGAGAAAATTCACACTAAATCAAACATATTTCAAAATGAAGGTGACTGAATCTAATAAGTTCAGATGGTTAAGATCTTCAAGTGGCCTCACAGAAACATGAGCATCATGGTTGGACATATATAGAGGGCGTGGGGAGATATGATTGGTTCCCAATCAATCTCCAACTGAGAGACATGTCAGAAGTATTTTCTTAGAAGATACCGTCCATTGATTTGTCCAGTGGGGTGGGAATAGATGTGTGGTGGTTGTCCAAACCCCAACGACCCATTTAGTAGGGTAAGAAATGGGAGGGGCTAGAAACAACCTATAATTGGGGCTCTCTTCTAGTTGATTCAGTAATTAGTTTTGCAACACATCTTTTCACATCAGTAATTTTATGGAATTTTTGAGGTTGTTTCCATGCATATTCAAGAGATAAAATTACATAAAATATTCTCCTTGAATTTTTTAGGGAGTGGGTATCCAATTTTATGCATAGTGATATACTTCTATTTACTAGTCATTTTTAACCCTTTTTTGATTTTTTCCATGTTACATCTGATGTCATATTTTTCAACTTTATTTTTTCTAGAAATTTTCACTACATGAGTGATACGATAATAATAAATCACAAAACCCAAGACTCCTACATGCCTAATGTGGGAATCGGGTTGAAAGAGTAGTAGTGTGGCACTCAGTGGTATAAAATGAAGGCATCCTTTGGTCCGACAATTTATATCGAAGGATGGTTTTTTATTGGGTATATTTTCTTAGAAATTGTTCATTATATTTTTGAAGTTTAAGTTTCATATTTCCATTATATTATGGTGTGTAATGTAATAATATATAACTTTAATGAAGAAGTACAAGTTAGCTAAAATCCCTCAGTGTTGAACTATTTTTTCATAGAGTGAGAATCAGTTAAACGGGTTGAACATCTTGGAGAAGAGAGGTATGGAAAATTATGATTGGGAATCCACTCACTCATTCAATGATTCTTTTTTTATTATTGAGGAGGATAATAGGAAAATTAAATTTGGAATTATTGATTATGAGTAATTCCCAAGTAGGTTAATTGTAGAAGTTGTCAACTTTTCATAGGAATTGGATCATCAGTCAAAAGATGAGACTCTAATGCTGAAAGATGAGAAAAAATCTAAAGACATCCAGATTAAAGTGCCAATAATTGATGTTTATGAATTAAAAATCCTAAAAACATAAGGAATTTTGAAGATTATAATAAACCAAGGTAAATTAATAACTCCCAAGATGAATAGTTAGAGACTACATCCATATAGGTGGAAAAAATGAAAATTGTTTTCAAGGGGAAGAGTTTGAACTCATAAGTGGTTCAAAATTTTAAAGACATGAATAATGATCTTGTAAACACCTATCATAACTAGTTGAGGAGAATAAAAGGATACAACAAGAGAATGTAATATTTGTTTCTGTAATTAATTTTAAAATAAGTTTTAAAGTGACATGGAGGATAAGTTCTCCCTATAATTAGAAGATGAGATGACTTATGGGAAGACTCTCAAGAATGAACTTAATGATAAATGTGGATAAGGGGGAAACAGAATTTACAATTGGGAGGAGATAAAATCTGTAAAGAAATTTATAAATCTAGTTCAAAGGGAAATATTAAACTTAATTATTCATTGAATTTACTATTTGATTACCCCTCACCAGGTAATGATGAGATAACTGAAAATTATGCCTCGTCCGAAGAAAAGAATGATAAAACTATCATATAAAGAAGGCCATTAACTATAGTTAAAGCTTATATTGGATATGATAGAACCCATTCTAGGAATAATAATAAGATATCCATGTACATTACTTTGAAACATGGAATTTTTTTTGGTGATGGAAATATATTTATGATGATCCCTATAAGGGGAAATGAAAACCAGAAGAGCTTAACAAGATGGTATGTAAGCATGTGCTATTTATATGTGAGGCATAGTAAAATATCATGTTTTTTAGAGGCTCTGAAATATATTTCATTCTATGAATATTGAAAATTTTCACATCAAATAATCCAACTAAAACATTCAAGGTATGGTAATCATTCTAATTATTCTTACTACTAACCATGCCTTGAGAGGAAATTTTGAGATATTATCAGTAGGAATTGAAATAATAAATAAACAAATATATAATTATGAATGAGTCTCATTGAGAAATATTTCAGAATTCACATAAAAATTCTCTCATAAAGAATGTAATCTGTAGATGTGTCACAAATATGCGGCCAAATCACAAGTCTCATAGGGAAACATGGTTCTTGAGGAAATAATGAGATCACATAACCCTAATACTAGAGATGTATATGTTAAAGGGATTTATTGAGGAAAGTTATTTATTGGGAAAATAAATAATCCTTATAGGGAAATGGAAAGTAAAAATTTGGGCTGGTAAATGAAAAGTACACATGCTTTGAAAAAGGAAAACCTTGGTGGAGAAACTGCCCAAGGAGAAGACTGTGTGACATGGGTGAAGAGTGTGACATGAGTTGTATAGAAGATAAGAATACCAAAGTAGTGGAAAAGAAATTTGATTCCATTAAAAAAAATTCATACCTAAAGGTGGACTCCAAAGTGAATGGTACAGTGGTGATCCATGATGACTCACCATCTTCCTCAACATGAACAATATGTATGGTAGACCCCTTCAATTAATATTTAGAAGATCCTATCTTATTTAAAGATGTGTATAAGTTAGGGGGAGAAACAATCCATGGGGTATGAGTTCTCAAAATCAAATCAAATGAATATGATATAAGATATGAAATTTAGCTCAAAACTATTTGAAGAAATTGGTTGTTTAATCCTTTCAGGTTGAATTTAATGTCAATAATAATGCTGCATAGAAATTTGAAATTGTCTTGGTGAATTTTCAAATGAAAGGAATGATTTAAATTCAATCTATTACATGAGAAAATATCTAAATTAATCAACTAAATCATGATAAATCTATCCTGAAATGAGGTTTGATAGGTTATGTTGTTAGAAAAATCAATCCACTAAGAGAAATGAATTAAACAAGGAAGTATCATGGATGGACCTTGAGTATACCTATTCATATTCTAACATTTTTTATGTGTTGTTTCATCTTAAAATTTAATAAATTCTTCTGAAAAAAAGGATCTACTCAATAAATGATGTCCACAAAAATAAAAAACCATTTAAATATACAATGTTAAAATCAACAGGGAATTGGATTTGATGTTCAAAATGCTATATTTTTAGTGAAATTATCCCTTTAAAGAAGAAGAGAATTCTGAGAAATGGTTTCAAAAATATCAATATGTTAAGGATTATGGATTTTGAAATTCAACCTAATTTTTTTGATAGTAGGTATTCAAGGAATGATGCAAATAAGCTATTGATAGTGGGGGAGAACTTTCAGGAATCAATTTAAATTTTCTAATGCTATTTAGAAACATAAGGGGAGTGGAAGCACATGGAATATTCCATTTTATTTTATTGATAATAAAGAGAAGTGTGAAAATAGAGTTGGATTTAAGGGAATATTTTCAACTAAATCCAAGGGGAATTGTTGAACCCCTATATGTTTGGACTGGATTTTTTTGACATTATGTGATAATAGATTTGTTGACAATACAATATTGGTTTTTATTGTGATAAATAACTGGATAATAGTTGTCGATTAATTCAATATATAATATTGAAATTGGAGGAATTCTGTTTGATGTTATTTAAGAAGTAAAATACATGTTTGTGGAGGTGTTTCCTTAAGTTTTGTTTGGTAGAATTATGAAGGAATTATATGGTGGAATAATTATGTTTTTGGACATGGGATGAGATGATGACTTGTAAAAAATAAGGTCATCCTAGGACAACCAATCCAAGGAATCACTCCACTGTTCATTTCATGAGAATAATCAACCAAGGCCCAACTGGCATAGAGCAACTTGGGTTGCAGTCATAACTAATATAGTGAATGCACAAAAATTCATAGGAAAGAATGCCCATGGGTATAGGCATTCACATGGGAGTAGTGGTCCACGCCATAGGGTAATGGCATATAGGAGGATTAGAGAGAAACCTGTTACTCAAAACTGGAAAGTCAGGGAAACAAATTATCTTATTAACCACAACACAGTCAAGCGGAAGTTTGATGTGGGACTCTGGGATGAAAATATTGTTCATCCGAATTAAATATATATGCTTATAATGAGAGTTATCTGATTAATCTCACTCCATTATTTGATCTGGATTATGAATTATCTAGAACCTCTCACTTGAAATTTACAACATGAATCTCTCCATTCCATTGGACGGAACACCCCACCACAATCCCATAGATGATAATATGTCCACACCACTGCTATACCTTGAGTCATGGAAGGTACAAATTTAATATAAATAAAATAATTCATGGATCTCTAATCCTATATAGGGATATTCCACAATGAGTGACACTAAACTATAGTAAAATCCAAGGAAGTGAAGGCTACGATGTAGTAGAATTAGTCACATCGTAGAGAAGTAGTTACAGAGTAGAATTATTTCATTTTTTTGGTTTAGAGACTTTTGGGACATTGCACCATATAAGTATAAGATACAATGTTACAAAATTATTTAGGCACTAGTAGTTTCATGGTATTCATACTATAAAGGTTTTGATCATGGAATAAGAACATGAATAAAACACTTTAAAATAAGAGCTCTCACCGTGGAACTAATTACTATGATGTAGTGGGAATGGGTGATTAAAGTAGAATATTCTGGGAGTCCTTAACTATCATAAAATGCATGAAAAGTGTGGTTATTCTTAAATTAAGGTTCATCATCATCTGATGGAGGGTATTTGGTCATTGTTTATGAAGAGTTAAAAGTTGAATACCACAATTTTTGTCTTGAGAATATATTTTTTCATATTTACATATATATAAATTCATGATTGTAGATGGAGAATTTATTGGGAAATTATATCTTACAAATAAGAAGATTCTATGCATTTATGAGCTGAAAAACATGTAAAATTTAAGTGTTATCAAAGACTCTTAAATTAATAGTCATAATAATTATATAGAAATGGATGCATAAGTAGACTAGAAGGAGAAATATATAAGAGACTATGCACTACTCGAATGTTATGTATAAAGAGAGTGATCAAATTGAATATCTTAATTTAGATTAAATAGGTGAGTTCGACTATACAAACATTATTGATACAATTTACATGTTGAAGTAGTGAAAGGGATTAGTTTCTACATCCTTCAAAGTGAAGACATACCGATGTTATTATGTAAAGATAAATGACTTCTAGTATTTTTATAGAAAGAATAAGACTTTCCATGTCATGAAGATAATTCCAAAGTAGTATTTTTAGTGAGTTCTCATAGATAAAAGATGTTCAAAGTGATTTTCACAACAAACCTATGTAGTAGAAAGTGGATATTCAAAAGGAGCCAATATAAAATTATTGTAACTCTCAAAAAATAGGTGATACTATTCTTTAGGAAGAATTCCAATTGTTTATAATTCTAATGAAGTTAGCATAAAATGGAAGTGTGAGGGAATTGATGCCAAGAATATAGTGAATATACCCTAATGTTTGAGTCCATTGGGTTACATTTAGGGGTGTTCATAAAACACACTATAGGAGAAGAGGACTCATCAAACTCATATTAAGTGTTATAACATTTTGATTTTTATTTATTCTTACTGAATTCTTTCCCATTTAACCTTGTGATTTCCTTTTTTTAATTATTTTTTTTCCTATGAGGTGTATTAGATTACCAAAAATATCACATGAAAAATTAACATGATAAATGTTGAAGTTTAAGACTAAACACAATAACCAGATTTAAATGGGTTTGTGTCGATTATAAATGGGATCGAGTTGTTATCGGGTCAGCACATCTAAACCGAATAAAATTCAGGTTCAGGTAGACCTGTCATAACCTATGTAATCTAATAAAATTATATTTCTTCATTCAAATTATTTTATTATCAATTTTATATGGTCTATGTAATGTAGTTTATTTGGGTTATATGGGTTTAGTTATACAATTTATGTGGTTTATTCAAGTTAAATTGGTATAGTTTCAATTTATTTTGATTAACCAAGTTAGATGGGACATGTTCGGGTTGATCTAATTTCCTTGGTGAATATTTAATAGTTTCACAATATATGGATCCCATAGTGAAGATTCTATTATTTTATGGAAATAGTTCTATAATTGGAAGGAGTTCATTACTTACTTGGAAGATCATGTGGGTGTTCTTCATGATGTGTTGCTAGATGCAATTGTTTTGTTAAGTTGGCATGGAGTTATCTTTAAAATAAATCAATGGAATATTAGAATTAATACCTATGTAAAGAAGGAATTAAAATATAAAGTAAAAGGAGACATGTTAAAAAATATTGATTACTTCATGTTATTCAAATATATGCATATGGAATTAAAGAGATGGAATGGAATAAAAGAATGGAATATCATCCAATAGGTAAAACTGGTGAGAGAAGATTTTCTAATTTCAAAATGAACCAAGAAGGATAATAAATAAAATAAAAGGAGGAACTATCCAAGCAAGGAAAAAAGACTAAAATTACTATCTCATCTTATACTAACCATGGTTTAGGGAAATCATGTGTCCCAAAAAATTTAGAATCTCTAAAGGATCTAAAAAAATGTGGTTAATCTGATGACTAAGTTGCAAGAATATCAGGTTGAAAACCCAAGGAGGGTTTATGCATCCACAAAGAATAGATCCAATGATTATAAGAGCAAGTGGATCAATGGGGAGTTATGTATAAAGTGTTTCTCTCCAGAGTAGAGGATTTGGACATGAAAAATTAAATACTAAATAGAGCGAATGTGGCATTGACTTTTTACATAAAGAATATGGGAGAAAAGATGATAGATCAAGGCAATTTACTATTTCATTCTTCTTAAAAACAACATTGATAAATAAATAAATCTAGGATGGATGCTGCCTCAAATTTGAAATAAATGGTCACCAAACTAAAAGAGAAGGTTAAAAAAATCAAATATCTTTAGGAAAGTATAAGTTTATCATATGATGAGATGAATATAACCTCAAAGGTCATATCAACATGAAAATCTATAGGGAATTTAGATCTGAAATCTGGATATAGAGGGAAGAGACTAGATTTGGAATCTGAGAACAAATATAAGTTCCTTTGGAAACATGGAAGAATGAAGTCAAGAATAAAGTGGAAACAACGAGATACTATTGTGTAAGGGTATGGGAACATTATGAACATGTTCTTCAAAGCCCAATGATTCAAATGTGAAAGATGATTTTCTAGAACAAAATCTCAATTAAAAGGATACCTAATGAGGTATTATTACTATCGTATATGTTTTAGGTTTTTTTACCTCATTCATATGGCATGGAATTTCAATTGGAATGATGCATGGAAATAGAAAAGATTCCATCACGAGGCACTCCACTCCTTCAAAATACAAGGAGAGTGTTTATATGAGAGAGAACCCGACTTATTTAGAAAATAGATTCACAGTTTTGTTGAAAGAATGTTAAACTCAAAAAATGTTGCACCATGTTCCAAAATATGGTAACTCACAACACCCTCATGGAATGAAAAAAACAGGAATAGAGGAATTAGAATGAAATTACTTTAGTTGTGAGGAAGGTAAAAGAGCATGTAAAGAAAAATCCATCACAAAAGAAGCATTATGATATCACACTCATCACCATTAAGTACAAGGAATGACATAGTGGTATTCACTAAAACCACTATCAGGAAAGAGTTGAAAACTAGAGGAGGTATCCTCTAATGGAGAAGGAAGAGGGAATAAATATCCAAAAAAAATATAATAGAAGATGATACTTGTGAAAGTGGAATCTATTCCACAATTGTGGAAAATATCAAAGGATAAGAATTCTCTCATCCAAGAAGAAATGTGTGTCAGTGGAGTCACACATAGAAGTTACATTAGCAAAGGGTTAAAGAATCCAGTTGCAATATATAGTCAAGATAAATAAGTATTTAATGAGGTTATGGTATTTATTTACTTAAATTTGAATAAGGGGGAAGGAAAAGTTCAAGGAAAAGGGTTGGTCCAACATGATCTCAGTCATTCCCCAATTTGAATAATCTTGAGGTAACCTACTCCCTATATACTTTAAAATTTTATAACATGTTTGAAGAGGTTGATAATTAAGGGGAGACACAATCCATGGGGTATATTTGCTTACAAAATCACATGTATAAGAGCTAAATGAACATCTAGTTTTAATTTGAATAAATTTCATGCAACAAGAGACATTTAAAATATTTTAGGTCATTATTGGTATGAATCCTATAATTTCTTTCTATGAAGAATTTCCTCGATAAAAACTGTATAGAAAAGATCCAGAATTATGGAAGGGAAAAGTGTCAAATACATACATAAAATAACCACTATTATCATGTTTAATATGATATATTACAGTTGGTATCAGGATGAATCCAGTTCCAAGAATTTAGTAGGGTAAAACCACCAAAAGTGAGGATAAATTAAAATTGGAAGCAGTTTTTGCAAAAATTATTGGATTCACAGTGACATAGGTTTTCTATTAAAGAAAATACTAAAACAAAATAATAAGAGGAATATGAACATGAACACATGTTGTGTTTTCTTTGAGAAAGTGGAAAGATTAAGCTGGTATTCATGAGTGAAATGGATAACATTATGAAAGTTAACTTAGAATCTTTTTTCCTATACCATAACTAGGATGAGCGGGCTTAAAAATTTTATTGACAACCCAAGGGATAAATCAAAATATCACTCACTAGATGTCTATGAATTTATGCGTCTATCATGGAGTTTATCTTAAAAGTATATTCTATAATCTGACAATCCAACCCAAAATTTTTAATAGTTTGTAATAGAGTTTTTTTATTCAAGGAGTTTTCATAAAAATAGTGTTAGGGGGGCACATAGAAGGTTTTTGTTTTCATAAAACCTCAAAGGGGGAGTATAATCACATGATATAACCTTGTAATTTTCTTAATGAATGTGACCAAAGAAATAATACCCAAGAAGGAATAATGGGGTAGCATGAACTTGGTTCTAGAAAAATATTTCTTCCCATAGAACAGAAATATTAAGTGGGAGGGGGAATTTTACATTGGATGAAGCCCACCCTTGGAATTTATTTTCCAAAGGGGGAGAAAGAATAGATTATATTGTCAACCAACTCAAAAGGGAGATATTGTTGGAACCTCTATGGGTTTGCGTTTTATTTTTTAAAAATATATGATATTGTAGGAACCCTATAAGGAGACACCTTGATATAATTATATAAAAATGAATTGAAAATGGAATACTGACATTGGATTTTAATTTTAAATTCATATCCCAATGAAATTCTAGTATATAATATAAAAATGTTTTTTATTATTTGTCATTTTCTTGGTGTGAAATGTCATATCATGAAATGCGATGTTCATTGGAGTTTTGTTTTGAAGGATTGGGAAGCTTGGAAGTGATTGACGCATATTCTAATAGAATCAGATAAAATTCACACCACAATAGAGAGGTTAGGCTGTGAAGGACAGTTGGTAAGATTCAAGTGTTTTTAGAGAACAAATGTTCATGTCATAAACCATTTATTCATTTCATGAAAAATATGAGAGTAATTTGAGTGCCACTATAATAAAGGTGATTGTGCCCTGAAGAACACCAACATGCCATGAATGATGCTTTCTGGGTAGTTTATTTAATAATGTTGACATGTAATTCTCAATATATTTTGGTGGTTATTCAAACATATGAGACACTACCTTTTTCAAATTCAATGATGGATATCAAATGAAAGAAATTCCAAGGGATGGATTTGAATTAGAGAAGTTGAAAGTTAGTTACTGTTTGAATTTCAAATTATAAATTCAATCACATTTTGGAGAAGTTGTAATCTTTTGTGAAGAAATGAATAATAGATACATCTTATAAGAAGAGGGACATTTCAAATTTGAATCTTAGAAAGAAAAAAAATTGTTTTTGTGCATCAATATAGAATTTTTGGAACTCATTATTTTTTTATAAAGGATGAATTTACACTCTATTTGAAAAGAATAAGTGGTTGTTCGAGAGGAGTTAATAGTTGAACTATGAATATATGGAAGATGAAATCAATAGAACCAATCCACACTCTGTACATTATCTATACCAATGGTGAGACAATTCAATATTTTTCTATAATCCAACTTGTCTTTGTGTTTAACTGTTGGAGCAGTGAGTAGAGGAGGGAAATTGTGAGAGAATTGATCCCTGAGTGAAGTGATCCTAGAGTGATATTTCATAAATCCTAAAAATATATGGGTGGTGAGATAAGGTAAAAGTGACCTAGCCTAAACCCATTACTAATTTTAGTGCATAGACACATTTTCATACATGCTCCTTGGATTATCCCATGATGGTGAATAAAGTAAAAAAATCAGTATGTACCTTGTGATTTATTGTTTATATTATACACATCACATAAACAATTATGGTGGGAGAGAGTGAACCATTTATCATATTAGGGATACTCAAGGTAAATATTTATCATATAAATATCAATAATAGGAGAAAAAAAATGACCCTTATATATAAGTGGTCAAGATCATCAAAGGTCATGAGAGGTTTAAAAGGAAAGTGTTTAATCTAGAATGAATTACCGTACCCATATTCACCCTTTTTTAGGGTATCTCAAACCTAAGCCTCATGAGGGACTTACAATTACAAGTTATTTGTTGTAATTAAATGAAAATATTACTTTTAGAGATGAATTTTCAAACTAGTATGTAAAGATGTTACTTTTGATGATTATGCAAGGGGCACAGGGTGTTTAACTTCAAGACCTTTTACTCAAGGCTATGTATATTTCAGGTGATGTACATACATGTATCTTGGATAGATCCTCCAATATGATTCTTTTTATATATTCTCCCATGGTTTGATCTTGTGAATGTTTTTGGGAAATGACCATGGGTCATGAGGAGATCACTATTCATTTTTAGTATTTCCAGTTTTCATTGGTTTGTAGTATCATTGATGTATATTTCTTTTTTATCTTCCTTTTACCTTTGGTATTTTTAGTTATTAATTCATGTTATATGGATGTGGATTGTTTTTTTGGAATTTCTTTTTTTGGTTTGTTTATTATTTGGAAACTGTTATTTGTATGGGAATCCAAGTTATGAATGAGTCATGCCAGGTTCCAATTTGAATTTTTCTACATGTTGTATATATTTATTGGGTGATTTTTTTCTAGCTATCTTTATTTAATGTCCATGAATAATTTTCAGGTCATGGGAGTTGAGAATTCCATTTTGGGGAGGTGGTTGTGATAGAGTTGTATCATAGGTTCAGGTTGAGGGATATGATGGATTTTGGAGTTTGTCTTGAGTGAGATTGTATGGTTTGGTAGGGAAATAATTTCATCCAAGTTTAATATGTAATATAAACATGGAATTCCATAAAAAACACAAGTATTTAGGTCCCCCTGTGATTTGATGCAAAAATAATTATGTTTACTGAGCCTACTAAATGAACTGATACTGGTTGAAAGGTAGAGATATAAGAAAGGACCGTGCATCATTATTATTTGTTTATGTGTTTGAATGGGTAGACCTTGGGACATGTTAAAACATAAATATTAAAAAAATATAATTAATTAATTAATATTAAATATTCTATATTCTAGATTTAGGAGATTAACTGTTCGTTCTTCTTATGGTATGGCTCCCACATCGATGTCCTATTTAGGTTCGTGCTTAAGATGCTCAGTTGGATGTGTTAGTGGATCATTATAAAGTAGGAATTAATAATGATGAAACTCATATGAGGACACTCTAATGGTTTTAGTGAAAGAGTTTTCAAAAGTGTGAGGGATCCATTTTAGACTCACTCAATGAATATTTGTTTGGGGTGAAGATTTATTTTAGTTTAATCCATGTTCAGAAGGATCACTTAGTTTCATTAGTCATGACAATGCTACGTGTAATAGAGAGGCAGTGGTGGATCTTGTTACTTGGGGATCGTGAGGAGTAGGAAGTCTCATGGGAGATGTTTCGAGACCAGTCCCAAGCATAGTTTCTTTCTTTGACCATGATGGTGGCCAGTCTTCAAGAGATTCATACCATTCAACATGGGAGTTCTAGTATATGGGAGTTTAGGATCTATTTTAGGACCCTCATATGATATGTTTCATACCTTTTTAAATGATGTGTTTAGGGAAAGGAATTTAAAGGACGATTTACATCCATATATTCAGTGTCAGGTCACCCTATTTTTCTTGAATACATATCTAGAGGTGTTAACAAGAGAAGAAGTTTTTGAGAGAATGCTGGTCATAATAGGATCACCATAATGGGTGATTTATTTGTCTTTCTCATGTAGTAGAGTTATGGTATGGGGTTCCCAATTTCCTACACATAGTATATTTAGAATAGTTTGGGGTAGGTCTCAGTCCTCATCATCTTGTTTCTATGGGGGTGGTGTATCTCAGATCATTTCAATGGGATTAGTGCATGTATTTGTTATGTAGGTTGAGGCCATAAATGATGAGAGTTTTTTAACATTATAATAAATTAATGTGTGTCAGGTGTTCCACTTTAGGTTCTTTAATTAATGCAATTTTAACTAAGTTAGCAGCAACAAGATGCTCTTTCTTGGGATTATTAGAGAGGAGATATGGTGAGTGGCGGAAACCATAAGATGTTTATTATCCTTAGAGAGAAGATCAAAATCATGGAGGTGATCATCATCAAGATCATAGAGGTCATGGATAAGGTTATTCTCATCTTCATGCTCTATATTTTCCAGCATTGGGCTAGCCATAAATTGTTTGAGGTACCATTGTAACTTCCCAGTTCCAGGGGACACCCAAAGGTTCCCCATACTCGGTTGGTCACATGGCCTCAAGCACATTTTCCTGAACACCAGAGGGTGCTGAATAGAAGTGAGGGCCTTGGGTGTGATAGTGGGGAAAATCTGCCCTCATTAGAATAGTATGAATAGTGAAATAACAAATAATGAGCGGTAGAAGAAGTAGTAAGACCATACAACATGTAAATAGTGGAAGACTAAAATTAAATAACGACTAGAGAAGATATAAAAATGATGCAGGTCACATATGTCATGGAAAGTATCCTAAAATGTCACAATGCTTGAAATACAATACTAAATCAAAGTAAAAAATAAAAAAAATAACTCCAACAACATTGAAAAACTCATCTTGGTGCCATGCTCTCAAGCTCTATAGAAATCAAGTACCTGATGATGAATGTATCTTTCCCTTATCTATACTTGTGACCATATATCTGTTTGGGTCCAAAATCATGACTCAAACAGGGTGTGAGAAAAATCCTAGTAGGCAACCACCACGATATCTATGCCTAACTATCAGTGAGTATATATAGAAGGTAATAATGTAAATGCAACAAATAAACTAAGAGTATACAAAAGTGACCAATCCTACAGTTTCTATTTACATTCATTAGCATTTAATGTTCATCATTTAATCAAGTAAGTATCAAAAACAGGTTTCTTAGAATACTACCTAACAGGACCAAATCCAAGCTTATGCTTTGGCTTGGGAGATGCATCACATCATTCAATATTTACATTAACCCTCTGGGAAGCTCACATAGTCAAACCCCTCTAGACAAATAGTGAAAAAAAATGCAAAGAAACTCCGAGGAAGCACCCACCTTCAATTCCCCCAATGGTCTTTCCACAATAACTACAAACTCTTTAGGAAGGCACTCAATGTAAATTCCACAAGTGGTCTTGTAACATAATCTATTGACACTTTGAGGGAGCACTCACCATCAATCCCCCATGTGGTCTCGTAGTGTGAAATATAACAGACACTCTAAAGAAGAACTCAACATCAATTCCCCCTTTGGTCTAACTACACCAAGTTCTCATAGCCATGTGTAATTCAAATGTGTATATATGATATCAACCAGCCCAAAGTAATCTAAACTACTACATGGATAAAAAATTCCAATGCATATCACAAGAATTTATCAAGAAGAAAAAGGCAATCAGTTCTATCCTATTAAGAAATCATTGGAAACAAGGTCTGCCTCATAGGCAACCTGGACCAAATGACCCTAAACAGTCAAACAAGAAAAATCACCCATGGGGTGTACCTTAAACATGAAATTTCATATAATATCACATCACCAAACCTTTAATACAACAAAAAATCTAAGGACAATAAAACAACATTCAATTTCCTTAACCCTAAATACCCGAAGCATGTGTAATCGACACTTTGGCCTATAAAACTCAAAGACAACCAACGAAAGGCAGCATAACACCTACCTCGACAATGTACAATAAACACTCTCTAAAGTAGGCCCTTGTATAAGGCCCAAGCCTTAAACCTTACTTAATCTTGAGTTATTACAAGATTGCACATTGAGGATATTTTCAGGTTTAGAGTTTTAGAGATTTAGATCATAAAACATGAATTATATCCCACATTTAAACAAAGTGGTTACAATAAAAGATAGTATTGGTTTTTCCCCATCAACGGAAACATATTTAAAATAAAACATGGTTTCTTTCTTGACACATCCTTGACACTATCATCATATCATGCACCTTTCCCTTGACCTGTGAAAAACATTTCAAAAACTTGGGATGAGCATAAAAAGATCAGTAAGGGATATAAAAGTACGAAAAGAAAACATTGGTCCATGTATGAAATCATACTTTACTCATAAAACATAATCATTTTAACATACCTCATCAAATCATGAATAAATCATAAAAATAATAAGGCATAAAGGTAACTTGAGAAATTTATAACATTCTTACGTAGGGAGTAACCCTCCTGGTTACGTTTGGAATACCCATCACAGTATATTCCCAAAATCTCTTCGGAGAAACCTTAACGTTTAACTCCTTTGCGTTACCCAATGCATTGGAGAGCTATATTGGGCTCACCCACCCTTACTTTATCATGGAACCACCCGTCTTCATAACAATGCCCCAGAACCATAACATAATTGTATCACATAAAACATACATAAAGGAAACATAACATTTCCACATTTCAATCGCAAGATATCAATACAACACATTTATATAATAAAAACATTATGAAAACCATTTTCAATACCAAAATAAAAGAAAAGTAAAACATGGTATTTATATTTTTTATTTAAAAAAAGTATGGCTTGTAGAGGAAGCCGAAACTCAAATAATGGTCATGGTGGCGGAGAAGTCGTTGTTACCGCATACGTACGACAAAAACATTCTCTTTTGTCGTTTAGTAAAACACTTCGTATAAAAAGATTCCTTTTGGATAAACGTAAAAGTAAAAGGGGTTTATACACCATATAAAAGAAAGTTGTGTATAAAACATAATATGCCTCAATGAAAGGATATTGAGACGAAGTCCCATACAAAGATCATTTTTTTAAATAAAATAGATCTATTATGTGTATTCACTATAAGTACACATAAATAAAGTAAAAATAAAAGATAGTATATAATAATATCATGACATAATTTGAAAGTAGGAGATTAACCCAAAGAACGGAAATTGGGTTAAGAAGTTCCCTTACCTCATATCCGACTTGACTTGATCATTCTTTAATCTCCAGAATAACAAACTTGAGTTAATTTTTAATTTCGTAATAACCTTTTTCAAGTTCATTATTCCTTTTATATCACTTATTACCATGTCATGAACACTATGTAATTATTTAAGTTAATAACGGTCATTTTAACGATCATTGGTACTTGAGTCAAAAATAAACTCTTTATAATTACAAGTTGTTCATCTATCCATTATATCTAGAGTTATAATCATGATGTAGATATCATATATATCATATATATCCAGTATATACATGCATTTATAATATTACATAACGTTTAGAGGTAAGAAATGAAATGCACCGTTCATGGAGACGGTAAGCCGTACGTACGCATGAACGCTACTTTCATATCTATTTCGTATTTTATGGAATGGAATCATAATGATATAAAGGTATATTATAATTACAGTATTTTATAATATATAATATCATTAATTACATCCTTTATACATCCCAAATATGGCATTAACGAATCAAATCACTTTGAGGGGGCGGTAGTCCACACTTCCTAAAATGAAGATATCACATTTACCCATTATGGAAACCATAAAGGTATGCCATAAATGAAAAATACAGAAGCTTAAGTAAAAAATAAACATATTATATATCATATATAAATATAGTGACATATTAATGTCCATTTTTGAAGGTGTTATATGAGTGTTGAACAATCATCGTTTCGTGAGGCAGAAATTCGCCATCCACAGAAACAATATGTTCTTTAACCATTAGATGTAGGTGTCTGTTAGTGTTTCTTGAATCCTTCTTATAAAAACATCCTAGTATATGGAATATACTGGTTTTGTTACAAAATAAATGAATAAATAGAGTTTAGAGGGTTGGATAAGCAAAATAAAACATAAGAACATAAGAGAAGACACTACCTTTAAATCAGGTAACTCTTTTTTATTTGAGCTCAAAGGCTTCCTTGGGAAGACTTATGCCCAAAGTGAGGCTTCTAAGAGTTAGAGAGGGATATGGAGAGACAAAATGGTCAGGGGTTGGCCGAGCCAAAGGCTTTGGAAGTTTGGGTAATGTGGTAGAGGTGGGGGCCTCTTATTAGAGGAGAGGAGGGGCACTCTTGGAAAGTTAAGAAAAGATACTTTGTTATAAAATGATTTTCGGATAAAAAAGGTCCCACAATTATAAATTTAAAGGATAAGGTGATAAGGGTTCAAAATACACCCATCCAATAGGTTTTTGACAAGTGCAGTTCTTAGATTTTACATTATCTTTTCATTTTATTTAAATCGTTAAATAATGAGGTCATCGCTGCATCATCATGGTGTCATAAATAATTTAATTTATTTAATGTATAAAAATTATAAAAAAATACTATGATGTAGGAAATTTTTTCATCTTTCTAATTAATATTTATAGTAAAAAATATTACTTGTATAACCCCATTTAAAAATTGGTTTAGTAAAACAACTCATGTTTGTGTCATTTTTACTTTTACATTAAATAAAAAGAATTAATGTCTTTATCTTACCCAAGTGGCTCCATGGGGTCCCAAAAATAGACCCATGGGTTATCTTGGTCGTCCATGACACATCCAATAAGGGTAGGACACGTGTCTAGGTATTTTCATTTTATTATAATATCATTTTTGCCTTAAATTGCACTAATTACCTCTAATCACGATTAAAAACTTAAAAGTTACTATTCACCAAAAAAATATTTAAATCCCATTGAACCACATTTTAATTTCTAATGACAACCATGTATGTTGGATTTTTTAAATTTAAAACATAGAGGTGGTAAAATTTTATTTAAATGAAAAATCAGTTTTTTAAGCACCACTTAGTGGTTTCACTATTCATCAAAAATTGAAGTTTTTCAGAAAAATACCAAAACTTCACCCTAAGATATATTTGATATTCCGAATTCAAAAATGATATCTATTTTAAAAAATTCAAAACATATAAGTTACATTAATTAATTTAATAATTAATTCCCGCTGTCAGAGCAAATAGCGTGTTTTTATGAAACAATATGTATCAAAATATTGACACTAGTTTAAGTCCAATTTCAATGTGAAATTAATTCCAACGACCACTATTAGATTAAATGGTAAAAATATATTATATTTAAACTTTAAAACCAATTAAAAAGATAATATAACCATTTAATTAAATTAGATGAAAACGCAGTTTTGATGTAAAATGCAGTATTTTTCACTATTCATTAAAAATTGAACTTTATCGGAAAAATACCAAAAAATTATACTAGGTAAATTTCAATGTCCCAATAATAAATAATAAGTTTATTTTGAAAATTAGAGCTTATAAAATTGTCAAAAGTTTGATTTAAAAATGGTTTTCCATCAAAAGGCAGTAAAACAATCTTTTAAAAATATTAGTGTATTCCATGCTTAAGATTGGATTTATTCTCATTTTAAGCCTCTAAAACACTATCCAATTCATTAGTAGACATAGATAAAAATATATATTATTCATTAATTACTTGGGATGTTACATCCTTCCCCCTTCAGAAAATTGCGTCCCCGCAATTTATTTACTTATCAAATAAGTGGGGGTATTTAGCCGTCATTAAATTTTTAGATTCCCATGTCCCCTCTGATACCAACTATAAGTCCCTAGTGTTAAACCTTAATTAATCGTGAGTTATTACTAGATTACACATTGAGTATATTTTCAGGTTTAGAGTTTTAGAGATTTAGATCATAAAACATGCATTACATCCCACATTTAAACAAAGTGGTTACAATAAAAGATAGTATTGGTTTTTCCCCATCAACGGAAACATATTTAAAATAAAACATGGTTTCTTTCTTGACACATACTTGACACTATCATCATATCATGCACCTTTCCCTTGACCTGTGAAAAACATTTCAAAAACTTGGGATGAGCATAAAAAGCTCAGTAAGGGATATAAAAGTACTAAAATAAAACATTAGTCCATGTATGAAATCATACTTTACTCATAAAAAATAATCATTTTAACATACCTCATCAAATCATGAATAAATCATAGAAATCATAAGGCATAAAGGTAACTTGAGGCATTCATAACATTCTTACATAGGGAGTAACCCTCCTGGTTACGTTTGGAATACCCATCACAGTATATTCCATAAATCTCTTCGGATAAACCTTAACGTTTAACTCCTTCGCGTTACCCAATGCATTGGAGAGCTATATCAGGCTCACTTGCCCTTAGTTTATCATGGAACCACCCATCCTCATAATAATGCCCAAGAACCATAACATAATCGTATCACATAAAACATACATAAAGAAAACATAACATTTCCACATTTCAATCGCAAGATATCAATACAAAACATTGATATAATAAAAACATTATGAAAACTATTTTCAATACCAGAATAAAAGAAAAGTAAAACATGGTATTTATTTTTTTTTATTTAAAAAAAGTATGGCTTGTAGAGGAAGCCGAAACTCAAATAATGGTCATGGCGGTGGAGAAGTTGTTGTCACCGCATACGTACGACAAAATCATTCCCTTTTTTCATTTAGTAAAACGCTTTGTATAAAAAGATTCCTTTTGGATAAACTTAAAAGTCAAAGGGGTTTATACACCGTATAAAAGAAAGTTGTGTATAAAACATAATATGACTCAATGAAAGGAGATTGAGACGAAGCCCCATACAAAGATCATTTTTTTAAATAAAATATATCTATTATGTGTTTTCACTATAAGTACACATAAATAAAGTACAAATAAAATATAGGACATAATAATATCATGACATAATTTGAAAGTAGGAGATTAACCCAAAGAACAGAAATTGGGTTAAGAAGTTCCCTTACCTCGTATCCGACTTAACTTGATCATTCTTTAATCTCCTAAATAATAAACTTGAGTTAATTTATACTTTCTTAAGAACCTTTTTCAAGTTCATTATTCCTTTTATATCACTTATTACCATGTCATGAACACTATGTAATTATTTAAGTTAATAACGGTCGTTTTAACGATCATTGGTACTTGAGTCAAAAATAAACTCTTTATAATTACATATTGTTCATGTATCCATTATATCCAGAGTTATACTCATGATTTAGATATCATATATATCATATATATACATTATATACATGAATTTATAATATTACATAACGTTTAGAGGTAGGAAATGAAATGCACCGTTCATGGAGACGGTAAGTCGTACGTACGCATGAATGCTACTTTCATTTCTATTTCGTATTTTATGGAATGAAATCATAATGATATAAAGGTATATTATAATTCCAGTATTTTATCATATATAATATCATTAATTACATCCTTTATACGTCCCACATATGGCATTAATGAATCAAATCACTTTGAGGGGGCAGTAGTCCGCACTTCCTAAAATGAAGATATCACGTTTACCCATAATGGAAACCATAAAGGTATGTCATAAATGAAAAATACAGAAGCTTAAGTAAAAAAATAAACATATTATATATCATATATAAATATAGTTACATCTTAATGTCCACCTTTTAAGGTGTTATATGAGTGATGAACAATCATCGTTCCGTGAGGCAGAAATTCACCATTGACAGAAATAGTATGTTCTTTAACCATTAGATGTAGGTGTGTGTAAGTGTTGCTCGAATACTTATTATAAAAACATCCTAGTATATGGAACATACTGGTGTTGTTATAAAAGAAATGAATAAAAATACTTTAGAGGGTTGGAGAAGCAGAATAAAACATAAGAACACAAGAGAAGACACTACCTTTAAATCGGGTAACTCTTTTTGATTTGAGGTCAAAGGCTTCTTTGGGAAGACTTCTGCCTAAAGTGAGGATTCTAAGAGTTATAGAGGGATGTGTAGAGACAAAATGGGTAGGGTTTGGCCGAGCCAAAGGCTTTGGAATTGTGGGTAATGTGGTAGAGGTGGGGGCCTTTTATAAGAGGAGAGGAGGGGCACTCTTGGAAAGTTAAGAAAAGATACTTTCTTATAAAATGATTTTCGGATAAAAAAGTTCCCACAATTATAAATCTCGAGGGTAAGGTGATAAGGGTTAGAAATCCACCCATACAATAGGTTTTTGACAAGTGTAGGTCTTAGATTTTACATTATCTTTTCATTTTATTTAAATAGTTAAATAATGTGGTCATCGCTGCATCATCATGGTGTCATAAATAATTTAATTTATTTAATGTCTAAAAATTATAAAAAAAATACTATGATGTAGGAAATATTTTTATCTTTCTAATAAATATTTGTAGTAAAAAATATTACTTGTATAACCCCATTTAAAAATTGGTTTAGTAAAACAACTCATGTTTGTGTCATATTTACTTTTACATTAAATAAAAAGCATTAATGTCTTTATCTTACCCAAGTGGATCCATGGGGTCCCAAAAATCTACCCATGGGTTTTCTTGGTCGGCCATGACACATCCAATAAGGGTAGGACATGTGTCTAGGTATTTTCATTTTATTATAATATCATTTTTTCCTTAAATTGCACTAATTACCTCTAATCACGATTAAAAACTTAAAAGTTACTATTCCCCAAAAAAATTATTTTAATCCCATTAAAGCACATTTTACTTCTTAATGACATCCATGTATATCAAATTTTTTAAATTCAAAACACAGAGGTGGTAAAATTTCATTTAAACGAAAAATCAGTTTTTTAAGTACCCCTTAGTGGTTTCACTATTCATCAAAAATTGAAGTTTTTCAGAAAAATACCAAAACTTTACCCTAAGCTATATTTGATATTCCAAATTCAAAAATTATGTCTATTTTAAAAAATTCAAAACATATAAGTTAAATTAATTAATTTAATAATTAAATCCCGCTGTCAGAGAAAATAGCGTGTTTTAATGAAACAATAAGTATCAAAAGATTGACACAGGTTTAAGTCCAATTTCAATGTGAAATTAATTCCAAAAACCACTATTGGATTAAATGGTAAAAATATATTCTATTTAAACTTTAAAACAAATTAAAAAGATAATCTATCCATACAATTAAATTATATGAAAAAGCAGTTTTGATGTAAAATGCAGTATTTTTCACTATTCATAAAAAAATGAAATTTATCGGAAAAATACCAAAAAATTATCCTATCTAAATTTCAATGTCCCAATCATAAATAATAATTTTATTTTGACAAATAGAGATTATAAAATTGTCAAAATTTTGATTTAAAAATGGTTTTCCATCAAAAGGTAGTAAAACAATCTTTTAAAATTATTAGTGTATTCCATGCTTAAGATTGGATTTATTCTCATTTTAAGCCTCTAAAACACTATATAATTCACTAGTATACATAGATAAAAATATCTATTATTAATTACTTACTTGGGATGTTACACCTTGAATCAGCCTAGAATGATGTATATCTACAAAAACATCAAAAATGGTTAACCTTGAATAACTCAAGAGAGAGATGAAATCAGAAGGAGAGGCTCTTGAAGAAGGAAGAACTCACCGAGGTGATTATAATGCAACCAACAGTGTTTGATTCAGATAATGGATGACAAATCAGTGGCTCATAGGAGAATCAGTGATTCTATACAGCCCTTCACAAGTCACAGCCAGAAGAAGATGGATATGAGGGTTAAATGCGACCCTGGCCCGATAAATAAATTAAAAGACAAATTACATGGTGTGTACTATTAATGAACATGTCATGTATTTTCCTCAACCGTCCCCCAACATTAGTGGTTTGCCACTTCACCCCACACATCCATGTCTCAGCTGTTATGCGGCTAGTACACGGCTACCCCCATGAACCTGGTACGCGACATGTACTCCTAAGTACACGGTGTGTACATCTAAAATATAAAAAAACTCCCCTTTTTCTACTGTTCCTTTCTTACACTTCTAATTTTTCATCCTTGATAATATTGAAATGAGTTGTGTGATTGACCTTGTAGAGACATTCCATCAATACATCCTCTATTTGTACGCTAGATATAGGGCAACAATCAAACACCGGAAATGGTAGATCAGGGACCACTAGCCAATCCTCCCATCATGCTCGTCTTGGAACTAGTGGTTATATTGGACACAAGTGCTGATGCAAAGTTCTGAGAAGAATTAATGAGGATGATGCATACTTTATAGGGAGCACTGCATCCTACCCCGTCTATGGTAGAGTTGACGTGGGCGTGTACCTATGCTAACCTGGCCATGTAACACCCATACACAAGGTGTGTTCTCTTTGAGACACGTCTTGTACTTGAATCATTACCCCTACCTGAGTTCCTCTACATAGCTGAACACATGATTCCTTCCTAAGTAACTCTACACGGTGTGTTCACCCTAGACACAGTGTGTACCCCTTAAGTTATAACCACCCGTGTTGTTAGTCACATGGTCAGTGACACGGTCGACTATACATTGTGTGAAAGAATGGAACACTGTGTTTACAACCTAAGTTTCATCCACCCAAGTCGTTGGTCACACAACTGGATACCTGGATCTTACAACACGGTGTGTACTCCAAGTACACTATGTGTGTCACCAAACATTTCCAAAGCCCGTGTCTCTATTCACACAGTTAGTCACAAAGATAAGGACTACACGACGTGTACAAAAGAAAAAAAATTTCTTCCCGAGAAAAAAGATACATGGAGTTTATTCATCATCACACACCGTGTATTCTGGGATTTTCTAGACATTAAACCTCAGAAACTACTCTGGAACCCCATAAAAATACTGAAACAAGCATTAAAGTGCCAAATTCTAATATGTGGGGCCCATACTCTCCACAAATCAAATCTTTGCATCATATTCATGTATATCACAATGTATAATAGTGAAATAAATTACATGATCCACCAAATTCTGATCCAGGAGGGCCCATAACACCTCAAGGACCAAAGTTTGGTACCCATTCAAATGAAACATTCAATTTTCCAATACCCTATCAAAATAGTAGGTATTCTATTATTACATCTATCACAACAACATGCATATCTAGCACAACATATATCATAACAATATGAAATCAGTAATGCACCCTAAATGGAATGACAAGAATGCAAGACATGTGATCCATAGCAAGTGCCTATATAATGAATGAGATGGTATACCCTCATCTCATCGGGTTGAAACTGAAATAGAACCTCAATGATATAAATCATAACGACACAAAACATGTGTATCACTCAATGGTGAAATCAAATCAACTATAACAATTGAAAAATTAGAAAATTTCAATATTTGAGGTATATTTTCTTTTCCCTATACACGGTTTAGCTACTCCTGGACACAACTTATTACCAACTACCAATTTATTCCTATCCCAATCTATTGGATTCAAATAGTAATACAAAGAAGAAAAGAAATTCATATGACACCACTTTGTAACGTCTCGGTTCCAGGTGCCGCCCAAAGGTTCCCCATACCTGGTTGGTCACATGTTCTCAAGTAAATTTCCCCGAAATCCAGAAGCTACTGACTAGCAGGTAGGGCCTTGGGTGTGATAATGGGTAAACTATTCCCTCATTGGAAGAGTATGTACAATAGAATAACACATAACGACTATTAATGGAAGCATCAATACCATGAAAGAAGTAAATAATGGAGGACATAAAGTAAATAAACAACTAGAGAACATTTATAAATGATGCATGTCACATATGTCTTGAAAATCATCCAAACATGTCCAAATGCTAGAAATATAGTACGAAACCAAATTACAAAAGAAAACCAATAACTCTAGTGGCATCGCAAGCCTTGACTTGGTCCCATGATCTCCAGCTTCACAGCAATCAAGCACCAGGTGACAAAGGGGGATTTTTGATTATCCGCTGAAAGTGGCTAACATTCATTTTCAATATCTTAATAGTAATGTGTTACAAAGTCCATAAACAACATTTTTAGTTCATTATAGAAATTGAACTTCATTTCTCATCTTAAACGCAATTCAAGTTTAAAATGAAAATTTGGGACCAATCATTCATCTATTTGTGGACAACATTATATTCATTTTTTGAATTTTATATTTTGGGATATGATTGGTCACTTTTTTTGGAACATTTTTTTCTTTTAGGATTGATGTATGAATCCCAATGGAAGATGGATATTTTTGGGGATGAATGCAGAACTTTTCTGGATAAAGCATAATGGGCATATGGTCCATCAAACAAAAGTGGGGCCCATAAACCAATCCCAATGAAGCTTGAATTTTTATTGAAGAAGGATAAAAATATGGGGATCACTTTATTCAAGTGTGACCAGAGATAATTCTGAAGTTTTCATGATGATAAAGGGATCTGAAGTTGAGATTTAAATGGTGGGCCTGATATGAATGCAGATAAATTCGTCCCACCATTTCGATCATAACTTCCAAAAGGATGTGCCAAATGACTCGAAATTTTTACAGCTAATATAGGACAGATGGAAGAGAAATTTCTCTTCTAAGACCCATCTATATGTGGCCTCCTTCAGTTATAAATTCACACATCAAAACGGGGGACAAATATGGATGAAATTTATGGACAACTTTGAAACGTCAAAATTCCCTTGATTTTCTCACACTCTTTTGACTCTCCCAATTAATGGGGATATAATTTATTGTCGGGGGTGTATCTAAGGCTCCAAATATTCCTATATAAGGATCTGGTGGTGAAGGGAATTATCCTATAATATTTTTCTTTTGGATCCAAGGATTTTTTCATCCATTGTATTTATTTGAATTGTAATTCCCTACTTTCATTTTGTAATCCCATCGTCAATTTCCCTAATGTAAGTTTTTCTTTCACATTAAATATCTTAATAATTTTTTTTCTTCTTCTTCACTTTTTATTTTTCTTTTCTTCACACGTTGATATCGTTGAATCAAGGTGTGAATTTATTCACACCAACACTTGTGAATTTCTCACACAATGGTGGAGTGTTCATTTTTATTAATGTTTTTCTTCTTCAATCCCACTTCTTTAAGTCGACTTCTCGCTTCCATTGATAGAATATCATCAATGGAGGGATAAAAATTTATTGTTTGGTCCTAGAGAGTTTCATAAGATGGATTGAATGTTATTTTATGTACTTTAATTTTTAAATATTTTTGTTATTTTAATATTTCCATTCGATGAGTTATGTTCATCTTCGTCTTTTCCAAGTTTAATGACGACACATTCCAAGTGCTAGTACGATCCAATTACTTGGAGTGATCATGAAATTGGTCCTATAAGTGAATTGATGATTAGACTTGTAATTGTGTAAGAACCAAATTGGTGAATGAGGTTGTGGATTCATCTTGAATTAGTGATCTCAAACCTTCTAAGAAAAAAATGCATCCAATCCACCCCAAGAAACAACCTAGGATCAACCCATATTAATTAATTGTTTTAGATCAAGTAAATTTGACTTTTTTAATTGTTCTTTAAATTAAATAATTAGTTATCCAATCAATTCAAACCCAAGATGGCTACTTCTCAACCCATCCTCCAACAAATCTTAGTGTCTCAAGGTTACTTCTTCGGTCCCTATGGATTCGACCCCTACATGTACAAAATCGACCGCTTTTACCAGTAGGGTAAATTTGGGTGCAACCACTTTCCCTTATCTATACCTGCAACCATATAATCTAATTGGGTCCAAAATCATGACCCAAACAGGGTGTGAGATGAATCCCAATAGGCATCCACCACAAGATCTGTGCCTAAAAATTAGTGATTATATATAGAAGGTAATAATGGAAAAGCAGCAAATAAACTATGAGTTCACAATGGTAACCAATCCTAAAGTTTCCATTTAAATTCATTAGTATTTAATGTTCATTATTTAATCATGTAAGTATCACAAATAGGTATCTTAGAAGATTATCTAACAGGATCGAATCCAAGCTTGTGCTTTGTCTTGGAAGACACGTCACAAAATTCAATATTTACATTAACCCTATGGGTAGCTCACAAAGTCTGACCCCTCTACCCAAATAATGAAAACAAAAGAAAAGACACTCTGGGGAAGAACTCACCGTCAATTCCCCCTATGGTCTTTCCAAAATAACTACAGACTCTTTGAGGAATTACTCAATGTCAATTCACCCTGTGGTATCATAACATAATATTTAGACACTCTAATAGAGCACTCACCATCAATCCCCCATTTGGTATTGTAGCATGAAATATAACATACACTCTGAGGATTCACTCAACGTCAATTACCCCTATAGTCCAACTACACCATGTTCTCATAGCCCTGTGCAATTAAAACATGCAAATACAATATCAAACACCCATACATAATCTCAACTACTAAATGTCTAAACAATTACAATGAATATCACAAGAATTTAACAAGTAGCAAAGGAAAATCAGTTCCATCCTATCAAACAAGGAAAGGAAATAAGGTCTGCCTCATAGGCAACCTGGACCAAATAGACCTAAACATTCAAACAAGTAAAATCACCCCTGGGGTGTTCCTTAAACATGAAATTTCAAATAATATCACATCAAAAAACCCTTAATCCAACAAACAATCTAAGCCAGATAAAATAAGGTTCAATTTCCTTAACCCGAAATACCAAAAGCATGGGTAATTGGAACATTGGCCTATAAAACTCAATGAAAACCAACAAAAGGTAACAAACCACCTACCTCGATGATGTAAGATGAACACTCTCAAACATCGACCCGTGAATCATCCTAGAATGATGTATATCTATAGAAAAGTCCAAAATGTTTAACCTTGAATAACTCAAGAGAGAGAAGAAATCAGGAGGTGAGGCTCTATAAGAATGAAAAACTCACCGAGGAGATTCCAACATAGATGACAATGATTGATTCAGAGAACGGATGATGAATCAGTGGCTCAGAGGGGAATCATTGATTTCCTACGCCCCTTCATGAGTCACATCTAGAAGAAGACAGATATGAGGGTTAAACACAACCCTGGTATGATAAATCAATTAAAAGAAAAATTACACATCATGTACTATTAATGAATGCACCAGGTATTTTCCTTAACTGGCCCTCAACATTAGTGGTCTATCACATCACCCCACATGGCCGTGTCTAGGCCATTACACGGCCAGTACATGGATACTCGTAGCAACCTGGTACACGACGTATACTCCCAAGTACACGATGTGTACATCTAAAATTTTGAAAAAATGATCTTTTTTTTAAAAAAACTTCTGAAATCAAGATCCATACCTAAAAAGAAGATCCAGGTTTTTACAACCATTTTTTTCTACAAGGGTTCATGCTTTGTTTAATTCAGTAGCTACACTCCATTATATCACTCACCCTAGTCCATGATTTGGGGCTTGAGGTAGAGATTTCCAGTTCCCATGAGGTTGAATATTCCAGTTGGAGGTTGAGCTTAACAATATAATGTATGCAGAGACTGTGAGCTAGTGCTGGGTAGCAACACTATAGGCTCATGAATTTCATTTCATGGGGAATTTCATGTCCCAACAAGGAGTAGTTGTGGATATTTAGATGATATAGGAAATCATTTCATTGACAACCCCCAGAGAAATTGAAGTGGTGAGAAGTTTTTTTCTTGTAGGATATTAGAGGAGGTTAATAATTGATTTATCTTGAGTTTCAACTCCATTGAAATCTTTTTCCAAAAAATATTGGGAATTTTTGTGGACTAACTAGTGTTAGATATATTTTGAGTGACTGAATGAGAATTTGTTCAACGCTCAATTTCTTTGTCTTCCAGAAGAAGGAGTTCAATTTGATCTTTTCTAGGAAGCTTTATGTTATGGATTGGGCTATGTTCTACTGGAGAAGTCATTGGTTATTTCATATGGGTCTTGGTAGTTGTATCCCCATAAGCACAACTATGCCTCTCATGACCATGATATGGAAACCATTGTGTTTTTATTGATGTTTTTGAGGCATTACCTCATTAGTAAGAATTACGTGACTCTTACCAATCATAAAAGCCCGAGGTGAGTCTTCTCTTAGCATGACTTGAACTTGCGGAAACATCAGTGGATATAATTATTTCAAGATTACAACTTTGAGATTTTTTACATACTAGGTAAGGGAAATGTTGTAACATATACATTGAGTAGGAAGTCAGGTAGTTATGATGTGTGGGAACCTGGAGATTCCTAAAGGATTGTGGATGCTCTCTCACTAATGAATCTTGATATGGGGGAAGTTGGAGGGAGGGGTTTTCTTTTCTAGATAACAGTATAGTCATCTTTAGTGTATTAGGTGGAGGAGTTCAAGAAGTGGAATTCTGAGGTGTAGGTCAAGAGAGACTGAGTTGTTTTCTTAGTGATGAACCTAATAGTTTGTATCAAGATAGAATGCATCAGGTGTTGTTATAGGGGAATCTTTTCATCCCTTTTGAGATGTGTGATATGGTTATTTATGAGTATCATATATTATCCTTAATAGTAAATCCTAACATGAAAAATATGTACTGAGATATGAGAGGTTAGTTTCTATGATCTAGGTTGGAGCATGCTATTTTAGAGTATGTGTCTTGATGGTTGGTCTGCCATAAGGTGAAGCTCAAGAACCATGTTTCTGGTGGTTTAATCTAGTCATTAGATGTTCCTAAATGGATGTGAGAGGACATCTTGATAGAATTCATTACCATTTTACCTCAAGATCAGGGAGGGGTTTTGATGTTATATGGGTTATAGTGGATAGTTCGAAAAAATCATCCTACTTTACAGCAGCTAAGAAGTTGATCTCAGTGGAGGTTTTATCAAGGTAGTTTCTAGAGGAGGTGATTAGACTCTATGGAGTCCTGAAGACGATCATCTCCAATAATGATCCTCATTTTACCTCTATGGTATGTATAGGTCTTCAGAAAGAATTTTGATCTTAGTTATGTATTAGCACTACTTTTCATCCACAGATGGACTGTTAGATAGAGTGGCCTATCTGGACCCTTGAAGAAATGTTTCATTAAAATGTCTTGGATATTGGTGTTTTGTTGATGAGGAACCTTCCTTTGTTTGAGTTTTCTTAAAAAAAATTGTTTTCAATACACAATTGGTAACACACCATTTGAATCTTTATATAATTAACCTTTCCATTCTTTGTTGTGTTAGACTAGGGTCAGAGAGTTAGCAGTTCTCAAGAAGGAACTAGTATAGAATATGACAAGGATGGTTCAGTTGATTCATGAAAGGATGAAGACAACACAAGATCATCATAAATTCTATATTGATAATAGGATACCTATGAAGTTTCTCATTTTGAGATCATGTGTTCTTGAAAGTGACTCCTCATAGTGGGAAGTGATTTTTTTCCATGTGTGTAATTTTTCTCTATAGTTTGTTGGTCCATTCAAGGTGTTGGTTTGTGTTATAATCATGTCCTATACAATAGAACATCCCCATTAGATGTGTCTAATGCATGATGTATTTCAGATTTGTAGTTATCTTCATGAAGACTCTCATGTCATTGACTTGGGAAATATTGGTGTTGAATATGAGACAACCTTTAAGGAGAAGAATGTGGAAATATAGGGCTTCCAAGAGAAGTTGTTGTGTAGGGGTTTTATACCCTTGATCCATGTCTTTTGGTAGAACGATGGTGTATAGGAGAGTACTTGGGAATGTGAGTCATAGATACATTATTAGTATACCATGTTTTTAGGCCACCCCTTTAATAACATATCATTTTGTAGATATAGTTTTTTTTCTTGTTTATGAGATTTGTTTCTCTTGTAGCTTATGGTGGACTTAATCTTGTTTGAGAGGTGTCTCCCATGAGAGAATGTTCAATAACTAGTTGTTTTTGTTGCATGGTTTTATTATTGTTTCCTTTGGGTGAGGCATTTGAGTTACTTTTATGGAATGAATCTTTAAAGTCATCACATGGGGTGGTTATTTGGTAAACCCTTTCTTTTTTATTTTCTCTTCAAGTTTGGTTTTGAATTATCAAGAATGAGAATGGTTTGAAAGTTATCAAATATACTGAAATAGACTTTGTATGTACTTTCCTTTGTGTTTTTTTGGTGTGTGAGATTCATGGAGTATGTTACAAAGAGTTTAGAGGAGGATGGGGTGAAAATGTGGTAGAATACGATATAGATCCTTTGGCTGTATCCTAGCATAGGTTTCTATAGTGTGGAGTAGTAAGTTGCAGGATACAGAAGCTCATGAGAAGCTTTGAGGCTACTTGAAAAATAGATATAGTTACATCTTGGGGTATGGGATGTGGAGTTTTCCCTTCTAGGTGGTAAAATACTACAACATGGTGCTGATGGATGCACAATATCCTCTTTGGATGGATTTTTCATTTGAGGGGGTAGATGGGTTGTGGGACTTTGGGCTGTGAAACAACCTCCCTTTAGGCATATGAGGTTCAACAGTGAGAGTTATAGGTTATGTTGTAGTCCATTCCCCTGAGAAAATGGCATCTAAATAGATCTATAGTGTGGAACATGGACATAAGGTCTAACCTGGGGATGCAGCATGGTCTCTGTTCATTACATCATAGTCCAATTTTTCAGCAAGCTATGTCGTGGCCATAGGGGTTGCGTCGTGGACTTATAAAAAATAGTCTCCCTAAAAAAAACCCAAATCCCATCTGAAACCGGTTCCCCCACAACTACCTCTCAAACTACAATCACCTTGGAGTGGTTTTCAAGGGATTTAAACCCCCTTTTAAAAGGGATCAATCCCCGACTTATAGAGATCAATCTATGGGGATCTGGGGTAGGTTATTCCTCCATTATTGGGGTTTCTACTCTGTTCAATCTCGTTTTCCTCCCTTCTTTATCATGATTTTTCATTTGATCTCCATCATTCTAATGGAGTTTTATTTTTCATTTTATTGTGTGTATCTAGCACAAAATCCTTGGGGGATCATAGTTTCCTCCCATGAATGGTATAATTCATTTTTCTATCTATAATATTTAGAAATGACTATAAATATATATATAATAAATATATATAATAATTATATCATTATTAAAATTTTAGAGATAATAGAACCATAATATATGTACAATGAAAAAAACTACCGAACCAGAACATGCATGAAAAAGAAGAAGTAATTACCCGAAACAATGATTTTAACAAAGAACTATTAATAAATTGGTGGAAAAAGACTATATATAAATCATATATGGTATAATATATATAATAATGGTTCTATAATAGATACATAGTCAACCAATATTTATTAAATAGGATGTTCAAATGTACACAAAGAACATCAAGACTTGAGGTAAGATATTTTCGTCTCACTTTTACTTCATGAGACACATGCCATATTCACCACTTATCACTTTTATGTAGTGTAAATTTTTCCATGAATATATTTTATTTATATTCTCAGGGATATTATACGAATATCAATAAAATTCTATGGTTATCTCTTTCACGAGGTATTGATTTTAAAGTTACCAAAGTGGTAAGTGTTTTATGCTACAATTTCATTTTTTATTAGGATTATTTATGGTTAAGATCCGATTATGAGATATTATGATCTATCTCTTAATAAATTCATGAATTTTATTCTCATTTGATTATTTATAGAAATCATATGATTTAATTTCATTTTCCTCTTTTTATGTACTTAAGATACTAAAATAATGGTTTTAAGGAAAACAAACTTTATATCTCTTCGATAGAAAATCCTTTCTCTTAAACGTCTAGGAATTCTAAAAATATTTTAAATAAGTTTTTTACTATTATCTAATGATTTTATAATGAATTTTGTACCCTTTTTTTTAATTTTTATAAAATGATTTAAATTTAATCTTCATATCATTGTTTGAATGAGGTATATTTGAATTTTTACTAAAAATCTTAAAGGAATATTTATTTTAACATGTATGGAATGAATGCTATTTCATTCCATTATGAACCTAAATTATTTAAATATTCCTTCATAAGTTTCCATATTTATTTAAAAAAACATTAATATTTGATAAATTTTTATATTTTAAAAATTATTTTCAATGTTTAAGGGGGTATTTTCCTTATTAATTTTTTTAATTATATTTTAATGGTATTTATATTCATAAATTAAAAAACCATTGATTTTACATATTATATATTAGGGATATGATCCAACGATACTATCCCTATTCTTTTTTTTATATGGTTTATGATTATAAAGACTAGATTTTTACAAAATCTATTTATTTTCCATAGGTTGTGATAATGAATATAGTTTCTTATCCATGGGTTTTGCTATGATGAAATTTATATTAATCACACTTCATTTCTATATGTTATGATATGATGAATGTATTATGAAATTTTGGAACACATATATATGATTCTCATTATGTGACATGTGGATTCAGAATTTTATATCCCTCCATTGAATTGGTAATGGTATAAATCTCATGAGTTAAATAGGAATGGAATGTGAAGTGAACATAGTTTAGTAAGTTAATATAATCTCTATGATAGTCTAGGGAGTGAACCTTTACTTATATGATGGTTTTTGGATTGAATCCACTCCTTTATGATTGTTTTGGAAATAAACCTTGACTACTAAAAAAATTATTTTCTATGATGATGTGTATGCTAAAAATATTTTTCTTATGAAAATGTTATGACATTATTGATTATGTTCCTTGATTAATTTTGATTCATGTCTTATTAAATTCCAATATGTATTCCATTACTCATGTTTATGATATATGATATGTATGGTATAGTTCATAAATTTTATTTTCATTTTCTTATACAGTTAAGCTCATTCTAGGTTGATATATAACTTGTTAACACTTACTGAGTATCAAATCTTATCCTTTATTATATTTCTTTTCTCTAGGCTATAAAGAAATTTATTTTGTATGATATGTATAATAATGGTTCTAGTTAGGAATAACTTAGTGGAAAATTATGTATTTTACTTATGAACAAGTTGTCTATGTATCCCTATTTTCAAAGCCACTAAACCTACATGATTATAGAATGGATCATTATGTTATGTAATGAATATTAATCTAATGAGATATAATATATATGTATGAAAATTATGAGTCATATAGTTATTATTAGAGAAAATTATAGTTTACCTTTGGAAACTAGGATGAGAAAAATTTAGTGAGAACCCTAGGGATAATTCAAAGTACAGTAAAATGACTTAAAATTTTTTGTAAGGAAGAGAGAAATTGAGTTCTCCGAAATTAAATCCCTATCAATATAATACAAGTGGATTTGGATCTATCACAATTTTACTCAGTGGTAATAATTCCAAAAAAGGTATATTTGGATTTGACTCGATCGTCACATATTGCACGACAATGGTCCATACTACACCCCTAGTTTGACACTCTTGGGGAATATGTTTTGAAAATTAAAAAACTCTTTTTCAACCATCATGAAAGAATTAAAAAAATGATGACCATGAATGATGTAGGGTAAAACAAAGGTGTCATGGATTTAAAATAATGTGTCATGATTCATACATCCAATAAATGATTTTACATGATAATGTGGTTTCCCACTATGTTTGTTATTGCTCACACTATGCTTTTTGGTTTTAGTAGATGGCCAAAACCTGACGAAATCTTGTTAATACTGAATACGATGAACAAATGAATCATTTTCCTATCTATAAACTAAATTTTATGGGATGTTTAATTAAAATTCACATTACTATTCTCTTAGAACTTTCTCAATATTTGAATCATGCTTAACTTCCAAATGAAAAAATGAGGGTACAATATTCTATTGAGTTTTCATGAGGAAACACACACCTTATTTTAATGGTTCCACTAGCCCACTAGATTTCAGGTTGTGGATCTATACCATTGAAAAAATATTTTCTGTTCTCTATTTTTTGGAGTAAGAAAAATTAATTTTGGCTTTCAATAGTTTGGAATGTGATGAAATCAATGGGGGATTCTTATCAATAATATAAGAAAACCAGAAAAAATTGAGTCCATGGAGTTGGATGTGTTTAAGATATTATTTTTATGTAATTAGTTTCCTCATATTATTCATATGAAAATGGATATATAATTCCATGAGATGAAGAAAAAGTATGATGAATATGTTGGTATCTATGAGGTAAAATTTACAAGGCCCGTGAGGTATGATTTTGTAATTATCTTCCATCCTAAAAGTATGGTTGATCAATTATTTAGTGTCTTAAAATAAAGTATCTAAAAGTAATTATCCATATGGTACATCTATAGGTATGAATAAATCTTTTTTATGTACTATCAAGGTGGAAATTGATATTGTAGTTACCCATAAATCTCATGGAATTGATAAAAAAAGAAATATGTAATTTAATGGAAACTATAAAAACCATGGAGAAAAGAAGATGGTCTTTCCTTGATGCTCAATGTGTGAAAGGAAACATGGGGGACATTTTCTTAAGGAGACCAGATAAAATCTTATTTTTTGAAAGCAAGTTAATTGAGCGGATTAATGTCAAAGTGATAGGAAAAAGTAAGATAATGGTGTTTATAGAAATAAATCTCTATAGAATGCACAACCCAGAACCTAGTGTTTCAAAAGAAATGTGTGTGAGAATTATTATAACTAGTGCTCAAATTAGAAGTTTAATAATAATTATTAATGTTAGAAACCACTAAATTATAGAGAAAAAGTGAAATCTTATGGGATCACTATTTTTTGATGAGGGGTATGATAACAACGTTGTAAAATGTATAGTTACCATCCGCTCTAGAACTAATATTATCTTTTTTGACTTTTGATCTACCCACACTTTTATATCTAAATAATTCTCAAATGGTCTCAAAATTCCACCCTAACAATTAGATGTTGAATTAGTAGTGAAAAAATATAATGGTATGATGTTCACATCTTAGTTATATGATTCTTCTCTAGTTAAATTTTATGGAAAAATGATTCATGAAATTATTTTTATTCTATATTTGGTTGAATTTGATGTTATCTTAGTCATGGATTGACTTTTTCTATATAAATCCCAAATCAATTTCCTTGGAAGGGAAGTCACGTTTGATATTTCAAACCATCCTATGATCATATATCAATGTGATGATAAATATGAACATCCAATAGAAATTTCATCCATTGAATGGGTCTTAATTTATTTTCAAAAGGGGTGTTTATCTTAGATGGTTGGGGAAGAACTCATCATTGAAGATTTTATTATTGTATGGAAATTTTATTATGTTTTTCCAAAATATCTACCTATTCTTCAACAAAATCCTAGAGTTGAGTTATTAATAGAACTCATATATATTTCCATACCTATTTTATAGACTCCAAATAGAATGGCCTCTATTAAGTTGCATGAATTAAAGAAACAACTCCAAGATAATCTTAAAAATATATTTATTAGGAAAAGTGTGTCACCTTGAGGTTCACCTATTATTTATTTTTAGGAAAAAAGATAGATCAATGTGTATCTTCATTGACTATCAGGAACTAAACAAGGTCACAATCAAGAAAAAGTATCCCCTACCCTGTATTGATTACTTGTTTGATCTACTGTGTAGATCTCAATACTTTCAAAAGATTGACCTTCATACTAGATATCATCAATTGAGAGTCAAAAAGGTAGATATACCCAATACAATATTCCATACAACTTATAGACACTTTGAATATATATTTATGTCAGTTTTTCTTACTAATTCCTCATTATTGTTATAGATTTAATGAATAGGGTCTTTAGAGAGTACCTTGATAAATTTTTGGTAGTCTTTATAGATGATATTGTTATATATTCAAAGAGAAAGGAAGATCATGAAGATTACTTGAGAATTTTTCTGAATATTGTGTGGAAGGATAAGATTTATAAAATATTTACCAAGTTTGAATTTTTTCTATAAAAGGTATCATTTTTTGTTTATATAATCTCAAGAGAAGGTATATGTATAGACCTATCAGAGACCAAATTTATTGAACATTGACCCAGAACAACCACTTTGACTAAGATCCAAAGTTTTTTTTTATTTTGGATAGACATTAGAGATAGTTTGTGGAAAATTTCACTTGAATATATAATCAACTCCCTAAATTATCTTATAAGAGATCCATGTTCTTTTGTAGAAATAAATGTTAAGAAAATTTCAAGGAACTAAAGAGAAGGTTAGTCAGTGCACCTGTGCTTACATTACCCTATAGTTGAGAAGAGTTTATCATCTATAATGATATAGTGAAGAATGTATTGGGTTGTTTTCTCATGCATAATGATTGGGTTATAGCGTATGCCTCATGAAAATTGAAGGTTCATGAGAACAATTACTCAACTCATGATTTAGAGTAAACTATGATAAATTTTTCATTAAAAATATAGACATTATCATTATAGATAAATTTGTGATATATATACCGATCATAAATGTTTAAAAATATATATTCGAATAGAATGATTTGAATATGTGATAGAGAAGATGGTTGGAACAAACTAAATATTATGACTGGTTAATACATTTCCTCCCTAGGAAAGAGAGTAAGGCGGCTGATACATTGAATCAAAAGGATCATGCTAGATTATCTATGATGAGGATCACAAAATATCTTGTATTTATAGGGTTTAAAAGCATGGATATGGAATTCTTGAATAAAGGGGAGAAATATTATCTTTCTCAAATGAGTGTCTATCCATCTATCCAGGTGAATACTAAAGAAACATAAAAGGAAGACGTAGAACTACAGAAGAAGGTGAGATATGTTACTAAGTTTAATATTTATTGTAATGGAATGATAAGGTTTGGGAACTATGTATGTCTTCCAACCATACCAGATTTAAATATGGATCTTTTGGATGAGGCTTATAGTTCCTCATTCTTTATTCATCATGGAAGTATGAAGTTGTATAGATATATTAAAGAGTATTTCTGGTGGGATGGTAGGAAGAGATATATTGTAGAGTTTATATCTTAGTTCTTGGTATGTTAGTAGTTTAAAGATGAGAGATAAAAGTATAAGGGTATGTTACAACCATTACCCATACACAAATGTAAATGGGAAAACATCACCATGGATATTGTTATTAAATTCCTCTAAAAATATAAAGAACATAGTTCTATTTGATATGTATTTAATCACCTTTCAATGTAAGAAAATTTCATTTCTACTAGAGAATATTTCTCTCTTGATCATATTTTCAAGATATACATTATGGAATTGGTACGGTTGCATAGTCTACCTCATTCTATTGTATCAAATCGAGACCCCAGGTTTACCACAATGTTCTGGTGAAGTCTTCAACATAATCTAGATATGGAGTAAATTTTTAGAGTTTTGTATCATCCTCAGATATATGGGGAGTATTAGAGAACAATTCAAAAACTAGAGGATATGTATAAATCTTTTTTTAAAGAATTTATCTGTGTTTGGGACCAACACCATCCTCTAGTCGGGTTTTCTTACAATAATAGGTTCACTCAAGAATTATGATGACTCATTGTGATTCCATATATATAAAAGAGTGTATAAATACAATGTGTTGGGATAATTTTTTAGAGATAAATCAATTGGTACTTTAGCTATCTGAATAAATGATATAGAAGGTTAGATCCATTCAGCAACACATAAGAGTAAAACAAAGTCGACAGAAAAGTTATGCTGAAAATCATCAATGAGATATGGAGTTTGAAGTTTATTCTAGGGTATTTCTGCACTATTATCTATGGAAGAAGGTTATGATATTTAGGAAGAAAGGAATATCGAGATATATGTATATTAACCCCTTCAATATTCTTGATCAAGTAGGGAAAGTAGCTTATAGCTTGTTATTCCACCAAACCACTCTCAAATTCACGATGTGTTCCATATATCTCTAACAAGGATACACTTAAATGACCATTCAAATATACTGAACTCATAGTTCATACCACTAGATTAATATGTCTCTTATTTTAAAAAACTGGTGGAAATTATTGGTCATAGAGAGAAAGTTAAATCAAGTAATACCACTCACCCGATCAAAGTTTTGTGGAGAAACTACTAATTTAAGGAAGTTGCATTGAAACATGAGGATATGATAAGGTAAAAATATCCTCATAATATGGACTAAAATAGAGATCACACCCTTTTCAATAAGTAATATATCATTTAATTTTACAAAAATTGACTTTTAACTCAACACACTACATTTACATTTAGTCAAATCATATTGACTACAAATACAACCTCATCTCGGTACTTCATATTGTTGATCCCGACATTCATATCCATTGAATATAACTTGTATTAATTATAAAATATAGAATAGATATAGATTAGTGAAACATAACAATCAAACTAATCACTAAATAATAAGGTTATTAAATATGCACCCACACATACTGAATAAGATCACCGAGATCACACTATTATCCATAAAGACTACATCATCAGAATACAATGAGTCATATTTAAGGGTGATGAAACATATATGAAACTAGAATAGAGGGTATATAATTTTACCTAATAATTACATATATGAACAATGGTCACTGAATGGTAGGTATTGGATTCCATATCTACCCTTAATAGAGAGTCAGTGATCTTATATAATTAAGGTGTCACACAATTGTCTCTAACCACTAGGAAATAAAAATGATCTTTACTTTGGATGAAGTTCAAAATATTTTTAATAATAATTGTCATAACATAATCACCCACACAATGGTAACTTAAATATACTCTCCTCCTAAGACACATTCCCATCTAGGCCCTGTATCATGCTAAAAGTGACATTCACAGCATGTTAAAAACCACAACGCAACAGGAACTATGTCTTAGTGTCATTCCCAGGACAAGGGACATGTTCTTATGGTAGTTATAAATATTTATAGCATTTTGATCATGATTTCAATGTTATTATACATATATATTATGCGAAAATGTGGTATAGAGTTACACTAGATGGTTAATAATTCCTACTAAAGGTGTATGTTCGATAGAATAATGGTGGAAATTAGAAGAAAAACCAACTCATTAACCACATGAGAGTTTTTAAAATTCTTAAGAACTCAAAATGGGAGCTTGATGCATTATTTTTAGTCGCCTTATAAATAGGGTATCAATCCCTAATAAGACACATATCACATGCATCATCAATATGAATCACATCCATAATAAACAAACCAATCCATTTTATAGTGAACACCACCCTAGCCAGTAATTATCACATTGAACCCATCATTATCCATTAGCTACTATAAATTTAGGTTCACTCAAAAACGTCTATTTGGATTCAAGAATGAAAAATTTTGTAATTGGGAAGAGGTCAATAACCTTCACCTTGAATTTTCTCTCTTTAAATCAGATTTGTTTCTTTTCATCTTGGATCTGAGTTTCATTTTACCCTCAAAATTTTCCATCCCTTTCTATGTAATTCCATTTCAATGTGGTTTATATGTCCACTTTAATAATATTTTCCAATAAACTCTTGAAATATGTTCCTTTTTATAACAACATCATATTGAAACCAATAATGGAAAATTTTAATCTAGAATGATGTTTGTTAAATTCAAGGAATTCATCTAATACGATCATCCATTATAATTATAGTTTATTAATTTGAGGTGATTAATTGAAGGTCATGCTTTTCAGAACACTAGAATAAAAAATTTCAACACCATATAATATTAGTTAAACTAATCTTATTAGTTGAATAGAATATTCCAATTGAATTTTTATTTGTGAATAATTAAAATTAATTCATATAAAATGAGAAGGAATAAACACTCTATTTTTTTATATTGTTACATGATTTTTTCTCACTCTTTCATTTTCATTATCAAGATATTTCATTTACATTGATGTTTTGGAATAAAATTATTTTTTAAATTGAATATTCATTTTTGAAATACAACATTTATTATTATAAAATGAAAGGAATAAACATTAACTTTTTTGGTATCACTACATAATTATTTTTTAGTTTTTCAATTAAATTATTTTGAAATTTCATTTCTATTGAAATTTTGGGATTGAAAACATCATTTACACTTTAATTACACACAATAAACCTAAAATATATTATTAATGATATAATAAATAAACAAATTTGAGGGATTTTAATCGAACAGACCACCATAATTCTCACTAAATAATATATAGAAATGATAATATATTCAGTGAAAATTATACATTAGAAAACATCATGTAAGGATTACATATATGTTTCATTTAATAGATCCATTAATGTTGCCTTATTTTTTTAGGCCTTAATGTTTCTCACCCTATGATCTTCCATTTTAAACCCCTCTGGTTCCATTCCACTCTTGAATTTCTATAACTTTGTGCTTCCTGAAAAATTCATCCAACAAAGGAAATTCATACATCCATAAATAGATTATGTTGCAAGGACCTCAAATTTATTTTTTCATAACAATATCATTCCCTTAAAGAATATTTAAAATTAATTATTAAAGTGTAAGGTATTTGGAATTTTTTTTCTTGATGGTCTTTATAGTAATTAGTGAAAGACCAAGGTAATAAATATGATGAGAAAGACTCATCTTGAACTACACATCAAACTGATTTTTAGTATTCAAAAAATTATTTCATTTATTACATCTCTAAGTGAGTTAATTGACTAAATTATCAAGACTAAGTAATTATATTTAAATATCAAGTCACACATGAGCCTAAAAATTATTTCTCAGATGAGTTTGAGTCAAGTATCAAGAACTCTATTTTTTGGAGTTAGAACTCAGGTATTGTACTATATTGACTCAATATTACTTTAAAAAAACCCAAGTTACTAAAAATAAAATGTTTTTATGCTTATATTTCCCAAAAAAAACTTATTGAGGGATTTTGAACAGACAAAAATAACAATTTCAGAATAAATTTTCCACAGATTTAATTTTAAAATAATTTAATAAGAAAATAAAATCAGCATTGAATGGGATGAGGAAGAAAATATTGGAAAAGGTTTAAACCCTCATATTTATTGACTTATTTTCAATGAATAACCCTCAATGAGTCAAAAGAGGAGCAGATAAATTATCCTATTGAACAGTTGTGCCTACATTGGCACAAGTGGAATGAGTGTTAGGGTTCCACTATATGTATATAAAAAGTTTTTTATGAAACTTATAAATGTTGTTTCAAAAATTTATCACTTATAAAAAAAATTTATGTATGATTGTATTCATATTTTTTTATAACTTTTTTATAGAACATATCATAAGTGGTAATAATTATAATTATTTTTTGATAAAAATTTATAAAACACACTCAAAATTAAAAGGGATTAATACATAAATAATATACAAGGAATGAGGAACTCAACAAGAAAAATTCCTTACAGTAATATCACCTATATTGGCCAACAGAGGGATTAGTAAGTAGATCACCAATAAGAGTTAATTTATTTCCCTTCTTAGTAATCCTTATAGAGAAATAATATGAAACATGATACAATAAAATACCCACCTGACTCATCGTAAAAAAAAACTAGTTAATATTTTATATATTCATTTAGAGAGAAAACATCTAAATAAGTCCAAAATAGAATAATAGTAACAAAGAAATCAACACACATGGAAATATTTGGGCCATGCCTTTGATTTTAAATCCCCCTTCTTGTAATACATTTTTGGATCAGTGATACTCCTAAACTATGTTTAAACCAATATTAAAAAAATATTTAGAACAATATAAAAAAATATTCTCTAAATAAAATGTTAAATAGTACACTAAAGATCAATATAGTGTAAATGAAAAAAACAAAAAGCTATGTGTTCTCATCAATGGACATTTTTGATCAAATAAAAGGAAATATTAAACATCTCACCCATTTGAAATTACCGAACCAGGCATAATTAATGTAAAAATTTACTAATTAATAATTCTAATGAGTGAGGATGAGACCCTTATTTTATCCAAGAAAAATAAATTATAATTGTCCAATTGATGAAACAAAATAAAAAAGAAAAAAAATTTAGCACATTCTATAATATTAACACATAAAAACAATTTTATAAAAACTCACACTAACATGGGGAAAAATAAACACCCCTAAGCATTCAAACATGTCCACAAAAATGAATTAGATCATGAAACAAATCACAATGGGTGAGAGAGAAATTTTTCCTTTAGTAACTGAAGATACTTTTTCTACTGAGGTGTCATGTCAAGTGTAGGAATGTCAAAACAATTTAAATTTGTATATTATTAAAATTTTTGAGAATGGTATAGGGAATTTACATTGCATAACCAGAAATGACCAAGAGAATAGGGGAAAAAAATCAGATGTCAAATCCCTGCACATACCAATTCCTCCCAGTTTTATCTATTACATTATTTCTGCATAGTTTATTTAATTTTCTAGGGTCATTGCATGGAAAAAACAACCCATTAATTAGATCTATGTATTTTTTCCAAAATTAAATATTACCCTCAGCTTTAAATTTATTTTTAGAATTGTTTTTTCTTAAAGATGAAGATAAATGAAGGAAATTTGGATCCCATGAAATAACAATCACATGCTTTCTTACAGTCATTTTTTTGCTCTTAATTATTAGATCTGCAAAGTAACTGCCCATCTTCTTAAGATACATATGGAGGTGAGAGATTAAAATTAACAATGTATAGGTGGATAAAATAAAAAAAATAGAAACAAAAAAAATCATTTAATCGGAGGATGCAATGGAAAATCCCAGAAAATGTTGTTTCCGTAGGCCAAACATAAAAATGAAACCATTTTATATTGTAAAAAAATATTATGAAAAAATTATAAAATAATAATACACATTTTTACATGATCATTATATTAAAGAAACATTTCCAAATTTATATATTATAGTATATTTTATAATTAAATTTTAAAAAATTTAAAAAATAAAAATGTTTTAAAACTAAATGAAATGTATTCATTTTTAGTAATTAACTATCAATATTCTTATACTATTAAAATTTTACTATTTTATATTTATGAAAAATTTTAAAAAATAATTAGAGATAATTTTAACCTTTATAAATTCAATTACAATTAAAATTTTAAAAAATAAAAATAACTAAAAAAGAAACATAAAATAAAAAATATGTATGATATGAAACTTTGTAGCATAAAATATACCTTATAAATAAAAATTTACCTAATGAGAATTTGATAAATCAATTAACCTATATAGTCCTATGTTCTAGGAAATAAATAAGAATAAAATTAAACTAATGAAAGATCAAGAATCGTAGATGTAAAGAGAAAATCAAATTTCTACAATTCAAAAAATTTATGAGAAATTATAACAAATTTTTTAATAATAAAAAAACATCAAGAATATTAAGAATATTAAATTTAATTATAATAAAATTAAAAAACTTATTTACCATAAAAACTGGGTAGTCATAGCCAGCTACCAATAGGGGAAGAGTGGGGAGTGACAATGTTGGCTAGGGACACTTGCAGTGGGTGAAACTGGGGTAGAGGGAGAGGGGGTATTGGGGAAGGATATTTTTTTTGGAGAATCAGTGAAGAAACAAGTTGTGCAGCATGGGGAGAGAGACTGTACGTTGTGATGTAGTTGGAACGACAATGAAAATAAATGGGGTATGGAAGCGATGAAGGGGTGGGAGAAGAAGGATGGACATGATGATGATTCGACGTCGCATGGTCATAGTGGGGGATGAGGTGGTTCTTCAACCTAGGGTTCTAGGTGCAATATTTTCATGAGGGGGGGGGAGTTGTGTAAAGGCGGTAGAGGTAGGAAAAAATTTCAATCCATAAAATGAGGGTTTTCCTATGCCAGTATGTTGCTCAAACTAAAGGAGTTTTTGGGAATTCTCTTAGTTTGACCCATCATGAATCACACAAATTAAAAAAAAATAAGAAGAAGAAGTGGTAAATACTAGAACATGGATCAAACCTAAAAAATAACAATACAAAAATAAACACAGTAGGAAAATTGATTTTAACTAACTAATTATATAATGATAACTAACTTAATATAAAAACTTAAACCAATAAATTATAAATTCAAAACCATATTAAACCATTATTGTTTTATGGGATTATTTCATGCTGGCCAAACCTACTAACCACATGTTTAAGGGGTAGGTTTGAGTAGTATAAAATGAACTGAATTTTAAATGAGTGTAAATGGATTGAAGAAAATAAAATATGGAGTTAAGAGGATTGAACTAAATTACCCAAGTTTTCTCATGATCTAGGTATATCTTTTTATATATTAATTTAATATATTGTTTTTAATAATAGGAATTTATATTTTTTAAGTAGGTGATGGATATATAAATACCCCCATGTGCACGTGTGTTTTGAAATTCATATATGTACTATTGTGTGGTTAACATTTAAAATTCCACAATAACAAGTATTTGTATTATTTAAAAAATTTGCACCATTATTAATTATGTATATGGAACAACCTATAGATCAATCTATTTAAAATATTTATCAGACTCAATTATTTAAAGTCACATTAAACATTGGTCTAAATAGATTGGTCCTTTCTAGACCTGGTTCATGCAAGCTTGGTATGCTCGGTCTCGGTCGAACCCATTAACAACCCATTTATTAAATTAAACCATTTGATTCTAATCGATTTCAATTAGTTAAGAAAATGAATATTTATTAGAAATTGAAATCAGATCAATGAATTCGATGAAAAATGAAACTCCTCGATATTTTATAAAATATATATTTTTTCAAATTAATATAATTTCTTTAATAACATTCATTAAATGCAACATCAACTTTAAATGAACCATGTTATACAATTAAAATATTATTATTTAATGTGGAAATTATCATCTAGCTATTGGATTGATAGTTATTAATAATAATTACTAAATTATGAATAATATATGGTTTGTATATTTATAAGATTAATAATTTGGTTATAAATTAATTCAAAATGAAAATAAAAACCAATTGAAAATAAAGAAGTTGATTATATGAAAACCTGTTTTTATATACACAATGTGTGTTTATCTTAATTAATTAAATTGATTATTATTGGTGAAATATTTTAAAGAAATTGATATATTATAGTTCATTAAATATTTTATCATTTATCTAATATTTTTTAAAAGAATGAGATAAGAAAAAAAATCTAATTTTTTGATTAAAATTTGTATTTTTCTAAAAAATAAGTTTCTTCGCTTTTTGCACATTTATTATAAAATTAATTTTTCCACTTTTAGAGAATGTATTTTGAAAAATTATTTTTTTGGGAATAAACATGTCAAAATTATATTGGAATTAATTTTTTAGAATTTTCGAAAAATTTTAATATTTTAATGAATAATTAAAAATATAGATTTTTTATTAAAATCATATGTTCTTTTAAAGTATTTAAAAAGTTTGAATTTTGTTTCAAAAATAGTTTTAAAAGTAAAAATTTCAGAAAAAAATGATAAATCTAATTTATTTCACATGAATCAATTTTATTTTGATTTTTTATAAAAATATTATTTTACTTAAAAATAATTTTACTATAGAAAAATCACATTTTCGTCACTTTTTCGGGTTTAAACTTATATGAAATTCTATCATTTATGTCAATTAAATTAGGTAAATAGATTTTATATTTGGAATCATGATAATTAATATTTTTAAATAAGTTTAACTTAACTTTTGGTCATAAGGAATAGTAAAATAGTATTAAATAATTATCATAGTTAAGGATAAAATAGGTTTACCTAGGGTAAACAAAAAAATAAGGGTATTTTTCTAACTAAAATTACCCAAATTCTATTGGATAACCAAATTTAGAAATTATATTACTCTAAATTATATTATATTTCCATTTGGAAGCTTTTTTCTTTGGAACAACTTTATTATTTTTTATTCTTTTTTGAAACTTCCAAGTGGGTTTCCTCCCCCACTTATTAAAGGACACCTCCAAACTTCTACTATTAACACTTAAAGAGTCTTTTGGTTCATCAAATACTTTACCAAATCCTTTCCTTACATCCATATTCATGACCTAGATTCCATTTATTGATAAAAAACCCTTATAGGAAGGATTTAGGTATAACCCTAAATAAGTTATCCGAAGAAGAGGTATAATTCTTGACCATACCTTTTCATTTTATTTTTTCTTCCACCTTAATAAAATATTATAATAAACTAATGAAATAATATCACCAAAATATTTAATATATTGATTTGTAATTATTTTAGTGAAAAAACCTATATTCATCTCCTCTCCCATCAAATGGGAAACAAAACTGTTGATCGTGAAAACGGCGGACGACCGTCGTGCGAACTGATGTAATTCGTTTTTCTTCACTGCCTCTCACATATAGATATAATTATGAATTTAAATAATATATATATATATATATGTGTGTGTGTGTGTGTTATTTATTAAATTATTATACTTTTGAAATTATAACATCACATTTTACTTTTTTACATTCATTCATATAAAATGAAAAGTTATAAACACTCAATTTTTTAGTATCGCAATTTGATAGTTTCTCATTATTTCATTTTCATTCTTAAAATATTTCATTTCTATCATAGTTTTAGAATAAAATAATTTTTATAATTTAATCTTAATATTTGAAATAATTACATTTTCTTCATATAAAATGAAATAGTATAAAGACTCACTTTTTTAGTATCACTGCATAATAGTTTCTCACTCATTCATTTACAATCTTTGGACATTTCAAATATATTATAATTTTGGGATTGAAAACATCATTTTTTCATTAATATCACTTGATCCAACAAAAAATATTATTAATTGTATAATTAATAAATAAATTTTAGGGAAATTAATTAGAAAAACCACAATAATTCTCAATACATAATATGTAGAAAAGGTAATCTATTCAGTCAAAATTCTACTGAATTAAACAACAAGTTAGGATTAATTGTATGTTGCACTGAAGAGATACATCAATGTTTCCTTTTTTTGTATGCCTCTATGTTTTTCACCCTCTAATATTCAACTTTTCAACCCATCCTAGTCTGTTATACTCTTAAATTTCTCTCACTCTGCGCTTCCTGCAAAATTCAACCAATAAAGGAAAATCATACATCCATAAATTGCGTATGTTGCAAGGACCTAAAATTTACAATTTCACAATAGATCAATTCCTATAAAGAATCTTGAAATTCACCTTTAAAGATGGTAGGTATCTATAATTTTATTTTAGGATGGTGTGTGTAGTAATTGGTGAAAGACCAGGGTGTGTAATTTGATCAGAAAAAAATATTGAATTACACATCAGATTGATTTTCAGTATTCCAAATATTTTTACATTTATTACCCCTATAACTGAGTTAAATGGTTGATTGATCAATCTTGAGAAATTATATTTAATGATGAAGTCACAATTTATCCTGAAGATTACTACTCATATGAATTTGAGTCATGTATGAAGCACTATGTTTTGGGTTGAGATAGGACTCAGGTATTGAACTGTCTTTACTCGAGCTTAGTTGAATACAACCCAAGATGTTAAATAGAAAAAATATGCTTATATTTCCCAATAAAAACTTATTTAGGGATTTTGAACATAAAAAATAATAATTTCAGAATAAATGGGTCATAAATTTAGTTTGATAAAAGTTTTATATTAAAATAAAATCCACATTGTATGGGATTATGGAGAAATTTTTGGACTTCCTTTAGACCCTCAGATATATTGAATTTTTTTTCAAATAAGAACACTCAAAGAGTCAAAAGGGGAATTCATAAATTATTCTCTAGAAAAACTGAACCTGTAACAAAACATGTGTAATGAGTTTCGAGGTTCCACTTCTTGGATTTTAAAGGCTATTTTATGACACTTATAAATTGTATTCTTGATATTTTTTCACTTATAAAAAATGATTATGTATGTGTGTGTTCATAATGCTTATATATCCGTTTTTATAGAACATATAATTTTTTATTATTTTTAAACTCATTTTTTCGATAAAAATAGTCAAACACACTCAAATTAAAAAGGGATTTATATGAAAATAAAAAATGTGGAAGGAGGAACTCAATAAGAAAAAATTATTTCTAGTAATATTAACTATATTGACCAATATAGGGATTACTAAGTAGCTTATCAGTAAGATTTGAGTTCTCATCCTTCCTACAAAGAATTCCATAGAAATACTCTACAATTGGCTCCACTATAGTGCCCACCTGACTCGTTTCCATAAAAAATGGTTAATCATTTACAACTACATTTGGAGAGACAACATCTAAAAAGGTCACAAATAGAAGAATAGTATCTAAGACATCAACTAACCTAGAAATATCTAAGAAATTCCTTTGATTTTAATTCATCATTCTTATAATGCAGCTTCAGATCAATGACACTCTTCAACCATATTCATCACATTATGAAAAAATTGAAATCCTTTAAAAGAATATGGAAAATATTCTCGAAATAAAATTCTAAAAAGTACACCAATGATAAATACAAAGTAAATGTCAAAAACAAAATTCCATGCCTTCTCAACATTAAAAATTTTCCATCAACTAAATTAAAAGAGTAAACATTTCACCCATCTGAAATTACCATACTAGGAATAATTAATGTCAAATAAATAATAATCAATAATTAAAATGAGTGACAATGATACCCTATGCCTATCCTTAAAAATAAATTATAATTTTCTAATTGATAAAAAAATAAAAAAGAGAAAAACCATTATTATATTCTACAAAATTAACATACAAAAATCAATTGTATATAAATGAACACTAATAAAGGGAAATATTCACACTATAAAGCATTCAAACAAGTAAAATTGGAATGAATTAGATCATAAAAAAAAATAAAATGAGTGAGATAAATACTATAACTTTAGTAACTGATGATATTTTTATAACTTAGTTGTCATGTCTAGAGCAGTAATATTAAACATGTTTAGATTTGTATTTTATTATCATTAGTGATCAAGGGATGGGAAATTTACATTAAATAACAAGTAAGGTTAAAGTGAATAGAGGAAAAAATTAGGATGTTGAATCCTTGAACATGAAAATTCCTCTCATTTGTATCATTAACATTCTTTTTGGGTAGTTTATTTGATTTCTGGGGTCATTGGGTTGAATAAACAACCCATCGATTAGATTTTTGTTTTTCTCTACAATTAACCACTTTCTTCTGTTTGAACATTATTTCAAGAATTTAATTTTATTAATTATGTATATAAAGGAGGTAATTTTATCTCCCATGAAATAAAAAGTCATAGTCTTTCTTGTAGCCATTTTTTTATCTCAGTAACCAAATATGGAAAGTAGATTACCCTCTGCTTAAGATACCTAGGGAGGTGTGAAAATAAAATTAATAATGAATCTAGAATAGGAAGATGAAATAAAAAAATACAAACAAAAAATCATTGAATGGTAGGATGAAATAGAACATTCTATAAAATGTTGTTCCCCAAGGCCAAACATAACAATTTATCTCTTTTATATGGTAAAATACATATTATGAAAAAAAATGATAAAATTGAAATAAAAATTTATATATGATAATTATATAAAAATTATTCTCTAAATTTATATTGTATATAAATTTTATAATAAAATTATATAAAATTTAATCAATAAATTTATTTTATAACTAAATTAAATGCATTAATTTTTAGTAATTAATTATCAATATTCTTAATGTATTAAAATTTAACTATTTTTAAATTTATTAAAAAAATTAAAAATTAGGTAGAGGTAATTTTGACCTTTATAAATTCATTTAAAATTTTAATTTTGAAAGATAAAAACTACTAAAAAACAACATATAATAAAAAAAGAATGAAATTTAATTGTGGATCATAAAATTTACCATGTAAATAAGAATTTTCTATATGAAAATTTGATCAAAAAATTAATATAAGTAGACATAACATTTAAAAAAATATAAGTATTAAATTAATCTAATGAAATATAAAAAATCTCATCTCGAAAGAGATATGAAATTGTAAACAATTCAAATAACTTTTGAGATATTATAAAAAAATTTGTTAATAATGATAAAAAATATATTAAGAATAAAATATTTAGTTATAATATAATAAAAAAACTGCCTCACCACAGCAACTGGGTAGCTATAGCCAGCGATCAGTAGGGAAAGAGTGGGGAGAGATAACACTATCCAATGACAAATGTTGTGGAGGAAACACGACTAGAGGGTGAGGGGGATTGGGAAAGTCTCCGTCTGACAAAAGAATCAGAGAAGCAACAAGATGTGTAGTGTGGTGAGAGAGATCATGTGAATTGATGACATAGGAATGGAAACTATAGGAGATGAGGCATGGAAGCAATGAAGTGGTTGTAGAAAAAGGCTGGACAAGTCGATGAGGTGGCTTCATAAGGTTGTAGTAGGGGAGGAGGCGATTATTTTTCCATGGGTTTTAGGTTCCTTTTATCTCTTGAGAGGGAGAGCTGTGTGAAAGGGGTGGAGGTAGGAAAAACTTGAAATTCATCAAATGAGCCTTGTCCTGTTCTAGTATGTTTCTCAAAACAAATGGGTTTTTAAGATTTCCACTTGGCCGACCCATCATGCATCTCACAGATTCAAAAAGTAGAAGAAGATACCCGAACATGACTTAAACCTAAAAAATACAAATATATAAAAAAAACATAGTAGGGGCATTGATTTGAACTAAACAACTATAAGTTTATGACTATATTAATATAAAAACCGAAACCAATCAAATTTCAACTCAAAACCATATTCAACCATAGGTGAATAATGATATTCTGGAACATTGACCAAACCTACTAACCCCGTGTTTAAGGGGTCAGTTATAGTAGTAAAAAATGACATTTATTTTAAACAGGCTTAAATGGATCGAAGAAAAATAATATTGGGTTAAGAGGACTAAGCTAAACATACACAAGTTTCCCTGCAAGCCAAGGATATTTTTTTTATATATTAATTTAATATATTGTTTTTATGACATGAATTTAGATTTTCTATGTAATTGATGGATGTATAAATACCAGCATGTGTATGTGTGTGTGTTTAATTTCATGTGATTACTATTGCATGGTTAAAATTTAATATTCCTTAATAAAAAGTATTTGTATTCTTTAAAAAAATTATTTTCATCATTAATTATATGTGTGGACCGACCTATAGAATGATTCATTTAAAATATATATCAGACTCAAATTTTCAAGATCATATTAAATATATTTCTAAATAGATTGTAAATTTTTAGAACTAGTTCATGTTGGCTTGACCTGCTTTTCTTCGGTCCAAACCATTAACCACCAGTGTATTAAATTAAACTGTTCAATCCTAATCATTTTCAATTAGTTAAGAAAATGAATATTGGTTATAAATTTAAATCATACTAAGCCATTAGATGAATAATGTAACACCTTGATATTTTATAATATATATATTTTTTCAAATAAATTTAATTTCTTTGATTAATTTCATTATACACAGCATCAAGTTTAAATAAACCATGATATATTATTAAAATATTATTATTTAATGTGAAAATTATCATCTAGACATTTAATTGAACGGTATGAATGAGAAAAAATAAATTAAGAAAACATTATGGTTTATATATTTATAAGATAAATTTTTTGCTTAAAATTTATTCAAAATGAAAATAAAAAACAATTGAAATTAAAGAAGGTGTTTTTGTGAAAAAATATTTTTATATACGGAATGTATGTTTATATTAATAAATTAAATTGATCATTATTGGTGAATTATTTTAATGAAATTTATATATTAAATTTATTTAAATATGTTATCTTTCATCTGATATATTTTATTGGCATGATATAAGAATTAATCTAGTTTTATCACTAAAAAGTGTATTTTTTCTAAAAAAACAGTTTCGTTGCATTGTATGCATTTATTTTAAAATTAAAATTTTCCTTTTTAGGAAAATTTATTTTAAAAAATAAACATTATTTTTGGAATCAAGATTTCAAAGTGGTGTATATTTTTTTTATAATTTTATAAAAAATTCAATTTTTCAATGAATAGTGAAAAATATTGATTTTTATTAAAATTGTATGTCTGTTTAAATCATTTAAAATGTTTTTTTTTTTAAATTATTTAAAAGTAAAATTAGATAAAATTTATTATGATTAATTTTATTTAGATCACTATAATCAATTTTTTAAGAATTTCGGAATAAAATCATTTGTAAATAAGAAAATGTTTTCTTTTCAAAACCTCATTTTTATCATGTTATCAGGTTTAATTTTAAATTAAGTTAATTTATTTATGTGAATTGAATTTGGTAAAATTGATTGAATATTTTGAATCATCATAATTAATATTTTTTAATAAGTTCAACTTATCTTTTAATCAAAATGAATAGTAAAATAGTAAAAATTAATAATCATGGTTAAGGTTAAAACAGGTTTACTGGGGGTAAACCAAAATGTAAGGGTATTTTTTTCAATTAAAATTACCAAAAATATAATGGATGAAGATATTTCAACCTTATATTTTTTTACCGTAGAATATATTTCCATTTAGAATCTTTTAGGTGGGGAATGAATTTATTATTTTGGTTTTTTTAAATTTCCAAGTGGGTTGCCTCCCCCACTAATAAAAGAAAACCTTCCCTATTCTCATATCCACAATTGAAGAGACTTTTTGTTTATCCAAGAATTTACCAATTCCATTCCAAAAATCCCTACTCATGAACTAGAGTCTTTTTATTGATCATTAAACCATTCTAGGATGCCTTTTGGTATAAACCTAATTAGGCTCTCCAAAGAAGAGGTATAATTCTTAACCCTGAATTTTTCATTTTATTTCATCTTCTAAATTATTCAAATAATATATAAATATACTGAAATAATAACACAATTATATTACATATAGTAAGACATTATTATGTTAAGGAAATAATATATATTAATCACATTCTCCATCAAATGGGAAATAAAACCCTCAATCATGTGTATGATGGACTACCATCTCGTAAACTAATGTAATTATTTTTTCATAATTGTCTCCCACTGATGGATATAATGAGAAATTTAAATTATATATATGATATTTATGAAATTAACATACTTATTCCATTATATCATCACATCTACCTTTATACGTTCACTCATATAAAATGAATTGTTATAAAAATTAAATATTCATGTATTGCTACATGATAGTTTCTCACTATTTAATTCACATTTTTAAGATATTTTATTTATTTTACAGTTATAGAAAAAAATAATTTGTGAAATTGAATATTTATTTGTTAAATAACAAAATTTATTCATATAAAATTAAAAGGTATAGAACCTCACTTTTTCGGTATCACTACATAATAGTTTCTCAGTCATTAATTTACATTCTTCAGACATTTCATTTCAATTGTAATTTTGGGATTGAAAACATTATTTTATCATTCATAGCACATGATCAAACTAAAAAAATATTATTGATGATATAATGAATAAAAAAAATTGAAGGATATTCATTAAAAAAATCTGCATGATTTTCACTACATAATATCTATAAAATATAGTCTATTCAATCAAAATTATACTGAAGTGAACATCATGTTTAGATTACTTGTTTATTGCATTGAAGAGACCCATAAAGTTTTTCCTTATTTTGGTATACCTTCATGTTCATCACCCTATGATACTTCACTTTCTATCCCTCCTTGTTTTTTTCACTCCTCGGTTTTACTCACTTCGCACTTCCTATAAAATTGAACCATCAATGGAAATTCATACATACATAAAAGGAGTATATCGCAAGGAACTCAAATTTATTATTTCACAACAATTTCATTCCCATAAAGAATCCTGAAAACTAAATTTTAAGATGGTGGGTATATAGAATTCGATTTCTTGATAGTGTGTGTAGAAATTGTGGAAAGGCCATTGAAAGACATATGATCAGAAAAACCCATATTGAAATTGTGATCAACCTGATTTTCAATTTCCAAAAAATTATTCCATTTAATACCTCTCCAACTAAGTTAAATTATTAATTTATCATTCTTGAGAAATTAGATTTAAATATCAAGTCACGCTTGAGAATGATAATTACTTCTTATATGAGTTTGAGTTAACTATCAATAACTATTTTTTTTTGTTGAGTTAGAACTCATGTATTGTATTGTATTGTTGATATATTACTTGAATACAGTCGATGATTCTAAAAAAACAATTAATATGCAGATACATCCCATTAAAAAATTATTTAGGGATTTTGAACATACAAAAATAATAATTCCAGACTAAATTAGATATAGATTTAATATTATAGCAGTTTTATAAGCAATGAAACATAGCATTATATGTGATTAGGAAGAAAGCATTGTAGTTGGTTTTGACTATTTGATTTATTGACTTTTTTTGTCAAAGGGTAACCCTTAAATAGTCAAAATGGAAACAAATAAATTATTTTCTTGAAAAAATGAGCCTTCACTAGCATAAGTGGAATGATTTCTAGGGTTCCACTATAGGAATATTATAGGTTATGTTGGAAGAAACTTATAAATGGTGTTCCTGACATGTGTCACTTATAAAATTTTTTTATGAATGATTGTGTTAGGATTTATTATATAAATTTATTACAGAACATATCATAAGTGATACTTGGTATAATCATTTCTCAAAAAAAAATTATCAAAAACACTCAAAATAAAAAGTGATTTATACATAATCAAAACACATAGAAGGAGGAACTCAACATGAAAAAATTATTTTGAGTAATATTATATTTATTTTCCAATATATAGTTTAGTATGAAACTCATCAGTAAGAGTTTCATTGATGTCCTTCCTAGTAATATTTAAAGAGTAATAATCTATACAAGGCTCTACTATAATGTCCATATAAACCATTTCCAACCAAAAACCACTTAATATTTTACTATAACATCTAGATAGACAACATCAAAACAAGTCATAGATAGTAGAATAATAGAAAAGACATCAACTCACTTGAAAATATTTGGGCAATGCCTTTTATTTTAAATCACCCTTCTTGTAATGCCTATTTAGATCAATGACACTACTTATATGTATTAATTTCAATATGAAAAAATTAAAATATATTAAATATTATGAGAAAATATTCTATAAAAAAAATCATAAAAAGTACACAAAATATCAATAAAAAGTAAATGCGAAAGACAAAATGCCATGCCTTCTCAATACTGAGAATTTGCGATCAAGTAGATAAAAAGATTTATCATCTCACCCATTTAAAATTACCAAACTAGGAATAATTTATATAAAATTATACTAGTTAATAATTCCAATGAGTGAGGATGAGATCCATGGACTATATTGGAATAATAAATTATAGTAGTCCAATTGATGAAACAAAATAAAAAAGACAATAAAAAATTATTACATTATAAAAAATTAACACAAAAAACAATTTTTTAATGCACAATAGCAAAGGAAAAAATCCACACCATGAAGCATTCAAACATGTAAAAAATTAAATAATTAGATCATAAATAAAATAAAATAAGTGAGAGAATCATTATACCTTTAGTATAATGAAGATATTTTTTTAGTTCAAGTGTCATGTCAGGAACAGGCATATCAAACCTATTTGGAATAGTATTTTTTAACAGAAGGGATAAAGGGATAAGAAATTTACATTGCATAATATGAAATGTGCAAGTGAATAAAGAAAAAAACATTTAGGATATTTAATCCCTGCACATACTAATATACCCTTGTTATATCTTTAAAAGGATTTATGGGTAGTTTATTTAATTTCTTGGGGTCATTGGGTGGAACAAAAAAACCATTGATTAGCTCAATGTTTTTTCTCTACAATGAACTAATTACTTAATCTTGAACTACATTGCTAGGAATGTAATTCATTAATGATGAAGATAAAGGAGGGACTTTTGGTTCATAGGAAATACCAATTACAGGCTTGCTCATATCAGTTTATTGAGTTCAAAAACTAAATATAGAAAGTAGCTACACATATGCTTATGATACATGGGGAGTTGAGAAATTAAAATTAACAACGAATATGGTATGGGTGAAGGAAATGAAAAAAAAACAAACAAAAAATAATTGAATGGGAGGATGCAATGGACCATCTCAAAAAAGTGTTTTTCCCAAAGCTAAACCTATCAATGATTCCCTTTTAAATATTAAAATACATATTAAGAAAAAAAAAATCTAAAATTGAAACACAAATTTCTATATGGTCATTATATCAGAAAAAATTTCTAAATTTATATAATATAATATTTTTTATAATATTTTTTAAAAAAAAATCAATAATAAATTTGTTTTAAAACTAAATGAAATGTATTAATTTTTAGAAATTAATTATCAATATTCATATAGTATTAATATTTAACAAATTTTAAATGGAATAATTTTTTTAAAAATTAATTAGAGAGAATTTCAACCTTGAAAATTTAATTTAAAATTTTTATTTGAAAAGATAAAAACTACTAAAAAATAACATAAAATAGAAAAATAAAAATGAAATGAAATTATGCAGCAAAACATGTACCATGTAATTTAAAATTTACTTAATGAAATTTTATTAAATAATTAATCTAAGATGACATATGATTTGTGAAAAAATATGTATAAAATTAAACTAAATATAAATCATAAATATCAGATGGAAAGAGTGAATAAAATGCCCTAAATTCAAATAATTTTTGAGAAATTTTGAATAATTTTTTAATAATGATAAAAAAATATAATGAAAAATAAATTTAGTTATAAGAAATCAAAAAAAACAATAAATTACCCCAGAAAATTGAAATCCATAGCCTGCGACCAGCATGGGAAGAGTGAGGAGTGACAACACTGAATAGTGACACATGTAGTGGGGGCAATGAGGGTAGAGGGAGAGGGGGAATGGGGAAGGTTATGTTTAATCATAGAATCGGTGAAGTAGCATGATGTGTGGAATGGGGAGAGATATAGTTTGAATTGATGTCATTAGAACAACAATGGAGAGAGATGGGATATATAGATGGTGAAGGGGTGACAGAAGAAGGATTTATAGGTCGATGAGGTGGCGTTGAAAGGTCACAATGGGAGGGGAGGTGATTCCTATACCCTAGGTTTTAGGTGCCTTTTATTTCTTGAGAGAGAGAGTTGTTTGAATGGGGTAGAGGTAGGGATAAATTTAAATTTGTCAAATGACTTTCCCTGTGCTAGTATATTTCTCCAGCCCAAGGGGTTGTTGGGATTTACCTTAGGTTGGACTGTCATGTATCACATAGATTTAAAAATAATATTAATAGGAAGAAAATACCAGAACATGGCTCTAACCTAAAAAATATAGATACATAAAAAACATCATACAAACATCGATTTGAACTAACGAATTATAAGTTGATGATTACTATAGTATAAAAACTAAAACCAATCAATTTTAAATTTTTGAACTATATTAAAACATCCATGTTTTACGGGATCCTAGAATGCAGGGCAAACATAATAACCCCATTTTTATGGGGTCATACAGATTAGTAAAAAATTACTTGCATTTTAAACATTCATAAATGAATCGATGAAAAAAACCGAAGTTAATAAGACTGACCTAAACACACACAAGTTGTTCCGTGAGCCAAGGATTTTTTATATTTTAATTTAATATTTGCGTTTTATGACTTTAATTTATATATTTTAAGTAGGTTATGGATGAATAAATACCCAAATTTTAAAGTGTGTGTTGATATTCATGTGAGTAATATTTCATGGATAAAATTTAATATTATTTAATAAAAAGTATTTTTAATCTTTAAAAAAATTCTTTTAATCATTAATTTTATGTGTAGACTGACCTATATATTGACCCATTTAAAATACAGATCAAACTAAATATTTCGACCTTGCATAAACATGGTCTAAATGGATTGGACAATTTGATTCTTGGTTTATGTAGTATTGGTTTATATAGTATAACATTGAGATTAGAACAAATCATTGGATGAATATTGAAACACATAGAAATTTTATAAAATATATATATTTCAAATAAATTTAATTTCTTTGATAACTTTCATTACACACAACATCAAGTTTAAATGAACTTCGATAAACTATTAAAATATTATGATTTAATGTGATAGTTTTTGTCTAGCCATTGAGTTTATGGGTATGAATAAAACTAAATAAATTATAAGAAAATTATGGTTTATATATTTATCATATTAATTCATTGGTTATCAATTAATCATAAATGAAAATAAAATCCATTTGAAAATAAAAAAGATGTTTTTGCTAAAGAACTACTTTGTTGCACACAATGTGTGTTTATCATAATAAATTAAATTGATAACTATTGGTAAAATATTTCAAGGAAATTTTTATATTATATTTAATTAAATTTGTTTTTATTCATCTAATATATTTTCAAGGCATGAGCTATTCTTAAATAAATTTGTATGATTAAAAACAATATTTTTCTAAAAAATAGTTTCGTCGCGTTTTTCAAATTCTTTATAAAATAAAATTTTTCCACTTATATAAAATTTATTTTTGGAATCATCATTTAATAATTAACTTATAATTATTTTTTCATATTTTTTTGAAAAATATAATTTCTTAATGAATAGTGAAAAATACTGATATTTATTAACATTATAAGTTTGTTTAAATTTTTTAAAAGTTTTAATTTTTTTTAAAATTGTTTTAAAATTAATATTTTATAAATTTTATTATGATTAATCTAATTTAGATCATTGGAATAATTTTTTTAATTCTGATATAAAAACAATTTGTACTTAAGAAAACTTTTTCTTTGGGAAACCAATTTTTTTTTCGCGTTTCTGGGATTAATTTTAAATTAAAAATGTTCATTTATGTGAAATAAATTTGGTAAAATAGATTAAATATTTTTAATTTTAATAATTAATATTCTTTAATAATTTATTCTTAACTTTTGGTCATGATTAATTTTAAAATAGTAAAAATTAATTATCTCGGTTAAGATTAAAAACAGGTTTATCAAGGGTAAACCAAAATATAAGTGTATTTTTTGAAATTAAAATTACCTAAATACTAATATATAACCATATTTTGACCTTTTTTTATTCCACCCTTGAATCTATAGCCATTTAGAAGGATTTTGTTTGGGGGTGACTTTTTATTTTGGATTCTTTTTTGAAATTTCCAATTGGGTTCCCTCCCCCGCTTATAAAAGGACACCTTCCCTCTTATCCCCTCGACGCATTGATAGATTTTTTTATTCAACCACTAATTTACCAAATACATTCCATAATTCCCTCCCCATGACCGAGATTCATTGGTTTTATCATAAAAGCATCCTAGAATGTCTTTAGATCTAAACCAAAGTAGGATTTCTGAAGAAGAGGTATAATTCCTAACCATGCATTTTCATTTTATTTATTCTTACACCTCCTTCAAATAATATCAAAATATAATAAAATAATAACACTGGTACATTACATATACTTATGTGTTATTATGTTAATGAAATAACCTATATTTTTTTCTTCCTCCATCAAATGGGAAGCAAAACCGTCGATCATGTGTACGGTGGACTACTGTCTCACAAAATGATGTAATTTGTTCTTCACCACCATCTCTAACAGATGGATAGAATGTTGAAATTAAATAATATATATTAAATTTAAAATATTATTATTCTTAATGAATTATAAAAACACATATACCATTTTTTTACATTCATTCATATATAATTAAAATGTAAAAACACTCAATTTCCTTGTATTGCTATAAGATAGTTGCTCACTCTTTCATTTCCATTCTTAAGATATTTAATTTCTATTTTAGTTTTGGACTAGATTCATTTGTAAAATTTAATATTATTTTATGAAATAATTAAATTTATTCATATAAAATTGGAAGGTATAATCAATCACTTTATCGGTATCACTACATAATAGTTTCTCACTCTTTCATTTATATTATTTAAACATTTAATTTATTTTGAAATTTTGGGCTTAAAAACATAATTTTGTCTTTCATTGAACACAATAAAACTAAAAATATTATTAATTATATAATTAAAATAACATTGAGGGAAATTATTTAAAAAAACTTCAATAATTTTTACTACATAACATATTTAAAATATAATCTATTCAATCAATATTCTTCTGAAGTAAACATCATGTTTGGATTAATTATATGTTTCATTGAAAATATCCATCAATGTTTCCATATTTTGGTATTATTATGTATTTTTTTCCCTCTGATATTCCAATATTCAACCCATCCTATTTTGTTCTGCTCCTTAATATATTTAACTTTGCGCTTCCTAAAAAAATTAAACCAATAAATTCAATTTATATATCCATGAATAGAGTATGATAAAAATACATCAAATTTATTATTTCACCACAATTTAATTCCGTTAAATAATCTTTAAAATTACTTTTTAAGATGGTGGTATTTGTAATTTGAATACATGATAGTCTAAAAAGTAATTGGAAAATGAACAAGGTAAACCATACGATCATAAAAATGAAGCTTTAAATACACATCAACCTGATTTTCAGTTTTGAGGTAGTTATTCCATTTATCACCTCTTTAACTAAGTTAAATGATTAATTTATCATGCTTGTGTAATAATATTAAAAGATCAATTCATTCTTGAGATTTTATATTACTACTCAGATGGTTTTGAGTCAATTATGAAGCCTTATTTTTTTTATTGAGTTAGAACTCAGGTATTGTATTTTATTGACTCTATAGTACTTAAATACAACACAAGTTTATAAAAATAAAAATTTATTATTCTTATCTCTCCATATAAAAACATATAGAGGGGTTCTAGACATACAAAAATTATAATTTCATATTTAATGGGACATGGATTGAATTTTATAGAAATTTTATAAGAAAAGAAAGCCCACATTGTATGTGATTGGGAAGAAAAAATTATAATTGGATTAGAAATTTGGATTTATTAACTATTTTTCCCAAATTATAACCCTCAAAGAGTCAAAAGGGGAACATATAAATTATTCTCTCAAATAACTGAACCTACACTGCCATAAGTGGAACAAGTGACAGGGTTCCACTCTTCAGATATTAAAGGTTGTGTTTGAAGACACTTATAAATGGTGTTCCTAACATTTTTCACTTATAAAAAACGTTTAGGTATGAGTGTATTCATATTGATTGTATAAAATTTTTAGAGAGAATATCATAAGTGATAACTGATATAATCATTTTTTGATAAAAAATGGTAAAATACACTCAAAATGGAAATGGATTTATATGTAAATAAAACACAAGGAAGATGGAACTCAATAATAAAATATTATTTTTAGTAATATAACTAGTATGGTAAAGATAAGGATCGGTAATTAGCTCATTAGAAAGAGGTTATTTTCTATCCTTCTTAGTCAGATTTCCCTAGAAATACTCTATATCATGCTCCACGATAGTTCCACCTAAATCATTGAAAGAAAAATAGTTAATTCTTATAGCTTAATTCAAATAGAAAACATCTAAACAAGTCACAAATATTATAATAGTAGAAAAGAAATCAACTCACATAGTAATATTTGGGCAATGCCTTTGATTTTAAATAGAATTTATTATAATTCCTATTCAGATCAATGAAACTCCCCAAATTTATTCATCAAAATATGACAAAAAATTAAAATCCATTAAAAGAATATGAAAAAATATTCTTTAATTAAAATTAAAAATTATCCCAAATATCAATAATAAGAAAATGACAAAAAAAATTCAATTCCTTATTAATAATGAGAAATTTTTATCAACTTAACAGAAAGAGTAAACATATCATCAGTTTAAAATTACCAAAATAGGCATAATTAATATAAAAAATACTAATCTATAATTCCAATGAATCGGGGTGATACCTTTGTCTTATCTTAAAATAAAGTCATATGTATCCAATTTATGATATAAAATACAAAAGATAAAAACAATTAGTACATTCTATAAAATTAATAAACACAAAAACAATTGTATATAAATTCAAACTAACAAAGGAAGAAATTCACACCAAAAATAATTTTGAAATGTCAAACATGAATGAATTATATCACAAATCAAATTACAAAAAGTGAGATAAATGATGTAACTTTAAAAACTAAAGACCTTTTTTCATCTCAGGTGTCATGTTAGGAGAAAACTTATCAAACCATTTTAGATTTATATTTTATTGATAGTAGTGTGAAAGGGATGATAAATTTACATTTTATTATAGGCAAGGTGAAAGTGAAAGAAGAAAATCCCTTAAGGATGTTTAGTCCCCACACATACCGATATATACTAGTTTTATCTTTAACTTTATTTCTGATTAGTTTATTTAATTTCTTGGGGTCATTGGGAGGAAAGAACAACCCATCGATTAACTCAGTGTTTTTTCTCTAGAATGAAATATGTCCTTTTTCTTGAACATTATTAATGGAATTGAATTTTTTAAAAGATGAAGATAAAGGATGAAAATTTGGATCCCATGAAAGACCAATCATTGGCTTGCTTGTAGCTATTTTTTAGATTAGCAACCAAATCTGGAAAGTAGCTTCCCATCTTCTTATGATACCTGGGGAGTTGAGAAATTCAAATTAACAACGAATTTGGTAGTGGTAGATGAAGTGATAAAAATATAAACAATAAAATAATTGAATTGGATAAATTAATGGACCTTCCTGGAAAATTTTGTTTCCCAAGGCCAAACATATAATTTCATCCCTTTTATATATTAAAATACATATTATGAAAAAAAAATTAAAATTTAAATACACATTTTTATATGATCATTATATCGAAAAGAATTTCAAAATCTATATAGTATAATACATTTTATAATGAAATTTTGAAAAATTAAAATAATAAATTGATTTTAAAACTAACTAAAATATATCAATTTTTAGTAATTAATTATCAATATTCTAATATTATTAAAATTTAACTATTTTTCTATATATTAAAAACATTAAAAATTAGGTATATATAATTTTAACCTTTATAAATTCATTTGAAATTTTAATTTTAAAAGAAAATCACTTCTAAAAAAATAGAATGAAATGAAATTATGTAGCACAAAATGTAACATTTAAATCAAAATTAATTGAATAATTTTGTTAGAAAACTATTAATTTATGTACATATATGATTTAAGAAACAAGTAAGTATAAAATTAAATTAATGAAAAATCACAAATATCAGATGGAAAGAGAATCAACTTTCCATAATTTAAATAATTTCTGAGATATTATAATAAATTTCTTAATAATTATAAAAAACATAAAATATATTAATACTAGTAAATTTATATATAATAATTTAAAGAAAACACTACCTTACTGTAGAAATTGGGCATCTATAGCTAGCAGCTAGCAGGGGAAGAGTGAGGAGCAATGGTGTTGGCCACTGGCACAAGTAGTGGGGGAAATGAAGCTAGAGGGAGAGGGGGTGAGGGAATTAAGGAAGATTTCATCCAATCAATGAATCAGTGAAGTAGGATGTGACGTGGGGAGAGAGATTGTGAAAAGTGATGTCATTAGAATGGTAATTATGATAGACAGGGTATGGAGGTAATGAAGGGGAAGGGGAAGAAGGCTAGACAAGGTCACAACAGGGGAGGAAGTGGTTCCTTTTCCTAGGGTTGTGGGTACCTTTTTGTTTCATGAGAGGGATAGTTGTTTAAAGGGGGTGGAGGTAGGGAAAATTTTCAATTTCTCAAATGAGGCTTACCCTGTGTCTATCAATTTCTCAAGCCTAAGGGGTTGTTGGTGTTGGCCTTGGTCTAGAACATCATGCATCAGATAGATTCAGAAAAATAATAAGAAAAATATACCATACAAAACTAAAACCTAAAGAATTACAATAAATAAAAAACATAGTAGGGAAATCGATTTCTACTAACCAACTATAAGTTGATGACTAACATAATATAAAAACTGAAACCAGTTGATTGTAAATTTAAAACCATATTAAACAACATGTGTTTACTGGGATTTTGGAATAATAGAAAAACCTACTAATCCCATGCTTAAGTTTTCAATTAGAGTAGTTAAAAATAGCCTTCATTTTAAATGAGCTTAAATAGATCGAAGACAAAAAATATTGATTTATGTGAACCGACTCAAACATACACAAGTTGTCCCATGAGCCAAGTATATTTTATTTATATTTTAATTTAAAATATGGTTTTTATGAAATGAAGTTATATTTTTTATATAGGTTGTAGATGTATAAATACCCAAATGTGTGTGTGTTTACATTCATGTGAGTACTATTGCGTGGTTAATATTTTATATTCCTTAATAATAAGTATTTTTATTTCATAAAATTTTTCATCAATAATTATATGTGTGGACCGAAATATAGGTCGATCCATTTAAAATATGCACCAGAATCAATTTTTCATGCTCACATTAAATGATTGTCTAAATGGACTGGCCATTTTTAGACCTGGCTCAGTAAGGCTTAGTCTTCTTGGTCTTAGTCCAACCCATTAACCACCCTTATATTAAATTGAACTGTTTGGTTATAATGAGTTCAGTCAGATATAAAAATGAATATTGGATATACATTAAAACAAGACCAAAAATTGATTTAATAATGAAAAACTTTGAGATTATATAAAAAAATATATTTTTTAAATAAATTTAATTTATTCGATAGTCTGTGTTACACACAACATCATGTTTAACAATACCGTGATATACTGTTAAAATATTTTTATTTAATGTGATAGTTATCGTCTAGTATTTGGATTTATGGGTATGAATATGACTAACTAAATTATAAAAGAAATTATGATTTATATTTTTATAAAATGAATTTTTTGGTTATCAATTAATTATAAATTAAAATAAAAACTAATTGAAAAAATGATATGTTTTTCTAAAAAACTATTTTTATGTGCACAATGTGTGTTTTACACATTTATTTTAATATTAAGTATTGATACAATTAGAAAATGTATTCAAAAAAATGAAATTATTTTTTGGAATCATAACTTCAAAATTATCATAGAAATATTTTTTGAAAATGTTCTAAAAAGATTAATTTTTCAATGAATAGTGAAAAACATGATTTTTATTGAAACTTTTTATTTGTTTAAAAAATTTACAAGTTAAATTATATTTTAAAATTGTTTAAAATTAAAATTATCTAAATTTTATTATGATTAATCAAATCTAAATCACTAATATAAGTTTTGTATTCAATTTTGGTATAAAAAATTATTATATAAAAGAAAACATTTTCTTAAGAAAACTGTATTTTTGTCACATTTTCGAGTTTCATTTTAAATTAAATTTTTTCACTTATATGTATTGTTTATGGTAAAATAGATTTTATATCTTTAATAAAAACAATTAATATTATTTAATATGTTCAAGTATTCTTTTGGTCATATTGATTAATAAAACATTAAAAATTAATTACAATAGTTAAAGTTAATATGAGATTATTGGGGGTTAAACCAAAATATAAGGGAAGACTTGCCAAATAAACTTACCAAAACCCTATTCGATAACCATATTTTTACCTTAAATTATCACTCCTTCTAATATTTGTCTATTATAAATCCTTTTTCTTGGGAATAACATTATCATTTTGTATTCTTTTTGGGAATTTCCAAATGGGTTCCCTCCCCCATTTATATAAGGATACTACAACTATTCTCCAATACACACTTAAAGATCCTTTTGATTCAGATAATAAATAAAAAAATAAATTAATTAAACACCTGATTTTGGCCTAGATTCTATGGTTTGATCATAAAACCATCATATAAAGGATTTAGGTATAAACCAAAAGATACTCTTTGAAGAAGATGTGTACTTCTTAACTATATGTTTTCTTTCTATTTATTCATTCACCTCTTTCAAATCATATCAAAATATGATGAAATAATAATTAAAAAATGTAAATATACTTATATTTTATTATTTTAATGACATAACCTATATTAATATTCTCCTCCATCATATGGGAAATGAACTCGTTGATCACGTGTATGGTGGACAACCGCCTCACAAACTGATGTAATTTCTTTCCACCAAAACCTATCACAGATTGATATAGTGATGGATTTAATGTATATATATGATATTTATGACATAATTATACTTCTATAATTATATAATCACACTTACCTTCTTACCTTATAATTCATTTAAAAATGATAACTCTCTCATTTGTATGTGTGTACTATCACCTCCACGAAAGAGTGTGATGTGTTTTTAATTTTATTTTATCATAAATGGTAATATGGATTGATTTAATGAATATAAATTATTTCAATAATATAAAAATGATTCTTGAAATAGGAATTATTATATACCTTTCTTTTATTCTATCCATTGAAAAAATGGTGACAACATTCATGCGTACGTATGACCTACGATCTCTATGAATGATGAAATTAATTTTTCAATCTCTAAAATTTATAAATGATTCTAAATATGAAAATAATTATTATATGTAATATTTATATCGGGATTAAAATTTTGGAGATGATAGAACCATAATCAATGTTCAAAGACAGAAACTACCGAACCAAAACATAAATGAAAAACAAAGAGGATATTACCTGAAATAGTGGTCTTAATAAAGAATTATAAATAAGCACATGATAAAACACTATAAGTAAATAATTTAAGGTATGATATATGAATTAATAGTTTAGGAATATATTTATTATAAAAATATAATTATTACTATAACAACACTGTTTTTTATTACACACTTAAACATGATTTATTATATAAAATCTTCACTTGATACAATAGAAAAGTTTGAGAGGTGTAGTGTCTTTGGGGATTAGAAACATTAAATAATGACTTAAAAGATGAAACACAACATCTTTATTGAAAACTTCCTTTACACGACCACTACATTCCCTCGTACTAGCCTTGCATAGGATAACCTGAGGACATGTATAAGAAAAGGGTGAGCTATAAAGCCCAGTAAGGGAGTAAACAAGGAATAACATGAAGATTACAACAAATGTTAGGAAATAGGAATATCAATGGATAGAAAGAGAAAAAAGAGCATAAAGTCATGATATAACATGATTATCATAACATGGAAATGTGGAAACAACACTTAACATGGAATTAGCATGAGCCAAGCCTCATTGCACAAGGAGCATGAGTAAACCCTCATTGCACTTGAATTAGCATGATTAAAAACTCATTTAAATTGAATTAGAATAATTAAATCCTCATTGAAATTAACATATCATGATACTTATCCTTACCCAATGCATTGGAGCGCTATCAGGGCACACCCTTCTTAAACATTTCATTTCATGCATTAGTGTGCCACATGGATAATAAAACATGGATTCATTAAACATCATAATTTATTCTATGATAAAGGTATTTAGAATTCATACATGAAACATTATAATCAATAAGTAAATGCTCATAAAGGTGAATATCCTTGATAGGGAAATGGAAATGGTATTCACTACATAATGACTTTGTCTTGGAAAAACGCGGTGCAGTTTCAGCAGCATAACGACGTGACATAAGAATTCATAAAAATGGTTGATGAGGGAAAAAGTTGTTTCTCATAATATGTACATGAAATTTACAGTATTTGGTTCATATATATACATTTCCCAAAATAATAAATGGAATTTGGATTCATAATACAAAATAATTTCTTGAATGTAAATGAGGAGAGAGAAATTCCTTATAGAATTTCGGCATATTAACGGGTGTACATGGGGGGATTTAATGAGAGAGAAATGGTTCTATCATCATTCAAACATAATGAGGGAATTATGGGGTAGGTAAGAAACCATACCCCAACATTTATAATTGAAAATAAAAAGGCATAACAATATGAAGAAACATGGATAAAATGAGAAAGGAAGAAATCCCTTACATGGAAGTGTGATCCCAAAGGGTTGGGAGAGGCTTGAGAGATGATTATTGGGAGAATGGGATGCCTTGGGAGTATTATAGAGAAAGGATGGAAGAGGTTGGACTAATTAAAAAGTCATTTAGTGAAGAAGAATTGGGATCTTTGGTGGGTTTATATAGGAAAGGAGAGGGAATTCTTTATTATTTAGATTTGGGACACCACAGATTAAACTAATCAAAAAAACAAACCATCCCATGGTTTTTAACAATGTTTTTTTACAAAGGGGAGTGGAAAAAAATATTTTATAAGTACAATGGCCGAAATTCTTAAAAAAATAGGGTTGCTTATGTGGATGTGAGTCACACTCTCAAGGAAATCAATTTCAAAAGCTAAAATGTTTTATAAGTCTTGGAGGGTCCACTAAAGTATTGTATAATAAATCAAAAAAAACCTAAAATCACATTATTTTAATGGTAAAACATATATTGGAAGAACATAAAGTTTATAGTATTTTATTACATCACTATTGGGTCATTATGATGTCATAAAACACATTATATATTTAAACGGTATTTAATTTTTACCCAAAAATTCGGCTGTCTCAGAAAAATATGAAAAATTCACCGTTGGATAATTTTGACATCCTGATTCCAAATATAATATTCATTTTATCTAAATAATTTTATAAATATATTAATTTTCACTTTTAATATAAAAACTGATATTTATTGAAAATTCATGGGTTTTGAAAAAAATAGCTTTAAAACCTTAATAAAAATCACAATTTTATTCATAATAATTATATGGTCATTTATATTTAATAAAATTAGTTTAGTAATAATATTTAATTAAAAAAAATTTTAATTTAAAAATCCATTAATTTATTGAAATATATTTCTTAATTAACAAAAAACTTCTATTTTTTGCTTTAAAAACTATTTACAAAGTAACAATAATAAAACGAATGTATATTCTCTATAAAAAATAATGTGAATAATCATAGTACTAGGGTCTTGTTACATAACCCCTTAAAACACCCACATATGACCTTAGGGTAAGGTGTGAAATGGTAATAGACTCTTGGGGTGGGTCAGATAACATCACTCGAGTGGTAATCATTATTAACTTCTACTTCTCCCGTAGGCAGTTCTGTTTGAGCTTAACATGTTGAAGCTCAGATTCAGCTTAGTCAAGAGCAATGACCAATGACACCACCTCCTTTATGAGGTCCAATAAATGGGATTCATATGGGTCAAGTCTATAGGATAAGGTCATCACTTCCTTTTTCTGGGTAAATTGGATTTGTTAAAGCCCTAAATTTATACTAATCATGTGATCACTATTCAATGGCTATATTAGCAAAGGTCAAAATTCGTAATGGTATTTTAAAATTCAAAATCATAAATCCATATACGTGCATACATTATGTAACCATTTTACATAATAATACATTCAATTAGATCATGAGGAATTTTTATTGATAAAATTTTGGGTCGTTACAATTACACTGTAGGTTCAAATGTGTACAAATAAATTTGAGACTTCAGGTAATATATTTTCATCTCACTTTTACGTACTTGAGAAAAATGTCATATTTAACACTTGTTTATTTTATGTAGTTTATATTTTCCCCATGAATATTTTTTATTCTGATTCTCATGAAAATTATAGGGATATTCATATCCATATATAAATCTCTCTTTCATGAGGTATTCATTTGAATGTCACCAAATAGGTAAGTGTTTTATTTTACAATTCCATTGTTTAGAGTGATTGTTTATGTTTGAGTTCTGATGATGAAATTTTATGATCTATCCCTCAAGAAACTCAATAATTTTCTTCTCCTCTTATTATTTATGTCAATCACAAGATTAAATTTCATTTTCCTCTCTTTATGTACTTAAGAGACTAAAATAATGTTTTGAAGGAAAATAAATTATATATCACTTTAGTCGGAAATCCTTTCTCTTAAATGTCCATGAATTCTAAAAAAAATTGAATATTGTTTTTACTATTCTACAATTATTTTTTAATGTCATATTTAACCATTTTTACTTTTTATAAAATGGTGTAAAATGAATTTTCATGTCATTTTCCGAATGAGGTACTTTTTAATTTTTACCAAAAATGTAAAAGGAATATTTATTTTCACATGTATGGAATGAATGGAACTTAATGATTTAAATATACCTTTATAATTTTCCATATTTGTTTTTTAAAAATATTTTCTTTAATATTTGAGAAATATTTAGATTTTAAAAGTGATTTTAAAATTAAAAGGGGTATTTTCTTCAAGAATTTTTTCAATGATATTTTAATGGTATTTATATTCGTCAATGACAAAAACCCCTGATTCTACATATTCTATATTGAATATATGATCATACTATATCTATTATTTCTCTTTATGGTTTATTATTATGACGAGTAGTTGTTTACAAAACCCATATCTTTTCCATAGTTTATGCTTATGAAACATGTTTCTTTTTCACGGGTTATGGTATGATAAAGTGTTTATGAATCTAATTTCCTCTCTATGGGTTATGAAATTATGAGTTTTTAATGATCTTTTGGCACACATATGTATGATTTTTCATTATGTGATGTGTGGGTCAGGAATTATATAGCCCTCCAATTCATTGTGTAATGATGGATATCTAATGAGTTAAACTGGATTGGAATGGGAAGTGAACCAAGTTTAGTAAGAGGCTCCATCCACTATGATAGTGTTTCCATTATACCTTGACTACTACTCTAGTTTTGGGAGTGAAACTATTACAATACAATAGTTTTTCAAATGAACCTTGACTACCAAGGAAATTATTTTCTACCCTTTTGTGTAATCCAAAGATCTTTTTATTATTCCAATGTTATGCTCTCATGGATTATGTTCACTGATTTCTTTTGATTAATGTCTTATTAACTACAAAATTTTATTCCATGACTCAAATTTATGATCTATGATATGCATAGTTTGGTTTTAAAATGATATTTTCATGTTCTTATACCCATATACTCATGTTATGTTGATATATCCCATGTTTAACTTTACCGAGTCTCTGAGGTCACTCTTTATTATGTTTTATTTCTCCATGTTATGAAGCAATTTATTATGTATGATATTATTAATAAGGGTTTGAGTTAGGAAGAAATTAATGGAATATAATTTAGTTCACTTATGAACTAGTTGTCTATGTATCCATGTTTCAAATGGAACTAGACCAATATGATTCTTGCATGGATCGTTATGTAATGTAATGAATATTCATCAAATGAGATGTAATATCTATGTATGAAATGTATGATTCAATATGGTTGGTATTAGAGAAAATTTTAGTTATCCTTTCGAAACTTGGATGAAAAAAATTTTGTGAGAACCCTATGAATAATTCAAAGTATTAGAAAATGACTTAGGATTTTGGTAAATGATAGAGAAATTGGATTCTAAGAAATTACATCCCTATTTATATACCACAAGTGGATATGTATTTTCATAGATGAACCAAGGTGTAAAAACTCTAAAATGGGTGCATTGGGATTTGACAAGATTGTCACCTTCTCCATGATAATGGGTCATTCTACACACCTGAATTGAAATTCTCGAGGGGTTATGTTTTATAAATTCCCAAAAAATTTATAAACCATCATAAAGGATTTAAATAAATGATTACCATTAATGACCTAGTTTAAACTAATGGTGTCATAGATTGAAAATAAGGTGTTATGATTTAGATATCCTATAAATTATTTTTAATTATTATGTGGTTTCTAACTATGATTAATGTTTCCCAAACTATGTTTTTTATTTTTAGTCAATGGCTAGAACTTGAAGGATTCATGTTAATGGTAAATATGAAACACAATGAAATTATTTTACTCTAAATAATGTAAATATTATGGGATATGCAATGAAAAATCTCATTCATATGCTCTCAAAACATTCTCAATCTCTATATCATGTTGAAATTAAAATCAAGTAAAGGAGGGAACAATGTTCTGTTGGGTCTTTCATGAGGAAAATCCCACCTTCTTTTAGGGGTTCCACTGGTCTAAAATTTTTGAGTAATGGATCAGTACCATTGAAAAAATATTTTCTATTCTAAAATGTTTGGATCATGAAAAAGTCATTCTGGATATCAATTGTTTGAAAGGTGAAATAGATTAATAGTGGACTCTAATTAAGAATATTATGAAACATGAAGAAATTGAGTCCAGGGTGTGCGATGAGTTTTATATCTTATTTTTTAGTAATTACATTCCTTTTATTCTTTATATTAAAATAGAGAAGTAATTCTTTGAGCTAAAACATAAGGATGATGAATATATTTGTACCTATAGGGAAAATTTTACAAGACTTGTGAGGTGTGATTTTTCCATTATCATGCAACCTGAAATTAAGGCTGATAAATAAATCAGTGGATTAAAACCAATTACACTATGGGAATTATCTATAAGGGAATTTAGTATCTATGAAGAAATATTTTTATGTACAATCAAGGTGGAAATATATATTGGAGTTATCCATTAATAGAGAGACCCTTTTTCTTTATAAGATTATGACATACTTATATATATATATATATATATATATTTCCAGATCTAGGTGATGAGATGATTTTGGATTCCAAGACCTAGTGTGTAACACCCTAAGATTTTGTGAAATATTTTTTTCTAATTAATTTAATATTTTTAATATTTTTCCTTTCACACAACACTGAAAATAGTTTTTTATACTAAATATCTATATTTGGGCTGCATTAAACACAATAACAAGTTATCTTTCACTAGACACAATGTAAATTTTAACATCCTCTACATGGAACACTGATTTTATCATACATTACATGCAAGATTTACTTTCCTCAATGGCTTGTGTAATACACAAAACCAAATGTTACCAAATTATAATATATTATTACCAAATTATAATATATCTTATTATTTAACATAATAAGATATAATCAATTCATTAGGTTGATGGATATGAATATTATTAACTAAATTATGAAAATACATGGTTGAATCCAATAGTTATAAATGAATTAGAAATAAATATAAGAATCAATAGAATATAAAGCGAATGTTTTTATAGAAAACCATTTTTATGCTCATTAATATATTTTTTCTAATAAATTAAATTAATTAAAATTAGCATGTGATATTATTGTAATATATATTATATATTAAATAAATTATTTTTTATATTCATCCAATATATTTGATAAACATAATATAGAAACAAACCCAATTTCACACATAAAAACCAATATTTTTATTGAGGCACTTTTACCGCCTTTTAAGGGAGAACCTATTTTAAATCCAATTTTTGGTAATTTTATGATTATTATATTTCCAAATAAATTTAATAATTTAAATATAAAAATAAAAAGTATCATAGGGTGATTTTTTAGATTTTTTTTGTTAAGTTTCATTTTTTAATGAATAGTGAAAATACTGAATTTTAATTCAAAATTATTTTTTCATATAATTTATTTATATAGATAAATTATATTTTTAAATTTGTTTAAGGTTTAATTAGATTAATTTTTTATAAAATAATCCAATTTAGGTCATGTAAATCAATTTCGCATTGAAATTGAATACAGAAACATAGAAAGCTTTTGATCATTTTTGTAAAAAACTCGTAGTGTCATCCCAACTGTGGAATTAATTATAAATTAATTTCTGAATATTATGTGATTTGAATTTGAAAAAATGGATTCAATATTTTTAATCATAATAATTTATAATATCTAATATGTTTAACATAGTTTTTGATGAAAAATATTATTGAATTCAGTTAAAAGTAATTACAATGATTAAGGTAAAATTAAGTTTAACAAGGGAATAAACATTTAACTTAAGAGACCAAATGACCTATCCAATTTTACAACACCCATTTTCTATAAATTAATCATCCATTAAAATTCCATTATTGATTTTGGTTTGTTTTTTTATGACTTTATTTAGGTAAAAATGTTGGTACACTTAACTTGTTTTAAAAAATACCAAGTGAGTCCTTTCCCTCCCCTATAAAAGGCCACCATGTATCCCACTTCCTCACACCTCTCAAAACATTTAGGTTCATAAAAGACATAAAATATAAAATTACCACAAACCATTACTTCCTACTTTAATTATCCTTTTGTTATGGAGGCATTCCAAGGAATCAATTTGGTGAAAACAAAAAAGAGTTACCCAAAGAAGAGGTAACATCGTCCGTCAAACTACTTTATTTTATGTGCATTCTCCACCCCCTCAAATCTTATTATTCCATTATTAAACAAAAAAATTATCCTCAATTTATTGAGATGTTTTTATCCTATGTTTTCGACCTAAACTTATAGACAAATCCATCTAATGGGTAACAAACATACTGTTTATGTGTATGGAGAACTACCGCCTCACGAAACAATGATTGTTCGTTATTCCATTACTGCCTCTCATAGTGGTAATTATGATGGAAAATATGTTTATATATAAAATATATGATAATTATTATGTAATTATGATTTTTTAATTAGTTTACGACACATATATTTGTACTTTCTATTTTGTGTAAATACGATAATTTTTTTTGAGGAAGTGTGGATTACCGCCCTCTCAAAGCGATGTGATTCATTCACACATAATATAGAATGTATAAAAGATGTTTTTAGTGAACTTATATGATATATATGGAAGAATAATTCTACCATAATGATATTATATACATATATACATATATTTCAATTTCATTCTTTCTTTCAATATGACAATAAAATGGAAAAAACATTCATGCATATGTAAGGCCTACCATCTCCATGAACTGTGTATTCCACTTAATACTTATATATTATATAGATTACTATAATAATTATATATTAAATATATAATATATATTTATCATTATTTACATTATGCAAATCATGATAAATGTATAAGGACCAAATTTATAACAAATTAAGACACATGCGAAAAATAAAGCGAATATTACCCAAAGCATAACCTTAACAAAAAATTATTAACAAAAAAGTAATATAAAGTCATAATAAAATCATATATGGTATTATAAAAAGTAATATGGTTCTTTTTTAGATGTATAATAAACTTATATTAATTATATATGACTTTTTGATGAGTACAATGAGAGTAAAGACACAAGGTAAGATAATTTTATCTCACTTTTTATTTATGTGAGTTACATGCTTTATTCACCACCCATTACTTTTGTGTGGTGTGTATACAATCAATGTATGAATTATATTATTATTAAAATTAAATTTATGGGTATTTAAATATCCATTTTATGATCTTTCTTTCATGGGGTTTATTATTAAAAATTTACCAAATTGGTAAAGTAATTTTGTCTCAATTTTATTTCTTCAAGACACATTCCATGTTATGCACCAATATTTTTCCATGAGGTGTATATAATGCCTTTGAAATTTTATATAATTAATATCATTATTTTTATGATATGTTAACCTTAAATTAATTTCATTTTTAATGATTAGTATGGTTTAATGTTACCAAGTGGTAAGAGTTTATTGAAAAAATCTCATTTCTTTTTTAGATTGGTTATGATTATGATTATTTTGATTATATCTTATGAACCATCACTAAAAAATTTAAGGAAAATTATTATCCTCTATTTATTAATTATATATTAATTTAGTGGTACCATTTTTACACTCTTTGGTTCATAAGATAGTTAAGAAATTGCTTTCAAGAAATCCTGACATTACCCTCTCTCCAATTAGAGATATGTGTTCCTTCAAACCATGTTTTCAAAAAATAATAGTTTCCAAAAATATTCTATATTATCCCATGATAATTAATATAAATTTCTACCCATTTTTTACATTTTAAACAAAAGGGGTTTTTTTTAATGTAAAGAACTTTTTTTTCATTTTCTAATCAAGGCACTTTCCTATACTTTTTATGGTGAAAAAGAAATATTCGGAAAGTACGGATTTACCCGCTATCATGAAAATCATTCCCTAGGAGCATAATTTACAAGATTAGTATTTTATTACTTTAATGAAAATTTTTTCATAATATTCTGCATTTTTTATTTTAATGTTGTTTTAAATGAGAAATGTTTTCCAAAAATCGTTTATGTTTAAAAATTATTTTCAATGATTTTCAAATATTCCTTTATAAGATTTCAAAAGGTTGTTTTCAAAGAAAATAATTTCAATAATTTCAATGATTCTTCATATTTTTTAAATTTATTTTAAAAGAAAATGGTTTTCAAAATGTTTTCAATATTATTTTATAAGTTTTCAATGAAAATGGTTTTCAAAATGTTTTCAATATTTATTTATAAGTTTTCATGTTTATTTTCAAGAAAATGTGTTTTCTGAAGGTTTTTTGTTTTAAAGGGGTTTTTTCAAATAAGAAACAATATTTTCCTCAAGAAATGTTTTTAGAAGATATTTAAAAATTATTTCCCTTATAGGATAACATCCATTGATGATACTAATTACTTTATAAGAAATTATCCAATGGCTCAATTCATATTATTTATATTAATTGTTTTTGTTTTGATGACATGATGTTTATGAAACCAATTCCACTTCCACAGGTTTTATGCTTGTGAAACCCACTTCATTTCATTGGTTGGGATTTTATGATATGATTATGAAATCTCTATTTTTTTAGAGTTATGATATAATTACATGTTCAGGGAAACCATTTCATTTCATGGGATTATGATATGATGTTTATAAAACCCATATCTTTTTATGAGTCATGATATGATGAATGGTTTATTATCTCATGGAACATGTATGAATAATTTTATTATGAGATTAGTGGGAACTATATCTCCCACCAATGCATTGGGTAAATATTTATATCTCTTATAAAATGATGGGTATCATGTCAATGGGATTGATCCACTATGGGAAGATGGAGAAACCCGGTCCCTTGCAAGGAAAGAAATGCGACTGGGGATGGAGGTGTCTCTCACCCAGTAGGTGTTGTCACCATGAAGATATAAGATATAAAAACCTGATCCACTATGGGAAGATTGGGAAACACAATACCTTTCAATAAAAGAACTAATATTGGTCTTACTGGTGTGTCCCTCCAAGTAGGTGAAGTTCCCATCAAGTTCCTTGATTGTTCTAGAATTGAATCTTGAATTATAGGGAATGATATCACATGTTGATGTATGCCAAAATTCCGTGTCTTATTCCTATGTATGATTTCATCGATAATGTTCTTTAATTCTTTTTGATTAATTACTCATTTACTAAAAAGATTTATTTCATTATTCATGTTTATGATCTTTGATATATAGGGTATGATCTTCTAATGTTTTGATCATATTCTCATACCCATATGCTTATGTTTATGCATACATATCTCTCTTGTTTACCCTTACTGATCTTCTAAGATCAACCTTTTTTATGTTTAAATCCATAGGTTATGAAGATATGTATTATTTATGATGTTTCTAAGAAGGGTTTTAGTAATGAATAACCTAGTGGGAGATAATGTATCTCTATTATGTACTGGTGTTTATGTTTACAAGCTTCCAAAGGAACTAAACTAAATCAGTTTTTCAGTGCATGTTTGTATAATGTTTTATGTATTCTGAAAAAGTGATGTAATGTCAATGTATGTTAATAATGGGTTGTTATAGTTGGTATCAGATCCAGGTTTAGTCAACATTTGTAAACTAGGATGATAAATCATTGGTGAGATCCCCAGGTATATTTCTAAGGATCACTAGTGGAAAAAAAGTTTAACATGTCGGCATTTTTCACGTCGGTTCTATAAAACCGACGTGAAAAGATTTAATAATCGATATATCACATCGGTTATTTTATAACTGATGTGATATATCGATCATGATCCATTTTTGACGTTGGTTATTTTATAACCAATGTAAAATATATGGAGATTAGCTTTTTTATGTCGGTTATTGTATAACCGACATAAAAAACGAATCTGACATGCTTTATCACATCGGTTATTTTATAACTGACATGATAAAGGAAATCTCGGTGCTTTACCATGTCGGTTATAAAAAAACCGACGAGATAAAGCTAATCTTAGAAATTTATCACATCGGTATAAAGCGACATATATCACATCGGTTATTTTATAAACGACATGATAAATTGTTTTCTACATCGTTTATTAAATAACTTATATTATAAACATTAAAAAAATAGTTTAACATGTCAGTTATTAAATAACTGACTTGATAAATATTTTAAATGATTTATCACACCTCGTATTCAGTTATTCTATTTTCTTCGATCGGGAGACCTACAAATCATCTCTCTCGCGCGGAAAACCTAGAAACGATTCGTCGAAGTCGTTCCATCCAGCCTTGTTTTTCCAACATAATTATTCTTATTTATTATCATTAGATCTATCAGGTCAACTCACAACATTTAAGTAAGCTTCACATGACTCCTTTTCAGTTTTTATTTTCCACGATGCCCTAAACTAATTTTTTGAGATGTTATTTTTCTTTGTTCTTACTATCATGGTAAGTTTCATAGTGTTCATATATACCATGCTAAATTATTTTCTGGTAAAATAATCATATGGAAGTGATATCAAGAAAGTTTATGATTTTTGTGTGTTTTATCATGTGTGTGTGCGCATATAAGGGGTTTACAAGGGGGTAGGGGTTGTGCAAGTGGGTGGGGGTGTCCAGGGGGGTTGGGTGGGTTGTCCAGTGGGGTGGGGGTGTCCAAGGGGTATCAAAGGGGGTAGGGTTGGTGTCCAAGGGGTGTGGGGGCTGTCCAAGGGGGTTGGGGGTGTCCAGGGGGTAAGGGGGCTGTCCAAGGGGATAGGGGTGTCCAGGGGGTGGGGGTGTCTCGGTAGGTGAGTGGGCTGTCCAAGGGGGTAGGGGGTGTCTAGGTGCGGGGGTTTTCTAGAGGGGTGGGGCTGTACAGGGGGGTGGGGCTGTCCAAATGAGTGGGGGCTATCCAGAGGGTTTAGGGGGTTATTCAGAGGGTTGGGGGTGTCCAGGGTGTCTATGGAGGTGGGGGGGGGGGGGGGGGGCAGTCCAAGGGTGTTTGGGGGTGGGGTCCAAGGGGGTGGGGGTGTCGAAGGGGGTGGGGATTGTCCAAGGGGGGTGGGGGCTGTCCAAGGGGGTGGGGGCCTGTCTAGAGGGTTTGGGGGGTTGTCCGGGGGGTGTCCAAAGGGTTGGGGGTTTCCAGGGGTGTCCAAGGGGGTAGGTGGTGGGGTGGTGTCCAGGGGGTGCAGGGGTTATCCAAGGGGGTTTGGGGTGTCTAAGGGGGTGCAGGGGATGTCAAAGGGGGTGGGGGTGGTGTCCAAGGGGTGCAGGGGCTGTCCAATGGGGTTGTGGGTGTCCAAGGGGTGGGGGTGTCCAGGGGGTGAGGGGGCTGAGGGGGTTGTCCAAGGGAATAGGGGTGTCCAGGGGTGGGGGTGGGGGTGGTGTCTTGGGAGGTGAGTGGGCTATCCAAGGGAGTAGGGGGTTTCCATGGGGGTGGGGGCTGTCTAGAGGGGTGGGGGTTTGTCTAGGGGTGGGGGCTGCCCAAAGGATTAGGGGGGCTGTCCAGAGGGTTGGGGGTGTCTAGGGAATCCATGGAGGTGGGGGGAGTCCAGGTGTTAGTGGGGGGGTCCATGGGGGTGGGGGCTATCCAAGGGAGTGAGGGCATGTCCAGAGGGTTTGGGGGAGTTGTTTGAGGGGGGGGGGGTCCAGATGATTGGGGGTGTCTAAGGGGGTGTCCAAGGGGGTGGGGTGGGGGTGGTGTTCAGGAGGGGTGGGGGTGTCTAAGGGGGTGGGGGGATGTCGAGAGCGGTGGGGATGTCTAGGGGGTGGGGGGTTGTCCAGAGGGGTGGGGGTTGTCCAAGGGGGTGGTGGTGTCCAGGGGGTGTCCAAGGGGGTGGGGGATAAGTGTTAGTTGGGATTCACTATTGCATCATGGTTTGTGAGATTATGACATGATGATTGTATTGTTTCGTGGATATTAGGCTATAATTTATTAGTGTTGTTTAATTTATGGTGGTTCCATCATGGTGGCTAGTGTTGTGTTATGATGTAGCCAGGATTTCTTTCAAATTGAATCGGGGGGACATTTGTGGATATTTAAGGAGCTTGAGGTTTCCACTATGATTTTTAGGGATTCAAGCATTATGAAAAGATGATGGGTGTTGTAATATGATTCTATTTGGTTATGTATATTTTGACCATTCATTGACTATGAAAAAATTATGGGTTATGGGGGAGACCATGTTGTGGTTTTCAAAGATGCAGTTATCCTAACCCCATTATGCCATGATGATAGGCTTTACACTGTGATTTTCTCCGTCCAAGTTTTTATTTTAAATTTGATTTGATTCTCAGGTTTACTCCATTTTCTCCAATTTTCTATCAACAATTGGAGGCACCATGGTTTTCTTGGATTCCATGGAATTCCCTCTACTATGGTGTTTGATTCTTTCCTTCTATTGAAATTTTATTTCCTTAAATAAGTTACTTATTCCATGTTCTTTTTCCTTTCTTCTTTGTTTATTTTTTTCTTCTTCATCCACTTCTTCTTATCCTTCACTCCTTCTATTATTAGGGTTTTTTGGTCATTTTTAAATTGATGGTTTTATAGTAATCAATGTGTTATAGGGTTATTAGGAGGGGTGGGGGTGTCCAAGGGGGTGGGTCTGTCTAGAGGGGTGGGGGCTGTCCAGGGGGAGGGGGGGCTATTCAGAGGGGTGGGGGCTGTCCAAGGGGGTGGTGGTGTCCAGGGGGTGTCCAAGGGGGTGGAGGTAGTGTCCAGGGGGTGGGGGTTATCCAAGGGGTTGGTGGTGTCCAGGGGGTGTCCAACGGGGTGGGGGTGGTGTCCAAGGGGGTGGGGTGTCTAAGGGGTTGGGGGTGTCCAGGCGGTGTCCAATGGGGTAGGGGTGGGGGTGGTGTCCAGGAGGGGTGGGGGTGTCCAAGGGGGTGGGGGTGATTTCTAGAGGGGTGGGGGATGTTCAGAGGGGTGGGGGCTGTTCAGAGGGGTGGGGGGCTGTCTAAGGGGGTGGTGGTGTCCAGGGGGTGTCCAAGGGGGTGGGGGTGGTGTCCAGGGGTGGGGGGGGGGGGGGTTTGTCCAAGGGGGTTGTGGTGTCTAGGCGGTGTCCAAGGGGGTGAGGGTGGTGTCCAAGGGGGTGGGGGTGTTGTCTAAGGGGGTAGGGGTGTCCAGGGGGTGGGGGTGGTGTCTAAGGGGGTGGGGGTGGTGTCCAGGGGGTGGGGGCTATCCAGAGGGGTGGGGGCTGTTCAGAAGATTGAAATAGTTAGGATCTGCGTAATTTTCAATAGTGAATGTATACATATTTTAATATTTATACTTCATATTTCTTTTTTACGGAAGGGTAAATTTGGTATCCAGTTTCACCAGGATGTATTCTTTGTGAACCTTAAGAATAAAGGATCCAAGATGAATTTAAAACTATTATATCTAACTATATTTTCTTTTTAAAATCATTTTCAAGCATATTTTTTTAAATACGCATAGATTTGTTTTATATTTCAAATTTATTTTACATTAAAATTATGATATTTTTCATATAAACATATATTTGTCTTATCTTAAAACGATGTATAATTTTGATATTTTTTATAGACAATAATGATTTTATGTTGGATTATGGCACATCGAATGAGTAATAAATATGAGGAAGGTGTTGATTCCTTTTTGGAATTTTCTAAACTAAATGTTCCATGTAGTGACATTTTTTCTTTCCATGCCTGAAATGTTTTAATATGAAGAAGTTGAAAAGTAGAGAGATAAAAGATCATCTGATTTTTCATGGTTTTAATCTGAGTTACAGCCCTTGTATTTGTCATGGTGAAACTGGAAAGAATTTCAGATTTACTGATGATGATGATTCACAAGATGGTAACTCTGATGGAATTAAAGAAATGATTCGCGATAATGCAGCAGAACAAATTGAGATAGAACTGATAGTTGCGTGTCTATATGGAGATGCTGAAAAACCATTTTATCCTGGTTGTACATATTTTATGGTTTTTTCGGTGGTGTTAAGATTGATTAACCTGAAGGCGAAACATGGATGGAGTGACATAAGCTTTACAGAGCTTCTACAATTGATGAAAGACATTATTCCAAAAGATAACGATCTTCCAGATTCACATTATATGGCCAAGAAAATATTATTTCCAATGGGATTGGGATATAAGAAAATATATGTCTGTCCTAATGACTATATGATATATAGGAAGGAATATGAATTTCTGTCAGAGTGTCCTAAATGTGCGACATCACGTTATAAGTTGAAAGAAAAATCAGAAGCTGATGTAGAGATTACAAAGATCCCTTCCAAGGTATTTTTGGTATCTTCCTATAATTCATCATTTCAAACGTTTATTTGCTAATTCACATGATGAAAAAAGGTTATGATGGCATGCTAATGAGCAGATATGTGATGGAAAAATACATCATCCAAATAATTGTCCACAATAGAAGAAAATTGATTAGCAGTATCCTACATTTGGAAATGAAATTAGAAATCTCAAAATAGGGTTGTGCACAGATGGAATGAATCCATACCAAACCCTCAGTAGAACACATAGTTCATGGCCTATTTTATTGGTAATTTAAAACCTCTCTCCTAAATCTTGTATGAAGCACAAATATGTTATGTTGAGTATAATGATCTCTGGTCCGAATTAACCTAGCAATGATATTGATGTTTTATTGTCACCATTGATTGATGATTTGAAACTTTTATGGGAGGATGGTATTAGGGTGTATGATTCTTATAAAATGGAATATTTTCAACTGCATGCAGTGCGTATGTTCACTATAAATGACATCCCAGCATATGAAAATTTGTCTGGATACAGTTTTAAAGGGCATAAAGCATGTCCAATTTGCGAACAACAGACTTCATATTATCAATTGCATCATGGGAGGAAAACAGTGTACATGGGTCATCGAATGTTTTTACCTATGGATTACTCTTATAGAAGACTAAAAAAGGAATTCAATGGCTCATAAGAATTTTATATTTCTCTCAAACCTTTATCCCCTGATCTGTATTTTGATAGGGTGGAAAACCTTGATGTGATATTGAGAAAGACACAGAAATATGGTAATGATAGATATATTTGGAAGAAAAGGTCAATATTTTTTGAGCTGCCATATTGAAGATATCATGAAGTTAAACATAATATGGATGTCATGCATGTGGAGAATAATATCTATGATATTTTGATTGTAACATTGTTAGATATTAATGGAAATAAAAAAGATCAGTTGAAGGAAAGATTAGACTTACTATCAATGGGAATACGTTTGGAGTTAGCTCCCACTCTTAATGGAAGATGAACATTTCTTCCCTCGGCTTGTCATGAATTATCCAAGAGGGATAAAATTAGCTTTTTTCAGTGTCTTCATGATATCAAAGTGCCTCAAGGTTATTCTTCAAATGTAAATTTTTTTGTCTCATTGAAGGACTTGAAGTTGATAGGTATGAAATCTCATTATTGTCACGTTATGATGAAACAAATTCTACCAGTTGTATTGCGTGGAATATTGCCCATCCATGTTAGAAAGACTATAATGAAGTTGTGTTATTTTTTCAATTCAATTTTTAATAAGGTGATTGATGTGAATTATTTTAAAATTTTGGAAAAGGATGCAATTTGTATACTTTGCCAATTGGAAATGTATTTTCCTTCAACTTTTTTTTGATATAATGGTGCATTTAATGATTCATCTGGTTTGAGAAATAAAGCTCTGTGGACCTGTATATCTTTGTTGGATGTATCCTTTTGAAAGGTATATGAAAATATTGAAGGGGTATGTTAAGAATTTATATAGACCTGAAGCCTCCATTATTGAAAAGTATAATTCTAAGGAGGTTTCAGAGTTTTGTACAAGCTACTTGGCTATGGTGCAACACATAGGTTTGCCTCCATCTCTCCATGAATGAGTTAATAATGAGGGAAAGGGGATTTGTGGCTTGAAAGTCAAATCATTGTCAGCTGAACCGATGAAGAAGTTAGAATTATACATCTTGAATAATATAGCTGATGCTCAACCATATATCACATTTCATATTAATGAGTTGAAAAAATGTCATCCAAAGAAGAAAGAAATGTGGATTTTGAATGAGCACAACAAAACATTTTTGTCATGGTTTAAAAAGACCTTACTTTGTAGATCAAATGTATCAGAGACATTAAAACGTGTAGTGGGTGGTACATGTTTAAATGTGATAACATGGTCCGGTTATGACATTAATGGCTATACATTTCATATGAAATATTATCACAACAAAAGTGCAGTTCAGAATAGTGGTGTATTGGTGTTTGCAGAAGCAATGCATTTCTCGAAAACTAAAGAGAATAACTTAATTTTTACATCAAGTGCATATTATTGAGTGATTGAAGAAATATGGGAGGTTGATTACTTTAAAATTAAAGTTCTAGTTTTTAACTGTAAATGGTTTATCGGTAAAAGCAGTGTCAGACACAATGAATTTGGAATGACAGTTGTTAATCTGAATAGATTGGAAGACACAACTGATTCTTTTATAATGGCAACACATGAAAAACAAATTTTCTATGTAGTAGATCAAATAGATATGCAGTGGGTTGTTTTTTTACAAGAGAAAAAACAATATGTTGGTTAGGATGAAGTTGATGAAGATGTTGATTTATGTGATATCCCTACTTCCATGGAAAGATTAATAGAACATAATGATGAGCATGTTGAAGACATAGTTTGTGCCATAAGGAATGATCACAACGAAGGAATTTGGGAAAACAATCCATTTGTACATTCCTAAAATTACAGATAACATTTTTTTATTTATTGTTTACATTTATTATTTTCAAAAAATGTTAGATATTATAAGTTTTTTCTTTATTAAAACATGTATTAAAACAAATAAGTATAAGTTTATTTTTTTTTAATTTTGTTTAGTTTACTTTATCATGTTTACCATTACATAAATTATATATCTATTATTTTTGTTCAATGACAATTACTTTACCATGTTTACCATATTTACCAGGTTTACTAGGTTTTCCATGTTTACCATGTTTACCATGTTTACCATTATTTAACATGTTTACCATATTAACCATGTTTACTATTACATAACTTAGTAAAAATTTCTATTTTCTATTTACATTAATATTGTAATATTTCAATTTGTATATTTGTGAACTAATGTTTGTTTTTTTATTTGAAGGATAATGATAGATCAATCATTTGATCAACCACATGATTTTAGAGATGAGAATATTGGCCATACCTCTAGGGAGGAACATTCACATGCTCCTCTTGATGTTCCCCAATCTTCCTCATGTGCTCCCATTACAACAAAGAGTTCAAGATTTAGTAAACGTGGGTGCACACGTTTACCAAAATTATCACTTTCCCATACGTAGGATCAGAGGATACTCATTGAGTTTGATGAGGATGATATTCCTAGAGGTCCAAATGGAAAATATTTTACGAGTTTTGTATCAAACTAGGGTAATAGAAAAGTAATCATTTTGTATGATGACTAGAGAAGTGTGGAAAATTTGATAATCTCTTAGTTGTGGGAGACGATTTTGGTAAGTTATATTGTTATTTTTTCCTATTCTTTAAGTGTTTCTAGTATATATAATATGTTTAACCTCTTCTTTATCAGATGAAAATTGATATTCCTAACACTGGAGGGGTCAGAAAGAAATGATTATCGATGGCTGCTAGGATGTGGAGGGATTTCAAATCAACCCTCTCGTATGATTTCATTTTTGGTCACAGGAGTCATGATAACCCATGTCATATATATCCTTTCATAGATGAAGACACATGGAGAGAGTTTGTTGAAAGTAGAAGAAAAGATTCATTTTTGGTAAGGGCAATGTAAACTTTTATAAGATTTCTTATATAAATGATCTTATTAATGTTTTTCTAATGATTTCTTATTCTTAATTTATAGAAAACAAGGAAATCTCATTAGGAGATCCAATATGAAAATGTGTACCCTCATAGTTTATCTCGAGGAGGGTATACATTATTTGAAGAACAAATGATGGTGGAAAAATTAAAAAAACTAAGATCTGAGTCTTCAAGCTCTGGATAGGTGGCCCCTCCATCCCCTCCATCTAGACATGAAAAATGGAAGAGAGCTCGGATTGGCAAAAAAGGGAAATATCTTTCGGAAGATTTGAGAATCGTAGCTAAGAGGATTGTAAGATATCTATTTTATTTATTTAAGTTAACTATTTTCTTTATATAATTTCAATCATTACAAAAATTTTCAATTAATTAATATATGATTCTCTTGAGGAGCAGAGCTCACAGGGGGTATTTACAGCTACTGGGAGGCAAGATATTTTATCTACAGTATTGGGAAAGCCCAAACATCCTGGTCTTGTACGAGGATATCCAGTAGGTGTGTCGGTTAGAAAAGTGTTGCCACATTCTTCAACTTCTTACGTTGAGGTTGTTTATAAAAAAAATAGAATCCTTGGAGGCTGAAGTTCATAATATTAATGCGACGATGGAGGAAAAGATAAGAGCATCGGTACAATCTATATTTGCAGACATGAAAAGACAATTTCAGACTACAGCTCACACTCCTCCACCTCCCCCTGCAGACCCCATTATTTATCCTCCACCTCCGCCAGTAGCTCCCACTCCGCCACCTCAGCTTGCAGACCCCATTTTTTATCCTACTCTTCTTCTGCAGCTTCCTATTTATTGCGAGTTGTATGTTGATTATCCACAACATCATATAGTTGCATTTGGGTTGGTATATTGTATAGGAGATACAGTTCATCATCAATAATTAGAGGTAGAGAATCGTAGGGTCGTTATACAAGATATTATGGATAGATCATCTTGAGTACCATTACCTCAATATGAGGTGACAATAGTTGGACATAGTATCGGCCATTTTTTAATTTGTCCATCCAGACTTTTGTGACTCATTACTATAGAGGTATGTATGTTATATCTTCTATTTTATTTTTTTATTAAAGTTTTTTTATCATTTGAAAACTAATATATTTTTCTATTTATTTTTATAGGAATACTTCAAAGGTAAAGAAATATTGTATAGACAACAAAAAATACAAATACATATGATATCAGATACAGATTCTAGTAGTCTTGACATATTGTGAAGATATTCAAATTTTTTGGTGAATCATTTTGAGTTTCCAATGGAATCTCATGTTTGTGGACACGCAATAACTATAGGGATTGTGAAAACTGATATCATGGAGCTTTTTATTGGAGATAAGTTGGGAATAAACGTGGTGCAAATTTTTTCCATGTAAGTCTTAACACCTTTTCCCTGCGTTATATTTATTAAAAATGTATACTTATGTTTGTTTTGTATTAGGTATCTTTATAACATTTGTGAGAAGAATGAGCGGACAGATGTATATGGATTCATGGACTCTCATTTTACTTCCCCTGAAGCACATGCATTGGATGAGGAACAAATAATACTTTATATTGCTGAAAGACTTGAACAGAATATAGTCACACAATTTTGTATGATTCCTTTTTGTGAGAGGTATGAAACACATCTCTCTCAAAGAGGTCATTATCTTTTAACATAAAAACCACTAACCTTAAATTTTATTTTATCATTGATCATTGGATGTTAGGGGTTTTTTCCAAGGGATAAAACACTTTATTGGATATTCTCTGTCCATGGAGATGTGGGGGAAAGTTTTAAGAAAATGTTGGAAAAGTAAGTTTCAATTTCTAAATAGTTTTAGATATTATAATGATTTTTAAATTTATCCCATTTTTATTATTTTTTAATAGGGGATGGGTCTACTTTCTAAAAAACATAAAGAAAAGGAGTGCAAAGATCAAATATGTAAATATAAAGGTAAATATCCATTTATAATTTGTACGTTTTGATTTATTACATAAAAATAATATATTAAATTTAAACTCATTCAAACAGAATTGTCATGAACAACAAGGCTTCATTGAATGTGGATATTATATGTTAAGATTTATGTAGGAAATAATAACAACTAGAACAGTTGTGAACTTTGACCTGGTAATATTTCCTTTTAAAATTTTCCATAATATTTCATTTGATTTATTCATTATACACATTAACTACTATCCTTTTAATTTATAGCTATTTGATGACCCTCAAACCTATTTTTCTAAAGACTTCAAACACTTACAAGTGGAATGGTCAAATTATCTTATAGGTTTGATTGAATTTTAGTTGTTTGTAGTGTAAAATGTAATTTTGAATATTGTCATTGTAATTGTGTATTTGGTAGACATTTAGGTTGGATTTAGTTTTTTTTAAGTTGAAATTGTATGTTTTGAATGTTATATATGTGAATGTTTAATTTTTCTCTACTTCTTGTTTTGGTCTACTTATGATGGTTTTTCTGGTATGGATTCTGGTCTTGGGGGGGGGGGTCCAGTGGGGTGGGGGGTATCCAGGGGTGTGGGAGGGTTGTCTGGTGAGGGGGGGGGGAGTCATGGGTGTCCATGAGAGTGGGGGGAAGTCCAGGAGTGGGAGCATTTCCAGGAGGGTGGGAGGGTTGTCCAGGGGAGTGGAGGGATTTCCAGGCGGTGTCTAGAGGTGTGGGGGTGTCCTGTGGGGTAAGGGGGTTTCCAGGGGTGTATGAGGTCTGTCTAGTGGGGTGGGGGTGTCCAGGGTGTCCATGGGGATTGGGGGCAGTCTAGGGGGGTGGTAGAGGAGGCTCCACCATCCCTCGGGGGGCTGAATGCCACTGGAAGATACTCATCACTCTCACATGCGAAGCTTGAGCTCTCAAAATGTTTAACCAAAGCTTTCTTCCCCTGTAAGTATCATTCATTCTATCACTTTGATTCCAGTATAACTAGTGAGGAAACGCCATCATGTGTGACTAAAATACCTAGATCTTAGTGGTGGAAATCTCCCAGATCTTTTGAGACTTAAAATGATGCTCCAAAGGCTACCCATGAGACACCTGAAACGACGTTAACAAAAAGCCCAGTGGTGGGAAGAGGGAACCGGTTCAGTTGGTGGAGAGGGACATGGAGAAGACAACTATGATGATCAGAAATATACCCAAAAAGTACACATAAGTGACTATTTAGTTTCAAAAATTAGATTCTTCAACAAATATAGGGTTGTTTGTGTGTTTTTTGGTCTCCTCCATTCAATATTGGTCTAGGAACATTACCAGCATATCCTGTCTGTCACCAAAAAAACACACAAACAGCCCTATATTTGTTAAATAATCTAATTTGGGAAACTAAAAAGTCACTTAAGTGTACATGTTGGGTATATTTCGGATCATCGCAGTCGTCTTCTCCGCATCCCTCTCCACCAACTGAATCGGCGCCCTCTCCCCACCGTCGGGCTTTTTGTTAATGTCGTTTAAGGCGTCTCATGGGTAGCATTGGGAGCATCATTTCCAGTCCCGCAAGATCTGAGAGATTGCCACTACCAAGATCCTGGTATTTTAGTCACACATGATGGAATTTCCTCTAGTTATACTGGCATCAAAGTGATAGAATGGATGATGTTTTCAGGGGAAGAAAGCAGTGGTGAAACATTTTGAGAGCTCAAACTTCACATGTGAGAGTGATGAGTACCTTCCAGCGGTGTTCTACCCCCTGAGGGATGGCATTGCCTCCTCTCCCAACACCAACTGTCCAGGGGCTATCCAGTGGGTGGGGGAAGTCCAGGGGTGTGGGGGGGGGGGGTCCAGGGGTGTGGTGGGGGCTGTTCGGTGGGGTGGGGGGGTCTGTTTTTGTTTTAGTTGGGTTTTGGTCTGTTTTTGGTATGGCGGTGTCCAATGAGGTGGGGGTCTAGGGGTGTGGTGGGGGATGTACAGTGGTATAGGAGGGTGAGAGGGTGTCCAGGAGGGTGGGAGTGATGTCCAAGAGAGTGGGGGGATGTCCAGGGGTGTGGGGGGAAGTCCAGTGGGGTGGGGGGGGGGGGGTTCTAGGGGTGTGGAAGGGTTGTCCAGGGGAGTGTTGTTCATTGGGGTGGGGGTGGGGTATCCAACAGGGTGGAGGTTCTAGGGGTGTGGGAGGGTTTTCCAGGGGTGTGGGAGTGATGTCCAAGGGGTGGGGGTGTTCAGGAGGGTAGGGGGTTGTTTAAGGGTGTGGGGATCTATCTCGGGGTCGAGGGCTAGTCTAGGGGTGTGGGGGTGTTTAGGGGTGTGGTGGGGGCTGTCTAGTGGGGGGGGGGGGGGTTCTGGTTTGGTTTTGGTCGAGTTTTGGTCTGTTTTTGGCCTGGGGTGTCCAGTGGGGTGGGGGTGTCCAAGGGTGTGGCGGGGGCTATCCAGTAGGGTGGGAGGGTGTCTAGAAGGGTGGTAGGGATGTCTAGAAGAGTGGTGGGATGTTCAGGGGGTGTCCAAGGGTGTTGGGGGGGGGGGAAGTCCAGTGGGGTGGGGGGGGGTTCTAGGGGTGTAGGAGGGCTATCCAGTGGAGTGTTGTCCAGTGGGGTGTGGGTGTCCAGGAGGGTGGTGGGGTTCTAGGGGTGTGGGAGGGATGTCCAGGGGTGTGGGAGTGTTGTCCAGGGGGTGGGGGTGTCCAAGAGGGTGGGGGGTTGTCCAGGGGTGTGGGGGATGTCCAGGAGGTGGGGGTAGTCCAGGGGTGTGTGGGGGGGAGTCCAGGGGTGTGGTGGGGGCTGTCTAGTGGGGTGGGGGTAGGGGGGGTTCTGGTCTGGTTTTGGTTGGTTTTTGGTCTATTATTGGTCTGGGGGTGTCTAGTGAGGGGGAGGGGGTGTCCAAGGGTGTGGTGGGGGATGTCCAGTGGGGTGGGAGGGTGGGAGGGTGTCCAGGAGAGTGGGGGGATGTCCAGGGGTGTTGGGGGAAGTCTAGTGGGGTGGTGGGTTCCAGGGGTGTGGGAGGGATGTCGAGGGGAGTGTTGTCCAGTGGGGTGGGTATGTCTAGGAGGTTGAGGGTTCTAGGGGTTTAGGAGGGGTGTCTAGGGGTGTGGGAGTGCTATCTAGGGGGTGGGGGTGTCCAGGAGGGTGGTGGTTGTCCAAGGGTGTGGGGGGCTATTACGGGGGTGGGGGCAGTCCAGGGGTGTGGGGGGTGTCCAGGGGTGTGGTGGGGGATGTCCAGTGGGGGTGGTTCTAGGGGTGTGGGAGGGCTATCCAGGGGTGTGGGAGTGCTGTCCAGGAGGGGGGGTGTCTAGGAGGGGGGGGTATCCAGGGGTGTGGGGGTAGTCCAAGGGGTGGGGGTAGTCTAGGGGTGTGGGGGGGGGGGGGTCCAGGTCTGTGGTGGGGGATGTCCAGTGGGTTGGGGGGGTCAGGTTTTGGTCTGTTTTTGGTCTGGGGGTGTCCAGTGGGGTGGGTGTCTAGGGGTATGGTAGGGGTTGTACAGTGGGGGGGGGGGGTTATGGACTATTATTGGTCAGGTTTTGGTCTGTTTTTGGTCTATTTCAGGTCTTTTGGCAGGGCATAACAGTTGTTGATTGGTGGTTGGGGTTGTCCAGTGGGGTGGGGGGTTCTGGTCTGTTTTTGGTCTGTTTTTGGTAACCTTTTGGTCTGTTTCAGGTATTTTGGCAGGGTGTAATAGTGTTTGATCGGTTTTATTTAAAAAAAATTGTTTTTTACATCCCTTAATTCATAACCGACATAAAATGCATTGGGATTAGTTTTAACGTTGGTTATTTGGAATCTGACGTAATAAATTCATGGGAAATGGTTTTTACGTTGGTTATTTCATAACTGACTTAATAAATGGAAATGGATAGTTTTTTACATCGGTTATAAAATAACAGATGTAGTAGATATTTTTTTTATGACAGTTATTATATAACTGACATTGGAAACTGCTTGGTAGGCAGGTTTATCACGTCAGTTGTAAAAATAACCAACATGATAAACACTTCAGAGGAGTGATTTATGACGTCTGTTATATAATAAATGACATGAAAGAGTATATACCACATTGGTTATTAAATAACTGATGTAATAAACAACAACTCCGAAGCGTTTTCCACGTCGGGTTTTTATCAACCGACATGAAAAATGCTTCGAATTTATGTTTTTTACGTCGATTGTAAAATTACTGACCTAAAAAACAATGTTTATAACGTCTCTTTTAATAACGTCAGCCAAAAGCCGACGTAAAAAATAAAAAATAACCACCAGAAAAAACGTTTTATACACTAGTGGATATGTCTAAGAATGTATCTAAGTCAAAGTATTAGGATGAGTTAATGTTTTGGAAAATGTTTTGGAATATGGTAAAGGATAGAGTGACTTGTTTCCTAGAAATACATCCTTTTAGGGATACTACAAGTGGATGTGGATCTAGAATTGACAAACCTAGGATTAAAAACTCTAATATGGTATATCAGGCCCAATTCGTCATAACCTGGTACAAGACAACGGGCCTTGTTGCACACCTGGTCTGACACCCTTGGGGGTTATGATTTGGGAATTCACAAACTTTTCATGAACCATCATAATATATTTAAATAGAAGTTTATTATGAATAACCTAGGATAAAACTAAGTTTTTCATAGATTAAATAAGTAGTACCCATGATATAGGAATCTGATAAGTTATTTTCCACAACTACATGGCTTTTGTATTTTGATATGAATTGATCATGCTATGATTTTTTGTTTCAGTCAAAGGTGGGAACCATATGGAACTGAGTTAATGTTAAGTGTGATGGAAAATTTACTAATGAGTAGTTAAATGAGATGATAAATGGAGTGAAGGATGTTGTGATAATGCCTAATCCATTTTCAAGGAACATGATTAACAATGTGTAACTTAACCAACTCTCAGACTCCACATAAAAGAGAAGTAATGAGTTTTCTGAGAGTTAGGGTAATAGAGACCATTGAAGAAAGAATATTCAATTTACATTGTGTCAAGAGTGTGAAAATAATTACCCAAGTGAATGTCGTTAAGGAATAATAAGATGTTTTTATTATGGAAAATAAGGTCAAAAAGAAAGTAACTATAAAGGGAAAATGGAATTTTCTGTTAATGTAGTAGATGGGAATGTTGACCTCACTAAGGTATTATCAATTTTTTACTGCTTTTAATGTGGAAATTATAGGAATTATGAAAATTTATTTCCTATGAGGAAGGATCATAAAGATAATCAGCAAGGTGGTACATGTAATGGTTTTTCTACTGATGATGAAGGTGAAAGGTATGTGATGTTATTCCTGTATTTTTTACATTAAACATAATAATAATAATAATAATAATAAGACTAAAGTTGAGAAACCTTAATACATTATTCATATTTCACTTTATAGGGAAAATGGTATTAAGGAAAAACATAATTAATACTGATAAATGGTTTAAAAATAAGGTTTGATGAATGAGGTATTTATGTTTTTTAATTCAATGATTATGTTATATAAATAATGAAATATATAAGTATTTATAGTAAAAAATTTCACTATGGATTGAAAAATACATTTTTAATGGTGATAACGAAAAAGAAAACTTATTTTAGGAAAAAATGATATTTTGATGAAGTTAATGTAACCATTAATTAATTCCTAACATTAAGATAATGATGTTTCGATAAAGATATGTTGGAAATGAATAAGTAAATTGGATGGTTTAGATTACCATGGAAATGATTTTTGACAATGTGGTCTATGCCATCAAGGATGAAGTTTACAACTTTTTGGATTTAATGAATAGATTCAATACACATTGTAATAAGGAAGCATGCATGTCTTTCAAAATTATTTATGGTAATTTAGGTTATTACCATGTTTCTAGAGGATTTATAATGAGGGTATTCACATGTTTGGAATGTGACAACAAACAGATACATTATGATATAAGGAGGTCAATGTTAATCTGATTTTGCGACCTTTATTCCAATGTTTTGGATTTACATCTTTTGGAAGGGTTATAAGGTTAACCATTTATGGGATCTTTAAGTAAAACATTGGATGAATTTTGTGAGATTAAAGTATTATCTCACCACATGAGGATTTATACATATTGGATAACCTACTCTAGTAATTTTTTTATTGATGGCAACTAAAGAGAGATGGGATGACTTATCACGGAACACATGATATGTTAGTGTATATGGGTTGAAAATTCACATTATTTTTATGGAGGAATAAGTGAAGTAGAAATTGGTCTAGACATTACCAAAGGGTGATAATTTACTTATGAAAGGGAATGAAATCAAGTAACTATAACTTCTCATGAAAATTATTAAACTCTAGGGAAAGAATTTTGAAACCGAAAACACTATCCTAGTGCATTATTTTTTGATGAATCAAATGGTAACTTAGATAATCACATATTAATGGCTATTTGATTTTTAGATTTCTTCTGAAAAAGTTATATATCACTCTCCTCAAAAAATTGATAGTTATATTTCTCTTACAAAACCATGTTTTGACTTTCCACCTTCGTCTATGTGGAAACCCAACTATGTGTTACTATGGGTAGTCCCTATAGTTCCAACATTTTATTAAAGGATGTTTGTGTGTTTATTTTTACGATGTGGGTTTCTATTAAGAAAACATAAAATATTAAACCTTTAATTTCCCAGAAGAATTTCGAGGTAAAAATCATTTTAAGGGGTTAAAATGTAACAACCTGATTTTTTTTGAAATATTTGTTTGAATTAATTTAATGTTTTTCATATTTTTTATTTCATTCAATATTGAGAATAGTTTTTTATATTAATTAACTATTATTGAGATGAGTTAAATGATAAACCAAGTTATCTTTCACTACATACAACATAAAGTTTTACATTATTTACATAGAAACCCAAGGTTATCTTACATTACAAGCCAGATTTACTTTCATTCATGGCTTGCGTAACACACAAAACTGAGTGATATAAAAATATTATATATTATTTACAATATTATTTAATGTAATGAGATATTACCAATACATTAAGTTGATGTTTGGAAATATGATTTACTATATTATGATAATAAATGGTTAAATTCATTATATATAAATTAATTTGAAGTAAATATAAGAACCAATTGAATAAAAAGGGAATATTTTTATAAAAAACATTTTTTATGATCAATAAGTTATTTTATAATTATAAATTAAATTAATTAGAATTAGTGATTTATATTAATTAAAAATATATATATTATATTCAATAAAATATTTTTTATATTCATCCAATATATTTGATAAATATTAGATAGGAACAAACCCAATTTCACACATAAAAACCTAAATTTTTATTAAGGCACTTTCACCACTTTTTGATGAAGAACCTATTTTCAATTCCATTTTTGGAAATTTTATAATGATTATATATCAAAATAAATTTAATATTTTAAATTTAAACATTAAAATTAGCTTAGGGTTAGTGTTTGGTATTAATCTGTAAAGTTTCATTTTTTATAAAATAATGAAAAATACTTAATTTTATTTCAAAAACTACTTAACATTTAATTTATTTATATGGATAAATTATATTTCTAATGTGTTTTAATGTTTAATGTGATTAAATTTCTATAAAATAATGCAATTCAGTTCCTTGAAAAAAATTTCACATTGAAAATGAGTATAAAAACATAGAAAACTTTTTATCATTTTTTTAAAAACCCGTAGTGTCGTCACGACTGTGTGATTAATTTTAATTTAATTTCTACCACATATATGATTATAATTTGGAATAATGGATTAAATATTTTTAATATTTATAATATTTAAATTTTTAATAAGTTATACTAATTTTTTTACCAAATATATTAGTGAATGAAGGTAAAATTAGTAACAATGATCAAGGTAAAATTAAGCTTAACAGGGAATAAACCTTAATCTTAAGGGATTAAATGGCGTATAAAATTTTTCGACACCCATTTAATAGAAATTATTCATCCATTAACCTTCCATTATTGATTTTATTTTGTTTTTTATGAATTTAGATAGGCAAAAAATGTGGGTACACCAAACTTGTTTTCAAAAATACCATGTGAGTCCCTACCCTCCCCTATAAAAGGCCACCACCTATCCCACGTCCTCACACCTATAAAACCACTTAGATTATGAAAATATCTTCCCATTACAATTCCAAACATTCATAACTTCCTCCATGAAGCCTAAATTTGGAAATAAATCAATCCAAGGAATCCCTTTGGTTAAAACCAAAAGGAGTTACCTAAAGAATATGTAGCATCCTCCCTCAAGATCCTTTTTTTATTTTCATTCTCCACCCTCTCCACCCTCCATATTAAATGATTATAAAAAAATCTTCTTAAATATAAAAATATTTTGTTATGATGTTTTTTAGGACAAAACTTAAACACAATTCCATATAATTGGTAACAAACATACTTTTTATGTGTATGTCGAACTACCGCCTCACGAAACGATGATTGTTTGTTCTTACTTTACAACTTCTCATAGTGGGAATTATGATGGAAAATAAGTTTATATATATTATATATGATACTTATTATGTATTTAATCTTATTAAATTATTTTACAACATATATTTTTATACTTTCTAGTTTTTGAAAACACGATAATTTCGTTTGAGGAAGTGTGGACTACTGCCCCCTCAAAGTGTTTTGATTCATTCACACACTACATGGAATGTATTAAGGATGTGTTTAGTGAAATTATATGATATATATGAAATAATAATTCTAATTTAATTTTATTATATAAATATATAAATATATTTATTTTTATTTCTTTCTTTCAATACAACAGTAAAATGAAAACACCATTCATGTGTACGTACTACCTACCATCTCCATGACAGGTGTATTTAATTTCATACTTCTATAATATATATATTATTATAATAAATATAAAATGTACATACGAGATATTTTTTCATGGTATATATTCTGGAAATCATGATATTTGTATAAGTTAAAATAGTATAACTAATTAATACACATGTGAAAAACAAAGAGAATATTACCCGAAGCATAACCTTGACATGAAATTGTTAATGAACAGGTAATTTAAAGTCATAATCAAACCATATATGGTATTATATACAATAATATGTTTATTTTTTGTCTTTATAATAAACTTATATTTATTATATAGGTTTTTTGAATGAGTACGATGAGGTTCAAGACACGAGGTAAGGGAATTTCATCTCATTTTTTATTTTCGTGAGATATATGATTTATTAACCACCCATTCCTTTTGTGTGGGGTTTATAATGAACATTATTTAATTATATGATTATTATAATTATATTTATGGGTATTTACCTCTCAATTTTATGGTCTTTATTTCATGGGATTTATGTTCCAAAAGTTACCAAATAGGTAAAGTAATTTTGTTACAATTTTCCTTCTTTGAGACACATGCCAAGTTATGCACATATATTTTTCTATGAGGTGTATATAATTCCTTAAAAATTTTATATAATGTATATAATTATTTTAATGATATTTTAGGAATCATGTTATTTTATTTTCTTTAATGGTAAGTATTGTTCCAAGTTACCAAGTGGGAAGAGTTTATTGAAACAATATCATCGCTTTTCATGATTGTTTATGACTATGACTCTTTTAATGAAATATTATGATTCATATGTCATGAAAACTCATTAATGTTTTTATCCTCTAGTTATTTAAGATATATTCATGTATTTTTACCATTTTTAATTATTTTTTACATAAGATAGTTAATAATTTTCGTTTAAGAAATCGCGAATTTACCCTCTCTTCGGTCAGAAATCTATGTTCCTATAAACCATGTTTTTCAAAATTAAAAATTTTACAAAAAATATTCTTATATTCTCCTCTGATAATTAAACGAAATTTTTTCCCATGTTTTACCTTAAAAGGGGTTTTTTTAAGAAAGGAATCTTCTTGTACTTCTTCGGTTGAGGAAATTTTCTAAAAATATTACATTGAAGAAAGAATATTCGACATGTACGAATGTACCCATAGTCATGACCGTCATTCCCTTGAAGGATCATTTACAAGATTATAGAGTTATTTTTTAGTGAAATTTTTTTCTTAATATTATATAAATTCTTTTTTTAAAGTGGTTTTCAATAAAAAAGGTATCCCAAAAAATTTTATGTTTAAAAAGTGTTTTAAATTATTTTTAAATCTTCCTTTATAAGTTTTTAAAAGTTTTTTCATATGAAATGATTTTAATTATTTAGAAATTTATGAATATGTTTTAAATTTATTTTTAAATAAAATTATTTTTAAAATGTTTTCAGGCTACTTTTATAATTTTTCATTGAAAATGGTTTTCAAATTTTTTTCAAGATTATGTTATAAATTTTCATAAAAAATGGTTTTCAAAATGTCTTCAAGATTCGTTTATATGTTTTCATGGAAAATGATTTTCAATATGTTTTCAAGATTTATTTATATTTTTCATGTTTATATTTAAGAAAATGGATTTTCAAATGGGTTTATGTTTTAAATATATTGTTTTTCAAAAAATAAAGTATATTTTCATGAAGAAATTTTTTTACAAGATATTTCAAAATTATTTCCATCTAAGATAAAAATTATTGATGTTACTCATTCCGTTCCAGGAAATGATCCAAATGTTTCGTTCATATTCTTTCTCTAAATGGTTTATGTTTTGATGGAATGATTATTATGGAACCATTTCCTCTTCCATGGGTATTATTCCTATGAAGGATATATATTTTTATGTGTTAGGATTTGATGATATGATTATGAAACAAGCCTTTTTAATAGGTTAAGATACAATTACATGTTTATGAAACCCATTTCATTTAATGGGATTATGATTTGATGATTATAAAACCTACACCTTTTTATGGTTCATGATATGAGGAAATTTTTATTATCTTGTGGCACATGTATGAATGATTTTATTATGGGATGGGTATGGAATATATCTCCCTCCAATGCATTGGCTATAGATTTATATCTCATGAGATAATGATGGAAATAAAGTTGTTGGGCTTGATCCACTATGGGAAGACGTGGAAACCCAATTCTATAAAAGAAATGAAATAGAACTGGGGATGTAGGTGTGTCCTACCTAGTAGGTGTAGTCACTATGAATATGGAAGATAGGGAAACCTGATCCACTATTGGAAGATGGGGAAAATTGTTCCCTTACAAGAAAAGGAATGTTACTGGGGATGATGGTGTGTCCCGCCTAGTAGGTTATATTCCCATGAAGTGTGTTGATACGTTCTAGCAATTTGTCTTTACTTGTAGGGATTTAAATCACATGTTTATATATACCACAATTTCACGTCTTATTCCTAAGTTATGATTCCATGTATTATGTTCTTTATTTTCTTTTGATTCATGTCTTTTGAACTACCAATAATTATGTAGTTATTCATGTTTATGATCTTTAATATGGAGGGTATGATATTCTAATTCTATGATCATTTTTATGCATACATTTATCCCTTGTTAACCTTTACTGAGCATTTGAGATCCCCCTTTTTATGTTTCTTTCCTCAGGTTACAAAAATATGTATTAAGAATGATGTGTCTAAGAAGGGTTATATTAATGAAGAACCTAGTGGGAGACAATGTAGCTCACTTATGTACCAGTGTTTATGTTTCCATGTTTCCAAATAGACAAACTAACTCGGTTTTGGGTGTATCTTTGTATGATGCTTTATGTATTCCTCAATAGTTATATAATGTCTACCTATATTAAGACTAGGTTGGTATATGATGTACCCGGAATTAATTTTATAAAATTATTAAATATATTTTATATTGAACGCATACAAATTCTTATATAAAATAAGATAACTCTTAAACAGATGCTCAAATACAAAATATGAGGTTGAATTTTAGTCTGAAACATGGTGTTTACCCTTAGCGTGACATAAAATGGGCCATCATGGGGTGTTCAGACTCCTCTCTCATTTATGGTACATTTAGTGGAATAATTAATTAATTATTTAGTCAGTTGTTTCATTATTTTAAATAGATAATTTTACAATAATACTTAAAGGGTTAATTCCCTAAGGTTAGCCACATAAACCCTAGAAAAAATCCAAATCTCTTCCTCCCTCCTCCATTGGTGAATCTCTTTAAATAATGAAAAAATGATAGATTAGATCAGATTAGGATACAATGAATGCAATGGATTCCCTCGACTTATTGAAAATGTTTTCTTCATTAATTAATGATCTCTAAATGAAGGTAGGACTCTTGAATTGGTGATTAAATCCCCTTTGATTGAATTTTTTTAGCAGATCCATCATTGTTCTTAGATCTGCACCAATTTTTGGACAATTTCATGCACCGGGTATAGAAAAATATTTTATTTTCAATAATAATATATCCTTGGATAACAATTCATGATTTTTGTCATATAATTCTTGGAAAATGGTGTTTAAACATTTTATTTTGGTTCTTTTCCCCTTTATTGCTTGACATTATTAAATGGTTCAACCTTGAGGTCTCAGTTTGATAATTTTTAATTGGTACTCAGCCTAATTAGACCCCATATTCATTGTGGTTTCATGAACATTGATAGGATCAATGAATGGAGAAAATATATTGTATTTTTTTCAGGCATGAGTGTTTTTTTTGTGATTAAGGATCAAGAAATCAGTTGTAGAGGCATCAGTGGAATGAAAAACAACCAATATAACTCTCATGAACAACAAGAGAAAATTTTTAGTGAGCGATGAACATGAATTGTGGTTTATGACTAGATTAACTCATCTGAGACTAATTTGAGATGTGATCTATGGTGGAATGGCCTTATTAATGGAACAAAGACCAGATATGAGATTCTAGAAAAACCCGACTACATGCCTTATTCAAGGATGAACACATGGTGTGTATCCCCCTTAGTTACCACATCTAGGGTTTTGGAAAAATTTAGTAAGAAATGGTGTGTAGGTGCTTCAACATGTTGTGTACCCATTCCACGATCAGAAAAACCATGTTATGTATCACATTAGTGGGAACCCGTGTGGCGATATTTGGCTAGGAACATGATCGTGTACCCAAGTATAAATACATGATAAACATGACATAGATAGGTTCTAGTCAGTCTAGAAACACTGTGTAGTATACCTAAATGGAATGTATTACAACATGGAACTCATCTATGTTCCCACTAGGGACATGGCCAGGTGGTGGAATGGGAACACACATTGTGTGGGTACCCTCACAAGTCATGTACTCATTGACCTCTTTTGATTAAGTTTCAATTTTTTTATCTCCTTTTTTTAAATCAAAGTTTTTCTTGAGAGTAGCCGATCCTGAGAGATTTTCCATGTAGAAATTGATAGTTCCATCAGTTGGGAATTTTGAAATATAATGTGAGATTTTTTGGGCACGATGCTTGATTTGGTGATGGTTGATGATGGCAGTGATCAGGCAGGATTGCCAGAGGTTTCTTCCGAGAATACCCCCTTAGCGGATATGGTGAAGGTTATTAATGATCAGAGTGGAACCCCTATCAGACTAGGTAATTAGTCCTCCAACTACAGATTGTAACCCCCCATCATCTTGGGCATAGGTCCTCTAACTACCTAGTGAAACCCCCTACCAGTATAGGGTGCGAGTCCTCATGAAACTAGAGTAGAACCTGCCATCTACATGGGAATTGGTCATATATAAATACTTATAGATTCGAATACCCATAAGCACTAGTGTGTGGGTACTCTACTATGAGTTTGTTACCCTTGACTATACAACACATAAATGAGGCATGGTTAGACTTGGAAAATTACTTCTAGGAAGAACCCTAAGATGACGAGCATTGTTGATGGACTTTGGGAATAGTAGGGTACTCTTCTTGTTGGGATGAGCTATGAGATGATGATCCTCTTAATCTCCCCTTTGGGATTCTTTGACTGAGAAAATATATATATTCTTATGTATCCATTCCTTGTATTTTGTTACTCTCCTTCCAGGAGAGATGAATATGCACGGGGTATGCCATGTTCTTTCTATGTATATCTTCTTAGGGTTGTATGAGTCTACTCTCCTACTATAAGTGTATAATAATTGAAGTGTATATCATCTACTTACCATGTAGATCCCCCTATGTTTTGAATATCTTACTTTCACTCTTTATTGGGTTGAGTTTTTCTCTTTTACTACATCGTGCATCTACTATCATTCTTTCCTTTTGTATCTCTTTCCACTCCACTTAAGCATTTTAGGTTTCCTAGTAGGTATTTATATACTCACCCCTACATGGTCCCAAACATGTCATGTATTATGATGGAAATGGACAGGTTTATCGTGACTTCATAAGAGCTTAGTGATATTGGGTTCTTGGACCGCATTGGTGGTCGTAGCTTGGGATTCATGAGATGGGCTCTCTTTATGTTGTTTTCTTTTCCGGTTTTTTCAAGTCAGAATATATTTCTAGTTGGGTGTGTATTTTTCTCCTTTATATTTAGTTTGTAATACCGTAATTTTTATTTTATAGAGGTTCATGCATGCTTGGTTTAATATATAGTAGTGTTGCATCTTTTACTCTTTCCCTCTTTTTTTCATCGAGATGGTTGTGTGTGTGCGTAAAAGTACTTAATAAAAGTCCTTCATATGTTAGATATACCTTCAGCACTAGTATCCACCCCATGACCTATGGAGGTGTGATTGAGGGTAGTTGCGGACTAAGCCTCGACTTGGGTTGAGTCATGATAGTTTAGTATCAGTGAAAGTTCATTCATTGGGATATTGTTCGGATGTGTCCCCTTAAGAGTATTTGGTTGGTTTATGTGAAATAGTGTCAAGGTTTCTTGAGTGCAGCTCTTGGTCTAGGGAGTCCAGTGATGGTGCAGTTTTTAGTGTATCCATTCACCAAGAACATGACTACCTACTTGTCAACTTGTCATAACGAAACATTTTTTGTAGGGTTTAATTGTGAATTCATCATATAATATTGTGCCTTTGATTATATTTCTTGATTTATATCCCAATTTTTTTATGTATATATATATGTTCATCTCACCCATGATATATCATGATAAGTCTTAGGATGCCTCTATGATGACTATCAACTAGGATACTAGCTCTAGATTGTGACAATGACCCATTTAGTGATGAGGCCTTAGTTTAGGGTCCATCATGTGAAACCTTCCTTTAGGTGGTTAGGAAGAAGAACCTACCCTTATGGACTATTACAACAACCCAGAAGAACAGGATAAGGATGCATGTTGTCTTAGCACACTCCATGAGTTCCATCATCAGAGGTTGCTGAGGTTCCACGATGATCCATATAATCATGAAATAGAGGATTGTATAGAGTCTATGGTCCATATCATTAGGTTTTTTGAGACCCAGTAGTCCAGGTGGTTTCATTGGAAGATAGCCTCTTACATGGAGAATTTGGGTGTTGGTGGATGCTTGTTACCCAGATGCGAGTGGACACTCTCATATACTAAGTTCCAACCTTTGTTCCATGTGGAGTACTACCCCTCTTGTTTTTTATCACTCAAGATCCACGAGATTATAAAGACATATAAGGGAGGGATGATTTCAGATAATTACATAGAAAGGTTCATAGACCTTACATAGTTCTCCCTTGATATGATCTATGATGACTACTCCCAAGCACAGAAGTTTGAATAAGGATTCTGTATAGAGATTTGTGCCAGTGTGGTGCCCTTGTGCATCCCCACCTATTTCAGGGTACCGAAATGTGAACTATTTATAGATAAACATAAGTCCAAGTCATTCCAAACAACTATATTTGGCAATGGGCACTACATTTTATTTTCGTCTATAGAATCCATAAGACGCCAGGCACTAGGATCTCAACATAGGAGACATCCACATGATCAGATTAAAGCATGTGGTTTGAGGAAATGCATAGGACCAGGGAAGAACATAGAGGGGAAGTGAATAACTCGTGATGGGTGAGGTCACATGGTGTGAGTCTTCCCAACCAAACGTGTTGAGTAACATAGACATGTTTGTGATGGTCCTCCACTACAGAGGCAGCGTCGTGATTAGGAATCTACCAAGTTAGGACAGGGTGGTCCCTAGGTAGGTGGATCTAGAAAAGGATAAGGAGGATCTATGGATAGTGGATGAAGTTATCAGATCCTTCTAATATCACCACTAAGTAGCCCAAGAAAGGATCTAAGAGCAGACAACATGGGCCATGGATAGTTGTAGGCTTTAGAGGTTTATGAACCCACAACGCATGAGATGATTAGAGGTATGATATTTTTGTTTTCTAATCTTCCTTTAGTATCAGTACACATAGTTATAAGTCAAAAATTTATCTCTATACCCCTAGTCCAAGATATGGAGCTCCCTGTTGAGGTTCTATTTCAATAGCTTCATCTTGAGGTTCCTACAAGGAAGAATTATTCTGTATCTTTAATCGTCTGGAAGTGAGAGCTAGATCTTAGGGAAGAGAGGTTCATGTTAGACCTTTTGGTAGTCATGATGGAAAAATATTATGTCATATTGGGTATGGATTGGTTATCCATACTCCAAGTCTAGATCAATTGTCATCATAGACAAGTCATATGCCTACGCACTGATGAGACAAGATTCTCGTTTTCTGGTGAGAGATATCTCATGGTGGTGAAAGATTGTTCTAAAAGTAGGAGGATGCATCCCATCACCCATTAGTTAGAAAGTGTATCCCTTGGTTCAATATGATCTTATGGAATATGGATTTCTTTAGTTGTGGAATATTATATAGATGTATTCCCTGAGGACATTCCTAGACAACCTTCAAGGTGAGAGATGGAGTTTTTCATTGAATTGCAGCCTATAACTACTATGGTATCTTCTACGCCATATTAGATGGACCCTTCCAAGTTCCAGGAGATGCAGTTATAGTTGGATTACCTTAAAGAGAAATGTTTCAATAGATCTATTGTGTCCCCCCTAGGCAGCTCCAGTGTTGTACGTGAAAGAGGCTGATAGGATCTTATGGCTTTGTGTGAATTATCATTGCTTAATCCAGAATGTGATAATGAAAAAATACCCCTTGATGAGAATTGATGAACTATTTGACCAATTATGAATCATGAGATGGTTCTTGAAGATCGATATTAGGTCCGACTACCACCAGTTGAGGGTCAGTGAGGCTGAAATTCTGAATATGTCATTCTAATATTGCTATAAACACTCTGATTTCCTAGGGATGACCTTTGTTTTGACAAATTCTCCATCCATGTTTATGGATTTGGTGAACTAGATTTTCCAGCTGTACATGGACCCATTTTTTTTTCTTCATCGATGACATAATCATATACTCTACATCAGAGGAGGAGCATGTGGAGAACTGTATTATTGTCCAAGATTTTCCTCGGGGGAACCATATTTATAGAAAGATATTAAAGATCATGTTTTGGAATCATGAGGTTCAATTTTGGGGAATGTTATTTATGACAATGGTTTAGTCATGGATCCAACAAAGATTGACACAGTACTTTCTTGGGATCCACCCAAGAGCAATTCATAGGTGTGGATATTTCTTATCTTGGTGGGGTACTATATAGGTTTATGGTTGACTTTTCTAGATTTTAATCCCATTTGACCACCCAGATACATAAAGGCTAACCGTTTACTTGGTCTAAGTATTTTTAGAGGGAATTTAATGAGTTAATGCTCTAGATAATGAGTTCTCTGGTGTTGAGACAACTAGAGGAAGTCATGGAGTTTGTAGTTTATTGTGATGCCTCAAAAGGCGGGTTTGGTTTCACGTTGATGCAATGGTAGGCAGTTATCACATATGGGTTGAGGAAGTTAAGATCCCATGAAAAAAACTACCCAAATTAGGACCTAGATATGACAATGATACTCTTCTCTATGATGATGTGGAGGCACTACCTTCCGAGAGAGCACTTTGTGGTCTAATCAGACGATTAGAGTCCGAGTTATGTCTTCACACAAAGAGAAATGAACATGAAAAATTGATGTTGGTTGGAGTTCCTATGGGACTATGACATAGAGAGAGTATATACTATGTTTATGGGAAGTGTTTTAACAGATTCCCTTTGTAGGAAGTCCCTGAATTGCTTGGTGTATGAGGATTTAGAGTAGTTGTCCTCCTTAGAGCTGACCTTGGTGGAGTAGGAGGGTACAACATTTCAATAGTCAATGGTGTTAACTCCTTCACTTATTAAGTGTCTGAGAGATTCCCAGTTGAGAGACATCAACATTGAGGCCCTATATGATCAGATATCCATAGGAGAATCACAATATAAATTTTTTTATGGATGTAATCATACCATATTTTTTCAGGGATAGACGGTGGTTCAAGTCATGTTGTGAGAGGAGGTGATGTGAGAGATCCACACTTCTCCCCTAGATGTAAATTCCAGTGTGGGGAAAATGTATGGGGACCTCTAGTGGAAGTTTTGGTGGTACAACAAGTGACAAATCATAGTTGTGATCATCTCTTAAAGCCTCACTTTTTAGCTGGTGAAGGCTGAGAATCATGTTCTAGAAGGTGTTTTTTATCCCATTGAGATCCTAAAGTTGAAATTGGATGACATATCCTTTGACTATGTCATAGGGATTTTGCACATAGTTAAGGGACATGATTCCATATTGGTTATAGTTGACTGACTAACAAAGTTGGCACACTTCCTTACTATCAGGGAGCAGAGTTCGGTTGAGAGTGTGAGGAAGTTGTATGTATGAGATATCATTTTCCTTCATGGGATACCCTCAATGATTGTCTTTGATTGTGAAACACAGTTTACATCATGAATGTGGAGAGTCCTATAAGAGGAATTCGAGACCTTAATGAGGATGAGTTAATACTTTCACCCCAAGAATGATAAAGAAACTCAGTTCACCATCCAGGTGTTGGAGGATATGCTAAGGGATTTCATGTAAGAATTCAGTTAAAGATGGGAGGATTACATTCCCTTGGTAGAGATTATGTAAAAAATAGCTACCTATTTACTATCGACATAGAATCTTTTGATATCCTATATGAGAGACCCTACAGGTCACCCTTGTGCTGCATAGAGATCTGCGAGACATCTCTTGTGGGCCTGTATATAATGCACGTGATGATGGAGAAATTCAAGGCCATTTGTGACTGGATGAAGAAATCCTAGAGTTGACCTAAATCTTATGCATATTAATGTCGTAGGCCCATGGAGTTCAAGCAGGGAGACCTTATTTTCTTAAGAGGCTCTCCATGATGAGGATTATAGATATTTTTTCAGGGAGGAAAGATATCCCTCAGGTTCATTGGGCCATTTTAGATCATGTAGAGGGTTGTAGAGGTTGCTTACTACCTCTCCCTACCTCTATATCTTGACTAGGTTCGTGATGTCTTTCACATATTATAATTGAAGAGATGCGTGCATGAACTTATGCAGGTCATCAACTTAGTTGATTTGGACATCAAGGATGGAGCCACCTTTATGGAGCACTTGATGCTGATTGAGGTTCGGTAGGAGAGGACCCCGTGTGAACATACCATCCCTTTGATTCGCATGTTGTGGCAATACACAAACACGCAAGAAAGTTCTTAGGAGTGGGAGAGCCAAGTGAGTGCTTAGTATCCCAAGTTGTTTATTTAGTTTTTACTTTTTGGGGATGAAAATATTAAATGAGGGAATGATGTAGAGACATGGTTTTCACCTTGCAAGACTTTGAAATATTTCTCTATATATTTCCAGAGATAGGCACTAAGGAATCTTGTGATTTTGAGGCTCGGTGTGGAAAAAATTAATATTATAAAAATATTATATATATTTTATATTTTACACACATATAGTCTTAAATAAAATGGGATAAATCTTAAAAGGATTATCAGATTATAAATATAAGGTCATAGTTGAGTCCAGAACAAGGTGATTACCCTAGGCACGACATACAATGGGTCATTACGGGGAATTCAGAATCCTCTCTCAGTGGAGATATGTTTAGTGGATTAATTAATTAATTAATTAATTTTTTCATTTCTGACACAATGGAAAATTCTATAATAATACTACAACGGTCAATTCTCCATGGTTATCCACATAAACCTTGGGTTCAATCCATAGCTCTTCCTCCCATATCCATTGGCGAATGTCTTTGGACGGTGATGAAATGCTGAATCAGATCATATCAAGATTCAGTGAACGTAGTAGCTTCACTCGATTGTTGATATAGGTGTTCTTCACCAATGAATATTCTATAAATTGAGTTTGGACTCATCAATTGGTGATTTATGAGAAATAATTTAATTATTGAGTAGATACATCATTGATCTTGGATTTAAGAAAATTGTTGGACAAATGCATGCGCTCGGGTACAGAAACATATTTTATTTTCAATTTTTTCTATGCCTGGATTCCTGTTCTTGATCATTGGACAAGAACTCTTGGAAAATAATGTTTAAAACTTTTCTTTTTGTGCTTTTCACCTTGTTTTCTTCACATTCTTCACCTTTGGACCCTGAGGTCAAAGTTTGACAATTTAAAGGTGGAACCGAGCCCGATCAGAGCCCCGGATTTATAGCGGGTTAACAAAAAAGGAGTGGATTGAATGTAGAAGAATTGGTGGCATTCAGAATGAATGAAAAAACATTCATAGACCACTAGAACCGATTTCTCAAAAGAGATGACTAAAATGTGTGATTCATGGACATATTCGCTCATCCTAGATGATTTTGAGGTGAGATATATTGTAAAATGGCCTAATATAAGGTGAAAGGACCGGATCTAAGATTCTGGATAAAACACGACTACATGGCGTGTAGTCCCCTCAGTGACAACGTCTAGGGTTTTGGAAAACTTTGGGACAACCCAACATGTATGTGCTTCTTCACGTCATGTACCCCATCCTCTATTGGAAAACCCATGTGTTGGATCACATGGGTGGAAACACCTATGGAGGTACATGGCTTGGTACACATTTGTGTACCTGAGTATATGTACAAGGGGTTCAGCACACGAACATGAGGTTTAGTACATGGACATGGTGAGAAGGTCAAGGTCCGGTCCGGGTTAGCCTAGAAACACTATATAATCCACCTACACAGTGTGTACTACTACATAGGATGGATATATGTGTTGTCTAGGGACACGAACTGGCGGTGTAGTAGGACAAAATATTGTGTGGTTTCCCTCACATGTCATATACCCCTTGACCTCTTTTGAGGAAACATCAACCATCCATATCTCCTTTAATTGAACTCTTATTTTGGCCCATGAGTATCCTCTCCTAATTGTTTTTTCACATAGAACGTGATGGTTCCATCATTGTATATTTTTATATAGGATGTGAAATGTTACAAGAATGATAATTGAATATGTGATGATCAGTAGTGGTAGTGATCAAGAGGGATCAGTAGAGGCTTCTTCTGAGTGAAACCCCATATCGGACATGTCATAGGTCCTTAATGATCAAAGTGGAACCCCCTATCACACTAAGGCATAGGTACTCGACCAATATAGTGGAATCCCCCATCAGTTTTGGCGTGGAACCTCTATCTACCAAGTGTAACCCCATATTAGCATAGGGTTCGGGTCCTCATGACACTATAGTGGGAACCCCCATAGGCATGAGTGTGGGTCCTCTATAAATTCTAATGTAGTGGAACCCCTCTGACATAATAAGTAACATGTCCTCTACTTTGAGTTTGTGCCTGCTTGACTATGAGGGATAGTGACGTAGCATGGTTAGACTTGGACAATTACTTCCAGGAAGATATGTGAGATGTTGGGAATCATTGATAGGGTTTTTTAACTGTTGTCTACTTTTCTTCTTGGGATCAGACACGATATGGATAACCCCTTACTATCTCCTTTGGGATTCTTTGACTGAGCATATATATGTATATTATTTTATATCCACACCATGGATTTGGTTACTCTTCTTCTAGGAGATGTAGAGACATGTGGGGTATGCCATGTGCTTTTAGTTTTTAGATTATTATGGTTAGATGATTATACTTTCTTACTATTGGTAGTGAAGATTCAACTTGTAGTTTATCTACTCACCATGTTGGACCCCTTGTGTTTAGACAAGGTTACTTTAAATCTTTTCTAGGTTGAGATGTTATCTTTAACTACATATTACATCTACTATATTTCTTTCCTTTTGTATCTATTACTGATCCATCATTATCTTTCCGGGTGTCCTAATGGGTATGTATATACTCACCCATGCATGGTCTTTTCCTGCATGTGTCACGTCTTATGAAGATGACAAACAGGTCGACCACGACTTTAGAGGAGCTTAGGGATTCTGGGAGCTTGGACCATGTATGGTGGTCCTAACTTGGGATTTAAGAGATAGGCTCTCTTTCAGCTAATTAATTTTCCAGTTTTGTTAGGTTGGGAAATATTTTTAGTTAGGAATATATTTTTTTCCATTTACGTTTAGTTTATATACAATACATTGTACTATCTAGAGGTCCACACAATATTGGTTTACTTTATAACATTATTGCATCTTTTACTCTTTCCATATGCACTATTACATCATTATGGATGTGTGTGAGTATAAATTACTTTGTAAAAGGCCTCCCTAAGTTATTTATGCCTTCCACATTGTTCACCACCCCTGAGAAAATGGAGGCGGGCTTGGGGTTGTTGTGGCTCGAGCCCTGGCTTTGGTCTGGGAGTGACATTAAATCTCATGTTTTTTATATGAAAGAAAGATATAATTTAAATGAAACCCTAAAAACCATGGATATAAGAATATGATCATTCCATTATCCTGGAAATGTGAAAGGAAACATGGTAGAAATTGTCTTAAGGGTACTAGAAGATGTTTTATCTATGGAAAGAAATTTCATAAAGTGGATGAATGTCGAAGTGATGGGATAAAGTTAGCTAATGATGTGAATAGATAAAAATCTCTACAAAATGAACCACCCATAGTAGAGTATTTCAAAGGTATGATTATGGGAATTATGCTAATAAATGATCAGATCTAAAGCTTAATGTTGATGATCGATGTCAGCAACCTCTTAAGCCTAGAGAAAATGTGAAATATCATGCGATCACTCTTTATTACGAGGGGTATGATAACAAAGTGGTGATCTATAAACTTACCATCCACTCTAGAACTCATAATGTATTATTTTACTATGGATCTACCCACTTTTAATATGTGATGAATTTTCTATGTGTATCAAAATGCCACCACAACAATTATATGTTGAATTAACTTTGAAAAAAATATAATAATACGATGGTCGCATCTCAATTCTATGGTTATTCACTAGATTATGTTTTGAGGAATGTGATTCCTAAAAATCGTTCTATTCTCTCTATGGTAGAATTTAATGTTATCTTAAACATGGATTGACTTTCTCTACCAAAATTTGACTTCAATTTCCATTGAAGGGAAGTAAAATTACATATTGTAAACAAACTTATGATCTTATATCATGGAAAAATAAATATAAAAATCCATTTAAAATTTAATAAATGGTATGGGTATTAATTCAAATTCCAAAAGGGTTTTTATCTCAAATGGTTGGGAAAAAACTCAACATCGAAGTTATACATATTGTGTGGGAGTTTGTTGATGTTTTTAGTAAATATCTTCCTATTCTTTGAATAATGGAGTTAAGTTATCAATAGAACTCATAGATGGTGCCACACCTATTTAAAATACTCCATATATAATGGACCTGAATGAGTGGCATGAATTAAATAACCAACTCTTGGAGAATCATTAAAAATATTTATTAGGTTAAATATATCACCTTGAGGTGAACATGCATTTTTTATCCAGAAGAAATATATATCAATTTGAATCTACATTGATTATTGGGAACCAAAAAAAGACCACAATCAAGAACAAGTATCCCCTACTCCATATTGATTACTTTTTTGATCTACTTTGAAGATTACTATACTTTTTTCAAGATTTACCTTCATTGTGTATATCATAAATTGGGATTCAAGAAGGAGGATATACAAAATATAGTATTCCATACAAGATATTGGGAAAATTAATATTTTTTTATTTCATTTGATATTAATAATGACCCAACTATCTTTATAGATTTAATTAATATAGTATTTAGAGATTACCTTGATCAATTTGTGGTAGTACTTATAGATGATAATCTTATATATTTAATTCTCAAGGAAGATCATGATGATTAATTCAGAAATGTTGTAAAGACTCTGAGGAAGGAGAAATTTTATGAAAAATTTACCAAGTGTGACATATGGCTAGAAAAATGATTCATTTTTTGGGTAATATAACCTCAAGAGAGGGTATATCTTTGGATCTATCAAAGAAGAAAGTTATTGAATGTTGGACCCAACCAAACACTATGACCGAGATCCAAATTTTTATTGGTTTCTATGGATGTTATCAATGGTTTGTGGTAAATTTATCATGGATATATAATAAACACACCATGTTAATTCAAAAGGGATACAATTTTCTTTTATTAAATGAATGTGAAGAAAATTTCAAGGAACTGAAGAGAAGGTTAGTCAGTGCACATGTTCTTACATTACCCTACAATAGAGAAAATTTTATAATCTATAATGATGAATCAAAAAAGGTATTGGGATGTTCCATCATGCATAATTATATAGTTATATAATATGAATCATGATAATTGAAGGTTCATGAGAAACATTACCCAAATAAAAATTTGGATTAAACTATGACAATTTTTTCATTATAATTATGGGGACATTATCATTATGGGGAAAGAAGTGATATATATAAATATATATATAGTGATCATAAATATTTAAAGTATATATTCCCATATAAGGAGTTGAATATGTCATGGATAAGATGGTTGGAACTGATTAAAGATTATGACTACTTAATATATTTCCCATGGGAAAGTAAACAAGGTGGCTGGTACTTTGATTCGAAAGGATCATGTTATCATATGTATTATGAGGATAAAAAAATATGCGATATTTATATATTTTAAAATAATTTATCTAAAAATATTTAAGGAATGGGAGAAATATTATCTTTCTCAAATTAGTTTCCAACCATTTATCTATGTAAAGATTAAATAATCATAAAATGATGATGTAGAACTATAGATGATAGTGAGAAATGTTACTAAGTTTAACCTTGATTATAATGGAATAATAAGTTTCAAGAACCATGTATGGGTTTCATCCATATTTGATTTAAATAAGGAGATATTGTATGAGGCATATAGTTCAACATTATCTATTCATCTTGGAAGTAAAAATATTTATAATGATCTGAATGAGTATTTCCGGTGGGATGGCATGAAGAGGGATATTTCAGATTTTATTTCTTAGTGCTTGGTATGTTACAAGGTTAAGGATAAGAGACAAAATTCGAAGGGGATGCTACCACCATTATGCATACTAGAATGTAAATGGGAATACATCACCATGTATGTTGTCATGAGATTCACGAAAACATATAAAGGCCATAGTGATATTTGATATGTATTCGGTCTCCTTATAAAGTAAGGAAACATCAGTTTTATCAGATAAGATTTATATCTTTACCATATTTCTAATATATACCTTAATAAACTTGTAAGACCTCTTGTTCTACTGCATTCTATTACATCTAATTTTTTATTTGAGGTTTACCTTGAAGTTCTGGTGAATTCTTTAGTGTCCTCCGGATATGCAGTTTAGTTTCAACGCTGCTTATTATCCTAAAAAAGATGGCCAATCTAGGGGAACCATTAAAAACCTAGAGTATATGTTGTGAACTTGTTATATGGAATTAAAATGTGGTTTTGATCAACACCATCCCCTAGTAGAGTTTTCTTACAGTAATAGCTTTCACTCAATTATTCAGATGTCTCCTTCTGAATCCCTCTACAGAAATAAGTGTAGAAATAAAATGTTTTGGGTAAAGTTAGAGAGAGATATATATTGGGACTTGATCTAGATGAATAAATTATATATACGGTTAGATCTATTCAAAAACTCATAAGAATATCCTAAAGTAGAAAAAAAGTTATACTAAAAAAATCGAGGAGATTTGGAGTTTGAAGTTAGTGATATGGTGTTTGCATGGATTTCTCCATGGAAGAAGGCTATGAGATTCAGGAAGAAAAGAAATTTGAGATTGATGTATATTGGGGACCTTGATGAATATTGATTTAGTGTAAAAAAATAGCTTATCTATTGGAACTTCTACCAAACCTCTCTCAAGTTTATGGTGTGTTCCATATATCTATCCAGAGGAAGTACATACCCGACCCTTCACATGTAATGAACATAGAGGTTGTACCACTGGGGTAATATATCTCTTATGAGTAAAACCATATGAGATTACATATCATAGATAGAATGTTCAATTAAACAATACCACTCACTTGGTCAATTTTTTGTGGTGAAACCACTAATTTAAGGAAGCTACATGGGAACATGAGGATATGATTAATTAGAAGTATCCTCGTATGATGGAGAAAAATAGAGGTTAAAACCTTATTCATAAGGAATATATTGTATTTTACACAAATTAACTTTTACCTCAACACACTAAATTTATTTTTCCATAAATCATATTGATAATTAATACAACCTCATCTCGGTAATTCACCTTGCTGATCCCCTGAAATCATATCCAAAGACTCACACCTCTATTTATTATAAAATACAATCTAGTTCTTAGCTAGTGGCTTGTCAAAATAAAAATGATCACCAAATAACATGGTAAAAAAATTCACACCCACTCACACTAAATAGGATCACTGAGATCACACCCACATCTATAAGGACTATATCATCAAAAGAAAACAAGTCATATTATGGGAGATGGGAACAGTATGGACCAAGAATAGAGGAAAACTGATTTTCCAAAATGATTATATCTATGAAAAATGGTCCCTTAATAATAGGTATTTGATACCATTACTACCCTTGATAGAGATTCAACGATATTTTATAATTAAGGTGTCACACAACAGGTTTTAACCACTAGAAAATAAACCCAATCATTGCTTGGAATAAAGTTCAAAATATTTTTCATAACAATTTTCACTACATCATCCCTCACACAATGGTAACATAAATGAACTCCCTTCCTTATACACATGGTATATTAGGCCATGTGTCATGCTAAAAGAGTTATTCACAACATGTTGAAAACCACAATGTGGAAGGAACCATGCTTGGTGTCATTCCAATGGTACAAGATATATTCTTATAGTTGTATTAAATATTTTCAGTATTTTGATCACTCTTTCAATGTTATCACACATATATATCATGGGATTATGTGTCATTGAGTTACACTTGATGGTGAATAATTCAAATTATAGGTGGAATATTGATGGATTAATAGTGATCATTAGAGTACAGTTCAACTCATTACCCACATGAGAGTTTTAAAATGCTTAATAAATCCACATGATTGCTTGATGTATTATTTGGAGTGGACATATAAATATGGTTTCAATACATTCTAATACACATATCACATGAATAATCAACATTTATCAAATCTATCATCAATATAACCACTCCATTTTATAGAGAATAGCTCTGTCACCACCAATTATAACATTGAAACCATCCCGATCCATTAGCTACTACAACTATAGCAGCGCTCAAAACATACCTAGGTATTCAAGAATGACAATTAATGTAATTTAAAAGAGATCAATAAATTTCACCTTGATTTTTCTCTCTATGATTTAGGTTAGTATCCTTTCATCTTGGATCTAAGTTTCATATTCCCCCTACATTTTTTTACTTCCCTCTCTAGGACATTCTATTTCAATTTGGTTTATCTATCCACTTCAATAAAATTTTCCTAAAAATATTAAAAGATGTGACTTTTTATTAGAACACCATAAAGAAACCAATAATATAAAATTTCAATCTTGAATGATGTTTTTTAAATTTAAGACATTTTTCTGATACAGTTGTCCATTAGAATTATTGTTTATTAATTTGAGGTGATTTATAGAAGTTATTTCTATTTAGAACTCTAAAATATAATATTTAAATATCACATAATATTAGTTTAAAAAAACTAAACTTTTGAATCAAATATTCCAATTTAATTTTCATTTGGTAAATATTTACATTCATTCATATAAAATGAAAAGGTATAAACACTCAATTTTTTAGTATCACTACATGATAGTTTATCACTCGTTCATTTTTATTCTTAAGATATTTCATTTCTAAATAATTTTTATACTAAATTCATTTGTAAAATTGAATCGTAATTTTTTAAATATTTACATTTATTTATATAAAATGAAAAGTTATAATGACTCACTTTTTGGTATCAATATATAATAGTTCCTCACTCTTTCATTTACATTCTTTAGACATTTCATTTCTATTTCAATTTCATGTTTGAAAACATTATTTTCTCTTTCATTAATCATTATAAAACTAAAAAATATATTAATGAAAGAATTAGTAAAAAAACTTTGAGGTCAATTAATCAAACAAAACACCATAATTTTCACTACATAATATATAGAAAATAAAATGTATTCAGTCAAAATTCAAGTGATGAAAACATCATATAGGGATTAATTTTATGTTTCATTGAATATATCCATATATGTTTCAATATTTTGGTATTACTCTATGTTTATCACCCTCTGATCTTTTTTTTTGAACCCCTCTTGTTTTGTTCCACTCATTAATTTATCTCACATTGTGTTTCCTGCAAAATTAAAATGTCAAATGAAATTCATACATCCATATATAGAATATGTTGTAAGGACTGAAAATTTATTGTTTAAAAACAATATAATTACCATAATGAAGTATGAAAATTACTTTTTAAGATTTTGGGTATCTGAAACTTGATTTATGATGGTGTGTGTAAAAATTGGTGAAAGACCTAGGTAAATAATATGATCTAAAAAAATCATATTGAATTACACATCAAAATAATTTTCAGTTTTCCAAAAATTATTCCATTTATTAACTCTCCAACAGAGTTAAATGATTGATTGATCTGGCTTGAGTAATTATATTTAATGAAGAAGTCCTACTTGAGCATGAAATTTAATATTCAAATGAGTTCGAGTCAAGTATAAAGACTTATATTTTGTGATGAGTTAAAACTTAGGAATTGAAGTGTATTGACTCGAGCTTACTTGAATTCAACCCAACTTTAAAAAAAATATTACTCATATTTTCCCCAATAAAAACATATTTTGGGATTTTTAACATATAGAAATTATAATTTTATAATACATGGGACTAAATTTAATTTGATAGAATTTTTATTTGAAAATAAACAGATAATTGTATGGGATAGTCAAGAAAGCTTTTGAATTGTCATATACCCTCAGTTTTATTGATTTTTTTTGTAAAAGTATAACTCTCAAAGAGTCAATATGGGGATAAATAAATTATGATCTTGAATAATTGAGCCTACACTGACATATGTGGAATAAGTTCCAGGGTTCCACTACTTGGATATTAAATTTTATTTTGATAAAACATAAAAATTGTGTTCCTAACCATTTTCCCTTATAAAAAATGTTTATCTATTAGTGTGTTTAAATTTTTTATATAATAGTTCTATAGAACATATCATAAGTGATAATTAGTGTAATCATTTTTTTGATCAAAAAAACATCAAACACAATCAAACTGTAATGGGATTTATATTTAAATTAAATATAGGGAAGGGGGAACTCAATAAGAAAAAATAATTTCTTATAATATTTCTTGTATTGGACATCAAAGTGATCAGTAATAAGCTCATTAGAAAAATTTGACGTCCTTTCCTTCCTAGAATGTTTTCTCAAGAAATAATACACTATAGGCTCCACTAAAATTTCCACCCAACTTATTCCCCAGAAAAAACTGGTTAATCTTTTACTCCTATATTCAGAGAAACATCTAAACAAGTCACAAATAGCATAATAGTAGTATTGACATCAATTCACATAGAAATATTTGGGCAATTGTTTTTCTTTAAAATCACCCTTCCTCCAATGCCTCTTTAGATTAACATCACTCCAAAAATGTATTCATCATAATATGAAAAAAATTAATAATATTTTAAAATAAAATGAAAAAATATTCTCTAAATAAAATGATAAAAATTACACCAATGATCAAGACAAAGTAAATGACAAAAACAAATTCCATGGATTCTAAATAATGAGAATTTTCAATTAACTAAATTGAAAGATTAAACATCTCATTCATTCAAAATTACTAAAAAAAAGTAAAATTATTTTTAAAACATACTAATTAGTAACTCCAACGAGTGAGGATGAGACCCTTGGAATATCCTTTAAAAATAAATTATAATATTATGGTTTATGAAACCAAATAAAAATGAGAAAATAATTAGTACATTCTACAAAATTAACACACAACAAAATGTTTATATAAAGGCACGCTAATAAAGGAAAAAATGAACACCAAAAATAATTAAAACATTTCGAACAAGAATGAATTGTATCATAAAACAAATTACAATGAGTGAGAGAAGCGTTCTACCATTAGTAACTAAAGATTTTTTTTCAACTCATGTTTCATGTCGGGTAGAGACATATCAAACCTGTTTAGATTTGTTTTTTATTAACAGTAGTGATGAAGTGATGAGAAATTTTTATTTCATAACAACAAAGGTTCAACTGAACTGAAAAAACATTTTGGATGTTGAATCCCCATGAATTCTAATTCCTCCCAGTTTTATCATTGAATTTATTTTCGAGTAGTTTATTTAAAATCCTGGGGTAATTATTTGGATCAAACAACCCATCGATTAGCTCTGTGTTTTTTCTCTAAAATGAAATACTTACTTTAACTTGAACTTTATTATTATAATTTTTTTGTATATATAAGGATAAAAAAGGTGTTTTAGCTCCCAAAAAATACCAATCACAGGCTTTCTTGTAGCCATTTTTATCTCATCAACTAGCTTTGGAATTTATCTTCCCTTCTAGTTATAATACCAAAAGAGGTGAGAAATTATAATTAATAATGAATCTAGAAGAGGATAATGGAATAAAAAATAAAAAAAACATTGAATGGGGGGATGCAATGGACCATCTCAAAAACTTATTTTTCCCAAAGTTAAACTTAAATATGAAACCCTTTTATATAGTAAAATACATATATTATGAAAATAATCTTAAAATTTCAATACACATTTTTATGTGGTCCTTATATAAAAAAATTCAAGAATTTATATATTATAATGGATTTTATAATGAAATTTTAAAAAAATAAAACAATAAAGTTGTTTTAAAACTAAATTAAATGTATTAATTTTTATTAATTAATTATCAATATTCTAATATTATTAAAATTAAACTATTTTTATATTTATTAAATCTTTTAAAAGTATGTTAAAATAATTTTAACAATTACAAATTCCTTTATAATTTTATTTTAAAAGATAAAATCTACTAAAAACAACATTAAATAACAAAAAGGAAAGAAATTCAATTATGTAGCACAAAATATACCATGGAAATCAAAATTTACTGAATGTAAATTTGATCAAACAATTAATATACATAGACATAAAGTTTGAAAAAAAAGGAAAAAATTAAATAGATGATAGATCACAAATCGAAAATGGAAAGTGTGAATTAAATGACCATAATTCAAATAATTTCTACAATATTATACAAAATTTCATAATAGTGATGAAAAAATATTAAAAAAATAGGAAGAATAATAAATTTAGTTATAATAAATTCTAAAAAAGCATTTCCTTACCAAAGAAACTGTGCGTTCGTAGCCATCAGCCTACAAGGGAAGGGTCAGGAGTGATGTCACTAGCTAATGACACTTGTAGTGGGGGGAATGAGGGTAGAGGGAGAGGGGGTATTAAGGAAGGCTCTGTCCAACTATAGAATAAGTGAAACAAAAAGCTATGTGGAATGGGTAGAGATTCAATGTGAAGTGATGTCATGAGACTAATGACAAAGGGAGATGGGATATGAAGCCGGTGAAGGGGAGGGAGAAGAAGGATATATAGGCTGATGAGGTGTATTTATAAGGTCACAATAGGGGGGAGGTGGTTCTTCTACATACGGTTTCAGGTGCCTTTTATTTCATGAGAGCGAGAGTTGTGAGAATGGGTAGTGGTAGGGAAAATTTCCAATTTGTCAAATGAGGCTTACCATGTGCCACTCAGTTTCTAAAGACCAAGGGGTTGATGGGGTTGCCCTTGGTCTGGCCCATTATGCATCAGACAGATTAAAAAAAGATAAAGAAGAATATTCCATAACACAACTAAAACCTAAATAATAAAAATACATAGAAAACACAGTAGGAACACTGATTTGAACTAAATGATTATAATTTGATAACTACAATAATATAAAAACTGAAACCAATTGATTTACAATTCAAATCCATATTAAACCATGGGTGTTTAATGGGATTCTGGAATGTTGGCCAATTCTACCAACCGTATTTTTATGGGGTCATCTAGAGTAGTAAAAAATGACATGTATTTTAAACGGGCTTAAATGGATGGAAGAAAAAAATGCAATTAAGAGGAAAAATCTTAACATAACCAAGTTGTCCCATAAGACAATAGTATTTATTATATTTAAATTTAATATATTATTATTTAATGATATAGATTTATAATTTTTAATTAGTTGATGTATGTATAAATACCCTCATGTGCGCGTATGTGTTGACATTCACGAGACTACAGTTGTGGGGCTAAAATTTAATATTCCTTAATAAAAAGTTTTTTTCTTCTTTAGAAAATTGTTTTCATAATTAATTATATGTTTATAAAAACATATTGATTGGTATCATTGAAATATGTGTTAGTTTTTATTTCAATTTCACATTAAATGCTGGTCAAAATGGATTTGACATTTTTAGACCCAGCTCATGCAGACTTTGTCATCTCGGTCTCAGTCCAACCCATTAATCACCCCTGTATTATGTTGAACTATTTTGTTCTAATTAGTTTCAATTAGTTAAGAAAATTAATATTGGTTTGATATAAAATATCCCACCAAAATATTTGATGAATAATTGAACAATTCATGATTTTATAAAATATATATATTTTTTCAAATAAATTAAATTTATTTGATAGCCTGTCTTATACACAACATCGAGTTTAAATGAACTATGAAATACTATTAAAATATTATCATTTAATTCAACAATTACTATCTAGATATTGGATAAAAAGGTATTAATATGACTAAATAAAATATGGAAAACATATGGTTTATATATTTTTAAAATTAATTATTTTTTCATCAATTAATTAGAAATGAAAATAAAAACCAATTGAAAATAGAGTTGTTTTTCTAAAAAACTATTTTTATGCACGTAATGTGTGTTTCTCATAACAAAACTGAATTGATCACTATAAATGAAAATTTTAATGAAATTTATATAATATATTTAATCAAATGTGTTATCATTCATCTAATATATTTTACAGGAAAGAGATAATAATAGATCTGGTTTTATGATAAGAAGTTTTATTTTTCTAATAAATTGTTAAGTCACATTTTTCAATTTTTTGTTACAATTTTAAAAAATTTATTTGAGAAAATGAAATTATTTTTTATAATAAAAATGTAAAAATTATCTTCGAATGTTTTTTTTGGGAATTTTTAAAAAATATTATTTTTTTGATGGACAGTGAAAATAATAATCTTTATTGAAACTTTTTGTTTGTTTATAACATTTAAAAAGTTTAATGATATTATAAAATTGTTTTTAAATTAAAATTTTCTCAATTTTATTATGGTTTATATAATTTAAATCACTAAATTATTTTTTATGTTAAATCTTAATATAAAAACTTTTTATACGAATGAAATCCCTTTCATTGGAAAATCGTATTTTTGCCTTCTTTTTTTGATTAATTTTAAATTATAATCTTCAACTTTTGTAAATTGAATTTGGTAAAATATATTAAATATTTTGAATCATCATAATTAAAATTAATAAATAAGTTCAAATTATCTTTTTTCATAATGACTAGTAAAACATTAAGAATTAATTATCATGGTTATGGTTGAAATGAGATTACTGGGGGTTAAAAAGTAATGACCCAAAATTTTATCAAGGAAAATTACCTTATTATAACTATTTAATATATTATAAATCTCATAAAATCACATAGATAACAAAAAACAAACTTTATAAATGAATAATGAATGAAATAAGAGGTATTTCTAGAAGTTAAGGATTATATACCAACGGAGTAGTAACTTGACCTTTGGAATAGTAATCTTGCCATTATAAATAGTAATCCAGCCAATAGAATAGTAACCTCCTCTATAAAAGATAAATAAAAAATATTATCTTATAAATGATCATAAGATATAAATATATCATAGCATAAGTAAATAAATATTTTAAAAAATATTAATTAAGTGTTGGTATTTTTATAAAACATTGATGTTTATTTTAAATTTTAAAATCAATATATTTATTTAAAAGAAATTTTATTTTGATAAAATTGACTAAAAAATTAATACTTTTTTTATTATTACAATAAGATAATTTTAGGTGACATTAATTAAATTTTCAATCTATTTTAAAATTGCTTATAATTTTAAAATAGGTATTTTCCAAGTAAATAATGATTTTAATTAAAAATTAAAATTCTCAGATTTATAATTTTATTTTAATAAAATGGGGTTTATTTTTAAATTATAAATATAGAAAAAATGTTAGGGATATTTTTTGAGATTTTTCTAAAATAGTTGAATTTTTGGTGAATAGTGAAATACAATAAGTTACAGTATTTTACAAATACAAGAATTATTGAGTCATAGATGACGCATGGATAATGTAAGACCATAAAATTGAACTCTACAAAATTATTTTATTATATTTAGCCATAATTTTCAAACTATTGGTAATCTTGATCCAAAATAATAAAATAGTGAATAAAATAAAGAAAAAACAGCCCTCGCCTCTACTATAAATACCACCCCTCACCACCTCTTCTCCTCACACCTTCTAAGATTTGAATATTTTAAAATTTATACCCAATCATATTTCCCATGTCCAGGAGGATTTTTTCTCAACAAAATACCAAAACCAATTTCCCTGAGGAGGTTCTCAAGGAGGAGAATTCAAGAGGTAAAATCCTCTTTATTTTTATTTTTATTCCTTTAAATTTATTATCCTTTATTATTATATCTTCGTATACCATCATATAAGTGGAATGATTAATTTTTTATATTATATATACTATAGTTTGATAATGTTAATGTAATAATCCATCATCAAACTATTCTCCTCCCCATTTTATTCAAATAATGAAAACATAGTCCATGAGGTGTTGATTTATCGCATTCAAGGATAAAAAGTTTTCATTTTAAATTAACACATTCAAGTATGATCATAAAACCATTATAATGGTTGAAAAAATATTTTAAAAAATATTTTATCACCATTTTTATGTTATAGAACTAACATATATACATAATATTAAGTAATAAAACAAAACTAGTTTGTTATGATCGAAAACATCAAAATTTAATCTAAACAATTATCATTAACATGTTATCTAACGAATCAGATTCATATCTAAAAAAAATAATATATAAGAACAATTAAACTTATTGAAGTTCTCTAATAACATATAATTTCAATTCTTGATAATTATCCCCATTTTACATGATCTTCAATGCATTTATACAAGTGAAAGGATCATGAAATCCAAGAAACAAATACTCTTTAATGATGAAATTGAACTCTATAACTCATCATAATGGAAATAAATAAACATAATAAAATTATAATGAATCAAATAAATATAGAATAAGTTTGGTATTTTTTAATTAATGAATATGATCTTTTAATCCAGGATATTAACATGAAGAAAGAATTCAGACCTAAGGTAAGAGGATTCTTAAACCCAATTTCTGTTATTTTGGTTATTACTCTTTCATGCCAAATTTTAGCGTGGATGTTCATTTAATATTCAAAAATTATAGATTATTTTTTTACCATCTATATTATGAGTTATACATGTTTCTAACTTGATTTTATAAAAAATATGATGGTTTATCCAAAATAACTATTCTTTCTAAAAAACAAATCTTTTATTTCTCTTGATATTGTTTCTTCTACACTCAAGATTCAAAATTATTATACAAATTATAAAATTTTCTTTCTATTTTTGGAACCCAATGTTTATTCACGAATGAATATTTTATGAAATTATCATGAAACCCATTTTTCTATGGGTTATTTTATGACAAATATTGTTATATGTTCTATGTGGCATGCATGATTAAGTAAATGTTATGATGTGATGGGTGTGCCTGAGATTATATAAAACTTCAATTAATTGGGTAATATGATGTTTCTCATAAGATAGTGTGAAAAATGAATTAACATGATGTTGTCTTTGTCCACAATGATGATTTTATGATTATGTACATATGGTATGCATGAACATGATGCCTAATTTATTCACAACTATGTGTGGTTTTTGACCACTAAGACATGTTGTTTCCTTTTTTATAAATTGTAACATTCTATGACTATATATAATGCTTTCTCTCATGATTCTGATGATGAAATGTTTCTTATGTTATGATGATTATTATTATTCTCACCCCTGTAATATTGTTTCATGTTCATATCCATCATCTTACTAGGCTTTTAGCTAACCCCTTTCTTCAATGTATATACTCTGGAAAATACTTATTCTATGGAGTACATTAGGGACACTAAGAAGTTATATAATGAGGAATTAAATAATGTTTATGTTTTATTATGTAAAAGTTATGTATAAGCCTCATTCTCTAAAGACACTAAACTGTTTTATCCTGAATGTGTAACACTATTATGTTATTTATCTATAAAATGATGCAATAGTAATGTAAGGTTAATATGGGTCTCTATATTCGGTATCAAATAATGGTTTAGTAAATTGGGAAATTAGTATTAGATAACATTATTTAAAACCTTCAGTATGAGGATATGTATATGTAAGCACCCAAGAAGATATGTTTTAGAAAAATGGAAAACATAGTGATCCCACAAGATATGCCTTTATATTTAATTTAACAATGGAATAAATTATTTACTCATGACTTGTTGAAGTATGTTTTTTCAAAAAATTTATATTTTATAAAATAGTGGGAACCAAGAGAAACCATACCAACAACCTATTTGAGGGATAATGCAGTGATCTCCTAAGTGAAATCCCCAATGCCTTGGGGGATGAAGTTCAGAACATCATAGAGATGCTAACCCAGTTATCTCAGGATATAAACAATAAACTAAATAATGTGGAATGTCATCCTTCATGTAAGAGAGAAAAACTGGCTATTGAGTCTTTTATGTGGAAATGACCACCAATGTTTAGTGGATCTTCTGATCCACTAGTCAGAGAACAGTGGGTCAAATCAATGGAGAAGAACTTTTATATACTTCAGTATTCTGAGATGGGAAAGGAAAATCTATCCATCTATCATTTATATGGAGAGGTTGATCAATTGTGGGAGTTGATTAAGAACACTATGAAAATGGAAAAAATAAAGGGATAGAGTGGGAAGACTTTACGAATATATTTATTGACATGTTCTCCCATGAACTCTTCATACAAAGATGTGTTGAGAAATCTTAGAGTTCAAGAAAAAGTATGGTAAATATTTTATGTCTTTTGAATTAAATTTAAAAAGGATTACAAGGTACTCCTTGGGTAGTTTTATAACCAATAATAGAAAAATTGATAGATTATTTAGTTGTTTAAAACCACACCTTCGAAAGGATCTAGAATTTTGTGACTTTGGGAGTTATAAATAAGTTGTTCGATGTGCTCTCAATGTGTAGAAGGATTTTAGATAATGGTCCCATGGAAAAAAAGATAAAAAAATGAAAGATGTAATTTCAATTTATTTGATATAATAACAAAGGTGGAAAGAAAAATCTACCACTCCCATGTAAAAAATGTGGGAAGAAGAAAAATGGGAATTGCCTAAAAGTGACGGGGAAATGATTCAAGTGTGAGAGAGAAGGCTACTAAGATCATGAATGTTGAAGACACATGATGAAGTAAGACAATTAGGTAGAAGAAAGGAGAGAACCACCCATGGTTCAATGCTTCAACTATAGGGAGAAAGGGAATTATACAATCCACTGTACTAAAACCTGAGTCCTCAAGGGTAATCAATGTTAGTAGCCATAAAAGCCAAAGGAGAAATGGAAAGCATATTCCATCACTACTATATTGTTGGTGCTCTAAAATGATGTTGTTATAGGTATTATGGTTATTCATTAAATAATATCTAATTTACTATTTGATTTTGGTTCTACGCATTCGTTCATATCATGAAAGTTTAGTGGAACTATTCAAACACCACTTCAAATTGTGCAGGTTGAGTTATCTATGATAAAAAAAATGGGGAAATTATTCCATCCAATGTATATAACTCCTCTCAAGTTATTGTTTTTTAGACTGAACCTCCCATAATTTTATATTTTAATTCCTTTGGGGGATTTTGATTCTATTTTGTGCATGAATTTGTTATCTTTATATAAAGACAATATCAACTATCAAGAAATGGAGATCAATTTTCACATCCTGAAGCATCCTATAATTTTGTATAAGTGTAAGTATAAGGATTAATCTCCTTAAAAATAACCATATCAAGTGTGTATATTATTTCCTTATGATAAATCATATCTATATCAATTGATTGATACAAAAGAGGGAATCATGATCAAAGACAATCCCATTTTAGGGGACTATAATAATTTATTCCTTGAAGAATTTTCGGGTCTTACTCATAACTAAGAGGGTGAGTTCTTAATTGAAATTATTCTTGGATCTCTGCTTATATCAATGACACTATGTATAATTTCCACCATTGATTTGGTGGTACTGAAGAATCAATTATAATTGAATCTGGAAAAGGGGTTTATATGCCTGATTACTTCACCAAGGGTGTGCTAGTCCAATTTCTCATGAAAAAGGATGGGTCAATGCACCTGTGAATTGATTATCATGATCTCAACAAAATCATGATAAAGAACAAGTATCCCCTTCCATGGATAGATTAATTGTTTGATCAACTTTGTGGGGACAAGTATTTCTCTGAGGACCTTTGGTCGAGATACCACCAATTAAAGGTAAGTAAGGAAGATATTCCCAAGACTGCCTTTCTATCATGGTATGGACACTATGAGTTCATAGTGATGCCTTTTTGAATCACTATTTCTCCATAAATATTCATGGACGTAATGAATAGAGGCATTATCGATTACCTAGATAGATTTTTGGTAGTCTTTATTAATGATATTTTGATACAGTCTATGAGAAAGGGGGGCATGAGGAGCATTTAAATACTATGATAAAGACTTATTCAGGTAGAAACATTATTCAAAGTATAATAAATATTAATTCAGGATGGAGGAAGTGTCATTCTTGGGGTATGATATCACTAACCAATAAATAAATATAGAACCCTCTAAGACAAAGGAAATTAAAGAGTGGCCCAAGACAACATCTATAATGGATATCCATAGTTTCCTTGGTCTAGCTAGGTATTACCAGAAATTTATGTAGAACATATCATTAATGTAGAACACACTAACCATGATGACTCAAAAGGGAGAATAGTTTTTATGGACTAGTGAATGTGAATATTTCTTCAAATATTTAAAAATGAGGCTTATCACCTTCCCAGTACTCACACTTCCAGCAAGTGGGGAACTCTCCACGGTATACAATGATATATGAAATAAGGTATTAGTATTCTTACTGATGAAAAATAATAAATTGATAGCCTATGCCTAAATGTAATTGAAAATTCTTGAGAAAAAATACCCCACACATGATCTGGAGTTGCCAAATGTGATCTTGGCATTGAAAATATGGAGGCATTGTCTATATTTTAGAAGTGTAAGATATATAATGATTATAAGAGCCTAAAATATATATTCACATATAAGGATCTTAGTATGCACTAGTGAAGATGGTTAGATATAATCAAGGTTTATGATTTCTCACTCCACTACCATCCAGGAAGAGTGAATAAATTGGAAGATTGTCTATGTAGAAAGGATCCTGAAAAATTATCAATGATGAGAATTGAGAAGGATTCAATCTTCTTAGATTTATAATGGATGGACATGGGAATCATTAAGTAATGAAAATAATCAATCCTTTCTCAAATTATTTCTCAACCATCTCTCATAGAGAATATATAGAACACTCAATGAAATGATGTGGAGATCCAAAAAAAGGTATAATCCATTAGAAAGGGGAAATCCTATGAGTTCAAGATTTATGAGGAAGGAGTTGTACGATTTGGGTCATGAATATGTGTACCATCCAATCCATATACAAAGAAAGATCTTATAAGCGACGCACACAACTCAACCTTCCCTATTAACCCGGGGAGAAAAAATATGTATTGTGATCTCTAAGAGAGATATTGGTGAGACAATATGAAGACAGATATTATTAAATATACATCAAAGTGACTGGTATATTATTATGTGAAGGTTTAAAGAAAAAATAATAAGGGGATGATGCAACCATTACCCATACCAACATGGAAATGGGAAAACATCACTATGGACTTTGTCATAGGACTTCTGAGGAAATCCTAAGGAAATAATGCTATATGGGTTATTGTGGATTGTTCTACAAAGATAGATAACTTTATCCAAATTCAAGAGGACTTATAACTGGATCAACCTAAAAAAATATACATAAGATAAGTGGTAAGGCTAAATGGAGTACCAAAATTGATTTTATCTGATCTAGATATGAGACTCACCTCTATGTTTAGGAAAAGTCTTCAACATTCTCTAAACCCTGAGATAAACATCCGTTCAACTTATCATCCTCAAACTAATGACCAATCTAAACATAATATTCAGAAATAGGATGAAATTATGTGAGAATATAATATAGACTTCAAAGGAGTATAGGACCAATATCTATCTATGGTCAAGTTCTCTTATAAGAACAGTTTCCACTCGAACATTCAAATGGCTCCATATGAATCCCAACATGTGAAAAGATTCAGAACACAAGAATTTTGCAGTGATGTCAATTAACATAAGTATATAGGACCTGAAATGTTATATGAAATGGAGAAAAAGGATAAAACCATTTAGCTAAACATCAAGGAAGACCAAAAATAATAGAAGAGCTATGAATACAATCATTTATAAGACCTTGAGTTTGAGGTCGGAGGCATGTTATTCCTCTTCAAATCTCTAAGGAAGAGGATCATGAGATTTGGGAAGAATTGAAAACTAAGTCAAAGGTACATCTACCTCTTTGAGATTCTTTATTATGTTGGAGCTATGTCATATTGACTATAAATTCTACCTACCATGTCCCAAGTACATGATTTATTCCTTTTATCACTCTTGAGGAAGTACATACCAAACTTCTCACATGTACTAAATTCAATGGTTGTATAGTTGGAAAATGACCTCTCTTATGAGGAGAAACCAGTGAAGATATTGGACCATATAGACAAGGTTTTGAGAAAAAAGACTAATCACATTTCCAAAGTACTATGGAAAAATCATAAGTACGAATATTAATCATGGTAATCATAGGAATCAATGAAGTAGAAGTACCCTCACCTATTTTTGTAAAATAAAATTTTGAGGGTGAAATTTCATAGTGGGGAAGAATTTAATGAACTAAAATTTTATCAATGGAAATTTGGTTATTATAATTATGAAATATAATATAAATCACAAAAAATCACATATATAACACAATAAAAACTCTATAAATGATGAATTAATGAAAGAATAGGTATTTCTAGTAGTTAAGGCACTTATACAAATAGAATAGTATATTGACATTTGGAATAATAATATGACCATTTGGAATATTAATCCAAACAATATAATAGTACCTCATCTATGAAAGAATAAATAAAATTTAGGCATCTTATAAATGATAATATGATATAACTATACCATATTATAAGTAAATAAATGTTTTAAAATTTATTAATTACTCGTTGGTATTTTTATAAATCACAAATGTTTATTTTCAATTTTATAATTAATATAATGTGTTAAAAGAAAATTTATTTTCATAAAATAGATTCATAAATTAATATTTTTTGTCTTATGATTATAATATAATTTTATGAGACCTGAATTAATTTTTCAATGTATTATAAAACCACTTATAATTTTAAAATCTGTATTTTCCAAGTAAATGAGGATTTTATTTAAAAATTCAATTCCTCATATTTAGAAAATTAATTTCATAAAATGGAGTCAAATTTTATAATTCTAAAAATATAAAAATGGTTTGGGTGAATTTTTGGTATTTTTCTAAAATAGTTTATTTTTTGGTGAATACTGAAATACAATAATTTATGATATTTACCAAATACATGAATTATTGATTCGTATATGATGTATGGATGATTTATGACCATAATATAAAATGGTTTTTCATTATTTTAATATATTTAGTGATTATGTTCAAACTATTGATACTCTTGATCCAAAATAAAAATATAATGAAAAAAATAATGAAAAACACCCCTCGCATCCACCATAAATACCACCCCTCAAAACCTATTCTCCTCACACCTAATAAGTGTTTATGGTTTCCCATTTTTTGACCAATACTCTTCCCAATACTCATACCCATTTATATAATCATTTTTTCACAAAATTACTAAAATGATTTTCTCTATTGAGGTTCTCAAGGAGGAGAAATCAAGAGGTAAAATCCTCTTTCTTTTTCTTTTAATTTCATTCAATTTAGTTTCCTTTCATATTCTCTCATCACCTCACCTAATAGAAGTGTAATGATAAGTAAATTATCCTCTATATACTGTAATTTTTTTAAGTTAATGTAATAATCCATCATCAAGCCTCATATCCTATCTCTTTTATTCTAAAAATGAAAACATCATTTGTAAGGTGTTGATTTATTACCTTCATGGATGTCAAGTTTTAATTTTCCATTGGAGCCTTAAAGGATTATAATAAGAAAATTATAATGGGTGAAAAAATATTTTAAAACTTATGTTATAATATTTTTTATGTTTTATAACTAACATATATGAATAATGATAAATAATAAAACAAAACGAGTTTGTTATGATCGAAAACTTCCAAAATTAATCTAAACGATTATCATTAACATGTTTTTTAATGAATCATCCTAATATATAGAAAAAAATAATATATAAGACCAATTAAGATTATGGGAGTTAAATAATAACAATTATTTTTAATTCGAGAAAATTTTACCCATTTTATAGGATCTACCAAGCATGCATACAAGTGAACTGATCATGAAAACTAAGAAAATGAAAACTCCAAAATGATAAAATTAAACTCTATAACTCATGATAATTTCAATAAATTAATATAATAAAATTATAATGAATCAAATAAATATATAATAGTTTATATATTTATTAATTATTTATTCTAATTTTATTATCCAATATATTAACGTGAATAAATCATTCAGACTTTAGGTAAGGGGATTCTGGAACCCAATTTCTTTTCTTTGGGTTATTTCTCTTTCATGGAAAATTTCAGTGTGGATGTTCTTTAAAAATTTATAAAATATATATTCATTTATTCTCAATTTCTCTATTCTAGGATATAAATGTTTCTAATCTAATTTTATAACATATACAATTTTTTTTCAAAAATATATATTCTGTCCAAAAAACACATTGTTTACTTATCTTGAGATTGTTTCTTCTTCACTCAAGATTGATGATTATTATAACAAATATTATATTTAATTTTTATTTAGGGAACCCAATGTTTATTCATGAATTAATACTTTATGAAATTATCATTAAACCCATTTCCTTTCCATGGGGTTTTTTATCATAAATATTGTTATATGTTCTATGTGGCATGAATTATTATGTAAATGTTATGATGTGACAGGTGCTCCCAGAATTATATAGTGCTCTAATGCATTGGGTAATGTGATGTATCTAATGAGATAATTTAAAAAATGGGTGAACATTATGATATATTTTTTCACAATGATGATGTTATGATTATGAACATATGTTATGCATGAACATGATGTTATCTTTATTCACAACTATTTGTGGTTTTTGACCACTAAGACTTGATGTTTCATTTTAATGAAATTACACATTACATGAATTTATCTAATTATTCATCTCATTATTATGATTATTATCCTATTAATATTTTACTATAATGTTGATTATTCTCTCCCATTTAATATTCTTTCATTTTCTTATCTATCCTCTTACTAGGATTTTAGGTCACCCCATACTTCAATGTATATCCTCAGGTGACTAATTATTCTATGGAGTACATGATGGCCACTAATAATCTAGAGAATAAGTAATTAAATAATGTTTTTGTTTTATTATGTAAAATTTATGTGTAATCCTAATTTTCCTAAGATAGAAAACCAATTGATCCAAGATTTATAACACTATTATGTTGTTTTAGCTCTAAAATGATGTAATAGTAATGAAAGAAAAAGATGGAATGCTATATAAACTAAAATATAAGGGTAATTTTGAAAAATAAAATTACTGATATCATATTTTATAAACAAATTTTAACATTATCTTATTCCACCTTCGAAACTATGTCCATTTGGAAGCATTTGTCTTGGGAATTACATCATCATTTTGGTTTCGTTTTGTGAATTTCCAAGTGGGTTCCCTCCCCCACTTATAAAAGTAAACATCCTCTATTTTCACATCCACACTTAAATATCCTTTGGAATTAGTCAATACTTTACTAAATCCATTCATTAAACCCCTCCTCATGACTTAGAGTTCATGTTTTGATCAAAAATCCATCATATGAAGGTTTTATGTATAAATAAAAAGAGGCTCTCTGAAGAAGATGTCTAATTCTTAACCATGAATTTTATTTTTATTTCATCCTTAAAATCCTTAAAATCATATAAAAATATTTTGAAATAATAACATAATTTTATTACATATAATCAGATGTTATTATGTTAATAACATAACCTATATTAATCTTATCCTCCTTTATATGGGAAACAAAACCATTGATCATGTGTACAGAATCCTACTGCCTTGCAAATTGATGTAATTATTTTTCCATCACTGCATCTCATGGATGGATATAATGATGGATTTAAAGTATATATATATATATATATATATATATATTATTTTTTAATTAATTATAATTCTTGAATTATAACATCACATCTACCTTCTTATCTTCCAATTCATTGAAAATGATAACATCACTCATGTGTATGTGTGGGCTATCGCCTCCACGATGAAATGAAATAAATTATTAATTTTATTTTGACATAGATGGTAATAAGAATAGATTTAATGAATATATGTGATAAAAAAATTATTATTTATGGGTGAATTATTATATACCTTTAATTTATTCCATCTTTCTAAAAAATGGAATCAACGTTCATGTGTACGTACGACCTACCATCTCCATGAACTGGATAATTAATTTATAAGTATCAAACTTTTAAAAATGACTCTAAATATGTATAAAATTAATATCTATATTAATTATAAAATGATTAAAATTTTGGATATAACGAAACCATAATCAAAGTACAAATACAAAAACTACTGAACCAAAACATTTATAAAAAACATAGTTATTGCCCGAAATAGATATTTTAACACATAATTTCTAATAAAAAGGTGATAAAAGACAATAAGAAAAATCATATAAGGTATGATATATGTAAACATGGTTCTGGAATAGATTTATAATAAACCTATATTTATTCAACATGAGGTTCAAAATTGTACAAATAATGTCATGACTCGTTGTATGATATTTTCATATCACTTTAAATTTTGTATGAAAAATTGCATATTCACCACTTAGTTCTTTTTTGTTGTGTATATTTTGGCCATGAATATTTTTTATTATGATTCTCATAAAATTTAATTGGATATTCATATCCATATATGTTTCTCTCTTTCATGAGGTATTTATTTTAATGTTAATAAAGTGGTAATGATTTTATGTTAAAATCTTATTGTTTATCGGGATTATTTATGGTTATGATTCAATGATGAAATATTTTTATTTATCTCTCAATAAACTCATATAATTTATTATCCTCTGATTATTTCTAGAAATCACATGATTTACTTTCATTTTCCACTCTTTATTTACTAAAGAGACTAATTTTTTTTAAGGAAAACCAACTTTTTCTCTCTTCGGTTGAAAATCTATTCTGTTCAATGTCAATGCTTTATAAAAATGTTTTAATTTGTTTATTATTATATTGTGATTTTTAAATTCATTTTCCCCTTATTTTACTTTTTATGAAATTTTCTAAATGAAATCTTCATGTCATTTTCTGAATAATATACATTTGAATTTTTATGTAAAATATAAAATAAATATTCGATTTAACATATATGGAATGAATGGTATTTCCCACCATTATGATAGATAAATAATTTTAAGATTCATTTAAAATATTCCATAGTTATTTAAAAAAAATTATTTCTCAAATACTTTTAAAAAAATATTAATTTTTAAGTTATTTTAAAAGTGTAAGGGTTATTTTCTCTAAGGTTGTTTTCAATGATCTTTCAATGGTATTTCTATTCATCATTGAAAACAACCCTAGATTATACTTATGATATATTGGGAATATGATCCAATGATACTATTCCTATTATTTCAATATATAGTTTATTATTATTATGACAATATGATTAGGAAACCAGTTTCTTTTCCACAAGTTATGCTTATGAAACTCGTTTCGCTTCGACAGGTTATGCTATGATGAATAATTTATGAAAATAATTTCCTTTCTATGAGTTATGATATGATGAATGTTTTATGATCTTTCAGCACACATATGTATGATTTTCTTTAAGTAATGGGTGGGTCCAAAATTATATTTCCCTAAAATTCATTAGATAATGATGAATATCTTGTGAGTTAAACAAGAATTTCATGGTAAGTAAACCAAGATCAATAAGGGAATCTGTCCACTATGATTATCTTGGGAGTGGAAATTGACTACAATGATGGTTTGGATAGTGAACCCATTCCACTATGATAGTTTTTTCAATGAACCTTAACTACTCAGGAAATAATTTTCTATGCTTTTGTGTAATCCACAAATCTATGTATTATGCCAATTATATGCTCTAGTAGATTAGGTTCTTTTCTTATTTTTTATCCATGACTTATGAACAATTATGATTTATTCCAATACTCAAGATTATGATATATGACATATAGGGTATGTGTTTTAAATGATATTTTTGTAACAATTCATAATGATAAAGGGTTAAATGGAAAAATGACATGACTCAAGTCAACAAGGAAAACCTTTCTTTTTGAGAGAATGCCATATTAGAATCCCAAAATTAAGCATGATTGGACATGAGTAGTGATCTATATGGGTGACATTCTTGGAAGTTTTATAGGGTGTGTGTGGGTATGGAAAAATTATACTAAAAAGAACATGTGTGGGATTGTCGGGACAATCATTAGTATGATGACACGCTTGGACATGTGGATGGGCCGAAGAGAGGGGACCACATGTCTGCAGGGAAACTGCTGGTACCTGGTGAGCCAAGATCTAACAACCATGTTAAGAAAGGGTGTTTGTACTGTCAATAGGGCCTAGTTGTTACATTTGGTATCAGAATAGAAAACTATTCTTAAGTATAGTGTTACTTCATGGATGATATATAGGTTCCAAAATGAGTAAGTTATTCTCTAGGGGGGTGGAGAGATCACTCAAGGAAAAGTCCTTTAAGGAGGTGGTTTGTGGGGGCTTCTCAGAGGAAGAGGCTAGTTTTGTCTATATCCCTCCGATTCAGATGGAACAATGAAGGGAGGAATGTTTGAATGGGGATCCGATAGTGGTTGTCTCTGGGAAAGAGTTGGATTGTGTGGCGATGTTTCATAGGTTAACTCTGGTTTCTAGGTTTGGTCCTGAGAAGCCATCACTAGAGGTGTTCAGGGAGTTTGTTGGCTCTTGGGTCCTCCAGCATAGGGAGATGATCTCGGAGTTATCAAGGTTCTCTTTCTGCATTCATTTTTCCTCTAGGGGTGATTTTGTGTAGGCTTGGGAGAGGGAGTGAAGGCTTTGTGGTCCTCACAAATTTTCTATGTCTCGATGGGATTGGGAGTGTCACTACGGAAAAGAATCCTATATGGGGGAAGTGTAGATAAAGCTCCCTAGGCTGCCTCTCCCACTCCATAATCTGTCAATTCTGATGGTAGTGAGGAATGATTTGGGGAGTTTCCTTTGCGTGGATGAGAAGATGGAGCATCTGTTGGATTCGAGTAACCCGCGAGTGTTTATTGAGAGGAACATTGCACGGAAGTTCCCATCATTCATAATGATTCGTTCTACAGAGGGATTTGTATGGTGGAAACGCTTTGTGTTTCTATCTCCCTTGAGATTATGCTCGGCTCGTGGGTTCCAAGGTCATATTTTGGAGTTTTGTAGGAAAGGGAAGGGGGACTATCAGCTCTGGGGTGTCTTTGCTTCCCAGTTGCATCCTTTGAACTCAGTTGATGTTCCTGGAGGTAGCACATGTGGTTTGAGGGTACAGAAGGTCCGACAGGATGTCGCGAAGGCGACGTTGGTTAATCCACCGACATCAGCTTTGGAGGGGATTAGGCTAAATGATACGGTGCTTTCGGTTTGAAATTCAAATTATGTTAGACCTGGGATGGTTAAGAAATGTTTTGTTTCTGAACTGAGGAAGAAGGTCAGTTTGGTGTTATAGGATGTCACGATTCCTGGTTGGTGGATGTTGGGGGCAGATGAGGGGTCCTCGTCAGGTCCAAATCCAAGCTCATTTGAAGTGTCTCCTTTAGAGAAGCCCTCCTTCTCTTTTAAAGGGAAAGATCATATGTTTGATGAGCCTATTCCCTACATTCTGAGGAGGTTATATCCAACTTTTATAGAGGTGAGCATTTCTTCGATGTTGTCTCCAAGTTTGTTGAAGATGACACTATTGGCATCTATTGGTTGTGGTGGCATCTGTCAGTTAGTTCCTTCGTTTAATGGCCTTCCAAAGGGGGTCAAGAAATAATTTTTGGAGGTCTAAAAGTCACCTCTAAGATTATTCATGGTTTCTTTGGCTCGGTAGAAGGATCCTCCTTCGTCACCCCTAGTGATGTTGGAGAACCGGTTTTCCCTTCTGGAGGAAGAGGATTTCCCGATGAAGAAGAAGGTACTCGTGCCAAAGGGGGGTTGCTCCTTAGTGGGGCCTTATCTCCTGGTGATGTAGTCAATGTATAAGGAGGTTTGTTTCAAATATTTGTTTGTTCTGAGTTCAGGTCTTAATACCCATCGGGTGGGTAGTTTTCTCCAGTAATGTCTTTGATTATTATCTGGAATGTTCAGGGTCTGGGGGGTCGGGTGAAGTGTTCATTTTCAGTGAATGAATCAAGGACATGCAATGCTTTGATAATAGTGGTTCTTGAACCCAAATAGGATCTGAGAAAGATCAATTTTTTTTCTAATAGGGAGGGGTTTGGGTGTTACTTTCATGGGCATCTAGTTAAGAATCACGTTTGGGTTTTTTGGTAGAGTATTCTTCAAGTGGATCTCATTCAGGTGGAGGAGAAATGTGTCATAGTGAAAATTTGGTTCAGAGGTCTAGAAATTTTGTTTTCCTTCGTATATTCTAGTACTGACTATTTGGAAAGGCACAGCCTGTGGGAGTATCTAGGTTCCTTTGAGGCAGCTGGTTTGTCATGGTTTATAGGTGGCGACTTCAACTCTCTTGTGGACATCTCAGAAAAGAATGGTGGTAAAATGGCCAATAACCATTGTATGATGGATTTTAGAAACTTTATTTCTAGTAAGGGGCTTCTGGATCTGGGTTTTTATGGGAGAAAATATAAGTGGTGTAATAACCAAAGAGGTAATAGTCGGATATGGTGTAGACTGGATAGGTGCCTAACCAATATTCGGGGCCTAAAATCATTCTCATGCACCTTGGTTTCACATCTGTCATAGGGGATATCAGATCAATCTCCATTACTCATGGAACTGAAGGTTGGTAGTGGGGATAGTAAGGTCTTTTTGCACACTGTGAATTGGTATAGTAGGGAGGGGTTCATGAAAATGGTGGAAGATTCCTGGAATCTGGAGACCGAGGGAAGAGAATGGGTGGGACTTTCAAGATGTCTGAAGAGACTCAAGAATGATATTATCAGATGCTTTAAGTTTTCAACTTCCTCAGATAGCTTAGTGGAGGCTCTACAAGGGGAGATTGACCGATTGGAATGGTTTATTCGACAAAACTGGGATGATTCCATCTTCCTTCGGCTTTGTGACAAGGGACCCTTTCTAGTGAAAATAATCCTGGAGGTCAAGAGCGGGCTCAGGCAGGGAGCTAGGGTGAGGTGGCTCAAGGAAGGTGATAGGAATAACCATTTCTTCCATGATTTTATAAATGAGAGTCTAAACTTGAAGGTCAATATTAGGTTGGAAGATGGATCATTCTCCCCTTATGTGGATGTTGTTGGGAGGATTGTGTTGGATCACTTCAAATTACTTTTGTCAGGTGATCGGGAAGTGAACTCGGGGGAGGTAGGATCCAATGATGAGTAGGAGGATTTCATTCAGAATATTTCCAGGAGGGTGGTCAGGGGGAATAATGAGATGTTGAAGGCTATCCCATCTAGGGGGGAGGTGTGGGAGGTGGTTCGAAGCATGTCTCCAAAGAGTTCTCCCAGCCCAGACGGGCTTCCTGGGGCCTTCTATGTGGCGGCTTGGAGCTTTATGCGGCAGGCTATCTCTGATGTAGTCCAGTATTTCTTTAGGTGGTGTGCCCTCAACAGGGGTATGTGTGCTTCTAGAATGGTGATTTTACCTATAGTGAAAGATACATCATCTATATCCTAGTATAGAACAATTTTTCTATGCAATGTATCATACAAGATATTGGCTAGTTTACTAGAGAGAAGACTAAATAAGGTAATTACCAGTATCATTTCTCTAGAACAACATGGGTTTGTTCAAGGCAGAGGTATCCAGGGGTGGCGGGTGTGGCTCAAGAGTTTCTAGAGGATGTGAACAAGAAGGTGGTGGGGTAAAATGTTATTTTTCAAGTCGATATGGAGAAGGTGTATGACAAGCTTAAATGGAGTTTTATAATTTGAGTCCTGAGGGAGCTCAGGTTCCATGAATGGGTTTTTGATTTATGATTTCGTTGTTTCTCCTCACCCTGGATATTTCTTTCTCTTCTAGGGAAGGGGTTTGTATTTTTCATTAATGTGAGGGGTGTGAGGCAAGGGGACCCCATTCCCACCTTCTTGTTTATCATTTCTTAGGAATCTCTATCCCAAAACCTCCAAATAGGGCCGCTAGATTGGAGGTTTCTACCTTATATCTTGCATTCCTCAGATGAATCCTATTCCCACCTGATGTTTGCTGATGACTTTATTATTTTTCATAATGGCAGGAGGTTATCATTGATTAATTTCATGCTGATCATGGGGTGTCAATAGTAGTGTGAGTGGACAATAGGTTAATAGAAGGGAAAAAAAGTCTTTATTTCTACTAAATTCCCAAGGAGGAGGGCCTAAATCATACAAGAAATTATGGGGGTGCAATAGAAACAGCTGTCAATATTGTATCTTGGGGATCCAATCTCTATTGTCTGGGTGAAAAAGTCCTTCTTTGAGGATTTGATTAATAGGATGGCTTGGAGGATCTATAACTAGAAAAATAGGTTTCTTTCCTTTGGGGGATTGGTGGCTTTGATAAATAGTGAGGTTTCTTCGATCCTGATGCATGTATTATCTATCATCACCCCTCCTAAAGGAATTATTTCTTCCAAGTAGATGATTATAAATATATTTCTGTGGGATTCCAATGATACAGGTAAGGATCATTGAGCTTCTTGGTCTTAGGTGGAAAAACCGGTTGAGGAAGGAGGTGTCAGGATAAGAGAGTTAAATGTTTCCATGTAATCTATGCAGGCACGGTTAGCTTGGGATTTTTTGGTGGGTAATTCATTTTGGGAAAAAACTATAGGAATAAAATACGGAAAGAAATGGGAGGAATGGGACAGAAGGAAACTATCTAGGTTGGGGAAAACAATGGTGTTTCATTTAGATATCTTCTAGGATTCTTCTCCTTGGGTGATTGGCCATGGGGAGGTGAACCTTTGGAGGTACAACTATCTTGGAGAGAAGCAATATTTCCCAGGGTTCCCTGGTCTGGATTTGTCTGTGGGAGAGGCTTGGAAGCATCCAAGGTTATTGGAGTCCCTTTCCATCTTGGATCATAAAGAGATGCTTAAATATATTTTTTCTCTCAGAGAATGAATACTAGTTATTCTTTTCCGAGGCTAGATATGGGTTCTTTATCATTGATGACTTTCATGGCCTGATTCGATAGGACAGAAGCTGAGATGAATGGGGTGAGTGGTTGTGGTGTAAGGAGATAACTTCGAAGATGTGTTTTCTAGTTTTGAGAGATCAAATCCAGGCCTTTCCCATGGAGAATAACATCTAAAAAAAGGTATACATTTGGCGTCCCGGTGTTTCCGTTGCAGTAGTCATCAGGTGGAATCGATTGTCCAACTATTTATTGGAAGTGAATATGTGTGATCTCTCTAGGATATATTAGATAGATGGGGTAATTATAGGGGTTCTTGTAACTCCAAGAAAGAGTTTTTTGAAGGGTGGTTTTTGGGAGAGGAGCATAATGGAATGGAGACCAAGACCCGCAGCACCATCGTAGCCTCCATTTTCTGGACTATATGAGAGGCGAGAAATAAAGTTAGATGGGAGGTTAGGAATTAGGTTTCTCTCATACTAGTGTTAATGAAGGGGCTTCTATTTGAGTAAGAGTCTCTAATGAAGGGGGGCCAAATTATTTTGTGGTCTTCAGTTCTGTGTATGGTATGGTGGCTCGACTGAGGATACATGGAGGCTGGGTAATATGGAACCTTCAAACTAACGACCTTAAACATAATTTGTATGGGTCGTTAATGAATGGGAAGATGCGTGGGGCAGGGGGGTGGTTTGGGACATTAGTGTTTCGGTTTTAGTGGCCTTTAATAGCTTCCATGGTTCGAGTAATTCATTGGGAGTGAAGGTACATTGGTTACTCATCGGTGTTATGCTATGAAAAAGGTTATTATTGGTCATTATGGAAGTGGAATCAGACTCTAAGGTGTTGATTCAGGCCCTCTAAGGGAAAGGTGATGTTACTTGGTGTTTGACTTACCTTGTTTGTGGTTGTGGAGTGGATTTTTCTAATGAATGTGTAGTCCAACATATTCCCAGGGAGGCCAACTTTGTTGCAGACACTCTTTCTTGGGTGAGTTTTCATGATGCCCCATTGTTGGTTTTCTCTGTAATGGGATATTTACCCCAGGAGTGTATTGGTATTGTGATGGGGGTGCCTTGGGGATCCATCATTTTAGACCGCCTTGAATGCTTGTACTTGTATGGTTCTTTACTTTTGAATAAAATAAATAAAAGTTCAGCCAGTCAGACGTTAAGAAGGTGAACCTTTCTTTTCCAGAGTCAACCTAATTTGAACTCCACAATTAAGAGTGATAGGCTTGGAGTAATGATCAGGATGGGTGACATTCTATGAATTTTCCCAAGGTGAGTTCAAGTGAGGAAAAAGTACAATGGAAAGAACATGTGTTGGCCTATGGGGATAGTAATTAGTCAGATGACCCATTCAATCATGTGGGTGGGCCCTAGGAACGGGACCATGTGTCTTCGGGGCAACTGGTGGTACCTAGTAGGCCAGGACCTAATGACCCTACTAAGGTATGGTGTATGTGATGTTAGTGGGGGCCATTTGTTATAATTTTTATGTTCATATACCCTTATTCTCATGTTATTTTGATATATCCTTTTTTACACTTATAGAGTATCTAAGTTCACCATTTCTTATGTATCTTTTCTCTAGTTAATGAAGAATGTATTATGTAGGATATGTCTAAGAAGGGTTCTAGTTAGAATGTACTTATTGGAATATGATGTAGTTCACATACGACTCGGTTTTCTATGTATCTATGTTTCAAAAGGTGCTATACCTATATGATTCTGGCATGGATTTTAATGTAATGTAAGTAATATTCATATAATGAGATGTAATATCAATGTAGGAATGGTCTAAGTCATTATAGTTGGTATCAGAGAAAGGTTTTGTTAACCTTTGTATACCAGGATGAGAAAACATTAGTGAGAACCCTAGGGATAAGTAAAAGTATAGGAATGTGCCTTCAGATTTTGGTAATGTATAATGTGAGTGGTTTATATGAAATTACTTCCCTATCATTATACTACAAGTGGATATGGATTTGACACAATTGTACCTAGGGTAAATAACTTTGAAAATGGTGTGTTGGGATTTGATGTGATCGTCACCAGGTGCATGATAATGGTCCATACTACACACCTAGTTTGATACTCCTAGGGGATATGTTTTGGAAATTAACAAACTATTTAGGAACCATCATAAAGGATTTCAATAAATGATGACCATGAATGACCTAGGTTAAACTGAAGATATCATAGATTGAAAATAATTTGTCATGACTTAGATTTCCTATAAATTATTTTTCATGATTATATGGTTTCCAACTATGATTATTGTTTCTCACACTATGATTTTTTATTTTGTTCGATGGATAGAACCTGGACGAATCATGTGAATGATGATTACGACACAAAATGAAATTATTTTCCTCCTAAAAAAATAAATTTTAAGGGAGATGGAATGAAAAATATAATTGTTGTGATCTCAGAACTTTCTTAAGATATGAGTCATGTTGAACTTCAAAATGATAAAAGGAGGGAATAATGTTCTATCGAGTCCGTCATGAGGCAACTCCCACCATCATTTAGTGGTTCCATTGATCCACTAGTTATCGGGTAATGGTTCTATAACATTGAAAAAATATTTTCTATTCTCCAGTGTTTGGAGCATAAACGATTCATTTTTTTTATCAATCATTTGGAAGGTGAGGTTGATCAATAGTGGATTATTATCAAGAATACAAGTGAACTTGAAGAAATTGAGTCCATATATTAGGATGATATTTATAGATTATTTTTAGTACATACTTTCCTTGTATTATTTTTATGAAAATAGATAAGTAATTCCTTGAGAAGAAACATAAAGATAATGAATCTATTGGTACATATGTGGAAAATTTTATAAGACTTATGTTGTATGATTTTAGAGTTACCATCCAACCTAAAATTAAGGTTGATAAATTCTTCAGTGTCTTGAACCCAAATATCTGAAGGGCACTATTCATAAGAGACTTTAGTGGATATGAATAAATCTTTTGATGTGATATCATGATATAAATGGAGATTGGTGTTACCCATAAATCTCATGGGTTTGATAAAAAAATAATGATGCAGTTCAAATAAAACACTAGAAACCACGGATAAAAGAATATTAGATTCCCTTTATACTTGATGTGTGAAAGGAAATATGGAGGAAATTGTCTTATGGGGACTAGGAAATGACTCCTGTGTAAAAAAAAATTCAACAAGGGGATGATTTCCTATGTGATGTGGAAAAATTATGTAATGATGTGAATAGATACATATATATAATGAATGCACCACTGACACCCTAGTTTTTCAAATGTATTGATTATGGGAATTATGCTAACCAATGATCAAATATGATGGTTAATGACGATGATCAACACCCAAAACCTCTTATTCCTATAGACAATGTGATATTTCATCTGATCACTATGTTTTATGAGGGGTATGATAATAAATTGGGGAAATGTACACTTACAGTCATTTTTAGAACTATTAATGTCTTATTTTACCCTGGATCTACCCACTCTTTTATATATAAATAATTTTCAATGGGTATCAAAATGATACCCCAATAAATAGATGTTTAATTAGCAGTGAAAACATCTAATGGAATTATAGCCACATATCATGTATATAATTCTTCTCTAGTTTACATTTTTAGGAATTTAATTCCTATAAATCTTGTTATTCTCTCAATGGATGAATTTTATGTTATCTTATTCATGGAATGAAATTATCTACATAAATCCCACATCAATTTCCAAGGAAGTTAATTCATGTTTGATATTCCTAACCAACCTATGATAATCTATCAAAATGATGATAAATATGAACTTTCCAAAAAAATTCATCCATTATATACACCTTAATTCAAATTCAAAATGGGTGTTTATCTTAGATGGTCAGTGAAAAACTCAACATAAAAAATATTCTTTTTGTGTGGGATTTTGTTGTAGTTTTTATGAAATTTATACCCAGACTACTGTCGATTCATGGAGTTGAGTTCTCAATAGGAGGCATACCTAGTGACACACCTATTTTGAAGACTCCCTATAGAATGTACTTGTTTGAGTTGTACAAATTAAGGAAAAAACTCTCGGAGAATCATAAAAAAATATTTATTCAGTTATGTGTGTCTCCTTGAGGTGAACCTTTTATTTTTTTCAAGAGGAAACAAATACTATCCTAGATATTCATTGATTATTTTTAACTAAACATGATCACAATCAATAACATGTATCAAACCTCATGTTGATTACTTATTTGATCTACTGTGAAAATATCAACACATTTCCCAGATTGACCTTCATTCATGATATCATTATTTGAGGGTCATGATGAGGATATAATCAATGAAGTATTCAATAAAAGATACATACACTATTAATATATAGTGATACCATTTGGTCTTACTAATTTCCCCTATATCATTATATATTTAATGAATAGAGTCTCTAGACACTACCTTGATCTGTTTTTGATAGTATTTATAGATGATATTATATATATTAAATGATAAAGGAAGAGCATGAAGATCACTTAAGAATTGTTCTAAAGCCTATGAGTAAGGATAAGATGTTTTAAATAATTATGTGTGAATTTTTTCTATAAAAATTTTCATTTTTTAGTTAAATAATCTCATGAGAGTGTATATCTGTATATCTATTAAAGACTAAAGTTATTGAATGTTGGCCCATACCAACCAATATGTCTATCATCTGATGTTTTATTGGTTTGACTGGATATTATCGATGGTTTTTAGAGAATTTCTCATGACTATCTTGTGAAATCACCATGTTTACTCATAAGGGGACCATGTTCCTTTTGAAAAATAAATGTAAGGAAAATTTCAAGGAACTGAAGAGAAGGCTAGTCACCACACATGTGCTTATATTAACATGTATTATAGAAGATGTTATAATATATAATGATACATTGATGAAGATATTTTTATGTTTTCTCATATATTTTTAACATATGTCTCATGAAAATTGAAGGTTCATGAGAAAAATTATCCAACACATGATTTGGAGTTAGCTGTAAAAGTATTTAATTTAAAATATGGTGATTTTGTATTTATATAAAAAGTTTTCATATATATAATGATCATAAAATTTTAAAATATATATTCAAACATAAGGAAGTGAATATGTGATGGGGAATATGGTTGAAACTGATTCAATATAATGACTACTTAATACATTAACTCACTGGGAAAGCAAAAAAAGTGGTTGATGATTTGATTAAAAAAATATCATGCTAGTGTATCTATGATGTGGATCGAAAAAGATACAATAATTTTAGTTTTCAAAATTATATTTTTATAAATCATGAAGTAATGGGAGAAATATTATCTTTATCATATGAGCTTTCAACCATTTATCCATGTGAAGATTAAAGAGGGATAAAAGGAAGACTTAGAACTATAGAAGAACGTGAGAAATGTTACTGGGTTTAACCTTTAATACAATGTGATGATATGGTTCAAGAACCATGTATGTGTCCTATCCATAATATATTTAAAGAAGGTGATATTGGACGGGTCTTATAGTTCCTCATTCTATATTAATCATAGAAGTAAGAAGATGTATATATTTATGAAAGAGTATTTTGTTGTGATCAAATGAAGAGAGATATTGCAGAGATAATATATCAGTGATTGTTATGTTAGAAGGTTAAGGATGAGAGATAAAAGTATAAGGGGGTGTTAAAAACATTACCCATAAAATAATGTAAATGAAAAAACATCACTATGTATGTTTTCATCAGATTCCCCAACAAATCGAAAGGCCATAGTGTTTTTTGAGCTGTAGTTAGTCACCTTAAAAATAAAGAACACTTCATTTCTACCATTGAATATTTCCCTAATGATTCGATTTTAAAGATATAAATTAATAAAGTGGTATGGTTGAATCATGTATCACAAACTATTGTGTATGATCAGGATCCATGATTTATATCAATGTTCTGGTGAATTATTAAGTAGGCACGGGATTGGGAGTTATGTTTCAGCACAGTTTATTATCCTCACATAGATGAACAGTTTCAGTGAACCATTCAAAACTGAGAGGAAATACTGTGATCTTGTTCTTTGGAATTCAAATGCGGTTGGGATCAACACCTTCCTCTAGTTGAGTTTTCTTACGATAATATCATTCACTCAAGCATTATAATGACTCCTCATGAATACATAAATAGAAATAAGTGTAGAACTCTAAAATATTGGGATGAAGTTAGAGAGATAAATATTTTGGGACTTGAGCTAGATGAATAAATGATAGAGAATTTTATATCTATTCAACAACACATAAGATCACAACAATGTTGATAGAAAATTTATGCTGATAATCCTCAATCAGATCTGAAGATTGAAGTTGGTGATAGGATGTTTCTGTGAAATTATCCATGGAAGAAGGATATGATATTAATGAGGAAATGGTAGTTGAGACTGAGGTATATTGTCCACTTATATATGCTAGATGGATTAGGGAATGCAGTTTATCGGTTGGTGCTTCCACCAAACCTCTCTCAAGTTCTCGATGTGTTTTATATATATCTCCTGAGAAAGTACATACCTGAACCTTCACATGTATTGAACTAAGAGGTCATACCACTGGATTAAGAACTCTCTTATGAGAAAAAACTATTGGAGATTATGGATCATATAGATAAATTTCTATCAAATATTACCACTCACCTTGTCAAATTTTTGTTGAGAAACCAATAATTTAAGGAACTACATGGAAACATAAGGATTTGATGAGGTAGAAGTATCCTAGGTTGTTTGTATAAAAGTGGTATAATTTTTATGGTGAAATTAGTTATAGGGGGGTATAATGTAACACTGTAAGATTTAATAAAATAATTTTTTGAAATAAATTTAATTTCTTTGATAGAATTCATTACATGCAACACTGAGTTTGAACCAACTATGATATACTATTAAATTAGTATTATTTAATGTGATAGTTATCTCCTAGAAATTTTATTTGTGGTTATGAATAGGAATAACTAAATTATGAAAAACATATGGTTTAAATATATATTAAATTAAGTATTGTATTATCAATTAATTATAAATGAAAAGAAAAACCTATTGAAAATAAATGAGATGTTTTTTCTAAAAAACATTTTTTTAAGCATGCAATGTGTGATTATATTAATAAATTAATTTGATCACTATTGGTGAATTGTTGTAAAAAAAATTATATATTATATTCAATAAAATTTGGTATCATTAATCTAATATATTTTCTATGTATGAGATAAGAATAAATCCAGTTTCAGGATTAAAAACTATATATTTATAAAAATTGGTTTCCTCACATTTTTTTGGAATTATTTTAAAATTAGTTCTAATAAATTTTATAATATATTTTTGGAAAAATTAAATTCATGTTTTGAATCAATATTAAAAATTTATCTGAATGTTACTTTTTAAAAATATTCTGAAAAGATTAAATTTTCAATGAATTGTGAAAAATGCTGATTTTTATTAAAAATTGTCTTTTCCCTTAAAGAATTTACAATGTTCAATTTTATTTTATAATTTATTTAAAATTAAAATTAGTTAAATTATATTATTTTTAATATTATTTAGTACATTGAAATAAATTTTATATTAAGTTGTGGTATAAAAACGTAATGTAATTATGAAAAAAAAATCTTGGGAAAACCGCATATTCGTCGAATTTGCGAGTTTAATTTTAAATTAAATTATAATACTTATGTGAATTTAATTTTTTAAAATGGATTATATATTTTGAATAAACATAATTAATATTATTTAATAATTTTAACTTATGTTTTTTTCATAATTAATAATAATAATAGGAAAAATTAATTATTATGGTTAATGTTAAAATAAGTTTACCAGGGGTTTAACCAAAAGATAAGGGTAATTATTTCAATAAAACATATAAAAATACTATTGTATGTTCATATTATTAAATTATATTATACCACATTAGAATATAAGTCCAGTTGGAAGAATTTTTCTTGGGAATAACTAACGTTTTGGATTCTTTTAGAAAATTTTCAAGTAGGTTCCCTCCCCCACCAATAAAAGGAAATATTTTATTCTCTTATATACACACTTCAAGAGCCTTTTGGTTCCATAAATACATGAAAAAATAGCTTCATTAAGTACCTACATATGACCTATAGTCCCTTATTTGATCATAAAAGCATCCTTGGAAGGCATTTGGTATAATTCTAAAGAGGCTTTCTGAAGAAGATGTATAGTTCTTAACTATACATTTTTATTTTAACTCTTCATCCACATCCTTAAAATATTATCCAAATATTTTGAAAGAAAAAAATAATAAATATATTTATATTTTGTTTTTTAAAGGAGTAAACTATATCTATCTCCTCCACCCTCAAATGGGACACAAAATTATTGATTGTGTGTAGGATGAAATATATCCCAACAGACCAATGTAATTCATTTTTCATCACTACCTCTCATAAATGGATATAATGATAGATTTTAAGCACACATATATGTATATATATATATGATATTTATATTATAATTATAATAACTTAATTATAATATCCCATAAAATTTCTTACCTTCTGGTATGTTGAAAAATAATAATGTCGCTCATCTGTACGTATGGACAACCCCCTCCACAAAAAGATGTGATAGATTTTTAATTTTATTTTGGTATAGAAAGAAATAAGGATATATTTAATGAATATATATATATATATATATATATCTCTGTGTGTGTGTGTGTGTGAAATTTATGATATAAAAATTATTTTGTAAGGGTGAACTATCATAAACCTTGATTTCATTCAATCCATTGAAAAAACTGAAACATCATTCATGTGTACGTACGACCTACCGTCTCCATGAACAGTGTAATTCATATTTATATCTCTATATTTATGGACGAATATAGATATTTATATAATGAATGTATATATGATATTTATTTCATTTTAACATTATAGATATGATAAACTACAATCACTAGACAATGACCAAAACTACTGAACCAAAACATATATGAAAAAGAAGAAGTTATAAATCAAAACAATGATTTTAAGAAATTTTTAATAAAAGGTTAATAGAAGGATATAATTAAACAATACATGGTATTATATACATGATTATGGTTTTGGAATATATTTATAAAAAACCAACATTTATTATACATGAGATTCTAAATTGTATGAAGAAATTCGAGACTTAAGGTAAGTGATTTTTTTCTTACTTTTACTTCTGTGAGACACATGCCATATTTACCACTTTTTTCTATTATGTGGTGTATATTATATCTATAAATATATTTAATTAATATTCTCATGAAAATTATGAGAATATTAATATCTATTTATGGTTCTCTTTTTCATGAGTTTTTTATTCGAAATTTACCAAAGTGGCACTATTAGAATGTCATCCAATAACCATAGATTATAATTGTGGTTATAGGACACAAAAACCATGGATTTATGTAATATCCATCTTTCAACATTTCATGGCTCCTATTTTCATGTAAATAGGGACATAACTATATCTACAGTTGGAATTCATGGAAGTACCCTATAACCATGGTTTAAAACCTTGGCTATATGTAATTATACTCTACTCTATTACTGCAATTGGATGCCATGAAAAAAACCAATATCCATGGTTTCCACCATGGTATTACACCTGTATCCACAATTTTAAACCATGGATATTTCTTCTTCCACATTGGAGTATAACCATGTTTACAAACCATGGAAACAGGCTCACTTCTATAGTGGATACTGTGGATATGGATTTCTCAACCAAGAACAACAATATCCTAACTCTTTGCCTCTTTTGTAGAAATAAATAGAAACCATAGTGAATTAATTCAATATATGTATATACAGATAGACACAATTGAATAAAATTTAATATAAAAATAATAAAACATAACTATATATTAGAATTCAATATATAAAAAATAAAAATATAGTTTACGTCATATGTGAGCCTCAATATCAGTATCATTAGAACCATGATATCCATAATACACACCTCATATAGAAACACCATCACCACATATCACATCACTAGTATCATCATAATCATGGACATCAAGAGTGGAATCAACATTAGTAGTGTAAAGAACATTGATATCAGCACTAACATGAGAAGAGGAATATACATAAATAGAACACATCGATATCAATCAAGAATAAACTACTATAAGAACTTTTGTTGTAATTGAAGAAGAAACAGAAGACAAAAATTTCAAAATATGTTCATTTATCATCTTTTTATGTTGAGTATCTTCTTCTGATTTTGGAGTTTCTTGTTTGATTGTAGCATTAATTTTTTCCATTATGACCATACCAGAACTAGTACTCAATGAAATGCTATCGAAAGACCAATATCTAGATGGTAAAATCTACTTCTTAGGTTTAAAATGCACTCTTACATGATTTTATTCTCCTCATACATGATGCATATGATCATTTGGGCTCAAATTGTTAGTTTTTTCCTACCAATTCAAAAAAGAAATCGGTTGATTGATATATGACTTAATTAATATTAAAAAACAATATAAATAATTAAATTCGATCAAAATAAATGAATTTTAAATATACATACAATCATCTCTTGGGTTTCACTATTTACCACTATACGATCTCTCATTTTTTACTTCTTGTACAAAACAAGGTAGAGCGATGAACACAATCTTCGATATTCAGTTCCTTTTTATAGGAAAAAAATAAATAAATAATCATTAAAAGTAAATTAGATAATATTAAACCAAGCTTAACTAAATCTGACCGATATTAATAAAATAGATTTGAATATAATAACCAAATAAAATTCTAAAAATAAAATTTTAATTATACATTACAAAATTAATCCAAAATAAAAAATCAAAATGAGAACCAATTAAAACTATAAAAAATTGTAAAGATGCTACTGAGGTGATTTCAAATTGCGAAAGAAAGATAAGATCAATGATTTCCATTCCATAAGATGAAAAAATTTATATTATCATAATTCTAATCGTAGTATTTCTGGTTTTATAAGAAAACCTAAATCATGGTGAATGTTTATGTCTATAAAAAGGAATTCAAGCTACACCTTTGAATGAATTCAAATCAAATAACATGATTAAAAAGGAATTTAGGTCACATTATTTAATCAATATGTAACTTGTTATATAAAAAATTATTAACATAGATAGAATGTATAATTTTTATAAATTTTAGAATGTATTTGAACATTATGAGATATATTCCCTTTTAATTATTTCACATGCTATGTTAAGAATAAGACACTTTACTATTATTTAATGATCATGTTGTAACTTAAGATATGGTGAAGTGTTAACATTATTATTTAAACACATGTATGTAGTTAAATAGCCATAATGGTTAATTTATAAATGGGATGTAAAACATATTATAATTTTGAAGTATGTAAATGATGTGACCAATAATCTAGTAATTCTAGAATTATGATTTCCCTTAAACATGAACATGCTATGTGGGATCTCATAAATTATTGAATTCCATGATGGTTTAACCCTATATGATGGATTTATAGTTATTGTATTATTAATAATGTATTTTTGATGTATCACCTATGTATTATTCTTTAATAAATGGTTGATAATGCATTGGTAACCTTGGATATGATGAATTGGTATGAAAATATTGCGGACAAGATAGTATTATTGAAAATTGTTGAGAAATGGGAAGGAGTTTCTTAGGGGTATAGTGGTAATGATGCTAGTGATAAAATGATTAATAATATTATGATAAATAGTGTTGTGGATGACAATGGGTGGTCAGAATGATTGAAATCATTGATTTATTATTTTATTATTTCTTGGTGATTGTCAGTTTTTTCAAATTTTCCCTATTTGGCCTACATAAAAAAGGACTCAAGGAACCCCTTTGGGAGTTAAAACATTGGATCCATAGGATTATGAAACAATAGTTAACAATAATCTATTAGAATCATGTGATGAGATATAAATGACTTGAGAATATATAAAGATTATAATAGCAGTTTACGAGTACTAAAATTTAATGAAATCATTGATTATAATACATTGGTAAAAGTAAATCCAAAATTTCAAATGTAATGAAAAGTAAAATTTTCTGATCTGGAGGATGAAAATTGATGGAAGATAAGGAAACATAGATGCGAGGAAATGGATTATATAAGGTATTTCATTAGGAATTCTCTTCTAATTAAAGATTAGAAATGATAGGTGTCATATCTAGAAACATATAGTTAAAATTATGCAGTATTTAAAGAAATGTATTATCAATGCTTTGGATGGTTATTGAGTTGGAACATTTTCCCTGGGGATCCTTTAATTTTTCATGGTAGGTTATTTTTTGTGAGTTTTTTCTATGAATAATTTTTCCAAGAACCCTATTTCATGGGATTATATACGGTTTCTTGGATCACATGGACATTTTAAAATTGTAATAAACACATCCTCCTAGACATGCGGTGTAGGTGAATTCCAAATAATTATAAATTTTACCTAATACATTGAGAGGTTTTTATCAATTTAATGGATTATATTTATGATCATGGGAGAACCAATCATTGGATTTATTTATTATGAATTAATTCCCCTCCCTCCATATAGGATAGTATGAAGAGTAATAATATAATTGTAAAGGTGTTATTGTAATGACATGGAGTGTCCTATGGGAATATATTTTCCAAATTTTCGATATCACTTTTCCCAAACTGGATCAGAATTTTATCACATTATATGTTCAATATTCATATATGAGGAGGATAAGGAATTTATTAACCATCATTATTCGTAGATATATTGTTGTGGATTGATCGATGCTATAAGAGGGTCATTTTCCTATAATAGATTATGTGGTCACTACTAGAATTGATTGGCTGGTTGGATTTATTAGACCGCCCTGAGTTTTATAAGACCCTTTTTCTAAAATAAATTAAATTTTGACTTATGTTTTGTAATTAAATAATTCAGACATTCCTTTCACACAGAACTAACACGGTTTACATTACATGGAACATTTACTCGACATATGTTACATATAACACCGACCTGGTGTACGTTACATGCAACACTGATGTTTCTACAAAACATCATTTTTATATTATAATTATCTAAATGAGATAATTATAACCTAGCCCTTAAAATTAGTTATATGAATATCAATAACTAATTTTCAAATATTTTATATTTTTTTTATAAATAAAACATATTTCTAATGAAAGATATAATTTTTTGTAAAGTCCGTATATGTTTTAAAATACCATTTTCTCAAATGAATTGCTTTTAATGTCCATATGTGAAAAGTAGTAAAATTAATTTTAAACACATTTAGAAATTTAATTTGATAAAATAAACTTCATTTTTGAATTTATAATTTCTATATTATCTTAGGGAGTATTTTAAGTATATTTCTGATAAACTACATTTTTCGATGACTAGTGAAAAATACCGAATTTTAATTCAAAACTGATTTTTCATATAATTTATTTATAATGTTAAATTATATTTTAAATTGTATTAAAAGTGTAATTATATAGTATTTTTTATAAATTATTATGATTTAGTTCATTTATATCAATTTCAATTTTAACTTGAGAATAAAAACTAAGTACACTTTGGAATGTTTTTACTTTAAGAACATGCATTGTCGACCCGATTGCGGGATTAATTTTAAATTAATTTATGCCAATTATTTTATTATAATTTTGAATAAATTATTCAATTTTTGGAATCATAATAATTTATAATTTCTAAAAATTCCAACTTAGTTTTTTATTTTGAATATTACTAAATGTGAAAAAAACTAAGGTTAATTAAGCTTAATAAAGAACTAAATTGTAACCTTTAGGCCAAAAACGACCTATAAAAATTTCCAAAATCCATTTTATGGACATATTTAGACACTATATTTCCTTTTATATACATTTTTATCATTATTATATCCACTTTAAACATGAAAAACATGGGTGTATTTCTCTCTTCAAATATTTACAAGAGTGCCACTCCTCCTTCATTATAAAAGGATACCACCTCTACCTCTACACTACACCTCTCAATCCACTTAGGTTCAGTAAATATATTCCCAATACAATTTAAAACATCATTAAATTACTGAAAGAATCCTCCACTTGTATTTAATTAAACCCAAGGATTCCTTTTGGAACAAACCAAAAGGAGTTACCCGATTAAGAGGTAACATCTTCTCTCAAACTCCATTCTTTTATTTTCTTTAAACACCCCCTAAACACTATTTAATCCATGATTGTATAAAAATAAATGTTTTCTCAATATAAATGTATTTTTATATGCTAATGGTTATAATGACACTTACACACACCTTCATATAATGGGTAACAAACATACTATTTACTTGTACAGAGAACTACCGCCTCACTAAATGACGATTGTTCATTTTTCCTTTACCACATATCATGGTGGAATGTATGATGTATACTATACTAATATATTTAAAATATTATATTTATTATTTATTTAAACTTATTTATTACTTTTATAACCCATATATTTTTTACTTTCCATTTGGTGTAAATACGATAATTTTGTTTGAGGAACTGTGGACTACTGCCCCCTCAAAGCCCTATGATTCGTTCAAACACTACATGGAATGTATTTAGGATGGGTTTAGTAACCTTATATGATAATTATAACATTATAATGATATATTATTGATATTATACACACACATACACACACACACACACACATATATATATATATCATTTTCTTTCTTTCTTTCAATACGATAATAAAAAATGGTTACAACGTTCATGTGTACATACGACTTACCATATCCATGGATGATGTATTGAATTTCATACTTATATATTACATATATTATTATAATAAAAATATAATGAATATAAATTATATTTATATCATGTTTTAAATTTTTTAATAATGATATAAGTATAAGGACCAAAGATATAACAAATTAAGACACATGCAAAGAACAAAGTGGATATTACCCGAAGTGAAACCTAACATAGGATTGTTATAAAGAGAGAAATATAAGGTCATTATGAAACCAGGTATGGTAATATATATAGTAATATTATTCCTTAAAATATTTATAATATATTTATATTTATTATACCATAATCTTGTATGAGTATGATGAGATTCTAGACACATGGTAAGTGAATTTCATCTCACTTTTATTTTCATGAGATACATGCCTTAATCACAACTAATTTTTTTGGTGTATTTACTACACATTAATGTATTATATGTATAATATACATAAATTTATGGGCATTAACATATCAATTTTATGATATTTCTTTCATGGGGATCAAGTTTCAAAAGTTACCAAATCTGTAAGACAGTTTTGTCTCAATTTTCCTTCATTGAGACACATGTTTTGTTATACACCCCCATTTTTTAGGTGTATATAATTTAATTTTAATTTTTATATAAAGAATATAATTAATTTCATGATATTTTAATCTAAATTTAAATTTTATTTTTTACATCAAGAGTATGATCCCATGTTACTGAGTGATAAGAGTTTAGTGAAACAATCTCATCACTTTTCAAGATTGTTTATGATTATGATTCAATTAATGAAATATCGTGATCCATCTCTAAATAAAACTCAGGAATATTATTCTCCAATTTCTATTCATTATATCCTCATGTATTAATACAATTTATCCACTCTTTGGTACTTAAGATAATGTTTCGATGTAAATTTTCCCACTTCTCTCTTTGATCAGAAATCAATTATATTTAAAACCCATGCTTTCAAAAAAAATCAAAAATGTTTTCAAAGTCTCATTGATGACTATTTCAAGGATAAATTATTATAAAATAGTTTTATAGTTTTAAATACTTCATTAATAATCTTTCAAATCTATTTCAACATAATTTGTTTTTTAAAAGGTTTTATGTTTTAAATTGAATATTTTAATGAATAAAGGTTATTTTCCTTAAGAAATGTTTTTAAAAGATATTTCCAAATTATTTACAATCTAAGATAACAACAATTGGTGTTAATAATTATTTTATGGGGAAATGTTTCAGTGTTTCTATTCAGATTCTTTCTTTGAATGGATAATATTTTGATGGCATGATATTGATGAAACTCGTTTCTCTTTCACGGGTTGTATTCTTTTAAAACATACTTCTTTTCATGGGTTATGTTTATGATGAAATTATTATGAAACCTATATTTTTTCATAGATTATGAAATGATTACATGTTTATAATTCACATTTTATTTCATGGGCTATGATATGGTTATTTATGATCTTGTGGAACATGTATGTATGATTTAGCGATGATATGGGTGGGACTTATAGCTCCCTAAAATGTATTGGGTAAAGATTTAAATCTCATGAGATAGTCTAATATAGTCTTGGTATTGAACCTTGACTACTAAGATGTCCATGAGAGAGAACCATGTGTACCAAGATGGTATGAGGAGTGAACTCATGCTACTAAGATGGTTATGGGAGTGAACCATGACTACCAAGATGGTATAGGGAGTGAACCCATACCACCAAGATAGACTTAGTAGGGATTACTTGGATACTATGGAAATCATGTTATATGCTTATGTGTATAAAAAATTCCATGTTTTTTTCTATGTTATGCTTTTATGGCTTATGTTTTTTATTTCATTATGATTCATTTCTTATGAACTGCTAATATTTATTTCATGATTCATGTTAATGATCTTTGATATATAGGGTGTAATCTTATATTTTTGAAATCAAGTTCTCATACCCCTATAATCATGTGTATTCTTACATGTCTCCCTTACTGACCCTTACTGAACATTTGATATCACTAATTTTTATGTTTTCTTCTCCAGGTTATGATGATATAAATTATGTTTGATGTGTATAATAAGGTTGTTAACCAAGAAGAACCCAGTTGGAGATAATTTAGATCACTTATGTACAAGTTTTCATGTATCCACGTTTCCAAAGGAACTAGACTATTATAGTCTTTGGGAATTTGTCGGTATAATGTTTTAAGTATTCAAAAAATGTTATGTAATGTTAATGTAAGGAAATATTGGGACCCTATAGTTGGTATCATAGAAAAGTTTTAGTTAACCTTAGGAAACTAGGATGAGAAAAACTTAGTGATAACTCTAACGATAAGTCTAAGGATAAGTATAAGGATCAGTTAACTTTTGGGAAAATTTCCTGGAATTTTTGTTAAAGGATAAAGTGAGTGGTTTCATAGAAATAAATCCCTATATGGATACTAAATGTGGATGTCACTCTAGCATAGATGTACCTACGAGTAATGACTCCAGAAAGATGTCTCAAGCCTATCTCTGGGTAATCCAATACATGATAATGGGAATTATTTCACACCTAGTTTGACACTCCTGGAAGATATGATTTGGGAGTTCAGAAACACTTCATGAACAATTTTTAAGTATTTAAATATAAATTAGTTATGTATAATCTAGGATAAACCTAAGTTGTCATATATTAAGGAAGGTGTCATAATTTAGACATCCTATAAGAGAATTTTCATGATTATATGGTTCCTAGTTATGATAAATATTTCTTACTATATGATTTTTGGTTTTATTAAATGGATAGAACCCAAAGGAACCACATTAACAGTGATTGTGATAGACAATGAAATGATTGTACTCCTGAGAAACTGAATGATATGGGAGTTGGAATGAAAAATCTTGTTTCTATTGTCACCCAACATTCTCTTGCTATGAATCATGGTGGGATACCAAATGATAAAATCAGTGAAAAACATTATATTGAGACTTGTATTAGGCAACACCCACCTTCTTTCATAGGGTCTTATAATCCACTTGTTTTTGAACAATGTATCAGTACTATTGAAAAGATATTCTTTGTTCATCTAGTGTTTGGAGAATGAGAAAGTTTTTATTTATGTTTATTAGTTGGAAGGTGAAAAAGAATAATGGGGGATTATAATCAAGAATATTAGGAAGCAAGATGATATTGAAATCATGGATTGGGATGAGTTCAATAATTTATTTCTCAATAAGAACTTCCCTCGGATTCTTCGTACCAACATATAGAATGATTTTCTTAAGTTAAAGAAAAGGGATAGTAAATCTATTGGTACCTACAAGGATAATTTCATGAGACTTGGGAGGTATTCTTCAATTAATATCATCAAACCCAAAAAACATTATTGGTTATTTAGTTTATTAAAGTCAAGTCTCAGAAGGGCGTTAGCCAAAAGAGACTGTAGTAGCTACGAAGAGATTGTGAATTTTACTATTAACGTTGAAATGGTGGATTGAGTCACATATAAATCTCATGATTTTGAGAATAAAATGAATATGGAGTTTGAAGAAAAATTTAAAAAACATGAAGAGAAGAAGATGATATTTTTTTATGCTCTAAGTGTGGGAAGAAGCATAGAGGAAATTTCCTTAAGGGGTCTAATAAATGTTTTAGGTTCGGAAAGGAAATCCATCAGGAATTTTATTTTCGAAGTGATGGGGAAAAGTTAGCTAACTATGGAAATGGAGAAAAATACACATAGAATGAACCTCCAATGATTCAGTGCTACAAGTGTAAGAAGAATAGTAATTATTCTAACCACTAACCAAACCCAAGTGTTGGTGATGATGAATGATTTCAACAACCTCTTATCCCAAGGGGTAAGGGAAAATATCATGTAATCTCTATTTCTAAAGAGGGGTGTGATAATGACTGGGTTAAAGGTACACATAGCATCCACTCTAGAATGGATAATGTCTTATTGGATTATGTATATACACCTTATTCCCTGAGGACCACTTGAGGTTTTAGAGATCCCTATCAATGAAACCCTAGGTGGTGATGGTGCCGACCCCGAACCCCTATTACTCTATGAAGGGGGAGTGTGTCCTTATTTCATCTTCCTCAATGAATCTTCTTGACTCAATTAAACCATTCTCCAACCCCTCTTATCTTCCCTATTTCCCATCCATTTCAATTTTCCCAATAGTTCACGGTATTTATGATGGCTCGCCCCAGATGGAGCTTTCGACTTCAGAGTTCTATGAAGCATGGGGTCTCCTAGATATTACCTTGGTTGCTCAGTTATGCCACCATCTACCCTCTGTTGATTCGTTCAACAAGTTCATATTTGGATCTTGGGGTATCCAAGAGCTTTCAACAGTTGGGATCACGGATAAACGTCATTTAATTATTCATTTAGCTTCAACGAATGACTTGATCCTCACCAGGTCTTAAGCTCCCCATTCCAACAATGGATGTCACTTCTATCTCTTCCTATGGTCATACTATTTTCACATGAAACAAGATTATCCTTCTTCGGTATTAAGGGTTATCTTCCTCGAACACCCTTTTCCTATCCAAAACCCTTCCATTATTTATATGATTGGGAATCCAGTTGCTCGGTATCTTTTCTATGATATTCGTATGAACTCTATTTGTCACATGATGAGTCCTCATGTTTGTAGCAAAGTTGATGTGTCTAAGCTGCTAGTGGAATGGGTATGGATTGTTGTTGGGGAGAAATTTCACTAAAAATAGGCCACCTTTTTTGTGTCTTGGACAGATTTCTATTCTTCCTATAATCACTTAGGACATCTTGCTTCATCCTGTTGATGCCAGCGTAAGGAGGAGGATGATCAATAACCATTTCATCCAAAGCATTCTGATTCACCTAGATTTGGTCAATTGGGAACCAAGATTTCAGTCTCTACTGATCCCATCCCGAATGAAGTGCGACCCATGAATCCCGACCAGAAGGTGTCAGAAATCATTGAAAGGTTGAGATGTGATTTGGCTAGGCCCACTCTGGAAAGGAAGGTTCTGTCTGAACCAAGAGGCATTGAAAGGGATTCAGACCCTGACTCCTTGAAACCAAGAATCATTTCACCAAAACCTACCTCCTATGTTGACGTTTCTTGAATAGGTGAGAGGTTGGTTCTGACACATGCAAAAAGGTATGGGCACCATACTGTCAGGATTGATTATAATAAGAGAACACAAGATAGGAATGAGGAGTGGGTAAAGATCATGACTAGGTTGAGTTCCAAAACACCAATCCCAAATATTATCACCGATAACCGTTTGGAAGGATTAGAGGTGGAGGCTCCAGTTACAGATCATCTTGACATTACTCGGGCTATGCTGGGTAATCATAACCCTTAACCAGTAGATAATATTTCTATAGGGAAAGGAACATGTGAGAGAGAGTCAGGTGATGAGATCTCTATCCTTGTATCAAGTGATAGTGTAGAGGATATTTATTGTAGCGGACTTCACAACCCTAGGTGAAAGAATAGGTAGAAGGGAAACCAAGATTCGGGGAGGTGCATTTTAATGAAGGAGAAGAAATCTTTTGGGTGTAAAGATTACTCACACTTACCTAAACCGATGGAGACTAGGTCTGATAATAAGTTAAGTGATGATGAAGGGGATTCCATTCCCACTTCTAGTGATCCGATATAGGATGAAAGAGGCTTGTTAAAGGTTTCCATGGTGAAAAACTTATCTTCAAACGTGGTCAACACTAACTAGGTTAAGGCTATAGGTGAAGGGGGGCTATGGGAAATTATTATCCATTCTGAGTTTGAAATGTTAGAGAAAGATATTATGTTCAATTATTAGAAAGAGGATGGTGATAAGATGACTGAGATATTGCTTCGTGTGGACACTAACAAGGTGTCGATGGAGTGGATCGACAAGCAAGATAATATGTTGGCAAGAGGATTCAAAACAGGAAAGTTAACTATGGAGGAGTTCATATAGATGTGGGACAAGTTATCTATTTGGTTTGAAGCTATAACGTCCCATACATTACATACATTGTTAATACTTCAAAATTTAAGTACACTTATTACAACATATAACAAAACCATTAAAGGACCATATAGGTATAGTGTCTTTAGAAACTGGGAAACATAAAAAACTGGTTCATAAATCATCTACGTTGTCTCCCATTTATTTCATCATATCTAGAGTCCCTTTTTGGCATATCCTACTTAATAACCTTCTTCCTTACCTGGGGAAACAAAACATACAAAAGGGTGAGCTCAAATTCTCAGTAAGGGTAAACAAAAGAAATATCAATCACATCATATTCATAAGAACATATCATTTTGGAAATCTTAACCTAAAAAAGAGATCATAATTTCATATCATGGGATAAATCATAGTAGTGAAATTTAATCCCAATAATCATAACTTAAAACATGAAACTTTGTGGAATACACACATAATCATATAGAATCATTTCTTAGTAGTCAAGACTCATTTCCAAGACTATCTTAGAGGACAAAGTCCATTTCTGAATTGAGTTCACTTCTCGTTTCAGTCCTGTTCCACTGAACCGGATTAACCTTCCATTCTAGCCATGTCTATCTCATGAGATATAAATCATTACCCAATGCATTGGAGGGAGATATAGGTCCCACCCATCTCATAATGATACCATTCTTATGTGTGCCACAAAATCATAAATCATTCATCATTGCATAACCCATGTAATAAAAATGGGATTCTTATACATCGTGACATCATAAAACAATTCATATAAGATAAAGGAATTCATAAAAATAATTCCATAAAAACATAATCAAATCAATGTAATAATAGGGATAGAAACAGAACCCTATATTATCTTAGATGGAAAATAATTTTGATAAAACACTTAAACTCCATTCTTGAGGAAAATATCCTTTCTACTTCAAAAAAATTTTCCTTTCTTAACATGTCATACAATTTTAAACTAAAATAAGTCGATTAAAAATAAACTTGAAAACTTTTAAAGGAATATTCTTGGAAATAATGTTTTAAAAATCCATTCATGCCATATAAGTTAAAAAACATTCTTCTCGTACTTTTGCTGAAAAAGTCAAAAAGTACCTCGTACAAAAAATGACAAAAGATTCCTTTCATATCTTTTACTAAAAACTCACCTAAGGGTAAAATTAGATTTAAAAAATTGTAGGTTGATGGAAATAATATTACATATTGAGGATACATGGATGTGGATGACAAAATACACCCCAGTAAATACCAAAGTATAAACAATCTCGGATAAAAATGAGATTGTGATATTTTCCCTTACCTTAGGTCTGATTTGCTTCGTAAGTGTCTGAACCTCATGTATAATGATTTAAATAATTTCATTGACTTATTCCATAATCATACTTATTTTTATGATATCATATATGGTCATATTATTAGCTTCTTATTAGTAATATTTCATTTCTACCTGTTATTCGGGTGTTTATTACTTTTTGTTCTTATGCGTGTTTTGCCAAATAAATTCTTATTCTTCTTTTTAGGTTATAGATACCTCATTTCCAGAATTTTATTAGTGTAATAAATATCATATTCATTCATTCAATTCATTTATATAATCATTATGCAATGAAGATCATGTAGAATGAGTCGCATAACATCATGGAGACAGTATTTCGTACGTACGCACGAGCAATGATATCATTCCCATGATCGTGGAATTGTATTGGAGTGTATGTATACTATTTAAGAATAAATATCACTTTAAAATAATCATATATATTTATTCTTTACAGAATTATACCCATCCAAGTAAGGCGGTGGTGGAAAATAGATTACACCACCGCGTGGAGACGGTATTCCGTACGTACGCACACGCGGTGATTTCATTTTCCGTAGGATGGATAGATAGTGAAATAGGATTGTTTCATACTTATAATAACATATCATTATATGAGTGATACTGATTTTATTACTTCATAATGAAACAACTAAATAAGAAGAAGTGGAATAAGAAATAAAGTTGAAAGAATCGGTAACGGACATTACCTCTTCTTTGAAGCGCCTCTTTGAGACCTCCTTTTAGGGCACTAAAATTGGTCTTTGAAGAAGACCAGGACCTCTAGGATGTTTCTAGGGAAATGGAAAAGAGAATTTGGCAGGGGTTGGACGAGCTTGAAGGATCAAATTTTTGTGAGGAAGAGAGGGAGGAGGTGCCCTTTTATAAGAGAGGAGAGGGGCATCTTTGAAAAAACTAAAAATATTATTTTATTATAAAGACATATTCTGTTTTTAATAGCTCCAAATTGATTTATTTCTAAGATAATGTGGGGATGGGTCTAAATAATCTCATAAAATAAAATTTAGACAAGTTTAGACTTCTATTTTAACCTTATCATTTAAATTTAACTTTAAGTTAGATAATTTAACTTTTACTGTGTCTTCTTGTTTTCTTACACTATGAGGTTAATAAACTTACTATAACAAGCCAAAAGAACCCCAAGTTGTTTATTATTAATATATATAACCTTATATAAGTCATTTTACAGAACATTAGATTTTTAGGAGTAAAATAACAATTAATAATATAATATTTGTCTTAAAAACTATTTTATGTCAATTTTGACACTATTTGGTAATTGATTTTTGTAAAACTCATTACAGAAATATTAGTTCTAAAAAAGTTAATTAAATCAATAATAACATGTCATATTAACATATAAAATTATTTTAATTCCTCAAAAGTCTCAAATTAAATTTATTTGGGTATTTATAACATCAATTATGTCAATATTTCATTAATAATATAATTACTGCATCATCATTGTGTCATAAATAAATTAAATTATTTAAAGTCTAAAAATTACAAATAAAATAAAATTATGTAGTAAATCTCTTTTATCTTTCTAAATAATATTTATAGATGAATTTATCTTATATATAACCCAATATTAAAAATTATTTAGTTATTAAACTTCGATTCTATCCATTTTAACCCTTCTTTAAATAAATTAATAATAAATGTCCTAATCTAATCCAAGTGGGTCTAAATGGTCATATTTTATTCCTAAGGTTGTTATTGGTCTAATTAAACTTATAAAATAGAATTAGGACATGTTTTAGGGTAATAATAATATCATTTTTACCCTTCATTACCCTATTTACTTTTAACAGTGGTAAAAAAAGTAAAAAGTTACTAGTCACCAAAAATTATTTTCATCTCATTGAACCACATTTTAGTCCTTGATATTAAGTGTGTCTCTTGGATTTTAGAAATTCCACTCACATAAGTGGTAAAATTATGTTTAATGTGAATTTGGAAATTCTCCTAGGAGGTGGGTAAAAGACGGTGAAAAGTTCAATAAAATTTTTATATATCTAAAATTATTATAAAATGACTCCAATGAATTGCATTGAACTTATATATGTATTATGTATCAATTTTGACCTACAATAAATTTAAATAAAATAAATAATTATTTAAATAAAAAGTCTGTTTTTAAATGGTAACCTAGTGTTTTCACTATTCATCAAAAATTTAAAGTTTCCAGAAAAATACCAAAATTTCACCCTAGGCTAATTTCGATATTCCGAATCGAAAAATGAAGTCCATTTTGAAAAATAAAATTTACCAAATTTCAAAAAGTGGGTATTACTATTCATATCAGCTAGTTTTAATAATATTTTAATATCATATCATTGTTTAGTGAAACTCGGTATTGCGTACGATGCAAGTTATCGAGGAAGGTCAAGACTGTGTGTAAAGCAAGCCAAGATAGTGTTGTGTGTAGTGAAATATTCCTTTGATGATTTATATAAAAACAAAATATTTCTCATAAAAGTATCGGGTGTTATAGAAGCCCTTATCAAAGATGATCAGGATTTAGAGTTAAATGAGAATCTTTGGAAAATATATAGGAATAATGTGTCTAATAGACATAAACTCAAATTCAATGGTTCATTTATCTATTTTTCTATTTGATGATCTATATTTTGTACTGACATGGTTTTTTACATCCCCTTAAAACTGTTTGAAAATAAAAAAGTAATTTCAAGATTCTGGATCAACCCACTCTTTCATTTCTAAATAATTTTTTAGGTGTGTTAAGATTACACCAAAATGATTAGATGTGGAATTAGTAGTGCAAACACATAATGTTTTGATGATTGTATCCCATGTATATGATTCATCTCTAGTTTATGTTTTTGAGGTTTTTCTTCCTATAAATATTTTCATTCTTCCATTGGTTGAATTTAATGTCATCTTAGGCATGGATTTTCTTTCTCTACATAAATCCCAAATCAATTTTCGAGGAAGGGAGGTTATATTTGATATTTAAAACCCTACTTTGACCATACATAAATGTGACGAGAAGTTTAAACTTCCTATGGATATTACATCTAGTGTACGAGACTTAATTCCCATTCAAAAGATTTTTTTATCTCAAATGGTCTGGGAGAAAATATACATTGATGATATGCCTATGGTTTGGGATTTTGGGGATGTCTTTCTAGAAGAGTTTCATAGATCTCCACCAAAACACAAAGTTGTGTTCTCAATAGAACTCATACATGTTTCCTCACAAATTTTAAAAACTCCTCATATAATGGCCTCAATTGAGTTACAGGAATTGAAGAAGAAACTCTAAGAAATCCTTGATAAGGGATTCATTCAGCCAAGTGTATCACCTTGGGGTGAACTATTCTATTTGTGAAAAAGAAAGATGGTTCAATTCCACTCTGAATTGATTATCATGAGTGGACCAAGATTTCAATAAAGAAAATATATCATTTTTCTATATTGTTGACTTTTTTGATCAACTGTATATATCTCAATACTTTTCCAAGATTGACCTTCATTCTAGTTATCATCATGTAAGGGTCAAGAAGGATGATATACACAAGATGACATTATGTACAATGTATGGACACTACGAATATATAGTGATGCATTTTGGTCATACTAATGACCCCTCTATCTTCATGAATTTAATGAATATAGTCTTTTGATATTACCTCGATCAGTTTGTTGTAGTATTTATAGATGACATTCTTACCTATTCAAAGAGAAATGAAGATAATTAGGATCACCTGAGAATACTACTAAAGATTCTAAGAAAGGAGAAACTATATGAAAAATTTATAAAGTGTGAATTTTGGGTGTAAAAGGTTTCATTCTTGGGTTACATAATCTCACAAAATTGTATAATAGTAGATCCATCAAAGAAATAGTCTATTGAATGTTGGCATAGTCCAACCACAGTGACCTAGATCTATATCATTCTTATTTAATCTAGATATTATCAACATTTTGTGGATAATTTCTCAGGACTATCTAATCCTCTGACAAGTTAACTCACAAGGGTGTCAAGTTCCCCTGGACAGATGAATGTGAGGAAAATTTCAAGTAACTGAATAGAAATTTTGTTAGTGAACCACTGCTTACATTACCTTGAAGTGGAGAAGGGTTTGTAATCTATAGAAATGAATCCATGAAGGTATTGGTATGTGTCATTATGATGAATAAAATTATTATCTCTTATGCCTCTCAACTGTTGAAGATTCAAGAGAAAAAATTACCCAACTCCTGATTAAGAATTAGTAGTGGTAATTTTTTTATTAATGATATAGAGGAATTATATTTATAGAGAAAAGTGTGATATACATACTGATCATACAATTATGAAAAATATATTTACACAAAAGAAGCTGAACATGTTCCAGAGAATATGGTTAAATTTGATAAAGGATTATGACTGCTCAATACATTAACACCCTAGGAAAGAAAACAAGGAGACTAATACTTTGAGTCTGAATGATCAATATATCTTATCCATAATGAGGATCACAAATTATCCCTTATTTCTAGATTTACAAAGGATGGATTTAGAAATCCCAAGGGAAGGGAAAAATATTATAGTTCTAAAATGAATGTTCAACTCTTTATCCAAGTGAAGATTAAGGAGGTGTAGAAGGAAGGTGTAGAGTTGAAAAGGAATGTTGGAAATGTTTCTGAGTTTATCCCTGATTAGGATGGAATGATAAGGTTCAAGAACCGTGTATGTGTTCATTACATACCAAATTTAATGATAGTGATTTTATAGGAATCTTATAGTTCTTCATTATCTAATCATCCAGGAAGTACGCATATATATAGGGACTTGAAAGAATACTTCTAGTGGGATGACATGAAGAGAGATACTGTGGAGTTTAAATATCATTATTCAGTAATGCAATAAGTTATGTCTAAAATAAAAAATTCAAAGGTGGTGTTTAATCTATTACCTATACCATAATGGGAATGAGAGAACATCACTATGTATTTTTTCATTGGACTACCAAAAAACTATAAAGGGTTTAATGTTATATGGGTGGTAGTTGATCTCATTATAAAGTCAGCACACTTCATCTCTATTAGAGAAGACTTCCCTCTGGGCCTGAATTCCATTATATACTTTAAAAAAGTGGTATGGTTTCATGGATTACCACATTATATCATATTAGATTGGGATCTGAGGTTTACCTTAATATTCTGGGGAAGTCTCTAGTAAGCACTTGATACAAAATTTTGTTTCAGCACTATTTATCATCCTCAGACAGATGGTTAGCCTCAAAGAACAATTAAAACCATAGAGGATATACTGAGATCTTATTCGTTAGATTTCAAACGTGGTTGGAATAAAAACATTACTCATGTTTAATTTTCTTACAACAACAGCTTTCACATAGGAATTTAGGTGGAAGCTTATTAAGACCACTATGGGAAGAAATGTAGAGCTCCAACATGTTGGGATAAAGTTAGAGACATAAATCTATTGGGACCTAAGATCAATGAAGAAATGGCATAGAAGGTTAGATCCATCAATAGCACATCAAGGAGGCCAAAATTCAGTAGAAAAGTTATGTTAATAAATGATGGTGTGATCTAGAATTTGAAGTTGGTGAAAATTTGTTTCTATGAATATCACCCAGGAATAAAGTTATAAGGATTGGAAAGAAAGGGAAAGTATGCCCTAGGTATATTGGTCCCTTTGAGATTCTTGATCCTGTCAGGACAATAGCCTATCACATGGAAATTCCTAAAAATATATATTAAGTACATGATGTGTTCCATGTATATCCCCTAAGGAATTATATACCTCACCCTTCACATGTACTTAACTTAGAGGTCATACTGCTGGAGAATGATCTTTCTTATGAGGTGCAACCAGTTGAAATTATGGATTGTACATAAAATGATATAAAAAACAAGACCACTCACCTAGTCAATATTTTTTAGAGAAATAACTAGTTATAGGAGGCTATGTGGGATCATTAGGATATGATGAAGAATATTTATCCTCATTTTTTTACCTGAGTGACGGATTTCTAGGGTAAAATTAAATTTAAGGGGGGTAGAATGTAAGACCCCGAATTTTTATGGATGTTTTTTCTCAAATAAATTAAATTTTCATTTATGTATTATAATGAAATAAGTCAAAAAATACTTTCACATGACTCTGACTTGGAATATGATACATGGAACAATGACTCAGTGTATGTTACACAGAACATCGACCTGGAATACGTTACCTGGAACACTGATGTTTCTACAAAACATCATTTTACTGTTATAATTATTTAAATGATATAATTATAACCTAGACATTAAACATATTTATATGAATTTTAATAACTAATTTTAAAATATTGTTTACTTTTTTTAGATAAATAAAACATATTTACAATAAAAGATATAATTTTTGGTAAAGTCCTTATATGTTTTAAAATACCTTTTTTCAAATGAAAAGATTTCAATGTCCTTCCATGAAAAGTAATAAATTTAATTTTAGTCACATATATAAATTTCATTTGATAAAATAAACTTCATTTTTTAATTTATAGTTTCTATATTAGATTATGGATAATTTTTATGATTTTTCTAAGAAATATCATTTTTTGGATGAATAGTGAAAAATAATGGATTTTAATTCACAAATTATTTTTCATCTAATTTATTTATAAAGTTAAATTTTATTTTAAATTGGTTTAAAAGTATAATTAGATAATATTTTTTTCAATTATTACAATTTAGGTCATTTAGATCAATTTCACTTTGAACATGGGTATAAAAACATAGAAAACTTTTGATTTGTTTACTTTAAAAACCCACATTGTAGACTCGACTGCCAGATTAATTTTAAATTAATTTCTTACACTTATTTGATTATAATTTAGAAAAATTAATTCCATATTTTGATTCAGAATAATTAATAATTTCTTGCAAGTTCAACTTAGTTTTTTTAATAAAAATATTAGTGGAAGTGATTAAAATTTATTAAAAATATTAAGTTTAAATTAAGCATAATAAGGGATTAAACCATAAACTTATGTCCCAAAAGGGACAATAAACTTGTAAAAAATAAATTTTATGGCCATATTTATAACCTATAATCACTTTTATCTACTTTGAATCATTATTAGATCCACATGAAACGTGAAAAACATGTGTGCAATTATCTCTTCAAATATTTGAAAGAGTGATAGTCCTCCTTCATTAAACATGCCACCAACTCTACCACTTCTCCACACCTCTCAAAACACTTAGGTAAGGAAAATATATTACCAATAAATTTTTAAACATCCATAACTTCCTCCTATAAGTCTACCCTTTTACATAAATCATCCTAAGGAAGACTTTTCACACAAACCAAAAGGGGTTACCTGGTTGAGAGGTAACATCTTCTCTCAAGCTCCTTTATTTTGTTTTATTTATACACCCTACACTATCCTTATTACATTATTTTATAAAAAAACTACTATCATAAATATAATTTTATGTTTTTATGATAATTGTTTTACCTACAGTTACAAACACTCCATCTAATTGGTAACGATCATACTGTTTACATGTACAACGAACTACCACCTCACAAAATAATGATTGTTCATTTCTCCCATACCACCTATAATGGTGGAAATTATGATGGAAATTATGTTTATTTATGTCATATATTAAATTTTTTATTTATTAAATATTCTTTATTCCTTTTACAAAACATATATTTTTACCTTCCATTTGATGTAAATATGATAATATCGTTTGAGGAAGTGTGGACTACCGCCCCCTCAAAGCGATGTGATTTGTTCACACACTACATGGAATGAATTAATGATGGTTTTATTAAAATTATATGATAAATATAAAATTATAATTCTTCTATAATTATATTATATATATATATATATTTAATTTTCTTTCTTTTTTTCAATATGAAAATAAAAAATAGAAACAACGTTCATGCATATATACGGCTTACCGTCTCCATGAATGGTGTATTTATTTTCATAAATTAATATTATATGGATTATTATAATACAAATATATGGAATATAAATTATATTTGTATCATTTTTAAATTCTATAATAATGATATAATTTTATGGTCTTAAGATATAACAAATTAAGACACATGCAAAGAACAAAGCGGATATTACCCGAAGTGAAACCTTAACATAGTATTGATAAAAATAGGGTAATATAAGGTCATAATAAAACCATATATGGTATTATATATAAAAATATTTTTATGAAAAATATTTATAATAAATTTTCATTTATTTTACATGAATCTTGTATGAGTATGATGAGAGTCAAGACACAAGTTAAGGGAATTTCATCTCACTTTTATTTCCTTGAGATACATGACTTAATCACCACTAACTTATTTTGTGTGGTGTATGTACATAAAATGAATTTATATATGTATATTATAATTAAATTTATGGGTATTTACATATCCATTTTATGATCATTCTTTTACTGGGTTTAAGTTTCAAAAGTTACCAAATCGGTAAGATAGTTTTGTCTCAATTTTCATTCTTTGAGATAGATGTTTTTTCATACACCTAATTTTTTTTGAGGTGTATATAATTGATTTTGAAATTTTATATCCTAAATTTAATTATTTTCTTGATATTTTAAGCTTCATGTAAATTTCCTTTTTTTACATGGAGATTATGATCCAATGTTACCATGTGATAAGATTTTATTGAAACAATCTCCCTGCTTTTCAAGATTGTTCATGATTATGCATAAATTAATGAAATATCATGATCCATATCTCAAGAACACTCATGAATTTTTTTATCCTATAGTTATTCAATATATCATTATATATTAGTTTCATTTTTACACTCTTTGGTATTTAATATAATTTTTTTAACTAAAATATAACCATCTATCTCTTCGATCAGAAGTCAATTGTATTCAAAAACATTATTTTCAAAAAAAAATTCAAAAGATCTTTGAATCCCATTTTCTTAGAAAAAGTATTTTAAAAATGTTTTATAGTAATACATTCTTCCCTAATAAATTTTCAAATCTATTTTCAAATAAAAAGGTTTTCAAAAGGTTTTATGGTTTAAAAAACCATTTTCAATGAAGAAATGATATTTTCCTCATTAAATGTTTTTAACTGGTCTTTGAAAATTATTTCCCATCTATGATAACATCTATTGGTGATACTCATGCCTTTATGGGGAAATTATTCAAGTTTTCAATTCATATTATTTCTCTGAATAGATTATGTTTTTATGGAATGATGTTGATGAAACCAATTTCTCTTTCACAGGTTATATTCTTTTGAAACCCAATTCTTTTCACAAGTTATGTATATTATGAAATGATTATGAAACCTATATTTTTTACATAGTTTATGATATTATTACATGTTTATAATTCTTTTTTCATTTCATGGGTTAGGATATGTTTTTTAGGATCTTGTGGCATGTGTATGTATGATTTCACTATGATATGTGTGGGACCTATATCTTCTTAAAATCCATTGAGTAAATATTAATAACTCATGATATAGACTAATATGTTCTTGGGAATGAACCGTGACTACTAAGATAGCCAAGGGAATGAACCATATCTACCATGGTGGTATGAGGAGCGAACTCACGCTATTAAGATGACCAAGGGAGTAAACCATGACTACCAAGATGATATCCAGAGTGAACCCATACTACCAAGATTTCAGTGGTAGTGATTCCTTGTATACTATAGAAATCATATTATATGATTATGTGTCTGCCACAATTCCATGTTTTATTCCTATGTTATTCCTTCATGGATTATGTTATTTATTGCTTTATGATTCATGTATTATAAACTTCAAATATCTATGACATGATTCTTATTTATGATCTTTTATATATAGGCTATGATATTATATTTTCATTATCACATTTTCAAACCCCTATTCCCATGTTTATGCTTACATGTCTCCCTTGTTTACCCTTATTGATCACCTGAGATCACCACATTTGTGTGTCATTCCCTAGGTTATAAAGATATGTATTATGTTTTATGTGTCTAAGAATGGTGCTATTAATGAATAAACTAGTTGGAGATAATGTATCTCACTTATGTAACAGTTTTCGTGTTTCCAGGTATCCAAATCTACAACACAAGTATGGTCTTCGGGTGTTTTTTGCATAATGTTTTAAGTATTCCACAAATTTTATGTAATTTTAACGTATGAAAAGAGAGGGTATCTATATTTATAACATGTTATCTATGTTCTTGTTTTTATACTTACCACTAGTGATTTAGTCTAATAAGATATTAGAGGTCAAGAAATTCATCATTGTGTTCTGGTTTTTGACTATAAAAGACACCCATATACGGATTCCAATCATGGTGATGTTATACTAACACTATAGAAATATTTATAATGGGAGGGATCCATTTATAATTTTTGGAAAATTTCTAGTCCACTAGGATTGGATCAAAATTTACATGATGAGATATGAATTTATGAATGAAAAACTACTCCCAATGGCCCATTTTATATCACAAATTTATTGCATAGGTGGTTTCGACAAATAAAAGTTCATAGAGTGGGAAATGAAATTTAGAACCCCTGGTTTCAAGTAAGTACCACCTTAATTATGTATTTAATGCTTCTAAATTATTTTTATGTGGTTTGGTTGATTTTTTATTCATTTTAGAATGTTTTTATGGATTTTATGGAGGTTTACAGTTTGTTCACGGTTAGTTAAAACCATGAAACTTCTATAGGGAACCGTATAATGTGTGGTAGTTTGCTTAGGATCAGTTCATGGTCAAGTGTACAGTTTGGAAAAACTATGTGGCCACCTAAGATTAACTATGCTTTTGTAGAAAAATGTATTATATATAGTTTTCACACCATTTGTCTAGCCATGTGAGCCAACCTTGTGAGATTCTTCTTGAGGTAGAGGCGTGTGCATGGTTAGCGCACGATTTACCAAATCACCCAATATAACCATGCATGACCAAATTTTAGATCCAAAAATTGTGGATCTAACTCATTTTATCCAATTAAAACCTATTCTTCCTTCTATTACAACACTAAATCTATTTTATCTCCTTTAAAAGGATTTTGATACTCATCCCTTCGATCCAGGGGTGATCTGTTGGAAAATATTCACGCGTTGTGGGTTAGATTTTTTTGGTAAGTCTCTGTTCATGGTTGTTTTCCTTAGACCTCTCTGTCTTCCCTATAATAGATTATAGATCTAATCCATTATGGATATATCTATGTTAGTTTATTCCAATCATGGTGATATTTGGTTGTGTTTATGATTGGGAATGAGATGTAAGGTGGGTTTTGTAGATTCATCTTAGTTTTGTTAAAGAATTTTTACAGTTCTTCCTTTTCACCATAGTTTCCATGGTAGGTAGATTCACTCTTGAATCCTATTATTGGAACATAAAATCTTAGTTTCAAATATTTTTAATTACATGAAATTGATAATGAAATTGATGTGAAAATCATGGTAGAAACCCTATTTAGTGATGTTTTGTGGATTTTTGAAAATTGGTTGATGCACATATTGCTTTTTCATATGGAATTTAAAATGATTATTTTAAAATTCGTTTTTTTATTCATGGAAATGGATTCATGTTGATGTTTTCAATTAGATATTTTTTTTATTTAAATAGTTTTAAATTGGTTTTTTATTGGTTCTTGGTTTAATGGTTAGTGTGTGTTCATGTGAATTTGAGGTGGATAAGGGTATGATGTTTCCCCCATCAAAAGTGGGTTGGATAATGATATGAACCTTCCTCCATCAAAATAGTTCACCAAGTGATGACTTCGTGAAAGGATGACTCACCATTCATAATTATAGGTAGGTCCATGACTTTATTCATGGTTGGATGTGTCGATATGTAGAAATCCCCAGTTTTAAACATTATATAATCTTGAGTTAAGTCAAGAATTCACATTGAGGATGTTTTTAGGTTTAGAGTTCTAGAGAATTAGGCTGTAACTATTACATTAAATCTCAAAAATTACAAAGTAGAGACTTATATTCTATTCAATTTTTTCACAATAATAAAACTACTTATATAAAATAAGAATTATTTTCTTGAAATAAATCTTATTGAATAATTCCTTTATCTTAACCTTCCTTATACCCCGTGAAAAACATTTCAAAAACTTGGGATGGGAATTAAAATCACAATAAGAGTTATAAAATAAGGAAAGAAAACATTAGTCCATCAATACATACAAATAAATGAACTAATAATTCTCAATCATAAAACATAATCTCTTTAACATACCTCATGAAATAATAATATTTATGAATAACATATAGAAATCATAAATCATAAAGTTAACTTGTAGCATCCTTATCATACTTACATTTTATCTTTCACAGCTACATATTGAGCTATACTTAGAATACACAACACAATATCTTCCCTAAATCTCTTATGAGAAACATTAAAGTTTACCTCTCTCATGGTACCCAATGCATTGAAGAGCTATATTGGGCTCACCAGCCCTAGGTTTATCGTGGAATCACCCGTATATATAAACAATTCCCAAGAAACATATCATAATCATAACACATAACATAAGCATAAAGGAAATATAAAATTTCCACATTATAATAAAAATATATCATTTCAATATATCAATATAATCAATCCATTCTCAAAACCATTTTCAATACAAAAAATACATAAATTGAGCACATGGTATTTATTTTTCTTTTAAAAACATTATGACTTGTTAAGGAAGCCAAATATGAAATAATGTTCACGGTGATGAAAATTTTGTTGTCATCGCGTATGTTAAAAAGAAACATTCTTTTTGTTGTTTAGTAAAATGCTTCATAGAAAAAAATATTCCTTTTGAAAAATTTTCAATTAAATTAAAAGAAAAGGGGAATAATTATACACCATATAAAATAAGGTCATTTATAAACAAAAATATGCCTCAATGAATGTGGATTGAGATGAAGTCCCTTACAAAGATCATTTTTTATTCAAATAGATTGATTATGTGTATTCACTATAAATCCACATAAATCAAGTATAAATACTAAATAATATATCAAAATCTATTTCTAACATAATCATAGAACGAAAAAAAATCAAGAAGTATAATATCAACCCAATGAATGGAAATTGGGTTAAGAAGTTCCCTTACCTTGTGTCAGACTTATCTTGTTCATTTTTTATCTCCCTGAAAAATAAAATTAAGTTAATTTCTAATTTAATAAGAATATTTTTCAAGTTTATTATTCCTTTTATATAAATAATTACTTTGATATAAAAATCACATAATTATTCAATTTCATATCATTCGTTTTTTCAATGTTCGATACTTGAGTCAAAAATGAACTTGTTATAATTACAGATTTTCCATGTGGTCAAAAGTCCATTATCTTCAGAAAAATATTTATGATTTAAATATCATATATATTTAGTGTATATTTATTTATATCCAGTATATATGTATTTAAAATACTCTATAACATTTGGATATAATAAATGAAATGCGCCATTCATGGAGATGGTAAGCTGTATGTACGCATGAACGCTACTTTCAAATCATTTTCATATTTCGCGAAATAAAAACTAAATGATGAATAGTATATTATAATTACATTATAATATATATGTTATATATGTTACATAATTCCATTAATTCTTTCCTTTATACGCTCCATGTATATCATGAACAAGTCATATCACTTTGAGGGGGCGGTAGTCTGCGCTTCCTCAAATGAAATTATCATATTTACACATTATGGAAAGCATAAAGGTATGTTGTAAATGAAAAATAAATAAGAATAGAGACAATATAAATATAATATATGTCATATATAAATATATTTCCATCATAATGGCCTCCATGAGAGGTGGTAGTGGAAAATTGAACAAATATCATTTTGTGAGGCAGTAGTTCACCGTACACAGAAACAGTATGTTCGTATCCACTAGATAGAGGTATGTATAAGTGTAGTTAGAATAATTCTCATAAAAATTCATAGTATATTTAGGATATAGGTGGTTTTATGTAATCAAATAATAATAATATAATAGGGAGTGTAGAAGTAAAATAATGGAAAGGAACTTTAGAGAAGATGTTACCTCTTAAAACGTGTAACTCCCTTTGATTTGAGCCAAAATGCTTTCTTGAATTGACATCTACCCAAGGTAAGTATTATTTGAGTAATATAGGGGTGTTGGAATATTATTTAGGTAGATTTAAGATAATCTGAGGAGATTTATAGTTGAGTTTAAATGGTTAGGGGTGATGCCCTTTTATAAGAGGGAGGATGGGTACTTTAGGAATGTTTTGAAGTATTATTTTCTTATAAAATGATTTTTGGTTTAAAATGGTCCCAAGTTCATTTATTTCAAATATAATATTCTTTTGGGTCGAAAAAATATCCACCAAGAGGTTTTAGAAAAGTCTAGTTAACAAATTTAACCTTATCTTTTAGCTTTAACACTTAGTTAACTAATTTAACTCTTACTATGTCTTCTTGTATATTCATACTATATGGTTAATATAGTTACTATAAAATTCCAATAGAACCTAAAGTGGTTAATTAATAATATTTTCAACATTATCTAAGTCATTTTTTTGAATATTATACTTTAGGACTATTATATCATTTAATAAAATAGTTTTTTTTAAAACTAATTTTTGTCAATTTTAATACTATTCATATCATGACTTTTTAAAAATACATAACATGTTTATGGTTTAAAAAAACATCATTAATTAAAATATAGAAAGCCATAACCATCCATAAAATTCTTGGATGGCATAAAATATTACAAAATAAATTTAGTTTAATATTTATAATTTCATTTATTTAAATCATTTATTAATAAGGTTATCACTACATCACCATTTTTTCATAAATATATTTATTTATTTGATGTCTAAAAATTATAAATAAAATACCATGATGTATTAAATATATTTATATTTATAATTAATATTTATAGTTGAAGATATCACTTATATAAATGCATATAAAAATTGTTTTAGTAAAAAATACATGTTTAGGTTATATTTTTCTTACATTAAATTAATTCTTATATAATGTGATTTTCACATCAAAGTGGCTCCATGGGATCCAAAATCGACCCAAGGGTACCCATTTTTGGAAATATCTCATCCAATAGTATTATGAAATATGTTAGGGTAGTTTAATATTATTATAATATTATTTTTTACCCTTATTTAGCACATTTACCCTTTAACCATGATAAATAAAATAATTTCTGAAGTTACTATTCATAATGCCTAAAAATAAAAGGTACCTATTTATAAAATTTGGACCTCATGATTCCAAATATGGAATAAATATTTCCAAATTCAAAACACAAAAGTTTCAGTAATTAATTTAAAATTAATTTCTGTTGTCAAAACCAAAAGGTGTATTTTTAAGAAGTAAAAACTACCAAAAGAATGATATGTGTTTATGTCAAATTTCAAAGTGAAATTACTTCCAATGAAAAAAATAGATTAAATGATAAAAATATAATACAATTGAAATTTAAAACCAATTAAAATAAAAATATATCTATATAAATAAATTATATGAAAAATTCATTTTTGACTTAAAATGCAGTATTTTTCAGTATTCATTAAAAAATAAACTTCATCAGAAAATTGCCAAAAATTTATCCAATGTAAATTTTGATGTCCCGATTCTATATAAGAATTTTTTTTTCAAATATAACATATAAAAGAGAAAAAATATAAATTTAAAAAGGTTTCTCTATCAAAAGGTAGTAAAATGACCTTTTAAAAATATTTGAGTATTTTATGCTTAAAATCGGATTCATTCTTATTTTAAGACTCTAAAATTTATAGGATGATTGTAATGACATTTAACAAACATGTCTAATAATATTTTATTTAGTTATTTTCATTCCTTCCAATACAACGAGTATATATTAACTATCATTTAAAATAATAATATTATTATATTTTTTCAGTATAACACAAAGTTGTGTGAAACATAAGATTTCAAAGATACATGTTATTGCATGTTGAGTACGTTATCAGAAAAATCATCCCCTTTAATTTAAAAATAATATCTTATTCATAAATATTAATAGAAATGAAAATTATTATTCTACAAATACCTGTGTTTTTACATCCTTCCCCCTTTTTTGGAATTGCGTCCCCACAATTCAATTCACTTATCAATAGGTGGGGGTATTTATCCCTCATATAATTTTCAAATTCCCATGTTTCCTCTTCAACCATATGGTTTTTCTACAAAACAATTACCTAATGAATCACCTTATTCCACAAAAATTTCTCTCTTCAGTCAAGAATCTAGGCTGATAGTTTCTCATAAGAAATATTCTCTTCCAACTAAACTACCTATTGACTCAAAACATGAGATGGATACAGAATATAGTTTCTCAACATTGAAACTTGAAAAAAAAAATTGTGTACCTGGGATAAACGTGGAGGTAAAACCACTCTGTAGGCAACTGATCCAACTTTCTCAAGGATTTTATAGGGTTTAATCATCATCGAACTCAACTCTCCCTTATTACCAAAATTCATCAGACTTTTCCATGGAGAAAAATTGAGAAATACAAGATCACCAACCTTGAAAGAAAGATCCTTCCTCTGGTTATCCACATAACCTTTTTTCATCCTATAAGATGTTCTCCTGTGATTCTGAATCAACTAAAATTCTTCTGCCATCTGTTCAACCAATTCTAATACCATCAACTTCCTTTCACCTACTTTATCCCAAAAAAATAGAGTTTGACACCACTTTCCATATAATGCCTCAAATGGTCCCATATGTATACTGGAATGGAAGCTATTACTATATGAAAAGTCAACCAAAGAAATATGTTGGTCCCAACATCCCTGGTAATCCATTTAAGAAGCACATAGCATATCTTCCAATGTCTGAATTGTTTGTTCTGACTATCTATCTGATTGAGGATGAAAATATATACTGAAATTTAATTCAGTACCAAAAAAATATGGAGGCCTTTATAAAAGTTAGAAGTGATCCTATGATCACGATCAAATACAATGGAGAGGGTAACTCTATTCAACATGACTATCTATTTAACATACAACTAAGAAATATGATCTAGTTAAAAAGTATCTCTAATAAGAAGGAAATGAGAAGATTTAGTTAATCAATCAACAATAATCTAGATTGTATTATTTCCTCAAGTGGTCTTTGATAATCCCACAACGAAGTCTATGGATATATTTTCCCTTTTCCACTCTGGCACTAGTAATGGTTGAAGCCTCCCTTTCAGTAATTTTTGCTCTGCTTTAAACTATTGACAAGTCAAACAGTTCGTATTAAAGTTAAAAATATCTCTTTTCATTCCTTCCCACCGGTAATACTCCCTAAGATCTATGTATATCTTAGTGCTACCCATATGAACAGAAAACAGAGAACTATGAGCTTCAAATAACAACTCTTTCTTCAACTATGAATCACAAGGAACACATAATCTCTTTCCAAACATCAAAACACATTCTCTTTCAAAGTTAAATTCAGGTAACATACCCTTCTGAACCAATTCAACATTTTTTTGCAACTCACTATTTTTTTCTGCGCTTGCATTATTCTATCTTCTAGAGAAGATTTTACTAAAACCTGAAACAAAACAGAGGAATTTTTTGCACCAACAACTTCCATACTAAATTCCATCAAATCATTAATCAAAGGTTCATGTTCCAAACATAACATGGTTAATGTAGAATTACATTTCTGACTCAAAGAATCAGCCACCTTATTTGATTTTCATGGATGGTAATGAATTGTGAAATCATAATCCTTGATTAATTATATCCATATCATCTGTCTCATGTTTAATTATTTCTGAGTGAATATATACTTCAAAATTTTTTATTAGTATATATTTCACACTTTACACCATAAAAATGATGCCTCCAAATTTTTAATGCAAAAACAATAGCGGCTAATTCCAAATCACGTGTAGGGTAATTTAACTCAGGATGTTTCAACTAACATGATGCATAAGAAATTACCTAATCATTATACATAAGGACACAACAAATTCATTTAAATTAATCATCACTATAGATAACAAATTCACCATTTTAGGAAGGTAGTGCCAAAACTAGATCATTCACCAATATTCTTTTAAATTCTTGAAAACATTCATCAAATTCTTTTGATCAGATGAACTTAATACCTTTTCAAGTTAACTTAGTTAGTGGGCTAGATAAACAAGAAATTTTTTCAAAAAACCTTTTGTAATAACCTATTAAATTAAGAAAACTATGAATCTAGATTGTATTTGTGGGTCATTCCATTCTTTAATAAATTTTGTTTTAGCAGGACCAATATTTATTCCATCTTTAGAAATAATGTGACCAAGGAATGAATTTTTTTTGTAACCAAAACTCACACTTTCGGAATTTCCCATATAGTTTCTTTTCATTTAAGGTTTCCAAGACAACCCTTAAATGACATTCATGCTTCTATTTAATTTTAGAATATAGAAAAATATCATCAATAAAAACAACCAAAACTTATCCAAGAACTCATGGAAATTTCTGTTCATCAGATCCATGAATATAGCAGGTGCATTGGTTAACCCAAAAGCAATAACTAAAAATTCATAATGGACATATCTAGTAAGAAACACGGTATTTTTAATGTATTATTCCTTTACATTCAACTGATGGTACCCCAACCTCAAATCAATCTTCGAAAAATACTGATCTCCTTAGAGATGATCAAAAAAATCATCAATATGAGACGATGGATACTTGTTCACAATAGTTATGTTATTCAAGGTTCTATAATCAAAGAAAAGTCTCATTGAACCATCTTCTTTTTTAACAAACAAGACAAGATCACCCCATGGTGATGTGATTGGTCGAATGAAACCTTTATCTAATCACTTCTAAAAATGCTTTTTTAACTCTAAATTTTCAATTTGAGCTATTTGATAAGGGGTTTTTGAAATTATATTAGAATCCAGAACTAAGTCAATTGTAAATTCAACTTCCCGGTCAGGTATTATATGAGGAAACTCATCAGGGAAAAAATAAAGATACTCATTTACCACTGGAACATCATAAATCTAAATAGTTCTTTTGTTTTCAATAATATGTTAAAGGTAACATTAATTTCCATCTTTTACATGTTTCTCATCTTCCTGATATGTTATCAAAATTAAGGGTTTGTTATTATACAAAAATTAAATTCTTTTTAAAAAGAACCTCTTTAGATCTGCATTGAATCTTAGAATGATAAATAGAAAGACAATCCATACCCAAAATAACATCAAACTCTAATAGAGGAAAAACAATAAGGTTTGCAGGTAGATTCTTTTCGCACAAAAGTATAGAAAGGTTCGTATAATTACTTTTTGTCTCAAAATTTCCTCTAGGTGTTTTTAACACAAGTTCATGATTCATACCTTGATATGGAATTGCCAATTTACTAGAAAATTTCTCAAAAATGAAAGAATGTGTAGACCCTAAATCAAACAACACATTGAAATTATCGGAATAAATAAAGAGTGTACTTGATACTACTTCATTTGATGGCCCAACATCTACTGAAGTAGTAGAAAATTATTTCACCACCCCTTTATGCTTGAATTTGAGAAACTTTCCATCATTTTAGTTCTTCTTCGGACACTCATTTTCATAATGACTCATTTCATTAGGCTTAAAACATTTTAATGACTGTAAATAATATTTTTTATTATCATTAACCTGCTCTATTTCAGTGAAATTACAAGCCTTATGTACCATTTTACCACATTTCAAGCACTTAATATAATTCAAAAGGCATTCCCTAGTGTTATTTTTACCACAATCTCCACAAACTGTAAACTTAAGTTTCTTACCATAAGTGTTTTTTGAAGAGTTCCTCCCTTTTATCAGCCACATTGACCTCTTATTTCATTTTTTTTCAAAGAACACCTAATAGTTGAAAAACTCCATTTTCACCTTCTCCGCACATCGAACAAGTTTTTTAAATCTTTTGAACTCATGAGAATCTAAATCGTTTTAATAATTTGGTTTTAATCTTGAGTAAAAATGATTGATTTTACTATCAAGATCCCATATGAAATTAGGATTATAACTTTCCATTCGAGTGAATTTTTCTTCATAAGTAGCCACTGAGTCATTCTCCTGTCTCAATTACAAGATTTGATTTACAACCTAATTCAAACCACCATAGGAAAATATTTCTCAAGAAACATACCTTGGAATTCATCTCAATAAATATCATGAATCACCTCATTATCCCTGATAATTTGAACTACCAACCACCACTGATTGGCTTCACCTTCAAAATGGTATATAAAGATACTAACCTCTTGATGTTCTAAACACTGCATGACATCAAAAATATTTTCCAATTCTTTAATCCACACTTCATCTAGAAAAGGTTCAGATTATCCTCTAAATGATGGGGGATGTTGCCTCATGAAATGCTCCCCTACTAACATGTTCCTCTATGGTTGATCTGACTGATCTGAGGCATGGATACCACCACAATTTATATCCTGATTCAATCGTTACATCACTGCAACAAATTGTTCAGTTCCAATTCTGACCATCCTAGGATGCTGATTTGAAAGGTTGTTTTCCTCTTGATGTTGTCCTATTATAGCTACCTTGTTTCCTCTGCGGAAAACCATTATGAACATTGAAATATCATAGGAAAATCAACATGGTAATCTTCAAATGCTATATCATTTCAATCTTACCATAAATTAATTTATGGATATTAATTTAACAATATCCTAAATCCTAAAGTTGTCAAAACTGACCATTAATACCAACTATAAGTCCCAAGCCTCAAAAATTACATAATATTGAGTTAAGTCAAGAATTCACATTGATGATCTTTTCAACTTTAGATTTTTAGAGAATTAGGCTGTAAATATATATCTAAAAATTACAAAGTAGACACTTATACTCTATCCAATTTTTTTAACTATAATAAAACTACTTAAATAAAAAAATAATTATTTTCTTGATATAAATATTTTTGAATACTTCATTTCTCTTTCCCTTCATTATACCCTATGAAAAACATTTCAAAAACTTGAGATGAGCATAAAAATCTTAGTAAGGGTTATAAAATAAAGAAAGAAAACATTATTCCATAATACATACAAATCAATGAACTCAGACTTCTCAATAATAAAACATAATATCTTTAACATAACTCATGAAATAATAATATTTAAGAATAAAAAATTGAAATAAAAATCATAAAGGTAACATGTGGCATACATATCATACTTACATTATATCTTTCATAGCTACGTAGGGAGTTACATTTGGAATACCCATCATAGTATATTCCCTATATCTATTAAGAGAAACATTAATGTTTACCTCCATCATGTTAACCAATTAATTGTAGATCTATCTTGGGCTCCCCCACCCTAGGTTTATCATGGAACCACCCATATATGTAAACAATGCCCAAAAACCATAACATAATCATAACACATAACACTAGCATAAAGGAAAGATAACATTTCCACATTGAAATCACAATATATTATTTAAATATATTTACATAAACAATCCATTATCAAAACCATTTTCTATTCCAAAATAAATTAAAATATTATATTGTATTTATTTTTCTTTTAAAAACCTTACGACTTGTTAAGGAAGTAAAATATGAAATAATGATCACAGAGGCAGAAAGGTCATTGTCGTCACGTATGTTAAAAATAAACATTATTTTTCATTTAGTAAAAAACATTTTAGAAAAAAAATATTATAGTTGAAAACCATTCTATTAAATTAATAGAAAAGGGGTATAATTATACATCGTATAAAAGAAGGTCGTGTATAAACCAAAATATGCCTCAATGAATAGAGATTGAGATGAAGTCCCTTGCATAGATAATTTTGTAATTCAAATAGATTGGTTATGTTTATTCACTAAAAATACACATAAATCAAGAATAAATACTAGATAATATATCAAAATTCATTTCTCACATAATCATAGAACAAAAAAATCAAGAAGTAGAAGATCAACCCAATGAATAGAAATTGGGTAAGAAGTTCCCTTACCTTGTGTCCGACTTGTCTTGTTAATTATTTATCTCCTTGACTAATACACTTAAGTTAATTTATAATTGATTAAGAAAATTTTGAATTTTTATTATTACTTTTATATAACTTATTACCTTTCTATAACAATTATATAATTATTCAAGTTTATATCAGTTGTTTTGACGATGTTCGGTACTTGAGTCAAAAATGAACTTGTTATAATTACCAATTGTCCATGTGGTCAAAATTACATTATCTACAAAATGATATTCATGATTTAAATATAATATATATTAATTATATATGTATTTATATCTAGTATATAAGTATTTAAAATATTCCATAACATTTTTTATATGAAATGAAATGCACCATTCATGGAGACGGTAAGTCGTACGTACGCATAAACGCTACTTTCATTTCATTTTCATATTTTATGGAATGAAAAATAAATGATACATAGATATATTAAAATTAAAGTATAATATATATGTTATTTATTTTACATAATTTTATTAATTCCATCCTTTATACGTTCCATGTATATAATGAATGAGTCGTATCACATTGAGGGGGGGGGGGGTAGTCCACACTTCCTCAAATGAAATTATCGTATTTATGCATAATGGAAAGAATAAATGTAGGCTGAAAATTAAATATACAGAATAATAGAGAAAATATAAATATCATATATATCATATATAAATATGGTGCCATCATAATGGTCTCCATGAGAGGTGGTAGGGGAAAATTTAACTATCATCATTTCGTGAGACAGTAGTTCACCGTACATAGATATAGTATGTTTGTATCCATTAGATAGAGGTATGTGTAAGTGAGGTTATAATACTTATAATAAAAACATCCTAGTATATTGGAGATACTATTTTTATTATGTAATCAAATAATAAGAATAATATAGGGAGTAAATAAGTAAAATAATGGAAAGGAACTTTAAAGAAGACGATGCCTCTTAAAACGTGTAACTCACTTTGATTTGATCCAAAGGGTTTATTGAATTGAATTCTTCCCAAGGTAAGTCTTCTTGGAGTAATAAAGTGATTTTGGTATCTTATTTGGGTGTATATAGGATTATACAAGGGGATTGAGAGGTGTATTTAACTGGGTAGGGGCGTATTCCCTTTTATAAGAGGGATGGGGGCACTTTAAGAATGTTTTGAAGTATTATTTTATTATAAAATGATTTTCTTTTCAAAATGGCCCCAAAGTAATTTATCTCAAATATAAGATGCTTTTGGGTAGAAAAATTCTCAACCAATAGGTTTTAGACAAGTCTAGGTCACAAATTTAACCTTATCATTTAGCTTTAGCCCTTAGTTAATTAGTTTAACTCTTACCATGTCTTCTTATATATTCATACTATATGGTTAATATAGTTACTATATAATGACAATAGAACCTAAAGTGGTTCATTAATGAGATTTTAAACATTATATAAGTCATATTGACGAATCTTATATTTTTAGGACTATTATATCATTTAATAAAATATCATTTTTTTTAAAAACTCATTTATGTCAATTTTTATACTATTCATATCATGACTTTTTAAAAAACCATAAAAAGTTGATTCTTTCTAAAAAAATCATTAATTAAATGAAAACAAGTCATAATCATTCATTAAATTTTTGGATGGCTTAAAAAGTTTCAAAATAAATTTATTTTAATATTTATAATCTCATTTATTTAAATCATTCATTAATAAGGTAATCACTACATCATCATTGTGTCATAAATATATTTTTTTATTTGATGTCTAAAAATTATAAATAAAATACCATGATTTTGGAAATATTTTTATATTTATAATTAATAATTATAGTCAATGAGATAACTTATATAACCCCATATACAAATTATTTTAGTAAAAAAAGACATGTTTATGTTATATTTTTCTTTACTTTAAATTAATTCTTATATAATATCATTTTCACATAAAAGTGGCTCCATGGGGTCCTAAAATCTACCCAATGATTCCCATGGTTTGAAATATCTCATGAAATTGTATTAGGACACGTGTTAGAGAAATTTAATATTATTATAATATTATTGTTTACCCTTATTTACCAGATTTACCCTTTGACCATTGTAAATAAATTAATTACTGATGTTACTATCCTTATTGTTTAAAAAAGGTTATTATTTACAAAATTTAGAACTCCTAATTCCAAATATTTAATACATTTTTCCAAATTCAAAATACGGAAGTTGTAGTAATTAATTTAAAATTAATTCTCGTTGTCAAAACCAAAAAGCGTGTTTTTAAGAAGTAAAAACTACCATAAGATGGACATGTGTTTATGCCCAATATCAAAGTGAGATTAATTAAAATGAAGAAAATTGATTTAAATGATAAAAATATAGTCCAATTACACTTTAAAACCATTTAAATTTACAATCTAACTATATAAATAAATTTGATGAAAAGGCAATTTTGACTTAAAATGCAGTATTTTTTACTATTCATTAAAAATGAACTTTATTAGAAAATTACCATAAATTTATCCAATTTAATTTTTTCCCCTAATTATATATAATAATTTTATTTTTTCAAATAGAACAAATCAAAGTGATAAAAACTACATTTAAAAAGGTTGATCCATCAAAAGGCGGTAAAACAACCTTTTAAAAATATTAAAGTATTTCATGCTTAAAATCAGATTCATTCCTATTTTAAGCCTATAAAATTTATCAGTTAAATGTAAAGACATTTCAAAAAACTATAAAATCATATATTAGTTAGTTTTTTTCATTCCCAGTAATACAATGACTATGCGTTAACTACCATTTAAAATAATAATAAAATTATTTTATTTTTCGGTATAACTCAAAGTGTGTGCAACGTAAAATTTCAGAGAAACCCGTTGTGGTGTGTTGAGTATGCTATCAGAAAAATCAACCCCTTTTAATGTAAAAATAATATCTTATTTATAAATATAAATAGAAATGAAAATGTATTATTCTATAAATACATGGGTTGTTACAATATGTATAATGGATTATGCCAAAAAAAGATTTTTTAAATGCTTTTAATGAATTTCTTGGATAATTATTTGAATATATATTAGTTGGAAAACTATTTTGGTGTGAAACTTATTTTCTTTGATATAAATTTTTAAAAAGTTTTAAAGTTTTTTATATTAATTTTTTATATAAATGTGTTAAAATGTTCTATCCTAGTGGCGTGAGTAGGGAATTAATTTGGGGAAAGCCTAATGAGTTCCATTACTCACCCCATTATTAGGAACATTGGTAAATTTAAAATATTATTTATTTATACATAGGTAGATGAAAATTATCACATTTCATTAGAAATTAATCATGATACATGTTCATGGATTGTGGAGTTTGATCTTGGATCATGCTGGGAGATGTGGTGTTTTTACTTGGAGTCTTTGAGTTGTGTTGGTTTTGTCTTGTAATTGGTTCTAAAATATTATACATGGTATCTGCATTCATATTCTGATATTGGTGATTTTTTTTAGTTTTGTTATTTTCACTTTGGTATTACATTTATTTGTTTTATGTTCTGTTCATTCATCATATAATAGTTGTCTGGTTGGGTTTATATATTTTTGGATGTTTTATAATTCAAAAGAGAAAATCATCCCCCAACAGTATGGAAGATATTAGGATTTATTACTAGATTTGGACATATTGGGGATGTCTCCTAAGGCCAAGTAGAATTATTTCTCTTCTCAAAATAATAAGGATGGGTGAGATGTTAAAAGTACCATCAGTTTGTTCGATCCTTGGGTATCAGTTGTGTCGGTCTTGGAGTTTAAAATTCATTATGGTTTATTCCTTGAGATATGATGGTATCAAGGTGGTATGATTGTCAGAACTTGTGATGTAGATCATAAAAATGTTTTAGATAACCTATTTATGATAAACATTATGTTACTAGGGAGTTGGGTGCATATGTTTTTTGGAGACACTTATAGGAGTAGAAATCTCATTGTCGTGGGTTTTTTAAATGAGAAGTTCATCAATTGAATTGATAAAAATTACTTCCCACTATGATTGAATATTTATTTTTAAGTAATTAATTCTTATTTTGGTAAAAAAATGTTGATTTTTGAACTGTATTTAATTTTTTTTCAATTGTAAAATATTGAAAACTACATGGTAATGCTGTTTTGAAAATGTTTTTATGTTCAAAATCATTGTGGTATTTTCAAAAATGGTTTTAAAACAAAAATTATAGAATTTTAGGAAGGCATTTTCATGATAATTCGGATATTGTAAATTTTAAATTTTTAATCCTTTAGTTTCTAGAGAGTGAGACATAGGAAATATATATTTTTGTTATAGAAAAAGGCACCTGCTAGGTGTCGTTTAAATAAATCAGTGGAGATTACTAGGTATGTGGCTGTACCTGAGCCATAGGTGAACCAATAGATATTTTAAAGTATTTTCGATGAAGTTTTGGCCATGGATAGAGGGAACCAATGGGATTAACCAAGGAAGTTGGACCATTATGTTATGTTCTAGAAGAGAAATCTACTCATCTTTTGGGGTGATTCTGAACTAGAGAAAGAAAAAGGCTTCGATGAATAGGATGAATAAAATACTCAATTTCCATGGAACACCAGTAGAGTATAATTTCATGTTGGGATCATATATAATGGAGGATCTTGCATGTCGGTGGTGATATTTTGCAGTTTAGGATAAATAAGACTAAATCACTTCATGAGAGTATTTTTAAGAATTATTCAACAAAAAATTATATACTCACACATTAATAATTGAAAGATGTAGATATTTTTTCAATTGGAAGTAGGATAATCACTTTGTGACAATGTAGATGGATAAATTTATTAATTTAGTCCACTTTTTTTCCAAACTTGCTACAAGTGAATCATTTAAGTCATTCATATTTGAATTAGGGCTGAGGAAAGAGATTCGATTGAAGATTTTCATTAATTGTATAATGGATTATGCAGAGATGGTTAATAGTGGGAAGGTGGAAGAATGATAAATCTTAGGAGAAATGGCTGGAGTATGCATGTTGTTACCTATAGGAAACTATGGGAACTCTAATGATGGGAACAAGAATAAAAGGACACATGTGTCCAATGTAGTGGAATGACTCAGAACCAAATGTTTGGATTGGTGAATCTTCCTCCAAAACCAAAGAGCAATCTTGGATGTTTTCAATGTTGTTTGTTTGACCACATGAACTAGGATTGTATGACACCACCTAGAGAATTCCCTAATTGCAACCACATGGGACATATTCAATGCAATTATCATAGTGCTCCATGGTCATGTTTTTAGGACACATATCATGTTTCACTAACGTCATATTATTTTATGGTGTGAGGGATGAAAAATACCTATAATTAAAAGAACCAATATAGATATGGTGGTTATAGGGATAACGTGACTCCTCAGGTAGTGCAATTTGAACAGGTCAATAAAGAACAAAGTGTAGTGAGTAAGCGGTTATATATATCTGAGCATGTAATTGTGGATGATCAATCTAGACCATCGATGGTGAGAGGTAAAATAATTTTTAATTAATAAATTATGAAATCTTTGTTTGATACAAGTGAATCAATTTTTTTTTATTTCTTCTCGTGTTATTGATTTTCTAGTTTCTCTTGTTAAGATGATGCATTCTATTTTGAAACATCAAACCTCTCTTGGTCAATGAAAATGTGGAGACTTTATGTGAAAATCATGTCCTATAATTGATTATGGTGCTTATTTGATATGATATTTATCTTTACTTATGAATGATGTCTATTTTATAGTCTTGGTTATGGATTGGTTGAAAATTTTCAAGATCACATCGATTGTTATACAATAAAGCTTAGTTTTATGACTAGTGATGGAATCAGGCATCTCTTTAGAGAAGTCCAAAATATAGACTTGGAAGAACAATACATTCACTAAAACAAACTCTGTATTCTTGAATTATCCCAATAAGATCTCCCTTTCCAAAAATATCATAAAAGGAAATAGAAACATTATAAAAACAATTGACATTATCAAAAGATGTGTAAGAAACATTGTATGTGAAATAGTGAATGAAGAAGAGAGAATGATGGTTTATTTATAGGGAAATATGGTTATTCGATATGAGTAAATTTGGAAAATATTTCTGATGGTAATAATGACCATTAATAGATAAGGTGGTTTATTATTATTATTTTTGGTTATATAGACGCATTTAAGTGACTGTCGAGATTATTTAATGATATAATCAAAATTGTATACTTTGCTAAAAATATGTTTTATAGAAAATTTATAAGATTTAAATAAAATTTATTTTCAATAAATAATATTATAAAATAATTTTTAAATGATAATATACTTTAACGAAGTCCTAAGTTATTTTTTATAAGGTCTATATAGTTTACTATGACATAATAACTGTTAATTTTCAAGAAATAAGAATTTTTTACTTAAAATTTAAAATTATAATATTCATAAGAATTATCTTGATAAAATAAATACAATTTTTATATTAATTGAATTTAAATCATCATAGGGTAAATTTATGGTAATTTTATAAAAAATTAGTTTTTGGGTTTGAAAGTGAAAATACTATTTTTACGAATTACAATAATTCTTTGGATATAATTCAGATATGATCAGGATTTTAAATTTTTTAATCCTTATTCTTGTTCAAAAATTAATTAAGGAATAACATAATACATAATTCATTACATTTTAAAACACATGCATGGAATTTTGAAACCCACAATTTTATCTTTTCCAAAAAATCGTTTTTACGAGTTATTCGTTTATCATATTAAAATTCAATTTTATCACTTTTATAAATTGAATCAAGTAAAATGGATTAAATATTTTTAATTATAAGGTTAAAATTAGTTAATAAGGTCATTTTAATTTTTACGTATAAAACAGTTATCATGGTAAAAGATTTACCATCAATATGTAAAATAATATAAAAGGTTAAAATTAAAAGCTAAAGACTTAAGGCAACTAAAAAATTAAATAATTAAATGGTAGGATGAGGTTTTAGAACATCCATAACCAAACTTTACAACTATATTTATCAGCCAAATTATATGAAATTAATACAACCCAAAAGTGGTTATCTTTAAATATAAATAATCATTATTTAATCACTTAAAATCACACATCCTTGAGTATAAATACCCCCATTTCTTCCTCACTCTCCACACCAAAGCTATTGACCATGTATATTCTCTAAATTACCCACTCAAGAGTCTCTAAAAGGTGGTTTTAAGGTTCTAATGAGTCTCTCTCTATCTTTAAGAAGCATCCTATGAATGTAAGGGATTTATTCCTCCACTTTTTAAATTCAAGTACTTATTTTGTATATGTCTTTTTATTCCCAATTTTTTATATTGTCAATTTTTTATAAACACCACAATTATTTTATATATGATTTTTTAATGAGATGTTTTTTTACCTCTTATGATGCCAAAATAAACCCTTTATTTCCAAGCTATATTTCTATTCCATGAATACCCAACCCTATTTTCATTCAAGGGTATTCATTCTTATGTATCATTAAAATATTGATTGAGTAAATACATGTATGAAATCCACAGTCCCTAATCATGGGATAGAAATGATATGAACTTATGATTTTTGATCAATGTGTCACACATAATATTAGACATATGAAAGGTGTTCCCTAATAGAACTCTTATGCATTAGGTAAGTAATTAATCTCAAGAGATGAAATGTTCATGATACATTGGAATCATTCCATGAAAAAAAATCTATACCTTGTTCAAGATCATTGGTAAAAAAAATTAATGCATCTTTGTGATGAGAAATGGTGATATGTTTATGAATGTCTCAATGTTTATGTTTTTACCAAATTTATTTGTTATGCCTCATGTTATTATGTTCATATACTTATATTATGACTCATGTTATTATGTAAAAATTATTACGTTATGATTCATGTCTTTCTTATGATTTACTCTTACATTTTTCATTCCTTACTGGGCTTTATGATCACCAATTTTAGTTGATAAATGTCCCCAGGAAATCCTATGCAGTGAGATGATCTAGGATGAGAAAATAAGGAAGTATTTCAAGTGAATTTATAATTTGTTTATGTTTCTTTTTTACACTATGCATTTCATGTAATATTTACCTTGTTTGAAAGAAACTAAACCTCCAAAGATCTTTCAAAATTATTAATGTAATATTTTTTTAAAGAATTATGTTAAAAGTCTTGTATTGAAAAGGCAGGTTATTATAAGCATGGTAGGAAAGATATTAAGGAGATTCTGAGGAGCCGACTTGGATGGATATAAATATGATTATAAATTATTCTAGGTGTAATATAGATATGTTTTGGGTTTATAGATAATATTAGGAATAATTCATCCTGGTACACACAAATTCTAGTTTCCAAACCTGCTAGAATGATTTGAAATCACAGTCATGATATGTGTTCTTCCTTGATGGAGGATCTATGAGATGGAAGAGTTCTAAGAAAATGGTGGTAATTAAATCTACAATAGAGTACAAGTATATTATGGATTATGAGGGAGCTAAAGAATAAATTTTGATGCTCACCTTTATACAGGAACTTGACGTGGTTCCTCACATTAAAGATGTTGTCCCACTATATTGGGATAATAAAACAGTTATGGTTCTAGCCAAGGAGTCTAGGTCACATAAATGGAGGAAACATATAATTTGAAAGTATCATATCTCAATATAGTTTTATCAAATGGGAGAGGTCTTAGTAAGAATATTTTCTACAAAAGAGAATTTGGTGGAATCTTTGAAAAAAGACTTATCTCATTTGAAGCATTAATATCATGTGAGATCTTGGGGACTAAATTTTTTTATCAGATTAATGTAGTTAAAGTGGGGGTATGTTAGAGTTAGTTCCCTATAACTAACTAATTTTTTACTTTCAATTACCTATATATTCAAATAACATAATATTAATAAATATCTTATCACTTGATGATGGTTCTTCTGTGTAACATTTATGTGATAATGTCCTTAATGTATTTTTTATAACCAAAGGTTATAGAAATTTTCCACTAAATGTAAACCTTGAAGTATTATGAAAATATTATTTAATATATATTTAGTGGTCAAGATAGAATTTTTCTGAAGGGACACAAATTATGTTTTGACTGTTAGGTGTTGGATGCTCGTAAGAGGACGAGGCTTCTTCACATGAAGTTTAATATCCAAGAATAGAACTTGTGAGGGAAAAACCACCAATATAAATTCCATATTTTATATGTGTAATTGGATATTACTATATGTAGGTGTGTCTATTCTTCATTAGGCTTGATATTGTTACTAATGTATATCATAAATCGAGTACTTTGATGTATTGTAAAAAATCATAACGACATATGCTCGCATCGAAGTAAGATGTGTTTGGTGCATAATAAGTGATATTAAATTGATTGAATAAGTCAAGAAAGGTTTTATACCATATGAGTTAATATAAGTAGGTATCCTTGGATCTTTGAGTGAAATTAAACTATCTAATTATGTTCATGGTCATGGTAGTTTATCAACGAGTTTATTTCAGAAAGTCAAAGAAAGATATATCAAGTATATAGGATGGTGACACAAGTTTGAAATTTGTTTGATGAGATATTGAGGCAAAGATATTAAATTACACATTAAGTGTTCATTTGAGGTTGTTTCCATTACAACATTAACTTCATTCATTATTGGTTCCTTAACGTGTTTCGATATGTTAATCTTGGACTTTAGGTCAGTTCGCTTAATGTCACCGAGAAAGATGCATCAAGGGTCACATGCTAATTGAATCTAAAATATCATATTAAATTTTATTTGAATTTATTAATTAGAATAAATATTATTCTCAATACCGAGGAATAAAAATTATTTGGGTTATGTTGATCACATGAATTCAATCACCATATTTGAGTTTAGAATATATATGAGTTGAATATTAAATAAATATTTATCCTCCTGTTATATAATAGAATATTTATTTATTTATTAAATGAATAATATAATGATATTTATTTATTTAAATAATTATTTATTATTTAAGGTTCAATAAATTTTTAGGATTAATATATTGAGTTAATGGTCCATTGAAATGATGCAGATTATTTAATATCATTTTAATAAATTTTAATTTTTTTTAAGAATTGATATTCCAATATATGTGAATTGGTGGATTTCATGAATTATAATATTTTTATTTTATTTTTATTATTTTATGTGTCATTTTTTATAATAATAAAAGATCCAAAATAATTAAACTAGTTTCATTACATCACGTTCCATTAACTCGTTGAGTTTTAAATTCAATACACCATCACCGTAAAAAAATAATTACCTACTCAACCCATATTCCATGAAAAGCACGTTAATTTACACTGGGTTGATATTTTATATGATCATACCAAGTAATATGATTCACCCTAGAATGATCACATATGTGATAAAATATTTGTGATCATATAGACACTTTTGATGGTGAAAATGAAAGATTGGTATTATGGGATGAGAAATGAAACTAAATCCTTTTTTAGAATGACCCCCCACTCACTGTTCCTCATATTGTGATTATCAAAACTTATATTCCCTTACTCTACCATTAAATATTTTGGACTCTATAATATTGAAACACTTTTCGAATGGATCTCTCCTCATACAGAATAGGACAATACCCATTGTTGGCATATTGTAGAACAATGATAACTGGGCAGTGGTTCCTATCACACTACAGATCATTTCACACCCTGAATCAACCGGTTTTATTCAATAATGGTCCAAAAAAGACTAATAGATCTTGCATATATATTCATAATCAACACCAATTAGAACCCACCCCTCATATATTCCCATCTCAAGCCTCACCTTCATAGAGAAGCTCTATGTGGACACCAAAAACATCCTTGCAAAAGTCCCACGGTACATCCCATTCAACACCATCACAATGCCTCTGATATGAGGGATCACCATCTCTAGATCCACCTGTCCCACCCACACCACAATATTTCTCTCTAACATCTCGATCTCCCCAATGTACTGATCCACCACCTTCCTCACCCATCCCTTCTACTTTTAGTACCCCTTCTCTTCCAGCGTCTTGCTCATCACCTTCACTATGATCCCTTCAAATACTTAGTAATACATCCTATTTCTCAACTCCTTTTCCTTCTCCTCCTCTCTCATCAATTCATACAGCACCAACTCCCCACCAGTGCCATTTCTCTTTCCCAAACTGCCATCGACATTCCACTCCAGCCCAAATCATTCCAATAATAGGTCTGAAAACTCTCCCTTGGTATTGGATGATGATGAATTGAATTCAAATGCAACCTTCCCACAATTATTGATCTTTATCAAATTATATTTTGGAGACAACCTCGTGTTTGTGGTGACTAATTCCTCAACCTTCTCAATCTTCCACATGATCTCCCTCTTTTTCTTATACTCCTCCACTGTGTCTTCCTAGGCCTAATTGGGCTTCAAAATCTCCTTGCAAATGGTCTTAGAGTCTTAATTGATGTAAGTGATGAACCAACATTTTTGGAATATCCTTTATGTTGCACTTCCCAGTCTGTCTCATATAATTTATGAACTCCATTAGTGTGGCCCACTTCATGGATTTTACATGGATGTGGTGGTGGTAAGAAATGTACTCATTGTACACAATGGTGGCAGCGATGCGACTGAAGTGGTGGTTGTGCTTCATGTTCTCAATGAATAGCACATCAAGATTCTCTAAGTATCCATTGACGATGTAGTTTGGGTTTTGTCCAAACACCTCCATCTACTGCTATTGGATCTCACTCATGCAGTGTCATGTGAACCCATTATCGTCCCTACCCTACTTCTGGCACATCTGACAATACCACTATATTTTTTTCAGCTCCTTGGATTTGATACAATTCATGATGGATTTTGGGTTGAGAAACCCATTCTTTCCCATTGTAAATTCTTATCTCAAAAATCAAGGTCTCACAACTTATTAGTAAAAAAAGAACCTTGATTTTATCAATTAAAGAAAAAAAATCATATGAGTGAAGTTTCTAACTAGTATGATCAAAACATTTTTGAGACATTACTGGTTGAAAAGAATAAATCTCATGCACAATCACCAAAACAAGATGGAATCCTTAAAGGTTTTTAGTCATAACTAGAACCCATTTCAGATGTAATAACTACTAATAGAAAAAATATAAATGAACATTTGAAAATACCTAAATTTTGAACAGTATTCATCAAAATTAAAAACAATATAATTAAATTAATTTTCAATGATATCAAATTATTATAATAAATATTAACTAAAAATAACAACTCAAAACATTCCTTTTATAATCATCACAAATATACAAATAAGTTCAGATGCAATGCATCCATTTTTTAAATAGTGTAAATTTTATTAACCATGAAAGACTAGTCATAAAATAAATTTATGGTAAATCATAACCTTTTGTATTTAAAAAACTCATTCCATCAATTTTATTTATGTTATTTTTGGAAAAATAAGATAAATTTTTCCATCCACCCAATGGGTACCACCCAATACTTGCTAACATCCCTTCATCTTAAACCCAACAAGAATAAACCACCAATTTTCATTTGAAAATCAACAATATGCTTCATTAGAGAATTTTTGAAAACCTATGTTGGAAAAAATGCTTTATTTCCTTCTAATCTCATGAGAACTTAATAAAACATCATTTAATAAAACACGATTCAACCATGTCAATATTGAATTTGAAATATAAAAATATTATAGAATAGATTTCTGAAGAAGTTGAATACCTATAAATGGATTGTAGAATCCTGAATTGAATAAGATGCTAAGAAAAATCTAGAGAACACCACATTATATTCTTCAGACTGAGTTGAGAAACAGATAACTTTACCAAGTTATTTTTTTCACCCTCTATTTGGATTGCAATGCATTCAATGCTAGATTATTGATGTTGAATCAGATAGTGGGAATGCACGTCTAAGATCTAATGAGTCCATAACATTTTGATGGATAGTCAAATGATTGTTTCTACATTGGATACTTGGAAATAGATGAGTGAGTGGGGTTCAAGAAGGGGTGATTTGGAATTGAGGATTTGGGTGAGTTCCAAAGAAACTGATAATCTGATAGGTAACGTTTATGTTGGAAAAAATCTCTCAAGGTGTCCTCTTGGTATGTTTTGGATGTGATTATGTTTGTTGACAAAGCCATATGATCGAGTATGAGGAAGATTGGTGTTTTCTGATGTAGGAGTCTAAGTTGGTGCAGTTTCCTAGTGCTTGCCAAATTTTTTGGGTCCAAAATTTTGATTTTATCCAAGCATTGAAAAAGTGGATTTTATTAAAGACCATATTAAAATATGGTAAAGGAATCAATTTCTCAAAGATGGGATTCATGAGGAGTGTTTCACGAAGTATCAAAGAATTTTGAAGGTGATATTCACGAACATCGATGAGCATCATGAACGGTGAAGGTGAGGAGCATCATGAATGGTGAATTATGTCACCACAAAGGTTTTTGACACCACAAAGCTTTGATGGAAGGCTCTGTAATTACAATGAGAATCATGACTAGAAAATTTACATGGAGATTTGTGAAAAAGGGATCATCATAGCGGAAAAGTGTGAGCTCCATGAAATGGTGATGACGTGACCCAAAAGGTTATGGAATCAGTGGAAATTCCTATAAATAGGCCTCTACTCTCATCATAAGATCCATCAAGACTCAACGATGATTATAGGTCTCTGGGTTTGTGACTGTGGTTCACAGAGGTGTTTTGTGAAGGTGGTTTGAAAATAAGTTTGCAAAGGCTATAAAAACTAACTGAATGATCTGAGCTTCATGAACATAAGGGAATTAGTAGTGGCTAAGTGAGATTTTTGAAAAGTTAGGATATTCAAAAAGGCTAGTTTATCTTTTAAAAAGAGGTGTGCTTTGAGAAAGCTTATTTGATCCTCAAGAAATAGGGAGCTTAGCGAAGGTAGTGAGCATTGTGAAATTTTTTCAAAAGGGATTTCCCAGTACATCTATGGTAAAGTGTTATTCATCAGTGGATGAAAGTGGGACATCAATAGAGAATCTACATATAGTAGAGGATACATTAATTTGAGATAACGAAATGACCTACAAGTCTTTAAACTATGAGTGTATCTTTTGAAGAAGTATTGAGCACACATCAGTTGGGAGAGCTGTGAGATTTCATATTATGATTAGGAGTAAAATAGGAGGGATATCGAGTTCACTTTGAAATTTGTAAACAGTAGTGCAATTATAATGGATTTGGTACATCGAAACATCACCAGTGTATGCTCCTTGGACGTATCCCAGTGAGGGTGACCCAAGTAAAATTGTTTTTTCATGTGCATGCTTTAAGATGTATTCATACTCTGCAACAGGAAGGAGAGATAAGAGAGTTTTTTTTAAAATGAAACAAGGTAAAAAAGGGGTATTTTATTTAATCTTTCATACCCCGATTCACCCCCTCAGGGTATTTGACCAATTGGACCGAACATTTTGTTATGTGAAGGAAGTGGGACAAAATAAATGTTATTTTATCGCATATAATGATATTATAGTGGACATGTAATAAAATTATAATTATAAAAAATAAATATAATTGTTTAAAAATATTTATATGATTATAATAAATATAAATTCAATTGAAATTATTATACTTTTAATTTCATTTTTTATTATAATATATTTTGAAATGAAACCCATACCTTACAACGAGGTAGGATACTTAATTTATAGATGACAAATGAATTATAAGAAATAAACCACACCGATGTGGGATAGAAATATTTAAAATATATAAAATTATAATAATATTAATAGTCCCCCTTAATATGAGACATATATATTTATCATTCCCACCTTGTTACGCAAAAAATGGACATGTGGTCCAGGCACCCCTTTTGTGAGAATATGTGAAAGTTGATGAGAGGTGTGAACATGGTCAGAGGTGATCTTATTCATCTCAATGTTTTATTGACTAAAATGATAGTCAACTTAAATATTATTTTCCACTCATGAAATACTTTATTTGTGGAAAACTTGATAACATCATGATTGTGACACTAGATATGTGTCAGTTTCTTACCAGTATACCCAATCTCTCAAATAATTTATCGTTCCTAAATTATCTTTGCAGTTACATATGTCATGCCAAAATAATTCAACTCTGCACTTGATCAAGAGATAAACATCAACTTTTTCCTTCTCCATGAGATCAAATTTCCACAAAAAAAATTCTTCAAAAATAGATGTATATCTCCTAGAAGAGAGAAATACAATAAATCTACATCAAGAAAATCCTCAATATCTATATTCCCATTATTAGAATACAGAAGATCTAAACTCGGTTACTTTTTCACATATCTAGTAATGTGAATAATATCCTCCCATTATGTTTTTTATGGAGATTCCATATGCTGTATCATTTTTTAACTGTATAAGAAATATCAAGTTGAGTCATCATCAAGTAGTTTAGCTTCCAAACATGTCATCTATATCTGTCGGGTGATGGAAACATATTATTGTCAGTATGAAGTGAACTTTATCTAGGTTTGAGGGGTGATTCCACAGAGTTATCTCAAGTCATTCTACTCTCCTAAAAAATATCAAGAACATAAATTCTTTGAGATAGAAAAATTCTATTTTTACATTTAGAGAACTCAATTCACAAGAAATATCATAGTGGACCCAAATATTTTTTATGAAAATATTTATGAAGATAATACTTGAGTCAACCAATGAAATCAAAATCACTATCAATAATAAAAATTTCATCCACACAGACTACCAAAATAATTCTTCTTACTATAGATTGATGATACAAAATAGATGAATCCTTTATGATTTGGCACATGAGAAAACTAAGAATAATGTTTTAAAAAAATTTGAACTAAAAACATGGTGACTATTCGAGTCCATACAGTGATTGACGAAGGTGAAAAAACTTGGAAGACTCCCCTTGAGCCACAAAACTATGTGGTTTCTTTATATAAACTTCTTAATTAAGAAAACCACAAAGAAAATAATTTTTAATGTCCAACTGAGGGAGAGGCCATTGAGATGAGGTAGAAAGAGAGATAAGTACGTGAATCGCGGACATATTTTCCACTAGAGAGAAGGTGTCAAAATAATAAACTCTATATGTTTGTGCATAACCTTTGGCAACAAGGTGATCCTTGAGATGATTAAGAGATCCATCAGCATTGACGCCAACTTTATAGATCGATTTGCAACTAACCACCTACTTACCTGAAGGAAGAGGGACTATATCCCAAGTATGGTTGGCATCCAGATCCTTAAGTTCATCATGCATGGCCTATAACCATATGGGATGATATATTGGCCTTGAAAAAAATACATTGTTGAGTGAGCATCCATATTCTATATAACTTGGGAGTTATCCATAGATAATCTTTGATAATCATGAAAGGAGCATGATCCTTTGAAAATTTCAATAGGAAGCATCAGTGATGGAGGATCAGCAGCAGGTAAGTCATTAGGTTTGGTAGAAACATTAGTTTTCGGGGTGGCATATGTGCTAGATCAACAAGTATATACCTAGAAAAATCATGATCCAACGAAATCACTAGGAAGATATTGGGATGGTGGTGTATCAAAATAATATGGTAAAATAACTTAAGAATAAGGAAGATTATATAGCTATGGGAACTCAGAAGTAAAAATAACTGATGAATTGACAAATAAAACATCAACTAAGACAATATAATAATATAAATCTGGAGAGAAGAATTGATATCCATCTTGGGTGCTATAATAACCTAGAAAGATTTATTTAAGATAATTCACATCAAAATTAGTAATCGAGGGGAGAGTATCTTGAACATAATACACACAACCAAAAATGAATAGGGGTAGGGAATGGGGGGATGTTTTTTGAAATAAATAATGGAAAGGTGTATCCCCTCAAAGAACAAATTATGGAAGTAAATTAACAAGTATGGTGGCTATAAAAATGAAATCACCTAAAAAAATAATTGGAATTTTATTTTTAAATAAATGTGCATGAGAAACATCTAACATATTTTGGTTCTTTCATTCAAAAAAACCATTTTTTTGAGGTGTTCTAGGACATGTAGTTTGATGGATAATGTCATTTTCATCTATAAAATACTAGAATGGTATAGATAAATATTCATGACCAATGTAAGAATATAAACATTGATGTTTAGAAGAAAATTGGGTGTTTATTTCTTGATAATAGGAGATAAACATGATAAATATTTCATAATGATTTTTCAGAAAATAGACCCAAGTCATCCGTGAAAAATTTTCGATGAAAGTAACCAAATATCAATAACCCAATTTATATGGACTAGGAATAGGCCCCCAGATATCATAATAAACCAAATTAAAAGGAGTGGATGCATGAGAAATTGTGTTTGGAACCTATGTGACCCAGTGATTCTTTGTATAGTGACAAGATTCACACTCAAAAGGATGAAGAGGACCCATGTCCGAAAAATGTTTTTGAAGAATTGGGGTAGGTTTATGGCCAAGGAAATAGTGAAGCTAGAGGGGATGAATATATGTGGTAGGAAATAAGAGATATGGGTATGAGTCAAGAACATGCACACCACCCAGAATATGTCCTCTACCAATCACCCGAGTCATCAAATGATCCTGAAATATAACCGAAGTAGGTGAGAAGATGGCTTACACTGCCAGCCGGTGATAAGTTTATTAATAGATAGTAAATTAAACGGAAAACTGGGAATAATGGAAACAATGGATAGTTTCAATCCACATATAATTGTATAACTAACGTAACCAGTAATATAATTTTTTTGACCATTAGCCACAATAATATTACCTTCAATATAGGCTAATCTATTAGATCCATGAATACCTTCATCCCCAATGATGTGCTCGGAGTCACTATATTCAATAACCCATGAGTTTGACTATTAGGATAGACATGCCAATGGAGTATCTCCATGGATAATAGTAGCGCGTGATGATGACATATATTGTGTCCTAAAAATTCATGTTGAAAAGGTGTCTATGTTACATAGGTGGTAGATAATAGTAGTTGAAATTTCCTAAATAAAACATCCAAGCATAAATTAGGCTGTAGAATAAATATCCACATATATGGTGGTGGGGAACTATTGTGCATTTTGTGGTGTCATGTATTCACACTAAGAGAATCTACAAAAATGAGGAAATCATGCTAGAGACCTGTCAAACTAGAGGTCTTCTCATAAGGAGGGACAACAAGAATGAGTGTCACACAAGATGTTTGGCACACGGGGGGGGGGGGGGGGGGGGTCATTCTGGAGGTCGATGCACGAGAGGTGTGGGTGTAGATAGGGGATGATGGATATGATTTCATGCAATGAGTGGTAATGGGGAGGGAGGGGTAAAACCCCCTCTTATATGATGTGGAAATTAAACTCATTCCTTAAAATGAGGTAGGATGCTTAATTTATAGATGAAAAAAATATTACAATAGATAACCCACGCTGATAAGGGATATAAATATTAAAAATATCTAATATTATAATGCTCCTAACAATATATTTATAATTTTAATAATTTCAACTTCAATTAAGACTAACTATAGTTAAATTTTACAAACATGAGTATTTTTTTCCTCATGGTATAGGTAAGGTAAAGGGCACTATTGTATGCTTATGTATGAACAGCTGGGTGGGGATATGAGAATTGGATTTGGGGGCATCTATAAGACTCATTTTGGAAGATCTTGGGTCTTCATTTTATCTACTTATTTTAGATTAGGTTATCATATGGAGACTGATCAAGTGACTTTTAATTTTGTGTCGTATGACTGTATGGAATTACATGAATATTTCTGGGCCTGATATATTCATTATTTATGATGGTTTGATTTATTTTCCACTACATGATTCTTTATTTGGTGATTGTTTTTATGATCAGAGAGTGCATATGAGGCTACATGGGTCTCTTCCTCGGTAGTATGATTGTGTCGGAATAGCAAGATACAATATGGCACCATCACATTTCTTATATTTGATTTTGATACTCAAAAATATTGGTAGAAAGAAAAAATAGTGATCAAAACTTTAGAGGAAAATGTGTGTCTAGATAGCACATTTTCATTGGAAATTCAAGTTACCAAGTATTAAGGAATGGGATTTATATTTGATGTATTGTTGTTTGGTTGATTTTTAAGTTATATAATTTTCATGAGTTATGAATTATTTACTATCTCTTGATGAGGTTAGGAAGAGTGTGTGTTCATATATCATATTGGCACATAGGACTGTGACATTTTCATGATTTCAAGTGATAGTGATTTTATTTAAATTGATATGGTAAAATCGATTTAGATAAATAATTGAATCACTAAAAAATTTAATTAATGATTTCTTGAATAAATTATTAGTGGTGAATTAATTAACTAAAATCAGTGAGTAAAATATGTTGGATTAATTAATATATTATTTTGACTATTATGTGTATATTGGTGGGGTGTTGACTGGGGATTTATAGGATTGTGATGTCTTGAGTATGGATTAAAGAAAAATTTAGCAATAATTGATTTAAAATAGAGCAGATTGGTGTGGGGTGTCTGTATGGAATGAAAAGTTATTTTGATCCATGATTGATATTAATTTTTGGTGATTTTACATTGATGTTATAGAATTATAGAACCTAACAGTAGTGTTGAGGGACATCATGGGGGTAAAGACAAGCAGGGACCATATGTTGAAGAGTTTGAAGAGGGTGAAGCAAAGCATACTCCACTGGTATAAGTTCATGGTGATCCAAATGATTTGCATCTTACAACGAGTAAGACAAGGGTGTTGCGGGACATAGAGAGGGTTATTCAATGGGGTTTGAAGTAATACAATAGCTGATATAACCTGTGATTTCTAGGTGCAACATCCTCCGAGCTTTAAAGGAAATATGGGACCATAAGGTGAAAAATAATATACATTGGGGATCTATGGGATCATTGAGCTGATTGATACTCCAAAATACCATATGGTGAATCTTAAGGTGTTTATATTTGAAGAATAATAACAACACTGGATGACTTAGTATTGTCTAGGAAGACTAAAGGACTATTATGGGATGAAATTCAAACTCTTTTTTATGATCAGTTTTATCCAAACACTCTAAGATAGATAATTCTAAAGAGTTTATAGAACCTAAGAAAAAAAGATAAGGTGGTTCTAAAATTTAGTTTAGGGTTTATTAAACTATTTAGGTTTTCAATAACATTAGGTAGAGATGAGGAAATGAATTCTCGGTGGTTCAAGATCATCTTGTGACCAACTCTTTGAGTTCAGATGAGTCCAGTGTTGTTAATTGGTGACCATGGTTTCTCCATGATGTGGAGGAATTACAAAATTCCACCATGAAGACTTGAGTCATGTGGTGTAATGGAATGGTGGATTATGACAGTCCATGGAGGCCACAATCTTCTTATCTCCAAAGAGATCCATGGAAGAAATGGAAGCAAGCTTCCATTTTTCCAAAAAAAATGGAGGTTCATTCAGATATTTTTTTGTTTGATTAAAAAAAGTAACATTATCAAAGCCAATTTCCTCTCCTTTTTTCCTTCACAATTCCACTTCCATCTCTAGGGGTGGGGTTCTTAAATTCAGCATCAATATAACCTATGGAAACCCTCAAAACCTCTAGTAATGAAAAATAATTGGGGTCAGTGGCCTCTATATTGCCCCAACCAAGTTGGGTCCACTTCCGCTTCTATGATTATATCTATTGGTAAAATTAATCTGGCCTATGGGAAAATTGTTGTAAACTATTCATTAGGAGGGGCCTTTAAAAAAATCTAGGGGTGGTACCCCTTGACCCCATAGGGGGTTTTCCCCTATGTCCCCCACTCACTAGCCATGCAATGAGACCCCCACCAAGGTAGTGGCACCCTTGGTCTCCCACTACTATTTTTATCATCAAACTCCATACTTCAATATGCATTCATCTACTGATTTTTTTCCTTTTGATTTATGCTTCAGATGAACCCATTGACAATGATTAACCTAGGGATGATAATATGGACTAGAAAAATAAATTTTCATAATTTGTGTTAACATGATATTTAAATTATATTTTTTTTCTTCTAACTTCTAGTGTCATACTATTATGTCTTGTTGTGGCATGACATAGTGCATTTAAGACATTGATTTATAGTTGTTCAATATTTGTTTACATCGTATTCTTAATATTTTGATGCATTTGATGAATTTATTTCAAATATATATTTGTTCTTAATATATGTTGTTAATTTTATAATTTTACATATATTTTTTTATGTGTGTTTTTGTATTTATATATATATAAATTTTTTCATCCCACCATGGAATCTTCCATATCTGCAACATCATCCACCATACTTCCATGGTAGATATTTGTCTCATAGTCATAAGCCACCACCCACCATTTACAACTATGGGTGATGATTTTCTATCTAGCTACTTTATGGAGGTAGTAAATAAAGCACTCATCATAGAAAATGATTTGGGAAGTGATTAGAGAATTAGTGTGATTTCAGCATCATGGGATTTTGGAAGCGGGTCCTTGGGTGGCCGAATGAGGAGGTTTGAGGAAATTCACCAGGGTGGTGAGTGACCAGGAGGTTGGAGTATGAACTTTTAATTTCCACCATCTCAAGAAAAAATTCATTTGGAGTTCCATCAGTGTGGAAAAGAAAGTCATAACAATGCAATTTGTCCAAACAATCCAATGCAATACCTCTCTTGTCTAAAATTGAGAGAACTTCAATGTTTTTTCTAGATTGGGCTTTAGGGGGGAAGTGGATGAGGTTTAGCATCGTCCCAAGCATCTCATGCTTAGAAAGGAGGACCTCAATAGAGTATTAGTTGGGTTTCTTCTAGGAGGACTAGTCATGGTAGTTGGATAGGTTTGCATTGACCATATAATAATGGATTTGCTACTCAGGGTAGACAGGGAGATCATGGTGAGGATCATGTGGTTGGTTCTTAACATCCTTATATTGTGGATAAGATTCTCATAAAGATAGATGGGGGATCTTCTATAGTGATAGGTATGATTCTAGAAAATTATATATTTTATAGGTTCACTTGTTGACAATAGTTCATCACATTCCTTAATTTTTTCTCTTATTGTGTGAGATCGTGATCTAGACATGGAATGTTTTTTGGGAAGTTGAATGTTGACACTATTCTAGGGAAAAGATCTTAGAAAATTTGGAGATGTTCAGTCCATGCTTTCATTGAGTGACTATGGACATCTCTAGGGATTCATCATCTTGGAAATCACTACTTTCAATGTGATCATGGTTACGAATTGGTAAAATCTCTTCCTAGCATGCCTTGATTTCTATCGGTAATGAGTGATTTATTTTCCTCCAATGAGTGTATCCTACACTTTTTCTAGTGAAATGAATCTAAACACAAGTCAAGAAGGATTTGATGTAAAGCATTATGGAACCATCACTTCATAGAGGGTATGTGTGATTTTTGGGTTAGTTGAAGGGGTGATCGCCCTATTTCCCTTTGATTGTTGACTACTTAAAAAAGGTATTGCATAATGATTTATTAGTTTTACCTCTGTTGGATTTTGTGTCCCACATCAGTCTTGGGTGTTTTCTCATCACTATAATTCTCTATAAATAAACTCCAAGGCCTCTCTTAAGAGTTATCTTGGGTATTGAGTCCAATTATTTATCATTTTACATGGTATCAGAGGAGGTTACCTAACCCTACCACCACTCTCACTTTTCTCTCAGAGAAAACCTATGATTTTTCCCAAGTGGGGATCCATGTTGAGGGATCTATAAGTCATCTTACATCACCCCTCACTCCACCTCCAATGCATCACACTGTGCGACGACTCCCATCTACCCCGTCCACGCATGCCACACCACTCGAGAACCATGGATAGACCCCCTTCCCTATGTGATGGCTCCATCTAAGCCACCCTCTTACATGATGAACTTACCCACTATGATGGGCTTCCAGTGTGACCTCTCATGGATGATGATCTTCTTATGAGACATCCCACCCACTTGAAATCAACGACCGGATGCACAAATGATAGCCTCCAACCGAGTAGCCTCCCCACTTTAGATAGACCCTATGCTAGCTTCATTCCAGATTTAGTCTATCTTCGGATGATTGTGGTTTCCTAGGTCATCTCAGTTATTCTAGATCCAAATCCATTATCTCCTCTTCCTTAGAAGACACTCCCTAAGAGTTTGGTGCTTTTATTTTCAATGAGGATCAAGGGATGACATTTTCTCGAAGTATCCTCTTCATTCCATTCGAGATCTAATCCTTTCCACATACACTTCCTCATCCCTTCTTATGACTCTTCAATCTCTAGAATTATATTGGTGGTGTTTCACCATCTATTCATCAGCTCTTAGATTCTATGGATGTTGGTTGTGATCAAACTTGATCCATCTCTTTTATCACCCCCTTATTGGAAAAAAGGGATAGTAAATTAGTCTTTTTATAGGACCCTAACTTTGTCTCCCCAGAAAACTATCACATCTGATAGGTCCTCCTCTAGGTGCACCCAACCAGGCCTTGTTCCCATAACTGCATGCATGTCCCTTCACCATTTTCGACTGGATAAATCTACCGTGGCCCCTGCACACAACTTATGTGGTTACTTTCTATAAGTTTTTTCAAATATTTATGTTTGTACATACACTCTCATAATCCAATTTTCCCCCACCACACCATTTATATAATCCAACTATTCCTGGTGAACATCTGATCATAGTTCGGTAGTGTGTTGTTCCTACATGCCTAGATGCTCATGACCCGACTATTCATGCTGAGGAATGGTCCAACTATTCCTACTAATGAATCCTCTTTTTAGATATTCTTGCTAGTTTTTCATAATGGGTGCTGGTATAAAATTGGGACATATTTTTCAGTGATAGATTCCATCATCCATAATTTTCATCTCAAGGGGGAGCTCTGATCACAGGCGATTTCTTTTTGTTTCATCTTTTTTTAGTCAATCTCGATATGTTCAGCTTTAGGGGGAGTATTGTCATTGTTTCTTATTTTCTTGTTTTTCTTTGATTTGTTTTCTTTAATTATGTATCGAAGCTAGGTAGACTATGTTTGAGGGGGACTGTTGGATTATATATCCCATATAGGACTTGGGTGTTTTTTCATCATTATAATTGTCTATAAATAAACTCTGAGGCCTCTTTTAAGAGGTATTTTGGGTATTTGGTCTAAATATCTATCATTATAAAACCTCCATAGAAAGTGGTTGAGTTTACTATTGACTTGGTACCTGGTACCAAGATGATATCAATTCCTCCATAAAATGGATGATTCCAAGATTTGAGAATTACATATTTAACTTGATGAACTATCGGATAAGGACAATATCAAACAAAGAACATCACATTGGGATGATATTAAACCCTTATTTTGATTTTGACTGGATTTTTTATAGGGGGGTCATTGGAAAAAATGTTTAGAGTTTGGACACATTTGAATACATTTTTATAGTTATTCAAGAAGTGAAATATGAAATGGTCATGAAGCAAAAATGTATCTGATTTTTTGTTTTACACAGTTGACCATGTAATGATACTGAATTGATCATCCAATGTAATCAAAGTAACTTAGAATAGCATATCATGGTTGAACATGGATTCCTATTTATTCAACCATAAATGTCTTTATGTATATTCTTTATTGTGTATTGTTTATAAGTTTCTCAAGTAAGTAAATGTAGGAAAACCATTTACATGTGATCAAATTATTTGATGCGGAAAAAGTGTATTATTTGGTGATTGTTGTTGAGGAATAATTTGATCATGGGACACACGATAGATGAAAGATGTGTTAGGTGGTTGCGGGATTGTGTTTTTACATGCACTACAATGGTTGATATTGTGGGACACGTGGAATTCCACAAAAAATTGAACAATGATGAAAAGGGAATAAGTCTCTATATAAAAAATATATTATTATTGTGGGAACATGGTCTAGTCTACTACATAAGGAGATATTATTATGAAAATATTGAACGAGTGATTCTAGAATGATACTTGGACACGTGGAGTGATCCTCTAAAGTTTTAGTTTCACATAATACGAACATATTGGTCAATGTGGGAGAAAGATAAGTGAAAAAAATAGAAGAAAGATTGTAGATTTGTATGTTGATAGATTATTAAATATTTGAGTTTTATCTAGAGTGTGTATAACTCAATGAAGCTATGTTTCTAATTCAAGAGTTTATGGAAATGGGAGATTAACATTATTTGAATATCAAATTCATTTAAAAAGAAGAGATCGTAAATAAAGTAGTGGAATTGATTCACATACATTCAAGATGAAGAATATAGTCCATGGAGATAATCCTCTTCAAAGGCCACTAATCTGAGCCTTAGGGCAACAGAAAAGACCAAGAAAGAACCCGGGCAGACCACAAAGGAGCAGGACCAAAATAGGATTCAAAGAAAAATAGAAACCACTAGATCATAGCTAACTAGATTTGAAGAATGAGAGGCTAAAAAAACTTCCATCAGGACAAGTCACTATACAAATTTGTATGGGGAAATGCAAGATGATCATCCATATGATGTGGGGATCTAGGCACCTTCAAGATTCAAATGTTGGGGAGTTTCTGTTTCAAGTGTGTTAGGTCTTGGGCCTTTAAGGTTTTGTATTGGTCCTTGTGCTTTTAGGCCTTCAGGTCATGTATGAGCCTTGTTCCTTGGGCTATGGGTCATGTAAGGGTTCCCCTTCAACCAATAAAAGGAGGATTATCCAAAATAAGTAAATAAATAAGGACTTTGGGTTATTTGGATCAAAGGACAATAATCCATTATTTATATGTTAGAGTGACCCACATAGGATGTTACCCAAGGGGAGACAATGAGCCACACCTAAATATTGTAATGCAATACACCTAAGACCTCCCTAAAACCCATCAATGATAGTTCACTAGTTGATTCATGCATGGTAGTATTGATATGATCATTTTCCTAGTATTAACCCCACATTGGGGTAAGCCAAGTAAATTGTAGGACCAAAGGATATATTCCACCACAATATCACCCTCTTTTCCTCATTCCCTTATGGTTTTGTTCTTCAGCAAGGATCATTATCCACTACAAGGCTCATTGCAACCCCACCTATGAAAAGGATTTGTGATAGGGAGGAGGACACATGGGACTTATATACCATGCTCAATGTTGGTAGTATTTTCCATGATGGTGTCACACCATTTATTTTTCTATTTGGGTAGTCATGGTTGTGCGGTATGTAGCCAAACCCCGCCAAAACATCTAGTAGAGAAGACAATGGGAAGGGTAGGAAGCATCTTATAAATGTTTCTCTCTCTAACCAGTTTCAACAAAAATCTTTGCATCACATCTTATCCCATTAGTAATTGTGTGGTATTTTGTGAGGTTGTCTCCCTTCATATTCAAGATAGAAAATTATCATAGATATTCTCCTTATAATTGTGAGGGAGTGTGTAACAACTTTTACCCATAGTGAGATCCTTCTATTTGCCCATGATTTTTATCCATTTTTTTTGTGGGTCTTCTACATTATATATGGTGTCATTTATTTCTACATTTTACACATTATTTTATCTCATAATTATTTCCTCACCAATGAGACAATCATTTTCAATCAAAAAATTGGTATTAGAGTAAGGTTTTGGCTTGATGTTGTTCACTTTTTTAGATATTAACAATTCATGTAAATTTGAGTATGCTTTGTGATTGCAACTATGATTAATATGTCACATCAGAAAAAAAAATATATTAAGATTATTAAATACACCATTATGAAATAGAGGATGTTATGAACTAATGGCATGTCCAGATGACTGTGAAATTCGAGACCAATAAATCCAGAAAGAATAATTTTCCATTGTGGAGAACTAAGATGTAGGTGGTGCTATAAAAGGATAATTACTGGCAATTTTCTAGAGACTAACATGTGTAACGATGGGGAGTGGTTCTAATGGATTTAAAAATCATGAAATAGACATGAAGTACTTCTGTAAGTGGATATGTTCTAGTCATTGAAACAGAAATGAGTACTTCCTAGGTAAACATCATTTCAATGATGCATGGATAATCGACTTGGGAGAAACATGGAACATGATATCTTGGTGGGAATGATTTGATCTGTATGAAACTATCCCAAATGGACTTACATACATGTGGAATGAAAAAACCTAGAATATCATAGAGTTGGTACCAAAAAATTAAATATGAATGATGATATATTTTGAACCATTCAAGGAGTACGTTATGTGAAGTTCTTGAATAAGAACATATTGTCTTTGGGATAATTTAATGACATCAGATGTCAGACTCACACTAAGAATGGAGTGATGAGAATTTTGAAGGGTTCTCTTATGATGGTTAAGGATGATTAGATCTCAAATAACCTATATGTGCTTAAGGGTGACACATACAAGGAGGTGGAAATGGTTTTCATGTCAACTATCTTGATAGAATCATTGATGATGTTATGGAATTAGAATCTTGGTCATATTTCCAAATGATTCCTAAAGATTCCTCCTGACTAGAAGTTTTTGTCTATACTTTCATAGGTATCCTTACCATTTTGTGATAATTTTTTTGAGAAAAAATAGAGGTTAAAGTTCAATACGTCAACAAAAATAAGAAAATAGATCTTAGAGTTGATACGTTATGATGTTTGGAAAACACTAGTTATATCCCTAGGTGGAGAAAGAAATGTTGTATCCTTCATTGGTGATTATTCCATGTTTTTTTGGGTGTATCCGGTCATGTGGAAATCATATGTTTCTGAAGTCTTTAAAACACTCAAATCGTAGAAGGATCTTGAATCTAAAAAGAAAATCAAGTGATTACAGACTAAAAATGGTGGAAAATATACAAACAAGGAGTTTGATACATTGTCTTCAATGAAAATGTATCAAGAGATATTTCATAGTGGCATGAACTCCTCAAATGAATGGAGTGGTAGAGTGGATGAATAGAACCCCATTGGATAGAACAAGGGTTATGTTGAAGATTGGAGAAATTTTCAAAATATTGGAGCAGAAACAGTGAATACTGCATGATATGTGATCAACTGATCTCCTTCAATTGTGATTAATCTAATAAAATCTATTAATATGTGGAATGGTAAATCATCTAACCATTTTCGGTTACATACTTTTGGAAGTCCTGTATATAATTTTTTTTAATGACCTAAAAAGAGAAAATTTAGATTTGAGATCCAGGAAATGCATCTTCTTGGGATACACTAATGGTGTGAAGGGGTATCGTTTTTGAGACTCCATTTCCCAAAAATTTATCATCAAAAAATATTTTATTTTTTTAGAAGATAGGGTGAAAATACAATTGATGAAGACTTAGATAAATAGAATACAGAAACTAAAATATTAAAAGTAGAGGAAAATCTAAGGAAGAACTAGTGTCCCCTTAGGTATTACTAGAGAATAATGATCAAGTACCAGTTGATTATTGACCACGATGGTCAACATGGAAGAAACGAGAACTAGTATGGAACTCAAAATATGTCACTGAGAGGAATATTACTATAACAACCCATTCTTTTCATACACAAATATTAAATTTATTTAGATGAATAATCAATACATGATAATACTACCCATTCCATAATCATAATGTTTTAGAGTCTTTAGAGATTTGATATACAATATTATTATTTTATGAAAGATATTAAACATATCCCACAAAGATCTTCTCACATAGTATTCCTCTTATGTATAACCTAACTAAACCATTCTTCATCGCCTGGGGAAGGAAATATAAGAATCAGTGAGCTCAGATGCTCAGTAAGTATAAAAATAAGAGATATCAATCTATGATCTTATTAAAGAATAAGATAAGAATAAGGTTATGTGATCATAAACATAACTTACTATGTTTATACCTTATAGATATTTTCAAGAGTAGGTTCCTTCTAGCAGTTGGTTGGGTAATCAGTCTAGACCTCTTGTGTTTTACACTTACCAAATAATTGGAGGGGTTTATAAAAATTAGGGGTAATATTGTATTTTTAATTTTTTAGTAAGTTAGTTTTTATCAGGTAGTTAGTTTTTCTTGGGTGGGATATTAATTTGAGGGGAGGGGACTTTTTATAAGAATTTTTTAGAAGGATGTTGGTAGGATCTACCCTAGGCATAAGGAAAGTGAAGTCTTCTAGGAGATTCTCTAGAACTTCTATGTAATTCTTCCTTGGTAGCATAATTGAAGTAGTAAGGGTATTTTTTCTAGATGTATTCTATGGTATCTTTTTCATAAAAATCTTACTATGATCTATTTTATATCAATTTGGTTCTTTTATTGAGAGTTTTATTTGGAGAGATTTAGGGATAAGTTCTTGAAAAAAATAGATTGAACCTATCAATACCACTCTACGACCACATGTATGGAGAGTTAGATGGAAATTGTGGAAACGAAGGTCACTACTATAAAGTATACTATATCAAACATAGAGACTTATGTTTTAGAGCTACAATCAGAATTATGGGAGATCCTAGAAGTGATGACACAACTTGATAGTGGGAAGGAATAAAGTGTGGTTCATAATGACAGAAAGGGGAAGTCAACTGATGGATATGGATGTGGTAATCAGATATAGGACGGAATAGAGAGGATAGGGAGAGTTTTGATAATGGAAGTGATTATTGAATAAAAGTAAGTGAAGAGTTATGTGTGGTCTCAAGGATAGTAGAAATTCCGGTATTCTCTGGAGATTATCTGATATCATAGATCAGTTGAGTTGAGACATACTTCTTGATTCACCAAACAATGGAGGAGTTGAAGGTTCCAATGGAACAAATATGTATGCAAGGAGTAGTTCATTACTGGATGATCTATTTAAAGTAAACCAGATATTAACTAGCTTGGATTCTTCTCAAAGAGGAGATTCTTGGCCTATATGGCAGTGTGGGAGAAGAAGATCTGGTGATCTATTTTAAGAGGCTTCGTCTAGTGGGAATAGTGGAGGAATATATTCATGACTTTGAGTGGTTATCTATATAGATTATAGAATTAACACAATACTTGTACATGATTATATTCATAATTGGACTAATACCTGAGATTTTAATTTCTATGATTACACTTGAATCTCTCAGCAAGGCCTGAATTCTTACCTTTCCCAAAATGGTTGACAGTGAGCTTAAAGTTAAAGGAATTGTAAAGTAGCTAGAGCCATGAAGTAGGAAGATTAGTTCTGGAGGATCTAAGTGAGGGTGTACTTCAATGGAAATGATGTTTGTACCTATAGAATAAGGGAATAAAAGGGAAAATAGGTAAACTATGAATCTCATAGGAGAGGAGTTTGTAATTTATGAAGATAAAATTTGAATAGAGGAAAGAAAAGGGGCTTTGTTATACATGTAGGAAAAAATTTAATAATGGGAACTAATATCCAAAAAGCGTTTTAAATTGATGGTTTTGGAATATGTGTATCCCCTGGAATAGGGAGAGGAAGATATTGATGAAATAATAGAGAAATATCAAATTATAGGGGACATTTTATAAATGGAGATTCTTATAAAAATATCAAGTGAGTTTAAATGAATGATGGTTTGGAATACTAATTCTATATTGGTGGAAGAAAATATAAAAGGGTTACCCAGGATGATTTTGGTGGATAGTGGTACTAATAAAAATAATTTCAAAACAAAAATTGAAATCTCTTATAATATGAATTTTTAAGAATAATCCATTTTTTTATCGGAATGGGAGATAGGCATCAAGTAGATTCCAATGGTTTTTACAGGTCCTTGAATATAGATTTGGGAGAAGTGGAAGTAGAAATTTATGTTTATGTTTTTTATGCCTCTAGAAAATATCTATTAATGGGAATATAAATTATGGAAACTTTTGGTTTTTTTACTATGCATTGGATGAACATGACCGTGTAATTTGTTTGGAAAGTGAGGAATGTTTTGATTCATGGGGTCGGTCAAGCACAAGGTTTACCTAGAGCATTAAAACAATACTTGGAAGAAGATAAATGTAAGTAAAAGGTTTATAGTAGATTGGTGTAGGAATTTTGGGATTGGAAGATGTAGAATTGAGTCCATCTCAACATTTTTAGCTATGGGGGATGTTTCTACTATACTGAACAATCATTGAGATATCCACTTGATTGTCTCCCAAGACGGAAACTGATCATGCCATCATATTAAAAGTAAGGGAATATCCATTCAATATCTAACCTTATAAATACACATTTCATATAAAAAGGAGTTAGAAAAATTGGTTTTAGAGTTGTTAGAATAGGGTTACATCTAACATAGTACTAGTCCGTATTCAAGTTCTATAACTATGGTTAGGAAGAATGATAGAGGCTGGAGGATGTCTGTAGATTACCATACATTGAATAAGTTGATAGTTCCTGATAGGTTTTCTATTCTGGTGATAGAAGAGTTGATGGATAAGCTACATGGGGAAAAATATTTTACTAAGATGTATTTGAAATATGGTTTTCATTAAGTGATAATGATGGAAGAAGATATAAAGAAAAATAATTTCTAAACTCATGAGGGGAATTACAAATACTTATTAATTATATTCAGATTAATGAATCCTCCAGACACTTTTCGAGCTATAATGAATGATGTTCTTTTTCCTTTTATGCACCAGTGGTTATTAGTGTTATTTGATGATATACTGGTTTATAGTGAAAAGTGGGAAGAAAATTTGGGGAAAATGCTTTCAGTACTAAAATGTATGAAGGAGAATGCATTTATTTCCAATGAAAATAAGTGTTTTTTATGGAAGAAATTAGTAGAGTACTTGGGAAACATTATTTAAAAATATGGAGTGCCCATTGATCCTAAGAAAATTGAGGCTATTAAGAAGTGGAGGGTTCTGTAAAATGTGAAAGAAGTTAGACGGTTTTTTTTCTAATAGGTTATTATCATAGATTTATATAGGACTATGGGAAAATATCAAGGCCTTTAATGGTGTTGACCAATAAAGATATATTATGGTGGTTTTTCAAAGTTCATGAAGAATTTAAAAAATTAAAGGATAGTATAAATTTTCCTCCTATATTGTGAATGCTATATTTTTCTAAAGGTTTTATAAGGGAATGTGATGCTTCAGGTTATGGTTTGTGGAATGTATTGCTATAAGAGAGACGACCACTTTCTTAATTTAGAAAGGCATTATCAGATGATAATTTTGGATAAAATCTATTTATGAAAATGCAATTAAGGAATTAGTGTTATCTATTAAGCATTGGAAACAATACCTAATGGGATGAAAATTTGAAGTTTATACAGATCATTGAAGTCTCAATTATTTTTTAAATCAGGAGATAGTATTAATAAGCCAATATTGTTAGCATAAAAAACTTTTAGGTTTTTATTTTTCTGTTATTTACAAACCTAGATGGACAAATAATCTAGCTGATGATTTATTAAGGTAAGAAGTTAGAGAAAACATGGATATGGCTATTTCTCAACCTAGTTGGGAAGAAATTAAACTGGTCAAAGAGGATATACTTCAAGATGATAGGCTAAAATAGTTGATGGAAACCTTGAAATAGGACAAGGCATCTAAGCATTATTACACCTATCTAGATGGTATTATTTTTTACAAAAAAAATAGTTTTGTCCCCAAAACTGGTTTTAATTCCAAAAATTCTATATTTCCTTCATTCATCTCGTATATGAGGACATTTAGGGTATTTGAAGAATTATAAATGGCTTTAAAATGGATTGTTTTGGGATAGAATTACTCAGGGTGTACACCAGTATGTCATGGATAGAATTTTATTCCCGCAAAATAAATATAAGGTGATTAGTCTAATAGGCCTGACTCAATTATTTCAAATCCCTGACTTGATTTGGGAAGAAGTGTCCATGGATTTTGTGTCAAGACTTCCTAAATCGTAGGGATACTAAGTAATTCCAGTGGTAATGGATAGATAGAGTATTTATTCACACATTATTCCACTAAGGAACCCTTATATGGAAATTTTTTTTGTTGAAGTGTTTATGAATGAAGTAGTACATTTACTGGAGTTCCTAAAGAAGTAGTCAATGATAAAGATCCTTTTTTTACCTTCTTATTTTGGAAGGATTTTTTTTATTTTTTGAGGAACAATTCTGTAAATGAGTAATTATTATCACCCTCAATCTGAGGACCAGATGGAGGTTGTGAATAGGTGTTTGGGGACTTATTTGTGGTTTTTATCCTCAGATTATACAAATTATTTGGTTATGTGGATATCTTGGGTAGAGTACTGTTACAATACATCTTTCCATACATCTATAGGGAAAACACAATTTGAGATCATCTATAGATGCAAGAAATTACATATTATTCATTATTCTAAGGGAGAGGCAATAGTCAAGGTAATTTATGTAGTGCTGGTTGACCACAATGAAGCTTTGAAAGAGCTACAAGATAACCTCCAACAAAAAAAGAAACTTATGGTTAAATAGGAAAACTGGAATTAAAGGGAGTTAGAATTTAAAATTGGTTAGCTGGTATGGGTTAAGTTGTGGCCAAATAGTTCTGAAAAAAATAAAATTAATCCAAAGTTAGATTCCATGCGTTATGGACCATATGAATTAGAGAGATAGGTTGGTTCTATTTTCTACATAATTAAACATCCAGCTAATACCATATTAAATCCAGTATTTCACGTGTCTCAATTGAAAGCTACAAGTGGTGTCCTACCATTAGATACATTTACACCTATTGATTTTATTGAGAAATAGGATTATCCAGGTGTAGTTTTAGAAGAATGAATTCAAGGGAAAACATTACAATGGATTATAAAATGGCATGACATATCTTAAGAAGATTCTACTTGGGGGATGATAGGGTGATATAATCACAATTTCATCATTTTCACCTTGGGGACAAGGTAATTTTTTAGGAAGGAGGTATTGATGGAGCATTGAAAGAGGAGTGTACTTCCAACAAATAGTTGGGTAATAAGATCATACCTCCTATGTTGTACACTTACCATAGAAGGGGAGGGGTTAATAACAGTCATGGGTAATATTTTTGGGGTTTTTAGTTAGATATTTAGTTTTTCATGGGTAGTTAGTTTTTCTAGAGTGGGATATTAATTTGAGGGGAGGGTACATTATGTGGGAATTCTATTATAAGGCAGTTGGTATGCTCTAACCTAAGCCTGAGGTGAGTGAATTCCTCAAGGATATTCTCCTGAATGTTCATGTAATTATTCCTTGGTAGTATAATTGAAGCATTAAGATATTTTTTTTCAATAATTTCTCTTCTATTTATTTCTTCTAAAACTCTTACTCTCATCTATTTTTTATAAATATCCAACCTTTCATAGATTATAAATATGATTTATGTAATACACATTATCATTTCTAAAAACATGGACCATAAGAGTGAAAAATAATCATAAATCAATCATGATATATAATATCATGTCATAAAAGTTTGTCACCATCATAAATATAGAAAACCATTTCATAGGTCAGGGTTAACTATCATGACCATCAATATAGTGGATTAGGAGACACCTGTTTTCCATAGTGGATCATGAAGATCCTATTTCCCATAGGGGATCAGGCCCATAGACTTATTTCCCATTATTATCTTAGGAGATATAATGTTTTACCTAATGCAGTGGAGGGAGATACATGTCACACCCATTTTTTTTAAAGGTTGGGGATAGAGCCTCAATTTATTATTAATGAAAATATTTCTTTACGTCTGGGTAGAGGGAGACCCATTGCATATCCTGAAGGCCCAAGGCCAGGTGGCCTGAATACAAGGAATGAAAGCCCATTTTTTGTCCCAAAGGACCCCTTGGTGAATAGTACTGCTATAGTACTCGTGCTGCTATAGTGCCTTCTACAGTACCATCTCTGCTACAGTACCCTGGAATAGTCCCTCCACTGCTACAGTGCCACCGCTGCTACAGTTCCTCCATTACTAAAGTGTTGATATAGTGCCCTGCTACAGTACTACTATAGTACCCATAAATTTTTCCCTTCCCGGATTTGATCCTGCGTCTTTTTGGATGCCAAACATGTCACACACATCATATAATGAAAAATATACATATATATTCCCTAAGAACATTAATCATTCATCATATCATAACCCATGAAAATAAATGGATTTCATAAATATTTCATCATAGCCTAACCCATTGAAAAAAATGGGTTTCATAAATATTATGTCATAATAAACAAAAAACAACCATAAAAAGAATAAATAGAATATCCTTATTAATATCCATAATAAAGCATACGTAGCATAAAAAAATTTATCTTAGATAGAGAATAATTTTGAGATATCACAAGATATAATTCTTGAAAAAACATAAAATGTCCATGATCAAATCATTTCTTTTTAAAGAGCCTATCAATTCTATAGAAAAAATATATTTGAAAAGAAAATTTTATGTTTTTAAAGGAAACATTAAAAAATCAAGGCATCATGACGGTGAAAAATACACTCATTCCGTATAAGTGAAAAAAAAATCCTTTTTTACTTTTGTCAGATAAGTCACAAAGAACATCATTCCAAAAATGATAAAAAGGTACCTTTCAAACCATTTTTTAAAAATAAAAACATGAATAAAAATGTCGTTAAACAAATCATTTGAAAATATTAAAAACATTTTTGGAAACAATTTTAGAAAACATGGACTTAGAATAAAAAAGGAGTGTTAAGGGAAATTATAAAAATATAATTTTTAAAACATAATCCCTTATAAATATAATATCATTGAATTGAGAATTAATAAAATAAATCAATTAAGTGTATCATTTTTAAATCCACATAAACATGTGGAAATAAAAAATAATAAAATAAAAAATCATCTCACAAATAATATTAACATGGAATAATCAAGGAAGTATATGTTTAACCCAATGAATGTAAATCGATTTAAGAAATGCCTTACCACTTTATAATCAATCAAATCTTATGCCACATAAAAGTAATAATTATCAAATGAAAAATTGAATAACAGGAATAAAATGAGATTCATGATAAGATATATCAAAGGAAAGTATATACATAAAACAAAAGAAATAAGTGGTGAATAGGACATACATCTCAAAAAATTAAAAGTGATATGAGAAACCCTTACCACATACATCCCTTTAATTTGGTGTTATTCAACCTCTTCTTGAATATCACCTCCTTGAACAACCACTTAAAGAAGTTTGAACTTGTATTTAGGTGATACCAGAAACACTTGGATGTGGGGAGAGTGAGAGGACATGGTTTTATAGATATTTTAATATCTTTAAGGATTTTGAGGATAAAGGGGGTAGTTAGGGGTGTTATTTATACCTAAATAGGGGTAGTTTTAAGTGATTAAATAATGATTATTTTATATTTAACGCCAACCACATTTGGGTGGAATTAATTCCAATGGATTTGGATGATAATTAATGTTTTAAAGGATTATTAAGTTTTATAAACACATCAACCAACCATTTAATGATGTAATTTTTATATATTTTAGTCTTTTACCTTTTAACATTAACCCACTACAATAATTTACCCATACCACAGTAAACATTTTTTCCATGGTAAATTTTTTATGCATAAAAATTAAAATGAATTTATAGACGGATTTTTACCTCCTTATTCTAAATATGGAATCCATTTTTAAACTTTTAAAACACCAATTCTTCAAAATTACATTTAAAATTAAACTGTCAAAATGAACCAAAAAATAGTTTCTTTGGAAAAATGTGTTTTTATGGGAAAAAATGTACTCATTCCAAAATAAGGTATAAATATTATTTAAATTTAATTAATTAGATCATATCTCAATAAATAGTACTTAATATTCTTTGAGATCAATTTAAAATCATAAAATGTCTTTTAAATATAAAAAAATAAGGGTTGTCTAAAAATCAGTATTTTTTACTATTTAATGAAAAATTAAAATTTTATAAAAATACTTAAAAACTCAACCTAATATATCTTTGAAATTATGAATCCAAAAATTATTTTCATTTTAGGAAATAAATTTTATAAAAGTGTGAAAAAATAATTATATTTCTTTTCTCATATAAAGCAATAAAAATCATTTTTGGAAGAAAACATATATTTGAAGAATAAAATGATTTTACTAAAAATTATGGGAATATTCAAAAGGAATTAATTAATACATTAAAAATGAGTTGGGAAATTATATATTTCATAATGTGGTTAATAATATTCCTTCCATCTAATTTAATGGTTAGGTTATAATGTTCGTGTTAAAATAATAATATTTTGGATTTTTTTTGAGTTCAATGTTCTTTGAAAAACTATCGAAGATATTAAATTTATTTAAAAAAGAGACATTCCATTTAATCTTAGGGTGTTAAATTATACCCCTTAAACATATTTTGATACCTCTACCTCATCACATCATTAGGTTCCCATGTACATCTGTCAAATTGGTGGTTTTTCCATAAAAAATTAACCAGTTAAGTGGTTTTTTTATAGAACTTTATTTCTATGATCTGGAATCTCTATTGGTTATTCTTAATAAGAAATATTTTACCCCCAACTTTATGACCTATGTGTTTAGTACATTTAAAAGATCATCTATATACTTCCTCAGAAAATATACATGGAACACATCATCAACATGAGAGGTATTCGGTGGAAGTTCCAAATGATAAGCTACTATCCTGGTATGATCAAGTATTTCAAAGGGACTGATATACCTAGGGTTTAGTTTTCCCATATTTCTTCCACTGATAAATTTATAGAAATACCTTATCACCAACATCAAATTCTATATCACATCAATGATTATACATTTAATTTAGATTTGTGTTATCCTTCTGTGTTTTTGAATTAATCTAACCTTATTTTCCCCCCATTAGCCTACTCAAGTCCCAAAAACTTTCTTTTTAAAACTTCTTTCTAGTACATTGGAGTTCTACACTTCTTTTCATTAAAGGTTTTATAAGGAGCCATTTGAATTATCAAGTGAAAACTATTTTTTTAAGAAAACCTAACTAGAAGTGGTGTTGATCCTAATCACCTATAAAATCCATAGAATAATATTTTACTATATCATTTATAGTTTGAACCATTCACTCAAAATGAAAATATTCCGAAGTATGATACACAGTGATAAAACTCAACTCTATATCAATATATTATTAAGGACTTCACCAAAACATCTAAGTAAAACTCAGATCCCAATTATATATAATTGAATATGGAAATCCATGCAACTTTACCACTTCCTTAATATATATTCTGGAAAGTTGATCTTGAGAGAAATATTCTATGAATGATGTGTGTTGACTTAAAAAGTTGATTAACTACAACCCATAATTACGTTAATATCAAAAATAAGATAAACCCTAAAGAATAAAAATACTTTTAATCATATGTCCATAAGGTTTAAAGGAATTCCTCCTTGAATGTATTTGTCACATATACAAAAAAATGGTTGTATTTCCAAAAATGTCTCTTAATATTGAAATTTTTTCATCATGTTAAAACCTAAAAAGGGGTGTCAACATATATACCCATGATGGTATCCACAAATGTTATATTAATCTTACATGGAGACATATACACTTTCAAAAGATAATAAACCTTTTATTCCTCATACAATATCTTATATTATATAAAAGATTGTTTTATTGCAATCTTAGGTTCATCCTTTTATCTATAAAATGTAATTTCATTATTCCAAAATCCATGTAAAAAGAGATAATCACATTAATTTTCTCCTAGGGATGAAAAATAAGATATCCAAAAAAAATCAAACATGAAACTCCCAACTAAGGAGGGTAGAATAAGGGTTCCCTAATTTGCATTATTCACTTCATCCATTGTGATTCCATAATCTTTACCTTTTCCCTTTTTCTTCATAGGTTTTTGTGGCATATCATCCACATTAATCCTTGGATTGGGACATTTATTTTCATAATTTATAAATTCCTTTCACAAGAAACACTATAGTATGGGAGGCTCATTAGTTGGAATCCTCTTTTCCATTATAATAACCATCCCATTAATTTCATTTCAACATTAAATAAATTTATATCCCACATTTCCACATTTAAATCAGGTCCTTATTCCTTTAAAACACTTCCCTTGATGTTTCTTCCCACATTTATGACATGCATATGACTAAAATATCTTTTAACTATGTTATTTATTCGAGTTTTCATAAGACTTGATATTTATTTTATTATAAAAAATGGGAAATAGTGGGAATCTCCAATTTCCATTTGTAACATATTGTTGCTAATTTTTTATGCATTCTTAAACCCTTCTTTTTATTGAGCATTGGTTGGGTTTTATTTGGGGTTGATTCGGGTGGAATTCTGAAAATTTTGGCATTTTTTGGGTTGTTGCATAGTTAGTAGAGGATTGGTGCATAGCTTCTCAAACTATGTTCCCAATCAAGAAAATTTTGGAAATATAGGCAGTGAACTTTCATATGGTTTGTTCCTGGTTATTAAGTTGTGTTCCCCCTCAAGATAAATCGTGTTCCCTTTCCCATGAAATCATGCGGACAGGTTTTTCCTTAATCCTATTTTTTTTTAAAATTCTCAAACCCCCCATTATAGGTCCCCAATGGACCTCCTTCAAACAAAATCATTTTCTCCCAACATTAGATCTCCGAAGAAGGATTCCTATCCCCTAATATCCCTCTTAGAATAAATATGAAGCTTGAGGAATTCCCTTCAATATTTTCATGGAAAATTTCCTCATCCTGATCTAGATCTACCGTGACCTCCCTTCTTCTCTCTAGGGTTATATGAATCCTTATTCTTGATTGGGGATCTAATAACCTATATTATGGATCAAAACCTAGTTTTTATTCTTGTTTCTCCTTATTTCTGTATTTATAATTCTTCCTTGGAAAACCAGATTATGGTTTGACACTTCTATATCTAGTGACTCTGAGGTATGTGGTTCTGTTATGATGCAAAAATTATATTAACACTAATTTCATTTTTTTTGGGAAAAAATCCCTCAAGGTATCATTGAAGCATTTTTGAGGTGATTATGTTTGTTGACAAAGTTTACATATGAGTGGTGATTGTTGAAAAAACAAAACAATGACATAAAAATTGTTGACAAAGAGGATTTCATGATGAAATGTTGAGTTCAAGAGCTGAGGTCAATGATCCATGTTTGATTCAAGAACATCGACAAAAGGAACGGATGATCTGGAGGCGGTACAAAAGAATCGATACAAGGTGGTGTCGTTTTCCAGTCTTTGCCAAATTTTTGGGCCTGAAAATCGTCAAAATGAAGAAAAGTGGTTTTTAGAAAAGGGACTTGCGCGCCATGTACTTGAAGGCTTGGAAACTTGCATGCTATATGTTTTTCAAGATCAGATCATCAAAATGTGGCAAACGGACAAGTGTCGCGCAATTATTGGTGGTGTCACGCAAGTGACTTGCACGCTGTGAAAGAGACTTGCGCGCCGATGCCTTGGAAGCTTGGGAACTTCCGTACCTATGGTTTTTCAAGATCAAAAGATCAAAATATGGAAAAGGAAAGAGGTTCACACAAGTTTGGAATTAGGTCGCGCAAGTGAATTGTAGGAGAAGAGACCTGCGCGCCGAGACTTGCGCACTAAGGAGAGACTTGCGTGCTGTCACACAGGGGTGACCAAATGCCTATAAATACTGGATCACCCCTCTTCATTCTTCACCGGAGTTCAACACCTTGAAAAATCTTAGCTCCCGTCACGCAGGTGTGGTGGTCGCGCAAGTGGTGTGTGGTTGCACAGGTGAAGTTGCGCGCTGGTGGTTGAAGTTGTGCACCAGTGTGAGAAGTTGCACACCTGTTGGTAGTTGCACACCAATATTGGTTTGGGCGTAAAAGGAAGAGTGTCGTGCAAGTTTGGAGTTGGGGAAGCTTATGTCGCGCAAGTGTCTGAGGTGGACTTGTGCGCCCATTGTGACTTGCGCGCCGATACTTGTGCGCCGAGTTAGACTTGCGCGCCAAGTAAGTTTTAGTTCCGGTAGTTATTTTCAGGCTATGTGGAAGTTAGAAGTTTGCTCGATACCTTTGGTGCGAAGAGAGATTCATCTACGGGTGAAATTTGAACTTCAACAGAGAATCTACATACAGAAGAAGATGCATTCTTTCATGAAAATTAAGATACCTACAGGTCTATAAACTGTGATTGGATCCTTTCCAGAGCAGTGAGCGAAGGAAGAGGAAGAAGGTGATCCTCTCCACCGGCAGTGATCTAGAGAGAGAAACAGGGAGTGACCCTTGGGAAAGCAGTGAGCTAACCCTAAACCTTGTAAAGGCAGTGATCTTGGGACAGAGTGACTGTGCCCGAACCTTGTAATTCACATCTAGTAAAGAATAGTGGAATTTGGTATGACCGGAAACTTGTTAGCGTATGCTCCTTAGACGTAACCCTTAGTGGTGAACCAAGTAAAAAATTGATGTGTCCTGTGCATGCTTTACCTTTTTTTATATTGTGAAACAAGAAAGTGAGAGAAGATTGTTTTTCTTAACAGTGAAACAAGATCAGAATGAGCTTTAATTTTCAATTAGTCATACCCTGATTCACCCTCCCTCTTAGGATACTCAGCCAAGTGGACCTAACAAATTTTTTAATTTCAATTTTTTGAATTAAATTATTTTTTTATTACATATCGTTCAATTTTTTTTTTGAAACACACAATTTTGGTGAATTGGGGTTTTCAGGAAAAATGGGTTTTTGGTATGAAATTGGAAAACAAAAATTCCATTGAATTTGGGGTGTATGTTTATGGAACTTATTGAGAGTTAAATTTTTTAATTTAAATTTTGTATGTGATGTAAATTGATTCAATTAAATTTTTAAATTTAATTGTCAAAATGTTTTGATGAAAAATTGTGAAAAACCCCAATTCCAATGAATTAGGGTTTTGTGATGAAATTGATGGAATTGTATAAAATTAAATTTTTGGATTTTATTGTGAAAAGGATTTTGAAATTTCATGAATTGGTATCAAATCCACATTTGTGACTAATGTATTAAAAATATTTTTATGTAAACCTTATGGTTTCATCTTGGTAAAAAGTCATGTTTTTCTATTAAAACCCCATTATGATTTTTAAAGATAAAATTGGAATATTTGAAATGGAGAATGGGATTTTATTTTATTTCAATAAGTATTGAAATATATTTCTCATCGTTTATTTTTAAATGATCATATTCAAGCCTTGGGTGGTTAGTGAGTTATTTTGGGCGGTACATTATGACTTACAATGTTTTAAAACATCATATAAGCACATCATCATTCCTTAGGCAATGGTGGTGAGTCTCTATTTTCTTAGGCTAAAAGGGGGGGATGTAAATACTTTTTTGTTTCATAGTGTTATATCCCTATAGCCTATAACTATTTGGAACATGACCATTCATCTCGGTTTTTTGTTGTTTTAAATGCGTATATACCATTTTTAAAAACTATTTTATATGCATTGATAATTTAAATAAACTGTTTTATATTAATATGTTTATTCAATCCATTTTGTGAAAAGTGTTGTTTGTGTAAAGAACCATTTGATTAATGATGAATTCAATCAATTGAAATATATTTTCCTTATTTGAAATCTAGAGCATGAATTGCTAAATGTATTTACATCCTTCAAGTTTTAAAGCATGATTTGTTTAAAAATGATTTTGATATTCCAAACTTTTTTATTTGAAAATTGAAAGCACATTCTTGGTTAATTTGATATTGGAATATCTTAATGTAACCCTTGGGTGTTATCCTGCTAGGATTTGGTTCACACCATACTTGTGCCTTGGGGTGTTTGTAGATTATCTCTTTCTAACTTTGAGCAACGGATAAGGATCTCTTGGAGGTGGATCCAATTATCGAACCATGGACTTAGTGATTTGTGTCCTTTGGTACTTTGGTTATTTTACCTACTTTTAGTACTTTGGTTGTAGTTATTTGGGCATTAATTCTAGTTTTAATTTTAGTACATTACTCACAGAGGAGTTTCTTTTGTTTAGGCATATTACCTTGTCTCTTTTACTTCTAAAATATTTATGGAAAAAACCATTCAGAAATTCAGTTTGTATGATTCCTAGTGCTTATAGATGACTCATGGGGATTGGGAATTCCATTCTAGATATGCCAGGACCATCTCAGTTATTGGGTTACCAGGGTACCTATGTTGGTTCATGAAAAATTAGTATCAGAGCTCTAGGTTGGGATTTCATCTTGAAGTCAGTATGCATTTGTGAAATCTTGTCAGAACATAGGAGGTAGTTTTGATTGAGTGTCTGACTATCTATCACCGTAATAAACCTTAAGTCACCAGGGGTGGTTAGGGAAAGATTTCTTGAGGATTAGTTCTTGTATTTTCCATGTTTTTATTTTGATAAATTGAAATCCAAAACTATTTTTTTCTATCAGTTGAGATTAATTTCCCTTATTACAATGTTTGAGAATAAATATGATGTCTTCTCTATTGTACGGTCATGTTGTGTAGCATAATTCCTCTAAGAAGATGTTCAAATCAGATCCAGGAGGAAGATGCAGCTGAACCTCATCAAGTGAATCCCATTGTGGACCAAAACTAGGTAGAGTTGATTGTTCTCCCTGTCCATGCTCTGGGATAGGCACCACCTCTGGTTCCCATTCAGGCTCTAGCTGTGGAACCTCATAGGGAAATTCTAAATATTATTTCTCAAGAGTTCTTTCCCCAAAACCATGCATCGTTCAAAGGATTAGATGATCCTCAAGAGTCTAAGGAGTGGTTGAGTGGAATGGAGTGTTTGTTTAGGTTCTTGGATACGACTAATGAAATCAAAGTGAAGTGTACCACATTCTTTTTGAAAGGATTGAGATGGAGATTTAGGGACACTATGTTTAAGGTGAATAAACATGAGGGATTAGAGTGTATGGAATTCAAAGTTTTTTTAACTGAATAGTTCTTTCCATAATTGATGTTATTATCTAAGCCTACAGATTTTTTTAGACATGGGATGGTTGAAAGGGCCATGATCAAGTATGAAAACCATTTTTATGATCTCATGAATTTATCACATGAGATTGTATTGAATGAGAAGATGAAGGATCAAAGGATAGAATTGGAACTTCGTTAAGATATTAATTCTAAGGCATTCTTGTTGAAGATTCCTTTTTATGCTGATGTACTAGATATAGTACTGATGGTTGAGATGGACCTAGCTAGAAATTCAAGGTTATTGGGAGTTTCTTTTTCTCCCAGTGGTATCATGGGTTCCTTCCAGGGGAAATGGAAGCATGATGATTCTCATGAAATTTCTCACCAACAGGGTCGTTCAAGACCTCATGTAGTACCAGGAAGAGGTCTATTGATTTTCTAATAGTGTGGAAAGGAAGGAAATTCAAAGAGGGTTTTCACTGAGGCACATAAAAACTGTGGATCCTATAGAAGTATAGATCACTTACATAGATTAAACCAAGTGTATTCTACCCCACATAGTGGAATGAGATTATCAGATCCTCCTAAAACTATGGGGAAATCAAATTCTTCATGTACAAAAGGGTTCCATCCACAGGCATCCAGAATGAAGCTTATTCACATAGTGGAAGAGTCTCTATAGGATATGGATACTGGTGTAGTAACTGTGAGAGGTACCATTACTATAGCTTCATCATTAGTGATTGCTCTATTTGATACTGGTGCATCTCATTTGTTTATTTCAACCCATATCGTTAATCTTATTAACCTTCATACAAATATTTTATCTTATGTTATGGATATTACTACACCCATTGGTGCGACAAGAGTTTAGGGTCTCTATAGTCCCTCTTGTGTATTCTCTCTATTAGATGTTGATATTTCTTAGAGTTTTTTGGTCCTCAACAAGAAACTTCTTAACATCATTTTTAGGATGGATTAACTCATTTACAATAAAGCTCGGATTGACTTTTTATCTTCTATGTGTCTCTTTTACTACACCTAGTGGTGTGTGTCGTGTCTTCTAAGGATAATTGTACCCACATTTGAATAGATTCATACCGTATTATTCAAAGTTTTGGAAAGTAATATCATTTTTTCCTTTGATATAGAGAAAGAATATTTGAGTGGTGATCCCCCCCCCAGCTATCATTTTATGACTTTTCCAGTCTTCCATTGGTAAGGTAGTTTGAGTTTTATATTGGCTTCATGCTTGGTATTCAACCAGTTTTAATTCCCTCTTACCGCAGGACACCAGCTGTGCTAAAAGAGTTGATGCCCCAGTTGGGAGATCTTATTAAGAAAGTCTTTATATGCCTAAGTGTTTCACCTTGGGAAGTACCCGTTCTCTTTTCTAAGAAATATGATGGTTCACTTTTCCTGTGTGTTGATTACCAAAAGATTAATCAAGTGATAGTAAAGAAAAGGTATATGTTTCCATGGATTGATGATCTGTTTGATCAGTTGAATGTGGCGAAGTGGTTCTAGATGATTGAACTTCACTCTGGTTACCTTTAGTTGAGGATAAAGGAATCTAACATTTAGAAAACTATTTTCAGAGCAGTTACAACCATTATGAGTACCTTGTTATGCCCTTTGGTCTAAAACATTCTCCTATAGTTGTCATAGATTTAATGAATAGGATTTTTCATTATTATCTAGATACTTTCATGGTTGTATTTTTGGATGACATCCTTGTTTACTCTATATCTGAGGAGGTCCATTTTCATCATCTGAGAATAGTTCTAAGTCTACTAAGAAACCACTGACTTTATACCTAAATTTTTAAATGTGATTTATGGATCTAGGAAGTGGAATTATTGGGACACGTGGTGTGAGAACATGGTATTTCAGTTTACCCTGATAAGAGGAAAGCTGTTAATACATGGTAACAACTATGGAATTTTTTTTTGAGATTTGGAGTTTCTTGAATCTAGATGGTAATTATCGTTGGTTTTTTAAGGAATTATCAAAGTTCAATTCTATGATGACTACACTAAGTCGGAAGGGAGTAAAGTTTGATTAGGATGATAAATGTTAGATTTATTTTGTTGGGAGGAAATTCCTTTTGAATATTATGCCAATTTTGACACTTCCAGAGGCTGGGTAGGGATATGTGGTCTTCTGTGATGCATCGGGTTCATGTTTGGGATATGTTATTATATAAGGTGACCATGTTTTTACTTATGGATCTTGTCATCTTAGGCCATATAGGAATAATTATCTGACCAATTAACTTTAACCCATAGCTATGATGCATGTTATTAAGTGTTGTAAGTAGTACCTTTATGGAGAAAGGTTTACTGTGTATTCAGACCACAAGAGAATGAGTTATATCTTCTCTCAAAAATAGTTGAATCCCTACAAGAGGCACTGGGTGGAATACCCACAATATTTCAACTTTGAAATCACTTATATCCCAAAGAAAGGGAATTTCATCACTAAGTCTTTGAGAAGGAAACATCCAACTATGGTGGTGAAAGAATCTTTATAAGAGTGTAATTTGATGGATCTTGTTGCATAGTTTCATATTGGATATCAGGGGAAAGGGGATGAGGTTTCTTTAACTAGCGTTCGGTTGAAAACCTCTCTTCTTGAATTAATTATTCAGGATTATCACCTTGATTGTTAGTTTTTCACCATTAGAGACTCTCTTTATGGTGGGAAGATAGTTTCCAACTGGGCATTCTCCAAATAGGGAATTCTATGATATCATAATTGTTTTGTCGCACTGTCTTTAGTAAGGAATGTTGGGATGGGGGATTTCCATTGTTCCTAGTGGGAAGTGAACCTAGGAACCACAAAGATGATCTATGACATGTAGTGGATGTTCTAGTGTCTAGTTATGAGACATGGCATTGTTGAGTTTGTATATCATTCTTATACATGCCAGTAGGTGAAGGCAAAACACAATAACCCTTCAGGTTTGTTTCAGCCACTTCTAGTCATTACTTGAAAGTAGGATGAAATCTCTATAGACTTTGTGGTTGGGTTACCATGTACCCAAATAATGAAGAATTTGATATGGTTTTTGATCGATCAGATGATAAAAATTGGATCAATTTATAATCATTTGTGATACAACCAATGTTGAGGAGTTGGAAATTATCTATGTGAATGTGATTGTTCATTTTCAGGGAGTTACATTTGCTATAATTTTTTATATGGATCCTCTATTCACTTATCATTTTTTGAGAGGCCTTCAAGAGGAACTTGGATCTCAAATTTGTTTGAGTACGTTATACCATCCACAGTCGGATGGCCAGATAGTAAGAGATATACAGATCCTTGAGTATATGCTTTACACTTGTGTTCACGAATTTGGTGTTTCTTGGGAAAATAATTTGGGGATGATTGCGTTTTCTTATAATAATAGTTACCAATCTAGGACCAGGACATCTCTTTTTGAGTCCTTTTATGACTGGCCTTATAGATCTTTGTTGTGTTGGTCAGATATTGGTGAAAGTTCCTTGGCCATACCAAGTTTGGTGTAAGAGATAACCAAAAAAGATTCAGTTGATTCATTAGAGAATGTTGATGGAATAGAGCTGATATAATTATTAGGTTGATCATTACCCTAGACATTTGGAATTCTCAATTGGTGAACGTGTGTTATTGAAAGTTTCACCCTAGTAGTGTCATTGATGGTTTGGGAGGAACATGAAACTTTTTCTTCATTTTTTAGAAAATTTCAAGGTTTTTGAGCCGATGGGGAAAATTTCATACCATTTAGAACTTAAACTATAGCTAACACTGATACATAAAGTGTTCCATGTATCACAGTTGAGAAAGATTAATTTGATCAATCTCATGTTCTGAGTTGGCGTGATCTTGAAATTGAGCCTGATTTATCTATGACTAAATGAACAATCAGTAAATTTGATTCTAAAACCAAGGTACTTCTTTAGAGGATGATACCTTTAGTTCTAGTGATATGGAAGTACAATTCTGATAATCATGAGACGCGGGAGAGGGAGGTACTGATGAGAGAGCAGTGGCCTTATCTTTTTGGCATGGAATCTTCTTTATAGGATTTTTGGGGATAAAAATGTTATATGGTGGGAAGGTTGTAACATCCTATTACTATTTTTAGTTATTCCTAAACTCATATTTTTATTTATCTGTGTTTGGGTTTTTTTGGTGTCTGATTCAATTAAAATTATGAAACTTTTGGCATTTTCTAGGTTGTTGCACGATTAGTGCATGGTTGGCGCATAGCTTCCCAAACTATGTTCCCTATCAAGAATACTGTGAAAATAAAGGTTGTGAGATTTTGAACTATTATCACATGGTTAGTACGTCATGTTCCCTCTTAGGAGAAACTGTGTGGAACATTTATAATGGGTGCATGGCTTACGCACGGTTTGACCAAACCATACACCCACTCCCTAGAAATCATGCAGATGGGGTTTTCCTTAATCTGATTTTTATTAAAAACTTATGAACCCCCATTATAGGTCCCCAATAGACCTCCTTTAACCCTAATAGTTTTCTCCCAACATTAGATCTCCCAAGAAGTATTCTTGGCCCCTCAGATCCCTCATAGAAGCAATCCAAATCTAGAGTAATGCCCTTCATTCTTCTTGCAGTTAGTTTCCTCATCCCAATCTAGATCTCCCATGATCTCCCTTCTTATCTATAGGGTTATTTGGATCCTTGTTTTTGATTGTGGATATAATACCCTCTATTATGGATCTAAACCTAGGTTTTATTCATGTTTCTCTAAGTTTCCATTGTTATCATTCTTCCTTAGAAAATCCCAATTGGGTTTTGACACTCTAAGATCTAGCAACTCTGATGTAGGTGGTTCTGTTACGATGCCCAATTTATATTAACCCTAATTAATTTTCTTAATTTTAATTTTTGGAATTAAATTTAATTTCTTGGTTTTGATTAAATGGATTTCAATTTATTTTTTGGAAAAACCCAATTCCGGTGAATTGGTGTTTTTATGAAAAATGTGTTTTTGGCATGAAATTGGAAAATCACCAATTCCATTGAATTTTGGGTTTATGTTTACAATTTTTTTTTTGAAATTTAAATTATTTAACTTAAATTTTGGATTTGATGGAAATTGATTTAACTAAATAGTTAAATTTAATTGTGGAAATGTTTTATGGAAAATTGTAAAAAAACCCAATTCTAGTGAATTGGGGGTTGTGATGAAATTGATGAAATTATATGAAAACTAAATTGTTGGATTTATTTGTGAAATGGATTGTGAAATTGCCAGAATTTATTTCAAATCCTTATTTGTGAATAATGTCTTAAAAAATTTTATGTAAACCTTAGGGTTTTATCTTGGTGAAAAGGCGTGTTTTTTTATTAAAAATGTATTGTGGTTTTTAAAAAAAAATTGGTACATTTGAAATAGATAATTGTATTTAATGGTATTTTAAGAAGTATTGAAATAAATTTCCAATAATTTATTTTTACTTGAGCATATGAAAGCCTTATGTAGTTAGTGAGTTATTTTGGGTGGAGCTTTACGACTTCAAACATTATAAAATATCATATCATCATATCATCAATCATTAGGTGATGGTGATGATTCCCCTTTTCCTTAGTCCCAAATGGCTGTATGTATATACTTTCCATTTCACAGTGTTGGATCCCTATATCCCGGAACTATCGTACCTATTTGGAACATGACCATTTTTCTCTCTTTTTTTGTTTTAAATGTGTATGTGAAATTTTTATAAACTATATTACATTACTTGAGAATTTAAATATACTATTTTATATAAATATTCTTATTTAATACATTTTTTGAAAAGTTTTATTTGTGTAAAAGACCTTTTTAATAAAGGTAAATTATATCGTTTGAAATGTGAAGTGTGAATTGCTAAATTTATTTCCATATTTCATATTGTAAGGAATGATTTGTTTAAAAATGCTTTTGATATACCAAACCTATTTATTTGAAAATTGAAATCACATTCTTAGTTAATTTGATATTGGAATCTTATTATAGAACCCTTGGGTGTTATCCTATAGGGATTTGGATCATACCCTACTTGTGCCTCCAAGTGTTTATAGATTATCTCCTTCTAGGTTCAAGTAAGGGAAAATGATCTCTTGTAGGTGTATCCAATTGTTAAGCCTTGGACATGGTGAGTTGTGTCCTTTGGGACTTGGGCTGTTTTCCCAATTTTTGGTACTTTGGTTTTAGTACTTTAGGATTTAATGCATGTTTGACTTATAGTACATTACTTTCAGTGGAGTTTATTTTGTTTATGCATACTTCATTATATATTTTACTTCTCAATGTTTGTGGAAAAAACCATTCCCACATTTAGTTTTTATGATGTCAAGTGCTAGTTGTTGACCTATGGGGATCGAGAACGCCCTTTGGGCTATGTTAGGACTGGCTCGGTTATCAGGTTACCAGGGTACCCAGGTTGGTTCATGATACATTTCTACTTTGATTTCACATAATATGATTTCTTTGTATCCAATAAAGTCTCTTATATCTAATTCCATTTGGAAACATGGTTTTAGGCCACCAAATAATTGATTAATTTCACTTTCAAGACTAATAACTAAACTAGAGGCATACCTTGCAAGGCATGTAAAATTTCTTTCATTGGTACCAATGGAATAATCATCCTATTGGTTTAGTTGAATAAATTTATTCTCCATAATTTTATATAGAATATAAGGAATATACTGAAAAAATAATATCCCCTTAAACTCATTTCATTCCATGTATTCAATCTCTTTCACTTGCCTCATATTCTGGATTAGATTCCACCATTGATCCACTTTTCCTTCTAGAAGATAAATTGATAGGGAAACGTTTTCATGTACTGAGTATTGAAGAAAAAAATATTTTCTCAATGGTGTTGATCCATCAATCATCCACTCTTAAATTATAAGACCCACTAATAAAATGTGGACGTTCCCTAATGAAATATTCAACATCACATTGGTCCCTAATTTGATCATTTGGAAACTCGGCATGGTTCATAGCATGTGAATGTTGTGTGAGCATAGAATCAAGATTATGCATTCCATATCCTATAATTTTTTGTTACTCTGGAGTAAAATCATTGCATTGTTCATCCTACTCATCATTAACATAGATTCATCGGGTTCCATCCATTGACTAAAACTATAAATCATATCGTGATAAAGACTAATCATAGTGGATAACCCCATAATTGAGAAAAATAATTTATAGAATGTCTAAATCGCAACACCATAATCTATGAAACCTCGGGTTTAACCTATGTAATTCATTATCATTATCAAAACTTTAGGATCTAATCCTATACTTAGTCCTATCCCTAGGGTTTTCAGAAATTTTTTCTAACCCTAATATCAAAAGATTGTCTTAAACATTCTCTAATAACAACTATAATGACCCATTCTTTTCATACAAAAACATTACATCTATTTACATGAATATTAAATACATAAAAATACTACCCATTCCTAAACCATAAAGGTTTATAGTCTTTAGATATTATATATAAAATATTCTTATTTTATGAAATATATTCAACATCTTCAACAATGATATTTCATGTAGTACTCCTCTTATGCATACCCTACTTAAACCTTTCTTCATCATTTAGGGAAGGAAACAAAAGAAATGGTGAGATCTGATGGTTGGTAAGGATAAACATAGGATATATCAATCCATGATCATATAAAATCATAAGATAAAGTTTATGTTATCATGGACATAACTTACGAAGTTCAAACCCAACTTATCATAGATTATAAACATGATTTATGGCCTAAACATTATCATTTTAGAAAACATGGACCATAAGAGTGAAAAATCATCATAAATAAATCAAGATCCATGATATCATATCATAAAATTCTATAACCATCATAAATATAGAAAACCATTTCATATGTCAAGGTTAACTACCAATACCATCAACATAGTGGATCAAGAAACACCATTTTCCAATAGTGGATCGGGACGCACCTATTTCCTATAATGGATCAATCCCATCAACTTATTTACCAAAATTATCTCAAGAGATATAATGATTCACCCAATGAATTAGAGTAAGATATAGGTATCACCCATCACATAATGAAAACCATACATATGTGTGTTATAAAAACATAAAACATTCATCATATCAGAACCCATGAAATGAAATGGGTTTCATAAACATTTCAACGTAGCATAAATCATGAAAAATAAATAGGTTTCATAAATATTATTCCATAATAAGTATAAACCAACCATACAAATAATAATTATTGTTTCCTTATAAAATATCCCCAATAAGGCATAAGTAACCTAAATAAAATTTTATCTTAAATAGAGAATAATTTTGAGAGACCATTTGAAATAATTCTTGAAAAAAATATTTGCATTTTCAAATTATTTCTTTTTAAAGAGTCACATAATTATATAGGAAAACATTTTCATTGAGAAGAACCTTTTATGTTTGTAAAGGAAACATCAGTATTATGTTTTCATGGTAGTGGGAAAATCTGTTCATGTTGTATAAGTTAAAAAAAACATTCTTCTATAATTTTTTTAGATAATCCACCAAGAACATCATTTAAAAAACAAAAAAATTGAATACTTTCAAACAGTTTTTCAAAAATTCAAACATGAGTAAAAATTAATTTAAATAAATCATGATAAAATATTAAAAAATTGATTTTTTTTAGAAAAAATGCACATTGAGGAAAAAGAGAGTTTTAAGAAAAATTTTAAAAATATACTTTTTAAAATAAAGTACCTTATAAATATCATATCATTGAAATGAGCATTAATCAAATTAATATATTATGTGTATCATCCATAAATCCACTAAAAAAAGAAATACATTATAAGATAAAAAAATTCATATCACACAAAATCTTAACATGGAATAATCAATTAAGTATAACATTAAGCCAATGAATGGAAATTGAGTTAAGAAATATCTTACTACTTTGTAATCAGTCGAATTTTATATCCCATAAAAGTAATAACTATCAAATGAAACATTAAATATCATGAAGATAATGATATTAATGATAAAATATAAAAAAGGTAAGTATATACACCATAAAAAATAAAATAAGTGGTGAATAAGGAATATATCTCATAGAAATAAAAGTGAGATGAGAAGCCCTTACCTCATGCTTCCCTTTAATTTTGGGTACTTTAAGCTGCTCTTCAGTATCACCTCCTTGAAGTACCCTTTAAAGAACATGTAATTGGTCTTTCAATGAGACCATCATCACTAGTACACGGGGAGAGTGGATAGGGGAGGGTTTGGTAGATATTTGATGAGTTTCAAGTATTGTTAGGAGAAAGGGGGTGGTGAGAGGTGGTATTTATACATGAGGGGAAGTTTTAAGTGATTAAATATTGATTATTTTATATTTAAAGTCAATAAATTTTGAATGGAATTAAATAAAAATAATTTGGATGATAATTAACGTTGTAAAGGACCTTTAAGGTCAAAAAACTCATCAAACACCCATTTAATGCATTATTTTTTAGTTATTTTAATATTTTACCTTTTAACTTTAACCTGCTACATTATTTTACCTATATTGTGGTAAATAATTTTTTCCACAATAAATTTTTTATGCCTAAAAAATAAAATGAATTTATATCCTAATTTAGACCTCCTAGTTCCAAATATGGAATCCATTTTTAAAAATTCAAAACACATAAGTTTAAAAATTAAATTTCAAATTAAACTGTCAAATTCAACGAAGAATAGTTTTTTTGTAAAAATATCTTTTCACTTCCAAAAATCTAGTCATACCAAAATATGGTATAAATATTTTTTAAATGTAATTAATTAAATTATATCTAATTAAAAAGTACTTAATTTAATTTCGGATCAATTTAAAATAATTAAATGGATTTTAAATATAAATAAAATGAGGGTTTCATAAAAAATGATAATTTATACTATTCACTAAAAAAATAAATTTTTCTGAAAATTATAAAAAATTAATTATAAGATAATTTGGACATTATCAATGAAAAATTGATGTTCATTTTATCAAATACATTTTATAAAAGTATTAAAAATTAATTATATTTATTTTCTCATATAAAATAGTACAAATAATTTTTTTAAGAAAACATATATTTGAAGAATAAAATTACTTTACTAAAAAGTATGTGTATATTATAAAAGAATTAATTAATACACTAAAAATGATTTGGAAAATTATATACTTCATAGTTTAGTTAATACTATTCATTTTTTTTCCAATTTAATAGCTAGTTTATAATGGTCGTATTAAAATAATAATATTTTGGAGTTTGTTTAAGCTCGGTATTTTGTGAAAAGTAAGCCATCAAAGTGATTAAATTTATTTAAAAAGAGAAAAAACATAAATTTTTTGTTTGTTAAAATTACATGCATCTTATTAACCAAGTATGTAGAGTCTTCTTCTTTTGTGGAGGTGACTCAGATTCCAAGTGTATCCTTAGGGATAGCGATGATACAGGAGGAACTTGAAGCCCTACATGAGAATGATACTTGGGATCTTGTTCCATTTCCACATAGAAGGAAGGATATAGACAAAAAAAATTGGTATTTATGATCAATAAGGATGAAAAAATAAAGGTATAAAGATATCATTCAAGCTTTTTGGTCAAAGAATATACACAGAATGAAGGTATTGTGTTTAATGAAATATTTTTTCCCTTCGTCAGACTTTCAATTGTTCGTACAATTTTGGAAAAGTGTGTTATTTTGAATTTACAAAAATATCTTCTGAATATGAAGATACTACATTTCTTCATATCAATCTTGATTAAAAGATCTATTTGCTCCATCTAGAATGTTTTGCAAATGAAGATAAAGGGAACTTGGATTTCAAGTTGAACAAATATATATACGGTATGAAGAAGGCCCTAAGGTGTTAGTATAAGTTATTTTATTCCTATATCATGAGAATTGGGTATAAAAATCTTCATTTAGATCCTTGTTCATATTTTATGGGTTTGGATGGTAATGATTTCATCATTGTTTTATTGTATGTGGATAACATGTTGGTTTTAGGCCCCAACAATGATCAGATCCAGGAGATAAAGGTGTAGTTGGATCAGGAGTTTGATATGAAGGCTTTGGGACTAGAAAAAAGATTCTTGGTATGAAGAATTTCCAAGAAAGAAATAATGGGAATATTTGGCTATCACAAAATATTTGCGTGTAGAAATTCTTGAAATTCTTCAATAGGAAATAATATAAGCCATTATCTACCCCACTTCATTTTAATTTCACATTATCCTTTAGGATGAGTCCTAGCAGCGAAGAAGGTAGGATGGATATGTCTTAAGTTACTTATGCATCAACAATAGGGATTCTAGTTTTCTCTATGTTTGGTACTTGAATAGACATTTCACATGTAGTGGGAGCAGTTTTTCGGTACATAGAGAATCTAGGTATTAGAGAATAATGAAGAGGATATTGAGATACATTAAAGATACATCAGATGCAACATTATACTATGGAGGATCAGATTTTACTATCATAGGATATATTGACTCATTTTTTCATGTGATTCTGACTGGAGGAAATCTACTACTTGTTATGTGTTTACACATGCAGGTTAAGCTGTGAGATGGATTTCAAAGTAACAGTTAGTTGTGGATTTATCCATGACTGATGTAAAAACCCAGTCCCCAAGTGCTCGGAGCCGGTGCCCATGCGACATTATGTACCATAATTATTATATTAAATTTATATTCATCACATAATGTCTCATGCTACAGAGTATCATGAGGTTCAGGTTCTGGGAAAACCAGTTGCATTCTGAATCTTCAATGAAGACATGACTAATACCTGAAAAATTTTCATTTAAAACGTAGGGTGAGCATACGAATTCCTAGTAAGGGGTTTAAAAAAAAGCTATACCCAAAATAACTTTTGCAAACATTCTTTAAAAACCCATAAAATACTCTGTCAAAAGAAATGCTGCAACACTAGTACACATCATAAAAGTGCTCGATCAAAACATGTTGTTGGAATTACAAGGATACATAGTTTAATTATAGGCATACTGAATAAATGAAATTCCAAACATGAATGACATAAGAGTATGTAGCACAAATTAAATAGCTAAGAGTAATGAATTATCAATATTGTACATAAAGGTAATTATTTAATTTTCATACATCAAATTCTAAAATCATTGAGTGCTTATACATATGTCATGCCATAAACTTTAACTTTTCTGATACTCATAAGCAATGGCTCTTAATTAACATGCACATAAGGGGTTATAATGCTGAACATTCTGAAACATATTGTCGAGGCCTCGGCCAAGACATCTAGTGATTAAGGCCTCGACCATAATCCATAAGCTCTTTAACCGATATTCTACTAGTCGAATATTTTTTTGGTCAATTAAATTACATAGTCATAATGAGGAAAATGCATATTCCAAATTGTGTCAAGGCCTCGGCCAAGACGTCTAATGATTAATTCCTCGACCAAAATCCATAACTCATAGTTTGGAAAGGCCTCAGCCAATTCCCTTGCTAGTTGTCTCATTAGACCTACCGATGCATCAAGGGGTTGTAGCAGGCCCCACCCATCACATAAGAAGTCCAATGCATTCCTCATACCTCATAAATCAAAGTGCACATACCACTTTGATTTATTTAAATAACTTATCACTTAAAAATTACTTGTTTTCTTGCTTCACTTTTCATTTTGTTCAAGGTGTCCCATACCACCCTGAGTAATTAAATCCATAGACTCAGAAAATGGCATAAAAGTTTAACATTACAATTTATTCACATTTATGCATAAGTAGTGAGTCTTGCAAAAATCTATTAATTATGTGGTCAATTCATTATATGGTGCATGAATTAAGAGCACTTGTGCTAATAGCTATCACAAAAGAAATACCAACATGTCCACATAAAACGACAAAGTCTAATTCCATGCCATTAAAGAACATTCATAATTAATTAAAGAGGTGGACTTAACATAATAACAAAGGGGTTAACATTTCATGTGGGATACTAAACATTATATGCTAAAAAAACTTGAAAGTATAAACTCGGCCTTAAACATTATTTAATTTAATGGGTAAAGAGTAATTAGTACACTTAAATATGAAGCCACGAGTTTCCAACATTTATACTCATGAATTAAGCCCACTAATAGAAAACATTTGGGAGACCATGGTTAGGGTTTCATGTGGTGAAAAATATTCATTAAATGGGGTGTACATAATAGTAGTGATTAGTCAAGATGAAAACATTTATACTCAGTAATTTATTTTTAAAAAGAAACATAGGGTTTTTATAAATAAAATGGGAATCCAAGTTGGAATACTTATATCCTTATGTATACCTGTTCTGAAAATTAAGGTTATACTATATATACATGTTTAAGAATATTCATAATCAAGTATTAAATGACCCATGCATTTCAGCTTTTTATTAACTCAACCTTGGATAATCTTTATCCCAGGCATATGATGTTTATTCAAAATCGAGGGTTGTGTATATTACATTTACATATTTTCATATATATATATATATGTATGTATGTATGTGTATACACGTTTAAGGTAAAAAAACAAAATAAATTCATTTTCATGGGATGTTCATACTTAGGGTTTATCAATACCCTATAACTCAAGATCCTACAACTTTTAAGGAATATAGACTCAAACTGTGTGATGATGTTTACTAGTTTTACAAATATATATGAATATGTATGTATATGTTAGCCGATTATATATTTAAGGCATGAATTACATTTGCATGGGGTGTCCGTGCATATGGTATTTTTCTACCCTATTAAACACGATTCTACAATTCTTAAGGAAAAAGGTAAACCTCAAACCGAAGATGATGTATGTTGTTTTATAAGTTTGTATATATGTATATTTTCATACAACTTAGAACTGAAATCAAGACAAAAGCTAAACCCTTACTTTCATAAAAAGAAAAATCCTTAAAACATGACCCCTTTTAGGGAGGGTAGGAGTTCTGAAACCACATAATAAGATTAAATATGATATAAATAAATATAGTCCGTATGTATATATATTTATATGTATATATTTGAAAACCATTTGCATGAGGAGATAAAACAAAACACCTTTACCGGAGTGTTCTAACCTCAAAACTGGAGGCATCAGGGGAGGTTAGGGTTCTAAAACTGTTGGAAGTGTTCTTATACATATATATACATATCAAAACCATATTTATATATATATAAAAATATATAAAAAAATGTTTGCACGTAAAAGGAAAAAAAATGAAACTGCCCTTACAGAGCTGTTAGAAGTGGCAGGAGGAGAAGAGGGGAAAGAGCTTGGATTTAGTAGGGCTTCGGGAAAGGAAAGGAGGTGCAACCATAGGGTTGTCACATTGAGAAGGTGGAGGGATCTTAAGGGGAGGAAAACCCTACACTTTCATGTGCTCGAGGTCCCATACCAAGACTTTTGGCGCAAAAAGGGAGAGGATAGGTCGGTTGTGGAAAGTAGGAGATGAGAAATGGACGTGGCTGACCTACTGGTTCGGGGCACTCCATGGAGAAGAAGACAAATAAAAATAAATACATAATTTTTATAATCACACAAATAGAAAGGTGGATTCATGGGACAACAAAATTTTTGACAGGTTTCAAGATGGTATTTCAAGCTGACACAAAACAGAGACAGAAATATGTGACAGATTCATCCGAAAATAGAAAAATGAAATTGAAAGATTTAATATATAATTGTAGCGATAAAGACATTTCTGGAACAAAACCAGTGGTCTGCTGTTCATAAGTTGTAAAAAGAAGATTAAAAACAGAATAGTACTTCGAAATAGATCCAAACCGGATGTTAAGGAACATGAAAATCAAAACTTACAACCCTAATAGAGAACCAACGACAACGACCTACCTTATAATTGTATCAGGTGAAACCCTAACCACAGCTCTTGGACCTTCACCCGATGAACCCACAGATGTGCATGGCCTCGACTCTGCTCGGACTCTTATGGCTCGCGACGATGGCCACGCCAAATCGAACCAGCACCCTGCTCCATCCACACATCACCATGACGCGCACCCTACCTCTTGGTCGACACCCCTCGCCACTCTTGCCAACTGAAGCCTCCTGTCACTCTCGAGTCCTCCCCACGTGGCTTCCCAAAAAGAAAACCATAACCCTAAACACTACTATTCACCTGATTCCTACTTCACTCGTAAATTTATTTCTTTTTAATTTACTATTATTATTTATTACTTTTCTTTTTATCATTACTTTGTTTTTAACCCAACCCATGACTCTCCCCTCTCAATAACCTTTTAAAAATTATAAAACGGATTTGGATTGTGTCACTTAAATATCTACCTATGTATATACATAGGTTTTTAAAAAACGTAATTCCATTTAACCCAAGACTTAGTTTCACATAAAATATTATTAAAGGATGGATACTCAAGTCTTAAAAAACATAAATGTTTGTATTGGAAAACATATATGCATAATTATATAATTATACATACATATATATATATAAATTTTAAAAAACAAAAGGGTTTTCATATTAAAATAAATTTAAAATACTCATTATGTGTATATAATCCTTTGTAAAACATACTGAAATATTTTGGAAATCTTAGAAATAGATTTAGTTTGAGAAATTATACATATAAATATATATATATATATAATTAAACACCCGAATATACACTTAGCATAAAAATGGTTTGGATTTAAAGGAAACCATTCAAAACTATCCTTCATAAATTATTTGAATTCATAAAACATGAACAATCTCCAGGACAACATTGAGGTGTATTTATATATATACATACTCATTTTAAAATTATATATATTCATATATATACAGGTTTTAACATAAAACCAAGAGAGGTCAATCCTTACACCATTTAAAGAAAACCATATACCCTGTTTTAAAAGAGGAAGGGGAAGAGGCGATTCCAGTTTCAAAATCATCTATATATATATATATATACTTACATATATATATCATGTTATATACAATGTATGAAATTCAGTTTTCACTATAAAATAAATAGTAATATCCCCTTACTCAAAGCTATAAAATTATAGATCGCAAACAGAAAAAATAATTGATAATATATCCCTTACACATATTATACCTCTACAAACCTTATTAACTCATCAATAACCCGTTTTGAAAACCTTAAAATAGAGAAGGGTTTGATTTACATATATGCATATAGAAAACTTTATATACAGAATATAAATATATAGAGGTTATGTAAATTAAAATCAGATGAAAATAATCCCTTATATAAAGACATAGTTTAAATTAGAAATATAATTTGATTTGGAGATATTAAATATTATTTGTAACATTGTTAAAGAAATGAACCTATTCACATTAAAATTGAAGTATTTGCAAAGTGTTTTTGAATTACTTATTTTTTTAAAACCTAAATATAACACGAAGCATCCTATTGTAGTTGGGGTTTTATCTTATAATTTTGCAATTCATATTGTGAATTTGTACATAATTGTTCTTCAGTTAAAACCTTATAGAACTAAGGTCTATAATTATAGTCATTGAGTTTCCAGTGGCTACTTGAGGTAACAATCAGATTGGTGCCCTATAAAATCAAGACTTGGGGTGTCTTAAGCATAAGGTTATTGAAGAATAAGAAGAAGGAGAAGATGGTTCAAGTCATCCCTTTAGTGCTTAGTGTGGTTGCGGTGGCTTTGGCCATTCTCATGCTCGTTATACCGGATGCTAAGGACCCATATTATATTCTCAGGGTCTTCATTGTTTTGTGTGGTCTTCCTGTAATCTTAATAGTGTTTTTAATTGGTATCTTTGGTTATCTTAATTTCCCATTTGATCTCAGTGTATTGTAATTACTATGGTGTTCCCATTTGAATAAAGAGCATTTTCGTTCATTTTGTGTGTTTACTCTATTTCATAATAAATGACAATTTTATTATTAATTTTTCATAAGAAACTAGTTTGTTCGATTAATGGGTAACATAAAATATAAAATTTACCATTACATGAAACACAGATTCTGAGGATGTTACATTATTTCCCCCTACAAAAAATTGTGTCCTCGCAATTCTACTCATAAACTAGAAAAGAAATTCCCTAGACGATCAACATCACCAAAATGGGAGATTTGGCTCAGTCAATGGAATACCCAGGTTGGTACTCAGTTCCTTTACTTCATTGTCCTAGATACACCTCAAGAAGTACTTTTTGAACTTCGGCGTATTCATTCTACACTCAGGCTTCCATAGGGAGGCTCGAGCGGAAATAAGCTTAGAGATGTCCGAATGAACACATTCTATGATGCCCCACTGGACTACATCTCGCTCAAGATATTCGATTGTAAAGATGTGGTTAAACAGACTGAGATTTAGGATCTAGAAGATAAAGGCTGCTTTGAGGTTCCCATCTTTGGAATCTACTAGGAAACATGCTCTGGAATAAAAATTATGTGCCAGAGTGAAACATCGAAACAGACCCTCGAAGTATCTCCCCCTTCGTCTATGACTCGGGAGTTGGGTAATGGTGATGAAGTGGAAGACTTGGTCATTCCATTGATAGGAACGAAGGATCTCAGGGCTGTTAGACAAGTCGAACATACATTGACATGATCTTCGTAGGTGGAGGAAAGAAGTATAGTCCACAATGCAGGTTCTGATTAAGATATCCTCCAATATCTCATCGTGTAGAGATGAGATATTTGTTCGTCCAGCCATCTGAAAACATATTTGTGAGAATTCACATTGAAATTTCAGACAAAGTAAATACAGGAAAGGAAAACAAACAATATTTCAAAAAAACATAAGTTTATACATCAGTGCCTGAGTTTCCCTTGACGGCCTACTATATTAACTCCACACAAGGAACCAAAACTCCCTAACTCCTCAAACCAAACAAAGGCTGATCATTCAGGATTAAACTCATGGGGGAACCTGTGACATCTCATGAGTGTAGTATGAGGGGTATGAAGTTGGGAAATGTCAAAATAAACTTGTTTCCTGTAAGACAGTTGGGTGGACTCATCTTCTAACATCCCAAAGTCCAACAAATTTCCTTAGAATCCGTAGTTCAAAATCTAACAAAGATAGGTCGCTCAGAGGTCTCCTGCAACAGCAGCTTCTTGAAAAGTGTCGAGGACCATAAGGCCAACATCCTCACCTACCGTGAACACTTAGAAAATTCCCTCATGGTATCTTCACTAACGTATATAGGAGGGGAATTGGGTTATCATCATAAGAAGGTAATCAAATCATAATCCCCATTGTAGATGAAGCACTTGAGGTTAGTTTGACACATCATACAGGTGTTTCCACGTCATGCGGATATGATCATAGTTAAGAAAATTCTCTTGTCTAGCCATGGACACAATGGTATATAGGACCTCAGTGGCGAGTTATAGTAGATTAATAGGAACATTTTCATCTTCCATCTGAAAGTTATAATAAATTCTCTTAATAAGGTTCACTCATAGCTATTTATTTTGATTACCTGGTTTTCCAGAATTGTCTGAACCTATCCTCTAATACCAACTGTAAAGACCCGGCCCTTGAGTTCCCATAGCCGGTTCCCATGAGACACGATGTACCATAATTATTACATTACATTTACATTTATCACATCATTTCTCATGCTACAGAGGATCGTGAGGTTCATGTTCTGGGAAAACCAGCTGCATTCGGAAACTTCATTGAAGACATGACTGATACCTGAAAAATTTTCATTTAAAATGTTGGGTGAGCATACGAATGCCCAGTAAGGGGTTTAAAAAAAATAGGATATACCCAAAATAACTTTTGAAAACATTCTTTAAAAACCCATAAAATACTCTGTCAAAAGAAATTCTGCAACACTAGTACACATCATAAAAGTTCTCAATCAAAACATGTTGTTGGAATTACAAGAATATATAGTTCAATTATAGGCATGCAGAATAAATGAAATTCCAAACATGAATGACATAAGAGTATGTAGAAAAAATTAAACAGCTAAGAGTAATGAATGATCATAGTTGTGTATAAAGGTAATTATTTCATTTTCATACATCAAATACTAAAATCACTAAGTGCTTATACATATGACATGCCATAAACTTTCACTTTTCTGATACTCATAAGCAATGGCTCTTAATTAACATGCACATAAGGGATTATAATGCCGAACATTCTGAAACATATTGTCGAGGCCTTGGCCAAGACATCTAGTGATTAAGTCCTCAGCCATAATCCATAAGCTCTTTAACCGATATTCTACTAGTCGGATATTTTTCTGGTCAATTAAATTACATAATCATAATGAGGAAAATGCATATTCCGGACTATGTCAAGGCCTCGTCCAAGATGTCTAATGATTAAGGCCTCGTCCAAAATCCATAACTCATAGTTGGGAAAGGCCTCGGCCAATTCCCCTACTAGTTGCCTCATGAGACCTATTATGCATCGAGGGGCTGTAGTGGGCCCCACCCGTCACATAAGAAGTCCAATGCATTCCTCATACCTCATAAATCAAAGTGCACATACCACTTTGATTTATTTAAATAACTTATCACTTACAAATTACATTGTTTCTTAATTCACTTTTCATTTTGTTCAAGGTTTCCCATACCACCCTGAGTAATTAAATCCATAGACTCAGAAAAAGGGCATACAAGTTTAACATTACAATTTATTCACATTTATGCATAGGTAGTGAGTCTGGCACAAATCTATTAATTATGTGGGCAATTCATTATATGGTTCATGAATTAAGAGCACTTGTGCTGATAGCTAATACAAAAGAAATACCAACTTTTCCACATAAAATGACAAAGTCTAATTACATGCCATTAAATAACATTCATAATTAATTAAAGAGGTGGACTTAACATAATAACCAAGGGGTTAACATTTCATGTGGGATACTAAACATTATATGTTAAAAAAACTTGAAATTATAAACTCAGCCTTACAAATTATTTAATTTAATGGGTAAAGAGTAATTAGTACAATTAAATATGATGTCACGAGTTTCCAACATTTATACTCATGAATTAAGCCCACTAATAGAAAACATTTGGAAGACCATGGTTAAGGTTTCATGTGGTGAAAAATATTCATTAAATGGGTTGTACATGATAGTAGTGATCAGTCGAGCTGAAAACGTTTATACTTAGTAATTTATTTTCAAAAAGAAACATAGGGTTTTTATAAATAAAATGGGAATACAATTTTTCATACTTATATCCTTATGTATACCTGAACTAAAAATTAAGGTGATACTATATATACATGTTTAAGAATATTCATAATAAAGTATTAAATGACCGATGCATTTCATCTTTTCATTAACTCAACCTTGGATAATATTTATCTCGGGCATATGATGTTTATTCAAAACCAAGGGTTGGGTATATTACATTTATATATTTTCATATATATATATATACGTATGTGTATACACGTTTAAGGCAAAAGAAACAAAATAAATTCATTTTCATGGGATGTTCATACTTAGGGTTTATCATTACCCTATAACTCAAGATCCTGCAACTTTTAAGGAATATAGATTCAAACTATGTGATTATGTTTACAAGTTTTACAAATATATATGAATATGTATATATATGTTAGCCGATTATATATCTAAGGCATGAATTACATTTGCATGGGGTGTCCGTGCATATGGTATTTTACTACCCTATTAAACACGATTCTACAATTCTTAAGGACAAAGGTAAACCTCAAACCGAAGATGGTGTATGTTGTTTTATAAGTTCGTATATATGTATATTTTCATACAACTTGGAACCGAAATCAAGACAAAAGCTAAACCCTTACATTCATAAAAAAGAAAAATCCTTAAAACATGACCCCTTTTAGGGATGGTAGGAGTTCTGAAACTGCATAATAAGATTAAATATGATATATATAAATATAGGCCGTATGTATATATATTTATATGTATATATTTGAAAACCATTTGCATGAGGAGATAAAACAAAACACCTTTACCGGAGTGTTCTAACCTCAAAATAGGAGGCATCAAGGGAGGTTAGGGTTCTAAAAATGTTGGAAGTGTTCTTATATATATATACATATGAAAACTATATTTATATATATATAAATATATATAAACCCATTTTTACATAAAAGGAAAAAAAATGAAACCACCCTTACAGAGCTGTTAGAAGCGGCTGGAGGAGAAGTGGAGAAAGAGCTTGGCTTCAACAGGGCTTCGGGAAAGGAAATGAGGTGCAACCATAGGGTTGTCACATGGAGAAGGTGAAGGGACCTTAAGGGGAGGGAAACCCGACACTTTCATGTGCTCGGGGTCCCATACCAAGACTTTGGGTGCAAAAAGGGAGAGGATAGGTTGGCTGTGGAAATTAGGAGAGGATAAATGGACGTGGATGACCTACTAATTAGGGGAACACTGTGGAGAAGAATATAGCTAAAAATAAATAAATAAATTTTATAATCACACTAACAGAAATGAGGATTCACGGGAAAAAAAATTGTTGACAGTTTTCAAGCTTGTATTACAAGATAACACAAAACAAAGACATAAATATGTGACAGATTCATCTGAAAATAGAAAAATGAAATTGACAGATTTAATATATAATTGCAGCGAGAAAGACATTTGTGTACCAAAACCAGTGGTACGCTGTTCATAAATTGACAAAAGAAAATTAAAAATAGAATATTACTTTGAAATAGATCCAAACCGGATCTTAAGGAACATGAAAATAAAAACCTACAACCCAAACAGAGAACTGACGACAACGACCTACCTTATAATCGGATCAGGTGAAACCCTAACTGCAGCTCTTGGACCTTCACTCGATGAACCCACAGATGTGCATGACCTAGACTCTGCTCGGACCCCTCTGGCTCGCGACGATGGCCACGACGACTCGAACCAGCACCCTGCTCCGGCCACGCATTGCCATGACGCGCACCCTGCCTCTTGGTTGAGACCCCTCACGACTCTTCCCAGCTGAAGCCTCCTGTTGCTCTCGAGTCCTCCCCATGCGGCTTCCCAAAAAGAAAACCAGAACCCTAAACACTCTTATTCACCTAATTCCTACTTCACTCGTGACTTTATTTCTTTTTAATTTACTGATATTATTTATTACTTTTATTTTTATCATTAATTTGTTTTTAACCCAACCCGTGACTCTCCCCTCTCAATCACCTTTTAAAAATTATAAAACGGATTTGGATTGTGTCACTTAAATATGTACCTATGTATATACTTAGGTTTTCAAAAAACATAATTCCATTTAACCCGAGATTTATTTCGCACATAAAATATTATTAAAGGATGGATACTCAAGTCTTAAAAATCATAAATGTTTGTATTTGAAAACATATATGCATAATTATATAATTATACATATATATATATATATATATAAATTTTACAAAACAAAAGGGTTTTCATATAAAAATAAATTCAGAAGACCCTTTATGTGTAAATAATCCGTTGTAAAACATACTGAAATATTTTGGAAATCTTAGAAATAGATTTAGTTGGAGAAATTATATATATATATATATATATATATATGTATATAATTAAACACCTGAATATACACTTAGCATAAAAATGGGTTTGGCTTTAAAGGAAACCTTTCAAAACCTTCCTTCATAAATTTTTTGAATTCCTAAGACATGAACAATCTCCATGACAACATTGAGGTGTATTTGTATATATAAATACTCGTTTTAAAATTATATATATTTATATATATACATGTTGTAACATAAAACCGAGAGAGGTCAATCCTTACACCATTTAATGAAAACCATGTACCCTGTTTTAAAAGAGGAAGGGGAAGAGATGATTCCAGTTTCACAATCATCTATATATATATTCTTACATATATATATATATATCATGTTATATACAATATATGAAATTCAGTTTGCACTTTAAAATAAATAGTAATATCCCCTTACACAAGGCTATAAAATTATAGATCACAAATAGAAAAAATAATTGATAATATATCCCTTACGCAGATTATACCTGTGAAAACCTTATTAACTCATCAATAACCTGTTTTGAAAACCTTTAAATAGAGAAGGGTTTAATTTACATATATACATATACAATATTGTATATACAGAATATAAAAATATAGAGGTTTTGTAAATTAAAATCAAATGAAAATAATCCCTTATATAAAGACTTAGTTTAAATTAGAAATATAATTTGATTTGGAGATATTAAATATTATTTGTAACGTTTTTTAAGAAATGAACCTATTCACGTTAAAATTAAAGTATTTTCAAAGTGTTTTTGAATTACTTATTTTTATAAAAACCTAAATGTAACACGAATCACCCTATCGTAGTTGGGGTTTTATCTTATAATTTTTCAATTCGTATTGTGAATTTTTACTTAATTGTTCTTTAGTTAAAACCTTATAGGACTAACGGCTATAATTATAGCCGTTGAGTTTCCAATAGCTACTTAAGGTAATGGTCGGATTGGTTCCCTATAAAACCAAGACTTGGGGTGTCTTAAGCTTAAGGTGATTGAAGAAGAAGAAGATGGAGAAGATGGTTCAATTCATCCCTTTAGTGCTTAGTGTGGCTGCGGTGGCTTTGACTGTTCTCATGCTCATTATACCGAATGCTAAGGACCCCTATTATCTTCTCGGGGTCTTCGTTTTTTTTTGTGTGGTCTTCTTGTAATCTTAATAGGTTTTTTAGTTGGTATCTTTGGTTAGCTTAATTTGCCGTTTGATCTCAGTGTATTGTAATTACTATGGTGTTCCCATTTGAATAAAGCGCCTTTTCGTTCATTTTGTGTGTTTACTCTATTTCATAATAAATTAAAATTTTATTATTACTTTTTCATAAGAAACCAGTTTGTTCAATTTTGGGTAACATAAAATATGAAATTTACCATTACATTAAACATAGATTATTGGGATGTTACAATTGAGATGGAATACATGTTATCTACACAGGCTTGAAAAGAGGAAATTTATATGATAATAGTAGTGGAAAAAACAATATTCCATTATTTTGTGACAATCAAAGCACCTTGAACATCATAATAAATCCATCTTTTCATTATAAGAAGAAACATGTTGGGGTATAGTATCACATTGTTCCAAATGAGGTGGAGGAAGTGTGGACATGAAGAAAATTCACTCTAAATCTAGAATTTTTTTGATTAAGGTGAATGATTCTGATAAGTTCATATTGTGTATATCCCTATGTGGCCTCAAAGAGACATGAGTAGCATGGTTTTTCATATATAAGAATGTGCACAGATATGATTGGTACTCAATCAATATCCAAGTGGGAGATATATCGACAATATTTTCCTGGACGGTGTCACCGCCTTAATTTTTCATGTGTGTTAGGAAGGGCTATGTGGTGGGTGAACAAACTCCACCAACCCATTTTGTAGAGAAGGCAGTGGGAGGGGCTGACAGTGACCTATAAATGGGGATCTCTCCCAATGGTTTCAATAATCATCTTTGCAGCACATCTTATCACATGGGTAATTTTATAGAATTTCTAAGGTTGATTCCCTACATATTCATGAGAGATAATTATGGAAAAATAATATCCTTTTAATTGAGAGGGAGTGGGTGCCCACTTTTACACATAGTGAGATCCTTATACTTTCCTATGGTTTTTACCCATTATTTAGGGTTTTTCCACATTACATCTGGTGTCATATTTTTTCACTTTATTTTATCCCATAACTTTGTCTACATGAGTGAGCCAATAATTTTCAATCAAAATACCCAAGACCCCTCCATGCCCAATTTGGGGCTGAGTTCAAAAGCGTTATATATTGATAATCACTAATATCAAAGGAAGGAAACCATTGGTCCTACAATTGGTATGAAAGGAAATTATATGTTATTAGGTTTTTTTTCTCTAACTTTGTTCATATTATTGTTGAATTTGATGTTCTAGTTTTCTATTATATTATGGTGTGCCATGTAAAAATATGAAACATAAAATAAGAAGCACAAGACAAGTGAAATCCCTCAGTGTGGAAATATTTTTGGAAGGAGTGGGATTCAATTGAATGATTCCAATAGCTTGGAGAAGAGAGATATGAAAAATTCATATTGTGAATCCATTAACTCATTCAATGATGCTTTTGGTATGATTTAGGAGGCTTATAAGATAAGTTATTTTGTAACTATTAATGATGAGAAAGTCTCAAGGAGGTAAAATGTTGAATTTTTCTATTTGTTAGAGGAATTGGATTAGTAGTCAAAAGAGGAGAATCTAAAGCTGAAGGATGAGAAAAAATCTCATGACATCCAAAGCCAAGTGCTAAGAATTGAGGTTTATGAATTAAAAATCCTAATCACACAAGGCTTGTTGAAGTTAAGGGAAAATATTAACTCCCAATATAAATAGTTATCAATGATTTTCACAAGGGTGGAAAAACCCAAAACTAAATTCAAGGGGAAGAGTTTGAACTCAAAAGATGTTAAAATTTTGAAATACAAGAATAATGATCTTGATTCACACTTATCAGAACTAGTTGAGGAGAAGAAAAGGCTACAACAAGAGAATGTAAGATTTTGTTGCTTGAATTAATTTTAAAATAAAGGAGCAAAGTGACATGGTGGATAAGTTCTCCTAGGTATTTAAAGATGAGATGAATTATGGGAAGACTCTCAAGAAAGAACTTAATGTTCAACTTGTATCAAGGTACAAGAATATTCAACAATTAGGAGGATCTGAAATAAATTAATAAGTGGAGTAAACTAGAGCAAAGGGAAATCCTAAACTCAAATATGCCTTGCATTTACTATTTGATTACCCCTCAGCAGATAATGATGAAATGAAGGAAAAGTGTGCCTAATTAGAAGAAAATAATGAGAAGATTGTCATTTCCCAAAGTACAAGAGCTATGGGAAATTCTGGTATTGGCTATGATGGAACCCATCTGAGTCATGAGAAGAAGCGATCCATGGACATTCCCAAGAAAAGGGTAAATTTTTTGGTGCTGGAAGCAGATTTAAGATGATCCCTATAAGAGGAAATTACAACCAGAAGGGCTCAACAAGAAGGTATGGAAGCATGTTCTATTTCTATGGGATGCATGTTTATGTGTCAAGTTATTTTTGAGGATCTATAATATATTTCATACTATGAAGATATAAAAATTAAAAATCAAAGAAGCCAACTACAACATTCAAGGTATGGTTATTATTTTAATTATTTTTACTACAAACCATGCCTCAAGATAAAATTTTGAGATATTTTCAGATAGGAATTTAAGGGGAAAATCAACACTTATGCAATGTTGAATAAGTCTCATTGAGAAATAGATTTTAGAATCCACATAAAAAATAATATCTTGATGAATGTAATCTATAAAGGTGTCACAAATCTACTATCAAATCACAAGTCTCTTGGAGAAATAGGGTTTTTAAGTTAAGAAAGATCTCACACCCTATATATTTTTATGTGAAGGAGACGTATCAAAACATGGTATATACTAGGAAAATAAATAATCCTTGTAGGGAAGAGAAAAATAAAAAGTTGGATTGGAGAAAGAAAACTCAACATATTTTGAAAGAAGAAATCCTTAGTGGAAAAATGCCTGAGGAGAAGACTTTGTAACCAGGGTGAAGATTGTGACCTAAGTTTTATAGAATAGAACAAGCCCAATGAAGTGTAAAAGGAATTAAATTCCATTAAAAAATTTCACACCTAGTGGTGGACTTGAAAGTGAAAGGTAAAGTGGTGGTCCTTGGTGACTCACCATCCTCCTCAACTTGAGGAATTTGGAAGGTACCCCTCTAACCTTAAGCATTAAAAGATCCTAACTTGTTTGAAGAGGAGTGTTACTTAAGGGAGACACAATCCATGGGGTAAGGGTTCTCAAAATCACATGAAATGAAGCTGATATCAAATATAAAATTTAGCTGGGAATTCTATGAAGAATGTGGTGGTTGAAGACTGTTAGGTTCAATTTGATGTCAAGCATGAAGCTGCATGAAAAGTTGAAATTATCTTTCTAAATTTGACAATGAGAGGACTGACTTAAATTCATTATATTACTTGAGGATAAATATTATGTAATCTTTTTCATCATGATAAATCTATCCAGAAATGAGGGATGAAAGTTCATGTGGTTTGCAGAATCAATCCAATAAGAGAGGATAATTAACTAAGGCTATAACAAGAATGGATCTTGAGTATACCTATTCATATTATAACATGTTTTATCATTTGTTTCATCAAAAATGTTATCAAATGATTCTATACAAAATAAGCTACTCAACAAATGATGTCCCAAAAAATGAAAAAAAATAAAAAAACACAATGATGGAATCAAGGCGAAATTGGAGTTGAAGTTACAAATGCTATATTTTTAGTGAAATTATCCCAATAATGAAGAAGGTAATTATAAGAAATGGTTTTAGAAATCTAGACAAGTTAAGTATTATGGATTTATAAATTCAACTAGAAATTTTTGACAATAGTTATTCAAGGAATAATGTAAAGAAGATATTAAAATTAGGGGAAATTTTCAAGAATTAGTGGAGTTTTCTAATGCAATTTAGAAACACAAGGGGAGTGGAAGCACATGTGCTGTTTTATTTTATTTTATTGAAAATAAATAGTAGATTGATAATGGAGTTAGATTTAAGGGGATATTTTCAACTAAATACAAGTGGTATTGTTGAACCCCTATGAGTTTGGAGTAGATTTTTTGAAAATATATGATCATGATTTATTTACAATACAAGATTGTATTTGTTTGTGATAATTAATTGGAGAATAGTTGTGGATTCATTCAATCCATAATAATGATGTTGGAGGAATTCTGGTTGATTTTCTTTAAGAAACAAATACATGTTTATGGAGGTGTTTCCTTATGTTTTTTTTGTGGCATTATACTTAATTAATTATATGGTGGAAGAGTTATGTTTTAGGACAAGGGATGATATGAGGAATTTCAAAAAACTAGGTTATCCTAGGCCAACCAAGATAAGGAATCACTCATCCATGCATTTCATGATAATGGTCAACCAAGGACCAACTATAATAGAGGCCCCAGGTTTGAAGGCATAACTAAGATAGAGCACGCACAGGAATCCACAAGAAATCACACACATAGTTATAGGAATGTGCGTGGTAGAAGTGGTCCACATAACAGGACGGTGGAATGGAGGAGGCTAAGAGTGAACCCCATTACTCTAAACTGGTGAGTTAGGGAACTGAAGTAGCTTATTAAGCATGATTCATACAAGAGGATGTTCAACATGGGACTCTAGGATGTAGAAATTGTTCACCCACCTTAAAAACAAACACTTATAACAAAATTCATTCTATCAAACTTACTTCACTATTTAATCTGGCTCATGGATCATCTGTTACCTCTCATTATAAAGTTCATTCATGCATCTCTTCATGCCCTAGGAAGGAACACCCCACCACAATTTAGGACCCCGGGACACCCTGAGAGGGGAGGGGTGAATCAGAGTATCAAATTTTTCTATTAAAGTGTTGGATCTTGTTCCCACATTGGTAGGAACTTGTTAAAAATTTATGATGGATATGATTAGAAAACAAACATTCACATGCAAAGATATGACACAACACTTTTTACATGGTTCACCACTAAGGGATACGTCCAAGGAGCATACACCGACAGGTTGTCAGTCGTACCTAATTCCACTATTCTTCACAAGTTTTGGATTACAAAGGTTCGGGAATAGTCACTCTATCCCAAGATCAATGCCTTTACAAATATTCAGGGATAGCTCGCTGCGTCCCTCGGGTCACTCTCGTTGACTCCCCCTGGCTCACTACCTTGGGTGAAGTCCTACTCAGTTTATAGACGTGAAGGTCTCTTCAACAGATAGGCATGGAAGTCTTTGAATCCTATTCATCATGAGACATTTCTTGAATTAGAGTCCTGAATTGATACTCTTTTATATTCACTCTTTTATTGTTCAATAATTGAATGCACTAAATCTCCTTCTTCACTTCCTTTAATTCCTGATACCAACACCTAAGTGTATCGGTATACTTCTTTATTTCTGTGAAGATCTGAGTTTAGTTTGAAAGAATTGTTCTTCTACTCTTCACAAAGCATAACGAGGGTGTTAAACACCAGTCGTCTGTGTGTGGTACGACTTCTCTTTGTAAAACCAAATGGTTCACTATACTTCCTTCTTTACGAAGCTGCTTTGAGAGTGCTAAGCACCTGTCAAAGGCCTACGGGACCCCCAAATTTTTTGTGCACCCTTCTCGGTGTCTTTCGCTTAAAATTAAAACCTTGAGTGTAAAAATACCTTTTGGTGTGAAAAAGCCTTTTCACGCAACTCTTCTTTTTCTCGCAGAACTTCTCTTTTTCGCACAACACTTTTTTTCACGCAGTACTTCTTCTCACGCACCACTCTATACTTCAATTTTTATGCCCGTCAGAGCTCGGGATTTGTCTAAGTTTCGAGCCTCTCAAAATAAAGGGGGGTCACTCCATATTTATAGGCAAAATCGACCCTGCATGAAAACCCCTCATTTAGCACGTAATTCACTTCTATCTTGAAAAGCACATATTCTGCGTAACATTGTTTTTTGTGCACTCCACCAATATTTAACACACCTCAGGCCTTTTCCAATTTCAGAGCTTCTGATCTCGAAACACATCTTGCATGAAAAACATCAATCCTCTATTTTATGCACCACACAAATATTTCGTGCACCACTTGGATTTTTCGTGCACCACATGACTTTTCCATTTTTCATCATTCTGAACGTGAAGCCTCCTTTGCGCATAAAACATCAAACCCACATTTTGCGCACAACCAACTTTTCACGCACAATTCTAATTTTCCATGCACATGGCACGCACATCGCTGATTTTTCGCGCGTCTCCTGCCTTTTCCAATTTTCAGTATTTCTGATCTGAGACACTGCTTGCACAGAAAACTCACCTAGCTATTTCGTGCACAACATTTTTCCACGTGCATTCCCATTTTTTCACGCCCAGCTCTAGTTTTTCACACTCCTATTTCTATTTCCGAATATTGAAGTGCTGATCTTAAAACTCCAATTGCGTGCAAAATTATAAACAGCATTCCATATTGTGTTCAAAACCAATCTTCTACGTTGCCTCATTTTTCGCGCACTTTGCCCAATTTTTCACGCACTCCATGCCTTTGCCAAATTTTGATGTTCTGATCCTGAAACATGAATTGTGTGCAAAACCCCCCTTGAACTTATCCCGAAACTTTCTCTATAAAAACATGTGTCTTTCATCTTCCGATTTTCGGGCCCAAAAATTTGGCAAACACTAGAGAACAACTCCATCTTCAATATATGCTTCGGCCATAACCTTCATGCTTCATTTCTGTGATTTGGATTCTTCATAAACTCTTCTTCTTTCATCACAAACTCCACTATTGTGATATATATCTTTTGATAGATCAACTTTAGCATCGTCAGATTTTGATACATTGTGATATGCATGGCCATCTTAGAATGACAAGCCCGTCCACACTCTCTTATTCTTCAACCATCATTATCTACTTCATGTGAACTGTATGATTCTATTCTTCAAGTATGCTCTTGCACAGTTCTCATGAAATCATGAAGAATTGCATGGTCTCCATCAAATCCTCATTCTTCTTCAATCATCCTCAGATGGATTATACCTCACCATTCTTCACTGTTGTAAACAATGTTTCACCTTTGACACAAGTTCTTTGAATTTATGATCAGTAAAACAATCATCTAAATTTCCATTCCTCCATTTCATTAGAGTACTTCTTGATCTCCTTTATTTTGATCTTCATTGACAACTATTGACAACAAATACAACCTTATACACAAAGTGATCCCACCACACAACCTCATAGAAGATAAGAGGTCCATGTCGTGGATATGTCATGCATCGTGGAAGGTTTTAATTTAACAGAATTAAAAGAATTTAGGGATATCTAAACCTATATAGGGTTTCACCATAGTGAGTGAAACTACACTATAGTAAAAGATGAGTAAGTGAATGCTACAATGTAGTAGAACTGGCCACACCATAGAGAAGTAGCTAGTCTATAGAATTGTTTTAGTTTTGGGGTTCTAGAGACTTAGAGGTCATTGTGTTGTGGAAGTCTAAGCTACACAATAACAAAATTATTTCGGCACTAGAAGTTTCATGGTATCCATGCTGCAAGGGTTTTGATCATGGGAGAGGAACATGAATGAAACTATTATAAATAGGAGATTTCACAATGGAACTAATTGTAACACCCCAAGCTTCTACGGTACGTTTCTCTTTGAATAATGCGATAGCGTGTGTTGTACGCAACATCGAGTTCTAACACACACCACAACCGATCAAACTAGCCGTTATGAATAGTAATACCTACTTTTTGAAATTATATATATTTTATATTTCAAAATGGACTTCATTTTTAGATTCAGAATATGGAATTTAGCCTAAGGTGAAATTTTGTTACTTTTCGGATAACTTTAATACTTTGATTAATAGTGAAAATTACTAAATTTTAATTAAAAACAACTTTTTTAATCGAAATAATTTATATTGATAAATTATGAATTTGAGTGGCATTAAATTATATTTAGAATATATTTTTACCATTTATTACAATTTTGGTCATTGTACATAATTTCACAATTAAACCGAACATAAACAAGTATCAATCTTTTGATAGTTATTATATCTTAAAAACACGCTTTTTGTTTTGACAGCGGGAATAAATTTTAAATTAATTTCTGCCAATTCTGTGTTTTGAATTTGGAAAAATGGATTCCATATTTGGAATCAGGATGTTCAAATTGTGTAAATAGGTAACTTTTATTTTTAGACATTTTGAATAATTGCTTCGGTAAATATTTTATTTACCATGGTTAAAGGGTAAATCCGGTAAATAAGGGTTAAAAAATAATATTATAATAATAATAAATTACCCTAAAACGTGTTCTAACCTTATTTGTTGATACATGTTTGACCATATTCATCTTTGGGTCGATTTTGGGACCCCATGGTGCCACTTGTAAGTGATAGGGACACTTTATTTTAATTAAGTTAAAATGAATACAAAAATGACATAAGCATATATCTTTTAGAAAAACAATTTTTACATAGGGTTATATATGTTAGATGTTCAACTATAAATATTCATTAGAAAGATAAATATCTTTCCTACATAATTATATTTTATTTATAATTTTTAGACTTTAAATAATTTAATTTATTTATGACACAATGATGATGCAGTAATTACCTAATTAATAAAAAATTAGAATAATTGATATTATAAATACCCAAATAAATATAATTTGAGACTTTTTATGAATTACACTAATTTTCTAGGTTAATATGACATGTTAGGATTGATTTAATTAACTTTTTTATAATTAATCATTATTTTATGATTTTTACAAAAATCAATTATTGAATAGTGTCAAAATTGACATAAAAGAGTTTTTAAAACAATTATTATATTATTAATTGATATTAAATTTCTAAAAATCTAAGGTTCTGCAAAGAGACTTATATCATGATAGGTGCATCATTAATGGACCACTTGGGGGGTCTCTTGGATGTATATGGTAAGTTTATTAACCATATAATATAAAAATACAAAGAGACATTGTAAAAGTAAAACTAATTAACTTAGAGTTAATACTTAAAGATAAGGTTAATATAGTAACCCAAACCTTTCTAAATTCTATTGGTTAAGTGGTTTTCGACCCATCCCCACCTTAACCTTTAAATAATCAACTTTGGAGCCATTAGAAACCGAATATGAATTTATTATAAATTAATATTTCTAGATTTTCCAAAGGTGCCCCTCACCCCTCTTATAAAAGGGTACTCCTCCTTCTCATTTCTTCACACCTTCAAAGCCTTTTGGTTCGGCCAAACACTACCCAAATACTCTCCCAACTTCCCTCACTACAACCTAGAGGCCTTAGTTTTATCAGAAAGCCAACCTAAGGAGACCTTTTAATCCAATCAATAGGAAGAACCCGAAGAGGAGGTAATGATTTCACCACCCTTTTCCAAGTTCCTTTCTCCTTCCACTTCTACTTCCTTTGTTGTTACCATTCTAAAATAATAACTCCATTATCATATATATACTGTTATGTTATTATAAATATGGTAAAACCATATTCAGTATTCTATCCATCCTTTGAATAACATGTCACCATACGTGCGTACGTACGGCTTACCGTCTCCACGTCGTGGTGTAATTGTTATTCAATAAATTATTATTTGGATGGGTATAATAATGATGTTTAATTCATGTAAATAATAAATGTAACATAATAATGATTCTGTATATATGATATACCATTCAATTATATATTATTTTAATATCAAAAGAATGATATTGTCACTCGTGTGTACGTACGGACTACTGTCTCCGCGAATGCGATGAGATTCATTCTCCATCGTATCCATTCAAGTATAATTCTCATTTGATGATAAATAATAGTATCTAAGGACTTGATATAATTCTGGATATGATTAAGATACAACCTATCCATTACAAACATGGCTTACATAACAAAACATATAAAAGAAAACGCGTAAGTTAACACCCGAAACAACGATAAATCTAAGATATTATTAACAAAGCAATGTTAAGAGATCATATATGATATCATATTAATGTATATGATTCTTGTATAATTTAATAACAATTATTTCACCATTATACAGGAGTTTAACCTACCCCAACCAAGTAAAAGTACAAGGTAAGGGTTATTTCACAATCTCTTCATTATCTAAGGTTGTTTATACGTAATAATCTACAAGGATCTCTTTATCATCCACATCCATGTTTCTTAAAAATGTATTTCAAAACATTTTTACTATTTAAAAGAATATTGGTTAAAGTAATTTATACCCTTGTTTGATTTTTTATAAGAGTTTTATAAAGGAATCTTTCCGTCGTTTTCCAAACAAGGTGCTTTTTAACCTTTTCGACAGAATTAAGGTAAGAATGTTTTTTTTAACTTATACGGCGGGTGCAGTTATTTTCCGCCATTATAAAATCGTCAAAGCTTCCCTTACAAGCTTATAATAATATTTTCAAAGAAAATGTTTTATTTCATAAATATATGACTCTTAAATGATTTCAAAATAGAAATATATATTTCTCTAAAAATAGTTTTGATTTCATCTATGTCAACATCCTTTGATGGATTTTACGCTTATTTGAAGTTGATTTATTATGATACAAAACTTCTATATTGTATTGAAGGTTTTGTGATATGTTTGACTGTGGATGTGTTATTTTTATACCATTCATGGTTTATGGATGAAGTATTTACATTTCGTATGCTATTTTTAATACGAATGTTTATGTTATGTTTAAACCTTTTCATATGGGAATGCATTGGACTTAATATGTGACGGGTGGAGCCCACTATAGATCCTCGATGCATCGGTAGGTCTCATGGGACAAACTACTGTCTTGTCACAAGGCCTTGACAAAATATTATTTGTAGTCTTGGCACGAGGCCTTGGCTATGTGGTTATGATAGTCTGGCATTATGCATTCCATCATTATGAAAGTGGTTATTGATATTGCATGTGATTATTAGATTAGTAGAATATCCATGTGAATAAGTAAATGGCATTATTTTATTTTATTTTTTCCATACTATGTTGAAGTTCAAGTTTAAAAGGCTTTTGTTTTAGTTATACACTGCCTTAAATGTTTATTCTTGTTTATGAAAGTTTCCGCTATATTTTTATCCTTACAGGGCATTTGAGCTCACCCCTTTTCTATGTTTTATTTTTCCCAGGATGTGAAGAAGTAAATTATGAATGACCTGCAGGGATATTGTGAGGGGATAATAGTGTGGACTATAGAGACAATATGTTGTTGTATTAGTTTTTCACTTTATGATGTAATGTAAAACTTTATAAATATATCTAGTGTTTCCAAGGCTACTAAACCAATCGGTCTTTCGAGATTTGATCTTTCTTGTGATCATGCCAATGTTATGTAATAGTGCACCGACTCTAGGTAAATGGGGTCGGGGCATTACAGTTGGTATCAGAGGAAGTTTAGTACAAGATTTGGAAGCTATATTTAGATAAACTCTGATTAGAGCACGTAGACCTAAGATGAACTTTGAGGATTAGTATAGAAGAACTTCCTAGAATTTTGGTATTGTAGAGATTTTGTGAGTTTTCCGAGCAATACATCCCTGTCTGGATACGAGCAGGTTGAGGCGGCTCTGGCACAGATGTACCTAGGGGTAAAACCCAAAAACACCACTTTGAGCTAGACTCGAACGAGAACTGGTGCACGACAACGGGCCTTATTGCACTCTTGGTTACGACACTACCGTGGGATATGCTTAGGATAACTCTCATTTTCTTTACAAATCATTATGAAGGGTTTATGAGTATATACTTCCTCAAATAAAACATTTTTATGATTATGGATTATATCCATAAATAGTTCAATTTATGTTAAGTGTTTTATAAGTATGGGATTATGTATTTTGATTCATAAACTGATCTAGTTTATGCCATTGTTTAGAAATGGAACCTAGTGGAAGAAATGGAAACTGTATCAATGCATGCACTCCATGTAGGGATTGCCCTCCTACTCAAGATAATTATAATGGAGCTGGTGATTCAACTGGTGCCGATCAGCTAATTACTATACTGGGACAACTCACTCAGGTTATGAATAATAACCTTACCCGTATGGAGCACCCTGATCCGCAGCGTGGAGGATCAATGTTAGATCGATTCATGAGGCAACAACCACCAATGTTCAATGGGAGTAAAAATCCCTTAGTAGTTGAGCAATGGATAAATTCCCTAGAGAAAATATTTCAGGCTTTGGGGAGTAGTGAAAGGGAAAAAGTTATCATGGCAGTTTACCACCTCACTATAGATTCTGATCAATGGTGGTCATTGATTCAAAACACGAAGGAAGATGATGAAGTATCAAATATGGAATGGAGGGAGTTAAAAGATCTGTTTTTAGAAAAATACTTTCCTCGTGACCATCGAGCAGATATGGAAAGGTAGTTTATAAGTCTGAGACAAAAGGAGGATGAGAATGTCACAAAGTATGAGGCTAACTTTACAAATTTAGCAAGGTATGCTGGAGATTATATACATAACCCAAGAAGTAAGATTGATTGTTTCTTTGATGGGTTAAAACCATTTCTCTGTCGAGCATTATTCTCACAATCCTTTTCATCGTACGAAGACATTGTCTCATGTGATATCAAGACCGAAAAGGAATTCTCTAAGTCTTATGAATTTAAAGCAAAGTAAGAGAAGAAGAGATCTTCTGATCAATCTTGGAATGGAAATAAGGGGAAGAATGGAAAGGTTGAATATCCATCCTGTGGTAAATATGGGAAGAAACACCCCAGTACTTGCTTAAAGGGAATGGGTGTCTGTTACAAGTGTGGTGAAAAAGGCCACCAAGCTCGTGAATGCAAAGGGAAGAAGGAAGCTACCAATGTTCAATGCTAAAATTTCAGGGAGATGGGACATTATGCAAATGAATGTCCTAAGCATCAGGGGAAATTACCTTAGAAAAGGCCAAGGGATCAAGGCCAAGCTTATGCTATCACTACTGCTGAGGTAGAAGCTCCGAAAGACGTGGTGGCAGGTAATTTAATGGTTTCCTAAAGTTTAGAAAATGCATTATTTGATTCTGGATCATCGCATTGTTTCATATCTTCCTAGTTTTCTAAGAAAATTAGATATTTCCAATTTGATTTAACAAGGGAGTTGTCAGTTAAAACTCCTAAGGGAAGTATCATTGCAACAAAGTTTTGTGAATCATTCCCCATTAGAGCACATAAATGTTCTTTATCTGCTAATCTCGTCGTCATACCTATGATTGAGTTTGATATAATCCTCGGTATGGACTGGCTTTTGGACTATGATGCGAAGATTTATTGTAAGAATAAAGAGGTTACGATTTTTGATGATGATGATAAGGAACACCTTATCTTTAGAGAAGAATTGTCACCACCTAATTCTTATCTAGATCCACCACCAGTAGCTCAACTAAATTTAATTATTGGGGAGGAATAGAATGAAATTACTATGGGTGAGGAAAGGAATGTTCAAATAGAGGATTTACCCATTGTTAAAGAATATGTAGATGTGTTTCCGGACGATTTACCTGGACATCCTCCAGAACGAGAAGTTGAGTTTTCCATTGATTTAATTCCTGGATCAAGGCCTATATCGAAGACCCCTTATAGAATGGCCACAGTAGAATTAGTTAAACTAAAGAAACAACTAGAGGAATGGAGTAATAAGGGATTTATTCACCCTAGTGTTTCTCTATGGGGATCCCCTGTTCTTTTTGTTAAAAAGAAAGATGGATCTATGAAGTTATGTATCGACTATAGGGAGATCAATGCTATAAAAACAAAGAACAAGTATCCCCTACCTCGAATTAATGATTTATTTGACCAACTGCATGGAGCTCAATACATTTCAAAGATTGACCTTCGATCTGGATACCATCAGTTGTGTGTGAAGAAGGAAGACATTCTGAAGATAGCATTTCGAACCAGGTACGGGCATTACAATTTTACTGTAATGCCTTTTGGATTGACTAATGCACCCTCTGTATTCATGGATCTGATGAATAGAGTTTTCAAGGAATATCTTGATGAATTTTTGGTGGTATTTATTGATGATATCTTGGTATACTCCAAAAGCTAAAATGATCATGAAAATCATTTGCGCATTATCCTGAAGACTCTGAGAAGACATGAATTATATGGGAAGTTTAGCAAGTGTGAATTATGGCTTCAGGAGATTTATTTTCTTGGCCATATTGTCTCTAAAGATGGAATCTCTGTTGATCATTCTAAGACCAAGTAAATCCAATAATGTTCAGCACCAATGAATATAACTGAGGTACGTAGTTTTATTGTTTTGGCAGGTTATTATCGATGTTTCGTCCAGAATTTTGCCCGATTGGCTAACCCATTAACGAAGCTCACATGTAAAGGGGTTAAATTTGTTTGGAAAAAAGAGTGTGAAGAATGTTTCGAAGAACTGAAGAGAAGATTATTCAATGATCCTATATTGACTCTACCCTCGGGGAATGATGGGTTTGTTATTTATAGTGATGCATCGAAGAAAGGACTTGGTTGTGTCCTTATGCAGAATGATAGAGTAATTGCCTATGCATCACGGCAGTTGAAAATTCATGAACAAAACTGTCCTACTCATGATCTCGAGTTAGTAGCTGTGATCTTTTCTTTGAAGATATAGAGGCACAACCTCTATGGTGAAAAATGTGAGATTTATACTGATCACAAGAGTTTGAAGTATATTTTCTCACAAAAAGAACTCAACATGAGGCAAAGGAGATGGCTTGAATTACTCAAGGATTATGATTGCACGATACACTACCACCTGGGGAAAGAAAACAAGGTGGCAGATGCTTTGAGCAGAAAATACCATGGAGTTTTGAATGTGATGAGAATTGAAAGGGATCCAATTTTGATGGATCTAATGAAGATGGACATGGGAATAACCAGGGAAGGTGAAACATCAATGCTTTTTCAAATGGTTGCCAAACCATCTTTACTAGAAATGATTAATAGTTCTCAGACCGATGATGAAGAATTTCAAAAGAAGATTAAAGCTGTGAATGATGGGAGATTGAGAGACTTTGTGTATGAAGAAGGAATTTTGAAATTCAGGAAGAGACTTTATGTTCCTGATATAGCTGATCTAAAAAGGGAATTGATGGATGATGCTCATAGTTCCAATTTCTCTATACACCCTGGGAGCACCAAAATGTATAGAGATTTGAAGGAACATTATTGGTGGGACAACATGAAGAATGAGATTGGTGATTTTGTGTCAAGATGTATGGTTTTTCAACAAGTGAAAGCTAGAAGGCAACAGCCTGGAGGAGTCATGCAACCTCTTCCCATACCGGAGTGGAAATGGGACAATATTACGATGGACTTTGTCATGGGGCTACCAAAGATGCCTAGAAGGAACGATGCAATATGGGTTATTGTTGATCGTCTTACCAAGTTAGCACATTTTCTTGCTATAAGAGAAGATCTACCAATGGAACGTCTAGCAAGACTATATATTAATGAAGTTTTGAGACTTCATGGAGTACCCCTATCGATTGTTTCTGATCGTGATCCCCATTTTACTTCAAGATTCTGGAAGAGTCTTCAGAAATCCCTAGATACTGAACTTCATTTGAACACTACCTACCACCCTTAGACAGATGGACAATCAAAACGAACTATTTAAACCTTAGAAGACATGTTGAGATCCTGCTCACTTGACTTTCAGGGTACGTGGGATCAATATTTACCTTTGGTGGAATTTTCCTATAACAATAGTTTCCATTCGAGTATTCAGATGGCACCATATGAAGCATTATACGGAAAGAGATATCGCACACCAACCTGTTGGGATGACGTTGGTGAAAGAAAACTTGTAGGCCCATAACTGGTGGAGGAAACGATGGAAAATGTGAAGGTAATCCAAAATCACATCAAAGAAGCTCAAAGTAGGCAAAAGAGCTATGCCGATAATCGAAGGAAGGATTTGGAATTTCAAGTCGGTGATCATGTTTTCCTGAAGGTATCACCATGGAAGGGAGTTATATGTTTTGGTAAGAAAGGTAAATTGAGTCCCAGGTACATCGGACCTTTCGAAATTCTAGAACGAATTGGGGCTGTAGCTTACCGATTGGCAATGCCGCCAAGTCTCTCCAAAGTTCACGATGTGTTCTACGTATCTCTATTGAGGAAATACATGCCTGACCCAACGCATGTACTCACCTATGAGGAATTAGAACTGGAACCCGATCTGTCTTATTGTGAAGAGCCCGTCAGGATTCTTGATACGAGAGAACAAGTACTGAGAAACCGGACGACGCGTCTGGTAAAATTTTTGTGGAGAAACCATAAGATGGAAGAGGCAACGTGCGAACCCGAGGAACTTATGATGAAGAACCACCCAAGTCTTTTCATACGGTAGTATTCAAGAAATTTCTAGGACAAAATTATTTGAAGGAGGGGAGAATGTAACACCCGAAGCTTCTACGGTACGTTTCTCTTTGAATAATGCGATAGCGTGTGTTGTATGCAACATCGAGTTCTAACACACACCACAACCGATCAAACTAGCCGTTATGAATAGTAATACCTACTTTTTGAAATTATATATATTTTATATTTCAAAATGGGCTTCATTTTTAGATTCTGAATATCGAATTTAGCCTAAGGTGAAATTTTGGTACTTTTCGGATAACTTTAATACTTTGATGAATAGTGAAAATTACTAAATTTTAATTAAAAACAACTTTTTTAATCGAAATAATTTATATTGATAAATTATGAATTTGAGTGGTTTTAAAGTATAACTAGAATATATTTTTACCATTTACTACAATTTTGGTCATTGGACATAATTTCAGAATTAAACGGAACATAAACAAGTATCAATCTTTTGATTGTTATTATATCTTAAAAACACGCTTTTTGTTTTGACAGCGGGAATTAATTTTAAATTAATTTCTGCCACTTTTGTGTTTTGAATTTTGAAAAATGGATTTCATATTTGGAATCAGGATGTTCAAATTGTGTAAATAGGTAAATTTTATTTTTATACATTTTGAATAATTACTTCGGAAAATATTTTATTTACCATGGTTAAAGGGTAAATCCAGTAAATAAGGGTTAAAAATAATATTATAATAATAAAAAATTACCCTAAAACGTGTCCTAACCTTATTTGTTGATACATGTTCGACCATAGTCATATTTGGGTCGATTTTGGGACCCCATGGTGCCACTTGTAAGTGATAGAGACACTTTATTTTAATTAAGTTAAAATGAATACAAAAATGACATAAGCATATATCTTTTAGAAAAACAATTTTTACATAGGGTAATATATGTTGGATGTTCGACTATAAATATTAATTAGAAAGATAAAAAATATTTCCTACATAATGATATTTTATTTATAATTTTTAGACATTAAATAATTTAATTTATTTATGACACAATGATGATGCAGTAATTACCTAATTAATAACAAATTAGAATAATTGATATTATAAATACCCAAATAAATATAATTTGAGACTTTTTATGAATTAAACTAATTTTCTAGGTTAATATGACATGTTAGGATTTATTTAATTAACTTTTTTCTAAGTAATCATTCTGTTATGTTTTTTACAAAAATCAATTATTGAATAGTGTCAAAATTGACATAAAAGAGTTTTTAAAACAAATATTATATTATTAATTGATATTAAATTCCTAAAAATATACGGTTCATAAAAGAGACTTATATCATGATAGGTTCATCATTAATGGACCACTTGGGGGTCTCTTGGATGTATATGGTAAGTTTATTAACCATATAATATAAAAATACAAAGAGACATTGTAAAAGTAAAACTAATTAACTTAGAGTTAATACTTAAAGATAAGGTTAATATAGTAACCCAAACCTGTCTAAATTCTATTGGTTAAGTGTTTTTCGACTCATACCCACCTTAACCTTTAAATAATCAACTTTTGAGCCATTAGAAACCGAATATAAATTTATTATAAATTAATATTTCTAGCTTTTCCAAAGGTGCCCCTCACCCCTCTTATAAAAAAGCACTCCTCCTTCTCATTTCTTCACACCTTCAAAACCTTTTGGTTTGGCCAAACTCAGCCAAATTACTCTCCCAACTTCCCTCACTACAACCTAGAGGCCTTATTTTGATCAGAAAGCCAACCTAAGGAGCCCTTTTGATCAAATCAAAAGGAAGAACCCGAAGAAGAGGTAATGATTTCACCACCCTTTTCCAAGTTCCTTTCTTCTTCCACTTCTACTTCCTTTGTTGTTACCATTCTAAAATAATAAATCCAGTATAATATATATATTGTGATGTTATTATAAATATGTTACAACCATATTCAGTATTCTATCCATCCTTTTAATAACATGTCACCATACGTGCGTACGTACGGCTTACCGTCTCCACGTCGTGGTGTAATTGTTATTCAATAAATTATTATTTGGATGGGTATAATAATGACTTGTAATTCATTTAAATAATAAATTTAATATGATAATGATTCTATATATATGATATACCATCCAATTATATATTATTTTAATATCAAAAGAATGATATTGTCGCTCGTGCGTATGTACGGACTACCATCTCCACGAACGCGATGAGATTCATTCTCCATCGTATTAATTCAAGTATAATTCTCATTTGATGATTAATAAAAGTATATAAGGACTTGATATCATTTTGGATATTATTAAGATACAACCTACCCATTACCAACATGTCTTACATAACAAAACATATAATAGAAAACGAGTAAGTTAACACCCGAAACAACGATAAATCTATGATATTGTTAACAAAGAAATGTTAAGAGATCATATATGATATCATATTAATGTATATGATTCTTGTATAATTTAATAAAAATTATTTCAACATTATACAGGAGGTTAACCTACCCCAACCAAGTAAAAGTACAAGTTAAGGGTTATTTCACAATCTCTTCATTATCCGAGGTTGTTTATACGTAATAATCTACTGGGATCCCTTTATCATCCACATCCATGTTTCTTAAAAATGTATTTCATAACATTTTTAATATTTAATAGAATATGGGTTAAATTCATTTATACCCTTGTTTTATTTTTTATAAGAGTTTTATAAAGGAATCTTTTTGTTGTTTTCTAAACACGTTGCTTTTTAACCTTTTCGACAGAATTAATGTAAGAATGATTTTTTTAACTTATACGGCGGGTGCGGTTATTTTCCGCTGTTATAAAATCGTCGAAGCTTCCCTTATAAGCTTATAAGAATATTTTCAAAGAAAATTTCTTATTTCATAAATATTTGACTCTTAAATAATTTCAAAATAGAAAGAGATATTTCTCTAAAAAAAGTTTTGATTTCATCTATGTCAACATCCTTTGATGGATTTTACGCTTATTTGAAGTTGATTTATTATGATACAAAACTGCTATATTGTATTGAAGGTTTTGTGATATGTTTGACTGTGGATGTGTTATTTTTATACAATTCATGGTTTATGGATGAAGTATTTACATTTTGTATTCTATTTTTAATACAAATGTTTATGTTATGTTTAAACCTTTTCATATGGGAATGAATTGGACTTAATATGTGATGGGTGGAGCCCGCTATAGCTCCTCGATGCATCGGTAGATCTCATGGGAAAATCTAGTGTCTTGGCACAAGGCCTTGACAAAATCTTATTTGTAGTCTTGGCACGAGGCCTTGGCTATGTGGTTATGATAGTATGGAATTATGCATTCCATCATTATGAAAGTGGTTATTGATATTACATGTGATTATTCGATTAGGAGAATATCCATGTGAATATGTAAATGAAATTATTTCATTTTATTTTTTCCATACTATGTTGAAGTTCAAGTTTAAAAGGCTTTTGTTTTAGTTATACACTTCCTTAAATGTTTATTCTTGTTTATGAAAGTTTCCACTATATTGTTATCCTTACTGGGCATTTGAGCTCACCCCTTTTATATGTTTTATTTTTCCCAGGATGTGAAGAAGTAAATTATGAATGACCTACAGGGATATTATGAGGGGATAATAGTGTGGACTATGGAGACAATATGTTGTTGTAGTAGTTTTTTACTTTATGATGTAATGTAAAACTTTATGAATATATCTAGTGTTTCCAAGGCTACTAAACCAATCGGTCTTTTGAGATTTGATCTTTCTTGTGATCATGCCAATGTTATGTAATAATGCACCGACTCTAGGTAACTGGGGTCGGGGCGTTACACTAATGACTACGATGCAGTGGCCATGTATGATTAAACGAGTAGATTGTAGGAGTCCTTAACTATCAGAAAATGCATGAATGGGCATGATTACTCATAAATTTAGGGTCATCCACATCTAATAAAGGGTTTATGATCAGGGGTGATGAAGATTTAAATGCTAAAGATAAAGATTTTGGTGTTGTGCATATTCAGTTTTTCATATTTATAGATACAGAAATTCATTCTTGTAGATGGATAATTTCTCAAGAAATTATATCTCACAAATATGAAAATATCTATGTAGTTTTGACTCGAGAAACACGGATAATTTAAGAGTTAATTAAGACTCTTAAATTAACAGACCCATGAAAGATATAGAAATGGAATTTTTAGAAGACCAAAAGGAGAAGTATACAAGAGACTCTGCAACACTTGAAAGATCTACAGAAGGAGTGCTACATTGGAATATTTTATTGAACATACTGAAGGCCTAAATTTTTTATTAATTTTGGATAAACCACCTTTTAAGGGTAAAGGGGGGTAAACCTCACATGACTTCAAGGAAAAAGAAACATTAACAAAATCCAAAAATCAAGAGGGTTGCAACCCAGAACAAGACTAAGAAGAAATACCCAATCCCAGTATCATTATCATTAAGGAATGCCTTCACTAGTGCATGGATGCTTAGAAAGTTTTCCCATGAAAAAACACAAGGACCTAGTACTGATGACAGCGCCATACCCTCTCAAACTTCTAAATCCAAGAATCCACTAATGGTGGAGGCGACTAACTCTAAACCTCATCAAAAGAAATTATTTGTAGACTATCTAGGTTCCCCATAATGAAGCATTCACGAGTCTATTGCACCTCCATTAGTGACCATCCTAGATGGACCCTGCCGTACTCCACTAGACACCCCTTCCACCGCAGCCACAGATGCCCATAAGACAATATAAGGGACACGAGTTCAAGCCATCGTCACATAGGAATGGGTGGCCCAACACCATGCCGAGGGAATTACACTGATGAGGGAATCAAGGTCTTCCTAAACCAGAAACACTAATCTGGGATTGCATCTTCTCTAATCAGAACTGCGAATGCACCCTCACTTGGTTCTGAAGCAATCCAGTCAGGGTGGTGAGTAAATCAGTGTGAAAGGACAGTGATGAACCAGTGAAGTCAAAGAAGAACAAACAAATACCTCCAAATAACTGTCAATTGAACAAAAAACCATCACTAGATCAAAACACATGCAAAAAATTCATAGGAAAGCCGAAACCTAAAGCCTCCCACCTTCGAGGAACTGTAGATCAGACGCGGAGCCAAACTGTGAGCTAGCTAGAGGTGTCACCTAGACACACCAGATGAACCAAGAAGCTGGAGCCACTCTATCGACACCGAAAAGGCTGTTGGAGGTGTCACATGGATGTGTCAAATGAACCAATAATCTGGAGCACTCCGATGATACTGGAAAGGCCAAGACGCACCGAACCGAGCCATGTCAAAACCACACTGATCCACGTCATCATTGGAAGGGGAAATCCATGTTGAGCCAAATGATGGAGCACCACAGAGAACATCTTCACTGAGATCAGAGACAACTCCAAACACCATCGGGTCCCTATCACACCACATCAAAGCCATACCATGCCCATGCCAAGTTGAGACTAGAAGAAGCATCCACGAACCAATCCGGACTGGAGGGGGAAGGAGAAACGAAAGAGAGGGGAAACCCTATCCACTGCGGATGTGAGAGAGGACGCCGCTCAGAGGCTCTGTTATACATTGGAATGTTTCAATTAAGAGAAAATATGGTAGTTTGACCAAGTAATTTTTATAGATACAATTTTTATTTTGAAGCAATTAAAGGGATGAGTTGCTACATCCAGAAAAGTGAAGACATACCAGTATTATTATCGAAAGAGAAATTATTTCCAAATTTGTTTTTTAAAAAAGAATACTTTGCATCCCCTAAAGATGTTTCCAAAGGAGCAGTTTCTATTACCTCTCATGGAAATAATATGTTTGAAGTGATGTTTACAAAAAAAAAATTGAAGGAGCAAGTGGAGATTCAGAGGGAACCAATCTAAAATCGGTGGAACTCTCAAACAATATGTGATATTGTTCTTTGTCCTACATGCCAATTTTTTCTCCTTCTAAAGAAGTGAGCATAAGAGGGAGGTGTGAGGGACGTGATCCCAAGAATATAGTACATATACCCTAAAACATTGTAAAGAAATGATCCTAGGTAGTAATGACCTATCCTAGTTCAACAAACAGTGAGATTAGTGATTTTTTTCACCCACACAATGTTGGTTTCATGCTCCTTGGACTAGCCCATTATAGTGACCCAAGTAAAAACTCATGTGTCCTTATGATTATCATGATTTACTCACTGTGCATCATCATCAGATAAAATTGGAAAATTTAATCCCAAGGAAAATTGATATATAAATGATGATCAGGTATTTCGATCAACAAAAACACTACAGAGAAAAATAGGTGACTTTTTTAATTAAGAGGTCAAGATCCACTGGGGTGAAAAGAAATTAGAAACTTATATATACCCGGACCCCATCCCTATCAGGGTATCTAATCCCTTTTCCTTTAATGAATGATTTTTTATTCTTTTTGTGTGGGTAGTGTGGTGGAAGAAATGAGATTATAAAAAATAAAGGAGTTAAACTAATGGCCCCATCAATAATGAGGATAAAATCTAAACTGACTTTGTGAGAATTAATTTGACAAAGGGTTAAAAATAATTTTGTAATGGTTACACTCTGATTCACCCCCATATTATGAAGTATAACCAATGATCTCATATTATTAAGGTTTTTTTATTTCAAAAGTTTTTAACAATGATATTCTACTTTGAAAATTTATTGTGAAATTATATGAATATCTATTATTGGTGAATTTTAATGGTGTTGTAAGGAGTTTATTTAACATGTACTGAGACAGATCATTCTTCAAAGAATCAAATCAAAGCATTGTGTGAAAAAATAAAAATATTTAGCAACATGGATAAATAAAATGAAGAGCATCGTGCATTGTTAAAAATTTAAATAAACGAGGAGAGATCAATAAATAAATGGATCATTAAAGTTGATGGTGTGATAAAAAGTAAGAAATTAAATCCAATTAAATGGAACAATTAACCTTCACAGTGAAGGAATTCAATATTGTGATTAATTAAGCTACCAGTGTGATAAAAATAATGATTTTATTTTTAAATTAAGAGTAGCTTCCATTGTTAAAAATTGAAACAAACGATGTGAGATCAATTAATAAATGAATCATTAAAGTTGATAGTGTGATAAAAAGTAATAAATACAATCTAATGAAATTTAAAAAATAACCTTCATAGTGAAGTACTTCAATATTACGATTAATTAACACTCATAGTTGTTCCCTAGTCATTCTTTCCAAACTACTCTTAGTGTAACTACTTGACGTGTTTAATTGAGGGAATTTACTAGTGGAGTGGGATGTTTTGTGCTATGGAGACCTTTACATGGGTGGAGACAATAAATTTAGTGCTGATTTGGGCATGAGGCATGTTTAGAATATTGGTATGTTCTTTGGGTGTCATGATGAATGACTGGTGGTGTGGTTGTTGGAATTTCTTCTCTAGTGTTGTTGTGTTTGTTTTTTAGTCTGGTTTTTGGTTTCAGTTGGGTGTTCCTCCATGCTTGGTGATCTTTGGTTTTGGTTTGATCATTTTTGATCCAAGGTGATGAGTTTACATAGTAAAAAAATTGTGGGTGTTGAATATTAGAAGGGTTGAACGATGGTTTCTCATTGTGTCATGGAGATTGGCGTTGTTCATTAACGTATATGGTGGGTTTTTTCTATTGGTGGTCAGCATCGTTAAAGTTTCTAGAATTGGGTGATGAAGATGGTGACTAATTATGGTAGGCAACACAAAATTTTCTTTCTTTCCCAACATGGGGCTCAAGGCTTGTGATAACTGTCTTCAATTTCATTTGAATTTTGAATTTTGAATTTTGATGAATTTTGGGTCACTCGGGTGGCCAAGCTGGCACTCGAGTGGCTCATTTGTGCTTATTGTATGTGTTTTCTAGTGATGGGTGTAATGGTTCCCATTCAAGCTTCGTGATGGTCATTTTAAAATCATAAAATATAATTTAGAGTATACTGTAAACCAAAAAAAAGATAAAAATTCTATAACTTTCCAAAAGAAGTAAAATAACATTTATCTCTTGTAGTTAGAATGGAAAACAATGAAGATGTAACAGAACTCAATTTCCTATTAATTTTAATATATAAGAAATATTTTTCTGAAGGAAAATACATATTTCATAAAAAAAATAAATAACATTAAGATTTAGAAAACAAAATATGAACACAAAGGAAATATTGTGTTAAGAAATATTATATGCCTATGGTAGACCACGAAGGTGGGTCGAGCCATAAAACTAAACAACCCCTTATAAGATGAGAAGATTAATGATGGGTCCCCTACTCCCCATAATGATATTTCATATTATATTTACGATGTATGTTATTATAAAGTGATTCTAATGGGATGAGAAACATGGAAATTCATGGTCTGAAGTTGTAAGCCTTGGTAGAAGACTCTCTAGGTGTGCCTAATTACATCGTCACACACTGTTGACTAGAGTATATTGTCCAAGGATCTTCCTGTGATGAATGGGTTGAAAAATTATCTCTGATTATCATATTTTGTGAACTCTATGAAATTATACCATTGAAGGCACTCTATGTTGCAATTGGTCATGATGGGTTTAATAATTTAGGCATGCTAGTATTTATAATTTGCAAAGTGACCATGAGAGTTAAGTGAAGTGACCATGCCATTTTATAAAGCTGATTGTAACAACATGGGTTTTTGTTCTTTAATTTATTAATTTGGTTGTGTCTTTTCTAATTTTGTTCAATTTAACACTGATAGTTCTTCAAATAATGTTTATGTTAGTGAGAATTAATTTTTTTATTGTTTTACATTGTAATTAAATTTTTTAATTTTTAAATTAATAATTTATTCTTATTTAGATTATTCTTTAATTGGAAAATTGTTTGAGGAAGCATATAAATTTTTTAATTGGACTCTATGTTCCTCTCATTGTTTAGATTAGATTTTGGAGGACATGTGAAAAATTCTAATTCTTTATTCATCTTTAAATAATGTGGTGTCATTAAATGGTTATATTTATAACAATGCAAGTGTGTTGAAAATGATAAGAAAATTCACCCATCGGAGGGAGCTACTTAGGCCTTCCAAAAAAATATTTCCCACTTCCATGATCACTCTCTATCACATGCACAACTAACAAATAAATTTAGGAAATATTTTTGGTTCAGATGAATGGAATTCTTTCAAGTGGGATAAGGAGAAAGAAGGTAAGAAGACAACTCTTATTGTGAAGAGTGCTTCATTCTAGAATAATGTTCTTTATTCCCTTAGGGTTGGTGGTATTATTGTTTAATTTATTATATTGGTTGATGGTGGAAAGAAAACTCTAATGGGATATATTTATATGGAAATGGATTGGGAAAAGGAGGTCATTGAAAAATCTTTTAACAATGGAGACAACTATAAGGAGATATTCAAAATCGATGATAAAAGATGGGATGTGAAACTTCATCGACCATTGCATGTTGTAAGATACTAATTGAATATTAAGTTTTTTTATGAAAATCCTAATATTGATGGTGATGAATAATCAACTTGTGTTTGATGAATTGTATCTAGAGATTGATTTCAGATATTGGAACTCAAGATAAAATCTTTGACGAGAAGAAAAAATATAGAGATGCTTGAGGCACACTTGGAACTAATTTGGCTAATTGAAACAAAAAAGACGAGGGAATTAGTTGATTTATGTGAATTAAATGGGTATTCAATTCATTTGATATAATTTGCAATAAAATTTATTAGTCTTACTTGTATTGCTTCTGGTTGTGAATGGAATTGGATTGTATTTGGAAATTTCCACACAAAGAGGCATAATTGGCATGCTCAATCAAAATTGAATGACTTGGTTTATTTCAAATATAATAGGGATTAAATGAGGGGATTTAATTATGATGACATCTTTTATCTCATCTCATTGAAGGACATTGAGGATTGTAATAAATGGATGGTTGGGAATGTTAAAGAAGAACTTGATGTAGGAAATGATCATGTTTTTTAGAATAATGATTTACCTTGGGATGACCTGGATTTGGAAATAGGATATGAAGAACCTAACCATATTACCAGATCATCCACTTCCATGGAAATGAAATAAAAAAATATCACTTCATCATATTGAAGAAGAGGGGTAAGATCTTGAGTCTAAATAAATGATTAAGGAGGAGGATATTGAAGGACTTATTGATGATCCTACTATTGTCAGTGGTAATGGTGTATCCATGGATGAGAGTGAATAACTATTTTTAGACATTTTATGTTAATTTCTATTTGAATATTATGTAATATTTAGAATTATTTTGAGTCCACGTTCATCTTTTTTTGAACTAAATTTTCATGAGATAATGTGTTTTTTTCTGTATTTAATTTTTTATATAACATAGTTACATCATAAATGAAATTTCCATGCGCAGCATAGTGCTCCATGAACCATGGAACCAAGGGCCCTTATCACCATTTTGTGTCATGCGTCGTTAACAAATATGTGATGCAAGTGACCATAAGGGCATCCATAATTCATCAAGGATAAGTGACCATAATATATTCCTTCGGTTTTAACTGTATAATGTTTGGAAGACATCAGGAACTGTTGCAGTATGTTGGGGTAGTGGAACAAAAAAACAAATGACAATAACACAAGATCGACCTAGAGCTGTGATTTCGAAAATACAGGATTCAAAACAGAATCGAAAAATGTAGAATAGTAAAGGGACATGATGATTTAGCATGGTTAGACCCCTTAGGGCATGCATGGAAAGAGCACTACACCCACGCACATGTTTTATTAACTTCTTAAAATAACACCTGGAACAAAACAGAATAATCAAACCTGCAAGAAGCAAAAGAACAAAAAAAAAGAAATAAATAATAATTTCTAATAACAAATTAAAACTACAATCTACACTTACAATGTCGAACGCTTGGGTCCAGTAGTCCAGATCACTTCAAGTCGATGGTTGAACGTGCAGCCTCCTGGATTTCGTAGCGCAGCAAGACCTCACTGCACAAGGAGATTGATGCCACACAACACTACTTTGTCACAAACCAGAATTACGACACACGACCGTTGTTGTCAATAGAAACCTTGTCACCTAGGATTTGGTTCGGTGCAAACCTCCTGAATCTGGACTTGACGCCTTCGGAAACCACCAGATCTAGAATCCTGCAGTCAAATACTGCGAATCTAGTCCCTCAACAATGAGAAAAATGTATTCCTAGTGGCGCTAAGGGGTTTCTCTGGTGGAAATTTTCAGATATATCACACCCTTATCTCAAAAAAACATATCCACTGCAAGGGTTTCACCTATGGAGCAACAAAATCACACTACTGAAGATAGAAAAGAAGCTAGTGTCATGCCACCCACTAAACCCTCAGGAAGGGCTGGAGTAAGGGTGATTAATCCCCCTTCGAGTAGTGGTTCCCCAGAAACCAAATGCCTCATCTAGGGTAGCCACGAAGATAAGGCTATGAAACTGAACGCTGAACCAGCTGAACGGTTCAAACAAACAGGGTGCAATATGGACAACCATCAATGAAAGGGTAGTTCAAGGAGATCAACATTGGAAATAAAACTGTAGAGTAAAATAGGGTCTGCTAGCATGTCAAGTGGGAAGGAAATTACATCCCTCAAATAAGTAGCGGCCCACATGAAAATAACCAGCATAATAAAGAGTATATAAAACATGGGGTGTAAAAAATTAAATGGAAGACATCACAATTTTAATATGAAAAATAAAAAAATGAATTTAGAAAACTTAATTCATAAATCTCCACCATTTTCAATTAAAATTTGGAAATGTTCTTGCACCTAACCTATAAATTGAATCTGGAAATCATGCTAAACAACCTAAGAAAAACAAAAACGATGATAAACAGTTCTAGTCAAAGTATTCATTGCTTATTTCCAACATGTGTATCAATGTGATACAAATTTTTCCTCATCAATTCAATTTAAACTACTACTTAAACATTCATAGAATTAAAAAACTCCAAAAATAAACAGAACGCATACCTACACTTACCTGAGCTGACTACTGAGATCATGCCATCGAGGAAGTTCCATACTGCAAAATATTACCTGTACACAAGCAGCAAACATAGTAGTACCAATCCTCTAACAAAAATCATTGCAAATAAAACTCAGACAATTCATAAAGAATATAACTTAAAAAACATTACAGTAATGCAAATAGAATATAAGAAAATATCTCATGGAAAAGAAATCAAACAATAAAATAGAGCACAAGACTCAGAGTAAGAAAAAAACTCACTCCACCTAGATCTACAACAGACCCAGAAGAATCTCCACCTAAGGAGAAAACATTGCCTAGAACTGTGCAGTAGGGGAAGATACCTCCTAACCTCAACCTCTATAAAACCTACACAACCCCAGTCCTAAAAGTCAACTCGTAACCATGAGGAAACAAACCCAGTAAGAAAGGGAATCCCACTACCAACCTAGGGAAAACCCATCCTAGTCTAGAACACCTGCGACATCAAGCACCTTATTCCCAAGAACCCATCCAATGTCGACAAAGAGATACCAGAAACACCCCCATCATGAATTATGGTGATCATCTAGATAGCTCCCATGATCTTCTTATCTTAACCACTGCCCAATGCTATACTATATTCACACTAGGTTACCTCCCGAGAAGCATAACCACCCTAAGACACCGAGAATGAAACAATCCCAGAGTTAGACCCACAACTATGCCCCCCTGTAGCACACTAGACACATTACAGAATGACGACATCATCAAAACCAAGCTCAACTACATTAGATTGAGCCTCATCACCCCTTGAACCACTCCCTTAAGGGAAACCCCTTTTAAAGTGTACTGGTTTCCCATGCTGATAGCACTTCAGTGTCCTAAACTGACTTACACCTTTCTTTTTACCCTTATCACATCTTTTTTCCTTGTCCCTTATCATTTGTTCTACCCATAGCAATGATTCCCTCTCCCTATGATCCTAACCCATTCTTGGCCTACAAATATTTTGAAAGAAGAGCTTACTTAACCTCTTCTAGGGTTAGTGAGTCCTTACTATACATCACAGTATCTACCAAAAAACTATAATTATTGTCAAGATAAATTAAGAGGATCATTTCCTAATCCTCATCATCAACTGCTACATTTATATTGTTAATATCTAGCATGATTTTATTAAACTCATCAAGATAGGATTTGATAGAACTACCAAGTTTCATCTTAAAAGTAAACATGCGATGTTTTTTATACAATCTATCAACTAAGAAATCATTCATATACAACTTCTCTAATTTCAACCAAATTCCAGTAGTAGTGGACTTGAATGCAACCTCTCTAAGGACCACATCTTCTAGGGAAAGCAAAAAAGGAGATATGGTCCTTAACAAGCACATCGAGGGGAACCTCTTGATATTCTATTACAGTCTAACTAGTTTGATTAACAATCGTAATAGGTTTCTTGGGCCCACATAGGGCATCAATTAAGCCTTGTTGAATGAGAAAGTCTCTCATTTTAATTCTCCACAAATTGATATAATTTTATCCATTGAATTTCTCAATTTCATATCGCATTGTACTCATGTTTATCCAGATGAGTGGATGTCGAGTGGTTGGTTACAATGTTAGGTATAAGCCCCCAAGAACCGACCAATCTCACTGGGTAAACATGTTCCATGAGATACAAAAATTAGAGGATTTCGATGAATACAATGGTTTCTATTAACAAATAGAAATCAATTTAAACAGGAAGAATTAAATAGAAATACATATGCAAAGAAAATTCAAGAAAACCCAAATTAATAAACTGTACACAGACTGCAATAAAATATAAATAGAATACAACAAGGTAGTTTGATAGAACTGTAAACAGGAGAAGCTAATTGGAAACATCAATTGTAATATGGTTGTAAGCCGAACACAATAATGAAAAATAGTTCTAAAGAAACAAAAATCTAAAGGGAAAGCATATAGATTATAAAAATCAAAACAACATAGCAGCTAGGAAGGCTCTGATACCACTTTTTACGGTATGTTGGGGTAGCAGAACAAAGAAAACAAACCAAAATAACACAAGTTCGACATGGAGTAGTGATTTCAAAAATATAAGATTCAAAAAAAATGAAAAATGCAGAATAGTAAAGGGACACACTGATTTAACATGTTTCATCCCCTTAGGGGACCTATGTGCACAACAAGAACACAACACCCATACACACCTTTTACTAATTTCTCAAAACAACACTCGGAACAATACAGAACAATCAAACCACCAAGAAGCAACAAAATAGAAAACATGCAAGAAATATAGATTTTTGATGACAAATTGAAACTGCAATCTATACTTACAATGTTAGATGCTTAGGTCCTACAATCTAGATCACTTTAAGCCGAGGGTTGAACATGCAGCCTTCTAGATGTCATCACGCAGCAAGAACTCACTGCATTAGGATATTGACATCATACAACACTACTTCGTCGAAAACCATAAATGTGATGTGAAACCTTCTTTGTCAACAACAACCATGTCTCCTTGGATTTGGTTCATGTAAGAACTCGAGTTTTTAGAAACAGGTTAAATCCCGACCCTGTTTAAACTTTTTGAATGGTTTTTGAGAAGTCTGGAAAATCTGGGCAGTTTCTAGAAATTTCCAGACTACACGCCATGTACTTTAAGTACACGATTTGTATGAGTTACCCGAGTGACCGGCTGTGTGCTCGCCGAGTACATGCCGTGTGAAGACTGTGTAGAAGTTTTTTACTACACAGCGTGTATTTATAGACATGTCGTGTAACCCTTACCCGTGCATGGCCAAGTACATGTCGTGTGGTGCCTAGATGTAAATTTCCATCTACACAGCATGTAGTCTTCCTTGACTCGCCGTGTACCTTTGTCTCATGTAGCGGTCGAGACCTTGGCCATGTGTTGACCGTGTACACGGTCGAGGCCGTGTACTGGACTCCGTTTAAGCTGGAGTATGGAAACACATATACACGGCGTGTACTTTGGAAATACACGCCGTGTATTTTTATTTTTATTTGAGCGATCGAGATATCGTCGCGCCACACTCCTAGAAATATCTTCTTCTTTCTCTTTGGATGAACAGTTCGTCTGAGAAACCATGAAAACTCAAACCCTTCCAAAATCTCCATATGACCTCCATTCTTCGATCCATCGGTGGCAGCGGGACCACATCAGAAAGGCTAACCCCGCGCACCCTTCTTCGTCCTTGATCCCTCACTATTTCCTCCACATATTCCATCCGAACAGAATTGACGGATTTGATGGAAATGCATATCTACTGTGATTCAGTTCGATTCAGAGGCTAAAATAAAAGGAGTGTCATCGTATGAGTATGAGGTGGGTGGTGCATACCTTCTTTCGTGTTTTCGTAGACAATTTGGGGTTGCTACCTATGGGCGCGACATCGGGTGTTGAGTGAAACCCTTTTTATTTGTTTTTAATTAGTTATCTGCATTGTGGGGTGCCTCTAGGTATTCCCTGACCCTTTTTGTACTAGAGAAAGGTCGGGTGAGAGGTCATGGCTCGTTTGGGGAATTTCAGCTGGGGTGCCGAAATGCATATGTTTTGGACCAGTATTTAAACTACTGATTTTAGACTGCTTTTGTTCTGTTGAATTAAACTACTGAGTTTGATTTGTTAGAGCATGGTGTTAATTTGTGTAAGGTTTTAAGACCTTATGTGCTGGTTTAGGTTAGCACAAGTTAGTGAAATTTTACTGTTTAGTAATTGTATATTAAAAGTTTTTCATTCAAGTATGTTTCTGCATTGTCTGGTTTGCTGGTGTTGGACTGCTTGATTGTTGGGCATGGCCTGGATATATGTTGTTGAGTGATGAGGATCACATGTTGGGGATTTTTTCTTGGGTTACGTTGGGTGGTTGCTACCACAGGATTGGGCGTCATGGATGTCAGTTGAGGCAGTTGGACTGTCAGGTTGGGCTTGGCCTGGGTTACTTAGATAGCAAGGCCGTCCGAATTGAGTGACAGGTTCGCAGGGACACGAGGTGTCAGAGGTGTTGTGGCTTGGGAACATTTTGAGGTGATTGCCGCTCACCGGGTACTTTTGAGTAGTGTTCACACAGATAGACTCCAAGATGAGGTGGTACAGCCACTCGCTGGCTAGAGGCCCCCGATAGTTGCGGTTAGGTATTTTTGGTTTGGGGGTGCTTGCCATAGGAAGCCACGTGGAAGGTGAGGAGCCTTCAGGAGACAGCTTTGAGGCGTCAGTTTGGGGGCATAGGCTCTCCATGATTTGAGGGAATACATCGCTATCCCTCCAGTTATCTTTTGAGGATAGGTATCGTTGTTCCTCTGGATGTTGTGTCATTGGAAGGTGGAGCTTCTGAGCTGGGTTACGATGGTTGGGAGTGCCTTCGGGACGTCGGTACGTGAGACACATGGTGTTATGTGGCACGAGGTGCCGAGCTACTGACCAAGGATTCCGACACTGGCCAAAGCAGGTGACACTTTCTGGTGGCTGTTGAGCACCAGTGAAGTATTTGTTTACTTTTGGGCATTGCACTGTTATTGTTTTTCTTATTTACGCATGTCTTCCTGAACACTTATATTAGGTACGCACCTCTGGGTGGTATCCCACTAAGACTTGTCTCACACCCTACACGGGCCCTTCGGGGCGCTTGTAGACTTTATGAAATTGTGTGTAGGTAGAGGGACAACCTCAGGAGAGGGACTTTAGTGTTGTTGACATGGGGACTGGCATGGACCTTGAGGTCGTGTTGTACTGGAGTTACTTGTCTAGTATTCTTTTTCTTACTTTAACATGTTTACTTTTTCTTGTAGCTATTGCTGGTTAGCCATTGGCGCCATTATATATATATATATATATATTGATTTGTATGACTTGCTTGGATGCATGGTTGGTTGTTTTAGCAGTTATTGTAGTTGATTGCTAGCATGATGTTCTGTTTACTTTTCACTGTTGTTGTTTCTATATTGCTTTCGCTGTTTATTGTTATTGAATGTGCTTCTGCTATGCGGGTCTGGTTCGAGTCTGCTGAGTCATTTATTTCCGCTGCATCTCTACTATTATAATCGGACCAGTACCATTACTATTATCCTCCGAGAGGGTATAGACTCCCCACTATACCTATTCAGACCCTCACTGCTAGTCGGCAGCCTTTGGTGTTCAGGGGAGGCGCGCCTAAGGTAGTGACACCCGACCCATTCGGCACTGTTTGGGTGGCTAGCCGGGTCCGGGTCGTTATAGTTCGGTGCAAACCTCCTAAATCTAGACTTAACACCTTCAAAAACCACTATATTTGGAATCCCGCAGTTGAATATTGTGAATATGGTCTTGCCACGATGAGATAAGGGAAGCATATTCCTATAGGTGAGAGGGTATTTCTCCGGTGGAAATTTTCAGATCTCTCACACCTTGATCTCAAAAAAAAACTTTGTCCACTACAAGGGTTTCACCTGTGGAGCAACAAAATTACACCGACGAAGAGATCCAAGAAGTTGGGGTCAGGTCACCCACTGAACCCTCAGAAAGGGCTGGAGTATGGGTGATTAAGCCCCCTGCAAGCAGTGGTTCCCCAAAAACTGAATATCCTGTCTATGGCTGCCATAAAGATAGGGCTGTGAAACTGAACTCCAAACCAGCTGAATGGTTCAGACAAATAGGGTGAAAGATGGACAACCATTAGTGAAATGGTGGTGCAGGGAGATCAATGGTGGAAATTAAAACGGAGATTAAAATAGGGTTTACCAGTGTGTCAAGTGGGCAGGAAAATACAACCCTCAAATAAGTAGTACCCTGTATGAAAATAACCCGCATAATAAAGAGTATATAAAATAGGGGGTGTAAAAAATTAAATGGAATGCATCACAATTTTAATATGAAAAATAAGACAATGAATTAAGAAAACTTAATTCACATGAACATATCCAAAACTAACTAACTAGAGGGGATGCAACTTCAGTCGAACAGACTAATGTGTGTGGTGTTAAATGTATGAATTGGATATATTAATATCATCAGTCACTAAATTTTACTTTTCACATACAATAAATGTATTGATGCTATGTTGATATAAATTAGTGAAGCGATAGTGAACTAAGGGTGACATGTGGTGTGTTTGGTTTGTAATGATGATTTTTATTTTCCAAATGGATTCATATGAATAATTTTTTATCATAGATAAGATCATATCAATGAGGAAAATATCTTCTGCATGGCTTGGAATAATTACTACATGATAATTTGCAACATTCACCAGGTGTTCTACCAGATTATATATGCTATAGGGATAAGTTGCAACAACAAAGATAGTATTGTGCATCAATCAAACTAATGAAGTAGAAATATTTATTGATAGGTTGATATGTTGTGACATCTTTTGTTCCAACACAATTAACTAGATTATAAACTTCATATAAAAAATAATCTTTTGAGTGGTCTTGAATCCTCAAGATTGGTTGATTATATGATGAGTCAATTGTGATATTTTATCAAAGTGATAGTGAATTATCACACATGAATAATTAAAATCCTTCACATGAGTAACCTCACCTACTTCACTAAAAAACAGAAATCAAATCCATCCATTTTCGATCAATCATTCTACCTCCAGTGACTATGCGGATGATGAGCAGTGAACAAATAGTAACAAATAAAGTAGGTGAGTGATCCATATGAACAAGATACTTTTGAACAAGATATACCATACAATGTGAAGAAACTTAATATAGCATGACAGTTAAAGGACTATAAAAATTAACTATAGTGACCGATCAAGAGATTTAAATGAAAAATGTGACATTTGAGGTGAAGTGTGTCTCTTGTTTATATAATGTGACGATTGTATGATGGAAATAATTTGGATGTGTTTGGATGAAATATGTTTTAGTAGTAGAAACCATGATTTTAGGATGTAATAAAAATTACGCTGGAAATAATTTTAGTATACCATATGTGAACTAATATGCACTAGAAAACATTTGTGAATTGAGAAACCATGGCATGATATTTTATAGAATCAAGCATAAAAAATCATCTTTAGTGGTAGTTAAAGTTTTCATGTAGGAGTGAGGTTTTCATGTAGCTATAAAAGATTGGTAGTAAAGACATCCTGTTGAATATTCCCCTGCATGATTTTGGTTGAAATGAAATGAATTCATTTTATTTAGTTGGTTTTATTAAACACAATTTTTTATTTGGATTTTTTACCTTGCAAGGTTACATGGCACTCCCACATGGGTGTTTCCCCATTTCTAGTTCTATCCTATTTTATGTGTCGGTTTTGTATTTAGAAACTAGTTCGTTGTTTTCCTTATGATAGATCACGACATGTTTATCGACCATCGATTGGGTGTGATGCGACGGTCCATCTTGGCTCCTGGTGTGTTTCTTTGATCTTCTTCGATCCATTGCAATGTCTTCCTACCTATCCTGTTACACTACGTGGATCATGTGTTGTCTTAGATGTGGTTATGCGAACCGTCTTGGTGATCTGATACTTCCATGCGACTACCATCCCGTTTTTTCTCTTGACCTTCCTGAAATTTTCTTCTGGTGCTCATTCATTGTGTTCCCTAATTTTTATTCTCAGGGAACTCTAGGGTTTTCTCTTTGGTTCCTTTGAAAAAACTCTATGGGAGAGGTTCTACTCTGGATCGGTGAAGAAGAAGGTTGAACCATCTAGAAGACTCTGACCAACCACACTCCCCTCTATCGCAATTCGTGCCACCTCCTACAACCAAAGTACTTCTCCATTGGAGATTCAGTGGGGATCATCTCGGTTCTGGGTATTCTGATGACTACTCCTCAAGCGGTAATAGTTTTGATAATATTTTATTTATAAATAAGATCTGGTTTGTAGTTATTCGATCTGAAGTGATTTATCTTTTCTTCATCAATTATACTATTGTATCCTACTTGTGTGAGTGCATGAGTCTGTCCAGGAGTGGACTGGGCTAACTCTACATGGCAGGGTTGACCACTTCCCCCTAGTTCAGCAAGCTCGACCACCTCATTGCTATGGGTTCTACTAAGTTTTTTATTGATAAGTTTGATGGTGAGATTATTTTTAATCTCTAGAGAATTAAGATGATAGCCTTGTTAGATCATAATAACCTTATTGATGCCCTTGTTGGAACTAAGAAGAAAATCACCACCCCTACGCCTAATGGGTAGGCTGCCACCTCTTTTATAAATGTCCCTGAGGAGACCCTTAGGAAAGCCCGTAGTGTAATCCTTCTATCATTAGGAGACAAAGTCTTAATAGAAGTTGCATATGAGTCCTCTACCGCAGGTATATGGTCCAAATTAGAATCCCTTTATATGAAAAAATCACTTGTTGGTAGGAAATATAAGAAAATGAGATTATAACATTCAAAATGTTCCCTAGAACTATAGTCGGGATACAAATTAATGAATTTAATAAAATCTTATTAGACCTAGCCAATAGTGACATTAAATTGGATGATGAAGACCAAGACATTATATTGTTAACATCATTAGATGATTCATTTAACTCTGTTAAAGGCTCTATGATGTATGGGAAAGACACATTAACTCTTGAGGAAGTAAAATATACTTTTCTCTCTAAATACCTTCAAATAAAGGGTAGTGTGAAAACTGAGGTTGAGGGTTTAAATGTTAGGGAAAAAGGTGAATCTAGAGGCCGAATTGAATCAAGGGGTTGGAGAAAAGATGAAGGTCATTCTATGAAGTATATAAGAAAGTCTAAAGGTAAGGTAATCAAACGTTTTCAGTGTAAAAAACCTAGACATATCAAGATGAACTATCCTAATAGGAAGGGTGACTATAAATATAGTAATAATGAACATTCCTTATTAGATGAACAAGAAAATGACACTACTGATGTATTAAATGTCACTGACACAACCATCTCAGATGAGTGGATACTAGAATCAGGATGCTCATTCCACATGTGTCCTAGAAAAGAGTTTTTTACTGAGTTAAGGGAAGTCAGGTCTGGTGAGGTTTTTTAGGTAATAATAGGAGTTTCCTCATTATGGGTATAGGCTCGATTTCACTCGATCTTCATGATGGGTCTATCAGGTCTCTTGAGGAATTTAGGTGGGTATCTATATTTAAAAGAAACCTAATATCCCTAGGAATCCTTGAAAAGAAAGGCTACAGCTTTAAGTCTGGATCTGGAAGCCTTAGAGTAGCTCAAGTATCCCTCACAGTTATCAGAGGAACCCTTTGTAATGGCCTGTATGTGTTAGATGGTAGGGTGTATAGAAATCAGTTGAATTCCTCTTCTAGTTGAGAAATTTATTCCACAACATTGTGGCATAGGATACTAGGGAATGTTAATGCTAAGTGTCCTAATGAGATTAAGAAATAGGTCCATCTAAGTAACATCAATCCTAAGATTCTTTCCTTTTGTGAAGACTATGTATATGGGAAGTCCAAGTGAGTCAGTTTCAGTAGGTTTTTGTATAAGGCTAAAGAACCTATTGAATGTGTACATTCTGATCTGTGGGGTCCCTCTAGGGCCACCTCCCATGGTGGAGGCTTATACTTTGTGACTTTTATTGATGATTTTTCTAAGAGATTATGGATTTATATACTCAAGTATAAGTCTAATACCTTTAAAACTTTTAAGAAATGGAAAGATGTTGTAGATAGTGAGACTAATAATAATCTTAAGGCCTTAAGGAATGATAATGGTTTAGAATATATATCCAATGAATTCATTGAGTATTTAGAATCTGAATGAATCAAAAGATACTGAACTATTGTGGAAACTCCGCAACATATTGGGTTAGAAGAGAGAATGAATAGGATTGTTCTTGAGAGTGTGTGGTGTATGTTGTCCCACTCTAAACTTCCCAGGTCCTTTTTGGCTGAGGCTACTTCAAGAACAGTGTACCACATTAATTGTTTCCCATCTTATGCCAACTCCTTTAAGACACCTGAAGAACTCTGAAACGTAACACCCTCGAATCTTTCTCACCTTAGGATATTTGGATCCATAGCTTATGCACATTCACATAATGATAGGCTATCTCTTAGGGCTGTTAATTGTATATTAATGGGATATTCAAAGGGCATTAAAGGGTATCATTTATGGGTAGATAAACCTGGTTACCAGAAATGAATCATTAGTTATGATGTTGTCTTCTATGAGTTTGGTTTGTCTGCAGACAAGGAACCTGAACTTGTTGCATCTCTTAAAGAAGACGCAGAATCCACAGAGGTCTTGACACCTTTAGGTGTTGAAGTCCCTTTGATACCTAGTGACCAACCCCATTCTAGTGTTGGTCCTGCTCCTTCATCTACACAATCCCAAAATGAATCATATTCAAGTTTGTAATCAGAACCTAAGAGTCATGAACCTGATGACCTGAACAAATATCAGCTCACTCGAGACAGATAGAGGAGATTAATTAGACCTCTAACCTAGTTTAACTATACAGATATTCCTTCCTATGATTTCAATGTAGCCCAGGACTCGTTTAATGATGATCCCCAAACTTATAAGCAAGCCATTAAGTCCAAAGAATCTAGTTACTGGTATAGAGAAATTCAAGAGGAAATAAACTCTCTTCTTCAGAACAATACTTGGGTTGTTGTTCCTAGACCCAATAACCAGAAAGTTATTGGTTCTTGATGGATTTATAAAAAGAAAGAAAGTAATTTAAGAGAGACTAAAATAAAATTTAAATCTTTCATGGTATCTAAAGGCTTCCTTCAACATGAAGGCATTGATTATAATGAAATATTATCTCTTGTTGTTAATCATTCATCCATTAGAGTTATGCTTTCATTTTCTACCAACTTTGAACTACTTATTGAACACTGTGATGTAAAAACTTCTTTTTTACAAGGTAGCCTTGATGAAACTACTTATATGACCCCTCCTGAAGGATTTTCCAAAAATTTCCAACCTAATCATGTTTTTCTTTTACAGAATTCCTTGTATGGTATAAACAATCTTCATGACAATGGTACAAAAATTTTGATTATTTTATGATTGAAAATTAGTTTTCTAGAAGCATATATGATGCACATGTGTATTTTAAGACTGTTAAAAATGAATCTTTTTACCTTTTATTATATGTTGATGGCATGCTGTTAATTTTTTAAAAAAATGATGATTATAAATTTTTTTAAACACCTGTTAAATTGTGCCTTTGAAATGAAATATTTAGGCAATGCAAATCAAATTCTTGGTTTGAACATAATTAGGGATAGGAAAGCCAGAACCCTGTACTTATCCCAATATTATTATGTTAGGAATGCATTAAAAAGATACCCGTTTGAACACATTAAACCTGTTAATATTCCCTTAGGAAAACATTTTAAATTTTCCTTGACCCAATCCCCTAAGAATGAAGAATAAATTTCTTTTATGAATAAGATTCCATATGCTAATGTTGTAGGAATTATTATGTATGCCATGTTCTATTCTAGGCCAGATATATCCTTTTTTATTTGTACATTGAAAAGGTTTATGGGGAAACCTGTAAGGATCATTGGTATGATTTATAATGGTTGTTAAGGTATGTGTCTATGTCTGAAAAACTATGCATGTGGTATGGATTGAATACAAATTTTGATGATGATATAGTTGATTTTGTTGATTCTGACTATGCTAAAAATATTAACACCTAAAAGTCTATCGTTGGTTTTGTTTTTCATGAATATAGAGGACCATTCTATTGTAAATGAAACATGAAATCAGTGGTTGTGCTTTCTACTACTGTGGAAGAGTATATTGCCTTGATATAAGCTATTAAGGAAGCTATTTGGCTAAGAGGTTTTCTTTCTGAGTTGTCATTATCTACTGATAGTATAGTAGTTTATTGTGATAGACAATCTACCTTGAATCCATCTAAAAATTATGTATTCCATGGTATATCAAAGCACATAGACATTAGGTTACATTTTTTTTAGGGATATTATAGAATCGGGGAAAGTGAGTGTCACCAAGATACCCACTAATCATAAATCGGCTGATAGTTTGACTAAGGATGTTCCATTATCTAAATTCATGCATTGTATTAAGATTATGAATTTAGTCCCAATTCTATAATATAGGTTACGAGAACACCATCACTGAATTTTATTTGATTCCAAGGTGGAGAATTGTTGAATATTCCTCTACATGATTCTGTTTGCAATGAAATGAATTCATTTTATTTAGTTGGTTTTATTAAACACAATTCGTTCTAATTGTATTTTTTACCTTTCATGGCCTCATGGAACACCTACATGGGTGTTTTCCCATTTCTGGTTCTATCCTATTTTATGTGACAGTTTTGTTTCTGGAATCCTGTTCATTGTTTTCCTTATGATCGCTCATGGCATGTTTATAGACCTTTGATTGGCTGTGATCTGATGGTCCAGCTTGGATCCTGGTGTGTTTATTTGATATGCTTTGATCCGTTACAATGCCATACCACCTATCATGTTGTGCCACTTGGATCATGTGTTTTGTAGAATGTGGTTATGAAAACCATCTCGGTGATCCAAGCCTTCCATGTGGCTTCCATCCAGTTCATTCACCTAACCTGCCTGACATTTTCCTCTGGAACTCACTCATTGTTCTCCCTGGTTGTTATTCTTAGTGAAGTCTAGGGTTTTCTCTCTGGTTCATTTGAAAAACTATTTGGGAGAGGCTCTGCTTCAGCTCCATGAAGAAGAAATATAAACCATCCAGAAGATTCCAACCACCCGTACTCCCCTCTACTACTGTACGTGACACCTCCTATAACCGGATAACTTATACAGTGGGGACTCAGTGGGGATCTTCTCAGTTCTTGGTATTCAGATGACTACGCCTCAAGCAGTAACAGTTTTGATAATATTTTCATCATAACCAAGATCTGGTTTGTAGTTCTTGGATCTATAGAGGCTTATCTTTTCTTCATCATGTATATTGATGTATCCTGCTTGTGTGTGTGTGTGTGAGTCCATACAAGAGTGGATGGGTCTGACTCTATGTGGAAGGGTTGACCACTACCCCCTAGTTCAGCAAGCTCAACCTCCTCAGATATTTTTTTGGTCCTTTTAATTTCTACATTCGAGTCTATAATCTATTATTGTCTTCTTCTTTTTTCTTAATAAATTGGTTGCCCTGGTGGTATTCTCACCGTGCACGTAGGTCCCCTTGGGGCCGAAGCACATTAATTTTTTTGTCCTCTTTACATTCCCGTACTGTCTGTTTATCTTGTCCCAATATCTTGAATGAGTTTTTCATTCATGATCCATTTCATTCAAAACTAATCTATTAATTAAAATCTTTCCAATTTGTTCACCATTATATGAAATAGTGGATCTTGTATTATCTAGGGTTTAAGTAGATAACCCTAACACATCCTAAATTTATCACCGAATAACTTTAAAGTAGCAATCATAAACTGATGCAACATGTGAAATGATATTTTTCAGTAATAGTGTAAGAATGAAGCAATGATTGAACTATTATAGAAAATTTTGAGATGGAAACTGGACCATGTAATGTTGTATAATTGTTGGATTATTCACACATGTGAACTCAGTGTGGAAGAGCATGGTTGTACAAAAACTATAAGAAATAATTTTAGTTGCAGTGTGATGAAAAATCTAAAGGATGTGTAAAATATATTTGATTTGATACAAAATGTTCAACTAGAAACCAAACATGCAAGTTTTCTTAGAGATTAAAACAAATGTGATGTTGTTTTTTGATGTTGAAGAAGAAAATTCAGGAAAAGTGATAGTAGAATGCGTTGTCATTTTAAGTGAACTAGCTACTGAATAATGATCAAGTTTTCTAAATTGTTTTTGAATTAGAGAATGTAGTAATGAAAAACATGTGGGGAAATAATGATCAAGTAGTGATGATTATTGATGACTTGATGTGGTAGTGTATTTAGTAGTAATGTGATTACATGGAAAATAAAAATTGCAAATTGTTCCACTATGATGGTGTTTAAGAGGAAGTGTCAAGTGATGATGATGTGGTGGTATAAAGGTATATCATGATATTATTTTCAAGGGGAACCACATGAAGGGATTTATAAAATAATAAATATATAAGAAATATAATATAAGTAGAAATGAAGAACCTTCCATGGAGTGAAGTTCAAGCATCCAGGTATAGAAGTTTCCATGAAATGAAAGTGTTTTGTGTAAAAATTCATTTTTATGATCATTTGACATGTAATGAGAGTTCACATAGGAGTATTTTCATGAAAAATTATTAATTTTATATTACATGAAATTCCTGTGTATGTGAAGAAACTGGGGGTCTCTATTTGGGGGTGGGGGATCCAGGTTTCAGTTTAACTGGAACTTGACAGGGTGCTTCAAATAATTTCTAGAAAAACACCAAATTCACATCATAATATATTAAATGAAGATATTTGTATTGTATGTACACTACAGTGATTTAAATCATGGGATAAGAGGCATCGCATGAATGTTCAAACAATTACCAAATGTGAATAAATCATTTTATGAAGAAAATATTGGGATTGTGGACACATGTTCTGGTCTCCATCATGAAGATAGATTGTTATAGGAATATTAATCTAGTGAATCTAGAATGAATCTTAGACATGTGGAGTGATGACATGAATCTAGAGTCTCATATAATATTAATATATTGATCACAATGAGAGAAAGAGGAGTGGTGTGGGAAAATAGAGTAAGATTGCAGATATTTATATTGATATGTTATTGAATATCTAAGTTTGTTCATGATAGTGTGTACTCAGTGAAGCTATATTTTTAATCTGAGAATTTATAGGAAAGTAAGATGAGTTTTCTTTGAAGATTAGATTCATGTGAAGAATAAAATATCACCCATGAAGCATGGGTACTGATTCATATAGATGCAAGAAGAAAAACATAGTCCTTAGGGATGAAGCTTTCACTCATTTGGATTATAGTATACAATGGTGAATTTTTCTTAATATTATTCAAAGGCCATAAAGCCATTATTTTTTCATAGGAGAAACCCAAATCTGTAGTGACCCATGGAGAGGTGGTGATTCAAACATAAACATTTTGAGGCATTGAACCTAGGAGGGGAGTGACCTCCCTGGAACCCACCACTGAAAGTGAATTAGTGTATTTTTGCTTGGAAGTAGCTATTTTATCATGTTCCATGGATTAGACACACAATGGGATGAACCAATTAAATCATGTGTCCTTTTTTGAATGATTTATTATTCAGTCTTTTTGGGTAATATGGTTAAATCAATCCGATCGTAATAAATAAATAAGTCAAACCAATGACCCTCTGCTGAACCATCACGAGGATGATGTTTAATTTGTTGTCAATACATGTTATGTGTGACGATTATTGAAATAATCTTCATGGAAATGTGACATGTGCAAATGAAGTTGAGAGAACTATCTTCAACAAGTGAAGAGGGGTGGATGAATAAAATTTTGATGAGGTGATGCAATGTTTAATTCATCTATGGTGTGTGGGTCATGATGTTCACTAAAATTATTAAGAAGATACATTAGATGATGTTTTTTTGTAGTGAATGAGATGGGTTGGAGTCATTTTGAAGAATCCCAAGACATGGATCTGAAAATGGAAAAGTGAAAGAGGCATGATAGTAAGTCTTTTCCTTCTGAACTTATGCCTTTGAGCATCAGCGTTGAACATAAATATTTGCCAATTGATCGTAATTTTTTACTCATCATATGACTTCCATGCAAGTATTTTGTATGATCATATGATGTTGAATATCCCCCCTTCATTATTCTGGTTGCAATGAAATGAATTCATTTTATTTAGTTTGTTTTATTCGACACAATTTGTTTTAATTGGTTTTTTTACCTTTCATGGATGCATGGAAGTCCTATGTGGGTGTTTTCTTGTTTCTAGTTCTATCCTATTTTATATGTCATTTTTTTGGAACCTGGTTCATTTGTTTCATTATGATAGCTCACAGCATATTTATGGACCATCGATTGGGTGTGATATGATGGTCCAGCTTGGCTCCCAGTATGTTTCTTAGATCAGCTTTGATCTATTGAAACGTCATCCCACTTATCCTATTGTGCCACTTGGATCATGTGTTGTCTCAGATGTGGTTATGTGAACCGACTCAATGATCTGATTCATCCATGTGGCTTCCATCCCATGCTTTTTCCCACACAGCCTAACATTTTCCTCCAGCCCTCATTAATTGCGCTCCCAGGTTGTTCTTCTTAAAAAAGTCTAGGTTTTTCTCTCTGGTTCCTTAGAAAACCAATGTGGGAGAGGTTCTCCTCTAACTCTGCAAAGAAGAAGGATGAACCGTCCAGATGACTTTGGCCACCCGCACTCCCCTATACCGTTGTACATGCCACCTCCTTCATCCGAAGTACTTCTCCGGTGGAGACTCAATGGGGATCATCTCGGTTTGAGGTATTCGGACGAATACGCCTCAAGCGGTAACAGTTTTGATAATTTTTTCATCATAACCAAGATCTGTTTTGTAGTTCTTGGATCTATAGTGACTTATCTTTTCTTCTTTATGTATACTTTTGTATCCTACTTATGCTTGTGTGCGTGAGTCCATCTAGGAGTGGACAAGGATGACTCTATATGGTAGGGTTGACCACTGCCCACTAGTTCAGTAATCTCGCCTCCTAGGATAGTTTTCATGGTCCTTTTAATTTCTACATTCGAGTCTGTAATCTGTGATTGTATTATTTCTTGATTTCTTAATAAATTTGTTACCCTAGTGGTGTTCTTGCCATGCACGTAGGTCCCCTTGGGGCCAAATCATGTTACATCTGTTTTCCTCTTTACATTATTGCACTGGCTGTTTATCTTGTCCCAATATCATGACTGAGTTTTTCATTATTGATCCATTCTGTTCATAAATAATCTATAATTAAAAACTTTCCAATTTGTTCACCATTATATGAAATAGTGGATCTTGGATTATCTAGGATTTAAGTAGTTAAACCCAACAAGTGGTATTAGATCCTACTGTTTCATTGCTATGGGTTCGACTAAGTTTGATATTGATAAGTTTGATGGTGAGAATGATTTTAATCTCTATATAATTAAGATGACAGCCTTATTAGATCATAATGAAATTATTGACGCCCTTGCTAGATCAAGGAAGAAAATCATCACCACTGTGCCTGATGGGAAAGCATCAACCTCTTTTGTAGATGTCCCCGAGTAGACCCTTAGGAAATTTCTTTGTTTAATCCTTTTTTGGAGACAGATTCTTAAGAGAAGTTTCATATGAGTCCTCTATCACTGGTATATGGTCCAAATTGGAATCCCTTTATATGAAAAATCACCTGTTGGTAGGCTATATAAGAAAATGAGATTATATACATTCAAAATTCACCCTCTAACTACAGTCAGTATATACATTGATGAATTTAATAAAATATTATTAGACCTAGCCAACATTGAAATTAAATTTGACGATGAAGACTAAGCCATTATATTGTTAACATCATTAGATGATTCATTTAACTCTGTTAAAGACTCTATGATGTATGGGAAAGACATATTAACTCTTGAGTAAGTAAACTATGCTTAGCTATCTAAATACATTCAAAGAAAGGGTAGTGTAAAAACTGAGTCTGAGGGTTTAAATGTTAGGGATATAGGTGAATCTAGATGCCGAAGTGAATCAAGGGGTAGGACAAAAGATAGGGGTCAGTCTAAGAAGTAGAGAGGCAAGTCTAAAGGCAAGGTAATAAAATGTTTTCAATGTAAACAACCTGGACATATCAAGAGAAACTATCCTAATAGTAAGGGTGACTATAAAGATAGTAATAATGACCATACCCTATTAGTCGAACAAGACTTTGACACTGTTGATGTGTTAAATGTCACTGACACAGAAATATCAGATGAGTGGATCCTAGATTCAGGATGATCATTCCACATGTGTTCTAGGAAGAAGTTTTTTACTGAGTTAAGGGAAGTCAGGCCTAGTGATTTTTTTCTATAGAATAACAGGTGCTTCCACATTATGGGTATAGGCTCGATTTCACTCGAGCTTCATGATGGGTCTGTCAGGTCTCTTGAGGATGTTAGGTGGGTACCAGAATTAAAAATAAACCTAATATCCCTAGGAATCCTTGACCAGAAAGGGTAAAGCTTAAAGTATGGATCTAGAAGCCTTAGATTAGCCCTAGGATCCCTCACAGTTATGAAAGGAACCCTTTGCAATGGCCTAAATGTGTTAGATGGAAGGGTTTATAGAAATCAGTTGAATGCCTCTTCTTGTTCAGAAATTGATTCTACTACTTTATGGCATATGAAACTAGGGCATGTTAGTGTCAAGGGTTTTAGTGAGATTAAGAAACAGGTCCATCTAAGTAACATCACTCCTTGCAGTCTTTCCCTTTGTGAAGACTGTTTATATGGGAATTCCAAGAGAGTCAGTTTTATTAGGTCTTTGTATAAGGCCAAAGAACCTCTTGAATGTGTACATTCTGATCTATGGGGTCCTTCTAGGGTCACCTCCCATAGTGGAGGCTTATACTTTGTGACTTTTATTGATTATTTCTCTAGGAGAGTATGGATTTATATACTCAATCATAAATCTAATACCTTTCTGGCTTTTAAGAAATGGAAAGCTACTGTAGATAGTGAGATTAATAAGAAACATAAGGCCTTAAGGACTAATAATGGTTTAGAATATCTATCCAATGAATTTGTCGAGTATTATGAATCTGAAGGAATCAAAAGATACCTGACTATTGTAGAAACTTCACAACATAATGGGTTAGAAGAGAGAATGAATAGGACTATTCTTTAGAGGGTTAGGTATATGTTGTCCCACTCTAAACACCCCAGGTCCTTTTGGTCTGAGGCTTATTCAATAGTAGTGTACCTCATTAATCATTTCTCATCTTCTACCAACACCTTTAAGACACCAGAAGAACTCTGGAAGGGCACACCCCTGAATCGTGATCACCTTAGGAAATTTGGATCCATAGCTTATGCACATTCATGTAATGATAAGATAGATCCTAGGGATGTTAAGTGTATATTTTTGGGATATCTAGAGGGTGTTAAAGGGTGTTGTTTATGGGTAGATAAACTTGTTTAAAAGAAATGCATCATTATTTGTGATGTTGTCATCTATGAGTCTGGTATGTACGAAGACAAGGAACCTGAACCTGTTGCATCTCCTGAAGAAGATGCAGAATCTACAGGGCTCTTGACACCTTTAGGTGTTTAAGTCTCTTTGAGACCTGGTGACCAACCCCAGTCTAGTGTTGGTCTTGATCCTTCGGCTACACAAACCCAACATGAATCAGATTCCAGCTTGGAATCAGAACCTGAGACTCAAGAACCTGATGAACTGAGAAACTATCAGCTCACTCATGATAAAGAGAGGAGAGTAATTAGACCTCTACCCCAGTTTAACCAGGAAGATATTGCTTCTTATGCTTTCAATGTAGCTCAAGACCTATTTAATGATGATCCCCAAACTTATAAGAAAGCTGTTAAGTCCAAATAATCAAGTTTCTAGATGAGAGAAATGCAAGAGGAAATTAACTGTCTTCTTCAAAACAATACTTGGGTTGTTGTTACGAGACCCAATAACCAGAATGTTATTGGTTCTAGATGGATTTATAAAAAATAAAGAAAGTAATGTAAGAGATACTAAAATAAATTTTAAATCCCACATAGTATCCAAAGGATTCCTTCAATGTGAGGGAATTAATTATAGTGAAATATTCTCTCCTGTTGTTAAGAATTCATCCATTAGAGTTCTTTCATTTGCTATCAAATTTGATCTACATATTGAATAGCTTGATGTAAAAACTGGTTTTTTACATGTTATCCTTGATGAAATAATTTATATGACCCCTCCTATAGGATTTTCAAAAAAAATTCAAACCTAATCATATTTTTCTTTTACAGAATTCCTTGTATGGGCTTAAAAAATATTCAAGACAATGGTACAAAAGGTTTGATTCTTTTATGACTAAAAATCAATTTTCTAGAAGAAGATTTGATGCATTTGTGTATTTTAAGACTGTTAAAAATGAATATATTTTCCTTTTATTATATGTTGATGACATGCTGTTAATCTGCAAAAACATGAGGATTATAAACTTTTTTAAGCGCCAGTTAAATTGTTCCTTTGAAATGAAAGATTTAGGCCATGAAAATAAAATTCTTGGTATGGGAAGAGTTAGGGATAGGAAATCCAGAACCTTGTATTTATCCAAATATTCTTATTTTAGGAAGGTATTAAAAAGATACTTATTGGAGCACATTAAACCTATTAATATTCCCTTAGGACTACATTTTAAATTTTTTGACCTAATCCCCTAGGAATAAATAAGAAACTACCTTTATGAATAAGATTCCATATGAAAATGTTGTAGGAAGTATTATGTATTCCATGGTATGTTCTAACCTAGATATAGCCTTTGTTTATTGTACATTGAGCATGTTTATTGGGAAACTAGTAAGGATCATTTGCATGATTTAAAATGGTTGTCAAGATATGTTTCTATGTCTATAAAACTGTGCATTTGATATGGCTTGAATACTAATTTTGATGATGATATAGTTGGTTTTGTTGATTCTGACTATGCTGAAAATATTGACACCTAAAAGTCTATCATTGGTTTTGTTTTCATTGTATATAGAGGAACGATCTCCTAGAAATGAAACATGAAATTAGTGGTTTCACTTTCCACTATTGAGGAAGAGTATATTTCCTTGAAAGAATATATTAAGGAAGCCATTTGGATTAGAGGTTTTCTTTCTGAGATGTCATTATCTTATGATAGTATAGTATTTCACTATGATAGCAAATCTTAAATGAATCTATCTAAAAATTATGTATTCCATGGTAGATCTAAGAACATATACATTAGGATAAATTTTTTTAGGGATATTATAGAATCTGGGAAAGTGAGTGTCACCAAGATACCCACTAATGACAACCCGGCTGATAGTTTGACTAAGTCTGTTCTGTTATCTAAATTCATGTATTGTATTAAGCTTATGAATTTAGTCTCAATTATATAATGTATATTGAGGTAACACCATCACTGAATTTTATTTGATTGCAAGGTGGAGAATTGTTGAATATTCCCTTGCATAATTTGGGTTTCAATTAAATGAATTCATTTTATTTATTTGGTTTTATTCAACACAATTCGTTTTAATTCGTTTTTACCTTGCATGGATGCACAACAATCCTATGTGGGTTTTTCGCTATTTTTGGTTCTATCCTATTTTATGTTTCAGTTTTGTTTCTAGAACCTGGTTCATTTTTTTCCTTATGATAACTCGTGGAATATTTATGGACTGTCGATTCGGTGTAATACTATGGTCTGTCTTGTCTCCTAGTGTGTTTCTTTGGTCAGCTTCGATCCGTTGCAACGCTGTCCCAACTATCCTGTTGTGCCAATTGGATCATGTGATGTCTCAGATGCGGTTATTTGAACCGTCTTGGTGATCTAAGCCATCCATGCAGATGCCATCCCATGCCTTTTCTTGACCTGCCTAACATTTTCTTCTAGCGCTCATTCATTGTGCTCCATGGTTGTTCTTCTCAAAAAAGTCTAGAGTTTTCTCTCTAGTTAATTGGAAAACCTATGTGGGATAGGTTCTACTTCATATTCACGAAGAAGAAGGACAAATCATCCAGAAGACTCAGGCTACCCGCACCCCCCTCTACCACTGCACGTGCCACCTCCTGTAACCGGAGTACTTCCCCGGTGGAGACTTAGTGGGGATTGTCTCGGTTCTGGGTATTTGGATGACTACGCCTCAAGTGGTAATAGTTTTGATAATTTTTTCATCGTAAACAAGATATGTTTTGTAGTTTTTAGATTTTTAGTGACTTATCTTTTCTTCTTCATGTATACTGATGTATCATTCTTGTGTGTGTTCGTGAGTCCATGAGTGGATGGGGCTGAATCTACGTGGAAGGGTTGACCACTACCCCCTAATTCAGAAAGCTCAGCCTCCTCGGATAGTTTTTGTGGTCCTTTTAATTTCTACATTCGAGTCTGTAATCTATGATTGCCTTCTTTCTTTATTTCTTATTAAATTGGTTTCCCTAGTGATGTTCTCTCCATGCACGTAGGTCCCCTTGGGGCCGAAGCATGTTACATCTATTGTCCTCTTTACATTCTTGCACTGGCTATTTATCTTATCCCAATATCTTGACTGAGTTTTTCATTCTTGATCCATTCCATTCATAACTAATATGTTAATTAAAAACATACCAATTTGTTCACCATTATACAAAATCGTGGATCATGGCTTATCTAGGGTTTAACTAGTTAACCCCAACATATGACTTTGATTGGAATTTAATTCTTCCTCATAAGCCTTTGGCACGATCATAAGACTTCAAAAATTAAGATCTTTTGAGAGATCTACTGGGTAAAAGGCCAAAATACCAACATTTATATTTAGAAAAAATAAAGGGAGAACAAACATAGATGATTCAAGTGACATGTTCTTCATAAATCAAACATCATGATCAAACACTTAATTATGATACTTTTTAAGATCAAAGGGGGTGAACTAGATAAATAAGTTGAGGCTGAGAGAGTTTCACATCGCATATTGAAATTCCACAATCCATTCCTATATATAAATATCAAGAAAAATAAATACAGTAGGGTTTTGAGGAGTTTTAAATAAATAAGAATACCATGGTAATTAAAATTTTTCAAGGAAGAAACAAGTTGAGTCTTTAGGTGAAGCATTTTCCTCCATTCCTCAACAATCCTATGTAGCTAACAATATACTTGGTCCAGTTACTTCCCTAACAAGATATTTCAATTGCAGACTAGGATCAAGATACTCCTCCTTAGTGTTCCTTCACTTCTTATCCATGCTAGAACTCGGTACAAAATTCACCTCTTCAGGTTGTATTAGATCGAAAACAAATTGCACCTCAATAGAATTAGTTTTTCAAAGCTTCATCAAAAACTTGAATCCCCCTGCATCATCTTCTCATACCTATCCATGAGCACTGACTTCAACTATTCTTATTTCAATCCAAGATTAGAATTTATTCTAAGTAAAAAACCAATAAAGTGTTTTTTCTCTATATTTATCTATGTTATAGGTAATTTCATATCTTAAAACGTTTGTCTTATTTGGAAATAAGTATATATTTTCATGATCCATCCAAAAGGATTCTCTCCTAAAAAGGAAGGTAACTCAACTATCATCATAACACTCATCAAACCTTCAGGAACATGAACTGAAGAAAACATAACAAGTTTCCATGATTTTTCATATGTGAACTAATGCTTCTCACATTGTGTTGGAAAATCTCTATTTTCTCCATATCGATCCTTCCGTGACTAGACCAAAAAGTTTCCAAGATCTTTATCCCTACCAAGCCCATCAACTATCCAAAAATTTTCAAACATCTTACATGATTGAAAAAAATCCTTCATTTGTTATTGTAGATTTATTTTTTAACTCATTCAGTTATCTATCAATATCCTCTTATCCCCTAGAAATGACTTTTGTACCTGTTTGAAACTCATACAAAAAAACCCTTTTGAACGTTTTGCCTTTCTTTCTATCAAAGTGCCTTGGTCATCTGTACTTGAACCATACATTCTAAAGTTGACTCTACCATAGCTACTCGAGACTCCATTCCAAAGGTCTTCCACCAATGATCCTCAATTTTTTACCACTAGCAACGATTTCCTTTCAATCTATCAATGAAAGGAAAAAATTGTTAGGACCCTGAGTGAAAATGTTGGAAATAGAAAAAGAAACAACCGTTAAATATATATTGTAGAAATAAAAATATCTTACACCAAGAGGATTACAATATAATGAGATGTAGAAGAAGAACAAGAAAGTAGAACTCCCCTAGGAAAGACCACTATTCTGAGGCCTAGGTCATAACCTCCCAAGGTCGAGACCTCCTATTAGCCTAGATGAACCCAAAAAAATCATCTAAATGACCACACCTACTACCAAATACCCATAATCAATATCCTATACCTACCACAACCATCCCAACACACTAATTCAAATTAACTGACAATACTATCCCCACTAGTTACAACCCATGTACTTATACGGACACCCCTACCCTCACATTCTTATAAGTCACTATGAGTTCTTAGTGATACCGTTTGGGTTTATAAGTACTTTTTAATTACTTATTTCCAGGATGAACAAGATTTTCCACCATTATCTAAATTCATTTGTGATGGTTTTTTGTGGATAACATTTTATTGTACCATAAGGGGAACATGGGAAACATTTGGTAATTATTCTGAAAACACTATGAGCATATCGGCTTTATGTCAAATTCTCTAAGTGACATTCCTAGAATAGTGAAGTGAAATTTATAGGTCATGTAGTACCATAGGCTCATATCTTAGTGGATCTTGAGAATTTTTAAGTGATCAAGTCTTGTGGTGCACCCAATAAAGTATTTGATATCATAAGTTTCCTTAGTCTCATAGGATAAAACCAATGTTTCATTCTGGACTTCTCTCAATTAGCTACACTAATGATGATTCTGATTAATATGGGGGTGTAGTTTTGTGGGATGATCATTATAATGAATTATTTCAGCAGCTAAAGAAGTGACTTGCATCAACGTCAATCCTTATTTTACCATATTCAGGTGAGAAGTTTGTTACTTATTGTGATACCTTGTGGTTGGGATTTACATTAATAAAGGAATACCAGATTGTGTCATATGATTCATGACATGGTCGTGTTGGGACTAGGCATTAATATTATTCCCTAAGAACAATTTTTAAACTTTTATCCTTTCACATAATATATAGATATGTATATTAAAAAAAGGAAATAAAATTACAATACACATTTTAATATTTTCATTACATCAAAAATCAACTAGATTATGATACTTTACGATTATTATGATTTGGTTCAAAGAAAACCATTTCTCTTATTTCTGAAGAAAACTATTCAATCAAATCATCTTGATTAATATTTTCCAAAACCCATTTTCAATTGACATCATAACCAAAATAATTTATCTTGTGGCATGGTGGTCTGAAGATAAGTTTTTATTAACATCGACTTAGAAAATCTTCTCTCTTTCAATGAAACCATAATGGGTATAGTCACCAAAATTTGATATTTAAAGTAAATATTCATGTTTCAAAAATTAACATGTCAATTTCCACTGGAAATTATAGGTGGAAATTTGGGATAATACACATGAACATAACACGAACCAAATACATGATTAAATAAATGTATTGGTTTCGGGTAGAGGGTGCATGACACTACAACATGATAACTGAAACAATTTTTTAAATATTTATAATTCTATGGATATATTATTAAATAAAATATTTAACTTTTAAGTAGATTAATATATTTTTGTGTGTGAATATTTTATTTTATTAGTAATTATTTGTATTTTAAGAGTAATTGTGATTAATATAAATCTATAAAATATAATAAATATGTAGAAATATATTAAATAATTAATTTAATATATAAATAAAATTTTATAGAATTATGGAACATGGTAATGCATTTAATAAATGGGTTGGGTTTGGGATGGGCATCACAAAATGAATATTAAACAAGTCAACACAACACATCACAAATTATCACCCCTGCCTGAAATTATAAAAAAATCTATACTAAAATATTCATTGGTTAAATCCAATATTTTAAACCCAATTACCTAAAAGTTAAAATTTTAACATTAAAAGAAAAAAAACAAAGGTTGAGTTGTATTTTGAAAAATAATTCAAGATTTCATTCTTTTAAATGTGGAAATGTAATGAGTTTTGAGTAATAAGTTTTAACACTCACTTTTCTATTCCTTTTGTTTTGGAAATCACAAACACCTTCTTAAAAATTAATTACTAACTTTTTATGTCCAAAAGTATTTAAGTCTTTTTTTGTAGAAAACATTATTTTTTACTAGAACTAGAAAAATTTCAACAGTATTATGAAAATAAAATTTATATTTTTCATTACGATCATCATAATGAGTATGATCCTGATAAATCAAACTCACCTTTATCAAACTAGAAATCAGACTTTAGTTGACTCTCAAACAGAAAAATGTCTTGATAATCGGACTGATAATGGTACTGATAAAAATTAGACTAATACTCATAAAGGTTGTCATAATGATATTCAAAAGGAAGTTCTTTGGAATGATCTATGTTTATAATCAGAATATGGAATACTTGTTTCTAATGTAAGTAAAATATTTAACACTATAATAATGTTAACCAATATGATGTCAAACATTTAGTTATGAAGAGGTGTTAAGCACCAAATATCAGAATCCATTGCAATAAACTTGGAAACGTGACCATTGGAAGATTGCCTATAAATACCAGGTCATTTGTAGAGTTTAAATCTAGTCAATTACATTCTCTCTAGAAATTTTTATTAATATATTTATTTCTTTAGAGAGATTCATTCTAAAGGAAACCTTGATAGGCTTTCTCCTTAATAACTTTTTTTAATTTTTACCTTCATATAATTATTGTGATTATGATTGAGGGATTATGAGGATAAGAAGATGGAGAATCCGATCTACAGATCGAGGGCTCACAGGGAAAGTGAGACATAAAATCCAATCCATCAGATCAAGGGATTCTGGGGCTAGGAAAACCGAGAATCTGATATTCATATTGAGGGTTTCTAGGTATAGGATGATAGATACAATCATTATTTATAAGACTTTCCATGTTTTGGAAAGACATACGTTCTAGTAAGTATAAAATAGGAGATACCTTTATCCAAGGTTATTGGATACCTTTATCTTTATGTTAAAATAGGTTTATCTTTTAAATAGATTGTATGTTATTATTATATTTTTATCTATTTTATTACTTCTTGATTACAAATTTTATATTCCAATGTGCATGTTTATGATTTTGTTATCATAATAAGCCTGGATAATATAAATAAAATTAATCGGATCTATTGAGAATCTATTACACTCTGATATAATCATGTCCTTTATGATTAGAATCTATATACTATGATATTATCAGAATCAATATGATTATGATACTTTGATAAACCAACAGACATTGAGTCTGATAAAACTTACCTTTAAGTTTTTATGTAAATTGTTTTTTTTAAGTTTTTAAAAAAAAATTAACTTACAATTCACCCCTCTTGTAATTTTACCCATCTAAAGCTAATTATTAAAATATGAATATCAATATCCCTAATATTTTTTTTAAAAAAAGGTAGTGTTCTGGTCAAAGACCAAAACACAAAAATTATTATTAAAAGTCCAGAAGTTACACAATTCTAAAAGAAGGCATTTTTTACATCCCAAACATAAAGCGTGAATAAATCAGGTGGAAGCTTATCCCCCCAAGTAATATCATTAGCAACACCCATGTTGGAAAGACCATCGGAAATTCTGTTGGCTTCACAGTAAGTATGTGTTCTAATGAAGCTGAGAGAGGAAAGGGAGTGTAGGAAGTCTATCCATCGGGCAGTGAGCTTCCAAGATAGATGTATGGTGCCCATCTAGATAGCCTGAATGATAGTAAAGGAGTCTCTCTCAATACAGATGTTGTTCTAGTTGTGCATCTTGGAAAATTAAATGTCTTGTATGAAACTTAACATCTCGACATCCATGGAGGTAGCGACTCCACAAGATCCATAGAAGCAGCTGAGAGTCTGGTCCAAATGATTTTTGTAGATGGCTCCACAACACGCTGGGCCAGGGTTTCTTTTAGAGGCGCCATGCACATTGACTTTGATCCATCCTGTGGGAGGGGGCTGCCAAAAGACTTAAAGATTGAATTTGGGGTGAGGGTATTTTCCCTCAATCCCAATACGTGGCAGAATCCTAAGATCTCTGACCGAGTTGTTACAATGATCTTTCTGTATCGATGCCGCCTCATGGATGGCAATGAGAATTATCTTTTTACCTGCATTAAGGTTGAATGATCTGTTTTGAAATGTATATTCATTCCTTTCATACCAGATCACATGTAGAAGATCTGCAATAGATGTGATCAAAAGATTCTTGATTTGTTGGGAGTCTGATGTTTCCATGAAACTTTGAATATGAGAGATTAAATAACTACCAAACAACTAATTGCATTCAAAAATATCAAAAATATAATGCCAAAGCGTAGTAGCCATATCACAGGAAAGGAAAATATGGTTAATATCCTCATGATGCTGGTTACACATACGACATTTAGAGTAAAGGTTGATTCCAGAGTCCTGTAAACAAGATTCAGTGGGAATCCTACGACGAGAAATATGCCAAACAACATTAAATCTCTAAGTCTTGATCCAAGCTTTATTGAATCTATTTAACCAGTTAAATTTATTGATATCATTTTTGTACAAATGATTTTAAAATCTCTTTGAGTAAAGCATCCCATTATGTGAAGGCTCCCAGATAAGAAAGTCATCATTAATCGTGAAATGATAGTTTTCAACAATACTCTTAATCTCCTCAGGAAGATAAATATTTTGAATATGCATGATTCTCTTGATAGTGTCATTGGTGTGAATAGTGGGTTGAGAGGAAGATATCAAGGAGATTAAGGGATATCCAGTCCAATTATCAAGCCAAAAATTCAAATTAGAGTCTCTGTTGGCCATCCATCTAGAGTTATTCATAATGGAGTTGAAGGTACATTTGATGGATATCCATATGGAGGATGTGAAATAACTATTGGTATTGTTTTAGAGCTTATCAAATAAATGAGCCCTAATAAAGTCCATGGAGGGCGATTTATTACAAATGAGATTCCATGTAAGCTTAGCTTGAAGGTCCTGGTTGAAATTAGTGAGGTTTTTTATTCTGATACCGCCTTTATCAGTAGGCTTACAACAAGTGGACCAGGGTATAGTAACTAATTTTCTTTCGAGAGTGCTCCCAGTCCAGAAATATTTTTTAATGGAAACATTAATCCATTTTAAAATACTAGTCGGCCATTTATAGATCATCATGGAGTAAACAAGTTTAGAAATAATTATAGATTTGACAAGGAAAATTTTTCCCTACCATTGAGAGATTTTTACCTTTCCAGGAGGAGAGTTGTCGAAGATTTTGATCAACGATAGTAGAGAAATGCACCTCTTTAGGTCTACCCCAAAAGATGGGTACTCCAAGATATGTATAGGGTAGAGATCCCTCCTTAACACCAATCATCTTCATAACGGTATTTTTCCTACCAGAGGGATAGTCTTTTCCAAAATAAATATAAGATTTCTGCCAGTTGATATGTCATCCAGAAACTTATTCATAGTGTAAGAGGATAGATTTAAGATTGTTCAAATTTCTTTTGTCCCCTTGTAAAAATAGGATTATATCATCAGCATAGAGGATATGGGAAGGGGAATTCAAATTTCTAGAAGCAGAGATAGGCTTGATATTTCTATTTTTGATAGCTTGTGAGAGAAGTCTTCTTAAATAGTCTTCAGAAATAGAGAACATGATAGCCGAAAGAGGGTAACCTTGTCTGACCCCCTTAGAACAATTGAAGTATCTTCTAGGGGAACCATTTAGAAGAATAGAAATATGGTCCGAATTAAACAAGGTTCTAATTCTATTAATAAAGGTCTCATTTAATCCAAAATTCATAAGAACTTTAAATATGAGGTTCCAATAAATGGTATTAGAAGCCTTAAAAATATCCATTTTAATGGCAGCATTCCCTCCATGAGTTTTCCTATTTAAAAGGTTAGTGGATTCAGAGGCTAAATAGATACAATCTTGTATAGATCTGCCTTTTATGAAACCAAATTGATTCCAGGAAACAATTCTATTGGTAATGGCATAAATTCTATTGGAAATCAATTTGGTGATAATTTTAAAAAGCGAGTTTATAACGGCAATGGGTCTAAAGTGTTGTATTTCATCAACATTTTCTGATTTTGGAATAAGCACAAGGAATTGAGAATTCATGCCATGAGGAAGAATTCCTCTAGAGAATAAAGTTTTAGCCATATGATAGACATCATTCTGAATGATATCCCAATGATTCTGGTAGAACCCATTGTTAAAACCATTCGGTCTCGGGGCACTATTCGTGTTAAGACTAAAGACAACATCCTTAATCTCTTAATCCAAAGGGACATTGTTAAGAAAATAATTATCCTTATCAGTAATAATAATAGGGATAACTTCAGGTCGAAGGACTTTGTCAATATTAGGGCCATTAAAGACATTATGAAAGTGGGTGACCACATGATTAGCAATGATTTCATTAGTGTCAAAGATTTCCCCCCTTCCCTAAGAAATGAGAGAGGTATACAAGATTTTTTAGCTTCATGGATAGCATTTTAGAAAGTAGTGTTTCTATCCCCATCATTTAGCCATTTTGTTTTGAAGGTTTGTTTCTTGAGGTTATCCTTAAAATTTAGAAGAGTGATCAATTTAGAGGAAATGCTAATTTCATGTCGGGAGTTGTGAGCAAAACTAGAGGAGGTGTTATGATTTTGTAGTTGGGTGAGTTCCTTTTCCAAAAGGGAAATATTCTTATCTATTTCAATTGATTTTGATTTACACCAGTTTTTTGAGGATTTGCTTCAACATTTTTAATTTCAAAGGGAAGGCTAAAGAATCATTATCTTTATGCATGTTGGTCCAGGAGATTTTAATAATGTTCGCACAGTCAATGGAAGAAGACCAGGCAGTGTTATATCTAAAATAAGATCTAGGTTTAATACCATTATAGGAGAATATAACTAGAATATGATGATCATCATAAGCAATCTTAGTAATATTGATACTGGAAATGTTTTCCCACTTATCTAGGGAAATATCATTAGTGAAGGCTCTGCCTAGTTTTATAGCCACAATCCTATTATAATTTTGTCTGTAGCAGGTAAATTTATCACCCATTAGGTTAACCTCTATGAATTTATTATGTTCAATGCATGCTTTAAATTCCCTAGAGGAGATTGATGCATGTGGTGGGCCCATTTTTTCACTAGAGTCTAAGATGGTATTGAAATCCCCTACAATAAACCAAGGATTTTGGATCATGGTATTAAGCTGAGTAATTTCATTCCAAAGTTGTCTATTATCTTGATATATATTATAAGCATAAAAAATTAGTGAAAACAATTGTTTTTTCAAACATGTAATCACAAGTAAAATCTTGGTTCGAAGTGCTAAAAACATTAACATTTTGTAGGGAAGAGTGAGAAAAAACCCATAAGGATTAAACTAATAAGTGATTAATGCAGGCCCCTACAAAGGAGTAGCCAATAGGACAGGAATGATGAAATCTAGAAGCATAATTGATTTTGGGATCAGAAATAGCAAACAGTTTCAGGGAGTGGGTATAAATTAATCTCTTCAGAAAGTTTAATGTGTAAAAATTCTCTATACCTTGATAGTTCCAAAAAAATATTCATTTATACCTCTTTTTTGTGGGGTTGTCCCCTTTCTTTTTAGATTCCAAGTCCTTTGACCTTGTTGAAACTCCCATAGTGTTGTCCTTTTTCTTATTACAATGCTCAACCTGTATTGACAAGAGGGGAGCCAAGGGGGGGTTATCAGAATTTGAAACATTGAAAGTCCTAACCTCACATTGATTGCTGGAATCTAGCTCGTACTGTTTACTTATAGCTGTATCAGATGTAGCTGTTTTGTCCATAGGATTTTGAGGAACAGGTTGTGTTTCCAGTGGAGGGGACCTACCCTTCCAAGATTTCATAGTTGTGGTGTCATTGTCTTGGGTATTGTTTTTGTTGATAGGGGAGGACAACAAGCATTTTTATATCCCTGCACTGAAATGCGAGGATTGCAATCCTGCTCAGCAGGGGAGGGGCTACTTGATTCCAAGGTTCTGATTTGTGTGTCAAGTGAGGAATCATCAGAAGTAGAGATATTGTCTTGAAAGGGAGGTTGAACCACTGTTAAAGTAGTATGAGAGAGATTATTATAGAGTGTGATCTGGTCAGGGGGATCAGAACAGGTTTCCTTCAGAGGCATGCCCAAAAGAAGGATATCATCCTCTGAAGGAATTACAGAATGACTAGGGTCTAGTTGGGGGTGGGACACACGTCCAAGAATTTCAGCCTCAAGGTCATTTCTAAGATCCTGTTCAAGGTTTTCAGCCTCTTGTTCTTCAGTAATATTAGCCCAAGACATTCCTTTTTCAGAATCCAGCTGCTCAAATGGGTTGGTTTTGATAACCCATTTTTCTTCTTTTCTTTTGGAAGATTCAGGTTTGTCAGGTACTGTTTCTTTCTACCACCTATACCTTCTAACCTCTGTCTATTCATTGTGATTCTGAAGAGGAGTTGGTTTCTTAACAAGCCTACAATTACGGACAATGTGACCAACAAGTTTATAGAATTCGCAGTAGGGTGGGAATCTTTCATATTCAACTTTAACAAAAGTTTTATAATCAGTAACATTGAGATTAATTGAAAGGGGCAGTTTTTTTTCAAGATTAACCTCAATGAGAACTCTAGCATAGATACCTAGGTCTCCATTAATATTTCTTTGGTCCACTTTCAGTGGGGAACCAATACGGGAAGCTAAATCATTTAGTATTTGTGGATGCTAGAAAAACCAATTGAGATTATGCATCCTGACCCACACCTGTGCCAAGTTGTTCCTATGAAAATGGGGGTTGAATGAAGCATCCCATTTAGAAAGGTATAGAATCCCTAGTTTGAGGTTCAAATTACCTATTTTCCACACCTTTTCAAGGGCCTCTTGCGAAGAATGTAAAATGTGAAAAAAGCCCTTACCAAGAGGAACCAACTTCCAGTTTGAAAAACCCTAGCAAGAACCAATTATAGGTTTCAATTCAGCATAGGGCCATGGTTTGTTACCATTAATATATGTGATACAATCCATAATGGAGAATTTAAAAATTTGTGCTCTTTGGCGTACCACGTCTGGATCAGATTCTACATAGAAGCCTCCATCCTCTGTTCAATTAATTCTTGTTTTCTTTTTAGCCTGTGTCTTAAGGGGATCAGTACCCATCAAGGATTCAAGGAATGAAACCCCTTTCACCCATCAGTTGAAAGTGTTAAATGGTTCCTCCTTTGTTGCAATCCCCGCTTCCTTCTCATGAAGTTCCTCCTTCGTTGCAATCCCCGCTTCCTTCTCAGATTAGGTTTCTACTATGATTTCTTGTTGAGTTTCTTCTTATTTTATCATCAACAAGTTTTTTTAATAAACTTATTGTTTATAATTTTTTACATGAATGTGTTTGTCTAAATAAATATTATTTGTTTTTAAGATGTCAGTTTTAAATGTTAGATCCACTAATAATCTCAATTCCAAAAGACTACCAATTTTTTATGGTTCTCACAATGAATACTGGAGGGATAGAATGAATACTTTTTTGATTAATAGAAGATTTGAAAACATTTTTATGTTTCATGGTGATTATAAGATTATTGGTAAGGAAATTGCATCTTTTACTCATCAATATAAACAAGAGTATCTCATCAACTGACAACGTGGATGCTTGATTTTGGTGCTTCTGATCATCTCACAGGTGATTCAGGTATGATTACTAACTATCATATGTATATATTCATCTTGTGGTAAAACTCAATTATCTAACCATGTCTCATCTAGATATTTCTTGCATTTTCAACAAGGTTAGAAAATTCATGGAACATCTGAAAAAATCTCAATAGGGTGATTTCCTTCACATTGTTAGGTACATTAAGAAATACCCTTCACATGGTCTTTGGTATTTACAACATGGTCATCTGAATATTGTGTCCTTATGTGATGCTGACTATGCTGGATACTTAGCTAGTTGGAAGTGTACTTCTGGGTTTTCCATTTTCCTGCCAGTTAACTTAATATCATGTAGAATCAAGAAACAAACCATCATCTCTAGATATAGTGTTGAATCAGAATACCATGTGATGGTCGTAGTCACTACATAAATTCTTTGGCTTCTTCATATTGTCCATGAAATTGGTTTCCCGCCATAAATGTATGATCATATTTGGTGTGATAATTAGGTTTCCATGATGATTTCTTCCAATCCCATCTTCCATGAATGAAAAAATTATATCGATGTGGGCTACTTATTTCTTCTCCATCACCTTAAGTATCAGTATATCAGTTTAAGCCACATTCTGACGAATAATCATCTTGCCAACATCTTCACCAAAGGCCTACTAGGAGCTCAACTGGACTCTCTATGCAAAAAGATAGGAATCCACAACATCAGTGACTTGGCTTGAGGGGGATTGTGTAGGGTATTGTTTTGGTATCTTCCTTTTTTTGTGGGTCTCTTGTTCCAAGCTATACCAGTTCTAGATTGAGGGGGAGTGTTATACCCAATAATTGTATTTCTGGGTTAAGTGTATTTTCAAGTACCGCATAAAATTATTCTGACATGTAATTATTTTACTCTATCCATAAAAGAATGTATCCACCTCTCCTTGAGGTGGGTAATTCATACCATTATACACACATATATGACTGGACACAAATAATTTTTCAATAAGATTGTAAATACGAGAGGTGGAAAGGTTACATTCATAGATGTTGCTCAAGGAGATATTATTGGTAAAGGTAACATTGTACTTCTTGGAACAATTTTAATTTCAAATATTTTGTTTATTGATGGTCTTAAGAACAACATTATAAGAACAAGTAAATTATGTAATGAAGGTTACCTTTTTAACACTAGGAATGATAAATGTTTAGTACATAGTTCCAAGTATGAAATTATTATTTTTTCTAATAGACATGAGAATTCTTACACACTTAACATAGAAGACCATATGAGTTAGGACATAACTTTCCTTAGTGAAATGAAAAATCAATCATGGTTATGGTATAAAAGGTTAGGACATTGTAACCTAGAGAAATTATCTAAATTAACTAAGAAAAGACTTGTTAAGGATCTACCATAACATAGGTTTGATACATATTAAGTATGGGACCCATGTTAAGTGTGAAAACTAGGTCCCGGGGATAGCACATACACCCCTCCTTTAACATGGACATCGAGTCCTGGCCCGCCCGGTACCACTAGTTTCCCCACAGACACGTGGTTTTCACCCTAGGCCCACCCACGTGGCCATAAGAGTCATCAGAAAAATGATTGCCCCCACAATCCAACACATGTCCTTTCCAGTGTTCTTTTTCCTCACTCACACACACCCTAGGAAACATCCCATAAGGTCACTCATCCCGATCACTACTCTAGGACAAGCACGCTTAACTATGGAGTTCTAATCAGGTAGGATCCCTGAAAAGGAAGGTTCACCTTGTTGACATGAGTCATATCATTTAGTCATTTAACCATTTATTATTTTGGGGTGTTACATTCACCCCCCCCCCCATTTAGAGAACAACGTCCTCATTGTGGACCCTACATCTTAACCCAAGCAGTGCACTACACTTAAGGCTGGATACCACCTCTGATACCAAATTTTACAACTGGGTTCCAGTGACAGCACAAACACCCCACCTTTAACATGGTCATCGGGTCATGGACCACCATGTACCACCAGTTGCCATGTAGACACATGTTCCCCACCCTGGATCCCACCCACATTCATACATGAGTCATCTGACTAATTACTATCCCCACAGTCCAACACATGTCCTTTCCAGTGTGCTTTGTCCTCACTCACACACAACCTGAAAAACTTCCCAGAAGTTCAACCATCTTGATCACTACTTTAAGCCAAGCACACTTAACTGCGAAGTTCTAATCAAGTAGGCTCCTGAAAAGGAAGGTGCACATTGTTGACATGAGTCATATAATTTAGTCATTTAACCCTTTATCATTATGGGGTGTTACAATAAGTCAAGTTTTAAATCTATTAGTGAATTATAAACTTCTGGTACTTTAATTTTTGTGTGCATTGACTTATTTCGTCCTACCAAAACTGGAAAAGTTGGTGGAAAATACTATGTATATGTCTTGTTTGATGATTACACTAGATAAACATGGGACTATTTTCTAGAAAAAAAATCTGATTCCTTTAGTTATTTTAAAACTTTTGTAGTCAAAGTTAAAAATGAGAAAATCATCTCCTTGATAACTATTTGTAGTGATAATTAGGAGGAATTTTTAGATTCTGATTTTGAAACTTTTTGTAGTAAGAATGGTTTAGAACATAATTTTTCATCTCTTGAAACTCCCCAGAAAAATGATGTTTTTAAAAGAGGAAAAATAATTCTTCATGAAATAACAAGAACCGTACTGATTGAATACTCAATTGTTAAACATTTAGGGCTGAAGCGGTTAGTACTTCCTATTATACTATAAATCATGTTTTAATTAGACCTTTTCATAATAAAACTCCTTATGAGTTTTGGAATGGATGAAAACCAAAAATTTATTTTTTTAGAGTTTTTTGTTGAAATATATTCAATTTAGGTAGAAAATATAACTTAAATAAATTTTCACACCAATCCAATGAAGGAATATTTTTAGGTTATTCCCCTAATTGTAAGTCTTATAGAGTTTTTAATAAAAATTATTGTACTATTGAGAAAATAATACATGTTATGTTTGATGAAATCGATCCTTATGTTTTCAGACAACCCCAACCAACATCTTCTGATGTTATTTCTAAAACTGTTTTTTATCCTTTGTTAGAAGGTTCTTCATATAAGTAAATAAATATAGAATTAGTTTCTCAAGTTATTCCTCCGGTATATTTTTTACCTTATGTTAAAGAATAGACTTTTGAAAACCCAATAAATCAGTTATTTCTTAGGAATAATGCAATTGAGAGTATCATTGGTGACGTAGATCATCCAGTCAGGAGTAGACATTTCTTAATAAATTAAGTTGAAAATATAGATCTATTATCCCAATTTGATAGTAAAAAACCTAATGTGAATTTTGGTTTTGAGGATGGGATTTAGGTAAGCATGATAAACTCAATGAATTTGAAAATAAAAAATTATAGAATTTAGTTGAACAACCTAAAGAAACTTTTGTAATTGGAGTGAAATGGGTTTTTTCAGAAAAAAAAAATGTCATTAAAATGGAAAAACAGTTATAAATAAAGTTATACTTGTTGCTAAGGTTTATAATCAACAAGAGGGAATAGATTATGAAGAATCATATGTTCTGGTATCAATAATTCAAGCTATTCGAGTACTACTTGACATTGGAGCATTCTTTAATTTCAATATTTTTCAAATGGAAGGGAAGAATTCTTTTCATAACGGATATGTTTAAGAGGAAGTTTTTTTTTGAACATCCACCTGGTTTTGAAGATGAAAAAAATCCTGAATATATTTACAAACATACCAAGGCTTTATATGTACTTAAACATGCCCCTAAATCCAAATATGATAGATTTACTAGATTTATGTTACAAATTTTTTTTGTTAAGGTGGATTTAGATCCAACTATTTTTTTAAATAAATTTAACAAAAATATTATAATTTTTCAAATTTATGTTGATGGAATTATATTTAGATCAACTCAAAAATCATTAACAAATCCCTTCTTGGACTTTATGATATTTAAGATTGAAATGAGTATGATGGGTGAGTAAACATATTTTCTTGATTTTGAAATTTATAAAAAACTAGAAGGAACTTTTATATCTCAACATAATTATATAAGGAATATTCTTAAAAAAATAGGATATAATAATACTAAGATTATTAGTACTCCTATTGGTACCTCCAATACCCTTGATCTTGATGAGTTTGGGAAACTAGTATATCGAAAGACTTTAAGAGGTATGATTTGAATCTTACTTTACTTGATAGCAAGTCATCAAAATTTAATGTTTTCTATATGCCTATCTAACAGATACCATGAAAATAAAAATGAATCCCATTTAAAATTTTTAAAATGAATTTTTCATCATCTTAAGGGGACTATGGATTTATGACTTTTCTATTCTTTCATAAATGTTTTTGATTTAAAAAAAATTAGATGCTGAATTTTGTGTTTGTATAATGGATAGGAAAAATGCATCAAGAAATTTTCATTTATTAAGAGATTCTTTAGTTTCTTGTTCATGTAAGAAATAATACTCAGTAGCACTTTACACTATTGAAGTCAAATATGTGGTAGCTAGAAGTTGTTGTGTTCAAGTGTTGTGGATGCAACACACACTCACTAACTATGGAATGAGTTTTAATAAAACTAAAATACTGTGTGATAATACTAGTGTCATTACTTTAATTTATAACTTAACACACCACACTCATGCTAAACACATATATATAAGACACTATTTACTTTGTGATCACACACTTAAAGTAAATATAATTTTTCAATTCATCATAACACAATATCAACTTGATGAAATTTTTATATAACCCCTTCCTTATGATATATTTGAATATATAAAACAGAATCTAGGATTGGTAAATATAAATTAATCACTCATTTAAACTTCATGTTGACCTATATCCTTACATTCTTATACTCTTTTTCACAGGGGAAACATTTGTTATTGATTTTAAAAAAATTGTTTTTGAAAAAAAATTTAGTTTTTTCTTAAACTTTTAATGTTTTCCAAATAAATAGTTTTCGTAATTTTATTTATCATATTCATATTTTCTAAACTCAAAAAAAATTAATTGTTTCGAATTTAGTATTCCCTTACTATTTCAGAACTCTGAAAATATTATAAAAAATTCTTGACTCAATTTTTTTGTAATGAGAAAATAATAATCATTATTTCAATAATAAATTTTTCATATTTAAACTTCTATTTCTAAACTATCATAATCATTCAAATACCAAGAAGAATAGGTTATTCAATACTGATGAATCTTTTGAACACTAAAAGGTACACTTCTTTACTAATTAAAATTTTCACCATTTTCATTATTATGGTCTTTATATTTATCATTACTATTCTACTAGTTTTATAAAGACTATTTTTTCAAAGTTTTTTTAAGAAAATTCAAATTAGATTCATTCTTAATCTGATAAATGTTTTAGAAAACTTTTGGAGTTCATATTTTTTGAAAAAAAATATTCGAATGAATGGAAACCATCAGATCAGAAAGTATTTCATCTCAAACATTAATTATACTTATGTAATTTGAACCATAATTTGATTTCCTATATAAGGAAGGACCCCTGCCACTATTTCCTACATAGATTCTCTTAATTTTTTACTCCTAAACTGCTGTTGTATTCATATTTCCTAGTCTGTTAATTTCCTTTTTTTCTGATATATCGTATTTAGTCCAGATCCAATGGAAAAAATAGGACTTTTCTAAATGGTTTTTTAGAGAAATACTGGTATAAAGAGATCTGTTTGAAAAGTATGAATCTTCTTTAAAAGGGTAATTACATTCCAAGGTTGGGAAAATGTTTCTGTTGAGAATCCTGACAAATATTTTTATATTTTTTATCCTGAACTTTTTCAATAATTCTATGAATCAGTTAAGTTTCTTATAGAATATGGAATAGAAAATTTTTCTTACAAACTTTATGAAAATGAGTATAAATTTTCTTACAATAAAGTGACTAGTCTTATTGGTTTAACTTATGAGGGATAATCATACTACCCTTCCCACAAGTTTTTGTATTCACTAGGAACCTTTAAAATAAAAAGAGCCAAAGATTCATTGTTCAGAGAATACAACAAAGTAAAAAATATTTCCCATATTTCTCCAGATAACTGTGTTATAGCCCTTTTCATGAATGGGTTTATTATTCTAATAAGAGTTGATAGATACACCTTGAAGGTCTCTTATTTCTTCATATTGGACTTCATAGTAAATGTGAGAAAAAAACGATCTGATCAAGTTTATCTTCATCACAATTGAAAATATCAAGATTGGATCCATAAAATCAATTATCATTATATTTATTACCAAAATTAGTATGTTGATAGTTGAAGATATGAATATCTTAAATTTTTTTAACAAGTCATATGATTTTTGGGAAAAATATTTCCTTCATTAGTGATGATACAATGAATTGTATGTGATTTTTTAATGATGATAATTCTATAAAATTTATTGAGAAATTTAGAGCTATTGAATTAGATGAAGATTCATATAGAAAGTTAGTGGGAGGGAAGAAGAAGATGAAAGGAAACACAGAAAACTCACCACCTAAGAAAAATAATAATAATAAAGTTCATTATTAATTTTTTTAAGAATGGATGAAAAAGAAAACTGATAAGAAACCAAAGGATCGAAAAATTGGAATTGACACAACAGAAGATAAGACCTTAACATTATGTGCTACCAAAACCTTAGAATAATTTTCTAAAAAGAAAAATCAAAATTAGAGACTCCAAGAAGCCATACTTTGTGAAAATATTTTGAAATATGCAAAATTTTCATTTGAGAGGGTTGTTCTACCTTCTTCTCAAACTGGTGAAGCAAACCTAGATGCAGAGTTAGCTATTCAAGAAACATCAATAGTCCATGTCGATGTTCCCTCTATTGCAGAAAAGGGAAAAGAAAAAGTTATTGATGAAGAATCAGTCCCATATGTTACACCTAAAATTACAACATATTCACATGTAAAATGGATTCCAAGAATATCTAAAAAACTTGAATAATAAGTTAATATGGTTGTTGATGATTATGTTTATGGGGAGAAGAAATAATAGAAAGATGAAGATGATAAAGAAGATAAAAAAGGTCAGAAATAAAAAGAAGGTGAATAAGAAAAAGAATAAGAAGAATATGAACTTTGTGAAGAAGAAATTTAAGTTTAATATGGTAAAGAATAGGTTGTTGAAGAATAAGAGGAATGATAAGAGAAATAAGAAAGTGTTGAGAAGGAAACACAAACTGAAAAATTATCATAGTCATCCTCATGAGCATAATCCTAAAATTTTCCCTCAAAATATGATAAACATGAGAAGTTATAAAGTTTTGAGGGAGAATCATCAATAACAGAAGGGGTAGAGTCATCATCTAACAAATATCTGGAAGATAAAAAATTCAAAGACTAAACCTTATAGAAAAGATGAAACTAATGATGTGAAGATCATGGAGACAACTACTGATATAGTTTTTTAAAATAAAGATGAAAATTTTGATAAGGAATTATTAATATGGATAAAAATATGGGAAAGATAGAGGACGTTGGCACCAATCAAACAAATCCTCCCCATCTTGATCTAATTCTATTAGACTCCACTTGGACAATTTCACAAAAGGGTTTTGACTATATTGTTCAAGAATTGAAAGGTATGGAAGGTATTTTCCCTTATTTACCAAGACTTGAGGAAAAAATCCTTCTTATCCAAGAAAATATTACTCATAAACTCATCTCAATAAAAGTATTTACTGAATATGTGATTCATAATGATGCAAAACTGAAGAAATTACAAGAAAGTTATCAAACCCACAAAAGGTTTTGGAATTCAATGGTGAAATGGTCTAATGAAGTCGATGCTGATATTCAGTCTCATGATGTTCAGATTCAAGAAATAAAAAAAATTTATAGTAGAGTCAACAAATTCTTTTAATCACTTGTAAAAAGGTATATCTGATAGAGTGAAGTCTGTAAAAGAATTCATAGATCAAACTGGTGATCAGACTAATGAATACAATACCTTAAAAATAAATATCCTATACATAAATCTATAAACGTTCAGATTATGTTTATATGAATTTGAAATTTTTGTACTCAGGGAATAAATCAAAGAAATTTTTAATGAAATTAGAAAGTTAAAATCCAAATATCAGATTCTGTAAGACAATGTGAATAAGCTTGAGAAGGATCGCAAAGAGTTTAAAAAGATGAAATTTTTTTTCAAAACATTGATGAAGAAATATTATTTTTCATTTTGAAATCTTGTTTTATTTTTTATTTTTTAAAACATTTTAATCATGTGTTTTTGAATGAAGTAATTTTTTCTTCCAAATACAATTATTTTAATGTTTTTCAACTACCGATTGGAGGAATGTTAATCCATATTTTTTTGGATGACTAGGTAATTCATTTTATTGTTTCATAATTTTTTCTATTCACTAAATTTTTAGGTACATCATACTGAATCCCCAATTTTTTTAAAAAATAATAATGGGGATATATTTTTAATAATTTTTATAGTAAGGGGGGAAATTATTAAATGGGGATATTTCTTTTTATAAATAGAAGTTTTTATATAAATGGAGAGAATATGATCCTTAGGGGGAGATATATTTCAAAGGGGGATAAATTTTCTTAAAGAAAGAACTATTCTATTATTCTATTGTACTCACTGTCATATTCGGAATACTTAAAAACTCATAGGATTTAAGTATTAAAATATAATTATGAATATGATGGGTTTTTAAAGAACAAGTATTGTATGTTTTAAAGCTTTTTTTCCATTTAAGTTTTGGGTTTGTGTTTTCCAAAAAGGTAGATATTGTTGAGTTAGAAGTTTTACTTCTCACTTTTCAATTTCTTTTGTTCGGTAAATCAAAAAGACCTTCTTAAAAAATATTTACTTACTTTTTATATCCAAAAGTGTTTTAGTATGTTTTTGATTAAATTGTTACTTTTTACCATACTTAGAAAAAGATATAAAGTATTGAAAAAATAAAATTTACATTTTTCAGTATGATCATCATAAAGAGTATGTGTCTTGTAAATTAGACTCAACTTTATCAGACTAGAAATAAAACTTTAGTTATGTATATCATACTAAAAAAATCTTTCTAATTAGACTAATACTGGTACTGATAATAATCGAAAAAATACTCATAAAGGTTATCAGAATGATGTTCATAAGGAATCTATTTACAATGACCAATGTTTATAATTGGAATACTGAATACTTGTTTATAATGTCTAGAAAATATTTAACACTATAATGGTGTTAACCAATATGACATTGGACATTCGGTGATGATAAGGTGTCAAGAACTATATATCCAAAGCTATTGTAACAAACTCGGAAATGTGATTGTTCGAAGCTCACCTATAAATACTAGGCCAATTGAAGAGTTAAAAGCTAGGAGATTACATTCGATCTCTGATTTTCATAAGAATACATAATGTGAACATCTCATTCATAATATTTTTATTTATTTAGTGAGATTCATTCTAAAGAAAAACTTCTCATTTTTTTTGTAACGGCCTGGGCAGTGTCTCATTAAGGAATTTTCTTGAAGTTCGGTTCCATCAAACGGTTCCACAAAAATGGTGGAACCAGTCACGGTGGAACCGTGGTAGTGGAACCGATCATGGTCACACACCAAAATGGTGGAACCGTGATGGTGGCACCGCTAATGGTGTCCACCGAACCGGTGGCACCGTGACGGTGGCACCATGACGGTGGCACCGCTTACGGTGTCCCACCAAACCGGTGGCACCACCTACAGTGTTCCACCAAACTGGTGGCACCGTGACAATGACACTATGAAAGTTGCACCGTGAATGTGGAACCTCTTGTGGTGGCATCGTAATCGTGGCACCATTACAGTGTCTCACCGAATGGTGTCCCACCCTTCGTTCTTTTTCCAGTTCCGCTCCCTCAATGTATCTTTTGATGTAAGAGTGTTTTAATACCCCCTTTTAAAGCCTTTTAAAGCCCATAAATGATATCTAAAATCCCCCAAGATTTGGGTGACCCTTGACTTACCAAAACATGTGGATTTTCCTCAGTGTCACACCCTTTTTCCCGTAATTTCCAGTTCTGCCCCTATTGGGTGTTTTCATCTGTTTAAAGAAAACCCTTTAACTCACAACCATTACGGCCACCTCTCTGATGAGAATTATTAAATGATAATTAATTCCATCATGTGTAACCAACCAACCATGTGGTAAAACCATGATCTTCCTTTAAAGCCTTTCAAAATTCATATCCCCTAACTCCAGGATCTCACCTCTTTATCGCACGAGAATTATTTATGTCTTTATTCTTATTGGTTGGATTTTTTCCTTTCCTTGGTGAGTTTGGAGCCCCCCATCCTGAAGTAAGTGGTGCGCCTGTGATGAAGCTTTTCTTCTCACTCTTGGATTCCTTGGAGTTCCTCCCCTGCAAGTCGGGCATCCCTAGTTCTTGGTGCGTGGAGAAAAAATTCGATTGTTGATCATCCAAGTAGGGTTCTGCATTCGTCTATCTTTATTGTGTATCATGCGGGGTGGGTATGCTAATGTTTCTACAGGGATGGATGAAACCAAACCTTAATAAAGATAATAAACGGGCTTTTAAAGAATGAAGGGGCGAGTTTGATGTTTCTGCTACACTCTTTTATCCTTGATTATATCTTGTGGATTTTATGGGATTATGTCCACTTAAAATCATGATCATTATTGTTCCTTCCCTGTGCACTAATGATCCTATATTTTCTGGTTAATTCTATGATTTAATGGTTGTAACATGGTAACTGGTTAATCACGTAAACCCGGTTGATTAAATGGATTCCCAGGGAATAATAATCCTTCTATGGTCACCCCAGTTAACCAAATGGAAGAATAAAAATTAATGAAAGATGGTTTTGAATCTGAAACCTCCCTTGTTCTTTCTTGGTAACATGTTTGGTTGATCTTCTTGATGCTTGTGGGGTGGAATGGGTGGGGATGGGATCCCTTGTTGTGGTGAAGTAATTGGGTTGTGGATCCAAGGTCATGTGGGGCCGTATGGTGGGGATTGGTTTGGTTCTAGTACATTGAGGAATCTCACGGATCCCTTTTGTTGTTGTGACTTTACAAGAGAACTGGGTGTGAATGCTTACATTGCTGCTTGGCTATTTTTACTTCCTTGTATTGTGGCTATGCCTGTTAGTTGCTTGGTGGTGAAGAATTATTTAAATGGAATCACTTGAATATGAAAAAAAATAATGGGTTCAATGGGGAATTGTTTTCTGGGAATGAGTTGTGACTTGGTTGTGGTTGTGGTGCTTCTTATGAATGAATAGTAACGATGGTGTTTGTGTATGGACTGGTTTTGGAACCCCTAGTTTGGGAAGAGTTCTTGATTACCTATATGTATAATTTAGTTCTTATTTTTCTTATTCGTGCCCCACCCAAGTTGAGCACTTTTTGTCGAACACCCCCATTTCAATGGGGGAGGGTGTTTTTTCCAACACTCTTATGAGTGGATGGTTATTAGATCCTTTTCTGCTCACTTTTCTATGTAGACCAAGACTCTTAGGGAAGGTTGTGATGGACTGAGGTCCATTATAGCCCAATATTCTTTGGGTGGGGAACGTTTTGGTGGTTATACCAGGTGTGTGCAGGCAGGTTGTTTCCCATGTGTCTTCGGGATGAGGCCCAGGTGTATTTGGGGGTGGTGGTCGATGTTCTGGCCCAGGTGTCTGTAGCCGTGGTTACGTATGGTTGTGGTCCAGGTTTTTTTGGGTGGTATGTTGTGGTTGTGTTAGCCCAGGTGTGGGCAGACAAGGTATGGTAGTGGGACTGCGGTGAAAATGGCAGGAAAGGTTTGACACGTAGGATGCCTTCAGTATACTATTACTCCCTTCACCCTACCGACGTGCTTGGAAGTCCAGAAGAAGGCTGAAGTGGTGGAGAGGATGCACAAACTAGGAGGTGTTCCGTGAGAGAGGGACCGGTTGGTCTCGTCAAAGGGAAAGGTCGTCAGCAGTAGGCCTCCAACATCAGGGCCTTCTAGGTTTTGGCTAGTGGGGAGTAGGCCCCAGCAGTTCCAGTTTCGATCTACCGGTCCTCACCCTTTACTTTTGAGCCCTTTACTAAGATTCTTAATCTGTGGAAGTCATGGGAACCTTTAGAATCAGTGCCCAGAACAAGTATAGTATAGTGGGGGTGGCCCGGTCCAACACCCACCTCCGCAGTAGTAGTTTTCATCCAGTCCCTTTTATCAACAGTAGTAGGGACAGCGAGCTCCCGCTCCTTCGAGAGCAGACGTTGCGGGAAGAGGCCGACCTCAGGGCGCTCCTCAGGGTCCTCGGCCAGGGTGTGGTTGGGGAGGTAGCTGATAGCCAAGGGGCAGAGGAGCTGGGCATGGGCAGTTACACGCCGTAGAGACAGCTGTTCTAGCAGGTCCAGAAGTCGTTTGAGGTACAATATGTCTGTTTAGCACTCTCGTATCTATCTTGTTTGATTCATGATCTTCTAACTCCCTTTTTGCACCCATTTTAGCCCATGCTTTGGGTCTAGATGTAGAGAGACTTCATGTACCCCTAGTGTTGAGTATGTCAGTCAAAGGTCAGACCAGCTTGTCTCGTGTTTGATGAGAATGTAGACTAATGTTGGGACTACATCAATTCAATGGGCACCTTCTTTTGCTGCAGATGCAGCCGTATGATGTCATTCTAGGAATCGACTGGATATTCTCTATACGTTCTATTATTGGCTTCTTCTGAAGAAATATCGTGTTTTCAGATGTGGGCGGACAATGTGTAACCTTCGTCGGCAAGCGGGGTTTCCAGGAGAGAAGCCAGCAAGTGAAGCCCCTTCTTTCTTTGTTAGTCGAGCTATCAGTAGAGAAGGTGGATACAGATATGGTGGATGTCTCGGGGATTTTCAGTGAGTTCATGGATTTCTCCCATGAGGAGGTGGTGACTCTGCCTCCTCGACATGACGTTGAGTTCGGGATAGACTTGCAACCTGGTGCCCATCCAATTTTGATGGCTCCCTATCAGATGGCACCTTTTGAGCTGCGGGAGTTACGGATTCAGATCGGTGATCTGATGAAGAAGGGTTTTGTTCAACCAAGCATGTCACCATGGGGAACTCCAATATTGTTTGCGAAGAAGGAAAATGGTAGTCTCAAGCTGTACATAGACTACCAGATACTGAATCAGGTAACGGTCAAGAATCGTTACCCTCTCCTGAGGATAGACGGCCATTTTGACCAGTTGAAGGGAGCAAGATGGTTATCCAAGATCGACCTGTAGTTAGGATATCACTAGTTGAGGGTGAAGGAGGGTGAAATCTTGAATACTGCCTTCAGGTGTAGATATGGTCAATTTGAGTTTGTGGTCATGTCATTCGGTGTTATAAACGCACCAGCCATGTTCAAGGGGCTCATGAACTTCGTCTTCCGAGAATATCTGGACTGGTTCATAGTTGTGTTTACTGATGAAATTCTGATCTACTCAAGATTAGAGTAGGATTACACTGAGCATATGATGACAGTTTTATAGGTCCTCTGACAACACCAGCTCTATGGGAAATTGTCCAAGTGCAAGTTCTGGACACAAGAGGTGAACTTCCTTGGACACGTGGTGTTCGAGTTGGGAATAGCAGTTGATCCATCAAAGTTCAAAGTGGTTGTATCTTGGGTAGAACCCAAGAATGTGGAATAGGTTCATAGTTTCCTGGGGAAATCAGGTTACTAGTGGAGATTTTTACCCAACTTATTCTGATTTGCAGCACCATTGACAGCCTTGACCAAGAAAGACCAGGCTTTTGTATGGAGTGAGCAGTGCCAGGTAGCCTTCAGTTATCTAAAGGGTAAATTAGTTAGTTCCCTAGTGCTGAGGTTTCCAGAAGAAGGGGTGAAGTTTGAGGTATTTTGTGATGCTTCAGGCCAAGGCTTGGGGGGTGTTAATGAAATAGCAAAGGTGATCTCTTATGGTCCTAGGTAGTTACATCCCCATGCACGTAACTATGCCACCCATGATTTGAAGCTCGTAGCGGTGGTGTTCACACTAAAGTTATGGAGAAACTACCTCATCAGGTAGCGCTTTGTGACTTCATGGATCACAATATCTTGAGGTATATCTTCTCCCAACGGGACCTGAACTTGCGACAGTGGAGGTGGATGGAGTTTCTTCAGGACTATGACTTCGAAATCTCTTACACTGAAGGTAAGGGGAATGTGGTGGCTGATACCATGGGAAAGAAGTCATAGAAGGATGCAGTTTGACATTTGGTAGATTCTTGGAAGGCGATGGAGGAGTTGGATACCATACACATGTATGCAAGGGTGGTGGATGGTAGAGGTTAATTGTTCTAGATGGCAGTGCAGTCCTATCTATTACAACAGGTGGAGGAGTCTCATTGGGGGGAATTAGAGGCTAAAGTGATGTGTGGTCGTGTTAGCCAGGGAAATGCTCTGGAAGGATGGTCAGAAGATGGGAAGAAACAGATGATGATTCATGGGAAGTTGTGCATCCCAATGCAAATGTGTAAGAGAGTTCTTGGTGAGTTCCAAAACACACCCCTGACGGTGCACCCAAGAGTTTCCAAGATGTATCGGGACTTGAGGGGCCAGTTTTAGTGGCCCAAGGTGAAGCAGGTAGTGGCATAGTTTGTGGTGAAGTTCCTCGTATGTCAGCAGGTGAAGGATGAACACCGCATCCCAGGAGGTCTGTCACACCCTTTAGATGTCCCCGAGTGGAAGTGGGATGACATCTCGATGGATTTCATCGTAGGACTACCCAGAGTTCAAGGGGTTGTGATTCTATCTGGGTAGTGGTGGACCGACTGACAAAATCTGCTCACTTCTTAGAAATCAAGGAGTTGAGTATGGTGGATGACCTAACATAGTGGTACATGGATGAGGTGGTGTGGTTTCATGGAGTCTTGAGGTCCATAGTCTCCAATCAGGATACCTGGTTTACCTCACGGTTCTGGAAATGATTTCAACATGTTTTTGGCACCCAACTATGCCTTAGAACTACTTTCCACCCACAGATAGATGGGAAAACAGAGCACACCATCCAGAAATTGGAGGATATTCTACAAGAATGTGTTTTGGACTTTGGGGGATCATGGGTGCGACACTTGCCTCTAGTAGAGTTTTCCTACAACAATTGTTATCACTCTACCATTGGTATGGCTTCATTCAAAGCTTTGTATGGGAGGTCATGTCACTCAACCTTGTGCTAGAAAGAGGTCGGGGAAGTAGGTGTTCTTGGCCTGGAAGTGGTTCAGAGCATCACGTAGAAGATTCATCTTATACGAGAGAGGGTGAAGGTGGAACAGGACCGGTAGAAGTCATATGATGATAATAGGTGGAGAACCTTTGTGTTCAAGGTTAGGGACCACATGTTCTTCAAGGTCTCCCCTTGGCATGGAAAATGGAGGTTTGGTAGGGGGAGTAAGCTTTCTCCTAGGTTCTTAGGATCCTTCGAGGTGTTGCGGTGGGTCAGTGAAGTGGCTTATCAGCTAGCGCTACAACCACTGCTACTGAGGGTGCACGACATCTTCCATGCGTCTCATCTTCATCGGTATCTACATGATGATTTGCACATCCTCGATTGGGTAAGGCTAGATATCAAGGATGGGACAATGTTTGTAGTGTTACCAGTGATAATCGAAGGTCGTGAGAAGAAGGTGCTTGTGGATTAACCATTCCATTGGTTTGTGTGTTATAGAGGCATGGTGGACTCGAGGAGAATACCTGGGAGCAGGAGCCACAGATGCACGCCCAGTACCCAAAGCTATTTTGAGTTTTGTTCTATTTTTCTTCTTACTTGTTTGTGATGTAGTTCTTAGCCTTGTTAACTATGAATGTGTCATTTTCCATGTTCTATAAATGTGTGTGAAGGGTACTGACAGTGGGGAAGGGAGGACCCGATCCCTAATCAATATGCATTAGATTGGATGTGATTAAACCCTTTCGGGCTAGTCAGTGACACCAAAAGTGGATAGTATATTGACATGGGGTGAAGGACTCCCTGATCCATATGTCTGGATAGTGACACCTTTATATGTTTGTGTGGTTACTTGAGGGAGAGGTGTTCCAAGGTGTCGAGGGGGTTTACTCCTGAGAGGTATCTTTTGAGGTGGTTGTCCAGACCCCTCTCTTCTCTTCGGGTCTAGTTTAAATTCTTGAGGAAGAGAATAATTTGAGAGGTATCTGATATAACGGTATAAGAAGTGGATCATTAAGGAATTTTCCTGAATCTCGGTTCCATCAAATGGTGGAACCAGTCATAGTCGCACATCAAAATAGTGGCACCCTAACGGTGGCACTACACACAGTGTTCCACCAAACCGGTGGCACCGTGACTATGTCACTACTTACAGTGTTCCACCAAACTGGTGGCACTGTGACGGTGAAACCATGATGGTCACACCGTGACAGTGGCACCAGTTATGGAGGCACCATGACTGTGGCACTGTTACGGTGTCTCACCGAACAGTGTCCCACCCTTCATTCTTTTTCTAGTTCTGCGCCTTCAATGTATCTTTTGACGTAAGAGTTTTTTAATACCCCCTTTCAAACCCTTTTAAATCCCATAAATGATATCTAAAATCCCCCAAGATTTGGGATACCCTTGACTTACAAAAACATGTGGATTTTCCTCGGTGTCACACCAATTTTCCCATACTTTCTAGTTCTGCCCCTATGAGGCATTTTCCTCTATTTAAAGGAAACCCTCTAACTTATCGCCGTTATGGACACCTATTTGATGAGAATTATTAAATGAAAATTAATTCCATCATGTGTAACCACCCAACCGCGTGGTGAAACCATGATCCTCCTTTAAAGTCGTTCAAAATTCTTATCCCGTAACTCTAGGATCTCACCTCTTTATCGCATGAGAATTATTTCTTTCTTTCTTCTTCATGGTTGGATTCTTTTCCTTTATTTGGTGAATTTGGAGCCCCCCTTCCCAAGGCAAGTGGTGCACCTATGATGGAGGTTTTCTTCTCACTCTTGGATTCCTCGGAGTTCCTCACTTACAAGTCACGCATCCCCAGTTCTTGGCACGTGGAGAAAAACTTCAATCTTGGATCATCCAAGTAGGGTTATTCATTTGTCTCTCTTTACTATGTATCATGTGGGGTTGGTATTCTAATGTTTCTATGGGGATGGATGAAACCAAACCATAATGAAGATAATAAACAAAATTTTAAAGAATGAAGGGGTGAGTTTGATGTTTCTGATGTATGATTTTATCCTTGATTATATGTTGTGGATTTTATGGGCATATGTCCACTGAAAATCACGGTCGTTGGAAGTCCTTCACTGTGCACTAATGATCCTATGTTTTTTGGTTAATTATATGATTGAATGGTTGTCTCATGAGAACTGGTTAATCACGTAAACCCAGTTGATTAAATGGATTCCCAGTGAATAATAATCCTTCTGTGGTCACCCCAGTTAACCAAACAGAAGAGGAAAAATTAATGAAATATGTGTTTGAATCTGAAACCTCCCTTTCTCTATCTTGGTAACATGTGTGGTTGATCTTATTGATGCTTGTGGGGTGGCATGGGTGGGGATGGGATCCCCTATTATGGTATATTCATTGATTTGTGTATCTAAGTCCATGTGGGGCCGTATGGTGGGGATTGGTTTGGTTCTAGTACTTTGATGGATCTCACAGATCCCTTTTGTTGTTGTGACTTTACAAGAGAACCAGGTGTGAATTCTTAAATTGCTGCTTGGCTGTTTTTCTTTCCTTTGCTTGTGGTTGTTCCTGTTAGTTTCCCAGTGGTGAAGAATTATTTAAATGGAATCACTTGAATAAGAAAACAAGAATGGGTTCAATGGGGAATTGTTTTTTGGGAATGAGTTGTGACTTGGTTATGGTTGTGGTGATTATTATGAATGAATAGTAACAAGGGTGTTTGTGTATGGGCTAGTTTTGGAACCCCTAGGTTGGGAAGAGTACTTGATTACCTATATGTATAATTTAGTTTTTATGTTTCTTATTTTTGCCCCACCCAAGTTGAGAATTCATGCCGAAATCCCCAATTTCAATGGGGGAGGGTGTTTTTTCCAACACTCCTATGAGTGGATAGTTATTAGAACCCTTTCTGCTTCCTTTCTCGAGTATCCCAAGATTCTTCGGGCAGGCTGTGATGGCCTGAGGTCCATTATTGCCCAATATTCTTCGGTCAGGGAACGTTGTGGTTGTTACCCCAGGTGTGTGAAGGCAGGTTGTTTCCCAAGTGTCTTTGGGATGAGGCCTATGTGTCTTTGGGAGTTGCAGTAGTTGTTCTAGACCATGTGTTTGCGGGTGTGGTTACGTATGGTTGTGGACCAGATGTTTGCAGGTAGGATGTTGTGGTTGTGGTAGCCCAGGTGTGTGCGGTCAGGGTATGGCTGTGGGACTATGGTGAAAATGGCAGGAAAGATCTGACGCGTAGGACGTCTTCAATAACCAGTGTGAAAGTGGTACGGGGTACTCAAACATCGATGTGTTATTACTATTCACCTTACTTGACATGATTTGTTTGGAGAGTGTTCCTTGTAGTGGTTTGGGTGGATAGTTTCCTTATTAGGTGCTTGGTTATCTTCTTTTCTCACAAGTCATTATAATGTATCCCCACTTGTGCACGATAGCTTTTGGTTCTCCCTACTGAGTATACCTGTATACTCACCCTCTGTATATAAAACTACTTTTAGGTTTCTAAGAGGAATTCATGGATCGTGTGGGACTATATTAGTTCAGATGTTGGGACAATTGTTGTTTCTATTTTCCTTTCTTTGGAATTCACATTTGGAGTTTTCTTGTATTGTAGTACTTATTATTTGAAACATGCATATGGGAAAGGATTTTTTTGGGATTTTCTTTTACTTCTAGTTTTGGTGTTGTTTGAGACTTACTATCTTATCTCCTGATCCTACTAAATAAAAAGGGTAATGCCTTCCATTTTTCATATGATTTCATACCTTTGGTGCTAGTCGCCACTCAGGGACCTATTGAAGGCGGATCTCGGGGGTCATTATCTCTCCTTCAACTTGAAGAAGGAAGGGTCTAGAAAATATGTTGTCTCTTCCCTCACCTTGGTGAAGGCGGGTCGTGAAAATTTCTCATTAATTTTTTTTGTAACTGTTAACTGTGTCCTATTGTTGTGATTACGATCAATGGATTTTAAGTATAAAAAGGAAAAGAACATGATCTATAGACCAAGGGTTCATAGGGATCATGATATAGAGAATCTGATCCATCAGATTGAGTGTTTCTAGGGCTAGGAAGATAGATAATCTCATATTTTCATCAAGGGCTTCTGGGGATAGGAAGACACAACCGATATACATATGAAGGAATTTCCTTAGTTTGGAAAGACATACTTTTCTATAAGTATAAAGTAGGGGATACCTTTAGCCAAGATTATTGGAAACCATTATCTTTAGGTCAAAATAGGTTTATCTTTTAAATAGATTATAATTCATTGTTACATTTGATAGCTATTGCATTACTTTTTTATTAAAAGTTTTACAATCCCTTGTGCATGTTTATGGTTGTTTTATCATAATAAGAATGAATATGATAAATAATATTAATCGGATCTACTGAGAATATGATACACTCTAATATAATCAAATCATTCATGATTATGATCTTTATACTTTGATATTGTCAGAATCAATCTAATTATGCTACTCTGATAAATGGAAAGAATATGAACCCAATAAAACATAACTTAAAGAGGTTTTGTGAATTGTTTTGTTTAATTTTTTACAAATTTTTTAACTTACAATTCACCCCCCTCTTGTATGTTTAGCCAACTAAAGAAAATTATTATGATCTTAATATCAATATCCATGATATTGATATGAAAAATGAGTTATTTAATCTGAAAATATATTTTTAGAAAATAAAAAACAAAAACTAATGATTTTTTAGAGAAAAAATGTTTTTTATTTTTTATGAGAATGAAAAAATTGTATAGGTGACACATTTGTATTATTTTTTTTTATTTTAAAAATTAATTCTAACATATTTTTTAAAATATTATTTAACATGATTTTATTAAATGAAAATAAAAAACATTTTCTAAAACCCAACACATTCTGACATTTTTTTTTATTTTTCAAAAAGGGCATAATTTGTATTTTCATTTACTAATAAATATTTTTTAATCTATATTATCTGATACATTATTATAATTAAAATTTAAATATTTTTATATATGTTAAAAATTAAAATTCTAGGTATAAATAATTCACGTGATTACAAACGCATTTTTATTTTTCATTTAAATAAATAAAAACCAAGAACTAGAAATCAACAAAAAAATGAAATGCATAAGTATGAAATGCAGGACCAAATAGAGCATGTAAAAAAATTCTTGATTTAAATTGATCAATCAATAAAATAGAATGAAAATATAAACCAAAAAGTGAATAATTATAAAATGAAATAAAATTTATATGAGAGTACATGTGCTTAAAAAAATCACAAATCACATGGGTGAGGAAGTTCACAATCATTCTGAAGAACAAACAGTTTCTAAAAAATTGCACAAAAATAGTGAATTCTCACAAAAAAGTCACTATTAAATAAGATATATATTTTTAATAAACTAAATTACAAAAAAAACATTCAATATTCTCCTCATGCACCTAGCAGCTGGCTGGGGTAGAGATCGGGTGGGAGAGAGAGATGACGTTGTCAGTGCATCATAAGGGGGAAGTGGGGAGGGACCATAGGTGAAGGGGAGGCACCATCAGTGGAGTAGTGGGGAAATGAGGTGGGGTGGCATGGAGTAGGTGTAGTTTATGAGGATGTAGGTAGGGGAAAGTAGTAGCATAAAGGAGGAATTCATGTATACAAATCCAAATTTTTCAACAATTATCGGATATGAACCATTTAATATATGTTTATTTAAAACCCGAATCTGAACATCAATGAATAATTGAAACCTAAACCCATTTAAATGTATATATAAACATTGGAAAATTATATTGGGTTTGGGATCAAAAAACTGGCCCATTTATTAATTGGATCTAGCCGGACTAACCCTGATCCGGCCCATTTACTAATCAGGCATTGAAAAAAAAACACATTTATTAATCTAATTTGACCGGACTAATCCTGAAACGACCTGTTTACTAATCAGGGCTTGAAAAAAACTAATTTTTATATAATAATTAGTAATTTGAAATATTAAATTCATTGTATTGTAATTTTTAAAAAATAAACTTATAGTGTAGCTTAATTAGGTCTAGTGGTTCAAGTATTAGGTCAGCTATTGAAGTCTAAAGTTGACCCTACTATTAGTCAGGATTTTTAAATTTAGATTCATTTAATAATTGAGCCTAAAAAATTAGGCCATAATGGGGTTTTTTAGGTTGGGGCCTATCAAGTTGAGTGAGCACTCATACCCATTTATGGGCCTATTTAAATACATGTTTATATTTGTTGTTTCTAGTTTTTATAATAATTTTTAGGATAAAACTCTTTTAAAAATAGAACATAATTATACCATTTTTATAATTTATTATAATAATAATAATTTATATTATATTCAGTTTATGGGTACCCTATAAGAGGTACCCAAACAGAACCTGATTAATAATTATTTATTATTTTTTAAATCTAGACCCAACCCAAACCCGGTTCAGAGGCACCTGATCCCAGTTTTGTTAGGTCAGGTAGGGCCAAATACTTGATTATCATATACTTATTGTCATCTCCATGGATGACTATAAATATGTATATATAGAAATTTATAAATTCTTGAAAAAAAATACAATTTTCTATATATATATATATATAGTTAGCCTTGGAGATGACAATAAGTATCTAATAATCGAGTATTTGGCCCTACCCCACATGAAAAAATCTAGATTGGGTGCCTCTGAATCGGGTTTGGGTTGGGTACGGATATAAAAAATAATAATTGATTATTAATTAGTTTGGGTTAGGGTACCTCTTATAGGGTAAATTTAAATTGGATATAATATAATTTTTTTATTTTTAATAAATTATAAAAATGGTGTATTTATATTCTAGTTTTAAATTAATTTTATCCTAAAAAATAGTATAAAAACTTTAAATAATAAATATAAACAAGCATTTAAATAGACCCATTAATGGGTTAGAGGTATCTCTCAACCTGATAGGCCCCACCCTAAAAAGATCCCCATTAGGGCCTAATTTTTTAGCCTTAATTACTAAACATTCCTAAATTTTAAATCCTGATTAACATTAGGATCGAGTTCAGACTTAAATAGGTGACCTAATACCTAACCAACTAGACTCTTTTAAGATATAATATAAGTTTAATTTTTTAAAAAATTACAAAACAATGAATTTAATATTTTAAATTAATGATATTATATATAAATGTGTTTTCTTTTCAAGACACAATTAGTAAACAGGTCAGGTCAGGATCAGTTTGGCCAAACCTAATTAATAAATGTGTTTTTTATGGCCCCATTAGTAAAAAGATCATATCAAGGTCTGTCCAGTAAGATCCAATTAATTAATGGGTCAAGTTTTTGATCTTGAACCCGAAATACCTAACCCATGTTCATATATACATTTAAATTGGTCTAGGTTTTAAATATGCATTGAGGTTCGAATTCGGGTTATAAATAAACAAATATTAAATAAGTCATATGTGATAATTATTGAATGGTTTTGGATTTGTATACATGAATTCCTCATTTCTGGTTCCACCTTCCTCTCCCTACCTCTTGGACGACTCCACCTTGTCCACTCCACCATGCCTCATTTCCCTACCATGCCATTGGTGGTGCCTACCCTTCACCTTAGGTCCCTCCCTGCTTCCCCCTTTGATCCACCAGAAACATCCTCTCTCCCTTCCACTCGATCACTACCCCATCCAACTACTAGGTGCGTGGGGAGATGATTGAATGTTTATTTTTTGTAATTTAGTTTATTATCGATATATATATTGGTAAATCAAGACTTCTATGAAAGAATTTTCAATTTTTGTGCTATTTTTCAGAAATTGTTTTTTCTTTGGAGTGATTCTGTACTTCCTCACCCATGTGATTTTTGATTCTTCAGTAATCACTCATAATATCTTATACATTTCAATTCATTTTATAATTATTTACTCTAAGAATTGTATTTTTATTCTTTTTTATTGATTCATCAATTTTTAATCAATAATTTTTTATTTAAATGCTCCATTTGATCCTACATTTCATACCTATGGCTTTCTTTTTTTGTTGATTTTTAGTTCTTGGTTTTCATTTATTTAATTGAAAATTGAAAATTCATTTGTAATCACTTAAATTATTTCTACCTAGAATTTTCATTTTTAACATATAGAAAAATATTTCAATTTTAATTATAAAAATGTATTAGATCATATAGATGAAAAATTATTTGTTCGGAAATTAAAATACAAATGATACCATTTTAGAAAACAAAAAAGGATAGATTTTGGTTGGTTTTGGAAAATATTGTTTACTTTTGGTTTATAAAATCATGTTAAAAAATATTTTAAAAAATATGATAGAATTAATTTTTAAAATTAATAAAAATAAATACAAATGAGTCACCAAGATAATTTTTTTCATTCTCATCAAATATGAAAAATATTTTTTATCTACCAAAAAAAATTAAGTTTTCATTTATTATTTTCTAAATAAATATTTCTAGATTACATAACTCATTGTTAGTTTTCAATATTAGAGATATTGATATTAGGATTGTAATAATTAGCTTCATATGGTTAAACATACAAGAGGGGGTGAATTGTAAGTTAAAAAAATTGTTTAAAATTTAAACAAAACAATTCACAAAACCTCTTTAAGGAAAGTTTTATCGGACTTAGAGTTTTTCCTTTTATCAGAGTATCATAATTTGATTGATTCTGATAATATCAAAGTAAAAAAATCATAATCATGAAGGATTCAATTATATCATAGTGTATCTAATTCTCATTAGATTCGAATAATAGTATTTTTTGTTTTCAGGATTATTATGATAGTACAATCATTACAATTCATAGTGGAATATAAAACATATAATCAACAAGTAATAAAATAGCTAACAAATGTAAGAATGAATGAAATGATATATAAAAGATTAAAATATTTTAACCAAAAGATAAATGTAGCCAATGACTTTACTAAATTTATCCCCTATTTTATACTTACAAGAATGTGTGTCTTTCCTAACAAAGGAAATACCTCGATACAATGATCGGATCTATCTTTATATCCCTAGAATCCATTGAAATGAATATTGAATTCTCTACTTTGCTAGACTAGGAATCCCTTAATCTGATGGATTAGATTCTCTATCTCATTATCCCTATGAGATCTCAATCAACACATCATATTCTACATCTTCTTATCCTCATAATCCCTCAATTTTAATCACAATAATTAGACACACCTAACAGTTAAAAAAAATTCTTAAGGAGATAACCTGATGAGGTTTCCTTTATAACAACTCTCTCTAAATAAATAAAAAGATTATGAATGATATTTTCACACTAACTATTCTTCTAAAAATTTAAGAGTGAATGTAATTGACCAACTTCATACTCTTCAAGTGACATGGTATTTATAAGAGAGATTCCAACAGTCACATTTCTGAGTTTATTGCGACAACTTTAGATAGCTATCGCTTAACATCTCATCGTAATTAAATGTCCAACGTCATCTTGGTTAGCACCAATTTTTACATACATTAGAAACAAGAATTTTTTATTTTGATTATAAATATAGGTCATTCTGAAGAACTTCCTTAGAAATGTCATTACAATAACCTTTATAGGTATCATTTTCATTTTTATCGGTACCGGTATCAGACTGATTATCAATAATTTTTTCAGTATTAGAGACATAAATAAAGTTTGATTTCTATTCTAATAAAGGTCAGTCCGATTTACTGAACACATACTCATTATGACGATCGTAATGAAAATTTTAACGTTTATTTTCACAATACTTTAGAAATTTTTTCTATTTAAGGTAAAAAAGTAGTGTTTTGTACAAAAAAAATACTAAAACACCTTTAGACAAAAAAAATTAGAAAATTTGTTTTTATAAAGTTTTTGTGATTTCCAAAACAAAAGGAATATAAATTGGATAATTAAAACTTATGACTCAATAATATCCCCCTTTTGTAAAGTGAAAACCCAAGACTTAAAAACTTAATTCCCCCTATTTAAAACTTCATATTCAAAATTATACTTTGATACTTAAATACCCCTATTTTTACAAGTCTTCTGAATATGATTGTGAGTAAGATGGAGTAATATAATAGTTATTTATTTAAGAAAAATTCTCCCCCTTAGAAAAATATCTACCCATAAGGATTGTATTCTACCCCTTTGCATAATAACTTCCCTTGGTAAAAATAAATCTCCCCATTTAATACTTTCTCCCCCTTTCTATAAAAATTATTTAAAATATCTCCCCCATTGTGATTTTTCAAAAGGAATTGGGGATTTAGTATGATGTACCTGAAAAGGTGGTTAATAGAAAAATTTATGAAACAATACAATGATTTGAATAATCATCCAGAAAAACATGAAAGAAAATTCAACCAATCGGTATTGGAAAAACATTCATACAATTTTATTCAGATGAAAAAGAAATTTATTCATAAACACGTGATTCAGATGTTTGAAAAAAATATTTCAAAAAGAAAATTAATGTTTCCTAATCAATTTTATGAAAAATGTTCTCATCTTATTAAACTATTTTTTATCCTTCTCCAGCTTCTCCACTTTTTCTTCCATAATCCAATATTTAGCTTTTAACTTTTTCACTTCTTTGGAAAGTTCTTTGTTCTGTTCCCTAAGTACAAAATTTTCATCTTCAAAAAAATATAATCTTTTCATTTCTAGCTTTATGTATCATATAATGGTTTTTAAGTTATTTACTTCATTAGTTTGATCATCAGTTTAATATTTGAATTCTCCAACAAAATTCTCTCTGTTAGCCATATCTTTTGATAACTGGTTAAATTAATTTTATGACTCTACCATCAAATTTTTCATTTCTTTAATTTTATCATCAAGTGATTTAATATTGGTGTTGAATTCATTGGTCCATTTCACCATTTAATTACAATAAATTCTATGGTTTGAGAACTTTATTACAAGGTCTTCAGTTATGCCTCAATAAGAATCACTGATTCAGTCAACACATTTATTAAGTTCAATTTTTGAGTAATATTTTCTTGGATAAGATTTATTTTTTCCTCAATTCTTGGGAAATAAGGGATAATACCTTACATAATTTTCAAATAATGAACAATGTAGTCAAAACCCCTTTGTGCAATTGTTCTAGGTGAGTCTGATAGCTCTAGATCAGGCTGAGGAGGCTTTTTCTGACTAGTTCCAACACCATTTATCTTTCCCTTATTATTATCCACATATAATACTTATTTATCAGATTTTAAATATTTCTTTGAAAAAACTATATCATAATTTATCTCCATTATATCTACATCATCAGTGTCTATTTTTTCATAAGGTTTATTCAATGAATTTTTATCTTTTTGATCTTTGTTAAATGATGACTCTACTTCCTCTGTTGATGAGGATTCTTCCTCATAACTTTAAGAATTCTCAACTTTATCATATTTTGAGGGAAAAATTAGGGATGATGTTGATTACGATGGAAATAATCAGATTAATCATAATATTATATAACTAATGTTACTTTTAAACCATTTTAAAATAAAATGGAATTTTATAAATCCATGAAAAAAATATACTTTTAAATAAAAATTAATAATTTCACTATTCACTAGAAAATAAATATTTTTATTACCAACATAAGATAATTTTGATTATATGATTTCAAAAATCATAACCTTTTCATCAAATTAAATTTCTAAAATTTCCATAAATTAATTATAACATTCAATCAAAAAAATTAATAATACCCATTTTAAAAGAAAATGTATTTTTGAAGAATAAAATGACCTTAATAAAAATTGAGTTCTTATTTCCTAAGAATTAATTAATAATTTTTTTTGAGTAAAAACTTATATATATTTCAAAATTTGGTAAATATTATTCATACCCTTCAATTCAACAATTATACAATAACTGATACATAATAATATTTCAATAGTACAATGCGGTTTTTTGAAACTCAGTGTTACATGTAAAGAAAACTATCAAAGAAATTAAATTTATTTTTATGTAATTATATCATAAAATATCGAGGAATTAAAATTAATTTCATTTTCACATTGTATACATCTCTCAAAAAAATGTGTCCTCAGATAGAGGATGGGGCATAGAGAATGAGCAGGATTCCTTACACATCAGTGTTAGGATTTGTCATGTATGTTATGTTATATATGAATATTGATGTTTCCTACACCTTGAACATTGTAATGATGTAAAAATTCTTTAATATAACAAATCTTATTTTATATTGACTATTTTATTATGATCACAAAAAAAGACTAATAAATTTCATAAGGACATTACACATCATGCATAATTATGGACTAGTACAAGTAGGAATTGTAAAGGGATATAGAATTGGAAGAATAGTAAATTCTGTATAAAATATTCCATAGGCTTTAATTCTACCGAGAAGATCACCCATTCCAAATATATCATAAAAATGAAGAGAATCATTAGGAAAACAAATGACATTATCAATGGATGTGTAAGAACCTTTATAAGTGAAGTAGTGAATGATGAAGTTTGAATCATGGTGTATTTATAGGGAAATATGGTTGTTTATCATGAGTAATATTGGATAATATGGATGACGGGAATTACGACCATTAATCAATAATATAGTTGGTTATTATTTTTGTTGGTTATGTAGATTCATTTAAGTGACCGTCAAGATTATTTTATGATATAATCAAAATAGCCTATTTTGATATAAATATTTTTTATGGTAATTTTATAAGTTTTAAATAAAATTTATTTCCATTAAATAATCTTATAAAACACTTTTTAAATGCTATATGTTAATGAAGTCTTAAGCAATTTTTCTAATGGCCAAACAGTTTTCTATGTCATAAAAACTATTAATTTTCAACCAAGAAATATTTTTTAATTTAAAAGTATAAATTATCATATTTATATAATTATTTTGATAAAATAAATATTTTTTTAATAATTCAATTGAAATTTTATTAGGGTTAAGTTATGGTTATTTTATAAAAATGTTGATTTTTGGGTTAATAAGAGAAAATAGCATTTTTTATGTAATAGAATAACTCTTTTGATATAATTAGAATACAGTCATGATTTAAAAATTATTAATCCTTATTATTTATCAAAAATTATTTAATTAATAACATAATACATAATTCATTACATTTATAAACACATGCGTAGCATTTTGAAAACCACAATTTTATCTTTTCTAAAAAAACTATTTTTATGAGTTATATGTGTTTCACAATTAAAAATGACAAAATTAAATTGGTGTTTTAGGTTTATAAGATCCTTAAACATAATTTCCAACATTAATTATTAACAAAATTATTTTAAAAAATTCAACCCAAAATTGGTTAGCTTTGAATACAAAATAATCATTATTAAATCACTTAAAATCACCCCTCCTTAACTATAAATACCCACCATTCCAACCTCACTATCCACAAAAAAGACATTTATCATAATTACACTCTCAATTCCCATATAAATAGTCTCTCCAAGGTGGTTATAAGTTTTTTAGAATTATCCCTCTAGCTTTAAAAAGTGTCCTTCCAATGTAAGGGATTTCTTCCTCCTTTTTTTCAATTCAAGTACTTATTTTCTATAAGTATTATGATTCCCAATTTATTGTATTGAAATGTGTTTATAAAAAAAATCCATAATTGTATGTATGATTTTTTTTAATTATAGTTTTATTTTCCCTCTCATTAAACCCATTCCAATACTCATTTGTATACCTGCTGCATAGCCAAAATAAACCCTTGATTTTCTGAGCAGTATTATCAATCCATGAATACCCAACCATATTTTCATTCAAGGGTATTCATTATAATGTATATTTAAAATATTTATTGGGTAAATCCATTTATGAAACCCAAATTCCCTAATCTTGGGTTATAAATGATATGAACTTATGATTTTTGATCAATGCTGCACACATAATATAAGACATAAGAAGGGTGCACCCTGATAGTTCTCCAATGCATTGGGTAAATAAATAATCTATAAAGATAAAATTTTCATGATTCCTCGGAAGAATACCTTGGTAATGATTTATTATACCATGGTCAAAATCATGAGTAATATATTTTACAACATCTTAGTGATAAGCTATGGTGATATGTTTATGAATGTCTCATTGTTTATGGTATTGCCACATTTCATTATTATGAATAATATTTATATGTTCATGTACTTACATTATTCATAATGTTATTATGTACATGGTCTTATTTTATGCTTCATGTATTGCCTATAATGTCCTCTTTTATTGTTTATACCTTACTGGGCTTTATGCTCACCCCTTTCATTTGATAAATGTCCCCATGGAATCCCATGTAGTGAGATGATATAGGATGGGAAAATAAGGAATCCTTTGAAGAGGATTTTGTATATGTTTTTTTTATACAATGTATGTCATATACTATGTACCTAGTTTCCAAGAAACTAAACCTAAAAAATTACTTCAAAGTTATTAATGTAATATTTGTTAAGTAATTATGTTAAAAGAAATATATTTAAAAGGTGGGTCACCATAAGAATCATAAGAAGATATCAAATAGAGCCTAGGGAGATGCATTATATGGATGTAAATTATAATTATATTTACCTTCCTTGTATGTTAATTTTTTAGTTTTGGTGTTGGAGATGCTTGAATGAGTCCTAGAGCAGTTTTGGAGAAATTTGGATATTAAATTATATAAGTAGGTTGAATACATGATATATAAATATTACATGCCATGTAAATGTGGTTCATGACTTGTGAAGGAAGGTTCATGGGGTGTTACACAATGTGTATATTTTCAGGGTTAAATAATAAAAAGGTGATTCACTTTCAACAAAACATAACCCTAACATGTACATGATGTGTAAATGGATTAGACACCATGTAAATCCCCTATGTAGCGTGTTTTAAAGGTTTCAGTGCTTGGTTTTTTGTCAAACATTATACTCTCTCTCTCTCTTTCTAGTTGGCTAGCAGCACCCCTTTTAATCATTTTGAGATTCCTTTTGATGAGGATTGGTTCTTGACTTCCCATCTTCGATCTGGGGATGATTTGTGGTTCCTAATGGTGCAGTTGTGGGTTGCAAGTGTTCTACTTCACCCCTAGGTGCGCAGTGAGTCGGAAATGCTTCTTTGAGGTAGGGAATCCCTTATTTCTCATTATTGTGTATCAAGAAGGAGGGATTTACTTTTTTATATATGGGTTAAGGTTGTGATGGATTAATAAAAAAATAATGAATTTGTTAAATTAAAATTAAGGGGGGAAAGGGGAATTATTCTTCAATTTTTACATCTTTGTTATTATTGTGATATTATTGATTGTACTAGATTGATGCCCCACTGAAAATTGTGGTCATTGGGGGATTTTTTGGAATTATATGATATGTGTTGTGATTTTTGTGACTGTTGTAATTTTTTTGATATCACCCAAATATGGAAATTGGATAACCACTCATATTTTTCTAATAAAATGGTTTCCCCAAGATTATGGTTTGTGGGATAACACCCTTAAAATAATGTGGCATGTGATAAAATCCCTTTTTTAATATGTAAAATAATCTTTATATGTTGTGATGTGTGGCCGTGCTAGTCGGACTTTGATGTGTAGTCGATGTGTGGTTAGGGAATGTGGGGCTGTTGGTTTGTTTGGTCATTATTTTGGGCTGGAGAGGTGGTTTTTTGGTTCATTCTTTTGAGTCAGTGATGTGGGTTTTTTTAATGTGTTTTGGGTGGTGAAGTGGTGGTTTATTTATTCTAGATACCTAGGTAGTGATGGAATAAATATTTAGTTAATATTTTTTTACATGACATGACTTTTTTGGTTAACGGGATGGAATAGATAATGAATAAATAAATGATGAGTTGTGTGATTAAATTTTATTGATGATAAATAATGAAATTAATTGGATAGATAATGGGAATTTATTGGAAATGTGAAATGGGGTTTTTGGATTGTTTTGTGGTGTTATGCATTTAGAGGTGGCATCAAAAGTGATGATGATGTGAGTTGGTTTTTGTTTCATTGTGAACTCGTAGGTTGGGATTGTGTGTGGATATACATATATAATTGTATATTATTTGTTATTTATATGTGCATCGCACCCACATCGAGCACTATGTGCTGACACACTCATAGTCACGCAGGGGGTATTTTCCTAACATCCGATAAGGAGGATGGATGGCTGGGTACCTAATATTTCCCACGCTATATTCTAAGTGAGGTAGGTATTTCACAAACTATGATGTATTTAGTTTTTTTAGTGATTTAGATTGTAGTTGGGATATCCTAGGTTTTTTCTTGTGAGATTTAATATCCCTGGTGTTTTCAGGTGAGATATCATTGTGCTTGTGGGGTAGCTTCTGGTAGGGGTTATGCATGGTAAGAGGAGGGAATGAGCTTTAGGTCCTACATGTTCATGATACCATACTACTTTGGTTATGGAATTGGTTTTTTTATGGACCAAGTTTTTTCATGGAAGGTGTGATGTGGTCGTTCTTGTGGGGCGATGAGCCTAACTATCTTCAGGCGAGGTGTGTTGTGATAGATATTTTGTGGAGGTGTGGTATTTGGAGGAGATGGGAGTTCAGAATGTATGATGTTGGGTTGTGAGGGTGTAATACCAGTGAGAAACTAGTGTGGGGTACCCTTATCAATGTTATTCTTATTATATTATATAACATGTCTTGTGTTATTTGGTGAACGTGCCTTGTTGAGGTTAGGTTGGATAGTTGACCTGTTTAGGTGTCATTGGTTCTAATATTTTATCACGAGTGAATTAGTGTGATCTATTCACATTTAAACGAGAGAGTTTGGTTTTCCTATTGAGTATACTTGTATGATCACCCTACATATATAAATTGTTTTTAGGTTTCTAGGAGGATTACATGGACCATGTTGTACATTAATAGCCCAGACCTTAGGATAGTTGTTATGTCGATAATTTAGCTTTTCTTTTGGGTATTTTATTTAGATAATTTTATATATATTGGTTTTATTTATACATTTATGTGGGATGGTTTTGGTTTCTTTTATATTATGTCATGGAATTTTTTGTGGATGTTTCATCTTATCTCTTGATCTCTTTTACGTTATAGAGGGTAATGCCTCCCACACATTATATTTTTATGCCCTTGGTTTTACTCGCCAACCTAGGTCCTACTGGAGGTAGGAATTATGAGTCATTATCTCTCTCCCATCATTATTGATTCTTTTGTGGGAGGGGATGGTGGAGTTGTATCATAGAATGAGAGATAAGGTTCATCTTTTTTGTGAGAGGTTTAAACCAGTGAAAGATCAGCAAAAGTCTTTTGCCGATCATAGGAGGTGACCCTTGGAGTTTCAGTTTAGGGACTATGTGTTCTTAAAGGATTCCCCTCAACATGGGAATCAGTGGTTTGGTAGGGGGAGTAATATTTATTCTTGGTTCATTGTTCCCTTTAAGGTGTTGGGGTGAGGTGGTGTATTGGTTAGTATTGCCATCAAATCTAGATAGGATCCACAATGCCTTCCACATCTTCTATCTTTGTCAGTATCTTCATGATGAATCCCATGTCATTTACTAGGGAGATTTGGATATCAAGTATGATGCGATGTTTGTGGAGCATCCACTAGAGATCCTAGATCTCCAATAGAAGGCGCTACATGGATGAACTATTCCTTTGGTTTGTGTTATGTAGAGGAATGGTAGTCCAGAGGAGAGTACATGGGTGTGAGAGACATAGATGTGTGCCTAGTACCTAGACCTATTTTGTGTTTTGTTTTCTATATTTTTTTTTATTTTTGAGATGTTTGAGACCTTTTTGTTTTATCTAATAATTTTTCCCTTTTTTATGATGTATGATGTGTGATAAAGTCCTGACATATGAAAATGGGATGACCTGATTCTTAATCGTGATTATTTAACTGTGATGCAATTAAACTCATGTAGGTGAGTATGTTCCACCCAGAGAGGATAGTATCTTCATATGGAGGGTGAAATTTTATGAACCATGTGTTTGGAACGGTGTGTTTCATTAGTTTTAGTGGTTGTTTGTTTGGACTGCATAGATGATGGATGGTTATAGTGATGTGATTATTTAAGAGGATTCAGTTACGGTTGTTCATGGATGAGTTTTTGGAAGAAATAATGTGGCCATTTGGTTTGGTGTGTTTGGTTAGTGGTAGTGTTGAGGTATGATGAGATCCTTGAGAGGTATCTTGTGGGGTGTTTGTTCAGAAACCCCTTTACTTCTAGTCTTGGTTTTGGTTTATCAAGAGAAATAATCATTTGAGAGGTATCTGATGTAAGGTTATGTCCTATAATGGTCTATTTCTTTTCTAGTTTTTGTGTTATAGGTGCTTGGATGTGTCCTAGAGAAGGTCTGGGAAAGTTTGGATGTTAAATGATGGAAGTAGGGTGAATACACGACATGCAAAGATTACACATTGTGTAAGTTTGGTTCACGTCTTTTGAATGTAGGTTCATGGGGTGTTACACATAATGTGTATATTTTCAGTGTTAAATAATAAAAAGGGGGTGTGTTTTTCTGTAGCAATTGAACCCTGATATTTACACGATTTGTAAATGGATTACACACCATGTAATTCCCCTATGCAGTTCATTTTAAAGGTTACAATGCTCATGTTTTTTCCAAACCCTACGCTCTCTCTCATTCCAGGAATCCAAAAACCCCCCTTTAAATAATTTTTAGATACCTTTTGATGGGTATTGGTTCCTGTATTCTTGTATTCAATCTATGGTTTATCTGTGGTTCCTCTTGGTGTAGTTTTGGGTTGTGGGTGTTCTTCTTCACCCTATGGTGTGCAGTGAATCAACAAGCCTTCTTTGAGGTAGTGAATCCCTATTTTTTATTTATTCTATATCATGTGGGAGAGTTTTACTTTTATTTATCTGTGTTTTATAGTTGTGTTGGCTTAATTGAAGATAAAGAATTGGTAAAATTTAAATTAAGTGGAAAATGGGTAATGCTTCAAATGTTTTTATAGATTTGTTATTATTGTGATATTTTGGATTGTATGGGCTTGAAGATCCTTTGAAAATTGTGGCCATTGGGGGATTTTTTTACACTGAATGATATGTTTTGTGATTATTGTGACTGATGTGATTGTTGTGATATCACCCAAATATGGAAATTGGATAACCACTTTAATAAAATGGTTTCCCTTGTGTTATAGTTTGTGTGATAATGCCCCTAAAATAAAGTGGAATGTGATAAAATCACCTTTGTAAATATGTAAAATGATCCTGATGTGTTTTGATATGTGGCCACACTTGTGGGGAGGTGATGTGAAATTGATGTGTGGTTGGGGCATGTGGGGATAATGGTTTTCTTATCCATGATTTTGGGGTGGTGAGGTGGTTTTTTTGGTCAGTATTTGGGGGTGGTGAGGTTTTTTGTTTGGCCATACTTTTTGGGTGGAGAGGTGGTTTGTTTTCCATGATTTTGGGGTGGCGAGGTGGTACTTTTGGTTGTGATTTTGGGGTGATGGGGTGGGGGTTTCTTTATGATAGATACCTGGGTAGTGATAGATTAAATAATTGTTTAATATTATTTTAAATTACATGGGTTAGTTTGGTTAATGGGATGGAAATGGATAGTGAATAAATAAATGATGGGTTGTGTGGCTAAATGCGATTGATGCTAAATAATGAAATGAATTTTCTAGATAACGAGAATTGGTTGGGAATGTGAAATGGGGTTTTTGGATTTGTGTGTGGTGTTATGAATTTATATGTGTATGTAAAGTGATGATTTTGTGAGTTGGTTAGAGTTTGGTTTTGAACCCATAGGTTTGAATTTTTTGTGGATATACATACATACCTGTATATTCTTTATGGTTTCTATACACACCCTACCCATGTTGAGAACTATGTACTAACACCTGTATAGTCACATGGGGATGTTTTTTTCGGCATATGATGAGGATGAAGAATGGATGGGTACTCACTAATTCCGACTCTCTCTTCCGAGTTAGGTATGTATTTCACAAGTTGTGATGGTTGGAGGTCTGATAGTGAATTAGATGGTGGTTGTGATAACCCATGTGTTTTTGGGTGATATGTGATATCCCATGAGTTTTCAGGTGAGATATGACTATTATTATGGTGTGTATTTTGGTGGGGATTGTTCCTGGTAGGATAAGGGTATGAGGTTAATGTCCTACCAGTTCATGATACACTACTACATTGGTTATGACAGTGGTTTTGTTATGGCCCAGGTGTTTTCGTGTGATGTAACACCCCGACCCCAGAAGCTTAGAGCTGGTACATTACCTATTACATTGGAATGCTTATAAGTAAATAAATACTAAAATAATGATCAATTTAGTAGTCTTGAAGAAACTAGATACATACATGGAACTCATATTACAATGAGAAAGATGACAAAATACAATACATAACAAAAACTAATAAACTGCATCCACGAAAACTAAATAAATGATCTTCTCTTCATAACCAGTTAAAGGTAAACAAATGAAAGTTTTGAGATAAAATTCTCAGTAAGGGTTAAAAATAGCATAAGCATGAATCAACAATAACTGAATTATAAACAAATTGGCATAGTCAATATGGCATGGTGAATAAATGAAAAATACACACCATTAATAAACTGAGAATGAAACTACATCCATAGATTTTGTCATAGTAAAAACCTCATGGATAGTAATAACAGAAAATGAATAAAGATAATTTTTATTATTTGGATATCATGTATCAGGAACATGATACCACTATATCGTCGAAACGGTTTAAATCTGTGGGTAGAAACCCGTCTGATTTTTGGAAACAAGCTCGAAGGGTTTATTGCCAACTGATTTGTCTCATGAGACCTGTCGATGCATCAAGGGGATATAGAGGGCCCCTACCATCACATAATTTCCAAATCATTATTTATACATATATATAATACAAATATCCTTATAGAGTAGAGAATACAGATTCATCAATATTTTCATAGTTAAAACGACTTTCCAAATAAACACCATATGTGAAATGGTATACGACTTAAGACAATATTCATATTCATGAAACCAGAATATAGACATATAATATATTTAAATTTTCAAATGAAAAATTATCCCAAATGGGTAGTAGGTACATCACATAAGGATGATTAGGTGCATAATACCAAGTAAATCTCAATGAAATGGAAATCAAGACAAAGTCCCTTACCACAATGTAATCAGTCGAATCATATGACCAAAACTTTATAACCATAAAATGAATCATTGAATACCATGAATATAAATATAATAATTATATTATATAAAAAATTTCAGTACAACAACACCGCATACACTAAATAAGTGGCGAACAATGTAAATATCACGGAAATTAAAGTGAGAAGGCTAACCCCTTACAAACATTTCAGCATGGTAAAGAGTGTTCATGTGAGAGATTAATGGGAGGTAAAGGTGTATAACATAATTTATATATCATAAGGGTAGTATGGGGTAGGTGAGAAAACATACCCCATCATTAGGAATTAAAAATAAAAGGACACAACGTAGGGGGATTTTTGAATAATAAGTGAAAGAGAGGATCCCTTACCTTATGCTCGAACGAGATCTTGATTGTTCTTAAAAACCAGAATAATAAGATTTAGATTCATTAATTAATAATTCTATAACCTCATAAAAATTTAATTGATATGTTATAACCTTATTAGGTTCATTTATGCCCTTTTTTATGGGTTTAAGACATTCAATTTTATTGTTTTGGATGCATTTTCTTCCTTGGTTTTCATGACCGGTTTACTTGTATTCATGAATGGAAGTTTGTATGAAATGTGGTTAAATATCCAGAATTTTAAATATATATTATTAGTGAAATTATAAATGATATTATAACGATTTTGGGTAATATACTTGAGAATTATTTTTTAGTTAAAATTTATTGATAAACGCTTGGATTAACTTTGCGGTTTTGTGCATAATGAACTTGTTTTGTATTATTATTTTTTATTATGAGTGTATAAGGATTCAAAAACATTGAATAAGGTAAAATAAATATATTATTACCTATTCCAACTATTAAAAAGGTTTCATGACCATTCTTGAATATTGTAATAGAAATTGAAAACTTATTGTCCTTGAATGTGATAAATTAACACATCTCGGACGGTATTTTCATTTTTAGTGTAAGAGGTGGGGGAAATGACGGATGATGATGAAATATTCCATTGGGATAATAAAATTTTATTACATGTAAGGTACTATAATTATCATATCACTTGGATGTTGGTAGGTGAGTAGAGAGCAAAAAAATAATGGAACTTGTAAAAGAATTTTAAGGAAAATAGAAGAGAAGTTCAACTCTTGAGTATTCCTCCTTGAGAATCTTCTTAAGGCCTTTTTTTGGCCTTTTGGTGAGACCAGAAGGTCTTGGACGTGGGGGAGTGGATCTTAGGGATATATTTGATCATAATTTAGGAAAGGGTTGAATCTTTAGTGGTGTGGGAGGAATAGGGGTGAGGGGTGGTTTATATAGTGGAGAGGAGGAGGGATTTTACATTATTTTAATTATTATTTTAATATTTTTTCTCAAGACTATGAATATTATTGATTTATGTGATCTAAAATAGTAAAAATGGAATGTGATTTTGAACCAAGTGGGCTTACATCAGCCTTACATCACCTATGATGCAGCAAATCAAGTATTTATCATTTATCATATTTTATCATAGTTTACTTTTCGTCAAAAATTCATGTATTTTAGAAAAATCCTAAAAATTCTCTTAAACATTTTTCTACGTGTAGAATCCAAAAATGAACTCCATTTAAAAAAAATATAAATATGATAAATTTAATTTTTAATTAAAAACATTATTTAATCAAAAGATACCAAAACTTAAAATATTCATCTTTATTTTCAAGGTGCCTAAATTTTATTTATACATTCATGAGTAAGGTTACCATTCGTAGGGGTAATATTACTATTCATAAGGGTAGGATAATATTCATAAGGGTATTTTACGATTAATAAGGGTAAGTTACTATTCAACAAAAATTAACTTGATTCTATCAGATTCCAAATATCACCCTGATTGCAACTTTATATGTCCATTATTGAAAATTAAAAACACAAAAGTAAAAAATTTATGTTTAATGGCTAGGTTATAACTCTCTCCTAAATAACCAAGTGTTGTTTGAAAGAAAATCAGTGATTTATGACATATAGGCTATGAATAGAATGTATTTAAGAGAAACATACCATAAAATTTTTGGGGGGTTATATTATTCCCACCTTTAGAAATTTCATCCTTGAAATTTTTCATGTATATAGATCTCTAAAAATATGTGGGTGGTTCTTCTTCATAACATTCTCAGGTTCCCACATTTCTTCCTCTAAATTATGGTTTCTCCTAATAACCTTTACTAAACGAGTTGTCAGACTTCTCAATACCTTCAACCTTGTGTCAAGAATCTCGATAGGCTCTTCACAGTATGAAAAATCAGGTTCCAGTTCTATTTCTTCAAAGGTGAGTACATGCATTGGGTATGACATGTATTTCTTCAACAACGACACGTGGAACATATTATTAACTTCAGAGAGACTTGGTGGAATTGCTAAATGGTAAGCTATAGCTCTGATCCTTTCCAAAATTTCAAATGGCCTGATGTACCTAGGGCTCATCTTCCCTTTCTTATTGAACCTTAATACACCCTTCTATGGAGATACTTTTAGAAAGATATAATCTCATTCTTGAAATTCCAAATCCTTTCTCTAGTTTTTAGGATAACTTTTTTTCCTACTTTGGGATTCTTTAATATGGGCCTAAATGTTCTTTACCTTTTTTGTTTTCTCTTCGATAAGTTCCTAGCCTAAAAGTTTCTCTCGCTAACTTCATCCCAACAAGTTGGAGTTCAACACATCTTACCATATAATTATTCATATGGAACCATTTTCATTCTAGAATAGAAGCTATTATTGTAAGAAATATCCACCAAAGAAAATTATTGATCCCAAATACCTTGAAAGTCAAGAGATCATGATCTCAACATATCTTCTAATGTTTGAATAGTCCTTTTTGACAGTCCATCAGTTTGGGGGTGATAAGCAGTACTCATGTGAAGCTCAATATCCAAACCCTTCAAGAGAATTTTCATGAATTTTGATATAAAATGGGGATCTCAATCAAACATAATTGATAGAGGTTCACCATGAAGTCTTATAACTTCATTAATATAAAGTCTTTCTAGGTGCTCAAGTGGTAAATCCTCTCTTATAGTAATAAAATGTGCTAATTTTGTGAGACGATCAACAATTACCCATATTGCATCATTCCTTATAGGTTTCCTTGGTAGTCATGTGGAAAAATCCATCATAATGTCATCCCACTTCCACATAGGAATAGGTATAGGTTGCATCACCATTCTAAGATGTTGTCTCTCTACCTTCACTTGTTGAAAAACTAGACACTTTGACATGTAGTCAGCAATTTCTCGCTTTATATTATCCCGCAAAAAATGTTACTTCAGATCTCTATACATTTTTGTGCTACCCAACTGTATAGATAAATTTGATCTATGAGCATAGTCCAATAGTTCCCTTTTTAGATCAGGTACTGACGGAACGCATAACCTCTTCCCAAATTTTAGAAATCCTTCATCATACACGATGTATACCAATCTCCCATCCTTAACAACATTAATTTTTTTGGGTAGATACTCATCATCATATTGAGAGATTTTTATCTTCTCTGGTAAAGAAGGTTTAGAAATCATTTGAAATAGGAAAGATGTTTCCCCTTCCTTAACAATTCCCATATCTATCTTTAGTATATACATCAATATAGGATCTCTCTCAATCCTCATTTGGGTCACAATTCCCTGATCTTTCCTACTTAATGCATCTTTCACCATATTTTCCTTTCCTGGGTGGTAGTGTATTTAATAATCATAATCTTTGAGTAACTCAAACCATCTTTTTTGCCTCGTGTTGAGTTCTTTCTATGTGAAAATGTATTTCAAACTCTTTTGATCTGTATATATATCACATCTTTTACCATAGAGATAATGTATCCATATTTTCAATGCAAATATTACGGCTACTAACTCAATATCATGAGTTGGGTAATTTTTCTCATTAGTTGTAATCTACCTTTATGCATAAGAAATAACTTTATCATTTTGAAAAAGGATGCAACCCAGTCCATTATTTGATGCATCACTGTATATCACAAATCCACCATTTTCATATGGGAGATTTAAAATTGGAGAATTGACCAATATTATTTTCAATTATTCAATGCATTATGTTCATTATTTTGTCCATAAAAACTTAACCCCTTTACGTGTGAGCTTGGTAAACAAGTTATCCATTCATGTGAAATTCTGAACGAAACACCGATAGTAACCTGCTAAGCCAATAAACTTGTGTACCTCTGTTATGTTCATTGGCATGGGCCATTCTTGGATTTCCTTTGTCTTCATAGGATCAACTAGGATTCCGTACTTAGAGAAAATATGGCCAAGAAAAGAAACTGATTGAAGCCAGAATTCACACTTTCTAAACTTCCCATATAATTCATTTCTTCTAATACTCTTTAGAAAAATCTGCAAGTAATTTTCATGGTATTTATAGATTTTGGAGTATACCATGATGTCATCAATAAATAACACAAAAAAAATCATTAAGATATTCCTTGAAAACTCTATTCATTAGTTCCATGAAAACAGAGGGTGTATTAGTAAGTCCAAAAGGCATCATTGTAAACTCATAATGCTCATATGTGGTTCAAAATGTTGTCTTTGGAATATTTTCCTTCCTCGCACATAGTTGATGATATCCAGATCGAAGGTCAATATTAGAAAATATTATTCTCCATGAATTTGATAAAATAAATCATCAATTTTTGGTAGAGGATACTTATTCTTTATTTTAATAGCATTGATTTCCCTATAATCAATGCATAACCTCATGGATCCATCTTTCTTCTTGAAAAATAGGATAGGGGATCCCTATGGAGAAACACTAGGTCGAATAAATCCTTTTTCCCTCAATTCCTCTAGTTGTTTATTTAGCTCCACTAATTCAACAGGGGTCATTCTATAGAGATTCTTTGATATAGGTCTTGCACTAGGAATTAAATCAAAAGATTACTCAACCTCCCACTCTAGAGGATGTTCAAGTAAATCCTTTGGAAATAAATCAATGTATTCTTGCACTATATGTACATATTCAATTTGAAGACTTATTTCCTCAACTATAGATATTGGGTTCTCTTCCTCTCTAAGAATTTCATTCAGTAGAGCTACTGGGGGTGGATCTAGATAAGAATCAGATGACAAGGTTTCTACTCTAAAAATTTGGGATTCTACACCAATTTCAAAGATTATAACTTCATTCTTCTTACAATAAATCTTCACATCATAATTTGACATCCAATTCATACCGAGAATCATATCAACGTTAGTCATTGGTATAGTGATAAGTTTTGAAACTAAATCACATTTATGTGTCATGAGGGGGACTGATTAACATGACTTTTTTACAATGATACATCCCCTAGGAGTTTTAACTAACAACTCCTTTATTAAATCAAATTGGACATGTATAATTTTCTTGTAAAACTAGAAATATATAAATGAATGTGATGATCCATAATCAAATAAAGCGTTGGAAAAGTTTGAGGAAATAATTAAAGTACCTACCACCACATCATTAGAAACTTTAACCTCCGCGGTTGTAACCACAAAAGCTTTCTCTTACTCTCGTGGACTTTTCTGAGGAAAGTTTCCTTAGTGCTTAGGAAACTCATTCACATAATGTCCTATCTCTCTAAAATAATAGCATTGAATATTTTTGACTTGTTTCATCCCCTTTCATTCATTAGATTGATGACTCTTTTCTCCACACTTATAGTAGATTCCCATTCCTTTCAAGCATTTCCCATGATGATTCTTTCCACAGTTCTCACATAATGGGAATTGCTTCATTCCCTTGTTTTTATTTGGAGCTTCACTATTTCTATGGTTATCAGAGTACCACTTATTATCTTGGTTTCCCTTGAACTAATTTGATCTAGTAAAATCCCTATCTATTTTAATGGAACTTAATACAATTCCATCATATGATGAAAAAATTTTAGAATCCAGTTCCCTTCGAAGACTTGGATTAAGACCTTTAAAGAAATGATCAATATTTTCTTCTAAGTCATATACATAAACTATGGCATACCTGGATAGCCTTGTGAAGGTATCCTCATACACTGCAACACTATATTCTTCCCTTTTCTTTATGCTAAGGAATTTCTATTCATTTTGGTTCATTGCTCACGAGGGAAATATTTTTCAAAGAATATTTCCTTTAAAGTCATCTATTCCATATCTTTTATTTCTTCTTCCTCTGTAGTATTCTAGATCAAGGACCAACATTGGTCAACATCTCCCTTGAGACAATATATTGCCAGCACTACCTTTTCATTTTCATTACATCCTAATGCCATAAATATCATTTCAAGGGACTTGATCCACTACTCAGATACCACGAGATTAGTAGTCCCACTAAAATATGGGGGCTTCTACCACATGAAATGATCCAACACAAGTGTAGCATGGTTATTCATCACAACCTAAGTAACTTGTCCCAATATGGTCATGATCTGATCTGTGAAAACATTGACTGTGTTGACTTTCTCAGTGGTAAAATCCCTAAATTTTCCATGAGTATTGATTCTAGTTCTTATATTAGGTTCCATTTATAAATAATTTCGTACACTGGATTAGATTATGAATCATAATTTATAATCTCAACTATATAAGTACTTAACATAAATTTAAATCCTATGCATAGATAATCTCATAGACATGGTTTCTATAAGGAAAAATTTACATTAAAATCATTCATAATGGCTTGTAAAGAAAATGTGGATTATTCTAAGCATATCCCTGGGAGTGTGAATCCAAAAGTGAAGCAAGGCCCATTCCCGTGTACTAGGATACCCCAGGTCAAGCTCGAAACTCCTTGTCAGAGTTTTCACTCCTAGATACATCTATTCCAGAGCCACCTCTACCTGTTCGTATCCAGACATTGATTTATTTTCTAGAAATATCCACAAAATCTATTCCTTACCAAAATTTGAGGGCGTCCTTGTATGTTTATCCTCAAAAACTACCTTAGAAATTTATTCCCTAATCCACATTTTCAAATCTAGTTTCCATGTTTTCTACTAAACTTCCTCTGATACCAACTATAACACCTTGACCCCAGAAGCTCTGAGTTGGTGCATTACCTATTAAATTTTCATGCTTAAAAAGAAAAAAATACTAAAGAAACGATCAGTTTAGTATTCTTGAAGAAACTAGATACATGCATAGAACTCATATTACAATAAGAAAGGTGAAAAAATATAATACATAAAAAACTAATAAATTGCATCCACAGAAACTTAATAAATGATATCCCCTTTATAACCTATTGAAGGTAAAAAAATGAAAGGGGTGAGCTCAAATTCCTAGTAAGGGTTAAAAATAGATAAATCATGAATCAACAATAACATAATTATAAACAAATTGGCATAGTTAATATGGCATGGTGAATAAATGAAAAACACACACCATTAATAAACTGATAATGAAACTACATCCATAGATTTTTTCATAGTGAAAAACTCATGGATATTAATAACTAAAAATGAAAAAAATTCTTATTAGTTGGACATCATGAATCTGGCACATGATACCACTGTACCGTTGAAACAGTTTAAGTCTGTGGGTAGAAACCCGTCTGATTTTTGGAAACAAACTCAAAGGGTTTGTTGGAAACTGATTTGTCTCATGAGACATGTCAATGCATCAAGGGGATATAGTAGGCCTTATACTTCACTTCAGGTCCAAATCATTCTTTATACATATATTTAATAAAAATATCCATATAGGGTAGAGAATACAGATTCATCAATATTTCCATAGTTAAAATAACTTTCCAAATAAACACCGTATGTGAAATGGTATATGGCTTAAGAAAATAATCATACCCATCAAACCAGAATATAGAAATATAATATATTTAAAATTTCAAATGAAAAATTATCTGAAAGGGGTAGTAGGTACATCACATAAGGATTACTAGGTGCACAATACCAAGTAAATCTCAATGGAATGGAGATCCAGACAAAGTCCATTACCACAATGTAATCAGTCGAATCATATGACCAAAACATAATAACCATAAAATGAATCATTGAGTAGCATTATTATAAATATAATCATGATATTATATAACAACTTTTAGTAAAAATACACCACATACAATAAATAAGTGTCCAACAATGGAAATATCAAGGAAATGAATGTGAGAAGAGTAACCCCTTACAAACATTTTGGCATGGTAACGGGTGTTCTTGTGAGGGATTAATGGGAGGTAAAGGGGTATCTCATAATATATATATCATAAAGGAATTATGGTGTGGTGAGAAAATATACCCCATTATTAGGAATTAAAAATAAAATGACACAACATAGGGGGGTTCTTGAATATAAGTGAAAGAGGTGATCCCTTACCTTATGCTCAAAGGTGTTCTTGATTGTTCTTAAAAACTAGAATAATAAAATTTAGGTTAATTAATTATTAATTAAAGAACCTCATAAACATTTAATTGATATGGTATAACCTTATTAGGTTCATTCATGCCCTTTTTTATGGGTTTAAGAGATTCAATTTTATTGTTTTGGAAGCATTTTCTTCCTTGGTTTTCGTGACCGGTTTACTTGTATTCGTGATTGAAAGTTTGTTTGAAATGTGGTTAAACATACAGAATTGTAAATATATATTATTATTGACATTATAAATGATATTATAATGTTTTTTGGTTATATACTTGAGGATTATTCATTAGTTAAAATTTATTGATAAACGCTTGGATTAACTTTGCGGTTTTGTGGATAATGAACTTGTTTTTTATTATTATTATTTATTATGAGTTTGTAAGGGTTAAAGAACATTGAATAAGGTAAAATAAATATATTATGATATTTTTCAACCATTAAAAAGGTTTAATGACCAGTCTTGAAGATATAAATAGAAATTGAAAACCTGTCGTCCTTGAATGTGATAAATTAACACATCTCCAACGATATTTTTATTTTTAGTGTAAGAGGTGGGGGAAAGGAGAGATGATGATGAAATATTCTGTTAGAATAATAAAATTCCATTAAATTTAAGTTACTTTAATTATCATAGCTCTTGGACATGTGTAGGTGAGAAGAGAGAAACAAAAGAATGGAACTTGTAAAAGAATTTGAAGGAAAAGAGAAGAGAAGTTCGCCTCTTGAGTACTCCTCCTTGTTAATCCCCTTAAGGCTTTTTTTGGACTTTTGATGAGACCAGAAGGTCTTGGACGTGGGGAAGAATATTAGGGAGATATTTGAGCATAATTTAGGCAAGTATTGAAGATTTAGTGGTGTGGTAAGAAGATTGGGTGGGGGTGGTTTATATAGTGGAGGGGAGGAGGGATTTTACATTATTTTAATTATTATTTTAATATTTTTTGATCAAGAATATGAATAGTATTGATTCATGTAATCCCAAATAATAAAAATGGGATGCTAGTTCGAACCAAGTGGTCTTACATTATCCTTTCATAACCTATGATGTAGTAAATCAAGTATTTAGCATTTATCGTAATTTATCATATTTTATTATTCATTGAAAATTCAAGTATTTCAGAAAAATCCCAAAAATTCACCCTAACCATTTTTTGACATATAGAATCCAAAAATGAATTCCATTTTTTAAAAATATTTTTATAATTATGATAAATTTAATTTTTAATTAAAAACATTATTTAATCGAAAAATACCAACACTTAAAATATTCATCTTCATTTTCAAGGGGCCTAAATTTTATTTATACATTCATGAGTAAGGTTACCATTCATAAGGGTAATATTACTATTCATAAGGGTAGGTTTCTTTTCATAAGGGTGTGTTACTATTCATTAGGTTAAGTTACTATTCACTGAAAATTAACTTGATTCTATCTGACTCCAAATATCACCCTGATTACAACCGTATATGTTCGTTTTTCAAAATTCAAAACACATAAGTGGAAAATTTGTGTTTTATGGCTAGGTTATGACTATCTCCTAAATAAACAAGTTTTTTTTCAAATAAACTCAATACTTTATGAAATATAGGCAATTAATAGAATGTATTTAATAGAAACACACCATAAAATGTTTGGGGTGTTATGGGTGAGGTGTGATGTGGTTGTTTTTGGGTGGAGGTGAGCCCACGTGTCTTTGGGTGAGGTGTGTTATGATCGTTCTTGTGGGGTGGTGTGTTATATGGAAGAGATGGGAGTTACATGACGTACAATGGTGGGGTGTGTGAGCGGCATACTAGTAGGAAAGTAGTCCAAGGGTACCATTATCGATGTGATTCTTATTATATTATATTACTTGGCTTGCATTATTTGGTGAGAATGCCTTGGTGATGTTGGGTGGATAGTTGAACTATTTAGGTTTTGTTGGTTCATTTTTTTTCTCATTGGTGCATTAGTTTTATCTCTTCACATGTGCATGAGAGAATTTGGTTTTTTTACTAAGTATACTTGTATTCTCACCCTACATATATAAATTGTTTTCAAATTTCCAAGAGGATTACATGGAGTGTGCTGGACATTACTAGCTTGGACCTTTGGATCGGTGATATGTCATTTCCTTAGCTTTCCTTTTGGGTATTTACTTTGGATACTTTTATCTGTATCAGTTTTATTTCTATATACATGTGGGATAGTTTTGGTTTATTTTATATTATATCATGTTGTTTTTTTGTGGATTATTCATCTTATCTTCTGATCTTATTTATAGTATATAGGGTAATTCCTCCCATACATAAGATTTTTTATACCCTCTGGGCTAGTTTCCAACCTAGAGCCTACTAGAGGTGGGACTTGGGGGTCATCATCTCTATCCCCTCATCGTGGTATCTTTGGAGTGATGGGCGTAACATAAATACTATCCTAAATTATTCAAGGCGTACTAAGGATTTTTTTCAATTTTACAATGAATATGAGGAACACGTCATCAGGGGATACATATATGCTAGTTTCCAAACATACTAGAATGATCTGAAATCACAATATTGATATGTATTTTTCTTTGATAGAGGATCTATGAGATATAAGAGTTGTAATAATTCAGTATTCATTAAACCTATGGTAGAGTATGAGTATATTATATATTCTGATGCAACAAAAGAAGTAGTTTGGATAGACAACTTTATACAAGATCTTTATGTGGTGCATAATAGTAAAGATGTTATCACACTATATTGGTATAATACTATAGTGGGGGTTCTAGCCAAGGAGTTGAGGTCCTATCAATGGAGGAAACATATACATCGAAGGTATCATCTCTTGAGGGAGTTTTATCAATGAGGATAGGTCACAGTAAGCAGAGTTTACAAAGAAAACAATGTGTTGGGGTTGTTGACTAAATTATTATCTCAGTTGAAACATGAATATCATGTGAGATATAGAAAACTAAAAGTTGTTATCAGTTGGTTGTAGTGAAAATGGGAGTCTATTAGAGTTAGTTCCATAGAACCAACTAACTTTACACTTTTGATTACTTATATACTCATATATCATAATATTAATAAATATATTATCACATTTTGAGTGTTCTTATGAATAACATTGATGTGATAATGTTCTTAATGTATTTATTGTTTCAAAAGGTTATAGAAATTATCCACTATAATGAGAACCATAAAGTGTTATGACAATATTCTTAAACATATATCCAATGTTCTTGATGAAATATTTCTGAAAGGACACAAATAATGTTTTGAAAATTAGGTGTTGTATGCTCGTAAGTGTACGAGGCTTCTTCACATGAAACTTAATATCTAATAAGGGGGGTTGTGAAGGTAGACCCACCAATAAAAATTTCATATTTTACATGTTTCATTGGATAATCCTATATACATATGTTTGTATGGGCCCTTAGACTTGATATTATTCTTAATGTATATCATAAATTGGGTACTTTGATATATTGTCAAAAACCATAACGACATATACCCATGGAGAAGTAGGATACATTGGGCGCATCATAAGTGGTATGACATTGATTGAATAATTCAAAAAATTATTTTTCTTATTTGAGTTAATATATGTATATATCTTAGGATATTTCATTAAAATTAAACTACCTAATTAAGTTCATGGTCAAGGAAGTTTTTCAACATGTTTTTTTTAGACAGTTAAAGAAAGATATATCAAGCATATAGGTTTTTGAAACAAGTATGCAATATTTTTATGACATATTGAGAAAAAAATAGATTTTTTTACACTGCAAGTGTTCATGTGAGTTTGTTTTCATTTAAACATTAACTTTTTTCTCTATGGGTTCCTTAATGTGTTACTAGATGCTAATATTGGACTTTAGGTTAGTTCGCTTAATTCCACCACGAAAGAGGCATATAGGGTCACACACTAATTTTATCCAAAATCCTAGATTAAATTTTATATTAATTTAATATTTATAATGAATATTATTCTCAAGACCAAGGAATAATAATGATTCAAGTTATGTTAATCACATGAATTTAGTCACCTTATTCGTGTTTAGAATATATATGATTTGAATATTAAATAATTTTTTATCCACCAGTTATTGAATATAATATTTATTTATTGAATGAATGAATAATATAATGATATTTATTTATTTAAATAATTATTTATTATTTTAGATTTAATAAATGTTATGGAGGATTAATGGGCCAAGTTAATATTCTGATGAAATGGTGTAGATTATTTAATATCATTTAAATAAATATTAATTTATATATTTAATAAATGATATTAAAATATTCATGAGTTGGTTCATGTCATGAAATACAATAATAATAATATTATTATTTTATTATTTCCTTCGAGGTTTACTTAGAATAAATAATAAGATGAAGGATCAATGTGTAAAAACTAGTTGATTAACCCTAAGTATATAATATCAATTATATCATTTATAAGGTTATGTAAATATTTGTTCATGTCATATTCTATCTAGATAATTATCTAAGATTGAATATAATTTCTCAAAAATGCCCTCAAGAACAAGAGACAATCTTCCTCCTCCCTTTTGTGAGCAAGAGAACATGAGAAATAATTCTTCAAGGTCAGAGGAATTATAGTTGCAATCAATGGAGAATGATGATATGCATTTTATACCATTGTTCTAGTTCCTGAATTTCCAACGATGAAATTCTATGACATAGAGAGCACATGAAAATACTGCTAGATGAATTTTTCTTTGGATTCTTCACCGCAACGACGATACAAAAGTGAATACTAATTTGATCATCAAAGATGAAAGAATTATCAATTTATGGTAGTTATTATTATTAATTAATCATAAATTAAATGTGAAAATATCCTCCCTAAGAATATTTTTTGTTTTCATTCATCTATTTATTCGAATTTATCTAAATAAATTAACAAAAAAACATTGTTGTTCATGAGCTCAAACGCTTATATTTCACCCAAAAACCTTCAAGAATCACATTACCTTTGGTCATATCATGTATATAAACTCAATTAAATAAATACTAACATATTACTGGTACCATTTATCCACTTTTTATGCCACATGATTAGATTTGACAATATCTACATCTCAACTTTAGGGGGAGTCTTATCTGGTTTTCTCTTTTATGACTCTTTCTATTTGAAGTTTTGGAAACATAAAGTTGGTGTTAGAGTATTTATCATAGTTATATATTTAATAAATGATTCAGTGGTCAAAGTTTTTTCTAGGTAAATAGTTTGACATAAATTTATGATCCAAAATTTATATTTATTTCATCATTTGTAAATTATAATAACCCGACCTCACATGGTGATACAGATTCTTGATACTCTCAATCTAAAAATTTAATCATAATTAATTTAATGGGGGATCTCAGGGGTATAACCTATTTATTATGTCTTTTTGGGGTATCTAGGAGGTCTTAGGGGTGTAATGTAATGGAATGTATTGGAATGACTTATCATGTTAAGTATTTATTTGGAAGTTTTTTTTGTTTTTTATGATGACAAGTAATGGTTAGACCCCTTTTTTTACTATCCAAATCAATTTTTTTGTGAACAAATGGTGTTTAAAATATATTTTTTTACAAAAATATATATAAATAAAACTAATAAAAATAAATTAATAAAAAAATTAAAAATTAAAAATTACTAATGAAGGAAAATTTTATTTTGTTTATTTTATAAATAATGATCTAACAGAACAATTTCATTACATTTCAAAGCTCCCAAATAATGAATCATTGATTTTTGTTTCATTCTATCATGTTCCATTAATGATTACTTCATTCATTTCTATTACAACACATGTAATACCAGTACCCAAAATCATTTTGTTTTTAATTCAATACATTATCATCATAAATATCGATTAACCTGCCTAACACATATTCCATGACAAGAACTTTAATTTACACTAGGTTGATATTTTATATGGTCATACCAAGTAATATTATTCATCCTAGAATTATAAAATATTTGATAACATATTTGTGACCATGTAGACAATTTTCATGGTGAAAATGAAACATTGGTATTGTGGGATGAGAAATGCAACTAAAGCCTAGTTTAGCATGACCTTCTGCTCACTATTATTCATATTTAGGTTATCAAACCTTTTCTTCCCTTGGATTACCCTTAAAGTTTTTGGACTCTCATATTGACACACTTATCTAATGTATCTTCCCTCATACTTAATTGGACATTACCCATAGTTGGAATATTGTAGAACAATGATAACTAGGAAGTGGTTTCTATCCCACTACTGATCATATCACTCCCTAATTAAACTATATTTATACAATAATGGGCCAAACATGACTATAAAATCTTTCATATATCTTCATAATCAACTGCATCTAGAACCCACCCCTCATAGATTCCCCTATCAATCCTCACCTTCACATAGAAACTCTGAGTGGACATCGTAATCAACCTCATAATAGACCCATGGTACACCTCATTCACCACCCTCACAAGGCCTCTGATTTGATGGATCACTATCTCTTTCTCCACCTATTCCACCCACACCACATTATTTATCTCCAACATCTTTATATATTCCACATACTAATCCACCACCTTCTTCACCCACCCCTTATGCTTCTACTACCCCTTCTTCACAAGCACCTTTCTCATAACCTTCATCCTGATCCCCTCACATACCTAGTAATCCTTATGGTTTCTCATATCCTTTTCCTTCTCTTCCACTCTCATCAATACATTTATTTCCTACACCCCACCATTTCAATTTCTCTTCCCCAACCCATCATTGTCATTCATCTTGACCCAGAAGCTTTCCAATAATAGGTTTGAACACTCACCCTTTGGAATTAATGTTGATGAACTGAGAAAAAATTAAAACTTCCCATCATTCTAAATATTTTCTAAATTCTCTTTTGGATATGGTCTAGTGGTGGTGGTGATTAATTTCTCAGCCTTCTCAATATGCCTCTAGATCTCCCTCATTAACTTCTCCTCTTCAACCATGTCCTCCCTATACCTATTGTGATTTGACTTCTCCATGAAAAGGGTCTCATATTCTTGATCAACATATGTGATGAACCAGACTTTTAGTGTCGCCTCAACCTTGCACTTCATGATCTGACCTAGGTACTTTACAGACTCCGTTACGATGTCCCACTTTATGGAGTTCTTGTGGATGTGGTGGCAATCGCCAATGTTCTCATTGTGCCTGAAAATGGTGATGATGTGACTAAAGAGGTGTTTTTTAATCATGTGCTCAAGTAATATCTCTTAAAACTCTTATAAGTATCTATTGAAGATGTTTTTTGGGTTTTTTACAAACACCTCTATCTACTACTAGTATTTCTCACTCATGTAGTGTCACTTGAATATTTTCTCATCCCAACATTGCTTCAGGAACATATAAAAATAACACAATAGTTTTTTCATCCCCTTGTCTTTGATATGGTTTTTGATGTATTTCAAGGTGATAAACTTATTCTTTCCCATTAGAAATTATTAACATGAAAATCAAGTCTCAAAAGTCACCAAGAAAAAAAGAACTTAAATTTTAACAATCAAAGAAAAAAATAATTATGAGAAAATTTTCTAACTAGTATGACCACAAAATTACTGAAATATGACTCTATAAGAAAATAATAAATCTCATTCACAATCACCATTACAATATGTAATCTCTAAAGGTTTCGAGTCACACCTAAATCCCCAGTCATAATTTACGACTACCAATTGAAAAAATAATGATGATCTTTTGAAAACACTTAAATTATGAATAGTAATAAACTAATATCAGAACCAAATTATTATTATTATTCAATGAGTTACAATTATTATACTAAATATTATGTAAATATAACCAATCAAAAGGTTCCTACCAAAATCATTACAAATATACAAAGTTTAGATGCAATGAAAATATTTTTTAAAGAGAGTAAATTTTAGTGATCCAGAAATACTAGTTGTAAAATAAATTTATGGTAAATCTTAAGCTTATGTATTTAACAAAATTATTCCATAAATTTGATTAAATTTATATTATTTTTTGTAAAATATGACAAAATTGTTCCATCCACCTAGTGGGTACCCCCCCCCCCCCAATGCTTGCTAACATTCCTTTAACTTAAACCCAACAAGAATACACCACCACTTTTCATTCTAAAATCAACAAGATGATTCATTAGATAATTTTTTAAACATTTGGTGGGAAACACATGTTATTTCCTTCTTAGATCATGAAAACTTACTAATAAAATAAGTTAATAACACATGATTCATCCATGTCAATATTACATTAGAAATAGAAAATAATGGTGGAATAGATTGTGGAAGAAAGTGCATATATATAAATGGATTTTAGAAGCCTGAATTGAATAAGATTTTAATTCAAATATATCAAACATCACCTAATTTTATTCATACTGAGTTTATAAGATAGATAACTTTACTGAGGTACTTTGTACACCCTCTTTTTGGCTTGAAATGCATTCAATATTGGATTGTTGAGGTCAGGTCAGATAGTGGGAAGGTGTGTCTTAGATCTAACGAGACCATAGTATTGTGATGTAGAGTCAAAAATATCATTACAAAAAATGGATACTTGTAAATAGACATGTGAGTGGGTTTTAGGAAGGTGGTATTGGAGTTTGGGGAGTTGGGTGAGTGTTGAGAAACCGATAATCTGATAGGTAATTTTTGTTATATAGAGAGGAAAAAAATAAATGTTATCTGATTACATATAATGATAGTATAGTGGAAAAGTTAGAAAATTATAATTATAAAAAATAAATATAATTATTTAAAAAAATTATGACTACAATAAATATAAATACAATTACAAATATTATACTTTTAATTTCATTTTTTATTATAATATATATATATATATATATAATTTTAATAATTACAACTTCAATTAAGACTAACTATAGTTACATTTTAAATTCATGTATATTTTTCTTCTCATGGTACAGGTGAAGGAAAAGTAACTTTGGTATTCTGAAGTATGAGCAGTTGGGTGAGGATATGAGAATTAGGATTGGTGGAAGTTCTAAGACACATTTTTGGAAGATCTCAGGTCTTCATTTTATCCGTTTATTTTATTTTATTTTTTCATATGGAGACTCATATAATGACTTTGAATTTTGTTTTGTATGGTTTTATGACATTAAATGAATATTTTAGGGTTTGATAAATTCATTAATTATTATGGTTCAATTTATTTTCCACTGCTTGATTCTTTATATGATAGACATTATTCTGATCAAAGAGAACACATGAGGTTATACGGGTCTCCACCTTAGTGGAACTACTTTGTTAGAACAACACGTTGCAATATGGAACCATTAATTTTCTTATATTTGATTTTGATATTTGGAAATATTGGTAGAAAATAAAAATAGTGATCAATATTAGAGAAGCAAATGTTTTTCTGACCAACACATTTGCAGTGGAAGTTCAAGTTACCAAGGAGTATTGAATAATATTTATATTCGATGGATTTATTTTGTTAATTTTTTAAGGCTATAGAATATATGTTTTCTTTTTAACATATAAAACATTAATGGACTTTCCCACCACCATAACCATTTTATAATTTTTAGATTCTTATATATATTTTCAATGGTATTACAAATAAAATTCCTTAATGAAAACTTATTTTAATGTGTTTCTTTAATTTTATTTTATTCCTCAAAATACATTAATTTATTACAAAACCAATATTTCTAATGAATTTATATCTTCTTAATTTTATGTTCATTAAATTTATCTTGAAACATTTACTTTATTTTGATCATAATTCATTGTACATTATATATCTCTTAAATATTCTTATTCCTTGTATCATGGATATGATTATTTCCTAAATTGTATAACATTTCTATATATAGTGTTTTACTATGAAATTTATTTGATTGGATGGGGAAATATTAATATTTTATATTCATTAATCAGTATGGATATTTTTTATAATACATATTATTTGTGAATTAAATTAATCATTCAATATATATGGAATTAATTGGATAAGAAGTGGTAGGTTAGAGACGTTTATAGATATCCCCCCTAGTTAATTAATAGGTTTCATGAGAAAAATCAGTTTTCAAGACTTACTAAATGGTTTTTTGGTATATACCTACCCATAGATTAAACTAGTTTAGAACAAGGCTTTAATGGTAAAGATATCATGATGTTTGAGGTCATGGCTTAAAACATTAATCATTACCTTAATTGGGAATTAATTTATTATTATCCCTAACATTTTTTTATTTATATTATCCATGGATGCATTTCATGCCCAAGTTATTGATTAAATGACATGTGTTTTTAGTTATTTACATTTCCATGATAATTATGTTTTATTATCTCATGATAGATTCCATTTTATATAACCCTTACAAATATTTTGGGCTCAACCTTATTTTTTTTCTTTATCTAGGATATGAGGAAGGAATATTAGAATATTTATGACACTTGTGACTCAATTGGAAAAATTAATAACAAAGAAAGGTAAATATCATATAAATATAGGATATTTTTTTCCTTTCGCTTACTGATATTTTTTTAGTTGTTTTCTATTTTTTTATCTTGGATCCATCATCTCAAAAAATTTATTCATGATATAAATATCATATATTTTCATTCTATTCATATTTAAAATCATCCATAAAAGGAAGAGTTGAAAAATTAATTACACCATTCATGGTGATAGTAGGTTGTACGTACACATGAACGTTGTTTTCAATTTTGATGGATGGAATGAAAGAAATGTAAATAATAATTCACCATTATAGAATCTTTATTATATCATACATATATATCATATATATTCATTAAATATATCCTTATTACTATCTACTTAAAGAAGAAATGAAAAACAAATCACATCATTTCGTGGAGGTCGTAGTCAACACATATGCACCTGCGCCGTTATCGTTTTCAAACAGATGGGAAGAAAGTGGATAATGGTTGTTACCTAATAATAATAAAAATTTAGTGTATTTAATATACTTAATTAATTATTTTATAATGGATACCAAATATTTATAGAAATTATAATAATAAATAAAATTGAAAATTCTTGGTTAATAGTTATACCTCTTCATTGAGAAACCTTCTTTGGATTACACCTTAATCCTTGAAAGGATGGTATTTTGGAAATAAAAAAAGATCTAGGATGTGTTTAATTAATCTAGGGTGATATTATGGTATGTATTGTCTGAGATATAAGGCTAAAACATTGTGAATATTTAATGACAGGAGGTTTCCTTTTATAAGTGAGGGAAAAGGCACTCTTGGAATTAATGAAAGTGTTAAATTGATGTAAATTAATTTTTGTAGAAAAATGGATCCAAACTTATATAATTATAATATAATATGATTATTATTCAAAATAATATAATAAAATAAAATTTGAGCTATTTTTGGTTATGTTTTAACTCTTATCTCTTAGTTTTAACCCCTGTTAACCATTTTGATAATTATCGCAATATCTGAGTTTTCTACTCTTTAAGAGTTAAGAATGATACGATAAATGAAAAAGTGTCTTGTAAATATACCATGGATGATATAATATATCATATATAATTTAACTGTATGAATGTATTATTTTTATGAATTTTAAATCATTTAATTAAATATTTTTTATTATTAAATAACATTAATGTCATTTCTGCAGCTATTCATTTAATTTGACTTTGAAAACAACATGACAGTAAATTAATTTGAGTATAAACCTTTAACACATCCCTAATGCATTATATTTATCTATAAAATTCGTGTGAAACTATAAATTACTAAAAAAATAATTTTAGAGTTTTTAAAATTGTTTACTTAACTTTTCAACTCCTTGTAAAAGCATTGTGTCCGTATTGCGTAAGAATATAAGGTAATTATATCATCACTAAAAATTAAAAATAAATTATCATGATAAAATAATTCATATTTAAAATAACCATTTATAACTGAACATAATTTTTTTTATCCTTGTAGAAAAATATTTTAGATATTAAAAGTAATAAAGTGGCATTTTTGACTTTATCTTTTACTAACATTATAAAGGTGAAAATCAAAGTTAAATGAAAACAATTTTTTTACTATGGTTACTATTAATATTGACTATAAATTAATGTTAAAAAATTACCAAATTTTTATCAACTGATTCCAAATATGGAATCATTTTTTCAATATTCAATTTTTAGAAGTGGCATAAATTAATTTAAGATAAAAACACAATACGCAATAAAAAACAGTTTTCCATAAAATCTCTTTTTAAGTATAAAAATGTTTTTATACAAAATTCAAACATAAAATTGGTTACAATGAAATTAATTGAATTGTTAATATAATTATTTAAATAATTTTAATATTAACCAATTTTAAAATAAAATAGAACTTTTCAAATGCTTGAAACAAAAATACAGTTTCCAATAAAAATTAGCATTTTCCACTATTCACTAGAAAATCAATATTTTTAGAAAATTCCAAATAATACATCCTAAGATAATTTTTATATTATGGTTTTAAAAAATATATAATTTTTTTCAAATGAAATTTCTAAAAGTTCCAAAAATTAATTATAATATTCACTCCTAAAAAGTAATAAAACCCATTTTTGAAGAAAATGTATTTTTGAAGAGTAAAATGACTTTCCTAAAAATTGAGTTCTTATTTATCAAGAATTAATTAGTAAGTTATTATTGAGTAATATATTTTATATATATTTCATAATGTGTTTAATCTTATTCATATCCATAAATTCAACGACTAAGTGATAAATGTCACATAATAATATTTCAATTGTATAATGTGGTTTGTTTAAACATTGTGATACGTGTAAAGAAAACTATCTAAGAAATAAAATTTATTTATAAATAAATATATCATTAAATCTCAGGGTGTTATAATTATTTTTATTTTCTCAAGGTATACATATCTCCATGAAAATGTGTCCTCAGACAAATGAGGGGAGAGAGAGAATGAGCATAATTCCTTACACATCAGTGATAGGATTTGTCATGTATGTCATATTATATACTAGTATTGATGTTTCCTATGCCTTTAGTTCTATAATGACCTGAAAATTTTTTAATATAAGAAATTTTATATTATAATGACTATTTTATTGTGAGCACAAAAAATATTACATTTCGTAAAAACATTACACATCATGTGTAAATTTGGACTGGTATAATAAGGAATATTAGAGGGATATAGAATTTGAAGAATATTACAATCAATAAAACAAACTTCATAGGATTTAATTCCCCCAATAAGATATCCCCTTCCATAAATATCATAAAAATAAATATAATCATTAAGAAAATAATTGACATTATCAAAGGATGTGTAAGAACATTTGTAAGTGGAATAGTGAATGATAAAGAGAGAATGATGGTTTATTTCTAGGGAATTTTGTCATTTGTAATTAGGAAAATTGTCCAATATGGATGATGTGAATTATGACCACTAATCGATATGAAAGTTGGTTATTATTATTTTGGTTACATAGATACATTTAAGTGACTATCAAGATTATTTAATGATATAATCAAAATTTTATATTTTATAAAAGTATTTTTTTATAAAAAGTTTATAAATTTTAAATAAAATTTATTTTAAGTAAATAATCTTATAAAACACTTTTTAAAATATAGTATATTTTAATAAAGTCCTAATTGATTTTTATAACAACTAGAGAGTTTATTATGTCTTATAATGTTACTTTTCAATAAATAGTAAAGTTTTTATTTAAAAGTTAAAATTCAAATATTTCATATAATTTTATTGATAAAATAAATATAATTTTTGGATTAATCGCATTTAAATTATCATAGGGTGAATTTATGGTAATTTTCTAAAAAAAATATGTTATTTGGGTGAGAAAGTAAAAAAAACTGTTTTTTCAAGTTATATATGTATCATATTAAAATTCATAATTATCACTTTTATAAATTGAATCAGGTGAAATGGATTAAATATTTGGAATTATAATTTTCAAATTATTCAATAAGTTTATTTTCATTTTTAGGCCTAAAAAAAATTTACCGTGGAAAAAAAGTTACTATGTATAGGTAAAATAGTATAAAGGTTAAAATTAAAAGTTAAAGACATAAGAAAACTAAAAAATAAATAATTAAATGGGTGTTTGGGGTTTCATAACATCCTTAACCAAACTTTTAAACATTAATTATCAACCAAATTATTTGAAATTAATGCCACCGAAAAGTGGTTAGCATTAAATACAAATAATCATTATTTAATCACTTAAAATCACACCTCCTCAAGTATAAATACCCCCATTACCTCCTCACTATCCACACCAAATACATTAAGCATATATATTCACTAAATTACCTAATAAAGATTATCTCCAAGGTGGTTTTAAGGTTCTACATATTCTATTTCAAGCTTTAAGAAGAATCCTCCAAAGGAAAGGGATTTATTCCTCCACTTTTTCAATTCAAGTGATTATTTCATATATGTCTTTTGATTCCCAATTTATTATTTTTTTAAGTGTTTATAAACACCCCATTTATTTTATATATTATTTTTTATTATTTATAGGTAAATTTTTCCTATCATTAAACCCATTTAAAGACACATTTTGTATACCCATTACACTGCCAAAATAAACCCTCAATTTTCTAAGCTATATTTTCATGCCATGCATTCACAACCATATTTTAATTCAAGGGTATTCATTATGATGTATCTTTAAACTATTAATTGGGGATATTAATTTATAAAATCCACATTCCTAACTCTTGGGTTAGGAATGATATGAAATTTTGATTTTTGATCAATGTAGCACACATAATATTAGACATATGAAAGGTGTGACCTGATAGCACTCCAATGCATTGGGTAAAGAATTAATATCTAGAGATAAAATGTTCATGATACCTTGGAAGTATTCCTTGGTAATTTTTTGATACCTTGGTCAAAATACTTGTTAATATTTTTTAATACACCTTAGTAGATTATCTATGGTGATATGTTTGTGAATGTCTCAATGTTTATATTGTTACCACATTTCATTATTATGCCTCATGTAAATATATTCATGTACCTAAATTATGTCGCATGTTATTATGTACATGTTCTTATGTTATGCTTCATTTTTTTACAATGATGTACTCTTACATTGTTTATCCCTTACGGGGCTTTATGCTCACCCCTTTCATTTGATAAATGTCCCCAGGAAATCCTATGCAGTGAGATAATATAGGATGCAAAAATAAGGAATCATTTCAAGAGTATTTTAATTTTTTTTTTATGTTTATATTTAGTACCTTGTATGTCATTTACTATGTACCTAGTTTCTAAGACACAAAACTTCAAAAGATACTTCAAATTAATTAATGTAATATTTTTTAAGTAATTGTGTTAAAATGGGTGTATTTAAAAGGCGGGTCTCTATAAGCATGGTAGGAAGATATTAAGAAGATCAAAGGGATCCGCATTAGATGGATGTAAATACTATCATAAATTATTCAAGGTTTAATAATGATATGTTTTGGGTTTATGTAGAAGATGAGGAATAAGTCCTCAGTGGATACATAGAATCTACTTTCCACACATACTATAATGATCTGAAATCACTTTCATGATATGTGTTATTCTTTAATAGAGGATCTGTGAGCTGAAAGAATTCTAAGAAACTAGTTGTCATTAAACCTACAGTAGATTTTGAGTATATTACATATTTTTGTGTAGCTAAAGAATCAATTTGGATACAAAAATTTGTACAAGACCTTGATTTTGTGTCTAATAATAAAGATGTTATCAAACTATATTGGGATAATACTGTAGTTGTAGTTCTATCAAAGGAGTAAAGGTCACATTAATGGAGGAAACATATACTTAGAAATTATTGTCTCTCGAGTGATTTTTATCAAAGTGGATAGGTTGAAGTGATTAGAGTTTCCACTTAAGAAAATGTGGTGGGATCATTGACTAAAGTCATGTATCAGTTGAAGCATGAATATCATGTCAGATCTAGAGAACTAAAATTTGTTATCAGTTGGATTGAGTGCAAGTGGGGGTATGTTGGAGTTGGTTCCCTATAACCAAAAAACTTTCTAATTTCAATTACCAATATATTCAAATACCATAATATTAATAAATATCTTATCAAATGATAAATTTTATCCTGCTTAACATTGATTTGATAATTTCATTAATGTATTTGTCACTTCAAAAGGTTATAGGAATCTTCTACTATAATAATAACCTTTAAGTGTTCTTAAAATATTATTTAACACATATCCAATGTTATATATAGAATTTTTATGATGGGAAAAAATGATGTTTTGACTTTCAGGTGTTGAATACTCATAAGAGGATGTGACTTATTCTCATAAAGTTTAATATCAAAGAATATGAGTTATGAAGAAAAAACCACCAACATAAATTCAATAGTTTATATGTGTCATTGAATATTACTACATGTGTGCATGTGTATTGGTCATTAGAATTAATATTATCATTAATTTATATCATAATTCGATTACTTTTTTGTACTATCAAAAACTGTAACAACATATACTCATAGAAAAGTAGGATGTGTTAGGTGCATCATAAGTGATATGACATTGATGAAATATTTCAAGAAATGATTTATCCCATTATAGTTAATATAAATAGGTATCTTATTCTCATTGATTGAAATTAAACTATCTAATTATGTTCATGGTCATGGAATTTTATTAATGAATTTATTTCAGACAGTCAAAGCAATATATATAAAGCATATAGATTGGTGACACAAGTATGCAATTTGTTTTATGAAATATCGATACCAATATATTCTATGACATGATAAGTGTTCAATTCAAGTTATTTCCATTGCAACATTAACGTCTTTCATTATGGGTTTCTTAAAATGTTGTGAGATGTTAACCTTAGACATTAGATTAGTTTTCTCAATGCTATTGAGAAAATTCATCAAGGGCCACACACTAATTGTATACAAAATCTAAGATTAATTTTTATTTGAAATTAACAGTTAGAATAAACATTATTCTTAAGACCAAGGAATAATAATTATTCAGGTTATGTTGATCACATGAATTAAATCACCATTTTCAAGCTTAGAATATATATGAGTTTAATTTTAAATAAATATTTATCTGGCGATTATTGAATATAATATTTATTTATTTATTTATTGAATAATATAATAATATTCATTTATTTAAATAATTTTTTATTATTGAAGTCTCAATAAATATTAAGGATTAACAGGTTGAGTTAATGGTCTGATGAAATGATGAATATTATTTAATATCCTTTAAATAAATTTTAATTTATTTATTTAAGAAATTTTTTTAAATATATGTGAGTTATCGCATGTCATGAATTATAATATTTTTATTTTTATTTTTATAATTTGATTTGATATTTACATAAAATAATAAAATCTCCTAGATAATAAAACTTGTTTTATTCCATCACATTCCATTAACTCCATGAGTTTTTAATTTAATACATCATCACCTCAAAAAACGACTTCCTACTCAACGCACATTCCATGAAAAGAACTTTAATTTACACTAGATCATCATTTGAGATGATCATACCAAGTAATATGATTTATCCTAGCATGATCACATATGTGATAAAATATTTGTGATCATGTAGACACTATTCATGGTGAAAATGAAATATTGGTATTGTGGGATGAAAATGCAAATAAATCCTTATTTAGAATGACCACTTTCTCACTGTTCTTCATATTGCAGTTATCAAAACTTGTATTCCCTTGGATGACCCTTAAAGCTTGTGGAATCTCTCATATTGAAACACTTTGATAATGGATCTATCCTCATACGTAATAGCACAGTACCCATTGTTGGAATATTATATAATAATGATAAATAGGTAGTGGTTCCTCTCACACTACAGATCATATCACACCCTAATTCAACCAGCTTTATCCAATCATTATCCAACCAATACTAGTAAATCTTGTATATATCTTCATAATCAACACCCTTCATCACCCACCTCTCATAGACTCCCCTCTAAATCCTCACCTTCATATAAAAAATATCTAATGACACTGCAAACATCCTTGGAATAATCCCATGGTACACCACATTAACTACCCTCACAAGGCCTCTAATATGAGGGATAAATGTCTCCAAATCCACCTAGACCACACACAAAACATGCTTTCTCTCTAACAACTTAATCTCCCCCACATGCCAATCCACCACCTTCCTCACCCACCCCTTCTTCTTGTAGTAACCATTATCTTCCAACTCCTTTCTCATTACTATCATCACGATCCCCTCACACATCTAGTAATCCTTCACATTTATAATCTCCTTTACCTTCTCCTCCTCTCTCATCAATTAATTCATCACTGAATCCCCTCCATTTTCATTAATCTTCCCCAACCCCCACCAACATTCCTCTACACCCCGAATCTTTCCAATAACATGTTTGAACTATCACCCTTGGGCTTAGATGATGTTGAACTAAATGAAAATTCAACATTCCTGTTATTCTCAATCTTTTATTAATTCTATTTGGGAGATAATCTGATAGTGGTGGTGATTAATTTCTCAGCCTTCTTGATCTACCTCTGGATCCCCCTCTCTTGCTTCTCATCCTCAACCATGTCTTCCCTATCCCTCTTGTGCTTCATCCTCTCTTTGAAAAGGGTCTAATAGTCTTGATCGATGTAGGCTATGATCCAACCTTTTGGTGTCTCCTAGAAATTTCACTTCACGGTTTGAACTAGGTACTTCAAAAACTTTATTAGTGTGTCCCACTTCATGGAGTTCATGTGGATGTGGTGGAAGTCAAAAATGTACTTATTGTACATGATTATGGTTTTTATGTTACTGAAGAGGTGGTTGTGCTTCACATGCTCAAGGAATTGTGCCTCAAACTACTCTAAGTATCTACGAATGATGCAGCTTGGGTTTTTTCCAATCACCTTCATCTATCACTGGTGTCTCATTCTCATGCAGTGGAACTTGAACTGTTCTCACCCTGACACTACTTTTGGAACATCTAACAATACCACTAGAGTTTTTTCAACTCATCGTATTAAATAAAATTCATGATGGATTTAGGGGTGAGAAACTCATTCTATCCCATTTGAAATTATTAACTCAAAAATTCAAAGTCTCACAAGTCAGCAAGAAGAAATCACCTGCATTTTTAATATTAAAATAAAAAAAAATTATTATGAGTGAACTTTCTAACTATTATGATAAAAAATTTATCAAAACATGACTGATAGAAAATAATAAATATCATGTAAAGACCTGAACCCTAGTAGCCCAAAGTCGGTGCCTTAATTTATTACATTGGCATAGATACAAGACTTTAATCCCAAAGGAATGATCGGTTTAGCAGTCTTGTAATCCATATCATATACATAAACCTTACATTACAATTTAAAACATAAAATACAACATAGAAAATCCTTTTAGAATACCATTATTCTCCTAAGTTAACCATGCATATCAATCATAATACACATCTTCGAATCATGGGGAAAATAAAACATAAGAAAGGGGCGGGCTCAAATGCTCTGTAAGGGTAAGTGTACAATGGAATCTATTGTGAATAACTAAGCCTAAACATTAATTCAAGGTGAATAACTAAAACACATCCCATTTAAACATATGTTGAGCATAATATATCCAGAACAAATAATACCATATAAATACTCACACAAGCTGAAAAACATAAAAATTGATATTTTAATAGTCAAATAATAAAATGGAATATCAATAACTAATATCATAATGAGGTAATTAAAAATTTCGGACATCATAAACATATATTCAAGGCTTCGGCCAAGAGACCATACATAAATGGGTAAGACATTAGACAATAAACAAACTATTTTGTCTCATGAGACATATCAATGCATTGAGGGGCTATAGTTGGCCACACCCATCACTTACTAAGTCCAATTCATTTATCATATGAAAATGGTGAAACATAAAAAACATACACATTTTTATTGAAAAACTAGCATATGAAATTTAACCATAAACCATGAATGGTAGTAAAATATAACATCTACGGTCAAACTAATCATAAACCCTTCAATAAAATATAGTAAATGTTTTCATAACAGATCAACCTCAATTAATCATAAAATCCATAAAATTATGTTGACATAGATGAAAATATTCTAATAAAAGCATTAAAATTTCTTGAGATAAATACCCATTTTTTACATTGAAATCATTTATTTTAAAAGTCATGATGTTAAAAAAGAAAAAAGAAACATTGAAAATAATATTTTAATATTGGAAATGAATATTCAAAAAATTAATGTATCATGACATCAATAAAATCAACTCCTACCATATAAGTTAAAAAACATTCCTTCAATATTTTTTTCAAAAAGGCCATAAAGTGCCTCGTTTAGAAAAAAATATTTCAAACCATTTTATAAAAAGTCAAAAATGGGTAAAATAACATTAATATTTTTTCATATAATTGTAATATTATTTTGGAAAACATTTTTAAGAAAAATGGACATGGATGATAATTTTTTTCCAAGAGATACTTATGTATAAACAATCTCGAATAATAATGAGATTGTGAAATAACCCTTACCTTGTACTTTCCATTAGTTGGATATGATTTCACATCTTATATAATGGTTTAAAACATGTTATTAATTTATACTGGAACCATATCCATATTTATGATATCATATATGATCCTCTTATATTATCTCATCACCCATTTGTTAATAATATTTTGTTATTACCCTTGTTTCAGGTGTTAACTGCTTCATTTTCCTATGCATGTTTTGTCATGTAAGTCATGTTTATTATGAATAGAATTTATTTATTTAATATCTATAATGATATTAAGTTCATATATATTATATTAATTATTTATATACATATTTATAATCATCCATGAATGGTTCGAATGGAAAATAAATCACATCACATCGTGGAGATGGTAGGTTGTACATACGTATGAGAAACAATATCATTATATTAATGGTGAAATGATAAAGAATTGGATGGTATATTAATTATAAATAATAAATATAATGTAATATTTAATATTTATATCCATTACATACATCATTATACCCATCCAAATAACATAGTGATGAAAAATAGATTACACTATGGTGTGGAGAGGGTAGGTCGTATGTACGCACGTGTGGTAATTTTGTTTTTCATAGGATGGATAAAAGGTGGAATATGGTTTTTATATAATCATAATAAATTCTTAAAATATAGGTTATACAATATTTATTATATTATGATGGAAAAATATATGAATAGAATGTATAAGAAGAGATCAACAAGGATGAGTTAGTAAAAATGATTACCTCTTCTTCAGTGGACTTCCTTTACATCTCTTCTTAAATGATATAGGGTTGGTATTTTTGGAATACCAGAACCTCCAGAACATAGATAAGGATTTTGGTAACACAAATTTATAGTGTTTGGTATAGATATAAGTCTCAATGTGGTTTTATTAAGTGAGGGATGGTATGACCTTTTATAAGAGAGGGGAGTGGCTCTTTTGGAGTCCTTTAAAATATTAAATTAATATAAATTAATTTCCTTTAAAAAATGGATCTAAAGTGATTTATTTAGAATCTAAGATGATTATAGGTCTAAATCGTATTATTAAATTATATTTATACAAGTTTAGGACACATTATTTATAAGGCCCCAGCCTTAAACCTTACTTAATCTTGAGTTATTACAAGATTACACATTGGGGATCTTTTCAGGTTTAGAGTTTTAGAGAATTAGATCATAAAACTTGCATTAAATTCCACATTTAAAAAAAGTGGTTACATAAAGATAGTATTCATTTTTTCCCATCAACGGAAACATATTTAAAATAAAACATGGATTCTTTCTTGACACTTCCTTGACACTATCATCATATCATGTACCTTTCCCTTGACCTGTGAAAAACATTTCAAAAAAACTTGGGATGAGCATAAAAAATCTCAGTATGGGTTATAAAAATATGGAAAGGAAACATGAGTTCATATATACATAAGAATGAAATCATACTTTAACCATAAAACATAAGCACTTTAGCATACCTCATCAAATCATGAATAAATCATAGAAATCATAAGACATAAAGGTAACTGGAGGCATTCATAACATTCATACGTAGGGAGTAACTCTCTTGGTTACGTTTGGAATACCCATCACAGTATATTCCCTAAATCTATTTGGAGAAACCTTAAATTTTCACTCCTTAATGTTACCAAATGCATTGGAGAGCTATATCGGGCTCACCCGCCCTTAGTTTATCACGAAACCACCCGTCTTCATAATAATTCCCAAGAACCATAACATAATCGTATCACATAAAACATGCATAAAGGAAACATAACATTTACACATTTAAATCACAAGATATAAATACAACACATTTATATAATAAAAACATTATGAAAACCATTTTAAATACCAAAATAAAATAAAAGTAAAACATGGTATTTATTTTTCTTTTAAAAAGAAGGTATGGCTTGTAGAGGAAGCCGAAACTCAAATAATGGTCATGGTGGCAGAGAAGTCGTTGTCGCCGCATACGTACGAAAAAAACATTCCCTTTTTTCATTTAGTAAACGCTTCATATAAAAAATATTCTTTTTGAATAAACGTAAAAGTCAAAGGGGTTTATACACCGTATAAAAGAAGGTTGTGTATAAAACAGAATATGCCTCAATGAAAGGAGATTGAGACGAAGTCCCATACCTCGGATCCAACTTGACTCGATCATTATTTAATCTCTTGAATAATAAACTTGAGTTAATTTAAACTTGTTTAAGAACCTTTTTCAAGTTCATTATTACTTTTATATCACTTATTTCCATTTCATGAACACTATGTAATTATTTAAGTTAATAACGGTCGTTTTAACGATCATTAGTACTTGAGTCAAAAATAAACCCTTTATAATTACAAGTTGTTCATGTATCCATTATATACAGAATGGTATTCATGATGTAGATATCATATATGTCATATATATCCTGTACATTCATGCATTTATAATATTACATAATCATTTAGAGGTAAGAAATGAAATGCACCGTTCATGGAGACGGTAAGCCGTACGTACGCATGAACGCTACTTTCATTTCTATTTCGTATTTTATAGAATGGAATCATAATGATATAAAGTTATATTATAATTACAGTGTAATATCATATATAATATCATAACTCCATCCTTTATACGTCCCACATATGGTATTAACGAATCAAATCACTTTGAGGGGGCGGTAGTCCGCACTTTCTTAAATGAAGATATTGTGTTTACCCATAATGGAAACCATAAATGTATTCCCAAAATGAAAAATAAATAATCTTAAGGAAAATATAAACATATTATATATCATATATAAATATAGTGTCATCTTAATGTCCACCTTTGAAGGTGTTAAAAGAATATTGAACAATCCTCGTTTCGGGAGGCAGAAATTCACCATCCACAGAAACAGTATGTTCTTTAACCATTAGATGTAGGTGTGTGTAAGTGTAGCTCGAATACTTCTTATAAAAACATCCTAGTATATTGAAGATACTGGATTTTTTACAAAAGAAATTAATAAAAATAGTTTAGGGGGTTGGAGAAGCAAAATAAAACAAAAGGACTCAAGTGAAGACATTACCTTAAAATCGGGTAACTTCCTTTGGTTTGATCTCAAAGGCTTCCTTGGGAAGACTTATTCCCAAAGTGAGGCTACAAGGAGTAAGATAGGGAAGTAGAGAGACAAAATGGGCATGGTTTTACCGAGCCAAAGTCTTTGGAAGTGTGGGTAAGGAGGTAGAGGTGGGGGCCTTTTATAAGAGGAGAGGAGGAGCACTCTTGGAAGGTAAAGAAATGTTACTTTATTTTAAAATGAGTTTCGAATTAAAAAGGTCCAAAATTGATATAATTATAGTATAAGGTGATAAGGGTTAGAAATATACCCATAAAATAGGTTTTGGACATGTTTAGGTCATATATTTTACATTATCTTTTCATTTTATTTAAATCCTTTATTAATGAGGTAATTGCTGCACCATCATGATGTCATAAATAATTTAATATATTTAATGTATAAAAATTATAAAAAAAATATCATGATGTAGAAAATATTTTTATCTTTCTAATGAATATTTATAGTCAAAAATATGACTTGTATAACCCCATTTAAAATTGTTTTAGTAAAACATATCATGTTTGTGTCATTTTTACTTTTACATTAAATAAAAAGTTATTTATGTCATTTCCCAACCAAAGTGGCTCCATGGAGTCCCCAAGTTGACCCATGGATTGTCTTGGTCAGCCATGACACATCCAATGAGGGTAGGAAATGTGTCAATCTCATCTCATATTATTAAAACATTATTTTTACCTTAAACTACACTAATTACCTCTAATCGCGATTAAAAACTTAAAAGTTACTATTCAACAAAAAATTATTTTAATCTCATTGAGCCACATTTTACTTCTTAATGACAACCATGTATGTCAGATTTTTTGAAAATCAAATCACAGAAGTGGCAAAGTTTCATTTAAACGAAAAATCAGTTTCTTTAACTACCACTTAGTTGTTTCACTATTCATCAAAAATTGAAGTTTTTCAGAAAAATACCAAAACTTTACCCTAAGATATATTTGATATTCTGAATTCAAAAATGATGTCTATTTTAAAAAATTAAAATCATATAATTTAAATTAATTAATTTAATAATTAATTCTTGCTGTCATGACAATTAGCGTGTTTTTATGAAACAAGAAGTATCAAAAGATTGACACCGGTTTAAGTCCAATTTCAAAGTGAAATTGATTCCAATGACCACCATTGGATTAAATGGTAAAAATATATTCTAATTTCACTTCAAAACCAATTCAAAATATAATCTAATAATATAAATAAATTAGATTAAAAAGTGGTTTTGAATTAAAATACAACATTTTTCACTATTCATTAAAAAATGAACTTTATCGGAAAAATACCAAAAATTCACACAAAGTAAATTTTGATGTCCCAATCATAAAGAATAAGTTTATTTTGAAAAATGTAGCTTATAAAATTTTCAAAATATAGATTTAAAAATGGTTTTCCATCAAAAGGCTGTAAAACAATCTTTTAAAAAATACTAGAGTATTCCATGCTTTAGGTTGGATTTATTCTCAATTTAAGGCTCAAACACACTATCTAATTCATAAATAGACATAGATAAAAATATCTATTATTCATTACTTACTTGGGATGTTACATCCTTCCCCCCTTTATAAAATTGTGTCCTTGCAATTTATTTACTTATTGAATAAGTGGGGGTATTTATCCCTCATTGCATTTTCAGATTCCCATGTTGCCTCTTCCATCATGTGGTTTTTCCACAAAACCTTTAGCTGATTAATCACCTTATTCCGTAACACTTGCTCCCTGTGGTCAAGAATCTGGACCGGTTGTTCCTCATAAGATAGGTTCTCTTCCAGCTGAACTAACTCTGGACTCAAAACATGATATGGATCTGGCATATACTTTCTCAACATCAAAACATGAAAAACATTGTGTACCTGAGATAAACTCGGAGGTAAAGCCACTCGGTAAGCAACTGATCCAACTCTCTCCAGAATTTCATATGGTCCAAAGAACCTTGGACTCGGCTTTCCTTTCTTACCAAATCGCATCAAACTTTTCCATGGTGATAATTTGAGAAAAACATGATCACCTACCTCAAAAGAGAGATCCTTCCTCCTATTGTCCACATAACTCTTCTGCCTGCTCTGAGTTGTTCTCATGTGTTTCTGTATCAGTTGAACTTTTTCTGACAACTCTTCTACCAATTCTGGTTCCATCAGCTTTCTTTCACCCACTTCATCCCAAAAAGATGGATTTCGACACCGCTTCCCTTATAACGCCTCAAATAGTGACATCTGTATAATGGAATGAAAACTGTTATTATATGAAAATTAAACCAAAGAAAGATGTTGGTCCCAACTTCCCTGATAATCCATAGAGCAAGAACGTAGCATATCCTCCAATGTCTGAATTGTTCATTCTGACTGCCCATCTGATTGAGGATGAAAAGCTGTACTAAAATTTAATTCAGTACCCAACGACTTCTGAAGGCCTTTCCAAAAGTTAGAAGTGAACCTGGGGTCACGGTCAGATACAATGGAGAGAGAAACTCCATGTAACCTGACTATCTCTTTAAGATACAAACGGGAAAGTTGATCTAGGTAAAAATTATCTCGTATAGAAAGGAAATTAGTAGATTTAGTCAAGCGATCAACAATAACCCATATTGCATTATTACCTCAAGGGGTCTTCAACAATCCCACAACGAAGTCCATGGATATATTCTCCCATTTCAACTCTGGCACTGGTAAAGGCTGAAGCATCCCTTTCAGTAACTTCTGCTCTGCTTTGACCTGTTGACATGTCAAACACTTCACAGTAAAATCAGCAATATCTCTTTTCATTCCATCCCACCAATAATACTCCCGCAGATCTCTGTACATCTTAGTACTGCCAGGATGAACTGAAAACAGAGAACTATGAGCTTCACATAACAACTCTTTCTTCAACTATGAATCACAAGGCACACACAATCTCTTCCCAAATCTCAAAATGCAATCATTATCAATGTTGAATTCAGGCAACTTACCTTTCTGAACCAGCTATACCTTTTTCTGCAACTCACTGTCTTGCTTCTGTTCTTGCTTGATTCTGTCTGATAGAGAATATTTCACTGATACCTGAAACAAAACAGAAGAACACCCTGCACCAACAACTTCTATGCCAAAGTTCATCAAATCCTTAACCAAAGGATCACGTTCCAAATGCAACATTGCTAATGAAGCATTACTTTTTCGACTTAAAGCATCAGCCACTTTATTTTCTTTTCCCAGATGGTAATGAATTGTACAATCATAATCCTTGATTAATTCAAGACATCTCCTATATCTCATGTTCAATTCTTTCTGAGTGAATATATACTTTAAACTTTTGTGATCGGTATATATTTCACACTTTACTCCATACAAATGATGCCTCCAAATTTTTAAAGCGAAAACAATAGCAGCTAATTCTAAATCATGTGTAGGGTAATTTACCTCATGATTTTTCAACTGACGTGAAGCATAAGCAATTACCTAATCATTCTGCATAAGGACACAAACAAGTCCTTTCAATGAAGCATCACTGTAGATAACAAACTCACCATCCTAGAAGGAAGTGCCAAAACTAGAGCATTCACCAATCTTCTTTTCAACTCCTGAAAACAATCATCACATTCTTTTGTCCAGAAAAACTTAACACCATTCCGAGTTAGCTTAGTCATTGGACTAGATAACCGTGAAAAATTTCTAACAAACCTTCGGTAATAGCCTGCCAAACCAAGGAAGCTACGAATCTCAGTTACATTTGTGGGTCTTGGCCATTCTTCAACAACCTTTTTTTTTGCAGGATCAATAGTTATCCCATATTTAGAAACAATATGACCAAGGAAAGAAATTTTTTGCAACCAAAACTCACACTTGCTGAATTTCCCATACAATTTCTTTTCTTTCAAGGTTTGAAAAATAACCCTTAAATTTCTTTCATGCCCTTATTTACTTTTAGAAAACACCAAAATATCATTAATGAAAAAAACCACAAACTTATCCAAGAACTCATGGAAAATTCTATTCATTAAGTCCATGAATACAGCAGGTGAATTGGTTAGCCCAAAAGGAATTACTAAAAATTCATAATGTCCATATCTTGTACGAAACGCAGTATTCGAAACATCTTCTTCCTTTACCTTCAGCTGATGGTACCCCGATCTTAGGTCAATCTTTGAAAAAATTTGAGCTCCCTGGAACTGATCAAACAAATCATTGATATGAGGAAAAGGATATTTTTTCTTAACAGTGATGTTATTCAAGGATATATAATCAATGAAAAGTCTCATAGAACCATCTTTCTTTTTAACAAATAAAACAGGAGCACCCCATGGTAATGTGCTAGGTCGAATGAAACCTTTCTCTGATAAATCTTGAAATTGCTCCTTTAACTCTAAAAGTTCAATTTGAGCCATTCGATAAGGGGGTTTCGAAATTGTCTTAGCATCAGGAACTAAGTCAACAGTAAATTCAACTTCCCAATCTGGTATTATTTCAGGAAACTCATCAGGAAAAACATCAGGATACTCATTTACCACTGGCACATCATTAATCTGAATAGTTCCCTTGTTTTCAACAATATGTGCAAGGTAACATTCATTTCCATCTTTTACAAGTTTCTCGGCCTCTTGATATGTTATCAACAGTAAGGGTTCATTATTGTACACAAACTGAAAGTCTTTTTGGAAAGAAACTTATTTATCTCTACAGTCAATCTTAGCATGGTAAATAGAGAGCCAATCCATACCCAGGATAACATCAAACTCTACTAGAGGTAGAACAATAAGGTTTTCAAGTAGGTTCTTTCCACATATAAGGATAGGAAGATTCCTATAAATTCTTTTTGCCTCAACATTTCCCCTAGGTTTTTTTACCACAAGTTCAGGAGTCATTTCTTGAGATGGTATTCCCATTTTACTAGAAAAGGTTTCAGAGATGAAAGAATGTGTGGACCCCAAATCAAACAACACACTGGCATAATCTGAAAAAACAAACAAAGTACCTGATACAACTTCATTTGATGGCCCGACATCTGCTGAAGTAGTTGCAAAGGATTTCACCACCCCTTTCTGCTTGTAGTCTAACTGCTTCCCATCACTCAAGCTCTTTGTTGGACACTCGTTTGCATAGTGACCCATCTCATTTCACTTAAAACATTTCACTAACTATAAATCAAATTTGAACTTACCATCACCTTGATCTTTTTCATTGCAATCATGAGCTTTATGTCCCATCTTACCACATCAGTAGCACTTTCCAGAATTCAGAAGACATTCCCCAGCAAGACTTTTACCACATTTATCACAAATTGGAAACATAGTTTTCTTACCATCAGACTTTTTTGAAGAATTATTTCCTTTCTCCTGCCACCTCGGTCTTTTCTTCTACTGGTTGTTATAGAACACTTGATCATCGGAAAACTCCATTTCCACCTTCTCAGCACATCGAACAAGATTTTCATAACTTTTAAACTCACAAGAAGCTAATTCCCTTCGATATTTTGGCTTTAATTATGAGTAAAAACGATTGATTTTACTATCAAGGTCTCGAATAAAATTTGGAGCATACCTTGCCAATCGAGTGAACCTTTCTTCATAAGTGGCAACTGAGTCTTCCTCTTGCCTCAATTACAGGAATTATTTTTCCATCCTAAGTTGAACAACCTTAGGAAAATAATTCTTAAGAAACATACCTTTGAATTCATCCCAGTCGAGATCATCAATCTCATCAGCATCCCTGATATTTTTAACCATCGACCACCACTGATCTGCTTCACCCTCCAAACGGTAAATAGCAAGACTAACCTTCTGACTATCTGAACACCCCATGACATCGAAAATCTTCTCCAGTGCTTTAATCCACCCTTCAGCTAGCACAGGGTCAGATGATCCTCTGAATGATGGGGGATGTTGCCTCATGAAATGTTCAACCACTGACATGTTCCTCTGCGGTTGATCTGGCTGATCTTGTGCTTGGATACCACCTCCATTTATCACTTGATTCAACTGCGCCATTACTGCAACAAACTGTTCAGTTCCAATTCCAACTATCTCGGGATGCTGATTCGGAAGGTTATTTCCTTCTGTATGCCTTCCTAGCACTGCTTCCCTGTTTCCTCTGCGGAAAACCATTCTAAACAAACATGTCTTAGATGAAGCAACATGGTAATCTTCAAATGCTATATCACTTCAATTTGACCACAAAAAAATATTTTTGGATAATCATTTAATAGAATTCCAACTCCTAAAGTTATCTAAACCAACCTTTGATACCAACTATAAGGCCCCATCCTTAAACCTTACTTAATCTTGAGTTATTACAAGATTACACAATGAGTATCTTTTCAGGTTTAGAGTTTTAGAGAATTTGATCATAAAACTTGCATTACATTCCACATTTAAACAAAGTGGTTACATAAAGATAGTATTCATTTTTTCCCATCAACGGAAACATATTTAAAATAAAACATGGATTCTTTCTTGACACTTCCTTGACACTATCATCATATCATGTACCTTTCCCTTGACCTGTGAAAAACATTTCAAAAAAAACTTGGGATGAGCATAAAAAAGCTCAGTATGGGTTATAAAAATATGGAAAGGAAACATGAGTTCATATATACATAAGAATGAAATCATACTTTACCCATAAAACATAAGCACTTTAACATACCTCATCAAATCATTAATAAATCATAGAAATCATAATACATAAAGGTAACTTGAGGCATTCATAACATTCATACGTAGGGAGTAACCCTCTTGGTTATGTTTGGAATACCCATCATAGTATATTCCCTAAATCTATTCGGAGAAACCTTAAAGTTTCACTCCTTTGCATTACCCAATGTATTGGGGAGCTATATCGGGCTCACCCGCCCTTAGTTTATCACGGAACCACCCATCTTCATAATAATTCCCAAGAACCATAACATAATCGTATCACATAAAACATGCATAAAGGAAACATAACATTTCCACATTTCAATCACAAGATATAAATACAACACATTGATATAATAAAAACATTATGAAAACCATTTTAAATACCAAAATAAAAGAAAAGTAAAACATGGTATTTATTTTTCTTTTAAAAATAAGGTATGGCTTGTAGATGAAGTCGAAACTCAAATAATGGTCACGGCGGCGGAGAAGTCGTTGTCGTCGCATACGTACGACAAAAACATTCCCTTTTGTTGTTTAGTAAATGATTCATATAAAAAAGATTCCTTTTTAATAAACATAAAATTCAAAGGGGTTTATACACCATGTAAAAGAAGGTTGTGTATAAAACAGAATATGCCTCAATGAAAGGAGATTGAGACGAAGTCCCATACCTCGGGTCCGACTTGACTCGATCGTTCTTTAATCTCCTGAACAATAAACTTGAGTTAATTTATACTTGTTTAAGAACCTTTTTCAAGTTAATTATTCCTTTTATATCACTTATTTCTATGTCATGAACACTATGTAAGTATTTAAGTTAATAACGGTCATTTTAATGATCGTTGGTACTTGAGTCAAAAATAAACCCTTTATAATTACAAGTTGTTCATGTATCAATTATATCCAGAATGGTATTGATGATGTATATATCATATATGTAATATATATTCAGTAAATTCATGCATTTATAATATTACATAATCATTTAGAGGTAAGAAATGAAATGCACCGTTCATGGAGATGGTAAGTCGTACGTACGCATGAACGCTACTTTCATTTCTATTTCGTATTTTTAGAATGGAATCATAATGATATAAAGTTATAATATAATTCCAGTGTAATATCATATATAATATCATAACTCCATCCTTTATACATCCCACATATGGTATTAACGAATCAAATCACTTTGAGGGGGCGGTAGTCCGCACTTCCTTAAATGAAGATATCGTGTTTACCCATAATGGAAACCATAAAGGTATGCCCCAAATGAAAAATACAGAAGCTTAAGGAAAAATTAAACATATTATATATCATATATAAATATAGTTTCATCTGAATGGCCACCTTTGAAGGTGTTAAAAGAATGTTGAACAATCATCGTTTCGGGAAGCAGAAATTCGCCATCCACGGAAACAGTATGTTATTTAACCATTAGATGTAGGTGTGTGTAAGTTTAGCTCTAATCCTCATTATAAAAACATACTAGTATATTTAAGATACTTTAGTTGTTACAAAATAAATGAATAAAAAGAGTTTAGGGGGTTGGAGAAGCAAAATAAAACAAAAGGACTCAAGTGAAGACATTACCTTAAAATTGGGTAACTCCCTTTGGTTTGAGCTCAAAGGATTCCTTGGGAAGACTTATGCCCAAAGTGAGGCTTCAAGAAGTAAGATATAGAAGTGGAGAGACAAAATGGGCAGGGGTTGTCCGAGTCAAAGGCTTTGGAAGTGTGGGTAAGGAGGTAGAGGTGGAGGCCTTTTATAAGAGGAGAGGAGGGGCACTCTTGGAAAGTAAAGAAATGTTACTTTATTTTAAAATGAGTTTCGGATTCAAAAGGTCCCACATTGATATAATTCTAGGCTAAGGTGATACGGGTTCTAAATATACCCATCCAATAGGTTTTGGAAATGTTTAGGTCATAGATTTTACATTATCTTTTCATTTTATTTAAATCCTTTATTAATGAGGTAATCGCTGCATCATCATGATGTCATAAATAATTTAATATATTTAATGTCTAAAAATTATAAAAAAAATATCATGATTTAGGAAATATTTTTAGCTTTCTAACGAATATTTATAGTCAAACATATGACTTTTATAACCCCATTTAAAATTGTTTTAGTAAAACATCTCATGTTTGTGTCATTTTTACTTTTACATTAAATAAAAAGTTATTTATGTCATTTCCCAACCAAAGTGGCTCCATGGGGTCCCCAAGTTGACCCATGGATTGTCTTGGTCGGCCATGACACATCCAATGAGAGGTAGGACATGTTTCAAGCTCATCTCATATTATTAAAACATTATTTTTACAATAAACTACACTAATTACCTCTAATCGCGATTAAAAACTTAAAAGTTACTATTCACCAATAAATTATTTTAATCTCATTGAGCCACATTTTACTTCTTAATTACAACCATGTATGTCTGATTTTTGAAAATCAAATCACAGAAGTGGCAAAGTTTCATTTAAATGAAAAATCAGTTTCTTTAACTACCACTTAGTGGTTTCACTATTCATCAAAAATTGAAGTTTTTCAGAAAAATACCAAAACTTCACCCTAATCTATATTTGATATTATGAATTCAAAAATGATGTCTATTTTAAAAAATTAAAATCATATAAGTTATATTAATTAATTTAATAATTAATTCTTGCTGTCATGACAATTAGTGTGTTTTTATGAAACAAGAAGTATCAAAAGATTGACACCAGTTTAAGTCCAATTTCAAAGTGAAATTGATTCCAATGACCACCATTGGATTAAATGTTAAAAATATATTCTAATTTTAATTAAAAACCAATTCAAAAGATAATATAATCATATAAATAAATTATATTAAAAAGAGGTTTTGAATTAAAATACAACATTTTTCACTATTCATTAAAAAATGAACTTTATCGGAAAAATACCAAAAATTCACACAAAGTAAATTTTGATGTCCCAATCATAAAGAATAAGTTTATTTTGAAAAATATATCTTATAAAATTGTCAAAATATAGATTAAAAAATGGTTTTCCATCAAAAGGCTGTAAAACAATCTTTTAAAAAATACTAGAGTATTTAATACTTTAGGTTGGATTTATTCTCATTTTAAGCCTCAAACACACTATCTAATTCATAAATAGACACAGATAAAAATATCTATTATTCATTACTTACTTGGGATGTTACATTATTAAGCATATCTTTTGTCTTTAACCTTTATTTAAACCCTTTAACTCTTACCGTGACAACTTGGATTTTTACTTTTTAAGGGTTAATATAGTTACTATAAAATACCAAACGATAACAAAATGGATAATTTATGACATATTTAACCTTATTAAAATAAATTGGAATAATTTTATATTTTTATAAATTTTATATAAATAAATAATATATTATTTATTTTAAAGTACCATTCATATCAATTTTGACACTATTCATTTCTTGACATTTTAAAAAATAGCAATACACAAGATTACTTAAAAACCCTTAAATATATCCATAATATGTCTATGTTTTCTATAAAATTATTTTATTAAATTAATTAGCTCAAATTATATTTATTTTAATATTTTTAATGTCATTTATTTGATATATCTACTAATTAAACAATTACTACATCATCATTGTGTAAGCTTGTAAGGTAATTATTTATTTACTAGAAATTAAAAAAAAAATTATCATGATTAATATAAAAATTTTATATTTTAAATTACTATTTATAGTCGAATTTATCTTTTGTATAACCCTATATTAAAAATGATATATTTATAAAAAATATGTGTATGAAATCATTAACATCTCTTTAAATAATATATAATAAATGTCATACTCTCATCAAAGTGGATTAAAAAGGTTATAATCTTAGAAAAAATATGTTTTTTGTTGACACCCACTTAACTAATGATATTTAGACAAGTTTTTGTCTAATTTTACTATCATAATAATATTAAATTTACCCATAATTACTTGATCTACCCTTAACCGTGGTAAAAACAATATTACTAAATTTACTATTCATATTCCAAAAAATAAAAGAAATATATTTAAAAAATTTGGAACCAATGATTCCAAAAATGGAATATATTTTTCAAAAATAAAAACAGAAAATTTTTAGTAATTAATATTAAAATAATCTCATTGACGAAATGAGAAAACGGGTTATTAAAATGAAAATGTACAAAAGATTGTAATGTTTTTATATTCATATTCAATGTAAAATTGATTCCAATAACCTAAATTAAATTAAATGATATAAAATTAATCTAATTATACTTTAAAACTAAATAAAAATATAAAATAATAAATTATTTAGATGAAAATGATGCTATCAATTAAAATACAATATTTTATCACTATTAATCAAAACATGAATCTTTTAAAAGAAATAAACCAAAGTAAATTTTATATTCTATTTTAAAGTAATAAGTTTATTTTTTTAAATAGAATATATAAATGTTTCAAAAATTGGATTAAAAATAGGTTCACCATTAAAAGGAGGTAAAACTATATTTTTTAAAAATATAACATTTTATGAATAAGATTGGTTTTATTGTTATATTAAGCCTATAAAATTATTAGATGAATTTAAATACATTTTTTTGATTATATAACATATATATTTCATTGATATCTTTCATTAATAGTGAGTAATTTAATTTGGTGTGATAATATTCCAATATGGGCATAAAAAATGTTTTTTAATAAAAACACATACTTTATATTTAATTCATTTTTAGTTTAATTTACAATTAATTGGAAATCAATGATTTTATTTTATAAAAACGTGTAAAATATATTTTCATAATTTATCTAATCCTATTTAAAATCTCCAACTAAACTACTATTGTTAAAATAATAATATTTAATAGTACATCGCGGTTCATTTAAGCCCGGTGTTTCATGCAATGTGAGCTATGAAAGAAGTTAAATTTATTTAAAATTAGACATAACATAAAATATTAGGTTTTTACATTCTCCCCTCCTTCAATAAATATCATCCTCATAATTTGAAATCTCACTTAAAAAATCAAAGGTTAATACTTGAGAATTCCTTTGTGGGAAATCTATATAGGAAATAGGGTTAATAAAGAAATATTTTCATAAGAGGGAATTGGAAATGATAATGTCACCACCAAATTAGGCTTTTGAATAAGATAACATTAGTGGAAAGTGAAAATTAGTTCATGGAAGAGAAATCAAACCATCAAGTTATGATGTAGAGTGTTAGAGAATAAAGTCACCATGAAGTATACCATCACAAAATCATAAATTTGTGATGGGTTAGAGAGTCCATTGATTTATTAGTAAAAAATAAATAAATAGTGTTTTTCATTACAATTTACAACCCTATAGTTGAGGGATTATTTTACTATCTAGATAATAACATGATAAAATAAACATAATTGATTTATTTCTATTTCATAAGTATAATATCATTCTTTGGGTGTGGTTTGATCTATTTTTACTTCATTTCATATCACAAGTTTCATCATGAAGTAATACATTAACCTCTAAAACCTTTTTAAAAGATCAACTTAAACCATTTCATATGTGGTTAACATTTCCAAAATGACCTTCTCATTAATCATTCCACAACATGAAGTATCACTTATTTGTCATATTCCAAACATGTGAATACCTTCATCATGTATTCTCTTGAAACATGGTAATAACATTAATTACAATAAAACATTAGTGATAACATTCATGCTTACTTATTCATTAAATAGAACTTAGATTATTGGATATACATCCTAAATCCAAAAAGATTAACTTCATCAATAATGGAATAAACCACTTTTTCAACAAACCATTAATCAATTCCAATGTAGCCAGTACTATCTAATTTACTTTATCAAAAAACAATCATCTCTTTATTCTGGAATCATTATCTCAATGTCAGGAAAATATTAAGGGTTATCTTTCCCCCAAACATATATTTTCCAAAAATGTTAACTTTCTACTGAGTCACTTTTCTTGGTACCATTCCACATACAATCTCAAATCCTTAATGAAATAATAATATTGTACAATCCTTATATATCTTATGACTCTTATATCTATAATGTCATGACATAATTATTGAATCCAAAAACACAAATACATTAATTATTCTACTTTGACTATAGTAACAACATAATCTTGACCTTAATCCCTTTTCTTTTTCTGATCTATTTTTCCTTGACAATTGGGTCATTCATTTTCATAGTGCCCCATCCACTTATTGTTAAAATGTTACAAATTTACAGGTTATTTATTTCCTTTAAAACAACGGGCTTAGTGCCCTTTTTATCCACACTTTTAACAAACCCCCATTCTGTTCAAGAAAGTAACACGGTGTTTCTTCTTATAATTATCACATGTGATAAAATACTTCTTTCACTTTTTCCCTTTATCCATCTCTTTATCCACCATTATCTTATTCTCTTTCATTCCTATAAAGTTGTAATACTTAGATAATTATTTCTCTATCTTGAAAGGACATGATACTTTATCTTCATATGATGAGAAATTTTGGGAGACCAATGTATTTCATAAGAATGGATTTAACCCATCAAATAAATGATCAATCTTACTCCTTGGTTTATGCATGTAGTCCTTAGAATTCCTTTATAACCTTGTATAGTTGGCTTCATATTTTGAAACATTTCTGTCCTTTTTTGGACTTAGGATCAGAAATTGGATCTCTAGATCTGATCATTGTTCACGAGGAAAATATTTTTTTAAGAAAATTTCCTTAAAATCCTTCCATTCCATGTTAACTATTTCCTCATCCTCTTTAGTGTTTTGAATCAATGACCACTATTTATCTACATATCCAAAAAGATAATAAACTTCCATGAAAACCTTCTCCATTTTGTTACTTCCCAAATCAATAAATATATTCTCTAAGGAACTTATCCATTACTCATCTACAAATGGATTTGTAGTCCCATTAAATTATAAAGGTTGTGATATCAAGAAGAGGCATAACATTTTTCTACCACATTTTGGATCAGGATGCTCTATATGGGTAAGGTTATTGTTCATAACCTAAGTCCATTATCCCAATATAGTTATAAGTTTCTCAGAACCAGTTGAAGTTCTAGTTACAACATCATTATCTTGCATGGTAGGGAAATACCTACATGGATTACATGCATTGATATAGTTTCCATTTATTACACTATGCACCATTTCTAAACATTAGCATACACTATATTTAGATATAAATCATAATTCATAATATAGAACTAATAAAACACTTAACATAAATTGAAAATTTATTAATAACTAATATCATAATCATAAAAATTGACTTTTTTGGGACATATTTACTTTTAAATCCTTCATAATGGTTTGTAATGTAAATTTGAATTATCCTAAGCATACCTGGAGTGTCAAACTAGGTGCATAGTAAGGTCTTTTTTTGTGTACTGGGTTACACTAAGTGAGGCCTGACACACCTTGTTGGAGTTCTTACCCCTAGGTACATATGTTCTAGAAGCATGTCCACTTATAGTATCCCTATAGGGTTGTATTTCTAGTAAGACCCACATAATCTCTACCTTACAAGAATTCTAGGATTCTCTTTTATTTTTATCCTCAAACTTTATCTTAGGGTTATGTTTTATAATCTTTTTTTTAAAAATCAAGTTTCCAAGGTTTCTACTAAACTTTATTTGATACCAGCTGTAAGGACCCCAACCCCAGTAGCTCAAAGTAGGAGCCTTACTTTATTTCACTAGCATAGATACAAGACTTGAATCCCAAAGGACCAACCAGCTTACTAGTTTTGGAAACTAGATCACATACATGAACCTTACATTATAATTTAAAACATAAAATAAAATATAGAAAATCCTTTGAGAATTCCATTATTCTCCAAGATTAACTTTTTATATTAGTCATAATACACATTTTGGCATCTTGATAAGAATAAAACATAATAAAGGGGTGAGATCAGATGCTCAGTAAGGTTAAGCATACAACTAAATCTATTATGAATAAATAAGAATAAGCATTATGGTAAGTTGAATAACTAGAACAGAATCCATTTAAATATATCATGAGCATAATATGGACAGAATAAATAATACCATATAAATACTCACATGATCTGGAAAACATAACCTTGTATATTATACAAGTCAAATAATCACATGGAATATCAATAAATAATCTCTTAATTCGGAAATGTATAATTTCTTACATCATAAACAAATCATCAAGGCTTCATCCAACACACCATATATAAATGGGTAAGACATCATCCAATACCAAAAATAGTCTATCTCATGAGACCTACTGATTCATCTAGGGGATATAGTGGGCCTCATGTGTCACTTAATAAGTCCAATGCCTTTCTCATATGAAAAGGGTTAAATATAAACAACATACACATTCATATCAAAAAACTAGCATAAAAATGTTAATTATTTAACCCTAAACCATGAATGGTAACAAAATAACATATCTACATCCAAACTTTCATAAAACCTTTAATAAAATATGGTAGATGGTATCATAATAGATAACCTTAATTAATCATAAAATTCATCAAAATATGTGCACATAAATGAAAATAGTACCATAAAATCATTAAAATTTATTGAGATAAATATCCCTTCTTTAACTTTAAATCATTTATTTTAAAAGTTATATAGTTATAAAAGAAACATTATCATTGAAAAGAATATTGTAAACTTGTAAAGAATGTTTCAAAACATTAATTCATCATGATGGTAGTAAAATATGATCATACCGTATATGTTAAAATATATTCCTTTTATATTTTTGATGAAAAGGTCATAAAGTACCTCATTTAGAAAATGGAAAAAATATTCCTTTAAAACCATTTTACAAAAATTCTAACTTGGGAAAAAGGAATTTAAACATTTTTAGGATAATTGTTAAAATATTTTGGAAAAGTTTTAAAAGAAACATGGACATGGATGATAAAGTTTCCCCAGCAGATACTTATATATAAACAATCCCACTTTTTGAATAGATTATATATATTGTCAAATTATTTTCATTGGTGTAAAATGATGATAAATTCAATAGGAATCTTACATTGAATTCAATATTATGAATAAGTTACAAAGTTAATGGAGCTTGGATAAAGTCCTAATGTCTTGATATTTTAAGAAACATGTGAATGGATTGAAGACTTTTAATTTTATGGTGATTTCTAGAGAATTATTATGGATTCATTAGATGACATTGGATGTCATGGTTAAATAATTCTCCTATTGAAATATGACGATGCTTTGCTTTTTTGTATTTCCCACAAATAATATGTAAGTTTTAAAACTTGTGATGATATCTTGATAAAATAAAGGGTGGTAATAAGTTCTAAAAATCATATTGAGCATATATTTGGAAGAAAAGAGGTGCTTCCAATCAATTTCAGCTTTGATTGGAAATAAGGATGTTACTGGAAGACAAGGAAGTTACAATAATTTCCTTGGTAAATCTGATGATTCTAAATGTGATCGATCAAAGGTTATATATCATGACAGATGGGGTTCATGATTAAAGTTATTGAGTGAATTTTGGTAGAAGATGGTTGAAGCTTTATGTAACACCCCCGAATGATAAAGGGTTAAATGGATAAATGATGTGACTCATGTCAACAAGGTGCACCTTCCTTTTTGGGAACCTGTCTGATTTGAACTCCACAGTTAAGCATGCTTGGCCTGGAGAAGTGATCGGGATGGGTGACCTTTTGGGAAGTTTCCCAGGGTGTGTGTGAGTGAGGACAAAGCACACTGGAAAGGACATGTGTTGGCCTGTGGGTACTGTCATTAGTCATATGACCCATTCAGGCATGTGGGTGGACCTTTTATGGGGACCATGTGTCTGCGGGGCAACTAGTGGGTGGGGCCCAGTTGTTACATTTGGTATCAGAGGTGGTACCCAGCCTTAAGTGCGGTGCACTGCCTGTGTTGAGATGTAGGGCCCACAACGAGGACGTTGTTCTCTAAAGGGGTGGTGACTATAACACCCCCAAATGATAAAGGGTTAAATGGCTAAATGATGTGACTCATGTCAACAAGGTTCACCTTCCTTTTCGGGAGTCTGTCTGATTAGAACTCCATAGTTAAGCGTTCTTGGCCTGAAGTAGTGATCAGGATGGGTGACCTTATGAGAAGTTTCCTAGGGTGTGTGTGAGTGAGGACAAAGCACACTGGAAAGGACATGTGTTGGCCTGTGGGGACTGTCATTAGTCAGATGACCCGTTCAGGAATGTGGGTGGGCACCACAAGTCTGCGGGGAAACTGGTGGTACTTGGCGAGCCAGGACCCGACAACCATGTTAAGGCAGGGTGGTTATGCTATCACTGGGACCCAGTTGTCACACTTTAACTATGTAACAATTTGTGTTTGTTGATAAATTTATATGGCTACAAATCAGTATGGTTGGTGTTTCCAAATCATATATTTAGGGTGGTGTCATTTCTTAGTGTTTTCCAAATTTTTGTGCCTCAAAATCAAGAGTTTGTTTTATGGAAAAGTAAGTATTTTTTAAATGGATTTTGTGGAATGTAGTTCATGGACCATGAAGCATAGTTTATAGACCACAAAGGAGGTATGAGAAATAGAAAAGGAATATTTCTACATAGTAGTGTTATGCGGACTCTGAAGAGTGTTACATAGATCGTGTAGGGAAAATAGTTTGTGGGAGGCTTGTAGTCTGTGAGAGGATAACCATTCATGGGAGTCTCATCATTTTAGGTTGAGAGGTGGTGATTTTGGAATCTAAAATGGATTTTCATTTTCAAAAGATAACGGCAGCTTCAAAGCATTAATGAGATATACGGACTACATAGCATAGTTCTAGGTAAAGTTTGTTCTGCATCGGAGTTTCGGTTATTTTTTATAAGAGGATTTTGTGGGATTTATTTTCCAATATAAAGGACCCTAATCACATCATTAATTAGAGAAAATTTCATTCGAAAAGATCATCATCAGAATAAATTTTTGGAATTCTGAAGAAGTTCTCAAGGGAGAATTTTGTGAAGGATAAGATTTTGCGAGGTAGAATTCTATGAATGGAAGTAGTTCATGGGGGAAAGATTCTGGGAAGGAAGAATTTTTCCATGGAATGAGTTTTCATGGCTTGTTAGCTTATAATTAATAGGGAGACATGAATAATTAGTGGTTTGTAGAGGCATCATCCGTTCACAAAGAAGAGGCGGTCTATGAAAAAAATGTAATATGTGAAGGGAAGGTAGTCTGTCGAGTATAGGTAGTCCAGGAGGCATTAGTTATCCATGAAGATGGGGGAGGTCTGGATAATAAAAACTGCTAAGCACTAATTCCATGAAGTACAATGAAACACATGATTAAAATCTATTTGTAGAGGATACATGATAGTTCACAAATGATAAATACATTTTTTTACCACCTCATTATGCTTCGTGAATAAAATGATCAGTAGACACACAAAATTTGTTAATATCACACGCTTGTAGTGATTCTAAAATAATGATTTTGTGAACCATTTCTTTTTTATAATACCCCACTGTATCTCAAAAATTAAAATTGTGTTTTTACTCAGTTGATACAAAAAATTCAGAGAATAGAAAACACACATATTTTGTTTGTGTGTAGAAGAACCATACGTGAACCGAATTTCATATTTTCAAAAGGAATAAGATAAGTAAATTGATACATTAATATGTTGGTATTGAGTGTCAAAGAAATATAATATGACACTTTCTATTCAATTTCACATTATTTTGTGTCTAAGAATAATAGAGTGTTCCCACTTAAAGATTGATTATTATTCAGGGAAGATTAATTGTGATTACTCTATGTTGAGCTGATCATTATTGTTTTGATAATTAAAAACGAGTTTTTTGATTCTAGTAAGATTGGAAGAATTTGATTCAGTCAATTTGGTTTCACAATGAATAAGAAAGAGAGATCAAGACACTGCATTATACTACTGCATATAATTGTATGTCACAAATAAAAGCGAGAAGAGAATGTGACTGGCCAAATTGATATCAATTGATCATCAATTGGGTTAGGAAGAATTCAGTGCATCAGTCTACTACATTCATATTATTGTGATTGACATAAGAAGAATATTTTTTATCTATCATGTTTGTTTTTATAAGGAGATAATAGGAGTTTCTTGAATGTTTTTGTGTAAGTAAAAAAGTGAATAAAAAGGTTGTGGAAGAACAAATAAGAATTGTAACATCCGATCAGACTCAATAGGTGGAGAACTTTCTTGATGTTACAAACACTTATCAACAATGAAAATACTATCTTGATAGGTGGTATAAATATTCATCCAAGTGCTGTAAAACATGCATTATAGGATTTTTTTCATAGCACTACACAAGTGTAAGGGCATATCCTACTCATTGTATTCTACACTATAAGGATTTTTTTCTAGTGTATTGTGTGGTATTGTATTATTTATTAACCATACCAAGGACATAGGTACTATTTTTGAGTAAGTTAACCCTATAAAAATATCATATGTTATCTTTACTTATTCCATAAACATGAATGCATCAGGGAAAATAGAATAAGAGAGTCAAGATCCTAACATGTCTAAGAGGTATAGGGATAAAAAGTCAAAATTAGATTAAAAAGACCCCAACACTAATTCACCCCCTCCTCTCAGTGTTATTAATATCCCAAACCCATCCTTTCAATTATTATCAGATCCTAGGATCACCTATATTTGATTCTCTATAGTTTATCTGTTATCTTTTGAAGACTTGAGTTTCTTACTTAATTCAACAATGAAGTTTAGTTTTGGTGAAGATTTAGTTACCTATAAGCAGAAGTCTAAGTATACCAATACCATGATGAACGAGAAAAAAAATAGAATAGAAAGTTGAAGAAGAATACCCTCTTATCTAAAGAACAAGAAGTATCTATTTCTTCATACCCTACTGATAGTGAAGACATATTAGACTTGGAAATTAATGAGTAGGTGGATCAATCATTCACCAAGAATATGGATAACCATCCTACCTCTAGTGATAAGAAGGAATGTATTAGTACATTTAAAATCATTCTTGAAGATGAAAATGTCATCACAAGTGGTGATGAAGATTGATCTACAACTTATCATGAGTTATTAGTTGATAGATTAACAGTTATTCTACATGGTATTCGTGAATAAAGATAATCCATTTTTTTGGATTCTTTAAATGTATGTAGGAAGATATCACCCAATTGGAAGGATAAACTGATGTTCTGATGAAGGGATTTCAATAAAAAAATGTAGAATGCTTAATACTCTCTAAACAGTTTGGAAACTTTGAAGAAAAAAAAGGGAACTTGAAATAATTTCCTCAAAATGCCTTAAAGTAGTTGAAGAGGAAGAGGGTTTCAATAAAAATTGGAAGAAAATATCCCTATGTTTGAAGATAAATTGAAAAATAGAACTAATTTCAGGGGTTTACAATTGGAAGAAATATCCAAGAAGATCAAGGAACATGACTCTTTGATTCATAATAAAGTTAATCTTCATGAAGATGAAGTTAAAAGAATGAATAAGTATTGTGAATAGAAGATGATTATGATTTAAGATCAAAAAATATTCCACAATATAAAATTTTTAGATATGGAAGCTCAATTGGCCAATTTTTTGAAGACGCAAATTGAGACTTCACAAAAAAGAGGAAATAGTTAATGATAATACTCAATTCATACTGGAGGATTCTACTATAAAAAACCTCCAAAAAGTAATAAGAATATCTTAATTCATTAAATGATATATCACAAGTAGCATAGAAGGAAAAGGATTCATCCATTCCATCTTGTACTCATGTTTCTAAATCTATTTTCACAAATAGTTAAGGTTGGAAGATAAATTCTAAACAAGTATAGATGAAGAAAGGTGATAAGATACCTACCACCATGTCTTGGGTGGATAAGAATAAGAATTTGGAAGGTGTTTCCCTAGAAAGATCACAAAAAATCATGAAGAATACCCAAAAATCTAATATAGAAGATATCAGGAAATCATGATTTGTTGGTCAATTTTGGTACTACAACATATTTGGTCATTGTGCATTAAATTTTTGGTATAATACTAAAAATGTAAAATCACAAAGGAAGCATATCTTAATGGAGATGAATCTAGAGAGTAATAAGCAACATCCACAGTTCCAAAAGCATATGTATACTACAAACTGATTTGGAATGCTTGATTACATCTATGATGTATGAAATGGTAGTGGTCACAAGGTTGGTACATACTCATCTCAACATGTATCCAAATATGATAAGAAAAGAAGATAAAAAAATCTAACTTGTAATAAAGAAGCAACCATGGGAAGATATCATAATAATGTTGTGAACATAAATCCTCCCAAGAAGGTACCAGAGAATAATCTTGAGAAAAATATGGATTCTAAATCAAATAAATTGAAGCGTAGTGCATCCAAAATAACTAATAAAAGTAATGACGCTTAGAAGAACCCATGGGGAAGATCCAATATTTCATCCAATGTTCTTTATGACTTGTTAGTTATTTGGCCTGAATATTTTGAAAGAATGAGAAAAATGGAAAATTAACAAGCTAAATATAGTGAAAAAATTTATGAAAATATTCCATATGATGAAGAAAAATTGCATGAGGGTTTTTTAATAAAAGGAAACTATTTTGTTAAATAATTTCACTGTGAGAGATGAAAGAAATCTGGTCACATTGCAAAAGGTTGTTTAAACTTACTACCAGAGAAAGAAGTAGTCTTAAAGTGGTGTATTAATGTATCATCCACAAAAGATGTTAATAAGAAATAGTATTCACACAAAGAAGAAGAGGCTGTGAAGAGATTCAAGTTTCCTCAATATAAATCAAAACAGATATTCAAATATGGGGGAAATGGAGAAACTTGGTTGAGAAGATCATCTCAACCTTTCTATTCATATTAATGAATCAATGAGGATCCAAGTTATTACGTAAAACTTTTTGTATTGTATTTTTACTTATAATGAATAAGATGATGGATGAAAAGAACGCGCCCTATGCGCTGGTTTTGTGGTCTTCTTCTGGAGCCTCGTCTTTTCCCTGTTCGACTAGGGTTTCTCATTTTGGGGATCCTGGTCCTTCGTCCTCTGGACATGGATATCATGGGATTATTGAAGTTGCTCAGGATTCAGATTCGTGTAAATCGTTCAAAGAGGCTTTTTTTGGAACGTCTCTGGATTCAAGGGGGAATGTCTCTTCGAATATCCATCTATTTTCTCATTCAACCTGTAATAATGGTTCGGGTCTGACTGTGGAGTTTCTCTCGGAGGTTTATGATGAGGCTGTGTCTGGTTTGTGTTGGAATCTCGTTGCGCGTTTTGGGGCAGCGAAACCGCCGATTGCGGTTTTCAAGAAATTTTTTGGATCTTGGGGTCTTTCTTATCCAGTTCAGGTTTCTCCTTTTCATCATTCTTCTTTCTATTTGTCCTTTGGATCTGAAGATGATTTTCTTAATTCTTGGTGTTTCTGTTCACAAAACATGGGACGTTGGAGATTTAACCTTACGCGGTGGTCTCTTGATGCTCATAGGGGAAAGGAATGTCTTATTACAGTAGTGTGGATCTCTCTACCAGGTTTTCCTTTTCCTCTGCATAAAATTTCCTTTCTCAAAGCTATTGGAGATTCTATGGGGAGTTTTTTGTGTGTTGATAGAAGTCCTAGGGGGCGGGCAGATGTTTCTAATGTGCGGATTTGTGTTGAATTAGACCTATCCTTGACGATTTTGGATATGATCTATTTGAAGGTGAGAGGGTCGCTTTCTTAGAATCAGAGTATCGTCTGTCCAGTCTTACCTAGGTATTGTTCTTATTGTTGTTTGCAAGGACATTCGATTCAGATTTTCAAGAAATCTAATCATGATGGGTTGCGTTTTCAGAAATATATTAAAAATGGTGAGTCTTCAGTTGTTGATATGAATGTTAAGGGGGTTCTTTCTATTATTCTTGATCAGGTATGTTCTTCAAATGTTGTTTTATCTGTGTTCAATGCTGATCTGGTTTCTGTGGATAAATGCAAAGAGATTTCTGAAAAATCTGAATTTGTGATTAATCTGGATGCTTTTCCGTATGGGATCTATTCTGATCTGATTATGCCTATGATGAGTATTTCTAGTTTTCTGAACACTCCAATACTTAGCATTTTTTCAAGGGGTCGGTCAAATGGTGTTTTACCCTTATTGGTCTGTTAAGATGTTTCAATCTAGTTTCTCTGTTGGAGTCCTCAATGGAAGTTGAATTGGCTAAGGGTGAAAATCCTTCAAGTAAGCATAGTGTTGTGAATATGAACCCCCTGATGACTGTTAAAGGAGACAGATATGGGTCATCATCCCGAGTTTTGTCGTTCTCTCATGGGAGCCTGGGAGTATGTAAGGAAATTTCCCCATCTAAGAAGGCTACATTTCATCCTCTGTGTAATGAAAGAGGGGTTATTTATTGTGATGGTAAGGCTGTAGATTTAATTGAGAAGGTGAATATGTCTGAAGAAATTGGAGTGGTTACTAGGGAAAAACTTCGTCATATTAAGAAGTTTTTGGAATCCCATTATAGTCTGACCAAGATGCCTAGGGTCAAAGCCAGGCTTAGATTCTCTCAATGATTCCATTTATTATATGGAATGCTCATGGCATTGGATCACGAGTAAAAACTGATTTCTTAGTCACAAAAATTAAGAAAAATAAGGTATGTGTTGTTGTTATTCTTGAGCACAAGCAGAATTCAAATAGAATTGGAGAGTTCGCTCACAGAATTAATATGAATTCTTAGATGCATGCGGAACCGGATAATCAGCATATATGGGTTTTATGGAACAAAATTGTGGAAGTTGTGTTAGTAGAGGCGGGTGATCAATACCTTTCTGTGAAAATAAATAATGGTATTGATCTTATTCTGGTGTCCTTCGTTTATGGGAGTTGTGATTCTCAAAGGAGGGAGATTTTGTCGCAGAATTTGAAAGGCTTTGATTCGGAGGATCTTCTTTGGTTTGTGGGTGGAGACTTCAATATCATTTCTGATCCTGGTGAGAAGAAGGGTCAAGTTGTATTTCCTCGGGCTGCTAGTAGAATTTTTGTTCAATTTATGGCTAGGAGAGATCTTAGTGATATGGGATTCTCTGGTGATTTCTTTACATGGTGTAATAATCAGCAAGGAAATGCTCGTTCCTGGAGTCACCTTGATAGGTGTCTGTCGAATTTGCATGTTGTTTCTAGTTTCCCTAATGAAAAAGTTTATCACCTTGTTCATGGGATCTCTGATCATTCTCCTCTTCTTGTGTCTTTCTCTCCCAGACAGAGTTGTGTGGAACGCTTTTGTTTCTATAATTATTGGGGAGAAAACCTGAATATCATCAGCTTGTTAAAGTTTGTTCGGAGGAGAAGGTTCAAGGGCATACTTGGGTTGCCTTCCATAATAAATTGAGACGGCTAAAGCAGAAACTTCATGCCTGGGTGAAAACCTTTCCTCTTGAGAATCAGGATTTGGAGTTTCTTTAACAGGATATTGAAAATTCAGAAAAATATTTGGAATTCAGATGGAGTGATAGGGTCTTTGAGGAACTTATGGGTAAGAAAAATTATTTGAAGGAGTTTATTCTGAAACAGGAGAGTGCTACTCGAGATAGATCCAGAGTTAAATGGCTGAGTGAAGGTGATAAAAATACTGCCTATTTTCATGCGTGTATTAAAGAAAAAAAGAGGTGGGTTAATCCAAGTATTCTAATGGAAGATGTTTCCCTCTCAAGTGATGGGGACGTGATTGGTTCCTTATCTATCCCCTTCTTTAAAGATCTCCTGGCTGACCCTAACCTGTCTATGGTTAATGGCTATCCTTGTGGGAATGCAGATCTATTTGAAGAAATTCTAAATATATTGTCTGATTTGGATAATAAAATGCTGGAATCTGTTCCTGATGAGAAGGAGATTCATTATGCTATGATGAGGCTTAACCCAGATAGTGCCCCGGGTCCTGATGGTTTTCCAAGGGCGTTTTATAGAGGGGCTTGGGAGGTGATCAAGGCTGACTTGATTTTCATCATTCAGGATTTTTTTCAGGGTGGTCCTATTCCTAAGGTGGCTGGTGCTACTACTCTAGTTATGATTCCCAAAGTTAAAAATCCTTCCTCTATTTGTGATTATAGACCAGTGAGTATGTGTAATTTTTCATATAAAATTCTTTCTAGCATCATTAACTTGCATCTAGCTGGTCATGTCTCTCGATGTGTATCTCTGGAGAAACATGGTTTTGTTAGAGGTCAATCGATTCAGGGTGCAATTGCGTTGGCTCATGAGATGATTCGAAACATTAACATCAAATGCCAAGGGTCAAATATGGCTTTGAAGATGGATATGAATAAAGCTTATGACAGGATGGAGTGGGGGTTCATTATCAGAGTTCTAAGAGGTATGGGATGCTCTTTGTGGGCTGTTGATCTCATTTTTCGTTGTTTTACTTCTGCCTGGATGTCAGTTTCTTTTATGGGAAAATATCATGGTTTCTTCAAGACAGCTCGAGGTCTTAGACAAGGGGATCCTATCTCTCTGACCCTTTTTATTCTCATGCAGGATTCTTTGAGTCGTCTTATCAATAAAATCATTTCCATGGGAAATATTTTACCGTTTCGGAAAAGAATGAGACAAACTTCGATTTCTCACTTGATGTTTGTGGATGAGTCTCTTTTTTTCATAAATTCTAGTGTAATATTGGTTGGTGGTTTGATTAGAGTACTGTATGAGTACTGCTTGTGGAGTGGGCAATTGATTAGTAGGGAGAAGAGCAGTTTTTTCATTTCCAATAGATGTGGGGACAATTAGGTAATCTATATCTCAAGACTGCTGAATATGCAGAGAGGCTCTTTCCTTCTGACCTATTTGGGATCTCCTTTAGCTCCTATATGTATTCGTATTAGATACTTTGATGTTATTTTGAATCGTATTTTGAGTCGTGTGCTTGACTGGAAAACCCGTTTTTTATCTTTTTGAGGGATGATTTATTTAATCAATAGCATGTTAACTGCTATTCCGATCCATGTTCTATCGGCCTGCAAAGTTCTGAAGGGTGTGATTTCGTCTATTGATAAAATCCTGGCTGATTTTATTTTGGATGCTCAGTTTGAGGGGAAATTTCATTGGACTTCATGGGAGAAAGTGTCTAGACCAATCCAGGAAGGTGGTACCAATATCAGAAGTCTTGGGGATACTATTCATTTCTTGCATGTGAAGCTTGCCTGGGAAATTATGGAGGTCTTTACTTTTTGGGGGAAAATTATGTCATTATAGGGTGAATAACACTTGGTGGATAGTAGACATGTTTCACCTTTCTGGGATTTAATTCGTAGTTATTCGCCAACATTCTTGTTAGATTATAGGGAAGGGAGATGTTTCTTTTTGGAATCACAACTGGTCTGGGTCGGTTATTGGTTTTTCAGGTTGCCCTGCTCCAAGGATATTGTTCAAAGAAGCTTGTAGTTACCCTGATTTTATTAATGCTATTATTGACAAGGAACAAAAGAAGAACTTTGATCTTATCAATTTGAATATAGAGCCGGATAGATGCGTTTTTACTGCTTCAAAATCGGGTATGTTCTCTTCTAAAGATTTTCGACGTATTTCTAATTCCCAGGCTCAATGGGATTATTGGAATAATATGACATGGTGTAATAGCATTCCTATTAAATTGAATTTTCATATATGGAGAATTAGAAATTGGGTTTTCCCTACAGAAGAGAATGTGAAAAGAAAGGGTATTCATTTGGCTTCTAAATGTTAATGATACAACACGTATAAGGAGGAAAATTCCAACCATCTGTTTTTTGAAAGTGATTGGGGTTTGGCTATTTGGAGTATTTTTGGAAAATTCACTAAAGTTTCAGATCCTCTTTTTGCTGGAATTCCTTTTCTGGATAGGTGGTTTCATGGTCTAAATAATGTTGGTTCTGAAAAAACATCTAGATCGGTGATCCTTAGTGCGGGGTGTTGGTGTATTTGGCAGGCAAGGAACAAAGCTCATTTTGAAGATATTAAAGCCTCAAATAGTTTGGTTGTTATCAGTACTAAACTTATTTTACTTGACTTAGTTCGATATTCTAAAATTCCAAGCGATGCTCCTTCCTCGAGATATTGTAAGAACCTGGGTTTTTAGAAACGGGTCAAAATCCCGACCCTGTTTGAACTTTTGACTGATTTCTGAGAAGTCTAGAAAATTTGGGCGGTTTCTGGAAATTTCCAGACTACACACCATGTACTTAAAGTACACACCGTGTATGTGTGAACCGAGTAACCAGACGTGTGCTCACTGAGTACATGCCGTGTGGTGTCCGTGTATAAATTTCCATCTACACGGCGTGTATCCTTCCTTGACACACCGTGTACCTTTGTCCCATGTAGTGGCCGAGACCCTTACCATGTGTTGATCGTGTAAGCAGTCCAAACCGTGTGCTGGACTCCGCTTAATTCGGAGTACGGAAACACGTCTACACGGCGTGTACTTTGGAAATACATTCCATGTACTTTTTTTTTATTTGATCGTTTGAGGCGTCGTCGCGTCTTATTTCTAGAACGACCTTCTTCTTCCCCTTTGGATGAACAGTCCGTCCGAAAGACCTCTGCGAACACAAATCCTTCTAGATCTGCCATAAGATCTCTGTTCTTAGATCCTTCGGTGGAAATGGGACCGCATTGGAAAGTATAACCCCATGCACCCTTCTTCGTCCTTGATTCCTCACCTATTTCTCCACAGATTCCATCTGACGGAATTGCTGGGATTTGACAGAAACGCAGATCTACCGCGATTCAGTCCGATTCAGAGGCTGAAATCAAAGGAGTGTCATTGTACGAGTATGAGGTGGGTGGTGCATACCTTCTTTCGTGTTTTCGTAGACAATTTGGGGTTGCGACCTCCAGGTGAGATGTTGGGTGTTGAGAAAAACCCTGTTTGTTTGTTGTTAATTAATTATCTACATTGTGGGATGCCTCTGGGTATTCCCTAACCCTTTTTGTGCTTGAGAGAGGCTGGGTGAGAGGTCATAGATCATTTGGGGCAATTCGGCCAGGGGTGCAAAAATGCGTATGTTTTGGACCAGTATTTAAACTACTGATTTTAGACTGCTTTTGATGCTGTTGGATTAAACTTCTGAGTTGTTTTGTTAAAGCATGTTAGTAAATTTTTTAAGGAATTTAAGACCTTAGGTGCTGGTATGGATTAGCACAAGTTAGTGCATTTTGACTGTTTAGTAATTTCCTGTTTAAAATTTATGCTTCCAAGTATGAATATGCATTGTGTGATATTTCTTGTGTTGAACTGCTCATTGTATTGGGCGTGGCTCGGATTTTTGTTGAGTGATGAGGATCACAGGTCGGGGATTTGCCTCGGGTTACTTTGGGTGGTTGCTACCATGGGATTGGGTGTCATGGAAATCAGTTGAGGCAGTCAGACTGTTAGGTTGGGCTTGGCCCGGGATACTTGGATGGAGAGGCCATCAAACTTGAGAGACAGGTTCGCAGGGACACGAGGTGTTAGAGGTGTTGTGGCTTGGGACATACTGAGGTGATTACCGCTCACCGGGTACTTTTGAGTAGTGTGCACATAGTTAGACTCCGAGATAAGGTGGTACGGCCACTCGCTGGGTAGAGTCCCCTGATAGTTGCGGTTAGGTATTTTTGGTTTGGGGTGCTTGCCATAGGAAGCAATGTGGAAGGTGAGGAGCCTTCATGAGACAGCTTTGAGGCGGTCAGGTTGGGGGCAGACACTCGCCGTGATTTGAGGTCAGACATCGCTGTCCCTTCGGTTATCTTTTGAGGACAGGTATCGTTGTTCCTACGGATGTTGTGTCATGGGCAGGTTGAGCTTTCAAGCTGGGTTACAACGGTTGGGCGTGCCTTCGGGCCGTCAGTACTTGAGACACATGGTGTCAGGTGGCACGAGGTGTCGGGTTGCATATCAGACATTCTGGCATTGGTCGAAGTAGGTGACACTTCCTGGTGGCTGCTGAGCACCAGTGAAGTCTTTGTTTACTTTTGGGCATTGCACTATTTACTATTTTTCTTATATAAGCATGTCTGCCTAAACACTTATATTAGGTATGCACCTCTGGGTGGTAACTTACTGAGACTTGTCTCACACCCCACATGGGCCCTTCAGGATGCATGTAGACTTTATGAAATTGCGTGCAGGTAGAGGGTCAGCCTTAGGAGCTGGACTTTAGTGATGTTGACATGGAGACTGGCATGGACCTTGAGGTCATGCCATACTAGAGTTACATGTTTAGTATTCTTTTTCTTGCATCATCATGTTTACTTTATATTGTAGCTATTGTTGGTTATCCATTGGCACCATTATATATATATATTGATTTGTATGACTTTCTTGGATGCATGCTTGGTTGTTTTAGAAGTTATTGCAGTTGATTGCTGGCATGATGCTCTGTTTACTTTCCGCTGGTGTTGTTTCTATATTGCTTCTGCTGGTTATTGTTATTGAATGTACTTTCACTCTGTGGGTCTGGTTCGAGTCTTCTGAGTCATTTATTTCTGCTACATATTTTAGTTTTTTTTACTTGGACCAGTACCTTTAATTCCTCCGAGAGGGTATAACCTCCCCACTATACCTATTCAGACCCTCACTGCTAGTCGGAAGCCTTTGACATTCAGGGGAGCTGTGCCTAAGGTCGTAACACCTGACCCGTTCGGCACTGTTCGGGTGGCTGGCTGGGTCTGGGTCGTTACAAAGTGGTATCAGAGGAGTTCTTGACAGGGATTTAGTAGCAGTGTTTTGCTGGCTACTAATGAGATTGAGGCTTCTCTTTTATTTCTGCTGGTTTTACTATTTGGGGATATGGTATACTGGAGATAGGTTGTTACTGGAACTTGATTTTGAACTAGTGCTTGGGTGCCTGCAGCCCCATGTACGAGGGACATATTGAGTTGCCATGGGTGGGAATTGTTGTTTTCTTTTTCTCATATTACAGTTTCTATGTTTTTCACCTCAGTGTCTCACTTTTTGTGTGATGATACTAATTATGATATGAAAACCCTGGCCGGTATGGAAAGTCTTGTTTTCTTGGCTTTTGATAGGCACATATTTAGGGTATTTCAATTTCATAACTACTCGTATGCTTTGTGAAGTGATAATACTATGTGAAAATAATCAATTTCCATGCTACGTGTGCTCTGAAATGTGAATAGGTGAAACTCCTGATATAATTTCTTGTTTATTGCAATGTGTATTCCATGCTTTATATTTTGTATAATTGCATGTGCAGGATATTTGGGTCTGGATCTTATGAGAGCAGGTAGGTACTACGGTTGAGGCAGTGTAACTGTCAGGATTGGGCGGCTTGGTCGTCGGAATTGAGGCAACATTGATTGTCAGGACGGGCATGGACTGAGGTAATATTGATACTTGGATATATTGAGGGTGGTTAAGGAGACCATGAGGTTGGGATGCCGAGGGCATGGGTTGTGATATGGGAGAGTAAGGGTATTTGTATGAATTTCCTTTTACTGTTTTACTTATCTGCGTAGAATATATGGTTATATATATACATGGGTTGTCTAACCATTGCGGTATTAAGTGGGTTACTCCTTCATGACATGATGGAGCATCAAGAAGGAGAGGATGCAGGGCCGCAAGATCAGGTTCAGAATCCAGTGCAGGCAGAGCATGAGCCACAGGTATAGGCTCAGGGACAAGATCAGGTTCAGGATCCAGTGCAGGTAGGGCAGCAGCCGGGTTTTCCAGCGTTCAGACCATGGCTTGACGAGAAACTCCAAGCTATCCTGGTATGTGTCTTGTATGGGATTAACAGAGGCGTGCAGGGTTCAGAGCCTTCTATGGAATATCTGACGTGGGAGTTCCAGTCGCATCACCCACTGCTTTTTCAGGGTGAGGGTGGTCCGCAGGCGGCAGAAACTAGATAGAAAGTATGCAAATGATCTTCGAGCAGCTCGAGACGCCTCCAGGGTGGAGGGTCAAGCTGGAAACGTGCATGCTGAGAGGACTGGAGAATCATTGGTGGGACATACAGGTTCAGGCTCATAGGCATGAGGGACTGGCATGGAAGGACTTCGAGGACAGGTTATTTGAGCACTTTTATCCAGATACTTTGTGGGCGGAGAGAGCTCGGGAGTTCTTGAGTCTTAAGCAGGGAGATATGTCTGTCATGGACTATGCAACTACCCTCACATAGTTGTCCCATTTTGCACCTGGTATGGTGAGCGATGACGCAGCTAGGGTGAGGTGCTTTGAGGATGGCTTGTGACACGTCATTCGGGTTCAGGTAAACATCTTTAGGTTGGGTTCCTTCTCTGAGGCGGTGAACCAGACACTTACAGCAGAGGGAAATGAGAGAGAGAAGTCTCGCTTTGGCAGGGTGACAACCCCAGGTGACAGTTCAGATAGTAGGAAGCGAGGCAGAGACAAGTTCCAGTAGGGCGGGCAGGCCAAGGACTCAGCTAAACCACCTCGTGGAAGTTCAGCGGTGGTTTGATTTCAGTGTGGAAAGCTGAGACATGTTCGGGCTTAGTGAAATAGGACCCCGAAGGAGTGTTGGGTGGGTGGAAAGGTCGGGCATCTGGAGAGGTTTTGCAGGAAGCCTTCTCAGACAGCCGGCAGGCAGGGACCAGGAAAGACTGTGGCGTCAGGAGTTGGTTCAGGTTCGGTACCAGGAGAGGGTAGATGAGGTTCATCTGCACGCGGAGGACGTGACATGGACAGTAGGACCCAGCTGAGGGGTCCGTGGCTGGAGACTGGGGCAACACCCCTGGGAGGATAGGCTTCAGGGAGCCGTGTGTCAGGTCAGGTGCACGCTGTGGAGCTACTAAGGACTGAGCAGGCTGGAGATCCGACGACAGTAGCAGGTACACCACGGGTGTGGCTGTGATTTCCCTTGCTTTCTTTCTGGCATGGACTCTTGAGGAATGTCTGGTTGAGTGCACGAGTTGCACAGGATACTGGTGGACTGACTAGATGATAGTTAGTGGGATTGGCATCATATCGGATGCGTTATATATTTTATTCATATATACTTGAGATGCGTAGCATCAGAAGCATCATGGATGCAAGTTACATGAGGTGCCACGGGCATCGGGCATTGTGGATGCAGGTTACTTGAGGTGCAAGGCACCAGGTTTTTATTAGAGCATCTATGAGATGCAGGACCTCTTGGAGGTGGACACCGATGCGGTGAGGGATATGTTTGGGTGTCAGAAATGACACGTGAGCACCGAGGAGGTTTAGGGGGTGATGATGCATCACGAGAGGACCATGGGTCCAGGAAATAGGTCATTGGGCCTTGTTTGTTTGTTTTCTTGTTTATTTGTTTTTCTTTGAGCTTTGTTGGTTGAGACCGAGTAGGCAACTCCTAAAGTGGGGAGCCCTTTAGGAATTTAGCCAGAACCTTGAGACCGGGGTAGTCCAGGTAGTTTAAACCAAGATGGGCATGTTCGGTGCCATCTTCGGGTTTCGTTCGGTAGCTCAGGGATGAGCTACGTTAAGGTGGGGAGTTTGTAAGAACCCGAGTTTTTAGAAACGGGTCAAAATCCCGACCCTGTTTGAACTTTTGACTGATTTCTGAGAAGTCTGAAAAATCTGTGCAGTTTCTGGAAATTTCCAGACTACACGCCGTGTACTTCAAGTACACGCCATGTATGTGTGAACAGAGTAACCGGCCGTGTGCTCACCGAGTACATGCCGTGTGGTTCCCGTGTATAAATTTACATCTACATGGCGTGTATCCTTCCTTGACACGGCGTGTAACTTTGTCCCATGTAGTGGCTGAGACCCTTACCGTGTGTTGACCGTGTAAGCGGTCAAAACTGTGTGTTGGACTCCGCTTAAGTCGGAGTACGGAAACACATCTACATGGTGTGTACTTTGGAAATACACGTTGTGTACTTTTTTTTATTTGATCGTTCGAGGCGCTGTCACGTATTATTTCCAGAATGACCTTCTTCTTCCCCTTTGGACGAACAGTCCATCCAAAAGACCTCTGCGAACACAAATCCTTCTAGATCTTCCATACGACCTCCATTCTTTGATCCGTCGGTGGTAGTGGGACAACATCGGAAAGGCTAACCCCACGCACCCTTCTTTTTCCTTGATTCCTCACCTGTTTCTCTGCAGATTACATCCGACAGAATTGCGGGCATTTGACGGAAACGCATATCTACCATGATTCAATCCGATTTAGAGGCTGAAATCAAAGGATTTTCATCATACAAGTACGAGGTGGGTGTTTCATACCTTCTTTCGTGTTTTCATAGACAATTTGGGGTTGCGACCTCCGGGCGTGATGTTGGGTGTTGAGTGAAACCCTGTTTGTTTGTTGTTAATTAATTATCTACATTGTGGTATACCTCTGGGTATTCCATGACCCTTGTTGTGCTTGAGAGAGGCCGGGTGAGAGGTCATAGCTCATTTGGGGTAATTTGGCCGGGGTGCCAAAATGCGTATGTTTTGGACCAGTATTTAAACTGCTGCTTTTAGATTGCTTTTGATGTTGTTGGATTAAACTGCTGAGTTGTTTTGTTAAAGCATGTTAGTAAATTGTTTAATGCATTTAAGACCTTAGGTGATTGTATGGATTAGCACAAGTTAGTGCATTTTGACTGTTTAGTAATTGCCTGTTTAAAGTGATGCTTCCAAGTATGAATATGCATTGTGTGATATTGCCTGTGTTGAACTGCTGGTTGTATTGGGTGTGGCCTGGATTTTTGTTGAGTGATGAGTATCACAGGTTAGGGATTTGGATCAGGTTAATTTGGGTGGTTGCTACCACGGTATTGGGCATCATGGACGTCGGTTGAGGCAGTCATACTGTCAGGTTGGGCTTGGACCGGGATACTTGGATGGAGAGGCCATCAGACTTGAGCGAAAGGTTCGCAAGGACATGAGGTGTCAGAGGTGTTGTGGCTTGGGACATACTGAGGTGATTACCACTCACCAGGTAATTTTGAGTAGTGTGCACACAGATAGACTCCAAGATGAGGTGGTACGACCACTCGCTGGGTAGAGGCCCCCGATAGTTGTGGTTAGGTATTTTTGGTTTGGGGTGCTTGCCATAGGAAGCCACGTGGAAGGTGAGGAGCCTTCAGGAGACAGCTTTGAGGCGGTCAGGTTGGGGGCAGAGGCTCGCTGTGATTTGAGGGAAGACATCGTTGTCCCTTCGGTTATCTTTTGAGGACAGGTATCGTTGTTCCTACAGATGTTGTGCCATGGACAGGTTGAGTTTTCGAGCTGGGTTATGACGGTTGGGCGTGCCTTCGGGTCGTCAGTACTTGAGACACATGGTGTCAGGTGGCACGAGGTGCCGGGCTGCAGATCAGACATTCCAGCATTGGCCAAAGCAGGTGACACTTCCTGGTGGCTTCTGAGCACTAGTTAAGTCTTTGTTTACTTTTGGTCATTGCACTGTTTACTTTTTTTATTATATAAGATTTTCTACCTAAACACTTATATTAGGTACGCACCTCTGGGTGGTATCCTACTGAGACATGTCTCACACCCTACACGGGCTCTTCAGGACGTGTGTAGACTTTATGAAATTGCGTGAAGGTAGAGGGTCATCCTCAGGAGCTAGACTTTAGTGCAGTTGACATGGAGACTAGCATAGACCTTGAGGTCGTTACATACTATAGTTACTTGTTTAGTATTCTTTTTCTTGCATCAGCATGTTTACTTTATATTTTAGCTACTACTGGTTATCCATTGGTGCCATTATATATATATTGATTTGTATGAATTGCTTGGATACATGATTGGTTGTTTTAGCAGTTATTACAGTTGATTTTTGGAATGATGCTCTATTTACTTTCCACTGCTATTGTTTCTATATTGCTTCTTCTGTTTATTGTTATTGAATGTGCTTCCACTATGTGGGTCTGGTTCGAGTCTGCTGAGTCATTTATTTCTGCAGCATATTTTAGTTTTTTTTACTTGGACCACTACCTTTAATTCCTTAGAGAGGGTATAGCCTCCCCACTATACCTATTCATACCCTCACTGCTAATTAGCAGCCTTTGGCATTCAGGGGAGGTGTGCCTAAGGTCGTAACACCCGACCCGTTCGGCACTGTTCGGGTGGCTGGCCGGGTCCGGGTCATTACAGATAAATTTTTCCTATCTTGACTTGTCCAAAAATTATGAGGAGAGGAAATCGGGTCAGTTGGTGCCCTCCTATATGGGTTTTAAGCTGAATTTTGATGTCTCCTATGTTGAAGGGTTTATTCGGGGTGGTGGTGTGGTCCGTGATGGGAGTGGAAGTATTTTAATTGCCTTTTCTTCTTATTATGGGAAAGGCAGCTCCATGCAAGCTGAAGCAGAGGCTATGAATACAGGGATTATGTTGTGTGTTCAGTATAACATTTCTATTTCTCAAATTGAAACAGATTCAAAGATGATTTATGACTCGATGAATGGAAGTATGTCGACACCCTGGGCGATTACTTACATTGTCAGAAAATGCAGAAACTGGGTCGATAGCAACAAGATTCAGATGTCTCATACATGGTGTTAAGTTAATAAATTTGATGATTTCTTTTCTTCCTTGAAGGTGGAAAACCAAGGTAACAATGTTGTGTGTTTCCATAGTGTTTTACAAATTTAATTTGAAGGAGTGGGTTTGATTAGGGGAGACCAACTTGGTCTCCATTACTTCAGACCACCTTAAATTGTTGTTTCCTACCCAAATCCTTGCTTGTTTTGGGATTTCTTATTTTATAATAAAAATACAGATTTTGTGTGTATTTTTACTTATAATGTAGGTAATTAAAGGTGAAGCATGTTCTCAGTTGGAGAACCTGAGAAGTAGTGAGTGTCTTCAATTATTGATAGCTAATCTAAAGAAGTTAACTTCCTTGAATGATTCCTAAATTGATATTTAAATACTAATATGATGGAGTATCATCCTTGATGAAGTTGAATAATGTGATGTACTATTCTGGATAGCTAGGATAAAGAAGTATTAATATTGGTTTGATCTTATTTCTTGGTATTCAGAAGAACAAACGTTCTAGAAGACCATCCTTGGTGAAGCTGTTGAAGTTTCTAATATGGGTTATAACAAGATTGAAGACCCATTCTGGTCTACTATCCATACTATAATTTCTTGAAATCCATTAATTATGAGATAATCCATTATGATGATAATGAAAAATATTGACCTTGAGGGGGAGACAAATGAAGAAACTACTATAATTATTATTTAAACTAGTATCGGATCTGATTATTCTAAAAATTGCTTGAAGATTATGTCAATAGAAAATGTATGTCTCTCTTAATATCTTATCCTTGGTTATCAAAAATGTAAAACATTTTTCAAATGGGGATAAATTGAATTAATCAATGGAATAAGAAATGTGGAAGTACCTCAAGGTCACTTATCATGTCTATTTCACTTGAATGTTTTTTATTTATTTTTTTAAGTGAGGACAGGAGTTTTAGGATGATTGTTCTTAAAAATATTCATCTCACATTTAGTAAATTCAAACTAAAATGAAATTGAATCATCCTTTAAGATAAGTATATGATTTATCATTTATTAAGGTATCATGATCAATTGGTAATGTATGGATTTTTATCAAAAATCAAATCCTCTTATTTTCTACATCGAGCATTTCTTAAGTACACATAGAGTGAAATGATGGATGGCACATTGCTTAAGTATGGACCGATATCCTTTTTCCCATGAACTTTGTATTTATTATCAATAAGGGGGGAGCAAAAGTGAAATGAAAGTTTGAATGAAAAAAGGTAAGGTAAAGAGGAGAGAGAAGATAATAGTTCAATATATTGACACATTTATTTGGAAATAACTTTAGAGGTATTACCAATAAATACAAATGGGGAGATTGAAGAACCCACTTTGTGTACGGATTATATTTTTTTGTCAAATGATTTTCATTGGTGTACAATGATGATCAATTTAATTGTAATCTTATATTGATCACAACATGATAAAGAAGTTATAAAGTTAATGGAGCTTGTATAACTTCCTCAAGTTTTGATATTACAAGAAACATATAAATGGTTTGAGGACTGTGACTTTCATGGTGATTCCTAGAGAATTTTTATAGATTCATTAGATGACACTGTATGACATGGTTAAATAATTATCTTAGTGAAATATGATGACACTTTTTTGTTTTGTTTTTCCCGTAAATCATAAGTAAGTTGTACAAATTTTGATTCTATATTGATAAAATAATGGGGGATAAGAAGTGATAATAATTGTATTGAGCATCTGGTTGGAAGAAAAGAGGTGCGGCCAATTGTATTCAGTTTTTATTGGAAAGAAGGATGTTACAGGAAAATAGGGAAGTTACAATACTTTCCTTAGTAAATATGACAATGATAAAGGTGGTTTATTTATGGTTATATATCATGATATATGGGGTTCATGATGAAATCTATTGAGTGAATTTTGGTAGAATATGGTTTAAGCATTAACAATGGAACAATTTGTGTTTTTTGACAAAGCCATTTGACCACAAATTAGTATGATTGGTGTTTTCGAAGTAGATATTTAAGGTTTCACCATTTCCTAGTGTTTAAAAAAAATTGGGCCTCAAATTCAGGATTTTTTTATGAAAAAGAAATGATATCTGCAAAGGAGTCCATGGAATGCAGTTCATGAACTGTGAAGAACAACTCGCAGACCACAAAGGAGGTATGAAAAATGGTGATATAAAATCGGAAAAAAAATATTTCCTCACAAAAGCACTCTACGGACCACGAAGTATGCTACGCAGACCGTGTATGAAGAAACAGTTCACAGAAGTCTCATTGTTCATTGTAGGATAACCGTTTGTGGGTGGCTTGTCATTTTCAGTTGAAAGGTGGTGATTTTGGGAGCCACAAAGGATTTTCATTTGTGGAAGACAGCTGCTACAGAAAATAATTAAGGAACTATGCAGACCGCATTGCACAGTTCGTGGTAAAGGCTTTCCCACATCAGATTTTCAGGTATTTGTGATAAGAGAGTTTTTTAGGATTTATTTTCCTATATAAATGACCCTAATCACAACATTCAGTACATAAAATTTCATTAGAAAATATCATCATTAAAAGAAATTTGGGTAAGTCTGAAGAAGTTTACGATGGATAATTCTATGAAGGATAAGATTTCATGAGGGATAATTCTATGAATAGAAGTAGTTCATGGAGAAAAGATTCTACAAAGTAGGAAGTTTTCCACAAAAGGATTTTTCGAGGCTTCATAGCTCGCAAAGAAAAAGGGGTCACGAAGCATCAGTGGTTTGTAGAGGCATCATCCATCCATGAAGAAGAGGTGGTCCACGAAATAAAGGTATTCCATTTAGGGAAGGTAATCAATGGATCATAGTTGTATGTGAGGAATTAGTTTTATGTGAAGCATGGGTTGGTCCATAGAAGAAAAAGTGTGAAGCACTCATGCCACATGGTACAATGAATAATATGGTTAAAATAAGTCTATGGAGGATACGAGATAGTTCATGAAGGAGAAATACATTGTTTATACCCCAATCATGTTTTATAAAGAAAATGATTAGTGGACACTCGACACATATTAATATCCCTTGCTTGTAGTGATTCTAAAATAATGATTTTTTGAACAAGTTCTTAAGTGCAATACCCCCACTATGATTTGAAAAGTAAAACAGTGTGCGAACCTAGTTGATACAAAACAAACATAGAAGGGAAAACACACACAATTTTTTTTAGTGTAGAAGAACCAGATGTGAACCTAAGTTCATATTTGTAAAAGGTAGAATAGAAGTAAATTGATACATTCATGTGTTGGTATTGAGTGTAAAAGAAAGAGAATAAGACACTTTTTATACAATTTCACATTATTTTGTTTCCAAGAAGAATAGATTATTCCTGCTTAAATATTGATTATTATTTAGGGTAGATTAATTGTGATGATACTATGTTGAGATGATCATTATTTTTTTGATAATCACAAAAGAGTTTTGTGATTCTAGAAATATTGGAAGAAGGTGATTCAGTGCAGTTGGTTTTACACTGATAAATAAAGAGAGATCAAGACACTACAATATACAATTTTATATATTTGTGTGTCATAGATCATAGGGAGAAGAGGATGTGACTATATAAATTGATATCAGTTGATCATCATTTGGTTCATGAAGAATTGAGTCCATCAGTCTACTACATTCATATTATTGTGAATGATAGAAGAAGTATATTGTGAAGCTATAAAGTTTGTTGCTAGAAAGAGATAGTAGAAGTTTCTCACATGCAATTGTTCAAGTAACAAAGTGAAGAAGAAGGATATGGGATAACAAAACATAACTGTAACATCCAATAAGACTCAATAGGAGGGGGACTTTCTTGGTGTTACAAACCCTTATAAACAAGGATCTACTGTATTGAAATAAAGTATAAAGATCTAGCCATGTGCTATAAAAAACACACTATTGGATTTATTTCATAGTACTACATGATTGTAAGTTCATATCCTACTCATTTTATTCCACACAAAAAATATCGTTTTCTAGAGGATTGTGTGGTATTGTATTATTTTTTAACCATACCAAGGATATAGCTACTATTGATGAGTAAGTGAATCCTGTAAAAATATCATGTGTTATATTTACTTATTTAATATGCATACATGTGGTAGATAAATGAGAATAGTAGAATCAAGATCCTAATAGGTATAATAGGTATAGGGATAAAAATTTATAATTGGATTAAAAAGTCCCCAACACTGATTCACCCCCCCCCCCCCTCAGTGTTGGGCATATCCCAAACTGGTCCTTTCAGTTAGGTATTATTTAACCTCTTTATAATAGTTTAAAACATGTTATTAATTTATAAATAGACCATATCTATGTTTATGATATCATATGGGATCCTATTTTATTATCTTATTACTCATTTGTTAATAATATTTCATTATTACCCTTGTTTATGGTGTTAACTACTTCCTTTTTCTATGCATGTTTTGTCATGTAAGTCACACTTCATATGAATAGGATATATTTATTTCATATCCAGAATGTTATTAAGTTTTTAGATATTATATTTATTCATTATATACATCTTTATAATCATGATTTAGTAGTAAACATGGAAAATGAATCACATCGTATCGTGGAGACGGTACGCCGTACGTACGCACAAGCAACGGTATCATTCCCTTAATAGTGAAAGGGTAATAAATTGGATGGAATATTAATAATAAAGAAGTAATATCATGTCATATTTATTATTTATATCTATTATAACTGTTGTACCTCTCGTTCCCCTCGTTGTTTGATTTTCATGATCACAATCACCTTATTATTTGTCTAACCTTGTTTTTAAGTGTTGTGGATGATAGGTAAAAGATTGCCAAAGGATTGGCCCAAGAATGGACAAGAAGTGGACTGAAATTCAGTCCACCGGCCAACCGGTGTGATAGCACCGGCCAGCCGGTGGACCTGGCAGAGGCATTGCCCACTGCCAGGTTCCACCGGTCAGCCGGTGGCTCTGTCACCGGCCAGCCGGTGGCAACCTGATGCAACAGTGTTTGCTACTGCCTCACCACCGGCCAGCCGGTGGCTCTGGCACCGGTCAGCCGGTGCTGCCTGGGCAGAAGGGCTTCTCAACATCCAAGGCACCGGCCAGCCGGTGGCCCTGCACCGGCCAGCCGGTAGCCCAGTCAAACTAGCCGTTGGCTTTGACCAGTCAACCCTCTTTTGGCCTCCAACGGCTCCGAGGCCCTTTACAACGGCTCCGAAGACTCCCCAAGGGTTCCATGCCTATAAATAAAGGCCAAGGAAGCCCCGGACAACCATCGGATCATATACCAAGCGCTCGGACATATTGTTGAACATTTGGCGAACCTCCGGCGCTCCACCTTCAAGGATCCTCAAGTGCTCCAACCAATTTCCAATCCAAGGAGCACCTCAAGAAGCTTGGGAGAGCACGCTACATCAACTCCATCATACTTTGGCGCCCAAGTCTTCCTCAATTACGGTTTTTCTTGCTTTATATATTTTGAGCTTAAAATTGGGTTTGTGCCTACAAACCCCAAACTTTTCTCATCCCCTCTTTCTTTTGGGTTTCACATCACCATTAAGGTGTGAAGAGGTTTCTTCAAGCCTTTCCTTTTAAAAGGCTTGTGTCATAGGTGAGCTAGCCTTCACCTGTAAGAAGGCTAGTGGGTTCTTGCTCAACCATCAAAAGCAAGTGGGTTCTTGCTAAACCAATTCAAAAGCAAGCTGTAATAGGTCCTAGTGCTACCTCAAAGCCTAGTGGGTTTCTTGCTAAAACCATTGAAAAGAAAGCGGTAGGAATCTCTCAACGGTTGAGTTGGGAGCGGAGACGTAGGCCGGGTTTTGGCCGAACTCCGTTAACAATTTCTTGTGTGATTGCCTCTTTTATTTCCGCTGCATTTCAACTTTGATTTTAATTTGTTAATTATTTTTTAAAAGGCAATTCACCCCCCCCCCCCTCTTGCCATCCTTCCCGTTTTTCTCCGCCCAACAATTGGTATCAGAGGGAAATTTGAGTAATTCCCAAAACCGGTTTCAAATTAAATATCCTATTTTTTTATGGCTTCTACCGCTTCTTCCTCTCAATCCCCCGAAGGACATTCTTTGGATCGTGCTCCATTCTTTGATGGAGCCGATTATACTTTTTGGAAAACCCGCATGTCAACTTTTCTTAAAAGTATTGGCTATCCAATTTATAGAATTGTTATGCATGGTTTTACGATCTCCTCTCCCGATGAGTCTAAATGGACCCCCAATGACATTGCTTATTTTGATCTTGATGGCAAAGCCATGAACGCTCTTCATTGTGGTCTTGACCGTAATGTTTTTAATTGCATTTCTACTTGCTCTACTTCTTACGATCTTTGGAAATTTTTAGAACTAACCTATGAAGGGACTAGCGAGGCTCCAAAGCAAGAATCCGATCAAAAGCAAGAACCCGACGAAAAGATCAAGCCCGTTTTCCCACCTCACAAGAAAAGGGCCAAGAAGAAGAAGAAGAAGGCTTTAAAGAAAACTTGGAGTGATAGCTCCTCCTTCTCTTCTTTCTCCTCGAGCGACAATGGTAATAATTTCCTAATGGAAAAACATGAGGTATCATCATCCTCTTCCTCCTCTTCCTCCTCTAGTTCTTCTAATTCTTTTAATCATTTATCATATGAAGAACTCCAACATGCTAGAGACCAATTAGAAAATGGTTTTCATGAGCTTTCTTCAAAATTTGTTTCTTTGAAAAAGAATTTCAAAAAGCTTTCCTCCGAAAAAGACCAACTTCTCAAAGAGAAGGAGGAACTCTCCCTAAAAATCCAAAATTTCCCCAATGTTGATTCTTTGGAATCAACCATCAAGGATCTTAGAGAAACCCTAGCCAAGTTCACCCAAGGTGAACAAAATTTGTCCAAACTCTTAGGTTCTCAACGAGTATCTAGAACCACCAATGGACTTGGCTACACCAATATAGCTTCCTCCTCCCATGCTCCAACTGTTTTTGTAAGGGGGAGCTCTAGTTTTAAATTTTGTAATTATTGTAAAAAACTCGGGCACCTCATTTATGAGTGTGATTGCAAAAATGCCCGGTACGGTCAACCCAAATCTATTTTTTATTCGGACGAGTTTTATAGGAGAAGACCCTCCATGAAACAAATTTGGATTGAAAAATCCCTTTTGGCGAGTCTCTCCGGGCCTAAGATTGTTTCGTTTCCCCGATGATCTTTTGTTTTATTTAGGGGGAGAAAATTTCGCTTTCAAATTTTAAATTTCAAAATTTCAATCAAACTTTCAATTCAAACTGTTATTCAATTTTCAATTCATTTTTCAATTCAATTTGTATTTACAATTTTCATTTCAAATTTTCATTTCAATTTCAAAAATCTCAATTGATTTTTTAATTCTCATATCTAGTTTTTCAAACCCTTTCCCTCAATCAAATTTTTATGCCCCGTGCTATTTTAATAATCACAAAGGGGGAGAAATTTCTTGATTGATTGGGGGAGAAACCTTTTTGATCATGCTTTGCTTTACATTTCATTTTATTCATTAAAGCATGCCTTTAATTTAAGTTTTTACATTGATTGTTTTGGTGATTGTGATCATCAAAATAGGGGGAGATTGTTGTACCTCTCGTTCCCCTCGTTGTTTGATTTTCATGATCACAATCACCTTATTATTTGTCTAACCTTGTTTTTAAGTGTTGTGGATGATAGGCAAAAGATTGCCAAAGGATTGGCCCAAGAATGGACAAGAAGTGGACTGAAATTCAGTCCACCGGCCAACCGGTGTGATAGCACCGGCCAGCCGGTGGACCTGGCAGAGGCATTGCCCACTGCCAGGTTCCACCGGTCAGCCGGTGGCTCTGTCACCGGCCAGCCGGTGGCAACCTGATGCAACAGTGTTTGCTACTGCCTCACCACCGGCCAGCCGGTGGCTCTGGCACCGGTCAGCCGGTGCTGCCTGGGCAGAAGGGCTTCTCAACATCCAAGGCACCGGCCAGCCGGTGGCCCTGCACCGGCCAGCCGGTAGCCCAGTCAAACTAGCCGTTGGCTTTGACCAGTCAACCCTCTTTTGGCCTCCAACGGCTCCGAGGCCCTTTACAACGGCTCCGAAGACTCCCCAAGGGTTCCATGCCTATAAATAAAGGCCAAGGAAGCCCCGGACAACCATCGGATCATATACCAAGCGCTCGGACATATTGTTGAACATTTGGCGAACCTCCGGCGCTCCACCTTCAAGGATCCTCAAGTGCTCCAACCAATTTCCAATCCAAGGAGCACCTCAAGAAGCTTGGGAGAGCACGCTACATCAACTCCATCATACTTTGGCGCCCAAGTCTTCCTCAATTACGGTTTTTCTTGCTTTATATATTTTGAGCTTAAAATTGGGTTTGTGCCTACAAACCCCAAACTTTTCTCATCCCCTCTTTCTTTTGGGTTTCACATCACCATTAAGGTGTGAAGAGGTTTCTTCAAGCCTTTCCTTTTAAAAGGCTTGTGTCATAGGTGAGCTAGCCTTCACCTGTAAGAAGGCTAGTGGGTTCTTGCTCAACCATCAAAAGCAAGTGGGTTCTTGCTAAACCAATTCAAAAGCAATCTGTAATAGGTCCTAGTGCTACCTCAAAGCCTAGTGGGTTTCTTGCTAAAACCATTGAAAAGCAAGCGGTAGGAATCTCTCAACGGTTGAGTTGGGAGCGGAGACGTAGGCCGGGTTTTGGCCGAACTCCGTTAACAATTTCTTGTGTGATTGCCTCTTTTATTTCCGCTGCATTTCAACTTTGATTTTAATTTGTTAATTATTTTTTAAAAGGAAATTCACCCCCCCTCTTGCCATCCTTCCCGTTTTTCTCCGCCCAACAATACCCACTATTATACACATCCAAATAACATAGTGCTAAAAAATAGATTACACCGTGGTGTGGAGACGGTAGGTCATACGTACACACACGTGGTGCTTTTGTTTTTCATAGGATGGATAAAAGGTTGAATATGGTTCTTCCATAATCATAATAACATATAATTATATAGTTGATACTTTATTTATTAATTTAGTATTTAAACAATCCATGAAGATGAATTATAAGAGTAAATAAACTTGGATGAGTTAGTAGAAATGATCACCTCTTCTTCAGCGAACTTTCTTTAGATATCTTCATAAGGGGTCTAGGGTTGGTATTTTTGGAAGAGAATAACCTCCAGAACTTGGATAAGGATGTTTGGAGGAGAAATGGGTTGGGTTTTGTCAGTCTAGAAGGATCAATGTGGTTTGAGTAAGTGAGGGTGGAGGTTCCCTTTATAAGAGAGGGGAGGGGCACTCTTGGAATCCTTTAAAATATTAAATTAATATAAATTAATTATTAATTAAAAATGGGTCCAAAGTGATTTATTTAGAATATAATATGATTATGGGTATAAATCCTCTCAAAAAATTATTTTTATACATGTTTAGGTTATATTATTAACCTTATCTTTTTTATTTATCCCTTAGTTAAACCCTTTAACTCTTAGAGTGATAACTTGTCTTTTTACTCTTTAAAGGTTAATATAGTTACTATAAAATTCCAAACGAACTCAAAATGAATCATTGAAGACATATTTAACCTTATTATAATTATTTGGATAAATTTTAGTTTTTTATGAATTTTATATCATTTAATGAAATATTATTTATTTTAAAGTATCATTAATGTCAATTTTGACACTATTCATTTTGTGACTTTTCAGAAAATATCAATACAGAAGATATATTCAAAAAAACATTTAATAAATCCATAATATGTTTATGTTTTCTATAAAATTCTTGTATGACTTTAATTATCTCAAATTATATTTATTTTAATATTTTTAATATCATTTATTTGATATATCTATTAATTAAAAAAAGTACAGCATCATCATTGTGTAAGACTTTAAGGTAATTATTTATTTCATAAAAATTAAAAAAAAATTATCATGAATAAGATAAAAAAATAATATTTTAAATGAATATTTATAGTCTAATTTATCTTCTATATAACACTATTTTAGAATTTATATATAGTTATTAAAAATATGAGTATGACATGTTTGACTTCTTTTTAAATAAAATATAATAAATTCCACACTCGCACCCAAGTGGATTCCAAATGTTATAATATCATCCCAATGATTATTTTGATTGAAACCCACTTATCCAATGAGATTTGGATAAGTTTTAGGGTAATTTTATAGTCTTTATAATATTATTTTTACCCATAATTACCTAATTTACCCAAAACTGTGGTAATTAAAATATTAATAATTTACTATTCATATGCCCAAAAATAATATATATATATATATATATATATATTTAAATAATTTGGACCCAATTATTACAAATATGGAATCTATATTTCAAGATTCAAAACGCATAAGTTGTAGTAATTAATGTAAAATTAATCTCATTGATGAAATGCGAAAATGGGTTACTATAGTGAAAATATACAAAGGATTGTAATGTTTTTATATTCATATTTAATTTAACATTGATTATAATGAACTAAATTGTATTAAATGATATAAAATTAATCTAATTACACTTTAAAAAAAATTAAAAATATAATTTATCACTATAAATTATTTAGATGAAAAAGATGTTTTCAATTAAAATGGAATATTTTGTCACTATTCATTAAAACATGAAACATTTCAAAAAAATACAAAACATTCAACAAAATTAAATTTTTATGTATATTTTTAAAATAATAAGTTTATTTTTTCAAATATAATATATAAAAGTTTCAAAATTCTGATTTAAAATAGGTTCTCCATTAGTTGTAAAATTATATTTTAAAAAAATAACCTTTTATGCTTAAAATTGGTTTTATTCTTATCATAATCCTATCAAACATATTGGATTAATTTAAAAACATTTTTTTGAATATATAACACATATATTTAATTAATATCATTCATTTATAGTTATTAATTTAATTTATTATGATAAAATTCCATTGTGGGCATAAAAATTGTTTTTTAACAAAAATACATCCTTTATATTCAATTGGTTTTAATTTTCATTTAAAATTAATTGGTAATCAATGAATTAATTTTACAAAAATGTGTAAACTATATTTTTATAATTTATTAAGTCCTATTCATAAACTCTAACTTAATGGCTAGTGTTAAAATACTAATATTTAATAGTATATCACAGTTCATTTAAGCCTGGTGTTGTGTGAAATGTAAGCTATCGAAGAAATTAAATTTATTTAAAAATAGACATATCATAAAATCATGGTGTGTTAAATATCGTGAAAAATCACCATAATATGATGGAATATCTAATGTTTTCTAGTCATACCTAGAACCTCGATCAGAAGTAGGGACTGCCAATAGAAATAATAATAATGAACATTTGAAAATGCATAAATTTTAAACAATAATCAACCAATGTCAAAACCAAATAATTTTATTAATTTTCTATGAGACCAAATTATTATAGTAAATATTAACAAAATATAACAACTCAAAATATTCTCGTAATAATCATCACAAATATGAAAACAAGATCATATGCAATGCAACTATTTTTTAAAGAGAGTGAATTTTACTGATCAAGAAAAACAAGTCATAAAATAAATTTATGTCTAATCATTACCTTATGTATTTAACACACTCATTCCATCGATTTGATTAAAGTTAATTTTGAAAAAAAACCCCAAACATGTGCCATCCACCTAGTGGGTACCTCCCAGTGCTTGATAACATCCCTTCAACTTAAACCCAACAAGAATACACCACAATTTTTCATTCAAAAATCAACAAGGTGCTTCATTGGAGCATTTTTTTCAAACATGTTGTGGGGAACACTCTTTATTTCCTTCTAAGATAATTAAAAATTAATAATAACATCATTAAATAAAACATGATTTAGACATGTCAATATTTTATTTGAAATTGAAAATGATTTTAGAATAGATTACTAAAGAAGGTGTATACTGATAAATGGATTATAGAAGACTGAATTCAATAAGATACTAAGAGAACTCTGACTTACACCACATAATATTCTTTAGACTGAGTCAAGAAGACAGAGAACTTTACTGAGGTATTTTTTGCACCCTCTTTTTTCCTTGAAATGTGTTCAATTCCAAATTGTTGATGTCAAATCAGATATCTAATATTCTAATAATCTTAAAAATACCCCTCATTCTAGGACATATATATTTATCATGCCCATCTCGTTACACAAAAATTGGACACATGGTCCAAGAACCCATTTTGTGAGAACATATGAAATTTGATTAGAGGTGTGAACATGGCTGAAGGTGATCTACTTCTTCTCAATGTTTTCTCAAATGAAATGAAAATTAACTTAAATATGTTTTTTCCTCTCATGAAGGACTGTATTTGTGGCCATCTTCATAGCATATTGATTGTCACACCAAATATGTGCTAGTTTCTTGGAAGTATACCCAATCTCTTGAAGAATTTTTTGTACCCAAAGAATATATGCAATCACATATGTCATGGCATGATACTCTAGCTTTGTACTTGATTGAGAGATAAATTTTATCTTCTTTCTTCATCATGAGATCAAATTTCCACAAAAAATACTGCAAAACTAGATACAAAACTCCTTGAATAGAGACATCCATCATAATATGCATCACAAAATTCCCCAATATCTGTATGACCATGATCAAAATATATAATATCTAAACCCACTTCCTTTTTTCACATATTTATCCATGCAAAGAGAAACCTCCCACTGTGTTTTTTGGAGATTCCATAAGCAAACTCATTTTGTAACCTCACAATCAATATCAGGTCAAGTCATCATCAAGTAGTTGAGCTTCCCATCAAGTCTTCTATATATTTTGGGTGATGGTAATATCCCAATGTTAGTATGAATTGGCCTTTATCTGGGTTCAAGGGTTGAGTCAACTAAGTTAGCTCGAGTCAATCCAGTCTCCTACAGAATATCAAGAACATAATTTCTATGAGATTGAAATATTTTTTTATTACATATGGAGACCTCAATTCATGAGAAATATCATAGTTGAATGAATTTTTTTTTGAAATTTTTGATGAAGAAAAGACCTGAGTCGACCAATGCCATCAGTATCACTACCAAAAATAATAATGTCATCCACCAAGACAACCAAAATAATATTTCCTACTGTATATTGATGATATAAAACATATGAATACTTCATGATTTAAAACATTCCAAATCTTAGTATACCAATGAAAAAATGGCCAAACCAAGCACGTGGATACTGTTTGAGTCCATACAGTGAATGACTAAGGAGAAAAACACTAGAAGACTCCCCCTAAGCAAAACAACTGGGTTGTTTCTCTATATAAACATATTCATTATGAAAACCATAAAGAAAATCATTTATAACATTGAACTAATGGAGAGACCATTGATATGATGAAGCAAGAGAGATTAGTAGGTGAACAAATGCCATATTTTCCACTAGAGAGAAGGTATAAAAATAATAAACTTCATATTTTTGCATATAAACTTTGGAAAAAAAGTGAACCTTGAGATGATTAATAGATATATCAACACTAATTTGAACTATATAGATCAATTTTCAACTAACCATATGCTTACCCAAAGTAAGAGGAACATGAATCCAAGTATGGTTGGTATCTAAAGCCCAAAGTTCATCTTGCATAGCTTGTAACTAGACAGGTTGAGATATTGGACTCATAAATAGTTCGGTGTTGATTGAGAATCTAGTGTCTCTATAAATTGTGATCTAGACAAAGATAGTCCATCATAAGTCTGATAGGAATGTGATCCTTTTTGAATCGCAATAGGAAACTCTATTAATGGAGGATGAGGAGAAATTAAGTCATCAGGTGTGGTAGAAACATCAGGTTTCAATGTGGTAATTTTCTAGGTCTGAAATTATATACCTAGAAAAATTATGATCCAATAAAAACACTAAGAAGATATATGGGTGGTGGTGTATCAAGATAATATGGTAAAATAATCATAGAATTAGGAACAGTAGATAGTGGTGGGAACTCAGGAATAGAAAAAACTAATGAATCAATAAAATAAACATCAACTGAGACAACATAACAATGAAAATCCGGATAGAATAATTGACAGACATGTTGGGTGGGAGAATAACCAAGAAAGATGCATTTTAGAGCACACGCATCAAACTTGGTAAACAAGGAGTGAATATCTATAACATAACACACACAAAATATGTAGGGGAAGGGAATACGGGGATTTTGACTGAAATAATGAATGGAAAGGTGTCTCCCCTTAAATAAAAAAGGAGGGAAGTCTTTTGATAAGATAGGTGTCTATGAGAATGGAATCTCCCTAAAAAAGTTAGAACTTTCCTCTGAAATAAAAGTGCATGAGAAACTTCTAACAGATGGTGGTTCTTTCATTCAACAACATCATTTTTTTGAGGTGTGTCAAGATAAGATGTATGATGGATAATTTCATTTTCATATAGAAAATACTATAATGGTCTAGATAAATATTCATGACCACTATCAGAATGGAAACATTGAATTTTAGCAGAAAACTAGTTGGCAATTTCTTGATAATAGGAGAGAAACATATTAAATATTTCAAAATAATTTTTTAGTAAATAGGACCAAGTAATCCATGCAAAATCATAAATGAAAGTAAAAAAATATAGATAACTCATTTTATATGGATTGTGAATGGGCCCCTAGATATCTAAATGAACCAAATAAAAATGAGAGGATTCATCAGGAATTATGTGGTGAATATAGGTGACCTGGTTATGATTTGTGTGGCGACAACATTTACATTCAAAAGGAATAAGAATACCCAAGTATAGAATTTTTTTTAGAAGAAAAGGGGTAGGTGGATAAACAAGGTGATTTTGAAGCTAGAGGGAATGATAAGATTTGGAAGGATAGGTGAGAGTTGGGGTTGATTCAAGCACAAACACACCACCCTAATGACATCCATTACCAAGAACTCGAGTCATAAAATTCTCCAGAAATATAACCAAAGAATGGGAGAAGATGGATCACACTGTAAGTTAGCTAAAAGTTTACAAATATATAGTAAATTAAAGGGGCAACTGGGAACAAAGGAAACAATTGATATTTTCAAGCCAGGTATAATTTTACAACTCTTATAATCAACAATATTCATGGTCTGACCATCGACCACAGTAATATTACCTCTATTCAAGGTCAATCTATGGGACTGAAGAATACCTACATCTCCAATGATGTGATCTAAGGCACCAGAGTCAAGAACCCATGAGGTGGATCATTGGGATAGATACTCTGCTGAAGTATCGCCATCAGAAAAATGGTGCTTGATGATTCCATATATTTTGAGTTAAAAATTCATTTTGATGTGGTGATGAAGGTACACAGTTGGTAGAGAATAGGTAATGAAATTGCACAGCTAAAAAATCCAAGTATCAATTAGGCTATAGAAGAAATATTCATATGGATAGTGGTGGGAATCTATTGTACATTCTGGGACATCGCGTATTCACAAAAAAATAGGTGACACAAAGAGGTAATTTCACTATAGAGTTTTATGACTAGAGGTCTTCCTATAGAGGGCAGTAAGCAACAGAGTCACATGGGAGGGTTGGCGCATGGGGGGGGGGTTGTGTTAGAGGCCATCGCATGAGAGGTGCAGGTGTGGATAGGGGATGATGCGCAGGGGGGTCATGTAAGGAGGTTTGATGGGGAGGGAGGGGTTAAAACCCCTCTAATACAATATTTAAATGAAACTTGTACCTCACAATGAGGTAGGATTATTAATTTATATGAGAAAAATATTACAATAGATAACCCACACTAATGTGGGATAAGGATATTAAAAATATCTAATAGTATAATACTCTTAACAATATATTTATTATTTTAGTAATTGAAACTTCAATTATGAATAACTATAGTTAAATTTTACATACATGTAGATTTTTTGACTCGTGGTATATGTAAGGAAAAAAACACTATGGTATGCTTAAGTATGGGAAGTTGGGTAGGGATATGGGAATCAGGATTAGGGTAGCTCTAAGACTCATTTTGGAAGATCTTGGGTCTTCATTTTATCTTCTTATCTTAGTTTAGGTTAGTATATAGAGACTCATCAGGTGAATTTGAATTTTTTGTTGTATGACTGCGTGACATTACATGCATATTTTCAGGTTTGCAATATTCATTAATTATGATGGTTTGATTTATTTTCCACTACTTTATTCTTTATTCTTTATTTGGTGATTATTATTTTGATCATAGAGAACACATGAGGATATATGGGTCTCCACCTCAGTGGAATGATTGTTTCGAAACAACATGTTACAATATGGCAGCATCCATTTTCTTGTATTTGATTTTGATACTTGGAAATATCTGTAGAATGGAGAAATAGTGATCAAAACTTGAGAAGAAAACATGTTTCTAACCAGCACATTTCTAGTGGAAGTTCAAGTTACCAATGAGTATGGAATGAGATTTATATTTGATGAATTATTGTAAGTTTTATTTTTAAGGGATATAATTTTCATGAGTTATGAATTATTTTCTAGATCTTGATGAGGGTGGAAAGAGTGTGTGTTCATACATCATACTTTTCACATAGGATCATGAAATTTTCATGCTTCCACGTGATAGTGATTTTATTAAATTGATATGGGAAAATGGATTTAGATAATTAACTAAATCAATGAAAATTTTAATTAATGATTTCTTGAATAAATTATTAGTGGTGAATTAATTAACTAAAAACAATGAGTAAAATGTGATGGATTAACTAATTTAATATTGTGACTATTATATGTATATTCATGGAGTTTTGATGGGGATTTATAGACATGTGATGTATTGAGTATGGAATTATGTGAAATTTAGAAATAATTGATTTAAAATAGAAAGGATTGGTGTGGAGTTTGTGTATGGCATGCATTGTTATTTTGGGCTATGATTGATATTCATTGTTGGTGATTTGAATTTTGATATTATTTAAATATAGCACCAAACAATCATTTTTAGGGATTTCATGGGGTTAAATCCAAGTAGGGATCATATATTGATGGGCTTCAGGTGGATGAAGTAGAGTATGCTCCACTGGTAGAAGTTCATGGGGCTCTGACTGATATGAAGCTTACAGCGAGTAAACTAAGGGTGATTTAGGCTATGGAGAGGGGTATTCTGAGGGGTTTGAAGTAAGAGAACAACTGATATAATCTATGATTTATAGGTGAAATATCCTCCAAAATTCAAGGGTGATATGGTACCATAGGATGAAAAGGAATAGTTTGATGGGATTTGTAAGATCACTAAGCTAATTGATACTCTAAAGGACTTGAAGGTGAAGCTCATGGAATTTATGTTTGAGGAACTAGCATAATACTAGATGACTTAGTGCATGCTAATAATACTAAAAAGTTATTATGGGATAAATTTGAAACTCTATTTTATGATCATTTTTGTCTATACACTCTTAATATGGATAAAGATCAAGTGTTTATGGAGATTAATCAAAAAAGTGAAGGTTGTCCTAAAATTTTCATCAAATTTTATTAACCTGTTTAGGTTTGAAACAACATTGGGTGGAGATGAGTTAATGACTGGTTTATGGTTCGAGATCTTCTTGTTACCACCACTTTGATTTTAGATGAGGCCAGTGTTGTTAATTTGTGAACATGGTGGCTCCATGACATGGCAGAATTTCTACAGTCCACCATGAATACTTGCATCACATGGTGGAATGGAATGGTAGCTTGTGATGGTATATGGTGGGAAAAATATTCATGGTTCCATGGAAACCCATAGAATAAATGTAATAAAGCTTCCATTTTTCAAAATAAATAAAAAAAGTGAGATTATTTAATATATTTTGGGTGTTATAAAAAAGAGAACAATATCTAAGCCAATTTTTTCTCCCTTATCTCCCACATAATTCCACCTCCATCTTCAAGGGTGGGGTTCTTCAATTCATCCTCTATATAACCTATGGAAAACCTTGACAAACTCCAATAAAGAAAACTAATTAGAGATAGTGGCCTCCATCTTGTTCCAACCATGTTGGGACCACTTCCTCGCATTTGATTCTATATGTTGAGAAAACGAATCTAGCCTATGGGAAAAAATAGTTGAGGATGTTCATTTGGAGGGGCCTTTAAAAAAAATCTAGGAGTGGTTCCCCTTGGCCCCACAGTGGTTGTTTCTCCTATGTTCACCAATAGCTAGCTATATAGCGAGACCCCTTCCAAAGTAGTAGAACCCTCGGACTCTCATTTCCATTTCTATCATCAAAATCCATACTTTATTATACATTTATCTGTTGATTTTTTCCCCTTCTGTTTTATGCCTCAGATGAACCCATTGACGCTGATTACCATGGGGATGAGAATGTGGACTAGAAATAGACTTTTTCATAATTTTCATTAACATAACATTTGAATTTTTTTCTAACTTCTAGTGTTGTACTATCATGAATTTTTTGGCACAATATAGTGCATTCAATTCTTATATTTGTATCCGATAAATGTTTTTTACATCATTTTCTTAATATTGTGATGAATTTGATGAATTTATTTCAAAAATATATTTTTCTTCATATATGATTTTAGTTTTGTTATTTTAAATATATATTTTCATATATTTTTGTGTATATATATATATAATCCCACCATGGAATCCTCCATAGCCACAACACCATCTTCCATACTTCCATGGAAGATTTTAAGCTCACAGTCATAAACTGCCTTCATCCATTGACAACTATGGGTGAGGTTTTTCTATATATATACTTTATGAAGGTAGTAAATGAATCACTCATCATAGAAATGGATTTGGGAAGAGATCAGAGAGTCGGTTTGATTTCGACATCATGGAATTTGGGTAGTGGGTCCTTGGGTGGCCAAATGAGGTGGTTTGAGGAAATTCACCAGGGAAGTGAGTGACTGGGAGGTCATAGAATGAACTTTTCAATTCCTCCATCTCAAGAAAAATTCATTTGGAGTGGAATCGGTGTGGAAAAGTAATTAATACCAATGAAATGTGTCTAAACAAGCCGAAGCAATGCCTCTCTTGTGTAAAATTGAAATACATTCAATGTTTTTGTTTTGGTGGGCCTTAGGTCATAGTGGACAAGGTTCTAAATTTCCCCAAGAATACTATTCTTGGATAGGAGGATCTCAACATAGTATAAGTTGGGTTTCTTCTAGGAGGTCTACTCATGGTGGTGGATGATGTTCTCAAGGACCATCTCATAATGGAGTTTTTACTCAAGGTAGACAAGGAGATTATGGTGAGGATCATGTGGTTAATTCCCAAAATATTTATTATCTGGAGAAGATGTCCAAAATAGTAATGGGGATCTTATACAGTGAGGGGTATGATTCTGTAAAATTATACATTGTCTAAGTTCACTTGGTGACACTACTAAATTAAATTCATTTATTTATTCTTGTATTGTGTGTGATCATGGTGCTAACATGGAATGGTTTTCTGGGTTGTTGAACGTTGACACTCCTCTGGGGAAAAGATCAAATAAAATTAGGAGATGTTTAGTCTATTATTTCATTGAGTGGCTATGGACATCTTTAGGGCTTCATCATCTTGTACATGACTACTTTCCAAATGATCATAGGTATATATTGGTTAAATTTCTTCCAAAAATTCATTGATTTCTATCAGTAGTGATTTATTTATTCTCCTCTTGTGGGTGTATCCTATAATTTTACTGGTGAAAGGGATCTAAATGTAAGTTGATTAGGATCTGATGTAAATAATCTAGGAACCATCACTTCACTGAAGGTTTGTATGATTTTCATATTAGTTGAAGGATATGATCTCCATATTTTCCCTATGATTTTTGACTTCTTTGAAAAGTTATTGCCTAATGAATTATAAATTTTACCTCTATTGGAGTCTTTGTCCCACATTGGACTTGGGTTTTTTGTTATCATTATAATTCTCTATGAATAATCTATAAGGTCTCTATTAAGAGGTATCTTTGGTATTCGGCTAAAATATCTATCATTCTACATGGTATCAGAGGAGCTTTCCTAACCCTACCTCTCCTCTCTCTTTTATATCAGAGAAAATATACGACCCCCCTCCAAGGGGGGGAAGCAGCCACCATGGAGAGGGATCCATAAGTCATCTATCACCACCTATCCTTATGCCTCCTACATGTCACCCTATGAGATGGATCTTGTCTAACTCATCCATGACCATCACGCCGCTCGAGATTCATGGATGACCCCCCCCCCCCTCCCTATGATATGGCTTCTTCTGAGCCACCCTATAATGAAATGACCCCCCCCCCCCCCCTTGTGATGGCCTCTCAGTGTGACCTCTCCTAGTCGAGGATCTTCCTGTGTGAACTCCCTCCTCTATGAAAACCTCGACCAGATCCATGAGCGGTGGCCTTCTGCTGAGCAGCCTCTCCACTTCGACCAGGCCTCGTGCCAGCTCTATTTCAGATCTGGTTGATCGTCAGCTAAATGTGGTTTCTTGGGTCATTTCAGTTATTCCATATCTAAACACCATCTCTCCCCTTCCTTATGAGATGGTCCCCTAGAATTTGTGGATTTTGTTTTCCATGAGGGTCACGATGTGACATGTGCTTGAAGGATCCTCTTCACTTCATTAGAGATCTACTCCTTCCCTATTCCACTTCCTCGGCCCTCCTTATGAATCTTAGATCACTTACAGTTTCTCAATGGTGTTTCATGATCACTTCTTTATATCCTAGATTCTATGGATGTCGGTTGTGATCATTCTTGATCCACCATCTGTATCACCCCCTCTCGAAAAACACAATGACAGTTGATCAGGATTTCTACTGACCCCAACCTTTATCTTCCTAACTAGCTCCCACATCTGACAAGTCCTCCTCTAGGTGCACCCAACCTTCCTCATTCCTGTAGCTACATGAATCTCCATTTTCTATCCCTGGTTGGGATAATCTATGTCACACCCCGACCTGACACTTGTTTTATTTTAAATTATTTTGGGACTCACTTTTTTGTTGTGGTTTGAACCAGTTTTGTTTTGAAAGAAGTTGGGACCTTCTACAAGAGCTCCACCAAATGCATGACCGTTCTTAGTGCCCAACTTTAATAAAAGAACTTATTATTTTTATTTTTATTATCACATGGGAGTGTGATCGGGCGCGCAACCATGCACGCGATCACGCACGCGACAGTGCACGCAACCGTGCGCGGTGTCCCTAACGATATTATTATTTTGGTTTGCTTTGTTATTTTAGTTTTATTATTAGTATTATTATTACCTTAGTTAATATATTTAATTAATTTATTGTATTTATTAAATCATTAACATCACTATAAAATTATTAATTTATGTTCACTTTTTTTATGGCTTAAGTCCCATGTATTCTTTTGGCTTCTATTTTAATTTTATTGCCTTTTATTTTTATCTCTTTTTTCTTCTTTTCTTTTTCATCACTTTTTTTTATTATCTCCATCTATCTTGAACACCCTCCTTTCCCCCTTTCTGTTCATCGCGCTACCCCCTTTCCCCTGGTTTTTGGTGCACCGCCTCACCCTCCTAACCCTAAGCGCCGCACCCCCAATCCCTCTTCCTCCTCCTCCGGCGAACCGGACCAGCAGCACGCCTCGCAATGACATGTGTCTCCCCACTTCCTCGCACCACTCCCTTCTACAGCACACCGTCGTACCTCCCATGGATGGATCTCCCTTGGCTATTCCTCCCTTCCTGAATGCCTCTCCCCGTCGCGGACCGCCGACCTCCTTCCTTGCATTGCCTCTCTCGGTAGCCGACCGCACCCTCCTCCCGTTCCCAGCTTCCCGGCCACCACGTCTCCCTCTTCTCCTCCTGGTTCGGGTTCCCCTCTGCGCGAATATCCTCCTTCTGAAAAAATCTTCCCGGTCGGCTCTCTCTCTGCTCATCAGCCTCCCCATCCACCCCCCCCCCCCTTCTCCTTCGAGTGCGCAGTGCACCTCTCCTCACAGCGACCCACTCCGACCAGCTCCACATCCGGCTACCCTAATCCCTTTTCGGCGCGCCTTGGGTGAACCTGACTCCCCCTGTCCGGTGGTTTTCTGACACAACACACCTCCAGAAGTCCCTCTTTTGGCTCATCCAGCCTTCCACTCCCTCGCCGTAGGTGCATACTACACTGGTGGGCGTTCTCTTCCTTTTGGCAGTGTTGTGGGGTTAGGGTTCCATGTTTTTTTTGGTACAATTGTGATATGTTTGGTCTGATTTCATGATTTTTGGACTTAGTTGTTTGGTATGCGGCACGATTGAAGTGTGGCGGAGTTTACGCACCGTGTTTGCAAAGTTTCGATACTGAAGGTTAGTGTTTCCGCGTATAATTCTTGTTTGATGGATTAATGTTCTCATTTAGTTAACCTATCTTGTATATTAATTAGCTTAGTTTGTGCGGATGAAGTTTTTATGCGTGTTTATTATGTGTTTGATTTTTAAAGTGGCATGTTCAAGTTAATTGGGGTGCGTCTTAGAGGAAAACTCTTATTGCATTATTAATTGGTGTTTTGTAAATTGTGCAACTAGTTTATGAAATATTACTGGGGTTGCAGATTCTATTTCGATATGTTTTTGGGGTGTGTTTGGTCATAAAGCAAGTTTTTGAATGAGTTGTTGGGTTTGTGTTTTGGTTTGGTGTTTCACCAAGGTTTGTTTGGTTTTAAAAGGATGTTTTGAGTGGATTTATTGACATTTAAAGTCATGTAAAATATTTTGAAAACTGTTTAATAAATTTTATAGTGTTTTGTTTATCCGTGGAAATGGTCTTTAAATTTTTATTTATAAATTTTTAAAATGTTTTATTAAATAATTATTAAGGATGTAAATTTATCTTTTTTTAGTTGGGTAAAGGTTTCCGGTTTTAAATGTCATGCGGTTTTTGCAGCGTGTCGTCAGCGGAAGTCCGCGACACTGCGGTTATCAGGTTGCGCGTGCTTATGCGCAAATTTGAAGTGAGTTGTGTCGTCACGATCGAGCGGCGAGTCGAGGTAGGTCCCCACTGCACTTAACTTTAGATTTAGAATTTATTAATTTATTTTCGTTTTATTAACTTTTAATGAATGAGAAATAATATAATATAATTAATTTTTAAATGGTTATTTGGTATGAAAAGAGTTTTTTATTTTATACCGAACACTTGAAACATTTTCTTAACGAGCGGACCCCCAGTATTGAGAGAATGATCATTTGGACTTTAAACATAATCCATGTAATTTCAGATGTACTTCTAGTTTTAAAGATAAATGATTTCTTTTTAACAAGTGTTTTGGGTTTTATCGAGAAATGAGGTTTTGCTTTAAAATTGCTGAAGGCCCGCTTGGCACTTTAATAAAATAAATTTTTTTGGAAAACCCATTCAGGGGTGATCTTTGGTGTGCGTTGATTGTGTGAGCTGTATGTGATGTTTTTGCATCGTGACTGATTGTTTGACATTGTTGACCCACCCCTATTTTATTATATGTGTTGACATGGGAACCCGGCATAGTGAGTGAATCTTCTGAGAACGATTTCTGCACTAGTTTAGACCACGCACTAGCTAGTGGCCCCATAGCAGGGGAATACTAATTTATTGCTACTATGGGGATTGAGCCCCTTGGTTAGGCCATGCAGGGATATACCGGGTAGTAGTATGGGCGTTATGACGTCATCGAGTTAGGGCATGCCTTCAGGATGAGTCAGATGTATAGTACGTTCTGGATTGTTCACGATCTCCTAGGTTCGACCCATGTTTTATTTAGTGTTTATTTGTGCGTGGCGCACGATTGAGAAGTCTAGTTCGGTTGCTGGATTGTGTGTGCCATTCTTCCCATTTCCCTTGGCATGTGTTGTGTGTTATGAGTAGTTTTCCTTTTTGGATAATAACTAAAGTTTGGTTTACTAATTGTTTGCAAAAAAAAATTAAAATGCAATGTACCTATTCCTTTCAAACATTTAATTTATTTTTTAAATTATAAAGGGAAATGGACTGATACTTATTTATAAGTGAAAGTGTGTGTAAAAACCCATATTTTGTACAATGTAGTTCAAACTTGGAATTAATGAATTATTTATTTAATGGTATGTGCATTGGGAATAGAATTAGCCAGGCCTACCTACTGAGTTTTAATACTCACGCCTATAGTGTTTTCCTATTTTTAGTTCTATTGCAGGTTAACTTGAGCTTGTTCTACATGAGCGAGACTTGGTTGTGGTGTGGAGAGTGACTCTCGAGGACACGAGGAGTTTTGGTCGAGTCCAGGTTAGTGTGTCTCGTTGGTCGTTCTTTCTTTTCAGGGTCATTTATTTTACTTTGCGTTCTTCCACTTTTCCACTGTTTTGTTTATTTTTATTAGGAAAATCGTTCCATCTTGTTTAGTCTTGATGCCCAGCACTAGTTGCCAGCCCGTGGGGATCGGGAACGCCCCTCGGTCCTTGCCGTGAACCGGGTCAGGCGCCGGGTCAGATGGCGACCCGACTTGGTTCGTGACAATCTATCATTCCCCCTACACACAACTTCTATTTTCCCTTACTGAAATTTTTGTCAAATATTTTTATATGTCCATCACTCTCCTCATCCCATTATGCCTCACCACACCATTGATTTAATCCATCTATTCATGTTGGACATCCGATAATGGTTCGGTAGTGTGTTGTTCCTACATTCCTAGATGGTCTTGACCCATCTATTCATGTTGAGGCATGATCTGACTATTATTTCTGGTGTATAATCTTTTCGGCTATTCCTACTGGTTCCACATAACGGGCATTGGTCTAGGGTTGGAACATATTTTTTAGTGACATATTTCATCATCCATCATTTTCATCTTGAGGGGGATCTATGATCTAGTATAATTTCTTTTTGTTTTTTTCATTAACCGACCCAAGCCTAGGCTTGAGCCACAACTACCCCAAACCCACCTTCATAGGCAAGGGGTGGCAATAAGAGCCGAAGGCACAAATAAACTCGGGTAGGCATTTTCCTAAGTACATGTATGCATACCTCAAACGTCTTCACCTCTACTGGAAGGAAAGTAACAAAAACCCAATGCTCATCCCAATAATATGAGTAGCCAAGTTTTCCAAAATAAATTCCATCAATGATGCTCGGTATCTCACATGTCTTCCCCAAACACACAAGTCAAAGGGACTCAATCACCACATATAGATACTATCTGCTTTGGGCGGTGATAGAGAAAATTTATGTGCATATTTTTAATCAAATAATGATGAATTTTTTCTGTTTTTAAATGATAAACCCCATATATTTAAATTTTTTATTAAAATAATGGGCAATTTGGATTATAGAATGAAAATGATCAAAATTTTGAAAAGTTCTTAATTCTGTATTTTTGACAGATTTTTTCCATCAATGGTATTTTGGTTATTTAGTTAAAAATAAAATTCCAAATTGAGTGATTATTTTTTTGTTAGAATAAATATTTTATTTCCTTCAACTTTATCTTCTGGACAATGTATTTATTCGATCATCTAGAGGCCTTAAAAATCAATTAAATTGAAGAATTTTATGGGCGGATAGCATGGACCCCACCACCGTAACGGAAGCACATCTAGGAATACAGACCTATAATGTAGGTTATTAAACCTATAATTTAATTATAAAACATATATTAATTTCGAAAATTAATTTGAGGGAGTTTTGAAGTTATTAAGGTTGTCATTGGATGTTATACTTTTGAAGGAAGCTTCCTGGAACCTTCATCTAGAAAAAGAAGCCGCCAATAAAAAATTCATAACTCATATATGAGGTGTCTAATTACACTAAAATTTAGAGGGTGTTCATAAAAGATAAAGATTAACAACTTTAATGAAGGATAAAACAAGTGAATATTCCATTTTCATTGTCATTAATGCATAATTTGTGAAATGTGGAGATTCTGCCTGGACAGAATAAATGCTTGGACTAAAAAGGTCATAACTCCCTCACAAAACGTCCAAATACTCTAAAATTTTGAGGGTAGATGACAAAGTAAATTATGAAAACATTAATTAAGGTATAAATGCGTTATTATATCACTAATATATGATTAAATGCACCAATTTTTTTAGGATAGATTCTACCTATAAAAGGAGAAGAGCTCCTACCTCTAAAAATATTCAATTCCCTCTCATTCCATTCCATTCCACTCTATCTCATTCGAGGCACCAAGGAGGAGATCTCCATAGAGGGAGGAAGGCCACAAATCTTCCCATTTTTTTTCTTTTTTTACTTTTCATTATTTTAGTTTTATTTTAAATTGTAATTTAAATTTTAGTTTTATTAATCCATGCATTTGTGTTTCTCCATCCATCCCACAATTCTTTTTTTTCTAATTTATCTTGATTTATTTATAAGTATTATTATCATTATTATTAGTATTTATATTAATAATATTATTAATAATATTATTATTATCATCATCATTATTATAATTATCCCATTCTTATTTTAAAACTTTTTTATTTTCTCCCTTTCTCCTTTTTCAAAAACAATTTTCTTAATTATAATAATAATAAAATCAATTATTATTATTATTATTATTATTATTATTTTATCAATAATTATAAATTATTTATTATTATTATATCTCCCGTATATATCTCTCTCTCCTCTCATCCATCCACCATTGTGATCACTTACTCTCAGAAATGAGAGACTAACCCCAAGGCTTGGCCTAGGGGTAGGTTAAGGAGTTCCTGAGTTTTCTTTAATGATTATTTTAAGTTTGTGATAGATTTGAGTAGCATGATTGGGTTAGGATAATGTACCCAATGTGGTGATGACCTCTAATGACATGTAACATAAACTATTTCTATTATAGAAAAGAATAGTGATTCAAACATGAGATTTCATGTTTGTATTATCAAACTGAAATCAAAATATAAAGGAGAATAATGATTGAACCTAAGACTAAACCCCAAAACCAAGTTCTCTCTTAATCAACACATTATTTTTGAATTGCGTGATAGTTCATATTTTTAAATAATTAAAAACCCAATGACATTTTTATTGTTTTCATTAGATAATAAAAACAAAAAAAAGAGATATTTTAGGTGATATAAAAGAATAAGTGAACCAAACTGAAAGGCTCCTCAAGAGAGATGACCTTGGCCATCCACTGTTCTGCACTAGGAAAAATTTAATTGTTCTTGTCCACACTCTGCGATAGGCATGCGTTGAAACTGGTGTCGTTTCCAGGGATCCAACCAATAGTCCATTTAATTTTACTATTTTAACATCTTAGGTTGATTCCATTTCTTTAAAAAACTAAAAAAGACTTCCATGATGTATTCAAATTAAAATTATTATGCATAGATAAATTACTCATAGGTGCAACAACTACAACAACAACAAGATAAAGATTTTAAAAGATATCAAGTGTAATAACTTGGAGAAATCATTGAAAAACTAATGAGAAAGGCTAATAGAGAATTTTATTATGTTCATGCATTAATGGAGAAACCTAACCCATAGCCGGATCAAGAACCTGAGAAATTGGTGGAAGAAATTTCACCACCTATCTTTTAAATTGAAGAACCTAAGGAGGCAAGGGAGGAAGACTTACCTACTGAGATACAAGTGGGAGATTAAGAAGGATTGGATGATTTTTGTTTAAATGTGAGGAAATACCTCATCTCCCTATTATATGAAAAGAAGAAGAGCCAGTACGGAAAACATCACCCAAGTGGTGGAATTTGAAGTAAAAATGGAGGACCCCGACTACCTGCCTCCATCTGCTAAGATTCCACTCCAAGTGGAACTTACCACTAAGGAAGAGATTGAATCTGAACTAACTCAGGGAGTTTTACATTTCTTTGAACTTATCTCTTATGATTTTATTGAATCTGAATTATACCACACTCCTTGTTGTTTTTATTATACCGAATCAGAAAATCTTTGTTATGCCTTGGAGGATGAAGGAGAACTTGGATGTGCACCTGCTGAGGAACATATAGAGATCCCTAAACAAGTTGAATATTTGTTTAAGGAAGTTTGTGAGGATATTCTTGTGTATTTTCCTAAGAAAACCATGCCAAAAGATTCTTACTTTGACGGGGAAGAATTTGATCTTGATACTTCATGTTTTAATTTTATTCAAATAGAATTACACTCTTACTTTCCCTTCGACTATTATTTTGATGCAGCATGCCTAGAGAAACCAATAGATAGAGAAGAAGAGGTTTCACAAGTATAACCCAAGAAATAGGATGATTCATACTTCATCCTACCCCCCCCCCACCAAGAAAGCTATACCTCATTGTGAAGGGGGTGGATCTGGTGTACTCTCTCCATGTATCATTTCTCATCTAGAAGGATAAAGCACAATATAGGAAAATCCTCATGTGGTTGTTCAAATAAAAGAAGATTCAACCACCATCAAACTTAAGATAAGAACCGGTACTACCCATTAGAGGTAGTAAAAATTCAGGGCCCACTTGGGGGATCATACCAAGATTTATCCTTACATGCTTTCTTGGAATTTAGATTTCAATTTTATTTCATAGGAAGTAGTGCAACATTCAGACCCCTACATCTATCTTTTTGAGTTTAAAAGAAATTATCCTTATTATTAATTGTGTAATTATATATTTTAGGTTCATGATGGAAGAATGAAGCCTCAAATAGTGGAAGATAAGGACTAAGATTCATGTAAAAGGGAGTTTATTTTCATTATCCATCTTTTTAACTCTATACATTTTTCTCCAAAACATGTTTTGAGCTTTAAAGTGTAAATTTCATGCCCACACTTGAATTATGATTTACTTTACTGATCTAGGAGACATGAGTTTCTTATGAATCTAGTGATTCCATGTTTTAAAATTCAATGTTAATGAGATTAAATGATTAAAAGATAATTAAATTCTTAAAATGAATCATGAATATTAAAATGAGGACTCATGATTTGAGGGAACAAATTGATTCATGTAAATGAAATTTACCAACCATTTTTTCATGCTTTGAATTTATGAAATTTATGTGAATTTATTTTTTATTATTAATCATGCCTTGAGTGTTTTTCCAATCTCATATATCTCATTCCCGAGAGGATCTTTAGACCAAGTACTTACAGTCGTTAGCATATTTCTTGATTGATCTTGGAACATGTAACCTTCCATAACTTGTATTGAAACTTTTCAAGGCTATAACTGTGCAAAAACACATTTAAAATGATTGAGGCATCTTTTTAAAATCCCTTATCCATACCACCTTTACATCAATCCTTCTTTTAACCCATAGAGACCATGAATGAACTTGTTAGGGATGAGCCATGTTTCAATCCATTTTTATCGATTCCTACCCTATTCTTAGTATTTTCATGATATTTTAAAGTTGAAGTGTGGGGGAAAAGGTAATCATGGTGGATGGGATGATATACATTGTAAGGAAGAAGTATGGGGGTGCTATTGTGGGAATTGTAAAAGGTTTTGAAATCATCCATTACACTCTATTGTTTTTCCCCTCATGAATACAAAAATGAAAAAATGAAAAAAGAACCCAAAAAAGAGAAAATGGGTTGTGATTTGGGAGAACCAAAAATAAAAATTTTCCAAACTGACAATATTTTGATCGTACGTGGTTAGGTGATGGATGTGAGGTTTGATCTAATAATAAATTTTGAAAAAAAGAAAGAAAAAGTAAAAAAGTAAAAAAAATGAGAGGGTGCACAAATCATTCATTATGCATAATTTGATCATGAACTTACTTTTTGTTTTGGGGAAGTGGGTGTTGCTACCTTTAAGGTGATAATTTCATTAAAATTTTTGATATAATACATTGTATTTAAGAGATAAACCTACTTCTTGAGACTTAATTTTTAAAGCATAAAATCCTACCAACCTTAAGCCTCAAAGTCATTTGAACCTTTATTACAAGTCCTCATGATTTTATGTGTCTTTTGTCTTTAGAAAGTGGAGAAAGTAGTTCATTTAAAATCCTATGGATAAGGATAATGTTCTCATGATATTAGAAAAACTCTACTTTATTTGTACCATGAGTGATGAGAGAAAATATTGAAATGTTAGGTAGATCTTGATTTGGCATGTTTAATAATAATTAATTGAGGATATAGAATGAATGAAAGGAGAAGTTACATCATTTTTCAAAGGGGAAAAGTAAAATACATAAATTATTTGTTTATTTGAAAAATGAGAAATCAAATTGATATTTTAGGTGGATTTTTTAATGTTTGATTTAACATTGATTTTTTTATTGCATTGGAATTTGAATATTGGTAAAATTGGTGTCCCCTGATTTCTATGTTGATATTTTTTGCTTGAGGATAATAATGGTTTAAGTGTGGAGGTATTTGACAGAGAAAATTTATGTACATATTTTTAATCAAATAATGTTGAATTGTTGATGTTTTTAAATGATAAAACCCATTTATTCAAATGTTTTATTAAAATAACGGTCAATTGGGATTATAGAATGAAAATGAGAAAAATTGTGAAAAGTGCTTAATTCTGTATTTTTGACAGATTTTATTCATCAAGGGTATTTTTTTCATTTTGTAAAAAATATAATTCCAAATTGAGTGATTATATTTTTTAGAATACATATTTTATTTCCTTAAATTTTCTATTCTAGACCAGGGCCATATTCGAGCATCTAGAGTCCTTAAAAATCAATGAAGTTGAAGAATTTTCTGGGCAGACAGTGTGGACCCCACCACCATAACGAAAGTATATCTCAGCCTACACACCTCCAATTGAGGTTATTACACCTATAATTTAACTAGGAAACATAGGTGAATTTCTAAAATTAATTTTAGGGAGTTTTAAAGTCATTAAGGTTTCCATGGGATGTAATACTTTTGAAGGAAGCTTCCTATAACCTTCATCTAAAAAAAGAAACCACCAATAAAAAAACTTATAACTCATACATGAGGTGTACAATTACACTGAAATTTGGAGGGTGTCCATAAAATGGAATTAGGAACAACTTTAATGAAGTTTCCAATTTGTGAAGATGTCGTTTTCATTGTCATTAATTCATGATTTGTGAAATGTAGAGAGTCTTCCTGGATAGAATAAATTCTTGGAGTAAACAGATCATAACTCCCTTACAAAAACGTCAAAATAAACTGAAATTTTGTGGTTAGAGGCCAAATTAAATTATTAAGAACATTCATGAAGGGATAAACTTGTTATTATGTCATTAATAGGGTATCAAAATGCGTCATCTTTTGGAGAACAGATTCTACCTATAAAGGCAGAGGAGCTCCTACCTCTCAAAATATTCCATTCCCTCTCATTCCATTCCATTCTACTCCATCTCATTTGAGGCACCAAGGAGGAGATCTCCACTGAGGGAGGTTTTCTGAAAATCTTCCCCTTTTCTTATTTTTTATTTTTTACTTTTCTTTATTTTAGTTTTATTCTCAATTGTAATTTAAATTTTAGTTTTATTAATCCTTGCATTTGTGTTTCTCCATCCACCCCACAATTATTTTTTCCCTCAATTATATTATTTTAATTATAATTATTATTATAATTATTATTAGTATTAGTATTAATAATAATATTATTATTATTATTATTATCATTATTATTATAATTATCGCATTATTATTTTAAATCTATTTTATTTTCTCCCTCTCTCCTTTTTCAAAAACTATTTTATTAATTATAATAATATTATTATTAATTAATATTATTATTATTATTATTTTAATAATAATTATAAATTATTTATTCTTATTCTACCTCTATCTCTATCTTTATCCTCCCATTCATCCACTATTGTGATCACTTACTCTTGAAAATGAGAGACTAACCCCGAGGCTTGGCCCAGGGGGAGGTCAAGGAGTTCATCAGTTTTATTTAATGTTTATTTTAAGTTTGTGGTAGATTTGAGTAGCATTATTAGGTGAGGATAATGTCCCCAATGTTGTGAAAACCCCCCAATTACATGTAAGTTAAACTATTTCTATTCTAGAAAAGAATAGTGATTCAAACATGAGATTTCATGTTTGGATTATCAAACTGAAATCAACATATAAAGGAGAATAATGATTGAACCTAAGACTAAACCCCAAAAACAAGTTCTTTATTCATCAACTCATTTTTTTCATTTCACGATAGCTTATATTTTTAAATAATCAAAAACCCTAAAACATCATCATTTTTTTCATTAGATAATAAAAACAACAAAAAGAGATAGTTTAGGTGATATAGAAGAAGTAAGTGAACCAAACTGAAAGGATCCTTAAGAGAGATGACCCTGGTCAGCCACTGTGTTGCACTAGGAAGAATATAATTTCTTTTATCCATGCCTCATGACAGGAATGTGTAAGGAGTCACTGACTCACCCGTATAATTTTAGGTCACGTCACAAGAAAGGATCTTAGTGGGGAAAGCATCCCTATTCTTTCTGAGTCCAAATCCACATAAAACCACATCTCTTCACTATACCGCACAGTTTAGGGGTCACCAATTATAGGAAAGGATCATGTTCCCTAATATGATGGGAGGGTATAACTCTAGTAGTCATTGAGAAATGACACTTCCCAGTCCTACAAGAGGGTACCACTTTGGAAGGTCACTGGGGAACTCCACTGCCTAGTCCTACTGGAGGGTAAGCCTAGTGAGTTTTGAGGGGAACTCCAATGCCCAACCTAGCTAGAGGGTTACACCTAGAAGATGTCATCAGTTAATACCAATTCCCATCCCAACTGGAGGGTAAGCCCGAAACTTTGAGGAACTCCACTACCCAATTCTACTAGAGGGTAACTCTAAAATATCATCAAGGAATGCCATTGCCTAGTCCTACTAGTGGGTAAGCCTAAAATATCCATCGGGGAATGCCACTACCCATCCCAGCTTGAGGGTAATCCCGATACTGATATGGAGATTTTATGATTACTGACATAATTAGGTGTCGTCTCAGCATGTTCCAAACCTAGAACATTTCACATCATATCTCAAAATCCACTTCTGAGGGATCCATTTTGTTCTATGTGGAAAAGCATTAAGAATAGGAATCTATTATTCTGATATCCGAGTTCAAACCAAGAAGATATTGAGTTTTGAAGATATTTTGAAAGCTCTCAAGTAGTAAATGGAGTGTGAGTGGACCCACAGGGCATGTGGTCCCTCTTCACAACCTGGTCCTGTCTCTAGTTGGCACATAAGTCCCATCCCATGTAGTAGAACATGTCGTGTAGGTGGACTACATGTTGTGCCCTAACTATTCGAGACTGAAGTCACATCTATGTCCATGTCTGTATACTCAGACACTGTGTCCATGTACTTTGGTACACGACATGTGTTTTCACACTGGATACTTCCCATGTGTCCAACCCATGTCTATGTACTTTATACATGGCGTTTCTCTGGCTGTATAGTCCATCACATAGCACATACACACGAGAAGGAATTATACTACATGTTAAGAAAGTACATGTCGTGTCATCCTTATGGTTTCCCAAACCCTATCACTGTAGATGGAAAGGGGATACATGCCATGATTTATTTAATATACAAGATGTGTCGTCATGATTTTTTTAGAAATCTCATATTCAATACTCTGCTTCAAATCTGCTTCAACCATCACTAACATCACATAATGTCATTCTAAAATATTCAGATCTGGATGAATAACACAGATCCCCATCGTCGTTTGACTTGAATCGGCCTTCTTCATTGATAAGGGTTTTTTTATCGTTGTGCACACCTCTATTAATTATTATTTCAAATGTTAATCACTAGATGGATCATCGTCACTTTTCAATATTTTAATATCTATTTTGGATCACAAAATAATTGATTATTCGTCAATCCACCATCATCAGGTAACTCGATCTAGATTGGGACGCCCTAAAACTATCGAGTCAGGAACCGTGGGGTTTGAATGGAGAAGAACGTGAAGAACGGGGGAATAAAATCACCAAGAACAGAGGTTTTGATGATCGTTTTCCAAGAGTTCTCAGATAATGGTCAAAAATGTTCTCCAGGGTTAGAAACAATTGATTGAGCAAAATAGATTATCCAATTTCAGTTCTTTATGATAAACAAAGGGTACGGGGAGGGACGTAGAACAATGAATGATTAACAATCTAATAAAACTTTTAATATAAGGCATAAAAAACACCAAAAATGATATTCTACTTCTTTTTTGGATTGATCTCTGGTGAATAACATGTTTTCAAATGAGCGAAGATGATATTTTGCATTCTTCGTTCATCGTTCTTCGTTCTTTGAAGGGATTCTCCATAGGAATTCGCCAACGGGGGTGGGGATGAGAGGTTTGTCGGTGAATGGTGAATTGTTAGACAAACGAGGATGAAACTCTATAATTACCTATTATAAGAATTTAATTAGTTCAAGGGTAATTAATAAATAAATAAACTCACTTAAATGCACTAAAAATGAGTGAGGGTCCAAACATCCCATGCTGACTCATTTTATGCCACGCTTAGGGTAAAAAGTGCATTCCAGACCCAACTATGGTCACATATTTTCGATATGAGAGACCATTCAAGATATATAGTTTTTTATTTAATTATCTACGTGCACAATATAAAACATATTTAATATTTTTATAAAATTAATTTTGGGAACCTTGGGCCTCAAAATCGCACATCGTCTCAGTGCCTAACTCTGGAAATATATTTAGAAATATTTCAATTTATTATAAGAAAAAAATGGGGCTCTAAATCATTCCCTCCTTCAATAATTTTATCCCCGAAAAGCAAAAACTAAGAAAGAAATTTGGATACTAATCCCGCATATGACTCTCCCGCTCTTAGGAACTCTCCTACACATTTATGTGTTGCCAAAATACATGAACTAAAGGGATGGTGAATCCTCACATGGTACATTCTTGTCGTTCCTCAATATTCATCGGGTGCTGAGCAAAGGTGGATCTATCCTTAATGTCTATATCTCCCAAATAAATGACATTCCTAACATCATGAACATATTTCCTCAGCTATGACAGATAGAAGATGTCGTGCACCCACTCCAGTTGTGGGGGTAGGGTGAGGTGGTAGGAAACGTCACCAACTCGATGCACGATCTTAAATGTTCCGATAAACCTTGGGTATGGCTTGCATACCTTGATAAACCATCTCATTCCTCGTCATGTGGAGACTCTAAAGGAGAATTGTTATCCCTGATTTAACTCCAAGGGTCTACGGCAGATAACATCATAGGATTTTTTGTCTACTCTGGGCCGTCCTCATCCACTCATGGATGACCTACACTTTCTCTATTGTTTCCTGCACCAACTCTGGGACCAAGAGAGATGACTCTCCAATCATTATCTTGAATAATGGTTACCTAAAGGCTCTCCCTTATAGGGGATTAAAATTTTCCATGTTGATGGTATAGTGGTAGCTATTTTTGTATGAAAACTCTATCAAAGGTAGGTGATCCTTCCAGCTCCTACCAAAATTCAACATGCAAGCCCTCAACAAATCCTCTAGCATCTAGACAGTGTGCTCTTTCTTCCCATCATTATAGGGGTGAAAGGTTGTACTCATCTGCAACTGGTTCCCAAATGCCTCCAGAATGACTCTCTAAAATCATGACATAAACCACACATCATGATTAGAGACAATCATTGAGGGTACCCTGTGAAGGTAGACGATCTCTCATATGTACAACTACCAAAAAATCTCCATTGAACTCTGCTCCCTAATAGAAAGGAATTTTAATGACTTTGTGAGTTACTCTACTATCACCCATATAGATTCATGGCCCTTCGTTGTGCATGGATTCCCTATGATGAAGGCCATGGATATTTCATCCTATTTCCACTCCAAGATCTCAAGAGGATGCAACAAACCCGCTAGAAATTTGTTCTTATAATTCACCTATAGACAGGTTAGGCATCATGAGACAAACTCAGCTATGCTCCATCTCATGATGGACCATAAAAACTACCATTGGGTATCTCTATGAATCTTCCAAAAACTAGGATGTATGGCTAAGGGAGATGTGTGGAACTCCCTCAACACATCCTCCTGCATCATGAATGAAACCATTGTTCACCACTTGAATAAGATATCATGATCACCTTATTCAAAATATTCATCTAGTGCATCGCCTGTGGATATTTGATCATGAAGAACCTCATATTCGATGTCCCCCAGCTGTGACTCTTTCACACACCCAAGGAGAAAAGGATTCAACACCATCAATTGTATAAAGCTATACCCTCTAGTTCCACCAAGTTCAACTATAGGGAAGCTAACTATTCCAAATCTTCCCACACTAGGTGAGACTGAGACTTCTTATAAAGGGTATCTACTACAACATTTCCCTTCCCTAGAGTATAGACTATCTCAAAGTCATTTTCCTGTAGAAATTAAAACTAGTGTCACTGCCTTAGGTTTAGGTCTCTCTACATGAAGATGTACCTCAGGCTCTGGTGGTCAGAGTAAACCACAAATCACTCTCCTAGAAAATAGTGACTCCGTATCCTCAAGAATAATACTATCAATTCAAGATCTATTTCATGAGTCTCATAGTTCTACTCATGGGTCTCAACTACCTCAACCCATATGTGATGATTTCTTGTCATTTCATTAACACACAACCAAGCCCAGCTCCTGAGGCATCACAATATACTATGAACTAAACGCCTTTCTCTAGCAGCCTCAAAATTGGTGAAATCATTAGCCTCTGCCTCAACAACTTGAAGGACTTATTGAACTACTCAGACCAGTTGAATGGTTGTACATTCCACATCAGGGTAGTCAAAGGGGATATGATTTTATAGAAGTCTACAAAAAATCAGTTGTAGTACCCTATCAAGCCAATAAAGCTTTGTATATTTGGAACATTCTTGGGTGGATCCTAATAAAGAACAGCTTTAATCTTGGATGGATCCATAGCTAAACCATTTTCATAAATGACATGACCCAAAAAGTGAACCTCATGTATCCAAAACTATAATTTCTATAGCTTTCTGTAAAGTCAGTTATCTCAAAGTAAAATAAGAAATATCATCAAGTGCCTTTCATGCTCCTCCGCTTTTGCAACGTAAACAAGTATGTAATCGATGAAGACAACAAAAAACTAGTCCATGTGTGGCTGGAAGATCTGGTTCATCAAATCCATAAATATGGTAGGGTATTTTTTCACACCAAAGGGAATCACTAGTAACTCATAGTGTCTATAGCAACATCGGAAATCTAACTTCGGAATATCAGCCCCACAAACCCACAACTGGTGGTAGACAGACCTAAGATCAATCTTGGAGAACCATCTCACATCTCACAACTAATCAAATAGGTTGTAAATCCTCAGTAAGGTGTACTTTTTGTTTATCATGTCCCGGTTCATGTGATGATAATCCACACAAATCCGCAAGCTCCCATCTTCCTTATTCACAAATAGAACTAGAGATTCCCTGGGGGACATACTAGGTCTGATGAAACCTATCTCAAGAAGGTCCTAAAACTATAATCATAGCTTCTAAGTCTCAGTAGGTACCATTTGATATACCTCATAAGATATCGTGGTAGTCTGGGGATGCAAGTCTATGAAAAACTCTATATCCCACATTAGAGGTAGTCCTAAATATCTTCAGAGAATATGTCCATATAGTCCTCAAAAAATGAGAAAACCTAGGTTCCTGAAGAGTCTTATTCACCAAGGATTATTCTTGCTAAATAATAGAAAATATTCTACAACCACTTTCTCATAGAACCTGTTTGTCTTTCCATGAGGTCTCTCTTATCAAAAAAAAAAGAGAACCTAATCCCATCAGCATGTACGCATTTGAGTAATCCACAGTAACAGTTAATCTAGGCTTGAACCATGGAAATCCAATCCATGACCAAGATGATGTCATAGGGTCCCATCATGATGAACAAAAGGTCCCACATAAACCTCTCTCCTCTAAATGATAGTTTTCACTACTAGTAGAGAAAATATATAGAGGAAGTGTTCCCTATAGGAACATCGAGACAAAGCTGTCGTGATATCATCTCTACTAAGAGCTCCAACTCCCATACCAAGATTTGAGAGATAAAATAATTATTGGAACCTATGTCTACTAATACTGAGACAAGAATTGAATAAACATAAACCGTACCTCGAATAATCTCTTGCGCTGCAGGATCATAGACATCCAAAGACTACAGCTATCAGCAACCTCTACTGCCAGCTCCATGATCCTAACATGATCCACCTGGTGGTGGTTTTAGAAGGAACTCATAGAACCATCCTCTAATTGTAGCTCCTCCTACTCCTCTAACAACTCTGCCTCTATGGGGACCACCCTACCCCTAACAAGAAGATCCTTGGTCATGAGGTTGTCCCTATCATGACATTCTATCTGTTATCTTCCTAGGATACTCGATACGTCTAGTCGGGTAGTCCCATTACTTGTGACCTCACCCATCACAAGCATAATACCAGACCTCCCCAAGCTTCCCTGGTGCTCTGTGCTTCCCTTTCACTGTGCAACCACATCCTTGAGTCTTATCGTGGAAGGGTCTCCTATTTCAAGATCTCTGGGGCTTACCTGCTGCTATAGATAACTCAACTTTTTCATTCCCACTACCATCTATAGCTATATGGAATCCCTCTGATAGAAATATTTATATCACAAGTACCCTATCCAACACCCCAGAATAGGTGGGGGTACACAGGGGCACTACACTGGCTCGGATCTCTTTTTGAAGTCCCTTATCAATCATTTGTGATTAGAGGTATCCATCTCTAATCATGTCGATAGAGTAGCACGTAAGGTCTATGAACATATCTGTATAATAAACCACTATAATTCCTCCATAATAAAGCTCCAGAATCTCTTAAATCTGAATGAAGTGTAAGTGGGAGGGTTGGTACTCCTCACAAAACTGTTGTTGGAATTCATCCCATGAGAGTGTTGGCTCATCGTGCATCTAGGTGACAAGGCTCCATCAATGGCCAAATTCTACATGGAAAATATTGTTTACTAGATCCACCATCTGATCCATCGGCATCTGGATAAGCCTAAATATATGGACCACCGACTCTATCCAATCCTTTGCCGCATGGGGATCTGGCTCGCTATGGAACCACAATGGTCTATAACATTTGAACTCACGTAGTGCACTCAGCCCACACACATCCTTATCCTACTCTGATAGGAAAATATGTAGATCAATAGGTGTAGGTTCTTCTACCTTCCCACCTGGAGGAAGGATATCCCGAGATGGACCCTAAACTGAGGCCTCGTTACTCATAGTGTTGTTGTCGCAAACCTGAGCCGATATCCTAGCTGGTTATCATTGTGGAGGCATCCTAAAATTTATCAATGAGTACTAAGGTTATATGATCAAATATATATATCAACAATAAAGAGTATATGACTCAAGAATAATAGTCAAATACTCAATCCTATATGATGCATGTACCATTGATCCCTGCAAAAAAAGAATCAGTATGCCGAGTCAACAAGGAGGTGGTCAAGGTCCCAGTGAATGAATGAGTTGGCCACTGCACCACTACTAGACTCTCTATCTTAAGATATGCACTTGAGAAACTTTGACACTCTTTCCCCAAACCCAACCAATCCTATTAAGGGGAATCATCGGAACAATGTCCCAAGGAATGAACTTTCTCTAATACCACTCTATCACGACCTGACACAAGCCAGGGCATGAGCTGCAACTACCCCAGGCCTGTCTCCATAGTCCAGGGGTGGAGATAATCATTGAAGTCACAACTAAACTTGGGTAGGCCTTTTCATAAATATATCTACACACACATCCAACTCAATGAAAAAGTGTGGAGGGAAAGAAATATAAGGTGTAACACTACTATAAATAAACCAAATATGTATGGATCTCTATATAGTATAAAGTATGGTATTGTAATCTAAAAAGAAAAGGAAAACCCACACACCAACCAAAATATGTGTCCCAACCTAATAAAACTAGAAAAGAGTAAGTATCTAAGATCCCATCTCTGATATCCCAAGATATGACCACCGTAGGCGGTCCATACTATTCATATCCCTAATCTCTTCTGAAGTCATGATCAAACTGTCTGTCATCTATAAAAGACACAAAATGTGATAGGAAAATCCCATATAGGGGTGAAAATATACATACCTAGTATAATTCCCTGAAAAGGATAAGGTGGATTAGTAAGAGATACAACTGAAGAGGTAAGCAGTAGAGTGAATGAGGTACGGTAAAAGTGTATGTCTCAACCCAACAAGAGAGTAAAGGTAAAACTCATCCAAACAAAAGTAGATCGAAAGAGTGAGAATATGAACTTCTTATTGAGTATTTACTACCTATAGTAGGAGATTAGACTCATCCAACCATGATAATCTAGACACGAAAATCACGTGGCATACCTCGTGTGTCTTTGCCTCTCCTAGAGGAAGAGTAACCAAAACCCAAGGAGTGGTTACTAAAATAGGATATATATATATATATATATATATATATATATATATATATTCATATATTCTCAATCAAAGAATACCAAATGAGGGATTAAGGGGTATCCATCTCAAAGCTCAGCCCCAAAATATGAGTAGCCAACAGTTCCAAAATAAATTCCATCAATGATGCCTAGTATCTCACACATCTTCCCTGAACACACAGGTCTAAGGGGCTCAATCACCATACCTTGATACTATCATCTTTGGGTGGCACTAACTCTCCCACATATTTTTAGGTCATTCCATAATAATGCATCTCATTTGGGAAAGCATCCCTCTTCCTTATGAGTTCAAAGTCATGTCAAACCATGTCTCATAACTATACCACACAGTCGAGGGGTCACCAGTTTTAGGAAAGGATCATGTTCCCTGGTATGACAGGAGGGTTCTACTCTAGTAGTAACCAAGTAACACCACTGCCCAGTCCTACAGAAGGTTACCATATGGGAAGGTTACTGAGGAATTCCACTACCAAGTCTTACTAGAGGGTAATCCTAGTTAGTCATTAGGAAAACTCCACTGCCCAGACCGACTAGAGGGTTACACCTAGAATATGTCATCAGAGAACATCACTAACCATCCCAGCTAGAGGGTAAGCCTGTAACATTGATGAACTCCACTATATAGTAGAACTAGAGGGTAACTCATAAATATAATCATGGAATGAAACTGCCTAGTCCTACTGGTGGGTAATCCTAGAACTTCCATCAGGGAATTCCACTACCCAGCCCACCTGGAAGGTAAACTCGGTATTACTCTGGTGATTTTGTGATTTCTGTCATCATTGGGTATCTCCTTAGAACATTCCAAACCTATAATATTTTACATCATATCTTGAAATCCAATTTGGAGGGCACCATTACATTCTATGTAGAAAAACACATAGAATAGGAATCTCACATGCCAATATCCGAGTTCAAATGAAGAAGATACAAAGGTTTGAAGATTGATCGAAAGAGATCAAGTAGTACATGACATGTGAGGGGACCCACACAGCATGTGGTTTCTCTTCACTACCTAGTCGTGTCTCTGGTTAGTACACAGGTCTCGTCCCATGTACTATAATAGGACATGTAGGTGGACAATACATCTTTTCCTAACTATCTGGGATCGGGGCCGTGTCCACTGGTTGTGTCTGTATACTTAGACTTCGTGTTCGTGTACTATGGTGCATGACATGTGGGTTCACACTGGATGTTGTCTGTGTCCCCAACTCAAGTCGGTGTACTTTATACATGGTGTGTCTCTGGACATGTAGTCCAACGCATGACTCATACATGTGAGAAGGCATTAAATGACGTGTCAAGGAAGTACACATTGTTCCATCCTTATGGGTTCCCAAACCCTAGAACCATTGGTGGAAAGGGGACGCATGTAGTGAGTTATTCATTGTACATGGCATGTTTTTTAGATTTTTCATGAAAACTCATATTCGATCTACCTCTTAAAATCCACTTCAGCCATCACCGATATCGCCTGATGACATTCTGAAATCTTCGGATTTGGTCGAAGACATGGATTCCTATCATCATTTTCCGAGAATCGACCTTGTTCATCGACAAGGGTTTGGATGATCAGTCTACACACGTAATTACACTATTCATCATGATTTCAAAGATTAATCACCATATCAGTCATCCTTGCTTCGCAAGATTTCCTGATTCATTCTTGGATAACAAAACCATTGATGATTCATTGATCTACCACAAATCTGAGCACTCGATCGAGCTTAGGACACTCGACAACTGTCAAACTGGGAACCCTAGGGTTCCAATAGTGAAGAATGTAAAGAATAGAGGAATAAAAGCACCAAGAACAAATTTTTTGATGATCTTTGTTCAATAATTCTTAGTAAATGATCAAGAACATGATCTAGGGTTAGAAACAATTGATTAAGAAAAAAAAGATGATCCAATTTCAGTTCTTTGGGATAAAAAAGGTGTATGGAGGGGTGTGAATTGATGAATGACTAACAATCTACTCAAAATTTTAATCTAAGGCATAAAAAACACCAAAGACGGGTCCTGATTCTTGTTTGGATCGATCACTGGTTAAGAATGTGTTTGCTGGTAAGGGAGGATGATCCATTGCATTCGTCATTCGTCATTCATCATTATTCATTCTTCTAAGGGATTCTCCATAGGAAATCGCAAATAGAGGTGGGGAGGAGATCTTTGCAGAGAACTAGTGAATTATGATCCAACCCTAGTAGGAAACCTCTAATGACCTATTTATATGATTTTAATTAGGTCAAGGGTAAGTAATTAATTAATTAATTAATCAACTCACTTAAATGCACCTCCCATGAGAGAGGGATCTACACTTCTTGTGCCGACTCATTTTATATTGTGACTAGGGTAAAATATATATTCCAGACCCAACTGTGGTCTTGTATTTCCAATCTAAGAAACCTTTCAATAGATATCCCATTTTCTTTAATTAGCCACACACACACAATATAAAATATATTTAATATTTTTATAAAATTAATTCTGAGAACCCTGGGCCTCGGAATCACACATCATCTCAGCGCCTAACTCTGGAAATATATTTATAAATTTTTCAAAGTCTTACAAGGAAAAAAATTGGGTCTCCATAGTTTCTTCTTGTTTTGTAATCAAGCTGGGTATGTACATCTTAATAGGAAGTGTTTTCAGCATTTCTTATTTTCTTGTTTTTCTTTTATTTGTTTTCTTTAATTATGTATCCAAGATATGTAGACCTAGCTTAAGGGGGAGTGTTGGAATCTATGTACCACATCAGACTTAGGTGTTTTTTCATCATTATAATTATCTATAAATAAACTCCAAGGCCTATCTTAAGAGGTATCTTGGGTACTGGGTCCAACTTCTATCATTCTACGACCTCCATAGAAAGATTTTGAGTTTATAATTGACTTGTTATATAGTACCAAGATGATATCAATTCATCTATAAAAAGGATCCCACAAAGCTTTGAGAATTAAATATTCAACTTGAGGACCTGGAGGTGAAGGAATATATCAAACAAAGAACTTCAATTTGGGATGCTATTAAACCCATATTTTGAGTTTGATTGGATTTATTTTCTGGAGGTCATTTGAAAAAATGTTTAGAGTGTTGGAAACATTTGAAAACATTTTTATAGTGATTTGAGAAGGGAAATATAAAAATTCCATGGACCTATAGTGCGCTTGATTTTTGTTTTACACAGTAGACCTTGTAATAAAGCTTAGTCAACCATCTAGTGTAATCAAAGTAACTGAGAACAATAGATCACAGTTGACCATATAGTCCAATGCAGTCAACTGTGATAGTATTTATGTAGATTATTTATTATAAATTGTTTATAATTTTCTCATGAAGGTAAATGAAGGAAATCCATTGACATGTGCTTAGATTTGATGAGGCGGTTAAAATGCATTATTTGGTGATTGTTGCTGAGGATTCATTTGATCATGGGACACGTGGCTAATGATTGAGGTGTTAGGTGGTCATGTGATTGTGGTTTTACATGAAAAAAATGGTTGAAATCATGAGACACAGGGAATCCCACATACATTTGAACAATTATGAAAAAGGAATAAGTCTCTATATAAAACAAATATCAGTATTGTGGGCACATGGGTTGGTCTCCTACATAAAGAGAGATTGTTGTGAGAATATTGGACTAGTGATTCTGGAATGATCCTTAGACACATGGAGAGATCCTTTGGTGTTGGAGTCTCACATAATATGAACATATTGATAAATTTTGGAGAAAGATAACTGCAAAAAATAGATAAAGGTTGCAGATCTGTATATTGAGAGATCATTAAAAATTTGAGTTTTCTCCAGAGTGTGCATAAATCAATAAATCTATGTTCCTAATTCAAGAGTTTATGGAAATGGAAGATGAACATTCTTTGAATATTGGATTCATGTGAAGAAAAATAGATCATCCATAAAGTAGTAGAACCGATTCACATATATTCAAGATGATGAATATAGTGCATGGAGCTAATCTTATGAAAAGAACATTATGCCATTATTTATATGTGGGGGTAACCCAAATAGGAAGTGACCTAAGGGGAGACAATAAACCACAAGTAAATATTTTAATGAAGTGTGCTTAGGACCTCGCTAAAATCCATAAATGATAGTTCATTAGTGGATTTATGAATGGTAGTAGTGATCTGATCATTTTCCTTGGAGTATCCCCACAGTGGTGTAAACCAACTAATTATTGGATGAAATGATTCCCTCCACTACAATATCATTCAATTTGGATCATTGCCTTATGATTTTGTTCTTTAACAAGGATTACTATACAATGGGAGGCTCATTTCCCTCACACCTCTGAAAATGCTTTGTGATATGGAGGAAAACATTTGGGGATTATATACCATTCTCAATGTCAGTAGTATTTTTTCAAGATGATATTGCTCCCTTAATTTTTAAAGTGAGGTAGGAGTGGCAATGTGGTGGGTGGATAAACCCCACCAACCCATCTAGTAGAGAGGTCAGTGGGAAGGGCTAGTGGTGGCTTATAAATGGGTCTCTCTCCTAGAGGTTTCAGCAATCAACTTTACAACACATCTTATCTCATCAGTAATTGTGTCATATTTTTGGAGGTTGTTTCCCAACATATTCAAGATATATAACTATTAGAGATATTCTCCAGATAATTATGAGGGAGTGTGTTCCCACTTTTACCCATAGTGTGATCCTTCTATTTTCTTGTGGTTTTTTATCCCTTTATTTTGGGTGTTTTTAAAAATTACATATAGTGTCATTTATTTATGAATTTTTACACTTTTTTTATCTCAAAAATATCACCGCACCAATGATTCAATAATTTTTTACCAAAACAAGTTGTATCAGAGCAATGTTCTGGGTCAATGTTGTTCACTTTTTTCGATATTAATATTTATCATAAATTTTAGTATGCTTTATGATTGTAACTATGATTGATCATCCACATAGTAAAATTTTATTTATACTATAAAATACACTATTGTGAGACATAGGAGGTTCTATATTGATGATGTGTCCAGATTACGGTGAAATTCAAGATCGATAAATTCAATGGAATTAATTTTTCATTGTGAAAAATGAAGATGTGGGCGGTGCTGAGAAAGGAAAATTACTGGAAATTGGTGAATGAATAGAAGGTGTGATGATAGAGAGTGGTTCTAGTAGAATTCAGAATCACAACATGGAAGGAAATTACTTCTATAATTGGAGACATTCTAGTCATTGAAGCTGCAATGACTACTGGAGGCAGACAACATCTCAACAACGCATGAATAATCAACTTGGGAGAAACATGGAACATGATTTCTCGACAGGAATGATTTTATAAATATGAAACTATATTGGAAGGACTTTTGTACATGTGGAACGATCACACCTAGAATATTTTTGGATTCAGTACCATCAAAGTGAATATACACAATGGTATTATTTGAATAATACAAGGAGTATTCCATGTGAAGGGCATGAAGAAGAACATATTGTATTTGGGACTATTTGATGGCATCAAATGAAAGACTCACATTGAGAATGGATTGATGATAATTGTTAAGAATGAACTTGTGGTGGTTAATGTGGAATTTATCTCAATGAACTTTTATATTTTTATGGGTGAAACATACAAGGATGGGGAATTGGTTGTCGCATCAACTACCTTGATAGAATAATTGACGGTGTTATGGAATCATAAGCTTGTTCATTTGTCCAAATGAGGCCTAAAGATTCTTGTTTACCAGAAGTTGTTGTCTGAACATTAAAATTTATTCTTACCATTTTTTGAGCATTGTGTTTTGAGAAAACAACACAGGCTAAAGTTCAATACATAAATAGTAAGAAATAAAGAGATCTTAGAGTTGATGCATTCTGATGTTTGGAAAACATAGGTTATATCCCTATGATGAGAAAGTAATTCTATGTCCTTTATTGATGATTATTCTAAGAGATTTTGGGTGTATCCAATCAAGATAAAAGAAGATGTTTTTTATGTCTTCAAGACATTCAATGCATGGAAGGATCTTGAATCTGAAAATAAAATCAACTATTTGAGGACTGAAAGTGGTGGTAAAATATACAAGTGAGGAGTTTGATACTTTTTTGTCCAATTGAGGCCTAAAGATTCTTGTTGGCCAGAAGTTGTTGTCTGAACATTAAAATTTATTATTACCATTTTTTGAGCATTGTGTTTTGAGAAACAACACAGGCTAAAGTTCAATAAATAAATAGTAAGAAATAAAGAGATCTTAGAGTTGATGCATTCTGATGTTTGGAAAACATAGGTTATATCCCTATGATTAGAAATTAATTCTATGTCCTTTATTGATGATTACTCAAAGAGATTTTGGGTGTATCCAATCAAGATAAAAGTAGATGTTTTTTATGTCTTCAAGGCATTCAATGCATGGAAGGATCTTGAATCTAAAAATAAAATCAACTATTTGACGACTGAAAGTGGTGGTAAAATATACAAGCGAGGAGTTTGATACTTTTTTTTCAATGAAAATGTATCAAGAGATAGTTCACAATGGTTTTAAATCCTTAGAAAAATGGAGTTGTAGAACAGAATAACAGAACCCCATTGGATAGAACAAGGGTGATGTTAAAGATTGTAGGAATTTCCAAAACATTTTGAGCAGAAGAAGTGAATACTGTCAGCTATCTGATCAATTGATCTCCTTCAATGATGATTGATCTGAAACCCAGATGGAGATGTGGATTGTTAAACCAGCTGACTATTCTCAATTACATAATTTTGTAAGTCCTATATATGAATTGTTTAATGACTATAAAAGATCAATGTTGGATTCAAGATCTAGGAAATGTATCTTCTTGGGATACATTGATGGTGTGAAGGGTTTTCATTTGTGAGACCCCACTTTCCACAAAATTATCATCAACATATATGAAATTTTTGAAGAATATAGGGTGAAAATTAAAATTATGGAGACATGGATAGAGAGAATATATAAATTACAATAGTCAAAGTAGAGGACAAATCCAAGGAAGAACTAGTTTCTTATTAGGAATTACCAGAGTATGATGATCAACTATCGGTTTATTCTGGACCATGACTGTCAACTCGGGAGAAAAGAGCACCAGTATGGCACTTAGACTATGTCACTAAAAGAAATATTACTATAACAACCCATTATTTTCATACAAAAATATTACTTCTATTTAGATGAATATTCAATACATAAAAATATTACCCATTCCATAATCATAAAGGTTTAGATTTTTAGATATTAGATACACAGTCTTCTAATTTTATGAAAGATATTCAATCTCCCCTACAAATATCTTTTCACATAGTACTCCTCTTCGGCATACCCTACCTAAACCTTTTTTCATCACCTGGGGAAGGAAACATAAGAAGGGGTGATCTCAGATGATCAGTAAGGATAATCATAGGTGATATCAATCTATGATCATATGAAAACATAAGATAAGAATAAAGTTATGTGATCATGACAATAACATATGAAGTCATACCTGATAGAGTTGTGAAAGAGGAGGGTCATTCCAGCATTCAGTTGTGTAATAATTCTAGAACTTCTATGTTTTACACTTACCAATGAAGGTTAGGGTATCATAATAGTTAGGGGTAATATTTTATTTTTGGTTTTTAGTTAGTAACTTAGTTTTTCTTGGCTAGTTACTTTTTCTCGGGTGGGATATTAATTTTACGGGAGGGAAATTTATGCAGGCATTCTGTTATAAGGTAGTTGAGAGGGTCTAGCCTATGCCTAAGGAGAGTGAATTCCTCAAGGAGATTCTCCTAAACATCCATGTAATTATTCCTTGGTAGCATAATTAAAGTAGTAAGAGCTATTTTCTATAAGTATTCTCTGGTATATCTCTTCTAAAACTCTTACTCTCATCTATTGTCTATCAATTTGGTTCTTTCATTGAGAGGTTTATTGATACAGAGTTAGAGAGGGGTTCTTGAGAAACAATGGATTAAACCTATCAATACCACTGTATGCCCATGTATATGGAGAGTTGGCTAGAAATTGTTGAAACGAAGTTCACTAGTATGAAGTTTATTATATCAGACATGGGGACATATATTTTGGAGTTTTGATAAGAATTATGGGAGATCCTTTTAGAGATATCATGACTTGAGAGTAGGAAGGAATAAAGTGTGGTTCAAAATGACAGAAAGGGAAAGTTAACTGATGAAGGCATAGGTGGTACTCAAAGGTAGGAATGAATAGGGAGGGTAGGGAGAACTCTTAGAATGGAAGTGAATACCAAATTTAAGGAAGAGAAGAGTTATGTGTGGTCTCAAGGAAAATATAAATTATATTATTCTCTGTAGGGGATCTAGAATCATTGATCACTTGAGATGATACTTACTTCTTAATTCCCCAAACACAGGACGATTTGAAGGTTCCAATGGTGAAATTTTGTATGGAAGGAGTAGCTCAGTACTGGATGATATATTTAAAGTCAACCAGTATTGAACTGACTTGGAAGCAACTCAAAGAGGAGCTACTCGACTGATACGACAATGTGGTGGAAGAGGGTGACGAATAATTTTATGAAATAATGGAAAAATAGAGAATGATAGGGGACATGATAGAAATAAAGATTCTTGGAATAATAGCTAGTGAGTTTAAAGTAAAATTTTTTTGGAAAATTATGTCTATGTTTGTGGAAGGAAATATATGAGGGGTACCATTGAATATTTTGGTGGATAGTGGTGCCAGTCACAATTTTATATCAAAATATGTATTGAAATCTCTTATAGTACATGTTTTGGAGAATAATCTATTTTTATCAGAATTGTAGATGGGAATTGGGTGGTTTCCAATGCTTTTTGAATATCCTTGAAAGTAGATTTGGGAGAAGAGGAATTTAAAATCGATGTGTATGTTTTTGATACCTCTAGATAGGATCTGGTAATGGGAATATCATGTTTGGAAACTTTGGGGTATGTTACCATGCATTGGAAGAACATGACCAGGGAATTTGTTTAAAAATGGTAGAGGATTTTGATTTAGGGGGTCTATCAAGTAGAAGTTTTACCTAGAGATTTATGAGAATTATTGGGGGTAGATAAATGTGTGGTATAAGGATTGTAATAGATTTGTGTAGAAATTTTGGCCATTAAATATGAAAAATTTAGTCTAGATAAATAGTTGAAGGTATAAGGTATGTTTCTTCAGTACAGATCCATATTTGGGATATCCACTAGATTGTATCCTAAGAAGTAAATTGATCATTCCATCGTATTAAAATAAGAGGTAGATAAAGTCAATATCTGACCTTAAAAATAAAAATTTCAACTAAAAATGATGTAGAAAAGAAAATTTTATATTTTTTATCACAGGGGTACATCCAAAATAGTACTATCAGTTATTCAAGTCCTATAATTTTGGTGAGGAAGAATGATGGAGGTTGTAGGATGTGTATAGATTACCATACATTGAATAAGTTGATGGTTCCTGATAGGTTTCCTATTCTGGTGATAGAAGAGTTTATGAATGAGCTACATGGGGGAATATATTTTACTAAGATGGATTTGAAATTTTGTTTTCTTCAAGTGAAAATGATGTATGGAGATATAGAGAAAATGAATTTATAAAATAATTAGGGGAATTAAAATACATAGTAATGTTGTTCAGATTAATGAATAGTCTGGCCGATTTTTAAGTTACGATGTATGAAATTTTTCAGCCTTTGATGTGATGAGGGGTGTTGGTGTTCTTTAATGATATAATGATTTATAGTGGAACATGGGAAGAACATTTGAAAAAAAAATATGTTCAGTGCTACAATGTATGAAGAAGAATGCACTGATTTCCAATGAAAATAAGTTTTTATTCAAGAATAACTCAGTAGAGTACTTGTGACACATTATTTAATAATATGGTGTGTCCATGGATCCCAAGAAACTTGAGCCTATTAAGTAGTGGAGGGTTCCATAAAATGTGAAGAAATTTAGATGTTTTTTGGGCCTAATAGGTTATTACTATAAATTAATAATGGACTATGGTAAAATAGAAAGTCCTTTAATGGTTTTTACCAAGAAAGATGGATTCATTTGGTCTTTCGAAGCATAAGTATCTTTTGAAAAATTTATGGACTATATAAATTATGCTCTTGTATTATGAATTCCCAATTTTTCAAATGGCTTTACAATGGAATGTGATGCTTTAGGTTTTGGTTTAGGGGTTTTATTTCTACAAGAGGGGTGTCCACTTACTTATTTTAGAAATGAATTATCTATTTCAAATTTGGGAATATTTGTTTAGGAAAAAGAACTTATGGAATTAGTTCTATCTATTCAGTATTGGAAACAATACCTAATGGTACAACAATTTTAAGTTCATACTAATCATCAAAGTCTGAAGTTTTTTTTGAATAAGTAGATAGTATCAATATACCCACAATGTTGGCATGAAAAACTTTTAGGTTATGATTTTGAAGTTATTTACAAACTTGGATGGATGAATAAATAATAATAAGCTTAGTCAAGGGAAGAAGTTAGAGAAAAAATGGATATGGATATTTCCTAAACTATTTGGGAAGAAATTAAATTGGTCAAGAAGAAGATATTTCAATATTATAGGCTGAAACAATTGGTGGGAACCTTTAAATAAGACAAGGAATCTAAGTCCAATTACACCTATTAGGATGTTATATTATTTTACAAAAACATATTACTTTTTTCCCAAAAATGGGTTCTAATTTCAAAAATACTATAGCACATTCACTCATCTTCTGCAGGAGGAAGTTTAGGCTATTTAAAGTCTTATAAACAACTGGAAAATGGAGATTTTTGTGCTAGAATAACTTAGGTAGTACAATATTATGTTAAATATTGTAGTGTATTCCAAAAAAATAAATATGATGTGTTTAGTCCAGCAGGCCTGATTCAACTACTTCCAATCCTTGACTTGATTTGAGAAAAAATTTCTATGGAATTTGTGTTAGGAAATCCTAAATCATAGGGTTGTGAAGTAATTTTGGTGGTAGGGGATAGATTGAGTAATTTTGCACACTTTATTCCACTAAACAACCCTTATATAGATAAATTTGTTATCAAAGTGTTTATAAAGAAAGTAATATGTTTACATGGAGTTCCCAAAGAAATAGTCAGTGATTGAGATCCTTTGCTTACTAGTTTATTTTTTAAGGAATTTTTTAAGTTTTAAGGAACTCTTTTGAAAATGAGTTCTTCTTATCACCCCCAATCTGATGGCTAGACAGAGGTTATGAATAAGTGTCTTGAGACATATTTGTAGTGTTTCTCCTCAGATCATCCAAAGTAGTGGGTTATGTGGCTGGCTTGGGAAGAGTACTGCTACAACACATCTTTTCATACATATACTGGGAAGACACAATTTGAGACCATTTATGGCTACGGGACACCACATACTGTTTGTTATGCTAAGAGAGAGGCAGTGGTCCATGTAGTTGCTCCAGTTCTAGTTTACCGTGATGATGCTTTAAAATAGCTATAAGAAAACCACCAACATACATAGAACCTTATGGTAAAATATGAAAATTGGAATAAAATGGTGTTTTAATTTAAAGTTTTTGATTTTTTATGGGTTAATTTGAGGCCAAATAAGTATGGAACAATAACCAAAATTAACCAAAAGTCGGATTCCACGTATTATGGACCATATGAAGTAGAGATATGGGTTGGTTCTGTTGCCTACAGACTTAAATATCTAGCTAATAACATATTACATCTAGTATTTCATGTGTCTTAATTAAAATATACAAGTTTAATCCTACCTATAGATACATTTATACCTACTGATTTTTTGAGAAAGAGGATAATCCAGGGGCATTTTTAGCAGATATAATTCAAGGTAAAACACTCTAATGTCTTATCAAATGGAATGAAAGGTTTGATGAAGAGGCTACATGGTAGGATGAGAGGAATATACAATCTCAATTTCCTCATTTTCACCTTAGGGACAAGGAGAATATTTAGGAAGGCGGTATTGGTAGATCTGTAAAAGAGGAGGGTCCTTACAGTATTCAATTGGGTAATCAGCCCAGACCTCCTTTGTTGTACACTTATCATAGAAGGGAAGGGATTCATAAGAGTCAGGGGTAATATTTTATTTTTTTGTTTTTAGTTATTTAGTTATTTTTTTGAGATGGTATATTAATTGAAGGGTATGGGAATTTGTACAGGCATTCTATCATAAGGCAGTTGGTAGACTCTAACCTAGGACTGAGGATAGTGAAGTCTTCCAAGAGATTCTCTAGAAGGACTATGTAATTCTTCCTTGGTATTATAATTGAAGTAGTAAGAGGTATTTTTATATAAGTATTCTCTAGTATCTCTCCTCTAAAACTCTTACTCTCATATATTTTCTACCAATACCCAACCTTTCATAGATTATAAACATGATTTATGGTATAAACATTATCATTTTAGAAAACATGTTCTATAAGAGTGAAAAATAATCAGAAATCAATAATGATCTATAATCTCATGTCATAAAAGTGTGGAACCATCATAAATATATAAAACAATTTAATATTTAAAGTTTAACTATGAATAACATCAACATATTGGATCAATACACACTTATTTCCCATAGTGGATCAAGACACACCAATTTCCCGTAGTGGATCAAGCTCATCAACTTATTTCCCATTATTATCTCATGAGATATAAATATTTACCTAGTGAATTGGAGGGATATATAGGCCCCACCCATCACATAATGAAAATATAAAAATGTATACCCCAAGAATATAAATCATTCATCATATCATAACCCATGAAAATAAATGAGTTTCGTAAACACTTCATCATAGCATAACCCATAGAAAAGAAATATGTTTCATAAATAATATTTCATGGTAAAAATAAACCAACCATAAAAAGAATAAAGATAGTATCCTTGAATAATATCAACAAAAAATAATAAATAAAATCAAAAAATGTTATCTTAGATAGAGAATTGTTTTGAGAGATCACTTGAAATAATTCTTGAAGAAAATTCATTTCCATGTTCAAATAATTTATTTTTAAAGAGATGTGAAAATATATACGAAAACATTTTCTTTGAAAATAACTGTTTAAGTTTTTAAATGAAACATCAATGGATTAATGGGCCATGTTGGTGGAAAATAATCTCATGCCATATAAGTTAAAAAGCATTCCTCTTGTACTTTTTTTAGATAAGTAACAAATAATATCATTTTGAATATGACAAAAAGGATCCTTTATAACCATTTAGTAATAATTCAAACATGAGTAAAAATGAATTTAAAAAATTCATATTAAAATAGTAAAAAAAATTGGAAACAATTTTAGAAAAAATGGGCATAGAAGAAAAAAATATTTTTTAGGGAAAATTTTAAAAGATAATTTTTAAAATAAAGTCCCTTATAAATATTATATCATTAAAGTGAGCATTAATCAAATCAATAAATTATGTGTATCATCTATAAATCCACATAAGACAAGTGGAAATAAAACATAATATAATCAAAAATAATCTCACACATAATTTTAACATGGAAAAATCAATGAAGTAGATGTTTAACCCAATGAATGGAAATTGAGTTAAGAAATCCCTTACCACTTATTAATCAATCGAATCCTATGCCCCATGATAGTTACAATTATCAAATGAAACATTAAATACCATGAAGATAATGAGATTCATGATATTCTATATCAAAGGTAATCATACACATCACACAAAATAAATAAGTGGTGAACATGATATATATCTCATATAAGTAAAAGTGATAATAGAAACCCTTACCACATGCTTCCCTTTAATTTTATGTGCTTTAAACTCCTCTTGAAAATAACCACTTTGAATTACCCCTTAAGGAACATAGAATTGGACTTTGAGTGATACTAGAAACAATTGGTTTTGGGAATAATGTGGATGAGAGGTTTTGATAAACATTTGAATAGATTTAAGGCTTGTGAGGATAAAGGGGTGGTGGTGGTGGTTTAAAGTGATTAAATAAAGATAATTTTATATTTAAAGCCAACTACATTTCGGTGGAATTAATTCCAAATAATTTGGATGTTATTAATGTTTTAAAGTATGTTTAAGGTTTAATAACATATCAAATACCCATTTAATTGTGTAGTTTTTAGATATTTTAAGCTTTTTCCTTTTAACTTTAACTCACTATATTAATTTACCCATACTGTGGTAAATATTTTTTTTACCATGATAATTTTTTTATTCTTAAAAATTAAAATGAACTTATAACCTAATTTGGAACTCCTGATTCAAAATATAGAACTCATTTTTAAAAATTTAAACCATATATATTTCAAAATTACATTTAAAATTAAACCATCAAAATACAATAAAAAAATATTTTTTTGGAAAAATGTGTTTTGAATCCCAAAAATGTACTCATACAAAAATAAGGCATAAATATGGTTTAAATTTAATTAACTATAATATATATCACTAGAGATTACTAAATTTAACATGATATAAATTTAAAACCATAAAATTGATTTTAAATATAAAGAAAATGAGGGTTTTATAAAAATTGGTATTTTTTACTATTCACTGAAAATTAGGCCTTTAATAAAATTCTAAAAAATCCATCCCAAAATAATTTTGATGTGATAAATCCAAAATTCTGTTCATTTTATGAAAAAAAATTCTAAAAGTTTCAAAAATTAATTATATTTATTTTCTCATATAAAGTAATAAAAATATTTTTTTGAAGAAAACATATAATTGGAGAATAAAATGATTTTACTAAAAATAATGTTCATATTAATAAATAATTAATGAATAAATTTAAAATAATTTTGATAATTATATAATTCATAATGTGGTAAATAATATGCATTCCCTATAATTTAATGGTTATGTTATAATGGTCATGTTAAAATAATAATATTTTGGAGTTCATTTAAGTTCAATGTTATGTGCAAAACTACTGAAGAGATTAAATTTATTTAAAAAGATAAATTCCATAAAATCTTATGGTATTACATTCTACCCCCCCTTAAAATGATTTTTTCCCTTGAAATTCATCACTCTGATATAAACAGATAAGGATACATCTGCCTCATCACATCCTCAGGTTCCCACACAACTTTCTCAAATTGGTGGTTTCTCTAAAAAACTTTAACCAGGTGAGTGGTCTTGTTTTGTAGAACTTTATATCTATGGTACATAATCTCTATAGGTTATTCTTCATAACAATTATCTTTCCCTAGCGGTATGACCTCTAAATTTAGTACAAGTGAACGATCATATATGTACTTCCTTAGGAAGTATACATGGAACACATCATGAACTTGAGGGGGATTTGGTGGATGTTCCAAATGATAAGATACTATCCAGATATGATCAAGTATTTCAAAGGTACTGACATACCTAGGGTTTAGTTTTCTTTTCTTTCTTCTATAGAGAAATTCATAGAAAGACTTTCTCACCAACATCAAAATCTATATCGCATAAATGGTTATACATTTCATTAAACTTTTTGTTGTACTTATTTGTTTTGGAATGAATATAACATTATTTATAATCCTATTAGCCATCTTATGTCCCAAAAACTATCTTCATGTAACTTCTTTCCAGAACATTGGAGTTCAATACTTGTTTTTATAAAGGGTTTCGTAATTATCCATCTAAATTCTCAACTGAAAGCTTTTGTTGTAGTAAAACTTTACTTGAGGAAGGTGTTGATCCTAATCACCTTTTAAATCCATAGAAAAAATATTTTAGTATATTATTTAGAGTTAAAAATATTCTCTCATATTTATCGTCTTCCTGAGGATGATATTCAGTGATGAAACTCAACTTTGTATCAAGAGATTACTAAGGACTTCAGTAAAACTTTGAGGTAAACATTACATCCTAATCAGATACAATTGAATATGGTAATCCATAAAACTTTCCACTTCCATAATATACATTCTGGAAAGCATATACAAAGATAAATCTTCTCTGAATTAAGTTTGATGAGTTCATAAGGTGATTAACAACAGCCCATAATTGCCTCAATAATAAAAATAAGATAAACCATAAAGGTTACCAATAAATTTAATCATATGTAAAAAAAGTGTAAAGGAATTCCTCCTTGAATATAATTGTCACTTATACAAAACCAAAGGGTTTTATTTCCATAAATGTCTCTTAATCTTGGTAAAATCCTATCATGAATAAACCTCAAAGGGGGTGTCAACTCAAAAACCTATGATGGTATCCATAACTCTTATATTAATCTTACATGGAGACATATACAATTCCAAATGATAATTAACCTTTCATTCCTTACAAAAGCTCTTATCTTATACAAAAACAGTTTCATTGTAAGCCTAGGTTCATCCTTTTATCGATAAAATATCAAATGTTATTTCATTATTCCAAAGTCCATGTAAAAGAAGAAAATCACATAAAATTTATCTTAAGGATGAATAATAAGATATCCATACAAAATAAAACATGAAACTCTCCACTAAAGAGGAGAGAGTAAGGTTTCCCTAATTATCATGATTCACTTCATCCACTACGATTGCACAAGATTTCCCTTTTTCCATTGTCTTCAAAGGTTTTTGGGGCTTATTATCCACATTCCTCCTTGGATTAGGTCATTGATTCGCATAATGTCTAAACTCCTTGAACTTGAAATACTGGAGTGTGGGTGGTGCATTTGTTGGAATCCTCTCCTCCATTGTGATAACCATCCCATTAATAATATTTCGACATTCACGGGATTTATGACCCACCTTTCCACATTTAAAGAACCTACTTGTTTCATTCAAACACTTCCCTTAATGTTTCTTCACACATTTCTAATATTCAACTGACTAGAATATCACTACTGGAAATGTGACCTTTCCCAACACTTCTATACCCCCTTTCCCAACGGTTTGGCCAAACCGTTGGGAGAGCCCACTTTGTGGCCACTTTTCCCAACGGTTTTCTAAAACCATTGGGAAAATTCCACTTTGTGGCCACTTTTCCCAACGGTTTGGCAAAAATGTTGGGAAAGGTCTAATTTGTGGCCACTTTTCCCAACGTTTTTGGCCAAACCGTTGGGAAAGCCTACCCTTTCCCAAGGTTTTGGCCAAAACCATTGGTAAAGGTCCAATTTGTGGCCACTTTTCCCAACGGTTTGGCCAAACCGTTGGGAAAGGTCCCCAGTGACCTATACCAATGGTTGTCAAAACCGTTGGTATAGGTCCTTTGATTTTTTATCGGATCCTCTTCACCAGAACATTCTATATATCAAAATTTAAAATAATTATGATAATACATATATATATATTTATGAAATTATGTTCACAAAAGTCATGTTAGGTTAGTGGTTAGGTCGTTCAATGATAAACTAGAGGTCCTGGGATCAAATCCCAGCGAATGTTTTTTTTTGGAAATACATATACTAACGGTTTTAAGGAACCGTTGGTATAGATTTTCATATTACTTATACCAACGGTTTTCAAAACCGTTGGTATAGGTATATACCAACGGTTTTCCAAAAACTGTTGGTATAGACCTATCCCAACGGCTTACTTGCCTACGGTTCTCCAGACTGTTCGTATAGGCTATACCAACAGTTTAGAGTCCTATACCAATGGTTCCAAACCGTTGGTATAGGTTAGTTTTCCAGTAGTGTATCTTTTCACCATGTGATTTATGTGGGTTTTCATTAGACTCAATATTTCTTTTCTTATCAAAACCATGGGAATGGTGAGAATATCTAATTTCTATTTCTACTATGAGCACACATTGAATGAATTATTAGTTGCTAATAAAGTATCTTATAGATAATTTCCTTTAGAAACATGGTTTTATGACACTAAAGAATCAACCAATTTCACTTTCAAGGCTGATTATTAAACCATAGGAATACCTTGCAAGCCATGTAAAATTTTCCTCATAGGTACTAGTGGATTCTTCATCCTTTTGCTTCAGGTCAAGAAATTTTTCTCCATATTTGTAAGAATAATACAAGGAAATTACTTACCAAATAATATCTCATTAAACTAATAACATTCCATTGATTCAATACCTTCTACTTGCCTCATATTCTTGATAATATTCCACAATTGATTGGCTTCTCCTTCTAGACAGTAAATAGTTAGGTAAACTTTTTCTTATCCTAGGCATTGAAGAACAAAAAATATTTTATCAATGGTGTTGATAAATCACTCAACCACTAGTGGATTAGAACACCCACTAAAAAAGGTGAATTTTTTCTCATGACCAATTCAATGGTACATTGTTCCCTCCTTTTATCATTTGGAAACTCGATATGTTTCATATCATGAGATAGTTGTGTGAGAAGAGTTGCAAGATTCTGCATTCCATCTCCCATAACGTTTGGTTGCTCTAGAGGAAAATCATTTTATTGTTCATTTCACTCAACATTAACATGGTTCCTTTGGGTTCCATCCATTGACTAAAACCCAAAATCATAGTGTGATAAACACTAATCATAGTGAATAACCACATAATTCTGACAAATAATTTATAAAATTTATAAATCAGGACACCTTATTCTATGACACCTCAGGTTTAACCTAGGTCATTCATTATCATTATCAAAACATTAGGATTTCATCCTATGCTCAGTCATATCCCTAGGATTTTCATAAATGTTTTCTAAACCTGATCTCTAATTATTGTATAAACCCTACTCTAATAACATCTATAACGACCCATTTTTTCATACACAAATATTAGATCTATTTTGATTAATATTAAATACATAACAATAATACCCATTCCAAAACTATAAAGTTTTATATTATTTAGAGAATAGATATAAAATCTTATTATTTTATGAAATATCTTCAATATCTCCCACAAATATCTTCTCACATGGCACTCCTCTTAGGCATATCCTACCTAAACCTTCTTCATTATCTGGGAAAGGAAACATAAGAAATGGTGAGATTAGACGCTCGGTAATTATAAACATAGGAGATATCAATCCATGATTATATAAAATCATAAGATAATAATAATTCTATGTGATCATGGCTATAACTTACGAAGTTTATACCTAACCTATCATAGATTATAAACATGATTTATGGCATAAATATTATCCTTTTAGAAAATATAGACCATAAGAGTGAAAATCATCATAAATCAATCATGATCTATAATAAAATTTATTAAAAGTGTGGCACCATCATAAAAATATAAAACAGTTACATATGTCAAGGTTAACTACCAAGACCATAAATATAGTGTATCAATAAATACCTATTACCTATAGTGGATTTGGACACACTTGTTTCTTATAGTGGATCAAGCCTGTCAACTTGTTTCTCAATGTTATCTCATGAGATATAAAGATTTACCCAATGAATTAGAGGAAGATATAAGTATCACACGTAAAATAATGAAAACTATACATAAATAACATAAATCATTCATCATATCAGCACCCATGAAAATAAATGAGTTTCATAAACATTTAATCAAATCATAACTCATGTAAAATAAATGGGTTTCATAAATATTATTCCATAATAAACATAAACCAATTATAAAAAAGAATAATGTTAGTATCCTTAAATAATATACCTATTAAATCATAAGTAACATAAAAATGTTGTCTTATATGGAGAATAATATTAACAGATCACTTGAAATAATTCTAGAAAAAAATAACATTTCCATTTTCAAATCATTTCTATTTAAAGAGTCACACAATTATATAGGAAAACATTTTATTTAAAATTAAACTTGTAAGTTTGTAAAGGAAACATGAAAACATTAATGTTTCATGACAATAAGAAAATATTCTCAAGATTTATAAGTTATAAAAACATTCCTTCCATATTTTTTCATATAATTCACAATTTTCAAATGGTTTAGTAAAAATTAAAACATGAGTAAAAATGGTGTTAAACCAATCATAATAAAATATTAAAAAAATTCGTAGAATTTTTTTTAGAAAACATGTAAATGGAATAAAAATAAAGTTGTAAGTTAAATTTTAACAAATGATTCTTAAAAGAAAGACCCTTATAAATATCATACCATTGAAATAAGCATTAATCAAACAAATCGATTATGTGTATCATATATTAATACACATAAAACAAGACAAAATAAAACATAAGATAATAAAAATTCATCTCACACATAATCTAAACATAGAATAATAAATAAATTATAACTTTAATCCAATGAATGGAAATTGAGTTAAAGAATCTCTTACCACTTTGTAATCAGTCAAATCGTATGCCGCATAAAAGTAATAATTGTCAAATGAAACATTGAATACCATGAATATAATGAGATTCATGATATGATATATATAAAGGAAGTATATAAACCACAAAAATTAAATAATTGTTGAATAATGCATATATATCACAAAAATAAAAGTGAGACGAGAATCCCTTACCTCGTGATTCCCTTTAATTTTTCATTCTTTAACCTCCACTTGAATATCACCTCTTTGAAGGACCCTTTAAGGAACTAGGAATTGGTATTTGGGTGAGACCAGAAGTGCATGGATGTGGGGAGAGTGGAGAGTAGATTTTTTGGTAGATATTTTAATAACTTCAATGCTTGTTAGGAGAAATGGGGTGGTGATAGGTAGTATTTATACTTGGGGGGTAGTTTTAAGTGATTAAATAATGATTATTTTATATTAAAAGTCAATCACATTTGGGTAAAATTATATCCAATGAATTTGGATGATAATTAATGTTTTAAAATATATTTAACGTTGATAAAATCACCAACCACCCATTTAATGTTGTATTTTTTAGGTATTTTAGGCTTTTACCTGTTAACTATAACCTGCAGCATTATTTTACCTACACTGAGGTAAATCTTTTTCTACCACAGTAACTTTTTTATGCCTAAAACTAAAAATTAAATAATAAACTAATTTAGAACTCCTAATTCCAAATATTTAATCCATTTTTAAAATTTAAAACATATAAGTTTCAAAATTACACTAAAAATTAAACCGTCAAACACAACGAAAAATAGTTTTTTTTAAATGTGTTTTTAAGCCCAAAAATGTACTCATACCAAAATAAGGTATAAATATTGTTTAAATGTAATTAATTAGATTATATATAAATAAAAAATTAATTTATTTTATTTTATATCAATTTAAAATCCTAAAATTTCTTTTAAATTTAAAGAAAATGAGGGGTTTATAAAAATCGGTACTTTTTACTATTCACTGAAAAATTAATTTTTTTTAGAAAATTCTCAAAAATTAATCATAAGATAATTTTGACTTGTTGAATCCAAAATAATTTTCATTTTATAAAATACATTTTCTAAAAGTTTCAAAAATTAATTATATATATTTTCTTGAAGAAAACAATAAAAATTGTGTTTTTAAATAAAACATATATTTGAAGAGTAAAATAGCTTTACTAAAATGAATGTTTATATTAAAAAAGAATTAATTAATACTCTAAAAATTAGTTATACAATTATATATTTCATAATTTGGTTAATACTATTCATTTATTCCTATTTAACTTCTATTTTATAATGGTTGTATTAAAATAATCGAATATTTGGCCCTACACGGCCTGAAAAAATCAGGATCAAGTGCCTCCAAACCAGGTCTGGGTTGGATCTAAATTTAAAAAAATATCTGATTATTAATCAAGTTGGGTTTGGGTACCTCTTATAGGATACCCATATACTATATATAATATAAATTATTAATAATAATAATAAATTATAAAAATGGTATAAATAGGTTTGAGTTTTAAATGAGTTTTATCTCAAAAAATATAATAAAAAAACAAGAAATAGTAAATATATACATTAATTTAAATAGAACCCTAAATGATTCAGAGGGATCGCTCGACCTGATAGGACCCACCCTAAAAACCCCCATTATGGCATAATTTTTTAGGCTCAATTATTAAAACAGCCAAAATTTAAAATCCTAGTTAATAAAGGGGTCAAGTTTAGACTTCAATAGGTAACCTAATAACTAACCCACTATACCCAATTAAGCTATAATGTAAGTTTATTTTTTAAAAAAATTATAATACAATTCATTTAATATTTCAAATTAATTATTATTATTTATAATTTAGTTTTTTTCAAGTCTTTATTAGTAAAAAGGTCAAGTCAGGATCCGTCCAGCCAAACCAGATTAATAAAAGTGTTTTTTTAAGGCATGATTAGTAAATGGACCAGATCACGGTTAGTCTAACTATATCCAATTAATAAATGGTTCTAATTTTTGATTCGGAACCTAAAATACCGATCCTATGTTCATATATAAATTTAAATGGGTTTAGGTTATAAATATGCATTAAATTTCATATTCAGGTTATAAATAAATAGATATTAAAAAGGAGGATAGAGCCTCTGAGCAGCGGCACCCCTTCGACCTTACGGGATAGGTTTTTGCTTTCAGTATCTTCCCCTTCCCTCCTCTAGTGTGGCACGGAGTAGGTTTGTGTCAGGGCCCTACTCTTCTTCGGTGTGTCTTTGGGGATCTGGAAATGCTTCTGTTTGACTATCTATGCATTTTGGCTTAGCGTCGGCTCAGGCGAGGCCACGACTTCTTTTTCTGGAATCAGCTCAAAGTTGGATCTAGCGTGGCTCCGGCTTCCTCAGGTGAGAATCTTGGTGATGGATCTTTTTTCGGCATCAGCGGTGAAGGATTTTTCATCTTGGAGAAGGATTAATGAGGCTCCTTCTACCTTAATCTAGCATCTTTTCATCTCGGTGTTGGTGGCGCACACTTTGGCTTGGCTGGTTTCCTCTCAGGCGAGGCACGATGCTGGCACTGTTACGGTGCGGAGGGGGTGGGTCTTTTTTTATGGATTTTTGCACACGGTGGCTTATCTAGTAGGTCTGATTTGGATTTGTATCAAAATTTGTGTTGAATGTTTTGTAATGGTGGCATTTTTGGTTGAATTCATTGAATTGGTGGAATGAACTTTTGGCATTGTGAATCCTTGAGGCCCTGCGGTTCGAGGTGTGAGGTTCACTGCATCTGTTTCGCAAGGGGTTTCTCCGTATGTGGTTTATATTAGAAGGTTTTCTCCTAGTATTTTCTCTAGAATTGGATGTTTGAGAGGGTATGGATTTTCCATTGGTTCTAGACCCATGCATTAATGCACGGGACAGCTAGCTAACAGCAAGGAGTAGAAGGAATCTGATCTTATTGTTTTTTTATGCTTGGTAAGGGCTCCTCTGTGTAGAAATGGTGTTGTTTGGCCTTAAACTTTTATACCATTTTGGTTTGGTTATTTTAAGTTGTGATGTCAGGTATGGTTTCTCACCTTTTCCTCAAAAGTATTTGAATAATAAAAATTTAATTTTTAGTCAGTTAGATATTAAACAGGTCATATTTGATATTTGTTTAATGGTTTTTGATTTTTATACATGCATTCCTCCTTTCCACTACCATTATCCCCTCCCTACCTCCTCGTCGAATCTTCCCCCTCCATTTTTCCCCACCTCATTTTCCCACCACACCATCGGTGATACCTCCCCTTCTCCTCTGGTCCCTCCCCACTTCCCCTTGTGATGCATAGACAACATCTTCTCTCCCTCCTACCTAATCTCTACCCCATCTGGCTGATAGGTGTTTGGGGAGATGATTGAATTTTTTTTGTAATTTAGTTTATTCTTGACATATATCTTGATGAATCAAGACTTCTATGCGAGAATTCTTTATTTTTGTGCAATTTTTCAGAAACTATTTTTTCTTTGGACTGATTGTGCACTTCCTCACCCATGTTATTTGTGATTTTTCTGTAATCACTCATAATCTCATATACATTTCATTTCATTTTATAATTATTCACTATACAGATTTTATTTTCATTCTGTTTGATTGATTGATCAATTTTTTAATCAAAATTTTTTTATTAACGTGATCCATTTGATCCTTCATTTCATATCTATGACTTTCATTTTTTGTTTATTTTTAGTTATTGATTTTTATTTAATTAAATGAAAATTGAATATTCATTTGTAATCACTTATATTATTTCTTCCTAGAATATTAATTTTTAAAATATATAAAAATATTTAAATTTTAATTCTAAAATTGTATTTGATCATATATATGAAAAAATATTTTTTAGGAAATTAAAATACAAATGATACCCTTTTGAAAAACAAAAAAAAAGGTTATAATGTGTTTGGTTTTAAAAAAAACCTTTCATTATATAAAATCATGTTAAAAAATATTTTAGAAGTTATTTTTAAAATTAACAAAAAAAATACAAATTAGTCACCTATACAATTTTTTTTCATTCTCATCAAATATTTAAAACATTTTTTCTCTATAAAAAATATTTAGTTTTCATTTTTTATTTTCTAAAAAATATTTTCAGATTACATAACTCATTTTTGGATATCAATATCATGGATATTAATATTAGGATCGTAATAATTAGCTTCAGGTGTCTAAGCATAAAATAGGGTTGAATTATAAGTTAAAAAAATTGTTTAAAACTTAAACAAAACAATTCACAAAACCACTTTAAGTTAAGTTCTATCACACTTAGAGTCTATCCATTTATCATATAATTTTAATCAGGTTGGTTTTTACAATATCATAGTACACATATTATAATCATGAAGTATTTGATTATATCAGAGTGTATCAGATTCTCAATAGATCTGATTAATACTATTTATCATATTCATACTTATTACGAAAATATAATCATAAACATTCACAATGGACTATAAAACTTGTAATCAATAAGTAATACAATAGATAACAAATGTAATAATGACATAAAATCTATATAAAATATAAACCTCTTTTAACTTAAAGAGAAAGGTAGTCAATAAACTTGGATAAAGGTATCCCTTGTTTTATTCTTATAGGAAATTCTATCTTTCCTAACCAAGGAAAGCCCTCAATATGGTGATCAGCTACGTCTTCTTATCCCCAGAAGCCATTTATTTGAAAATCAAATTCTCTATCTTCCTGGCATCGGAATTCCTTGATCTAGTGGATCAGATTCTCTATCTCAATATCCCCATGAGCGCTCAATTTTTAGATCAAATACTCCATCTTCATATCCTTAGAATACCTCGATCATAATCACCACAATCGTATGTAGTTAACAATTACAAAAAGTTCTTAAGGAGATAACCTGACAAGGTTTTCATCAGAATAACTCTCTCTAAAGAAATACAAATATTATGAATGATATGTTCACACTAAGTATTCTTCTTAAAATTTGAGAGAAAATGTAATACACCAACTTAAAACTCTTCAAATTACATTTTATTTATAGGTAAGATTTCTGTGATCACATTTATAAGTTTTTTTCAATGGATTAGGATAGTTGACACTTAATAGCTCATCATAATAGAATGTCCAATGTTCTATTGTTTAACACCATTACAGTGTTAAATATTTTCCTTACATTAGAAACAAGTTTTTCATATTCTGATTATAGACATTTATCATTATGAAGAACTTCCTTATAAATTTAATTATGATAACCTTTATGAACATCAGTCTAATTTGTATTGGTACTAGTATCAGTCTAATTATCAAGACTTTTTTATAGTATGATGGACATAACTAAATTCTTATTTCTGGTCTGATAAAGTTGATTCCAATTTACCAAACACATACTCATTACGATGATCGTACTGAAAAATGAAAAATTTATGTTCTTAATACTTTAGAACTTCTTCTAAGAATGAAAAAAAAGTAATGTTTTCTACAAAAACATACTAAAACACTTTTGGACATAAAAATCAAGTAAATATGTTTTAAAAAGGTGTTTGTAATTTCCCAAACAAAAGGAATAGAAAATTTAGAAGTAAAACTTCTGACTCAACAACCTCCCCCTTTTTGGAAATCAAAAACTCAATACTTAAATGAAAAAATAACTTTAAAAACATACAATCCTTTTTCTTTAAAAACACTTTTTATTCATAATTATACTTTGATACATAACTCCTCCTATGTTTATAAGTCTTCTGAATATGATTGTGAGTACAATGGAGTAATATAATAGTTGTTTCCTTAAGATAATTTCTCCCCCTTATAAATATATCTCCCCCTAAGTATCGTATTCTCACCCTTTGTAAAACAACTTCTCTTTGTAAAAATAAATCTCCCCATTTAATAATTTATACCCCTTTCTGTAAAAATTATTAAAAATATATCCCCCTAGGTAATTTTCAAAATGAAATGCAGACATAGTACAATGTACCTGATAAGTTTGGGAATAGAAAAATGTATAAAGCAATACATTTAACTTACTAATAATCTAGAAAAATATGAAAGAACATTCAACCAATTGATATTGGAAAACATTCTGACAATCATATTTGGATGAAAAATTAATTCATTCATAAACACATGATTTGAATTTTTGAAAAACACAAAATAAAACAGGAGTTCAAAAAGAAATTTAATATTTCATCATCAATTTTTTACAAATATTTTCATCTTCTTAAACTCTTTGTTGTCCTTCTCCAGCTTCTCCACTTTTCCTTATAGAATATGATTATTGGCTTTCATATTTTTCATTTATTAAAAAAGTTCTTTGTTCTATTCCCTGTTTACAAAAACTTCATATTCATAAAAAATAATATGGAGATTTATAGCTTTATGTCTAAAATATTTATTTTTAAGGTATTGAATTATTAAATATGATCATCATTTCTATCTCTGAATTCTTCTACAAACTTCACTCTATTATCCAAATCTTTTGATAACTTATTAAAAGAATCAGCTGAATCTACCATCAAATTATTTATTTCTTGAATCTAATCATCATGAGATCGAATATCGACATAAAATTCATTTGATCATTTCCCCAATGAATTAAAAGACCTTACATGGGTATGAGAACTTTCTTATAAGGTATTTAGTTCTTCCTTAATTCAAATCATAGATTCAGTCAACAATTTTTATTAAGTTTTATTTCTAATTAATATTATCTTTAATAAGTTTTATTTTACCTCAAGTCTTGGGAAATAAGGCATAATACCTTCCAAAATTTTCAAAGATTGAACAATATAGTTAAAAACCTTTATTAAAATTGTTTTAATGGATTTTGATAGCTCTAGATCAGGATAAGGAGGCTTTGTCCGACTGGTGCCAACATCATCTATCTTTACCTTCTTCTAATCCATTTTTAATACTTCCTTATCAGCTTTTTCATATTTCTTAGAATCAACTATATCATAAATTATCTCCATGATCTCCACATAATTTATAAGGCCCTGACCTTAAACATTACTTAATCATAAATTAAACGAATAATTCACATAGAGGATCTTTTCAGGTTTAGAGTTTTAGAAAATTAGGACATAACTATTACATCTCAAAAGATTACATAGTAGACACTTCTACTAAGTTTCCATAAAATAAAAAAACACTTAAAAAGAAACATGTCTAGTTCCATGTTTTAGATAGAATGTCTTTCCTTGATCCCGTCCTTGACCCTATTCATCTTTAAGTCCTATGAAAAACATTTCAAAAACTTGGGATGAGCATAAAAAGCCCAGTAAAGGATACACAAAGAAGGAAAACTATTAGTTTTTCAAAACAACAAGTAAACCATGAATACTTTACCAAAGTAATACTTTTCACCTTTATGAAGTAGTAAAAACTCTTCACTGAATAAAAGACCATTACTTACCCTTTTGTAACCAAAATATTACCATAAAACCCATATAAAGAACACATAACATAAAAAGGTAACTTGGGACATAAACATACTTAAATGGAATAACCATACGGTCGACTTCCACACATACTTAATTGAATATCCATACGTCCGACTTCCATACCCAATGAATTGGAGGTTATAACATAACCACTCGTCCTGGTATTCATGGCACCACCCGTCATAATGTCCAAGTACCATTATAAAATCATAAGACATTAAACAAATATAATGGAAAGAAAACATTTCCACATTTCGATCATAATATATCACTTAAATATATTGACATAAAAAATCCTATATAAAAACCATTTTCAATACCAACATACATAAAAGAGTATATGGTATTTATTTAATTTTAAAAACATTACGGCTTGTTGAGGAAGCCAAAGACCAAATAATACTCATGGCGGCGGAAAAGGTCGTTGTCACCGCGTACGTTAAAAGAAACATTCCTTTTTTTCATTTTGTAAAATTCTTCGTAGAAAAAGATTCATTTTGTATAAAAATAAAATTCAAAGGGGTTTATACACCATATAAAATAAAGCCTTGTATTAGAAAAAAAATATGCCTAAATGAAAGGAGATTGAGACGAAGTCCCTTACAAAGACGGTATCCTTGGATTAAGGATAAATCAATTACATAATTATGTGTGACAAAATAATACACAAAATATAAGTGGATATTAAGTGTAAAAAAATCACAAGTCATTCACACATATTCATAGAACGACATATTTCAAGGAGTACAAGTTTATCCCAAAGAATCACAATTGGGTTAAGAAGTTCCCTTGCAAAAATTCGACAGCCTAACGGCGTCACTTCAAAATTCAGAAAATGAGTTGATGAGAGATAAAAAAGGGGTATCTCATCACTTGGACATAACATTTATATCAAAAAGGATATATAATAACATATCCCATCATAATAATATTAAAAGACCTAAAAAATTGGTCTTTTAAAATGAGGAAGGTGAAAGGTTCCCTTACCGAATTGGGTAGCTTCCGAAATGTACACCCCATGAAAGAAGGGTCATACAATGAAGATGTAACTACCCATAAATGAGATTATATTATACAAATAGTAAAATAATGGGAAGTACATATACCAAACAAAAGGAAATAGTGGCCAATGTAGCATGAATCCCATGGGAATAAAAAGTGAGATGAAAATCCCCTTATGAAAATTTGGCAGCCTAACGATGCCACATAAAACTTCAAAAATGGATTGATGCGATCAAATAGGGTATCTCATCATATTAACATAAAATTTAAATCAAGAGGAATATAAAATAACATCCCCCAACATAAGAAATATGAGCTTAAAAGAAATGAAATAAAAGAGAGTACTTAAAAAAAGAGGTTGGATCCCTTACCTCGTATCCGACTAGACTCGATCGTTCTTTAATCTCCTAAATAATAAACTTAAGTTAATTTCTACTTGCTTAAGAACCTTTTTCAAGTTCATTATTCCTTTTATATCACTTATTACCCTGTCATTAACACTATGTAATTATTTAAGTTAATAACGGTCGTTTTAACGATCATTGCTACTTGAGTCAAAAATAAACTCTTTATAATTACAAGTTTGTTCATGGGGTAAAAAATCCATTATATCCAGAATTATATTCATTATTTAGATATCATATATATAATATATATCCATTATATAAATGCATTTATAATATTATATAACATTTAGAGGTAAGAAATGAAATGCACCGTTCATGGAGACGGTAAGCCGTACGTACGCATGAACGCTACTTCCATTTCTATTTCATATTTAATGGAATTAAAACATAATGATACATAATAGTATTATAATTAAAGTATGGTATCATATATAATATCATTAAATATATCCTTTATACGTACCACATATGGTATTACCGAATCAAATCACTTTGAGGGGGCGGTAGTCCGCACTTCCTAAATTGAAGATATCGTGTTTACCCATAATGGAAACCATAAAGGTATTACATAAATGAAAAATACAGAAGCTTAAGGAAACCATAAACATATTATATATCATATATAAATATATTGACATCTTAATGGCCACCTTTGAAGGTGTTAAAAGAATATTGAACAATCATCGTTTCGTGAGGCAGAAATTCACCACCCACAGAAACAGTATGTTCTTTAACCATTAGATGTAGATGTGTGTAAGTGTAGCTAGAATACTTCTTATAACAAAATCCTAGTATATTTAAGATACTGGTTTTGTTACAAAAAAAGGTAATAAAAAGAGTTTAGGGGTTTGGAGAAGAAAAATAAAACAAAAGAACACAAGGGAAGACATTACCTTTAAATCGGGTAACTCTCTTTGATTTGAGCTGAAAGGCTTCCTTGGAAAGGATTATGCCCAAAGTGAGGCTTCAATGATGAAGATATGGATGTAGAGAGATTAAATGGGCAGTTTTTTTCCGATCCAAAGGCTTGAGAGGTGTGTGTAAGGTGGTAGAGGTGGGGCCTTTTATAAGAGGAGAGGAGGGGCACTCTTGGAAAGTTATAAAATATTACTTTATTATAAAATGATTTTCTGATTTAAAAGGTCCCAAAAGGATATTTTTCGAGGATAAGGTGATAAGGTTTATAAATCCACCCATCCAATAGGTTTTTTACAAGTTTAAGACTTATATTTCACCCTATATTCTCATTTTATTTAAATCGTTCATTTATGAGGTAATCACTACATCATCACGGTGTTGTTAATAAATTAATTTATTTAATATCTAAAAATTATAAAAAAATATCATGATGTAGGAAATATTTTTATATTTCTAATGAATATTTATATTCAAAAATTATGACTTGTATAACCCCATCTAAAAAATGTTTTAGTAAAACAACACTTGTTTGTGACATTTTAATTTTAACATTAAATAAAAAGGTATTAATGTCATTTTCCAAGAAAAGTGGCTCCATGGGGTCTCCAAGTTGACCCATGGATTGTATTGGTCTTCCATGACTCATCCAATGAGTTTAGGACATGTTTCTAGGTCATTTCATATTATTAAAAAATTATTTTTACCTTAAACTACACTAATTACCTCTAATCGCGATTAAAACTTAAGAGTTACTATTACCAAAAAATTATTTTAATCCCATTGAACCAAATTTTAATTCTTAATGACAACCATGTATGTCGTATTTCTGAAACTCAAAACACAGAGGTGGTAAAATTTCATTTAAACGAAAAATCAGTTTTTTAAGTACCACTTAGTGGTTTCACTATTCATCAAAAACTGAAGTTTTCCAGAAAAATACAAAAAATTCATCCTAAGCTATATTTGATATTCTGAATTCAAAAATGATGTCTATTTTACAAAATTCAAAACATATAAGTTACATTAATTAATTTAATAACTAATTCCCGCTGTTAGAGCAAATAGCGTGTTTTTTATGAAACAATAAGTATCAAAAGATTGACACTAGTTTAAGTCCAATTTCAAGATGAAATTAATTCCAACGACCACTATTGGATTAAATGGTAAAAATATATTCTAATTTCACTTTAAAACCAATTCAAAATATAATCTAATCATATAAATAAATTAGATTAAAAAGAGGTTTTGAATTAAAATACAACATTTTTCACTATTCATTAAAAAATAAACTTTATCGGAAAAATACCAAAAATTTACACAAAGTAAATTTTGATGTCCCAATTATAAAGAAGAATTTTATTTTGTTAAATATAACACATAAAATTTTCAAAAAGTTTATTTAAAAGAAGTTCGTCATCAAAAGGCGGTTAATCGACCTTTTTAAGAATATTAGAATGTTTACGATTAAAATTGGATTCATTCGCATTTTTAATCCTCTAACATTTATTGTAAAAAGTAAAAATATTTGACAAAAATATATAGTCATTTTGTAGTTAGTTCTGTTCATTCCCTCTATTACAACGGTTAGGCGTTAACTACAACTTAAAATAATATTATTTTATTATTAGAGTGCAACGTAAGATTCCCAAGAAACTCGTTGTTGTGTATTGGGTACGCCATCGAGCATAGCATCCCCTTTAAAGTTATATTAATATTTTATTCAAAAATATGGATAAATGTGAAAATTTCATATTCTTTATTTACCTGGGGCGTCACATAATTGGTGTTAGCTTTTTCAGAAGGATTAGTATTTGAATTTTTATCTTTCTAATCTTTGTTAGATGATGACTCTCCTTCTTCTACTGATGTGGATTCTTCCTCGAAGCTTTTTAATGTCTCATAATTATCATATTTTGAGGTAAAACTTAAGGATGATATTGATTATGATGAAATTAATTAGATTACTCATAATATAATAGAAAAAATATTACTTTGAAACCATTTTAAAATAAAATGGAACTTTATAAATTCATGAAACAAAAATATAGTTATCAATAAAAAAAATATTTTTCACTATTAACTAGATAATAGAAAATTTTCTTAACTACCCTAAGATAATTTTGATGTCATTATTTAAAAAATTATATCATTTTCATCAAATGTAATTTCTAATATTTTCATAAATTAATTATAATATTCAATTTCAAAAAGTAACAAAACCCATTTTTGTATAAAATGTATTTTTGAAGAATAAAATTACTTTACTAAAAATTGAGTTATTATTTCTTAATAATTAATTAATAAATTTGTATTGAGTAATACCATTATATATATTCCAAAAAATGGTTAATCCTATTCATACCCATCAATTCAACAGTTAGGCAATAACTGTCACATAATAATATTTCAACAGTAAAATGTGGGTTTTTTAAACTCAATGTTATGTGTAAAGAAAACTATCAAAGAAATAAATTTTATTTATATAGAATTATTTCATAAAATATTAATGTGTTACAATTATTTTCATTTTCACATTGTATACATCTCTCTAAAAAAATGTGTCTTCAGAAAGATGACGGGGGGGGAGAATGAGTAGGATTCCATACAGATTAGTGATAGGATTTGTCATGAATGTCATGTTATATACCAGGATTTATTTTTCCTACAACTTGATCATTGTAATGACTATAAAATTTTGTAATATAATAAATATTATTTTATATTTACTATTTTATTATGAGCACAGAAAAATACTAATACATTTTATAAGAACATCACACATCATGAGTAAATATATATTGGTACAACTAGGAATGGTAAAGGGATAAAGACTTGGAAGGATAGTTAATTATCAAAAACAAACTCCATAGGATTGAATTCTCCCAAGAATATCACACATGAAAAAAATATCAAAAAAATAAAGAGAAGCATTAGGGAAAAAAATGACATTATCAATGGGTGTGTAAGAAACTTTGTAAGTGATGCGGTGAATGATTAAGAGAGAATGATGGTGTATTTATAAGGAAATTTGGTCGTTCAGCATGAGGAACATTGGCCAATATGGATTATGTGAATTTTTACCACTAATCAACAATATAGTTGGCTATTATTATTGTTGGTTATGTAGATGCATTTAAGTGACTGTCGATATTATTTAATGATATAATCAAAATAGTGTATTTTGATAAAAATATGTTTTATGGTAATTTTATAAGTTTTACATAAACTTTATTTTCATTAAATAATCTTATAAAACACTTTTTAAATGATAATATATTTTAATGAATCCCTAAGTAATTTTTTTAATGGCCAGAAAGTTTATTATGTCATAAAAACAATTAATTTTCAATAAAAAAGGATTTTTTTTTTAAAAGTTTAAAATCTCATATTTAGGTAATTATTATGATAAAATAATTATAATTTTTTGATTTATTTCAATGAAATTATCTTAGGGTGAATTTATTTTAATTTTATAAAAAATTTGATCTTTGGGTTAAAATGTGAAAATACCATTTTTTATGAAATATAATAACTCTTCTCATATAATTTGGATATGATCATGATTTAAAAGTTATTAATCCTTATTCTTGATCAATTTTTTTTAAGTATTAACATAATACATAATTCATTAAATATTTAAACACATGCATAGCATTTTGAAAACCACAATTTTATATTTTCTAAAAACATTGTTTTTATGAGTTATATGTGTATGAAAATTCAAAATGAAAAAATTAAATGGGTATTTGAGGTTTGGAACCCTTAAAAAAAATTAAAAACATTTATTATCAACAAAATTATTTTAAATTAATGCAACCCAAAAAAATTTAGCATTAAATACAAAATAATCATTATTTAATCACTTAAAATGAGCCCTCCACAAGTAAAATCCCCCCTATTCCCTCTTTTCTCTCTACACCAAAGACATTGATCATGAGTCCACTATCAGTTACCATATCAATAGTCTCTCCATAGCGATTATAAGGTTCTAAGAAGTCTCTCTCTAGCTTTAAGAAGCATCCTCCCAAGGTAAGGGACTTCTTCCTCCACTTTTTCAATTCAAGTACTTATTTCATATATGTGTTTTTATTACCAATTTATTATATTTATTAGTGTTTATAAACACAAATTTATTGTATATGTGATGTTTTTAATGATATTTTTATTTTCCCTCTCATTAAACCAACTCAAATACTTCTTTTGTATACCAATTGTGCTTCCAAAATAAACTCATGATTTTCTAAGAAATATTATCAATCCATGAATACTGAACCCTATTTTCATTCAAGGGTATTCATTATAATGTATATTTAAACTATTTATCAGATAAATACATTTATGAAACCCACATTCCCTAATATTGGGTTATAAATGATATGAACTTATGATTTTTGATCAATGTGGTACACATAATATTAGACATATGAAGGGTGTGCCCTGATAGTGATCCAATGCATTGGGTAAAGAATTAATCTCTAAAGATGAAAGGTTCATAATACCTTAGAAGCATTACTTGGTAATGATTTATGATACCTTGGTCAAAATCCTTGGTAATATGTTTTACACCACATTAATAATAATCTATGGTGACATGTTTATGATTGTCTCAATGTTTTTGTTCTTTCCACATTTCCTTATTATGTCTCATGTTATTTTGTTCATGTACTTACATTATGCATAATTTTCTTATATATATTTTCTTACATTATTCTTCATGTATTTCCTATAATGTCATCTTAAATTTTTTGTACCTTACAATTTTTTATGCTCACCCCTTTCATTTGATAAATGTCCTAAAGGAATCCTATGCAGTGAGATGATCTAGGATGGGAAAATAAGGTAGACTTTCAAGAGGATTTTAAATTTTTTTTTGTTTATTGTTTATAAAATGTATGTCATGTACTATGTACCCAGTTTCCAAGACACTAAACCTCAAAAAAATCCTTCAAGGTTATTAATTTAATATTTTTTAATGAATTATATTAAAATCAATATATTTAAAATGTGGGTCACCATAAGTATTGTAATTAGATATAAAGTAGATCCAAAGGAGACACATTAAATGGATGTAAATTATAATGATTCATACCTTCTTGATCTATTACATTGTCGGTTTTGGTGTTGGAGGTTCTTTGATGAGTCCTAGAGAATTCCTGGAGGAGTTTGGCTACCAAATTCTTGATATAGGGTGAATACATTATGTGTACATCTTACACTCCATGTATGTGTGGTTAAAGGGTTGTGAAAAAAGGTTCACGGGGTGTTACACTAAGTTTATATTATCAGGTTTAAATAATAAAAAGATGATTTGTTTTCAATGAAAATTGAACCTTGACATTTACATGATGTTTAAATGGATTACACACTGTTTAATTACCCTTTGTAGTGTGTTTTAAAGGTTGTAGTGCTTGGGTTCTTGAAAGCCTTATAATCTATCTCATTCTAGGAAGATAGTGGCTCCCCTTTTTTATGTTTTGAGATTACTTTTTATGGGTATTGGTTCTTATATCATTATCTTCGATCTGTGGTTGATCAATGGTTCCTTGTGGTGCGGTTGTGGGTTTCAATCATTCTTATTCACCCTATAGTGCGCAGTGAGTCGGAAAATCTTCTTTGAGGTAGGGAATCCCTCATTTATATTTATTGTGTATCATGAAGAAGGGTTTTACTTTTTTTATCTATGGTTTATGGTTTTGGTGGCTTAATCAAAGATAAATAATTGGTTAAATTGAAATTAAGGGTAAAAGGGGGAATCCTTAACATGTTTTTACAACTTTTTTATTATTGTTATATTGTGGATTATACGGGTTTGATGCCTCACTAAAAGTTGTGTCTGTTGGGGGATTTTTTTGCATTGGATGAAAATTGTAGTATTTTTTGTGACTGTTGTGATTGGTGTGATATCACCCAAATCGGGAAATTGGCTAACCACTCATATTTGAATAATAAAATGGTTTCCTCAGGATTATGGTTTTTGTTATAACGCCCCCTAAAATAAGGTTGAATGTGATAAAATCCCCTTATTAAATATGTAAAAGTACCTTGACGTTTTGTGATGTGTGGTCATGCTTGTGGGACTGTGATGTGCAGTTGATATGTGGTTTGGATATGTAGGGTTGTTGGTTTGTTTGGTTGTGATTTTGGTGTGGAAGAGTGGTTTGTCTGGACATTCTTTTAAGATAGTGATGTGGTTTTTTTGGACATGATTTTTTGAAGGTGAGGTGCTGGTTTATTTATACTAGAAACTTGGGTAGTATTGGAATAACTAATTGGTTAATATTGTTTGAAATGACAAGGGTAGGTTTGGATGATGTGATGGAAATGGATAATTAATAAATAAATGATGATTTGTGTGGTAACATTTTATTGATACTAAATAATGAAATGAATTGGATGGATAATGGTAATTAGTTGGTAATGTGAAATGGGATTTTTGGCTTATTGTGTAGTGTTATGCATTTAGAGGTGGCATCAAAAGTGATGATGATATGAGTTGGGTTTTTTTTGTTGTAAACTCATAGGTTGGGATTCATTGAATATATATGTATATAATTGTATATTCTTTTTTATTTCTATATACACTCCACCCACATCGATCATTATGTGTCGACATTTGTATAGTCACACAAGGGGTGTTTTTCTAACATCTGATGAGGAGGAAGGATGGTTGAGTACCTAATATTTCCCCCTCTCTCTTCTAGGTGAGTTAGGTATTTCACATGCTATGATGGATAGATTTTTTTAGTGAATTAGATGGTGTTTTTGAAAGACCATGTGTTTTCAGGTAACATGTGATAACCCATGTGTTTTTGGGTGAGATGTGATTGTGCCTATGGGGTGGATTCTGGTGGGGTTTATGCACGGTAGGGGTAGGGAATGAAGTTTATGTCCTACCTATTCACGATACCCTACTACTCTTATTATATAAATGGTTTTTTTGTGGAACAAGTGTTTCTAGGTGAGGTGTGATGTGGCTGTGATTTTGTGGAGGTGAGCCAAGGTGTCTTCAGATGAGGTGTTTAGTGATCATGCTTATATTGATGTGTGGTGTATAAAAGATATGGGAGTGCTGGGACATACGATATTGGGGTGTGAGAGAGTAATTCTAGAAGGAAAGCATTGTGGGGGTACCCTTATTGATGTGATCCTTATTATATTATATGACTTGGCTTGTGTTATTTGGTGAGCATGCCTTGGTGAGGTTGTGTTGGATAGGTGACCCATTTAGGTGCTATTGGTTATACTATTTTCTCACGGGTGTATTAGTATTCTCTTTACACATGTGAATGAGAGACTTTGGTTTTCCAACTGAGTATACTTGTATACTCACCCTACGTATATAAAATATTTCTAGGTTTCCAGGAGGATTACATGGACCATGTTGGACATTAATATCTCAGACCTTTGGATAGTTGTTGTATCAATGCATTAGATTTTCTTTGGGGTATTTACTTTGGATATTTTTATTTGTATAAATTTTATTTATAAATTCATATGGTATGATTTTGGTTTATTTTATATTATGTCAGGGTGTTTTTTTGGGATGATTTATCTTATCTCATGATCTTATTTACATTATAGAGGGTAATTCCTCCCATACATGATATTTTTATAACCTTGTCTCTAGTCACCAACTCGGAGCCTACTGGATGCAAGAATTAGGGGTCATTATCTCTCTCCCCTCATTATGGTATATTTTGAGGGAGGGGTCATGAAAGAGTGGTATCAGAGAAAGAGAGAGAAGGTTAATCATGTTCGTCAGAGGTTGAAAGTAGTACAAGACTGGTAGAATTATTACCATGATCGTAGGAGGAGGCCCTTGGAGTTTGAGGTTGGGGAACATGTTTTCATGAAGGTTTCCCCTCAATGTGAGAATCATAGGTTTGGAATGGGGAAAAATCATTATACCAGGTTTTTTGGTCCCTTTGAGGTGTTGGCATTAGTTGACGAGGTGGCATATCATTTGGCATTGCCACTGTGGCTGGAGAGGATCCACAACATCTTTCATGTCTCTCAGATTTGTTGGTATCTTCACAATTAATCCCATGTCATTTATTGGGGAGGTATTTATATCGATTAAGACTCAAAGTTCATAGAGTGGCCACTAGATATCCAAGATCACCAAGAGAAGGCATTGTGTTGATGGACCATTCCTTTGTTTTGTGTGTTGTGAAGGAATGTTGTCCTAGAGGAGAGTAATTTGGAGTGAGATAGAAAGATGCGTAACCTATAACTAGGGTTGTTTTTAATTTTTTTCAATATTTTTCCTATGATGTAATGTTTAAGACCTTATAGTTTAATCTGATAAGTTGTTTTCCCTTTTTTATGATGTATGATGTGTGATAAAGTCCAGACATTTGAAAAGAAGATGACTTGATTCCTAATCGAGATGCATCGACTATGATGCGATTAAACTCATGCAGGTGAGTCTGTGTCACCCAGAGTGGATAGTATCTTAACATGTAGGATGGAATTTCCTGATCCATGTGTTTGTGATGGTGTGGTTCATTAGTTGTAGTGGTAGTTCATTTGGATGGTGTAGTGGTTGGATGGTTGTGGTGATGTTATTGTGTGAGAGGAGGTAGTTGTGGCTATGTAGTCATGAGGTTTTTCAATATTTACTCTGGTGATTTGGTTTGGTATTTTTGGATGGTGGTAGCATTGAGTTATTTATGAGATCCTTGAGAGGTATCTCATGGGGTGGTTGTTTAGACCCCCTTTCATTCTAGGCTTGGTTTTGGATTCATGAGGGAAAGAATCATTTGAGAGGCATCTTGTGTAATGGTTTGTTCCTTCTCGATCTGTTACTTTTCCATTTTTTGTGTTTTGGGTGCTTGGATGAGGGATAGAGTATGCCTGGGGGAGTTTGGATGTTAAATTCTAGAAGTAGGGTGAATACAAAACATGTAAAGATTACACACTTTATAAGTGTGTTTCATGGCTTGTGAAGGTAGGTTCGTGGGGTTTTACATTACGTGTATATTTTCTTGGTTAAATAAAAAAAAGGTGATTCATTTTTTTCCGTCAACTAAACCCTGACATTTACACAATGTGTAAATGGATTACACACTATGTAATTACCATGTGCAGTGTGTTTTAAAAGTTGTAGTGATTAAGTTCTTACCAAACCCTACACTCTTTCTTGTTCTAGGAATCCAGTGACTCCCATTTCAACCATTTTGATATTTCATTCAATGGGGATTGGTTCCTGCATTCCCATATTTGATATATGGTTGATCCATGGTTCCTCTTGGTGTAGTTGTGGGTTGCGGGTATTCTTCATCACTATATGGTGTGAAGCGAATCATAGACGCTTATTTGAGGTAGGGAATACCTCTTTTCTATTTACTATGTATCATATAGGAGGGTATTACTTTTATTTATCTATGGATTATAGTTGTGTGGGATTAATCAAAGATAAATAATTTGTTAAATTGAAATTTAGGGGAAAGGGTGGGATTCTTCACATGTTTTTACATCTTTTTTATTATTGTGATATTTTGGATTGTATGGGATTGATGAACCTTTGAAAATTTTGTCAATTGGGGTCATTGTTTATACTGGATGATATGTATTGTGATTGTTGTGAATGATGTGATTATTCTGATATCACCCAAATATTGAAATTAGCTAACCACAATAATAAAATGGTTTCCCCAGGATTATGGTTTTTGTTATAAAATCCCTAAAATAATGTAGAATGTCATAAAATACCCTTTGAAACTCTATAAAATGGTCTTGATGTGTTTTCATGTGTGGTGATTCTTGTGTGGTGGTGGTGTTCGATCGATGTGTGGTTGTGGAATGTGGGGCTAGAGGTTTTTTTGTCCATGTTTTTAGGGTGGTGTGGTGGTTGGTTTGGATGTGATTTTGGGGTGGTGAGGTGGTTTTCTTGGCCATGATTTTGGGGGTGGCGAGGTGGTTTTTTTCCCATGATTTTGGGGTAGTGAGGTGGTTTGTTTGGTCGTTATTTTGGGGATGTGAGGTGGTGGTTGCTTTGTTCTAGATATCCAAGTAGTGAAGGAATAAATATTTGTTTAATATTGTTTTAAATGACATGGTTTAGTTTGTTTAATGGGATGGAAATGAATAATGAATAAATAAATGATGGGTTGTGTGGAAAAATGTGGTTAATTCTAAATAATGAAATGAATTGGTTGGATAATGAGAATTGGTTGGAAATGTGAAATGGGGTTTTTGGATTGTTGGGTGGTGTTATGCATTTAGAGGTGGTAGCAAAAGTGATGATGTTTTGAGTTGGTTAGAATTTACTTGTGAACCCATAGTTTGGACTTGTGAATGGATATACATATGTACTTTTATATTATTTATGATTTCTATATGAACAATACCCATATCTAGAACTATGTTTCGACACCCGTATAATCACATGGGGTGTTTTTTCTAACATTCGGTGAGGAGGATGGATGACTAGGTACCCACTCTTTCCCACTCTCTCTTCTTGGTGAGGTAGGTATTTCACAGGTTGTGATGGTCAGAGGCCTGTTAGTGCATTATATGGTGGTTGTGATAGCCCATATATTTTTGGATGATATGTGATAACCCATGGGTTTTTTGGGTGAGATATTACTATGCTTTTGGGATGGATTCTGGTGGGGTTCATTCATGAAAGGAGGAGGCCATGAGGTCGATGTCTTACATGTTCATAATACCCCACTACCTTATTTATAGCAGTGGTTATGTTGTGGCCTATGAGTTTTTGGGATAGGTGTGATGTGGCCATTCTTGTGGGGTAGTGAGCCCATGTGTCTTTGGGCGAGGTGTGTTGTGACCGTGCTTGTAGGGCGGTGTGGTATACAGAATATATGGGATTTTTAGTTCATATAACATTGAGGTGTAAGATAAGAATACTAGAAGCAAAGTGGTGTGTGTTACCCTTATCAATTTGAATCTTATTGTATGATATTACTTGGATTTCATTATTTAGGGAGTGTACCTTGGCGAGGATGTGGTGGATAGTTGACATGTTTAGGTGTTGTTGGTTCTAATATTTTCTCATGGGTGCATTAGTATGCTATTTTCACATGTGCATGAGAGAATTTGGTTTTCCTACTGAGTATAAATTTATGAAAACCCTGCATATATAAATTGTTATCATGTTTCCAAGAGGATTATGTAGACCGTGATGGATATTACTATCTCATACCTTTGGATCACTATTGTGTGTGCTACCTTAGATTTTCTTTTGAGTATTTACTTTGGATAATTTTATCTGTATCGGTTTTATTCATACATACATGAGGGATGGTTTTAGTTTATTTTATATTATTTCATGATATTATTTCTGGATGATTCATCTTATCTTCTAATCATATTTATAGTGTAGAGGGTGATGCATCCTATACATAATAATTTTATACACTTGGTGCTATTCACCAACCCAGAACCTACTAGAGGTCGAACTCAGGGGGTCATTATCTCTATCCCCTCATTGTGGTATATTTGGAGGGAGGGGAGTAACATAAACACTATCCTAAAGTATTTGAAGCATACTAAGGATATGTTTTAGGTTTATGAAGAAGATGAGGAAAAAATTATCAGGGGATACACATATGACAGTTTCCATATGTAAGAACCTGGTTCTTATTTTTTGAGGTATGGGTTTATTATTTTCTCTTTTCCTTAAGTGTTTTTGAAAAAAATAAGTAAAATGGGGAAAAATCCTAAATTTTGGGACTACACACTGGGTACTTTGGCCGTGTGGGATGAGTACACAGGGTGTGTAGCCATGTCGGCGACGAAGGGTGTAAAAACCGACTACACGCCGTGTAGTGGGTATTTACACGCCATGTAGTCAGTCGGCAGGAAAATAGTAAGGCGGTGGAAGCAGCCACCATCCTGACAACAATACACGCCGTGACATCAGGAATACACGTCGTGTACTCATGTCGACGGATGAACAGTGCTGCGGTGGAAAGAATCCGCCGAAGGAACAGTTAAAAAAATGAAAAGTGCACGCCGTGTAGTTTGTTTTTTCCTCTTAAAATGGTAAGTAGCCTCCCTTGTTCACACGGAAGTCTTAGAACCGGAGGAAGGAGTCGGGGGAGAGGGCCAGACCTTCGAGGAGCTCCAGATCGAGTACCGGGAATCTGTTTTCTGCACCGTCGATCTCCCTGGAACCTCACGGGTGAGTTATTCCTCCTCATTGTGTAGTTCTTGCCAATTATTCCTTTAAGGGAAGTTATTTGAGTTTGAACGAGGTTTTCTTTCACCTCAGATCTACGTCATTCTTGGACGATTTGAGGATCGTCGTTCGCGTATACTGTTCAGGGCGTTTAAGGTAGGTGGCTTAGTGTTTAATTTCTAACTGTTGTGCATTTTGTATACCGTTGTGCTACAAACCCATGTTGGGGTGTCATATGGCTGAGGCCTTGGCTATTTTAAATACCTATAATTGTATAGGAAATTAAATGTGATAATAAACCATTGTTTGGTATCACTACTTGGATCCAGGACCACCCCGGGGGTGCGTTTCACTGTTTAGCCGTTTGGCCAGGATACACGAGGGTATGCCATTATAATAATGTTTATTGAATTACCTTGAGAGGAGTTTTATGTGAATTTATTGTTTACATGTTGGGCATGGCCTGGTTACTTGCACCTGTGGGCAGTGTTCTTTTTATCCTAAGGGAATTGTTGTTTAGCCTGAGGGCAAGGTACTGCTTTGCCTGAGGGAAACTTTTCATATTCCTAAGGGCAGAGACTCTATGCCTGAGGGAGACACTTCGTACGCCTGAGTTCAATATCTGTTATGCCTGAGTTCAATGCTTGAGGGCAATATTCTGATTACCTGAGGGTTGTGATTCTGATTACCTGAGGGTAAGGGTTTGCGTGTCTGAGGACACTGACTGTTTACATTGAAATTCACTATGGTGGTTTCCTTATAATTAATGATTAAATGAATATTAAAATGGCAATATAATTGGTAATTTATTTACTTTTGAGTGTTGCTTAGTTTATTGCATTTAATTTTGCACATTATTGTTGCATGTTTACACACAATTGAGCACGAGCCTTTGGTGGGTGCCTACTGGGATTTATTTCTCACACCATTTTTGGGTCATGTCTTTGGCCTAAACAGACTATGTTGCTGCAGGTTTGGATAAGGGAAAGGGTCCCTATACAGGTACATGATTGTTGCTGAGGAGTAGGGGAGCATGGGACCGAGCTTAGGCTCACGATGTTTCTGGATATTTTGTTTTGTTCTGATGTACCTGTAATTTCTATTATATCGTATTGTACTACTGTGTAACATGTTCTGGTTGTTTTCTTAGAACTTGAGACATATTGCATCATTATATATATAATTTTTGTTATATTTTACTACAGTTATTTAATTTTAATGTGTATGGTTTATTGCTCCCACTATTGTTGTATGTTTTATCTGGTATTCCACTGCGCTACACTTTGAAAAATTAGGGCATAGTTTCCCCACTATCAGACCTGGGCCCTCGCTACTAGCCGGTAGCCTTTGGAATTTGGGGAAATGCGCTTGAGGTCATGTGACCAAACGGGTTCGGGGCACCTATTGAGTGGCACCCGGATCTGGGACGTTACAAAGTGGTATCAGAAGGGATTTTTTCTTGACTTACTATTTGGAGCATTATTCAGGGATAGGACCGAAACGGTAGTTGGTAATATGATGTGTTCGGGCGTATCTAACCCGTGTACAGGGAAAATCCAGTCTACCTCATATTTTTGCAATTCTTCTGATTTTGAAAATTTTACAGTTGATTTGATTTCACCGTTGGGTGATGCACTTTTGATTATGCTATTTATATTTTATCCATGGGTTCTATTTAGTTACAACCCAATGAGATGAGGGTATTCCATCTCATGCATCATTTAGTCACATGCTAGAAATCACATTCCATTCATAGTCCCATGCCATGTAGGCACATTAGGAATTGCATGTTGTTGTGATAGTTGTTGTGCTAGAAAAGCATGTTGTTGTGATAGCTGCATTGATAAATACCTGCTATGTGATATGGTATTTTTGTATGATCCGGTTTATAAAATGGACGCCAAACATTGGTTTTTGGGGAGTATCGTCCCCCATTTACCGGAATTTGGTAGATCATTGACTGTTTATTTTGTTATAACACATATAAGATGCCAAACATTGATTCGTGGGGATTATGGGCCCTCACGGATTGGAATTTGACACTTAGGTGTTGTTTCTCAGTATTTTCTGGGTTCCAGAGTAGTATCTGAGGCTTAATGACCGGAGAACCCATGATACACTCCGTGTAGTTCTATAGACACATGCTGTGTGTTCTTCTATTTGGGAAGAAAATAAAACTTTTTTTATGTACAAGCCATGTACCCTCAGCACACACCATGTAGTCTCGTCCCGTGTCATAGACCGTGTGGGCAGGGACACGGGGAAGGGAAAATCTTGGGAAAAACACGCCATGTACCAGATGTACACATCGTGTAGTGTTGACCCGGAGTCCGCCCGTGTAACTAACAACACGGACAGGGGAGACATTAAGACATACATGCTGTGTCCACTGTGGAATACGCCGTGTAGTCTGACCTGGGATCTGGCCGTGTAACTAACAACATGGGTCAGTGTAATTCTTTCGTGTACATGTTGTGTCCATCTGGAACACACCGTGTAGTGTGAGCCGTGTATCTGACCGTGTAACTAACAACACGGGTTAGCAAATCTCGCCTAGTACACGTCGTGTACCTGTGGGATACGCCGTGTAGTTTTGTCTGAGGACAGACCGTGTGGACCTAACCGTGTGGCAGGGGAGATGCAGTAGTGCACATGCTGTCTATGGGTGTAACACGCCATGTAGTATCAAGTCGATTAGTCGGTCGTGTCACGAACGACACGGGCAGTTGGAAATTAAACCATACACGCCATGTAGAGTTTATACACGTCGTGTAGTCTTGTTCAAGTGAGTCTTCTGTCTTAGCCATGTAGAAGGAATCGGGCATGGAAAAAGGATTCAAGTACATGTTGTGTAGTTATAAGGCATGTCGTGTGTTTGGGGTGTTACATGGCCAGTTTAAGTTGGGGTACACGCCCACATAAAAGGCTTGCAGGAACACGCCGTGTAGTTTTATACACGCCGTGTAGTCAAGTTTTGTAAAATTTGAAAACTTTCCTTCTATGTATCCTTGTTTTCGATCTGTGATAATCTTGATCTAAGGTGTGCGTTTGACCTTGTAGTGTCATGCCGCCGAGACGACCACGCGTTGTTCTCCAGGAGAGCGGCAACGATTATACTCCAGAGATGGTGGGTCATGGGTTACCAGTGGATCCTCTAGCAGAGCCAGATATGGCACCAGCTGTTATACTAGACACAGGCATGGAGGCACAGTTTCATGAAGTCTTTATGCGGTTCATGCAAACCTTTCAGGGAGCACCGCCGGCTGCCACATCTATGGCTGAGCTGACTCATATATTCCAGCAGCAGCATCTGCCTACGTTTTCAAGGGATGGTGGAACACAGGCTGAGGAGTCTTGGCTGGGGTCTATGCAGACTACCTTCGAGCATCTTGAGATGCCTCCAGGGCGGAGGGTCAATCTCGTGATGTATATTTTGTGTGATTCTGCCAAGAGGTGGTGGGATGTTACCACTCAGACAGAGCATCACAGAGACATGGCATGGGAATATTTTCAGACAGATTTCTATGACTTCTTCTTCCCAGAGACGTTGAGGGTAGATAGAGCTCAAGAGTTCATGAATCTACAGCATTGTGCTATGTCAGTGATGGATTATTTGGCTCGTTTCACCAAGCTTCAGTGTTTTACACCCGTTCTGGTGAGTGATGAGACGTTGAGTGTCAGACGCTTTGAGGATGTTCTTCGGTATGACATCTGTGCACTGGTGAATGTTTTCAGGTTTCCTTCAGTACATGATATTGTTAACCATGCACTAATTACTGAGAGGAACCTTTGGGAAGCTAGTAGTGAAGGTCAGGGCAGTTCAGCACCAGTTTCTGGTACTATTTCTGCTGGTAAGAGGAAGCGACAGATGAGTTTCTCTCACGATGGTAGTACTAGCCAGGCGATTACTTCATGTGACCCGGTCAGGTGCTACCAGTGTGGTAAGGAGGGGCACAAGAGACCTCAGTGTCCACGAGAACTAGTGGAGTGTCAAGCTTGCGGCAAGATGGGTCATCTGCAGCGCTTTTATAGGGCATTTCCACCAGTGGCTAGTGAGAGGGGTTCTGTGCAGAATCTACGTGCAAGATCAAGACCAATAGCTTCTTACCATTCAGGAAACTGGAATACGTCAGGGCATGCTAGAAGAGATGGTGGTTGTGGTTATGGTAGCCAGACACTAGGATCTCAGAGGCAGCAGGGTGGGACAGCTCAGGGTAGCCAGGCTGTGTCGTATGGCCATGGCCCTGGGCAGGGATATGAAGTGCAACAGACCCAACAAGAGCAGGATCCCGGACCTTCTACTGTCAGAGGTACTATTCTAGTAGCTTCTGTCTTATCTTCAGTACCTTTAGATATGGGGGCTACACATAGTTTCATATATGTTCTCGTTGTGGAGAGCCTTGGGCTCTATGTTTATTCTTCTTCTGATGTTATGACTCTAGACACTCCGTTGGGAATGAGAACGATATGTGTGCATCAGTGAAAAGAGTGCCCCCTTGAGGTTGGTGGGTGTCACTTTCTATGGGACCTCTATATCTTAAAGATGACAGCTTATGAAATCATTCTTGGGATGGACTGGTTGGTTCCCTTTCGAGCCTTTGTAGATTTCTATCGTTGTAGGGTGAGTTTCACGTCACCAGAGGGCAGAGAGTTTCTATACAAGGGCGAATGGGATGTTCAGGTGAGTTGAGCTAGACCAGAGAATTATGGGCGAGGTGGAGTCATAGCCCAGATTGTGATTTTATATCTGGATGATTAGGGAACTTGTCAGATGGATTTCCCTCCAGTGGTTGATCGTTTTAGGGATGTCTTCCCAGATGACTTTTCAGGTCTACCTCCAGAGCGTGAGGTGGATTTCTCTATTGATCTTGTACCAGGAGCAGCACCGGTGTCCATTCCTCCCTATATGATGGCTACACCAGATTTGTAGGAGCTAAAGAGGTAGTTATAGGAGTTACAGGAAAAGGGTTTCATCTGAACCAGTACTTCTCCTTGGGGTTCGCCGGTCCTCTTTGCGAACCGATATCCCTTTCTGAGAATTAATTATCTTTTTGATCAACTTCGTGGAGCATGAGTGTTCTCGAAGATTTACCTGAGATCAGGATATCATCAATTGTGTGTGAGACCATTGGACATACCACTTACAGCTTTTCGGAGCAGATATGGTCTGTACGAGTACTTGGTTATGCCGTTCGGACTCACGAATGCGCCAGTAGTTTTCATGGCCCTGATGAATCGTGTGTTCTATCCTTATCTGGATTCTTTTGTGGTAGTATTCGTGGAAGACATCTTTGTGTACTCTCACACTTGACACGACCATGCCAATCATCTTGAGATCATATTGAGTACACTGAGAGAGCATAAGCTATATGCTAAGCTCTCAAAGTGCCACTTTTGGATAGACTGGATTCACTTCCTGGGTCATATCATCTCAAAGGCAGGAGTTGTCGTAGACCCAGAGAAGGTGAGAGTAGTAGTTTCATGGGAGCAGCCTAAGAATTTGTTTGAGATACGGAGTTTCTTAGGACTGTCTGGTTACTACAGACGCTTCATACAGGACTTATCCTGCATAGCAGCACCATTGACGGGTTTGACTAAGAAGGGTGTGAAGTTCTTTTAGTTAGAATCTTGCGAGACATCCTTTCAGGACCTAAAAGGAAGGTTGACATCAGCATCAGTCCTGATACTTACAGAGCAAGGGAAGGGCTATACAGTTTACTGTGATGCATCAGGTATTGGGCTGGGAGCAGTGTTGATGCAGGGCGATCGAGTAGTTGCATACGGGTCTCGGCAGTTGAGGCCACATGAGAGGAATTACCCGACGCATGACCTCGAGTTGGATGTAGTTGTTCATGCGTTGCGTTGTTGGAGACATTACCTCTTGGGAGAGAATTTTGTGGTTTTTACTGACCACTAAATTCTCAAATATATCTTTACTCAGCATGACTTGAATCTGAGGCAGTGAAGGTGGGTCGAATACCTTCAGTCCTTCGACTTTGAGTTTGCCTATACACCTGGTAAGGTTAATGCAGTTGCTGATGCACTGAGCAGGAAGACTCAGAAACAGGAAGTGCAGGAGGCCAGTGGTGAGTGGCAACTTATGGATTTTTTCTCTGAGATTCATTTTGAGGTGCACAACAGACAGGGGAAGACCTATCTTTCATCTTTATTTGTGACTTCTACCTTCCTATATAGAGTGAGGATGAGATAGCTATCTAATTCATAAGGGCTAGTTCTACGGGATTCAGTGGAAAGTGAGGACCCTCCTCCTGGTTGGACAATAGGTGATGATGGGGTACTGTGTTTCCATGTACGAGTATGGGTTCCAGGGGATATACTCAAGGAGCTGATGAGGGAGTTTCATGCTTCAGCTTGGGAAGTTCATCCTAGTGTTACCAAGATGTACTGAGACTTGAGACGTCAGTACTGGTTGCTGGTTATGAAGAGGGATATAGCTAGTTTTGTTACGAGGTGTTCCACCTGTCAGTAGGTGAAGGAGGAGCATCAGAGGCCAGCCGGACTGTTACAGCAGTTACCCATCCCGGAGTGGAAATGGGATGATTTCACGATGGACTTCATGACTGGGTTTCCGAGGTCACCTGAAGGAAATTATGTCGTGTGGGTTTTTTTGGACAAACTCACAAAGGTAGATCACTTTTTGCCGATCAAGGAGACCTTCGGTGTTGATGAGCTCAGGAATTTGTATATCCGAGAGGTCATACGTCTTCATGAGGTTCCTCGTTCTATCGTTTCAGATAGGGACGCTTGTTTTACGTCTTGTTTCTGGTAGAGTTTTAAGAGGGCACTGGGTACACAGGTGCTTCTAAGCATAGCTTACCACCCTCAAACCAATGGACAGTCAGAGCGTACAATATAGGTTCTTGAGGACATGTTGCGTGCATGCATCCTAGACTTTGGGGGATCTTGGGAGAAGCACATACCCATGGTCGAGTTTTCCTATAATAATAGTTTTTATAAAACTATTAACATTGCACCATACGAGGATTTATATGGTAGTCCATGTCGATCACCTTTGTTCTGGGTAAAGGTAGGTGAGGCATCTTTACTGGGACCACGTCTCGTGCAGGAGACTTCTGAGCAGGTCCAGTTGATTCAGAAGTAGATGGCTACCGCACAGTCTCGTCAGAAATATTATGTTGATCGCCATAGACGACCCTTGGAGTTCGTGGTCGGGGATCAGGTTTTCTTATGTGTTTCACTGAGGTTGGGACACAGGCCGATTAGGAGATAGGGTAAACTTTCACCGAGGTATGTGGGGCCATTTGAGATTCTGTAGAGAGTCAGGCTTTTTTCCTATCGTTTATAGTTACCACAGAGGTACTGAGCCATGTATAATGTCTTCCATGTATCTCAGTTACGTCACTATCATTCAGAACCATCTCACGTCTTTCAGCCCGAGGAGGTTGAGCTTGAGGTAGATGCGTCCTTTGAGTAGCATCTGATTCGTATCGTGGATAGGAGCACAAAAGTTCTCTGAGGCTGGTCAGTTCCTCTCATACGGGTGCTATGGAAGCATGGCCAAGTGTAGGACGAAACCTGGGAGTGGGAGACCGACGTACGTGCTTAGTGGCCAAAGCTGTTCTGAGCTTTATCTTCCCCACCCTTGGAAGGGAAATTCGGGGATGAATTGCTTTAAGGGGAGAAGTTTGTAAGAACTCGGTTCTTATTTTTGAGGTACGGGTTTCTTCTTTTCTCTTTTCCTTAAGTGTTTTTGAGAAAATAAGGAAAATGGGGAGAAAACCTAAATTTCGGGACTACACGCTGTGTACTATTCCACACGCCGTGTACTTTGTTCATGTGGGATGAGTACACAGGGTGTGTTTCCATGTCGATGATGAAGGGTGTAAAAATAGACTACACGCCATGTAGTGGGTATGTACACGCCGTGTAGTCAGTCGGAAGGCAAATAGTAAGGTGGTGGAAGCAGCCGCTAGTCGGACGACAGTACATCCCGTGTGATCAGAAATACACGCCATGTACTCATGTCGACGGATGAACAGTGCTATAGTGGAAAGAAGCCACCGAAGGAATAGTTAAAAAATGAAAAGTACATGCCGTGTAATTTGTTTTTTTTCACTTAAAATGGGCAGTATCCTCCCCTGTTCACAGGGAAGGCTTAGAACCAGAGGAAGGAATTGGGAGAGAGGTCCGGACCTTCGAGGAGCTCCAGATCGAGTACCGAGAATCCATTTTCTGTACCATCGATCTCCCTGGAACCGCACGGGTGATTTCTTCCTCCTCCTTGCATAGTTCTTTCCAATTATTCCTCTAAGGGAAGTTATTTGAGTTTGAACGAGGTTTTATTTCACCTCAAATCTACGTCGTTCTTGGACTATTCGAGGATCGTCGTTCATGTATACCGTTCAGGGGTGTTTAAGGTAGGTGGTTTAGTGTTTAATTTCCAACTATTGTGCGTTTTATGTACCGTTGTACTAAGAACCCATGTTGGGGTGTCATGTGGCTGAGTCCTTGGCTGTTTTAAATACCTATAATTGTATAGGTAATTAAATGTGATAATAAACCGTTGTTTGGGATCGTTGCTTGGATCCAGGACCACCTCGGGGGTGTGTTCCTCTGTTTATCCGTTTGGTCAGGATACTTGAGGTTATTCCATTATAATAATGTTTATTGAATTACCTTGAGAGGAATTGTATGTGAATTTCTTGTTTACATGTTGGTCATGGCCCGGTTACTTGTGCCTGTGGGCAGTGTTCTTTTTAGCCTGAGGGCATTATTGTTTAGCCTGAGGGAAAGGTACTGCTTCGCCTGAGGGAAACTTTTTGTATGCCTGATGGCAGAGACTCTGTTCCTAAGGGAGACACTTCGTACGCCTAAGGGAAATATTTGTTATGCCTGAGGGAATTGCCTGAGGGAAAGATTCTGATTACCTGAGGGTTGTGATTTTGATTACCTGAGGGTAAGGGTTTGCGTGTCTAAGGACACTGACTGTTTACATAGAAATTCACTTTGGTGGTTTCCTTATAATGAATGATTAAATGAATATTAAAATGGAAATATAACTGGTAAGTTAGTTACTTTTGAGTAAGGCTTAGTTTATTGCATTTACTTTTTCACATTGTTGTTGCATGTTTACACACAGTTGAGCACGGGCCTTTGGTGGTGCCTTCTGGGATTTATTTCTCACACCCTATTTGGGTCATGTCTTCAGCGCAAATAGACTATGTTGCTGCAGGTGTGGATAAGGGAAAGGGTCCCTATACATGTACATGATTGTTTCTGAGGATTAGGGGAGTATGGGGCCGAGCTTAGGCTCGCGATACTGTCGGCTATTTTGTTTTGTTCTGATGTACCTGTACTTTCTATTGTATCGTATTGTACTGTTGTGTAACATGTTATGGTTTTTTTCTTAGAACTTGAGACATATTGCATCATTATATATATAACTGTTGTTATCTTTTACTATAGTTGTTTAATTTTAATGTGTATGGTTTATTTCTTCCACTATTGTTGTATGTTTTATCTGGTGTTCCACTGCACTACACTTTGACAAATGAGGGCATAGTTTCTCCACTATCAGACATGGGCCCTCACTGCTAGTCGGCAGCCTCTGGCATTTGGGGAAATGCGCTTGAGGTGCTGTGACCAACCGGGTTTGGGGCACCCGTTGAGTGGCACCCAGATCTAGGATGTTACACCATACATACTAGAATGATCTGAAATCATAGTCATGATATGTATTTTGCCTTGATGGAGGATCTATGAGATGGATGAGTTATAAGAATCCAGTGTTCTTTAAACCTATAGTATAGTATGATTATATTATATATTATGATACAGCTAAAGAAGCAGTTTGGATACACAACTTTATACAAGAACCCGATGTGGTGCCTAATAGTAAAAATGTTATCACACTGTGTTGGTATAATACTACAACGGTGGTTCTAGCCAAGGATTAGAGGTCACATCAATGTAGTAAATGTATACATTGAATTTATCATCTCTAGAAGTATTTTTATCCAAGAAGAGAGGTCACGATAAGTAGATTTTACATAAAAAGGAACGTTTTGGGGTTATTGAATAAATTTTTATCACAGTTAAAGCATGAATATCATGTGAGAGATAGAGGGACAAAAGCTATTATCAGTTAGTTGTAATGAAAGTATGAGTTTGTTGGAATTTTTTTCCTAGAACCAACTAAATTAACACTTTTTATTACTTATATATTCAAATACCATAATATTAATAAATATCTTATCACGTTATGAGTGTTCTTATGCATAACATTGATGTGATAATGTTCTTAATATATTTGTCATGATAAAAGGTTATAGTAGTTATCTACTATAATGAAAACCTTGAAGTGTTATGAAAATATTCTTAAAAATATATCCAATTTTCTATATGACATCTGCCTCATGAGACACAAATGATGTTATGACTATCAAAAGTTGGAAGATCATAAGCAGATTAGGCTTCTTCTCATGAAGCTTAATCTCCAAGAAGGGGAGTTATAAAGGTATACATGCCAATAGAAATTCTATATTGTATATGTGTCATTGGATATTTCTATATGAAGATGTGTGTATGGGTCCATATACTTGATATTTTTATTAATGTATACCATAAATTTCATATTTTGATATATTGTCTAAAACCATAATGACATATACCTACGAATAACTAGGATATATTAGGTGCATCAAAAGTGAAATGACCTTGATTGAGTAAGTTAAAAAAAGTATTTTTCCCATCTAAATTAATATTAGTATATATATTAGGATATTTTATTGAAATTAAACTACCTAATTATGTTCATGGTCATGGAGGTTTATCAACGAGTTTATTTTAGACTGTCAAAGAAGGATATATCAATTATATAGGTTGATGACACAAGTATGTAATCTATATGATGACATATAGATAAAAATAGATTCTATTACATGGTAAGTGTTTATATGAGGATGTTATCATTAACTTCTTTCTTTATGGGTGCCTTAATGTATTACTAGACACTAATATTGGACTTTAGCCCAGTTTGCTTAATTCAAATAAGAAAGAGGCCTATAGGGTCACACACCAATTGTATACAACATATCAATTTAAATTTTATTTGAATTTAATATTTAGAATGAATATTATTTTCAAGACCGAGGAATAATAATTATTCAAGTTATGTTGATCACATGAATTAAATCACCTTATTTGAGTTTAGAATGTATATGATTTGAATAATAAATAAATAATTATCCACATATTATTGAATATAATATTTATATATTTATTTAATGAATGATATAATGATATTTATTTATTTAAAAAATTATTTATTATTTTGTGTTCAATAAATGATGAGGAGGATTGACGGGCCAAGTTAATGGTCAATGAAATGGTGTAGATTATTTAATATCATTTAAATAAATATTAATATATTTAATTAAAAATTATATTTAAATATACATGAGTTCGATCATGCCATGATATATAATAATAATAATAACATTTTATAATTTGATTTGAGGTTTACTTAGAATAAATAATAAGATAAAGGATCTATGTGTAAAAAGTAGTTATTTAACCCTAACTGTATAATCTAAATTATATCATTTATAGAGTTATGTGAATAGTTTTTCAAGTCATATTCACTCAAGATAATTCTCTAATACAAAATATAATTTCTTAAAAATGATCTTAAGAATAAGAGGAAATATTCATCGCCACTTTAAAGACAAAGAGGACATGAGAAATAATTCTTTAAGCTTGGAGGAATTATTTTTTGTGATCAATAGAGAATGATGTTATGCATTTGATACCACTATGTTAGTGCCTGATGTTCCAAAGATGATGTTCTATGATACATGGAGCACATGCAGATACCGCTAGAGGAATTCTACTTTGGATTCTTCACCACAATGAAGATACAAAAGCAGGTAGTAATTTGATCATCAATGATGAAAGAATTATCAAGTTGAGGTAATTATTATTATAAATTAATCATAAATTAAATTTGAAAAAACACTCCTTAAGAATATTTGTTTTCATTCATCCAGTTCTTTAGATTTATCTGAATAAATTGATAAAAAACATTGTTGGGAATGATCACAAATGCTACCATAGCACCCCTAAACCTTCAATAAGTACATTAACTTTGGACATATCATGTCAATAAACTCAGTGAAATATTTTACATAGGTTTAATGGGCCCATGTATCCACCTTTTACACCACAGTATTAGATTTCACAATATCTACATCTCAAATTAAGGGGGAGTCTTCTTTGGTTTTCTCTTTTATAACTCATTCTATTCCAAGTTGTGGAATCTTGAGGTGGGTGTTAGATTATTTATCATAGTTATATATTTAATATATGAGACAATGGTCAAAGTTTTTTATAGGTCAATATTTTGACTTAAATTTTTTATCTGAATTGTATATTTATTTTTTCATCTATAAATTATAATAACTCGGCCTCACATTGAGATATATATTCTGGATACTCTCGCTTTATAAATTTAATAATAATTAATTTAATTGGGGCTCTTAGTAGTATACCCTAGGGGTTATATATTTTTGGGGTCTTGAGGATGTATCAGGGGTGGAATGGAATGGAATAGAATGGAATGACATATCATGTTAATTCATTATTTATAAGATTTTTTGTGGGTTATGATGAAAAGTAATGGTTAGAACCCTTTTTTTACCATCCAAATCAAATGGTTAGAGATGGAATGGTAGGGAAAATATATTTTTTATAAAAATATAAATAACTTGAACTAATAAAAATAAAATAAATAAATAAATTATAAATTATGAATGATAGAATTTTTTATTTCATTTTTTATAAATAATGATCTCACAAAATAATTTCATTCCATTACAATGCTCCCAAATAATGAAACATTGAATTTAGTTTCATTCCATCATGTTATATTAATGATTACTTCATTACATCCTATGGAAATTCTTGTAAGACCAGTCATAAAACTCATTGAGTTTTTAATTCAGTACACTATCATCTTAAAAAATCAATTAACCTACTCAACACATATTCCATTACAAGAACTTTAATTTACAGTATTATGATATTTTATATGATTATACCAAGAAATATTACTTATCTTAGAATTATCACATATGTGATAACGTATTTATAATCATGTAGAAAATTTTCATGGTGAAAATGAATGATTCGTATTGTGGGATGAGAAATGAAACTAATTCCTTGTTTAACACGACCTACTGATCATTGTTTTTCATATTTAGGTTATCAAAACTTTTAATCCCATGGTTACCCTAAATTTTTTTTGACTCTCATATAGACACACTTTTCTAATGGATATCCCCTCATATAGAATAGGATAGTTCCCACTGTTGGAATATTATAGAACAATGATAACTAGGATGTGGTTTCTATCACACTACAAATCATCCCACTCCCTAATTGGACTAGATTTATTCAATTATGGGCCAACCAAGACTAAGAAATCTTTTATATATCTTCAAAATCAACATCACCTAGCACCTTCCCCTCATAGATGCCTCTATCAAACCTCACCTTCACAGAGAAACTCTTTATGGACACCATAAGAAGCCTCATAATAGACCCATGGTATGCCCCATTCACCACCCTCACAAGGACTTCGATTTGAGGTATCACCATCTCTTTCTCCTCCCAGTCCACTCGCACCACATGATTTCTCTCATGTATCACAATATCTGCAATGTACTGACCCACCACCTTCCTCACCAAACCCTTCTACTTTTAGTACCCCTTATCCAATAGTGTTTTTCTCATCACCTTCACCCTGATCCCCTCACACACCTAGTAATCCTTCTATTTTCTCATATCCTTTGCCTTCTCCTCCTCTATCATCAATCCATTGAGTGCTAAGTCACCACCATTAATATTACTCTTCCCCAACCCGCCACCACCATTCCTCTCTACCCTAAATAATTCCAATAATAGTTTTAAACACTCACCCTTGGGATTAGATGATGATGAACTAAGCACAAATGAAACCATCCCATCATTCTTGATATTTTATGAATAATCTTTCAGATATGGCCTGGTGGTGGTGGTGATTAATTTCTCATCCATATCGATATGCCTCTAGATCTCCCTCACTAGCTTATATTCTTCCACCATGTCCACCCTGGACCACTTATACATCATCTTATCCTTGAAAAGGATCTTAGATTCCCAATAAATGTATGTTATGAATCATAATTTTAGTGTCTCCTCAACTTTGAACTTCCCAGTCTAACCCAGGTACTTCACGGACTCTGTTATTGTGTCTGACTTCAAGGAGTTTATGTAGATGTGGTGGTGGTCATCAATATACTCATTTTACGTGACAGTGGTGATTATGTGAATGAAGTGATAAATTTGATTTATGTGCTCAAGGAAAAACACATGTAACTCCTATGAGTACCCACTAATGATGCGGTTTGGGTTTTCACCAAACACCTCCATCTCCCGCTAGTGGATCTCACTCATGTAGTGGAACTTGAACTTGTTCTCATCACAACATTGCTTCTAGAACATCTAATAATAAAACCAAAGTTTTTTCATCCTATTTTATTTGATAAAATTTTTAATGTATTTCAGAGTGATAAACTTATTCTTTCGCATTATAAATTCTTATATTGAAAATCAAGTCTTTCAAGTTAGTAGGAAAAAAAGAACGTGCATTTTAACAATCAAAGAAAAAATAATTATGCGTGAATTTTCTAACTACAATGATCACAACTTTACTAAAACATGAATCTGGTATAAATGAATAAATATCATGCACAATAACCACAAAAAGATGGAATATCTAAAGGATTCCAGTCACACCTAGAGCTCCAATCAGAATTTATGACTACCAATAGAAAAAATAATGATGATCATTTGAAAATACATAAATTTTGAACAGAAATAAATTAATTTCTTAACCAAATTACTATTATTTTTCAATTCATGCCAATTATTATACTAAACCATAAAAAAATATAAAAAACAAAACGTTCCTACCAGAATCATCACAAATATTAAAGGTTTAGATGCAATAAAAAATATTTTTTAAAGAGAGTAAATTTTAGTGATCAAGCACGACTAGTTGTAAAAGAAATTTATGGTGAATCATAACCTTATGTATTTAACACACTTGTTCCATCAATATGATTAAATTCATGTTAATTTTGGGAAAATAAGACAAACTCATTCCATACACTTAGTCTGTACTCCCATCCCCAATGCTTTCCAACATCCCTTGAACTTAAACCCAACAAGAATACACCACCAATTTTCATTCTAAAATAAACAAGAAACTTAATTGGATAATTTTTTCAAACATGTGGTGGGAAACTCACTTTATTTCCTTCTAATCTCATGAAACATACTAATAACATTATTTAATAACACATGATTCGTCCATGTCAATATTGCATTAGAAATGGAAAACAATGGTATAATAGATTGTGGAAGAATGTTCATAATAATAAATGAATTGTAGAAGCCTGAATTGAATAAGATGTCAAGACAACTATGAAGAACACCACCTAATATTCTTTAGACTGAGTCGACAAGATATAGAACATTATTGAGGTATTCTTTTCACCTTGTATTTAGTTTGGAATGTATTCAATGTTGGATCATTAATGCCAGATCAGATAGTGGGAAGGTGAATCTAAGATCTATCGAGTCCTTAACATTGTGATGAAGATTCAAAAATATTGTTGTGAAAACGGAGACCTAGAAATGAACACGTGATTGTGGTTTAATAAGTGGAATTAAAGATTGGGGATTTGGGTGAGTTTTTTAGAAACTGATAATCTGATAGGTAATGTTTTTTATATGGATAGGGAAAAAATAAACTTTATTTGATTGCATATAATGATAGTATTGGGGATAGGTTAGAAAATTATAATTATAAAATATAAATATAATAATTTAAATATATTTTTATGATTACAATAAATATAAATACAATTGTAATTATTATACTTTTAATTGCATTTTCTATTATAATATATTTTTAATTTTAATAATTAAAACTTCAATTAATATTAACTATTGTTAAATTTTACATTCATGTAGATTTTTTTTCTCATGTTACAGGTAAGGGTAAAGTAATTGTGGTATGATTATGTATGATCGGTTGGGTGAGGATATGGGAATCGAGCTTGGGGAAGCTCTAAGACTCATTTTGTAATATCCTGAGTCTTTATTTTATCCACTTATTTTAGTTTAGTTTTTCATATGGTGACTCATAAAGTGAATTTAAAATTTTTGTTGTATGACTACATGAAATTACATGAATATTTTGGGTCTGATATATTCAATAGTTATGATTTTTCAATTTATTTTCCACTATTTGATTCTTTATATGGTGATTATTATTATTATCAGAGAGAACACATGATTTTATATGGGTATCCACCTCGATGGCATGATTGTGTCAGAAAATCACATTACAATATCGAACCATTAGTTTTCTTATATTATATTTTGATATTTGCATATATTAGTAGAAAATAGATATGGTGATAAAAACATTTAAAGAAAATGTTTGTCTGACCAACACATTTTTAGTGGATGTTCAAGTTACCAAGGAGTATGGAATAAGATTTATATTTTATGAATTATTGTTTGGTTGATTTTTTTGAGTATCTGGAATATATTTTTTCTTTTTAACATATACATAATTAATGGAAATTCCCACCACCATAACTATTTTATGATTTTTAGATTATACTATAAGTTTTAAATGATATTATAAATAAAAGTATTTAATGAAAACTCATTTTAACGTGTTTCTTTCATTTTATTTTATTCTTTTAAATACATGAATTTATTAAGAAACTGATATTTCTAATGAATTGATATCTTATTAATTTTTTGTTCTTAAAATTTCTCTTGAAACATTAACTTTATTGTGTTCATCATTCATTGTATATTATATATCACTTAAATATACATATTCTTTGTATCATGTATATGATTATTGCCTAAATCATATACCATTTCTACATACAATTTTTTACTATAAAATTTATTTAATTGGATGAAAAAATATTAATATTACATGTTCATAACTCACTATAGATACTTTTTTATAGGATATATTATTTTGATAATTAAAATTAATCATTTAATATATGAGGAATGAATTGGGAAAGAAGTGATAGGTTGGGGATGGTTATAGATATCCTCTTGGTACATTAATAGATATCATGAGACAAATTAGTTTTCTAGACTTAGTAAATTAATTATTGGTATATACCTACACATCTATTAAAATATTTTGGTATAAGTATTTAATTGTAAATATGTCATGATGTTTAAGATCGTGGCGTCAAACATTAATCATTTCCTTCATTGATAATTTTGTGAGTGTTATCCATGATATGTATGTATTGATATTATCCATGGATGTGTTTCATTCTCATTTTATTGATTAAATAAAATATTTTTTCGACTATTTTCCTTTCTGTGTTGATTATTCATTATTATATCATGATATATTCCATTTTATATAACCCTTACTGGTCGTTTGAGCTCACCCATATTTTGTTTTTATTTCCCTGAGATATGAAGAAGGAAATTTTTAAAAAGTTCAAGGATGAAATTTTTTAATATTACTATGTTTTATTTTTTTTCAATGTAATAAAATGTTAATCGTGTATGTATCTAGTTCTTTAAGAATATTAAACTATTTAGTCCTTTATGATGTGATCACTTACAACTTATGCCAATGTAATAAAGTAGCCAATGAAGTTGGTTTACTAGAGTTGGGGTATTTACAACTTTGATCATGGTTCCATAATCTAAAAAATTTATTCATGATATAAATATCATATATTTTCATTATATTCATATTTATAATCATCCATAAAAGGTAGAGTAAAAAAAGTAATTACACCATTCTTCAAGATGGTAAGTTGTACGTATGCATGAATGTTGTTTTCAATTTTTGATGCATGGAACGAAAGAAAGGTAAATAATAATTCACCTTTAGAGAATCATTATTATATCATATATATATATCCTATATATTCATTAAATCTATCCTTATAACTATCCAGTTAAAGAATAAATGAAAAACAAATCACATCACTTCATGGAGGTGGTGGTCGACATATATGCACTAGCGACATTATCATTTTCTGATGTATGGGAAGAAGGTGGATAATGGTTTTTACCTCATCACATAACAAATATTTAGAGAAGTTATAATAATAAATAAAACTAAAAATTAACAGTTATGAGTTATACCTCTTTATTGAGAAACCTTCTTTGGATTACACCTTAATCCTTGAAAGGATGGTCTTTTGGAATGACCAAAAGCTCTAGGATGTGTTGAAGAAAGATAGAATGATATTATGGTATGGATTGGATGATATATAAGGATATAACATTTTTAATAATTAATTATTGTAGGTTCCCATTTATAAGTGAGGGGAGAGGCACTCTTTGACTTAATTTAAGTGTTAAATTGTTATAAATTAATTTTTATGGGAAAATGCCTCCAAACTAATATAATTATAAGATAAGATTAGTATTTTTATAAATCATATAATACAATAAAATTTAAACAAGTTTTGGTTATTTTTTTACCCTTATCTCTTAGTTTTAACCCCTTGTTAACCCTTTTTACAATTATCGTAATATCAGAGTTTTCTACTCTTTGAGGGTTAAGAATGTTATAATAAAAGGAAATGTGTCTTGTAAATGGAACATGGTTTATATTCTCAACCATATATTATTTAAATTCCCTAATATAGTATTTTTATTATTTTTCAATCATTTAATAAAATATTTTTTATTATAAAATATCTTTAATTTCATTTTTGGAACTATTCATTTAATTTGACTTTAAGAACAACATGACATCAAAGGAATTTGAATATAAACATGTCACACATACCTAATATGTTATATTTTTCTATAAAATTTTTAGAAAACTATAAATTACTCAAAATAATTACTTTTAGAGTTTTTAAAATCATTTAATTAACTTTTCAACTACTTTCACAAGCATTGTGTCGGTGTTGCGTAAGCATTTATGCTAATTATTTCATCAGTAAAAATGAAAAAAAATGCCATGATAAAAATAATTAATATTTAAAATAACCATTTAAAACTGAACAAAATTTTTTATACCTATAAAAAATTGTTATAGATATTAAAAGTAAAAAATTGATATTTTTTACTTTAACTTTTACTCACTTTTTAAAGGTCAAAATCAAAGTTAAATGCAAAGACACAAAACTTTACTATGGTTACTATTCATATTGACCAAAAATAAAAGCAAACTATTAAAAATTTTATTAATTGATTCCCAATATGGAATTCATTTTTCAGGATTTTATTTATAGAAGTTCAAGAAATTAATTTAAGATAAAAATACAAAATGTAAGGAAAAATAGTTTTTCGTAAAAATTCCTTTTAAGTATAAAAATATTTTTATAGAAAAATCAAAAATAAAATTAATTACAATGAACATAATTTTATTATTCATAATATAATATAAATAATTTTACATTGAACCCATTTTAAAACAAAATAGAACTTTTTAAATTCCTGAAACAAAAATATAGTTTTTAATAAAAATCAGTATTTTCCACTATTCACTAAAAGTCATTCTTTTATAAAAAAAATACAAAAAATACACCCTAATATGATTTTGATATGATGTTTTCAAAAAATATCCTTTCTATCAAATGAAATTTCTATAATTTTAAAAAAATTAATTATAATATTCACTCCCAAAAAGTAATAAAAGCCATTTTTGAAGAAAATGTATTTTTGAATAATAAAATGACTTTACTAAAAATCGAGTTATTATTTATTACGAATTAATTAATAAACTTTTATTAAGTAATATCTTTATATATATTTCATAATTTGGTTAATCTGATTTATACCCATAAATTCAATGGCTAGGCAATAACTGTCACATAATAATATTTCAATAGTATAACATGGTTTGATTAAACTCATTGTTACGTGTAAAGAAAACTATCAAAGAAATAAAATTTATTTATAAATAAATATATCATAAAATATAGGGGTGTTACAATTATTTTCATTGTAACATGGTATACATATCTCCAAGAAAATGTGTCCTCATACTAAAGAGGGGGGAGAGAGATAATGAGCATGATTCCTTACACATCAGTGATAGGATTTGTCATGTATGTCATGTTATATACGAGGCTTTATGTTTCCACTACCTTGAGAATTATAATTACCTAAATATTTTTTAATAAAATAAATCTAATTTTTATAATGATTATTTTATTATGAGAACACAAAGAGACTATTACATTTTATAAGAACATTACACATCATGCTTAAATATGGACTAGTACAACTAGGAAAAGTAGAGGGATATAGACTTTGAAGAATAGTACATTCACTAAAATAAACTCCAAAGGCTTAAATTATCCCAAGTTAATCTACCATGACATAAATATCATTAAATGAAATAGAATAGTTAAGAAAATAATTGACATTATCAAAGGATGTGTAAGAACATTTGTAAGTGAAATTATGAATGATAAAGAGAAAATAATGGTTTACTTATAGGGAAATATGCTCATTCGACATGAGGAAAATTAGGCAAATAGTTTATGGTAATTATGAACATTAATCAATGAGATAGTTGTTTATTATTATTGTTGGTTACGTAGATGAATTTAAGTGACAATCAAGATTATTTAATGATATAATCAAAATTTTATATTTTAAAAAAAAATTAATAGAAAGTTCAAAATTTTTAATTAAAATTTATTTTTTGTAAATAATCTTATTAAAAACTTTTTAGATGATAATTTATTTTAATAAATCCCTAAGTAATTTTTTTAACAGCCAGATAGTTTGTTATGTCATAAAAACTATAAATTTTTAATAAATATAAATTTTTTAATTTAAAAGTTAAAATTATAATATTTCTAAGAATTATATTGATAAAATAAATATAAGTTTTGGGATCATCACATTTAAATTATCATAGGGAAAATTTATGGTAATTTTCTACAAAAAAATGATTTTTGGGTTAGAAAGTGAAAATACTATTTTTTTAAGAAATACAATAACTCTTGTTATTTAATTAGGATTTTATCATGATTTAAAATTAATTAATCCTTATTCTTGTTGAAAATTATTTAAGTAATAACATAACACATAATTCATTACATTCATAATCACATGCATGGCATTTTGAAAACCACAATTTTACCTTTTTCTAAAAAAACTATTTTTACAAGTTATACATGTATCATATTAGAATTCAATTTTATGACTTTTATAAATTGAATTTGGTAAAATTGATAAAATATTTTGAATTATAATTTTAAAATTAGTTAATAATTTCATTTTTATTTTTTAGAACAAAAAAAAAGTTACCATGTTAAAAGAGTTACTGTGTATAGGTAAAATATTGTAAGTGATAAAAATTAAAAGGTAAAGAATCAATACAACTAAAAATGAAAGAATTAAATGGGGGGTTAAGGTTTCATAACATCCATAACCAAAATTTACAACATTAATTATCAACAAAATTATTTGAAATTAATTTCACCCAAAAGTGGATAGCTTTAAATACAAATAATCATTATTTAATCACTTAAAATCACTCCTCCTTGAGTATAAATATCACTCATTCCCTCATCACTCTCCATACCAAATCTATTGAGCATGAATATTCTATAAATTACCCACTCAAGAGTCTCTTCAAGGGGTTTTTAAGGTTCTAAGGAGTTTCTCTCTATCTTTAAGGATCATCCTCCCAAGGTAAGGGATTTATTCCTCCACTTTCCCAATTCAAGTACTTCTTTCGTATATGTCTTTTGACTCCCAATTTATTATGTTGTAAGGTGTTTATAAAAAACCCATTTATTTTATATATAATTTTTTTGTTAATTAGAGGTTTTTCCCTCTCATTATACCCATTACAAGACTCATTTTGTATACCTTTTACGCTGCCAAAATAAACCATCGATTTTCCAAGATATATTTCCATGCCATGAATACCCAACCCTATTTTCATTCAAGGGTATTCATTCTAATGTATATTTAAACTATTTATTGGGTAATTACATATATGAAACCCATATTCTTTAATCATGGTTTATAAATGATATGAACTTATATTTTTTTATCAATGTGGCACACATAATATTAGTCATATGAAATGTGTTCCCTGATAGCATTCTAATGCATTGGGTAAAGAATTAGCCTATAGATATGAAATGTTCATGACACCTTGGATTAATTCCTTGATAATTTTTTTAGTTAACTTGATCAAAATCCTTATTAACGTATTTTAAGACACCTTAGTGATGAGTTTTGGTGATATTTTTATGAATTTATCAATGTTTATGTTGTTATCACATTTCCTTGTTATGCCTCATGTTATTATGTTCAAGTACTTACATTATGCCTCATGTTTTTATGTACATGTTTTTATGTTATACTTGATGTCTTGCCTAAGATGTCCTCTTCCATTGTTTATCCCTTACTATTATGATCACCCCTTTCATTTGATAAATTTCCATAGGAAATCATATGCAATGATATGATCAAGGATGGAAAAATAAGGAATCATTTTAAGAGGATTTTAAATTTTTTATGTTTCTATTTTGTACCATGTATGTCAGGTACTATGTGCCTAGTTTCCAAGACACTAAACCTAAAAACATCCTTTGAAGTTATTAATGTAATATTTTTTTAATGAATTATGTTAAAATTAATGTATTTAAAAGGCGAGTGGACATAAGCATGGTAGGAAGATATTAATAAGAGTCAGGGGAGTTATATTGGATAGATATAAATACTATCCTAAAGTATTCGAGGTGTACTAAGGATATTTTTTGGGTTTATAGAGAGTATTTGGAATAATTCATCAGGGGATACACATATGCTAGTTTTCATACATACTATAATGATCTAAAATCATAGTATTGATATGTGTTATACATTTATGGAGGATCTATGAGCTGGAAGAGTTCTAAGAAACCATTAGTTGTTAAACATATAGTAGAGTCTGAGTATATTCTAGATTTTTATTTAGCTAAAGAATAAATTTTTATACACAAATTTATACAAGATCTTTATGTGGTTTCTAATAGTAAATATTTTATCACACTTTATTGGGATAATACTTCAGTTATGGCTCTAGCCAAGGAGTAAAGGTCACATCAATAAAGGAAACATGTACTTCAAAAGTATTTTCACTCAAGAGAGTTTTATCAAAGAGAAGAGGTCACAGTATGTAGAGTTTCCATCAAAGAAAATTTGGTGGCCACATTGAATAATGTTTTATCTCAGTTGAATCCTTAAAATCATGTGAGATCTAGAAGACTAAAAGTTGTTATTAGTTGGATGTAGTGAAAGTGAGGTTTTGTTGGATTTGGTGCCCTAGAACCAACTAATTTTGTAATTTCCATTACCTATATATTCTAAGACTTGAATGTTAATAAATATCTTATCATAGTATGAATGTTATTATTCATATAATTGATGTGATAATGTTCTTAATGTATTTTTCACATTGAAAGGATATATAAATTTCCCACTAAAATGATAACCTTGAAGTGTTTTGACAATATTATTTAAAATATATCTACTAGTATAGATGGAATTTTTCTGATGGTAAACAAATGATGTTTTGACTATCAAGTGTTGGGTTCTCATAAGAGGATGAGGTTTCTTCTCCTGAAGTTTAATACACAATATGATGAGTTATGAAGATAGACCCGCTAATGGAAATTCAATATTTTTCATTGGATATTCCTATATGCAGGTGTGTGTATTAGTCATTAGACTTGATATTGTTGTTAATGTATATCATAAATTGATTACTTTGATGTATTGTCAAAAATCATAATGACATATGCTCGCAAAAAATTAGGATGTGTTGGATGTGTCATAAGTGATATGAAATTGATTGAATAAGTCAAGAAAGTATTTATCCCATCTGAGTTAATATAAGTAGGTATCCTAAACTCTTTGAATGAGATTAAACTATCTAATTAAGTTCTTGGTCATGGAAGTTTATCAATGAGTTTATATCATACAGTCAAAGAAAGATATATCAATAATATAGGTTGGTGACACAAGTATGCAATTTGTTTGATGAGATATTAAGACAAAGATATCCTATTACACAGTAAGTGTTCATTTGAGGTTGTTTCAATTGCAAAATTACCTTCTTTCATTATGGGTTCCTTAAAGTGTTATGAGACATTAATCATGGACTTTACGCCAGTTCTCTTAATTCCCCTGAGAAAGAGGCATCAAGGGTCACACACTAATTGTATCCAAAATCTCATATTAAATCTTATCTAAATTTAATATTTAGAATAAATATTATTCACAAGACCGTGGAATAAAAATTATTTAGGTTATTTTGATCACATAAATTCAATCATCATGTTTGAGTTTAGAAATATAAGAGTTGAATATTAAATAAATATTTATCCACCGTTTATTGAATATAATATTTATTTTATTATTTATTTATTGAATAATATAATTGTATTTATTTATTTAAATAATTATTTATTATTTGAGGTTCAATAAATGTTGAGGATTAACAGACCAAGTTAATGGTCTAATGAAATGATGCATATTATTTAATATCTTTTAAATAAATAAATATTTATTTATTTAATAAATTTTATTTAAATATACATGAGTTGGTGTATTTCGAACACTCCCCTACAAACCAAAACCGGATTCATTACAAGCATCGTTCATAGTTTTTTGAATGCATATATAGTTAATTCCTTTGTGAAAATATCAACCACCTGTTCTATAGTATGGAAATATTCCAATTTTATCATTTTTAGCTTCACATGATCTCTCGGAAAATGATAATGGGTATCCATGTGTTTTCTTCTTCTACGTTGCATCTAATTTTTGGCTTGTTCAATTAGAGAAATATTATCCACATATATGATTTTGGAACCATCCAGTGGATTATTCATCCCTTTCATCATATTTCTCAACAAAATTGTAGGTTCCTGGTGCAGTGGAAGCACAGGATGGGTGTGTACCCAACTTTACAAATTGCTGTAATCGATGATTAATCCTGGATCAATACGCCGATGAATTACAGTATCCACATAATTAATCAAAGATAAAACAAAAATTATAGAACCTAGAACTGATAAGAGAGTATCAACATATTTTTTTATAACTAATTTAATTAAATTATAGAATTACCTCCAAGGTGATTCTTTCTTCATTAATGAGTTTGACGACGGGTCCGATCTTTGGATTCATTGCGATATAGAATCCAAGGGTATGAATCCTCTAATTGTGATCCACACATGATCCATGTATCTCTAGATGTCACTGAAGGAGTCTCTAGATTCTAGAACAAAAGATCCTTTCACTTGCGATGTCCACCTTTGATCGCCTCGAGAATCACTTTCAAAGCATTCTACTAGATCCGGTAGAGGAGGATCTCTCTCGTTCATGATAGTGTTCTTGGATAGGGAAGAGTTCTCTACGCTCGATATCTTTTCCCCAAGGATGTTATGCACACAATGATTAGTTAGTCGGTGGAATGACCCCTTGTCTTATATAGATAATATTAACATAATGGGGAATTTAATTCACTTGGTAATAATAAATAATTAGCACAGGTTTCATTATATAATTTATTATTTCATGTCAAAACCCCATGTCAAGTAATAATTGCAATGATATTATTTCTATGACACATGCTTAATGAATTTAATTCACCAGGTAATAATAAATAATTATCACATGTGTCATTCCTTAATTTATTATTCCATGTGAAAACCCCATATCAAATAATAATATCAACGCTATTATTTCCATCAAATGTGCTTAACTTGCATGTTATATCTAAATATTATTTAACTAAATAATATTTAATATTATTTATCATTAGACCCATAACTTGGTCCTCCAATCCTCCCCAATATTTATCTATCCTTGAATATTGACTATTTATTTATTAAATAAATATAACTGCATTATTTTCTGATAAATAAATATTCTGTCAGAAATATATTCTCTGGAATAACTAGCGATGAAATAAATGTGATCATGCATACCTGAATAATTATTAAACCATAACCAGGAATAATATTTATTCAACTTATTAAATAAATTAATTATTTAACTGAGATACTAGCTACACTTAGTGTGTGAACCTCTAGGCCTCTTTCTCATTGGTATTAGGCAAGCTTGCCTAAAGTCCAAGGTTGTTGTCTAGCAACGGTTCAAGGCACCCAAGAGAAAGAATTTGATGTTACAACAACATGTCACCTCATACAAATTATTATCATGTAATATAATCCCTTTGTACTAATATCTATAATCAATCGGGTTTCATGCAAGTGTCATTAAGCCATGTGCTCAATTTCTCATTCTTTGACTTCATGGAATTGAACTTGCCTAGAAAACACCATGTACATGGATTTAGATAGGCTATATCATTTCCATAAAAGGGAATAATATATCTACATACATAGAAGTGAAAATTCCTTTCTCATGTTATTCATTAATGCAATATTATTCATGACGCACCCAACATATCCTACCTCACCTCGAACATCATTCATCGTGGTTTTATTCAATACATCTAAGTGCACAAGTCATAATACTCATTAATAATAATCTTAAAGTCTAATGGCCAATAAACACATCTGAAAATAGGAACATACAATGACACTTATGAATGTGGATTTCCTACTGGCGGGTCTTATTCTCATAATATCCTCCTGGATATTACCAAGGGCGCACACCATGAGAAGTTACCTCAAAGTTTCATGAGTCCCCACCCCTAATATCCTGTATCATTTGTGTCCCTTCAAATGATATCATCCATCCATAGAACATATATTCAATAATAGTGTCATGGAACTTCCAAGTTCTCATCATAGTAGAGATCTGTTGTGACCTTTTATTGTGACAGTTATTCTTAGAAAATTGTCACATACTATGTTACATAGAATAACAATCATGATATGATAAGGAGTTTATTCATATGCATACAATGAATATAGGTTTATCATAAAGTACAAATAAGTTGGTATCTAGGGCACCAACTCCAATAAACTCCCACTTGAACTAGATCCAACTGCTAAAAACTATCATTCTGCTATATTTCACATGATATTAATGTGATTCATGCTCAAATTTACCCAAGTTTTTAGGGTTAAGCAGTCTCTTGTAGTGTAGCTTGCATTATCGAATCCTCAGAGACCTAAGCAGAAACCTATAGACACACACATTATAAGGACTATTTATGGCTATGAAGTGGCCAACTTGGGTTGATTTTAGATGGGTTTAAAGGCTCACTAACAGATTTAAGTTAATTCAATTTAATATAATTAGTTGATCCTAGGTTATCACTCGGGGTGGATTGGATGAATTCCTTTTTTAATGATTTCAATTTATTATATTTGAGATGGGTTCATTTAAGAAGATTAAACAACATCATCACTTACTGGTTTAATACCTCCATAATTTAATAATAATCACTTACACACTTAAAGGATTAAAGTTTTTATCACTTCAAGGTTAAGGTTCTTTAGCACTTGAAGTATGTGGCCTTAAATTCAACAAGGGAGAAGAAGTTTAAAGATCTTCAAACAAAATTATCAATTAAAAGAAGTGATTAGACATTAATGGAGTGATAAATAACATCCAATACATACCCTTGATACTCCCTTGGATCAACCCATAAGCGGGTTATCCCACCATTGATTACATGTTCTCAACAGAAGTGGAAAGTAGACTTACGAGGGTGGAATTGAAGAAGTAAAAACAAGAAAATAAAGATCACTCCACCGTTGTGTGATAAATTTCACAAGGTATGGTGTGAATAAATTCAAACCTTGAGGAAATGGTATCAACGTGATATAGATAAGAATATAATAAGAGGAAAGGAATAAATTTTATTAAGAAACTAAGGTGAATTTAACAACTTGCGTGAGAAGGAAATGCAATTAAAAACATAGAGCGACAGCATAACACTACAATGAAACCAAACACCAAAGATGCCAAACTCATCCACCAACACGACCTTAAATAGGAATATTTTAATCCTTGGGTAGAGCCTCCAATATTAAAAGTCTCCTAAATTAATTGTGGTAGGCCATAAGTTGGTGGAAAGTTGAGGGAGAGTTCATTTTTTCATCCTTGAAAAATAATCCGAGCCAACTTGCACTACTCGACAGATGTGTTCCAAAGAGCATCTAGATGGCCAAATTTAGGTGTTCCATATAAGAGAAAAATGAATATACGGATGTCCCATGATATACTATAAAATTTCATCCCACAATAGTTTATGTTTTGCGGGATATGATTAAATGTGTGGGCTGTTTTTCTGGGATGCAGAATATGGCCTATAATTTTATCTCTAAATTAGGCCGCATGAAACCCCATATAAAACTCAGAATTATCTCTTTTAACTGTGCGATGAAATGTTCCTATTGATTTCTTCTATCATCACACAAAATTTGGGCTTTATTGGGCCTGTATTGTGGGCCCCTAATTCTCATCAGTGGGCTGGTGTCCAATCTGCCTTCTCTAGAATTGTTTCCTTTCATAAATATCCCCATCATCCTTTATGAGTCCTCCATTGATCCCTGAATGAAAAATGATCATATTTAAGTTTATATCCATTTCAAAAAATATCAAATTAAAATATGGATAATTATACTCCTTAAAATTATATGAATCATTGGGCCTAAATTGGTGTACATGAAGTGCACAAATGATGAGAATGGATGTTAAAAATTAAAATCCACTAACTCGGGCCCATAAGATCAAAAATTAAAATTTAATACCATTAAAATTTAATTAACATATGTGTTTTTATTGTCTAATAACACCCCCAAACTTGATATTTTCTAGTCCCGGGCAAAATGTATCTCAACAATATGAAATTCAAATTCCCTTTTCCAAAAACATTTTAATACACAATGATCACCAAAAACCCTTATACAAAAAAATCATGAAACCCATCAAAATATCTTAATAAAAGATAGTTTTATAAGAATATCCCAATACCAAGCTCATTCCTTTGTTCAAATTCATCACTATATTTCATCCAATATCAATTAAGAGTGATGATGTGTTGTGCATCACAATAGACATGGGGGTTCATCTTTATTCAAGGCGGAAATGATGGAAGCACTAGGTGGAATCACATTTCAATATTAAGATGAGTATTCAAATTTTTTATTGTATTTTTTTTTTGTTTTTTTTTTTGCAATTATTCCATGGTAATTTAAATTGCACTCAAAAGAGTCAACCCATGTAGCGAGACTTTGCTATTGACTCCCATGCTCAAAGACCTTAGGGAACAAAGTAAATCCCACATACTCGGGCATCATCTCGAGTTAACTCAGTCAAAAACAAAGTCAAATTACCACAAGTAGAGATAAAATTACTATCTCTGGGCCAGAAAACTATGTAGTCATGATCCCCAAGTGTCGAAATCCACACATTAGGTCATTTCATTACTCTACGTGCAAATTTAATGTTTTTTAAATTTTTTTTATTGTATGATCATATTAAAACTAAAATGATCACCAAACCTATGCTATTTATTTTGGGGACCCCATGAACTCAAAATAATACCCCATTATCCAAAGGACATGCATTGTGATCTCTTTTTTTTATTTGGATGAAAATATCAATGATGAAATTTCATATTAGACAGCCACAATTTCCAAAATATATGCTCATGAAATTATAAATGGATTAAAATTAGAATCAGGGCATGATAAATTATTTGATATGCAGTTTCAAAGTGTACAATGTCTATTATCATGTTCAAGGTTAAAGAAATTTTTCTCATCCATTAAGGCACACTTTTTTTCAAATCATTCATTTCTTTGACACAAAAGCAATTTTTTTTATTTTATCTCCCCCCCAACTCAAAATAACACTATCCTTAGTGTTAAAAGAAAATAAAATTTAGAAAGGGGTAGAGACAGAGAATGGGAGTTCAAAAATGAAATTTAAAACAAGGATCATGGAATGAAGTCACCTAGTGGTTGAAGTTGAAATTCTTGTTACTCTCTTTTAATATCTTGATCTCCATGTCACTTTAATAATTCCCTAGGGGAAGAAAAAAAACAAAACAAAACAATATATATTTATTTATTTATTTATTTATTCATATAATAAAAAAAGTAAGATATAAGTATATATACAAAAATTATAGAATAAGGAAGCATTATAAGTTGTAGTTCAGTGGTAAGCGCACGCCCCTGTCTCCCTTCAGTCCTAGGTTTGAGTCCCTGAAGATTATCCAGTTGCGATGGGGTTTTCCCCACAACCTACAATGTGGCCTTTTAATTTATTAATCCTATTTTTTAAAAATTGATTCACAAAGATGAAAACCACGGTTTTCCTCCCGTGTAGTGCTTTGGTTTAATGTTGCTAGCTCGAATTAGACCCTTAATTATTTAAGTATTTTCCTCAACTAAGGTTGGTTCACACAAGTTTTCATCAACTTCATTTTTTTGGAATGGTTCAATGAATGGTTTGACTCTATGACCATTAACTTTAAAGGTTTGACCATTGGTGGGATCTTGAATTTCTACAGCCCCATGGGGGTACACCTTATGCACTATGTATGGACCTGACCATCTAGACCTCAACTTTCCTGAGTGTAAATGAATTTTATAACTATACAAAATAATAGGTTTACCTGGTACAATGTGTTTGGTTTTAAGATTTAGAGATCGGTAGGCTTTTACTTTAGCTTTATTGATCCTTGAATTTTCATAAGCCTCCATCTTAAGTTCCTCAAGTTCATTGAGATCTAATTTCCTTTTTGTTTCGGCCAATGAGAGGTCATAAATCATTTTATTAATTGCCCAAAAGGCCTTATGTTCAATATCCACTAGAAAATGGCATGCTTTACCATAAACCAACCTATATTGGGACATTCCTAAAATAGTTTCATATGCAGTTCGATAGGTCCAAAGAGTATCTAAGAGTTTGCTCAACCAATCATTCCTAGATGGATTAACAGTTTTCTCAAGAATTTATTTGATTTCTCGATTGGCTAACTTAGCTTGACCATTGGTATATGGTTGGTAAGGAGTGGACACTTTGTGAGAAATTTCATACTTGTCCATGAGTGATGAGAATGGATGATTGAAAAAATGATTTCCATGATCACTAATGATAGTCCTAGGAATTCCAAATCTAGAGAAGATGTTTTCTTTTAGGAATATAATAACAGTTTGATGATCATTGGATTTTGTGGGAATGGCCTCAACTCATTTTAATACATAATCAATAGCTAAGAGAACGTAAAGATATCTCCTAGAGTTTGGTAAGGGACCCATGAAATCAATTCCCCAACAGTCAAAGATTTCAACCACTAAGGTGGGAGTCAGTGGAATTTGATTTCTTTTTATGATGGACCCTACTTGTTGACACCTAGGACAGCTTTGACAAAATGTGTAGGAGTCCCTTGAGAGGGTGGTCTATAATAGACCACACTGAAGAATCTTATTAGATGTTTTATTAGAGGAAAAGTGACCCCCACATGCCTTACTATGATATAATTTAAGGATGGACTCTTGTTCAGATTCTGGGACACACCTCCTAATGACTAGGTCAGGACAGAACTTATAGAGGTATGGATCATCAAACACATAGTTCTTGACATCAAAAAATAATTTCCTTCAAGATTTAGTCCCTAGTAATTTTGGAATGACTTCTATAACTAAGAAGTTGGAAATTTCATCATACCATGGGCAATCCCTGATTGAATAGAGGTGATCATCGGGAAATGAATCATACACAGAAAGGTGATTTGATTTTTCTTTGAATTCCATCCTAGAGATATGATCACCTACAAAATTTTCAACACCCTTTTTATCCTTGATTGTGAGGTCAAATTCTTGTAATATAAGGACCCACCTAATCAGTCTAGCCTTAGCATCTTGTTTTTAGAAGAGGTATTTTAGTGCAGAATGGTCAGTGAACACAGTGATGGGGGATCCTAAGAGGTAGGACCTAAACTTTTTCTAAGAAAAACACAACAGAAAGTAACTCCTTCTCAATGGTGGTGTAGTTGATTTGTGCATCATTTAAATATTTTCTTTCATAATCAATGACACATGGATTTTTCTCACACCGTTGTCCTAAGACTGCTCCTACAGCAAAGTCACTCACATCACACATGAGCTCAAAAGGAATTTTCCAATTTAGATAATTCATGATAGGTGGAGAGATAAGAGCTGACTTGAGTGTAGAGAATTATTCCTCATAGCTTTATGTCCATAAAAAGGGAGAATCTTTCACCAATAGAGCACAAATTGGTCAAGAAATAGAGCTCAAATTCTTAATGAACCTTCAATAGAAACCAGTATGTCCTAATAAAGACCTCACTTCCTTGATATTTTTGAGTTATAGAAGGTGATGAATGATGTCAACCTTGGCTTTATCAACTTCAATCCCCCTAATCGAGACTAGATGTCCAAGGTCTAGTCCATCTTTAACCATGAAATGGAATTTTTCCTAGTTTAGGACTAGATTCCTTTCTTCACATCTTGACAAGACACTCTCCACATTCCTTAGACATCCCTCAAATGTATCCCCAAACACAAAGAAGTCATCCATGAAGACCTCTAGAAAATCCCCTACCATGTCTAAGAATATTCCCATCATGCACCGCTGGAAGGTTCCAGGGGCATTGAATAACCCGAAGGGCATGCGTTTGAAAGAAAAAGTGTCAAATGGACATGTGAATGTAGTATTCCTTGATCCTCTAGGGAGACCTCAATTTAATTATACCTCGAGTACCCATCTAAGAAATAGTAGAAGGTGTGACATATGACTCTCTCAAGGAATTGGTCAATGAATGGTAAGGGTAAATGGTCCTTCTTGGTAAATGAGTTTAGTTTCCTATAGTCGATGCAGACTCTCCAGCCACTACTCACCCTTGTTGGAAGAATCTCTCCATCCTTATTAGTTATCACTGTGATTCCTTCCTTCTTGGGAACCACTTGGATTGGGCTCACCCACTCACTTTCAGCTATGGGATAGATAATTCTAGCTTTTAACAATTTTAAAAGTTTCTACCTTACTACGTCCATGATATTAGGATTGAGTCTTTGTTTAGGTTGATGACATGGCTTTGAATCAGATCCTATAACAATCCTATGAGTCTTGATTAGTGGGCTAATCCCAGGAATATCAGACAAGATCCAACCAATGGATTTCTTATCTTTCTTAAGGACATATAGAAGCATCCTCTCATGATTGGATTCAAGAAAAGAATAAATGAAAATAGGATGTGTTTGATTTTCCCCTAGTAAGGCATACTTGAGTGCAACGGGAAGTTCCTTCAATTCAAGATCAGGTTGGTTCATAATTTCAGCAGAATATTGGGACATTGGATCAAGATCGATTTTGTTTCCTAGAGTTTTAGATAGAATCGAATCCCCATGTGTAGAAGTTTCAGCTACAATATTGGTTTGATCAGATTTATAGAAGGAAGTTTTATTAGTCTCCATGAAAGTGGTTTCCTAAAATGTCTCACTGATTGTTGGACCTAAGACTTCATCATAAGATCAATTTGAAAATTATTCAATCCAAGGAGATAAACTTCCTTCATGTGATCAAAGGAAATAAATCTCATCCTGACTTAAACATCCATCAAATATTCCTTGATGTTCTGTGTATTCATTATCAATGATTCATATCATGTTTACTTCATGAATGTCCTCATCATCCCCTATTTGTGAGCTTTCATTATAGATGTTCAAGTCTAGACTCATGTTTCCAAAGGTGATGGTCATGTTCCTATTTCGAACTCGGATAATAGAGTTTATTGTTGCAAGGAAAGGATGACCAAGGATGATTGGGGTTTGTTCCTTATTTTCTATGTTTGGATGGTTTTCAAGGACAATGAAGTCAGCAGGGTATATGAAGTTTTCAACCTTTACCAGAACATCCTTTAAAATCCCCTTAGGAACCATAATTATACAATCAATAAGTTGAAGTGTGATAGATGTGGGTTGGATCTCTTTTAGGCCTAACTTGCAGTACACAGCATAGGGGATGATATTGACACTAGCACCTAGGTCACACAAGGCCTTGAAAACTTTTCTCTCTCCTAGTTCAACATTGATGTAAGGGAAACCCAGGTCTTTCAACTTAGGAGGAATGGTCCCTTGAATGGTGGTACTCACATTAGAATCAAAAAGGACTTGGATTTTTTGTGAATTTTTTTTAAAAAGTGCACAAGTCCTTAAGGTACTTTGAGTAGGCAGGTATGATTTGGATCGCATCGAGAAGGGTAATGTTCAACTTGACTTGTGAGAAGATTTCCCTCAATGTTTCATCAATTGAGTCTTAGTTTTCCCCCTCATGCGTTGAGGAAATGGTGCAGGTTATGGGGTGGTTTGTTGAAGGGTTGTTTCTTTCACATTGTTATCAGTTTCCTCAGTTTGATCATGTGGTTCATTTATGTTACAACCATTATGAACCCTCAGGTAATGGGGGACGGGATGATCCCATAAGGGGCTCCGCTTAGCTTTATCTCTCCCCTGTCGCTGCCCTCCTCCCCTCCGCCTCCTCTGGCCAGATCTTCTTCCCTCAGCATTCTGCTCGGTGCGTTCGTGGTGTGGCCACTTCCAGTGGCATGGGCTCGTCTTCATCCTCGGTGATATGTATCACTCTTGACCTTATTCTCGCTCTAATATCAAATGGCTAGGGTTTTCCAAGGTGGCGCGGTGTTGGGCCAGGGTACGGGTCTCAGATGTGGTGGTTTGGGGGTGTCGTCTCGAGCGTTTTGGAAAATATGATCCTCTGGTGCGTCTCTGAAGGCGGTGGTGATATATGGTTCAATGTCCCCCGACGGGGCTCCTTTTAGCAAGATCTGATGTTTGGGAGGCCTCTTTTTTTTGTTTGGTTTGTGGTTTTCATCTCTAATCATGTTTCTGGTTTTCGATGTGCGGTGTCCGTGGAGGCGTGAGGTGTCATTTCCGTTTAGGTCTACGTCAAGCCAGCTCGGTGTAATGTCGGTCCTGAAGGAAGGTATGCTTTGAAATTAATGTTTGTTCTTTGTTTCTTAGTGGCACGTCCTGTGGTGGATCTCTCCAGTTTCATCGTTCTTTTGATTTTCGCCTTTGAGGATGGATTTGGTACTTGTTCTCTTTGTGGATGGCGACCTTCAGTTGTGGATTCAGCAACGATTATGGGGATTGATTTTTGTTCATCAGATTTTGTTAGGTTTTTCTTCTTTAATGTTTTCATTGGAGTTGTTTGAATATCTAGTTGTTGGTTTTGTTCATCCTTGAGTTCGATGGATACTATTTGTGGCATGATTATCTGTCGGATGGTGATGGCGAGGATGTTGGTGTTCAGTGGTGTTGTGGCGGTGGGCATCAATGATGAGGACGTCGTCTGTGTGTTCCAGTTTCGAGCGATGAAGATGATGATCGGGGTGAGTTGTCGATGTGATGATGATGGGCCAATGAAGATGTCAATTCTGTTCTCATTGGTGACCTACTCTGATTGGAGACGTGAGAAAGGTTCACGGCTCGATGTGTTTGTGACGCGAGGTGGACGCGTGGCATGGGTTTTGTCAATTTGCGCTCGAAATTTGAATTTTGGGAAATTTTGAATTTTGAATTTTGAAATGTGTGTGGAATGTTGGGTACCGCTTTTGTCTGTACGATTACTGGTAACCCATAAACCAGCTTTTTAGAAAATGAAAAAAATGGCTTTGGAGGGATCATGTGGTTCATTTTAATTTTTATTAGAGTTTGAAGATTCACATGGTTTCTGACTTATTTGTTCAGATTTCTCAATTGATTTCCCACTTCTTAAAACTGTCACAGCCTTTAGTTGTTCATGAGTTGTTTGAGTGAAACTTGACTCTCCTCATACAGTTTGTTGTGAAATGGCTTGTGTAGACATGGGTGCCTCTCTAGTTTTGATGGTTTTAAGTTCTTGTTTTAAGGAAGAGACTTCCGAGTTCATCCTTTCCATTTGTTTGCACAATTGTTCTTGTAGGCTTTGTGGAACAGTTTGGGTTGGTGCTTGAGAAGATTGGTTTATCCTAGGGGGATATTTTGGAGGTGGGATGGTTTTTTGAAAATGGACCGGTGGTTATTGGTATTGGATAGGTTGGGTTTGGAACTGGTTATGGGTTTGGTAGTTCTAATGGGGGTAAGGATTTTGTCCCTATGGTTTGCTAGGTTGTTGGTTATCTTCCTAGCAGAAGACTGGGTGGTCATACCATGGGTTGAAGGTGTTTTGGTATTGAGGATTTTGAATGTTCAAGACATTTACTTCCACTGGGGGTACTCCTAAAAGAACATCCTTGATGGATGGAATGGTTGGGAAGTTGTCTGTTTTATGGTCATGTTTGTCACAAATTGTGCAAATAGGGTCTACAGTTTGGATTTCATGGACTTTCCTAAGGTCTATCTCTTCAACCTTCCTAGAGAGCGCTACAAGTTTAGCCCTAAGGCTTTCCTCTTCTATAAGTGTATGAATTCCAGTAGTTCTTTGTGGCTTTTCAGAATAAGGTGAAGTTCCCCATGTTTGGTTTTGTTCAGTAAGGTTTTCCAGATACTCGTAAGCATCATTTGGGGATTTGTTTTTAAAGGTTCCATTACACATCATGTCAATGAATTGTTTGTTCTTCGGACCCAACCCTTCATAGAAAATTCCAAATTGTTCTGGGATTAAAAATCCATGGTGAGGTACCATGTTGAGTGTGTCTTTGAACCATTCCCATGTTTCATAAAATGACTCTCCCTCTTTTTCAAAAAAGTTTTGGATGCTCTTTTTAAGTGAAATTGTTTTGTGGTGGGGAAAGTATTTTTTATAGAATTCTCTTTGTAATTGGTCCCAAGAGTTGATGGATGATGGTCTCAAATTTCTTAGCCAATTTTTAGATCGATCCTTTTAAATAAAAGGAAATAGCCTCATCTTAGCCGATTCTAGTTGACGTGGGGGACACATGGTTTCTACAATGTCATTGTACTCCTTGAAGCGAAGGTAGGGTATCTCGGACTCCATTCCATGGAATGTGGGAAGGTGGTTTAGGACATGGGGTTTAAAGATGTAGTTGGAATATCCTAAGGAATTATGCCTAATGCATGAGGTGGAATTGGTCCAGGCATGTGTGAGGTAGTCATTCATGGTTTGATCGACTGTATTCCCCATGTTTGGGGCTGCCTCATTTGGATTTCCATTTTGGTTTCCACCTGGGTTTATGAGTTGGTTTCTTTGAAGACCTTCCATTGAAATGGGCTCAATTTTTGACTCTAAAGTATCAAATAGATTAGGATCTAATGGAAACAATCCCCTAGGTTCACTTGACTCCCCTATCCTAGTTCTTTCCACCCTAACTAGTCTGTTTTAATTATCACGGGTGTAGGCGAACATGCGCTAAAAAGAAAAAAACGAGAAATGAAAAAGATAAGAGATATTGGGTGAGAATAGAAGAATGGGAGAGAGGAAATAAGGTTTTGGCCTAAGGTACTTACTTGGTCTTCGGTAACGGTTCCAAAATTTGATTCGCACTCAAATTTACCCATGTTTTTAGGTTTAAGTGGTCGCTTGTAGTGTAGCTTGGGTTGTCGAATCCTCAGAGACCTAAGAAGAAACCTATAGACACGTACATTCTAAGGACTATTTTTGGCTATGAATTGGCCAACATGGGGTGATTTTAGATGGGTTTAAAGGATCACTAATAGATTTAAGTTAATTCAATTTAAGATAATGAGTTTATCCTAGGTTATCGCTCAGGGTGGATTAGATGAATTCCTTTTTTAATGATTTCAATTTCTTATATTTGAGATGGGTTCATTTAAGAAGATTAAACAACATCATCACTTACTGTTTTAATACCTAAATACTTTAATACTGATCACCTACACACTTGAAGGGTCAAAGTTATTATCACTTCAAGTTTAAGTTTCGTATTAGCACTTGAAGTGTGTGGCCTTAAATTCAACAAGGACAAAGGAGTTTAAAGATCTTCAAACAAAATTGTCAATTAAAAGAAGTGATTAGACATTAATGGAGTGATAAATAACATACAATCCATACCCTTGATACTCCCTTAGATCAACCCATAAGCACTTTATCCCTCCATTGATGACATGTTCTCAACGGAAGTGGAAAGTAGACTTATGAGGGTGGAATTGAAGAAGTAAAAACAAAAAAATAACGATCACTCCACCGTTGTGTGAAAAATTTCACAAGGGATGGTGTGAATAAATTCACACCTTGAGGTATTGGTGTAAATGTGATATATAGAATAATAGAATAAGAGGAAATTAAGAAGTTTTATTAAGAAACTAAGGTGAATTGAACAACTTACATGAGAAGGAAATGTGATTACAAACACAAAGTGACAGCATAACACTACAATGAAACCAAACACCAAAGATGCCCCAACTCCTCCACCACCACTGCCTTAAATAGTAATTTTTGAATTCTTGGGTAAATCCTCCAATATTATAATTCTTATAAATTAATTTTGGTAGGCCATAAGTGGGTGGAAAGTTGAGGGAGAGTTGATTTTTAGATCCTTGACAAACAATCTGATCCAACTTGCATGACTCGACAGATGTGTTCAAAAGAGCATCTAGATGGCAGAATTTTGGTGAGAAATAGAAGAGAAAAATCAATATATTTATTTCCTATGATATCCTGTAAAATTTCATCCCACGATATTTTATGGTTTGTGATATATGATTAAATGTGTGGGATGTTTTTCTGGGCCGCAGAATCTGGCCCATAATTTTATCTCCAAATTGGTCCGCATGAATAACCATTTAAAACTCAGAATTAGCTCTTGTCACTATTGTATTAAATGTTCCTCTTAATATATTCTCTCATCCCACAAAATTTGGGATTTATTGGGTGTGTATTGTGTGTCCCACATTCTCATTAGTGGGATGATGTCCAATCTGCCTTCTCTAGAATTGTTTCCTTTCATCACCAAATATCCACATCATCCTTTATGAATACTCCATTGATCCCTGAATTAAAAATGTTCATATTGAAGTTTAGATATATTTCTCAAAATATAAAATTGAAATATGGATAATTATATTCCTTAAAATTAGATGAATCATTTGGCCAAAATTAGTGTACCTTAGGCATGAAGTGCACAAATGATGAGAATGGATGTTCAAAATTAAAATCCACTAAGTCAGGCCCATAAGATCAAAAATGAACATTTAATACCATTAAAATGTAATTAACATATGTGTTTTTATTGGATAATCATCGTTCTTCTACTAAGACATGACTTTAGTCAAGGCATCGATCACATTCTCTTATGTGGACACTCTACTCATTATAAATTCACCCCTTTGATAGAAATATCTCAAGAGGATACTTTCAGAGTATGTGCTTTGTTCGTTGATCTTCCCTTGGCACTTTTTCAAGATACACCGCTGCAGTATTATCATAATACAATATAATGGTATCTTTACTTCTAGGTACCACATCAAGATCCTAAACAAAGTTCCAAATCCAGATGGCTTCCTTGGCTGCATCAGAAACCGCTATATATTCGGACTCTGCTATAGAATCAGTGACAATTGGTTGCTTTGAACTCTTGCAACTCACAACTCCTCCATTGAGACAGAAAACATATCCTGATTACGACTTCACATCATTTTTATCTTTCAAAAAACTAGCATCATTATACCCTCTAATGACAAGGTCTTCATCACCTCCATACACCAGGAACATATCTTTAGTTCTTCTCATATACTTAAGGATGGTCTTTACAATAGTAAAATGTTGTTCTCCTAGATCTACTTGATATCTTCCTACCATGCTCAATGCATAGGCAACATCAAGTCCGGTATATAACATGGCATACATGATAGATCCTATCGCTAAAGTATATAGAATCTTACTCATCCTATCTTTCTCATGTTGTGTCTAGGGACACATTTTCTTGGAAAGATGTATACCATGTGACATTATAACCAATCCCCTCTTGGATTTTTCCATACTAAATATCTTTAGTGTATGGTCAATGTATGTACTTTGACTTATTCCAAGCATCCTCTTGGATCTATCATGAATGATCTTGATCCCTAGAATGTAGGATGCTTCACCTAAGTCCTTCATGGAGAAGCACCTGTTCAACTAGTCCTTGACTAACTGGAAGACTATTATATCATTTCCAATAAGAAATATGTCTTCAACATACACTACTAGGATAATGACCTCATTCCCATTAAACCACTTGTAAACACATGGATCACATTAATTCTTAATGAAACCAATTTATCTTATAGATTCATTAAATCGAATGTTCCATGACCTGGATGCTTTCTTTAATCCATAAATGGATCTTTGCAACTTGCATAACCTTTTAGCATCACCTGGTGTCAAAAAACCTTCTGATTTTTTCATATATACATCTTTCTAAAGGTTCCCATTAAGTAATGGAGCTTTGATATCCATCTGCCAAATCTCATAATCATGGAAAGATGTTATGGAAAGTATGATTCTTATGGATTTAAACATGGAAACTAGTGAAAAGGTTTAATCTTAGTCAATTCTTGATGTTTTTTAAACCTCTTGGCCACTATCCTTGCTTTATAGGTACTAAATTGACCTTTCATTTCCAATTTCTTCTTGAATACCCATTTACACTGAATAGGATTTACATCAATTGATGCATCAACCAGAACCCAGACTTGGTTATGATACATGAAATCCATCTTAGAATTCATTATTTCTATCCATCTTGTAGCTTCTGATCTTTCTACTTCTTCCGTGTAGGAGAGAGGTTCATTATTTTCCAACAATAATGAGTCACCATCCTCAGGGAAAAGGAAACCATATCTCTCTGTTTCCCTTACCTATCTTGTACTCCTACACAGTACTTGTGTTTCAGGAACTACCTCTTCCACAGGGACCTATGGAACTTGTTCTTATACCAACTCATGTGTATCTTGAGCATAAACTTCATCAAAGTCAATATTTCTCTCACTATCCTTTTTGAGGATGTTCTCCATCTCAAGAAAGATAGCATGTCTAGAAATGGTCACTTTATTGTCTGAGGGGTTGTATAGGTAGTATCCCTTTGTTTCCTTGGGATACACTATAAAGATACACTTTGTGCCCTGTGTTTCTAGTTTATTTCCTAATAAATCCTTAACAAACACCTTTCATCCCCATACACGTGTATGTGACAAATTGGGTTTCTTTCCACTCCATAGCTTGAAGGGAATCCCATTTTACACCTTAGTTGGTACTTAGTTTAATGTGTATGCCATAGTTTTCAATGCATATCCCCAAAAGGATAATTGAATATCTGCATGACTCATCATCAACCTTACCATGTCTAATAAGGTATGGTTCCTCATTTCATTAACACCATTCCACTATGGTGTATAAGGTGGACTGAGTTGGGATAGAATCCCAAACTCCCATAAAAGTTCGATGAACTCTTGGTTAAGATATTCCCCACCTCAATCCGATCGAAGCATCTTTATCTTGTTACCAAGATGATTCTCTACTTCATTCTTTAACTTCTTGAATTTATCAAAGGACTCGTACTTATACCTCATTAATTAGACATAGAAATATATACTCAAGTCATCAGTAAAGGTAATGCAGTAAGAATATCCACCTCTATATTCTACTTTAAATGGTCCACACACATCAGTGTGTACTAATCCTAGAAGCTCTGTGGCTCTTTTACCCTATCCACCAAATTTTGTTTTAGTCATTTTACATTATAAACAAGTGTGACATCTATCAAGTTTTTTTAGCTTAGAAGAGTCTAAAGAACCATCTTGAAAGATATTTTTTAGGTGCTTCTTGTTTACATGACCAAGGCGATGATGCTACAACTGGGTGTTATATAAGTCATGTGAACTTGGTTCATTATCAATTTCCAAAACTTGGTTCTAATAATTTAATACATACATACCATTATTTTAATGTTCCATACCATAACATATGTTGTCCTTATAAAAGTAACAATATTTATTTCCAAATATATCTAAACTCGATACAGAAATTATGTTCTTGGTAACACTGGGTACATAATAAAATCCATGTAAAACCAAAATCATTCCCATCAGTAATGTGAGGTGATAGTCACCAATGGAAAGAGCAGCTAGACTCGCACCATAGATAGCTCGTAGATCCACCTCTCCTCTGAAAATTTTCTGTAATCTACTTGGTTCCTGCATTTGAATACAGATGTGAGTCCCACAAGTTTTATCTAATACCCAATGTGTAGAAAGTGAAAGATTGAACTTCATAACAAATACACATTTTGCTTCCCCTTTCCTCTAGGTGTAGTTCCTCTTCTATTGGCCTGACTTTCCACATGAAAATCATACTACCTCCTTTTCCTTTCCCTTCCTATGGGTATTTTCTTCTTGGTTGGATGGTGCTCGAAGTATTTTGATTATTTATAATTCTTAGGCCCCTTTGCCTTGTCCTTCCTCTTCCTATTCACCATTAGGACTGTGGGTTTTTCATGCCCCATGTTCTTATCCAATTGTTGGATCAAGGTAAGAAGCTCCGATAGAATATTCTCATTATTGTTCATATTATAATTCACAATAAAACTAGAGAAGGTTTTAGGAAGTGATGATAGTATGAGATCTGTATGCAAATCATCTGGGAATTTAATCCCTAAGATGTCCAGATGCTCAATGTTTCTAATAATATTGACTACATGTGGTCTAGTTGGCACAGACTCTCCATGCTTAGTAGTGAACAAAGTGTTATAGATCCCATACCTCTCCTGTATTTCCTTCTCTTGGTAGAGATCTTTAAGGTGAGACATCATGTTATAAGCATCCATTTCCTCATGTTGCTTCAAGAGCTCATTGTTCATGGATGATAGCATGAGGCACTGAACATCTGTAGCATCATTCAGATGTTTCTCATACATAGAGATTTCCTCATTACTCACCTCATTTCAAGGTGCAACTAGTACATGATCTTCCAGCACATAAATTTTCCTCTCATGGTGAAGGATAACATGAAGGTGCCTTTTCCACTCTTGTAAATTAGCACTGGTGAGAAGGTTTTTCTTCTCGATTATTGGTTGAAATGATATTATTGATGTTATTTTGATTTTTGTTTCTAAAAATTAAAATTTACATAGTTTTATCACATTATATTGATAAATATAGAAAAATAAATAAATTAATATTTATTAGTCTCCCACTATTTTGTCAAAACACAATAGCCCTCACCATTGGATTCAGAATATCATGTTGTTTGGACATTCTAGCAACAAGGACCCATATTTACCTTTGCATTTCCCCAAATAGGGTTAGTCAAGAAACTTGAAAAGTTTTAGGTATGCATTCTAAATTCCAACTACATTAACTCACAGCTCCTTGATCTATTGAGTGGACTCCCCAATCCTCAAATCCTTAATTTTGGATTTACTCAACCTTTGCCTCTCAGTTACACCAAGTCCTACTAGGGCAGTCAACAATTGACGTAAACTAAGTTAAGTAAACCCAAAACTTCAAATTAGAATTCCTAGATAATTAAAAGCACCCCAACTATGGTTGTTCAATCACTTTGAACTATGGTTAGATTCTAATCGAAGTAATGGAAGGCTATACCAACTTGATATTTAATTGATGGATTTTATCCTTTATGTGTAAATTTACACTTATTATATTTTCATATGATTTTTAATGTTAAATGGGATATACTTAATTGATTAACCATGTATAGATAATATTTATGCATAAGCCATTTTTATTTTAGTTCCATCTTGTATGCTTTTTAGTTCATTAATTATGTGATCACATCAAACACCCATAATGAATAACCATACAACTGAAATAAATAAAATAAAGGGTATGATCATGATCTTTACTATTAGTTAGTTTATCTAGCAGTTGATAAAATAACCTTGACCTAGGTGAGAAACAACTTGAACTATTTAAGGTTTGTGTTTATATCTTTCCACCTATCCACCTTTGAATCTCCTCATATTGGTTTTTCCTCAGATCCTAACTTGAATCGCCTCCACTAGATTGGTAGCTCCATCCATTACATATGATTTTTACTCACACACAGGTGATGGGTAAAAGGGGGTTTACATAAAAGAAACCATGGGTATGCAGGCCCTACATATTAATGAGGAGAAGGCATGCAGGACAACAATTTTAATAAATAAATTAAAAAGGGAACTAATCACATGCAAAGTTTTGGTCTAGATCATGATCATCCACATACATGCAATGAATTATGAATTTAATAAAACTAGCATTAAATTATTTAATCATTCTTATTAAGATAAATTATGCTCAAATCTATTAATCATTATCATTAATTAATCAATCCTTTTTATCTTAATCATTTTCTGAATTTCCTTGAGATTCTCATCCATAACCTTGTACGTAACCTATACCTTAGAAGAAGACTGGTGAATACCCATCCAAAACTACCCAGCATGTATTTATACTCGTATACACTTTATTCTTTGTGATATGTAGCAAGCACGCATAATTATAATTCTAATACGACTCATACATGATGTGCATATATTTGAACATTACACAGATGTTAATTAAACATTTATATATATATATATAACACCTATCACATGTTATGTCTCAGCTTTACACCAAAACTAAGGTATGTGTCTCAAGGGTTACATAAAATAATAATAAATTTTAAAATATGTGTAATCTGGAAGTAGTACACGTTGTGTAGATCTGACTACACGGCATGTACCCTCCTCATAGTCCATCCGAAGTACCTTCCTGGGGAAATAACATGTGAGGTGTACTTCATAAATCTTTGGAGTACACATTGTTTCCATTGGGGCACATGCCATATAGACTCTACGTTACATGGTCACCAGCTAGGCAATCCATGTATGGGACACACGGCTTAACCCTGACCCAAAGGGACTACACACCGTGTCTAGTGGGACATACAGCATGTAGTCCGACTGAACATGTGCCAGTCTGTCCTGGTCAACAAGTGGTGTAAGAATTAACTATGTCGTGTTTCATTAAGGCACATGTCTTGAGTAATTTCTAAATTACTCCTGATGCATTGAACATAAATACATAGCGTGTAGATCTGACTACACGGCATGTATTATTGTGTTATTTGGACAGAACCATCAGTGCCTCCTTATGATATCCTCAATTTAATTTTAATCATAAAATTATTTGTTTCTATTAGATTTGCGATAAATTATAAGGGAGTAATAGATCTCAAAATTCATATTACAAGAACAATTAAATATGAATTGACAAACTAAATTATTAAAGCATAAATCATCAACGAATTATTTAAATAATTATAAATGAAAATATAACCTCCCTCTAATATCACTTGTAGGTTCTGGGCATAGCATAAGCGCAGAATGGGCATGTACCCCCAACTTATCAAATTTCCATAATCTATGATTAATCGGAGATCAATACGATGATGAACGCTAGTATTCACATAATTTAATTAAAGATAAAATACTAATGAGAGAACCCATAACCAAGAAGTGAGGATTTAAATATTTTCTTTATAATTAATTTAATTAAATTATATAATTACCTATAAGGTGATTCTTCCTTTGTTGATACGTTTGACCACAGGTCTGAGGTACGGATTTTTTTTTTATGTAGAATCCAAGTATATGAATCCTCTAGCAGTGATCCACACATTCTACATGTATCTCTAGACATCACCGAAGGAGTCTCTGAGTGCTAGCATAGAAAATCCTTGATCTTTTGATGTCCTCCTTTGATTTCCTTGAGAATCGCTTCCAAAGTGTTCTCCTAGATCTGGTGGAGGAGGATCTCTCTCATTATTGAAAGCGTTCTTATATAGGGAAGAGTTATCTAGGCTCAAGATCGTTTCTCCAAGGATATTGTGCACACAATGATTAGTTAACTGGTGGAATGACCCCTTGTCTTATATAGAGAATAATAACATAATGGGGAATTTAGTTCACCAGGTAATAATAAATAATTAGCACAGGTGTCCTTATGTAATTTATTATTCCATGTGAAAACCCCATGATAAATAATAATATCAATTCTATTATTTCCATGACATGTGATTAATGAATTTAATTCACCAGGTAATAATAAATAATTAGCACAGGTATCATTCCTTAATTTATTATTCCATGTGAAAACCCCATGTCAAATAATAATATCAATGTTATTATTTCCATGACATGTTATTAGCTTACATTTTATATTTAAATATTATTTAACCAAATAATATTTAATATTATTTCTCAGCAGACACATAACTTGGTCTGCCAATCTTTCTCAATATTTACAAAGCCATGAATAATGAATTTTTATTTATTAAATAAATATAACTGCATTATTCGCTAATATATAAATATTTCTTCCACAATATATTCTCTCGAATAACTAGCAAAAAAATAAATGTGATTAGGCATACTTGAATAATTATTAAACTAAAACTATGAATAATATTTATTCAATTTGTTAAATAAATAAATTATTTAATTGAGATACTTGTTACACTTAGTGTGTGACCCTCTAGGAATATTTCTTGTTGTCATTAGGCAGGGTTTCCTAAAGTCCAAGATTATTGTCTAACAATGGGTCAAGGAACCCAAGAGAAATAATTTGATATCGCAATGACATGTCACCTCATATAAACACTTATCGTGTAATATAATCCCTTTGTCCTGATATCTCCAATCAAGCAGGTTTCATGCAAGTGGCATCAACCCATGTGCTCGATTTCTCATTCTTTGACTTCCCGGAATTGAACTTGCCTAGAGAACACAATGGACATGGATTTAGTTAGGCTATATCATTTCCATCAAAGGGCCAAAGATATCTACTTCCATAGAAGTAAAAAATCCTTTATCGCATTATTATTTAATGTAGTATTATTCGTGATGCACCCAACATATCCTAGAATGACATGAATATTTTTCATCATCGTTTTCATCAATACATCTAAGTACACGAGTCATAATAACCATTAATAATAATCTTAAAGTCTAAGGACCAATACACATGTCCGCAGATAGGAACATTCAATGACACTTATGAATGTGTATTTTCTACTGGTGGTTCTTGTTCTCATAATATCCTCCTGGATATTACCAAGGGAGCACACCATGATAAGGTGACTCAAAGTTTCATGAGTCCCCACCCCTGATAGTCTGTATCATTTGTTTCCTTTCAAATGATATCATTCGGCCATAGAACATATATTCAAGAATAGTGTCATGGAACCTCTTGGTTATCATCATAGCAGGGATCCTCTATGACCTTTTAGTGCGACATCTATTCTTAGGACATTATCACATACTATGCTACACATAAGAACAATCATAATGTGATAAATATTTTATTAATATTAATCCAATGAATATAGGTTTATCATAAAGTAAAAAGAATTTGGTTTCTATAGAACCAAATCCAACACACATTCCTTCACAAAAAGTGGACGTTGCTGCTACGTACTCTACTTTACATGTAGATAGAGAGACCACACTCTTCTACCTTGAATTCAATGTGGAAGTAGTTTTTCCAAGAAAGAATACATATCTAGTTTTTCTTTTTCTTTCATCTTGGCCACCTTCACTATCTGAGTGTCCATATAGCTTTTCTTCATCGTTGTATAGATAGAAAAGTCCAAATTCCATTTTTCTTTTTATGTACCTAAGGATTCATTTTGCGGCTAGACAATGTGATTATTTTGGCACTTCCATGTACCTGCATAGAATCCCAACATTGTAGAAAATATTTGGCCTTGTGATTGTGAGGTGCATGAGGATTCCGATCAGACTCTTGAACAAAGTTGAGTCAACGATTCTTCCTTCTCTATCTTTTTTCAGTTTTAAACCCATTGTTACAGGATTTTTTACGGTGTTTCAATTGGCCATATTTAATTTTCAGGCAATTCTTTATCATACTTCTTCTGAGATATATATATATGCCACCATGTTGTTGCTTCACTTATATGCCCAGAAAAAAGGACTTGAGACCTTTGTCAGTCATCTCGAACTCCTTAAACATGGCCTTCTTGAATTCATCGAACATCGGTTGGTTGTTCCCTATAAAAAATCATCAACATACAAGCATGATATAAGCATATTTCCACGATCATTCTTTTTGATGTAAACTGTATGCTCATATGGACATTGGGAAAACTGTTCTCTTGAAGATAATTGACAAAGTCTGCATTAAAATCATGTAGATCTTGCTTCAACCCATAGAGATATTTCTTCAATTGATACACCTTGTGGTCCTCTCCTTATATAAAAAATCCTTTAGGCTGGTCAACATAGACCTCTTCTTTTAGGATTCCATTCAGGAATGTTGATTTCACATCCATTTGGTAGATCATCCAACTATGATGGACATCATGTAAGATAATAATCCTCGTAGTGTCAAGGCGAGAAATAGGAGTGATTAATTCTTCATAGTCTACCCCATACTTATATTTATACCCCTTTACTACAAACCTTTCCTTATAGTGATTGATTTCTCCATCAACATTTTTATTAATCTTGTACATCCATTTGGCACTGATGCTTTTCTAGATTTTTGGAAGTGTAGTTAGCTCCCATGTGTTGTTTTTCTCTATGGCATGGTTTTCTTATTTTATAGTGATTCTCCATAATTCTTCTCTTATGTCTTCCTAAAACATTAGAGGCTCATGATCTGCATATAGCTAGAAAATATCTACCTCTTCAATTTTCTCATAGATACTTAAGCTCTTCATTTTTATAGTCTCCATGGGTGAGGATGAGATGGTTGTATTTTGACATGATGGACTGCTTTCTGGAGTGATGGAATGTGCTCTTGGACTTTTATCAATTGATGATGTTCCTGAGGAAGGTGTTGTGGGTGTTTGATCCTGTTGATCATTCCTTTATTTAGGATCTTTTATTTTGACTGAAATATCTTTGTTTGATTCTTCATTATTCCATTTCCAAGCTTATTCCTCACTAAATATCACACCTCTACTCACTACTACTTTATTTGTTAGTATATTGTAGAGTTTGTAGGATTTAGATGCTTCACTGTAGCTGATGAAGATGCAATTTTTACCACGATCATCAAGATTCCTTCTTATTACTTATGAAACTTGAGTTTAGCTGACACACCCAAAGATTCTTAAGTGCACCATGGTTGGTTTGTATCCACTACACACCTCTTATGGTGTCAAATTTATGATGCTCTCGGTTGGACACTGATTGAGCGGGTAGGTAGTACATGCAACTGCCTCTGCCCAAATGCTCTTTGGTAAGCCTTTCTCCTTCAGCATGGTCCTCATCAAGTTGAGGATGGTGCAGTTATTTCATTATTCAATGTCATTATATTGTGGCATGTAGGCTGTAGTGTATTATTGTTTGATGCCTTATTCCCTATAAAAATTTTGAAATTCATTTGAAGTGTATTCTCCACCTCTATCAGACCTGATTACTTTGATTTTGTGACCACTTTCTACTTGAACACGGGTTTTGAAAATTTTAAAGATAGAAAAAGTGTAAGAATTTTCTTTGATTCAATACACCCAAAGATTTCAGTTGAAATCATCAATGAGAGTAATAAAATACTTATTACCTACAAGTTAGGGTGTTTCAAGTGGTCCAAAAATATCAGTGTGAACCAACTGAAGTGGTTTCTTTTCTCTTCTGGACACTCCACTTGGGAAGGAATTCTTTTGTTGCTTACCGAGTGTACATTCCTCACATACATGATTTGAAACTTCAATCACTGGAAAGCCACGCACATTGCTTGATGAGGATAAAATTTTAAGGCCACTGAAATGGAGATACCCAAAGCATAGATTCCATATTAATGAGTCATTTATCATGAGTCCAAAAAGACACTCCTCAACTTTTGTGTTAATATTCAGTAGAAATATGTAATTCTTCTCTATTTGGACTTGAGAAACAAGTCTACTATAATCATATCCTATAGAAAAAAAGAGTTCTTTATGTGTATGACATACCCATTCTCAAGTAGTCGGCCAATACTCATGATATTATTTTTCATGTTTGGTATGTAATACACATTAGATGTGTAATTTGACTCATTCTTCTAATAGATTTTGATATTACTTTTTCCAATCATAGGTACCCTTGATGAGTCATCAAAACTTCTTCTATGAGTTCCTAGAATAATTATTTTTTACCAATCATATGGTTTCTTGCACCCATGTTGAGATACCACACATCTGGCCATTCACATGCCTTTCCTTGTGTGAGGAGGAGTGTGGTGACTTCTTCTTCATGATGGGATGCTTCAGTATAGTTGGATTGTTCATCTTGATCCATTTTTCTCCAACACTAAGAATCATAATGGTTTAATTTCTTTCAATTATGGCATTTAATGTTCTTTGTGTTTCCACGACCATGAGTGAATCGGTTTCCACTATTTCCTCTTCCATGGAAGCTCGTAATTTTTTTTTTTTTGTTGATGGTTTGAATGATATTTGCGCCCTCTTCCTCTTGTATGATTACTAATTCCATAAATTCCTAATTGTGTTTGGTCATTCTTTTTTTCTTGTATAGTCAACTTAGACTCTAAGGAATGATCAAGTGTTGAACTCGCGTTCTTTTTCATTTATTACTCATGCACTTGCAATGATCCCATCAATTATTATAACGACCCATACTTTACATACATTGTTAATACTTCAAAATTGAATCACACTTATTACAACATATGACAAAACCACAAAGGACCGTATAGGTATAGTGTCTTTAGAAACTGGGAAACATAAACAACTGGTTCATAAATCTTCTACAGTGTCTCCCATTTATTTCATCATATCTAGGGTCCCTTTTAGCATATTCTACTTAATATCCATCTTCCTGACCTGGGGAAAATAAAACATACAAAAAGGGTGAGCTCAAATGCTCAGCAAGGGCAAATAAAGGAAATAAAAATCATATCATATCTTTTTGAAAATCATAACCTGCAAAAGAGATCATAATATCTTAACATGGAATAAATCATAGAAGTGAAAATGAGATCCCCATAATCATAACATAAAACTTGAAACTTTGTGGCATGCACACATAATCATAGAGAATCATTTCTTGTTAGTCAAGACTCATTGCCAAGACTATCTTAGTGAACAAAGTCCCTTTCTGAACCGAGTCACCCTCGTTTCAGTCCTGTTTCACTGAACCGGTATAACCTACCATTCCAGCCATGTCTATCTCATGAGATATAAAATCTTTACCCAATGCATTGGAGGGAGATATAGGTCCCACCCATCTCATAATGATACCATTCTTATGTGTGCCACAAAATCATAAATCATACATCATTGCATAACCCATGTAATACAAATGGTAATCTTAAACATAATGACATCATAAAACAATTCATAAAGGAATTCATAAAAATAATTCCATCACAACATAATCAAATCAATGAAATAATAGGGATAAAATAGAACCCTTTATTATCTTAGATGGAAAATAATTTTGATAAAACACTTGAACTCCATTCTTGAGGAAAATATCCTTTCTACTTCAAAAACACTTTTCTTTTCTTGACATGTCATATAATTATAAACTAAAAGAAGTTGATTAAAAATAAACTAGAAAACTTATAAAGGAAGCTTCTTGGAAATAATGTTTTAAAAATCCATTCATGCCGTATAAGTTAAAAAAAACATTCTTCCCGTACTTTTGTCAGAAAAGTCAAAACGTACCTCGTACGAAAAATGACAAAATATTCCTTTCATATCTTTTACAAAAACTTAAAGAAGGGTAAAATTGGATATAAACTATTGTAGAAGGATGGAAATAATATTACATATTGAGGGAACATGTATGTGGATGATAAAATACACCCCAGTAAATACTAAAGTATAAACAATCTCGGATAAAAATGAGATTGTGATATTTCCCTTACCTTAGGTCCGATTTGCTTTGTACGTGTCCGAAGCTCCTGTATAATGGTTTAAATAATGTTATTGACTTATTCCAGAATCATACATATTGATATGATATCATATATGGTCATATTCTTAGCTTCTTATTAGTAATATTTCATTGTTACTTGTTACTCGGGTCTTTATTGCCTTTTGTTCTTATGCGTGTTTTGCCGAATAAATTCTTATTCTTATTTTAAGGTTATAGATACCTTATATCCAGAATGGTATTAGTGTAACATATATCATATTTATTCATTCAATTCATTTATATAATTACTATGTAATGATGATCATGTAGAACGAGTCGCATCACATCGTGGAGACGGTATTCCGTACGTACGCACGAGCGATGATATTGTTCCCATGATCGTGGAATTGTATTTAAGTGTATTTATACTATTTCAGTATCAATATAAATTTATAATAATCATATATAGTTACTCATTACACCATTATACCCATCCTTGTAAGATGATGATGGAAAATAGATTACACCACGGCGTGGAGACGGTATTCTGTACGTACGCACGCGCGATGATTTCATTTTTCCGTAGGATGGATAGAAGGTGAATTAGGGTTGTTTCATATTTATAATAACATATCAGTATGTAAGTAATACTGATGTTATTACTTTATCACGAAACAACAAAAGAATAAGAAGTTGAAGAAGAAAGAAATTGAAAAGATCGGTAATGGATATTACCTCTTCTTTGAAACGCCTCTTTGAATCCTCCACTTAGGGAACTAAGATTGGTCTTTGAAGAAGACCAGGACCTCTAGGATTATTCTAGTGAAGTGGATAAGGGATTTTGGTAGGGTTTGGCCAAGCTTGAGTGCTCAAATTGGTGTGAGGAGGAGGGGGAGGAGGTTCCCTTTTATAAGGGAGGAGAGGGGCACCTTAGGAATATCTCAAAATATTATTTTATATTAAAGTCAAAATCGGTTTATAATGGTTCCAAAGGGTCTTATTTAGAAGTTAAAGTGGGTATGGGTCTAAATCCTATCAACCAATAGGATTTAGAAAAGTTTAGGTTATTATTTTAACCTTATCAATTAGATTTAACTCTAAGTCAAATAATTTAACTTTTACCGTGACTTTTTGTTTTCTTACACTATATGGTTAATATACTTACTATAACATTCCAAAAGAACCCCAAGTTGTTTATTATTAATATATATATCCTTATCTAAGTCATTTGGCCGAACCTTAGATTTTTAGGAATAAAATAACAATTAATAATATAATATTTGATTTAAAAACTATTTTGTGTCAATTTTGACACTATTTGATATATGATTTTTGTGAAAGTCATAACAGAATTATATGTTCGAACCAAGTTGATTAAATCAACAATAATATATCATATTAACCTATAAAATTAGTGTAATTCATAAAAAGTCTCAAATTACATTTATTTGGGCATTTATAACATCAATTATGTTAACATTTCCTTAAAAGGGTAATTACTGCATCATCGTTGTGTCATAAATAAATTAATTAATATAAAGTCTAAAAATTATAAATAAAATACCATTATGTAGGAAATCTTTTTATCTTTCTAATGAATATTTATAGTCTAATTTATCTTATTTATAACCCTATATTAAAAATTATTTAGTTATTAAACTTTGATTTTAACTATTTTAACCCTTCTTTAAATAAATTAATAATAAATGTCCTAATCTAATCCAAGTGGACCTAAATGGTCATATTTTATTCCTAAGTTTGTTTTTGGTTGAATTACACTTGTCCAATAGAATTAGTACATGTGTTAGGGTAATAATAATATCATTTTTACCCTTAATTACCCTATTTACTTTTAACCGTGGTAAAAAAAGTAAAAAGTTACTATTCACCGAAAAATTATTTTCATCTCATTGAACCACATTTTAGTCCTTGATATTAACCGTGTCTCTCGGATTTTCGAAATTCCATTCACAGAAGCGGTAAAATTAAGTTTTATGCAAAATTCGGTTTTTAACCTACCACTTAGTGGTTTCACTATTCATCAAAAATTGAAAGTTTTCAGAAAAATACCAAAATTTCACCCTAGGCTAATTTCGGTATTCCGAATCCAAAAATGAAGTCCATTTTGAAAAATAAAATTTATAAAATTTCAAAAAGTGGTTATTACTATTCATAACGGCTAGTTTTATTTTAATAGCATATCGTTGTTTAGTGAAACTCGGTATTGCGTACGACGCAAGCTATCGAGGAAGGTCGCGATTTCGTGTAAAGCAAGCCAAGAAAGTGTTGTGTAGAAAAAGATTCCTTTGATGATTTATATAACATAAAAGTCTCGGGTGTTACATTCTACCCCCCTTAAAATGAATTTCGCCCTCGAAATTCGTCACTTTGTAACAAACAGATGAGGATACTTCTCCCTCATCATATCCTCAAGCTCCCATGTAGCTTCTTCAAGTTGGTGGTTCCTCCATAAAACTTTCACCAATCGATTGGTCTTGTTTCGTAGGACTTTTTCGCTACGATCCAGAATCTCTATCGGTTGTTCTTCATAAGAAAGATCTTGCTCCAGCGGTACAACTTCTGAGCTGAGTACATGTGAAGGATCAGGTATGTACTTTCTCAGGAGAGATACATGGAACACATCGTGAACTTGAGAGAGATTCGGTGGAAGCGCCAATCGGTAAGCTACCTTTCCAACACGATCCAGTATTTCGAAAGGACCGATATATCTAGGGCTCAACTTCCCCTTCTTTCCAAATCTCATAACCCTCTTCCAGGGAGATATTCGTAAGAACACTTTATCACCCACTTCAAACTCTAGGTCTTTTCTTCGGTTGTCGGCATAACTTTTCTGTTGACTCTGAGCTGCTCTTATGTGTTGTTGAATAGATCTGACCTTTTCTGCCATTTCATCAACGAGATCAGGTCCTAATAGCTTTCTTTCCCCAACTTCATCCCAGTAAGTTGGAGTCCTGCATTTCTTTCCATAGAGAGCTTCATAAGGATCCATCTGAATACTGGAGTGAAAGCTATTATTATAAGAAAACTCCACCAAAGGTAGGTGTTGATCCCAACCTCCTTTGAAATCCATGGAGCAAGCTCTCAACATATCTTCTAGGGTTTGAATTGTTCTCTCAGACTGACCGTCTGTCTAAGGATGATAAGCAGTGCTGAAACTCAACTCTGTATCCAGAGTATGCTGAAGACTTTGCCAGAACTTTGAGGTAAATCTCGGATCCCGATCAGATATAATAGAAAGTGGTACTCCATGCAATCTTACCACTTCCTTTACATATATCCTGGAAAGCTGATCTAGAGAGAAATCCTCTCTAATAGCAATGAAGTGTGCAGACTTTGTAAGACGATCAACTATGACCCAGATAGCATTTGTAATGACCCAAAGTTTCATTAATGGAAAATCCATCTTGATCCAGTTAAATGTTTCTTTATGAAAAATGTTTTTTTTATAAGATGTCAACTTTTTTAGTTTTATGTTAAGATTTGTGACCGTTACTTTTATAGTCGTTGAACAGTGATCATCTGATTAGTATAAATATAAGGCTTTAACGAACCCATTTCTACTCAGACAAAGGAAGTGATGGCCTCATCCAGTAGAATTGCCCCTTACGAAGCCCATTTGTCGGAGCTCGGAAAAGAGGTGGCGTCTTTGGGCTTTGCCCTTGACCAAGCCCAAGATGAGCTTCATCAAGTCAAGCTCGAACGTGATCGTCTACGGGAAAAATGGAAGTTGATAGAGATTACCACTCGAGCGATGTTATCCGAGCAACCCCAAGAGTCTGTCACCATCGCACACCTTACCCTTAGGTCTTATGCGGCTATTTTAAGGGGTTATGTAACAAATAAGTAGCACCATGTTCATGTACATTATTTTTTGTATATAATAATGAATATAATTTTTTTGATACATTGTAATTAGTTTTTAAAGTACAAATGGTGTTTTTAGTTATTATTTAATTAAGAAGTATATTTTATTAAATTAAAGGATTTTTGAATTAAATAATATTTTAATAAAATATTATTATTAATATTAAATTAATTTTTATTAAATATAAATGATCTTATAATTTTATGAATGCAATTAAAATTTTTATTAAGGTTTGAAAGCCATTTCTGTCAAAAACCGTGAATTTTTTATAAATGTCGGTTTTTATTTTAAAAGTGAAAATTCACATATTTAGAAAATTATTTATATAAAATAAATATTATTTTTGGAATCAGGACGTCGAAATTATCCAACGGTGAATTTTTCATAATTTTCTGAGACAGTCAAATTTTTGGGTAAAAATTAAATACCATTTAAAAATATAATGTGTTTTATGACATCATAATGACCCAATGGTGATGTAATAAAATACCATAATCCTTATGTTCGGCCAATATGTGTTTTATCATTAAAATAATGAGGTTTTGGGTTTGTTTGACTTACTTTTCAAAGCATTAATGGAGCCCTCAAGACTTATTCAACACTTTGCCTTTTTAAATTAATTTCCATGGGAGTGTGACTCACCTCCACATAGGCAACCCTAATTTTTTAATAAGTTCGGACCTTGGCCTTGTAAAATATTTTTTTCCTCCTTCCTTTTCCAGAAACCATGGGCAAATACCATGGGATGGTTTGTGGTTTGGATTATTTTAATATAAGGGGTCCCAAACCTAAATAATAAAGAATTCTCTCACCTTTCTATATAAACCCACCCAAGCTCCCACTTCCTCCTCACTCAAAGCCCTTGAAGTTCGTCCAACCTCTTCCCTACTCTCTCTAGAATCCTCTCAAGGTGCCCCAAGCTCCCAAGAATCCTCTCACAAGCCTCTCTCTAGCCTTTGGAAGCACACTTCCAAGTAAGGGTTTTTTCTTCCTTTCTCATTTTTGTCAATTTTCTTTAAGTTGTATTGCCATTTTAATTTCAATTATGAATGTTGGGGTATGGTTTCGCATCTCTCCCATACTGCCCTCTTATTGTTTGAATGATGGGAGTCCCCTTTCTCTCTCATTAAAAGCCTCCCATGTACACCCGTTACTATGCCGAAATTCCGAAAGAAACCTTTTTCTCCTCTTTTATATTCAAGCAATACTTTTGTATCATGAATCTAAATTCCTTTTCAATTGTTGGTACATGTATCTATATGACCTCCTTACTGTCCATTACATGTAAATATGATTAGGAACCCCTTTCTCTCTCATCAACCTTTTTTATGAATTCTTATGTCACGCCGTTACGCTGTCGAAATCACACCGATTTTCTAAGCCAATGTCTTTGTGTAGTGAATACCATGCCCATTTCTCCATCAAGGGTATTCACCTTTATGCACATTTACATATTGATTATAAATTTTCATGTATGAATTCCACATTCCTTTATCTTGGAAGAAATGATTATGTTTTATGAATCCATGTTTTATGATCCATGTGGCACACTTATGCATGAAATGAAATGTTTAAGAAGGGTGTGCCCTTTATAGCGCTCCAATGCATTGGGTAAAGTATAGTATCATGATACGTCATGTGCAATGAGTGTTTACTCATGCTAATTCAAGTGCAACGAGGGTTTACTCGTGCTTCAAGTGCAATGAGGGTTTACTCATGCTCCATGTGCAATGATCCTTGGCTCATGCTAATTCAATGTTAAGTGTTGTTGCCACATTTCCATATTATGATTATCATGCTTTATCATGCCTTTATGATCATGTTTCTATTATGCTCTATTGATATTCCTATTGCCTAACATGTATTTCACTCCTCATGTTATTCATTGTTTACTCCCTTACTGGGCTTTATAGCTCACACTTTTCTTATGCATGTCCTCAGGTTATCCCATGCAATGCTAAGTACGAAGGAATGTAGTGGTCATGTAAAGGAAGTTTTCAATAAAGATGTTGTATTTCAAGTTTAAAGTTTTTATGTAATGATCCTAAGCCCCAAAGACACTAAACCTCTCGATCTTCTTTGTTGGATCAAGTGAAGTTTTATGTAATAAATCATGTTTAAGTTATAATAAAAAGCAGGGTTGTCATAGCATTATTTCCTTTGGATGTTTTAGGAAGTCCTGTGACAAAGTCCATAGTGATGTTTTCCCATTTCCATTCAGGTATGGGTAATGGTTGTAACATCCCCTTAGACTTCTATCTCTCAGATTTAACTTGTTGACAAACCAAGCATCGAGAGACATATTTAGCAACATCTCTTTTCATTCCATCCCACCAGAAGTACTCTTTCAGGTCCCTATACATCTTCGTGCTTCCAGGATGAATAGAGAATGAAGAACTATGAGCCTCATCCAGCAGCTCCTTCTTTAATTCGGGGATGGTAGGAACACAAACCCGATTCCTGAACTTTATTATCCCATCACAATCAAGGTTGAATTCAGGAACATTTCTCACCTTCTTTTGTAACTCGACATCTTCTTTCTGTGCCTCTTTAATCTTCACATGTATAGATGGTTGAACATTCATTTGGGAAAGATAAGATTTTTCCCCTTCCATTATAATTCCAAGATCCATCCTTTGTAAATCCATAAATATTGGATCTTTTGTGATCCTCATCATGGATAAACTAGCATGGTCTTGTCAACTTAATGCATCTGCCACCTTGTTTGCTTTCCCAGGGTGGTAATGGATTGAGCAGTCATAATCCTTAATCAGCTCCAACCATCTTCTTTGACGCATATTCAGCTCCTTTTGTGTGAAAATATACTTTAAACTTTTATGATCAGTATAAATATCACACCTTTCACCATAAAGGTAATGCCTCCAAATATTTAATGCAAAGATTACCGCAGCTAACTCCAAATCATGTGTTGGGTAATTTTGCTCATGGATTTTCAACTGTCGTGAGGCATAATCTATCACCATATCATTTTTCATAAGAACACACCCCAATCCCTTCTTGGATGCATCACTGTAGATCACAAACCTTTCTCCACTACAAGGCAGTGTGAGCACAGGTGCACTGGATAACCTTATTTTCAACTCCTTGAAATTCTCTTCACATTCCTCTGTCCAAACAAACTTAACTCCTTTCCGAGTCAACTTGGTGAGTGGATTAGATAATCGTGAAAAATCTTTTACAAAACGTCGATAATATCCATCCAAACCAAGAAAACTTCGAATCTCAGTTACTGTTGTTGGTCTCGACCATCTTTTGATAACCTCTGTTTTTGCTGGATCCACAGATATCCCCTCTTTTGAGATTATGTGACCCAAAAATGCAACTTTTTGAAGCCAAAATTCACACTTGGTAAATTTGGCATAAAGCTTCTCCTTTCTCAGGGTCTTCAATATAATTCTCAAGTGATCTTCATGCTCTTACTTGCTCTTTGAATAGACAAGAATATCGTCTATAAAGACTACCACAAATTGATCAAGATATTCTTTAAATACTCTATTCATTAGATCCATGAAGATAGCAGGGGCATTAGTAAGACCAAAAGGCATCACTATAAATTCATAGTGTCCATACCTTGTACGAAAAGCCGTCTTTGGTATATCCTCCCTTTTGACCCTTAATTGATGATACCCTGAACGAAGATCAATCTTGGAAAAGTATTGAGCTCCACGTAGTTGGTCAAATAAGTCATCAATGAGCGGGAGAGGATATTTGTTCTTGATAGTGATCTTGTTAAGTTCTCGATAATCAATGCAGAGTCTCATTGATCCATCTTTCTTCTTAACAAATAGAACAGGTGCTCCCCAAGGTGATGCACTAGGGCGTATGAATCCCTTATCAAGATTCTCTTGGAGTTGCTTCTTCAATTCATGAAACTCAATTGGGGCCATTCTATAAGGTGTCTTTGAAATAGGTAAAGCACCCGGTACGAGTTCTATTGAAAACTCAACTTCACGATTTGGTGGAAGACCCGGTAATTCCTCCGGAAAGACATCATCAAACTCCCGTACGATGGGCATATTCTTAATCGCGAGTTTCTCACCAACCATTTGAGATAAATAACCTTCATTTAGTGGAATCAATACCCATAAAATGGAAGAAATTTCCACTGGAAGGTTATGTTCATCCTTGCATTGATAGACAATCATAGATTGATCTGGAATATGAAATGTGACTTCCCTTCTTTGGAAATTGATATGAGCTCCGTATAAAGAAAGCCAATCCATGCCAAAAATCACATCAAATTCCACTATAGGAAGGATCACAAGATTTGCAGGAATCACTTTCCCACAAACTTCGATTGGAGAAGAATTATAAACTTTTGATGCGATTGATGTGCCATTAGGTGTTGTCACAGCTAACTCAACATCTAATTGTTGAGGTAATACGGTGATACCCTTAGAAAACTCTTCAGAAATAAAAGAGTGGGTGGATCCAGAATCAAATAAAACATTTGCTACTTTAGAGTGGATGGTAAGTGTACCTTTCACCACATTGTTATCGTACTCCACATCGCTGATAGAAATTGCATGTGACTTTCCTTTGTCTTTAGCCTTAAGAGTTTGTTGACGTCGACCATCATCATCAACCCTTGGATTTGGGCATTTATTGGCATAATGCCCCATCTCCTTGCACTTGAAACATTGAAGTGTAGTAGGTTCATTCTGTGTATCCCTTCCTTTGTTTGAATCATTAGACATCTTCTTCCCATTATCGCGGCATTCAAATGCCCGATGACCTTCCTTTCCACATTTGAAACATTTACTTGTCCCTTTAAGACAACTCCCTCCATGTTTCTTTCCACACTTTGAGCATAAGGGAAAGCTCATCTTCTTTTCAGTGTGCTCTTTATATTTTCCTTTGAATTCCATTTTCCTATTCTTATCAAACCCATATGACTGATGGGTTACTCCAATCTCCATCTCGACTTTAAGAGTACATCGAACGATTTCCTCGTAGCTATTGAAGTCCCTTATGGCTAACGCCCTTCGAAGACTTGGTTTTAATCCACTAAAGAATCGATCGATCTTACTCTCAGGTTGGATAATAATGCCAGAAGCGTACCTTGCAAGTCTTGTAAAATTTGCTTCATAGGTACCAATAGATTCATCATCCCTTTGCTTCAGTTCAAGAAACTCTTTCTCCATCTTTGTTCGGAGAATACGAGGGAAGTACTTATTGAAAAATAAGTTCTTGAACTCGTCCCATTCCATGGACTCAATTTCATCCCTTTGCCTCGTATTCTTAATAAGATTCCACCATTGATAATCATCTCCTTCCAAACGATACACTGCTAGGATGACTTTATCATGTTCAGAACATTGAAGAACTGAAAATATCTTTTCAGTAGTACTAATCCATTGTTCAGCAACTAATGGATCAGTAGACCCGCTGAAAGAAGGTGGACGCTGCCTCATGAAGGATTCAACAGAATGTTGCTCCTTCCTTTGCTCGTTTGGAAGTCCTTCATGATTCATAGCTTGAGAAAGTTGTGTGAGCATGGCTACAAGATTTTTCATTCCAGCTCCCATATCGTTTGGATGCTCAGGGGGACAATCATTGCATTGCCCATCGCATTCCGGATTAACACGGTTCCTTCGGGTTCCAGCCATTGACTAAAACCAAGAAGAATAGTGTGAGAAACACTAATTATAATAGGAAAACCACATAATTCAAGAATAAAATTTTTCACTCTTAAGGTCTTATCCTAGGTTATTCATGGCCATTTCTAAAACACTAAGATTGTGTTCTATGCTTAGACTTATCCTTAGGGTTCTTACTAAGTCTTTCACATCCTAGTTTCCAAAGGTTGACTATACCTTTCCTCTGATACCAACTATAACGACCCATACTTTACATACATTGTTAATACTTCAAAATTGAAGCACAGTTATTACAACATATGACAAAACCACAAAGGACCGTATAGGTATAGTGTCTTTAGAAACTGGGAAACATAAACAACTGGTTCATAAATATTCTACAGTGTCTCCCATTTATTTCATCATATCTAGGGTCCCTTTTAGCATATTCTACTTAATATCCATCTTCCTGACCTGGGGAAAAGAAAACATACAAAAAGGGTGAGCTCAAATGCTCAGCAAGGGAAAATAAAGGAAATAAAAATCATATCATATCTTTTTGAAAATCATAACCTGCAAAAGAGATCATAATATCTTAACATGGAATAAATCATAGAAGTGAAAATGAGATCCCCATAATCATAACATAAAACTTGAAACTTTGTGTCATGCACACATAATCATAGAGAATCATTTCTTGTTAGTCAAGACTCATTGCCAAGACTATCTTAGTGGACAAAGTCCCTTTCTGAACCGAGTCACCCTCGTTTCAGTCCTGTTTCACTGAACCGGTATAACCTACCATTCCAGCCATGTCTATCTAATGAGATATAAAATCTTTACCCAATGCATTGGAGGGAGATATAGGTCCCACCCATCTCATAATGATACCATTCTTATGTGTTCCACAAAATCATAAATCATACATCATTGCATAACCCATGTAATACAAATGGGAATCTTAAACATCATGACATCATAAAACAATTCACAAAGGAATTCATAAAAATAATTCCATCACAACATAATAAAATCAATGTAATAATAGGGATAAAACAGAACCCTTTATTATCTTAGATGGAAAATAATTTTGATAAAACACTTGAACTCCATTCTTGAGGAAAATATCCTTTCTACTTCAAAAACACTTTTCTTTTCTTGACATGTCATACAATTATAAACTAAAAGAAGTTTATTAAAAATAAACTTGAAAACTTATAAATGAATCTTCTTGGAAATAATTTTTTAAAAATCCATTCATGCCGTATAAGTTAAAAAAAACATTCTTCCCGTACTTTTGTCAGAAAAGTCAAAAAGTACCTCGTACGAAAAATGACAAAATATTCCTTTCATATCTTTTACAAAAACTTACCGAAGGGTAAAATTGGATATAAACTATTGTAGAAGGATGTAAATAATATTACATATTGAGGGAACATGGATGTGGATGATAAAATACACCCCAGTAAATACTAAAGTATAAACAATCTCGGATAAAAATGAGATTGTGATATTTCCCTTACCTTAGGTCCGATTTGCTTTGTACGTGTCCGAAGCTCCTGTATAATGGTTTAAATAATGTTATTTACTTATTCCAGAATCATACATATTGATATGATATCATATATGGTCATATTCTTAGCTTCTTATTAGTAATATTTCATTGTTACTTGTTACTCGGGTCTTTATTGCCTTTTGTTCTTATGCGTGTTTTGCCGAATAAATTCTTATTCTTCTTTTAAGGTTATAGATACCTTATATCCAGAATGGTATTAGTGTAACATATATCATATTTATTCATTCAATTCATTTATATAATTACTATGTAATGATGATCATGTAGAACGAGTCGCATCACATCGTGGAGACGGTATTCCGTACGTACGCACGAGCGATGATATTGTTCCCATGATCGTGGAATTGTATTTAAGTGTATTTATACTATTTCAGTATCAATATCACTTTATGATAATCATATATAGTTACTCATTACACCATTATACCCATCCTTGTAAGATGATGATGGAAAATAGATTACACCACGGCATGGAGACGGTATTCCGTACGTACGCACGCGCGATGATTTCATTTTTCCGTAGGATGGATAGAAGGTGAATTAGGGTTGTTTCATATTTATAATAAAATATCAGTATGTAAGTAATACTGATGTTATTACTTTATCATGAAACAACTAAAGAAGAAGAAGTTGAAGAAGATATAAATTGAAAAGATCGGTAATGGATATTACCTCTTCTTTGAAACGCCTCTTTGAATCCTCCACTTAGGGAACTAAGATTGGTCTTTAAAGAAGACCAGGACCTCTAGGATTATTCTATGGAAGTGGATAAGGGATTTTGGCAGGGGTTGGCCGAGCTTGAGTTCTCAAATTGGTGTGAGGAGGAGGGGGAGGAGGTGCCCTTTTATAAGGGAGGAGAGGGGCAGCTTAGGAATATCTCAAAATATTATTTTATATTAAAGTCAAAATCGGTTTATAATGGTTCCAAAGGGTCTTATTTCGAAGGTAAAGTGGGGATGGGTCTAAATCCTATCAACAAATAGGATTTAGAAAAGTTTAGGTTATTATTTTAACCTTATCAATTAGATTTAACTCTAAGTCAAATAATTTAACTTTTACCGTGACTTTTTGTTTTCTTACACTATATGGTTAATATACTTACTATAACATGCCAAAAGAACCCCAAGTTGTTTATTATTAATATATATATCCTTATCTAAGTCATTTGGCCGAACCTTAGATTTTTAGGAATAAAATAACAATTAATAATATAATATTTTATTTAAAAACTATTTTGTGTCAATTTTGACACTATTTGATATATGATTTTTGTGAAAGTCATAACAGAATTATATGTTCGAACCAAGTTGATTAAATCAACAATACTATATAATATTAACCTATAAAATTAGTGTAATTCATAAAAAGTCTCAAATTACATTTATTTGGGCATTTATAACATCAATTATGTTAACATTTCCTTAAAAGGGTAATTACTGCATCATCGTTGTGTCATAAATAAATTAATTTATATAAAGTCTAAAAATTATAAATAAAATACCATTATGTAGGAAATATTTTTATCTTTCTAATGAATATTTATAGTCTAATTTATCTTATGTATAACCCTATATTAAAAATTATTTAGTTATTAAACTTTGATTTTAACTATTTTAACCCTTCTTTAAATAAATTAATAATAAATGTCCTAATCTAATCCAAGTGGACCTAAATGGTCATATTTTATTCCTAAGTTTTTTTTTGGTCGAATTAAACTTGTCCAATAGAATTAGGACATGTTTTTGGGTAATAATAATATCATTTTTACCCTTAATTACCCTATTTACTTTTAACCGTGGTAAAAAAAAGTAAAAAGTTACTATTCACCAAAAAATTATTTTCATCTCATTGAACCACATTTTAGTCCTTGATATTAACCGTGTCTCTAGGATTTTCTAAATTTCATTCACAGAAGCGGTAAAATTAAGTTTTATGCAAAATTCAGTTTTTAACCTACCACTTAGTGGTTTCACTATTCATCAAAAATTGAAAGTTTTCAGAAAAATACCAAAATTTCACCCTAGGCTAATTTCGGTATTCCGAATCCAAAAATGAAGTCCATTTTGAAAAATAAAATTTATAAAATTTCAAAAAGTTCTTATTACTATTCATAACGGCTAGTTTTATTTTAATAGCATATCGTTGTTTAGTGAAACTCGGTATTGCGTACGACGCAAGCTATCGAGGAAGGTAACGATTTCGTGTAAAGCAAGCCAAGCAAGTATTGTGTAGAAAAATATTCCTTTGATGATTTATATAACATAAAAGTCTCGGGTGTTACAATTATTCAATAGACAGTTTTTCTAAATTCTGTGATTCTTTGATTTCCACAACCATTTGCTCAAAATTGGTTGTAAGAGATCAAAGTGATTTTTCAATTACATTAATGTCCTTAACTTTTTCATCATTTATTTTTAAATTGTTAACAATAACAATTAAACATTATAAGTAGTAAGAGATACTCTCACCTTCCTTCATTTGCACCGCTTTGAGCTCTGCTCTTGGTTTTTGAAGATAAACCCACTTCACTCTATAAACACTCTTGAATATGGTCCCAAGGGTATATCAAGATCTCTTGATTTATGTTGTTTCAACAATCTTTTCAAAGTTTGATTCATCCAACACTTGATAGAGGAGGAACAATGCCTTGTTATCTTTCTTCCTTTTATTTTTGAGAGCCATATTTTCTTCATTTATGAAGGTGGATTCTTCCTCTATATTGGGTATTATATACCCATCAGTGACGATCTATCATGGTGCTTGTGACTCAAACAATGCCTTTATTTGGATGCACCACCTTTCATAGTTGTTCTTAGACAACTTCAGAACTTGCAGCTAGATTACGGTGGTCATCTTTGGAAATTGGAGGATGTCTTGGTTTCTACACTTTGATACCAGTTTGTTGGCTATACAAGCCAAAAATATGATAAAGAAAAATGGAACACCATAATAAAATATCTTTCAAGCTTTTTATTTCACATACATTTCAAATACTACACAAACCAATCTATTTATAGACTTTTCCTCAAAAATTAAGGGACTCCCAAAACATTACATTGGCATATAAATTAAAGGAAAAAAACAATAAAAAAATTAAATGCTTTCTTCAAAATGAAGAAGGATCAAAAAACATGGATACCCGCATGGGGAAGAAACGCAGCATAAGGAAGCCAAAGGGAAAATGAGCCACATGGGAAACTTCATGAATGCTCCTTCTTTATAAACACAACGATGCCTTTGTTTTGGTCTTTATTTCCAACACTCTCCTCATACATAAAAGTAAATTACCAATTACTAGAATATTTTAGAACAATGGTAACTAGTTAGTGGTTCCTCTCATAATGAAAATCATCTCACACCCCTGTTCAATCAGATTTACTCAATCATGGGCCAACTAGGAGTACTAAATCTAGCATATATCTTCATAATCAACACCCTTCAGCACCCAACCCTAATATATTCCCCTCTCAATCCTCACCTTCACATATAAAATCTTTGTGGACACTATAAGAAGCCTCTTAATAGACCCACAGTATTCCCCATTCACCACCCTCATAAGGCCTCCTTTCTGAGGGATCACTATCTCCAGCTCTTCTTATTCCAACCACACCATGTGTCTGCTCTCCGAAATATCAATATCTCCCACATACGGATCCACCACCTTACTCACCCAACCATTCTTCTTGTATTACCCCTTTTCCTTTAGCTCCTTTCTCATCACCTTTACCATAGTCCCCTCGCACACCTAGTAATCCTTCTTGTTGCTCAGCACTTTTCAGTCTCCTCCCCTCTCATCAATTCATCCAGTTCCGACTCCCCACCATTTCCATTTCTCTTCCCTAAACTTCCACCTCCATTCCTCTCCACCTCAAAGCTTTCCAATAATAGGTTTGAACACTCTCTATTTGGATTGGATGATAATGAACTGAATGAAAATGTAACCTTCCCATCATTTTCTATCATTGTCGATGTAGATAATGAACAAGCCTTTTGGTGTCTCCCTGACCTTGTACTTCCCAGTCTATCCCAGGTACTTCACAAACTCTATTAGTGTGTCCCCCTTCATAGATTTTATTCATATATGGTGGTGGTCTACAATGTACTCATTGTGACTAAAGTAGTGGTTGTGATTTATGTGTTCAAGGAATAGAACCTTTAACTCCTCTGAGTAGCCGCTGATGATGTGGTTTGGGTTTTGACCAAACACCTCAATTTTCCATTGATAAGAATCATCTCTGGTCAACATTTTAACTAGAATATCCAGTACACCCTTCTAATGAGAACACGTGTACTATTTTATTTCCATCCATCGGATCATTTATTCACAGAATTCCTTTGATTTGAATTTGGAGACGGATTTGCCCTCGCGTTTTGTGAGATGGATCGACTTCTCCTCGGCGGTAGAAACTACGACAAAAACATAAAATACCTCCCTAAAATCTAGAACTACGTTGACAAAAATGAATCGAGCTACTACGAGAACAACAACTCAGAATCCAACAAGTATAGCTATGGGGAAGACTCCACCAAAAGGCATTATCACGTTGTATATAAGTTTCAGAAAATGCAAAGGTGCGGGATTTTTTCCCCAACAACTGCTTGACTATGGTGGGCTTTCATCTCAGTATCAGATGATGGTTTTTGTACAAAATAGTAGCAATGTCTGATGAAGGTGGCATAACTTAGTTATTTTTTCTGGAATATGTACTCGAAAATCTGTATTCCATTTCTGATGTTACAATTTATTATTTAGAAATTTTGTGTTATGAGTAGTTTTCTGTAAATGTTCTATGTCTATCAATTAATTTTGAATTCCATTTTTTTTGGTGTATCGTACCTCACTAGAGGTTCCAATGGAACTTCCCCTAGAGGTTTCTACTACAGGTTTCACTTTAACATGCACCAACACCTCCACCAAAATTTTTAGTGGTTCTTCCATTGAAACTTCCACTAGGTGTAAGATTAATTCAATTTATAAATTTTTATACAATTTTAAATGATAAATTAAATCATTTTTTAGTGTGTAAGTTACCGTGGGAGTTTGACTAGAAGTTCCATAGGAACTTTCAGTTGAACTTCGACTGGAACTCCCAATGGACTTCCCAGTGGAACTCCCATTGGAACTCCCAGGGGCACTCCCTCTGGAACTCCTACTAGAACTACCAGTGGAACTCACACTATAACTTCTATTGGGGTTTTGTAAAATGAATCCAATATAAAAATTCTTATACTTTTCCAAATGTGAAATTTAATGATTTTTATAATAAATATGTATAACAATTGCAATGAGTATTTCTTTTAATTATATTTAATAATAATATTAGTTTTATAAATATACATTTTAGTTGTAGTGTGGAAGTTACAATGGTAGTTCCACTGTAGATTCCATTGGAACTTCCACTAGAACTCCCAGTGGAACTCCCACTAGAACTTCTATTGGGGTTTTGGAAAATTAATTAAATATGAAAATGCTTATAATTTTTCCAATATGAAATTCAATCATTTTTATAATAAATATGTGTAAAAAATTTCAATGATTATTTATTTTAATTATATTTAAAAATAATATTAGTTTTATAAATATACATTTTAGTGGTAGTGTGAAATTTCAGGTGGTAGTTCTACTATAACTCCCAGTATAACTCCCACTGGAACTTCTATTGGGGTTTTGGAAAATTAATTAAATATGAAAATGATTATACTTTTCCAAATATGAAATTCAATTATTTTTATAATAAATATGTGTGAAAATATCAATGATTATTTATTTTAATTATATTTAACAATAATATTAGTTTTATAAATATACATTTTAGTGGTAGTGTGGAAGTTCTAGTGGCAGTTCCACTTGAACTTCCAATGGAACTCCCAGTGGAACTCCTTGTGGAACTTCCATTGGGGTTCTGGAAAATTAATTCAATATAAAAATTATTATACATTTAAAAATGCTAAATTCAATAATTTTTATAATAAATATGTGTAAAAATTTCAATTAATATTTCTTTTAATTATATTTAACAATAATATCATTTTTTTTAATATGCATGTTAGTTGTAGTGTGGAAGTTTCAGTGGAAGTTCTACTAGAACTTCCAGTGGAACTCCCACTGGAATTTCCATTGGGGTTTTGGAAAATTAATTCAATATGAAAATGCATATACTTTCTCAGATTCTAACATTTTAGTGGTAGTGTGGAAGTTTCAGTGGTAGTTCCACTGGAAATCCCAGTGGAACTTCCATTGGGGTTTTGTAAAATTAATTCAATATGAAAATGGTTATAATTTTCCAAATTCTAAATTCAATCATTTTTATAATAAATATGTGTAAAAATTCCAATGAGTATTTTTTTAATTATATTTTACAATAATATCGTTTTATAAATATACATTTTAGTTATAGTGTGGAAGTTCCAGTGGCAATTCCATGGGAACATCCGCTGGAACTTCTAGTGGAAGTCCCTGTAGATCTCCCACTGGAACTTCCACTGGGGTTTTGAAAAATTAATTCAATATGAAAATTATTATACTTTTTAAAATGATAACATTTTAGTGGTAGTGGAAGTTTTAGTGGCAGTTCCACTGGAACTTCCAGTCGAACTCCCAATGGAACTTCCATTGGGGTTTTAGAAAATTAATTCAATATGAAAATTCTTATACTTTTCCAAATTCTAAATTAAATCATTTTTATAATAAATATGTGTAACAATTTAAATGATTATTTATTTTAATTATATTTAACAATAATATCAGTTTTATAAATATACATTTTAGTAGTAGTGTGGAAGTTCTAGTGGCAGTTCCACTGGAACTTCTGGTGGAACTTCCAGTGGAACTCCCACTGGAACATCCATTGGATTTTTGGTACTTCCAGTGAAAGTCCCACTGAAAGTTCCAGTAGAAGTTCCTCTCAAAGTTCCACCTGAAGTTCCACTCAAAGTTCCACCCAATTTTCCACTGGAAGTTCCACTATAAGTTCCACTATAAGTTCCACTGAAAGTTCCACTAGAAGTTCCATTGGATGTGCCATTGGAACTTCCACTAGAAGTTCCAATGGGACTAGTGTAACTTTCACTAGAATTTTTAGTGGGACTTCAAGTGGGACTTCCAGTGGGACTTACAATGGAACTTCCATTAGAAGTTCCAGTGGAACTTCTACTAAAGTCCCAATCGAACTTAGACTTTTTATACCTTATATGCTATAATTTTTTAGATGACCCCAATAATTCCTTAATTTCAATTTTCAGGTGTTCATTTTAGGTTAAATTTGACCTTCTTACAAGGAATTTTACAAGAAATAAAAAATTGGCTAAAATATTTTCATAGAAATTCATTGCACACTACTCCTTTTTGGAATATGTTTAAAGCGTTCATATCCAATAAAATAACAGCATTGGATTACAAAAAATCTGACAGTTCTATTATGTATGTATTGGATAACTACAATCCATCAACAACTTCTTTCTGATTCGGTGGAGTGTAAAGACATTTCTCTGAAGCTAATATCCAAAGGATCTTTGCAATAACCAAAGGTCTAATAGAAATGGATGAATCATACTCGTTCAAACAAACAAATTCATCATTATATTTAAGAATATTTCAAATAGGTGTCAAGTTTTTCACACTTAAGAAAATAAAATCAGCCCTTTTGGAAGCAATAAAGGGAGATGAAGAACCTGATAATCTTAACACAACAGCACTCCTATGTTTAAACACATGTGAAACTATTTTTTTCCCTACTATAGGTTCTTACCTAACTTGGGGTTTTATCAATTATGTGAATACTGGAAGATACATGAGAACACTAAGGTGGTCTCATGAAATCCACCAACAATTGATGAGATCAATTAAAGAATTTCACATGCACCGCATAAGGATTACAGGTGAAATTATCACTTTATTGGTAAGGATTAATATTTATTTTTAATTAAATGTATAATATATTCTTCATATTATTCTTGTTATTGTAGTATTGGTATTGTGAGAAAAGTGTAATAGTGAAAGGGATTGAACAAGAAGCCATTCCACCATTCACAAAGTGGATCCTATTGAATTTTGATGCTACTTTAAAGAAACTGAAGATTCGTCAAGTTCCAGCTACATAGGTAAGTGTACCACTTAACAATATAAATTTAATGGTTTTATAAATAATGAATATGTCAAAAAAATATTGCAGATAAAAAAAAGAAAAAAATAAGGAGGAGCCACCAACGATTAAAGAATTTGTAGAAATTGAGGAGCCACCAATGGTTATGGAAGCTTTTGTTGGACAGTAAGAAAAGGGGGAACCAGAGGATGACAGAATAAAAGTTCTTGTAAAATAAAATTCTACCATGAAACAAAAACTACATAAAATGGAAGCAATTGTTAAAAAATAGATTGAAAAATTTAAAATATTGAAGTCATTAGTGAGTGAGAATTCTAGAATAGAGGAAAGGAAAATATAAGGTATCACTGAAAGGAGTCTTTATATCAAGGAGGGAACCCATACAGAGGTTACAATTGAAGCTGGGATGTAGCAGGATCCTCCTGAAAAACCTACATGTCCCCCCAAAGTAGAACAACAGAAGGAAAACCAGCAACTACGAGCCATGGAAATTGGGATTGAGGAGCTTGCAGAATAGCTACAAGAAGATGCTGAACAAACCACACCTATACATCAAAGTATCCAAACTGGACAGACAGAAACCGAGAGTCACCAAATGAGATCAATTATTAGAAATTTGAAGTCCATATCTAGGAAGTAGAAGACATACACAAGAAGAAGAATAGCAGCATGACAAAAAAATCAATAGAACAACCAAGTCAGCTAGAAAAACCCATTGAGGTAGGCAGTGTTTCAACGAAAAAAAAAAGAAAAAAAAGTTGTTACAGGGCTACTGGGAATACCTAAATGGGTCAGGTAGAGTAGACACCTTTAGAAAAAAGACTATGAGAAGCTGCAAAAGATTCTTCATATGGAACTAGGATGGTATATCTTACCTTCATTTCAAGTATTTCAATTCAATTCCCCTAAAATTTATTTGTTTTCTTATATGTTAATTTTATTATAATGTAGTCAATATATATGGGATGCTGAGAACAGCTTGTATTCAGTTGGATTATGTGACATTTTCTAACTTTTCACCAAAATCATGACAAGTAGGGTGAGTTTAATTTAACCAATATTACTATAAACTAATATTCAATTAGTCTTGCATACTCCTTTCCTTTTTTTATTGATATCAGGTTATAGATTCATATGCTCATCTTATCAAAAATAAGTGTAAAATAGGGAAAATGGCCAGAATTTTTTATGAAAAATCAACTATGATTACAAGTTTTTCATTGGTGAGTGTAATATTATCTATGATCTTTATGTTTTAAATATATTAATTAATATTTTTTTCACTATATTCATTTTTACAAAGCATTATATCTGGGAAAAATAACAATTTGAAATAGTGTTTGGTAAAGAAACCCATAAAATAAGCAATGTAGTTAAATGGAAAAGTCTCCATCCCCATCAACACAGACAATCTACATTAGACTTTTCTTGTGTTTGATATTGAAAAAAAAACATTTCATCTAGTATAACTCCATGCATCCTCACATGGGTGCTACTACAATTGATTTTTAATGGCAAGATGTTTTATAAATGGTAAATTCTATCCTCTTTGACATCAAATGAATTTTTATATACACCATCTTACTGAATACAATTTATATGACACTTTTATAAAAAAATTATTGAATAAGTAATCAAATAATGGAAACCCGAATACTTATAAATTACTGATTCAGAGCTTCCATTTATATTGGAATACAACCCTCAACAGGGGGATGCAACATTAGACTATGGGATAATTGTTTGTTATCTCATAGAGAAGCTGGAAATGGATCAAGGGTATAACAAGAACCTATCACAAGATGAATTTGATGACATGTGCCTATATATGGCACATTGTTTCCTTACAGACCCTACATATAGATGGAATGAAACCTCATATAGAATAAGGATTTGTCTTGTGGAAACAATATGGCCAGAATTAAGATAACAAGTTAAACAGTCGGGTTCAATGGATCTGACATCAAAGTACAATTGAAATGTTTTGGAAGGTTTCAAACATTTATACATCTCACTTTAATGGTTGTTACTGGACACTACATTTGACAGTTCTTAGGTTTTTAAACTGTTATACTGCCCACTTTAATGATGGTTTGTTTTTATTCGTATGGATTTTTATTTATTTGGTTTTGTTGTTATAATTATAATGGTTTTATATTTGATGTTTTTTATTTTAGTCATTTATATTTTCTATCGGTAATTGTGGTTTTGCTGTTATAATTTTTATTGGTAATTATAGTGGTTTAAAATTGGTATTGGCGGTTTCAATGGTTTTTTATTTGGTGTTAGTTATTTCAATGGTTTATATTAATTTTTGTTAATTGTGATTTTTTTTGTTATAATTTTTGTTGGTAATTGTAGTGGTTTAAAAGTGGTGTTGGCAGTTGTAATGGATTATATTTTTCATTGGTAATTGTGGTTTTTCTGTTATAATTGTTGTTGGAAATTGCAGTGGATTAAAAGTGGTGTTAGAAGTTGCAATGCTTTTATATTTGGTTTTATTTATTTCAATGGTTTATATTTTTTGTTGGTAATTGTTGTTTTTCTATTATAATTGATGTTGGTAATTTTAGTGGTTTAAAAGTGGTGTTGGCGTTTTCAATGAGTTTATATTTGGTGTTGATTATTTCAATGGTTTATATTTTCTATTTGTAATTAAGGTTTTGTTGTTATAATTATTGTTGGTAATTACAGTGGTTTAAAAGTGGTGTTGGTAATTGAAATGGTTTATATTGGGTTTCAGTTATTTCAATAGATTATATTTTCTATTGGTAATTGTGGTTTTGCTGTTATAATTTATTTTTATAATTACAGTGGTTTAAAAGTGGTATCGACAATTGAAATTGTTTATATTTGGTGTTGGTTATTTTAATGCTTTATATTTGCTGTTGGTAATTTCGATGGTTTATATTTAGTGTTGTTCAATGGTTTTGCTACTGGTAATTACAATTGGTGTTAGGAAATGAAATGGTTTATATTTGTTGTTATTAATTGAAATGGTATTTATTTGGATTTAGTAAGTGGATGAATATTTATGTTCACATTTTATAGACAAAAAACATGATCTACAGTGGGAATATTATCTCTTTATGAGGGGAAACATTTTCTTATGAGGGGATTTATTTGGTTTTTTGTTAGAGTTGATGATTCTAATTGCAACTGGTAAGTGGATGAATAGTTATGTTCACACTTTAAGGATATTATCTTTAGTGTTTATAAGACTATTATGTTTGGCCAACATCTGGATTTCATCAGAAGCTGGAGAGTTTCCATATAGAAATCCTTGACCCAAAGATCCAATAACTCTTACTCAGTCTTTTCGATTTCTTCATCAAAATTCAAGAACCTGGATTTATCCTATCCTCAAAGAACAAATGCATACAGAATTCTAGAACCAAGATTTATCCCATATTTATAGTTTAATACACAATAAATGCATATAGCATGTTTACAATTTATTGAAGTATTCCAATCCCAATCCATTACAACCAAAAGTGAACTATCAAATACTACCACATACTCAAAAAACAAATTCATATAGAATTTTAGAACCTGGATTTATCACATCTTTATAGTTAAATATAAAACAAATGCATACAGCACATTTACGATTTCTTGAAGTATCCCAATCCCACTGCCAATCCATTACTACTGAAACTGTACTATTAAATACTACAGCCTATACATTCTTCAATTTAGTCATTACAATTTAAAAAACTACTGCCATCCAATGTTGTCTACACTACTCAGACTTTTACAGTGCTATTCCATCAATCTACCTCCCAATATGAAGCTCCAAATTGGTGGAAAATTCTTCCTACAATATAAAAAGAACATAATTACAAACAGTTATAGAAAATAAGTCTTATAAAAAAATTACATGTGAAACTGTTTTTCTAGCTCCTACACAAAAATAAGATCTTTATTTCTCTGTGACTCCCTTCATGCAAAGAATAATGATATCAGATAACATATTAACAATAAAAACTACTCTTATAAATGAAATGCATCGTAAAATGAAATCATATCGTCATCATAGAAATATGTTTAATTTTTTTATTCAACTATTTCCCAGAAACCATTTTCTAAAAATCTTTTCAATCTATCTCCCCCTTTCCTCTTTGTTTTCTTTTTAAAAGAAGATTTTATTAAAATTTGGTATGAACTAGCATGACCATTAACTTTATCCGCTAATGTATTTATGATAGACAACTCTTTTTCAAAATTACTGAAATTCGAGAAGGCGATGTCATAACTCGCATCTGTATCACAAGCTATTGTAATTAACTTCATTACCATTTGTGATAAATTGTTGTAACATTTTTCTACAAATAATTTTCTATCATTAATTACCTCAATAGAAGGTCCTTTGAACATCACAATATTTCTTTCCAATAGAGTCCATCTCCCCAAAATATATATTTAGGTATTTATCTCACATCAATCCAATCAAAAAAAATTAAAACATGACAACAAATATACCCAATGAACTCAAACTTTTGACGAGAACATTCAACAACTTCATTTGAAGCTTCATATAATACACAGAATTGATCTTCACAACAAACCATTCCAATAACATAACTGAATTGAACTCTAATTTCAAAACATGGTATCAAAAAACAAGCACCAATCAATTGATATTCATGTTGAAATAAATAAAATAACTTTGGTGTATATCTAGTAGAAACATGGAACATCAATTCATTTTAAGGGTAAATATTACGAGGCAACTTCTCCCACATCTCAAATTCTTCCTTTGTTTCGCGATACCGATTTTTTTCCAACAAGTGCTCAAACTGCTTAAAGAAATCAACAACACTTAACTTACAGCGAACATAATCTTTAATAAATACATTAAAACTTTCACTTAATTTAGTGTTGCGAATACCCAATGTTAAATCATCTTTCAAAAAGAAATGTTCCCACTTTTCTCACAATATGAATACATCATCTATCCATAGAAATTTCTCATCCCCATATTCTTCTCTAAGGGAATACCACTCCTGATTAAACTGATTTTCATCATGGTATTTGAACATACACTTCTTAAATCTATTTAGAAAACTAGATCCATATTTCATCCAATTACCTAAATTCTTAATTCCATTTTTCATCAAATTCCACAAACAAAGGCAATGTCGAGTTCCCACTAAAACTATAGAAATTGATTTTCCCATTGTCGCATCCTGGTCAGTAAAAATATTTTGAGGCCTCTTTATGTGATTCACCTGTAAATTTTTTTGAAACATCCAAGAAAATGAAGTCATGGTTTCATCATATAACAATTTTTCCCCAAAAACAACAATCTCCCAATGATGATTGAACCCCAAAAAAACACTTAAAGGTGTGTACTCTTTATTAGTGATGAAAGTGGTGTCAAAAAACAATAACATCTCCAAAAAAACTCATAATCTATTCTCATTTTTGGATTCACCTAAAAACTATTACTAATTTTCCCATTCATGTCAAACTGCATAATATAAAAAAATGATGGATTGTCCTTAATTTGTATTTCCAGGTATTATAACATGCAACATGAATCACAATGAAGTAAATCTCTTTCCCATTTAAACCTTAAAAAATTCAACTGATCAACATGCATGTACCCAATAATATCTCACCCCACTGAAATAGTTTTCACCAATGAAAAAGAATAATTTGGTTTAATACTTATAGAATCATTCACACCTAACTCAGCTACTTTTTCTCCTATTATTTTTCTTTGGGACCTCATCGTATGAATTGATTCATTCCTATACAAGGTTTGATTATGCTCTTTAATAAATATAGTACATTCATATTGGCTAGAAGACAATAAACTAACCCTTATTCTAGCAAGGAAACATGTACAAGTCTCATCCTGAGGAAATTTCACCATGCTATCATGTTTGTCAACCTTCCTATAACCTTCTTTTCTACATGAATAAAGGCTTGATGTGACAATTTGTTTATCCTTTCTCCTTTTATTAGAGTATTTTCATCTTACACTGAACCCATTTAATCCCCCATACGTGACATAAAAACATTGTGCTTCATCAAGTGACTTGAACGTCACCCCTACAACTGGTTTAGTAAAATCTGCTACAACATCAACATCACCATCAATAGCATTAAAACAACCTAAAACAACAAAAATTCAGTTCAAGAAAAGTATATTAACTTTATAATAGGATTTAATCCATTTGAAAATTTCTAAACTATACGAATATAAATGTAACTAAATAATAATTAATTACAAATATATATATATAATATAAAATTATTTTTCTAAGATTATAAATAAAAAAATTTATAAGATATATTATATATATCTTCTAGTGGATGTTCTAGTGGAAGTTCTAGTGAAAGTTAGAGTGGAAGTTCCAGTGAAATATCCAGTGGAAGTTCTAGTGGAAGTTCCACTTGAAGTTGCAGTGGAAGTTCTAGTAGAAGTTCAAGTGGAAATTCTGGTGGAAGTTCCTGTGGAAGTTCCAGTCGAACTTTCAGTAGACATTGATCAAAAATTTTATATCAAGTGGAAGTTCAAATGGATGTTCCACTGCAAAAACCAGTGGAACTTCCAGTGTAAATCGAGATGAACTTGGACATCAAGTGGAAGTTTCACTGAAAAAACCAATGGAACTTCCACTGTAAAAAATAGTGGAAGTTCCGCAATGAAAAAAAAACTATATATTACTTCAAGTAAAAGGACCACTGCAAACTTTAGCAAAAAAATTTGGAAAGATTTATAAAAAAACTAAGAAAAAACAAACTTCAAATATAATCTCCAATACCTTCACATCATTCAGTATATAGTCATGGATAGAAACTTAATCCAGATTTACCAAAAAAACTGTAAAAATACTTCAAATAAAATCTGCAATACCTTCATCACTATCCATTATAGGGAGAAACAAAACACAAACATCAAATTTTTCTGCCACCCCAATGATTTTCCCTACTCCGAAACCCACTAATATCTTAGACGTTGACCTTGAGATCGACCTCAAACCTTGACATCGACCAAAGTACCACGACTATGATGATTCGCCATGCTCCACAATCTGGTGCACCTGGCCCAAACAAAAATGTGTCAAATCCCTACCATGATCTGATAATTTCATGTGTGCCTCATTTGGATTTGAGACAAAAATTCCCTCCATCGACTCAACCCAAGAGGATGGTTCCACCTATAAAAAAACACGTGTTAAGATCCCCACATATGACTGGAGCATCCTGTACAACGGGGTACTATAGATGATAAAAAGATCATTTTCCGCTGGTGGCTCTCGATCATGAAGTGGAACTTGAACCCATTCTCATCCCAACACTACTTCTGGAACATCTAAAAATACCACTAAATTTTTTGCAGCCCCTTGGATTTGATACAATTTTTAATGGATTTAAGGTAGAAACTCATTCATTCCCATTGAATTTTATTAACTCAAAAATCAAAGTCTCGCAAGTCAATAGGAAAAAATCACCTAAATTTGTTAATTGGAGGTTTTTTTCTTCTCATTATACCCATTACAAGACTCATTTTTTATACCTATTACGCTGCTAAAATAAACCATCGATTTTAAAAGCTATATTTTCATGCCATGAATACCCAACTCAATTTTCATTCAAGGGTATTAATTCTAATGTATCTTTAATCTATTTATTAGGGAAATCCATGTGTGAAAACCATATTCTCTACTCATGGGTTATAAATGATATGAACTTGTAGTTTTTTATCAGTGTGGCACACATAATATTAGACATATGAAAGGTGTTCTCTGATAGCACTCCAATGCATTGGGTAAATAATTAGCCTCCAGAGATGAAATTTTCATGATACCTTGGAATATTTCCTTGGTATTTTTTTGTTACCTTGGTCAAAATACTTGGTAATGTATTGTAAGACACCTTAGTGATGAGTTTTGGTGATATGTTTATGAATGAGTCAATGTTTATGTTGTTACCACATTTCCTTGTTATGCCTCATGTTATTATATTCGTGAACTTACATTATGCCTCATGATTTTATGTACATGTTTTTATGTTATTCTTTATGTCTCACCTAAGATGTCATATTCCATTATTTATCCCTTACTAGGATGATCACCCCTTTCAATTGATAAATTTACATAGAAAATCCTATGTAGTGAGATGAGGAAGGATGGAAAAATAAGGAAGCCTTTCCAGAAGATTTTAAATTTGTTTATTTTTCTTTTTTTTACCACGTATTTCATGTACAGTGTACCTAGTTTCCAAGACACTAAGCCTAAAAATATCCATCAAAGTAATTAAGGTGACATTTTTTTAAGGAATCATGTTAAAAGTCATGTATTTAAAAGGCAGGTGGCCATAAGCATGGTAGGAAGATATTAAGAAGAGTCGGGGGAGCTGGATTGGATGGATGTAAATACTATCCTATAGTATTTGAGGTGTACTAAAGATATGTTTTGGGTTTATAGAGAGGGTGAGTAATAATCCATAAGGGGATACACATATGCTAGTTTCTAGACATACTGGAATGATCTGAAATCATAGTCATGATATGTGTTATGCATGATGGAGGATCTATGAGCTGGAAGAGTTCTAAGAAACCAGTTGTTATTAAACCTTTAGTAGAGTCAAAGTATATTATAGAATTTCATTCTGATAAAGAAGTAATTTTGATACAAAAATTTATACAAGAGCTTGATGTGGTGCCTAATAGTAAATATGTTTTCACACTTTATTGGGATAATACTTTAGTTGTGGCTCTAGCCAAGGAGTTAAGTTCAATCAATAGAGGAAACATATACTTCAAAAGAATTTTCTCTCAAGAGATTTTTATCAAAGAAGAGAGTTCACAGTATGTAGAGTTCCCATCAAAGAGAATGTGGTGGGATTTTTTACTAATGTCTTATCTTAGTTGAAGAATTAATATCATGTGAGATCTGAAGACTAAAAGTTATTATCAGTTGACTATAGTGAAAGTGGGGGTCTATTAGATTTAGTTCCCTAGAACCAACTAATTTTTTAATTTCTATTACCTATATATTCTAAGACAAGAATATTAATAAATATCTTATCATAGGATGAATATTCTTCTATATAAAATTTATGTGATAACGTCCTTAATGTATTTATCACATTGAAAGGATATATAAATTTTCCACTATAATGATAACCTTGAAGTGTTATGACAATATTATTTAACATATATCTAATGTTATAGATGGAATTTGTCTGACATGATACAAATGATGTTTTGATTGTCAGGTGTTGGATGCTTGTAAGAGGAAAATGTTTCTTCACATGAAGTTTAATATCCAAGAAGATGAGTTATTAATATAGAGCCACCAATATAAATACCATATTTTTTATTGGATATTCCTATATGTGGGTGTGTGTATTAGTCATTATACTTGATATTTTTATTAATGTATATCATAAATTGAGAACTTTTATGTATTTTCAAAAATCATAATGACATATGCTCTTAGCAAAGTAGGATGTGTTTGGTGTGTCATGAGTGATATGAAATTGATTGAATAAGTCAAGAAAGTATTTATCCCATACGAGTTAATATAAGAAGGTATCCTAGACCCTTTGACTAAAATTAAACTATCTAATTAAGTTCATGGTCATGGAAGTTTATCAATGAGTTTATATCAGACAGTTAAAGAAAGAGATATCAAGAATATAGGTCGGTGACAAAAATATGCAATTTTTTTGATGAGATATTGATAAAAAATAGTTATTATTACACGGTAAGTGTTCATTTGAGGTTTTTTTCATTGCAACGTTACCTTATTTCATTATGGGTTCCTTAACATGTTGTGAGACATTAATCATATACTTTAGGTCAATTCGCTTAATGCCCCTGAGAAAGAGGCATCAAGGGTCACACACTAATTGTATCCAAAATCTCATATTAAATATTATCTAAATTTAATATTTAGAATAAATATTATTCACAAGACCATGGAATAATAATTATTCATGTTATGTTGATCATGTGAATTCAATCACCGTGTTTGAGTTTAGAAATATATGAGTTGAATATTAAATAAATATTTAACTTCCACTTATTGAATATAATATTTATTTATTTTTTTATTGAATAATATAATGATATTTATTTATTTAAATAATTATTTATTATTTGAGGTTTAATAAATGTTGAGGATTAATGGACCAAGTTAATAGTCCGATTAAATGATGTATATTATTCAATATCTTTCAAATAAATATTAATTAATGTATTTAAGCATTTTAATTTAAATATACATGAGTTAGAGCATGTTTTGAATTATAATATTTTTATTATTATTATTTGATGTGAGTTTTACATAGTAATAATGAAACTAGTTTCATTCCATCATGTTCCATTAACTCCATGAGTTTTTAATTCAATACATAATCACCGTAAAAAATCGATTACCAACTCAACACATATTCCATGAAAATCACTTTAATTTACACTAGGTTGATATTTGAGATGATCATACCAAATAATATGTTTCATCCTAGCATAATCACATATGTGATAACATATTTGTGATCATCTAGAAACTTTTCATGGTGAAAATAAAATATTGGTATTGTGGGATGAGAAATGAAACTAAATCCTTATTTAGAATGACCACCTACTCAATGTTCTTAATATTATGGTTATCAAACCTTGTCTTACCTTTCATGACCCTTAAAGCTTATGGAATCTCTCATATTGACACACTTTTATAATGGATCTCTCTATTGGCTATACAAGACAAAAACATGAGAAAGAAAAATGGAACACCACAAGAAAATAGATTTCAAGCTTTGTATTTCACATAAATTTCATGGAATACACAAACCAGTCTATTTATAGACTTTTCACTAAAAATGAAAGGTCTCCAAAAACATTACAATAGCATATAAATTAAAGGAATAAAAAACAACATAGAAAAAATTAAATACTTGCATCGAAATGGAGCGGACTCAAAAAAACGTGTATAGTTGCATGGGGAATACACACCGTATAGGGAAGGAAAAAAGGAAAATGAGCCGCATGGAGAAAAAGAGCTACATGGGAAACTTCGAGAAAACTCCTTTGTAAACACAACCAACGCCGTTATTTTGGTTTGTATTTTCAATGCTCCACTTCAAACCAAAACTAGATTAACTCCAAGAATCGTTCTTAGTTGTTTGAATGCATCTATATGTAATTATTTTGTGAAAATATCAACCACCTATTCTGTAGTATGGAAATATTCCAATTTTATCATTTTCTGCTTCACATGATCTCTCATAAAATGATAATGGGTATCAATGTGTTTGCTTCTTCCATGTTTCATCAGATTTTTGGCTTGTTCAATTGCCAAATTATTATCCACATATATGATTATGGATCCATCCAACAGATGATTCTTCTCCTTCATCATATTTCTCAACCAGATTTCTTTATAAACAGTGTACATTACTACTACACACTCGGCTTCACATATAGATAGAGAGACTGCACTCTTCTTCCTTGAATTCTATGTGAAATCAATTGTTATAAGAAAGAATACATATTCATTTGTTCTTTTTCTTTCATCTTGGTCACCTTCCCATTCACTGTCTGAGTATCCATATACCTTTGCTTCATCGATGTATGGATAGAAAATTCCAAATTACACTATTCCTTTGATGTACCTAAGGATTATTTTTGCGTCTAGACAATGTGATTCTTTTGGCGCTTCTATGTACCTATATATAATCCCAACACTATAGAAAATATTTGTCCTTGTGATTGTGAGGTACCTTAGGCTTTCAATCAGAATCTTGAACAAAGTTGAGTCAACGATTATTCCTTCTCTATCTTTTTTTAGTTTTAAACCCGTTACTATAGGAGTTTTAATTTTGTTGCAATTGGACATCTTGAATTTTTCAAGAAATTTCTTATCATACTTCTTCTTAGATATATAGATAAAACCATGTTTTTGCTTCACTTCTATGCCCAGATAAAAATACATGAGACCTCCTTTAGTCATCTCTAACTCCTTAAACATGGACTTCTTGAATTCATCGAACATCGGTCAGTTGTTCCCTATAAACAACAAATCATCAACATACAATCATGTTATAATCATATTTCCATGATCATTCTTCTTGATGTAAACTACATGCTCATATGGACATTGGGAAAAATTGTTCTCTTGAAGATAATTTTCAATGTATGCATTTCAATCATGTAGATATTTCTTTAACCCATAGAGATATTTCTTAAGTCGATATGCCTTGTGTTCCTCTCCTTACATAAAAAATCTTCCAAGATAGTCAACATAGACCTCTTCTTCTAGGATTCCATTTAAGAATGCAGATTTCACATATGGTTGGTAGAGCATCCAACTGTGATGGACATCAAGTGAGATAATCATCCTCATAGTGTCAAGGAAAGCAACTGGAGTGAATACTTCTTTATAGTCCACCCTATAATTTTGTTTATACCCATTTTTTATGAGCCTTGCCCTATAGTGATCGATATCGCCATCAACTTTTTTCTTGATCTTGTACACCCATTTGACACGGATGGTTTTCTAGCTTTTAGGAAGTCTAGTTAACTCCCATGTGTCATTTTTCTCTATGGAATGGTTTTCTTCTTTTATAGAAATTCTTCAGAATTCTTATCTTATGGATTCCTAAAATATTAGAGTCTCATGATCTATATATAGGTAGAAAAGATTTACCTATTCAGTTTTCTCATAGATATCACTTAATTTTTTCATTTTTATAGCCTCCATGGGTGAGGACAAGATGGTTGTATTTTGACTTGATGGACTACTTTCAAAAGTGATGGAATGTAATCTTGGACTTCTATCAACTAATTATGTTTCTGAGGAAAGTGTTGTGGGTGTTTTCACCTAATGATCATTCCTTTCTTTAGGATCTTCTATTTTGACTGGAATATCTTTGTTTGATTCTTCATAATTCCATTTCCAAGATTATTCCTAACTAAATATCACATCTCTACTCACCACTACTATATTTGTTAGTGAATTATAGAGTTTGTAGGATTTATATACTTCACTATAGCTGATGAAGATTCACTTTTCACCACGATCATCAATCTTCCTTCTTCTTTCTTCTAGAACTTGAACATAGGTGACACACTCAAATATTCTTAGTTGTTCCATGATCGGTTTGTATCCTCTCCACGCCTCTTATGGTGTCAAATTTCTAATGCTCTCGGTTGAACACCGATTGATTGGGTAGGAAGTACATACAACTACCTCTGCCCCAAAGCTCTTTGGTAGACCTTTCTCCTTTAGCATGGTCCTGATCATGTTGAGGATGGTGCATGTTATGGATGGTGAGGTTCTTTCATTCTGCAATGTCATTTTTTTGTGGCATGTAAGTTATAGTGTATTTTTTTTGGTTCCTTGTTCCCTACAGAAATCTTGAAATGCATTTGATGTGTATTCTCCATCTCTATCAAACCTGAGTACTTTGATTTTGTGACCACTTTCTCCTTCAACATAGGCTTTGAAATTTTTAAATATAGTAAAATCATAAGATTTTTCTTTGATGCAATACACCCAAAGATTTCTGCTGAAATCATCAATGAGAGTAATAAAATACTTATTACCTCTAAGTGAGGGTTTTTCATGTGGTTCTCAAAATATCAGTGTGAACCAACTAAAGTGGTTCCTTTTCTCTTTTGGACACTCCACTTGGGAAGGAATTCCTTTGTTGCTTACTAAGTGTACACGCCTCACATACATGATTTGAAACATCAATTTCAATAAGCCACGCACCATGCTTGATGAGGATAAAAGTTTAATGTTGCTAAAATGGATAAACCCAAAGCATAGATTCTATCTCCATGAGTCATTCTTCACGATTCCAAAGAGAAAATACTCAACCTTTTTGTTAATATAAAGTGGAAACATGTGATTATTCTCTATTTGGACTTGAGAAACAAGTCTCATGTGAGTATCTATTATAGATAGAGAATATTTCTTCATGTGTATGACATACCCCTTCACAAGTAGTTGGCCAATAGTCATGATATTATTTTTCATGTTTGGTATGTAATACACATTAGATATATAATTTGACTCACCATTATTCTAATATATTTTGATCTTACCTTTTCCAATCATGAGTACATTTGATGAGTCATCATAACTCACATCACCATGAAATTATTCTATGAGTTTCTAGAATAATTGTTTGTCACCACTCATATGGTTACTTGCACCCATGTTGAGATAACACACATCTAGCAATTCACATGCCTTTTCTTGTGCGAGGAGGAGTGTGGTGACTTCTTCTTCATGATGAGATGATTCGGTATAGTTCGATCATTCATCTTGATCCATTTTTCTCCAACACTCATAATCATAATGGTTGAATTTATTTCAATTATGGCATGGAACGTTTTTTGTGTTTCCATGACCATGAGTGAATCGGCCTCTTCCATGGAAGCTGGTAAATTTTTTTTGTTTTTGTTGATGGATTGGATGATATCTGTTCCCTCTGCCTCTTTCATTATTACTAGTGAAATAAATTCCTCATTGCGTTTGGTCATTCTTTTGTTCTTGTAGAGTCAACTTAGACTCTAAGGCATGCTTAAGTGTTGAACCTGCATTTTTTTCATTTATTGCTCATGCACTTGCAATGATTCCATCAATTCTTCAATAGACGGTTTTTCTAAATTCTTTGATTCTTTGATTGCCATAACCACATGCTCAAACTTGATTGTGAGAGACTGAAGTGATTTTTTTATGACATTAATGTCCTCAACTTTTTCATCATTTTCTTTTAAATTGTTAACAATAACAATTAAATGTGATAAGTAGTAATAGATACTCTCACCTTTCTTCATGTGGACCACTTCAAGATTCGCTCTTGGTGTTTGAAGACGAACCCTCTTCACTCGATCAACACTCTTGAAGATGGTGTTAAGGGTATCTCAATATTTCTTGATTTATGTTTTTTCAGTAATCTTTTTAAATGTTGATTCATCCAACACTTGATAGAGGAGTAACAACACCTTGTTATATTTATTCCTTTGATTTTTGAGAGTCGTCTTTTCTTCATTTATGAAGGTGGATTCTTCCTATATAGTGGGTACTATATACCCATCGGTGACAATCTATCATAGTTTTTGTGTCTCGAATAATGCCTTCATTAGGATGCACCATCTTTCATATTTGTGCTTAGAAAACTTCGAAACTTATGGATGGATTTCAGTGGTCATCTTTGGAAATTGAAGGATGTCTTGGTTTCTACCCTTTGATACCAGTTTTTTGGCCATACAAGCCAAAAATATGATAAATAAAAATGGTACACCACAAGAAAATAGCTTTCAAGATTTTTATTTCACATAGATTTCATAGACTACACAAACCAGTCTATTTAAATAATTTTCCTCAAAAATGAAAGGACTCCAAAAACATTACATTGGCATATAAATTAAAGGAACAAAAAACAACACAGAAAAAATTAAATGTGTGCATCGAAATGAAGCGGGCTCAAAAAACATGGATAAGGAAAAGGGAAAATGAGCCGCAAAGAGAGAAAGAGCCACATGGGAAACTTCAGGAATGCTTCTACTTTATAAACACAACTAAAGCATTTATTTTGGTTTTTATTTCCAACAATCTCCTCATACATAATAGGACAGTACCAATTGCTGGAATATTGTAGAAAAATGGTAACTAGTTAGTGCTTCCTCTCAAAATGAAAATCATCTCACACCCTGATTCAATCAGCTTTACTCAATCATGGGCCAACCAGGACTAGAAAATCTAGCATATATCTTCATAATCAACACCCTTCAGCACCCACCCCTCATAGATTCCCCTGTCAATGCTCACCTTCACAGAGAAACTCTCTATGGACACTACAAGAAGCCTCTTAATAGACCCATGGTACACCCCGTTCACCACCCTCATAAGACCTCCATTCTGAGGGATCACCGCCTCTAGCTCTACTTGGTCCACCCGCACTATGTGCCTACTCTCCGACATCTCAATCTCCCCCACATATGGATCCACCACCTTACTCACCCACCCATTCTTCTTGTAGTGCCCCTTTTCTTCTAGTGCCTTTCTCATCACCTTTACCACGATCCCCTCACACACCCAATAATCCTTCTTGTTTCTTAGCTCCTTTTCATTCTCATCCTCTCTCATAAATTCATTATGAGTGAATTTTCTAACTAGTATGATCAAATAATTGTTGAAACATGACTGATAGAAAATAATAAATCTCATGCACAATCACCACAACAAGATGGAATCTCTAAAGTTTTCCAGTCATACCTAGAACCCTGATCATAAGTAACGACTACCGATAGAACAAATAATAATGAACATTTGAAAATGCATAAATTTGGAACATTAATCAACTAATGTCAAAACCAAATTATTATATAAATTTTCTATGAGATCAAATTCTTATAGTAAATCTTATCTAAATATGAAAAGTCAATATATTCCAATGAGAATCATTACAATTATATGAACAAGTTTAGATGAAATTCATCCATTTTTTAAGGAGGGTAAATTTTAGATATCAAGAAAGACTAGCCGTAAAAGCAATTTATTGTCAATAATAACCTTATGTATTTAACAAACTTTTTCTATCAATTTGATTAAAGTTAATTTTGGGAAAATAAGAAAAACATGTTCCATCCACCTAGTGGGTACCACTCAATTCTTGCAAACATCCCTTCAACTTAAACCCAATAAGAATACACCACCAATTTTTCATTTGAAATCAACAAGATGCTTCATTGAAGCATTTTTTTAAAACACGTGGAATTCCTTATAAGATCATGAAAACTTACTAATAGCATAATTTAATAAAACATGATTCAACCATGTCAATATTCACTACCACAAATGCAGTCAAGGGAAGCACTCGAGTTTTATTCAGAAAGAGTTGATAAAAGTGGGACTTTTATCAGTGCTAGAAAAAAGTGCTGATAAAAAGAAGACTTTATCAGCACTAATAATAGCACTGATAAAAGTTTTTAATAGAAAATAGTAGTAATTTATATAAAAATATTTTAATTATATACAAAAATAATGTTATATGTATACATTAAATAAAAAATGCATGTTTATTATGTTTATGTTTTATTTATGTTTATTATGTTTATTAATTTTATTTATATCTTTATTATATATTTATTATACTATATTTTTGTAATATTATATATAAATACATTTTAATATATATATATAAATACTTATTAAATATATATATATATATGTTTACAAATGAATGTGTTAATTGATTCATACGTTCTTCTCATGAATATATGTTCATTATTTACCCTAATGTTGGCCATATATACTATAGTACTATATATACTTGGTGTATTCATTCATTTCCTATATATATGAAGCTTTATCTTCTCTTAAATACTTAAAATCGTAATAAATATATTTAAATAAATAATAAATGTATTTATTATATTTAAAAATATAAATATTTAGTTATATATAATTATTTACTTTTTAAATATATTATATATAATTATAATTACATATAACTAGTTAAATATAAATATGTTTAAATAATTATAAAATTACAAAATATTTTTTTAAATGATAAATATATATTTATGAATACATTTTGAATATATTTATTTATAAATATATGTATTTAATGAATATATACACAGACACAGACATATAGATATATATATATATATATATATTTAAATACTTATGAAATTAAAATTAAAAATAATATATCTATTTACCTTTATATATATTTAATTATAATTTAAATTATAAATTTATATATATATTTAATTATAATTTATACACAAACACAAACATAAATATATATATTTATTTATTTATAATTTATATTATTAAATTATAATAAGTATATTAATTATATATATTTATAAAATTATAAATGTAATAAATATATTGGTTATAATTTTATAATTCTGAATAAATGGTATGTTTTATCAACACTAATTAAGAAGTACTGATAAAACATCCATTTATCAGTTCTTTTTTAGCGCTGATAAAGACATGCACTACTACAAATATGGCTTTTATCAGTGCTAAAAATGGACATTAACAGCGCTAAAAAGCGCTCTTAATGTCGACGAAGATAAAGGGGGGTCCCCTTTATCAGCGCTCCAAAAAGCTCTGATAAAGACCCCTTTTATCAACACTAAAAAAAACGCTGATAAAAGGGGTCTTTTATCAGCGCTTTTTTTTAGCGCTGATAAAAATAAAAAAAATAAAAAAAATAAAAAAAAATAAAAAAAAAATAAAAAAAACATACTTCCAATCTCGGGGGGGATTTTTACAGCGCTTGAGCCCCCCTTTATCAGCGCTTTCCCGCACCTCCAGTGCCCGCTCGCACCGCCTACACCCTTTATCAGCGCTATCCCTTTAAATCAACCTTGCGCGCGCACCCGTGCCTCCACCCGGATTTGATCTCGAGACCTCCCCCCTACGCACCTAAAGCTTTTGCCACTACCCTATATTGATTTGTTCTCTTATTCATGATATATCTATTTATTTATATATATATTTAGTTATATTTATTCGTATAGTAATATATAGTTATATTAATATATATAGTTATATTAATATATGTATATAGTTATATTAATATGTATATATATATATAGTTATATTAATATATACATATAGTTATATTAATATATATATATAGTTATATTAATATATGTATAGTTATATTAATATATAGTAGTTATATAAATATTCATATATTGGTATTTTAAATAAAATGGATATTAGTTATTATTTAGATAAAGCTAATATATTTTATATGTAAATATGTTTAATTATTTATTTAAAAAATTTAATTTTTAGGTGTGAATATATAAAAAATATGTACATATAGTTATATATTTGATTATAAATAGTAGTGAATTATAAAAAAGGATGAAATTTCAAAGACATAATATCAATATGAATGTAATAACTTGGAATAAATTCAGTCCCCACCAAAAAAATCCAATAATACCCCCTTAAACGAGGCTGAAAATCCAAAAAATGTTAAAAAATATGGGTACCCTGACTAAAAACTCAGTTTTGGAGGCCTTCTAGGCCTCTTTTGGCCTCTAAAAACACTTGACCGGTGTCCCCCCGGGTCACAGCGACGTAGAGCTTGTTGCAGGCTTCGATTTGATATGTGGTAGAGCTCAAACAGACACCTGGATCAAAAGTTATGGCTATTTGAAGTTCGAGTTGCGTTTTCAACATATTTTGGATCTTTTTTTAATTTTTTTAATTTTTTTAGTCTTCAAATTGTTATTAAATAACTATTACTCCATAATAATTAGAAAATTATTAATTAAAAATATTTTTTAAATTTTTTAAGAAGCCATTTTCACTAAATATCTTATATATTAAGTATAATAAGTGTGAATGTACATTTATACTTATCTAAAATATATTTAAAAATTATATATTATATTTATATCAATATAAATATATAACTATATTTATATATTTAAAAAAATAATTTTTTTTTTGAAGTCGACCCTTTATCAGCGCTTTTAAAAAAAGCACTGATAAAGCCCCCCCCCCCTTATCAGCGCTACTAAACAAGCACTGATAAAGGGGGTCCCTTTATCAGCGCTAAAAAAAAGCACTGATAAAGGGGGGGCCTTTATCAGCTCTTTTTTAAGCGCTGATAAAGCCCCCCCCCCCCTTATCAACGCTTTTTCGTTAGCGCTGATAAAGGGGTGGTGCTGGCCTTGTCCAGTTTTGTGGTAGTGATGTTTTATCAGCGCTTTTTATCTAGCTCTGATAAAAGTGTCGTCGGGTTTTATAAATTAACCCTAACTTTATCCTTCTTCCTTGCACACCCAGTAATCCTTCATTTTGCTCAGCTCCTTTGCATTCTCCTCCTCTCACATCAATTCATCCACTATTTCCATTTTTCTTCCCTCTGAGTAGCCACTGATGATGTGGTCTAGGTGTTTTCCAAACACCTCTATTTTCCGTTGGTGGCTCTCGATCAAGCAGGGGCACTTGAACCCGTTCTCATCCTGGCACTGCTTCTGGCACATCTGACAATACCACTGAATTTTTTGCAGTCCCTTCAATTTGATACGGTTTGTGATGGATTTAAGGGTTAGAAACTCATTCTTTCCCATTGTAAATTCTTAACTTGAAAATCAAAGTCTCACAATTCAACAGAAAAAAAACACCTACATTTTAACAAGCAACGAAAAAACAAATCATTATGAGTGAATTTTCTAACTAGTATGATCAAAACATTGTTGAAACCTGACTGGTAGAAAATAATAAATCCCATGCACAATCACCACAATAATATGGAATCTCTAAAGGTTTCTATTCATACCTAGAACCCTGATCAGAAGTAACAACTACCAATAAAAATAATAATAATGAACATTTGAAAATGCATAAATTTGGAACAGTAATCAACTAATGTCAAAACCAAATTATTATATTAATTTTCATTGAGCTAAAATTATTATAGTAAATCTTATCTAAATAAGAAAACTCAAAATATTCCTACCAAAATCATCACAAATATATGAACAAGTTTAGATTAAATGCAACAATTTTTTAAAGAGGGTGAATTTTATAGATCAATAAAGACTAGTCGTAAAAGTAATTTATTTTCAATAATAACCTTGTATATTTAACACACTTTTTCCATCAATTTGATTAAATTTAATTTTGGGAAAACAAGAAAAACATGTGTCATCCACCTAGTGGGTACCACCCAATGCCTACAAACATCCCTTCAACTTAAACCCAAAATGAATACACCACCAATTTTTCATTTGAAATCAACAAGATGCTTCATTGAAGCATTTTTTCAAACATGTGGCATTCCTTATAAGATTATGAAAACTTACTAATAAAATAATTTAATAAAACATGATTCAACCATGTCAATATTCACTACCACAAATGCAGGCAAGGGAAGTGCTCGGGTTTTATCAACATTAATCAGAAAGCACTGATAAAAGTGGGACTTTTAGCAGTGCTAGAAAAAAGCGCTGATAAAGTCCCTCCTTTATCAGTTCTAACAAAAATATCTCATAAAAAGAAGACTTTAACAGTACTTATAATAGCTCTGATAAAAGTTTTTAATAGAAAATATTATTAATTTATATAAAAATCTTTTAATTATATTCAAAAATAATATTTATATGTATACATTAAATAAAAAATGCATGTTTATTATGTTTATGTTTTATTAATGTTTATTATGTTTATTAGTTTTAGTTATATCTTTATTATATATTTATTATACTATATATTTATAATATTATATATAAATACTTTTTAATATATATATATATAAATTCTTATTAAATATATATATATATATATATATATATTTAAATAAACTTTTATGTTTCCATATGAATGTGTCAATTGATGCGTACGTTCTTCTCATGAATATATGTTTATTTTTTACCCTAATGTTTTCCATATATACTATAATACTATATTTACTTGGTGTATTCATTCATTTCCTATATATATAAAGCTTAATCTACTCATAAATACTTAAAATCACGATAAATATATTTAAATAAACAATAAATGTATTTATTATATTTAAAAATATAAATATTTAGTTATATATAATTATTTTGTTTTTAAATATATTATATATAATTATAATTATATATAACTAATTAAATATAAATATGTTTAAATAATTATAAAATTACAAAATATTTTTTAAAATGATAAATATATATTTATGAATACTTTTTGAATATATTTATTTATAAATATATGTCTTTAATGAATATATACAGAGACATAGACATAAATAAATAAATATATATATATATTTAAATACTTATGAAATTAAAATTAAAAATAATATATCAATTTACACTTATATATATTTAATTATAATTTAAATTATAAAATTATATATATATTTAATTATAATTTATACACAAACACAAACATAAATATATTTATATTTATATTTATATATTTAATTATAATTTATATTATTAAATTATAATAAATATATTAATTATATATATTTATAAAATTATAAATGTAATAAATATATTGGTTATAATTTTATAATTAAGAATAAATGGTATGTTTTATCAGTGCTAATTAAAAAGCATAGATAAAACATCTATTTATCAATTCTTTTTTAGCGTTGATAAAGATCATCCTTTATCAGCGCTAAAAAAATGATGATAAAGTCATGTTTTATCAATGATTTCAATTGTAGCACTGATAAAACATTCTTTTATCAGCACTTTTTTAGCGCTGATAAAGATGGACCTTTATCAGTGCTAAAAAAGCACTGATAAAGGCATGTTTTATCAGTGCTTTTTATATAATTATGATAAAAGTGTCACCGGGTTTTATAAATTAACCCTAACTTTCTCCTCCTTCCTCGCACCCTCAAGCTCTCGTGGAAGTCAATCCCTATCGTCGTGGTTGTCATTGTTGTCACCATCGTCGCCTCCTCTCCTCCCTCCTCTCCTCCCTCCTCTCTTTCCTCCTCCTCCTCCTTGGCCACCAACTCCTCTGTCACCGCGAACCGAGCTTCATCGCGTGACTTTCCTCCACCGCAAATCGAGCTTCACCACCGAATCATCGACCAGTGGCTCTCCTCCACCATGCCTCTCTAGTAGGAGGTACATTAATCATGAAGTCCCTATACTAGGGATGAAATTTTATTTTATAGGATGTATAAGCTGGGTAATTGACTCTACAAGTTCATGGTCCCATTTTATATTACTTGGGGTTGTATAGAATCCCATGTAATGGGTATGAGTTCATCAACAACCAATGAATCTCAGATTCTCAATTCTAGTCATAGTTAAAATTTATAAGTGGGGTGAACTCATTGTCCTTGGGAGCATAGGATGTGATGGACCATTGCAATTACCATGACTATTTTTTATACACCCCTTATTCTTCTCCTAATGGTACCCTAGAAAATTATGTATCTTTAAATAAAACTAGATGGGTTTAACTCATTTCCTTGGGGGACGGTGTTCTGGTTTCCAGAATTGATGGAGAGATGATCTATGAAGGGTATTCAAATTGTTTATTTTCATGTTAGTTCCATTGCATCCAAAATATGTGTCCTATGTTGATTAATAGTGCTTTTTTAGAAAAGAATCAAATTGAAACGCATAAAATTTTCTTGATGTTCACATGGGAAGACACGGGCTCCTAGATTGATCATTTTCCAACAAATAACACTCCCAGTATTAACAAGTCCTATGATGATGCCTGGAACTAATCATACCCAAATGGCCAATTGGAAAAGACAGTATTCATTGTTAAGGGTCCTCCTATAGCTGAGTCTAGAGACTTTTAGGGGATTTAAAAAGATTCCTTTAGGCTGGAAAATGGGATTACACCATGGAATAACATCATTTATAAAATACATAAGAAGTGGTTGGAGATCTGAGGTTTATCCCCTCAAAATACTAGTTTCACCCTCATGACACAAGCTACTCATCCATCTTCCTGAGTGTTTATCCCCTCAGAGGATGAATATCCCATGGCTTGGAGGGATTGGGAAACATGGATGAATTATATTCCTATTGATAGGATTTTCATCTTCCTTCGGGGGAAGGAAATAATTTTCACTAGTTATGGTGGAATATCTGAACCTGAAATAATTTATTACATGGAGTGGCCAAATTTTTTGGAATATTACATTCAGGACATTGAACCCTTCAATCCTTATCACTGAGGCCAATTAGTATTTCCAATGTGGGTAATTAAACTTTTGACACCATAAAAAAAATTATTTAAGATAACTACAGTGCTTCATAGGTGAATGATAAGGTATGTAACACCCCAAGATTTTGAAAATAAATATTGAATTCATTTTATAATCTAGACATTAAACACAACTTTTCCTCTACTGTGTTTGGAATTTCGAATAACGGTCATCTAGAGTTGTGACCAGTAAGTCATTTCGAGTCTGTTAGAACAAACTTGATTTTTTGTGAATAGTAATATACCCTTATGAATATTAATATGAATAGTAATATTACCCTTATGAATAGTAAATAATTATTTTATTTTATTTTCTTAAGATAATATGATAATTAAATCTTAATTGATTTTTCAATGTGATATAAAACTAATTATACCTTAAAATTGTTATTTTTCAAATTAACTATGATTTTATTTAAAAATTAAATTAATAATATTTAGAAAATTATTTTTAAAAAATGGATTTAATTTTTCAATTCTACACGTTGAAAAATGGTAGGGGTGAATTTTTGGGGTTTTTCTAAAATACTTGAATTTTTCATGAATAGTAAAAAATACAGTTTTGAGTTTTCGGTAGTTTAATGACATCATAATGACCTAATAATTAAAATAAAAGTCTGTTTGACTTTTTTACCATAACATATGACATGAGGTGTCCCAATTGTCTAAAACCATGGGAAAATACCATGGTCAAGCCCATGGTTTGGCAAAAACCACTAATGAGGTGTCCCTTTGAAATTATTAAAAAACTCTCTCTCTCTCTTTCTATAAATACCCACTCATCCATTCATTTTCATTCATTCAAAATCCCTAATCCAGAAATATTTGGTGGTTTTACCTCTATATGATTCCTCCCAAGGTTTCCTTAAGCCCCCAAGGTCCCAACCTTCACGTTCTAGGAGTTACACTACAAGGTATGGGAATCTTTCACCTTCCTCTTTTAGTCGGAACTTATTTTATATTATCTCTTTGAATTTCCATTATAATATGTTGGGGTTTGATTTTATGTATTCTTATTACTTTACTTTTGATTTCAATATTATGAGGTACCATTTTTCTCTCATCATTTCATTTTATGAAATTTAAAGCGACGCTGTTAGGCTGCCGAATTTTCATAAGGGATCTCTCACCTTTTCTCTTATTTTCAATATCATATTTTTTCTTTTTCTCTCCACACATCCTCTGTCCAAATGACCATGATAAACTCCAGTATCATCTATATACTGGAATAATATCATCTGAATGTAATAACCATCATTAATACTCTTACTCCCCCCCTTTTATTTTTATAAACGAAATCAACGTTCATGAGGTTCCAATTTATAACCTTCGTGGATGACGAAGTTTCGTTCTTCAATTTCTCCTTCATTATTGGTCATGAAACCATTTTAATGGTTGAACCAGACTATAATACATTTATAGTAACCTAATTAATATTCATTATCCAGTATATGTACATATTATTAAATCATATGACAAAACTAGTTCATAATAATCCAAATACCGCCAAATAATCGAAGTGGTTATCATCTAATGAATCATCCTCATTCCATGAAAAAAATGATGGAAATTACCATTAAAAATTCTGGATGTTCATAAATATTATGTAATTTCAATTCTGGATATTTACAACCATTCCACATGAACTTCATTACTTAAATACAAGTGAATCGATTATGAAAATCAAGAAAACAAACACTCTGAAACGACAGAATTCAATATAATAACTTATAAATAATAACATAAATGAACTAAACATAATTATGATAAGCTAAATACATGTCTATTAGGTTCTGAAATAAGTTACTGATATGTATAATTTCATATTCCAGGACCTTAAGTTCAAGAGGGGAACACATTCAGACTTAAAGTAAGGGTTTTTTCACCTGAACTTCCATTTCCATTCGGGTTATTTTCATTGTCTAAATTACCTCAATGAAATTCTTATGTATTATTATATACTAAAAATAAATTCTGTGTGAGTGTTCTATATATGTACACAAACCATAATCCTTCTTTATTTTATGGTTAGTTACATGTTTTAAAAGGAGCTTTCAAATTGTTTCTGAAATACAAGCCTGATCCAAGGGAATTTCTCTAATTCTTACCTATTTTAAGGGGCACTCTATAATATGTTTTTGGAAACCATTATATCTATAAAATCACTCATTTTTTTATGAAAATAATATCTTACTTCACTTCTGGTTTTATACATATATTTTTTCAAAAGAACTCTTCTTTTCAAAGTAAAAGAGTATTTCTTCAGGAATTACTCGAAGATTTTATAAGAGTATCTCCCTCTATTTCAATACTATTGTTGATTATTATGTATTATTTGGATTATTATTCCATTTTATCATCTACCATATTTAATTTAATGGTTTATTATTATTTTTTCTATTGATGTTCTATCTTAAAACCATTCATCAGTTTACTTTGAATGGTTTGTGTTTTTCCTTAATGTTCGGGGAAAGCTATTTACATTTCATCTATTAGTTTCAATATGAATATTTATGTTGATTATGTTTATCCCCATTCATATGAGGAATTCATTGGAAATTGTAAGTGTCTGGTGGGGCCCGTTATATCACCTCGGTGCATCGGTAGGTCTCATGAGACAGACTATGTTCTTAGTACAAGGCCTTGACAAAATGATTATTTATAGTCTTGGCATGAGGCCTTGACGGTATGGATATGTTTTCCCGCATTATGAATTCCCTCATTATGAATATAGTATTGATGGTTCATGTGGTTATTTTACTAGTATAATACCAATGATTATGTTATGTTATGGTAATATTTACTCAACTCATATTTTTTCCATATTATGTTCAAGTTTATTTATAAAGTCATGTGTTTTAAATTATTTACCATGTCTAATGTTTATGTTATCTTCCATTTTATTTATTACCCTTTCTGAGAATTTGAGATCACCCCTTTATTATGTTTCATTTCCACAGGGCAAGAATAATTCTATTATTAATGACATGCTGAAATAACCTAGGAGTTATGGAAGTTGTCTAAGGAGTTTCTATGTTGTTTTTCATTTCAAGTTGTAATGATAAACTTATGTATGTATCTTGTTTCCAATAATACTAAACTAATCGGTCCTTTGGGATGCTTATTCCTTGTTTTTATGCCAATATAACCAATAAGGCACTGGCTCCGGGAAACTGGGTTTGGTTCCTTACTGTTGGTATCAGAGTAAGTTTAGTAGAATACTTGGAAACTAGATTTAGAAAACATAGAATTAGGGAAGAGTCCCTAAGTTAGTCTTTGAGGATATACATACAATAACATCTTGGTATTTTGGTAAGGAATAGATTATGTGGATCTTTTGAGCAATACATCCATGTCTGGATACGAGCAGGTAGAGGTGGCTCTAGCATAGATGTATCTAGGGTTAAAACCCAAAAACACCGATTTGAGGTAGACTTGAACAGGAACTAGTGCATGACAATGGTCTTTGCTGCACTCTTGGTTATGACACTCCCGGTGGATATTCTTAGGATAATTCACATTTTCTTTACAATCCATCATGAAGGATTGAAATGTAAAATTTTCCTCAAAGAAACCATTTTTGTGAATATGGGATTAGCCATGCGTAGGATCTCAATTTTTGCTAAGTATTTTGTTAAGTTAAGATTATACATAATGATTCATAGCCTAATATAGTGTATTACATTATCTAGAGATGGTTCCTAGTGGAAGGAATGGAAACTACATGAACGCACATGTCCCCTGTAGGGATTTCCCTCCAATGAAAGATAATGATGTTGGCTCTGGTGCTAAGAAACTCATAACTATACTGGGAAAACATACTCAGGTTATGAATAATAACCTTACTCATATGGAGCATCCAGATCCACCACATGGATGAGCTATGTTAGATCTATTTATGCGACAAAAACCTCTATCATTCGATGGGACTACAAACCCATTTGTAGTAGAGCAGTGGATATGTTCCCTTGAGAAGATATTTCTTGCTTTGGGATATAACGAAAGAGAGAAGGTTGTCATGGAAATTTATCATCAAACAAGTGATGCAGATCAATGGTGGTCTTTAATCCAAAACACAAAGTAGTAGGAAGAAATATAAGATATATAATAGAGGGATTTTAAGGAAATCTTGTTAGAAAAATATTTCCCTCGTGAACAGTGAGAATATATGGAGAGGTAATTCTTGAATTTGAGGCAGGAGGATGAAAATGTTTCCAAGTATAAAGCCAACTTTACAAGGCTAACAAGGCATGTTGTGGACTAAATACGTAATCCAAGAAGAAAAATTGATTGATTATTTGATTGTTTAAAACCATTCCTCTGAAGTGCTCTAGTCTCTCAAAGATTTTAATCATATGAAGATATATTCTCAAGTGCTATCAAGACAGAAAATGAATTCTCTAAGTCTTATGACTTTAAAGGAAAGAAAGAGAAGAATAGGGCTGCTGAAAACTTTGGGAAAGGAAATAAGGAAATGGGGAATAAGGGAAGAGTTGAATTTCCATCATGCAGTAATTGTGGGAAGAAACACCCTAGCACTTGCCTGAAGGGAATGGGAGTCTGTTGCAAGTGCGGAGAAAAAGGCCACCTATCTTGGGATTGTAAGGGGAAGAAAGAAGCTAAAAATGTTTTGTGCTACAATTACAGGGATATGGGATATTATGCACATGAATTTCCTAAGTGTTAGGGAAATGTTCCCCAAAGAAGGCCAAGAGAGCAAGGCCAATATTATGCGGTCACAAATACAGAGGTTTAAGTTCCTAACAAAGTGGTGGCAGGTACATTTATTGTTTCATCCAACTTAGCCAATACTTTATTTGATTCTGGATCATCACATTCATTTATATCTTCCCAATTTTCCAAGAAAATTAGATATTTCCAATTTGATTTAATAAAGGAGTTATCAGTCAAAACTCTTAGTGGATGTATCATTGCAACAAAGGCGTGTCGATTAGTCCCCCTCGTGGCACATAAACGTGCTTTAGTTGCTAAGATTATCATCATACCAATGGTTGAATATGATATAATTCTCGGTATGGATTGGTTATAAAATTATGATGTGAAGATCTATTGCAAGAATAAGGAAGTTACAATTTTCTATAATGGTGTATAATCCCTTATTTTTAGAGCAGAAACCTCACCATGTGATTATCATCTAAATCCACCCTCATTAGCTCTACTGAATTCAATTATTGGGGAGGAAGGGAATGAAATAAATATGGGTGAGGATAAGAATGTATAGATAGATTACATACCTATTGTGAAAGAATATGTTGATGTATTTTTAGAGGATTTACCTAGACATCCTCCATAGCAGGAAATTGAGTTTTACATTGACTTAATTCCTAGTTCAAGGCCCATATCAAAGACCCCTTATAGAATAGCCACTTTGGAGTTAGTGGAACTAAAGAAAAAACTAGAGGAATTGATTGATAAAGGATTTATTCGCTCTATCCTTTCTCCATGGGGAGCCCCTGTCCTCTTTGTCAAGAAGAAATGTGGATTCATGAGGTTGTGCATTGATTATAGAGAAATCAATGATATTACAATAAAGAATAAGTATCATCTACCATGAATTGATGATTTATTTTATCAAATTCATGGAGCCCAATATTTTTCTAATATTTATCTTCAATCTAGATATCATCAGTTGCTTTTGATGAAGGAATACATTCCAAAAACAGCATTTCGAACCAGGTACAGGCATTATTAGTTTACAGTAATGCCTTTTGGACTAACTAATGCACCATCTGTCTTCATGGATCTAATGAATAGAGTTTTCAAGGATTATCTTGATGACTTTGTAGTGGTTTTTATTGATGATATCCTGGTATACTCTAAAATCTATGAAGATCAATAAAATCACTTGCGTACTATTCTAAAGACACTTAGAAGAAATAAATTATATGGGAAGTTTAGAAATTGTGATTTTTGGCTCCAATAAGTTTCCTTTCTAGACCACATTGTCTCTAAGGATGGAATATCTATAGATCCTATGAAGAAAAAGGTTGTGCAAGAATGGCCTACTATAACGAACGTAACTTAGGTACGTATTTTTATTGGTTTAGTAGGTTATTATCGGTGTTTTGTTCAGAACTTCACTCGTTTAGCCAACCCAATGACCAAGCTCACACGAAAAGGGGTTAAGTTTGTATGTACAAAGGAATGTGAAGAATGTTTTGAAGAATTGAAGAGGATGTTAGTGAACTCTCTGATCCTAACCCTACTATTGGGGAATGATGGGTTTGTTATCTATAGAGACGCGTCAAAGAAAGGATGTGGTTGTGTCCTTGTGCAGAATGATCGAGTGATTGCCTATGCATCTAGACAGCTAAAAATTCATGAACAAAACTATCCAACTCATGATCTTGAGTTAGCAGTGGTAATATTTTCTCTGAAGATTTGGATACATTACCTCTATGGCAAAAAATGTGAGATATATACAGATCATAAGAGTTTGAAATATATATTCTCATAGAAAAAACTCAACATGAGACAAAATAGATGGATTGTGCTACTCAAAGACTATGATTTCACAATACACTACCACCTGGGGAAGGAAAATAAGGTAGAAAATTCTTTGAGTAGAAAGGATCATGGAGTTCTGAACAAGATGATAGTTGAAAGGGATCATTTGTTCATGGATCTAGTAAAGATGGATATGGGAATTATCAAGGAAGGTAACACATCACTACTTTTTCAGATAGTTTCCAAACCTTCTTTACTAGAGAGGATAAAAAGTTCTCAGGATGATGATGAGGAATTTCAAAAGAAAATTAATGTTGTAAATGATGGTAAGTTGAATGAATTTATATATGAAGGTGGCATTTTGAAATTCAGGAAGAGGCTTTGTGTTCCTGCTATTCCTGAGCTAAATAAGGAACTATTGGATGATGCACATAGCTCTAATTTCTCTATACACCCTGGTAGCACAAAGATGTATCAAGATATCCAAGAAAACTTTTGGTGGTACTATATGAAAAGGGAGATTGCTGAATATACATCAAAGTTCCTGGTATGTCAACAAGTGAAGGCTGGGAGGAAAAAGTCTAAGGGGATGATGCAACCACCACCCATACCAACATGGAAGTGGGAGAACATTACCATGGACTTTTTCACTGGACTTCCAAGGACATCTAGAGGAAATGATTCTATATAGGTCGTTGTGGATCATATTACAAAGACAGCTCACTTTATCACGATTCGATAGGACTTCTCATTGGATCAACTTGCACGGATTTACATCAAAGAAGTGGTAAGGCTTCATGGAGTAACACTATCTATTGTATCCGACCATGATCCTAGATTCACCTTGAAGTTTTGGAAAAGTCTTCAACATGCTCTAAGCATTGAACTGAACTTCAGTATGGCCTATCATCCTCAAACTGATGTCTAATCTAAGCAGACTATTCAGACACTAGAAGACATGTTGAGAGCATGTTCTATGGAATTCAAAGGAGGATGGGACCAACATCTTCCACTGGTTGAATTCTCCTACAACAACAGTTTCCACTCGAGCATCTGAATGGAACCATATAAATCCCTTTATGGGAAATTTGTAGAACACCAAAGTATTGGGATGAAGTCGGTGAGAGTAAGTTTATAGGACCTGAAATGGTTGAAGAAATGGCGGAGAAGGTGAAAACCATTCAGCAGCATATCAAGGCAGCCCAAAGTCGACAGAAGAGTTATGCGGATAACCGTCGACGAGACCTTGAATTAAAAGTTGGAGACCTGGTATTTCTACGCATATCTCCATGGAAGAAGGTCCTGAGATTTGGGAAGAAAGGAAAGCTAAGTCTCAGGTATATCATCCCCTTTGAGATCCTTGATCGAGTCAAAGTTATGGCCTATCGACTGGCACTTCCACCTACCATGTTGAAAGTACATGATGTCTTTCATGTATCCCTCTTAAGTAAGTACATACTAGACCCTTCACATGTACTCTCTTTAGAGGTGGTACATTTGGAGGATGATCTTTCCTATGAGGAGTAGCCAGTGAGAATCTTGGATCGTAGAGACAAACTTCTACACAACAATACTACTCATCCGGTCAAGGTACTATGGCGAAAACATAAGTACTAAGAGGCAACATGGAAACTAGAGGAAGCAATAAAGGAAAAGTACCCCCACCTGTTTTTGGCCTAGATTGTAAAATGAAATTTTGAGGAAGAAATTTTTGTAAGGAGGGGAGAATGTAACACCCCAAGATTTTGAAAATAAATATTGAATTCATTTTATAATCTAGCCATTAAATGCAACTTTTCCTCTAATGTGTTTGGAATTTCGAATAACGGTCATCTAGAGTTGTGACCAGTAAGTCATTTGGAGTCTGTTAGAACAAACTTGATTTTTGGTGAATAGTAAAAAACCCTTATGAATAGTAATATGAAAAGTAATATGACCCTTATGACTATTAAATAATGATATTATTTTTTTTCTTAAGATAATAAGTTGATGAGATCTTAATTTATTTTTCAGTGTGATATAAAACTAATTATACCTTAAAATTGTTATTTTTCAAATTAACTATGATTTTATTTAAAAATTAAATTAATAATATTTAGAAAATTATTTTTGAAAAATGTATTTCATTTTTCAATTATACATGTCGAAAAATGGTAAGGGTGAATTTTTGGGGTTTTTCTAAAATACTTGAATTTTTCATGAATAGTAAAAAATACAGTTTTGAGTTTTTGGTAGTTTAATGACATCATAATGACATAATAATTAAAATAAAAGGCTGGTAGACTTTTTTATAGTAACATATGACATTAGGTGTCCCAAGTGGCTAAAACCATGGGCAAATACCATGGGAAAGCCCATGGTTTGGCAAAAACCCCTAATGAGGTGTCCCTTTGAAATTATTAAAAAAACTCCTTCTCTTTTTCTATAAATACCCACTCATCCATTCATTTTCATTCATTCCAAATCCCACATCCTAGAATATCTAGTGGTTTTACCTCTCTAGGGGTCATCCCAAGGGTTCATTAATCCCCCAAGGTCCCAACCTTCACGTTCTAGGAGTTACTCTACAAGGTATGGGAATCCTTCACCCTCCTCTTTTAGTTGAAACTTATTTTATGTTATCTCTTTGAATTTACATTCTAATATGTTGGGGTTTGATTTTATGTATTCTTATTACTGAAATTTTTATTTCTATATTTTTAGGTACCCTTTTTATCTCATCATTTCATTTTATGAAATTTTAAGCGATGTTGTTAGGCTGCCGAATTTTCATAAGGGATTTCTCACCTTTTCTCTTATTTTCAAGATCATCTATTTTCTTTTTCTATCCTCAAATATTCGGTCCAAATGACCATGATAAACTCCAGTATCATCTATATACTGGAATAATATCTTGTTAATGGAAGAACCATCATCAATATTCTTACTCCCTACCTTTTATTTTTATAAACGAAATCAATGTCCATGAGGTTCCAATTTATAACCTTCGTGGACGACGAAGTTTCATTCTTCAAATTCTCCTTCATTAATGGTCATGAAACCATTTTAATGGTTAAACCAGACTATAATACATGTATAATAACCTAATTAATATTCATAAACCAGTATATGTACATATTGTTAAATAATATGACAAAACTAGTTCATAATAATCCAAATACCGCCAAATAATCGAAGTGGTTGTCATCTAACAAGTCATCCTCATTCCATGAAAAAAATGATGGAAATAACCATTAACAATTCTGTATGTTCATAAATAATATTTAATTTCAATTCTTTAGATTTACAACCATTCCATATGAACTTCATTACTTAAAGACAAGTAAACCGATTATGAAAATCAAGAAAACAAACACTCTGGAACGACAGAATTCAATATAATAACTTATAAATAATAACATAAATGAACTAAAAATAATTATGATAAACTAAATACATGTTTATTAGGTTCTGAAATAAGTTATTAATATGTATAATTTCATATTCTAGGACCTTAATTTCAAGAGGTGAACACATTCGGACTTAAGGTAAGGGTTTTTCCACCCGAACTTCCATTTCCCTTCGGGTTATTTTCATTGTCTAAATTACCTCAATGAAATTCTTATGTATTATTATATACTAAAAATAAATTCTATGTGAGTGTTATATATATTTACACAAACAATAATCCTTATTTATTTTATGGTTAGTTACATGTTTTAAAAGGAGCTTTCAAATTGTTTCCGAAATACAAGCCCGATCCAAGGAAATTTCTCTAATTCTTACCTATTTTAAGGGGTACTCTATAATCTATTTTTTGAAACCATTATATCCTTAAAATCACTCATTTTTTTATGAAAATAATATCTTACTTCACTTCTGGTTTTATAAAAAAAATTCCAAAAGAACTCTTCTTTTCAAAGTAAAAGAGTATTTATTTCATGAATTACTTGAAGATTTTATAAGAGTATCTCCCTCTATTTCAACACTCTTGTTGATTCTTATGTATTATTTGGATTAGTATTCCATTTTATCATATAAAATATTTAATTTAATGGTTTATTATTATTTTTGATATTGATGTTCTATCTTAAAACCATTCATCAGTTTACTTTGAATGGTTAGTGTTTTTGCTTAATGTTCGGGGAAAGCTATTTACATTTCATATATTAGTTTCAATATGAATGTGTATGTTGATTATTTTTATCCCCATTCATATGAGTAATGCATTGGACATAGTAAGTTTCGGGTTGGTCCCGATATAGCCCCTCGGTGCATCGGTAGGTCTCGTGAGACAAACTACGGTCTTGGAATAAGGCCTTGAAAAAATGATTATTTATGATCTTGGCACGAGGCCTTGATGGTATGGATATGTTGTCCCGCATTATTCATTCCATCATTATGAATATAGTATTGATGGTTCATGTGGTTATTTGACTAGTATAATACTCACGATTATGTTATGTTATGTCAATATTTACTCAGCTCATATTTTTGCCATATTATGTTCAAGTTTATTTATAAAGGCATGTGTTTTCAATTATTCACCATGTCTAATGTTTATGTTATCTTCCGCTGTATTGCATACCATTAATGAGAATTTGATCTCACCACTTTATTATGTTTCATTTCCACAGGGCAAGAATAATTCTATTATGAATGACATGATAAAACAACCTAGGAGTTATGGAAGTTGTCTAAGGAGTTTCTATGTTGTTTTTAATTTCAAGTTGTAATGATGAACTTATGTATGTATTTTGTTTCCAATAATACTAAACTACTCGGTCCTTTGGGATGATTATTCCTTGTTTATATTCCAATGTAACCAATAATGTACTGGATCTGGGCAACTAGGGTCGGGTCCTTACAAGTTAGATATTTTAGTTCCATTTGAGTCTAGTGATATACCTTCTTCCTCAAAATTGGTGTCTCGGAAGTGCCCTTCCTAGATTTATCAAATACTCTATATTTTTACTTGATGATGAGTGATTTCTTTGGATTTTTTGTGAAATGGGTAGTAGGAATCATGATGAATCCATGAATATATTGGTCCCTTAAATTTGGAGTAGGAATCATGATGTGATGATGTTTTGGATTCATGAAAGTGGTGCCAAATAATTAATAGGGGGATATTTTTAGGATTTAATTGAGAATTGGTGTTGGTATTGAATTTATTGGAATGTGTTAATATTGGATTTATTTGATATAGGTTAGTATTGGATTTATTGGTAACATTTTGGTGATGGATTTATTGTAAAAAATTTAATAAAACTGTGTTTTATAATCATGGATAGTGATAAATTTGTTTTCAACATATATTGATTATTGGTGTTGGATTTATTATTATCAGATGATTGTTTATTGGATATTGTTTTAGAAGTAGATGTATGGAATGATATATGGTTTCTATAAAATTTATTATAAAATAAGTATTTTATATTTTTTGGAAGTTATTCTATAAGAGGGGATGAAGATGTTCAAAAGAATAATTCTAGAATTTTGATAATGTAGTTGAGTTGGATGGAGTTAATTTGATAAATTTCAGAAGTTGCAGAAAATATCAAGGAATGAGTAAGTGTTACACCATGAGTAGTGTTCCTAGAAAATGAAAAATTCATAATAATCCTGATATATATAAAATTATGTAGACCACATTTTAAATGAAATGGAAAAGTATGGACAACCTTATATTGATACATGAAGGTCGCATGCACTAATGTGTAAGGTACTTCGAAAAGATAATATGATGTCATAGAGAAGTCTGATGGAGTTTTGGATAGTTTTGGTAAGCAATTATAGAAATTCTATATATAGGATATAAGTAACATCCTAACACTCTAATTCACTCTGATAAATCTACATCATTCTATAGTTGGTTTCACGAGGAATAATTCATACCATGTAGAGGTACCCATGAGAATTAAGATCCAAGATGTTTTGAAGGTGACTATTTGATCACACTATGGGATATGGAATATCAGTATTCGTGAACTTTTTAATGGTAATATAGATAATTCCATTTATATATAAGAGTTTTTCATTTAATAGTAATAATTCCCACACTATGAGGGGAATGTGTAAGAGTTATTCATGTCATGGGGATTTTATACATTTTTTGAAGTGGCTTAGAGAGACCTTGGTGGTTCTATAGTCTTCCTTCTCAATACCTTTTTAATCCAATCAATAATTCATAGTATATGTTTCTCAAACTATGTCTAAATAATACCATGTTTTCTTACTTTCCCAAGTGTAGATGTCTGAATAAAACTTCATTATGATTTTTCACATGATTCAACCCATGAACTAAGTGACATACGATACTAACTCCCATCACCAAGTTCCCCTAACAACCCAAGCCCCGCTCTATAGGTTGACATCATTGATTCATTCTTGATCTCCTCTAATAAATACCCTTACCTGAGTATCTATCATCTACCAGTGAACTCATCCACTTATGCGCACACACAGAACCAACCACCTCTACCTATGGGTTAGGTTCACCTACACACCCCTCCTAATGTACACCAAGAAATTCCATCACTACCAAAACATAAGCATGAACATATCTCATTGTCAGCTGAATATTGACACTCACAATCATTTCCAACAACTCCCATACATCATCACATCACTAAACCCAATGGAATAACTCATGGACACATCTTTTTATAATAATTTTTTCAATAGTAATCAATTTCTCTTCAAAAAAAATTTAAATATAATTTTAACTTCAATGTTTTAAAAAGTTGTTGTGAAAAGGTTTATATTTTAACTTATATTTATTGTCTTAGGATTGTTTTCTATATAGTGATATTTTAGTCACAATTTATATGTTATTATTATATGATTTATTTTGGAAAATGAGAATTATAATATTCTATGATTTCTAAAGTTTGTGTTATGTGACTTTTTTTGAATTATTTAAGAAAACAATTATTTTTACATTTCAAGCATTTTTTCCACTCTATATCATTTATCTCCCCCATCCCTCTTCTCTTCTCTATTTCCCATAGGTTTATCCTTATCTCAGGAAATGAAATTCATTTTTCATGAGGATTTAGGGTTTGGGTTTTTTTAGTGTTTTCCATGGAAGGTGACATGTTGTGTATTGGTTACCATTCTGTATAAAGTATGTGTTTCTTTTATCTTCCTTTATTTTATAATTCATGGAATGTGTATACTTTATAAATTTATTTTCAATTAAATTACAGTAATGTATAAGTTCTTAGAAGAAATTATAAATTTCTTTCTTAAATTCTAGGCTTGGAATAAGGAATTTTTCATAAGAATTTCATGTACTATTTTTAAATTAGATTAATTATCATGAAAATCATATTTTATAAGGTTAATAGGGTCATTTAAATGTTTTTTATAGTAAATTTATATCATATTCCTTTTTCGGTTTTTCAAGAGAATTTTTCATGTGCTTAGAGAATGTTTTGGAAAGAAAAAGGGATTTTTCCCCAGTGCTTCCAAAATCATTGAAATGGTGAGAATTTAAATAAGGGGGTGAGACTCTACATACTAATTTGGTTTTCATGTGAAGACCCATTTTTTTACTTTAAAAAGTAAATGGTTTATTTCTCATGTGACCCTCAATGATTTACCCTATACTTGTTTCACTAATTATGGGTTATTGATTATTTATATGATGGATGTATGATGTTAAAAGGGAATTTTATATGTGTTGGTATTAGAGGTGAGGTGTGGGAAATTTTTTTGGTAATTATCTTGATTTATGTCTCACATCCATGGTTGTTTTTTTATGGTAACTTGGGTGTCTAGGTGGGAGTTCTTGATTCATGCTACCCTAGTTGGTACACACACTTCTACGGTACCCCTAGTTGTGTTTAAGACAAGCCTAGTGTGAAGGTTCCATTATGACGAGTTAAGTATGTTTTAATTGGTTGGATCATGTTATTGTTGGATGAAACATATATCAGATGTTGGTCTATGTAGTTATAGTTCCGTTTTGGATCATCACACACTAGTACCTAGGCTATATCCAATGACATTTTTTCCTTGATCGGTGGTTCTATATAGAGGATTAAATTATTATATTGATTTCATCCCCCTTATAGTTATTTTATTAATATAACTATTAATATTGGTTTTATTTACTATTATATTGTTCCTTGATCACATGGTTCCCTTATTCATTGTGAATTTATTTTCACCAATTGATATGGGTTCTTTATGAGATAATGAGTGTTTTGTTTTCAAGTGGAAAAAAAATTTATGTATTATGATATGGGTAGTACCTATATTTCTCACCAATTCATTGGGTAGAAGATCATATATCATGATATTTAAAATTTATGTAAATAGTTTAATAATTATATAGGTTCAAAAAGGGTGAGTGTGATTTTATTAATCTCTACTCATAATAATACATGTGAATAATTTAGTAAGTTTCTATATTCATAGGTGAGTGTGATGGTGTTAATCTCTAATCATAAATTTAAATGTGAATATGGTTTTGAGTAGCCATTGGGGGGTCAGAACACAGGAAAAGGAGTTCACCCACCAGTGATGGGTTGACCAGTCCATAAGGTTGATTGGAGGAACACTGAAAACCACTGATCAGATCTATATAGGGGGTTTCATGAGACATATAAGGCTTGTGGCCATCAAATATTTTCATTTTATAGATAGAGGTAAGTGACAATTACATCTAGTGACTTTTTTAGGGGTTCACTTTTAAAATGATTAAAGTGTTTTGAAATGTTTCTTAAAAAATTATATGTGTTCAAACTACCCTTTTTTCGTTTTAAATTTATTTAAAATGGTTTAAAGATAATTGGGGTTTTGAGAAAGGATGTTTGAAAATAATTGGTTTATTTTAAAAAGGTTTTGTTATTTTAAAGATGAATTTGTGTAAATGGTTGGTTTTTTAATGGGATTTCAACTGTGATTTTATAAATAGTTTTCAAATGAGATTTAAAGTCTATAACTTTTTTATCTTTGGTTAATTTTTATATCAATGTTTTGTGTATTTATTTTGTTAAATATTAATATCACCGAATCAAATAGGATGGATGTGAATAAATAATGGATAGATGTCAATCGTTTAACAAAAGAGTATAAAGATGGAATGAAAGAGTGCATAAAGTTTGAAAAAGATCATGCATGTGATTCTTCTCAAATACTTTGTCCATGTTTATGCTATTGTTATTAAATACAAGTTAGTTCAGAGGAGTTGGAAGAACACTTAATCTGTCATGGAATAGATCGAATTTATAAATGTTGGAATAAACATGAGGAAAAATAAAATGTATCTAGTGAATGGGTGACTTGTGGGTGAAGGAATTTCTGGAAAGGAGGTCATCATAATCAATATCACAGATCGGGAGCATGACCACCTTTACGTTTAGAATAACAGTTTGGAGGTTGACACATATGTTGAAACCCAAAAAGAAATTTTTAGGCATTATAATCCATTAAGGCCTGAAAAATAGATATCAAATAAATATAATCAATAGTTTATAGGATTGTTTTAGGGCCATATTTTTAAGAAGTCAAATAATAATATAGATTCAATTTTAGAACGGCTTTGATGACTAGCTGGAGGACCAAGTGTGTACGTATTATCTTACAATTATTATGTAATTAATGGTTATACATTATATACTAATGAAAAAAATGAAGAAAGTACCAGACAGAATAGTAGATTTACACTTGTGGCTAAAACGATGCATGTTTCTGGTACTAAGGACAGAAATCCAATTTACGCGAATATGTCATATTTTGGCATCATCAAAAAAATATGGGAGTTGGATTATATGACATTCTAAGTGCTAATTTTTTAATTCAAGTGGGTTGATAATAGAAGTGATGTTAAAATAGATGAGTTGGGCTTTGTGAAATCTAATTTCATTAAGGAAGGGTACAAAGATGAACTATTTATAATGGAATCACAGATAGTACAAGTATTTTATGTTCCAGATCCTACAAACCAAAACTGGTCAATTTTTTTGTTATCGACCAAAACCACTGAAGAGTCGGATGAGAATTCAACAGAGGATGACCCTTTAATTGGGATGTCGTAATAATTTCATAGTGGTCCCAATGTAGATGGCATTTTTTATGTTAGAGGAGACCACAATAAAGGGATTTGAATAGTCGATAGAGGGGTCAAATCTCTTCAACCTTTAAAAAAAGAGTTCAATAATCAGGTTATATTTTTTTCTAATATAAATCATGTTACTTTATGTTAATATATATTCACTATTTATTTTATGTTATCTAAATTAAATGTTAAACCAATTTTCCAGATAATGACTTCTTCACGTGATGATGCTCTCAATCCCCAAGTACAATAGGTTTCTCAACCTACTACTGCTCAGAGTGCAGACGAACAATAGGTTTCTCAACCTCTTGCCTTATGTTAATATCTGTTCATTTCTGCTTTTATGTTGTCTAAATTAAATGTAAAACTAATTTTCTAGGTAATTACTTCTACACATGATGATTCTTCTAATCCCCAGGCACAATAGGTTTCTCAACCTACTGCTGGTCGTAGTGTAGACGAACAACAGGTTTCTAAAACTATTACCTTATGTTAATTGTTGGTCGGAGTGGATACTCAAGAGGGGGGTGAATTGAGTTCCAATTAAAAATTTCTATTAAAAATATTTCTATTAAAAATCCCCCAATTTAAATAACAAGATAAAATGTAGTGAATTTTTAATACAGTAAAGGGTCATTTAGGTTCTCAAGAGATTGATTAGTTCTCAGTTAATCTAATCTAAATATTAGATTATATTTAGAAACTAACCTAATGTTTTAAAATAAATACAAACACTTTCTAGTTTAACTATCAGAGTTACTTTAGAAGAAATTTTAATTTAAAGTACTTAGCAGTGGAATATACAATATAGTTTAAAACAAAATAAACAAGCACAACAGTTTTAACCAAGAGGTTCAGTCTCAAGAAGAGACTTAGTCCTCTCAAACAGTTTATATAAACTTTGATCCACACCCTGGATCGGGGTTAAACAATAGTACAAAGACTGTCCAGGTACTAAGACCTCTACCACAGTTCTTCATGGGAAAATAAAAACAATAGTACACAGGCTATCTAGGTCACACTTGACCTCTACCACTATCCACAGTGGGATATGAGAGTATAGGGAAAATATTGTGTGAGGATTTAGAAATCCTCCAGTTTAGCACAAGAGACAGGGTGTGCTTAAAATATAGAGCACACACACTGCTCGAAATGTAAATAAATGAAACACAATAGAGATAAACAGATAGAGATGAGTTTATAATGCTCTATGTGTTTTGAGTGAAGCTCTGGACTCTTCATATTGATGTAGATGAATCTTTGAGTCCTTCTCTGGTTTTTCTCAAGAAAATAGAGTGTCGTTTTTGCATTTGACTTCCAGGTCCAGGTTGATCAGCCTGATCAGCTTGAGTGTATATCAAATCATTGAAGCTCTTTACTCCTTGAATGTACTGGTTCTATAGATTCAGTATGTATTCTTCCTTCTTCTTTTTTGCATGTAATTCCTTGAGTATCTCCAGAAGATTGTCTCATATGTGAATGGAAAGACTGATCGACCACCCTATTTCTGTAGCCATTCGAGGTTCCCTTATATAGATTTTAGCTCCGACAATGGGAATGATTACCTTTTTAGAGGTACGAGGTACGGTTTCTGAAATACCAACAACTCTCGTTAATTAATAGCAGGTGCATTAAAAAATCAAATATGATATTTTCTAAATAAACAAATATAAATAGAGTTTTAGATAAATAGTGACTGGTTTCCATCGGTAGCTGTTACTCCTTATAACGGTAGCTTGCTTGAATCAGTCGCTCCTTATGCCAATAGCTCCTTCTCTTGGTAGCTCCTTCTATCGGTATCTCCTCTTATTGGTAGCTCCTTCTATTGGTAGCTCCTCTTATCAATATCTCCTTCTATCGGTAGCTCTTTTGTAGTGGTGGCATTTTTGTATCGGTAGACTCTGTAGTGGTAGACGTCTGTCTGTATCTTTCTATATCAGTGGACTTCATATCGGTAGTTGTTTGTCTGTCTGTTTATATCGGTATCTTGTATCGGTAACTTTGTATCAGTCCACTTGTGCATACCGGTAGAATTATTCTATCGGTAGCTCTTCTTATATCAGTAGTTGTTATGCATATTGGTGACCTTATCCATATCAGTAGACTTCTGTACCGGTGTACTTAGCCTTATCAGTAGCTGTCTGTCTGAGTGACTCACAAGCTTAACACTTATCTATTCTATGAAAATTATATCCAGATTGAGTTATAATTATTTCAAAGCATGTATAAACATAGATAACCATTGATTAAAAAATTCCAATGATCATTTTTATATTTTATCAACTTAATAATATGATATCGTAGATTTAACGAATAATTATTATAAAGATAAACATTATTTGGGATTATCAAATCATATTGAAACATAATTGAGATTATCAAAATAGGTGAGGTCAACAATCTCCCCCTTTTTTATAATCACAAATTATGATATTATAATTCCAAAATAAGCAGTAATGTATCAGAGGATATAGTATTAAATGCACTTTTATTAGAGGTAATAATAAAAACAATGTACTAGAATTATAAAAAAATGTATCAGAGGTAAAATATAATGGTTCTTCATATCATAGTTCTCCCCCTTTTTCCTCCCATATTTTTCCATATCAGGTCTGTTCTCCCCATTTATGATTAGCAAAAAGAAGTAAACAAAGATGATAAAAGTAACATAAAGTAGGAGAGAATGAAGGCATGTATATATTACTTGAGGAAAAAATACATATAAATGAAGAATTGAACCAAAAAAGAATACAAGTGATTCCTATCAAATGTCCTAGACACTATTCAATCCACCTCCTGAATGTCCACTTTGGATTTGGATTTGGTTTCGAAGGTAGACTCAGGTTGGGTGGCTTCAGAAGAAGGATTGGGAATTCTAGAAAGCACTACTGGAGGTTGAGAAACAGAGACTATTCCTGGCCTGTAGTGGGTACTCCTCAGAGTAATCAGAGGGGTCAAGCTTCTGATAGCTTGAGCTGGTGTCATCTGAGGAATGAAGGCAGACTGAGCAGAGGCAGGCAGAGATAGAGGTGAAATGATAGGAGTACTATCTACATGCAAGAATGGCAGCAACAGATTCCTAAAATCCATAATGATTCCTCCTCCTCTTTCCATAGAAGATATAAAGTCATCCTTTTTCTCTATAAACTTGTCTAGAGCAGGAGTCAACTCCCTGAACTTTCTTACTTACTCTTTGAAATCTTGAGTGACTGGAGGTAGTTTCATGTTCTCTAACATAAGTTTGAAATGATTTTTCAAATGATGTTTGGTGTAGACCCTTTGGAAATAGTAATCCATTTTGTCTTTGACCTCTTTTTGAGAAGCAGTGGCCTCTCTCATAAAATTTTGAACTATTTACCCTATATCTCTAGTGGTAGTCACCACTTGGGTCAAAGAAGCAGAGTCTACAGAGCCATTGGTAGAATACTGTCTAATCTCCTCTCTCATCACAGCTCGAATCTGATCAATATCCAAAGAATTCTTGGTAGAACTCAGAGGTACAACAGTAAAGGATAATGTTTCCTTAAAAGATTTAGTCATCCCACTTATAATATTTTTCACAAGAGAGTCCTGGGTGTTGAAATCATGTTCCATGGAAGTCTTAAATCCCTCAAAGACTGATACCATCTGGCTAACCACACTTTTCACAAAAGCCAAGTCTTTGTCTTCTTGAGATTTAGAGATCATATAAGACTCCATAAAGATAATTGATTTCTTTAGAGATTCAACATCCTCTGCCAAGATTGAAACTTGATTCTGGAAGGTCTTGACTTCATTCACCATCTCTTCCACAGTGGTTGACACAACACATCCAAGAGAGAGTTCAAAAGATTTTTCCATTTTTCTCAGATATTCAAAAAGATGGCTCTTTAAGTCTGCAACAGATGCAGTCCAAGTCTCCTTCAACTCATCCTTTAAAGATTCAAGATCAGCTTTAGTAATTAGATTTTCTGGCACAGCTACAGGGGATCTGTCTGACACAATACTAGCCACAGAGTCATTCATAACAGATTGAATGGATGATATTAAAGAGGTTTCCATTCTTCTTATCTCTTCCACAAACGAGGTCTTAAGATCAGACTTCAACTGGTCTATATCATCTTTTCTTACCATATCCTCAGGTAACAACTCAGAAGAGATGTTATAGTTAACTTGTGGTCTATTGATAGGTGTCTCATCTTCATAATCAGGGTAGTCCAACCCACAAACCACAAAACCTAGGTCTTCATCCCAGTCTTCAATTCCATCAGCTACTAAAACATTACCATGTCTAGTAGGATACTCCCCCTCAATCTATGCATTGTTCTATATATGTACATTAATAGCAGCCTCAGCAGGTAGGTCTTCCTCAGAAGAATCCTCCACAACCATCTCCATTTATCCAACAGTAGGAGGCTCCTCAGGATTAGGTGCAGGTCTATCTACTTCAATGATTTCCTCAGTAGGCATTGAGGAGTGCTCAATCAGTGGAGTGAGACTCAAGAAGGTAGAATCAGATGCTTCTATTTCAGATTATCCATCTTCCTCATTCTTTGGGGCAGGCTGGTCTTCCTCATCAATAGGGTCTTCTTCATTTCTCTCTTCCAAGAATTTTTCCTTTCCAGATGATACAATTTCTGCAACAGGACTTGGAGGCAATTCAGGATCCCTTCCATCAGCTATAGAGGTATCCTCTTCATCAATATCATCACTATACTGAGGTTCCTCTTCATCAGGTCCTAGACCTGGATCCCTCACATCCTTAAGCCTAGAAGGATGATCCATAGGATTAAAATTATCATATATATTCTCATCATCACTTACCCATTCTCTTCTCCATGGATTCCAATTGATCTTCATGTATTTACAGATAGTTTTGGTAATACAAAAGTTGTCTTTCATAACCACTGTCTCATCCTAAGACTTAGCCACACCTCTTACCTTGATCATCACATAGATCGGCTTTGCAAAGAATAGATCATTAGTTTTTGAATTTGGCCTGGTCATATCTTCAATTTGAATCATTAATAGCCTACACAAATTCACCTTAACACCATGTCTTAACAAATGCATCAAATATATATCTTGATATTTCAGATTTTCAAAGTCCCCTCTTCTTGGACTTAGCACATGTTGGATGAACTTGAATAGTAACTGGTTCTCTCCATCCATTTATGTAGCAACTACCTTTCTTGGTGTACCATCTCCTATTAATTCTTCCAAGGCAGCCTCATACTCAAACATGTCACTGGTAGGAGGTATTGATTTCGAGAAATACCCAAACTCTCCTTTATGTGGAACTTTTAGGCACTCATCCCACTCAATATAAGAAAAATATATTGTCCTGCCATTCACTACTGATACCATCCTATTCTCAACTTCTAATTTCTCAAAACGAACAAACTCATAGAATTATTTTACCATCTTTGGATAATAAGGACCATTGTTATTCGAGAAGCACTCTACCCATTTTTGATCTTCCAGCACCTCTAGAACTAAAGACTTACTGGTCATCAACCATTCCACGCATATCTCTTTCTCAATTACTATCTCCCTTTGAACGAGATGCAGATTTGTAGGTTTCTTTACTTCACTTCCACCACTAGACTCTCCTTTGAGTCTCTTTACATTCGGCTCATCATCCTTTTTGCTGACTGATGGTCTCTTCACTCTTTCCATTCTGTGAATCGTGAGGTTTAGGGTTCGAGGATTTGGGAGCTAAGGCTTGAAGGTAAAGGGTTTGAGGTGGATCGAGATGAGTTCAAGACTTATGTTTTATCATTTAGGAATCATAAAATAAATAAATAAAGTATAATAAGTAAAATATAAATGATACAGATTCTGGTGGCTAAAGATACAGAATTTAAAAACAGTGCAATCCTAATGGTGATACATACCAGTGAGGATTCCTAATAGTGAGGTATATCAGTGAGGTTCATACCAGTGAGGTATAATAGTGAGGTTCATACCAGTGAGTTATAATAGTGAGGTTCATACTAACAGTGAGGATTAGGCTAGTGGTGAGGATTAGGCTAACAGTGAGGTTTTTAACGGTGAGGTTTCTAATGGTGAAGTTTCTAACGGTGAGGTTTCTAACATACAAAGTCTATCATTCCTAACTCGTGTATAATGTAACTTAACCTATTTAAACCTAAGGGCTTGGTGAAAATGTTAGCTAATTGATATTCAGTACCTATAAATTCAAGAGTAATATCACCTTTTTGGTAATGATCTCTCAAAAAGTGGTGCCTTACATCAATGTGTTTGGTCCTAGAGTGAGACACGTGATTCTTAGAGATTTTAATCACACTAGTGTTATCACAATTTATAGACACATGTCTAAACTGATATCTGTAGTCCAATAAATTATGTTTCATCCACATAATTTGTGCACAGCAACTACCAGCAGCAATATATTCTGCTTCAGCAGTAGACAATGAAACAGAGTTCTACTTTTTACTACACCATGATACCAGGGACTTACCTAGAATATGACATGTTCCATAAGTGCTCTTTATATCTAACTTTCAACCAGAAAATTCAGCATCTGAATAACTTATTAAATCAAAGGATTGTACTTTTGGATAAAATAATCCTAAGTTAGTAGTAAGTTAAATATATTTGAAAATTCTTTTAACAGAAAGCAAGTGTGACTCTTTCGGATTAGCTTGAAATATTGCACACATACACACACTAAACATAATATCAGGTCTACTAGTAGTAAGGTAGAGTATAATCCATATCATACCTCTGTAGTTGGTTTGATCCACTGGTTTTCCAATTTCATCAACATTCAACTTACAATTAGTACTCATAGGTGTATCACTTTCCTTAATACTATCTAATCCAAAATGTTTTAAAAGGTCCTTTGTATATTTATTTTGATTTAAAATAATACCATCTTCATTTTGAAAAACTTGAAATCCAAGAAAATATTTGAGTTCTCCCATTAAACTCATTTTAAATTTATTTTTCATACTCTTTGAAAAATCAATGCACAAAGTATTTTTAGAAGATCCAAAAATAATATCATCAATATAGATTTTCACTATTAAAACATCTTTGGAAATTCTTTTAATAAATAGAGTTGGATCAGCAATCCCTTTGGAAAAACCTTTTGAAATAATAAAACTACTAATTCTATCATACCGAGCTCATGGATATTTTTTTAAGCCATATAGAGATCTAGAAAGCTTAAAAACTTGATTTGGAAAATGAGGATTAGTAAATCTATGTGGTTGTTCAACAAAAACATCTTCAATTATAAAACCATTTATAAAAGCACTTTTAACATCCATTTGATATAACTTAAAATTCAGATGAGCAGCATAGGAAAGTAGAATCCTAATAGCTTCTAATCTAGCTACAGGTGCAAAGGTTTCCTCATAGTCTATTCCTTCCTCTTGACTATATCCTTGTGCAACTAGTCTTTCCTTGTTTCTAATGATATTTCTTGATTCATCAACTTTATTTCTAAAAACCCATTTAGTGCCTATGGTCAAAGTGTCCTTAGGTCTATCAACTAATTCCCAGACTTTGTTTCTTTGAAATTGATTTAACTCTTCTTGCATAGCCATTACCCAAAATTCATCATTGATTGCATAATTGATATTTTTAGGTTCTAACTGTGAAAGAAAGGCTTGATGTTCAACCTGATTTCTTAGAGAAGCTCTAGTCTATGTCCCTCTATCAATATTACCAACAACAGCATCTAAAGGATGATTCTTTAAAATTCTAGTTGATATAGTAAAGGTAGGACTAGAAACTTCAAGTTATTCTCTATGTTCGGGTTCACCAGGAGAAAATTCTAGAATATTTCCACAACTGGTTGTCTTTACAACAGGTTCACTAATTTTATCATTAAAGTCCAGAATAGACAGATCTTCTTAAAGATTTTCAAGAGAAGACTTAGGTTCATGCGGACCAGTTTCATCAAATTTGATGTGAATAGATTCTTCCACACATTTGGTTCTTTTGTTAAAGACTCTATAATATTTACTGGTTATAAATTAACCTATAAATATTCCCTTATAACTTTTATAAGAAAACTTGTCGAGATTATCCTTAGTATTAAGAATAAAGAATTTGTAACCAAAAACTCTAAAGTAACTAACTTTAGGCTTCCTATTATTCCACAGTTCATAAGGGGTATTCTTAAGAACAGGTCTAATCAAGACTCTATTTATAATATAACAAGTTGTATTCATAGCTTCAGACCAAAAATAAATAGGTAGGTCATACTCATTGAGCATAGTTCTTGCAATTTCCTGAAGGGTTCTATTTCTTCTTTCTACTACACCATTCTATTGAGGTGTCCTAAGGGCAGAAAAGTTGTGACTATAGCCATTGTGTGAGAAGTAAGATTCAAACTCATGATTTTCAAACTCATGACCATGGTCACTTTTCAAGGTCTTAATCTTAATTCCACATAGGTTTTCTACAAACTTGGAATATTTCATAAAATAAGAACAAGATTCACTTTTGTGAGAAAGAAAGTATACCCAAGTGTATCTAGAAAAGTAATCTACTGAGACATAGACATAGTGCTTCCCATTTAAACTAGAAACTCTAGAAGGCCCAAACAAGTCCATGTGAACCAACTCGAGAGGTTAAGAAGTTGAAACTTCTTTCTTTGATTTGAATGAAACTTTATGTTGCTTTCTCTTTTGACAGGGAGTACAAACTTTGTCAGCTAAGAATTTTAGTTGAGATAGGTCTCTAACTAAGTTATTCCTAGTTAGTTTTCTAAGTGAATGAACATTGCAGTGTCCTAATCTTCTGTTCCATAGCCAGGAATCTCTATGAAAAGCATTTAAACAAGTAATATTCTACTTAGCTAAATAATTCAAATCTACAGCATATACATTTTCATTTCTTAAGGTAGAAAATACTAAAACATGTTTAGAATTAAAAACATTATAAGAATCATTTTCAAATTTAACATTGAAACCATCATCACACAACTGATAAATTCTTAACAGGTTGTATTTTAATCCATCAACAAATAATACTTTATAAATTAAAACTGAATCAGTGTTACCAATCTGGCCTAAGCCGATGATTTTTACTTTTGAATTATCACCAAAGGTGACATGCCCTCCATCAACCTTGATTAAACTCTTGAAACATGAGTAATATCCAATAATATGCCTTGAACATCCACTATCCAAGTACCATATATTCTTATAGGAACTCTTCAAGCAAGTCTCCTACAAAACAGGTTTAAAAAGAAAATGATTTTGGTACCCAGATTTCCTTGGGTCCAGATAGGTTAGCAAGCAAAACTTTTGGTACCCAGATTTGTCCAATGGATCTCATACAATCAATAGATTCAAAAGATTTTGAAAGATAAATTTTTTTTGATCTATAACCATGTGAATAGCTAGTTGAGGCATAGTAATTTCCAAAATTGGAACTAGCAGCATACTATCTAGATTTAGGAATAAATTTATTCTTTGTAATCTGTCTCTGTCCAGGTTGGTATCCTAAACCAGTAGTATACTTTGGTGCAACTTGTTTTCCTAGAATTTGAGTTAGAATATTCTTTCCATTTGTGAACTTTTCTAAATTTATTCTAATTTTCTCGTTGGACAATTTAAGTTGAGTATTTTCCTTTAATGGTTGAGCATTATTTTCCTTTTCTACTTCTAATGCAGATTGTACAATGCTATTTAAAGCATGTTGTTTCTTTAATGTTTTATACTTATCTTTCAGCTCATTACAGGTTTCCTCTAGAATATTACAGTATTCAAATAACTCTTCACTAGAAATGTTTTCAGAATCAGAATTATCTCCAGAATAATAAGAATTTAAAGCAGGAGTATCCAATGTTACCTCAGATGTGTTTGTCATGAAACACATATTAGCTTTTTGAGATTTTTCATCCGGAGTGGAGTCAGAATCACTTGAACTATCTTCTAAAGCACTCCAGGTTTCTTTCATAGCTTTATTATATTTTTTGTCCTTGTACTCATATTTATTCTTGTATTTTAACTTTGGACAATCAGCTTTCACATGTCCTTTCCTCTTGCATTCATAACACACTCTGCCATCACTCTTATCAGTCATTTTCCAATCTTTCTTCCAATGACCTTTATTGTCATACTTTCCCTTGTAATTGGATTTTCTAAAAAAATTATTCTTTTTATAGAACTTCTTAAATCATCTGGCTATCTGAGCCATTTCAACATCACTGTCTGATGCACTTTCATCACAGCTTGAGCTATCACTTTCACTTTGAATTTTTCATTTGTTCTTGTTTTTTGAAGTAGAGGTCTTTAAGGCTACTGATTTCTTTCTTGGTTCATCATCTTCTTCCTTGTTTACCTTCAGTTCTTCTTCATACATCATTAACTTATTAATAATCTCTTTAACAGGTAGTGAACTTATATCACATGATTCTCTTATCGAAAATAATGTGCCTTCCCATCTGTCTGGAAGACATCTGAGTAACCTCATTATTTGCTCTTTTGCTGGAACAACCTTTCCCAGTGAGCTCATAGTGTTAAATATCTCATTGAACCTGAGATACATGTCAAAAATAGGTTCATCAAGTTTCATTTTAAAGTTTTCATACTTAATAGTGTAAGTGTTTAGTCTCATTTCTTTAACATTGGTTGTTCCCTCATGAGAAACACCCAAAGTATCCCAGATTTCATAAGCAGTTTTACAAGAAGATATTTGATTAAATTATTCATCTCCTAAAGCACAATACAGGGCATTCATTTCTTTATAATTATTATTGTAAGCTATTTTATTAGGTTCATCCCAAGTAGTTCTTTCATTTTCTGGAATCTTATATTGAGTTTCTATAGCAGTCCAGATGTCAAATCACATACTTTCTAATTGAATTTTCATTTTCAGTTTCCATTGGGCATAATTAACACCATTAAAGAAAGGTGGCATGTTAGTAGCAGCACCTTCCAATATATTATCCATAATTACATTTTATCAAATATATTTAAAGAGATAAAATTTAGAACTAACAGAAATTTAAGATCTTTAAGATACAACTAAAATCACAGTTGAAAAACAGAGTGTTCGGAAATCCTTTATTAATAACAACCCTCTGAAACCAAATTTTGGTCGAAGTGAATACTCAAGAGGGGGGTGAATTGAGTTCCAATTAAAAATTTGTGTTAAAAAGATTTCTATTAAAAATCCCCCAATTTAAATAACAAGCTAAACTGTAGTGAATTTGTAATACAGTAAAGGGTCAGTTAGGTTCTCAAGAGATTGATTAGTTCTCAGTTAATATAATCTAAATATTAGATTAGAATTCGAAACTAACCTAATTCTTTACAATAAATACAAACACTTGCTAGTTTAACTATCAGAGTTACTTTATAACAAATTTTAATTTAAAGTACTTACCAGTGGAATATACAATATAGTTTAAAACAAAATAAACAAGAACATCAGTTTTAACCAAGAGGTTCAGTCTCACGTAGAGACTTAGTCCTCTCAAAAAGTTTATATAAACTTTGATCCACACTCTGGATTGGTATTAAACAACAGTACAAAGACTATTCAGTTACTAAGACCTCTACCACAGTTCTTCGTGGGAAAACAAAAACAAGAGCACACAGGTTGTCCAGGTCACACTTGAACTCTACCACTATCCATAGTGGGATATGAGAGTATAGGGAAAATATTGTGTGAGGATTTATAAATCCTCCAGTTTAGCACAGGAGACAGGGTGTGCTTAAAATAAAGATCACACACAGTGCTCGAAATTTAAATAAATGAAACACAATAGAGCTAAACAGATAGAGATAAGTTTAGAATGCTCTATGTGTTTTGAGTAAAGATCTGGACTCTTTAGATTGATGTAGATGAATCTTTGAGTCCTTCTCTGGTTTTTGTCAAGAAAATAGAGTGTCGTTTTTTCATTTGACTTCTAGTTCCATGTTGATCATCATGATCATCTTGAATGTAGATGAAATCATTTAATCTCTTTACTCCTTGAATGTACTGGTTCTACAGACTCAGTATGTATTCTTCCTTCTTCTTCTTTTCATGTAAGTCCTTGAGTATCTCCAGAATATTGTCTCGTATGTGCATGGAAAGACTGACTGACCGCCCTGTTTCTTTAGCTATTCGAGGTTCCCTTATATAGCTTTTATCTCCAGCAATGGGAATGGTTACCTTTTTAGAGGTATGAGGTATGGTTCGTGAAATACCAACAACTCTCATTAATTAATAGCAGGTGCATTAAAAACATCAAATATGACGGTTGCTAAATAAACAAATAGAAATAGAGTTTTAGAGAAACAGTGACTAGTTTCCATCGGTAACTGTTACTCCTTGTAATGGTAGCTTGTTTGAATTAGTCACTCCTTCTATCGATATCTCCTTCTGTCGGTAGATCCTTCTATAGGTAGCTCCTCTTATCGGTATCTCCTTCTATCGGTATATCCTCTTATCGGTAGCTCCTTCTATCAGTAGCTCTTTTGTACTGGTGGAATTCTTGTATCGGTAGACTTTGTAGCAGTAGTCGTCTATCTGTATCTTTCTGTATCGGTGGACTTTGTATTTGTATCGGTGGACTTCATATCGGTAGCTGTCTGTCTGTCTGTTTGTATTGGTATCTTGTATCGGTAACTCTGTATCAGTCAACTTGTGCATGCCGGTAGACTTATTCTATTGGTAGCTCTTCTTCTATCGGTAGCTATTATGCATATCGGGGACCTTATCCATATTAGTAGTCTTCTGTACCGGTGTACTTATCCTTATCAGTAGTTGTCTATCTCAGTGACTCACAAGCTTAACACATATATGTTCTATGCAAATTATATCCTGATTGAGTTATAATTATTTCAAATCATGTATAAACGTAGATAACCATCGATTAACAAATTCCAATGATCATTTTGATATTTTATCAACTTAATAATATGATATCATAGATTGAACCAATGTAGATGGAATTTTTTATGTCAGAGGAGACCACAATAAAGGGATTTGGATAGTCGATAGAGGGGTCAAATCTCTTCAACCTTTAAAAAAAGAGTTCAATAATCAGGTTATATTTTTTTCTAATATACATTGTGTTACTTTATGTTAATATATATTCACTATTTATTTTATGTTATCTAAATTAAATGTTAAACCACTTTTCTAGATAATGACTTTTGCACGTGATGATTCTCTCAATCCCCAAGTACAATAGGTTTCTCAACCTGCTACTGCTCATAGTGCAGACGAACAACAGGTTTCTCAACCTCTTGCCTTATGTTAATATCTGTTCATTTTTGCTTTTATGTTTTCTAAATTAAATGTAAAACTACTTTTCCAAGTGATGACTTCTACACATGATGATTCTTCTAATCCCTAGGCACAATAGGTTTCCCAACCTACTGTTGCTCGTAGTGTAGATGAACAACAGGTTTCTAAACCAATTGCCTTATGTTAATATATGTTCATTATTTATTTTATGCTATCTAAATTAAATGTTAAAAAAATAAGATAATGAATTATGCACGTGATGATGCTCCCAATCCCCAGGCACAACAGGTTTCTCAACCTGTTGTTGCTCGCAGTGTAGATGAACAATAGGTTTCTCAACCTGTTGTTGCTCCCAGTGCAGAGGTACAACCACCATCCCCACATGCTAATACTATCCCTCCAGAGCTGGAGGAACATATTGATGATGGTGGATCTGAGGAAATGAAAGGCGATGAAACGCCGGTGACACAGAAAAAACATGAGCATCATAGTTTGATGGTATTATAAAAAATCATTAAGGCTAAAGATAAAGGTATCAAATACAAGATTGGATTGAATAAGTGGGGCCAACATGTTAACCCCAACAAGGCCATGTTCAGTAGTTACATTGGAATCATCACTCAGTAACATGTGGAGATTGATGTAACTTCATGGAACCATGTTGTGGTGGAGATTAAGACACTTATGTGGGTAGATATTACGGTAACATTATGATATCATTTTTTTAATTTACTAAAAATTAAATAATGAAACATTGACTTACACTTCATCAACTCTTACAGAGTGCATTGATAGTAGATGAATCGCACAAAGGTTATGTCTTAAGGGTTTCTAGAAGGATTCACAGGGGTTTTCTAAAACTTTTAATGAAACATCATCTTAAAGATGTTGAAGGTAAAATAAAACGTCACCCACCTCTTATTTATGCACACCTGATAACCCAAGCATCATGGGATGTGTTTACTGGCTGTCATGTGAAGCAGTCTTTTTAGGTAAATTGTGTATGGTAATATGTTGTTTGACGGTATGTGTATTCATCACTTTTATTGATAGTGGTTTATTTATGAAACAATAACTGAGTGCTGAAAATAAAAAAAACATCAAAACCAGTGTACCCCTACCGTAAAACAAGGATGGGGTACGAATCACTTCAAAAAAAATTGGTACATATTTTAAATCTACCATAATACTTTTTTCTAACATAAAAAAACACAATAACTATGTTCTTTTGTTTATATATAGGTTGAAGATTCCAAATCCACATCCACTTCCATCCCACACCATGTTCTATGGAAGGAGGTGCGTGTAACTAAAGATGGAAAACTAATAGATGAAAACACACAAAAAGTGTGGTGAACATGTGTAAGTATGACATAATAAAAATTTGTTTTTATTTAATTTGCTATTACATAACAATGATTACTTATTTTCCTAAATTTTTTCTTACATAGTCACAGGAATAAATAACACCCATACCAAATGCATACATACTTTCAGTGTCCTTGAAGTAGCCAGAAAAGTATGGTCGTGTCAGAGGTGCGGGTTTTGGGGAGACACCCTGAACATATTTTGAAAAAAAACAAGCATAGGATCAAACTTTGGAAATGAAAAAGATAAGATAAACATTATCTATGTTTCAAGAATAATTATAATACCAGAGAGAGTTGATAACAAGGTTTATGGGGGGGGCAAAGAGAAGAAAAAACTTAAGAAAAACCCATGCGTGAAGATCCCACCCCACCCCCACCAGTTTTGAGGTGAGTCATTCCCCTAAAAATAATTCTTAACTAAGGTAGTCAATTTTATAATAATTTTTTTTGTGAAATGTGAATCAGATAGAAACTATACACTGATACCTTTCCTGTATTGATATTCTAAAGGGTGAAAATGACTATGATTTATATCTATCAACACCCACCCATCACCTTGTAGCAAGGTCTATAGTGTTCAATATCTAGAACGACATGCTACCCAATAGACCACTTCTGAAAGATCATGTTAGAGTGTCAATTACTATAGTCCTAGAGCTGAGCGTCGAGCTACCTATTCCAATTGATGATGTAGATATTCATACGGTCGAACAAGATCTAGGAACATTCATCGCATGGCTATCACATCTTTTAAAAAAACATGTCAACAATGAGCTATTCATTTCCAATTTAATTTTCAAGCTAAACCTTAAAATTTTAATTAAAAAAGGTCTGAACTGATGAAATTATTATAGACGTACAAAGGGAAGGGGGTGAAATGAAAGACCGATTCAAACCCATCTCAAGGATCAACCAACTGATCAAAACAATCTACCCAAAGCACCTTAACCCCACACCTCCCCCCCCCTCGCACCCCCCCCCCCACACCCCGTTCTATATCCACATTTATTATCATTGAAGGCTCAAGTGGATACGAAGTTAAAAGATGGTGGTAATCACATAACTGATTTTGAAGCAAATATGTATTGGGGGGAAGATCCAGACTTCATTGGTGTTGAGAGTGAAACTAAAATCCTCGACTACGATTGGTTAAGTGGCTCAGTTGTAAATGTTTACATGAGGTATGTTTTCATAATTTGATTTTCCAAAAGATGATATACTATGATAATTATGACTAAATAAATTTCTTATTTTTCACATGTGTATATATGAAAAACAATTGAAGGGATTTACCTGTGAACAAAAATTTGGACTTGTTAGTCCTCGCATCACCTCTACAGAACAAAAAGACATAACTTCCACGAAACATGGTGAAATAGTGGCAGGACTGCTCAAATCGTTTAACAAAAAAAATTATGGATGAAAAACTCTTATTAATACCAACGATGCAGGGTTAAAACTCTAAAATTTAATCATATCAAATATATTTTAATTTCTTTCATTACTTATTCTTTTTTGTGTTCTTAGGTAGTATTGGATGCTCATTACAGTCAATTTGGATACTCCAAAGATTTATTTTATGGATTCATTGCATGGATATCCAACAAACCAACCACAAATGATATAATTTGTTAATTTTTAACACACTAAATCCAGCATTTTAGAACTAAAAATTCAGTTATATAATTTATATTATCTTTTAATTAGGATTCTATTATGATAGGGCGGTGCATGAATATCACCTACATCATGGAATGAGGTCAGGGGAAAAGGACAAGAAACCTAAAAAGTACTACAAATGGATACAAATTAGGGTATATATAATAATATTTCACTATCCAAACACATATAAAAAATACTTATTTTTTTCAATGTTTTTGCAGTGCCAGAAACAAACAAACGATAAAGACTGTGGTTATTATGTTTGTAAATTTATGAAAGAGATCATATTCCATGAACAAACTAGCATCCCTAAAGAGGTATTTTCGAAGATAATTGTTATTTCATTTAAAATACTTATTAATCCTTTGTGTATTTATATTTTTTCAGTATTACCGTGACTGAAAAAAATAGTCATAACTAATTTTTGATGTATAGGAATCAATCCCACCTCAATAGGACGCACGGCATGACCATTATAACTCCAAATGTGTCTTTTTTATTAAATATTTATATTTTATTAATGTATTCTTTCATATTAATGTTTAATTTATTTCTTTATAGTATTACTAACATAATATTTGTTTTATTATATAGGTAGGATCTTTTTCTTGGGTTGAGATGATTTTTTTGGCAACTGATAACATGGGAGGAAATTTTTGAGAGGGTATCATGAGCTTCAAAAGATGAAAGATTATTGTTTTTAAATGTTTGTTGGATAATTATATATGTAATTATATAGAACGTTATTTTAAATGTATATTGTAGTGTTTTTTGTATATACTATGGGTAGACATTTTTTAATTCATGTTGTCACATTAAATTTATATAGAATTTTTTGAAATTATAGGTTTTTGTTGGTTTTGTTGTTATATTAATAGCACATTACAGCTAGCAAGGCCTTTATTAGTGCTATTTCGAGCACTAATAAAGGGTCTCCTTTGTCAGCGCTATTTAAAGGGCTGATAAATGGGGTATTTTATCATCTCTATGATTAATAGTGCTTTTTTAGAATTTTTAAAATCTATTTTGTGCATTGTTAAAGGGCATATGTGTAGTATTGTACTCATCATAGAAAAGGATTTGGGAAGATATCAGAGAGTCAGTGTGATTTCAGTATCATTGAATTTTGGAAGAAGGTCCTTGGGTGGCCGAATGAGGAGGTTTGAAGAAATACACTAAGGCGGTGAGTGACCGTGAGGTCGGAGCATGAAATTTTCATTTCCTCCATCTCAAGAAAAAAACTCCTTTTTATTTCAATGAGTGTGTCAAAGCAAGTCATACCAAGGAAACGTGTCCAAACAAGCTGAAGCAATGCATCTCTTGTGGAAAATTGAGAGACCTTCAACATTTTTTCTGGAGTGGGCCTCAGGGGAGTAGTGGATAAGGTTATTCATCAACCCAATCATATCATGATTGGATAGAAGGACCTTAAAATAGTAGTAGTTGGGTTTATTCTGGGAGGTCTAGTCAAAGAGATGGGTGAGGTTCATAGGGAACATCTCATAATGGAGTTGTTGCTCAGGGCAGATAGGGATCTCATGGTGAGGATTGTGTGATTTGTTCTTAACATCTTTATATTGTGGAGGAGATTCCTACAAATAGTTGTGGGGGATCTTCTATAGAGAGAGGTATGATTCTGGAAAATTCTACATTGTCTAAGTGCACTTGTTAACACTAGTGCATCACATCCCTTAATTTCTTCTCATATTGTGTGTAATCATGGTCCGGACATGGAATGGTTGTCAGGGTTGTTGAATGTTGACACTCCAATGAGGAAAATATCTAAGAAAATTAGGTGATGTTCATTCCATGCTTTCATTGAGTGGATATGGACATATCTAGGACTTCATCATCTTAGACATGACTACTTTCCACATGATCATGGGTATGGATTGGTTAACTCTCTTCTAAGCATGCATTGATTGTTATCGGTAGTGAGTAAATTATTCTCCTCCTACGAGTGTACCCTATACTTTTATTGGTAAAAGGGATCTAAATACGATTCAGGTAGGATCTGATGTAAAGAATCTGGGAACCATCACATCGTAGAAGGTATGTATGATTTTCGAATTAGTTTAAGGGGATAATCTTCCTATTTTCCCTCCAATTGTTTATTGCTTTACAAATGTATTTCCTAATGATTTCTTAGGTTTACATCTGTTGGAGTATGTGTCCCCCATCAGACTTGGGTGTTTTTTCATCATTATAATTCTCTATAAATAAACTCTAAGGGTTCTCTTAAGAGTTATCTTGGGTATTGGATCCAAATCTCTATCATTCTACATGGTATCAAAGGTGGTTCCCAAACCCTTCATTCCATCTCTCTCTTCTCTCGGATAAAACCTATGATTTTCCCCCAAGCGGGGGGTAGCCTCCATGGAGAGGGATCCATAAGTCATCTTTTGTCAGACCTCCCTCCACCTCATGTGCAATGGATCCTGTATTACCCTTCCACACCCGCCATGCCACTCGAGATCCACGGTTATCCCCCCTTCCATGTGGAACGGCTCCTTCCAAGCCACCCTCCTATGTGACGACCTTCCCCACCGACACAGCCTCCTAGTGCGACCTCTCATGGTCAAGGATCTTCTTATGCGATTCCCCCCCCCCCCACTCCTCGTACGACAACTGCATCCAGATACACAAGTGGTGAACTCCTATCGAGTATCCTCCCTACTCCTGTTAGACCCCATGCCAACTTTGTTTCAGATCTGGTCAATCTTCAGCCAAATATGGTTTCCCATGTTATTTTAGTTATTCTAGATCCAAATCTAGTCACTCATCTTCATTGGGCATTGCTCTCTTGAATTTTGAGGCTTTTTTTCATGAGAGTTATGGGAAGATGTCCGCTCAAAGGATACTCTTCACTCTATTTGAGATCTAATCCTTCCCTCTACTTCTTCTTGCCTCTTCGATCACTAGTAGTGGCTTAGTGGTGTTTCATCATCACTTATTCAAGTCCTGGATTCTATGGATGTTGGGTGTGCTTATCCTTGATCCATATCCTATATCACCCCCTCTAAAAAACATAGCGATAGTCAGTTAGGCTTTCTACAAGCCCATGATTTCATCTCCCTAGCTAACTCCCACATCTAACAGGTCCCCCTATAGGTGTGCCCGACCTGGCCTCATTCCCACAACTATGTGCATCTCCCTTCACCAGCCCCAACTGGAGGAATCTACCACAACCCTTGCACAGAAATTCTACTATCCCTTGCTGTTTTTTTTTTCAAATATTTTTCTTTGTCCATACCACTCCTCAACCCATTATGCCTCACCACACCATTTATATAATCCAACTATTCCCACTAGACATTTGATCATGGTTTTATAGTGTGTTGTTCCTGCATTCCTAGATTCTCTTGACCCAGATATTCATGTTGAGGCATTATTCGGCTATTCTTACTAGTGCATCCTCTTTCTAGTTATTCCTGATGGTTCCGCATAGTGGGCGTTAGTCTAGGGTTGGCACTTTTTTTTAGTGACATCTTCCTTTATCCGTCATTTTCATCTCAAGGGGGAGTTGTGATCGTGGATGATTTATTTTTGCTTCATCTTATTTTCTAATCAAGCAGGGTATGTATAGATTGAGGGGGAGTGTTTGCAGTGTTTCTTATTTTATGGTTTTTCTTTAATTTGTTTTCTTTAATTATGTATCCAAGATAGGTAGACCTGTCTTATAGGGGGTGTTGGAGTATATGTCCCACATCATACTTGGGTGTTTTATCATCATTATAATTCTCTATAAATAAACTTCAAGGCCTCTCTTAAGAGGTATCTTGGGTATTGGGTCCAACTCTCTATCATTCTACAACCTCCATAAAAAGAGGTTGAGTCTCTACTATTGACTTAGTACCTAGTTCCAAAATGATATCAATTCCTCCATAAAATGGCTCCCTTCGAAGTTCGAGAATTAAATATTCAACATGAGGACCTAGAGGTGAAGGACTATATCAAACAATGCACTTCGCCTTGGGATGTTATTAAAACCATCCTTTGAGTTTGATTAGATTTGTTGTTATGAGGTCATTGGAACAAATGTTTGGAGTGTTGGAAATATTTGAAGAAATTTTTATAGTGATTCAAGAAGTGAAATATGAAAAGGTCAGGAAGCTACAGTGTACTTGAATTTTGATTTACATAGTCAACCATGTAATAATGTTGAGTCCACCATCTAGTGTAATCAAAGTAATTGGGTATAGCATATCACAGAGGACCATGCAGTCTAATGTAGTCAACCTTGAGTGTCTTTATGTATATTCTTTATTATATATTGTTTATAAGTTTCTCAAGAAGGTAAATTCAGGAAATTCATTGACACGTGCTCTGATTGTATGAGGAAGTTAAAGTGCATTATTTGGTTATCGTTCATGAGGAATCATTCTATCATGGTACATGTGGTCGATGATAGAGGTTTTAGGTGGTCATGGTATTGTGGATGTAAGTGCACTACAATGGTTGAGATCATGGGACACGTGGCGTCACATGAACATTTGAACAATTATGAAAAGTTAATAAGTACACATATAAAATGAATATTAGGATTGTGGGTATATGGTCTGGTATTCTACACAAGGAGAGATTATTGCAAGAATATTAAACCAGTGATTTTGAAATGATCCTTGGACCCATGGAGTGATCCTCTGAAGATAGAGTCTCACATAATATGAACATATTGATCAAAGTGGGAGAAAGAGAAGTTCAAAAAAACATATCAAGATTACAAATCTATATATTGAGATATGATTAAAGATTTGAGTTTCTCTAGAGTGTGTATAAATCAATAAATATATGTTTCTAATTCAAGATTTTATGGAAATGGAAGATGGACATTATTTGAAGATTAGATTCATGTGAAGAAGAAGAGATTGTCCATAAATAAGTGGAACTGATTCACATATATTCAAGATGAAGAATATAGTCCATGGAGCTAATCTTCTATAATGCTTATTAATCCATTATTTATATGTGGGAGTGAACCACATAGGAAGTGACCTAAGGGGAGACAATGAGCCACACCTAGAGATTTTAATGTAGTGTTCCTAGGATTTCCCTAAAACTCATCAATGATAGTGCATTAGTATATTCATGCATGGTAACAGTGAGCTAATAATTTTCCTTGGATTAGCCCCACATTGGGGTAAACCAATTAAATTGTCGAACCAAAGACTATCCTCCACCACAATATCATCTTCTTTGGCTCATTTCCTTATGGTTTTTCTCTTCAGTAAGGATCAATGTCCACTGGGAGGTTCATTTCCCTCCCACCTATGAAAAGTATTTTTGAAAGGGAGGAGAACACTTGGTACTTATAAACCATGATCAATGTCAGTGGTATTTTCCAAGACGGTTTCTCCCCCCTTGATTTGTCAAGTGGTGTATGCATGGCTGTGTGGTGGGTGGCCAAACCCCACCAACCCATCTAGTGGATAAGGCAGTGGGAAGGGATGGTAGCAACCTATAAATGGGTCTCTATCCTAGTGGTTTCATCAATCATCTTTGCAATGCATCTTATCCCATCAGTAATTATGTGGTATTTTGTGAGGTTTTTTCCCCGCATATTCAAGAGAGCTAATTATGAGAGATATTATCCTTATAATTTTGAGGGAGTGTGTACCCACTTTTACCCATAGTGAGATCCTTTTATTTACCCATGATTTTTTATCCATTTATTTTAGGGGTTTTCCCACATCACATATAGTGTCATTTATTTTTTCTTTTTTACAGTTTATTTTATCTCATAATTATCTCTGCACCAATAATCCAATCATTTTTTATCAAAATAACTGGTATCAGAGAAAGGTATTGGCTCGATGTTGTTCAATTTTTTAGATATTAATAATTCTCATAAATTTGAGTATGCTTTATTATTGAAACTGTGATTGATCTATCACATTAGAAAAAATTTATTGAGATTATTAAATACACTATTGTGATGCAGAGGAGGATATGGATAGACGGTGTGTCCAAATGATGGTGAAATTCAAGATAAATAAATTCAAGGGGAATAATTTTCCATTGTGTAAAATGAATATGAAGGTAGTTCTGTGAAAGGATAATTACTGGTAATTAGAAAAAGACCAGTAGGTGTGATAATAGAGTGAATCCAGTGGAAGTCAGAATCATGACATGGAGGTAAATTACTTTTAAAAGTGAAGATGATCTAGTCAGTGAAGCAAAAACTACTACTAGAGGTATACAACATCTCAAAGATGCATGGATTATCAACTTGGGATCAACATGGCACATAATGTCTCAACAGGAATTATTTGATCGCTATGAAACTATACCAAAAGGACTTGTGTACATGGAAAATGATCACACCTAGAAGATCGTTTGAGTTGGTACCATGAAATTGAATATTCATGATGGTATTTTTTGAATCATCCAAGGAGTATTCCATATGATGGGATTAAAGAAGAATATACTTTATTTTGGACAATTTGATGATATCAGATGCAAGGCTCGCACCGAGAATGGAGTGATGAGAATTGTGAAGGGCACGCTTGTGGTGGTGAAGGTGAAGTAGATCTCAAAGAACATGTACATTCTTATGGATGAAACATACAAGGATATAGAAATGGTTGTCATATCAACTACCTTGATAGAAGTGTTGACAACGTTATGGAATCTAAAGATTGGTCATATGTCTAAAAAAGGACTGAAGATTATTGTTGACCAAAAGTTATTGTATGGACTTACAAAGGTATCCTTACCATTTTTGCAAGCATTGTGTTTTGAGAAAAAAGAATAGGTTAAAGTTCAATATGTCAAGAACAAAAAGCAAAGAGATCTTAGAGTTGATACATTTTGAAATTTGGAAAGCATCGGTAATATCCCTGGTAGAAGAAAGGCACTTTGTATCCTTCGTTGATGATTATTCCAAGAGATATTGGGTGTATCCAATAAAGAGGAAAGTGGATGTTTTTGAAGTCCTAAAAACATTAAAAGTATGTAAGGAGCTTGAATCTGAAAAGAAAATCAAGTGTTTGAGGACTGATAATGGAAGAAAATATACAAGCGAGGAGTTTGATACTTTTTTGGAAACAAGAAGTTATTAAGAGATATTTCATGGTGGTGTTCACTCCTCAGTGGAATGGAGTGGTAGAGTGAATGAACAAAACCTCATTAGATAGAACAAGGGTGATGTTGAAAACTGTAGGAATTGCCAAAACATTTTGAGCAGAAGTAGTGAATACTTTCTATTATGTGATCAACTGATCTTCTTCAATGACGATTGATCTGAAAACACTGATGGAGATGTGAACTGGTAAACTAGGTGACTATTCTCAGTTACATACTTTTGGAAGTACTGTATATGAATTTTTTAATGACCATAAAAGATCAAAGTTGTATTCAAGATCCAATAAATGTATCTTCTTGGGATACAGTGATGGTGTGAAAGGGTATCGTTTGTGAGACCTCACTACCCACAAACTTATCATCAACAAAGTTGTCATTTTTGTAGAAGATGGGGTTTAAATGACAATTGATGGAGACATGGAGAAATAGAATACAGAAGATAAAACAATCAAAGTAGAGGAAAATACAAGGAATAACTAGTTTCCTCTTTGGAATTACCAGAGCATGGTGGTCAAGTATCAGTTGAGTCTAGACCACAACAGTCAACTCGGGAGAAAAGAGCACCAGTATAGCACTCAGACTATGTCACTGAGAGAAATATTACTATAACAAACCATTATTTTCATATACAAATATTATATATATTTTGATGAATATTAAATACATACTACCCATTCCATAATCCTAAAGGTTTAGATTCTTTAGATATTAGATATAAAGTATTCTTATTTTATAAAAGATATTCAATATCTCCCACAAAGATCTTCTCACATAGTACTCCTCTAAGGCATACCTTACCTTCATCGCCTGGGGAAGGAAACATAATAAAGGGTAAGCTTAGATGCTTTGTAAGGATAAAAATAGAAGATATAAATATATGATCATATGAAATTAAAGTTAAGAATAAGGTTATGTGATCATGACCATAACTTACGAATTTCATACCTGATAGAGTTATGCAGGAGGAGGGTCCTTCCTGCAGTTGGTTGGGTAATCATTCTATACCTCCTATTCTATACACTTACTAGAGAATGGGAGGGGTTCATAATAGTGAGGGGTGATATTGTATTTTTGGTTTTTAGTTAGTAAGTTATTGTTTCTTACGTAGTTACTTTTTCTCGAGTGGGATATTAATTAGAGGAGAGTGGACTTTGTGTAGGAATTTTGTTATAAGGTAGTTGGTAGGATCTATACTTTGCCTGATGAGAGTGAATTCTTCTAGTATATTCTCCAGAATGTCCATGTAATTCTTCCTTGGTAGGATAATTGAAGCATTAAGAGATGTTTTTCTTGAATTATTCTATAGTATGTCTCTTCTAAAACTCTTTATCTCGTCTATTGTCTATCAATTTGGTTATTTCATTGAGATCTTTCTTAAGATAGAGTTAGAGAGATATTCTTGAGAAACAATAGATTGAACCTTTCAATGCCACTATTTACACACACGTATGGAGAGTCGGTTGGAAATTTTGGAAATTAAAGTCACCGTTGTAACGTCTACTGTATTCGACATAGAGACTTTTGTTTCGGAGTTTTGAACAGAAGTATAGAAGATCCTAGAAGTGATGGAACAACTTGAGAGTGGTGAGGCATAAAGTGTGGTTCAGAATGACAAAAGGGGGGAGTCGACTGATGAAGGCGGAAGCAGTACTCAGATGCAGGAAGGAATAGGAAGGACATGGATCAGTATGAGAATGGAAGTGATTATTGAATATAAGGAAGAGTAGAGTTATGTGTGGTCTCAATGAAGGTAGAAATGCTGGTATTCTATGGAGAGGATCTGGTATCATGGATCAATTGAGCTAAGACTTACTTCTTGATTCACCAAGCACGAGAGGAGTTAAAGGTTCCAATGGTAAAATTGTGTATAGAAGGATTATATTAGTATTGGATGATCTCTTTAAATTCAACCAATGCTGAACTAACTTGGACACAGCTCAAAGAGGAGCTTCTCAGATGATACAGTAGTGCGGTGAAAGAATATCTGGTGATCTATTTGAAGGGGATTTAGAAAGCGGGAACAGTTGATGAATATATTAATGACTTTGAGTTGATTTCCATGTATATTCTAGAATTAACATAGTTCTGGTAACTGAGTCTATTCATAGGTGGACTGAGACCTGAAATTGAAAGTTTTGTTATTACACTTGAACATCCCAACAAGGCGTAACTTCTTACTTTTTCTATAAGGTTTTAGAGTGATCTCATAGTTAAAGGAATCATAAAGTATCCAGAGCCACACAGCGAAAAATTAGTTCTGGAGGATCTAGGTGAGGCTGGGATTCAAGTGCAATGAAGTTTGTACCTACAGCAGAAGCGCATGAAAGGGAAAATAGGGTAAACTATGAACCTCGGTGGAGAGGAGTCATGAATTTATCAAAAGAAGAATTTGAAGAGATTAAAGTAAAGGGGATTTTTTATACTTGTGGACAAAATTTTAATCCTAGGAACTAATGTCTAGAAAAGGGTTTCAAATTGATGGTTTGGGAATGTGTAGAGACCTCGAAAGAGGGAGAGGAATAATCTGATGAAATAATGGATAAATATGGAATGATAGGGGACATTATGGAAATGGAGATTCTTGGAAGAATATCTAATGAGTTCGAAGGAAAGAAGGTTGGGAGAACTAATTCTATATTGGTGGAAGGAAATATAGGAGGGGTATCATTGATGATTTTGGTGGATAGTGGTGCTAGTCACAATTTTATTTCAAAAAATATATTGAAATCTCTTACAGTGTGTGTTTCAGAGACTAAAACATTTTTTTATTAGAATAGGATATGGGAATTGGGTGGTTTCCAATGGTTCTTGTGGGTCCTTGAAAGTAGATTTGGGAGAAGAGAAATTTAAAATTGATGATTATTTTTTTGATACCTCTGGATGAGATCTGGAATTGGGAATATCATGGCTAGAAACTTTGGGGTATGTTACCATGAATTAGAAGAATGTGACCATGGAATTTGTTTAGAAAGAGCGGAATATTTTGATTCAGGGGGCCAGTCAAGCACAAGGTTTACTTGGAGATTTACTATTATACTTGGGGGGTAGATAAATGTGTGGTACAAGGTTTGTAGTGGAATTTTGTAGGAAGTTTTGGATTGGAAGATGCATAATTGAGTCTAGCTCAACAGTTACTGCTACAAGGGATATTTCACTAGTATAGAACAGTATTTGAGATATCCACTAGATTTCCACCCAAGAGGGAAACTGATCATGCCATTAGATTAAAAGTAGGGGCATATCCAGTCAATATTTGACCTTACAAATACACATTTCATATGAAAAATGAGGTATAAAATAAGATTTTAGAATTGTTATCATAGGGGTACACCCGACATAATATCAGTCTATATTCAAGTCCAATAATTTTAGTTAGAAAGAAGGATACGGGCTAGAGGATGTGTGTTGATTACCATGCATTGAATAAGTTGATGGTACCTGATAGGTTTCTTATTCCAATGATAGGATAGTCTATGGATGAGCTACATGGGGAAAAATATTTTACTAATATGGATTTGAAATCTGGTTTTCATAAATTTATAATTAAGGAAGAAGATATAAGGAAAATGGATTTTTGAACTCAGTAGGGGAATTATGAATACTTAGTAATGTCGTTCAGGTTAATGAATGATCTGGCCACTTTTCAATCTATAATGAATGTTGTTTTTCAACCTTTGATGTGTCTGGAAGTATTGGTGTTCTTTGATGATATTCAGATTTATAGTGGAAAGTGGGAAGAAAATTTGGGAAAACTGTGTTCATTACTACAATGTAGATAGATAATGAGTTGATTACCAATGAAAAGAAGTGATCATTTGGGAAGAAATTAATAGAGTTCTTGGGATATATTATTTCAGAATATGGAGTGTCCATGGATCCCAAGAAACTTGAGGTTGTTAATCGGTGGAGGGTGCCATAAAATGTGAAAGAATTTATAGGGTTTTGGGCCTAACAGGTTATTACCAAAAATTTATAAGGGACTATGGAAAATATAAAGGCCTTTAACTTTTTTGACCAAGAAAGATGGATTATGGTGGTCTGTCGAAGCATAAGTAGGTTTTGAAAAATTGAAGAACTGTATGACTTATGCTTTTGTATTGAAAATTTCATATTTTTCTAAAGGTTTTGTAGTGGAATGTGATGCTTTAGGTTCTGGTTTAGGGTTGTATTGCTACAATAGGAGAGACCACTTTCTTATTTTAGCAAGGCATTGTTCGATGCTAAATTAGAAGAAAAAAAATATGAAAAGGAGCTTATGGCGTTAGTGATATCTATTCAGCATTAGAAACAATACCTAATGGGATGATGATTTGAATTTTGCAATGATCATTGAAGTCTCGAGTATTTTTTTGAATTAGTGGATAGTATCAATAGACCAATATTGTTGGCATGAAAAACATTTAGGTTATGATTTTGAAGTTATTTAAAAACATGGATGGAAAAATAAAGTAGTAGATGCTTTATCAAGGGAAGAAGTTGGAGAAAACAAGGCTATGGATATTTATCAACCTGGTTGGGAACAAATTCAACTGGTCAATAAGAAGATACTTCAAGATGATAGGCTGAAATAGGTGGAAACCTTGAAACAAGACAAGGAAGCTAGGCCCGATTACACCTATCAGGATGGTCTTTTATTTTATAAAAAATTTATTTTGTCCCAAAAATTGGTTCTAATTCTAAAACTACTGCAATACTTTCATTCATCTCTGGAAGGAGGACATTTAGTCTATTTGAAGACTTATAAATGGCTGGAAAATGGATTATTTTGGGCTGGAATGACTCAAGGAGTACAATAGTATGTCATAGATTGCAATGTATACCAGAAAAATAAATATAAGGCACTTAGTCCATTAGGCCTGCTTCAACTACTTCCAATACCTATCTTGATTTGGGAAGAAGTGTCCATGTATTTTTTGTCAGGACTTCCAAAATCATAGGGCTATGAAGTAATTCTAGTGGTAGTGGATATATTGAGCAAGTATGCTCACTTTATTCCACTAATGCACCCTTACATAGAAAAATTGGTTGTTTGAGTGTTTATGAAAGAAGTATTACGATTACATGGAGTTCCCAAAACAATAGTCAGTGATACAGATCTTTTTTTTACTAGTTTATTTTGAAAGTAACATTTTAAGTTACAAGGAACTCTTTTGAAAATGATTTATTCTTATCACCCCCAATCTGATGGTCAGACATAGGTTATGAATAGGTGTTTGGAGATTTATTTGTAGTGTTTCTCCTCAGATCATCCAAAGTAGTGGTTTATGTGGTTGGCTTGGGTATAGTAATGCTACAACACCTCTTTTTATAGATCTACCAGAAAGATGCCATTTGAGATCATCTATGGCTGCAAGCCACCACATATTTTTCATTATGCTAAGGGATAGGCAGCAGTCGAGGTGGTTACTATAGTGCTGGTTAACTGCGATTAAGCTTTGAAACAGCTCTGAGAAAACCTCAAATGTGCATAGTACCATATGGTCAAATATGCAAACCGATATCGAAGGGAGGTGGAATTTAAATTTGGTGATTTGGTATGGGTTAATTTTATTCCAAATAAGCTTGGGATAATAAAAAAAATTAATCCAAAGTTGGCTTCCAAGTATTATGGACCATATGAAGTAGAGAGACAGGTTGGTTCTATTGCTTACAGAATTAAACTTCCAGCTAATACTGAATGTATGGAAAAAAACAATAAAATCTAAAACAAAAAGAATAAAAAAAATTAGGGCTAATTTCAAGATGAAAAATAAATTGAATGCCTTAATTCACATTTCCAAACACCTATTTTATGTTGGAAAATGTGGAAATCAAAATCAATGTGGGAATACAAAAATGACAGTAATATCAATTGTAGTACTTCGAAGCCCTTAAGATATCTTATTCTTCCTTTACTGCTACAACTAATTAGAAGTTGATCTCACATATCCATATATTGACACAGGTCACTTTCAAAACCTTTGATACCACTAAAGGTTGATTTTTCATCAAAAAACACAAACACATATCACTATGAATGATCGCAATAAAATTGTAGTGGAAACAAACTGGTTTTATTTTTTCAACTCGGATGATCTTTCAACGCATACATCACACCATATTTATAGAGATACAATCACACAAAATAAAATGATAAAAAACAAACAGAAATAACTCTAATGATTTGAATTCATCAAGCCCCTAGTACCAAACACATCAATCATCCCATATTTGAAGTTATCAAGCTGTAGATGGTTGGTGTCGAAGTTTATTTTTCCAAAAAATCCATCTATAGTATAAATATTCAAGACCAATGGCCAATTTACCCTGAAATAATGGATTTTAATCCAAATTCTTATAATAAAAATACAATTTTTAATTATTTATGATTTACTATTACAAATTATAAAATTTTACCTTAGAGTTCATCATGGTCCCCATCAGCTAGTTCATGATGATCATGAGTGTCAATACCACGGTTCTTGCTGCCTAATATGCCACTAAGAGAGGTCTAATTCAGAAACACTAACTTCACACCACTAATGATGTAATCATTGGTAGCCCATGGTGCAAAATTAATGAGTGCATATTTGTCCCCTTTGAAAATATAAGCTTTATTCTTCCTATGATAAGTGAAAGAGGCATCAATCCTATTTTCAAAGATAGTTCCTTTCAAACTGTAAAAGCCTTCTGTGATAGTCCTGATGGAAATGAGATGAAGATTTTTGGAGATTTAGTTTACAAGAGTATACTAATTTCCATTAAATAGGTAAGCTATGTTTGTGGCACTTGATTTGAATGAAAATACCATGCCCTTATCAAACACCATACGTCTAAAGGGAACATGGATTTGATTGTCATGGGTCCTCTGGGGATCTTTTTATCTGCAGTTCCAGGAGTGTAGTCTATGTATGCACAAAGGTTGTTGGTGATTATGAATGCATTTTTCCCATCATCAATGTCGAATTCACAATCTATACCATTCTCTCCAAATGTTATGCCTGTTAAAAATATCACTTGTTAATAAATTTCATCATCAAAGAGAGTTTGATGTGTTCGTAATGTGGTTAATTAGGGAAAAGAATTTAAAATATTTTCACAATGTATAATTAATAAAAAAATATCTTAAATACCAAGATAAAAAAGAACTGAGGAGGTAGTGAGAGTTGTTGAGGAATGAGATTATCATAGAAAGTGAGGGAGGAAAAAAAGAAGACTTTTTTCCTTAAAAAGGATGATTTGGGGTTTTATAAACTTGGTTAATGTTAGAACTGAGCACAAATATTGGTTTTCAATCAGTCGGGTGTTAGGAATAGTTGAGTTCAAACATTAGTTGGGTTTATAAAACCCTAAATTGACCATTTGAATGTAAAACAGTGTTAATCTCCTCTTGCATGTTAATTTATGTGTTATAACTCTTTGTAAATTTTCGTATTAACAATTAATACCCCTAGACATGTTACTCTGTTAAATTTCTATCGGTTATTTAAGGACAAAAAACAGATGAAATCCCTATGAAAATTCATAAAAAATTGGCTAAAGCACATTCATAAAATGGTAAAATAGAAAGTTGCATGATAAAAATGACAATAACATTTGAAAGAGAAGGGTTAAAAATCTCCAAAAAAATGATAATTATAACAAATGTAAAAACCAATTAATCAAATAACAAGGTTTTTTCAAAAAAACATCAAAAGCCTCTGACCCATCATAATTATAACAAAAAAAGATGAAAATATTGTTTGAAAACACAATCCTTCTTCTTAAAGGTAATCACTTCACCACCAAAAGAGAAATGAAACATTCTTCTGCCAAATACTACATACATAGTTAATGGACAAAATATGATTCCATCAAAGAACTTTGAAAAATGAGGCAATATGTGATCTCTTTCCTTAATCAAGATAAGACCACTTGAGGGTTTGATATGCCCCAACTAGGTTGTTGTAGAGTTTCAATAAAAATATTCATCATAGAAAAGGAAAAACATTGGGATCTCAAATATCCCCTTATGGTGATACTAGAAGAATTTGAACATTTACAAAGTATCACTACCTCATAGTATTATCAAATTTACAAGTTTTTGGAATAGTAAACTTGTTAATCATTGTGATAAATTGGGTATATCATAAGTATAATAATATATCCATCAAGTATCTCAATTTTGTATCACTCTCATGGTTATGTTCTCATATACTATAACACCATGTATCATAAACAACCCATAATTACATGATTTATAACAAGACTTTATCTTTATTAGATTTTTAGGATCTTTTATGTTTAAAGTTTTAGATAATTAGGAAAATAATTATATAACAAAATGGGAAATTCCACATAGTGTACATTTTTTTGACAACACAGTTTCTTAAATTTACACTTCTATTTCATTCAAGTCACTTTTTCTTCTTTTAAAACAAGTCACCATAGCAGAATGATTGGCCTTGCTATGGTTTCTACACATCCTTATATCCCATGAAAAACATTTGAAAATGTGGGATGAAGAAAATGAAGCTTGTTAAGGTATATAAAAATAAAGGAAACTCGTTAGTCTAGTGAAAACATGAAAAACTCATGAAAATATTTACCTTTTTCACAATAAAACTTTGAACACATAAATAAAACATATTCCCATTATAAAATAAACCTTTTCTCAAAGAAAACCATAGAAATTTATTAACAATCATATGAAAAACATGAAGGCATCAAGAGGAACATGAAAAATCAAGAAATCAGTTCTTTGAAAAAAAAACTTTCACCTTTAAAAGTTTATAAACAATTCTTACCTCATGAAATCAAAAGATTTCCATAAAAACCCTTAGAATGATTAAAATAGGTATCTTGGAGAATAATATTCATAACTCATGTTCACTCATTTTTAATAAGTTTCAAAATAAATTATGCCCAATTAATTCAATGGGAATAACCTACTTAGTTATCTCCCACATTTTTTGTCTCTAAAGACTAAATCCTTACCCAATGCATTGAAGAGTTATATCAGGATCACTAGTAAACATGAGTTATATCATATTCACCCATAGTCATTTATAATTCCCAAGTACAATACCAAGAACAAATAATTTTCACTTTTCACCATAAATCCATTGAAAACTCATTTGAACCCATAAGAAAAAACACTTTCCATTTTCGTATAAAATATCAAAGAAATTTCCCTTTCTGTTGAAAACTATAAAAATTGAAAATCTCCTAGAATGATGGGAATAATATCTTATTTGAAAAACAATTAAAAAATAAATAGGAAACTTGATAATGAATAACAATTATGATTATGAGAAAAGGATGTCATGGGGTAAATGATAATTTTTTTATACTTTTGTAAAAGGATCCAAAAGTGACCCACACATCCATCCAACATTAAGAGATTTTATTTATATAGGTTAGAGACCAAAAAAAGTCATGGGGGTCTAAAATAATGGAGCCTGAGAGCATAATACCTCACAAGATTTACACATTCTGTGGGAAGGGATCCAGTGGTGTTAAAGATGGTACATGAGTTAATAGGGGTGTCTTAGAGGAGGCCATGAATTCTGCAACCATACTACCTTCTTTCCATGTGTGTGTAATATCCATGTGACTTGAGAGGAGACTCCTATATTTGTGTACCAGATAGTTCATAGCTCACAGTATTGAAATAGTCTCTGTGATAGATCTGTGAAGAATGGATGAATCTATTCCCACCCCTGTCAGTGAGATATCATGAGAGAGGTACAATTCCAATCCCTTGGTCATGGCCAAATCTTCATCAAGAAGAGAATCACCTCATCTAAAATAAGCACTGAAATCAAATATGGCATATCCTTCTTGGTTGAGAACAACCCCCCCCCCCCCCCACATCATATTACCATTGAAGGAGAGAACTTGAAATAGAAACCACTTTAATTTTAGTAAATTAATTATAAAATACATCCATATGGTAGTTTATATACTACAAAAAATAAAACATGCAGTGAAAATGGAATAAGTCGCAAAGAATGAAAATTGAGATGAGAAATCCATTACTTCGAGCCCTGATTGGCTACACATGTCTTTTACATCCCTGATTAATGAAATTTTAGTAATCATCCATTTTCTTCATAACCTTTTTCATGTTTATTTCTTTTCCATTATTCCTTTAATTTCATTTATCACCATGTCTCATTTAGTTTCAAAATTGGTAAATTTCATGTCATGGGTTTTGAGGTCATTCAATTTATAATCTCTAAAATTAAATTTGGTATGTTAACTGAAGTTGTAACTCCCCATACCTACACTCCCAGATCCAATTCTCATAAACACTCATTTTACATAATCACTTTGATACCAGCTATAAAAGTTTAGATATAACTATCCTCAATTAAAAAATTAATAACAATTCACATATCTTACATCTGAAATATCTTTTCAGGTTTAGAGATTTAAATAATTAAGACACATCATAAACTAATAATTCCCATGTATTTCCCAACTAATGGAAATTTTTTACACTATATAAGATAACTACTTAATTCATGATAAGTATTTAATATCTCTATAAATTCTTCCATAAGTGTTATCCTTTTAAACATGTCACATATACTACATTTCTTAATAATTTTTGGAATGGAAACATAAGAAAAGGGTGAGGTAAAGCACTTAGTAAGGGGAACATATAACTGAAGTAATCGTGGAATAAACATGGCATAAATATTATGGAAGGAATAAGTAAACATGGATCCATAATAAAATGAATCTTAGAGAATGCTATATTCATATAATAAATTAAAACATAGATATCAATAATATTGATCGTATACTAACGGAATGGATAAGGTAGGACATCAAAAACATGTTGTTAAGGCCTTTTTGTTGGGACACTATCCTATTATGGGGAAATTTATACACCAAAACCCAACTTGTTTTGTCTCATGAGACCTGTCGATGTATCAAGGGGTTATATAATTTTGGGGCCCACATGTCACCTGATTAAGTCTAATTCATTCACTATAATATTCAATAAGAATTTTCCTACCATTACCTAAGGAACCACTTATTGAATAAAAAAATGTTTATCTGTATAATGTAGAATATAGAATATCAATACATGAACAGCCTACGTTAGTAGTCAATAATCATCAAGAATGTCAATAATTTTCCCATGTTAATAAATGCAATAACATGATCATAACCCATCCTGATAAAGAAAGTGGATGGTCAAATAATACTTATTCAACTTTCCAACAATCATCCATATTGGAATAACAATATATGAAACACCAATACCTTTCCCTGTGTCAATAAAAGAGATAACATCATCATAACCCATCCAAAGAAAGAAGGTGGGTGGTTACACAATACACACTCAACATTCCAATAATCATTTGTATTGGAATAAAAATATACAGAATGCTAACATTTTCCCCCCTGTCAATAAAATAATATTTTTTCTAGGTGAACATCATCCAATCTCAATTATGTAAAATGTGATGTTCCCACCATATAGAAAAATTATTATATGACTAAGTCAATACTATAATAATCATGATCATAATCCATACAAATAAATAAGAACTTTTCAAGAGAACATAATCGTAATGCAATAAGGGAATATAAAAGGGTGTTGATATAAATGAAAAACACCCTCACAAAAGAATTATTTGAATGGTATCACAAGAATCGAATTGTTTGATATAGCGAGTTCAATCCACCAAATGATAACATATATATATCATGAAATATAAACCCCATTAGGGTAAATAATTTTGAAAATGATAAGGGAAATGTAAGAAAAACTTAAAAGAGATTTTATAAAAAAAATTAACATTGATGTAAAATAAAAAATTATAAGTTGATTTCAATGGTAACGTCTAAAAAGGTGATATGAAAGCCTTTGAGAACCATCCATTTTTATTATTTTCAAAATACCATTATTTAAAACTCACATTATAAGAAGAGTAATAAAACATTAATTTGTATTAAAACTTACTTTTCCCAAAGAGGATTATAAAATACCATATAATCAAATATTGGGATGGGAGAATCCAAGCATGAAGAAGCAATGCTAAAGATGAAACATTATAACTCAAAGAAAAAAGATTTGAGTTATCAATATCTCTTATAAGAAGCGTACTTCATAAAGCATTAAATATTTGAAAAATGGTTTATGTGGAAAAAATTTAAATAATTATAGAATACCACATAATACAACAATGGTAAGATTTTTCCCAACTTATATGAAATAACTCAATGAATGAAAATTGAGTTACCAAAAACTCTTATAATTGGGGTAACACTTGATTCAAAAGACATTTGAAGAAAATAAGATGAATTGGCTTGGTTTATCCCATGAATTATAAGGAAATAATTTGTAGAAAATTCATGGGATAGTAAATAAATATAAAAACATACAAAGGAGACATGGTTCATAAGATGTATCATCTATCAAAGAATAATAATTGAGACCAAGAAAACCCTTAAGACTTTAGTAACATTTTAATCAAACCCCCTTAAAAGAGAGGGACTATAATTTAACATTAAATATCGTGATTAAAATATAATTAATTATATGATATGTAAAATAGGAAATATAGATACTGCATAAATTAAATTAGGTGCATAATACCAAACATGTATCAAAGAGAGAAATTTGAGATGAAAACTCTTACCTTAGTCCTGATTCATTCTGCACTTGCACCAAACATCCTGAATAATTAAATTAATTTCATTAAATATATACTCAAGAAAATTATTCATAAATATAAACATTTATAATCATCATTTATAATAATTCAATGCATATAAATATTAGTTAGTTTTTACCTATTTTCAACACCAAGTGTAAGTAATCTTTACTGCTTTGAACTAGTTTTGTAAAAGTGGTGTTAGTATCTATTCATTTCCCAAATTACATAATTATTTGATCATATAAGGTACATTAATAGATGTTACAAGATATTTATTAATCTATAATATCATTTCATAGTAGTTTTGTTTATGATCCATGAGGTTAAAATCAAAGATAAGCATGTTTTAGTGTTTCTTAATGAACGAATGGGTGATTTCTTAATTAATAAGTTAAATATTGAAATAAACTTAGCAGAATAAAAAACATAACATTATTTACATATTTATATCATATTATACCATTGAATAAGTTCTCATATTATTCTATAATATAAATGGATAGGATTGTTCAAGTAGGTGGTTAAACAAACCCAAACATGAACCTACCATGATTTATGGATGATTATGAGGTAGTTTAGTTGTAATATCATTATAAAAAAAATAATGGTATTATTTAGTGTTTATTAGTGAGATATATCATAATATTAATGAATTATAAATATAATATAATTTATATAAATTCATTACTTAAAAAATAAGAGATCAGTATCATTTTAGTTCAGTCGTTTTAAACGATTGAATTAACGATAATTGTTTGTTGATCATATCATTAATAGATACTCCAATTTTTAATAAAAAAACCTCATTGATATCATAAAAATCATATTTATCATTTAATCACATAATCTAGATCAACCATGTAAGGTGGAGATGAAAAGGAAAATGAAAATCAATCGTTCCATGGAGTTGGTAGTCCACATGTATGCACGATTGACAATTTCATTTTCTATAGAACGAGAGAAAGGAGTAATATGATTTATTGTTTCAGAATCATAAAAATGATATAAATATAATAATTATTTATTAAATTCCCATTTTATATCATTCTTGTTAGGCGGTGAAGGAAAATGAAACATTTTACATCATGAAGGTGGTAGTCCACACAATGCATGAATTATGGTTTTATTTTTCTTAATAGAAAAGAGAAATGGTGATTAATGATTATTATCATAACATAATATAATTTAATATATAACCAATACTTATTTCATTACATATGTATTTGAAAATTATAATTGGAAAATAGAAATAGAAATTGAAGAAGTTAAGTAAAAATATTTACTCACGTTGAGCACTTTGACATCTCCTTGGATGATCCCTTAGAAATGGATAGCATAGGCTAATATCTTGTGAATAGAAGATTAAGAGGGTGAAAGAGTATTCTAGGGGAATAAAAAGCATAGATTTTCAAGAGGAAACTAAATTTTTATGAGAACCTTGATGGGGTGGTGAGAGTCCCCTTTTATAAGTGGTGAGACTGCCATTTTTGTAAATATTTCAATTTAATATAAAGGAAGAACATGTTAAGCATGTCAAGTGGCTCTAAAATTGAGAAATAATTGAGTGAGGAAGATATAAGTTCGAGACACACCACATAAACACAATTATAAACATGTTTTTATCATGTTTTAATCCCTTTACCCCTTGAATTGTCACTTTTACCCTTTTATCTTTTATCATGGTAACTAGTTTTTACCTAAGGTAACTTAATATTTATACATAAAAATCAAGTGGAACTTATTAGATAATTTGGACCCACTGATTATAAATTTTAAATACATTTCATTTCATTCAATTTATAAAAGTGAAGAAAATTTAATTTTAAAATAAAAATGTATAATGCATTAAAAACAATATTTGAGGAAATATTACTTATGTTCTAAAATATCAAATATGGGTTTTCACAATTAAAAAAAATTATTTTTAAAATTATAGTCACATATATAATACATATTTTATCTTATAAAAATGTTTTATGAATTTTCAATTTATACTTATATACTAATAATGTCATAAAAATCATGTTATTTGTAAAAACAATATTTTACACTATTCACCTAAAATCAATTATTTTAGGAAAATATCATAAATGAGTATAAATATCATATTATTATACTTAAGCTAAAAATGATGTTCATTTTTTCAAAATAAATTTCTAAAATTTGATAATTCAATATTTTAATAAAATCTCATAATATAGTGGAAAACTATTCATATTGGAAAATAACTTTTTAAAATGTTACATATTCTTTATTATTATTTCATTTAAATTATTAATTAATTTATTGGTAATATATTATTAAAATTATAAATATATTTTATTATTATCTCACTATAATATACTTATTTTCTTGAAATAAAACATCAATTTTAGAAAAATATATTTTTAAGTGTAAAATAATTTTCATAATTGTTTTAATTATACTTATTGAATTTCATTCATATTAAAAGTATACATTATTCTTTTCTATAAATATTTCATAATGTGATAACTCCTATTCATTCCCACTAATTCAATGGGTAGGTTTTAATAGTCATACTCAATAACTATATTTCTATTAAAATATATCACAGATCCTTTTAAGTTTGGTGTTGTGTGTGGAGCAAGCTATCAAACACAATTGGCTCATTTAAAGGATGTCATATATTAAAATCTTGGGGTGTTACATTCTCTCTCCCTAAATAAATTGCTTCTTCATAATTTGACACATAAAATCATACTAATTTCTATATAGAATTCATAATTTACCATACACCATTAAATGATCATGGGCTTATTTAGGATGTGGAAGAAGAATTATCTATATGAAAAAAAAATATTATTAGTGTTTTATAAAGAGAGTTAACCCATTCCTAATTTCATATAAAATTCTGCTATGGTATGAAGATCTTGATCCATAAGGAATAACTTCCCACAAACCTTGAAAATGAATATGATAATCATACCACTAGGGGTTTTTATTCATAAATCAATATCCATTAGTTTGTGAAAACATAAATGACATAGGACACTAGAAAAATTGGAGTGAAAACTCACTATCTAATACATTAGTTGTAGTTGAACAAGCTTCTCCTTGTTCGCATGGTTATTGGTGGTTGTCTCTCCCATTGGCCCTTGGATTGGGATATTGAGTTGTATAATGCCTAACTCTCTTGAAATTGAAGCATCAGGTTCTTATAGATTCTCTCTTTCCCTTACATTTTTTAGTTTGATGACCTACATCTCCATACTTAAAGAATTTACCCATCCCTTAAGTCAATTACATCCATGTTTCTTCCCAAAATTTTGACATGTAGGAAATTGAATCTTCTTTCCATTATCATCTTGGTAACCTGAATTTCTATGAGATTCCATCCTTATCTTCTTTAGTGTGTTTGGGATTTTAACTATGTTCACATTGTTAAATATAATCCTTGATAACCGGTTTGGTATAATCATAAGTTTTCTCACTCCAGCCCTTATCCCATTTGGTTGTTCATTGGGGCAGTTTCTGCCTTGTCCATGACATGCATCGTTAACTTGGTTCCTTCAGGCTTCAACCATTACTAAAACCAAAAGAGTTGACATGAGTGAAGATCATTATAAGATAATTATCATAAATAACCATAGGAAATTTTAACATTAATAAGCCTCCCTTTATAACACTATCATGTTAGCCTATAGTTCTTACAACTCAACTTATATCATACTCAGTTCAACCTATATCACTATCAGTTTAACCTATATTATTCTTGGTTCAACCTAGGTAACTTTGAGTTTGGTTATAACATAATTATCAACCTAATCCTCAAAATAGAGATCCCAAACTACCATAAACTTTCATAAAATACTCTAAACCCAAAAAATAATTAAAATCTACACTCTCAAAATCTAACTTATACCTTATCCAAGAAAGTACATATCAATTAATATGTACCTTAACTTATGAATCTCTATGTTTCAATCTATATTATTCATGGTCACTTTCCTATTAGATTCTCTAACCTAATTAGTTTACATCATTCTTAAACCCTTATAATTGTTCATAAAGAGAATATAAATTAACCAAATCATATCCCCTAGGAGTTTCAAACCAGATGTGCAGTTAATCGTGACGAACCCAACGTAACCTACCTCACCGCAAACATATGGCATCGCGGTTTTCCTCAGAAAATCTAAGTGTGCAAGTCATTACATGCATTAATGATAATCTTAAAATCTAAAGACCATTACACATGCTCGCATATAGGAATATATGATGACACCAAAATATGCAGAATTCCTTCTGGCGTGCATGTTTTCATAAAAACTCATCTTAGAGATTACCAAATGCGAATTTCATGAGAAGTCTCATCCGCTTACGAGTACTTACATCTGACAGTCTATATACTATGTTTCTCATCATAGTATGTTATCCAACTTCAAAACTATATTTAAGAATATCATCATAGCACTTCAAGGTTCTCATCATAGCGAGGAACTGTTATAACCTTATCAATGTGACGAAGACTATATTACATTATTACATCAAATCCATGCAGAACAATGAACGATATGTAATAAGATATTTTATTAATATTCAATACATTGAATATACATGTAATCAATGTACAAACAGTTGGTCCTAGGACACCAACTCCAACAATTTTGACATAAAGTCAACACTGAGTTGGATTTGACAGAATGGACCCCACCTCACCATTTTGGCCATAAAGTTTTCATCAATGCTTGGATTGGGATGAAATTTTTCCACGTATTAGGGGAGTCAATTCCTCGCATTTCATTCAACTGGAATCCCGTCTAATTTAGTCATCTTGTATGTCAATAACATGAAACAAAATATCAAAATTCGTTTTGACTCAATTTGGAATTTTCCTTTTTTATAACATTTGTAGCCTAGTCTCACCTCTGCTCTATAAAAATGTTTTCCACCTTTGTATGGGATGGATCATGGAATAGATAGTGATTATCCAAGATAGTGGTTTCATTACACTTTTCAAACTAATTGGGAGAATGCATGCACACAGGGATCACTTCCATGAGGTTTTCACTTTCTTCTTCTACATTCCTTTGTCTTATTTTTGCCATTATACTCTCAATATCTTGTAAGAAAAATTGTTCGTTCTTCTCTTCAACTCTTATTCATATTTTTATTTTCTTCTTTAGGATGCAATCTAAGAGTGGAAATGAGATTGGGTTTTACTCTTTCAAACCGCTACTTCTACAAATCATCACCATGATGACAACTTCACCCATTGAAGAGTAGTTCCTATTTGTAGTCGATATAAATCCTACTCCATTAACTTAATTGTTTTGAATCCACGAACACAATGTAATTCATAAATTATGATGAATTAATTGAGTTTGATTTTCTAAGAAAACACGACCGATAATGTCACGACCCCCTCCCCACAAAGTGTACCCCTCCTGGGCCGGCAATGTGAGAAGAGAGATAATGACCCCCGAGTCCCGCCTCCAGTAGGCCCCAGGTTGACGACTAGCACCGAGGGTATAATAAACATACAAATGGGAGGCATTACCCTCTAAGAGAACACATGCGGAAGAGAGAGATAGAATAGACTCCAATCAACTCCAACTCAGAACTAAAATATAAAAGGAAACCAAGTACATATATGAAATGTCATGCAAAAGTACTACAACTGAAAGGGAAAACTAAAAGTACCCAAAAGAAAGTAAAACGACAGCGACCACAAGCCCGAACAGCTCCTCCTCCAACCCCAAGCTAGTAGTAACCCGCTTGATCTCCAACCTGCTCCAAGTGACCTGAAAAACAGTTTATAGATACATAGGGTGAGTATAACAGTATACTCAGTAGGATCCTCCCCAAGCCTCTCGTGCAAAAGTAAAGAAAGCATGCTAAAGCCCAGTGAACAACAAGTGAAACTAACTCGTCACCTAAACAGGTATACTATGTTCCCAACCTCACCATGGCTACTCTCACCAATTAACGCATACAAGAATATAGCATATAGTAAAGAATATCAAGGGTACCCCGCTACTACTTTCCCACTGGTTTGCCGCTTTGCCCCAACGACATACGTCCTGTGCATCTCTCTCCAAAGGCTTGCCCGCAGACACCTGGGCTAAGCTCCACAATCTGCACCTCGTGCACCACAAAGGCTTGCCCGCAGACACCTGGGCGAAGCACCACACTGTCCTCACAACCAAAAGTAACCAGGTAATTTCCGGGAGCCACCACAGCCCGCATAACGTGTATCATACATCGGGTATAATACCTCAAGCCATTACAGGCCATACTCCGAGTAAGGATCCTCAAGCCATCATAGCCTATACACATTACACCTATAGTAGTCCATAGGATACTATATCCAGAATATATGTGTGTGAATAACCACAAGCCATTACAGCCCTCTACACACATATATGGGGTAACTAACCGATGTGCCTCATGGCACAAGTATCTACCAAGAGAAGAGAGCGGGGCCAAAGGGGGTAGTCAGCCATTCAACCTCCCATTAGAATGTTGGGGAAAACACCCCCCCAGGGCTCAGAATCCCCGGGGTGTCAGTTGCCCTTACCGACAGGGTGGAGTAGCGTATAGAAACACAAAAAGTACAGAATATATATGTAACTCACATCCACACTATGGGCATTACCTAGTCTTAGATACAACTGCAGCTAACGTCTCTCAGACTCCAGGCTGCTACTTCAAAGACTATGTATCCTATAGCACACAAACATTTGAAGAGATTTATTAGATTAATCCGTTCTCATTTTATCAGTTCCACTGTACATTGATTAATTCTTTAAACATTAATTAAGAATGAACAATTCCACATTAAACTGAATTGGCATCACATTCAAAAACAACTGCTCCTTTTTAAGATTCACATCACCTTTAAATTCCAGCATCTCCATCCCCGTGGATTTTCACCATTTAATCAAACATTCATTACAGAATTACTTTTCCACATTCACAGGCATTCTAGAAAAACATCATATGCTTCTAAACACAAAGGAGGCTCAACACGATGAATAGATATACTACTCGTCGAGTCTTTGCCGCCTATAGAAAGAGCATATACCCATTCTCCCTCGAGAGTCTAAACACGGAAAGCACGTGGCATACCCCGCGCGTCTTCACCTCCTTCGGAAGAAGGGTAGCAAGACCAGCTGCCTTGAGCAGTGGGGAAAAGCAAAGTAGATTAACATTCAAGAAAACCGCAAGCAACCAGCAACCACATCCATCCCATTCCATCACCCCTGGTGTCCTCCCCGACACCCACATGCATAAACTGATGCATATCGCCACTCTAGGCGTCATCCACTGCCATAACCACAAGGCTTCCACGCCTCCACATATCACAACAGCCATCCAGGCTCACATCACAGCACAAGCAGCAGAAAAACAACAATCACAACCATGGGCTCTTGACCCTTTAGCAAACAAGAAGGTAACTCAGAACCCTTTTAGAAATTCCCACATAATGTGTTCTTTAATCCATATTGAATTGGCAGATTTGTTATTTGTAGGTTCCAATCACGGATACCTAATCCGCAAGCTATCACAATTAAATAACCATGCTTACTTCCCTAATTTGATTATCCTAAAATTAGAACAACTACAACAACTGCAATAACCAGATTAATTTATATGCCTCTTTATCTTTAGCCAATTATTTAACAAATAATTCAGGCTTTACGTTCTTTATCAATTTCCATCATGAACGAGCAACTAATTAAAGAAAAAAAACATAGATATCACTCTATCTAGGAAAACATAAGGCAAACCATTATCACGGTACAAAGCAACAACATGCGATCAACCAATTCTTTTAATCCGGTTCAAGTATTTAATTAGGTCAATTTCATTGTGATCCAAGGGGATAAATCATGCTAATTCTACAATTGCACATATAAAATTAGAGAAGCCATGAATCCCCTACCTCAAACAGTTCCTTGCGTTCTTTATCCACACAACAGGTCACGATCCTCCCCTCGCGACAACTGCATCCACCGGAGGATGCTTATATCGAAGATTGATCGACACGGCTCAGTTGCATCCAAAACAGAACAGAACCAATCCTAGGGGTAAAGATTGATTGTGCAACTCCTGCGGAAAGGATTGAAAGGTTATAGCATCTCTTAGCTGAGAACAAAGGGAAAGAACAAAGGAGAATGATATCTCGTCCCTTTTTAAGATTTAATGGGGCGACGGTTTAAGATCCGGTTAATTCTCCATTAAAAACGGATCGCATTAACCCACGCGGTTTGACCAGGTAAATACATCCTGGCCTTAGGAATAATTAATATAGGATTTATGGCATTTTAAACGGCCTTAAGAGACCTTAAAATAAGGCTTAAAAAGTATTTTACGTCAAAGGAAACGTCAAAAGGGGCAAAACTGTAGGAGTCTGGAAACACTGTTCACCTACTGTTACTGTACATGAAACCGATCTGTGAAACCGATCTGTGAAACCGATCTGTGAAACTGATCTGTGAAACCGATCTGTGAAACCGATCTGTGAAACCGATCTGTCAGACCGATCTGTGAAACTGATCTGTCACACCGATCTGTGAAACTGATCCGTCAGACCGATCTGTGAAACCGATCTCTCACACCGATCTGTGAAACTGATCCGTCAAACCGATCTGTGAAACCGATCTGTGAAACCGATCTATGAAACCGATCTGTGAAACCGATCTGTCACACCGATCTGTGAAACCGATCTGTCACACCGATCTGTGAAACCGATCTGTCACACCGATCTGTGAAACCGATCTGTCAGACCGATCTGTGAAACCGATCTGTCACACCGATCTGTGAAACCGATCTGTCAGACCGATCTGTGAAACCGATCTGTCAGACCGATATGTTAGACCGATCGGTGAGACCGATCCGTTACTGTTCATAAAACTGGAAACACTGTTCACAGAACTGGAAAAATTGGCAAAGTGTTGGAGATAAGTCCCCTTGACCTCCCAGAACACCTCCAACACCAACATTTCACAAAGTAATGGACCGGAGAGGTCCGGGCCATTACATTAGATACCTCTCAAAACATTCTCGTCCTTGAGAATTAAAAACCAACCCAAAAGAAAAGAGGGGTCCGAACAACCACCCCATAAGATACCTCTCAGGGGAAAACCACCATAAGTTGTTCGAAAGCTGGAACAAAACTACGACATCCGGGAACAAACAACCCATACCCAAACAATTCATTCATAACATCACATGAAAAGTACATAAATAAAACATGAAAGGTCCAACCACAAAGAAAACATCATTACATGAAAGGATTTAAACATTAAACAACTATGGGTGCTGAGCACGTATCTGTGACTCACGCTCCCAGGTACTCTCCTCCATGCCACCGTGTCGCCACAAGACACGAACTAAGGGAATAGAACGCCCACGCAACACCTTCTCCTTGTGGTCTTGGATTTCCACAGGTCGCTCCTCGAAGGTTGCATCATCGTCAATATCGATCTCTCCCCAATCGATAACATGAGATTCATCATGAAGATAACGACGGAGCTGTGATACATGGAAAACATCATGTATCCGACTCATATGAGGGGGAAGTGCTACTCGATACGCCACAGCTCCAACACGAGCTAACACCTCGAAAGGCCCAACAAACCGGGGAGAAAGCTTACTTCCACGACCAAACCTTCGCTGCCCACGACGGGGAGTCACCTTCAGAAACACATGATCCCCAACATTAAACTCTAACGGTCTCCTTCTTTGATCAGCATATGATTTCTGACGATCATGTGCTGTCTTCATCCTCTCACGAATCACCTGAACCATCTCTGTTGTATTCTGCACTAGTTCTGGTCCGAGAATTGCTGACTCTCCGACCCCAGTCCAGCACAACGGAGAACGGCAAGGCCAGCCATACAGGGCTTCAAACGGCGCCATGCCGATGGTAGAGTGAAAACTATTATTGTAAGCGAACTCTACCAAGGGTAAGTGCTTTGTCCATGAACCTCCAAAATCAAGAACACAAGAGCGCAACATGTCTTCAAGAGTCTGGATTGTTCGTTCTGTCTGACCATCCGTTTGAGGATGAAAAGCAGTGCTAAGGCATAATTGAGAACCAAAAGCATGCTGGAGACCTCTCCACACCCTAGAGGTAAAACAAGGATCTCGATCAGAAATGATCGTCTTAGGAACTCCGTGAAGCCTCACCACCTCCTCCAGATACTGCCTCGACAAAACCTCCACTGAGCTCGACTCCTTGATTGCTATGAAGTGGGCCGATTTAGTTAAACGATCCACTACCACCCATATAGCATCATGTCCTCCCGGAGCTCGAGGTAAACCTGTAAAAAAGTCCATTGAGATGTCCTCCCACTTCCACTGAGGAATCTTTAATGGCTGGATAAGACCACCAGGAACACGGTGTTCGGCATTCACCCTCTGACAGACTAAACATCGAGACACAAACTCTACCACTGCACGCTTCAGCCCAGACCACCAAAACTGACTCCTCAAGGATCGGTACATCTTTGTCACACCAGGATGTACTGTTAAGGGCGAGCTATGGAACTCTCGGAGAACCGTCTCACGCATCTCCAAGGGAACAAAAAGCCTGCCATGATACAACACTTGTTGTTGTTCATCCTCCGACCAACCATCAGGGGCCTCTCCACAAACAACTCTGTCTCTCCAAACTTCCACCTCTGGATCACCCAACTGAGACTCTTCCACCTTCTACATCAGAGATGACTGCACCGTCATCTGGAAAAGACAACCTCTACCTCCAACCTCTTCCATATCAAGATGTAATGCTGACAGTTCCTCCATTACTCTCCAGGAATCACCGAATTCACGCACAGCATCACTACGTGACTTTCAGCTCAACGCATCAGCAACAACGTTCCCTTTTCCAGGTGTATACGATATTTCGAAGTTGTATTCCTGCAAGAACTCCATCCACCGACGCTGCCGCAAGTTCAAGTCCCGCTGAGAGAAAACATACCTCAAACTCTTATGATCGGTGAAAACCACAAAGCGCTCGCCAATGAGGTAATGTCTCCACAACTTCAACGCAAACACCACGGCTGCCAACTCAAGATCATGGGTAGCATAGTTGCATTCATGGGGACGCAATTGCCGAGACCCATAAGAAACAACTGACATCTGCTGCATGAGAACACAGCCTAGCCCCAGATGTGAAGCATCACAGAAAACATCAAACTGGACTCCCTCCGCTGGAAGACAAAGGACTGGAGCACTTACCAACTTCTCCTTTAGATATTCAAAAGCTTCCTGACACTGATCAGTCCATATGAACGCTTGATCCTTCTTGGTCAAAGCTTTCAGAGGAGTCACAACTCGGGAGAAATTGGTTACAAACCTCCTATAATAGCCTGCGAGAGCAAGGAAACTTCGCACCTCTGACACGGTCTTGGGGGCTGCCCAAGACACTACTGCTTCTATCTTCGATGGATCCACAGCTACTCCCTGTTGGGACACAATATGCCCTAAGAAACGAACTTCTCGAGCCCAGAACTTACACTTGGACAACTTCCCAAACAACTGATGTTGGCGAAGAACTCCCAAAACGGATCGTAGATGCTCTGCATGCTCTTCTTCAGATGTGGAGTACACAAGGATGTCATCGATGAAAACCACAACAAACTTGTCCAGGAATTCACGGAATACAGCATTCATCAACCCCATGAAAACAGCTGGAGCATTCGTCACGCCAAATGGCATTACAACAAACTCATAATGCCCATGACGGCAACAGAATGCAGTCTTCGGGATATCCTCATCCTTTACACGCATTTGATGATATCCTGACCGCAAGTCGATCTTTGAGAACCAACTTGCACCCTTCAATTGATCAAATAAGTCATCAATCCGCGGAAGAGGATAGCGGTTCTTTATTGTCACTTTGTTTAAGCGACGATGATCGACACACAACCTTAAACTGTCGTCGGCCTTCTTCACGAACAAGACTGGTGCACCCCATGGAGACACACTTGGCCGAACAAAACCGCACTTCAACAGATCATCAAGTTGTATACGTAGCTCTCGTAACTCAGAAGGGGCCATTCTATACGGAGACATAGAGATAGGAGACGCTCTTGGTTGTAGCTCGATCCCAAACTCGATCTCTCGTCGAGGGGGTAATGCTACAACCTCTTCGGGAAATACATCAGGGTACTCCTCCACAACCCTAGGAAACGCCAACTGCTCAACCTCTGAAGAACATAGCATCATCTCAGCCATCATGGATGATAAGGATGAAACTCGTCTATGACTCATCTGAGGATCTCTCTCACCAACAAACACTACTTTCTCTCCATCTGCATCAAAGAAAACGACCTTCTTCCTGTAGCAACCCACAATAGCCTGCACCGAATACAACCAATCCATGCCGAGTATGACATCATATGGTTGTATTCGTAAACATAGGAAATCTCCCCAAGAGCGGTGTTTCCCCAACACTAGCTCACAGTCTCTACATACTTCAAACAAGTCAGCTCGACCTCCAACTGGCGTAGTCAACGCCAAGGGCACTGGAAGCCTCTCTACCTCAAGTCTCAAAGCATGGACAAGGGTAGGTGATATGAAGGAGTGTGTTGCTCCTGAATCAAACAAGGCATACACCAAGGTAGAAAACAAGCAAAGGGTACCTCGGACGACGTCTGGCTCGCCTGGAGCTGGCAACGCTAGAGCATGAAGCTGACCACGACCACCTCCACGGCCTCTCTGACCCTGATGACGACCACCACCACGGCCGTGCTCTGCTCTCTGAGGACGGGGAGCGTCATGGGGCTGTCCTCTGCCTGCTCCATCTACCCTCGGGTGATCTAAAGCTGGTGCAACCTGCTGCTGCTGCCTCGGCTGGAACTGCCTCAACAGAGGAACCTGGAGTGGAGCGTCTGGTGCACGATGACTGCTCTGAAAAGTCGGGCACTCCCGCTGCTGATGACCACGACCACCACAAGAAAAACAAGCGCCTGATCCCTTGGCATAGGCCTGAGAGTTGCTGCCTTCGTAGAAACGAGATGGGAAGGGCTGGGACCTACCCCCAGGTGAACGAAAACTCTTCTGTCCTGAAAACCGGGAACCCCGAACCACAGCTCTGCTTCGTGAGGAATCATGACGATTCCCCTCTCGTGACGATCCGGTCCTGGCCAAAGTCCTCTCAACAACCTCTTCCCTCGCCAGCACCTCAAGATATGTCTTCAGCATAAATGGGGTGACCTGGCGCTGGATCTCTGGACGCAAAGCCTCCTCGAAATGTCTCGCCCTGGCCTCATCATCTGGTAACAGGTCTGAAGCATATCGTAGAAGGTTCCTGAAACGGATTCCAAACTCTCGAACACTGGAGCTCCCCTGTCGAAGGGTGAGAAGCTCCTGGCGACTGGACGCCTTCGCAGTCGAAGAAAGAAACTCGACTCTAAACCTGTCTCGAAACTCCTCCCATGAGATCGCTGACTCCTCACGATCCCCGAGGAACAAGAACCACCACTGTCTCGCTGCTCCACGCAACATCGTCACAACCAAGGACACCCAGTGTTCCTTCCGAGCACGAATCGAACTGAAGCCTATCTCGACCTCCTCCAACCAGTCTTCTGTGACTGCATCTAAAATGGATCCCTCGTACTTCTGTAGACTCTGGCGCTGAAACTCTCGAAGTGTCTTCCTCCAAGTGTCATCTTCGTCAACCTCTACTCGGCGGTGATCTGCTGGAACAGCCTGCTGGGCATCTTCTGCGCAAACCTGACGAGGACGTCGACCTGGAGCCATACCTGTAAAATAACAACGGTTAGAGCTCCTAAGCCTGGAATATGGAAGACTCAACATTAATTAATTAATTGTTTTGTTTTATTAATTTTAGGTTACCTATCCCAAGGTCTACTCATTCAAACACAGGCGCAAAGAATAATGATGCATGATCTTTTCCTAGGTCTCTACCCTGCAACCAGTATCACTTTGTTTAGTAGCCATCGTAAACTTAAAGGTCTGTGCAATAGATCATAAGGGGCCCTGAACGCCTATGTCTCTACCGGTCTCCAGTGTTTACCCCACTTGCTAAACATGAATGACACCGTTGCCCTACCATCCCATGCATCCTCACCTGTGCCTAACTCCGAACTTCATCCTATCCCTCAACCAGGCCTCTGATACCACTCCGTCACGACCCCCTCCCCACAAAGTGTACCCCTCCTGGGCCGGCAATGTGAGAAGAGAGATAATGACCCCCGAGTCCCGCCTCCAGTAGGCCCCGGGTTGGCGACTAGCACCGAGGGTATAATAAACATACAAATGGGAGGCATTACCCTCTAAGAGAACACATGCGGAAGAGAGAGATAGAATAGACTCCAATCAACTCCAACTCAGAACTGAAATATAAAAGGAAACCAAGTACATATATGAAATGTCATGCAAAAGTACTACAACTGAAAGGGAAAACTAAAAGTACCCAAAAGAAAGTAAAACGACAGTGACCACAAGCCCGAACAGCTCCTCCTCCAACCCCAAGCTAGTAGTAACCCGCTTGATCTCCAACCTGCTCCAAGTGACCTGAAAAACAGTTTATAGATACATAGGGTGAGTATAACAGTATACTCAGTAGGATCCTCCCCAAGCCTCTCGTGCAAAAGTAAAGAAAGCATGCTAAAGCCCAGTGAACAACAAGTGAAACTAACTCGTCACCTAAACAGGTATACTATGTTCCCAACCTCACCATGGCTACTCTCACCAAGTAACGTATACAAGAATATAGCATATAGTAAAGAATATCAAGGGTACCCCGCTACTACTTCCCCACTGGTTTGCCGCTTTTCCCCAATGACATACGTCCTGTTCATCTCTCTCCAAAGGCTTGCCCGCAGACACCTGGGCTAAGCTCCACAATCTGCACCTCGTGCACCACAAAGGCTTGCCCGCAGACACCTGGGCGAAGCACCACACCGTCCTCACAACCAAAAGTAACCAGGTAATTTTCGGGAGCCACCACAGCCCGCATAACGTGTATCATACATCAGGTATAATACCTCAAGCCATTACAGCCCATACTCCGAGTAAGGATCCTCAAGCCATCATAGCCTATACACATTACACCTATAGTAGTCCATAGGATACTATATCCAGAATATATGTGTGTGAATAACCACAAGCCATTACAGCCCTCTACACACATATATGGGGTAACTAACTGCTGTGCCTCATGGCACAAGTATCTACCAAGAGAAGAGAGAGGGGCCAAAGGGGGTAGTCAGTCATTCAACCTCCCATCAGAATGTTGGGGAAAACACCCCCCCCAGGGCTCAGAATCCCCGGGGTGTCAGTTGCCCTTACCGACAGGGTGGAGTAGCGTATAGAAACACAAAAAGTACAGAATATATATGTAACTCACATCCACACTATGGGCATTACCTAGTCTTAGATACAACTGCAGCTAACGTCTCTCAGACTCCAGGCTGCTACTTCAAAGACTAGGTATCCTATAAGCACACAAACATTTGAAGAGATTTATTAGATTACTCCGTTCTCATTTTATCAGTTCCACTGTACATTGATTAATTCTTTAAACATTAATTAAGAATGAACAATTCCACATTAAACTGAATTGGCATCACATTCAAAAACAACTGCTCCTTTTTAAGATTCACATCACCTTTAAATTCCAGCATCTCCATCCCCGTGGATTTTCACCATTTAATCAAACATTCATTACAGAATTACTTTTCCACGTTCCCAGGAATTCTAGAAAAACATCATATGCTTCTAAACACAAAGGAGGCTCAACACGGTGAATAGATATACTACCCGTCGAGTCTTTGCCGCCTATAGAAAGAGCATATACCCATTCTCCCTCGAGAGGCTAAACACGGAAAGCACGTGGCATACCACGCGCGTCTTCGCCTCCTTCGGAAGAAGGGTAGCAAGACCAGCTGCCTTGAGCAGTGGGGAAAAGCAAAGCAGATTAACATTCAAGAAAACCGCAAGCAACCAGCAACCACATCCATCCCATTCCATCACCCCTGGTGTCCTCCCCGACACCCACATGCATAAACTGATGCATATCGCCACTCTAGGCGTCATCCACTACCATAACCACAAGGCTTTCACGCCTCCACATATCACAACAGCCATCCAGGCTCACATCACAGCACAAGCAGCAGAAAAACAACAATCACAACCATGGGCTCTTAACCCTTTAGCAAACAAGAAGGTAACTCAGAACCCTTTTAGAAATTCCCACATAATCTGTTCTTTAATCCATATTGAATTGGCAGATTTGTTATTTGTAGGTTCCAATCACAGATACCTAATCTGCAAGCTATCACAATTAAATAACCATGCTTACTTCCCTAATTTGATTATCCTCAAATTAGAACAACTACAACAACTGCAATAACCAGATTAATTTATATGCCTCTTTATCTTTAGCCAATTATTTAACAAATAATTCCGGCTTTACGTTCTTTATCAATTTTCATCATGAACGAGCAACTAATTAAAGAAAAAAAAAACATAGATATCACTCTATCTAGGAAAACATGAGGCAAACCGTTATCACGGTACAAAGCAACAACATGCGATCAACCAATTCTTTTAATCCGGTTCAAGTATTTAATTAGGTCAATTTCATTGTGATCCAAGGGGATAGATCATGCTAATTCTACAATTGCACATATAAAATTAGAGAAGCCATGAATCCCCTACCTCAAACAGTTCCTCACGTTCTTTATCCACACAACAGGTCACGATCCTCCCCTCGCGACAACTGCATCCACCGGAGGATGCTTATATCGAAGATTGATCGACACGGCTCAGTTGCATCCAAAACAGAACAGAACCAATCCTAGGGGTAAAGATTGATTGTGCAACTCCTACGGAAAGGATTGAAAGGTTATAGCATCTCTTAGCTGAGAACAAAGGGAAAAAACAAAGGAGAATGATATCTCGTCCCTTTTTAAGATTTAATGGGGCGACGGTTTAAGATTCGGTTAATTCTCCATTAAAAACGGATCGCATTAACCCACGCGGTTTGACCAGGTAAATACATCCTGGCCTTAGGAATAATTAATATAGGATTTATGGCATTTTAAACGGCCTTAAGAGCCCTTAAAATAAGGCTTAAAAAGTATTTTACGTCAAAGGAAACGTCAAAAGGGGCAAAACTGTAGGAGTCTGGAAACACTGTTCACCTACTATTACTGTACATGAAACCGATCTGTGAAACCGATCTGTGAAACCGATCTGTGAAACTGATCTGTGAAACCGATCTGTGAAACCGATCTGTGAAACCGATCTGTCAGACCGATCTGTGAAACCGATCTGTCACACCGATCTGTGAAACCGATCCGTCAGACCGATCTGTGAAACCGATCTGTCACACCGATCTGTGAAACGGATCTGTCACATCGATCTGTGAAACCGATCTGTGAAACCGATCTGTGAAACCGATCTGTGAAACCGATCTGTCACACCGATCTGTGAAACCGATCTGTCAGACCGATCTGTGAAACCGATCTGTCACACCGATCTGTGAAACCGATCTGTCAGACCGATCTGTGAAACTGATCTGTCACACCGATCTGTGAAACCGATCTGTCAGACCGATCTGTGAAACCGATCTGTCAGACCGATCTGTGAAACCGATCTGTCAGACCGATCTATTACTGTTCATAAAACTGGAAACACTGTTCACAGAACTGGAGAAATTGGCAAAGTGTTGGGGATAAGTCCCCTTGACCTCCCAGAACACCTCCAACACCAACATTTCACAAAGTAATGGACCGGAGAGGTCCGGGCCATTACAGATAAGCACTTAAGACTACGAGGTCGTCCTTGTGTGAATCAGTAGAGTAAAACTTTAATTGCCAAATCTAATCAAAATAGGATAGAATTGTAGGGTTCAAGTCCGATCCCTAAACTCAAATAATTCTCATTTTCCAGTGTGAAAATGCTTCCCTAATTGGACACAAATCATAGGATGGCTTTTGGATCGCATTTAAAGCAGGGTGTCATATTTGGAAGTCCTGAAGTCAACCAAGTGTTCAATTCTTTTTATATTTGTGGTCGTGTTAATTTTCATAGAGTTCAGGGGTTAACAAGATTAAGGGATCATAATTAAATGGATTTAAATATAAGGGATGGTGATGAATGAATCATAAAGGGGTAGATTAGATCGGTTGTGTTTTGTTATTTAGCTATATTCAAAGAAATTATTTTCTTTCCCCCTTCATTTTTTCCAAAAATTGTTTCATTTCTTTCTTCTGCCTTTACATTTTTGTGTCTTTCCTTTGCATTCATATTTTTATATTTTTCACACATTTCAACCCTTTCCCTTTTTATTTTCATAAAATATAAAATACCAAAAAATATAATAAAGTGAATTGGAATATCGAGTGATTGATGACAGGGCTCTTCAAGAGAGAGGACATAGGTCATCCTCTTATGTTGCACTTAGTTAAAAATCATAAAATATTTTAAGTATCCACAACATTGTTCATCAATATCAAAACAACTTTCCTTAATAAGAACCTTCGAGAAAATGTATATATGACACAACAAGAAGGGTTTGTTACACACTTAGTATTTATATTAATCTCAGTTAAATTCTATTTGAATTTAACAATCAGATTAAATTCTATTGATAACATTTATTTAGGATTTATTGATCTGAAACATTCAAACACTTTTATTTGGGAGTTGAATATTAAATAAATACTTATTCACGTGATCGTGAATAAGATATTTACTTATTTATTTATTTATCGAATGAATAATATTTATTATTCAAGGTTCAGTAAATGTCGAGAAAGGTGGACGGGCTGAATAAGGTGCTTGATGACGAAAATGATATACTAAATATTATTTTTATTATTAGATGTGGGGTTCGCTAAGGGTTAAGAGATCAAATATGGACCTTTGTGCAATTACCAATCCTCTAACCCTAGCTCTATATATACCCAATTATATCATTTCTATTGATGCGTGAGATTAATTCGTTGTGTATAATATTTTCTCAGGGAATTCTCTCTACAAAGAACGTCCCTAGGTTTTCTTAAAGAGAATTCTTCCACCTCATTCAACCCTCTCAAGAGTAAGAGAACAAGAATCAATCTTTCAAACCTGAAAGATTGTGTTGCGATCAAACATTGTTTTTGTGTACTTTTTCCTGAAAAACAGTCAACCAAACGGGCCGGTATCTTTGCACTTGAAAATGGGTGTTCTACTTTCTCCTGAAGGCTTCCGCATGCATGTCTCTAGTAGCAAGTCTCAACTGCAAGGACTGCATGCTGTCCTGTAATTTCCTGGTTCCCTTCTCATCATACTTTGACTTCTCAGCCTACACAACTCAGAGAGCTCAAGGAACAAAAGCTTGGGGAAACAGTTCTGCTTAGGAAAAGGTTTTCTATAAAAATGTAATGGAAAAATTCCTCATTTGTATGTACCATTTTCTTGTACTTGAGGAACTCAGTGAGTTCTGGTAGCTTGCGAGCAGGGCCCTGTACAATCCCCCAGGTCTGTCACGTTGGGGCTGATCTGCACAAACATCAGTGTGATTTGCAATCTCCTCCTGCATGTTAATTCATGATCAGATCAGATCAGATCTTGGATTCTCCAATGAACCCAAAGAGCATTCCCCCAGACTCTGTGTAAACCTCACTAGGTTTAAATGATACACGCACACACAAATCAAAGAAACTCACCAAGAGAGCTTTGCAGCAAATGGGCAAGCTTTGAGTTCCTGATTTTCCATGGAAAATGCACAAAGCAAATGTTATGAAAATATTTACTTAACAAAAGGTTTTACCAGGGAGGGAGGGGGAGAAAGATGCCTGTAGGGGACATGAGCAGTCTTGGAAGCAAGAGCAGCGATAACATCACCAAGAGCCGAGAGTGATTTATTTATGAACTGAGACTCCTTCAGCCTTTCACCTTCAACTTCTGTTCTTCCTACACGTTCACTTCCAGCCAAATCTACCAGCCAAAGGCGGCTCCTTCAACTTCTGTTCTTCCTCAGATATTCTGAAGAGCAACAGTTCAAATAAAGTTACCAGTGAGAACGGTTGCTGAGCTCATTGGCGTGGAACCAACAGGTCTTATCTGGCTTCCACGCTTGAGAAGCTCCCATACTTCATCTGCATCACAAACTCTAGCTTCAACTAGTCCAGAGACCTCTTGAGTTCCCTCCACAGTTTTCTTTATCTCCAACCTATAAAGCAAACACATTATGATGATATCTTCCACCCAAAAAAGTAGAATAAAGTGACTTACTTCTTTGCTGGTTGATTGGAATTCTCCGCTAACAAATCCCTCATTGTTTCATTATAAACCTCCAGCGCGCTAACAAATATCTCGTATCTCATAATCGTAGTTCTCTCCTTGGTGATTCGAAATAGCTATTCCACTGCTCTGTAGTTGACTCCCTGGTTCTCTGGTGTTCCTTCCATTGTACATGTCTTCCCAGTCCAGTTTGACCATAAGCAAATATGCACGCATTGTATCCATCCAGCACCGAGGAGACATGTACCATGGAAGGGACACCGGAGAACGGGGAAGATAGTGAGAGTTGTTGAGGAAGGTGATTATCAGAGCAAGTGAGGGAGAAAAAAAGAAGAGTTTTGCCCTTCAAAAGGTCGATTTAGGGTTTTATAAACCCGGCTAATGTTTGAACTGAGCACAAATCTTGGTCGTCGATCAGTCAGCTGTTAGGAACAGCTGAGTTCAAACATTAGTCGGGTTTATAAAATCCTAAATTGACCGTTTGAAGGGCAAAATGGTATTAATCTCCTCGAGTGTAGGATGCCAACTGCTGTTTAGGGTCGTGCTGAGGAAGGCGTGCGTCGTCAGACGGTTCAAATCAAGTGGCTTGCCGCCGTGATGGACATAGTGTTCGACATTGTAGTGAGTTTCATCCGGAGTGCCTTCTTGGCGCCTTGCTTGGAATCCCTTCTGGAAGACCTGCTGGTAGTAACATCCCAGCGGAACACATGGTGGGTTATGTCTTCTTCACGGCTGCTGCTTCTATATGTGATTATGTGATATCTGCCAAAGGTTGATCTGTAAAATTGGGATTAGTAGTGGATTTTGGCATCGAAAATCAGGAGAGATCAACCCTAGAGATGCACGAACTGATCATAATTACTTTATATATCATGATCCTCAAATTAAGTCCATGATACTAGCCGAATTCAAAGGTTGTTTATATAATTCCATAGATGAATTAATTGGAGATTAATTCATGTTGCAAAGGATTTTTACAGGTTTCCACAAAGCAGTTACATTGATTGCAGTTAATATGGAAATCATGGAGGGATTTTTTGGAGGAGTTATGGGCAGTTTTATTAGCCCATCGTGATGTTTCCAAGTGTCAGGTTATTTGGCGAATAGCCTCCCTATTTCTGTAAAGGGGGATCAACGGAACTCTGTAAACACATTGTCATATCCAAATTTCAGAGGAGGCTTTGTTCCAAATGAGGGGCTGGAAGCTTAAGGTGTTGGTGCCATTGAAGATCCTGCCAAACTTAAAGGAGTTTTGTGTGCTTGCATCAAAGTGAAGTTGTTCCAGAGGAATCATGGAATGTAAAGAAGGTGTTGCATCAAGGTTTTTTCCTATAGGTGAAGGAGAAGCTTAATGAGACAACAACGGAGTTGCAGCCTTGATTGAGGATGAATTATATAATGAAGTGAAGGGGTCTACATGTTCATAAATTGTGTGTGGGTCCTTCCCGGAACAGTGAGCAGAGGAAGAGGAAGAATAGGAACTGAGCCAGCAATGAACCTTCGACGACTGTGAGTCAACCCTAAACATTGTATGGAAGCATGTGTTATTTCTATGGGATGCATGGTCACATCTCAAGTTTTTGTTTTGAGGCTCTGCAATATATTTCATACTGTGAAGATAGAAAAATTGCAAATCAAAGAAGCCAACTACAACATTCATGGTATGGTTATCATTCCAATTATTCTTACTACTAACCATGCCTCAAGAGGGGATTTTGAGAGATTTTCAGCAGGAATTGAAAGGGGAAATTAACACTTATACAAGGATGAATCAGTCTCATTGAGAAACAGATTTCAGAAGCCACATAAAAAATACTCTCATGTGAAAGTAATTTGCAAAGGTGTCACAAATCTGCTGCCGAATCACAAGTCTCTTGGAGAAACAAGGTTTTTGATGCAAGAAAGAGCTCACATAACCCTAAGACTGCAGATGTCTGTGTGAAGGGAATGTCTCAAAGCAAGGTATGTACAGGGAAGAGAAATAATCCTTGCAGGGACAAGCAAAATAGCAAGTTGGGTTGGAGAAAGAAAAAGTCAACATGTTTTGAAAGAAGAAATCCTTGGTGGCAAAACTGCCCGAGGAGAAGACTGTGTGACCTGGGTGAAGACTGTGACCTGAGTTATATAGAAGAGAACAAGCCCAAAGGAGTGAAAAAAGAATTGGATTCCATTAAAATTGTTTCAGACCTAAAGGTAGACTCCAAAGTGAAAGGTAAAAAAGTGGTGTTCCTTGATGACTCACCATCATCCTCAACTTGAGGAATATGGAAGGTACCCCTCTCCCCTTAGGCTTTAAAAGATCCTAACTTGTTTGAAGAGGTGTAGGACTCAGGGGGAGATACAATCCACGAGGTGAGGGTGCTCAAAATCGCATGAAATGAAGCTGAGATCAGATCTGAAATTTAGCTGGAAATTATATGAAAAGAAGTGGTGGTTGAAGCCTTTCAGGTTCAATTTGATGTCAAGCATAAAGCTGCATGAAAAGTTGAAATTGTCTTGCTGAATTTGACAATGAAAGGACTGATTTAAATGCAATCTGTTACTTGAGAACAGATCTGAAGTAATCTGCTGCATCAAGATAAATCTGTCCTAAAATGAGGGCTGACAGGTCATGTGGTTAGCGGAATCAATCCACTAAGAGAGGGGAATTAACTGAGGCTGCAGCAAGGATGGATCTTGAGTATACCTATTCATATTCTAACATGTTGTATCAGTTGTGTCATCTTAATGGTTATTAAATGCTGCTGAATAAAAAGAGCTACTCAACAAATGATGTCCCCAAAAATGAAAAACATTTCAAATACACAATGCTGAAATCAAGGGGGAATTGGAGTTGAAGTTCCAAATGCTATCTTTTTAGTGAGATTATCCCACTAAAGAAGGGCATTCTGAGAAATGGTTTCAAAAGGATAGATAAATTAAAGATTATGGATTTTGAAATTCAACCAGAAACTTTTGACAGTAGGTAATCAAGGAATGATGCAAAGAGGCTATTGACATTGGGGGAGAACTTTCAAGCATCAATGGAGATTTTCCAATGCAATTTAGAAACACAGGGGGAGTGGAAGCATACGGACTATTCCCTTTTATTTTATTGACAACAAAGGGGAGAGTGAAAATGGAGTTGGATTTAAGGGGATATTGTAAACTAAATCCAATGGGGGATTGTTGAACCCCATATGAGTTTGGAGTCGATTTGTTGACAATATGTGATCATGGATTTGTTGACAATACAAAATTGGATTTGCTTGTGATAATTAACTGGAGAATAGTCATGGATTCATTCAATCCATAATATTGCCGTTGAAGGAATTCTGGTTGATGTTCTTTAAGAAGTAAAATACATGTTTGTGGAGTTGTTGCCTTGAGTTTTGTATGGTGGAATTATGCTGAAGGAATTATATTGTGGAAGAGTTATGTTTTTTACCAAGGGATGAGATGAGGACTTAGTCAAAAATTAGGTCATCCTAGGCTAACCAAGCCAAGGAATTACTCAACCATGCATTGCACAGGAATGATCAACCAAGGCCCAACCAGCATGGAGGCACCAGGGTTGCAGGCATAACTAAGATAGAGCACGCACAGGCACGCACAGGCAAGCACGCACACGGGTATAGGCGTGCGCATGGGAGCAGTGGTCCGCGCCACAGGGCGGTGGCACGGAGGAGGCTAGGAGCAAACCCCGTTACTCACAATTGGCGAGTCAGGAAACCGAAGTAGCTTATTAAGCACGGCGCAGACAAGCAGAAGTTCAATGTGGGACTCTGGGATGCGGACATTATTCACCCGCCTTAAAAACATACACTTATAATGAGAGTCATCCGATCAATCTTGCTCCACTATTCGATCTGGCTCGTGGATCGTCTACAACCTCTCGCTCGAAAGCTCCCACATGCATCTCTCCACACAGTAGGAAGGAACACCCCACCGCAATCCAATGGAAGATAAGATGTCCACGCCGCAGTTATGCCTTGCGTCGTGGAAGGTCCGGATTTAACAGAAGTAAAAGAATTCGGTGATCTCTAATCCTACAGAGGGCTACGTCGTAGTGAGTGAAACTACACCGCAGTAAAAGCCAAGGAAGTGAAGGCTACAGCATGGTAGAACAGGCCACACCGTAGAGAATAAGCTACATCGTTGAATTGTTTCAGGTTTTGTGGTTCTAGAGACTTGGAGGTCATTTCAATGTGGAAGTACAGGCTACACTGTAACAAAATTCTTTCAACATTGGAAGTTTCATGGTATCGATGCTGCAAGGGTTTTGATCATGGCACAAGAACGTGAATGAAACTCTTGCAAACATGAGCTTGCACTGTTGAACTAATGACTAGAATGCAGTGGCCATGAGTGATTAAAGGAGCAGATTGCGGGAGTCCTTAACTATCAGCAAATGCATGAATGGGTGTGGTTATTCATAAATTAAGAGTCATCTGCGTCTGATGGAGGGTTTATGATCATGGGTCATGAAGAGTTAATAGCTGAAGACCGCGATTGTGGTGCTGTGCATATTCGGTTTTTCATATTTACAGATATGGAAATTTGTGCTTGAGATAGAGAATTTCTCGGGCAATTATATCTCACAAATATGAAAATATATATGCAGTTATGACCCGAGACACATGGAGAATTTAAGAGTTATTTAAGACTCTTAAATTAACAGTCACAGGATAGATATAGAAATGGAAGCATAAGAAGACCAAAAGGAGAAGTATACAAGATACTCTGCACCACTCGAAAGACCTGCAGAAGGAGAGTGCTTCGTTAAAATATCTGCATTTAGAGGAAAGAGGGGAGTTCCACCATACAAAGTTTCTTGATACAATTTGCATATTGACGCAGTGAAAGGGATGAGCTGCTACATCCAGCAAAGTGAAGACATACTGGTATTATTCTGGAAAGAGAAAGGACTTCTAGAATTGCTCTGGAAAGAAGAAGACTTGGCATCTCCTGAAGAACTTGCCAAAGGAGGAGTTTCCATGACCTCTCATGGAAACAAGATGTTCGAAGTGATGTTCACAGCAAACCTGTGAAGGAGCAAGTGGAGATTCAAAGGGCACCAATCTAAAATTGGTGGAACCCTCAAACAATAGGTGATATTGTTCTTTGGCCTGCATGCCAATTGTTTCTCCTTCTAAAGCAGTGAGCATAAGAGGGAAGTGCGAGGGAAGTGTGAAAGTGTGAGGAAAGCGTGAGGGAAGTGATCCCAAAAAGATAGTCCATCTACCCTGAACCATTGTAAGGTAGTGAACCTAGGCAGGAGTGACCTAACCTAGAGCAACAAACAGTGAGCTAAGTGATTTTGATGCACCAACACAATGTTGGTTGTTGCATGCTCCTTGGACTAGCCCATTTGTGGTGAACCAAGTAAAAACTCGTGTGTCCTTATGATTATCATACTTTAATTAAAAGGTTAAGATCCACTGGGGCAGAAAGAACTTAGAAACTTATCCATACCCTGATCCTGGTGGAAGCAATCAAATTATAACAAATAAAGAATTTAAACCAATGACCCCATCAACGAGGACAAGATCCAAACCAACTTTGTACAGATTAATTTGACAAAAGGTTAAAAGAAGTTTGAAATGGTTACACTCTGATTCACCCCCATCTTATGAAGTAAAACCAATGACCCCATCTTATTAAAGTTTTTTATTTCAGAAGTTTTTAATTCTGATCTTCTACTTTGAAAATTTACTGTGAAATTACTTGAATATCTATTATTGTTGAATTTTAATGGTGTTTTAAGGAGTTTATTTGACAAGTGTTGAGATGGCTCATTCTTCAAAGAAGCAGATCAAAGCATTGTGTGACAAAACAAAAATACTCAGAAGCAAGGATAAAGCAAATGAAGAGCAGCTTGCATTGTTAAAAATTGAAACAAACAAGGTCTGATCAATTAATAAAAGGCTCATTGAAGCTGCTGGTGTGATAAAAAGTAAGACATACAATCCAAAGAAATGAAACAATTAACCTCCACAGTGAAAGACTTCGAGATTGTGATTAATAAAGCTGCCAGTGTGATAAGAAGAATGGTTTTCTTTTCAAACTAGAAGCTGAAAAAGAAGGAAATTCAGAAGAAGAAAAATAGCAGAATTAAACTTGGTGATGGAAAAATTAAAAGTTGTGAATGAAGAAAAAGACAGAAAGATAATTCAGCTTGAAGAAGAGGTTGATTCAACAAAGAAACTGGTTTTAGTAGCTGATGATGATCACGGCAGTAGATTTGGAGGTAAAGACAAGGGAAATATTAACCTTACAGAATAAGTTTAATTCTGTCAAGAGACAGATGGAAAATGATCTTAAACATGTTTTGAAAGACAAAGAGGAAAAATTAAGGGACTGTCAGTTTGTCAGAAAGCAAGTATCAAAAAGATAAATATACTTGAAACAGAATTGAATTCAACTAAGCAATTACCGCTGTCAGAGAGGAAGAGTTTGATTTAAAGGATGCCTTGAACAAAATGTATAATCAAATAAGGCATGAATCTGCCAAAACTCAACAGAGTTTGTCTAGAGAATCAATGACAGAAAAGGAGAACACTCATCAAAGAAATCATGGCAATATGCCATGCGGAATTCATGGTCACACAATGGAATATTGTATGAATGCTGTAATCTTTGTCAGAAACAATAATGTTAGGAGATATTTTGAAGAATCAGTATACTGTAAACTAGATGGATCCGCTCTATGATGGCTCTCTCTCTCTCTCTCGCACTCCCTAGGGTTTTCCTCCGCCGCCTCCCGTGCCGGTGCCGATCCTCTCCCAAGTTCTTTCTCGGATGCCTCCTGCATTTTTCTTTCCACTCTTCTCCTTTCAGTGTCCCTCCTGACTTTCTTCTTTCTTCTTTGTTTCAGTGTGTGTTTTGCAGTGGCCTCCTCTGCCTTTGGCCTTGCATTTTGTTCCCCTTCGGGCTCGGTTTCCTCTGCTCCCTCTTGGCTTCACATCCCATGATCCTTGCTTAAACCGTCTTCATCTTCCTGATTCAGTCCTGGCTTGTAGGAATGTGCTCAGAGGCGGCTTCTGATCTGAGTCTCTTCAGGTAGCGATTTTGGTGGTCCCTTCAGGTTTGGGCGTCGAGCCTTCCAACACATAAAGGCCTTGATCTGGTTCCCTTGACTCAACAGTGACCTGTTGCTTCGCGGTGTTAGCGTCTTCTAGTTGGGCAGGGGGTGGTTGCTTGAAGGTTTGTTCGTTTGGTTGTGTCGATGTGTTGCCCCTTTTGTTTCTTCCTTTCGGTGGTTCGTTTCTTTGCCTTTTTCTTCATGGCGATCCACTTTCTGTCGTCTCTGGCCCCTTGTTGTTTGGGTCTCGCAAATCCGCTTTGCCCCGGGCTCTTCTTCCCTCTAGTTGTTCCCCGGTCTGTTTTTCCGAACTACTCTTAGTGTAACTGCTTGAAATGTTCAACCGAGAGCGTCTACTAGTTGAAGCGGGACGTTTTGCGCTATGGCGACCTTTCGTTGGGTGGAGCCAGCGAAGATGGTGTTGAGTCGGGCATGAGGTTGGTTTGGAGGATTGGTCTATGCTCCGGGTGTCCTGATGAACGACTGGTGGGGTGGTTGTTGTCGTTGCTTCTCTGGTGTTCTTGAGTTTGTTTTTTAGTCTGGCAGTTGGTTTCGGTTGGGTGTTCCTCCACGCTTGGCGATCTTTGGTTTTGGTTCGGGCAGTTTCGATACAAGGCAATGAGTTGACACAGTTCGAGAATTGTGGGTGTTGAAGATTGGAAGGGATCAGTGATGATTTCTCGTTGTGTCATGGCGATCGGTGATGTTCATTGACGACGACGGTGGGTTTTGTTGTTGGTGGTCAGCACCGTTGAAGTCGCCAGCGTTCAGTGACAAAGACAACGACTGATTATAGCAAGCAACGTGACTTTGGTTGTCGCGTCCAACATGGGGCTCGAGGCGTGTGCCAGCTGGCTTCTGTTTCATTTGAATTTTGAATTTTGAATGTTGATGAATTTTGGGTCACCCGGGTGTCCCAACTGGCACTCGGGTGGCTCATTTGTGCTTCTTGTATGTGTTTTTTAGTGATGAGTGTAATAGTTCCCATTCAACCTTCCAAGCAGGTTATTTGAAAATCAAAAAATAGAATTTAGAGTATCCTGTAAACCACAACTAAAGAGAAAAATTCTATAAAGAACCAAAAGAAGTAAAACAACATTTATGGCTTGCAGTTAGAATGGAAAACAATGGAGATGTAAAATAACTCAATTTTACAGTAATGTTAATATAGCAGAAAGAACTTGCAGAAGAAAAAGACATATTGCATAAACAAAAGAATGAACGTTAAGATTTGGAAAAGAAAAGATTGTGTGGAGAAAGATCATATGCCTATGGTAGAACATAAAGATGGGTTGAGTAATAAAACTCGACCACCACTTTCAAAATGAGAAAATTAATGATGGTTCCCCTACTCTCCATAAAGATATTGCATATCGGATTGATGATGTTGTTATAAAAAAGGGATTCTGATGGGAGGAACAACATGGAAATTCATGGTCTGAAGTTGTAAGCCTCCGTGACACTCTCTAGGTGTGCCTAATGACATCGTTAGGCACTGTTGACTGGAGCAGACAGGTCATGGCACTTCCCGTTGATGAATAAGTGAAAACAAGTGGCTCATATTATGGGTTGTCGTGCTTTCATTAATTAAGGTGGTAGTGTCTTTTCTAATGTCATTCAAGTTGTCACCAATAGTGCTTCAAATAATGTTTATGACGGTAAGAATTATATTTTTTTATTGTTTTCCATTGTAATTAAAATTTTAAAAAAAATTCTAGTAACAATTTGTTCTTATTTGCATTCTTCTTTAATAGGAAAATTGTTGTAGGCAACATATCCAAATTTGAATTGGACTCCATGTGCCGCTCATTGTTTGGACTTGATGTTGGAGAACATGTGGAAAATTCTTATTCTTTCCTCAACTTTGAAGAAGGCGGTGTCAGTCAATGGTTATATTTATAACCATGCAGGTGTGTCGAACATGATAAGACAATTCACTCATCGAAGGGAGCTACTTAGGCCTTCCAAAACAAGATTTTCCACTGCAATGATCACTATGCACAACCAACAAAGAAATTTAAGAAAGATGTTTGGTTCGGACGAATGGAACTCTAACAAGTGGTCTAAGGAGCAAGAAGGTAAGACAACTCTTATTGTGCAGAATACTTCATTTTAGAATAATGTTCTTTATTCCCTCAAGGTTGGTGGTTTATATTGGTTGATGGTGAAAAGAAACCTCCAATGGGATATATTTACGAGGCTAATGGATAGGGCAAAGGAGGTCATTGCAAAAGCTTTTAACAATGAAGACCGCTATGAAGAGATCTTCAAAATCAACGATAAAAGATGGGATGTGCAACTTCATCGACCATTGCATGTTGCGTGATACTACTTGAATCCCGAGCTTTTTTATGACAATCCTAATATTGATGGTGATGAAGAAATAAACTTGTGTTTGATGAATTGTATCCAGAGATTGATTTCAGATATTGGAACCCAAGATAAAATCTCCGATGAGATGAAAAAATATAGAGATGTTTCAGGCACGCTTGGAAATAATTTGGCTAATCAAAATAGAAAATTGAAGGCACCAATTAATTGGTGGGCATCTAATGGCGCTTGAACTCATTTGAGACAATTTCCAATAAAAGTTCTTAGTCTTACTTGCAATGCGTCTAGTTGTGAACAGAATTGGAGTGTATTTGAAAATCTCCACACAAAGAGGCGGAATAGGCATGCTCAATCAAAATTGAATAACTTGGTTTATGTCAAATATAATAGGGCTTTAATGAGGAGATTTAATGATTGTGGTCATTGATCTCATCTTGAATGATAAAAACGCCAACACCAGGTTCTTTGTATTAAAAGTGTGTAGAACCGGAAATACAAGAGGGGGGAGGAAGAAGAGAAGATAGAAACAGGACGGCCACCCAACTTACTAGATAACTCACTTCAGCCCTGCCTATTTATAGCTGCCCCCTTCTAACTACCTTTGGGCACCCCCAGCATATTCCCCTTCCATTCCTCAGCAAATTCCCCCGCTGCCCCCCCTATAACAGCTTCCTCTAACAGTTGCGAGCCTCAAGAATATTCCTCCAGCATCCCAACATATTCCCCATGGGCCCCCCATGCAGTTACAACAGATTCCCCAACAGCAGCCCCTATTGTCCAGCATCACCTCCCCTCTTTCCCCACCCATGATTTCCTATCACTGACACCCTCCCGAAAAACCAATTTGTCCTCAAGATGGTGGAAGTGTCCGCCATGTGTGACGGATCCAGAACGCCAAGCAATTTCCCAGACCAGCCTTACTACATGGAACCGCAGGTGGTGAGAAGGTGCACTGCCCATATAGTCATGTCAAGCAACCTTCCATATGTTCCTCCCGACTTGCTCGACATCTATTGTTGTCAATTCGTCGTTGTGCCGCATCATAGTTATGGGATGGTGCATCCCCCTAGTTAACATGCAACCCTAGTGGTGGGGGTTGGTTTCCAACACAACTGCCCCATGCTGAACATTAGTAACCCCCGCAAGCAGTGAAACAATAGGGGGATATGTGAGATAAATCGCAGCTGAATATGAATTAAATGTTGTTGCCACCATTGCTTGGTTAGGCGCCAGATCACCAGTAAATTGGAAGAAGTGCAAGGAAATACACAAGTTTAAAGGTCGAAGAACTTGCAGTTGTGCCCAAACGGTGCCCATGTTTCCAAAAATGCAGTTCCATGTTGGGAGCAATTGCTGGTAAGCGCCATCCAGCAGCACGCGCAACACCAGTAGGCAAAAGGGGAGAAGTGATTGCGTTTGCGCTAGATTGTCCCATGTCCGTAGGAACTAGGTGAAATCCAGCAGTTTCTAAAAACGGTTCAACAGACCCTTTTGGACTGTCAAGCGCCAGTAACAGCGTCGTAGGCATACAGTGTGTCCTAGCCGCAGTCGCCTCCAGTGACGCTATACCCGTGAACCCCCCAAAACTGGGTCGTGACCCTCGCGGTTCTATCATTAGTGGCGCTTCGTACTCCGAGTGAGCGGTTATTCTCACAGCACCAACAGGTTCCCAAGTGGATTTCCCCGCAGCATCGGAATGGACAGCGTGGAAGGCGAACAGATTGGAAGGACAGGACGAGAGGTCCTTGACGAGAAATGATGCTTTCTCTGAGCGGCGAACCATGGAAGTGATGAGGTGGCGGAGGTCCGCCAATTCGTAGGCAATAAATCTTCGAAACTCAGCCTGCTCAGTGCAGGTCGCTGCCAATATCGATTCCAGGTTTGCAAGAGGGGTTTCCAAGATCCCCACCCCTTGGTCGAGGCCAGCCTTACGAGCTTGGTGGCGGGTTTCCATGGCAGGGGGTGGGGTGAAGTGACAGGTCGGACCAATTGATAAAAACACCAACACCAGGTTCTTTGTATTAAAAGTGTAAAACCAAAAATACAAGAGGGGGAGGAAGAAGAGAAGATAGAAGCATGATGAAGACGTAGCTCCCCCCAAGAGGCACTAAGCTCCCTCACCAAAGCCTCACGGCTGCCCAACTTACTAGATAATTCATTGCCGGCCACTCACTCCAACCCTGCCTATTTATAGCAGCCCCCTTCTAACTACCTTTGGGCACCCCCAGCATATTCCCCTTCCATTCCTCAGCATATTTCCCCGCTGCCCCCCCTATAACCACTTCCTCTAACGGGCCCCAAGAATATTCCTCCAGCATCCCAACATATTCCCCATGGGCCCTCCATATTGCATATTCCCCATGATCCCCCCATGCAATGACAACAAATTCCCCAGCAACAGCCCCTATTGTCCAGCAGCACCTCCACTCTTTCCTAGCCCATGTTTTCCTATCATTAAAGGAAATTGATGATTGCAATAAATGAATGCTTGGGCAAGTGGAAGAAGACCTTGATGCAATAAACGATCATGTTTTTTAGGATGATGATTTAACTTGGGGTGACGTGGCTTTGGCAACTGGAGCAGAAGAACCTAACTGTATTACTAGAGCAACCATTTTCATGGCAACGAATAACAAAAGAGCACTTCGTCATATTGAAGAAGAGGGGGAAGATCATGAGTCTAAAGAAATGAGTGAGGAGGATATTTAAGGACTTACTTGATGATCCTACTATTGGCAGCGGTGATGGTGTTTTCATGGATGAGAATGAACGAACTATTTTTTAGACATTTTATGTTAATTTGATTTTTCATATTTTGTAATATTTAGACTTATTTTGATTCCATGTTCGTCTTTTTGTGAACTATATTTACATTAGATAATGAGTTTTTTTATTTTTATATTCATTTTCTTTATTTAATTTTTTATATATGATAGTTATGTCGTAAATGAAATTTCCATGTGGAGCGCAGTGCGCCATGCACCATGGCGCCACGGGCCCTCGTCCCAATTTTGCGTCGTGCGCCGTAAACAACTATGTGTTGCAGGTGACCATGAGGGGCTTCATAATGCAGTAAGGCTAAGCAACCATAATAGATTCCTTGGATTTCCACTGTATAATGTTTGGTGAACACCATGCAGATATCCAAAACTGACCAACAAGAGGGGACGCAACTTCAGTCGAACGGACTGATGTGTGCGGCATGGAATGCATGAATTGGAGATGCTGACATCATCGGTCACTCAATTATGCTTTTCACATGCAGCAAATGTATTGATGCTATGTTGATATAAATTAGTGAAGCAGTAGCGAACTAAGGGTGACATGTGGCGTGTTTGGTTTGCAATGATGATCTGGCTTATTCAAATGGACTCTTCTGAATAAGTTGTTAGCATAGCTAAGAGCAGAGCAACGAGGGAATGAGGGAAATATCCGCTGCATGGCATGGAATAATTGTTGCATGAGAATCTACAACATTCACCTGATGGGATGCCAGATTAGATACGCTGCAAGGAGAAGTTACAGCAATAAAGCAAGTAGTGTGCTTCGATCAAACAAATGAAGTAGGAATGGTGACTGAGAGGTTGAGATACGGTGACATCGTTTGTTGCAACGCAATTAACTAGATTAGCATCTTCATAGGAAAAATAATCAGTCGGTTGAGTGGTCACGAATCCTCAAGCGTGGTCGACTGTATGATGAGTCGACTGTGCTATTTTATCAAAGTAAAAGTGACTTCTCACGCATGAACAATTAAAATCCTTCACATGGGTAACCACACCTACTTCACTAATAAACAGAAATTGAAGCCATCCAATGTCGGTCAATCAGTCTACCTCCAGCGACTGTGCAGATGATGAGCAGTGACCAAATAGTAACAAATAAAGTAGGTGAGTGCTCCATATGAACGGGCTACCTTCGAACAAGCAATACCATACAGTGCGGCGACACTCAATATAGCATGACAGTGAAAGGACCGAACAAATTAACTGCAACGATCGATCAAGAGATTTCAGCGGCAACGTGTGCCATTTGAGGCGTAGTGTCTCTTGTTTGTCTGATGCGGCGACTGTATAATGGAAAGAATTTGGATGTGTTTGTGTGAAATATGGTTTTAGTAGCGGAAACCATGCTTTTAGGAAGTAATAAAAATTACAATGGCAAGCATTTTAGTATACCGTATGTGAACTAATATGCACCAGAAAACATTTGTGAATGGAGAAACCATGGCGCGATATTTTATAGCAGCAGCCATCAAAAATTTGCTTTAGTGGCAGTTAAAGTTGTCGTGCAGCTGTAAAAGACTGGCAGTAGAGACATCATGAATTTATCACCGAAGAACTTTCAAGCAGCAACCAAGCAGTGATCATAAACTGATGCAACATGTGAAATGAGATTTTGCACCAATAGTGTAAGCATGAAGCAATGATTGAACTATTTCATAAAATTGTGAGACAGAAACTAGACCAAGTAATGTTGTACAATTACAGGATTATTCACACATGTGAACTCAGTGTGGAAGAGCATGGTAGTACAGTAACTATAAGAAATAGGTTTAGTTGCAGCATGATGAACAGTCTAAAGGATGAGCAAAAGACATTTGATTTGATACAACACGTTCAAGCAGCAACCAAGCATGCAAGGTTGCTCACTGATTAAAACAAATGTGATGGTGTTTGTTGATGTTGAAGAAAAACATTCATGCAAAGTGATAGCAGCAAGCGATGTCAGTTTAGGTGCAGTGACTACTGATATTATCATTTCTTGCGGAATGATATATTCAGAGGTTCAATATGATATATGCAATGATATGTAAGGGACTCGGGAGAGGCAGCAACAAGGGAAAAATTGAATCGAATCCATATATAGCATAATGAAATTTCTACGTATAAGAACGATTAAACATTGAACTACATAAATCAGAAAACTCACCGATACAAATCAAGCAAATAGAAAAGGGGAGGAAAAACATCTAACATACCAGTCCTGATTCAAACATAAGAGGACGAAGATAGGGAGAGGGGTTATCAACAACAATAGGGAGTTGAAAAAGGGGTCAAACATGGAAATCGCAGGCCAGGCCGAATAGATAGCGACGAGCCCTAATTTCAATTATAATCTGGTAGAAATATGGGAGATGATCATTTTCAAATATGTGAGCTGTCTGTCAAGAGTGACTCGGGAACGTCGACGAAGTGGCAGGAAGACGGCGGTCTGAGCTCTCGATAGTTGGTAGTGCGCCCAACACCATGCGAGCCTGGGAGCGGGAGGAGGTTAGGGCGGGAAGGGGAAAGCAAAGATTACCGGGTTGGCACGGGTGGATCGATGGTAGAGGCGAGGCCTGCGGACGGGTTTCTTGGTCGGATCCAGTCGGATCCGGTCGGTTCATAAATATGCCAACCTGAGACCTGTACAGGTCAACACAACCCGACTCAACCCGTCCATATTATGCATGTAACCCAACCTAACATGACCCAACCCGGTCAGTTCGGGTCGGGTTTGGGCACCCCTACCAAACATCTTACACCAATAATCTTCAATTTGTCGTCGCTACGATTTCCTCTCAGTCTATCAATAAAAAGACCAAATTGTTAGGACTGTGAGTGCGAATGTAGGAAATGAAAAAAAAACAACCATAAACTATGTATTGCAGCAACAACAAAATCCTACATAAAGAGAATTACAATAGAAGGAGAATCCGAAGAACGGGAAAGTAGAACCCCTCTGGGAAAGACCAATCTTATAAGGCCAAGGTCGAGACCTCCTATTAGCCTAGTTGAACCCAAACAAAACATCTGAATGACCTCACCTACTACCAATAACCCATAATTAATACCCTCTACCTACCACAACCAACTCAACACACTATTGCAATGTAATAGACAATATTACCTCTAACAGTTACCACTCATGCCCTTATATGGAAAACCCCCCACTCTCACATTCCTATCGATCACTATGAGTTTTTAGTGATACTGTTCGAGTTTACAAACGCTTTTTCATTGCTTATTGTCATGATGAACAAGATTTCCACCCTTATATTATTTTTTTGTGATGGTTTTCGTCGATAACATTTTAGTGTACCATAAGAGGAACATGAGAAACATTTGGTAATTGTTCTGAAAACACTACGAGAGTACCGACTTTATGTAAAACTCTATAAGTAACATTCCTAGATCAATGAAGTGAAATTTCTAGGTCATGTGGCATCGTAGGCTGAAATCTCAGTGGATCTCGAGAAGGTTGATGTGATTAAGTCTTGTAGTGAACCCAATAATGTATCTGAGATCATAATTTTTCTTAGTCTTGTAGGATAAAACCAACATTTCATAAATATTTAAATATTTAAAACCCTATGCATATATTATTAAATAAAATATTTTACTTTTAAGTAGATTAATATATGTGTGTGTGTGAATATTTTATTTTATTAGTAATTATTTGAATTCTAAGAGTAATTGTAATTAATATAAATCTATAAAATATAATAAATATGTATAAATATATTAAATAATTAATTAAATATATAAATAAAATGTCGCAGAATTACGGAACATGGTAACCCATTTAATAAACAGGTCAGGTTTGGGTTGAGCGTCAAAAAATGAATATTAAACAAGTCAACGTAGCATGACATAGATTGTCACCCCTACCTGAAATTATAAAAAGAGTCTATGCTCAAATATTCACTGGTTTAATCCAAAAAGTTAAACCCAATTACCTAAAAGCGCAAAAATTTAACATTAAAAGACAAAATACTAAGGTTGGGTTTTATTTTGAAAAATAATTCCAGATTTCATTCTTGTAAATGTGAAAATGTAACGAGTGTTGAGTCAAAAGTTTTAATTCTCACTTTTATATTCCTTTTGTTTTGGAAATCACAAACACTTTCTTAAAACATCCTTACTAAATTTTTATGTCCAAAAGTGTTTTAGTATGTTTTTGTAGAAAACATTACCTTTTACCATACTCAGAAAAAGTTCTAAAGTATTACGAAAATAAACTTTACATTTTTCATTATGATCATCATAATGAGTATGTGTTCAGTAAATCAAACTCACCTTTATCAAACCAGAAATTAGACTTTAGTTGTCTCTCATACTAACAAAAGTCTTGATAATCAGATTGATACTAGTACTGATAAAAATCAGACTGATACACATAAAGATTATCATAATGACATTCATAAGGAAGTTCTTTAGAATGACTTATTTTTATAATCGGAATACAGAATAATTGTTTCTAATGTAAGGAAAATCTTTAACACTGTAATGGTGTTAACTAATACGATGTTGTACATTTAGTTATGATGAGGTGTCAAGCGCCAGCTGTCTTAAGACGTTGCAACAAACTCAGAAATGTGACCGTTGGAAGCTCACCTATAAATACCAGGTCATTTGAAGAGTTTGAAGCTAGTCGATTACATTTGATCTCAAATTTTTAGAAGAATAATTAGTGTGGACATCTCATTCTTAATATTTGTATTTCTTTAGAGAGAGTAGTTCTGAAAAAACCCTTGTCAGGTTGTCTCCTTAATAACTTTTTTTAATTATCACCTTCATCTCATTGTTGTGATTATGATCGAGGGGTTATAAGGATAGGAAGACGTAGAATCCGATCTGCAGATTGAGGACTCATAGGGTTAGTGAGATAGAAAATATGATCCATCGGATCAAGGTCTTCTGGGGCTAGGAAGACAGAGAATCTAATATTCATATTGTGAGCTTCTAGGAATAGGAAGATAGATTCAATCATTGTATTGAGGGATTTACTTGGTTAGGAAAGACATACTTTCCCGTAAGTATAAAATAGGGGATACCTTTATCCAAGGTTATTGATTAACTTTCTCTTTAGGTTAAAAGAGGTTTATCTTTTAAATAGCTTGTAAGTCATTCTTACATTTGTTATCTATTGTATTACTTGTTGATTATAAGTTTTATATTCTGTTGTGTATGTTTATGATTGTATTATCATAATAAGCTTGAATACGAAAAATAATATTAATCGGATCTACTAAGAATTTGATACACTCTGATATGATCAAATCCTTCATGATTATGATATGTGGACTCTGATATTATCATAATCAATCTGATTAAAATATTATGATAAATGACCAGACACTGAGTCCAATAAAACTTACCTTAAAGTGGTTTTGTGAATTGTTTTTTTTAGTTTTAAACAAAGTTTTTAACTTATAATTCACCCCCTCTTGTAATTTTATCCATCCAAGGCTAATTCTTATGATCCTAATATCAATATCCCTGGTATTGATATCAAACAATTGGTATCTTTGTAGGTTTCTACTGCTATTTCTTACTGAGATTTTACTTCTTTTATCATTTGTATTTTTTTGTTATAAACTTATTGTTTATAATTTTTGACACTAATGTGTTTATAGAAAGAAAGATTCTTTGATTTTAAGATGAAAGGTTTAAATTTTGGATCCATTGAAAATCTCAATCCCACCAGACCACCAATTTTTTATGATGCTGACTATGTGTACTGGAGGGATAGAATGAAGACTTTTATGATTAATACAGGAGTTGAAAACTTTGTTATGTTGATTGGTGATTACCAGATTCCTGATATAGAAATTATAGCTTTTACTCATCAAGAGAAACAAGAGTATCTTGTTGACCGACAGTTTGGATGCTTGATTCTAGTGCTTTTGATAATCTCACATGTGATTCGGGTATGCTTACTACCTATCATCAGTATACTTGAGTTGTTGTAATTACTGTTGTTTATGGATCTATAATGCCTATTGTAGGATTTGGCACATGCTCCTTAACTCCTTCTATTTGTCTGGCTTCAGTAGCTCATGTTCCTCACAATCCTCTCAATTTTCTATCCATTAGTAAACTCACAAAGGACTTAAATTTTGTTGTTATTTTTACATCTTCTGGTGTTATTTTTCAAGAGCAGTCGATGAATCAGGAACTTGGTAGATGTCGTCTTAGTGATGGGGTGTACATGTTCGATACCCCACCATACTTTGCTTGCTCATCCACCTATGCTCATGCCCTCGACCTATATTCTCACCATATTTATCCATCAACTTTCATCATACATAAACTTTTCCCCCAATTCAATCCCCACATTTCCTTTTATTGTGAATCCTGTATGTTTTTTAAACATCATCGGACGATGCATGTTCCTCGATTGGAGACACGTTCACAAAATCCTTTCGACCTAGTTCATTCCAATGTATGGGGTCCTTTTAGGGTTCCTATCTAGTCTGGGTACCATTATTATGTATCCTTTTGATGACTTATCTCAGGTGGCATGGCTATATCTCCTTCATGATCATTTAGAGGCGTGTGATATTTTCAAAACTTTTTTCCATGAAATTCACAATCAATTATCCAAACCTATTAAATGTATCCACTTAGACGATGGTCGAGAATATTTATCCTCTTCCCTTCACCAGTTTCTTAAGGATCATGACATTCTTAATCAAACATCCTACCCTAATACACCTCAGCAGAATGGAGTGGCTGAGCGTAAACATCATCATATTTTGGAGACTGCTCAAGACCTGTTATTTCACATATAGGTACCTATTCCTTTTTCAGGGATGCTATTCTTACTTCCACCTATCTTATCAATTATATTCCTTCTTATATCCTTTAGGGGGAGACTCATTTTCGATATCTTTTATCCTCTCTCCCTCTTCACCATTTTCCACTTCGCGTGTTTGGGTGTCTTTGTTATGTATGTGACACTCATCCCAACCACTCAAAATTCCCCCCCAATCCCTCTATTGTATCTTCCTAGGATACTCTGACACTTGGTGTGGATACCATTGTTTCTCTCTAGACTTGTGGAATTATATCATTTCCACTAATGTATCTTTTATTGAGAAATCTCAATTCTCTCCACCCTCTTCCCACCCAAACACCACTATCAATGACTATCTTCCTCTCACCATCCACCCACCCCTGCCTCAGGTGTCCCACTCTATTGATCACCATTTTGGCTTTGTCTACTATCATCGACCATCGAACGTGTCCCCCGTCTAGACCAAGGACACCATATCCCCAGCTTTATCCAGTGCTCCTACTCTAGGACCATACAACCTTCCAATTACATTGTGGAAAGGTACTCACTATTTCCAGAATAATCCTAGGTACAAAACTTCATACAGAGGCCTATTTTCAATGGAGATGATATTTATTCCTCGCTCGGTTGATGATGTCAAATCTTACCTTGGGTGGCTTCAAACAATGTTGGATGAATTCAAGGCATTGGAAAACAATCACACGTGGGATCTGGTCCCCCTTCCAGTAGGTAAAAAGGTGTTCGAAAACAAATGGATTTATATGGTACGCTTAAATACAGATGAAACTGTCTATTGCCTTAAATCTGGGCTTGTGGTGAAAGGATTTTCCCATAAATATGGTGTTGATAATTTTGATACACTCTCTCTGGTTACGTAGATGAAATATGTCTAATTATCTACCACTCTTATTGCTACTCATCATTAGACTTTTCATCAACTTGATGCCAAGAATGCATTTCTACATGGTTTTCTTAAAGAAGAGGTCTATCTACAACAACCTCCTAGATTCCTTACTTTAGGAGGTGGTTCTCATGTTTGCCAGCTTCGTCGCTCTCTGTATGGACTAAAGAAATCTTCTTGTGCATGGTTCAGAATATTCTTAATAGTCATCACTACATTTGGCATATATTAGAGTATAAAGGGCCACACCATTTTCTACCGCAACACGTCCTCCAGTTGCATCCTATTGGTTGTCTATGTTAATGATATCATTATTACTAGAAGCAACTAACATGTCATTTCCCATCTAAAGGTTTATCTTCAACAAAAATTTCAAACTGAAGATATGAGTCCTCTGACATACTTCCTTGGCATTGAATTATCCTATTCTCTAGATGACATCTTTAATTCTCAACGGAAATATGCTTTGGATATCTTGCAGGATGCTGGTTTGTCTTAGGAAACTTTCATTGACACTCCTCTTAAGCTCAAGGAATGGTCTCTATATGATGTCATATACCCATATTCTCTCCCAGAGAGGCACCTTCGTCTTGTGGGAAAACTCAATTATCTCAACATGAATCATTCAGATATTGCTTGTGTTGTCAGTAAGGTTAGCCAATTCATGGAACATCGGAAAAATATAAACATGATATTTTACTTTGTTGTCAAGTACATTAAGAAAGACCCTGCCTGTGATATTCAGTATTCACATCACAATCATTTGAATATTGAGGCCTTCGTTGATGATGGCTATGTTGCCTACTTAGATACCTGGAAGTCTACTTCTAGGTTTTCCATTTTCCTGGCAGGTAACTTAATCTCATAGAGAAGCAAGAAAAAATTGTCATCTCTAGATCCAGTGATGAATTAGAATATTGTGTGATGGCTACATTCACTACTAAAATTCTTTGGATTCTTCATCTTCTCTATGAAATTGGTTTCCTGCCACAGACATCTGCTCATATTTAGTGTGATAATCAGGCATCCATGAAGATTGATTCCAATCCAGTCTTCCATGAACACACAAATCATATTGAGTTCGACTGCAACTTTCTTTTCCATCACCTCAAGCATCACCATATCATTTTAAGCTACATTCCGACGGCTGGTCAGCTTGCTAGCATCTTCACCAAAGGCCTACCGGGAGCTCGACTGAACTCTCTCTGCACCAAGCTGGGCATACACAATATCTATGACCCAACTTGAGGGGGAGTGTGTAGGGTCTTATTTTGGTATCTTCTTTCTTTTTTGTGGGAATCTTCTTCTAAGCTATACATGTTCTATCTTGAGGGGGGGGGGGGTGTTAGACCCGGTAATTGTATTTCTGGGTTAAGTGTATTTTTGAGTCCCATATCAAATTATTCTGACTTATAGTTATTTTACTCTATCTATAAAATATTTTCTACACCTCTCCTTAAGGTATGAAATTCATACCATTCTACACAGTCATATGACTGGACACAAAGACTTCTTTAAGAGTATTATAAAGATGAAAGGTGGTGAGGTTAATTTTAGAGATGATTTTCAAGGAGAGATTATTAGTATATATAACACTGTACTTCTTGGAAAAGTTTTAATTTCAAATGTTTTGTTTGTTGAGGGTCTTAAACAAAACCTTATAAGCATAAGTCGATTATGTGATGAAGGTTACCTTGTGAACTTTAGGAATGATAAATTTGTAGTACATAGTTACAATGATGAATTTATTCTTTCTGTCAATCGACATGAGAATGTTTACACACTTAACTTAAAAGACATTAGGAGCTAGGACTTACCTTGACCTAGTGCAATAAAAGATAAATCTTGTTTATGGAATAGAAGGTTAGAAAATTATAACCTAAGAAACATATCTAAATTGACTAAGAAAATACTTGTTAAGGATCTACCAGAACATATGTTTGATACTTCTGAATTATGTGGCCCTTGTCAATACGGTAAGGAACATAAATAAAGTTTTAAATCTATTATCTAAGTCTCAAATTCTAATACTTTATAGTTCGTAAACACATACTTATTTGGACCTTCATAAACAGGAAGTATTAGTGGAAAATAATATGTATATGTCTTAGTTGATGATTACACTAGATATATATGGGTCTATTTTCTAGATTTTTTTTTAAACCTTTAGTTATTTTAAAAATTTTGTATCTAAAGTTAAAAATGATAAAAACCTCTCCTTGATAACTATTCATAGTGATCATGGTGGAGAATTCATAAATACTGATTTTGAAACTTTTTATAGTAATAAAGGTATAGAATATAACTTTTTAGCTCATGAAACTCCCCAGTAAAATGATGTTGTTGAAATAAGAAATATAATTCTTCAATAAATAATAAGAATCATGTTGAGTGAATACTTAGTTGTTAAATTTTTTTGGGCTGAAGTGATTAGTACTTCCTACTATACTACAAATTGAGTTTTAATTTGACCTTCTCTTAATAAAACTTCTTATCAGTTTTGGACAAGAAAAAAACTGAAAGTTTCTTACTTTATAGTTTTTGGTTGCAAAGTATCCATTCTTAATACTAAAGATAACTTACATAAATTTTCACCCAAATCTGATGAAAAAATGTTTTTAAGTTATTCCACTACTTCTAAGCTTATAGTGTTTTTAATAAAAATTCTTTTATTATTGAGGGAACAATACATGTTAAGATTAATGAAACCGATCCTTTTATTTTCAAATAACCCCAACTAACATCTTCTGATGTTATTTCTAAAACTTATTTTCAACATTTGTTAAAAGTTCTTATAAGGAAATAACTCTAGATTTAGTTTCTCAAGTTATTCCTTAGGTATATTTTTTACCTTATGTTGAAGAAAATACTTTTGAAAACCCAAGAAATTAGTTGTTTCTTAGGAATCATCCTAGTGAGAGTATCATTAGTGATTTTGATCAACTAGTTAGGACTAGAAGTTTCTTAAGAAATGAATTTGAACATCTAGCATTGTTATCCCAATTTGAACCTAAAAAACCCTGATGAGGATTTAGGTGATGAGGATTGGATTAAATAAATGCAAGATGAACTAAATGAATTTCAAAGGAACAATGTCTATACTTTAGTTTAACGACCTAAAAAAACATCTGCAATTGGATTAAAAAGAGTTTTTTCATAAAAAATGTGATGAAAATGGAATTATAGTTATAAATAAATCTAGACTTGTTGATAAGGTTTGTAATCAATAAGATGTAATAGATTATGAAGAAAATTATGCTCCAGTAGCAAGACTTGAAGCTATTCAAATACTACTTTCATTTTTAAAATTCTTTAATTTCAAACTTTTTCAAATGGAAGTGAAGTGTGATTTTCTTAATAAATGTGTTCACAAGGAAGTTTATATTGAACAACCACCTGTTTTTGAAGATACTATACATCCTAAATGTGTTTACAAACTTACCAATTCTTTATATGGACTTAAACCATCCCCTACAACGTGGTATGATAGATTAACTAGATTTTTGTTACAAAACAATTTTGTTAAGGGGGATGAAAATCCAACTCTTTATAATGAAAATTTTAAAAAATATTATGATTATTCAAATTTATGTTAACAACATTATATTTGGATCAAATCAAAAATATTTATTATATCTATTTGCAAATATTATGAAACATGAGTTTGAAATGAGTATGATGGACGAGTTAATATATTTTCTTAATTTTAAAATTTCTCAAAAACTAGAAGGAACTTTTATATCTCAAAATAAGTATATAAAAGATCATCTTAAGAAATTTGGATATAATAATACTAAGAGTATTATTACTCCTATTGGTACCTCTAATACCCATGATCTTGATGAGGCTGAGCAACCAGTTGATCAAAAGAATTTTATAGGTGTGATAAGAATTTTACTTTACTTGAAAACAATTTGTCCAGATTTAATGTTTTCTGTATACTTATTTGCAAGATATCAATAAAATCCAAAATAACCCCATTTAAAAGTTGTAAAATTATTTTTTCATTATCTTAATGGAACTATGGATTTAGGAATTTTCTATTCTTTTGGAAATGTTTTTGATTTAGAATGTTTTTCGAATGATGATTTTGGTGGTTATAGAATAGATAGGAAAAGTGCCTCAGGAACTTTTCATTTCTTAGAAGATTATTTAGTTTCTTGGTTATGTAAGAAACAATAATTAGTAGCATTTTCCACTGCTAAAGCCGGATATGTGGCAGTTGGAAGTTATTGTGCTCAAGTGTTGCTGATACAACAAACACTCATTAACTATGACATGTGTTTTACTAAAACTCAAATATTGTGTGATAATACTAGTGTCATTTATTTAAGTAAAAACTTATCACATCACTCTCAGGATAAAAACAGATATATAAGACACCATTTCCTTTGGGATCACACACTTGAAGTAGATATAATTTTACAATTCATCAGAATGCAAGATCAATTTGCTGGAATTTTTACAAAACCCCTTCCTTCCGATAGATTTGAATATATCAAACAAAATCTAGGAATGATCAACATAAAATAATCATTCATATCTACTTATTGTTGACCTATATCCTTATAGTCTTATACTCTTTTTCATAGGGAAGTACATTTTTTATTTATTTATTTATTTTAAATTTTGTTTTTCAAAAACATTTTAGTTTTTTCTTAATATTTTAACGTTTAAAAAAAAAATAGTTTTACTAATTTTTTTATTTTATTCATATTTTCTAAACTAAAAACATTTTATAAAAGTTTCAGAATCAGAATTCCCAAACTAGTTTACAAACTCTAAATATCTTAAAAAATCAAACTTAATGTTTTCATAATGAGAAAATCGTAATCAATATTTCTATAATAACATTTTCATATTCAAATTTCTATTTATAAACTATCAAAATCAGTCAAGAAACAATAAGAATAGGTTATTCAATACTTATGGATCTTTTCATCTCCGAAAAGCACTATTCTTTACTTCTAAAATTTTGCACTATTTTCATTATGATAGTCTTTATAGTTATTGTTACCATTCTCTTAATTTTATAATGTTTTTGTTTTCAAAGTTTTTAAAAAAAAAATTCTAATCAGATTCATTCCTAATTAGATAAATGTTTTAAAAAACTTTGACAGTTCAAAATATTTTAAAACTTTCTTTGAATGAATGACAACCATAAAATCAGAAAGTATTTAATTTCAACCATTAATTATTCTTATAGAAGTTGAACCATCATCTTATTTCCTATATTAGGAATGACCCATGTCCCACATTGGTTCTCTTCGTTTTGTGCTCCTGACTTGCTGCTGCATTCATATTTCTCAGTCTGATAATTTCTTTTTTGTCTGATCTACCATATTCAATCCAGATTCGATGGTCATAATGTAAGAACACTTTTTTTGGCTACAAAGGACTTTGGAATATTCTTGATGTTATTCCAGAGCAGTGCCTTCAGACGGCGTGCGATTCCGAGCCCCGGAGTGGCCGGAATTAAATTTTCAGTGTGTTCACATTGGAAACGCAAAATAAAAGGGATAACTCCTAAACGGTGCTTCAGATCAGATATCTGAGTGTACGGATGGGTTCGAAATGGGGTGTTTACCCTAGGAACGACATAAAACTTGTCGGCGCAGGATGTTTGGACCCCTCGCTCGCTTTCAGAACGTTAAACGAATAAATTAATTAATTAATTTATTCGTTTAACGGTTAAACTCGAGTATCTCTTAAACGGTGGCTTAGATTGGAAAACCGAGGGCATCGTTGAGTTCAGAACGTTCCATTTACCCTGGGAGGGGTATAAGTTTCGTGGGCGCGGGCCGTCTGTGAAAAATGGCCCCAGGGGCGTTTTCGTAATTTGGCGGCTTTGGGCGTTCAGCTTTATAACTTTTAAACGGAAGCTCAGAATCAAATTCTGAGACTGCCTTTGTGTTCAGAGCGTGGTTTTTAGCCCAGGGGAGGCTTAATCCTGACCCCGTCGGGAGTTCGGGTTCGGGCCGACGGGCGGGTGGTTAAGCGTTTTCTATCTAAACACTTAACTCACCCCCTCCCTCTACTTCTTCTTCTCCTTCGCCTGGATAACAGCAGCCCCCTCCCTCTTCTCCTCCACTCCGGCAAGGTAGCTCCGGCAAGGCGGCGACGCGGCGGCGGATTCTCCGTGAAGCGTCGGGCAACGCCCTTCGAGGTAGGAGTTTTCGATTTTTACGTTTTCATTTCCGAACTCTACTTTCAAGTTGATTTATGCCGTTGAATTACCGTCGAATTTGCAATAAAATCCCATAATTGTGTAGTAGTTTTTATTCCCTTTCCAAATCATCTTTTGGATTTGAATTCCGAGTTCCGGAGAACTCGCAAAGGTCCGGCGAAGCTTGCGGGAATTTCAGGCGTTTTGGGGCGTTCCGGCGAGCCAAGGCGGCGGTCCGGCGAGCGGCAGGCGGTCCTGGCAGAGGCGGTGGCTTCGGCAGCTGTGGACGGCCGGGTGAGCTTGGGTCGCGGCGGGTGTTCAGTGGAGGAGGCAGTCGGGGGCCTCGGCCGGGCGCAGCAAGGCGCGACAACGGGCCTCGGCGCGGCGGCGAGCCGCGGGGACAAAGACCCGCGCCGCGCGGGTCTTCACGCGGCTGCCGCAACTGGCCCTCATGGCCGGTCTGTGCGCGGACCATGAGTCCGTGGCCGGCCCGCGCGGCTAAGCTGCGGGCCGGCCCAGGCCGGGTAGACCGGCCGGTCCAGCCCAAGGGGCTTTACCCCTCAGTTTTCCGACGCCCGTAACATTCGCTACGGGCGTCCGTTTTGAGTGTCGTCTGCAGCAGTGGAGCCGTATCGTCGAGGCGGACGTTTTGAGATGGTTTTGGGAATTTTTAATTCTTGAAATGAGGGGCCTCGGAGGCGCGAAGTGTCTTTAAGTGGTTTGGCGTCTTCCCGAGAATTCTTGTTTTGGACGGCGCAGACGCGTCTGACGTCCGTTTTGAGCACCGTCAGTGGTGTTGGAACCCTGGCACCGAGGCAGAGCTTTCCAGGGTGGTTTCGGGCATTGAGGACAAAGTTGAGGCATGGTCCCCACGACCCGTCTTTTAGCGTTTCACGACTTTTTCATCGGACGTCCGTTCGGGGCGTGCGAGCAATCGTTTTTGGGTGTTTTTTTGAGGGAATCGTGTTGGCGCAGTCTGCCCGCTGTAATTCTGCACGATGGTGCGGGCCCCATGAGGGCCTTTTGGGCGTTGACGGTGATTTTCCATCTTTATCACCGGGCGGACATTTTGGATGAGTGAATAGTCCACCTTGTATACTTTTTCGAGAGGATCGCAACGGTGCGATCCGTTCGTTGAGTTTCGGGACCAGGTTGTGGGTCCCACGAAGCACAGCTCATGTGTGGTGCACCGGAATGCATCTTTTTCTTCGGATATCCATTGTGCTCAAGTGAGATGTCTTTTTGATGTGTTTTCCTGAGGAGATCAGAATGGTGCGATGCGCCCGACTGTTTTCGGGGCCGAGGCTTGGGATCACGGGACGTCGTTCGGGCGTGAGGCGGTGTTGGTGACTTTTTCGTCGGATATCTATTTGAGGCAAGTAGGTAGTCCATATCGCATGTTTTTCCGTGAGGATTACAACGGTGCAATCCGTTGGGATGTGTAGAGTCTTTTTTGAGATATTATTAAATGTGGAAATGTAAAAGGCGCTCTAATGGCGGTTCTTCTCGCCGTGTTTGCAGAGAACCTTTGGCGTGTGATCACGTGCACTCCCGTTTGAGTGAAGAAATGTGGTTGGTCATGCCTGGGCCTTTGAGGTGGATTTGTTACGTTCATGAATTCACGTTGACGTTGGGTGCTGTGTGCACGTTAGCCTTTGGGCTAGAGATGTGGTATACTCTGGGAGTATACGGGAGCGCTGGGAGGTACATGTGGATGTTGGTACCTGAGAATGTTTGTGCGCTTGGTCGGGGTTGACTTGGGGCCACACGTCATGTGGTCCCCATGTGCGCGTCGTGCTCTACTTTACGCACTTTTGACCTCTCGTGACGTAGAGGGTCCCTCTGTGCTCGTTTGTTTGACCAGCAGGGTGGAGTTTCCCCTGGCCCGGTGCTCTTTTGTTTGACCAGCAGGGTTAAGTGGTCTCCCCCTGGTTTCTTTCTCGATGGTTTGGCTGACAGAGATGGTTTTTTTCCTCTGTTTATTCAGCTGTGAGGGGTTTCAATACCGTTCCCTTTCACCAATTGCGGCACCGTTTGCGACTATGGGTGTTCGTACAGTGTGGGTGTTTCCCCACTTTTTGGGATGAGTTGTCTCATCCCGCTTCGATAGTGACTCAGTGGATTGGAGCGTGATCGCCTTGAGAGGCCCGGGGAGTTTCTCTCGTTCCTTTGTGTTCCCTGGTAGAGTTCTTGTGGATTCGGTGTGACCAACACTTTACGCGGGCACCGATCCTCTACCCAGGAGGTTGTTTCCAACAGGGTTGAGGTGGTTTCCAGCAGGGTTGGGGTTGTTTCCAGCAGGGCTGAGGTGGTTTCCAGCAGGTCTGGGGTTGTTTCCAACAGGGTTGTGGTTGTTTCCAGCAGGGCTGAGGTTGTTTCCAGTAGGACTGAGGTTGTTTCGACCAGGGCTCACTAGTGGGTTACCATCCAGCAGGGATGACCAGAGCAGTTCCGGGCTTACCTCCAGCGGGGCTGGGCAGTGGTCCCTGATGGAGGGCTTACCTCCAGCGGGGCTGGGCAGTGGTCCCCGATGCCGGGCTTACCTCCAGCGGGGCTGGTCAGTGGTCCCCGATGCCAGGCTTACCTCCAGCTGGGCTGGGTAGTGGTCCCCGATGCTGGGTTACCTCCAGCTGGGCTGGGCAGTGGTCTCGTCGCCGACTTTAGCCGGGTCGCCCTCCAGTGGATTACCCTGTTACGGGACTGGGCAGTGTGGAACCCGTCGACTCTTGTCGGGTCTCCCTGTAGTGGGAACCCGTTGACTTCTAGGGACTCTCCAGCGGGGCTGGGTAGGGGGTCACCTGTCGACTTTGAGCAGACCTCTCGACTACGGGGCAGTGACGAGTTGTGGTTTGACATTCCCCCAAGACTCTCAAGTATGAGGAGCGCTTTCCCCATTGAGACGCGTCCTTGTGACGCGACCTAAAATTGTGCGGGCGAGTCAGTGCTGCCCAAAGAGGATAGTGTCGAGGTGCGGTGATTGAGCTCTTGACTTGTAGTTCGGGGCAGACGTGTGGGAAGCTGGGCATCGATGGTGTTACTTCTGGAACTGTTGGCGACTCACTTTTCTTGGGCTGAGCTACGGGATAGATATCCCCTTACGATCTTGTTCGGGCTTCTTGATTGAGCATATGGTTATGTATATACCTTGTTCCGGTACCCACTTCTTGGGTTTGGTTACTCTCCTTCCAGGAGAGGAGAAGACGCGTAGGGTATGCCACGTGCTTTCCGTGTCTAGCTTCTCATGGTTAGACGAGTCTACTCTCCTGCTATAGGTAGCGAAGACTCGAAGGGAAGTTCATCTTCTCACCGTTTCCAACTCCTTGTGTCTGGACGAGCCTACCTTCCTTTCTCTTGTTGGGTTGAGCTGGACTCTCTACTGTTACTCTTTACTGCACTCTTGGTTGTACTCCTTTACTTTTCATGTTTGCTCTACTGCTCACCCTTTTGTACCTCCTTTGTTGCTCCCTCGAGCCTTCGGGTTATCCTACTGAGTATTTTTATATTCACCCCTACTTGGGCTTTGCCCGCACTTGGTGTGCCCTTGCAAACGACAAACAGGTTGGTCGTGACTTCAGTGGATCATAGGAGTTCGGGAGCTTGGACCGCGTGCAGTGGTCGTAGTCGGGTTCCAGGTGGGGAACCCTTCCAACTGTTTGTTTTGTTTACCTGTTGCCAGGTTGTGGCACTTTTCTGGTTGGGAATGTGTTTTGCCCCCTTTTCCTTTTCAGTACTTTACTTGTACTGTTTAGAGGTTGATTCACATTTGTGGTATATATATACAAGTTTCCCTTTTCTTTACTTGTCTTTTCTTTTACTCTGCACTGTTGCATTGAGTGTGCTGCATGTGTGTGCACATGTACTTAGGCAAAGGCCTCCCCGATTTGTTGTGCCTTCGGTGCTGGTCGCCAGCCCCTGGCCTATGGAAGCAGGCTTGGGGTAGTTGCGGCTCGAGCCCAGGTAGGGTCGGGTTATGACAAAGTGGTATCAAAGGTGGTTTGTTCCTTGGGACGCTGTTCGGATGTCCCTAAAATAAAAGGAATTGGTTGGGATTTAGGGCAACAGTGTTAACGTGTCTCGAGAGCGGCTCTCAGGCCAGGGAGTCCAGTGATGGTGCAGCGACTGACGTATCCATTCACCAGGACCTTGATAACCCACTTGTCGACTCGACATGCTGAGACACTCGTTGCAGGGAAATTGGTTTTTGCATCACATAGGGTTGAGTCTTTGACTATCCTTCTTGAGACATCTCCCCATCGTTGTTATTGGTATATACCTATATGCTCATCTGACCGCGACACTCCTTGATAATTTTTAGGATGTCTCCGCGAATACAGTCAGCCAGGATACCAGCTTTGGTCCGTGACAATGACCCTGTGAGCTACAAGGCCATAGTCCAGGACCCATCATGCGAGCCCCTTTTTCCGGGTGGGCCGGTAGTAGCACCCCCACCTGTTGAGCAGCAGACAGCTTCAGCAGAGCAGACGGGGCTTGAGCGCAGGTTGAGCGCGCTCCGTGAGTTACAGCGACAGAGACTGATGAGGTTCAGTGGTGAGTCAGACCCTCAGGCAGTAGAGTTTTATCTAGGGACAGTGATTTTCCTTTTCAGGCTCATGCAGATGCCAGTAGATCAGAGAGTGACTTTGACATCCAGCCTTTTTTTTGGATCAGCTTGGCGTTGGTGGATTCTGGTGACTCAATTTCTTGACGATTCGTCTCTTTCGTGGGACGAATTTCAATTGTTGTTTTGTGAGGAGTTTTTCCCCTCCTGCTTGCATTCCGTTCGGATTCCGGAGCTCCTATAGTTTCAGCAGGGAGGGATGACGGTGGCCGAGTACGCAGCCAGTTTCGCAGACCGTGCACGCTTTTACCCGAACTTGGTCCATGACGACAACATCTGAGCACGGAAGTTTGAGCAGGCTCTCCGCCGAGAGATTTGTGCTGTAATAGTACCCTTGGGCATTTCCACATATGTCGGGGTGCTAGAGCAGGTGCTGGTGATAGAGGGCTTCCTGTCACGTTCTAGAGTTGGTGGTGGCATCAAGCACGTTGGAGCCGAGACGTCTGCCGCAGCTAGTGGGCGTCGACAAGCAGAACCTTGACGCAGGTGGCTTTCTGACAACTAGACTCAGGGGTGTGGTCGTACACCACAATGGCGCCGGAGGGCACCAGTTCAGCCTGGAGAGAGTCGGTGCTATGCTTGCGATGGGCGAGGTCACTTGGCACGAGACTGCCCGACCAGGCATGCAGAGAGCTTCGGGCAGGCAGCAGGTGCGCCACCACGACAGAGGCAGCGCCGTGATCAGAGTAGTACTCAAGGAGGTGGTGATAGCAGAGGAGCGGGAGGAGCTGGTAGTGGGGGACAACTTTACGAGTTCTTCCCATCACCACTAGGCGGTCCACGTCGGGCTCCGGGAGCTGATAGTTGGGACCACAGACAACCTCGAGCTTTGGATGTCTACGATCCTGCAGAGCATGGGGTGATAAGAGGTACGCTCTGCAGCTCTTCTGCTTCTTGTAGTAGAATTTTTAGACTCTGTGTGTGGAATGATTTCCTCCCTGCTCCTTGTTTGAGTTGTTACCAGGGTGACGCAGGGCGTCGGGTGTAACCCTGTGTTAGTAAAGTAGAAGGTGTGAGACCCTTCTCTTTCGTCGATGGTGGTGACTCCTTCGCCTTTCGAGCGTGTGAGAGAGTCTTGGTCATGGGAGATCGACTGTGAATCTTGTGTGACCAGATATCCTTGGGTGCTTCACCATATGGATATTCTAAAGGAGGGAATCACCAGGCCTTGTCCCATGTCCAAGCGGTGATTCCTGTCACGGCGTGCGACGTAGAGGTTTGACCGGGGAGGTGAGCTACCCCCGAGGTCCATCGGACCATTTGAGACCGTGCAGAGGGATGGAGAGGTTCCCTACCACCTTGCCCTAACCCCAAAGGCTGGTTTGGGTGCGTGACGTCTCCCACGTGACTCACCCGAGAAGAGGTGTGCGTGATCATATGAACGACATCAGTGAGGGCAGACCTCGGGTGAACAGATCAAATCCTTTAGTCTGTGAGTGGTGGCGCAGAGCTGTGCGAGACTTCTTTTGGGTACGGGGGAGCCAGGAGTGGGCTTAGTACCCTGAGTGTTCCCTGTTTTTTCTTTTTCAGGGATGAAAATCTTGAAGGAGGGAATGATGTAAGAACCCTGTTTTTGGCTACAAAGGACTTTGGAAAATTCTTGATGTCATTCCAGAGCAGCGCCTTCAGACGGCGTGCGATTCTGAGCCTCGGAGTGGCCGGAATTAAATTTTCAGTGCGTTCACACTGGAAACGCCAAATAAAAGGGATAACTCCTAAACATTGCTTCAGATCAGAGATCTGAGTGTACGGATGGGTCCGGAATGGGGTGTTTACCCTAGTAACGGCATAAAACTTGTCGGCGCGGGATGTTTGGACCCCTTGCTCGCTTTCGGAACGTTAAACGGATAAATTAATTAATTCATTTATTCGTTTAATGGTTAAAATCGAGTATCTCTTAAACGGTAGCTCGGATTGGAAAACCGAGGGCAACGTTGAGTTCGGAACGTGCCGTTTACCCTGGGAGGGGTATAAGTTTCGCGGGTGTGGGCCATCTGTGAAAAATGGCCCCAGGGGCGTTTTCGTAATTTGGAAACTTTGGGCATTCAACTTTATAAATTTTAAACGGAAGCTCAGAATCAAATTCCGAGACTTCCATTGTGTTCATAGCATGGTTTTTATCCCAAGGGAGGCTTAATCCTGACCCCGTCGGGAGTTCGGGTTCGGGCCGACGGGCGGGTGGTTAAGCGTTTTCTATTTAAACGCTTAACTCACCCCTCCCTCTGCTTCTTCTTCTCCTTCGCCTGGACAGTGGCAGCCCCCTCCCACTTCTCCTCCACTCCGGTGAGGTAGCTCCGGTAAGGCGGCAACACGGCGGCAGATTCTCCGTGAAGCGCCAGGCAACACCCTTCGAGGTAGGAGTTTTCAGTTTTTACGTTTTCATTTTTGAACTCTACTTTCAAGTTTATTTATGCCATTTAATTACCGTCAAATTTGCAATCAAATCCCATAATTGCGTATTAGTTTTTATACCCTTTCCAACGCATCTTTCGGATTTGAATTCCGAGTTCCGAAGAACTCGCAAAGGTCCGGCGAAGCTTGCGGGAATTCCAGGCGTTTTGGGGCGTTCCGGCGAGCCAGGGCGGCAGTCCTGCGAGCGGTAGGCGGTCCTGGCAGAGGTGGTGGCTTCGACAGCAGAGGATGACTGGGTGAGCTTGGGGTGCGGTGGGTGTTCAGCGGAGGAGGCAGCCGGGGGCCTCGGCCGGGCGCAGCAAGGCGCGGTGGCGAGCCGCCGGGGAGCGGCGTCCGCGAGGTCGCGGCGCGCGACCCCCCCCCCCCCCCCCCGCATGGGGACAAAGACCCGCGCCGTGCGGATCTTCAATCGGCTGCCGTGAATGGCCCTCGTGGCCAGTTTGCGCGCCGGCCGCGAGTCCGCGGCCGGGCGGACCGGCCGGTCCAGCCCAAGGGGCTTTGCCCCTCAGTTTTCCGACACCCGTAACTTTCGCTACGAGCGTCCGTTTTGAGTGCCGTCTACGGAAGTGGAGACGTATCGTCGAGGCGGACGTTTTGAGATGGTTTTGGGAATTTTTAATTACCGAAACGAGGGTCCTCATAGGCGTGACGCGTCTTTAAGTGGTTTGGTGTCTTCCCGAGAATTCTTGTTTTGGGCGGTACAGACGCGTCTGACGTCCATTTTGAGCACCGTCAGTGGCGTTGGAACCCTGGCACCGAGGCGAAGCTTTCCAGGGTGGTTTCGGGCATTGAGGCCGAAGTTGAGGCGCATTCCCCACGACCCGTCTTTTGATCTGCATGCAGCATTTCACGACTTTTTCATCGGACGTCCGTTCGGGGCGTGCGAGAAGTCGTTTTTGGGTGTTTTTCTGAGGGCATCACGTTGGCGCAGTCTGCCCGCTGTAATTCCACATGATGGTGCGGGCTTCACGAGGGCTGTTTGGGTGTTGACGGTGATTTTCTATCTTTTTCATCGGGTGACCGTTTTGGACGAGTGAATAGTCCACCTTGTATAATTTTTCGAGAGGATCACAATGATGCGATCCGTTCGTTGAGTTTTGGGACCAGGTTGCGGGTCCCACGAAGCACCGCTCATGTGCGGTGCGTCGAAATGCATATTTTTCTCCGGATATCCGTTGTGATCAAGTGAGTAGTCTTTTTGATGTGTTTTCCCGAGGAGATCGCAATGATGCGATGCGCCCGACTGTTTTCGGGGCCGAGGCTCAGGATCACGAGACGTCGTTCGGGCGTGAGGCGGTGTTGGTGACTTTTCCGTTGGATATCCGTTTGAGGCGAGCAGGTAGTCCATCTCGCATGTTTTTCTGTGAGGATTACAATGGTGCAATCCACTGGGATGTTCGGAGTCTCCTTTGAGATCTTATTAAATGTGGAAATGTGAAAGGCGCTCTAATGGCGGTTCTTCTCACCGTGTTTGCAGAGAACCTTTGGCGTGTGATCGCGTGCACTCCCGTGTGAGTGAAGAAATGTGGTTGGCCGTGCCTGGGCCTTTGAGGTGTAGTTGTTATGTTCACGCCTTCGTGTTGACGTTGGGTGTCGTGTGCACGTTAGCCTTTGGGCTGGAGACGTGGTATACTCTGGGAGTATATGAGAGCACTGGGAGGTACATGTGGATGTTGGTACCTGAGAATGTTTGTGCTCTTGGTCGGGGTTGACTTGGGGCCACACATCGTGTGGGCACCATATGCGTGTCGTGCTCTGCGTTACGTACTTTTGACCTCTCGTGACATAGAGGGTCCCACTGTGCTCATTTGTTTGACCAGTAGGGTGGAGTTTCCCTTGGCCCAGTGCTCTTTTGTTTGACCAGCAGGGTTGAGTGATCTCCCCCTGGTTTCGTTCTCGATGGTTTGGCCGCCAGAGATGGTTTGTTTCCTCTGTTTCTTCAACTGTGATAGGTTTCAGTACCGTTCCCTTTCATCGGACTGCAGCACCATTTGCGACTAAGGGTGTATGTATAGTGTGGGTGTTTTCCCCACTTTCTGGGATGAGTTGTCTCAGTCCGCTTCAACAGTGACTCAACGGATTGGAGCGTGATTGCCTTGAGAGGCCCAAGGAGTTTCTCCCGTTCCTTTGTGTTCCCTGGTAGAGTTCTTATGGATTCGGTGTGACCAACACTTTACGCGGGAACTGATCCTCTACCTAGGAGGTTGTTTCCAGCAGGGCTGAGGTGGTTTCCAGCAGGGTTGGGGTTGTTTCCAGTAGGGCTGAGGTGGTTTCCAGCAGGGCTGGGGTTATTTCCAGCAGGGCTGAGGTTGTTTCCAGTAGGGCTGAGGTGGTTTCCAGCAGGGCTGGAGTTGTTTCCAGCAGGGCTGGATTTGTTTCCAGCAGGGCTGAGGTGGTTTCCAGCAGTGCTGGGGTTGTTTCCAGCATGACTGCGGTTGTTTCCAGCCGGGCTGAGGTTGTTTCCAGTAGGACTGAGGTTGTTTCGAGCAGGGCTCGCCAGTGGGTTACCATCCAGCAGGGATGACCAGAGCAGTTCCGGGCTTACCTCCAGCGGGGCTGGGCAGTGGTCCCCGATGTCGGGCTTACCTTCAGTGGGGCTGGGCAGTGGTCCCCGATGTCGGGCTTACCTCCAGCTGGGCTGGGCAGTGGTCCCCGATGCCGGGCTTACCTCCAGCTAGGCTGGGCAGTGGTCTCTGATGCCGGGTTACCTCTAGTTGGGCTGGGCAGTGGTCCCGTCGCCGAATTTAGTCGAGTCTCCCTCCAGTGGATTACCCTGTTACGGGACTGGGCAGTGTGGCACCTGTCGACTCTTGTCGGGTCTCCCTGTAGTGGGAACCCGTTGACTTCCAGGGACCCTCCAGCAGGGCTGGGCAGGGGGTCACCTGCCGACTTTGAGCATACCTCTCGACTACGGGGCAGTGACAAGTTGTCGTTTGACGTTCCCCCAAGACTCTCAAGTATGAGGAGCACTTTACCCACCAAGACACGTCCTTGTTACGCGACCTAAAATCGTGCGGGCGAGTTAGTGCCGCCCAAAGCGGATAGTGTCGAGGTGCGGTGATTGAGCTCTTGACTTGTAGTTCAGGGAAGACGTGTGGGATGCTGGGCATCGATGGTGTTACTTCTAGAACTGTTGGCGACTCACTTTTCTTGGGCTGAGCTACGTGATAGATATCCCCTTACGATCTTGCTCGGGCTTCTTGATTGAGTATATGGTTATGTATATACCTTGTTCCGGTACCCACTTCTTGGGTTTGGTTACTCTCCTTCCAGGAGAGGCGAAGACGCGCGGGGTATGCCACGTGATTTTCCTGTCTAACTTCTCATGGTTGGATGAGTCTACTCTCCTGCTATAGGTAGTGAAGACTTGACAGGAAGTTCATCTTCTCACTATTTCCAGCTCCTTGTGTCTGGACGATCCTACCTTCCTTTCTCTTGTTGGGTTGAGCTGGACTCTCTACTGTTACTATTTACTTCACTCTTGGTTGTACCCCTTTACTTTTCCTGTTTGCTCTAATGCTCACCCTTCAGTACCTCCTTTGTTGCTCCCTCGAGCCTTTGGGGTATCCTACTGAGTATTTTTATACTCACCCCTGCTTGGGCTTTGCCCGCACTTGGTGTGCCCTTGAAGATGACGGACAGGTTGGTCATGACTTTAGTGGAGCATAGGAGTTCGGGAGATTGGACCGCGTGCGGTGGTCATAGTCGGGTTCCATGTGGGGAACCCTTCCAGCTGTTTGTTTTGTTTACCTATTGCCGGGTTGTGTCACTTTTCTGGTTGGGTGAGTGTTTTCCCCTTTTTCCTTTTCAACACTTTACTTGTACTGTTTCGAGGTCGATGCACATTTGTGGTATATATATAACAGTTTCCCTTTTCTTTACTTGTCTTTTCTTTTACTCTGCACTGTTTCATTGAGTGTGCTGCGTGTGTGTGCACAAGTACTTAGGCAAAGGCCTCCCCGAGTTGTTGTGCCTTCGGTGCTGGTCGCCAGCCCCTGGCCTATGGAGGCGGGCTTGGGGTAGTTGCGGCTCGAGCTCGGGTAGGGTTGGGTCGTGACACGTAAAAAAAGAATCTTCTAAATGGTTTGTTTTCAGAGAAATATTGATAGAGAGATCTTGGTTTGAAAAGTATGATTCTTATTTAAAAAAGGTAACTATATTCCAAGGCTAAGAAAATTTTTGTGTTGAAAAGCCTAACAAAGAGGTTGATATGTTTTACCCTTAACTTGTTCAAGAATTATATGAATCAATTATGTTTCTTATGAAATATGGAATAGAAAATTTTTCTTATGCACTTTATATAAAGAAGTATAAATTGTCTTATAATAAAGTGGATAGTCTTATTGGTATACCTTCTGAGGGAGAAGTGTAATTCCCTTGCCACAAGTTTTTATAATCACTAGGAACCTTTAAAATAACAAGAGCCGAAGTTTCATTATTCAGTGAATACAAAAAAGTAAGAAAAGTTTCCCATCTTTCTACAAATAACGGTAATATAGACCTTTTCATGAAATGGTTTCTTATTTGGAAAAAATGTGATAAAGAAACCTTGAAGGTCTATGATATATTTGTATTGTAATTCTTGGTAAATAAGAAAAAAAATTGATCTAATCAAGTTTATCTTCATCATTGTTGACAATATCAAGACTAGATCCATAAAATCCAAGATGATTATGTTTCCTATCATAATTTTTAAGTTGATATTTAAAGATAAGAATACCATCAAAGTTTCTAACAAGTCATATACTGTGAGGGAAAATATTTTCTTTATTAGTTAGGATACAATGAATCAGATGCAATTTTTTTATGATGAGAATTATAAGATATTTGTTGATAAATTTGGAGATACTACATCGGATACAGATCCATCAAGAAATTCAGTGGGAGAGAAGAAAATAAGAAGAAAATAAAGGCAGAAACCTCACAACCTAAGAAACAAAATAAGTAGAAGAAAGTTCCTGATGAAGTTTTTGAAGACTGGATGAAAAAGAAAGATGATGAGAAAACAGGGGTTCCAAAAATCAGAATTGACCCAGTAGAGGATAAGGTCTTAATGGTTTGTGTTGTCGACACCTTAAAAGAATAATCTAAAAATAAAAAATCAAAATAAGAGACTCCGAGAATCCATACTTTGTGAAAATATTTTTAAAGATGTATAATTTTCATCTAAGAAGGTTGTTCTACCTTCTTCTCAAACTGGTAATGCAAACCTAGATGTAGGGTTAGTTATTCAAGAAACATTAGTAGTTCATGCCAATGTTCCCTCTATCATATAAAATGGAAAGTAAAAAAGTTCTTGATGAAGAATTGGTCCCAATTGTTACACATGAAAAACAGTTAGAACTAGATTCACATATAAAAGGGATTCCAAGAACAACTTGACAACTTGAAGAACTTAATAAGGTTGTTGATGAGGAAGTTGATGGGGAGAAGAAAGAACAAAAAGATGAAGACGAGGAAGAAGATAAAGAAGTTCATGAAGAAAAATAAGGTGAATAAGAAAAACAAGAAGAAGAATATGAACTTGCTGAATAAGAAATTGAAGCTGAACAAGGTGAAGAAGATTTTGTTGAAGAAGAATAAGAACAAGAAGAGAAATAAGAAAGTGATGAGAAATAAAATCAAATAGAAAAATCATAGAATTCATCCTCATCAACATCATCCTTAAGTTTTCCCTCAAAAGATTTTAAAGATGAGAAGTCAGAAAGATCTGAGGAAGAATCCTCATCAGTAGAAGAAGTAGAGTCATCATCTAAGAAAGACTAGGAAAATAAAAATTCGAAGACTAAACCTTCTGATAAATCCAACACCGATGACGTGGAGATCATGGAGATAACTAATGATATAGTTATTTCAAAAAAATATGAAAAATATGATAAGAAAGTATTAAACATGGATAATGATAAGGGAAATATTGATGATGTTGGCACCAATCAGACAAAGCCTCCTCAACCCGATCTAGAGCTATTGGACTCCACTAGAATAATTGCACAAAAGGGTTTTGACTACAATGTTCAAGATTTGAAAATCTTGGAAGGTATTATCCCTTATTTCCCAAGACTTGAGGCAAAAATCTAGCTTATCCAAGACAATATTACTCAGAGATAAAACTCAATAAAAGTATTGAATGAATTTGTGATTTGTATAGAGGCAGAACTGAAGACCTTACAAGAAATTTCTAAGACCCACAAAAGGTATTGTAATTCAATGGTGAAATGGTATAATGATATAGACACAAATATTTAGTCTCATGATGATAAGATTCAATAAATGAAAATGTTTATTATAGATTCATCAGATTATTTTAATCATTAATCAAAAGATATGGTTGACAGAGTGAAGATGGTAGAAGAATTTAGAGATCAAACTGATGATTAGACTGAGGAAGTCAAAACCTTAAAAATAAAGATCTGAGACATAAATATAGAAATTTCCATATTATGATTTTATGAAGATCAAATTTTTGTACTTAGGGAACAGAACAAAGAACTTGTTGAAGAAATGAAAAATTTGAAATCTAAAGATCGAATTCTGGAAGACAAAGTGGATAAGTTAGAGAAGGGTCACAAAAAGTTTATGAAGATGAAAAAATTTATCAAAACATTGATAAAGAAAGATTAATTTTCTTTTTAAACTCTTTTTGTATTTTTTATTTTGTCAAACATTTGAATCATGTGTTTATAAATGAATGAATTTTTCATCCAAATACAATTGTCTGAATTTTTTTCCAATACCAATTGGTTGAATGTTCTTTCATATTTTTTTGGATGATTAGTTAATTCATTGTATTATTTTGTACATTTTTCTATTCACTAACTTTTCAGGTACATCATACTAAGTCCCCAATTCTTTTTGAAAATCACATAGGGGGAGATATTTTTAAGATTTTTTATAGAAAGTGGGAGAAAGTATTAAATGGGAAGATTTGTTTTTATAAAGATAAGTTTTTATACAAAGGAGGATAATACGATCCTTAGGGGGATATATATTTCTAAGGGGGAGAAGTTTTCTTAAAGAAATAACTATTTTATTACTCCATCATACTCACAATTGTATTTAGAAGACTTATAAACTTAGGGATAGTTAAGTATCAAAGTATAATTCTAAATACGAAGTGTTTTTAAAGAACAAGGATTGTAAGTTTTTAAATTTATTTTTTCATTTAAGTTTTGAGTTTGTACTTTCTAAAAAGGGGGAGATTATTGAGTTAGAAGTTTAACTTATCACTTTTATATTCATTTTTTTTGGAAATCACAAACACCTTCTTAAAACAAATTTACTAACCTTTTGTGTCTAATTTTTTTAGTATGTTTTTATAGAAAACATTACTTTTTACCATACTTAAAAAAATTTATAATGTATTGCAAAAATAAACTCTACATTTTTCATTATTATCATCATAATGAGTATGTGTCCTATAAATCGAACCCACCTTTATCAAAACATAAATCAGACATTAGTTATGTCTCACATACTCACTAAATTCTTGATAACTGGACTGATAATGGTACCGATGAAAATCAAACTAATGCTCATAAAGGTTATCGTAATGACATTTGTAAGGAAGTTCTTCGGAATGACCTATGATTATAATTGGAATATGGAAGACTTGTTTCTAATGTAAGGAAAATATTTAACACTGTAATGGTATTAACCAATACAATGTCGGACATTAAGTTATAATGAGGTGTCAAGTGCTGGCTGTCTGAAGCCATTGCAACAAACTCAGAAATGTGATCATTGGAAGCTTGCCTATAAATACCAGGTCATTTGAAGAGTTTGAAGCCAGTTAATTACATTCACTCTCAAATTTTCATAATAAAACATAGTGTGAACATCTCATTCTTAATCTTTTTATTTCTTTAGAGAGAGTCATTCTAAAGGAAACTTTGTCTGGTTGTCTCCTTAAGAACTTTTTTTAATTGTTATCTGCATCCGATTATTGTAATTAAGATCGATCGATTCTAAGGATAGGAAGATAGAGAATTTTATATGTGGATCGAAGGATCATGGGGATAGTGAGATAGAAAATTTGATCCATCAGATTAAGGGCTTCTGGGTCTAGGAAGACAAAGAATCTAATATTCGTATCGAGGGATTCCGAGGATATGAAGATAGAGTCGATCATTGTATCAAGGGATCTCCTTGGTTAAGAAAGACATACTTTCATGTAAGTATAAAATAGGGGATACCTTTAGCCAAGTTTATTGACCACCTTTCTCTTTAGATTAAAATAGGTTTATCTTTAAAATAGATTTTAAATCATTATTACATTTTTTAGTTATTGTATTACTTGTTGATTACATGTTTTATATTTTGTTATGCATGTTTATGATTGTATTATCATATTAATCCTCAATATGATAAATAATATTAATCGGATTTGATGAGAATTCGATACAATCAAATATAATCAAATGCTTCATGATTATGATATGTATACTATGGTATTATTAGAATTAATCTGATTATGATACTCTAATAAATGGACATACTCTGAGTCCAATAAAACTTACCTTAAAGATGTTTTTTTAATTGTTTTGTTTAAGTTTTAAATAATGTTTTTAACTTACACTTCACCACTATTATAAGTTTACCCATATGAAGCTAATTCTTATGATCCTAATATCAATATCCCTGATATTGATATCCAATAAAAAATAATGTAATTTGAAAATATTTTTTTATAAAATAAAAAATTAAAACTAAAGATTTTTTTGTAGAGAAAAAATGTTTTTCATATTTGACGAGAATAAAAAAAATTGTACTGATAACTCATTTGTATTCTTTTTTTTGTTAATTTTAAAAACGACTTCTAACATATTTTCAACATGATTTTATAAAATGAAAGAATTTTTTTTCTAAAACCAAACACATTCTAACCTTTTTTTTTCAAAAGGGTATCATTTATATTTTAATTTTCTAATAAATATTTTTTCATCTATATGATCTAATAAAATTTTAGAATTAAATATTAAATATTTCTCTGTATGTTAAAAATTAAAAATTTAGGTAGAAATAATTTAAGTGATTTTAACTGCATTTTCAATTTTCATTTAAAGAAATGAAAACCAAGAACTAAAAATCAATAGAAAATGAAAGTCATAGGTATGAAATGCAGAATCAAATGTAGAATGTAAATAAAAAATTCTTGATTAAAAAATTGATCAATCAATCAATCATAATGAAAATATAATCCACAGAGTGAATAATTATAATATTAAATGAAATGTATATGAGAGTATGAGTGCTTACAGAAAAATCACAAATCACATGGGCGAGGAATTGCAGAATCAGTCCGAAGAACAAACAATTTCTAAAAAATTTCACAAAAATAGTGAATTATCACATAGAATCCATGATTCAACAAGCTATATATCAATAATAAACTACATTAAAAAAAATCAATCATCTACCCACACACCTAGTAGTCGACTGGGGTAGAGATCAGGTGGGAGGGAGAGAGGATGTTATCGGTGCATTATAGGGGGGAAGCAGGGAGGGACCGAAGGCGAAGGGGAGGCACTGCCGATGGAATGACAGGGAAAAGAGGTAGGTTTATGTGGAGGAGGTAGAGTTGGTGAGGAGGTAGGGAGGGGATGATGGTAGTGGAAAAGAGGAATGCATGTATACAAATCCAAACCCATTCAATAATTATCATATATGACCCGTTTAATATATGTTTATTTATAAACTGAATCCAAACTTCAATGCATATTTAAAAACTAAACCCATTTAAATGTATATATGCACATGGTCCATGTATTTTGGGTTCAAGATAAAAAAACTCGACCCATTTATTAATTGGATCTAGCTGAACTGACCCTAATCCGGTCTGTTTACTAATCAGGCCTTGAAAAAAAGCATGTTTATTAGTCAAGTTTGGCCAGACTGATCCTGACCTAACCTATTTACTAATAAGGGATTGAAATAAAAACTAATTTATATATAATAATCATTAATCGGGTTAAGTATTAGGTCACCTATTGAAGTATGAACTCGAACCTATTATTAATCAAGATTTTATTAAATGGGTCTAAATTTAAAAATTACCATACAATGCATTTAATATTTCAAATAAATACTTATTATATATAAATGAGTTTTTTTAAAGCTCCGGTTAGTAAACAGGTTGAGTCAGGATCAGTCCAGCCAAACCTAATTAATAAATGTGTTTTTTTCAAGGCCTAATTAGTAAACAAACCAGATTAGGGTCAGTCCAGCTAGATCTAATTAATAAATGGGTTGGGTTTTTGATCCTGAACCTGAAATAACCGACCCATGTGAATATATACATTTAAATGGGTCTATGTTTTAAATATGCATTGAAGTTTGGATTTGGGTTATAAATAAACATATATTAAAAGGGTTATATTTGATAATTGTTAAACATGTTTGGATTTTTATACATGCATTCCTTCTTTCTGCTACCACCATCCCCTCTCTACCACCTCATTGATTTCACCTACTCCATTCCACCCTACCTCATTTCCCTACCATGCCACCATCGGTGCCTCCCCTCCGCCTCTGGTCCCTCCTCGCTCCCCCCCTATGATGTGCCGACAACGTCCTCCCTCCCTCCCACCCAATCTATACCAAAAACGACTGCTAGGTGTGCAGGGATATAATTGACTATTTTTTTGTAATTTAGTTTATTATTGATACATAGCTTGTTTAATCATGACTGTTATGCGAGAATTCACTGTTTTTGTGTAATTTTTCAGAAACTGTTTATTCTTCATACTAATTGTGTGCTTCCTCACCCATGTGGTTTTTGATTTGTATGTAAGCACTCATACTCTCATATACATTTCATTTCATTTTATAATTATTCACTTTCTGGATTATATTTTCATTCTGTTTGATTGATTAATCAATTTTTTAATCAATAATTTTTTATTTACATTCTTCATTTAATCCTTCATTTCATACCTATGACTTTCATTTTTTGTTGATTTTTAGTTATTGGTTTTCATTTCTTTAAATGAAAATTAAAAATTCATCTGTAATCACTTAAATTATTTCTACCTATAATTTTAATTTTTAACATATAAAACAATATTTAAATTTTAATTCTAAAAATAAATTAGATCATATAGATGAAAAAATATTTGTTAGGAAATTAAAATATAAATAATACCCTTTTGAAAAACAAAAAAAATGTTAGAATGTGTCTGGTTTTAGAAAATGTTTTTCCTTTCATTTTATAAAATCATGTTAAAAAATATTTTAAAAAATATTTTAGAAGGAATTTTTAAAATTTAAAAAAAATACAATTGAGTCACCTATACAATTTTTTTTCATTCTCATCAAAAATGAAAACAAAATTTTCTACCAAAAAATATTTAGTTTTAATTTTTTATTTTCTAAAAAAATATATTCAGATTACATAACTCATTGTTGGATATCAATATCATGGATATTGATATTAGGATCGTAAGAATTAGCTTCATATGGATAAAATTACAAGAGGGGGGTGAATTGTAAGTTAAAAACTTTGTTTAAAGCTTAAACAACACAATCCAAAAAACCCATTTAAGGTAAGTTTTATCAGACTTAGAGTTTGTCTATTTATCAGAGTCTCAATTATATTGATTCTGAAAATATCAAAGTATATAGATCATAATCACATCAAATTGTACCAGATTCTCAATAGATCCGATTAATAGTATTTATTGTATTCAAGCTTATTATGATAATATAATCCTAAACATATACAATAGAATATAAAAATTGTAGTCAACAAGTAATAAAATAACTAACAATATTATGATAATACAATCCTAAACATGCACAAGAGAATATAAAACTTGCAGTCAACAAGTAATATAATTACTAAAAAATGTAAGAATGACTTAAAAGTTATTTAAAAGATAAACCTATTATAACCTAAATAGAAAGGTATCCAATAAACTTGGATAAAGGTATCCCCTATTTTATACTTACAGGAAAGTATTTCTATTCTAACCAAAGAAATACCTCGATATAATGATTGAATCCATCTTCCTATCCCTGAAATCCCTCAATACGAATATTAGATTCTCTTTCTTCCTAGCCCTAGAAGCCCTCGATATGATGGATCAGATTATCTATCTCAATATTACCATTATCCCTCAATCCATAGATCATATTCTCTATCTTCCTATCCTCGGAATCCCTTGATTGTAATCAAAATAATCATATGTAGTTAACAATCACAAAAAGTTCTTAAGGAGACAACCTAACAAGGTTTCATTTAGAACAGATATCTCTAAATAAATAAAAAGATTAAGAGAATGGGGTTCACAATAAATATTCTTCTAAAAAATCTAGATAGAATGTAATGGATTAACTTCAAACTCTTAAAATGACCTTATATTTATCGGTGAGCTTCCAACAATCACATTTTCGAGTTTGTTGCAATGGCTTTAGAAAGCTGGAATTTGACACCTCATTGTAACTGAATGTTCGACATTGTATTGGTTAACACCATTATAACATTAAAGATTTTCTTTATATTAGAAACAAGTCTTTTGTATTCTGATTATAAACATAGGTTATTCTAAAGAACTTCCTTATCAATGTCATTACGATAACCTTTATGAGTATCAGTTTTATTTTTATCTGTACCGGCATCAGCCTGATTATCAAGAATTTTTTCAGCATGAGAGACATAACTAAAGTCTAATTTATGGTTTGATAAAGGTGAGTCTGATTTACTAAACACATACTCATTACAATGATCATAATGAAAAATGTAAATTTTATTTTCACAACAGTTTAGAACTTTTTCTATGTATGGTAAAAAGTAATGTTTTCTATAAAAACATTCTAAAACACTTTTGGACATAAAAAGTTATTAAAGATGTTTTAAGAAGGTGTTTGTGATTTCCAAAATAAAAGGAATAGAAAAGTGAGAAGTAAAAATTATGACTCAACAATCTCCCCCTTTTTTGTAAAGAACAAACCCAAAACTTAAATGAAAAAATAAATTTAGAAACTTATAGTCCTTATTCTTGAAAAAAACTTCAAATTTAGAATTATAATTTGATACTTAACTCCCCCTGAGTTTATAAGTCTTCTGAATATGATTGTGAGTATTATAGATTAATATAATAGTTCTTTCTTTAAGAAAACTTCTACCCCTTAGAAATATATCTCCCCTAAGGATCATATTCTCCCCCTTTGTATAAAAAATTATCTTTGTAAAAATAAATTTCTCCATTTAATACTTTCTCCCCCTTTCTATAAATTTTATTAAAAATATCTCCCCCTTTGTGATTTTCAAAAATAATTGGGGACTTAGTAAGATGTACCTAAAAATTTAGTGAATAAAAAAAATGTATGAACCAATACAATTAATTAACTAATCATCCATAAAAATATGAAATAACATTCAACCAATTGATATTGGAAAAACATTTAGACAATCACATTTGGATGAAAAAGTAATTCATTCATAAACACATGATTCAAATGTTTTAAAAAATAAAAAAATACAACAAGAGTTCAAAAAGAAAATCAATCTTTCTTCATCAATGTTTTGAAAAAAATTCATCTTTTTAAACTCTTTGTGATCCTTCTCCATCTTCTCCACTTTGTCTTCCATAATCCGATCTTTGGCTTTTAACTTTTTCATTTCTTCAAAAATTTCTATGTTTTGTTCCCCGAGTAAAAAAGTTCATCTTCACAAAAACTTAATCTAGTCATTTCTAAATTTATGTATCAGATATTGATTTTTAAGGTATTGACTTCTTTAGTCTAATCATCAGTTATGCCTCAATATGATTCACAGATTTAGTCAACACTTTTATTGAGTTCAATTTCTGAATAATGTTATCTTGGATAAGCTGAATTTTTTCCTCAAGTCTTGGAAAATAAGGGATAATACCTTCCAAACTTTTCAAAGGTTGAACAATGTAGCCAAAACCCTTTTGTGCAATTTTTCTAGTAGTCTGATATCTCTAGATCAGGCTAAGGAGGCTTTGTCTGATTGGTGCCAACATTAACTATTTTTCCCTCCTTCTTATCCATGTTTAATATTTCTTTATCATATTTGTCTTATTTATTTGAAACAACTATATCATCGGTTATATCCATGATCTCCACATAATCTATGTCTGATTCTTCATATGGTTTAGTCTTTGAATTTTAATCTTCCTAATATTTGTTAGATAATGACTTTGCTTCTTCTACTGATGGGGATTCTTCCTCTGAGATTTCTGACTTTTCATCTTTATCAACTTTTGAGGGAAAAATTTAGGATGATGTTTATTATGATAAACATAATTGGTTTAATCATATTATAATAGAACCAATTTTACTTTTAAATCATTTTAAAATAAAATTGAACTTTATAAATTAATGAAAAAAAAATTCAATAAAAATCATTATTTTTTCACTATTCACTAGAAAATCAATATTTTTCTAACCACCCTAAGATAATTTTCATATTATGTTTTCAAAAATTATATCCTTTTCATTAAATTAAATTTATTAAAGTTCTATAAATTAATTATAATATTCAATTGCAAAAAGTTATAAAGCCCATTTGTGAAGAAAATGTATTTTTGAAGAATATAACAACTTTACTAAAAATTGTGTTATTATTTCTTAAGAGTTAATTAATAAATTTGTATTGAGTAAGTCCTTTATATATATTTCAAAATTTGGTTAATTATATTCATACCCATAAATTCAACAACTAGGTAATAATTGTCACATTATAATATTTCAATAATACAACACGGTTTGTTTAATCAGGGTGTTACATGTAAAGAAAACTATCAAAGAAATAAAATTTATTTGTATTGATGTGTTACAATTATTTTCATTATCACATTATATACATATCTCCAAAAAAATGTGTCCTCGAACAGAAGAGGGTGGAGAGAGAATGAGTAGTATTCCTTACACATCAATGATAGGATTTATCTTGTATGCCATGTTATATACTGTGATTAATGTTGCCTACACCTTGAGCTTTGTAATGACTAGAAAATTATGTAATATAATAAATCTTATTTTATATTGACTATTTTATTATGATCACACAAAAAGACTAATACATTTCATAAGAACATAACACATTATGCATAAATATACATACACGTGGGATGGTTTTGGTTTCTTTTATATTATTTAATGGTGTTGTTTGTGGATGATTTATCTTATAATATGATCCTACATACATTATAGAGGGTAATTCCTCTCATAAATAATATTTTTATACCCTCGGTGCTAGTCTCCAACCCAGAACCTACTGGAGGTGGGACTCAAGGGTCATTATCTCTCTCCCCTCATTGTGGTATCTTTGGAGGGAGGGGCATAACATAAATACTATCCTAAATTATTTGAGCCACACTAAGGATATGTTTCAGGTTTACGAAGAAGATGAGGAACAATTCATTAGGGGATACACAAATGCTAGCTTCTAGATATACTAGAATGATCTGAAATCATAGTCATGATATGTATTTTGCCTTGATGGAGGATCTATGAGATAAAAGATTTATAAGAAACCAATGTTCATTAAACCTATAGTAGAGTATGATTATGTTATCTATTATGATTTATATAAATAAGTAATTTGGATACACAACTTTTCACAATATCTTGATATGGTTCCTAACAGTAAAGATTTTATCACACTATATTAGGATAATACCGCAGTGGTGGTTCTAGCCAAGTAGTCTAGGTCACATCAATAGAGGAAATGTATACATCAAAAGTATCATCTCTTGAGGGAGATTTATCAAAGAGGAGAGGCCACAGTAAGCAGATTTTCCACAAAAAAGAATGTGGTGAGGTTGTTGACTAAATTATTATCCCAGTTGAGGCATGAATATCATGTAAGAGTTAGCAGACTAAAAGTTTTTATTAGTTGTTGATAGTGAAAGTGGGAGTATGTTGGAGTTGATTCCCTAGAACCAACTTACTTTACACTTTTATTACCTATATATTCAAATACTATAATATTAATAAATATCTTATCACATTATGGATGTTCTTTTGCATAACATTGACGTGATAATGTTTTTAATGTATTTTTCCCATTGAAAGGTTATAGAAATTCTCCATTTTAATGAAAAACTTTAAATATTATGAAAATATTCTTAAAAATACATCCATTTTTCTAGATAAAATTTGTATGATGGGACACAAATGATGTTTTAACTATCAGGTGTTGGATAATCATAAGCGGGTGGGGCTTCTTCCCATAAATTTTAATCTCCAAGAAGGGGGGTTATGAAGGTATATTCACCAATAGAAATTCCATATTTTATACGAGTCATTGGATATTCCTATATGAAAACATGTGTATGGGTCCTTAGAATTGATATTGTTATTAATGTATATCATAAATTAGGTACTTTGATATATTTTTTAAGACCATAACAATATATACCCACAATGAAGTTAGATTCATTAGGTGCATCATAAGTGGCATGACATTGATTGAATAAGTCAAAAAAGGATTTGTCTTGTTTGGGTTAATATAAGTATATATCTTAGGATATTTGATTTAAATTAAACTACCTAATTAAGTTCATGGTCAGGGTGGTTTATAAAGAAGTTTATTTTAGATAGTCAAAGAAATATATATCAAACATATAGGTTGGTGATACAAGTATGCAATTCGTTTGATGACATATCAAGAAAAATAGATTCTATAACACAGCAAGTGTTTATATGAGGCTGTTTTAATTGCAGCATCAAATTCTTTCTTTATAGGAACCTTAATGTGTTACTAGATGTTAATATTGGAATTTAGGCTAGTTCGCTTAATACCACCGAGAAAAAGACCTATAGGGTCACGCACTAACTGTATCCAAAATATTAGATTAAATTTTATTTGAATTTAATATTTATAATGAATATTATTCTCAAGATTGAGGAATAATAATTATTCAGGTTATGTTGATCACGTGGATTCAATCACCTTATTTGAGTTTAGAATATATATGATTTGAATATTAAATAAATATTTACCCACTAGTTAATAAATATAATATTTATTTATATATTGAATGAATAATATAATGATATTTATTTATCTAAATAATTATTTATTATTTTAGGTTCAATAAATGTTGAGGAGGATTGATAGGCTGAGTTAATGGTCCAATGAAATGATGTAGATTATTTAATATCATTTAAATAAATATTAATTAATTTATTTAAGAAATGATATTAAATATACATGAGTTGGCGCATGTCATGAAATATAATAATAATAATAATAATAATAATTTATTATTTGATTTGAGGTTTACTTAGAATAAGAAATATGATGATGGATCTATGTGCAAAAACTAGTTTTTTAACCATAAGTATATAATCTCAATTATATCATTTCTAGGGTTATATAAATAGTAGTTAATGTCATATTCTCTCTAGATAATTCTCTAATAATGAATATAATTTCTCAAAAATGCTCTCAAGAACAAGAGGAAATCTTCCTCCTCCCTTTCAAGACTGAGAGAACATGAGAAAAAATTCTTCAAGCTCTGATGAATTCTTTATGTGATCAATGAAAAATGATTCTATGTGTTTTATACCACTATGCCAGTGCTCAAAGTTCCAATGATGACATTCTGTGATACATGGAGCACATATGGATGTCACTAGAGGAATTTTGCTTTGGATTATTCACCGTAACGACGATACAAAATCAGCTACTAATTTGATCATAAATAATTAAAGAATTATCAATTTTAGGTAATTATTATTATAAATTAATCATAAATTAAATGTGAAAAGATCCTCCCTAAGAATATTTTGGGTTTTCATTCGTCAAGTTATTTAGATTTATCTAAATAAATCGACAAAAACATTGTTGGGAATGAGCTCAAATGCTTCCATTGCACCCCTAAACCTTCAATAATCACATTAAATTTGGTTATGACATTTCAATAAACTCAGTGATTTATTTAACAAAGGTTCACTGGGCCCAATGATCCACTTTTTATGCTGTAATATTATATTTCACAATATTTCTCTTTTATAACTCTTTTTATTCCAAGTTTTGGAAACTTGAGGTGGGTGTTAGAGTATTTATCATAGTTAGATATTTAATATATGAGTCAATGGTCAATGGTTTTTCTAGGTTAATATTTTGACTTAAATCTATGATCTAGGCTGTATATTTATTTTTTTCATCTGTAAAATATAATAAATCAACCTCACATTGAGATACAGATTTTGGATACTCTTATTCTATAAATTTAATAATAATTAATTTAATTAGGGATCTCAGGGGTATAACCTAGTGGTTACTTCTTTGTGGGGTCTTGAGGAGATCTCAGGGGTGTAATGGAATGCAATGACTTATCAAGTTAACTTTTTTATTTGGAAGATTTTTTTGTGGGTTATGATGACAAGTAGTGGTTAAACCCCTTTTTTACCATCCAAATCAAATGGTTAGTGATGGAATGGTCTGGAAAATATATATTTTTTATAACAATATACATAATTATAACTAAGAAAAATAAAATTAATAAAAAAAATAATAAAAATAAAAAATTATGAATGAAGGAAAATTTTATTTTGTTTATTTTATAAATAATGATCTCACAAAACAATTTCATTCCATTACAATGCTCCCAAATAGTGAAACATTGATTTTATTTTCATTCCATCCTATTCTATTAATGACCACTTCGTTACATCCTATGATAAATCATGTAATACTAGTACCCAAACTCATTGATTTTTTAATTCAATACACTATCATCATAAAAAATCGATTAACCCACTCAACACATATTCCATGATAAGCACTTTAATTTACACGATGTTGATATTTGAAATGATCATACCAAGTAATATTATTCATCCTAGAATTATCACATATGTGATAACATACTTGTGATCATGTAGACAATTTTCACAGTGAAAATGAAAGATTGGTATTGTGGGATGAGAAATGCAATTAAATCCTTGTTTAGCATAACCTCATGCTCACTGTTCTTCATATTTAGGTTATAAAACCTTATCTTCCCTTGGACAACCCTGCATGTTTTTGGAATCTCATATTGACACACTTTTCTAATGGATCTCCCCTCATACACAATAGGACAATACCCAATGTTGGAATATTGTAGAACAATGATAACTAGGAAGTGGTTTCAATCACACTACAAATCATCTCACTCCCTAATTCAATCGACTTTATTCAATCATGGGCCAACTAAGACTAGGAAATTTTGCATATATCTTCATAATCAATAGCCTCTAGCACCGACCCCTCATAGATTCCCCTATCAATCCCCACATTCAAAGAGAAACTCTTTGTGGACACCACAAGAAGCCTTATAATAGACCCATGGTAGGCCCCGGTCACCACCCTCACAAGGCCTATGACATGAGAGATCAACATCTCTTGCTCCACCTAGTCCACCCACACCACATGCTTATTCTCAAACATCTTAATCTCTACCACTTATTGATCCACCACCTTCCTCACCCACCCCTTCTACTTGTAGTACCCCTTCTAAGCCAGTTCCTTGATCATCACCTTCACCCTGATCCCCTCACACACCTAATAATCCTTCTGATTGCTCATCTCCTTTTCCTTCTCCTTCCCTCTTATCAATTAATTGAGTACCAAATACCCACCATTTTCATTACTCTTCCCCAACCCACCACTTCCATTCCTCTCCACCCTGAAGCTTTCCAATAACAAGTTTGAACACTCGCCCTTGGGCTTGGATGATGATGAACCAAGCACAAATGCAACCTTCCCATCATTATCGATCTTTTATGAATGGTCATTCAGATATGGCCTAGTAGTGGTGGTGATTAATTTCTCAACATTCTCTATATGCCTCAAGATCTCCCTTGCTAGCTTCTCCTCCTCCAGCATGTCCACCCTGGACTGGTTGTGCTTCATCCTCTCCTTGAAAAGGGTCTCAGAGTCCCAATCAATATATGTGATGAACTAGCCTTTTAGTGTCTCCTCGACCTTGCACTTCACATAATCCATTATTGTGTCCCACTTCATGTAGTTCACATGGATGTGGTGACGTTCAGCAATGTACTCATTGTACATGACAGTGGTGGTGATGTGACTGCAGTGGTGGCTACACTCTATGTTCTCAAGGAATAACGCCACAAACTCTTCTAAGTAGCCATCGATGATGCGGTTTGGGTTTTTTCCAAACACCTCCATCTTCCACTACTAGATCTCACTCATGAAGTGTCACTTGAACCTATTCACATCTCAACACCAGTTCTGGAACATCTGACAATACCGCCAGAGTTTTTGTATCCCCTTGTATTTGATACGATTTTCAATGGATTTTAGGGTGAGTAACTCATTATTTCCCATTATAAAATCTTAACATGAAAATCAAGCATCACAAATCAGTAGGAAAAAAATAAATTTCATTTTAACAATCAAAGAAAAAAATTATGAGTGAATTTTCTAACTAGTATAATCACAACTTTACTGAAACATTAATCTAGTAGAAAATAATAACTCTCATGCACCATCACCACAACAAGATGGAATCTCTAAAGGTTTCCGGTCACACCTAGACCCAAGATCAGAATTTATGACTGCCAATGGAAAAAATAATGATGATCACTTGAAAATGCATAAATTTTGAAAAGTAATCAATTAATTTTAGAACCATTTTTTTTATTTTTCAATGAGCACCAATTCTTACAAAAAATCTTAACTAATTATAAAAAATAAAATGGAACCTTCCAGAATCATCACAAATATAAAAAGTTTTGATGCAATGCAAATATTTTTTATAGAGAGTAAATTTTAGTGATCACACAAGACTAGTTGTAAAAGAAATTTATGGCCAATCATAACCTTATGTATTTAACACACTTGTTCCATCAATTTTATTAAATTAAAGTTAATTTTTGGAAAATAAGGCAAACTTGTTCCATCCACCTAGTGGGTACTCCCCCCAATGAATTCTAACATCCCTTCAACTTAAACCCAATAAGAATACACCACCAATTTTCATTCTAAAATCAATAAGATGATTCATTGGATAATTTTTTCAAACATGTGGTGGGAAACACAATTTCTTTCCTTCCAAGATCATGAAAAATTAATAATAACATCATTTAATAACACATGATTCATCCATGTCAGTATTGCATTAGAAATAGAAAATAATGGTATAATAGATTGTGGAAGAAGATTCATACCTATAAATGGATTTTAGAATCCTGAATTGAATAAGATATTAAGACAACTCTGATGAACACCACCTGATCTTCTTCAAACTGAGTTGAGAAGACAGAGAACTTAACTGAGGTATTTTATGCACCCTCTTTTTGGCTTGGAATGCATTCAATGTTGGATTGTTGATGTTAGATTAGATATTGGGAAGGTGTGTCTAAGATCTAACGATTCCATAGCATTGTGATGGAGAGTCAAAAATACCATTGTGAAAATGGATACCTAGAAATGGAAAAGTGAGTGGGGTTTAGGAAGGGGGTATTAGAGATTGGGGATTTGGGTGAGTTCTGGAGAAACCGATAATCAGATAGGTAATATTTTTTATATAGAGAAGGAAAAAATAAATGTTATTTGATTACATATAATGATAGTATAGTGAATATGTTTGAAAATTATAATTATACAAAATAAATATAATTATTTAAAAATATTTTTATTATTACATTAAATATAAATAAAATTTCAATTATTATACTTTTAATTATGTTTTTTATTATAATATATTTATAATTTTAATAATTGAAACTTCAATTAAGACTAACTATAGTTAAATTTTATGTTCATGTATATTTTTCTTCTCATGGTATAGGTAAGGGAAAAGGAACTATGGTATGCTTATGTATGAGAAGTTGGGTGAGAATATGAGAATCTGGCTTGGGGGCATCTCTAAGAATCATTTTGGAAGACCACATGTCTCCATTTTATAGGCTTATTTTAGTTTAGTTTTTCACATGGAGACTCATCGAGTGAAATTGAATTTTGTTTTGTATGACTGTATGAAAATACATGAATATTTTAAGGTTTGAGATATTTATTAGTTATGATGGTTCAATTTATTTTCCACTACTTGATTCTTTATAAGGTGATTTTTATTATGATCATAGAGCATACATGAGGCTATATGGGTCTCGTCCTTGGTGTCACGATTGTGTCAGAACAAAATGTTACAATATGGAACCATCCATTTTCTTATATTTGATTTTGATATTTGGAAATATTGGTATAAATGATAAATAGTGATCAAAACTTGATAAGTAAACATTTGTCTGACCAAAAAATTTATAGTGGAAGTTCAAGTTACCAAGCAGTATGGAATAAGATTTATATTCAATGGATTATTGTTTGGTTGATTTTTTTAGGCTCTAGAATATATGTTTTCTTTTTAACTTATACATCATTAATGGAATTTACCACCACTATAACCATTTTATGATTTTTAGATTCTTCTATAAGTTTTCAATGGTATTACAAATAAAACTCCTTAATGAAAACTTATTTTAATGCGATTCTTTCATTTTTTTATTCTTTAAAATATATGAATTTATTAAAAAAATAATATTTCTAATGAATTGGTATCTTATTAATTTTGTGCATTAAAATTCTCTTGAAACATTATCTTTCTTATGATCATCATTCATTGTACATTATATATCTCTCTTAAATATTCATATTATTTGTATCATGGATATTCTTATTGCCTAAATCATATACCATTTCTACAAATGGTGTTTTACTATGAAATTTATTTGATTGTATGGGGAAATATCAATATTCCATATTCATTACTCAGTACAAATATTTTTTTATAAGACATATTGTTTGCGAATTTAATTAATCATTCAATATATGAGGAATGAATTGGACAAGAAGTGATGGGTAAGGTTATAAATATCCCCCCAGTGCATTAACATGTCTCATGAGAAAAATCAGTTGGCTAGACATATTAAATGGGTTTTTGGTATATACCTACCCATTTATTAAACTATTTTGGCATAAGGCTTTAATGATAAAGATATCCTATTGTATGAGATCGTGGTGTCAAACATTGATAATTTCATTCACTGAGAATTCAGTTATTATTATCCATGATATTTATGCATTGATATTATCCATGAATGCATTTCATGATCAAGTTATTGATTAAATGACATGTTTTTTTTCCAGTTATTTACCTTGCCATATTGATTATGTATTATTATCTTGTGATAGATTCCATTACATGTAACCCTTACTGATCATTTAAGCTCACCCTTATTTTATTTTCCTTCCTTGGGATATGAAGAAGTAATCTTTGAATAAGTTAAAGGATGAAAATTGTTTATTATTACTACGTTTTATATTTTTTTAATGTAAAAAAATGGGAATCGTGTATGTATTTAGTTCTTCAAGAATATTAAACTGTATCCCCAAGCATTTTCCAACGAGCCCATACCCAAGTGGTAAGGGCTCCTGCTTGGCATCCATGAGACCCGGGTTCAAAACCGGGTGGAGGCGAATTTCCGGGTTACTATAGCAGGGCTGTAGAAGCACTGTAGCAGTACTGTAGCAGTTACTGTTCGATACTGTAGCAACCGGAACTATTCACTCGATTTGGGCCTTTTGGCCACCAGTTTGGACCTATGGGTCTCTAGGTCCTTCGGGTCATCAAAGGCCTTGGCCTTCGGGTCACGTAAGCCATGAAGTAGCCCAGTTCACACAGAACATGCCCCAGAAGAGGATCAGAGCAACAAGAGTAGCAGCCACCAGATGCAGAGCTAACCGGATTGGAAGAATGAGAGGGTATGACGGCCACCATCGGGACCAGGCACCATGCAGCTTTGTACGGGGCAATGCTAGCCGATCAGTAATGCAAGGTGGGAGCTAGGTGATCAATGACGCAGAAAGATGGGGAGGGGCAGTTCAAGTGGGCTGGGCCTACGGGTCATGTATTGGGCATGGTATGCCTCTGGGCCTTCGGGTCATGTATTGCGGGTTTGTCAGGCCTTGTGCCTTGGGCCTACGGGTCATGTACGGGTTCCCCTTCAACCCTTAAAAGGGGGATTATCCATAATAAAATAAAAAAGAAGGCCTTTGGGCCATTCGGACTATCCCAAAGAATTTTTATTCTTTCTCAAGGTGCCCTCATTTTTTTTATTAACAAAAACATATTTAAGGGAGATATTCTTCCATACCAAATCAGGATGATCCCCCATTGCATCTCCCACCTCATGTTTGCCGACAACATGATCATATTTATGAATGCCAGAAAAAATCAGTTTGAGGCTTGAATAGGGTCCTTGGTGAGTACTACCATTGGAGTGGCCAGATCATTAATAGGGAAAAGAGTATCCTCTATATCTCAAATAGATTCTTGGACAGACGGGTTAAATCCTCGTGCAATAGCATGGAAATGGATAGAGGAATCTTTCCAATGGTGTTTATAGGCACTCCAATTTCTTTAGGAAGGCTTTGTATTCGTCACTTTGACCAAATCATGATAAGGATCATGGGCCGAGTTATGAATTGGAAAAACCATTTCTTATCTTTTGGAGGCAGGATAATGTTGGTTAACAACGTCCTCATGGCCATTCCCATTCATGATCTTGAAGCTATAAAAGTTCAAAAGGGGGTTATTAATACTATTTATAGGATTTTGGAAGGTTTTATTTGGGATTATCTCTTGGAAGGTAAGCGACACTGGGTTTCCTGGGCCAAGATGGAAAGACCGATTTAGGAAGGGGGCATCAATGTAAATAAACTCTCTAACACTTTCCATTACATGCATGAAAAGATAACATGTGAGGATTTAGAGGAGTTCACTATACGGGAAAAGGTTATGTCTAATAGATACAGAGGTGATGAGCGGGCATGCTTCTCCTTTATGTTTAATGAATTTTCCTCACATCTCTACCCTAAATCCTCTAATTCGTTGGATCATGGGGAAAGGTGATATCCTATTTTGGCACCATAATTAGGCAGGTTCAAAGATTACTTTACTGGGTTTTCCATCTTTATGAATCTCTTTTAGGGAGGCTATCATTCACCCGCTGTTTACTAGGGTTGTCCTGGATAAAGACTAGCAAGATCTTTTGGACCTCATTAACATGAACACTAAACCTAAAAAATGTGTATTTATAACCCCAAATTAGAGGGCCTTATCTGTGAGGTACTTTTGAAGGGATACGATCACCCGAGAAAATTTTTATAGATGGAGAGAAACTCTATGGTTCAATATGATCCCTACAAAGTATAATTTCCTAAATTGGAGAATAAGGAACCATACAGTGCCTACCGATGACAATATTAAAAGAAATGGAATTTACCTAGCCTCTAGGTGCACGTGATGTAAGGATCATTGGGAGGAGAGTTTGAACAATTTATTATTAGATGGTGATTGGGTGAGAGATATATGGGGATTCTTTGGTGAGTTTACTACTTTCTCATCACAGAAGTTTCTTAGTGTATCCTTTCTAGAGAGTTGGTTTTATGGTGTGGGATATTCAAGTCCCAAAAAGTTGGCATGGGTTGTTGTGCTGAATACTATCTGCTGGTGTATTTGGAAAGCTATAAATAGGGCTTGCTATGAGAATTTTTTCACAACACGAGAGTCTCTTATCTTTAGAACAATGAACTTACTCATCGACATGGTTATACTATTTAATAACTGACATGACGCCTGCATTCTAAGACTGCTGTAGGTGAGTAGTCCTCCTGACCAATCCATTTGTGATAACTCATAGGGCCACTAGGTTCGTCGGCGTCCTCCCTTTACGGGCCTCAAGTTGAACACAGATGAATCTTATAACTTGGGGGAACCAGGGTTTCTGTGATTCTAGAATTTTAAACTCATTTCAGTCATGGACACTCCCTTTACAAGGAAGATAAGTATATGCTCACTATTTTAAGTTTATGCAGTCAAAATAATTTAGCTCTCACAGAAGTGGAAATAGAGTCCATAATTTTATACAACTCTCTTCATGGAAAAAGAACTATCCCATGGTCAATCTCATATATTTTTAGAAATTTCATAATCCTTATCAACAACAATATCAATTTTTTTACACCTAGCATGAGGGAAACAAGGTCATGAACCATCTTGCATCCATGGCGTACCAAGGACCCTATGTTACCTGCTTCTCATGAATGAACTTCTTAAGGCCCAAGGGGGAGAACCTTGTAAGAGGGGATTCCCTCACACTACACTATTTTAGGCCTCCCTAGTCTTTTGTTGTGTTTTTTTTCTCCATTTGTTTTCATATTTCTTCAAATAAATAAATTATGATGAGATTCAATCGCTTGTAACTTATGCTAATGTAATAAAGTAGCCACCGAATTTGGGTTACTGGAGTTAGGGTCTTTATAACTTTGATAATGGTTACATCATATCAAAATTTTTATTCATGATATAAATATCATATATGTTCATTATATTCATATTTAAAATCATCCACAAAAGTTAAATTAGATAAATAAATTACACCATTCATGGAGATGGTAGGTCACACATACACATGAATGTTGTTTTCACTTTTTGATAGATGGAACAAAAGAAAGGTAAATAATAATTTGCCTTCCTAGAATAATTATTATATCATATTTATCATATATATTAATTAAATCTATCCTTATTACTATCTAGTTAAATTAGAAATGATAAACAAATCACAACACGTACGCACAAGCGATATTATTGTTTTCTAATAAATGGAAAGAAAGTGGATAATGGTTGTTGACTCATCATAATAAAAAATATTATATTTAAGATACTTAATTAATTATTTTATAATTTATAAACAATATTTAGAGAAGGTATAATAAGAAATAATATTGAAAATTCCCAGTTAAGAGTTATAACAATTCATTGAGAAACCTTCTTTGGATTACACCTTAAGCCTTGAAAGGATGATCTTTTGGAAAGACCAGAAGCTCTAGGATGTGTTTAAGGAATATCAGATAATATTAGGGTATTTATTGACCAATATATAAGGCTAAAACATTATGAATAATAAATTAGAGGAGGTTCTCTTTATAAGTGAGGGGGAGGCACTCCTGAAATTACTTAAAGTGTTAAATTGATATAAATTATTTTTTATGAAAAAATGGATCCAAAAAAATATAATTATAAAATAATTTTATAATTATTCTAAATCCTCTCATTAAATAAAATTTTAAAAAGGTTTGGTTATTTTTTTACCATTATCTCTTAGTTTTAACCCTCATTAACCCTTTTGATAATTATCGTAATATCAGAGTTTTCTACTCTTTAAGGGGAAAATGTATTTTAAATAGACCATGGTTGATATTCTCAATAATATATCATTTAATTGGATGAATATAGTTTTTTTATTAATTTTAAATCATTTAATAGAATATTATTTATTATAAAATATCATTAATGTCATTTTTGGAACTATTCATTTAATTTGACTTTGAAAACAACATGACTGCAAATAAATTTGAATATAAACCTATCAAACATACCTAATATGTTATATTTTTCTATAAAGTTCATAAAAAACTATAAATTACTCAAAAAATTACTTTTAGAGTTTTTAAAACCATTTACTTAACTTTTCTACTATTTGCACAAGCATTGTGTCGGTGTTGTGTAAGCATTTAAGCTAATTATTTCATCACTAAAAATTAAAAATAAATTACCATGATAAAAATAATGCATATTTAAAATAATAATTTAGAACTGAACATAATTTTTTTTATCCCGATAACAAAATATTTTATATATTAAAATTAAGGAAGTGGAATTTTTGACTTTATCTTTTACTAACATTATAAAGGTCAAAATCAAAGTTAAAAGACAAAAAAATTACTATAGTTACTATTTATATTGACCAAAAATAAAAGGGAACTATTTATAAAATCTATATAAAATAATTACAAATATACAATATATTTTTCAAGATTCAATTTCTAGAAGTGACATAAATTAATTTAAGATAAAAACACAAAACGCAATGAAAAACAGTTTTTCATAAAAATGCATTTTTAAGTATAAAAATATTTTTATACCAAATTCAACCATAAAATTGATTCTAATAAACTTAATTAGATTATTTATAACATAATATAACTAATTTTACTTTGAAACCATTTTAAAATAAAATATAACTTTTTAAATTCTTAAAACAAAAATACAATTTTTAATAAAAATCAGTATTTTTCAGTATTCATTAGAAAATAAATCTTTTTAGAAAAATCCAAAAAATCCACACTAAGATAATTTCGATATGATATTTTAAAAATATATATAATTTTTATCAAATTAAATTTTTAAAAGTTCCAAAAAATAATTATAATATTCACTCCCAAAAGTAATAAAACCCATTTTTGAAGAAAATCTATTTTTAGAGAATAAAATGACTTTGATAAAAATTGAGTGCTTATTTATTAATAATTAATTAATAAATTTTTATTGAGTAAGATATTTATATATATTTCATAATGTTCGAAATCTGATTCATACCTGTAAATTGAACGGCTAGGTGATAACTATCACATAATAATATTCTAATAGTATAACGTGGTTTGTTTAAACTTGGTGTTACGTGTAAAGAAAATTATCAAAGAAATGAAATTTATTTATAAATAAATATATCATAAAATCTCAGGTGTTACAATTATTGTCATTGTAACATGGTATACATATCTTAAAGAAAATGTGTCCTCAGACAAAAGATGGTGGATAGATAATGAGCATGATTCCTTACACATTAGTGATAGGATTTGTCATTTATATCATATTATATACCATGCTTGATGTTTCTTATTCCTTTAGCATTATAATGACCTAATTTTTTTTAATAGAATAAATATTATTTTATAATTACTATTTGATTATGAGCACATAAAAAGACTATTACATTTCATAAGAACATTACACATCATGCGTAAATATAGACTAGTACAACTAGGGATAATAGAGGGATATAGACTTGGAAGAATAATACATTCACTAAAAAAACTCCATAGTATTTAATTCCCCAAGAAGATCTCCCCTTCCATAAATATTATAAAAATAAATAGAATTGTTAGAAAAATATTTGACATTATTAAAGGATGTGTAAGAAACCTTATAAGTGAAATAGTGAATGATAAAGAGAGAATGATGACATATATACAGGGAAATATGGTCATTCAAAATGAGGAAAATTGGCCAATATGGCCAATGGGCATTATAACCATTAACCAATAAGACAGTTGGTCATTATTATTGTTGGTTACGTAGACGCATTTAAGTGACTATTGAGATTATTTAATGATATAATCAAAATTGTATATTTTGCTAAAAATATGTTTTATAGAAAATTTAGAAGTTTTAGATAAAATTTATTTTCATTAAATAATATTATAAAATAATTTTTACAAAATAGTATATTTTAATGAATTCTTAAGTAATTTTTATAATGGACTAATAGTTTATTATGTCATAAGAACTGTTAATTTTCAATAAATAGGTATTTTTTTATTTAAAAGTTCAATTTATAATAATTTTTAAAATTATCTTAATAAATAAATATAATTTTTTAATTCATAATATTTATATTATCTTAGGATGAATTTATGGTAATTTTAAAAAAAAATTGTTTTTTTGGGTTAGAAAGTGAAAATAATGTTTTTTACAAAATACAATAACTATTTTGATATAATTCAAATATGATCATGATTTAAAATTTATTAATCCATATTATTGTTCAAAAATTATTTAAGTAATAACATAATACATAATATATTACATTTAGAAACACATGCATGGCATTTTGAAAACCACAATTTTATCTTTTCTAAAAAAATGTTTTTACAAGTTATACATGTATCATATTAAAATTAACTTTTATCACAATTATAAATTTAATTAGGTAAAATGGATTAATTTTTTTTAATTATAAGGTTAAAATTAGGTAATAAGGTCATTTTCATTTTTAGGCACAAAAACAATTTACCGTGGTAAAAGAGTTGTCGTGTATAGGTAAAATAATGTAAAAGGTTAAAATTAAAAGGTAAAGACTTAAGAAAACTAAAAATTAAATAATTAAATGGGTATTTAAGGTTTCATAACATCGTTAACCAAAATTTACAACATTAATTATCAACAAAATTCTTTGAAATTAATCCCACCCCAAAGTGGTTAGCTTTAAATATAAATAATCATTATTTAATCACTTAAATTCACTTCTCAAGTATAAATACCCCCCATTCCCTCATCAATCTCCAAAAAAATCTATTGATCATGTATATTCTCTAAATTAACCAATTAATAGTCTCTATAATGTGTTTTTAATGTTATAAGGAGCCTCTCTCTAGCTTTAAGAAGCATCCTCCCAAGGTAAGGGATTTATTCCTCCACCTTTTCAATTCAAGTACTTATTTCATATATGTCTTTTTATTCCCAATTTACTATGTTTTCAAGTGTTTATAAACACCCCATTTATTTTATATATGATGTTTTTTAATGATAGGTTTCTTTTCCCTCTCATTAAACCCATTAGAAAACCCATTTTGTATACCCGTTACATTACAAAAATAAACCCTCGATTTTCCAAGCTATATTTTCATGCCATAAATACCCAACCATGTTTTTATTCAAGGGTATTAATTATAATGTAACTTTAAAAAATTGATTGGGGATCTCCATTTAGGAAACACACATTCCCTACTCATTGGTTAGAAATGATATGAACTTCTAATTTTTAATCAATGTGGCACACATAATATTAAAAATATGAAAGGTGTGACCTGATAGCACTACAATACATTTGGTAAAGAATTAATCTCTAGAGATGAAATGTCCATGATACCTTGGAATCATTACTTGGTAATTTTTTTGACACCTTGGTCAAAATCCTTTCTAATATGTGTTAAGACACCTTAGTAGATGAGTTACGATGATATGTTTATGAATGTATTAATGTTTATGTTGTTACCATTGGAGTTGGTCTCGTAGGACCAACTGTTTGTACTTTTATTACATGAATATTAAATGTATTGAATATTAATAAAACTTCTTATTATATATATTTTTTTCTGCATGAATCTAATGTAATAATGTCCTAAAGTATATGTCACATTGATAATGTCACAGTAGTTCCCCTCTATGATGAGAACCTTGATGTGCTATGAAGATATTCTCAAATAATGTTTTGTAGTTGGATAACATACTATGATGGGACACATAATACATAGAATGTCAAACATGAGTACTCATAATCAGATGAGGATTTTATCATGAAGTTATCACTTGGAAATATCCAAGACGAGAGATTATGAGAACAGACCCTCCAATAGGAATTCCACATGTTTTTGGTGTCATCAGATATTCCTATCTACAAGCATGTGTTATGATCCTTAGACTTTAAGATTATAATTAATGCATGTTATAACTCGTGTACTTAGATTTATTTCATAAACCATGATGATAATTGTTCATGGCGAAGTTAGATACATTGGTTTCATCATGAGTGATGTTCCATTAATGAATAAGTTGAGGAAGGATTTGTCCCTTCCATCTTTATGGAAGCTGATATCCGGGCCCATTGATTGGAATAAAACCATCACATTAAATTCCATGTCCATGGTGTAAGGATGAGTTTATTTAAGATAATCAAATAAAGTCATATCGATCATATAGATTGGTGACACAAATGTGAAACTGGTTTTATGAGATATTGTGACAAAGAGATTGTATTATACAGTGAGCATTCGTATGTGGTTGTTGACGTTACGACATTAATTTCTTTATCTTGAGTGCCTTGAACAGTTACTAGACAGTAATCTTAGACTTTAATCAAGTCCTCTTAATGCCAATGAGAAATAATCCTAGAGGGTCACACACTAAGTGTTTCCATTGATCTCAATTAAATTTTATTTGAGTTTAATTAATAGAATAAATATTATTCTCAAGTTTGATGAATAATTTTATTCATGTTATATTGATAAAATAAATTAAATAAATATTTATTCTATGGCTTGTGAATAAAATATTTATTTTATTTATTGAATATTTTAATAAATATTTATTCGTTAGATTGTTAATAAAATATTTATTTATGAATAAAATATTTATTTGACTATTCAATAAATGCTAGAGGAGTTCGAATGAACCAAGACCGAGTCCAGTGACAAATATCAATTAACAAGACCATTACATAATATTTATTATTGGTCAAGTTGGCATGCACCATAAAATAATAATTATATAATTATTATTATATAGTATGAGATTTATTAAAGTTAATAAATATTATTTAATGGTTGGTATGAAATTAAATAATATTTTCACTCAAATATGAAATCTATAAATTGATGGATATGTCTATTATCTAGAGCTTCTGGAATTGAGAATAGATAATTTTTGCGAACAATAAATTATCTCTCAACTCCTCCTCTCTCCTTCTCAAGAACAAGAAGTACAAGAGAGATTTGTTTAAGGCTGAATAACGAGTGATCAATAACAAAAAACACATGTCATTTGACTTGATGTGCTAGCACCCATAGATCGAGTGGTGTTTCTCAGAGAGAATAGAAGCACATTTTCATCATCACTAGAGGGATTCTATAATGATACAAGTTTGACGTACATGGTCATTACATTACTTTTTCAGAATACTTAATACATTACACAAAAAGACACCCAAAGACCATATTAGTTTAGTTCCTTTGGAAACTTGGAACACATTCTTATAATTTAGTGAAAGATCTTCAACATCACCCATAAATAACTTCCCCTTTATTTTTCCTACCTAAAACCATTCTTTATATCTTGAAGAAAAGAAAACATATGAAAAGGGTGAGATCAGATGCTCAGTAATGGTAAACAAGGAAAATATCAAACAAAAAATGAACATAAGACTGTAATAACATAAACATAACTTTTGGAAATCATACCATGTATAAAATATATCAAAATCTTGAGTCATGGAATAAATCTTTGTATTTCATAAGGCATAAATCATAAAGGAACATGAGCCATGAGAAAATAACATTATCTTAAAACATGGAATTATGGAAAACACATAAGCATAAAAAATCATTTCTATATTAACCAAGGATTATTTATAAGACCATCATAGTGGAAAAATTCCTTTACTAAAATGAGTTCACTCCTCGTTCTAGCCCTGTATTACTGAATTGGGTTTACTTACCGTTCCAACCCTATATTACTAAACCAAGATCATTTCCTATTCCAGTCCTATATATATCATGAGATATAAATATTTAACTAATGCATTAAAGGGAGATATAGGTCCCGACCACATCATACTCAAATCATTCTTACGTGTGCCAAAAAAACATAAAAATCATTCATCAAAGCATAACCTAAGGAATAAATTGGGTTTCTTAAACATCATTTCATAGTAACATAATCCATGTAAAGCAAATGGATTTCATAAATAATATTCTATCATAAACACAATAAATCCATTAGAACAATAGGTATAATATACTTGAAACAGAACCCTATCAAATAATTCCATCTTAGATTGAAAATAATTTTTATATAACACTTGAAATTAATTCTTGAGGAAAATATATTTTCTTCTTCAAAAATGTCTTCTTTTATTAATATGCTGTGAAATTTTAAAAGAAAAAATTTTACTAGAAAATAACCATGTAATATTGTAAGGTAAGATTCAAGATAATAAGGAATCAATAAAGTGTAAAAATCTATTCATGTCGTATAAGTTAAAATAAAACATTGTTCTCGTAATTTTGTCGAAAAAGTCAAAAAGTACCTCATTATGAAAACAAAAAAATATTCCTTTCAAATCATTTAATAAAAAATAATACATGGGTAAAAATGAATTTAAACAATTTATGAGGAATAATAATAATATTTTGAGATACATTTTTAATAAATATGGACATGTATGACAAATATTCCCCAGTAGATACTAATATAAAAACAATCCTGGATAAAAATGAGATCGCAAAATTAACCATTAACTTAGTCCAGGTTCCTTTATATGTATCATAAACTCCTGTATAATGGATTAAATAATTTTATTAACTTATTCTAGAAAAATAGTTACATTTATGATATCATATATTATCATATTAACACCCATTTAATAATATTTCATTATTACGCTTCTTTTGAGTGTAAAATGCTTCATTTTCTTATGCATGTTTGGTCGAATAAGTTATGATTATTCATTATAGGTTATAGTTATATCATTTAAATAATTAAATTAATATAATATATATCATATTTACTCATTCTATACATTTATATAATTCATTATTTAATGGAGATCATATAGAATGAATCACATTCCATCGTGGAGACGGTAGGTCGTACGTACGCACAAGCGATGATATTATTCCCATAATTGTGAAATGGTATAGAAATGGATGGTATATATTTTTTCAAATAATAAATATAATTTTATAATAATAATATATAGTTATTATTTCCATCATTATACCCATTCAATTAATGTGGTGGTGAACAGATTACACCGCGACGTGGAGACAGTAAACCGTACTTATGCACACATAGTGACTTTATTTTTCATAAGATGGATAGAAGGTGGAATATGGTTATTAAATAACCATAATAACATTTCATTATATAGGTTATACTTGATTTATTAATTTAAAATGTAAAAAAATCATGAAGAGGAAGTAGAAGAAGAAATAAGTTTGAAAGAATTGGTAGAGGAGATTACCTCTTCTTCAACGTGCTCCCTTTATATCTCCTCTTAAATGCAATAAAGTTGGTCTTTTGAGAATACCATAACCTATATAATGTTTTTAAGAAATTTTATAAGGTAAATTTATAGGGTATTTATTATATTTAAGGCTGAATTAGTTGTGAATAAATTATAGAGGATGTGCCCTTTTATAATTGAGGTGAGGGGCACTTTTGGAAACTCAAAAAATATTAAATTAATATAAATTAATTTTTAAATATAAATAACTCAAAATTTAGTTATGTAAAATATAATATGATTATGGTACTTAATACTCTCAAAAAATAATTTTTATGCATGTTTTTATTTCATTTTAAACCTTATCATTTTCTTTTACCCTTAATTATTCTCTTTAAATTTTAATTGTGGTAACAACATTTTAAATATAGAGATTATAAATTTAACTTACATGAGATCCATTTACCATAAATAGACACTTTATTAACATTTATAACTTATAAAAATCACATTTTAATTTTTTAAATTTTTTTATGATTTTTAAATAATTTAATAAAATATCATTTTTATAAAACATCAATAGTGTTGATTTTGACTCTATTCATTTCATTGAATTTAAATAAAATCTAAATATAAATATAACTTCTAAAAAAACCATTTAATAGACTTATAATATATCATATGAACCTAAAAAATTCGTTTAGTCCCCTAATTAACTCAAATTATATTTATTTTAATATTATTCATATCATTTATTTAATATTTATATTAATAAAATAATTACTGTATAACTGTTGTGTCAGTATTTATGGTAATTATTTAATCTCTAATTTTTTTAAATAAATTTCCATGATATATATAATTTAATTATATTTCTAGAGACTATTTATTATCTAAGTTTTACCATCTTTATCACCATATTAAAATTATTATACTTATAAGAAATAAAAGGGTGAGATTTTGTCACTTTCATGTCACTTTCTTTTATTTTAATAATATTTATATCATTTTCCTAAAAAAAATTCCATTAAATGATTCAATTAATATCCTTAAGTGTAAAGGGTTGATGTTTAATCATCCAATAGTATTTTATTATGTGTTTGGGTAATTGTATTTCCCTTATCATATTATTTTGTTACTTAAATTACCTGATTTACCTTTAACTACGTCAAATAAAAATTAACACAGTTACTATTCATAATATCCAAAAATAAAAGTTACCTATTAACATAACTTTTACCCAATTATTCCAAATATTGAATCCATTATTCAAAATTTAAAACAGAGAAGTTGCAATAATTAATTTAAAATTAATCCCATTGACAAAATGAGAAAACAAAATTTTAAAAAGTAAAAACCATCAAAAGATTGACATGTATTTATATCAAATTTTAGTGTGAAAATACTTAAAATGACCAAAATTAGATTAAATGATAAAACTTAATCTAATTATACTTTAAACCCAATTAAAAGGATAATCTATCAATATAAATAAATTAGATGAAAAGGTAGTTTTGAATTAAAATGCAGTATTTTTCACTATTTATTTAAATTTGAAAATTATTATAAAAATAAAAAAAATTTATCCAAACTAAATTTTGATGTCCCAATTACAAATAATAAGTTTCTTTTTCCAAATATAACTTATAAAATTGTCAAAAACTATATTTAAAATGGTTTCTCCATCAAAAGGCAGTAAACATGTCTTTTTGAAAAATAATCCTTTTATCTGAAAAATTGAATTTGATCTTATATCATGTATAGAAAACATATAAGATGGATTTTAAACATTAAATTAAATATATTAAATATATATTTCATTAATAAAATCCATCAAGAGTGATTTTATTATGTTGTAAACTCAATAGTTTTTATAAAAACATTTCATTTTATTTAAAAAGGGTTTTATTTTCATTTATAATTAATTTCTCAACAAAGAATTAATTATATATACATGTGTAAAGAATAATTTCATAATTTAGTTAATATTGATCATATCCACCATTATAGTAGCTAGGTTTTATTAGGTAACATGATAATATTTAGTTGTTCACTTAAACTCGATCTTGCGTAAAATAAATTCTATCAAAAGAACTTAAAATTGTGTGAAACACAATCCAAGCATAGTGTTGCATATACCTCAAGCTAATATGGTGTTGCATATAGTGAATGCTTATCTTGGTGTATCATAAAACACAAGACATCAAAGAAATTAAAAAATATATCTCATAAAAATCTCAGGGTATTACATTATACACCCTTAAAATGAATTTCTCCCTCGAAATTTGTCTGGGGTTTTAAAGGATTAATACGTGAAATTTTATTTTATAGAAACCCACATCATAAAAACAAGGACTAAAACTTTATTTTAAAAGGAATTTTAGAAACATAATGGTAACCCAAATTTACTAATAATTGGGTTTATACCTAGGAGAATATAGGTGGAAAGTGAAAACATAGATATGGAAGAAAAACCGAACTATCAGGTTATGATGGAGAGTGATAGAGAATATCATTAAGAGAAAGTTAACAATAAAAATCCATAAATCAGTGATGATCTAAGGGACCATATGATTCATTGGTAAATAAGGTACTAGGATAACATTTTTGGTTTCAAGATCCCTTCCATAGAGTTGAATAATGAGAAGTAATACTTACTTGATTAAGTATAATCTCATCCTTTCATTGTGACTTGATCAATTTCCTATTCATCTCTTATTCCAAGAAATGAATGTGAACTTGTCATTAATTAAGTATTAAAATATCATGAGGTCCATAAATATAATTATAGATCATTACATCTATCTTTATCACAACAAAAATGTTAGAACAAGTTATCAAATATGAATAAGTCCACCTATGGTGAGGTAATACTAAAACTTCATCCGAAGTTTAACTTAAACTTTCCATAAATTGATAACCTTACAATCCTTATGAAATTTGAAAATACAAAAATTTAGAAATAGGTTCACTAACTTGGCTTAACATATATCCCCCATATATCATAAGGTATCTCTTGTTGGTCACATTCCAAAAATGTGAATTCCTTCATCATGTATTTTCTTGACACATGGTAATAACTTGAATTATCATAGAACCTTAGTGAAAACGTGAATGCTTTCAAAAATTAAGTCTTTCCACATACCATAAATTCCAAAAATTAAATATACTCAATCCATGATATCATTAATCACTTTTTCATTATATCAGTCCCAAGGTCATTAATACTATCAAATATATATTTATTTCCATATCACAACAATATGCACATATTAAGGGTTATCCTTCCCATAATGTGTTTTCCAAAAAAAATATCTGGATCACTTTTCATGGTTATCGATACCACTCAACATATACTCTTAAATACATAAGGAAAAACCAAAGTGGACCAATACATAGATATTTCATTATATCGTAAAAGTGATTCTATAACATTATTCTAGAATCCCATTACATAAAAACTCAATCATTCCACCACTTCATTGTCATAATATACATTGAAAATAGTGATTTCATGTTATTTTCCTTGTTCTTTGGCCTTAAGAGGTTTCTGACGTCAATCATCATTAATAGCCCTTAGGTTAGGGAATTTGTTAGAATAATGCCCCATTTACTTGCACTTATAGCATTGAAAGTGTGGGAGGTTCATTATGTGTAACCTTTTCTCTATTCTCATAATTAGATATCTTTTTCCCATTACCTTGAAAATTACTTGCCTATTGACCTTCTTTACTACACTTGAAACATTTACTAGTCCCCTTAAGATAATCTCCACCATGCTTCTTTCCATACTTTGAACATAAGGAAACACCCATCTTCTTTTCACCATGGTTTTGATATTTTTCCTTGAACTCCATATTTAGTTTCTTTTCAAAACAATGAAATTAATTTGTAACCCTAAATTCCATTTCTACCTTGATATAATAATGAAAAATTTATTCATAGATACTAAAGTCTCTTATGGCTAACACCCTTTGAAGACTTGGTTTTAAGCCACTGAATAATCGATCAACTTTACTTTTAGGTTGGATGAAAAAGCTAGAAACATTACTTTCAAGTCTTGTAAAATTTTCCTCATAGGTACCAATAGATTCATCATTATTTTTTTAAGATCAAGGAACTCCTTTTACATCTTTATACAAATAATACAAATAAATTACTTATTGAAAAATATGTTCTTGAACTTGCCCCATTCCATGGATTCAATTTCATATTGCTGCCTCATATTCTTGATTAGAGTCCACCATTGGTCTTCTTTGCCTTCTAAATGATAAATAAGAAAAATGAATTTTTCATGTTCTAAACAGTGAAGTATGGAAAATATATTTTCAATGGTACTGATCCATTGTTCAGCAATAAGTGGATCAAAAGACCCATCGAAAGAAGGTGGACATTTCCTCATGAAGGACTCAATAGAATATTGTTCCCTTCTCTACTCATTTGGAAGTCTAGATTGATTCATAGCTTGTGTAAGTATAACAATAAGATTTTTCATTCCAGATCCTATAACATTTGGTTGTTTAGAAGAATAATCACTTCATTTTCCATTGCATTGATCATTAACATGGTTCCTTTGGGTTCCATCCATTATCTAAAACTCAAAAAGAATGGTGTGAGAGGAAAAAATCATACTAGGAAAACAACATAATCAAGGGGGAGTACTTTCAATCTCTAACATATTAGGTTTATTACTAAGTTAACCATGATCATTACCAAAATTATAGGATTCTATTCTATACTTATACTTATCCTTAGGGACATCCCTAGACATACCTTAGAAATATCTCAAGGGATCTCACTAAATTTTTCTCATCTCTATTTCCAAAGGTCACTTTGATACCAACTACAACGACCCAAGCTCAATGTACATGAAAATTTCATTAATTTTGTGGAATACTTAATAAATTACACAAAAAGACACCCAAAGACCGTATTAGTTTAGTAACTTTGGAAAATTGGAACACATTCTTCTAATTTGGTAAAAGATATCCAACATCACTGATAAAGATCTTCCCCTTTAGTTTTCCTACCTAAAATCTTTCTTTATATCCTAGGGAAAATATAGCATATGAAAAGGGTGAGATCAGATGCTCAGTAAGGGTAAAAAAAGAAAATATCAAACAAAACATAAGCATAAGAAAGTAGTAACATGAACATAACTTTTGAAAATCATACCATGTATAACATATATCAAAATCTTGAGTCATGAAATAAATCTTGGTAGGGAAGGTGGAGCCTATGAGCAGCGTTTTTCTTCTAATCCACGGCGACTAGGGTTTCTTCTCATTTCGATCTCCCCTTCCCCCTCCAACCTGGTTCTGTTTGTGGATGATGCGCCTGGGTTTTGGTTGGTGGCGTTGAGTCCCTAAGAGATGACTTGGCGTCGTTTGCTTCCTCTTGTCGTCGAAGAATCTCAGTGCGGATCGGGAGTTTTCTTTTGACTTTAGCGAAGCGTCCAGGGTCGACGTGACATTCCCAGCAGAACGACGAAGCTCAGCCTAGCGCGGTTCGCCCTTCCATCGACGAAGAGGCTCGGTGCGAACTTGGGCCGGTGTTCTTCCCCGTCTGGCACATTTAGGTGTGGCTCCATGGTTGGGCGGTGTGCTTCGAATCGTCTGGCGATTTGGTGCGGCTTCAAAGTTGGGTCGGTGCACTTGGATCTTCCAGCTTCGTCAGAGCGTCCTAGGTTTCTCGGCTCGTCCAGCTCGACCAGGTGCGGTTTTCCAGCCAAATCTGCAGTTTTTGGAGGGGGGAGGTCTGGGTTGCGGATTCTTTAGGATTACAAGTTTTAATTCAGGTTATGCTGTGATCTGTTTCTTCTGGTTAAATACGGTTTTGGTGTTCTGGTTCGACATGGTTGGTTCTTCTCTAGCCTTTCCTGCTACTCATTTCTGTGAGGTTTCTGAACCTGATGAGGGTGCATCCATGGTTTTAATCACAATAGACTCATTCCTAGAGCAGCGCTTCTGTTTCAGGTTAACCTTGATCCCCTCTTTGGTGGCACTCCCTTGGCGTGGGGTCGGGCCACCCAGTTCTAGGTGACGATGGCCTGATCTCACGCCCTTTGGTTTGTCTTCCAGGCTTATGTAACTGTAGTGATAGGGGTGTTTGAGGAGGGTGGCCGAGTTGGTCCAGAATGATCATTGATAGATGCATTTGGATTGGTGATTTTGGTAGAGTGAAAGGTTTCTTTTGTGATGTCTGTTGGTATGGTGATTCTATCAGACTCGACTTGTGGATCAGGCCCCAGAGGAGGTTTTAGAGCCGCCCTTCATCATTGCAGTGCTTTTTGGATTCGGATTTTTGAGAGGGTATGGCGTCATCCATCAGATTGGGCCTGTGCTTTGACACGGGACACTTTCTATCTATTTATATCTACAATGATGGAGTGTTTTTTCATGTTCATATGCTAGGGAGGGGTAGCTCCATGTTTCAGTTTAGTTTGTCTTGCTAGACCTTCAGGTCATGTTTTGTCATAAGTCGATGATGTCTATAGGGTTCCCCCCTTTTTCCCTTAAAATGGGTTTCTATTTTAAATAATAAAAAAAATTAAGGCCTTTGGGCCATTGGATGGAAATAAATCTTGGTAGTTCATAAGGTATAAATCATAAAGGAACATGAGCCATGAGAAAATAACATTATCTTAAAACATGGAATTGTGGAAAACACATAAGCAGAAAAAATAATTTCTTTATTATCCAAGGCTTATTTCCAAGACCATCATAGTGGAAAAATTCATTTACTTAACCGAGTTCACTCCTTATTCTAGCCCTTTATTACTAAACCGAGTTTACTTACCGTTCCAACCCTGTATTACTGAACCGAGATCATTTCCTGTTTTAGTACTATTTATCTCATGAGATATAAATATTTAGCCAATGTATTGGAGGGAGATATAGGTCCCACTAATCTAATACTAAAATCATTCTTACGTATTCCACAAAAACATAAATAATTCATCAAAGCATAACCCAAGGAATAAAATGGGTTTCTTAAACATCATTTCATCATAACATAATCCATATAAAACAAATGGATTTCATAAATTGAATTCCATAAGAAACACAATTAATCCATAGGAATAATAGGTATAGTATACTTGAAACATAACCCTATTAAATAATTTCATCTTAGATGGAAAATAATTTTGATATAACACTTAAAATTAATTATTGAAGAAAATATCCTTTCTTCTTCAAAAACATTTTGTTTTCTTAATATACTGTGCAATGTTAAAAGAAAAAATTTTATTTGAAAATAACATTGTAATATTGTAAGGTAATATTAAATGTAATAAATATTCATGAAAGTGTAAAAATCCATTCATTCTTTATAAGTTAAAATAAAAACATTATTTTCGTACTTTTTTCAGAAAAGTAAAAAAGTACCTCATTAGGAAAATGACAAAAGATTCCTTTAAAACCATTTAATAAAAATTCATACATGGGTAAAAATGAATTTAAAAAATTTATGAGGAATATTAATAATATTTGGAAATGCATTTTTAAGAAACATGGACATTGATGATAAATATTCCCTAGTAGATACTTACGTAAAAACAATCCCAGATGAAAATGAGATTGTGAAATCAACCCTTACCTTAGGTATGGGTTCCTTAATATGTATTAGAAAATAATATATAATGGATTAAATAATGTTATTAAATTATTCTAGAGCCATATTTACATTTATTATATCATATATGATCATATTAACACCCGTTTAATAATATTTCATTATTATGCTTCTTTTGGGTGTTAACTATTTAATTTTCTTATGCATGTTTTGTTGAATAAGTTCTAATTATTCTTCATAGGTTATATTTATATAATTTCCATAATACAATAAATAAAATATATATAATATTTAATCATTATATATATTTATATAATTCATTATTTAATGGATATCATGTAGAATGAATCACATCGCATCATGGAGATAGTAGACCGTACGTATGCACGAGCGATGATATCATTCCCATAATTGTGAAATGGTATGGAAGTGGATGAATTTTTTTTAAATAATCAATATCACGTTATAATATTCATATATATTTATTATTTCCATCATTATACCCATCCAAGTAAGGTGGTGGTGAAAACAGATTACACCACAACGTAGAGATGGTAAGTCGTACGTATGCACACGTGATGATTTCATTTTTCATAGGGTGGATAGAAGGTGGAATATGGTTGTTAAATAACCATAATAACATATAAGTATATATAAGATACTATAGATATTAATTTATAATGGAAACAAATCATGAAGAGGAGTTATAAGAAGAAATAAGTTTGAAAGAATTGGTAGAGGAGATTACCTCCTCTTCGAAGTGCTCTCTTTAGATCTCCTCTTAAAGGCACTAGGGTTGGTGTTTTGAGAAGAAGAAAACCTATAGAATGTGAATAGGGAAGTTTATAATGGAAATTTTCCAGGGATGACCAATCTTTAAGGCTTAATTAATTGTAAATAAATGATGGAAGAGGCACCCTTTTATAATTGAGGCGAGGGCTACTTTTGGAAAATCTAAAAATATTAAATTAATATAAATTAATTTTTAAATCCAAATGAATCCAAATTGAGTTATGTAGAATATAATACGAGGATGATTCGAAATAATCTTATTCAATAATTTTTAGACATGTTTTTATTTCATTTTAAACCTTATAATTTCATTTTACCCATAATTATTCTCTTTTAATTTTAATTGTGGTAACAACATTTTAAATATTAAGAGACTATAAATTTTACTTATATGGGGTAAATTTCTCATAAATGGACACTTAATAAACATTTAGACCTTATAATAGTAACTTTGTAATTTTTAATTATTTTTATGATTTTTAAATAATTTAATAAAATATTATTTTATAAAATATTAATAGTGTCAATTTTGAAACTATTCGTTTAATTGAATTGAAATAAAATCCAAAAATAGAGATAAATTAAAAAAACCATTTAATATATTTATAATATATCATAGTCACCTATAAAATTCATTTAGTCCCTTAATTAATTCAAATTATATTTATTTTAATATTTTTAATATCAATTATTTGATATTTCTATTAACAAAATAATTATTGTATCATTGTTGCGTCAGTATTTATGGTAATTATTTAATCTCTAAAAATTCTAAATAAATTACCATGATTTAGATAATTTTTTTATATTTATTAATACTATTTATTATCGAAGTTTTATCATTATTATCCCAATATTAAAATTATTATACTTATAAGTAATAAGAGGGTGACATTTTGTCACTTCCATGTCACTTTATTTTATTTTAATAATATTTATATCATTTCCCTAAAAAAAGTCCATTAAATGAGTTTATTAATATACTTAGGTGTTAAGGGTCGATTTTTAATCATCTAATAGGATTTTGGTAGGTGTTAGGGTAATTTTATTGTCCTTATCATACTATTTTGTTACATAAATTACCTGATTTACCTTTAACCGTGTTAAATAAAAATTACCATAGTTACTATTCATAGTATCCAAAAATAAAAATAACCTATTAAAATAATTTAGACCCACTGATTCCAAATACAGAATACATTTTTCAAAATTTAAAACATAGAAATTGCAATAATTAATTTAAAATTAATCTCGTCGACAAAACGAGAAAATGAGTTTTTAAAAAGTAAAAACCATTAAAAGATTGACATGTGTTTATATCCAATTTCAATGTGAAAATACTTAAAATGAACAAAATTTGATTAAATTATAAAAAATTAATCTAATTATACTTTAAAACTAATTAAAAACATAATCTAACAATATAAATAAGTTAGATGAAAAAGTAGTTTTGAATTAAAATGCAGTATTTTTCACTATTCATTTAAATTTGAAAATTATCAAAAAAATACCAAAAATTTATAAAAACTAAATTTTTATATCCCTATTCCAAATATTAAGTTTATTTTTCCAAAAATAACTTATAAAAGTGTCAAAAACTATATTTAAAATGGGTTCACCATCAAAAGGGGGTAAAAATGCATTTTTTTGAAAAATACTTCTTTTATCCAAAAAATTGAATTTGTTTTTATATAATGTCTATAAAACATATAATATGAATTTAAAACATTAAATTTAATATATTAAATATACATTTCATTAATAAAATCCATCAAGAGTGATTTTATTATGTTTTAAACGCAATAGTTTTTCAAAAAAATATTTTCTTTTATTTAAAAATGGTTTTTATTTTCATTTATAATTAATTTCTCAATAAAGAATTAATTATATACACATGTGCAAAGAATACTTTCATAATTCAGTTAATATTTTTTATATTCATCATTATAATTTCTAGGTTTTATAAGGTAACATAACAATACTTAATTGTTCTCTTAAACTCGGTCTTACGTAAAATGAATTCTATTAAAAGAACTTGAAATTGCATGTAACACAATCCAAGCATAGTGTTGTGTATACTGAAAGATCATCTGATTTTTCATGTAGTGAAATCTTATCTTGGTGTATCATACAACACAAGACATCAAATAAATTTAAAAAAATATATCTCATAAAAATCTCAAGGTGTTATAGATTGTATCCTGGATCCTTATAGCACAATGAAGGTAATATGAAAGTGTCTTTTTGGATGATCAAAATCCACCAACGAAGAAAGTTCCTATGCCCAGGTATTTATTTATTCAAATATTAAATAAATTAATTATAAATTTTATGTGAAATATCCTCACTCTTGGTGTTAGGCAAAAATTATTAATTTTTTTAATATATCACCCACCTCTGCATGCTTCAATTGTGCCTGGAACCATCAAGTGGTATCGGAGTGGTCACGTTTAAATTTATAATTATTCATTTAATTATTTATCTATGGGAAATTGTGGTTATATTTTCATTTCATGTTATAATTTATTTCATCCAATTTTAATTAATATGTTATCAACATATTAATCATGTCCGTTCAGTGTTTCATTTTATTAAAGGTTTAAGAACAAATAAAGAATGACTGAAGATTCTACTAGGAAGTTCCAAATCATTGGCTGGTAAAACTGGGTTACGCGGCGTGTGGCCAGAGCACACACCATATACCCATTCACATTGTATCTAGATACACTGAGTAATTAATTTGACACAGTGCTTTTATTGCACACTGTGTCTTGATCTGGCCAAATTGTCACATAGAAAGAAGATATAGGGCATGTAACTGGCATGTAAACACCATGTAGTTCGATCAAGTCAACACACTGAAGCCCCATGTGTGTGACTTGGATATACAGAAACTGAGGTACAAGGTGTGTAGCTGTATATACACGTTGTGTAGTCTCCCATTAATGAAAAAAATTAAAATTACATTAAATTTGAAATTGTAGCATTAAAACCTTATTTAATTGATTTGAACACCATTGCGTGTTTGATAATTTAATAATGGTTTTCAAGAATTTTAAATGCTCAATTAATTTATTGTAATTAATATGTCATTATTGGTTTTACCGTTTATTTTCCGTGCATGTCATTAATTATGGGTATCTCCAAATAAGATCAGATTGTCATTAAGATGAAAGAGAATCAATTAATTAATTAATTAATTAATTAATTAATTCAAGCACATTTATCTTAAATAATAAAAGAACGAATAAATAAATGAATTCTAGCCGTTTAATTTTTCATATTCATTGCATGTATGATGGTTCATGAGCTTGAACAAGACCTGTGTATGTGTTGGATGTTTTGATTTAATTTATTGCATGAGTTTACAATTATTTAATATTAAATTAAATAATGTCATGTGAGTCATCCCTCCCTCCATTATTATGTAGGACCTACATGTCCAAATATATTTATGTAATCCCATTTAACCAATCCTTTGGTTCCACTCACCTATGTGTGAGTAATAAATATTTGTAACTAATGAAGCATCCCAAGGCACATGGAGGTGGTTCAAGATGGAACTATAATGATGTCAACCTAGGTGATACATAGGTGGATAGATGGAATACTGTAACTCATGGAAAGACTAGAAATATGAGTTATTTCCCCTAGGTGAAAGGTTGATTTAATGTTCACTCATTAAATCAATTGTTAGATAAATCTCATGAATGAGTCATTTAAATAATTATTTATTTATGTCCATGAAATTATTTATTTTATGGATGTAAGGCCGTAATCACATAAATAAATTAATTAATGTGAAAAGATGAAAATTAAATAAATGAGTTATGTGTAAATGTTTTTTCTAACATGGTTAATTAATTAACATCCACTTAATATTAAAAAGATGTGTAAAGGATAAAAAAAATAAAATTTATTCATAATAAATTAAAATCTCTCAATTAAATATTAAATCAGACTAAGACTTCCATTACTTGATTGGGAATGAAACCATAGAACTAAGTGTAGTACATGGCCAAAGTTTGGACACTTACTTTTACTGGGGAGTTCTTATGAAAGTTTTGGGTTGACTTAACTAAAATTGTATTGAGTTTAACATCCAAAGTCTGTTCAATAAAAATTTGGAGGAAAAGGTTGAGGAAATCCAAGTCAGGATTTTAGTATAGGGGAATACACTCAATATATCAAGGATCTATAATTCCTCATTTGGAAAGACTTCCTACCTAATTACTTTATTATGGTTTTCATGTCCAAATTATAGATCATTATTAAAATTAATGGGGTCCTTTACACAATAATTCTAAAGAAACTAGATATTACAAGTTCAATGGTGAGGGATATTAAGACTTGATAAAATAGTGAGAGATTTAATATATAAATAAATAAATAAAACCATTCAATTTATTATATATCACTTATTCTATAATCTAGAAAAGTACTAATAATCTGCTCTTTTTTAATTGTAGAATAAAATGACAAGTTCATCATCCACACTATCCCTACGATCAATATTAGATAAATATAAATTCCTAACTGGTAGTAAATTATAAGAGTGGTTTAGACACCTTTGGATTGTGCTACTCCATGAATGGAAATCTTACATTCTAAAATCCTCAATGCCTGATCCACTTACTAAAGAGGTGAGTGATGAATATTTCCCTATCTATGAAAAAAATTTAAGCGAAACAATCGACGTTCAATGTTTGATATTTTCATCGATGTCTAGTGAACTAATGAAGTCTTGTGAAAACATGGATGCATATAACATGCTTGAGCACCTCCTTGGCCTTTACTAGGAGAGATCTAGATATGGATAGTTTGATATTTCCAAGGTTCTCTTTCAGAGAAAGCTTGGAGAGGGTGCCCCAGCTGGGCCTCATGTAGTCAAGATCATTTGATACATTTAGCACTTAGATTTTCTAGAGTTTAAACTCCCTAAAGAATTGGAAACCAACCTCATCTGGAATCACACCCTTAGAGATTCTCTAGCATCATTGTGAATTTTAATATGAACGACATTGAGAAGTATATATTAGATCTTCTTACTCTTCTTCACCAAGTAGATAAGGATATGAACTGTGAAAAAAATTCCATACTTATGGTGATCATATGGAAAGGGTAAGGGAAGAGCTTTAAGCCCAATACTTCTTCATGCCCTTCCAAGAAGAGGAAGATCAAGGGGAAAGCAAAGGAATAAGATGTTGTCTATTTCGTATGTGGAAAAAAGGGATATTGGAAGAAAAAATGAACCCAACTAAAGAAGTAAGGGGAAGCTTCAGGTGCATTTGTTATCAATTGAAATTTATCTATTTCTATAAATTGGGTATTAGATACTGCTTTCATTGCTCACATATGTATTCAAATACAGGAACCAAGTAGATTCAGAAATATTGACCAAGGAAAGGTAGATCTTCAAGAATCCAACATAGATAAACTTGTTATTGTAGCTATTAGGGACTACCAACTCACGTTGATAACCAGAACAATATTGGTTTTAAAGGGTTTTTATGCCTTCAGTTACCAAAAACATTAATTCTGTATCTAGACTTGATACAGATGAATTTAAGTTCAAATTTGGGAATTAATATTGCTTATTTTTTAAAGATATAATTTTTTATGGTAATACACATTTAAATAACGGTCTTTATGTGTTATATTACACAAATCAAATAATGGAAATCGATAACGAAGTTACTTCACCTAACTCATACCACACCCAACTTTGGCATCACATGCTAGGTCATGTAAATGAAAAGTGCTTGACTAAATTACATCAAGATGGATATTTATATTCTTTTGAACTAAAACCACTTAGTATATGTCACACATGTTTACAAGGAAAAATGACCAAATTACCATTTAGTGGGAAAGATTAAAGGGATAAAGAGTTTATTGAATTAGTTTATACTGATGTGTGTGGACCATTTCCCGTTGAAGCAAGGGGTGGGTACTCATACTTCATAAATTTTACTAATGATTTTAGTAGATATGGGTATGTCTAATTAATGAGGTATAAGTTGGATTATTTTGAAAAGTTCAAGGAATACATGAGTGAAGTTGAGAACCAGCTTGGTAATAATATTAAGAAACATCACTCAGACTGTGGTGGGGAATATCTTAATAAAGACTTCATTGATTATCTACAGGAGTTTGGAATTTTATCTCAACACACTCCTCCTTATAATCCTCAGTGGAATGGTGTAAGTGAAATAAGGATCCACACATTATTGGATATGGTGAGATCAATGATGAGTCATGCGAGTCTTCTATTATCCTTTTTGGGACACGTGTTAGAAACAACAACATGCAAACTAAACTGAGTGCCAACTAAAGAAGAAGTTTATATACCATACAAATTATGGAAAGTAAATAAACCCATGTTGTCTTAATTACATGTGTAGGGTTGAGAAACATTTATTAAGGCCTCTTCAAGTAACAAGCTTGCACCCTGAGGCACAAAGTGTATCTTTGTAGGATATCCCAAAGAAAAAAAGGGATACTACCTATACAATCTTTCAGACAAAATGGTTGTGGTTGGAAGATGTCTCAAATTTCTTGATGAGGATAAAATCTCTTAAAGAGATAGTGGGAGAAAGATATACTTCAATGAAGTCCATGCTCAATATATACAAGAGTTGGCACATAAATAAATTCCACAAATCCTTATGGAAGAAGAAATTGTTCTAGAGACACAATTACTACATAGGATTACTAGAGAGGTTAGAGAACCAGAACTGTATGGTTTTCCTAGTCATTAAAGATGGTAAATCATTATTAGTTTATAATAATGATCTTCTAACCTACAAGGAAGCAGTAAGTGGAACATATGTTTCCAAGTGGCAAGAAGCCATGAATTATGAAATGAATTCCATGTACCAAAACCAGGTATGGATTTTGGTATACCATCTAGTAGATATAAAGCCTGTTTATTGAAAATGGGTATTCAAGAATAAACTAGACATTGAAGGACAAGTCAGTACCTATAAGGTGTGATTGGTTGCAAAAGGGTTTAAACAACATCAATTCATTGACCATGATGAAACCTTTTCACCGGTTGTAATGATGAAATCCATCATAATTCTACTTTCCATTGCGGCTTTCCATGATTATGATATTTGTAAAATGGATGTAAAATCATACTTACTTAATGAGAACTTTTAGGAAGATGTCTATATGATACAACCTGAAGGGTTTGTGACACCAAAGGATGCCAAAAAGGTATGCAAGTTTCAAATATCCATTTATGAATTAAAGAAAGCATCCAGGTCATGAAATATTAATTTTTATGAGGCCATAATAGAATTTGGATTCATAAAGAACAAATGCGGTTCGTGTGTCTATAAATGATTTAGTGGGAGTGTAGTCATTTTATTAATAGTATATATTTATGACATATTACTCATTTGAAAAGAAATATCAGTTTTACAGTCTATTAAGGAATGTTTAAATAAATTCTTATCTATGAAGGACTTGGGTGAGGTAACATATATTATTGGGATCATGATCCATCATGATAGATCCAATAGGTTGCTCAACCTAAGTCAAAGTACATACATTAACAATATACTAAAGAGATTCAGTATGGAAAAATCCAATAGGGGATTGTTTCTAGTGTCACATGGCATTCATCTTTCTAGGAAAATGTGTCCTCAGACACATGAGGAAAGAAACAGAATGAAAAAGATTCTATACGCATCAATGATTAGGTCAATAATTTATGTTATACTATGCACTAGGCTAGATTTTTCCTACACATTAAGTGCGGTAGGAAGATATCAGGATGATCCAGGTGACCACCATTAGATGGTGGTCAAGACTATCCTTAAGTATCTAAGGTGTACTAAGGACATGTTTCTGGTTTATAGAGGATATGAGGAACTAGTCATCATAGGATATGCAGATTCTAGTTTCTAAACTAATCAATATGACATGAAGTCACAAACGGGATACATATTCACTTTGAATGGAGGTGTTGTGAGATGGAAGAGATCAAAGAAGGATATAGTTGTAGATTATATAGCAGATTTCGAGTATATTACGGCTTCTAAGGCAGCTAAATAAGTAGTATGGATGTGAAAATTTATCCAAGATCTTGATGTAGTGTAGAGACCCGAATCTTGATGTACATTGACATTACATTACATTTGCGGAATACTTAGTACATAACAAAAACACACACACAAGGACCATAATAGTTTAGTGTCTTTGGAAACTCGGAATATAATCTTCTAATCGTGGTGAAAGATCTTCAAAATATCCCATAAAGATATTCCTTTTTTTTACCTAAAACCTTTCTTTATATCCTGGGGAAAAGAAAACATAAAAGGGTGAGATCAAATGCTCAGTAAGGGTAAACAAAAGAAATATCAATCACATCATATTCATAAGAACATAACATTTTGGAAATCTTAACCTGCAAAAGAGATCATAATTTCATATCATGGGATAAATCATGGCATTGAAATGTAATCACAATAATCATAACTTAAAACATGAAACTTTGTGGCATACACACATAATCATAGATAATCATTTCTTGTTAGTCAAGACTCATTGCCAAGACTATCTTAGTGGACAAAGTCCCTTTCTGAACCGAGTCACCCTCGTTTCAGTCCTGTTTCACTGAACCGGTATAACCTACCGTTCCAGCCATGTCTATCTCATGAGATATAAAATCTTTACCCAATTCATTGGAGGGAGATATAGGTCCCACCCATCTCATAATGATACCATTCTTATGTGTGCCACAAAATCATAAACCATACATCATTTCATAACCCATGTAATAAAAATGGGATTCTTAAACAACATGACATCATAAAACAATTCATATAAGATAAAGGAATTCATAAAAATAATTCCATCACAACATAATCAAATAAATGTAATAATAGGGATAAAAACAGAACCCTATATTATCTTAGATGGAAAATAATTTTGATAAAACACTTGAAATGAATTCTTGAGGAAAATATCCTTTCTTCTTCAAAAACACTTTTCCTTTCTTAATATGTCATACAATTATAAACTAAAAGAAGTTGATTAAAAATAAACTTGAAAACTTTTAAAGGAATATTCTTGGAAATAATGTTTTAAAAATCCATTCATGCCGTATAAGTTAAAAAACATTCTTCGTACTTTTTTCGGAAAAGTCAAAAAGTACCTCGTACGAAAAACGACAAAAGATTCCTTTCATATCTTTTAAAAAAAACTTACCGAAGGGTAAAGTTGGATATAAACTATTGTATAAGGATGGAAATAATATTACATATTGAGGGAACATGGATGTGGATGATAAAATACACCCCAATAAATGCCAAAATATAAACAATCTCGGATAAAAATGAGATTGTGATATTTCCCTTACCTTAGGTCCGATTTGCTTTGTAAGTGTCCGAACCTCCTGTATAATGATTTAAATAATGTCATTAACTTATTAAAGAATCATATTCATTGTTATGATATCATATATGGTTCACTTATGACTTTATATTACCCGTTCTTTTGTAAATTCCATGTTAAAGAAGCGTTTTGGGTAAAATCGTTTCATTTATCGTAGGTGTTTGGACTTGTTGTTCTTGACATTATTATTAATTATATCATGATTTACTTACTTCCAGAATATAAAACATGATTTATATATCATATATATTCATTATATATATATATATATATATAATAGATAGATAAATGAAATGAAACACACCGTTCATGGAGACGGTAGTCCGTACGTACGCATGAACGCTGTTTTTGTTTCCTTATTGAGTTGAACGGAATTAAGTAGATGACATTAATATATATAAACATAAATCCAGTATCATTATTATGTCTTATATTTCATTATTACTTATTATATATACTTTATAATCATTCATGAATGGTTAAAGTGGAGAATGAATCTCATCGCGTCGTGGAGACGGTATTCCGTACGTACGCACGGGCGATGATATCGTTCTCATGATCGTGAACTTGTGTTTAAGTGTATGTATACTATTCCAGTATCAATATCACTTTATAATAATCATATATAGGTACTCATTACACCATTATACCCATCCAATTAAGGTGGTGGTGGAAAATAGATTACACCACGGTGTGGAGACGGTATTCCGTACGTACGCACGCGCGGTGATTTTGTTTTCCGTAGGATGGATAGATGGTGAAATAGGATTGTTTCATACTTATAATAACATATCAGTATATGAGTGATACTGATGTTATTACTTCATAATGAAACAACCTAATAAGAAGAAGTGTAAGAAGAAATAAAGGTGAAAGAATCGGTAACGGAAATTACCTCTTCTTTGAAGCGCCTCTTTGAGACCTCCTCTTAGGGCACTAAAATTGATCTTTGAGGAAGACCAGAACCTCTAGGATGTTTATAGGGAAGTGGAGAAGAGATTTTGGCAGGGTTTGGATGAGCTTGAATGCTCAAATTGGTGTGAGGAGGAGAGGGAGGAGGTGCCCTTTTATAAGGGAGGAGAGGGGTACCTTTGGAATAACTAAAAATATTATTTTATATTAAGGTCAAATTCGGTTTATAATGGTTCCAAAGGGTATTATTTCGAAGCTAAAGTGGGGATGGGTCTAAATACTCTCATCCAATAGGATTTAGACAAGTTTAGGTTATTATTTTAACCTTATCATTTAGATTTAACTTCAAGTTAGATAATTTAACTTTTACCCTGTCTTCTTGTTTTCTTACACTATAAGGTTAATAAACTTACTATAAGAAGACAAACGAACCCCAAATTGTTTATTATTAATATATATAACCTTATCTAAGTCATTTGGCCGAACCTTAGATTTTTAGGAATAAAATAACAATTAATAATATAATATTTGTTTTAAAAACTATTTTATGTCAATTTTGACACTATTTAGTAATTGATTTTTGTGAAAATCATAACAGAATTATAAGTTCTAAAAAAGTTAATTAAATCAATACTAACATGTCATATTAACCTATAAAATTAGTTTAATTCATAAAAAGTCTCAAATTATATTTATTTGGGTATTTATAACATCAATTATGTCAATATTTTATTAATAAGATAATTACTGCATCATCGTTGTGTCATAAATAAATTAAATTATTTAATGTTTAAAAATTACAAATAAAATACCATTATGTAGGAAATCTTTTTATATTTCTAATGAATATTTATAGTCGAATTTATCTTATGTGTAACCCCATATTAAAAATGTTTTAGTAAATAAACTTTGATTTTACCTCTTTTAACCCTTCTTTAAATAAATTAATAATAAATGTCCTAATCTAATCCAAGTGGGCCTAAATGGTCATATTTTATTCCTATGTTTGTTTTTGGTCGAATTACACTTTTCCAATAGAATTAGGACATGTGTTAGGGTAATAATAATATCATTTCTACCCTTAATTACCCTATTTACTTTTTACCGTGGTAAAAAAAAGTAAAAAGTTACTATTCACCAAAAATTATTTTCATCTCATTGAACCAAATTTTAGTTCTTGATATTAACCGTGTCTCTCAGATTTTCGAAATTCCACTCATAGAAGTGGTAAAATTAAGTTTTATGAAAAATTCAGTTTTTTTTACTACCACTTAGTGGTTTCACTATTCATCAAAAATTGAAAGTTTTCAGAAAAATACCAAAATTTCACCCTAGGCTAATTTCGATATTCCGAATCCAAAAATGAATTCCATTTTGAAAAATAAAATTTATAAAATTTCAAAAAGTGGTTATTACTATTCATAACGGCTAGTTTTAATAATATTTTAATAGCATATTGTTGTTTAGTGAAACTCGTTATTGCGTACTACACACGCTATTGAGAAAGGTCGCGATTGCGTGTAATGCAAGGCAAGTCAAGGATGCGTGTTGTGCAAGCTCCTTTTGGTGTAGCGTACAACACAAGACATTAGTGAAATTAAAAAGAATATTTTTCATAAAATCTTGGGCTGTTACATGTAGTACCTTTCAGTAAAGATCCTATCACACTCTATTGGGATAATACTGCAATGGTGGATCTTTTAAAAGATCCAAGGTCACATCAGTGGAAGAAATGCATAATTTTAAATTATTATATCTTAAGGGATTATTCTCAAAGAGGTGAAGTTGTGGTAAGTAGTATTTCCACATAAGACAGCATGACATACCCCTTGACTAAAGCCTTGACTCAGTAAAAACATGACTATCATGTGAGTTCTAGTGAACTAATGGTCGTAGGTATTTGGCTCTAGTCCAAGTGGATTTTTGATGGATTTGGTGTCCTAGGACCAACTATTTGTACTTTAATTACATGAATATTCGATGCATTGAATATTAATAAAACTTATTATTATATATTGTTGGTTGTTCTGCATGGATCTAATGTAATAATGCCATAGATTATATGTCCCATTAATAAGGTCATAGAAGTTCCCCGCTATGATAAAAACCTTGATGTGCTATGATGATATTCTCAAATAATGTTCTATGGTTGGATAACGTACTATGATGGGACACATAGTAAATAAACTGTCAGGTACGAGTACCCATAAGAAGATGACGATTCTTCTCATGAAGTTTGCACTTGGAAGTCTCCAAGATGAGAGATTATGAGAACATACCCACTAGTAGGAATTACACATGTTTTTTGTGTCATATAATATTCCTATCTACGAGCATGTATGATGGTCCTTAGACTTTAATATTATCATTAATGCATGTTACAACTCGCGTACTTAGATTTATTTTGTAAACCATGATGATAATAGTTTATGGAGAAGTTGGATACATTGGGTACGTCATGAGTGAAATGTCATTAATGAATAAGTTGAGGAAGGATTTGTCCCTTCCATATTTATATAAGCAGATATCTTAGCCCTTTGATTTGAATAAATCCGTCACATTAAATTCCATGGCCATGGTGAAATGATGTGTATATTTTAGATAGTTAAATAAATACATATCGAGCATATAGGTTAGTGACACGAATGTGTAACTTTCTTGATGAGATATTGTGATAAAGGTATTATATTATATAGTGAGCATTTGTATATGGTTTTCAATGTTGCGACATTAAGTTATTTCTCTTGGGTGCCTTGACCTGTTACTAGATAGTAATCTTGGACTTTAAGTAAGCCCACCTAATGCCAATGAGAAAGAATCCTAGAGCGTCACACACTTAGTGATTCCATTGATCTCAATTAAATTATATTTGAGTTTAATTAATGAAATAAATATTATTCTCAAGTTAGAGGAATACTTTTATTCAAGTTATATTGATCACATAAATTAAATAAATATTTATTTTCTAGATTATGAATAAAATATTTATTTATGAATAAAATATTTATTTGGATATTCAATAAATGATAGAGGAGTTAGAATGGAACAAGACCGAGTCCGGTGACAATTATTAATTAACATTACCATTACATAATATTTTTTATTTCACAAGTTTGTGTGCACCACAAAATAATAACTACACAATTATTATTATGCGGCATGAGATTTATTAAAGGTAAAAAATGCCTTTTAATGTCTAGTATTCAATAAAATAATATTTTAACTTAAATCCTAACTCTATAAATAGATGACTATGTCTATTGTGTAGAGCATCCAGAATTGATAATAGAGAATTGTTGCGCACAATGAATTCTCTCTCAACTCCTCCTCCTATCCCCCCCTCAAGAATGAGAAGTGCAAGAGATATTTCTTTAATACATAAGAACGAGTGATCAAGAATGAAAAATACAAGACATTCAACTCGCCACACTACCATTCAGAGATCGAGTGATGTTGTTTGAAGATCATAGGAGCACATGTGGATCACCGCTTAAGGGATTCTATCCTTGGATCCTTAAAAGGTAACAAAGGTAATCCGAAAGGGTATTTTGGGACAATCAACATTCACTAATGAATAATTTTCCTAATAACATGTATTTATTTCTTTAAATAATAAATAAATTAAATATAAATTTGATGTGCAAGATCCTTGCTCTTGGTTTTAAGTAATGATTATTAAATTAAATTTTAATATATCTCCCACCTCCGCATGCTTCCACTGCACCCAAAACTACCAGTTACCACATTTCCTTGTTATGCCTCATTTTATTATGATCATGTACTTATTTTATGCCCCATGTTCTTATATACATGTTATTATGTTATGCTTCATGTATTTCTTATGACGTCCTCTAACATTGTTTATCCTTTACAGGGCTTTATGATCACCCCTTTAATTTGATAAATTTCCAAAGGAAATCCAATGTAGTGAGATGATCTAGGATAGAAAAATAAGGAATCCTTTCAATAGGATTTTAAATATGTTTTTGTTTCTTCTTTATACCATGTATGTCATGTACTATGTACCCAATTTCAAAGATACTAAACCTCAAAATATTCTTCAAAGTTTTTAATGTAATATTTTGTTAAGGAATTATTTTAAAAGTCTTGTATTTAAAAGGTGGGTCGCCATAAGCATGGTAGGCAGATATTAAGTATAGACAAGGGTGCTGCATTAGATGTTATAAATACTATCCTAAATAATTTTAGGTGTACTAAGGATATGTTTTAGGTTTATGGAGATGATGAGGAATAAGTCATTAGGGGATACACAGAAGCTAGTTTCTAGAAATAGTAGAATGATTTTAAATCATAGTCATGTTATGTGTTCTACCTTGATGGAGGATCTATGAGCTGGAAGAATTCTAAAAAACTAGTGGTCATTAAATGCACATCAAATTCTAAGTATATTGTGGATTCTGATGCATCTAAAGAATCAATTTGGATACAAAAATTTATATAGGAGCTCTATGTGGTTCCTAACAATAAATATGTTATCACACTATATTGGGATAATACTACAGCTGTGGTTCTAGCCAAGGAGTCAAGGTCACATCAATAGAGGAAACATATACTTCTAAAGTATCATCTCTCTCGAGAGTTTTATCAAATAGGATAGGTCATAGTAAACAGATTTTCCATAGAAGAGAACGCAGTGGGATCGTTGACTAAAGTCTTATCTTAGTTGAAGCATGAATATCATGTGAGAGCTAGTAGACTAAAAGTTGTTATCAGTTGGCTGTAGTGAAATTAGGGGTCTGTTGGAGTTAGTTCCCTAGAACTAACTAAATATGTACTTTCAACTACCTATACATTCAAAGACTAGAATATTGATAAATATATTATCACATGATGAATGTTCTTCTGCATAACATTGATGTGATAGTGTCCTTAATGGATTTGTCACATTGAAAGGTTATAAAAATTTTCCTCTATAATGAGAACCATGAAGTGTTATGACAATATTCTTTAACATATATCCAATGGTCTAGATTGAATTTGTCAGACAAGACACAAATGATGTTTTGAATATCAGGTTTTGGATGCTCGTAAGAGGACGACACTTCTTCTCATGAAGTTTAATATCCACGAAGAGGAGTTATGAAGATATAACTACCAATAAAAATTCCATATTTTATATGTGTCATTGGATATTCCTATACACGAGCATGTTTATTGATCATTATACTTGATATTGTTATTAATGTATATCATAAATTAAGTACTTTGATGTATTGTCAAAAACTATAACGACATATGCTCACGGTGAAGTAGGATGCGTTGGGTGTTTCATAAGTGATACGACATTGATTTAATAAGTCAAGAAACAATTTATCCCATCCAAGTTAATATAACTAGATATCCCAGGATAATTGATTAAAATTAAACTATCTAATTATGTTTATGGTCATGGAAGTTTATCAATGAGTTTATTTCAGACAGTCAAAGAAAGATATATCAAGCATATAGGTTGGTGACACAATTATGAATTTTTTTCTATAAGATATCAAAACAAAGAAATTATATTACACGGTAATTGTTCATTTGAGGTTGTTTCCATTGAAACATTAACTTATTTCATTATTAGTGCCTTAACGTGTTGTGAGACATTAATCTTGGACTTTAGGTTAGTTCTCTTAATGCCATCGAGAAAGAGGCATCAAGGGTCACACACTAATTTTAACCAAAATACCAGATTAAATTTTATTTGAATTTAATTTTTAGAATAAATATTACTATCAATACTGAGGATAATAATTATTCAGGTTATATTGATCACATGAATTGAATCACCATATCCAAGTTTAGAATATATATGAGTTGAATATTAAATAAATATTTATCCACTGATTATTGAATATAATATTTATTTATTTATTAAATGAATAATATAATGATATTTATTTATTTAAATAATTATTTACTATTTGAGGTTCAATACACGTTGAGGATTAATGGACTGTGTTAATGGTCTGATGAAAGGATAAATATTATTTAATATCATTTAAATAAATATTAATTTATTTATTTAAGAAATAAAATTTAAGTATATGTGAGTTCACGCATGTCATGAATTATATTTTTTATTATTATTTGATGTGAGGTTTATATAGAATAAACAAAGCTCCCAAAAAATGAAACTAGTTTCATTCCACCATATTCCATTATCTCAATGAATTTTTAATTCAATACACCATCACCATAAAAAAATGATTACCTACTCAACACATATTCCATGACAAGCACTTTAATTTACACTTGGTCGATATTTGAGATGATCATACCAAGTAATATGATTCATCCAAGCATGATCACATATGTGATAACATATTTGTGATTATGTAGACACTTTTCATGGTGAAAATGAAAGATAGGTATTGTGGGATGAGAAATGCAGCTAAATCCATGTTTAGCACAACCTCTTGCCCGTTGTTCTTCATATTGCAGTTATCAAACCTTATCTTCCCTTGGATGACTCTTCAAGCTTGTGGAATCTCTCATATTAACACACATTTCAAATGGATCTCTCCTCATACACAATAGGACAATACCCATTGCAAGCATATTGTATAACAATGATAACTAGGTAGTGGTTCTTGTCACACTATAAATCATTTCACACCCTGATTTAACCATGTTTATTAAATCATGGGCCAAAAAAGACTAGGAAATATTTCATATATCTTCATAATCAACACCCTTTATCACCCACCCCTTATAGATCCCCATATCAATCCTCACATTCATAGAGAAACTCTTTGCTGACACCACAAGCTGCCTCAAAATATACCCATATTACACCCCATTCACCACCCTCACAAGGCCTTCGATCTGAGGTATCATCATATCCATCTCCACCTAGTCCACCCAAACCATGCGCTTTCTCTCTAACATCTCAATCTCCCCCACTTACCAATCCACCACCTTCCTCACCCACCACTTCTACTTGTATTACCCCTTCTCCGCCATCACCTTACCCATTACCTTTACCATGATCCCCTCGCACACTTAGTAATCCTTCCCATTTCTCAACTCCTTTACCTTCTCCTCCTCTCTCATCAATTCATCTAATGTTGACTCCCTTCCATTTCCATTGCTCTTCTCCAACCCTCCACCATTGTTTCTCTCCATCCCAAAGATTTTTAATAAGAGGCCTGAACACTCACCCTTGGGCTTGGATGACGATGAACCAAACACAAACAAAACTATCCCATCATTCTCGATCTTTTCTGAATGCTCATTGGAAGAAGACCTTGTGGTGTTGGTGATTAATTGCTTAGCCTTCTCAATCTTCCTCCAGATCTCCCTCTCTTGCTTCTCCTCCTCCACCATGTCTGCCTTGACCCACTTGTGCTTCATCCTCTCCTTGAAAAGGGCCTCTGATTCCCAATTGATGTAGGCGATGAACTAGGATTTCAGTTTATCCTTAACCTTTCACTTCCCATTCTAGCCCAGGTACTTCACAAACTTTGTTAGTGTGGCCCACGTTGTGGAGTTCATGTTGATTCGGTGGTTGTTAGCAATGTACTCATTGTACATGACGATGGTGGTGATGCAACTGAAGAGGTGGTTGCGCTTCATGTGCTCATAGAACAGTGTATCAAACTCCACTGAGTATCCATTGATGATGCAGTTTGAGTTTTGGACAAACACCTTCTTCTTTCACTAGTGACTCTCTCTCATGCAGTAACACTTTAGCCCATTCTCATCCTGACATTGCTTCTGGAACATCTGACAATACCACCAGAGTTTTTGCAACCCCTTATCTTTGATATGGTTCATGATGGATTTTAGGGTGAGAAAATAATTCCATCCCATTGGAAATTATTAACTAAAAAATCAAAGTCTCATAATCCTACAGGAAAAAAACACCTATATTATAACAATCAATGAAAAAAAATCATTATGAGTGAATTTCCTAAATATTATGATCAAAGCTTTTATAAAACATGACTAGTATAAAAGAATAAGTCTCATGAAAAATCACCACAAAAATAAGGAATTCTAAAGGTTTCCAGTCATACCTAGAATCTCGATCATAAGTAAAGACTACAAATAGAAAATAATAATAATGAACATTTAAAAATGCATAAATTTTGAACATTAATCAACTAATACCAAAACCAAATAATTATATTAATTTTTAATGAGCTCAAATTCTTATACTAAATATTAAATAAATATAAAAACTCAAAATATTCCTACCAGAATAATTAAAAATATACAAAAAAGTTTAGATGCAATGCAACCATTTTTTAAAGAGAGTAAATTTTAGTGATCAAGCAATAATAGTTGTAAAAGGAATTTTTGGTCAATCATAACCTTATGTATTTAACACACTCATTCCTTAAATTTTATTAAATTTAATTTTGGGAAAAAAAATCCAAAATTGTGCCATCCACCTAGTGGGTACCACCCAATTCTTTCTAACATCCCTTCAACTTAAACCTAATAAGAATACACCACCAATTTTCATTCAAAAATAAACAAGATACTTTATTGGAGATTTTTTTAAACATGTGGTGGGAAACATACTTTATTTCCTTCTAAGATCATGAAAACTCACTAATAAAATCATTTAATAGAACATGATTCATCCATGTAAATATTGAATTAGAAATGGAAAACGATTGTAGAATAGATTGTTGAAGAGGGTGAATTCCTATAAATGGATTATAGAAGACTAAATTGAATTATATTCTAAGAAAACTCTGAAGAACACCACCTAATATTCTTTAGAATGAGTTGAGAATACAAAGAGATCTATCGAGGTATTTTATACACCCTCTTTTTGGATTGCAATGCATTTAATTCCAGATTGTTAATATCAGATTAGATAGTGGGAAGGAATGTTTGAGATCTAACGAGTCCATAACATTGTGATAGAGAGTAAAGAAGACCATTTCTATAATGGAGACCAGGAAACAAATGAGTGAGTGGGGTTCAAGAAGAGGATATTGGGGATTGGGGATTTGGGTGAGTGTAGGAGAAACCGATAATCTGATAGGTAATGTTTGTTATACGGAGGGAGTAGGAAAAAATAAATGTGATTTGACTGCATATAATGATAGTATAATGGATAAGTAAGAAAATTATAATTATAAAAAATAAATATAATTATTTAATTTTTTTATGATTATAATAAATATAAATACAATTGCAATTATTATACTTTTAATTGAATTTTTTATTATAATATATGTTGAAATGAAACCCATACCTCACAACGAGGTAGGATGATTAATTTATAGATGAGAAAAGGATTACAATAGAAAACCCACACCAATGTGGGATACAAATATTAAAAATATCAAACATTCTAAAACTCTTAACACCACCTCAAGCCGAGATATATATATTTATCATGCCTATCTTGTTACACAAAAATTGGACATGTGGTCGAGGAACCCCTTTTGTGAGAACATCTCCAAGTTGATCAGAGGTGTGAACATGGCCGTAGATGATCTTCTTCTTCTCAAATCTTTATCTAATGAAATGAAAATCAACTTCAATATGTTTTGTCTAATCATGAAAGAATGTATTTGTGGCAATCTTGATAGCATCTTGATTGTCACACCAAATATGTGTCAGTTTCTTGGTAGTATACCCAATCTCTTGAAGAATTTCTTATGATCTTATAATCTCTATAGTCACATATGTCATGGTATGATAATCCGACTCTACACTTGATCGAGAGATAACCATATGCTTCTTTCTTCACTATGAGATCAAATTTCCACCAAAAAATACTAAAAAACCAGATATAGATCTCCCAGAAGAGATACATCTATCATAATCTGTATCATAAAATGCTTCAATATCTGTATTCCCATGATCTAAATATAAAATATCTAAAATTGGTTACTTTTTTTTTACATATTTGACAATGTGAAGAACAACCACCCATAGTTTTTATTGGAGATTCTATAAGATGACTCATTTTTTAACCGCACAAGAAATATCAGGCCGAGTCATCATCAAATAGTTGATCTTCCCAACAATTCTTCTATATCTATCAGGTGATGAAAACATCTCACTATCAATATGAAGTGAATTTTCTCTAGTTTTGAGGGGTAATTCAACCAAGTCAGCTCGAGTCATGCCAGCCTCCTCCAGAAGATCAAGAACTTACTTTCTATGAGATTAAAAAAAATTCTTTTATTGCATATAGAGACCTCAATTCCCAAGAAATATCATCATGGAACCAAATATTTTTTTTGAAAATTTTTATAAAGAAAATACTTGAGTCGACCAATACCATCAATATCACTTCCAATAATAATAATGTCATCCACATATACTACCAAAAGAATGATTCCTGATGTAGAATGATGATATAAAATAGAGTAATCCTTTATGATTTGGAATATGCCAAAGCTAAGCATAATGGTGAAAAACAGCCAAACCAATAACGTGAAGACTTTTTGAGTCTACACAGTGATCGATGAAGGTGAAAAACTTTGGAATACTCCCCCATAAGAAACAAACCCAGGTGGTTTCTCTATATAAACTTCTTCATTAAGAAAACCATGAATAAAATCATTTTTAACATTTAACTGATGGAGAGGCCATTGATAAGAGGTGGCAGGAGAGATAAGTAGGATAACTGAGGCCATATTTTTCACTAGAGAGAAGATTTCAAAATAATAAACTCCATATGTTTTCATATAACCATTGAAAATAAGGCGATCCTTGAGATTATCAAGAGATCCATCAACATTGATGCGAAATAAATATATCTACTTGAAACCAACCACCTACTTACCTGAAGGAAGAGGGATAGGATCTGAATTATGGTTGGAATCCGGAGCTTGAAGTTTGTCTTGCATAGCCTTTAACCAGCTGGGATGAGATATTGGACTTGACAACAGTGCAGTGTCCAGTGAGAATCTAATGTATCTATAACTGGTGAGCTAGCCATAGATAATCCATGATAAGTCTGATAGGAGAGTGGGCCTTTGCAAAGTGCAATAGGCAACTCTGGTGATGGAGGATCAGGAGGAGGTTAGTCATCAGGTGTGGTAGAAACATCAGGTGTCGGGGTAGAAGATGTGATAGGTCGGCGAGTATATACCTATCCAAATTGTGATCCAATGATATCACTAAGAAGAGATAGGGGTGGTAGTGTGTTGAGAGAATATGGTAAAATAACTTCAGAATTAGGAACAATAGATAGTGGTGGTAACTCGGGAACAAAAATAACTAATGATTCATCAAAGGAAACATTAGTTGAGACAACATAACAACACAAATATAGAGAGAAGAATCGATAGCCACATTGGATGTGGGAATAACCATGAAAGATGAATTTTAGATTACACACATCAAATTTTTTAATCAAGGGGTGAATATCTCGAACTTAACACACACAACCAAAAATGCGTAGAGGTAGGGAATGAGGGGATGTTGTTAGAAATAAAGAATGGAAAGGTGTATATTCTCAAAGAACATACAAGGGAAGTATTTTGATAATATAGGTGGCTATGAGAATGTCATTTCCCTAAAAAATATTTGGAACTTTATTCTAAAATAAAATTGCATGAGAAACTTCTAACAGATGACTGTTTTTCTTGTTTAGAAACACTATTTTGTTGAGGTGTGTCAAGATAATAAGTCTGATGGATATTGTAATTATCATATAGAAAATACTAGAACAGTCTAGATAAATATTCATGACCACTATCAGAATGGAAACATTGAAGTTTAGTGGAAAACCTGGTGGTGATTTCTTGATAATAGGAGTTAAAAACGATAAATATTTTAGATCAAATTTTTAGTAAATAAACCCAAATAATCCATGAAAAATAATCGATGAAATTAACAAAATATCAATAACCTAATTTAGATAAACTAGTATTGGGTCCCCAGATATCAAAATGAACTAAATTAAAAGTATTGGATGCATGGTGAATTGTGTGGGGGAACATAGGTGACTTGGTGATGCTTTGAATAGTGACAAGATTCACATTCAAAAGGAAGAAGAGTAAAAAAATATAGAAAACGTTTAGAAGAATTGTGGAAGGTTGATGACCAAGGTGATAGTGAAGCCATAGGGCATGATCATAGGTGGAAGGAAAGTTGAGAGTTGGGGCTGATTCAAGCACATACACACCACCCTGAAGACATCCACTACCAAGAACCCAAGTAATCAAATGATCATGAAATATAACCAAAGCAGGTGAGAATATGGCTAACACTGTAAGTCAGTTATAAGTTTACTAATAGATAGTAAATTAAAGGGACAAATGGGAACAAATTAAACAACCGATAGTGTCAAGCTAGGTATAATCATACAACTCCTGTAACTAGAAATCTACACTGTTTGACTATTGTCCATAGTAATATTACCTCTAGTTGAGGTCAATCCATGGGACTGAAGAATACCTAGATCCCCAGTGATGTTATCTGAGGCACAAAAGTCAAGAAACCATGATGTGGACCATTGGTATAGACATGCCGTTGAAGTATCTCCATGGGAAATAGTGGTTCTTGATGATTCCATATATTGTGTGTTGAAAATGCATGTAGAAAAGGTGCCAAAGGTACATAGTTGGTAGAGAATAGGTGATAAAATTTCATATATAGAACATCCAAGTATAAATTGGGTTATAGAAGAAATATCCTCATGGATATCAGTGAGGCGCTACTGTATATTTTGGGGCGTCACATATTCACACTGAGAGAGGTGACAAAAAATTGGTAATCACACTCAAGAGATGTCAGACTGGAGGTGTACCCACATAGAGGGAAAGTAATAAAGAGTTCCACACAGGAGGGTTAACACATGGGGTGGGGGTGGGGGTGAGGAATCATGCTAGAAACCATCACATGGGATGTGCAGGTACATACATGGGATAATGCACAGGGGGTCATGCAAGGAGGGGTGAAGGGGAGGGAGGGGTTAAACCCCCTATGATACGATGTTGAAATGAAACTCATACCTGACAATGAGGTAGGATGCTTAATTTATATATGAGAAATATATTATAACAGATAACCCACACCGATGTGGGATAAAAATATTAAAAATATCTAATATTATAATACTCATAACAATATATTTATAATTATAATAATTTAAACTTCAATTAAGACTAACTATAGTTAAATTTTATGTACATGCAATTTTTTTTCTCATGGTATAGGTAAGGGAAAAGGAACTATGGTATTCTTAAGTATGAGAAGTTGGGTGTGGATATGGGAATCGGGTTTGCGGGCAGCTCTAAGAGTCATTTTGGAAGATCCTCAGTCTTCATTTTATCTGCTTATTTTATTTTAGGTTAGAATATAGAGACTCATTAGGTGACTTTGAATTTTGTGTTGTGTGACTGTATGAAATTACATGCATATTTTTGGGTTTTACATATTCATTAGTTATGATGGTTCAATTTATTGTCCACTACTTGATTCTTTAACTAGCGATTGTTATTGTGACTGTAGAGAGTGTATGAGGCTATACGGTTCTCCACCTTAGTGTAACGATTGTTTTTAGAATAGTACGTTACAATATGGTACCATATATTTTCTTATATTTGATTTTTATAGTTGAAAATATTAGTAGAAAGTAGAAATAGTGATCGAAATCTGAGAAGCAAACATGTGTTTTACTAGCACATCCACATTGGAAGTTAAACAGTTCGTCATGAAGAATTTCATCATGCTGTGGAATGGAATGAAGAATTATGACAGTCCATGGAGGCCACAATATGTATGGATCCATGGTGATCCATGAAATAAATGGCAACAAGTTTCCATTTCTTCAAAATAAAATAAAAAGGGAGGTTCTTACAGAGATTTTGGGGGTTGATTAAAAAGGGAGAATTATCAAAGCTAATTTTCTCTCCCTTCTCTACATTACAATTCTACCTCCATCTCTAAGGGTGGGGTTCTTCAATTCACCCTTCATAAAACCTCCAGAAACCCTCACTAGCCTCCAACAAAGAAAACTAACTGGTGACAGTGGCCTCTATCTTTCCTCAACCAAGTAGGGGTTTATTCCTCTTCTTTTCTTCTATCTATTGGGTAAATGAATGTGGATTATGGGAAGAATGATTGAAACTATTCATTTAGAGTGGCCTTTAAAAAAAATCTAGGGGTGGTTCCCCTTATCCCGATAGGGGGTGTTTCCCCTATGTCCCTCACTTGCTATCTAGGCATCGAGATCCCCACCAAGGCAGTGGAACCCTCAGTCTCCCGCTTCCATTACTTTTATCAAACTTCATACTTTATTATTCATTCATATTCTAATTTTTTTCCTTCTACTTTATGCCTCAGATGAACCCATTGACACTGATTACCTTGGGGATGAGAATATGGACTAGAAACATCCTTTTTCATAATTTTTGTTAACATGAGATTTGAATTATATTTTTTGTTTCTAACTTCTATTGTCGTACTATTATGACTTATTGCGGCATGAAATAGAGCATTCAAGACTTTTATTTGTAGTTGATCAATATTTTTTTACATATTTTTCTTAATATTGTGATGTATTTGATGAATTTATTTCAAAAATATATTTTTTATTCATATATGTTTTTAGTTTTCTTATTTTCCATATATGTTTTTGTGTGTGTTTTTGTGTGTATATATATATAAATATTTTTCATCCCACCATGGCATTCTCCATATGCGAAACACTATCCTCTATACCTCCATGGTATATTTTTCAGCTCACAGTCATAAGCCACCGTCCACCTTTGAAAACTATTTGTGAGGCTTTTCTATATATATACTTTACAGAGGTAGTAAATAAATCACTCATCATAGAAAAGGATTTGGGAAGATATCATAGAGTCAGTGTGATTTCAACATCATGGGATTTTGGAAGCGGGTCCTTGGGTGGCCAAATAAGGTGGTTTAAGGAAATTCACTAGGCTGGAAAGTGATCGGGAGGTCAAAGCAGGAACTTTTAATTTCTTCCATCTCAAGAAAAAACTCCTTTGGAGTTCCATTAGTGTGGATAATCAAGTCATACCAAGGAAATGTGTCCAAAAAAGTTGAATAAATGTCTCTCTTGTGGAAAATTGAGAGACCTTCAACGTTTTTTCTAAATAGGGCCTCAAGGGGGAAGTGGAAGTGGTTCTTCATCAACCCAAGAATCTCATGCTTGGACAAGAGGACCTAAATAAAGTAGTAGTTGGTTTTCTTCATGGACATCTAGTTGTGGTGGTGGGAGAGGTTCGTAGGGACCATATCATAATGGAGTTACTGCTCAGGGTAGACAGGGAGCTCATAGTGAGGATCGTGTGGTTAGTTCCCAACATCTTTATGTTGTGTAGAAGATTCCTGTAGGTTCCGAGCATAGCGAAAGCGCGGATGGGATGGTGCCCAAATTTTATTTTTTCCCATAATTGATGATCAATCCAGGATCAATATGATGATGAATGCTAGTATCTATGTAATTGAATCAAGGGTTTAGACAAAGAATAATTTCCCTTGGAACCAAGAGAGAGGATCATCATAATTTGTTTATAATTAATTTAATTAAATAATAATTACCTCCAAGGTTTATTCTTTCTTCAATTATGTGTCCGGTCATAGATCTAGAGTTCACCATCTTTGTGTTGTAGATATCAATGGTAGATCTTCTCTAGTAGTGATCCACATGTTCTCCACGTATCTTCGGACATCGTCGAAGGAGTCTCCGAGTGATAGCACAGAAGATCCTTTTGCTTGTTATGTCCGCCTTTGATTGCCTTGAGAACTGCTTCCAAAGCGTTCTCCTTGATCCGGTGGAGGAGTATATCTCTTGTTCTTGAGAGAATTCTTGGAGAGGGAATAAATCTCTAGGCTTGAGAGCTTTTATCCAATTCTTTGTACACAACCCTATTTTGTCACTTGGATAACACTTGGATAATAAAAGAATAATATAACTGGGTATTTAATTCACTAGGATAATAATAAATAATTTTCAAAAGTGACTTAATTATTTTATTAATCCTAGAGAAACCCCCATGTAAAATAATAACAAAAATATTATTATTTCCTGACATGCATTTATCTTGCGATCTATAATTAAATATTATTTAATCAAATAATATTCAATATTATTATTTCTCACTAGACAATTAACTCGGTCTTCCAATCCTTCGCCATATTTATTAAACCTTGAATAATAACTATTTATTTATTAAATAAATGTCACTAAATTATTCACCAATAAATATATAAATATTATATTCACTAAATAGTAAATAAATATTTATTAATTATTTCTCCCACAATATATTCTCGCAAATAACTAGTGTCGAAATAAATGTGATCAGGTATCCATGAATAATTATTAAACCACAACCAAGAATAATATTTATTCAACTAGTTAAATAATAAATAATATATTATTTAATTAAAATACTGGATACACTTAGTGTGTGACCCTCTATGCCTCTTTCTCAGTGGTATTAGGCAGAGTATGCTAAAGTCTAAGGTTAGAATCTAACAACACGCCAAGACACCCATAAAGAAAAAAGTTAACACCACAACGACATGTCACCTAATATGAATTCTTACAATGTAATATAATCTCCTTTTCTCAATATCTCCAATCAAGTGGGTTGCATGCAAGTTCCATCAACCCATGTGCTCAATTTATCATTCTTTGAATTCCTAGAAATTTAACTTTCCTATAGAACACCATGACCATGGATTTATTTAGGATATATCATTTCCATCAAAGGACCTGAGATATCAACTTCTGTTATGGAACAGAAGGGAAAAATTCTTTCTCACATTATTCATTAATGAAATATTACTCATAACACACCCAACATATCCTACCTTGCCGTGAACATAAGTCATCATAGTTTTCTCCAATACATCTAAGTTCATGATTTGTAATACCCATTAATAACAATCTTAAAGTCTAAGGACCAATACACATGTCCACAGATAGGAACATCCAATGACACATATAAATACGGATTTCCTACTAGTGAGTCTCGTTCTTATAATATCTTCCTAGAAATTACTAAGGGCGTACACCATAAGAAGGTGCCTCAAAGTCCTATGAGTCTTCACCCTGATAGCCTGTATCATTTGTGTCCCTTCAAATAATATCATCCAACTATTGAATATATATTCAAGAATAGTGTCATGGCACTTCCAGGTTCTCATCATAGCAGGGATCCATTATGACCTTTTAGTGCGAAAACTACTCTTAGGACATTATCACATACAATGTCATGCAAAAGAACAATCATGATGTGATAAGGAGTTTATTAATATCCATATAATGAATACATGTTTATCATAAAGTAAAAAGAAGTTGGTTCTAGGGAACCAAATCCAACAATTCATATAAATAGTGAAAGGGGATATTCTATAGTGTGAGGTATGATTATAAAAAAATCTACATTGTTTAAGTTAACATTTTGACACTAGTTCATCACATTACTTCATTTCTACTCATATTGTGTGTGATCATAGTCTAGACATGGAATGGTTGTCTAGGTTGTTTAATGTTGACACTCCTCTAGGGAAAATATCTAATAAAATTAAGAGATGTTCAGTCCATTATTTTATTGAGTGGTTATAGACATCACTAGGACTTCATCATCTTGGAAATGACTACTTTTTATGTGATCATGGGTATGGATTGGTTAACTCTCTTTCGAGCATGCATTGATTTATATCAGAAGTGAGTGATTTATTATCCTCCCATAGGTGTATCCTATAATTTTACTGGTGAAAGTATCTAAACATGAGTCAGACAAGATCTAATGTAAATCATTTGGGAACCATCACTTTGCAAAAGGTATGCATGATTTTTGGATCAGTTGAAGGGGATGATCAACCTATTTTCCTTCAATTTTTGACTACTTTACAAAGGTATTTCCTAATGATTTATCAGGTTTACCTCTATTGGATTATGTGTTCCACATCAGACTTGGGTATTTTTTCTTCATTATAATTCTCTATAAATAAACTCTAAGGCCTATCATAAGAGGTATCTTGGGTATTAGGTCCAACTCTCTATCATTCTACATGGTATCAGTGGAGGTTCCCTAACCCTTTCTCCCATATCTCTTTTCTCTCAGAGAAAACCTACTATTTCCCACCAAGGGGAGGGGGGGGCTCCATGGTGAGGGATCCATAAGACATCTACCATTGCCTCTCCCTATGCCTCCTACACGTCTCCCTACAGAACGAATCCTGTCTACCCATTCCATGCTCGTCGCACCGCTTGATATCCATGGATAACCACCCTTCCTTGTGAAACGAATCCTTCTGAGCCACCCTCCTACATGAAGAACATCCCCATCATGATGGCCTCCCGATGTGACCTCTCCAATCCGAGGTTCTTCCTACACGACGTCCCTCCTGTATGACAACCGTGACCAGATCCATGAGCAGTGACCTCCTACCAAGAAGCCTCCCTGCTTTGGCTAGACCCCATGCTATCTCCATTTAAAATCTAGAAGATCTTTGGCTAAATTTGGTTTGTCAGGTCATTTCAGTTATTCCATATCCAAAACTAATCACTCCTCTTCCTCGGGTGATGGTCCCCTAGAGTCTGGGGCTTTTGTTTTCCAAGAGGGTCATAGCACAATGTCCGATCAAAGGATCCTCTTTACTCCGTTCGAGATCTAATCCTTCCCTCTTCTGCTTACTCAACCCTCCTTATGCCTCTTCAATCACTAGAAGTGGCTCAATGGTGTTTCACTATCCCTTTATCAGTTCCTAGCTTCAATGGATGTCAGCTGTGCTCATCCTTGAGCCATCACTTGTATCACCCTCTCTCAGTGAACATAGCGATATTCGATTAGGATTTATGTAGGTCCCTTCCATCACCTCCCTTTCCAAATCCCACATTTGACAAGTCCTCCTCTAGGTATGCCTGACCTAGCCTCATTCTTGCAGCTACGTGCATCTCCCTTCACCAGCCTTGGTTAGATGAATCTGCCACAACCCCTGCACACAACTTCCATTGTCTCTAGATAAAAGTTTTATCAATGATTTTTCTTTTTTCCATCCCTCTCCTCATCCCATTATACCTTACTACACCATTGATGTAATCCATCTATCCCTACTGGATATCTGATCATGGTTTGGTAGTGTGTTGTTCCTGCATGCCTATATGCTCTTGACCCAACTATTCATGCTGAGGCATGATCCGACTATTCCTGCCGATGAATCCCCTTTCCAGCTATTCTTGATTGTTCTGTATAACAAATGATGGTCTAATGTTGGCACATATTTTTCAGTAAAATATTCCATCATCTATCATTTTCATCTCGAGGGGGAGCTGCGATTCGAGATGATTTATTTTTGTTTCATATTGTTTTGTAATTAAGCTGGGTATGTTCAACTTGAGGGGGAGTGTTTGCAGCATTTCTTATTTTCTTGTTTTTCTTTTATTTGTTATCATTAATTATATATCCAATCTAGGTATACCTAGCTTGAGGGGGGGGGGGGGAGGGGGGTTGTTGGAGTCTGTGTCCCACATCAGACTTGGGTGTTTTGTCATCATTATAATTCTATATAAATAAAATGAAAGGCATATCTTAAGAGGTATCTTGGGTATTAGGTCCAACTCTCTATTATTATACAACTTCCATAGAAAGAGGTTGATTTTACTATTGACGTGTTACCTAATACCAAGATGGTATTGATTCCTCCATAAAATGGCTCCCTCCAAGCTTCAAGAATTAAAGATTCGACTTGAGATCCTAGAGTTAAAGAACTATATCAAATAAAGAACTTCACCTTGGGATGTTATTAAACCCAAAATTTGAGTTTGATTGGACTTGTAGTTAAAAGGTCATTGGATCAAATGTTTGGAGTGTTGGACATGTTTGAAGACATTTTTAAAGTGATTTGAGAAGTGAAATATGAAAAGGTGATGAAGCTATAATGAACTTGTTTTATGTTTTACACGGTCGACCATTTAATGATGTTGAGTTGACCATCCAATATAATTAAAGTAACTAAGAACATCATATCACAGTTGACTATGTAGTCTAATGCAGTCAACTGTGACTATCTTTATGTAGATTCTTTATTATGTAGTGTTTATTGGTTTATAAAGTAGGTAAATACAGAAAATCCATTGACAAATGCTCAGATTGTATGAGGCAGTTAAAGTGAATTATTTGGTGATCATTGATGAGGAATAATTTGATCATGGGACCTACAACTGATGATAGAGGTGTTAGGTGGTCATGGGATTTTGGTTGTACATGCACTACAATCATTGAGAACATGGGACACATGGAATCCCATTGAAATTTGAACAATTATGAAAAGGGAATATGTTTCTATATAAAATGAATATTAGTATTGTGGGAACATGGTCTAGTATCCTACATAAGGAGGGATTATTGTGAGAATATTGAACTGGTGATTATGGAATGATCATCAAATACATGGAGTTATCTTATGAAGTTGGATTCTAACATAATACGAACATATTGATCAAAGTGGGAGAAATATAAGTGAAAAAATAGAGCAAGATTACAGATCTTTAAATTGAGAGATTATTGATGATTTGAGTTTGCTCCAGAGTGTGTATAACTCAATAAATATATGTCACTAATTCAATAGTTTATGGTAATGGAAGGTTAACATTATTTGAAGATTAGATTCATGCGAAGAAGAAGAGATCATCCATAAATCAGTGGAACTAATTCACATACATTCAATATTAAGAATACAGTCCATGGAGATAATATTATGAAAAGGCCATTAATACATTATTTATATGTGGGAGTTACCAACAAATGAAGTGACCCAAGGGGAGACAATGAGACACACCTAAATATTTTAATGTAGTGCTTCTAAGACCTCCCTGAAACCCATCAATGATAGTGCATTAGTGGATTCATGCATGGTAGCAGTGAACTAATCATTTACCCTGGATTATCCCCACATTAGGGTAAACCAAGTAAATTATAGGACCAAAGGCTATCCTCTAACACAATATCACCAGCTTTGGCTCATTGCCTTATGATTTTGTTCTTCATCAAGGCTCACAGTCCACTAGGAGGATCATTTCCATCCCACATCTAAAAAGGCTTTAGATAGGGAGGAGAACACTTGGGACTTATATACCATGATCAATGTCGGTGGTATATTCCAAGACGGTGCCACTCCATTGATTTTTCAAGTTGGGTAGGGGTGGCTGTGTGGTGGGTGGCCAAACCCCCACCAACCCATCTAGCGTAGAGGGCAGCGAGAAGGGCTAGTAGCATCCTATAAACGGGGCTCTCTCCTAGAAGTTTCATCAATCAGCTTTGTGGCACATATTATCTCATCAGTAATTGTGTGGTATTTTTTGAGGCTATTTCACCACATATTCAAGAGAGAAAATTATAAGAGATATTATCCTAATAATTGTGGGGGAGTGTGTACCCACTTTTACCCATAGTGAGATCCTTCTATTCACTCATGATTTTTTATCCCTTTCTTTTGGGGGGTTTTTCACATTACATATGGTGTCATTTATTTCTATATTTTTACACTTTATTTTATCTCATAATTTTTTTCATACCAATGAGACAATCATTTTCGATCAAAACAAGTGGTATTAGAGAAAGGTTCTAGCTTGACACTATTCAATTTTTTAGATATTAATAATTCTCATAAATTTGAGTATTCTTTGTTATTGAAACTGTGATTGATCTTTCACATTAGAAAACATTTATTGATATTATTAAATATACCATTACGAAATAGAGGAGGTTCTAGACTAATGTCGTGTCCATATGACAGTGAAATTTGAGATCAAGAAATTCAATGGGAATAATTTTCCATCGTGGAAAATAAAGATTCAGGAACTGATACGAAAGGATAATTACCATCATTTGGTGAAAGAACAAAAGGTGTGATTATAGAGAGTGGTTCCAGTGGAAGTTAGAATCATGGAATGGATGGAAAGTACTTATGGAATTGGAGACGTTCTAGTTAATGAAGTGGGAATGAATTCTCAAGGTAGACAACATCTCAATGATGCATGGATAATCAACTCGGGAGAAACATGTCACAAGATGTATCGATGGGAATGATTTGGTCAGTATGAAACTATCCTAGAGGTACTTGTGTACATGGGGAATGATCACACCTAGAGGACCATTTGTGTCAAAAATTTCAAATTGAATATGCATGATGGTATTGTTTTAACCATCCGTGGAGTAAACCATGTGAAGGGCTTGAAGAAGAACATATTGTCTTTGGGATAATTTGATGACATCAGATGCAAGACTCACATCAAGAATGGAGTGATGAGAATTGTGAAGGGAATGATTTTGGTGGTGAAGGTAGATTATATCTCAAAGAACCTATATGTGTTTATGGGTGAAACATACAAGGAGGTGCATATGGTTGTCACATCAACTACCTTGACAGAAGCATTGACGATGTTATAGAATCAGAAGCTTTGTTATATGTCCGAACGAGGCCTCAAGATTCTTGTTGAATAGAATTTTATGTTCATACTTGCAAAGGTATCATTACCATTTCATGATCATTGTGTTTTGATAAATAAATACAGGTTAATGTTCAAGATGTCAATAGTAAGAAGCAAAGAGATCTTAGAGTTGATACATTTTGACATTTGGAAAACACCAGTTATATCCCTGGGAGGAGCAAGTAACTTTGTATCATTCATTCATGATTATTCCTTGATATGTTGGGTGTATCCAATCAAGAGGAAAGTAGATGTTTTTGAAGTATTCAAAAAATTCAAATCATGGAAGGAGATTGAATTTGAAAACAAAATCAAGTGTTTGAGGACTGAAAATGGTGGAAAATATACAAGTGAGAAGTTTGATACTTTTTAGTCAACTAGAAGGTATCAAGAGACTTTTTATAGTAGCATGCACTCCTCAACGTAATAGAGTGGTAGAGAGTATGAACAGAACTCCATTGGACAGAATAAAGGATATGTTGAGGAATACATAAATTTCCAATTTTTTTTTGAGTAGAAGTAGTGAATAATATCTATTATGTGATTAACTGATCTCCTTCAATGAAGATTAATCTAAAAATACTAATGGAGATGTAGAATAGTAAACTAGATGACTATCTTGATTACATACTTTTGTAAGTTCTATATATGCATTGTTTAATGACCAGAAAAGAACAAAGTTGGATTCGAGATCCAGGAAATGTATCTTCTTGGGATACATTAATAGTGTGAAGGGGTATCATTTGTGAGACCCATCTGCCCACAAACTTATCATCAAAAATGATGTCATTTTTTTGTAGAAGATGGGGTTCAAATGAAAATTTATGGATACATGGAGAAAGAGAATATAGAAACTAAAATAGTCAAAGTAGAGGGAAAAATCCAAAGAAGAGCTAGTTTCCTCTTAGGCATTACCAAAGCATGATGATCAAGTACTAGTTGCGTCTAGACAACGACGACCAACTCGAGAGAAAAGGGCACCAGTATGGAACTCAGACTATTCCATTGAGAGAAATATTACTATAAGGAACCATTCTTTTCATACACAAATATCACATCTATTTAGATGAATATTCAATACATAACAATACTACCCCGCCAAAATCATAAAGGTTTAGATTCTTTAGAGATTAGATAAACAATATTCGTATTTTATGAAAGATATTCAACATCTCCCACAAATATCTTCTCAAACAATACTCCTCTTAGGCACAACCTACCTAAATATTTCTTCATCACCTGGGGAAGGAAATATAATAAAGGGAAAGCCTAGATGCTCAATAAGGATAAAAATAGGAGATATAAATCTATGATCATATGAAATCATAAGATAAGAATAAGTTTATGTGATCATGAACATAACATAAAAAGTTCATAACTGATAGAGTTGTGCAAGAGTAGGGTTCTTCTAGCAGTCGGTTGGGTAATCAGTCTAGACCTCCTGTGTTGTACACTTACTAGAGAAGGGGAGGGGTTCATAATAGAAAAGGGTAATATTGTATTTTTGGTTTTTATTTAGTAAGTTAGTTTTTCTTGGGTAGTTAATTTTTCTTGGGTGGGATATTAATTGGAAGGGAGGGAACTTTGTGTGGTCATTTTATTATAAGGTAGTTGGTAGGATCTATCCTAGGCCTAAGGACAGTGAAGTATTTCAGGAGATTTTTTATAAGGTCCATGTAATTCTTCCATAGTAGAATAATTGAAGTAGTAAGAAATGATTTTCTAGAAGTATTATATGGTATATCTATTATAAAAATATTACTCTCAACTATTGTCTATAAATTTTGTGCTTTCATTGAGAGTTTTTTTGAGAGATAGTTAGATAAAAGTTCTTTAGAAACAATATATTAAACCTTCCATACCACTGTATGCCCACACATATAGAGATTTAGCTAGAAATTGTGGAAACGGTGGTCACTATTGTGTTGTATACTGTATTAGACATGGTAAATTATGTTTTAGAGCTATGATTAGAAGTACATGATCTCTTAGAAATGATGGAATTACTTGAGATTGGTAAGGAAAAAAGTGTGGTTTGGAATGATAGAAAGGGGAATCTGACTAATAAAGGTGGAAGTGGTACTCAGATGAAGGAAGGAATATGGAGGATAATGAGCGGTCTGAGAATGGGAGTGATTATCGAATAAAAGGAAGAGAAGAGTTATAAAAATCCTCAATGATGGTAGAAATGATGGTATTCTCTAGAGTGGATTCAGTATCATGGATCAATTGAGCTGAAACTTACTTCTTGATTCACCAAACATAGGAGGATTTGAAGGTTCTAGTGGCACAATGGTGTATGGAAGGAGTAGCTAAATAATGAATAATCTATTTTAAATTAAACCAATAATGATCTAACTTTAATGAAACTCAAATAGGAGTTGCTTGGATGATGCAACAACACAGTGGAATAAGATCTGATGATCTATTTAAAGGGGATTTAGTAGGCAAGAACAGTAAAGGAATACATTGATGACTTTAAGTGGATAGCTAGGAAGATTCTAGAATTAACACAACACTGGTACATGAGCCTATTCATAGGTGGGATGAGACCTAAAATTGGAAGTTCTATGATTAAATTTGAATATCCCAACAAGGTGAAACTTCTTACCTTGTCTAGAAGGGTTGAGAGGGATCTTATTGTTAAAGGAATCATAAAGCAGCTAGAGCCACACAATAGGAAGATTAGTTCTGGAGGATTTAGGTGAGGCTAGACTTCAAGTGTAATGAAGTTTTTACCTAATGAATATGTTCATGAAATGTAAAAGAGGGTAAACTATGAACCTTGGTGGAAAGGAGTCCAAAATTTTTCAAGAGAATAATTTGAATAGAGGAAAACAAAGGGGATTTGTTATAGTTGTGGAAAAAAGTTTAATCCTGAGAACTGATGTCTAGAAAATGGTTTGAAATCAATGGTTTGGGAATGTGTGGAACCTCTGGAAGAGGGATAGAAAAAATCTAATGAAATAATAGAGAAAGAGGGAATAATAGGGGACATGCTAGAAATGGAGATGCTTGAACCAATAGCCAGTGAGTTTAAAGGAAAGAATGTTGGGAATAATATGTCTATATTAGTGGAAGGACATATAGGAGGGGTAAAATTGATGATTTTGGTAGATAGTGGCTCTATTCACAATTTTATTTCAAAATAGATATTGAAATCTCTTACAATACGTGTTTCAGAGACTAAGCCATTTTTTTATTAGAATGGGAGATGGGCATCAAGTGGTTTCCAATGTTTTTTTTGCAGTTTCATGAAAGTAGATTTGGGAGAATAAGAATTTAAAATTGATTCTTATTTTTTGATACCTCTAAACCAGATTTGTTAATGGGAATATCATGGTTGGAAACTTTGGAGTATGTTACCTTGCATTGGAAGAACGTAACCATGGATTTTTTTTGGAAAGGGTAGAATATTTTGATTCAGGGGGCCTGTTAAGAACAAGGTTTACTCGGAGATTTACAAGAATACTTGAGGGAAGAGAAATGTGGGGTAAAATTTTTTCAGTGGATTCATATATGAATTTTGGGCTTAGAAGATATAGATTTGAGTCCATCTCAATAGTTGCAGCTACAGGGGATGTTTCTCCAGGACAGAACATTCTTTGAGATATCCACTAGATTGCCTCCCAAGGGGGAAGATGACCATTACATCAAATTAAAATCAGGGGTAGATAAAGTCAATATATGACCTTACAAATAAAACTTTCATATGAAAAATGAGGTAGAAAATAATGTTTTAGAGTTGTTAATATAGGGGTATATTCGGCATAGTACCAGTCTGTATTCTAGTCCTATAATTTTGGTCAAGAAGAAATATGGAGGCTAGAGGATGTGTGTAAATTACCATGAATTGAATAAGTTGATGGTGCTTGATAAGTTTCTTATTCTGATGATAGAATAGTTTATGGATAAGCTATATGAGAAAAAATATTTTACTAAGATGGATTTTAAATATGGTTTTCATCAAGTGAAATTGAAAGAAGAAGATATAGAGAAAATGGATTTCTAAACTCATGAGGGGAATTATGAATAATTAGCAATTCCATTCAGATTATGAATTCCCTAACCAATTTTCAAGATATAATGAACACTATTTTTTGTACTGTGATGCACCGGGGGGTATTGGTGTTGATTGATGATATACTGATTTACAATGGAAAGTGGGAAGAAAATTTGGGAAAACTATGTTCGGTACTACAATATTTGAAGGGGAATATGCTGATTGCCAATGAAAATAAGTGTTTATTAAGAAAGAAATTAGTAGAGTACTTGGGACACATTATTTCAGAATATGGAGTGTCCATGGATACTAAGAAACTTGAGGCTGTTAAGTAGTGGAGTGTGTTGAAAAATGTGAAAGAAGTTATAGGGTTTTTGGGTCTAATAGGTTATTACCATAAATTTATAAGGGACTATGGGAAAATAGAAAGACCTTTAATGGTGTTGACCAAGAAAGATAGATTCCTATGGTCTTTCAAAGCACAATGATATTTTGAAAAATTGAAGGACTGTATGACTTCTGCTCTTATATTGCGAATGCTAGATTTTTATAAAGGTTTTGTAGTGAAATGTGATGCTTCAGGTTCAGGTTTAGGGGTTGTATTACTATAAGAGGGGTGACCACTTTCTTATTTTAGCAAGGAATCATTTAATGCTAATTTGGAAAAATCTATTTACTAAAAGGAACTTATGGTGATAGTGTTATCTATTCATCATATGGAGAAAATACCTAATGGGAAAATGATTTAAATTTTATACTGACCATCGAAGTCTCAAATATTTTTTGAATCATAGGATAGTATCAATAGAACAATAATGTTGGCATGAAAAACATTTAGGTTATGATTTTGAAGTTGTTTACAAACTTGGAAGGAAGAATAAATTAACATATGCTTTATCAAGGAAAAAAGTTAGAGAAATAATAGATATGGATATTTCTCAACCTATTTGGGAAGAAATTAAATTGTTAAAGGAGGAGATAATTGAAGATGACAATCTAAAATAGTTGGTGTAAACATTGAAATAAGACAAGGAAACTAGGCCTAATTACACCTATCTGTATGGTCTATTATTTTTAAAAAATATATTAGTTTTGTCCCAGAAATCAGTTCTAATTATAAAACTACTATAGTACATTAAATCGTCTCATATAGGAAGACATTTAGGCTATTTTAAGACTTATAAATAGCTAAAAAATGGAGTGTTTTAGGATGGAATGAATCATGGATCGCAATAATATGTTATAGATTGCAGTGTATGCTAGAAAAATAAATATGAGGTACTTAGTCCAGTAGGGCTGCTTCAATCTCTTCTAATACTTGACTTTATTTTGGAAGAAGTTTCCAGGGATTTTGTGCCAAGACTACCTAAGTCACAAGCCTATCAAGTAATTCTAGTGGAAGTGGATAGATTGAGTAAGTATGCACTCTTTATTCCACTAAATCACCCTCATACAGAAAAATTGGCTGCTGAAGTGTTTATGAAGGAATTAATACATTTATATGGAGTTACCAAATAAATAGTCAGTGATAGAGATCCTTTGTTTACTAGTTTATTTTAGAAGGAGCGTTTTATGTTTCAAGTAACTCTTTTGAAAACGTGTTCTTATCACCCTTAATATGACGGTTAGACATAACTCGTGAATATGTGTTTGGAGAATTATTTGCGATGTTTCTCCTTAGATCATCCAAAGTAGTGGGTTATTTAGCTGGCTTGGTAAGAGTACTACTACAACACATATTTTCATACATATATAGGGAAGACACAATTTGAGATCATCTATGGCTGCAAGCCACCACATATTGTTCATTATTTTAAGGGAGAGGTAGTGGTTGAGGAAATTCCTACAACACTGGTTGACCGCGATGAATCTTTGAAATAGCTCCAAGAAAACCAACAACGTGCACAACACCTTATGGTCAAATTTTCAAATCGACATAGAAGGGTGGTGGAATTTAAAGTTGGTGATTTTTTATGGGTTAAGTTGAGGCCAAATAGGCCTAGAACAACAACCAAAATTAACCAAAAGTTGCATTCCAGGTATTATGGACAATATGATATAGAGAGACACGTTGGTTTTATTGTATACAAACTTAAACTTATAGCTAATACCTGATTACATCTAGTATTTTATGTATATCAATTGAAAGCTCCATGTGGTGTCCTAAATGTAGATAAATTTATACCTACTGATTTTTTAAGAAAGAGGATTATATAGGGGAAGTTTTAGAAAAAATAATTAAAGGGGAAACACTATAATGGCTTATCAAATGGAATGACAGATATGAAGAAGAGGATACTAGGGAGGATGCGAGGGTGATACAAGATTAATTTCCTAAATTTCACATTGGTGAAAATGTGAATTTTCAAGAATGAGGTTTTTATAGAGCTATGTAAGAGGAGGGCCTTTCTAGTAGTCAGTTGGGTAATCAGTCTAGACCTCATGTTCTGTACACTTACCAAAGAAGGGTAGGGGTTCATAATAGTCAGGGGTAATATTGTATTTTTGGTTTTTAGTTAGTTAGTTAGTTTTTATCAGGTAGTAAGTTTTTCTCAGGTGGGATATTAATTGGAGGGGAGGATACTTTGTGTGGTAATTCTGTTAGAAGGTAGTTGGTAGGCTCTAACCTAGGCCTGAGGAGAGTGAAGTCTTCCAGAAGATTCTCCACAAGGTCCATGTAATTCTTCTTTGGTAGCATAATTGAAGTAGTAAGAGCTATTTTTATATAAGTATTCATTGCTATATCTCTTCTAAAAATATTAATATCATCTATTTTATATAAATACCCAACCTTTCATATATTAAAAACATAATTTATGGCATAAATATTATCATTTTGGAAAACATGGGCCATAAGAGTGAAAAATCATCATAAATCAATCATGATACATAAGCTCATGTCAAAAAAGTGTGGCGCTATCATAAATATATAAAACCATTTCATATGTAAATTTTAACTACCAATACCATCAATATAGTGGATCAGGACACACCTGTTTCCCATAGTGGATCGGGATGCACTTGTTTCCCGTAGTGGATAAATCTCATCAACTTATTTCCCATTGTTATCTCACGAGATATAAAGCTTTACTCAATGAATTGTAGGAAGATATAGGTCCCACCCATTACATAATGAAAACCATACATATGATTTATAGCGACCCCATCATTTTACACACATTATTTCATGATTTTAAGTATAAATAACCATTAAATACAAACCAAGGATTGCAAAGTCTAGTGTCTTAGGATGATTAGGTACATAAAAATGAAAATAAGAAAATAGAGTAAAAAATCATTATTTTAATCATCCATAAAGAGATCCTAATTTACATTTAGCTCCTATATATGCATGGGTTAACCTGGGGAATACATGAGAAAATGGATGAGCTAAAAAGCCCAGTAAGGTAATAAGCATAAAAATAAAGCATATCACATGGGTTAGATGGTATAACATGATGACATAAAAAGGAATGAATATACATGAGAAAGCATAACATATGTAATCATGGTATCATGGGAAATATGGAAAAAATATACAATATTACATAATTATGATTCAAATCTAACCACTAATACCATTACACATGATTAGAATGAGTGAAGGCTAACCACCAAGACCATTGCACATGATTAAAATGAGTCAAGGCTAACCAGAAAGACCATTAAACATGAAGTATCATGAGACTAAACATTACCCAATGTATTGAAGTGCTATCTGGGCACACCCATAATAACATATTCATTTATATGTGTGCCACATTAATAATCAAACATAAATATAAGGGTTACCCATGGAGTGAAATGGCTATCGTAATAATGTCATAAAGCATAATAAATGAGCGTATCATAAAAGTGTCCATGAAAGAATATATTTAAAAAATGAATGGATATTTTTTTTGGTAAAATAGGTGAATATCATGATAAATTATGTCCAAATTAATCGAAAAAATTAACAAGAGTATTTAAAAAACATTATAAATGAGCCACTTTGGTGCGGTTTAAGGGAAAGTATAAAATAGTTTTTAAATGGAAAAGATATAATTGTTTGTATAAAACCAGAAATGAACATAGATAGTTTTCATGGTAGAAATATTGTTTTTAGAAAAATATTGGTGACTTAAAACAAATTATAGCATGTACTTGAAAATGGTTAGGAAATTGGGAAGTTCTCTTTAATCGGGCATGCTTATTGGGTGGAATTGAGAATGGAACCATATAAAAAATGTATTTCCTAGTCAAAGAAAAAAATAATTGAGATAAGAAAATATTTTTGGAACATAAAAAAATAATTTATAAGGATTAAATAATAAGAATTAATAATTACATTGGGGTAAGGATAGAGAAATAATAACCCATATGTAAAATGGATGTTTGCTAAGAATCCCTTACCTTATGTACGAAAGTGTTCTGCTCTTGATCTTAATATAATAGAAAATCAAATTAAATACATAAATTAATTAATTAATAAACTTTTATCCATTTATTTAATTTATTATAATCATATTAAGTTTATTTATGACTTTTTATATGATTTATAGTGTTCAATTCCATTGTTCGGAAGTGTTCATTTTCATTGTTTTCATGATTGGGTTACTTGTATAAGAGTATGAAGGTTCATATAAAATGAGAATAATTATCAAAAATTGAAATTATATGTTATTAATGATCACCCAAAAGATAAATTTTTTATATAATTCATTTGGTTATATGGTAAGATGATAAATCATTTGATAAAACATTAATGATAATTGTTTAGATTATTTCAGCGTCTTTTCAATCATCATGAGATTGTTTTGTTTTATCGTTTCATATTATGTATATAATTTACTTACAAAACATAAAAATGTTAATAAAATCCATTTTTAAATATTTTTCAACCATTATTAATATTTTATTTCTAGCCTTGAATGCGGTAAAAGAAAATGAAAATGCATCGTCCATAATGTCGGTAAATTGACACATCACGAGCGATGTTTTTATTTTTATAATAAAAGAGAGAGTGGAAGGATTTTGATGATGGATCTTCCATTAACATGATTACATTCCAATATATAAAAGGTATTGGAGTTATCATGCCACTTGGATAGGGGTAGGTGAGGAGAAGATAATAAAATAAGATAAATTGAAAAGAAATTAAAAGAAAAAGAAAGAGGATTTTACCTCTTGAATTCCTCTCCTTGAGAACCTCCTTAAAAGAATTGGAAATGGTCTTTTTTTTAAGACCAAATGATCATGTTCATGGGGGAGAGGCTTTAGAAGATAATTGGGTAGAAATTGGAAAATCTCCAAGGCTTAGAAGGTGTGAGGAGAAGAGATAGTGAGGGGTTGTATATATAGCAGAGGTGAGGGGTGGGTTTTGATTATTTTATTCATTTGTTTATTTTTTGGTTCAAGACAATGAATAATGTTGATTCTTATGGCTAATTATAGTGTATAATTCATGTGAGTTCTAAATAATGGTTTCTTACATCATTCATGATATTTTAATTCATGTATTTTTATTATAATTTAAATACCACAAATTACAGTATTTCACTATTCATAAAAAATTCAACTATTTTATTAAAATTACACAAATTCACCCCAACCATTTTTAGACGTATATAATTAAAAAATAAACTCAATTTTTTTTCTAAATATGAGAAATTTAATTTTTAAATAAAATTGTCATGAATTTAAAAAATAATGATTTTAAAATTATAACTCATTTTATAACACCTTAAAAAATTAATTAAGGTCTCATAAAATTATATTATAATAATAATACCATAAAATACTAATTTATGAATATATTTTATGAAAATATATTTTTAAAATATTATATTAATTATTAAATTGTAAATAAACATTTATGTTTCACAAAAATACCGACAATTAATTTATCATTTTAAAACATTTATTTACTTATTCCAAGATATAAATATATGATATTTTCATTTATAAGATGCCCAAATTTTATTTACATTTATATAGGTGAGGTTACTATTCTATTGGTCATACTACTATTCCTAAGGTCAAGTTACTCTTCCTTCAGTATATGTTCCTTAACTTCTAGAAACACCTTTTATTTCATTTATTCTTCATTTATAAAGTTTTTATTATGTTCTCTATGTAATGTGTATGTTATTTATACTATATAACATATTTATAAGAAGGTAATTTCCATTGATAAAATTCTGGGTCGTTACATTCTTCCCCCCTTATGAAATTTCACCCTCAAAATTTGGTTTTATAACTAAGGGGAAAATAGGTAAGGGTACTTATCCTTCATTAATTCATCTGGTTCTCATGTTTCCTCTTCATACTTATGGTTCCACCATTGTAATTTTACCAGGTGAGTAGTCTTTTTGTGTAGAACTTTATCTCTATAGTCCAAGATCTTCACCAGTTTCTCCTTGTAAGAGAGATCATTTTCCAACTATACCACCTCTGAATTCAGTACATGTGAGGGATCTAGTATTTACTTACTCAAGAAGGATATGTGGAATACATCATAAACTTAAGACATGGTTTTTGGAAGTGTTAATCGATAGGCCATAGCTCTAACATGACCAAGAATCTCGAAGGGACCAATATACCTCAAAATTATCTTTCATTTCTTCCCAAATATCATGATCCTATTCCATGAAGATATGAAGAGGAATACCATGTCTCCAACCTTAAACTCCAAGTCCCATAGAAGATGATCTACATAACTCTTCTGTAAACTTTTGGCTGCCATGATGTGTAGCTGAATGGTTTTAACCTTTTATACAATTTCTTCAACCATTTCAGGTCCTAAAATCTTACGTTCACTAAGTTCATCCCAACATATCAGCGTTCTTAATATTTTCCCATAAAAGTATTCATATGAAACTATTTTGATGCATGAGTCGAAAATATTTTTTCAGTAGAACTCAACCAGAGGTAGACGTTGGTTCCATCCTCCCTTGAAGTCTATTGAAAATTCTCTCAACATATCTTCTAGTGTATGAATATTTCACTCAGATTGGCCATGAATTTGAGGATTATTGGACGTATTGAAGTTCAGTCCAATATTTAGAGCATGTTAGAGACTCTTCCAAAACTTGGAGGTGAATCTCAGATCCTGATCGAATACAATTGATAGTGGTACTCCATGCAGCCTTAACACTTCTTTAATGTATATCCATGCATGTTGATCTAGTGATAAGTCCTCTCAAATCATGATAAAGTGATCTATCTTTGTAAGATGATCCACAATAAAACATATAGCATTGTTTCCTTTGGATGTCTTTGGAAGTTCTGTGACAAAGTTCATAGTGATATTTTCCCATTTCCATGTTGGTATTGAAAATGGTTGCATCATAAACTTAATCTTTTGTCTTTAAGACTTCACATACTAACATACCAGAAACATTGATGTATATTGAGTGATCTCTTTCTTCATATTGTCCCACAAATAGTTCTTTGGGAGACCCTAATACATATTTTTTCTCCTTGGGTGAATATATAAAGTTGAGCTATGTGCATCATTCATAAACTCTTTCTTTATCTCTGGATTAGATGGTACATATAATCATGACCCAAATCTCATGACTCCATCCTCATCAATTTTAAACTTTTAGGATTTCCCATTTTTGATAGCTTTCACCCTTTTTTGAATTTCCACATCATTTCATTGAGAATAATTTATTTTCTCCATAAGGGATGATTGAGAAATCATTTGAGAAAGGATTTATAATGTTCCTTCCTTAACAATTCCCATGTCCATAATTTGTAGGTCTATGAGTATTGGATCCTTCTCAATTCTCATCATTGATAAAGTTATAGGATCCTTTCTAATTAGAGCATCTATCACTTTTTTTGCTCTAATAGGATAGTATAATATTGAGTAGTAATAATCCTTGATGAGCTCTATCCATCTTCGCTCACACATATTAATCTCATTCTGCATGAATATATATTTGAGGCTCTTATGATCAGTATATATCTCAAACTTCCTCTCATAAAGATAATGCCTCCAGATTCTCTATGCAAAGATCATAGCTTCCAAATACAGATCATGTGTAGGATTGTTTTGCTCATGAATTTTCAACTTTCATGAGGCGTAGGCTACCAATTTATCATTTTTCATCAGTACACAACCTAAGAACTTCTTTGAAGCATCGTTATATAACACAAAGAGTTCCCTACTTGCTGCTAATGTGAGTACAGGTGCAGTGATCAACATTTTATTTAGATCCTTTAAGCTTTACTCACATTTTTCTATCCATACATAGTTTAACCCTTTACATGTTAACTTAGTCAGCGAGTTATAAAATCATGTGAAATTTCTCACAAAATATCGGTGTTACCCAGCTAAGCCAATAAAACTATGGATCTCTATTACCGATATTATCCTAGGCCACTCTTTGACTGCTTATATCTTGGAATGATCCATAGATATTACTTTTATGGTGATAACATGCCACAAGAATGATATTTAATTCATCTAGAACTCATATTTACTATAAGTTTCATAGAGTTTATCCCTTCTCAAGTTCATTAGAATAGTATTCAAATTCTCCTCTTGTTCCTCCTTTCTCTTGTAGTATATCATAATATCATCAATAAATACTACCACAATTTTTTCAGGGTAATATATAAAGACTCTATGATTATATACATGAATATTACTTGAGAATTAGTGAGTACAAAGGCAATCACTATGAACTCCTAGTGTCTATACCTTTTTTGAAATGTAATATTGGGAATAAATTCCTTTTTCAACTTTAATTAGTGATATCCTGATAGAAGGTACACCTTAGAGAAATACTTGGCCCCTTGTAGTTGATTGAACAAGTCATATATCAGTGGAAGGGGATATTTTTTATTTATCATGATTTTTGAGCTCATGATAATCAATACATAGGCACATTGATCTATCCTTCTTCTTGGAAAAGAGGACTGTTACACCCCATGGTGAAGCACTCGATCATAAAAAAACCTTGTCCATATTCTCTTGTAACTACTTCTTCAGTTATTCTAGTTTAACGATGCTCATTCTATTAGGTGTCTTTGATATTTGAAGATATCTGAGAATAAGTTCAATTGATAACTCAACCTCTTGATCAGGAGGAAGACCAGACAATTCTTCAGGTAATACATCAATGAAGTCCCTTACAATGGGCATGTCTTTGAGCATGATTACCTCCTTTTTCTCAATCATTTGAGATAGATATGCTTGCTCAAAAGGCAATAATATCCACAATAGAGATGATGATTCTAAAGAAGTTTTATCTTCCTCCTTACACTTGTATAGAATTGTAGGATACCTAGGGATGTGAAGTGTGATATAACATTACTAATAGTTAATGTTGGCTTTGTATAAAGATAGCCAATCCATGCCCAATATGGAATCAAACTCCACCAAAGTAAGTAAGACAAGATTTTCTAGGAGGTTAAGTACACAAACATTAACCAAGGAGGAGTTATATACTTTGGATGTAATAATTTCCCCATTTTATATTCTCACTGATAACTCAACCTCCATATTTTGAGGTGGTGTTTGAATAGTTCTAATAAAATTGCAAGATATGAAAGAATTAATAGAACTAGAATCAAATAGTATATTCGATATTCTTGAATGAATAACCAGCATACCTATCACCACATCCTTATCAGGATCCACCTCTGTAGTAGTGATAGAATATGCCCCTCCTCACTACCTTGGAGGTTGTTGGTATTTATTTCCTCCAACAACCCTTGACTAAGGGAAATGGTTCACATAATTCCCATGTTACTTGCAATTGAAACACTGCACTATAGGCTGAGTTTTGATCTAAACCTTCCTTTATTATTCTATAATTTTGGGATTATTTATATCCCTTTGGCAGTTATTATTCAGATACCCCATTCTTCCACATTTGAAGCATCTTCTAGTTCTCTTTAGTTAGTTACCAAGGTGCTTCTTCCCAAAACTTTGATAGGTGGGATATTGAGGTTTCTTTCCATCATGGTATTTATCTATTGATCCTACCATATTAAACTCAATTTCTTATTTTTTATATCTGGGCCCATGAGACAACCAATAGTCTTTGATCTCCATTTAAACCTTAAGGTCACAATAAACAAATCCTCATAGCTATCAAATTATCGAATCAAAAACATTTTTTTATAGACTCAGATTTAGTATTCTAAAGAAGAGACCCACCTTGATTTTAGTGTTCATGAAAAATCTACAGGTGTACCATGAAAGCCTTTTAAAGTTTGACTCGTACAACCCAATAGTCTTGTCTTCCTTTTTCTTTAATCCAATGAACTCCCTTTCTATCTTAAGACTGATTGTTTGGGGAAAATATTTATTGAAAAATATTTTCTGTAAATCTTCCTATTACATGGAATCAATTTCTTCCTTGTACTTCATGTTCTTGATTAGTGTCCACCACTGATTAGCATCCCCATAAAAATGATAGACCACCAAAAAAACTTTCTATTCTTTTGAGCACTAAAGGATAGAGAATATATTCTTAATGGAGTTAATCCATTGTTTTTTGAGGAGGGTATTAGAATATCCACTAAACATGGAAGGAATTTTTCATATAAAGGATTAAAACACAACTTTATATTTCTTAGGAGGAGGGAGTTCAACCATATTCAAGTTATTATTCATAACTTGTTCTAGTTGAGAAAGTACTATCATGAAGTTTTGAGCACCAATTCCCATCATATTTTGAATATCATTAGGGAAAATTCACATTTACTATCACATGGATTGTTAGTACAAAATCTTCTATTTCCATCCATCAATTAAGAAAAATAAAGTTGAATTAGGGGGCTTGAATACTTAGCTAATAAGCATATAAAAAGTCAAATTTGAACATAGAAGGATAAACATGTAAAAGAAAAGTATATCCTTTCTTGTGATTCCCTATGTTCAATCTAGTTTATACATAGTGATAGAATTATTCCTAGGGTTATTACTAAAGTGAGCTAGTCCTAATATCCAAAAATAACTAGACTATTATATGATACCAACTATAGATACCTAGTCCTTTTACACGTATTATTACATGATTTTAAGTATAAATAACCATTAAATACAAACCAAGGATCATAAATTCTAGTTTCTTTGGATGATTAGGTACATAAAAATTAAAAAAAAGAAATAGAATAAAATATATTTATTTTAATCATCCATAAAAAGATCCTAACTTCCATTTAGCTCTTACATATGTATAGGATAACCTAGGGAATACATGAGAAAATGGATGATCTAAAAATCATAGTAAGGGAATAAGCATAGAAATAAAGCATAACACATGGGTTAGAAGGCATAACATGATGGAATAAAAAGGAATGAATAAACATCAGGAAAAATATCATATATAATCATGGTATCATAGGAAATGTGGAAACACAATAAAACATGACATAAGCATGATTCAAGACTAACCACCAAGACCATTGTACATGATCATCATGATTCAAGGCTAACCACCATGACCATTGCACATGATTAGCATGAGTCAAGGCTAACCACCAAGACCATTGTACATGAAATATAATGAGACTAAAAATTAACCAATTAATTGAAGTGATATCTAGGCACACACACCATTACATGTTCATGAAAATGTGTTCCAAATGAATAATAAAACATAAAAATAAGGGTTACCAATGGAATGAAATGGGTATCATAATCAAGTAATAAAGCATAACAAGTGAGCGTATCATAAAAGTGTCCATGAAAGAATGGATTTAAAACATGAATAAAAATTTATAGGGTAAAATAGGAATATATAATTATAAATTATGTCCAACTGAAGTGGAAACATGTAACAAGAGTGTTTAAGAAACTTTAAAAATGAGCCACTTTGGTGCGGTTTAAGGGAAAATATAAGAGTTTTTAAAGTGGAAAAGGCATACTTGTTTGTATAAAACAAAAAATGAACATAAATAGTTTTTCATGGTAAAAAGAGTGTTTTTATAAAAATATTAGTAACTTAAAATAGTTAATTAAGTGAACTTGAAAATGGTTAAGAAATTGGGAAGTTCCCTTAAATAGGGCATGCTTAGCGGGAGGAATTGAGAAGGGAACCATATAAAAAATATATTTCCCTGTAAAATAAAAGAAGAATTAAGATAGTAAAATGTGTTTTTAACATAAAAAACTAATTTAGATGGATTAAAAAATAATAATTAAGAATTACATTGGGGTAAGGATAGAGAAAGAATAACCCAAATGTGAAATGGAGGTTCGATTAAAATCCCTTACTTTATGTCCAAAAGTATTCCACACTTGATCTTAATGTACTTGATAATAAAATTAAATACATTAATTTATTAATTCAGAACCTTTTATAATTTTATTTTATTTATTATAATTTTATTAATTTCATTTATGTATTTTTATATGAGTTATAGTGTTCAATTCCATCGTCCAGGAGTGTTCATTTTCATGGTTTTCATGATTGATTTACTTGTATAAGAGTATAAAGGTTCATATAAAATGATAATAATTATACATAATTGAAATTATATGTTATTAATAATCATAAAAAATATAAAATGGTTATATAAGTTATTTTTTTTATATTATAAGAGGATTAATCATTAGATAAAAAATTAATGATAATCGTTTAGATTATTTTGGCATCTTTTCGATCATCATGAGCTAGTTTTGTTTTATTATTTCATATTATATATATAAGTTAGTTCCAAAACATAAAAAGGTTTATAAAATAAATTTTAAAATATGTTTCAACCATTATAATGGTTTTATTCCCAACCTTGAAGGCGGTAAAGTAAAATAAAAATGCATCGTCTATGATGTTTGTAAATTGACACATCATGGGTGATGTTTTCATTTTTAGAATAAAAGATAGAGTAGAATGATTTTTATGATGAATATTAAATTTACATGATATAATTAAAATATATAAAAGATACTGGAGATATAATTACACTTTGATAGGAGGAGGTGATGAGAAGATAATAAAATAAGATAAATTGAAAATAAATTAAAAGAAAAAGAAAGAGTATTTTACCTCTTGAATTCCTCTCCTTGAGAACCTCCTTAAAGGACTTGGAAATGGTATTTTTTTTTGAGACCAAAGGATCCTTGTTGTGGGGTAGAGGATTGGGAAGATTATTGGTCAGAAATTGGATAAGCTTGAAGTCTTATAAGGTGTGAGGAGAAGAGGTGGTGAGGGGTGGTATTTAGAGTGGAAGAGAGGGGTGAGTTTTGATTATTTTATTCATTTGTTTATTATTTTGGCTCAAGAATATGAATAGTGTTGATTATTATAAATAATTATAGTAAAAAATTCATGTTATTTTGAACTAATGGTTTCTTACATCTTTCATAATGTTTTAATTCATGTATTTGTAGTATAATTTAAATACCATAAATTACCGTATTTTACTATTCACAAAAATTCAACTATTTCAGAAAAATCCCAAAAAATCACCATAAATATTTTTAAATGTATATAATTAAGAAATGAACTCCATTTTATGATTTTTTTCTAAATATTAGACATTTAATTTTTAAATAAAATCATTATTTATTCAAAAAAATAGTGATTTTAAAATTATAATTGATTTTATAACACTTTGAAAAAAATAATTTAGGTCTCATAAAATTATATTATATTTATAAGACCATAAAATATTATTTTATGAATCTATTTTATGAAAATAAAGTTTCTTCTAAATCAGTATATTAATTATAAAATTATAAATAAACATTTATGTTTCATAAAAATACCGACAATTAATTTATCATTTTTAAGAAACTTAATTACTTATTCCAATATATAAATATATCATATTTTTATTTATAAGATGATAAAATTTTATTTACACTTTCATAGGTGAGGTTACTATTCTATTGTTCATATTACAATTCCTAAAGTCAAGTTACTATTCCTTCAATACATGTTCCTTAACTTCTAGAAATACCTTTTATTTCATTAATTATTCATTTATAAAGTTTGTATTGTGTTCTCCATGTGATGTTTATGTAATTTATCCAATATAAAATAATTATAAAAAGTGAATTTCCATTTATAAGATTATGGGTCATTACATGTGTACCCCAAGAACATAAATCATTCATCATATTAGTACCCATAAAAAGAAATGGGTTTCATAAACATTTCATCATATCATAATCCATGGAAAAGAATTAGGTTTCATAAATATTTTATCATCATAAACATAAACCAACCATAAAAATAATATAGATAGTATCCTTGAATAATATCCCCAATAAAGCATATGTAACCTAAAAAATGTTATCTTAGATAAAGAATATTTTTGAGAGATCACTTGAAATAATTCTTGAAAAAAACATTTCCATATTCAAATCATTTCTTTTTAAAGAGCTGCACAATTATATAGGAAAAAATTTTCTTTGAAAAGAACATTGTAAGTTTGTAAAGGAAACATAAAAGCATTAATGCATCACGAAAATAGAAAACCCACTCATTCCGTTTAAGTTTAAAAAAACATTCCTTTCACACTTTTGTTAGATAAGTCACAAATAACATCGTTTAGAGAAAAAAAAGAATTATCATTTCAAACCATTTTAGAAAAATTCAAACACTAGTAAAAATGAATTTAAAAAAATAATAATAAAATAGTAAAAAAAAATAGAAACAATTTTAGAAAACATGGACAATAAAGAAAAAGTTATTTTTAAGTGAAAATTTAAAAAGACAATTTTTAAAATAAAGTCCCTTATAAATGTCATATAATTTAAGAGATCATTAATCAAATGAATAAATTATGTGTATCATCTATAAATACACATAAAATAAGTGGAAATACAACATAAGATAATTAAAAGTCATCTCACACATAATCTTAACATGGAATAATCAATGAAGTAGAAGTTTAACCCAATGAATGGAAATTGAGTTTAGAAATCCATTACCACTTTGTAATCAATCGAATCCTATGCCCCATAAAACTAATAATTATCAAATGAAACATTGAATACCATAAAGATAATGAGATTCATGATATGATATATAAAATGTAAGTATATAAATAACACAAAATAAATAAGTGGTTAATAGGGAATATATCTCATAGTAGTAAAATTTAGATAAGAAACCCTTACCACATGCTTCCCTTTAATTTTGTGTGCTTTTACCTCCTCTTGAATACCACCTCCATGAAGGACCCCTTAAGAAATTGGAAATTTTTCTTTGAGTGAGAATAGAAACACTTGGACATGGGGATAGTGGGAATAATATGGTTTCACATATATTTTAACAGCTTCTAGTCTTCTGAGGAGAATGGGGGTGGTGAGGGTTGGTATTTATACTTGAAGAGGGGTGGTTTTCAGTGATTAAATAATGATTATTTTATATTTAAAGACAACCAAATTTGGGTAGGATTATTTTAAATGATATTGGATGATAATTAATGTTGTAAAGGATATTTAATGTTTTGAAACACATCAAACACCCATTTAATGGTATAATTTTTAGATATTTTAAGCCTTTACCTTCTAACTTTAACCTATTACATTAATTTACCCATACTGTGACAGTTTTTTTACCATGGTAAATTTTTTATGCCTAAAAATTAAAATGAACTTATAAACTAATTTGGGCATCCTGATTTCAAATATATAATCCATTTATAATAATTTAAAACATAGAAGTTTCAAAATTACATTAAAAATTAAACCGTCAAATCGCAACAAAAAACCATTTTTTAGAAAAATGTGTTTTTAAGCCCAAAAATGAACTCATACCAAAATAAGGTATAAATATTGTTAAAATGTAATTAATTATATTATATCTAACTAGAAATAAATTAATTTAAGTTTATATCTTTTTAAAATCATAAAATGGGTTTTTAATATAAATAAAATGAGGGTTTTATGATAATCGATATTTTTTACAATTCACTAAAAAATTAAAATTTTAAGAAAATTATAAAAAATTCATCCTAAGATAATTTTGAAATAATTAATACCAAAAATATTTTCATTATATCAAATAAATTTTCTAAATTTTTTAAAAATTAATTATATTTATTTTCTCATAGAAAGTAAAAAAATCATTTTTTTGAAGAAAATATATATTTGAAGAATAAAATGATATTACTAAAAATTATGTGCATATTTACAAATAATTAATTAACACATTAATAATGATTTGGAAAATTATATATGTCATAATGTGGTAAATACTATTCATTCCCTCTAATTTAACAGTTAGGTTATAATGGTCGTGTTAAAATAATATTATTTTGGTGTTTGTTTAAGTTCGATGTTCTGTGCATAACTATAGAAGATATTAAATTTATTTAAAAAGATACATACCATAAAATTTTAGGGTTTTACATTATACCCACCTTAAAATGAATTTCTCCCTCAAAATTCATCACTTAAATACAAACAGATGATGGTACCTCTGCCTCATCACATCCTTATGTTCCCACATAGCTTCTTAAAATTGGTGGTTTCACCACAAAACTTTAACTAGGTGAGTGGTATTGTTAAATATAACTTTATCTATATGACCTAGAATCTCTATTGGTTAATCTTCATAAGAAATATCATCCCCCAGTGGTAATACCTCTGAGTTTAGTACATGTGAAGGATCATGTATGAACTTCCTCAGGAAAGATACATGGAAAACATCATGAACTTGAGAGGGATTTAGTGGAATCACCAAAAGATAATATACAGTCCTGATATGATCAAGTATTTAAAAAGGATTGATATACCTAGGGTTTAGTTTTCCCTTCTTTATTCCACAAAGAAATTCATAGAAATACCTTCTCACTAACATCAAATTCTAGATCACATCGATGCTTATACATTTCATTAAACTTTGTGATGTACCTATGTGTTATTGAATGAATCTACCCTTATTTTTCATCCCATCATCCTACTCAGGTCCCAAAAAATTTCTTTCTGCAGCTTATTTTTAGTACATTGGAGTTCTACATTTCTTTCCATAAAGGGTTTCATAAGGATCCATCTTAATGATCAAGTGATAGTTGTTGTTTCAAGAAAAATTAACTAGAGGGAGGTGTTGATCTTAATATCCTTTGAAATCCATAGAACAAGATTTTAGTATATCATTTAGAGTTTTAACTATTCTCTCAGACTGACCATCTTCTTAAGGATTATATACAGTGATGAAACTTAACTCTGTTTCAAGCGCTTATTGAGGACTTCACCGAAACTTTGAGGTAAACATTAGATCCCAATTAGATACAACTGAATATGGTAATCCATGAAAATTTACCACTTCTTTAATATATATTCTGGAAAGAAGATCCAGAGATAAATATTTTATGAATGAAGTGTGATGACTTCATAAGGTGATTAACTACAACCCATAAATAACTCAATATCAAAAATAAGATAAACCCTAAAGGTTACCAATACTTTTAATCATATATCCATAAAGTGTAGAGGCATTCCTATTTGAATATATTTATCACATATAAAAAATGAAAGGGTTTTATTTCCATAAATGTATCTTAGTCATGATAAACTCCCATCATGTAAAAACCTTAAAAGGGGTGTCAACACATAAAGCTATGATGGTATCCATAGCTCTTATATTAATCTTACACGGAGAGATATACACTTACAAAAGTCAATTAGTCTTATATTCATTATACAAGATCTTATCTTATATTAAAATAATTTCATTTCAATATTAGGTTCATCCTTTTATCAATAAAATATCAAATGTGATTTCATTATTCCAGAATCCATGTAAAAGGAGATAATCACATGAAATTTCTCTTAAGGATGAACAATAATATTTACATACAAAATCAAACATGAAACTCCCAACTAAGGAGAGGAGAATAAGGGTGCCCTAATTATCATGATTCACTTCATCCACTGTGATTTCATATTCTTTCCCTTTTTCTTTCATCTTCAAAGGTTGTTATGGATTATAATACACATTGATCCTTGGATTGGGATATTTATTCACATAATGTACAAACTCCTTACACTTGAAACACAAGACTGTGGGTGGTGCATTATCTGGTGTCCTCTCCTCAATTGTAATAACCATCCCATTAACCACATTTCGACATTCATGTGCTTCATGACCCACCTTTCCACATTTAAAACACCTACCTGTTCCATTTAAATACTTTCCTTGATGTTTATTCCCAAATTTCTAACATGCAGATGACTGAAATATCTTTTCACCATGTGATTTATTAGAGTTTTCATGAGACTCAATATTTATTTTCTTATCAAAACCATGGGAATGGAGGGAATCTACAATTTCCATTTCTACTATGAGTGCACATTGAATGATTTATTCATATCTACTAAAGTATATTATAGCTAAATCCCTTTATAAAATTGGTTTTAGGCCACCAAAGAATCGATCAATTTCACTTTCAAGGCTGATAATTAAATCAAAGGCATACCTTGAAAGCCTTGTAAAATTTTCCTCATAGGTACTAATGTATTCATCATCCTTTTTCTTTAGATCAAGAAATTAATTCTCTATATTTGTATATAGAATATGATAAATGTACTTACTGAATAATATCCCCTTGAACTCATCCCATTCTATGGATTAAATATCTTCCACTTGCCTTGTATTCTTGATAAGATTACACCATTGATCTGATTTTACTTCTATATAATGAACAATTATTGAAACTTTTTAATGTCCCAAGCATTGAAGAACATAAAATATTTTCTCAATGGTTTTGATCCATCGCTCATCCACTAGTGGATCAGAAGACCCACTAAAAAAATGTGGATGTTGCCTCATGAAATATTCAACGGTACATTGTTCCCTCCTTTGATCATTTGGAAACTTGACATGATTCATATCCTAAGAAAGTTGTGTGAGAATAGATGAAATATTATTCATTCCAAATCACATAATGTTTGGTTTCTCTTGAGGATAATCATTGAATTTTTCATCACAATCAGTATTACCATGGTTCCCTTAGGTTCTATCCATTGACTAAAACAAAAAATCATAGCATGAGAAACACTAATCATAGTGGATAACCACATAATTAGGACTAATAATTTATAGAATGTCTAAATCAGGAAACCTTATTCTATGTCACCTTAGGTTCAACCTAGGTCATTCATGATCATTATCAAAACTTTAGGATTTCATTATACACTTATTCCTATCCCCATGGTTTTTATAAAAGTTTTCTAACCCTAATATACAAATGTTGTCTAAACCCTACTCTAATACCAACTATAACGACCCATTATTTTCATACACAAATATTACATTTATTTATATGAATATTCAATACATAAAAATACTACCCAAATCAAAACCATAAAGGTTTATAGTCTTTATATATTAGATATACAATCATCTTATTTTATGAATGACCCTCAACATCTCCAACAAAGATCTTCTCACATCGTACTCCTCTTAAACATACCCTACCTAAACCTTTCTTCATCATCCGAGGAAGGAAACATAAGAAAGGGTGAGCTTAGATTATCAGTAAGGATAAACATAAGATATATCAATCCATGATCATATGAAATAATAATATATTAATAAGGTTATATGATCATGTCCATAACTTATGAAGTTTACACCCAACCTTTCATAGATTATAAACATGATTTATGGCATAAACATTATCATTTCAGAAAATATGGACCATAAGAGTGAAAAATAATCATAAATAAATCATGATCCAAAATATCATGACATAAAAGTGTGGAACCATCATAAATATAGGAAACAATTTCATATGTCATGTTTAACTACAAAGACCATCAACATAGTGGATCAAGACACACCCATTTCCCATAATGGATTAGGATTCACTTGTTTCCTGCACTGGATCATGCCCATCGACCTTTTTCTCAATATTATATCATGCTATATAAATATTTACCTAATTAATTTGAGGAATATATAGGTATCACCCATCACATAATAAAAACCATATATATGTGTGTCATAAGAACATAAATCATTCATCATATCAGATCCCATGAAAATAAATTGGTTTCATAAACTTTCATTATAACATAACTCATGGAAAATAAAAGGGTTTTAGAAATATTATGCCATCATAAATATAAACCAAGCATAAAAAGAATAAGGATAGTATCCTTAAATAACATCCCTTGTAAATAATAAGTAACATAAAAAATGTTATCTTAGATGGAGAATAATTTTTAGAGATCACTTAAAATAATTCTTAAAAAAAAAAATAACATTTCCATTTTCAAATCATTTATTTTTAAAGCATCAAGAAATTATATATGAAAAAATTTTCTTTGAAAATAAACTTGTAAGTTTGTAAATGAAACAAAAAATCATTAATGTGTCATGACGGTGAGAAAATCTTCTCATGTATTATAAGTTTAAAAACCATTCCTTCCATACTTTTGTCAAATAAGTCACAAAGAACATCATTTAGAAAAAAAAAGAATACTTTTGAACTATTTTGTAAAAATTCAATCATGAGTAAAAATGAATCAAATAAAATCATAATAAAGTAGTAAAAATAATTTTAGAATTTTTTTTAGAAAACATAGACATGGAAGAAAAACGAGTTTTAAGGGAAATTTTAAAAATATAATTTTTAAAAGAAAGTACCTTATAAATATCATATCATTGAAATAAGCATTAATCAAATGAATCAATTATGTGTATCATCTATAAATCCACATAAAATAAGAGGAAATAAAACATAAGATAATAAAATTTCATCTCAAACATAATATTTATATTTCATAATTAATTTATTAGAACTTTAATCCAATTAATATATATTGAGTTAATAAATCTTTTTCCACTTTGTAATCAGTTGAATTACATTCCCCATAAAAGTAATAATTATCACATGTAACATTGAATACCATGAAGATAATGAGATTCATGATATGATATATCAAAGGGAAGTATATAAAGCACACAAAAGAAATAAGTGGTGATTAATGCATATATCTCATAGAAATAAAAGTGAGATGATAAGTCCTTACCTCACGCTTACCTTTAATTTTGCGTACTTTAACCTCCTCTTGAATATCACATCCTTGAAGGAACCTTTAAGGAACTTGGAATTGGTCTTTGGGTGAGAAGAAAAATTGGATGTGGGGAGAGTGGATAAGAGATGGTTTTTTATATATTTTAATATATTCAAGTCTTATGAGGAGAAAGGGGGTGGCGATAGGTGGTATTTATACTTAAGGGGTAGTTTTAAGTGATTTAATAAAGATTATTTTATATTTAAATTCAATCACATTTGGATGGAATTAAATCCAAAGAATTTAGATGATAATTAATGTTGTAAAGGATTTTTAAGGTTTATAAAATCATCAAACACCCATTTAATGTTGTAGTTTTTAGGTATTTTAATCTTTTATGTTTTAACTTTAACCTACTACATTATTTTACCCATAACGCGATAAATATTTTTCTTACAATGGAATTTTTTTTATGAATAATGAACTTAAAAATTAATTTGGGAATCCTAGTTCCAAATATAGAATCCATTTTTAAAAATAAAAAACACATAATTTGAAAAATTACATTTAAAATTAAACTATCCAATGCAACAAAAAACAGTTTTTTGGAAAAATGTGTTTTTAAGCCCAAAAATGTACTCATAAAAAATAAGGTATAAATATTGTTTAAATGTAATTAATTAGATTATATATAACTAAACAGTACTTAATATACTTTTATATCAATTTAAAATCATAAAATTGCTTTTAAATATAAAGAAAATGAGGATTTTATAAAAATTGGTAATTTTTACCATTCACTGAAAAATTAATTTGTTCAGAAAATTATAAAAAAGTCATCATAAGATAATTTTGACATGATGAATCCAAAAATGATGTTCATTTTAGAAAATAAATTTTTGAAAATTTTCAAAAATTAATTATATTTATTTTCTTTTAGAAAGTAATAAAAATCGTTTTTTGAAGAAAATAAATATTTGAAGAATAAAATGGCTTTACTAAAAAGTATGTTCATATTCAAAAAATAATAATTAATACACTAAAAATGAGTTATAGAATTATATATTTCATAATTTAGTTAATACTATTCATTTATACCAATTTAACGGCTAGGTTATAATGGTCTTATTAATATAATTGAGTATTTGGCCATACCCGAACTGAAAAAACTAGGATCAGGTGCTTCCAAACTGAGTTTGGGTTGGATTTGGATTTAGAAAATAATATATGATTATTAATCAGGTTAGGTTTGGGTACCTCTTATAGGGTACCCATAAACTAGATATAATATAATTTTTTTAAATAAATTATAAAAATATTATAATTAGGTTCAATTTTTAAATGAGTTTTATCCTAAAAAATATTATAAAAACTAGAAATAATAAATATAAACATGAATTTAAATAGACTTGTAAATGTGTTAAAGGGCTCACTCAACCTGATATTCCCTACCCTAAAAAAGTCCCATGAGGGCCTAATTTTTTAGGCTCAATTATTAAACGGGCCTAAATTTAAAATCTTGATTAATAATAGGGACGAGTTTAGACTTCAATAGGTGACATAATACATAACACACTATACCCGATTAAGCTATAATATAAGTCTATTTTTTTAAAAAAATTACAATACATTGCATTCAATTTTTTAAATTAATGATTATTATATAAAAATGAGTTTTTTTTTTCAAGTCCCAATTAGTAAATAGGTCAGTTCAAGATTGGTTCGGCCAAACCTAATTAATAAACATGGTTTTTAAGGTTTGATTAGTAAACAAACCAGATCAAGGTCAGTCTGACTAGATCCAATTAATAAATGGGTCATGTTTTTGATCCCAAAACCGAAATACCAATCCCATGAGCACATATATATTTAAATGGGTTTAGGTTTTAAATATGAATTGAATTTCAGATTTGGGTTATAAATAAATAGATATAAAAGGGGTCATATCTGATAATTTTTGAATGAGTTTGGATTTGTATACATGAATTTATCTATTCCACTACCACCATCCCTTCCCTACATCCTCACCGACTCTGCCTCCTCCACACCACCCGACCTCATTTCCCCACCACGCCACTAATGCTGCCTCCTCTTTGCCTCCAATCCCTCCCCGCTTCCCCCCTATGATGCATCGACAACATCCTCTCTCCCTCCTGACTGATCTATACCCCAGTCATCTTCTAGGTGTTTGGGGATATGATTGAATGTTTTTTTGTAATTTATTTTATTATTGATATATATATTGTTAAATCCTGACTACTATGTGAGAATTCACTATTTTTGTACAATTTTCAGAAATTTTTTGTTCTTCATACCATGTGTGCTTCTTCACCCATGTGATTTGTGATTTGTATTTAATCACTCATACTATCATATAAATTACATTTCATTTTATAATTATTCACTCCATAGATTTTATTTTTGTTCTGTTTGATTAATTGATCAAGTTTTTAATCAAGAATTTTTTATTTACATGCTCCATTTGATCCTACATTTAATACCTATGACTTTAATTTTTTGTTGATTTTTAGTTCTTGGTTTTCATTTCCTTAAATGAAAATTGAAAATTCATTTGTAATCACTTAAATTATTTCCACCTTGAATTTTAATTTTAAATATATAGAAAAATATTTAAAATTTAATTCTAAAAATGTATTAGATCGTATAGATAAAAAAATATTTTTTAGGAAATAAAAATATATATGATACCCTTTTGAAAAATAAGAAAAATATTAGAATGTGTTTTGTTTAATTTTTTTTTTAATTTCATTTTATAAAATCATGTTAAAAATTATTTTAAAAAATATGTTAGAATGGATTTTTGAAATTAACAAAAAAAATAAAAATGAGTCACCTATACAATTTTTTTTCATTCTCATCAAATATGAAAAAAATGTTTTCTCTAAAAAAATATATTTATTTTTCATTTTTAATTCTCTAAAAAATATTTTCAGATTACATAACTCATTATTGGATATAAATATCAGGGATATTTATATTAGGATCGTAATAATTAGCTTCAGATGGATAAACTTACAATTGGGGGTGAATTGTAAGTTTAATTTTTTTTAAAAAAACTTAAAAAAAGAAATTCACAAACCTATTTTAGGTAAGTTTTATTTGACTCAAATTCTATCTGTTTATAAGAGAATAATAATAAGATTTATTCTCATAATATCAGAGTGCATAGATCATAATCATGGAGGATTCGATTATATCAAAGTGTATCATATTCTCAATAGATCCGATTGATAGTATTTATTGTATTCAGGCTTATTATGATAATACAATCATAAACATGAAAAATGAAATATAAAACTTATAATAAACAATTAATAAAATAGATTTTTTTTTAAGAATGACATATGATCTATTTAAAAGACAAACCTCTTTTAACCTAAAGAGAAAGGTAGCCAATAACCTTGGCTAAAGGTATCCCCTATTTTATACTTAAAGGAAAGTATGTATTTCCTAACTAAGGAAATCCCTCTATATGATAATTATCTTTGTATTCCCATCCCTATAATCCCTTGATATGAATATTAGATTCTTTATCTTCCTAGACCTAGTATCCCTCGATCTGATGGACTGGATTCTCTGTCTCACTATCCCCATGATCCCTCGATCCATAGATCAAATTCTTTATCTTACTATCCTTATAATCCCTCAATCATAATCACAATAATCAGACATAGTTAATAATTACAAAAAATTTCTCAAGGAGACAACCTAACAAGGTTTTCGTCTAAATGAATCTATCTAAATAAATAAAAAGATTAATAATGAGATTTTCAAACTAAATATTCTTCTAAAAAATTGAGATCGATTGTAATCGACCATCTTCAAACTATTGAAATGACTTGATATTCATAGGTGAGCTTCCAATTTTCACATTTCTGAGTTTGTTGCAATGGATTTTGATATCTAGTTCTTAACATATCATCGTAACTAAATGTTCGATTTAGTATTGGTAAATACCATTAAAATGTTAAAGTTTTTTCTTAAATTAGAAACAAGTCTTTCATATTCTGATTATAAACATAGCTCATTATGAATAAATTCATTACGATTGTCATTATGATAACCTTTATGAGTATCAGTCTGATTTTTATCAGTACTGGTATCGATCCGATTATCAAGACTTTTTTCAGCATGAGAGACATAACTAAAGTCTGATTTCTAGTCTGATAAAGGTGATTCTGATTTACTGGACACATACTAATTACGATGATCATAATGAAAAATGTAAAGTTTATTTTTGAAATACATTATAACTTTTTCTATGTTTGGTAAAAAGTAATGTTTTTTATAAAAACATAATAAAACGGTTTTGGACATAAAAAGTTAGTAAAGATGTTTTAATAATGTGTTTGTGATTTACAAAACAAAAGAAATAGAAAAGTGAGAAGTAAAAATTTTGACTCAACAATATCCTTCTTTTTAGAAAGCACAAAACCAAAACTTAAATGAAAAAATAACTTTAAAAACATACAGTACTTGTTCTTTAAAAATAATTCATATTCAGAATTATACTTTTATACTTAACTCTCTCTAAGTTTATAAGTCTTTTGAATATGATTGTGAGTATGATGGAGTACTATAATAGTTCTTTCTTTAAGAAAACTTCTCACCCTTATAAAAAATATATCCCCTTAAGAATTTTATTCTCAAATATTGTATAATAACATCTCTTTGTAAAAATAAATCTCCCCATTTAATACTTTCTCCACCTTTTTATAAAAATTCTTAAAAATATCTCCCCCTTTGTGATTTTCAAAAATAATTGGTGACTTAGTATGATGTACCTGAAAAGTTATCAAATAGAAAAATTTACAAAATAATATAATGAATTAACTAATCATATAGAAAAATATGAAAGAACATTCAACCAATAAATATTAGAAAAATATTCAGAAAATTGTATTTGGATGAAAAAGTAATTCATTCATAAACACATGATTCAAATTTTTGACAAAATAAAAAATAAAACAAGAGTTCAAAAGAAAAAATTAATATTTCTTCATCAATGTTTCAAATTTTTTTTCATCTTCATAAATTATTTGCGATCCTTCTACAGCTTCTCCACTTTTTCTTCCTGAGTCCAATCCGTGGTGTTCAATGTTTTCATTTCTTTGACAAGTTCTTTATTTTATTCCCTGAGTACAAAAATTTCATCATAAAAAAACATAATCTAGACATTTATAGCTTTATGTATCAGATATTTTTTTATATTATTGACTCCTTCAGTCCAATCATCAGTTTTATATCTGAATTCTTCTACAAACTTCACTCTATCATCCATATCTTTTGATAACCAAGTAAAATAATCTTATGAATCTACTTTCAAATTTTCCATTTCTTGAATCTAATCATCATGAGACTGAATATCAGCATCGACTTCATTGAAAAATTTCACCATTTAATTACAAGAAATTCTATGGGTTTAATAACTTTATTATAAGGTATTCATTTCTTCCTCAATACAAATCATAGATTCAGTCAACACTTTTATTGATTCTAATTTCTAAGTAAAATTGTCTTAGATAAGCTGTTTTTTTTTCATTAAGTATTAGAAAATAAGGGATAATACCTTAAAACCTTTTCAATGCTTGAACTATTTTGTCAAAAACCTTTTATGAAATTGTTCTAGTGAAGTCTAATATCTCTAGATCGGGATGAGGTGGCTTTGTCTAACTGGTTCCAACATCATCTATCTTTCCATTATTCTTATCTATGTTTAATACTTCATTATAATCTTTTTAATGTTTCTTAGAAACAAATATATCATCAGTTATCTCCATTATCTCTACATCATCGGTGTCCGATTTTTTAGAAGGTTTAGTCTTTGAATTTTTATCTTCCTGATCTTTTTTAGATGGTGACTCTACTTCTTCTACTGATGAGGATTATTCCTCAGAGCTTTATAACTTCTCATATTTATTGAATTTTGCAGGAAAACTTGAGGATGATGTTGATTACTTTGAAATTAATTTGATTACTCATAATATAATAGAACTAATGTTACTTTGAAACCATTTTAAAATAAAAATTAAATTTATAAATTCATGAAACAAAAATGTAGTTTTCAATAAAAATGATTATTTTCACTATTCACTAGAAAATCAATATTTTCCTAACCACCCTAAGAAAATTTTGATATGATGATTTCAAAAATGATATCCTTTTCATCAAATATAATTTCTAAAAGTTTAATAAATTAATTACAATATTCAATTGAAAAAAGTATTAAATACCCATTTTTAAAGAAGTTATATTTTTGAAGTATAAAATGACTTTACAAAAAATTTAGCTCTTATTTCTTAAGAATTAATTAATAAATTTGTATTGAGTATGACATTTATATATATTTCTTAATTTGGTTAATCTTATTCATACATTTCAATTAAATAGTTAGGCAATAACTATCACATAATAATATTTCAATAGTATAACAAGGTTTGTTTAAACTTGGTGTTACATGTAAAGAAAACCATGAAAGAAATAAAATTTATTTATATAGAATGATATCATAAAATATCAAGGTGTTACACATATTTTCATCATCACATTGTATACATCTCTCCAAAATATGTTTACTTGGATAGAAGAGGGGAGAGAGAGAATGAGCAAGATTCCTAACACATCAGTGATGGGGTTTTTCATGTATGTCATGTTATATACCAGGATTGATGTTGCCTATACCTTGAGAATTGTAATGACTTGAAAATTCTGTAATATAATAAATCTTATTTTATATTGAATTTTTTATTATGAGAAGATAAAAATACTAATACATTTCATAATAACATCACACATCATGCCTAAATATGGATTGGTACGACTATGAATGGTAAAGGGATATAGAATTGGAAGAATAATACATTCACTAAAACAAACTCCATAGGCTTGAATTATCCAAATAAGATCACCCATGCCACAAATATTATAAAAATAAAGATAATTGTTAGGAAAATAATTAAAATTATCAATGGATGTGTATGAGCCTTTTTTAGTGAAGTAGTGAATGATGAAGAGATAATGATGGTGTATTTATAGGGAAATATGGTCATTTGGCATAAGGGACATTGGCCAATATAGCCAATGGGAATTATGACCATTAATCAATAATATAGTTGGTTATTATTATTTTTGGCTATGTTGATACATTTAAGCGCCCCTACTGTCATCTAGGGTGGTGAAGGTGGGAAGGGGTTTGGGGCGTGGTCATGGGGTCATGTCCTTGGGCCAACAATTTCTTTTTAATTTTCTTTGTATCGTCGTATTCTACACTTGCTGTTGTACCAATTTTTTTATGTAGATGCATTTAAGAAAACGTCAAGATTATTTAATGATATAATAAAAATTATATATTTTGATAAAAATATGTTTTATGGTAATTTTATAAGGTTTAAATGAAATTTATTTTTATTAAATAATATTATAAACACTTTTTAAATGATAATATATTTTAATAAACTCCTAAGTAATTTTTATAATAGCGAGACAGTTTATTATGTCATAAAAACTATTCATTTTCAACAAATAATGTTTTTCTATTTAAAAGTTTAAATTCTCATATTTAGAGAATTATTTTGATAAAATAAATATAATTTTTTTATTCATTTCATTAAAATTATCTTTGGGTGAATTTATGGCAATTTTCTAAAAAAGTCAATTTTTGGGTTGAAAAGTGAAAATACCATTTTTATGAAATATATTTACTCTTCTGATATAATTCAAATATTATATTGATTTAAAATTTATTAATACCTTTTCTTGATCAAAAATTATTTAAGGAATAACATAATTCATAATTCATTACATTTATAAACACATGCAGATCATTTTGAAATCTACAATTTTATCTTTTCTAAAAAAACTGTTTTTATATGTTATATGTTTATCATAATTCAAAATGACAACATTAAATGGGTGTTTGAGGTTTGGAAAATCCTTAAAAAATTTCCAACATTAATTATCGACCAAATTATTTTAAATTAATGCAACCCAAAAGTGGTTTTCTTTAAATACAAAATAATCATTATTTAATCACTTAAAATCACCCCTCCTCAAGTATAAATACCCCCATTCCATCATAACTCTCCACACCAAATAAATTTATCATGAGTCCTATCTCAATTCCAATATAAATTGTCTCTCCAAGGTGGTTATAAGATTATAATTATTCTCTCTCTATCTTTAAGAATCATCCTCCCAAGGTAAGGGATTTCTTCCTCCGTGTTTTCAATTCAAGTACTTCTCTCGTATAAGTATTTTGATTCCCAATTTATTATATTTTTGAGTGTTTATAAAAACTAATATTATTTTATATATGAATTTTTTAATGATAATTTTATTTTCACTCTCATTAAACCCATTCCAATTCCCCTTTTGTATACCCGTTGCACTGCCAAAATAAACCCTTGGTTTTACAAGAAATATTATCAATCCATGAATACCCAACCCTATTTTCATTCAAGGGTATTAATTATAATGTATATTTAAACTATTTATTGGATAAATCCATTTATGAAACCCACATTCCTTAATCCTAGGTTATGAATGATTTGAACTTATGATTTTAGATAAATGTAGAACACATAATATTTGACATATGAAGGTTGCATCCTGATAGTGCTCCAATGCATTGGGTAAAGAATTAATCTCTAGAGATGAAATTTTCACAATACCTTAGAATAATACCTTAGTAATATTTTATTACACCTTGTTCAAAATAATTGGTAATATTCTTTAAAAGACCTTAATTTTAAGCTATGGTGACATGTTTATGAATGTATCAATGTTTATGTTGTCACCACATTTCCTTATTATGCCTCATGTTATTATGTTCATGTACTTACGTTATGCCTCATGTTCTTATATACATGTTCTTATGTAATGCTTCATGTCTTGCCTATAATGGTCTCTTACATTGTTTATCCCTTAAGGGTCTTTATGCTCACCCCTTTCATTTGATAAATGTCTCCAAGGAATCCTATGTAGTGAGATGATCTAGGATGAGAAAATAAGTAATCCTTTCAAGAGGATTTTAAATTCTTTTATGTTTATTTTTTATAGCATGTATGTCATGTACTATCTACCTAGTTTCCAAGACACTAAACCTCAAAAAATCCTTCAAAATTATTAAGGTAATATTTTTTAAATAATTATGCTAAAATACATATATTTAAAAGGTGGGTCACCATAAGCACCATAGGCAGATATCAAGTAGATCCTGGGGTTCCGGATTGGATGGATGTAAATTATAATGATACATGCCTTCTTGATATGTTACTTTACCGATTTTGGTCTTAGAGGTTCTTGTATGAGTCCTAGAGTGGTCCTGGAAAAGTTTGAATTTAAATCCTAGAAGCAGGGTGAATACACGATGTGTAAAGATTACACGCTATGTAAGTATAGTTCACAGCTCGTGAAGGTAGGTTCACAAGGTGTTAAATGATTTGTATATTTTTGGGGTTAAATGATAAAAAGAAGATGCATTTTCAATAAAAACCAAACCTTTAAATTTACACAATGTGTAAATGGATTAAATGATGGGTAATTACCATAAAAAGCATGATTTAAAGGTTATTGTTCTTGGGTTTTTGTCAAACCCTATGATTACTCTTATGCCATGCATACAGTGGATCCCATTTCAGATGTTTTGAGATTCCTTTTGATGGGGATTAGTTCTCATATTCCCATCTTTGATCTGTGGTTGATCTATTATTCCTCATAACGTAGTTGTGGGTTGTAAGAATTTTTATTCACCCTATGGTGCACAACGAGTCGACAAAGCTTCTTTGAGGTAGGGAATCCCTCATTTCTCTTTATTATGTATCATACATGAGGGGTTTACTTTTTTTTATCTATGGGTTATGGTTTTTCTATGTTAATCAAAGATAAATAATTGGATAAATTGAAATTTAGGGGGGAAAAGGGGAATGTTTCACATGTTTTTAAGGCTTTGTTATCATTGTGATAATGTGGATTGTATGGGACTGATGCCCCACTAAAAATTCTGGCCATTGGGGGATTTTTCTGCATTGGATAATTTGTGTTGTGATTGTTGTGACTGTTGTGATTGTTGTGATATCACCCAAATATGGAAATTGGATAACAACTCATATTTTTCTAATTTTTTCCCCATGAGTATGGTTAGTGTGATTACACGCCTATAATAAAGTTTAATATGATAAAATACATTTTTTAAATATGTGAAATAATCTTGATGTGTTGTGATGTGTGACCGTGCTTGTGGGACTGCAATGTGCAGTTGATGTGTAGTTGGAGAATGTGGGGCTGGTTATTTTTTTATCCATGATTTTTTGGGGTGGAGAGGTGGTTTATTTGGATGTGCTTTTGTGGAAGTGAGGTATTTTTTTGGCCATGATTTTGGGGTAGTGAGGTGGTGGTTTATTTTTTCTAGATACCCAGGTAGTGATAGAATAAATAATTGGTTAATATTTTTTGAAATGACATGGGTTGGTTTTGTTAATGGGATGGAAATGGATAATAGATAAATAAATGATGAGTTTTTTTCTTAAATGTGATTGATTCTAAATAATGAAATGAATTATATGGATAATGGGAATTATTTGGCAATGTGAAATGGGGTTTTGGGATTTTTGTTTGGTGTTATGCATTTAGATGTGGCATCAAAAGTGATGATGTTGTGAGTTGGTTTGCATTTGTTGTGAACTCATAGGTTAGTCTTGTGTGTGGATATATGTATATAATTGTGTGTTCTTTGTGATTTCTATATGTACCCCACCCATGTCGAGCACTATGTGTTGACACCCATATAGTCATGTAGGGGGTGTTTTTCCCAACATCTGATGAAGAGGATGAATGGTTGGGTACCTAATATTTCCCACTCTCTCTTACAGGAAAGGTGGGTGTTTCATAGGCTATGATGGATGAATGTTTGTTAGTGCATTAGGTGTTGGTTGCAATAGCCCAGGTGTTTTCGGGCGAGATGTTATAGCCCAGGTGTTTTCGAGTGAGATATGACCATGCTTGTGGGGTGACTTTTGGTGGGGGTTATGCATTGTAGGAGGAGAGAATGAGGTTTTTGTCCTACATTTTCATGATACCCTACTAATCTAGTTATGGAAGTGGTTGTGTTGTGTCCCAGGTGTTTTTGGGTGGTGAGACTAGGTTTCTTCAAGCAAGGTGTGTTGTGATTATGGTTGTTGGGCAGTGTGGTATACATAAGATATGGGAGTACGAGGACATATGATGTTAGGGTATGAGAGCATAATACCAATGGGAAAGTGGTGCAAGGTATCCTTATCGATGTGATTCTTATTATATTATATGACTTGGCTTGTGTTATTTGGTGAGCATGCCTTGGTGAGGTTGGTTTGAATAGTTGAACTATTTAGGCGATGTTGGTTCTACTATTTTCTAATGGGTGCATTAGTATGATCTTTTCAAATATGAATAGGATAATTTTTTTTCCTATTAATTATAATTGTATGCTCACCCTATGTATATAAACTATTTTCAGGTTTCTAGGAGGATTGAATGGACTATGATGGACATTAATATCTTAAACCTTTGGATAGATGTTGTGTGGATGAATTAGATTTTCTTTTGGGAATTTACTTAGGATAATTTTATCTATATAAATTTTATTTATACATTTATATGGGATGGTTTTGGATTCTTTTATATTATATCATAGTTTTTTGGGATGATTTATCTTATCTCCTAATCCTATTTACATTATATAGGTCAATGCATCCCATACATGATATTTTTATACCCTTGGTTCTAGTCCCCAAACCTAGGCCTACTGGAGTCGGGAATTGGGGGTCATTATCTCTATCCCCTCAATGCAGTATCTTTGGAGGGAGGGGGTCATGACAGAGTGGTATCAGAGAATGAGAGAGAGGGTTCAGCTTGTTCATGATAGGTTAAAAGCTACACAGGATCGACAAAAATCTTATGATGATCACAGGAGAAGACCCTTTGAGTTTGATGTTTGGGACTATATGTTCTTTAAGGTTTCTCCTCAATATGGGAATAAGATGTTTGGAAGGGGGAGTAATATTTCTCCCAGGTTTTTTGATCCCTTTGAGGTGTTGGGGTGAGTTGGCGAGGTGGTGAATCGGTTGGTGTTTCCACTATGGATAGAGAGGATCCACAAATTCATCCATGTCTCTCAAATTTGTTACTATATTCATGATTAATCCCATGTTATTTACTGGGGAGATTTGGATATCGAGTATGAGGCGATGTTTATGGGGCATCCACTAGAGATCTAGGATCATCAAGAGAAGGCACTGTGTGGATGGACCATTACTTTGGTTTGTGTGTTGTGGAGGAATGGTGTCATATAGGATAGTACTTGGGAGCAAGAGATGCAGATGCTTTATCAATACCTGGAGATATTATAAGCTTTTTTTCTCTATTTTTCTTGTGATGTGATGTTTGAGACCTTCCGGTTTTATCTAATAAGTTGTTTTCTCTTGTTTATGATGTATGATGTGTGATAAAGTCCTAACATATAAAAAGGGGAGGACCTGATTTCTAATCGAGGTACATTAACTGTGATGTAATTAAACTCATGTAGGTGAGTCTTTTCCGCCCATAGAGGATAGTATCTTGACATGGAGGATGAAATTTCCTAATCCATGTGTTCGGGATGGTGTGGTTAATTGGTTGTAGTGGTTGTTGTTTTGGACTGTATAGGGGTTGGATGGTTGTGGTGATGCGATTGTGTGAGAGGAGGAGGTTGTAGCTGTGCAGTGATGAGGTTGTGTGAGATTTCCTATGGCTATTTGGTTTAGTGTGTTTGTCTGGTGGTAGAATTGAGGTATGACAAAATTATTGGGAGGTATCTCACGGGGTGGTTTTTGGACCCCCTTTCCTTTTGGGATTGGTTTTGGATTATCGAAGTTAAGAATAATTTGAGAGGTATCTAATGTAATGTCCTGTTCCTTCCTGGTACATTAATTTTCTGGTTTTGGTATAGGAGGTTCTTGGATAAGGCCTAGAGTAGGACTGGTGAAGTTTGGATGCTAAATGTTGGAAGCAGGGTGAATACACTACGTGTAAATCTCACACACTGTGTAAGCGTGGTTCACGGCTTGTGAAGGTATATTCATAGGGTGTTAAATGAAGTGTATATTTTTTGGATTAAATAATAAAATGGCGACGAGTTTTTCTATGGAAACTGAACCCCAACATTTACACGATGTGTAAATGAATTACACGCCATGTAATTCCCCAGCGCAGTGCGTTTTAAAGGTTTCAGCACTTAGGTTTTTTCCAAACCCTATGATCTCTCTCATTCTATGTAGAAAATGACTCCCCTTTCAGTAATTTTGAGATTAAATTAAATGGTTATTGGTTCCTATATTCCCATCTTCGATATGTGGTTGATCCGTAGTTCCTCTTGTGCAGTTTTGGGTTGCGGGTGTTATTCTTCACCCTGTGGCACACAACGAATCAACAAGGCTTATTTGAGCTAGGGAATCCCTATTTTATCTTTTTTTATGTATCATGAGGGAGGGTTTTACTTTTATTTATCTATGGGTTATAGTTGTGATGGCTTAATCAAAGATAAAGAATTGGTTAAATTAAAATTGAGGGGGAAATAGGGAATGATTTGCATGTTTTTACAACTTTGTTAATATTGTGATATTGTGGATTGTATAGGAATAATGATCCTTTAAAAATTGTGTCCATTTGGGGATTTTTTACACTATATGATATGTGTTTTGATTTTTCTAACTGATGTGATTGTTTTAAAATCACCAGAATATGGAAATTGGCTAACCAATCTAATAAAATGGTTTCCCCAGGATTATGGTTTGTGTGATAATGCCCCTCAAATAAAGTAGAATATGATAAAATCTCATTTTGAAATATGTAAAACTATCATGATGTGTTGTGACATGTGTCCAATCTTATAGGGCAGCGATTTGAGATTAATGTGTGGTTGGGGAATGTGGGGCTAGTGTTTTTTTTGGGACATGCTTTTGGGGTGGTGAGGTGGTTTGTTTGGATGTGATTTTGGGGTGGGGATTTCTTTTTTTGGTCCTAATTTTAGGATGGAGAGGTGGTTTGTTTGGATATTCTTTTAGGGCGGTGAGGTGGTTTTTTTCTATGCTTTTCGGGTGGCAAGGTGGTGGTTTCTTTATTCTAGACACCCGGGTAGTGATGGAATAAATAATACTTTAATATTGTTTTAAATGACATGGGTTAGTTTTGTTAATATGATGTAAATGGATAATTAATAAATAAATTATGGGTTGTGTGGTTAAATTTGGTTGATTATAAATAATTAAATGAATTGGATTGATAATGAGAATTGGTTGGAAATGTGAAATGGGGTTTTTGGTTTGCTGTGTGGTGTTATTCATTTAGATGTGGTAGTAAAAGTGATGATGTTGTGAGTTGGTTTGAATTTGGTTGTGAACCCATAGGTTGGGTTTGTGTGTGGATATACGTATATACTTGTATATTATTTATGATTTCTATATGTACCCTACCCATTTTGAGCACTATGTGTCGACACCAGCATAGTCTTATGGTGGGTATTTTTATCGAAATCCGGTGAAGAGGAATGATGGATCGATACCCTCTCTTTCCCACTCTCTCTTCTAGTTAAGGTATGTATTTCACAAGATGTGATGGTTTGAGGTCTATTAGTGCATTAGATGATGGTTGTGATAGCCCATTTTTTTTGGGTGAGATGTGATAGACCATATGTTTTTGGTGAGATATGTCTGTGCTTGTGGGGCAGCTTTTGGTGGGGGTCATTCATGGTAGGAGGAGGGAACAAGGTTTATGTCCTACATGTTCATGATACCCTACTATTTTGATTATGATAGTGGTTGTGTTGTGGACCAGGTGTTTTTTGGAGAGGTGTGATGTGGTCGTGCTTGTGGGATAGTGATCCCATGTGTCTTTGAGTGAGGTGTGTTGTGACAATTCTTATGGGGTGGTGTGGTATACAGAAGATATGGGAGTTCTAGGACATATGATGTTGGGGTGTGAGAGTGGCATACTAGCAGGAAAGCAGTGCGGGTTACCCTTGTCGATGTGATTATTATTATATTATATTACCTGTATTTCTTTATTTGGTGAGTGTACCTTGGTGAGGTTGGGGTGGATAGTTGACCTGTTTAGGTGCTGTTGGTTCTGCTATTTTCTCATGGGTGCATTAGTATGCTATTTTTACATGTTTATGAGAGAATTTGGTTTTCCTACTAAGTATACTTGTATGGTAATCCTATGTATATAAACTGTTTTCATGTTTCTAAGAGGATTACATAGATCATGTTGGATATTACTAGCTCAAACCCTTGGATCACTACTACTACCTTAGCTTTTCTTTTGGGTATTTTCTTTGGATACTTTTATCTCTATTAGTTTTATTTGTGCATAAATGTGGGATGGTTTTGGTTTCTTTTATATTATTTCGTAGTATTTTTTGGACGATTCATCTAATCTTATGATCCTATTTACAGTATAGAGGGTAATGCCTCCCATACATAAGATTTTAATACCCTTAGTGCTAGTTTTGAACCCATAGCCTACTGGAGGTGGGGCTCGAGGGTCATTATCTATCTCCCCTCATTGTGGTATATTTCGAGGGAGGGGGTAACATAAATACTATCCTAAAGTATTATAGGCCTACTAAGGATATGTTTCAGGTTTACAAAGAAGACTAGGAACAATTCATCAGAGGATACACATATGCTAGTTTCTAGAAATATAAGAATGATCTTAAATCTTAGTCATGATATATATTTTTCCTTGATAGAGGATATATGAGCTATAAGTGTTCTAAGAATCTAATGGACATTAAACCTACATTAGAGTACGAGTATATTGTATATTCTGATTCAGATAAAGAATCATTTTGGATGCATGACTTTATACAAGAGCTTTATTTGGTTCCTAACAATAAAGATGTTATCACACTATTTTGGGATAATACTAAAGTGGTGGTTCTAGCCAAGGATTCGAGGTCACATCAATGTAGGAAACATATACATCAAAATTATCAACTCTTGAGGGAGTTTTATCAAAGTTGAGAGGTTAATGTAAGCAAATTTTCCACATAAAATAATGCGGTGGGGTTGTTGACTAAATTATTATCTTATTTGAAGCATGAAAATCATGTGAGAGCCAACAGACTAAAAATTGTTATCAGTTGGTTGTAGTGAAAGTGGGGGTATATTGGATTTGGTTCCATATAACTAAATAACTTTACACTTATGATTACCTATATATTCAAATACCATAATATTAATAAATATCTTATCACATTATGAGTTTTCTTCTACCTAACATTTATGTGATAATTTTCTTAATGTATTTTTCATGTGAAAAGGTTATAGGAATTATACACTATAATGAAAACCTTGAAGTGTTATGAAAATATTATTAAACATATAGAAAATGTTTTAGATTAAATTTTTCTGATGGGACACAAATTATGTTTTGACTATTAGGTGTTGGATGCTCATAAGAAGACGAGGCTTCTTCTCATAAAGTTTAATCTTCAAGAAGGTGGGTTATGAAGGTAGACCCTCTAATATAAATTCCATATTTTATATGTTTCATTGGATATTCCTATATGTATACATGTGTATGGGTCCTTAGACTTGATGTTTTTATCAATGTATATCATAAATTGATTACTTTGTTATATTTTTGAAAACTATAACGACATATACCCACGACGAAGTAGGATACATTGGGTGCATTATAAATGATATGACATTGATTGAATAATTCAAAAACTTGTCCCATATAAGTTAATATAAGTATATATCTTAGGATCTTTTATTGAAATTAAACCACCTAATTAAGTTCATGGTCATGGTGGTTTGTCAATGAGTTTATTTTAGACAGTCAAAGAATGATATATCAAGCATAGAGGTTAGTGAAACAAGTATGCAATCTATTTGATACCATATCAAGAAAAATAGATTCCATTACATGGTAGGTGTTCATATGAGGTTGTTTTCATTGCAAAATTAATTTCATTCTTTATGGGTGCCTTAATGTGTTACTAGATTCTAATCTTGGACTTTATGTCAGTTTGCTTAATGCCACCGAGAAATAGTTCTATAGGGTCACACACTAATTATATCCAAAAATACGAGATTATATTTTATTTTAATTTAATATTTAGAATGAATATTATTCTCAAGACTAAGGAATACTAATTATTTAGGTTATGTTGATCACACAAATTCAATCACATTATTCGAGTTTAGAATATATATGATTTTAATCTTAAATAAATATTTATTCACTAGTTATTGAATATAATATTTATTTATTTATTTAAAAAATTATTTATTATTTTAGGTTCAATAATTATTGAGGAGGACTGACAGACCGAGTTAATGGTATGATGAAATGATGTAGATTGTTTAATATCATTTAAATAAATATTAATTAATTTATTTAAGAAATGATATTTAAATATATGTGAGTTGGTGCATGTCATGAAATATAATAATAATAATAATATTTTATTATTTTATTTGAGGTTTAATTAGAATAAAAAATAAGATGAAGGATCTATGTGTAAAACTAATTATTTAACCCTAATTATATAATCTAAATTATATCATTTATAGGGTTATGTGAATAGTTTTTCATGTCATATTCTCAATAGATAATTCTCTAAAACTGAATATAATTTCTCAAAAATTATCTCAAGAATAAGAGGCAATATTCCTCCTCCCTTTCAAGACTGAGAGAACATGATAAAGAATTCTTCAAGCTTGGACAAATTATTCTTACGATCAATAGATAATGATTCTATTCATTTTATACCACTGTGTTAGCACCTAAATTTCCAATAATGAAGTTCTGTGATACATAGAGAACATGCAGATACCGCTAGAGGAATTCTGATTTGGATTCTTCACTACAACGACGATACAGAAGAAACTACTAATTTGATCATCAAAAATGGAATAATTATCAAGTTTAGGTAATTATTATTATAAATTAATCATAAATTAAATGTCAAAAGATCCCACCTAAGAATAATTTGGGTTTTTAATTCATCCAGTTCTTCAGATTTATCCAAATAAATTGAACAAAAACATTGTTGGGCATGAGCTCAAATGCTTCCATTGAATCCATGAGCCTTCAATAATCACATTAACTTTGATAATATCATGTCAATAAACTTATTGAAATTTTTACCAAAGTTTTACTGAGCCCAAGGATCCACTTTTTATTCCACAAGATTATATTTCACAATATATACATCTCAACTTGACGGGGATTCTTCTTTGGTTTTATCTTTTATGACTCTTTCTATTCCAAGTTGTGAAAACTTGAGGTGGGTGTTAGAGTGTTTATCATAGTTAGATATTTAATATATGAGTCAATGGTCAAAGGTTTGGATAGGTCAATAGTTTGTCTTAAATTAATGATCTGACTTGTATATTTTTTTTCTTATTTAAATTATAATAACTCGACCTCACATTGAGATATGGATTCTGGATACCCTCATTCAATAAATTTAATAATAATTAATTTAATTGGGGATCTCAAGGGTATTACCTAGTTGTTACATATTTGTGGGGTCTCAAGGAGGTCTCAGGGGTAGAATAGAATGGAATGGAATGACTTATCAAGTTAGGTCATTATTTGGAATATTTTTTTGTGGGTTATGATGACAAGTTATGGTCAAACCCCCTTTTTTACCATCCAAATCAAATGGTTAGTGATGGAATGGTATAGAAAATATATTATTTTATAAAAATACATATAACTAAAACTAATAAAAATAAAATGAATGAAAAAATAAAAAAATAAAAAATATGAATGAAGGATTTTTTTTAATTTTATAAATAATTATTTCACAAAACAATTCTATTCCCTTGGAAAGCTCCCAAATAATGAAACATTGATTTTAGTTTCATTACATCATGTTATATTAATTATTACTTTATTCCATCCTATAAAAACATACATAAGATTAGTACTAGAACTCATTGAGTTTTAAATTCAATACACTATCATAATAAAAAATCGATTAACCTACTCAACGCATATTCCATGAAAAACACTTTAATTTACACTAGGTCGATATTTGATATGATACCAAGTAATATTATTCATCCTAGAATGATCCAATATATGATAACATATTTTTGATCATGTAGAAAATTTTCATGGTGAAAATTAATGATTGGTATTGTTGGATGAGAAATGAAACTAAAGCCTTGTTTTACACGATCTCCTACACACTATTATTCATATTTAGGTTATCAAACCTTGTCTTACCTTGGAATACCCTTCATGTTTTTGGAATCTCATATCGATACACATTTCTAATGGATATCCCATAATACACAATTGGATAGTACCCACTATTGGCATATTGTAGAACAATGATAAATAGGAAGTGGTTTCTATTACACTATAGACCATCTCACTCCTTAATTCAACCAGATTTATTCAACTATGGGCCAACCAGGACTAGGAAATCTTGCATATATATTCATAATCAATATCCTCTATCACCCACCTCTCATATATTCCCTTATAAATCCTTACCTTCATATATAAACTCTCTATGGACACCATAAGCATACTCATAATAGACCCATGGCACACCCCATTCACTACCCTCACAAGGCCTCCGATTTGAGGGATCAATGTTTCTTGCTCCACCCTATCCACCCGCACCACATGATTTCTCTCAAACATCTCAATATTCTCTATGTACCAATTTACCACCTTCCTCACCCACCCCTTCTACTTGTAATACCCCTTCTCCACCAGCACCTTGCTCATCACCTTTACCCTGATCCCCTCACACCCCCACTAGTCCTTTCGTTTGCACATATACTTTTACTTATCCTCCTCTATAACCAATTCATTGTGTTATAACTCACCACAATTTCCATTTAACTTCCCTAAACCACCATCTCCATTCCTCTCCACTCTGAATCTTTCCAATAATAGGTTTGGACACTCACCCTCGGGCTTAGATGATGATGATCCAAGAACAAATTAAAACTTCCCACCATTATCAATCTTTATTGATATGCTCATTCAGATGTGGATTGGTGGTGGTGGTGATTAATTGATCATCCTTCTCAATATTCCTCTAGATCTCCCTCGCAAGCTTCTCCTCCTCGATCGTGTCCACCTCGGACCACTTATGCTTCAGCCTCTCCTAGAAAAGGGTCCCAGAGTCTTGATCAATGTATGTGATGAACCAAGCATTTGGTGTCTCCTAGACCTTTCACATATCGGTCTGAACCATTTACTTTATAGACTCTATTATTATGTCTCACTTCATGGAGTTAATCTGGATGTGGTGGCGGAAAATAATGTACTTGTTGTAGACAATGGTGGGGGTGATGTGACTGAAGAAAAAAAGAACTTTCATTTTAATAATCAAAGAAAAAAAATCAAGTCTCACAAGTGGTGATCTAAAAATACCACAAGATTTTTTTCATCCCCTTGTATTTGATACAGTTTTTGATGGATTTCAGGGTGAGAAACTCATTCTTTCCCATTAGAAATTATTAACTTGAAAATCAAGTCTCACAAGTAAAAAAAGGACTTTCATTTTAACAATCAAAGAAAAAATCATTATGAGTGAATTTTATAACAAGTATAATAAAAAATTTACTGAAACATGACTATATTAGAAAAGAATAAATTTCATGCACAATCACCACAATGAGATGAAATATATAAAGGATTCCTACCACACCTAGAGCCCTGATCAGAATTTACAATTACCAATAGAATAAATAATGATGATCATTTGAAAATTCATAAATTTTGAACATCAATAAACTAATGTAAAAACCAAATTATTATTTTTTTTATGAGAAAAAATTCTTATACTAAATATTAACTAAATATAAAAAATCAAAAGGTTCATGTTAGAATCATCACAAATATACAAAGTTTAGATGCAATGAAAATATTTTTTAAAGAGAGTCAATTTTACTGATCAAGCATGACTAGTTGTAAAATAAATTTATGTTCAATCATAACCTTATGAATTTAACACACTTATTCCATCAATTTGATTAAATTCAAGTTAATTTTTGGAAAATATGACAGACATGTGCCATCCACCTAGTGGGTACTACCCCTAATGCTTACTAACATCCCTTCAACTTAAACCCAACAAGAATGCACCACCAATTTTCATTTTAAAATCAACAATATGCTTCATTGGATAATTTTTTAAAACACATGGTGGGAAAAACACTTTTTTTCCTTTTAATATAATGAAAAATTACTAATAACATCATTTAATAACACATTATTCATCCATGTCAATATTGAAGTAGAAATGGAAAATAATGGTGGAATAGATTGTGGCCTACAAATGGATTTTAGAGGCATGAATTGAATATGATGTTAAGAAAAATTTTATGAATAACACCTAATCTAATTCATACTAAGTCGAGAAGATAGATAAATTTACTGAGGTATTTTTTATACCCTCTTTTTGTCTTGGAATTCATTCCTTGTTGGATCGTTGATGTCAAATAAGATAGTGGGAAGGTTCGTAGGAGATCTAATGATTCCATAGCATTGTAATGGAGAGTCAAAAAGATCATTACAAAAATGGAGACCCGGAAACAGAAAAGTGAGTGGGGTTTAGTAAGGGGGGATTATTGATTGGGGATTTGGGTGAGTGCTTGAGAAACCAATAATCCAATAGGTAATGTTTATTATATGGAGAGGGAAAAAAATAAAATTTATTTGATTGAATATAATGATAGTATGATATACAAGTTATAAAATTATATTAAAAAAATAAATATAATTATTTAAAAATATTTTTATGATTATAATAAATATAAATAAAATTTCAATTATTATACTTTTAATTTCATTTTTTATTATAAGACATTTATAATTTTAATAATTTATACTTCAATTAATACTAAGTATAGTAAAATTTTACATTCATATATATATTTATTCTCATGGTAAATGTAAGGGAAAAGACACTTTGGTATGCTTAAGTATGAGTGGTTGGGTGAGGATATTAGAATCAACCTTGGGGACAACTTTAAGAATCATTCTGAAAGATCTCAGGTCTTCATTTTATTTGATTATTTTGGTTTAGTTTTTCATATAGAGACTCATAGAGTGGCTTTAAATTTTGTGTTGTATTAATGTATGAAATTAAATGAATATTTTAGGGTTTTAGATATTCATTAGTTATAATGTTTTGATTTATTTTCCATCGCTTGATTCTTTATATAGTGATCTTCATTATGACCAAAGAGCACACATGAGGCTATACGGGTCTCCACCTTGGTGGAACTATTATTTTAGAACAACACAGTACAATATGGAACCATCAGTTTTCTTATATTTTATTTCAATATTTGGAAATATTGGTAGAAAGGAGAAATAATGATCAAAACTTTAGAAGCAAACGTTTTTCTGACCAACACATTTGTAGTGGAAGTTCAAGTTACCAAGGAGTATAGAATAAGATTTATATTCTATAGATTTTAGTTTGGTTTATTTGTTTTTAGGATCTGGAACATATGTTTTCTTTTTAAAATATACATCAATGGAATTTCCCACCACCATAATTGTTTTACAATTTTTATATTCTTCTATAAGTTTTCAATAGTATTACAAATAAAACTCTTTTATGAAAACATATTTTAATGTGTTTCTTTCATTTTCTTTTATTCTTAAAAATAAATGAATTTATTGAAAATATGATATTTCTAATGAATTGATATATTATTAACTTCATGTTCATTAATTTTCTCTTGAAACATTGACTTTATTGTGATCATCATTCATTGTACATTATATATCTATTAAATATTTATATTCTCTGTATCATGGATATGATTATTGCCTAAATTGTATACCATTTATATATGTGTGTTTTACTATGAAAGTTACTTGATTGGATGGGGAAATAGTAATATTCCATATTCATTACTTAGTATGGATATTTTTTATAAGACATATTGTTTTTGAATTAAATTAATCATTAAATTTATAAGGAATGAATTAGACAGGAAGTGAAAGGTTGGGGATAGTTATAGATATCCCCCTAGTGCATTAAAAGGTCTTATTAGACAATAAATTGTCTAGACTTATTATATGGGTTTTTGGTATATAACTAACCATAGATTAAAATATTTTGGAACATGACTTTAATGATATATCGTGATGTCTGAGATCATGGAATCTAACATTAAGCATTTCCTTCATTCAGAATTTAGTTATTATTATACATGACATTTCTACATTGATATTATCCATGGATGAATTTAATGCTCAATTTATTGATTAAAGGAAATTTTTTTAGTTATTTACCTTTCAATTTTTATTATATATTATTATCTCATGATATGTTCCTTTTTATGTAACCCTTACTGATCGTTTGAGGTCACCCTTATTTTTTTTCCTTTCCCCGATATATGAAGAAGGAATCATTGAATAAGTTCAAGGATGAAAATTGTTTACTATTACTATGTTTTATATTTTTTTCAATATAAAAAATGGTAATCATGTATATATCAATTTCTTAAAGAATATTAAACTATTTGGTCCTTGGATATGCGATCGCTTGTAACTTATGCCAATGTAATAATGTTGCCACTGACTTTGGGTTACTGGAGTTGGGGTCTTTAAAACTTTGATCATGGTTACATCATATACAAAATTTTATTCAAGATATAAATATCATATTTTTCCATTATATTTATATTTAAAATCATCCATAAAAGGTAGAGTAGAAAAATGAATTACACCATTCATGGAGATGGTAGGTTGTGCGTATGCATGAAGGCTGTTTTCACTTTTTGATGGATGAAACAAAAGAATAGAAATTAATAATTCAAATTTATAGAATAATTATTACATCATATATATTATATATATTCATTAAATCTATCTTTACTACTATCCAATTAAATTATAAATGAAAAAAATCACATCTCTTCGTGGAGGTGGTAGTCAACACATACGTACATGCAACATTATCATTTTCCAAAAGATGGGAAGAAGGTGGATAATGGTTATTAAATCATCATAATAACAATTTAGTATATTTAAGATAATTAATTCACTATTTTATAATGGATAAAAATATTTAGAGAAGGTATAATAATAAATAAATTTTAAAATTCTCGGTTAAGAGTTATACCTTAAGCCTTCTTTGGATTACACCTTAAGCCTTGAAAGGTTGGTATTTTAGAAAGACCAGAAAATCTAGGATGAATTGAAGAAATATAGGATGATATTAAGCTATAAATTTTCTGAGATATAAGGATAAAACATTTTGAATAATGAAGGAGATGATGTTCCCTTTTATAAGTGATAAGAGAGGCACTCTTGGAATTATTTAAACTGTTAAATTGATATTAATTAATTTTTATGAAAAAATGGATCCAAACTATTATAATTATAATATAATATTAGTTTTATTATAAATCCTCTAATACAATAAAATTTTAACAATTTTTTGTTATGTTTTTACCCTTATCTCTTAGTCTTAACTCTTTGTTAACCCTTTTGACAATTATCACAATATTAGAGTTTTATACTCTTTAAGGGTTAAGAATGTTATCATAAAAGGAAAGGTGTATTTTAAATAGAACATGGTTGATATTATCAACCACATCTAATTTAATTGTCCAAATATATCATTTTTATGAATTTTAAATCATTTAATAAAATATTTTTTATTATAAAATATCATCAATGTCATTTTTGTAACTATTCATTTAATTTGACTTTGAAAAAACATGATAGAAAAATAATTTGAATATAAAAATTTCATAAATACACAATATGATATATTTTTCTATAAAATTAGAGAGACACTATAAATTACTAAAAAAATTACTTTTAGAGTTTTTAAAACCAATTACTTAACTTTTCTACTACCTACACAAGCATTGGTCGATGTTGCGTTTGCATTCAAACTAATTATTTCATCACAAAAAATTAAAAATAAACTAGAATGATAAAAATAATTCATATTTAAAATAAAAATTTAGAACTAAACATAATTTGTTTTTATCCCAATAACAAAATATTATAGATATTAGAAGTAAGAAAGTAACATTTTTGACTTTATCTTTTATTAACATTATAAAGGTCAAAATCAAAGTTAAATGGAAAAAAACAAAAATTTACTTTGGTTACTATTCATATCGACAACAAATAAAAGGGAACTATTTAAAAAATTTGTATCTAATGATTCTAAATATTGAATCCATTTTTCAAGATTCAATTTCTAGAAGTGGCAGAAAATAATTTAAGATAAAAACACAAAACACAATGAAAAAGAGTTTTTCATAAAAATTCCTTTTTAAGTATAAAAATGTTTTCAACAAATTCAACCATAAAAAATATTATAATGAACTTAATTGGATTATTCATAATATAATATAACTAATTTTACTTTTAACCCATTTTAAAATAAAATATAATTTTTTAAATGCATGAAACAAAAATATAGTTTTCAATAAAAATTATTATTTTTTATTATTCACTAGAAAATCAATATTTTCATAAAAACACAAAAAATGCACCCTAATATAATTTTGATATGATGGTTTTAAAAAATATATCTTTTTAATCAAATTATATTTCTAAAATTTCCAAAAATTAATTATAATATTCACTCCCAAAATGTAATAAAACTCATTTTTGAAGAAAATGTATTTATGAAGAATAAAATGAATTTATTGAAAATTGAGTGATTATTTATTAAGAATTATTAATAAATTTTTATTTAGTAATAGATTTATATATATTTCATAATGTGGTTAATCCGGTTCATACCCATAAATTCAATGGCTAGGCGATAACTGTCACATAATAATATTTATTTAGCATACCGTGGTTTGTTTAAACTCAATGTTATGTGTAAAGAAAAATATCAAAGAAATAAAATTTATGTATAAATAAATATATCATAAAATCTTAGGGTGTTACAATTATTTTCATTTTCACATGGTATACATATCTCCAACAAAATGTTTCCTCAGACAGAATAGGGGAGAGAGAGAATGATCATGATTCCTTACACATTAGTGATATGATTTGTCATGTATGTTATATTATATACCAGACTTGATGTTGCCTATTCCTTGAGCATTATAATGACATGTAAATTTTGTAATAGAAGAAATATTATTTTATAATGACTATTTTATTATGGTCACCCACAAAGACTATTACATTTTATAAAAATATTACACATCATGTGTAAATATTGACTAGTACAACTAGGAATAGTTGAAGGATATAGATTTTAAAGAATAGTATATTCACTAAACAAACTCTATTGGATTTAATTCCCCCAAGAAGATCTCCCCTGCCATAAATATCATAAAAATAAATAAAATCATTAGTAAAACAGTTGACATTATCAAAGGATGTGTAAGAACCTTTTTAAGTGAAATAGTGAATGATGAAGAGAGAATGATGCTTTATTTATAAGGAAATATGGTTATTCAGTATGAGGAAAATTAGAAAATATGGTTGATGGTAATTATGACCATTAATCTATAAGATAATTGGTCATTATTATTTTTGGTTACGTAGATGCATTTAAGTGACTATCGATATTATTTAATGATATAATAAAAATTGTATATTTTGCTAAAAATATGTTTTATAAAAAATTTATAAGTTTTAAATAAAATTTATTTTCATTAAATAACATAATAAAACAATTTTTAAATTATAATATATTTTAACGAAGCCCATGTAATTTTTATAACAACGAGAGTGTTTATTATGTCATTAAAACTATTAATTTTCAATAAAAATAGCTTTTTATTTAAAATTTAAAATTATAATTTTTTAAGAATTATCTTGATTAAATAAATATAATTTTTGGATTCACTACATTTAAATTATCTTATGTTTAATTTATGGTTCTAAAAAATTTGATTTTTGGGTTAGAAAGTGAAAATACTATTTTTTACGAAATACAGTAAATCTTCTGATATAATTCAGATTTGATCATGATTTAAATTTTATTAATACATATTTTTTTCAAAAATTATTTAAGTAATAACATAAAACATAATTCAGTACATTTATAAACACATTCATGGCATTTTGAAAATCACAATTTATTCTTTTCTAAAAAAACTTTTTTAACAAGTTATACGTGTTTCATATTAAAACCCACTTTTATCAATTTTATAAATTTGATCAGGTAAAATGGATTAAATATTTGTAATTATAAGGTTCAAATTATTTATTAAGTTCATTTTAATTTTTAGGCACAAAAAAAATTATCATGGTAAAAGAGTTACCATGTACAGGTAAAATAATGTAAAAGGTTAAAATTAAAAGGTAAAGACATAAGAAAAATTAAATTGAAATAATTAAATGGGAGGTTGTGGTTTCAAAACATCCTTAACCAAAATTTACAACATTAATTATCATCCAAATTCTTTGAAATTAATGCCACAAAAAATTGGTTAGCTTTAAATACAAATAATCATTATTTAATCACTGAAAATCACACCTCTTCAAGTAGAAATAACCCCATTACCTCCTTACTCTCCACACCAAATCCATTGAGCATGTATATTCTCTAAATTACCCACTAAATAGTATCTCTAAGGTGGTTTTAAGGTTCTATGTAGTGTCTCTCTATATTTAAAAACCGTCCTCCCAAGGTAATGGATTTATTCTTCCACCTTTTCAATTGAAGTACTTATTTCGTATATGTCTTTTGATTCCCAATTTATTATGTTTTCAAGTTTATATAAACACCCCATTTATTTTATATATGATTTTTTGTTAATGAGATGTTTTTTCCCTCTATTTAAACCCATAAAAAGACTCATTTTATATACCCATTACACTGACAAAATAAACCCTGGATTTTCCAAGTCATATTTTCAGGCCATGAATACCCAACCCTATTTTAATTCTAGGGTATTCATTATAATATATCTTTAAACTATTGATTGTGGAAATCCATGTATGAAACCAAAATTCCCTACTAATGGGTTAGAAATTATATGAACTTATGATTTTTGATCAATATGGCACACATAATATTAGACATATGAAGGGTGTGCCTTGATAGCACTCCAATACATTGGGTAAAGAATTAATCTATAGTGATGAAATGTTCACGATACCTTGGAAGAAATCCTTGGTAAATTTTTTGATTCCTTGTTCAAAATCCTTAGTAATATGTTTTAATACACCTTAGTGATGAGAAATAGTGATATGTTTATGAATGTATCAATGTTTATATTTTTACCATATTTCCTTGTTATGCCGCATGTTATTATGTTCATGTACTTATGTTATGAATAATGTTCTTTTGTACATGTTATTATGTTATGATTCATGTATCACCTATGATTTCCTCTTACATTTTTATCCCTTACTGAGCTTTATGATCTCCCCTTTCATTTTATAAATGTCCCTAGGAAATATTATGTAGTGAGATGATCTAGGATTGGAAAATAAGGAAGTATTTCAAGAGTATTTTAAATTTGTTTATATTTCTTTATTGTACCATGTATTTCATTTACTATATACCTAGTTTCCAAGACAATATACCTCTAAATATCCTTTGAATCTATTAATGTAATATTTTGTTAAGGAATTATGTTAAAAGTCATGTATTTAATAGGCTAGTTTCCATAAGGATGGTAGGAAGATATTAAGCAGAGCTAGGGGAGCCACATTGGATAGCTGTAAATACAATCCTAAATTATTCAAGGTGTACTAAGGATATGTTTCAGGTTTATGGAGAATATGAGGAATAAGTTATCAGGGGATGCAAAAATTTTAGTTTTCAAACATATTATAATGATCTGAAATCATAGTCATGATATGTGTTATTCCTTGATGGAGGATTTGTGAGCTAGAAGAGTTTTAAGAAACTAGTGGTCGTTAAACCTATAATAGTGTCTATGTATATTAAAAATTCTGATTCATCTAAAGAAGAAATTTCGATAGGCAACTTTATATAGGATCTTGATGTGGTGCCCAATAGTAAATATGTTATCACACTATATTGGGATAATACTGAAGCTATGGTTCTAGTCAAGGAGTCAAGGTCACATCAATAGAGGAAATATATACTTCAAAAGTATCATCTCTCTCAAGAGTTTTATCAAAGAGGAGAGTTCACAATAAGTAGAGTTTCCGTAGAAGATAATATGGTTAGATCGTTGACTAAAGTCTTATCTTACTTAAAGCATGAATATCATGTGAGAGATAGAGAATTAAAAGTTTTTATCAGTTGGTTGTAGTGAAAGTGGGGGTCTATTGGAGTTGGTTCTCTAGAACTAACTAATTTTGTACCTTAGATTACCTATATATTAAAATAATAGAATATTAATAACTATCTTTTTCAGATGATGAATGTTCTTCAATGTAACATTTATATTATAATGTCTTTAATGTATTTGTCACATTGAAAGGTTATAGAAATTTTCCTCTATAATGAGAACTTGTGAAGTGTTATAAAAATATTCTTTAACATATATCCAATGGCCTAGATGGAATTTTTCTGACGGGACACAAATGATGTTTTGAATGTGAGGCTTTGGATGATCATAAGAGGATGAGGCTTCTTCTCATGAATTTTAATATCCAATAAGTGGAGTTATGAAGATAGAACCGCCAATATAAATTCCATATTTTATATGTGTCATTAGATATTACTATATTAAGGTGTGTTTATTGGTCATTAGACTTAATATTGTTATTAATGTATATAATAAATTGAGTACTTTGATGTATTGTTAAAAACTGTAATAACATATGCTCGCAGAGAAGTAGGATGCATTGGGTGCATCATAAGTGATATGACATTGATTGAATAAGTCAAGTAAGGATTTATCCCATCCAAGTTAATATAAGTAAGTATCCTAGGATCTTTAATTAAAATTAAACTATCTAATTATGTTCATGGTCATGGCAGTTTATCAATGAGTTTATTTTAGAAATTCAAATAAAGATATATCAAGCATATATTATGGTGACATAAGTATGAAATTTGTTTGATGAGATATAAAGACAAAGAGATTCTATTAGATGATAAGTGTTCATTTGAGGTTGTTTCCATTGAAACATTATCTTCTTTCATTATGGGTGCCTTAATGTGTTTCAAGATGTTAATATTGGACTTCAGGTCAGTTCTTTTAATGCCACCAAGAAAGAGGAATCAAGGGTCACACACTAGTGTGACCCTCTTGTGATTTAGCCTCTCCTTGAAAAGGGTCTTAGAGTCTCAATCGATGTTGGTGATAAACCAACATTTCAGCATCTCTTCGACCTTGCACTTCCCATTCCAACCCATGTACTTCACAAACTCCATTAGTGTAGACCACTTCATAGAGTTCATGTGGATGTGGTGGAGGTTAGAAGAGTACTCGTTGTAAACAATAGTGGTGGTGCTGCGATTGAAGCAGTAGCTACGCTTTATGTTCTCAAGGAACAACACCTCAAACTCTTTTGAGTAGCCTTCGATGATGTAGTTTGGGTTTAGGCCAAACACCTCCATCTTTCACTGGTGGCTCTCACTCATACAATGGAACTTAAACCCATTCTTCTCCCAACACTGCTTTTGGAACATCTAACAATACCACCAATTTTTTTTCATCCCCTTGGATTTGATACAATTTGTGATGTATTTTGGGGTTAGAAACTCGTTCTTTCCCATTGGAAATTCTTAACTCTAAAATCAAAGTCTTACAAATCAAAAGTAAAAAAATCACATGAATTTTAACAATCAAATAAAAAAAATCATTATGATTGATTTTTTTAAATAGTACGATCAAAACTTTGCTGAAACATGACTGGTATAAAAGAATAAATCACATGAAAAATCACCACAACAAGATGGAATATCTAAAGGTTTATAGTCATACCAAGAACCCCAATCATAAGTAACGACTACCAATGGAAAAAATAATAAGGAATATTTGAGAATACATAAATTTTGAACAGTAATCAACTAATGTCAAAACCAAATAATTATATTAATTTTCAATGAGATCAAATTCTTATAATAAATCTTAACTAAATATAACATCTCAAAAGATTACTTCTAGAATCATCACAAATATAAAAACAAGTTCAGATGCAATGCGACCATTTTTTAAAGAGAGTAAATTTTAGTGATCAAGAAATACTATTTGTAAAAACTATTTATGGTCAATCATAACCTTATGTATTTAACACACTCATTCCATCAATTTGATTAAAGTTAATTTTGGGAAAACAAGGAAAAATTGTTCCATACACCTTGTGGGTACCACCTAATGCTTGATAATATCCCTTCAACTTAAACCCAATAATAATACACCACCAAGTTTCATTTGATAATAAAAAAGAAAATTCAATAGATATATTTTTTCAAACATGTGGTGGGAAACATGCTTGTTTTACTTCTAATATCATGAAAACTTACTAATAACATCATTTTATAAAACTTGATTCAACCATGTCAATATTGTATTAGAAATGGAAAAAAATTTTATAATAGATTTCTAAAGAAGTTACATACCTATAAATGGATTTTAGAAGCCTAAATTGAATAAGATTCTAAGAAAACTCTGAACACCACCACCTAATATTCTTCAAATTGAGTCGAGAATATTGATAACTTTACTGAGGTATTTTTTTCACCCTCTTTTTGGATTTGAATATGTTCAGTGCTGGATTATTGATGTCAGATTTGATAGTGGTAAGGTGTATCTGAAATCTAATGAGTCCATAGTATTGTGATAGAGATTTATAAAGATCATTTATACAATGGAGACCTATAAATGGATGAGTGAGTGGGGTTCAGGAAGGGGGGATTGGGGATTGGGAATTTGGGTGAGTGCCAAAGAAACCGATAATCTGATAGGTAATGTTTATTATAAGGAGGGAGTGGGGAAAAAATAAATTTTATTTGATTGCATATAATGATATTACAATGGACTGGTAAAAAAATTATAATTATAAAAAATAAATATAATTATTCAAAAATATTCTTATGATTATTATAAATATAAATAAAAATTCAATTATTATACTTTTAATTACATTTTTTATTATAATATATATTGAAATGAAACCCATACCTCACAACGAGGTAGGATGCTTAATATATAGATGAGAAAAGGATTAAAAAAAATAACCCACACTAATGTGGGATACAAATATTAAAAATATATAATATTATAATACTCTTAACACTCCCCTTCAAGCTGAGACATATATATTTATCATTCCCAACTTGAAATACAAAAAATGGACACATGGTCCAAGAACCCCTATTGTGAGAACATTTGAAAGTTGATAAGAGGTGTGAACAAGGATGAGGGTGATATTCTTCTTCTAAATGTTTTCTTGGATGAAATGAAAATCAAATTCAATATGTTTTGTATGATCATGAAAGATTGGATTTTTGGTGATCTTTAGAGAAGCTTGATTTTCACACCAGATATGTGCCGGTTTCTTGGAAGTATACCCAATCTCTTGAAGAATTTTTTGTGCCCAAATAATCTTTACAGTCACATATTTCATGCCATGATGCTTTGAATCTGCACTTGATCAAGTGATAAATTTCTACTCCTTTCTTCTCCATGATGTCAAATTTCTAAAAATAAATACTGCAAAACCAAACATAGATCTCTCATAAGAGTGTCATCCAACATAATCTGCATCACAAAATGCCTCAATATCAATATTACCATGATTATAATATAGAAGATATAAACCAAGTTCCTTTTTCACATATATACCAATGCGAAGAATATATTTCCATAGTGTTTTTATTGGAGATTCCATAATATGACTCATTTTTTAACCACACAAGCAATATCAGGTCAAGTTATCATCAAGTAGTTGAGCTTCCAAACAAGTTGTCTATATCTATCATGTGATGGAAACATCTCACTTTTAGTATAAAGTGACCTTTCTCTAGGATTGAGGGGTGATTCAACCAAGTCATCTCGAGTCATGCCAGTATTATGCATAAGATCAAGAGTATACTTTCTCTAAGATAAAAAATTATATTATTACATCCTAAGACCTCAATTCCCAAAAAAATGTCTTCATGGAACCAAATATTTTATTTGAAAATTTTGAGGAAGAAAGGCTTGATTCAACGAATTCTATCAGCATCACTATCAATAACCATAATTTCATCCACATAGACTACTAAAAGAATGATTATTAATACAAATTGATGATAGAAAATAGAGTAATCCTTTATGATTTGTCACATGCCAAAGCTATGCATAATGGTGAAAAAAATGGCCGAACCAAGCACGTGGTGATAGTTTGATCCCATACAGTGATCGATGAAGGTGAAAAATCTTGGTAGACTCCCCATAATCAATAAAACTGAGGGGTTTATCTATATAAACTTCTTAATTAATAAAACCATGAAGAAAAGCATTTTTAATGTCCAATTGACGGAGAGGACATTGAGAGGATGCAACAAGAGAGATAAGTAGGTGAACCGAGGCCATCTTTTCCACTAGAGAGAAGGTGTAAAAATAATCAACTGCATATATTTTCACATAACCTTTGGAAATAAGGAAATCCTTGATATGATTAAGAGATCCACCAGCATTGAAACAAATAATATAGATCCATTTGCAACCAACCACCTTCTTACCTGAAGGAAGAGGGACAAGAACCCAAGTATGGTTGGAATCTAGAGCATAAAGTTCATATTTCATAGCCTGTGACTAGTCAGGATGAGATATTGGCCTCAAAAAAAGTTTGGTGTTGAGTGAGCATCCAGTGTCACTATAAATTGTGAGCTATCCACAATAATTCATGATAAGCCTGATAGAAGCATGATCCTTAGAGAATTGAAATAGGGAACTTTGGTGATGGAGGATCAGGAGAAGGTAAGTCATCAGGTGTGGTAGCATTATCATGTTTTGGGGTGGAATATGTGATAGGTCTGTGAGTATATACCTGTACAAATCACGATTCAATGACATCACTAAGAAGAGATAGGGGTGGTGGTGTATCGAGAGAATATGGTAAAATAAATTTAGAATTTGGAACAGTGGATAGTGGTGGGAACTCGAGAACATAAATAACTAATGACTCGATAAAGGAAACATCAACTAAGATAACATAACAACACAAATTTGTAGAGATGTATCAATAGCCACATTAGGTGAGAGAATCACAAAGAAAGATTTATTTTGGAGCACACACATCAAACTTGTTAATCGAGGGGAGAATATCTCAAACCTAAAACACATAGCCAAAAATGCATAGGGGCAGGAAATAAGGGGATGTTGTTGGAAATAAATAATGGAAAGATGTATCCCATTGAAGAGAATACAAGGGAAGTCTGTTGATAAGATAACTAGGTATGATAATGGAATCTCCCCAAAAAATAGTTGGAACATTCTTCTAAAATAAAAGTGCATGAGAAACTTCTAACAGATAATAGTTATTTCTTTCAACAACACTGTTTTATCAAGGTGTTTTAGGACAATCAGTCTGATGGATAATATCATTGTCATCTAGAAAATAATATAATGATCTAGATAAATATTCAAGACCACTATCAGAATGGAAACATTTAATTTTAGTGAAAAACTATGTGGTGATTTCTTGATAATAGGACCGAAACATAGTAAATATTTTAGAACACATTTTCAGAAAATAGACTCAAGTAATCCATGAAAAATCATTGATGAAAGTAACAAAATATAAATAAACCAATTTAGATGGACTAGGATTGGGCCCCCAGATATCAAAATGAACCAAATAAAAAGGAGTGGATGCATGGGAAATTACATGGGGAACATAGGTGACCTGATGATTCTTTTCATAGTGATAAGATTCACATTAAAAAGGAATAAGAGGAACCAAATTTGGATTTTTTTTGAAAAATGGGGGTAGGTGGATGACCAAGTAAATAGTGAACTCAAAGTAAATGATCAGAGGTGGTAGGATAGGTGTGAGATAGGGATGAGTCAAACATATACACACCACCCTGAAGATGTCCACTACCAAGCACCCTAGTCATCGAATGCTGCTGAAATATAACCAAAGCAGGTGGGAAGATGGTGAAAAATGTAAGTTAGTTGTAAGTTTACTAATATATAGTAAATTAAATGAAAAAACAAGAACAAAGGCATAAATAGATAGTTTCAAGCCTGATATAATCATATAACTCCCATAATAAGAAATCTTCACTGTCTGATCATCGGTCACAATAATATTACCTCCATTTGAGTTCAATCAATGGGACCAAAGAATACCTGCATCCCTAGTGATGTGCTTTGAGGCAACAAATTCAATGATCCATGAGGTGTACTATTTGGATAGACACACCACTGGAGTATTTCCATGGAAAATAGTGGTTCTTAATGATTCCATAGATTGTGTGTTGAGAATTAATGTCAATAAGGTGCCAAAGCTATATATTTGGTAGAGAATAGGTGTTAAAATTGCACAACTAGAACATCCTAGTATCAATTAGATAAAATAAATATCCACATGGATGGTGTCAAGGTGCTACTATGCATTTTGGGGTGTTGCATATTCACATTGAGAGAGGCGACATAAAAGAGGAAATGGAATTGGAGAGCTGTAAGAATAGAGGTCTTCCCATAGGGAGGGGTAGAAAGCAAGAGCACCACATAGGAGGGTTGGTGAATAGGGGGGATCATGCTGGAGGCCATCACACAGGAGGTGCGGGTGCAGACAATGGACGATGTGAAAGGTGTCATGCAAGGAGGGGAGACAGGGAGGGAGGGGTTAAACCCCCTATGATATGATGTTGAAATGAAACTCAAACCTCATAATGAGGAAAGATGATTAATTTATGGATGAGAAAAAGAATACAGTAGATAACTCACACCAATATGAGATACGAATATTAAAAATAACTAATATTCTAATACTCTTAACAATATATTTATAATTTTAATAATTGAAACTTCAATTAAGAATAACTATAGTTATATTTTACATATATGAGGATTTATCACCTCATGATATAGGTAATAAAAAAGGAACTATGGTGTGATTAAGTATGAGCAGTTGGGAGAGGATACGAGAATCAAGTTTGGGGGTAGTTCTAAGACTCATTTTGGAAGATCTTAGGTCATCGTTTTATCTTATTATTTTTGTTTAGGTTAGCATATGGATACTCATCAGGTGAATTTGAATTTTTTGTTGTATGATTGTATGTCATTACATGCATATTTTTAGGTTTGAGATATTCAATAGTTATGATGGTTTGATTTATTTTCCACTACTTTATTCCTTACTCGGTGACTATTATTGCGATTAGAGAGTTCACATGAGGCCATAAAAGTATCCACCTCAGTAGAAATATTGTGTTGGAATAACACATTACAATATGGCTCCATATATTTTTTTATATTTGATTTTAATACTTGGAAATATTGGTATAAAGGATAAATAGTGATCAAAACTTGATAAGAAAACATGTGTCTGACTAGCATATTTGCAGTGGAAATTCATGTTACCAAGGAGTATGGAATGAGATTTATATTTGACTGATTGTTTTTAGGTTGATTTTTAGGGGATATAATTTTCATGATTTATGAATTATTTACTATCTATTGATGAGGGAGGCAAGAGTGTGTGTTTATACATCATACTTTTCACATAGAATCATGAAATTTTCATGATTTAAAGTGATAGTGATTTTATTTAAATTGATACGGTAAAATGGATTTTGATAAATAATTGAATAACTTAAAAATTTAATTAATTATTTCTTGAATAAATTATTATTGGGTAATTAATTAACCAAAACTAGTGAGTAAAATGTGATGGATTAATTAATCTGCTATTGTGACTATTACATGTATGTCCATGGAGAGTTCATTGGGGATTTATAGACATGTGATTTCTTGAGTATGGAATGATGGGAAATTTAGAAACAATTTAATTAAAATAGAAAGGATTTTTGTGGATTTTTTGTATGTAATGCCTTGTTATTTTAATCCATGATTGATATTCATTGTTGGTGATTTGAATTTTGATATTATATAAGTATTTAACCTAATAGGAATGTTGTGGGATTCCATGGGGGTAAATCTAGGAAAATGCCATATGTTGAAGAGCTTTAGAAGGGTGAAGCAGAGCATGATCCACTAGTATAAGTTCTCGAGGCTCAGACAGTTGTGCAACTTACAGTGAGTAAGAAAATGGTGATTCATGTTGCGGAGATAGGTATTTCGAGGGGTGTGAAGTAAGATAATAGATAATATCACCCATGATTTCTAGATGAAACATCCTCCAACATTAAAGGGTGATATGGGACCACAAGGTGAAAAAGAGTAGATTGAGGGGATCTTTAGGATCACTGAGCTGATCGATACTCTGAAATAATAGAAGGTGAAGCTTGTGGTGTTTATGTTTTAGGAACTAGAAAAACACTGGATGACTTAGTGAAGGATAAGAAGATTTAAGGTTTATCATGGTCTGAATTTGAAACTCTATTTTATGATCAGTTTTATCTATACATTCTGAATATGGATAAATCTCAAGATTTTATAGAGATTAAGAAAAAAATAAGGTGGTTCTAAAATTTTCATCAATGTTTATTGACCTATTCAGGTTTGCAAAAATCTTGGGTGGAGATGAGGCAATGAATTCTCAATGGTTTTAGATCATATTATAACCAACTATTTGAGTTTAGATGAGGCCAATGTTGTTAATTTGTGACCATGGCGACTCCTTAACCTAGAATAATTTCAATAGTCCACCATAAATACTTGAATCACATGGTAGAATGGAGTGGTAGCTTATAATGATCCATGTCAGATACAATATTCTTATCACCATAAAGATTCATGGAAGAAATAACAGCCAATTTCCATTTTTCCAAAAAAATAAAAAAGGGAGGTTCTTTTAGAGATTTTGGGGGTTGATTAAAAAGGGAACATTATCAAATCCAATTTGATCTCCCTTTTTCCCTCATAATCCTGCCTCTATATCCAAGGGAGGGGTTCTTTAATTTATCCTCCATATAACCTATGTAAACCCTCATCCACTTCCGTCAAAGAAAACTAACTCGTGATAATGGCCTCCATCTTTCCCCTACCAAGTTGGAGAAACTTCCTCTTATTTTCTTCTATATGTTGGGAAAATGAATTTGGCCTATGGGAAAAATGGTAGAAACTATTCATTTGGTAGGGACTTTAAAAACATATTAGGGTGGGGCCCCTTTCCCCCATAGGGGGTGTTTCCCCTATGTCCTCCAATCACTAGCTAGGCAATGAGACCCCTGCCAAGGCAATGGTACCCTTGGACTCCCACTGCCATTATTTTCATCAAACTCCATACTTTATTATGAATTCATTTGATGATTTTTTCCATCTACTTTATGCTTCAAATTAACCCATTGACGTTGATTAACATGAAGATGAGAATATGGACTAGATACATACTTTTTTATAATTTGTGTTAACATGATATTTCAGTTATATTTTTTTCTAACTTCTAGTGTCATACTACTATGAGTTGTTGTGGCATGACATAGTGCATTCAAGACATTGATTTATAGTTAGTCAATATCTTTTTACATCTTTTTCTTAATATTGTGATGTATTTTATGAATTTATTTCAAAAATATATTTTTTCTTCATATATGTTTTTAGTTTTATTATTTTCCATATATGTTTTTTGTGTGTGTTTATATATATATATATATATATATATATATAAATATTTTTCAGACCACCATGGAATTCTCCATATCCATAACACCATCTTCTATACTTCTGTGGCATATTTTCAGCTCATAGTCATAAGCCTCCTTCTTCCATTGAAAATTATGGGTGAGGATTTTCCGTCTAGATAATTTATAGAGGTAGTAAATAAAGAACTCATCATAGAAAAGGATTTGGGAATAGATCAGAGAGTCAATGTGATTTTAGCATCATGGGATTTTGGAGTCCGTGTCCCACATCAAACTTGGGTTTTTTTGTCATCATTATAATTCTCTATAAATAAACTCTAAGGCCTAACTTAAGAGGTATCTTGGGTATTGGGTCCAACTCTCTATCATTATACATAGTATTAGAGGAGGTTCCCTAACCCTCCCTCCCATATCACTTTTCTCCCAGAGAAATCTTATGATTTTACCCCAAGGAGGGGGGGGGGCTCTATGGAGAGGGATCCATAAGTCATCTATCATCACCCCTCACTCCATATAATTAACATAAAACTATGTGAAGGATCATGTTTTCCTTGTATAGGCCCGCCATGCCACTCAAGATACATAGTTGGACCACTTCCCTGTGCGACAGCTCCATCCGAGACACCCTCCTGTGTGATGACCTTCCCCGCCGCGACGACCTCCTAGTGCTACCTCTCGTGGCTAGGGATCTTCTTGTGTGGCATGCCTCCTACCTTACAATTGCGTCAGGATCCATGAGCAGTGGTCCCCTATCGAGAAGCCTACCCACTCCAAATAGAACCCATTACATATCCATTTTAGATAGAGTCATTCTTCAGATGAATGTGGTTTCTTGGGTCATTTCAGTTACTCTAGATCCAAATCTGTATGATCCTCCTCCTTGGGTGATGCTCCCCAAGGGTCTGGGGATTCTATTTTACATGATGGTCCTGAGGTGATGTCCACTAAAAGGATACCTTTCATTCTTTTCAAGATCTAATCCTCCCCTCTTCTACTTCATCGACCCTCCTTGTGCCTCTTCGATCACTATCATTGGCTCAGTGGTGTTTCACAATCTCTTATTCTGCTCCTGGATTCTATGGATGTCAGCTGTGCTTAGCCTTTAGCCATTGCCTATATTTCCCCCTCTCAAAAAACACAACAACAGTTGATTAGGCTTTCTTCGGACCCCTTCCTTCATCCCCCGACTAAATCCCACATCTAATAGGTCCTCCTTTAGGTGATCCCAAATTAGAATCATTCCTACAGTTGCGTGCATCTCTCTTCACCATCCCTGATTGGATGAATCTGCTGTGGCCCCTTCACAAAATTTCCACTATCCCTTTCTATAGGTTTTTTCAAAGATTTTTCTTTCTCCATACCTTTATTCATCCCATTATGACTTACTAAACCATTAATTTAATATGACTATTCTTGCTGCTAGACATACAACGATGGTTCAGTAGTGTGTTGTTCCTCCATACCTATATGATCTTGACCTAGATATTCATGTTGAGGCATGATCCAACTATTCCTACCAGTTCATCCTCTTTCTGGATATTCCTACTGGTTCTACATAATGGTCAATGATCTTGGGTTGGCACATCTTTTTCTGTGACATCTTACATCATCCATCATTTTCATCTCTAGGGGGAGCTTCGATTGTAGATGATTTATTTTTGTTTTGTCTTGTTTTGTAATCAATCTGCATATGTCCAGCTTGAGGTGGAGTGTTTTTAGTGTTTCTTGTTTTATTTTTTTACTTTTATTTTTTTTCTTTAATTATGTATCCAAGACAGGTATACCTAGATTGAGGGGGAGTGTTGGAGTCTATGTCCCACATCAGACTTGGGTGTTTTTTTATCACTATTATTCTCTATAAATAAAATCTAAGGCCTCTATTAAGAGGTATATTGGGTATTGGGTCCAAGTATCTATCATTCTACAACCTCCATAGAAAGAGGTTGAGTTTAATTTTGACTTGCTACCTGCTACCAAGATGATATCGATTCCTTCATAAAATGTCTCCTACTGAGCTTCGATAATTAAAGATTCAACTTGAGGACCTATAGACAAAGAACTATATCAAACAAATCACTTCACCTTGGGATGATATTAAACCCATATTTTGAGTTTGATTGGATTTTTTTTCAGGAGGTCATTGGAACAAATATTTGGAGTGTTGGAAATGTTTGAATAAATTTTTATAGAGATTCAAGAAGTGAAATATAAAAGGGTCATGAAGCTACAATGTGCCTAATTTTTGTTTTACATGGTCGACCATGTAATGATGTTGAGTCGACCATCCAGTGTAATCAAAGTAACCAAGAATATTAGATCATGATCGACCATGTATTCCAATGCTGTCAACCATGATTGTCATTATATAGATTATTTATGATGTATTGTTTATAAGTTTCTCAAGTTGGTAAATTCAAGAAATCCATTAACATGTGCTCAGATTGTATGATGTAATTAAAGTGCATTATTTGGTGATCATTGTTGGGGAATCATTTGATCACGGGACACATGACTGATGATAGAGGTGTTAGGTGGTCATGATATTGTGGTTGTACATGCACTAAAATGGTTGAGATCATGGGACACATGTAATACCATAAACATTTGAACAATTATTAAAAGGGAATAAGTCACTATAAAAAAAAATTAGGATTGTGGGAACATGGTCTGGTCTGCTACATAAGAAAATATTGTTGCAAGAATATTGAACTGGTGATTTTGGAATGATCCTTGAACATGTGGAGTGATCCTATAAAGTTATAGCCTCATATAATATGAACATATTGATAAATGTGGGATAAAGAGAAGTGTAAAAAAATAGAGCAAGATTTCAGATCTATATATTGAGAGATTATTGAAGCTTTGAGTTTTCTCAAGAGTGTGTATAACTTAATGAAGCTATGTTTCTAATTCAATAATTTATGGTAATGGAATATGTACATTATTTGAAGATAAAATTCATGTGAAGAATAATATATTATACATAAAGTAGTGGAACTGATTCACATACATTCAAGCTGAATAATATAGTCCATGGATCTCATATTCTGTAAAGTCCATTAAGACATTATTTATATTTGGGAGTGACTCACATAAGAAGTTACCCAAGGGGAGACAATGATCCACACCTAAATATTATAATGTAGTGTGCCTAGGACCTCCCTGAAACCCATCAATGATATCACGTTAGTGGATTCATGCATGGTAGTAGTGAGATGATCATTTTCCTTTAATTAGAACCACATTGGGATAAAACAAGTAAATTGTAGGACCAAAGGTTGTTCTCGGCCACAATATTGTCCTCTTTGGATCATTTCATTATGGGTTTGTTCTTCAATAAGGCTCACGGTCCACCGAGAGTCTCATTTCCCTCCCACCTCTAAAAATTCTTTATGATAGGGAGGAGAAAACTTGGGACTTATATACCATGCTCAATGTTGGAGGTATTTTCCAAGACAGTGCCTCCCCATTGATTTTTGAAGTGAGGTAGCCATGACTGTGTGGTGGGTGGACAAACCCCACTAACCCATCTAGTAGAGAAGATAGTAGGAAGGACTAGTAGTAGCTTATAAATACGGATCTCTCCTAGCAGTTTCATCAATCATCATTGCAATACATCTTATCCCATCAATAATTGTCTGGTATTTTGTGAGGCAATTTCCCTAGATATTCAAGAGAGAAAATTATGAGAGATATTCTCCTTATAATTGTGAGGGAGTGTGTACCCACTTTTACCCATAGTGATATCATTCTATTTGCTCATGATTTTTTGTCCCTTTCTTTTGGGGTGTTTTCCACATTACATATGGTGTCATTTATTTTAGAATTTTTACAATTTATTTTATCTCATAATTATCACCACACCAATGAGACAATCATTTTTGATCAAAAAAAGTGGTATCCGAGAATGGTTTTGGATCAATTCTATTCACTTTTTTAGATATTAATAATTATCTTAAATTTGAGTTTGCTTTGTGATTGAAATTGTGATTGATCCTTTCCATAATATAAAATTCATTATTATTATTAAATACACCATTGGGAAATTGAGGAGGTTCTAGACTGATGGCGTGTCTAGATGAAACTGAAATTTGAGATTGAGAAATTCAACAGGAATAATTTTCCATTTTAGAAAATGAAGATACATGCAGTGATTCGAAAAGATAATTACTGAAAATTGGTGAAAGTACAGTAGGTGTGATGATGAAAAGTGGTTCCTATGGATTTAAAGATCATGACATGGATGGAAAGTACTTCTGGAAGTGGATACATTCTAGTCAGTGAAAATTTAATGACTGTTGTAGGTAAACACCATCTCAATGATGCATGTATAATCGACTTGGGAGCAACATGGCACATGATGTCTCGATGGAAATGATTTTATCAATATGAAACTATCCCAAAAGGACTTATGTACATGGGAAAAAATCACACCTAGAATATCATTGGATTCAACACTATCAAATTGAAGATGCATGATGTTATATTTCGAACCATCTAAGGAGTATTCCATATGAAGGTATTGAAGAAGAACATAATGTATTTGGGACAATTTGATGACATCAGTTAAAAGACTCACACCAAGAATGGAGTGATGAGAATTTTGAAGGGTGTTCATGTGTGAAGGATGATTAGATCTCAAAGAACCTTTACATGATTGTGGGTGAAACATACAAGGATATAGAAATGGTTGTCGCATCAACTACCTTGACAGAAGCGTTGAAGACGTTATGACATCAGAATCTTGGTCATATATTCAAACGAGGACTAAAGATTCTTCTTGACCAGAAGTTTTTTTATTGAAATTAATAGGTATCCTACCCATTTTGTGAGATTTATGTTATGAGAAAACAAAAAAGGTTAAAGTTCAAGATGTCAATAGAAAGAAGGAAATACATCTTAGAGTTGATACATTTTGACGTTTAGAAAACATCGGTTATATCCCCTAGAGGAGCAAGGCACTTTGTATCCTTCATTGATGATTATTCCAAGAGATGTATGGTGTATCTAATCAAGAGGAAATCATATGTTTTTAAGTCATAAAAACATTAAAATCATGAAAGGATCTTTAATCTAAAAAGAAAACCAAGTGTTTGAGGACTAAAAATGGTGAAAATATACAATCAAGGAGTTTGATAATTTTTTTTCAAGACAATTCATGGTGGTGTAAACTCCTCAACATAATAGAGTGGTATAGTGGATGAATAGAACCCCATTCGATAGAACAAGGGTGATGTTGAAGACTTTATAAATTGACAAAACCTTTTGATAAGAAGCAGTGAATACTAACTGTTATGCGATCAACTGATATCCATGAATGGATATTGATATAAAAACACTGATGGATATGTTTGCTGGTAAACTAGCTGACTATTCTTGGTTAGATACTTTTAGAAGTCTTGTATATGAATTGTTTAATGACTAAAAAATATCAAAGTTGGATTTGATATCCAAAAAATCTATCTTCTTGGGATACACTGATGGTGTGAATGGGTATCGTTTGTGATACCCAACTACCCACAAACTTATCATAAAAAATATGTCATTTTTGTAGAAGATGGGGTGAAAATGAAAATTGATGGATACTTGGAGAAAGATAATATAGAAACTATAACCGTCAAAGTAGAGGATGAATCCAAGGAAGAACCATTTTCCTCTTAGGAATTATTAAAGCATGATGATCAAGTACCAATTGAGTCTGGACCATGGCATTTAAATTGGGAGAAAAGAGAACCATTATGGAACTCAAACTATGTCACTGAGATAAATATTACTATAACAACCCATTCTTTTCATACACAAATATTACATCTATTTAGACGAATATTCAATACATAACAATACTAACCATGATAGAATCATAAAGGTATATAGTCTTTATAGATTATATATACAATATTCTTATTTTACGAAAGATATTAAACATACCCCACAAAGATCTTATCATATAGTAATCCTCTTAGGCATACCCTACCTAAAAATTTCTTCATCACCTGGGGAAGGAAACATAATAAAGAGTGATCTCATATACTTAGTAAGGATAAACATAGGAGATATCAATCTATGATCATATGAAAGAATAAAATAAGAATAAGGTTATGTGATCATGACTATAACTTATGAAGTTCATACATGATAGAGATGTGAAAGAGTTGGATCCTTCCAACAGTTGGTTGGGTGATCAGTCCAGACCTCCTATTCTATACACTTACCAGAGAATGAGATGGGTTCATAACTATCAAGGGTAATATTGTATTTTTGGTTTTTACTTAGTAAGTTAGTTTTACTTGGGTAGTTAGTTTTTATCTTGTGGGATATTAATTAGATAGGAGGGGAGTTTGTGCAGGAATTTTGTTAGAAGGAAGTTGGTAGGATTTAGCTTAGGCCTGAGGAGAGTGGATTATTCTAGTAGATTATCTAGAAGGTCTATGTAATTCTTCCTTGGTAGCATAATTGAAGTAGTAAAAGATGTATTTATAGAAGTATTCTCTGGTATATATCTTATAAAACTCTTAATACCATCTATTGTATATCAATTTTGTGATTTCATTTAGAGGATTATTGAGAGAGAGTTAGAGACAGGTTCTTGAGAAATAATGGATTAAACCTATCAATAACACTCTATGACCACATGTATGGAGATTCAGATGAAAATTGTGGAAACGAAAGTCATTGATGTGAAGTATACTATATCATACATGTATAATTCTATTTTAGAGTTACGATCATAAGTACATGATATCTTAGCAGTGATAACATGACTTGAGAGTGGGAAGGTAGAAAGTGTGGTTAAGAATGACAAAAAGGGGAAGTCGACTGATGAAGGTGGAAGTAGTACTTAGATGCAGGAAGGAATAGGGAGGAAATGGAGTGGTCTAAAAATGGAAGTGATTATTGAATCGAAGGAAGAGAAGAGTTATGTGCAGTATCAAGGTATGTATAAATTCTGGTATTCTCTACAGAGTATCTGGTATCATGGATCACTTGAACTGAGACTTACTTCTTGATTCACCAAAAATGGGAGGAGTTGAAGGTTCCAATGGTGAAATTATGTATGGAAGGAGTAGCTAAGTACTGTATGATATCTTTAAAGTCAACCAATGTTAAACTGACTTAGATATAGCTCAAAGAGGATCAAACAATACATCAACATGATAGAAGAATATCTGGTGATCTATTTGAAGGGGATTCTGTAGGCGGAAATAGTGGAGTAATATATTTATGACTTTGAGAGGATAAAAATATAGATTTTGGAATTAAAATAGCATTGCTACATGATTCTATTCATAAGTGGGTTGAGAACTAAAATTGGAAGTTCTATGATTACAATTGAACCTCCAAACAAGGCATAAATTCTTTGTATATAAGGGCTGAGAGGGAGATTATATCTAAAGAATCATAAAGAAGCCAAAGCCACACAGTAGGAAGATTAGTTATGGAGGATCTAGGTGATGCTGGACTTCAAGTGAAATGAAGTTTGTACCTCCAATAGAAGGTAATGAAAGGGGAAAAAATAGAAACTACGAACCTTGATGGAGAGGAGTCCAGAATTTGTCAAGAGAATAATTTTAAGAGAGGAAACCAAAGGGGCTTTGTTATACTTATGGAATTTTTTTAATACTAGGAATTGATGTCCATAAAAGGGTTTCGAAATGATGGTTTGGGAATGTGTAGAGCCCTCTAAATAGGGAGAGGAGGAATATGATGAAATAATGGAGAAAGAGGGAATGATAGGGTACATTCTAAAAATAGAGATTCTTGGAAGAACAACAAGTAAGTTTAAAGGAAAGAAGGTTGGGAATACTAAGTCTATTTTGGAGTAATGAAATATAGGATAGGTACCATTGATGATTTTAGTGGATAGTGATGCTATTCATAATTTTATTTCAAAAAATACATTTAAATCTCTTATAGTATTCATTTTAGAGACTATGCCATTTTTGATCAGAATGGGAGATGGGCATCAGGTGGTTTCCAATGGTTTTTATAGATCCTTGAAAGTAGATTTGGGAGAATAGGAATTTGAAATTGATGATTATGTTTTTGATACATCCATACCAGATCTGGCAATGATAATATCATGGTTTGAAACTTTGGGGTATGTTACCAAGCATTGGAAGAACATAACCATAGAATTTGTTTGGAATGGGCGGAATATTTTGATTCCGGGGGCCCGTCAAGAACAAGTTTTACCTGGAGATTTACAAGAATACTTGGGGGTAGAGAAATGTGTGATAAAAGTTTTTCAGTGGATTTTTGTAGCATGTTTGGGCTTGAAAGATGTAGAATTTAGTCCATATAAATAGTTGTAGCTATAAGGGATGTTTCTTTAGCACAAAATAGTCTTTGAGATATCCACTATATTTACACCCAAGATGAAAAATAATCCTGCCATTATATTAAAATTAGGGGTAGATCTAGTTAATATCTTACCTTATAAATACACATTTAATATGAAAAATGAGGTAGAAAAGTATTTTTTAGATTTTTTAGCACAAGGGTACATCTAGCACAGTACTAGTCCATATTCAAGTCCTATAATTTTGGTCAGGAAGAAGGATGGAGTCTGGAGGATGTGTTTAGATTACCATGCATTGAATAATATTATGGTAACTGATAGGTTTCCTATTTATAGGTGATAGAAGAGTTAATTGAAGATATACATTGGAAAAAATATTTTACTAAGATGGATTTGAAATATAGTATTTATTAAGTGAGAATGAAGGAAGAAGATATAGAGAAAACAACTTTTTGAACTCATGAGGGTTATTACAAATACTTAGTAATTCCATTAAGATTAATGGATACTCCATCCACTTTTCAAGCTATAATGAACACTATTCTTCTGCCTTTGATGCGCTAGGGGGTATTAGTGTTCTTTGATTATACATTGATTTAATGTGGAAAGTGGGAAGAAAATTTGAGAAAATTGTGTTCAGTATTACAATTTATGAAGGATAATGAACTGATTTCGAATGAAAATAGGTGTTCATTTGAGGAGAAATTAGTTGATTTCTTGGGACACATTATTTTAGAATATGGAGTGTCCATGGATCCCAAGAAACTTGAGGCCATTAAGCAGTCAAGGGTGCCAAAAAAATATGAAATAAGTTAAAGGGTTTTTGGGAATAATGAGTTATTACTATAAATTTATAAGGGACTATGGGAAAATAGAAATTACTTTAACGATGTTCACCAAGAAAGAAGGATTCTAGTGGTTTTTCGAAGCATAATGAGATTTTGAAAAATTGAAGGACAATATGACTTCTTCTCATATATTGTGAATGGAAGATTTTTATAAAGGTTTTGTAGTGGAATGTGATTCTTCAGGTTCTAGTTTTGGGGATCTATTGCTACAAGAGGGGTGACTAATTGATTATTATAGCATGGCATTATCAGGTGCTAATTTGTAAAAATCTATTTATGAAAAGGAACTTATGGAATTAGTGCTATCTATTCAGCATTAGAAACAATACCTAATGGGATGAAGATTTGAAATTTATATGGATAATTGAAGTATAAAATATTTTTTGAGTCAGAGTATAGTATCAATAGACCAACAGTGTTGGCATGAAAAACTTTTAGGTTATGATTTTGAAGTTATTAAAAAATATGGACAGATGAATAATGTAGAATATGATTTATCAAGGGTAGAAGTTGGAGAAAACATGGATATGGATATTTCTCAACCTAGTTGGGAAGAAATTCAATTATTCAAGGAGGATATAATTCAAGATGATAGGATGAAATAGTTGGTAGAAACCTTGAAACAGGTCAGGTCATCTAGGCCTGATTACACATATCGGGATGATCTGTTATTAAAAAAAATCTAATTAGTTTTGTCCCAAAAATTAGTTCTAATTCCAAAACCACTACAATACATTAATTCATATCCTATAAGAGGAAATTTTAGATATTTGAAGACTTATAAATGACTATAAAATGGAGTGTTTTGGGTTGGAATAACTAAGGTAGTTCAACATTATATTAGAGATTGTATTGTATGCTAGAAAAATAAATATGAGGTGATTAGTCCAATAGGCCTACTTCAACCGATTCTAATCCCGAACATGATTTGGGAAGAATTGTCTATGGATTTTGTGTCAAGACTTCCTAAATCATAGGGATATGAAGTAATTCTAGTGGTAGTGGATAAATTGAGCTAGTATGCACACTTTATTCCACTAAAGTAACCTTATAAAAAAATTGGTTGCCAAAGTGTTTATGAAGGAAGTAGTAAATTTACATGGAGTTCCCAAAGAAATATTCATTGATATAGATGCTTTGTCTACTAGTTTATTTTGGAAGGAACTTTTTAAGTTTAAAGGAACTCTTTTGAAAATGATTTATTCTTATCATCCTCAATATGATGGCTAGACATAGGTTATGAATAGGTTGTTAGATAATTATTTATGGTGTTTCTCCTAATATCATCCAAAGAATTTGGTTATGTTGATGGCTTGGGAAGAGTTCCACTACAACACCTATTTTCACACATCTATAGGGAAGACAACATTTGAGATCATCTATGGCCACAAGCCACCACATATTGTTAATTATACTAAGGGAGAGGCAGTGGTTGAGGTAGTTATTGCAGCATTGTTTGAATGTGTTGAATCATTAAAAAAGTTATGAGAAAAACTCCAACATGCACAAGACCTTATGGTTAAATATGAAAACCAGCATTGAAGGTAAGTGGAATTTAAAGTTGGTGATTTGGTATGGGTTAATTTAAGGAAAAATAGGTCTGGAATGATAAAAAAAATTAACCGAAAGTTGGATTCCATGTATCATGGACCATATAAAGTAGAGAGAATGGTTGGTTTCATTGACTACAGAATTAAACTTCTAGATAATAATAGATTACATCCAATATATCATGTGTCTCAATTGAAATATAAAAGTGGCATCCAACCTGTAGATACATTTATACCTAATGATTTTGTTGAGAAAGAGGATTATCCAGGGGCAGTTTTAGTAGAAATAATTAAATGTAAATCATTAAAATGGATTATCAAATAGAATGAAATATTTTAAGAAGAGGAAACTTGAGAGAAAGTGAGGGTGATAAAAGATCAATTTCATCATTTTCACCTTGGGTACAAGGTTAATTTTTAGGAAGGAGGTATTCATAGAGCCATTTAAGATGAGGGTACTTCTAGTAGTTGGTTGGGTAATTAGTCTAGTACTCCTATGGTGCACACTTACCAAAGAAGGGGAGGGGTTCATAACATTCAGGGGAAATATTTTATTTTTGATTTTAGCTAGTTAGTTTTTCTCAGGTATTTAGTTTTTATTGTGTGGGGTATTAATTAGAGGGGAGGGGAATTTGTGAGTGCATTCTATTAGAAGGTAGTTGTTAGGATCTAACTTGAGCTTGGGGAGAGTGAAGTCTTTTAGGAGATTCTATAGAAGGTCCATGTAATTATTCCTTGGTAAAAAATTGAAGCAGTAAGAGATTTTTTTATATAATAATTCTTTGGTTTATCTATTCTAAAACTCTTAATCTTATTTATTGTCTATAAATACCCAACCTTTCATAGATTATAAACATGATTTATTAATTAAACATTATTATTTCATAAAACATGGTCCATAAGAGTGAAAAATAATTATAAATCAATCATGATCCATAGGATCATGTCTTAAAAGTTTGGCACCATCATAAATATAGAAAACCATTTCATATGTCATGGTTAACTACCAAGACCATCAAAATATTTGATCAAGACACATCTGTTTCCCATAGTGGATCAAGACACCTGTTTCCTATAGTGAATCAATCCCATAAACTTGTTTCCCATTTTTATCTCATAAGATATAAAGCTTTACCTAATGCATTGGAGGGAGATATAGGTCCCACCAGTCACATAATGAAAACCATACATATGTGTGCCCCAAGAACATAAATCATTCATCATATCAGAACCCATGAAATGTAATGGGTTTCATAAAGATTTCATTATAGAAAAACCCATGGAAACAAAAGGGGATTCATAAATATTTTTTCATCATATATATAAACTAAACATAAAAAAATAAATATAGTATCCTTGAATAATATCCCCAATAAATCACAAGTAACATCCAAAAATGTTATCTTAGATAGAGAATAATTTTGAGAGATCACTTGAAATAATTATTTAAAAAATAAAATTTCCATGTTAAAATCATTTATTTTTAAAGAGCCATGCAATTATTTAGGAAAAAATTTTATTTGAAAATAACACTGGATGTTTCTAAAGGAAATATAAAAATATTAAGGTGTCATGAAAGAGGAAAATATGCTTGTGCCATATAAGTTAAAAAAACATTCATTTCCTAATTTTATCAAATAAGTCATAAAGAAAATTATTTAAAAAATAAAAAAAGGATCCTTTCAAACCATTTTGTAAAAATTCAAACATGTTGAAGAAAAAGAGAGTTTTAAGGGAAATTTAAAAAAGATAATTTTTAAAATAAATTCCCATATAAATATCATACCATTGAAGTGATCATTAATCAAATGAGTCAATTATGTGTATCATCTATAAATTCTCATAAAACAAGTGGAAATACAACATAAGATAATAAAAATTCATTTAACACATAATATTAACAAAACATAATCAATTAAGTTGATGTTTAACCCAATGAATGTAAATTTATTTAAGAAATAACTTACCAATTTTTAATCAGTTGAATCCTATGCCCCATAAAAGAAATAATTATCAAAAGAAACATTGAATACCATGAAGACAATGAGATTCATGATACAATTTATCAAAGGAAAGTATATAAATCACACAAAATAAATAAGTGGTGAACAAATAATATATCTCAAAAAAGTAAAATTGAGATGAGAAACCCTTACCACATCTTTCCCTTTAATTTTTTGTGCTTTAACCTCCTCTTGAATATCACCTCCTTGAACAACCCCTTAAGGAACTTGGAATTAGTCTTTGGGTGAGTCTGGAAACACTTGGATGTCGGGAGAGTGGAGAGGATAGGTTTTGAAAGTTATTTGAATCGATTCAATGCTTTTTAGTAGAAAGGGGGTGGCGAGGGGTGATATTTATTCCTGAAGAGGGGTGGTTTTAAGTGATTAAAAAATGATTATTTTATATTTAAAGCCAACCACATTTGGGTGGAATTAATTCCAAAAAAATTGGATGATAATTAATGTTTTAAAGGATGTTTATGGTTGAGAAACACATAAAACACCCATATAATTTTCTAGTTTTTATATATTTTAAGCTTTTAGCTTTTATCTTTAACTCGCTACATTAATTTACCTATATTGTAGTAAATCCTTTTTTTTCCACGATAACTTTTTTATGCCTAAAAAATAAAATGACCTTATAAGATAATATGAACATACTGATTCTAAATATAGAATCAATTTTTAAAAATTAAAAACACTTAAGTTTAAAAATTACATTTAATATTAAGACCTTAAAATGAAAAAAAAAACAATTTTTTGGAAAAATGTGTTTTAAGCCAAAAAATGTACTCATACCAAAATAAGGTATAAATATTGTTTAAATATAATTAATTAGATTATGAATAATTAAAAAGTACTTAATTTACTTTTAGATAAATTTAAAATCATAAATGACTTTTAAACATAAATAAAATGAGGGTTTTATAAAAATCTGTATTTTTTTACTATTCACTGAAAAATTATACTTATTAGAAAATTAAAAAAAATTAATCCTAAGATGATTTTGACATGATGAATCCAAAAATGATGTTAATTTTATCAAATAAATTTTATAAAAGTTTCAAAAATTAATTATATTTATTTTCTCATAGAAAGAAACAAAAATCATTTTTTGAAGAAAATATATATTTGAAGAATAAAATGATTTTAGTGAAAAATGTATGCATATTAAAAAAACATTAATAAATAAATTAACAATTATTTGGAAAATTTTATTTTTCATAATGTGGTTAATATGATTCTTTCAATCCAATTTAATAGTTAGGTTATAACGGTCATGTTAAATTAATAATATTTTTGAGTTTGTTTATGTTCAATGTTCCATGCAAGACTATCAAAGAGATTAAATTTATTTAAAAATAGATTTATCATAAAATATTAGGGTGTTACATTTCACCCTTGAAATTCAAAACTTTGATATAAATAGATGAGAATATCTCTGCCTCATCACATCCTTAGGTTCCCACATAGCATCCTTAAATTGGTGGTTTCACCACAAAACATTAACCAGAAGAGTGGTATTATTTCATAGAACTTTTTATCTATGATCTAGAATATCTATCGCTTATTCTTAATAATAAATATCTTTCACCAATGCTATGAATTCTAATTTTAGTATATGTAAAGGATCATGTATGTACATCCTCAGGGAAAATACATGGAACACATCATGAACTTGAGTGGGATTCGGTGGAAGCACCAAATGATAAGCTATTTTACTATATGATCAAGTATTTCAAAGGCATTAATATAACTAGGGTTTAGTTTTCCTTTATTTATTCCATAGATAAATTCATAAAAATACCTTCTCACCAACATCAAATTCTAGATCACATCGATAATTATACATTTCATTATGCTTTGAGTTTTCCTTATGTGTTTTTGAATGACTCTAACCTTATTTGTTATATTATTATCCTACTAAAGTACTAATAACTTTGTTTCTGTAATGTGTTTCCAATACATTAGATTTATACAATTCTTTCCATAAAGAGTTTCATGGAGCCATCTGAATTCTCAAGTGAAAGATGTTGTTGCAAGAAAACTTAACTAGAAAGATATATTGATCCTAATAAACTTTTAAATCCATAGAATAATATTTTAGTATATCATTTAGAGTTTGAAATATTCTCTTATACTAACCATCTTCCATAGGAGGATATGCATTGATGAAACTCAACTCTTTTATCACGATCTTACTAAGTATTTTACAAAAAATTCTAGGTAAACCTCTGATCACAATCAGATACAATTAAATATGGTAATCTATGAGACTTTAACACTTACTTAATATATAATCTAGAAAGAATATCTAGAGAGAAATATTCTCTTAATGAAGTGTCTAAACTTTATATTGTGATTAAATACAACCCATAATTACCTCAATATCAAAAATAAGATAAACCCTAAAGGGTACCAATAATTTTAATCATATGTACAAAAAGTGTAAAGTCATTCTTCCTTGAATATAATTGTAACATATATAAAAACTAAGGGTTGAATTTATAGAAATGTCACTTAATATGGATAAACTTCCATCATGTAAAAACCTCATAAGGGGTGTCAACACATAAACCCATGAAGGTATCCATAAATACTATATTAATATTACATGGAGACATATACACTTCCAAAATTTAATTCACCTTTTATTCCTTATACAAGCTCTTATCTTATACCAAAATAGTTTCATTACAATATTAGGTTCATCCTTTTATTGATAAAATATCAAATGTGATTTCATTATTCTATAATCCATGTAAAACGAGATAATCACATGAAATTTCTCTTGATGAAGAACAATAAGATATCCATACAAAATCAAACATGAAACTCCCAACCAAGGAGGGGATAATAAGGGTACCCTAATTATTATGATTCACTTCATCCATTTTGATTTCATTAGATTTACCTTTATCCATTTTCTTTAGAGGTTATTGTGGATTATCTTCCACATTACTCTATGGATTGGGACATTGATTCACATAATTTCCAAACTCCTTGCACTTAAAAATCTGGAGTGTTGGTGGTGCATTAATTGGAGTCATCTCCTCTATTGTAATAACCAAAACATTAATCTAATTTAGACATTATAGGGATTTATGACCCACCTATCCACATTTAAAGAACCTCCTTTTTCCGTTCAAACACTTCCCTTATTGTTTCTTTCCATATTTCTAACATGATGATGACTGAAATATATTTTCACCATGTGATTTATTTGAGTTTTCATTCCCTTCAGAAAATTGGTTTTGAAAACCAAATAATCAATCAATTTAACTTTCAAGGATGATAATTAAACCAGAGGCATATATTTCAAGCCTTGTAAAATCTTCCTTATAGGTACCAATGGATTCACCATCATTTTTCTTCAGCTTAATAAATTTATTCTCCATATTTGTATGTAGAATATGAGGAATGTACTTATTAAATAATATCCCATTAAACTCATCCCATTACATGGATTAAATATCTTACACTTTCCTCATATTCTTGATAATATTCCACCATTTATTTACTTCTCCTTATAGATGATAAATATTTTGGGAAAATTTTTCATGTCCCAAGTATTGAAGAAAATTAAATATTTTCCCAATGGTGTTGATCCATCACTCAGCCACTAATGAATTAAAAGACCCAATAAAAAAGGTGGATGTTGCATCATGAAAGATTCAATGGTACATTGTTCCCTCATTTTATCATTTGGAAACTCGGCATGATTCATAACCTGAGAAAAGAAATGGGTTTCATAAACATTTTATCATAGAATAGTTAATGGAAAAGAAATGGGTTTCATAAATATTAAACAATCACAAAGATAAACCAACCATAAAAAGAATAAGGATAATATCCTTAAATAATATTCCCAATAAAGCATATGTAACATAAAAAATATTATCTTATATAGAGAATAATTTTGTGAGATCACTTGAAATAATTAATGAAAAAATAACATTTCCATTTTCAAATAATTTCTTTTTAAAGAGTTGTACAATTATATAGGAAAAAAATTTATTTGAAAAGAGCATTTTAAGTTTGTAAAGGAAACATCAAATAATTAAGGTGTCATGACATTGGGAAAATATTCTCATGTTGTATAAGTTAAAAAAAAAATTCTTTCTACACTTTTTTCGAATAATTCACAAATAAAATCATTTAGAAAATGAAAAAACAAATACATTAAAACCATTTTGTAAAAAGTCAAACATGAGTAAAAATGAATTTTAAAAAATTATATGAAAATAATAAAAATATTTTTTGAAACAATTTTAGAAAACATGGACATGGAAGAAAAAGAGATTTTTAAGGGAAATTTTAAAAATATAATTTTAAAATAAAGTCCCTTATAAATATTATATCATTTAAATAAGAATTAATTAAATGAATCAATTATGTGTATCATCTATAAATCCACATAAAACATAAGCAAATAAAACATAAGATAATAAAAATTCATCTCACGCATAACCTTAACATGGAATAATCAATGAAGTATAACTTTAAGCCAATGAATGGAAATTGAGTTAAGAAATATCATAACACTTTGTAATTAGTCGAATCATATGCCCCCAAAAAGTAATAATTATAAAATGAATAATTAAATACCATGAAGATAATGATATTCATGGTATGATATATCAAAGGGAATTATATACACCACACAAATGAAATAATTGGTGAATAAGGAATATATATCACAGAAATAAAAGTGATATGAGAAGCCCTTACCTCACACTTCCCTTTGATTTTTCTTACTTTAACCTCCTCTTGAATATCACCTCCTTGAACGACCCTTTAAAGAACTTGGAATTGGTATTTGGGTGATACCATCATCACTTGGACATAGGGAGAGTGTAGAGGAGAGGTTTTGGTGGATATTTGAATAGATTCAAGTTTTGTGAGGAGAAATGGGGTGGAAATAGGTGGTGTTTATACTTTAGGGGTAGTTTTAAGTGATTAAATAATGATTATTTTATATTTAAAGTCAATCACTTTTGAGTGGCATTAAATACAAATAATTTGGATGATAATTAATGTTTTAAAGTATTTTTATGGTCGATAAAATCATCAAACACACATATAATTATTTATTTTTAAGGTATTTTGAGATTTTACCTTTTAACTTTAACCTGCTACATTATTTTACATATACTACGAAGAATATTTTTTTTACCATAGTAATTTTTTATGCCTAAAAATGAAAATGAACTTATAACATAATTTATAAATCCTAGTTCCAAATATTCAATCTATTTAAAAAAAACACAAAATTTTCAAAATTACATTTAAAATTAAACCGTCAAAGTCAACAAAAAACAATTTTTGGGAAAAATGTGTTTTCAAGCCCAAAAATGTACTCATAAAAAAATAAGGTATAAATATTGTTTAAATATAATTAATTTTATTATATATAACTAAAAATTACTTAAGTTAATTTTAGATCATTTTAAAATCATAAAATGGATTTTAAATATAAAGAAAATGAGAGTTTAATAAAAATCGATATTTTCAACTATTCACTAAAAAATTAAATTTTTCAGAAAATTATCAAAAATTAATCATAAGATAATTTTGACATGATGAATGTAAAAATTATGTTCATTTTATAAAATTAATTTTCTAAAATTTTCAAAAATTAATTATATTTATTTTATCATATAAGACAATAAAAATTATTTTTTAAGAAAACATATATTTGAAGAATAAAATGAATTTACTAAAAATTATGTGCATATCCAAAAATAATTAATTAATAAACTAATAATGATTTTGAAAATTATATATTTTATAATTTGGTTAATACTTTTTATTTCTTCCAATTTAACAACTAGGTTATAATAGTCGTATTAAAATAATATTATTTTGGAGTTCATTTAAGCTCGATGTTCTGTGAAAAGCAAGCTATCAAAGAGATTAAAATTATTTAAAAAGAGAAAAACCATACAATTTTTCAGTATTACAATTATGTAATACTTATTTAACAAGGATAAAGAGTCATCTTATTTTGTGGAGGTGATCCAGAGTCCAAGTGTATCCTTAGTGATAGTGGCGATACAGGAGGAACTTGAAGCCTTACATGAGAACATGACTTGGGATCTTGTTCCATTACCTCATGGAAGGATGGATATCAGTAAAAAATGGGTTTTTATGATCAAATGATTTGAAAAAGGCAAGGTGGAAAGGTATTGTGCAAGATTGGTGGTCAAAGGATATGCTCATAAGGAAGGTATTGTTTTCAATGAAATATTTTCTCCTTTTGTCAGACTACAAAATGTTTGGATAGTTTTGGTGAAGTATGATACATACAATTTACATCAAGAGTATATGGATATAAAGAGACTTATTTTATTTATGGTGATCTTGATAAAAATATCTATATGATCTAACTAGAAGGTTTTGTAGAAGAAGGAAAAGGGGACTGGGTTTGTAGGTTGAACAAATCTCTGTACGGTCTCAAGAAGGCACCGAGGTGTTAGAATAAGAGATTTTATTCCTATATCATGAGCCTTGGATAAAAAAAACTTCATTCATATCCTTGTGAATATTTTAGGGGTTCAGATGGTAATGATTTCACCATTATTCTATTATATATGGATGACATGTTGGTTGCATGCCCCAACAATGATCAAATCTAGGAGACAAAGCCACAATTGGCTTGAGAGTTTGATATTAAGGACTTGGGACCAACAGAAAAGATTATTGGGATTAATATTTACCAAGAAATAAATAATGAAAAGATTTGGATATCACAAAATAATTACTTGCGAGAAGTATTGAAACACTTCAACATGATAGAATATAATCCATTCTCTATCCCACTTCTGGTTAATTTCAAGTTATCCTCTATAATGAGTCCTATCAGAGTAGCAGGGAGGATGGAGATGCCTCAAGTACCATATTCATTAGTAATAGAGAGTATGATGTTCTCTATTGTTGGTACCAGACAAGTCATTTCACATGTTTTGGGAGGAGTTTTTTAGTACATGGAAAATCTAGGACGAGAGTATTAGAGTACAATGAAGAGGATCTTAAGATACATCAAAGATACCACATATGCTGCATTATATTATGGAGGATTATATTTTACTATTAGAGGATATGTTGATTTAGTTTTTATAGGTGATTATGACTGAAGAAAATCCACTATAGGTTATGTTTTTACACTTGTAGGATAAGCTGTGAGCTAGATTTCAAAGTTACTGTTAGTTATGGATTTATCCACAACTGAGATAGAGTACATGGTAGCTATATAGACTTACAAAGAGGCAATTTAGAGGAGTATCTTATTAAAGTATATCGAGTGAGGAAAAAAGAAGATTCCATTATTCTATGATATTCAAATCAATGTGCACATTGCAAGAAATCCATCTTTTCATTCCAAAAACTAACATATTGGGGTATATTATCACTTTGTCCAAAATGTGGTGGAGGAAGTGTGGACATGCATAAAATTCACACTAAATATGGAATATTTATTGATAAAGGAAATTTACTCTACTAAGTTTAGATGGTGCAGATCCTCGAGTGGCTTCGTAGGGTCATGAAAAACATGGTTTGGCATATATAAAGGACATTTGGAGATATGATCAGTTATCAATCAATCTCTAAGTGGGATATATATTGGTAGTATTTTCATGGATTGTGTCACCCCCTTAATTTTTCAAGTGGGGTATCCATGGATGTGTGGTGGGTGGCCAAACCTCACCATCCCATTTAGCAGAGAAGGTAGTGGGAGGGCCTGACAGCAGCCTATAAATAGGGATATCTACCTACAGTTTTAGTAATCATATTTAGAACAAATCTTATCACATTAGAAATTGTATGAAATTTTTGAGGTTTTTTCCCAACATATTCAAGAAATAAAATTACAAAAAAATATTCTACTTATAATTGTGAGGGAGTGGGTACACACTTTTACACATAGTGAGATCCTTCTATTTGCCTGTGGGGTTTACCCCTTTTTTGGAGAGTTTTCCACATTACATCTAGTGTCATATTTTTTCATATTATTTTATCTCATAATTGTTGCTACATGATCGAGACAATCATTTTCAATCATAACACTCATGAATCCTTCATGCCTAATGTGGGACTTTGGTCAAAAGCGTCATAGCGTAACACTCACTAGTATCAAAGGAAGGAATCATTTGGTCCTACAATTAGTATTAAAGGAAGGTTTATTTTATTGGGTTTGTTTGATCTGATATTTTTCATATGAATATTGAAGTCAAATTTTAAATTTTACCATATTTTATAGTGTTTCATGGAAAAATATGGAACATGAAAGAAGAAGCACAAGTTAGATGAAATTCCTCAGTGTGGAATTGTTTTTTTGGAAAGAGTGAGATTCAGTTGAATAGTCTAACAACTTGGTGAAGAGAGGTATGGAATATTTAGATTGAGAATCCATTCACTAATTCAATTATGCTTTAGGTATGATTGAGGAAGATGATAGGAAAAGTGAATTTGTAACTATTTATGATGAGGAAGTCTCAAGGAGGTCAAAAGTGGACATTTTCCACTTGGAATAAGAATTGGATTAGTAGTCAAAGGAGGAGAATTTAAAGCTGAAGGATGAGAAACAATCTCAAGACATATAGATTCAAGTATTAAGAATTGAGGTTTATGAATTAAAAATAATAAAAACAAAAGGGTTGTTGAAGTTTATACTAACCCAAGGGAAAATAAAAACTCCCAATATTAAGAGTTAGAGAAGATATCCACAAAGGTGGAAAAAATAAAAACCGATATCAAGGGGAAGATTTTTAACTCAAAAGATGTTTAAGATTTAAAATCTAAGAATAACGGTCTTTCTACACACCTATCATAATTGTTTTAGGATAAGAAAAGGATATGATAAGAGGAGGTAAGATTTTTCTTCTTGAATGAATTTTAAAGTAAAAGAGAAAAGTGATATGGTGGATAATTTCTCCCAAGCATTGGAAGATGAGACGACTTGTGGGAAGAATCTCCAGAAAGAAATTAAAGTTCAAATTGGATCAAGGGACAAGAGGATTAAAAAATTTAGAGGATATGAAATCATTCAAGAAGTGGAGAAGTCTAGTGAAAAGGGAAATCATTAACTCAAAGTTTCCATGAATTTACTATTTGATTACCCCTCAGTAGGTAACAATGAGATGGAGGAAAAGTATGCATCATTAGAAGAAAATATTGAGAATATTGTCATGTCCTAAAGGCCATGAACTATGAGAAATTCCAATATTGGCTTTGATAGAACCCCTTTGAGGCATGAGAAGAAGATATCCATGGAAATTACAAAGAAAAGGGGAAATTTTGCAGGTTCTAGAAATAGATTTAAGATGATCCCTCCAAGGGGAAATGACACTCAGGAGTGCTAAACAAGAAGGTATGGAAACGTATACTATTTTTATGGGATGTACGGTCACATATCATGTTTTTGTTTTGATGCTATGGAATATATTTCATACTATAAGGATAAAAAATTACAAATCAAATAAAACAACTACAACATTCAAGGTATGGTTATCGGTCCAATTATTCTTACTACTAACAATTCCTTAAGAAGAAATTTTGATAGATTTTTAGTAGGAATTGAAAGGGGAAATCAATACTTATACAATTACGAATTAGTTTCATTAAGAAAAAACATTCACAAGTCACATAAAAAAATAATATCATGTTGAATGTAATATGCAAAGCTATCACAAATCTATTGCTGAATCACAAGTCTCTTGTAGAAACAAGGTTTTTGAGGCAAGAAAGACCTCACATAACCCTAAGATTGGAGATTTATGTGTGAAAAGGATATCTCAAAGCATGGTATATACTGGGAAAATAAATAATCCTTGCAGGGACAAGAAAAATAGAAAGTTCATTAGAGAAAGAAAATTCAACATATTTTGAAAGAAGAAATCCTTGATGGAGAAATTTCCTGAGGAGAAGATTATATGACCTGGGTAAAGATTATGACCTAATTTGTATAGAAGAGAAAAAGCCCAAAGAAGTGGAAAATTAATTGGATTCCATTAAATTTTTTCGTACCTAAATGAGGAATCCAAAGTGAAAAGGTAAAGTGGTGGTCCTTGATGAATCACAAACCTCCTCAACTTGAGAAATATGGAAGGTACCCATCTCCCCTTAAGCTTTAGAAGATCCTAATTTGTTTGAAGAGGTGTGGGACTCAGAGAAGATGCAATCCATAGAGTAAGGGTGCTCAAAATCACATGAAATGAAGTTGAGATCAGATATGAAATTTAGCTGGAAATTCTATAAAGAAAGTGGTGGTTGAAGCCTTTAAGGATCAATTTGATGTTAAGCATGAAGTTGTATGAAAAGTTGAAATTTTCTTGAAGAATTTGAAAATTAAAGGACATATTTAAGTATAATTTTTTTACTTGAGGATAGATCTGAAGTAATATGAAACATCATGATAAATCTATCTTTAAATGATGGCTGGTAGGTCATGTGGTTAGCGGAATCAATCCACTAAGAGAGGAAAATTAACTAAGGCTACAGAAAGGATGGTCTTGAATACACTATTCATATTCTAACATATTGTATCATTTGTGTCATCTTAAAGGTTATTAAATAATTATGAATAAAAGGTTCTACTCAACATATGATATCCCCAAAAATATAAAACATTTCAAATACAAAATGCTGAAATCAAGGGTGAATTGGAGTTAAAGTTCCAAAATCTATCTTTTTAGTGAAATTATCCTACTAAAAAAAATGGTAATTGTGATAAATGGTTTAAAAAATCTAGATAATTTAAGTATTATGTATTTGGAAATTCATCCATAAATTTTTTATTGTATGTATTCAAGTAATGATGCAAAGAAGCTATTAACATTGGGGGATAACTTCAAGCATCAATGGAGATTTTCCAATAAAATTTAGAAACAAAGGGGGAGTAGAATAACATGGACTATTCCCTTTTATTTTATTGAAAATAAAAGGGAAAGTGAAAGTGGAGTTGGATTTAAGGGGATATTGTTAACTAAATCCAAGGGGGTATTTTTGAACCCCTATGAGTTTGGAGTGTATTTATTGAAAATAAAAGATTGTATTTTTCTGTGATAATTAATTAGATAATATTTTTGGATTCATTAAATCCATAATATTGACATTAGAGAAATTCTAGTTGATGTTCTTTAAGAAGTAAAATACATGTTTGTGGAGGTGCTGCCTTATGTTTTGTTTGGTGGAATTATATTGAATAAATTATATGGTGGAAGAGTTATGTTTTTTGGACAAGGGATGAGATGAGGACTTGTCAAAAATTAGGTAATCATAGTCCAAACAATCCAAGGAATCACTCAACCATGCATTACACGGGAATGATCAACCAAGGCCCAACCGGCATGGAGGAACCAGGTTTGCAGGAAAAACTAATATAGAGCATGTACATACATGCACAGGAAATAAAACACATTGGTATAGGTGTGCACATGGGAGAAGTTGTCCACTCTATAGGGAGATGGAACATTGGAGGCTAGGAGCTAACCCTGTTACTCGCAACTGGTGAGTCGGGTAATTGAAGTTGCTTATTAAACATGATGAAGACAAGAAGAAGTTCAATATAGGACTACGGGATGTGGACATTGTTCACCCGCATTAAAAACATATGATTATAATGAGATTCATCTAATCAATCTCACTCCACTATTCTATTTGGATCGCAGATCATCTACAATCTCTTACTCAAAAGTTCCTGCATGCATCACTCCATACTGTAGAAAGTAACACCCCACCACAATCCCATGGAAGATAAGATTTCCACACCACATATATACATTGCATCACAGAAGGTTCAGATTTAACATAAGTAAAAGAATTCAGGGATCTCTAATCCTACATAGGGCTACACTGTAGTGGGTGAAACTACACCACAAAAAAAACTGAGGAAGTGAAGGCTATGTCATAGTAGAAATGGACACACCATATAGAATTAGCTACTACATATAATTGTTTCAGTTTTTTAGTTCTATAAAATTGTAGGTCATTACACTATGGAAGTATAGGCTACACTATAACAAAATTATATCATCACTAGAAGTTTCATATTATCTATGCTATAAGGGTTTTGATCATAGAAGAGGAACATGAATGAAAATATGGAAAATAGGAGATCTCACTATGGAACTAATGACTACGATGTAGTGGCCATGTGTGATTAAAGGATCACATTTTGGGAGTCCTTAACTATCATAAAATTCATGAACGGTTGTGGATAATCCAAAATTATGGGTCATATACATCTGATGGAGGGTTTATGATCATGGTTCATGAAGAGTTAAAAGCTGAAGACCACAATTTTGGTGGTGTGCATATTCAGTTTTCATATTTACAGATATGGAAATTCATGCTTGTAGATGGATAATTTCTTAGGAAATTATATCTAAAAAATATGAAAATATCTATGAATTTATGACCTAGGACACAAGTAGAATTTAAGAGTTATTATAAACTCTTAAATTAATAGTCACAGGAAAGATATAGAAATAGAAGCATAAGAAGAAAAGAAGGATAAGTATATAAGAGACTCTGTACCACTCGAAAGACCTGCATAAAGAGGGTGATCTATTAGAATATCTTAATTCAAAGGAAATAAGGGATTTATACCATTAAAAGTTTCTTGATTCATTTTCCATGTTGAAGCAGTGAAAGGGATGAGTTGCTACATCCAGCAAAGTTAAGACATACCAGTATTATTATGGAAATAGAAAGGACTTCTAGAATTGTTTTGGAAAGAAGAATACTTGGAATCTCCTGAATATATTTTCAAAGGGATATTTTCCATGACCTATCATGGAATGAATATGTTCTAGGTGATGTTCAAAGTAAACCTGTGAAGGAGCAAGTGGAGATTTAAAGGGAACCACTCTAAAATCTGCAGAACTCTAAAACAATAGGTGATATTGTTCTTTGGTCTGCATGACAATTGTTTCTCCTTATAAATAAGTGATAATAAGAGGGAAGTGTAAGGGAAGTGATCCTTAGAAGATAGTTCATATACCCTGAACCATTGTAAGGAAGTGAGCCTAGGCAGGAGTAAACTAAGCTAGAGAAAAAAACAGTGAGCTTAGTGATTTTGGTGTACCAAAAAAATGTTGGTTTCATGATCCTTGGACTAGCCCATTACGGTGAACCAAGTAAAAAATAACATGTTCTTATCATTATCTTTATTTACTCACTATGTATCATCATCAGATTAAATTGGTAAAGATAATCAAAGGGAAAATTGTTTCAGTCTAACAAATCCACTTTTCCCTGGGGTCTTCTTCCCTCTAGTTGTTCCCCGGTCTGTATTTCAAAACTAATATTAGTGTAATTTATTGATGGGTTCAATTAAGGGAATCTACCAGTGGAAGGGGGATTTTTTTAACTATGGAGACCATCTGTTGGGTGGATACAGTGAAGATGGTGTTGATTCGGACATGAGGTCGGTTTGAAAGACTGGTTTGTGCTCTGGGTGTCCTGATGAACGACTAATGGGTTGGATTTTAGTATTGCTTCTCTAGTGTTATTGAATTTGTTTTTTAGTCTATTTGATGGTTTTGGTTGGGTGTTCCTCTATTCTTGGAAATCATTGGTTTTAGTTCAGGCAGTTTCGATCCAAGGGAATGAGTTGGCATTGTTTTATAATTGTGGTTGTTGAAGATTAGAAGGGGTCAATTATGGGTTCTCATTGTTTCATGGAGATCGTTGATGTTCATTGATGACAATAGCATGGTTTGATATTGGTGGTCAGTAGCATTGAAGTTTCCAGCATTGACTGACGAAGATAGTGACTAATTATGGTAGGCAACGTGACTTGGGTTTTCATGTCCAATATGGGGCTTAAGGCTTCTTGCAGCTGGATTCTACTTCACTTGAATTTTAAATTTTGAGTTTTGATAAATTTAGGGTCATCTGGGTGGTCCAGCTGGCACTTAGGTGGCCCATTTATGCTTCTTGTATGTGTTTTTTAGTGATGGGTGTAATGTTTCCCATTCTACCTTCAAGAGGGATATTTAAAAAATAAAAATAAAATAAAATTTAGAGTATACTGTAGACCACAAAAAAAGAGAAAAATTCAATAATGGTCTAAAAGAAGTAAAATTACATTTATGGCTTGTAGTTATAATGGAAAAAATGATGGAGATGTAACAGAACTCAATTTCATTATGATGGTAATATATCAGATATATTTTGCAGAAGAAAAAAAATATTTCATAAAAAAAATAAAGAACGTTAAGATTTATAAAAGAAATGGTGAACATAAAGGAAATATTGTGTGAAGAAAGCTTATATTCCTATGGTAGAACATAAATGTGGGTTGAGTCATAAAACTCAACCATCTCTTTCAATATGAGAAGATTAATGATGGGTACCCTAATCCTTATAAAGATATTTCATATCAGATTGATGATGTTGTTATAAAAAAGGGATTTTGATGGGAAGAGCAACATAGAAATTCATGGTCTGAAGTTGTAAGCCTCCATGAAAGACTCTCTAGGTGTTCTTAATGACATCTTCATGCACTGTTTACTAGAGCATATTGGTTAGGTAACTTCCTTTAATGAATTGGTGAAAACATGTGGCTCATAATATCATGTTTTGTGAACTCTAAAAAATGATACCATTGAAGGTTCTCTATATTTAAAGTGGTCATGAGGATTTTAATGAACTAGGTATGCTAGTATTCAGAATTTTCAAAGTGACCATGAGAGTTAACCGAAATGGTCATGACATTTTATAAATATGGGCATAACAACATGGGTTTTCATGCTTACATTAATTAAGGTGTTTGTGTCTTTTTAAATGTTGTTCAAGTTGAAACTGATAGTGCTTCAAATAATGTTTATGTCATTAAGAATTATATTTTTTATTGTTTCCCATTATAATTAATTTTTTTTAATTTTTTTATAGAAATATTTTTTTCTTATTTGGATTCTTCATTAATAAAAAACTTGTTTGAGGAAACATATCCAAATTTTAATTGGACTCCATGTGCTGCTCATTGTTTATATATGATGTTGGAGGACATGTGGAAAATTATGATTCATTCCTCAAATTTTAAGAAGGTGGTGTCAGTCAAGGGTTATATTTATAACCATTAGGGGTGTTGAACATGAAAAGACAACTCACCTATCAGACAGAGCTACTTAGGCCCACTAGAATAAGATTTTCCACTTCAATAATCACTCTCTCTCGCATTCACAGACAAAAAATAAATTTAAGAAACATGTTTGGTTTGGAATAATGGAACTCTAGAAAGTGGGAGAAGGAGAAGTAAGGTAAGAATACAACTCTTATTTTACAGAGTACTTCATTCAAGAATAATATTCTTTATCCCCTTAAGGTTGGTGGTATTATTATTGAAGTTCTTATATTGGTTGATGGTGAAAAGAAACCTCAAATGGGATATATTTACAAGACTAGTGGATAGGGAAAATGAGGTCATTGAAAAATATTTTAACAATGAAAAAAACTACAAGTAGATCTTCAAAATCAATGATAAAGTTGGGATGTGAAACTTCATTGACCATTGCATGTTGTAGGATACTACTTGAATCCAGATATTTTTTTACGACAATCCTAATATTGATGGTGATGAAGAAATAAAATTATATTTTTTGAATTGTATCCAGAGATTAATTTTAGATATTGGAACCCAAGATAATATATCTGAGGATATGACAAAATATAGAGATGCTTCAAGCATGCTTGGAACTAATTTGGTTAATCGAAATAGAAAATGGATGGCACTGGTAGATTGGTGGGCATCTAATGGAACTTCTCTCATTTGAGACAATTTGAAATAAAAGTTCTTAGTCTTACTTGTAGTGATTCTAGTTGTGAAATGAATTGGAGTGTATTTCAAAATCTCCACACAAATATGTGTAATAGGCTTTCTTAATAAAAATTGAATGAATTGGTTTGTATAAAATATAATAGGGCTTTGATTAGGAGATTTAATGATCATGATTCCATTGATCTCATCTCATTTAAGGACATTAATGATTGAAATAAATGAATAGTTATGAATGTGGAAGAATAAATTGATGCAGGAAATGGTCATATTTTTGAGGATGATGATTTAACTTGGGGTGATGTGGATTTGGAAACTAGAGATGAAGAATCTGAATGTATTACTAGAGAATACACTTCCATGGAAACAAAAGACAAAAGATAACTTCATCATATTGAAGAAGAGAGGGAATATCTTGAGTCTAATGAAATAAGTGAATTAGAGGATATTGAAGGACTTCTTGATGATCTTACTATTAGAAGAGATGATGTTTTATTCATGTATAATAATGAAGAACTATTTTTTAGACATTTTATGTTAATTTATCATTGCATATTTTGTAATATTTAGACTTATTTTGATTCCATGTTAATATTTTTGTGAACTACATTTTAATAAGATAATGTGTTCTTTCATTTTCATTTTCATTTTCCTTATTTAATTTTTTGTATATGATAGTTACACCATAAATGAAATTTCCATGTGAAACGTAGTGTTCCATGCGCTATGGCGCTTGGGTCCCTCATTTCCATTTTTCATCATGCATGATTAACAACTAGGTGTTGGAGGTGACCATGAGGGGATTCATAATGCAGAAAGGCTAAGTGACTGTAACAGATTACTTAGGTTTCCACTGTATAATGTTTGTCAGACACCATGCACATATCCAAAATTGACCAACTAGAGGGGACACAACTTCAGTCGAACAAAATGATGTGTGTGGAATGAAATGCATGAACTGGAGATGATGACATCATGAATCACTCATTTTTTATTTTCACATGCAGAAAATGTATTGATGCTATGTTGATATAAATCAGTTAAACGGTAGTGAACTAATGGTGACATGTGGTGTGTTTGGTTTGCAATGATGATTTGGATTATCCAAATGGATTCATCTGAGTAAGTTTTTTTCATATCTAAGAGTAGAGAAATGAGGAAAATATCCACCACATGGCATGGAAACATGTGCCATTTGAGGCGCATTGTGTCTCTCATTTGTCTGATGTGGTGACTGTATGATGGAAGGTATTTGGATTTGTTTTTGTGAAAGATGTTTTTAGAATTAGAAACCATGCCTGTAGGATGTAATAAAAACTACAATGGAAAGAATTTTAGTATACCGTATGTGAACTAATATGCACTAACAAACATTTGTGAATGGGTAAACCATGGAGTGATATTTTCAATCAGCTTCCAAGAAGAGATCATGAACTGATGTAACATGTGAAATTATATTTTTAAGTAATAGTGTAATCATGAAGCAATGATTGAACCATTTCATAAAATTGTGAGATAGAAACTGGACCAAGTAATGTTGTACAATTACCAGATTATTCACACATGTGAACTTAGTGTGGAAGAGCTTGGTAGTATAGTAACTATAAGAAATAGTTCTACTTGCAGCGTGATGAATATTCTAATGGATGAGTAAAATACATTTTATTTGATACAATATATTCAAGTAGAAACCAAAAGTGAAAGGTTTCTTAGTGATTAAAACAAATGTGATGCTGTTTGTTGATGTTGAAGAAAAAAATTTAGGTAAAGTGATAGTGGCAAGAGATGTCAGTTTAAGTGTAGTGACTAACGACATTATCATTTCTTGTAGAATGATATATTAATTGGTTCAATATGATATATAAAATGATATGTAAGTATGGTGTTTGCGTTTTTTTGAAATAATTATGTTTTTTAGAGATAGCAGGGTTGTGATATACGATGCATTCAAGTTTGAAGGAACAATGCATGCAGACTTGTGTAAAAAGGTCATGAAAAACTAAGTGTGCTATTTCTAGGTTTCTCAATTGTTTTTGAATCAAAGAAAGTAGTAATGAAAGACTTGAGGGGAAGCAAGGATCAAACAGTAATGATGATTGATGACATGATGCGGTAGTGTATTTAGTAGCAATGTGATTATAGTGACTAAAAAAATTATCAATTGTTGCAGTGTGTTGGTGTTTAAGAGGAAGTGTCAAGTGATGATGATGTGGTGATATATAAGGTATATCATGATATTATTTTCCGATCACACCAGGGATTTATAAAATAAGAAATATAAAAAAAATATAATATGATATGAAAGGAAAAACCTACCATGCAGTGAAGTTTAGGCATCCATGCATAGAAGTTTCCATGAAATGAAAGTGTTTGTGTACAAATCCATTTCTATAATCATTTTACATGTATTTAGAGTTCTAATAGGATACTTTGAATGAAAAAGTATTAATTTTACATGGAATGAAATGTAACACCCCAATGTTTTACAAATAAATTTAATGAAATGTATAAAACATTGAGTCTCTTCATAATGTCACTTTGTTTTAAGGAGATATATAGTTATAAACTAGCTGTTAAACACAATTTTTCCACTTCTATGATTTGAATTTTGAAAAACTTACATCTAAGATTATGATCAGTAAGTTATTTGGAGTCTGATAGAACCAACTTGTTTTTTAGTGAATAGTAACATACTCTTATGAATAGTAATATGACCCTTATGAATAGTAAATATTATTATTATTTTTTTCTTAAGGTTATAAGATAAGGAGATCTTTATTAACTTTTCATGGTGATATAAAATCAGTTACAGTTTTAAAATTATTATTTTTCAAATAAATTATGATTTTATTTAAAATTTAAATTAGTCATATTTAGAAAATTATTTTCAAAAAATGGAGTTCATTTTTTAATTCTACACTTATAAAAATGGTTCTGGTGATTTTTTGGGATTTTTCAGAAATACTTGAATTTTTGGTTAATAGTGAAATACGGTAATTTACAAAATATGCTAAAAAATGAATTTATGCATCATGCTTGAGTCATAGATAATGTAAATGGATATTGGTTCAAAATAACATGCAATTTTAACTATTTTGGGTTACATTAATCGATAATATTCATAGTCTTGAGAAAAAAAATATTAAACTAATGATTAAAATAATGTAAACCCCCTCCTCTCCTCCATTATAAATACCACCATCACCCCCTCTTCCTCTCACATCACTCATGACTTGAGAATTGTCTAAGTTCTACCAAATACTCTTTCTAAGACCCTACTCCACGTCCAGGACCTTCTGGTCTCACCCAAAGGCCAAAACCAATGGCCTTATGGAGGATCTCAAGGAGAAGAGATCAAGAGGTAAAGATCCACTTTCATTTTCTTGTGTTTTCTTTTAAATTATTTCCTTTTCTTATACTCTATTCTCCTCCCCTTATCCAAGAGTAATTAAAGATACTATATCATATATATTTTGTATTGTTATTATGTTTTTGGAAAAATTCATCATCATTCTTCCTCTTATTCTAAAAATAAAAACATCGTCCGTGATGTGTCGATTTACCGACATCGTGGATGATATGTATTCAATTTCCATTAATTACTTAAAAACTAGTTATAAAACCATTTTAATGGTTTAAATAGATTTTAAAGTGTATTATATATCATCTTTAATGTTCTGGAGTTAATATATATATACATAATATTATGTTATATAATGAAACTAGTTCGTGATTATCAAAGAACCGGCAAAATGATCTAAACAGATATAACTAAAGATTTATCTAATGATTGATCCTCATACCATATAACCAAAATGATTTATGGAATAATTTAATATTCTGGAAACATATTAATTCCATTTCATTCTACTTCTATAATTTCATTTCCATATTACAAGAAAATCAAATACAAATCGGCCATGAAAATCATGTAAAGAACACACCCCAAACAATGGAAGGAACAAAATAATAATAATTAAAGGGTGGAACGATGTTATGAAATGGTCATATAAGGTGTTATAAACATTAATATGTTTATTTAGGATATTAATAACACTTTTTTAACCATTATATAGTATCTTTAAACATGTTTGATGTAAGATGAACCCGAGGTAAATGAATTCTTGCCCCAATTTCCGTTCTTCGGGTTAACCTTCTACGTTATTCATTTTGCGGTATTAAGATTATTTTTGTGATGAATTTTTTTATATTATGTTTTATTATGTTTAATAATAGTTTATACACATATTACTTTCATTATATTAATTTATCAAATCAATTATATGATATTTGTAATGGAATTTTCTTTTAAAATCCTCTTTTAAAATTCTATTTTACAAAATTGAAAAGAAATGTTTTTATGAAATTATTAATGATGTATGATTATATTATGGTTCTTGGGAATTGTTTATGATGAAGGGTGTTACCTATGTCTACCTCTAATGCATTGGGTATGTGTAAGTTGGAGGTCGGCCGTATGGTTACTCTTAGTGCAACTACGATGGTTACACAATAAGGTAGTCGTGAGAGTTACATTATAAGGTAGCCATGAGAGTTACAAATCATAAGGTAGACGATATGGTTACATGATTATGTAACTAATTCACCAAGATACCTTTATGGATCTATTTATGTTTTTTTTATGTTTTTTGGGAATCACGTGGAAATATCAAGTTTCACAAAGTAAGTACATATGGGTGACTAGTATGTCTTTTTGAAACTGATTTCATTCATTTACAAGTATTCATGGACTAATGTTTTCTTTCCTTATTTTTATTTCCCTTACTGATATTTTTACACTCATACTAAGCTTTTAAATTATTTTGACGGGTTATAAGGATTTCTAAGACAAATAAGTAAGTCAAGTTAAATGTTATAAGGATTTGTCAAAGAAAACATGTTTTATTTGAAAAGTTTTATATTTTGGAAGAAATGGATACCGTTTTTGTGGGGTATGATCCAAATATTATTCTGGATCTTATTAGAAAAATCAATCGTTTTTACTCAGGATTGAAGCCAAGATATTGAAAGGAATTGGCTTCCCATGAGTTAAAAAGTTATGAGAAACTTGTCCGATGTGCTGAGAGGGTAGAAATGGTGTTTTTTGATGATCAAATGTAATTTTAAAATAAGGATAAGAAGAGGTCCAAATAGAAAGCAATGGGTGAGAATCAATCAAAGAAATCTGATGATAAGAAATTGCAGTTTTCATTTTGTGAAAAGTGTGGAAAAAAGAACCCTGGGGAATACCTTACCAAAATTGGGAAGTGTTTTCTATGTGGTAAGTTTAGACATATGGCCTAAGATTGTAATGAAACTTATCCTAAGAATAATCTTTATAAGAAAACTGGAAAGTATTTTAAATGTGGTGAGATGAGTCATTATGCAAATACCTACCCAAATAGAGATCCGAATGATGAAAAGAAGCTAGAATATAAGCAGGAAGGTATAGTGAGATCCTTTGTGACTACGTTAATAGACGTTGAGCCATCCAATGAAGTTTTATCAGTTACCATGTTTTTTTACTCATATTATACAAAAGTTTTGTTTGATATGGGGTCTATACATTCCTTTATTTCTAAGAAATTTTCTAGTAAATTGGAAATATCACCTCAAAAAATGAGACTAGAACTTATTGTTAAAACATCAGGGGGAAATATTATAGAAAAAAGTAATTATAAGAATCTTTATATTGTGTTATGTGGAAAGAATTTACCTGAAAACATTGTTGTTTTTCCCTTAGTAGAGTTTTATTTCATTTTGGGTATATATTGGATTTCTGTTTAACATGCTAAGATTGATTGTATAGCTAAAGAAGTTGTTTTTCAAAAATAGTTTCAGTTTGTATAAAATAATGAAACCATACAATTGATAGCATAACAAGAAACTAAGAAATTATTGAAATATGGAAATGAAAGTTATCTTTATCATATTTTTGAAAATAGGATAACTGTTCAGATTAATGATGTACCAGTGGTAAATGAATATCTTGATGTTTTTCTTGATGAGTTACCCAGTGTTATACCTGATCAAAAACTTGAATTTACAACTGACTTAGTTCCTAATGCTAAGACAATTTCAAAAACCCCTTATCAAATGAATCAAATGGAACTTATTGAATTAAAAAATTAGTTGTAGGAGTTTCTTGATAAAGGCTTCATTTTTCCTAGAACTTCACTATGAGGTGATCTTGTTTTTTTTGTTAAAAAGAAATATGGTTCCATGAGACTTTTCATTGATTATAGAGCCTTGAATAACATCACTATTAAAAACAAGTATCCTTTGCCTCATATTGATGAACTGTTTGATCAGATCCAGGGAGCACAGTATTTTTTGAAGGTTAACCTGAGGTCGGGGTACCATCAGTTGAAAGTAAAGGAAGTAAACAACCTGAAGACTGTGTTCTATACTAGATATGGGCATTATGAATTTTTTGTTGTTTCGTTTGGGTTAACTAATGTACCTAATATATTCATGGATCTTATGAATAAAATATTTCATGAGTTCTTGGATAAGTTTGTAGTTTTTTTTATTGATAACATTATGGTATTTTCTAAAAATAAAGAGGAGCATAAAAAACATGTAAGGGTTATTTTTTAAACCTTAATGGAAAAGAAACTATATGAAAAATTCAGCATATTTGATTTTTGGTTGAAACAAATTTATTTTCTTGGGAACATTGTAAATAAGGATGGAATAACAGTTTATCCTGCCAAAATAAAAGTGGTAGATGAATGAACAAGACCTACAAATGTTACAAAAATTCTTAGTTTTCTTAGATTATCAGGTTATTACTGACGGTTTGCTAAAAAAAATACACGGTTATCTAGCCAGTTAACTAAATTAACACGAAAAGGGGTTAAATTTATTTGGACATAATAATGTGATATTTATTTTTAGGAACTGAAGAAGATATTGGTGAATTCTCTAGTTCACTCTGCCTTCTAGAAATAGAGATTTTGTTATCTATAATAATTATTCATTGAAGGGACTTGGTTGTGTTCTAATGTAGAATGATCAAGGAATTTATTATGCTTCAAGACAACTAAAAACTCATGATGTAAATTATCCCACACATGATTTAGAATTAGTACCTATGGTTTATACTTTGAAATTTGGAGGCATCATTTATACATATCCAAATGTCAAATATATATTGACCATAAAAGTCTGAAGTATATATTCACTCAGATGGAATTAAACACGAGGCATAGAAGATGGCTTGAACTAATAAAGGATTATGATTGCATGATAAATTACCATCCTGGAAAAGAAAATAAAGTGGAGGATTCCTTGAGTTGAAAACATCATACATCATTAACCATCTTATGTTTGGAACATGATCCCTTGATTAATGATTTGATGAATTTTGGATTATAAGTTGTTGGTGAAGGAAATAACTCTATTTTTTTTAGGTTTCAGTGTAGTCATCATTATCAAACATAATTAAGTAAGAGAAGAAGGAAGACCATGAGCTATATAAAAAGGTATAATGGATTAAAATGGATAAGTTTCTAGAATTTAACCTTGATAAAGATTATGTTTTAAGATTTTGAAAAAGATTGTGTGTGACTTGTGATTCTAAGTTGAATAAATATTTATTGTGTGAAGCTCATAGTTCTCCATTATTAGTTCATCCTGGAAGTACTAAGATGTACATAGAACATCAAGAGTATTACTAGTGGGATGAAATGACAAGAGATATTGTATATTTTACCGTGAAATGTTTGACATGTCAACATGTTAAAGAAGAGCGGAAGTTAACCAAGGGGATGATTTAGCCCTTTCCAGTGCTAGAGTGGAAATGAGAAAATGTATCCATGGAATTCATGGTGGGACTACTAAATAATTCTATAGGTAACAATGTGATTTGGGTGATTGTTGACCAACTGACTAAATATGTACATTTTCTTACTATTTGAGATATAAAGTTTTTGTATCATCTTTCTCGACTGTACCTCAAAGATATTTTCAGGTTACATGGAGTTCCTATTCTCATTGTATGTAACCAGGATCCCAAGTTCACTTCTAATTTTTGGAAGGGCCATCAGAATTCATTGGGCACAAAATTAAATTTTAGTATAACTTTTCATCCTCAATTAGATGGGAAGTCAGAATAAATGATTTAGACTTTGGAGGATATGATTCAAGATTGTTCAATGAACTATCATGTAAGTTAGGATCAAAATATTTTTTAGATGAGTTTTCTAATAATAATATTTTTCATTCTAGTATAAAAATGGAACCTTTTGAGGAATTATATGAGAAGTATTTCCGAACTCCATATTTTTGGGATAAAGTTGGGGAAAGGAATTTTATGGGACTAGAATTAGTAGAGTAAGTGGCTGAGAAAGTGAAGATGATCCAACAACACATGAGGAAAACTCAAAGTAGGTAGAAAAGTTATGCAAACAACAGTAGAAAAGACTTTTATTTTGAGGTAGGTGATCATTTTTTTCTTATAATCACACCATAGAAAAGTTTTATGCATTTTGGTAAGAAAGGAAAGCTAAGTACATGGTTCATTGGACCTTATTAAATCCTTGAGAAAGTATGTTCCAGATTCATCTCATGTCTTGAGCCCAGAAGTAGTTCAGCTGGAAGAGAACCTTTCTTATGAAGAGAAACCTGTTCAGATTCTTGATCGTAGAGAGAATGCATTATGGAATAAGGTAATCCATTAGGTAAAGGTTTTGTATAGAAACCACATGGTTGAATAAGAAACATGGGAATCTTAAAATTTTATGAGGGAAATGTACCCTCACTTATTTAATAAGTAAATAAAAAACTATAAGGACAAAATTTCCAGAAGGTGGGGAGAATATAACACTCCAAGGTTTTACAAATAAATTTAATAAAATGCATGAAACACTGAGGCTCTTCATAATGGCACTTTGTTTTAAGGAGATAGTATTAAACTATCCCTTAAACATAATTTTTCTGCTTAAATGATTTAAATTTTGAAAAATGGACATCTACAGTTGTGATCAGTACATTATTTGAAGTATTATAGAACCAACTTGTTTTTTTGGTGAATAGTAACATACCTTTATGAAAAGTAATATGACCCTTATTAATAGTAAATATTATTATTATTTTTTGGATTAAGGTTATAAGATAATGATATCTTGATTAATTTTTCAAGGTGATATAAAATCAGTTATAGTTTTAAAATTATTATTTTTCGAATAAATTATAATTTTATTTTAAAATTAAATTAATCATAATTATAAAATTATTTTCAAAAAATTAAGTTCATTTTTTAAGTTCACTATGAGGTGATCTTTCATTTTTTTGTGTTTTCTTTTTAAATTATTTTCTTTTATTATACTCTCTTATCCTACCCTTATTTAAGAGGAATGAAAGATCAAGTATCATATATATATGATTTATTTTTATCATGTTTATGGAAAAATTCATCATCATTCTTCCTCTTCTCTTCCTCTTATTCTAAAAATAAAAACATCATTCATGATGTGTCGATTTACCGACATCATAGATGATGTGTCTTCAATTTACATTAATTGCTTTAAAACTGGTCATAAAACCATTTTAATGTTTGAAATAGATTTTAAGGTTTAATATATATCTTCTTTCATGTTCTGTATTTAACATATATGCATAATATTATGTTATATAATAAAACTAGTTCCTGATTATCAAAGAAGCGCCAAAATGATCTAAAAAATATCACTAAAGATTTATCTAATGATTCATCCTCATACCATATAACCAAAATGATTTATGAAATAATTTAATATTCTATAAACATATGAATACCATTTCATTCCACTTATAGAATTTCATTTTCATACAACAAGAAAATCAAATACAAACTGGCCATGGAAATCATGTAAAAAATGCACCCGAAACAATGGAAGGAACCAAATACTAATAATTAAAGGGTTAAATTATGTTATTAAATGGTAATATAAGGTGCTATAAACATTAATATATTTCTTTAAGATATTAATAACACTATTTTAACCATCATATATGAGTTTTAAACAAATTTTAAGTAAGATGAACCCAAGGTAAGGGAATTCTTGACCTAATTTCCGTTCTTTGGGTTAACCTTCTACATTATTCATTATGTGGTATTAAGATTATTTGTTTGATGAATTTTTGTTTATATTATGTTTATATTAGGTGTATTTATAGTTTAAACATATATTAATTTCATTATATTAATTTATCACATCAATTATATGATATTTGTAAAGGAATTTTATTTTAAAATCTTCTTTTGAAATTATATTTTAAAAAATTCAAAAATAATGTTTTTATGCAATTATTAATATTGTATGATTATGTTATGGTTCTTGGAAATTTTTTATGATTAATGATGCGACCTATATCTACCTCCAATTCTTTGGGTATGTGTATGTTGGAGGTCATCCGTATGGTTACTCCAAGTGTAATTGCAATGGTTACACAATAAGGTAGTTGTGAGGGTTACATTGTATGGTAGCCATGAGGGTTACAAATCATAATGTATCTAAGAGGGTTACACGATTATGTAAGTAATTACCCAATATACCTTTATGTTTCTATTTATTTTCTTTATTTTTTTGGGAATCTCGTGGAAATATCAAGTTTCACAAAGTAAGTACATATGGGTGACAAGTATGTATTTTTGAAACTAATTTCATACATCTACAAGTATTCATGGACTAATTTTTTCTTTATTTCTTTTTATATCCCTTACTGAACTTTTTGTGCTCATCCCAAGTTTTTAAATTATTTTTATAGGTTATAAGAATATGTAAGACAAATAAGGAAGCTGAGTTAAATTTTATGAATATTTGTCAAAGAAAACATGTTTTATTTGAAAATTTGTATATTTTGGAAGAAATGGATACTGTTTTGTGGTATATGATCTGTATAAATGTGGAATTTTATATATGAATTATATCCCAATTATCTAAAACTATAAACTTGAAATGATCCTCAATGTGAAAGGATGTGATTTCTTGACTAAAATTCAAGATTATGTAATGTAATAAGGCCGAGTCCTTATATGAAATTCCTGTGTAAGTGATGACATAGGGGGGTTATCTATTGGAGGTGGGGGGGTAAGGGGATCCATGATTCAGTTTAATTGGAATTTGACAAGGTGATCTGAATAATTTCTCAAGAAAGACCAAATTCATATCATATTCTATTTAATGAAGATATTAGTATTTCATGTACACTATAATGATTGAAATAGTGGGATAGGAGGCATCCCATAGATGTTAAAACAATTATAAAAAAGGAATAAATCATTTTATAAAGAAAATATTGGGATCATGGACAAATGGTCTAGTCTCCTTCATGAAGATATATTATTGTAGGAATATTAATCCAGTGACTTTAGAATGATACTTAGATATGTTAAGTGTTCACGTGAAGCTAGATTCTCTATAATATGAAGATATTGATCAAAGTGAGAGAAAGAAGAGAATTGTGGGAAAATAAATCAATATTGTAGATATATATACTAAGATATTATTGAATATCTAAGTTTTTTCAAGATAGTGTGAAACTAAATGAAGCTATATTGTTAATCCAAGAATTTATTGGAAAGGAATATGAGTGTTATTTGAAGACTAGATTCATGTGATGAAGAAGAGATCACCCATGAATTAGTGGAACTGATTCATATGAACCCAATAAGAAAAACATAGTCACTAGGGATGAATCTTATACTCATTTGAATTATCGTACACATTAGTGAAGTTATCCTAATATTATAAAAGTCCATAGATCCATTATTTGTACATAGGAGTAACCCAAATTAGTAGTTACCCATGGTGAAGTAGTGAGTCGAACCAAAACATTGTGAGGTAGTGCACCTAGGAGGGGAGTGACCTACCTGAAAATCACTACTAACTATGAATTAATGTATTCGTACATGGAAGTAGTGATTTGATCATATTCTTTAGATTATCCACACATTGGGATGAACCAAGTAAATCATGTGTCATTTTGTGAATGATTTATTATTCAGTTTGATTGGGTAATGTGGTTGAAGAAATAAAATACTAACAAATAAATAATTTAAACCAATGGACCTATTTTGAATCATCTTTAGGATGATTCTATATTTATTTTCAATACATGTTAATTGTGATGATTGTTGAACTAATCTTTATAGAAATGTGGTATGTTCTAATAGAACTAAGAGCACTATCTTCAACAAGTGAAGAGGGATGGAAGAACAAAATTATGATGAGATAAAGCAATGTTGAATCCATCCATGGTGTGTCAAGCATTATTTTCACTAAAATTAGTACAAAGATACATTGGATGTTTTTTATAGTTTTTGAGAAGGGATGGAATTGTTTTGAAGAAGCCTATGACTTGGAACTAAAACTGGAAAAGTGGAAAAGTTATTATTGTAAGTCTTTTCCTTCTAAACATTTGTCTTTGAACATCAATGCTTAATATAAGTATTTTCTAGATGATCATAAGTTTTTACTCATCATATTACTTCCACACAATTATTTTGTCCGATCGTATAACTTTTAATGGAACATAAGTCTTAATCGTAAGACTTTGGCACAATCGTAAGACTTCAGAAATTAAGATCTTCTGAGAGATCTATTGGGTAAAAGGATGAGATTCCAGAATTTACATTCTGAATAAATAAAAGGAGAAAAATTCAAGTTCTATGTTCCTCATGAATCAAACATCATGATCAAACACATAATCATGATCCTTACTAAGATCAAAGGGGATGAACTAGAAGAAGAAGGTGAGGATGGGAGAGTCTCACACCATAGATTGAGATGCCACGTCCCATGCCTATGTGGAAATATCAAGAGACATGAATGCAGTAGTTTTTTGGGGAGTTTTAAATAAAATAGAAGACCATGATAATTCAAATATCACATAGAAGAAACAAGTTGAGTATTTAGGTGAGGTGTTTTTATTTGTTCCTCGCCAATCCTGTGTAGCTAGAAGTATGATCACTCTTGTTACTTCCCCAGTAAGAGATTTTGATCGAAGACCAGGATCAAGTTGCTCCTCGTTAGTGTTCCTTCATTGCTTATCCAATATGGAACTCGATTCAATATTTAAATCTTCAGGATATATCATATTGGAAACAAACTTCTCTTCAACAAAACTAGTTTGTTGAATGTTCTTCAAAAAGCACAATCCCCCTATATCGTATTCTCATACCTATCCATGAGAACTGACTTCAAATATTATCATTTCAATCATATATTATCGTTTTTAAAGTCAAAAACCTTTAAAATATTGTTTTATACATACTGATATGTGTTATAGGAAATTTCATATCTTAATATGTATGGATTATTTAGTAATAAGACTCTGCTTTCACGATCCATCCAAAAGTATCCTCTCCTAAAAAGGAAGGTAACTCAACTCTCTTCATCACACTCGTCAATCATTCAGGTACATAAACTGTAGAAATATCAACAAGTTCCCATAATTATGCCAATGTGGACTGCCACTTCTCATGCTACTATTGGAAGATCTCTAACTGCTCAATGTAGATCCTTCCCTGACCAGTCCAGAAAGTTTCTAAGCTCTCTGTCCCTACCTAGCCCACCAACTATCCAAAATTTTCCAAACATCCTAAATGATATGTGAAATCCTTCCCATTTTATCATATATCTATTTGTATCTTAGGTAGATTCCTCTCGATCTCTGCTTGTCCCCTCGCAAAGAATTTTGTACATGTTTGAAACTCAAAAAATGAATTTTTTGAACTTTTTGAACTTTTTTCCTTTCTGTCTATCAAAGTGACATAGTTATATGTACTTTCACCATCCATTTCAAACTCTACTCCACTATATCCACTTGAGACTCCATTATAGACATCTTCCACCAATGATCCTCAATTTTTTCCACTAGATACTATTTTATCTCAATCTGTCAATGTGAGGACCAAATTGTTAGGATCGTGAGTGAGAATGTTAGAAATGGAATAAGAAAAAACCATAAAATATATATTGTAGAAAAAAGATCATACACATATAGGATTACAATATAAGGAGAAGTATATTAATAATTATTAAGTAGAACTCCCATGGGAAATACCACTCTTCTAAGGCCAAGGTTGGGACCTCCTAAGGTCGAGACCTCCTATCAGCCTAGCTGAACCCAAACAAAACATCCATATGAACTTACTTACTACCAACTTACCATAATTAATATAATCTAACTACTAAAACCATACCAACACACTAATTAAAGGTAATTAAAAATACTACCCCTAACAGTTATGATCCATGTCCTTATACTGATATCTCCCTAGCCTGACATTCCTATCAGTCACTATGAGTTCTTAGTGAAACTGTTTGGGTTTAAAAACACTTTTTCATTGCTTATTTTCCCAAAAAACAAGATTTTATGCCCTTATCTTAATTATTTTATGATGGTTTCCATCGATAACGCTTTAGTGTACCATAAGAGGAACATGGGAAACATTTTATAATTGTTCTGAAAACACTATGAGAGTACCGACTCTATGTCAAACTCTCTAAGTGACATTACTAGATTAGTGAAGTGAAATTTCTAGGTCTTGTGGTATCATAGGCTGATATCTCAGTGGATCTCAAGAAGGTTGAAGCGATTAAGTCTTGAAGCACACCCAATAATGTATTTGAGATCATAAGTTTCCTTAGTCTCATAAGAAAAAAACTAACATTTCATTGAGGACTTCTCCCAATTATAAAATCTAATAAAGACTCTAATTAAGATGGGGGTGGAGTTTTACAGGATGATTGATGTGGAAAAGCATTTCATGAGCTAAAGAATATACTTACATCAACATCAATCCTTATTTTACCCGATTCTAGTGAGAGGTTTGTTACTTATTGTGATGCCTTGGGGTTGGGATGTACATTGATTCAGGAAGAAAATATTATGTCATATGATTCATGACATGGTCATTTTGGGACCATAAATTACAATTATTTACAAAGACTAGTTTTGAAAATGTTATCCATTCACATTATATATATATTAATACAAAAAAGAACAAAAATTACAGTACACATTTTAATATTTTCATGACATAAAAAATTAGCCCGAGTAGGATACTTCATTATTAGTATGAATTGGTTCAAATAAAACAATTTCTCCTCTTGTTGAATCAAATTCTTCAATAAAATCATCATTATTAAGATTTTATAAAACCCATTATCAATTGAGATTATAACCAACATAATTTATCTTGTGGCATGGTGGTCCAAAGATAAGTTTTGATTAACATCAACTTAGAAAATCTTATCTCTGTTAGTCTAACCATAATGGGTATAATAAAAAAAATTGATATTTATAGTAAATAATCATGTTTAAAAAATTAACATCACAAGTTCCACATGAAATTATGGGTGGAAATTTTGGACAAGACACACAAACACAATACGAACCAAATACATGATTAAATAAATGGTTTTGGTTCGAGTTGATGGTGCATAAAATGAATACATGATAAATGACACAAATATTTAAATATTTAAAATTCTATGCATATATTATTAAATAAAATATTTTAATTTTAAGTAGATTAATATATATTTGTGTGTGAATATTTTATTTTATTAGTAATTATTTGTATTCTAAGAGTAATTGTAATTAATATAAATATGTAAAATATAATAAATATGTATAAATATATTAAATAAATAATTGAATATATAAATAAAATGTCATAGAATTACAGAATATGGTAACCCATTTAATAAATTGGTTGGTTTTGGGTTGAGACTCACAAAATGAATATTAAACAAGTCAACACAACATGACAAAAATTATCACCCTTACATGAAATTATAACAAAAAAAATATATGATCAAATATTCATTGTTTAAATCCAAAATTTTAAACCCAATTACCTAAAAGCACAAAATTTAACATTAAAAGACAAAATAATAAGCTTGAGTTTTATTTTGAAAAATAATTCAAGATTTCATTCTTGTAAATGTGAAAATATAATTAGTGTTGAGTTGGAAGTTTTACTTCTCACTTTTCTATTCATTTTGTTTTGGAAATCAAAAACACCTTCTTAAAACATATTTACTAACTTTTTATGTCCAAAAGTGTTCTAGTATGTTTTTATAGAAAATATTACTTTTTAACATAATTAAATAAATTTCTAAAGTATTACGAAAAAACATTACATTTTTCATTACGATGATCATAATTAGTACATGTCTGGTAAATTAGAGTCACATTTATCAGACCAGAAATCAAACTTTATTTGCCTCTCATAATAACAAAATTCTTGATAATCGTACTGATATTGGTACCGATAAAAATTAGACTAATACTCATAAATGTTATCATAATGAAATTCATAAGGAAGTTCTTCAGAATGGCCTATGATATTAATCATAATATTTAAGTCTTGTATCTAATGTAAGGAAAATATTTAACATTTTAATGGTGTTAAAAAAATATGAAGTCAGACATTGAGTTACGATGAGGTGTCAAGTGCCATATATCTGAAGCCATTGCAAAAAACATGGAAATGTGACTGTTGGAAGATCACCTATAAATACCGGGTCACTTGAAGAGTTTGAAATTGGTCAGTTACATTTTCTCTCAAATTTTTAGAAGAATAATTAGTGTGAACTTCTCATTCTTAATCTTTGTATTTATTTAGAGAGAGTTGTTCTGAAGGAAACCTTGTCAGGTTGTCTCCTTAACAAATTTTTGTAATTGTTACATTCATCTGATTGTTGTGGTTACTATCAAGGGATTCTGAGGTTAGGATGATAAAGAATCTGATCTTCAGATCGAGGGATTACAAGGATAATGAGATAGAAAATCTGGTCCATTGGATTGAGGGCTTTTGAGGATATAAAGATAGAGAATAATATATTCATATCAAGGGATTTTGAAGATAGGAAGACGACACTGATAATCATATCAAGGGCTTTCCTTGGTTAGAAAAGTTAGACTTTCCTATAAGTATAAAATAGGGTATACCTTTATCCAAGGTTATTGGCTACCTTTATCTTTAGGTTAAAAGAGTTTTATCTTTTAAATATAATATAATTAATTCTTACATTTTTAGCTATTGTATTACTTGTTTATTACAAGTTTTATATTCCATTATGCATGTTTATGATTGTATTATTATAATAAGGATGAATACAATAAATACTATTAATCTAATATACTGATAATATAATACACTTTATGATAATCAAATAATTCTTGATTACAATTTTTGTACTTTGATATTATCAAAATTAATATGATTATGATACTCTAATAAATGGACAAACAATGAGTCCAATAAAACTTACATTAAAGTGGTTTCTTGATTTTTTGTTTAAGTTTTAAACAAAGTTTTTAACTTAAAATTCACACCCTCTTGTATGTTTATCCATCTAAAGATAATTCTTACAATCTTAATATCAATATCCCTAATATTTATACCCAATAATTGGTATCAGAGAAGGTTTCTACTGCTATTACTTACTGAGTTTTTACTTTTTTTATCATATGAAAGTTTTTGATATAAACTTCTTATTTTTAAATTTTCACACTAATGTGTTTGTAGAAAGAAATATTATTTGTTTATAAGATGTAAAATTTAAATGTTGGATCCATTGATAATATCAATACCAAAAAACCACTAATTTTTGATGGTGTTGACTATGAATACTAGAGGGATAGAATGAATAATTTTTTGATTAATATAGGAGTTGAAAACTTTGTTATGTTGACTGGTGATTATAACATTCCTGATAAGAAAATTACATCTTTTACTCATCAAGAGAAAAAATAGTGTCTCATTGACCAAAATATTGGATGCTTTATTCTGGTGTTTCTAATCATCTCATAGGTGATTCAAGTATGCTTACTACCTGTAATGGCTATTATGGGATTTGACACATGCTCCTTGACTCTATTTATTCATCTAGATTCAGTAGTTCATGTTCATCATAGTCCTTTCAATCTTCTTTCCATCAGAAAACTCACAAATGAATAAATTTTTGTTTATAATTTTATGTATTCTAGTGTTTTTTTCAGGAGCAGTCTATGAATCAAGAACTTAGTATAGATCGTATTAGTGATGGGGTGTACATGTTCAATACCCCACCATACCTTTATTGTTCATCCACCACTTCTCATGACCTCAAACTAAATTCTAACAATGTTCATCCACCGAATTTTTCCTTACATATATTTTTACCCAGTTTATTCCCCACATTTCCTTCCATTTTGAATCCTATAAGTTTGCTAAACATCATCAGACGTCGCATTTTCATCGATTAGAGATGCGTATAGAAAATCCATTTGACCCAGTTCATTCCAATTTATGGGGTCATTGCATGGTTCCTAGCCAGTACGAGTACCATTATTATGTATCCTTTATTGATGACTTCTCTAAGATGACATGGATATATCTCCTTCATGATCATTCGTAGGTGTGTGATATTTTCAAAAAAGTTTACCATGAAATTCACACTCAATTCTCCAAGACTATTAAATGTCACCCCTCAGACAATGGACGAGAATATCTATCCTCTTCCCTTTATTAGTTTCTAAATAATCACAAAATTCTTCATCAAACATCCTACCCTGATACACCTTAGTAGAATAGAGTATCCATGCGTAAACATCGTCATATTTTGGAGACTTCTTGGGCCCTGTTATTTCACATGAAGTTACCTTTTCCTTTTTAAGGGGATGCTATTATTACTACCTTATATCTTATAAATCATATTCCTTCTTCTATCCTTCAGGGGATACTTCTTTTTGAGCCTTGTTCTCCTATATCCCTCTTCACCCTCTTCTACTTTGTGTGTGTTGGGTGTTTTTTATGTACATGAAACTCATCCCAACATCTCAATTTTTTTCCCAAAATCCCTCTGTTACATCTTCTTAGGATACTTCTGCACTTAGTGAAGATACCAATATTTCTCTCTAAACTTGAGGCATTATATCATCTCTATTGTTGTCTCTTTTATTAAGAACTCTCTATCCTCTACACCCTCTTCCCACCTAAAAACCACTACCGATGTCTATATTCCTCTCACCACCCACCCACCCCTACCTCAAGAATCCAACTCTATTGATCACCATTTTGGATCAACCTACTCTTGACGAGCATTAAATGTGTCCCCCATCTAGACCGATTACATCATCTCTATAGATTCATCCACTCCTCCTCCTACGGGACTAGACAACTTACCAATTAGATGGTAGAAAAGTAATTTATCTTTATAGAATAATCCAATGCATTCAACTTCCCATAGAGACCTGTCTACTCTAGAGATGATATCTATTCCACACAAAGTAGCTGAAGTTAATTATCATCCTAGGTGGCTTCATGCAATGTAGGATGAATTGAAAGAACTGTATAATAATCACACATAGGATCTGGTCCCCCTTCTAGAAGGTAAATAGGTGGTTGACAACAAATGGATTTGTATGTTGTGCCTAAATACTGATGGAAATATTCATCACCTTAAATCCAAGCTTGTAGACAAAGTCTTTTTCCAGACATATGTTGTTGATTATTTTGATAAATTCTCTCCTATTATGAATATGTAATCTATCTAATTACCCATCTCTCTTACCACTACTCATCATTGTCATCTTCATCAAATTGATGTCAAGAATGAATTTCTACATGGTTTTCTTGAAGAAGAGGTGAATCCACAACAACCTCATGGATTTATTAATTTAGGAGATGGTTTTTATGTATGTTGGATTTTTCACTCTCTTTATGGAATAAATCAGTCTATTCATGCATGGTTTAGAAGATTTTTCATAGTCATCACTACATTTATCCTATCTCAGAGTATAAATGACCAAATTTATTTCTACTGCAACGCATCCTTTGACTGCATCATATTGGTTTTCTATATTGATGATATAATTATTAGATGGAGATACTCAAATAGAATTTTCCATATAGAGGTTTATCTTCAAAAAAAATTTCGAACCAATGATCTGGGTCCTTTGGCATACTTCTTTGGAATTAAAGTCTCTCGTTCTACATACACCATCTTTTTTTCCCAATAGAAATATGCAATGTATATCTTGTTGGATGCTTGTTTGTATTAGGAAATTTCTGTTGAAACTCCTCTTGAGCCCGAATAATGGTCTCTATATAATTCCAAATACCCATATTCTCACCCAAAGAGGTACCATCATCTTGTGGAAAAACTAAATTATCTCAATATGAATTATCCGAATTTTTCCTATGCTATCAGCAAGGTTATACAATTCATAGAACATCTAATAAAATCTCAATGGGATGATGTCCTTTGCATTTTCAAGTACATTAAGAAAGACTCTTCCCAATTTCTTCGGTATTCACATCATGATCATCTGAATATTGAGTCCTTCTATAATGATGACTATGATGTCTACTTAGTTACCTATAATTCTACATCTAGGCTTGACATTTTCTTAGAAGGTAACTTATTCTCTTGGAGAAGCAAGAAACAAACTATCGTCTCCAAATCTTATGCTAAATCGGAACACCATGCAATGGCCATGGACACTACTGAAATTATTTGGCTTCATAATTTTGTCCTTGAAATTGGTTTCCCACCACAAAATTCTACTCATATTTGTTATGATAATCAGGAAACCACAAATATTGCTTCTAATCTAGTCTTCCAAGAAAACATGAATCATATCAAGGTGGAGTTACACTTTCTTTTACATCACCTCAAGCATAACCATATCGGTTTTAGATACATTATAAAAACTAATAATCTTTCCAACATCTTCACCAAATGCATACTAGGAGCTCGATTGGACTGTCTCTGCACCATTCCGGGCATCCACAACATTAATGACCTAGCTTGAGGGTGTGTGTGTAGGGTCTTGTTTTGGTATCTTCTTTATTTTTTGTGGGAATATTCTTCCAAGATATACTTGTTATATCTTTAGGGGGTGTGTTAGACTTAGTAATTTTATTTCTGGGTTAAGTATATTTTTTAGTCCCATATTGAATAATTCTTACTGGTATTTATTTCACTCTATATATAAAAGAATGTCTCCACCTCTCCTTAAGGTAGGTAATTCATACCATTCTACACATATATATGACTAGACACAAATAAATTGTCAAGAATATTATAAAAATGAAATATGGAAAGGTTACTTTCAGAGATGATTATCAAGGAGTGATTATTGGTAAAGGTAACATTGTGCTTCTTAGAAATGTTTTAATTTAAAATATTTTATTTATTGAGGATATTAAGAAAAACCTAATAATCATAAGTCAATTATGTGAGAATGGTTACCTTGTGAACACTTGGAATGATTAATGTTTATTACATAGTTCCAAGGGTGAATTTATTTTTTCTTCCAATCATCATGAGAATGTTTACACACATAAATTAGAAGACCTTCGGAGGTAGGACTTAACTTTCCTTAATAAAATGATAGATCAATATTTGTTATGGAATAGAAGTTTAGAACACTGTAACCTAAGAAACTTAACTAAATTAACTAATAAAAGACTTTTTATGGATCTAACAGAACTTAGGTTTGATACTTATGAAGTATATGACCCTTGTACATATGGTAAGCAACATAAGTCATGTTTTTAAATTTATTAGTGAATTCTCAAATTATGATGATTTATAGTTAGTGAACATGGAATTATTTGGTCCTAAACAAACTAGAATTATTGGTGGAAAATACGATGTATATGTATTAGTTAATGATTACACTAGATATACATGGGTCTGTGTTCTAGAAAAAAATCTAAAGGCTTTAATTATTTTAAAACTTTTATAGACATATTTAAAAATGAGAAAAACCTCTCCTTAATAACTATTCATAGAGATAATGGTGCAGAATTTGTAAATGATTATTTTGAAACTTTTTATACTAATAACGGTATAGAACATAACTTTTTATATCTTGAAATTCCCTAACAAAATGATGTTGTTGAAAGAAGAAATAATATTCTTTAATAAATAACAAGAACTATGCTAAGTGAATACTCAGTTATTAAGAATTTTTGGGATGAAGTGGTTAGTACCACATGCTATACTATAAATAAAGTTTTAATTAGACATTTTCTTAATAAAACTCCTTATGAGTTTTGGACAGGAAGAAAACCAAAAGTTTCTTACTTCACAATTTTTGGTTTCAACCTATTCATTATGAATACGAAAGACAACTTACATAAATTTTCACCCAAATCCGATGAAGGAATATTTTTAGGTTATTCGATGAATTATAAGAATTAAAGAGTTTTTAATAAAAGTTCTTATACTATTGAGGAAACATTATGTGTTAAGTGTGATGAAACTGATCCTTTTATTTTCAAACAACCCCAACCAACATATTCTGATGTTACTTCTAAACTGATTTTCAACATTTGTTAGAATGTTATTCTTATAAGTACATAACTCCATAATTAGTTTCTCAAGTTATTCCTTAGGTAGATTTATTACCATATGTTGAAGAGAAAACTTTTGAAAACCCTATAAATCAATTTTTTCTTTGGAATAATCATAGTGAGATTATCATTGGTGATGTTGATCAACCAGTTAGGACTATAATTTTCTTAAGAAATGAAGTTGAACATATAGATTTCTTGTCCCAATTTGATCCTAAAAATCATAATGAGGCTTTAGGTAATGAGTATTAGATTAAACAATGCAATATGAACTCAATTAATTTTAAAGGAACACATTCTGGAATTTAGTTGAACGACCTAAAGAAAATTATTTATTTAGAGTAAAATGGGGTTTTCAGAATAAATGTGATGAAAATGAACAAATAGTTAGAAATAAATCTATAATTCTTGGTAAGGTTTATAATAAACAATAGGGAATAGATTATGAATAAACCTATGCCCTTGTAGTAATACTAGAAGCTATTTGAATACTACTTGACTTTAGAGAATTCTTTAATTCCAAAATTGCTCAAATGAAAGTGAAGTGTTATTTTCTTAATGGATATGTTTAGGAGGAAGTTTGTGTTTAACAACCACATATTTTTGAAGATAAAAAAATCTTGAAAATATTTACAAACTTAAAAAATATTTATATGGACTTAAAGAATCCCCTAAAGCATGGTATGATATATTAACTAGTTTTTTGTTACAAATTTTTTTTAATGGGGATACAGATCCAACTATTATTATAAAGTAAGTTAAAAAAAATATTATGATTTTTCAAATTTATGTTAATGATATTATATTTAGATCAACTCAAAAATATTTAACAAATTCCTTTATAGATCTTATGAAATCTGAGTTTGAAATGATTATGATGGGTGAGTTAACATATTTTCTCAATTTTCAAATTTCTAAAAAACGAGAAGGAACTTTTATATCTCAACATAAGTATATAAAATATATTCTTAAGAAATTTGGATATAATAATACTAAGAGTATTATTACTCCTATTGGTACCTCTAATACCCTTGATCTTGGTAAGGCTAAGTAACCCATTGATCAAAAGAGTTTTAGATGTATGATTGTAAATTTACTTTACTTGACATAAATTCATCTAAATTTAATGTTTTTGGTATTATTATCTGTAAGATATCATGAAAATCCAAAATAGTCCCATTTAAAAAATGTAATATGAATTTTTTGTTATCTTAAGGGAACTATGGATTTAAGACATTTCTATTCTTATGGAAATGTTTTTGATTTAAAAAGTTTTTTTGGATGATAAATTTGGTGGTTATAGAATGGATAGAAAAAGTTCCTCAAAAACTTGTCATTTATTAAAAGATTATTTAGTTTATTAGTCATGTAAGAAACAACACTCAGTAGCATTTTCCACTGTTAAAGCGGAATATGTGGAAGCTGGAAGTTGTTATGCTCAAGTGTTGTGGATGTAACACACACTCACTAACTATGACATGAGTTTTACTAAAAATAAATTATTGTGTGATAATAATAGTGTCATTTCATTAAGTAGAAACTCATCACATCACTTTCATGATAGACACATAGATATGAGACACCATTTCCTATGGGATCACACACTTAAAGGAGATTAAATTTTACAATTCATCGGAACACAAGAGCAACTTGCATACATTTTTACAAAACCCATTACTTTTGATAGTTTTGAATATATCAAACAGAATCTAGGAATGATCAATGTAAATTAATCATTCATATCTATTTCTTTTTGACCTATCTACTTAAATTATTTTAATCCTTTTCATAGGGGGATTACACTTGTTATTGATTTTAATTTTTTTACAAATTGTTTTAGTCTTTTATTAAACTTTTAATGTTTTCTAAAAATACTGGTTTTTATAATTTTTTTTTCATATTCAAATCTTAGGGACACAAAAATTTTTATTAAAGTTTTGGACTCATAATTCCCAGAACCGTTTTTGAACTCTAAAAAACTTATAAAAATTTCAGGACTCAAAGTTTTTGTAATAAGAAAATCGTTATCAGTATTTATATAATAAAAATTTCATATTAAGTTTTCTATTTCTAAACTATCATAATCAGTCAAAAAACAAGTAGAATAGGTTATTCATTACTGACGATTTTTTTATCTTTTAAATATACTCTTATTTACTTCTTAAAATTTTCACTATTTTCATTACAAGTATTTATAGTTATTATTACTATTCTATTAGTTTTATAATGTTTTTGTTTTCAAAGTTTTAAAATTTTTTTTTGATCGGAATCATTAATAATTCAATATGTGTTTTAGAAAACTTCAAGAGTTAAAAATATTTTAAAAATTTATTTAAATGAATAAAAACTATAAGATCAGAAATACTTTCATGTAAAATATTAATTATCTTTATGAAATTTGAATTTTCATCTGATTTCTTATATAAGGACCCCCCATGTCCCACATCAGTTCTCTCCATTTTTCATTCCCGACCTACTACTACAATCATATTACTCAGTCCGATAATTTCCTTTTTTTCTGATCTACTGTTTTCAATCTAGATCTGATGGATGCAAAACAATACCTTTCTAAATGGTTTGTTTTCTGAGAAAGATTGAAAGAAAGATCTTGGTTCAAAAAGTATGATTACTCTTTAAAAAAGGTAATTTTGTTCCAAGGTTAGGAAAATGTTTGTGTTGAAAATCCTAAAAAAGAGTTTGATATGTTTTACCCTAATTTTTTTCAATAATTCTATTCATCAATTATGTTTATTATGAAATAAAAAATAAAAAATATTTCTTATGAACTTTATATAAGAAGTGTAAATTATATTATAAGAAATAATCTAGTCTTATTAGCGTACCTTCAGAGGAAGAAGCACATTAACCTTCCCACAAGTTATTGGATTCACTAGGAACCTTTAAAAGAACAAGTGCATAAGATTCATTGTTTAGTGAATAAAACAAAGTAAGAAAAGTTTCCCATCTTTCTCCAGATAACCTTGTTATAGACCTTTTCATGCAAGGGTTTCTTATTCTAAGAAAAGGTGATAGAGAAACCTTGAAGGTATCTAATGTATTCATATTTTACTTCTTGTTAAATACAATAAAAATTGATTTAATCAAGTTTATCTTCATCACCATTGACTATATCAAGACCAAATCCATAAAATCCAGGAACATTATGTTTCATACTGAAACCAATGAGTTGATATTTGAAGATATGAATATCTTAAAAGTTGCTAACAAGTCATATGTTATGATGGAAAAAATTTCCTTAATTAGTGAGGATATGACGAATCATATGTGATTTGTTTATGATGATAATTTTAAGAAATTTGTTAAGAAAGTTGGATCTGTTTCATCAGACGCAGTGTCATGAACCAACCTGGGTCGACCCTGAACTAGTCACCCGATCCGATCCATGACAAGGCCCGAGATATATTCATGATCCTCTCAAAATGGGGAAAAGCACCAAGGGAATCATTAGAGTGACAATGGGAATGATTTCTCCCAATATAAAATAAACAAAAGTAGATGAACAATAAAGGAGAAAACCAAAATAAATATGGTTTCTAAACTATAAATCATTACACTACGACTAAAAATACAAAAAACTGAACAACAAGGATACACAAGAAAGATCCAAACTAAACCTCACAATCATGAAATATCCATGTGACCCTACCAGTCACTCTCAAATCCATAACCAACCATCACTCGAGGCGATCAAACTCGAGCTATAACCTGGAACAGAAACTAAAAAAAGTAGACTATAGGTGTGAGTATTTAAACTCATTAGGTAAGCCTGAATAATTCTATTCCCAATGAATATCTTTTAAATAAAGAAAAAATTATTTTCATATTTTAAATATAATATATAAATATAGTTTTTCCACATTTTTTATTCTAAAGAATACAAATCACAATTCATTTCCCTCAGAATTTAAAAAACAAGCTTCCATTAATAGAGGAGATTTTGGTTCATAAGGAAGAGGGGGAAATAGAACCAAATAGGAAATGTAATTTTTAATGCAAGTTCTTTCAAAACATATTTATTGAAACCTTTTTAACAAAACCACATATTCAAAATTTACCAATAGAACTCCAAAACCAAGAACAAGGAATATAGTCTCATAGAAAGGGAAATGGAGAACAATACTAATGTCGGAGAAACACAGGAACACCTAAGAACACAGAGGAGAACCAAAACATACTATACATGTGACTCATCCTGAAGGCATGCCCTACTTAAGAACACATATCTCCAATACCGATCCAACACCTTATGGAATACCGCATATCTCTATCTTATTCCTCACCTTCGTCATCTTATAAAAGTATTGTTGCATGAACGAAGACTTTAAGAACTCCTAGGTAAGATATTTCTGAGGATTTCTCCAAGACATAGACTTCCACTATTTCCAGGTTGGACCTTCAATCATAAAGGTAGAGAATTTTACCTTTAATGACTCAGGAAACTCAAGGAAACTGAAGTTACTATCAATCTTCCGCACCCACTCCTCCACTTCGAGAGGATCCACTTGACCATAACATAGAAGAATATTCAACTTTTGAAATTCAATAATGTAGTCTATAGGTTGATAAACAAGAGTGTTTAATAATGATGTACCACCTGAAGACACACCTGGGGTATCCATAAAATCTTTGTGGGGGAAGAAACTAAGAAACAAGGAAACAAGGAAACCAATCAAGACCAATCCAATGACGAGATTATCCATCTCGAACACCACATAAGAAACATCATTACCAAAATTCATAGGGACACACCACACCACTACAAGCTATCGAAACAAAACATTTTATTTTAAAAACACTTTTGGAAAGGAAACAAGCTTAAAGGATTTCACACTCACCAATGATATCCATGGAGCGTAACATATGCATATCCTCATGACATTCTGAGCACCTATCCACTTCCCCACACATATCTGTGCATGTGGTCACTCACGAATACACCAAAGGTTAAAAAACACTTTTACACTTAAAAAAATCATTCAACCCACATTTCCATTTCAAAAAATTCACCAAAGTCTCTTTTCACAACCTTTTATCCATAAATATCAAAATTTATTTCTAATTTCACAAAACTACTTCCAAAAAAACACCAACCATTCAAATAAAACCCATTTCCCAAACAACCAATTTTTCAATACACCTCATGTTTTGATTACAAAAATCCAATCTCATTGAAATCATTCTCATTTTACACAATGATCATTTCATGAAAATCCACTTTTCTAAAGATCCATCCAAAAAAATTATAAAAACACAATTTCCCACCTTTGAAAATAAATCCATTTCCTCTTTAAGATCCAATTTTCACAATTCTTCAAACAAGGGTTTTCAAAATAATTTCCAAATCCCAAGGAGATGCCAAGCAGTGAAAAAGGAAACTAGTGCCGATGGGTGACTTGGACATATGGTTAGAGGCCATATTATAATTACACTAGTATAACAAACAGTGTTCTAGTATAATTTCCCCAACTCCACATGGATTTCCAGGCCCTGTGTGTTCACAGAGTCCACTTCCCCAAATCCCTTTTTATTTTCCATCACAAAAAATCCACAAGAATCAAATGAAACCAAAAAGACCAGACATCCCATGGTAACTCGAGGTTCGGAATGTGCAAGGGTTCATGAAATCCTTTCCATTCCTACATCTAGAGACCCAAAAATACTACTACTTCTACTTTGAAACCCCCAAGTAATAGTGGTATCTTTGAAAAGAAAGGTTCTCTAAAGATCTGACCTACTTTGATACCATTTTTTCATGAACCAACCTGGGTTGAACCCGAATCAATCACTCGAGCCAATCCATGGAGAGGTTTGAGAGGTGTTCCTTATCCTCCTGGGCTAGTGGTAAGCACCAAGGGAATCATTAGAGTGATAATGGGAACAATTTATCCCAATATAAAATAAACAAAATCATTCGAACAATAAAGTATCAAACAAAAATAAATATGGTTTCAAAACTATACATCATTACAATACATCTGAAAATACAACAAAATGAACAACAAGGATACACAAGAAAGACCCAAAATGAACCTCACAACCATGAAATATTCATGTAACCCTAAGGGTAAATCTCCAATCCATAACCAACCATCACCCGGGGTGATCGAACTCGAGTTGTAACCTGCAGAATAAACAAAAAACAAAGAAGATTATAGGCATGAGTATTAAAACTTAGTAGGTAAGCTTGAATAATTATATTCCCAATACATATCCTTTAAATAAAAAAACATTTATATTCATGTTTGAAATAAAATATATAAATATAGGTTTTCAACACTTTTCATTTTAAAGAATACAAATCACAATTCATTTCCCTTACAATTTCTAAAACAAGATTCCATTCATGGAGGAGAGTTAGTTTCACAGGATGGATGGGGAAAGGGAACCAAATAGGAAATGTCATTTTTTGAGCAAGTTATTTCAAAAATTCTATCTTGAAACCTTTTTAACAAAACCAAACATTCAAGATTTACCAAGAGAACCAAAAAACCAAGAGCAAGGAATAAAGTTTAATAGTGAGGGCAATATAGAATGATACTAATTTTGGAGAAACACAAAAAAACCTAGGAACTCATAGGATAACTAGATCATACTATACATATGACTCATCCTGAAGGAATACCCTACTCGATGACATCATAATTCCCAAACGGATGATCATCTCCCTACCTAAACTGACTAGGGGGCCTGATCCCATAACAATAATAACAAAATACCCCTGCTATGGGGAACTATATAGTTCATGAACTATTCTAGTGAAAAATTCATTCTCAGAATTCCTCATATCTATGCTAGATTCCCATTTCATGTTCACAAATCGGTGTGCCAAAAAAATCAAGAAAAAAAATCAAACATACATGCCATCATTTAATCACACAAACTGGCACCACCCCAACCTCCTAAAGAAGTAGTACCTTCCTTAAAATAATTATCACACAAGGGAAGTACCCAACTAAGGAAACTACCATATAATCTTCAATCAATAAGGCATGTGATTCTCTCCACAAACGGTTTTCCAATGAAACCATTTCAAAAATTCCAATCGGGCCTCACATCATTTCCACATATCAAACATTTTCTTGAAAAACCACACATAATCCACTTTGAGAAACAAAATCACATTTATAAATCCATTTAATCCACCTAAACCATCACTTAAAGTACAAAAAAATTTACAAGATACAACTAGGCATTTCACCAAGAAATTGGTGTACAAAACACATTCCAACCATTTCAAAAAATTGAAATCAAGTATAAATAACCTAATTTTACATAAAATAATTATTCTAAAAATGATACACCACTATTTAATAACTAAGTAAAGTGAGAAAATCTAGAAGACAATGTAATATTAAATTTAAAGGAGAGATTCAAAGGGATCCTACCTCATATGAAGAAACTTTTAGAATTTAGTGTGAAATCTAAAACACACCTCAACCGCACCCAAGGGAAGCTAGATCAAACTTAAAACATCAAGACCGAACCCAACACTTGGATCCAACCCTAAAATCAGAACCCTACCTTATGTAAAACAAAAAACCCAAATGAGAGGAATAAAAACCCTAGAAAGGAAGATAAAACAAGGGAAAGAAGGACTTACATGATGATTCCTGGAAGAATCATGGACAAAATATCCCAAATATTCGTTCCAAAGTGGCCTATGGAAGCTTGTAGGAGATCCCATCATTGAAAATACTGAGTGGGAGAGAACGGGGAGGAAATAGGGTAAAATCCTCAGAGGGAAAATGGGTAAAAACCCAAATTTTTAATTAGATGGAAAGCTGCATGATCAATCCACATGGCCTAACTAAATGTGAAAAAGACATGAGGTCTCTTCTGGCTAAGACTATAACCTAACACATGGTTTCTAGTCCGAGGCGTACAACCATGCACTGGTCATGTGGTAGCTTCTATCTCACCCAAACACCTACCCTGAGGCTAGCTGGCCAGGGTGTACGATTACTACAAACTGTCCGCTAACTGTGCTCCAGGGTATGCCTACTATAAAACACCCATTTTCTCAAAAAACTCAATAGGAACTTGAGGGGAAAATCTAGGTTAAAGATAAAAGGAAATAATGACTCAAAAATTCAAACCTGTTACACTCAGTTCCAGATAAAATAACAGAGAAACTACCCTAAAATAGGACCAAAGATAAATCCAAAAACCTGGGTGTGACATGTAGATCCATCAAGAAAGTTAGTGGGAGAGAAAAAGAAGAAGAATAAAAGAAAGTAAGAAACCTCACAACCTAAAAAAAAGAAGTAGAAGAAAGTTCCTAATGAAGTTTTTTAAGACTAGATGAAAAATAAATCTGATAAGCAACTAGGGGTTCCAAAAATCAAAATTGACCCAGTAGAGGTTAAGGCTTTAAATGTTCACGATGTCAACACATTAGAAGAAGAATCTAAAAAGAAAAAGAAAAATAAGATACTCTGAAAATCCATAATTTGTGAAAATATTTTTAAATATATAGAATTTTCAACTTAGAATGTTGTTCTACCTTCTTCTCAAACTAGTCAAGAAAACTTGGATTTAGGGTTAGTTATTCAAGAAACATCAGTAGTCCACACTGATGTTACCTTTATCACAGACAAGTGAAAGGAAAAAGTTAATGATGAATAATTAGTACCAACTATTACAATTTAAAATCAATCAGCAATGGATTAACTTAGAAAAGGAATTCACAGAATAGCTTGAAAACTTGAAGAAGAACATAATAATTCTGTTGATGTGGAAGTTTATGGGGAGAAGAAAGAATAAAAAGATGAATATGATAAAGAAGATAAAGAAGGTCAGTAAGAAAAAGAAGGTGAAGAAGAAAAAGAAGAAGAAGAATATGAACTTGTTAAAGAAGAAATTGAAGTTGAACAATATGAATAAGAGGTTGTTGAAATATAAGATGAATAATAAGAGAAAGAATAAATTGATGAGAAAGAAAATAAAACTAAAAAATCATCGAATTCATCCTTATTAACACCACCCTCAAGTTTTCCCTAAAAATTTAATATAGATGAGAAGTTATAAAGCCTTGAGGAAGAATCCTCATCAGTAGAAGAAACAGAGTCATCATATAACAAAGATTAGGAAGATAAAAATTTAAAGACTAAACCTTCTGATAAATCTGACACTGATTATGTGAATATCATGGAGATAACTGATGATATAGTTTTTTTGAAGAAAGATGACATGCTGATAAAAAATTATTAAATGTGTATAAGAAGAAGGTAAAGATATATGACGTTAGAACCAGTCAGAAAAATCTTCCTCAGCCTAATCCAGAGCTATCAGACTCTACTAGAACAATTTCACAAAATGGTTTTGACTATATTGTTCAATATTTGAAAAGGTTGGAAGGTATTATCCCTTATTTCTTAATAATTGAAGAAAAAATCCATCTTATCCAAGATAATATTACTAAAAAATTAAACATAATAAAAGTGTTGATTGAATATATGATTCATATTGAGGCAGAACTAAAGACCTTACAAGAAAGTTCTTAGAACAACAAGAGGTCCTGTTATTCAATGGTGAAATAGTCCAATGAAGTCGACACATATATTCTGTCTCATGATGATCAGATTCAAGAAATGAAAAATTTTATGGTTGATTCAGCATATTCATTCAATTAGTTATCAAAAGGTTTGGCTAACCGAGTGAAGTTTGGAGAAGAATTCAGAGATCAAACTAATGATTAGACATAAGAAGTCAATACCTTAAATACCAAGACCCGAGACATAATTCTAGAAATGTCTAGATTATGTTTTTGTGAAGATGAAATTTTTATACTCAAAGAAAAAAACAAATAACTTGTCAAAGAAATTAAAAATATGAAATCCAAATATCATATTATGGAAGACAAATAGGAGATTCTAGAGAAGGGTCGAAAAGAGTTTAAGAAGATGAAAACCTTTTTGAAAACATTTATGAAGAAAGATTAATTTTTTTTAACTCTTGTTATATTTTTTAATTTTTTTCAAACTTTTTTATCTTGTGTTTATGAATAAATTAATTTTTCATCCAAATATAATTGTCTGAAAATTTTTTCCAATACTGATTGGTTGAATGTTCATTCAAAATTTTTTGGATGATTAATTAATTAATTATATTGTTTCATACATTTTTCTATTCACTAACATTTCAGGTTCATCGTACTTAGTCCCCAATTCTTTATGAAAATTAAAAAGGGGGAGATATTTTTTTTATAATTTTTATAGAAAGGGGGTGATAGTATTAAATGGGAAGATTTGGTTTTGAAAAGAGAAGTTATTATATAAAGGGGGATAATATTATCCTCAGGAAGGATATATTTCTAAGGGGGATAAGTTTTCTTAAAGAAAGAACTATTATATTACTCCATAATACTAAAAATTGTATTCAAAATACTTATAAAATTAGGGAGAGTTAAGTATTAAAGTATAATTCTGAATATTAAGTGTTTTAAAAAAACAAGTACTGTAAGTTTTTATAGTTATTTTTTCATTTATGTTTTGGGTTTATGCTTTCAAAAAAAGGTGAGACTGTTGATTCAGAAGTCTTACTTCTCAATTTTATTTTCCTTTTGTTTTGGAAATCACAAACACCTTTTTAAAACATCTTTACTAACATTTCATTTCCAAAAGTGTTTTATTACGTTTTTTTAGAAAACATTACTTTTTACCATATTTAGAAAAAGTTATAATGTATTGAAAAATTAAACTTTACATTTTTTATTATGATCATAATAATGAGTATGGGTCTATTAAATTAAAATCAACTTTATCAGACAAAAATTAAGACTTTAGTTATGTCCCTCATACTAACAAAATTCTTGATAATCAGACAAATACCGGTAGCGATGAAAATTAGACTGATACTCCTAAATGTTTTTGTAATTACATTCATAAGGAATTTATTTATAATGACCTATGTTTATAATATAAATATGAAATACTTGTTTCTAATTTATTGAAAATATTGAACACTATAATTGTGTTAACTAATATGATGTCAGACATTTAATTACGATGATGTGTCCAGAACCAACTATTTGGAATCTGTTGAAAAAAATTCCAAAATGTGACCATTGGAAGCTTGACTATAAATACAAGGCCATTTGAAGTGTTTGAAGATGGTTGATTGCATTCACTACCAAATTTTTAGAAGAATAATAAGCGTGAACATATCATTCTTAATATTTTTATTTCTTTTGAGAGAGTCATTCTAAAGGAAACCTTGTCAGGCTGTCTCATTAATAATTTTTTTTATTATTATTTACATATATTTGTTGTGATTATGATTGAGGGATTCCAAAGATAGGAATACAAAGAATATGATCTATGGACTGAGGGATCACAATGATAAAGATATAGGGAATTTGATCCAATTTATTGAGGGATTCTAGGGCTAGGATGATAGATAATCTGATATTCATAGCAAGGGATTCCATGTATAGAAAGATGAGCTGATCTTCTTATCAAGGGATTTCCATGGTTATGAAAGACATACTTTCTTGTAAGTATTAAACAGGGGATACCTTTAGCCAAGGTTATTGGCTACCATTCTCTTTAGGTTAAAAGAGTTTTATCTTTTAAATATCTTTTAAATAATTATTACATTTTTAGCTATTTTATTAATTGTTAATTAATATTTTTATATTTCATTGTGCATGTTTATGATTGTATTATTGTAATAATCCTAAATATGATAAATATTATTAATCAGATCTGATGATAATATGATACACTATCATATAATAAAATCCTTTGTGATTATGATATGCATACTTTGATATTATTAGAGTCAATCTAATTATAATGATATGATAAACGAACAGACTTTGATTCCGATAAAATATACCTTAAAGAGGTTTTTTTAATTGATTTTTTTATGTTGTAAACAATTTTTTCAACTTATAATTTACCTCGTCTTGTATATTTATCCATATGAATCTAATTATTACAATCCTAATATAAATATCCCTGATATTAACATGCAATAATGAGTTATGTAATCTTAAAATATTTTTTTAGAAAATAAAAAATGAAAATTAATGATTTTTTTTTGTAGAGAAAAAATATTTTCCATATTTTATGAGAATGAAAAAATTGTATAGGTGACTCATTTCTATTATTTTTTTGTTTATTTTAAAAATAACTTATAACATATATTTTTTAAATATTTTTCACATGATTTTATAAAACAAAAGGAAAAACTTTTTTTAAAACTAAACACAGTTTAACATTTTTTTTATTTTTCAAAAGGTTATCAATTTTATTTTCATTTCCTAAAAAGTATTTTTTAATCTATATGATATAATAAATTTTTATAATTAAAATTTTAATATTTTTTATATGTTAACAATTAAAATTATAGTTATAAATTATTCAAGTGACTAACATTAATTATCAATTTTTAATTAAAGAAATGAAAACCAAGAACTAAAAATCAATAAAATAATGAAAATCATAAGTATGAAATTTAGGATCTAATGAAGCATGTAAATAAAAAAATTATGGATTAAAAAATTAACTAATCAATAAAATAGAATGAAAATAAAACCAGTATAGTGAATAATTATAAAATGAAATGAAATGTATATGAGAGTGTGAGTGGTAATAGAAAAATCAAAAATCAAATGGGTGTGGAAGTGCACAATCAGTCTGAAGGGAAAATAGTTTTTGAAAAATTGCACAAAAATAGTGATTTCACATATAGCTGTCATGATTCAAGAAGATATATATATATATATCAATAATAAACTAAATTTAAAAAAACATTCAATTATCTCCTTAAACAACTAGCATTTAGATGGGGTAGAGACTGGGAGGGAGGGAGAGAGGATGTTTTTGGTGCATCATAGGGAGGAAGTAGGGAGGAGCTAGAGGTGCAGGGGAGGCACCTCCGGTGGCGTGGTAGGTAAATGAGGTAGGGTGGCATGGAGGAGGTTGAGTTAGTGAGGAGGTAAGGATGGGATTGCGGTAGTAGAAAGGAGGAATGCATGTATACAAATCCAAACCCATTCGACAATTATCAGATATGACTCATTTAATATCTATTTATTTATAAAATGAATTTTAACTTCAATGCATATTTAAAACCTCAACCCATTTAAATTTATATATGCACATATGCCATGTATTTTGGGTTTGGGATAAAAAACCAAACCAATTTATTAATTGGTTATAGTCGGAATGACCCTGATCCAGTCCATTTACTAATCAGGCCTTGAGAAAACAACACGTTTATTAATCAGGTTTGACCAGACCGATCCTCACTTGAACTATTTTCTAATCAAGGCTTGAAAAAATATCTCATTTATATATATAATAATCATTAATTTTAATTATTAAATGCATTGTATTATAATTTTTTTTAAAATAAACTTATAATATAGCTTAATCGGGTTTATTGGGTTAGGTATTAGGTCACCTATTGAAGTATAAACTCGACCATATTATTAATCAGGCTTTTAAATTTTGGACTCTTTAATAATTGAGCCTAAAAAATTAGGCCCTAATAGGGGGTTTTTAGGGTGTGTCTTATTTGGTCAAGCGAGCCCTATGACCCATTTATAGTTCTATTTAAATACATGTTTATATTTATTGTTTATAGTTTTTATAATATTTTTAATATAAAACTCACTTAAAACTAAAACCTAATTACACAATTTTTATAATTTATTAAAAAAACAGTAATTTATATTATATCCAATTACGTGTAAAGAAAAATATCAAAGAAATAAAATTTACTTATATAGAATTATATCATAAAATCTTGAGGTGTTATAATTATTTTCATTGTTACATTATATACATATCTCCAAAAAAATTAATCCTCAGAGAGAAGTGGGTGGAGAGAGAATGAGAAGTATTCCTTACACATGAGTGATAGGATTTTTCATGTATGTCAAGTTATATACCAGGATTGATGTTGCGTACAACTTATTCATTGTGATGACCTGAAAATTTCATAATATAATTAATCTTATTTTATATCGATTATTTTATTATGATCAAACAAAAATACTAATACATTTCATAAGAACATTACACATCATTCGTAGATATGGACTGGTACAACTAGGAACGGTTAAGGGACATAGACTTGGAAGAATAGTAAAATCTCTGAAAAAACTCCATAGGATTGAATTCTCCCAAAAATATCACCCATTTTATAAATATAATAAAAATAAAGAGAAACATTAGGAAAACAATTGACATTGTCAATGGATGGGTAAGAACCTTTAAAAGTGATGTAGGGAATGATGAAGAGAGAATGATGGTGTATTTATAGGGAAATATGGTCATTCGATAAGAGGAACATTGGCCAATATGGTTGATAGGAATTATTATCATTAATCAATAATATAGTTGGTTATTATTATTGTTGGTTTTGTAGAATCATTTAAGTGACTGTGAAGATTATTTAATGATATAATCAAAATTATATATTTTCCTAAAAATAGGTTTTATGATAATCTAATAAGTTTTAAATAAAAATTTATTTAATTAATAAATATTATAAAACACTTTTTAAATGATAATTTATTTTAATGAATTTCAAAGTAATTTTTTTAACGGCTATACAATTTACTATGTCATAAAAATAGTTAATTTTCAAAAAATAATGATTTTTTATTTAAAAGTATAAATTATCATATTTAGAGAATTATTTTGATAAAATAAGTATAATTTTTTTTATTCATTTCACTAAAATTATCATAGGGTAAATTTATGGTAATTTTATAAAATATTTGATTTTTGGGTTTAAAAGTAAAAATACCATTATTTATGAACTATAATAACTCTTCTGATATAATTATAATATGATCCTGATTTTAAATTTTTTAATACTTATTCTTGATCAAAAATATTTAATGAATAAAATAATACATAATTCATTACATTTATAAACACATGCATATCATTTTGAATTCCATAATTTTATTTTTTCTAAAAAACTATTTTTATGAGTTATATGTGTATCATAATTTAAAATGACAACATTAAAAGGGGTTTTAAGGTTTGGAACATACTTAAAAAATTTACAAAATTAATTATCAACAAAATTCTTTAAAATTAATGAAACCCAAAAGTTATTAGATTTAAATGCAAAATAATCATTATTTAATCACTTAAAATCACCCCTCCTCAAGTATAAATACCCCCATTCCATCCTCACTCTCCAAAAAAAAGACATTGATCATGATTCAACTCTCAATTACAAAATCAATAGTCTCTAAAATTTGGTTATAATATCATGAGGAGTCTCTCTCTAGCTTTAAGAAGCATCCTCCCAAGGTAAGAGATTTCTTCCTCTGCTTTTTCAATCCATGTACTTATTTTGTAGCAGTATTTTGATTCCCAATTTATTATATTCTCTAGTGTTTATAAAAACAACCGTTATTTTATATATGATATTTTTAATTATAGTTTTATTTTCCCTCTCATTAAACCCATTCCAATACTCCTTTTGTATACCCATTGCGCTGTCAAAATAGACCCTTGATTTTCCAAAAAATATTATCAATCCATGAATTACCAACCATATTTTCATTCAAGGGTATTAATTATAATGTATATTTAAACTATTTATTGGATAAACACATTTATTAAACTCACATTCCATAATATTGGGTTATAAATCATATGAAATTTTGATTTTTGATCAATTTGGAACACATAATATTAGACATATGAAGGTTGTGACCTGATAGTGATCCAATGCATTGGGTAAAGAATTAATTTCTAAATATGAAATATTCATGATACCTTGGAGGCATACCTTGGTAATGATTTATGAAACCTTTTCAAAATCCTTGGTAATATGTTTTACAACACCTTAGTGATAAGCTATGGTGATATGTTTATGAATGTCTCAATGATTTTTTTATCGCCAAATTTCTTTATTATGCCTCATGTTATTATCTTCAGGTATTTACATTATGCCTCATGTTCTTATGTACATGTTCTTATGTTATGCTTTATTTATTTCCTATAAGGTCCACTTACATTATTTATCCCTTAATTGGATTTATTCTCACCCCTTTCATTTTATAAATGTGCCTAAGGAATCCTAAGTAGTGAGATGATCTAGAATGTGAAAACAAGGAATCATTTCAAGAGTATTTTAATTTTTTTATGTTTCTTTTTTATACCATGTATTTCATGTACTATTTACCAAGTTTCTAAGACATTAAACCTAAAAAATCCTTCAAAGTTATTAATTTAATATTTTTTAAGTAATTATGTTAAAATCTGTATATTAAATGGAGGGTCACTATAAGCAGCATAGGAAGATATCAAGTAGAGAAATTAGATCCACATTGGATGGATGTAAATTATAATGATCTATGCCTTCCTGATCTGTTACTTTGATGGTTTTGTTTTTGGAGGTGTTTGGATAAGTCCTAGAGTGATCCTGTAGGAGTTTGGCTATTAAATTCTAGAAGAAGGGTGAATAAAAAATGTATAAATCTTACACTCCATTTAAGTGTAGTTCACATCTTGTGAAGAAAAAATCATGTGGCATTACATGATGTGTATATTTTCAAGGCTAAATAATAAAAAAGAGATGAGTTTTCAACAAAAACCAAACCCTAACATTTATACGATGTGTAAATGGATTAAACACCATGTAATTCCACTATGAAGCATTTTTTAAAGGTTGTAGTGCTTGGGTTTTTGTCAAACTATATGCTCTCCCTCATTCTAGGTGGTCAACAGGTCCCCTTTCACATGTTTTGAGATTATTTTTTATGGGTATTGGATCCCAGATTCCCATCTCCAATCCATGTTAGATCTATGGTTCCTAATGGCCTAGTTATGGGTTACAAGTGTTCTTCTTCACCCTGCAGCATGTAGCAAGTTGACAAAGATTATTTGAGTGAGGTAATCCCTATTTTCTCTTTATTGTGTATCATGTATGGGGGGAGGGCTATTTTTTTATCTATGGGTTATGGTTGTGATGGATTAATCAAAGATAATTAATTGGTTAAATTGAAGTTAAAGGAAAAAATGTTAATTATTCACATGTTTTAATATATTTGTTATTATTGTGATATTTTGGATTGTACGGGCTTGAAACCCCACTAAAAATTGTAGCCATTGGTGGATTTGTTTTTATGTTGGATAATATGTGTTGTGATTGTTATGACTGTTGTGTTTTTTGTGATATCACTCAAATACGGAAATTGTATAACCACTCATATTTGGATAATAAAATGGTTTCTCCATAATTATGGTTTGTGTGATAATACCCCTAAAATAAAGTGTAATGTGATAAAATACCCTTTGTAGATAGATAAAATGATCTTGATGTGTTGTGTTGTGTGGTCTCACTTGTGGGACTGTGATGCGTGTTTGGGGAATATGGGGATGGTGTTTTGTTTGTCCATTCTTTTGGGGTGGAGAAGTGGTTTTGTCAACCATGATTTTGAGGTAGTGAGGTGGTTTTTTGGCAATGATTTTGGGGCAATGAGGTGGTGTTTTATTTGTTCTTGATATCTGGGTAGTGATGGAATACATAATTGGTTAAAATTATTTGAAATTACATGGGTTAGTTTGGTTAATGGGATGGAAATGGTTAATGAATAAATAAATGATGAGTTGTGTGGTTAAATGTGATTGATGATAAATAATGAAATGAATTGGCTGGATAATGGAAATTTGTTGGCAATGTGAAATGGGGTTTTTGTCTTGTTGTGTGGTGTTATACATTTAAAGGTGGCATCAAAAGTGATGATGATGTTAGTTGGTTTTAATTTTATTTTGAACTTGTAGGTTGGGATTGTGTGTGGCTATACGTAAGTAATTTTATATTCCTTGTGATTTCTATATGCACCCCAACCACGTAGAGACCATGTGCCAACACCCACATAGTCACACGGGTGGTGTTTTTCCTGACATCTGATGATAAGGATGAATGGATGGGTGTCTGATATTTACAAATATCTCTTCCATTAGAGGTAGGTATTTCATAGGCTATGATGGATATAGTTTTTTTAGTGCATTAGATAGTGGTTGTGATATCCTAGGTGTTTTCAGGTGAGATATCACTATGCTTGTGGGGGAGATTATGGTGGGGGTTTTTCATGGTGGGAGGAGGTAATGAGGTTGATGTCCTACATGTTAAATATACCCTACTACTCTGGTCATTGAAGTGGTTGTGTTTTCGCCCAAATTTATTCGGGTGTGGTGTGATGTTGTCGTGATTGTGATTATGTGGGTGTCGACACATAGTCATATAGGGGGTGTTTTTCCTGATATCTGGTGAGGAGGATGGATGGTTGGGTACCTGATATTTCCCACACTCTATTTTGGGTGAGGTAGTTATTTCACAGGTTGTGATGGTCAGAGATCTATTAGTTCATTAGATTATGGTTGTGATACCCCAAGTGTTTTTGGGTGAGATGTGATAGCCTATGTGTTTCAGGTGAGATATGATTATTCTTGTGGGGAGACTTCTAGTGGGGGTCATTCATGGTAGGAGGAGGGAACAAGGTTTATGTCCTACATGTTCATGATACCCTAAAACTTTGGTTTTTCTAGTGATAGTGTTGCGGCCCGAGTATTTTTGGGTGAGGTGTGATGGGGCCGTGCTTGTGGGGCGGCAGGCCCATGTGTCTTTAGTCAAGGTGTGTTGTGAATGTGCTTGTGGGGTAGTGTGGTATATAGAAGATATGGGAGTGGCATGACGTACAACATTAGGGTGTGTGAGTAGAATAATAGAAGGAAAGCAGCGCGGGGTACCCTTATTGATGTGATTATTATTATATTATATTACTTGGATTGTGTTATTTGTTGAGAATTCCTAGGGGAGGTTAGGGTAGATTGTTTACCTGTTTAGGTGCTATTGGTTTTATTGTTTCCTATTGGGTGCATTAGTTTGCTTTTTCACATGTGCACGAGAGACTTTGTTTTTCCTACTGAGTATACTTATATTATCTCCATGCGTATATAAAATATTTTCAAGTTACCAAGAGGATTACATGGAATGTGATGGACATTACTAGCTCAGACCTTTGGATCACTCCTATGTCACTGCCTTAGCTTTCCTTTTGGGTATTTACTTTGGATACTTTTATCTATATCAGTTTTATTTATATATACATGTGGGATGGTTTTGGTTTATTTTATATTATTTCATGGTGTTGTTTTTGTACGATTTATCTTATATTCCAATCCTATTTATATTATAGAGGTTAATTTTTCCCATACATAATATTTTTATACCCTCAGTGATAGTCTCCAACCCAGAGACTGTTGGAGGTGGGACTCGGGGGTCATTATCTCTCTCCCCACATTGTGGTGTATTTGGAGGTAGGATAGTAACATAAATACTATCCAATGTTATTCAATCCATACTAAGGATATGTTTTATGTTTACAAAGAAGATCAGGAACAAGTCATCAGGGGATACACATATGCTAGTTTCCAGACATACTAGAATGATATGAAATCACATTCATGATATTTATTTTTTACTTGACCAAGTATATATGAGTTTTAAGAGTTCTAAGAAGTCATTAGTAGTTAATACTATAGTAGAGTATGAGTATATTGTGTATTCTGATATATCTAAAGAAGCATTTTGGATACACAACTTTATACAAGAGCTTGATGTGGTACATAATAGTAAAGATGTTATCACACTGTATTGGGATAATATTGCAGTGGTGGTTCTAAATAAGGATTCAAGGTCAAATCAATGGATTAAACATATACATTGAAAGTATCATCTCTTGAGGGAGTTTCATCAAAGAGGAGAGGTCACAGTAAGTAGAGTATCCACAGAAAATAATTTAGTGGGGTTGTCGACTAAGTTATTATCTTAGTTGAAGCATGAATATCATGTGAGAGATAGCAGACTAAAAGTTGTTATAGTTTTTTGTAGCGAAAGTCAGAGTATGTTGGATTTGGTTCCCCAGAACCAAATAAATTTATACTTTTTATTACCTATATATTCAAATACAATAATATTAATAAATATCTTATCACTTTATGACTATTCTTCTGCATAACATTGTTGTGATAATGTTCTTAATGTATTTGTCATGTCGAAAGGTTATAGAAATTATACACTATAATGAAATACATTAAGTGTTATGAAATTATTATTAAACATATATCCAATGTTCTAGATGAAATCTAGCGGATGGGACACAAATGACATTTTGACTATCAGGTGTTGGATGCTCGAAAGTAGACGAGGCTTCTTCTGAACAAGTTTAATCTCCAAGAAGGGGGTTATGAAGGTATACCCTCCAATAGGAATTATATATTTTATATGTGTCATTGGATATCCCTATATGAAGATGTATGTATGGGTCCTTAGACTTGATATTGTTATTAATGTATATCATAAATCAGGTACTTTGATATATTGCCGAAAACCATAATGGTATATACCCACGATGAAGTAAGATAAATTGGGTGCATAATAAGTGATATTACATTTATTGAATAAGACAACAAAAGATTTTTCATGTCCAAGTTAATATAAGTATATACCTCAGTAACATTGATTGAAATTAAACTACCTAATTAAGTAAATGTTCATTGAGGTTTATCAACAATTTTATTTTAGATAATCAAAGAAAGAAATATCAAGAATATAGGTTGGTGACACACGTATGAACCCTATTTGATGAAATATTGAGGAAAATATATTCTATTACATGGGAAGTGTTCATATGAGGTTGTTATGATTACAACATAAACTTATTTCTTTATGAGTGACTTAATGTGTTACTAGATGCTAATCTTAGAATTTAGTTCAGTTCGCTTAACGCCACTGGGAAAGAGTAATTTATGGTCATAGACTAATTATATCCAAAATATCAGATTAAATTTTATTTGAATTTAATATTTAGAATGAATATTATTCCCAAAACCAAGAAATAATAAATATTTAGGTTATGTGGATCACATGAATTCAATCACCCTATTCGATTTTAGAATATATATGATTTGAATATTAAATAAATATTTATCCACTAGTTATTGAGTATAATATTTATTTATTTATTGAATGAATAACATAATGATATTTATTTATTTAAATAATTATTTATTATTTTAGGTTCAATAAATGTTGAGGAGGATTGGAGGGCTGAGTTAGTCTTCTGATGAAATGATGTATAGTATTTAATATCATTTAAATAAATATTAATTAATTTAGTTAAGAAATGATATTTATATATATGTGAGATGGTGAATGTCATGAAGTATAATAATAATAATATTATTTTATTATTTTATTTGAGGTTTACTTAGAATAAATAATAAGATAGAGGATCTATGTTTAAAAACTAATTGTTTAACACTAAGTTAATAGTCTCAATTATACCATTTTTAGGGTTATATGAATAGTTTTTCATGTCATATTCTCTCTAGAGAAACTAAATATTATTTCTAAAAAATGATCTCCAGAACAAGAGACAATCTTCCTTCTCCCTTTCAAGACTAAGTGAACATGAGAAATAATTCTTCCAGATTAGAGAAATTATTATTGCTATCAACAATGAATAGAGATATTAATTTTATACCAATGTGATAGTTCGTTAATTTCTAACGATGACGTTCTATGATACATGGAGCACATGTAGATACCGCTAAAGGAGTTATGCTTTGGATTTTATACTGCAATGATGATACAAAATAAAATACGAATTTGATCATCAAAGATGAACTAATTATCAAGTTGAGATAATTATTATTATATATTAATCATAAATTAAATGTGAAAAGATCCTCCCTAAGAATATTTTGGGTTTTCATTCATCCAGTTCTTTATATTTATCCTAAGAAATTGATAAAAAACATTGTTGTGCATGATATAAAATGCATACATTTCATCCCTGAACCTTCAAGAATTACATTACCTTATGTTATATCATGTTAATAAACTCAATGAAATCTTTACCAAAGTATTACTAGGCCCATAGATCCACTTTTTATGCCACAGGATTATATTTCACAATATCTACATCTCATCTTCAGGGGGAGTCTTCTATGGTTTTCTCTTTTATGACTCTTTCCATTCCAAGTTGTGGAAACGTGAGGTGGGTGTTAGAGTATTTATCATATTTAGATATTTAATATACGATTCAATGGTCAAAGGTTTGGCTAGGTCAATAGTTTGAATTAAATTTATGATTCGTCTTGTATATTTATTTTTCATCTGTAAATTATAATAACTCAACCTCACATTGAGATATAGATTCTTGATACTCTCATTCTATAAATTTAACAATAATTAATTTAATTTGGGCTCTTAGGGGTATAACCTATTAGTTATATTTTTTTGGGGTCTCGAGGAGCTCTTAGGGGTGGAATGTAGTGGAATAGAATAGAATGACTTATCAAGTTAAGTCATTATTTGGGATATTTTTTTTGTGGGTTATGATGATAAGTAATGGTTAGACCCCCTTTTTTACCATCCAAATAAAATTGTTAGTGATGGAATAGTTTGAAAATATTTTTTTTATAAAAATATATATAACTAAAAATAAGAAAAATAAAAGGAATAAAAAATTAAAAAAAAAAATTAAAATTATGATTGAAGGAAAATTTTATTTTGTTTATTTTATAAATAATGATCTAACAGCACAATTTAATTCCATTGAAAAGATCCCAAATAATGAAACATTTATTTTAGTTTCATTCCATCATGTTCTATTAATGATTACTTAATTCCTTCCTATGAAAATGCATGTAAGGCCAGTACCCAAACTCATTGAGTTTTTTATTCAATACATTATCATAGTAAAAAATAGATTAACCTACTCAACAAATATTCTAGGACAAGAACTTTTATTTACACTAGGAAGATATTTGATATGATCATACCTGGTAATATTATTCATCCTAGAATGATCACATATGTGATCACTTATTTGTGATCATGTAGACAATTTTCATGGTGAAAATGAAATATTGGTATTATGGGATGAGAAATGAAACTAAATCTATGTTTAGAATTACCTCCTGATCATTGTTCTTTATATTTAGGTTATCAAACCTTTTCTTCCCTCAGATGAACATTCAAGTTTTTGGACTCATATTGACACACTTTTCTAATGGATCACCCCTCTTACACAATAGGACAATACCCCCTGTTGGCATATTATAGAACAATGATAACTTGGAAGTGGTTTCTCTCACACTATAGATAATCTTACTCCATAATTTAACAAGATTTATTAAATCATGGGCCAAATAGGACTAGAAAATCTTGAATATATCTTCATAATCAATATCATCTAACACATTACCCTCATATACACTCTCTCAATCCTCACCTTCATATAAAACTCTCTATGGACACCGAAAGAAGCCTTATAGTAGACCCATAGTATGCCCCATTTACTACCCCGGGAAGTCCTCCGATTTGAGGGATCACCATTTATTTCTCATCCCGGTCCACCTACACCACATTATTTCTCTCCAATATCTCAATATCCACTACGTACCGATCCACAACCTTCCTCACCCACCACTTCTGCTTGTAGTACCCATTCTCCACTAGTTCCTTTATCGCCACCTTCACCAAAATCCCCTCCCACAACAAGTAATCCTTCTAGTTCCTTTTCCTTCTCCTCATCTCTCATAAATTCATCGAGTGTCAACTCCCATTCATTTTCATTTCTCTTCCTCGAATCACCACATTCATTCCTCTACACTCCGTATCCTTCCAATAATAGGTTCGAAAACTCACCCTTTGGATTGTATGAAGATAAACCGAGCACAAATAAAACCTTCCCATCATTATTAATCTATGTTGAATTCTCATTCAAATATGGTCTAGTGGTGGTGGTGATTAATTTCTCAGCCTTCTTTATATGACTCTGGATATCCCTTGATATCTTCTCTTCCTCCACTATTTCCAACCTGAAACACTTGTGCTTCATCCTCTCCTTGAAAATGTTCTTATATTCCTAATCAATGTATGTGATGAACCAACCTTTTAGTGTCTCCTTGACCTTGCACTTCCCCATATGACCCATGTACTTCACAGACTCTATTATTATTCCCCACCTTGTAGAGTTCATGCAGATGTGGTGGTGGTTGAAATTCTAATCATTGTACACGATGATGGTGATGATGTCAATGAAGAAGTGGATAAGATTCATTTGATCAAGGAAAAACACCTAAAAATATTCTAAGTAGCCACCGACGATGCAGTTTGGATTTTGGGAAAACACCTCCATCTACTGCTATTGGTTCTTGCTCATGTAGTAGGACTTGAACCTATTCTCATCCCAAGACTGCTTTTGGAACATATGACAATACAACTAGAGTTTTTTCACCCCCTGGTCTTTGATATGGGTTCCAATTAATTTCATGGTGAGAAAATCATTTTTTGCATTATAAATTCTTAAATTAAAAATAAAGTCTCACAAGTCATTAAGAAAAAAATCACTTTCATTTTAACAATCAAAGAAAAAAAATCATTATGAGTGAGTTTTCTAACTAGTATGATCACATATTTACTAAATAATGACTCAGGTAGAAAGGAATAAATCTCATCCACAATCACCAAAACAAGATGGAATCTCTAAAGGTTTCCAGACACACCTTGAGCCCTGATCAGAATTTATGAATACCAATAGAAAAAATAATAGTGATAATTTAAAAATGCATAAATTTTGAATAGTAATCAACCAATTTCAAAACCAAATTATTATTATTTTTCAATGATAACAAATTATTATACTAAATCTTAACTAAATATAACAAATAAAAAGGTTCCTTCCACAATCATCACAAATTTACAAAGTTTATATGCAATTAAAATATTTTTTAAAGAGTGTAAATTTTAGGAATAAATAAATACTAATTGTACTAAAAATTTATGGTAAATAATAACCATATGTATTTGACACACTTGTTTAATCAATTTTATTAAATACATACTTGAAAAATGACCTATATACATGGATCTATAGACACAGTTTAATTGATACGTGGCTATAGGTTTGAGTATAGCCACAGATTAATCGTGTCTTGTGGAAACAACTCCTCAATTTTTTTTAACTCCATTGTGACTCATCTCTTACCCACATACCCCCCCTCATCATGACTCATCTCCCACCCATATCCCTCATCATTGAATTATTGATCCTCACCAGATTTCCCACTCGGTTCACCCCTCCCTCATGCGATCCATCACACCCCTTCGTCATGGATTACTCTCCTCCTATACCCCATTCATCGCACATTCCTCCTCCAATTGTTACATCGTCCGAACCGATACCTTCCATGAGTGGGATCCACATGAAATCCCCTCTCAGCATCCCTATCCTCCTGGTGGTGACCTCTCCTCTCAGTAGTCCTCCTCCACCCTCACGACCTCTCTGCGACCCTACTCCCTCGACGCTGCCATCCAATGTGGCCACCCCACCTCCCCACTGACTCTAATCTAAGGAGGCCTCCCCACCTCTTCTGGTATGCCAACCAATCCAACCTTGGAAAAACCCTACCATAATAATATGGTTGGTGTATCTCACTCTCTTCACTCTTTATTTTCCTCACTATTTTCATGAGTGGTTTTGTGTTTGTTAGTGGTTTGGGTATTAGTGACTTCATCATGGAATTAAGAAACCCTCCATTCCAATTAGTATGTTTCAAGTAGTATACCAAGGATTCTGATGATATTTTAACACACTCAGTTAGAGGGTGTGTTGTATTTATATAGGTACTTGATGATGTTTTATTATCTTAGGAAAAATATACACATTTATTGTGGGGTTTTAAATTTTAAAATTAAATGTTTTATGTTGATTATATGATAGTGAATGATTCTATGATCACCATTGTCAATTATTGAATTTATAACAAAACCTAAACTAAGGTATCTACTTATACCACTTATGTTATTATTAAACCATTTTTGTTTTGGGTTTATTTTTTTGGGAAATGTGTTAAATTTTTATATTTTGATGTAAAGTTATTTTTTGTTGTTTTTAAATGAATCCATTACCTACTGTGTTGTTCAATGGTTCTTTTCCTAACACAACATTCAATGATTTTTGTTAAATAAATTCTAAATTATTCTCCCTGACATGTTTATTGGAGTAATCACATGTAATTTTTTAAATCTCCACTATTATAGGATTTTAATCTCCTGGAAAACTAAGAGCATTTATTACCACTTTCATTTAACTACTGAGAGAATTGATGAGAACAATCATTTTAATCTCTTATGATTCATGAATTGCCTAATTAGTGAGATGATTGATGACAAATATCATTTAAATTAATTAAATGTTCTCTCTGAAATGTTTATGAATGCTAAAGTAGATCCTGATACTAAATCAATGTTGGATTATTTTTTTAGTGGCATCCTATATCTAGATCTTAGCCAAAGTTTTATGGTTGCCTCAGGAAATAATTACAAATTCAATGTGTAGTCTACTGTAATGTTATACTTATTATCACCCATAATCCACATCATTTTATAATAAACTTGTATATTTTCTAGGGTTCATTACTTTGAAAATTTCTAAATATATTTTTTGAAGAGTTTTTATCTAAGTCTCATTTTGATGTTTATTAGTTGCTAATTTCTCAAATCATTGATTATAACAATAATTTAAACACATTAAAGGTTATATATGAAATGTTCATGAATTCTAAAATTATAGATCCTTATACTAAATCAAATTTGGATGCTCTCATTAGCAGTGTCATGTACCTAGATCCTAGCCAAAAGTTTGAGGTTGTATCAGGAAATGGTTCCATATTCAATGTGCAGGCTGCTACTGAGACCATTCATGGTCCTATACTCCTTAGAAGCTTCCTAAAAAATGTTACCACATAAATACACTTCAAAAATGGTTTACTATGTACCATAAAACTTACTTCTTATATGAAAAGAAAAAAATTCCCAAGGAACTGGTAAGAATCATCATCATTCTGGTTATAAATTTGATACTACTACAATTTAGTCTGGTTTTTGGCTAAATGTGAAGTCCAAAATGTATATTTATTCAAATAACTCTTGAAGAAAGAAATACAACAAACAAAGCTACTCAAACATATCCCTTTCATGACTATTATAATTTCACTGGAATTTTTAGAGTGTTAATGAAGTGTTCAGGTAGGAATTTGTGAAAAATTATTTAAAGGTAAAAATTCTCAAAAAATATATATTAAATAATGTAATTCTAATGAATTTTCATTCCCATATTAGTTGAGCACTTTCAAAACATTTAATTAAATCTACCTCTTTTATTTTTGAAAAAAACACAAACACTAAGTACTTGATATTTGTTATGAATAGTTTTCATGAAGTATTATAGGCCATGAATGGAATTTTTTAGGTGTTCATGTTTTGAATAATTGAATTGGATTACATGAGTATAATAATTTAAGGATTTCTAGATAGGTTAAGAGTTCCATGTTTCCAGATTTTTTACCTTAAAATATAAGGGTTTATTCTTCCGTTTTCACTTGTTTTTCTTATTTTAATAAGTATCTATGTCACTTATAGATTTTTATTCTCATTTCTTGCAACCATTTGGGAAAACCACATAAATTACTTATGGTTATTTATTCATTTCAATTTTTCATATGTTCTTTTTAATAATGTTCATAATTAGTTGCTTGTACAAAATATCAAAGTTGATGTTTTATTTTTTTTATTATTAAACTTTTGTAGGTGGGGTGGGGTGTGAAGGTGGGGGGGGGGGTGTGCAGTGGGTAGTAGGGGTGCATGTGGGGGGGGGGGGGTGCAGGGGGAAGTGTGGGTGCAGGTTAGGGGTGGTGTAGTGGGTAATAGAAATGTAGTAAATATGGATGTGGTGTTTTGATAAGGTTCAACCCATCCCAATAATCATAATCCTTGTTGTGATTAGGATGTCTGAGTCACATATTTTCCATTATAAATATTACCATAAATTTATAAGTAGATTGGGAAGGGATCAACTTTTACCCTTTTACCATATTACATAGGTAAGTATGTTCACTATATTACACAAGTGAGTATTGATGCATCTCATGGGTTATTTATTCTAGCATCACACAAGATCTTCCAAAACTTCCAACCCATTTAAATAGATCATTTATATATCCATGGATGTCACTGCATCCAAAATATGATCTTTTTCTTCATTGACATAGTGTCTTTGAATTCCTTGTAGTATTCATAAAATAAAAATGAAACTTGATCTATGTTTTTATACCTAGATTCTTAGTTATTCTTAAAAATATGTTTTATATCTTTCCTCAACTCATAATTTAAGAACATAGCCCCATAATTTTTTACCAGTGATTAAACACGTAATGAAAGATATTAAAAACATTTTCTTATGATAATATACTAAAAAAAGAGTTTGTTCTTACTCACTGTTTATAGAGCCTCATAGGTAAATCACTTACCTTCTTTCTTATTCTACTTTTACCAAATAAGTATGGTCATATTGTACTTCTTTTATTCTTTGACTAAAAAATATCTTATTTATTGTTTTGTATTAGATTATCCTCCTTCTCCTTCTTCAAGAAATCTTCTCCTGATCTCGACACACTCATTTGCAGCACGCATATACAACTGTCTCTTTCTTCTCTTATATTTTATTTTTCTCTCTTCAATGTACATTTATATAGGAAGGTTCATTTAATTTGTGGAAACACTTTTATTTCCATAAGTGGAATTATCTCAGAGTTCACATATAAGAAAACATATCACATTTATAGGTTGTGCCCCAAGATCCTCAAATCTCTTTTTCTTAATTGATGTATCTATAAAAATTAGAGGAGTGCCCTTATTTCATTTTATTATCAATTTTATTTTTATCTCAACTAAACAACTCTTTAATTTTGTTCTCTAGCAATCTCAAAAGACTTATTTCTCAAAATAATTATACTAATAACCGCATATGTATATTCATCACAACTATATAAAAATATAACAATGAAACTTGTATCTTAGACCTTTCCATTCATGTCATGAGAGATTCCATAAAAACTAGCATAGAATCCAAGATTGAGTCTATAATTATGAGATAAAAACTCAACACCTTCTTCTTAATCCAAGTTTGAATCAAAAAATCACTTTGTGATATTTAAAAAAATAAGAAAAACTCCAATATTGACCCATTTTCCATTTATAGAATTAATGATATGTTAAATTTCCTCATTGCTAGGAAAATTAAATTTACAGTCATTCATATTAGTTCCATCTCTTTATCACTCAAGGGGGTGTCCCGGAGGGGGGGGGGCTGTCCAGGAGGGAGGGGGACTGTTTCAGAGGGGGTGGGGGCTGTCCAGGGGGTGTCTAGTAGGGAAGAAGGGGAGGGGGGGGGGGGGGGTCTAGGGGTGTATCCATAAGGGAGGGGGTTTCAAAGAGGGAGGGGGGGGGGGTGTCCAAGGGTGTGTCTAGGAGGGAGGGGTGTCTTGGAGGGGGAGAGTCCATCTTCTATTGTGTCGGTTTCTCCCCATCAGCGTTGGTTTCTCTCCATCCTACCAGTTTCTCTCCCATTTCTCCACTACTGATATTCCCTTCTCCCATTACAATTGATGCTTCCCCTAAACCCTACCCAATTCTTTAACTTTATTCCACCCCTATGCATTTGGTCCACTAATTCTCCCCAATGACGTCTATTGTCCCATTGATCTTATCATGGTAATTTCTTACTTGTAACCGTGACCATCTGCATGATCATTCTATCTATGAACCACCAATTTCCCATTTCTACTATACCATGAAACCCTTCCCACATTTTATTATCCAATTCCTCAAAACCCTATCCAGTGCCTCTACTATCTTCCACCTCCGCACATCCGGTCTAGTATTCAAGCTCTATGTAGATACCACTACTGCTAATCATCTACTGGTAGGGTTTGGTTGATGACAACTCAATTTAGTATCTGCAAAAAATTTGTATTACACACTGCCTCAATTTCTTAATGCAAGCCACAATAGGGATTCATTGATGAACACTTAACATCACACTCTCCTTCCCCTTCGTTGCACTAACATTTTTTAGTTTCATTTTTTTGGAAACTGTTCATTTAGGTATGTTACTTTAGGTTTTGGTGTGCACTGGGCTTAAACTGTTGTTGGTTGAACAAGTTTGCAACATTGTGGACTCTTACATTTAATGACTTATAATTTCAAATAAATTTTATTTTATTTCCTTATACTTTTTACTGTTACCTTCATTATGATAGTTTATTTTACAGTTAAATGTGAAGTGTATTTCAATTCATTCACATTGGTGTTGACTCACTGCACCATGAAACTGGAGAGTTTATTGATAAATCATTCCAAGAACATGTTTATGTATATGAAATTCTTTGTAACGTTTCTATTTTAACATTATTTATATAATTATTTTAACATTATTTGTACCAAAAACTTACTTGATTTCTTAACAAAGACCACAATAGGGATTCTTCTATGAACACTCAACTTTTCAATCTCCTTCCACTTCATTGTACTGACATTTTTTAGTTTCATTTTTTTGGAAACTGTCCATTTAGGTATATTGCTTCACGTTTCAGTCCGCACCAGGCCGAAACTGTGGCTACTTGAACAGGTTTGAAACATTGTGGACTCTTACTAGTAATGAATTATAATTTCAAATATATTTTGTTTTATTTTCATAAACATTTTACTATTACCTTAATCATGATGGTTTATTTTTTGGTTAAATGTGAAGTGTATTTCAATCCATTCACATTGGTGTTGACTCAAAACACAAAGTAACCTAAGAGTTTATTGATAAATCATTCCAAGTACATGTTTATGTATATAAAATTCTTTGTAACATTTCTATTTTAACATTATTTTTATCACTATTTTAACATTCTTTGTACCACACACCACCTCTATTTCTTAACGCAAACCACTGTAGGGATTCATCGATGAACACTTGACTTCGCACTCACCTTCCCCTTCATTGTACTCACAATTTTTAGATTCATTTTTTGGAAACTATCCATTAAGGTTTGCTGCTTTAAGTTTTGGTGTGCACTAGGCCTAAACTATTGTTGCTTGAGCAGGTTTGTGACATTGTGAAATATTACTGGCAATGACTTATAATTTCAAATAAATTTTATTTCATTTCCATAAACATTTTACTGTTACCTTCATTATGATAGTTTATTTTCCAGTAAAATGTGAAGTGTATTTCAATTCATTCACATTGGTGTTGACTTACAACACCTAGAAACATGATAGTTTATTAAGAAATCATTCCAAGATCATGTTTATGAATATTAAATTCTTTTTAATGTTTCTATTTTAACATTATTTATATCACTATTTTAATATTCTTTATACCAAACACTACCTTGATTTCTTAATACAGACTACAATAGGGCTTCATCGATGACCACTTAACATTTCACTCTCCTTCCCCTTCATTGTTATGAAAATTTTTAGTTTCATTTTTTGGAAACTTTCCGTTCACACATGCTTCTTTAGGTTTCAGTCCGTACCAGGCCTAAACTATTGCTGCTTAAACTTGTTTGTAACATTGAGGACTCTTGTTGGTAATGAATTATAATTTCAAATAAATTTTATTTTATTTCCATAAATTTTTTTTGTTACCTTAATTATGATAGTTTATTTTCCAATAAAATGTGAAGTGTATTTCAATTCATTCATATTAGTGTTGACTTAAAAAACCTATAAACCTAAGATATTATTGATAAATCATTCCAAGAACATGTTTATGAATATGAAATTATTTGTAAAATTTCTATTTTAACATTCTTTATTTCAAAATTTTAACATTATTTGTACCACACACTACCTTGATTTATTAATTAAGACCGCAATAGGGATTAATCAATGACCACTCAACATCGCACTCTCCTTCCCCTTCATTGTACTAACATTTTTAGTTGCATTTTTTGGAAACTATCCATTCAGGCATGATGCTTTAGGTTTTGGTCCGCACTAGGACTAAAATATTTGTGCTTGAAGAGCTTTTAGAAATTGTAGACTCTTTCTAGTAATGACTTATAATTTCAAATAAATTTTATTTTATTTTCATAAACATTTTACTATTACCTACATTATGATAGTTTATTTTCCATTTAAATGTGAAGTGTATTTTAATTAATTCACATTGGTGTTGACTCATAACACAATGAAACATGAGAGTTTTTTGATAAATAATTCCAAGAACATGATTATGTATATTAAATTCTTTGTAACATTTCTATTTTAATGTTCTTTATATCACTCTTTACATATCAGGTATTCCACACACATGTTTATGGAGATTTTATCATTATTTATCATAATTTTTTGTGTTTATAATGTATTTTGTTCACTATAATATGAATGTTTTCATTGTATATTTGATTTCATTCACTATCATTATGTTGTGAACTATTAATATATTGAATCCACTATATATGTGTTTCCAGTTAGTTTGTTTTGTTCACTATTTGTTTGTGTCCAGTGTTAGTATGTTGTGTTCACTATTAATACGTTGCGTTCAATGCATATTGAATCTACTGTATATGTGCTTATATTATGTTTCAATACACTGTATTCACTATTAGTACGATCCTTATTAATATGTTGTATTTCTACTGCATATATGATTCCATTCATAGTTAGTATTTTGAATCCATTGTATATGTGTTTCAACTGCATATATGTTTCCATTCATTGTTACTAATTTTTATTCACAATTAGTATATTGAACCCACTATATATTGTTTGATATCAACTAAAAACATATGTATATGATTCATATGAAATAATAAACTAAAACCAACATTTTAGGATAAGGGCATGCATCTGATAGTTATGCATGACTTTATGTGAATGTAGGAGGCTTTCATTTGCAGATAAAGTAGTATTTATCAGGGGTACTATGAAGTGTCAAGGATGGTTCACACATCACTTCAGGTAGGAAATATTTATCTCATTAATTCTTATTATTTATGATGCTATAATGTATAGATTGAGAAAATATATGGCTTTGATTTCATTGCCTTTGTTCATAATATGAAGCTCTAGAATCCATCAATTGGTCAAGAATATATATGGGTTTGATTTTATTACTTTTGTTCATAATATGAATCCCTCAAATCAATCAATGGTCTTAGAGATTTATTCCTTGTCTAATCGATGTGTTTATTTCTCTATTAAATGAAGAACACATTGTATGATTCCTAAAATTCATTCCCCCTCTAGAAATTACATTATACTTTAACGTTATATTGAGTGAACCACTTGGTGTTATGTTAACCATTTGACATAATGTGAATTAGGAAGCGCAACTTATGTTAAGTAGTTGACATAATGCACGTCAATGCTATGGGAAAAAGTCATGTTTTCATGTATAGATTCATAAATTTTTTGTATATATTTGATTTACATACTCATTAAATAGTTTCACAGTTTTAACAGATTTCATAGATTTGTACATATCCTACTTAATAATCTTTTCCGATTCAATTATATTGAATTCCAAATTCAAAAAAACCTTAGTTACCATTATTTACTATAATTAATATATATTCATTGGTATTTGTTACATAGTTTAGTTAATAGAATGTTACATAATAACTTGATTTTATTTCTAGATTTATGTTTTTGTTGTACTATAAGTTTATCAATGTATCAAACAAGTCTTTTTGTACTAGGAAAGGAAAATAGTTCAGATTATTCATACATGAATGTCCCTACTCTCTATCCCTATAGCAACTGTATCGATAATGAAAATTTTATAACATCATATACTATAATACAACTATCAATTGATGATATTGGTATTATATTAACTTCATCAGTTGATTGTTCTATTACACTACTATTTTTTGTATGCAATTTAAGTATACACTTGATTCTTTATCACTCATGTGGGGTGTCCTAGAGTGGGTGTGGGGGGCTATCCAGGAGGGAGGGGGGTTTTTGAGAGGGGGGGGGGGGTTTCCAGGAGGGGGGGGGGTGTCTAGGAGGGGGGTGTCCAGGAGGTGGGGGGTGTCCAAGGGGGGTGTCTAGGAGAGAGGGGGTGTCCAGGAGGGGGGGTGTGCAGGAGGGGGGTGTCTAGGAGGAGGGGGTGTCTAGGGGGTGTCCAGGAGGGAGGGGGTGTCTAGGCGGGCTTTCCAGGGTGTGTCTAGGAGAGAAGGGGTGTCCAGTAAGGGGGTTTCTAAAAGGGAAGGGGGTGTAAGGGGGGTCTGTAGTTTTTTAGAAAAATTCCCCATCTAACATTGAAATTACAGTATCAACAAATTCACAGGGTTAAATCCCTATGGCATTATGCTAATTTAACTGGGTTTGTGTGTTGGGTCCTTGTGATCACTCATGAAATATACTGTCATTTTTTTCAGATGAGTCATAAATATGGAAGAAGGTAATAGTTTTTTGGGTCACAATATTCACCCTTTATGGAACATACCTCTTCTTAAAGGATAAAAATGAATATAAAGAGCAGACTATGAGTTCTCACTTCTGTTTCTAAGCATATCCATTGATTTTAATTTTTTTTCTCCGTCATTGTAAGTCATTGTATTACCATGTATTCTTATTCTGAATACATCCATATGAATATTTGCAAATTCAGAACAAAGAGTACCTGGGGTATGTGTTGCTTAAATTTTGAATTTGAATATCTACTCTATCATATTGTTAATTCACATTGAATACAATAACCTTTTTTTAGAATTGTTAATAAATTTAGTGCTTTATAATTTTATCCCTTTATTTTTTATCTTAGAAATAAGCTAACAACCTACATTACATGCATTTTTGTTTTTTATTGATTGCTATATGAGGTGTCCAGGAGGGGGGGGGGAGTTGGGTGTGTGCAAGGGGGTCTGCATGGGGGGGGGGGTGAAAGGGGGATCTGTAGGGGGGTGGGGTGGGGGGGGGTCAGGAGTGTGGAGGTGTTTAAGGGGGTTAAAGGGGGTTTGGAGGGGGGGGGGGGTGCAAGGGGGTCTGCAGGGGGGTGCAAAGGGGGTCTGTAGGGGGGTCTATCTAAGAGGGGGGGGGGTTCTCTATATGAAAGAGGGGGTGGGGGTCTGTTCAAGAGGGGGGTCTATATAGGAAGGAGGGGGGGTCTTTCTAGGAGGGGGGGGGGGTCTATCCAAGAGGGGGGTCTATCCAGGGAGGGTGGGGTGGGGTTTTTCTAGGGGGTGGGGCTTTGCAGGGGTGGGATACAACAAGGGGAGTGGGGGTGGGGGGCATGTAGGAGGTGGGGGTGGGGGTGGTTTTTATGAAAAGGTAAGGGGGTGCAAGGGGGAGGGTGCAGGTGGGGGGGGGGGTTGCAGGGGTGGTGGGGGGTGAAAGGGGCCAACACCAGCTGAACAATGATGGGTTTTTATGGCATTGGAAGGCCTACAACCATGGTTTCAAACCATGGATATAGGCCATGAGTGATTTTAGATTATGCCATGGTTTTCAAACTATTGATACAGGGATTTTACCACGGGTGAAACCGTGGCTATAGGCTTTACCGTTTAGCCACACTAATACCAGCCACATTTTAATGAACCATGGATATAACCTATTGACACAGTTTTGGCCCTATAACCATAGTTCAAAACCATAACAATAGACTTATTTTTTAGTAGAATCATGAATTGAATTATATGTTAAGAAAACTCTGATGAACACCACCTAATCTTCTTCTGTCTAAGTTTAGAAGATATAGAACTTTACCGAGGTATTTTTTTCTACCCTCTTTTTGGCTTAGAATTCATTCAATGTTAGATTTTTTGATGTCAAATCAGATAGTGGGAAGGGGCATCTAAGATCAAACAAGTCCATAACATTGTGATGGAGAGTAAAAAAGATCATTTTGAAAATGGAGACTTGAAAATGAAAAAGTGATTGGGGTTTAGGAAGGGGTGATTGAAGATTGGGATTTTGGGTGAGAGTCGGAGAAATAGATAATCCGATATGTAATGTTTTTATATGTAGAGGGAAAAAATAAATATTATTTTATTAAATATAATGATAGTATAGTGGAAATGTTAGAAAATTATAATTATAAAAAATTAATATAATTATTTAAAAATATTTTTATGATTACAATAAATATAAATACATTTTCAATTATTATACTTTTAACTGTATTTTTAATTTAATTTATTTATAATTTTAATAATTACAACTTCAATTAAGACTAACTATAGTTAAATTTTTTGTTCAAGAAGATTTTTCTTTTCATGGTACAGGTAAGAGAAAAGGCATTGTGGTATGCTTAAGTATGAGTGGTTGGGTGAGGATATGGGAATCGAGCTTGGGGGAAGTTCTAAGACTCATTTGGGAAGATATCGGGTCTTCATTTTATCCACTTATTTTAGTTTATTTTTGCATATGGAGAGTCATCAAGTGAATTTGAATTTTGTGTTGTATGACTGTATGAAAATACATGAATATTTTAAGGTTTGATATATTCATTAGTTTTTATGGTTTGATTTTTTTCCACTTATTTATTCTTTATATAGTTAATGTTATTATGATCATAAAGCACACATGAGGCTATACAGGTCTATTCTTCGGTGGAATGATTGTGTTTAAACAACAAATTACAATTTGGAAACATTAATTTTATTATATTTGATTTTGATATTTTGAAATATTGTTATAAAGGATAAATAGTGATAAAAACATGAGAAAAAAACCTTTGTCTAACCAACACATTTGCAATGGAAGTTCCAGTTACTAAGGAGTATGGAATAAGATTTATATTTGATGGATTTTTGTTGGGTTTATTTTTTTAAGGCTATGGAATATATGTTGTCTTTTTAACATACACATCATTAATGGACTTTCCCATGACCATAACCATTTTATGATTTTTATATTCTTATATAATATTTCAATGGTATTAAAAATAAAAATATTTAATGAAAACTTATTTTAATGTGTTGCTTTCATTTTCTTATATTCTTCAAAATACATGAATTTATTAAAAAACCAACATTTCTAATGAATTGATATATTATTAATTTTTTTATATTAAATTAGCTTAAAACATTAAAATTTCTTTGATAATCATTCATTATACATTATATATATATATATATATTAAATATTCATATTCTTTGTATCATGGATATACTTATTTCCTAAATAGTACACCATTTCAATATATGATGTTTTATCATGAAATTTATTTGATTAGCTGGGGAAATATTAATAATACATATTCATTAATAAGTGTGGATATTTTTTGTAAGACATATTGTTTTTGAATTAAATTAATCATCAAATATACGATGAATGAATTGGACAAGCAGTGATTGATTGAGGAAGGTTATAGATATCCCCTTGGTGTATTAACAAGTATCATGAGACAAATAAGTTGGATATAATTATTAAATGGGGTTTTGGTAAATAAATATACATCGATTAAACTATTTTGGAACAAGGATTTAATGATAAAGATATCATGATGTCTAAGATCATGGCATCAAACATTAAGCATTTCCTTCATTGAGAATTCAGTTATTATTATCCATGAATTTTTTTAATTGATATTATCTATGGAAGAGTTTAATTATCAAGTTATTGATTAAATAACATGTGTTTTAAGTTATTTACATTTCCATGTTTATTATTTATTATTATATCATGATATATTCCATTTTATGTAACCCTTACAGTTTTTTTGAGCTCACCCTTATTTTTATTTCCTTTCCCTAGGAAAATGAAGAAGGAATATTTGAATAAGTTCAAGGATGAAAATAGACTATTGTTAATATGTTTTATATTTTTTTCAATTTAAAAATGTGAATCATGTATGTATCTAGTTCCTCAAGAATATTAATCTATTTGTTCCTTTGAGATGCGATCGCTTGTAACTTATGCCAATGTAATAAATTAGCCACCAACTTTGGGTTACCAGAGTTAGGGTCTTTAGAACATTGATAATAGTTCTATCATATCTAAAATTTTATTCATGATATAAATATAATATATTTTCATTATATTAATATTTAAAATCCTCCATAAAATATAGATTAAAAAAATTAATTTCACCATTCATAGAGATTGTAGGTTGTACGTACACATGAACACTATTTTCACTTTTTGATGGTTGGAATGAAAGAAAGTTAATTAATAATTAAAATTTATAGAATCATTATTATATAATATATATCATATATATTCATTTAATATATCCTTATTACTATCCAGTTAAATTATAAATGAAAAAAATCACATCGCTTCATGGAGGTGGTAGTCAACACGTATGCACATACAATATTATCATTTTCCAATGAATGGGAAGAAGGTGGATAATGGTTGTTACATCATAATAATAAAAATTTAGTATATTAAAGATACTTAATTAATTATTTTATAATGGATACCAAATATTTATAGAAGGTATAATAAGAAATAATATTGAAAAATCCTGGTTAAGAGATATACATATTCATTGAAAAACCTTCTTTGGATTACACCTTAATCCTTGAAAGGATGGTATTTTGGAAATACCATAAGATCTAGGATGTTTTTAAGTAATCTAGGATGATATTAGAGTATGTATTGGGTGATATAAAAGGTTGAAACATTTTGAATAATGAATGAGATGAGGTTTCCTTTTATAAGTGAGGGTAAAGGCACTTTGGGAATTATATAAAGTGTTAAATTGATATAAATTAATTTTTGTGGAAAAATGAATCAAAACTAATATAATTATAAGATAAGATGATTATTATTCTAAATAATCTCATACAATAAAATTTGGACAATTTTTTGTTATGTTTTTACCCTTATCTCTTAGTTTTAACCCCTGTTAACCATTTTGACAGTTATCACAATATCAGAGTTTTATACTCTTTAGGGGTTAACAATATTACAATAAAAGGAAAAGTGTCTTATAAATGGACTATGGTTGATATTCTCAACCATATCTCATTTAATTTTCTGAATATAGTGTTTTTATTAATTTTAAATAATTTAATAAAATATTTTTTATTATAAAATATCATTAATGTCATTTTGAGAACTATTCATTTAATTTGACTTTGAAAACAACATTACAAAGAAGGAATTTGAATATAAATGTATCAAAAATCCATAATATGTTATATTTATCTATTAATTTTTTGGGACACTATAACTTACTCAAGACAATTACTTTTATATTTTTTAAAATCATTTACTTAACTTTTCTACTACTTGCACAAGTATTGTTTCAGTGTTGCATAAGAATTTAAGCTAATTATTTCATCACTAAAAAATTAAAAATAAATTACCATGATGAAAAAATCATATTTAAAATGACCATTTATAATTGAATATAATTTTTTTAACCCTGTAACAAAATATTATAGATTTTAAAATTAATAAAGTGACATTTTTGACATTATCATGTACTAACATTATAAAGGTCAAAATAAAAGTTAAATGGAAACAAATTTTTTTTACTATGGTCACTATTCTTATTGAAAAAATTAAAAGGGAAATATTTACCAAATTTTTATCAACTAATTCCAAATATGGAATTCAAAAAAATGTATTTTTATGTATTAAAACGTTTTTATAACAAATTCAACCATAAAATTGAGTCCAATGAACTTAATTGGATTATTAATAACATAAAAGAACTAATTTTACATTGAAATGATTTTAAAATAAAATATAAATTTTTAAATGCTTGAAACAAAAATATGGTTTTCAATAAAAATCAATATTTTACACTATTCACTAGAAAATCAATCTTTTCCAAAAAATTCAAAAAACACCCCCTAATATAATTTTGAAATGATGTTTTAAAAAATATATATTTTTCAGAAAATTAAATTTCTAAAAGTTCCAAAAAATAATTATAATATTCACTCCTAAAGATTAATAAAACTCATTTTTGAATAATAAAATGACTTCACTAAAAATTGAGTTCTTATTTATAAATAAATAATTAATAAATTTTTATTAATTAGTATATTTATAAATATTTAATAATGTGGTTAATCTGATTCATACCCGTAAATTCAATGGCTAGGCGATAAGTGTCACATAATAATATTTCAATCGTGTAATGTGGTTTGTTTAAACTCATTGTTATATGTAAAGAAAACTATCAAAGAAATAAAATTTATTTATAAAAAATATATATAATTAAATATGGGGGTGTTGTAATTATTTTCATTTTCACTAGGTATACATAACTCTAAGAAAATGCGTCCTTATATAGAAGAGGGGAGAGAGAGAATGAGCATGATTCCTTACACATCAGTGATATGATTTGTCATATATGTCATATTATATACTAGGATTTATGTTTCCAACACCTTGAGAATTATAATGACCTAAAAAAATTTTAATAGAAGAAATTTTATTTTATAATGGCTATTTTATTATGAGCACAAAAAATAGACCATTACATTTTATAAAAACATTACACATAATGTATAAATATGGACTAGTACAATAAGGAATAGTAGAGGGATATAGACATGGAAGAATATTAAATTCACTAGAACAAACTACACATGCTTGAATTACCCTAATAAGATCTCCCCAACCATAAATATCATAAAAATAAATAGAATCATTAGGAAACCAATTGACATTATCAAAGGATGTGTAATAACCTTTGTAAGGAAAAAAGTGAATTATAAAGAGAGAATGGTGGTTTATTTATAAGGAAATATGGTCATTCAACATGTTGAAAATTTTAAATATGGCTGATGGGTAGTATGGACATTAATCGATAAGACAATTGGTCATTATTATTGTTGGTTATATAGAAACATTTAAGTGACTATCGAGATTATTTAATAATATAATCAAAATTGTATATTTTACTAAAAATACGATTTATAGAAAATTTATAAGTTTTAAATAAAATTTATATTCAATAAATAATATTATAAAACACTTTTAAATGATAATATATTTTAATGAAGTCCTAATTAATTTTTTAACGGCCAAATAGTTTACTATATCATAAAAGATGTTAATTTTCAAAAAATAAGAATTTTTTATTTAAAAGTTAAAATTATAATAATTATGAGAATTAACTTGGTAAAATAAATATAACTTTTGGATTCATCACATGTAAATTATCTTATGGTGAATTTCTGGTAATTTTCTAAAAAATTTGATTTTTGGGTTAGAAAGTGAAAATACTGTTTTTATGAAATACAATAAATAATATGATAAAATTTGGATATGGTGATTATTTAAAATTTATTAATTATTATTAGTTTTCAAAAATTATTTAAGTAATATCATAATACATAATTCATTACATTTAGAAACACCTTCATGGCATTTTGAAATAAAAAATTTTATCTTTTTTTAAAAAACTGTTTTTACATGTTATACATGAATCATATTAAAATAAACTTTTATAACTTTTATAAATCGAATAGGGTAAAATGGATTAAATATTTGTAATTATAAGGTTCAAATTAGGTAATAAGGTCATTTTCAATTTTATTCATAAAAAAATACCATGGTAAAAGAGTTACTGTGTATAAGTAAAATAATGTAAAAGGTTAAAATTAAATGTTAAAGTCTTAAGATAACTAAAAATGAAAGAATTAAATGGGTGGTTGAGGTTTCAGTACATACTTAACCAAAATTTAAAAAATTAATTATCAACCAAATTCCTTGAAATTAATTCTACCAAAATGTGGTTAGATTTAAATACAAATAATCATTGTTTAATCACTTAAAATCACTCCTCCTCAAGTATAAATACCACCATTCCCTCATCACTCTCCACACCAAAGAAATTTATCATTAATATTATCTAAATTAACCACTCAAGAGTCTCTATAATCTTGTTTTAAGGTTATAATTATTCTCTCTCTAACTTTAAGAATCATCCTCCCATGGTAAGGGGTTTATTCCTCCACCTTTTCAATTCAAATACTTATTTTGTATATGTCTTTTGATTAAAAATTTATTATGTTTTAAAGTTTTTATAACCACCCCATTTATTTTATATACGATGTTTTAATAGTTATAGGTTTATTTTCCCTCTCATTAAACCCATCAAAAGACTCATTTTGTATACCTGTTACACTGCCAAAAATAAACCCTCGATTTTCCAAGCCATATTTTCATTCCATGAATACCCAACCCTATTTTAATTCAAGGGTATTCATTATAATGTATCTTTAAAATATTTATTGGGTAAATTCATGTATGAAACCCATATTACCTAATCATTGGTTATAAATGATATGAGATTTTGGTTTTTTTATCAATGTGGAACACATAATATTAGATATATGAAAGGTGTGCCCTAATAGCACTCTAATGAATTGGGTAAAGAATTAATCTCTAGAGATAAAATGTTCATGATACCTTTAAATAATTACTTGGTAATTTTCTTTTAAACCTTGATAAAAATCCTTAGTAATATGTTTTAAGACATCTTAGTGGATGGGCTACGATGATATGTTTATGAATGTCTTAATGTTTATGTTGTTACCACATTTCATTATTGTGACTTATGTTATTATATTCATGAACTTACATTATGCCTCATGTTCTTATGTACATGTTCTTATGTTATGATTCATGTCTCACCTATTATGACTTCTTACATTATTTATCCCTCACTTTCCTTTATGCTCAACCCTTTTATTTGATAAATGTCCCATTAAAATCCTATACAGTGAGATAATCTAGGATGAAAAAAATTAGGAATCCTTTCAAGAGGATTTTAAAGTTGTTTATGTTTATTTTTATACCATGTATTTCATTTACTATATACCTAGTTTACAAGTCACTAAATCTAAAAATATACTTCAATATTATTAATGTAATATTTTGTTAATGAATTATGTTAAAAGTCATGTATTTAAAAGGTGGGTCACCGTAATCCTGGTAGGAAGATATTATGTAGAGCCATAGAAGCCACATTGGATGGATATAAATACTATCCTAAAGTATTCTAGGAGTAATAAGGACATTTTTTGGGTTTATGGAGAATATGAGGAATAAGTCACCAGAGGATAAATAGATGCTAGTTTCCAGATATACTAGATTGATTTAAAATCACAGTCATGATATGTGTTTTTCCTTGATCGAGGATCTGTGAGCTGGAATAGTTCTAAGAAACCAGTGGTAATTAAACCTATAGAAAAGAATAGGTATATTATAGATTCTTATGTAGCTAAAGAATCAATTTGGATACACAAATTTGTACAGGAGCTTGATGTGGTGCCTAATAGTAAATATGTTATCACACTATATTGAGATAATACAACAATTGTGGTTCAATATAAGGTGTCAAGGTCACATCAATTGAGTAAAAATATACATATAAAGTTTCATCTCTCTTGAGAGTTTTATCAAAGAGGAGAGGTCATAGTAAGTAGGGTTTCCACAAAATAGAATGTTTTGAGATCGTTGACTAATGTATTATCTCAGTTGAATCATGAATATCATGTGAGAGCAAGCGAACTAAAAGTTGTTATTAGTTGGATATAGTGAAAGTGGGGGTCTATTAGAGTTGGTTCCCTAGAACCAACTATATTTGTACTTTCGATTACCTATATTTTCAAATTCCATAATTTTAATAAATATCTTATCACATTATTATTGTTCTTATGCGTAACATTGATATGATAATGTTATTAACGTATTTTTCACATCGAAAGGTTATAGAAAATTTCCTCTATAATGAGAACCTTTATGTGTTATAACAATATTATTTAACATAAATCCAATGGTATATATGGAATTTTTCTAATGATACCCAAATGATGTTTTGATTGTCAGGTGTTGGATGCTCATAAGAGAACGAGGCTTCTTCTCATGAAATTTAATATCCAAGAAGAGGAGTTATAAAGACAGAACTACTAATAGAAATTCCATATTTTATATGTTTCATTAGATATTTCTATATTCAGGTGTGTGTATTGGTCATCAGGCTTGATATTTTTATTAATATATATCATAAATCAAGTACTTTAATGTATTTTAAAAAAGCATAATGACATATTCTCACAGAAAATTAGGATGCGTTAAGTGCGTTATAAGTGATATGACATCGATTGAATAATTCAAGAAATGATTTATCCCATTTTAGTTACTATAAGTAGGTATCCTAGGATATTTTTTTTGAAATTAAACAATCTAATTAAGTTCATGTTCATGTTAGTTTATCAAGGATTTTATATTAGACAATCAAATAATGATATATCAAGCATATATGTTGGTGACCCAAGTATGAAATTTTTTTGATGAGATATTAAGACCAAGATATTCTATTACATGGTAAGTGTTCATTTGAGGTTTTTGTCATTGAAATATTAAATTCCTTCATTATGGGTGTCTTAACATGTTTCGAGATGTTAATCTTAGAGTATAGGTCAGTTCGCGATGGATTTTGAGGTGAGAAACTCGTTCTTTCCCATTGGAAATTATTAACTCAAAAATCAAAGTCTCATAAGTCATAAGGAAATAAAGAACTTTCATTTAAACAACCAAATAAAAAAATCATTCTGAGTTAATTTTCTAAATATTATGATCAAAATTTTTCTAAAACATGACTAGTTGAAAATAATAAATCTCAAGTAAAGACCCTGACCCCAGTAGCCCAGAGCTGGTGCCTTACTTTATTAAATTAGAAAATATACAAGACTTGAATCCCAAAGGAATGATTATTTTAGTAGTTTTGGAAACTAGATTACATACATGAACCTTACATTACAATTTAAATCATAAAATACAGCATAGATAATCCCTTTTGAATTCCATTATTTTCCTAGCTTAACCCGATATATCATTCATAATGCACATCTTAGCATCCTGGAAAAAACAAAACATAATAAAGGGGTGAGATCATATTCTTAGTAAGGGTTAGCGTACAATAGAATATATTATGAATAAATAAGAATTAACATTAAGTCAATGTGAATAACTAAAACACATGCCATTTAAACATATCTTGAGCATAATATAGATAGAATAAACAATACCATATAAATTTTCACATGACCTAGAAAACATAACCATGGATATTCTACTAGTCGAATAATAAAATGGAATATAAATAACTAATATCATAATGTGGGAATTCATAATTCCAGACACCATAAATATATTGTCAAGGCTTTTTCCAATACACCATACATAAACGGGTAAGTCATCATCCAACACCCAAACTAGTTGGTCTCATGAGACCTACCGATGCATCGAGGGGCTATAGCAGGCCCCATCCATAACTTATTGAGTTCAATGCATTAATAATATGAAAATATTGAAACATAAACAACATACAATTTTTTATTGAAAAACTATCATAAAAAATGTGAATACTTTAACCATAAACCATGAATGGTTACAAAATAGCACATCCACAGTAAAAATCATAATTAACCCTTAAATAAATTATCATAGATGGTATCATAAGAGGTAAACCTCAATTAATCATAAAATCAATCAAATTATGTTATCATAGATAAAAATAGTCTAATAAAATCATTAAAATTTCTTGAGAGAAATACCCCCTTTTAATTTGAAATCATTTATTTTAAAATTCATACAATTATAAAAGAAAAAATATTCATTGAAAAAATCTTGTAAAATTGTAAAGGAAGCTTCAAAAAATCAAAGAATCATGATAGTGGTAAAATCCACTCATGTCATATAAGTTAAATAAAAATTTCTTCTGTTTTTTGTTGAAAAGGTCATAAAGTACCTCATTTAGGAAACAAAAAAAAGATTCCTTTAAAAACATTTTATAAAAAGTAAAAAAGCAGGTAAAGGGAAATTAAATTTTTTTTAGGATAATAGTAAAGATATTTTGGAAATCATTTATAAGAAATGTGGGCATTGATTATAAATGTTCCCCAACAGATACTTACATATAAATAACACTGAATAATAATGAGATTGTAAAATAACCATTACCTTGTACTTTCCTTTAGTTGGATGTGATTTAACCTCATGTATAATGTTATAAAACATGTTATTAATTTATAAAAAAACCATATCAATATTTATGGTATCATATATGATCCTCTTATATGATCTTATCTCCCATTTTTTAATAACATTTCGTTATTACCCTTGTTTCTGGTGTTAACTGATTCATTTTCCTATGCATGTTTTGTCATGTAAGTCCTATTTATTATGAATAATATATCTTTATTTCATATCCAGAATGATTTTAAGTTCATATATATATATACATTATATTTATTCATTATATACATCTTATATAATCATTATGGGATGGTTAACCTAAAAATGAATCACATCGCGTCGTGGAGACGATATGATGTATATACACATGAGAGACAATATCATTGTATTAATGGTGAAAGGAAAAATAATTGGATGATATATTAATTATAAATAATCAAAATCATGTCATACTTATTATTTATATCCATTATATCCATTATTATACCCATCCAAATTAAGTAGTGATAAAAAATATGTTACACCACAGTGTGGAGATGGTATGTCGTATATACACACGTATGGTGATTATGTTTTTTTTCATAGCACAGATAATAGGTAGAATATTGTTGTTAAAAAATCATAATAAAATATAATCATATATTTTATACTGTATTTATTACTTTATAATGTAAATAACTCATTAAGAGAAAGTAGACGAAGAAATAAACTTGGATGAGTTAGTAGAAATAGTTGCCTCTTCTTTGAAAGACTTCCTTTAGATATCTTCTTAAGGGATCTATGATTGGAATTTTTGGAAGAAAAAAAACCTCCAAAACTTGGATAAGGATGTTTGGAGGATAAATGGGAAGGTTTTGGTCAATCTTGAAGGCTCAATGTGGTGTTAGTAAGTGAGGGAGGATGCTCCCTTTTATAAGAGAGGGGAGATACACTCTTGGAATCCTTTAATATATTAAAATAATATAAATTAATTTTCTATTAAAAATAGATCCAAAGGGAGTTATTTTGAATATAATATGTGTATGGGCCTAAATTATCTCAACCAATTATTTTTATACAAGTTTAAGTCACATTATTAACATTATCTTTTGGCTTTAACCCTTAGTTATACCCTTTAACTCTTACCATGGAAACTTGGCATTTTTTATTTTTAAGGGTTAATATAGTTACTATAAAATTCTAAATGAAATGTAAAATTGATGAAATATTTAACATTATTATAATAATTTGGTATAATTTCATATTTTTATGAATTTTATATCATTTAAAAAATATTATTTATTTTAAAGTATCATTAATGTCAATTTTGACAATATTAATTTCTTATATTTTAAAAAAATATAACTACAAAATATAACTTAAAAAAACATTTAATAAATCCATAATATGTCTAGGTTATCTATAAAATTCTTGGATGACATTAATTAGATCAAATTATATTTATGTTAATATTTTTAATATCATGTATTTGATATTTCTATTGATTAAACAATTACTACATCATCATTGTGTAAGACTTTAAGGTAATTATTTGTTTTCTAAAAATTTAAAATAAGTTATCCTCATTAATATTAAAATTTTATCTTTTAAATTAATATTTATAGTCGAATTTATATTCCATATAACCCGATATTAAAAATGATATAGTTATTAAAAATACGAGTGTGACATCTTTAACTTCTCTTTAAATAAAATATAATAAATTTCATACTCTCATACAAGTGGATTAAAATTTATAATCTCAGCCCAAGGATGATATTGGTAGAAAAACACTTAAATAATTATATTTGGAAAAGTGTTAGGGTAATTTTTTAGTCTTTATAATATTATTTTTACCCATAATTACATGATTTACCCTGAACCGTGGTAATTAAAATTTTACTAAATTTACTTTTATCATGCCCAAAAATAAAATAAATCTATTTAAATAATTTAGAACCAATGATTCCAAATATGGAATATATTTATAAAAATTAAAAACATAATTTTTTTAGTAATTAATATATAATTAATCCCTTTGATGAAATGAGAAAACATGTTATTAAAGTGAAAATATACAAAAGATTGTATTTTTTTATATTCATATTTAATGTAAAATTGGTTCAAATGACCTAAATTATATTAAATTAAATTAAATTAATATAATTATAGTTTAAAACTAATTAAAAATATAATTTATCACTATAAATTATTCATACGACAAAGTTGTTTTTAATTAAAATGCAATATTTTATCACTATTCATCAAAACAAGAAACTTATTATAAAAATAGAAAAAATTCAACCAAAGTAAATTTTTATATTAGGTTTTTAAATAATTACATTTATTTTTTAAAATATAATATATAAAAGTTTCAAAACTGGATTTAACATTGGTTCTCCATTAAAAGATGGTAAAAATATATTTAAAAAAATATATATAACATTTTATGCTTAAAATTGGTTTTATTCTTATCTTAAGCATATAAAAATTATTAGATGAATTTTAAAAAATATTTTTTGAATATATAACATATATATTTCATCAATATAATTCAAAAATAGTTTTTAATTTAATTTCTTATGATAAAATTCCAATTTGGGTATAAAAATTGTTTTTTAATTAAAACACATCATTTATATTCAATTGGATTTTACTATAATTTACAATTAATTGGTAATAAATGAATTAATTTTATAAAAGTGTGTAAACGCCAATGAGCCCGTACTCGAGTGGTAAGGGATCTTGCTTGGCATCCAAGAGACCCAGGTTCAAAACCGGGTGGAGGTGAATTTCCAGGGTACTGTAGCAGTACTGTAGCAGTTACTGTTCGATACTGTAGCACCCAGAACTATTCACCCGATTTGGGCCTTCGGGCCACCGGTTTGGGCCTACGGGTCTCCAGGGAATTTGGGTCATCAAAGGACTTCAGGCCACAGGGCCTTCAGGTCACGTAGACCATGGAGTAGCCCAGTTCACACAGAACATGCCCCAAAAGAGGATAAGAGCAACAGGAGTAGCAGACACCAGATGCAGAGCTAACCAGATTGGAAGAATGAGAGGGTATGACAACCACCATCGGGACCAGGCACCATGCAGCTTTGTACGGGGAAATGCTAGCTGATCAGCAATGCAAGGTGGGGAGCTAAGGAGATCAATGATGAAAAGACGCTGGGGAGGGGTAGTTCTAGTGGGCTGGGCCTACGGGTCATGTAATGGGCATGGTATGCCTCTGGGCCTTCGGGTCGTGTATTGCGGGTCATGTCGGGCCTTATGCCTTGGGCCTACAAGTCATGTACGGGTTCCCCTTCAACCCTTAAAAGGGGAATTATCTATAATAAAATAAAAAAATAAGGCCTTTGGGCCATTCGGGCTATAAAAGTGTATAAACTATATTTTTATAATTTACCTAATCATATTCCCAACTTCCAACTTAATGGATAGTGTCAAAATAATAATATTTAATAGTATATCGTAGTTTTTTTAGGCCGGGTGTTGTATGAAATATATGCTATTGATGAAATTAAATTTATTTAAAAATAGAAAAATCATTAAATCTTGGTTTGTAACATTATCCCCTCATTCAATAAATTTCATCCTCAAAATTTGAAATTTCAATTCAAAAATCAAAGGTTGATACTTGAAAATTCCTTTATGAGAAACCCACATTGCAAATAGGGTTAATAAAACCTTATCTTAATAAGAGGGAAAGGTAAATGAGAAGTTCACAAAAAAATTAACTTTTATAATGGGATAAAATTAGTGGAAAGTAAAAACTGGGACATGAAAGACAAATCAAACCATCAAGTTCTGATATAGAGTGTTAGAGAACATGGTCATAAAAAAGTCTACCATCGCAAAATCGTAAATCTATGATAAATTAAAGAGGCCATTGATTTCTCAATATAAAAATTAAACAAATATCATTTTTTGTTCCAATTTTCATTCCTAGAGTTGAGGTATTATTTTACTATCTAGATTAGAACTTGATAAAATAATCTTAATTTATTTCTTTCCATGTCATATGTATAATCTCATCCTTTGGTTTTGCTTTGATCTATTTTTACTTCATTTCGTAGCACAAGTTGCATCATAGGGTGAAGTAATACATTAACCTCTAAAAACATTTCCAAATATTAACTTAAACCATTTCATAAGTGGTTAAATTTTTCTAAAATGAACTTATCATTAATACTTTCACAACATGGAACAACTCTTATTTTCCACATTCTAAACAAGAGAAAAACTTCATCATGTATTCTATTGAAACATGGTAATAAAATTAATTAAAATAATATATTATTAAAAACATGAATGATTCCATATTCCTAAAATAGAATATAGATTGTTGGATATACTCCTTAAATCCAAAAATGCTGTAAACTCCATCAATAATAACATAAACCAATTTTTCAACAAACCATTAATCAGTTCCAAGGTAGTCAGTACCATACAATTTATTTTATTGAAAACAATCATCTATTTATTCCAAAATCATGATTTTAGTATCAGGTACATATTAAGGGTTATATTTTCCCCAAACCTATGTTTTCCAAAAAGATTAATTTCCTACTGATTCACTTTTCTTGGTACCATTCAACATAAAATCTCAAATCCTTAATCAAACAGTATTATAGTACAATCCTTATGTATCTTTTAACACTTATTTCTAGAATATCATAACATAATTATATAATCCAAAAACACAAATACATTAATTATTCCACTTTGACTGTAGTAACAACATAAGCTTAACCTTGATCCCTTCGCTTTTTTGAGCTATATTTCCTTGATAATTGGAAAATTAATTTGCATAGTGCCCCATCTTCTTACACTTGAAACATTTCACATTTATAGCTCCTATATTTCTTTTAAAGTCAGGGGATTGGTGGCCTTTTCCTCCACACTTATAACAAACCCCAATTCCTTTTAAGGAAGTATTGGGGTGTTTCTTCTTGAAACTATCACATGTGGGAAAATCCTTCTTTCCCTTTTCCCTTTATCAATATCTTACTCCACCATTCTCTTCTTCTCTTGCTTTCACTTAAAGTCGTAAGACTTTGATAATTCTTTCTCTGTCTTTATAGCACACGAGATTATATATTCGTATGATGAGAATGTTTTAAATACCAATAAATTTCAAAGAAATGGAATTAACCCATCAAAGAAATGATCAATCTTACTCCTTGGGTTATGTATGTAGTACGTAGAATGCCTTGCTAACCTTGTAAATTTGGCTTCATATTGAGAAACATTCTCATTACCCTTTTTCCTTAGACTCTGAAATGGCCTCTCCATATCTGCTTTCCATTCATGAGGAAAAATATTTTTCTAAGAAAAGTTCCTTAAAATCCTTCCATTCCATGTTCTCTATTTCCTCATCCTCCTTAGTGTTTTGAATTAATGGCCACCATTGATCTGCATCTCCAGAATGACGATAAACTTCCATGAAAACCTTCTCCCTTTCATTACATCCCAAATCAAGAAATATCTTCTCTAAGGAACTTATCCATTGCTCAGCTAAAAATGGATTTTTAGTCCCATTGAATGATGGAGGTTGTTATCTCATGAAGATCCATAACATTATTTCTCTACATTATGGATCAGGATGCTTCGTACGTGTAAGGTTATTGTTCATAAGCTGAGTCAACTATCCCAGTATAGTTATAAGTTTATCAGCACCACTTTTTGTTCTAGTTCCAACATCATTGTATTTCAAAGAAGGGGAATCCCTACATGGATTTTGCGTGTTGATATGGATTTCATTAATTCCTCTAGTTTCCATTTCTAAATAATGGAATACATTAGATTTCATTATGAATCATAATGCATAATTTTGAACTAGTAAAATAATTAACTTAAATTTAAAACTTATGCATAGTTAATCTCATAATCATAAACATGGTTTTGTTGGGGACATATTTAATTTTAAATCCTTTATAATGGTTTAAAAAAAATGTGAATTATCCTTAGCATATCCCCCAAGAGTGTCAAACCAGGCACGCAGTAAGACCTATTGTCGTGTATGAGGTTATGCTGAGTCAGGTCTGACACACCTTATCAAAGTTGTTACCCCTTGGTACATCTGTTCCAGAACCACATCCACTTGTTGTATCCATACAAGGATGTATTTCGAGGAAGACCCAAAGCATCAAGGTTTCATGATAGTGATAAACTCTGCTCCTGCCGTATAAGTTAAAAAACCATTCCTTATTTTTTTTGAAAAGGTCATAAAGTAACTCGTTTCGAAAATGAAAAAAAGATTCATTCAAACCGTTTTATAAAAATTTGAAGATGGAAAAAAGGAATTTAAATATTAGTTTGATAATAGTAAAAATATTTTGGAATTTTTTTAAGAAACATGGACATGAATAATAAATGTTCCCCAGAAGATAATTGCGTATAAACAATCCCAAATAATAATGAGATTGTGAAATAACCCTTACCATTTATTTTATTTTAGTTGGATGTGCTTTAACCTCCTATATAATGTTTAAAACATGTTATTAATTTATACGAGAACCATATATGTTAGGATTTAAAGTATGTAAAAGTTTTATATTAATTCTCTCTATTTTGAATCATGTTTCGATAAATTACTTTATAAATTTGTGTTCATTAAATTTTCAAATACATATTTTTATTCTTTATGGAAATATGGTAAATGAGTCACCATTGAAATTAGTCACCGTTGAAATGACTCACCGTTGAAATGAGTCACTATTGAAATGAGTCACCATTGAAACGAGTCACTGTTGAAATGAGTTACCATTGAAATGGGTCACCGTTGAAACGAGTCACCATTGAAACGAGTCATCATTGAAATGATTCACCATTGGAACGCGTCACCATTGCCAGCCATCATTGGCATCACCGACGGGTAGGCCAGTAAATCACCGTCGTACTTCCAACAGTGAGTAAATTTTTATTGTTTAAGATGTTTCCTTTTTGATCATATATAATCATGTTGAAGTTAGTTTTTTAAAACTCGATTTAGTTTTTCTTAAACTCACAAGGGTATGTCATACGAATCCCCGTTGGCTCATGCAACAATATGTTAAATGAGTCACCGATGGTCATCCATCGGTAAATAAATTTACTTAGTTAAACTTTCTTCTTCAAAATTTATTTTTCTTAAATTTTATTACACTACGGGAAAACCGGGCTATTACGACTGGTTATTTGTGGTGGGACAATATCCCATCACAAATAGTCCTTGGAAAAAGTTTTTGCTATGAGAGAACCAACCCATCACAAGTAATAAGGCTTTTGCGGCAGGTAGATGTTTCCCATCGCAAAAGATTTGGTGTGCGTAACATGCCAAAACGTGGGAAATGGTATTTGTTACAGGATATATATCCCATCACAAATAGTATGTCAGTAGGTAGTCTTTTGCGACGGGTTCCATCGCAAAAGACTTTTTAATTAGAGGGTAGTTGCGATGGGTCCCATCACAAATGTTACTATTTGCGACGGGAATACCGTAGTAAATAACCCTGTCGCCAGTAATCAAACCTATATATACCCCAACACATTTTCCCTCATTCTATTCAATTCTATACTCTTTTTTCTCTCTCTAGTGAAAATTTTGTCTCGAATTTTTTCATAGTTTAAAATTTTAATTTAGGGCATTTTTCGCAGGTTATATCTTTCAAAAGCTCCAGTTTTAAGGTATTTATCTATTTTTTATTTTTTATTTAATTTAATTTATTTTAATTATAGTTATTGCTAATTAGCTGAAGTTAAATTAAATTATAATTAGATAGCTTTATTTATCATTGTTTTTGTTTATTTTTACAAATAATTATGTGTGATTACTATGAATTAGTATTAATTAATAGTTATTATTTTAATTATAAATAATTAGTATTAAACTGTAATAATTAGTATTAAATTACAATAATTAGTATTAAATTTCAATAACTAATAATAAATTCGAATAATTAATTATAAATTAGAATAATTAATAATAAATTCGAATAATTAGTAATAAATTTGAATAATTAGTTATAAATTCGAATAATTAGTAATAAATTGTAAAAATTAATATTAAATTGTAATAATTAATAATAAATTGCAATAATTAGTATTAAATTGTAATAATTAGTAATAAATTGCAATAATTAGAAATAATTAGAAATAATTACCAATAATTAGCAATAATTAGCAATAATAAACAATAATTATTTATAATTAGTAATAATTAGCAATAATTAGCAATAATTAGTAAGAAATTCTAATAATTAGTAATAAATTCTAATAATAAGTGATAATTAGTAATATATTCTTATAATTAGTAATAAATTCGAATAATTAGTAATAAATTGCAACAATTAGTACTAAATTGCAACAATTAGTAATAAATTGCAACAATTAGTAATAAATTGCAACAATTGGTAATAAATTGCAACAATTGGTAATAAATTGCAACAATTAGTAATAAATTGCAACAATTAGTAATAAATTGCAACAATTAGTAATAAATTGTAATAATTAGTAATATATTGCAACAATTAGTAATAAATTGCAACAATTAGTAATAAATTGCAACAATTAGTAACAAATTGCTACAATTAGTAATAAATTCGAATAATTAGTAAAAAATTTGAATAATTAGTAATAAATTGCAATAATTAGTAATAAATTGCAATAATTATTAATAAATTGCACTAATTAGTAATAAATTGCAATAATTAGTAAAAAATTAAAATAATTAGTAATAAATTACAATAATTAGTAATAAACTGCAATAATTAGTAATAATTAGTAATAAATTCAAATAATTAGTAATAAATTCTAATAATTAGTAATAAATTCTAATAATTTGCAATAATTACTAACAGTTAGTGACAAATTCGAATAATTAGTAATAAATTAGAATAATTAGTAATAAATTTGAATAATTAGTAATAAATTTGAATAATTAGTAATAAATTGGACTAATTAGTAATAAATTCTAATAATTAGTAATAAATTTGAATAATTAGTAATAAATTTGAATAATTAGTAATAAATTCTAATAATTAGTAATAAATTGCAATAATTAGTAATAAATTGCAATAATTAGTAATAAATTACAATAATTAGTAATAGATTTCAATAATTACTAATAAATTGCAATACTTAGTAATAAATTGCAATAATTAGTAACAAATTGCAATAAATAGTAATAAATTACAAAAATTAGTAATAAATTTCAATAATTAGTAATAAATTGTAATAATTAGTAATAAATTGCAATAAATAGTAATAAATTACAAAAATTAGTAATAAATTTCAATAATTAGTAATAAATTGTAATAATTAGTAATAAATTGCAATAATTAGTATTAAATTACAATAATTAGTAATAAATTACAATAATTAGTAATAATTAGCAATAATTAATAATAATTAGCAATAAATTAAAATAATTAGCAATAAAGTGCATTAATTAGTAATAATTAGCTATAAATTTATATAATTAGTAATAAATTTGAATAATTAGTAATAAATTTGAATAATTAGTAAGATATTCAAATAATTACTAATAAATTAGTAATAATTAGTAACAAATTTATAATAATTAATAAAAAATCAGTCATAATTAGTAATAAGTTCGAATAATTAGTAAAAAATTACTAATAATTAGTGAAAAATTTAAATAATTAGTAATAATTAGTAATAATTAGTAATAATTAGTTATAATTTGTAATAATTATTAATAATTAGTAATAAATTAGAATAATTAGTAATAATTAGTAATAATTGGTAATAAATTTGAATAATTATTAATAAATTCAAATAATTAGTAATAAATTTGAATAATTAGTAATAAATTTCAATAATTAGTAATAAATTGCAATAATTAGTAACAAATTGAAATAATTAGTAAAAAATTGCAATAAGTGGTAATAAAATCTAATAATTAGTATCAAATCTAATAATTAGTAATAAAATATAAAAATTAGTAATGATTAGTAATATATCTTAATAATTAGTAACAAATCATAATAACTAGTTACGAAATCTAATAATTAGTTACAAAACCCAATAATTAGTAACAAATTCGAATAATTAGTAATAAATTTTAATAATTAGTAAAAAATTGAAATAATTAGTAATAAATTGAAAGAATTAGATGACCGCGGTTGGATAAATCAGCGCAAGAATCTAAATGGATTTGGTTTAAATCTTGTATATATTGAAGGTGATGAAGATTTCTTATCATTTGCATCATCAAAATGAGAATGTTTTTAGAAGGGACAATTAAGTGTCTTGTAAAAAATGTGCTCTAAGGATGTTTGACACATTTGACAACATTGGAGGTCATTTATTTCATTTTGGTTTTCAACCAGATTATGGTATCAACATGGTGAACAGATTTTTAGAGAAGATACTAATAATTTGGTTCTGGATCCAGCACGATTTAAAAATTTAGTACATGATGTGACATGTCTTTCGTTTTAACAAGATGAAACTCAGAATGATATTAATTTAAATACTGAGTTGGAACCAACTCATTTTTATGAGTTGTTAAGGTCCGTTGAGGATTCCTTATATCCTGGTTGCAAGATAAGAAAATTTTAAGTAGTTGCTAAATTTATGGATATTAAATCAGATAATGGAATTTCAAATAGATATTTTGATCATATATTATCTTTGGTAAAAACACTACTATCTGAAGGAAATGCGTTGACTATAAATTTCTATGAGAGCAAGAGGCTGGCTCGTAATATGAGTCTTGGTTATCAGAAGATTCATGCATGTTCTAATGATTGGATGATATATTATGGTGGAAATGAGTTGCTGCATAGTTTTTTGGCATGTGAAAATTGAGATATAAAGAGGCTCAGTAAGGGAAGTCTAGATTGATTCTTGTAAAAAAATTGAGATATTTCCCGCTTACACCCAGATTAAAATATTTAATTATATCTCAAAACATAATGACATTGATGTCGTGGCACAAAACCAATATTCCAACTGGTAAAACCATAAATCATACCTCTAATGGCGATTCATGGAAACATTTTGACCAAGTGCATCTGTCTTTTGCTTTAGAATCCCACAACATGTGATTGGGTATTTCTACTGATAGTTTCTGTCCATTTGGTTCTTACGGTAGTCAATATTCATATTGGCCTATCTTTATTACTCCGTACAATTTATCTCTTTGGATATTGATAGAGGAACCATATATATTTTTGACCTTATTAATTCTAGGAAATATGAAAAAGAATATTGATGTTTATTTGAATCTATTGATTAACGAGTTAAATTCATTATGGAGTAATGGTGTCAATACATTTGATGTTGCTATGAAACAAAATTTCTTACTGAAAGCTGCATTGATGTGGATAATTAGTGACTTCCAAGAATATGACATATTATATGGATAGAGTACACATGGTCCAAAATCATGTATGTAATGTACGAGAGACAACAAAGTGATTATGCTCATCCATGGAAAAAGACCATGTTTTTTCGACTGTCATTGAAGATTCCTTCTAACAGGTCATCCATTTTGAAAAAAAAATATAATTTCAGAAAAGGAACAATTGAAAGAGATGGACCTCCAACAATTATCTTAGGGACAAAGTTAGAATCAATTCTCTCCTCACTACCTCCCATAACATTTGGACAACAATAAACCAACTAAAAATTGATGGCTTTGGTAAAGTACGCAATTGGATAAAATAGAGCATTTTTTTGGGATCTTCCATATTGGTCTTATTCGTTGGTCCATCACATATTGGATGTCATGCATATTGAGAAGAATTGTTTTGATAATTTATTTCATATAGTTTTGAAAACACCATTTAAGACCAAGATAATGTAAATGCACGATTAGATCTTACCCAAATTTGCAGGCGAACAAAACTTGAACTGTTTGAAAATGCCAGATCACAAAATTTAGTGAATTCAAAAGAATCTTAAACACACTCCAATGAGAATAAATTATTATTTTGTTATTGGATTATAGATTTGAGACTTTCAGATGGTTATGCATCCAATTTGGGAAGATGTGTCAGAAATGGTCATATTACGAGATTAAAAAATCATGACTATCATATTATAATGGAAAGAATTTTGCTGATTGGATTTAGAGGTATGTTAAATTATATGATTTGGTATGTTCTAACATATATATCATATTTTTTAGATACATTTATGCAGTGCCAAGTGACTATGATGTGTTAACAAATTACAAGAAGATGTTTTAATTTTATGTAAAGTAGAAAAAATATTCCTGCAGAATTTGTTTAACAGAATGGAACATTTGATATTACATTTTCCACATGAAGAAAAATGTGGAGGTCCAGTACAATTATGATGGATGTACCCTTTCAAGAGATGCATTCATAAATTAAAGATAAAAGTACATAATAAATCATATTTTGAAGGTTCAATTGCAGAAGTTTATTTGAAAGAGGAAATTTATTTTTTCTATTCTCATTAATTTCAATCTGAATATCCCTCAAAACAAAAATATATGGGCCATAATAAGGTAAATGTTAATGATTAAATGGGAAATAAATTATCAGTTTTCAATCAGCCTGAACTTGGTTTTATTGGAGTTCATGAACTTCCAGATGATGAACATAATATATTTCATACATATGTTCGGATCAACTATGAAGAAATGAAACCATTAGTATAGTGAGTGCTCCTATCACTTATTATATATATTTTTATGGTAAATTAATCTTATTTTATTTACAGGTTATATTATAATCATATCAAGAAACAAATTCCAAAAATTACCGTAGCTGCTCTTGAAGAACGTTGGTAAAAAAACTTTTCCTACTGGTTTCAAAAATTGGTAACATAATTTTTTTTCTTTAACATTTAAAATAAATTTATTATCTGTTATATTGATAACTGTTTTACAAATTTTCAGGTATCTCAACATGCTGATAAAATTGATAATCAATTTCATGTATTGAGTAACCCATCATAAACAATGGTTAAATCCTATAATTCATATGCGGTGAATGGTTTTAGATTTCATACACATGCATATGGGGAACAAAAAAACAATGTATAGTGGTGTTTTCTTGAGAGGATATCATCATAGAGAAACTAAAGTTGAATTTTATGGAATGATGGAAGAAATTTTTTAACTATGTTATCTAGGATAACATTAAATAACTATGTTTAAATGTTAGTGGTTGGATACTAAGTGAGGATTTCATGTTCATCCAACCCATGGAATCATTAATATTAAATATAAAAGTATTCTTGGAGTAAATGAACCTTTTTTATTGGCTCATCAGACAAATCAAATTTGTTATTCAAAATATTTTTATACTTCAAGAGAGTTGAGTGATTGGTGGAGCATAATAAAAATTAAATCTTAGGAAAATCAGTTTACTCAAAGTGAACGTGGTTCTGCTATAGTGGAAGGAATTAAATTTTTTCAAGAGATCGCTCAAATCACACCAGCATCACAAAGAGTTTTCTAGGAATATACCCTCGGCTCCATATGGCTTTCTAGGACCTTCAAGCTCACAAAGACCACTTGCCCAAATCCCATTTTATTACCCAACACCAAAAATCCACAAGAATAAAAGGAAACCAACAAGACCAGACATCCCATGGTAACCCGATGTTCAGAACGAGAAAGGTTTCATGGAGTCCTTACCATTCCTATATCTAGATCCCCAAAAATCCTACTCCTTCTACCTTGACACCCCCATATAACAATGGGCACTCTGATAAGCAAGGTTCTATAAAGATCCGACCTTCTTTAATAATATTTTGTCATGAACCAACCTGGGTTGACCCTAAACCGATCCCTGGTCCAATCCATGGAAAGGTATGAGAGGCATTCCCAATCCTCCCGGGCTATCGACAAGCACCAAGGGAATCATTATAGTAAAAATGGGAACAATTTATCCCAATATAAAATAAAAAAAAGTAGTCGAACAATAAAGTATCAAACCAAAATAAATATGGTTTCCAAACTATACATCATTACACTATAATTGAAAATACAAAAAACCGAACAAAAAGGATACAAAAGAAAGACTCAAAATGAACCTCACAACCATGAAATCTCCTTGTGACCCTAAGGGTCACTATCCAATCCATAACCAACCATCGCCTAGGGTGATCGAACTCGAGCCTTAACCTATAGAATAAACGAAAAACAAAGAAGACTATAGGCGTGAGTATTAAAAATTAGTAGGTAAGATCGAATAATTCTATTTCTAATGCATATCAATTAAATAAAGAAACATTTATTTTCAAGTTTAAAATACAATATATAAAAATAGAATTTCAAAACTTTTCATTTTAAAGAATACAAATCATAATTCATTTCCCTCACATTTTCTAAAACAAGCTTCCATTCATGAAGGAGAGTTAGTTTCATAGATAGGATGGGGAAAGGGAACCAAATAGGAAATGTAAATTTTCATGAAAGTTATTTCAAAACATCTATCTTGGAACCTTTTTCACCAAACCACACATCCAAAATTTACCAAGAGAACCAAAAAACCAAGAACAATGAATATAGTCTCATAGCGAGGGAAATATAGAATTGTACTAATGTTGGAGAAATAAGAGACACCCAGGAACTCATAGGATAACTAGAACATACTATACATGTGACTCATCCTGAAGGAATACCCTACCTGATGACATCATAATGCCCAAATGACTGATCATCTCCCTACCTACACTTACTAAGGGGCCTAACCCCATAACAATAATAAAAAAATACCCCTCCTATAGGGAACTAGATAGTGTGTGAACTAGTCTAGTAAAAAATTCATTCTCAAAATTCATCATAGCTATGCTAGGTTCCCATGTCATGTTCACAAAGCAGTGTACCAAAAAAAACAAGAATAAAACCAAACATACAAGCCATCATATAATCACACAAACTGGCACCACCCCAACCTCCTCGAGGAGTAGTCCCTTCCTTAAAATAATTATCACACAAGGGAAGTACCAAACTGAGGAAACTACTATATCATATTCAACCAATAATGCATGTGATTCCCTCCACAAAGGGTTTTCCAATGAAACCATTTCAAAAATTCCAAATGGGCTTCACATCATTTCCACATATCAAACCTTTTCTTGAAAAACCATACATAATCCACTTTGAGAAAAAAATCACATTTATAAATCCATTTAATCCACCCAAACCATAACATAAAGTCCAAACCACATTTACAAGATCCAAATAGGCATTTCATCAAGAAATTTTTGTACAAAACACATTCTAACCATTTCAAAAAATTAAAATCAAGTATAAATCAACTATTTTTACAAAAAAAAATTATTCTAAAAATGATATATCACTATTTAATTACTAAGTAAGGTGAGAAAATCTAGAAAAAAATGTAATATTAAATTTAAAGGAGATATGCAAAGGGATCCTACATCATATGAAGAAACTTTTGGAATTCGGTGCGAAATATAAAACACACCTCAACTTCACCCAAGGAAAGATAGATCAAACCTAAAACATCAAGAATTAACCCAACACTTTAGGATCCAACCCTAAAATCAGAACCCTACCAGCTGGAAAACCAAAACCCCAAATGAGAGGAAGAAAAACCCTAGAAAGAAAGATAAAAAAAAGGGAAAGAATGACTTAAATGATGATTCCTTGAAGAATCGTGGACAAAATCTCCCAAATATTGGTTTCAAAGTGTCCTATGGAAGCTTGTAGGAGCTCCCATGGTTGAAAATACTGAGTGGGAGAGAAAGGGGAGGAAATATGGTTAAATCCTCATAAGGAAAATGGGTAAAAACAAAAATTTTTAATGAGATGGAAAGCCGCATGAGCAATACACATGGTTTGACTAACTGTGAAAAAGCCATGCGATCTCTTCTGGATAAGACTGTATCCTACCACACGGTTTCTGGGATGAGGTGCACAACCATGCACTTGTCATGAGGTAGCTTCTGTCTCACCCAAACACCTTTCTTAAGGTTAGCTGGCCAGGGTGTATGATTACTATAAACTATCCGCCAACTGTGCTCTAGGGTATGCCTACCAAAAAACACCCATTTTCTCAAAAAACTCAATGGGAACCTGAGGGGAAAATCTAGGTCAAAGATAAAATGAAGGAATAACTAAAAAATTGAAACCCATCACACTCAGTTCCAGAGAAAATAATCGAGAACCTACCCCAAACCAGGACCAAAGATGAATCCAAATACCTGTGTGTGACACGTAGAGCCATCAAGAAAGTTAGTGGGAGAGAATAATAATAAGAATAAAAGAAAGGAAGAAACCTCACAACCTAAGGAAAAAATAAGCTGAAGAAAGTTCCTAATGAAGTTTTTGAAGACTGGATGAAAAATAAATCTGATAAACAACTAGGGGTTCCAAAAATTGGAATTGACCCAGTAGAGGTTAATGATTTAAAGGTTTATGCTATCGACACCTTAGAAGAAGAATCTAAAAAGAAAAAGAAAAATAAGATACTCTTAAAAGATATCATTTGTGAAATTTTTTTAAATATGTAGAATTTTCTTCTTATAAGGTTGTTCTACCTTATTCTCAAACTGGTCAAGAAAACCTAGATTTTGGGTTAGTTATTCAAGAAACATCAGTAGTCCACACTGATGTTCCCTCAATCAAAGACAAGTGAAAGGAAAAAGTTCTTGATGAATAATTGGTCCCAACTATTATTACTGAAAAGCAATCGTCAATGGATTCACTTAGAAAAGGAATTCCCATAATATCTTGAAAACTTGAAGAAGAACATAATAATTCTGCTGATGAGGAAGTTGAATGGGAGAAGAAAGAATAAAAAGATGAATATAAGAAAGAATATAAATAACTTTATTAAGAAAAAGAAGGTGAATAAGAACAAGAAGAAGAAGAATATAAACTTGTTAAAGAAGAAATTTAATTTGAACAAGATGAAGAAGAGGTTGTTGAAATATAAGAGGAATAATAAGATAAAGAATAAAGTGATGAGAAAGAAACTTAAATTGAAAAATTGTTGAAGTCATCCTTATTAATATCACCCTCAAGTTTTCCCTCAAAATCTAATATAAATGAGAAGTTATAAATCTTTGAGGAAGAATCCTCATCAGTAGAAGAAGCAGAGTCATCATCTAACAAAGATTAGGAAGATAAAAATTCAAAGACTAAACCTTCTGATAAATCTGACACTGATTATGTGAATATCATGGAGATAACTGATGATATAGTTGTTCTGAATAAATATGACATGCTGATAAGGAAGTATTAAATGTGTATAAGAAGAAGGTAAAGATATATGACGTTAGAACCAGTAAAAAAAAGCTTTCTCAGCCTAATCCAGAGCTATCAGACTCTACTATAACAATTTCACAAAATGGTTTTGACTATATTGTTTAATATTTGAAAAGGTTGGAAGGTATTATCCCTTATTTCCTAATACTTGAAGAAAAAACCCATCTTATCCAAGACAATGTTACTCAAAAATTAGACATAATAAAAGTTTTGATTGAATATATGATTCGTATTGAGGTAGAACTAAAGACCTTACAAGTAAGTTCTTAGAACAGCAAAAGGTATTGCTATTCAATGGTGAAATGGTCCAATGAAGTTAACGCCAATATTCAATCTCATGATGATCAGATTCAAGAAATGAAAAATTTTATGGTTGAGTCAGCATATTCATTCAATCAGTTATCAAAATGTGTGGCTAACCGAGTGAAGTTTGGAGAAGAATTCAGAGATCAAACTAATGATTAGACATAATAAGTAAATACCTTAAATACTAAGATATGAGACATAAATCTAGAAATTTCAATATTATGTTTATGTGAAAATGAAATTTTTGTACTCAAGGAACAAAACAAAGAACTTATCAAAGAAATTAAAAAGATGAAAGCCAAATATCATATTATGGAAGACAAAGAGGAGAATCTAGAGAAGGGTCGAAAAGAGTTTAAGAAGATAGAAACATTTTTAAAAAAATATGTGTAGAAAGATTAATTTTCTTTTTGAACTCTTGTTATATATTTATATTTTTTTTTCAAACATTTGTATCTTGTGTTTATGAATGGATTAATTTTTCATCCAAATATAATTGTCTAATTTTTTTTCCAATACCGATTGGTTGAATGTTCATTAATATCTTTTTGGATGATTAGTTAATTAATTATATTGTTTCATACATTTTTCTATTCACTAACATTTTAAGTACATCATACTAAGTCCACAATTCTTTATAAAAATCAAAATGGGGGAGATATTTTTTATAATTTTTATAGAAAGAGGGATATAGTTTTAAATGGGTAGATTTTTAAAAAAAAGAGAAGTTGTTATAAAAAGGGGGAGAATATGATCCTCAAAGAGGATATATTTCTAAGGGGGATAAGTTTTCTTAAATAAAGAACTATTCTATTACTCTACTGTACTAAAAATTGTATTCAAAATACTTATAAAATCAGGGAGAGTTAAGTATCAAAGTATAATTCTGAATATGAAGTGTTTTTAAAAAACAAGTACTGTATGTTTTTATAGTTATTTTTTCATTTATGTTTTGGGTTTGTGATTTCAAAAAAGGGGATATTGTTGATTCCGAAGTCTTCTTTTAACTTTTCTTTTTTTCTTTTGTTTTGGAAATCATAAACACCTTCTTACAACATCTTTACTAAAATTTCATTTCCAAAAGTTTTTTGTATGTTTTTGAAGAAAAAAATACTTTTTACCATATTTAGAAAAAGTTATAAAGTATTGCAAAATTAAACTTTACATTTTTTATTATGATCATAATAATGAGTATGTGTCTAGTAAATCTGACTCACCTTTATCAAACAAAAAGTAAGACTTTAGTTATGTCCCTCATACTAACAAAATTCTTGATAATCAGAATGATACTGGTAGCAATGAAAATCATACTGATACTCATAAATGTTATTATAATGACATTTATAAGGAATTTCTTCAGAATGACTTATGTTTATAATCGGGATATAAATGAATTGTTTCTAATTTATTGAAAATATTTAACACTATAATGGTGTTAACCAATATGATGTTGGACATTCAATTACGATGATGTGTCAAGAACCAACTATTCGAATCTGTTGCAAAAAATTCAGAAATGTGACCATTGGAAGCTTGCCTATAAATACTAGGCCATTTGAAGTGTTTGAAGATAGTTGATTTCATTCAATCTCAAATTTTCGGAAGAATAATTAGTGTGAACATCTCATTCTTAATCTTTTTATTTATTTTGAGAGAGTCATTCTGAAGAAAACCTTGTGAGGTTGTCTCATTAATAAATTTTTTTTATTGTTATCTGCATCTATTTGTTGTGATTTTGATCGAGGGATTCCAAGGATATGAAGACAAAGAATACGATATATGGACTGAGGGATCACAAGGATAGTGAGACAGAGAATTTGATCTATTGTATTGATGGATTATAGGGCAAGGATGATAGAGAATCTGATATTCATATCAAGGGTTTCCATGTGTAGAAAGATGAGCTGATCTCCTTATAAAGGGATTTCCATGGTTAAGAAAGGCATACTTTCCTGTAAGTATTAAACAGGGGATACCTTTAGCCAAGTTTATTAGCTACCATTCTCTTTAGGTTAAAAAAGTTTTACCTTTTAAATATCTTGTAATTCATTCTTACATTTTTTAGCTATTTTATTACTTGTTAATTAATATTTTTTATATTTTATTGTGCATGTTTATGATTGTATTATCATAATAATCCTGAATATGATAAATATTATTAATCATATTTGATGAGAATATGATACACTCTGATATAATAAAATCTTTTGTTATTATGATATGCGTACTTTGATATTATCAGAATCAATCTAATTATAATGATCTGATAAACATACAGACTTTGATTCTGATAAAACATACCTTAAAGAGGTTTTTCTAATTTCTTTTTTTAAGTTTTAAAAAAAGTTTTCAACTTATAATTATCCCCATATTTTATATTTATCTATATGAATCTAATTATTATAGTCTTCATATCAATATCCCTGATATTGATATGCAATAATGAGTTATGTAATCTTAAAATATTTTTTTATAAAATAAAAAATGAAAATTAAAGATTTTTTTGGTAGAGAAAAAATATTTTTTCATATTTGATGAGAATGAAAAAATTGTATAGGTGACTCATTTATATTATTTTTTTTATTTTAAAACAACTTATAAAATATATTTTTTAAATATTTTTTCACATGATTTTATAAAATGAAAGGAAAAACATTTTTTAAAACCAAACACATTCTAACCTTTTTTTTTTGTTTTTCAAAAGGTTATCAATTTTATTTTCATTTTCTAACAAATATTTTTTAATATATATGATATAATACATTTTTATAATTAAAATTTTAATATTTGTTTATATGTTAACGATTTAAATTCTTGGTAGAAATAATTTAAGTGACTAAAATTAATTCTCAATTTTCAATTAAATAAATGAAAACCAAGAACTAAAAATCAATAAAAAATAAAAATCATCGGTATAAAATGTAGGATCTAATGGAGAATGTAAATAAAAAAATTATGGATTAAAAAATTGATCAATCAATCAAACAGAATGAAAATAACACCATAAGAGTGAATAATTGTAAAATAAAATGAAATATATATGAGAGTGTGAGTGGTAAAATAAAAATAAAAAATTACATGGGTGTGGAAGTACACAATCAGTCCGAAGGGAAAACAGTTTCTGAAAAATTGCACAAAAATAGTGATTTCCCATATAGTAGTCATGATTCAAGAAGATATATATTAATAATAAACTAAATTTAAAAAAACATTCAATCATATCCCCACACAACTAGCATCCGGCTGGGGTAAAGATTGGGCCGGAGGGAGAGAGGATGTTTTTGGTGCATCATAGGGGGGAAGCAGGGAGGAACCAGAGGTGAAGGGGAGGTAACTCTGGTGGCATGGTGGTTAAATGAGGTGGGGTGGTGTGGAGGAGGTAGAGTCGGTGAGGAGGTAGGGATTGGACTGTGGTAGAAGAAAGGACAAATGCATGTATACAAATCCTAACCCATTCAACAATTATTAGATATGACCTGTTTAATATCTATTTATTTATAACCTGAATCTGAACTTTAATACATATTTGAAACCTCAACCCATTTAAATGTATATATGCACATAGGCTGAGTATTTTGGGTTCAAGATCAAAAACCAAACCAATTTATTAATTGGTTCTAGTCGTAATGACCCATAATCTGGTCCATTTACTAATTAGGCCTTGAAAAAACAACACGTTTATTAATCTGGTTTGACCAGACTGATCCTTACCTGACCTGTTTACTAATTGAGGCCTGAAAAAATATCTCATATATATATAATAATCATTAATTTTAATTAATAAATGCATTGTATTATATTTTTTTAAAATAAACATATAGTATAGCTTAATCGAGTTTAGTGTATTATGTATTATGTCACCTATTGAAGTCTGAACTCGACCATATTATTAATCAGGATTTTAAATTTAGGCCCGTTTAATAATTGAGCCTAAAAAATTAGTCCCTAATGGGGGTTTTTAAGGTGGGGCCTATTAGGTAGAGCGATCCCTTTGACCCATTTTTAGTTCTATTTAAATGCATGTTTATATTTATTGTTTCTAGTTTTTATAATATTTTTTAATATAAAACTCACTTAAAACTCAAACCTAATTATACCGTTTTTATAATTTATTGAAAATAATAATAATTTATATTACATCCAGTTTATATGTAAAGAAAACTATCAAAGAAATAAAATTTACTTATATAGAATTATATCATAAAATCTTGAGGTGTTATAATTATTTTCATTATCCCATTGTATATATCTCTCCAAAAAATGCATCCTCAGAGAGAAGTGGGTGGAGAGAGACTGAGGAGGATTCCATACACATGAGTGATATGATTTGTCATGTATGTCATGTTATATACCAGAATTGATGTTTCCTACAACATGATCATTGTAATGACCTCAAAATTTTATAATATAATAAATATTATTTTATATTTATTATTTTATTACAATCACAAAAAAGACTAATACATTTCATAATAACATTTCACATCATGCATAAATATGGAATGGTACAACTAGGAGTGGTAAAGGGATATAGAATTGGAATAATAATAAATTATCTAAAAAAACTCCAGTCTTGAATTCTTACATCACTCATGACATAAATATCATAAAAATAAAGAGAAGCATTAAGAAAACAATTGACATTGTCAATGGATTCATAAGAACCTTTGTATGTGATGTAGTGAATGATGAAGAGAGAATGATGGTGTATTTATAGGGAAATATGGTCATTAGACATGGGGAACATTGACCAATATTATCGATGGGAATTATTATAATTAATCAATAATATAGTTGGTTATTATTATTGTTGGTTATGTAGAAGCATTTAAGTGACCGTTAAGATTATTTAATGATATAATCAAAATTATACATTTTCCTAAAAATATGTTTTAAGGTAATTTAATTAGTTTTAAATAAAATTTATTTTCATTAATTAATCTTATAAAACAATTTTTAAATGATAATATATTTTAATGAATTCCTATGTAATTTTTTTAATGACCATCCAATTTACTATGTCATAAAAATAGTTCATTTTCAAAAAATAAGAATTTTTTATTTAAAAGTTTTAATTATCATATTTAAAGAATTATTTTAATAAAATAAGTATACTTTTTTTATTCAGTGAATTGAAATTATCTTAGGGTGATTTTATGGTAATTTTATAAAAAAAATTATTTTGGGTTAAAAAGTGAAAATACCATTTTTATGAACTGTAATAAATGTTCTGATATAATTATAATACAATCATGATTTCAAATTTATTAATAATTATTTTTTATCAAAAATTACTTAATGAATAAAATAATACATAATTCATTACATTTATAAACACATGCATAGCATTTTGAAAACCATCATTTTAACTTTTCTAAAAAAACTGTTTTTATGAGTTATATATGTATCATAATTAAAAATGAAAAAATAAAAAGGGTGTTTGAGGTTTGTAAAATACTTAAACAAAATTTAAAACATTTATTATTAACAAAATTATTTTAAATTAAAGAAACCCAAAATTTATTAGCTTTAAATACAAAATAATCATTATTTAATCACTTAAAATCACCCCTCCTCAAGTATAAATACCCCCATCCCCTCCTCACTCTCCCAAAAAAAAAACATTGATCATGATTCCTCTCTAAATTACAATATCAATAGTCTCTCCAAGGTGGTTATAATATTATGATGAGGCTCTCTCAATCTTTAAGAAGTTTCCTCCTAAGGTAAGATATTTCTTCCTCAACTTTTTCAATCCAAGTACTTATTTCATATCAATATTTTGATTCCCAATTTATTGTATTCTCAAGTGTTTTTAAAAACCAGAATTATTTTATATATGATATTTTTTAATTATTGTTTTATTTTCCCTCTCATTAAACCCATTCGAATACTCCTTTTGTGTACCCTTTGTGCTGCCAAAATAAACCCTTGATTTTCCAAGAAATATTATCAATGCATGAACACCCAACCCTATTTTCATTCAAGTGTATTAATTATAATGTATATTTAAACTATTTTTTTTGTAGAAACACATTTATTAAACTCACATAATCTAATATTGGGTTATTAATGATATGAACTTATTATTTTTGATCAATGTGGAACACATAATATTAAACATATGAAGGGTGTGCCCTGATAGTGCTCCAATGCATTGGGTAAAGAATTAATTTCTAAAGATGAAATATTTATGATACCTTGGAGGAATTCCTTGGTAATGATTTATGATTCCTTGGTCAAAATTATTGTTAATATTTTTTACAACACCTTACTGATAAACTACGGTGATATATTTATGAATGTATCAATGTTTATGTTATCACCACATTTACTTATTATGCCTCATGTTATTATCTTCATGCATTTACATTATTCCTCATGTTCTTATGCACATGTTCTTATGTTATTCTTTATGTCTTTCCTATAATTTCCACTTACATTATTTATCCCTTAATGGGATTTATGATCACCCCTTTGAATTTATAAATGTGCCCAAGGAATCCTAAGCAGTGAGATGATCTAGGATGGGAATATAAGGAAGAATTTCAAGAGGATTTAAAAATTTTTAATGTTTATTTTTTATATCATGTATTTCATGTACTATATACCTAGTTTCTAAGACACTAAACCTCAAAAAATACTTCAAAGTTATTAATGTAATATTTTTAAGGAATTATGTTAAAATCTATATATTTAAAAGGAGGGTCACCATAAGCATCATAGAAATATATCAAGTAGAGAAAGGGGAGCCACATTGGATGGATGTAAATTATAATGATATGTGCCTTCTCGATCTGTTACATTGTTAGATTTTTTGTTGGAGATGTTTGGATGAGTGATATATAAATCCTTGATGATTTTGGCTATTAAATTCTAGAATCAGGGTGAATTCATGATGTATAAAGCTTACACCCCATTTAAGTATGTCTCATGGCTGGTGAAGAAAGGTTCATGTAGAATTACATGATGTGTAGATTATTGAGGCTAAATAATAAAATGGAGATGAATTTTAAATGAAAACCAAACCCTAAAATTTAAACAATATGTAAATGGATTACTCACCATGTAATTCCCCTAAGAAGCATTTTTTAAAGGTTTTAGTGCTTGGGTTTTTGTCAAACCATATGCTCTCTCTCATTCCAGGTGGTTATAAGCTCCCCTTTCATACATTTTGAGATTATTTTTTATGGGTATTGGCTCCCGAATTCCTATATCCAATCCATGGTTTATCTATGGTTCCTAATGACCTGATTGTGGATTATAAGTGTTCTTATTCACCCTATGGTGCGTAGTAAGTTGAAAAAGATTATTAGAGTTAAGTAATCCCTATTTTCACTTTATTGTGTGTCATGTAGGAGGGGTTTAATTTTGTTTATCCATGGGTTATGGTTGTGATGGATTAATCAAATATAAATAATTAGTTAAATTGAAGTTGAGGGGAAAAAGGTTAATTCTTCACATGTTTTTATATCTTTTTTATTATCGTGATATTGTGGATTGTATAGGCTTGACGCCCTGCTAAAAATTTTGGCCATTGGGGGATTTTCTTTACGTTGGATGATATGTGTTGTGATTGTTGTGACTGTTGTGTTTTCTGTGATATCACTCAAATATGGAAATTGGATAACCACTCATATTTTGATAATAAAATGGTTTCTCCATAATTATGGGTTGTGTTATAATACCGCTAAATTAAAGTGTAATGTGATAAAATATCCTTTGTAGATATGTAAAAAGATATTGATGTGTTGTGATGTGTGGTCGAACTTGTGGGACCGCAATGTGTGGTTGGGGAATTTGGGGACGGTGGTTTGTTTGTCCATGATTTTGGGGTGGATAGGTGGTTTTATTGGATATTATTTTGAGGTAGTGAGGTGGTTTGTTTGGAAATGATTTTAGGGCAACGAGGTGGTGTTTTATTTGTGATAGATACCTAGGTAGCGATGGAATAAATAATTGGTTAATATTATTTGAAATGACATGGGTTGGTTTGGTTAATGGTATGGAAATGGTTAATGAATAAATAATTGACGAGTTTTGTGGTTAAATGTGATTGATGATAAATAATGAAATGAATTGGCTAGATAATGGGATGTTTTTGGTAATGTGAAATAGGTTTTTGGCTTGTTGTGCAATGTTATAGATTTAGAGGTGGCATCAAAAGTGATGATTTTGTTATTTGGTTTTAATTTTTTTGTGAACTCATAGGTTGGGATTTTGTGTGGCTATATGTATATAATTTTTTTAAGGAACCAAACTTTCATTAATGGAAATTCCTCTTGATATAATTAAATGACTTATTATGGTTATATAAAATGTGAACTTCATTGGTGTTATGTTTCTGGATTTTAAAATACCATTATGAATTGTGACCGTTTATAATATAGTCGTTGAATAGTCATCACATGATTAGTATAAATATAGGGCTTTAACAAATCCAATTTACTCAGACAAAGGAAGCAATGGCCTCATCCTGTAGACTTTCCCCATACGAATCCCATTTGTCAGAGCTTGTAAAGGAGGAAGAGTCATTGGGATTCTCTCTTGACCAATCCCAAGCCGATCTTGAACACATAAAGCTTGAGTAGAACCGACTACAGGAGAAGTGGAAGTTAATAGAGATTACCACCCGAGCGATATTATCCAAGCCACCCCAAGAGTCTATCACCATCTCGCACCTTACCCTAAGGTCTTATGTGGGTGTTATAAAGGGGTATGTAACAAGACCTTAACACTATGATTATTTACATTATTTTTTATATAATAATGAATATACATTCATTTTATTATTGTTACTTTGTAAATTGTTTTTAAAGTGAAAATAATATTTTTAGTTAATATTCAACCAAGAAAACTATTTTGACGAATTAATGGATTTTTGAATTAAATAATATTTTAATAAAATATTATTATTATTTTTAAATTAATTTTTATTAAATATAAATGATCGTATAATTTTATGAATGTAATTGCAATTATTGTTAAGGTTTGAAAGCAGTTTTTGTCAAAACCCATGAATTTTCGATAAATGTCAGTTTTTATTTTAAAAGAAAAAATTCACATATTTAGAAAATTATTTAGAAAAAATGATTATTATTTTTGGAATCAGGAGGTTAAAATTATCCAACGGTGAATTTTTTATAATTTTTTGAGACAGTCAAATTTTTGGGTAAAAATTAAATACCGTTTAAATATATAATGTGTTTTATGACATCATAATGACCCAATAGTGATGTAATAAAATAATATAAACATTATGTTCGGCCAATATATGTTTTACTATTAAAATAATGTGATTTAAGGTTTGTTTGATTTATTTTACAAAGCTTTAGTGGACCCTTCAAGGCTTATAAAACATTTTGTCTTTTTAAATTGTTTTCCTTGTGAGTGTGACTCACCTCTACATAGGAAACCCAATTATTTTAAGAAGTTATTCCATTGGCCTTATAAAATATTTTTTCCAACTCTCATTTTTCAAAATCCATGGGAAAAATCCATGGGCTGGTTTTTGGTTTTGATTAGTTTAATGTGAGGTGTCCCAAACCTAAATAATAAAGAATTACCTCTCCTTTCCAATATAAACCCACCCAAGATCCCACTTCCTCTTCACTCAATGCCTTTGGAGTTCAACAAACCCCTTCCTTAAACTCTCTTAAATCCTCCCAAGGTGCCCCAATCTCCCAAGAAGCCTCTCTCAAGCCTCTCCCAAGCCTTTGGGATCACACTTCCAAGTAAGGGATTTCTTCCTTTCTCATTTTTGTCCAATTTTCATTAAGTTGTTATGCCATTTTTTTTTCAATTATGAATGTTGGGGTATGATTTTTAACCTTCACCACACATACCTCTTTATGTTTGGATAATGGGATACACCTTTATATCTCATTAATTCCTCCCATGTACACCTGTTACCATGCTGAAATTCCGTGAGGGATTTCTCTCTCCTCTTTTACATCCAAGTAATTATTTTGTATTATGCATCCAAATTACATTACTTTTGTTGGGAAATGTACCTATATGACCCCCTTACTGTCCATTTCATGTAAATATGATGAGACAACCATTTATCTCTCATAAACCATTTTCACTAATCCTTATGTCACGTCGTTATGTTGCCGAAATTGCACCGCATTTTTCCAAGCCAAGATCATTGTGTAGTGAATACTATACCCATGTATCTATCAAGGGTATTCACCTTTATGCACATATACATATTGAATGGTACTTTCATATATTTATTACACATTACTTAATCTTGTAATAACTTATTATTTTGATTGATTCCATGTTATATGATCCTTGTGGCACACTTATGCATGAAATGAAATGATTAAGAAGGGTGCACCTTTGTAGCGCTTTAATGCATTGGGTAAAGTATAGTATCATGATACGTCATGTGAAATGGGTTTTGAATCATGATAATTAAAGTGTAATGAGGTTTTACTCGTGCTTCATGTGTAATTATGGTTTACTCATGCTCCATGTGCAATGAGTCTTGGGTTATGCTAATTCCATGTTATGTGTTGTTGCCACATTTCCATATTATGATTATCATGATTTATCATTCCTTTATGTTAATGTTTCTATTTTGATTCATTGATATGAATATTGTCTAACATGTATTATATTCCTCATGTTATTCCATGTTTATTCCCTTACTAGGCTTTATAGCTCACCCTTTTCTTATGCATGTCCTCAGGTTATCCGATGCAATGCTAAGTATGATGGAATGTAGTGGTTATGTAAAGGAAGTTTTCAATAAAGATGTTTTATTTCATGTTTTAAGTTGTTATGTAATGATACTAAGCCCCAAAGACACTATAACTCTCGATATTTTATGGTTTATCAAGTGAATTTTATGTAATAAATCATGTTTAAGTGTGTAATAAAGAGAAGGGTTGTTATAGTTGGTATCAAATGACAGGTTTAGTTATTTTTGGGATTAGGATTAGAAAACCCTAGTGAAGACTTAGAGATAAGAATAAGTATAAAAGCATCCCTAAGTTTTTGTGAGTATTTATTTAGTGGTTTATCAAGAAAATACATCACTGTCTGGATAAGAGCAGGTAGAGGTGGATCTGGCACAGATGTATCCTAGGGGTAAAACCCAAAAAAACCGCTTTGAACTAGACTCAAATGGGAACTGGTGCATGACAATGAGCCTTGTTTCACTCTTGGTTATGACACTCCTGGGGGATATTCTTTGGTAAATTCACAAGCTTAGTATAAACCATTATTAAGGGACTTAAAAAAATTCCCCTTAGAATATATCTTAGAAAGTGGATCATGGATAACATAGATTGAAGCCTATAGATTCATAAATTAAGGAAATAAAATCTATTTATAAGTCACCATTTTTGTCCTTGGATTACTCTTTATGTGTTACCCCTATAATTACTTTTATTCCAGCCAATGTCCGATAATAAGAGGACTCAGGATAACAACCGATGTGAAGATCAATGTGATGACTATGTTAATGAGATTACCAATCTGATGGGAGTAGGAATCGTGAACTTTGTCATGCTACTCTCTCAGTTAATTCAAGATTTTAATAGAAACATGGGTCAAGAGGAACGTTCAACCCCCCCCCCCCCAATAAAAAAAAATTTGCTATTGAGAGCTTCATGATACAAAGCCCTCCTACTTTTAATGGATTGTTTGATCCCTCAATCGCCGAATAATGGATCAACTCTATTGAAAATATCTTCTCCATCCTTTAATGTTATGAATAGGATAATGTTATTCTGGATTCTTAACGTATGGAAGGTGAAGCTGATCAATGGTGGAAATTGATAAAAAATATGAATCCTGAGGAGGATATTGAGGCATTAGAATGGAAGTATTTCCAGAATATGTTTTTTGATAAATATTTTCCGCGCACCCTCCGGCTTAAGAAGGAAAGGGAATTCCTTGCCCTCAAGAAAAAAGATGACGAATCTGTCAGAGCGTACAAGGAAAAATTCACAAGGCTTGCACGATATGCCTTTTAATTTTACGTTACCCCTGAATGCAAGGTTGAACACTTCTTTGGTTGGCTGAAACCTAGCCTGCAGAAAGCCCTGGTGATCCGTGACTTCGACAGCTATGAGGAAATTATCTGATGTGACCTCAAGGTTGAAATAGAGACTGGGGAATCTCAGGGGTATCATGGGGATAAGAAGAGTAGGGTGGAATTCAATTTTTGTGGTCCGATGGATAAATCCAATGGTGTTAAGAAGATCCAGCACCCCACTTTCCAAATATGCCGAAAGAAGTACCCCAGAAATTGCCTGAAGGGGACGAGGAAATGCTTTAGGTGTGGAAGAGAAGGGAACCTAGCTGTTAACTACTGACAAGAAAAACCCACAGCTGCAATAGAGGAGAGTAATGATCCATTTGAACATCAACATGTTGTTCATTGCTACAACTATAAAGAACCAAGGCATCTTGTAAATTAGTGCCCTAAGCCAATGGTTTTCGAAGGCAACCAACAACCTCTAAAGCAGTAAGGGAGAGATTTTTCCATCACTACTGCTGAAGTGAACCCCGAAAACGAAGTGGTGATAGGAACACTGGTTATTCATTAAATAATAGCAGACATACTTCTTGATTCAGGTTCTATGCATTATTTTATATCCCAAAAGTTTAGTAGAACAATCCCAACACCACCGAAAATCATGGAAGTAAAGATGCCGGTGAGTATAGAAAATGGGGAAATCATTGCATCCCATGAATATAACTCCCCCCATGTCATAATCGGTGGATTGAACCTCCCGAAGAACCTCATCATACTCCATTTAGTAGAATTTGATGCAATTATTGGCATGGATTGACTTTCCTTATATAGGTCCAACATAAATTTTCATGAGAGGGAAATCACTCCCCATGTAGAGAATCAACCCCCAATTCAGTACAAGTGAAAGGAGGAATATGAATCTTCTTTAGCTCCATCATCTCAAGCGTGGATATTACTGCCCCATGAGAACGCATATCTGGCTCAGATGATCGATTATAAGGAGGAAACCATCCTTGAAGACATGCCTATTGTGAGGGAATTCACTGAAGTGTTTCCTGAGGAATTGCCTGGTATTCCTCCTAGAAGTGATGTTGAATTATAAATTGATCGTATACCTAGGTCATTTCCAATATCCAAGAATTCATATAGAATGGTTATTGTGGAGCTTGAGGAGCTGAAGAAACAACTACAGGAGAATCTGGATAAAGGGTCTATATGCCAAAGTGCTTCACCATGGGGTGCACCAGTCCTCTTCGTCAAGAAGAAGGATGGGTCAACGCGCCTTTGCATCGATTATCGTGAGCTTAAAAAAATCATGATAAAGAACAAGTATCCTCTCCCATGAATTGATGACTTGTTATATCAGCTACGTTGAGAACAATGCTTCTCCAAGGTGGATTTGCGGTCTAGATATTATCAAGTAAGGGTGAAGAAGGAAGATATCCCCAAGACTTCTTTTCGTACAAGATACGAGCACTATGAATTCAAAGTAATGCATTTTGGAATCACTAATGCTCCAGAAATATTCATAGACTTAATGAATATAGTCTTTAGGGATTACCTAGATAATTTTTTGTAGTCTTTATAGATAATATTATAATATACTTCAAAACCAATGAGGATCATGAGGAGAATCTAAGAACTGTACTAGAGACCTTGCAGAAGGAGAATCTCTTTGAAAAGTACAACAAGTGTGATTTTTGTTTGAAGGAGGTTTCATTCTTGGGCCATATCATCACAAGCAATGGGATATCTTTGGATCCCTCCAAAACAGATGTAATTGAGGGATGACCGAGGTCAATATCGATAAAGAATATCCGTATCTTCTTGGGGTTAGCTAGATATTATCGACAATTTGTGAGAAATTTCTCACGATTGTCCAACCCTCTTACCAATATAACTCGGAAGGGATTAAAGTTTTCTTGGAGTGATGAATGCGAAGAAAGCTTCAAAGAGTTAAAAAGGAGGATTATCACTGTGATCGTGCTCACTTTACTCACAAGTGGAGAACTTTTTATGGTATTCAGTGATGCTTCGAAGAAGGGCCTGGGCTGTGTGTTGATGCAAAATGACAAAGTCGTTGCCTATGATTTAAGGAAATTGAAAGTCCAGAAGTAGAATTATCCAACACGAGATTTGGAGTTGGTTGCGGTGATCTTCGTTTTAAAAATTTGGCAACATTATCTCTTTGGGTAGAATCATGAAATATATATAGACCAAAAAATCCTCAAGTATATATTCACACAGAAAGAGTTGAACATGCGCCAATGAAGATTGTTAGAGCTGATCAAAGACTATGACTGCTCAATCCATTAACACCCTGGGAAAGCGAACAATGTGGAAGATTCCCTAAGTAGAAAGGACCCAGCAATTATATCATTGATGATAATTGAGAAGGATCCAATCTTCTTAGACTTGATGAAGATGGACATGGGAATCATAAATAAGGGAACATCATCAATCCTTTCACAAATGATTGCTCAACCATCTCTTTTGGAAAGGTTAAAAGATGCTCAAAAGGATGATGTGAGAATTTAGAAGAAAGTGGAAGTTATAAGAAGAGATAAATTCTCGGAGTTCAATGTTAATGAAGAAGGAATTGTTAGATTTGGGAAAAGATTATGGGTTCCATAAAGTTTAGAGCTAAAGAAGGAACTTTTGGATGATGCACAAAGTTCAAATTTATCTATTTACCCAGGAAACACAAAGATGTATCGAGATCTCCTAGAGCATTATTGGTGGGATAATATGAATAAGGAGATCTCTGAATTTACATCAAAGTGTCTGGTGTGTCAGCAAGTGAAGGCTGAGAGACAAAAGTCTAAGGGGATGATTCAACCATTACCCATACCAGCATGGAAATGGGAGAACATCATAATGGACTTTGTCACTGAACTTCTAAAGACATCCAAAGGCAACAATGCAATCTGGGTTGTTTTGGATCATCTTACAAAGTCTGCACACTTCATTGCAATTCAGGAGGATTTCTCATTGGATCAACTAGCACTGACATACATTAGGGAAGTGGTAAGGCTGCATGGAGTACCACTATCTATTGTATTCGATCGAGATCCAAGATTAACCGATAAGTTTTGGAACTATCTTCAAAATGATTTGGATACTGAAATGAACTTCAGTATAGCCTATCATCCTCAAACTGATGTCCAATCTAACCAGAATATCCAAACACTTGAGGATATGTTGAGAGCATGCTCAATGGACTTTAAAATAGGATGGGATCAACATCTTCCTCAGGTTGAATTCTCTTACAATAACAGTTTCCACTCAAGCATCTTAATATCACCTTATGAAGGCCTATATGGGAAGAGGTGTAGAACACCGACATGTTGGGATGAATTCAGTGAGCGCAAGCTGCTAGGACCAGAAATGGTCGAAAAAATGGTGGAGAAGGTGAAAATTTTTCAGTAGTATATCAATGCAGCCCAGAGTCGACAGAAGAGTTATGCAAATAACCATCGATGAGATCTTGAGTTTAAAGTTAGATACATGGTATTTCTATGAATATCTCCATGAAATAATTTCATGAGGTTTGGAAAGAAAGGGAAGTTAAGTCCTAGGTACATCAGCCCCTTCGAGATTCTTAATCGTGTTGGGGTTGTGGCCTATCGACCAGCACTTCCCCCTACCATGGAAAAAGTACATGATGTGTTTCATGTATCACTCTTAAGGAAGTACATACCAGAACATACACATATACTCTCTTTAGAGGTAGTACAACTAGAGGATGATCTTTCTTATGAGGAGCAACCTATGAAGATCTTAGATCATAGTGAAAAAGTTCTACAAAATAAGTCATTTCCCCTCGTCAAGGTGTTGTGAAAAAACCACAAGTTTGAAGAAGAGACATGGGAATTAGAGGAAGTGAATAACAAAAGTTACCCAAATTTGTTTTAGAGTGGGGAAAGGAAATTTCGAGGGAAAAATTTCTTAAGGGGGGAAGATTGTAACGACCCAAACTTTCATTAATGGAAATTACTCTTGATCTAATTAAATTTCTTATTATGGTTATATAAAATGTGAAATTCATTGGTTTTATGTTTATGGATTTTAAAATACCATTATGAATTATGACCTTTTATAATATAGCCATTGAATAGTGATCACATGATTAGTATAAATATAGGGCTTTAACAAATCCAATTTACCCAGACAAAGGAAGTGATGGCCTAATCCTGTAGACTTGCCCTGTAAGAATCCCATTTGTCGGAACTCAGAAAGGAGGTGGCATCATTGGGATTTTCTCTTGACCAAGCCCAAGACAAGCTTGAACACGTCATGCTTGAGTAGAACCGACTATAGGAGAAGTGTAAATTAATAGAGATTACCACCCGAGTGATGTTATCTGAGCCACCCCAAGAATCTATCACCATCATACACCTTACCCTTAGGTCTTATATAGGTGTTATAAGAGGTTATGTAACAAGACCTTAACACTATTATTATTTTCATTATTTTTTATATAATAATTAATATACATTCATTTTATTATTGTTACTTTGTAAATAGTTTTTAAAGCACAAATAGTATTTTTAGTTAATATTCAACCAAGAAATCTATTTTGACGAATTAATGGATTTTTGAAATAAATAATATTTTAATAAAATATTATTATTATTATTATTAAATTACTTTTTTATTAAATATAAATTATTGTATAATTTTATGAATGTAATTGTAATTTTTATTTAGGTTTGAAAGCAGTTTTTGTCAAAACCCATGAATTTTCGATAAATGTCAGCTTTTATTTTAAAAGTAAAAATTCACATATTTAGAAAATTATTTAGAAAAAATGAATATTTTTTTTTAATAAGGATGTCGAAATTATCCAATGGTGAATTTTCCATAATTTTCTAAGACAGTCGATTTTTTTGGGTTAAAATTAATTACCATTTAAATATATAATGTGTTTTATGACATCATAATGACCCAATAGTGATGTAATAAAATAATATAAACATTATGTTCGGCCAATATATTTTCTACCATTAAAATAATGTGATTTTGGGTTTTTTTGATTTATTTTACAAAGCTTTAGTGGACCCTTCAAGGCTTATAGAACATTTTTTCTTTTTAAATCATTTTCCTTGAGAGTGTGACTCACCTCTACATAATCAACCCTATTATTTTAAGAATTTCGTCCATTGGCCTTATAAAATATTTTTTTCCACTCCCCTTTGAAAAAAAAAACCATGGGAAAAAACCATGGGCTGGTTTGTGGTTTAGATTAGTTTAATGTGAGGTGTCCCAAACCAAAATAATAAAGAATTCTCTCTCCTTTCCTATGTAAACCCACCCAAGCTTCTACTTAATCTTCACTAAAAACCTTTTTAGTTCAACCAACCACTAAACTCCTCTCTCTATAATCCTCCCAAGGTTCCCCAATCTCTAAATAAGTCTCTCTAAAGCCTCTCCCAAGCCTTTGAGATTGCACTTCCAAGTAAGGGATTTCTTCCTTTCTCATTTTTGTCCAATTTTCTTTAAGTTGTTATGCCATTTTGTTTTCAATTAAAAATATTAGGGTATGATTTTTCACTTTCCCCACACTTACCTATTTATGTTTGGATAATGGGATACCCCTTTCTCTCTCATTAATTCCTCCCATGTACACCTGTTACCATGCCAAAATTCTGTGAGGGATTTCTCTCTCCTCTTTTACATCCAAGTAATTCTTTTGTATTTTGCATCTAAATTCCATTAAGTTTGTTGGTACATGTACCTATATGACTCACTTACTGTCCATTTCTTGTACATATTACAAGACACCCATTTCTCTCTCATCAACCATTTTCATGAATCCTTATGTCACGTCGTTATGCTGCCGAAATTGCACCGCATTTTTCCAAGCCATGATCATTGTGTAGTGAATACCATACCCATGTCTTTGTCAAGGGTATTCACCTTTATACACATATACATATTGAATGGTACTTTAATGTATTTATTCCACATTACTTAATCATGGAATAACTTTTTATGTTGATTGATTCCATGATATATGATCCATGTGGCACACTTATGCATGAAATGAAATGTTTAAGAAGGGTGCGCCCTGATAGCACTCCAATGCATTGGGTAAAGTATAGTATTATGATACATCATGTACAATGGGTGTTGAATCATGCTAATTCAAGTGCAATGAGGTTTTACTTGTGCTCTATGTGTAATGAGGGTTTACTCATGCTCCATGTGCAATGAGCCTTGGCTCATGCTAATTCCATGTTAAGCATTGTTGCCACATTTCCATGTTACGATTATCATGCTTTATCATGCATTTATGTTCATGTTTCTCTTGTGATCCATTGATATACCTATTGTATAACATTTATTGTATTACTCATGTTATTCCATGTTTATTCCTTTACTGTTATTTATAGCTCACCCTTTTCTTATGCATGTCCTCAGGTTATCCCATGCAATGCTAAGTACGATGGAATGTAATGGTCTTGTAATGGAAGTTTTCAATAAAGATGTTTTATTTCATGTTTTAAGTTGTTATGTAATGATTCTAAGCCCCAAATACACTATACCTCTCGATCTTCTGTGTTTTATCAAGTGAGGTTTATGTAATAAATCATGTTTAAGTGTGTAATAAAGAGCAGGGTTGTTATAATTTTATATTCTTTGTTATTTTTATATGCACCCCAACCACGTCGAGCATCATGTGCCAAAACCTGCATAGTCACACAAGTGGTGTTTTTCTTAACATCGATGAAGATGATGAATGAATGGTTACCTGATATTTACCATTATCTCTTTTAGGAGAGGTAGGTATTGCATAGTATATAGTAGATATAGTTATTTTAGTGAATTAGATGGTGGTTGTGATAGAACATGTGTTTTTGAGTGAGATATCACTATGATTTTGGGGCATATTCTGGTGGGGGCTATGCATGGTGGGAGGAGGGAATGAGGCTTATATCCTACTTGTTAATGATACCATACTACTATGGTCATAGAAGTGGTTGTGTTTTCTCCCAAGTGTTTTCAGGTGAGGTGTGATGTGGTTATGCTGGTGATTATACGGGTGTCGACACAAAGTCATAAAGGGGGTGTTGTTCCCAACATCCAGTGAGGAGGAAGGATAGTTGGGTACCCGATCTTTCCCACTCTGTCTTTTGGGTGAGGTAGGTATTTCCCAAGATGTTATGGTCTGAGGTCTGTTAGTGCATTAGATTGTGGTTGTGATACCCCAGGGTTTTTTTTGGGTGAGATGTGATAGCCCATGTATTTTTGGGTGAGATATGATTATTCTTATGGGGAGAATTCTAGTGGGGGTCATTCATGGTAGGATGAGGGAACCAGGTTTATGTCCTACATGTTAATGATACCCTAGAACTTTGGTTATGATAGTGGTTGTGTTGTGGCCCGGGTGTTTTTGGGCCAGGTGTGATGTGGTTGGGCCTGTGGGGTAGTAACCCCATGTGTCTTTAGTCGAGGTGTGTTGTGACCATGCTTGTGGGGTAGTGTGGTATACCGAAGATATGGGAGTGCCATGACACACCACATTAGGGTGTGTGAGCATAATACTAGTAGGAAAGCAGTGTGGGGGTACCCTTATCGATGTGATTCTTATTATATTATATTACTTGGATTGTGTTATTTGGTGAGCATGCCCGGGTGATGTTGAGGTTGATAGTTTACTTGTTTAGGTGCTATTGGTTTTTCTATTTTCTCATGGGTGCAGTAGTGTACTCTTTTCACATGTGCATGAGAGACTGTGTTCTTCCTAATGAGTATACTTATATTCTCACCCTACATATATAAACTGTTTTGAAGTTACCAAGAAGATTACATGGACTGTGATGGACATTACTAGCTCAGAACTTTGGATCACTACTATGTCACTGCCTTAGCTTTTCTTTTGGGTATTTACTTTGGATACTTTTATCTGTATTAGTTTTATTTATACATACATATGGGATGGTTTTGGTTTCTTTTATGTTATTTCATGGTGTTTTCTGTGGATGATTTTTCTTATCTTTTGATCCTATTTATAGTATAGAGGGTAATGCTTCCCATACATAATATTTGTATACCCTCAGTGCTAGTCGCCAACCCAGAGCCTACTAGAGGTGGAACTCATGGGTCATTATCTATCTCCCCTCATTGTGATGTCTTTGGAGGTAGGAGAGTAGCATAAATAATATCCTAAGGTATTCGATCCATACAAAGGATATGTTTCAGGTTTACAATGAAGATGAGGAATAAGTCATCATGGGATAAACATATGCTAGTTTCCTGACATACAAGAATGATTTGAAATCACATTCATGATATTTATATTTTCCTCGATGGAGTATATATGAGTTGGGAGAGTTATAATAAGTAATTATTAGTTAATACTACTATAGAGTATGAGTATATTTTATATTTTGATGCATTTGAAGAAGTAGTTTGGATACACAACTTTATACAAGAGCTTGATGTGGTATATAATAGTAAAGATGTTATCACACTGTATTAAGATAATACTATAGTGGTGGTTATAGCAAAGGATTCAATTTCACATCAATGTATTAAACATATACATTGAAATTATCATCTCTTGAGGGAGTTTTATCAAAGATGAGAGGTCACAGTAAGAAGTGTATCCATAGAAAATAATGTTTTGTGGTTGTTGACTAAATTATTATCTTAGTTGAAGCATGAATATAATGTGAGAGCTAGCAGACTAAAATTTTTTATCAGTTGGTTGTAGTGAAAGTGAGAGTCTATTGGATTTTTTCCCTAGAACCAACAAAATTAACACTATTTATTACATATATATTCAAATACAATAATATTAATAAATATCTTATCACATTATGAGTGTTCTGTGTAACATTGTTGTGATAATATTCTTAATGTATTTGTTGCGTCTAAAGGTTATATAAATTCTACACTATAATGAAATAAATGAAGTAGTATGCTAATATTATTAACCATATATTCAATGTTCTATATGAAATCTATTTGACGAGACACAAATGATGTTTTGACTATCAGGTGTTGGATGCTCTCTAGTAGATGAAGCTTCTTCTCATGAAGTATAATCTCCAAGAAGGGGGGTTATGAAGGTATACCCGCCAATTAGAATTATATATTTTATATATGCCATTGGATATTCCTATATGCAGATGTATGTATGGGTCCTTAGAATTGATATTTTTATTAATATATATCATTAATTGGGTACTTTGATATATTGTCGAAAACCATAACGACATATACCCAAGATGATGAAGTATGATACATTGGGTGCATCATAAGTGATATAAAATTTATTGAATAAGAAAACCAATAATTTTTCCTATCTCAGTTAATATATGTATATATCTCAGTATCATTTATTAAAATTAGACTACCTAATTAAGTTCATGTTTATTGAGGCTTATCAACGATTTTATTTTAGGTAGTCAAAGAAAGATACATCAAGAATATAGGTTGGTGACACACATATGCACTCTATTTGATTACATATCGAGAAAAATAGATTCTATTACACGGTAGGTGTTCGTAAGATGTTGATGTGATTACAAAATTAACTTATTTCTTAATGAGTTCCTTAATGTGTTACTAGATGCTAATCTTGGAATTTAGGCCAGTTCACTTAATAAAACTGAGAAAAAGTACTTTAGGTTCACAAACCAATTGTATCAAAAATATCAGATTAATTTTTTTTTGAATTTAATATTTATAATGAACATTATTCTCAAGACCAAGGAATAATAATTATTCAGGTTATGTTGATAACATTAATTCAATCACCTTATTCGATTTTAGAATATATATGATTTGAATATTAAATAAATATTTATCCACTAGTTATTGAATATAATATTTACTTATTTATTTAATGAATAATATAATGTTATTTATTTATTTAAATAATTATTTATTATTTTGGGTTCAATAAATGTTGAGGAGGATTGGATGGCTGAGTTAATCTTCTGATGAAACAATGTATATTATTTAATATCATTTAAATAAATATTAATTAATTAATTTAAGAAATGATATTTAAATATATGTGAGTTGGTGCATGTCATGAAGTATAATAATAATAATAATAATAATAATAATTTATTATTTGATTTGAGGTTTACTTATAATAAACAATAAGATGGAGGATCTATGTGTAAAAAATAATTGTTTAACCCTAATTATATAGTCTCAATTATACCATTTTTAGGGTTATGTGAATAGTTGTTCATATCATATTCTCTATATATAATTCTATCAAACTAAATATAATTTCTAAAAAATGCTCTCAAGAACAAGAGGTAGTCTTCCTTCTCCCTTTCAATACTGAGAGAACACAAGAAATAATTCTTCAAGCTTAGAGGAATTCTTATTGAGATAAAAAACCAATGTGGATATTCATTTTATACCACTATGATAGTTCCTAAAGTTCCAATGATGATGTCTGCGATACATGGAGCACATGCAGATACTGCTAGAGGAGTTCTGCTTTGGATTCTACACCACAATGATGATACAAAATAGGATACAAATTTGATCATCAAAGATGAAAGAATTATCAAGTTAAGGTAATTATTATTATAAATTAATTATAAATTAAAAGTGAAAAGATCCTCCCTATGAATATTTAGGGTTTTAATTCATCAAGTTATTTAGATTTATCCTAAGAAATTGATAAAAAACATTATTGGGAAAGATCTCAAACTCTTACATTACATCCTTGAACCTTCAAGAAGCATATTACCTTAGGTTATATCATATCAATAAACTTGGTGACATCATTAAAAAATGATTACTAGGCCCATGGATCTAATTTTTATGCCACATGATTATATTTCACAATATCTACATCTCATCTTGAGGGGTATTCTTCTCTGGTTTTCTCTTTTATGACTCTTTCAATTCCAAGTTATGGAAAATTGATGTGGGTGTTAGAGTATTTTTCATAGTTAGATATTTATTATACGATTAAATGGTCAAAGGTTTGGCTAGGTCAATAGTTTGACTTAAATTTATGATATGGATTGTATATTTATTTTTTCATATGTAAATTATAATAACTCAACCTCACATTGAGATAGATATTCTTGATACTCTTATTCTATAAATTTAAAAACAATTAATTTAATTGGGGATCTTAGGGGTATACCCTATTGGTTATATCTTTTTGGGGTCTCGAGGAGGTCTTAGGGGAGGAATGAAATGGAATGGAATGGAATGAACTATCAAGTTAAGTCATTATTTGGAATATTTTTTTTGTGGGTTATGACGATAAGTAATGGTTAAACCCCTTTTTTAAACATCTAAATAAAATGTTTAATGATGGAATAGTCTAGAAAATATATTTTTTATAAAAATATATATAACTAAAACTATGAAAAATAAAATAAAAAAAAAGATAAAATTATGATTGAAGGAATTTTTTTTTTATTTTTTTTATAAATAATGATCTAATAAAACAATTTCATTCCATCACAAAGCTCCCAAATAATGAAACATTGATTTTAGTTTTATTCCATAATGTTCTATTAATGATTAATTCACTCCTTCATATGACAATTAATGTAAGGCCAGTATTAAAACTCATTGAGTTTTTAATTCAATACACTATCATCTTAAAAAATCAATTAACCTACACAACATATATTCTAGGACAAGCAATTTGATTTACAATAGGTCAATATTTGATTTGATCGTACTAAGTAATATTATTCATCCTAGAATTATCCAATATGTGATAACTTATTTGTGATCATGTAGATAATTTTCATGGTGAAAATGAGATATTGGTATTGTGGGATGAGAAATTCAACTAAAGATTTGTTTAGAATTACCCTTTGCACACTATTATTAATATTTAGGTTATGAAAAATTTTATTCCCTCGGATGACCATTCATGTTTTTGGACTCTCATATTGACAAAATTTGCTAATGGATCTCCCATCTTACACAACAGGACAATACCCCCTATGGGCATATTGTAGAACAATGATAACTTGGAAGTGGTTTCTCTCATACTATAGATCATCTCACTCCCTAATTCAACCAGATTTATTCAATCATGGGCCAAATAGGACTAGTAAATCTTGCATATATCTTCATAATCAATATCCTCTAACACCTTAACCTCATATATGCCCCTCTTAATCCTCACCTTCATAGAAAACTCTCTATGGAAAATGAAAGTAGCCTCATAATAGACCCATATTATTCCCCGTTTACCACCCTAAAAATACTCCAATTTGAGGGATCGCCATCTATTTCTCCTCCCAGTCTGCCCTGACCCCATGATTTCTCTCCAATATCTCAATATCCACCATATATCAATCCACCACATTCCTCACCCACCCTTATTCTTGTAGTACCCCTTCTACACCAGTGCCTTTATCATCACCTTCACCCAAATCCCCTCACACACCTAGTAATTCTTATGGTTTATCATCTCTTATCCATTCTCCTCCCCTATCATCAATTTATCGAGTGCCTAATCCCCTTCATTTTCATTTCTCTTTCCCAACCCACCACTGCCATTTCTCTTCACCCCAAATATTTCCAATAACAGGTTTGAACACTCACCCTTGGGATTGGATGAAGATGAACTGAGTGAAAATGAACCCTTCCCATCATTATAAATCTTTGTTGAATTCTCATTCGAATATAGTCTAGCGGTGGTGGTGATTAATTTATCAACCTTATTTATATTACTCTGGATCTCCCTCGCTAGATTATCTTCCTCTACCACGTCTAACCTAAAACACTTGTGCTTCATCCTATCCTTGAAAAGGTTCTCAGATTCACGATCAATATATGTGATGAACCAACCTTTTAGTGTCTCCTAAACCTTGCACTTCCCCATCTGAACTAGGTACTTCACAAACTCCATTATTATGTCCCACATTGTGGAGTTCATGTAGATGTGGTGACTATTTAAAATGAACTCGTTGTACATGACAGTGGTAGTGATGTGAATGAAGTAGTATCTATGCTTCATGTGATCAAGGAACAACACCTCAAAATCCTCTAAGTATCCACCGACGAAACTGTTTTCATTTTGGAAAAACTTCTCCATCTGCTGCTAGTGGGTCTTGCTCATGTAGTGGAAATTGAACATGTTCTCATCCCATGACTTCTTCTGGAACATCTAAAAATACCACTAGAGTTTTTTCGTCACCTAGTATTTGATATGTGTTTCAATTAATTTCATGGTGGTAAACTCATTATTTCCCATTAGAAATTCTTAACTTAAAAATAAAGTCTCACAAGTCATTAGGAACAAAATCACTTTCGTTTTAACAATCATAGAAAAAAATCATTATGAGTGAATTTTTGAACTAGTATGATCACAACTTTACTGAATATTGAATCTGGTAGAAAAGAATAAATCTTATCCACAATCACCAAAACATGATGGAATCTTTGAAGGTTTCGAGACACACCTAGATTCCTGATCAAAATTTATGACTACCAACATAAAAAATAATGATGATCGTTTTAAAATGCATAAATTTGAAATAGTAATCAACCAATTTCAGAACCAAATTATTTTTATTTTTCAATTAGAACCAATTATTATACTAAATGTTAACTAAATATAACAATTTAAAAGGTTCCTTCTAGAATCATAAAAAATATTCAAAGTTTTTATGCAATGAAAATATGTTTTAAAGATAGTAAATTTTAGTGATCAAGAAAGACTAGTTGTAACAAAAATTTATGGTCAATCATAACCTTATGTATTTGACACACTTTTTTCTTCAATTTTATTAAATTCATACTATCAAAATGACATATAGACACAAATCTAGAGCCACAGTTTAATTTATTTGTGACTATAGGTTAAAATATAGCCACGAATAAACCATGTCCCATGGAAACAACTCCTCAATTTATTTAAATCCATAATGACTCATCTCCCACCCACATCTCCTCCCCCACCATGAGTCATCTCCCACCCATCTCCCTCATCCCCGACCAATCTTTCATCCCCAAATTCTACACTCAGTTCACCCTTCCCTCACGCAATCCCTCCCACCCCCTTCATCGCGTGTTCCTCTCCTCCTCCACCCCTTTGACACACATTCCTCCTCCAATCGGTGCATCGATAGAACCAATACCTTCCATGAGTGGGATCCTCATGACCTCTCCTCTCAGCGACAACCCTCTCCTCTCAGTATCCCTCCTCCACCCTCAAAACCTCTCCACAACCCTACCCCCCGATGCTGCCATCGAATGTGGCCACCCCATCTCCCCGCTAAATCTGATCCCAAGCGACCTCCCTACCTCCTCTGGTGGGCCGACCAATCCAGCCTTGGAAAAAACCTACTATAATAAGATGGTTGGTGTATCTTTATCTCTTTAATATTTATTTTCCTCACCATTTTTCATGAGTGATTTTTTTAGTGGTTTGGGTATTGGTGATTTTATCATGGAATTATGAAGACCTCCATTCCAATTGGTATTTTTCAAGCAGTATACCAAGGATTCTGATTCTATTCGAAAACACTCTATTAGAAGGTGTGTTTTATTTATATAGGTACTTGTTGATGTTTCATTATCTCAGGACTAATATACACATTTATTATGGGGTTTTAAATTTTAAAATTAAATGTTTTATGTTTCTTATATGATAGTGAATGATTATATGATCACCATTCTCAATGATTGAATTTATAACAAAACCTAAACATAGGTACATACTTCTACCACGTATGTTATTTTTAAACCATGTTTGGTTTGGGTTTATTTTTTTGGGGAAATGTGATAAAATTTTATCTTTTTATTTAATGTTATCTTTAGTTCTTTTAAAATGAATCCATTCCTTACCGTGTTGTTCAATGGTTCTTTTCTTGACACAATATTCAATGTTTTTTGTTAAATAAATTATAATCTATTCTCCCTGACATGTTTATTGGAGTAAGAACATGTAATTTTTTTAATCTTTACTATTATAGGATTTTAATCTCCTAGCTAAATAAGATAATTTATTACCACTTTCATTTTATTGTTGAGAGAATTGATGAGAACTATCATTTTAATCTCCTATGATTCATGAATTGTCTAATTAGTGAGATCATTGATGACAACTATCATTTGAATTCATTAAAGGCTCTCACTGGAATGTTTATGAATGATAAATTTTATCCTGATACTAAATCAATGATGGATTGTTTTTTCTATGGATTCATGTATCTACATCCTAGCCAAAGATTTAAGGTTTCCTCGGGAAATGGTTCCAAATTAAATGTATAGTCTACTATAATGTTATACTCATTATCACCTGTAATATACAATAGTTTATAATTAACTTGTAGATTTTCTAGGGGTCATTACTTTGAAAATTTATAAATTTATTTTTTGATGAATTTTTAGCTAAGGGTCATTTTGAGGTTTATCAGTTGCTATTTTCTCAAATCATTGACTACAAATGTCATTTAAAAACTTTAAAGGTTCTATTTGAAATGTTCTTGAATTATAAAGTCATATATCCTTATAATAAATCAAATTTGTAATATATTTTTAGCAGTATCATGTATATAGATCCGGGACAATGTTTTGAGGCTGTATTAGAAAATAGTTCCATATTCAACGTGCATGATGCTACAAGTCCCATTCATGGTCCTATCCTTCTTAGAAGATTACTAAAGAATATTACCACATCAATCCAATTCAAAACAGGTTTACGCTGTACTATAAACCTCACTACATATATGAAAAGCAACAATTTACCATGGAACTAGTAAGAATCATCATAATTCTGGTTATAAATTCGAGATTTCTATAGTTCATTTTGGGTTTTGGCAAAATGTGAAGTCCAAAATGTATATTTATTAAATGAACTATTAAAGAAGGAAATACCACAAATAAAGCTTCTCAAGCCCAACCCTTTCATAGCTATTATAATTTTACTGGCATTTTTAGAGTGTTAATGAAGTGTTCAGTTATGAATTTACAAGAAATCATTTAAAGGTAAAAATTCTCAAAAAAAAATGTTATGCTAATGAATTTTAATTCCCATTTTAATTAAGTACTTTCACAACATTGAATTAAATCTACATATTTTATTTGAAAAAAAACACAAACACTAAGTACTTTATATTTTCTATGAATAGTTTTCATGAAGTATTATAGGCTATGCATGGAATTTTTTATGTGTTTATGTCGTGAATAATTAAATTGGTGGAAATGAGTAGAATAATTGAAGGATTTATAGATGGGTGAAGAGTTACATGTTTTTAGATTTTTTAAATTAAACTATAAGGTTTTATTCTTCCATTTTCACTTGTTTTTATTATTTTAATAAGTATGTATGCCACTCATAGATTTTGATACTCATTTCTTGCAACCAGTTGGGGATACCACTTGAATTACTTATGGTTATTTCTTCATTTAAAATTTTCATATGTTCTTTTTTCATATTGTTAATAAGGATTTTCTTGTACGAAAGATCAAAGTTGATGTTTTATTTTTATTATTATTGAACTTTTATAGGTGGGGTGGGGGGTTCGGGGGGGGGGGGGGGTAGTGGGGGTGCAGCTGGGGGGGGGGGGTGCATTGGGAAATAAGGGTACAGGTGGGGGGGGGCAAGTGGCAGTGGGGGTATAGGTGGGGTGTGTGTCGTAGGTAGTAGGAAAGTAGTAAATATTATAGTGGTGTTTTTATAAGGTTTGAATCATCCAAAGAATCCTAATCCTTATTGTGGTTAGGATGTCTGAGTCACATATTTTCCATTATAAATATTATCATCAATTTATAAGTAGACTGGGAAGGGATCATCTTTTACCCTTTTACCATATTACACAGGTAAGTATGTTCACTATATTACACAAGTGAATATTGATGCATCTCATGGGTTCTTTATACTATCATTACAAAATCTCTTACAAAACTTCCAACCAATTTACGTAGATTATTGATCTATCCATGGATGTAACTATATCCAAAATCTATTATTTTTCTTCCTCAGCATGGTGTCTTTAATTTCCTTGTAGTATTACAAAATTTAAAATGTAACTTGATCTATGTTTTTCTACCCAGATTCTCATTTCTTCATCAAAAGATGATTTATAGCTTTCCTCAACTAATAATTCATGAACATAGCCCCATAAATTTTGACAAGTGATTATACACTAAATGAAATAGATTAAAAATCTTTTCTTATGATAAAATACTAACACTAGAATTTTTTCTTACTCACTATTTATAGAGCCTCATAGGTATGTCACTTATCTTATTTCTTCTTGTACTATGACCAACTAAGTATGGTCAGATTCTACTTATTTTCTTCTTTGAGATACAAAATATCTTCTTTATTGTTTTGTATTAGATTCTCCCCCTACTTTTTCAAGATCTCATCTCCTAATATTGGTACACTCACATACATCACACACATACAATTGTGTCTTTCTTCTCTTATATTTTATTTTTCTCTCTTAAATGTACATTTATATTTGTAGGTTCATTTAATTTTTGGGTACACTTTTATTTCCATAAATGTAATTATCTCAAAGTTCACATATAGGAAAACATATCACATTTATATGTCATGAACCATGATACTCACATGTCTTTTTCTTAATTGCTATCTCTAGATAAATTATAGGAGTTCCCTTATTTCATTTCCTTCCCATTTTTCTTTTTATCTCGACTAAACAACTCTTTAAATTTATTCTCCAGCAATATCAGGAGTCTTATTTCTCAAAATAATTCTACCAACAACCATATATATATATTCATCACAACTATATAAAAATATAACAATGCAACTTGTATCTTGGACATTTCCCTTTATAGCATGAGATATTACATAAAAACCAGTATAGACTCCAAGATTGAGTCTATAAATATGAGATAAAAACTCAACATATTCTTCTTCATCCAATATTGAATAAAAATTAGTTTTTTTATATTTAAAATATTTAACACAACTCCAATATTGAACCATTTTCCATTTCAAGAATTAATGAAATCTAAAATTTCCTCATTTCTGGGAAAATTAAATTTATAATCATTCATATTAGTTTCTTTTCTTTATCAATCAGGGGGGGTCCAAGAGGGGGGAGGGTTGTCCAGAAGTGAGGGGGGGGGGGGGGGGTCCAGGAGGGGGTGGGGTGTCTTGGGGGGAGGGGCTATCCAGGAGGGGGGTGTTGCTGTCTAGGGGGCTGTCCAGGAGGGAGGGGGTGCCTAGGAGGGAGGGTGTGTCTATAAGGGGGGGGGGGGGTTCATATTCCATCATGTTAATTTATGACCATCAGCATCAGTTTCTCCCCATCTCATCAGTTTCTACCCATCGTGTTGGTTTCTCTCCCGTTTCCCCTCTACTGCTATTCCCTTCCCCCATTCTAATTGATGCTTCCATGAAGCCTTACCCACTTCTTCAACTTTATTACACCCTTATGCATCTAGTCTAATAATTCAACCCAATGATGTATTCTCTCCCATTGATCTACTCATGGTAATTACTTCACCGTAATCATGACCATCTGCATCATCATTCTCCTTACAAACCACCACTTTCCCATTACTCCTCTCCCATGAAAATATTCCCCCATTTTATTATCTAATTCCCCAAAAACATATCCAGTGCCTCTACTTTCATCCTCATACATGCATCCAGTTTAGTATTCCATCTCTTGGAAGATACCACCATTGCTAATCATCTATAAGTAGGGTTTTGTTGATGATAACTCAATTTAGTAACTACAAAAAATTTGTACCACACACTACCTTGATTTCATAATGCATGCCACATTAGGGCTTCATCGATGACCACTCGACTTCGCACTCACCTTACCCTTCATTGCACTGACATTTTTTAGTTGCATTTTTTGGAAACTGTCCATTTAGTTATGTTGCTTTAGGTTTTGGTGCGCACTAGGCCTAATTTGTTTCTGCTTAAATAGGTTTGCGATATTATGGACTCTTGCTGGCAATGAATTATAATTTCAAATAAATTTTATTTTATTTCCATAAACATTTTACTATTACCTTAATTATGATAATTTATTTTTCCAGTTAAATGTGATCTGTATTTCAATTCATTCACATAGGTTTTGACTCACAACACCAAGAAACCTAAGTGTTTTTGATAAATTATTCCAAGAACATGTTTATGAATATGATGTTCTTTGTAACGTTTCTATTTTAACATTCTTCATAATACTATTTTAAAATTATTTGTACCACAAAATACCTTGATTTATTAACACAGACCATAGTAGGGATTCATCGATGACCACTCAACTTCTCACTCTCCTTCCCCTTCATTGTACTGACATTTTTTAGTTTCATATTTTAGAAATTCTCCATTCTGGTATATTGTTTTTGGTTTTGGTATGTACCAGGACTAAACTGTGGCTACTTAAATAGGTTTTCAACATTGTGGACTCTTGTTGGTAATGACTTATAATTTGAAATATATTTTATTTTATTTCTATAAACATTTTACTATTAGTTTCATTATGATGGTTTATTTTCCCATTAAATTTGAAGTGTATTTAAAATCATTCACTTTGGTGTTGACTCACAGCATAGAGAAACCTGAGAGTTTGTTTATAAATCATTACAAGAAAATGTTTATGTCTATGAAATTATTTGTAATATTTCTATTTTAACATTCTTTGTACCACACACTGCCACTATTTCTTAATACAGACCACAATATGGCTTCATCAATGACCACTTGACTTCTCACTCGCCTTCCCCTTCGATGTACCGACATTTTTAGTTTCGTTTTTTGGGAACTTTCCATTAAAGTATGCTGCTTCAAGTTTTGGTGCACACTAGGCCTAAATTGTTGTTGCTTGAACAGGTTTGCGACATTGTGGACTCTTGCTAGTAATTAATTATAATTAAAAAAAAGTTATTTTATTTCCATAAACATTTTACTATTACCTTAATTATGATAGTTTATTTTCTAGTAAAATGTGATGTGTATTTCAATTAATTCACATTGGTGCTGACTTATAGCACCAAAAAACCTGAGAGTTTATTGATAAATCATTCCAAGAACTTGTTTATGAATATGAAATTATTTTTAACGTTTCTATTTTAACATTATTTATATAAATATTTTAACATTATTTATACCACACACTACCTTGATTTCTTAATACAGACCACAGTAGGGATTCATCGATGACCACTCAACATCGCACTCACCTTCCCCTTCATTGTACTGACATTTTTTAGTTTCATTTTTTGGAAACTGTCCATTCAAGCATGCTATTTTAGGTTTCGGTCCGTACCAGGCCTAAACTGTTGCTACTTGAACATGTTTGTAACATTTTAGACTCTTACAGGTAATGAATTATAATTTCAAATAAATTTTATTTTATTTTCATAAACATTTTAATATTTCATATTATGATAGTTTATTTTCTAGTAAAATGTAATGTGTATTTCAATTCACTCACATTTTTGTTGACTTAAAACACTAAGAAACCCAATAGTTTATTGATAAATCATTCCAAGAACATGTTTATGAATATGAAATTCTTTGTAAATTTCTATTTTAACATTATTTATATCACTATTTTAACATTATTTGTACAAAAAACTACCTTGATTTCTTAATGCAGACTACAGCAGGGCTTCATCAATGACCACTCAACATCGCACTCTCCTTACCCTTCATTGTACTAACATTTTTTAGTTGAATTTTTTGGAAACTGTCTATTCAAGCATGTTGATTTAGGTTTAGGTCTGCACCAGGCCTAAACTATTGCTACTTGAATAGCTTTTTGACAGTGTGGACTCTTTCTGGCAATGAATTATAATTTCAAATATTTTTTATTTTATTTTCATAAACATTTTACTATTACCTACATTATGATAGTTTATTTTCCAGTTAAATGTAAAGTGTATTTCATTTCATTCACATTGGTGTTGAATCATAGCACAATGAAACCTAAGAGTTTGTTGATAAATCATTCCCAATAACATATTTATGTATATGAAATTCTTTGTAACATTTATATTTTAGCGTTCTTTATATCACTATTTACATATCAGGCATTCCACACACATGTTTATGGGGATTTTTTTATTCTTTATCATCATTGTTTGTGTTTCTAATGTATTTTGTTCACTTTAATATGAATTTTTTCATTGTATATTTGATTCAATTCAATATAATTATGTTGTGCATAATGAATATATTGAATCCACTGTATACGTGTTTCTAGTTAGTTTGTTATATTCACTAATTTTTTGTGTCCAATGTTAGTATGTTGTGTTCGCTATTAATATGTTGCGTTCAATGTATATTTAATCCACTATATATGTGATTCTATTCCGTTTTAGTATGATGTATTCACTATTAGTATGATCATTGTTAATATGTTGTGTTTCTACAACATATGTGATTCCATTCACTGTTAGCATGTTGAAACCATTGTATATGTTTTTGAACTACAGATATGTTTTCATTCACTATTACTATTTTTTATTCACTATTAGTATATTGAACCCACTATATATTGTTTTTTATTATATAAAAACATGTGTATATGATTCATATGAAAAAATACACTGAAACCAACATTTTAGGATAAGTGCATGCATCTTCCAGTATTGCATGACTTTAGGTGCAAGCGTGAGACTTTCATTTGCAGATAAGGTGGTATTTATTAGGGGTACAATGAAGAGTCAATGATGGTTCACACATCACTTAAGATATGGATTATTTATTTTATTCATTCCTATTATTTTTGATTCTTTAATATATAGATTGAGCATATATATAGCTTTTATTTAATTTCCATTGTTCATAATATGAACCCATGGAATCCATAAATGGGTCAAGAATATATTTGGGTTTTATTTCATTACATTTTTTCATAATATGAACCCATAAAATCAATCAATGGTCTCAGAGAGGTCTTCCTTGTTGAATTGATGTGTTTTATTCTCTATTAAATGAAGAACACATTGTGTGATTCCTAACATTAATTCCCCCTCTATAAATTGCATTATACTTTAATGTTATGTTGAGACCACCACCTGGGGTTATGTCAAGAAAGTGACATAATCTGAATTGGGAAGAATAAATTATGTTATGTAGTTAACATAATGCGCATCACTACTATGGGAAAACAATCATGTTTTCATGTATAGATTCATTAATTTTTTTATATATTTGGTGTACAGACTCATTAAATAGTTGCATAGTTTTAAAGGATTTCTTAGATTTGTACATATCCTACATATTAATCTTTTCCGGTTTAATTATACTGAACTTTAAATTCAAAAAAAACATTAGTTATCATTATATACTAGAAGTTATGAATTTTTATTGGCATTTCTTACATATTATAGTCAATATAATGTTACACGATAACTTGATTTTATTTTTAGATTTATGTTTTTGTTGTACTATAAGGGTATTGATGTATCAACGAAGCCTTTTTGTTATAGGAAAGGAAAATAGTTTGGATCATTCATACATGAATGTCTCAACTCTCTATCCCTGCAGAAACTGTATCGATAATGATTTTTTACATCATATACTAGCATAAAACTGACAATTGACGATATTGGTATTCTATTAAATTCATTAGTTGATTTTTCTATTATACTATTATTTTTTGTATGAAATTTATGTATTCACTTGATTATTTATCACTTAGGTGGGTGTCCAGGAGGGGGGGTGTCCATGATGGAGTGGGTGTCCAGGGGGTGTCAAGGAGGGGGAGGGTTGTCCAGGAGGGGGGTGTCCAGGAGGTGGGGGGGGGGGGCTATCCAGGGCATGTCCAGGAGGGAGGGGGTGTCTAGGGAGGGATGTCTAGGAGGGGGGGGGGGTGTCCGAGATGGAGGGGGTGTAAGGGGGGTCTGTAGTTCTCCAGAAAAATTCCCCATATATAATTGAAATTCTAGTATCAGCAACTTCACTAGGTTAAATCCATATGGAGTTATGCTAATTTAATTGGGTCTATGTGTTGGATCCTTGTGATCACTCATGCAATCTACGGTCTTTTTTTATTTTAGATGAGTTAGAAAAATAGAAGAAGATAACATTTTTTCGTGTCATAGTATGCACCATTTATGGAAGGTACCTATTCAGAAAGGATAACAATGAATATAAAGAGTATCCCTTGAGTTCTCACTTATGTTTCTAAGACTATTCATTTATTTTAATTTTTTCCCTCCATGGTTGTAAGTCATTTTCTTAACATGAATTCTGATTCTAAATGCATCCATATGAATATCTACATATTCAGAACAAAGAGTAACTAGGGTATGTGTTTATTAAATTTTGAATTTGAATATCTACTCTATAATATTGTTAATTTACATTGAATACAACAACATTTTTTTTTGAATTTTTAATAAATGTAGTGCTTTATAATTGGATACCTTTATTTTTTTATCTTAGAAATAGGCTAACAACATGCATTACATGCATTTTTGTTTTTTACACATGTTGTCTGTGGTGTCTAGGAGGGAGGGTGGTGGAGGGGGAGAGTGGGGGGGTGTGCAAGGTGGTCTATAGGGGGGTGAAAGGGGGTATCGAGTGTGTGTGTGTGGGGGGGGGGGAGGAGGGGTGTAAGGGGTATCTGCAGGGGTGAGGGGGGTGTAGGGGGAAGGGTGTGGGGGGGGGAGGAGGGGTGTAAGGGGTATCTGCAGGGGTGAGGAGGGTGCAGGGGGAAGGGTGTGGGGGGGGGGGGGTGAAAGGGGGGTCTGGAGGGGGGGGGGGGGGTAGGGGGTACAATGGGGTTTATAGGGGAAGGGGGTGAATGGGGGGAGGGGGAGGGGGTAGGGTGTAAAGGGGGTCTATAGGGGGGGTCTGCGGGGGGGGGGGGGGGGGTCTGTCGAGGAGGGGGGTCTATCAAAGAAGAAGGGGGGGGGGGTCTGTCTAGGGAGGGGGAGGGGGGGGGTCAGTCCAGGAAGTAGGGGGGTCTGTCTAGGGAGGGGGTGTTGTCTGTCCAGGGAGGGGGTGGGGGGATTTGTAGGGGGTGGGATACTCCAAGGGGAGTGGGGGGGGGGGGGGTGTTTTTTTATGAAATGTGAGGGGGGGGGGAAGGTGGGTGTGTAAGGGGGAGGGTGTAGGTGTGTGTGTGTGTGGGGGGGGGGGGGTTGCAGGGGGCGGTGGGGAGGGTGAAAGGGGCCAGCACCGGTTGACCAGTGCTGATTATTTTTATGGCATTGGAAGGACTATAACAACAGTTTCAAACCATGACTATAGGACATGCATGATTTTATCTTATGCCACAATTTTCGAACTGTGGTGATATGGATGTTTACATGGGTGAAACCATGGCTATAGACTTTACCCTATATCTATGCCAATACCATCCATGTTTTAATGAACCGTGGCTATAACCTATATCCATGATTTTTGGACCTATAGCCATGGTTCAAAACCGTGGCTATAGCCTAATTTTGTAGTAGAATCATGAATTGAATAAGATGTTATGAAAACTCTAATGAACACTACATAATCTTCTTTAGACCTAGTTTAGAAGATAGAGAAATTTTTTGAGGTATTTTTTGCACCCTCTTTTTTGGATTATAATTCATTTAATGTTAGATTTGTTGATGTCAGATAAGATAGTGGGAAGGATCATCTGAGATCAAACAAGTCCATGAAATTGTGATGGAGAGTAAAAAATATCATTGTGAAAATGGAGACATGGAAATGAACACGTGATTGGGGTTTAGAAAGGGGTGATTAGAGATTGGGGTTTCTGGTGAGTGCCGGAGAAACTGATAATCCAATAGGTAATGTTTGTTATATGGAGAGGGAATAAAATAAATGTTATTTGATTAAATATAATGATAGTACAGTGTACATATTAGAAAATTATAATTATAAAAAATTAATATAATTATTTAAAAATATTTTTATTATTACAATAAAAATAAATACAATTTCAATTATTATACTTTTAACTACATTTTTTATAATAATATTTTTATAATTTTAATAATTATAACTTCAATTAAGACTAACTACAGTTAAATTTTATGTTCATGAAGATTTTTATTTTCATGGTAGAGGTAAGGGAAAAGGCACTTTGGTATGCTTAAGTATGAGTGGTTGGGTGAGGATATGGGAATCGAGCCTGGGGGAAGCTCTAAGACTCATTTTGGAAGATACCAGGTCTTCATTTTATCAAATTATTTTAGTTTAGTTTTTCATACGGAGAGTCATCAAGTGAATTTGAATTTTGTGTCATATGACTGTATGAAAATACATGAATATTTTAGGGTTTAATATATTCATTAGTTATAATGGTTCAATTTATTTTCCAATTCTTTAATCTTTATATGGTGAATGTTATTATGATCATAGATCACACATGAGGCTATATGGGTCTCTGCCTTGGTGGCACGATTGTGTCAGAACAACACTTTATAATATGAAAACATCAATTTTCTAATATTTGATTTTGATATTTAGAAATATTATTAGAAAGGATAAATAGTGATCAATACTTGAGAAAAAAACCTTTTTATAACCAACACATTTGTAATGGATGTTCAAGTTAATAAGGAGTATGGAATAATATTTATATTTGATGGATTTTTGTTTGGTTTATTTTTTTGAGGCTTTGGAATATATGTTTTATTTTTAACATACACATCATTAATGAAATTTTCCACCACCATAACTATTTTATGATTTTTATATTCTTATACTAGTTTTCAATGGTATTATAAATAAAATTATTTAATGAGAACTTATTTTAATGTGTTGCTTTCATTTTAGTTTTTTTTTTCAAAATACATGAATTTCTTAAGAAACAAACATTTATAATGAATTTATATCTTATTAATTTGGTGTTCATTAAATTTATCTTATAAAATTAAAATTTCTTGTGATCATCATTCATCATTCATTATATATTTATGAAATATTCATATTCTTTGTATCATGGATATGCTTATTGCCTAAATAGTTTACCATTTCTATATACAATGTTTTATTATGAAAGTTATTTGATTGGATGGGAAAATATTAATAATCCATATTCATTACTCAGTGTGGATATTTTTTGTAAGAAATATTGTTTTTTAATTAAATTAATCATTCAATATACGAGGAATGAATCGGACAAGCAGTGATGGGTTGGGGATGATTATAGATAGCCCCTTGGTGCATTAACTGGTCTCATGAGACAAATAAGTTGGATATAATTATTAAATGGGTTTTTGGTATATAACTATCCATAGATTAAACTATTTTGGCACAAGGATTTAATGGTAAAGATATCATGATGTCATAGATCATGGCGTCAAACATTAAGAATTTCCTTCATTGGGAATTCAATTATTATTATCCATGACATTTTTCATTGATATTATCTATGGATGAGTATCATTATCAAGTTATTGATTAAATTAAAAGTCTTATTAGATATTTACATTTCCATATTGAATATGTATTACTATATCATGATAGATTGCATTGTATGTAACCCTTACTAATTGTTTGAGATCACCCTTATTTTGTTTTCCTTTCCCCAGGAAATGAAAAAGGAATATTTGAATAAGTTCAAGGATGATTTTTTTTTATTTTTAATATGTTTTATATTTTTTTCAATTTAAAAAATGGGAATCATGTATGTATATATTTCTTCAAGAATATTAATCTATTTGGCCCTTTAATATGCGATCTCTTATAACTTATTCTAATGTAATAAAGTAGCCACCAGCTTTGGGTTACTCTAGTTAGGGTCTTTACAACTTTGATTATGGTTACATCATCTCTAAAATTTTATTCATGATATAAATATAATAAATTTTAATTATATTCTTATTTACAATCACCCATAAAATTTATATTAAAAAAATTAATTACACCATTCATGGAGATTGTAGGTTGTAGGTACACATGAATGCTGTTTTCACTTTTTGATGGATGGAATGAAAGAAAGTTATATAATAATTCAAATTTCTAGAATAATTATTATATCATATATATAATATATATTCATTAAATCTATCTTTATTACTATCCATTTGAATTAGAAATGAAAAAAAATCACATCGCTTCGTGGAGGTGGTAGTCAACATGTATGCCTGTACAACGTTATTGTTTTCCAACAGATGGGAAGAAAGTGGATAATGGTTGTTACCTTATAATATTAAAAATTTAGTATATTAAAGATACTTAAATCCTTATTTTACAATGGATACCAAATATTTATAGAATTTATAATAAGATATAATATTTAAAATGCTCGGTTAATAGATATACCTATTCATTGACAAACCTTCTTTGGATTACACCTTAAGCTGTGAAAGGATGGTATTTTGGAAATACCATAAGATCTAGGATGTTTTGAAGTAATATAGAATGATATTAGGTTATTTATTGTGTATATATAAATTTGAAACATTTTTAATAATTAATTTGAGGAGGTTCCATTTTATAAGTGAGGGGAGAGGCACTCTTGGAGTTAATTAAAGCATTAAATTTATATAAATTAATTTTTATAGAAAAATGGATCCAAAATTATGTAATTATAAGATAAGATGAGTATTATTCTAAATAATCTCATAAAATAAAATTTGAACAAGTTTTAGTTATGTTTTTACCCTTATCTCTTAGTTTTAACCACTCGTTAACTATTTTGACAACTATCACAATATTAAAGTTTTCTACTCTTTAAGGGTTAACAATGTTACAATAAAAGGAAAAGTGTCTAATAAATGTACCATGGTTGATATTATCAACCATATCTCATTTAATTATATAAATATAATGTTTTTATGATTTTTAAATAATTTAATAAAATATTTTCTATTATAAAATATCATTAATGTCATTTTTGGAACTATTCATTTAATTTGACTTTTAAAACAACATGAAAACAAAAAAATTGAATCTAAACCTATAAAAAATCCCTAATATGTTATATTTATCTATTAATTTTGTGGGAAACTATAACTTTCTCCAAAAAATTACTTTTAAATTTTTTAAAATCATTTACTTAACATCTCTATTGCTTGCACAAACATTGTTTCATTGTTTCATAAGAATTTAAGCTAATTATTTCGTCACTAAAAAATTAAAAATAAATTACCATGATAAAATAAATTCATATTTGAAATAGCCATTTAGAACTGAGAATTTTTTAACCCTATAACAAAATATTATAGATATTAAAATTACTAAATTGACATTTTTGACTTTATCTTTTACTAACATTATAACAATCAAAATCAAACTTAATTGGTAACAAAAAAAATCACTATGGTTACTATTCATATTGAAAAAAATAAAAGGGAACTATTTACAAATTTTTTATCATCTAATTCCAAATATGGAATCCATTTTTCAACACTCAATTTCTAGAAGTAGTGGAAATTAATTTATGATAAAAATAAAAAATGCAATGAATAACAGTTTTTCATAAAAATGTCTTTTTAAGTATAAAAACGTTTTTATAAAAAATTAAACCATAAAATTGAGTCCAATAAAATTAATTGGATTATTAGTAACATAATAGAACTAATTCTACATTGAAACAATTTTAAAATATAATAGAACCTTTTAAATGCTTGAAACAAAAATACAGTTTTCAATAAAAATTGATATTTTTCACTATTCACTAGAAAATTAATCTTTTTTGAAAAATACAGAAAACACCCCCTAATATAATTTTGAAATTATGGTTTAAAATATATATATTTTTCATCAAATTTAATTTCCAAAAGCTCCAAAATATAATGACAATATTCACTCTCAATGAGTAATAAAATCCATTTTTGAAGAAAATGTATTTTTTAACAATAAAACGACTTTACTAAAAATTGATTTCTTATTTATTAAGAATTAATTAATAAACTTTTGTTGATTATTATATTTATATATATTTAATAATGTGGTTAATATGATATATACCCATAAATTCAACAGTTAGGTGATAAGTGTCACATAATAATATTTCAATCATATAACATGGTTTGTTTAAACTCATTGTTACGTGTAAAGAAAACTATAAAATAAATAAAATTTATTAACAACAAATATATAATTAAATCTTGACATGTTATAATTATTTTAATTTTCACTTGGTATACATATCTCTAAGAAAATGTGTCCTTAAATAGAAAAGGGGAGACAGAGAATGGGCATGATTCCTTACACATCAATGATATGATTTTTCATATATATCATATTATATAACATGATTTGTGTTTCCATTTCCTTGATAATTATAATGACCTAAAAATTTTATAATAAAAGAAATTTTATTTTATAATGGAAATTTTATTATGACCAAAAAAATAGACTACTAAATTTCATAAGAACATTGCACATAATGTGTAAATATAGACTAGTACAATAAGAAATAATAGAGGGATATAGAAATGGAATAATAATACATTCACTAAAACAAACTCCACAGGCTTGAATTCCCCTAAGAAAATTCTTCCCTTCCAGAAATATCATAAAAAGAAATCGAATCATTAGGAAAACAATTGATATTATCAAAGGATGTGTAAGAACCTTTGTAAGTGAAATAGTGAATGATAAAGATAGAATGATGGTTTATTTATAGGGAAATATGGTCATTCGACATGAATAAAATTGGACAATATGGATGATGGGTAGTATGAACATTAATTGATAATACAATTGGTAATTTTTATTGTTGGTTATGTAGACGCATTTAAGTGACTATAGAGATTATTTAATGATATAATCAAAATTGTATATTTTACTAAAAATATGATTTATAGAAAGTTTATAAGTTTTAAATAAAATTTACATTCAATAAATAATATTATAAAACACTTTTTAATGGTAATATATTTTAATGAATTCCTAATTAATTTTTTTAACAGACAGATAGTTTACTATATCATAAAAGATGTAAATTTCCAATAAATTAGAATTTTTTATTTAAAAGTTAAAATTATAATATTTTTGAGAATTATCTTGGTAAAATAAATAATTTTTTTGGATTCATCACATGTAAATTATATTATGGTTAATTTTTGGTAATTTTCTAAAAAAATTTATTTTTGGGTTAGAAAGCGAAAATACTGTTTTTTATGAAATAGAATAACTAATATGATAAAATTTGGATATGATAATGATTTAAAATTTAATAATTATTTTTAGTTTTCAAAAATTATTTGAGGAATATCATAATACATAATTCATTACATTTAGAAACACATTAATGGCATTTTGAAATCCAAAATTTTATATTTTCTAAAAAAAACTATTTTTTCATGTTATACGTGAATCAAATTAAAATTAACTTTTATCACTTTTATTAATTGAATCAGGTAAAACGGATTAAATATTTAGAATTATAAGGTTCAAATTAGGTAATAAGGTTATATCCATTTGTATGCATAAAAAAAATATTGTGGTAAAATAGTTACTATGTATAGGTTAATTAATGTAAAAGGTTAAAATTAAAAGTTAAAGTCTTAAGAAAACTAAAAATTAAAGAATTAAATGGGTGGTTGAAGTTTTAGCACATACTTAACAAAAATTTACAAAATTAATTATCAACCAAATTCCTTTAAACTAATTCCACCCAAATGTGGTTAACTTTAAATACAAATAATCACTATTTAATCACTTAAAATCACTCCTCCTCAAGTATAAATACCACTATTCCCTCCTCAATATCCACACTAAATCCATTGATCATGAATATTCTCTAAATTACCCACTCAAGAGTCTCTCAAAGGTGGATTTATGGGTATAATTATTCTCTATTTAACTTTAAGAATCATCCTCCCAAGGTAAGGGATTTATTCCTCCACTTTTTCAATTCAAGTACTTATTTGGTGTATGTCTTTTGATTACCAATTTATTAAGTTTTCAAATTTTTATAAACACCCCATTTATTTTATATATGATGTTTTAATAGTGATAGGTTTCTTTTCCCTCTTGTTAAACCCACCACAAGACTCATTTTGTACACCCGTTTCACTGCCAAAATAAACCCTCGACTTTCCAAGCTATATTTTCATTCCATGAATACCCAACCCTATTTCCATTCAAGGGTATCATTATAATGTATCTTTAAAATATTTATTTGGTAAATACATGTATGAAAACCACATTCCCTACTCATGGGTTATAAATTATATTAACTTTTTGTTTTTTATCAATGTGGAACACATAATATTAGAAATATGAAAGGTGTGATCTGATAGAACTCCAATGAATTGGGTAAAGAATTAATCTCTAGATATAAAATGTTCATGATAACTTTGAATAATTACTTGGTAATTTTCTTGGACACCTTGGTAAAAATCCCTGGTAATATGTTTTAAGGCACCTTAGTCGATGAGATATAGTGATATGTTTATAAATGTCTCAATGTTTATGTTGTTACCACATTTCATTGTTGTGCCTCATGTTATTATATTCATGAACTTATGTTATGAATCATGTTACTATATACATGTTCTTATGTTATGATTCATATCTAAGCTAGGATGTCCTCTTACATTGTTTATCCCTTACTGGTCTTTATACTCACCCATTTTATTTAATAATTGTCCCATGGAAATCCAATTTAGTGAGATAATCTAGGATTGGAAAATTAAGAAGACTTTCAAGAAAATTTTAAATTTGTTTATGTTTATTTTTTGTACCATGTATTTCATGTACTATATACCTAGTTTCAAAGACTCTAAACCTCAAAAGATACTTCAAATTTATTAATATAATATTTTGTTAAGGAATTATGTTAAAAGTCATGTATTTAAAAGGTGGGTCACTATAAGCCTGGTAGGAAGATATTATGTGGAGTTAGGGAAGACTCATTGGATGGCTATAATGACTATCCTAAAGTATTCTAAGAGTACTAAGGACATGTTTTGGGTTTATAGAGAAGATGAGGAATAAGTCACCAGAGGATAAATAGATGCTAGTTTCCAAACATACTAGAATGATCTGAAATCACAGTCATGATATGTGTTCTACCTTGATTGAGTATCTATGAGATGGAAGAGTTCTAAGAAACTAGTGGTCATTAAACCTATAGAAAATTCAAAGTATATTATGTATTTGTATATAGATAAAGAATCAATTTGGATACAAAACCTTATATAGGAGCATTATTTGGTTCCTAATAGTAAATATGTTATCACACTGTATTGGGATAATACAGTAGTTTTGGTTTTATCCAAGGTGTCAAGGTCACATCAATTTAGGAAAAATATACTTAGAAAGTATCATATCTATTGAGAGTTTTATCAAAGAGGATAGGTCTTAGTAAGTAGAGTTTTCACATAAGAGAATATGTTGGGATCATTGAATAATGTATTATCTCAGTTGAATTATGAATATCATGTGAGAGATAGTGGACTAAAAGTTATTATTAGTTGGATATAGTGAAAGTGGGGATCTATTGGATTTGGTTCCCAAGACCAACTAAATTTTTACTTTTGATTTCCTATATGTTCAAAGACCATAATTTTAATAAATATCTTATCACATAATGATTGTTCTTGTGCATAACATTGATATAATAACATTATTAATGTATTTTTCACATCGAAAGGTTATAGAAAATTTCCTCTATAATGAGATCCTTTAAGTGTTATGTAAATATTATTTAACATATATCCAATGGTATTGATGGAATTTGTCTAACGAGACACAAATGCTGTTTTTGTTGTCAGGTGTAGGATAATCATAAGAGGATGAGGCTACTTCATATGAAGTTTAATATCCAAGAAGAGGAGTTATAAATATAGACCCACCAATAAAAATTTCATATTTTATATATTTCATTGGATATTTCTACATACGGGTGTCTGCATTGGTCATTATACTTGATATTGTTATTAATACATATCATAAATCGAGTACTTTAATGTATTGTCAAAAATCATAATGACATATGATCACGACGAAGTTGGATGTGTTAAGTGCATCATAAGTGATATGACATTGATTGAATAAGTCAATAAATGATTTATCCAATCTAGATTAATATAATTAGGTATCTTAGGATCTTTTATTTAATTTAAACTATCTAATTAAGTTTGTGTTCATGGGGGTTTATCAAGGAGTTTATTTCATACATTCAAATAAAGATATATCAAGCATATTGGTTGGTGACACAAGTATGAATTTTTTTGATGAGATATTGAGACCAAGAGATTCTATTACATGGTAAGTTTTCATTTGAGGTTGTTGGATTTTCAACATTAACTTCCTTCATTATGGGTGTATTAACATATAAATAGATGTTAATCTTATACTTTAGGTGAGTTCACAATGACTTTTGGGGTGATAAACTCATTCTTTCCCATTGTAAATTCTTAACTCGAAAATAAAAGTCTTATAAGTCAGAAGGAAATAAATCACTTTCATTATAACAACCAAAGAAAAAAATCATTACGAGTGAATTTTCTAACTAGTATGATCAAAAATTTTCTAAAACATGACTAGTTGAAAATAATAAATCTCAAGTAAAGACCCTAACCCCAGTATCCCAAAGCTGGTGCCTTAATTTATTACATTGGCATAAATAAAAGACTTGAATCCTAAAGGAATGACCAGTTTTGTAGTTTTGGAAACTAGATCATATACATGAACCTTACATTACAATTTAAAGTATAAAATACAGCATAGAAAATCCTTTATGAATGCTATTATTCTCCAAGCTTAACTTGATATATCAGTCCTAATACACATCTTAGCATCCTTGAAAAAATAAAACATAAGAAAGGGGTAATCTCATATTCTCAGTAAGGGTTATCATACAATGGAATATATTATGAATAAATAAGAATAAATATTAAGGCAAGGTGAATAACTGGAACACATGCCATTTAAACATATCTTGAGCATATTATGGACATAATAAATAATACCATATAAATATTCACATGGGATTGAAAACATAACCATGGATATTATACTAGTATAATAATCAAATGGAATATCATTAACTAATATCATAATTTGGTAATGCATAATTCCACACACCATAAATATATCATCAAGGCTTCAACCAAGACACCATACATAAACGGGCAAGACATCAGCCAACACCCAAACTAGTTTTTCTCATGAGACCTACTGATGAATTGAGGGGCTATAGCGATCCCCAACCATAAATTACTGAGTTCAATGCATTCCTCATATGAAAATATTGAAACATAAACAACATAGAAATCTGTATTAAAAAACTATCATACAAAATGTTAATACATTAACTATAAACCATGAATGGTTACAAAATAGCACATCCATAATCAAAATCATCAGAAACCCTTAAATTAATTATGGTAGATGGTATCATAAGAGATAAACCTAAATTATTCATAAAATCCATCAAATGATGTTTTCATTGATGAAGATATTCTAATAAAATCATTTAAATTTCTTAAGAGAAATACCCCCTTTTAATTTGAAATCATTTATTTCAAAACTCATGCAGTCATAAAAGAAAAAATATTAATTGAAAAAAATATTTTAAACTTGTAAAGGAAGATTCAAAAAATTAAATCATCATGATATTGGTAAAATCATCTCATGTCGTATAAGTTAAACAAACATTTCTTTTATTTTTTTTATCAAAAAGGTCATAAAGTACCTTGTTTAGAAAACAACAAAAAGATTCCTTTAAAACCATTTTATAAATAGTAAAAAATGGGTAAAAGGACTTTAAATATTTGTAGGATAATAGTAAAAATATTTTGGAAATAATTTATAATAAATTTTGACATGGATGATAAATTTTCATGAGTAGATACTTACGTATAAACAGTTCTGAATAATAACGAGATTGTAAAATAAAAATTACCTTGCACTTTCCTTTAGTTGGATATAATTTAACCTCCTGTATAATGGTTTAAAAAAAGTTATTAATTTATAATAGAACCATATCCATATTTATGATATCATATATGATCCTCTTATATGATCTTATCACCCGTATGTTAATATCATTTCATTATTACCCTTGTTTCTGGTGTTAACTGATTCATTTTTCTATGCATGTTTTGTCCTGTACGTCCTATTTATTATGAATAATATATATTTATTTCATATCTATAATGTTTTTTAGTTAATATATATATTATATTTATTCATTATATATATATTATATAATCATTCTGGAATGGTTAACCAGGAAAATGAATCACATCATGTCTTGGAGATAGTAGGCAGTACGTACGAACGGGAGACAATATCATTCCCTTAATGGTGAAAGGAAAATTAATTAGATGGTATATTAATTATAATGAATCAATATAATATAATATTTATTATTTTACTCATTATATACATTATTATACCCATCCAAATTACATATTGATGAAAAATATGTTACACCACAACGTGGAGATGGTAGACCGTACGTACACACACGTGGTGTTTTTTTCATAGGAAGGATAATAGGTATAATATTGTGGTTAAATAATAATAATAAAATATAATCATATATGTAATACTATATTTATTAATTTATAATGGGAACTACTCATTAAGAGAAATTATAAGAAGAAATAAACCTAGATGAGTTAGTAGAAATGATTACCTCTTCTTCAGAAGACTTCCTTTAGATATCTTCTTAAGGGATCTAGTGTTGGAATTTTTGGATGAAAAAAACCTCCAAAACCTGGATAAGGATGTTTGGAGGAGAAATGGGAAGAGTTTGGTCAAGATAGAAGGCTCAATGTGGTGTTAGTAAGTGAGGGAGGATGTTCCCTTTTATAAGAGAGGGGAGATGCACTCTTGGAATCCTTTAATATATTAAAATAATATAAATTAATTTTCTATTAAAAATGGATCCAAAGTGAGTTATTTTGAAGATAATATGAGTATGGGCCTAAATAATCTCAACCAATTATTTTTATACAAGTTTAGGTCACATTATTAACATTATATTTTTGCATTAACCCTTAGTTATAACCTTAAACTCTTATCATGACAACTTGGCTTTTTTAATTTTTAAGGGTTAATATAGTTACTATAAAATTCGAAACTAACAGTATCATTGATGAAATATTTGACCTTATTATAATAATATGTCCTAATTTCTGATTTTTATGAATTTTATATCATTTAATAAAATATTATTTATTTTAAAGTATCATTAATGTCAATTTTGACAGTATTCATTTCTTGTCTTTTTTAAAAATATAAATACAGAATACAACTTCAAAAAAACATTTAATAAATCCATAGGTTATCTATAAAATTCTTGTATGACATTACTTAGCCCAGCTTATATTTATTTTAATATTTTTAATATCAGGAATTTGATATTTCTATTAATTAAACAATTATTGCATCATCATTATTTAAGCCTTTAAGGTAATTATTTATTTTCTAAAAATTGAAAATACGTTATCCTGATTAAGATTAAAATATAATATTTTAAATTAATATTTATAGTCGAATTTATCTTCTGTATAACCCGATTTTAAAAATGATATAGTTATTAAAAATACAAGTGTGACATCTTTAACTTTTCTTTAAATAAAATATAATAAATGTCAAACTCTCATACAAGTGGATAAAATTGTATAATCTCATCCCAAGGATGACATTGGTAGAAACCCACTTAAATATTGATATTTGGACAAGTGTTAGTGTAATTTTTTAGTATTTATAATATTATTTTTATCCATAATTACCTGATTTACCCTTAACCGTGGTAATTAATATTTTATTAAATTTACTATTCATATGCCCAAAAATAAAATAAATCTATTTAAATAATTTATTACCAATGATTATAGATTTGAAATATATTTTTAAAAATTAAAAATAGATAAGTTTCAGTAATTAATTTATAAATAATTCCATTGATGAAATTAGAAAACAAGTATTTAAAGTGAAAACATACAAAATACTGTATTTTTTTATATTAATAATCAATGTAAAATTGATTCAAATGACATAAAATGTTTTAATTGATATAAAATTAATATAATTATACTTTAAAACCAATTAAAAATATAATTTATCACTACAAATTATTTAGATGAAAAAGTTGTTTTCAATTAAAATGCAATATTTTATCACTATTCATCAAAACATGAAACATATTAGAAAAATAGAAAAAATTAAACCAAAGTAATTGTTTATATTATTTTTTAAAATAATAAGTTTATTTTTTCAAATAGAATATATAAAAGTTTCAAAATTGTATTTAACATTGGTTCTCTATTAAAAGACAATAAAATGCATTTAAAAAAAAATATAACCTTTTATGATTAAAATTGGTTTGATTCTTATCTTAAGCCTATAAAAATTATTGGAGGAATTTAAAAATATATTTTTGAATATATATTATATATGTTTCATTAATATCATTCAAAAATAGTGATTAATTTAAAATTAATTGGTAATAAATAAATGAATTTTATAAAAATGTGTAAATTATATTTTTATAATTTACCTAATAATATTCACAACTACCAACTTAATGGATAGTTTTAAAATAATAATATTTAATAGTATATTACAGTTTATTTAAGCCTGATGTTGCATAAAATGTAAGATATTGATGAAGTTAAATTTATTTTAAAAGAGAAAAATAATAAAATATTGGTATGTTACATTCTCACATCCTTCAATAAATTTCATTCTCATAATTTTAAATTGCAATTCAAAAATCAAAGTTTGATACTTGAAAATTCTTTTATGGAAAATCCATATTGGATATAGGGTTAAGAAAACATTCTATTAATAAGAGGGAAAGAGAAATGAAAAGGTCACCAAAAAATTATGTTTTGTAATAGGATAACATTAGTGGAATGTGAAAACTAGAATATTAAATAAAAACCAAACCATTATGTTCTGATAGAGAGTGTTAGAGAACATAGTTATCAAAAAGTATACCATCATAAAATTGTAAATCTCTAATGGGTTAAAAAGGCCATTGATTTATCAATAACAAAATTAAACAAATATCATTTTTTGTTTCAATTTCAAATCCTAGAGTTGAGGTATTATTTTACAATCTAGATAAGAACTTGATAAAATTAAATTAATTTATTTCTTTTCATGTCATATGTATAATATCATCCTTTGTTTGTGCTTCAATATATTTTTAATTCATATCATCACAGAAGTTTCATCATAGGGTGAAGTAATACATTGACCTCTAAAACCTTTTCCAAATATCAACTTAAACCATTTCATAAGTGGTTAAATGTTCTAAAATGAACTTATCATTAATATTTTCACAACATGAAACAACTCTTATTTTCCACATTCCAAACATGTGAATACCTTTATAATGTATTCTATTGAAATAGGGTAATAACATTAATTATAATAAAAAATTATAGAAAAAATGCATGATTACTTATTAATTAAATAGAATACAGATTGGTGGATATACTCTTTAAATCCAAAAATGTTGTAAAATCCATCAATGATGACATAAACCAATTTTTCAACAAACCATTAATTAATAACAAGGTAGTCGGTACTATCTAATTTTTTTATTGGAAATAACCATCTATTTATTCCAAAATAATTATCTTAGTATCAGGAACATATTAAGGGTTATATTTCCACCAAACATATTTTTTCCAAAAAGATTAATTTTCTACTGAGTCACTTTTCTTGGTACCATTCAACATACAATCTCAAACACTTAATGAAATAGTACTGTAGTATAGTCCTTATGTATCTTCTAACTCTTATATCCAGAATATCATAACATAATTATTGAATCCAAAAACACAAATACTTTAATTATTCCACTTTGATTGTAGTAATAACATAAGTTTGATGTTCATCCCTTTGATTTTTGAGTTATATTTCCTTAACACTTGGGAAATTCATTTGTATAGTGCCCCATCTCCTTACACTTGAAACATTGAAAATTTATAGCTCCTTAATTTCCTTTAAAATTAAGGGATTGGTGGACTTTTTTTCCCACAGTTGTAAAAAAACCCCATTCCATTTAGGCAAGTACTAGGGTGTTTCTTCCCACAATTATCACATGTTAGAAAATCCTTCTTTCCTTCTTTCCCTTTATCAATCTCTTACTCCACCATTCTCTTCTTGTCTTTCTTTCCCTTAAAGTCATAAGACATTGATAATTCTTTCTCTGTATTGATAGCACATGAGACTATATCTTCATATGATGATAATGTTTTGCAGACCAATAACTTTCAGAGAAGTGGCATTAAACCATCAAATAAATGACCAATCTTACTCCTTGGGTTACGTATGTAGTACACATCATGCCTTTATAACCTCGTAATGTTGGATTTATATTGAGCAACATTATCATCCTCCCTTTTCATTAGACTCAGAAATGGCCTCCCCATATCTGCTCGCCATTCGCGAGGAAAATATTTTTCTAAGAAAAGTTCCTTGAAATCCTTCCATTCCATGTTCTATATCTCCCCATACTCCTTATTGTTTTGAATCAATGACCACCATTGATTTGTATCTCCAGAATGAAGATAAAATTCCATTAAAACCTTCTCCCTTTCATTACTTCCCAAAGCAAGAAATATATTTTCTAAGGAACTTATCCATTTATCAGCTACAAATAGATTTTTAGCCCCATTGAATGATGTAGGTTGTTATCTCATGAAGGGACATAACATTATTTCTCCACATTGTGGATAAGTATGCTCTATATATGTAAGGTTATTATTCATAACCCATGTCAACTATCCTAGTATATTTATAAGTTTCTCGGCACCAATTGATGTTATAATTCCAACATCATTATCTTTCATAGAAGGGAAATCCCTACATAGATTATGTGTGTTGATATGACTTTCATTCATTCCACTAGTTTCCATGTATAAATAATAGAATATAGTATATTTGGTTATTAATCATAATTCATAATTTTGAAATAGTAAAATACATAATAGAAATTGAAAATTTATGCATAGTTAATCTCATAATAATAAACATGGTTTTTTTGGGGAAATATTTACTTTTAAACAATTTATAATGGGTTTTAAAGAAAATGTGAATTATTCTAATCATATCCTCCATGAGTGTCAAACCAGGTACACAGTAAGACCCATTGTCATGTATGAGGTTACACTGAGTCAGGCTCGACACACCTTATAGAAGTTGTTACCCCTAGGTACATCTGTGCCAAAACCACATCCACTTGTAATATCCAAACAGGGTTGTATTTATTAGAGGACCCAAATAATCTATACCATACAAAAATTCCAGGATGTTCTTCTATGCTTATCAGAAAATTTTATTTTAGGTTTATGTTACCTAATATTTTCTTTCTAAATCCAGTTTCCAAGGTTTCTACTTAACTTGATCTGATAACAACTGTAAATACCCCAAACCCAGAAGCCCGAAGTCGGTGCCTTAATTAATTACAATGGCATAGATACAAGACTTGAATACCAATTGACTAATTGGTTTAGCAATTTTGGAAGTTATTATGAATAAATAAGAATAAACATTTAGGAAAGGTGAATAAATAAAACACATACCATTTAAACATATCTTGAGAAAAATATGGATTGAATAAATAATACCATATAAATACTCACATAAGCTGGAAAACAAAACCATGGATATTCTACTAGTTGAATAATCATATGGAATATCAATAACTAATCTTGTAATGACGGAATACATAATTCTGGACATCATAAACATATCATTAAGGCTTCAACCAAGACACTATACATAAATGGGTAAGACATCAGCTAATACCCAAACTAGTTTTTCTCATGAGACCTATCGATGCATCGAGAGGCTATAGAAGGCCCCGCCTTTCACTTACTAATTCCAATTTATTTCTCATATAAAAAGAGTGAAACATAAACAACATATACATTCGTATTGAAAAACTAGCATATGAAATGTGAATACTTTAAACATAAACCATGAATGGTAACAAAATAACACATCCGCATTCAAACTGATCATAAACCTTTCAATAAAACATGGTATATGGTATCATAAGAGATCAAAATCAATTAGTCATAAAACATATCAAATGATGTTTACATAGATGAATGTAGTTTAATAAAATCATTAAAATTTCATGATAGAAAACCACCTTTTTTACTTTGAAATCATTTATTTTAAAAGTCACGTAGTTATAAAAGAAAACATTTTCATTGAAAAGAGTCTTCTAAACTTGTAAAGGATGCTTCAAAGCATTAAGGTTTAATGATAGTTCTAAACTCCGCTCCTACCGAATAAGTTAAAAAAACATTCCTTATTTTTTTATGAAAAGGTCATAAAGCACCTCATTTAGAAAATGAAAAAAACATTCATTCAAACTATTATATAAAAATTCAAAAATAGATAAAAGGAATTTAAACATTAATAGGATAATAGTAAAAATATTTTGGAAAAAATTTATTAGAAACATGGACGTGGATAATAAATGTTCCCCAATAGATACTTACATATAAACAATCCCGAATAACAATGAGATTGTGAAATAACCTTTACCATGTATTTTTCTTTAGTTGGATGTGCTTTAACATCCTGTATAATGTTTAAATCATGTTATTAATTCATACATGAACCATATATGATTGGATTTAATGTTTGTAAAAGTTTTATATTAATTATATCTCTTTTAAATCATATTGTGATAAATTACTTTATAAATTTGGGTTCATTAAATTTTCAAATATATGTATATTTTTTTCTTTATGGAAATCTGGTAAATGAGTCACCGTTGAAAGGAGTCACCGTTGAAATGAGTCACCATTGAAATGAGTCACCATTGAAATGTGTCACCGTTGAAACCAGTCACCGTTGAAATGAGTCACCATTGAAACGGGTTACCGTTGTAAGGATTCATCGTTGGAACGAGTCACCTTTGCCAGCCACCGTTGGCTTCACCCAAGGGTAGGCCAGTAAGACACTATTGTACTTCCTACAATGTGTAATTTTTTATTGTTTAAGATGTTTCCTTTTTTATCATAGATAATCATGATGAAGATAGTTTTGTAAAACTTAGTTTAATTTTGCTTAAACTCACAACGGTATGTCATTTGAGTCGCTGTTGGCTCATGCAACAGCATGTCAAATGAGTCACCGATGGTCATCCACCGATAAATAAATGCTCATAGTTAAAATTTCTTCTTCAAAATTTATTTTTCTTAAATTTCAGTACACTATGAGAAAACTGGGCTATTGTGAATGGTTATTTGTGACGAGACAGTATCCCGTCGCAAATAGTCTTTCTAAAAAAATATTTGCGACAAGAGAACCAACCCATCACAAAGAATAAGGCTTTTGCGACAGGTAGATGGTTCCCATCGCAAAATATTTGGCGTGCGTTGCACGCCAAAACATGGGAAAGGATATTTGCGATATGATATATATCTCGTCACAAATAGTATGTTTGTAGGTGGTCTTTTACGACTGGTTCTGTCGCAAAACTTTTTAGTCAGAGGGTATCTACAATGTATCCCATCACAAATGTTGCTAGTTGCGACGGGAATACCATTGTAAGTAACCCCATCACAACTAATCTAACCTATATATACCTCAACCCCTTTTTCCCTCATTCCATTAAATTCTCCACACTTCTCTCTCTCCCTAGTGAAAATTTTCTCTAATTTTTTTTCATAGTTTTAAGTTTTAATTATGGGCATTTTTCGTAGCTTATATATTTCAAAAGCTTCAGTTTAAGGTATTTATCATTTTTTTATTTTTTATTTAATCTAATTTATTTTAATTATAGTTTTTGTTAATTACCTGTAGTTAAATTAAATTATAATTAGATAGTTTTATTTATCAATGTTTATGTTTACTTTTACAAATAATTATGTGTGATTATTCTGAATTGGTATGAATTAATATTTTTTATATTAATTAGTAATAATTAGTATTAAATTGTAATAATTAGTATTAAATTGTAATAATTAGTATTAAATTGCAATAATTGATAATAAATTTGAATAATTAATAATAAATTCGAATAATTAATAATAAATTCGAATAATTACTAATAAATTCGAATAATTAGTAATAAATTCAAACAATTAGTAATAAATTTGAATAATTAGTAATAAATTCGAATAATTATTAATAAATTGTAATAATTAGTAATAAATTGCAATAATTAGTAATAAATTGCATTAATTAGTAATAAATTGCAATAATTAGTAATAAATTGCAATAATTACCAATAATTAGCAATAATTACAAAAAATTACCAATAATTAGCAATAATTACCAATAATTAGCAATAATAAACTATAATTAGCTATAAATAGTAATAATTAGCAATAATTAGTAATAATTAGTAATAATTTCTAATAATTAGTAATATATTCTAATGATTAGTGATAATTAGTAATATATTGTAATAATTATTAATATATTCTAATAATTAGTAATAAATTGTAACAATTAGTAATAAATTACAATAATTAGTAATAAATTGAAACCATTAGTAATAAATTGCAACAATTTGTCATAAATTAAAAAAATTAGTAATAAATTCGAATAATTAGTAATAAATTCAAATAATTAGTAATAAATTCAAATATTTAGTTATAAATTGTAATAATTAGTAAAAATTTGCAATAATTGGTAATAAATTTCACTAATTAGTAATAAATCAGAATAATTAGCAATAAATTACAATAATTAGTAATAAATTGAAATAATTAGTAATAAATTGCAATAATTAGTAATAATTAGTTATAAATTCTATCAATTTGTAATAAATTCTAATAAATAGCAATAAATTCTAATAATTTGCAATAATTACTAATAATTAGTAATAAGTTCAAATAATTAGTAATAAATTTGAATAATTAGTAATAAGTTTGAATAATTAATAATAACTTTGAATAATTAGTAATAATTAGTAATAATTAGTAATAATTAGTAATAATTAGTAATAAATTCATATAACTAGTAATAAATTCTAATAATTAGTTATAAATTTGAATAATTAGTAATAAATTCAAATAATTACGAATAAATTCCAATAATTAGTGATAAATTTCAATAATTAGTAATAAATTGAAATAATTAGTTAGAAATTTCCATAATTAGTAATAAATTGCAATAATTAGTAATAAATTGCAATAATTAGTATCAAATTTCAATAATTAGTAATAAATTGAAATAATTAGTAATAAATTGAAATAATTAGTAATAAATTGCAATAATCAGAAATAATTATCAATAATTAACAATAATTAGTAATAAATTCAAAAAATTAGCAATAAATTGAAATAATTACTAATAATCAGCAATAAATTTGAATAATTAGTAATATATTTGAATAATTAGTAATAAATTCAAAAAATTAGTAAGAATTTAGAATAATTCGTAATAGATTAGTAATAACTTATAAAAAATGAGTAATAATTAGGAACAAATTAGTAATAATTTGTAATAAATTTGAATAATTAGTAAAAAATTAGTAATAATTAGTAAAAAAATCGAATAATTAGTATCAATTAGTAATAATTATTAATAATTAGTAATAAATTTGAATAATTAATAATAATTAGTATTAAATTTGAATAATTAGTAATAAATTTGAATAATTTGTAATAAATTCGAATAATTAGTAATAAATTCGAATAATTAGTAATAAATTGTAATAATTACTAATAAATTGCAATAATTAGCAACAAAGTGCAATAATTAGTAATAAATTGCAATAATTTGTAATAAATTGCAATAATTAGTAATAAATTTGAGTAATTAGTAATAAATTGAAATAATTAGTAATAAATTGAAATAATTAGTAATAAATTAGAATAATTATTAATAACTGGAAATAATTAGTATAAAATTGAAATAATTAGTAATAAAATCTAATGATTATTAATAAAATCTAGTAATTAGTAATAAAATCTAAAAATTAGTAATAATTAGTAATAAATCCTAATAATTAGTATCAAATCCTAAACATTATTAACAAATCCTAATAATTACTAACAAATCCTAATAATTAGTAACAAATTTGAATAATTAGTAACAAATTGTAATAATTAGTATGAAATTGTAACAATTAGTAATAAATTAAAACAATTACATGATCATGCTTGGATAAATTTTCACAATAATCCAAATGGTTCTAGTTTAAATCATGTATATATGGAGGGGTTTGAAGCTTTCTCATCATTTTCATTATCAAAACCAGAATTTGTTTCAGAAGGGATAATTATGCGTCCTTGTAAAAAATGTTCTCTAAGGACATTCGACACATTTGAAAACGTTGGAGGTCATTTATTACGTTTTGGTTTTCAACCAGATAATGTTTTTTGGTATCGACATGGTGAACACAATTCGAGAGAAGATACTAATAATTTGGTTCAGAATCTAACACAGTTTCAAAATTTAGTGCATGATATTGATGGTCTGTCTTTTCAATAAGAAGAAACTCAGGATGATAATAATTTAACTAATAAGTTAGAACTATCTCATTTTTATGAGTTGTTGAGGTCTGCTGAGGTTACCTTATATCCTTGTCTCAAGATAATCAAATTTGAAGAAATTACTAAATTTATGGCTATTAATTTAGATAATGAAATTTTAAATAGCTATTTTGATTAGATATTATCTTCGGTAAAAACACTGTTACCTGAAGAAAATGTGTTTAATACAAATTTCTATGAGAGCAAGATGCTGGTTTGTAATCTGGGTCTTGGTTATCAGAAGATTTATGCAGGTTTAAATGATTGGATGTTATATTATAATGAAAATGAGTTGCTGCATAGTTATACCACATGTGGAAAATTTAGATATAAATAGGCTCTATAAGGGAAGTCTAGATTGATTCCTATAAAACAATTGAGACATTTCCCACTTACACACAGATTGAAGCCTTTATTTATGTCTCAGAACACAACGACATTGATGTCATGGCACAAAAAAAATATTCCAACTGGTAAAACCCTAAATCATCCCTCTGATGGTGATTCATAGAAACATTTTGACCAAGTGAATCCGTATTTTTCTTTAAAATACCAAAAACGTGTGATTGGATATTTTTACTGAAGGTTTCTATCCATTTGGTTCTTACGATAGTCAATATTCATGTTGTCCTATCTTTATAACTATGTACAATTTATCTCCTTGGATGTTGATGAAGGAACTATATATCCTTTTGACCTTATTAATTCTAGGACATCTAAAAAAGAATATTTATGTTTATTTGAAACCATTGATTGATGAGTTAAATTCATTGCGGAGTAATGTTGTCAGTACATTTAATGTTGTTGCAAAACAAAATTTCTTACTAAAAGATGTATTGATGTGGACCATTAGTGACTTTCCAACATATGGCATGTTATATGGCTAGAGTACACATGTTACAAAATCATGTCCATACTTTATGAGAGATAACAAAGAAATTATGCTCATCAATGGAAAAAACCATGTTTTTTCAATTTTCATCGCAAATTCCTTCAACAGATCATCATTTTTAGAGGAAAAAATATCATTTCAGAAAAGGAATAATTGAAAGAGATGGAACTACAATAATGATATAAGGTACATAATTAAAATAAATTGTCTCTTAATTACCTCCCATCACATTTGGACCAATAATAAACCAATATAAAATTGATGTCTTTGGGATAGAACACAATTGGATAAAACAGAGCATTTTTTTGGGATCTTCCATATTGGTCTAATTTGTTGGTCTGTCACATGTTGGATGTCATGAATATTGATAAAAAATATTTTAATAATTTATTTCATATAGTTTTGGATACACTAGGTAAGACCCAAGATAATATAAAGGCACAGTTAGATCTTACCCAAATTTGCAGGTGACTAAAACTTGATGTGTTTGAAAATATCAGATCACAGAAGTTAATGAAGACAAAAGAAGCTTAAAAACTATATAAAGATAATCAATTATAATTTTGTTAGTGGATTGTATATTTGAGACTTCTAAATGGTTAATCTTCCAATTTGGGCAGATTTTTTCGAAATGGTTATATTAAAGGATTAATAGATCATGACTATCATGTTATAATGGAAAGAATTATGCCATTTGGATTAAGAGTTATATTGAATTATATGATTTGGGATGCGGTAACAGTCATATCATATTTTTGCTAAGAAATTTACACAGGTACAAGTGACTATGATGCATTAAGTAGGCTGAAAGAAGATGTTGTTTTGATTTTATGTAAACAAGAAAAAAATATTCCCACAAGATTTGTTTGAATCAATAGAATATTTGATATTATATTTTCCAATTAAGAAAAATTTGGAGGTCCAGTACAGTTCTGATGGATGTACCCATTAAAGAGTTGCATGCATAAATTGAATAAAAAAGTACGTAACAAATCACCAGTTGAAGGTTCGATTGTAGAAGCTTATTTGGAAGAGAAAATTTCTTTTTTCTATTCTCATTACATTCAATCTGAATATCAATCAAAAAATAATTGTATGGTATGTAATGAGGTAAATGTTGATGATGAAATGGGAAATCAATTATCAATTTTCAATGAGACCAAACTTGGTTTCGGTGGAGTTCAAGAATGATAGCTTTCATATGATGAAAATCACAGAGCTCATACATATGTTCTGATCAACTATGAAGAAATGACACCATTTGCACAGTGATTTATCATATCACTTGCACAGTGATTTATCATATCACTTATTCTATTTTTTTTGGTATAGTAAATTAATATTATTTTATTTTTAGGTTATATGATAATCATATCAAGAAACAACTTCCAAAAATTACAGTAGCTACTCTTGAATAATGTCAGAAAAAAACTTTTCCTACTGGTTTCAAACATTGGTAATATAAATTATTTTTAGTTTAACATATAAAATCAATTTATTAACAATTATATTGATAAATTTTTTAAAAAAAATTAAGTATCTCAACATGCTGATAAACTTGATAATCGTTTGATTGTATTGAGTAAACCACCATAAAAATGGTTAAATATTATATTGCATATGTGTTGAATGGTTTTTGATTTCATACATGTTCATATGGGTAATAAAAAAACACTATATAATGGTGTTTTCTTGAGAGGATCTCATCATAGAGAAACTGAAGTTGACTTTTACGGCATGCTAGAGGAAATTATTGAACTGTGTTATCTAGGATAACATTAAATAATAATATTTAAATTTCAGTGGTTGGATACTGAGAGAGGCCTGCATGTTCATATGACCCATGAAATCATTGATATTAAATATAAAAGTCTTCTTGGAGTAAATGAACCATTTTTATTGGCTCATCATATCGATCAAATTTATTTTTCAAAATATTGTGCTACTTCAAGAGAGTTGAGTGATTGGTGGAGCATAATAAAAATTAAATCTTAGGAAAATCAGTTTATTGAAAGTGAATGTGGTTCTGCTGAAGTGGAATAAATTGAATTTTTTCAAGAGACTATTCCAAATCAATATTTTTCATGAAGAAACATATGATGACACTCAACAGTTAAGGGTCGATGGTGAAGATGAAGTTAATGATGTTACAAATGAATTTGAAATGACAAGATATGATGAATCTAAAAGTCATATAGAAATTGATGATGTTGAGGAGGAATATGAAGACATCGAAATCATCAGATATGAAGATGAGGGTGAAGATATACATTGACACGTTTAAATGCTTGGTATAATCATATAATATATATATATAATAGTTGTTTTTAATTGTTTGATAATGATAATCATTTCATATTTTAGATGGTTGAGGATCTGTATCGTCTATTGGAAGAAGCTGAGCTATCTTTGGATGAGTATGATGTTGGTTCATCTAACCCTTAGACTACCAGCGGTTCAGAGGGGACTTGGAGGGGGCGTGGTCTTGTGTGGTTTATTATTCTTGAAATGATCCCCGAGTGACTTCGACATCTTAGCTTTGATCCACATGTGTAGAGGTATGTTTAACTTTGTATTTTAGTTAGTTTTCAATAATTTTTTATATAATAATTTTTTGATTATTTTTTCTTTATTTCATAGATTTACACATATATATACTGGATAGGGGAGTGCTATACTATGAAATTATTTTTCTAAAGCACGGGTCTCATGGGATTAGATTCCCATTGATGTGTAGCACCGTATGTTCAATCATTGGATGGTATATAAATAAATAATATTTATTTTGAAATTAATTTAATTAATAACTTGATATTATAAATTATTTTTGGGGTTTATGGTATCCCATTGATGAGAGAATGCATGGGGGTATCTGGAAGGCATTTCAAGTGACTATGCATTAGCATTGCAGTCAGTTTTTTCACAATTTGAGAAGGAAAGCAATGAAGAAAGTAGGAGTGACAGAGTTTGGCAAGTCTTGTCGCACCCAACGACCTAATTAAATTTCATTTTAGGTTTGGGAAGGATTATGTTAATAGTGGTTGGGTGGTCTTTTTCAGAGGAGATCATAGATAGGGAAACAAAATCGGGGGACACAGGAGGTGACACATCAAGCCTGTAGTCATACATTCTAAATGAATAAGGAGCATATGATAAGTACTTTTTTTAAACATTTTGTATAACTCTAAATGTAAACGATTCATTTTATATTCATATAGGTAGTCAAATAGCCTGATATTTCAGAGTTTGACGTTTATAGGAGGATGTACAGTGACCTGACCACTAGAGAGATTAGAGGTGCTCGACAACATTAGATTGTGTTCAGTATATTTTGTTTTTGAGTTTAAAATTTAACTGTAAATGAAATTTTAACTAGTTTACATTTAAAATTCAATTAAAGGAGTCATATAAGGCTATGAAATCTCTGACATAGACTAAGAGTCAGGCTAAGACCAATGCTTAGACCGGTACCCACTAATTTGATGAGACAACATGGATGCAGGCGACCTAGTATGCCTTTGAGAAAGGCCGTGCTGTTGGTATCAACTCTCGATTGACGTCTATGGATTATTATAGCACTACTGTGATGTTGGAATCCTGCTTAATAGGAGATCATGGAGATTCATCATCATCTCCTATAAAGTATCAGGAGCAACTACGAGCTTAGAGTGAGCTTATAAAGAGTATGTGTAGGGAGAAAAAGCAGATGCGTTAATGGCAATAATAATAACATGAAGAGTTCCTACGACAAAAACAGTAAAAGAAGGAGATGCATGAGAGGATGTGTGAATGGAGGTAGTAGCAGGAGCAGGAGTAATTAGAGTACACGTGACATCTGACTCATGGTTTAGGGATGAAGTTACCTCCACCATCTCTTCCAGACGAACCTCCCCCTTAGTGATCTATTTATTTTTTATGATCAACTATTTGAATGTAAATTTTATTTGTAATGTTAAATATGTACAATTTTATATAGTTTGTTTTTTACATTATTGAGAATATTATATTTTTATTATTTATTTATTTATTTAATTATTTATTATCTTATTACTTTATTTAATTTTTTTATTATTTTTATTATTTTATTTTTTATTATTTTTGATTATTTTCTTATTATTATTCTTATTATTTTATTAATTATTATTTTTTATTTTCTTTTTATTATTATTATTATTTTATTAATTATTATTTTAGATTATTTTATTTTGATTATTTTATTATATTTTTCACAAATATTGAGGTTTTTATTATTTTATAATTTTTTATTATATTAGTAATATTAATATTAATAATATTTTTATTTTCAAATTATCAATATTATTATTATTATTATTATATGATGATTATTATTATTATTATTATTATTATTTTACACTACTTGCGATGGGCCCATTGTAAATAGTATTTACGACGGGCTGTTGCAATAACGTATTTAAAAATCATGACAAAGCTATTTGCGACAACTGTGCATCCCATCATAAAAAACTATATTTGCGATGTTATTTTCTATAATGAGTCATTTTCTATTGGATCCCATTGCAAAAAACCCATCGCAAATGCCCCAATTTCCAATAGTGGTATTTGGATGTTAGAATATGGTTTTTATGATTGAAATTATTATTTTAATCTATCAAAATGTTTTATTAGACTTTATACAAGAAGATTAATATTTCATATGATGCTTTGTTTTAATGAAAATTTGCTGCATGTTTGAAATAGTTATTTCAATTGATTAATTCAATTGTTTTTAAATTATAATTAGATTAAAAGTGCGTTACTAATTATATTATTTGTTTTGATTAATATTTGTTATGATTTAATAGTTCGATTGTTTTTTTTGAATTCACCAAGTTTTTGTATCACCTACTTGTAATAGAATTATTTCTGTCATTTCAACAAGTGTCATGTAGTAAGTGAATATAGATACATGCTTTATGGATTTTGTTTAAATGTTCCCAAAGAACCACTCAAAGGGACTCCTATAAAATGGGTTGTGCAGATCATTTTAAAGATGTAGAAAAAAATATATATAATGAGAACTAAGTGATACTTCAAATTACCTGATGCTCTCAAAATTGTTTCAAAATCATATGTGACTTCTTCCATATAATGTGATCATAAGAAGTACTATATATTGTACATATGTTCCTTTAAGTGACCCATGATCTTGTGCTATATACATCAATAAAAATCAGATAGTATTCTACTTTTCATTGTTTTTGTTTGAATCGTACAATTCTGTAATCTTCTATTTGTAATTTTTCTGTATCTGGTTCATGTGTTTTCCCTTTAAAAGGAGGTTTTCTCATTCTATGGTTATTCTACTACCCAAAATTAAGACCTAGGTTGTGACTCCCAAATAAAAGTCAAGTAAATAGACAAGGGTAGTCTTCTATAGTAAAGACTGGGTTGTGCCTCTGAGTGTTGTAAAAGCACGAGTCTGTAATAGGTTGTCACACCTTTAAAAGTGAGGTTTAGTGGGTACTAGTGTCCTTGAGGAGTAGAGGAGATTGATGAGTAGACTAATATATTTATATGTAAACCACTATAAAAATTCTATGTGTTTGTGTTCATTATTTTTCCACTGCTTCCATTTTTTCACAAGAACGCTTCACCCACAAGGTTTGATTTTATAAACTCTGATAATTACTGGTAACTATGATTAAAAATTTAAACAACTATTCACCCCTCTAGAATTTTTTCCATACTTATAACGATCCAACAATTGGTATCAAAGGTGGTTTGGTTGTTGGCACTATAGGTCTTTTTTTAACATAAGTATTTTAATGCTTATTTGATATCTCTATGTTAACCCAAAACTCTATACTTAATAGTCTAAGAATAAAAAGAAGAAGATTTCTTTTAAAATGGTAGGTATCAATACCAATGATGGGTGGATACCAAAAAACCCCCATTATTCAATGAGAGTGAATACGGTTACTAGAAAAACATAATTAAATCTTACCTGAAGAAACTAAGTGTTGAAAAATGGATGATAATTGATATATAATACAAGTTGCATGAAGTCAATCTAGTGACTCTTACTGGTAATGACATGGTGAGATATGTCTTAAATTAAAAGGTAAAAAATATTTTGTATTGAGCTATTAGTGGAAGTGTATACATCCATGTATCAGCCTGTAAGGCTACCCATGACATATGGAAGATTCTACAAGTGAATCATTATGGAACTGATAAGATTAAGAGAACCAAGTTGGGAATACTTCAAGTAGAATATCAAGATTTCAAGATGGGTGGTGAAGAATAAATGAACCAGATGTTCCATCAGTTTAAAAGAATCACTAATGGGATGATTGGTCTTAGTGAACCATTGGACAACACTTCTTAAGTGGAAATAATACTAAGATATTTTTTAAAGAGATGGCATGCAAAGAAGGTGGTCATCGATGAGAGTAATAACTTCAAAGAATACAATATGGATGAACTGATTGGCTCCCTGCTCCAATATGTGCTTGATCTAGAAAACATTACTGATGAGGAGTCTACCAAAAGAAAAGGTATTAAATTTAAATCTAAAATTTTTTATACTTATGATGCCTCTAGATCTAAGTTTCAGGATAGTGATAAGGAGATGTCCCACTTTAGTAAGAAAATTTTCAATTACATGAAAAAAGGTGGGAATAGGCCGTTTGAGAAGAAATTAAGTAAGGAAAATAAAAAAGGTAATTCTACCAATAATAATGATGTTTCTAAATTAACCTATTATGAGTGCAAGAATAAAGGTAATATAATAACCTATTTCCCTAAACTCAAACATCCCAAGAAAAAAAAAGAGAAAAGAAGGAAAGATAAACAAGATTTGTTTAGAGGTTGGGAATTCTCAGATACTTCTAACAGTAAAAATGATTCTAGATGTGAACATAAGACATTAAACTTAGCCCTAATGGTTATTCAACATGAGGTAAATAACTATCCTTCTACACATTTAATATCTCATACTGTTAGTGATAAAAATGATTTATCTGGAAAATGAAACTGAAATATTTTATGATTCATCATATTATTCTGATTCTAAAAATAATAAATCAAATAAAATTCTAAAAGAAATTAAAGAATTAAATAACGATGGATCAAGATTAATTGAAAATTTTATTGAGTTAAAATAAAGGAACAAGATTTTTTCAAAAGAAATTATTTCTTTTAAAAGGAAATGTGAAAATCTGGAAATCTGTAATTCCTTGAATAATAAGTCTAGAGAAGATCAAAATTCTAAAATGGTTAAACAAAAGAATGAAAATGAAAGAATTAATGATTTTATAGTGGTTAATGATAAATATAAAGATAAAATATTTAACTTTATTTTTTATGATTTAATGAAAGTGGAAAATTAATGTTAGAAACTTAAACAAGAAAGTAATAAACTGAGAAATACTCTATCTCGTACACATGAAAATGTCTCTTTAGATTTTAAAACTATTCAAAAGGAAAAATTATATTTAAAAGATGAAGCGGTTAATCTTAAAAATTAATTGTCTACCTTTGTAAATGGTAAAAAATAGTATGATAAGATGATGTATTTAATAAGAATAAATCATAATAAGACTAGCTTTGGTTACAACAGTTTTACTCTTAATTTAAGTAAATATACTTTTGTTAAAATCTCAAAAGGAAGTTTTCCATGTGTAACATATTTTAAATTTAGAATACAAGGAAATTATTCCAATGAGTGTTAAATAATATTCACGAAATCTTTTGGGAATACAAAAACTTATATTTTAAATAATTCACTTTTGAATCAACCCTCTAATAAATGCATTAAATCTATATGGGTTCTAAAATTTTCTACTACAAACCCCAATGGACCCAAGTTGGCATGGGTGCAAAAATAATTTGTTGATTGATTAATTGAAGGAAATCTATCTTGGAAGTCTCAGAGACTCATGGTACATAGAAAGTGGCTGCTCTAGGAACATAACCAGTGATATTAGTAAATTTCTATCATATAATACATGTGATCGTGGCCTTGTCACTTTTGGAGAAAACTCCAAGGGACAAATTAAAGGTATGGGTGAGTTAGGTTTTTCTAAAACTATAATAATTAAAAAAGTACTATATATTTTTGGTTTGAAACATAATCTTTTAAGTATATCAAAACTGTGTGATGATGGTTCAAATGTTGTTTTTGAAAATGATAAGTGTACAGTTCTTAAAAATAACTTAGTTCTATTTTGTGCAAGTAAAAAATAAAATGTTTACTGTATTAATCTTTATAAAATAACCCAACAAAAGGTAAAGTGTCTAAATGTTGTAGAAAATAATGATTTACTACGACATAGGAGGCTTGGGAATGCAAATTTTAGATTATTGCATAAAATGTGAAATCATGAACATGTTATGTAGTTACTGAAGCCTAAAACAAGTAATTCCTATTTGATAGATTCTTGTTTTAAAGGTAAAAACACAAAGAAAGATTTAAATATATTAAAGATATTAGTTCTGCTAGATGCTTAGAATTACTGCATATTAACTTGTTTGGACCAATTAAACCTACTAGTTCAGGTGGTAAAAGATATGTCTTTGTTATTGTATATTATTAGAGTATATTTTCATGGATTTATTTCTTATATCATAAAAGTGAAACTTTATCCAAATACTATGCTTTCGGTAAAATTATTTATAATTTAAAAAATACTTCAATCTACTCTATCAGAAGTGAGAGGTGGTGAGTTTATGAACTTAGAATTTATATGTTCTGTGAATGTAATGTCTATAAAAATTTCCTCTCAACCCCTAGAACACCCCATAAAAATGCTGTTATAGAAATAAAAAATAGGTCCATTCAAGAAATGGATGGATCCAAGCTAATGGAATGTAGTATTCAAAAATATTTTTGTGAATAAGCTGTAAATATAGATTTCCTTGTGTTAAATAAAGTATCATTTGGCCCTTTTTAAATAAAAGCTATTATAAACTCTTCAAAGTTTATAAACCTAAATTAGGTTATTTTAGGGTCTTTGGGTGTTAATTGTTTATCTTAAATACTAAATATAACATAGATAAATTTGAATCCAAATTAGATGAAGTATTTTTTAGGATATTCAAATACTAGTAAAGCTCATAGAGTTTTCAATAAAGCTTCTTTAGTTGTGGAAGAATCTATTCATGTAAAGTTAGATGAAAATTGATCTAAAAATAAGGATTTTGGTTCTTTAACTGAAATTGATGAATTTAGAAATTGTATTTTTGGTAAAGATAATGATCATGACAATGATAATGCATCAATTGAGGGGGAGCATTCCTCTTCTCAAACTGATCCAAAGGAATGGAAAACTTATAAAGATCACACAATTTATAAAGTAACTGGACATGATGAATCTGGTATTCAAACCAGAAAATCTAGTATACTTTATTTGTTTAATTCTCTTTTTGTAGCTAATTTTTTTCCAAATAATATTAAAACTACTTTAACTGATTAAAATTGAATTAATTCCATGCATGATGAATTAAATCAATTTAAAATAAATAAAGTGCAGGAATTTTTTTCCCTAAAGGTAAACATGTTATTGGAAACAAATTTATTTTTCGAAATAAACTTGACACCGTTGGAAACATTGTTAAAAATAAAGCTAAACTAGTAGCTCAAGTTTATTCCCAAGAAGAGGATATTGAATTTGTAGATTATTTTTATCTTGTTGCAAGGATGGAAGCAATTAGAATCCCAATATCCTTTTCTAGTTTTTAAAATATAAAATTATTTCAAATGGATGTAAAAAGTTAATTTTTAAATGGAATTATTTTAGAGGAAGTTTGTGTAAGAAAACCTCCTAGTTTTGAAAAATATGGGTTTCAAGATCATGTTTAAAAACTTAATAAAGAATTATATGGTCTCAAAAAGGCTCCATGATCTTGGTATGTGAGACTTAAATAGTTTTTACTTAAAAATGATTTTTAAAGGAATGATTGATCCAAAATTGTTTACCAAAATAGTTTCAAATGGTTTGCTGCTAATTCAGATTTATGTAGATGATATAATCTTCGGTTCAACAAATGATTCTTTGAGTAATCATTTTTTTAAACTTATGACTAGTGAATTTCACATGATCTTGATGAGTGAGTTAAAGTTTTTCCTTGGATTAAAATTAATAAAAGGAAATATGGTATTTTCATAAATTAACCTAAATATACTAAAGATCTTATAAAAATATTTAATTTAGATTATAGTAAATCTATGGAAAACTGCCGAGTACTAATTTTAAATTATAATTTGATGAATGAGGTAAGTCAATTGACATTAAAAAATATAGAGGCATGATTGGTAGTCTTTTTGATCTCAATGCTTTTAGGATAGATATCATGTTTTTAGTATGTCTCTGTTCTAGGTTCCAATATAACCCTGAATAAAGTCACTTAGAATATGTTAAAATCCATATTTACTATGATAATTATGGTTCTATTTAAATTTATAAAAACCCTCTTCAACATTCTAGAACTAAAAATAGAGATTTTAGATTTAATTTATTAAGATATCATGTTAATAAAGGTGATATTTTCATGGAATTTATTCCCAATGAGAATCAGTTAGTAGATATATTCACAAAATCCGTAGATTCTGCTAAATTGGGAAAATTTAATTTGGAATTAGGAATGATAGATGATTAAATTATTTATAATTCACTTTATCTAAATTTTTTCATACACTATGCTCACAATTTTTAAAGAAAAACAAACAAGGAGAGTTTTTCTTAAAATTCGGTTTACATTTTGATAAATTTCAAAAAGTGGGAGATTTACGTTGAAAAATTAATATTTATTTTAATATTTTTTAATTTATAAAATGGGGGAGTTTGTTAGGATTTAAAAGTATGTAAAAGTTTTATATTAATTATCACTCTTTGAAATCATGTTTTGATAAATTACTTTATAAATTTTTGTTTATTAAATTTTCAAATATATTTTTCTTTCTTTCTGGAAACCCGGGAAATGAGTCACCATTGAAACGAACTACCATTGAAATGAGTCACCATTGAAATGATTCACCATTGAATGAGTCATTGTTTAAACAAGTCACCGTTGAAATGAGTCACCATTGAAACGACTCACCATTGAATCGATTGACCATTGAAATGAGTCACCATTGGAGCGAGTCACCATTGATAGCCACCGTTGGCTTCACCAAATAGTAAGTCAGTAAGTCACCATTGGACTTCCAATGGTGAGTAATTTTTTTATTTTTTAATATGTTTTCTTTTTTATCATAGATAATTATGATGAAGTTATTTTTGTAAAACTCGATTTAGTTTTTCTTAAACTCACAATAGTATGTCATTTGAGTCATCGTTGGCTTCATGAAATGGTATGTAAAATGAGGCCTCGATGGTCATCGTCCAGAAAATAAATTTACTTAGTTAAAGTTTCTTCTAAAAAATTTATTTTTCTTAATTTTCAGTATTTGGATGTTATAATAATTTTTTATGATTGAAATTATTATTTTAATGTGTTAAAATGTTTTTCTAAGACTTCAAACAATCATATTAATATTTCATATGATGGTTTGTTTTAATGCATTTTTGTTGCATATTTGTAAAATTTATTTCAATTAATTTATCAATTTTTTCAATTAATATTTTATTAAAAGTGAATTACTAGTTATATTAATTGTTTTGATTAATAATTAATGTGATTTAATAACCTGATTGTTTTATTTTTGAATTCACCATGTTTTTGTATCACCTATTTAAAACAGAATTATTTCTGTTATTTTAACAAGTGTTATGTAGTGAGGGAATATAGATACATTCTTTATGGACTATGTTTTAATGTTCCCAAAGAACGGTTCGAAGGGACTCCTATAAAATGGGATATGTAGATCATTCGAAATATGTAGAAAAAAACATATACAATGAGAAGTAAGTGAGACTTCAAAATACTTGCTGCTTTCAAAATTGTTTCACGATCATCTGAAACTTCCTCCAACTATTGTGATCACAATGACTACATATTATACATATCTTTCCTCTAGTGACCCATGATCTTTTTCTACATACATCAACAAAAATTAGATAATCTTCTAATTTTCATTGTTTTTGTTTAAATCATGTAATTCTGTAATATTCTATTTGTATGTTTTCTGTACTTGGTTTATGATTTTTACCTTTAATATGTGGTTTTATCATTATATGGTTATTATACTACCCAACAAGAAGGCCTGGGTTGTGAATCTTATATAAAAGTTAGGGAAATGGACAAGGGTAGTCTCTTATAGTAAAGACTGGGTTGTACCTCCTGGTGTGGTAAAAGTCAGAGTCTGTAAAAGGTTATCATACCTTTAAAAGTGAGGTTTAGTGGGTACCAGTCTCGTTGAGGAGTAGAGGAGATTGATGAGTGGAAAAAGTTATTTATATCTGAACCACTATAAAAATTCTCTATGTTCATGTTTATTATTTTTCTTTTTCATCCATTTATTCACAAGAACGCTACACCCATAAGGTTTGATTTTATAAACTCTGATAATTATTGGAAAATGTGATTAAAATTTTAAAATGGCTATTCACCCACCATCTAGTCTTTTTTCCATAATTATAAATATTAAAAAATATACATATTTATGATATCATATATGATCATCTTATACTATATTATCACCTATTTGTTAATAATATTTCATTATTACCCTTGTTTCATGTGTTAACCTATTCATTTTCCTATGCATTTTTTGTTAAATAAGTCCTATTTATTATGAATAGGATTTATTTTATTTCAATAAACAATGATATTAAGTTTATAGATATTATAATTATTCATTATATACATATTTATTATTATTATGGAATGGTTGACATGGAAAATGAATCACATCGTGTCATGAAGACGGTATGTCATACACACATATGAGCGATGATATCATTCCCTTAATAGTGAAAGGGAAAGTAATTGGATTGTATATTAATTTTAAAAAATCAATATCATGTCAATTTTATTATTTATATCCATTATATCAACCATTATACCCATCCAAATATTTTATTAATTAAAAATATATTACACCATGGTGTGGCGGTGGTAGGCCGTACATATGCATGCATGGTGATTTTGTTTTTCATAGGATGGATAAAAGGAGGAATATGATTGTAAAATAATAATGATTACATATTATATTATATGTTATGTTGGATTTAATAATTTATTATTAAAAAAATGAATGATGAGGAAGTAGAAGAAAAAATAAACATGGAGGAGTTTGTAAAAATGATTACCTCTTCTTCAGAATACTTACTTTATATATATTCTTAAGGGATCTAGGGTTAGTCTTTTCAGAATACCTGACCCTATAGAACTAAGATAAGGATATTGGGTGATTAAATTTTTAAATTTTGGTCAATATAGAAGGCACAATGTGGTGTTAGTAACCGAGGGAGGAGGTTCCCTTTTATAAGAGGGGGGGGGGGGTCACTCTTGGAATCCTTTAAAATATTAAATTAATATAAATTAATTTTCTAATAAAAATATATCCAAAGTGAGTTAATTCGAATATAAGATGAGAATTGATATAAATCTTATAAACCAATGTTTTTTAGACAAGTTTAGGTCACATTATTAACCTTTATTTTGTATTTAACCCTTAGTTAAACCCTTTAACTCTTACAGGGACAACATGAACTTTTACTCTTTAAGAGTTAATATAGTTACTATAAGATGGTAAAAAAACCCAAATTGATCATTGATGAAATATTTAACCATATTAAAATCATTTGGACTAATTTGTTTTATTAATTTTATATCATTTAATAAAATATTATTTATTTTAAAGTATCATTAATGTCAATTTTGACACTATACATTTCTTAACTTTTTAAAAAATATAAATAGACAAGATAACTTAAAAAAAACCTTTAATAAATCCCTAGTATGTCTAGTTTTTATATAAAATTCTTGTATAAAATTATTTAGATCAAATTATTTTTATTTTAATATTTTTAATATCATTTATTTGATATTTCTATTAATTAAACAATTACTGTATTATCATTGTGTAAGAAATTAGGTTAATTATTTATTTCCTAAAAATTAAAAATAAATTATCATGATTAAGATAAACATTTTATATATCAAATTACTGTTTATAGTCTAATTTATCTTATGTATAAACCTATATTTAAAATGATATAGATATTAAAATTATGAGTATGCCATCTTTTACTTATCTTTAAATAAATTATAATAAATGTCATACTACCATCCAAGTGGATTAAAAAAGGTTATAATCTTGGACCAATGATTATTTTAGTTGAAAACCACTTATCCAAAGATATTTGAATATGTTTTAGGGTAATTTTATAGTCTTTATAATATTTTTTACCCATAATTACCTGATTTACCCTTAAACATGGTAATTAAAATATTACTAAATTTACTATTTATATTCCCAAAATTAAAATAAATCTATTTAAATAATTTGGACCTAATGATTCCAAATATAGAATATATTCTTCAAAATTCAAAACATAGAAGTTGCAGTAATTAATGTAAAATTAATCACATTGATGAAATGAGAAAACAAGTTATTAGAAAAATACAAAACATTATACCGAAGTAAATTTTTATATTCCGTTTAAAAAAAATAATTTTATTTTTTGAAATAGAATATATAAAAGTGCCAAAAATTGGATTTAAAATAGGTTCTTCATTAAAAGGTGTCAAAACTATATTTAAAAAAAATATAACCTTTTATACTTAAAATTGATTCTATTCTTATCTTAAGCCTATAAAAATTATTGAATGAATTTAATTTTGTTGAATATATAACATATATAATTATTTAATATCTTTTACTAATAGTTATTAATTTATTTTATCATTATAAAATTCCATTATGACCATAAAAATAGTTTTTTAATAAAAAAACATCTTTATATTCAATTGGTTTTAATTTTAATTTACAATTAATTTGTAACCAATGAATTAATTTTATAAAAATATTTCAACTATATTTTCATAATTTAGTTAATCCTATTCACAACTTCCAACTTAATGGGTAGTGTTAAAATAATAATATTTAATAGTATATCGCGGCTCATTTAACCTTGTTGTTATGTGAAATGTATGCTATTAAAGAAATTAAATTTATTTAAAAGGAGAGATATCATAAAATATTGGGGTGTTACATATCATGAAAAATCACTACAATAACATTTAATCTATAAATGTTTATAGTCATACCTAGAACCCCAATTAGAAGTAATGACTACCAATAAAAAATAATAATGAACATTTGAAAATGTATAAATTTTGAACAGTAATCAACTAATGTCAAAACCAAATAATTATATTAATTTTCAATTATCATGAATTCTTATAATCAAGATTAACTAAATACAAAAACTAAAAATATTCCTTATAGAGACATAAAAAATATTCAAGCAAGTTCAGATGCAATGAAATTTTTTTTTAAAGAGAGTAAATTTTAGAGATCGCACAAGAGTAGTCATAAAATAAATTTATGGTTAATAATAGCCTTACTTATTTAACACACTCATTCCATAAATTTGATTAAATTTAATTTTGGGAAAAAAATTCAAATGTGTTCCATTAACTTAGTGGGTATCACCCAATGCTTTCTAACATTCCTTCATATTAAACCCAACAAGATCACACCACCAATTTTCATTAGGAAATCAACAAGATGCTTCATTGGAGAATTTTTTCAAACATGTGTTCGAAAAAATGATTGATTTCCTTCTAAGATCATGAAAACTTATTAATAACATAATTTAGTGAAACATGAGTAAGATATGGTAATATTTCATTGGAAATGGAAAAAAATTATAAAATATATTATTGAAGAAGGTGAATACCTATAAAGGGATTATAAATGCCTAAATTTAACAAGATGTTAAGAAAACTTTGACGAACACCACCCAATCCTCTTTAGAGTGAGTCGAGAAGACATATAAATTTACTGAGGTACTTTTTTCACCCTCCTTTTGGATTGAAATGCATTCAATTCTAGATTGTTGATGTCAGACTAGATAGTGGTAATGCGCATCTGAGATCTAACGAGTCCATAACATTGTTATGGGGAGTCAAAATGATCATTTCTAGAATGGATACCTGGAAACAAATGAGTGAGTGGGGTTTAGAAAGGGTGGATTGGGGATTGGGGATTGGGGATTTGGGTGAGTACATGAGAAACCTATAATCTGATAGGTAAGGTTTGTTAAGGGAGTGTAAAAAAATAAATGTTATTGGATTGCATATAATGATGGTACAATGGACATGTAAGAAAATTATAATTACAAAAATTAAATATAATTATTTAAAAATATTTTTATGATTATAATAAATATAAATACAATTCAAATTATTAAATTTTAAATTTAATTTTATATTATAATATATGGTGAAATGAATCCCATACCTCAAAAAAAGGTAGGATGTTTCATTTATAGATGAGAAAAGGATTACAATAGATAATCCACACCGATCTGGGTTACAAATATTAAATATATCTAATATTATAATAATCTTAACACTCCCCCTCAAGATGAGACATATATATTTATCATGTCCATCTTGTTACATAAAAATTGGACATGTGGTTCAGAAACCCATTTTGTGAGAACATCTACATGTTGATCACAGGTGTGAACATGGTTAGAGGTGATCTTCATCTTCTCAATGTTTTCTCGAATTAAATGACAATCAACTTCAATATGTTTTGTATGCTCATGAAATAATGGATTTTTTGAAATCTTGATAGCAGCTTGATTGTCACAACATATATGTACAAGTTTCTTGGAAGTATACCTAATTTTTTGGAGATTTTTTGTGCCTAAATAATCTATAAAGTCACCTATGTTCTGGCATGATACTCTAACTATGAATTTGATCGAGAGATAACTATCTACTTATTTCTTAGTAATGAGGTCAAATTTACATAAAAAAATACTACAAAACTATACATAGACTTCCTAGATGAGAGACACCCATCATAATTTGCATCAAAAAATGCTTCAATATCTATATTCCCATGATCAGAATATAGAAGATCTAAACCCAGTTCTTTTTTCACATATCTAGAAATGTGAAGAATAGCCTCCCACTATTTTTTTGGAGACTCCATAAGATGAATCATTTTGTAACCGCACAAGAAATATCAGGTCGAGTCATTTTCAAGTAGTCAAGCTTCCAAACAAGTCTTCTATATCTATCAGGTAATGGTAGTATGAAGTGACCTTTCTCTAGGTTTGAGGTGTGAGTTAACAGAGTCGTCTTGAGTCATTCTAGTCTCCTAAAGAAGATCAAGAACATCATTTATATGATATAGAAAAATTCTTTTGTCACATTTGGAGACATCAATTCCGAATAAATATCATAGTGGACCCAAATATTTTGTTTGAAAATTTTTATGATGAAAAGACTTGAGTCGACTAATGAAATCAGCAACTCTGCCAGAAAATAACAATGTCATCCACAAAGACTACCAAAATAATGATTCATGATACATATTGATGATAAAAAATAGAGGAATCCTTTATGCTTTGTCACATTCCAAAGCTAAGAATAATGATGAAAAAATAGCCAAACCAAGCATGTGGTGACTTTTTGAGTCTATACAGTGATTGATTAAGGATAAAAAACAAGGAAGATTCCACTTGAGTAACAAAATTGGGTGGTTTATCTATATAAAATTTTTAATTTAGAAAAATATGAAGAAAATAATTTTTAACATCTAACTAATGGAGAGTCCATTGATAAGAGGTAGCAAGAGAGATAATTAGGTGAACTGATGCCATCTTTTCCACTAGAGAGAAGGTGTCAAAATAATAAACTCCATATGTTTTCACATAACATTTTAAAACAACGAGAGCCATGATATGATTAAGATATACATCAACATTGATGCGAAATTTATAGATCCATTTGTATTGAACCACCCACTTACCCAAAGGAAGAGGGCAAAGATCCCATGTATGGTTGGAATCTAGAGCCGAAAGTTCATCTTTTATAGCCTATAACTTTCCAGGATGAGATATTGGACTCAGAAATAGTGTAGTGTTGAGTGATCGTCTAGTGTCTTTATAACTTGTTATATATCCATAGATAATCCTTGATAAGTCTCATAGGAGTGTGATCCTTTGAGAAGCATAATAGGTAACTCCAGTGATGGAGGATTAAGAGTAGGTATGTCACCAGGTGTGGTAGCAACATCAGGTGTTGGGGGGGAAGATGTTCTAGGTCATTGAGTATATACATAGACAAATAAATATCCATTGACATATATAAAAAGATATTGGGGGTGGATTATCAATAGAATATGTTAAAATAACTTCAAAATTAGGAATAATAAATAGTGGTGGTAACTCCGAAATATAAATAACTGATGATATTAAAAAGGAAACACCAACTAAGAAAACATAACAATTAAAATTTGGATAGAAGCATTGATATCTATATTGGGTGGAGGAATAACCATGAAGGATTAATTTTAGAGAAGCACATCAAACCTGGTAATCAAGGAGTGAATATTTTGAATATAACACACACAACCAAAAATGTGTAGGAGTAGGGAATGAGGGAATGTTGTTGGAAAAAAAGAATGAAAAGTTTTATCCCCTATAATAATATACAATGGAAGTATGTTGATAATATAGGTAGCTATGTGGATGGAATATCCCCAAAAAATAGTTGGAACTTACTTCTGAAATAAAAATGCATGAGAAAATTCTAACAAATGGTATTTCTTTCACTCAGAAACACTATTTTTTTGAGGTGTGTGGGGATAATAAGTCTGATGGATAATGTCATTATCATCTATAAAAGACTAAAATGTCTAGATAATTATTCATAACCACTTCCAGAAAGGAAACACTGATGTTTCGTATAAAACTAGGTGGTGATTCCTTGATAATAGGAGTGAAACATAGTAAAGATTTCAGAATGATTTTTGAGCCAATATGTTAAAGTCATCCATGAAAAATCATTGATGAAAGTAATAGAACATATATAACCCAATTTAGATGTACTAAGACAAGGACAATAGATATCATAATGCACCTAATGAAAATGAGTGGATGCACGGGGAATTCTATGGGGAAGAAGAGGACCCAAGTCCGGAATTTGTTTTGAATAATGGAGCCAGGTGGATAACAAAGGTGATATTAAAGCCATAGGGAATGATTAGAGGTATCAGGACAGGTGAGAGCTGAGGCTAAGTCAATCACACACACACCACCCTGAAGATGTCCAATACCAATCACCCAATAATGTATTAGTTGAGGGGGGGTATGCATCTTCTCAAACTAATCCAAAGGAATTGAAAACTCATAAAGATCACACAATTGATAAAGTAATTGGAAATGTTGAATCTGGTATTCAAACCAGAAAATCTGTTATGATTTATTTGTTTAATTATGTCTTTTTAGCTGATTTTGTTCCAACTAATATTAAAACAGCTTTAATTAATTCAAATTGGATCAATGCCATGCATGATGGATTAAATCAATTTTAAATAAATAATGTGTGGGAATTGGTTTTTTTCTTAAAGGTAAAATTTTTATGGGAACCAAATGTATCTTTTGAAATAAACTTGATTTGTTTGGAAATATTGTTAAAAATATAGCTGAACTAGTAGCTCAAGGTTATTCCCAAGAAGAGGATATTGACTTTGAAGATTATTTTCCACCTATTACAAGTATGGAATCAATTATAATTATACTATTATTTTCTAGTTTTCAAAATATGAAATTATTTTAAATGGATGTAAAAATTTATTTTTAAATGGAATTATTTTAGAGGAAGTCTCTTTAAGACAACCTCTATGTTTTAAAAAATGATGGGTTTCCAAATCATATTTTCAAACTTAATAAAGCCCTGTATAGTCTTATACAATCTCCAAGATCCTGGTAAGAGATACTTACATAATTTTTACATAATAATGAATTTTTTAAAGGAAATATTGATCCAATCGTGTTTATAAAAATATAGTTTCAAATGATTTACTACTAATTCAGATTTACATAGATGATATAATCTTTGATTCAAAAAATTATTATTTGAGTAATGATTTTTCTAAACTTATGACTAGTGAATTTGACATGATATTGATGAGTGAATTAATGTTTTTCCCTGTATTACAAAGAAATGAAATGAATAATGGTATTTTCATAAATCAAGATAAATGTGATAAATATCTTGTAAAAATATTTAATTTAGACTCTCGTAAATCTATGAAAACATCCACAAGAACTAATTTTAAATTATACTTATATGAATATGGTATGTCTGTTAACATTAAACAATATAGAGGCATGGCTGGTAGCCTTTTATATCTCACTGAATCTAGACCATATATCATGTTTTCAGTATTTTTGTGTGCTAGGTTCAAATATAACCCCAAATAAGGTCACTTAAAAGCTATTAAAATAATAGTAAGATACATTAGAGGTATTATTGGTACCAGTTTGTTTTATTCAAGAATGAACTATTTGGATTTACTGTCTTACTCCAACTCTAAATTTGGAGGTTTAAAACTTTACATAAAGAGTACCATAGGTATGTGTAACCTTCTAGGTAAAAGATAAATATCTTGGAGCTCAAGGAAACAACTATTAGTAGCACTACAAATATAGGAGGTAGATTATGTTGTTGCTGCTAACTGTTGTTCCTAGAGAATATAGATAAAGAAAACTTTGTATGATTTAAATATTTTTTTGATAAAATCCCTATTTACTGTGATAATTCTAGTGCTATTTCAATTTCTAAAAACATTATTCAACATTATATAACTAAACATATAGATGTTTGATTTCATTTATTAAGAGATCATGTTAATAAAGGTGATATTTTCATAGAATTTATTCCCTATAAGAATTAGTTAGCAGACATATTCACAAAACCCTTAGATTCTGCCAAATTTGAAAAATTGAAATTCTAATTAGGAATTATAGATTCTTAAATTATTTTTAATTCACTTTATCTAAATTTTTTTATACACTATGTTCACAATTTAAAAAAAACAAACTGGGGTATTTCTTGTTTAAAATTCAGTTTACTTTTTGATAAATTTCAATAAGGGGGAGATTTATGTTGAAAATTTAATATTTTTTTCTTCATATTTTGTAATCTAAAAAAGGGGGAGTTTTTAGGTTTTAAATGTATGTAATAGTTTTATATTAACTATCTCTATTTTAATTAATGTTTTGATAAATTACTTTATAAATTGTGTTTATTAAATTCTAATATATATATATTTTTTCTCTCTAGAAATTTGGGAAATGATTCACTGTTGAAACGAGTCACTGTTGAAATGAGTCAGCGTTTAAAAAAGTCACTGTTGAAATGTGTCACCATTTAAATGAGTCTCTATTGAAATGAGTTACCATTGAAATGAGTCACCGTTGCAATGAGTCACTGTTGTAACGTGTCACAATTTCCAGCCACCATTGGCTTCACTCTACGGTAAGTCAGTTAGTCACCATTAGACTTACAATGATGATTAAATTTCTATTGTTTAAGGTGTTTCCTTTTTGATCATATATAATCATGATAAAGTTAGTTTTTTAAAACTCTATTTAGTTTTTATTAAAATCACAATGATATGTCATTTGAGTAACCGTTGTCTTCATGCAATGGTATGTCAAACGAATCACCAATGGTCATCCACTAGTAAATAAATTTACTTAGTTAAACATTATTCTTCAAAATTTATTTTTCTTAAATTTTAGTTCTTGGACATTAAAATACCATTTTTATGGTTGAAATTATTATTTTAATGTGTTAAAATGTTTTAGTAAGACTCTATACAAGCAGATTAATATTTCATATGATGCTTTATTTTAATGCATATTTTATGAATGTTTGATACAGTTATTTCAATTGAGTAATTTTTTTTCCATTATAATTTGATTAAAAGTGCATTACTAGTTATATTAATTATTTTGATTAATATTTATTGTAATTTAAAAACCCAATTGTTTTGATTTTGAATTCGCTGTGTTTTTGTAGCACCTGATTATAACAGAATTATTTCTATTATTTTAACAAGTGTCATGCAGTGAGAACTAAGTTGTACTTCTAAATAACTATAGCTCTAAAAATTGTTTCATGATCATCTATGACTTCCTCCATTTGTTGTGATCACAAGAAAGGATGCATATTCTACATATGTTCCTTCAAGTTACCCATGATCTTGTAGGACCCCGGGACACCCTGAGAGGGGAGGGGTGAATCAGGGTGTCAAAATTTTCTTTTAAATTAAAGGATCTTGTTCCCACGTTGGTAGGAACTAGTTGAATCTGTATGATGGATATGATCAGCAATCAAACATTCACATGCAAAAGGGGTGACACAACAAATTTTACTTGGTTCACCACTAAGGGATACGTCCAAGGAGCATACGCTGAAAAGTTGTCGGTTGTACCTAATTCCACTAATATTCACTAGATGTGGATTACAATGGTTCGGGCACATTCACTCTGTCCCATGCTCACTGCCTTTATAATTGTTTAGGGATAGCTAACTGCGTCCCTTGGGTCACTCCCGCTGACTCCCCTTGGCTAAATGCCCCTGGTGAAGTCACACCCAGTTTATAGACGTGAAGGTCTCTTCAATAGATTTTCATTGAAGTTTTTGTCTCCTCTTAGCACGAGACTCTGCTTGCATCAAAGACTGTAATTGATGTACTAGAATGCACAGAACCACTGAACCGGATAACCAGAATGTGCATACAAACTTCACTGACAATTGCGTGCAACACCAACCATTTGCACGCAAAACCTTCCTATTGCGCGCAAACTTTACTTTTCGCACGAAAAAATATTTCGCACAAAAAAAACCCCTTTTTCGCGCCACTGAATCTTTTATGTGCGAACCCACTTTTCACGTGCATCTCTTAATTTTTCGTGCATCCCGAAATTTTCCGCGCAATACCAAATATTTCGCGCAAACCCCTTTATGCGATCCTTTTCGCGCATCAGACCTCAGATATTCTCTAAGTCTTCAACCGTGCGGAATGAAGGGGGTCACCTCATATTTATAGGCGTCTGAGACCCCCGTACGTAAAATCCCCTTCGGCGTGAAAAACTCTCATCTGCCACGTAATTATTTTCACAGGTATTGTTTTTCGCGCACCTCTCCAGATATTTTACACAGCCCATTCCTTTGCCATTTTTCGATGTTTTGATTCCAAAAAACTATTTGCGTGAAAAACTTCGCTCCGCTATTTCACGCACCACGCTGTTTTTCACGCCCAGCTCAAGTTTTTCGCACACAACCCTTATTTTCCGCGCACCACTTCCTCTTTGTGCGCACCTCCTTTTGCAGACACTCCATGTCTTCATTTTCTGATTTTGAGGGCCAAAAATTTGGCAAACACTGAGAAACAACGCCACCTTCAATACTGTTGTCTGCTTGAACTGTATGATCACTTTGCTGGCACACATTTTGAACTTCCACTGAGGATTGACCACAAACATAAACCAAACTCTAATTCCTTCATAGAACAACCATGGTTCCAACAATCTCCACCTTTGGGTTTGTAGGCAATCACAAAATAAATTAAAAAAAGATCACCATCCCCATGCAATCCAAAAATGAAAGGATCAACTCAGTCCCCATGCAATCCAAAAACGCAAGGATCAACTCAGCCAACACTCTAAGTCTACGTGAGCAATGCTCGGTGTAGAAAAAAAGAGAGGAAGCTTGAATTGGGTTCCCGTGTTTTGGAATTCTCAATGATGCCCATGAAAATTTCGTACAGTGATGTAACGAATACAGTGACATAGAAGCATTATATGTCCAATGAATTCCTTCTCATCCATCTCATCCTATCACTGACACTAAATTTGTTACATGACTGAACATGCATGAATTTATTCCTTTCTCCCCCATTGACAATAAACCCAAAGGCCGGTAATTTATTCAATGTTCAGCTCAAACCATACTCCCCCTGGATAGTATCTCCCCCATAAACCTGCATCACAGCCATAAACAGATAGAAAAAGTTACCATAAACGGGGAGAGGGGAATTTCGGAACCTCCTTATGCAGTAGGAGGTGGTTGAACACCGAGGTTCAACCGATTCTTTTCAAACAAAACTGCTGATAGTGGCTTCGTCAGGATATCAGCTACTTGCTCATCAGTTCCCACGTGATCCATTCTAATCACCCCTTGATCAACTTTTTCTTTGATAAAGTGATACCTGATTTCAATATGTTTTGTACGAGAATGCTGAACATGATTTTTTGTAAGATCAATTGCACTCTTGTTATCACAGTAAATCACCATTGGTTGCTTTACCTCATCACCAATATCTATTAATTGTTGCTTCATCCATAGCAGTTGAGTGCATGAATTTGTGGTGGATATATACTCAGATTCAGCAGTACTAAGAGAAGTACTTTCTTGTTTCTTGCTCAACTAGCCAACACAGTTATTCCCAATAAATAATGCTCCACCACTAGTGGAATTTCTGTCCACAACATCGCCAGCCCAGTCAACATCATAAAATGCTGATAATTCAATGTCCCTTCCTGCAACAAAGTATAATCCACAATTGTGAGTACCTTGAATATAACTCATGATTCTTTTTACTTCTACCATATGCTCCTCTTTTGGATTACTCTGAAAGTGGGCCACAAGACATGTGGAAAAGACAATATCTGGCCATGTCACTATCAGGTACAGTAGGCTCCCAATAATCCTCCTGTACATGGTGGGATCTATAGATTTCTCATCCTCATGCTTCCCAAGTTTGGTTCCAACTGCAATCAGAGTTGACATTGGTTTGGAGTCTTGCATATTAAACTTCTTCAGTAGCTCTCTTGCATACTTTTATTGAGAGATAAAAGTGTAGTCTTTACTTTGAGTCACCTGCAGTCCCAAGAAATATGTGAGCTCCCCAATCATTGACATTTCAAATTCTGATTTCATATGATTGGAAAATTCATCCACTGATTTCTGTCTGCTACCACCAAATATAATGTCGTCAACATAAATGAGAACCATGAACTGATCTTTCGGAGAATTATTCACATAGAGATTGTGATCTAATCCTCCTCTTTTGAATTACAGATTCTTGAGATAAGAATCTAGTCTGGAGTACCATGCCCGTGGTGCCTGTTTCAAGACATAAAGTGCTTTCTTCATCTTGCAGACCTTTGATTCATCAGCACCAAGAAGAAAACCCACTGGTTTTTCAATGTAGAATTCTTCTTCGAGAACACCATTTAAGAATGATGTCTTGAAATCCATTTGATACACTTTATATCCTCTTTGGAGAGCCATGGAAAGGAACAACCTGATTGACTCCATTCTAGCCACTGGAGAAAAGCTTTCTTCAACATCAACACATTGAATCTGAGAATACCCTTTACATACCAGTCGAGCCTTGTTTCTGATAACACTTCCATGCTCATCAAACTTGTTCTTGAATATCCATTTTGTTCCAATCACATTGTGACCTTTGGGTCTCTGGACTAGATCCCATGTCTGATTCTTGTCAATCTGATCTAACTCTTCATTCATGGTTTTCACCCAGGATTCATCCTTTGTAGCTTCTTCAAATGAGGATGGCTCCACAACTGACAGAAATGCAGAAGGTGTGTTATTCCTCATCCTCCTTGTCTGTGTGGGTGCATTCTTGTCTCCAATTATGTTAGATGGATCAATCTCTTCTCTTCGATTTCTCCTATCAGGTTCAGTCACATTCTCACCATCCAATATTTCCTCTTTAGATTCTTCGTCTGAGTCAACATCATGATGTGACCCCTGAGTGTTTTTTACACCTTCCTCTATTTCTGTATTTGTATTTATTCCATGTTCAAATTAATTCTTATCTTCTATCTCATCAGCATAGGTACTATTTGAAGCATTTGGGGTTTTTCCTTCAATGATTTTAACATCGTTTCTTTCCACAATCCTCCCCAAGAGTTTATTGAAACACTTGTAAGCTTTGTTATTCATTGGATACCCAAGAAAAATTCCTTCATCAACATTGTCACCGAACATTCCTTTGTTTCCTTCTTTATTCCGGATGAAACATTTGCTTCCGAAAACACGAAAGTATTTCAAAGAAGGCTTCCTTCCATGCCATAATTCATATGGTGTCTTCGTTTCTCCCATATAGAGTCCTGTTCGATTCTAAATGTGCACTGCAGCTTCAACAGCCTCCTTCCAGTAATGGCGAGAGATACCACTCTCAATCAACATAGTCCTGGCCATATTGTTGACCTGTCAATTTTGATGCTCAACAACTCCATTTTGTTGTGGAGTTCTCACAAAAGCTACCTCATGCTGAATTCCATGTTTTTCTAGGTAATTTTCAAACTCAATGGACGTGTATTCCCCTCCATTGACAGATCGCAGGACTTTTATTGTCCGTCCAGTATCATTCTCGGCAATCTGACGATAAGTTTTCATGCAATCAAGTACTTGTCGCTTCCTGTGAATCACCATTACACAAGCCATTCTACTATAATCATCAATGAAAAGGATGAAGTACCTTTATCCACGTGTTCTAGAAACATTTATCGGGCCACATACGTTTGTATGAATGAGATCAAGAAGATGCGATGCCCTTTTCTTCTTTGGCCGATATGAACTACAGACCAGCTTCCCACGAATACAAGCATCACAAGACTTTTCCCGTTCACGTTTTAGAATGGGAATATCCATGAAAATCTTTATCTTAGATATCTTTTCCATGTATTGTTGGTTAATGTGCCCTAGCCTTTGATGCCACAAATTGTTTTCTTCTTAAACATACAAATAGCAGGAGTTCACTTTACTGTCAACCTAATATAAGTTTCCATTTGTTCTACAGCCTTTCATAATAGAATTCCCTATTTTTCCTTTTATAGTGCAGCCTTTTTGGTTGAAGGTTACTATGAGCCCTGAGTCACAGAGTTGACTTACACTGAGGAGATTGTGGCGTAGACCATCCACATAAAGAACTTCAGTCTTCTTCAGCTCCTCGTTGGTGAGAGCAGCATTCCCACTGACTTTAATCTTCAAAGCACCATCATTACCAAACCGTACTATTCCATCAACCCTCTTTTCAATGTTCTTCAATAGGTCATCATTTCCCGTCATATGGGAAGAGCATCCACTATCAAGGATCCAGGTGCTACTGCTCTTTGTAGCTTTGAGGGCTACTTCTGCAAGATTGGATTTCTCGATCTTCTTCTTCTCTTTCCATGAGATATTGGATTGAGCATAGGATACTGATGGCCTTTTAATACTTTCTTCCACATAATCTGAGTCTTCATACCCATAATCTTCTTCCAGAGGGGAAAAACTGTTTGTGAGAGAAACATCATCAGGAGGATGAAAACTGGCACATCTTTGAGTATTGTATGAATTTCTCCTGTCGTACCACTGCCTGCAATACATGCTTTGTGGAAAAAGTTAGAACAATTAAAACAGTAACCATAGAAGCTATTTCTTCTATAAGATGGAGGATATGAAATTGGTCTCCTTTGTTGGCTTCCTAGATCTTCCCCATTTAAGTAGCTCCTTGCCTCTTCGCAGTATGACAAGGTATGGCCCAAATAACCATAGAACAGCCACTTCATGAGAGGAAATGTATTTTCACTTGAATTTCTCCTCATGCCTTCTTCCTTGGGAGAATAGTTTAACTGACTGTCATTTCTGAAAGTTTGAGGATAATTTTCAGTTCTTCTTTTAGTTTGGATTGAGGGTTCCTTTTTCAACATTTTAGGTAATGTTTCAGCAAGTCCACCTTTCATCTTGTCGTTATTTTGGCTCTCTTTACTTCCAGCAGTTGATGTCTCAGCTTCACAGCCTATTCCAATCTTTCCCATGTAAGTGGGTCTTTGATCACTTAAGATTTTTCCAACCCCATCTGAACCACACTTGGCTCTTGCTAGTAATTCTGCATCTGAGAATCTTCCGAAATGAATTTTCTTCTTTCCCTCATTTGTCGTTGATTGACATTCAATTTTACTTTTAAGAGTAACAACTTATTCCTCAAGTCCCTCAATAGTCTTGTACTTCTCTTCTAGTCTAGATGAAAGGTCATTTATGACCTTTTCTTGTTCTTCAATTTTAAGCTTTAGTTCCACTACATCATCTGTGCTTTCAAGGATTGAAGACTGAACTCTCACTAGTTCTTCTAGTCGTTCAATCTCTGATTCAAGATCATCAACATATTCTGATGATTCTTCCACCATTTCCTTCCACTTATTACATCTCTTAAATTTATTCTGAAGCTTGGAAAAAGCATCCTTAATTTGAGTCTTTGAATCACCATTAGAAATAATCTGATTATATCTGTCTTTATTGATCAAGGGTTCTGACTTTTCAACCGTAGCCATCATGGAAGCATGCTTTCCCATTTTAAATTTGGGTTCTACTTCTTCACAAAAATTAGTATCCTCATCTTCCTCTTCACAGACAAAACTCTTCCTCTGTATTTTCTTTCCAGATTTGAAGTCTCTCTTTTTGAAAAATATTTTTCAAGGCTTCTCGATGTTCTCATATTCACTATCTTCATCATTGATTTTTATTAAACATTGAGAGGCAATGTGACCAACTTTTCCACAATGAAAACATGCGAGAGGTAACTTCCCTTTGAATTTCCCTTTTCCCTTCTGAAACTTCTTTGCAATGAGAGAAAGAATCTATTTTTCTTCGTCTTCTTCACCGCTACTATCTTTTGATATTTTCAGTTTATCCATGGACTTGAACGCCATTTACATGCTCACACGAGTCGTAGCATCTTCTGATTTGACTCTCATTTCGTATGATACCAAGCTGCTCAGTAGATCATCCAGAGAAATTTTGGAAAGATCTCTTTCCTCAAGGGTTGACACCTTTACATTGTACAGGGGTGGAAGTCTTCTTAATATTTTCTTTAAAATATAAATGTCTTTTATTTCTTTGCCTAGACCCCTAATTGCTCCAACCACTTTAGTAATTCGATTGAAGAATGTGTCTGCATTCTTGTCTGGGTGCATCTTTAGATCATCAAACCGATTGTGCAGGACTTGTAATTTTTCCTCCTTCACTTTGCTATCTCCTTCATAAATATTTTCAAGTTTATACCACATGGATTTTGCTGAGGTGAAACTCATCACCTTTAGATAGATCTGATCAGAAAGAGCTGCGGTGAGTGCATTTTGATCTTTATCATCTGCATCAAGAATTTTCCTGTCTATGTCAGTCATAGCCAGGCCTGTTAGATCAGTGACTTGTATTCCTTGCACAGTGGAAAATAGAACTTCCATTCCAAGAGATCTTAGATGAGATCTCATCCTGTTCTTCCAGATCTGAAAATTACTTCCATCGAAGAGAGGGACTCCCCTAACATTCACTGCATTCTCCATGGTGACAAAGGACAGATTCAACGCCAGCAACCTCGCTCTGATACCACTTGTAGGACCCCGGGACACCCTGAGAGGGGAGGGGTGAATCAGGGTGTCAAAATCTTCTTTTTAAATTAAAGGATCTTGTTCCCACGTTGGTAGGAACTAGTTGAACCTGTATGATGGATATGATCAGAAATCAAACATTCACATGAAAAAGAGGTGACACAACAAATTTTACTTGGTTCACCACTAAGGGCTACATCCAAGGAGCATATGCCGACAAGTTGTCGGTCGTACCTAATTCCATTAATATTCACTAGATGTGGATTACAATGGTTTAGGCAGAGTCACTCTGTCCCAGGCTCACTGCCTTTACAATTGTTCAGGGATAGCTCACTGCGTCCCTTGGGTCACTCCCGCTGACTCCCCCTGGCTCACTGCCCCTGGTGAAGTCACACTCAGTTTATAGATGTGAAGGTCTCTTCAATAGATTTTCATTGAAGTTTTTGTCTCCTCTTAGCATGAGACTCTGCTTGCATCAAAGACCGGAATTGATGTACTAGAACGCACAGAACCACTGAACCAGATAACCAGAATGTGCATACAAACTTCACTGACAATTTCGCGCAACACCAACCCTTTGCGCGCAAAACCTTCATATTGCGCGCAAACTTTACTTTTTTGCGTGGAAAAATATTTCACGCAAAAAAACCCCTTTTTCACGCAAGTGAATCTTTTATGTGCGAACCCACTTTTCACACACAACTCTTATTTTTTCGCGCATCCCAAAATTTTCCACACAATACCGAATATTTCATGCAAACCCCTTTATGCAATCCTTTTCGCGCATCAGACCTCAGATCTTCTCTAAGTCTTCAACCGTGCAGAATAAAGGGGGTCACCTCATATTTATAGGCGTCTAAGACCCCCGCGCGCAAAATCCCATTCGGTGAAAAAAGCTCTCATCTGGAACGTAATTCTTTGCGCAAGTATCGTTTTCCACGCACCTCTCCAGATATTTAGTGCAGCCAATGCCTTTTCCATTTTTCAAAGTTTTGATTCTGAAACACTATTTGCGCGAAAAACTTCGCTCTGCTATTTCGCACACCACACCGTTTTTCGCACCCAACTCAAGTTTTTCACGCACAACCCTTATTTTCCGCGAACCACTTCATCTTTGTGCGCACCTCCTTTTACAGACACTCCATGTCTTAATTTTCTGATTTTGAGGCCCAAAAATTTGGCAAACACTGGGAAACAGCGCCACCTTCAATACTGTTGTCTACTTGAACTGTATGATCACTTTGCTGGCACACATTCTAAACTTCCACTGAGGATTGACAACAAACACAAACCAAACTCTAATTCCTGCATAGAACAACCATGGTTCCAACAGATCTTATGTTACATATATCAACAACAATCAGGTCTTCTGTTGCTTTTCATTGTTTTTGTTTAAATCATGTAATTATGTAATCTTCTGTTTGTATGTTTTTTGTATCTGGTTTATGATTTTTCCATTTAAAAGAAGGTTTTCTCATTATATGGTTATTATACTACACAAAAATAAGTCTTGGGTTGTGACTCCCAAATAAATGTCAAGGAAACAGATAAGGGTAGTCTCCTATAGTAAAGGCTGGGTTTTTCCTCTAGGTGTTGTAGAAGGAAGAGTCTTTAATAGGTTATCACACCTTTAAAAGTGAGGTTTAGTGGGTACCAGTCTCCTCAAGGAGTAAAGGATATTGTTGAGTGGACTAAGATATTTAGATCTAAACCACCATTAAAATTCTCTGTGTACCTATTCTTTATTTTTCTGCTGTATCCATTTATTCACAAGAATGCTGCACCCACAAGGTTTTATTTTATAAACTCTAATAATTACTCGTAACTATGATTAAATTTTTAAAATGATTATTCACCCCCTATAGTATTTTTTCCATAATTATAAATATCCAACAATATATATTTATTATATCATATATGATCCTCTTATACTATATTATCACCCATTTGTTAATAATATTTCTTTATTACCCTTGTTTCAGGTGTTAATTGATTCATTTTACTATGCATGTTTTGTTATGTAAGTCTTATTTATTATCCATAGGATATATATTATTCATTTAAATACTGATATTATATTTATAGATATTATATTTATTCCATATAAACATCTTTATAATATTTCTGGAATGGTTAACATGGAAAATTAATCACATCATGTCATGGAGACGGTAGGTCGTACGCATGCACGAACGACAATATCATTCCCTTAATAGTGAAAGGGTAAATAATTTGATGGTATATTAATTTTATAAAATAAATACCACATCATGTTTATTATTTATATCCATTATATCCATCATTATACCCATCTAAATATTGTAGTGGTGAAAAATAGATTACACCATGGCGTGGCGACGGTAGGCCGTATGTATGTACGTGTGGTGATTTTGTTTGTCATTAGATGGATAAAAGGAGTAATATGATAGTTACATACTCATAATAACATCTTTTCATATAGTTTATATTGAATTTATTAATTTATTTTGAAAACAACGCTTGTTGAGGAAGTAGAAGAAGAAATAAACATCGATGAGTTAGTAAAAATGACTACCTCTTATTCAGAATATTGCCTTTAGATATCTTCTTCAGGGATCTAGGGTTGGTATTTTTGGAATAATAGAACCTCCAAAACTCAGATAATGATTTTTTGAGGAGAAATTTTCAGGGCTTGGTTGATCTATAAGGATAAATGTGGTGTGATTAAGTGAGGAAGGATGTGCCATTTTATAAGAGAGGGGAGGGGCAATCTTGGAATCCTTTAAAATATTAAATTAATTTAAATTAATTTTCTAATAAAAATAGAACCAAAGTGAGTTAATTAGAATATAATATGAGTATTAATCTAAATCCTCTCAACCAATTATTTTTAGACAATTTTAGGTCACATTATTAACCTTTATTTTGGATTTAACTCTTAGTTAAACCCTTTAACTCTTACTATGACAACTTGAATTTTTACTCTTTAAGAGTTAAATATTATTACTATAAAATAGAAAAATAAACCAAAAATTGATCATTAATGAAATATTTAACCTTTTTATAATTATTTGGAATAATTTTATATTTTTATGAATTTTATATCATTTAATAAAAATATTTTTTATTTTATAATATCATTAATGTCATTTTTTACACTATTTAATTTTTAACTTTTTAGAAAATATAAATACACAAGATAAATTCAGAAAAACCTTTAATACATCCTTATTATGTCTAGTTTATCTATAAAATTCTTGGATGAAATTAATTAGATCAAATTATATTTATTTTAATATTTTTAATATCATTTATTTGACATTTCTATTAATTAACCAATTAATGCATCATCATTGTGTAAGCCTTTAAGGTAATTATTTATTTACTAGAAATTAAAAAAAATTATCATGATGAAGATAAAAAATTTATATATGAAATTAATAATTATAGTTGAATTTATCTTATGTATAAACATATATTTAAAATGATATAGTTATTAAAAATATGAGTATCACATCTTTAACTTATCTTTAAATAAAATATAATAAATGTCATACTATCATCCAAGTGGATGAAGAAGGTTATAATCTAATACCAATGATTATTTTAGTCTAAAACCACTTATCCAATGATATTTGAACAAGTTTTATGGTAATTTTATAGTGTTTATAATATTGTTTTACCAATAATTACATGATTTACCCTTATTCGTGGTAATTAAAATACTACTAAATTTACCATTCACATGCCCAAAAATAAAATAAATACATTTAAATAATTTGGACCCAATGATCCTAAATATGGAATACATTTTTCAAAATTCAAAACATAGAAGTTTTAGTAATTAATTTAAAATTAATCCTATTAATGAAATGGGGAAAAATGTTATTAAAGAGAAAACGTACAAAAGATTGTGATATTTATATTCATATTCAATATAAATTTGATTCCAATGAACTAAATTGTATTAAATGATATAAAATTTATATAATTATAATTTAAAACAAATTTAAAATATAATTTAAGACTATAAATTATTTATATGAAAAATTTTCTTTCAATTAAAATTGAATATTTTATCACTAGTCAACAAAACATGAAACTTATTAGAAAAATAAAAAAAATACATCCAAAGTAATTTTTTATATTCCATTTTAAAATAAAATTTTTATGTTTTCTAATAGAATATATAAAAGTGTTAGAAATTGGATTTAAAATAGGTTCTCCATTAAAAGGCGGAAAAACTGAATTTAAAAATATATAACCATTTATGATTAAAATTTATTTTATTATTATCTTATGCCCATAAAAATTATTGGATAAATTTATTTTTTTTGAAAATATAACATATATAATTCATAATATTTTTCACTAATAGTGATTAATTTAATTTATCATTATAAATTTCTATTATGGTCATAAAAATAGTTTATTAATAAAAACACATCCTTTATATTCAATTGGTTTTAATTTTCATTTAAAATTAATTTGTAATCAATGAGTTCATTTTATAAAAATATTCCAAATATATTTTCATAATTTATTTAATCTTATTCACAACTACCAACTTAATGGTTAGTGTTAAAACAATAATATTTAATAAAATATCGTGGTTTGTTTAACCCCGGTGTTGCGGGCAATGTATGCTATCAAAAAAATTAAATTTATTTAAAAGGAGAGATACCATAAAATCTTGGGGTGTTATATCTCATGCACAATCAATAAAATAATATGTAATCTCTAAAGGTTTCCAATCATACATAGAACTTTGATCAGAAGTAATGGCTACCAATAGAAAAAATAATAACAAACATTTGAAAATGCATAAATTTTAAACAGTAATAAAATAATGTCAAAACCAAATAATTATATTAATTTTCAGTAATCTAAAATTATTATAATAAATATTAACTAAATATAATAACTCAAAATATTCCTTTTATATTCATCAAAAATAAGAAAACAAGTTCAGATGCATGTAACCATTTTTGAAAGAGAGTAAATTTTAGTGATCAGACAAGAGTATTCATAAACGAAATTTATGGTTAGTCATAACCTTATTTATTTAACACACTAATTAAATAAATTTGATTAAAGTTAATTTTGGTAAAACAATCCAAACATGTTCCATCTACCTAGTGGGTACCACCCAATGCTTGCCAATATCACTTCATGTTAAACCCAACAAGATCACACCACCAATTTTCATTCTAAAGTCAACAAGATGCTTTGTGGGAGCATTTTTTCAAAAATGTGGTGGAAAAACACTTTCTTTCCTTCTAATCTCATGAAAAATTATTAATAACATCATTTCATAAAACTTGATTCAGCTATGTCAATATTTCATTAGAAATGGAAAATGATTATAAAATAGATTACTGAAGAAGGTGCATACCTATAAAAAGATTATAGAATCCTAAATTGATTAACACGCTAAGAAAAATTTGACGAACACCACCTAATCCTCTTTAGACTAAGTCGAGAAGACATATATCTTTACTAAGGTATTTTGTGCACCCTCTTTGTCTTGAAATGTGTTCAATACCATATTGTTGATGTTAGACCAGATAGTGGGAAGGAATGTCCGAGATCTAATGAGTCCATAACATTGTGACGGAGAGTCAAAAAGATCATTGCTAGAATGGATAATTGGAAACTGATGAGTGAGTGGGGTTTTCGAAGGGTGGGTTATGGATTTGGGTGAGTTCTAGAGAAGTCGATAATGTAATAGGTAATGTTTGTTAAGGGAGTGGGAGAAAATAAATGTTATTCAATTCCATATAATGATAGTACATTGGACATGTAAGAAAATTATAATTATAATAAATAAATAAAAATAAATAAAAATATTTTTTACGATTATAATAAATATAAATACAATTGAAATTATTATATTTTCAATTGAATTTTTTATTATAATATATGTTTAAATGAATCCCATACCTCACAATGAGGTAGGATATTTAATTTATAGATGAGAAAAATGATTATAATAGATAACCCACACCGATGTGGGATGCATATATTAAAAATATATTATATTATAATACTCTTAACACTTCCCCTCAAGCTGAGACATATATATTTATCATGCCCAACTTTTTACATAAAAATTGGACACATGGTCTAGGAACCCCTTTTTGGAGAACATCTAAAAGTTGATCAGAGGTGTGAACATGGCCATAGGTGATCTTCTTCTTCTCAATGTTTTCTTAAATGAAATGAAAATCAACTTCAATATGTTTTCACGATTTATGAAAGGTTGGATTTTTAGAAATATTGATAGCATATTGATTGTCACAGAAGATATGTACACGTTAATTGATAGTATACCTATTTTTTTAATGAATTTGTTGTTCCCAAATAATCTATGCAGTCATATAGGTCATGGAAGGATACTCTGACTCTTCACTTTATCAAGAGATACCTATATGCTTCTGGCTTTTCAATGAGATAAAATTTACACAAAAAAATACAAAAACACTGGACATAGACCTCCTAGAAGAGATACACCCATCATAATCTACATCAAAAAATGCCTCAATACCTATATTCCCATGATTAGAATATATAATATATAAACATGGTTTCTTTTTCACATATCTAGCAATGCGAAGAATATCCTCCCACTATGTTTTTTAGAGACTCCATAAGATGAATCATTTTTTAACCACACAAGAAATATTAGGTCGAGTCATTGTTAAGTAGTTCAGCTTCCCAACAAGTCATCTATATCTTTCATGTGATAGAAATATCTTAATGTCAGTATGAAGTGACCTTTATCTAGTTTTGCGGTGTGAGTCAACTGAGTCAGATCGAGTCATGCCAATCACCTATAGGATATTAAGAACATACTTTAGATGAGATAGAAAAATTATTTTTTTATATATGGAGAGCTCAATTCCAAATAAATATCATAGTGGACCCAAATATTTTTTTTGAAAATTTTTATGAATAAAAGACTTGAGTCGACTAATTCCATCAGCAAAACTACCAAAAATAACAATGTCATCCACATTAACGACCAAAAGAATGATTCATCCTAAATATTAATGATAAATAATAGAGGAATCCTTTATAATTTGGCACATTACAAAGATAATAATAACGATGTAAAAAATCCGGACCAAGTACATGGAGACTGTTTGATTCTATACAGTGATCGAAGAAGGTCAAAAACGTTGAAAGATTACACCTGAGCAACAAAACCGAGTGTTTTCTCTATATAAAATTATTCATTTAGAAAACCAGGAATAAAGTTATTTTTAACATCAAAATAACGGAGATACCATTTAGAGGAGGTATAAAAAGAGATAATTAGGTGAACTGAGGCCATCTTTTACACTAGAGAAAGGTGTCGGAATAGTAAACTCCATATGTTTGCGCATGAACTTTTAAAACAAGGAGAGCCTTGAGATGATTAAGAGAGCCATCAATATTGATGAAAACTGTATAGATCCATTTGTAACCAACCACCCACTAACCCAAAGGAATAGGGACAAGATCCCAAGTATGGTTGACATACAGAGATGGAAGTTCATCTTTCATATCCTGTAACTATCCAAGATGAGATATTGTCCTTAGAAACAGTGCAGTGTTGAGTGATCATCTAGTGTCTCTATAACTTTTTAGCTATCCAAAAAAAATCCATGATAATTCTGATAGGATCATGATCCTTTTCAAATCACAATAATTAACTTCAGTGATGGAGGATTAAGAGCAGGTAAGCCCCCAAGTGTGGTAGCAACATCAGGTGTTGGCATGAAAGATGTACTAGGTCAGTGAGTATATACCTAGAAAAATCAGGATCCATTGAAATCACTAATAAAATATAAAGGTGGGGTATCACTAGAATATTTTAAAATAACTTCATAATTAGAAAAAATAGATAGTAGTTGTAACTTAGTATTATAAATAACTAATGATATGAAAAATGAAACACCAATTGGGACAACATAACAATGTAAATATAAGGAGAAGAATTAATGTCCACATTAGGCACATGAATAACCTTGAAAGATGTATTTTAGATAAGAAAATCAAACTTGGTAATTAGGGAGTGAATATCTTAAGGATAAAACCCACAACAAAAAATGCATAGGGGTAGGGAATGAGGGGATGTCGTTAGAAACAAAGAATGTAAGGATTTATAACCTTTAATAATATACAATGGAACTATGTTGATAATATAGGTGGCTATGAGAATGGAATATCCAAAAAAACCAGTTGTAACATTCTTTTGAAATAAAAGTTCATGAGAAGGTTCTATCAAATGGAAGTTCTTTCACTCAATAACACTATTTTGTTGAGGTGTGTCAGGACAAGAAGTATGATGGATAATGTCATTATCTCCTAAAAAAAACTAGAACAGTCTAGATAAATATTCCTAACCAATGCCAGAATTGAAACACTAAATTTTAGATGAAAACTAGGTGGTGATTCCTTGATAATAGGATTAAAACACTGAAAATATTTTAGAATTATTTTTGAGAAAAGATACCCAAGTCATTAGTGAAAAATCACCAATGAAAGTAACAAAATATAGATAAACCAATTTAGATGGACTAGGACTGGGCCCCTAGATATCATAACAAACCTAATGAAAATGAGTGAATGCACAAGGAATTCTGTGGGGAAGAAGAGGACCCAAGTATGGAATTTGTTTTAAACAATAGGGTATGGTGGATGAAAAAGGCGATAGTGAATCCATAAGGAAATATTAGAGTTGGAAAGACATTCGAGAGTTGGGGATGAGTCAAGTACATACACACCACCCTGAATACATCCAACACCAAGAACCCGAGTCATATAATTCTCCTGAAATATAACCGAAGCAGGCGAAGAGATGACTGAAACTATAAGTCTTCTGTAAGTTTACTAATAGATAGTAAATTAAAGGGATAACTATGAAAAATACATCAATGGATTGTGTTAATCCAGGTATAATCATACAAATCTTATAAACAAAAATCTACACTGTCTGACCATCATCAAGAGTACTATTACCTCTAGTCGAGGTCAATCTGTAGGACTGAAAAATAAATGCATTCCCAATGATTTTCTCTAAGTCACTAGAGTCGAGAACCCATAAGGTAGATTATTGGTAAAGATACACCACTGGAGTATCACCTTGGGAAATAATGGTGCCTGATGATGCCAAAGATTTTGTGCTAAAAATGAATGTTGAAAAGGTGTAGAATATACACTATTGGTATAGAATATGTGATAAAATTACACATCTAGAACATCCATGTATCAATTAGGTTATAGAATAAATATACACATGGATAGCGGTGGGGTGCTACTGTGAATTTCGGGTAATCATGTATTCACACCTAAAGAGGTGACACAAAAGATGTAATCATGCTGGAGAGATGTTTTTTTGGAGTTTTTTTGTAGGGATGGGTTGAAATCATGAGCTTCGCACAAGAGGGTTGGCGCATGGGTGGGGGTATCATGTTGGAGGCTGTCGAATGGGAGGTGTTGGGGTGGATAGGGGATGTCATGCAGTGGGTCATTCAAGGAGGGGATATAGAGAGGGAGGGGTTAGACCCCCTATGATATTATGTTTAAATGAAACTCATACATCACAATGAGGTAGGATAATTAATTTATAAATGAGAAAAAGATTATAATAGATAACCCACACTGATGTGGGATAAGAATATTAAAAATATAGAATATTCAAAGGCTCTTAAAAATATATTTATAATTGTAATAATTGTAACTTCAATTATGACTAACTATAGTTATATTTTATATACATGCATATTTTTCTCCTCATGGTATAGGTAAGGGAAAAGGAACTATGGTATGATTACGTTTGAGGAGTTGGGGAGGGATATGGGAATCGGGTTTGGGGGTAGATCTAAGACTCATTTTGGAAGATCCTGGGTCTTTATTTTATCTTTTTATTTTAGTTTAGGTTAGCATATGGAGACTCATCAGGTGACATTGATTTTTTTGTAGGAATGTATGACATTGCATCCATATTTTTGGGTTTTTGATATTCATTAGTTATGATGGTTCAATTTTTTTCCAACACTTGATTATTTATCTGGTGTTTTTATTCTGATCAAAGAGTGCACATGAGGCTATATGGGTCTTTTCTTTGGTGGAACGATTGTGTTGGAACAACACGTTACAATATAGCACAATATTTTTTCTCATATTTGATTTCAATACTTATAAATATTGGTAGGAAGAATGAATAGTGATCAAAACTTGAGAAGAAAACATGTGTACGACCAACAAATATTTGTGGAATTTCATATTTCCAATGAGTATAGAATGAGATTTATATTTGATGGATTGTTGGGAGGTTGATTTTTATGGGATATAATCTTCATGAGTTATTAATTATTTACCATCTCTTGATGAGGGAGGAAAGAGTTTGTGTTCATACATCATACTTGGCACATAGTATCATGAAAATTTCATGCTTGAAAGTGATAGAGATTTTATTTAAATTGATATGGGAAAATGGATTTAGATAAATAATTAAATCACTAAAAAATTTAATTAATGATTTCTTGAATAAATTATTAATGGTGAATTAATTATCTAAAAACAGTGAGTAAAATGTGATGGATTAACTAATATACTACCGTAACTATTACATGTATATTCATGGGGTGTTGACTAGGGATTTATAGACATGTGATTTGTTGAGTATGAAATGATGGTAAATTTAGAAATAATTGATTTAAAATAGAAAGGACTGGTTTGGGGTTTGTGTATGGCATGACTTGTTCTTGGGAGACATGATTGATATTCATTATTGGTGATTTTACTTTTGATATTATAGAAATATGGAAACTAACAGGCTTCTTGAGGGACATCATGGGGGTAAATCCAAGCATAGACAATATATTGAGAAGATTCATGAGGGTGAAACAGAGCATGCTCCACTTGTAGAAGCTCATGGGGCTTAGATTGATGTGAAGATTACAATGAGTAAGCCAAGGGTGCTTTAGGCTATGGAAAGGGGTATTCCTAGGGGTGTGCAGTAAGAGAAAAAAAATGATATAAACCATAATTTCTAGGTGAAAAATCCTCTAACCTTCATGGGATATATGGGACTGTATAGTGAAAAATAATAGATTGGGGAGATCTATAGGATAATTGAGCTAATTGATACTTTAAAAGACCATAATTTGAAAATTGTGACATTAATATTTAAGGAACCAACACAACACTAGATGACTTAGTGCTGGATTCGAAGACTAAAGGGTTATCATAGGATGGATTTCAAACTCCATTTTATGATCAATTTTTTCCAGACACTTTTATGATGGATAAAACTCAAGAGTTTATGAAGAAAAATAAAAAGAGAGAAAGTGGTTCTAAATTTTACATCATGTTTTATTAACCTATTTAGGTTTTCAACAACCTTGGGTGGAGATGAGGCAACGAATGCTCAATGGTTTGAGAACATATTGTGACCATCTCTTTGAGGTAATATGAGGCTAATGTTGTTAATATGTGACCATGGAAACTCTATGACATGGTGGAATTTCAACATTTCACCATGATGACTTGCATCAAATGGTGGAATGGCGTGGTAGCATGTGATGATCTATGGAAACCACAATCTGCTTGGCTCCTTGGATATCCATGGAAGAAATGAAAAAAGATTCCATTTTTCTAAAGAAATAAAAAAGGGAGGTTGTTTCAAATATTCTGGGGGTTGATTAAAAAGGGAACATTATTAAATCCAATTTGATCTCCCTTCTCTCCCTCATAATTCTACATCCATATCTAAGGATGGGGTTCTTCAATTAAGCCTCCATATAATCTTTGGAAACCTTCGATAACCTCTAGAAAAGAAAACTAATCGTAGACAGTGGCCTCCATCTTTCCCCTACCGACATGGGGCCACTTCCTCTTCTTTACTTATATATGTTAGGAAAATGAGTCTAGCCTAGGTGAAAAATGGTTGATACAATTAATTTGGTGGATCCTTTAAAAAAATTAGGGGTGGTGCCCCTTGGCCCCATAGGGGGTCTATTTCATATTTCCTCCACTCTCTATCTAGGCAGTGATACGCCCACCAAGGCAGTGTCACCCTCAGACTCACGCTTCCATTACTATCATCAAACTCCATACTTTATTATGCATTCATCTACTAATTTTTTTCCTTTTCCTTTATTCCTCAGATGAAACCATTGAAACTCATTACATTGGGGATGAGAATATGGACTAGAAATAAGATTTTTCTTAATTTGTTTTAACGTGATATTTGAATTATATTTTTTGTTTCTAACTTCTAGTGTCATTCTATTATGACTTTTTGTGGAATGAAATAATGCATTAAAGACTTATATTTATAGATTATTAGTCTTGTTTTAAATATTTTTCTTAATATTATGATTCATTTGATGAATTTATTTCAAAAATATATTTTTTATTCATATATTTTTTCAGTTTTATTATTTTCCATATATGTTTTTGTGTGTTTTTTGCATATATATATAAATATTTTAATCCCACCATAACATCCACCATATCTACAATTACATCTGCCATACTTCCATGGTAGATTTTTGGATCACATTCATAAGATGTCATCCTCCATTGAAAAATATGGGTGAGGACTTTCTATCTAGCTACTTTATCTAGGTAGTAAATAAAGTACTGATCATAGAAAAGTATTTGGTAAGAGATTAGATATTTGGTGTGATTCTAGAATCATGGGATTTTGGAAGTGGGTCCTTAGGCGACTGAATGAGGAGGTTTTAGGAAATGAACCAAGGTGGAGAGTGACCAATAGGTCAGAGAATGAACTTTTTTATTTCATCCATCTCATGAAAAAAATCCTTTAGAGTTATATCAGTCTAGAGAAGTATGACATACCAAGGAAATATTTCCAAATAGGACGACACAATGCTGATCTTGTTGAAAATTGAGATAAATTCAACATTTTTGCTGAAGTGGGCCTCAGGGAGGTAGTGTATGAGGTTCTACATAGACCCAATCATCCCATTCTTTTTTGGAGTCCTCAATAGAGTAGCAGTTGGGTTTATTCTTGGAGGTCTAGTCATGGTTGTGGGTGAGGTTCGTAGGTACCATCTCATAATGGAGCTACTGCTTAGGGTAAACAGGGAGATCATGGTGAGGATCATGTGGTTGGTTCCTAAAATCTTTATGTTGTGGAGAAGATGATCACAAACAGTAATGGGGGATCTTCTAAAGTGTGAGGTATGATTCTGAAAAAATTCTACATTGTCTAAGTGCACTTGTTGACACTATTGGATCACATTCCTTCATTTCTGCTCGTATTGTGTGTTATCATGGTCTATATATGGAATGGTTGTTTGGGTTGATGAATTTTGAAAATCATATGGGGAAAATATCTAAGAAAATAAGAAGTTATTCAGTCCCTTATTTCATTAAGTGGCTATTGACATCTTTAGGGATTGATCATCTTGGAAATGACTACTTTCCACGCGATCATGGGTATGGATTGGTTACCTCTCGTTAGAGCATAAGTTGATTGCTATAGACAGTGATTGATTTATTCTCCTCCAGTAGGCGTATAGTACATTTTTACTAGTGAAAGGGATCTAAACATGATCCGGGAAGGATTTTATAGAAATCATCTTGGAACCATCACTTCACAGAAGGTATATATTATTTTCGGGTCATTTTAAGGGGATAATCCCCCTATTTTCCCTTCGATTATTGACTACTTTACAAAGGTATTTTCAAATGATTTATTAGGTTCACCTCTATTTAAGTATTTGTCCCACATCGGACTTTGGAGTTTTTCATCATTATAATTTTATATAAATAAACTCCAAGGCCTATCTTAAGAGGTATCTTGGGTATTGGGCCCAACTATCTATCATTCTAAATGGTATCAGAGGAAGTTTCCCAACCCTCCCTACCCTCTCACTTTTATCTAAGATAAAACCTACGATTTTCCCCCAAGGGGGGGGGGAGGTGGAGGCCTCCATGGATATGAAGTTTTAAGTCATTAGCCATCACCCCTCCCTCTACCTCCTACATGTAAACCTATGCGAGGACTCCTATTTTCCCTATCCATTCCCACCGCGCCACTTGAGATCCATGGATAACCCCCATTCCCTATGCGATGACTCCTTCAGATCCACCCTCCTTTGGAAAATCCTTCCCTGCTACAACAGACACTTGGTGCAACCTATCCTGGATAAGGCTCTTTATATATGAAATCTCTACCACATGATAACCACGGCTGGATCAATGAGTGGAGGCCTTTATCTGAGCATCCTCCCCACTCCGGTCAGACCCTGTGTTACCTCCATTTTAGATCTGGTCAATCTTCATCCAAATGTGGTTTTCTGGGTAATTTCTGTTATTTTAAATCAAAATCTAGTTGCTCCTTTTCCTCAGGTGATGCTACCAAGGAGTCCAGAGCTTCTATTTTATATTATGGTCATGGGACACAAACTTCTATAAGGATCATCTTCACTCCGTTTGAGATCTAATCCTCCCCTCTTCCACTTCCCCGACCCTCCTTACACCTATTAGATCACAAAGAGTGGATCAGTGATGTTTCACCATCTCTTCCTTAACTTTTAGCTTCTATGGATTTTGGATGTGCTCATCCTTGTGCCATCTCCTATAATACCCCATCTTGGAAAACACAACAATAGTTTATTAGGATTTCTGCAAACCCCTTACTTCATCTCCCCAACCAACTCCCACATCTGGAAGGTCCTCCTCTAGGAACACTCGACCTATCCTCATTCCCACAACTATGTGCATCACCCTTCTCCATCCCCAGTTAGATGAATCTATCATGGACCCTATACAAAACTTATGTTGTCCCATGCTACAGGTTTTTTCAATGATTTTTATTTTTTACACCACTCTCCTTAGCCCATTATTCCTTTCCACACCATTAATGTAATTTGACTATTCTCTCTAGACAATCGACCATAGTTCGGTAGTGTTCTATTCCTTCATGCCCAAATGCTCTTGACCCAACTATTCATGTTGAGTCATGATATCTCTATTCCGTCTAGTGAATCCTTTTAATGGCTATTCATATTAGTTCTGTATAATGGGTGTTGGACTAGGGTTGTCACTTCTTTTTCAGAGACATCTTCCGTCACCCATAATTTTCATCTTGAGGGGTTGCTGTGAACGCATATGATTTTTTTCATCTTGTTTTGTAATGATACTGGGTATGTTCATCTTGAGGGGGAGTGTTTACAGTGTTTCTTGTTTTTCTTTGATTTGTTTTCTTTAATTATGTATCCATGCTAGGTAGACCTAGCTTAAGGGGGAGTGATGGAGTTTGTATCCCACATCAAAATTTGGATTTTTTTCATCATTATAATTATTTGTAATTAAATTCCATGAACTATATTAAGAGGTATCTTGGGTATTGGATCCAACTATCTATCATTATAAGACCTAGAAAGATGTTGAGTTTACTATTAACTTCATACATGCTACCAATATGATATCTATTCTTCCATAAAATGGATCCCACTGAGCATTTTGAATTAAATATTCAACTTGGGGACCCAGAGGTGAAGAAATATATCAAACAAAGCACTTCACCAGGGGATTATATTAAAACCATATTTTGAGTTTGATTGGATTTGTTTTCAAGAGGTCGTTGGAACACATTTTTGGAGTGTTGGAAATGTTTGAAGACATTTTTATAATGATTCAAGAAGTGAAATATGAAAAGGTCACACAACTACAGTGCACTTGATTTTTTTACACGGCTGACCATGTAATACTACTGAGTCTACCTTCCAGTGTTATCAATGCAACTAAGAACAACAGATCACATTTGACCATGCATTCTAATGAAATCAACTATGACTATCTTTATGTAGATTCTTTATTATGTATTTTTTATAAGTTTCTCAAGTAGGTAAATGCAAGAGGCGTTATGTGGTCATGGGATTGTGGTTTTACTTGTACTATGATGGTTAATATTGTGGGACAAGTGGCATCCCACAAACATTTTAAAAATTATGAAAAGGGAATATGTCACTATATAAAATGAATTTTAGGATTGTGGGGATGTGGTCTGGTCTTCTACTGAAGGAGATATTGTTGAGAGAATATTGAAACGATGATTATGGAATGATCCTTCGACACGTGGAGTGATCCTATGTAGTTGGAGTCTCACATAATATGAACATATTGATCAATGTGGGAGAAATATTAGTGAAAAAATAGAGAAATATTGCATTTATATATATTGAGAGATTATTGAAGATTTTAGTTTTCTCCAAAGTTTTTATAACTTAATAAATCTATATTTATAATTCAATTTTTTATGGAAATTAAATATAAACCTTATTTGAAGATCAGATTCATATGAATAAGAATAGATCATACCTAAATAAGTGTATCTAATTAACATTCATTCAAGATGAATAATATAGTCCATGGAGATAATATTATGCTAAGTCCACTAATCCATTATTTATATGTGGGAGTGACTCACATATGTTGTGATCCAAGGGGAGACAATGATCCACACATAAATATTATAATGAAATTCACCTAGGACCTCCCAAAAACCCATAAATGATATTGAATTAGTGGATTCATGCATGTAAGAAATGAGATGATATTTTTCCTTGGATTAGCCCCACTTGGGGTAAACCAGGTAAATTATAAGACCAAAGGCTGTCCTCCACCACAATATCGCTCTATTTGGATCATTGACTTATGGTTTTGTTCTCTATCAAGGCTGTTTTTCCATTGGGAGGCTCATTTCCCTCCCACCATTGAAAAGGCTTTGTTAGAGGGTGGAGAACACTTGGGAATTATATACCATGCTCAATGTCGGTAGTATTTTCCAAGATAGTTCCACTCAATTGATTTGTCTAGTGGGGTAGGCACGGCTATGTGGTGGATGGAGAAACCCCACCAACCCATCAAGTGGATAAGGGAGTGGGAAGGGCTACCAACATCCTATAAATGGGTCACTCTCCTAGGGGTTTTAGAAATTATCTTGGTAGCACATCTTATCCCATCAATAATTGTGTGGTATTTTGTGAGGTTGTTTCCCTGCATATTCAAGAGAGCTAATTATGAATAATATTATCCTTATAATTTTGAGGGAGTGTGTACCCACTTTTACCCATAGGGTGATTATTCTATTTTCCTATGATTTTTTATCGATTTATTTTTGGGGGTTTTCCACATTAACTATGGTGTCATTTATTTATTCTTTTTTTACACTTTATTTTTTCTTTTAATTATCACCTCACCAATGTGAAAATAATTTTTGATTAGAACAAGTTGTATTAGAGCATGGTTCTGGATCAATTTTGTTCAATTTTTTAGATATTAATAAGTCTTGTAAATTTTAGTATTCTTTGTAATTGAAATTGAAATTGATCTTTCACATCAAAAAATATATTAAAATTATTAAATACCCTATTGTGAAATTGATGAGTTTCTATACTAATGACATGTGTAAATGATAGTGAAATTTGAGATTGAGAAATTAAAAAAGAATAATTTTCCATTTTGGAAAATTAAGATGCTGGTAGTGTTGTGAAAGGATAATTACTAGAAATTGGCGAAAGACTAGAAGGTGTGATGATAAAGAGTGGTTCAAGTGGATGTATGAATCTTGAAATGGAAGGAAAGTACTTCTGAAAGTGGAGAAATTATTTTTAGTGAAGCGGTAAAAAATTCTAGTGGTGGAAAAAATTTCAATGATTCATGGATAATTGACTTGGGAGAAATATAGAACATGGTGTCTCGATGGGAATGATTTGATCAGTATGAAACTATCTCAGAAGGACTTATGTACATGGGGAAAAATCACCCCTAGAAGATCATTGGAGTCAGTACCATCAAATTGAAGATTCATGATGGTATTTTTCAAACCATCCAAGGAGTATTCTGTGTGAAGGGCTTGAAGAATAAAATATTTTATTTAGAACAGTTTGATGAGATCAGATGAAAGACTCGCACTGAGAATGGACATATGATAATTTTGAATGGCCAGCTTGTGGTGGTGAGGGAAGAGTAATTCTCAAAGAACCTGAACATGTTTATGGGTGAAACATACATGGAGGTGGAAATTGTTATCACATTAACTATATTAATAGAAGTGTTGATGGAATTGTTGAATCATAAGCTTGGTCATATTTCTGAATGATGCCGAAATATTCTTGTTTACTAGAAGTTGTTGTATGGACATGAAAAGGTATCCTTACATTTTTTTAGCATTTTGTTTTAATCAAACAACACATGTTAAAGTTCAAGATGTCTAAATTAAGAAACAAAGATATCTTAGAGTTGATACATTCTGATTTTTGGAAAACACCAGTTATATTCATGGGAGGAGAAAGTAACCTTGTATAATTCATTGATGATTATTCAAATAGATGTTGGATGTATCCAATCAAGACAAAAGTAGATGTTTTTTAAGTTTTCAAAACTTTAAAATAATGGAAAGAGCATGAATATAGAAATAAAATCAAGTGTTTTAGGACTAAAAATGGTGGAAAATATACAAGTGAGAAATTTGACACTTTTTTTCAATAATAATTTATCAAGAGACATTTCACGGTGGCCTACACTCCTTAGTAGAATGGAGTGGTAGAGTAGATGAATAGAACCCCGTTGGGTAAAAAAAGGGTAATGTTTGAGATTTACAGAATTTTCAAAACATTTTGAATAGAAAAAGTGATAACTATCTGTTATGTGATCAACCAATCTCCTTCAACAATGATTGATATGAAAATACCGATGAAGATGTGGATTGGTAAACCGAATAACTATCCTAAGTTACATACTTTTAGAAGTCCTATATATGCATTTTTTAATTAAAAGAAATGATAAAGGTTGGATTCTAGATCTATGAAATGTATCTTATTGTGATACACTGATGGTGTGAAGGTGTATCATTTGTGAGACCCCACTTCCCACAAAATTATCATAAAAAAAGATCTCATTTTTCTAAAATACGGGGTGAAAAAGAAAATTGATCGATATATGGAGAATGAGAATAAATAAACGAAAACAATTAAAGTAGAGGGAATATAAAAGGAAGAACTAGTTTCCTTTTATGCATTACCAGAGCATGATGATAAAGTACCAGCTGAATCTAGAAAATGATGGTCAACTCGAGAGAAAAGAGCACTAGTATGGAACTTAGACTATGTCACTGAGAGAAATATTACTCTAACAAACCATTATTTTCATACCCAAATATTACATATATTTAGATGAATATTAAATACATAATAATACTACCCATTCTAGAATCATAAAGTTTTAGCGTCTTTAGATATTATGTATATAATCATATTATTTTATGAAAGATATTTCACATCTCCCAGAAATATATTCTCACATAGAACTCCTCTTCAGCATACCCTACCAAAACATTTCTTCATCACTTGTGGAAGGAAACATAATAAAGGGTGAGATAAGATGATCAGTAAGGATAAATATAGGATACATCAATCTATGATCATATTAAAAAATATGATAAGAATAAGGTTATGTGATCATAACAATAACATATGAAGTTCATACCTGATAGAGTTGTTCAAGAGGAGGGGCCTTCTAGCATTTAGTTGGGTAATCAGTCCAGACCTCTTAGGGTTTACACTAACCTAAGAAGGGGAGGGTTTCATAATAGTCATAATTAATATTTTCTTTTGGGTTTTTAGTTAGTAAGTTAGTTTTTCTTAGGTATTTAGTTTTTCTTGGGTTGGATTTTAATTAAAGGGGAGGGGAATTTGTGTGGGGATTTGTTTACAAGGTAGTTGGTCGGTTTTAGACTAGGCTTTTAGAGAGTAAAATATTCTAAGATATTCACCAGAAGTTCCATATAATTCTTTCTTGGTAGCATAATTGAAGCAGTATGAGCAACCTTTCTTGAAGTATTCTCTTTTATATCTATTCTCAAACTCATACTCGCATTTATTTTCTATCAATTTTGTTCTTTCATTGAGATATTTTTTGAGAGATATTTATAGAGAAGTTCTTGAGAAACAATATATTGAACCATTCAATACCACTGTATTCCCATGTGTACAGAGATTCAGCTAGAAATTGTGGAAACGATGGTCACCACAATGAAGTATACGATATTAGACATGGAGACTTCTATTTTAGAGTTGTGATTAGAATTATGGGAGATTCTAGTAGTGATGGAATTAATTGAGGGTGGGAAGTTAGAAAGTGTGGTTCAGAATAATAGAAAGGGTACGTCGACTAATGAGGTAGAAGTGGTACTCAGATACAGGAAGGAATGTGAAGGATAGAGAGCAGTATGAGAATAGAGGTGATTATTTAATCTAAGTAAGAGAAGAGTTATTTTAGGTCACAAGGATGGTATAAATACCGATATTATATGGATATGATCCAGAATCATGGATCACTCAAGCTGAGACTTACTTCTTGATTCACCAAAAACAGGAGTATTTGAAGGTTCCAATGGTGCAATTATGTAAGTAATGAGTATCTTAGTATTGGATGATCTCTTTAAAGTAAACCGGTGCGGAATTAACTTGGACATAGCTCAAAGAGGAGATTCTCAGCCAATACGACAATGTGTTAAAATAATATTCGGTAATCTATTTGAATGGGCTTTATAAAGTGGGAATAATGGAGAAATATATTGATTACTTTGAGAAAATATCCATGAAGATTCTAGAATTAAAACATTGATGGTACATGAGTCTATTCATAGGTGGTCTGAGACCTTAAATTGGAAGTTATGTGATTACACTTTAAGCTTCCAATAAGACGCAACTTCTTACTTTTTCCATAAGGGTTGAGAGGGATCTTATAGTGAAATGAATCATAAAGAATCCAAAGCCACACAATAGGAAGATTAGTTCTAGAGGATCTGAGTGAGACTGGACTTCAAGTGAAATGAAGTTTTTACCTGCAGTAGAAGTGGAAAAAAGGTAAAAGAGGGGTAACTATGATCTTTGGTGGAGAGGAGTCTGAAATTTATCAAGAGAAGAATTTTAAGAGAGGAAAGAAAAGATGATTTGTTATACTTGTGAAAAAAGGATAATCATGGGCACTAATGTTAAGAAAAGGGTTTTAAATTAAGGTATTGGGAATATGTGTAGCCCCATGAAAAGGTTGATGAAGAATCTTATGAAATAATAGAGAAATATGGAATGATAGGGGACATGATGGAAATGGATATCCTTGGAATAACAACCAACCAGTTTAAAGGAAAGAATGTTGGGAATACTAAGTATATATTGCTGGAAGAAAATATAGGATGGGTAACATTAATTATTTTGGTGTATCATGGCGCTAGTCATAACTTTATTTCAAAATAAATATTGAAATATATTGCAGTATGAATTTTGGAGACTAATCAATTTTTAAAAAAAATGGGGGATGGGCATTGGGTGGTTTCCAATGGTTTTTAAATGTCCTTGAAACTAGATTTGGTAGAAGAGGAATTTGAAATTTATTCTTATGTTTTTGATACCTCCAGACCAGATTTAGTATTGGGAATATCATGGTTGGAAACATTGGGGTATGTTACCATGCATTGGAAGAACATGATAGTGGATTTTTTTGGAAAGGGAGGAATATTTTGATTCAGGGGGCCTATCAAGAACAATGTTTATCTATAGCTTTAGAAGAATACTTGGGGGTAGAGAAATGTGTGGTAAAATGTTTTTAGTGGATTTGTGTAGGTAGGTTAGTTTTGGAAGATACTGAATTGAGTCCATCTCAATAATTACATCTACAAAGGATGTTGATCTAGTATAGGAAAGTCTTTGAGATATACCCAAGATTAATTCTTGAGAGGGAAACTAATCATTCCACCATATTAAAAGTATTGGAAGATCTATTCAATATCTAACCTTAAAAATACACACTTCATATAAAAAATGAGGTAGAAAATAAGGTTTTAGAGTTGTTAGCACATGGTTACATCCAACATAGTACCGATCCATATTCAAGTCCTATAATTTTGGTCAAAAAGAAGGATGGAGGCTCGAGGATGCGTGTAGATTACAATGAATTTAATAAGTTGATGGTGCATGATAGGATTCCAATTCTAGTTATAGAAGAGTTTGATGAATGAGCAACATGGGGATAAATATTTTACTAATATGGATTTGAATTATGGTTTTAATCAAGTTAGACTGAAGGATAATGATATAGAGAAAATGAATTTACAAACTCATTAGGGGAATTAAAAATAATTATTAATTCCATTATGATTAATGAATAATCTAACTACATTTCAAGCTATAATGAATTCTATTTTTCAGCCTTTGATGCACCAAGGGGTATTAGTGTTCTTTGATGATATAATGATTTACAGTGGAAAGTGGGAAGAAGATTTTGGAAAACTATGTTTAGTACTACAATGTATGTAGTTGAATGCATTTAATTAAAATGAAAATAAGTGTTCATTTTGGAATAAATTAGTAAGGTACTTGGGACACATTATTTCCAAATATGGAGTATCTATTGATCCCAAGAAACATGAGGCTGTTAATCAGTGGAGGGTGTGCCACAAAATGTAAAATAATTTTGAGGATTTTTTGCCTAATAGGTTATTACCATAAATTTATAAGAGACTATGAGAAAATAGCAAGTCCTTTAACAATTTTGACCAAGAAAGATTGATTTTGGTTGTCTTTTTAAGCATAAGAATCTTTTGAAAAATTAAAGGACAATATGATTTCTTCTCCTATATTGCACGTGCCAGATTTTCTGAAGATTTTGTAGTAAAATGTGATGATTTAGGTTCTAGTTTAGGGGCTGTATTGCTACAATAAAGGTGACCACTTACTTATTTTAGGAAGGCATTAGCTGATGAATATTTGGAAAATATGTTTACGAAAAGGAACTTATGGAATTTGTTCTATCTATTCAGCATTGGAAACAATACATAGGAGATAAATATTTTAATTTTATAATGATCATCGAAGTCTAAAGAATTTTTTGAATCAGAGGATAGTATTAATAGACCAATAGTGCTGGCATGAAAAAATATTAGGTTATTATTTTGAGGTTATTTACAAACTTGGAAGGATGAATAAAGTATAAAATACTTTATAAAGGGTAGGAGTTGGAGCAAACATGACTATAGATATTTCCCAACCTAGTTGGGAAGAATTTAAATTTGTTAAAGGGGAGATACTTCAATATGATAGGCTAAAACAATTGGTGTAAACCTTGAAACAATACAAGGTAACAAGGCCTAATTACACCAATCAGGATGGTCTGTTATTTTATAAAACATAGTTTAGTTTTGTCCCATAAATCAGTTCTAATTCCAAAAATACTACAGTTATTTCACTCATATCCTACAGGATGACATTTAGGCTATTTTAATTCTTATAAATGGATAGAAAATGTATAGTTTTGAGCTAGAATGACTCAGAGAGTACAATAGAATGTCATAGATTGTAGTTTATACCAAAAAAATAAATATGAGGCACTTAATATAGGAAACTACTTAAAATTCTTCCAATCCTTGACTTGATTTGGGAGGAAGTTTCCATGAATTTAATGTGATGACTTCCTAAATTGCTGGGCTATGAATTAATACTGGTGTTAGGAGATATATTGAGTAAGTATGCACACTTTATTCCACTAAACACCCTCATACAAAAAAATTGGCTGATGAAGTGTTTATGAAGGGATTAATACTTTTTCATGGAGTTCCCAAAGAAATAGACATTGATAAAGATCCTTTTTTTAATATTTGCTTTTGGAAGGAACTTTTTAAGTTTTACAGAAATCCTTTGAGAATTATTTATTCTTATCACCCATAATCTGATGGTTAGACAGAGGTTATGAATAGATGTTTGGAGATGTATTTGTGGTTTTTCTCCTCAGATCATCCAAAGTGGTGGGTTATATGGTTTTATTGGAAAGAGTATTGATACAACACCTTTTTTGTATACATATATAGGAAAGTCACTATTTCAGATCATATATAAATGCAAGACACCACATACTTTTCATTATTATAAGGGAGAGGTAGTGGTCGAGGCAGTTTCTTTATTGCTAGTTGACTGCGATGAAGCTTTTAAGAAACCTTGAGAAAACCTCCAACATGCCCAACACTTTATGGTCAAATATGAATACCGACGTCAAAGGGAGGTGCGATTTAAATTTGGTGATTTGATACGGGTTATGTTGAGGAAACATAGTCCTAGAACAGTAACCAAAATTAACCCAAAGTTGATTTCCAGGTATTATAGACCATATGAAGTATAGAGACAAGTTGGTTTTGTTACCTACAGACTTAAACTTCTAGTTAATACAAGATTACATCTAGTAATTCATGTTTCTCAATTGAAAGTTTCAAGTGGATTCCTACCTATAGATACATTTATACATTCTATTTTTTTTGAGAAAAATAATTATCTAAAGGTAGTTTTACCAGAAATAATTCAAGGGAAAACACTAAAATGGCTTATCAAATGACCTGAAATATCTAACGAATAGGCTACGTAGGAGGATGTGAGGGTGACACAAGCTCAATTTTCTTATTTTCACCTTGGGTACAAGGTAAATTTTTAGGAAGTAGGTATTTATAGATCTATTCAAGAGGAGGGCCCTTTCATTAGTTGGTTGGGTAATCAGTCCAGACCTCCTATGATGTTCACTTACAAGAGAATGGGAAGGGTTCAAAACAATCATGGGTAATATTGTATTTTTGGTTTTTAGCTAGTTAGTTAGTTTTTATCAGGTAATTAGTTTTAATAGGGTGGGATATTAATTGGATGGGTGGAGAATTTGGGCGGGAATTCTGTTAGAAGGTAGTTGGTAGGCTCTAACCTAGGCTTAACGAGGGTGATGTCTTCTTGGAGATTCTCTAGAAGGTCCATGTAATTCTTCCTTGGTAGAATAATTACAGTAGTAAGAGATATTTTTCTTGAATTATTCTCTGGTATATCTCTTATAAAACTATTAATATCTTCTATTTTCTATCAATACCCATCTTTTCATAGATAATAAACATGATTTATGGAATAAATATTAACATTTTAGAAAACATGGTCTATAAGAGTGAAAAATCATCATAAATCAATCATGATACATAAGATCATGTCATAAAAGTGTGGCACCATCATAAATATAGATTACCATTTCATATGTAATGTTTAACTACCAATACCATAAACATAGTGGATCAAGACACACCTATTTCCCATAGTGGATCAGGATGCACCTGTTTCCCATAGTAAATAAATCCCATATACTTGTTTACCATTGTTATCTAATGAGATATAAAGCTTTACCTAATGCATTGGAAATATATATAACTCCCACCAATTATATAATTATAACCATAAATAGGTGTGCCCCAAGAATATAAATCATTCATCATATCAGAACCCATGAAATGAAATGGGGTTCATAAAAATTTCATCATAGCAGAACCTATGGAAGAGAAATTATTTTCATAAATATTATGTCATCCTAAACATAAAAAAACATAAAAACAATAAAGATAATATCTTTGAATAATATCCTTAATAAATCATAAGTAACATAGAAAAATATTATCATAGATAGAGAATTATTTTGGAATATCACTTGAAATAATCCTTAAAAAACAAATAACATTTCAATTTTAAAATAAATACTTTTTTAAAGAGACAAAAAAGTATATAGGAAAACTTTTCTTTGAAAATAACTTTGTAAGTTTGTAAAGGAAACATAAAATCATTAAGGAATCCTGATGGTGGAAAATCCTCTCATGCTGTATAAGTTAAAAAATATTCATTTCATACCTTTTTTAGATATATCACAAATACCATCATTTGTGAAACGAAAAAATGATCCTTTCAAACCATTTTTAATAAGTCAAACATGAATAAAAATGACTGTAGTAAATAAGAAGAAAATAGTAAAAACATTGTTGTAAACAATTTTAGAAAACATGGACATGGAATAAAATTATTTTTTTAAGGGAAATTTTAAAAATATAGTTTTTAAAAGAATTCCCCTCATAAATATCATATCATTGAAGTGAGAATTTATCAACAGAATCAATTATGTGTATCATATGTAAATCCATATAGAAAAATTGTAAATAAAACATAAGATATTCAAAAGTAACATCACACATAATATTAACATGGAATAATAAATTAAGTAGAAGTTTAACCCTATTAATGTAAATTATATTAATAAATACCTTACCACTTTATAATCAGTTGAATCCTATACCCAATAAAAGTAATAATTATCAAATGAAACATTGAATACCATAAAGATAATGAGATTGATGATATGATATATCAAAGGGTAGTACATAAATCCAAAAAATAAATAATCAGTGATCATGGAATATATATCACAGAAGTAAAAGTGATACAAGAAACCCTTACCACATGCTTCCCTTTAATTTTGTGTGCATTAACCTCCTCTTGAATATTACCTCCTTGAAGGACCCCTTAAGGAACTTAGAATTAATCTTTGGGTGAGACCAAAAAATCTTGGACATGGGGAGAGTAGAGAGGAGAGGTTATGATATATATTTTAATAGATTCAAGGATTTTTAAGATAAAGGGGGTGGTGAGTCGTGGTATTTATACAAGAAGAGTGGTGGTTTTAAGTGATTAAATAATGATTATTCTATATTTAAAGCGAACCACATTTGCGTAACATTAATTTAAAATAATTTGGATAATAATTATTTTTTTAAATTCTATTTAAGGTTTAGAAACACGTAAACCACCCATTTAATGGTGTATTTTTTAGATATTTTAAGCTTTTTACCTTTTAACTCTAACCCGCTACATTAATTTACCCATACTAGAGTAAATATTTTTTCTACCACGACAAAAGTTTTATGCCTAAAAATAAAAATGAAATTATAACGTAATTTGGTCCTCTTGATTAAAAATATGGAATCCATTTTTAAATATTTAAAACATTGATGTTTCAAAATTAAATTTAAAATTAAACAATAAAAGTGCATAAAAAAACAGTTTTTTTTGGAAAATTGTGTTTTTAAGACAAAAAATGTACTCATACCAAAATAAGGTATAAATATTATTTAAATGTAATTAATTAGAATATATAAAACTAAAAATTACTTATGTTACCTTGAGATCAATTTAAAATCATAAATGTATTTTAAATATAAAGAATATGAGGGTTTTATAAAAATCGGTATTTTTTTACTATCCGCTGAGAAATTAAACATTTAATAAAGTTATCAAATATTATTTCTAATATAATTTTGACATTATGAATCCAAAAATTATTTTCATTTTATCAAATAAATTTTATGAAAGTTTCAAAAGTTAATTATATATATTTTTTCATAGAAAGAAATAAAAATAGTTTGTCTAAGAAAACATATATTTGAAGAATAAAATGATTTGACTAAAAATTATGTGAAAATTCACAAAGAATTAATTAATAAATTAAAAATGTGTTGGATAATTATATGTTTCATAATTCAATTAATACTATTCATTACTTGCAATTTAGAAGTTATGTTATAATGGTCATGTTAAAATAATAATATTTTGGAGTTCGTTTATATTCGATGTTCTGTGAAAAACTATCAAAGAGAATTAATTTATTAAAAATGATTCATATCATAAAGTCTAATGGTGTTACATTCTTACCCCATTTAAATGAATTTATCCCCTAAAATTAATCCTTAGGATAATTTTTTTGGATATCTCTACATCATCACATCCGTAGGTTACCACGTTGCTTCCTCAAATTGGTGGTTTAACCACTGAACTTTAGCTAGGTGAGTGGTCTTTCTTCGTGTAAATTTATCTATATGATCTATAATATCTATAGGTTATTCTTCATAAGAAATATATTTCCCCAATGGTATAAACTATTATTTTAGTATATGTGAAAGATTATATATATAATTCCTTAGGAAAGATACTTGGAACACATCAAGAAATTAAGAGGGATTTAGTGGACGCACTGAATGATAAGCTACCATCCTGATATGATCAAGTATTTAAAAGGGACTGATATACCTAAGGTTTAGTTGTACCTTATTTCTTCCATAGATAAATTCATATAAATACCTTCTCACCGACATCAAATTCTAGATAGCATCGATAATTATACATTTCATTTAGCTTTGTGTTTTCTTTATGTGTTTTTGAATGACCATAACCTTCTTTGTCATCCAATTAGTATACTAAAATCCCAAAAAAATTCTTTCTAAAACTTCATTCCAGTAAATTGGAGTTCTACACTACTTTATATAATGTTTTTCACATGGATCTATCTGAATGATAGAGTGAAAGATATTCTTGTAGGAAATATTAACTAGAGGGAGGAGTTATTTCAAATAACCTTTTAAATCTTTAGAAAAATATTTTAGTATATAATTTAGAGTTTGAAATATTCTATTAGACTAACCATCTTCCTGAGGATTATATAGAGTGATAAAAATAAACTATATATCAAGAGATTACAAATTACTTCACCAAAACTTTGAGGTAAACCTCATATCCCAATCAGATACAATTGAATATAGTAATCCATGAAACTTTACCACTTTCTTAATATATATTATGTTAATAATATCTAAGATAAATATTCTCTAAATGAAGTTTCCAAAATTCATAAGGAGATTAACTACCGCCCATAATTACCTCAATATAAAAAATAAGATAATCCATAAAGGATACCAATACAATTAATTATATGTCCACAAAGTGTAAAGGCATTCCTCCTTGAATGTATTTGTCACATAAACAAAACAAAAGGGTTTTATTTTTACAAATTTCTATTAATCATGATAAAATATCATCATATAAAAACTTAAAAAGGGGTATAATCAGATAAATTCATGATAGAATCCATAACTCTTATATTAATCTTACATAGAGACATATACACTTACAAAATTTAATTCACCTTTTATTCCTTATACATGCTCTTATCTTATATAAAAATAGTTTCCTTGCAATATTAGGTTCATAATTTTATCAATAAAATATAAAATTTGATTTCATTATTATATAATCCATGTAAAAGGAGACATTCACAATAAATTTATCTTAAGAATGAAAAGTAATATATCCATAAAAAATAAAATATAAAACTCCCAACTAAGGATGGGATAATAAGAGTTACCTAATTATCATGATTCACTACATACATTGTGATTTCATAAGCTTTCCTTTAGTCCTCTATCTTCAAATGTTGTTGTGGACTATCATCCACATTACAACTTGGATTGGGAAATTTATTTTCATAATGTCCAAACTCCAAGAACTTGAAAATCTAGAGTGTGAGTGGTGCATTAGTTGTCATCCCTTCATCTATTGTAATAACCAAACCATTAATTACATTTCAACATTCATGGGATTTATAACTCATCTTTCCAAATTTTAATCACCTCCTTGTTCCATTGAAACACTTACCTTGATATTTCTTCCAAATTTTTTGACATTCATATGACTTGAATATATTTTCAATATGTGATTTATTCAAGTTTTCATAATATTAGATCTTTCTTTTATTTTTAAATCCATTGGAATGGTGGGAATCTCCTATTTCAATTTATACTTTTAGTGCATATTTAATGATTTATTTGTAGCTACTAAATTTTATTATAACTAATTCTATTAAGAAACTAGTTTTTAGGCCACTAAAGAATCAATCAATTTCACTTTCAAGGATGATAATTAAACTAGAGGCATACCTTGCAATCATTGTAAAATTTTACTCATAGGTACCAATAGATTCTTTATCCTTTTTCTTTATCTCAAGAAATTTAATCTCCATATTTTGATGTAGAATATGAGTAAAGTACATGATAAATAATATTCAATTAAACTCATCCCCTAATATGGATTCAATCTATTACACTTACCTCATATTCTTGATAAAATTCCACCATTTGTTTGCTTCACCTTCTAGTTGATAAAGAGTTAGGGAAATTTTTTACTATCAAAAGCATTGAAGAATATAAAATATTTTCTCAATGGTTTTGATCCATCACTGAGAAACTAGTGGATTACAATACCCACTAAAAAAGGTGGATGTTGCCTCATAAAATACTCAATAGTACATTGTTCCCTCCTTTGATCATTTTAAAACTCAGCATGATTTATATCCTGAGAAAGTTGTGTGAGTATAAATGCAAGATTCTACATTCCTGCTCCTATAACATTTGGTTTCTCTGGAGGAAAATCATTGCATTTTTCATCACACTCAACGTTAATGTAGATCCATGGGGTTATATCCACTAACTAAAACCAGAAAGTATAGTGTGAGAAACACTAATCATAGTAGATCACCACATAATTATTAAAAATAATGTATAGAATTTCTAAATCATGAAACCATAATGAATGAAACCTCAGGTTTAAACTAGGTCATTCATGATCATTAAAAAAACATTAGGATTTCATCCTATAAATAGCCCTATCCCCAGGGTTTTCATAAAAGGTTTCTAACCCTAATCACCAAAGATTTTCTAAACCCTACTCTAATAAAAAATATAACGACCCATTATTTTCGTACAAAAATATTATATCTATTTAGATTAATATTAAATAAATAAAAATATAAACCATTCCATAACTATAAATACAACATACCTCTATTTTTTCATAACTTTTCATTACATTTTACAAACAGAGGATCTTTAAATTCTAGTGTCTTGGAAAAAAGGTACATACTACAAGAAAACATAAAATAATATTTTAATCCCCTTAAAAATATTATTGAAAAGTTAATCCTAAGTAAAATTACTACATCTCATAACTTGAGAACATACATCAATGGAAAGGGTGAGTAGAAGGCCGAGTATGGGTAAACCAGGAAATCAGTTTACTTGTGATACCAATAAGAACTTAATGAAATACACACAGACATGTGAAATGGAAATAGAGTAATATAATAATAAAAATAACATGAATCATAAAATAAAAATGTGGCTAAAAATTTAAATTTAGACATTCATAATCCTATCACCAAGCTCCATCCTCAAGGAGTCATAAAAATTACCAAGGTTATTCACTAAGGTATCATAAAACTTGTCATATCTAGAGATTAATTTCTTTACCCAATGAATTAGAGAACTATCAGGGAACAACCTTAATAAGTATTTATTTTCATGTGATCCAAATAGATCATAATAAAAAATTTCATAAATAACCCAAATATAATAAAATAAATGGGTTTTATATCAAAATTGTGACATTTTAAAAAGTGCTTAAAAACATGATCATTATATAATTGATAAACCATGGAAAGGAAATGAGGGTTTTATGTATATAAATTATAGAATAAAATATATAATTTTTATGTATTTATTAATACCCCATGAAATTAAATGGGTTTGGGTTTTTACATAAATAAAATAAGATAATTTCTTGAGAAAAAGAGATAGATTTTGAGACGAATATTCTACAGCATAACATCTATGCAACATGGTTTTAGAAAACATTAAAAAATAGGGGACGTGGGTCTACCATTAATAAATGAATCATAATAAAGTATAGTGAAATAATAAAATGGAAATAAGAACATGGCATGGAAACTTAAAAGACAAACCAAATAGAATAGAACTTGAATGGAAAAAGAGACGTTGAGAATTCCCTTAAAAAAAATTCAGCAGCCTAACAACGTCACTTAAAACATCAGAAAATGAGTTGATGAGAGAGAAAAGGGTATCTACACTTTTTTAAATAAAATTGAAAAAAATAAGGATATATAATAACATAAACCAACATAAGAAAATGAAAACTAAAAGACATAATATAAAATAAGTATTGACTAAAAGAGAAGGGTGAAAGGCTCCATTACCTTGAAGAGTAACTTCAAAAACTAAAAGGTTGGGACCTTGGGGGCTTGAGAGAACCTTGGGAGGACTCATTGGGAGGTAAAAAGACCATATATTATTTTAGGAGTAATTTTTTATGAATTTAATGAAGGAATGAGTTGTCATTTATAGAAAAAGTGAGGGAATATTTTATTAATTTCCAAGGGACACCTCATTAGTGGTATTTGAAAAACCATGGTCATGCCCATGGTATTGGCCACATGGGACACATCATACAATATATTAATCCAAATGAGTTTAAAATAATTTTAAATTTCATATTACATCATTATGATGTCATAAAACACATCGAAAACTAAAAAACTATATTTTTACTATTCACCAACAACAAAAATTTTTATAAAAATATCATTAATTCACCAAAACCTAATATTGATTTTATGAATTCAAAAATGAACTCTATTTTATTAAAATAATTTAATAAATATGAGATATTTAATTTTCAAGTAAAATCACTATTTACCAGAAAAATTAGTAATACTTAACTAATAATTTCTAAAATAGTTATTTACTTATGCTATTATATGATATTAACATTCAAGATGCCTAAATTATATTTATACTTAATTAAGTTAGGTTACTGTTCCATTGGTCATATTAATATTCATAAGGTTAATATTACTATTCATAATTTACTATTCACTAAAAATTAATTGAGCTTATCAGACTCTAAATTTATTATTGGTCACAACTATATATGTCCATTTTTGGAAATAATTTCACATTACTAATTATTTAAAGTGTAAAAAATATTTTAAAATACTATTTCTTTTAATATTCATCAATAATACGAAACTTCTTGGAACAAAAAACTAAAAAAACATCCTATATTTATTTTTACATTTACAAATTATAAAATGATGGTTATTTTACCAGAATAACAATTTTATTTATACAAAAGGATTACACAAAGTAACTAAGGCCTTGTTACATAGCCCCTTATAACACCTTCATATGACCTAAGTTTAAGGTGTGAAATGGGGACAAAATCATGGGGCGGCTTGGACAACATTTCCCGAGTGGTGATTTCTATCAGCTTAAACTTCTCCCATAAGTGATTATGTTCAATATTAACATGTTGAAGCTTGGATTGGGCTTGGTATAGGGAAAATATTAGTGATTCTACCTCCTTCCCAAGCTCCAATAAATGGTCTTCGTATGGACCGAGTCTGGTGGATGAGGCCATCGACTCTTCTTTCTATGTTAATTAACCATGATCATTTGTGTTTATAAAAAATAATCATAACGTTAAGAGTTTAGTTTCCAATGGTCATACGAACCAAGAGTCATAATTAACCAATTTTTATATAATATTTGAAACCCAAAGGACTCATTTCAATTATACTCACATCATTAATAAAAGGATATAGTTTTGTTTAGTACAAAATAAAATAACACAAAAATTTAGGGAAAAAATATTATTCAAAAGTTCGGGTCATTACATTATCCCCCCCTTAGGAAATTTCATCCTTGAAATTTCAACTCGTATCCTCAGAAAAGAAAAGGCATGTGTTCTTTGTCCTCATAGACTCCTCTGGTTTCCACGTGGCTTCTTCATATTTTTTGTTCCTCCACAACACTTTAACAAAGTGGGTAGTCTTATTGTGAAGAACTTTATCTATATGATTCAAGATCTCCACCAGATGCTCCTCATAAGAGAGGTCATGTTCTAGTTGTACCACCTATGGATTTAGTACATGTGAAGGGTCAGCTATGTACTTCCTCAAGAGGGATACATGGAAGAAATCATGAACTTGTGCTAGATTTGGAGGAAGTGAAAGCCGATAGGCCAATGCTCCTATGCGATCAAGGATTTCATAGGGGATAGGGTACCTAGGGATAATCTTCCCTTTCTTCCCAAACCTCATGACTCTCTTCCAAGGTGAAATTTGAAGAAATAATTTTTCACTAACATCAAACTCCAAGTCCCATCAATAAATGTCGGCATAACTCTTTTGCTGACTCTGAGCAGCCTTAATGTGTTGTTGGATGACATGTTCCTTTTCTGTTATCTCTTTCACAAGATCTATCACAAGAATATTTCTTTCTACAGATTCATCCCAACAAGTAGGAGTTCTACATCACTTCCCATATAGAGCTTCATAGGGTTCCATTTGAATGCTATAGTGGAAACTATTATTATAAGAGAACTCAACAAATGGGATATGTTGATTCTATCCACATTTAAATTCCATTGTGCATGTTCTGAACATGTCCTCAAATGTTTGAATAGTCCTTTTAGATAGGAAATTAGTTTTGGGGTGATAGGCCATACTTAAATTCAATTTAGTACTCAGATCATGTTGAAGACTTCTCAATAATTTTGATGTGAACCTTAGATCACAATCAGATATGATAGAAAGTGTAACTCCATGCAGCCTTACCACTTACTTCACATAAATCCTGACAAGTTGATCAAGATATAAATATTCCCAAATAGAGATAAAATGGGTATTCTTGGTGATATGGTCCACTATAACCCATATCTCATTGTTTCCATTGGAAGTTCTTGAGAGACTAGTGATAAAGTCAATAGTGATATTATCTTACTTCCATAGTGGTATGGGTAGTGGTTTTAATACCCCTTTAGGAATTTTTTTCTCTTCCTTCACTTTCTGATATACCAGGAACCTTGTAGTGTATTCAACAATCTCCTTTTTCATATTATCTCACCAATAATTATCACTAAGGTCCCTATACATTTTCATGCTTCCAGGATGTATAGAGAAAGTAGAGCTATGAGCTTCATCCATCATCTCCTTCTTTTTTGGAATAAGTGGAGCACATAGTCTTGTACAAAATCTAAGTACACCTTATTGCTCAATATTTAACTTAGGAAACTTCCCATCCTTCACAGCCTCAAACTTCTTCTATAATAAAGGATCTTCTTTCAGAGCTTTCTTGATCTTCTTTAGCAATGATAGTTGAGAAATCATTTGGGATAGGGTTGATGATGTCCCTTCCCTTAAAATTCCCATTTATAGTTTCACTAGGTCTTTGATCAAGGGATATCTTTGAATCCCCATGAAAGGAGATGTCGTGTGTGCTTTCAAATGATATGTGATTTCTGAGTACTTAGGTGCAGTAGAGTGGCTGACCAAGGTCGTCTCTCAAAGGAGGAAGTAAATTTAACAACATATTAAAGGTATTTTGAAAATAAAATAAAAGGAAATAAGAACACTAATTAAAAATATGTTTTTTATTGTTTATAAATCTAGAATATGTTTTTTGGAAGAAGATTTTTTTTGTTTTTATTTTTGAAATGATGTTTGATTTAAACGACACAACCATAAGATGTTTTTTTAGAAAATATTTTAAAATGTTTAATCAATCTAACTATATCTATTCACTAAATTATTTATCATTATCATTTAAATTAACATCCACATAATTATTATCCCCTAATTTGTTAACCCTATAACCCTACGGGAGTTAACTTAACCACAAATATGAAATTACTTAAAATCTAGGCTAGCTTTGGAACATGCAATTGCAACACCTTGCTTTGATTGATGTTCTTAGGTTAGATTATGGTAAGTGGTTAATTAGAGAACATATACAGTCTATAAATGAGTATTAATTGAGTTTAGGGATTATATTTTAACTCTACAAATTTATCCTGTGTGGTCTTGTATTACTGATTAAGATCGTGCTCTCACAATTCACACAATTCCCGACCTCGCATGTTTTGTGTTAATTGTTCAATTTCTTTCTTAGATTCATTTAAATTAAAATATAAATTAACCAATAATATTAATTGAATTAATTTATCTTATTTCTTCAAAATAAATAAATGAAGAAGGTTAGAGATAGATAAATTACTAAAAAAACTACTCTTCCATGGTTGGGGTAGTCATCATAGAAACGTTTTTCATTTGCAAAGGTTTAGAGAGGGTAGAACCCAATCTCGTATCTACTCTTGAATTACAACCAAAAGAGGAATAATAACGAGGAAGAATAATGAGGAAGATAAATTAACAAAACATATGAAAAAAGAAGAAATTAAAGAATAACTAAAGAGTTTATTATGAAAACAAAAGTATTACAACGTGAAGAAGAAGAAGAAGAAGAAGAAGAAGGCTTCATCGAAGGGATCCTTGCTTCAAGATATACCCTTATTGAAATAGTTGTAAAATTGGAGTGTATCTACTTATCCTCTTACCTCAACTTCCTAATTCACATCCCAAACCATCCAAATGATAAAAATACCAATTTATAGAGTGGTGGGGAGGCTAGGTTTGAAGTGGTTTCAAGTGTGAATGGAGAATCTCAGACAAATATTTTAAGCCAAATTGAACAGCCCATTTCAACACCAAAACACGTGAATCAGCTGTCCATACAGAAGGATGATTTTTTAGAAAATGATTCCTAGAGATCCTATAAAATTTTGGGCCTAATACAAGCACGGATTAAGATGTTATATCCCAAATACATAACACATGTCCAATCTAGAAAGTCCATCCCAACTTTGAATTCATGGCCCATTTTCACCAACCAAATGCATAATTTAGCTCCAATATCCTAAATTAAAGTTTTATACTATTAAGTTAGGAAAATATTTAAAAAAATTTAAATTCAAATAATACATATCAAAAATATTTATGTCCGAAATTCTGTAGTAAATTTTAAATGGTAAAAATGGGATTTTCATCAAATTTTCAAATGAATGATCTAATACCAAATATTTCATAAATGAAAATATTTACCACAATTTGAGGAAATTATATCATTTATTATAAATAAAATATTCAATAAAAATGTGTTTCATCAACTCCCCCACACTTACCCTTTTTTTCTCCTGGAAAAAACCTCATATCCCGTATTCCGAAAAATTGTGACAAGCAAACATCAATATCAAATCAAAACAAAATTTAAAACACACATCCTTGAGATCAAACGATTCCAAAACAAGAAAAAAAATATATCATGCCTCATAAAAAGCCATTATTTAAAGTTCTCCATTTATATAATTTAATATATTTCCACTTCATTTATCCTCCCATGCACAAAACACTTACCTCACTTGAATTTTCTCTTATCACACAAATGTTAATTTTTTAGCAATGTCTTTCTCATCCAAAATCATACAAGGGTAACCATAGGATTGATAAATTCCTACATCACCACCCTTTGTGAGTCAAAGACATATGTTCATCATGAGTAATTTTTAGGGTTATTCTGTGGATTTCTGTTGGTAGGATTTAGATGTGAAAAATTCTAAGGCTGAATGAGGGGATCTTGGCACTTTTTGAAGAAAAATTTAATTAATCTAATTTTCACTTAAATATGGTCTCCTCCTCAATCCCCATATATTAAATTCATGTTAATCATCATTAAAAATAAATTAATTTTCACACCATTCAATATTTCAGCAGTAAAAATGTCAATCTTCTCAAACATGAATTTCTTGAAAGCTTTACATAGGCACAACATTCTCCCTCTATTATAAGCTCCAGAAAGGCACAACATCACTTATCATGAAAGCTACAAAAAGGAAAATCTTTCAATATAATAATTTCCTTTATTAGTAAACAAATCTCTTCATAATTAAATTTTCCACCCAAAGTGTCACAGAATGTGGTAGCACAACACAAGACAGCTTCCCACACACTTATAGGCAACTAGATTATGAAATTTCACTTTAAGAGTTGGTTGGATGGAGAAAATTGGATTGTAATGTGGAAAAAATAAAAAACTATTCATGAATTATAAGGGATACAAGGATTAAATGTTCAAGGCAAGCCGTTATAAAAAGTATTCTTATAAAATTGGGGCTTTAATACCAATCAAATGCCTCAATCCTTTAAAACATTAGTCCCCTAAACCCTCATGTTTTTATAGGAATAAATCAAATTCCAGTTAAATCAATCATGGTTTGAGTCTCTAAAAAATTGAGGTAAATTTAAATAATATGAAAAGAATGGTTCAGAAGCCTCACATGAAAGTGATTTCAAATATAAAGACAGTGAGATGTGGCATGGGACTCAAAATTCAGAGTAATTTTCAGGAAAATACTAAAGATTTGAACTTGAAACAAAGTCATTTTCAGAATTCATTTCATCTTAGTTTCATGGGATACACTATTTCACTTATTAATATGGATTTAAAAATGGTGATGAGAATAATTTTAGCTCAAAAGTTTCAAAAACACCCAAAAAATTGATAAATAAACACACAAAATTTGAAAAACACTCATTTTTTTAAAAAATCATTGAAAAATCAGAAAATAATTGAAATTACTAGACTAGAAGGTTCCCTCCACCACACTTAAAATATTGAATTTTCCTCAATGTGAACTCATGAGATGATATATTCACATGAAATGTATAATTTTAAATAAGACAAAGAATAAAAAAGTGAAATGGTTAGGAATATCCTGATATGCTCAAGTGATGATGGGTTTATGCTGTGTGATGAAATCCATTACATCAGTGTGAAGTCCCTCAATATATTTCTTCAAACATTTACCATTTACTATAAAGCTCCTTTATATGTCCTCTTATGTGATCTCCAATGCACCATAAGGAAAAAAATTAGTCATAACATAAGGACCTAATCATCTAGAACACAACTTACCAGGCATTTGATTCTGTCGTAAACTGTAGAGAAGGACTTTCTCTCTAACATGAAACTCCCTTTGTTGGATCATTCTATCATGATTTTATTTTGATCTTTCCTTTTAGAGCCTTGAGTTCTTAGATGAAAACAATAAAATCTCCTCAAGATCTTTAATTTTTCAACTTCCTTTGGATTCCATCTTGGGCCAAATCCATGTTGCATTTTTTTATAGCCCAATAATCCCAATGCTCAACTTCCACAGGGAGATGAAACACTTTCCCAAAAACAATACAAAATGGGGACATACCAGTGGGTGTCTTGTACATTTTACTATAATCCCAAATCACATCATTCAAGTGCTTGCCACAATCTTTCCTATTCAGTTTCACAGTTTTCTCCAAAATTTGTTTCAACTATCTATTTAAAACCTCAGCCTAGCCATTTGTTTAAGGGTGGAATGGTGTTTATGTTTTTTGGGTCACCCCATACTTCCAAAGGAGGGAATCCAAATTCCTTTTGCAAAAGCGTGTCCCTTGGTCACTAATGATGGCCTTTGGTACTCCAAAACTACAAAAAAATTAGTGTCTTCACAAAGTCCACTACAACATGAGAATCATCAGTCCTGGTGTCCTTAGCCTCCACCCATTTAATCACATAATAAAAAAAATATAAATATACAAAAACAAAAGGAATAGGGAAAAGGACCCATAAAATCGATGTCCCATACATAAAAAAATTCATAGAATAATATGGGTTGTTGGGGCATCTCATGACTTCTAAAAATGTTCCCAGTGTGTTGGAAATGACATCATGACTTACAAAACACATGGGAATCATGGAATAAGCCATGCCAATATAATCTAGATTCAAAAACATTCCTAGCTGTCCGTTGGGGTCTAAAGTTTCCACCACAAGAAATTGTTTGACAAAAATGTAAAATAGAATCCAACTCAAGACCAGGAACACAACTCCTAATAACTTGGTCACTACACATGTTCCATAGGTATTGATTATCCCAAACATAAAATATTGACTCACTCTTTAACTTTTGGACTTGATGTTTACTTAAATTTGTAGGGATTTCAGAGGCTACAAGGTAGTTACCTAAATCTGCATACCATGGATGTGTACTTGAGATGGAATAAAGATGCTCATTAGGGAAAGTTTCCTAAAGTGGTACCTGGTCCAAGGTTTCATCCTCTAGTGTGTGAGTAAGCCTAATTATGTAGTCCACCAATAAGTTTTCTAACCCCTTATTTTCCTTTATCACAATATCAAATTCTTGAAGAAGAAGCATCCATCAGATAACTCCGGGATTTGCGTCTAGCTTCTTCAAGAGGTAGCTCAAAGCTACAAGGTCTAAAAAAACAACTACTTCAGAGACCAATAAATATGAATAGAATTTATCTAAAGTGAATATGAAATAAAGAAACTCCTTTTCCATGGTTGTGTAGTTTTATTGGGCTGATTCTAGTGTCCTTGATGCATAGGGAATCACATGTGAACGTCCCTACACCCTTTGAGATAAGACAACTCCAACTGCGAAGTTGGAGGCGTCACACATAAGCTCAAGAGGAATCTCCCACTATGGGGGGTGTATGATTGGTGGAGTGGTCATAAACTTATTTATCTCATCAAAGGAAGTCCTTCAAGAATCGTGAAACACAAAATCAGAATCCTTTTTAAGTAATTGTGACATAGGAAGAGCAATCTTACTAAATTTTTTGATGAAGCACCGATAAAATCCTAATTTCCCTAGGAAAGATCTAACATCACGCACACATGAAGGAAATGGTAAGGATGAAATAATATCTACCTTATATCTAACAACCTCTATCCTATGTTTTGACACTACATGACCTAAGACAATGCCATGATCTTCCATAAAATGACACTTTTCAAAGTTCAAGAACAGATTCTTCTCAATACATTGATTCAACACCTTTCCCAAACTACAAAGAAATTAATCGAATAGGGATCCATAAATTGTAAAATCATCCATAAATACCTCTATGTAGGTCTCAAAAAAATCAGAAAAATTACTCACCATGCATCTCTGGAAGGTACCTGGGGCGTTCCAAAGTCCAAATGGCATCCTCTAGTAGAAAAATGTGCTAAAGGGACTAGTGAATGTAGTCTTCTCTTGATCCCCAGGAGCTATAAGAATCTGAAAATATCTATAAAATCCATCCAAGAAACAATAATGTGTCTTCTCAGCCAGTATCTCAAACATTTGATCAATAAATGGTAGGGGGAAATGGTCCTTGTGAGTGGATTGATTTAGTTTCCTATAATCAATACACACTCACCAACTATTTTTCACCTTCATTGGAACTAACTCAACTTTCTCATTTTTAACAACAGTAACACCACTTTTCTTAGGCACAACCTGAATAGGACTCACCCAATGGGAATCTAAAATAGGATAGATTATACTTTCCTTGATCAATTTTTCAACCTCTTTTTTAACAACCTTCAAAAGTGTTGGATTGGGTCACCTTTGTGGATGCCTAACCGATTTAGCCCCATCCTCAAAAACAATCCTATACATGAAAATGCAGGGGATGATACTTGATATGCCAACCAAGGTCCACCTGATTACCTTAATGTTCTCCCTCAAAATATTCAAAAGTTTTTCTTCATGTTCAAAAGGGAGATTGTTAGCAATGATAATATGTAATTTATCACCACTCAACAAGTATGAGTATTTGATATTTGGTGGAAATGGCTTGATTTTAAATGTAGGGGGGTGATTTATGGATGAAGAAATTAAAGGAAATGAAATATGTGTATAATGAACATCAGTATCAGAATATACATCATCAAAATCAGAGAATAAAGCATCAAATCCATTAGCATACTCAACAGCCATGTCATAATCAGAGTTCACATGATCCAAATCAGAATATGAATGCATTTCAAAAATAAAATATAAGAGAGTATTATGAATTAGAAATAGATGTTGAAATACTCTTTGACATCAAACTATAACCAATACTCATAATATCCCTAATGATATGATAGTGAAATTCCATGGGATTTTTATTTAGTGGTACAAAATGGGAGATAAAAAATGTAGAATGGTCTTTTGAGGGGTACATCTTGGATTCCATGACATTAAATACCACAAATTAATCTATAACTTCCATAGAAAGTGTAACATCATTGACATTTATGATGGTTTTTTCAGTTTTGAGGAAGGTTCTACCGTAGATAATGAGAGCATGAGAACTTACCTGATCATCCTCCATGTTAAGCACAAAGAAATCTACTGGAAAGATCATGTCTCTTACCCAAACAAGTACATCCTCAAGTACTCCCATTGGATATGTTGTAGCTCTATTTTCTAATTACAGCACTACTCTTGTGGGATTCAACTCACCAACTTGTAAAGAAGAAAAAATAGAGTGAGGCATTACATTTATGGAAGCTCCTAAATCACCTAAAGCATCAGAAAAGTGTAACTCCCCTATGGTGCATGGGATGGTGAATGTCCCTGGATCCTTGCACTTTGTTGGCGGTGATAGAGTTGGTGTAATGAGTGTTGAAACATTCCTTCCAATTTTGATCCTCTCATTTCCTTTGATCCCTCTTCAATTGGTACAATGTTATTTTAATAATTATTCATACCTTGGTATTTTCTTGATGGATTCAAGTAGAGGTATGTTGATCTCCACACACTTGAATTTGTCTAAAACCTCTTTTTTTCATTGCCTCCTCAGCCATATTATTGGTTTGTACAACCCTATTTGGAAAGGGAAGGGGTTTAGGGGGAACATCATCAATCTTTTTCTTACCTTTATCTTTCTCCTTGGGTTTCTCAACAGTTGGTGTGGAATGAGGGTTTTCTGAAGTTGAAGTGAATCCTGGTGGAATGGTAGGTACAGATGTATCATTCATTTTCTTCCAACTTATCAATGTTATGTCACTAACATTAACCTTGGTATTTGTAGTAGGTTGGGAAGGTATATTTCTATAATTCTTACTTACCAATTAATGGAGGGCATTAAAAATTTGGATCATTTAAGTCTTCAACTCCCTCAGATCCGAACCTTGACCCTTCAAGTCATTTGTTGATTAAGAACAATTTGTTTCAAAATATCATCAATGTTATAATCTAACTTTTGTTGATAATTCCCTTGTTGTTTACTTGTTGATTCTTGAGCATCAAATCGCCTTTTGGGTTGTTGGAAACCCTATTGGTAAGGTGGAGGCTGTTGGAATTTTTTTTGAAAAGGGGGCCTCTGTTGTGGTATAGAGACATACCTCATGTGTGATTGATCCTTACACCCTTGGTTGTCTATTGGAGAAAATTAATCAAACTTATTTTGGGGATATGTTTCTTGCTGATGCTAATATGGTCTCCCAGGAAACACTGTTGCACAATCTTCTGTTTCTTTCTGTTGTGGGAAACAATCAGTTGAGTGGTCTGTTTCAGTGCAAATGCCACATAGCCTTGTAGGAGGGGGTGGGATGTCTTTTGAGACAATGCAATCTGCCTCACCATAGTGGTCAATTATTTGAACTTAGTATCAATCAAATGAATTTCAAGAGAAAAAGGACTTACCTAATGTACTCCTCTAAAATGCAGTGTATCTCGATCACTAAATTGTTGAAAGTTTTGGGTCATTTTGTTAATCAATGCACATGAAACTACTGATGTATTTTCTACTAATGCTTCTCCAGCCATAACATCCACCATGCTCCTCTCCATAGGTGTGAGTCCTTCATTGAAGTATTGGATGAAGAGTTTCTCACTAATTTGGTGATGTGGGCAGCCTATGAACAACTTCTTGAATCACTCCAAGTACTCATACATTTAATCCCCATGTGATTTCTTGATCCTAGAGATCTCCTTATGAATTGGAAAAAATTTGTACAAGAAAAGACGTTTCAAATCGTTCCAACAAGTTACATCTTCAGGTTGTAAATAATACACCCAATCCTTTGCAGCTCCAACAAATGAGAATGGGAATGCTCTTAGTTTGATTTGATCATCAGAAATATTCTTCATTTTATGGTTGAGCAGAAAATATTAAATCCATTAATGTGTTTATTGGTATCCTCACCAAAAAGCCCATGAAATTTTGAAAGAATGTGAATTAATCCATATTTCGGTTCAAATTCCGATTCGAGATTTGGGTATGCAATATGATTTGGTTGATAGTAAATATCAGGTGTAGAAAATTATCAAATGGTTCTATTAAGTTCATTTACATTATTTTCATCCATGGGTTCTTGTTTTAAGTTATAAATAAGAGTGTTTCAAATTTCAATGTTCTTGGAGTGGAAGAATTCTATAACTGGTTGAATGTTGAAACTTTTTGTAGACTGAGAATGTCTGATTTGAGCCTGAAGGTTACGTTCAATCTCAAGTTCAAGATCTAAAGGATCCTCAGGATTAGTCAGTTTTATAAATAAAATAAAAATTAAAAGAAGTAAAGTGGAACAAATTAAAATAAAAATGATAATTTTGTGTTGATGGTCTAAAAAAGAAGAATAAAATAAAAGAAAAAGAAAAAATTCAGATGGGTTAAAGAAGGAAGAAAGAAGAGCAGAAGAGAATAAAATATAAAATAAAATAAATATATCTGATTGGTTGAAATAATTACTTTCCTACTCGAAAATGACACCAATTTGAAAGGCACTATTGTGGGTGCTTTCAAATGATATGTGATTGTTGAGTACTTAGGTGCAGCAGAGTGGCTGACCAAGGTCGTATCTCAAAGAAGAAGTAAATTTAACAACATATTAAAGTTATTTTGAAAATAAATTAGAAGGAAATAAGAACACTATTTAAAAGGATGAGTTTTTTTTATCGTTTATAAATCTAGAAGAAGTTTTCTAGATGAAGATTGTATTTTTTGTTTTTATTTTCAAAATGAAGTTCAATTAAAATGACACAACAATAAGTTGTTTTTTTAGAAAATATTTTAAAAGGAATAATCGATCTAACTCTACCTATTCAATAAATTATTTATCATTATCATTTAAATTATCATACACTTAATTATAATACTATAATCTTTTAACCATTGAACCCTACAAGAGTTAACTTAACCACAAAGATGAAATTACTTAAACCCTAGGATAACTTCGGAACATGCAATCGCAACACCCTACTTTGATTAACGTTCTTAGGTTAGCTTATGGTTAGTGGTTAATTAGAGAACATATCCACTCTAGAAATGAGGATTAATTTAGTTTAGGGATTATATTTTAACTCTAAAAATTTATCCTGTGTGGTCTTGTATTACCAATTAAGATCACACTCTCATAATTCACACAATTCCCAAACTCGTGTGTTTGGTGTTAATTGTTCAATTTCTTGCTTAGATTAATTTAAATTAAAAAAATCAATTCATAGATCATATTAAGTGAATTACAGTAGCTCATTTATTCAAAATAATTGAACGAATAAGGTTATAGATTGATCAATTACTAAAATGAACTACTCTTCCATGGGCGGTGTAGTCATCGTAAAAATGTTTTTCATTTGAAAAAGTTTAGAGAGGGTAGAACCCAATATTGTTTCTACACTTGAATTCCAGCCCAAAGAGGAATAATAAATAGGATGAGAAATTAAAAAAATAGAGGACAATAGAATAAATTAAAGAAGAAATAAAGAGTTTATTATGCAAACAAAAGTATTACAACACGAAGAAGAAGAAGAAGATGGCTTCATCGAAGGTATACTTGCTTCAAGAGCTACCCTTATTTAAATGGTTGGATAATGGGATTGGATCAACTTCTTCTCTACCCTAAACTTCCCAATTCATGTCCCAACCCCTCCAAATGATAAAAACACCAATTTATAGAGTGTTAGGGAGGCTAGGTTCAAAGTGGGTTCAAATGTGAATGGGGAATCATGGACAAATATTTTAAGCCAACTTTCACCGCACATTTGACCATGGAAAAAAGTGAATCAATTGTCCTTCCCTAATGATTATTTGTGAAAAAATAAGTTCTCAAGATCCTCTTAAAAGTTGGGTCTAATCCAATCACGAATGAAGATGTTATTACCCAAATACAAAACTGATGTCTAGTCTGGAGAGCCCAGACCAACTTTGAATTCATGGACCATTTTCACCAACCCAATGCATGATTTAGCTCCAATATCCTAAATTAATTTTGTAGAAAATTAAGTTAGGAATATATTTACAAAATTTTATATTCATATAATATATATCAAAATATTAATGTCTGAAATGCTATAGTGAATTTTATGGGTAAAACTGGAATATTCATCAAATTTTCTAATGAACGATATAATCCCAAATATTTCATAAATGAACACATTTTTTAACACACTAGGATTTCATAATAATTTATCTCTTTAAAGTAATTTAATAGCTTGCGCCACACGTAACACTGAGTTCAAGCGCACTATGACTTACCAAACTAGCTATTTAAAAAGCGGTTATGAATATTATTAACTTCATTTTGAATTTTATATAATACATATAATTTTAATATCAATATTAACTATTTTTTAGACATAATATAAGGACAAATTCAATTTTTCAGATAAAAGAAGTATTTTTAAAAAAATGCAGTTTTCACCTTTTAATGGAGAACCCTTTTTAAATCCAATATTTGCCACTTTTATATATTCAATTTAATGAAATTAAATTCTTATTTAGAATATGGACATAAAAATTTAGTTTTTGAAAAAAATTAATACTTTTCTGATAACATTCATATTTTGATGAATGGTGAAAAATACTAAATTTTAATTAAAAACAAATTTTTTATCAAAATAATTTATAGTGTTAAATTATACATTTGAGTGGTTTTAATTTATCATTATATTATATTTTTATTATTTAATTCAATTTTGGTCATTGGATGTAATTTCACATTTATGTTGTATATAAACACATGTCAATCTTTTGATAGTTTTTACTTCTTAAAAACTTGCTTTCTGGTTTTGCAACGGGAATTAATTTTAAATTAATTAATACAACTTATATGTTTTTAATTTGGTAAAATTGACATAATTTTTTATTTTGGAATATCAAAATTATCTTTGGGTGAATTTTTGGTACTTTTTTGAAAACATTCAATTTTTTATGAATAGTGAAAAACACTGCGTTTTAGATAAAACCGACTTTTTCATTTAAATAATTAATTTTAATTAAAAATTTATCTTAAAGTCAAAAGAGATACACAATACATATATTAGTCTCATTTAATTCATTAGTTTCATTTTGTAATAAGATTAGATATATAAAATTTTATTGAACCATTTTAACGTCTTTTTACCCAACTTCTAGGCACACTTGCAAATTTTCATAAAATGTAATTTTACCACTTATATGAATTGAATTTAAAAAATCCAAGAGACACGGATGACATCATTAAGTAAAATGTGGTTCAATAGGATGAAAATAAGCTTTGGCGAATAATAACTTTTGAATTTTATTTACCACAGTAAAAAGTAAATAAAAAAATTAAATGTAAAAATAATATTAAAATTACACCAACACATGTCCTAATTCTATTGTATAAGAGTATTTAGACCAAAATTATCTTTAGGACAAAAATAAGACCCTTTTTATTCATTTGGGTTAGATTAGGACATTTATTATATTTTATTTAATGAAGAGTTAAAAGAGTTAAATTCAAAGTTTATTAACTAAACCATTTTTAATATAGAGTTATACATAAGATAAATTCAACTGTTAATATTAATTATAAATAGAAAAATATTTCATACTTCATGGTATTTTATTTATAATATTTATACATTTAATAATTAAATTTATTTATGACCCAATGATGAAGTAGTAATTACCTTATTAATAAAAGATTAAAAATATTGATATTATAAATATCAAAATAAATGTAAATTGAGACTTTTTATTCCATCCATGAATTTTATAGGTGAATATGAAATGTTAGGGATGATTCAATGTATTTTTTTTATAATTCATAAAGTCTTTATGACTTTACAAAAAATCAATTACTAAATAGTGTCAAAATTGACATAAATGAGTTTTTAATACAAATATTATTTTATTAAATAATATAAAAATCCTAAAAATATAAAGTTCAGACAATTGATTTAAAAACAGTCATAAAGACTTTATGAATACAGGGACCTAAACTTGTATAAAACCTTTTGGTTGAGAGTATTTCGACCCACCCCCACCTTATCCTAGAAATAAATCCATTTTGTGCCATTATAAATAGAAAATTATTTTATAATAAATAAATATTTCCAAATTTTCCAAAAGTGCCCCTCACCTGCCTTATAAAAGGGTACTTCCCCTTCTCTTATATTCACACCTCCAAATCCATTTGTCTTAGCCAAAACCTACTCAAATCTCCTCTCAAATACCCTCACTTCAACATATAGGCCTAAATTTTATCATAAATACAACCTATGGAGCTTTTTTTTCAAATCAAAAGGAAGGACCTGAAGAAGAGGTAATTATTTCATCACCTCATTCAAAGTTATTTTCTTCTTCCACTTCCTCTTTCTTTGTTGTTTCCATACAAAAATAATAAATCCAGTACCTTATATATAATGAGATTTTATTATAAATATGGTAAACCATATTCATTATTCTATTCATCCTATGAATGACAAATTCACCATGCATGTGTACGCACGACTTACCGTCTCCACATCGTGGTGTAGTTTATTATTCAACACTTCATTTTTTGGATGGGTATAATAATGAGTATAATTGATGTAAATAATAAATATAACATGTTAATGATTCTGTATATATAATATACCATCCAATTACATATGATTTTATCATCAATATAATGATATCATCGCTCGTGTGTATGTTCGGCATACCGTCTCTACAATGCGATGAGATTCATTTCCACGTTCACCATTCAATGATGATTATAAAAATATATATTATTAATAATTATGTAATATATGACATAATAATGCTACTATATATATAAATATATATATATATATATGTGTGTGTGTGTGTGTGTTTGTGTGTGTGTGTGTTTACATATATATCATTCACTTACTTCCATCCATTCAAAATGATATGAAAACTGAAACAATGTTTATGCGTACATACAGCCTACCGTCTCCATAAATGGTGTTTTCCAATTCATAAATCTATCTATTATAAATATTTATATTATGAATATGTATGATATATATATATATATATATCATGTTTTATATTTTGTAAGTATGTAAATAATGATCTAAGTGATACAATCGTGAATAACATGTTAAAACACATACGATAAAGAAAGCGATTATTACCCGAAATGTTAATTTAACATAGAAATTATTATTAAATTGGTAGTATAAAGTCATAAATGAATTATATATGATATAATATATTTTAATATGGATCTGTTACAATTTAATAACATAATATGGTCATTATACATGAGGCTAAACATACCCTCGACTAAACGAAAGTACAAGGTAAGGGTTAATTCCTCAATCTCATTATTATTAGAGATTGTTTATGTGTAAGTATTTACTGGGAAATATTTATTATCCATGTGAATGTTTCATAAATTTTTTTTCAAAAGGATTATTTTTAAGGGAATCTTTAACTAAAACACCATTTTAAATGTTTTAAATATTTATTATTCTAAATCTCTCTCATTAATGTCCATGTTTTCAAAATTGTTTTAAGGATTTATTTATATAGACATGAATGTTTTAAATTGTTAATTCCCTTCAAAAGTTTCCAAGTGGTATGGGACACTTTGATTAAAAAATATCTTTTAAATGAATTTCTTTATAAATGTGTGAATTTTAAATGATTTCCCAAAAAAGGGATATTTTTCTCAAAGAGTTTTACTGATCATTTTCAACTATGTCAACATCCATTACGAGATATTATTCTTGATTAAGGTTGATTTATTATCTTCTATATTGTATTGAATGAGTTATGATATGTTTTACTATGGATGTACTATTTTTATACAATTCATGGTTTATGGTTAAAGTATTGGCATTTCGTATGCTAGTTTTAATACGAATGTTTATGATATGTTTCAACAATTACATATGAGGAATGAATTGGACTTACTAAGTGATGTATGGGGCCTGCTATAGCCCCTTAATGCATCAGTAGGTCTCGTGAGACAAATTAGTGTATTGACATAAAGCCTTGAAAAATATTTATTTGTAGTCTTGGCACGAGGCCTTGACTATGTAGTTATGATGACAGGAATTATCCATTCCCTCATTATAGAATTTGTTATTACATGTAATTATTCGACTAGTAGAATATCCATGTTCATTCCCTAATTGATATGCATTAATTGCAATGTGATTAAACTCATGTAGGTGATTCTGTTCCACCTAGAGCGGATAGTATCTTTATATAGAGGATGAAATTTATTGATCCATGTGTTCGGGACAATGTGGTTTATTGGTTGTAGTGGTTGTTGGTTTGGATTGCGTAGAGGTTGGATGGTTGTGGTGATGTGATTATGTGAGAGGAGGCAGTTTCAGATGTGTATTGATAAGGTCATACAAGATGTCCGGTGGTCATTTGGTTTTACATGTTTGGATAGTGGTAGAATTGAGGTATGAAAATATCCTTAAGAGGTATCTAGCAAGGTGGTTGTTCAGACCCCCTTCCTTCTTATCTTGGTTTTTGATTCTCGAGGGAAACAATCATTTGAGAGGTATATGACGTAATGGTATGTTCCTTCTTGATTCATTACTTTTCTGATTTTGGTGTTGGAGGTGCTTGGATGAGGCCTAGAGTAGGCTTGGGGGAGTTTGGATGTTAAATTCTCGAAGTAGGGTGAATACACAACATTTAAAGCTTACATACTATGTAAGTGTAGTTCATGGTTTGTGAAGGATGGTTCATGGGGTGTTACATGATGTGTATATTTTTAGTTTTAAATAATAAAAATGGGATAAATTTTATAAGTGGAAACTGAACCCTGAAATTTATACAATGTTTAAATAGATTACATGCCAATTAATTTCCCTTTGTAGTGTATTTTAAAGTTTGCAGCACTTAGGTTTTTTCAAAACCATACGCTCTCTCTCATTCTAGGTGACCAGTGAATTTAACTTCAAGAATTTTTAGATTCATTTAGATGGTTATTGGTTCCCATATTCCCATATATGATTTATGGTTGATCTGAGGTTCATTTTAGTTTGGTTGTGGGTTGCAGGTGTTCGTCTTCTCCCTATGGTGCACAGAGAATCATCAAGGCATATTTGAGGTAGAAAATCCATATTTTCTCTCTATTATGTATCGTGTGAGAGGGTTTTACTTTTATATATTTGTGAGTTATGGTTGTGATGTCTTAATCAAAGATTAAAAATGGGTTAAAATGAAATTGAGAGGAAAAGGGGGAATGCTTTTCATGTTTTTACAGCTTTGTTATTATTTTTATATTGTGGATTGTATGGGATTGATGGTCGTTTGAAATTTTTTTCCATTGGGGGATTTATTTACATTGGATTATATGTGTTGTGATTTCTATGACTGATGTTATTTTTGTGATATCAACCAAATATGAAAATTGGTTAGCCACTTTAATAAAATGGTTGCCCCAGGATTATGGTTTGTGTGATAATGTCCCTAAAATAAAGTAGAATGTGATAAAATACCCTTTGTAAATATATAAAATAATATTGAAGTGTTGTGATGTTTGTCCATGCTTGTGGGGAGGAGATGTTCAATTCATGTTTGGTTGGGGAATGTGGGGATAATGGTTTATTTGGTCATGCTTTTAGGTTGGTAAGGTGGTTTCTTTGGCTGTGCTTTTGGGGTTGGAAATTTGGTTTGTTTGGACATGATTTTGGGGTGGAAAAGTGGTTTGTTTGGACATGTTTTTGGGGTGGTGATGTGGTTTGTTTGGACATTATTTTGGGACAGTGAGGTGGAGGTTTCTTTGAGATACATACTCAGGTAGTAATGGAATAAATAATTGTTTAATATTGTTTTAAATGACATGTGTTAGTTTGGTTAATGGGATAAAAATGGATAATGAATAAATAAATGATGGGTTGTGTGGTTAAATGTGGTAATGCTAAATAATTAAATGAAATGGATGGATAATGGTGATTGGTTGGCAATGAGAAATGGGGTTTTTGGCTTGTAGTGTGGTGTTATGCATTTATAGGTGGTTGCAAAATTGATGATGTTGTGATTTGGTTAGAATTTGGTTATGAACCCATAGGTTGGGATTGTGTGTAGATATACATATATAATTGTATATTCTTTATTATTTCTATACATATAGTACCCATGTTAATCACTATGTTCTGATACCCTCATTGTCATGCATTAGGTGTTTTTTCCAGCATCCGGTGAGGAGGATGGATGGATGGGTACCCGCTCTTTCCCACTCTCTCTTCCAGGTGAGGTAAGTAATTCACAGTCTATGATGGAAGAAGGTTTGTTAGTGCATTAGATAGTGGTTGTGATAGCCTAGTTGTTTTTAGACGATATGTGATATCCCTTGTGTTTTTGGGTGAGGTATGATTGTTCTTATAGGGAGAATTCAGGTGGGGGTTGTTCATTATAGGAGGGAACAAGGTTGATACCCTATATATTCATGATACCCTAATACTTTGGTTATGATAGTGGTTGTGTTATGGCTTGGGTTATTTCGGGAGAGGTGCGATATTGTCGTGCTTACGGGGTGACAAACCCTTGTGTCTTAGGGTGAGGTGTGTTGGGAATATGCTTGTGGGGTGATGTGGTATACAAAAGAGATGGGATTTCTAGGATATACAATGTTGGGGGTGCAATAAAAACATACTAGCAAAAAAGTTTTGTGGGGAACCCTTATCAATGTGATTCATATTATATTATATTACATGGCTTGCATTATTTGGTGAGAATTCCTTGGTGAGGTTATGGTGGATAGTTGACTTGTTTAGGTTATTTTGGGGTTTTTGGTTTCTCATGGGTGAATTAGTATGATCTTTTCACATATGCATGAGATACTTTCGTTTTCCCACTGAGTATAAATGTATTTGAAAACTATGTATATAAATTGTTTTCAAGTTTCTAAGAGGGTTACTTGGACTGTGCTGAACATTTGAAGCACATACCTTTGGATCACTACTGTGTCTCTACCATATCTTTTCTTTTTAGTATTTACTTTGGATACTTTTATCTATATCAATTTTATTCATATATACATGTGTGATGTTTTTGGTTTCTTTTTTATTATTTTATGGTGGTTTTTTGTATGAATCAAATTATCCTCCAATCCTATTTATAGTATATATGGTAATTCCTCTCATATATATTATTTTTATACCCTCGCTACTAGTCACTAAACTGGAGCCTACTAGAGGTGGGTCTCAATGGTCATTATCTCTCCCCTCATACTAGTATCTTTAGAGGGAGGGGCATAAAATAAATACTATCCTAAAGTATTCGAGCATACTAAGGATATGTTTTAGGTTCATGAAGAGGATGAGGAACAAGTTATCAGAGGATACACATATACTAGTTTCAATACATACTAGAATGATATGAATTCTCAGTCATGATATGTGTTTTTCTTTGATATAGGATCTATGTTCTGGAAGAGTTCTAAAAGCCGATGGTCGTTAAACCTACAATTGAGTATGAGTATATTGTATATTCTGATGTATCTAAAGAATTAGTATGGATACAAAACATTATATAAGATCTTTATGTGGTGGATAATAGTAAAGATGTTATCACAATGTATTGGGATAATAATACAATGGTGGTTCTATCAAAGGAGTTGTGGTTGCATCAATAGAGGAAACATATACATCGAATGTATCATCTCTTGAGGGAGTTTTATCAAAGAAGATAGTTCATAGTAATTATAGTTTCCATAAAAAATAATATGGTGGGGTTAACTAAATTCTTATCTCACTTGAAGCATGAATATCATGTGAGAGCTTGCGAACTAAAAGTTCTTATCTGTCAGTTGTAGTGAAAGTTGGAGTCTATCGGAGTTGGTTCCCTAGAACCAACTAACTTTACCCATCTTATTACCTATAATACCATTATATTAATAAATATATTATCACATTATGTGTGTTCCTCTATGTAACTTCGATGTGATAGTGTTCTTAATGTATTTTTCACATCAAATGGTTACAATAATTCTCCACTATAATGAAAAACATGAAGTGTTATGAAAATATTCTTAAACATATATCACATTTTCTTGATGAAATCTATTTGAAATGACACAAATGATATTATGACTATCTGTTGTTGGATGCTCATAAGCGGACAAAGATTCTTCTCATGAATTTTAATCTCCAAGAATGGTGGTTATAAAGGTAGAATCACCAATAGAAATTCCAAATTTTATATGTTTTATTTGATATTCCAATATAAAGACGTGTTTATGGGTCATTAGATTTGATATTGGTATTAATTTATGTAATAACTTAGGAACTTTGATATATTGTTGAAAACCATAAGTTTATATACCCGCAGTGATGTAGGATACATTGGGTGCATCGTAAGTGGTATGACATTGATTGAATATTTCAAAAAAGTATTTTCCCATCTGAGTTAATATAAGTATATATCTCAAGATCATTGATTGAAATTAAACGACCTAATTAAGTCCAGGGTCCTAGATTTTTATCAACAATTTTATTTTAGATAGTCAAACAAAGATATATCAAGCATATAGGTTGGTTATACATGTATGAAATGTGTTCGATGACATATCGAGAAAAATAGATTATATTTCACAGTAAGTGTTCATATGAGGTTGTTGTGATTGCAACATTAACTTCTTTATTTGTGGGTGCCTTAATGTGTTACTAGTTTCTAATCTTGGACTTTAGGTCAGCTCACTTAATTCCACTAGGAAAGATTCCTATACAGTCACACACACTAATTATATCAAAAATATCATATTAAATTTTATTTGAATTTAATATTTAGATTGAATATTAGTCTCAAGATTGAGGAATAATAATTATTTAGGTTATTTTGATCACATGAATTCAATCACCTTATTCGAGTTTATAATAGACATGATTTTAATATGAAATAAATATTTATCCACCATTTATTGAATATAATATTTATTTATCGAATGAATTAATAATATAATGATATTTATTTATTTAAATAATTATTTATTATTTTAGGTTTAGTAAATGTTGAGGAGGATTTATGAGCCAAGATGATGTTCTGATTAAGTGATTCAGATTATTTAATATCATTTAAATAACTATTAATTAAATTATTTAAGAAATGATATTTAAATATGTGTGAGTTGGTGCATGTCATGAAATATATTATTATGGTTATTATTATTGTTATATTATTTGATTTGATGTTTACTAAGAATAAACAATAAGATGAAAGCACTATGTGTAAAAATGAATTATTTAATCCTAAGTATATAATTTCAATTATATAATTTCTAGGGTTATGTGAATAGTTTTTCATGTCATATTATCTCTATAGAATTATCTAAGACTAAATATAATTTCTCAAAAACACTCTCAAGAACAACATGCAATCTCTATCCTCTCTTTCAATACTGAGAGAACAATATAAATAAATATTCAAGCTTAGATGAATTCTTTTTGTGATCAATGATAAATTAATCTATGCATTTTATACCACTATTCCAATTCCTGAAGTTCTAATAATGAGATTATTTGATACATAGAGCACATGGAGATACTGCTAGAGGAATTAAACTTTGTATTCTTAACCACAACAATGATACAAAAGTGACTACTAATTTGATTACCAATTATGAATGAATTATCAAGTTGAAGTAATTTTAATTATAAATTATTCATAAATTAAATGTTAAAATATCCTCCATAAGAATATTTTGGGTTTTGATTCATTGAGTTCTTTAGATTTATCCGATGAAATTAATAAAAAAATTGTTGAGTATGAGCTCATATAATTCAATTGAACCTATAAACCTTCAATAAGCACATTAACTTGGATATTGTCATGTCAATAAACATAGTGAAATAATTACCAAACGTTTACTAGGACCAAATATCCACCTTTTGTGCCATAGGATTATATTTCACAATATCTACCTCTCAACTTGAGGGGAAGTATTCTTGGATTTTCTCTTTTATGACACTTTCTATTCAAAGTTGTGGAAACATGAGGTGGGTGTTAGAGTATTTATCATAGTTAGATATTTAATATATGAGTCAATTGTCAAAGGTTTCGCTAGGTCAATAGTTTGACTTAAATTTTTGATTCGGCTTGTATATTTATTTTTTCATCTGTAAATTATAATAACTCAACCTCACATTAAGATACAGATTCTCGATAATATAATTATATAAATTTAATAATAATTAATTTATTCGGGGCTATTAGGGTTAAACCCTAGTGATTACGTCTTTTTAGGGTCTCAAGGAGGTCTTAGGGGTGGAATATAATGCAATGACATATCAAGTTAATTCATTATTTAGAATATTTTTTTGTGAGTTATGATGAAAAGTAATGGTTAAACCCAATTTTTACCATAAAAGTCAAATTTTTAGTGATGGAATGGTTGGGAAAATATATTTTTAATAAAAATATATATAACTAAAACAAAGAAAAATAAAATGAATAAAAAATTAAAAAAATTAAAAATTATGAATGAAGGAAAATTTTATTTTGTTTTTTTCTAAATAATGATCTCAGAAAATAATTCCGTTCCATTAAAAATACCCCAAACAATGAAACATTGATTTTAGTTTCAATCCATAATGTTCCATTAATGATTACTTCATTCCATCATATGAAAATGCACATAAGATCAGTTTGAAAACTCATTTAGTTTTTAATTGAATACACTATCATTATAAAAAATTGATTAACCTACTCAACACATATTCTTTGACAAGAACATTAATTTACACTAGGTGGATATTTGATATGATATTACCAAGTAATATTATTCATATAAGAATTATCGAATATGTGATAAAATATTTGTGATAATGTAGAAAAGTTTCATGGTGAAAATGAATGAATTGTATTGTGGGATGTGAAATGAAGCCAAAGCCTTGTTTAGTATAACCTCATACTCAATTTTATTCATATTTAGGTTTTCAAACCATATGTTCTTTTGGTTTAACCTTCATGTTTTTGGGCTCTCATATTGACATAGTTTTATAATGGTTCTCGCTTTATAGACAACAGGATAATGCCCACTATAGGAATATTGTAGAAAAATGAATACTTGGAAGTGGTTTATGTCACACTACAGATCACTTCACTCCCTAATCCATATAGATTTATTCAATCATGGGCTAACTAGGAATAGAAAATCATTCATATATATTTATAATCAATAGATTATAAAACCCAAAAATCATAGATTCCTATATTAATCCTCACCATCAAAAATAAACTCTCTGTGGACACCTCAAACAACCTCATAATATACCCATTGTACGCCCCATTCATCACCCTCACAAGGATTCCGAATTGAGGGATAACCATATCTTACTTCACCCAGTCCACCCACACTACATTAGTGTCTATAATATCTCAATATCTTCCATGTAATGACCCACTACCTTCCTCACCCACCCCTTCTACTTGTAGTACCCCTTCTCCACCAACACCAAACTCATAACCATCACCCTGATCCCCTCACAAACACAATAATCATTTCAGTTACTCATATCCTTTTCCTTATCCTCCTCTCTCAAAAATTCATCAAGTGTTGAATCCTTGATATTTCTATTACTATTTCCTGACCCACTACCACCATTCCTCTCCACCATGAAGCTTTCCAATAACTGGTTTGAACACTCGCCCTTGGGATTGGATGATGATGAACTGAGAAAAAATGAAAGTATCATGCAGTGGCACTCTCTCATGAAGTGTAACTAGGTATAATTTTCTTTGGATTTTGGGGTGATAAACTCATTATTTACTATTAGAAACTCTTAACATCAAAATAATGTCTCACTAGTTAGTATGAAAAAATCACTTTCATTTTAACAATCAAAGAAAAAAAATCATTTTGAGTAAATTTTCAAACTAGTATAATGACAACTTTAATAAAACATGACTCTAGCTGAAATGAATAAATCTCATGAAAAATCACCACAACAATATGGAGTATTTAAAGTTTTACAGTCATACCTAGAGGCCCGATCATAATTTACAACTACCAATATAAAAATTAATTATGATAATTTAAAAATGCCTAAATTTTGAACAGTAATAAACTAATGTTAGAACCAAATTATTATTATTTTTCAATGATCACTAATTATTTTACTAAATCTTAACTTAATATAAAAAATAATAAGGTTCCTTACAAAATCATCACAAGTATACAAAGTTTAAATTCAATGAAAATATTTTTTAAGGAGAGTAAATTTTAGTGATCAAGAAAGACTAGTTGTAAATGAAATTTAGTTTCAATGATAACCTTATATATTTAATACAATTATTCCATAAATTTGATTAAATTCAAGTTAATTTTTGTAAAATAAGATAAAATTTTGCTATCCACCCAGTGGTAACTCCCTTCACTAATTCTTTCTAACATCCCTTAAACATAAATGCAACCAGAACACACCACTAATTTTCATTATCAAATCAACAAGATGATTCATTGGATCATTTTTTCAAACATGTGATGGGAAACACACTTTATTTGCTTCTAAGATTATGAAAACTTACTAACAAAATTATTTATTAATATGTAACGCCCCAACCCTAGATACCCAGAGTCGGTGCATTATTGCATAACATTGGCATGATCACAAAGGATCATGTCTCGAAAGACCGATTAGTTTAGTAGTCTTGGAAACACTAGATATATTCATAAGTCTTACATTACATCATAAGGTAAAAAAAACTACAACAACATCTTGTCTTCATATCCCCTCATACTATCCCTGTAGGTAATTCATAAATTACTTCTTCATAATCCTGGGAAAATAAAACATTGAAAGGGGTGAGCTCAGATACTCAGTAAGGATAACATTATAGCAGAAGCCCTCATAGATAAGCATAAACACTTAAGGCAGTTTATAACTAAAACGAAAGCCTTTTAAACTTGAACTTCATCATAAAATGGCAAAGATAAAATAAATTAATGCCATTTAATTACTCACATGGATATTCTACTAGTCGAATGATCACATGCAATATGAATAACCACTTTCATAATGATGGAATGCATAATGCCAGACTATCATAACCACATAGCCAAGGCCTCATGCCAAGACTACAAATAAGATTTTTCCTAGGCCTTGTGCCAAGACACTAGTTTGTCTCATGAGACCTACCGATGCATAGAGGAGCTATAGAGGGCTCCACCCGTCACATATTAATTCCAATGAATTCCTCATATGAAAAGTTTTAAACATAACATAAACATTCATATTAAAACTATCATACGAAATGTCAATACTTTAACCACAAACCATGAATGGTATAAAAATAGCACATCCACAGTCAAACACAACTCATTCGATACAATATGGAAGATTGTATTGTATCACATTATCCTCAATCAAGAATAATTAATTATGTTGACATAGATGAAAATAATCATCAAAACTATTTGAGAGAAATATCCCCCTTTTTCTTGAAATCATTTAAAAGTCACACTATTTGTCGAGAAGCCATTTAAAAATAGATTTTTGAATAAAAGTGTCCCATACCACTTTGAAACTTTTTAAAAGGAGTTTTAATTTTAAAACTTTAATGTCCATATAAATAAATCCTGAAAACCATTTTTAAAACATGGACATTAATGAGAAAGATTTAGATGAATAAGTCTTTAAAACATTTAAAAATGGTATTTTAGTTAGAGATTCTAACCAAAAGAGAGAAACTTGAATACAAATAATTGAGGTAATCAAAACTTTGTAATATCATGAGAATAAAGGGATTCATGATATACTATGTCAAAGTACATTATATACACCACAAAAAAGTGATTTGGTGTATAACAACAAAGAAGTCTCAATGGAATTTATGTTGAGATGAAATCTCTCATAAAGGCCATAACCTTAGGTTAAGGATAAATCAACGACATAGTTATGTGTGACCAATACACTAAATATGATTGGATATTCAGTTTAAAACAATTAAAGGATATTTACACATAATCTTGTAAAAACAACACCCATGAATCGGATGTTTAACTCAACAAATGGAGAATGAGTTAAAATTACTCTTATCAAATTCATATCGATGACTTGAGAAATTATCAATGGAGTGATTATGTGTATCAATAGTATATCCACAGTAAGGGGAGTGGAAATTATGACATAATCAAATGAATAGTGATTCCACACATAATCTTGGAGTAATAGAGTCAATGAAATATGTGTAAAGCCAAATGAGTGGAAATTGAAATTTCAAATTCCCTTATCGATTAGGTAACTTACGAAACATACACCCATGAAAGAAGGATCATACCATGATGATGTAAATATCAATAAATTAAAGTATATTACACAATGAATACAATCATGGGCAGTACAAACACCACATGCAATAAATAAGTGGTGAACAATGGAATTCTCACGGAATTAAAAGTGAGATAAGAAACCCCTTACTTTGTACTTTTTACTTGGTCTACGGTAGGTTAAACTCCTTTATAATTGTGAAATAATTGTTATTTAATTATACAAGAATTATATGCATTAATATGATATCATATATGATCTTTTAACATTGATTTGTTAATAATATCTTAGAATTATCGTCATTTTGGGTGTTAACGGGTTCATTTTACTTTTTATTCTTTATTATGTGAGCCATATTTGTTATTAATGGGATGTATATTATTAATATACAGAATGATATCAAGCCCTTAAATATTATTTTTAATCATAAAATGAGAATTATACTTGAATGGATACGATGGAGAATGAATCTCATCGCGTTCGTGGAGACGGTAGTCCGTACGTACGCACGAGCGACAATATCATTCTTTTGATATTAAAATAATATATAATTTGATGGTATATCATATATACAGAATCATTATCATGTTATATTTATTATTTACATGAGTTATACATCATTATTATACCCATACAAATAATAATATATTGAATAACAATTACACCACGAAGTGGAGACGGTAAGCCGTACGTACGCACGTGTGGTGACATGTTATTCAAAGGATGGATAGAATATTGAATATGGTTGTACCATATTTATAATAACATCACAATATATATATGATACTGGATTTATTATTTTATAATGGTAACAACAAAGGAAGGAGAAGTGGAAGAAGAAAGGAACTTGGAAAAGGGTGGTGAAATCATTACCTCTTCTTTGGGTTCTTCCTTTTGATTTGATCAAAAGGGCTCCTTAGGATGGAATTATGATCAAACTGAGGCCTATAGCTTGTAGTGAGAGAAGTTTGAAGAGTATTTGGGCAGAGTTTGGCCGAACCAAAAGGCTTTGAAGGTGTGAAGAAATGAGAAGGAAGAGTTCCCTTTTATAAGAGGGGTGAGGGGCACCTTTGGAAAAGCTAGAAATATTAATTTATAATAAATTCATATTCGGTTTATAATGGCTCAAAAGTTGATTATTCAAAGGTTAAGTTATGGATAGGTCTAAAACCATTCATCCAATAGAATTTAGACAGGTTTGGGTCAATATATTAACCTTATCTTTTAGTTTTAACTCTTAGTTAATTAGTTTGACATTTACCATGTCACTTTGTATTTTTATATTATATAGTTAATAAACTTACTATATACATCCAAGAGACCCCCAAGTGGTTCATTAATGATACAAATATCATGATATAAGTCTCTTGGCCGAACATTAGATTTCTAGGAATTTAATATCAATTAATAATATAATATTTGTTTGAAAAACTCTTTTATGTCAATTTTGACACTATTCAATAGTTGATTTTTGTGAAATACATAACAGAATGATTACTTCGAAAAACGTTAATTAAATCAATCATAATATGTCATATTAACCTATAAAAATAGTTTAATTCAATAAAAGTCTCAAATTATATTTATTTGGGTATTTATAATATCAATTATTCTAATTTTTCACTATTATGGTAATTACTGCATCACCATTGTGTCATAAATAAATTAAATTATATAATGTCTAAAAATTATAAATAAAATATATTTATGTAGGAAATAGTTTTATCTTTCTAATGAATATTTATAGTCTAAAATCCAACATATATAACCCTATGTAACAATTGTTTTTCTAAAAGATATATGCTCGTGTCATTTTTGTATTCATTTTAACTTAATTAAAATAAAGTGTCCCTATCACTTACAAGTGGATCCATGGGGTCCCAAAATCGACCCAAAGATGCCCCTAGTCGACCATGTATCAACCAATAGGGTTAAGACAGGTTTTAGGATAATTTAGTCTGATTATAATATTATTTTTAACCATTGTTTACCGGATTTACCCTTTAACCATGGTAAATAAAATATTTACCGAAGTAATTATCCTAAATGTCTAAAAATAAAAGTTACCTATTTACACAATTTGAACATCCTGATTCCAAATATGGAATCCATTTTTCCAAATTCAAAACACAAAATTTTCAGAAATTAATTTAAAATTAATTCCCGTTGTTAAAACAAAAAGCATGTTTTTAAGAGATAATAACTATCAAAAGATTGGCACTTGTTTATGTCTGGTTTAATTGTGAAATTATGTCCAATGACTAACATTGAATTAAATGGTAAAAATATATTCTAAATATACTTTAAAACTACTCAAATTTATAATTTATCAATAGTAATTATTTTGATTAAAAAAGTTGTTTTTAATTAAAATTTAGTAATTTTCACTATTCATCAAAATATGAAAGTTATCCGAAAAGTACAAAAATTTCACCCTAGGCTAATTTCGATATTCCGAATCCAAATTTGAAGTCAATTTTGAGAGAAAGAATTTATAAAATTTCAAAAAGTAGGTATTACTATTCATAATGGCTAGTTTGATTGGCTGTGGTGTGTTAAAATCTCGAAGTTGCGTACAATGCATGCCATTACATTATTCAAAGGGAAACTTACTATGGAAGCTTGGGGTGTTACATTCTCCCCTCCTTCAATAAATTGTGTCCTCGCAATTTTTTTTAAAATTGGGCTTGAGAATATAATGGAAAGTCCCACATCGGAAAGAGAGTCAATAAAACTATCACTTTAAAAGAAAGGAAGAGAGGTATAAAGGTCACCCAAGATAACCCATACTATGATTCCATGTAGGAAAACATGGATATGGATGATAAACTAAGTGTTCAGTTCAGATGAAGAGGGATAGAAAACATGATCAGGAGAAAGTTAACAATATGAAAATCATAAACTTGTGTTGGGACAAACGGTCCTTAGTCTCCCAGTAGGAAAAGTAAACAGACAACAATTTTTTTTGTTTTAAGTTACATTACATAAGGATGAGGAATTCATTTATGATATTGACTAAGAATATAAAGACATATACTTACTTTTAAGTATAGTTTCATTCTTTAATAAATTTCCACCACAAACTCATTTTTTTAAACGATGAGTATTCAAGAAGACTTGGTCACACTGGAAGAGCTAGAATAAAATTCTATAGAATCACATGATCCATGGAGGATGAACTATATATTTACATTGTCTTTAGAGATTAATCAAAACCAAAATGGTTAGTACAAGATCTAATGATCCCCCAAAAGGATATTCCTTGAGAGAAATAAACACTAATCTTAATTTCCAAAATTAAACCAACAATACCCCAAAGTTAAATAAATACCATTCAAAAATTAATTGTCCTTAGAATCCTTTAATATAATCAAAACTAATATTTAAAACCAAAACTTATTAAGAATGTAGTCTTCCACGTTAAATTGTATCTCCAAATGACATTAATTACTCTTAAAGTCACATACTTAAAAGTAATTAACCTAATCATTTCCATAAATAACCCAAATCATTATAAATCCACAATAAAAACATAGATAAAAATCCACCATTACTCCTCAAATGAAATCCCATACTACTCTATTTTCCTTTGGCATATAGTGTTCCCAACAAAGAGAACAACTTCCAAAATAACATTTATCACTTAATCACCAAATCATTTTCCTATACTAAGGGTATTCACTTGATAAGACATAAGATCCCAAATCAAATTATTATTGATCAATAAAATCATTTAACTAAAAATAATAGTCACACTAACCAGGGACTTCACGTAGTCCAGTGGTAGGCGATAAATCCTAATCGCACTTTGGTTGTGGGTTCGATTCCCACAGCTTTGTCCGAAGTGACGGGTTGTCACGCGGTCTGCGTGTTGTCCTTTTCAAAAAATATATTTTATAATATTACCAAAATGAGATAAATTCCTCAAAATACCATAACATAATTTAACCACAAATGTTATATCATACCTTGAATTTTCATCCCAAATTATAATAACTTATAATTCTCCCAAACCCCAATGATCATATAAAACCAAATGGATATTTATACCTATATCCACAAGAGAAGAGATAATTCTTCCTCAAATATCATTCTCACATGGTAAACAGCGGGGTTACAAATATAAGAGAAAATTATTCCAAAGTAAAACCATCAACAAGGACCACTAATACTTTTTAAACATTTCTCCAACCATTTATTTCCACATAGCTTCTTCTTTGACCAAGAAAATATCCTATAGAATAGGGAATTCACTCGGGTAATGGACAGGTCCCCTACATTTACGGAAAATGACTATAAATAGACTCTTGGGACCATTTTTATCTTCTTCCATAGTACTCTTCATTTTTCGTCAGCAATTCTTCACTTTATGTCCTTCCTTTCTGCACGTAAAGAATTTCTTTATCCCATTGAGACACTTTCCTGGGTGTCTCCCTCCACATTTCCTGCATCATGGAAATTGAGGATTCCTTTCTCCATGGTCTCCACTGCTGGAGCTCTTATCATTCATCACCTTTCTCTTTTTTTTGAGTCCGGGAATTGGTTAATATATATATTTTTTATCATATTTTTGGAAAATTGATTTGGCATAAAGACGATATCTTTTACACCTATCAACATTCCATTTTGTTTCTCATTTCCACCACCGTTCCCACCTTGTACATCATTCTTAAAGTCACTATGACTTCCTTGGAATCCAGCTATTGACTAAAACCAGAAAGCATTGTGTGAGTAACAGTAGTCATAAAATCATTTAGAGATTAACATGTCACCATATTCTCAATTTGAAACACATTAGGATTAACCAAGGTCATTTACTCTCATCTTATATATATATTACTTTAAATCGGTTTGTAAAGAAAATGTAAATTATCCTAAGCATATCCCTCGGGAGTGTCGTAACCAAGAGTGCAGCAAGGCCCGTTGTCGTGCACCAGTTCCCGTTCGAGTGTAGTTCAAAGTAGTGTTTTCGGGTTTTAACCCTAGGTACATCTGTTCCAGAGCTGCCTCTACCTGCTCGTATCCAGACAGGGATGTATTGCTCAGAAATCACACAAAATCTCTACAATACCAAAATTCTAGTAAGTTATTCTATACTAATCCTTAAAGTTCATCTTAGGTCTACGTGCTCTAATCAGAGTTTATCTAAATCTAGCTTCCAAGGTGTGTACTAAACTTCCTCTGATACCAACTGTAACGCCCCGACCCTAGATACCCAGAGTCGGTGCATTATTACATAACATTGGCATGATCACAAAGGATCAAGTCTCGAAAGACCGATTAGTTTAGTAGTCTTGGAAACACTAGATATATTCATAAGTCTTACATTACATCATAAGGTAAAAAAAACTACAACAACATCTTGTCTTCATATCCCCTCATACTATCCATGCAGGTCATTCATAAATTACTTCTTCATAATCCTGGGAAAATAAAACATTGAAAGGGGTGAGCTCAGATGCTCAGTAAGGATAACATTATAGAAGAAGCTTTCATAGATAAGCATAAACACTTAAGGAAGTTTATAACTAAAACGAAATCCTTTTAAACTTGAACTTCATCATAAAATGGCAAAGATAAAATAAATTAATTCCATTTACTTAATCACATGGATATTCTACTAGTCTAATGATCACATGCAATATCAATAACCACTTTCATAATGATGGAATTCATAATTCCAGACTATCATAACCACATAGCCAAGGCCTCGTGCCAAGACTACAAATAAGATTTTGCCCAGGCCTTGTGCCAAGACACTAGTTTGTCTCATGAGACCTACCGATGCATCGAGGAGCTATAGCGGGCTCCACCCGTCACATATTAAGTCCAATGCATTCCTCATATGAAAAGTTTTAAACATAACATAAACATTCATATTAAAACTAGCATACGAAATGTCAATACTTTAACCACAAACCATGAATGGTATAAAAATAGCACATCCACAGTCAAACATAACTCATTCGATACAATATGGAAGATTGTATTGTATCACATTATCCTCAATCAAGAATAATTAAGGATGTTGACATAGATGAAAATAATCATCAAAACTATTTGAGAGAAATATCCCCCTTTTTCTTGAAATCATTTAAAAGTCACACTATTTGTCGAGAAGCCATTTAAAAATAGATTTTTGAATCAAAGTGTCCCATACCACTTTGAAACTTTTTAAAAGGAGTTTTAATTTTAAAACTTTAATGTCCATATAAATAAATCCTTAAAACCATTTTTAAAACATGGACATTAATTAGAAAGATTTAGATGAATAAGTATTTAAAACATTTAAAAATGGTATTTTAGTTAGAGATTCTAACCAAAAGAGAGACACTTGAATAAAAATAATTGAGGTAATAAAAACTTTTTAATATCATGAGAATAAATGGATTCATGATATACTATGTCAAAGTACATTATATACACCACAAAAAAGTGATTTGGTGTATAACAACAAAGAAGTCTCAATGGAATTTAAGTTGAGATGAAATCTCTTATAAAGGCCATATGCTTAGGTTAAGGATAAATCAACGACATAGTTATGTGTGACCAATACACTAAATATGATTGGATATTCAGTGTAAAACAATCAAAGGATATTCACACATAATCTTGTAAAAACAACACCCATGAATTGGATGTTTAACTCAACAAATGGAGAATGAGTTAAAATTACTCTTATCAAATTCATATCGATGACTTGAGAAATTATCAATGGAGTGATTATGTGTATCAATAGTATATCCACATGAAGGGGAGTGGAAATCATAACATAATCAAATGAATAGTGATTCCACACATAATCTTGGAGTAATAGAGTCAATGAAATATGCGTAAAGCCAAATGACTGGAAATTGAAATTTCAAATTCCCTTATTGATTAGGTAACTTACGAAACATACACCCATGAAAGAAGGATCATACCATGATGATGTAAATATCCATAAATTAAAGTATATTACACAATGAATACAATCATGGGCCGTACACACACCACATGCAATAAATAAGTGGTGAACAATGGAATTCTCACGGAATTAAAAGTGAGATAAGAAACCCCTTACTTTGTACTTTTTCCTTGGTCGACGGTTGGTTAACCTCCTGTATAATGGTAAAATAATTGTTATTTAATTATAAAAGAATCATATGCATTAATATGATATCATATATGATCTTTTATCATTGATTTGTTAATAATATCTTAGAATTATCGTCATTTCGGGTGTTAACGGGTTCATTTTACTTTATATTATTTATTATGTGAGCCATATTTGTTATTAATGGGATGTATATTATTCATATTCATAATGATATAAAGTCCTTAAATATTATTTTTAGTCATCAAATGAGAATTATACTTGAATGGATACGATGGAGAATGAATCTCATCGCGTTCGTGGAGACGGTAGTACGTACGTACGCACGAGCGACAATATCATTATTTTGATATTAAAATAATATATAATTGGATGGTATATCATATATACAGAATAATTATCATGTTATATTTATTATTTACATGATTTACACATCATTATTATACCCATACAAATAATAATATATTGAATAACAATTACACCATGACGTGGAGACGGTAAGCCGTACGTACGCACGTGTGGTGACATGTTATTCAATGGATGGATAGAATACTGAATATGGTTGTGCCATATTTATAATAACATCACAGTATATATATGATACTGGATTTATTATTTTAGAATGGTAACAACAAAGGAAGGAGAAGTGGAAGAAGAAAGGAACTTGGAAAAGGGTGGTGAAATCATTACCTCTTCTTCGGGTTCTTCCTTTTGATTTGATCAAAAGGGCTCCTTAGGATGGCATTCTTATCCAACTAAGGCATATAGGTTGTATTGAGGGAAGTTGTTAGAGTATTTGGGAAGATTTTGGCCGAACCAAAAGGCTTTGAAGGTGTGATGAAATGAGAAGGAAGAGTGCCCTTTTATAAGAGGGGTGAGGGGCACCTTTGGAAAAGCTAGAAATATTAATTTATAATAAATTCATTTTCGGTTTCTAATGGCTCAAAAGTTAATTATTAAAAGTTTAAGGTGGGGATAGGTCGAAAACCATTCATCAAATATAATTTAGACAGGTTTGGGTCACTATATTAACCTTATCTTTTAGTTTTAACTCTTAGTTAATTTAGTTTGACATTTACCATGTCACATTGTATTTTTATATTATATAGTTAATAAATATACTATATACATCCGAGCGACCCCCAAGTGGTTCATTAATGATACACCTATCATTATATAAGTCTCTTGGCCGAAACTTATATTTCTAGGAATTTAATATCAAATAATAATATAATATTTGTTTTAAAAACTCTTTTATGTCAATTTTGACACTATTCAGTAGTTGATTTTTGTGAAACACATAACAGAATGGTTACTTCGAAAAAAGTTAATTAAATCAATCCTAATATGTCCTGTTAACCTAGAAAAATAGTTTAATTCAATAAATGTATCAAATTATATTTATTTGGGTATTTATAATATCAATTATTCTAATTTTTCACTATTATGGTAATTATTGCATCACCATTTTGTCATAAATAAATTAAATTATTTAATGTCTAAAAATTATAAATAAAATATATTTATGTATGAAATAGTTTTAGATTTCTAATTAATATTTATAGTCTAAAATCTAACATATATAACCCTATGTAACAATTGTTTTGCTAAAATATATATGCTTGTGTCATTTTTGTATTCATTTTAACTTAATTAAAATAAAGTGTCCCTATCACTTACAAGTGGATCCATGGGGTCCCAAAATCGACCCAAAGATGCCCATGGTCGACCATGTATCACACAATAGGGTTAAGACAGGTTTTAGGATAATTTAGTCTGATTATAATATTATTTTTTAACCATTGTTTACCGGATTTACCCTTTAACCATGGTAAATAAAATATTTACCGAAGTAATTATCCAAAATTTCTAAAAATAAAATTTACCTATTTACACAATTTTAACATCCTTATTCCAAATATGGAATCCATTTTTCTAAATTCAAAACATAGAAGTGGCAGAAATTAATTTAAAATTTATTCCCGTTGTTAAAACAAAAAGCGTGTTTTTAAGAGATAATAACTATCAAAAGATTGTCACTTGTTTATGTCTGGTTTAATTGTGAAATTATGTGTAATGAAAAACATTGAATTAAATGGTAAAAATATATTCTAAATATACTTTAAAACTACTCAAATTCATAATTTATCAATATTAATTATTTTGATTAAAAAAGTTGTTTTTAATTAAAATTTAGTAATTTTCACTATTCAGCAAAATATGAAAGTTATCCGAAAAGTACCAAAATTTCACCCTAGGCTAATTTTGATATTCCGAATCCAAAAATGAAGTACATTTTGATAGATAGAATTTATAAAATTTCAAAAAGTAGGTATTACTATTCATAAGAGCTAGTTTGATTGGTTGTGGTGTGTTAAAATCTCGAAGTTGCGTACAATGCATGCCATTACATTATTCAAAGGGAAACGTACTGTGGAATATTGGGGTGTTACATAATAAATGATTCATCCATGTCAATATTTCATTAGAAATAGAAAACAATGGTATAATAGATTGTAGAAGAAGGTGTGTACCTATAAATGTATTATAAAAGCATGTATTGAATAATATGTTAAGACAACTCTGATGAACACCACAAAATATTATTTATAATGAGTTGAGAAGACAGAGAACTTTATCGAGGTATTTTGTGCACCCTATTTTTGTCTTGGAATGCATTCAATGTGAGATCATGGATATCAAATCAGATAGTGGGATGCTGAATCTGGGATATAATGAGTACATAAAATTGTGATGGAGAGTCTAAAAGACCATTTAAAAAATGAAGACATGGAAATAAAAAATTGAGTGGGGTTTATGAAGGGGTATTGAAGATTGGGGATTTGGGTGACTGCCGGAGAAATTGATAATCCGATAGGTAATGTTTGTTAAATGGATAGGGGAAAAAATAAAAGTAATTTGATTGAATATAATGATAGTAGAATGGATCGGTTAAAAAATTATAATTTTAAAAAATAAATATAAATTTTTAAAAATATTTTTATGATTATAATAATTATAAATACAATGCCAATTATTACACTTTTAATTTAATTTTTCATTATAATATATTTATAATTTTAATAACTAGAACTTCAACAAAGACTAACTATAGTTGAATTTTACATTCATAAAGATTTTTCTTCACATGGTACAAGTAAGGGAAAATGAATTGTGGTATGCTTAAGTATGAGTGGTTGGGCGAGGATATTGGAATCGGTCTTGGGGTAAAATCTAAGACTCATTTCGGAAGATATCAGGTCATCATTTTATATGCTTATTTTAGCTTTTTTTTCATATGGCGACACATTGAGTGACTTAGTTTTTTGTTTTGTATGACTGTATTAAATTATATGAATATTTTAGGGTTTGATATATTCATTAGTTATAATGGTTTGATTTATTTTCCACTTCTTGATTCTTTATATGGTGATTTTTATTATGATTAGAGAGCACACAATAGGCTATATGGGTCTCCACCTCGGTGGAATGATTGTGTAAGAATAGAAAGTTACAATATGACACCATTATTTTTCTTATATTTGATTTTAATATTTGTAAATCCTGTTTGATAGATGAAATAGTTTTCAAAACTTGATAATTAATCATTTTCTAGGAAACACATTTGCAGTGTATGTTCATGTTACCAAGGAGTATGAAATATGATTTATATTTGTTGGATTATTGTTTTGTTGATTTGATTTGATACTCTAGTATATATGTTATATTTTTAACAAATATATCATTAATTATCATTCTCACCACCACAACCGTTTTCAATTTTTAGATTATCCTATCCATTTTCAATGGCATTAAAAATAAAACTCTTTAATGAAAACTTATTTTAATTCATTTCTTTCATTTTCTTTTATTCTTCAAAATATTTAAATTTATTAAAAACCCGATATTTATAATGAATTGATATCTTATTATTTTTGTGTTCATTAAATTTCTCTAGAAAAAGTAACATTATTATGATCATCATTCATTGTACATTATATATCTCTTAAATATTCATATTCTTTGTATCATGGATATCTTTATTTCCTTAATCATATAACATTTCTTTATATGGTGTTTTTTATGAATGTTATTTGATTGGATGGGAAATATTAATATTCTATATTCATTACTATGTATGAATATTTTTTTAATTCGTATTGTTTTAGAATTAAATTAACCATTCAATGTATGAGGAATGAATTGGAAAAGTAGTTATAGGTTGGGGACGATTATAAATAGCCCCCTGGTGCATTAATAGGTATCATGAGACAAATCAGTTTGATAGAATTATTAAATGGGTTTTTTGTATATTCCTAAAAATAAATTAAACTATTTTGTAACATGGCTTTAATGGTAAAGTTATCATGATGTCTGATATCATGGAATCAAACATTAAGCAATTCATTCATTGAGAATTCAGTTATTATTATCCATGATAATTCTACCTTGAAATTATCCATGAATGTGTTTTGTGGTCAAGTTATTTATTAGATGAATTTTTTTCAAGTTATTTAACTTTCTATATTGATTATTTATTATTATATCATGATATATTCCATTGTATGTAACCCTTACCGATCATTTGAGCTCACCATTACTTTGTTTTCCCTTCCCTGAGATATGAAGAAGAAATCTTTGACCAAGTTCAAGGATTAAAATGGTTTACTACAACAATTTTTAATATATAAAAATATTATTCATTTCTTTATCTAGTTCTTAAATAATATTAAACTAGTTGGTTCACTGAGATGTGATCTCTTTTAACTTATTCCAATGTAATAAAGTAACCACCGACTTTGGGTTTCTAGATTTGAGGTACTTAAAACTCTGATCATGGTTTCATAATCTTTAAAATGTTATTCATGATATAAATATCATATATGTTCATTATATTCATATTTAAAATCATCCATAAAAGGTAGAGTAAAAAAAATGAATTACACCATTCATGGAGATTGTAGGTTGTACGTACGCATGAACACTATTTTCACTTTTTGATGGATGGAATGAAAGAAAGATAAATAATAATTCCCATTACTAGAATAATTATGAAATAAAATATATCATAAATATTCATTAAATATATCCTTATTTATATCCAATTAAATCATAAATGAAAGAAAAATCACCTCACTTCAAGGAGGTGGTAGTGAACACGTACGCACGAGCAACATTATCGTTTTCCAATAGATGGGAAGAAGGTGGATAATGGTTGTTACTTAATCATAATAATAATTTAGTATATTTAAGATACTGAATATATTATTTTATAATGGATAAAAATTATTTATATAAGGTATAATAAGTAAAAAAATTGAGAATTTATGGTTAAGAGTTATACCTCTTCCCTGAAAAACCTTCTTTGGATTACACCTTAAACCTTGAAAGGCTGGTCATATGGAAACCTGAAGCTCTATGATATGTTAAAGGAATCTAGGATGATATTAAGGTATGTATTTTCCATGAAATAAGGCTAAACTATTATGATTAATGAATGATATGAGGTTTCTTTTTATATGTGTCAGGAGAGGCCCTCTTGGAATTACATAAAATATTAAATTGATATAAATTGGTTTTTATGGAAAAATGGCTTCAAACAGATATAATTATAACATAAAATCACTAATATTATATTTTATCCCAAAAAAATAAAATTTTAATAGGTTTTGGTTATATTTTTACCCTTATCTCTTACTTTTAACCTTCCATCAACAATTTTGACAATTATCATAATATTAGAGTTTTCTACTCTTTTAGGGTTAATAATGTTACAATAAAAGGGAAACTGTCTTATAAATACACCATGGTTGTTACTTTCATCCATATCCCATTTAGTTGGTCTAATATAGTTTTTTAATGAATTTTAAATCATTTAATAAAATATTTTTTATTATAAAATATCAATAATGTCATTTTTGGAACTATTCATTTAATTTGACATTGAAACCAAAATGAAATCAAATTAATTTGAATATAAACCTATCACACATCAGTAACGTGTTATATTTATCTATAAAATTATTGTAATACTATAAACAACTCAAAAAATTACTTTTAGGGTTTTTAAAATAATATAATTAACTTTTCTACTGCATGCACATGCATTGTGCTAGTGTTGCGTAAACATTTAAGCTAATTGTTTATCACCAAAAAATTAAAAACAAATTTCCATGAAAAAAATATTTCATATTTTAAATAAACATTTAAAACTAAGAATAATTTTTTATCCCAATAACAAAATATTATATATATTGAAATTAAGAAATTAAAATGTTTGACTTTATCTTTTGTTAACATTATAAAGGCCAAAATCAAAATTAAATAGAAACAAAAAAATTACTATCGTTACTATTATTATTGACACAAAATAAAATGTAACTATTTTCAAAATTTGTATAAAATGATTCCAAATATTTAATAAAATTTTCAAGATTTAATTTCTAGAAGTGAAAGAAATTACTTTAAGATAAAATTACAAAATGCAATGAAAAACAGTTTTTCCTAAAAATGCATTTTTTAAATTTAAAAGTATTTTTATGAAAAATTCAATGATAAAATTAATTCCAATGAACTTAATTGTATTATTCATAATATTATATAAATAATTTTACTTTTAACCCATTTTAAAATAAAATCAAACTTTCTAAATGATTGAAATAAAAATAATTTTTTAAATAAAAATTAGTATTTGTCACTATTCACTAGAAAATAAATCATTTCTAAAAAAATACTCCCTAAGATAATTGTGATATGATGGTTTTAAAAAATATAAAATTTTTATAAAATTAAATTTCTAAAATCTTCAAAAATTAATTATAATATTCACTCCCAAAAATTAATAAATCTCATTTTTGAAGAAAATGTTTTTTTGGAGAATAAAATGACTTTACTAAAAATTGAGTGCTTATTTGTTAATAATTAATTAATAAATTATTATTGAGTAAGATATGAATATATTTTTCATAATTCAGTCAATCGATTCATACCCATAAATTCAATGTCTAGACGATCACCGTCACTTTATAATATTTCAATAACATAATGTGTGTTTTTTTAAATTCAGTATTACATGTAAAAAAAACTATCAAAGAAATAAAATTTATTTATAAAGACTTATATTATAAAATCTTGGGGTGTTACAATTATTTTTATTGTCAAATGGAATAAATATCTCCACGAAAACATGTCCTTATACAGAAGAGGGGAGAGAAAGAATAATCATGATTCCTTACACATAAGTGATAGGATTTGGCATGTATGTCATATTATATCCCAAGATTTATGTTTCCTATTCCATGAAAATTTTAATGACCTGAATTTTTTTAATAAAATAAATATTATTTTAAAATTTCCATTTTTATGAGAACAAAAAAAGACAATTAAATATCATAAGAACATTACGCATCATGCGTAAATAAGGACTAGTACAACTTGGAACAATAGAGGGATATAGAATTGTAAGAATAGTACACTTAGTAAAACAAACTCTATGGGATTTAATTCCCCCAAGAATATATCCCCTTCCATAAATATCAAAAAAATAAATAGAATCATTGTGAAAACAATTGACATTGTCCAAGGATGTGAAAAAACATTTATAAGTGAAATAGTGAATGATGAAGAGTGAATGATGGTTTATTTATAGAGAAATATGATACTTAGAAATTAGGAAAATTGGCCAATATGGTTTATGGGAAATATGACCATCAATCGAGAAGATATTTGGTCATTATTATTGTTGGCTACGTAGACGCATTTGAGTGACTATTGAGATTATTTAATGATTTAATCAAAATTGTATATTTCTCTAAAAATATGTTTTATATAAAAAGTATAAGTTTTGAATAATTTTTTTAGTAAATAATCTTATGAACCACTTTTTAAATGATATTATATTTTAACAAAGTCATAGGTAATTTCTATAATGGCTAGATAGTCTACTATGTCATAAAAACCATTAATTTTCAATAAATACGGATTTTTTGTTTAAAAGTTTAAATTATAATATTTATGATAATTATCATGATAAAATAAATATAATTTTTATATTAATCATTTTTATATTATAACAGGGTAAATTTATTTTAATATTCTAAAAAATTATATTGTTGGGATAGAATGTGAAAATAATGTTTTTGATGAAATACAACAACTCTTGGGATATAATTCAGTTATAGTCATAATTTTAAATTTATTAATTCTTATTATTGTTCAAAAATTATTTTAGTAAAAACATGATACACAATTCATTACATTTATAAACACATGCATGGAATTTTGAAACTAGCATTTTTATCTTTTTTTTTTAAAAACTGTTATTACGAGTTATACGTGTATCATATTAAAATTCACTTTTATCACTTTTATAAATTGAATCAGGTAAAATGGATTAATTATTTGGAATTATAAGGTTAAATTTTATTAATAATATAATCTTCATTTTTAGGCACAAAAAATTTGTAATGGTAAAAGAGTTACCATGCATAGTTAAAATAATGTAAATTGTTAAAATTAAACAGTAAATACTTAAGACAACTAAAAACGAAAGAATTAAATGAGAGGTTGAGGTTTCAGAACATACTTAACTAAAATTTACAACTTTAATTATAAATTAAATTATTTGAAATTAATTCCACAAAAAATGGTTAGCTTTAAATACAAATAATCATAATTTAATAACCTAAAATCACTACTCTTCTAATATAAATACCCCCATTCCCTCCTCACTCTCTACACCAAATCCATTGATCATAGATATTATCTAAATTTTAAACTATAAAGTCTCTCCAAGGTGGTTTTTTGGTTCTAAATAGTCTCTCAATAGCATTAAGAATCATCCTTCCAAGGTAATGGATTTATTCCTATACTTTTTCAATTCAAGTACTTTTTCATATATGTGTTTTGATACCCAAGTTATTATATTGTCAAGTTTTTATAAACACCCCATTTATTTTATATATGATGTTTGTTAATGAGAGTTTTATTTTCCCTTTAATTAAACCCATTAAAGGACTCATTTTCGATACCTGTTATGCTACCAAAATAAACCCTCGACTTTCTAAGAAATATTTTCATTCCAGGAACACACTACCTTATTCATTAAAGGGTATTAATTATAATGTATCTTTAAACTGTTGATTGGGTACATCCATGTATGAAACCCGAACTTGCTACTCATGGGATAGAAATGATATAAACATAGTATTTTTTATTAATATGGAATACATAATATTAAACATATGAAAGGTGTTCCCTAATATCAATCCAAGGCATTGGGAAAAGAATTAATCTGTAGAGATGAAATTTTCATGATACCTTGAATGAATTCCATGGAATGTTTTTGATAAATTAGTCAAAATAATTGGTAATATGTTTTAAGACAAATTAGTTCTGAACTTTGGTGATATGTTTATGAATGTATCAATGTTTATGTTTTTACCACATTTTATTTTTATGACTCATGTTATTATATTCATGTACTTAAATTATGAATCATTTATGTAAATATTATTATGTTATTCTTCATGTCTCACCTATGATGACCAATTACATTTTTTATCCCTTATTAAGCTTTATTCCCACCAGTTTCATTTGATAATTTTCCCCAGCACATCCTATGCAGTGTGATGTTATAGGATGAGAAAATAAGGAAGCCTTTCAAGAGGATTTTAAATTTGTTTATGTTTCTTTTTTGTACCATGTATGTCAAGTACTATGTACCTAGTTTCCAAGAAACAAAACATGAAAATATCATTCAATGTTATTAATGTTATATTTTTAAGGAATTATGTTAAAATTATTATATTTAAAAGGTGGGTCAATATAAGTAGGTAGGCAGATATTAAACAGATCCACATGAGCCTCATTGGATGGATGTAAATACTATACTAAAGTATTCAAGGTATAATAAGTATATGTTTCAGGTTTATGGAGAATATGAGGATAATTCATCAGGGGATACATATATGCCAGTTTCCAGACATACTAGAATGACCTGAAATCATAGTCATGATATGTGTTCTGCCTTGATGGAGGATCTATGAGCTAAAAGACTTATAAGAAACCAATGGTCATTAAAAATACAATAGAGTCTGAATATATTGTGCATTGTGATGTAGCTAAAGAATAAAGTTGGATACAAAACCTTATACAAGATCTTGATGTGGTGCTTAAAAGTAAATATGTTATCACACTTTATTTGGATAATATTGAAATTGTGGTTCTATCCATGGAGTCAAGGTCATGTCAATGGAGGAAACATATACTTTAAAGGTAACATCTCCCTTGAGAGTTTTATCAAAGTGGAGAGGTTGCAGTAAAAAGATTTTACATAGAAGAGAATGTGGTGGTATTGTTGACTAAAGTCTTATCTCAGTTGAATTATGAATATCATGTGAGAGCTAGAAGACTAAAAGTTGTCAGCAGTTAGCTGTAGTGAAAGTGGGGGTCTATTTGAGTTGGTTCCCTGGAGCCAAATAACATTGTACTTTCGATTACCTATATATTAAATGACTAGAATATTAATAAATATCATATCACATGATAAATTTTCTTCTATGTAACATTGATGTGATAATGTTCATATTGTATTTGTCACGTCAAAAGGTCATAGAAATTTTCCAACATAATTAGAACCTTAAAGTGTTATGATAATATTCTTTAACATATACCCAATGGTCTAGAAGGAATTTATCTAAAAAGACACAAATTATGTTTTTAATATCAGGTGTTAGATGACCGTATGATGATGAGGCTTCTTCTAGATAAGTTTAATATCCAAGAAGAGGAGTTTTGAAGACAAACCCACTAATATAAATTCCATATTTTATATGTGTTAATGGATATTCCTATATGAGGGAATGTATATTGGTCATTTGACTTGAAATTATTGTTAATGTATATCATAAATCGATTAATTTGATGTATTATTAAAAACCACAATGATATATGCTCACGGTTAAATAGGATGTTTCATGGGTTATATAAAATTGATTGATTAATTAATGACAATATTTATCCTATCATAGTAAATATAAGTTGGAATACTAGGTTCTTTGATTGAAATTAAACTATCTAATTATGTTCATTATCATGTAAGTTTATTAACGAGTTTATTTAAAATAGTGAAAGAAAGATATGTCAATTATATAGGATGGTGGCACAATTATGCAATTTGTTTGATGACATATCAAGAAAAAGAGATTATATTACATGGTAAGCCTTCATTTGACTTTGTTTCTATGAAAAAATCATCTTCATTCATTCTAGGTGCCTTAACATGTTCTGAGACATTAATCTTGGACTTTAGGTCAGTTCACTTAATGCCACTAAGAAAGAGGAATCAAGGGTCACACACTAATTGTATCCAAAATATTAGATTAATTTTTTTTTGAATTTAATATTTTGAAAAAATTATTATTCTCAAAAGATATGAAAAATAATTATTCAGGATAAGTTGATCGCATGAATTCAATAACCATATCCAAATTTAGAATATATATGATTTCATTTTTAAATAAATATTTATCCACCTATTTTTATATGTAATATTTATTAATTTTATAAATGAATAATATAATGATATTTAATTATTTAAATATATATTTATAAAGTACGGTTCAATAAATGTTGAGGATTAATAGACCGAGTTAATGGTCTGATAAAATGACGAAGATTATTTAATATCATTTAAATATATATTAATTAATTTAATTAAGAAATAAAATTTAAATATACGTGAGTTTCTACTTGTTATGAATTATAATATTTTTATTATTTTTATTATTTTATTTGAGTTTTACTTAGAATAAAAAAATTTGACAAATAATGAAACTAGTTTCATTCCATCACATTCTATTAATTCATTGAGTTTTTAATTCAATACACCGTCGCCATAAAAAAATGATTACCTACTAAATGAAAATTCCACGAAAATAACATTAATTTACACTAGGTAATTATTTGAGATGATCATACAAAGTAATATGATTTATCCTAGCATGATCACATATTAGATAATATATTTGTGATCATGTAGACACATTTCAGGGTGCAAATGAAATATTGGCAATGTGGGATTATAAATGCATCTAAATACTTTTTTCACATGAACTCCATCTCACTGTTCTTCATATTGTGGTTATCAAAAATTGTCTTCCCTTGGATGACCATTAAAATTGTTGAATCTATCATATTGAAACAATTTTTTAATGGATCACTCATAATACACAATAGGACAACACTCATTGCATGGATATTGTAGAACAATGATAACTAGGAAGCAGTTCCTATCACACTATAAATCATATCACATTATGATTTGACCATATTTATTCAATCATGGGCCATTAAGACTTCGAATTCTTGTATATATCTTCATAATCAACACCTTTCATCACCACCCCTCGTATATACCCCCTCAATCCTAAACATCACAGAGAAACTTTATGGGGACATCACAAGAAGACTCGTAATAGACCCACGGTATGCCCCATTCACTACCATCACAAGGCCTCTAATATGAGGATGTTTCATGGGAGGTATGGGTTCAGATAGGGGATAATGCATAGGGGGTCATGAAGGGAGAGGTGATAGAGAGGGATGGGTTAAACCCCATATTACATGATGTTGAAGTGAAACATATACCTCACAATGAGGTAGGATTCTTAATTTATAGAAGATAAAATGATTTCAACAGATAACCCACACCGATGTGGGATCTGAATATTAAAAATATCTAAAATTCTAATAATATTTACAATATATTTATAATTATAATAATTGAAACTTCAGTTAAGTCTAATTGTAGTTAAATTTTACGTGTATGTAGATTTTTCACATCATGGTATAGGTATGGGAAAATGAACCGTGGTTTTCTTAAGTATGATCAGTTAGGAAGGTATGTGGGAATCTGGTTTGGGGAATCTCTAAGACTCATTTTAGAATATCCTAGGTTTTTGTTTTATCTACTTATTTTAGTTTAGGTTATCATATGGAGACTCATTGAGTGATATTGAATTTTTTGTTGTATGGCTATATTACATTACAAGCATAATTTTAGGTTTTAGATATTCATTAGTTATAATGTTCTGATTTATTTTCCAATACTTGATTCTCTATCTGGTGATTTTTATTGTGATCAAAAATAACACATGAGGCTATACGGGTCTCCTCCTTGGTGGAATGATTGTTTCAGAACAACATGTTACAATATGGAACCATATGTTTTATTATATTTTATTTTTATACATAGAAATATTAGTAGAAAGGAGAAAAAATAATGATCAAAACTTGGGATGAAAACATGTGTCTGAACAACACATTTTTAGTGGCAGTTCAAGTTACCAAGGAGTATGGAATGGTATTTATATTCAACATATAATTCTTAGGTTAATTTTTAAGGGTTATAATTTTCACGAGCTATGAATTATTTACTATATTTTGTTTAGGATAAAAAGAGTGTATTTATACCTAATACATGGCACATAGGATCATGAAATTTTCATGCTTTCAAGTGACAATTATTTTATTTAAATTATTAGGGGAAAACAGATTTTGATAAATAATTGAATCACTAAAAAATTTAATTAATTATTTCTTTAGTAAATTATTAGTGGTGAATTAATTAACTAAAAACACCAAGTAAAATTTAATTGACTAATTATTATTCTATCATGACTATTACATGTATATTCATGGTGGTGTTGACTAGGTATTTATATACATGTTATGTCTTGAGTATGGAATGATGGAAAATTTAGCAATAATAGATTGAAAATTGAAAGGATTGGCATGGGGTTTGTGTATGGAATGCCTTGTTATTTTGATCCGTGATTTCTATTCATTGTCTGTGATTTGATTTTGATGTTATAGAAATATGGAATGAAACAATAATGTTGATGGATGTCACAAGGGTAAAGACAAGTAGGGACCATATGTTGAGTATCTTTAGGAGGGTGAAATAGAGCATGCTCCACTAATAGAGGTTCCTAGGTATTCGACTGATGTATAACATACAATGAGTAATCCAATGGTGCTTCAGGATATATAGAGGGGTATAAGAGGGGTGAGAAATAAAATCACATCTAATATGACCTATTATTTCTAGGTTCCACATCCTCCAACATTGAGGGTGATATGGGACTATAGGGTGAAAATGAATAGATTGAGGGGATCTGCAGTATCACTAATCCAATTGATACTCTGATATAATAGAAGGTGAATCTCATGGAATTTATGTTTGTGGAACGAGCACAACACATGATGACTTAGTTTAGGATAAGAAGACAGAAGGGTTATTGTGGGATGAATTTCAAACTATTTTTTATGATATGTTTTATCTAGACACTCGGAATATTTATAAAGCACAAGAGTTTATGGATCTTAAGAAATAAAATAAAAGGTGGTTATAAAATTTTCATCAAGGATTATTAACCAATTCAGGTTTTCAAAAAATTTGGTGGCGATGAGGCTATGAATGTTCGACAGTTAGAGATTGTATTGTGAATATCACTTTGAGTTTAGATGAGTTTAGTGTTATTAATTTGTGACCACAACGGCTCTATTATGTGGTGGAATTTCAAAAGTCTGGCTTGAAGAATTGAATCACATGGTGGAATGACATGGAGGATTATTATGGTAAATGGTGGCCACAATTTTAATGGTTCCATGAAGATCCTTGGATTAAATGGTAGAAAGATTCCATTTATCCAAAAAAATAAAATAGGGAGGTTCATTTAGAGATTGTGGGGGTTGATTAAAAAGGGAACATTATCAAAGATAATTTTCTCTTCCTTCTCTGCCACACAAATTTTCCACCATCTCCAAGGGAGTGGTTCTTCCATTAATCCTCCATATAAACTTTGGAAACCCTAGGAAACCTCCAAGAAATTAAACTAACCAGTGATACTGGCCTCCATATTTCCCCAACCAGGTTGGGAAACTACCTATTTTTTTCTTTTATATGTTGGGAAAACTAATTGGCCTATGTAAAAAATTGTTGAAACTATTCATTTGGAGGGGCCTTTTAAACTAATTCATGGTTCCCCTAGGCCCTATAGGGGATGTTTTACCGATGTACCCCACTCACTAGCTAGGTATTGAGACCCCCTCCAAGGCAATGGAACCCTCAGACTCCCACTACTATTACACTCATCAAACTCCATACTTCATTATAAATTCATCTTCTAATTTTGTTTTCTTTTTTTATGTCATAGATGAACCCATTGATGATTATTACATTGGGGATGATAATATTGACTAAATATATCCTTTGAAATATTTTTTGTTAATATTATATTTTAATTATATTTTTTGTTTCTAAATTCTAGTATCATACTATTATGACTTGTTGTGGCATGACATAGTGCATTCAAGACTTGATTTGTAGTTTCTCAATATTGTTTGACATTTTTTCTTAATATTGTGATGCATTTGATGAATTTATTTCCAAAATATATTTTTTCATAATACATGTTGTTTTTCTTCTTATTTTAAATATATATTTTTGAGTGTGTTATATATACATATAAATAATTTTTAGCCCACCAAAGCATCAACCATATCCACAACACTATACAACATACTTCCATGGAAGGTTTTCAAATCACAGTCATAAGCACCATCCTCTATTGATAAATATGGTTGAGGATTTTATTTCTAGAAACATTTTTGTAGGTAGTAAATAAAGAATTGATCATATAAAAAGATTTGGGAAGAGATCAGAGAGTCTGTGTGATTTCAGCATCATGGGATTTTGGAAGTGGGTCCTTGGGTGTCCAAATAGGGATGTTTGAGGAAATTCACCAGGTTGGAAAATGTCTAGGAGGATAGAGTAGGATCTTTTCATTTTATCCATATTAAGAAAAAAAATTTGGAGTGCCATCAGTGTGGTAAAGAAATTCATTCCAAAGATATGTGTCCAAAAAAGCCAAAGAAATTCCACTATTATGTAAAATTGAGATACCTTCCATTTTTTGGCTGGAGTGGGCCTCAAGGGGGAAGTTGAAGAGTCTTTTCATTGATTAAAGCATCACATTATTAGATAGGAGGACCTAAAAATAGGAGAATTTGGGTTTCTTCTAGAAGGTCTAGTCATTATGGTGGGTGAGGTTCCTAGTGACCAACTCATAATGGAGTTTCTACTCAGGGTATATAGTGATCTCATGGTGAGGATCATGTGGTTTGTTCCTGACATCTTTATATTCTGGATAATATTCCCATAAATATATATTTGTGATCTTCTTATGTATGAGGTACTACTCTAAAAAACTCCACATTTTCTAAGTGCACTTGTTGACACTAGTACATCACATTCCTTCATTTGTACTCATATTGTGTGTAATCATTGTCTAGACAAGTAATGGTTATATAGACTGTTGAATATTGACACTCCTCTAGAAAAAAGATATATAAAAATTAGGAGATGTTCCTTCTATGATTTCATTGAGTGGCTATGGACATCTATAGGTCTTTACCATATTGGAAATGACTACATTCCATGTGATCATGGGTATAAATTTTTTAACTCTCCTTCGAGCATGCATTGATTGATATCAGAAATTAGTGATTTATTTTCCTCTTATGGGTGTATCCTACAATTTTACAAGTGAAATGGATCTTAATGTGATTTGGGAAATATATGATGTAAATAATCTTGAAACCATCACTTCATAGAAGGTATGTATGATTTCTGGATCAGTTGAAGGGGATGATCACCCTATTTTCCCTCAAATTGTTGAATGTTTTAAAAAGGTATTACCTAAATATTTATTAGGTTTACCTCTATTGGATTCTGTGTCCCACATCAAACATTGGGGTTTTGGCATCAGTATAATTATCTATAAATAAATTACTAGGCCTCTCTTAAGAGGTATCTTGGGTATTGGATCCAACACTCTATCATTACACATGGTATCATAGGAGGTTCCCTAACACTCCCTCCCCTATATCATTTCTACCATTGAAAACCTACGCTTTTACCCCAAGGTTTGCAGAGGCCTCCATGTAGAGGGATCCATAAATGATTTGATGTTTCCCATCCCTCCACCTCCTATGCATTGCCCTATATGACAGGCCTTGTATTATCTATCCACACCCTATATGCTACATGGGATCCATGGATATCCCTTATATATGAAACAGATCACTCCAATACACCCTTATGCCCAATGTCCTTGCACACCCCGATGGCCTCTCGGTGCGACCTCTCCTTGATGGAGCTCTTCCTATGTGACGTCCCTCTAGCGCAATAACTGTGGCCAGATCCATGATAGGAAACCTCCTACCGAAAAGCGTCCAGGATTTGGCAAGGCCCCTTTCCAGCTACATTTTAGATTTGGTGAATCATTAACTAAATGTGGTTTAATTGGTAATTTTTTTATTCTAGATCCAAATCTATTCCCTCCTCTTACTCAAGAGACACTCCTTTGGAGTCTGGGGTTTCTGTTTTCCATGAGGGTCATTGGACAGAGTTTGATTGAAGGATCATATTCACCCTGTTCAAGATCAAATCCTTCCCTATTCCACATCCTCATCCCTCCTTGTTCCTATTAGATCATTAGAAGTGACTAGGTGGTGTTTCATAATCTCTTCTTCTACTCCTAGCTTCTATGGATATTGGTTATGATCAACCTTAAGCCATCACTTGTATCACCCCTACTAGAAAACACATCAACATTCGATGAGGCTTTGTACATGCCCCTTACTTCATCTCTCTAAAAGACTCCCATATCTTATAGGTCCTCCTCTAGGAATTCCTGACCTAGCCTCATTCTCATACCTATGTGTATCTCCCTTCTCTATCCCGAGCTTGAAAAATCTACTATGACCCCTACACATAACTTTTGTTGTCTGTTGCTGGAGTTTTTTTCAAATATTTTTCTTTGTCCATCCATCTACTCACCCCATTATTCCTTGAAAAACCATTTATGTAATCCATATATTCCCACTAGAAATACTATCATGGTTCTAAAGTGTGATGTTCATGTGCACCTAGATTCTCTTTACCCAACTACTCATGCTAAGGCATGATCCAACTATTCTTGTGAGTGCATCCTGTTTCTGGATATTCCTGATGGTTCCTCATAACAAGAATTGTTGTAGGGGTTTCACATCATTTTTAGTATCATATTCCATCATCCATCATTTTTATCCTGGGGGGGAGTTCTGATCATGGATGATTTTTTTTCGTCTTATTTTTTAATAAAGCAGAGTATGTCCAACTTGAGGGGGAGTGTTTATAGTATTTCCTATTTTATTATTTTTATTTGATTTTTTTCTCTAATAATGTATCCATGCTAGTTAAACCTAGCTTAATGGGAAGTGTTGGAGTATTTGTCCTACACTGGACTTGGGGTTTTTGTCATCATTATAATTCCGTATAAATAAACTTCAAGGAATATCTTTAAAGGTATATTGGGTATTAGGTCTAACTCTCTATCATTTTATAACCTCTATAGAAAGAGGTTGTGTTTACTATTTACTTGGTACCTGGTACCAAGATGATATCAATTCATCCATATAATGGATCCCACCAAGCTTTGAGAATTAAAGATTCTACTTGAGGACCTAGAGGAGAAGGACTATATGAAACAAATCAATTCACCTTGGGTTTTTATTAAACATTTCTTATGAGTTTAATTGTATTTGTTATTAAGAGGTCATTGGAACAATTTTCTAGAGTGTTAGACACATTTGAATACATTTTTGTAGTGATTTGAGAAGTGAAATATGCAAATTTCATGATGCTATAGTTCAACTAATTTTTGTTTTACATAGTAAAAAATGTAATGATTCTAAGTCGACCATATAGTGTAATCAATGTGATCGAGAATAGTAGGCCACGATCAATAATGTAGTCTAATGTAGTCAACCATGACTATATTTACATAGATTGTTTATTATGTATTGTGTATTCATTTCTCAAGAAAGTAAATGTAGGAAATCCATTGACATGTGATCAGATTGTATGAGGTGGTTAAAGTACATTATTTGGTAATCGTTGCTAAGGAATAATTTGATCATGGGAAACACAGATGATGATAGAGTTTTTAGGTGGTCATGGGATTGTGGTTATACATTCTCTATAATGGTTGATATCGTGGGACACATGAAATCTCACATACATTTGAACAATTATGGAAAGCTAATAAGTCTCTATATAAGAAAATAATTATGATTGTGGGAACATGGTGTGGTCTCCTACATAAAGAGATATTATTTTTAGAATAATATACCTATGATTCTGTAATGATCCTTGGACACATGAAGTGATCTTATGAAGTTGGAGTCTCACATAATATTAATATATTGATCAATTTGGGAGAAATAGAAGTAAAGAAAACTAGAGAAAGATTATAGATTTGTATATTGAGAGATTATTGAAGATATGAATTTTACCAGAGTGTGTATAACTCAACAAATCTATGTTTAAAATTCAATAATTTATGGAAACAGAATATAAACATTCTTTAAAGATCAGATTTATGTGAATAAGAAGATATCATCTATAAATTTGTGGAACTAATTCACATACATTCATGGTGAAGAATATAGTCCATAGAGATAATAATCTACAAAGGCCATTAAGCCATTTTTTATATGTGAGGGTTACCCACATAGGAATTTACCCAAGGTGAGACAATGAGACACATCTAAGTATTGTAATACAGTTCCCTAAGGAACTCCTTGAAACCCATTAATGATAGTGCATTAGTGGATTCATCCATGGTAGAAGTGATCTGATCATTTGCCTTAGGTTAGCTTCACATTGGGGTAAACCATGAAAATTTTATGGCCAAAGGCTATCCTTCACCACAATATCATCCTCTTTGGCTCATTTCCTTATGGTTATGTTATTTATAAAGGAACACTGTCCATCAAGAGGCTCATTTTCATCCCAACTCTGAAAAGGATTTGTGATAGGGAGGATAACAATGGGGACTTATATGCAATGATCAATGTCAGTAGTATTTTTCAATATAGTACCACCCCCATAATTTTTCAATTAGGGTAGGCATGGTTGTTTGGTGGGTGGCCAAATCCAATCAACCCATCTATTGCAGAAGGAAGTGGAAAGGGCTGACATCGGCCTATAAATGGTGCTCTCTCCCAGTGGTTTTAACAATAAGTTTTTACTACATATTATCCGATCAGTAATTGTGTGGTTTTTTAGGTTGTTTTCCTGCATATTTAAGTGAGATAATTATGAGAGATATTATCCTTATAATTGTGATAGAGTGTTTACCCAATTTAACCCAAAGTGTGATCCTTCTATTTGCTAGAGATTTTATATCCACTTCCTTCGTGGGTTTTACACATTACATATGGTTTCATTTATTTTTTCATTTTTATGATTTATTTTATCTCATAATTATCGCTACACCAATGAGACAATCATTTTGGACCAAACACAAGTGGTATCAGAGAAGGGTTTGGGATCAATGCTATTTAATTTTTTAGATATTAATAATTCTAATAAATTTGAGTATGCTTTATGACTACAGATGTGATTGATATTTCACATCAAAATAAATTTATTGATATTATAAAATAAACTATTGTGAAACAGAGGAGGTTCTAAGATGATGGTGTGTCTAGATGAAGGGGAAATTAGAGATCAAGAAATTCAATTGGAATAATTTTACATTGTGGAAAATGAAGGTACGAGAATTACTATGAAAGGATAATTACTAGAAATTTGTAAAAGACTAACAAGTTTGATGATGGAGAGTTCTTATAGTGGAAGTTATAATCACCAAATGGATGAAAAGTACTTTTAGAAGTGGATATGTTCTAGTTAGTGAATGAACAATGATTACTGGATATAGAAAACATCTCAACGATGCATAAATAAACAACTCAGGGGCTAAATGACACATGATTCCTTGACAAGAATTATTTGATCAGTATGTAACTATACAAAAAGAACTTGTGTACATGGGGAATTATCACACCTATAATATTTTTGGAGTTCATAAAATCAAATTGAATATGCATGATGGTATTGTTCGAACCATCCAAGGATTACATTATGAAGGGATTGAAATAGAACATATTGTCTTCAAGAAAATTTGATGGCATCAAATGAAAGTCTCTCACCATGAATGGGGTGATGAGAATTTTTAATGGAATTATTTTAGTGGTGAAGGTGGAGGATATCTTAAATAACCTATACATTCTCATGGGTGAAACATACAAGGAGTCGAAAATGGTTATCACATCCATTACATTGATATAATAATTTATGATGTTATAGAATCAAAATGTTGGTTATATGTCTGAATTATTCCTAAAGATTCTTGTTGGAAAAATGTTTTGGTTTGGACATGCAAGGTATCCTTACCAATGTGCGAGTCATTTTTTTTGTGCAGAAACAACATAAGTTAAAGTTCAAGAAATCAATAGAAATAAGAAAAGAGATCTTAGAGATGATACATTCTGATCTTTGCAAGACACTAGTTATATCATTGGGAGGAGAAATAATCTTTTTATTCTTCATTAATGATTATTCCAAGAGATGTTGGGTGTATCCAATAAAGAGGAAATTGTATGTTTTTAAATTCTTCAAAATATTCAAATCATGGTAGGAGATTTAATCTAAAAATAAAATCAAGTTTTTTAGGACATAAAATGGTGGAAAATATACAAGTGAAGATTTGGAAAAAAATCAATGAGAATGTATCAGGATAAAGTTCATGGTGGTGTGTGCTCCTTAATAGAATGGAGTTGTAGAGTGGATGAATAGAACCTCATTGTATAAAAAAATTGATATGTTGATGACTGTAGGAATTTCCAAAACATTTTGAGCAGAAGTAGTGATTACTGCCTATTTTGTGATCAATTTATCTCCATCAATGGTGATGGATATGAAAACACTGATAGAGATGTGGAATGGTAAATCGAATGAATATTATTGGTTAAAAACTTTTGGAAGTCCTTTATATGCATTGTTTAATAACCAGAAAAGATCAATGTTGGATTCTAGATCTAAGAAATGTATCTTCTTAGGATACACTGATGGCGATAAGGGGTATCATTTGTGAGACCCCACTACCCACAAATGTATAATCAAAAAAGATTTTTTTTTGTAGAAGAAGGGGTGAAAATAAAAATTTATTTAGATATAGATAAATAGAATAATAAACAAAAAAAGTCAAAGTAGAGTAGAAATACATAGAATAAAAGGCATTACAAGGGCATGATGATCAAACAATAGTTGAGTCTAGACCACAATGGTCAAATCAGGAGAAAATAGCACCAGTATGGAACTCACAGTATGTAACTGAGAAAAATATTACTATAATGACCCATTCATTTCATAAAAAAATATTATATCCACTTAGATGAATATTAAATACATTAAAATATTACCCATTCTAGAATCATAAAGGTTTAGAGTCTTTAGGTATTAGATATACAATTATATGATTTTATGAATGATATTCAACATATACCTAAATGATCTTATCACATTGTACTCCTATTAGGGAGACCCTAACTAAACCTTTTTTTTCATCATCCATGTCCAGAAACATAAGAAAGGGTGATCTAAAATGATCAATAAGGATAATCATAGGAGATATCAATCTATGATCATATTAATAAAAAATAAGAATAATGTTATGTGATCACAACTATAACTTACAAAGTTCATACATGATAGAGTTGTGAAATGGGATGGTCCTTCCATTAGTCTATTGGATAATCAGTCCAAATCTCCTATGGTATACATTTACTAGAGAAGGGGAGGGGTTCATAATAGTCAGGGGTAATTTTTTTGGTTTTTAGTTCATAAGTTAGTTTTTCTCAGGTAGTTAGTTTTTATCTGGTGGGATATTAATTGGAGGGGAGGGGATTTAGTGTTGAAATTTCGTGAGAAGGTAGTTGGTAGGATCTAGGATAAGATAGTGGAGAGTGAAGTCTTTCAAGATATTCTTAAAAAGGTCCATGCAATTCTTACTTGGTAGAAAAATATAAGCAATAAGAGATGTTTTTATAGAAGTATTCTATGGGATCTATCTTCTAAAAATGTTAATATCATCTATGACCTATAAATTTTATGATTTAAAGAAGAGGTTTATTGAGAGAGTTTTAGAGAGAGGTTATTGAGAAATAGCAGATTAAACATGTCGATACCAATATATGCCCACACGTACGGAGAGTCAGCTAGAAATTATTGAAATGAAAGTAACCACTATAAAGTATACTATATCGGACATGAAGACTTCTATTTTAGAGTAGTGATTAGAATTATGGGAGATTATATAAGGGATGACACAACTAAAGAGTGGAAATCCAGAATGCGTGGTTCATAATGATAGAAAGAGGAAGTCAACTGATGAAGGTGGAAGAAGTACTTAGATCTAGGAAGGAATATGGAGGACGCATATTGGTCTGAGAATGGAAGTGATTATCAAATAAAAGGAAGGGAAGAGTTATGTGTGGTCTCAAGGTGGGTAAAAATTCTGGTATTATTTGGATAGGATCTGGTATCATGGATCACTTGAGCTGATAATTAATTCTTGATTCACAAAACAAGGGAGGAGTTAAAGGTTATAATAGAACAATTTTTTATGTTAGGAGTAAATCAGTACTGGATGATCTATATAAATTCAACTAGTGATGAAATGAATTGGATGTAGCTCAAAGAGAAGCTACTTAGTTGATACAGCAGGACGACTGAAGAATCTCCAACGATCTATTTGAAGGGTATTCGGTAGGCGGGAACATTGGAGTAATATATTAAAGTCTTTGAATGGATATCCATATAGATTATAGAATTAACACAGTGCTGGTACATGAGTCTATTCATAGGTGGACTGAGACCTGAAATTTGAATCTTTATGATTAAAATTGAACCTCCCTATAATTAATGACTTCTTAGTTTATCTAGAATGGTTGAGGGGTAGATTATAGTTAAAGGAATCATAAATAATACAGATCTACATAGTAGGAAGATTAGTTCTTATGGATATGGGTAAGGTTGGACTTCCAGTGCAACTAATTTTTTACCCAAAACAAAAGGTCAAGAAAAGGAAAAGAGGGGAAACTATGAACCTTTGTGAATAAGAGTCCAAAATTTATAAATAGAATAATTTTAAGTGAGGAAAGAAAAAGGGTTTTGTTATACTTATGGAAAAAAGTATAATCCTGGGAACTAATGTCTAGAAAAGGGTTTCATGTTGATGGTTTGGGAATATGTGGAGCCCCCAGAAGAGGTAGAGGAAGAATTTTATGAAATAATGTAGAAATAGGGATATATAGGTGACATGATGGAAATAAAGATGCTTGAAACAATATCCAGCAGGTTTGAAGGAAATATGCTTTGAATACTATGTCTATGTTGGTGGAAGAAAATATAGGAGGGGTACCATTGATTATTTTTGTGGATAGTGCCACTAGTCACAATTTTATTTCAAAAAAGATATTAAAATCCATTTTAGTATTCATTTTAGAGACTATGGAATTTTTTATCAGAATGAGAGATGGGAATAGAGTTGATTTGAAATGTTTTTACAGGTCTTTGAAAGTAGATTTGTGAGAAGAGGAATTTGAAATTGATTCTTATATTTTTTATAACTTTGGACCCAATCAGGTAACGGGAATATCATCATTGGAAAGCTTGGGTTACGTTACTATGCATTAGAAGAACATGACCATGAAATTTGTCTGGAAAGGGGAAGAATATTTTGATTCAATGGAAAATTGTGGGAAGAAAATTTGGGAAAACTGTGTTTAGTACTATAATGTATGAAAGAGAATGTTATTATTTCCAATGAAAATAAGTGTTAATTCAGGAATAAATTAGTAGAGCACTTGGGACAAATTATTTCAGAATATGGAGTTTCCATGGATCCCAAGAAACTTGAGGCTGTTAACAATGGATGGTTCCAAAAAATGTGAAATAATTTAGGGGGTTTTTTGGACTAACATGTTATTAACATAAATTTATATTGGAAAATGGGAGTATAACTAGTCTTTTAATGATGTTTACCCAAAAATATGGATTTCTATGGTCTTTTAAAGCATAAAGGGATTTTGAAAAATTGAAGGAAAGTATGACTTACACTCTTGTATTGTGAATGCTATAATTTTCTATAGATTTTTCATTGGAATGTGATGCATCAGGATTTGGTTTAGGGGGTCTGTTTTTACAATAGGGGAGACACTTTCCTATTTTAGCAAGGCATTATATGAGGCTAATTTCGAAATTTTTTTTTATGAAAATGAACTTATGGAATTAGTGAAATCTATTCATAATTGAAAATAATACCTAATGGGATGAATATCTGATGTTTATAATTATCATAAAAGTCTCAATTATTTGTTGAATCAGAGGTTAGTATCAATATAACAACAGTGTTGGCATGAAAAACTTTTAGGTTATGGTTTTGAAGTTATTTACAAAACTGGATGGATGAATAAAGTAGTATATGGTTTATCAAGGGATGAATTTTAAGAAAACATGGATATGGATATTTATCAATCTATAAGGGTAGAAAATAAATTTTTAAATATGGAGATATTTCAATATTATAGGAAAAAATAGTTGGTCGAATCCTTGAAATAAGACAAGGCAGCTAGGTTCGATTACACCTATCAGGATGGTCTTTTATTTTACAAAAACAGATTAGTTTTGTCATAGAAATCTGTTCAAATTCCAAAACTACTATATTAATTTCATTAATATCCCATAAGTGGACATTTAGGATATTTTAAAACTTATAAATGGATGTAAAATATAGTTTTTGGCTTGTAATAACTCAGGGAGTACAACACTATACTAGAGATTTCAGTGTATTCCCAAAAAATAAATATGAGGCGCTTAGTCCAGTTGGCCTGACTCAACAAATTCTAATCCCTAACTATATTTGGGAAGAATTTTCCATGTATTTTAGGTTAGGAATTCCTAAATCGGAGGTTTATTAAGTAATTATAGTGGTACTAGATAGATTGAGTAAGTATGGACACTTTATTCCACTAATTCACCCTTATACAACAAATTTGTTGCTGAAGTGTTTATGAAGGAAGAACTATGTTTACAAAGGGTTACCAAAGAAATAGTCAATGAAAGAGATCCTTTATTTACTAGTTTATTTTGGAAGGAAATTTATTGGTTTTAAGGAACTCTTTTGAAAATGAGTTCTTCTTATCACCCTCAATCTGACGGCCAGATAGAGGTAGTGAATATGTGTTTGGGGACTTATTTGTAGTATTTCTCCTCAGATCATCCAAAGCAATGGGTTATGTGGATGGGTTCTAAAGAGTACTTCTACAACACCTCTTTTCATATATCTACAGGTAGGACACCATATTATATCATCTATGGCCATAAGATACAACATATTTTTCATTATGATAAGGTGGAGATAGTGGTCGAGGTAGTTTATTCAGCACTGGTTGACTACAATTTTTATTTGAAATAGATATGAGAAAACCTCCAATATACATAACACCTTGTTGTCAAATTTGAAAACTAACATTTAAGGGAGGTGGAATTTATAGTTAGTGATTAGGTTTGGGTTATGTTGAGTCCAAATAAGCCTGAAAAAATATCCAAAATTAACAAAAATTTGGCTTATAGGTATTATAGACCATGTGATGTAGAGAGATGGGTTGGTTCTATTACATAAAAACATAAAATTCCAGATAATACCTTATTATATATAGTATTTAACATTTATAAATTGAAAGATTCAAGTGATTTCCTACCTATAGATACATTTTTACCTACTATTTGTTTTTGTGAAAGAGGATTTTCTAGGGGTAGTTTTATTAGAAATAATTCAAGGTAAAACACAACAATGGCTTATCAAATGTCCCAAGAAATACAAGGAAGAAGCTAAATGCAAAGTATGAGAGGGTGATACAATATCAATTTCCTCAGTTACACATTGGGGTCAAGTTGAATTTCCCTGAATGAAGTGTTGATGGAGCTGGGAAAGAGGAGGGTCCTTCCAGCAATCTGTTGGGTAATCAGTTCAGACCTCATATGTTGTGCACTTACGAGAGAAGGGAAGGGTTCTGTAAAAATTAGGGGTAATATTTTTTTTTGTTTTTAATTATTTAGTTAGTTTTTAACAGGTAGCTATTATTTCTTATGTGGGATATTAATTAGGGTTATGGGACTTTGTGCAGGCATTCTGTTAGAATGCAATTTTTAGTCTCTAACTTAGGCCTGAGGAGAGTGAATTCATCAAGGAGATTATCTAAAAGGTCAATGTAATTATTCCTTAGTATCATAATTGAAAAAGTGAGAGCTATTTTTCAAGAATTATTCTCTAGTATCTATCTTCTAATAATGTTATTCTCATCTATTTTCTATTAATACCCTACCTGTCATAGATTATAAACATGATTTATGTAAAAAACATTATAATTTCAGAAAACATGACCCATGAGAGTGAAAAATCATCATAAATAAATCATGATCCATTAGATCATGTAATAAAAGTGTTGAGAAACCATATATACAGAAAAACATTTCATATTTTAAGGTGAATTACCAAGGCCATCAACATAGTTGATCAAGACACACCTTTTTCCCATAGAACATAATGAAAAACTTGTTTCCCATTATTGATCAAGCCCAATGACTTATTTCCCATTATTATCTAATGAATTATAAATATTTAATTAATGTATTTGAGGTAGATATTGGTCCCACCCATCAAATAAATAAAATGAAACATATGTGTTCCCCATGAATATAAATCATTCATCATATCAAAACCTAGGAAAATAAATGTGTTTTATAAAAATTTTATCACAGAATAACCAATGGAATATAAATGGGTTTCATTAATATTATGTCATCATAAATATAAACCAACCATAAAAAAGAACAATGACAGTATCCTTTAATTATATCCCCAATAAATCATTAGTAACCTAAATTTTTTTATCTTATGTAGAGAATAATTTTGAGAGATCACTTGAAATGATTCTTGAAAAAATTAACATTCCATGGTCAAATAATTTATTTTTAAAGAGAAGTGAAATTATATTAGAAAAAATAATATGTTAAAAAAATATTTTAAGTTTGTAAAGGAATCATCACATAATTAAGGGTTCATAATAGCATAAATTTTTTTCAATCTGTATAAGTTAAAAATCATTCATTTTTAACTTTTTTTAGATAAGTCACAAAGAAATTTATTTAGAAAAAGATAAAAGGATCCTTTCAAACCATTTTTTTAAAAAGTCTAACATGAGTAAAAATTAATTTAAAAAAATACTAAAAAAAATAGAAATTTTTTTTTGGAAACTATTTTAGATAACATAGACATATAAGAAAAAGAGAGTTTTAAGGGAAATTTTAAAAACATAATTTTTAGAAGAAAGACCAATATAAATATCATACCATTGAAGTGAGCATTAATCAAATTAAAAAATTATGTGTATCATCAGTAAATACACATAAAATAAGTGTAAATTAAATATAAGATAAGAAAAATTAATCTCACACATAATGTTGACATGGCATAATAAATGAAGTAGATGTTTATCACAATGAATGTAAATTGAGTTAATAAATCCCTTACCACTTTGTAATCTGTCAAATACTATTCCCTATAAAAGTAATAATTAACAAATGAAACATTTAATAAAATAATGATACTTAGATTCATGATAAAATATATGAAATAGAAGTATATACATCACACAAAATAAATAAGTGGTGAAGAGGGCATATATCTAATAGAAGTAAAAGTGAGGTGAGAAACCATTTCCACATTATTCCAATTAATTTTGTGTGATTTAAACTCTTCTTTAATATTATCTCCTTGAAGGAATCCTTAAGGAACATGTAATTGGTCTTTGGGTAAGACTAAAAACACATGGACATGGGGAGAGTGGGGAGAAGAGGGTTTGGTAGAGATTTTAATAGATTAAAGGCTTGTGAGGATAAAATGGTGGTATTTATATTTGAAGAGGGGTAATTTTAAGTGATTAAATATGGATAATTTTTTATTTAAAGACAAACAAATTTGGGTGGAATTAATTCCAACAAATTTGTATGATAATTAATCTTTTCAAGGTTTTTAAATTTTTAGCAACACAAAAAAACACCCATTAAATTATATAGTGTTTAGATATTTGATGGTTTTACCTTTAATATTTAACCCCTACATTAATTTACCCATACTATGGTGAATATATTTTTTACCATGTTAAATTTAATATGCCTAAAAATTAAAACAACATTATTACATAATTTGTATGTCAAGATTCCAAATATGGAAACCATTTTTAAATCATGAAACCTTATTCCATGACACCTCAAGTTTAAACTAGGTCATTCAAGATCTTTATCAAAACACTAGGATTTCATCCTATACTTATTATTATACCTAGGGTTTTTATAAAAGTTTTCTAACCCTAGTATCTTAAGAATGTCTAAACCCTACTCTAATAACAATAATAATGATATATTATTTTCATACACAAATATTACATCTATTTAGATGGATATTCATTAAATAACAATACTACCAAGGAAAGAACCATAAAGGTTTTGAGTATTTATATATTATATATAAAATATTATTATATTATTAAAGATATTAAATATCTCCCCAAAATATCTTCTTGCATAGTTTTCCTCTTAGGAATACCCTATCAAAAACCTTCTTCACCTTCTAGGAAAAGAAACATATGAAAGGGTGAGCTTTGATGTTAAATAAGGATAAATAATGGATACATCAGTCTATAATCATATGAAATCATAAGATAAAAACAAGATTATGTGATAATGGACATAACTTACAAAGTTCATACACAACCAGTCAATGATTATAAACATGATTTATGGAATAAACATTATCAATTTAGAAAACTGGGACTAGAAGAGTGAAAAATCATCATTAATTAATCATGATCCATAATCTAATGTCAAAAAGGTGTGTAACCATCGTAAATATAGAAACAAATTTCATATGTCAAGGTTAACTACTAAGAACATCAACATAGTGGATCAAGACACCCTTATTTCTTATAGTGGATTAGGACACACCTATTTCCCATAGTGGATAAAGCCCATCGATTTGTTTCTCAATGTTATCACTAGAACATATATTATTCATCACATCAGAACCCATGAATAGAAATGTGTTTCATAAACATTTCATCTTTTCATAACTTATGGAAAAGAAATGGGTTTCATAAATGTCACACCATTATAAAAACAAACCAACCATAAAATTAAAAAGGGTAATATCCTTAAATAATTCCCCTAGTAAATCATAAGAAACAAAAAAATGTTATCTTAGATGTAGAATAATTTTGAGATATCACTTGAAATAATTCTTGGAAAAAATAACATTTCCATTTTCAAATCATTTCTTTTTAAAGAGTGAAGAAATTATATAGGAAATCATTTTCTTTTAAAATAACCTTGTAAGTTTTTAAATGAAACATGAAATCATTAAGAAATCATGATGGTGGGAAATATTCTATTGACTTATAAGTTCAAAAAATATTCCTTCTATACTTTTTTCAGATAAGTCACAAAGAAAATCGCTTAGAAAATGAAAAAAAGAATAATTTAAATCTATTTTTTAAAAATTCACACACAAGAAAAAATGACATTAAAAAAATAATAATAAAATAGTAAAAAAAAAATTGGAGACAATTTTATAAGACATGGGCATGGAAGAAAAATGAGTTTCAAGGGTAATTTTAAAAATAAGAATTTTAAAATAAATACCCTTATAAATATCATATCATTGAAACGAGCATTAATCAAACAAATTGATTATGTGTATTAACTATAAATCCACATAAAAAAGATAAAATAAAACATGATATAATCATAATTAATATAAAACATAATATTATCATGTCATAATCAATGAATTAGATCTTTAAGACAATGAATGGAAACTATGTTAAGAAATCTCTTACCACTTTTTAATTAGTCGAATCGTATGCCCCATAAATGTAATAATTATAAAATGAAACATTTAATACCAGGAATATAATGTGATTCATGATGAAATATATAAAAGGGTAGTATATACACCACCCAAATGAAATAAGTGGTGAATAATAAATATATCTCACATAAATACACATGAGACAAGAGGCCCTTACCTCATGCTTCCCTTTAATTTTTCATACTTTAACCTCCTCTTGAATATGAAACACTTGAAGGATACATTGAGGAACATGGAATTGTTCCTAAGGAGATCCCAGAGAAACCGAGATGTTGAGAGAGTGGATAGGAGATGGTTTTTAGATATTTTAGTAGATTCAAGTCTTGTGAGGAGAAAGGGGGCTGCAATAGGTGGTATTTACACTCGAGGGGTAGTTTTAAGTGATTAAATAATGATTATTTTATATTTAAAGTCAATCAAATTTGGGTGGCATTAAATACAACAAATTTGGATGATAATTAATGTTTTAATGGCTATTTAAGGTCGATCAACTCCTAAACCACCCATTTAATGCTGTAGTTTTTAGATATTTTAAGCTTTTATCCTTTAACTTTAACCTCTTACATTATTTTACCTATACTGTGGTATTTTTTTTACCATGATGACCATTGTATGCCTAAAAATGAAAATTAACTTATAAACTAATTTGGGCCTATTGGTTCGAAAAATGGAATCCATTTTTAAAAATTCAAATAATATAACATTCAATATTAAATTTAAATTTAAACCATCAAACACAACAAAAAATAGTTTTTTTTTGAAAAAATGTGTTTTAAGCACGAAAATATACTTATACCAAAATAAGGTCTAAATATTGTTTAAATTTAATTAATTAGATTATATCTAACTAAGTAGTACTTAGGTTACTTTAATATTAATTTAAAATCATAAAATGGATTTTAAATATAAATAGAATGAGGGGTTTTATAAAAACTGTATTTTTTACTATTCAATGAAAAATTAAAATTTTTAGAAAATTATAAAAAATTCATCATAAGATAATTTTGACTCGATGAATCCAAAAAAAAATTTAATATTAAAAAATATTTTTTCTTAAATTTTCAAAAATTAATTATATTTATATTCTCATAAAAAATAAAAAAAAATCATTTTTTTGAAGAAAACATATATTTGACGAATAAAATGACTTTACTAAAAAGTATATGCATATTCCAAATTCATTAATTAATAAAATTATATTGAGTTAAGAAATTATATATTTAATAATGTGGTTAATAATATTAATTTCCTCTAATTTAATGGTTAATTTATAATGGATGTATTAAAATAATAATATTATGGAGTTCGTTTAAGCTCGGTGTTCTGAAAAAAGTAAGCTATTGAAGAGATTTAATTTATTTATAAAGAGATAAAACAAAAATTTTCTAGGTTTTATAATTACATACTTCTTATTGAACAGTGATGGAGAATCATATTCTTTTATGGAGGTGACTTAGATTCTAAGTGTATCCTCATGGATGGCGATGATACATGATAAACACGAATCCCTAAATGAAAATGAGACTTGGGATCTTATTTAATTACCTCATGGAAGGAATTATATCAATAAAAAATGGGTCTTTATGATCAAGAAGGATGAAAAGTCATGTTGGAAAGATATCGTGCAAGATTGGTCGTCAAGGGATATGATCAGAAGAAAGGTATTATTTTTAATGAACTATTTTCTCCTACTGTCACACTGAAATCTATTTGGATAGTTTTTTGAAAAGTGTGCTAGATAAAATTTACATAAATAGTATATAGATATGAAGATAATTATTTTCTTCATGGTGATTAAGATAAAAAAGTATATATTCTCCAAATGTAATATTTCGAAGATGAAGATAAAGGGAACTTGGTTTGTAGGTTAAACAAATATCAGTACAGTCTCAAGCATGAGATGAGGAGTTAAAACAAGATATTTCATTACTATATCATGAGTATTGGATAAAAAACATCATTTATATCCTTGGGAATATTTTAGGGCTTTGGATGGTAATGATTTCATCATTCTTCTATTGTATGCTGATGACATGTCACTTACAAGCCCCATCAATGATTAGATCTAGGAGAAAAAGGCGCAGTTGGATATGAAGTTTGATTTAAAGAACTTTGGGGAACCAAAAAATATTCTTAAGATGAAAATTTTCAAATATAGAAATAATTTTAATATTCATCTATCAAAAAATATTTACTCATGGAAAGTTATAAAACACTTCAACAAGAAAGAATGTAAGTCATTCTCTGCCCCACTTCCTATTAATTTCAAGTTATCCTCTATGATGAGTCCTAAAACTGAGGTAGGGAGGATGGAAATGTCTCAAGTACCATATGCATCAGCAATGGGGAGTTTTATTTTCTCTATAGTTGGTACTAGAGTAGATATTTCACATTCTGTGGGAGTAGTTTGTCGGTACATGATGAATCTATGACCGGAGTATTGGAGTATAGTGAAGAAGATCCTATGATACATCAATGAGACCTCAAATACTACATTATATTGTGGATAATAAGATTATATTATTAAAGGATATGTTGATTTATTATCTAAAAGTGATTCTAATCGAAGGAAATCCACTATTGGTTATGTGTTTACACTTGTAGGATAATCAGTGAGATGGATGTCAAAGTTACAATCAGTTGTGGATTTATCAATGACTGTAGAGGAGTACATTGTAGCTACATAGGATTGAAAAGAGGCAATTTTGTTGAGAATATTATTAGAGGATCTCATAATAGGAAAAAAATAGATTCAATTTGTTTTTGTGATAGCCAAAGATCCTTTCACATTGCAATCAATCCATCTTTTTATTCCAACACGAAACAAATCGGGGTATAGTTTCAATTTTTTTGAAATGTGGTAGAGGATGTGTGGACATAGAGAAAATTCACACTAAATCTAATGTATTTCACAATAAAGGTGACTGAATCTAATAAGTTCAGATGGTTAAGATCCTCAAGCGGCCTCACAGACACATGAGCATCAAGGTTGGACATATATAGAGGGTGTGTGGAGATATGATTAGTTCCCAATCAATCACCTACTGAGAGACATGTCAGAAGTATTTTATAAAATGATATCGTCCATTTATTTGTCTTGTGGGGTAGGCATAGATGTGTGGTGGGTGTCCAAACTCCAATGACCCATTTAGTAGGGGGAAATGGGAGGGGCTTGAAGCAACCTATAATTGGGGATCTCTCTTATTTGATTCAGTAATTAGTTTTGCAACACATCTTTTTCACATCAAAAATTTTATAGAATTTTTTAGGTTGTTTCCATGCATATTCAAGAGAGATAATTACATAAAAATATTCTCCTTGTATTTTTTAGGGAGTGGGTATCCAATTTATTGCACAGTGATATACTTCTATTTACTATTCGTTTTTACCCCTTTTTTGATTTTTCCACGTTACATCTAACGTCATATTTTCAACATTATTTTTTCTATTAATTATCGCTACATGAGTGATCCAATAATATTCAATCACAAAAACCAAGACTCCTCCATGACTTATGTGGAAATCGGGTTGAAATAGTCGTAGTGTGGCACTCACTGGTATAAAATGAAGGCATCCTTTGGTCCTACAATTGGTATCAAAGGATGTTTTTTTATTGGGATTATTTTATTAGACATTGTTCATCATATTTTTGATGTTGAAGTTTCATATTTACCTTATATTATGTTGTGTAATGTAATAATATATAACTTTATAGAAGAAGTACAAGTTAGGTAAAATCCCTCAGTGTTGAACTATTTTTTCATAGAGTGAGAATCAGTTAAACGGGTTGAACATCTTGGAGAAGAGAGGTATGTAAAATTATGATTGTGAATCCACTAACTCATTAAATGATGCTTTATTTATTATTGAGGAGTATAGTAGGAAAATTAAATTTTGAATTATTGATTATGAGGAAGTCCCAAGTAGGATAAGAGTAGAAGTTTTCGACTTTTCATAGGAATGGGATCATTAGTCAAAAGAGGAGACTCTAGTGGTGAAAGATGAGAACAAATATCAAGAAATCTAGATTCAAGTTCCAATAATTGAGGTTTATGAATTAAAAATCCTAAAAACCAAAGTAATATTGAAATTTATAATGAACCAAGGTAAATGAATAAACTCCCAAGATGAAGAGTTAGAGACTACATCCACATAGGTGGAAAAAATGAAAATTGTTTTCAAGGGGAAGAGTTTAAACTCAAAAGTGGTTCAAAATTTGAAAGACATGAATAATGATTTTATAAACACCTATCAGAACTATTTTGGGAGAAGAAAATGATACAATAAGAGAATGTAATATTTTTTTTCTAGAATTAATTTTAAAATAATGTGTAAAGTGACATGGAGGATAAGTTCTCCCTAGAATTAGAAGATGACATGACTTATGGGAAGACTCTCAAGAATGAACTTAATGCTAAATGTGGATAAGGGTGAAAATAATTTACAATTGGGAGGAGATAAAATCCATAAAGAAATTGATAAATCTAGTTCAAAGGAAAATCTTAAACTTAATGATTCCTTGCATTTACTATTTGATTTCCCATCACCAGGTAATGATGAGAGAAATGAAAAGTATGCCTCATCCGAAGAAAATAATGTTAAATCTATCATATAAAAAAGGACATGAACTATAGGAAAATCATATATTGGATATGATAGAACCCATTCTAGGAAAAATAATAATATATCCATGGAAATTCCTATGAAATGGGGAAATTGTTTTGGTGATGGAAACATATTTATGATGATCCCTATAAGGGGAAATGAAAACCAAAAGAGCTTAACAAGATGGTATGGAAGCATGTGATATTTCTATGGGATGCATGGTAAAATATCATGTTTTTTTCTTAGAGGATCTAAAATATATTTCATACTAGGAATATTGAAAAATTTCACATCAAATAATCCAACTAAAACATTCAAGGTATGGTAATCATTCTAATTATTCTTACTATTGACCATGCCTTGAGAGGAAATTCTGAGATATTATCACCAGAAATTGAAATAATAAATAAAAAAATATATAATTATGAATGAGTCTCATTGAGAAATATATTTTATAATTCACATAAAAAATACTCTCATGAAGAATGTAATCTATAGATGTGTCACAAATATGCAGCCAAATCACAAGTCTCCAAGGGAAACATGGTTTTTGAGGAAAGAATGAGCTCACATAACCCTAATAATAGAGATGTGTATGTGAAGGGGATGTATTGAGGAAAGTTATATATTGGTAAAATAAATAAGCCTTATAGGGAAAAGGAAAATAAAAATTTGGGCTAGTGAATGAAAAGTAGACATGTTTTGGAAAAAGAAAACCTTGGTGAAAAAACTGCCCAAGGAGAAGACTATGTGACATGGGTGAAGAGTGTGACATGAGTTGTATAAAATAGAATAATACCAAAGTAGTTTAAAAGAAATTGGATTCCATTAAAAAAATACAGACCTAAAGGTGGACTCCAAAGTGAATGGTAAAGTGGTGGTCCTTGATGACTCGCCATCTTCCTCAACATGAACAATATGGATAGTTCACCTCTACAATTAAGCTTTAGAAGATCCTATCTTGTTTGAAGATGTGTAAGAGATAGGGGGAGACAAAATCCATGGGTTACGAGTGCTCAAAATGAAATGAAATGAAGCTGATATCAGATATGAAATTTAGTTAGAAACTCTTTGAAGAAAATGGTTGTTGAATCCTTTCAGGTTGAATATGATGTCAAGAATGATGCTTCATAGAATGTTGAAATTGTCTTGGTGAATTTGAAAATTAATGGAATGATTTAAATTCAATCTGTTACATGAGGAAATATATAAAGTAATCAACTACTTCATGATAAATCTATCCTAAAATGAGGCTTGACAGATTATTTTTCTAGCAAAATCAATCCACTAAGAGAAATTAATTATCCAAGGAAGAAGAAAGGATGGACCTTGAGTATACCTATTCATATTCTAACATTTTTTATGTGTTGTTCTATCTTAAAGGTTAAAAAATGATTTTTAACAAAAGGATCTACTCAATAAATGATGTCCCCAAAAATAAAAAACAATTCAAATACACAATGTTAAAATCAAGGGGGAATTTGAGTTGATGTTCAAAATGATATATTTTTAGTGAAATTATCCCTTTAAAGAAGAATGTAATTCTGATAAATGGTTTAATAAATCTATATAAATTAATGATTATGGATTTTTAAATTTAACCTAATTTGATTGACATTAGATATTCAAGGAATGGCGCAAATAACCTATTGATAATGGGGGGGGGTGAACTTTCAAGAATCAATTTAAATTTTCTTATGCTATTTAGAAACATAGGGGGAGTGGAATCACATGAACTTTTCCATTTTATTTTATTGATAATAAAGAGGAGTGTGAAAATGGAGTTAGATTTAATAGAATATTTTCAACTAAATCCAAGGGGGATTGTTGAACCCCTATAAGTTTGGACTGGATTTTTTGACATTATGTGACCATAGATTTATTGACAATAAAATATTGGTTTTTATTATGATAAATAACTAGATAATAGTTTTTGATTCATTCAATATATAATATTGATATTGGAGGAATTTTGGTTGATGTTATTTAAGAAGTAAAATACAAGTTTTTGGAGGTGATTCCTTATGTTTTTTTGGTAGAATTATGAAGGAATTATATGGTGAAATATCTAAGTTTTTGGACATGGGATGAGATGATGACTTGTAAAAAATGAGGTCATCCTAGGCCAACCAAACCAAGGAATCACTCCATTATACATTGTATGAGAATAATCAACCGAGGCCCAACTAGCATGGAGCAACTTGGGTTACAGTCATAACTAATATAGAGAATGAAAAAAATGCACTGGAAAGAACGCATGTGGTTATAGGCATGAACATGGGAGAATTTTTCCATGCTATTGGGTAATGTCGTAGAGGAGGATATGAGAGAAACCTATTACTCACAACTGGAAAGTCAGTGAAAGAAAGTATCTTATTAAGCACAACACTAACAAGAGGAAGTTCTATGTGGGACTCTGGGATGAAAATATTGTTCACCCAAATTAAATATATATGCTTATAATGAGAGGTATATGATTAATCTCACTCCACTATTCGATCTGGATTATAAATTTTCTAGAACCTCTCACTTGAAAGTTACAACATGAATCTCTCCATTCCATTGGACTGAATAACCCACCACAATCCCATAGAAGATAATATGTCCACACCACTGCTATACCTTGAGTCAAGGAAGGTACAAATTTAATAGAACTAAAATAATTCAAGTATCTTTAATCCTATATAGGGCTATGCCACAATGATTGAAACTACACCATAGTAAAATCCAAGGAAGTGAAGGCTACAATGTAGTAAAATTAGTCACATCGTAGAGAAGTAGGTACAGAGTAGAATTGTTTCATTTTTGTGGTTATAGATACTTAGGGGGCATTGCACCATATAAGTATAAGATACAATGTAACACAATTATTTAGGAACTAGTAATTTCATCGTATTCATACTAGAAAGGTTTTGATCATGGAATAAGAACATGAATGAAACACCTAAAAAAATATCTCTCATAGTGGAACTAATTATTATGATGTAGTGGGAATGGGTGATTAAACGAGAAGATTCTGGGAGTCTTTAACTATCATAAAATGCATGAATAAGTGTGTCTATTATTAAATTAAGGTTCATCGACATCTGATGGAGGGTATTTGGTCATTTTTCATGAAGAGTTAAAAGTTTAATACCACTATTTTTGTCTTGAGAATATTTTGTTTTTTATATTTACATATATGGAAATTCATTATTGTAGATGGAGAATTTCTTGGGATATTATATCTCACAAATATGAAGATTCTATTCATTTATGACCTGAAACACATGTAGAATTTAAGAGTTATCAAATACTATTAAATTAATAGTCATAATAAATATATAGAAATGGATGCATAATTAGACTATAAAGAGAAGTATATAAGAGACTATGCACCACTCAAATGTCCTGTAGAAGGAGAGTGATCAAATGGAATATCTTAATTTAGAGTAAATAGGTGAGTTTGACCATGCAACCATTCTTGATATAATTTACACATTGAAGTAGTGAAAGAGATTAGTTTCTACATCCATCAAAGTGAAGACATACCTGTGTTATTATGGAAAGAGAAATAACTTCTAGTATTTTTCTAGAAAGAATAATACTTTCCATCTCATGAAGATAATTCCAAAGTAGTAGTTTTAGTGATTTCTCATGGATAAAATATGTTCAAAGTGATGTTCACAACAAACATATAAAGTAGAAAGTGGATATTCAAAGGGAACCAATCTAAAATTATTGTAATTCTAAAAAATAGGAGATACTGTTCTTTGGAATGAATTTCAATTATTTATCCTTCTAATGAAGTTAGCATAAGATGGAAGTGTGAGGGAATTGATGCCAAGAAGATAGTGAATATACCCTAATGTTTGAGTCCATTAGGTGACATTTAGGGGCATTCATAAAATACATTGTAGGAGAAAAGGACTCATCAAACTCATAGTAAGTGTTATAAAATTTTGATTTTTATTTATTCTTACCAAATTATTTCCCATTTAACATTGTGATTTCCTTTTTTTTATTTTTTTCCTATGAAGTGTATTAGATTACCAAAAAAATCACATGATTAATTAACATGATAAAGGTTGAAGTTTAAAACTAAACACAATAACTAGATTCAAATGGATTTGGGTCAATTATAAATGGGATCGAGTTGTTATCGGGTCAGCACATCTAAACTAAATAAAATTCAGGTTCAGGTAGACCTGTCATAACCTGTGTAATCCAATAAAATTATATTTCTTCATTCAAATTATTTTATTATCAATGTTAAATGGTCTATGTAATGTAGTTTATTTGGGTTATATGGGGTTAGTTATACAATTTATGTAGTTTAGTCATGTCAAATTGGTATAGTTTCAATTTATTTTGATTAACCAAGTTAGATGAGACATGTTCGGGTTGATCTAATTTACTTGGTGAATATTTAATAGTTTCACAATATATGGATCCCATAGAGAAGATTCTATTATTTGACGAAGAAAATTTCTTCAATTGGAAGGAGTTCATTACTTGGAAAATCATGTGGGTGTTCTTCATGATGTGTTGCTAGATGGAATTGTTTTGTTAAGTTGGCATGGAGTTATCTTTAAAATAAATCAATTTCATCTTAAGATTGATACCTATGTGAAGAAATAATTAAAAGATAACTTAAAAGAAGATATGTTCAAAAATATTGATTACTTCATGTTATTCAAAGATATACGGATGGAATTAGAGAGATGGAATGTAATAGAAGAAGGGAATATCATCCAATAGGTAAAACTAGTGAAAGAAGATTTCCTAATTTCAAAAGGAACTAATAAGGATAATACATAAAATAAAAGGAGGAACTCTACATGCAATGAAAAAAATAATAAAATTACTATCTTATCTTATACTAACCATGGTTTAAGGAAAGCATGTGTCCCAAAAATTTTAGACTCTCTCAAGGAATTGAAAAAATGTGGTGAATCTGATGAATAAGTTGCAACAATATCTTGTTGAAAACCCAAGGAGGGTTTATGCATCCACCAAGAAGAGATCCAATGATTATAAGAGGAGGTGGATCAATGGGGAGTTACGCATAAAGTGTATCTCTCCAGAGTAGAGGATTTGGACATGGAAAATTAAATACTAAAAGGTGCATATGTGGCATTGAAATTTTACATAAATAATATGGGATAAAAGATGATAGATCAAGGTGATTTTCTATGTCATTACTCTTAAAAACAACATTGAGAAATAAAGAAATCTAGGATGGATGCTACCTCAAATTTTAAATAAATGGTCACCAAACTAAAAGAGAAGGATAAAAAATCAAATATCTTTAGGAAAGTATAAATTTATTATATGAGAAGATGAAGATCCCCTCAAAGGTCATATCAACATTAAAATATAGAGGGAATTCAGATCTGAAATCTTGATATATAGGTAAGAGACTAGATTTGGAATCTGAGAAAAAATAGAAGTTGCTTTGGAAACATGGAAGAATGAGGCCAAGAATAAAGTGGAAAGAAAGGGATACTATCGTGTAAGGGTGTGGGCACATTATGATCATGTTATTCAAATACTAATGATTCAAATGTGAAAGGTGATTTTCTAGAATAGAATCTCAATTAAAAGGATACCTAATGAGGTATTATTACTATGGTATATGTTTTATTTTATTTTTAACCTCATTCATATGGCATGTAATTTGAATTTTAATGGTTCATGTAACTAAAAAAGATGCCATGATGAGGCACTCCACTCCTTCAAAACACAAGGAGAGAGTTTATCTGAGAGAGAACCCTATTAAGTCAGAAAATAGATTCACAGTTTTTGTGAAAGAATGTTAAACTTAAAAAATGTTGCACCATTTTCCAAAATATGGTAACTCACAACACCCTCATGGAATAAAAAAAACAATAATAGAGGAATAAGAATGAAATTCCTTCAGCTGTGAAGAAGGTAAAAGAGCATGTGAAGAAAAATACGTCACAAAAGAAGCATTATGAGATCACACTCATCACCATTAAGTAAGAGGAATGACTTAGTGGTATTCACTAAAACCACTCTCAGGAAAGAATTCAAAACTAGAGGAGGTATCTTCTAATAGAGAAGGAAGAGGGAAGAAATATCCAAAAAAAAATTATAATAGAAGATGATACTTGTGAAAGTGGAATCTATTCCATAATTATGGAAAATATCAATCAAAGGATAAGAATTCTCTAATCCAAGAAGAAATGTGTATGTAGAGTCACACATAGAATTTCCATTAACAAAGGGGTAAAGAATCCAGTTGCAATAGATAATCTAGATAAATAAGCATTTAATGAGGTTATGGTATTTATTTACCTAAATTTGAATAAGTGGAAAGGAAAAGTGCAAGGAAAAGGGTTGGTCCAACATGATATGACTCATTCCCCAATTTTAATAATCTTGAGGTAACACACTCCCTATATACTTTAAATGTTTATAACATGTTTGAAGAGGTTGATAATTAAGGGGGAGACACAATCCATGGGGTATATTTTCTTACAAAATCACATGTATAAGAGCTGAACGAACATCAATTTTTAAGTTGAAGAAATTTCATGCAACAAGAGACATTTAAATATTTTAGGTCATTATTGGTATGAATCTTATAAGTTCTTTCTATGAAGAATTTCCTCGATAAAAACTGTATGGAAAGGATCCCGAATTGTGGTAGGGAAAAGTGTCAAATCCATACCAAAAAATAACCACTAGTATCCTGTTAAATATGATATATAAAATTTGGTATCAGGATGAATCCGGTTCCAAGGATTTAGTAGGTTAAACCCACCAAAAGTGAGGATAAATTAAAAGTGGAAGCAGTTTTTGCAGAAATTATTGGATTTTTAGTGACATAGGTTTACTGTTAAAGAAAATACTAAAACAAAAGAATTAGAGGAAGATGAACATGGACACAGGTTGTGTTTTCTTTGGGAAAGTGGAAAGATCAAGCTCGTATTCATGAGTGAAATGGATAACATTATGAAAGTTAACTTATAATCATGTTTCCTACACCATACCTAGGATGAGAGGGCTTAGAAAATTTATTGACAGCCTAATGGATAAATCATAAATTCACTCACTAGATGTCTATGAATTTATATGGCTATCATGGAGTTTGTCTTAAAAGGATATTCTAGAATCTAGCAATCCAACCCAAAATTTTTAATAGTTTGAAATATAGTTTTTTTATTCAAGGTATTTTCAAAAAAATAGTGTGGGGGGAATAGAGAAGGTTTTTGTTTTTGTAAAACCTCAAAGGGGGAGTCTAATCACATGAGATAACCCTGAAATTTTCTTAATTAATGAGACCAAAGAAATAATATCCAAGAAGGAACAAAGGGGGATAATGAACTTGGTTCTAGAGGAATATTTCTTCCCATAGAATAAAAATATTAAGGGGGAGGGGGAATTTTACATTGGATGAAGTACACCCTTGGAATTTATTTTCCAAATGGGGAGAAAGAAGAGATTATATTGTCAACCAAATCAAAAGGGAGAGATTTTTGGAACCTCTTGGGGTTTGCATTTTATTTTTTTAAAATATATGATATTTTAGGAACCCTATAAGGAGACACATTGATATAATTATATAAAAATGAATTGAAAATGGAATATTGACATCGTATTTGAATTTTAAATTCATATCCAAATGAAATTCTAGTATACAATATGACAATGTTTTTCATTGTTTGTCATTTTTTTGGTGTGAAATATCAGAGCATGAAATGCGATATTCATTGGAGTTTTGTTTTGAAGGATGGGGAAGTTGGAAGTGATTTAAGCATATTCTAATAGAATCAGATAAAATTCAAACCACAATAAATAGGTTAGGCTGTGAAGGATAGTTGGTAAGAATCAAGTGTTTTTATATAACAAATGTTCTTGTCGTTAACCATTTATTCATTTCATGAAAAAGATGAGAGGAATTTCAATGCCACTATAATAAAGGTTCTTACGCCATGAAACATGCCATGAATTATGCTTTCTAGGTAGTTCATGTAATAATTTTTACATGTAATTCTCAATAGATTTTGGTGGTTATTCAAATATATGAGATACTACCTTTTTCAAATTCAATGATGGATATCAAATGAAAGAAATTCCAAGTGATGGATATGAATTAGAGAAGTTGAAAGTTAGTTATTGTTTGAATTTTAAATTATAAATTCAATAATATTTTGGAGAAGTTGTAATCTTTAGTAAATTACTGAATAACATAGACATCTTATAAGAAGAGGGAAATTTCAAATTTGAATCTCATAAAGAAAAGGAAACTGTTTTTGTGCATCAATATAGAATTTTGGTAACTCATTATTGATTTTTATAAAGGATGCATTTAAAATTTATTGGAAAAGAATAAGTGGTTGTTCGAGAGAAGTTAATAGTTGAGCTATGAATATATGGAATATGAAATCAACAAAACCAATCCACACTCTGTACATTATCTATACCAATGGTGAGACAATTCAATATTTTTCTATAATCCAACTTTTCTTTGTTTTTAACTTTTGGAGCAGTGATCAGAGGAGGGAAATTGTGAGAGAAGTGATCCCTGAGTGAAGTGATCCTAGATTAATAGTTCATAAATCCTAAACATATATGGGTGGTGATCTAAGGAAAAAGTGACCTAGCCTAAACCCATTACAAATTTTAGTGCATAGACACATTTCTAGGCATGCTCCTTGGATTCTCTCGTGACGGTGAACAAAGTAAAAAAATCAGTATGTACCTTGTGATTTATTGTTTATATTATACACATCACATAAACAATTATGGTGGGAGAGAGTGAACCATTTATCATATTAGGGATAGTCAAGGTAAATATTAATCATATAAATATCAATAATAAGAGAAAAAAATGACCCTTACATATAAGTGGTTAAGATCATCGAAGGTCGTGAGAGGTTTAAAAGGAAAGTGTTTAATATGGAATTAATTATCATACCCATATTCACCCCCTTCTAGGGTATCTCACACATAGGAATCATGAGGGACCTACAATTAAAAGTTATTTTTTTAATTAAATGAAAATATTATTTTAAGAGATGAATTTTCAAACTAGCATGTAATGAATTTACTTTTGATGATTATGAAAGGGGCGTGGGGTGTTTACCTTAAAGACTTTTTACTCAAGCCTATATATATTTCAGGTGATGTCCAGACATGTATCTTGGATAGCTCCTCCTATGTGATTCTTTTTATCTATTCTCCCATGGTTTGATATTGTGAATGTTGTTGGGAAATGACCATGGGTCATTATGAGATCACTATTCTTTTTTAGTATTTCTAGTTTTCATTGGTTTATTGTATCATAGATGTATCTTCCTTTTCATATTCCTTTTACCTTTGGTATTTTTAGTTTTTCATTCTTGTTATATTGATGTGGCTTGTTTGTTTGGATTTTTTTGGTTTGTTTATTATTTTGAAACTGTTATTTGTATGGGAATCCAAATTATGAATGAGTCATGCCAGATTCCAATTTTAATTTCATTGCAGGTTATATATATTTATTGGGTGAATTTTTTCTATCTGTCTGTATTTAATGTCCATGCAAAATTTTCAGGCCACGGGAGTTGAAAATTCCCCTTGGGGGAGGGGTTTGTGATAGAGTTGTATCATAGGTTCAGGTTGAGGGATATGATGGATTTTGGAGTTAGGCTTGAGTGATATTGTATGGTTTGGTATGGAAATAATGTCATAAAAGTTTAATAAGTGATATAAACAAGGGATTCCATCAGAAAAACAAGTATTTATCCCCCCCTATGATCTAATGCAAAAATCATTATGTTTACCGAGCTTACTAAATGAACTAATACTGATTGAAAGGTATAGACATAGGAAAGGACCATGCATCATTATTCTTTGTATATGTGTTTGAATAGGTATACCTTGGGACATGTTAAAACATAAAGATTAAAAAAATATAATTAATTAATTAATATTAAATTTTTCATATTCTAGATTTAGGAGATTAATTGTTTGTTCTTCTTTATGGAATGTCTCCCACGTTGACGTCCTATTCAGGTTCATGCTTAATATGTTCAGTTGGAGGTGTTATTAGATCATTTTAAATTAGGAATTTATGATGATGAGAATCATATGAGGAAACTCTAATAGTTTTAGCACCAGAGTTCTCAAAAGTGTGAGGGATCTATTTCAGACTCACTAAATGAATATTTGTTTGGGGTGAAGATTTATTTTACTTCGATCCATGTTCATAAGTATCACTTGGTTTCATTAGTTGTGACAATGATATGTGTAGTAGAGAGGCAGTGGTGGATATTGTTACTTGGGTATCGTAAGGAGTAGGCAGTCTCATGGGAGATGTTTTGAGACCAGTCCCAAGCATAGTTTCTTTCTTTGACCATGATGGTGTCCAGTATTCAAGAGATTCATACCAATCAACATGGGAGTTCTAGTATATGGGAGTTTGGGATATATTTTAAGACCCTCCTATGATATGTTTCAGACCTTTTTATATGAGGAGTTTAGGGAAATGAATTTCGAGGAGGATTTACATCCATATATTCAGTGTCAGGTCACCCTATTTTTCTTAAATACATATTTAGAGGTGTTAACAAGAGAATAAGTTTTTGAGAGAATTCTGGTCATAATAGGATCACCATAAGGGGAGATTCATTTGGATTTCTCATGTAGTTGATTTGTGTTCTGGGGTTCCCAATTTCCTACACATAAGATATTTAGAATAGTTGGGGGTAGGTCTGAGTCCTCATTATTTCGTTTCTATGGGGGTGGTGTATCTCAGATCATTTAAATGGGATTAGTTCATGTTTTTGTTATGGAGGTTGAGGCCATAAATGGTGAGTGTGTTTGAACATTCCAAGAAATTAATGTGTGTATGGTGTTCCACTTCAGGTTCCTCAATTAATGCAATTTTAACCAAGGTAGTAACAGTAAGATGCTCTTTCTTGGGATTAATAGAGAAGAAATATGGTGACTGGTGGAAACTATAAGATGTTTCTTATCCTTAGGGAGCATATAAAAATCATGGAGGTGATCATCATCAAGATCATAGAGGTCATGGATAAGTTCATTCCCATCTTCATGCTCTATCGTTGCTAGCATTGGGTTAGACATAAATTGTTTGAGGTACCATTGTAACGTCCCGGTTCCAGGTGACGCCCAAAGGTTCTCCATACTCGGTTGGTCATATGGCCTCAACCACATTTTCTTGAACACCAGAGGGTTCCAAATAGTAGTGAGGGACTTGGGTGTGATAGTGGAAAAAATATGACCTCATTAGAAGAGTATGAATAGTGTAATAACAAATAACGAGTAGTAGCAGAAGTAGTAATACCATACAACAAGTAAAAAGTGGAAGACTAAAAGTAAATAAACAACTAGAGAATATATAAAAATGATGAAGTTCACATATGTCTAGGAAAATATCCAAACAGGTCACAATTATTGAAATACAATACTAAATCAATGTAAAAAATAAAACAAATAACTCCAACAACATTGCAAAACTCAGCTTGGTCCCATGATCTGGAGCTCCATAGAAATCAAGTACCTGATGATGAATGTATCTTTCCTTTATCTATAATTGTGACCATATAATCTGTTTGGGTCAAAAATAATGACTCAAATAGGGTGTGAGAAAAATCCTAGTAGGCAACCACCATGAGATCTATGCCTAACTGTCAGTGGGTATATATAGTGGGTAATAATGGAAATAAATCAAATAAACTAAGTGTATAAAAAAGTAACCAATTCTATAGTTTATATTTACATTCATTAGCATTTAATGTTCATCATTTAATCAAGTAAGTATCACAAACTAGTTTCTTAGAATACTACCTAATAAGACCAAATCCAAGCTTATTCTTTGTCTTGGTAGACACATCACAACATTCAATATTTTCATTAATCCTCTGGGAAGCTCACACAGTCAAACCCCTCTAACCAAATAGTGAAAACAAAGGCAAATACACTCTGAGGAATCACTCACCATTAATTCCCCCAATGGTTTTTCCATAATAGTTACATACTCTCTGGGAAAGCACTCAATGTCAATTCCCCATGTGGTCTCATAATGTAATCTATTGACACTTTGAGGGAGCACTCACCGTGAATCCACCATGTGGTCTCGTAGCGTGAAATATAACAGACACTTTGAAGAAGCACTCAACATCAATTCCCCCTATGGTCCAACTACACTAGGTTCTCACAGCCATGTGTAATTCAACTGTGTATATACGATATCAACCAGCCCAAAGTAATCTCAACTACTACATGGATAAAGAATTCAAATGCATATCACACAAATTTATTAAGCAGCAAAAGACAATAAGTTCTATCCTATCAAGAAAGGCATGGAAACAATGTCTTCCTCATAGGCAACCTAGACCAAATAACCCTAAACAGTCAAACAAGAAAAAGAACCCATGGGGTGTACCTTAAACATGAAATTTCATGTAATATCACATCAAAAAACCATTAATACAACAAAAAATATAAGGATGATAAAACATGACTCAATTTCCTTAAACCTAAATACCCGAAGCATGGGTAATCGACACTTTGGCCTATAAAACTCAAAGATAACCAACAAAAGGCAGCATACCACCTACCTCGATGATGTACAATGAACACTCTCTAAAGTCGGCCCTTGAATCAGCCTAGAATGATGTAGATATAAAAAACCATAAAAAATGGTTAACATTGAATAACTCAAGTGAGAGAATAAATCAGGAGGAGAGGCTCTTGAATAAGGAATAACTCACTGAGGTGATTCTAATGCAACCGATGGTGTTTGATTCAGACAATGGATGAAGGATTGGCGGCTCATAGAAGAATCAGTGATTTTGTACACACCTTTGAAAGTTATAGCCAGAAGAAGACGGATATGCAGGTTAGATGTGACCCTGGCCTGATAAATAAATTAAAAGACAAATTACATGGTGTGTACTATTAATGAACATGTCGTGTATTTTCCACAACCATCCCCCAAAATTAGCGATTAACCATGTCACCCCACACATCCATGTCTCAGCCGTTATGCGGCCAGTACACGGCTACCCGCATGAACCTAGTACATGAAATGTAATCCTAAGTACATGGTGTGTACATCTAAAATATGAAAAAACTCCCCTTTTTCTGAAAAAAATCCCAAAATCATGATCCATACCTAAAAATAAGATTTGGGTTCTTACAAACTTCCCCCCTTAAAGAAATTCATCCCCAAATTTCCATAACAAGGAGGTGTAGAAGAACCCTTGAATAGCTCTGGCCACTATGATCGCACACCAGTCTCCCTCTCCCATGTATCATCCTATACTTGCCTCTACTGCCATAACACCCATACTAGAGGAATAAACCAACCATGAAGTACCTTTGGGCTTCGATCAATAATCTGGATTGGATACTCTTTGAACGATATGTCCACCTCCAACTCACCCTCCTCGGGTTGAAAAAAATGAGATGTTTCTGAGAAGTAATGTCGTAAATAAGAAACATGGAAGATGTCATGCATAACTCGGTAACTATGAGGTATCTACATCCGATAGGAAACTGGGCCGACTCTCTCCAAAACCTCAAACAACCTGACATATCTCGGTGAAATCTTTCCCTGTCTCCTAATCATCCTGTGTCCCAATCTCGTTGTAACATGTAAGAAAACCTAATCTTCAACCTCAAACTCCATAGGTCATATCTGTTTATCAAAATAATAATTATTGTGAGACTGTGTAGTGGCCATCATCTTTTGAATCAACTCCACTTGCTCAGTGGTCTCCTAGACAAGACGAGGTCCCAACATAGATGCCTATTCTGCGTCCAGCCAACATAGGGGTAATCGGCATGACCTATCATACAAAGACTCATAAGGTACCATCTGAATCATCACCTGAAAACTTTTATTGTAGGAAAAATCCACCAGAGGTTTTTGATTCTCCCAAGAACATCCAAAATCTAGGAAACATGCTCAGAGCATGTCCTCTAACACTTGAATCGTGTGTTCTGACTAGCCATTTATCTCTGGATGGTGAGATGTATTCAGAAGTACATGTGTACCCAAAGCCTTCTATATCCCCTACCAGATATGTAAAGTAAAGCGGGAATCCTTTTTTGAAATGATAGAGTGAGGAACTGTTGGGAAAAAATCCCTCAAGGTATCATTGAAGCATTTTTGAGGTGATTGTGTTTGTTGAAAAAGTAGACATCTGAGTAGTGATTGTTGACAAAGCAAAACAATGACATACAAATTTGTTGACAAAGAGGATTTCATGGTGGAATGTCGAGTTCAAGAGCTGAGGTCAACGATCCATATTTGATTCAAGAACGTCGATAAAAGGAATGGATGATCTGGAGGCGGTACAAAAGATCAGATACAAGGTGGCGCCGTTTTCCAGTGTTTGCCAAATTTTTGGGCCTGAAAATCGGCAAATGAAGAAAATTGTTTTTGGCAAAGGGACTTGCGCGCCGTGAACTTGGTGTATAGGAAACCTGCGCACCATATTTTTTTCAAGATCAGAATATCAAAATATGGCTAAGGAAATAGGTTCGCGCAAGTTTGGGAGTTGGTCGCGCAAGTGTCCAAAAGGATAGAAGACTTGTGTGCCGAAACTGGGTCGCGCAGGTGACTTGCGTGCCGTCGCGTAGGGTGGTCAGATTGCCTATAAATACTGGAACACCCCTCCTCATTCTTCACTGGAGTTCAACTCAGAGCTCCCGTCGCGCAGGTGTGGTGGTCGCGCAAGTGATGTGTGTGGTCGCGCAGGTGGGACTTGCGCGCCAGTGGTTGAAGTTGTGCGCTGGTGTTAGAAGTTGCGCGCCGGTTTGCAGTTGCGCGCCAATAGTGGTTTGGGTGTAAAAGGAAGAGAGTCGCGCAAGTTTGGAGTTGAGGAATCTTGTGTCGTGCAAGTGTCAGAGGAGGACTTGCGCGCCCTTTGTGACTTGCGCGCCGATACTTGCGCGCCAAGATTGACTTGCGCGCCAAGTAAGGTTTGCTCCAGCAGTGGTTTTCGGGCTGCGTGGAAGTTGGTACATTGCCCGATACCTTTGGTGCAAAGAGATATTCATCTACGGGTAAAAGTTGAACTTCAACAGAGCATCTACATACAGGGGAAGATGCATTCATTCATGCAAATGAAGAGACCTACTGGTCTATAAACTCTGAGTGGATTCCCTTCTAGAGCAGTGAGCTTAGGAAGAGGAAGTAGGTGATCCTCTCCACCGGCAGTGATCCAGAGAGAGAGAAACAGGGAGTGACCCTTGGGAAAGCAGTGAGCTGACCCTAAACCTTGTATAGGCAGTGATCCTGGGCATATAAGTGATCTAGCCCGAACATTGTAATCCACAGCTAGTGAAGTCTAGTGGAATTTGGTACGAACCGGCAACTTGTCGGCGTATGCTCCTTGGACATAGCCCTTAGCGGTGAACCAAGTAAAAATCTCTGTGTCTGCCTGCTTACTTTCCTGCATTGCATTCAAAGCATCATCATCAGGTAAAGGAGACAAGTGATCACAGTAACCACACAAACGCAAACAAAGTGACCCTTGTAACAAAGAGGTCAAGATCCAGTGGGGCAGAAAGAACTTTGAAAAAGAATATCCATACCCTGATTCACCCCCCCTCTCAGGGTATATAGGCCCCTATTGGCCCTAACAATTGGTATCAGAGGGAAGGTTGCTGTTATCAGATTTGTTTGCTCCGACTTGGTATAGTCGATCTGTGTGCCATGGCAAAGGGAAAAACATCAAAGAAGAAGCAGAAGTCAGGTAGTATTCCTCAGCGTGGAAGTGTGTATGGAAAAAGTGTGATTCAATTAAAAGAAAAAAACGGCTTACTGAAGGAAGGTCTGGATGAATCTGACAGGGAAATGATTGATTCACTCAATCATGATGTTGGAATGAGTGAAGTAGATGAGCATCAGAGTGATGCTGAAATAGAAGAAGAAATTGAAGGAAGAATAGATATGCGAGCTGAGTTGGAGGCTTCTCTTGAGGAGATAGATGTTTGGAGAGCAAAAACAAAGAAATCCAACAAAGTTGTTCACGATGACAAACTCTATATGCAACAGCAGGAAGAAGAGAAGTCTGAGTTGATGGAAGAAATTGAGAAACTCAAGTTATCAACACGAGAGAACTCAGAATCAGTTAGTGAGTATAAGATTAAGATTGAAGAACAAAAAATGGAGATCGATGGCTTGAATAGAAAAGTGAAAGATCAATTCAAAAGCATCGAAGAACCTAATATTTCAAGTGACGTTGGAAACACTGAAGAAGCCAAATCTAAAGATATCTGGATCAAGGGGTTGGAGATTGAGGTCAACAAGCTAAAAGGCTTAAATCAAAGGCTTATTGATATAGTTACTGACCTAACAGAGAAGAATGATTCACATACTGAAGAGCTGCAGAAGATGGCTAGAATGAAAGGAAAACAAAAGGCTGGTGATTATGAAGAGAGTCAAAAGACAGATGAAGCACATAATCTTAAAACCAGAAATAATGATCTAGCAGCACAGTTGTCTGCAGAGGTTCAGAAGAATCAAAGGCTACAATAAGAAAATGCATATTGCTCTGACTCTGTCACTCAAGAAAAATTGAAGTTAAAGGAGAAAAATGACATGGTTGATAAGCTAAAGTATGAACTGGAAGATGAGGTGAGTAGAGGGAAGCTTCTCAAGGAAGAACTTGATGTCCAACTTGAATCAAGGTATATGAAGATTCAAAAGTTGGTAGAAGAGCTAGAATCAGTCAAGCAGGAAATAGAGAAGTCTAAATCCAAAGGTAAGCCCAAATTGAAGGATGCACTGCACTTCCTATTTGATCATCCTTCGACAGGTGATGATAAAATGAAAAGAAAATATGATATTTCTGAAGAGAAACAACAGAATATTTTCTCAGCTCAAAGACTAGCATATTTCGGAAAAGCTGGTATTGGATTTGATGAATCACCTCCCATGCATGATAAGAAGAGAGCCGTGAACAGTTCTTGGAGTGGAGAAAAACCTGTAGGTGCTGGAGATAGGCCTAAGAGGTCAGTTACAAAAAGAAGTGACGACATGTGCTATTTCTGTGGGATTCATGGCCACACATCAAGCTTCTGTCCAGAGGCTCAGGAATACATTTCGTATTGTGAAAACAGAAAATGTACAAAATCTGAGAATAAGATGAAGCGTCATGAGAAATCAGAAAGAAGAGTCTCTCAAAGGAAAGCATTTGTTAAATGCTATTACTGTGGAAGAATGAGACACACCATGAGTATGTGTCAGGAAGCTCAGAAGCTCAATTTCAGAGGAAGAACTCAAGCTACATCAACATCTCGACATAGAAATGATGAAATGAGGTATGTCTTTGATGGAAGATGTTTCATATGTTCTGATCATGGGCATTTGGCCAGACAGTGTAGAAAGAAGAAGGCAGGGAAGGAAAAGGAACGTCAAAGTAGATTCCTCACTCCAGTGGTGTCTAATGAGAAATCGTACACTGGAAGACAATGTGGTAAATTGGAAAATAGGCATAGAGCCTCAGGGGAATTACATGGAGCTGAACGAAAAGTGTATCAGTCACCTCCTCTGTCACACTCACAACTGCCCCCTAAGAAAGAACATGAACAAATCTGGAAGAAAAAGGGAGGAAATGATACAGCTGTGAGTAAGAAGAATGGACGTTCAGTGTAGGACCCACCACCAATGAAAAATAGGGTGGTGACTCAAGCATCTGATAAAATAAAGATGAACAAAGAACATATTGAAAAATTCTCATGTCGCGTTTCTCAGCGAGAAGTGAAGGAAAGAGGAAGACCCCTACGATGGGAGAAGAAGAAAGGGAAGATGCCAAACAGAGAGGTTCCTACTCAGAGAAATAATCAAGGAAAATGGAATTTTGATAGAACCTCAAAGAAGGAAATGTGTACTAGCGGGTTTATACCCCAGGCGGTGAGGAAGGCCGAGCCTACCAAATCTACATATCAGAAAAAGGCTCAAAATGTAGGCAATGAATGCCTAGTCATATGGCCAGAACAGTTGAAGTTGGCTAGGTAGCTGGAGGAAGAATGAAAAGAGTGTGATGCCCTACAAGAAAGAATCAATGGGTTGACCCATCAGGATCAACCACAATCCTCATCTTGAGGAGTCCAGAAGGAAATCCCCTCTCCCTATGTATATAAATGCTATTAACTGATGATTGATGTGTTTCAGGTTTTAGGGAGATACGATCCAAGGGGAAGTGGCATCTAAGGATGCGAAGTGGAGATCTGATATGCTCTACAGGTTCAATTGATTAAAATCAGGAACCAGGGATGAAGAAGAAAAGATGCAACTGAGCACAGTTAAAAGTGATTGTGTTATTAGCTTTATCTCTTGTTTCCTACACCGAGTTCCAACTCAGTAGGCTTAGAGATTTTGTTAATGGCTCAATGAGGAGTGCCAGATTAGTATAAATGTTGCACGTGGAGAAGAATGGTTATGGGTCTCTACCATTGGGCCTTACAGATAGAAGTGTTGTGTAACACTGGGGGAGCATTCAACAACAAAATCAGATGCCAGATCCATCAAGTAAATAATTGGATGACCCAGCTCAAGTGTTGTCTATCGAGAGAAGACATACTATGGGAGAAGCAGCAGTGATCAAGCATTTCATGCTTATTTATTTTGATCTAACATTGTGGTATCAGCTGACTGTTTTCAGGATACCAAGAAGCTGCGAGAAGTAGTGGAAAGAAATGAAGCCACTGAAGAATGAGTCAGTGAACAATTTCTTGACAAATGTGTTGAAAAGGAAAGCAATAAAGGGGGAGCATAAGTAACTAATGCTGATTTAGAAAAGAAGAATCTTCATCTGCACAATAGTCAAAGAATCGAGATGAGATTGACATGCAGAATATCATTGGTGATTAGTCATCTCTAGCTCAGACAAAGAGAATGGTGATGAGAAATTTGCACTAGTTGCAAGGCAGGAGACAATCAGATTATTCCTAGCCATTGCAGTGCAAAGAAAGTTCAAAGTGGTTTAGATGAATGTCAAATCTGTATTTCGCAATGGGGTTCCGAAAGAAGAAGTTCATATTGAGAATCCAAATGGTTTTCTCATTCATGAATATGAGAATAAGGTTTGTCGACTGTAGAAGGCATTGTATGGGATAAAACAAGAACTGAGAGCATAATACTGAAGGCTTGATCAATATTTTTAGCATCTTAGTTTCCAGCATGGAGAAAAGCCAAGGAAATGAAGACTCCAGTTTCTACTCGGATGAAATCATCAAAAAATGACAGTGGCAGGGAAGTTAATATCACTGAATACAGGCAAATCATTGGAAGCTTATTGTACTTAACTGCGAAATGGCCTGACATTGTTTTCGCCACATGCCATGCAGCAAGATATCAGAGCAATCCCAAGGAAAGCCACATGCTTGTAGTGAAAAGAATACATTGGTATATATAGGGTGCAGTGGATTTCGGCCTGACATATACTGACAAATCTGATACAGAGTTATTGGGATATACTGATGCAGACTGGTCCGGTTCAGCAGATGATAGAAAATCAACGTCAAGTGGTGCAAGCTATCATGGTGGATTGTGTATTTCTAGGATTAGCTAGAAGCAAGATTGCATTTCATTGAGCACCGTAGAAGCTGAGTATATTGCGGCCATTCAAGCATGCACACAATTATTGTCGATGAAACAGCAGCTTGAAGATATGGGAGTTGAAGTGAAGTCTCCGATCGGAATTCAGTGTGATAACTCAAGTGCTATAAATCTTAGTAAAAATCCCGTCCATCATTCACGGACAAAGCACATTGAGATAAAGTATCATTTTATCAAGGAGAAAGTTGATCAGGGAATCGTGAAGTTGGAGTACGTGCCTACAGAACTACAAGTTGCAGACATTATGACAAAGGTCTTACCCAAGGAAGTGTTTGAGAGACATCGACTGGCTCTGGGATTTCAGTCAACTCCCCGCACTTGAAAGAGTGTGGATGTGGGACCCCCCCATCTCCCCGAGGTATGATGTGTTTTTCCCTAATATGATGATATGTGTTCTCTACTATGTTACAGACTACCAAGGAGTGTCCTTTGGGTTCGTTGACAAAGGGGGAGAAGATAGTGATTGTTCAAAGGGGAGACAGTGCAGAGATTTGATAAATCATAATTGATACGGGGAGAAGCTGACAGGTGGAGCAGCCAGAAAGGGGGAGTAATGAGAAAGGGGGAGTGTATTAAATCTAACGATGCTAGAAGTGATCGATCAAAGAATAGATATCACGACAACTGAGGATCATGATAAAAGCAGAAGAGTGGGGTTGGAAAGTGGTGAGACTATTTCCAAACCAAAAATTGGTCTTCCAACAAATCCATCAACAATTGGTATCAGTTTAGTACAAATTGGTATCAGTTTGGTGTCAACAGTGGATGTCAGAGATGAAGTGATTCATTGATTAACTTTTCATTTACTCTTGTTTCTCACGCCGAGCAGTGCTCATGTGGGCTTAGAGTATGTGTTGAGTAAATCCTTGATCGCTATCAGAATCGCAATGAGGCGAATGGAGGCTGAAGAATCAATGACGTATCTTTGTTTTGGAAGAGTTGTCAACAAACCCAAAGGGGGATATTGTTGGGCAAAAATCCCTCAAGGTATCATTGAAGCATTTTTGAGGTGATTGTGTTTGTTGACAAAGTAGACATCTGAGTAGTGATTGTTGACAAAGCAAAACAATGACATACAAATTTGTTGACAAAGAGGATTTCATGGTGGAATGTCGAGTTCAAGAGTTGAGGTCAACGATCCATATTTGATTCAAGAACGTCGATAAAAGGAATGGATGATCTGGAGGCGGTACAAAAGATCAGATACAAGGTGGCGCCGTTTTCCAGTGTTTGCCAAATTTTTGGGCCTGAAAATCGGCAAATGAAGAAAATTGTTTTTGGCAAAGGGACTTGCGCGCCGTGAACTTGGTGTATAGGAAACTTGCGCGCCATATGTTTTTCAAGATCAGAATATCAAAATATGGCTAAGGAAATAGGTTCGCGCAAGTTTGGGAGTTGGTCGCGCAAGTGTCCAAAAGGATAGAAGACTTGCGCGCCGAAACTGGGTCGTGCAGGTGACTTGCGCGCCGTCGCGTAGGGTGGTCAGATTGCCTATAAATACTGGACCACCCCTCCTCATTATTCACTGGAGTTCAACTCAGATCTCCCGTCGCGCAGGTGTGGTGGTCGTGCAAGTGGTGTGTGTGGTCGCGCAGGTGGGACTTGCGCGCCAGTGGTTGAAGTTGTGCGACAGTGTTAGAAGTTGCGCGCTGGTTTGCAGTTGCGCGCCAATAGTGGTTTGGGCGTAAAAGGAAGAGAGTCGCGCAAGTTTGGAGTTGAGGAAGCTTGTGTCACGCAAGTGTCAGAGGAGGACTTGCGCGCCCGTTGTGATTTGCGCGCCGATACTTGCGCGCCAAGATTGACTTGCACGCCAAGTAAGGTTTGCTCCAGCAGTGGTTTTTGGGCTGTGTGGAAGTTGTTACATTGCCCGATACCTTCGGTGCAAATAGATATTCATCTACGGGTGAAAGTTGAACTTCAACAGAGCATCTACATACAGGGGAAGATGCATTCATTCATGCAAATTAAGAGACCTACTGGTCTATAAACTGTGAGTGGATTCCCTTCTGGAGCAGTGAGCTTAGGAAGAGGAAGTAGGTGATCCTCTCCACCGGCAGTGAGCCAGAGAGAGAGAAACAGGGAGTGACCCTTGGGAAAGCAGTGAGCTGACCCTAAACCTTGTATAGGCAGTGAGCCTGGGCATAGAAGTGATCTATCCCGAACATTGTAATCCACAGCTAGTGAAGTCTAGTGGAATTTGGTACGAACCGGCAACTTGTCGGCGTATGCTCCTTGGACGTAGCCCTTAGCGGTGAACCAAGTAAAAATCTCTGTGTCTGCCTGCTTACTTTCCTGCATTGCATTCAAAGCATCATCATCAAGTAAAGGAGACAAGTGATCACAGTAACCACACCAACGCAAACAAAGTGACCCTTGTAACAAAGAGGTCAAGATCCAGTGGGGCAGAAAGAACTTTGAAAAAGAATATCCATACCCTGATTCACCCCCCCTCTCAGGGTATATAGGCCCCTATTGGCCCTAACAGGAACCCCATGAAAACATACAATCTATCTAATATACAACCTTCCAATCTCATCAACACATAAGGTCTCCTTGATCGGTAAACATTGTGAAACATTTTTTATTCTGCTAATGGAAACCCAAACTGCATCATTCCTTTGAGGTGACCTTGGTAAACCTGTCTTGAAATCTATCGCGACATCATTCCACTTCCCCTCGGGAATGGGTAACTGCTGTAAAATCCCCGCGGATAGTTGATTCTCTTCTTTCACCTGCTGGCAGGTGGAAATTCTTATAAAAACCCAGAAACATCCCTCTTTATACCTGGACACCAGTATTGTTGGTGTAGATCTCAATAAATCTTGGTGACCCCAGGATGAACTGCCCAAACTGAGGAATGAAAATCCCATATATGGTCCTCCTATATTTCTGCTAACACCCATACACGTCCATGGAAATGTAAGACATCATTCTCACCTACAGTCAACCCAGGAGTAGGCTCCTCTCCTGACACACTATCCTACATGAATAGGCCCTATGAATCTGATAGATGTCTTATTCACAGTCGATCTAGAAGATTAGAGGTAACAAATATAGAATAAAGAAACATCTTCCACTGTCTTTCCTGCACCTCCAAATGCATCTCATAGAACAGATCAATAAGCTTCCACTCACTACTAGACTCATGAACTTCCTATATCTGAGTCCTCCTACTCAATGCAACATCCACTACATTTTCTTTACCATTAAATTAGGCAATCTCAAAGTAAAAAGACTGAAGGAACTCATCCCACCTTCGCTGTCTCAAATTTAGATCATGCTGAGTAAAGATATACTTGAGACTTTTTTTTGTCAGTGAACACCACAAAATGCTTTCCCAAAAGATAATGTCTCAAAAAACATAAAGCATTCACAATGACAGCTAACTCGAGATCATGTGTCAGGTAATTCCTCTCGTGTGGCCTCAATTTCCAAGAATCATACGCAATATCTCCTTCCCCTTGCATAAGCACTGCTCCCATCCTGATACCTGACGCATCATAGAAAATAGTATAACTCTTTTCTGACTCTAGAAAAATTAGTATCGGTGCTGAATTCAACCTACCTTTCATATCCTAAAAGGATGAATCGTAAGAATCTATCTACAAGTACTTTGTACCCTTATTAGTCAGACCTATCAGTGGAATTTCTAAGCCTGAAAAGTCTTGTATAAAATGCTTGTAGTAACCTGAGATCCATAAAAAAATCCATACCTCAAAGATGTTCCTCAGCTGCTCCTAGGAAAATACTGCTCTCACTTTCTCTGGGTCTACTGATAGTCCTGTCTCTAAGATGACATGACTGAGGAAGTAAATCTGGTCCATCCAAAATGTGTCATTTTGAGATATTAGCATATAAATGATCCTCTGTCAGTGTAATAAAAACAATTTCAAGATGGATGGCATGGTTGTTTCGAGTTTGAGAGTGCACCATGATATTTTCCATGAAGACTACCACTAATGAATCCAAGTAAGGATGGAACATTTGGTTCATCAGTTCCATGAAAACTTTTGGCACGTTCGTGAGACTGAACGGCATAACCACATACTCGTATAGACCATACCTACTCCAAAAGGTTGTAATAGGTATATTTGATGGTCTAACATGAAACTGATGATAACTATATCTCAATTCAATATTTGAGAACACATGGGATCCTCTAAGTTGATCAAGGAGATCATCAATTCATAGTATGGGATATAGGTTATTGACCATCAACTGGTTCATCTTCCGATAATCCACACAAAGTTTGAGGGTACCATATTCCTTCTTTACAAACCATAAAGGTGAACCCCATAGAGGAGTACTTGGTCGGATGAAATAATTTTCCTGTAACTCCTCTAACTACTGCTTGAGCTCTTTCATCTCTGGTGTAGCCATCTAATAAGGATTAATGGACACTGGTGCAACCCCTAGCACAAGATCAATAGAAAAGTATACCTCTCTCTCTAGAGAAAAACCTAAAAAGTCGTCTGAAAAAACATCCAGAAAAGGACAGACCACTAAAGGAAAATCCTTCTGAGAATTCCCCTAGTCATGAATATATAGACTAAAAATCTGGGCTATAACACCTCTAAACCCATGATGCTCGAGTCCATCTCTACTCGCCTGTACATACCATTCACCCTTATATTGAAACAATTCGCCCATGGTGATGTGAAACTCACCCTTATATGAAAGAAAATTTTAACAGCCTAGAAGGAAACTAACCAATTCATTTAGAGAATGATGTCATAGCCTATCATCTCTAAGAAAAAAAGGTCCCATAAGAAGTGATACCCACCAACCTCAAAAGGTCACTCCTTGCACTGATGTACACTAACTATTCTAATCCCCAACGGAGTGTCCATCATCATGATATCAACAGAAGTAAAGATGAAGATCCAAAGGATATCCACAATAAGCACAAATATAAAGCTATGGGAAGCCCCTGTATCGAAAATAAAAGAAGCTAAAACTGAGGTAACCAAAATCATACCTCTAACCATAGAGGGTCTGCGATCCTGCTCCTATTGGATCTGCTCCATCAAAAAAGCCTGACCTACACCATGACCCTATGAAGATGTCTTTGATCCCTAAGATGATCCACTCTAGGGCTATAAAAAACCTTGTGTTTGACCACTGCAGCCACAAACACCACCTCGGCCTGAATGGACTGAAGAACTCCAGCCCCCAGTTTGATGTCGAACTGGTGGTCCTACTATGGTACAAGGTGTCAAAATAGATCCTCCCTCACTAGTTGATATAAGGTGGGAATTGAAAAAACACTGAAGATGTCCTAATTTGCCACAATATCGGCACTCAACTGGGTCTCTCAGGCATTAAGGTTTCTTATATCCTCTATTCTGACACTGGTAGTACACCACCTGGATACCTGAATGAAAATTGCACCTACTCATATCTCCACGCATAGACTCCCTATGGAGATTCCTACTATTAGTTGGAAGAGTACTAAATCTGGATGCTAAACTGCCCTAGACCATAGATCTAGAATTCCATTAGGTTGTGCTCGGTGATTAGTGACTAGTTGACTATAGAAGTTATGGAATTCAACCTGAAGATGTTCACCTTAGATCAGATGTCATTCCTGAGACCATCATCAAACATCCTCACCAAAAATAACTCATCACCCCCTAGAATGTGTGTGAAGAACTACAGATCTATGAAGTAAGAAGAATACTCCATGAATGAGAGGGTACCATGATCCAAACTCAGGAACTCTCAGGATCAGTCAGCCTTCAAGGTCTTCGGGTAGAAGTAGTCATAGAAGGTCTACTGGAACTCATCCCAAGCCATAACCCAATGACATCCCGCCTGTGATATCACTTCCCACCATATATTAAAGGAATCATGTAGCATGTACATATTGAGCTTCACCCTCATCTCTGGAGGAATCTCGAGATGCTCGAAGATAGACAACATGGGTTCTACCCATGACTCTGTTGCTTAAGGTCCTCCATCCCTTAAGAAAGTGGGAGGATGATACTCTTGAGAAACCCACGTCAACTCTACCATAGACGGGGTAAGATGCAGTGCTCCATATAAAGTATACAACATCCTCATTAATCCATCTCATAATTTTGCATCAGCACCTGTGTCCGGTGTAACCACTAGTTCCAATATGGGTACGATGGTAGGATTGGCTAGTAGTCCCTGATCTACCACTTCCGGTGTCTGATTGTTTCCCTATATTTAGCATACAACCGGAGGATGTCTCAATGGAATGGCTCTACAAGTTCAAGCACACACCTCATTTCAAGATTATCAAGGTTGAAATATTATAAGTGTAAGAAAGGAGAAGGATAATAAAACATTCATGTTTTTCAAAACAGGGTTACACGACATGTATACTCTCCACAAAGCGTGTTCCCTTGGGTTACAACATGGGCGTGTACCTATGCTAACCTAGTCATGTAACACCCATACACAAGGTGTGTTCTCTTTGAGACACGTCTTGTACTTGAATCATTACCCCTACCTGAGTTTCTCTACACAACTAAACATACGGTTCCTTCCTAGGTAACACTGCATGGTGTGTTCACCCTAGACATAGTGTGTACCCATTAAGTTATAACCACCCGTGTTGTTAGTCACATGGTCAGTGACATGGTCGATTATACACTGTGTGCAAGAATGGAACACTGCATTTGCAACCTAAGTTTCATCCAACCATGTTGTTGGTCACATGACTGGATACATAGATCTTACAACATGGCGTGTACTCCAAGTACACGATGTGTGTCACCAAACATTTCCCAACCCTGTGTCTCTGCTCACACAGTTAGTCACAGAGATAAGGACTACACGATGTGTATATAGAGTACATGATGTGTACTTAAGAAAAACATTTTCTTCCCAAACAGAAAGATACATGGCGTTTATTCATCCACACACACCATGTATTATGGATTTTTCTGGACAGTAAACCTCATAAACTACTCTGGAACCCCATAAAAATACTAAAACCAGAATTGAAGTGCCAAATTATGGTATTTGGGGGCCCATACTCCCCATGAATCAAATATTGGAATCATATTCATGTATATCACAATGTATAATAGTGCAATCAATCACATGATCCACCAAATTCCGATCCAAGAGGGCTCATAACACCTCAGAGACCAAAGTTTGGTGCCCATTCAAATGAAACAGTCAATTTTACAATACCCTATGAAAATAGTAGGTATTCTATTATTAAATCTATCAAAATAGCATGCATATCTATCATAACATATATCACAACAATATGCAATCAGTAATTTACCCTTAATGGCATGACAAGAATGCATGAAATGTGATCCCTATCAAGTGCCTATATGATGCATGAGATGGCATACCATCATCTCATAAGGTTGAAACTGAAATAGAATCTCAATGATATATATCATAATAACAAAAAACATGTGTATCACCCAATGGTGAAATCAAATCAACTGTAACAATTGAAAAATCAGAAAAATTGCAATATTTGAGGTATATTTGATTTTCCCTATACACGGTTTAGCTACTCCTGGACACAACTTATTACCAAATACCTATTCCTTCCTATTCCAATCTATTGGATCCAAATAGTAAGAAAAAGAAGAAAAGAACCTCATATGACACCACTTTGTAACGTCTCAGTTCCAGGTGTCGCCCAAAGGTGCCCCATACCTGGTTGTTCACATGGCCTCAAGTGAATTTCCCCGAAATCCAGAAGCTACTGACTAGCAGCGAGGGCCTTGGGTGTGATAGTGGGAAAACTATTCCATCATTGGAAGAATATGAACAATAGAATAAAAAATAATGTGTAGTAGCGGAAGTAGTAATACCATGCAACAAGTAAATAGTGGAGGGAAAAAAGTAAATAAACAACTAGAGAACATATATAAATGATGCATTTCACATATGTCTTGGAAAGCATCCAAACATGTCACAATGATGGAAATAAAATACGAAACCAAAGTAAAAAAAGAAAACAAATAAATTTAGTGGCATCACAAGCCTTGACTTGGTCCCATGCTCTCCAGCTTCAAAGCAATCAAGCACCTGATAACAAAGGGGGATTTACCTTATCTATACTCGCAACTATATAATCTAATTGGGTCAAAAAGTATGACCCAAATAGGGCATGAGGTGAATCCAAATAGGCATCCACCACAGGATCTATGCCTAACTATTAGTGAGTATATATAGAAGGTAATAATGGAAATGCAGCAAAGAAACTAGGAGTGCACAGAGGTAACAAATCCTACAGTTTTCATTTACATTCATTGGTATTTAATGTTCATCATTTAATCATGTAAGTATCAGAAATAGGTATCTCATAATATTACCTAATAGGATCGAATACAAGCTTGTTCTTTGTCTTGGAAGGCACATCACAACATTGAATATTTACATTAACCCTATGGGTAGCTCACACAGTCTAATCCCTCTGCCCAAATAATGAAAACAAAGGCAAAGACATTCTGAGGAGGAACTCACCATCAATTACCCCTATGGTCTTTCCAAAATAACTATAGACTCTCGGGGGGCGTACTCAATGTCAATTACCCCTGTGGTCTCATAATTTAATCAATAAACACTCCAAGGGAGCACTAACCGTAAATCCCCTTGTGGTATTGTAACATGAAATATAACAGACACTCTGAGAAAGCACTCAACATCAATTCCCCTATGGTCCAACTACACCATGTTATCATACCCATGTGCAATTAAAGCGTGAATATAAAATATCAAACACCATAAAGTAATATAAACTACTACATGGATAAACAATTACAATGCATATCACAAGAATTTAACAAGTAGAAAAAGACAATCAGTTCCATCCTATCAAGAAAGGCAAGGAAACAAGGTCTGCCACATAGGAAACCTGGACCAAATAGACCTAAACATTCAAAAAAGGAAAATCATCCATGGGGTGTCCCTTAAACATGAAATTTCACATAGTATCACATCAAAAAACCCTTAATCCAACAAACATTCTAAGGTATATAAAACATGGTTCAATTTCCTTCACCTGAAATACCCAAAGCTTGGGTAATCAGCACATGGGCCTCTAAAACTCAAAGACAACCAAAAAAAGGTAGAAAACCACCTACCTCGATGATGTATGAGAAAAACTCTCGAACATTGTAATGCCCTAACCCCAGTTACCTAGAGTCGGTGCATTATTACATAACATTGGCATGATCACAAGAAAGATCAAATCTCGAAAGACCGATTGGTTTAGTAGCCTTGGAAACACTAGATATATTCATAAAGTTTTACATTACATCATCAAGTGAAAAAATACTACAACAACATATTGTCTCCATAGTCCACACTATTATCCCCTCATAATATCCCTGCAGGTCATTCATAATTTACTTCTTCACATCCTGGGAAAAATAAAACATAGAAAAGGGGTGAGCTCAAATGCCCAGTAAGGATAACAATATAGCAGAAAATTTCATAAACAAGAATAAACATTTAAGGCAGTGTATAACTAAAACAAAACCCTTTTAAACTTAAACTTAAACATAGTATGGAAAAAATAAAATGAAATAATGCCGTTTACTTATTCACATGGATATTCTACTAATCGAATAATCAAATGCAATATCAATAACCACTTTCATAATGATGGAATGCATAATTCCAGATTATCATAACCACATAGCCAAGGCCTCGTGCCAAGACTAAAAATAAGATTTTGTCAAGGCCTTCTGCCAAGACACTAGTTTGTCCCATGAGACCTACCGATGCATCGAGGAGCTATAGAAGGCTCCACCCGTCATATATTAAGTCCAATGAATTCCCATATGAAAAGGTTTAAACATAAAATAAACATTCGTATTAAAACTAGAAAATGAAATGTAAATACTTCATCCATAAACCATGAATGGTATAAAAATAACACATCCATAGTCAAACATATCACAAAACTTTCAATACAATATAGAAGTTTTGTATCATAATAAATCAACATCAAATAAGCGTAAAATCCATCAAAGGATGTTGACATAGATGAAATCAAAACTATTTTTAGAGAAATATCTCTTTCTATTTTGAAATCATTTAAGAGTCATATATTTATGAAATAAAACATTTTCATTTAAAATATTCTTATAATCTTGTAAGGGAAGCTTCGATGATTTTATAACGGCGGAAAATAACCACACTCATCGTTTAAGTTAAAAAAAACATTCTTACCTTAATTCTGTCGAAAAGGTTAAAAAGCACCTTGTTTGGAAAATGACAGAAAGATTCCTTTATAAAAATCTTATAAAAAGTCAAACAAGTGTATAAATGACTTTAAACCATATTATATTAAATATTAAAAATGTTTTGAAATACATTTTTAAGAAACATGGATGTGAATGATAAAGAGATCCCAGTAGATTATTACGTATAAACAACCTCGGATAATGAAGAGATTGTGAAATAACCCTTACCTTGTACTTTTCCTTGGTTGGGGTAGGTTAACCTAGTATATAATGGTGAAAAAATTGTTATTAAATTATACAAGAATCATATACATTAATATGATATCATATATGGTCTCTTAACATTGCTTTGTTAATAATATCTTAGATTTATCGTTGTTTTGGGTGTTAAATTACTTGTTTTCTTTTATATGTTTTGTTATGTAAGACATGTTTATAATGGATATGTTTTATCTTAATCATATCCAGAATGATATAAAGTCCTTAAATACTATTATTAATCATCAAATGAGAATTATACTTGAATGGATACGATGGAGAATGAATCTCATCGCGTTTGTGGAAACGGTAGTCCGTACGTACGCACGAGCGACAATATCATTCTTTTGATATTAAAATAATATATAATTGGATGGTATATCATATATACAGAATCATTATCATGTTACATTTATTATTTACATGAATTACACATCATTATTATACCCATCCAAATAATAATTTATTGAATAACAATTACACCACGACGTGGAGACGGTAAGCCGTACGTACGCACGTATGGTGACATGTTATTCAAAGGATGGATAGAATAATGAATATGGTTGTACCATATTTATAATAACATCACAGTATATATATGATAATGGAGTTATTATTTTAGAATGGTAACAACAAAGGAAGAAGAAGTGGAAGAAGAAAGGAACTTGGAAAAGGGTGGTCAAATCATTACCTCTTCTTCGGGTTCTTCCTTTTGATTTGAACAAAAGGGATCCTTAGGTTTTCTTTATGATCAAACTAAGGCCTCTAGGTTGTAGTGAGGGAATTTGGGAGAGTATTTGGGCAGAGTTTGGCCGAACCAAAATGCTTTCAAGGTGTGAAGAAATGAGAAGGAGGAGTTCCCTTTTATAAGATGGGTGAGGGGCACCTTTAGAAAAACTAGAAATATTAATTTATAATAAATTTATATTCGGTTTATAATGACTCCAAAGTTGATTATTTAAAGGTTAAGGTGGTTATGGGTCTAAAACCACTTAACAAATAGAATTTAGACAGGTTTGGGTTACTATATTAACCTTATCTTTAAGTATTAACTGTAAGTTAATTAGTTTTACTTTTACAATGTCTCTTTGTATTTTTATATTATATGGTTAATAAAATTACCATATACATCCAAGAGACCCCCAAGTGGTCCATTAATGATTCACCTATCATTATTTAAGTCTCTTTGCAGAGCCTTAGATTTTTAGGAATTTAATATCAATTAATAATATAATATTTTTTTTAAAAACTCTTTTATGGAAATTTTGATACTATTCAATAATTGATTTATGTAAAAATCATAACAGAATGATTACTTAGAAAAATTTAATTAAATCAATCCTAACATGTCATATTAACCTATAAAATTAGTTTAATTCATAAAAAGTCTCAAATTATATTTATTTGGGTATTTATCATATCAATTATTCTATTTTTTCATTAATTAGGTAATTACTGCATCATCATTGTGTCATAAATAAATTAAATTATTTAATGTCTAAAAATTATAAATAAAATATAATTATGTATTAAATCTTTTTATCTTTCTAATGAATATTTATAGTCGAACATCCAACATAAATAACCCTATGTAAAAATTGTTTTTCTAAAAGATATATGCTTATGTCATTTTTGTATTCATTTTAACAAAATTAAAATAAAGTGTCCCTATCACTTACAAGTGGCACCATGGGGTACCAAAATCGACCCGAAGATGACTATGATTGAACATGTATCAAAAAATAAGGTTAGGACACGTTTTAGGGTAATTTTTTATTATTATAATATTATTTTTTAACCCTTATTTACCGAATTTACCCTTTAAACATGGTAAATAAAATATTTACCGAAGTAATTATTCAAAATGTATAAAAATAAAAGTTACCTATTTACACAATTTAAAAATCATGATTCCAAATATGGAATCCATTTTTCCAAATTCAAAACACAGAAGTGGCAGAAATTAATTTAAAATTAATTCCCGCTGTCAAAACAAAAAACGTGTTTTTAAGATATAATAAATATCAAAAGATTGATACTTGTTTATGTTCGGTTTAATTGTGAAATTATGTCCAATGACCAACATTGTAGTAAATGGTAAAAATATATTTTAAATATACTTTAAAACCACTAAAATTCATAATTTATCAATAAAAATTATTTCGATTAAAAAAGTTGTTTTTAATTAAAATTTAGTAATTTTCACTATTCATCAAAGTATTAAAGTTATCCGAAAAGTACCAAAATTTCACCTTAGGCTAAATTCAATATTCCGAATCTAAAAATGAAGTCCATTTTGAAATATAAAATATATATAATTTTAAAAAGTAGGTATTACTATTCATAACAGCTAGTTTGATCGGTTGTGGTGTGTGTTAGAACTCGATGTTGCGTACAACACACTCTATCGCATTATTCAAAGAGAAACGTACCGTAGAAGCTTGGGGTGTTACATTCTACCCTCCTTCAAATAATTTCATCCTCGAAATTTCTAGAATATTATCGCATGAAAAGACTCGTGTGGTTCTTCATCATAAGTTCCTCGGGTTCCCACGTTGCCTCTTCCATCTTATGGTTTCTCCACAAAACTTTTACCAGACGCGTCGTCTGGTTTCTCAGTACTTGTTCTCTCGTATCAAGAATCCTAACGGGATCTTCACAATAAGACAGATCGGGTTCCAGTTCTAATTCCTCATAGGTGAGTACATGTGTTGGGTCAGGCATGTAGTTCCTCAATAGAGATACGTGGAACACATCGTGAACTTTGGAGGGACTTGGCGGCATTGCCAATCGGTAAGTTACAGCCCCAATTCGTTTTAGAATTTCGAAAGGTCCGATGTACCTGGGACTCAATTTACCTTTCTTACCAAAACGTATGACTCTCTTCTATAGAGATACCTTCAGGAAAACATGATCACCGACTTGAAATTCCAAATCCTTCCTTCGATTATCGGCATAGCTCTTCTGCCTACTTTGAGATGCTTTGATGTGATTTTGGATTACCTTCACCTTTTCCATCGTTTCCTCCACCAGTTCTGGGCCTACAAGTTTTCTTTCACCAACGTCATCCCAACAGGTTGGTGTACGACATCTCTTTCCGTATAACGATTCATATGGTGCCATCTGAATACTCGAATGGAAGCTATTGTTATAAGAAAATTCTACCAAAGGTAAATATTGATCCCACATACCCTGAAAGTCAAGTGAGCAGGATCTCAACATGTCTTCTAAGGTTTGAATAGTTCATTCTGATTGTCCATCTATCTGAGGGTGGTAGGCAGTGCTCAAATGAAGTTCAGTATCCAAGGATTTCTGAAGACTCTTCCAGAATCTTGAAGTAAAACGAGGATCACGATCAGAAACAATCAATAGGGGTACTCCATGAAGTCTCACAACTTCATTAATATATAGTCTTTCTAGACATTCCAGTGGTAGATCTTCTCTTATAGCAAGAAAATGTGCTGACTTGGTAAGAAGATCAACAATAACCCATATTTCATCGTTCCTTCTAGGAGTCTTTGGTATCCCCATGACAAAGTCCATCGTAATATTGTCCCATTTCCACTCCGGTATGGGAAGAGGTTGCATGACTCCTCCAGGCAGTTGCCTTCCAACTTTCACCTATTGAAAAACCATACATCTTGACACAAAATCAGAAATCTCCCTCTTCATGTTGTCCCACCAAAAATGTTCCTTCAAATCTCTATACATTTTGGTGCTCCCAGGGTGTATAGAGAAATTGGAACTATGAGCATCATCCAGCAATTCCCTTTTTAGATCAGGTATATCGGGAACACAAAGTCTCTTCCCGAATTTCAAAATTCCATCTTCATACACAAAGTCTCTCAATCTCCCATCATTCACAACATTAATCTTCTTTTGAAATTCTTCATCATCGGTCCGAGAACTTTTAATCCTTTATAGTAAAGATGGTTTGGAAACTATTTGAAAAATCATTGATGTTTCACCTTCCCTGGTTATTCCCATGTCCATATTCACTAGATCCATGAAAATTGGATCCCTTTCAATTCTCATATTGTTCAAAACTCCAGGATCTTTTCTGCTCAAAGCATATGCCACCTTGTTTGCCTTCCCTGGGTGGTAGTGTATCTTGCAATCATAATCCTTGAGTAATTCAAGCCATCTCCTTTGCCTCATGTTGAGTTCTTTTTGTGAGAAAATATACTTCAAACTCTTGTGATCAGTATAAATCTCACATTTTTTACCATAGAGGTAGTGCCTACATATCTTCAAAGAAAATATCACAGCTGCTAACTCGAGATCATGAGTAGGATAGTTTTGTTCATGAATTTTCAACTATCGTGATGCATAGGCAATAACCCTATCATTCTGCATAAGGACAAAACCAAGTCCTTTCTTCGATGCATAACTATAAATAACAAACCCATCATTCCCCTATGGTAGAGTCAATATAGGAGCATTGACTAATCTTATCTTCAGTTCTTCGAAACATTCGTCACAATCTTTTTTCCAAACAAATTTAACCCCTTTACGTGTGAGCTTCGTTAATGGGTTAGCCAATCGGGAAAAATTCTGGACGAAACGTCGATAATAACCTGACAAACCAATAAAACTACGTACCTCAGTTATACTCGTAAGTGCTGGCCATTCTTGGATTGCCTTGGTCTTAGAAGGATCAACAGAGATTCCATATTTAGAGACAATATGGCCAAGAAAAGAAATCTCATGAAGCCAGAATTCACACTTGCTAAACTTCCCATATAATTCATGTCTTCTCAAAGTCTTCAGGATAATGCGCAAGTGACTTTCATGATCTTCGTGGCTTTTAGAGTATACCAAGATATCATAAACAAATACCACCACAAATTCATCGAGATATTCCTTGAAAACTCTATTCATCATATCCATGAATATAAAGGGTGCATTAGTCAATCTAAAAGGCATTATAGTAAACTCGTAATGCCCATACCTGGTTCAAAATACTGTCTTCAGAATTTATTCCTTATTTACACACAAATTATGGTATCCATATCAAAGGTCAATCTTTGAAAAGTATTGATCTCCATGTAGTTGGTCAAATAAATCATCAATTCGAGGTAGGGGATACTTGTTCTTTATTGTTATAGCATTGATCTCCCTGTAGTCGATACATAACCTCATAGATCCATCTTTCTTTTTAACAAAAAGAATAGGGGATCTCCATGGAGAAACAATAGGGTGAATAAATCCCTTATTAATCAATTCCTATAGTTGTTTCTTTAGTTCAACTAATTCTACAGTGGCCATTCTATAAGGGTTCTTCGATATAGGCCTTGATCCAGGAATTAAATCAATGGAAAACTCAACTTCTCATTCTGGAGGATGTCCAGGTAAATCGTCCGGAAACACATCTACATATTCTTTAACAATGGGTAAATCCTCTATTTGAACATTCCTTTCGTCACCCATAGTCATTTCATTCTCTTCCTCCCCAATAATTGAATTTAGTTGAGCTACTGGGGGTGGATCTAGATAAGAATTAGGTGGTGACGATTCTTCTCTAAAGATAAGGTGTTCCTTATCATCATCATCAAGAATTGTAACCTCTTTATTACTACAATAAATCTTCACATCATATTCCAAAATCCAGTCCATACCGAGGATTATATCAAACTCAATCATAGGTATGGAGATGAGATCAGCATATAAAGAACATTTATGTGCTCTAATGGAGACTGATTCACAAAACTTTGTTGCAATGATACTTCCCTTAGGAGTTTTAACTGACAACTCCCTTGCTAAACCAAATTGGAAATATCTAATTTTCTTAGCAAACTGGGAAGATATGAAATAATGTGATGATCCAGAATCAAATAATGCATTTTCTAAACTTGAGGAAACCATTAAATTACCTGCCACCATGTCTTTCGGAGCTTCTACCTCAGCAGTAGTGATAGCATAAGCTTGGCCTTGATCCCTTGGCATTTTCTGAGGTAAGTTCCCCTGACGCTTAGGACATTAATTTGCATAATGTCCCAACTCCCTGCAATTGTAGCATTGAACATTGGTAGCTTCCTTCTTCCCTTTGCATTCACGAGCTTGGTGGCATTTTTCACCACACTTGTAACAGACACCCATTCCATTTAAGCAAGTACCGGGGTGTTTCTTCCCACATTTACCACATGATGGATATTCAACCTTTCCCTTCTTCCCCTTATTTCTATTCCCAGATTGATCCGCAGATCTCTTATTCTCTTGCCTTGCTTTAAAGTCATAAGACTTAGAGAATTCCTTTTCAGTCTTGATAGCACATGAGACAATTTCTTCGTACGATGAAAAGGATTGTGAGACTAATGCTCAACGGAGAAATGGTTTTAACCCTTCAAAGAAATGATCAATCCTACTTCTTGGGTTACGTATATAATCTTCAGCATACCTTTCTAACCTTGTAAAGTTGGCCTCATACTTTGTGACATTCTCATCCTCCTTTTGTCTCAGACTCAGAAATTGCCTTTCCATATTTGCTCGATGGTCACGAAAAAAGTATTTTTCTAAAAACAAATTTTTGAACTCCCTCCATTGAATATTTGATACTTCATCATCTTCCGTCGTGTTTTGAATCAATTACCACCATTGATCAGCATCTCCAGTGAGGCGGTAAACTGCCATGATAACTTTTTCCCTTTCACTACTCCCCAAAGCCTGAAATATTTTCTCTAGGGAATTTATCCATTGGTTAGCTACTAAGGGATTTGTACTCCCATTGAACGTTGGTGGTTTTTTCCTCATGAATCGATCTAACATTGATCCTCCACACTGTAGATTAGGGTGCTCCATACGGGTAAGGTTATTATTCATAACCTGAGTGAGTTTTCCCAGTATGGTGATTAGCTGATCGGCACCAGTTGCATCACCAGCTCCACTATAATTATCTTGAGTAGGAGGTAAATCCCTACATGGAGTGCATTCATTGATACGGTTTCCATTTCTTCCACTAGGCGCCATTTCTAAATAATGGCATAAACTAGATCAATTTATGAATCAAAATACATAATCCCATACTTATAAAACAATTAACATAAATTGAACTATTTATGGATATAATCCATAATCATAAAAATGTTTTCTTTAAGGAAGTATATACTCATAAACCCTTCATAATGATTTGTAATGAAAATGAGAGTTATCCTAAGAATATCCCCCAGGAGTGTCGTAACTAAGAGTGCAGCAAGGCCCATTGTCGTGCACCAGTTCCCGTTCGAGTCTAGCTCAAAGCGGTGTTTTTGGGTTTTACCCCTAGGTACATCTGTACTAGAGCCGCCTCTACCTTCTCGTATCCAGACAGGGATGTATTTCTCAGAAAACTCACAAAATCTCTACAATACCAAAATTCTAAGAAGTTCTTCTATACTAATCCTCAAAGTTCATCTTAGGTCTACATGCTCTAATCAGAGTTTATCTAAATCTAGCTTCCAAGGTTTGTACTAAACTTTCTCTGATACCAAATGTAATGCCCCGACCCCAGTTACCTAGAGTCAGTGCATTATTACATAACATTGGCATGATCACAAGAAAGATCAAATCTCGAAAGAACGATTTGTTTAGTAGCCTTGGAAACACTAGATATATTCATAAAGTTTTACATTACATCATAAAGTGAAAAAATACTACAAAAACATATTGTCTCCATAGTCTACACTATTATCCCCTCATAATATCCCTGCAGGTCATTCAAAATTTACTTCTTCACATCCTGGGAAAAATAAAACATAGAAAAGGGGTGAGCTCAAATGGCCAGTAAGGATAACAATATAGCAGAAACTTTCATAAACAAGAATAAACATTTAAGGAAGTGTATAACTAAAACAAAAGCCTTTTAAACTTGAACTTCAACATAGTATGGCAAAAATAAAATGAAATAATGTCATTTACTTATTCACATGGATATTCTACTAATCGAATAATCACATGCAATATCAATAACCACTTTCATAATGATGGAATGCATAATTCCATACTATCATAACCACATAGCCAAGGCCTCGTGCCAAGACTACAAATCATATTTTGTCAAGGCCGTGTGCCAAGACACTAGTTTGTCCCATGAGACCTACCGATGCATCGAGGAGCTATAGCGGGCTCCACCCGTCACATATTAAGTCCAATGCATTCCCATATGAAAAGGTTTAAACATAACATAAACATTCGTATTAAAACTAGCATACGAAATTTAAATAATTCATCCATAAACCATGAATGGTATAAAAATAACACATCCACAGTAAAACATATCAAAAAACCTTCAATACAATATAGAAGTTTTGTATCATAATAAATCAACTTCAAATAAGCGTAAAATCCATCAAAGGATGTTGACATAGATGAAATCAAAACTATTTTTAGAGAAATATATCTTTCTATTTTGAAATCATTTAAGAGTCATATATTTATGAAATAAAACATTTTCTTTGAAAATATTCTTATATTCTTGTAAGGGAAGCTTCGACGATTTTATAATGGCGGAAAATAACCGCACCCGCCGTATAAGTTAAAAAAACATTCTTACCTTAATTCTATTTGAAAAGGTTAAAAAGCACCTTGTTTGGAAAACGACGGAAAGATTCCTTTATAAAACTCTTATAAAAAGTCAAACAAGGGTATAAATGACTTTAACCCATATTCTTTTAAATAGTAAAATTGTTTTGAAATATATTTTTAAGAAACATGGATGTGGATGATAAAGAGATCCCAGTAGATTATTACGTATAAACAACCTCAGATAATGAAGAGATTGTGAAATAACCCTTACCTTGTACTTTTCCTTGGTTGGGGTAGGTTAACCTCATATATAATGGTGAAATAATTGTTATTAAATTATACAAGAATCATATACATTAATATGATATCATATATGATCTCTTAACATTGCTTTGTTAATAACATCTTAGATTTATCGTTGTTTCGGGTGTTAACTTACTCATTTTCTTTTATATGTTTTGTTATGTAAGCCATGTTTGTAATGGATAGTTTGTATATTAATCATATCCAGAATGATATCAAGTCCTTAAATACTATTATTAATCATCAAATGAGAATTATACTTGAATGGATACGATGGAGAATGAATCTCATCGCGTTCGTGGAGATAGTAGTCCGTACGTACGCACGAGTGACAATATCATTCTTTTGATATTAAAATAATATATAATTGGATGGTATACCATATATACATAATAATGATCATGTTACATTTATTATTTACATGAATTAAACATCATTATTATACCCATCCAAATAATAATTTATTGAATAACAATTACACCATGACGTGGAGATGGTAAGCCGTACGTACGCACGTATGCTGACATGTAATTCAAAGGATGGATAGAATACTGAATATGGTTGTACGATATTTATAATAACATCATAGTATATATATGATACTAGAGTTATTATTTTATAATGGTAACAACAAAGGAATAAGAAGTGGAATAAGAAAGGAACTTGGAAAAGGGTGGTGAAATCATTACCTCTTCTTCGGGTTCTTCCTTTTGATTTGATCAAAAGGGCTCCTTATGTTGGCTTTCTGATCAAACTAAGGCCTCTAGGTTGTATTGAGGGAATTTGGGAGAGTATTTGGGCAGATTTTGGCCGAAACAAAAGGCTTTTAAGGTGTGAAGAAATGAGAAGAGGAGTGCCCTTTTATAAGAGGGGTGAGGGGCACCTTTGGAAAAGCTATAAATATTAATTTATAATAAATTAATATTCGGTTTATAATGGATCCAAAGTTGATTATTTAACGGTTATGGTGGGGATGGGTCTAAAACAACTTAACCAATAGAATTTAGATAGGTTTGGGTTACTATATTAACCTTATCTTTAAGTATTAACTCTAAGTTAATTAGTTTTACTTTTACAATGTCTCTTTGTATTTTTATATTATATGGTTAATAAAATTACCATATACATCCAAGATACCCCCAAGTGGTCCATTACTGACGCACCTATCATGATATAAGTCTCTTGGCCGAACCTTAGATTTTTAAGAATTTAATATCAATTAATAATATAATATTTGTTTTAAATACTCTTTTATGTCAATTTTGACACTATTCAATAATTGATTTTTGTAAAAATCATAAGAGAATGATTAATTAGAAAAAAGTTAATTAAATCAATACTAACATGTCAAAGTAACCTATAAAATTAGTTTAATTCATAAAAAGTCTCAAATTATGTTTATTTGGGTATTTATAATATCAATTATTCTAATTGTTCATTAATTAGGTAATTACTGCATCATCATTATGTCATAAATAAATTAAACTATTTAATGTCTAAAAATTATAAATAAAATATCATTATGTAGGAAATCTTTTTATATTTCTAATGAATATTTATAGTCGAACATCCAACATATATAACCCTATTAAAAAATTGTTTTTCTAAAAGATATATGCTTATGTCATTTTTGTATTCATTTTAACTTAATTAAAATAAAGTGTTCCTATCACTTACAAGTAACACCATGGGGTCCCAAAATCGACCCAAAGATGACTATGGTCGAACATGTATCAAAAAAAAAAGGTTAGGACACGTTTTAGGTTAATTTTTTATTATTATAATATTATTTTTTAACCCTTATTTACCGGATTTACCCTTTAACCATGGTAAATAAAATATTTACCGAAGTAATTATTCAAAATGTCTAAAAATAAAAGTTACCTATTTACACAATTTGAACATCCTGATTCCAAATATGGAATCCATTTTTCCAAATTCAAAACACAGAAGTGGCAGAAATTAATTTAAAATTAATTCCCGCTGTCAAAACAAAAAGCATGTTTTTAAGATATAATAACTATCAAAAGATTGATACTTATTTATGTTCGGTTTAATTGTGAAATTATTTCCAATGACCAAAATTGTAGTAAATGGTAAAAATATATTCTAAATATACTTTTAAACCACTCAAATTCATAATTTATCAATATAAATTATTTTGATTAAAAAAGTTGTTTTTAATTAAAATTTAGTAATTTTCACTATTCATCAAAGTATTAAAGTTATCCGAAAAGTACCAAAATTTCACCTTAGGATAAATTTGATATTACGAATATAAAAATGAAGTCCATTTTGAAATATAAAATATATATAATTTCAAAAAGTAGGTATTATTATTCATAACAGCTAGTTTGATCGGTTGTGGTGTGTGTTAGAGCTCGATGTTGCGTACAACACACGCTATCACATTATTCAAAGAGAAATGTACCGTAGAATCATGGGGTGTTACAAACATAGACCCTTGAATCATACTATAATTACGTAGATCTACAGAAAAATAAAAAACCTTTAACCTTGAATAACTCAAGAGAGAGAAGAAATCAGGAGGTGAGGCTCTATAAGAAGGAAGAACTCATCGAGGCGATTCCAACATAGCTGACAATGTTTTATTCAGAGAACGGATGATGAATCAGTGGCTCAGAGGGGAATCATCAATTTCCTATGCCCCTTCATGATTCACGACCAGAAGAATATGGATGTGAGGGTTAAACACAACCCCGGTTTGATAAATCAATTAAAAGAAAAAGTACACATCATGTACTATTAATGAACGCACCATGTATTTTCCTCAATCGGCCCCCGACATTAGCGGTCTGACACATCACCCCACACAGACGTGTCTAGGCCATTACATATCTAGTACATGGCTACCCACAACAACCTGGTACGTGATGTATACTCCTAAGTACATGATGAGTACTTATAAAATTTTGAAAAAATCCACTTTTTTTTTAAAAAACTCCTAAAAATAAGATCCACACCTGGAAAGAAGATCCGGGTTTTTACAACCATTTTTTTCTACAAGGGGGAATGCTTTGTTTAATTCAGTAGCTACACTTCATTATATCACTCACCCTAGTCCATGATTTGGGACTTGAGGTAGAGACTTCCAGTTCCCATGAGGTTGAATATTCTAGTTGGAGGATGAGCTTAACAGTATAATGTATGCAGAGAATGTGAGCTAGTGCTGGGTAACAACACTCTAGGGTCATGAAGTTCATTTCATGGGGTAATTTCATGTCCCAACCAGGAGTAGTTGTGGATATTTAGATGATAAAGGAAATAATTTCATTGACAACCCCCAAAGAAATTGTAGAGGTGAGAAGTTTTTTGTTCTTATAGGCTATTAGAGGAGGTTCATAATTGATTTATCTTGGGTTTTGACTCCATTGAAATATTTGTCCAAAAAATATTAGGAATTCTTGTGGACTAACTAGTGTTAGATATATTTTGGGTGACTGAATGAGAATTTGGTCAGTGCTCAATTTATTTTTCTTCCAGAAGAAGGAGTTCAATTTGATCTTTTCTAGGTAGCTTTATGTCTTGGATTGGGCTATGTTCTACTGGAGAAGATAATGGTTATTTCATATGGGTCTTGGTAGTTTTATCCCCATAAGAAAAACTATACCTCTCATAACCATGATATGGAAACCATTGTGTTTTTAATAATGTTTTGGAGGCATTACCTCATTAGTAAGAATTATGTGACTCTTACCAATCATAAATGCTTGAGGTGTGTCTTCTCCTAGCATGACTTAAACTTGCGTAAACATCAGTGGATATAATTATTTCAAGATTACAACTTTGATATTTTTTACATACCAGGTAAGGGAAATTTTGTAACATATACATTGAGAAGGAAGTCACGTAGTGATGATGTGTGGGAACCTAGAGATTCCTAAAGGGTGGTGGATGATCTTTCACTAATGAATCTTGATATGGAGAAATTTATAGTGAGGGGATTTCTTTTCTAGATAATAGTATAGTCATATTTGGTGTATTAGGTAGAGCTGTTCAAGCTATGGAATTCTGAGGTGTATGTCTAGAGAGACTGAGTTTTTTTCTTAGTGATTCACCTAATAGTTGGTATCAAGATAGAAAGCATCAGGTGTTGTTCTAAGGGAAGATTTTCATCCCTTTGGAGACACGTGATACAGTTCTTTATGAGTGTCATAGATTATCCTTAATATTAAATCTTAACATGAAAAATAAGTAATGAGATCTGAGAGGTTAGTTTCTATGTTCTAGGTTGAAGCATTCTATTTTAGAGTATGTATCTTGATGGTTGGTCTGCCATAATGTGAATCTCAAGAACCATGTTTCTGGTGGTTTACTCTAGTCATTAGATGTTACTCAATGGATGTTAGAGGACATATTGATGGAATTCATTACCATTTTACATCGAGCTTAGGGAAGGGTTTTGATGTTATATGGGCGATAGTGGATAGTTTGAAAAAATCATCCTACTTTACAATATCTAAGAAGTTGATCTCAATGGAGGTTTTATCAAGGTAGTATCTAGAGGAGGTGGTGAGACTCCATGGAGTCCCGAGGATGATCATCTCCAATAATGATCCTCATTTTACCTATATGGTATGGAGAGGTCTTCAGAATGAATTTGGCTCTTAGTTATGTATTATCACTACTTTTCATCCACAGATGGACTTTTAGATAGAGTCGCTTATCTAGACCCTTGAATACATGTTTCATTCTCATGTATTGGATCTCAGAGTTTTGTTGATGAGGCACCTTCATTTGTTCGAGTTATCTTAAAAAAGATTGATTTCAATCCACAATTGGTAACACAACATTTTAATCTTTATATAATTAACCTTTCATTCTCTGTTGTGTTGGACTGGGGTCAGAGAGTTAGCAGTTCTCATGTAGAAACTAATATATAATATGACAAGGATGGTTCAGTTGATTCATGAAAGGATGAAGACAACACAAGATCATCATAAATTCTATATCAACAATAGAATACCTCTGAAGTTTCTTATTTTGAGATCATGGGTTCTTGAAAGTGACTCCTCTTGATGGGAAGAAATTTTTTGTCCATGTGTGTAATTTTTATCTATAGTTTGTTGGTCCATTAAAGGTGTTGGGTTGTGTTAGAATCAGGGCATATCTGATAGAACAACCCCATCAGATGAGTCTAATGCATGATGTATTTCAGATTTGTAGTTATCTTCATGAATACTCTCATGTCATTAACTTGGGAAATATTGGTGTTGAATATGACACAACCTTTAAGGAGAAGATTGTGGAAATAGAGGGCATCCAAGAGAAGTTGTTGCGTAGGGGTTCTATACCCTTGATCCATGTCTTGTGGTATCACGATGGTGTGGAGGAGAGTACTTGGGAATGTGATTCATAGATACATTCTTAGTATCCCATGTTTTTTAGGCTACCCCTTGAATAACATATCATTTTGTAGATATAATTTTTTTTCTTGTTTATGAGATGTGTTTCTCTTGTAGCTTGTGGTGGACTTACTCTTGTTTGAGAGGTGTATCTCATTAGAGAATGTTCAATAACTAGTTGTTTTTGTTGGGTGGTTTTTTTTTGTTTCCTTTGGGTGAGGTAGTTGAGTTACTTTGATGGAATGACTCTTTAACGGCATCACATGGGGTGGTTATTTGGTAAACCCTTTCTTTTTTATGTTCTCTTCAGGTTTGGTTTTGAATTTCCATGAACATGAATGGTTTGAAAGTTATCAAATGTAAGGAACCAGACCCTATATGTCCTTTAATTTGTGTGTTTTTCGTGTGGGAGCTTCATGGAGTAGTTTATAAGGAGTTTAGAGGAGGATGAGGTGAAAATGTGGTAGAATATGATATAGATCCTTTGGCTGCATCCTAGAATAGGTTTCTATGGTGTGGAGTAGTACTTTGTAGGATACAGGAGCTCATGAGGAGCTTTGAGGCTACTTGAAAAATAAATATAGTTACGTCTTGGGGCTTGGGATGTGGAGTGGGGCCTTCAAGGTGGTAAAATGATACAACATGGTGCTGATGGATGCACCATATCCTTTTTGGATGGATTTTTCATTTGAGGGGGTAGATGGGTTATGGGCCTTTGGGCTGTGAAACAGCCTCCCTTTAGGCATAGGGGGTTCTATGTTGAGGGTTATAGGTTGTGTTGTAGTCCATTCCATTGAGAAAATAGCATCTAAATATATATTTAGTGTGGAACTTAGACATAAGTTCTAACCTGGGAATGCGGCATGGTCTCCGTCTATTACACCATAGTCCAATTTTTCAGTAGGCTATGTCGTGGCCATAGGGGTTGCGTTGTGGAATTATAAAAAATAGTCTCCTTGAAAATAACACAAATCCTATCTAAAACCAGTTCTCCCACAAATTCCTCTCAAACTACAAGCACCTTGGAGTGGTTTTCAACAGATTTAAACCCCCTTTCAATAGGGATCAAGCCTTAACTTCTATAGATCAATCTATGGGGATCTTGGGTAGGTTATTCTTCCATTCTTGGGGTTTCTACTCTATTAAATATCATTTCCTCCCTTTTTTATCAGGCTTTGGATTTTGATCTCCATCATTCAAATAGAGTTTTATGTTTCATTTTATTTGTGTATCTCGCACGAAATCCTTGGGGGGGTCGTAGTTTCCTCCCATGAATGGTGTAATTCATTTTTCTATTTATAACATTTCTAAATGCCTATAAATATGTATATAATAAATATATATAATATTTATATCATTATTAAAATTTTTGAGATAATGGAACCACAATCAATATACAATGAAAAAAACTACCGAACTAGAACATGCATGAAAAAGAATAAGTAATTACCCGAAACAATGATTTTAACAAAGAATTGTCAGCAAATAGGTAGAAAAAGACTATATGTAAATCATATATGGTATAATATATATAATAATGGTTCTATAATAGATTCATAATCAACTAATATTTATTAAACAGGATGTTCAAATGTACACAAAGAACATCAAGACCTGAGGTAAGATATTTTCGTCTCACTTTTACTTCATGAGACACATGCCATATTCACCACTTATCACTTTTATGTAGTGTAAATTTTTCCATGAATATATTTTATTTTTATTCTCAGAATATTATAATAATATCAATAAACTTATATGGCTATATCTTTCATGAGGTGTTGATTTGAAAGTTACCAAAGTGGTATGGGATTTATGTTACAATATCCTTGTTTATCAGGATTGTTTATGGTTAAGATCCGATTATGAAATATTATGATCTATCTCTTAATAAATTCATGAATTTTCTTCTCATTTTATTATTTATGGAAATAATATGATTTACTTTCATTTTCCTCTCTTCATGTACTTAAGAGACTAAAATAATGGTTTAAGGAAAACAAACTTTATATCTCTTCGATAGAAAATCCTTTCTCTTAAACATCCAGGATTTCTAAAAATATTTTAAATAAGTTTTTTACTATTATCCAATGAGTTTATAATTAATATTTTACCATTTTTTGAATTTTTATGAAATTATTTAAATTAAATCTTCATATCATTGTTTGAATGAGGTATATTTTAATTTTTACAAATTTTTTTAAAAGAATGTTTTTTTAACATGTATGGAATGAACGAAATTTCTTTCCATTCAGACCCTCAATGATTTAAATATTCTTTTATAAGTTTCCATATTTATTTTTTAAAAAATATTTAATATTTGATAAATTTTTAGATTTTAAAAATTATTTTCAATGTTGAAGGGGTATTTTCCATATTAATTTTTTTAATTATATTTTAATGGTATTTATATTCATAAATTAAAAAACCATTGATTTTACATATTATATATTAGGGATATGATGCAGTGATACTATCCCTATTCTTTTTCTATATGGTTTATGATTATAAAGACTATATTTTTATGAAATCTATTTATTTACCATAGGTTGTGCTAATGAATATAGTTTCTTTTCTATGGGGTTTTCTATGATGAAATTTATATTAATCACATTTCCTTTCTATATGTTATGATATGATGAATTTATTACGAAATTTTGGAACACATTTCTATGATTCTCACTATGTAATGTGTGGATTCAGAATTTTATAGCCCTCCATTGAATTGGTAATGATAGAAATATCATGAGTTAAACATGAATGGAATGTGAGGTGAACATAGTTTATTAAGGTACATATTCTCTAAGATAGTCTTGGGAGTAAACCTTGACTTATATGATGGTTTTGGTAGTGAATCCATTCCTCTATGATTGTTTTGGAAATAAACCTTGACTACTAAAAATTGATTTTCTATGCTTATGTGTATGCCAAAAATATTTTTCTTATGAAAATGTTATGAAATTATTTATTATGTTCTTTTATTCCTTTCGAGTCATATCTTATTAAATTACAATATGTATTCCATTACTCATGTTTATGATATATGATATGTAGGGTATAGTTCATAAATGTTATTTTTATTTTCTTATACCGTTATGCTCATGCTAGGTTGATATATCCCTTGTTAACACTTACTGAGTATATAATCTTACCATTTATTATATTTATTTTCTCTAGTCTATACAGATATTTATTTTGTATGATATGTCTAATAATTGTTCTAGTTAGGAATAACTTAGTGGAAAATTATGTATTTCACTTATGAACAAGTTGCCTATGTATTCTTGTTTCCAAAGGCACTAAACCTATATGATTATAGAATGAATCATCATGTTATGTAATGAATTTTAATCTAATGAGATATAATATATATGTATTCAAAGTATGAGTCATATAGTTAGTATTAGAGAAAATTTTAGTTTACCTTTGGAAACTAGAACGACAAAAATTTAGTGAGAACCCTAGGGATAATTCAAAGTATAGTAAAATGACATAGAATTTTTTATAAAGAAGAGAGAAATTGAGTTCTAAGAAATTACATCCCTATCAATATAATACAAGTGGATTTGGATCTATCACAATTTTACTTAGGGGTAATAATTCTAAAAAAGGTATATTGGGATTTGACTTGATCGTCACCTATTGCATGACAATGGGCCATGCTACACCCCTAGTTTGACCCTCTTGGGGGATATGTTTTGAAAATTAAAAAACTCTTTATGAACTATCATGAAGTAATTCAATAAATGATGACCATGAATGATGTAGGGTAAAACTAAGGTGTCATGGATTGAAAATAATGTGTCATGATTCATACTTCCAATAAATGATTTTACATTATAATGTGGTTTCACACTATGATTATTATTACTCACACTATTCTTTTTTGTTTTAGTCGATGGACAAAACCTGAATAAATCATGATAATACTGAATATAATGAACAAAGGAATCATTTTGCTATCTATAAACTAAATTTTATGGGATTTTTAATGAAAATTAACATTACAATGCTCTTAGAACTTTCTCAATCTATGAATCATTCTTAACTTCCAAATGAGAAAAATAGGGTACAATGTTCTATTGAGTTTTCATGAGGAAACACCCACCTTATTTTAATGGTTCCACTAGTCCACTAGATTTCATGTTGTGGATCTATACCATTGATTTTTTTTTCTGTTCTCTATTTTTTGGATCAAGAAAAATTAATTTTGGTTTTCAATAGTTTGTAATGTAAAGAAATCAACAGGGGATTCTTATCAATAATATAAGAAAACCAGAAGAAATTGTGTCCATGGAGTTGGATGTGTTTAAGAGATTGTTTTTATGTAATTAGTTTCCTTGTATTCTTCATATGAAAATGGAGAGATAATTGCATGAGGTGAAGCAAAAGGATGATGAATATGTTGGTACCTAGGAGGTAAATTTTATAAGGCCCGTGAGGTATGATTTTGTAATTATATTCCATCCTAAAAGTATGGTTGATCAATTCTTCACTGTCTTAAAAAAAATTCACTAAAAATAACTATCCATAAGGTACATATATAGGCATGAATAAATATTTTTTATGTACTATCAAGGTGGAAATTTATATTGTAGTTACCCATAAATCTCATTGAATTTATAAAAAAATAAATATGTAATTTAAAGGAAACTCTAAAAACCATGGAGAGAAGAATATGATCTTTCCTTGATGCTCAATGTGTGAAATGAAACATGGGGGACATTTTCTTAAGGAGACCAGATAACATTTTATTTTTTTGAAAGGAATTTAATTAAGTGGATTAATTTCAAAGTGATAGGAAAAAGTTAGATACTAGAGTGAATAGAGATAAATCTATACATAATGCACAACCTAGAACCTAGTGTTTCAAATGCAATGTGTGTGAGCATTACTCTAACAAGTGCTCAAATTATAAGTTTAATAATAATGATTGATGTTAGAAACCTCTAAATTCTAGAGAAAAAGTAAAATATTACGTGATCACTGTTTTTTGTTTAGGGGTATGATAACAACGTTGTAAAATGTATAGTTACCATCCACTCTTGAACTGATATTGTCTTTTTTGACTTTTTATCTACCCACACTTTTATATTGGAAAAATTCTCAAATGATATCAAAATTCCACCCTACCAATTAGATGTTGAATTAGTAGTGAAAAAATATAATGGTATGATGTTCACATATTAGTTATATGATTCTTCACTAGTTAAATTTTATGGGAATATGATTCATGCAATTCTTTTTTTATTCTATATTTGGTTGAATTTGATGTTATCTTGGTTATGGATTGACTTTTTATACATAAATCCCAAATCAATTTCTTTATAAGGGAAGTCTTGTTTGATATTCCAAACCAAACTATGATCATCTATCAATTTGATGATAAATATGAACATCCAATAGAAATTTCATATGTTTAATGGGTCTTAATTCATATTCAAAAGGGCTGTTTATCTTAGATGGTTGGGGAATAACTCGTCATTGAAGATATTCTTATTGTGTGGGAATTTTCTTATGTTTTTTCAAAATATCTACCTAGTATTCTACCGAATCCTAGAGTTTATTTATTAGTAGGACTCATACCTATTTCCACATCTATTTTGTAGACTCCCACTAGAATGGACTCTATTGAGTTTCATGAATTAAAGAAACAACTCCAAGATAATCTTAAAAAATATTTATTAGGAAAAGAATGTCACCTTGATGTTCGCCTATTATTTATTTTCATCAAAAAGATAGATCGATGTGTATCTTCATTGACTATCATGAACTAAAAAATTTCACAATCAAGAAAAATTACCCACTACCCTATATTGATTACTTGTTTGATCTACTGTGTAGATCTCAATACTTTCAGAAGATTGACCATCATACTAGATATGATCAATTAAGGGTCAAAAGGCAGATATACCCAATATAGTATTCCATACAATTTATGGACACTTTGAATATATATTGATGTCATTTTGTCTTACTAATTCCCCATTATTGTTATATATTTAATGAATAGGGTATTTAGAGAGTACCTTGATCAATTTTTGGTTGTCTTTATAGATGATATTATTATATATTCAGCTGTAAAGGAAGATCATGAAAATTACTTGAGAATTGTTCTAAATATAGTGTGGAATGAGGTGATTTATGAAAGATTTACCAAGTTTGATTTTTGGCTATAAAAGGTATCATTATTTGGTTTATATAATCTCCATAGAAGGTATATGTATAGACCTATCAAAGACGAAAGTTATTGAAAATTGATCCAGACCATCCACTGTGACTAAGATCCAAAGTTTTATTATTTTGGATAAACATTAAAGATAGTTTGTGGATAATTTCACTTGATTATATAATAAACTCCCCAAATTAACTCATAAGCTATCCATGTTATTTTATAGAAATTAATGTTAAGAAAATTTCAAGGAACTAAAGATAAGGTTTTTCAGCGCACATGTGCTTCCATTACCCTATAGTAGAGAAGAGTTTATAATCTATAATGATACAGTGAAGAAGGGATTGGGATTTTTTCTCATGCATAATGATATGGTTATAGCGTATGCCTCAAGAAAATTGAAGGTTCATTAGAAAAATTACTCAACTCATGATTTGGATTTAACTACGATGATTTTTTCATTAAAAATACAGGTATTATATTTATAGATAAATATATGAAATATATACTAATCATAAATGTTTAAAATATATATTACAATATAAGGATTTGAATATGTGATAGAGAAGATGGTTGGAACAAACTAAATATTATGACAGGTTAATATATTTCATCCTTAGGAAAGAGATCAAGGTGGATGATACGTTGAATCAAAAGAATCATGCTAGCTTATCAATGATGAGGATCACAAAAGATCTTATATTTATAGGGTTTACAAGAATGGATATGGAAATCTTGAATGAAGGGGAGAAATATTATCTTTCTCAAATGAGTGTCCAACCGTCTATCTATGTAAATACTAAAGAAGCATAAAAGGAAGAGGTAGAACTATAGAAGAAGGTGAGATATATTACTGATTTTAAAATTTATTATAATGGAATGATATGTTTTGGGAACTATGTATGTGTTCCAACCATACCCGATTTAAATATGGAGCTTTGGGATGAGGCTTATAGTTCCTCATTATTTATTCATCATGGAAGTATGAAGATGTACAGAGATATTAAAGAGTATTTGTGGTGGGATGGTAGGAAGAGATATATTTTTGAGTTTATATCTTAGTTCTTGGTATGTTTTTAGGTTAATGATGAGAGATAAAAGTATAAGGGTATGTTACAACCATTACCCATACCTAAATGTAATTGGGAAAACATCACCATGGATATTGTTATTAAATTCCCTTAAACATCTAAAGGACATAATGCTATTTGAGATGTATTTAGTCACCTTTCAATGTTAGAACATTTCATTTCTACCAGATATTATTTCTCTCTTGATCATATTTTCACGATATACATTATGGATGTGGTATGGTAGCATGGTGTACCTCATTCTATTGTATCAAATCGAGATCCCACGTTTACATTAATGTTCTGGTGAAGTCTTCAACATGCTCTAGATATGGAGTAAAGTTTTATCCTTATATATCATCCTTAGATAGATGCGGAGTATTAGAGAAAAATTCAAAAACTAGAGGATATGTATAGATCTTTTTTTATATAATTCATTTGTGTTTGGGACCAACACCTTCCTCTAGTCAAGTTTTCTTACAATAATAGGTTCACTCAAGAATTATGATGACTCATTATTATTCCATCTATAGAAAATAGTGTAGAAATCCAATGTTTTGGGATAATTTTGGAGAGATAAAATCTATTGGCACTTTAGCTAGCTGAATAAATGATATATAAGGTTAGATCTATTCAGCAACACATAAGAGCAGAACAAAGTCGACAAAAAAATTATGCTGAAAATTCTCAATGAGATAGGGAGTTTGATGTTTGTTCTAAGGTTTTTATGCACTATTATCTATAGAGGAATGTTATGAGATTTAGAAAGAAAGGAATATCAAGATATATGTATATTGACCCCTTCAATATTCTTGATCAATTAGGGAAATTAGCTTATAGCTTGTTATTCAACCAAACCACTCTCAAGTTCACAATGTGTTCTATATATCTCTCACAAGGATGTACTTAAATGACCATTCACATATAATGAACTCATAGGTCATACCAATATATTAAGGTATCTCTTATTTTGAAAAACTGGTGAAGATTATGGGCCATAGAGAAAAATTTAAATCAAGTAATACCACTGACCCGATCAATGTTTTGTGGAGAAACTACTAATTTAAGGAAGCTACATTGGAACATGAGGATATGACGATGTAAAAATATCCTCATAATATGGGCTAAAATGGATATCACACCCTTATACGTAAGGAATATATCATTTACTTTGACAAAAATTGACTTTTAACTCAACATACTACATTTACATTTAGTAAAATCATATTGACAACAAATACAAACTCATCTCGGTACTTCATATTGTTGATCCCCACACTCATATCCATTGAATGTCACTTGAATTAATTAGAAAATATTTAATAGATATATATTAGTAGAACATAACAATAAAACTAATCACCAAATAATAATGTTATTAAATATGCACCCCCACATACCGAATAAGATCATCGAGATCACACTATTATCCATAAAGACTACCTCATTAGAATTCAATGAGTCATATTTATGGGTGATGAAACCTATATGAAACTAGAATAGAGGGCCTATAATTTTACCTATTTATTACATATATGAACAACAATCACTGAATGGTAGGTATTGGATTCCATCTCTACTCTTAATAGAGAGTCAATGATCTTGTATAATTAAGGTGTCACACAATTGTCTCTAACCACTAGGAAATAAAAATGATCTTTAATTTGGATGAAGTTCAAAATATTTTTAATAATAATTTTCAGAAAATAATCACCCACACAATGTTAACTTAAATACACTCTCCTCCCAAGACACATGGCCATCTAGGCCCCGTGTCATGCTAAAAGTGACATTCACAACATGTTGAAAACCACAATGCAATAGACACTATGTCTTAGTGTCATTCCCATGACAACAGACATGTTTTTATGGTAGTTATAAATATTTATAGTATATTGATCAGGATTTCAATGTTATTATACATATATATTATGGGAAAATGTGGTATGGAGTTACACTAGATGGTTAATAATTCAAACGAAAGGTGTATTATCAATGGACTAATGAGAGAAATTAGAAGAAAATTCAACTCTTTAACCACATGAGTGTTTTTAAAATTCTTAAGAACTCTACATGGGATATTGATTCATTATTTGTAGTGGCCATATTAATAGGGTATAAATCCCTAATAAGACACATATCACATGCATCATCAACATGAATCACATCCATAATCAACAAACCACTCCATTTTATAGTGAACACCACCCTAGCCAGTAATTATCACATTGAAACCATCATTATCCATTAGCTACTATAACTCTTGGTTCACTCAAAAATGTCTATTTGGATTCGAGAATGAAAAATTTTGTAATTGGGAAGTGATTAATAACCTTCACCTTGAATGTTCTCTCTCTAAATCAAATTACTATCCTTTCATTTTGGATTTGAGTTTCAATTTCCCCTAAAAATTTTCAATCATTATCTAGGTAATTCCCTTTAAAAGTGGTTTATCTGTCCACTTCAATAATATTTTCCAATAAACTCTTAAAATATGTGCCTTTTTATAATAACATCATGTTGAAACCAATAATGGAAAATTTTAATCATGAATTATGTTTGTTAAATTCATGGAATTCATCTAATATGATCATCCATTAGAATTATAGTTTATTAATTTGAGGTGATTAATCGAAGGTCATGCTATTCAGAACACTAGAATAAAAAATTTCAACATCACATAGTATTAGTTGGACTAATCTTATTAGTTGAATAGAATATTCCAATTTAATTTTTATTTTTTAATAATTAAAATTAATTCAAATAAAATGAGAAGGTATAAACACTCTGTTTTTTAGTATTGTTACATGATTTTTTCTCACACTTTCATTTTCATTATCAAGATATTTTAGTTAAATTGATGTTTTGGAATAAAATTATTTTTTAAATTGAATCTTTATTTTTGAAATACAAAATTTATTCTTATAAAATGAAAAGGAATAAACACTAACTTTTTTGGTATCACTACATAATTGTTTTTTAGTTTTTCATTTAAATTATTTTGAAATTTCATTTATATTGAAATTTTGGGATTGAAAACATCATTTTTACTTTCATTACACACAATAAACAGAAAATATATTATTAATGATAGAATAAATAAACAAATTTGAGGGGAATTAATCGAACGTACCACCGTAATTCTCACTAAATAATATATAGAAATGATAATCTATTTAGTAAAAATTCTATATTAGAAAACACCATGTAAGTATTACATATATGTTTTATTTAAGAGATACATTAATGTTGCCTTATTTTTGTAGGCCTTAATGTTTTTACCCTATGATCTTCTATTTTCAACCCCTCTAAGTCTGTTCCACTCTTGAATTTCTACAACTTTGTGCTTCTTGTACAATTCATCCAACAAACGAAATTCATACATCCATAAATAGATTATGTTTCAAGGACCTAAAATTTATTTTTTTCATAAAAATATCATTACCTTAAAGAAGCTTTAAAATTACTTATTAAAGTGGAAGGTATTTGGCATTTGTTTTCTGGATGGTCTTTACAATAATTGGTGAAGGAACAAGTTAAGAAATAATATGAGAAAGACTCATCTTGAACTACACATCAAACTGATTTTTCGTATTCAACATTTGGCACCTATCTGACTGAGTTAAATGACTAAATTATCAAGACTGAGTAATTATATATAAATATCAAGTCTCACATGAGCCTAAAATTTATTTCTCATATTATTTTGAGTAAAGTACCAAGAAATAGATTTTTTGGAGTTAGAACTATGGTATTGTACTATATTGACACAAGATTACTTGAAAACAACCCAAGTTACTAAAAATAAAATGATTTTATGCTTATATTTCCCAAAAAAACTTATTGAGAGATTTTGAACATATAAAAATAACAAATTTAGAATAAATTTCCCACATATTTAATTTGAAAATAATTTTATAAGAAAAGAAAATCAGCATTGTATGGGATGAGGAAGAAAATATTGGAAATGGTTTAGACACTCATATTTATTGAATTATTTTTCAAAGAAGAAACCTCAATGAGTCAAAAGGGGAGCAAATAAATTATCCTATTGAACTGTTGTGACTGCATTAGTACAAGTGTAATGAGTGCTAGGGTTACACTATATTGATATTAAAGGTTTTTTTTGAAACTTATAAATGTTGTTCCAAAAATTTATCGCTTATAAAAAATGTTTATGTATGATTGTATTCATATTTCTTTTATAAATTTTTTTAGAGAACATATCATAAGTGGTAATAATTATAATTATTTTTTGATAAAAAATTATCAAACATAGTCAAAATAAAATGGGATTAATACGTAAATAATACACAAGGAAGGAGGAACTCAACAAGAAAAATTCCTTACAGTAATATCACCTATATTGGCCAATGGAGGGATTAGTAAGTAGCTCACCAGTAAGAGTTGATTTCTTGTCCTTATATGTAATCATTTTAGAGAAATAATATGAAACATGATACACTAGAGTACCCACCTGACTCATCGGAAAAAACTAGTTAATATTTTATATATTTATTTAGAGAGAAAAAATCTAAATAAGTCAAAAATAGAATAATAGTAGTAAAGAAATTAACACACATGGAAATATTTGGGCTATGCCTTTGATTTTAAATCACCCTTCTTATAATTCATATTTGGATCAGTAACACTCCTCAACTTTTTTTAAACCAATATTAAAAAAATATTTAGAACAATATGAAAAAATATTCTCTAAATAAAATGTTAAAAAGTACACTAAAGATCAATATAGTGAAAATGAAAAAAACAAAATGCTATGTGTTCTCATCAATGGAAATTTTTGATCAAATAAATGGAAATATTAAACATCTCACCCATTTGAAATTACCAAACCAGGCATAATTAATGTAAAAAATTTCTAATTAATAATTCTAATGAGTGAGGATGATACCCTTGTCTTATCCTAGAAAAATAAATTATAATTGTCTAATTGATGAAACAAAATAAAAAAGGAGAAAAAAATTAGCACATTATATAATATTAACACTTATAAAACAATTGTATAAAAATTCACACTAACATGGGAAAAAATACACAACCCGAAGCATTCAAACATGTCCAAAAAATGAATTAGATCATGAAACAAATCACAATGAGTGAGAGAAACATTTTTCCTTTAGTAAGTAAAGATACTTTTTCAACTCAGGCATCATGTCAGGTGTAGGCATATGAAACCTATTTAGATTTGTATATTATTAACAATTTTGAGAATGGGATTGGGAATTTACATCGCATAACCAGAAAGGACCAAGAGAATAGGAAAAAAAACTTCTGATGTCAAATCTCTGCGCATACCAATTCCTCCTAGTTTTATCTATAACTTTATTTCTGCATAGTTTATTTAATTTTCTAGGGTAATTGGATGGAAAAAACAACCCATCAATTAGATCTATGTATTTTCTCCAAAATTAACTACTACCCTCAACTTTAAATTTATTTTTAGAATTGATTTTTCTTAATGATGAAGATAAATGGGGGAAATTTGGATCCCATAAAAGAACAATCACCTGCTTTCTTACAGGTATTTTGTTTTCTCAATAACTAGATCTAGAAAGTAGCTTCCCATATTCTTAAGATATTTAGGGAGGTGAGAGATTAACATTAACAAATAATAGGTGGATAAAATAAATAAAGTCAAAACAGAAAATCATTTAATGGGAGGATGCAATGGAAAATCCCGAAAAATGTTGTTTCCCTAGGCCAAACATAAAAATGAAACCATTTTATATTGTAAAAAAATATTATGAAAAAATTATAAAATTATAATACACATTTTTACATGATCATTATTTTAAAAAAACATTTCCAAATTTATATAGTATAATTGATTTTATAATTAAATTTTAAAAAATTTAAAAAATAAAAATGTTTTAAAACTAAATGAAATGTATTAATTTTTAGTAATTAACTATAAATATTCTTATAGTATTAAAATTGTACTATTTTATATTTATAAAAACTTTTAAAAACCAATTAAAGATAATTTGAACCTTTATAAATTCATTTACAATTTAAATTTGAAAAAATAAAAAAACTAAAAAAGAAACATAAAATAAAAAATATGCATGATAAGAAACTATGTATCCCAAAATATACATTATAAATAAAAATTTACCTAATGAGAATTTGATAAATCAATTAATCTATATAGTAATATGTTCCGAGAAATAAATAAGAATAAAATTAAACTAATGAAAGATCACAAATCACAGATGTAAAGACAAAATCAAATTTATACAATTCAAATAATTTATGAGAAATTATAACAAATTTTTTAATAATAAAAAACATCAAGAATCTTAAATTTAATTATAATAATTTAAAAAATACTTCTTTACTATAAAAACTGGGCAGTCATAACCAGCTGCCAATAGGGGAAGAGTGGGGAGTGACAATGTTGGCTAGAGGCACTTGTAGTGGGGGAAATAGGGGTAGAGGGAGAGGGGGTATTGGGGAAGGTTCTATTTTATAGGATAATTAGTGAAGAAACAAGCTATGCGGTATGGGGAGAGAGACTGTACGTAGTGATGTAGTTGGAATGACAATGAAAATAAATGGGGTATGGAAGTGATGAATGGGTGGGGGAAGAAGGATGGACAAGCCAATGATTCGATGTTGCATGGTTATAGTGGGGGATGAGGAGGTTCTTCTACCTAGGGTTCCAAATGCATTTCTTTCTTGAAAGGGAGAGTTGTGCGAAGTGGGTAGAGGCAGGGAAAAATTTCAATTCATAATATGAGGGTTTCCCTATGCCAGTCTATTGCTCAAACCAAATGAGTTTTTGGGAATTCTTTTAGGCTGACCCATCATTCATCACACAGATTAAAAAAATAAATAAGAAGAAGAAGGGGTAAATAACAGAACATGGATCAAACCTAAAAAATAACAATACCAAAATAAACACAGTAGGAAAATTTATTTTAACTAACTAATTATATGTTGATGACTAAATTAATATAAAAACTGAAACCAATAAATTATTAATTCAAAACTATATTAAACCATTGTTGTTTTATGGGATTATTACATGTTGGACAAACCTACTAACCCCATGTTTAAGGGGTAGGTTTGAGTAGTATAAAATGAATTAAATTTTAAATGACGTTAAAAATATTGAAGAAAATAAAATATGGAGTTAAGAGGATTGAAATAAACGTACACAAGTTGTCCCATGATCTATGTATATCTTTTTATATATTAATTTAATATATGGTTTTTTATAATAGGAATTTATATTTTTTAAGTAGGTGTTGGATATATAAAAACCCCCATGTGTGCGTGTGTTTTGAAATTCATTTTTTTACTATTTTGTGGTTAATATTTAAAATTCCACAATAACAAGTTTTTGAATAATTTAAAAAAACTACTCCATTATTAATTATATATATGGAACCACCTATAGATCAATCCATTTAAAATATTTATCAGACTCAATTTTTTAAGATCACATTATACATTGGTCTAAATGGATTGGTCCTTTCTAGACCCGGTTCATGCAGGCTTGGCCTGCTTGGTCTCAGTCGAACTCGTTAACAACCCATGTATTAAATTAAACCATTTGATTCTAATCGATTTCAATTAGTTAAGAAAATGAATATTTGTTAGACATTGAAATTAGATCAATGAATTTGATGAATAATGAAACTCCTCTATATTTTATAAAATATATATATATTTCAAATAAATATAATTTCTTTAATAATATTCATTACACGTAATATCAACTTTAAACAAACCGTGTTATACTACTAAAATATTATTATTTTATGTGGACGTTATCATCTAGCTATTTTATTGATGGGTATTAATAAGAATTACTAAATTATGAATAATATATGGTTTTTTATTTATAAGATGAATTATCTGGTTATAAATTAATTCAAAATGAAAATAAAAACCAGTTGAAAATAAAGAAGTTATTTTTATGAAAACCTGTTTTTATATACACAATGTGTGTTTATCTTAATTAATTAAATTGATCCTTATTGGTGAAATATTTTAATGAAATTTATGTATTATATTTCATTAAATATTTTATCATTCATCTAATATTTTTTAAAGGAATGAGATAAGAAAAAATCTAGTTTTATGATTAAAAACTGTATTTTTCTAAAAAAGAAGTTTTTGGATTTTTGCACATTTATTATAAAATTAATTTTTTCAATTTTAGATAATAAATTTGGAAAAATTATTTTTTGGGGAATAAAAATGTCAAAATTATATTCGAATTAATTTTTTATAATTTTCTAAAAAATTTAATATTTTATTGAATAATTAAAAATATAGATTTTTTATTAAAACTATATGTTCTTTTAAATTATTTAAAAAGTTTAAATTTTGTTTCAAAAATAGTTTTAAAAGTAAAAATTTCAATTTTTTTTGATAAATCTAATTTATTTCACATGAATCAATTTTTTTTATAAAAATATTAATTTACTTAAAAATAATTTTTCTTTTGAAAAATCACATTTTTGTCGCTTTTTCAGGTTTAAACTTATATGAGATTCTATCATTTATGTCAATTGAATTAGGTAAATGGATTTTATATTTGGAATCATAATAATTAATATTTTTAAATAAGTTTAACTAAACTTTTGGTCATAAGGAATAGTAAAATAGTAATAATTAATTATCGTAGTTAAGGATAAAACAAGTTTACCTAGGGTAAACAAAAAATAAGGGTATTTTTCTAACTAAAATTACCAAAATCCTATTAGATAACCACATTTAGAAATTATATTACTCTAAATTCTATTATATATCAATTTGGAAGCTTTTTTCTTTGGAACAACTTTATTATTTGTTATTCTTTTTTGCAACATCCAAGTGAGTTTCCTCCCCCACTTATAAAAGGATACCTCCAAACTTCTACTATTAACACTTAAAGTGTCTTTTGGATCATCCAATACTTGACCAAATCCATTACTTACATCAATATTCCTGACCTAGAGTCCATTTATTGATCAAAAAACCATTATAGGAAGTCTTTAGGTATAATCCTAAATAAGTTATCCGAAGAAGAGGTATAATTCTTGACCATACCTTTTCATTTTATTTTTTTCTTCCACCTTAAAAAATATTATAATAACATAATGAAATAATAAAAAAACTATATTTAATATATTTATATGTAATTATGTTAGTGAGAAACCCTATATTCATCTCCCCCCCTTCAAATGGGAAACAAAACTGTTGATCGTGTGAACGGCGGACTACCGCCGCGCGAACTGATGTAATTTGTTTTTCTTCACTGCCTCTCACATATGGATATAGATATGAATTTAAATAAAATATATATATATATATGTTATTTATGAAATTGTTATACTTTTTAAATTATAACATCACATTGGACTTTTTTACATTCATTCATATAAAATGAAAAGTTATAAACACTCAATTTTTTAGTATCATAATTTGATAGTTTCTCATTATTTCATTTGCATTATTAAGATATTTCATTTTATTATAGTTTTATAATAAAATAATTTTTATAATTGAATCTTAATATTTGAAATAATTACATTTTATTCATATAAGATGAAATAGTAGAAAGGCTCACTTTTTCAGTATCACTGCATAATAGTTTCTCACTCATTCATTTACAATCTTTAGACATTTCAAATATATTATAATTTTGGGATTGAAAACATCATCTTTTCATTAATATCACTTGATCCAAAAAAAATATTATTAATTATAGAATTAATAAATAAATTTTAGGGAAATTAATTAGAAAAAACACCATAATTCTCACTACAAAATATGTAGAAAAGCTAATATATTCAATCGAAATTCTACTGAATTAAACAATAAGTTAAGATTAATTGTATGTTGCACTGAATAGATCCATCAATGTTTCCTTTTTTATGCCTCTGTGTTTTTTACCCTCTAATATTCAGCTTTTGAACCCATCCTAGTTTGTTAGGCTCCTAAATTTCTCGTACTCTGCGCTTCCTACAAAATTCAACCAATAAAATAAAATTATACATCCATAAATTGAGCATATTGCAAGGACCTAAAATTTATTATTTCCCAATAGTTTAATTCCTGTAAAGAATCTTGAAATTCACTTTTTAAGATGTTGGGTATCTATAATTTTATTTTAGGATGGTGTGTGTAGTAATTGGTGAAATACCAGGGTGTGTCATATGATCAGAAAATAATATTGAATTACACATCAAACTGATTTTCAGTATTAAAAATATTTTTCCATTTATTACCCCTATGACTGAGTTAAATGGTTGATTAATCAATCTTGAGAAATTATATTTAATGATGAAGTCACAATTTATCATGAAGATTACTACTCAGATGAATTTGAGTCATGTATGAAGCACTATGTTTTGGGTTGAGATAGAACTCAGGTATTAAACTGTCTTTACTCGAGTTTACTTGACCACAACCCAGGATGTTAAATAGAAAAAATATTCTTATATTTCCCAATAAAAACTTATTTAGGGATTTTGAACATAAAAAATAATAATTTCAGAATAAATGGGTAACAAATTTAGTTTGATAAAGGTGTTATATTAAAATAAAATCCACATTGTATGGGAATATGGAGAAATTTTTGGAATTGCTTTAGACCCACAGAGATATTGATTTTTTTTCAAAGAAGAACACTAAAAGAGTCAAAAGGGGAATTGATAAATTATTCTCTAGAGAAAATGAACCTGTAACAGAACATGTGGAATGAGTTCCAAGGTTCCATTTCTAGGATTTTAAAGGCTGTTTTATGACACTTATAAATTGTATTCCTTATATTTTTCACTTATAAAAAATTATTATGTATGTGTGTGTTCAGAATGCTTATATAACCTTTTTTAAAGAACATATAATTTTTTTATTATTGGTATAATCAATTTTTTCAATAAAAAAAGTCAAACCCGCTCAAATTAAAAATGGATTTATATGAAAATAAAAAATGTGGAAGGAGGAACTCAATAAGAAAAAATGATTTCCAATAATATTACATATATTGACCAAAGTAGCTTATTAGTAAGAGTTGAGTTCCCATCCTTCCTACAAATAATGCCATAGAAATAATCTATAATTAGCTCCACTATAGTGACCACCTAACTCATTTCCATAAAAAAATGGTTAATCATTTACAACTACATTTGGAGAGACAACATCTAAAAAGGTCACAAATAGATGAATAGTAGATAAGACATCAAATCACCTAGAAATATCTACGAAATTCCTTTGATTTTAAGTCACCATTCTTATAATGAAACTTTAGATCAATGAAACTCTTCAATTATATTCATCACATTATGAAAAAAATTGAAATCCTTTAAAAGAAAATGAAATATATCCTCAAAATAAAATTCTAAAAAGTACACCAATGATCAATACAAAGTAAATGTCATAAACAAAATGCCATTCCTTTTCAACATTAAGAATTTTCAATCAACTAAATGGAAAGAGTAAAATTTTTACCCATTTTAAATTTCTATAATAGGAATAATTAATGTAAAAAAATAGTAATCAATAATTCAAATGAGTGACAATGGGACCCCAAGACTATCCTTGAAAAATAAATTATAATTTTCTAATTGATAAAAAAATAAAAAATAGAAAAACCATTAGTACATTCTACAAAATTAACACACACACAAACAATTGTATATAAATGAACACTAATAAAGGGAAATATTCACACTGTAAAGCATTCAAAAATGTCAAATAGGAATAAATTAGATAATAAAACAAAGTAAAATGAGTGATAGAAATTCTATAACTTTAGTAACTAATGATATTTTTATAAATTAGGTGTCATGTATGGAGAAGTCTTATTAAACATGTTTAGATTTGTTTTTTATTATAATTAGTGATCAAGGGATGAGAAATTTACATTAAATAACAAGGTGAAAGTGAATAGAGGAAAAAAATTTAGGATGTTGAATCATTGAACATGAAAATTCCTCTCATTTGTATCATTAAATTTCTATTTTGGTGGTTTATTTTATTTCTTAGGGTCTTTGGGTTGAATAAACAACCCATTGATTAGATTTGTGTTTTTCTCTACAATTAACCACTTCCTTCTGCTTGAACATAATTTCAAGAATTTAATTTTATTAAATATGTATATAAAGGAGGTAATTTTATCTCCCATGAAAGAAAAAATCAGTATTTCTTGTAGCATTTTTTTATCCTAGTAACCAAATATAAAAAGTAGCTTCCCCTCTTCTTATGATACCTAGGGAGGTGTGAAAATAAAATTAGTAATGAATCTGGAAGAGGAAGATGAAATAAAAAAAATATAAACAAAAAAATCATTGAATGGTAGGATGCAATAGACCATGCCAAAAAATGTTGTTTCCCATGGCCAAATATAACAATTTATCCCTTTTATATGGTAAAATACATATTAAGAAAAAAATGATAAAATTGAAATTAAAATTTAAATAGGATAATTATATAAAAATTATTCTCTAAATTTATATTGTATATAAATTTTATAATAAAATTATAAAAAATTTAAACAATAAATTTATTTTATAACTAAATGAAATATATTAATTTTTAGTTATTAATTATCAATATTATTAATGTATTAAAATTTAACTATTTTTAATTTTATTAAAAAAATTAAAAATTAGTTTGACGTAATTTTAACCTTTATAAATTCATTTACAATTTTAATTTTGAAAGATAAAAACTACTAAAAACAACATACAATAAAAATTTATGGAATTCAATTGTAGAGCACAAAATTTACCATGTAAATAAGAATTTTATGTATGAAAATTTGATCAAACAATTAATATAAGTAGACATAACATTTATAAAAAATATAAGTTTTAAATTATTATAATGAAATATAAAAAATCTCTTCACAGAAGAGATATTAAATTGTAAAAAATTCAAATAACTTTTGAGATATTATATACAATTTTTTAATAATGATAAAAAATCAATAAAATATTATGAATAATAAATTTAGATATAATATACTAAAAAAATACCTCACCGCAGAAACTGGGTAGCTGTAGCCAGCGATCAGTAGGGAAAGAGTAGGAGAGGTGACACTAGCCAGTGACAAATGTTGTGGTGGAAACATGACTAGAGGGTGAGGTGGATTTGGAAAGTCTCTGTCTGACAGAAGAATCGATATAGCAACAAGATGTGTAGTGTGGGGAGAGAGATCATGTGAATTGAGGACATAGTAATGGAAACAATAGGAGATGAGGTATGGAAGCAATGAAGGGGTAGTAGAAAAATTTTGGACAAGTCGATGAGGTGGCTTCGTAAGGTTGTAGTAGGGGAAGAGGCAGTTTTGTTTCCTAGGTCTGAAGGTTCTTTTTATCTCTTGAGAGGGAGAGTTGTGTGAAAGGGGTGGGGGTAGGAAAAACTTTAAATTCATCAAATTAGCCTTGTCCTGTTCCAGTATGTTTCTCAAAACAAAGGGGTTTTTAGGATTTCCCCTTGGCCAACCCATCATGAATCACACAGATTCAAAAAGAAGAAAAAGATACCAGAACATGACTCAAACCTAAAAAATAAAAATATAAAAAAAAACATATCAGGGGAATTTATTTGAACTAACCAACTATAATTTGATGAATACATTAATATAAACATTGAAACCAATAAATTTTCAACTCAAAACCATATTAAACCATAGGTGTATAATGATCATTTAGAATGTTGACCAAACCTCCTAACCCCATGTTTAAGGGGTCAGTTAGAGTAGTAAAAAATGACATTAATTTAAAATATGCTTAAATGGATCGAAGAAAAATAATATGGGGTTAAGAGGACCAACATAAACATACACAAGTTTCCCTATGAGCCAAGGATATTTTTTTATATTTTAATTTAATATATTGTTTTTATGACATGAATTTAGATTATCTATATAGGTGATGGATGTATAAATACCAACATGTGTATGTGTGTGTGTTGAATTTAATGTGAGTAATATTTCATGGTTAAAATTTAATATTCCTTAATAAAAAGTATTTATATTCTTTAAAAAAATTGTTTTCATCATTAATTATATGTGTGGACCAACCAATAGAATGATTCATTTAAAATATAGATCAGAATCAATTTTTCAAGATCATATTAAATATATTTCTCAATGGATTGGAAATTTTTAGAACTGGTTCATGTAGGCTTGACCTGCTTTGATTTAGTCCAACCCATTAACCACCTGTGTATTAAATTGAACTGTTCAATCCTAGTCATTTTCAATCAGGTAAGAAAATGAATATTGGTTATAAATTTAAATCATACCAATCCCTAGGATGAATAATGTAACACCTTGATATTTTAATGTGACAATTATCATCTAGACATTTAATTGAAAGGTATGAATGGGAATAAATAAATTAAGAAAAACTGGTGGTTTATATATTTATAAGAAAAATTCTTTACTTACAAATTTATTCAAAATGAAAATAAAAAAAATTCAAAATAAAGAAGGCGTTTTTGTGAAAAAATATTTTTATATGCGGAATGTATGTTTATATTAATAAATTAAATTGATCATTATTGGTGAAAGATTTTAATGAAATTTATATATTAAATTTATTTAAATATTTTATCATTTATCTGATATATTCTCTTGGCATGATATAAGAATTAATCTAGTTTTATGACTAAAAAGTGTATTTTTTCTAAAAAATAGTTTCGTCGCATTGTACGCATTTATTTTAAAATTAAAATTTTCTACTTTAGTAAAATTTATTTTAAAAAATGAAAATTATTTTTGGAATCAACATGTCAAATTAATGTAGATTTGTTTTTATAACTTTCTAAAAAGTTTAATTTTTTAATAAATAGTGAAAAATATTGATTTTTATTAAAACTGTATATCTATTTAAATCATTTAAACAATTTTTTTTAAAAAAATTTTTAAAAGTGAAATTAGATAAAATTTATTATGATTAATTTTATTTATATCACTAGAATCAATTTTTTATGAATTTCGGAATAAAATCTTTTATAAATAAGAAAAAGTTTTCTTTTGAAAACCACATTTTTATCCTGTAATCAGGTTTAATTTTAAATTATGTTAATTTGTTTATGTGAATTGAATTTGGTACAATTGATTGAATATTTTGAATCATCATAATATATATTTTTTAAAAAGTTCAACTTATCTTTTAATCAAAATGAATAGTAAAATATAAAAATTAATAATCATGGTTAAGGTTAAAATAGGTTTACTGGGGGTAAACCAAAATATAAGGGTATTTTTTTAAATTAAAATTACCAAAAATCTAACGGGTGACCATATTTGAACTTTATATTTTTTTACCATAGAATATATTTCCATTTTGAAGCTTTTAGGTGGGGAATGAATTTATGGATTTGGGGTTTTTTTTAAATTTCCAAGTGGGTTGCCTCCACCACTTATAAAAGAACACCTTCCCTCGTCTCCAATCCACAATTTAAGAGCCTTTTTGTTCATCCAAGAATTTCCCAATTCCATTCCACAAATCCCTACTCATGAACTGGAGTCCTTTTATTGATCATAAAACCATTCTAGGATGCCTTTCGCTATAAACCTAATTAGGATATCCAAAGAAGAGGTATAATTCTTGACCAAAATTTTTCATTTTATTTCATCTTCCAAATATTTCAAATAATATATAAATATACTGAAATAATAACACCATTATATTACATATACTAAGACATTATTATGTTAAGGAAATAACATATATTAATCATATCCTCCATCAAATGGGAAATAAAACCGTCAATCATGTGTATGATGGAAAACCATCTCATAAACTAATATAATTATTTTATCATCATTGTCTCCTACTGATGGATATAATAAGGAATTTAAATTATATATATGATATTTATGAAATTATTATACTTATTCCATTATATCATCACATCTACCTTTCTACATTCACTCAAATAAAATAAAATGTGATAAAAATTAAATATTCATGTATTGCTACATGATATTTTCTCACTATTTAATTCACATTTTAAGAAATTTTATTTATATTACAGTTTTGGAAAAAAATAATTTGTGAAATTGAATATTTATTTGTGAAATATTTACATTTATTCATATAAAATTAAAAGGTATAGAACCTCACTTTTTCGGTATCACTACATAAAATTTTCTCAATCATTAATTTACATTCTTTAGACATTTCATTTCAATTGTAATTTTGGGATTTAAAACTTCATTTTATCTTTCATAGAACATGATAAAACTAAAAAAATATTATTAATGATATAATTAATAAAAAACCTTGAGGGAAATTAATTGAAAAAATCCCCATGATTTTTACTATATAATATCTATAAAAGATAATATATTTAGTCAAAATTATACTGAAGTGAACATTATGTTTGGATTAATTGTATATTGCATTGAAGAGACCCATAAATTTTTTCATTATTTTGGTATACCTTCATGTTTATCACCCTATGATATTCCACTTTTCCATCCCTACTTGTTTTTTTCACTCATCAGTTTTACTCACTTTTCTCTTTCTATAAAATTCAACCATCAATGGAAATTCATACATACATAAAATGAGTATATCTCAAGGACCTCAAATTTATTATTGCACAAAAATTTCATTATCGTCAAGAATCCTAAAAATTACATTTTAAGATGGTGGGTATCTAGTATTTGATTTCTTGATGGTGTGTGTAGAAATTGTGGAAAGGCCATTGAAAGAAAAATGATCAGAAAAACCCATCTTGAAATTGTGATTAACCTGGTTTTCAATTTCCAAAAAATTATTCCATTTTATACCTCTCAAATTAAGTTAAATTATTAATTTATCTTTCTTGAGAAATTATATTTAAATATCAAGTCACTCTTGAGAATGAAAATTACTTCTTAGATGAGTTTGAGTTAAGTATCAAGCACTATTTTTTTATTGAGTTTGAACTCATGTATTATATTGTATTGATTATATCTTACTTGAATACAGCCGATGATTCTAAACAAAAACAATTAATATGTGGATACTTCCCAGTAAAAAAATATTTAGGGATTTTGAACATACAAAAATAATAATTCCTAAATAAATTAGCTATAGATTTAATATTATAGTAGTTTTATAAGAAATGAAACATAGCATTATATTGGATCAGGAAGAAAGCATTGGAGTTGGTTTAGACTATTTTATTTATTGACTTTTTTTTGTCAAAGAGTAACCCTTAAAGAGTCAAAAGGGGAACAAATAAATTATTCTCTTGAAAAAACGAGCCTTCACTAGAATAATTGGAATGAGTTCCAGGGTTACACTATAGAAATATTATAAGTTATATTGGATGACACTTATAAATGGTGTTCCTGAAATTTATCACTTATAAAAAATGTTTATGAATGACTGTGTTAGGATTTCTTATATAACATTTCTTTCAGAACATATCATAAATGATAATTGGTATAATAATTTCTCAATAAAAATTATCAAAAATACTCAAAATAAAAAGTGATTAATACATAAACAAAACACATGGAAGGAGGAACTCAACAAGAAAAAAATCTTTAGAGTAATATTATATTTATTTTCCAATAGAGGGTTTAGTATGAAGCTCATCAGTAAGAGTTTCTTTGATGTCCTTCCTAGTAATCTTTAAAGTGTAATAATCTATAGAAGGCTCTACTATAGTGTCCATATAACCCATTTCAAACCAAAAAAACCGTTAATATTTTACTATAATATCTGGAGAGACAACATCAAAACAAGTCACAAATATTATAATAGTATAAAAGACATAAATCACTTGAAAATATTTGGGCAATGCATTTAATTTTAAATCACCCTTCTTGTAATGCCTATTTGGATCAATGACACTAATTATATGTATTAATTTAAATATGAAGAAAATTAAAATATATTAAATATTATGGGAAAATATTCTATAAATAAAATCATAAAAAGTACACAAAAGATCAATAAAAAGTAAATGAGAAAAACAAAATGCCTTGCCTTCTCAATACTGAGAATTTGCGATCAATTAGATAAAAAGATTTATCATATCACCCATTTTAAATTACCAAACTAGGAATAATTTATATAAAATTATACTAATAAATAATTCCAATGACATAGGATGATACCCATGGACTATATTGGAGTAATAAATTATAGTAGTCCAATTGATGAAACAAAATAAAAAAGAGAATAAAAAATTATTAAATTATACAAAATTAACACAATTTTTTTAATGCACAATAAAAAAGGAAAAATAAACACCATGAAGCATTAAAACATGTAAAAAAATTAAATAATTAGATCATAAAAACATAAAATAAGTGAGATAATCATTATACCTTTAGTATAATGAAGATATTTTTTCAGTTCAAGTGTCATGTCAAGAACAAGAATATCAAACCTATTTGGAATTGTATTTTTTTAATAGAAGGGATAACGGGTTGAGAAATTTACATTACATAACATTAAATGTGCAAGTGAACAGAGAAAAAAACATTTAGGATATTTAATCCTTTCACATACTAATATACCCTAGTTATATCTTTAACAAGATTTCTGGGTAGTTTATTTAGTTTCTTGGGGTCATTGGATGGAACAAAAAACCATTGATTAGCTTAATGTTTTTTCTCCACAATGAACTAATAACTTAATCTTGAACTGTAATTCTAGGAAGGAAATTTATTAATGATAAAGATAAAGGAGGGACTTTTTGATCGAAGGAAATACCAATCACAGGCTTTCTTATTGCAGTTTATTGAGTTCAACACCTAAATATAGAAATTAGCTACGCATATGCTTATGATACATGGGGAGTTGAGAAATTAAAATTAACAATGAATATGGTAGGGGTGAAGGAAATGAAAAAAAACAAACAAAAAAGAATTGAAAGGGAGGATGCAATGGGCCATCTCGAAAAAAGTTTCCTCCCAACGTCAAACTTATCAATGATTCCCTTTTAAATATTAAAATACATATTAAGAAAAGAAAATTAAAATTTAAACACACATTTTTATATGGTCATTATATCAGAAAACATTTCTAAATTTATATAGAATAATAAATTTTATAATATTTTTTTAAAAAAAATCAACATTAAATATGTTTTAATACTAAATAAAATGTATTGATTTTTAGTAATTAATTATCAATATTCAAATAGTATTATTTTTTAGTAATTTTTAAATGGAATATTTTTTTAAAAAAATTAGGCAGAGAGAATTTTAACGTTGAAAAATTAATTTAAAAGTTTTATTTTAAAAGATAAAAACTACGAAAAAATAACATAAAATAGAAAAATAATAATGAAATGAAATTATGCAGCAAAATGTGTACCATGTAATTTAAAATTTACTTAATGAAATTTTATCAAATAATTAATCTTAGTAGACATATGATTTGTGAAAAAATATGTATAAAATTAAACTAACGATAAATCATAAATATCAGATGGAAAGAGTGAATAAAATGACCTAAATTCAAATAATTTTTGAGATATTTTCAATAATTTTTTAATAATGATAAAAAAACATAAATAAAATACAATGAAAACATAATTTTAGTTATAAGAAATCAAAAAAACATTGAATTACCCTAGAAACTCGAAAGCCATAGCCTGCGACCAGGAGGGTAAGAGTGAGGAGTTACAACACTGAATAGTGACACATATAGTTGGGGCAATGAGGGTAGAGGGAGAGGGGAATGGGGAAGGTTATGTTTAATCGGATAATCAGTGAAGCATCATGATGTGTGGCATGGGTAGAGATATAGTGTGAATTGATGTCATTAGAACAAAAATGGAGAGAGATGGGATATGTAGATGGTGAAGGGGTGGCAGAAGAAGGCTTGATAGGTTGATGAGGTGGCACTACAAGTTCACAATGGGAGAGGAGGTGATTCCTCTACCCTGGGTTTTAGGTGCCTTTTATTTCTTGAGAGGGAGAGTTGTGTAATTGGGGTAGAGGTAGGGATAAATTTAAAATTTTCAAATGAGGCTTTCCCTGTGCTAGTATATTTCTCCAGCCTAAGGGGTTTTTGGGATTTCCCTTAGGCTGGACCATCATGAATCACATAGATTTAAAAATAATAATAGGAGGAAGAAGATACCAGAACATGGCTCAAACCTAAAAAATATAGATACATAAAAAAAATCGTACAAACATCGATTTGAACTAATGAATTATAAGTTGATGTTTACCATAATATAAAAACTAAAACCAATCGATTTTAAATTTTGAATTATATTAAAACATCCATGTTTTACGGGATCTTGGAATTCTAGGCAAACATAATAACCCCATTTTTATGGGTTCATATAGATTAGTAAAAAATCACCTGCATTTTAAATGTGGATAAATTAATTGATGAAAAAAATTGTAGTTAATAAGACCGACCTAAACACGCACAAGTTGTCCCATGAGCCAAAGAATTTTTTTTATATTTTAATTTAATATTTGGGATTTATGACTTGAATTTATATATTTTATGTAGTTTATGGATGAATAAATACCCACATTTGAAAGTGTGTTGATATTCATGTGCGTACTATTTCAAGGATAAAATTTAATATTCCTTAAAAAAAGTATTTTTATTTTTAAAAAACTCTTTTCATCATTAATTTATTTGTGTAGACTGACCAATACATTGAACCATTTATAATATGGATCAAATTAAATATTTCAAGCTTACGTTAAGAATGGTCTAAATGGATTGGACAATTTTAGACTTGGTTTATGTAGTATTAGACTATGCAGTCTCAGTCCAACCAGTTAACCACCCATGTATTAAATTGAACCGTTCGATTCTAATCGGTTTCGATCAGTTTAGAAAATGAAAATTGTATGACATTGAGATTAGAACTAATAATTGGATGAATATTGAAACACATAGACATTTTATAATTTATATATATTTCAAATAAATTTATTTTCTTCGATAACTTTCATTACACACAATATCAAGTTTAAATGAACTTCGATAAAGTATTAAAATATTATGATTTAATGTGATAGTTTTTGTCTAGACATTGGGTTTATGGGTATGAATGAAACTAAGTAAATTATGAGAAAATTATGGTTTATATATTTTTCATATTAATTCATTAGTTATCAATTAATCGGAAATTAAAATAAAATCCATTTGAAAATAAAAAAGATGTTTTTACTAAAGAACTAATTTGTTGCACACAATGTGTGTTTATCGTAATAAATTAAATTGATCACTATTAGTAAAATATTTCAAGGAAATTTTCATATTATATTTAATTAAATATATTTTTATTCATTTAATATATTTTCTAGGCATGAGCTATTCTTAAATCAATTTTTATGATTAAAAACTATATTTTTCTAAAAAATAGTTCCATCGCGTTTTTCAAATTATTTAAAAAATAATATTTTTAAAGTTATATAAAATTTATTTTTAGAATCATCATTTCATAATTAAATTATAATTAATTTTTTATAATTTTTTGAAAAATATAATTTCTCAATGAATAGTGGAAAATACTGATATTTATTAACTTTGTAAGTTCATTTAAGGAATTTAAAAGGTTTAGTTTTTTTAAAAAATTGTTTTAAAAGTAAAATTTGCCAAATTTTATTTTGATTAATCTAATTTAGATCATTGGAATCATTTTTTTTAATTCTGATATAAAAACAATTTGTACTTAAGAATACTTTTTCTTTGGGAAACCACATTTTTGTGACGTTTATGGGTTTAATTTTAAATTAAAAATTTCCATTTAAGTGAAAAAAAATTGGTAAAACAGATTAAATATTTTTAATTATAATAATTAATATTACTTAATAATTTAATCTTAACTTTTGGTCATGATTAATTGTAAAATAGTAAATATTAATTATCTCGGTGAAGATTAAATACAAGTTTATCAAGGGTAAACCAAAATATAAGTGTCTTTTTTGAAATGAAAATTACCTAAATACTAATATATGACCATATTTGGACATTTTATTATTCCACCCTTGAATCTATGGCCATTTAGAAGGATTTTTTTTGGAAATGACTTTTTATTTTGGATTCTTTTTTGAAATTTCTAATTGGGTTCCCTCCCCCGCTTATAAAAGGACACCTTCCCTCTTATACCCTCGACACATGAATAGATTTTTTTCTTCAACCATGACTTTACCAAATCCATTCCACACATCCCTCCCCATAACCTAGATTCATTTTTTTGATCATAAAACCATCCAAGGATGTCTTTAGATCAAAACCAAAGTAGGCTCTCTAAAGAAGAGGTATAATTCTTAACCATGCATTTTCAATTTATTTTTTCTTACACCTCCTTCAAATAATATAAAAATATAATAAAATAATAATGCTGACACATTACATTTACTGATATTTTATTATTTTAATGAAATAACCTATATTTTGTTCCTCCTCCATCAAATGGGAAGCAAAACCTTTGATCATGTGTACGGTGGACTACTGTCTCACGAATTGATGTAATTTGTTCTTCATCACCACCTATAACAGATTGATAGAATTATGATGTTAAAGAATATATTTAAAATTTAAAATATTCTTATCCTTAAAGAATTATAAAAACACATATACCGTTTTTACATTCATTCATATAAAATGAAAATGTAAAAACACTCAATTTCTCAATATCACTACAGGATAGTTTCTTACTGTTTCATTTCTATTCTTAAGATATTTAATTTCTATTGTAGTTTTGGAATAGATTCATTTTTAAAATTTAATATTATTTTATGAAATAATTACATTTATTCATATAAAATGGGAAGGTATAATCAATCACTTTATCAGCATCACTACATAATAGTATCTCACTCTTTCATTTATATTATTTAAACATTTAATTTATTTTGAAATTTTGGGCTTGAAAACATTATTTTGTCTTTAATAGAACACAATAAAACTAAAAATATTATTACTTATATAATTAAAAAACCTTGAGGGAAATTATTTAAAAAAACTTCATTAATTTTTACTGGATAACGTATTTAAAATCTAATATATTCAATCAATATTCTTCTGAAGTAAACATCATGTTTGGATTAATTTTATGTTTCACTAAAAATATCCATCAATGTTTCCTTATTTTGGTATGCTTATGTGTTTTTCTCCCTCTAATCTTCCACTAGTCAAACCCTCTTGTTCTGTTCCCCTCCTTAATTTCTCTCACTTTACGCTTCCTAAAAAAATTCAACCAATAAATGCTATTCATATATCCATGAATAGAGTATGAAAAAAACATCAAATTTATTGTTTCACCACAATTTAATTCCATTAAATAATCATTAAAATTACTTTTTAAGATGGTGGTATTTGTAATTTTAATACATGATACTCTACATAGCAATTGGAAAATGAACAAGGTAAGCCATACAATCAAAAAAATAGAGCTTCAAATACACATCAACCTGATTTTTAATTTTCAGGAAGTTATTCCATTTATCACCTCTTTAACTAAGTTAAATGATTAATTTATCATGCTTGTGTAGTAATATTAAAATATCAATTCATTCTTGAGCTTGTAAATTACTACTTAGATTGGTTTGAGTCAATTATGAAGCCTTATTTTTTTATTGAGTTAGAACTCCAGTATTGTAATGTATTGACTCTATATTACTTGAATACAACCCAAGTTTCTAAAAATAAAAATTTATTATGCTTATCTCTCCATATAAAAACATATATAGGGGTTATAGACATATACAAATTATAATTTCAGATTTAATGGGACATAGATTGAATTTCATAGAAGTTTTATAAGAAAAGAAACCCCATATTTTATGTGATTGGGAAGAAAATTTTGGAATTGGATTAGAAATTCTGATTTATTAACTATTTTTCCCAAAGAATAACCCTCAAAGAGTCAAAAGGGAAACATATAAATTATTCTCTAGAATAACAAAACCCGCACTTCCATAATTGGAACAATTTATAGGGTTCCACTCTTCAGATATTAAAGGTTGTGTTTGATGACACTTATAAATGGTGTTCCTAACATTTATCACTTATAAAAAATGTTTAGGGATGAGTGTGTTCATATTGATTGTATAATGTTTTTAAGAAACATATCATAAGTGATAATTGGTATAATCATTTTTTGATAAAAATGGTAAAGCACACTCAAACTGGAAAAGGATTTATATGTAAATAAAACACAGGGAAGTTGGAACTCAACAATAAAATATTATTTTTAGTAATATAACTAGTATGGGAAAGAGAAGGATCAATAAGTAGCTCATTATAAAGAGTTTATTTCCTATCCTTCTGAGTCATATTTCCATATAAATAGTCTACATCATGCTCTACTACAGTTCCACCTAACTCATTTAAAGAAAAATAGTTAATTTTTATAGCTGAATTCAAAGATAAAACATCTAAACAAGTCACAAATATAATAAGATTAGAAAAGAAATCAACTCACATAGTAATATTTGGGAAATCCCTTTGATTTTAAATAACCCTTATTATAATTCCTATTTGGATCAATGAAACTCCTCAAATTTATTCATCAAAATATGACAAAAAATTAAAATCCGTTAAAAGAATTTGAAAAAAATATTATTTAATTAAAATTAAAAATTAACCCAAATATCAATAATAAGTAAATGAAATAAAAAACAAAATACAATTCCTTGTTAACACTAAGAATTTTTTATCAACTTAACAGAAAGAGAAAATATATCACCATTTTGAAATTACCAAAATTGGCATAATTAATGTAAAAATACTAATCTATAATTCCAATGACTTGAGGTGAGACCTTTGTCCTATCTTGAAAAAAATCCATGTGTCTTATTGATGATATAAAATACAAAAGATAAAAATAATTAGTAAATTCTACAAAAATTAACACACACAAAAACAATTGTATATAAATGAACAATAAAAAAGGAAGAAATTCACACCAAAAATAATTTTTAAATGTCATGTAACGGCCCAGACCCTCCTGGACGATTACTTTTCCAAAGTAAGGCTCCACCAAAACGGTGACACCATGAGGGTGACACTGTGAGGGTGACACCGTGACGGTGACACCGTGACGGTGGCACTGTGTCCCCTCGCCGAGCCTTTCGTTATTTTTCCAGTACCAGACTTTTCCGCTCCCGCAACGTAAGTTTCAACGTAAATTAATTCTTTTACTCCTTTTTAAAACCATTTAAATCCCATAATTAATTCCTAAAAATCCCGAGAGACCTCCGTGTGTAGCTTCCCAACCGTGTGTTCAACCCACGACCCCCGCTCCTTACGCGGTTTGGCGTTCTCATCTCAACCGTCCGCGGCTCTTATAAACTAAGGGTTAGCCGTGGTTTCTTCTTTCCTCGATCGTGGATTTTCACGAACAGCTTCTGGTGCATCGTGCGAGCCGCATCGTTATCCGTAAAGTTCTGCGCCCGTCCTAAGCGTCGATCGTCTATCAACAGGTAGGGGATTTCACCTTCGTCTCTCTCTTTTGTGTATCATGCAGGGTGGGAGTGCTTTTGATTCTGTAGAATTGGATAAAACAGACCTAAATAAAGATAATAAATTGTTTCTATAAAGAATGAAGGGGGGGCTGTGATCGTTGATGTTGTTTAAATTATGATCATCTTTCTGAATTGTGCCGACTTGCGTCTTCTGAAAATTGAGGTCATTGGTGGTCGTTGTCTGTGCACTAATGAACCCCTCGTGGTGTTTTAAATGGATTGTTCCTAATTGTAAAATCCTGCTGTGAGAAGTAAATTGGTTAATCATGTATACTTGAATGAATAAATTGAAAGCACCAGGATCAATCCATTCTGTGCTAACCCCGGTCAAAACACGGAATTGAATTCATGGAGTGTGTTAATTCTTATAAATCTGAAAATATTGGCACGACCCTGATTAGTGTTGGTGGCAGTGGTTTGGTTGTTTTCTTTCACAGGACGATTGCTGGAGATGTGGGAGGGGATGGGATCCCCTGTTTTTATACTCTCGGAGGTTGTGGAATTGGGGATGGGATCCTCTGTTGGTATGGATTCGGTGGTTGTGAGTTTTAAGACTGAGTGGGTACTTGTTTATATCATTAATTGGGGTGGGATCCTCTATTGATGAGAAACCATTTCGGGGGACACGGGGTAGTGTCTCGATGCTTTTTCTTTGGTTCCAGTACTTCGAGGGATCTCACTTATCCCCTTGTTGTCATAACATTACAAGAGAACCGAGTGTGAATGTTTAAATTGATGATTGGATGGATTCTTTTCCTTGGTTATACTTATGGTTTTAGTTGCCCAATAGTGCATGAAATTATTTGAACATTATCACTGAACATGAAACAAGAATGGGACAAATGGGTTTTGTTGGCGAGAGTCATGACTCGGACTTGAGTGTTGTTGTGATCTGTAGGCTGTCTGAATAAAAAACTAAGTTTGGGTGAGTGTTTGTTACCTATATATATACTTGTAGCTTTGTGTTTCTTATTCGTGCCCCACCCAAGTTGAGCACTTAGTGCCGAACACCCCCATTTCATGGGGGAGGGTGTTCTTCCCAACACTATTCTTAGTGGCTGGTTATTAGCTCCTTTTCTGCTCCCTTTCCTGGATAGCCCAAGTATCTTCGGGCAGGCTGTAATAGACTGAGGTCCATTATTAGCCCAAGAACCTTCGGGCGGGGTAGTGTGATGGTTGTCTAGGTGTGTGCGGAAGGTGGTTTCCCATGTGCCTTCAGGATGAGGCCCATGTGTCTTCGAGAATGGCAGTGGATCTTCTAGCCCAGGTGTCTTCGGGTGTGGTGGTAGTTGTTCTGGCCTAGGTGTTTGCAGGCATGGTTACGTGTGATAGTTGTGGCCCAGGTGTTTGTGGGTGGGATTCGGCAGTGGGACTGCGTGTGGTTTTGGCCTAGGTGTGTGTGGGCGGGTGAGGTAGTGGGACTACGGTGACATAATGGCGGGATTGGTTCGATGCGTAGGATGTCTCAATAACCAGTGGGAAAGTGGCGCGAGGTTCCCGAACATCGATGTGCTCTTATTATAAACATTACTTGACTTGCGTTATTTGGGCAGTGTGCCTTGGTGAGGCTTGGGTGGATAGTTTACCTTGATAGGTATTTGGTTTACTCCTTTTCTCACGGGACTTTATTATGTTCCCCCACTTGTGTATGGGAGTATCTCGTTTTTCCCTACTGAGTGTACTTATATGCTCACCCTACGTATATAAAACTTCTTTCAGGTTTCCAGGAGGGCTTCGGGGTTCGTGCGGGACCATACTAGCTCAGACCTTTGGGGTAGTTGCAGTTTCTGTTTTTCTTTCTTTGGTACTTACCTTTGTAGTCACTTTTTGTGGCTTTTACTTTTGGAACATGCATGTGGGAATGGTTTACTTTTGGCTTTACTTTTTTTTTTAACTTGGTGTTGTTGGGTTTCATCTTCTTATCTCCCGATCCTATAAAACAAAAAGCGTAATGCCTTCCATTTGTGTGTAATTTCTATACACTTGGTGCTAGTCTTCACTCCGGGACCTATTGAAGGCGGGTTTCGGGGGTCATTATCTCTCCTTCAACTTAAAGAAGGAAGGACCTGGCAATCTGCTGACCCTTCCCTCCTTTTGGTGAAGGCGGGTCATGAAAGAATGGTATTAGAGGTGATGGTTGAGAGATAGGATGGATTCTGGAGTTAGGAACAGTAAGGATTGCATGGGATGATAGGGAAATAGTGTTGGGTGACCTCGGTGTGTGAATTAGGCCAGGGAAGACCGGCTAGGACATGGGATTTTAGGGCCCCCCGTGATCCGATGCAAGGACTCTGTACCAACCGAATGACCAAGTGAGGCCACACTGATTGCAGGGTAGAGACCCTAGGAAAGGTACATGCATCATAATAACTTATGTTCTCGTGATTCTGGGACGTCCTGGGAATTAAGAATAAATGAAAAGTTTAAGAAATTTTAAGAAAAATATTCTGCACTACTTGGGCTTAGGCATTCCTTTTTTACCTTGCAGCTATGTCACCTATAAGGCGACCACGTGTGGTATAGGCGATCGAGGCCCCAGAGACTACTTTGGCCGATCGGCAGAGAGCTGATTGAGAGGAAGATGATGACCAGTGGCAGAAGACTCTTCGGGCCTTCCAGCGACAGACCCTCGAGAAGTACAAGGGCGGTACCTCTGACATGAAGACGAAAGGCTGGCTAGAGGAGCTAGTGATATCCTTCGGCCTGATTCGGGCCCTGACCGAGTACTGGGTTCCTCTGGCCGTCATCCAGATGCGGGGAGCAGCGCGTCAGTGGTGGACACTTTACCTGGGGGAGAGGAGAGAGGCTGAGGTGGCATGGTTTGATTTCGAGAGGGAGTTCCGGGCGGAATTCCTCTCCTCAATGATGAAGGCTGAAAAGAGACAGGAACTACTCTCCCTCCAACAGGGGAGTATGTTCGTGAGGGAGCTAATGATCAAGTTCAAGGACCTCCTACGTTTTTCTCTGGAACACTTTCCCGACGAGGAGTCTCGGGCAAGATGTTTGGAGGAGGTGCTCCAACCCTCCCTCCAGTATGCTGTTACCCCCTTTACCCTGTCGACGTACTTGGAGGTCCAGAAGAAGGCCGTAGTGGTGGAGCGGATGCACACTCTAGGAGGTGTGTCACAAGAGGGGATCCAGCTGGGACCATCGAAGGGGAAGGCCATCAGCACCAGGCCTCCAGCATCAGGACCCTCCAGGTTCTGACCAGCAGGGAGCAGACCGCAATAGTTTCAGTTTCGATCCCCTGGACCTCGCCCTTTTCCTTCGGGACCGGGACCACGGTGCTTCGTCTGTGGGAGCCCTGGACATCTCTGGAGTCAGTTCCCGGACCGGGTGTAGTATGGCGGTGGCGGACAGCCCCAGCACCTGCCCCAGCAGCAGCTTCCACCCAGACCATTCCAGCAATAGCAGCAGGGACAGCAAGCTCCCGCTCCTCTGAGGACAGACATGGGAGGAGGGGGCCGACCTCAGGGCGCTCCTCAGGGACCTCAACCAGGGTTTGGTCAGGGAGGTGGCTGATAGCCGAGGGGCAGAGGAGCCGAGTGTGGACAACTACACGACGTAGAGGCAGCAGTTCCAGCAGGGCCGGAGGTTGTTCGAGGTACGATCAGTTTGTTTAGCACTCTTGCTTATGCCTTGTTCGATACCAGAGCTTCGCACTCCCTTGTTTCACCCAGTCTAGCCCGTACCTTGGGTCTAGATGTTGTGAGACTTCCAGTTCCCCTGGTGTTGAGCACACCAGTCGGAGGTCAGACCGACTTGTTGTTTGTTTGTCGAGGATGTAGACTGATGATAGGGCCACATCAGTCGGTTAGGGATCTTCTCCTGCTATAGATACATCCATACGATGTCATCCTAGGCATCAACTGGCTATTCTTTGCGTGTGCCATCATCAACTATTTCCGAGGAAGGGTCATGTTCTCAGACTTGGGCGGCCGGCGTGTTACCTTCACCCACGAGCGGGGCGGTCAGAAGGGTAGCAGGCGAGAGGAACCCCTCCTCTCCTTAATAGTCGAGCTATCAGTAGAGTCAGTAGATGCTGAGATGGTGGAGGTTCCAGAGGTTGTCCATGAGTTTATGGGCATCTTTTCTGAGGAGGTGACGACTCTACCCCCTCGACGTGATATCAAGTTCGGGATAGACCTATAGCCCAACGCTCGTCCGATCTTGATGGCTCCTTACCGGATGGCACCTTCAGAGCTACGGGAGTTGCAGATCCAGATTGAAGATCTGATGAAGAGGGGTTATGTTTGGCCAAGTGCGTCACCGTGGGGTGCTCCAGTCTTGTTCGGAAAGAAGTCAGATGGTGGTCTCAGGTTGTGCATAGACTACAGAAGGCTGAATCATGTAACGATCAAGAATCGCTACCCTATTTCGAGGATAGATGATCTTTTAGACCAGCTGAAAGGGGCAGGATGGTTCTCGAAGATCGACCTGCGGTCTGGGTATCACCAGTTGAGAGTGAAGGAGGGTGACATCCCGAAGACGGCGTTTGGGTGCAGATATGGACACTTTGAGTTTGTAGTCATGCCCTTCGGTGTTAAGAATGCCCCGGTTGTGTTCATGGGGCTTATGAACACCATATTCCAGGAGTACCTAGATCGGTTCGTAGTGGTGTTCATCGACGATATCCTGGTCTACTCAAGATCAGAGGAGGACCATGCAGAGAACCTAAGGATAGTTTTGGAGGTCCTTCGACAGCACCAGCTCTATGGTAAGTTGTCAAAATGCATGTTCTGGACATGGGAAGTGCACTTCCTCGGGAACGTGGTGTCCGAGCAGAGGGTAGCGGTGGACCCATAAAAGGTTGAGGTAGTTGTTTCTTGGGAAGCACCCAAGAATGTGGTAGAAGTTCTTAGTTTCCTTGGGCTGGCGGGTCACTATCTGAGGTTCGTACCCAACTTCTCCCGAGTTGCAGCCCCTTTGGCAGCCCTGACCATGAAAGACCAGGTTTTCATGTGGAGTGAGCAGTGCGAGTCAGCCTTCAGCTATCTGAAGGAGAAGTTGGTTAGTTCCCCCGTGCTGAGATTACCAGAAGAAGGGGCGGCGTATGAAGTGTTCTGCGATGCTTCAGGACAGGGCCTGGTATGTGTGTTGATGCAGCAACAAGGGGTGATTTCTTATGGGTCCAGGAAACTACGCCCTCATGAGCGTAATTACGCCACCCATGACCTGGAGCTTGCAGCAGTCGTTTTTGTGCTAAAGTTATGGAGTCACTACCTCACTGGAGAACGCTTTTTGGTCTTCACAGATCATAAAATCTTGAGGTATATCTTCTCCCAGTGGGACCTAAACTTGTGACAGTAGAGATGGGTGGAGTTCCTCCAGGATTACGACTTTGAGATCTATTATACTGAGGGAAAGGGCAATGTAGTGGCCGATTCCTTGAGAAGGAGGACGCAGAAGGATGCGGTCCGAGAGTCGGAGGATGCCTGGAAGGCGATGGAGGAGTTGGATGCTTTACACCTGGATGTGGAGATGGATAGCGACAAAGGCTACCTATATCAGATGATAGTGCAGTCATCTCTGTTTCAGCAAGTGGAGGAGTTTCAGTGGGGAGACTCGGAGTGCGAAGTGATGCGTGACCGAGTTGACCAGGGCAATGATCCGGAAGGATGGACAGAGGATGAAGGTGGCCCAGGACTGACATAAGTCATATGATGATACCAGACGGAGGCCCTTGGAGTTTGAGGTTGGAGACCACGTGTTCTTGAAGGTCTCCCCTTGGCGTGGGCAGCGGAGGTTCGACAAGGGGAGAAAGCTTTCTCCCAGGTTCATCGGACCCTTCGAAGTGTTGCGGTGGGTCGGCGAAGTGGATTTTCAGATAGCGTTACCACCGCTGCTACTGAGGATACATGAAGTCTTCCATGTGTCCCAGCTCCGTCGGTATCTGTACAACAATTCACACGTCCTTGATTGGGGTGAGATGGACATCGAGGACGACGTGACTTTTGTGGAGAGACCAGTGATGATCGAGGATCACAAGGAGAAGGTGCTTCATGGGCGAACCATTCCCTTGGTTCATGTGTTGTGGAGACATGGTGGGCTTGAGGAGAGTACATGGGAGAGGGAAGCACAGATGCGTACCCAGTACCCAGAGTTGTTTTAAGTTTTGTTCCTTATTGTACCTATTGTGGTAGAACGCTTTGTCTTTTTGGCTATGAAATGTACTGGCTCTCTTTCCTTTGAATGTGTGTGAAAAGCCCTGGCTATGGGGAGGAGAGAAACCGACCCCTAATCAAGACGCATTAAGGTGGATGCGATTAAACCCATACGGGTGAGTCAGTGCCGCCCAAAGCGGATAATATCTTGACATGGGGGAGGAGAATCCCCAACCCACATGCCTGGGCAGTTTGGCATGGTATGTTTCTTGGTTCTTGAGAGGGATGCATTTCTAGATAACGACGAGGTTCACTCCTGAGAGGTATATTTCGAGGTGGTTGTTTGGACCCTCTCTTCTCTTCTGGTTTGTTTTGATTCTCGAGGGCGAGAATAGTTTGAGAGGTATCTAATGTAATGGCCTGGACCCTCCTGGCCCATTACTTTTCCAAAGTGAGGCTCCACCAAAAGGATGACACCGTGAGGGTGCCACCATGAAGGTGACACCGTGAAGGTGGAACCGTGACAGTGGAACCGTGAGGGTGACATCGTGAGGGTGACACCGGTCATGGTGGCACCGTGACAGTGGCACCGTGTGGGTGACACTGTGAGGGTGACACCGTGACGGTGGCACCGTGTCCCCTCACCGAGCCTTTCGTTCTTTTTCCAGTACCTGAAATTTCCGCTCCTTCAACGTAAGTTTCGATGTAAATTAATTCTTTTACTCCATTTTAAAACCATTTAAAGCCCATAATTAATTCCTAAAAATCCCGAGAGACCTTCGTGTGTAACTGATCAACCGTGTGGTCAACCCATGACCCCCACTCCTTACGTAGTTTGGCGTTCTCATCTCAACCGTACGCTGCTCTTATAAACTAAGGGTTAGCCGTGGTTTCTTCTTTCCTCGATCGCGGATTTTCACGAACAGCTTCTGGTGCATCGGGCGAGCCACATCGTTATCCGTAAAGTTCCATGCCCGAACTAAGTGTCGATCATCTATCAACAAGTAGGGAATTTCTCCTTCATCTCTCTCTTTTATGTATCATGCGGGGTGGGTGTGCTTTTGATTCTGTAGAATTGGATAATGCAAACCTAAATCAAGATAATAAACTGTTTCTATAAAGAATGAAGGGGGGGGGGGGGTTGTGATCGTTGATGTTGTTTAAATTATGATCATATTTCTGAATTGTGTCGGCTTGCGTCTTCTAAAAATTGAGGTCATTGGTGGTCGTTGTCTGTGCACTAATGAACCCCTCGTGGTGTTTTAAATGGCTTGTTCCTAATTGTAAACTCCTACTGTGAAAAGTAAATTGGTTAATCACGTATACCCGGCTGAATAAATTGGATGTACCAGGATCAATCTCTTCTGTGCTAACCCCGGTCAAAACATGGAATTGAAATCATGGAGTGTGTTAAATCTTATAAATCTGAAAATACAGGCACGACCCTGCTTAGTGTTGGTGGTAGTGGTTGGGTTGTCTTCTTTCACGAGCCGATTGATGGAGATGTGGGAGGGGATGGGATCCCCTGTTTTTATACTCTTGGTGGTTTTGTAATTGGAGATGGGATCCCCTGTTGGTATGGATTCGATGGTTTTGAGTTTTAAGACCGGGTGGGTACTTGTTTATATCACGAATTGTGGTGGGATCCTCTATTGATGAGAAACCATTTCAGGGGACACGGGGTAGTGTCTCAAGGGTTTTTCTTTGGTTCCAGTAATTCGAGGGATCTCACTTATCCACTAGTTGTTGTAACATTACAAGAGAACCAGGTGTGAATGTTTAAATTGACAATTGGATGGATGATTTTCCTTATTTATGCTTATAGTGTTAGTTTCCCAGTAGTGCATGAACTTATTTGAACATTATCACTGAACATGAAACAAGAATGGGACAAATGGGTTTTGTTGGCGAGAGTCGTGACTCAGACTTCAGTGCTGTTGTGATCTGTAGGTTGTCTGAAGAAAAACATAGCTTTGGGTGAGTGTTTGTTACCTATATATATACTTCTAGCTTTGTGTTTCTTATTCGCACCCCACCCAAGTTGAGAACTTAGTGCGAAACACCCCCATTTCATGGGGGAGGGTGTTCTTCCCAACACTATTCTTAGTGGCTGGTTATTAGCTCCTTTTCTGCTCCCTTTCCCAGATAGCCCAAGTATCTTCAGTCAGGCTGTGATGGCCTGAGGTCCATTATTAGCCCAAGAACCTTCGGGCGGGGTAGTGTGATGGTTGGCCAGGTGTGTGCGGCAGGTGGTTTCCCATGTGTCTTCGGGATGAGGCCCAGGTGTCTTCGGGCGTGGCAGTGGATCTTCTAGCCCAGGTGTCTTCAGGCGTGGTGGTAGTTGTTCTGGCTTATGTGTTTGCAGGCGTGGTTACGTGTGACAGTTGTGACCGAGGTGTTTGCGGGTGGTATTAGGCAGTGGGACTGCGTGTGGTTGTGGCCCAGGTGTGTACAGGTGGGTGAGGCAGTGGGACTGCAGTGACAGAATTGGGGGATTGGTTTGATGCGTAGGATGTCTCAATAACCAGTGGGAAAGTGGCGCGGGGTACCCAAACATCGATGTGCTCTTATTATATACATTACTTGACTTGCGTTATTTGGGGAGTGCGCCTTGGTGATGCTTGGGTGGATAGTTTACCTTGATAGGTATTTGGTTTACTCCTTTTCTCACGGGACATTAGTACGTTCCCCCACTTGTGCACGAGAGTCTTTGGTTTTTCCTTACTGAGTGTACTTGTATGCTCACCCTGCATATATAAAACTACTTTCAGGTTTCCAGGAGGGCTTCAGGGATCGCACGGGACCATACTAGCTCAGACCTTTGGGGCAGTTGCAGTTTCTGTTTTTCTTTCTTTGGTACTTACCTTTGTAGTCACTTTTTGTGGCTTTTACTTTTGGAACATGCATGTGGGAATGTTTTACTTTTGGATTTACTTTTATTTTACCTTGGTGTTGTTGGGCTTCATCTTCTTATCTCCCGATCCTATAAAAAAACGGTAATGCCTTCCATTTGTGTGTAATTTATATACCCTTGGTGCTAGTCGCCACTTTGGGACCTATTGAAGTCGGGTTTCAGGGGTCATTATCTCTCCTTCAACTTAAAGAAGGAAGGGCCTGGAAATCTTCTGACCCTTCCCTCCTTTTGGTGAAGGTGGGTCGTGACATGTCAAACATGAATGAATTATATCATAAATCAAATTACAACAAGTGAGATAAACGATGTACCTTTAAAAACTGAAGACCTTTTTTCCTCTCAGGTGTCATGTCAGGAGAAGCCTTAGCAAACATTTTTAGATTTATATTTTATTGATAGTAGTGTAAAAGGGATGATAAATTTACATTTCATTACAGGAAAGGTGAGAGTGAAAAGAGAAAAACCATTAAGGATGTTTAGTCCCCACACATACTGATATATCCTAGTTTTATCTTTAACTTTCTTTCTGATTATTTTATTTAATTTGTTGGGATCATTCGAAGGAAAAAAAACCCATCGATTAACTTAGTGTATTTTCTATAGAATAAAATACATCCTTTTTCTTGAAAATTATTACTGGAATTGAATTTTTTTTAAAGTTGAAGATAAAGGATGAAAATTTTGCTCCCATGAAAGACCAATCATTAGCGTACTTGTAGCTATTTTTTAGCTTAGCAACCAAATCTGGAAAGTAGCTTCCCATCTTCTTATGATACCCGGGGAGGTGAGAAATTCAAATTAACAATGAATATAGTAGTGGTAGATGAAGTGAAAAAAATATAAACAATAAAAGAATTGAATTGGAGGAAGTAATGGACCATCCTGGAAAATGTTGTTTCCCAAGGCCAAACGTATAATTTCATCCCTTTTATATATTAAAATACATATTATGAAAAAATGTTAATATTAAAATTCACATTTTTATATGATCATTATATCGAAAAGCATTTATAAATTTATATAGTATAATACATTTTATAATTAAATTTTGAAAAATTAAAATAATAAATAGGTTTTAAAACTAATTGAATGTATAAATTTTTAGTAATTAATTATCAATATTTTAATACAATTAAAATATAACTATTTTTCTATATATTAAAAACATTAAAAATTAGGTAGATATAATTTTAACCATTATAAATTCATTTAAAATTTTAATTTTAAAAGATAATAACTTCCAAAAAATGGAATGAAATGAAATTATGTAGCAAAAAATGTACTATTTAAAGAAAAATTAATTGAATGAATTTTTTTAGAAAACTATAAAATTAAGTAGACATATGATTTAAGAAACAAGTAATTATTAAATTTAACTAATGAAAAATCACAAATCTTAGATGGAAAGAGAGAATCAACTTTCCACAATTTAAATAATTTCTGAGATAATATAAGAAATTTATTAATAATTATAAAAATCATAAAAAATATTAATAATAATTAATTAATTTATAATAATTTAAATAAAACACTACCTTACTGTAGAAATTGGGTATCTATAGCTAGCATCCAGCAGGGGAAGAGTGAGGAGTGATGGTGCTAGCTAGTGCCACAAGTAGTGGGGGAAATGAGGGTAGAGGGGGAGGGGGTGAGGGCATTAGGGAAGGATCCATCCGATCAATGAATCAGTGAAGTAGGAAGCTATGTGATGTGGGGAGAGAGATTTTGAAAAGTGATGTCATTAGAATGGTAATGATGAGAGACATGGTATGGAGGTATTGAAGGGGCTGGGGAAGAAGGCTATACAGGCTGATGAGGCAACGTTGCAAGGTCACAATAGGGGAGGAGGTGGTTCCTTTTCCTAGGGTTGTGGGTACCTTTTGTTCCATGAGAGAGATGGTTGTTGAAAGGGGGTGGAGGTAGGGAAAATTTTCAATTACTCAAATGAGGCTTACCCTGTGTCTGTCAGTTTCTCAAGCCTAAGGGGTTGTTGGTGCTGGCCTTGGTCTAGCACATCATGCATCATATAGATTCAAAAAAATAATAAGAAAAATATTCCATACAAAACTAAAACCTAAAGAATTCCAATACATAAAAAACATAGTAGGGACATTGATTTGAACTAACAAAATATAAGTTGATGACTAACATAATATAAAAACTAAAACCAGTTGATTGCAAATTTAAAACCATATTAAACAACACGTATTTTCTGGGATTTTGGAATACTGGAAAAACCTACTAATCCCATGTTTAAGTTTTCAATTAGATTAGTTAAAAATAGCCTTCATTTTAAATGATCTTAAATAGATCAAAGACAAAAAAATATATATATTTATGTGAACTGACTCAAACATACACAAGTTATCCCACGAGCCAAGTATATTTTATTTATATTTTAATTTAATATATGGTTTTTATGACATGAAGTTATATTTTTATATAGGTTATGGATGTATAAATAACCACATGCGTGTGTGTTTACATTCATGCGAGTACTATTGAATGGTTAATATTTTATATTCCTTAATAAAAAGTATTTTTATTTTATAATTGTTTTCATCAATAATTATATGTGTGGACCAAAATATAGGTCGATCCATTTAAAATATGCACCATAATCAATTTTTCATGCTCACATTAAATGATTGTCTAAATGGAATGGACATTTTTAGACCTGGCTCATACAGGCTTAGTCTTCTCAGTCTCAGTCCAACCCATTAACCACCCCTGTATTAAATTTAACTGTTTGGTTATAATCAGTTTAGTCAGATATAAAAATGAATATTGGATATACATTAAAAAAAGGCTAAAAAATGGATTAATAATGGAAAACTTTGAGATTCTATAAAAAAATATATTTTTTAAATAAATTTAATTTATTCGATAGTCTGTGTTACACACAACATCATGTTTAAAAAGACCGTGATATACTGTTAAAATATGTTTATTTAATGTGATAGTTATTGTCAAGTATTTGGATTTAGGGGTATGAATATGAATAACTAAATTATAAAAAAATTATGTTTTATATTTTTATAAGATGAATTTTTTGGTTATCAATTAATTAGAAATTAAAATAAAAACTAAATTGAAAAAATGATATGTTTTTTCTGAAAAACTATTTTTATGTGCACAATGCGTGTTTTACACATTTATTTTAATATTAATTATTGAAACAATTAGAAAATGTATTAAAAAAAATGAAATTATTTTTTTGAATCAAAATTTCAAAATTATCATAGAAATAATTTTTGAAAATTTTCTAAAAAGATTAATTTTTCAATAAATAGTGAAAAAACCTGATTTTTATTGAAACTTTTTATTTGTTTAAAAAATTTACAAGTTCAATTATATTTTAAAATTGTTTAAATGTAATATGAGATAAATTTTATTACTATTAACCAAATTTACATAACTAATATAAGTTTTATGTTCAATTTTCATATAAAAAATTATTATATAAATAAAAACATTTTCTTAAGAAAACTGTATTTTTGTCACGTTTTTGAGTTTCATTTTAAATTAAATTTGTGCACTTCTATGAATTATTTTTGGTAAAATGGATTACATATCTTGAATCAAAATAATTAATATTATTTAATATATTCAAGTATTCTTTTCATCATATTGATTAGTAAAACATTAAAAATTAATTACAACAGTTAAAGTTAATATGAGATTACTGGGAGTTAAACCAAAAGATAAGGGAATACTTGCCGAATAAACTTACCAAAAGCCTATTGGATAACCATAATTAGACCTTAAATTATCATACCTTCTAATATATGTCTATTATAAAGCCTTTTTATTGGGAATAACAATATCATTTTGGATTCTTTTTGGGAATTTCCAAATGGGTTCCCTCCCCCACTTATATAAGGATATTACACCTGTTCTCCAATACACACTTAAAGATCCTTTTGATTCAGATAATAAATAAAAAAATAAATTAATTAAACACCTGATTTTGGCCTAGAGTCCATGGTTTGATCATAAATCCATCATAAAAAGGATTTAGGTATAAACCAAAAGAGACTCTTTGAAGATGTTTACTTCTTAACTATATGTTTTCTTTCTATTTATTCATTAAACTCATTCAAATCATATCAAAATATGATGAAATAATAATTAAAAAAGTACCATATACTTATATTTTATTATTTTAATGACATAACCTATATTAATATTCTCCTCCATCATATAGGAAATGAACCTGTTGTTCATGTGTATGGTGGGCAACCGCCTCACAAACCGATGTAATTTGTTTTCCATAAGCACCTATCAAAAATGGATATAGTGATGGATTTAATTTATATATATATGATATTTATGACATAATTATACTTCTGTAATTATATAATCACACTTACCTTGTTACCTTTTAATTCATTGAAAAATGATAACACTCTCGTGTGTATGTCTGGACAATCTCCACCACGAAGGAATGTGATGCATTTTTAATTTTATTTTATCATAAATGGTAATATGGATAGATTTAATGAATATATATTATTTCAATAATATAAAAATGATTCTGGAAATAGGAATTATTATATACCTTTCTTTTATTCTATCCGTTGAAAAAATGGATACAATGTTCATGCGTACGTATGGATTACGATCTCTATGAATGATGTAATTAATTTTTCAATCTCTAAAATTTATAAATGACTCTAAATATGAAAATAATTATTATATTTAATATTTATATCTAGATTAAAATTTTGGAGATGATATAATCATGATCAATGTTCAATGACCGAAACTACCGAACCAAAACATAAATGAAAAACAAAGCAGTTATTACCCGAAATAGTGTTCTTAACAAAGAATTCTTAATAAACACCTGATAAAACACTATAAGTAAATAATTTAAGGTATCATATATAAATGAATAGTTTAGGAATATATTTATTATAAAAATAAATTTATTACTATAACCACCCTGCTTTTTATTACACACTTAAACATGATTTATTACATAAAATATTCACTTGATACAACATAAAAGATTGAGAGGTCTAGTGTCATTGGGGATTAAGAACATTAAATAATGACTTAAAACATGAAAAATACAACCTTTATTGAAAAATTCCTTTACATGACCACTACATTACCTTATACTAGCATTTCATAGGATAACATGAGAACATGCATAAAAAAGGGTGAGCTATAAAGCCCAGTAAGGGATTAAACAAGGCATAGCATGAAGATTACAACACATGTTAGGAAATAGGCATATAAATGGAGAGAAATAGAAACATTAACAAAAATGCATGATATAACATGATTATCATAACATGTAAATGTGGCAACAATACTTAACATGGAATTAGCATGAGCCAAGGCTCATTACACATAGAGCATGAGTAAACTATCATTTCACTTGAATTAGCATGATTAAATACTCATTTAAATTGAATTAGAATGAGTAAATCCTCATTGAAATTGACGTATCATGATACTAATCTTTACCCAATTCCTTGGAGCACTATCAAGGCACACCCTTCTAAAACATTTCATTTCATGCATAAGTGTGCCACATGGATAATAAAACATAGATTAATTAAACATTATAATTTATTACCTGATAAAGGGATGTGGAATTCATAAATGAAACACTATAATCAATAATTAAATGCACATAAAGGTGAATACCCTTAATAGGGAAATGATCATGGTATTCACTACACAATGACTTTGTCTTGGAAAAACGTGGTGCAAATTCGGTTGCATAACGACGTGACATAAAAATTCATAAAAATGGTTAATGAGAGATAAAGGGGTGTCTCATAATATTTACATGAAATGTACAGTATGTGAGTCATATAGATACATGTCCCAACATATGAAATGGAATTGGGATTCACAATACAAAAGAATTTATTGAATGTAAATGAGGGGAGAGAAATTCCTTACAGAATTTCGACATGGTAACGGGTGTACATAGAAGGAATTAATGAGAGATAAATGGGTCTCTCATCATTAAAAAAATAAAGAGGGAATTATGGGGTAGGTGAAAAACTATACCCCAACAATTATAATTGAAAATAAAAAGGCATAACAATATTAAGAAACATGGATAAAATGAGAAAGGAATCCCTTACTTGGAAGTGTGATCCCAAAGGCTTGGGAGAGGCTTGAGAGAGGATTCTTGGGAGCATGGGGTGCCTTAGGAGGATTATAGAGAGATGAGGGAAGATGTTGGAAGAAGTAAAAATTCTTTGAGTGAAGAGGAATTGAGAGCTTGGGTGGGTTTATATAGGAAAGGAGAGGGAATTTTTTATTATTTAGATTTGGGACACCACATATTAAACTAATAAAAAAAAAACAAACCAGGCCATGATTTTTCCAATGTTTTTTTACATAGGGGAGTGTAAAAAATATTTTATAAGTACAATAGCCAAAATTCTTAAAATAATAGGGTTTCTTATGTGGAGGTGAGTCACACTCTCAAGGAAATCAATTTAAAAAGCTAAAATTTTTATAAGTCTTGGAGGGTCCACTAATGATTTCTAAAATAAATCAAACAAACCTAAAATCACATTATTTTAATGGTAAAACATATATTTTCTGAATATAAAGTTTATAGTATTTTATTACATCACTATTGGGTCATTATGATGTCATAAAACACATTATATATTTAAAAGGTATTTAATTTTTACCAAACTATTCGACTGTCTTAGAAAAATATGAAAAATTCACCGTTGGATAATTTTGACATCCTGATTCCAAAAAATAATATTCATTTATCTAAATAAATTTATAAATATGTGAATTTTCACTTTTAATATAAAAACCGACATTTATTGAAAATTCATGGGTTTTGAAAAAAATAGCTTTCAAACCTTAATAAAAAACACATTGTATTCATAATAATTATACTATCATTTATATTTAATAATTTTTTTTAGTAATAATATTTAATTAAAATATTTTTTTAATTCAAAAAAACCATTAATTCATTTAAATAGATTTCTTAATTAAAAAAAATTATATTTTTTCTTTAAAACTATTTACAAAGTAACAATAATAAAATGAATGTATATTCTATATAAAAAATAATGTGCATAATCATAGTACTAATGTCTTGTTACATAACCCCTTAAAACACCTACATAATCCCTTAGAGTAAGGTGTGCAATGGTAACAGACTCTTGGGGTGGCTTGGATAACATCAATCAAGTGGTAATCTCTATTAACTTCCACTTCTCCCGTAGGAAATTATGTTCGATTTAACATGTTGAATCTCAGATTGGGCTTAGTCAAGAGTGATGACCAATGATGCCACCTCCTTTCTAAGGTCCAAAAAATGGGCTTCATACGGGGAAAGTCTATAGGATGATGCTATCACTTCCTTTGTCTGATTAAATTGGATTTGTTAAAGCCATAAATTTATACTAATCACGTGATCACTGTTCAATGGCTATATTAGCAATAGTCACAATTTGTAACTGTATTTTAAAATCAAAAATCATAAATCCATATAAGTGCATATGTTATATAACCATTTTACATAATAATACATTCAATTAGATCATGAGGAATTTTCATTGATAAAATTTTGGGTCGTTACAATTACACTGTAGGTTCAAATGTGTACAAATAAATTTGAGACTTTAGGTAATATATTTTTATCTCACATTTACATCCTTGAGACACATTCAATATTTACCACTAGTTCTTTTATGAAATGTATATTTTTCCCATGAATATTTTTTATTCTGATTCTCATGAAAATTATAGAGATATTCATATCCATATATAGATGTCTCTTTTATGAGGTATTCATTTGAATGTCTCCAAAGAGGTAAGTGTTTTATATTACAATGCCATTATTTAGAGTGATTGTTTATGGTTGAGGTTTGATGATGACATTTTATGATATATCCCTCAAGAAACTCATGAATTTTCTTCTCCTCTTATTATTTCTATAAATCACAAGATTTAATTTCATTTTCCTCTCTTTATGTACTTAAGAGACTAAAAGAATGTTTTTAAGGAAAACAAATTTTATATATCATTAGTCATAAATCCTTTCTATTAAATTTCCATGCTTTCTAAAAATGTTTTCAATAGTGTTTTTACTATTCTATAATTATTTTTTAAGGTCATATTTAACCATTTTTACTTTTTATAAAATGGTTTAAAATGAATATTCATGTCATTTTCCAAATGAGGTACATTTTACATTTTACCAAAAATGTAAAAGGAATATTTATTTTCACATGTATGGAATGAATAGAACTCAATGATTTAAATATACCTTTACACTTTCCATAGTTATTTTTAAAAAACATTTTCTTTAATATTTGAGAAATATTTATATTTTAAAAGTGATTTTCAAATTAGAAGGGGTATTTTCTTGAAGAATGTTTTCAATGATCTTTTAATGGTATTTGTATTCATCAATGAAAAAACCCATGATTCTACATATGCTCTATTGGATATATGATCCAATGATACTGTATCTATTCTTTCACTTTATGGTTTATTATTATGACGAGTAGTTGTCTACAAACCCCATTTATTTTCCTCAGGTTATTCTTATGAAACATATTTCTTTTTCATTGGTTATGGTATGATGACATATTTATGAAAATAATTTTCTCTCTATGGGTTATGATATGATGAGTTTTTAATGATATTTTAGCACACATATATATGATTTTCATTATGTGATGTGTGGGTATGGAATTATATAGCCCTCCAATTAATTGGGTAATGATGGATATCTAATGAGTTAAATTGGAATTGAATGGGAAGTGAACCCCGGTTTAGTAAGAGGCTTTGTACACTATGACAGTGTTGGGATTATACCTTGACAACTACTATAGTTTGTTGAGTGAACCTATTCCAATACAATAGTTTTTCAAATGAACCTTGACTACCAAGGAAATGAGTTTCTACCCTTTTGTGTAAGCTAAAAATCCTTTTCTTATGCTAATGTTATGCTCTCGTGGATTATCTTCACTGATTTATTTTTATTAATGTCTTATTAACTACAAAATTTTATTCCATGACTCAAATTTATGATCAATGATATGAATATTTTGGTTTTAGAATGATATTTTCATGTTCTTATACCGATATGATCATATTATGTTGATATATCCCCTGTTTAACTTTACCGAGTCTTTGAGATCACCCTTTATTATGTTTTCATTCTCCATGTTATGAAGAAATGTATTATGTATGATATTCTTAATAAGGGTTCTAGTTAGGAAGAAATTAATGGAATATGATTTAGTTAACTTCTGAACTAGTTGTCTATGTATCCATGTTTCAAAAGGCACTATACTAATATGATTCTTGCATGGATCATTATGTAATATAGTGAATATTCATCAAATGAGATGTAACATCCATGTATGAAAAGTATGATTAATTATGGTTGTTATTAGAGGAAATCTTAGTTATCGTTTGGAAACTTAGATGAGAAAAATTTAGTGACAACCCTATGAATAATTCAAAGTATTAGAAAATGACTTGGGATTTTGGTAAAGGATAGAGAAATTGGATTATAAGAAATTACATCCCTATCTATATAACACAAGTGGATATGTATTTTTCATAGATGTACCGAGGTGTAAAAACTCTGAAATGGGTGCATTGGGATTTGACTAGATAGTCACCCTCTGCATGACAATGAGTCATTCTACACACCAGAATTGTAATTCCCAGGGGTTATGTATTGGAAATTCACAAACAATTTATATACCATCATAAAGGATTTGAATAAATGATTACCATTAATGACCTAGGTTAAACTAATGGTGTCATAGATTGAAAATAAGGTGTCATGATTTAGATATCCTATAAATTATTTTTAATTATTATGTGGTTTCCAAATATGATTACTGTTTCACCAACTATACATTTTATTTTTAGTCAATGGATAGAACCTAAATGAATCATGTTAATGGTAAATATGAAAAACAATGAAATTATTTTACTCCCAAGAATGTAAATATTTTGGGATATGGAATGAAAAATCTCATTCATATGATCTCAAAACATTCTTGATCTCTGTATCATGTTGAAATTAAAATCAAGCAAAGGAGGGAACAATGTTCTATTGGGTCCTTTATGAGGCAACTACCACCTCTTTTAGGGGTTCCATTGGTCCACCATTTCCGAGTAATGGATAAGTACCATTGGAAATATATTTTCTATTATCCAATGTTTGGATCATGAAAAAGTCATTTTGCATATAAATTGTTTGAAAGGTGAAAAAGATTAATAGTGGACTCTAATTAAGAATATTAGAAAACATGGAGAAATTGAGTCCAGGGTGTGGGATGAGTTTTATATCTTATTTTTTAGTAATTACATTCCTCTTATTATTCATATGAAAATGGATATGTAATTCTCTGATATGAACATAAGGATGTTGAATCTATTGGTACCTACGAGGACAATTTTACAAGACTTGTGAGGTGTGACTTTTACATTATCCCCCAACATGAAATTAAGGTTGATAAATACATCAATGGATTAAAACCAATTCCCCTATAGGAATTATCTATAAGGGAATTTATTAGCTATGAAGAAATATTTTTATGTGTTATCAAGGTGGAAATAGAGATTGGAGTTATCCATTAATGGAGAGACCCTTTTTCTTTATAAAACTATTATATAATTATATATATATATATATATATTTCCAGATCTAGGTGCTGAGATGATGATTGATTCCAAGGCCCAGTGTGTAACACCCTGAGATTTTGTGAAAAATATTTTTTCTAATTAATTTAATATTTTTGATATTTTTCCTTTCATGCAACACTGAAAATAGTTTTTAATAAAAAATATCTATGTTTGGGTTGCGTTATACACAATAACAAGTTATCTTTCACTTCATACAACATAAATTTTAACAGCCTCTACATGGAACACTGAGTTTATCATACATTACATGCAATATTTACTTTCTTCAATGGCTTGTGTAACACACAAAACCAAATGTTACAAAATTATAATATATTACTACTAAATTATAATATATCTTATTATTTAAAATAATAAGATATAAAAAATTCATTGGGTTGATGGATATGAATAGTATTAACTACCTTATGAAAATACATGGTTGAATTCGTTAGTTATAAATGAATTAGAAAAAAATATAAGAAACAATAGAATATAAAGGGAATGTTTTTATAAAAAACCATTTTTATGCTCATTAAGATATTTTTTTACAATAAATTAAATTAATTAAAATTAGCATGTGATATTATTTTAATATATATTATATATTCAATAAATTATTTTTTATTTTTATCAAATATATTTGATCAACATAATATAGAAACAAACATAATTTCATATATAAAAACCTATATTTTTATTGAGGCACTTTAACCACCTTTTAAGGGAGAACCTATTTTAAATACAATTTTTGGAAATTTTATTATAATTATATTTCGAAATTAATTGGATGTTTTAAATAGAAAAATAAAATTTTCTTATGGTGATTTTTCGGTATTTTTTTGTTAAGTTTCATTTTTTAATGAATAGTGAAAATACCGAATTTTAATTCAAAATTATTTTTTCATATAATTTATTTATATAGATAAATTATATTTTTAAATTTATTTAAAGTTTAATTAGATTAATTAATTATAAAATAATAAAATTTAGGTCATGTAAATAAATTTCATATTGAAATTGAATACCGATACATAGAAATATTTTGATCATTTTTGTAAAAAACCCATAGTGTTATCCCGACTGTGGGATAAATTTTAAATTAATTTCTAAAAATTATGTAATTAGAATTTTAAAAAATGGATTAAATATTTTTAATAATAATAATTTATAATATGTAATATGTTTAACATAGTTTTTGTTGAAAAATAATAGTGAATGCAGTTAAAAGTAATTACAATGATTAGGGTAAAATTAAGTTTAACAAGGGAATAAACCTTTAACTTAAGATCCCAAATGACCTATCCACTTTTAAAACACCAAATTTATATAAATTAATCATCCATTAAACTAAAATTATTGATTTTGGTTTGTTTTTTATGACTTTATTTAGGTAAAAATGTTGGTACACTTAACTAGTTTTCAGAAATACCAAGTGAGTCCTTTCCCTCCCCTATGAAAGGACACCACAGATCCCACTTCCTCACACCTCTCAAACCATTTAGGTTCATAAAATCCCTAAAAAATAAACTTCCCACAACCCCTTACTTCCTAATTTAATTATACTTTTGTTATGAAGGAAATCCAAAGAATCCATTTGGTGAAAACAAAAAAGAGTTACCCAAAGAAGCGGTAACATCATCCGTCAAACTATTTTATTTTATGTGTGTTCTCCACCCCCTCAACTATCCTTATTCCATTATTACAAAAAAAAATAGTATCATCAATGTATTGAGTTGTTTTTATGTTAAGGTTTCAACCTAAACTTACAAACACGTCCATCTAATGGGTAACAAACATAATGTTTATGTGTATGGATAACTACCACCTCACGAAACAATGATTGTTCGTTATTCCATTACCACCTATCATAGTGGTAATTATGATGGAAAATATGTTTATATATAAAATATATGATAATTATTATGTATTTATTCTTTTTTAATTATTTTACAACACATATATTTGTACTTTCCATTTTGTGTAAATACGATAATTTTGTTTGAGGAAGTGTGGATTACCGCCCTCTGAAAGCGATGTGATTCTTTCACACATAATATGGAATGTTTAAAAGATGCATTTAGTGAACTTATATAATATATATGGAAGAATAATTCTACCATAATGATATTATATAAATATATACATATATTTCATTTTCATTCTTTCTTTCAATATGACAATAAAATGGAAACAACATTCATGCATACGTAAGGCCGACCATCTCTATGAATAATGTATTCCACTTAATACTTATATATTATATAGATCACTATAATATTTATATATTTAATATATAATATATATGTATCATTATTTACATTATGGAAATCATGGTATATGTATAAGGACCAAATATGTAACAAATGAAGACATGTGAAAAAAATAAAGCAAATATTACCCAAAGCATAACCTTAACATAAAATTATTTACAAAAAAGTAATATAAAGTCATAATAAAACCATATAAGGTATTATATAAAATAATATGGTTCTTTTTTAGATGTATAATAAACTTATATTAATTATATATGAGTTTTTAATGTGTACAATGAGAGTAAATACACAAGGTAAGATAATTTTATCTCACTTTTTATTTCTGTGAGTTACATACTTTATTCACCACCCATTACTTTTGTGTGGTGTATATAATATAAATGGATGAATTATATTATTCTGAAAATTAAATTTATGGGTATTTAAATATCCATTTTATGATCTTTATTTAACGGGGTTTATGATTCAAAAGTTACCAAATTGGTAAAGTAATTTTGTCTCAATTTTCTTTCTTTGAGACACATTCCATGTTATGAACCAATATTTTTCCATGAGGTATATATAATGACTTTAAAATGTTATATAATTAATATCATTATTTTTATGATGTGTTAACCAAAAATTAATTTCATTTTTTTAAATGGTTAGTATGGTTCAATGTTACAAAGTGGTAAGATTTTATTGAAGCAATCTCATTTCTTTTCAAGATTGGTTATGATTATGATTATTTTTATTATATCTTATGAACCATCACTAAAAAAATTAATGAAAATTATTATCCTCTATTTATTAATGATATATTCATGTATTGGTACCATTTTTACACTCTTTGATTTATAAGATATTTAAGAAAGTGCTTTCAAGAAAGCCCGACATTACCCTCTCTCCAATTAGAGATATGTGTTACTTCAAACCATGTCTTCAAAAAAGAATAGTTTCCAAAAATATTATAATATTATCCCATGATAATTAATATAAATTTCTACCCATTTTTTACATTTTAATCAAAAAGGCGGTTTTCTTAATGAAAGGAATTTTTTTTCATTTTCTGATCAAGGCACTTTTCTATACTTTTTACGCTGAAAAAGAAAAATTAGGCATGTATGGATTTACCCCCTATCATGAAAATCATTCCCTAGGAGCATAATTTACAAGATTAATATTTTTTTACATTAATGAATTTTTTTTCATAATATTTTTATTTTTTTATTTTAATTTGGATTTAAATGAGAAATGTTTTCCAAAAGTCTTTTATGTTTAAAAATTATTTTAAATTATTTTCAAATATTCCTTTATAAGATATATAAAGGTTGTTTTCAAAGAAAATAATTTCAATAATTTCAATGATTCTGCATATGTTTTAAATTTATTTTAAAAGAAAATGGTTTTCAAAATGTTTTCAATATTATTTTATAAGTTTTCAAGGAAAATGGTTTTAAAATTGTTTTCAAGATACTTATATATGTTTTCAAGGAAAATGGTTATCAAAATGTTTTCAATCATTCTTTATAAGTTTTCATGTTTATTTTCAAGAATTTTTTTCAGAAGGTTTTATGTTTTAAAGGTATTTTTTCAAATAAGAAACAATATTTTCCTCAATAAATGATTTTAAAATATATTTAAAAATTATTTCCCTTATAGGATAACATCCATTGATGATACTAATTACTTTCTAAGAAATTATCCAAAGGATCAATTCATATTATTTATATTAATTGTTTTTTTAATGGCATGATTTTTATGAAACCAGTTCCACTTCCACAGGTTTTATGCTTGTGAAACCCACTTCATTTCAAGGGTTGGGTTTTTATGATACGATTATGAAATCTCTCTTTTTTCCAGAGTTATGATATAATTAAATATTCAGGACACCCATTTCATTTGATGGGATTATGATATGATGTTTATAAAATCCATATCTTTTTACGAGTCATGATATGATGAATGGTTTAATTTCTCATGGAACATGTATGAATAATTTTATTATGAGATTGGTGGGAACTATATATCCCATCAATGCATTGGTTAAATATTTATATCTCTTAAAAAATTATGGGGATCATGTCAATGGGCTTGATCCACTATGGGAAGATGGAGAAACCTGATCCCTTGTAAGTAAAGAAATACGACTAGGGATGGAGGTGTGTCTCACCCAATAGGTGTAGTCACCATGAAGATAGAAGATATAAAAACTTGATCCACTATGGGAAGATTGGGAAACACAATACCTTACAAGAAAAGGACTAATATTAGTCTTATTGGTGTGTCCCTCTAAGTAGGTGAAGTTCCCATCATGTTCCTTGATTGTTCTAGAATTGCGTCTTGAATTATAGGGAATGATATCACATGTTTATGTATGCCAAAATTCCATGTTTTATTCCTATGTATGATTTCATGGATTGTGTTCTTTGATTCATTGTGATTAATCACTTATTTACTAAAAAGATTTATTCCATTATTCATGTTTATGATCTTTAATATATAGGGTATGATCTTCTAATATTTTTATCACGTTCTCATACCCATATTCTTATGTTTATGCATACATGTGTCCCTTGTTTACCCTTACTGAGCATCTGAGATCACCCTTTTTTATGTCTCCATCCATAGGTTTTGAAGATATTTATTATGTATGATGTGTCTAAGAAGGTTTTTAGTAATGAATAACCTAGTGTGAGATAATGTATCTCTACTATGTACTGGTATTTTTGTTTCCGTGCTTCTAAAGGCACTAAACTAACACAATTTTCAGCATATGTTGGTATAATGTTGTATGTATTCTAAAAAAACGATGTAATGTCTATTTATGTTAAGAATGGGTTGTTATAGAAGGTATTAGATCCAGGTTTAGTCAACCTTTATAAACTAGGATGATAAATCTTTGGTGAGATCCCCAAGTATGTTTTTAAGGATTTGTCTAGGAATGTATCTAAGGAGAAGTATTAGGATGAGTTAATGTTTTTGGAAAATGTTTTGGAATTTGGTAAAGGATAGAGAAATTTTTTTTCCTAGAAATACATCCTTTTATGGATACTATAAGTGGATGTGGATCTGGCATTGGCATACCTAGGATTAAAACTCTAATATGGTATATCAGGCCCGATTTAGGATAACCTGGTACAAGACAATGAGCCTTGTTGCACACCTAGTCTGACACCCCTGGGGGTTATGATTTGGGAATTCACAAACTCTTCATGAACCTTCATAATGTATTTAAATAAATGTTTATTATGAATAACCCAAATTAAAACTAAGTGTGTCATAGATTAAATAAGTAGGACCCATGATATAGGAATCTGATAAGTTATTTTCCACAACTATATGGCTTTTTTATTTTGATAAGAATTGATCATACTAGGATTTTTGGTTTTAGTAAAAGGTGATAAACATATGAAACTGAGTTAATGTTAAGTTTGATGGAAAATTTACTAATGAGCAGTTAAATGAAATGATAAATGGAGTGAAGGATGATGTGATAATTCCTAATACATTTTTATGGAACATGATTAACAATGTGTAACTTAACCAACTCTCAGACTCTCCATAAAAGAGAAAGAATGAGTTTACTGAGAGTTGGGGTAATAGAGACCATTGAAGAAACATGATTCAGTTTACATTGTGTCAAGAGTGTGGAAATAATCACCCAAGTGAATGTATTTAAGGAATAATAAGATGTTTTTATTATGGAAAAGAAGGTCAGAAAGAAAGTAACTACAAAGGGAAAATGAATTTTTTTTAATGTTGTAGATGTGAATGTTGTCCTCACTAAGGTATAATCAATTTTTTACTACTTTAAATGTGGAAATTATAGGAATTATGAAAATTTATTTCCTATTAGGAAGGCTCATAAAGATAGTTAGCAAGGTGGTACATGTAATGGTTTTTCTACTGATGATGAAGGTGAAAGGTATGTGATGTTATTCCTATATTTTTTACATTAAACATAATAATCATAGTAAGACTGAAGTTGAGAAACCTTAATAAATTATTCATATTTCATTTTGTAGGAAAAATGGTATTAAGAAATAAGATAATGAAGCTTGAGGAATGGTTTAAAAATAATGTTTTATGAATGAGGTATTTATTTTTTGTAATTCAATGATTATTCTATTTGAATAATGAAATATATAAGTATTTATAGTAAAAATTTTCACTATGGATTGAAAAATACATGTTTAATGGTGATGATGAAAATTATTTTAGGGGAAAATGATATTTTGATAAAGTGAATGTAACCATTAATTAATGACTAACATTGAGATAATGATGTTTGGATAAATATATGTTAGAAATGAATAAGTAAATTGGATGGTTAAGATTACCATGGAAATTATTTTTGACAATGTGGTATATGCCATCAAGGATGAAGTTTAAATTTTTTTTGGATTTAATGAATAAATCCAATACACTTTGTAATAAGGAAGCATGCATGTTTTCCAAAAGGATTTTTGGTAATTTAGGTTATTACTATGTTTCCAGAGGATTTATAATGAGGGTATTCACATGTTTGTAATGTGACAACCAAGAGATACATTATGATATAAAGAGGTCAATGTTAATCTGATTTTCTGACCTTTATTCCAATATTTTGGATTTAAATCTTCTGGAAGGGTTATAAGGTTAAACATTTATGGCATCTTTAAGTAAAAAATTGGATGAATTTTATGAGATTAAATTATTATCTCATCAAATGAGGATTTATTCATATTGTATAACCTACTCTAAATATTTTTTATTGATGGTAACTAAAGAGAGATGGGATGACTTATCACGGAACACATGATCTGTTAGTGTTTCAGAGTTAAAAAATTCACTTTACTTTTTGGAGGAATAGGTGAAGTAGAAATTGGTCAATACATGACCAAAGTGTGATAATTTTCTTATGAAAGGGAATGAAATCAAGTAATTATAACTTCTCATGAAAATTCTTCAACTCTAGGGAAAGAATCTTGAAACCGAAAAGGCTATCCAAGTGCATTATTTTTCGATGAATCAAATGGTAACTTAGATAATCATAGATTAATGGCTATAAAATTTTTAAATTTCTTATGAACAAGTTATATATTAGTCTCCTCCAAAATTTGATAGTTATATTTCTCTTCCAAAACCATGTTTTCACTTTCCACCTATGTTCTTCTATGTGGAAACCCAACTATGTGTTACTATGGGTAGCCGTTATAGTTCAAAAATTTTATTAAAGGATGTTTATATGTTAATTTTTACGATGTGGGTTTCTATTAAATAAAATAAAATTATTAAACCTTGAATATCCTAGAATAATTTTTGAGGAAAAATTCATTTTATGGGGGTAGAATGTAACAACCCGAATTTTTTTGAAATATATTTTTTGAATTAATTTAATCTTTTTCATATTTTTTATTTCATTGAACATTGAGAATAGTTTTTTTATATTAATTAACTATTATTAAGATGAGTTAAATTAAAAATCAAGTTATCTTTCATTACATACAACATAAAGTTCTACATTATTTACATAGAAACCCGAGTTTAGCTTACATTATAAGCAATATTTACTTTCATTCATGGCTTGCGTAACACACAAAACTGAGTGATACAAAAATATTATATATTATTAAAAATATTATTTAATGTAATAAGATTTATCTAAGACATTAATTTGAAGGTTTACAATAGGATTTAATATCTTATGAAAATAAATGGTTGAATTCATTATTTATAAATGAATTTTAAATAAATATAAGAACCAATCGAATAAAAAATGAATGTTTTTATAAAAAACCTTTTTTATGATCAATAAGTTATTTTATCATTATAAATTAAATTAATTAAAATTAGTGAGTGATATTAATTAAAAATATATATATTATATTCAATAAAATATTTTTTATATTCATCCAATATATTTGATAAACATTAGATATGAACAAACCCAATTTCACACATAAAAACCTATATTTTTATTAAGGCACATTCACCGCTTTTTGATGAAGAAAATATTTTAAATCCCATTTTTGGAAATTCTATAATGATTATATATCAAAATAAATTTAATATTTGAAATTTAAACATTAAAATTAGCTTTGGGTGAGTGTTTGGTATTAATCTGTGAAGTTTCATTTTTTATGAAATAATGAAAAATACGTAATTTTATTTCAAAAACAACATAGAATCTAATTTATTTATATGGATAAATTATATTTTTAATGTTTTTTAAAGTTTAATGTGATTAAAGTTTTATAAAATAATCCAATTTAGGTCCTTAAAAAAATTTCACATTGAAAATGAGTATAATAACATATAAAACTTTTGATAATTTTTTTAAAAACCCGCAGCGTCGTCACGACTGTGTGATTAATTTTAAATTAATTTCTACCAAATGTATGATTGTAATCTGTAATAATTGTTAAAATATTTGTAATATTTATAATTTTTAAATTTATAATAAGTTATACTAATTATTTTACCAAATATATTAGTGAATGAAGGTAAAATTAGTAACAATGATCAAGGTAAAATTAAGCTTAACAGGGAATAAACCTTAATCTTAAGGGACTAAATGACCGATAAAATTTTCCAACACCCATTTAATGAAAATTATTCATCCATTAACCTTATATTATTTGGTTTAGTTTCTTTTGGATGAATTTTGATAGACATAAAATATGGGTACACCAAACTTCTTTTCAAAAATACCATGTGAGTCCCTACCCTCCCCTATAAAAGGCCACCACCTCTCCCACTTCCTCACACTTATAAAACCATTTATATTATGATATTATCTTCCTAATAAAATTACCAACATACCTAACTTCCTCCAGGAAGCCTACATTTGGGAACAAATCAATCCAAGGAATCCCTTTGGTTAAAACAAAAAGGAGTTACCTAAAGAATAGGTAACATCCTCCCTCAAGATCCTTTATTTTATTTTCATTCTCCACCCTCTCCACTATCCATATTCCATGATTATAAAAAAAGCTTCTTAAATATACAAATATGTTGTTATGATATTTTTTAGACAAAAATGTACACACAATTCCATATAATGGTTAACAAACATACTTTTTATGTGTTTGTCGAACTACCACCTCACGAAACGATGATTGTTTGTTCTTCCTTTACAACTTCTCATGGTGGGAATTATGATGGAAAATATGTTTATATATATATATTATATATGATACTTATTATGTATTTAATCTTAAGAAATTATTTTATATCACATATTTTTATAATTTCTAGTTTTTATAAATATGAGAATTTCGTTTGAGGAAGTGTGGACTACCACCCCCTCAAAGTGATTTGATTCATTTACACACTACATGGAATGTATTAAGGATGTGTTTAGTGAAATTATATAATATATATGAAATAATTTCTAATTTATTGTTATATATATATATATATATTTCATTTTATTTCTTTCTTTCAATATGGAAGTAAAACAGAAACACCTTTCATGCATATGTACTACCTACCATCTCCATGAACGGTGTATTTAATTTCATAATTCTATAATATATAGTTTATTATAATAAATATATAATTTATATACGTGATATTGTTTCATGGTATATATTCTGGAAATCATGATATATGTATAAGGGACAATAACATAACTAATTAATACACTTGTGAAAAACAAAGAGAATATTACCCGAAGCATAACCTTAACATGAAATTGTTAATGAACAAGTAATTTAAAGTAATAATCAAACCATATATGGAATTATATAAAAGAATATGTTTATTTTTTATCTTTATAATAAACTTATATTTATTATATAGGTTTTTTGAATGAGTACGATGAGGGTCAAGACATGAGGTAAGGGAATTTCATCTCATTTTTTATTTCCGTGAGATATATGATTTATTCACCACCCATTCCTTTTTTGTGGGGTTTATAATTACCATTATTTAATTATATGATTATTTTAATTATATTTATGTGTATACCTCTCCATTTTATGGTCTTTCTTTCATGGGTTTTATGTTTCAAAAGTTACCAAATAGGTAAAGTAATTTTGTTACAATTTTCCTTCTTTGAGACACATGCCAAGTCATGCACCTATATTTTTCTACAAGGTGTATGTAATTCCTTAAAAATATTATATAATGAATATAATTATTTTAATGATAATTGATGAATAATGTTATTTTATTTTCTTAAATGGTAAGTATTATTCCAAGTTACCAAGTGGGAAGAGTTTATTGAAACAATCTCATCGCTTTTCGAGATTGTTTAAGATTAGGCCTCTTTTAATAAAAAATTATGATCCATATGTTAAGAAAACTCATGAATTTTATTATCCTATAATTATTTAAGATATATTCATGTATTTTTACCATTTTTCATTATTTATTACCTATGATAGTTAATGAATTTAATTTAAGAAAGCCCGACTTTACCCTCTCTTCGGTTAGAAATCTATGTTCCTACAAACCATCTTTTTCAAAAATAAAAGTTTCCAAAAAATATTCTTATATTATACTCTGATAACTAAAAAAAATTTCTACCCATGTTTTACCTTAAAAGGGGTTTTTTAAGAAAGGAAACTTCTTATAATTTTTCTGTTGAGGAACTTTTCTAAAAATATTAAATTGAAGAAAGAATATTCGACATGTACAGATGTACCCATAGTCATGACCGTCATTCACTTGAAGGTTCATTTACAAGATTATAGAGTTATTTTTTACTGAAAAAGTTTTCCTAATATTATATAAATTTTTTTTTTTAAAGTGGTTTTCAACAAAAAAGGTATCCTAAATATTTTTTATGTTTAAAAAGTGTTTTAAATTTTTTTCAAAGCATCCTTTATAAGTTTTTAAAAGATTTTTTCATAGGAAATGATTTTAATTATTTCAAAATTTCTGAATATTTTTTAAATTTATTTTTATAGAAAATTCTTTTTAAAATGTATTCAAGCTACTTTTATAAGTTTTATGGAAAATGGTTTTCAAAATGTTTTCAATATTATGTTATAAATTTTCAAAAAAAATTGTTTTCAAAATGTCTTCAAAATTATTTTATATGTTTTCATGGAAAATTATTTTCAATATGTTTTGAATATTTATTTATATGTTTCAGGTTTATATTTAAGAAAATGGTTTTTCAAAAGGTTTTATGTTTTAAAAATATAGTTTTTCAAAGAAGAAAGCAGATTTTCTGGAAGAAATTTTTTTAAAAGATATTTCAAAATTATTTCCATCTAAGATAAATACTATTGATGTTACTCATTCATTTCCAGGAAATGATCCAAATGTTCCATTCATATTCTTTCTCTGAATGGTTTATGTTTTGATGGAATGATTCTTATGGAACCATTTCCTCTTCCATGGAATTTATTCTTGTGAAGGCCACATCTTTTTATGTGTTAGGATTTGATAATATGATTATGAAAAATTCCTTTTCCATAGGTTAATATACAATTACTTGTTCATGACACCCATTTTAATTTAGGGGATTATGATTTTATGATTATAAAACCCAAACCTTTTTATGGTTCATGATATGAGGAATGTTTTATTATCATGTGGCACATGTATGAAAAATTGGTTTATGGGATGGGTGTGAACTATATCTCCCTCGAATTCATTGGCTAAAGATTTTTATCTCATGATATAACGATGGGAATAAAGTCGTTGGTCTTTATCCACTATGGGAAGATGTGGAAACCCAATCCCATACTAGAAAATAAATAAAACTAGGTATGTAGGTGTGTCCTGCCTAGTAGGTGTAGTGACCATGAAGATAGAAGATAGGGAAACCTGATCCACTATGTGAATATGGGGAAAATTGTTCCCTTCCATGAAAAAGAATGTTACTAGGGATGGTGGTGTGTCTCGACCAGTGGTTCTATTCTCATGAAGTGCATTGATACATTCTATCAATTTTTCATTACTTATAGGGAATTAAATCACATGTTTATGTATACCACAATTTCACGTCTTATTCCTAAGTTATGATTCCATGTATTATGTTCGTTATTTTATTTTGATTAATGTATTTTGAACTACCAATAATTATGTTTTTATTCATGTTTATGATCTTTGATATGGAGGGTATGATCTTCCAATTCTATGATCACATTATCATACCCTTATGATCATGTTTATGCATAAATTTATTCCTTGTTAACCTTTAAAAAGAATTTGAGATCCCCCTTTTTATGTTTCCTTCCCGAGGATACGAAGATATGTATTAAGAATGATGTGTCTAAGAAGGGTTATAACAATGAAGAAACTAGTGGGAGACAATGTAGCTCACTTATGTACCAGTGTTTATATTTCCATGTTTCCAAAGTGACAAACTAACTCGGTTTTGGGAGTATCTTTGTATAATGATTTATGTATTCCTCATAGTGATGTAATGTCTACGTACATTAAGACTAGGTTTGTATACGATGTACCCGGAATTAATTTTATAAAATTATTAAATATATTTTATATTGAATGCACAAAAATTATTATATAAAATAGGATACATATTAAACAAAAGATTAGATCCAAAATATGAGGTTGAGTTTGAGTCTCAAACATGGTGTTTACCCTAGGCACGACATAAAATGGGTCAGCATGGGGTGTTCAGACTCCTCTCTCATTGATGGTACATTTAGTGGAATAATTAATTAATTATTTAGTCAGTTGTTTAATTTTGTTTCAATAGATAATTTTAAAAGAATACTTAAAGGTGAATTCCCTAAGGTTATCCACAGAAACACTAGGATAAATCCAAAGCTCTTCCTCCCTCCTCCATTGCTGAATCTCTTCAAATAATGAAAAAAAATCTAGATCAGATCAGATTAGGATACAATGAATTCAATGGATTTCCTCGACTTATTTCAAATGTTTTCTTCATTAATGAACGATCCATAAATGAAGGTAGGACTCTTCAATTGGTGATTAAATCCCCTTTGATTGTATTTTTTTTAGCAGATCCATCATTGTTCTTGGATCTGCACCAATTATTGGACAATTGCATGCACCGAGTACAGAAAAATATTTTATTTTCAATAATAATATATCCTTGGTTAACCATTCATGATTTTTGTCATAAAATGCTTTCAAAATGGTGTTTAAACCTTTTATTTTGGTTCTTTTCCCCTTTGTTGCTTGACATTCTTAAACAGTTGGACCCGGAGGTCTCAATTTGATAATTTTTAATTAGTACTCAGCCTGATTAGACCCCATATTCATTATGGTTTCATAAACATGGAGTGGATCAATGAATGGAGAAAAGAAATTGGATTTTTTCTAGGCATGAGTGTTTGTTTTAGTGATTAAGGATCAAGAAATCAGACGTAGAGGCATCGGTGGAATGAAAAACAAACAACATGACTCTCATGAACCAAAAGAGACAATTTCTAGTGGGTAGTTAACATGAAGTTTGGTTTACGACTAGATACACTCATCTGAGACTAATTTGAGGTGTGATATATGGTGGAATGGCCTTATAAATGGAATGAAGAACAGATAAGAGATTCTAGAAAAACGCAACCACATGCCTTATTCAAGTATGAACACGTGGTGTGTATCCCCCTTAGTGACTAAATCTAGGGTTTTGGAAAAAGTAAGGAAGAAATAGTGTGTAGTCATTTCAACATGTTGTGTACCCATTCCATGATTGAAAAAACCATGTTATGTATCACACTGATGGGAACCCGTGTGAAGATATTTGGCTAGGCACATGATCGTGTACCCAAGTATAGAGACATGACAAACCATACATGGATAGGTTCTAGTTATCCTAGAAACATTATGTAGTCTACATAAATGGAATGTACTACAACATGGAACTCATCTGTGTGACCGCTAGGGACATGGCTAGGGGTGGAACGGGTACACACATTGTGTGGGTCCCCTCACAAGTCATGTACTCTTTGACCTCTTTGGAGGAAGTTTCAATTGTTTTTATCTCATTTTTTTGAACTCAAAGTTTTTCTTGAGAGTAACCTATCCTGAGATATTTTCTTTATAGAAATTGATAGTTCCATCAGTTGGGAATTTTGATATATAATGTGAGATTTTCTAGGCACGACGCTTGATTTGGTGATGGTTGATGATGGAAGTGATCAGGCATGATCTCCAGAGGTTTCTTTCGAGAAGCCTCCCTAGTAGATATGGTTAAGGTCCTTAATGATCAGAGTGGAACCCCCCATCACACTAGGGAGTTGGTCCTCCACCTATAGAGTGTAACCCCCCATCATCTTTGGCATAGGTCCTCTAACTTCCTAGTGAAACCCCCTACCAGTATAGGGTGCGAGTCCTTATGACACTAGAGTAGAACCTACTATCTACATGGGAATGGGTTATCTATAAATACTTATAGATTTTAATACCCAGAAGCACTAGTGTGTGGGTACTCTAATATGAGTTTGTTCTCCTTGACTATAAAACACATAGATGAGGCATTGTTAGACTTGGAAAATTACTTCTAGGAAGATCCCTAAGATTACGAGCATTATTGATGGACTTTGGGAATATTTGGGTACTCTTCTTGTTGGGATGAGCTATGAGATGGTGATCCTCTTAATCTCCCCTTTGGGATTCTTTGACTGAGCACATATATATATTCTTCTGTATCCATTCCTTGTATTTTGTTACTCTCCTTCCAAGAGAGATGAATATGCGCGATGTATGCCATGTGCTTTCTATGTTTAGCTTCTTATGGTTGTATTAGTATACTCTACTACTATAGGTGTAGAATAATTGAAGTGTATATCATATACTCACCATGTAGACCCCCCTATGTTTTTAATATCTTACTTTCACTCTTTATTGGGTTGAGCTTTTCACTTTGACTAAATCGTGCATCTACTATCATTATTTCCTTTTATATCTCCTAATACTCCCCTTAAACATTTTAGGTTTCTTAGTAGGTATATATATACTCACCCCTACATGGGCCCGAACATGTCTTGTATTATGATGGAAATGGACAGGTTTATCATGACATCATATGAGCTTAGTGATACTGGGTTCTTGGACCACGTACGATGGTCGTAGCTTGGGATTCATGAGATGGGATCTCTTTATGTTGTTTACTTTTCCAGTTTTATCAGGTCAAAATATATTTCTAGTTGGGTGTGTATTTTTCTCCTTTATATTTAGTTTGTACTAACGTAATTTTTATTGTCTAGAGGTTCATGTATTTTTGGTTTAATATATAGTAGTGTTGCATCTTTTACTCTTTCCCTATTCATTTTTTCATCGAGATGGTTGTGTGTGTGCGTAAAAGTACTTAATAAAAGGCCTTACCATGTTAGTTATGCCTTCATCACTAGTATCCACCCCATGACCTATAGAGGTGATCTTGGGGGTAGTTGCGGACTAAGACTCGACTTGGGTTGGGTCATGATAGTTTAGTATCAGTGAAAGTTCATTCATTGAGATATTGTTCGGACGTGTCCCCTTAAGATTATTTGGTTGGGTTATGTGAAATAGTGTCGAGTTTCTTGAGTGCATCTCTTAGCTAGGGATTCCAGTAATGGTTATGTTTTTAGTGTATCTATTCACCAAGAACATGACTACCACATAATGAAACATTTTTTGTAGGGTTTAATGGTGAATGAATCAAATAAGATTGTTTCTTTGACTATATTTCTTGATTCATATCCCCATTTTGTTATGTATATATATGTGGTCATCTCACCCATGATATATCATTATAAATCTTACGATGCCTCTATGATGACTATCAACAAGGATACCATCTCCAGATCGTGACGATAACCCATTTAGCGATGAGGCCTTAGTTCAGGGTCCATCATTTGGACCCTTCCTCTAGGTGGTTAGGTGGAAGCACCTACCCCTATGGAGTATCAGAACATCCCAGAAGAGCAGGATAAGCATGCATGTTGTCTTAGCACACTCCATGAGTTCCGTCATTAGAGGTCACTGAGGTTCCATGGTGAGCCATATCCTCAGGAAGTAGAGGATTGGATAGAGTCCATGGTCTATATCATTAAGATTTTTTAGACCCAGTAGTTAATGTGGTTGCATTGGTAGATAGCCTCTTACATGGAGAATTTGGGTGTTGGTGGATTCTTGTTACCTAGATGCATGATGAGTGGTCACTCTCATATACTGAGTTCCAACATTTGTTAAATGTGGAGTACTAACCCTCTTGTTTATGATCACTCAAGATCTAAGAGATTATAAAGATACATAAGGGAGGGATGATGGAAGATAAGTACGTAGAAAGGTTCATAGACCTTAAATAGTTCTCCATTGATATGATCTATGATGACTACTCCTGAGCACAGAAGTTTGAACAAGGACTCCATAGAGAGATCTGTGCTAGTGTGGTTCCCTTGTGTATCCCCACCTATTTTAGGGAAGCAGAATGTGAACTATTGATAGATAAACATAAGTTTGAGTGATTCCAGACAACAAGATTTGGTAGTGGGCACTACAGGGTAGAGTCGTCTATAGAATCCAGAAGATGCCAGGCACCGGGATCTCAACATAGGAGACCTCCACATGATCCGATTCAAGCATGTGGTTAGAGGAAATGAAGAGGACCAGGGAAGCCCATAGAGGTATAGTGATTAACTTGTTATGGTTGAGGTCACATGGTGTGAGACTTCCCTACCAAATGTGCTGAGTAACATAGACATGTTGGTGATGGTCCTTCACTATAGAGGCAGCACCGTGATTAGGAATCTACTAGGTTAGGACAGGGTGGTCCCTAGGGAGGTGGATCTAGAAAAGGACAAGAAGGATCTATGGATAGTGGATGAAGTTATTAGATCCTTCTAATATCACCACCAAGTAGCCCACGACAGGATCTAGGAGCAGACAGCATGGGCCATGGATAACTGTAGGCTTTGGAGGTTTATGAACCCACAACACACGAGATGATTAGAGGTATGATATTTTTGTTTTCTACTCTTCCTTTTGTATCAGTACACATAGGTAGCATTCAAAAATTTATCTTTATACCCCTGGTTCAAGATATGGAGCTCCGTACGGAGGTGCTATCCCAATAGCTTCATCTTGTGGTTCCTATATGGAAGACTTATTCTGTATCTTTCATCTGCTGGAAGTGAGAGCTATATCTTAGGGGAGAGAGGTTCATGTTGGACCTTTTGGTAGTCATCATGGAAAAATATTATGTCTTCTTGGGTATAGATTGGTTATCCATACTACAAATCTAGATCAATTGTCATCATAGACAAGTCATATGCCTACGCACTGATGAGACAAGATTCTCGTTTTCAGGTGAGAGAGATCTCATGGTAGGGAAAGAGTGTTTTAAATGTAGGAGGATGAATCCCATCACCCATTAGTTAGAAAGTGTATCCCTTGGTTCAATATGATCTTATGGAATATGGATTTATTTAGTTGTGGAGGATTATATGGATGTATTCCCTAAGGACATTCCTAGACAACCTTCAAGGTGAGAGATGGAGTTTTTCATTGACTTATAGCCTAGAACCTCTTTGGTATCTTCTACGTCATATTGGATGGACCCTTCCAAGCTCCAGGAGATGCAGTTATAATTGGAGGACCTTAAAGAGAAATGTTTCATCAGATCCATTGTGTCCCCCTAGGCAGCTCCAGTGTTGTACAAGAAAGAGGCTGATAGGATCTTATGGCTTTGTGTGAATTATCATTTCTTAATCCATGCCATGATAATGAAAAACTATTCCTTGATGAGAATTGATGACCTATTTGACCATTTATGAAGCTTGAGATGGTTATTGAAGATCGATATTAGGTTCTACAACCACCATTTGAGGGTTGGTGAGGTTGCAATTCCGAAGATGGCATTCTGATATTGCTACAGACACTCTGAGTTCCTAGGGATGCCCTTTGTTTTGACAAATTCCCCATCCATGTTTAAGGATTTGTTGAACTAGATTTTCCAGCTGTACATGGACCAATGTTTTTGTCTTCATTGATTACATACTCATCTACTCTACATCAGAGGAGGAGCATGCAGAGAACTATATTATAGTTCAAGATTTTCCTCGGGAGAACCATATTTACAAAAATATATTGAAGATCTAGTTATGGAATCATGAGTTCACTTTTTTGGGGAATGTTATTTCTGACAATGGTTTATTCATGGATCCAACAAAGTTGACACAGTGCTTTCTTGGGATCCACCCAAGAGGAAGTCAAAGGTGTGGATATTTCTTATCCGGGTGGGGTACTATATAGGTTTATGGTTGTGTTTTCCAGATTTGAAGACCATTTGACAACCCAGATATAGAAAGGACAATCATTTACTTGGTTGAAGTATTTTCAAAGGAAATTTAAGGAGTTGAGGCTCAAGATAATCAGTTCTCTAGTGTTGAGACTACTAGAGGAAGTCATGGAGTTCGTAGTGTATTGTGATGCCTCAAAAGGCGGGTTTGGTTGAATTTTGATGCAACGGTAGGAAGTTATCACATATGGGTTGAGGTAGTTAAGACCCCATGAGAAAAACTACCCAAATCAGGACCTAGAGATGGCAATGATACTCTTCTACATGAGGATGTGGATGCACTACCTTCCGTGAGAGAAATTTGTGGTCTAATCAGACCATTAGAGTCCGAGTTATGTCTTCACACAAAGAGACATGAACCTGAAAAATTGATGTTGGTTGGAGTTCCTATAGGACTACGACATAGATATAGTATATACTCTATGTATGGAAAACATTTTAACATATTACCTTTGTAGGAAGTCCCTAAATTTCTTAGTGTATGATGATTTAGAGTAGTTGGCCTACTTAGAGTTGACCTAGGTGGAGCAAGAGGGTATAACTTTTCAGTAGTCAATGGTGTTAACTCCTTCAATTCTTAAGCGTGTGAGAGATTCCTAGTTGAGAGACATCAATTTTGAGGCCCTACACGATCAGATACCCATATGAGAATCACAAGATATATATTTTCATGGAGGGAATCATACCATATTTTTTCATGGATAGACGGTGGTTCCAGTCATGTTGTGAGAGGAGGTTATGCGAGAGATCCACACTTCTCCCCTAGATGTAAATTCCAGTGTGGGGAAAATGTATGGAGACCTCTAGTGGCAGTTTTTGTGGTAAAACATGAGACAAAGCATAGTTGTGCTCATCTCTTAAAGCCTCACTTTTTATCTGGTGAAGGCTGATAACCATGGTCTAGAAGGTGTTTTTCATCCCATTGAGGTCCTGAAGTTGAAATGGGATGACATATCCTTGGACTATGTCATAGGTATTTTGCACATAGTTAAGGGACATGATGCCATATGGGTTATAGTTGACCGAATGACAATGTTGGATCACTTACTTACTATCAGAGAGAAGAGTTCGATTGAGAGTGTGAAGAATTTTTATGTACGAGATATAATTTTCTTTCATGGGATACCCTCAATGATTGTTTCTGATCGTGACACACAGTTTACATTAGGAATGTGGAGAGTCCAATAAGAGGAATTCAAGACCTTAATGTGGATGAGTTAATACTTTCACCCCAAGAATGATAATAAAACTGAGTTCACCATCTAGGTGTTAGAGTATATGCTAAGGTATTTCATGTTAGAATTTAGTTGTAGAAGTGAGGATTACATTCCCTTGGTAGAGATTGTGTAAAAAATAGATACCACTCTACTATTGACATAGAATCTTTTGATTCCCTATATGAGAGACCCTACAGGTCACCCTTGTGATGCATAGAGATCTGTGAGACATCTTTTGTGGGCCTGTATATAATCCATGTGATGATGGAGAAATTCTTGGCCATCTGTGACTGGATGAGGACATCCTAGAGTTGACATAAATCTTATCCATATCAATTTCATAGGCCCATGGAGTTCAAGAAGGGAGACCTTATTTTCTTAAGAGTCTCCCCATAATGAGGATTATAGATATTTTTTCAGGGAGGAAAGATATCCCTCTGGTTCATTAGTCTATTTTAGATCATGTAGAGTGTTATAGAGGTTGCTTACTACCTCTCCCTACCTCTACATCTCAACCAGGTTCATGATGTCTTCCACATTTTACAATTGATGAGATGCGTGCATGAACCTATGCATGTCATCGACTTAGTTGATTTGGACATCAAGGATAGATCCACCTTTATGAATCACTCGATGTCGATTGAGGTTCGGTAGGATAGGACCTTGTGTGAACATACCATACCTTTGGTTCACATGTTGTAGAAATACAGAAACAAGCAAGAAAGTTCTTAGGAGAGGGAGAGCCAAGTGAGTGCTTAGTATTCCAAGTTGTTTATTTAGTTTTTACTTTTTGGGGATGAAAATATTGAATGAGGGAATGATGTAGAGGCCCGATTTTCACCTTGAAATACTTTGAAATATTTCTATATATATTTTCAGAGATAGGTGCTAAGGCAACTTTTGATTCTGAGGCTCGGTGTGGCAAAAATTAATATTATAAAAATATTAGATATATTTTATATTTTACACACACATAGTCTTAAATAAAATGGGATAAATCTTAAAAGGATTATCATATTATAAATCTAAGGTCATAGGTGAGTCCAGAACAAGGTGATTACTCTAGGAATGACATATAATGGGTCATTATGGGGCATTCAGACTCCTCACTCATTGGTGGTATGTTTAGTTGATCAATTAATTAATTTATTAATTTATTTTTTTATTTCTGACACAATGGAAAATTCTATAACTATACTATAAGGTTCAATTATCCATGGTTATCCACATAAACCTTGGGTTAAATCCATATCTCTTCCTCCCTCATCCATTGGCGAATGTCTTTGGACGGTGATGAAATGCTGAATTAGATCATATCAAGATGCAATGAACATAGTATATTCACTTGATTATTGATAGAGGTGTTCTTCACCAATGAACAATCCATAAATTGATTTTGGACCCATCAATTAGTGATTTATGAGAAATAATTTAATTATTGAGTAGATCCATCATTGTTATAGGATTTGAGAAAATAGATGGACAACTGCATGCACTTGGGTACAGAAAAATATTTTATTTTCAATTTGTTTCTAAGCCTAGATTTGTGTTCTTGATCATTGGACAAGAACTATTGGACAATAATGTTTAAAACTTTTCTTTTTTGTGATTTTCACCCTGCTTTATTCACATTCTTCACTGTTGGACCCTGAGGTCAAAGTTTGAAAATTTAAAGGTGGAACCGAGCCTGATCAAAGCCCTGAATTTGTATCAGTTTAACAAACAAGGAGTGGATTGATGATTGGAGCATAAGTCTGGGGTTTTTTTAAGGCATGAGTTTTTTTTGGTTATTAAAGATCAAGAAAAAATAATGTAGAAGCATTGGTGGCATACATAATGAATGAAAAAACTCTCATAGACCACCAAAGCTGATTTCCAAAATGTGTGAATCATGGACATATTCGCTCATCCTAGATGGATTCGAGGTGTGATATATGGTAAAACAACCTGATTTAAGGTGAAAGGACCGGATCTGAGATTCTAGATAAGACATGACTACATGGCGTGTAGTCCCCTCAGTGACAATGACTAGGGTTTTGGAAAACTTATGGACAACCTGGCATGTAATTTCATATCCACATCATGTACCCCATCCTTTGTTGTAAAACCAATGTGTTGGATCACATGGGTGGAAACACCTGTGGAGGTACATGGCTAGGAACACGTTCGTGTACTTGAGTATACGTACATGGGGTTCAACACACAAACATGAGGTTCGATACTTGGAAACGGTGATAAGTTCAAGGTCCGGTCCTGGTTAGCCTAGAAACACTATATAATCCACCTACACAGTGTGTACTACTACATGGGATGGATCTATGTGTTGTCCAAGGACATGACCTGGTGGTGGAGTAGGACAAAATATTGTGTGGGTCCCCTCACATGTCGTATACCCCTTGACCTCTTTTGAGGAAACATCAACCATCCATAACTCCTTTAATTGAACTCTTATTTTGTCCCATGAGTATCCTCTCGTGAGTGTTTTCCCACATAGAACGTGATGGTTCCATCATTGTATATTTTTACATATGATGTGAAATGTTTTAAGCATGATACTTGAATATGTGATTCTCGACAGTAGTAGTGATCAAGAGGGATCAGTAGAGGCTTATTCTGAGTGGAACCCCATATCGGACAAGGAATTGGTCCTCAGTGATCAAAGTGGAACCCCCTATCACACCAAGGCATAGGTACTCGACCAATATAGTGGAATCCCCCATCAGTTTTGGCATGGAACCTCTATCTACCAAGTGGAACCCCTATTAGCATAGGGTGAAGGTCCTCATGACATTAGAGTAGGAACCCCCATAGGCATGAGTGTGGGTCCTCTAAAAATACTAATGCAGTGGAACCCCTATGACATAATAGGTAAAAGGTCCTCTACTTCGAGTTTGTGCCCGATTGAATATGAGGGACAGTGACATGGCATGGTTAGACTTGGATGGTTACTTCTAGGAAGATATTTGAGACGTTGGGAATCATTGATAGAGTTTTTAACTGTTGTCTACTTTTCTTCTTGGGATCAGATGTAATATGGATAACCCCTTACTATCTTTTTTGGGCTTCTTTGACTGAGAATATATATGTATATTCTTTTATATCCACACCATGGATTTGGTTACTCTACTTCTAGGAGATGTAGATACCTGTGGGGTATGCCATGTGATTTCAGTGTTTAGATGCTTATGGTTACATGATTATACTGTCCTACTATAGGTGGTGAAGACTCGACTTGTAGTTCATCTACTCACCATATTGATCCCCTTGTGTTTGGACAAGATTACTTTCAATATTTTCTAGGTTGATATGTTATATTTAACTGCATCTTGAATCTACTATATTTCTTTCCTTTTGTATCTATTACCGATCCATCATTATCTTTTTGGGTATCCTAATGGGTATGTATATACTCACCCATGCATGGTCTTTGCCTGCATGTGTTGCTTCTTATGAAGACAAAAAACAGGTCGACCAGGACTTCAGAGGGCTTAGGGATTCTGGGAGCTTGGACCACGTATGGTGGTCCTAACTTGGGATTTAAGAGATAGGATCTCTTTCAGCTATTTAATTTTCCATTTTCATTAGGTTGGGAAATATTTTTAGTTAGGCGTCTAGTTTTTCCTTTTACATTTAGTTTCTATATTATACTTTTTACTTTCTAGAGGTTCACACATGATTGGTTTCCTTTATAACATTATTTCATCTTTTACTCTTTCCCTATGCACTATTGCATCAGTATGGATATGTGTGAGTATAAATTACTTTGGAAAATTCCTCCCTATGTTATTTATGCCATCCGCATTGTTCACCACCCCCGAGAAAATGGAGGCGGGCTTGGGGTTGTTGTGGCTCAAGCCCTATATTTGGTGTGGGTGAGACAATAAATCTCATGATTTTGATAAGAAAGAAAGATATAATTTAAATGAAACCCTAAAAACCATGGATATAAGAATATGATCATTCCCTTATCCTAAAAATGTGAAATGAAACATGGAGAAAATTGTCTTAAGGGTACTAGAGGATGTTTTATCTATGGAAATAAATTTCATAAAGTGGATGAATGTTGAAGTTATGGGATAAAGTTAGCTAATGATGTGAATAGATAAAAAGATCTACAAAAAGAACCACCCACACTATAGTGTTTCAAAGGAATGATTATGAGAATTATGCTAATTAATGATCATATCTAAAGATTAATGTTGATGATTGATGTTAGCAACCTCTTAAGCCTATAGAAAATGTGAAATATCATACGATCACTATTTATTATGAGGGGTATGATAAGAAAGTGGTGAGATATAAACTTACTATCCACTCTAGAACTCATAATGTATTATTTTACTATGGATCTACCCACTTTTAATATGTGATGAATTTTCTATGCATATCAAAATTCCACCACAACAATTAGATGTTGAATTAACTGTGAAAAAATATAATAGTATTATGGTCGCATCTCAATTCTATGGTTATTCAATAGATTATGTTTTGAGTAATATGATTCCTGAAAATCGTTTTATTCTCCCTATGGCAGAATTTGATGTTATCTTAAACATCGATTGACTTTCTCTACAAAAATAGGACATCAATTTCCATTGAAGGGAAGTCAAATGTCATATTGTAAACAAACTTGTGATATTATATCATGAAAAAATAAATATAAACATCCAATTAAAATTGAATCCATTGTATGGGTATTAATTCATATTCCAAAAGGGTGTTTATCTCAGATGGTTGGGAAAAAACTCAACATCTAAGTTATGCATATTGTGTGGGAGTTTGTTGATTTTTTAAGGAAATCTCTTCCTAGACTTAGAATAATGGAGTTGAGTTATCAATAGAACTCATATATGGTGCCACACGTATTTCAAATACTCCATATATAATGGACCTGAATGAGTGCCATGAATTAAATAAACAACTCTTGGAGAATCTTTAAAAATATTTATTAAGCTAAATTTATCACCTTGAGGTGCACATGTAATTTTTGTTGTGAAGAAATATATATCGATCTGAATCTACATTGATTATTGGGAAAAAATACCACAAACAATAACAAGTATCCCCTACTCCATATTGATTACTTTTTTTATCTACTTTGAAGATCAGAATACTTTTCCAAGATTCACATTAATTATGTATATCATAAATTAGGATTCAAGGAGGATATACAAAATATAGTATTCTATACAAGATATGGAAAAAATTAATATATTTTTATTTCATTTGATACTAATAATGACCCCACTATCTTTATAGATTTAGTTAATAGAGTCTTTAGAGATTACCTTGATCAATTTGTGGTAGTCCTTATAGATAATATTCTTATATATTTAATTCTCAAGGAAGATCATGATGATTAATTTAAAATTTTTGTAAAGACTCTGTGGAATGAGAAATTTTATGAAAATTTTACCAAGTGTGATATATGGCTAGAAAAAGGATTCATTTTTTTTGTAATATAACCTCAAGAGAGGGTATATCTTTGGATCTATCAAAGGAAAAATTTATTGAACATTGGACCCAACCAAACACTATGACTAAGATACAATTATTTATTTGTTTTTATGGATATTATCAATGGTTTTTGGAAAATTTATCATGGATATATAATATACACACCATGTTAATTCATAAGGGATACAATTTACTTTGGTTAAATGAATGTGAAGAAAACTTCAAGGAACTGAAGAGAAGGTTAGTCAGTGCACATGTGATTACATTACCCTATAGTATAAAAAATTTTATAATCTATAATGATGAATCAAAAAAGGTATTATGATGTTCCCTCATGCCTAATGGTATAGTTATATCATATGCATCATGATAATTGAAGGTTCATGAGAAACATTACCCCAAATAAAAATTTGGAGTAAACAGTGACAATTTTTTCAGTATAATTATGGAGAAAGAAGTGATATATATATTTATATAATTATCATAAATATTTAAAGTATATATTCACATAGAAGGAGTTGAATATTTCATGGAGAATATGGTTTGAACTAATTAAATATTGTGACTACTTAATATATTTCCCATGGGAAAGTGAACAAGGTGGCTGGTACATTGATTCGAAAGGATCATGCTATCTTATGTACTATGAGGATAAAAAAAGATCCAATATTTATATATTTTAATATAATTGATCTAAAAATATTTAAATAATTAGAGAAGTATTATCTTTCTCAAATTAGTTTCTAACTATTTATCCATGTGAAGATTAAATAATCATAAAAGGATAATGTAGAATTATATATGATAATGAGAAATGTCACTGAGTTTAACCTTGATTAGGATGGAATAATAATGATCAAGAACCATGTATGGGTTTCTTCAATACTTGATTTAAATAAGGAGATATTGGATGAGGCATATAGTTCAACATTCTCTATTCATCTTTGAAGTAAAAATATGTATAAAGATCTGAAAGAGTATTTCCGGTGGGATGGCATGAAGAAGGATATTTTAGATTTTATTTCATAGTTCTTGGTATGATAGTAAGTTAAGGCTAAGAGACAAAATTTGAAGGTGATTTTACCACCATTATGCATACTAGAATGTAAATGGGAATACATCACCATGTATATTGTTGTCAAATTCACCAAAACATCTAAAGGCCATAGTGATATTTGAGATGTATTTGGTCTCCTTATAAAGTAAGAAAACATCAGTTTTATCAGATAAGATTTATATCTTTTACATCTTTCAAATATATACCTTAATGAACTTGTAAGGATTCTTGTTCTACTATATTATATTATATCTAATTAGGATTTGAGGTTTACCTTGAAGATCTGGTGAATTCTTTAGTGTCCTCCAGATATGCAGTTTAGTTTCAACATTGCTTATCATCCTAAAAATGATGTTCAATCTAGGGGAACCATTAAAAACCTAGAGTATATGTTGTTAACTTGTTATATGGAATTAAAAGGTTGTTTTCATCAACACTTTCCCCTAGTCGAGTTTTCTTATAGTAATAGCTTTCACTCAATCATTCATATGTCTCCTAATGAATCCCTCTATAGAAATAAGTGTATAAATACAATGTTTTGGGTAAAGTTAGAGAGATATATATATATTGGGACTTGATCTAGATGAATAAATTATAGAGACAGTTAGATAAATTCAGAAACTCATAAGAATAGCATAAAGTAGGGAAAAAAAGTTGTACTGAAAATCATCGAGGAGATTTGGAGTTTGAAGTTGGTGATATGGTGTTTGTATGGATTTCTCCATGGAAGAAGGCTATGAGATTCTGGAAGAAAGAAAACTTGATATGGATTTATATTGGGGCCCTTCATGAATATTTATTTAGTGGGAAAAATAGCTTATCTATTGGAACTTCCACAAAACCTCTCTCAAGTTCATGGTGTGTTCCATATATCTATCCAGAGGAAGTACATACCCGACCCTTCACATGTACCGAACATAGAGGCTGTGCCATTGGGGTAAGATATATCTTATGAGGAAAACCATCTAAGATTAAAAATCATAGATATAATTTTAAATAAAACAATACCACTCACTTGGTCAATGTTTTGTGGTGAAACCACTAATTTAAGGAAGGTACATGGGAACATGAGGATATGATTAGGTAGAAGTATCCTCATATGATGGAGAAAAATGGAGTTCAAAACATTATTCATAAGGACTATATTGTATTTTACACAAATGAACTTTTACCTCAACATACTGAATTTATTTTTCCACAAATCATATTGAAAATGAATACAACCTCATCTCGGTAATTCACCTTGCTGATCCCCCGAAATCATATCCAATGACTCACACATCTATTTATTATAAAATACAATCTAGATATCAGTTAGTGTCATGTCACAATAAAAATAATCATCAAATAACATGGTAAAAATATTCACACCCACTCACACCAAATAGGATCACTGAGATCACACCCATATCTATAAGGACTATATCATCAAAATAAAACAAGTCATATTTATGGGAGATGGGAATTGTATGGACTTAGAATAGAGGAACAATGATTTTCAATAATGATTATATCTATAAAAAATGGTCCTTGAATGATAGGTATTTTATACCATTACTACCCTTGATAGATATTCAACGATCATTCATAATTAAGGTGTCACACAATAGGCTCTAACCACTAAGAAATAAACCCAATCATTGCTTGGAATGAAGTTCAAAATATTTTTCATAATAATTTTCACCACATCATCCCTCACACAATGGTAAAATAAATGAAACCCCTTCCTGATACACATGGGATATTATGCCATGTGTCATTCTAAAAGAGTTATTCACAACATGTTGAAAACCACAACGTGTAAGGAACAATGGCTTGGTTCCATTCCAATGGCACAAGATATATTATTATGGTTGTATTAAATATTTCCAGTATTTTGATCACTCTTTCAATGTTATCACACATATATATCATGTGATTATGTGTCATGGAGATACACTTGATGGTGAATATTTCAAATTATATGTGGAATCTTGATGGATTAATAGTGATCATTAGAGTATAATTCAACTCATTACCCACATGAAAGTTTTAAAATGCTTAATAAATCCACATGATTGCTTCATGTAATATTTGGAGTGGCCATGTAAATATGGTTTCAATCCATTCTAAGACACATATCACATGAATCATCAACATGAATCAAATATATCATCAATATAACCACTCCATTTCATAGAGAATAGCTCCCTCACCACCAATTATAACATTCAAACCATCTCGATCCATTAGCTACTACAACTATAGGGTCACTCAAAACATACCTAGGTATTCGAGAATGAGAATTAATGTAATTGAAAAGATATCAATCAAGTTCACCTTGATTTCTCTCTCTCTAATTTAGGTTAGTATCCTTTCATCTTGGATCTAAGTTTCATATCCCCCCTACATTTTTTACTTCCCTCTCTAGGACATTCTCTTTCAGTTTGGTTTAACTATCCAATTCAACTAAATTTTCCTAAAAAATCTTAAAAGATGTGACTTTTTATTAGAACACCATAAAGAAACCAATAATATAAAATTTCAATCTTGAATTATGTTTGTAAAATTTAAGATATTTTTCTGATACAGTTGTCCATTAGAATTCTAGTGTATTAATTTGAGGTGATTTATACAAGGTATTTCTATTTAGAACTCTAGAATATAATATTTAAAAATCATATAATATTATATTGAAAAAACTTAAATTTTGAATCAAATACTCCAAGTTAATTTTCATTTAGGAAATATTTATATTCATTCATATAAAATTAAAAGGTATAAACACTCAATTTTTTAGTATTGCTACATGATAGATTATCACTCATTCATTTTCATTCGTAAGATATTTCATTTCTAAATTATTTTTGGACTAAACTCATTTGTAAAATTGAATCTTAATTTTTTAAATACTTTCATTTTTTATATAAACTGAAAAGTTATAATGACTCACTTTTTCAGATCAATATATAATAGTTTCTCACTCTTTCATTTACATTATTTAGAAAATTCATTTCTATTTCAATTTCATGTTTGAAAACATCATTTTCTCTTTCATAGAATATATTAAAACTAAAAAAATTATTAATGGAAGAATTAGTAAAAAACTTTGAGGTCAATTAATCAAACAAACCACCATAATTTTCACTACATAATATATAGAAAAGAAAATTTATTCAGTCAAAATTCAATTGATGAAAACATAATATAGGGATTAATTTTATGTTTCATTAAAGATATCCATATATGTTTCAATATTTTGGCATTCCTCCATGTTTATCACCCTCTGATATTTTTTTGAACCACTCTTTTTTTGTTCCACTCGTTAATTTATCTCACATTGTGTTTCCTGCAAAATTAAAATGAAAAAAGAAATTCATACATCCATATATAGAATATGTTGTAAGGACTTAAAATTTATTATTGAACAACAATGTAATTCCCATAAAGAATAATGAAAATTAATTTTTAAGATTGTGGGTATCTAAAAGATGATTTCTGACGGTGTGTGTAGAAATTGGTGAAAGACCCAGGTAAGTAATATGATCCAAAAAACTCATATTGAATTACACATAAAAATAATTTTCAGTTTTCAAAAAATTATTCCATTTAGTAACTCTCCAAAAGAGTTAAATGATATATTGAATAGGCTTGAGTAATTATATTTAAAGAACAAGTCATGCTTGAGCCTAAAATTTAATATTCAAAGGAGTTTGAGTCAAGTATCAAGCCTTATATTTTGTGATGAGTTAGAACTCAGCAATTGAAGTGTATTGACTTGAGCTTACTTGAATTCAACCCAACTTTTAAATAAAAATCTTACTCATATCTTCCCTAATAAAAACATATTTTGGGATTTTGAACATACACAAATTATAATTTTAGAATACATGGGCTTAAATTTAATTTGATAGAATTTTTATTTGATAATAAACCAAGAATTTTATGGGATAGGGAAGAAAACTTTTGAATTATTATATACCCTCAGTTTTATGTACTTTTTTTGTAAAATTAGAACTCTCAAAGAGTAAATAGGTGGATAAATAAATTATGCTTCTGAATAATAGAGCCTTCACCGAAATATGTGGAATGAGTTTCAGGGTTCCACTACTTGGATATTAAAGTTTATGTTTGATAAAACTTAAAAATTTTGTTCCTAACCTTTTTCCATTATAAAAAATGTTTATCTATTAGTGTGTTTAAAATTTTTATATAATTGTTTTATAGAACATATCGTAAGTGATAATTAGTGTAATCATTTTTTGATAAAAAAAAATCAAACACAATCAAACTGTAATGGGATTTATATGTAAAAAAATATAGGGAAGGGGGAAATCAATATGAAAAAATGATTTCTTGTAATATTTCTTATATTGGACATCAAAGGGATCAGTAATAATATCACTAGAAAAATTTGACGTCCTTTCCTTCCTCGTATGTTTTCTCAAGAAATAATATATATTTAGGCTCTACTACAATTCCCACCCGACTTATTCCCAAGAAAAAACTGGTTAATCTTTTATTGCTATATTTAGAGAAACATCTAAACAAGTCACAAATAGCATAATAGTAGTAATGACATCAATTCACATAGAAATATTTGGGAAATTATTTTTCTTTAAAACCACCCTTCTTCCAATGTCTCTTTAGATCAACATCACTCCTAAAATGTATTTATCATAATATGACAAAAATTAAAAATCTTTTAAAATAAAATGAAAAAATATTCTCTAAATAAAATGATAAAAAGTACACCAATGGTCAAGAAAAATTAAATGACAAAAACAAATTCCATGGCTTCTAAACAATGAGAATTTTCAATTAACTAAATTGAAAGAGTAAACATCTCATTCATTTGAAATTACTAAAATAAGTAAAATTAATTTTAAAATATTCTAATAAGTAACTCCAATGAGTGAGGATGAGACCCTTGGAATATCCATTCAAAATAAATTATAATATAACCATTTATGAAACCAAATAGAAATGAGAAAATTATTAGTACATTCTACAATGAGAATTTACAATGATTGAGAGAAACATTATACCTTTAGTAACTATTTTTTTTTCAAGTCATGTTTCTTGTCGGGTAGAGACATATCAAACCTGTTTAGATTTGTATTTTATTAACACTAGTGATGAAGCGATGAGAAATTTTTATTTCATAAAAATAAAGGTTCAAGTGAACTGAAAAAACATTTTGGATGTTGAATCTCCATGAATACCAATTCCTCCCAGTTTAATCATTGAATTTATTTTCAATTAGTTTATTTAAAATCTTGGGGTAATATTTTGGATCAAACAACCCATCGATTAGCTCTGTATTTTTTCTCTAAAATAAAATAATTACTTTAACTTGAACTTTATTATTGTAATTGATTTTTCATATAGATAAGGATGAAAAAAGGGAGTTTTGGATCCCACATAATACCAATCATAGGCTTTCTTATAACGATTTTTTATCTCATCAACTAGCTTTGGAATTTAGGTGCCCTTCTAGTTATAATACCAAAGGAGGTGAGAAATTATAATTAATAATAAATATAGAAGAGGCAAATAGAATAAAAAAACATTTAATGGGGGGATTCAATGGACCATCTCAAAAACTTTTTTTCCCAAAGTTAAACTTAAATATGCAAACCTTTTATATAGTAAAATACATATATTATGAAAATAATGTTAAAATTTCAATACACATTTTTATGTGATCCTTATATAAAAAATCATGAATTTATATATTATAAAGGATTTTAAAATGAAATTTTTAAAAAAATAAAACAATAAAGATGTTTTAAAACTAAATTAAATGTATTAATTTTTATGAATTAATTATCAATATTCTAATATTAGTAAAATTAAACTATTTTTATATTTATTAATCTTTTAAAAATATGTCGAGATAATTTTAACATTTAGAAATTCCTTTATAATTTTATTTTAAAAGATAAAATCTACTAAAAACAACATAATATAACAAAAAGGAATGAAATTAAATTATGTAGCACAAAATACACCATGGAAATCAAAATTTACTGAATGGAAATTTGATCAAACAATTAATATACATAGACATACGATTTGAAAAAAATAGTAAAAAATTAAATAGATCATAGATCACAAATCTCAAATGGAAAGTGTGAATTGCATGACCATAATTCAAATAATTTCTATAATATTATACAAAATTTCATAATAGTGATGAAAAAATAAAAAAAAATATGAATAATAATAAATTCAGTTATAATAAATTCTAAAAAGAACATTTCCTTACCAAAGAAACTATGCATTCGTAGCCATCAGCCTACAAGGGAAGGGTCAAGAGTGATGCCACTAGCTAATGACACTTGTAGTGGGGGAATGAGGGTAGAGGGAGAGGGGGTATTGAGGAAGGCTTCGTCCAACTAGAGAATAAGTGAAACAAAAATCTATGTGGCATGGGTAGAGAGTCCATGTGAAGTGATGTCGTGAGATTGATGATGAAGGGTGATGGGGTATGAAGTCGATGAATGGGAGGGATAAGAAGGCTATATAGGCTGATGAGGTGTATTTATAATGTCACAATAGGGGGGAGGTGGTTCTTCTACATACGGTTGCGGGTTCCTTTTGTTTCATGAGAGGGAGAGTTGTGAGGATGGGTAGTGGTATGGAAAATTTCCAATTTTTCAAATGAGGCTTATCATGTGCCACTCTGTTTCTCAATCCCAAGGGGCTATTAGGGTTTCCCTTGGGCTGAACCATCATGCATCAGATAGATTAGAAAAATATAAAGAAGAATATTCCATAACACAACTAAAACCTAAATAATAAAAATACATAGAAAACACAGTATGGACACTGATTTGAACTAAATGATTATAATTTTATAACTACAATTAAGAACTAAAACCAATTGATTTTCAATTGAAATCCATATTAAAACATGGGTGTTTAATGGGATTCTGGAATGTTGGCCAATTATACCAACCCTATTTTTATGGGGTCATCTGGAGTAGTAAAGAATGGCCTGCATTTTAAATGGGCTTAAATGGATGGAAGAAAAAAATGCAATTAAGAGGACAAAGCTTAACATATCGAAGTTGTCCCATAAGACAATAGTATTTTTATTAAATTTTAATTTAATATATTAATTTTTAATGATATACATTTATAATTTTTAATTAGGTGATGGATGTATAAATACCCTCATGTGAGTTTATGTATTTACATTCATGAGACTATGGTTGTGGGGATAAAATTAAATATTCCTTAATAAAAAGTTTTTTTATTCTTTAGAAAACTGTTTTCATAATTAATTATATGTTTATAAAAACATATTGATTGGTCTCATTGAAATATGTGTCCGTTTTTATTTCAATCTCACATTAAATGCTGGTAAAAATAGATTTGACATTTTTAGACCCAACTCATGCATACCTTGTCTGATCAGTCTCGGTCCAACCCGTTAATCACCCATGTATTACGATGAACTATTTTGTTCTAATTAGTTTCAATTAGTTAAGTAAATTAATATTTGTTAGATATAAAAATACCACCAAAATATTTTATGAATAATGGAACAATTCATGATTCTATAAAATATTGATTTTTTCAAATAAATTAAATTTATTTGATAGCCTTTGTTATACACAACATCGAGTTTAAATGAGCTATGAAATACTATTAAAATATTATAATTTAGTGCAACAATTACTATATAGATATTGGATAAAAATGTATTAATATGACTAAATAAAATATGAAAAACATATGGTTTATATATTTTTAAAATTAATTATTTTTTAAATAATTAATTAGAAATGAAAATAAAAACCAATTGAAAATAGAGTTGTTTTTATGAAAAACTATTTTTATGCCCGTAATGGGGGTTTCTCATAAAAAACTGAATTGATCACTAAAAATGAAAATTTTAATGAAATTTATATAATATATTTAATCAAATGTGTATTCATTCATCTAATATATTTTACAGGAAAGAGATAATAATATATCAAGTTTTATGATGAGAAGTTTTATTTTTCTAAAAAAAATTTATTCACATTTTTAATTTTTTTTAAAATTTTAAAAAAGTTATTTAATAAAATGAAATTATTTTTTATAATAAAAATGTAAAAATTATCTTAGAATGATTTTTTTTGGAATTTTTTAAAAAGATTAATTTTTTGATGGACAGTGAAAATAATAATTTTTATTGAAACTGTATGTTTGTTTATAACATTTAAAAAGGTTAATTATATTATAAAATTGTTTTTAAATTTAAAATTTCTCAATTTTATTATGGTTAATATAATTTATATCACTGAATTATTTTTTATGTTAAATATTAATATAAAAACTTTTTATACAATGGAAAGCCCTTTCTTTGGAAAACCGTATTTTTGTCTTCTTTTTTTGATTAATTTTAAATTATAATCTTCAACTTTTGTGAATTGAATTTGGTAAAATATATTACATATATTGAATCATCATAATTAAAATTATTGAATAAGTTCAAATTATATTTTTTCATAATGAATAGTAAAACAGTAAGATTTAATTATCATGGTTAAGGTTGAAATGAGTTTACCGGGGGTTAAACAGTAACGACCCAAAATTTTATCAAGGAAAATTACCTTATTATAACTATTTCATATATTATAAATCACATAAAATCACATAGATAACAAAAAACAAACTTTATTAATGACGAATGAATGAAATAAGAGGTATTTCTAGAAGTTAAGGAATATATACCAATGGAGTAGTAACTTGACCTTTGGAATAGTAATCTTTCCATTATGAATAGTAATCCATCCAATAGAATAATAACCTCCTATATAAAAGATAAATAAAAAAATTTATCTTATAAATGATCATAAGATATAAATATATCATATAATAAGTAAATAAATATTTTAAAAAATATTAATTAAGTGTTGGTATTTTTATAAATCATTGATGTTTATTTTAAATTTCAAAATCAATATATTTATTTAAAATAAAGTATATTTTGATAAAATGGATTAAAAAATTAATAATTTTTTTTATTATTACTATAAGATAATTTTAGGTGACATTAATTAAATTTTCTATCTATTTTAAAATCGGTTATAATTTTAAAATATGTATTTTCCACTTAAATGATGATTTTAATTAAAAATTAAAATTCTTATATTTATAATTTTATTTTAATAAAATGGAGTTTATTTTTAAATTCTAAACATAGAAAAAAATTTAGGGTGATTTTTTGAGATTTTTCTAAAATAGTAGATATTTTTTGAATATTGAAATACAATAAGTTACAGTATTTTACAAATACCAGAATTATTGAGTCATAGATGACGCATGAATAATGTAAGACCATAAAGTCAAACTCTAAATACTTATTTTATTATATTTAGTCTTATTTTTTAAACAATTGGTAGTCTTGATCCAAAATAATAAAATAATGAAAAAAATTATGAAAAAAAACCCTGGCCTCCACTACAAACACCACCCGTCACCACCTCTTCCCCTCACACCTTCTAAGATTTGAATATTTTAAAATTTATATCCAATTCCCTTCCCAATCCTCTTTCCCATGTCCAAGAGGATTTTTTCTCAACAAAATACCAAAACTAATTTCCCTAAGGAGGTTCTCAAGGAAGAGGATTCAAGAGGTAAAATCCTCTTTCTTTTTCTTTTAATTCCTCTAAATTTATTTTCCTTTATTAGTCTCTCTTTATTCTACCATAATATAAGTGGAATTATAAATTGTGTATATTATATAAACTATAATTTTAATATTTTAATGGAATAATCCATCATTAAAATATTCTCCTCCCTGTTTTATTCATAAAAATGAAAACATCATTCATGAGGTGTTTATTTATCGCATTCAAGGACAAAAAGTTTTCATTTTATATTAACACCATCAAGTATGATCATAAAACCATTATAATGGTTGAAAAAATATTTTAAAAAATATTTTATCATCATTTTTAGGTTATAGAACTAACATATATACATAATATTAAATAATAAAACAAAACTGGTTCGTTATAATTGAAAACCGCCAAATTTAATCTAAATGATTATCATTAACATGTTATCTAACGAATCAACTTCATATCTGAAAAAAATAATATATAAGACCAATTAAACTTATTGAAGTTAAATAATAACATATAATTTCAATTCTTGATAATTATCCCCATTTTACAAGATCTTCAATGCATTTATACAAGTTAACTGATCTTGAAATCCATGAAACGAATACTCTATAATGATGAAATTGAACTCTATAACTCATCATAATGGACATAAATAAACATGATAAAATTATAATGAATCAAATAAATATAGAATAGGTTTGGTATTTTTTAATTAATTAATATGATCTTTTAACCCAGGATATTAACATGAAGAAAGAATTCAGACCTAAGGTAAGGGTATTCTTAAACCCAATTTCCGTTATTTTGGTTATTCTTCTTTCATACCAAATTGTAGTGTGGATGTTCATTTAAAATAAAAAAAATATAGATTCTTTTTTTACCTTCTATATTATGGTTTATACATGTTTCTCATTTGATTTTATAACAAATATTATGGTTTATCCAAAAGAACTATTCTTTCTAAAAAACATATCTTTTATTTCTCTTGATATTGTTTCTTCTTACCTCAAGATTGATGATTATTATAAAAATTATGAAATTACCTTTTTATTTTTGTAACCCAATGTTTATTCATGAATGAATGTTTTATGAAATTATCATGAAAACCATTTTTCCATGGGTTATTTTATGACAAAGATTGTTATACATTTTATGCAACATGCATGATTAAGTAAATGTTATGATGTGATGGGTGTGCCTGAGATTTTATAAAACTTCAATTAATTGAATAATGTGATGTATCTCGTAATATTGTGTGAAAAATGAATTAACATAATGTTATATTCATACACAATGATGATTTTATGATTATGTACATATGTTATGCATGAACATGATACCAAATTTGTTCACAACTATGTGTGGTTTTTGACCACTAAGACATTATGTTTCCTTTTTTATAAATTGTAACATTCCATGACTATATATAATGATTTCTCTCATGATTCTGATGATTAAATTTTTCTTAAGTTATGATGATTATTATTATTCTCACACATGTAATATTGTTTCATGTTCATATATATCATCTTACTAGGATTTTAGCTAACCCCTTTCTTCAATGTATATAATCTAGAGAATACTTATTCTATGGAGTACATGAGGGACACTAAGAATTTATATAATGAGGAATTAAATAATGATTATGTTTTATTATGTAAAAGTTATGTATAAGCCTCATTTTCTGAAGACACTAAACTGTTTTATCATGAATTTGTAACACTATTATGTTGTTTATCTCTAAAATGATGCGATAGTAATGTAAGGTTAATATGGGTCTCTATATTCAGTATCAGAGAATGGTTTGGTAAATTTGGGAATTAGTATTAGAGAACATTATTTAAAACCCTTAGTATGAGGATTTGTATATGTAATCACCCAAGAAGATATTTTTTAGAAAAAAATCAAAACATAGGGATCCCACAAGATATGCCTTTAGAGTTAATTTAACAATGGAATAAATTATTTACTCATGACTTGTTGATGTATGTTTTTTCAAAACTTTTCTATTTTATAAAATAATGTTAAACAAGAGAAACCATGCCAACAACCCATTTGAGGGATAATGTAGTGATTGCGTGAGTGACATCCCCAGTGACTTGGGTTGTGAAGTTCAGTACATTATGGAGATGATAACCCAGTTATCTCAGGATATAAACAATAAACTCAATAATGTGGAATGTCATTCTTCACTTAAGAGAGGGAAATTAGCTATTGAGTCTTTTATGTGGAAATGACCACCAATTCTTAGTGGATCTTCTGATCCACTAGTCACAGAACAGTGGGTCAAATCAATAGAGAAGAACTTTTCTATGCTTCAGTATTCTGATATGGGGAAGGAAAATTTGTCCATCTATCATTTATATAGAGAGTTTCATCAATTGTGGTAGTTGATTAAGAACACCCTGAAAAAGGGAAAAAATAAAGAGATAGAGTGGGAAGACTTTATGAATATATTTATTGACATGTTTTCCCACGAACTCTTCATACAAAGATGTGTAGAGAAATCTTAGAGTTCAAGAAAAAGTATAGTAAATATTTTATGACTTATGAATTAATTTTCAAAAGTCTTACAAGGTACTTCATAGGTATTTTTATAACCAATCATAGAAAAATTGATAGATTATTTAGTGGTTTAAAACCACAACTTCGAAAGGATCTAGAATTTTGAGACTTTGGGAGTTATAAATAAGTTGTTCAATATGATCTCAATGTGGAGAAGGAGTTCAGAGAATGGTCCCATGGAAAAAAGATAAAAAATAAAATATTTAATTTCAAGATATTTGATATAATGATAAAGGTGGAAAGAAAACTCTACCACTCACATGTAAAAAATGTGGGAAGAAGAAAAATGAGAATTTCCTAAAAGTGATGGGGAAATGATTCAAGTGTGGGAGAGTAGGCTACCAAGATCATGAATGTTGAAGAGACATGATGGAGTAGGACAATGTGGTGGAGTAAAGGAGAGCACCACCCATGGTTAAATTCTTTAACTACAGGGAGAAAGAGAACTATGCAAGCCACTGCACTAAAACCTGAGTCCTCAAGGGTAATCAATGTCCGTATCCACGAAATCCAAAGGAGAAAGGGAAAGAATATTCCATAATTACTACATTGTTGGTGCTCAAAAATGATTTTGTTAAAAGTATGATGGTTATTCATTCAATAATATCTAATGTACTATTTGATTTTGGTATCACGTATTCGTTCATATCATGAATGTTTAGTGGAACTATTCAAACACCACTTCAAATTATGCAGGTTGAGTTATCTATGATAAAAAATGGGGAAATTATTGCATCCAATGTATATTACTAATCTATTATTTTTTAGACTAAACCTCCCATCATATTATATCTTAATTACTTTGGTGGAGTTTGATGCTATTTTGTGCATGAATTGGTTATCTTTATATAAATACAATATCAACTATCAAGAAATGGACATCAATTTTCACATCCTGAAGCATCCTCCAATTTTGTATAAGTGTAATCATAATGATGAATCTCCTTAAGAATCACCATATCAAGGGTGTATATTATTTAATTATGAGAAATCATATCTATATAAATTGATTGATATAAAGTAGGGAATCATGATCAAAGACAATCCCATTTTAGGGGACTATAATAATTTATTCCTTGAATAATTTTCTGGTCTTCCTCATGACTAAGAGGGTGATTTCTTAATTGAAATTATTCTTGGATCTCTGGTTATATCAATGAAACCATATATAATTTCCACCATTAAGTTGGTGGGACTAAAGAAGCAATTATAAGTGAATCTGGAAAAGGGGTTTATATGCCCGATTGCTTCACCATGGGGTGTGCTAGTCCTCTTTATTATGAAAAAGGATGCGTCAATGTACCTCTCAATTGATTATCATGAGCTCAAAAAAATCATGATAAAGAACCAGTATCCCCTTCCATGGATAGATTAATTGTTCAATCAACTTTGTGGGGACAAGTATTTCTCTAAGGAGGACCTTTGGTCGAGATACCACCAATTAAAGGTAAGTAAGGAAGTTATTCTCAAGACTGCCTTTCTATCGAGGTATAAACACTATGAGTTCATAGTGATTCCTTTTTGAATCACTATTTCTCCATAAATATTCAAGGACATAATGAATAGAGGATTTATAGATTACCTAGATTGATTTTTGGTAGTCTTTATTAATGATATTTTGATACACTCCAAGAGAAAGGGGGACTTGAGGAGAATTTAAATACTATGATAAAGACTTTTTCAGGTAGAAAAATTATTCAAAGTATTATAAATATGAATTTAGGATGTAGGAAGTATCATGATTGGGTTATGATATCACTAACAAAGAAATAACTATAGACCCCTCCAAGACAAAGGAAATTGAAGAGTGGCCCAATCCAACATCTGTAATGGAGATCCATAGTTTCCTTGGTCTAGCTAGGTATTACCAGAAATTTATGTAGAACATCTCATTATTGTAAAACCAAATAACCATGATGAATAAAAAGGGAGAATAGTTTTTATAGACTAGTGAATGTGAATATTGCTTCAAATATTTAAAAATGAGGCTTATCATTTTCCCAGTACTCACACTTCCAGCAAGCGGGGAATTCTCTGTGGTATACAATGATATAAAAAATAAGGTATTAGGACACTTACTAATGAAAAATAATAAATTAATAGCCTATGCCTAATGGTAATCGAAAAATCCTGAGAAAAAATACCACACACATGATTTGGAGTTGGCCGATGTGATCTTGGCATTAAAAATATGGAGGCATTATATCTATTTGTAGAAGTGTAATATATATAATGATTATAAGAGCCTAAAATATACATTCACATATAAGGAGCATAATATGCACTAGTGAATATGGTTAGAGATTATCAAGGTTTATGATTTCCCACTCCACTACCATCCTGGAAGAGTGAATAAATTGGAAGTTTATCTATGTGGAAAGGATCCTGAAAAATTATCAATGATGAGAATTGACAAGGATTCAATCTTCATAGATTTATAATGGATGGACATGGGAATCATTAAGGAATGAAAATATTCAATCCTTTATCAAATGATTTCTCAACCATTCCTCATAGAGAATACATAGAACGCTCAATGAAATGATGTGAAGATCCAAAAGAATGTGGAATCCATTCGAAAGGTGTCCTATGAGTTCAAGATTTATAAGGAGTTTTATGATTTGGGTCATGAATATGTGTACCATCCAATCTAGAGATAAATAAAGAGATTCTAAGCAACACACACAACTCAACCTTTCCTATTAACCTAGGGAGCACAAATATGTATTGTGATCTCTAAGAGAGATATTAGTTGGACAATATGAAGAAGGAGATTATTGAATATACATCAGAGTGACTGGTATGTCAGTATGTGAAGGTTTAAAGGAAAAATAATTAGGGGATGATGAAACCATTACCCATACCAACATGGAAATGGGAAAACATCACTATGGACTTTTTCATAGGACTTCTGAGTAAATCCTAAGGAAATAATGATATATGGGTTATTTTGGATTGTTCTACAAAGATAGATAACTTTATCCAAATCCAAGAGGACTTATAACTGGATCAACCTGACCAATTATGCATAAGAGAAGTGGTAAGGCTACATGGAGTACCAAAATTAATAGTATCTGATCAAGATATGAGACTCACCTCTATGTTCAGGAAAAGTCTTCAACATTTACTAAACCTTGAGCTAAACATCTGTTTACCTTATCATCCTAAAACTAATGACCAATCTAAACATAATCTTCAGAAATAGGATGAAATGATGGGAGCATATACCCTGTACTTCAAAGGATTATGGGACCAATATCTATCTCTGGTCAAGTTCTCTTATAAGAACAGTTTCCACTCGAACATCCAAATGGCTCCATATGAAGCCCAACATGTGAAAAGATTCAGAACACAATAATGTTTGGCTGATGTCAATTAACATAAGTAGATAGGACCTGAAATACTATATGAAATGGTGAAAAGGGCTAAAACAATGTAGCAAAACATCAAGGAAACCCAAAAATAATAGAAGAGCTATGAATACAATCATCGATAAGACCTAGAGTTTGAGGCCGGAGGCATGTTATTCCTCTACAATTCTCTAAGGAAGAGGATCACGAGATTTGGGAAGAAGCGAAAACTAAGTCAAAGGTATATCTACCTCTTTGAGATTCTTGATTATGTTGGAGCTATGTCATATTGACTAGAAATTCCACCTACCACATCCCAAGTACATGATTTATTCCATGTACCCATATTGAGGGACTATATACCAATGTTAACACATGTACTGAAGTCAATGGTGGTACAGTTGGAAAATGACCTCTCTTATGGGGAGAAACCAATGAAGATATTGGACCGTATAGATAAGGTTTTGAGGAAAAAGAATAATCACATTTCCAAAGTACTATGGATGAATCATAATTATGAATATGAATCATGAGAATCATAGGAATCAATAAAGTATAAGTACCCTCACCTATTTTGTAAAATAAAATTTTGAGGGTGACATTTCATAACGGTGAAGAATTTAATGAACTAAAATTATTTCAATGGAAATTTAGTTATTATAATTATGAAATATAATATAAATCCCAAAAAATAACATATATAAGACAATAGAAACTTTATAAATGATGAATTAATGAAATAAGAGGTATTTTTAGTAGTTAAGGCACTTGTACAAATAGAATAGTATCCTGAAATTTGGAATAATAATAAGACCATTTGGAATATTAATAAAAAAATAGAATAGTAACCTCATATATGAAGGAATAAATAAAATTTTGGAATCTTACAAATGATAATATGATATAACTATACCATAGTATAAGTAAATAAATGTTTTAAAAAAATTTAATTATGCGTTGGTATTTTTATAAGTCATAAATGTTTATTTTCAATTTTATAGTTAATATAATGTGTTAAAAGAAAAATTATTTTCATAAAATAGATTCATAAATTAATATTTTTTGTCTTATGATTATAATATAATTTTATGAGACATGAATTAATTTTTCACGGTATTATAAAACCACCTATAATTTTAAAATCGGTATTTTCCAAGTAAATGATGATTTTATTTAAAAATTCAATTACTCATATTTAGAAAATTAATTTCAAAAAATGGATTTAATTTTTTAATTCTAAAAATATAAAAATGGTTTGGGAGAATTTTTGGTATTTTTCTAAAATATTTTATTTTTTGGTGAATACTGAAATACAATGATTTATGATATTTACCAAATACATGAATTATTGAGTCATATATGATTTATGGATGATTTATGACCATAATAACCAATGGTTTTTCATTATTTTAATATATTTAGAGATAATTTTAAAACTATTGACACTCTTGATCCAAAATAAAAATATAATGAAAAACACCCCTAGCCTCCACCATAAATACCACCCCTCACAACCTGTGCTACTCACACCTTATAAGTGTTGATGGTTGACCAATTGTTTACCAATAAACATCAAAATACTCTTACGCATTTATATAATCCTTTGGTCCCAAAAAATGACCAAAATGATTTTCTCTATTGAGGTTCTCAATGAGGATAAATCAAGAGGTAAAATCCTTATTCTTTTTCTTTAAATTTCATTCAATTTAATTTCCTTTCTTATTATCTCATCACCTCACCTAATAAAAGTGTAATTATAAGTAAATTATCCTATATATACTGGAATTTTATTAATTTAATGGAATAATACATCATCAAACCGCATATCTTATCTCTTTTATTCTAAAAATGAAAACATCATCTGTAAGGTGTTGATTTATTACCTTCATGGATGTCAAGTTTTAATTTTCCATTATAGACTTCAAGTATTATAATAAAAAAATTATAATGGGTGAAAAAATATTTTAAAATGTATGTTATAATATTTTTTATGTTCTGTTACTAACATATATGTATAATGATAAATAATAAAACAAAATGAGTTTGTTGTGATAAAAAACTTCCAAAATTAATCTAAACGATTATCATTAACTTTTTTTTAATGAATCATCATAATATTTAGAAAAAATAATATATAAGACTAATTAAACTTATGGGAGTTAAATAATAACAATTATTTTTAATTCTAGATAATTTTATTCATTTTACAGGATCTACCATGCATGCATACAAGTTAACCGATCATGAAAACTAATAAAATGAACACACCAAAATGACAGAATTAAACTCTATAACACATCATAATTTCGATAAATGAATATAATAAAATTATAATGAATCAAATAAATATATAAGAGGTTATAGATTTATTAATTATTTAATCCAATTTTATTATCCAATATATTAATGTGAATAAATCATTCAAACATTAGGTAAGGGGATTCTAGAACCCAATTTCTTTTTATTGGGTTATCTCTCTTTTGTGGAAAATTTAATTGCGGATTTTCTTTCAAAATTTCTAAAATATAGATTCTATTATTCTCAATTTTTCTATTCTGGGATATACATGTTTCCAATCTAATTTTATAACATATACAAAGGGTTTTCCAAAAAGATATATTATTTCAAAAAAACATATGGTTTACTTCTCTTGATATTGTTTCTTCTTCACTCAAGATTGATGATTATTATAACAAATATTCTATTTAATTTTTATTTAGGTAACCTAAAGTTTATTCGTGAATTAATACATTATGAATTTCTTATGAAACCCATTTCCTTTCCATGGTTTGTTTTATGATAAATATAGTTATATGTTCTATATGGCATAAATTATTATGTAAATGTTATGATGTGACAGCTGATCCTAGAATTATATAGCACTCTAATGCATTGGGTAATGTGATGTGTATAATGATATAATTTCAAATATGGGTGAACATGATGATATATTTATTCATAATGATGATGTTATGATTATGAAAATATGTTATGCGTGAACATGATGGTATCTTTATTCACAACTATTTGTGGTTTTTGACCACTAATACTTGATGTTTCATTTTATTGAAATTACACATTACATGCATTTATCTAATTATTCATCTCATTATTATGATTATTATCCTATGAATATTTTACTATAATGTTGATTATTCTCTCCCATTTAATATTCTTTCATGTTTTTATCTATCCTCTTATTAGGATTTTAGGTTACCCCATACTTCAATGTATATCCTCAGGTGACTACTTATTCTATGGAGTACATGAGGGCCACTAATAATCTTGATAATAAGTAATTAAATAATGTTTTTGTTTTATTATGTAAAATTTATGTGTGTTTTTAATTTTCCTAAGACAGTAAACTGATTGATCCTAGATTTGTAACACTATTATGTTGTTTAGCTCTAAAATGATGTAATAGTAATGAAAGAAAAAGATAGAATGCTATATAAACCAAAAGATAAAGGTAAATTTGAAAAAAGTACTAACGTCCTATTTTATAACGAAATTTTAACATTATATTATTCCACCTTTGAATCTATGTCCATTTGGAATCATTTGTCTTGGGAATGACATCATCATTTTGGTTTCTTTCTGTGAATTTCTAAGTGGGCTCCCTCCCCCACTTATAAAAGGAAACATCCTCTATTTTCACATCCACACTTAAATATCCTTTTGAATTAGGAAAAAAATTCCTAAATACATTCATTAAACCCCTCCTCATGACTTAGAGTTCATGTTTTGATCAGAAAACCATCATATGAAGGCTTTATGTATAAACAAAAAGAGGCTCTCTAAAGAAGATGTATAATTCATAACCATGCATTTTATTTTTATCTCATCCTTAAAATCCTTAAAATCATATAAAAATATTTTGAAATAATAAAATAATTTTATTACATATAATAAGATGTTATTATGTTAATAACATAACCTATATTAATCTTATCCTCCTTTATATGGGAATCAAAACTGTGGATCATGTGTACAGAAGCCTATTGCCTTGAAAATTGATGTAATTATTTTTTCATCACCGCATCTCAAAAATGGATATAATGATGGATTTAAATTTTATATATATATATATATATATATATATATATATATTATTTTTTAATTAATTATATTTATTGAATTATAACATCACATCTACCTTCTTATCTTCCAATTCACTGAAAATGATAACATCGCTCATGTGTATGTGTGGTATATCGCCTCCACGATGAAATTCAATGCATTATTTATTTTATTTTGACATAGATGGTAATAAGGATAGATTTAATGAATATATGTGATATAAAAATTATTATTTATGGGTGAATTATTATATACCTTTCATTTCTTCCACCCTTCTAAAAAATGGAATCAATGTTCATGTGTATGTACGACTTACCATCTCCATGAACTGTATAATTAATTTCTAAGTATCTAACTTTTATAAATGAATTTAAATATTTATATAACTAATATCTATATTAATTATATCACGATTAAAATTTTGGATATAATAGAACTATAATCAAAGTACAAATACCAAAACTATCGAACCCAAACATATATAAAAAACAAAGTAGTTATTACCAAAAATATAGTTTTTAACACATAATTTCTAATAAAAAGGTGATAAAAGACAATAAGAAAAATCATATAAGGAATGATATATGTAAACATGGTTCTGGAATAAATTTACAATAAACTTATATTTATTCAACATGAGGTTCAAAAGTGTACAAATGATGTCATGACTTTTTGTAAGATATTTTCATATCACTTTTACTTTCGTATGACAAATACCATATTCACCAATTGGTTCTTTTTTGTTGTGTAGATTTTTCCCATGAATTTTTTTATTATGATTATCATGAAATTTAATGGGATATTCATATCCATATATGTTTCTCTCTTTTATGAGGTATTTATTTTAAGGTTAATAAAGTGGTAACGGTTTTACGTTACAATCTTATTATTTATCAGGATTATTTATGGTTAAGATTTGATGATGAAATATTATGATTTATCTCTCAAGAAACTCATAAAATTTATTATCCTCTGATTATTTCTATAAATCACATGATTTACTTCCATTTTACTCTCTTTATTTACTAAAGAGACTAAAAAACTATTTTTAAGGAAAACCAACTTTTTCTCTCTTCGGTTGAAAATCAATTTTGTTCAATGTCCATGTTTTATAAAAATGTTTTAATTTTTTATTATTATATTATGATTTTTTAAAGTCATTTTTACTCTTATTTTACTTTTTATGAAATTTTTTAAAAGAAATATTTATGTCATTTTATGAAAAATATACTTTTTACTTTTCATATAAAATATAAAATAAATATTCATTTTAACATATATAGAATGAATGGTATTTCCCACCATTATGATAGCTAAATAATTTTAAGATTCATTTAAAATATTCCATTGTTATTTAAAAAAATAATTTCTCAAATATTTTTAAAAAAAATATGAATTTTTATGTTATTTTAAAAGTGGAAGGGTTATTTTCTTCAAGGATGTATTCAATGATATTTTAATGGTATTTATATTCATCATTGAAAACAACCCTAGATTATACTTATGATCTATTGGGAATATGATCCAATGATACTATTCCTATTATTTATATATATAGTTTATTATTATGATGATAATATTATTAGGAAATCAATTTCTTTTCCACTGGTTATACTTATGAAAGTCGTTTCACTTCCACAGGTTATGCTATGATGAATCATTTATGAAAATCATTTCCTTTTTATGAGTTATGATATGATGAATGTTTTATGATCTTGCAGGACACATATTTATGATTTTATTTAAGTAATGAGTGGGTCCAAAATTATATATCCCTAAAATCCATTGGGTAATGATGAGTATCTTATGAGTTAAACAAGAATTTCATGGGAAGTAAACCAAGATTAGTAGGGGAATCTGTCCACTATGATTAGCTTGGGAGTGGAAATTGTCTACTATGATGGTTTGGAGAGTGAACCCATTCCACTATGATAGTTTTTTCAATGAACCTTAACTACTAAGGAAATAATTTCTTATTCTTTTGTGTAATCCACAAATCTATGTATTATGCCAATGTTATGCTCTAATAAATTATGTTATTTGCTTATTTTTTATTCATGACTTATGAACTACTATGATTTATTACATTACTCAAGATTATGATATATGACATATAGGGTATGGTTTTTAGTGATATTTTTGTAACACTTAATAATGATAAATGGTTAAATAAAAAAATGACATGACTCTTGTCAACAAGGCACACCTTTCTTTTTGAAAGAATGCCAGATTAGAACCGAGCAATTAAGCGTGATTGGACATGAGTAGTGATCTTGATGGGTGACCTTCTTAGAAGTTTTCTAGGGTGTGTGTGGGTAAGGAAAAAGTATACTAAAATGAACATGTGTGGGTTTTTCAGTACAATCATTAGTATGATGATACGTTTGGACATGTGGATGCGCCCAAGGGAGGGGACCACATGTCTATAGGGAAACTGGTGGTACCTGGTGAGCCAGGACCTAACAACCATGTTAAGAAAGGGTGTCTATAATGTCAACAGGGCCTAGTTGTTACATTTGGTAACAAAATAGGAACCTATCCTTAATTATAGTGGTACTTTCTTGGATGATATATAGGTTCCAAAATGAGAAAGTTATGCTCTAGGGGGTGGAGAGATCACTCAAGGAAAAGTTCTTTAAGGAGGTGGTCTGTGGGGGAATCTCAGAGGAAGAGGCTAGTTTTTTTGTATCCCTCCGATTCAGATGGAACAACGAAGGGAAGAATGTTTGAATGGGAATCCATTGGTGGTTTTCTCTGGGAAAGAGTTGGATTATGTGGTGGAGTTTCATAGGTTAACTATGGTTGCTAGGATTGGTCCAATGAAGCCGTTGCTAGAGGTGTTCAGGGAGTTTGTGGGCACTTGGGGCCTCCATCATAGGGAGACGATCTCAGAGTTATCAAGGTTCTCATTATTCATTAATTTTCCCTCTAGGGGTGATTTTTTACAGGCTTGGGCGAGGGAGGGAAGTCACTGTTGTCCTCACTAATTGTCTATGTCTTGATGGGCTTGGGAGTGTCAATACGACAAAGTATCATGTATGGGGGAAGTGTGGATAAAGCTCCCTGCACTGCCTCTCCCACTCCATAATCTACCAATTCTGACGGTGGTGGGGAATGCGTTGGGGAGTTTCCTTTGCATGGATGAGAAGATGGAGTGTCTGCTGGATTCGAGTAACCCACGAGTGTGTATTGAGATGAACCTTGCACAAAAGTTATCAGCACGCATAATGATTCATTCTACGAAGGACTTTGTATAGTGGAAATGCTTTGTGTTTCTGTCTCCCCCAAGATTCTACTCAGCTCGTGGGTTCAAAGGTCATGTTCTGGAGTTTTGTAGGAAGGGGAAGGGGAACTATCGATTTTGGGGTGTCTCTGCTTCCCAGTTTCACCCTTTGGACTCAGTTGAGGTTCCTAGAGGTAGCACATGTGGTTTGAGGGGATAGAAGGTCTGGCAGGATGTCACGAAGACGACATTGGTTAATCCACCGACATCAGCTTCAGAGGGGATTAGGCTAAATGATATAGTTCTTTCAATAGGAAATTCATATTATGTCAGACCCAGGATGGTTAAAAAAGGTTTTTTTTCTGAATCGGGGAAGAGGGTCAGTTTTTTGTCAGAGGATGTCACAGTACCAGGTTGGTGGATGTTGGGGGTGGATGAGGTGTCTTCGTTAGGTCCAAATCCAAGCTCGTTTTAAGTGTCTCCTTTAGCAGAACCCTCCCCCTATTTTGAAGGGAAAGGTAAGAAGTTTTCTGAGCCTATTCCCTACATTCTGAGGAGTTTGTCTACAAATTTTATAGAGGTGTTCATTTCTTCGATGTTGTCTCCAAGTTTGTTGAAGACGACACTGTTGGCATCTATTGGCTGTGACGACATCTGACAATTAGTTCCTTCATTTAATGGCATTCCAAAGGGGGTCAAGAAAGAATTTTTGGAGGCCTACAAGTCACCTCCGAGATTATTCATGGTTTCTTTGGATTAGTATAAGGATCCTCCGTTTTCACCCCTAGTGATGTTGGAGAACCCGTTTTCCCTTCTAGAGGATGAGGATTTCCCAATGAAGAAGAAGTTACTCGTGCCAAAGAGGGGTTGCTCCTCAGTGGGGCCTTATTTCCTGGTGATGCAATCGATGTCTAAGGAGGGTTGTTTCAAAGATTTGTTTGTTCTGACTTTAGGTATTAATACCCGTCGAGCGGGTAGTTTTCTCCAGTAATGTATTCGATGATTATCTGGAACGCTCAGGGTATGGGGGGTCAGGTGAAGTGTGTGTTTTCGGTGGCTGAATCAAGCATATTAAATGCTTTGTTAGTATTGGTTCTTGAACCCAAAGAGGATCTGAGAAAGATAAATTTGTTTTCTAATAGGGTGGGGTTTGGTTGTTACTTTCATGGGCATCCAGTTAACAATAACATTTGGGTTTTTTGGAAGAGGATTCTTTAAGTGGATCTCATTCAGGTGGGGGATCAATATGTCACAGTTAAAATCAGGTTCAGAGGTCTATAAATTTTGGTTCCCTTCGTATATGCTAGTACTGACTATTTGGAAAGGTGTAGCCTATGGGAGTATATGGGTTTCTTTGAGGAAGCTGGTTTGTCAGGGTTTATAGGCAGTGAATTCCACTCTCTTGTGGACATCTCAGAAAATAAGGGTGGTACAATGGCCAATAACCATTGTATGCTAGATTTTAGAAAATTTATTTCTAGTAAGGGGCTTTTGGATCTGGGTTTTTAGGGGAGAATATATACGTGGTGTAATAACTAAAGAGGTGATAGTCGGATATGGTTTAAACTGGATAGGTGCCTGACCAATATTTGGGGCCTAAAATCATTCTCAAGCACCTCAGTTTTGCATCTGTCACGAGGGATATCAGATCATTCCCCATTTCTCATGGAACTGAAGGTTGGTAGTGGGGATAGTAAGGTCTTTTTTTACACTATGAATTGGCCTATTAGGGAGGGGTTTATGAAAATGGTGGAAGATTACTGGAAGCAGGAGAGAGAGAGGGAAGGGTGCGGGTTGGACTGTCAAGACATATAAAGAGACACAAGAATGATATTATCAGATGGTTCCAGTCTGATACTTCCTCAGATAGCTTAGTGGAGGCTCTATAGGAGGATATTGACCAATTGTAAGGGTTAATTCTACATAATTGGGACGATTCCATCTTCCTCCGGCATTGTGACAAGGGAGCCTTTCTGGTGAAAAGACTCTTGGAGGTCAAGATCGGGCTCAGGCAGGGAGCTAGGGTTAGGTGGCTCAAGGAAGGTAATAGGAATAACCATTTATTCCATGATTTTTTGAATGAGAGGATAAACTTAACGATCAATATTAGGCTGTAAGATGGTTCGTTCTCCTCTTATGTGGATGTTGTTGGGAGGATTATGTTGGAGCACTTCAAATTACTTTTGGCAGGTGATCGGGAAGTGAACACGGGGGATGTTGGATCAAATGATGAGCAGGAGTATTTCATTCGGAATATTTCTAGGAGGGTAGTCAGGGGGAATAATGAGATAATGAAGGCTATACCATATGGGGGGAGGTGTGGGAGGTGGTTCGAATATTGTCTCCAGAGAGTTCTCCGTGGCCACACGGGCTCCCTCGGGCCTTCTATGTGGCGGCTTGGGGCTTTATGGGGCAGGCTGTTTCTGAGGAAGTTCAGGATTTCTTTAGGGGGTGTGCCCTCAACAGGGGTACGTGTGATTCTAGAATGGTTCTTGTACCTAATGTTATATATACATCATTTGTATCCTAGTTTAGAACAATTTTTCTATGCAATGTATCAAACAAGATATTGGATAGTATACTGGCGATAAGACTAAATAAGGTAATTCCTAGTATCTTTTCCCAAGAACAACACGGATTTGTTCAAGGAATAGGTATCCAGGGGTGGAAGGTGTGGCTCAAGAGTTTCTAGAGGATGTGAACAAGAAAGTGGTGGGGTCCAATGTTATTTTTCAAGTCGATATGGAGAAGGCATATGACAAGCTTGAATGGAGTTTTATAATTTGAGTCATGAGGGAGCTTGGGTTCTATGAGTGACTTTTTGATTTATGCTTCCATTGTTTCTCCTCACCCTAGATATTTCTTTCTCTTCTAGGGAAGGGGTTTGTATTTTTCATTAATGTGAGGGGTTTGAGGCAAGGGGACCCCATTCCCCCCTCCTTGTTTCTCATTTCTCAAGAAGCTCTATCCCAAAACCTCTAAAGAGGGTTTCTAGATTGGATGATTCTACCTTATATCTCGCATGCCTCGGATGGATCCAATTTCCACCTAATGTTTCCAGATAACATTATTATTTTCCTTAATGGAAAGAGGTCATCATTGATTAATTTCATGTCGATCATGGGGGGTCTATGGTAGTCTGAGTGGTCAACAGATTAATGGCAGGAAAAGAAACGTCTTTATTTCTACTAAATACCCAAGGAGGAGGGCCTGAATCATACAAGAAATTATGGGGGTGTAATAGAAACAACTACCAATATTGTATCTTGGGGCTCCAATCTCTACTGGATAGTAGAAAAATTCCTTCTTTGAGGATCTGATTAATAGGATGGCTTGGAGGATCTATAACTAGAAAAATAGGTTTCTTTCCATTGGGGGCTAGGTTGCTTTGATAAATAGTGTGGTCTCTTCGATCCTCATGCATTTATTATCTATCATCACCCCTCCTAAGGGGATTATTTCTTCCAAGGAGATGATTATAAACAGATTTATGTGGGATTCCAATGATATAGGTAAGGCTCATTGGGCCTCATGGTCTCAGTTGGTGAAGCCGGTTGTGGAAGGAGGTGTCGGGCTGAGAGAGTTAACTGTTTCCATGCAATCCATGCAGGCACGATTAGATTGGGATTTTTTGTGGGGAAGTTTTTGTGGGAAAAAACTATGAAAATAAATTATGGAAAGAAATGGGAGGATTGGGACAGAAAGAAACTTTCTAGGTTGGGGAAAACAATGGTGTTTCATTTTGATATCTTCTAGGATTCTTCTACTTGGGTGATTGGCTGTGGGGAGGTGAACCTTTGGAGGGAAAACTGTCTTGGAGAGAAGCTATATTTCCCAGGGTTCTCTGGTCTGGATTTGTCTATGAGAGAGTCTTGGAAGCATCCAATGTTATTGGAGGCCCTTTCCAGCTTTGATCAGAAGGAGATGCTTAAAGATATTGTTCTCTCGGAGAATGAAGACTAGTTATGCTTTACCAAGGATAAATATGGGTTCTTTATCATTCATGAATTTCATGGCCTGATTCGATAGGAAGGAAGCCGAGATGAATGGGGTGAGAGGCTATGGTGTAAGGAGATACCTTCGAAGATGTGTTTTTTGGTTTGGATAGCTCAAAACCAGGCCTTTCCCATGGAGGATAACATCTAGAAAAAAAAGTATACATTTGGTGTTCTGGTGTTTCTGTTGCAGTAGTCCTTAGGTGGAATCTATTGTCCACCTATTTATTGGAAGTGAATGGGTGAGATCTCTCTGAGCTGTCACATATAGATTGGGTAATTATAGGGGTTCTTGTAACTCAATGCAAGAGTTTTTTGAAGGGTGGTTTTTGGGAGTGGAGCATAATGGGATGGAGACCAAGACCCGTAGCACCATCGTAGCCTCTATTTTCTGGACTATATGGGAGGAGAGAAATAAAGTTATATGGGAGGATAGGCATCATGTTTCTCTCATCCTAGTGTGAATGAAGGGGTTGTTGTTTGAGTCAGAGTCTCTACTGAAGGGGGGGCCGAATTGTTCGGCATTCTTCAATTCTATGTATGGTCTGGTGGCTCGACCAAGGATACATGGAGGCTGTGTAACATGGTAGATACCAACTAATGACCTTAAAAATAATGTGGATGGGTCATTAATGAATGGGAAGATGTGTGGGGGAGGGTAGGTTTGGGACATCAGTGTTTCGGTTTTAGTGGCCTTTAGTAGCTTCCATGGTCCGGGGAATTCATTGGGCGCGGAGGTATGCTCGTTACACACTGGTGTTATTCTATGAAGAAGGTTATCGTTGGTGATTATGGAAGTGGAATCGGACTCTGAGGTGGTGATTCGGGCCCTCCAAGGGAAAGGTGATGTCCCTTGGTGTTTGAATTGCCTTGTTCGTGGTTGTGGCATAGAGTTTGCTAATGAATGAGCAGTCTGACATATTCCTAGGGAGGCCAATTTCGCTACAAATTCTCTTTCTTGGGGGAGTTTTCATGATTCCCCTTTGGTGGTTTTCTCTATAATGGGCTATTTACCCCAGGAGTGTATTGGTATTGTGATGGGGGACACCTTGGGGCTCCATCATTTTAGACCAACTTGTATACTTGTACTTGTATGGTTCTTTACTTTTGAATAAATAAAATAAAATTTCACCCAGTCAGACTTTAACAAGGCAAGCCTTTCTTTTCCAGAGTCATTCTGATTTGAACCCCATAGTTAAGAGTGATAGGCTTGGAGTAATGATCTGGATGGGTGAAATTCTAAGAAGTTCCCCAGGGTGAGTGCAAGTGAGGAAATAGTACAGTGGAAAGAACATGTGTTGGCCTGTGGGGGTAGTAATTAGTCAGATGATCCATTCAATCATGTGGGTGGGCCCTAGGAAGGGGACTACATGTCTTTGGTGCAACTGTTGGTACCTAGCGGGCCAGGACCCGACGACCCTATTATGGTTGGGTGTATGTGATGTCAGTGGGGCCCATTTGTTATAATTTTTATGTTCATATACCCTTATTCTCATGTTATGTTGATATATCCTTTTTTACACTTATAGAGTATATGAGTTAACCATTTCTTATGTATAATTTCTCTAGGTAATGAAGAATGTATTATGTAGGACATGTCTAAGAAGGGTGCTAGTTAGAACGAACTTAGTGGAATATGATTTAGTTCACATATGACTCAGTTTTCTATGTATCTATGTTTCCAAAGGAACTATACCTATATGATTTTGGCATGTATTGTAATTTAATGTAAGTAATATTCATATAATGAGATGTAATATCAATGTTGGAATGGTTTGAGTCATTATAGTTAGTATCAGAGAAAGGTTTTGTTAACCTTTGGATACCAGGATGTGAAAACATTAGTGAGAACCCTAGGGATAAGTAAAAGAATAGGAAGGTGCCTTCAGATTTTTGTAAAGTATAATGTGAGTGGTTTATATGAAATTACATCCCTATCTTTATACTACAAGTGGATGTGGATTTGGCACAATTGTACCTAGGGTTAATACCTTTGAAAATTGTGTATTGGGATTTGACTTGATCATCACCGGGTTCACGATAATGGGCCATACTACACACCTAGTTTGACACTCCTAAGGGATATGTTTTTGAAATTAACCAACTATTTATGAACCATCATAAAAGATTTCAATAAATTATGACCATGAATGACCTAGGTTAAACCTAATATATCATAGATTGAAAATAATGTGTTATGAATTAGATGTCCTATAAATTATTTTTCATGATTATATGGTTTCCAACTATGATTATTATTTCTCACACTATGATTTTTATTTTATTCGATGGATAGAACTTGAAGGAATCATGTGAATAATGAATATGACACACAATTAAATTACTTTCCTCATAAAAAAATAAATTTTAAGGGAGATGGAATGAAAAATCTCATTGTTTTGATCTCAAAACTTTCTTATGATATGAGTCATGTTGAACTTACAAATGATAAAAAGAGGGAATAATTTTCTATAGAGTCCTTCATGAGGCTACTCCCACCAACTTTTAGTGGTTCAATTGATCCACTAGTTATCGGGTAATGGTTCTACAACATTGAAAAAATATTTTCTGTTCTCCAGTGTTTGGAGCCAGAATGAGTCATTTTGTTTATCAATCATTTGGAAGGTGAGGTTGATCAATAGTGGATTGTTATCAAGAATACAAGTGAACTTGAAGAAATTGAGTCCATATATTGGGATGGTATTTATAGATAATTTTCGGTACATACATTCCTTGTATTCTTTTTATGAAAATAGGTAGGGAATTCCTTGAGAATAAATATAAAGATAATGAATCTATTGGAACATATGTGGAAAATTTTATAAGACTTATGTTGAATGATTTTGGAATTACCATCCAACCTAAAATTAAGGTTGATAAATTCTTCAGTGTCTTGAACCCAAATCTTTGAAGGGAACTATTCATAAGGGACTTTAGTGGATATAAATAAATCTTTTGATGTGATATCATGCTGTAAATAGAGATTGGTGTTACACATAAATATAATGTGTTTGATAAAAAAAATAATGATGAAGTTGAAATAAAACACTAAAAAACATGGATATAAGAAGATGAGATTCCCTTTATACTTGATGTGTGAAAGGAAACATGGATGAAATTGTCTTATGGGGACTAGGAAATGAATCTTGTGTAAAAAGAATTTTCATCAAGTGGATGATTGTCTATGTGATGGGGAAAAATTTTGTAATGATGTGAATAGATACAAATATATAATGAATGCATCACCGACACCCTAGTTTTTTAAATGTATTGAGTATGGGAATTATGCTAACCAGTGATCAAATATGATTGCTAATGATGATGATCAACACCCGCAACCTCTTATTCCTAGAGATAATGTGAAATCTCATCTGATCGCTATGTTTTATGAGGGGTATGATAATAAATTGGGGAAATGTACACTTACAATCATTTTCAGAACTATTAATGTCTTATTTGACACTGGATCTACCCACTCTTTTATAAATAAATAATTTTCAATGGGTATCAAAATGACACCCCGACAAATAGATGTTTAATTAGCAGTGAAAACATCTAACGGAATGCTAGCCACATCTCATGTATATAATTCTTTCCTAGTTGATGTTTTTTTGTAATTTGATTCCTAAAAATCTTGTTATTCTCTCTATGGATGAATTTTATGTTATATTATTCATGGAATGAAATTATCTACATAAATCCCACATCAATTTCCAAGGAAGTTAATTAATGTTTGATATTCATAACCAACCAATGATCATCTATCAAAATTATGATAAATATGAACTTCCCAATAAATTTCATCCATTATATACACCATAATTCAAATTCAAAATGGGTGTTTATCTTCAGTGAAAAACTCAACATCAAAAATATTCTTTTTGTGTGGGAGTTTGTTGCAGTTTTTATGAAATTTATGCCCAGACTACTGCTGATTCATGGAGTTGAGTTCTCAATAGGAGGAATACCTAGTTCCACACCTATTTTGAAAACTCCCTATATAATGGACTTGATTGAGTTGTATGAATTAAGGAAAAAACACAAGTACAATCTTAAAAAATATTTATTCAGATATTCGTGTCTCCTTGAGGTGCACCTGTTAATTTTTTCAAGAGGAAATAAAGATTAACATGACTCTTCATTGATTATTTTGAACTAAACATGATCACAATCAAGAACATGTATCAAACCTCATGTTGATTACATATTTGATCTACTGTGAAAATCTCAATACATTTCCCAGATTGACCATCATTCTGGATATCATTATTTGAGGGTCATGATGAGGATATAATTAATGAAGTATTCAATACAGGATACATACACTATTAATATATAGTGACACCATTTGGTCTTACTAATTCCCCCTCTATCTTTATATATTTAATGAATAGAGTCTCTAGACACTACCTTGATCTATTTGATATAGTATTTATAGATGATATTATATATATTCAATGATAAATAAAGATCATGAATATCACTTCAGAATTTTTCTAAAGGCTATGAGGAAGGAGAAGATTATTGAAATAATTATGTGTGAATTTTTTCTATAAAAGTTTTCATTTTTTAGTTAAATAATATCATGAGAGTGTATATCTGTATATCTATTAAAGACTAAATTTATTGAATGTTGGCCCATACCAACCACTATGTCTAACATCTGATGTTTTATTGGTTTGACTGGATATTATCGATGGTTTTTGGAGAATTTATCATGACTATCTAGTCAAATCACCATGTTTACTCATAAGGGATCCATGTTCCTTTTGAAAAATAAATTTAAGGAAAATTTCAAGGAACTGAAGAGAATGTTAGTCACCACACTTGTTCTTACATTATAATATAGTATAGTAGATGTTACAATATATAAGGATACATTGATGAAGATATTTTTATGTTTTCTCATATTGTTGTAATGTATGTCTCATGAAAATTGAAGGTTCAGGAGAAAAATTATCCAACACATGATTTGGAGTTTGATGCAAAAGTTTTTCATTTAAAATATGGATATGTTATCTTTATAGAAAATGGTGTGATATATATAATGATCATAAAATTTTAAAATATAAATTCACACATAAGGAAGTGAATATGTGATGGTTAATATGGTTGAAACTGATTAAATATTATGACTACTTAAGACATTAACTCACTAGGAAAGCAAACAAAGTGGTTGATGATTTGATTCAAAAAGATCATGCTAGTGTATCTATGATGTGGATCAAAAAAGATACAATAATATTATTTTTTCAAAATGATTGTTCTATAAATCATGAAGAAATGGGATAAATATTATCTTTATCATATGAGCTTTTAACCATTTGTCCATGTGAAGATTAAAGAGGGATAAAAGGAAGATGTAGAATTAAAGATGAATGTGAGAAATGTTACTGAGTTTAAACATTAATATAATGTAATGATATGGTTCAAGAACCATGTATGTGTCCTATTTATAACAGGTTTAAAGATGGTGATATTGGATGGGCTTATAGTTCCTCATTCTATATTAATCCTAGAAGTAATAAGATGTATATATTTATGAAAGAGTATTTTGTTGTGATCAAATGAAGAGAGATATTGTAGAGATAATATATCAGTGATTGGTATGTGAGAAGGTTAAGGATGAGAGATAAAAGTATAAGGGGATGTTAAAACCATTACCCATAAAATAATGTAAATGAAAAAACATCACTATGTATGTTTGCATCAGTTTCCCTAAAAAATCTAAAGGCCATAGTGCTTTTTGAGCTACTTTCAGTCACCTTAAAAAGTAAGAACACTTCATTTATATCATTGAATATTTATTTAATGATTCAATTTTCAAGATATAAATTATGTAAGTGGTATGGTCAAATCATGTATCACATTCTATTATGTATGATCAGGATCTGAGGTTTATATCAATGTTCTGGTGAATTATTATGCAGGCACGTGATTGGGAGTTATGTTTCAGTACTGTGTATTATCCTCACATAGATGAATAGTTTCAGTGAACCATTCAAAACTGAGAGGAAATACTATGATCTTGTTCTATGGAATTCAAATGTGGTTGGGATCAAAACCTTCCTCTAGTTTAGTTTTCTTACAATAATATCATTCACTCAAGCATTATGATGACTCCTTATGAATAAATCAACAGAAATAAGTGTAGAACTCTAAGATGTTGGGATGAAGTTAGAGAGATAAATATTTTGGGACTTGAGATAGATGAATAATTGACAGAGAAGTTTAGATCCATTCAACAACACATATGATCACAATAATTTTTGTAGAAAATTTAGGCTAATAATCGTCAATCCGATCTAAAGATTGAAGTTGGTGATAAGATGTTTCTGTGAAATTCTCTATAGAGGAAGACTATGATATTAATGAGAAAATGGTAGTTGAGACTGGGGTATATTTGACCCTTATATATTCTAGATGGATTAGGTAATGTAGCTTATCTCTTAGTGCTTCCACCAAACATCTCTCAAGTTCACTATGTGTTTTATATATCTCTCTTGAGGAAGTACATACCTGAACCTTCACTTGTACTGAACTAAGAGGTCATACCACTAGAGTAAGACATATCTTATGAGGAAAAACTATTGGAGATTATGGATCATATAGATATAGTTCTATGAAATATTACCACTCACCTTGTCAAATTTTTGTTGAGAAAACACTAATTTAAAGAAGCTACATGAAAACATAAGGATTTGACAAGGTAGAAGTATCCTTGATTGTTTGTATAAAAGTAGTAGAATTTTGAGGGTGAAATTATTTATAGGGGGTATAATGTAACAATGTGAGATTTAATAAAATGTTTTTTTTTCAAATAAATTTAATTTCATTGATAGAATTCATTACATGCAACACTGAATTTGAACCAACTATGATATACTATTAAATTAGTATTATTTAATGTGATAGTTATCTTCTATAAATTTTATTAGTGGTTATGAATAGTAATAACTAAATTATAAAAAACATATGGTTTAAATATTTATTAAATGAATTATTTAATTATCAATTAATTATAAATGAAAATAAAATCCGATTGAAAATAAATGAGATGTTTTTTCTAAAAAACATTTTTAAGCATGCAATGTGTGATTATACTAATAAATTAAATTGACCACTATTGGTGAATTATTGTAATAAAATTTATATATTATATTAAATAAAATTTGGTATCATTCATCTAATATATTTTCTATGTATGAGATAAGAATAAATCTAGTTTTAGGATAAAAACTATATATTTATAAAAAGTGGTTTCCTCACATTTTTTGAACTTATTTTAAAAATAATTCTAAAGAATTTTATAATATATTTCTAGAAAAATTAATTTCATTTTATGAATCAATATTAAAAATTTATTTGAATGTTACTTTTTAAAAATATTCTAAAAATATTAAATTTTCAAAGAATTCTAAAAATGGTAGTTTTTATAAAAAATTATTTTTTCCCTTAAAGCATTTGCAAAGTTCAATTTTATTTTAAAATTTGTTTAAAATTAAAATTAGTTAAATTATATTATTTTTAATATCATTTAGTTCATATAAATAAATTTTATATTAATTTTTTATATAAAAACTTATTGTACTTAAGAAAAAAATCACTTGGGAAAACCGCATATTCTTCGAATTTGTGAGTTTAATTTTAAATTGAATTCTCCCACTTATGTGAATTTAATTTGTTAAAATGGATTATATTTTTTGAATAAACATAATTAATATTATTTAATAATTTTAACTTTAGTTTTTTTCATAATTAATAGTAATAATAGGAAAAATTAATTATCATGGTTAATGTTAAAAGAAGTTTACAAGGGGTTTAACCAAACAATAAGGGTAATTATTTCAATAAAACATATAAAAATAATAGTTTATATTCATATTATGAAATTATATTATCCCACATTAGAATATAAGCCAACTTGGAAGAACTTTTCTTAGGAATGACTAATGTTTTGGATTCTTTTAGAAAATTTTCAAGTGGGTTCCCTCCCCCACCAATTAAAAGATAATATTTTATTCTCTCCTATCCACACCTCAAGATCCTTTTGGTTCCATAAATACATGAAAAAATAACTTTTTTAAATACCTACATATGACATATAGTCCTTTATTTGATCATGAAAACATCCTTGTAAGGCATTTGGTATAAGTCTAAATAGGCTTTCTGAAGAAGATGTATAGTTTTTAACTATGCAATTTTATTTTAACTCTTCATCCACATCCTTCAAATATTATGCAAATAATCTGAAATAAAAAAATTCTAGTTATATTTATATTTTTTTAATGGAGTAAACTATATCTATCTCCTCCACGCTCAAATAGGACACAAAATTATCGATTGTGTGTAGGACGAAATATAGCCTCGCAGACCAATGTAATTCCTTTTTCATCACTACCTCTCATAGATGGATATAATGATAGATTTAAAATATATATATATATATGATATTTATAGTATAATTATAATAATTTAATTATAATATCCCATAAAATTTCTTACCATCTGGTACATTGAAAAATAATAATGTCGCTCATCTGTACGTATGGACAACCACCTCCACAAAAAGATGTGGTAGATTTTTAATTTTATTTTGATATAGAAGGAAATAAAGATAGATTTAATGAATATATATATATATATGTGACATTTATGATATAAAAATTATTCTGTAAGGGTGAACTATTATAAACCTTGATTTCATTCAATCTATCAAAATAACTGGAACACCATTCATGTGTATGTACGACCTACCGTCTCCATGAACAATGTAATTCATATTTATATCTCTATCTTTATGGATGAATATAAATATTTATATAATTAATATATATATATATATATTATATTTATTTCATTTTAACAATATAGATATGATAAACTATAATCACTATGCAATGACCAAAACTACTGAACCAAAACATATATGAAAAAAGAAGTTATAACTCAAAACAGTGATTTTAAGAAATAATTTTTAATTAAATGGTAATAGAAGGATATAATTAAATAATATCTGGTATTATATACATGATTATGGTTTTGGAATATATTTCTAAAAACCCAAAATTTATTATACATGATATTCTAAATTGTATGAAGAAATTCGAGACTTAAGGTAAGTGATTTTTGTCTTACTTTTATTTCTGAGAGACACATTCCATATTTACCACTTTTTTCTATTATGTAGTGTATATTATATCCATTAATATATTTAATTAATATTCTCATGAAAATTATGATAATATTAATATTTATTTACGGTTCTCTCTTTCATGATTTTTTTATTCGAAAGTTACCAAAGTGGCACTTCTAGAATTTCATCCAATAACCATAGTTTATAATTGTGGTTATAGGACACAAAAACCATGGATTTATGTAATATCCATGTTTCAAATTTTCATGGCTCCTATTTTGATGTAAATAAGGACATAAATTTATCTAAATTCGGAAGTCATGTAAGTACCCTATAACCATGGTTTAAAACCTTGGCTATATGTAATTATACTCTACTCTATTACCACAATTAGATACTATGAAAAAAATATCCATGGTTTCCACCATGGTATTGCACCTGTATCCAAAATTTTAAACCATGGATTTATCTTCATCCACATTGGAGTATAACCATGGTTACAAACCATGGAAATAGGTTTACTTCCATAGTGGAAACTGTGGTCGTGGATTTCTCAACCAAGAACATAAATATCCTGACTCTTTGCCTCTCCTGCAGAAATAAATAGACACCATAATGCAATAATTAAAAATATGTAGATATAGATAGACACAATAGAATAAAATTTAATATAAAAATAATAAAACATAACTACATATTAGAATTCAACATATAAAAAAACTAAAAATATAGTTTACATCATATGTGAGCCTCAATTTCAGTATCATTAGAACCATGATATCCATAATACACACTTCATACAGAATCACCATCACCACATATCACACCACTAGTATCATCCTCATCATGGACATCAATGGTGGAATCAACATCAGTAGTGTAAAGTGCATTGATATCAGCACTGACATGAAAAGAGGAATATACATAAATAGAACACATCGATATCAAACAAGCATCAACTACTATAAGAACTTTTGTTGTAATTGAAGAAGAAACTAAAGACATAAATTTCACAATATGTTCATTTATCATCTTTTGATTTTGAGTATCTTCTTCTGATTTGAGTTCCTTGTTTCATTGTAGCATTCAATTGTTCCATTATGACCATACCAGAACCAGTACTAAAAGAAATGCTATCGGAAGACCAATATCTTGATGGTAAAATCTACTTCCTAGGTTTAAAATGAACTCTGCCTTGATTATCATCTCCTAATACATGATGAATATGATCATTTGGGATCAAATTGTTAGTTTGTTCCTACAAATTCCTAAAAATAAATCTACTGAGTGATATATGACTTAATTAATATGATAAAAAATATAAATAATTAAATTTGGTCAAAATAAATGAAATTGAAATATACATACAATCATCTCCTAGGTTTCACTATTGACCACTATACAATCTCTCATTTTTTACTTCTTGTATAAAACAAGGTAGAGTGATGAACCCAATCTTCAATATTCAGTTCCCTTTTCTAGGAAAAAAATAAATAAATAATCATTAAAAGTAAATTAGATAATATTGAACCAAGCTTAACTAAATCTGACTGATCTTAATAAATTATATTTGAATATAATAACCAAATAAAATTCTAAAAATAAAATTTGAATTATAAATTACAAAATTAATCCAAAATAAAAAAAAATGAGAACAAATTAAAACTATAAAAAATTGTGAAGATGCTACTGAGGTTATTTTAAATTTAGAAAGAAAGATAAGATCAATGATTTCCATTCCATAGGATGAAAAAATTTAAATTATCATAATTATAATCATAGTATTTATGGTTTCATAAGAAAACCTATATCATGGTGAATGTTTCTATCTGGAAAAAGGAATTCAAGCTACACATTTGAATGAATTATAATCAAATAACATGACTAAAAATGAATTTAGGTCACATTATTTAATCGAGATGTAACTTGTAATATAAAAAATTATTAACATAGATAGAATGTATAATTTTTATAAATTTTAGAATGAATTTGAACATGATGAGATATTTTCCCTTTTAATTATTTCCCATGCTATGTTAAGAATGAGACACTTAACTATTATTTAATGATCATATTGTAACTTAAGATATGGTGAATTTTTAATGTTATTATTTAAACACATGCACGTAGTTAAATATCCATAATGGTTAATTTATAATTGGGATGTAAAACATATTATAATTTTGAAGTAGTTAAATGAATCATTTAAAGGATGTGACCAATAATCAAGTAATTCTAGAATTATTATTTCCCTTAAACATGAACATGCTATGTGGGGTCTCATAAATTATTGAATTCCATGATGGTTTAACCCTATATGATAGATTTATAGTTATTGTATTATTAATAATGTATTTTTGATGTATCACCTATTAATTATTCTTGAATGAATGGTTGATAATGCATTTTTAACCTTGTATATGATGAATTGGTATGAGAATATTAATGAAAAGATAATATTATTTAAAATTGTTGAGAAATAGGAAGAATTTTCCTAGGGATATAGTGGAAATGATGCTAGTGATAAAATGATTAATAATATTAAGAAAAATGGTGTTGTGGATGAAAATGGGTGGTCAGAATGATTGAAATAATTGATTTCTTATTTTATTATTTCTTGGTGATTGTCAGTTTTTTAATATTTTCCCTATTTGGCCTATATAAATAAGGATTGAAGGAACCCCTTTGGGGGTTTAAACATTGGATCCATAGGATTATGAAATAGTAGTTAATGATACTCTATTAGAATCATGAAAAGAAATATAAATGACCTCAGAATATATAAAAATTAAAATTGCAGTTTAGAAGTACTGAAAGTTAAGGAAATAATTGATATTAATACATTGGTAAATGTAAATCCAAAATTTCAAATGTAATGAAAAGTAAAATTTTCTGATATGGAGGATAAAAATTGATGGAAGATAAAGAAACATAAATGTGAGGAAATGGAGAATATAAGGTATGTCATTAGGAATACTCCTCTGATTCAATAGGATAAATGATAGGTGTCGTACCTAGAAACATATAGTTAAAATTATATAGTGTTTAAATAAATGGATTATCAATGCTTTGGATGGTTATTGAGTTGGAACATTTTCCCTGGGGATCCTTTAATTTCTCCTAGCGGGTCGTTTTTGGCGAGATTTTTCTATGAATAATTTTTCCAAGAACCCTATTTCATGGGCTTATATACAGTTTCTTGGATCACATGGACATTTTAAAATTGTAATAAACACACCCCCTATACATGCATTGTAGGTGAAGTCCAAATAATTATAAATTTTACCTAATACATTGAGAATTTTTTATCAATTTAATGGATTATATTTATGATCAATGGAGAACCAATAATTGGATTGATTTATTATGAATTCATTCCCCTCCATCCATATAGGATAGTATGAAGAATAATACTATAATTTTAAATTGGTTATTGTAATTTTATGGAGTGTCCTATGGGAAGATATTTTCCAAATTTTCGATATCACTTTTCCCAACCTAAATCAGAATTTTATCACATTAGATGTTTAAGATCCATAAATGAGGAGGATAAGGAATTTATTAAACATCATTATTTATAGATATATTATTGTGGATTAACTGATTCTATAAGAGGGTCATTTTCCTAAAATAGATTTTGTGTTCACTGTTAGAATTGATTGGCAGGTAGGATTTATTATACTGCCCTGAGTTTTATAAGGCCTTTTTTTCTAAAATAAATTAAATTTTAATTTATGCTCTGTAATTAAATAATTCAGAAATTCCTTTCACAAAGAACTGACATGGTGTACATTACATGGAACATTGACTCAACATATGTTATATAGAACACCGACCTGGTGTACATTACACGTAACCCTGATGTTTCTACAAAACATCATTTTTCTATTATAATTATCTAAATGAGATAATTATAACCTAGCCATTAAAATTATTTATAGTAATATTAAAAACTAAATTTAAAATATTTTTTATATTTTTTTTATAAATAAAACATATTTCTAATGAAAGATATAATTTTTTTAAAGTCTGTCTATGTTTTAAAATACCATTTTATCAAATGAACTGCTTTTAATGTCCATATGTGAAAAGTAATAAAATTAATTTTAGACACATTTAGAAATTTAATTTGATAAAATAAACTTCATTTTTTAATTTATAATGTCTATATTATCTTAGGGTGTATTTTCAGTATATTTCTAAGAAACTATATTTTTCGATGACTAGTGAAAAATACTGAATTTAAATTCAAAATTGATTTTGTATCTAATTTATTTATAATGCTAAATTATATTTTAAATTTGATTAAAAGATTAATTATATAATATTTTTTATAAATTAGTATTATTTAGTTCATTTATATCAATTTCACTTTTATCTTGAGAATAAAAACATAGTAAACTTTTGAATGTTTTTACGCTAAGAACCCGTATTGTCGCCCCGACTGCGGGATTAATTTTAAATTAATTTTTGCCACTTATTTGATTATAATTTGGAAGAAATTATTCAATATTTTGAATCATAATAAATTATAATTTCTAAAAAGTCCAAATTAGTTATTTATTTTTAAGATTAGTGAATGTGAAAAAAAACTATGGTTAATTAAGCTTAATAAAGAACTAAACTGTAACCTTTAGGTCAAAAAACAACCTATAAACTTGTCCAAAATCCATTGGATGGAAATATTTAGACACTATAATTCATTTTATATACATTATTATTATTATTTTATCCACTTTCAACATGTCAAACATGGGTGGATTTCTCTCTTCAAATATTTACCAGAGTGCCACTCCTCCTTCATTATAAAAGGCTACAACCTCTACCTCTACACTACACCTCTCAAGACACTTAGGTTTATAAAATATATTCCCAGTACAATTTATAACATCCTTAAATTACTGATATAATCCTCCACTTGGATTGAATTAAACCCAAGGATTCCTTTTGGAACAAACCAAAAGGAGTTACCTGATTAAGAGGTAACATCTTCTCTCAAACACCATTCTTTTATTTTCTTTATCCACCCCCTAAACTCTCTTTATTCAATGATTGTATAAAATAAAAGGTTTCCTCAATATACAAGTATTTTTTTATGCTAATGGTTATACCAAAACTTATACAAACCTCAATATAGTGGGTAAAAAACATATTGTTTACTTGTACAGAGAACTACCGCCTCACTAAATGATGATTGTTCATTTTTCATTTACCACATATCATGGTGGAATGTATGATGTATACTATACTTATATATGTAAAATATAATATTTATTATTTATTTAAACTTTTTTTATTACTTTTATAACACATATATTTTTTACTTTCCATTTGGTGTAAATACGATAATTTCATTTGAGGAAGTGTGGACTACCGCCCCCTCAAAGCGGTGTGATTCGTTCAAACACTACATGGAATGTATTTAGGATGGGTTTAGTAAACTTATATGATAATTATAACATTATAATTATAAATTAATGATATTATACACACACACATACACACACACAAAAACACACACACACACATATATTATTTTCTTTCTTTCTTTCAATACAATAATAAAAAATGGAAACAACGTTCATGCATACGTATGACTTACCATCTCCATGAATGGTGTATTGAATTTTATACTTATATATTACATATATTATTATAATAAAAATATAATGAATATAAATTATATTTATATCATGTTTCTATTCTTTAATAATGATATAAGTATAAGGACCAAAGATATAACAAATTAAGACACATGCGAAGAACAAAGTGGATATCACCCGAAGTGAAACCTAACCAAGGATTGTTATCAAGAGGGAAATATAAGGTCATTATCAAACCAGGTATGGTAATATATATAATAATAATATTCCTTAAAATAATTATAATATATTTACATTTATTATACAATAATCTTGTATGAGTATGATGAGATTCTAGACACATGGTAAGGGAATTTCGTCTCACTTTTCTTTTCATGAGATACATGCCCTAATCACCACAAATTTTTTTGTGCTTTATTTACTACACATGAATTTATTATATATATAATATACATAAATTTATGGGTATTAACATATCAATTTTAAGATATTTCTTTCATAGGGATCAAGTTTCAAAAGTTACCAAATCTGTAAGACAGTTTTGTCTCAATTTTCCTTTATTGAGACACATGTTTTGTTATACACCCTCATTTTTTGAGGTGTATATAATTACATTTTAAATGTTATATTAAGAATATATTTAATTTCATGATGTTTTAATCTATATTTAAATTTCCTTTTTTACATCAAGAGTATGAACCCTTGTTACTGAGTGATAAGAGTTTAGTGAAACAATCTCATCACATTTAAAGATTGTTTATGATTATGATTCAATTAATATAATATCATGATCCATATCTAAAGAAAACTCAGTAATATTATTCTACTCTATTTATTCAAGATATCCTCGTGTATTAATACAATTTCTCCACTCTTTGGTACTTAAGATAATATTTTGATGTAAATTTTCCCAACTCTCTCTTTGATTAGACATCAATTATATTGAAAACCCATGTTTTCAAAAAAAAATTCAAAAATGTTTTCAAAATATCATTTAAGACTATTTCAAGGTGAAAGTATTATAAAAAAGTTTTATAATTTTAAATACTTCATTAATAAGCATTCAAATATATTTTCAAATAAAATATTTTTCAAAAGGTTTTATTTTTAAAATGAATATTTTAATGAAGAAAGGTTATTTTTCTCAAGTAATGTTTTTAAAATATATTTCCAAATTATTTACCATCTAAGATAACAACCATTGGTGTTAAAAATTCTTTTATGGGAAAATGTTTCAATGTTTCCATTCAGATTCTTTCTTTTAATGGATTGTATTTTTATGGCATGATGTTGATGAAATTTGTTTCTCTTTATTGGGTTATATGCTTTTGAAACATACTTCTTTTCATGGGTTATGTTTATGATGAAATGATTATAAAACCTATAATTTTTCGGAGTTTATGAAATGATTACCTGTTTATAATTCAAATTTGATTTCATGGGTTATGATATGGTTATTTATGATCTTGTGGAACATGTATGTATGATTTCACTATGATATGGGTGGGACCTATAGCTCCCTCCAATGCATTGGGTAAAGATTGAAATCTCATGAGATAGTCTAATATGGTCTTGGTAATGAACCTTGACTACTAAGATGTCCATGAGAGAGAACCATGCGTACCAAGATGGTATGAGGAGTGAACTCATGCTACTAAGATGGTTATGGAAGTGACCCATGACTACCAAGATGGTATAAGGAGTGAACCCATACTACCTAGATAGACCTGGTAGGGATTCCTTGGATACTATGGAAATCATGTTATATTCTTATGTGTTTGAAAAAATTCCTTGTTTTTTTCTATGTTATGCTTTTATAGATTTTGTTCTTTATTTCCTTAAGATTCATTTCTTATGAATTGATAATATTTATTACATGATTCAATTTAATGATCTTTGATATACAGGGTTTAATCTTATATTTTCTCGATCAAGTTCTCATACCCCTATAATCATGTTTATACTTACATGTCTCCCTTGCTTACCCTTACTGAGAATTTGATATCACAATTTTTATGTTTTCTTCCCCATGTTATGAGGATATAAATTATGTTTGATGTGTCTAATAAGTGTTTTAACCAATAAAAACCCAGTTGGAGATAATGTAGATCACTTATGTGCAAGTGTTCATGTATCTATGTTTCCAAAGGAACTAGACTATTATGGTCTTTGGGAATTTGTCTGCATAATGTTTTAAGTATTAAAAAATTGTTATTTAATGTTAATGTATGAAAATATTGGGTCCCTATAGTTGGTATCATAGAAAAGGTTTAGTTAACCTTAGGAAACTAGGATGAGAAAACCTTAGTGAGAACTCTAATGACAAGTATAAAGATATGTATAAGGAAGAGTTAACTTTTGGGAACAGTTCCTGGAATTTTTGTTAAAGGATAGAGTGAGTGGTTTACTAGAAATAAATACCTATATGGTTACTAAATGTGGATGTCACTCTAGCATAGATGTACCTACGGGTAACAACTCCAGCAAGATATCTCAAGCCTAACTCTAGGTAATCTAGTACATGATAATGGGAATTATTTCATACATAGTTTGACACTCCTGGAAGATATGATTTGGGAATTCATAAACACTTCATGAACCATTATGAACTATTTAAATATAAATTAGTTGTGTATAATCTAGGATAAACCTAAGGTGTCATATATTAAGGAAGGTGATATAATTAAGACATCCTATAAGTGAATTTTTATGATTATATAGTTCCTCGTTATGATAAATATTTCTTGCTATATGATTTTTGGTTTTAATCAATGGATAAAACCCAAAGGAACAACATTAATAGTGATTGCGATAGATAATGAAATGATTGTACTCTTGAGAAACCGAATGATATGGGAGTTGGAATGAAAAATATTATTTCTATTCTCACCCAACATTCTCTTTTAATGAATCATGGTGGGATCCCAAATGAGAAATAGAGTGAAAACATTATATTGAGACTTTTATGAGGCAACACCCACCTTCTTTCAAAGGGTCTTCTAATCCACTTTTTTTTTTACAATATATTAGTACTATTGAAAAGATAATCTTTTTTCCTCTAGTGTTTGGAGAATGAGAAATTCATTATTTATGTTTATCGGTTGGAAGGTTAATAAGAATAGTGGGGAATGATAATCATGAATATGAGGAAGAAAGATGATATTGAAATCGTGGATTGACATGAGTTCAATAACTTATTTTTCAATTAGAACCTTCCTCAGATTCTTCGTACCAATATATAGAAAGATTTTATTTAGTTGAAGTAAAGAGATGGAAAATCTATTCCTACATACAAGGATAATTTCTTGATACTTGGGAGGTATTATTCAAGAATTATCATCAAACCCAAAAAAATGATTGGTTATTCAGTTTCTTAAAGTCAATTCTCAGAAGGGAATTGGCCATAAGTGACTGTAATAACTATGAATAGATTGTGCATTTTACTATTAACATTGAAATGGCAGATTGAGTCACATATCAATCTCATGAGTTTAAAAATAAAATGAAGATGGAGTTTGAAGAAAAATTTAAAAACCATGAAGAGAAGAAGATGATACTTCTTTTATGCTCTAAGTGTGGGAAGAATCATACATGAAATTTCCTTAAGGGGTCTAATAAATGTTTTAGGTGTGGAAGAGAAATCCATCAGGAATTTTATTATTGAAGTGATGGGGAAAAGTTTGCTAACTATGAAAATGGATAAAAATACACATAGAATGAACCTCCAATGATTCAGTGCTACAAGTGTAAGAAGAATGGTAATTATACTAACCACTGCCCAAACCCAAGTGTTGGTGATGATGAATGATTTCAACAACCTCTTATCCCAAGGGATAAGGGGAAATATCAAGTAATCTCTATTTATAAAGAGGGTTGTGATCAAGAAGGGGTGAAAGGTACACATACCATCCACTCTAGAATGAATAATGTCTTATTGGATTATGAATATACCCCTTCTTCCCTGAGGACTGCCTGAGGTTTCAGCGCTCCCTATCGATGAAACCCTAGGCGGTGATAGCGCCAACCCTAGACCCCTCCCCCTTTATGAAGGGGGAGTGTGTCTTTCCTTCTTCTTCCTCAACGAATCTTCCTAACTCCATTCAACCATTATCCAACCCATATTATCTTCCCTTTATTCCATCCATTTTGATTTTCCCAATAGTTCACAGTTTTTATGATGGCTCGCCCGAGATGGAGCTTTCGACATAAGAGTTTTATGAAGCATGGGGTCTCCTAGATCATAACTTGGTTGCTCGGTTATGCCACCATCTTCCTTCAGTTTATTCATTTGACAAGTTAATATTTGGATCTTAGGGTATCCAAGATATTGCAATAGTTGGGATCATGGATAAACGTCATTTAATGATTCATTTAGCTTTGGTGGATGACTTGATCCTCTCCAGGTCTTCATCTCCCCGTTCCAGCAATGGATTTCACTTAAATTTCTCCATATGGTCATACAATTTTCACATGAAACAAGATTATCCTTCTTCGAAATTATGGGTAAGCTTACTTGAACACCCTTTTCCTATCCAAAAATATTCCATTATTCATATGATTAGGAATCTAGTTGGATGGTATCTTTGCTCTGATAGTCGTATGAACTCTGTTTGTCACCCGATGAGTCCTCGTGTTTGTGTCAAAGATGATGTGTCTAAGATGCTAGTGAAATGGGTATGGATTATTGTTGGGGAGAAATTTAACTACAAACAAGCCATCTTTTTTATGTCTTGGACATATTTCTGTTCTTCTTATAATCACCTGGTACATCTTTCTTCATCCTTTCGGTGCCAGCATAAAGAGGAGGATGATCGAAAACCGTTTCATCTAGAGCATTCTGATTCACCTGGAGTTCTTAAATTGGGAACCAAGATTTCAGTCTCTACTGATCCCATCCCGAAAGAAGTGAGACACATGAATCCTGAACAGAAGGTGTCAGAAATCATTGAAAGGTTGAGATGTGATTTTTCTTGGCCCATTCCAGCAAGGTAGGTTCTATTTGAACCAAGAGGCATTGCATGGGTTTCAGACCCTGACTCCTTGAAACCAAGAAACATTTCACCAAAACCTACCTCCTATTTTTAGGATGCTAGAATAAGTGAGAGTTCGGTTCTAACACATGTGAAAAGGGAGGGGTACCAAAATGTCTGATTTGATTCTAAGAAGAGAACAGAAGATGGTAATGAAGAGAGGGTAAAGATCATGATTAGGTTGAGTTCCAGAACACCAATCCCAAATATTATCACCAGTAACAGTTTTGAAGGATCAGAGATGGTGACTCTAGATACAGATCATCTTGACATTAATCGGGCTATGCCTGGTAATCATAACCCTCAACCAGTGGATAATCATTCTACAGGGAAAGGAACATGTGAGATAGAGTCAGGTGATGAGATCTCTAGCCTAGTATCAGGTGATGATGTAGATGATATTTATTGTAGTGGACTTCACAACCCTAGGTGAAAGAAGAGGCAGAAGGTAAACCAAGATTCGGGGAGGAGCATTGTAATGATGGAGAAGAAATATTTAGTGTGTAAAGATTACTCATACTTACCTAAACCGATGGAGACTAGGTCTGATAATAAGTTAAGGGATGATGAAGGGTATTCCATTCCCATTTCTAGTGATCAGATATAGGATGAAAGAGGCTTATTGGAGGTTTCCATGGTAAAAAACTTATCTTCAAATGTGGTCAACATTGACCGGGTTAGGTTTACAGGTGAAGGGGAGCTATGGGAAATTATTATCTATTATGAGTAAGAAATATTGGAGAAAGAGATTCCATTCAATGCCTCAAAATATGATGGTGATAAGATGACTGAGATATTTCTTCGCGTGGACATTAACAAGGTGTCGATGAAGTGGATCGACAAGCAAGATCATATGTTGGCAAGAGGATTCAAAATAGGAAAGTTAACTATGGAGGAGTTCATACAGATGTGGGACAAGTTATCTTTTTTGGTTTGAAGACCTTATCAAAGATGATCAGGATTTAGAGTTAACTGTGAATCCTTGGAAACTACATAGGAATAATGTGTCTAATAGGCTTAAACTCAAATTCAAGGGTTCATTTATCTCTTTTTCTATTTGATGGTCTATATTTTGTACTAACAAGGTTTCTCACATCCCCTTAAAACTGTTTGAAAATAAAAAAGTAATTTTCAAGATTCTTGATCAACCCACTCTTTCAAATCTAAAGAATTTTTTAGTTTTGTTATGATTCCTCCAAAATGATTAGATGTGGAATTAGTAGTGCAAACCCATGATGGTATGATGATTGCATCCCATGTATATGATTTATCTCTAGTTGATGTTTTTGGGGTTTTTATTCCTACAAATATTTTCGTTCTTCCATTGGGTGAATTTAATGTCATCTTAGGCATGGATTTTCTTTCTCTACATAAATACCAAATCAATTTTCTAGGAAGGGAGGTTACATTGGATATTTAAGACCCTACTTTGACCATCCATCAATGTGACAATAAGTTTAAACTTCTTATGGATATTACATCTAGTGTATGAGACTTAATTCCCATTCGAAATCTTTTTTTATCTCAAATGGTTTGGGAGAAAACATACATTGATGATATGCCTATAGTTTGGGATTTTGGGGATGTCTTTCTAGAAGAGTTTCATAGACGTCCACCAAAACACAAAGTTGAGTTCTCAATAGAAATAATACATGGTTCCTCACCAATTTCAAAAACTCCTCATATAATGGCCTCAATTGAGTTACATGAATTGAAGAAGAAACTCCATGAAATCCTTGATAAGGGATTCATTTGGCCAAGTGTATCACCTTGGGGTGAACCTGCCCTTTTTGTGAAAAAGAAAGATGGTTCAATTCCACTCTGAATTGATTATCATGAGTGGACCAAGATTTCAATAAATAAAAGAAATCATTTTCCCGTATTGATTAATTGTTTGATCAACTATGTAGAGCTCAAAATTTTTCCAAGATTGACCTTCATTCTAGTTATCATCATGTGAGGGTCAAGAAGGAGGATATACACAAGATGACATTTTTTACAATGTATGGACACTACGAATATATAGTGATTCCTTTTGGTCGTACTAATTACCCCTATATCTTCAAGAATTTAATGAATATAGTCTTTTCATATTACCTCGATCAGTTTATGGTAGTATTTATAGATGATATTCTTATCTATTCAAAGAGAAATGAAGAGAATTAAGATCACCTGAGAATAGGACTAAAGATCATACAAAAGGAGAAACTATATGAAAAATTTACAAAGTGTGAATTTTGGGTGTAAAAGATTTCATTCTTGGGTGGACATAATCTCATGAAATTGTATAACAGTAGATCCATCAAAGAAAGAGTCTATTGAATGTTGGCATAGACTAACCACAGTTACTGAGATCCATATCTTTCTTGTTTTATCTAGATATTATCAATGTTTTGTGGATAATTTCTCATGACTATCTAATCCTCGGACAAGTCAATTCACAAGGGTGTCAAGTTCCCCTGGACAAATAAATGTGAGGAAAATTTCAAGTAACTGAATAGAAGGTTTGATAGTGAACTAGTGCTTACATTACCTTGAAGTGGATAAGGGTTTGTAATCTATAGAAATGAATCCAAGAAGGGATTGGGATGTTTCATTATGATGAATAACATTATTATCTCTTATGACTCTCAAATATTGAAGATTCAAGAGAAAAATTACCCAACTCATGATTAAGAATTAGCAGTGGTAATTTTTTTATTAATTATATGGAGGAATTATATTTATGGAGAATAAGTTTGATATATATACTAATCATAAAATTATGAAAAAAATATTCACATAGAAGAAGTTGAACATGTTCTTGAGAATATGGTTAAATTTGATAAAGGATTATAACTACTCAATACATTACCACCCTTGGAAAGTAAACAAGGAGACTAATACTTTGAGTCTGAAGGATCAATCTACCTTATCCATAATTAGGATCACAAATGATCCTTTATTTATAGATTTACAAAGGATGGATCTAGAAATCCATAGGGAAGGGAAAAATATTATCTTTCTCAAATTAATGTTCAACACTTAATCCATGTGAATATTAAAGAGGTGTAGAAGGAAGATGTAGATTTAAAAAGGAATGTTGAAAATGTTCCTGAGTTTAACCCTAATTAGGATGGAATGATAAGGTTTAAGAACCGTGTATGTGTATATTCCATACCAAATTTAAAGACAAAGATGTTATAGGAATCTTAGAGTTCTTCATTATTTATTCATCCTGGAAGTACGTAGATGTATAGGGACTTGAAATAATACTTCTAGTGGGTTGACATGAATAGAGATACTGTGGAGTTTTCATCTCATTGTTTAGTAAGCCAATAAGTTAAGGCTAAAAGGAAAAATTCAAAGATGGTGTTTAATCTATTACCTATACCAGAATGGGAATGAGAGAACATCACTATATATTTTTTCATTGGACTACCCAAAAACTCTAAAGGGTTTAATGTTATATGGGTGGTAGTTGATCTCCTTAGAAAGTCAGCACACTTCATCTCTATCAGAGAATACGTCTCTCTAGGACTGAATTACATTATATACATTAAAAATGTGGTATGGTTTCATGGAGTACCACATTATATCATATCAGATTGGGATCTGAGGTTTACCTCAATATTCTGGTGAAGTCTCCAGCAAGCACTTGATACAAAATTTGTTTCAACATTGTTTATCATCCTCGGATAGATGGTTATCCTGAAAGAACAATTAAAACCATAGAGGATATATTGAGATCTTATTCGTTAGATTTCAAACGTGGTTGGAATAAAAACCTTACTCTAGTTTAGTTTTCTTACAATAATAGCTTTCACTCAAGAATTAAGGTGGAAGCTTATGAAGACCACTATGGGAAGAAATGTAGAGCTCCAACATGTTTGGATGAAGTTTGAGAAATAAATCTATTGGGACCTGAGATCAATGAAGAAATGGAATATAAGGTTATATCCATTAAACAGCACATCAAGGAGGCTAAAATTTAGTAGAAAATTTATGCTGATAATTTATGGTGTGATCTAGAATTTGAAGTTGGTGAAAAAAAATTCTGTGAATATCACCATGGAAGAAAGTTATAAGGATTGGAAAGAAAGGGAAAGTGTGCCCTAGGTATATCAGTCCCTTTGAGATTCTTGATCCTATCGGGATAATATCATATCACATGAAAATTCCTAAAAATATATATTAATACATGATGTGTTCCATGTATCTCCCCTAAGGAAGTATATAACTCACCCTTCACATGTACATAACTCAGGGGACATACTTCTGGAGAATGATCTTTCTTATAAGGATAAACCAGTTGAAATTATGGATTGTACATTGAATTATATACACAACAAGACCACTCACCTAGTAATTATTTTTTAGGGGAATAACTAGTTACAGGAGGCTATGTGGGATCATTAGGATATTATGAAGAAGATTTATCCTCATTTTTTTACCTGAGTGATGAATTTCTAGGGTAAAATTAAATTTAAGGGGGGAAGAATGTAACACCCAAAATTTTTATGGATGTTTTTTTCTAAAATAAATTAAATTTTAATTTATGTATTATAATGAAATAAGTAAAAAAAATACTTTCACGTGACACTAACTTGGAATACAATACATGGAACAATGACTCAGTGCATGGTACACTGAACATCAACATGAAATATGTTACATGCAACACTGATGTTTCTAAAAAACATCATTTTACTGTTATAATTATTTAAATTAGATAACTATAACCTAGACATTAAACATATTTATATGAATTTTAATAACTAATTTTAAAATATTGTTTATTTTTTTATATAAATAAAACATATTTACAATAAAATATATAATTTTTGGTAAAGTCCTTATATGTTTTGAAATACCATTTTTCAAATGAAATGATTGTAATGTCCTTACATGAAAAGTAATAAAATTAATTTTAGTCACATATATAAATTTAATTTGATAAAATAAACTTTATTTTTGAATTTATTGTTTCTATTTTAGACTATGGTGAATTTTTAGGATTTTTCTAAGAAACATCATTTTTTGGATGAATAGTGAAAAATAATGGATTTTAATTCACAAATGATTGTTCATCTAATTTATTTATAATGTTAAATTTTATTTAAAATTGGTTTAAAAGTATAATTAGATAATATTTTTTTCAATTATTACAAGTTAGGTCATTTAGATCAATTTCACTTTGAACATGGGTATAAAAACATAGCAAACTTTTGAATTTTTTACACTAAAACCCCACATTGTTGACTCGACTCCCATATTAATTATAAATTAATTTCTTACACTAATTTGATTATAATTTGTAAAAAATGAATTCCATATTTGTATTAAGAATAATTAATTATTTCTAGTATGTTCAATTTAGTTTTTTGAAGAAAAATATTAGTCAAAGTGATTAAAATTTATTAAAATGATTAAGTTTAAATTAGGAATAATAAGGGATTAAACCATAACCTTAAGTACCAAAATGGCCAATAAACCTATCAAAAATAAATTTTATGGCCATATTTATAACCTATAATCACTTTTATCTACTTTGAATCATTATTGGATCCACATGAAACATGAAAAACATGTGTGGAATTATCTCTTCAAATATTTGCAAGAGTGATAGTCCTCCTTCATTAAAAAGGCCACCAAATATCCAACTTCTCCACACCTCTCAAAACACTTAGGTTAGTAAAATTTATTAACAATAAACTTTTCAACATCCATAACTTCCTTCTATATGTCCACCCTTTTACATAAAGTATCCTAAGGAAGAATTTTCACACAAATCAAAAGGAGTTACGTGATTGAGAGGTAACATCTTCTCTCAAGCTCCTTTATTTTGTTTTATTTATACACCCTCCACTATCCTTATTACATTATTTTATAAAAAAATAGTATCATAAATATATTATTATGTTTTTATGCTAATTTTTTGACCCGTAGTTACAAACACTCCATCTATTGTGTAACGATCATACTGTTTACATGTACAATGAACTACCGCCTCACTAAATGATGATTGTTCATTTACCCCATACCACCTATCATGGTGAAAATTATGATGAAAATTATGTTTATATATGTCATATATTAAAATTTTTTTTATTAAATATTATTTATTCTTCTACAACATATATATTTTTTACTTTCCATTTGACGTAAATATGATAATTTCGTTTGAGGAAGTGTGCACTACCGCCCCCTCAAAGCGATGTGATTTGTTCACACACTACATGGAATTAATTAATGATGGTTTTATTAAAATTATATGATAAATAGAAAATTATAATTATTATATAATTATATTATATATATACATATATTTCTTTTTATTTCTTTTTTCAATATGAAAATAAAAAATAGAAACAATGTTTATGCGTACGTACGACTTACCGTCTCCATGAATGGTGTATTCTTTTTCATACATTAATATTATATAGATTATTATAATAAAAATATATAGAATATAAATTATATTTGTATCATTTTTATATTCTATAATAATGCTATAATTTTAAGGACTTAAGATATAACAAATTAAGACACATGCAAAGAACAAAGCGCATATTACTTGAAGTGAAACCCTAACACAGGATTGTTAACAATAGGTTAATATAAGGTCATAATAAAACCATATATGGTATTATATATAAAAATATTGTTATGAAAAATATTTATAATAAATTTACATTTATTTTACATGAATCTTGTATGGGTATGATGAGATTCAAGACACAAGTTAAGGGAATTTCATCTCACTTTTATTTCCTTAAGATACATGACTTAATCAAAAATAACTTATTTTGCGTGGTGTATGTACTTACCATGAATGTATATATGTATATTATAATTAAATTTATGGGTGTTTACATATCCATTTTATGATAATTCTTTCACGAGGTTTAAGTTTCAAAAGTTAATAAATCGGTAAGATAGTTTTGTCTCAATTTTACTTTTTTGAGACAGATGTTTTTTCATACACCTAATTTTTTTTCAAGGTGTATATAATTGATTTTGAAAATTTATATCCTAAATTTAATCATTTTCATGATATTTTAATCTTCATGTAAATTTACTTTTTTACATGGATATTATGATTCCTTGTTACCATGTGATAAGAGTTTATTGAAACAATCTCTTTTCTTTCCAAGATTGTTTATAATTATGCATAAATAATGAAATATCATGATCCATATCTCAAGAACACTCATGATTTTTTTTCCTATATTTATTCAAGATATAGTTATATATTAGTATCATTTTCCCACTCTTTGGTACTTAATATAATTTTTTAACTAAAATATGACCATCTCTCTCTTTAGTAAGAAGCCAATTGTATTAAAGAAAATTATTTTCAATTTTTTCAAAAGATATTTGAAGCTCTTTTTCTTGGAAAAAGGATTTTAAAAATGTTTTATAGTTTTACATTCTTCCTTAATAAATTTTCAAAGCTATTTTCAAATAAAAAGGTTTTCAAAAGGTTTTATGTTTTAAAAAATCATTTTCAATAAAGAAATGATATTTTCCTCATTAAATATTTTTAACTGATCTTTAAAAATTATTTCCCATCTATTGTAAAATCCATTGGTGATACTCATGCCTTTATGGGGAAATTATTCAAGTTTTCAATTCATATTATTTCTATGAATATATTATGTTTTTATGGAATGATGTTGATGAAAACAATTTCTCTTTCACAGGTTATATGCTTTTGAAACCCGATTCTTTTCACGAGTTATGTATATTATGAAATGATAATGAAACCAATATTTTTCCACAGGTTATGATATGACTACTTGTTTATAATACCATTTTCATTTCATGGGTTATGATATGGTTATTTATGATCTTGTGGCACATGTATGTATGGTTTCACTATGATATGTATGAGACCTATATCTTTTTATAATTCATTAGGTAAATATTAATAACTCATGAGATAGACTAATATGGTCTTGGGAATGAACCGTGACTACTAAGATAGCCATGGGAGTGAACCATATCTACCACGATGGTATGAGGAGTGAACTCATGCTATTAAGATGACCAAGAGTGTGAACCCTGACTACCAAGACGGTATTAGGAGTGAAACCATACTACCAAGATTGTCTTGGTAGCGATGCCTTGGATACTATAGAAATCATATTATATGATTATGTGTCTGCCACAATTCCATGTTTTATTCCTATGTTATGCCTTCATGGATTATGTTATTTATTGATTTATGACTCATGTATTATAAACTTCAAATATATATGAAATGATTATTATTTATGATCTTTTATATGTAGGCTATGATATTCTATTTTCATGATCACATTCTCATACCCCTATTCCCATGCTTATGCTTACATGTCTCCCTTATTTACCCTTATTGATCACCTGAGATCACCACTTTTATGTTTCATTCCATAGGTTATGAAGATATTTATTATGTTTAATGTGTCTAAGAATGGTGTTATTAATGAAGAACCTAGTTGGAGAAAATGTATCTCACTTAGGTAACAATGTTCATATTTCCAGGTTTCCAAATCTACTACACAAGTATGGTCTTTGGGTGTTTTTTTCATAATGTTTTAAGTATTCCATGAATTTTATGTAATTTTAATATATGAAAAGAGAGGGTCTCTATATTTATAACATTTTATCTATGTTCTTGTGTTTATACTTACCATAATTGAATTAGTACAATAAGATATTCGAGGTCAAGAAATTCATCATTGTGTTCTGGTTTTTGACTATAAAAGAAACTCATATAGACATTCCAATCATGGTGATGTTATACTAACACTATAGAAATATTTTTAATGGGAGGGATCCATTTATAATTTTTTGAAAATTTCTAGCCCACTAGGATTGGATCAAAACTCACATGATGAGATATAAATTTTTGAATGAAAAACTAATCCCAATGGAACATTTTATATCAAAAAATCATTGCATAGGTGGTTTCAACAAATAAAAGTTCATAGAGTGGGAAATGGAATGTAGAATCCCTGGTTTCAAGTAAGAACCACCTTAATTATGTATTTAATTCTTCTAAAGTGTTTGGATGTGGTCTGGTAGATTTTTTTTTCCTTTTGGAATGTTTTTATGTATTTTCTAGCGGTGTACAGTTTTTTCATGGTTAGTTAAAACCATGAAACTTCTATAGGGAACCGTGCAATGTGTTGTAGTTTGCTTAGGATCAGTGCATGGTCAGCTGTATATTTTGGCCAAACTCTGTGGCCACCTAAGAGTAACTATGATTTTTGGGAAAGAGGTGTTATATATAGTTGGAACACCATTTGTCTATCAATGTGATCCAACCATGTGAGGTGCTTCTTGAGGCAGAGGCTTGTGCATGGTTAGCACACGATTTACCTAATCATCCAAGATAACCATGCATAACCAAATTTTAGATCAAAAAATTGTGGATCTAACTTATTTTAGCCCATTAAAACCTATTTTTTCTTCTATTACAACCCTAAATCGATTTTCTCTCCTCTAAAAGGATTTGGAGACTCATCCCTTCGATCCAGGGGTGATATGTTGGAAAATATTCATGCGTTGTAGGTCATATTTTTTGGTAAGTCTCTATTCATGGTTGTTTTCCTTAGACCTCTTTGTCTTCTCTATCATAGATTATATATATCATATATTATGGATAGATATATGTTAGTTTATTCCAATAATGGTGATATTTGGTTATGTTTATGATTGGGAATGAGATGTAAGGTGGGTTTTATAGATTCAACTTAGTTTTGTTAAAGAATTTTTTACATTTCTTCCTTTTCTCCATATTTTCCATGGTAGGTGGATTCGCTCTTGAATCCTATTATTGGAACATGAAAGCTTAGTTTCAAATATTTTTAGTTACATGAAATTAATTATGAAATTGATGTGAAAATCATGGTAGAAACCATATTTAGTGATGTTTTTTGGATTTTTGAAAATTTGTTGATGTGAATATTTCTTTTTCTTATGGAATTTAAAATTATTATTTTAAATTTTGTTTTTTTTATTCATGGAAATGGATTCGTGGTGGTGTTTTCAATAAGATATTTTTTTATTGAAATAGTTTCAAATGTTTTTTTATTGGTTCTTGGTGTAATGGTTAGTATGTGTCCATGTGGATTTGGGGTGGATAAGGGTATGATGTTTCCCCCATCAAAAGTGGGTTGGATAATGGTATGAAAATTCCTCCATCAAAATATTTCACCAAGTGACGACTTTGTGAAAGGATGACTCACCATTCGTGAGTATAGGTAGGTCCATGACTGTATTCATGGTTGGATGTATTGATATGTAGAAATCCCCAGTATTAAACATTACATAATATTGAGTTAAGTCAAGAATTCACATTGAGGATCTTTTTAGGTTTAGAGTTCTAGAGAATTAGGTTGTCACTATAACATTACATCTCAAAAATTACAAAGTAGAAACTTATATTCTATTCAATTTTTTTCACAATAATAAAACTCCTTAAATAAAACAAGAATTATTTTCTTGATATAAATCTTCTTGAATAATTCCTTTCTCTTACCCTTCCTTATAACCTGTGAAAAAAACTTCAAAAATATGGGATGGGAATAAAAAATCACAGTAAGGGTTATAAAATAAGGAAAGAAAACATTAGTCCATCAATACATACAAATAAATCAACTAACACTTCTCAATCATAAAACATATGCTCTTTAACATACCTCATGAAAAAATAATATTTATGAATAACACATAGAAATCATAAATCATAAAGTTAACTTGTGGCATCCATATCATACTTACATTTTAGCTTTCACAACTACATATATAGTTACATTTAGAATACCCATCACAATATATTCCCTAAATATCTTATGTGAGACATTAAATTTTACCTCTATCATGGTACCCAATGAATTGAAGAGCTATATTGGGCTCACTAGCCCTAGGTTTATCATGGAACCACCCATATATATAAACAATTCCCAAGAACCATAACATAATCATAACACATAACATAAGCATAAAAGAAATATAATATTTCCACATTGCAATAAAAACATATAATTTCAATATATTAATATAATAAATCCATTCTCAAAACCATTTTCAATACCAAAATACATAAATTTAGCACATTGTATTAATTTTCATTTTAAAATAGATACTACATGTTAAGGAATTCAAATATGAAATAATGCTCACAATGATGAAAAGGTTGTTGTCGTCGCATACGGTAAAAAGAAACATTCTTTTTGTTGTTTAGTGAAATTCTTTATAGAAAAAAATATTCATTTTGAAAATTGTTAAATTAAATTAAAAGAAAAGGGGTATAATTATACACCATATAAAATAATGTCGTTTATAAAGAAAAATATACCTCAATGAATGGGGATTGAGATGAAGTCCCTTACAAATATCATTTTTTTATTCAAATAGATTGATTGTGTGTATTCACTATAAATCCACATAAATCAAGTATAAATACTATATAATATATCAAAATTTATTTCTCACATAATCATAGAATGAAAAAAATCATGAAGTATAATATCAACCCAATGAATGGAAATTGGGTTAAGAATTTCCCTTACCTTGTGTCCGACTCATCTTGTTCATTTTTTATCTCCCTGAATAATAAAATTAAGTTAATTTCTAATTGAATAAGAATATTTTTCAAGTTTATTATTCCTTTTATATAACTTATTACCTTTCTATAACAATCATATAATTATTCAATTTCATATGAGTCATTTTTTCAATGTACGATACTTGAGTCAAAAATGAACTTGGTATAATTTCATATTTTTCATGTGGTCAAATGTCCATTATCTCTAGAATGATATTTATGATTTAAATATTGTATATATCCAGTGTATATGTATTTATATCCAGTATATATGTATTTAAAATACTCCATAACATTTGGATATAAGAAATGAAATGCACCGTTCATGGATATGGCAAGCCGTATGTACGCATGAACGCTACTTCCATATCATTTTCATATTTCAAGGAATAAAAACTAAATGATTAATAGTGTATTATATTTAAATTATAATATCTATGTTATATATGTTACATAATACCATTAATTATGTCCTTTATATGCTCCATGTATAGCATGAACAAGTCATATCACTTTTAGGGGGCGGTAGTCCGCACTTCCTCAAATGAAATTATCAAATTTACACGTTATGGAAAGCATAAAGGTATGATGTAAATGAAAAGTACATAATAATAGAGACAATATAAATATAATATATATAATATATAAATATAGTTCCAATATAATTGCCACCATGAGAGGTGGTAGGGGAAAATTGAACAAATATCGTTTCGTGAGGCAGTAGTTCATCGTACATAGAAAAAATATGTTCGTATTTACTAGATAGAGGTATGTCTAAGTGTAGTTAGAATACTTCTCATAAAAAATACTGGTATATTTAGGATACTGGTGTTTTTATGTGATCAAATAATAATAATATAATAGGGAGTGTATAAGTAAAATAATAGAAAGGAACTTTAGAGAAGACGCTACCTCTTAAAACGTGTAACTCCCATTGATTTGAGACAAAACAGTTTCTCGAATTGACATCTACCCAATGTAAGGATTCTTGGAGGAAGAGAGGGATGTTGTAAGATTATTTTTGTAGATTTAGGATAATATAAGGGGCTTGATAGGTGAGTTTAAATGGGTATGGGTGATGCCTTTTTATAAGAGGGAGTAGGGGTACTTTAGGATTGTTTAAGTATTATTTTAGTATAAAATGATTTTTGGTTTAAAATGGTCTCAAAGTAATTTAGTTAAAAGATAATATTAGTTGGGGTCGAAACGTCTCCACCAAGAGGTTTTAGACAAGTATATTTGACAAATTTAACCTTATCTTTTAGCTTTAACCCTTAGTTAACTAATTTAACTCTTACCATGTCTTCTTGTATATTCATACTATATGGTTAATATAATTCCCATAAAATTCCAATAGAACCTCAAGTGATTAATTAATGATATTTTCAAAATTATATAAGTAATTTTTTCGAATCTTATACTCTTAGGACTATTATATAATTAAATAAAATAGTATTTGTTTTAAAAACCCATTTATGTCAATTATAATACTATTCATATCATGACTTTTTAAAAATACATAACAAGTTTATGGTTTAAAAAAAAAATCATTAATTAAAATATAGAATGTCATAATCATCCATAAAATTCATGTATGGCATAAAATCTTACAAAATAAATTTAGTTTAGTATTTATAATTTCATTTATTTAAATCATTCATTAATAAGGTTTTCACTACATCATCATTTTTTCATAAATATATTTATTTATTTGATGTATAAAAATTATAAAAGAAATAACATGATGTAGTATGTATTTTTATATTTATAATTAATATTTATAGTTGAATATATCACTTATATAACCCCATATAAAAATTGTTTTAGTAAAAAAGACATGTTTAGGTTATATTTTTCTTACATTAAATTAATTCTTATATAATGTCATTTTCACATCAAAGTGGCTCCATGGGGTCCAAAATCGACCCAAGGGTACCCATTTTTGGAAATATATCATCCAATAGTATTAGGAAATATGTTAGTGTAGTTTAATATTATTATAATATTATTGTTTACCCTTATCTACCAGATTTACCCTTTAACCATGGTAAATAAAATAATTACTAAAGTTACTATTCATAATGTCTAAAAATAAAAGGTACCTATTTATACAATTTGGAAATCATGATTCCAAATATGGAATAAATATTTAAAAATTAAAAACACAAAAGTTTCAGTAATTAATTTAAAATTAATTCCTGTTGTCAAAACCAAAAAGCGTGTTTTTAAGAAGTAAAAACTACCAAAAGAATGATATGTGTTTATGTCCAATTTCAAAGTGAAATTAGTTCCAATGAAAAAAATTAGATTAAATGATAAAAATATAATACAATTAAGCTTTAAAACCAATTAAAAGTACAAAATATTTTTATAAATGAATTAGATAAAAATGCATTTTTGACTTAAAATGTAGTATTTTTCAGTATTCATTAAAAAATGAACTTCATCAGAAAATTACTAAAAAATAATCCAATGTAAATTTTGATGCCCCGGTTCTATATAAGAATTTATTTTGTCAAATATAACATATGAAAGATAAAAAATATAAATTTAAATAGGCTTCTCCATCATAAGGTAGTAAAACAACCTTTTAAAAATATTTGAGTATTTCATGCTTAAAATCGTATTCATTCTTATTTTAAGACTCTAAAATTTATTGGATAATTGTAAATAAATTTAACAAACATGTATAATCATATTTTAGTTTTTTTTCTTCATTCATTCCAATACAAAGACTATGTATTAACTACCATTTAAAATAATATTGTTATTATATTTCTTTGGTATAACACAAAGTTGTGTGTAACATAAGATTTCAAAGAAAACCGTTGTTTCATGATGAGTATGTTATCAGAAAAATCATCCCCTTTAATGTAAAAATAATATCTTATTCATAAATATTAATATAAATGAAAATTTATTATTATATAAATACCTGTATTGTTACATCCTTCCCCCCTTTTTGGAATTACGTCCCCACAATTCTATTCACTTATCAAATAAGTGGGGGTATTTATCCCTTATATAATTTTAAAATTCCCATGTTTCCTCTTCAACCATATGGTTTTTTCAAAAAGAAATTACCTAATGAATCACCTTATTCCACAAAAATTTCTCTCTTCAGTCAAGAATCTAGGATGATTGTTTCTCATAAGAAATATTCTCTTCCAACTAAACTACCTATTAACTCAAAACATGAGATAAAGATAGAATATAATTTCTCAACATTGAAACGTGAAAAAAATTGTGTACCTGGGATAAAAATGGAGGTAAAGCCACTATATAGGCAACTGACCCAACATTATCAAGGATTTTGTAGGGTCCAATGATCCTCAGACTCAACTTTCCCTTCTTACCAAAACACATCAGAATTTTCCATAGAGAAACACTGAGAAACACATGATCACCAACATTGAAATAGAGATCCTTCCTCTGGTTATCCACATAAATTTTTTTCATCCTCTAAGATGTTCTCATGTGCTTCTGAATCATCTGAACTTTTTCTAGCATCTCTTCAATCAATTATGGTCCCATAAACTTCCTTTCACCTACTTTATCTCAAAAAACTAGAGTTTGACACCACATTACATATAATACCTCAAATGGTGCTATCTGTATACTGGAATGGAAACTATTACTATAAGAAAAGTTGTCCAAAGAAATATATTGGTCCCAACATCCCTGGTAATCCATTGAATATGCTCATAGTATGTCTTCCAATGTCTGAATTGTTTATTATGACTATATATCTAATTGAGGATGAAAATATGTATTGAAATTTAATTCTGTACCCAAAAAATTATGAAGGCCTTTCTAAAAGTTAGAAGTGATCCTGGGATCATGATCAAATACAATGGAGAGGGGAACTCTATTCAATATGACTATCTATTTAACATAAAACTAAGAAAGATGATCTAGTGACAATGTATCTCTAATAGGAATGAAATGAGTAGATTTATTTAATCGATCAACAATAATCTATATTGCATTATTACCTCAAGATGTCTTTGATAATCCTACAACGAAGTCCATGGATATATTTTCCCTTTTCCACTCTAGCACTAGTAATGGTTGAAGCCTCCCTTTCAGTAATTATTGCTCTGATTTAACCTATTGACAAGTCAAACACTTTGTAGTAAAGTTATAAATATCACTTTTCATTCCTTCCCACTAGTAATACTCCCTAAGATCTCTGTATATCTTAGTTCTACTAGGATGAATGGAAAAAAGAGAACTATGATCTTAAAATAACAACTCTTTCTTCAATAATAAATCACTAGGAACACATAATCTCTTTCTAAACATAAAAAAAAGTCTCTATAAATGTTAAATTCAGGTAACATACCCTTCTAAACCAATTCTATATTTTTCTGCAACTCACTATTTTCTTTTTGCGCTTTCATTATTCTATCATCTAGAGAAGATTTTACTAAAACCTGAAACAAAACATAAATTTTTTTGGCACCAAAAACTTCCATTATAAAGTTCATCAAATCATTAATCAAAGGGTCATGTTCCAAACATAACATGGTTAATGTAGAATTACTTTTCTAACTCAAAGCATCAACCACCTTATTTTATTTTCATAGATGGTAATGAATCGTGCAATCATAATCCTTGATTAATTCTATCCATCTCCTATGTCTCATGTTTAATTCTTTCTGAGTGAATATATAATTCAAACTTTTTTTATTAGTATATATTTCACACTTTACACCATAAAAATGATGCCTCCAAATTGTTAATGCAAAAACAAAAGTAGATAATTCCAAATCACGTGTAGGGTTATTTAACTCATGAGGTTTCAACTGATGTGATGCATAAGCAATTACCTAATCATTCTTCATAAGGACACAACCAAGTCCTTTAAATGAAGCATCACTATAGATACAAAAATTCACCATTTTAGAAAGGCAGTGCCAAAACAAGAGCATTCACTAATATTCGTTTAAATTCTAGAAAACATTCATCAAATTCTTTTGATCAGATGAACTTGATACCTTTTCAAGTTAACTTAGTTAGTGGGCTAGATAAACATGAAATTTTTTCAAAAAACATCTTGTAATAACCTACTAAATGAAGAAAACTATGAATCTAGATTGTATTTGTGGTTCATGACATTCTTTAATAAATTTTGTTTTAGAAGGATCAACAGTTATGCCATCTTTATAAATAATGTGACCAAGGAATGAAATTTGTTGTAACCAAAACTTACACTTGATGAATTTCCCATATAGTTTCTTTTCATTTACAGTTTCCAAGAAAACCCTTAAACGAAATTCATGATCTTATTTAATTTCAAAATATAGAAAAATATCATCAATAAAAATAACCAAAAACTTATCCAAGAACTCATGGAAAATTATGTTCATCAGATCCATGAATATAGCAGGTGCATTGGTTAACCCAAAAGGAATAACTACAAATTCATAATGGACATATCTAGTAAGAAACATGGTCTTTGGAATGTCTTCTTCATTTACATTAAACTGATGGTACCCTGGCCTCAAATCAATCTTTAAAAAATATTGATCTCCCAAGAGATGATTAAACAAATCATCGATATGAGACAATGGATACTTTTTCATAATAGTTATGTTATTCAAGGTTCTATAATCAATGAAAAGTCTCATTGAACCGTCTTATTTTTAAAAAAACAAGATAATATCACCCCATGGTGATGTGCTTGGTCGAATGAAACCTTTATCTAATAACTCCTAAAAATGATTCTTTAACTCTAAATTTTCAATTTGAGCTATTTGATAAGGGAGTTTTGAAATTGGCTTAGAATCCGGAACTAATTCAATCATAAATTCCACTTTCCGGTCAGGTATTATACTAGGAAACTCATCATTTAAAACATCAAGATACTCATTTACCATTGGAACATCATGAATCTGAATAGTTGCTTTTTTTCAATAATATGTTAAATGTAACATTAATTTCCATCTTTTACTAGTTTCTCAGCTTCTTAATATGTTATAAAATTAAAGGTTCATTCTTATACACAAATTAAATTCTTTTTAAAAATAACCTCTTTATCTCTATATTTAATCTTATAATGATAAATTGAAAGACAATCCATACCCAAAATAACATAAAACTCTACTAGAGTCAAAACAATAAGGTTTTTAGGTAAATTCTTTCCACACAAAAGTATATAAAGGTTCTTATAATTACTTTTTGTCTCAACATTTCCTCTAGGTGTTTTTACCAAAAGTTCAGGATTCATACCTTGATATGGAATTAGAAATTTACTAGAAAATTTATTAGAAATGAAATAATGTGTAGACCCTATATCTAAAAACACATTGACATAATTGGAATAAATAAATAGTGTACCTTACACTACTTCATTTGATGGCCCAACATCTGCTGAAATAGTGGAAAAGGATATCACCACACCTTTATGCTTGTATTTGAGCTGCTTTCCATCATTTGAGTTCTTCTTTGGACACTCATTTTCATAATGACTCATTTCATTAGGCTTAAAACATTTTACTGATTGTAAATCAATTTTTGTCTAATCATTACCCCGGTCCTTTTCAGTGAAATGAAAAGCCTTATGTACCATTTTTACCAAATTGTAAGAACTTTATAGAATTCAAAATAAATTCTCTAGTGTTATTTTTACCACAATTTTCACAAACTATAAAATTAAGTTTCTTACCATAAGTGTTTTTGAAGAGTTTTTCCCTTTCATCAGCCACATCAACCTCTTATTCCATTTTTTTCAAAGAACACATAATAATCAAAAAACTCCATTTCCACCTTCTCCACACATCGAACAAGTTTTTCAAATATTTTTAACTCACAAGAAGCTAGATCCTTTTAATACTTTCGTTTTAATGTTGAGTAAAAAGGATTAATTTTCTATCAAGATCCTGTATGTAACTAGGATCATACCTTTCCAGTCGAGTGAATTTTTCTTCATAAGTAGCCACTGAGTCATCCTCCTACCTCAAATCCAAGATATGTTTTCCAACCTAAGTTGAACCACCATAGGAAAATATTTCTCAAGAAACATACCTTGGAATTCACTCCAATAAAGAGCATCAATCACCTCACTATCCCTGATAATTTGAACCATCAACCACTAATAATTGGATTCACCTTCAAAATGGTAAATAAATATACTAACCTCTTGATGTTCTAAACACCGCATGACATTGAAAATCTTTTCCAGTGCTTTAATCCACACTTCATTTAGCACAGAGTCAGATTATCCTTAAATTATGGGGGATGTTCCCTCATTAAATGCTCCCCTACTAACATGTTCCTCTATGGTTGATTTGACTGATCTTAGGCATGTATACCACCACCATTTATAGCCTGAGTCAATCGTTCCATCGCTGCAACAAATTGTTCAGTTCCGATTCTGAACATCTTAGGTTGCTGATTTGAAAGGTTGTTTTCCTCTTGATGTTGTCCCATCATAACAGCCCTATTTCCTCTATGGAAAACCATTCTGAACATAGAAATATTATAGGCAAAGCAACATGGTAATCTTTAAATCCTATATCATTTCAATCTTACCAAAAATTAATTTATGGATATTAATTTAACAATATCCTAACTCCTAAAGTTTTCAAAATCGACCATTAATACCAAATATAAGGCCCAAGCCTCAAAAATTACATAATATTGATTCATGTAAAGAACTCATATTGAGGATATTTTCAAGTTTAGATTTTTAGAGAATTAGGCCGTAACTATTACATTATGTCTAAAAAATTACAAAGTAGACACTTCTAATCTATCCAATTTTTTTAACAATAATAAAACTCCTTAAATAAAACAATAATTATTTTATTGATATAAATATTGTTGAATAATTCAATACTCTTTCCCTTCCTTGTACCCTATGAAAAACATTTCAAAAACTTTGGATGAGCATAAAAAGCTTAGTAAGGGTTATAAAATAAGAAAAGAAAACATTAGTCCATAATACATACAAATCAATGAAATCAGACATCTCAATAATAAAACATAATATCTTTAACAAACCTCATGAAATAATAATATTTAAGAATAAAAAATAGAAATAAAAATCATAAATGTAACATGAGGCATCCGTATCATACTTACATTATATTTTCATAGCTACGTAGGGAGTTACATTTGGAATACCCATCATAGTATATTCCCTAAATCTCTTAGAACAAACATTAATGTTTACCTCTATCATGTTACCCAATGCATTGGAGATCTATCTCGGGCTCAACCACCCTAGGTTTATCATGGAACCACCCTTATACGTAAATAATGCCTAAACACTATTACATAATCATAACACATAACACTAGCATAAAGGAAAGATAACATTTCCACAATGCAATCACAATATATTATTTCAATATATTGACATATCAATCCATTATCAAAACAATTTTCAATACAAAAATATATAAAAAGAGTATATGGTATTTATTTTCCATTTAAAAACATTACGACTTGTTAAGGAAAAAAATATGAAATAATGCTCACGGCGGCAGAAAGGTCATTGTCGTCACGTACGTTAAAAATAAACATTATTTTTTCATTTAGTAAAACAATTTTTAGAAAAACAATATTAGATTTGAATTCCATTCAATTAAATTAATCAAAAAAGTGGTATAATTATACATCGTATAAAAGAAGGTCGTGTATAAACCAAAATATGCCTCAATGAATTGATATTGAGATGAAGTCCCTTACAAAGATCATTTTGTAATTCAAATAGATTGGTTATGTGTATTCACTAAAAATACAAAAAAATAAAGAATAAATACTATATAATATATCAAATTTTTTTCTCACATAATCATAGAATGAAAAAATCAAGAAGTAGAAGATCAACCCAATGAATGGAAATTGGGTTAAGAAGTTCTCTTACCTTGTGTCTCACTTATATTGTTCATTATTTATCTCCATGACCAATACACTTAAGTTAATTTATAATTTCTTAAGAACATTTTTAAAGTTTATTATTACTTTTATATAAATTATTACCTATCTATAACAATCATATAATTATTCAAGTTCATATCAGTTGTTTTGATGATGTTCGGTACTTGAGTCAAAAATGAACTCGTTATAATAACCAATTGTCAATGTGGTCAAAATTCCATTATCTCAAAAATAATATTCATGATATAAATATCATATATATTCATTATATATGTATTTATATCCAATATATATGTATTTATAATAGTCCATAACATTTGGTTATATGAAATGAAATGCATCGTTCATGGAGACGTTAAGTCATACGTACGCATGAACGCTTGTTTCATTTTTTTACATATTTTAAGGAATAAAAGCTAAATTATACATTTATATATTACAATTAAAGTATAATATATATGTTATATATGTTACATAAGTTCATTAATTCCATATTTTATACGTTTCATGTATATAATGAATGAGTCATACCACATTGAGGGGGGGGGGGGGGTAGTCCGCACTTCCTAAAAGGAAATTATAGTAATTATCCATAATGTAAAGAATAAATGTATGCTGAAAATTAAAATACAAAAGAATAGAGAAAATATAAATATAATATATATCATATATAAATAAACTGTCATCATAATGGACACCATGAGAGCTGGTAGGAGAAAATTGAACAATCATCGTTTCGTGAGACAGTAGTTCACCATACACAGATACAATATGTTTGTATCCATTAGATAGAGGTATGTGTAAGTGAAGTTATAATAATTATCATAAAAACATCCTAGTATATTGGGGATACTATTTTTGTTATGTAATAAAATAATAAGAATAAAATAGGGAGTAAATAACTAAAATAATGGAAAGGAACTTTAGAGAAGACGCTACCTCTTAAAACGTGTAACTCCCTTTGATTTGATCCAAAGGCTATCTTGAATTGAATTATTCCCAAGGTAATACTTCTTGGATTAATAAAGTGACGTTGGGTGCTTATTTGGGTAGATTTAGGATTATACAAGGGGCTTGAGAGGTTTCTTTAACTGGGTAGGGGCGTATTTCCTTTTATAAGAGGGATGAGGGAACTTTAAGAATGTTTTGAAGTATTATTTTATTATAAAATGATTTTCTTTTTCAAATAGCCCCAAAGTCATTTATTTCAAATATAAGATATTTTTGGGTCAAACAATTCTCAACCAATAGGTTTTAGACAAGTCTAGGTCACAAATTTAACCTTATCTTTTATCTTTAACCCTTATTTAATTAATTTAACACTACTAAAAATTTGGGCTATAGCCATGGACCTATAGCCATGGTTTTATAGGTTTGTGGCTATAGCTTTATTTATTACCACGGTTTAATTCATTCTCCATGGCTAAATCAATATTAAACCAGAACGTCATTTTTCCCCCAATCTGTATCGGGTTCCTCCTCCTCCCCCGATCTGAAGCCCTCCGCCCCCCCCCCACCCCCTGATTCTCACACCGCACATCCCTCCTCCCCGACGACGTCTCCTCCTCCACGCAGCCCTCCTCTCCTCCCCTGATTCGCAGCCATATCACCACGCAACCCTCCTCCCCGACGACATCTACTCCTCCCCGCAGCCCTCCTCCCCCAGTTTATATCCATATCACCATGCAGCCCTCCTCCCTGAGGACGTATCCTCCTCCCGACGATCTCCCCGACGATCTCACCATGCATCCCTCTCTCATAGCAGCACCCTCCTCCCCGGCGAACTCTCCCACAACGACGCCCTCCTCCCCGACGACCTCTGCTCAGCGGTCTCACCATTTGCTGGTAGAAGCTTATCTCTCTTCATCCAATTGAGTTTGGGTGTTAGGGTGGCATTTGGAGTATGGTGGCTATGTATTGGGTATGGTTTGGATTTGTCTTGGGGGGGGGGGGTTGAGTTGTTCATATCCGATTTTCGTGTAGGCCTGGGGAGTGAGTGATTAGACCCAGTTTCGATTTGAGAGTTTTTTTCTGTAATTCTTTGAATGTTGCCTGTTTGAAAAAAAAAATTGAATTGGAAATCGCTTCACACATTTTTTATCTATGATTCAGATTCAATAGCTTCGGCCATTATTTATGTTTTTCAGTTTGAGAAGATCAATTTGTGCCCGTTTTTTCTGTTCTAATCCCATTCTTATCTTTCCATTTTTCTACTATCTTGTGGAGACTAGCTCCATTTTTAGTAGCTCAAATTTAGGGATTCAATTTATGTTTGGTCTGAGGGTGGGCTTTTTGATGGAAACAGAAAAAACATGATAGGGTGAATGAGAAATGGATCAACGAGTCAGTAGTTTTTTTGGTATGAATGATAAAGGTGCGATGAAACATGTTAAATTGTATAAATATTTAATGAAAAAAATATATAATATAAATTTTCTCTATTATTAAGAGCCTTATTGTCTATAAAACATAAATTTATGGACAATTATGTCTCCAAAATTTATTTTCAAAGCAATGAATGAACATTATATCCAAATTGGGAGGAATCCCATCTCCCTTAAATGATGGAGCTAACACTCCCTTAGCCTCTCCTTCTCACTGGTGTGCATTTTATGGGGATGGATCTTACATTTTGACCCATGATTGCTTCAGTTCTTGCTGGATGATTTCTTAAATTTTTGTTCATGCCTAGCAATGCATTAATGAAACTGTCTACTAAGCAAAATGTCAGTGTGAGGATGCAGGTGAGATGCCCGGTGGGTGGCCACATGGACTAGTGGTTATGAAGGAGAGACTCAGAGTTGGGGAGGGATTGTTTGTGGCTGCTCCCATAGCAGAGCCTCCATCCCTGCACTTCCCCTCCACAAGCTTCTCTTCCTTCTCATCCTCAAACCAAGAGCATTGTTTTTTTATAATGCATGCTTGGGATTGTGGCGCGATGGGTTTCCAATTAGTAATGTTGTTATTACGAGATGATGTTTAGTCAAAATTCATCAAAAAAGCATTTAATTAGGATGAAATTTTTTTCTCATGGTAAATATACTCAAGTGGTTGTTTCCCTCATATTATGTTACAACTACTTTGATCCATTGACCAAGGCCTTCGAAAAGGAAAAGCAATGGTTTTCTATGTTATCCATGAGTTCTAGGAGTAACAGTATCTAATTTTCAGTAGTGACATGGGATCGTAGGATGTTTAGAATATGTTGAAGAAAGTTTAGTTCCTATTTTAAAGGATTGGAACTCTAGAGGATATATGGGTGAAACTAGAAGTTTCTAAATTCAAAGGAGATGAATCAGAATGGATAAATACATTTGATCATAAAAGAAGGAATGAGGAGGTTTTATGGATCGAGTTTCATTCCCTCTTCTATGATAGGATATGGTAGATTTACAGAATAAGAGCATGTTTTAGGGATTCATGGAGCTATATCATTATGGGAATTAGTAATGGAGTATTCCACTAAATTTGAAAGGTTTATTCATTTCATGCCATCCTTCAAATGAAATTTATTCATAAAGGAATTCTAGTTTTTAAATGGTCTTATGTACTCATTATGGGCATGAGTAGCTTCCTTTTATTTGGACACCTACTAGGAGATATTCAAGAAAGACTGAGATATCTATATAGATACATCCATTGCATATGAAGGTGCACAGAGAAGGATGGAAACCAGGTAGGAATGAATGTTGGTTGGTGAGCCTTAGTATGAGGGTGACAGAGTAAATTGAATGAGTAATATCTCAGCTCAATATTAGAAAAATAAATGAACCGTGGTCTATTACTCATGTATCAATAATGTGCATGCATTGCCTTAGTATTAGGATGGGAAAAATAGGTTTCATGTATGTGTCAAGATGTGGGTTTCTATATTATTTTATTGGGATAATCCATCCTAGGTGAAGTGACTTTTAGTACCATACTTAATGAGGTATTCCTAAAGTTATTATTTTTTTCTATAATTTGGATTTCCTTATCTAATATATTTTAATGTATTATTTTTGTTGGATATAATGTGTGTTTGAAAGATGATAGTTTTTAAATGAAGAAATTTTGTTGAGATTATTGGGCTAGGATCTTCAATAATGATCATAATTTGATATGAGGCACTAGACATGTGTATGTAGGATTGATGATGGTATCGATAATACTGTAGTGGGGAGATTCATACTTGTCCTTTTTGAGTGAAATCCATATCAAGGGATGGTGATCATTATCAAGGTTGTGAAATGTATGAACTTAGACTGTAAATGGATGAATTTAGTGTCTGGAGATGGATGTTCGATGAACTATATTTGGTTTCAATACCACACCAAAATTAGTGATTTACGTATAGTGGTTGGTATAGTCAGTGTGTTCAGTTAATTATGAGGAGTTTATATCGGTAAATATGCTATTTAGAGCTTCTATATTTCTAAGATGTCATTTAGATCAATGTATTGGGTTAAGTATCAATATTTGATATTGTAGTGGGCTAGTACTTGACAATTATAGTGTGGAGTTTGAAAGGGAGCCTAAAAAGGGTAATCTAAATGTTGTTGAAAGTGTGTGTAGAAGGGAAACCAAGTAGTCCAAATTGTTAAGAATTTATGACATAGATTCCATAACAATAATAATTGTTGAAAGATAAAAGGAAAGAACCAATTATCACATGTTTGGAAATAGTTTCTACAAAGAAGGAATATACAATCAAGAATAAGGAAGATCATGCACCAAAATATTGTCTAATTATATTAGAAAACTGGTTTGAAAAATTCAAGTGGATTGAGTAAGAATAAAAGAAGGAAAATTCTCTACTTTATAAAATTGATAAACCTATATAAACTAAGAATAAAGGTGAATTCAAGAAGAAGAACATGCTAAATACGAGGTTTCAATCTAGAAAATTAAGAAGGATATAGGCATGAAGAGTTTTGGGTATTTTATACATTCAAGGATTGGATTTTCTAGGTTAAGAACAATGTCTAATACCTATTTCTCGCTTTTAAGTGATGATGGAGGTTTACTTTATTCTCATATTTTGGTGATTTTTGATTTTTGAATAGGCAATTGAAGGTGATGTTTGAAAAATAAAGATCTTTATTGATGATCATGTTATTTAGTATTGGGATGTACATATCAATTTGAATATTATTTTTTCATTGTTGGTTATGGATTCATGTATCATTTATCATGTACAGTTGACACACTGATCACATATATATAAGAAGTCATTATATCTCATTTATTTTCCCACTATTTTCTTATAAGTGGTTTCTTATGATAAGACCGGTTCTATCCACCATCATCGAAGACAATGAGTTCAAGATTTGGGTAAGTTTTATTCCGTTTTTATTCTTTGGCCCAATTTTAATTAGGGATTTTTGGATTTTTGGGTTCCTTATACTTTTGTTGTGTGTTTTGGATTTCATTGAGGTTGATTCGAGTCACCATTGACGAAGGCTTACATGTGTATTCATAGGTAGGAATATGCATATATAAGTTCCCCCTTTATATATATTCACTCATGGCAGTATGAATATATATATAGGGCCTAGGTGTGCTTATATATAGATATGAAAAATGCATACGCGTGTAAGTTTAAATGGGTATATGCAAGTATAAACATATATCTAAGGACCCCCTTATGCATATTTGGCCATGAAAATATGTACATAGGGGCTATGTGTCCTTATATATATATGTTAAGTTGCATATGCGTGCAAGCGAAAAAAAGGAAGATTTGAGTTGTCGTCGTCAAAAGCAAATGCGCCTTGAGGTTGAGGTAGGGTCACTCTCCAAGCCTATTTAATTCAAGAATGTTTTAAATTGCTTTTAGTTGTCTTCTTAATTTTGCATTTTTATATTAAATTTTAATTCTTGAATAAGTGTTAGTTAAGATAATTGTTTCGTTTGATAAATAAGTCATGGTTTTGTAATAAAACCCCTCCAACGGAGGTGCACTGTCTGCGAAAACTCACAGCGGTATACCTTGCTTAACATTATTGCATTGATGTTTTCCTTATACTTGATGTCGTTGTTAGTCATAAATCACACATCGTACTTGACCCTTTTTATATCCATGTAGGGGGTTTCCCTCTTTTTATTAAAATGGTTGTTTGAACCAAGACACTCTTTAAGTGCCATTAGACTTTTAAGATGGGTCCCATGTTGTGTGACCATGTCACATGGAATGTGATATTTAAATCCAACCAAAAGCCCAGTTACACAGCCTAGGGGTCCCACAGTACCAGTAATGTCAGATTACATGTTATGTAACCTGTGATTTTCCTGATCCCATGGGGTATTCCTCTAGGTATTCCTACACATTGCTAGATCTCCAAACCTCACCGAATTAGGTATATCAGGGGTCATCCAATCCTCTAGTCATCACAAATTAGCATTCATTTCTTTAAATCTTCTGAGAAAACATCCTCTCATGCCATCCATATCTTTCTATTTGAAACTAAGCGGAAGATGTTGCCCCGCGGATGTCGCTGGACCGGGCCAACACGTTGCGGTTACATTGCGGTCATGTCGCGGTCACGCCACGGTCACGCTGTGATTTGGCCCTACTCCAGCCACATCCAGCCCACACCAGCCCCCTTCCACCTTCATTTCAGCCCGCTTCCACCAGCATTCCATCCCACAAATAGAAAGTAAATTTTATTACAACAACAATATGATTCGATCTTCAATAGGTGGGTGGAGTGCTGTCCTATTTTTTTCCTACATAGAAAACAGAAAGGAAATATTATTAAATACTAAAATGACTGAAGGAATGAAAATAAATTAAAAGGGACATATCCTACAAACCATCCAAGATGTAATTTCATCAATGTAAATATACAGGATTCAAGCCCATGATCGCACCTTCTAATGTGGGGTGACTCATCTGTGCAATTGGATGGTCACTCAGGACCCTACATGCATCCCTTCTACCTTCAAGGAGAGTTATTGGAAATATTTCATGTGAGATTATCAACAGTATTACGAACTGATGCATGTTACAAATGTGGGTCACTGAATTTCTCAATGAAATTAGGATAAGTATGCTCAACAATGGCAGTCATTGCATTTGAAGTGTAGTTAATAAGAAATGCAGATTAAATTTGGAAAACCGCTTCACCATCATTAGGTTCTCCAACTCATCATTTTCCAATATCCAAAGTCCATTTTTCAAATTGGTGTACCTCATTCGATGCATCGGTGGATGTAGAGAAAATCAATATCATGTTCTTTATTAGAGTTAATACCCGATAGTGTTTCCAAAGATACGATGACTTAATACTTACAAATACTATGTCACTTAGGTTACCACCTGGTATTACTGGTAATATTTGTCTGAAATTTCCACCGAATACAACTTTCAGATCACCGAATGGTAAATTTGTTTCTTTTTCATTTTTATCTGTCATTATATCTCTGAGAGTACGGTCTAGAGCCTCAAAGCAGTATTTATGAACCATAGAAGCCTCATCCCAAATAACCAGCTTTGTAGAATGTAGTAGTTCTACTAAATCACTTCCTTGCTGAATATTGAAAATAGATTGTTCAGTAATGTTTATTGGAATACGAAATTTAGAATGTACAGTGCATCTACCTGGAAGCAGCAAGGATGAAATTCCACTCGAAGCAACCGCAAGTACAATAGAGCCCTCAGACAGAAGTAATGATGTCAAGATTTTCCATATGAATGTTTTACATGTGCCCCTATATCCATGAAAGAAGAAGAATCCACCAGAATTTGTAGATATAGAATACAAAATGACATCCATAACATTCTTCTGTTCATTGGTAAAGAAAGTCAGTGAAGTTCTGTACTCACTTCTTAGTAACTCTCTATTTTAATGTAGTTCCTCTAAAACTAAATGATTCACATGACTATGAATTGTAGAATCTGGTACTAGCATGGGAGGATAAAATTGAAGAGATTTTCCATTGCTTCGTAATATCTGCTGTATTTCAAGGAGAGCATACATATGTATCTGATGTTCATTGAGTGTCAAATCTAGTAAAATGAAAAACATGGTGTTAGAGTAGGGAAAAAGAAACTTCTTTCAATAACAAACATGGTATTATAGTAGGATGAAATTAACTTATCAAAATGCATCTATTTTAAGAAAATATCCAAATCCTTTAATGTTTATAATTTTTATTAACAAAAATTATTAAAACTGCAAATGAACAGAAATTAATAAACATAAATTGAACACAAAATAAATAACAGAATAAGAATTTGTGTTAATGTATATCATTTTCCCATCATGTTGATAAATCATTAAACAAAATCTTCATTTTTAATAACTATAAACAGATTTTAGTAAACAGAAAAGGTTTAAAGAATAAACCATATGTTTTAACCACAAAATACATCATTTTTAATGTATATTTTTCAATAAACAGAAACTATTAAATACATATTAATAAACATAAATTGGAATATCTGTTTAATGATTTAAAACATTTACTTAACAGTGTCTACCTAAACTATAGTTTAGGTAGAAATAATAGTGGCTTTGACAGTTTAAAACTTGTTGTTTGAAACATTAGAAATGCAGGAAATGTCTTCTAAAAAACGGATTAGTAATGCAAGTCATACGTGCAGTCCAATTTATATGTGTTTAATTGAAGTTATATTATTTTTGAATATGTAGATCAGTTTCATCAGTTGATGGTGGTGTAGAGTCCACTTTTTATATGTTTTTTTGAGGTTATCCTATTTCTGAATATTTCTTCATAAAATCTGCTCTATTTCGGGAAGAGCATACATATGTATTTGATGTTCAGTGAGTGTCAAATCTAGTAAAATGAAAAAAATGGTATTAGAGTAGGAAAAAATAAACTTCTTTTAGTGAATATACTACATTATGTTTAGAAAAATATTCATGCATATCGGTGGACTATTAACTGATTAGATAGCACAATGTACACATAAACAACAGAACAACCTGTAAGTATTTTTTAATAAACTAATATCATTGAATTTTTTACTTAAATTTCTGAAACTATATTTTTGAATATCATAATAAAGAAGACTGAACAAAAAACAGTTATGCAACTGGTTTGAAAATATAAGATGAAAAACACTTTTAGTCCTTGTATCTGTAGCCTATGTCTTTGAGAATATAAGCTGTCTTCATCTATAATGTGATAGGTTTGCTTCCAAAAAATGTCTAGATGCGAATTGTTATTCGTAAACAACATGCTTGCAAAGATCCTGCGTACATAATGTCCCATTCCCCATGTTTAAACCTCCTTTATATCTTCAATAAATTATGTGTCATCTGCTAGTAGTCCCAAAGCATACCAGGCCTCTATAAATGTTCCATGAGTTACAGAGTTCACTGTTTTGATATCTTCATATGATGTAGGACCTTTGATTTTCTTAGAAGTATCCGCAGGTAAAATAGCTCTCCAGTTGTTTGAGGAACATAGTAAAGTCTTCCAATAAAAAACCCCTGCCTTTGAGGATTCCATTTCTCATCGTTTGAGTGATAAAAAAACTTAGTTGGGAATTCTTCAAAAGTTAGTGCCCTAGCCTCTGGGTACTCTGAATTTACTTGAATCCAAGAGGTGAACAAAGTTTCTTTGGAGTTATTGTGATTTAAGACATCAGAAATATTATCTATGTCATTGTAGGTTATAGAATGTTCCCCTGGTAAATGGAAACCAAACCTCTAAACTGGTAGATATCTGTAATGGATATCATAAGAAAATATCCTCCAAGAGGGCTCACAAGGAGATATGTATCGACAATCATAATACATTTTAATTTCATCCACATTATTGTCTGATACGCCACTGTTTTTGCTTTCATAGAGTGCTGCTGTTACACGATAATTTCCTTTGTTAATATATTTAAACAAATATTTGATGTAAGATGACTGATTGCAGACTTCAATATTAAGATGTGATTAATACTTTAATAGAAAAACAGGATTGTATGGTACGACATACCGATTATCCAAAGGGATTCCATTTTTTAGAATTGTTAATCCATCATCCCTTCTGCGATAGAGAACATAACCATCATCATCAACTGTGGTATGCCCAACAAATTTGTTTGGAAAAAATTTGGAACATTTTTCGTTTCTCATACGGGGGGAAGTACGGTGAGCATCACCGCATGGGTCGTGGATCATAAAATTCTTAACAGCTTCGTGTAGTCTTGGGTAGCCTTTATCATTTAAAATTTCATCACATACAATTTTGTTTACTTCTGGTAGAGTGTAAACTTTATTTTCATGACTGAGAAATAGAAGGATGTGCAAGTGGGGCAAGCCTCATTTTTGAAACTCCACGGTTCAAACAACTGCAAGGTAGGTAATATTAAAAAAATTGGTAGAAGATGACCATTAATGTAAAAAGGAAGTAAATTTATTGGAAAGAAAAGTAATAGTTACCTGCTCGTGACTTCCCAAAAAAACAACCTTCTCTTAAATCTTTCATTAGACGATCTACTTTAATATTGAATACTTGAGATAATATTTGCGGGCAGTCTGGTGGTCGGAGGTGTCGATTTCTAATAAATCGAGTTATTTCAGGCCACATTGGGTTACATGTAAATGTTAAAAACAAATCTGGATACCCGGAGGATGACCATCAGATGGACATAAACTACCTATGTGATGGTAGTATTGTCCATGTAACCTGTATACACTTGGAGATTGACCATTATTGAATGACCTATCTACCTTTCCACCCAATGAGGTGAATGAAAACATCGAGTAGTAAATATGGATGTGTTCTTGGAATAATCGGGATTCGGCAGAAGTACGATCAAACACCAGCTTCCTAAGGTATTTGGGATATTCTGGTAGTAACTCTAAAGAAACCTTTCCCATTGAGAAACATAGAGAAAAACATTGGTTATATCTATTGATAAATTTCTTGTTTCTCTCAGCAAACCAAAAAGAAGCTCTACAATGTTCACATATGTTAGAAGGCTCTCTGATATCATAATAACCAGATTGAACAAAATTGCAACGTATAAAATGTTATTATAAAGCGGAACTGAACAATAGAGACCATGATTTAGTATTAATGAACCGCTACTGCAATTCTAGTTAGTAGATGAACCTGTGTCCTCAGCAGTGTCTTGTTCTCATGACACTCCTGTAGTAGCAAGTGGTATGTAATGTTAGACTGGCTTTAATGTTAAATAACTCTGTAATTAAGTGGTGAAACATGTACATTTCATTACCTATATAGTTTACTGCACCATTTATGTCAGCAGTTCTATTTTGTTGAGACTCAGAACTATTTACTCTGATTGTTTCTCAAAGATTTGAATGGTATTCGGAACCTGGAATCAATAATAGAAGACAACTAACTGGTATGTATAATATACAATGGTATATATATGTTTGTGTGTCAACATATATTGTACGTCATTCCTATAATGGATAAAGAATTGTAGTTCCCTTTTGCAGAATAAGGTATGCAGCATCTGTTTGTATAGGGTAAAATAAGAAGTATATCTGAAATCAAAGGTATGTTAATGAGTATAAACAGTATTCATTCTTACTGTGTTGAGGTACCAACTGATGAATAAGGTAGAATATTTTCTCCATCTATTATAGCTGCACAAAATGATGAATGAAATGTTATTAGGGGTCTTCATTTGTTGCAGGACAGAGAATATGTGCATGGAATTTAGTAGTTATGCTTCTTACAAAAAGGTATTGGAGATTTTGTAAAGGTAGTCAATCTTTGTTTCCGTTTGTTAGATCCAACAGATATCGTTGACGTAGCTGTAGATGGTTCTGGCACTGTGCACAATGAATAAGTTAGTTATTAATATTTTGTGGTACTGTGAAATGTAGTGTGTAGTCCCTTGAAAATTAATGTAACTTCAATGGAATACCTGTGACTTCATTTGTGTTCGTAATTGTTGGTAGATGTTCATTGTCAGGGGATTCAGACTGGCTATCAGATTCCAGATAAGAATTTAAGGTGGATGTTGCCAATATAGCTTTGGCAATGTCAAATTCTGTATAGAAAAATAGATTGTTAATAATCACATTAATTTTCAGTGAAGAAATTAGGAAACTAAACATTGTTATATCATTTCATCATCAGTAGCCTGCATTGTATCCTTGCATTGATACAATTAGATGGGGAATTCAAGTTTGTATTTGATTGAGTAGACAACTTCCCAGTATCTGTAATACAAGTAAATCATTATGAAAGATTCCGGTTAGTATGAATTGTTTTTTGGAACATTTCAAACATGTTATAGGTTAATGTGAACTAAACTAACCATTTAAACATAAATATGATAATGGAATTCATGTGAATCCACGTGTGATGCCACCTCCTGATACTGATTTACTTGACTGAGCACCCGAATGGTTGGCAGATGACATAGGATGGTCAGTAGTTTTTTTCTTCACTGATCATGTTGCAATTGTAGTGAGTATTTCTACTATATAAAGGTTTGTAAAAAGAATAGATCATTTTCAAGGGTATATAATAGACAAATCAAAAACTATCTGTCATTCCTTCATAAGTATCCTTCGTTGCATCCTTTCATTTTTAGAGGTCGAGGGAGAAGAGAACTCACAATCCGGTTCCGTTGCATCCTTGCAATAAATGTTTATATTTGATCGAGCAGATGAGTGCACAAGCATTGTAATAGAAGTAAGTCAGTATGTATGGTTTCGGTTAGTATGAAATGTAGTATGAAACATTTTAAAAATGATGTAGGTTAATGCAAAAAAACTAACCATTTATACATAGAGATGATAATGGCATGTGTGTGATCGCACGTGTGATGCCAGCTACTGATACTGATTCACTCGAATGAGTAACATAATGGTTGGTAGATGGCATAGAATAGTCTCCAGTACTTGTCTCTACTAATCATGTTGGAAGTTTAATGAGTTAAACAATTGAACAAAGGACAGTAATCATAATAGAACTTGTTCAAGGCTACTTAAAACAAGACTCAGAAACTGTATGTCGTTCCTTCATGAGTAGCCTCCGTTGCATCCTTGCATCTTTAGAGTTCGATGGGCAATTAATGTTTGTTTGTTTTGTCTTTATAGATTACAGTCAAGGTGTGCAGTAAGAGTTTATAATGCACAAAGGACATAACAGTCTCAAATATTACATAACAAATGAAAAGATGAAGCAGGATTTAACAGACAACAGTTGACATTTATGTTTAATGTAGATTTTATAGTATCAGCTACCCAGATATGCATGTGTATATACTCGTGGATAATGAATTTTTAGTTGAAAATAGCCCAAAACAAATAACAACAGCAACCTTAAGTGGATTTTTTATATTTGGAAGCATGTATTGTCAATTCAGACATCTAATTATGTAGTTAGATATCAACACGCTTTACCAAAATGCGATCACAATAAGTTGCAACTAATTTTTTACAAGATACCATTGTGGATGAGTTTGTTATTGAAATCATTTCTGAATTATAATAATACGGAAATTGAACATGAACAATTAGATCAATTCATACCTGTGCAGCGTAGATGATGCGGTCGGGAAGACAAACAGCAGTAAGGCTGTCGAGATGTAAAGGGTAATTTCGTTGAATTTGAAAACCTTTGACTCAGGTTAATACCAGCCTGTTATAATAAAATTTCTGGCAGGTGAAAATGTGTGGGATGTAAGTTATGAAAATTATAAAGCATGTAATATATTAAAATAAAATACATGTGATTGAAGTTTTTAGAAGATCACCTGGACAAAGTGTGATGTGGTTGAGAGGAAATCATGAACCAGTCAAGAAATTTGGTTGTACGACTATGTGTTTCAGCCGGTGCAGTGAATAAGGCGAAGTGCTAGGACAAAACACTTGAAGAAACGATGGAGGTAGATGAAGATAGATTGGGTATTTTTGCGAGAACCCTAGGGCGGGAGAATATATGACACGACCGCGACCAGGATATACCTGAAACGTCGATAGTGTAGTCGACTGCTGAAGAAGGTTCTCGTAGGGGATACGCCGTCAGACTTGAAGAAATGATGGAGGTAGATGAGTAATGATCAGGTATTTTTCTAGGAACCCTGGGCCGGGAGAATATAAGACACGACCCCGACCGTTATATAGCTAAAACGTAGATATTTTAGTTGACTACTGGAAAAGGTGATGTGAGGGGATACACCGGGAAGTCGACTGATGGCACCATTACCCACTTGAATCACCCACACCATTAACCCTATCCTCTACAACTGCACCTAGAATAATAACATGTGACTCTATCCGCACCACACAAGAAGCTCCTCTAGAATCATCCCCACACACTAATATCAGGCATCCTCTGCACATGATCCTTGCACTATAAACATCCCACACCCACCCAACACCATAATACCAACAAGAACCCCCATAAGAACATCACCTGCATGACCCACACAAGCTAATAACTAGCCAAAAAATCCACTCTACATTCTTATCCTTTTCCAATAGATAAATCGAGAACCAAAAACCCACAATGGACCCAAATGCAGCACAACAGTATAGGGTTTCCAGGAGGGGGGGATGCTTTCCGGGTGGGGTGGTCCAAGGGGGTTTCTAGGAGGGAGGGGGTGTCCAGCAGGGGGGGTGTCCAGCAGGGGTGGTGCAAGGGTTGTCCAGCAGGGGGGGCTGTCCGGGTGGGGTTGTCCTGGGGGGGTCTGTCCAGGTGGGTTTCCAGGAGGGGGGGGGGGGCTGTCCAGGTTTGGGGGGGGGGGGGGGTTCCAGCAGGGGTGGTGTTGTCTAGGCAGGGGGTAGGGGTGTCTAGGAGGGAGGGGGTGCTATCCAGGCAGGGGGGGAGCAGTGTCCTGGAGGGAGGGGGTGCTGTCCAGGCAGGGGGAGAGAGGTTTCCAAGAGGGAGGGAGGGAGGGGGGCTATCCAAGCAGGGGGAGGGGTGTCCAGCAGGGGTGGTGCTGTCCAGGCAGGGGGAGAGGTGTCCAGGAGGGAGGGAGGGGGTGCAGTCCAGGTAGGGGGAGGGGTGTCCAGCAGGGGTGGTGCTGTCCAGGTAGGGGGAGGGGTGTCCAGGAGGGAGGGGGTGTTGTCCAGGCAGGGGGGAGAGGTGTCCAGGATGGAGGGAGGGGGTGCTGTCCAGGCAGGGGGAGAGGTGTCCAGGAGGGATGGGGCTGTCCAGGTAGGGGGTGCTGTCCAGGTAGGGGGAGGGGTGTCCAACAGGGGTGGTGCTGTCCAGGCAGGGGGGGAGGTTTCCAGGAGGGAGGGAGGGGGGGGGGTGCTGTCTAGGCAGGGGGGGAGGGGGCGCTGTCCAGGGAGGGGGAGAGGTGTCCAGGAGGGAGGGGGTGTTGTCCAGACAGGGGGAGGTGTGTCCAGCAGGGGGGGTTGTCCAGACAGGGGGGGGAGGTGTCTAGCAGGGAGGAGGGGTGCTGTCCAGGAAGTGGGGGTGTCCAGGGGGGAGAGGTGTCCAAGAGGGGGAGGGGGTGCTGTCCAGGTAGGGGGAGAGGTGTCCAGGAGGGAGGGGGGTTGTCCAGGTAGTGGGGGGAGGTGTTTAGGAGAGGGGGTGCTGTAGGGGGGTGGGCTACCACATTAGATGATTTCTTCATTCCATTCAGAATAACTTCTTAACTACACATATTGATTGTTGTAATGAAATCATATATCTCTTCATTCAAAATCAATCAGTACATAACAATTTTTGGGAACCATAGTTCTATTCAGCTCCACTATAACTTAAATATCATTATGACTTGATCTTTATACAACCACTCATAAATCTCTTATGTTGGCATAAGATGATTAAACTATTATTAAATTGGGGGGGTGATGTCCAGAGGGGGCTTTGCAGGGGGAGGAGGGGGGGCTATCCAGAGGAGGCCTTGTAGGGGGGAGGGCTATCCAGGGGAGGCTTTGTAGGGGGAGGGGTGTTGTCTAGGGGTGGCTTTGTAGGGGGAGGGGGCTGCAGGGGGGTGGGATGTGCAGGGGAGAGGGTGGGGGCTATTTTTTGGGTGGAGGGGGGTTGTACAGGAAGGTGGGAGGGGGTTGTACAGGAAGGGGGGAGGGGGGGATGTCCAGGAAGGGATTTACAGGGGGAGGGGGCTGTCCAGGGGGGAGGGGGCAGCAGGGGGGTTGTCTACTGAAAGGGGAGTGGGGGGGGGGGCTGTCCAGGGGGCTTTACAGGGGGTGGGGATGCAGGGGGGAGGGGGCTGCAAGGGGAGTGGGGGTGGGGGGCTGTGCAGTGGGGTTGGGGGGTATTTTTTTTTATGGATTTTCAGACCCTATAACCATGGTTTTAAACCATGGATTTTGGTTAATTTCCACGCTTTTTAACCGTGGCTATATGTCTAATTCCATGGTTTTAAACCATGGAAATAAAGTGTGTTTGTCCTCTTGTATAGCCACAGTTCTAAACCGTGGATATAGTGATGTTACCATGGTTTGAACTGTGGCTGTATACCTAGAGCCATGGTTCAAACCGTGGCTCTAGATCTAGAGTCACGGTTTGGAACCGTGGCTATTACCTATAGCCACGGTTTAAGGACTTATAGCCACAGTTTAAAACCATGGCTATAGCCTGAATTTCTCGTAGTGTAACTCTTACCATGCCTTCTTATATATTTAAACTACACGGTTAATATAGTTACTATATAATGACAATAGAACCTAAAGTGGTTCATTAATGACATTTCCAACATTATATAAGTCATTTGGACGAATCTTATATTTTTAGGACATTATATCATTTAATAAAATAGTATTTGTTTTAAAAACTCATTTATGTCCATTTTTATACTATTCATATCATGACTTTTTAAAAATCCATAAAAAGTTGATAATTTCAAAAGAAATTAAATAATTCAAATAAAACAAGTCATAAGCATTCATAAAATTTTTGGATGGCTTTAAAAGTTTCAAAATAAATTTATTTTAATATTTATAATCTCATTTATTAAATGATTCATTAAGAATGTAATCACTACATCATCATTGTGTAATAAATATATTTTTTTATTTGATGTATAAAAATTATAAATAAAATACCATGATTTTTTAACTCTTTTTATCTTTATAATTAATATTTATAGTCCAAGATATAACTTATATAACCCCATATACAAATTTTTTTTAGTATAAAAGACATGTTTATGTTATATTTTTCTTTAATTTAAATTAATTCTTATATAATGTCATTTTTGTTGGAGTTGGTGGTCTAGAACCAACTACTTTTTACTTTATTCATTAATAAAAGCCGTATCACATCTTGATTGTTCTTTTGCGTAACAATGTATGTGATAATGTCATAAGGATAGCTATTGCATTAATGGGTCATAGCGGATCCCTGCTATGATGAGAACCCGGAAGGGCCATAACACTGTTCTTGAATATATGTTTTGTGGCCGGATGATATTATTTGAGGGAAGCAAATAATACAGGTCATTAGGGGTGAGGACTATAAAACATTGAGACAAATTCTCATGGTGTGCACCCTTGGTAATATCCAGGAGGATATTATGAGAACGAGACCCGCCAGTAGGAAATCCACATTTCATAGTGTCATTGGATTTTCCTATCTGCAGACGTGTGTATTGGTCCTTAGACTTTAAGATTATTATTAATGGGTGTTACAACTCGCGCACTTATATGTATTGACGAAAATTGTGATGACACACTATTCACAGCGAGGTAGGATACGTTGGGTGTTTCATGAGTAATACTGCATTAATAGATAATGCGAGAAAGGATTTGTCCATTCTGTTCTATAACAGAAGTGGATATCTCAGGCCCATTGATGGAATTGATATAGGCTAAATAAATACATGGCCATGGTAGGGTATGGGCAAGTTCAATTCCGGGAAGTCAAAGAAAGAATAATTGAGCACATAGGTTGATGGCACCAGCATGCAACCCTCTTGATTAGAGATATCGAGACAAAGGGATTATATTACATGGTAAGCATTCATAGGAGGTGACACATCATTGCGGCGTTAACTTATTTCTCTATGGGTTCCTTGGCATGTTGCTAGACGCTAACCTTGGACATTAGGCAGGTTCTGCCTAATTCCACTAAGAAAGAGGCCTAGAGGGTCACACACTAAGTGTATCCATGTATCTCAGTTAAATATTAATTTAACAAGTTAAATAAATATTATTCCCGACTATGGCTTAATAATTATTTAAGTATGCCTGATCGCATTTGTTTCGACACTAGTTATTCGAGATAATATAGTGTGGGAGAAATAATATATATTTATTAGCGAGTAATGCAGTTACATTTATTTAAGAAATAAATAGTCATTACTCAAGTTCTAATAAATATGGTGGAGGAAATAAACAAAATGGAAAAAATAAAAGTACACATCGTGTATATTTATATACACGCCATGTAGTTTGTTTTCTCAGGATTTGTGTGAAAAATATTTTTTATTTAATTAAATGATATTAAATGTGATACATTGGATGCATGTCAAGTAATAATGATGGTCAACTGTCATTATTAAGACATGGGGTATTACTAAGAATTAAATGAAATAATTAAATTATTTTGGGAAATTAATTCATTTTATTAATTCTAAGTATTATAAATCCCAATGACATTATTCTCAAAAAGGTTAGCCATTTTTGGTTGTGCACAACGGATTGGAAATACTCTCAAGACAAGAGAGAATTCCCTTTCTACCAAGAACTCTTTCAAGTTACGAAAGCAAGATCCTCCATCGGATCAAAGTGATCGAAGACGGACATCGCAAGCGAATGATCTTTTGCGCTAGCACCCAGAGTTCCCTTCGGCGACGTCCAGAGATACGTGGCACACGTGTGGATCACCGCTAGAGGAATCCTACACTTGGATTCTCTGACGCAACGATGGATCACATGATCGTGACCAGAGACACCAACGAAGAAAGAATTTCAACGAGGTAATTCTTATGAATTAATTAAATTAATTATAATCAACATATGATGATCCTCCTCATGGGTTCCGGGACTCTTATTTTCTTTTTCGTTCTTCGTTCTATTCTGAAGATTCGGCGTTTTAAATCGTGACGGATCTCGGATTGAATGTTGTTTAACGTTAAAATTAATGTTGGGAAAACCCACCAACGCGCTTCCGCTGCGCCCGGAACCAACACGTGGTATCAGAGGGGTCATATCATTGATTATAATTATTTAGTTTTTCATTGGTAATTTACGCATTTAATAATTTAGTTATTTAAATTTAAGTTTAATCATTCTGTAAATCTGAATATCGAAATCTGTTCCTCCTCCCTCGTTTCTCGTTCACCTCACAAAAATGATTTTTTATTTTAATTTTGATTAAAATAGAATAGAGGAACTCATCCGGAAGAGCCAAACGTTTCTGGCCGTATAACACCAGAATACACGGCATGTATTCGGAAGTACACACCGTGTAGTCTAGGTTCAATGCATTGACCGATCCGCCAAATCAGGTCGTGTATTGAGGTCATTTATAACACATTGTGTTGACCAGAAACAGGTGGCACACGGTTTCCGGACTACACGCCGTGTAGTCCAACTGAACACGGCGTGTAGTACCTTCGGGTTCGGGTTAGGCCGTGTAACCCGTACACGGCTTGCCCAGCTGGAAACTGTGTAACGCGGAAACTACATGGCGTGTGTCCAAATGAACACGCATTGTACTCCGAAAATTTCCAATGTATATTTACACGCCATGTCCCCGGGCGTGGACTTCGGATGGACGGTGAAGAAAAGTACATGTCGTGTAGTCGGAACTACACCCCGCGTACTCACCCAAATTACGCAGATTTATTAAAATTTATTATTATATTATACAAACCCTTGAGGCGTGTACCATGGTGCAGGTGTAAAGCTGAGGCACAACACGTTATAGGTTTTTTATATATATATGTTTAATTTAACATCTGCATAATAAATGAGAATTCACCGAGTTGCCTCCAAGGTACAAGTTATGTACAAGGATAATTTTAAATGAATTTATTTGTTTAAAATTAGAATGGATGAGAATCTCAAGGAAGTTCAGAAAAGGATTTAAGATAAAAGGATTGATTAATTAAATATAATTAATTAATTCGAGTGTGATTTATCTTAAATAAGAACGATTAAAGAATTGAATGCTAAGTTTTATTTATGCGTAAATATCGTTGCATGTATGGATGATCATGATCTAGACCGAGACCTTTGTATGTGAATGGTTTCTTTTAATTCATTTATTTAAATTAAATTTGTTGGCATGCAAGCAATCTCCTCATTAATATGTAGGGCCTGCATGCCCAAGGATTATTTTATGTAAAAACCCCTTTTAACCCCTCACCTACGTGTGACATAAATGCATATATAATGGATGGAGCTCCTAAGCTAGTGGAGGCGGCTCGAGTCGGGAGCCGAGGTGAAACCAATCCAAGGAGATACAAAGGTGGACAGGTGAAAGCTGTAAACACAAACCCGCAAGGTTCAAGGTGTTTCTCCCCTAGGTCTTGGGTTAGTTTATCAACCACTAGATAAACTAACCAATAGAACAAGATCATGATCATACCATTTATTTTATTTCTGTCAGTTTCATGGTTTATTTATTGTGGGTGTGTTGTCATGATTACACAATTAATGAATATAACAAGCATGCAAGATAGAACTAAAATACTACCGGCTTATACGTAAATATTATCTTAGACATGGTTAATCACTTAAGTATATCCTACTTAATATTAACAATCATGTAATCAAAGATAATAAAATGGAAATTTAGGTATAAGGATAAAATCCCTCAAAATAAATATTAAGTCGGCATAGCCTTCTATAGTCTTGGTTAGAATCGAACCATAGTTCAAAGTGCTTGACCAACCCTAGTTGGGGTGCTTTCAATTATTGGGGAATTCTAATTCACGGTTTTGGGTTGACTTGACTTGGTTCACATCAAGGTTTGACTTCCACAGCAGGACTTGGTGTGACCAAGAGGCAAAGGTTGAGGAAATCCAAAAAGGATTTCAGGATTGGGGAGTCCACTCAGCTGATCAAGGAGCTGCGAGTTAATGCAGTTGGCATTTGGAATGCCTACCTAAAACCCTTCAAGTTTCTTGACCAACCATAGTTGGGGTAATGCGAAGGTCAATATGGATCCTTTCCACTAGAATATTCACGCAACAGAATATTCCAAAGTCAATGGTGAGGGATATTGGATTTCGATAAAATAGTGGGAGACTAATAAGTATTAATTTATTTATTTGACTAAATATTTGTAATAAAGTACTAAACCTTTTCTCATCTTAATTTGTATAAATGGCAAGAAAATGACTTCAAACATATCATTGCGCACCATACTCGAGAAAGAAAACCTTCTCACCGACACCAATTTCCAAGAGTGGTAGAGGCGTTTACGCATCGTCCTTCACCACGAAAGGAAATTGTATGTGCTGGAAGAGCCTATTCCAGTTGCGCCTGGGAAAGAGGCTAGTGATGAGGAATTATCTCTCTACATGAAACACATGGATGATGCCACAGATGTCTAGTGTTTCATGCTATCGGCCATGTCTAATGAGCTCTTGAAGCAACATGAAAACGTGGACGCGTAAAGCATGATGTCTCACCATAAATATCTCTACCAAGAGAAGGCAAGACAGGAGAGGTATGAGATCTCCAATGATTTTTTTACCACGAATCTTGGAGATTCGGCACCAGCTGGGCCTCATGTAGTCAAGCTTATTGGCTACATTGAACGCTTGGACATCTTAGGGATTAAATTCTCGGATGAGTTGCGTACAGATCTCATCCTATCATCACTGCCCAAGACCTTATCTAGCTTCATTGTCAACTATAACATGAGCGGCAATGATAAGAGTCTATCGGAGCTTCTGACCTTAATTCTCTAGGTAGATAAGGACATGGGGCGTGACAAACCCATGGTCCTTATGGTGAACAAGAAAAGGAAGGACAAGGAAAAGGGGCCAAAGACTTATAAACGGTCTGAAGCCCCCCGAGCACCGTCCCTCCAAGAAGGGGAAGATCCAGAGGTAGGGCAAGGAATGGGAGGCCGTGTGTTTTTCATGTGGCAAGCAGGACCACTGGAAGAGGAACTGCACCCAGAAGCATGGGGATGCTAAAGGTGCGTTTTTTATTGAGTGCAATCTTTCTATTTCTACACATTGGGTATTAGATACAGCTTGTGGGGCTCACATCTGTATTCAAATGCAGGAACCAGGTAGATTTAGAAATATCGCCAGAGGAGAGGTGGATCTTTGAGCTGCCAATGGCGCAAGGCTGGCTACGTTGGCTATTGGTGACTATCACCTCTCATTTCCAACTGGTATGATTTTGGTTTTACAAAACTTTTATTTTGTGCCTAGTGTTACCAAGAACATAATTTCTGTATCTTGTTTGGATATGGCTGGATTTATTTTCAAGTTTGGAAGTAAGGGTTGTCTCTTTTATAAGAACAATGTATGTTATGGTATGGCACATTTGAATAATGGTTTTTATGTTTTAAATTAAGAAAACCAAGTGTTGGCAATCGATAACGAAATAAACTCACATGACTCATACATCACCCAGTTATGGCATCACCGCCTTGGTCATGTGAACGAGAAGCGCTTGACAAAGCTCTGCCAAGATGGATATTTAGACTCTACTGAGTTAAAACCACTTGATAGATGTCACGCTTGTTTACAGGGAAAAATGACCAAGCCGCCTTTTGGTGGACAAGGTGAAAGGGCCACAGAGCTTCTAGGATTGGTACACACAGATGTGTGTGGACCATTTCCAGTAGAAGCTAGAGGTGGATATTCTTACTTCATTACTTTTACTGATGATTTGAGTAGATATGGATATGTATACTTAATGAGGTATAAGTTAGATTACTTAGAGAAATTTAAGGAATTCAAGAATGAAGTAGATAATCAGCTTGGTAAAAAGATAAAGAATCTTCGATCAAATCGAGGTGGAGAATATCTGAAACAAGAGTTCATCGATCTTCTACGGGAGTCTGGGATTCTATATCAGCTCACTCCTCTTTATACACCACAGTGGAATGGTGTTAGTGAAAGGAGTAACTTCACCTTTTTGGACATGGTGAGGTCTATGATGAGTCATGCGGATCTTCCATTATCCTTTTGGGGATATGCATTACAAACTGTAGCATACACACTAAACCGAGTACCAACTAAGGCGGCAAATGGAATTCCATCCGAGTTATGGAATGGAAGGAAACCCACTTTGTCACACACACGTGTATGGGGATGAGAGGAGTTTGTTAAGGCCTTCTCAGGCAACAAACTAGCACCTCGGGGCACGAAGTTTATCTTTATAGGATATCCCAAGGAAACGAAAGGATATTACCTATATAACCCTCAAGACAAGAAAGTGACTGTCGCCAGACAGGTCGTCTTTCTTGAGAGGGAGCACGTCATCAAGAAAGATAGTGGGAGCAATATTTACTTCGAAGAAGTTGATGCTCAAGATACACAGGAGTTGGTATAGGAACAAGTTCCACAGGTCCCCATGGAAGAGGTTCCAGAAACACAAGTACTGCGTAAGAGCTCAAGAGAGGTAAGGGAACCAGAGAGATTTGGTTTCCTAGTCACCGAGGATGGTGAATCATTATTGTTGGACAATGATGAACCTCTCTCCTAAAAGGAAGCAGTAGAAAGCTCAGAAGCTACAAGATGGCTAGAAGCTATGAATTCTGATATGGATTCCATGTATTAGAACCAAGTTTGGCTTCTGGTCGATGAGCCAGTTGATGTAAATCTTGTTGGATGCAAATGGGTATTCAAAAGAAAGATGGAAATGGAAGGTCAAGTTAGCACCTATAGAGAAAGGCTAGTGGCTAAAGGATTCAGATAGCATCAAGGAATTGACTATGATGAAACCTTCTCGCCAGTTGCCATGTTTAAATCCATAAGAGTCATACTTGCCTTAGCAGCTTACCATGACTACGAGATTTGGCAGATGGATGTCAAAATAGAATTCCTTAATGGGAACCTTCAGGAAGATGTCTATATGACACAACCAGAAGGGTTTGTGACACCAGGTGAAGCCAAACAGGTTTTCAAGTTACAGAAATCCATTTATGGATTGAAGCAAGCATCCAGGTCATGGAACATTAGATTTGATGAAGCCAAAAAGGAATTTGGCTTCGTTAAGAACGAATGTGAGCCATTTGTTTATAGGAGGTTTAATGGGAATGCGGTCATCATCCTAGTGGTATATGTTAATGACATATTGCTTATTGGAAACGACGTACCAGCCTTACAGTCAGTTAATGACTGGTTGAACAAGTGTTTCTCCATGAAGGACTTAGGAGAAGCAGCCTACATTCTAGGGATCAAGATCATTTGTGATAGATCCAATAGGATTCTTGGACTATGTCAGGGTATATACATTGACCAGATACTAAAGAGATTTAGTATGGAAAAATCCAAGAGGGTATTGGTTCCAGTGTCACATGGATTACATCTTTCTAAGAAAATGTGTCCCCAGACACAACATGAGAAATATTGGATAAGCAAGATCCCATACGCTTCGGCTATAGTATCCATCATGTATTCCATGTTAAGTACCAGGCTTGATGTTGCCTATGCACTGAGCATGGTAGGAAGATATCAAGCAGATCCAGGAGAACAGCATTGGACTACTGTTAAGACTATCCTTAAGTATCTAAGAAGAACTAAGGATATGTTCCTGGTGTATGGAGGAGACGGGGATCTTGTCATCAGAGGGTATGCTGATGCTGGTTTTCAAATAGATCAGAATGATCTGAATTCACAATCTGGGTATGTTTTCTGTCTTAATGGAGGAGTTGTGAGCTGGAAGAGTTCAAAGTAGCCAGTTGTCGCCGATTCTATAGTAGAGTCCAAGTATATAGCGGCTTTTGATGCATCCAAGGAAGCCGTCTGGATTCAGAACTTTTTCCAGGAGCTTGATGTGGTGCCTAGCAGTAAAGATCCCATTACATTGTATTGTGATAATACTGCAATGGTGGCTCTTTCAAAAGAACCAAGGTCACATCAACGGACAAAGCACATACTCCATAAGTATCACCTCTTGAGGGATTTCTATCAAAGGGGTGAATTTTCAGTGAGCAGAGTGTCCACAAAAGAGAACGTGGCAGACCCCATGACTAAAGGCCTATCTCAGCAGAAGCATGAATATCATTTGAGAGCTAGCGGGTTAAAGGTTGTTAGCAGTTGGCTCTAGTCCAAGTGGGAGTTTGTTGGAGTTGGTGGTCTAGAACCAACTACTTTGTACTTTATTAATTAATAAAAGCCTTATCACATCTTTATTGTTCTTCTGCGTGACAATGCATGTGATAATGTCCTAAGGATAGCTGTTTCATTAATGGGTCATAGTCGATCCCTGCTATGATGAGAACCCGGAAGTGCCATAACACTGTTCTTGAATATATGTTCTGTGGCCAGATGATATTATTTGAGGGACGCAAATAATACAGGTCATTAGGGGTGAGGACTCATAAAACTTTGAAGAACCTTCTCATGGTGTGCACCCTTGGTAATATCCAGGAGGGTATTATGAGAACGAGACCCGCCAGTAGGAAATCCACATTTCATAGTGTAATTGGATGTTCCTTTCTGCGGACGTGTGTATTGGTCCTTAGACTTTAACATTATTATTAATGGGTGTTACAACTCGCGCACTTAGATTTATTGACAAAAACTATGACGACACACTGTTCGCAGTGAGGTAGGATACGTTGGGTGCGTCACGAGTAATACTGCATTAATAGATAATGACAGAAAGGATTTGTCCCTTCTGTTCTATAAAGGAAGTAGATATCTCAGGTCCTTTGATGGAATTTATATATCCTAAATAAATCCATGGCCATGGTAGGGTATGGGCGAGTTCAATTCCGGGAAGTCAAAGAAAGAATAATCGAGCACATGGGTTGATGGCACCAGCATGCAACCCGCTTGATTGGAGATATCGAGACAAAGGGATTATATTACATGGTAAGCATTCGTAGGAGGTGAAACGTCATTGCGGCGTTAACTTCTTTCTCTAGGGGTGCCTTGGAATGTTGCTAGATGCTAACCATGGACTTTAGGCAGGCTCAGCCTAATGCCACTGAGAAAGAGGCCTAGAGGGTCACACACTAAGTGTGTCCATGTATCTCAGTTAAATATTAATTTAACAAGTTAAATAAATATTATTCCCGACTGTGGATTAATAATTATTTAAGGATGCCTGATCGCATTTGTTTCGACACTAGTTATTCGAGAGAATATAGTGTGGGCTAAATAATATATATTTATTAGCGAGTAATGCAGGTAAATTTATTTAGGAAATAAATAGTCATTACTCAAGGTCTAATAAATATGGTGGAGGAAATAAACAAAATGGAAAAAATAGAAGTACACGCCGTGTATATTTATATACACACCGTGTAGTTTGTTTTTTTCGGGATTTGTGAGAAAAATATTATTTATTTAATTAAATGATATTAAATGTGATACATTGGATGCATGTCAAGTAATAATGATGGTCAACTGTCATTATTAAGACATGGGGTATTACTAAGAATAAAATGAAATAATTAAATGATTTTGGGCAATTAATTCATTTTATTAATTCAAAGTATTATAAATCCCAATGACATTATTCTAAAAAAGGTTAGCCATTTTTGGTTGTGCACAACGGATTGGAAATACTCTCAAGCCAAGAGAGAATTCCCTTTCCACCAAGAACGCTTTCAAGTTACGAAAGCAAGATCCTCCACCGGATCAAAGTGATCGAAGACGGACATCGCAAGCGAAGGATCTTCTACGCTAGCACCAGGAGTTCCCTTCGGCAACGTCCAGAGATACGTGGCACATGTTTGAATCGCCGCTAGAGGAATCCTACACTTGGATTCTCCGATGCAACGACGGATCACAGGACCGTGACCAGAGACACCAACGAAGAAAGAATTTCAACGAGGTAATTCTTATGAATTAATTAAATTAATTATAATCAACATATGATGATCCTCCTCATGGGTTCCAAGACTCTTCTTTTCATTTTCGTTCTTTGTTCTATTCTGAAGATTCGGCGTTTTAAATCGTGATGGATCTTGGATTGAACGTTGTTTAACATTAAAATTAAATTTGGGAAAACCCACCAACGCGCTTCTACTCTGCTCGAAACCTACAATTTTCACATCAAAGTGGCTCCATGGGGTCCAAAAATCAACCCAATGATTCCCATGGTCGGATATATCTCATAAAATAGTATTACTACATGTTTTAGGGTAGTTTAATATTATTATAATATTTTTTACCCTTATTTACAAGATTTACCCATTAACCATTATAAATAATATAATTACTGATGTTGATATTCTTATTCTTAAAAAAGGTACCTATTTACAAAATTTAGAACTCTGGATTCCAAATATTGAATAAATTTTTCCAAATTCAAATTACATAAGTTGTAGAAATTTTTTGGGAAAAAATCCCTCAAGGAATCATTGAAGTATTTTTGAGGTGATTGTGTTTGTTGACAAAGTGGACATCTGTGTTGTGATTGTTGACAAAGCAAAACAATGACATACAAATTTGGTGACAAAGAGGATTTCATGATGGAATGTCAAGTTCAAGAGCTGAGGTCAACGATCCGTGTTTGATTCAAGAACGTCGACAAAAGTAATGGATGATCTGGAGGCGGTACAAAAGAACAGATACAAGGTGGTGTCGTTTTCCAGTGTTTACCAAATTTTTGGGCCTGAAAATTGAAAAATGTGTTTTTGGAAAAGGGACTTGCGTGCTGAGGACTTGGAGTGTAGGAAAATTGCACGCCATATGTTTTTCAAGATCAGAAGATCAAAATATTTCTAAGGAAACAGGTTCATGCAAGTTTGGGAGTTGGTCGCGCAAGTGTTTAGGAGGACAGAAGACTTGCGCGCCAAGACTAGGTCGCGCAGGTGACTTGTGCGACGTCACGCAGGATGGTCAATTTGCCTATAAATACTGGACCACCCCTCTTCATTCTTCACCGTAGTTCAACACTTTGAGAAATCAGAGCTCCCGTCGCGTAGGTGTGATGGACGCGCAAGTGGTGTGTGGGTCGTGCAAGTGAAGTTGCACGCCATTGGTTGAAGGTGAGCGCCAGTGTGAGAAGTTGCGCACCGGTTGGAAGTTGCGCACCAATGTTGGTTTGGGCGTAAAAGGAATAGAGTCGCGCAAGTTTGGAGTTGTGGAAGATTGTGTCGCGCAAGTGTCTGAGGTGGACTTGCGCACCCGTTGATAATTGTGCGCTGAGTTAGACTTGCGCGCCAAGTAAGGTTTATTTCCAGAAGTGTTTTTCGGGCTGCGTGGAAGCTATAAGTTTTCCCGATACCTTCGGTGCAAAGATATATTCATCTACGGGTGAAAGTTGTACTTCAACAGAGTATCTACATAAAGAGGAAGATGCATTCTTTCATGAACATGAAGAGACCGACATGTCTATAAACTGTGAGTGGATTCCTTCCAAGAGCAGTGAGCAAAGGAAGAGAAAGAAGGTGATCCTCTCCACCGGCAGTGAGCCAGAGAGAGAGAAACAGGGAGTGATCCTCGGGGAAGCAGTGAGCTGACCATAAACATTGTAAAGGCAGTGAGCCTGGGCATATAAGTGATCTAGCCCGAACATTGTAATCCACAGCTAGTGAAGTTTAGTGTAATTGGTACGACTGGAAACTTGTCGGTGTATGCTCCTTGGACGTAGCTCTTTGCGGTGAACCAAGTAAAATTGTTGTGTCCTATGCATGCTTTACTTTCTATTTACTTTGTGCAAAGGGAAAGAGAGGCAAGAGTGTTTTTCTTAACAGTGAAAAAAGATCAGAACGGGCATTAATTTTAAATTAGTCATACCCTGATTCACCCCCCCTCTCAGGGTATTCAGCCTTGTGGACCTAACAAAATTAATTTAAAATTAATACCTGTTGTCAAAACCAAAAAGCGTGTTTTTAAGAAGTAAAAACTACCAAAATATTGACATGTGTTTATGTCCAATATCAAAGTGAGATTACTTAAAATGAAGAAAATTGATTTAAATGATACAAATATATTCCAATTACACTTTAAAACCATTTAAATTTACAATATAACTATATAAATAAATTTGATGAAAAAGAAATTTTGACTTAAAAAGCAGTATTTTTCACTATTCATTAAAAAATGCGCTTTATCAGAAAATAACCAAAAATTTATCCAATGTAATTTCTTTCCCTAATTATATATAATAATTTTATTTTTTCAAATTTAACATATAAAAGTGATAAAAACTACATTTAAAATGGCTGATCTATCAAAAGGCAGCAAAATGACCTTTTAAAAATATTAAAGTATTTCATGCTTAAAATCAGATTAATTCTTATTTTAATCCTATAAAATTTATCAGTTAAATGTAAAAACATTTAAAAAACATGTATAATCATATATTAGTTAGTTCTTTTCATTCCCGACAATACAACTACTATGCGTTAACTACCATTTAAAATAATCATATTATTATACTATTTTTCAGTATAACTCAAAGTTGTGTGCAACGTAAAAATTCAGAGAAACCCATTGTGGTGTGTTGAGTACGCTATCGTAAAAATAATCCCCTTTTAATTTAAAAATATTATCTTATTCATAAATATAAATACAAATGAAAATGTATTATTCTATAAATACTTGGGTTATTACAATATATATAATGGATTGTGCCAAAAAAAGATTTGTTAAATGGTTTTAATGAATTGTTTGGATAATTATTTGAATATATATTAGTTGGAAAACTATTTTTGTTCTGAAAATTATTTTATTTGATATAAATTTTTAAAAAAAATTAAAGTTTTTCATACTAATTGTTTTATATAAATGTGCTAAAATGTTCTATCCTAGTGGCGTGAGTAGGGAATTCATATGAGGAAAGCCTACTGAGTTCCATTACTCACCCCATTATTAGGAACATTGGTGAATTAAAAATATTATTTATTTATACATAGGTAAAGTAAAATTATCTCTTTTCATTATAAATTAATCATGATACATGTTCATGGATTGTGGAGTTTGATCTTGGTTCATGTTAGGAGATGTGGTGTTTTTACGTGGAGTCTTTGAGTTTTGTTGGTTTTGTCTTCCAATTGTTTCTAAAATATTGCACATGGTATCTGCATTCATATTCTAATATTGGTGATTTGGTTTTAGTTTTGTTATTTTTAGTTTGGTATTACATTTATTTGTATTATTTTGTGTTCATTCATCATATAATAGTTGTTTGGTTGGGTTTATATATTTTTGGATGTTTTATAATTCAAAAGAGAAAATTGTCCCCCAATAGTATAGAAGATCTTGGGATTTATTTCTAGCTTTGGGCATCTCATGGATGTCTCATAAGGCCAAGTATAATTCTTTCTCTTCTCAAGATAATAAGGAGGGGTGAAATGTTTAAAGTCCCATTAGTTTTTTCGATCCTTGGGTATCAGTTGTGTCAGTCTTGGAGTTTAAAATTCATTATGGTTTAGTCCTTGAGATAGGATGGTATGAAGGTGGTATGATTGTCAGAACTTGTGATGTAGATCATAAAAATGGTTTAGATAACCTATTTATGCTAAACATTAGGTTACTAGGGATTCGGGTTCATATGTGTTTTGGAGACACGAGTAAGAGTAGAAATCTCATTTTCGTGGGTTTTTCAAATGATAAGTCCATTAAATGAATTGATAAAAATTACTTCCCCCTATGATTGAATATTTAATTCTAAGTAATTAATTCTTATTTTGGTGAAAAAATGATGATTTTTGAAATGTATTTTTTTTTTCAAATGTAAAATATTGAAAACATCATGGTAGTGCTATTTTGAAAATGTTTTTATATTAAAAATCATGGTGGTATTTTCAATAATGGTTTTAAAACAAAAAGTATAGAATTTTGGGAAGGAATTGTTGTGATAGTTCGGATATTGTAAATTTTAAAATTTTAAGCCTTTAGTTTCTAGAGAGTGAGACATAGGAAATATATTTTTTTGTTATATAAAAAGGCATCTGCTAGGTGTCGTTTAAATAAATCAGAGGAGACTACTAGGAATGTGGTTGTACCTAAGACATAGGTGAACCAATAAATAGTTTAAAGTATTTTTGATGATGTTTAGGATATAGATAGAGGTAACCAATGGGATTAACCAAGGAATTTAGACCATTATGTTCTATTCTAGAAGAGAAATCTACTTATCTTTTGGGGTGATTCTAAACTAGATAAGGAAAAGGCATGGCTGAATAGGATGAATAAAATCCTCAATTTCCATGGAACACTAGTAGAGTATAATTTCATGTTGAGATCATATATTATGGAGGTCCTTGCATGCCGGTGCTGAGATTTATAAGTTCAGGCTAAATAAGACTAAATCACTTCATGATAGGATTTTTAAGAGTTATTCAAAAAAAATTATATAATCACACATTAAGAATTAAAATAAAGATATATTTTCAAATTGGAAGTAGGATAATCACTTTGTGACAATGTAGATGGATAAATTTTTGAATTTATTCCACTTTTCCCCAAACTTTCTACAAGTGAATCATTTAAGTCATGCATTTTTGAATCAGTGATGAGGAAAGAGATTTGATCGAAGATTTTCATTCATTGTATAATGGATTATACAGAAATGGGTAATAGAGGGAAGGTGGAATAGTGGGACATCTTAGTATAAATGGATGGAGTATACATGTTGTTACCTATAGGAAACTATGGGAACTCTAATGATGGGAACAAGAATAAAAGGACACCTATGTCCAAGGAAGTGGAATGACTCAGAACCAAATGTTTGGACTGGTGAATCTTCCTCCAAAACCAAAGAACAAGCCTAGATGTTTTCAATGTTGTTTGTTTGACCACATGAACCAGGATTGTATGACACCACCTAGATAATTCCATAATTGCAACCACATGGTACATATTCAATGCAATTATCATAGTGCTCCATGGTCATGTTTTCATGACACATATCATGATTCAATAACATCATGTTATTTGATGGGGTGAGGGATGAAAAATACCTCTAATTAAAAGAACCAAGATATCTAGGGTGGTTCTAGGAATTACATGACTCCTCAGTTAGTGTAATTTGAACAGGTCAATAAAGAACAAAGTGCAGTGAGTAAGCAGTTATATATATCTGATCATGTAATTGTGGATGATCAATCTAGACCATCGATGGTGAGAGGTAAAATTATTTTTAATTAATCCATTATGAAAACTTTGTTTGATACAATTGAATCAAATTTATTTATTTCTTCTCATGTTATTGATTTTCTGGTTTCTCATGTTAAGATGATGCATTCTTTTTTGAAACATCAAACCTCTCTTGTTCAATGAAAATGTGGAGACTTATGTGAAAATAATGTCCTATAATTGATGATGGAGATGATTTGATATGATATTTATCTTTACTTATGAATTATGTCTAGTTTATAGTCATGATTATGGATTGGTTGAAAATTTTCAAGCTCACATCGATTGTTATACAATAAATCTTAGTTTTACGACTGGTGATGGAATCATGCATCTCTTTAGAGGAGACCAAAATTTAGACTTGGAAGAACAATACATTCACTAAAACAAACTCCATATTCTTGAATTCTCCCAATAAGATCTCCCTTTCAATAAATATCATAAAAGGAAATAGAATCATTAGAAAAACAATTGAGATTATCAAAGGGTGTGTAAGAAACATTGTACGTGAAATAGTGAATGAAGAAGAGAGAATGATGGTTTATTTATAGGGAAATATGGGTATTCGACATGAGTAAATTTGGAAAATAGGTCTGATGGTAATAATGTCCATTAATTGATAAGATAGTTTATTATTATTATTTTTGGTTACATAGATGCATTTAAGGGGCTGTTGAGATTATTTAATCATATAATGAAAATTTAATATTTTGCTAAAAATTTGTTTTATAGAAGATTTATAAGATTTAAATAAAATTTATTTTCAATAAATAATATTATAAAATACTATTTAAATGATAATATATTTTAACGAAGTCCTAAGTGATTTTTTATAATGGGCAGATAGTTTACTATGACATAATAACTGTTAATTTTCAAGAAATTAGAATTTTTTACTTAAAATTTAAAATTATAATATTTATAAGAATTATCTTTATAAAATAAATATAATTTTTAGATTCATTTAATTTAAATTATCATAGGGTGAATTTATGGTAATTTTATAAAAAAAATATTTTTTGGGTTTGAAAGTGAAAATACTATTTTTTCAAAATACAATAATTATTTTGATATAATTCAGATATGATCAATATTTTAAATTTCTTAATCCTTATTCTTGTTCAAAAAGTATTTAAGGAATAAAATAATACATAATTCATTACATTTTGAAACACATGCATGGAATTTTGAAACCCACAATTTTATCTTTTCCAAAAAAATGTTTTTACGAGTTATTCATGTATCATATTAAAATTCAATTTTATCACCTTTATAAATTGAATCAAGTAAAATGGATTAAATTTTTTTAATTATAAGGTTAAAATTATTTAATAAGGTCATTTTAATTTTTAGTTATAAAATAGTTATCATGGTAAAAGAGTTACCATCAATAGGTAAAATAATATAAAAGGTTAAAATTAAAAGCTAAAGACTTAAGTCAACTAAAAAATTAAATAACTAAATGGTAGGATGATGTTTGAGAACATCCATAAAAAACTTTACAACTTTATTTATCAGTAAAATTATTTTAAATTAATGAAACCCAAAAGTGGTTAGCTTTAAATACAAATAATCATTATTTAATTACTTAAAATAACACATCCTTGATTATAAATATCCACATTTCCTCCTCACTCTCCACACCAAAGCCATTGAGCATGTATATTCTCTAAATTAACCACTCAAGAGTCTCTAAAAGGTGGTTTTAAGGTTCTAATGAGTATCCCTTTATCTTTAAGAAGCATCCTATGAATGTAAGGGATTTATTCCTCCAATTTTTAAATTCAAGTACTTATTTTGTATATGCCTTTTGATTCCCAATTTGTTATATTTTCAAGTGTTTATAAACATCACAATTATTTTATATATGATTTTTTGATGAGATGTTTTTTTACCCCTTACAATGCCAAAATAAACCCTTGATTTCCAAGCTATATTTCCATTCCATGAATACCCAACCCTATTTTCATTCAAGGGTATTCATTCTAATGTATAATTAAAATTTTAATTGAGTAAATATGTGTATGAAATCCAAATTACCTACTCATGGGTTAGAAATGACATGAACTTATGATTTTTGATCAATGTGGGACACATAATATTAGACATATGAAAGGTGTTCCCTAATAGCACTCCAATGTATTGGGTAAATAATTAATCTCTAGAGATGAAATGTCCATGATACATTGGAGTCATTCCTTAAAAAAACCTATACCTTGTTCAAGATCATTGGTAAAAAAATTAATGCATATTTGTGATGAGAAATGGTGATATGTTTATGAATGTCTCAATGTTAATGTTTTTACCACATTTCCTTGTTATGCCTCATGTTATTTTGTTATTGTACTTATGTTATGACTCTTGTTCTTATATAAAAATTCTTATGTTATGATTCATGTCTTTCTTATGATTTACTCTTACATTTTCATTCATTACTGGGCTTTATGATCACCAATTTTAGTTGATAAATGTCCCCAAGAAATCCTATGTCGTGAGATGATCTAGGATGATAAAATAAAGAATTATTTCAAGTGAATTTTTAATTTTTTTATGTTTCTTTTTACACTATTCATTTCATGTAATATTTACCAAGTTTCAAAGAAACTAAACCTCTAAATATCTTTAAAAGTTATTAAAGTAATGTTTTGTTAAGGAATTATGTTAAAAGTCTTTTATTGAAAAGGCGGGTTGCTGTAAGCATGGTAGGAAGATATTAAGGAGAGTCAGGGGAGCCGCATTGGATGGATATAAATATGATTATAAATTATTCTAGGTGTATTATAGATATGTTTTGGGTTTATAGAGAATATGAGGAATAATTCATCCTGGGACACACAAATTCTAGTTTCTAAACCTACTAGAATGATTTGAAATCACAGTCATGATATGTGTTCTTCCTTGATAGAGGATCTATGAGTTTAAAGAGTTCTAAGAAACCAGTGTTAATTAAATATATAACAGAGTCCAAGTATATTATGGATTATGAGGGAGATAAATAATAAATTTGGATATGAAACTTTATACAGGTACTTGATGTGGTTCCTAACATTAAAGATGTTGTCACACTATATTGGGATAATAAAACATCTATGGTTCTAGCCAAGGAGTCCAGGTCACATCCATGGAGGAAACATATAATTTTAAAGTATCATATCTCAAGATATTTTTATTAAAGAGGAGAGGTCTCATTAATAATATTTTCTACAAAATATAATGTGGTGGGATCTTTGACAAACGTCTTATCTCATTTGAAGCATTAATATCATGTGAGATCTAGGGGACTAAATGTTTTTATCAGTTGAATGTAGTTAAAGTGGGGGTATTTTAGAGTTAGTTCCCTAGAACTAACTAGTTTTCTACTTTCAATTTCCTATATATTCAAATAACATAATGTTAATAAATATCTTATCACTTGATGAAGGTTCTTCTGTGTAACATTTATGTGATAATGTCCTTAATGTATTTTTCATATCCAAAGGTTATAGAAATTTTCCACTATAATGAGAACCTTGATGTATTATGAAAATATTATTTAATATATATTTAATGGTCTAGATGGAATGTTTTTGAAGGGACACAAATTATGTTTTGAATGTTAGGTGTTGGATGCTCGTAAGAGGATGAGGCTTCTTCTCATGAAGTTTAATATCCAAGAATAGGAGTTGTGATGGAAAAACCACCAATATAAATTCCACATTTTATACTCCTATATGCAGGTGTGTGTATTCATCATTAGACTTGATATTTTTACTAATGTATATCATAAATTGAGTACTTTGATGTATTGTAAAAAATCAAAATGACATATGCTCGAAGCGAAGTAGGATGTGTTGGGTGCATAATAAGTTATATGAAATTGATTGAATATGTCAAGAAAGGTTTTATACCATCTGAGTTAATATAAGTAGGTACCCCCAGATCATTGAGTGAAATTAAACTATCTAATTATGTTCATGTTCATGGTATTTTATCAGCGAGTTTATTTCAGAAAGTCAAAGAAATATATATCAAGCATATAGGATGGTGACACAAGTATGAAATTTTTTTGAGGAGATATTGAGCCAAAGATATTACATTACACATTAAGTGTTCATTTTAGTTTTTTTCCATTGCAACATTAACTTCATTCATTATGGGTGCCTTAACATGTTTCGATATGTTACTCTTTGACTTTAGGTCAGTTCGCAAAATCCCACCGAGAAAAAGGCATCAAGGGTCACACACTAATTGAATGTAAAATATCAGATAAATTTTATTCGAATTTAATAATTAGAATAAATATTATTCTCAATACCAATGAATAATAATTATTTGGGATATGTTGATCACATGAATTCAATCACCATATTTGAGTTTAAAATATATATGGGTTGAATATTAAATAAATATTTATCCTATGGTTATAGAATAGAATATTTATTTATTTAATGAATGAATAATATAATGAAATTTATTTATTTAAATAATTATTTATTATTTATGGTTAAATAAATTTTGAGGATTAATGTATTGAGTTAATGGGATGATGAAATGATGCAGATTATTTAATATCATTTAAATAAATTTTAATTTTTTTTAAGAATTTATATTCAAATATACGTGAATTGGAGGATTTCATGAATTATAATATTTTTATTTTTATTTTTATTTTTATTATTTGATGTGAGGTTTTTTATAATAATAAAATATCCAAAATAATTAAACTAGTTTCATTACGTAACATTTCATTAACTCATTGAGTTTTAAATTCAATACACCATCACCGTAAAAAAACAATTACCTACTCAACCCATATTTCATGATAAGAACATTAATTTACACTGGGTTGATATTTGATATGATCATACCAAGTAATATGATTCATCCTATCATGATCACATATGTGATAAAATATTTGTGATCATGTAGACATTTTTTATGGTGAAAATGAAAGATTGGTATTGTGGGCTGAGAAATGAAACTAAATCCTTATTTAGAACGACCCCCACTCACGGTTCTTAATATTGAGATTATCAAAACTTCTATTCCCTTACCTTACCATTCAATATTGTGGACTCTATAATATTGAAACACTTTGCTAATGGATCTCTCCTCATACAGAATAGGATAGTACTCATTGTTGGCATATTGTAGAACAATGATAACTGGGTAGTGGTTCCTATCACACTACATATCATTTCACACCTTGAATCAACCGGTTTTATTCAATCATGTTCAAACAAATACTAATAAATGTTGAATATATCTTCATAATCAACACCATTTAGAACCCACCCCTCATAGATTCCCCTCTCAATCCTCACCTTCATAAAGAAACTCTATGTGGACACCAAAAGCATCCTCGCAAAAGTCCAATGGTACATCCCATTCACCACCATCACAATGCCTCCGATATGGGGGATCACCATCTCCAGCTCCACCTGGCCCACCCACACCACATTCTTTCTCTCTAACATTGTGATCTCCCCAATGTACTTATCCACCACCTTCCTCGCCATCCCTTCTACTTGTAGTACCCCTACTCTACCAGCGCCTTGCTCATAACCTTCACCATGATCCCTTCAAATACCTAGTAATATATCTTTTTTCTCAACTCCTTTTCCATCTCCTCCTCTCTCGTCAATTAGTCCAGTGCCAACTCCCCACCATTTCTATTTCTCTTTCCCAAACTGCCATCTCCATTCCACTCCAGCTGAAATCTTTCCTATAATAGGTCTAAAAACTCTCCCTTAGTATTGGATGATAATGAATTGAATGCTAACGCAAACTTCCAACAATTATTTATATTTATCAAATTCTATTTGTGAGATGACCTCGTGTTTGTGGTGACTAATTTCTCAACATTCTCAATCTTCCACATGATCTCCCTCTTTTTCTTATACTCCTACACCATGTCTGTCTTGGACTACTTGTGCTTCAACCACTACTTGAAAATGGTCTCAGAGTTCTGATTGATGTAAGTGATAAACCATTATTTCAGTATATCCTTGAAGTTGAAATTCCCAGTCCATATCATGTACTTCATGAACTCCATTAGTGTGGTCCACTTCATGGAGTTCATATGGATGTGGTGGTGGTAAGAAATGTACTCATTGTAGACGATGGTGGTAGCGATGCAATTGAAGTGGTGGTTGTGCTTCATGTTCTCAAGGAATATCACTTAAAATTTCTCTAAGTATCAATTGACGATGAAATTTGGGTTTTATCCAAACACCTCCATCTATTGGTATTGCATCTCACTCATGGAGTGTCACGTGAACCCATTATCTTCCCTACACTACTTCTGGCACATCTGATAATACCACTATATTTTTTTCAGCTCCTTGGATTTGATACAATTCATGATGGATTTTGGGTTGAGAAACCCATTCAGTCCCATTGGAAATTATTAGCTCAAAAATCAATGTCTCGCAACTTAGTAGTAAAAAAAGAACCTTGATTTTAACAATAAAAGAAAAAAAATCATATGAGTGAATTTTCTAACTAGTATGATCAAAACATTGTTGAGACATGACTGGTCGAAAAGAAAAAATATCATGCACAATCACCACAACAAGATGGAATCTATAAAGGATTTAAGTCAAAACTAGAACCCATTTCAAATGTAAGAACTAATAATATAAAAAATATAAATGAACATTTGAAAATGCCTAAATTTTGAACAGTATTCATCAAAATTAAAAACCAAATAATTAAATTAATTTTCAACGAGATCAAATTATTATAATAAATATTAACTAAAAATAACAACTCAAAACATTCCTTTTATAATCATCACAAATATATAGACAAGTTTAGATGCAATGCATCCATTTTTTAAATAGTATAAATTTTAGTAATCAAGAAAGACTAGTTTTAAAATAAATTTATGGTAAATCATAACCTTTTGTATTTAACAAACTCATTCCATCAATTTTATTAAAGTTATGTTTGGAAAAATAAGATAAAAATTTTCCATCCATCCAATGGGTACCACCCAATGCTTACTAACATCCCTTCAACATAAACCCAACAAGAATAACCCACCAATAATTTGAAAATCAACAAGATTCTTCATTAGAGAATTTTTTCAAACCTATGTTGGGAAACATTCTTTATTTCCTTCTAATCTCACAAGAACTTAATAAAAACAACATTTAATAAAACATGATTCAACCATGTCAATATTGAATTTGAAATATAAAATTATTGTAGAATAGATTTCTAAAGAAGGTGAATACCTATAAATTGATTATAGAATACATAATTGAATAAGATTCTAAGAAAAATCTAGAGAACACCACATAATAATCTTCAGACAGAGTTGAGAAATAGAGGACTTTACCAAGTTATTTTTTTCACCCTCTATTTGGCTTGAAATGTGTTCAATGATAGATTATTGATGCTGAATCAGATAGTGGGATTGCACATCTAAGATCCAATGAGTCCATAACATTTTAATGCAGAGTAAAATGATTGTTTTTACATTGGAGACTTGGAAATAGATGACTGAGTGGGGTTCAAGAAGGGGAGAGGATTTGGGTGAGTTCCAAAGAAACTTATAATCTAATAGGTAATGTTTATGTTTGAAAAAATCCCTCAAGGTGTCCTCTTGGTATGTTTTGGAAGTGATTATGTTTTTTACAAATCCATATGATCAAGTATGAGGACAACTGGTGTTTTCTAAAGTAGGAGTCTAAGGTGGTGCAGTTTCCCAATGCTTGCCAAATTTTTGGGGTCCAAAATTTAGATTTTAGCCAAGAATTGAAAAAGTGGATTTTATTAAAGGAAATATTAAAATATGGTAAAGGAATTAATTTCTCAAAGATGGGATTCATGAGGATTGTTTCACAAAGGATCAAAGAATTTTGATGGTGATATTCATGAAAATCGATGAGCATTGTAAACGGTGTAGGAGAGGAGCATCATAAATGGCGAATTATAGAACCACAAAGGTTTTTGACACCACTAAGATTTGATGGAAAGCTCTACAATTACAATGGGCATCATGAATAGAAAATTTACATGGAGATTTGTGAAAAATGGAGCATCATAGCGAAAAAGTGGTAGCTCTATGAAATGGTGATGACATGACCTAAAGGGTTTTGGAATTTTTTGAGATTACTATAAATAGGCCTCTACTCTCATCATATGATCCATCAAGAATCAATTATAATTCTATATCTTCGGGTTTTTGAATGTGGTTCACATAGGTGGTTTGTGAAGGTGGTTTGAAAATAAGTTTTCAAAGGCTGTAAAAACCAACTGAATGATCTGAGCTTCATGAACATATGGGAATTCGTAGAGGATAAGTGAGATTTTTTAAAAGTTAAGATATTCACAAAGTCTATCTTATATTTTAAAAAGTGGTGTGCTTTAAGAAATATTATTTGATTCTCAAGAAATAGGGAGCTTAGCGAAGGTAGTGAGCATTATGAAATTTATTCAAAAGGGATTTCCCAGTACATCTATAGTAAAGTGGTATTCATAAGTGGATGAAAGTGGGACATATATAGAGCATCTACATATATTATAGGATACATTAATTTGAGATAAAAAAAGGACCTACACATCTTTAAACTATGAGTGTATATTCTGAAGAATTATTTAGCACACTTCAGTTGGAAGAGCAGTGATATTTCATGTTGTGATTGGTTGTAAACCAGGAGGGATAGTGAATTCACTTAGAACTTTGTAAATAATAGTGCACTTATAATGGATTTGGTACATCAGCACATCACTGGTGTATGCTCCTTAGACGTATCCCAGTGAGGGTGACCCAAGTAAATTTTTTTTTCATGTGCATGCTTTAAGATTTATTCATACTCTACAACAGGAAGGGGAGATAAGAGAGTTTTTTTACAATGAAACATGGTCAAAAAGGGGTATTTGATTTAATCTTTCATACCCTGATTCACCCCCTCCGGGTATTTGACCTAGTGGACTGAACAGTTTGTTATATGAAGGAAGTGGGACAAAATTAATGTTATTTGATCGCATATAATGATAGTATAGTGGTCATGTAATAAAATTATAATTATAAAAAATAAATATAAGTGTTTAAAAATATTTATATGATTATAATAAATATAAATTCAATTGAAAATATTATACTTTTAATTTCATTTTTTATTATAATATATTTTTAAATGAAACCCATACCTCACAATGAGGTAGGATGCTTAATTTATAGATGAGAACTGAATTATAACAAATAAATGACACCTATGTAAGATAGAAATATTTAAAATATATAATATTATAATAATATTAACAGTCTCCCTCAAGATGAGTCATATATATTTATCATTCCCACCTTGTTATGCAAAAAATGGACATGTGGTCAAGGAACCCCTTTTGTGAGAATATCTTCAAGTTGAAGAGAGGTGTGAACATGGTCGGAGGTTATCTTATTCTTCTCAATATTTTATTGAATGAAATGATAGTCAACTTAAATATGTTTTTTCCACTCATGAAAGACTTTATTTGTGTAAAACTTGAAAGCATCATGATTGTGACACTAGATATGTGTCATTTTCTTACTAGTATACCCAATCTCTCAAATAATTTATCATTCCTAAATTATCTTTGCAGTCACATATGTCGTGCCAAAATAATTCAACTATGCACTTGATCAAGAGATAAACATCAACTTTTTCCTTCTCCGTGAGATCAAATTTCCCCAAAAAATACTGCAAAAAATATATAGATCTCTTAGAAGAGAGAAATTTAGTAAATCTGCATCAAAAAATTCCTTAATATCTATATTCCCATGATTAGAATACAGAAGATCTAAACTCGATTACTTTTTCACATATTCAGTAATGTGAAGAATATCCTCCCATTATTTTTTTCTGGAGATTCCATTTGTTGTATCATTTTTGAACCGCATAAGAAATATCAGGTTGAGTCATCATTGAGTAGTTTAGCTTCCAAACATGTCATTTATATCTGTCGGGTGATGGAAACATATTATTGTCAGTATGAAGTGACCTCTCTCTAGGTTTGAGGGGTGATTCTATAGAGTTAGCTCAAGTCATTCTATTCTCCTACAAAATATCAAGAACATAAATTCCTTGAGATAGAAAAATTCTATTTTTACATTTAGAGAACTCAATTCACAAGAAATATCATAGTGGACCCAAATATTTTTTTTTGAAAATATTGATGAAGAGAAGACTTGATTCAACCAATGCAATCATCACCACTATCAATAATAACAATTTCATCCACACAGACTACCAAAATAATGCTTTTTTACTATATATTAATGATAGAAAATAGATTAATCCTTTATGATTTGGAACATGCAAAAACTAAGAATATTGGTGTAAAAAATTTTGAACTAAAAACATGGTGACTATTCGAGTCCATACAGTGATAGACGAAGGGGAAAAAACATGGAAGAATCCCCTTGAGCAAAAAAACTATGTGGTTTCTTTATATAAACTTATTCATTAAGAAAACCATGAAGAAAAGAATTTTTAACGTCCAACTGATGGAGAGGCCATTGAGATGAGGTAGCAAGAGAAATAAGTAATTGAACTGAAGCCATAATTTCCACTTGAGAGAAGGTGTCAAAATAATAAACTCTATATGTTTGTGAATAACCTTTGTCAACAAGACGATCCTTGAGATGATTCAGATATCCATCAACATTGATGCCAACTTTATAGATTGATTTGAAACTAACCACCTTCTTACCTGAAGGAAGTTGGACTATATCCCAAGTATGGTTGGCATCCAGATCGTTAAGTTCATCATGCATGGCCTATAACCAGATGGTATGATATATTATCCTTGAAAATAATATGTTGTTGAGTGAGCATCTATATTCTTTATAACTTGAGATTTATCCATAGATAATCCCTAATAATCAGGAAAGGAGCATGATCCTTTGAAAAGTTCAATAGGAAACATCAGTGATGGAGAATTAGAAATAGGTAAGTCATCAAGTGTGGTGAAAACATTAGTTATTGGGGTGGAATATGTGCTAGATCAAAAAGTATATACCTATAAAAATCATGATCCAACAAAATCACTAGGAAGATATTGGGATGGTGGTGTATCAAAATAATATAGTAAAATAACTTCAGGATTAGGAAGAGTATATAGCTATGGGAACTCGAGAGTAAAAATAACTGATGAATCAAAAAATAAAACATCAAATAAGAAAATATAATAATATAAATATGGAGAGAATAATTTATATCCATCTTGAGTGCGAGAATAACCTATAAAGATTCATTTAAGATAATTCACATCAAAATTATTAATTGAGGGGAGTGTATCTTGAACATAATACACACAACCAAAAACGGATAGGGGTAGGGAATGAGGGGATGTTTTTTAAAATAAGGAATGGAAAGGTGTATCCCGTCAAAGAACAAATGATGGAAGTAAATTGAAAAGATAGGTGGATATGAGAATGAAATCACCTAAAAAAACAATTTTAATTTTCTTCTTAAATAAATGTGCATGAGAAACTTCTACCAGATTTTGGTTCTTTCATTCAGCAATACCATTTTTTGAGGTGTTCAAGGACATGTAGTTTTATGGATAGTTTCATTTTCATCTAGAAAATACTATAATAGTATAGATAAATATTCAAGACCAATGTAAGAATATAAACATTGATTTTTAGAAGAAAATTGGGTGATTATTTTTTGATAATAGGAGCGAAACATGATAAATATTTCAGAATGATTTTTCAGAAAATAGACCCAAGTCACCCGTGAAAAAAATTCAATGAAAGTAACCAAATATTAATAACCCAATTTATATGGACTAGGGCTAGGCCCCCAGATATCATAATAAACCAAATGAAAAGGAGTGGAAGCATGAGGAATTGTTTGGGGAACCTATGTGACCCAGTTATGATTTGTATAGTGACAAGATTCACACTCAAAAGGAAGAAGAGGACCCATGTCCAAAAAATGTTTTTGAAGAATTGGGGTAGATTTATGGACAAAAAAATAGTGAAGCTAGAGGGGATGACTATATGTGGTAGGAAATGAGAGATATGGGTATGAGTCAAGAACATGCACACCACCCAGAAGATGTACTCTACCAAGCACTTGATTCATCAAATGATCCTGAAATATAACTGAAGTAGGTGAGAAGATGGCTTACACTACAAGCCAGTGATAAGTTTATTAATAGATAGTAAATTAAAGGGAAAACTGGGAACAATGGAAACCACAAATAGTGTCAATCCATGTATAATTTTACAACTCCCGTAACCAGTAATATAAATTGTCTGACTATTGGACAAAATAATACTACCTTCAATATAGGTTAATATATTAGATCCATGAATACCTTCATCCCCAATGATGTGCTCTAAGTCACTATATTCAATAACCTATGAGTTTGACTATTGGGATAGAAATTCCACTGGAGTATCTCCATGGATAATAGTGGTGCTTGATGATGACATATATTGTGTCATAAAAATGCATGTTGAAAAGGTGTCTCTGTTGCACAGGTGGTATATAATTGTGGTTGAAATTTTACAAATAGAACATCCAAGCTTAAATTAGGATATAGAAGAAATATACACATGTATGGTGGTGGGGAACTGTTGTGAATTTTGTGGTGTCATGTATTCACACCGAGAGAATCTACACAAATGAGGAAATCATTCTAGAGACATGTTAGACTAGAGGTCTTCCTGTAAGAAGGGGTAGTAAGAAGGAGTGTCACAAAAGAGGTTTGGCGCATGGGGGGTCGTTCTGGAGGTCGATGCATGAGAGGTGTGGGTGTAGATAGGGGATGATGGATAGGATGTCATGAAAGGAGGGGCAATGGGGAGGGAGGGGTAAAACCCCCTATGATATGATGTGGAAATGAAACTCGTACCTTAAAGTGAGGTAAGATGCTTAATTTATAGATGAAAAAATTATTACAATAGATAACCCACACTGATGAGGGATATAAATATTAAAAATATCTAATATCATAATACTCTTAACAATATATTTATAATTTTAATAATTTAAACTTAAATTAATAATAACTATAGTTAAATTTTACATACATGAGGATTTATTTCCTCATGGTTGAGGTAAGGTAAAGGGAACTGTTGTATGCTTATGTATGAGCAGTTGGGTGGGGATATGATAATCCGTTTTGAGGGAATCTATAAGACTCATTTTGGAAGATCTTGGGTCTTCATTTTATCTATTTATTTTATATTAGGTTATCATATGGAGACTCATCAAGTGACTTTTAATTTTGTGTCATATGACTGTATGGAATTACATGAATATTTATGGGCCTCATATATTCATTATTTATGATGGTTTGATTTATTTTTCACTGCTTGATTCTTTATTTGGTGATTGTTGTTATAATCATAGAGTGCATATGAGGCTATATGGGTCTTCGCCTCGGTAGTATGATTGTGTTGGAATAGAAAGTTATAATATAGCACCATCACATTTATTATATTTGATTTTGATACTCAAAAATATTGGTAGAAAGAAAAAATAGTTATCAAAACTTTAGAAGAAAACGTGTGTCTAGCCAGCACATTTTCATTGGAAATTCAAGTTACCATGTATTAAGGAATGAGATTTATATTTGATGGATTGTTGTTTGGTTGATTTTTAAGGTATATAATTTTCATGAGTTATGAATTATTTATCATCTCTTGATGACGGTAGGAAGATTGTGTGTTCATATATCATACATGGCATATAGGATTGTGACATTTTCATGATTTCAAGTGATAGTGATTTTATTTAAATTGATATGGTAAAATGGATTTAGATAAATAATTGAATCACTAAAAAATATAATTAATGATTTCTTGAATAAATTATTAGTGTTAAATTAATTAACTAAAATCAGTGAGTAAAATTTATTGGCTTAATTAATATATTATTGTGACTATTACATTTATATTGATGGGGTGTTGACTGAGGATTTATAAGCTTGTGATGTCTTGAGTATGGAATGATGAAAAATTTATCAATAATTGATTTAAAATAGAACATATTGGTGTGTGGTGTCTATATGGAATGAAAAGTTATTTTCATCCATGATTGATATTAATTTTTGGTGATTTGACTTTTGATGTTATAGAAATATGGAACCTAACAGGAGTGTTAAGGGACATCACGGGGGTAAAGACAAGCAGGGACCATATGTTTGAAGTGTTTCAAGATGGTGAAGTAAAGCATGCTCCACTAATATAAGTTCCTGGTTATCCAAATGATGTGCATCTTACAATGAGTAATACAAGGGTGTTGCAGGCCATAGAGAGGGTTATTCAAATGGATTTGAAGTAAGACAATAGCTGATATAACCTGTGATTTCCATGTGCAACATCCTTCGAGCTTCATGGGAAATATGGGACCATAAAGTGAAAAATAATATACATAGGGGATCTACAGGATCATTGAGCTGATTGATACTCCAAAAGACCATATGGTTAATCTTAATGTGTTTATATTTTAGGAATAAGAACAACACTGGATGACTTAGTACTATCTAAGAAGACTAAAGGGTTATTATGGGATGAATTTCAAAATATGTTTTATGATAAGTTTTATCCAATAAATCTAATATTAATAATTCTAAAAAGTTTATAGAACTTAAGAAAAAAAAGATAAGGTGGTTCTAAAATTTATTTTATGGTTTATTAACCTATTCAGTTTTTCAATAACATTGGGTGGAGATGAGGCAACAAATTCTCGATGGTTCAAGATCGTCTTGTGACCAACTCTTTGAGTTCAAATGAGTCTAGTGTTGTTAATTGGTGACCATGTTGTCTCCATGATGTGGATGAATTTTAAAAGTCCACCATGAAGACTTTAATCATGTGGTGGAATGGCGTGGTGTCTTGTGACTGTCCATGGAGGCCACAATCTTCTATTCTCCATGGAGATCCATGGAAGAAATTGTAGCAAGCTTCCATTTTTCCAAAAAACAAAAAAGGGAGGTTCATTCAGAGATTTTTTTGTTTGATTAAAAAGTTAACATTATCAAAGCCAATTTCCTCTCCCTTTTTTCCCTCACAATTCCACTTCTATCTCCAGGGGTGGGGTTCTTAAATTCATCATCAATATAACATATTAAAACCCTCAAAAACCTCCAATAATGAAAAATAATTGGGGGCAGTGGCCTCCATGTTACCTCAACCAAGTTGGGTACACTTCCTCTTCTATGATTATATCTATTGGTAAAATGAATCTCACATATGTGAAAATTGTGGAAACTATTAATTTGGAGGTTCCTTTAAAAAAATCTATGGGTGGTACCCCTTGACCCCATAGGGGGTTTTCCCCTATGTCCCCCTCTCACTAGCCAGGCAGTGAGACCCCCACCAAGTTAGTGGCACCCTTAGACTCCCACTACCATTTTTATCATCAAAATCAATAATTCAATATGCATTCATCTACTGATTTTTCTTCCTTTTGATTTATGCCTCATATGAACCCATTGTCACTGATTAACCTAGGGATGAGAATATGGACTAGAAAAATACTTTTTCATAATTTGTGTTAACATGATATTTAAATTATATTTTTTTCTAACTTCTAGTGTTATAATATTTTGTCTTGTTGTGGAATGACATAGTGCATTCAAGACATTGATTTATAGTTGTTCAATATTTTTTTACATCATATTTTTAATATTTTGATGCATTTGAGGAATTTATTTCAAATATGTTGTTAATTTTATAATTTTACATATATGTTTTTATGTGTGTTTTTGTATTTATATATATATACATATAATTTTTTTTCATCCCGCCATGGAATCTTCCATATCTAAAACACCATCCACCATACTTCCATGGTAGATTTTTGTCTCACAGTCGTAAGCCACCACCCACCATTGAAAACTGTGGATGGGGATTTTCTATCTAGGTAATTTATATAGGTAGTAAATAAATCACTCATCATAGAAAAGAATTTGGGAATTTATTAGAGAATCAATGTGATTTCATCATCATGGGATTTTGGAAGCGGGTCCTTGGCTGGCCGAATGAGGAGGTTTGAGGAAATTCACCAGGGTGGTGAGTGACCAGGAGGTTGGAGTATGAACTTTTCATTTCCACCATCTCGAGAAAAAACTCATTTTGGGTTTTATTAGTGTGGAAAAGAAAGTCATAACAATTCAATTTTTCCAAACAAGCCGAAGCAATGCCTCTCTTGTGGAAAATTGAGATAAATTCAATGTTTTTTCTGGATTGGTCTTTAAGGGGGTAGTGGATGAGGTTTTGTATCGACCCAAGAATCTCATGCTTAGAAAGGAGGACCTCAATAGGGTATCAGTTGGGTTTCTTCTAGGAGGACTAGTCATGGTATTTGGATAGGTTTGCATGGACCATATAATAATGGATTTGCTACTAAGGGTAGACAGGGAGCTCATGGTGAGGATCGTACGGTTGGTTCTTAACATCATTATATTGTGGAGAAGATTCCCATAAATAGAGATGGGGGATCTTCTACAGTGATAGGTATGATTCAAGAAAATTATATATTGTCTAGGTTCACTTGTTGACACTAGTGCATCACATTCCTTCATTTTTTCTCTTATTGTGTGAGATCATGATCTAGACATGGAATGGTTTCTGGGATGTTGAATGTTGACACTCTTCTAGGGAAAAGATCTTAGAAAATTTGGAGATGTTCAATACATTATTTCATTGAGTGACTATGGACATCTCTAGGGATTCATTATCTTGTAAATTACTACATTCAATGTGATCATGGCTACGGATTGGTAAAATATCTTCCTAGCATGCCTTGATTTCTATCGGTAATGAGTGATTTATTTTCCTCCTACGAGTGTATCCTACACTTTTTCTAGTAAAATGCATCTAAACACAAGTTAGGAAGGATTTTATGTAAATAATTATGGAACCATCACTTCATAGAGGGTATGTATGATTTTTGGATTAGTTGAAGTGGGTGATCGCCCTATTTCCCTTTGATTATTAACTACTTTAAAAAGGTATTGCTTAATGATTTCCTAGTTTTACCTCTATTGGAGTCTATTTCCCACATCAATCTTGGGTGTTTTTTCATCACTATAATTCTCTATAAATAAACTCCAAGGACTCTCTTAAGAGTTATCTTGGGTATTGGGTCCAACTCTTTATCATTTTACATGGTATTAGAGGAGGTTACCTTACCCTCCCACCCATATCACTTTTATCTCAGAGAAAACATATGATTTTTTCTATGGGGGATCCATGTTGAGGGATCCATAAGTCATCATCCATCACCCCTCACACCACCTCCATTGCATCACACTATGCGACGACTCCCATCTGCCTCATCCATACATGCCGCGCCACTTGAGATCCATGGATGGACCCCCTTCCTTATGTGATGGCTCCATATAAGCCACCCTTTTATGTGATTACCTTCCCCACTGTGATGGACTCCTAGTGTGACCTCTCATGGATGATGATATTCTTGTGAGACATTCCTCCCACATGACATCAATGACCGGATGCACGAACGACAGTCTCAAACCGAGTAGCCTCCCCACTTTGGCCAGACCCTGTGCTAGCTTCATTTCAGATCTAGTCTATCTTTAGATGATTGTGGTTTCCTAGGTCATCTTAGTTATTTCATATCCAAATCCATTAGCTCCTCTTTCTTAGAAGTCACTCCCTAGGAGTTTGGTGCTTCTGTTTTCCAGGAGGTTCACGGGATGAAATTTGCTCGAAGGATCCTCTTCATTCCATTCGAGATCTAATCCCTTCCTCATACACTTCCTCATCCCTCCTTATGACTCTTTGATCTCTAGAATTATATTGGTGGTGTTTCACCATCTATTCATCAGCTCGTAGATTCTATAGATGTTGGTTGGGATCAACCTTGATCCATCGCTTTTATCACCCCCTCTTAGAAAAAGGGGATAGTTGATTAGTCTTTCTATAGGACCCTACCTTTTTCTCCCCAAAAATCTATCACATATGATAGGTCTTCTTCTAGTTTCACCCAACCAGGCCTTGTTCCCATAGTTGGATGCATGTCCCATCACCATTTCTGGCTGGATGAATCTACCGTGGCCCCTGCACACAACTTCTGTTGTTCTTTTCTATAGGGTTTTTCAAATATTTTACTTTGTACATTACCTATCTTAATCCCATTTTCCCCCACCACACAATTTATATAATCCATCTATTCCTGGTGAACATCTGATCATAGTTTAGTAGTGTGTTGTTCCTACATGCATAGATGCTCATAACCCAGCTATTCATGCTGAGGCATGGTCAAACTATTCCTACTGGTGAATCCTCATTTTCGTTATTCTTTATAGTTCTACATAATGGGTGCTGGTATAGGGTTGGGACATATTTTTCAGTGACATCTTCCATCATCCATCATTTTCATCTCAATAGGGAGCTCTGATCACATGTGATTTCATTTTGTTTCATCTTTTTTTTTGTAGTCAATCTCGATATATCCAACTTTAGGGGGAGTGTTGTCATTGTTTCTTGTTTTCTTGTTTTTATTTGATTTGTTTTCTTTAATTATGTATCGAATCTAGGTAGACCATGTTTGAGGGGGACTATTGGATTATATATCCCATATAGGACTTGGGTGTTTTTTCATCATTACAATTGTCTATAAATAAACTCCAAGGCCTCTTTTAAGAGGTATTTTGGGTATTTGGTCTAAATATCTATCATTCTAAAACCTCCATAGAAAGTGGTTATGTTTACTATTGACTTGGTACTTGGTACCAAGATGATATCGATTCCTCTATAAAATGGATGATGCTGAGCTTTGGGAATTAAAGATTCAACTTGAGGACCTATTAAAGAAGGACAATATCAAACAAAGAACTTCCCATTGAGATGATATTAAACCCTTATTTTGAGTTTGATTGGATTTGTTGTTAGGAGGTCATTGGAAAAAAAATTAGAGTGTTGGACGCATTTGAATACATTTTTTTAGTTATTCAAGAAGTTAAATATGAAATTGTCATGAATCAACAATGTATCTGAATTTTGTTTTACATAGTTGACCATCTAATGACACTGAATTGACCATCCAATGTAATCAAAGTAATTGAGAATATCATATCATGGTTGAACATGGATTCCTATTTAGTCAACCATGAATGTCTTTATGTAGATTCTTTATTATGTATTGTTTATAATTTTCTCATGTAAGTAAATGCAGGAAATCCATTTACACATGATAAAATTATTTTATGTGGGTAAATTGTATTATTTGGTGATTGTTGTTGAGGAATAATTTGATCATGGGACACACTAGTGATGAAATATGTGTTAGGTGGTTGCAGGATTTTGTTTGTACATGCACTATAAGGGTTGATATTTTGGGACACATTGAATTCCACAAACATTTATACAATGATGAAAAGGGAATAAGTCTCTATATAAAACAAATATTAGGATTGTGAGAACATGGTCTGGTATACTACATAAGGAGATATTATTATGAGAATATTCAACCAATGATTCTAGAATGATACTTGGACATGTGGAGTGATCCTCTGAAGTTGGAGTATTACATAATACAAATGTATTGATCAATGTGGGAGAAAGATAAGTGAAAAAAACATAGAAGGATTTTAGATTTGTATGTTTATAGATTATTGAATATTTGAGTTTTATCTAGAGTGTGTATAACTGAATGAAGCTATGTTTCTAATTCAATATTTTATGGAAAAGGGAGATGAACATTATTTGATGATCAAATTAATTTGAAGAAGAAGAGATCATCCATAAAGCAGTGATACTGATTCACATACATTCAAGATGAAGAATATAGTCCATGGATATAATCTTCTGCAAAGGTCATTAATTTGGGCCTTAGGGCCTCAAAAAAGACAAAGAAGAAACCCAGGAAGACCACACAGAAGCATGACTAAAATAGGATTCAAAGAAAAATAGAAACCACTAGATAATAGCTAACCATATTTGAAGAATGAGAGGGTAAAAAAACGTCCATCAAGACTAGGAACTATACAACTTTGTATGGGGAAATTCTATATGATCATCCATACGATGTGGGGATCTAGGAACCTTCAAGATTCAAATGTTGGGGAGGGCCTATTTCAAGTGTGTCAGGTCTTGGGCCTTTAAGGTTATGTATTGGGCCTTGTGCTTTTAGGCCTTCAGGTTATGTATGGGCCTTGTTCCTTGGGTTTATGGGTCATGTAAGGGTTCCCCTTCAACCAATAAAAGGGGTATTATCCAAAATATATAAATAAATAAGGCTTTCAGGTTATTTGGATCAAAGGACACTAATACATTATTTATATGTTAAAGTGACCCACATAGGATGTTACTCAATGGGAGACAATGATCCACACCTAAATATTGTAATGTAATGCACCTAAGACCACCCTGAAACCTATCAATTATAGTTCACTATTGGATTCAAGCATGGTAGTAGAGATATGATCCTTTTCCTAGGATTAACCCCACATTGGGGTAAGCCAAGTAAATTATAGGACCAAGGCATATCTTCCACAACAATATCACCCTCTTTGCCTCATTCCCTTATGGTTTTGTTCTTCAATAAGGAAAAATATCCACTAGGAGGCTCATTGCTACCCTACCTATGAAAATGATTTGTGATAGTGAGGAGGAAACATGGGAATTCTATACCATTCTCAATGTCAATAGTATTTTCCATGATGGTGTCATGCCATTTATTTTTAAATTGGGGTAGCCATGGTTGTGCGGTATGTAGCCAAACCCTACCAAAACATCTAGTAGAGAAGACATTGGGAAGGGTTGTAAGTATCCTATAAATATTTCTCTCTCCAAGAAGTTTCAAAAATAATATTTGCAGCACATCTTATCCCATTAGTAATTGTGTGGTATTTTGTGAGGTTTTCTCCCAAAATATTCAAGAGAGAAAATTATAGTAGATATTCACTTTATAATTGTGAGGGATTGTGTAACCACTTTAACCCATAGTGAGATATTTCTATTTTCCCATGATTTTTTATCCCTTTCTTTTGGTGGGATTTCCACATCATATATATTGTCATTTATTTCGGAATTTTACACATTATTTTATCTCATAATTATCTCCTCACCAATGAGACAATCATTTTAAATCAAAAAATTGGTATTAGAGTAAGGTTTTGGCATGATGTTGTTCACTTTTTTAGATATTAACAATTCTTATAAATCTGAGTATGCTTTTTGATTGCAACTATGATTAATATATCACATCAAAAAAATTATTAATATTATTAAATACACCATTATGAAATAGAGGAGGTTATGGAAAAACGTCATGTCCAAATAACTGTGAAATTTGAGACCAATAAATTCAGAAAGAATAATTTCCATTGTGGAAAAGTAAGATGCCGGTAGTGCTGTAAAAGGATAATTACTGAAAATTTTCCAAAGAATAACATGTGTAACGATGGATAGTGGTTCTAGTGGATTTAAAAATCATGAAATAGACATAAATTACTTTTGTAAGTGGATATGTTCTAGTAAGTGAATCAGAAATGAGTACTGTAGGTAGACATCATTTGAACGATGCATGGATAATAGACTTGGGAGCAACATGGAACATGATATCTTGGTGGGAATGATTTGATCTGTATGAAACTATCCTAAATGGACTTACATACATAGTGAATGAAAAAACCTAGAAGATCATAGAGTTGGTAACATAAAATTTAATATGCATGATGGTATATTTTGAACCATCCAGGGAGTACGTTATGTGAAGTGCTTGAATAAGAACATATTTTCTTTGGGATAATTTAATGACATCGGATGTTAGACTCACACTAATAATGGAGTGATGAGAATTGTGAAGGGTTCTCTTATGGTGGTTAAGGAGGATTAGATCTCAAATAACCTATACATGCTTATGTGTGACACATACAAGGAGGTGTAAATGGTTGTCACATAAACTATCTTGATAGAAGCATTGATGTTGTTATGGAATTAGAATCTTGGTTATATATATAAATGAGTCCTAAAGATTCTTATTGACTATAATTTTTTGTCTATACTTGCATAGGTATCCTTACCATTTTGTCAGAATTTTTTTGAGAAAACAACAAAGGTTAAAGTTCAAGACGTCAACACAAATAAGTAAAGAGATCTTAGAGTTGATGCATTATGATGTTTGGAAAACACTTGTTATATCCCTAGGAGGAGAAATGAATATTTTATCCTTAATTGGTGATTATTCCAAGAGTTTTTGGGTGTATCAAGTCATGTGGAAATCATATGTTTCTAACATCTTCAAAACACTCAAAGCATGGAAGGAGCTTGAATCTGAAAATAAAATCAAGTGATTGCAGACTAAAAATGGTGGAAAATATACAAGAAAGGTGTTTGATACATTTTCTTAGATGAGAATGTATCAAGATATATTTCATAGTATCATGAACCCCTCAAATGAATGGAGTGGTAGAGTGTATGAATAGAACCCCATTGGATAGAACAAGGGTGATGTTGAAGACTGGAGTAATTTCCAAAACATTAGAGCATAAGCAGTGAATACTTCATGATATGTGATCAACCGATCTCCTTCAATGGTGATTAATCAAATAACATCGATTAATATGTGGACTTGTAAATTGTCTAACCATTATCAGTTACATACTTTTGAAAGTCCTATATATAAATTTTTTAATTACCTGAAAAGAGAAAATTTTGATTCAAGATCCAAAAATTGCGTCTTCTTGGGATACACTAATGGCATGAAGGGGTATCATTTTTGAGACTCCATTTCCAACAAACTTATCATCAAAAAATATTTTATTTTTTCAGAAGATAGGGTGAAAAATACAATTGATGGAGACTTATAGAAATAGAATAAAGAAATTACAACATTAAAAGTAGAGGAAAATATAAAGAAGAACTAGTTTCCCCTTAGGTATTACTGGAGAATGATGATCAAGTACCAGTGGATTCTTGATCACAATGGTCAACTTGGGAGAAAAAAGAAGTTGTATGGAACTCAAAATATGTCACTGAGAGTAATATTACTATAACAACCCATTATTTTCATACAAAAATATTAAATTTATTTAGATGAATATTCATTACATGATAATACTACCCATTCCATAATCATAAAGTTTTAGAGTCTTTAGAGATTTGATAATCTTATTATTTTATGAAAGATATTAAACATATCCCACAAAGAGCTTCCCACATAGTACTCTTATTTTGCATAACCTAACTAAACCTTTCTTCATCACCTGGGGAAGGAAATATAAGAATCGGTGAGCTCAGATGCTCAGTAAGTATAAAAATATGACATAACAATCTATGATCTTATTAAAAAATAAGATAAGAATAAAGTTATGTCATCATGAACATAACTTACGATGTTTATACCTTGTAGATATTTTCAATATTAGGTTCCTTCTAGCAGTTCGTTGGGTAATCAGTCCAAACCTCTTGTGTTTTACACTTACCAAATAATGGGAGGGGTTTATAACAATTATGGGTATTATTGTATTTTTAATTTTTTTAGTAAGTTAATTTTTATCAGGTGGTTAGTTTTTCTTTTGTGGGATATTAATTTTAGGGGAGGGTACTTTTTACAGAAATTTTTTTAGAAGGATGTTGGTAGGATCTATCCTATGCCCGAGGAAAGTGAAGTGTTCTAAAAGATTATCTAGAAGGTCCATGTAATTCTTCCTTGGTAGCATAATTGAAGTAGTAAGAGTAGTTTTTCTAGATGTATTCTATGGTATCTATTTTATAAAACTCTTACTCTAATCTATTTTCTATCAATTTTGTGCTTTTATTGAGAGTTTTCTTTTGAGAGATTTTGGGTTAAGTTCTTGAAAAAAATATATTGAACTTGTAAATACCACTCTATGACCACATGTATGGAGAGTTAGATTGAAATTGTGGAAATGAAGGTTGCTGATATGAAGTATACTATATCAAACAAAGAGACTTATGTTTTAGATCTACGATCAGAATTATGGGAGACCCTAGCAGTAATGCCACAACTTGATAGTGGGAAGGAAGAAAGTGTTGTTCATAATGACAGAAAGGGGAAGTCAACTGATGGATATGGATGTGGTACTCAGATATAGGAAGGAATAGAGAGGACATGGAGAGGTTTGATAATAGAAGTGATTATCGAATAAAAGGAAGTGAAGAGTTATGTGTGGTCTCAATTATAGTAGAAATTCTGGTATTCTCTGGAGAGTATTGGATATCATAGATCAATTGTGTTGAGACATACTTCTTGATTCACCAAACAATAGATGATTTGAAGGTTCCAATAGAACAAATATGTATGCAAGGAGTAGTTCATTACTGGATGATCTATTGAAAGAAAACCAATACTTAAATAGATTGGATTCATCTCAAAGAGGATATTCTTGGCCAATATAGCAGTGTGGAAGAAGAAGATCTTGTGATCTACTTTAATAGGATTCAGCTAGTGGAAATAGTGGAGGAATATATTGATGACTTTGAGTAGTTATCTATGTAGATTATAGAATTAACATAGTACTAGTACATGAATCGATTAATAATTGGACTAATACCTAAAATTTTAAGTTCTATGTTTACACTTGAATCTCTCAGCAAGGCCTGAATTCTTACCTTTCCCAAAACGGTTGATAGTGAGCTTAAAGTTAAAGGAATTGTAAAGTATCTAGATCCATGAAGTATGAAGATTAGTTCTGTAGGATCTAAGTGAGGATGTAATTCAATGGAAATCATGTTTGTGCCTATAGAAGAAGGGAATAAAAGGGAAAATAGGGGAAACTATGAACCTCATAGGAGGGGAGTTTGTAATTTATGAAGATAAAATTTTAATAGAGGAAAGAAAAGGGTCTGTTATACTTGTAGGAAAAAGTTTAATAATTGGAACTGATATCCAAAAAAGGGTTTTAAATTGATGGTTTTGGAATATGTGTATCCCATGGAAGAGGGAGAGGAATATATTGATGAAATAATAGAGAAAGATCGAATTATAGGGGACATTTTAGAAATGGATATTTTTTTAAAAAATATCCAACGAGTTTAAAGGAAAGATGGTTGGGAATACTAATTCTATGTTGGTGGAAGGAAATATAGAAGGGTTACCAAGGATGATTTTGGTGGATAGTGGTGCTAATTAAATTTTTATTTCAAAACAAAAATATAAATCTCTTACAATATGAATTTTGGAGAATAATCCATTTATTATCAGAATGGGAGATAGGCATCGAGTAGGTTCCAATGTTTTTTACAGGTCCATGAAAGTAGATTTGGGAGAAGTGTAAGTAGAAATTTGTGCTTATGTTTTTGATACCTCCAGAGAAGATATAGTAATGGGAATATCAATGATGGAATCTTTGGGTTTTTTACTATGCATTGGATGAACATGACCATGTAATTTTTTTGGAAAGGGGGTAATGTTTTGATTCATGGGGTCAGTCAAGCACAAGGTTTACCTAGAGAATTAAAACAATACTTGGGAGAAGATAAATGTAAGTATAAGGTTTTTAGTAGATTAGTGTAGGAGGATTGGGCTTGGAAGATGGAGAATTAAGTCCATCTCAACATTTTAAGCTACATGGGATGTTTCTCCAGTACAAAATAATCATTGAGATATCCACTTGATTTTCGCCCAAGAGGGAAACTGATTATGCCATCATATTAAAAGTAAGGGAATATCCAGTCAATATCTAACCTTATAAATACACATTTCATATAAAAAGTAGTTATAAAAATAGTTTTTAGAGTTGTTAGAATAGGGTTACATCTATCATAGTACTAGTCCGTATTCAAGTTCTATAATTATGGTTAGTAAGAATGATAGAGGGTGGAGGATGTCTGTAGATTACCATAAATTAAATAAGATGATAGTGCCTGATAGGTTTCCTATTCTCGTGATAGAAGAGTTGATGGATGAGATACATGGGGAAAAATATTTTACTAAGATATATTTGAAATATGGTTTTCATCAAGTGATAATGATGGAATAAGATATATAGAAAAATAATTTCTGAACTCATGAGGGGAATTAAAAATACTCAGTAATTCCATTCGAATTAATGAATCCCCCAGCCACTTTTCTAGCTATAATGAACGATGTTCTTTGGACTTTGATGCACCAGTGGGTATTAGTGTTATTTGATGATATACTATTTTACAGTGAAAAGTGGGAAGAAAATTTGGGAAAAATGTTTTCAGTACTAAAATTTATGAAGGAGATTGCATTGATTTCCAATGAAAATAAGTGTTTTTTATGGAAGAATCAGTAGAGTACTTGGGAATCATTATTTTAAAATATGGAGTGCCAATTGATTCTAAGAAAATTGAGGCTATTAAGCAGTGGAGTGTTCGGAAAAATGTGAAAGAAGTTAGAGGGTTTTTGGGCCTAATAGGTTATTATCATAAATTTATAAGGGACTATGGGAAAATATCAAGGCCTTTAATGGTGTTGACAAATAAAAATAGATTCAGGTGGTTTTTCAAAGTTGAAGAAGAATTTTAAAAATTAAAGGATAGTATGAATTTTTCTTCTATATTAGGAATTCTATATTTTTCTAAAGGTTTTATAATAGAATGTGATACTTCACGTTCTGGTTTAAAGAATGTATTGCTACAATAGGGGAAACCACTTTCTTATTTTAGAAAGGAATTATGATATGATAATTTGGATAAATTCTATTTATGAAAAGGAAATTAAGTAATTAGTGTTATCTATTAAGTATTGGAAAAAATATCTAATGGGATGAAAATTTAATGTTTATACAGATCATCAAAGTATCAATTAATTGTTAAATCAGGGGATAATATTAATAGGCCAATATTATTATCACAAAAAACTTTTAGGTTATGATTTTTTAGTTATTTATAAACCAAAATGGAAAAATAATCTAGATGATGATTTATTAAGGGAAAATGTTAGAGAAAACATGGATATGTCTATTTCTTAACCTAGTTGGGAAGAAATTAAACTGGTAAAATAGGATATACTTCAAGATGATAGGATGAAATAGTTGATGGAAACCTTGAAATAGGACAAGGAATCCAGGCTTGATTACACCTATCTAGATGGTATGTTGTGTTACAAAAAAAAATAGTTTTTTCCCCAAAAATGGTTTTAATTCCAAAACTACTATATTTAATGCATTAATCTCCTACAGGAGGACATTTAGGGTATTTAAAGAATTATAAATGTATTTAAAATGGATTTTTTTGGGATAGAATTACTCAGGGAGTACACCAGTTTGGCATAGATTGCATTGTATTCCCAAAAATAAATATATGGTGATTAGTCCAATAGGCTTGATTCAATTACTTCTAATACCTGACTTAATTTAGGAAGAATTGTCCATGGATTTTGTGTCAGGACTTTTTAAATCATATGGATTTGAAGTAATTCTAGTGGTAATGGATAGATTGAGTATGTATCGACACATTATTCCACTAAAGAACCCTTATATAGAATTTTTTTTGTTGAAGTGTTTATGAATGAAGTAGTACATTTACATGGAGTTCCCAAAAGAAGTATTCAATGATAAAGATCCTTTATTTACCTGCTTATTTTGGAAGGATTTTTTTATTTTTCAAGAAACACTTTTGTAAATGAGTAATTCTTATCACCCTCAATTTGACGGTCAGATGGAGGATTTAAATAGGTTTTTGGGGACTTATTTGTGGTGTTTATCCTCAGATTATCCAAAGTATTTGGTTATATGGATATCTTGGGTAGAGTACTATTACAATACATCTTTTCGTACATCTATAGAGAAAACACCATTTGAGATCATCCATAGATGTAAGAAATTACATATTATTCATTATTCTAAGGGAGAGGCAGCAGTCAAAGAATTTTATATAGTTCTTTTTGACAACAATGAAGATTTGAAAGAGCTCTAAGAAAACCTACAACATGAAATGAAACTTATGGTAAAATACGAAAACTGGAATTGAAGGGAGTTAGAATTTAAAATTGGTTATTTGGTATGGGTTAAGTTGTGGCCAAATAGTCCTTAAAAAACAAAATTAATCCAAAGTTGGATTCCATGAATTATGGACCATATGAAGTAAAGAGATAGGTTGGTTCTGTTTTCTACATACTTAAACATCCAGCTAATACCATATTAAATTCAGTATTTCACATGTCTCTATTGAAAGCTACAAGTGGTGTCCTACCATTAGATACATTTACACCAATTGATTTTACTGAGAAATAGGATTATTCGAGGGTAGTTTTAGAAGAATTAATTCAAGGTAAAACATTACAATGGATTATAAAATGGCATGACATATCTTAATAATATTATACTTGGGGGGATGAGAGGGTGATACAAGCACAATTTCATCATTTTCACCTTGGGGACAGGGTAATTTTTTAGGAAGGAGGTATTGATGGAGCTGTGAGAGAGGAGTGTCCTTACAACAACCAGTTGGGTAATAAGATCATACCTCTTATGTTTTATACTTACCAGTGAAGGGGAGGGATTCATAAGTGTCATGGGTAATTTGTTTTTGGGTTTTTAGTTAGATAGTTAGTTTTTCATGGGTAGATAGTTTTTCTAGAGTGGGATATTAATTGGAGGGGAGGGTACATTATGTGGGTATTTTTTTATAAGGTAGTTGGTATGCTCTAACCTAATCCTGAGGTGAGTGAATTCTTTAAGGATATTATCCTGAATGTTCATGTATTTATTCCTTGGTAGCATAATTGATGCATTAAGAGATTTCTTTCAAGAAGTTTTCTTCTATTTATTTCTTCTAAAACTATTACTCTCATATATTTTCTATAAATATCCAACCTTTCATAGATTTTAAATATGATTTATGTCATACACATTATCATTTCTGAAAACATGGGCAATAAGAGTGAAAAATAATCATAAACCAATCATGATCCATAATATCATTTCATAAAATATTGTCACCATCATAAATATAAAAAACCATTTCATAGGTTATGGTTAACTATCATGAACATCAATATAGTGGATTAGGACACACATGTTTTCTATAGTGGATCAGGATGAACCTATTTACCATACAGGATCAAGCCTATCAACTTATTTCCCATTATTATCTTAGGAGATATAATGCTTTACCTAATGAATTGGAGGGAGATACAGGTCACACCCATTTTTTTAAAGGTTGAGGATGAAGCCTCAATTTATTATTAATGAAAAAGACCTCTTTATGTCTGGGTAGAGGGAGACCCATTATATAGCTTGAAGGCCCAAGGCCAAGTGTACTGAATACAAGGCATGGAAGCCCATTTTTTCCCAAAGGACCCCTCAGTGAATAACAACACTACAGTACCCATGATGGTATAGTGGCTTCTATAATACTGTCACCGCTACAGTACCCTAGAACAGTGCCTCCGCCACTATAGTGCCATTACTCCAATAGTTCCTCCACTACTAAAGTGCTGCTACAGTGCCCTGCTATAGTACCCAGAAATTTGTCCCTACCCAGATTTGATCCTGGGTCTTTTTGGATTCCAAGAAGGTCACACGCATCATATAATCAAAACTATACATATATATTCCTTAAGAACATAAATCATTCATCATATGATAACTCATGAAAATAAATGGATTTCATAAATATTTTATCATAGCCTAACCCATTGAAAAAAATTGGTTTCATAAATATGATGTCATCATAAATAGAAAACAACCATAAAAATAATAAATATAATATCCTTAAAAAATATCCATAATAAAGCATAAGTAATATAAAAAAATTTCCTAGATAGAGAATAATTTTGAGAGATCAAATGATATAATTCTTGAAAAAACAGAAAAATTCCATGATCAAATCATTTGATTTTAAAGAGCCTAAAAATTATATAGAAAAAACTTATTTGAAAATAAAATTATATGTTTGTGAAGGAAACATTAAAAAATTAAGGCATCATGATGGTGAAAAATACACCCATGCCCTATAAGTGAAAAAACATTCCTTTTGTACTTTTTTCAGATAATTCACAAAGAGAATCATTCCGAAAATGATAAAAAGGTACCTTTAGAACCATTTTGTAAAAAGAAAAACATGAATAAAAATGACTTTAAACAAATCATTAGAAAATATTAAAAACATTTTTGGAAACAATTTTAGAAAACATGGACTTAGAATAAAAATAGAGTGTTAGGGGAAATTATTAAAAGATAATTTTTAAAAGATAGTCCCTTATAAATATCATATCATTGAAGTGATAATTAATAAAATAAATCAATTAAGTGTATTATTTTTAAATCCACATAAAAAAGTGGAAATAAAACAAAAGAAAATAAAAATTCATCTCAGACATAATCATAACATGGAATAATCAATGAAGTATAAGTTTAACCCAATGAATGTAAATCGAGTTAAGAAATACCTTACCACTTTGTAATCAATCGAATCTTATGCCACATAAAAGTAATAATTATCAAATAAAATAATGGATTACAAGAAGAAAATGAGATTCATGATATGATATATCAAAGGAAAGTATATACATGAAACAAAAGAAATAAGTGATTAATAGGATATACATCCCAAAAAATTAAAAGTGATATGAGAAACCCTTACCACATGCATCCCTTTAATTTTGTGTTCTTTAACCTCTTCTAGAATATCACCACCTTGAACGACCACTTAAGGAAGTTTGAATTGGTATTTAGGTGATACCAGAAACACTGGGATGTGGGGAGAGTGGGAGGAAATGGTTTTATAAATATTTGAATATCTTTAAGTAATTTTAAGAGAAAGGGGGTAGTTATTGGTGTTATTTATACATGAAGAGGGGTAGTTTTAAGTGATTAAATAATGATTATTTTATATTTAAATCCAACCACATTTGGGTGGCATTAATTCCAATGGATTTGGATGATAATTAATTTTTTAAAGGATTATTAAGGTTTATAAACACATAAACCACCCATTTAATGATGTACTTTATATATATTTTAATCTTTTACCTTTTAACATTAACCCACTACATTAATTTACCCATACCATGATAAACTTTTTTTCCATGGTAAATTTTTTATGCATAAAAATTAAAATGAATTTATAAACTAATTTTTACCTCCTTATTCCAAATATGGAATCTATTTTTAAACTTTTAAAACACCAATTCTTTAAAATTAAATTTAAAATTAAACTGTCAAAAACGAACCAAAAAATCGTTTCTTTGGAAAAATGTGTTTTTATGCCCAAAAATTTACTCATACCAAAATAAGGTATAAATATTATTTAAATGTAATTAATTAGATCATATCTCGATAAAAAGTACTTAATATTATTTGAGATCAATATAAAATCATAAAATTATTTAGAAATATAAAAAAATGGGGGTTTTCTAAAAATCAGTATTTTTTGCTTTTTACTGAAAAATTAAAATTTTATAAAAATACTCAAAAACTAAACCTAAGATAAATTTGAAATAGTGAATCCAAAAAATATTTTCATTTTATGAAATAAATTTTATAAAAGTTTAAAAAATTAATTATATTTCGTTTCTCATAGAAAGCAATAAAAATCATTTTTGGAAGAAAACATATATTCGAAGAATAAAATGATTTTACTAAAAATAATGGGATTATTCAGAAAGAATAAGTTAATACATTAAAAATTAGTTGGAAAATTATATATTTCATAATGTTGTTAAAATTATTCATTCCCTCCAATTTAATGGTCATGTTATAATGTTCTTGTTAAAATAATAATATTTTGGAGTTTTTTTAAAGTTTGATGTTCTCTAAAAACTATCGAAGAGATTAAATTTATTTAAAAAGAGACATTCCATTTAATCTTATGGTGTTACATTATACCCCCTTAAACATATTTGGATACCTATACCTCATCACATCCTTAGGTTCGCATGTAGATCCCTCAAATTGGTGATTTTTCCAAAAAAAAATTAACCAGTTAAGTGGTTTTGTTTTATAGTACTTTATTTCTATGATCCATAATCTCTATTAGTTATTCTTCATAAGAAATATCTTACCCCCAAATTTATGACCTCTGTTTTTAGTAAATTTAAAGGATCATGTATATACTTCCTCAGAAAATATACAAGGAACACATCATCAACATGAGAGGTATTTAGAGGAAGTTCCAAATGATAAGCTACTATCCTGGTATGATCAAGTATTTCAAAGGGACCAACATACCTAGGGTTTAGTTTTACCATATTTCTTCCACTAATAAATTCATATAAATACTTTATCACCAACATCAAATTCTATATCTCGTTGATGATTATACATTAAATTATGTTTTTTCTGTCCTTATGTGTTTTTTAATTACTCTAACCTTATTTTCACCCCATTAGCCAACTCAAGTCCCAGAAACATTCTTTCTAAAACTTCTTTCCAGTACATTGGAGTTCTACCCTTCCTTTCATAAAATGTTTTATAAGTAACCATCATAATTCTCAAGTAAAAGCTGTTATTTCAAGAAAACCTAACTAGAAGTGGTGTTGACCCTAATCACCTATGAAATCCATAGAATAATATTTTAGTATATCATTTAGAGTTTAAACTATTCTCTGAAACTGAAAATCTTTCTTAAGTTTGATACATAGTGATAAAGCTCAACTCTATATCAAGATATTATTTAGGACTTTACCAAAACTTCTTAGTAAAACTCAGATCCCAATCATATATAACTGAATATGGAAATCCATGCAACTTTACCACTTTTTTAATATATATTCTGGAAAGTTGATCTCGAGAGAAATATTCTATGAATGATGTGTGCTAACTTAAAATATTGATTAACTACAACCCATAATTACCTCAATAGCAAAAATAAGATAAACCCTAAAGGTTATAAATACTTTAATCATATGTCCGTAAAGTGTAAAGGAATTCCTCTTTGAATATATTTGTCACATATACAAAAAAAGGGTTGTATTTCCAAATATGTCTCTTAATATTGAAAAACTTAAATCATGTTAAAACCTCAAAAAGGGTGTCAACATGTAGACCCATGATGTTATCCATAACTATTATATTAATCTTACATGGATACATATACACTTTCAAAAGATAATGCACCTTTTATTCGTTATAAAATATATTATATTATACAAAAGATAGTTTTATTTCAAGCTTATGTTCATCCTTTTATTTTTAAAATGTAATTTCATTATTCCAAAATACATGTAAAAATAGATAATCACATTAAATTTCTCCTACGGATGAAAAATAAGATATCAAAAAAAATCAAACAAGAAACTCCCAACTAAGGAGGCTAGAATAAGGGTTCCATAATTTTCATGATTCACTTCATCAATTGTGATTCCATAATCTTTCCCTTTTCCATTTTTCTTCATAGGTTGTTGTGGCTTATCATCCACATTACTCCTTGTATTGGGACATTTATTTTCATATGTACACATTCCTTTCACAAGAAACACTATAGTATGGGTGGCTCATTAGTTGGAATCCTATTTTCCATTATAATAACCATCCCATTAATTTCATTTCAACATTCAATAAATTTATATACCACCATTCCACATTTAAATCAGGTACTTATTCCTTTAAAACACTTCCATTGATGTTTCTTCCCACATTTCTGACATTCATATGACTAAAATATATTTTTACTATGTTATTTATTCAAGTTTTCGTGAGACTTGATATTTATTTTATTATAAAAAATGGGAAATAGTGGGAATATTCAATTTCCATTTGTAACATATTGTTAGTAAATTTTTAGGCATTCTTAAACACTTCTTTTTATTGAGCATTGGTTGGGTTTTGTTTGGGGTTGATTCGAGTGGAATTCTGAAAATTTTGGCATTTTTTTGGGTTGTTACATAGTTAGTGTAGGATTGGTGCATAGCTTCCCAAACTATGTGCCCAATCAAGAAAATTGTGGAAATATAGGCAGTGAAATTTCATATGTTTTGTTCATGGTCAGTAAGTTGTGTTCCCCCTCATAATAAATTGTGTGCCCTTTCCCAAGAAATCGTGCAGACAGGTTTTTCTTTAATCCTATTTTTTATTAAAAATTCTCAAAGCCCCCATTATAAGTCCCCAAACAGACCTCCTTCAACCCAAATCATTTTATCCCAACATTATATCTCTGATTAAGGATTATTATCCCCTAATATCCCTCTAATAAGAAATATGGATATTGAGGAATTCTCTTCAATCTTTTCACGTTTAATTTCCTCATCCTGATCTAGATCTCCTATGACCTCCATTCTTCTATATAGGGTTATATGAATCCTTATACTTGATTGGGGATATAATAACCTATATTATGGATCAAAACCTAGGTTTTATTTTGGTTTCTCCTTGTTTCTGTTTTTATCATTCTTCCATGGAAAACCAGATTAGGGTTTGACACTCCTAGATCTAGAGACTCTGAGGTATGTGGTTCTATTATGATGCAAAAATTATATTTACATTAATTCCATTTTTTTAATTTCAATTTTTTAAATTAAATTATTTTTTTGGTTTTTATTACATATCTTTCAATTTTTTTTGAAACAAACATTTTGTTTAATTAGGGTTTTCAGGAAAAATGGGTCTTTGTTATGAAATAGGAAAACACCAATTCCATTAATTTTTTTGTGTATGTTTGTGGAACTTATTGAGAGTTAAATTTTTTAATTTAAATTTTGTATTTGATGTAAATTGATTAATTTAAATTGTTAAATTTAATTGTAAAAATGTTTTGATGAAAATTTGTAAAAACCCCCAATTCCAATGAATTAAGGTTTTGTGATAAAATGGATGGAATTGTATAAAATTAAATTGTTGGATTTAATTGTGAAAAGGATTTTGAAATTCCATGAATTCGTTTCAAACCCATATTTGTGAATAATGTATTAAAAATGTTTTGATGTAAACCTTATGGTTTCATCTTGGTAAAGAGTCATGTTTTTTTATTAAAACCCCATTATGGGTTTTAAATAGAAAATTGGAATATTTGAAATGGAGAATGCGTTTTTATTTTATTTTTAAAATTCTTGAAATATATTTATCATCATTGATTTTTAAATGATCATATTCAAGCCTTAGGTGGTTAGTGGGTTATTTTGGGTGGCACATTATGACTTACAATGTTTTAAAACATTATATAATCACATCATCATTCATGAGGCAATGATGATGAGTGTCTATTTTCTTAGTCTCAAAGGGGAGGATGTAAATACTTGTTGTTTCATAGTTTTCTATCCCTATAGCCTATAAATATTGTAACTAATTATAACATGACCATGCATCTCAGTTTTTAGTTGTTTTAAATGCATATATACCATTTTTAAAAACTATTTTATATGCATTGAGAATTTAAATAAACTATTTTATATCAATATGTTTATTTAATCCATTTTTTGAAAAGTGTTCTTTGTGTAAAGAACTATTTGATTAATGATAAATTCAATAAATTTAAATATATTTCCCTTATTTGAAATGTGAATCATGAATTGTTAAATGTATTTACATCCTTCAAGTTATAAATCATGTTTTTTTAAATGATTTTGATACTCCAAACATGTTTAATTAAAAATTGAAAGCACATTATTGGGTAATTTGATATTAGAATATCTTAATGTAACCCTTGGGTGTTATCCTGCTATGATTTGGATCACACCATACTTGTGCCTTGGGGTGTTTGTAGATTATCTCCTTCTACATTTGAGAAAGGGATAAGGATCACTTGGAGTGGATCCAATTGTCGAACCATGGACTTAGTGAGTTGTGTCCTTTGGGACTTTGGATATTTTACCTACTTTTAGTACTTTGGTTTTAGTTATTTGGGATTTAATTCTGGTTTGAATTTTGGTACATTACTCATAGAGGAGTTTCTTTTGTTTAGGAATATTTCATTGTCTCTGTTACTTCTGAAATGTTTATGGAAAAAACCATTCTAACATTCAGCTTGTATGATTCCTAGTTCTTATAGATGACTCATGGGGATTGGGAATTCCCTTCTGGATATTCCAAGACCATCTCAGTTATCAGGTTACCAAGGTACCTATGTTGGTTCATGAAAAATTAGTATCAGATCTCTAGGTTGGGATTTCATCTTGAAGTCAGTATGCATTTGTGAAATCTTGTCAGAACATAAGAGGTAGTTTTGATTGAGTTCCTAACAATCTCTCACCGTAATAAACCTTAAGTCACCAGGGGTGGTTAGGGAAAGATGTATTGAGGATTAGTTTTTGTCTTTTCCATATTTTAATTTGGATAAATTGAAATCCAAATATTTTTTTTCTATCAGTTGGGATTAATATCCTTTATTAAAATGATTGAGCATAAATATGATGTCTTCCCTATTGTACAGTGATGTTGTGTGGCATCATGCCTCCAAGAAGATGTTCAAATCAGATCCAGGAGGAAGCTGCTGCAGAACCTCATCATGTGAATCCCATTGTCGACCAAAACTAGGTAGAGGTGATTGTGCACCCAATCCATGCTCTGGGATAGGCACCACCTCTGGTTCCCATTCAGGCTTCAGTTGTGGAACCTCATAGGGAAAATATAAATATTACTTCTCAAGAGTTTCTTCCCCAAAACCATGCACCGTTCAAAGGAATAGATGATCCTCAAGAGTCTAAGGAGTTGTTGAGTGGAATGGAGTGTTTGTTTGGGTTCTTGGATAAGACTGATGAAATCAAAGTGAAGTGTACCACATTCTTGTTGAAAGGACTGAGATGGAGATGTAGGGACACTATGGTTAAGGTTAATAAACATGATGGATTATAGTGGATGGAATTAAAAGGTTTTTTTACTGAATAGTTCTATCCATAGTTGATGTTGTTATCTAAGCCTACGGATTTTTTTAAACATGAGATGGTTGATAGGGCCAGAAAAAAGTATGAAAAAAAAATTGATGAGCTCATGAATTTATCACATTATATTGTATTGAATGAGAATATGAAGTATAAAAGGATAGAATTGTAACTTCATTAAGATATTAATTCTAAGGTGTTCTTTTTGAAGATTTCTTTTTATAATGATGTACTGGATAGAGCATTGATGGTTGAGATGGACCTAGCTAGAAATTCAGGGTTATTGGGAGTTTCTTTTTCTCCCAGTGGCAGCGTGAGTTCCTTCAAGGTGAAATGGAAGCATGATGATTATCAAAGAATTTCTCACCAATAGGGTCATTCAATACCTCATGTAGTACCAAGAATAGGTCTATTGATTTTCTACTAGTGTGGAAAGGTAGGCAACTCAAAGTGGGTATGCACTGAGGCATGTAAGAATTGTGGTTCCTACAGGAGTATAGAGCACTTACATATATTCTTCCAAGTGTATTCTACTCCACATAGTGGAACGAGATCATCTGATCCTCCTAAAACTATGGGGAAATAAAATGCTTCACGTACAAAAGGGTTCATTCCATAGGCATCCAAAATAAAGCTTTTTCACGTAGTGGAAGAGTCTTAATAGGAATAAGATACTGGTGAAGTGACCATGAGAGGTACCATTACTATAGCTTCATCATTAGCGACTTCTCTATTTGATACTGGTGCATCTCATTTATTTATTTCAACCCATATTGTTAATCTTATTAACCTTCATACAAATATTTTATCTTATGTTATGGATATTACTACACCCATTGGTGCGACGAGAGTGTCGGGTCTCTATAGTACATATTGTGTATTCTCTCTATTATATGTCAATATTGCTTAGAGTTTTTTGTTCCTCGACAATAAACTTCTTGATATCATTTTCAAAATGGATTAACTCATTTACAATAAATCCCAAATTGTCTTTTTATCTTCGACGTGTCTCTTTTACTACACCTAGTGGTGTATGTTATGTCTTCTAAGAAGAATTATACCCAAGTTCAAATAGATTTTTACCTTAATATTTAAAGATTGGTAAAGTAATATCATTTTTACTTTGATATATAGAAAGAATATTTGAGTGGTGATCCCCCCCAGTCATCATTTTATGACTTTTCCGGTATTCCATTGGTAAGGTAGGTTAAGTTTTTTATTGGATTGATACTTGGTACTCAACCAATATTAATTCCCTCTTACCGCATGAAAATAGATGAGCTAAAAGATCTAATACCCCAGTTGGAAGATCTTATTTAGAAAGGATTTATATACCTAAGTGTGTTACCTTGGGAAGAACTAGTTCTCTTTTCTATGAAATATGATGGTTCACTTTTCCTGTGTGTTGATTACAAAAAGATTAATCAAGTGATAGTAAAGAAAAATTATATGTTCCCATGGATTGATGATCTGTTACATCAGTTGAATGTAGCGAATTGGTTCTCAAAGATTGAACTTCACTCTGGCAACCTTTAATTGAGGATAAAGGAATCTAACATTTAGAAAACTATTTTCAGATTAGGTACAACCATTATGAGTACCTTGTTATACCCTTTGGTCTAACAAATTCTCCTATAGTTTTCATGGATTTAATGAATAGTATTTTCCATGATTATCTAGATACTTTCATGGTTTTATTTTTGGATGACATCCTTGTTTACTCTATATCCGAGGAGGGCCATTTTCCTCATCTAAGAATAGTTCCAAGTCTACTAAGAAATCACCAAATTTATACCAAGAATTTTAAATGTGATTTCTGGATCTGGGAAGTGAAATTCTTGGGACACATGGTGTGAGAACATGGTATTTCAGTTTACCCTAAGAAGTTGAAAGCTTTTAAGACATGGGAACAACCATGGAATTTTTTTGAGATTTGGAGATTTTTTACTCTAGTTGGTAATTATCGTTGGTTTTTTAAGGAATTATCAAAATTTTCTTCTCTAATGACTATACTAATTCAAAAGGGTGTGAAGTTTGATTGGGATGATAAATGTTAGATTTATTTTGTTGGGAGGAAATTACTTTTGAATACTATGCCAATGTTGACTCTTCCCGAGGATGGGTAGGGATATGTGGTCTTCTATGATGCATCAGGTTCAATTTTGGGATATGTTATTATACATGGTGACTATGTTTTTACCTATGTATCTTGTCATCTTAGGCCATATAGGAATAATTATCTGACCAATGATCTTTAACCTGTAGCTATGATGCACGTTCTTAAGTATTGTAAGTAGTACCTTTATCGAGAAAGGTTTAATGTTTATTCAGACCACAAGAGAATGAGTTATATCTTCTATCAAAAATAGTTGAATCCCTACAAGAGGCAGTGGGTGGAATACATAAAATATTTCAACTTTGAAATCACCTATACCCCCAAATAAAGGGAATATCGTTACTAATTATTTGAGAATGAAACATCCAACTAAGGTGGTGAAAGAATCTTTAGAAGAGTATAATTTGATGGATCTTGTTTCACAGTTTCATATTTGATATCAGGGGAAAGGGGTTGAGGTTTCTTTAACTAGCGTTCTTTTGAAAACCTCTCTTCTCGAATTAATTCTTCAGGATCATCACCTTGATAGTTAGTTTTGTACCATTAGAGACTCACTTTATGGTGGGGAGATAGTTTCCAAGTGGACGTTCTCCAAAGAGGGAATTCTATGATATCCGAATCATTTTGTGTTACTGTCTTTAGTAAGGAAATTTGTGATGTGGGATTTCCATAGTTCCTAGTGGGAAGTGCACCTAGGAACCACAAAGATTTTCTATGACATGTAGTGGAGTTTTTTGTGTCTAGTTATGAGACATGGCATTGTTGAGTTTGTATTTCATTCTTATACATGCCAGTAGGTGAAGTGAAAACCCCATAAGCCTTCAAGTTTTTTACAGCCACTTCTATTCACTACATAGAATTAGGATGAAATCTCTATAGACTTTTTTCTTGGGTTTCCATGTACACAAATAATAAAGAATTTGATATGGTTTTTGATTGATCAGATGATAAAATCAGCTCAATTTATAATCATTTGTGATTCAACCAATGTTGAGAAGTTGGAAAATCTCTATGTGAAAGTGATTGTTCATTTGTAGGGAGTTACATTTGCTATAATTTTTTATATGGATCCTCGGTTCACTTATCATTTTTTAAGAGGCCTTCAAGAGGAACTGGGATCTCAAATTTGTTTGAGTATGATATACCATCCACAGTCGGATGGCTAGACAGTAAGAGATATACAGATCCTTGAGTATATTACCTACACTTGTGTTCATGAATTTGGTGGTTCTTGGAAAAATCATTTGTGGATGATTGAGTTTTATGATAATAATAGTTACCAATCTAGGATCAGTACATCTCCTTTTGAGTCCTTTTATGGTTGGACTTATAGATCTTTGTTGTGTTGGTCGTAGATTGGTAAAAGTTCCTCAGTCATACCAAGTTTGGTTCAAGAGATAACAAAAAATATTCAGTAGATTCATTAGAGAATGTTGATGGAATAGAGATGATATAATTCTTAGGTCGATCATCAACCTAGACATTTGGAATTCTCAATTGGTGAACATGTGTTATTGAAATTTTCACCCTAGTAGCGTCATTGATGGTTTGGGAGGAACATGAAACTTTTTCTTCATTTTTTAGGAACTTTAAAGGTTTTTGAGATGATGGGGAAAATTTCACAACATTTAGAACTTACACTGCAGCTAACACTGATACATAATGTGCTCCATGTATCACAGCTAAGAAAGATTAATTTGATCAATCTCATGTTCTGAGTTGGCATGATCTTGTAGTTGAGCCTGATTTATCTATGACTAAATGAACAATTAGTATAGTTGATTATCAAACCAAGGTACTCCTTTAGAGTATGATACCTTTAGTTCTAGTGATATAGCAGCACCGTTTTTATAATCATGAGATGTGGGAGAGGGAGGCACTGATGAGAGAGAAGTGGCCTCATTGGTTTGGCATGGAAGCTTCTTTATAGGATTTTTTGGGATAGAACTTTTATATGGTGGGGAGGTTGTAACATCCTATTACTATTTTTAGGTATTCCTAAACTCCTATATTTATTGATCTATGTTTGTGTTTTTTTGTTGATTCAGTTAAAATTATGAAAATTTTGGCATTTTCTAGGTTGTTGCACGTTTAGTGCATAGTTGGCACGTAGCTTCCCAAACTGTGTGACCTATCAAGAATACTGTGAAAATAAAGGGTATGGGATTTTAAATTGTTATCACATGGTTAGTGCATCATGTTCCCTCTTAGGAGAAAATATTTGTCCCATTTATAATGGGTGCATGGCTTACACACGGTTTGACCAAACCATACACCCACTCCCTAGAAACCGTGCAGATGGGTTTTTCCTTAATCTGATTTTTTATTAAAAATTCTTGAACCCCCATTATAAGTCTCTAACAGACCTCCTTTGACCCAAATAGTTTTATACCAACATTAGATCTCCAAATAAGGATTCTTGGCCCCTCATATCCCACTTATAAGAAATCCAAATCAAGAGTAATGCCCTTTAATCTTCTTATAGTTATTTTCCTCATCCCAATAAAGATCTCTCACGATCTCGCTTCTTCTCTATAGGGTTCTATGGATCCTTGTTCTTGATTATGGATCTACTACCCTCTATTATGGATCTAAACCTATGTTTTATTCATGTTTCTCTCAGTTTCCATTATTATCATTCTTCCTTAGAAAATCCCAATTGGGTTTTGACACTCTGAGATCTAGCAACTCTGATGTAGGTGGTTCTGTTATGATGCCCAATTTATATTAACCCTAATTTCTTTGTTTAATTTTAATTTTTTTAATTAAATGTAATTTATTGGTTTTGATTACATGGCATTCAATTTATTTTTTGGAAAAACCCAATTCTAGTGAATTGGTGTTTTTATGAAAAATGTGATTTTGGCATGAAATTGGAAAATCTCCAATTCCATTGAATTTGGGGTGTATGTTTATGCATTTTTTATGAAATTTAAATTATTTAATTTAAATTTTGGATTTGATGGAAATTGATTTAATTAAAAAGTTAAATTTAATTGTGGAAATGTTTTTATAAAAAATTGTGAAAAACACCAATTCAAGTGAATTGGGGTGTTGTGATGAAATTGATGCAATTATATGAAAATTAAATTGTTGGATTTATTTTTGAAATGGACTGTGAAATTGCCAAAATTTCTTTCAAATCCTTATTTGTAAATAATGTCTTAAAAAGTTTTTATGGAAACCTTAGGGTTTTATCTTGGTGACAAGGCATGTTTTTTATTAAAAATGTATTATGTTTTTCAAATAGAAAATTGGTATATTTGAAATAGATAATTGTATTTAATGGTATTTTAAGAAGTATTGAAATAAATTTCCAATAATTTATTTTTACTTGACCATATGAAAGAATTATGTAGTTAGTGAGTTATTTTGGGTGGAACTTTTTGACTTAAAACATTCTAAAATATCATATCATTGTTCATTAGAAGATGGTGATGATTCCCCTTTCTCTTAGTCCCAAATGGGAGTATGTATATACTTTCCATTTCACACTGTTGGATCCCTATATCATGGAATTATCGTACATATTTGGAACATGACCATTATTCTCTTTTTTTTGTTTTAAATGTGTATATTCCATTTTTATAAACTATATTACATTACTTGAGAATTTAAATATACTATTTTATATAAATAATCTTATTTAATCCATTTTTGGAAAAGTGTTATTTGTGTAAAGGACATTTTTAATAAATTTAAATTCTATCGTTTGAAATGTGAAGCATGAATTTCTAAATGTATTTCCATATTTCATGTTGTAAGGACTGATTTGTTTAAAAATTATTTTTATATACCAAACCTATTTAATTGAAAATTGAAATCACATCCTTCATTAATTTGATATTGGAATATTATAATGGAACCCTTGGGTGTTATCCTATAGGGCTTTGGATCACACCCTACTTGTACCTCCGGGTGTTTATAGATTCTATACTTCTAGGTTCAAGTAAGGGAAAATGATCTCTTGTAGGAGGATCCAATTGTTGAGCCTTGGAAATGGTGAGTTGTGTCCTTTGGGAGTTGGGATGTTTTCCCAATTTTTGGTACTTTGGTTGTAGTACTTTGGGATTTAATGCATGTTTGACTTATGATACATTACTTATAGTGGAGTTTCTTTTGTTTATTCATACTTCATTATATCTTTTACTTTCTCAATTTTTGTAGAAAAACCATTCCAACATTCAGTTTTTATGATGTTAGGTGCTAGTTACTGACCTATGGGGATCGAGAATGCCCTTTGGGCCATGTTAGGACTAGCTCGGTTATCAGGTTACCAGGGTACCCAGGTTAGTTCATGACACATTTCTACTTTGAGTTCATATTGAATGATTTATATGTATCCAATAAAGTCTCTTACAACCAATTCCATTTAGAAACATGGTTTTAGGCCACTAAATAATTGATTAATTTTACATTTATGACTAATAATTAAACTCGAGGCATACCTTGCAAGGAATGTAAAATTTCCCTCATTGGTACCAATGGAATCATCATCCTGTTGGTTCAGTTGAATAAATTTATTCTCCATGATTTTATGTAGAATATAAGGAATATAATAAAAAAATAATATCCACTTAAACTCATTTAATTGCATGGATTCAATCTATTTCACTTTCCTCATATTATGGATTAGATTCCACCATTGATCTGCTTTGCCTTCTAGATGATAAATTGATAGGGAAATGTTTTCATGTACTGAGTATTGAAGAAAAAACATATTTTCTCAATAGTGTTGATCCATCAATCATCTACTCATGGATTATAAGACCCACTAATAAAATTTGGACGTTACCTCATGAAATATTCAATGGCACATTGGTCCCTCCTTTGATCATTTGGAAATCGGTATGATTCATAGCATGTGAATGTTGTGTGAGAATATAATCAATATTATGCATTCCAAATCCCATAATTTTTTGTTACTTTGGAGTAAAATCATTTCATTGTTTATCAAACTCATCATTAACACAGATTCATTAGGTTCCAGCCATTGACTAAAACTATAAATCATATCGTGATAAACACTAATCATAGTGGATAACCCCATAATTGACAAAAATAATTTATTGAATATCTAAATTACAATACCTTAACCTATAAAACCTCTGGTTTAGCCTGTGTAATTTTTTATCATTATCAAAAAATTAGGATCGAATCCTATACTTAGTCCTATCCCTAGGGTTTTAGAAATCTTTTCTAACCCTAATATCAAAAGATTATCTGAAACCTTCTCTAATAACAACTATAATGACCCATTGTTTTCATACAAAAATATTACATTTATTTACATGAATATTAAATACATAAAAATACTACACATTCCAAAACCATAAAGTTTTAGAGTCTTTAGATATTAGATATAAAATATTCTTATTTTATGAAAGATATTGAACATCTCCAATAATGATATTCTCATGTAGTACTCCTCTTAGGCATACCCTAACTAAACCATTCTTCATCATCTAAGGAAGGAAAAATAAGAAATGGAGAGATCTGATGATTAGTAAGGATAAACATAGGATATATCATTCCATGATCATATAAAATCATAAGATAAAGGTTATGTTATCGTGGCCATAACTTACGAAGTTCAAACCCAACTTATCATAGATTATAAACATGATTTCTGGCCTAAACATTATCATTTCCGAAAATATGGACCATAAGAGTGAAAAATCATCATAAATAAATCATGATCAATGATATCATATAAAAAAATTCTGGAACCATCATAAATATAGATAACCATTTCATATGTCAAGGTTAACTACCAATACCATCAACATAGTGGATCAAGAAACACCTGTTTCCAATAGTGGATCAGGACGCACCTATTTCCTATAATGGATCAATCCCATCAACTTATTTACCAAAGTTATCTCATGAGATATAATGTTTCACCCAATGAATTAGAGAAATATATAGGTATCACCCATCACATAATGAAAACCATACATATGTGTGTTATAATAACATAAAACATTCACCATATCAGAACCCATGAAATGAAATGGGTTTTCTAAACATTTCAACATATCATAACTCATGAAAAAGAAATAGGTTTCATTTATATTATTCCATAATAAGTATAAACCAACCATAAAAATAATAAGGATTGTATCCTTAAATAATATCCCAATAAGGCATAAGTAATATCAAAAAATGTTATTTTAAATAGAGAATAATGTTGAGAGATCATTTGAAATAATTCTTGAAAATAAATATTTCCATTTTCAAATTATTTATTTTTAAAGAGTCACACAATTATATAGGAAAACATTTTCATTGAGAATAACCTTTTATGTTTGTAAAGTAAACATCAGTATTAAGTTTTCATGGTAGTGGGAAAATATGTTCATGTCATATAAGTTAAAAAAACATTCTTCCATAATTTTTTCAGATAATTCACAAAGAACATCATTTAGAAAACAAAAAAATTGAATACTTTAAAACAATTTTGTAAAAATTAAAACAAGAGAAAAAATAAATTTAAATAAATCATGGGAAAATATTAAAAATTTGAATTTATTTAGAAAAAATGGACATTGAGGAAAAAAGTTTTAAGGGAAATTTCAAAAATATACTTTTTAAAAGAAAGTACCTTATAAATATCATATCATAGAAATGAGCATTAATCAAATGAATCTATTATGTGTATCATCCATAAATCCACTAAAACAAAAGGAAATACATTATAAGATAATCAAAATACATCTCACACAAAATCTTAAAATGGAATAATCAATGAATTATAACATTAAGACAATGAATGGAAATTGAGTTATGAAATATCTTACTACTTTGTAATCAGTCGAATCGTATATCCCATAAAAGTAATAACTATCAAATGAAACATTAAATATAATTAAGATAATTAGATTAATTATAAAATATACAAAAGGGAAGTATATACACCATAAAAAATAAAATAAGTGGTGAATAAAGAATATATCTCATAGAAATAAAAGTGAGATGAGAAGCCCTTACCTCATGCTTCCCTTTAATTTTGGGTACATTAAGCTACTCTTCAATATCACCTCCTTGACGTACCCTTTAAAGAACATGAAATTGATCTTTGGATAAGACCATCATCACTAGTACATGGGGAGAGTGGATAGGGGAGGTTTTAGTAGTTATTTGATGAGTTTTAAGTATTGTTAGGAGAAAAGGGGGTGGTGAGAGGTGGTATTTATACATGAGGGGATGTTTTAAGTGATTAAATATTGATTATTTTATATTTAAAGTTAATAACTTTTGAATGGAATTAAATAAAAACAATTTGGATGATAATTAATGTTGTAAATCCTTTTTTGGCCAAAAAAACTCATCAAACACCCATTAAATGCTGTATTTTTTAGTTATTTTAATATTTTACCTTTTAACTTTAACCTGCTACATTATTTTACCTACACTACGGTAAATATTTTTTCCATAGAAACTTTTTTTATGCCTAAAAAATAAAATGAAATTATATCTTAATTTAGACCTCCTAGTTCCAAATATGGACTCCATTTTTAAAAATACAAAACACATAAGTTTCAAAATTAAATTTAAAATTAAACTATCGAACGCAACGAAGAATAGATTTTTTGTAAAAATGTATTTTCAATCCCAAAAATCTAGTTATACCAAAATATGGTATAAATTTTTTTTTAAATTTAATTAATTATATTTTATCTAATTAAAAAGTACTTAAGTTAATTTTGGATCAATTTAAAATCATTAAATGGATTTTAAATATAAAAAAAATGAGGGTTCTATAAAAATTGATATTTTATACTATTAACTAAAAAATAAATTTTGCAGAAAATTCTAAAAAATTAATTATAAGATAAATTTGACATTATCAATGAAAAATTGATGTTCATTTTATCAAATACATTTTATAAATGTATTAAAAATTAATTATATTTATTTTCTCATATAAAATAGAAAAAACATTTTTTTAAGAAAACATATATTTGAAGAATAAAATTACTTTACTAAAAAGTATGTGTATATTATAAAAGAATTAATTAATACACTAAAATTGATTTGAACAATTATATATTTCATACTTTAGTTAATACTATTCATTTTTTCCAATTTAATAGCTAGTTTATAATGGTCGTATTAAAATAATATTATTTTTCAGTTTGTTTAAGCTCGGTATTTTGTGAAAAGTAAGCCATCGAAGTGATTAAATTTATTTAAAAAGGGAAAAAACGAAAAAAAAAATTGTTTGTTATAATTACATGTATCTTATTAACTAAGGATGTAGAGTCTTCTTCTTTTGTGGAGGTAACTCAGAGTCCAAGTGTATCCTCAGTGATGGCGGTGATACGGGAGGAACTTGAAGCACTACATGAGAACGATACTTGGGATCTTGTTCCATTTCCACATGGAAGGAAGGATATAAACAAAAAATTGGTATTTATGATCAAGAAGGATGAAAAAATAAAGGTATAAAGATATCATGCAAGATTGGTGGTCAAATGATATGTGCAGAAAGAAGGTATTGTGTTTTATGAAATATTTTTTCCCTTCATCAGACTATAAATTGTTCATACAATTTTGGAAAAGTGTGTTATTATCAATTTACAAAAAGATAATCTTAATAGGAAGAGACTACATTTATTCATATTAATCTTGATTAAAAGATCTATATGCTTCATCTGAATTTTTTTTGAAAATGAAGATAAATGGAACTTGGTTCTCAAGTAGAAAAATTATATGTACAGTCTCAAGTAGGCCCTGAGGTGTTAGTACAAGATATTTTATTTCTATATCAAAAGACTTGGGTATAAAAATATTCATTTAGATCCTTTTTCATATTTTAGGGGTTTGGATGGTAATGATTTCATCATTGTTTGATTGTATGTGGATGACATGTTGGTTTCAGGCCCCAACAATGATCAGATCTAGGAGAAAAAGGTGTAGTTGGATCAGGAGTTTGATATGAAGGCTTTGGGACTAGAAAAAAATTCTTATTATAAATAATTACCAAGAAAGAAATAATGGGAATATTTGTCTATCACAAAAGAATTACGTGCAGAAATTCTTGAAATTCTTCAATAGGAAGTAATGTAAGCCATTCTCTACCCCACTTCATTTTAATTTCACATTATCCTTTAGGATGAGTCCTAGCCGTGAAGAAGGGAGGTTGAAGATGTCTTAAGAGTTACTTATGCATCAGTAATAGGGATTTTAGTTTTCTTTATATTTTGTACTAGAATAGATATTTCACATGTAGTGGGAGCAGTTTTTCAGTACATAGAGAATCTAGAATGGGAGTATTGGAGCCCAATGAAGAGGATATTGAGATACATTAAGGAGACATCAAATGAAACATTATGTTATGGCTGATCAGATTTTACAATAAAAGGATATATTGTTAATTGTTTTCATGTGATTCTGACTGGAGTAAATCCACTAATTTTTATGTGTTTACACATATAGGTTAAGCTGCGAGATGGATTTCAAAGTAACAGTTAGTTGTGGATTTATCCATGACTAATATGGAATACATGTTATCTACATAGGCTTGAAAAGATGAAATTTATATGATAATAGTATTATAAAAAACAATATTCCATTATTTTGTGATAGTCAAAGCACCTTGCACGTCATAAGAAATCCATCTTTTCATTATAAGAAGAAACACGTTGGGGTATAGTATCATGTTGTTCCGAATGTGGTGGAGGAAGTGTGGAAATGAAGAAAATTCACTATAAATATAGAATATTTTTTGATAAAAGTGATTGATTCTGATAAGTTCATATTGTGTAGATCCCTAAGTGGCCTCGAAACGACATGAGCTGCATGGTTTGGCGTATATAAGAATGTGCAGAGATATTATTGGTTCTCAATCAATATCCAAGTGGGAGATATGTCGATAGTATTTTCCTGGACAATGTCACCCCCTTAATTTTTCATGTCTGGTAGGAATGGCTATGTGTTGGGTGAACAAACCCCACTAACCCATTTTGCAGAGAAGGCTGTGGGAGGGGTTGACAACGACCTATAAATGGCGCTCTCTCCCAATGGTTCCAATAATAATATTTGAAACACATCTTATCACATGGGTAATTTTATAGAATTTCTAAGGTTGATTCCCTACATATTCAAGAGAGATAATTATGGAAAAATATTATCCTTGTAATTGAGAGGGAGTGGGTACCCACTTTTTCACATAGTGATATCCTTATATTTCCTATGGGTTTTTACCCATTTTTTAGGGTTTTTACACATTACATATGGTGTCATATTTTTTCACTTTATTTTATCCCATAACTTTTTCTACATGAGTGAGACAATAATTTTCAATCAAAATACCCAAGACCCCTCCATGCCCAATTTGGGGTCAGTTCAAAAGCGCTATACTTTGATACTCACTGGTATCAAAGGAATGAATCATTTGGTCCTACAATTGGTATCAAAGGAAATTATATGTTATTGGGTTTTTTTTGCTCTAACATTGTTTATATGATTGTTGAATTTGATGTTCTAGTTTTCTATTATATTATGGTGTGTCATGAAAAAATATGAAACATAAAATTAGAAGCACAAGACAAGTGAAAGCCCTCAATGTGGAACTATCTTTGGAAGGAGTGGGATTCAATTGAATGATTCTAATAGCTTGGAGAAGAGAGGTATGAAAAATTCATATTGTGAATCCATTAACTCATTCAATGATTCTTCAGGTATGATTTAGGAGGATGATAAGACTAGTTATATTGGAACTATTAATGATGAGGAAGTCTCAAGGAGGTCAAATGTTAAATTTTTTTACTTGTTAGAGGAATTGGATTAGTAGTCAAAAGGAGAAAATATAAAGATGAAGGATAAGAACAAATCTCAAGACATCCAAAGCCAAGTGCTAAGAATTGAGGTTTATGAATTAAAAATCATAAACACACAAGGCTTGTTGAAGTTTCTACTGACCCAAGGGAAAATATTAACTCCCAATATAAAGAGTTAGCGATGATTTTCACAAGGGTGGAAAAACTCAAAACTAAATTCAAGGGGAAGAGTTTGAAATCAAAAGATGTTAAAATTTTTAAATATAAGAATAATGATCTTGATTCACACTTATCAGAACTAGTTGAGAGGAATAAAAGGCTACAATAAGAGAAGGTAATATTTTGTTGCTTGAATTAATTTTAAAATAAAGGAGCAAAGTGACATGATGGATAATTTCTCCTAGGTATTTAAAGATGAGATGAATTATGGAAATACTCTCAATAAATAACTTAATGTTCAACTTGTATCAAGTTATAAGAATATTCAACAATTAGAAGGATCTGAAATCAATTAAGAAGTGGAGTAATCTAGAGAAAAGGTAAATCCTAAACTCAAATATGCCTTGAATTTACTATTTTATTACCCTCAGCAGGTAATGATGAAATGAAGGAAAAGTGTGACTCATTAGAAGAGAATAATGAGAATATTTTCATGTCCCAAAGTAAAAGAGCTATGGGAAATTTTGGTATTGGCTATGATGGAACCCATCTGAGTCATGAGAAGAAGAGATCCATGGACATTCCCAAGAAAAGGGTAAATTTTGTTGGTGCTGGAAATAGATTTAAGATGATCCCTATAATAGGAAATTACAACCAAAAGAGCTCAACAAGAAGTTATAGAATCATGTTCTATTTCTATGGGATGCATGTTTATGTGTCAAGCTTTTTTTTGAGAATCTGTAATATATTTCATACTATGAAGATATAAAAATTAAAAATCAAAGAAGCCAACTACAACATTCAAGGTATGGTTATTATTCTAATTATTATTACTACTAACCATGAATCAAGATAAAATTTTGAGATATTTTCAGAAGGAATTTAAAGTGGAAATCAACACTTATGCAATGTTGAATAAGTCTCATTGTGAAACAGATTTTAGAATCCACATAAAAAATAATCTCTTGCTAAAAGTAATCTATAAATGTGTCACAAATCTGCTGTCGAATCACAAGTCTCTTGGAGAAACATGGTTTTTAAGTTATTAAAGATCTCACATAACCCTAGACTATATATTTATATGTGAAGGAGATGTATCAAAACATGGTATATACTAGGAAAATAATGAATCCTTGTAGGGAAGAGAAAAATAAAATGTTGGGTTGGAGAAAGAAAAGTAAACCCATTTTGAAAGAAGAAATACTTGGTGAAAAAATGCCTAAGGATAAGACTTTGTGACTAGGGTGAAGATTGTGACCTAAGTTTTATAGAATAGAACAAGCCCAATTAAGTGTAAAAGGAATTAAATTCCATTAAAAAAAATTCATACCTAATGGTGGACTTGAAAGTGAAAGGTAAAGTGGTGGTCCTTGGTGACTCACCATCCTCATCAACTTGAGGAATATGGAAGTTACCCCTCTAACCTTAAGAATTAAAAGATCCTAACTTGTTTGAAGATGAATGTTACATAAGGGAGACAGAATCCATGGGGTAAGGGTGCTCAAAATCACATGAAATGAAGCTGATATCAATTCTATAATTTAGCTTGGATGTCACGAACCGGATCTGTTCGCCACCAAACCGGCGTCAAAACTGGCTTGTTCTAAGGACCGAAGGGCGTTACCGATCCCCATGGGCTGGCACAAGTTCTCGGGTATCATATAATGAGAATTGGGAACGATTTACCCGATTTTATAAACATTAAACAACAAACAAACTCAATAAAACAAATCTGGATTTTTCAAATAAAAATATCTTTTACAAAATTTCAGAACTGAATTACATAATTTAAAACTATGTTTAAAGACGGTTAAAAATCTACAAAATCAAATAAGGACATCCCAATAACCCTCATGGTAAGGGGCACCGCCCTTAAGCCATCTCCACAAGACTTCACCACCAAGGACCTGCCAGAAACTCGAACCACTGGAACTAAAAACTGTACCCAACCTGCGACAACAAAAAATAACCAAGTCTACTTACACCCAAGGTTGTAACTAGGGTGTGAGCCAAATCCCAATAGGATACCACCACTAATAGATTCCATGTGATAAACAATTAATTACGAAAAGCATGCCAGTTTTCAAAAACATGAGATGCTAGTTTAAATTTCAAAAAGATGCAACATTAAATAAAAACAGTTTTCAGGTGGGATAATTTAAAGAATAAAAACATTTAAAATAAATACCATAGCTACTGAATTTTCTAGCCTCTCCTACCATATTCTGACGGTAAGCACAAAATATCCAGTGAGCACAAGCAATGGGAAATAACCCCTAGGCACTAGCTAGCTGTGGGTCCCAGGTACCTTGTATCTCGGTGAGAGTAACCATCAAAAATATTTGTTCTCATGCACGAGACACTAATAGGAAACATACCCATAACCTATTGGTCCCTAATCATCATCATCATAGTTTAGTTATAGTTGTAAGCGTCAATCTTGTTAAGTGAAACTGAGGTCAAACCCCACTGATTCACTAGCATATCAGTACACGTCCACCCACCTAGATACCCGGGTTTTCCCTTTGTGCTCAAACAAGTTCAAAAAGTCAATGAATATACTTTTCACATGAAAATTTCATTTACATATCATAAATTTACCAAACATCCCACATGTATACAACACAAGTAACAAAAGTCCACTTTTCATTCAGATTGATTTTGAAATCTGACTCACACCAAAATAGCCCACAATAATTTTCACATTTCTTTAACACTTCCAAAAATCCATTAAACAATTTTATAAAACCATTCCAATATATTAAAACTCTCATAAAATCCCACTCACTTGTTATATAATACCCTTTTTTCCTTCAAAATCATTTTATCATCAAACATACACGAAACAACCCACAAACAAGTTTCGCTTCAACATCACAATTTATTAAAACTTTTCAGAAATTTACAAAACATTATAAAATTGTTTGACATCTTAAAACCTCACTTCACCATTCAAAACCCCATAACAGGTGAACACACATACCAAATAGTAAAAATGTACCCTTTTCCCAATTTTTTTGACAAACTAAAACATTTTCAATTTTCATAAAAAGAGCCCAAGTGGTGTCAATATATCTTGCACACAAAACCCATTTCAAAACCACCATTTAAGACCAAAAACCAAACAAATTCATATCCAAAACATAATTTGAATCCCTAGAGACATTTATGAAACCAATTTCATGTTTTATAAAATCACCTTGAATAATACTACAAAATATTCAAATGAAAACACACATTTTCATAAAATACTCTCAAGAAGTATAACAATGTTTTACACATAAAACCTATTTAAAAACCTTATTTTTAGACCCACATGACAGTAATACATTACCAAACTATAATTGTCAGGCCAAACAATATTTATTAAACCAATTCCATATGTTATAAAATACACCCAAATAGTACCCCATGAGTTACACACAAAAACCCCGAATTTCAAGTTAAAATGAAACTATAAAACTAAAAACTTATCCAAATTAATCATAAATAGTTTTCGTACCACACCTAACATATGAGGAATATGAAAAATTAATAAATAGAGCAAGCTAACTCATCAATAATTGTTTACACATGGAACCACCTACCAAAAGTGTCGAATCCCTCAAAACTTGGTGTGAAACATCAACCACACCACCGCCGCACCACAAGGAAGATAAATCCATCACTAGAACACAATATTTGAACAAATATACACCAAATCAAACCCTAGTTTTGAACCCTAACTTCTGGATATTCTATAAATTCATGAAATAGGGAGGAAACCCTAAGGAGAAGGGATGAATTGAAGAGAGAAACACTTACCTAAAACAATCTTGAAGAAAACGACCCAAAATCCACTAGTATCTGAATTTGAAAACATCCAACTATTCATGGGAGGTTCTAATAAGGATTAATATATCATGTATGAACTGGAATTGGGGAAAAGAGTAAAAATAGAAGGATTTAGGAAATGATTAATTTACCTCTCCAAATCTGGGAGATTTCTGAAATTTAGAGAGGTTTCAGCCTCTTTCTCGACTCTATTGAGCTCCAAATTGTGGTAGGAGGAAATGGGGTCGTGCCTTAGGTAAGTGGTCTCGTTTAAGAGTTGGAATCTCCAAAACAACGCAAATAGTGAAGGAGATATTAAAGAATTAAAATTTATTTTTAATGCAGAAAATGGGCTTTCGGGAAGGCCCAATCCCTTAAATAAAAACCCATATCCACCATGATTATGGATTCCTAAATAATCAAAATTAATATGTTAGTGTTAATAGGTCAGGGGTGACAATTAGGAATTGTAATGGATGAAATTTTTTCAAAAATTAAGGAGTTATAAAGGAATAAAAAATTAATTTTAAATCTGGAATTGGTCTCATGGTTTGGCTCAATTCATGAAAACTCACCCATTCCTCTATAAAAGCTTTGGAATCCCTCAAAACAAAGCATGAATGGAAATTAAATGAAATTTAACTTTAAAATAAGTCATTTATGTGACATGGGAATTCTATGAAGATTTTGGTGGTTGAATATTGTTAGTTTTAATTTGATGTCAAGCATGAAGCTACATGAAAAGTTGAAATTATCTTTCTGAATTTGACAATGAGTGGACTGACTTAAATTCAATATATTACTTGAGCATAGTATCAATCCACTAAGACACGATAATTAACTTAGGCTACAACAAGAATGGATCTTGCATATACCAATTCATATTATAACATGTCATATCATTTGTTTCGTCAAAAAGGTTATCAAATGATTCTGTACAAAATAAGCTACTCAACAAATGATGTCCCCAAAAATGAAATTTTTTTCAAAAAACACAATGTTGAAATCAAGGAGGAATTGGAGTTGAAGTTACAAATGCTATATTTTTAGTGAAATTGTCCCAATAAGAAGAAGGTAATTATGAGAAATGGTTTCAAAAATCTAGATAAGTTAAGTATTATGAATTTATAAATTCAACTAGAAATTTTTTACAATAGGTATTCAAGGAATAATGTAAAGAAGCTATTAACATTGGGGGATAATTTTCAAGAATTAGTGGAGTTTTCTAATGCAATTTAGAAACACAAGGGGAGTGGAAGCACATGTGCTATTCAATTTTATTTTACTAAAAATAAAGGAGAGAGTGATAATAGAGTTAGATTTAAGGGTATATTCTCAACTAAATACAAGGGGTATTGTTGAACCCCTATGAGTTTGGAGTATATTTGTTGAAAATATATTATCAGGATTTATTTAAAATTAAATATTGTATTTGTTTGTGATAATTAATTGGAGAATAGTTGTGGATTCATTCAATCCATAATAATGATGTTGGAGGAATTCTGGTTGATGTTCTTTAAGAAAAAAATAAATGTTTATGGAGGTGTTTCCTTATGTTTTGTTTTGTGGAATTATACTGAATTAATTATATGGTGGAAGAGATATGTTTTAGGACAATGGATGATAGGAGGAATTTCAAAAAATTAGTTCATCCTAGGCCCACCAAGATAAGTAATCCCTCATCCATGCATTTCATGATAATGGTCAACCAAGTACCAGCTGGAATAGAGGCCCCAAGGTTGCAGGCATAACTAAGATATAGCACCCACATGAATCCACAAGAAAGAACACACATAGTTATAAGCATGCACATGGGAGAAGTGGTCCACACGACAGGGCGGTGGCATGGTGGAGGCTAAGAGTGAACCCTGTTACTCGAAACTGGTGAGTCAGGGAACTGAAGTAGCTTATTAAGCATGATGCATACAATAGGTTGTTCAATGTGGGACTGTAGGATATAGAAATTTTTCACCCACCTTAAAAACATACACTTATAACAAGATTAATTATATAAAACTTGATCCACTATTTAATCAAGCTCGCGGATCATCTGTTACCTCTCATTATAAAGTTCATTCATGCATCTCTCGATGCCCTAGAAAAGAACACTCCACCACAATATAGGACCCTGGGACACCCTGAGAGGGTAGGGGTGAATCAGGGTGTCAACTTTTTCTTTTAAAGTGACGGATCATGTTCCCACGTTGGTAGGAACTTGTTAATCATTTATTATGGATATGATTATCAATCAAACATTCACATGCAAAGAGATGACATGAAACTTTTTTACTTGGTTCACCACTAAGGGCTATGTCCAAGGAGCATACACTGACAGGTTGTCAGTCAAACCTAATTCCACTATTCTTCACAAATTTTGGATTACAAAGGTTTGGGAATAGTCACTCTATCCCAAGCTCACTGGCTTTACAAATATTCAGGGATATCTCACTGTGTCCCATGGGTCACTCTCATTGACTCCCCCTGGAACACTGCCCTGGGTGAAGTACCACTCAGTTTATAGTCGTGAAGGTCTCTTCAATAGATAGGCATGGAAGTCTTTGTCTCCTATTCATCATGAGACATTTCTTACATCAGAGCCCTGAATTGATACTCTTTTATAGTCACTCTTCTATTGTTCAATTACTGAATGCACTAAATCTCCTTCTTCTCTTCCTTTAATTCCTGATACCAACACCTAAGTGTATCGGTATACTTCATTCTTTCTGTGCAGATCTGAGTTTAGTTTTCAAGAATTTTTCTTCTCCTTATCTCAAAGCAGAAAGAGGGTTTTAAACACCAATCATGTGTGTTTGGTACTACTTCTCTTCATAAAACCAAATGGTTCACTATAGTTCCTTCTTCGTGAATCTACTTTGAGAGTGTTAATCACCTTTCAAAGGCCTGCAGGACCCCCAAATTTTTTTTGCACCCTTTTCAGTGTCTTGCGCATAAAATTCAAACCTTGCACGTAAAAATACCTTTTGGAGTGAAAAATCCTCTTAGTGCAACTTTTCTTTTTCGTGCAGAACTTCTCTTTTTCATCAACACTTTCTTTTTCGTGCAACACTTATTCTTTTCGCGCACCACTCTATTCTTCAATTTTCCATATGTCAGAGCTTGGGATTTTTCTAAGTGTCGAGCCTCTCAAAATGAAGGGGGTAACACCAAATTTATAGGCAAAATCAACCCTGCGCAAAAAACCCTCATTTAGCGCGTAATTCACTTCAAGCGCGAAAATCACATCTTCCACGCAACATTGTTTTTCATGCACTCCACCAATATTTCGTACACCTCATGCCTTTTCAAATTTTTGAGTTTCTGATCTTGAAACACCTCTTTCAAGAAAAACATCAATCCTCTATTTTGCGCCCCATGCACCATTTTCTTTTTTCGTGCACCACGCAAATATTTCGCGCACCACTTGGATTTTTCATGCACCTCATGACTTTTCCATTTTTCATTATTCTGAACATGAAGCCTCCTTTTCACGTAAAACATCAAACCCACATTTTTCAAACAACCAACTTTTCATGAAAAAGTTTGATTTTCCACGCACATGGCACGAACATCGATGATTTTTCATGCGCCTCTTGCCTTTTCCAATTTTCAGTATTTCTGATCCGAGACACTGGTTGCACGAAAAACTCACCCATCTATTTCGTGCATCTCTTTCCTTTGCATAATATTGAAGTTTTGATCTTAAAAATCCAATTGCGTAAAAAATTATAAACAATGTTTCATATTGCGTGTAAAACCAATCTTCTACGTTGCCTCATTTTTCACGCACTTTACCCAATTTTTTGCGCACTCCATGCCTTTTCCAAATTTTAATGTTCTGATCCTGAAACATGAATTGTGCACAAAAACCCCCTTGAAATTATCATGCAAATTTCTCTATAAAAACACATGTATTTAATATTTTTATTTTCAGGCAGAAAAATCTGTCAAACATTGGAGAACAGCACCACCTTCAATATATGCTCTGGCCATAACCTTCATGATTCTTTTCTGTGATTTGGATTCTTTAGCAACACTTCTTCTTTCATCACACACTCCACTATCGTGATATATATCCTTTGATAGATCAGTTTTAGCATCGTCATATTTTGATACAATGTGAAATGCATGGCCATCTCAGAATGCCAAGCCCTTCCACACTCTCTTCTTTTTCAATCTACATTCTCTACTTCATGTGAATCATATGATTCTATTCTTCAAGTAGGCTCTTGCATGGTTCTCATGCAATCATGAATAATTTCATGGTCTTCCTAAAATCCCCATTCTTCTTCAATCATCCTCAGATGGATTATACCTCACCATTCTTCCCTGTTGTAAACAATGTGTCACCTTTGACACAAGTTATTTGAATTTATGATCAGCACAAAAATCATCTGAATTTCCATTCCTCCATTTAATTGGAGTACTTCTTGATATCCTCCATTTTGATCTTCATTGACAACTATTGAAAACAAATACAACCTTATACACAAAGTGGTCCCAACACACAACCCCATGGAAGATAAGAGGTCCATGTTGTGGATATGTCTTGCGTCGTGGACGGTCTGAATTTAACAGAATTAAAAGGATTTAGGGATCTCTAAACCTATACAGGGTTTCACCATAGTGAGTGAAACTACACTATAGTAAAATATGAGTAAGTGAATTCTATAATGTAGTAGAACTGGCCACACCATAGAGAAGTAGCTAGTCCATAGAATTGTTTCAGTTTTGGGGTTCTAGAGACTTAGAGGTCATTGTGCTGTGGAAGTATAAGCTATACCATAATAAAATTATTTTGGCACTAGAAGTTTCATGGTATCCATGTTGCTATGGTTTTGATCATTGGAGAGGAACATGAAAGAAACTCTTGTAAATAGGAGCATTCACATTGGAACTAATGACTATGATGCAGTGGCCATGTGTGATTAAAGGAGTAGATTTTGGGAGTCCTTAAATATCAGAAAATGCAAGAATGGGCATGGTTACACATAAATTTAGGTTCATAAACATCTAATGGAGGGTTTATGATCATGAGTGATGAAGAGTTTAAAGCTAAAGACCAAGATTTTGGTGTTGTGCATATTCAGTTTTTCATATTTAAAGATATGGAAATTCATTCTTGTAGATGGATAATTTCTCAAGAAATTATATCTCACAAATATGAAAATATCTGTGTAGTTTTGACTTAAGAATCATGAATAATTTAAGAGTTAATTAAGAATCTTAAATTAAAATACCCATAAAAGATATAGAAATGTAATCTTAAGAAGACCAGAAGGAGAAGTATACAAGAGACTCTACGACGCTTGAAAGATATAAAGAAGTGGTGATAAATTGGAATATTTGATTGAATGTCCTGAAGGCCTAAATTTTTTATTAGTTTTGGATAAAACACCTTTTCAGGGTAAAGGTGGGAAACCTCACATGACTTCAAGGACAAAGAGACTTCAACAAAATATGAAAATAAAGAGGGTTGCAACCGAGAACAAGACTAAGAAGAAATACCCATTCCCAGCATCAATATCATTAATGAATGCCTCCACCAGTGCATGGATGCTTAGAAAGTTGTCCCATGAAAAAAAACATGAACCTGGTACTGATAGCAGCGCCATATCCTCTCAATCTTCCAAATCCAAGAAACCCCTAACGGTGGAGGCGACCAACTCTAAACCTCATTAAAAGAAATTATTTGTAGACTATCTAGGTTCCCCATAATGAAGCATTCATGATTCCATTGCACCTCCATCAGTGACCATCCAAGATGGACCCTACCGCACTCCACTAGACACCCCTTCCTCCATAGCCGCAGATGCCTAGAAGACAATACAAGGGACACGAGTTCAAGGAATTGTTACATAGGAATGGATGGCCCAACACCATGCTGAGGGAATTACACCGATGAGATAATCAAGGTCTTCCTAAACCAGAAACATTGTTCTAGGAATGGATCTGCTCTAATCAGAACTATGGATACACCCTCGCTGGGTTCTGAAGCAAGCCAGTCAGGGTGGTGAGTAAATCAGTGTGAAAGGATAGCGATGAACCAATGAAGTCAAAGAAGAACTACCAAATACCTCTAAATAACTACTAATCGAACAAAAAACCATCACTAGATCAAAGCACATGCAAAAAACTCACATCCTCTCCAAAACCTAAAGGCTCCCACCTTCGAGGAAATGTAGATCAAACGCAGATCCAAACTATGAGCCAGCTAGAGGTGTCACCGGGACACACCAAACGAACCAAGAATCTGGAGCCACTCTACTAATGCCGAAAAGGATTCTGGAGGGGTCACATGGTTGCGTCAAACGAACCAATAATCCATAGCACTCTGATGATGTTGGAAAGGCCAAGACGCACCGAACCGAGCCATGTCAAAACCGCGCTAAGCCACGTCATTATTGGAAGGGGCAATCCATGTCGAGCCAAATGTTGGAGCACCACAGAGAACATATTCACTAAGATTGGAGACAACTCCAAACACCATTGGGTCCCTGTCACATCACATCAAATCCATACCATGTCCATGCCAAGTTGAGACTAGAAGAAGCATCCATGAATTGATCCAAGCTGGAGGGGGAAGGAGAAACGAAAGAGAGGGGAAACCCTATCCGCTGCGGATGTGAGAGAGGACACCGCTCAGAGGCTCTGTTATACATTGGAAAATTTTAATTCAAAGAAAATAGGGTAGTTTGACCAAGTAATTTTTATTGATACAATTTGTATTTTTAATCATTTAAAGGGATGAGGTTCTACATCCAACAAAGTGAAAACATACCGGTATTATTCTGGAAAGAGAAATGATTTCCAAATTTTTTTTTGTAAAGAAGAATACTTTGCATCCCCTAAAGATCTTTCCAAAGGAGTAGTTTCCATAACCTCTCATGGAAATAATATGTTTTAAGTGATTTTTACAACAATCTTTTAAAGGAGCAAGTGGAGATTCAAAGGGAACCAGTCTAAAATCGGTGGAACTCTCAAACAATATGTGATATTTTTCTTTGTCCTATATGCCAATTGTTTCTCCTTATAAAGAAGTGATCATAATAGGGAGGTGTGAGGGACTTGATCCCAAATATATAGTTCATATACCCTAAAACATTGTAAAGTAATGATCATGGGTAGTAATGACCTATCCTAGTTCAACAAATAGTGAGATTATTAATTTTTATTCACACACACAATGTTGGTTTCATGCTCCTGGGACTAGCCCATTATAGTGAACCAAGTAAAAACTCATGTTTCCTTATTATTATCATGCTTTACTCACTGTGCATCATCATCAGATAAAATTGGTAAATGTAATCCCAAAGAAAATTGATAAATAAATGATGGTCAAATATTTGGATCAATAAAAACACTATAAAGAAAAATAGGTGGCCCTTTTAATTAAGAGGTCAAGATCCACTAGGGTGGAAAGAAATTAGAAACTAATCTATACCCTAACCCCCTCCCTATCAGGGTATCTAAGACTTTTTCCTTTCATGAATGACTTTTTATTCTCTTTGTGTGGGTAGTGTGGTGGAAGAAATCAGATTATAAAATATAAAGGAGTTAAACTAATGACCCCATCAATAATGAAGATATGATCCAAACAAACTTTGTAAGAATTAATTTGACAAAGGGTTAAAAATAATTTTTTAATGGTTACACTCTGATTCACCCCTATATTATGAAGCATAACCAATGATATCATATTATTAATGTTTTTTTATTTAAAAAGTTTTTAGCAATGATATTCAACTTTGAAAATTTATTGTGAAAATATATGAATATATATTATTGGTGAGTTTTAATGGTGTTGTAAAGAGTATACTTAACAAGTACTAAGATGGATCATTCTTCAAATAATAAAATCAAAGCATTGTGTGAAAAAATAAAAATATTTAGAAACATGGATAATAAAAATGAAGAGAATCGTGTATTGTTAAAAATTTAAATAAACAAGATGAGATAAATAAATAAATGGATCATTAAAGTTGATGGTGTGATAAAAAGTAAGAAATTAAATCCAATAAAATGGTAAAATTAACCTTCACAATGAAGGAATTAAATATTGTGATTAATTAAGCTACCAATTTGATAAAAAAAATGGTTTTCTTTTTAAATTTAGAGTGTCTTCCATTGTTAAAAATTGAAACAAATGATGTGAGATAAATTAATAAATGGATCATTAAAGTTGATAGTGTGATAAAAAGTAATAAATACAATATAATTATATTGAAAAATTAACCTTCATAGTGAATTACTTCAATATTATGATTAATTAACATTCATAGTTGTTCCCTAGACTTTCTTTCCAAACTACTCTTAGTGTAACTACTTGACATGTTTAATCGAGGGAATTTACTGGTGGAGTGGGATGTTTTGTGCTATGGTGACCTTTACTTGGGTGGAGACGATGAATTTAGTACTGATTTTGACATGAGGTATATTTGGAATATTGGTATGTTCTTTGGGTGTCATTATGAATGACTGGTGGTGTGGTTGTTGGCATTTATTCTCTAGTGTTGTTGTGTTTGTTTTTTAGACTAGTTTCTGGTTTCAGTTGGATGTCCCTCCATGCTTGGTGATATTTGGTTGTGGTTCGAGCAGTTTTGATCCAAGGTGATGAGTTGACATAGTAAAAAAATTGTGGGTGTTGAATATTGGAAGGGTTCATTTATGTTTTCTCATTGTTTCATGGTGATGGGTGATGTTCATTAATACAGACAGTGGGTTTTTTCGGTTGGTTGTTGGCATAATTAAAGTTGCTAGCGTTGGGTGATGAAGATAGTGACTAATGATGGTAGGCAACACAAAATTTTCTTTCATGAACAACATGAGGCTCGAGGCATGTGATAACTATCTTCTATTTCATTTGAATTTTAAATTTTAAATTTTGATGAATTTTGGGTCACTCGGGTGGCCAAGCTGGCACTCGAGTGGCTCATTTGTGCTTCTTGTAAGTGTTTTCTAGTGATAGGTGTAATGGTTCCCATTGAAGATTCATAATGGTTATTTTAAAAGCATAAAATATAATTTATAGTATACTGCAAACCAAAAAAAAAGATAAAAATTCTATAATGTTCCAAAAGAATTTAAACAACATTTATCTCTTGTAGTTAAAATGGAAAACAATGAAGATGTAACAAAACTCGATTTCCAAGTAATGTTAATATATCAAAAATATTTTTCTGAAGAAAAATACATATTTCATTAAAAAAAAGAAAGAACATTAAGATTTAGAAAATAAAATATGAACACAAAGGAAAGATTGTGTTTAGAAATATTATATGCCTATGGTAGACCATGAAGGTGGGTCGAGCCATAAAACTAAACCACCTCTTACAAGATGAGAAGATTAATGATGGGTCACCTACTCCCCATAATGATATTTCATATTATATTTATGATTTTTGTTATTAAAAATTTATTCTAATGGGAGGAGAAACATGGAAATTCATGGTCTGAAGTTGTAAGCCTTGATGGAAGACTCTCTAGGTGTGCCTAATTACATCGTCAGACACTTTTGACTAGAGCATATTTTCCAAGGAACCTCCTGTGATGAATAGGTGGAAAAATTATCTCTTATTATCATATTTTTTGAACTCTATGAAATGATACCATTGGAGGCACTATATATTGCAAGTGGTCATTATGGGTTTAATAATTTAGGCATGCTTGTATTTATAATTTTCAAAGTGACCATGAGAGTTAAGTGAAGTGACCAAGCCATTTTATAAAGCTGGTTGTAACAACATGGGTTTTTTTCTTTCGTTTATTAAGTTGGTTGTTTTTTTTCTAATTTTTTTCAATTTATTACTAATAGTGCTTCAAATAATGTTTATGTCAGTGAGAATTATATTTTTTTATTGTTTTACATTGTAATTAAATTTTTTAATTTTTATAGTAATAATTTGTTCTTATTTGGATTCTTCTTTAATTGGAAAATTGTTTGAGGAAACATATAAAAATTTTAATTGGACTCTATGTTCCTCTCATTGTTTAGATTAGATGTTGGAGGACATGTGAAAAATTCTAATTCTTTCTTTATCTTTAAAGAATGAAATGTCATTAAATGGTTATATTTATAACAATGCAGGTGTATTGAACATTATAAGACAATTCACCCATTAGAGGGAGCTACTTAGGCCTTCCAAAAAAATATTTTTCCCTTCCATGATCACTCTCTCTCACATGCACAACTAACAAAGAAATTTTGGAAATATATTTGGTTCGGTTGAATGGAACTCTATCAAGTGAGATAATGAGAAATAAGGTAAGAAGACAAATCTTATTATGAAGAGTACTTAATTCTAGAATAATGTTCTTCATTCCCTTAGGGTTGGTGGTTTTATTGTTCAATTTATTATATTAGTTGATGGTGGAAAGAAAACTCTAATGGGATATATTAAAATGAAAATGGATTGTGAAAAGGAGTTCATTGAAAAATATTTTAACAATGAAGACAACTATAAGGAGATATTAAAAATTGATAATAAAATATGGGTTGTGAAACATCATCAACCATTTCATGTTGCAAGATACTAATTGAATCTCAAGATTTTTTATGACAATACTAATATTAATGGTGATGAATAAATAAACTTTTGTTTGATGAATTTTATCCTGTGATTGATTTCATATATTAGCACTCCAGATAAAATCATTGAGGAGAATAAAAAATATAAAGATGCTTGAGGAAGACTTGGAACTAATTTGTCTAATTGAAACAAAAAAAATTGAGGGAATCAGTTGATTGGTGGGAATCGAATGGGTCTTAAAGTCATTTGAGATAATTTGAAATAAAATTTATTAGTCTTACTTGTATTTCTTCAGGTTGTGAATGGAATTGGATTTTATTTGAAAATTTCCACACAAAGAGGCATAATTGGAATGCTCAATCAAAATTAAATGACTTGGTTTATGTCAAATATAATAGGGATTAAATGAAGGGATTTATTCATCATGACACCTTTTATCTTATCTCATTGAAGGACATTGAGGATTGTAATAAATGGATGGTTGGTAATGTTGAATAAGAACTTGATGTAGTAAATGATCATGTTTTTTAGAATAGTGATTTAACTTGGGGAGACCTGGATTTGGAAATAGGATCTGAAGAACCTAACCATATTACTAGAGCATCCAAATCCATGGAAATGAAAGAGAAAATATCACTTCATCATATTGAAAAAGAGGGGTAAGATCTTGTGTCTAAATAAATGATTAAAGAGGAGGATATTGAAGGACTTCTTGATGATCCTACTATTGTTAGCGGTGATGGTGTATCCATGGATGAAAATGAATAACTATTTTTTAAACATTCTATGTTAATTTCTATTTGAATATCTTTTTAATATTTTGAATTATTTTGAGTCCATGTTCATCTTTTTTTGAACTAAATTTTCATGAGATAATGTGTTTTTTTATTTTCCTTATTTAATTTTTTATATAACATAGTTACATCAAAAATAAAATTTCCATGTGCAGCACAGTGCACCATGCACCATGGCACCAAGGGACTTTATCACCATTTTGTGTCGTGCACCATTAACAACTATGTGATGCAAGTGACCATGAGGGGATCCATAATGCAGCAAGGCTAAGTGACCATAATATATTCCTTCAGTTTCAACTGTATGATGTTTGGAAGACATCAGGAACTGTTGCAGTATTTTGGGGTAGTGGAACAAAAAAATGATGATAACACAAGATTGACCTGGAGCTGTGATTTTGAAAATACAGGATTCGTAACAGAATCGAAAAATGCAGAATAGTAAAGGGACATGATGATTTAGCACAGTTCGACACCTTAGGGCATGCATGGAAGGAACACCACACCCATGCACACATTTTATTAATTGATTAAAATAACACCCAGAACAACACAGAACAATCAAACCTGCAAGAAGCAAAAAAAATAGAAAAAAATCAAGAAATAAAAATTTTTGATGACAAATTGAAACTACAATCTATACTTACATTGTAGAACACTCGGGTCCAGCAGTCCAGATCACTTCAAGCTGATGGTTGAATGTGCAGCCTCTTGGATATCGTAGCACAGTAAGACCTCACTGCATAAGGAGATTGATGCCACATTGCACTGCTTTGTCACAAACCAAAATTATGACACAAAACCTTTTTTGTCAATAGCAACCTTGTCGCCTAGTATCTGGTTCGATGAAAACCTCATTAATCTAGACATGATACCTTCGGAAACCACCAGATCTAGAATCCCGTAGTCGAAGACCGCGAATCTAGTCCCTCCGCAATGATGGAAACATATTCCTATAGGTACAATGGGATTTATCTGGTGGAAGTTTTCAGATCCTTCACACCCTGATCTAAAAAAACCAATCTGCTTCAATGGTTTTAGCCGTGGAGCAAAAAAATCACACTACCCAAGAGAGAAAAGAATTTGGTGTCATGCCACCCACTGAACCCTCAGGAAGGGCCAGAGTAGGGGTGATTAAGCCCTCTGCGAGCAGTGGTTCCCCATAAACCAAATGCCTCGTCTAGGGATGACATGAAGACAAGGCTATGAAACTGAACTCTGAACCCGATGAACAGTTCAAACAAATAGTGTGCAATATGGACGACCAACAGTGAAAGGGTAGTGCAAGGAGATCAATGTTGGAAATAAAACTGGAGATTAATATAGGGTCTGCTGGCGTGTCAAGTGGGCAGGAAAATAAAGCCCTCAAATAAGCAGCGGCCCGCATGAAAATAACCAGCATAATAAAGAGTATATAAAACATGGGGTGTAAAAAATTAAATGGAATAAATCACAATTTTAATATGAAAAATAAAAAAAATGAATTTAGAAAACTTAATTCACAAATCTCCACCATTTTCAATAAAAATTTTCAATGTTCTTTCCCCTAACCTATAAATTGAATCTGGTAATCATGTTAAACAACCTAAGAAAAACAAAAACAATGATAAACAGTTCAAGTCAATGTATTAATTTCTTATGTACAACATGTGTATCAATGTGATACAAATTTTCAATCATCAATTCAATTTAAACTACTACTTAAACATTCTTAGAATTAAAAAACACCAAACATAAATAGAACGCATACCAACACTTACCTGAGCTGACTACTGAGATCATGCCATTGAGGAACTTCCATACTACAAACTATTACCTATACACAAGCAGCAAACACAATAGTACCAATCCTCTAACAAAAAACATTTCAAATCAAACTCAGACAATTCATAAAGAATATAACTCAAAAAAACATTGCAGCAATGCAAATAGCATCTAAGAAAATAGCTCATGGAAAAGAAATCAAACAAGAAAACAGAGCACAAGACTCAGAGCAAGAAAAAAAACACACTCCACCTATATCTACAATAGAACCAGAAGAATCTCCACCTAAGGAGAATACATTTCCTAGAACCATGCAGTAGGGGAAGATACCTCCTAACCTCAACCTCTATAAAACCCATACTGCCCCAGTCCTAAAAGATAACTCATAACCATGAGGAAGAAAACCTAGCAAGAAAGGGAATCCCACTACCGACCTAGGGAAAACCCATCCTAGTCTATAACACCCGCAACATCAAGCACCTTATTCCCAGGTACCCATTCAATGTCGATAAAGAGATACCAGCAGCACCCCCATCATGTAGTCTGGTGATCATCAAGATAGCTCCCATGATCTTCTTATCTTAACCATTTCCCAATGTTATACTATCATCACACTAGGTTACCTCCCGAGAAGTATAACCCCCCTAAGACACAAAGAATGAAACAAACCCAGATTTGGACCCACAACTCTACCCCCTACAGCACACTAGACACATTACAGAATGACGGCATCATAGAAACCAAGCTCAACTTAATTAGATTGAGCCACATCACCCCTTGAACCACTCCCTTAAGGGAAATCCATTTTAAAGGGTCCTGGTTTCCCACACCGATAGCACTTCAGTGTCCTAAACTAACCTACACCATTATTTTTACCCTTATCACTGCTTTTCCCTTGTCCCCTATCAGTTGTTCTACCCATAGCAAAGAGTCCCTCTCCCTGTGATCCTAACCCATTCTTGGCCTACAAATATTTTGAAAGAAGAGTTGACATAACCTCTTCTAGGGTCAGTGAGTCCCTACCATACATCATAGTATCTACCAAAGAACTATAATTGTTGTCAAGAGAAATTAAGAGGACCATTGACTGATCCTCATCATCAACTGCTACATTTATATTGGTAAGATATAGAATGATTTTATTAAACTCATCAAGATTGATTTGATGGAACTACCAAGTTTCATCTTAAAATTAAGAATGCAATGTTTTTTATACATTCTATCAACTAATGAAGCAGTTATATACAACTTCTATAATTTCAACCAAATGCCAGCAGTAGTGGACTCAAAGGCAACCTCTCTAAGGACCACATCTTTGAGGGAAAGAAAAAAGGAGCTATGGGCCTTAACAAGAAAATCAAGGGGAACCTCTTGATTTTATATTACAGTCTAACCAGTTTGATTAACAATCATAATAGGTTTATTGGGCCCACATAGGGAATCAATTAAGCTTTGTTGAATGAGAAAGTCTCTCATTTTAATTCTCCACAAATTGAAATCATTGTCTCTATCGAATTTCTCAATTTCATATCGCATTATAGTCATGTTTATCTAGATGAGTGGATGCCGAGTGGTTGAAGACAATGTTAGGAATATTCCCCGAAGAATGGACCCATCTCAATTGGTAAACATGTACTATGAGATATGAAAATAAGAGGATTTCAATGAATACAATGGTTTCTATTAACAAATAAAAATCAATTTAAACAAGAAGAATTAAACAGAAATACAAATGGAAATAAAATGCAAGAAAACCCAAATTAATAAAATGTACAAAGACTGCAATAAAATGTCAATAGAATAAAATAAGGTAGTTTGACAGAACTATAAATATGAGAAGCTAATTGGAAACATCAATTGTAATAGAGTTGTAAACCAAACACAATAATGCAAAATAGTTCTAAAGAAACTAAAATATGAAGGGAAAGCAAGTAGATTATCAAAATAAAAACAACACAGTATCCAGGAAGGATCTGATACCACTTTTTATGGTATGTTGGGGTAGCAGAACAAAGAAAACAAACCAAAATAACAAAATTTCGACCTAGAGTATGATTTCAAAAAATAAACGATTCAAAGAAAAATTAAAAAATGCAGAATAGTAAAGGGAAACACTGATTTAAAATGTTTCATACCCTTAGGGGACCTATCTGCACAACAAGAACACCACACCCATACAAACCTTTTATTAATTGCTCAAAACAACACCCAGAACAATACAGAACAGTCAAACCAGCAAGGACCAACAAAATAGAAAACATGCTATAAATATAGATTTATGATGACAAATTGAAACTACAATATATACTTACAATGTCGGATGCTTAGGTCTGCAAATCCAGATCACTTCATGCTGAGGGTTGAAAGGGCAGCCTCCGGATGTCATCACGCAGCAAGACCTCACTGCATAAGGATATTGATGTTGCATAGCACTACTTCGTCGCAAACTAGAACTGTGACGCATACCCTTCTTTGTCAACAAAAAACATGTCGCCTTGGATCTGGTTCGGTGAAAACCTCCTAAATCTGGACTTGACACCTTTAGAAACCACTATATTTGGAATCCTGCAGTCGAATACTGTGAATCTGGTCCTTTTGTAATGAGAGAAGGGAAGCGTATTCCTAGAGGTGAGAGGGGATTTCTCATGTGGAAATTTTCAGATCTCTCACACCCTGATCTCAAAAAAACTTTATCCACTACAAGGGTTTCACCTGTGGAGAAACAAAATTACACCATCTAAGAGATCCAATAAGATGGTGTCAATTCACCCACTGAAACCTCAAGAAGGGCCAGAGTAGGGGTGATTAAGCCCCCTGCAAGCAATTGTTCCCCAAAAACTGAATCTCCTGTCTATGGCTTCCATGAAGACAGGGTTGTGAAACCGAACACCGAACCAACTGAATAGTTCAAACAAATAGGGTTCAAGAAGGAAAAACATTAGTGAAATGGTGGTTCATGGAGATAAATGGTGGAAATTAAACCATATATTAAAATAGGGTTTACCAGTGTGTCAAGTGGGCAGTAAAATACAGCCCTCAAATAAGTAGTGCCCTGCATGAAAATAACTAGCATAATAAAGATTATATAAAAACATGGGGTGTAAAAAATTTAATGGAATGCATCACAAGTTTAATATTAAAAATAAAACAATGAATTAAGAAAACTTAATTCACAGAAACATATCCAAAAATAACCAACTAGAGGGGATTCAACTTCAGTCGAATAGACTAATGTGTGTGGTATTGAATTCATGAATTGGAGATGTTGATATCATCAGTCACTCAATTTTACATTTTACATACAATAAATATATTAATGCTATGTTTATATAAATCAGTGAAGTGGCAGTGAACTAAGGGAGACATGTGGTGTGTTTGGTTTGTAATGATGATTTGTATTTTCCAAATGGATTCATATGAATAAGTATTTAGCATAGATAAGAGCAGATCAATGAGGAAAATATCCTCTAAATGAAATGGAATAATTACTACATGAGAATCCTTTACATTCACCTGGTGTTCTTCAAGATTATATATGCTATAGGGGTAAGTTACAACAAAAAAGAATGTATTGTGAATCAATAAAACTAATGAAGTAGAAATATTTATTGATAGGTTGATATGTTGTGACATCTTTTGTTCCAACACAATTAACTAGATTATAAACTTTATATGAAAAATAATATTTTGAGTGGTCTTGAATCCTCAAGCTCGGTTGAATATATGATGAGTCAATTGTGATATTTTATCAAAGTGAAAGTGAGTTCTCACACGTGAATAATTAGAATCCTTCACATGAGTAACCGCACCTACTTCACTGAAAAATAGAAATTGAATCCATCCATTGTTGATCAATCATTCTACCTCCAGCGACTGTGAGGATGATGAGCAGTGAACAAATAGTAACATATAAAGTAGGTGAGTGATCCATATTAATAATCTACCTTCGAACAAGCTATACCATATAATGTGAAGAAACTTGATATAGCATGACAGTTAAAGGACTATAAAAATTAACTATAGTGACCGATCAAGAGATTTAAATGAAACATGTTCAATTTGAGGTGAAGTGTGTCTCTTGTTTGTCTAATGCGATGACTGTATGATGGAAATAATATGGATGTGTTTGGGTGAAATATGTTTTAGTAGTAGAAACCATGCTTTTAAGAAGTAATAAATATTAAAATGGAAATAATTTTAGTATACCATATGTGAACTAATATTCACTAGAAAACATTTGTGAATGGAGAATCCACGAGATGATATTTTATAGAAGCAAGCATAAAAAATCGGCATCAGTGGCAGTTAAAGTTGTCATGTAGGAGTTAGGTTGTAATTTAGCTATAAAATATTGGTAGTAAAGACATCCTGTTGAATATTCCCCTACATGATTTTGGTTTCAATGAAATGAATTCATTTTATTTAGTTGGTTTTATTAAACAGAATTTGTTTTAATTGGATTTTTTACCTTGCATGGCTACATGGAACTCCTATGTGGATGTTTTCTTGTTTCCAGTTCTATCCTATTTTATGTGTTGGTTTTGTTTTTGGTACCCAGTTCATTGTTTTCCTTATGATAGATCACGACATGTTTATGGACCATCGATTGGGTGTGATCCGACGGTCCAGCTTGGCTCCTGGTGTGTTTCTTTGATCTTCTTCGATCTGTTGCAATGTTGTCCTGCCTATCCTGTTGCACCACTTGGATCATGTGCTATATCAGATGTGGTTATGTGAACCATCTCAGTGATCTGAGCCTTCCAAATGACTACCATCCCATTCCTTCTCCTAACCTTCCTGAAATTTTCTTCTGGCCCCCATTCATTGTGTTCCTTAGTTGTTATTCTCAGTGAAGTATAGGGTTTTCTCTATGGTTCCTTTGATAAACTCTGTGGGAGAGGTTCTACTCTAGATCGGTGAAGAATAAGGACGAACCGTCTAGAAGAATCTAACAAGTCGCACTCCCCTCTACCACAATTCATGCCACCTCCTACTACTAGAGTACTTCTCCAGTGGAGATTCAGTGGGGATCATCTCGGTTCTGGGTATTCGGACGACTAGGCCTCAAGTGATAATAGTTTTGATAATATTTTCTTCGTAAATAAGATATGGTTTGTAGTTCTTGGATCTAAAGAGACTTATCTTTTCTTTATCATGTATATTATTGTATCCTTCTTGTGTGAGTGCATGAGTCCGTCTAGGAGTGGACGGGGCTAACACTATGTGGCATGGTTGACCACTTCGCCCTAGTTCAGCAAGATCGGCCACCTCATTGCTATGGGTTCAACTAAGTTTGATATTGATAAGTTTGATGGTGATATTTTTTTTAATATCTATATAATTAATATGAAAGCCTTTTTATATCATAATGACCTTATTTATTCCCTTTCTGGAACTAGGAAAAAAATCATCACCCCTACGCCTGATCGGCAGGCTGTCACCTCTTTTATAAATGTCCCTAGGGAGACCCTTAGGAAATCATATAGTTTAATCCTTCTATATTTTGGAGACAAAGTGTTAATAGAAGTTGTATATGATTCCTCTGCCATAGATATATAGTCCAAATTGGAATCCCTTTATATGACAAAATCACTTTTTGGTAGGCTATATAAGAAAATGAGATTATATACATTCAAAATGAACCCTAGAACTACAGTTAGGATACATATTAATGAATTTAATAAAATCTTATTAGACCTATCCAACATTGACATTAAATTGGATGATTAAGACCAAGACATTATATTTTTAACATCATTAGATGATTCATTTAACTCTGTTAATGGCTCTATGATGTATGGGAAATACACATTAACTCTTGAGGAAGTAAAATCCGGTTTTCTCTCTAAAGACCTTCAAATAAAGGGTGGTGTGAAAACTGAGGTTGAGGGTTTAAATGTTAGGGAAAAAGGTGAATCTAGAGGCCGAAGTGAATCAAGGGGTAGGAGAAAAGATAGGGGTCATTATAAGAAGAATAGAAGCAAGTCTAAAGGAAAGGTAATCAATCATTTTTAGTGTAAAAAAACTGGACATATCTAGAGTAACTATCCTAATAGGAAGGGTGACTATAAATATAGTAATAATGTCCATTCCCTATTAGTTGAACAACACTTTGACACTACTGATGTATTAAATGTCACTAACATAGCCATCTTAGATGAGTGGATCCTGGAATCAAGATTATCATTCCACATGTATCCTAGGAAGGAGTTTTTTACTGAGTTAAGGGATGCCAGGTCTGGTGATATTTTTCTAGGGAATAACAGGAGTTTCCTCATTATGGGTATAGGCTCGATTTCACTCGAGCTTCATGATGGGTCTATCGGGTCTCTTGTGGAAGTTAGGTGGGTACCTACATTTAAAATAAACCTAATATCCCTAGGAATCCTTGACAAGAGAGGCTACATATTTAAGTCTGGATCTGGAAGCCTTGGAGTATCTCAAGGATCCCTCACAATTATCAAAGGAACACTTCGCAATGGCTTGTATATGTTAGATGGTAGGGTGTATGGAAATCAGTTGAATTCCTCTTCTAGTTGAGAAATTGATTCCACTACATTATGTCATAGGAGACTAGGGAACGTTAGTGCTAAGGGTCTTAGTGAGATTAAGAAATAGGTCCATATATGTAACATCACTCCTAACAGTCTTCCCTTTTGTGAAGACTGTGTATACGGGAAGTCCAGGAGAGTCAGTTTCAGTAGGTTTTTGTATAAGGCTAAAGAACCTCTTGAATGTGTAAATTATGATTTTTGGGTCCTTCTAGGGTCACCTCCCATGGTGGAGTCTTATAGTTTGTCACATTTATTGATGATTTTTTCTAGGAGAGTATGGATTCATATACTCAAGTATAAGTCTAATACCTTTTAAACTTTTATTAAAAGGAAAGATGTTGTAGATAGAGAGAGTAATAAGAATATTAAGGCCTTAAGGGCTTATAATGGTTAATAATATCTATCCAATGAATTCATCGAGTATTTGGAATCTGAAGGAATCAAAAGACACTAAATTTTTGTGGAAACTCCACAACAGAATGGGTTAGTATAGATAATGAATGGGATTTTTCTTAAGATGGTGTGGTGTATGTTGTCCCACTCTAAACTCCCTAGGTCCTTTTGGGATGTGGCTACTTTAATAGTAGTGTACCTCATTAATCCTTTCCCATATTCTACCAACTCCTTTAAGACACCTAATGAACTCTGGAAGGGCACACCCTCGAATGTTTCTCAGCTTAGGATATTTGGATCCATAGCTTATGCACATTCACATAATGATAGTCTAGCTCCTAGGGCTGTTAAGTTTATATTCATGGGATATCCAAAGGAAGTTAAAGGGTATCATTTATTGTTAGATAAACCTCGTTACCAGAAATGCATCATTAGCTGTGATGTTTTCTTCCAGGAGTCAGGTATGTTTGAAGACAAGGAACCTGAACTTATTGCATCTCCTAAAGAAGATGCAGAATCCACAGGGGTCCTGACACCTTTAGGTGTTGAAGTCCCTTTGAGACCTGGTGACCAACCCCATTCTAGTGTTGGTCCTACTCCTTCATCTACAAAAGCCCAAAATGAATCATATTCAAGTTTGTAATCAGAACCTAAGAGTCCTGAAACTGGTGACCTGAGCAACTATCAGCTCACTCGAGATAGAGAGAGGAGAATAATTAGACCTACATCATAATTTAACTAGGAAGATATTACTAACTATGCTTTGAATGTATCTCAGGAATTGTTTAATGATGATCCCCAAACTTATAAGCAATCCATTAAGTCCAAATAAGCTAGTTGCTGGTAGAGAGAAATGCAAGAGGAAATGAACTCTCATCTTCAGAACAATACTTGGGTTGTTGTTCCTATACCCAATAACCAGAATGTTATTGGTTCTTGATGGATTTATAAAAAGAAAGAAAGCAATGTAAGAGAGACTAAAATAAAATTTAAAGCTTGCAAGATATATAAAGGCTTCCTTCAACATGAATTCATTTATTATAATGAAGTGTTATCTCTTGTTGTTAAGCATTCATCCATTAGAGTTTTGCTTTCATTTGCTACCAAATTTGATCTGTATATTGAACAGATTGATGTTAAAACTACTTTTTTACATGGTATCCTTGATGAAAATACTTATATGACCACTCCTGAAGGATTTTCAAAAAATTTCAAACCTAATCATGCTTGTGTTTTATAGAATTCCATGTATGGGCTAAACAATATTCATGATGATTCTATAAAAGGTTTTATTATTTTATGATTGAAAATTAGTTTTCTAGAAGCATATATGATGCATGTGTGTATTTTAAGACTGTTAAACATGAATCTTTTTACCTTTTATTATATGTTGATGACATGCTATTCATATTCAAAAACATGATGATTATAAATTTTGTTAAACACCTGTTAAATTGTGCCATTGAAATGAAACATTTAGGCCATGAAAATCAAATTCTTGGTATGGACATAATTAGTGATAGGAAAGCCAAAACCCTGTAATTATACCAATATTATTATGTTAGGAAGGTATTAAAAAGATACTTGTTTGAACACATTAAAACTGTTAATGTTCTCTTAGTATAATATTTTAAATTTTCCTTGACCCAATACCCTAAGAATGAAGAAGAAATTGCCTTTATGAATAAGATTCCATATGAAAATGTTGTAGGAAGTCTTATGTATGCCACGGTCTGTTCTAGGCCAGATATAGCCTTTGTTGTTTGTACATTGAGAAGGTTTATGGAAAAACCTGGTAAGGCTCATTGGCATGCTTTAAAATGGTTGTTAAGGTATTTTTCAATGTCTTCAAAAATATGCATTTGATATGGATTGAATACTAATTTTGATGATGATATAGTTATTTTGTTGATTCTAACTATGCTAAAAATATTAACACCTTAAAGTCTATCACTAGTTTTTTCTTCTTGCATATAGATGACTGTTCTACTATAAATTCAACATGAAATCAATGGTTTCACTTTCTACTATTGAGGAAGAGTATATTTACTTGATATAAGCTATTAAGGAAGCCATTTGGCTAAGAGGTTTGCTTTATGATGTGTCATTATCTATTGATAGTATAGTAGTTTATTGTAATAGCCAATCTACCTTGCATCTATATAAAAATTATGTATTCCAGGGTAGATCAAAGAACATAAACATTAGGTTACATCTTTTTAGGGATATTATAGAATCTGGGAAAGTGAGTGTCACCAAGATACCCACTAATGATAACTCAGCCGATATTTTTACTAATGCTATTTCGTTATCTAAATTAATTAATTGTCTTAATCTTATTAATTTAGTTCCAATTCTATAATATAGGTTACGAGAACAACATCACTAAATTTTATTTGATTCCAAGGTGGAGAATTATTGAATATTCACATGCATGATTCTGGATGCAATTAAATGAATTCATTTTATTTAGTTGGTTTTATTAAACACAATTCATTCTAATTGGATTTTTTACCTTGCATGGCTGCATGGAACTCCTACATGGGTGTTTTCCCATTTCTGGTTCTATCCTATATTATGTGATAGTTTTGTTTATGGAATCCAGTTCATTTTCTTTCGTATGATTTCTCGCGGCATGTTTATGGACCGTCGATTTGATGTGATCTAATGGCCCATCTTGGCACCCGGTGTGTTTTTTTGATATGCTTTGATCGGTTACAATGCCATACTACCTATCATATTGTGCCACATGGATCATGTGTTGTCTAAAATGTGGTTATGTGAACCATCTTAGTGATCCAAGCCATCTACGCATCTTCCATCTAGTTCCTTTTCCTGACCTACCTGACATTTTCCTCTGGCACTCATTCATTGCAATCCCTAGTTGTTATTCTTAGTGAATTATAGGGTTTTCACTTTGGTTCCTTTGAAAAACTATATGGGAGAGGATTTGTTATGTCTCCGCAAAGAAGAAGGAAAAACCATACAAAAGACTCCAACCACCCACACTCCCCTCTACCATTGTACGTGACACCTCCTACAACTAGAGAACTTCTATAGTGGAGACTCAGTGGGGATCTTCTCAGTTCTAGTTATTCTGATGACTATGCCTCAAGCAGTAGTAGTTTTGATAATATTTTCATTGTAAGTAAGATCTTGTTTGTAGTTCTTGGATCTGTAGAGACTTATATTTTCTTCATCATGTATATCAATGTATCCTGCTTTTGTGTGTGTGTGAGTCTGTACAAGAGTGGACGGGGCTGACTCTGCATGGAAGGGTTGACCACTACCCCCTAGTTCAGCAAGCTCGACCTCCTCAGATATTTTGTTTGGTCCTCTTAATTTTTGCATTCGAGTTTATAATTTATGATTGTCTTATTTTTTATTTCTTAATAAAGTGGTTTCCCTGGTTGTGTTCTCACCGTGCACGTAGGTCTCCTTGGGGCCGAAGCACATTAAATTTGTTGTCCTCTTTACATTCCTTCATTGGGTGTTTATCTTGTCCTAATATCATGAATGATTTTTTCATTCAAGATCCATTTCATTCATAAAAAATATATTAATTAAAAACATTCCAATATTTTCACCATTATATGAAATAGTGGATCTTGGATTATCTAGGTTTTAATTAGATAACCCTAACACATCCTGAATTTATCACCAAATAACTTGAAAGCAGCAATCATAAACTGATGCAACATGTGAAATGATATTTTTTAGTAATAGTGTAAGCATGAAGCAATGATTGAACTATTATAGAAAATTCTGAGATGGAAACTGGACCATGTAATGTTGTATAATTATTGGATTATTCACACATGTGAACTCAATGTGGAAGATCATTGTTTTACAATAACTATAAGAAAAAATTTTAGTTGAAGTGTGACGAAAAATATAAAGTATGTGTAAAATATATTTGATTTGATACAAAATTTTCAAGTAGAAACCAAACATGCAAGGTTTCTAAGAGATTAAAACAAATGTGATGTTTTTTGTTGATGTTGAAGAAGAAAATTCTGGCAAAGTGATAGTAGAATACATTGTCATTTTAAGTGAACTGGCTACTGATATTATCATTTCTTAAGGAATCATATATTCAAAGGTTTCATATGATATATTAAATGATATATAAGGATGGTGTTTGGTTTCATTGAAAGAATTATGTTTTATTGGGATAGTGAGGCTATGATATACAATGAATTCAAGTTTGAAGGAACAACGCATGTAGAATTGTGTAAGAAGGTCATGACAAACTAAGTTTGGTGTTTCTAGGTTTCTCAATTGTTTTTTAATTAGAGAATGTAGTAATGAAAAACTTGTGGGGAAATAATGATCAAGTAGTGATGATTATTGATGACTTGATGTTGTAGTGTATTTAGTAGTAGTGTGATTACAGGGAAAAGATAAATTATAAATTGTTCCACTATGATGGTGTTTAAGTGCAAGTGTCAAGTGATGGTGATGTGGTGGTATAAATGTATATCATGATATTATTTTCAAAGGTAACCAAATGTAGGGATTTCTAAAATAATAAATATAGAAGAAATATAATATAAGTAGAAAGGAAGAACCTACCATGGAGTGAAGTTTAGGCATCTGGGTATTGAAGTTTCCATGAAATGAAACTGTTTTTTGTATAAATTCATTTTTATGGTCATTTGACATGTAAAGAGAGTTCACATAGAAGTCTTTTCATGAAAATTTATTTATTTTATATGACATGAAATGACTGTGTAAGTGAAGACACTGGGGGGTCTCTATTTGGGGGTGGGGGATCCATGTTTCAGTTTAACCGGAACTTGACAGGGTGCTTCAAATAATTTCTAGAGAAAAACCAAATTCACATCATATGATATTAAATGAAGATATTGGTATGTATTTACAATGCAGTGATTGAAATCATGGTATAAGTGGTATTGCACGAATGTTCAAAAAATTACCAAATGTGAATAAATCATTTTATAAAGAAAATATTGGGATCGTGGACACATGTTCTAGTCTCTGTAATGAAGATAGATTGTTATATGAATATTAATCCAGTGAATCTAGAATGAATCTTAGACATGTGGAGTGATCACATGAATCTAGAGTCTCATATAATATGAAGATATTGATCACAGTGAGAGAAGGAGGAGAGGTGTGGGGAAATAGATCAAGACTGCAGATCTGTATACTGAGAGATTATTGAATATCTAAGTTTGTTCATGATAGTGTGCACTCAGTGAAGCTATATTTTTAATTTGAGAATTTATGGGAAAGGAAGATGAGTTTTCTTTGAATATTATATTCATGTGAAGAATAGAATATCACCCATGAAGCATGGGTACTAATTCATATAGATACAAGAACAAAAACATAGTCCTAAGGGATGAAGCTTGCACTCATTTGGATTATAGTATACAATGGTGAATTTTTCTTAATATTATTCAAAGTCCATAGAGACTTTTTTTTCATAGGAGTAACCCAAATCTATAGTGACCCATGGTGAGGTGGTGATTTGAACATAAACATTGTGAGGCATTTCACCTAGGAGGGGAGTGACCTCCCTGAAACCCACCACTGAAAGTGAATTAGTGTATTTGTGCATGGAAGTAGTTGTTTTATCACGTTCCATGGATTATCCACACATTGGGATGAACCAATTAAATCATGTGTCCTTTTTTGAATGATTTATTATTCAGTCTGTTTGGGTAATATGGTTAAATCAATCAAATCGTAACAAATAAATAAGTCAAACCAATGTCCCTCTACTGAACCATCATGAGGATGTTGTTGAATCTATTGTCAATACATGTTATGTGTGACGATTATTGAACTGATCTTCATGGAAATTTGACATTCCCAAATGGAGTTGAAAGAACTATCTTCTATAAGTGAAGAGGAATGGTTAAATGAAATTTTGATGAGGTGAAGCAATGTTTAATTTATCCATGGTGTGTGGATCATTATGTTCACTGAAATTAGTATGAAGATACATTAGATGATACTTTTTTTGTAGTGATTGAGATTATTTGGAGTCATTTTGAATAATCCCAAGACATGGATCTAAAAATGAAAAAGTTAAAAAGGCATGATCGTAAGTCTTTTCCTTCTGAACTTATTCCTTTGAGCATCAGCGTTGAACAGAAATCTTTTCCAACTGATCGTAATTTTTTACTCATCATATGACTTCCATGCAAGTATTTTGTATGATCATATGATGTTAAATATCCCCCCTGCATGATTATGGTTGCAATGAAATTAATTCATTTTATTTAGTTTGTTTTATTCGACACAATTTGTTTTAATTGGTTTTTTACCTTGCATGGCTGCATGGAACTCCTATGTGGGTGTTTTCCTATTTCCAGTTCAATCCTATTTTATATGTCGGTTTTGTTTCTGGAACCCAATTCATTTTTTTCCTTATGATAGCTTTTGTCATGTTTATGGTCCATCAATTGGGTGTGATTTGATGGTCCATCTTGGCTCTCGGTGTGTTTCTTTGATCAGATTCAATCCGTTGAAACGTCATACCGCCTATCCCGTTGTGCCGCTTGGATCATGTGTTGTCTCGGATGTGGTTATGTAAACCATCTCAGTGATCTGAGTCATCCATGTGGCTACCATCACATTCCTTTTCCTGCCCTGCCTGAAATTTTCCTCTAGGGCTCATTAATTGTGCTCCCTGGTTTTTCTTCTTAAAAAATTCTAGGTTTTTTTCTCTGGTTCCTTGGAATACCTCTATGAGAGAGGTTTTGTTCCAACTCTTCCAAGAAGAAGGATTAACCGTCCAGATGACTTTGGCCACCCGGACTCCCCTCTACAGCTGTACATACCACCTCCTTCATCCGAAGTACTTCTCCAGTGGAGAATCAATGGGGATCGTCTTGGTTCTAGGTATTTGGACAACTATGCCTCAAGAGGTAAAAGTTTTGATAATTGTTTCATAATAATCAAGATCTAGTTTGTAGTTCATGGATCTATAGTGACTTATCTTTTCTTCATCATGTATAATTTTTTATCATGCTTGTGTGTGTGTGTGTGAGTCTATCCAGGAGTGGACGTGGATGACTCTATGTGGCAGATTTGACCACTTCCCACTAGTTCAGTAATCTCAGCCTCCTTGGATAGTTTTCATGGTCCTTTTAATTTCTGCATTCGATTTTGTAATCTATGATTTTCTTCTTTCTTACTTTCTTAATAAATTGGTTACCCTAGTGGTGTTCCTTCCATGCACATAGGTCCACATGGGAACAAATCATGTTACATATTATTGTCCTATTTACATTCTTGCACCAGCTGTTTATCTTGTCCCAATATCATGACTGAGTTTTTCATTATTGATCCATTCCATTCATAACTAATCTGTAATTAAAAACTTACCAATTTGTTCACCATTATAAGAAATAGTGGATCTTGTTTTATCTAGGATTTAAGTAGTTAACCCCAACAAGTGGTATTAGAGCCTACTATTTCACTGCTATGGGTTCGACTAAGTTTGATATTGATAAGTTTGATGGTGAGAATGATTTTAATCTTTGGATAATTAATATGACAACCTTCTTAGATCATAATGACCTTATTTATGACCTTTCTGGCTCAAGGAAGAAAATCATCACCACCGCGCCTAATGGGCAGGCTTCAACCTCTTTTGTAAATGTCCCTGAGGAGACCCTTAGGAAAGTTCTTAGTTTAATCTTTTTTTCTTTAGGAGACAGAGTCTTAAGAGAAGTTGCATATGAGTCCTCTATCACTGGTATATGGTCCAAATTGTAATCCCTTTATATGAAAAATCACTTGTTGTTGGGCTATATAAGAAAATGAGATTATATACATTCAAAATTGAACCTATAACTGCAGTTAGGATACACATTGATGAATTTAATAAAATATTATTAGACCTATCCAACATTGACATTAAATTGGATGATTAAGACCAAGCCATTATATTGTTAACATCATTAGATGATTCATTTAACTATGTTAAAGAATTTATGATGTATGGGAAATACATATTAACTCTTGAGGAAGTAAAATATGCTTAGATATTAGAATACCTTTAAAGAAAGGGTAGTGTGAAAACTGAGGCTGAGGGTTTAAATGTTAGGGATATACTGAAACTAGAGGCCGAAGTGAATCAAGGTGTATGAGAAAAGATAGGGGTCAGTCTAAGAAGTATAGAATAAAGTCTAAAGGCAAGGTAATGAAATGTTTTCAATGTAAAAAACCAAGACATGTCAAGAGGAACTATCCTAATCATAAGGGTGGCTGTAAAGATAGTAATAATGACCATTCCCTATTAGTCGAACAAGACTTTGACACTGTTGATGTGTTAAATGTCACTGACACATCCATCATAGATGAGTGGATCCTAGATTCAGGATGATCATTCCACATCTGTTCTAGGAAGGATTTTATTACTGAGTTAAGGGAAGTCAGGCCTGGTGAGTTTTTTCTAGGGAATAACAGGTGCTTCCACATTATGGGTATAGGCTCGATTTCACTCGAGCTTCATGATGGGTTTGTCAGGTATCTTGAAGATGTTAGGTGGGTAACCGAATTAAAAAGAAACCTAATATCCCTAGGAATCCATGACCAGAAAGGTTATAGCTTTAAGTATGGATCTGGAAGCCTTAGAGTTTCCAGAGGATCTATCACAGTTATGAAAGGAACCCTTCACAATTTCCTATATGTATTAGATGGAAGTGTATATAGAAATCAGTTGAATGCCTCTTCTAGTTCAGAAATTGATTCTACTACTTTGTGGCATAGGAGACTAGGGAATGTTAGTGCCAAGGGTTTTAGTGAGCTTAAGAAATAGGTCCATCTAAGTAACATCACTCCTTGCAGTCTTCCCCATTGTGAAGACTGTGTATATGGGAAGTCTAGGAGAGTCAGTTTCATTAGGTCTTTGTATAAGGCCAAATAACCTCTTAAATATTTACATTATGATCTATGGGGTCCTTCTAGGGTAACCTCCCATGGTGGAGGCTTATACTTTGTGACTTTTATTGATGATTTATCTAGAAGAGTGTGGATTTAAATACTCAATCATAAATCTGATACCTTTCAGACTTTTAAGAAATGGAAAGCTAGTATGGATAGTGAGTGTAATAAGAAACGTAAGGCCTTAAGGACTGACAATGGTTTAGAATATCTATCCAATGAATTTATTGAGTATTATGAATCTGAAGGAATCAAAAGATACCCAACTATTATGGAAACTCCACAACATAATGGGTTAGCAGAGAGAATTAATAGGACTATTCTTGAGAGGGTTAGGTGTATGATGTCCCACTTTAAACTCCCAAGGTCCTTTTGGGATGAGGCTTCTTTAATAGTACTATACCTCATTAATCATTTCCCATATTTTTCCAACACCTTCAAGACACCAGAAGAACTCTGAATGGGCACACCCCTGAATCGTGCTCACCTTATGAAATTTGGATCCATAGGTTCTGCATATTCATGTAATGATAAGCTAGATCCTAGGTTTGTTAAGTGTATATTTGTGGGATATCTATAGGTTGTTAAAGGGTTTTTTTAATGGGTAGATAAACCTGGTTACCATAAATGCATCATTAGCCATGATGTTGTCTTCCATGAGTCTAGTATATACGAAGATAAGAAACCTGAACCTATTTCATCTCCTCAAGAAGATGAAGAATCCATAGGGGTCTTGACACCTTTAGGTGTTGAAGTCTCTTTGAGACCTGGTGAACAACCCCATTATAGTGTTGGTCTTACTCCTTCGGCTACACAAACCCAACAAGAATCATATTTCCGTTCAGAATCAGAACCTGAGAGTCAAGAATCCAATGAACTGAGAAACTATCAGCTCACTCGTGATAAAGAGAGAAGAGTAATTAGACCTCCATCCCAGTTTAACCAGACAGATATTTCTTCCTATGCTTTCAATGTAGCTCAAGACTTGTTTAATGATGATCCCCAAACTTATAAGAAAGATGTTAAGTCGAAATAATCTAGTTGCTGGCTGAGAGAAATTCAAGAAGAAATTAACTCTCTTCTTCAAAACAATACTTGGGTTGTTGTTCCTAGACTCAATAACTAAATAGTTATTCATTCTAGATGGATTTATAAAAAATAAAGAAATTAATGTAAGAGATACTAAAATTAAATTTAAATCACGCATAGTATCCAAAGGATTCCTTCAATGTGAAGGAATTGATTATAGTGAAATATTCTCTCCTATTGTTAAGCATTCATCCATTAGATTTCTTCTTGAATTTGCTGCCAAATTTTCTCTGCATATTGAATAGCTTGATGTAAAAACTGGTTTTTTACATGGTAGCCTTGATGAAACAATTTATATGACCCCTCCTAAAGGATTTTAAAAATTGTTCAAACGTAATCATATTTGTCTTTTAAATAATTCCTTGTATGGGCTTAAACAATCTTCAAGACAATGGTAAAAAAGGTTTGATTATTTTATGACAGAAAATCAATTTTATAGAAGCAAATTTGATGGATGTATGCATTTTAAGACTGTTAAAAATGAATCTATTTACCTTTTATTATATTTTGATGACATGTTTTTAATCTGCAAAAACATGAGGATTATAAATTTTTTTAAGATCCAGTTAAATTGTGCCTTTGAAATGAAAGATTTAGGCCATGAAAATCAAATTCATGGTATGTAAAGAGTTAGAGATAGGAAAGAAAAAACCCTGTACTTATCCAAATATGCTTATTTTAGGAAGGTATTAAAAGGATACCTATTGGAGAACATTAAACCTATTAATATTCCCTTAGGAAAACATTTGAATTTTTTTGGCCTAATCCCCTAGGAATAAAGAATAAACTGCCTTTATGAATAAGATTCCATATGAAAATGTTGTAGGAAGTATTATGTATTACATGGTCTGTTCTACTCCAGATATAGCCTTTTCTAATTGTACATTGATCCGGTTTATGGGGAAACCTAGTAAGGATCATTGGAATGATTTAAAATGGTTGTCAATATATGTTTCTATGTTTGTAAAACTATGCATTTGATATGGGTCGATTTAAAATGGTTAAAGACTCAAGTGGATATGAAGATAAGAGGTTTTAGTAGTCATATAGTGGTTTTCGAAAAGAATATATATGGAGTGGAAAGTCAAGATTTCATTGCTGCTGAAAATGTAAATGAGATCCTTGAAAATAGTTGGCTAGGCGTCACATTTGTGAATTTATATATGAGGTATGTTTTCATGAATTCATTTTTTAAAATCTGATATAATGTGAAAATTATGACTAAATTCATTTTATATTATTGACAGACGTATATATGAAAAACAGATGAAGGAATTTCCTCATGAGCCAAAATTCGGACTCGTTAGTCCCCATAACACATCAACACATCTAATGAAATTAGAGCCATCAAAAAAGAATGAAATAGTGAACAACTTGCTGGAAACATTTGAAATCAAGATTACAGATGACAGACTCTTCCAAATACCAACCATGCAGGGGTAAAACTCTAGGATTAAAGCATATCAATTATATTTTCACTTCTTTTATTACTTATTCCTTTTTGTGTTTTTAGGCAACATTGGATGCTAATTGCGATGAACTTGGATACTCTAAAGATTTATTTTCTAGATTCAATGCAAGGATATCCAATAAATCGACCACACATGATAGAGTTTGTGAATCAGTAAGACACTTCATCGTACGTTTTAGGTCTAAACATCAAGTAATATAATTTATATTATCTTTTACTGAGGATTCTATTATGATAGGGTAGTGTATCATTATCATCTAAAAAAAGGAATGAGGACAGGGGCTAAGAATAAAAAGGTGAGAAATTACTACATCTGAAAAAATATCAGGTTATATATAATAAAATTTCACTATCCAAACACATATCATCACAAGTTACTTATTCTCTTAATGGTCAAATTTTTTGCAGTGTCCAAAACAAACAAACAATAATGATTGCGGTTATTAAGGGGATCAAAAGATGAAACTTTGTTGTATGTAAATGTTCATAGGAAAATTTTAATTGTTATTAAATAAAACATCATTTTTAAATGAGTCATTTTTGCATTTTAACAGATGAAATGCACCAGTAACATGCAAGAATGATGAACCATTTTTCATTGGGCTTTGGATAAGAAAATCCAGTAAAATATTCAAAATACCTTCATATCTGACCAAATGAATTAGGATTGTGTTGATACATTATGAGAAAAAATCCATGGATTCATTGGTGATGTGTACGAGTCATCCTCACCTCAATCTGAGGCACGGTGTGGTCGGTATCACTCAAAGTGTCTCTCTGTTGTTTAAAATGGACAAAATTTTAAGTGAAAAAAACAACTAACCTATGGAAATCAGACCAAACTCATTCGTATTGTGTTTATCCTTTTTTAGAATTATCCATGGTTGTGTTGGTGATGTGTACGAGTCAACCCCACCTCAATATGAGGCACAGTGTGGCTGATATCACTCAAAGTGTCTCCCTTTTGTTTAAAATAAACAAAATTTTAAGTGAAAACAACAACTAACCTACGAAAATCCAACCAAACACATTCGGATTGTGTTTATCCTTTAGGATAATGATCTATTTGTGCGTTGGTGATGTGTACGGGTCAACCCCAACTCAATCCGAGGCACTGTGTGACCGGTATCACTTTAAGTGCCTCTCTTTTGTTTAAAATGGAAGGAATTTTAAGTGAAAACAACAACTGACATACAAAAATCCAACCAAATGCATTCAGATTGTGTTGATACTTTAGTAGAATGATCCATGTGTGCGTTGGTGACATGTAAGAGTCAAAACTGTCTCAATCTGAGGCATGGTGTGGTCGGTATCACTAAAAGTGTCTCTCTTTTGTTTAAAATGGACATAATTTTAAGTGAAAACAACAACTGACGTATGGAAATCTATAAAAAACCGGTTCTTATTTTTGAGGTACGGGCTTCTACTTTTCTCTTTTCCTTAGGTTTTTTTGAGAAAATATAGAAAATGGGGGAAAATCCTAAATTTTGGAACTACACACTATGTACTTTTTCCACACACCGTGTACTTTTGGCCATGTTGGGATGAGTACATGGGGCTTGTAGCCATGTCAACGACGAAGGGTGTAGGAACCGACTACATGCCATGTAGTGGTACTTTACACGCCATGTAGTCAGTCGGCAGTCCTAAACAGTAAGGCGGTGGTGTAGTTTCCAGTTGGGCGACAGTACACGCCGTGTACTCGGGAGTACATGTCGTGTACTCATGTTGACAGATGAACAGTGTGGCGGTGCCGCCAGAGGAACAGTTAAATGAAGGAAGTACATGCCATGTACTCATAAGTACATGCCATGTACTTTGTTTTTTCGGCTTAAAACAGGCAGTAGCCTCCTCATTTGGCAGAAGAGGCATTTGAACCATTTTGGAGCCAAAGGAGGAGGCCGAACCTTTGAAGATCCTCCGAGTGTTCATCTGGAATCCGATTCCACCTCGGACGATCTCGTTGGAACCGCGTGGGTAAGGCGTTTCTTCTCCTTAATCTGTTCTTACCAATTATTTCCCGAGGGAATGTTATTTACGTTTGAATGGGTTTTCTTCTTCGTCAAATCTATGTCGTTCTTGGGCGTTTCTTGGATCGGTGTTCGTGTATAACACTCGTTGGAATATAAGTTAGGTGTCTTGGTGTAAATTTCCAACTATCGTGTTTTTTTGTGCGTTTTCGTTCCATGAACTCATGTTGGGGTGTCGTGTGGCTGAGGTCGTTGCTATATTTAATTCCTAGAATTGCATAGGTGATTAAATTGTGATAATAAAATGCTGGTTGGGATCGTTGCTTGGATCTGGAACCACCCCAGGGGTGTGTTTCACTATTTAGCCATTTGGCCAGGATACCTGAGGGTATTCCTTTAAAGTAGTAATCATAAATTTCCTAGAGAGGAATTTCTTGTTTACTGCACTTTGACATATTGGGCATAGCCCGGTTACCTGTTTATCTTGAGGGCACTGCACTGTTTAGCCTGAGGGATGTACTTATTTCACATGAGGATAACCTTTCGTGCCTGAGGGATTTACTTCTGTGCCTAAGGGAGACACTTCCTACGCCTAAGGGCAATTTTTGTTACGCCTGAGGGCTATACCTACGGGTTGGATTCTTCTTACCTAAAGGTAGGGTTTTGCTTGTCTGAGGATGTGGACTGTTTGATGTGGACTATTTTCTTAGAAATTAACTGTGGTGATTTCTAGTATATGATGGATTAAATGAATAATTAAAATGGAAATTTAATTGTTAAGTTAGTTACTTTTCAGTACTTCTTACTTTATTGCATTTTACTATTTCACACTGTTGTTTCATGCTTACACGCAGTTGGGCATAGGCCTTTGGCCTACTGAGATATATTTATGACACCCTATTTGGGTCATGCTTTTCGTCCCAAACAGATTACGTTTCTACAGGTGTAGATAGGGGCAAGAGTCCCTATACAGGTACTTTACTGTTGCTGAGGAGTAGGAGGGCATGGGACCGAGCCTAGGCTCGCGATGTAGCTGCCAGCTATTTGCTTTGTTTTGTTGTATTCTTCTTTTTACTGTACTGTATTGATGTATAACATGCTCTGGCTATTTTCTTAGTACTTGAGACATGTAGCATCACTATTTATATACTGTTGATTATTTCAGTTGTGTATGGTTTACTGATTCCGCTGCTTGTTGTATGTTTTATTTCAATTCCGCTGCGCTACACTTTGACAAATGAGGGCATAGTTTCCCCACTATCAGACCTGGGTCCTCGCTGCTAGTCGGAAGCCTCTGTCATTTGGGGAAATGTGCTTGAGGTCACATGGAGAACCGGGTTCGGGGCACCCGTTGCGTGGTACCTAGGTCTGTGACATTACAAAGTGGTATCAGGGGTGTTTCTTTTCTTTGAATTACTATTTGGAGCCGTAGTTGGGGATAAGACGAACGGTAGTTGGTAAAAAGCTCTGCCCGGGCGTAGCTAGCCCGTGTATAGGGAAGAGCCAGTCTACCTTGTATTTTTGCAATTGTTTTTTATTTTTCAATTTACAGATGATTTGTTTTCAACGTTGGGTGACACACTTGATATTGTGCTATTTATAATTTATCTGTGGGTTCTATTTAGTTGCAACCCAATGAGATGAGGGTATGTCATCTCATGCATCATATAGGCACATGCAAGATATCACATGCCATGCATAGTTTCCATGCCATGTAGGTGCATTATAATTTTGCATGTTGTTATGAAAGTTGTTGTGCTAGAAAAGCATGTTGTTGTGATAGCTTCTTGATAAATACCTACTCTATGAGAGGGTACTCTTTGTGTGAGATTGTTTATAGAATAGACGCCAAACTTCAGTTTTTGGGGAGTATGGGCCCCCATCAACTGGAATTTGGTGGATCATTGACTGTTTATTTGTTATAACACAAATAATGTGTCAAACTTTAATTCATGGGGAGTATGGGCCCCCACGGGTTGGAATTTGACACTTGGGTGTTTTTTTCGGTATTTTATGGGTTCTGGGGAAGTTTCTGAGGCATACTGTCTGGAAACCCAGTATACACGCTGTGTAGTATTTTTATACACGCCATGTATGTTCTTCTGTTCGGGAAGAAAAATAAACTTTTTGAGTACACGTCGTGTAGTCTCTTCCCATGTCACAAACCGTGTGGGCGGCGACACGGGGTAGGGAAAGGCTTGGGTAAAACACGCCGTGTAGATTTTGTACACATCGTGTAGTGTTGACCCGGAGTCCGGCCGTGTAACTAACAACACGGGTCGGTGAACTCCTTCACTGAACACATCGTGTCAATGATGGACATGCCGTGTGGTGTGACCTGGGGACTCGGCCGTGTAACTAACAACACGGGCCAGTGTCACCTCTCCCTGAACACGCCGTGTACCTTTGGGAGACATCATGGAGTCTTGTACGAGGACAGACTATGTGGTGTTAGCCGGGTGGCTGGGAAACGGGGTGTTTTACACGCCGTGTACAGGTGTAACACGCCATGTAGTGTCAAGCCGAGTAGTCGGTCGTGTCACAGACGACATGGGAAATTGGAAAATAACACCGTACACGCCGTGTAGATAATATACACGCCGTGTAGTTTTTGTTCAACGGAAGCTGTGTGGCTTAGCCGTGTAGAAGGGCCCGGGAAGGGGAAGGGAAGTCAAGTACATGTCGTGTAGTCATTGTACACGCCGTGTAGTCTTGTTTTGCATATTATTAATTCCTTCTTCCTCTTATTTCCTTTGTGGTTCCTTCAATTTTCGGTCATAATAATCTTGAATCTAAGGCGTGCTTTTGAAATTGTAGTGTCATGCTGCCTAGACGACCGTGAGTTGTTCTCCAGGAGAGCGGCGACGATTATACTCTGGAGATGGTGGGCCGTGGGATACCAGTTGATCCTCTAGCAGAGCCAGATGCAGCGCCAGATGCTATACTGGACACAGGCGCGGAGGCGCAGTTCTGTGATGACTTTATGCGGTTTATGAAGACCTTTCAGGGAGCACCGCAGGCTGCCACAGCTATGGTCGAGCTGACTCGTATCTTCAAGCAGCAGCATCTGCCTACGTTTTCAGGGGATGGTGGACCGTAGGCTGCGGATTCATGGCTAGGATCGATGCAGACTATTTTTTAGCATCTTGAGACACCTCCAGGGTGGAGGGTCAAGCTCGCGACTTACACGCTGCGTGATTCCGCCAAGAGGTGGTGGGATGTTACCACCCAGTCAGAGCATCACAGAGGCATGGCATGGGAAGATTTTCAGGCAGTCCTCTATGACTTCTTCTTTCCCAAGATGCTGAGGGAAGATAGAGCTCGAGAGTTCATGAATCTGTAGCAGGGCATTATGTCGGTGATGGACTATTCTGCTCGTTTCACCGACCTTCAGCGTTTTTCACCCGTGTTGGTGGGTGATGAGACATTGAGAGCCAGAATTTTTAAGGATGGTCTTCGTTATGAAATCCGAGAGCTGGTGAATGTTTTCATGTTGCCTTCAGTACACGCTATTGTGAACTAGGCGCTGATTACTGAGAGGAACCTACGGAAATATACTGGTGTGGGACAGGGTGGTTTAGCACCATTTACTGGTACTATTTCTACTGGAAAGAGGAATATACAGATGGAATTCTCTCAGGGTGGCAGTACCAGCCAGGCAGCGTCTTCAGGTGGTCCGGTCAGGTGATACCAGTGTGGCAGAGAGGGGCACAAGAGAGTGCAGTGTCCACGAGACCTAGTGGAGTGCCGAGCTTGTGGAAAGATGGGTCATCTGCAGTGCTTTTGTAGGGAGTTTCTACCAGTGGATAGTGAGAGGGGTTCTGTGCAGACTCCGCGTGCAGGAGAATGACCAGTGGCTTCTTACCAGTTAGGGAACTGGAATACGTCAGGGCGTGCAAACAGAGATGGTGGTCGTGGCCGTGGTAGCCAAACACCAGGATCTCAGAGGCAACAGGGTGGGACAGCTCAGGGTAGCCATGCTGTGTCGCAGGGCCGCGGCACTGGGCAGGCATATGCAGTGTAACAGACTCAGCAGGAGTAGGATCCCGGACCTTCTACAGTCAGAGGTACTATTTTAGTAGCTTCTGTCTTATCTTCAGTACTTTTTGATACGGGTGCTACGCATATTTTCATATCTGTACCCGTTGTGGAGAGCCTTGGGCTCTGTGTTTCTACTTATTTCGATATCATGATGCTATACACTCTGTTGGGGACTAGAACGGTTGGTGTGTGTCAGTGAAAGGAGAACCCCCTTGAGGTTGGAGGGTGTCACTTTCTATGGGGCCTCTATGTCTTGGAGATGACGAGCTATGATGTCATTCTCGGGATGGACTGGTTGGTTCCGTTTCGATCCTTTGTCGACTGATATCGTCGCAGGGTGAGTTTCACGTCACCTGAGGGTGGAGAGTTTCTATACAAGGGAGAATGGAATGTTCAGGCGATTCGAGCTGGACCAGAGCATCATGGGTGAGGTGGAGTCACGGACTAGATTGCGAGCCTGTATCTGGATGACTAGGGGACTTATCAGACATATTTCCCTCCAGTTGTTGATCATTTCAGGGATGTCTTCTCGGACGACATTTCTGGTCTACCTCCGGAGTGAGAGGTGGATTTCTCTATCGATCTTGTGCTAGGAGCAGCACCGGTGTCCATTCCTCCTTATAGGATGGCTACACATGAGCTGCAGGAGCTCAAGAGGAAATTAGAGGAGTTGTAGGAAAAGGGCTTTATCCGACCCAGTACTTCTCCTTGGGGTTCTCTGGTCCTTTTTGCGAAGAAGGCAGATGGTACCCTTAGACTTTGCATGGATTATTAGAAGCTGAACCAGTTGACGGTTAAGAACCGATATCCCTTGCCGAGGATTGATGGTCTATTTGATCAGCTTCGTGGAGCACGAGTGTTCTCGAAGATTGACTTGAGATCGGGATATCATTAGATGCACGTGAGACCATTTGATATACCGCTTATAGCTTTTCGAAGCAGATATGGTCTGTATGAGTACTTGGATATGTCGTTCAGACTCACGAATGCGCCAGCAGTTTTCATGGATCTGATGAATCATTTTTTTCATCCGTATCTTGATTATTTTGTGGTTGTATTCATGGACGATATCTTGGTGTACTCTCACACTCGACACGACCATGCCACCCCTCTTGAGATCGTATTGAGTACACTGAGAGAGCATGAGCTATATGCTAAGCTCTCGAAGTGCCACTTTTGGATGGACCATATTCACTTCCTGGGTCATATCATCTCAGAGGCAGGAGTTTCAGTAGACCCAGAGAAGGTGAGATTAGTAGTTTCCTGGGATCTTCCTAAGAACGTGTTTGAGATACGGAGTTTCTTAAGGCTGGCTGGTTACTGCAGACGCTTTATACAGGACTTCTCCCGCTTAGCAGCACCATTGATGGGTTTGACTAAGAAGGGTGTGAATCTCATTTGGTTGGAAGCTTGTGAGGAATCATTTCAAGACCTGAAGGGAAGGTTGACATCAACACCAATCCTGATACTCCTAGATAAGAGGAAGAGCTATAGAGTTTACTGTGATGCATTAGGGACTGGGCTGGGAGCAGTTTTGATGCAGGGCGATTGATTTGTTGTGTACGGGTCTCGGCAGTTGAGGCCACATGAGCGGAATTACCCGATGCATGATCTCGAGTTGGATGCAGTTGTTCATGCATTGCGCTGTTGGAAACATTATCTGTTGGGAGATAATTTTGTGGTTTTCACTGACCACAAAAGCCCCAAGTATATCTTTACTCAGCGTGACCTGAATCTGAGGCAGAGAAGGTGGGTTGAGTACCTATAGTCCTTCGATTTTGAGATTGCCTATACACCTGGTAAATGTAATGCAGTAGCTGATGAACTGAGCAGGAAGACTCAGATACAGGCAGTGTAGGAGGCCAGTGGTGAGTGGAAGCTCATGGCTTTTTTCTCTGAGATGCATTTGGAGGTGCATGACAGTCAGGGGCAGACTTATCTTTCATCTTTAGCTGTGACATCTACCCTCCTAGATAGAGTGAGGATGAGGCAGCTATCTGATCCGGAAGTCCTAGTTCTACGGGAGTCGGTGGCATGTGAGGACCCTCCTCCTGGATGGACGATAGGCGACAACGAGGTCCTGTGTTTCCATGGATGAGTATGGGTTCCAAGGGATATATGCGAGGAGCTGATGCAAGAGTTTCATGCTTCAGCTTGGGCAGTTCATCCCGGGGTTACCAAGATGTACCATGACATGAGGTTTCAGTACTGGTGGCCGGGTATGAAGAGTGAGATAGTTGGTTTTGTTACGAGATGTTCCACCTGTCAGTAGGTGAAGGCAGAGCATCAGAGACCTGCTGGGTTGTAACAGCAGTTACCCATTCCAGAGTGGAAATGGGATGATGTCGCGATGGATTTTGTGATAGGATTTCTGAGGTCACCTCAAGGCAATGACACTGTGTGGGTTGTTGTGGACAGACTCACGAGGGTATCTCACTTCTTGCCGATCAAGGAGACTTACGGTGTTAACGGGCTCGGAAGGATGTATATCCGAGAGATCGTATGTCTTCATGGGGTCCCTCGTTCTATCGTTTCAGATAGGGATGCCTGATTTATGTCTTGTTTTTGGAAAAGTTTTAAGAGGGCACTGGGTACATAGGTGCTTCTGAGCCCAGCATACCACCCTCATACAGATGTCCAGTCAGAGCATACGATACAGGTACTAGAGGACATGTTTCGCGCATGCATCCTAGACTTTGGGGGATCTTAGGAGAAGCATATACCCTTAGTCGAGTTTTCCTATAACAATATTTTTCAGGAAACTATTGAGATGGCACCATACGAGGCTTTATATGGTAGGCCATGATGATCACCTTTGTGCTAGTTAGAGGCAGGTGAGGCAGCTTTACTGGGACCACAGCTCGTACAGGAGACATCTGAGCAGGTCCAGTTGATTTGGAAGCGGATGGCTACCACACAGTCTCGATAGAAGTCATATGCTGATCACCGTAGATGACCTTTGGAGTTCATGGTCGGGGATCAGGTTTTCTTGCATGTTTCTCCGTGGCTGGGACACAACCGGATCAGGAGACAGGGTAAGCTTTCACCGAGGTATGTGGGGCCATTCGAGATTCTGGGGAGAGTCGGGCTGGTTTCCTATTGGTTGCAGTTACCGCAGTGATACCGAGCCATGCACGATTTCTTCCACGTGTCTGAGTTGCGCCGCTATCATTCAGACTCGCCTCACGTTTTTCAGCCTGAGGAGTTTGAGCTGGATGCAGATGCGTTATTTGAGGAGAATCTGATTCGTATTGTTGACAAGATCACGAAGGTTCTCCGAGGCCAGTCAGTTCCTCTCGTACGGGTGCTATGGCAGCATGGGAGAGTGCAGGACGAGACCTGGGAGCGGGAGGCCGACGTATGTGCTCAGTGGCCAGAGCTATTCTGAAATTTATCTTCGCCACACTGAGAAGGACAATTCGGGGATGAATTGCTATAAGGGGGGAAGTTTGTAAGAACCCGGTTCTTATTTTTGATGTACGGTCTTCTTCTTTTCTCTTATCCTTAAGTTTTTTTGTGAAAATATGGAAAATGGGAAAAATCCTAAATTTTGGAACTACATGCCATGTACTTTTTCCACACGCCATGTACTTTTGGCCGTGTTGGGATGAGTGCGCGGGGCGTGTAGCCATGTCGGCGAAGAAGGGTGTAGGAACCGACTAGATTCCGTGTATTGGTACATTACATGTCGTGTAGTCAGTCGGAAGGCCTAAATAGTAAGTCAGTAGTGTAGCCTCCAGCTGGGTGACAGTACACGCCATGTACTCGGGAGTACATGTCGTGTACTCATGTTGACGAATGAACAATGTGGAGGTGCCGCCATAGGAACCGTTAAATGAAGGAAGTACACACCGTGTACTTAGAAGTACACGCTGTGTACTTTTTTTTCAGCTTAAAATAGGCAGTAGCCTCCTCATTTGGCAGAGGAGGCATTTGAGCCATTTTGGATCCAAAGGAGGAGGTCGAACCTTTGATGATCCGCCGAGTGTTCGTCTGGAATCCGATTCGGCCTCAGACGATCTCGTTGGAATCGTGCGGGTAATCCCTTTCTTCTCCTTAAGCTGTTCTTACCAATTCTTTCCTGAGGGAAAGTTATTTATGTTTGAATGGGTTCATCATATCTACGTCATTCTTGGGCGTTTCTTGGATCGGAATTTTTGTATAACACTCATTGGCGTATAAGGTAGGTGGCTTGGTGTAAATTTCTAAATGTCATGCATTTTTGTGCATTTTCGTGCCACGAACCCATGTTGGGGTGTTGTTTGGATGAGGCCGTTGCTATATTTAATGCCTAGAATTGCATAGGTGATTAAATTGTGATAATAAAATGCTGGTTGAGATTTTTGCTTGGATCCAGAACCACCCCGGGGGTGTGTTTCACTGTTTAGCTATTTGGACAGGATACCCAAGGGTATGCCTTTAAAGTAGTAATCGTAGAATTTCCTTGAGGGGAATTACTTTTTTACTACACTTTGACATTTTGGGCATGGCGCAGTTACCTGTTTAGCCTGAGGGCGTTGTTGTGATTAGCCTGAGGGCACTGCACTGTTTAGCCTGAGGGTTGTAGTTATTTCACCTGAGGGAAACCTTTCATGCCTGAGGGATTGAATTCTGTTCCTAAGGGTGACACTTCCTACGCCTGAGGGCAATTTCTGTTACGCCTGAGGGCCATACCTATGCGTTGGATTCAGCTTACGTGAGGGTAAGGTTTTTCTTGTCTGAGGATGTGGACTGTTTGATGTAGACTGTTTTCTTAGAAATGCACTGTGGTGATTTCTAGTATATGATGGATTAAATGAATAATTAAAATGGAAATTTAATTGTTAAGTTAGTTACTTTTCAGTACTTCTTACTTTATTGCATTTTACTATTACACACTGTTTTTGCATGATTACACGTAGTTGGGCACGAGCCTTTGGTGCCTGCCTACTGAGATATATTTCTCACACCCTGTTTGGGTCACGCTTTTCGACCCAAATAGATTAAATTTCTGCCGGTATAGATAGGGGAAAGAGTCCCTATATAGGTACTTGACTGTTGCTGAGGAGTAGGAGGGCATGGGACCGAGCCTAGGATCGTGATGCCGCTGCCAGTTGTTTTCTTTGTTTTGTTGTACTCTGATTGTTTTTGTACTGTATTGATGTATAACATGCTCTGGCTATTTTCTTAGTACTTGAGACATGTAGCATCACAATTTATATACTTTTGATTATTTTAGTTGTGTATGGTTTACTGCTTCCGCTGCTTGTTGTATGTTTTATTTCAATTACGCTGCGCTACACTTTGACAAATGAGGGCATAGTTTCCCCACTATGAGACCTGGGCCCTTGTTGCTAGTCAGCAGCCTCTGGCATTTTGGGAAATGCGCTTGAGGTCACGTCGCGAACCGGGTTCGGGGCACCCGTTGCGTGGCACCCGGGTCCAGGATGTTACAAAGTGGTATCAGAGGTGTTTCTTTTCTTTGACATACTATTTGGAGTCGTATTTAGGGATGGGATGAAAGGTAGTTGGTAATAAGCTGTGCTCGGGCGTAGCTAACCCGTGTACAGGGAAAAGCCAGTATACCTCGTATTTTTTCAATTCTTTTTGATTTTTCAATTTACAGATGATTTTTTTCACCATTGGGTGACACACTTGAGACGGTGCTATTTATAATTTATCTATGGGTTCTATTTAGTTGTAACCCGATGAGATGAGGGTATGTCTTCTCATGCATCATATAGGCACATGCTAGATATCACATTCCATGCATAGTTTCCATGCCATATAGGTGCATTAGAATTTTGCATGTTGTTTTGATAGTTTTTGTGCTAGAAAAGCATGTTGTTGTGATAGATGATTGATAAATACCTGCTCTGTGATAGGGTATTATTTGTGTGAGCTTGTTTATAGAATGGACACCAAACTTAGGTTTTTGGGGAGTATGGGCCCCCATCGACCGGAATTTGGTGGATCATTGACTGTTTATTTTTTATAACATAGATAAGATGTCAAACTTTGATTCGTGGGGAGTATGGGCCCCCACAGGTCGGAATTTGACACTTGGGTGTTGTTTTTTGGTATTTTTTGGGTTTCGTGGAAGTTTTTGAGGCATACTATCTAGAAACCCAGTATACACGCCGTGTAGTATTTTTATACACACCGTGTATGTTCTTCTGTTCGGGAAGAAAAATAAACTTTTTGAGTACACACCGTGTACCCTTTGTACACACCTTGTAGTCTCTTCCCGTGTCACAAACTGTTCGGGCAACGACACGGGGTAGGGAAAGGCTTGGGTAAAACACGCCGTGTAGCTTTTGTACACGCCGTGTAGTGTTGACCGGAAGTCCGGCCGTGTAACTAACAACACGGGTCGGTGAACTCCTTGAATGAACACGTCGTGTCAATGATGGACATGTCGTGTGGTGTGACCTAGGGACTCTGCGGGGTAACTAACAACATAGGCCAGTGTCACCTCTCCCTGAACACGCTGTGTACCTTTGGGACACACCGTGGAGTCTTGTCCGAGGACAGACCGTGTGGTGTTAGCTGGGTGGCTGGGAAACGGGGTGCGGTACACGCTGTGTATGGGTGTAACATGCCGTGTAGTGTCAAGCCGAGTAGTCGGCCATGTCACAAACGACACGGGCAGTTGGAAAATAGCACCGTACACGCCGTGTAGATAATATACACGTTGTGTAGTTTTTGTTCAATGGAAGTTGTGTGGGTTAGCCGTGTAGAAGGACCCGGGCAGGGGAAGGGAAGTCAAGTACACGTCATGTCGTCATTGTACACGTCGTGTAGTCTTGTTTTGAAAATTTTGAATGCCTTCTTCCTCTTGTTTACATTGTGGTTCCTTCAATTTTCGGTCATAATAATCTTGAATCTGAGGTGTGCTTTTGACCTTGTAGTTTCATGCTTCCTAGACGACTGCGAGTTGTTCTCCAGGAGAGTGGCGATGATTATATTCCAGAGATGGTAGGCCATGGGATACCAGTTGATCCTCCAACAGAGCCAGATGTGGCACCGAATGCTATACCAGACACAGGAACGGAGGTGCAGTTCTGTGAAGGCTTTATGTGGTTCATGAAGACCTTTCAGGGAGCACCGCAAGCTGCCACATCTATGGATGAGCTGACTCGTATCTTCTAGCAGTAGCATCCGCCTATGTTTTCAGAGGATGGTGGATAGCAGGCTGGGGATTCTTGGCTAGGATCTATGCAGACTATTTTCGATCATCTTGAGAAACCTCTAGGGTGGAGGGTCAAGCTCGCGACTTACATGCTGTGTGATTCCTCCAAGAGGTGGTGGGATGTTACCACCCAGTTTGAGCATCATAGTGACATGGCGTGGGAAGATTTTTAGGCAGTCTTCTATGAATTATTCTTTCCCGAGACGTTGAGGGTAGATAGATCTCAAGAGTTCATAAATCTACAGTAGGGCGCTATGTCGGTGATGGACTATTCTTCTCGTTTCATAGAGCTTCATCATTTTGCACCCGTGCTGGTGGGTGATGAGAAGTTTTGAGCCTGACGTTTTGAGGATGGTCTTCCGTATGATATCCGAGCGCTGGTGAATGTTTTCAGGTTGCCATCAGTACACGCTATTGTGAACCAGGCGGTAATTATTCAGCGGAAGCTGTGGGAATCTAGTGGTGTGGGACAGGGCGATTCAGTACCAGTTACTGGTACTATTTCTACTCGCAAGAGGAAGAGACATATGGACTTCTCTCAGGGTGGCAGTACCAGCCAGGCAGCGTCTTTAGGTGGTCCGGTAAGGTGCTACCAGTGTGGCAGAGAGGGGCACAATAGACCGCAGTGTCCACGAGACCCAGTGGAGTGCCGAGATTGCGGAAAGATGGGTCATCTGCAGCGCTTTTGCAGGGCGTTTCTACCAGTGGCCAGTGAGAGGGGTTCTGTGCAGACTCTGTGTGTGGGAGCAGGACCAGTGGCTTCTTACCAGTCTAGGAACTGGAAAACATTAGGGCGTGCAGGTAGAGATGGTGGTCATGGTCGTGGTAGCCAGACACCAGGATCTCAGAGGCAATAGGGTGGGACAGCTCAGGGTAGCCAGGCTATGTCGCAGGGCCGCGGCACTGGGCAGGCATATGCAGTGCAATATACCCAACAGGAGCAGGATCCCGGACCTTCTATAGTTATAGGTACTATTTTAGTAGCTTTTGTCTTATCTTCAGTACTTTTTGATATGGGTGCTACGCATAGTTTCGTATCTATACCTATTGTGGAGAGCCTTGGGATCTGTGTTTTTACTTCTTCTGATATCATGACGCTATACACTCCGTTGGGGACTAGAACGGTTGGTGTGCGTTAGTGCAAGGAGTGTCCCCTTGAGGTTAGAGGGTGTCACTTTATATGGGGCATCTATGTCTTGGAGATGAAGTGCTATGATGTCATTCTCAGGATGGACTGGATGGTTCCCTTTCGAGTCTTTGTAGACTGCTATCATCGCAGGGTGAGTTTCACATCACCTGAGGGCGGAGAGTTTCTATACATTGGCGAATGGAATGTTCAGGCGATTCGAGCTGGACCAGAGCATCATGGGTGAGGTGGAGTCACAGCCCAGATTGCGAGCTTGTATCTGGATGACCAGGGGACTTTTCAGATAGATTTCCATCTAGTTGTTGATCGTTTCAGGGATGTCTTCTCGGACGACTTTTCAGGTCTACCTCCAGATTGAGAGGTGGATTTCTCTATCGATCTTGTGCCAGGAGCAGCACCGGTGTCTATTCCTCCTTATAGGATGGCTACACCTGAGCTGCAAGAGATCAAGAGGCAGTTAGAGGAGTTTCAGGCAAAGGTCTTTATCAGACCCAGTACTTCTCCTTGGGGTTCTCCAGTCCTTTTTGCAAAGAATGCGGATGGTACCCTTAGACTTTGCGTGGATTATCGGAAGCTGAACCAGTTGACGGTTAAGAACCGATATCCCTTTCTGAGGATTGATGATCTATTTGATCAGCTTCATGGAGCACGAGTGTTCTCGAAGATTTACTTGATATCAGGATATCATCAGTTGCATGTGAGACCATCGGATATACCGCTTACAGCTTTTCGGAGCAGATATGGTCTGTACGAGTACTTGGTTATGCCGTTCGAACTCACGAATGTGCCAGCAGTTTTCATGGCTCTGATGAATCGTGTGTTTCATCCGTATCTTGATTCTTTTGTGGTTATATTCGTGGACGATATCTTAGTGTACTCTCACACTCGACACAACCATGCCACCCATCTTGAGATCGTATTGAGTACACTGAGAGAGAATCGGCTATATGCTAAGCTCTCGAAGTGCTACATTTGGATAGATCAGATTCACTTCCTGGGTTATATCATCTAAGAGGCAGGAGTTGCAGTAGACCCAGAGAAGGTGAGAGTAGTAGTTTCCTAGGAGCATCCTAAGAACGTGTTTGAGATACGGAGTTTCTTAGGGCTGGCTGGTTACTACATAAGCTTTATACAGGACTTCTCCCTCTTAGCAGCACCATTGACGGTTTTGACTAAGAAGGGTGTGAAGTTTGTTTGGTCAGAAGCTTGCGAGGCAGCTTTTCATGACATGAAGGGAAGGTTGACATCAGCACCGATCCTGATACTCCTAGAGCAGGGGAAGAGCTATACAGTTTACTATGATGCATCAGGTATTGGGCTAGGAGTAGTTTTGATGCAAGGCAATCAATTTTTTGCGTACGGGTCTCGGCAGTTGAGGCCACATGAGCGGAAATACCCGACACATGATCTCGAGTTGGCTGCAGTTGTTCATGCGTTGCGCTGTTGGAGACATTATCTGTTGGGAGAGCATTTTGTGGTTTTCACATAACACAAAAGCCTCAAGTATATCTTTACTCAGCGTGACCTGAATCTGAGGTAGAAAGGTGTGTTGAGTACCTACATTCCTTCGATTTTGAGCTTGCCTATACACTAGGTAAAGGTAATGCAGTAGCTGATGCACTGAGCAGGAAGACTCAGATACAGGCAGTGAAGGAGGCCCGTGGTGAGTGGAAGCTCATGGATTTGTTCTCTAAGATGCATTTGGAGGTGTATGACAGTCAGGGGCAGAATTATCTTTCATCTTTAGCTATGACATCTACCCTCTTGGACAGAGTGAGGATGAGGCAGCTATCTGATCCAGAAGGCCTAGTTCTATGAGATTCGGTGGCAAGTGAGGACCGTCCTCCTGGTCGGACGATAGGCGACAACGAGGTCCTGCGTTTCCATGGACAAGTATGGATTCCAAGGGATATACGCGAGGATATGATGCGGGAGTTTCATGCTTCATCTTGGGAAGTTCATCCCGGGGTTACCAATATGTACTATGACTTGAGGCTTCAGTACTGGTGGCCGGGTTTTTTATAGTGAGATAGTTGGTTTTGTTACGAGATGTTCCACCTGTCAGTAGGTGAAGGCAGAGCATCAGAGACCAGTTGGGCTGTTACAGCAGTTACCCATTCCAGAGTGGAAATGGGATGATGTCGCGATGGATTTCGTGACAGGATTTCTGAAGTCACCTCGAGGCAATGACGTTTTGTGGGTTGTTGTGGACAGACTCACGAAGGTAGCTCACTTATTGAAAATCAAGGAGACCTATGGTGTTAACGAGCTGAGAAGGCTGTATATCTGAGAGATCGTACGTCTTCATGGGGTCCCTCGTTCTATCGTTTCAGATTGGGATGCCCTCTTTATGTCTTGTTTATGGAAGAGTTTTCAGAGGGCACTGGGTACACAGGTGCTTCTGAGCACAGCATACCACCCTCAGACAGATGACCAGTCAGAGCGTATGATACAAGTGCTAGAGGACATGTTGCGCGCATGCATCCTAGAGTTTGGGGGCTCTTGGGAGAAGCATATACCCTTAGTTTATTTTTCCTATAACACTAGTTTTCAGGCAACTATTGAGATGGCACCATACGAGGATTTATATGGTAGGCCATACCAATCACCTTTGTGCTGGTTAGAGGCAGGTGAGGTAGCTTTACTGGGACCACAGCTCGTGCATGAGACATATGATCAGGTCCTATTGATTCGGAAGCGGATGGCTACCGCGTAGTCTCGACAGAAGTCATATACTGATAACTGTAGACAACCTTTGGAGTTCGTGGTCGGGGATCATGTTTTCTTGCGTGTTTCACCAAGGTTGGGACACAAGCGGATCAGGAGATAGGGTAAGCTTTCATCGAGGTATGTGGGGCCATTCGAGATTCTGGAGAGAGTCGGGCTGGTTGCCTATCGGTTGCAGTTACCGCATCGATACCAAGCCATGCACGATGTCTTCCACGTGTCTTAGTTACGCCGCAATAATTCAGACCTGTCTCATGTTTTTCATCTTGTGGAGGTTGAGCTGGAGGCAGATGCATCCTTTGAGGAGCATCTGATTCATATTGTTGACAGGAGCACGAAGGTTCTCCGAGGCCAATCAGTTCCTCTCGTACGGGTGGTATGGCAGCATGGGAGAGTGCAGGACGAGACCTGGGAGTGGGAGGCTGACATACATGCTCAGTGGCCAGAGCTGTTCTGAGATTTATCTTCGCCACCCTGGGTAGGGCAATTCGGGGACAAATTTCTATAAGGGGGGATGTTTGTAAGAACCTGGTTCTTATTTTTGAGGTACGGGCTTCTTATTTTCTCTTTTCCTTAAGTGTTTTTTAGAAAATATGGAAAATAGGAAAAAATCCAAAATTTTGGAACTACACGCCATGTACTTTTTCCACACGCTGTGTACTTTTGGTCGTGTTGGGATGAGTACACGGGGCATGTAGCCATGTTGGCGACGAAGGCTGTAGGAACTGACTACATGCTGTGTAGTGGTAATTTACATGCTGTGTAGTTATTCGGAAAGCCTAAACAGTAAGGCGGTGGTGTAGCCGCTAGCTGGGCGACAGTACACGCTGTGTACTTGGGAGTACATGCCGTGTACTCGGGAGTACATGTCGTGTACTCATGTCGACAGATGAATAGTGTGGCGGTGCTGCCAGAGGAACAGTTAAATGAAGGAAGTACACACTGTGTACTCAAATGTACACGCCGTGTACTTTGTTTTTTCGTCTTAAAACAGGCAGTAGCCTCCTCATTTGGCAGAGGAGGCATTTGAGCCGTTTTGGAGCCAATGGAGGAGGCTGAAACTTTGAAGATTCGTCGAGTGTTCATCTGGAATCCGATTCCACCTCAGACGATCTCGTCAGAACCGCACGGGTAAACCCTTTCTTCTTCTTAATCCGTTCTTACCAATTATTTCTCGAGGGAATGTTATTTACGTTTGAATGGGTTTTCTTCTTCATAATATCTACGTCGTTCTTGGGAGCTTCTTGGATTGGTGTTCATGTATAACGCTCGTTGGCGTATAAGGTTGGTGGCTTGGTGTAAATTTAGAAATGTCGTGCGTTTTTGTGCGCTTTCGTGCCATGAACCCATGTTGGAGTGTCGTGTGGCTGAGGCCATTGCTATATTTAATTCCTATAATTTCATAGGTGATTAAATTCTGATAATAAAATGCTGGTTGGGATCGTTGCTTGGATCTGGAACCACCCCGGGGGTGTGTTTCACTATTTTGCCGTTTGGCCAGGATACCCGAGGGTATGCCTTTAAAGTAGTAATCGTAGAATTTCCTTGAGAGGAATTGCTTGTTTATTGCACTTTGACATGTTGGGCATAGCCCGGTTACCTATTTAGCCTGAGGGCGTTGTTGTGATTAGCCTGAGAGCACTGCACTGTTTAGCCTAAGGGCTATAGTTATTTCACCTGAGGGAAACCTTTCGTGCCTGAGGTCTTGACTTATGTGCCTGAGGGCGACACTTCATACGCTTGAGGGCAATTTCTGTTACGCCTGAGAGCTATACCTGCGGGTTGGATTCTGCTTACCTGAGGGTAAGGTTTTTCTTGTCTGAGGACATGGACTGTTTGACGTAGATTGTTTTCTTAGAAATGCACTATGGTGATTTCTAGTATATGATGGATTAAATGAATAATTAAAATGGAAATTTAATTGTTAACTTAGTTACTTTTCAGTACTGCTTGCTTTATTGCATTTTACTATTGCACACTGCTATTGCATACTTACATGCAGTTGGGCACGGGCCTTTGGTGGGTGCCTACTGAGATATATTTCTCACACCCTGTTTGGGTCACACTTTTCGACCCAAACAGATTACGTTTCTACAGGTGTAGATAGGGGAAATAGTCCCTATACATGTACTTGACTGTTGCTGAGGAGTAGGAGGGCATGGGACCGAGCCTAGGCTCACGATGCCGCTACCAGTTGTTTGCTTTGTTTTGCTATACTCTGATTTTTGTTGTACTGTATTGATGTGTAACATGCTCTGGCTGTTTTCTTAGTACTTAAGACATGTAGCATCACTATTTATATACTGTTGATTATTTCAGTTGTTTATGGTTTACTGCTTCCACTGCTTGTTGTATGTTTTATTTCAATTCCACTGCACTACAATTTGACAAATTAGGGAATAGTTTCCCCACTATCAAACCTGGGCCCTCACTACTAGTCAGCAGCCTCTGGCGTTTGGGGAAATGCGCTTGAGGTCACGTGGCGAACCGGGTTCGGGGCACCCGTTAAGTGGCACTCGGGCCTGAGATGTTACAAAATCCAACCAAACACATTCAGATTGTGTTGATCCTTTAGGAGAACTATCCATGGGTCATTTTTGACGTGTACGAGTAAACCCCGTCTCAATATGAGGCACGATGTGGCCTGTATCACTCAAATTGTCTCTCTTTTGTTTAAATTGGACAAAATTTTAAGTGAAAACAAAAACTGACCAATAGAAATCCAAAAAAAAACATTCGGATTGTGTTGATACTTTATGAGAACGATTCATGTGTGAGTTGGTGACATGTACGAGTCAACCCAACCTCAATTCGAGGCACGGTGTGACTGGTATCACTCAAAGTGTCTCTCTTTAGTTTAAAATGGACATAATTTTAAGTGAAAACAACAACTGACATACGGAAATTTGACCAAACACATTCATATTGTGTTTATAATTTAGTAGAAAAATACATGTGTCATTTTCGATGTGTATGAGTCAACCCCACCTAAATATAAGGCATAGTGTGGCCGGTATCACTCAAAGTGTCTCTCTTTTGTTTAAAATGGACAGAATTTTAAGTAAAAACAACAACTGATGTACATAAATCCAACAAAAATCATTTGTACTATATTGATCCTTTATTATAATGATCCATGGGTATGTTGGTGACATGTATGATTTAACCTCGCCTCAATATGAGGCACGATGTGGCCGGTATCACTCAAAGTGTCTCTCTTTTGTTTAAAATGGACAGAATTTTAAGTGAAAACAACAAATGATGTACAGAAATCTGACCAAACTCATTTAGATTGTGTTGATCTTTTATTATAATGATTCATGGGTCATTTTTTAAATGTACGAGTCAACCATGTCTCAATCTGAGGCACAGTGTGGCTGGTATCACTCAAAGTGTATCTCTTTTGTTTAAAATGGACAGAATTTTATGTGAAAACAACAACTGACGTACGGAAATCCAACCAAACGCATTTTTATTATGTTTATCCTTTAGGAGAAAAATCCATGGGTGTGTTGGTGACGTGTAAAAGTAAACCTCACCTCAATATGAGGCACGGTGTGGCCGGTATCACTCATATTGTCACTCTTTTCTTTAAAATGGACAGAATTTTAAGTGAAAACCACAACTGATGTACGGAAATCCAACCAAGAACATTCAGATTGTGTTGATACTTTAGTATAATGATACACAGGTCATTTATGATGTGTACGAGTCAACCCCACCTCAATCCGATGCACGTTGTGGCTGGTATCACTCAAAGTGCCTCCCTTTTGTTTAAAATGGATAGAATTTTAAGTGAAAACAAAAACTGACCAACGGAAATCCAACCAAACGCATTCGGATTGTGTTGATACTTTAGGAGAAAAATCTATGGGTTCATTGGTGACATGTAAGAGTCAACCATGCCTCAATCTAAGGCATGGTGTGACCGGTATCACTCAAAGTGTCTCTCTTTTGTTTAAAATGGACAGAATTTTTAGTGAAAACAAAAAATGACGTACGGAAATCTGACCAAACTCATTAAAATTGTGTTGAAACTTTAGGAGAACGATACATGGGTCATTTTTTATGTGTGAAAGTCAACCCATTCTCAATCCAAGTCACGGTGTGGCTGATATCACTCAAAGTGTCTCTCTTTTGTTTAAAATGGACAGGATTTTAAGTGAAAACAATAACTGACGTATGGAAATCCAACCAAACACATTCAGATTGTGTTTATACTTTAGGATAACGATCCATGAGACTATTGGTGACGTGTATGCGTCAAACCCGCCTCAATCTGAGGCATGGTGTGGCCGGTATCACTCAAAGTGTGTCTCTTTTGTTTAAAATGGGCAGAATCTTAAGTGAAAACAACAACTGACATACGGAAATCAAACCAAATGCATTCGGATTGTGTTTTTATTTTAGGATAACGATCCATGGGTAATTTTTGACATTTATGAGTCAACCACGCCTCAATATGAGGCATGGTGTGGCTGGTATCAGTCAAAGTGTCTCTCTATTGTTTAAAATGGACAAAATTTTAAGTGAAAACAACAAATGACCTACAGATATCCAACCAAACACATTAGGATTGTGTTGATCCTTTAAGATAATGATCCATTGGTGCGTTGGTGATGTGTACGAGTCAAAAATGCCTTAATCCGAGGCACGGTGTGACCGTTATCAATCAAAGTTCCTCTCTTTTGTTTAAAATGGTCATAATTTTAAGTGATAACAACAAATGATGTTGGAAAATCCAACCAAAGGCATTAGTATTGTGTTGATCCTTTATGAGAATGATCCATGAGTCATTTTTGACATGTACGATTCAACCATGCCTCAATCCTAGGCACAGTGTGTCCGGTATCACTCAAAGTGTCTCTCTTTTGTTTAAAATGGACAAAATATTAAGTGAAAACAACAAATGACCTAAAAAATCCAACTAAACGCATTCGTATTGTGTTGATCCTTTAGGAGAATGATCCATGGGTGCATTGGTGATGTGTACGAGTCAAACCCTCCTCAATCAGAGGCACAGTGTGATCGGTATCACTCAAAGTGTCTCTCTTTTGTTTAAAATAGATACAATTTTAAGTGAAAACAACAACTAACATATAGAAATCCGACCAAACGCATTCAGATTGTGTTGATCCTTTAGCAGAACAATCCATGGGTCATTTTTGTATGAGTAAACCCCCTGGACACCATCCCACCCCCTGGACACCCCCATGGACAACCCCTCACCCCATGGACACCCACCCCACCCCCCTTGGACAGCCCCACCAACCCCTGGACCGCCCGCCCACCCCCTGGACACCACCCCACCCCCTGGACACCCCCACCCCTGGAAATCTATCCAACCCCCTAGACAACCCCACCCCCTGGACACCCCCGTGGACACCCCCCCCAGACCCCCCCGGACACCCCCACCCCTCCTAGACACCACCCCACCACTTGGACACCTGCCCCACCCCCTGGACACCCCCACCCCCACCCCCTGGACACTACCCAACCCCATTGGACAGCCCCACCAACCCCCTGGACAGCCCCTACCCCCTTGTACACCACTCCACCCCCTGGACACCCCCACACCTCTGGACACCCCCACCCCCTGGATAGCCCCCCAACCCCCTAGACACCCCACCCCCCTGAACACCACCATGGATATCCCCCCACCCCCTAGATGGCCCCCAAACCCCTAGATGACCCCCTCACCAACTAGATCACCCCACCCCTCCTAGACACCACCCCACCACCTTGACACCTTTCCCACCCCCTGGACACCCCCACCCCCATGGACAGCCACCCCCACCCCTGGACACCACCCCTCCCCCCTTGGACAGCCCCACCAACCCCCTGGACATCCCCCACCCCCTGGAAACTAGCCCACCCTTTGGACACCCCCACCCTCTGGAAAGCCCCCAACCCCCTGGACACCCCCCTGGACACGGCCATGGATAGCCCCCCCCCCCCCCCGAACACCCCCTGGACACCCACCAACCCCATGGATGGCACCCCCACCCCTCCTTGACACCACCTCACCACCTGGACACCCCGACCCCCTGGACACCCCGACCCCCTGGACACCCCCCCCCCCACCCTTGGATGTCTAGCCCCACCCTCCTGGATACCATCCCAGCCCCTTGGACATCCCCCCAACCTCCTGGACCACCCCCACCCCCCGAAAACCCCTATCCACCCAGACACCCTCTATCCCCCTGGACACCCACCTACCCCCTTGGACAACCACCCCAAACCCATAAACAACCCCCAACCCCTGTAATTCTGAATTGAATTATTTATTTAATTAATTAAATTTTGAATTATGTGTTAATGGTGTATGGGTATACTTTTTGTATGGGTATACTTGGTTTAATTACCTAATGAATTATGTGTTAATTTTGTATGGGTATACTTCTTGAGATGCTGAATTTTTTGCAGGTTTTGTTTGGGTGTGCTACTGCAGAATTTTATGTTACAGCAGATAGGAAATTTATCAGTTCTTTTTTAGCACTAATAAAGGATCACTTTATCATCACTAAAAATTGCTGACAAAAAACACATTTATCATTACTTTTTTAGCATTGATAAAGGAGTCCTTTATCAATACCATTTTAGTGCAGATAAATTATCCCTTTATCAGTGATTTTTTAGCGTTGATAAAGGCTCCCTTTTCTCAATGCTTATTTAGTACTGATAAAGCCCGTTTTGAGCGTTGATAAAGCCTAGACTTGGAAGAATAATACATTCACTAAAACAAACTCAATATGCTTGAATTCTCCCAATAAGATCTCCCTTTATATAAATATCATAAAAGGAAATAGAATCATTAGAAAAACAATTGACATTATCAAAAGATGTGTAAGAAACATTGTACATGAAATAGTGAATGAAGAAGAGAGAATGATGGTTTATTTATAGGGAAATATGGGTATTCGACATGAGTAAATTTGGAAAATATGTGTGATGGTAATAATTACCATTAATTGATAAGATGGTTTATTATTATTATTTTTGGTTACATAGATGCATTTAAGTGAATGTCAAGATTATTTAATGATATAATCAAAACTGTATATTTTTCTAAAAATATGTTTTATAGAAAATTTATAAAATTTAAATAAAATTTATTTTCAATAAATAATATTATAAAATTATTTTTAAATGATAATATATTTTAACGAAGTCTTAAGTGATTTTTTATAATGGACATATATTTACTATGACATAATAACTGTTAATTTTCATGAAATAAGAATTTTTACTTAAAATTTAAAATTATAATATTTATAAGAATTATCTTGATAAAATAAATATAAATTTTAAATTCATTGAATTTCAATTATCATAGGGTGAATTTATGGTAATTTTATAGAAAATTAATTTTTGGGTTTGAGAGTGAAAATACTATTTTTACGAAATACAATAATTATTTTGATATAATTCAGATATGATGGGGATTTTAAATTTTTTAATCCTTATTCTTGTTAAAAAAATATTTAAGGAATAACATAATACATAATTCCTTACATTTTGAAACACATTCATGGAATTTTGAAACCCATAATTTTATCTTTTCCAAAAAAATTGTTTTTACGAGTTATTCATGTATCATATTAGAATTCAATTTTATCACTTTTATAAATAGAATCAAGTAAAATGGATTAAATATTTTTAATTATAAGGTTAAAATTAGTTAATAAGGTCATTTTAATTTTTAGGTATAAAACAGTTATCATGGCAAACGAGTTACCATTAATAGGTAAAATAATATAAAGGGTTAAAATTAAAAGCTAAAGACTTAAGCTAACTAAAAAATTAAATAATTAAATGGTAGGATGAGGTTTGAGAACATCCATAACCAAACTTCAGAACTTTATTTATCAGAAAAATTATTTTAAATTAATGCCACCCAAAAGAAGTTATCTTTAAATATAAATAATCATTATTTAATCACTTAAAATCACACATCCTTGAGTATAAATACCCCCATTTCCTCCTCACTCTCCACACCAAAGCCATTGAGCATGTATATTCTCTAAATTACCCACTCAATAGTGCCTAAAAGGTTGTTTTAAGGTTCTAATGAGTCTCTATCTATCTTTAAGAAGCATCCTATGAATGTAAGGGATTTATTCCTCCACTTTTTAAATTCAAGTAATTATTTTGTATATGTATTTTGATTCCCAATTTGTTATATTGTCAAGTGTTTGTAAACACCACAATTATTTTTTATATGATTTTTAATGAGATGTTTTTTTACCTCTTACGATGCCAAAATAAACCCTTGATTTCCAAGCTATATTTCCTTTCCATGAATACCCAACCCTATTTTCATTTAAGGGTATTCATTCTAATGTATCATTAAAATATTGATTGAGTAAATACATGTATGAAATCCACAGTCCCTACTCATGGGATAGAAATGATATGAACTTATGATTTTTGATCAATGTGGCACACATAATATTAGACATATGAAAGGTGTTCCCTAATAGCACTCCAATGCATTGGGTAAATAATTAAACTCTAGATATGAAATGTTCATGATAAATTGGAATCATTCCTTGAAAAAAATCTAAACCTTTTTCAAGATCATTGGTAAAAAAAATTAATGCATCTTTGTGATGAGAAATGGTGATATGTTTATGAATGTCTCAATGTTTATGTTTTTAACACATTTACTTGTTATGCATCACGTTATTATGTTCATGTACTTATGTTATGAATCATGTTATTATGTAAAAATTATTATGTTATGATTCATGTATTTCTTATGATTTACTCTTAAATTTTTCATTCCTTACTAGGCTTTATGATCACAAATTTTAGTTGATAAATGTCCCCAAAAAATCCTATGTAGTGAGATGATCTAGGATGAGAAAATAGGGAAGTCTTTGAAGTGAAATTGTAATTTTTTTATGTTTCTTTTTTACACTATGAATTTCATGTAATATTTACCTAGTTTCAGTGAAACTAAACCACCAAAGATCTTTTAAAGTTATTAATGTAATCTTTTGTTAAGGAATTATGTTAAAAGTCTTGTATTGAAAAGGTAGGTTTTCGTAAGCATGGTAGGAAGATATTAAGGAGAGTCAGGGGAGCCTCATTGGATGGATATAAATATGATTATAAATTATTCTAGTTGTACTATGGATATATTTTTGGTTTATATAGAATATGAGGAATAAGTCATCCTAGGAGACACAAATTATAGTTTCCAAACCTACTAGAATGAATTGAAATAACAGTCATGATATGTGTTCTTCCTTGATGGAGGATCTATGAGCTGGAAGAGTTCTAAGAAACTAGTGGTAATTAAATATATAATAGAGTCCAAGTATATTATGGATTATGAGGGAGATAAAGAATAAATTTGGATATGTAACTTTATACAGAAACTTGACGTGGTTCCTAACATTATAGATGTTGTCACACTATATTGGGATAATAAAACATCTATGGTTCTAGCCAAGGAGTCCAGGTCCCATCAATGAAGGAAACATATAATTTGAAAGTATCATATCTCAAAATAGTTTTATCAAGGAGGATAGGTATCAGTAAGAAGAGTTTCTACAAAAGAGAATGTGGTGGGATCCTTGAAAAAAGTCGTATCTCATTTGAAGCAATAATATCATGTGAGATCTAGGGGAATAAATTTTTTTATCAGTTGAATATAGTCAAAGTGGGGGTCTGTTATATTTAGTTCCCTATAACTAACTAATTTTTTACATTTAATTACCTATATATTCAAAGAACATAATATTAATAAATATATTAACACTTGATGAATGTTCTTCTATGAAACATTTATGTGATAATGTCCTTAATGTATTTTTCATATCCAAAGGATATAGAAATTTTCCACTATAATGAGAACCTTGAAGTATTATTAAAATATTATTTAATATATATTTAATGGTCTAGATGGAATTTTTCTGAAGGGATATAAATTATGTTTTGACTGTCAGGTGTTGGATGCTCGTAAGAGGATGAGGCTTCTTCTCATGAAGTTTAATATCCAAGAATAGAAGTTGTGATGTCAAAACCACAAATATAAATTCCAAATTTTATATGTGTCATTGGATATTACTATATACAGGTGCGTGTATTCGTTATTAGGCTTGATATTGTTACTAATGTATATCATAAATTGAGTACTTTGATGTATTGTAAAAAATCATAACGACATATGCTCGCAGAGAAGTAGGATGTGTTAGGCGCATAATAAGTGATATGAAATTGATTGAATATGTCAAGAAAGGTTTTATACAATCTTAGTTAATATAAGTAGGTATCCCTGGATCTTTGAGTGAAATTAAACTATCAAATTATGTTCATGGTCATGGTAGTTTATCAACGAGTTTATTTCAGAAAGTCAAAGAAAGATATATCAAGCATATCGGATGGTGACACAAGTATGCAATTTGTTTGATGAGATATTGAGGAAAAGAGATTACATTACATAGTAACTATTCATTTGAGGTTATTTCCATTACAACATTAACTTCATTCATTATGGGTGCCTTAACATGTTTCGATATGTTAATCTTGGACTTTAGGTCAGTTCTCTTAATGCCACTGAGAAAGAGTCATCAAGGGTCACACACTAATTGAATCTAAAATATTAGATTAAATTTTATTTGAATTTAATAATTAGAATAAATATTATTCTCAATATCGAGGAATAATAATTATTTGGGTTGTGTTGATCACATGAATTTAATCACTATATTTGAGTTTAGAATATATATGAGTTGAATATTAAATAAAAATTTATCCTTTGGTTATATAATAGAATATTTATTTATTTATTGAATGAATAATATAATGATATTTTTTATTTAAATAATTATTTATTATTTAAGGTTCAATAAATTTTGAGGATTGATGTATTTAGTTAATGGTATGATGAAATGATGCAGATTATTTAATATCATATAAATAAATTTTAATTTTTTTAATAATTGATATTCAAATATACGTTAATTGGAGGATTTCATGAATTAATTTTTTTTAATTTTATTATTTGATGTGAGGTTATTTATAATAATAAAAGATACAAAATAATTAAAATAGTTTCATTACATCACATTCCATTAACTCATTGAGTTTTAAATTCAATACACCATCACCGTAAGAAAACAATTACCTAGTCAACCCATATTCCATGACAAGCACATTAATTTACACTGGGTTGATATTTTATATGATAATACCAAGTAATATGATTCATCATAGCATGATCACTTATGTGATAAAATATTTGTGATCATGTATACACTTTTGATGGTGAAAATGAAAGATTGGTATTATGGGCTGAGAAATGAAACTAAATCCTTGTTTAGAACGACCCCCCACTCACTGTTCTTCATATTGTGATTATCAAAAATTCTATTCCCTTACTTTACCATTCAATTTTGTGGACTCTATAATATTGACACACTTTTCTAATGGATCTCTCCTCATACAGAATAGGACAATACCCATTGTTGGCATATTGTAGAACAGTGATAACTGGGCAGTGGTTCCTATCCCACTAAATATCATTTCACACCCTGAAGCAACCAGTTTTATTCAATCATGGTCCAACAAAGACTAATAAATATTTCATATATCTTCATAATCAACACCATTTAGGACCCAACCTTCATATTTTCCCCTCTCAATCCTCACCTTCATAGAGAAACTCTATGTGGACACCAAAAGAATCCTCGCAATAATCCCATGGTACATCCCATTCACCACCATCACAATGCCTTCGATATGAGGGATCACCATCTCCAGCTTCACCTGGACCACCCACACCACATTATTTCTCTCTAACAACTCAATCTCCCCAATGTACTAATCCACCACCTTCCTCTCCCATCCCTTCTACTTGCCATACCCCTTCTCTTCCAGCACCTTGCTCATCACCTTCACCATGATCCCTTAAAATACCCATTAATACATCCTATTTATCAACTCCTTTTCCTTCTCCTCCTCCCTCGTCAATTCATCCAGTTCTAACTCCCCACCATTTTCATTTCTCTTTCACAAACTTCCATCTTCATTCCACTGCATCTCAAATCTTTCTAATAATAGATCTGAAAACTCTCCCTTGGTATTGGATGATGATGAATTGAATGAAAATGCAACCTTCCCACAATTCTTGATCATTATCATATTCTATTTGTGAGATGACCTCATGGTTGTGGTGACTAATTTCTCAACCTTATCAATCTTCCACATGATCTCCCTCTTTTGCTTATACTCCTCCACCATGTATACCTTGGCCTACTTGTGATTCAACCTCTCTTTTAAAATGGCCTCAGAGTCCTAATTGATGTAAGTGATGAACCAACGTTTCGACATATCCTTGAAGTTTCACTTCCCAGTCCGTCTCATATACTTCACGAACTCCATTAGTGTGGCCCACTTAATAGAGTTCATATGGATGTGGTGGTGGTAAGAAATGTACTCATTGTACACAATGGTGGAAGCGATGCGACTAAAGTGGTGGTTTTGCTTCATGTTCTCAAGGAATATCACCTCAAAATACTCTAAGTATCCATTGATGATACATTTTGTGTTTTGGACAAACACCTCCATCTACTTCTATTGGATCTCACTCATGTAGTGTCACATGAACCCATTATCGTCCCTACACTACTTCTGGCACATCTGACAATACCACTATTTTTTTCTAGCTCCTTGTCTTTGATAAAGTTCATAGTGGATTTTTAGTTGAGAAACCCATTCTTTCCCATTGGAAATTATTAGCTCGAAAATCAATTTCTCACAACTTAGTAGTAAAAAAAGAACCTTGATTTTAACAATAAAAAGAAAAAAATCATATGAGTGAAGTTTCTAACTATTATGATCAAAACATTGTTGAGACTTGACTGGTCGAAAAGAATAAAACTCATGAACAATCACCACAACAAGTTGGAATATCTAAAGGTTTTCAGTCATAACTAAAACCCATTTTAGATGTAATAACTAATAATAGAAAAAATATAAATGAACATTTGAAAATTCCTAAATTTTGAACAGTATTCATCGAAATTCAAAACCAAATAATTAAATTAATTTTAAATGTGATAAAATTATTATAATAAATATTAACTAAAAATAACAACTTAAAATATTCCTTTTATAATCATCAAAAATATACAAACTAGTTGAGATGCAATGCATCCATTTTTTAAATAGTGTAAATTTTAGTAATCAAGAAAGACTTGTTGTAAAATAAATTTATGGTAAATCATAACCTTTTTTATTTAAAAAGATTCCATCATTTTATTGATGTTAAGTTTGTAAAAATAAGATAAAATTTTTCCATCCACCCAATGGGTACCACCCAATGCTTGATAACATCCCTTAAACTTAAACCCAACAAGAATGAACCACCAATTTTCATTTGAAAATCAACAAGATGATTCATTAGATAATTTCTTCAAACCTATGTTGGGAAACATTATTTATTTCTTTCTAATATCATGAGAACTTACTAAAAATATCATTTAATAAAACACGATTAAACCATGTCAATATTTAATTTGAAAGGTAAAATGATTGTAGAATAGATTCTTGAAGAAGTTGAATACCTATAAATGGATTATAGAAGCCTTAATTGAATAATATGATAAGAAAAATCTAGATAACACTGCATAATAATCTTTAGACTGAGTTGAGAAGCAGAGAACATACCAAGTTATTTTTTGCACCATCTATTTGTCTTGCAATGAGTTCAGTGCTAGATTATTGATGTTGAATCAGATAGTGGGATTTAACATCTAAGATCTAATGAGTCCATAACATTTTGATGGAGATTCAAATTATTGTTTCTACATTGGAGACTTGGAAATAGATGAGTGAGTGGGGGTCAATAAGGGGGTATTGGGAATTGAGGATTTGGGTGAGTTCCAAAGAAACTGATAATCTGATAGGTAATGTTTATATTGGGAAAAATCCCTCAAGGTGTCATCTTGGTATGTTTTGGATGTGATTATGTTTGTTGACAAAGCCATATGATCGAGTATGAGGACGATTGGTGTTTTCTAAAGTAGGAGTCTAAGGTGGTGCAATTTCCCAGTGCTTGCCAAATATTTAGATCCCAAAATTTAGATTTTGGCCAATCATTTTGAAAAGTGGATTTTATTAAAGGACAAATTAAAATATGGTAAAGGAATTAATTTCTCAAAGATGGGATTCATGAAGAGTGTTTCATAAAGGATCAAATAATTTTGATGGTGATATTCATGAACATCGATGAGCATCATGAATGGTAAAGGCGAGGAGAATCATGAAGGGTAAATTACTGCACCATTAAGGTTTTTGACACCATGAATCTTTGATGGAAGGCTCTGCAATTACAATGAGCATCATGAATAGAAAATTTACATGGAGATTTGTGAAAAAGGGAGCATCATAGCGGAAAAGTGGGAGCTCCATGAAATTGTGATGAAGTGACCCAACAGGTTACGGAATCAGTGGAAATTCCTATAAATAGGCCTCTACTCTCATCATAAGATCCATCAAGACTCAATGATAATTATAGTTCTCCGAGTTTGTGAATGTGGTTCACATAGGTGGTTTGAGAAGGTGTTTTGAAAATAAGTTTTCAAAGGATGTAAAAACCAACTGAATGATCTGAGATTCATGAACATAAGGGAATTTGTAGAGGCTAATTGATATTTTTGAAAAGTTAGGAGATTCACAAAGTCTAGATTATCTTTTAAAAAGAGGTGTGCTTTGAGAAAGATTATTTGATCCTCAATAAATAGGGAGCTTAGTGAAGGTAGTGATCATTGTGAATTTTTTCAAAAGGTATTTCCCAGTACATCTATGGTAAAGTGGTATTCATCAGTGGATGAAAGTGGGACATCAATAGAGCATCTACATATAGTAGAGGATACATTAATTTTAGACAAAGAAAGGACCTACACATCTTTAAACTATGAGTGTATCTTCTGAAGAAGTATTGATCACACTTCAGTTGGGAGAGTAGCGAGCTTTCATATTGTGATTGGTTGTAAACTAGTAGGGATAGTGAGTTCTCTTCGAACTTTGTAAACAGTAGTGCACTTATAATGGATTTGGTACATCAGAACATCACCAGTGTATGCTCCTTGGATGTATCCCAGTGAGGTTAACCCAAGTACAATTGTTTTTTCATGTGCATGCTTTTAGATTTATTCATACACTACAACAAGAAGGAGATATGAGAGAGTTTTTTTACTATGAACAAGGTCAAAAGGGGTATTTTATTTAATCTTCCATGCCCTAATTTACCCCCTCAGTGTATTTGACCTAGTGGACTGAATAGTTTGTTATATGAAGGAAGTGGGACAAAATAAATGTTATTTGATAGCATAAAATGATAGTATAGTGGACATGTAATAAAATTATAATTATAAAAAATAAATATAATTGTTTAAAAATATTTATATGATTATAATAAATATAAATTCAATTGAAATTATTATACTTTTAATTTCATTTTTTATTATAATATATTTTTAAATGAAACCCATACCTCACAACGAGGTAGGATGCCTAATTTATAGATGAGAAATTAATTATAACAAATAAACCACACCGATGGGAGATAGTAATATTTAAAATATATAATATAATAATAATATTAACAGTCCCCCTCAAGATGAGACATATATATTTATCATTCCCACCTTGTTATGAAAAAAATGGGCATGTGGTCCAGGCACCCCTTTTGTGAGAATATCTGCAAGTTGATGAGAGGTGTAAACATGGTCAGAGGTGATCTTCTTCTTCTCGATGTTTTATTGACCGAAATGACAGTCAACTTAAATATATTTTTTCCACTCATGAAAGACTTTATTTTTGGAAAAAATGATAGCATCATGATTGTGACACTAGATATGTGCCATTTTCTTTCTATTATACCCAATCTATCAAATAATTTATTGTTCCTAAATTATCTTTGCAATAACATATGTTGTGCCAAAATACTTCAAATATGCACTTGATCGAGTGAAAAACATCAAATTTTTCATTCTTCATGAGATCAAATTTCCCCAAAAAAATACTTCAAAAATAGATGTATATCTCCTAAAAGAGAGAAATACAATAAATATGCATCAAAAAATTACTCAATATCTATATTCCCATGATTAGAATATAAAAGATCTAAACTAGGTTACTTTTCTTCACATATCTAGTAATGTGATGAATATCCTCCCATTATGTTTTTTCTTGATATTCCATAAGTTGTATCATTTTTTAACCCCATAAGAAATATCAGGTTGAGTCATCATCATGTAGTTTAGCTTCCAAACATGTCATCTATATCTATCGGGTGATGGAAACATATTATTTTCAGTATTAAGTGACCTTTCTCTAGGTTTGAGGGGTGATTCAACATAGTTATCTCAAGTCATTCTACTCTCCTACAAAATATCAGGAACATAAAATCTTTGAGATAGAAAAATTCTATTTCTACATTTAGAGAACTCAATTCACAAGAAATATCATAGTGGACCCAAATATTTTTTTGAAAATATTTATGAAGAGAAGACTTGAGTCAACCAATGAAATCAGCATGACTATCAATAACAACAATTTCATCTACACAGACTACCAAAATAATGCTTCCTACTATATATTGATGATATAAAATAGACAAATCTTTTATGATTTGGCACATGCGAAAACTAAGAATAAAGGTATAAAAAATTTTGAACTAAAATCATGGTTACTATTCGAGTCCATATAGTGATTGATGAAGCTGAAAAAACTTGGAAGACTCCCCTTGAGCAACAAAACTATGTGGTCTCTTTATATAAAATTATTCATTAAGAAAACCATGAAGAAAATAATTTTTAACATCCAACTGATGGAGAGGACATTTAGATGAGGTAGTAAGAGTGATAAGTAAGTGAACCGAGGCCATATTTTCCACTAGAGAGAAGGTGTCCAAATAATAAACTCTATATGTTTGTGCATAACCTTTGGAAACAAGGTGATCCTTGAGATGATTAAGAGATCCATCAGCATTGACTCCAACTTTATTGATCTATTTGCAACTAACCACCTACTTACCTGAAGGAAGAGGGACTATATCCCAAGTATGGTTGGCATCCGGATCCTTATGTTCATCATGCATGGCCTATAACCAGATGGGATGATATATTGTCCTTGAAAAAAATATGTTGTATAATGAGCATCCAGATTCTATATAACTTGGATGTTATCCATAGATAATCCCTGATAATCATGAAAGGAGGATGATCCTTTGAAATGTTCAATAGGAAAAATAAGTGATGGAGGATCAGTAGCTGGTAAGTCATCAGGTGTGGTAGCAACATTAATTATCAGGGTGGTATATGTGCTAGATCAGCAAGTATATACCTAGAAAAATCACGATCCAACGAAATCACTAGGAAGATATTGGGATGGTGGTGTATCAAAATAATATGGTAAAATAACTTCAGAATTAAGAAGAGTATATAGCTATGGGAACTTGAGAGTAAAAATAACCGATGAATCGACAAATAAAACATAAACTAAGACAATATAATAATATAAATATATAGAGAAGAATTGATAGCCATCTTGGGTGTGAGAATAACCTAGAAAGATTCATTTAAGATAATTCACATCAAAATTAGTAATTGAGGGGAGAGTATCTGGAACATAATACACACAATCAAAAACGAATATGGGTAGGGAATGAGGGGATGTTTTTTGAAATAAAGAAGGGAAAGATGTATCCCCTCAAATAACAAATGATGTAAGTCAATTGACAAGATAGGTGGCTATGAGAATGAAATCACCTAAAAAATTGGAATTTTCTTCTTAAATAAATGTGCATGAGAAACTTCAAACAGATTTTGGTTCTTTCATTCAGCAACACCAATTGTTTGAGGTTTTTTAGGACATTGAGGTGTTCTAGGACATGTAGTTTGATGGATAATTTCATTTTCATCTATAAAATACTAGAATAGTCTAGATAAATATTCACGACCAATGTAAGAATAGAAACATTGATGTTTAAAATAAAATTTGGGGTTTATTTCTTGATAATAGGAGTAAAACATGATAAATATTTCAGAATGATTTTTCAGAAAATAGACCGAAGTCATCCGTGAAAAAAATTCGATAAAAGTAGCCAAATATAAATTACCCAATTTAGATGGACTAGGACCAGGCCCCCATATATCATAATAAACCAAATGAAAAGGAGTGGATGCATGATTAATTGTGTGGGGAACCTATGTGACCCAGTGATGCTTTGTATAGTTATAAGATTCGCACTCAAAAGGAAGAAGAGGACCCATGTCCAAAAAATGTTTTTGAAGAATTGGGGTAGGTTTATGGCCAAGAAAATAGTGAAGCTAAAGGGGATGACTATATGTGGTAGGAAATGAGATAGATGGGTATGAGTTAAGAACAAGCACACCATCCATAAGATATCCTCTACCAAGCACCCGAGTCGTCAAATGATCCAAAAATATAACCGAAGTAGGTGAGAAGATGGCTTACACTGCAAGCTAGTGATAAGTTTATTAATAGATAGTAAATTAAAGGGAAAACTGAGAAAAATGTAAACAACTTATAGTGTCAATCCACATATAATTGTACAACTCCTGTAACCAGTAATATAAATTTTCTAGCCATTGTCTACAATAATATTACCTTCAATATAGGTTAATCTATTAGATCCATGAATACCTTCATCTCCAGTGATGTGCTCTGAGTCACTATATTCAATAACCCATGAGTTTTACTATTGTGATAGACACGCCATTGGAGTATCTCCATAGATAATAGTGGCGCTTGATGATGACTTATATTGTGTCCTAAAAATGTATGTTGAAAAGGTATATATGTTACACAGGTGGTAGATAATATTAGTTGAAATTTCACAAATAGAACATCCAAACATAAATTAGGATATAGAATAAATAACCACATTTATGGTGGTGGGGAACTGTTGTGCATTTTGTGGCATCATGTATTAACACCGAGAGAATCTAAACAAATGAGGAAATCATGCTAGAGACCTGTCAAACTGGAGGTCTTCCCATAAGGAGGGGCAGTAAGAAGGAGTGTCACACAAGAGGTTTGGCGCATGGGGGGTGGGGGTCATTCTGGAGGTCGATGCACGAGAGGTGTGGGTGTATATAGGGTATGATGGATAGGATTTCATGAAAGTATGGGCAATGGGGAGGGAGGGGTAAAACCCCCTCTGATATGATGTGGAAATGAAACTTTTACCTTAAAATGAGGTAAGATGCTTAATTTATAGATGAAAAAAAATATTACAATAGATAACCCACACTTATGAGGGATAAAAATAATAAAAATATCAAATATCATAATACTCTTAACAATATATTTATAATTTTAATAATTTCAGCTTCAATTAAGGCTAACTATAGTTAAATTTTACATACATGAGGATTTTTTTCCTCATGGTATAGGTAAGGTAAAGGGCATTGTTTTATGCTTATATATGATAAGTTGGGTGGGGATATGAGAATCGGTTTTGGGGGAATCTATAAGACTCATTTTGGAAGATCTTAGGTCTTCAGTTTATTTACTTGTTTTATATTAGGTTACCATATGGAGACTCATCAAGTGACTTTTAATTTTTTGTCGTATTATTGTATTGAATTAAATTAATATTTCTAGGCCTGATATATTCATTATTTATGATGGTTTGATTTATTTTCCACTGCTTGATTCTTTATTTGGTGATTATTCTTATGATCAGAGACTGCATATGAGGCTATAAGGGTCTCCACCTTAGTAGTATGATTGTGTTGGAATATCAATTTACAATATGGAACCATCACATTTCTTATATTTGATTTTGATACTCAAAAATATTGGTAGAATGAAAAAATAGTGATCAAAACTTTAGAAGAAAACGTGTGTCTAGCCAGCACATTTTCATTGTAAATTCAAGCTACCAAGTATTAAGGAATGAGATTTATATTTGATGTATTCTTGTTTGGTTTATTTTTAATTTATATATTTTTCATGAGTTATGAATTATTTACTATCTCTTGATGAGGGTAGGAAGAGTGTGTGTTCATATATTATACTTGTCACATAGGATTGTGACATTTTCATGATTTCAAGTGATAGTGATTTTATTTAAATTGATATGGTAAAATGGATTTAGATAAATAATTGAATCACTAAAAAAATTAATTAATTATTTCTTGAATAAATTATTAGTGGTGAATTAATCAACTAAAATCATTGAGTAAAATTTGTTGGCTTAATTAATATATTATTATGACTATTACGTGTATATTTATGGGGTGTTGACTGGGGATTTATAGGCTTGTGATGTATTGAGTATGGAATGATGAAAAATTTAGCAAAAATTGATTTAAAATAGAACAGATTGGTGTGGGGTGTCTATATGGAATGAAAAGTTATTTTGATCCATGATTGATATTAATTTTTGGTTATTTGACTTTTGATGTTATAGAAATATGGAACCTAACAGGAGTGTTGAGGGACATCACGAGGGTAAAGACAAGCAGGGACCATATGTTGAAGAGTTTCAGGAGGGTGAAGCAAAGTGTGATCCATTGGTATAAGTTCCTGGTGATCCAAATGATGTGCATCTTACAATGAGTAAGCCAAGGGTGTTGCAGGCCATGGATATGGTTATTCAAAGGGGTTTGAAGTAAGACAATATCTGATATAACCTGTAATTTCCATGTGCAACATCCTTCAAGCTTCAAGGGAAATATGGGACCATAAGGTAAAAAATAATATAGATAGGGTATCTACAGGATCATTGAGCTGATTGATACTCTAAAATACCATATGGTGAATATTAAGGTGTTTATATTTTAGGAATAATAAGATCACTTAATGACTTAGTACTGTCTAAGAAGACTAAAGGGTTATTATGGGATGAATTTCAAACTCTGTTTTATGATCAGTTTTATCCAAACACTCTAAGATAGATAATGATCAAGAGTTTATAGAACTTAAGAAAAAAAAGATAAGGTGGTTCTAAAATTTTATTTATGGTTTATTAACCTATTCAAGTTTTCAATAACATTGGGTAGAGATGAGGCAACAAATTCTCGGTGGTTCAAGATCATCTTGTGACCAACTCTTTGAGTTCAGATGAGTCCAGTGTTGTTAATTGGTGACCATGGTGTCTCTAGGATGTGGAGGAATTTCAAAATTCCACCATGAAGACTTGAATAATGTGGTGGAATGGCGTGGTAGATTTTGACAGTCCATGGAGGCCACAATCTTATTGGCTCCATGGAGATTCATGGAAGAAATGACAGCAATCTTCCATTTTTTCAAAAAACAAAAAAGAGAGGTTCAATGAGAGATTTTTTTGTTTGATTAAAAAGGTAACATTATCAAATCCAATTTCCTCTCCCCTTTTCCCCTCAAAATTCCACTTCCATCTACAGGGGTGGGGTTCTTAAATTCAGCATCAATATAACCTATGAAAACCCTAAAAAACCTTCACTAAAGAAAAATAATTGGGGCAGTGGCCTTCATATTTCCTCAACCAAGTTGGTTCCACTCCCTCTCCTATGATTAAATCTATTGGTAAAATGAATCTTTCCTATGGGAAAAATTGTGGAAACTATTCATTTGGAGGAGCCTTTAAAAAATTCTAGGGGTGGTACCCCTTAACCCCATAGGGTACTTTCCCCTATGTCCCCCACTCACTAGCCAGGTAGTGTGACCCCCACCAAGGTAGTGGAACCCTTGGACTCCCACTTCCATTTTTATCGTCAAACTCCATACTTCAATATGCATTCATCTACTAATTTTGTTTCCTTTTTATTTATGCCTCAAATTAACCCATTGACACGGATTAACCTAGGGATGATAATATGGACTCGAAAAATACTTTTTCATAATTTTTGATAACATGATATTTAAATTATATTTTTTTTATAACTTCTAGTGTTATACTGTTATGTCTTGTTGTGGCATGACATAGTGCATTAAAGACATTGATTTATAGTTGTTCAATATTTTTTTACATTGTATTCTTACTATTTTGATTCATTTGAGGAATTTATTTCAAATATATATTTGTTCTTTATATATGTTGTTAATTTTATAATTTTACATATATGTTTTTATGTGTGTTTTTGTATTTATATTTATATAATTTTTTTTCATCCCACCGTGGAATCTTCCATATCTGCAACACCATCCTCCATACTTCCACGATAGATTTTTGTCTCATAGTCGTAATCCACCACCCACCATTGACAACTATGGGTGAGGATTTTCTATCTAGCTACTTTATGTAGGTAGTAAATAAAACACTCATCATAGAAAATTATTTGGTAAGTGATTAGTGAATCGGTGTGATTTCAACATCATGATATTTTGGAAGTGGGTCCTTGGGTGGCAGAATAAGGAGGTTTGAGGAAATTAACCTGGGTGGCGAGTGACCAGAAGGTTGGAGTATGAACTTTTCATTTCCATCATCTCATGAAAAAACTCATTTGGAGTTCCATCAGTGTGGAAAGTAGGGTCATAATAATGCAATTTTTTAAAACAAGCCGAAGCAAAGCCCCACTTGTGGAAAATTGATAGAACTTCAACATTTTTTCTAGATTGGGATTTAGGGGGGAAGTGGATGAGGTTTCGTATTGACCAAAGCATCTTGTTCTTAGAAAGGAGGACCTCAATAGAGTATCAGTTGGGTTTCTTCTAGGAGGACTAGTCATGGTATTTGGATAGGTTTGCATGGAACATATAATAATGGATTTGCTGCTCAGGGTAGACAGCGAGCTCATGGTGAGGATCATGTGGTTGGTTCTTAACATCCTTATATTGTGGAGAAGATTCCCATAAATAGAGATTTGGGATCTTCTATAGTGATAGGTATGGTTCCAGAAAATTCTATATTGTATAGGTTCACTTGTTGACACTAGTATATCACATTCCTTCATTTTTTCTCTTATTGTGTGAGATCATGATCTAGACATGGAATGGTTTCTGGGATGTTGAATGCTGACACTCTTCTAGGGAAAAGATCTTAAAAATTATGAGATGTTCAGTTCCTGCTTTCATTGAGTGACTATGGAAATCTATAGGGATTCATCATCTTAAAAATTACTACTTTCGATGTGATCATGGCTATGGATTCGTAAAATATCTTCCTAGCATGCCTTGATTTCTATTGGTAATGAGTGATTTATTTTCTTCCTATGAGTGTATCCTACACTTTTTCTAGTGAAATGCATCTAAACACAAGTCAGGAAGGATTTTATGTAAAGTATTATGGAACCATCACTTCATAGAGGGTATGTATGATTTTTGGATTAGTTGAAGGGGGTGATCGCCCTATTTCACTTTGATTGTTGACTACTTTAAAAGGATATTGCCTAATGATTTCTTAGTTTTACCTATGTTGGAGTCTGTGTCCCACATCAGTCTTGGGTGTTTTTTCATCACTATAATTATCTATAAATAAACCCCAAGGCATCTTATAAGAGTTATCTTCGGTATTGAGTCCAACTCTTTATCATTTTACATGGTATTATAGGAGGTTACCTAACCCTCCCACCCCTCTCACTTTTCTCTCAGAGAAAACCTATGATTTTTTCCAAGGGGGATCCATGTTGAGGGATCCATAAGTCATCTTCCATCACCCCTCACTCCACCTCTAGTGCATCACACTATGCGATGACTCCTATTTTCCCCATCCATGCATGCCACGCCACTCAAGATCCATGGATGGACCCCCTTCCCTATGTGATGGATCCATCTAAGACAACCTCTTACGTGATGACCTTCCCCACTGTGATGGCCTCCCAGTGTGACCTCTCATGGATGATGATCTTCTTGTGAGACATCCCTCCCATGTGACATCAATGACCGGATGCACGAATGATATCCTCCAATCAATTAGCCTCCCCACTTTGGCCAGACCATGTTCTAGATTCATTTCAGATCTAGTCTATCTTCAGATGATTGTGGTTTCCTAGGTCATCTCAGTTATTCTAGATCCAAATCCATTAGCTCCTCTTCCTTAGAAGACACTCCCTAGGAGTTTGGTGCTTCTGTTTTCCATGAGGTTCATGATATGAAATTTGCTTAAAGGATCCTCTTCATTCCATTCGAGATCTGATCCTCTCTTCATACACTTCCTTATCCCTCCATATGACTCTTCGATCTCTACCATTATATTGGTGGTGTTTCACTATCTATTTGTCAGCTCTTAGATTATATGGGTGTTGGTTGTGATCAACCTTGATCCATCGCTTTTATCACCCCCTCTTAGAAAAAATGGATATTCAATTAGCCTTTCTACAGGACCCTACCTTTGTCTCCCCAGAAAACTATCACATCTGATAGGTACTCCTCTAGGTGCACCCAACCAGGACTCATTCCTATAGCTTCATGCATATTCCGTCACCATTTTTGGCTGGATGAATCTACCGTGCCCCCTGCATAAAACTTTTGTTGTTCCTTTCTATAGGGTTTTTCAAATATTTTTCTTTGTACATTCCCTCTCCTAAGCCTTTTTTCCCCCACCACACCATTTATATAATCCGGCTATTTCGGGTGAACATCTGATCATAGTTCGGTAGTGTGTTGTTCCTACATACCTAGATGCTCATGACCCAGCTATTCATGTTGAGGCATGGTCCAACTATTCCTACTGGTGAATCCTATTTTCAATTATTCTTGTTATTTTTACATAATGGGTGCTGGTATAGGGTTGGGACATATTTTTCAGTGACATATTCCATTATCCATCATTTTCATCTCAAGAGGGAGATCTGATCACAGGTGATTTCTTTTTGTTTCATCTTTTCTTTGTAGTCAAACTCGATATTTCCAGCTTTAGGGGGAGTGTTGTCATTATTTCTTATTTTCTTGTTTTTCTTTGATTTGTTTTCTTTAATTATGTATCGAAGCTAGGTAGACCATGTTTGAGGGAGACTGTTGTATTATATATCCCATATAGGACTTGGGTGTTTTTTCTTTATTATAATTGTCTATAAATAAACTCCAAGGCCTCTTTTAAGAGCTATTTTGGGTATTTGGTCTAAATATCTATAATTCTAAAACCTCCATAGAAATTGGTTGAGTTTACTATTGACTTGATTCCTGGTACCAAGATGATATCGATTCCTCCATAAAATGGATGATGCCGAGCTTTGGGAATTAGAGATTCAACTTGAGGACCTACTGGATAAGGACAATATCAAACAAATAACTTCGCATTGGGATGATATTAAACCCTTATTTGAGTTTGACTGGATTCATTGTCAGAAGTTCATTGGAAAAAAAATTTATATTGTTGGACACATTTGAATACATTTTATAGTTATTCAAGAAGTGAAATATGAAAAGGTCATGAAGCAACAATGTATCTAATTTTTGTTTTACATAGTTGACCTTGTAATGATGTTGAATCGATTATCCAATTTATTCAAAGTAATTGAGAATAGCATATCATGGTTGAAAATGGATTCCTATTTAGTCAACCATGAATGGCTTTATGTATATTCTTTATTATGTATTTTTTATAAGTTTCTCATGTAAGTAAATGCAGGAAATCCATTTACACATGATCAAATTATTTGATGCAGATAAAGTGTATTATTTGGTGATTGTTTTTTAGGAATAATTTGATCATTGGACACATGAGTAATGAAAGATGTGTTAGGTGGTTGTAGTATTTTTTTTGTACATGCACTACAATGGTTGAGATTGTGGGACACATGGAATTCCACAAACATTTGTACAATGATGAAAAGGGAATAAGTATCTATATAAAACAAATATTAGGATTGTGGGAACATGGTCTGGTCTACTACATAAGGAGATATTATTACGATAATATTGAACTGGTGATTCTAGAATGATACTTGGACATATGGAGTGATCCTCTAAAGTTGGAGTTTCACATAATATGAACATATTGATCAATCTGGGAGGAAGAGAAGTGAAAAAAAGAGAAATATTATAGATTTGTACGTCGATAGATTATTGAAGATTTGATTTTTATCTAGAGTGTGTATAACTCAATGAAGCTATGTTTCTAATTCAAGAGTTTATGGAAATGGGAGATGAACATTATTTGAAGATCAAATTCATTTGAATAAGAAGAGATCATCCATAATACAGTGGAACTGATTCACATACATTCAAGATAAAGAATAGAGTTCATGGAGATAATCTTCTACAAATTCCATTAATCTAGGCCTTAGGGCCACAGAAAAAACCACGAAGAAACTCGGGCATACCACATAGGAGCAGGACCAAAAAAGGATTTAAAGAAAAATAGAAACCATTATATCATAGCTAACTAGATTGGAAGAATGAGAGGGTAAAAAAATTTTCATCAGGACTAGGTACTATACAAATTTGTATGGGGAAATTCTATATGATCATCTATACGATGTGGGGATCTAGGCACCTTCAAGATTCAAATGTTGGGGAGGGTTTATTTTAAGTGTGTCAGGTCTTGGGCCTTTAAGGTTATGTATTGAGCCTTGTGATTCTAGTCCTTCGGGTCATGTATGGGCCCTGTTCCTTGGGTCTATGGGTCATGTAAGGGTTCCCCTTCAACCAATAAAAGGGGGATTATCCAAAATAAATAAATAAATAAGGTCTTTGGGTTATTCAGATCAAATGCCACTAATCCATTATTTATATGTTAGACTGACCAACATAGGATGTTACCCAAGGGGAGACAACAAGCCACACCTGAATATTGTAATGCAATGCACCTAAGACCTCCTTGAAACCCATAAATGATAGTTCACTAATGGATTCATGCATGGAAGTATTGATATGATAATTTTCCTAGGATTAACCCCACATTGGGGTAAGCCAAGTAAATTGTATGACCAAAGGATATCTTCCACAAAAATATCACCCTCTTTTCCTCATTCCATTATGGTTTTGTTCTTCATCAAGGATCACTATCCACTAGGAGGCTCACTGCTACCCCACCTATGAAAAGGTCTTTTGATAGGGAGGAGGACACATGAGACTTATATACCATGATCAAGGTCGGTAGTATTTTCCATGATGGTGTCACGCCATTTATTTTTCAATTGGGGTAGTCATGGCTATGTTGTATATAGCCAAACCCTGCCAAAACATCTAGTAGAGAAGATAATGGGAAGGGCTGGAAGCATCATATAAATGTTGCTCTCTCCAAGCGGTTTCAACAATGATCTTTGCAGCACATCGTATCCCATTTATAATTGTGTGGTATTTTGTGAGGTTGTCTCCCTGTATATTCAAGAGAGAAAATTATTATAGATATTCTCATTATAATTGTGAGGGAGTGTGTAACCACTTTTACCCATAGTGAGATCCTTCTATTTTACCATGATTTTTTATCCCTTTCTTTTGGTGGGTTTTCCACATTATATATGGTGTCATTTATTTCTTTATTTTACACATTATTTTATCTCATAATTATCTCCTCACCAATGAGACAATCATTTTCAATCAAAAAAAGTGGTATTCGAGTAATTTTTTGGCTTGATGTTGTTTACTTTTTTAAATATTAACAATTCATGTAAATTTGATTATGCTTTGTGATTCCAACTATGATTAATAGGTCACATAAAAAATATTAAGATTATTAAATACACCATTATGAAATAGAGGTGTTTATGGACTGACGAAATTTCCAGATGACTATGAAATTCGAGACCAATAAATTCAGCAAGAATAATTTTCCATTGTAGAAAACTAAGATGCAGGCAGTGCTATAAAAGGATAATTACTGGCATGTTTCCATATAATAACATGTGTAACGAGGGAGAGTGGTTCTAGTGAATTTAAAAATCATGATATAGACATAAAGTACTACTGTAAGTGGATATGTTCTATTTAGTGAATCATAAATGAGTATTGTAGGTAGACATCATTTCAACGATGCATGGATAAACGACTTGGGAGCAACATGGAAGATGATATCTCAGTGGGAATGATTTGATCTATATGAAACTATCCCAAATGGACTTATGCACATGGGGAATGAAAAAACCTAGAAGATAATAGATTTGGTTCCATAAAATTTAATATGCATGATGGTATATTTTGAACCATCCAAGGAGTACATTATGTGAAATGCTTGAATAAGAACATATTGTCTTTGGGATAATTTAATGACATCGGATGTTAGACTCACACTAAGAATGGAGTGATGAGAATTGTGAAGGGTTTTCTTATGGTGGTTAGATCTCAAATAACCTATACATCTTTATGGGTGACACATACAAGGAGGTGGAAATGGTTTTCACGTCAAATATCTTGATAGAAGCATTGATAATGTTATGGAATTAGAATCTTGGTCATATTTCCAAATGAGTCCTAAATATTCTTATTAACTAGAAGTTGTTGTCTAAACTTGAATAGGTATCCTTACTATTTTGTGAGAATTTTTTTAGAGCAAACAACATAGGTTAAATTTCAAGACGTCAACAAAAACAAGTAAAGATATCTTAGAGTTGATACATTACGATGTTTGGAAAACACTGGTTATATCCCTAGTAGGAGCAAGAAACATTGTATCCTTCATTGGTGATTATTCAAAGATTTTTTGGGTGTATCCAGTAATGTGGAAACCATATGTTCATTAAGTATTCAAAACACTCAAATCCTAGAAGGAGCTTGAATCTTAAAAGAAAATCAAGTGATTTCAGACTAAAAATGGTGGAAAATATACGGGCAAGGAGTTGGATACATTGTCTTCAATGAGATTTTATCAAGAGATCTTTCATAGTGGCATTCACTCATCAAATGAATGGAGTGGTAGAGTGGAATAGAACCCCATTGGATAGAACAAGGGTGATGTTGAAGACTGGAGGAATTTCCAAAACATTGGAGCAGAAGCAGTGAATACTTCCTGATATGTGATCAACTGATCTCCTTCAATGATGATTAATCTAATAACATCGATTAATATGTGGAATAGTAAATCATCTAACCATTATCAGTTACATACTTTTCGAAGTCCTGTATATAAATTTTTAATGACCTGAAAAGAGAAAATTGGGATTCGAGATCCAAGAAATGCATCTTCTTGGGATACACTGATGGTGTGAAGGGGTATTGTTTTTTAGAATCCATTTCCCACAAACTTATCATCAAAAAATATATTTTTTTGCAGAAGATAGGGTGAAAAATACAATTGATGGAGACTTAGAGAAATATAATCTAGAAAATACAACATTAAAAGTAGAGGAAAATATAAGGAATAACTAGTTTCCCCTTAGGTATTACTGGAGAATGATGATCAAGTACCAGTTGATTCTTGACCACGATGGTCAACTTGGGAGAAAATAAAACTAGTATGGAACTGAAAATATTTCACTGAGATGAATATTATTATAACAACCCATTCTTTTCATACACAAATATTAAATTTATTTAGATGAATATTCAATACATGATAATACTACCCATTACTTAATCATAAAGTTTTAGAGTCTTTAGAGATTTGATATACAATCTTATTATTTTATGAAATATATTCAATATATCCCACAAATATATTCTCACATAGTACTCCTCTTATGTATAACCTAACTAAACCTTTCTTCATCACCTGGGGAAGGAAATATAAGAATCAGTGAGCTCAGATGCTCAGTAAGTATAATAATAGGATACATCAATATATGATCTTGTTAAAGCATAAGATAAGAATAAGATTATGTGATCATGAACATAACTTACGATATTTATACCTTATATATATTTTTAAGAGTAGGTTCCTTCTAGAAGTTGGTTGGGTAATCAGTCTGGACCTCTTGTGTTTTACACTTAACAAATAATGGGATGGGTTTATAACAATTAGGGGTAATATTTTATTTTTAATTTTTTTAGTAAGTTATTCTTTAATAGGTAATTATTTTTTCTTGGGTGGGATATTAATTTGAGGGGAGGGTACTTTTTACAATAATTTTTTAGAAGTATTTTGGTAGGCTCTATCCTAGGCCTGAGGAAAGTGAAGTCTTCTAGTAGATTCTCTAGAAGTTACATGTAATTCTTTCTTGGTAGCATAATTAAAGTAGTAATAGTAGTTTTTCTAGATGTATTCTATGGTATCTATTTCATAAAATTCTTACTCTGATCTATTTTATATCAATTTGGTGATTTTATTGAGAGTTTTATTTGGAGATATTTTGGGATAAGTTCTTGAGAAAAATAGATTGAACCTGTCAATACCACTCTATGACCACATGTATGGAGAGTTAGATGGAAATTGTGGAAAAAAAGGTCGTTGCTATGAAGTATACTATATCAAACATAGAGACTTATGTTTTAGAGCTACAATCAGAATTATGGGAGATCCTAGCCATGATGCCACAAATTGATAGTGGGAAGGAATAAAGTGTGGTCCATAATGATAGAAAGGGGAAGTCAACTGATGGATATGGATGTGGTACTCAGATATAGGAAGGAATAGAGAGGATAGGGAGAGGTTTGATAATGAAAGTGATTATCGAATAAAAGGAAGTGAAGAGTTATTTGTGGTCTCAAGGATAGTAGAAATTCCGGTATTCTTTGGAGAGTATATGATATCATAAATCAGTTGAGTTGAGACATACTTCTTGATTCACCAAACAATGGAGGAGTTGATGGTTCCAATGGAACAAATATGTATGCAAGGAGTAGTTAATTACTGGATGATCTATTTAAAGTAAACCAGTTCTTAACTATCTTGAATTCATCTCAAAGAGGAGATTCTTGGCCAATATGGCAGTGCGGTAGAAGAAGATCTGGTGGTCTATTTTGAGAGGCTCCAACCAGTGGGAATAGTGGAGGAATTTATTGATGACTTTGATTGGTTATCCATGTAGATGATAGAATTAACATAGTACAAGTACATGATTCTATTCATAATTGGACTAATACCTAAAATTTGAAGTTATATATTACACTTGAATCTCTCAGTAAGGCCTAAATTCTTACCTTTCCCAAAATGGTTGACAGTGAGCTTAATGTTAAAGGAATTGTAAAGTAGCTAAAGCCATGAAGTAGGAAGATTAGTTCTGGAGGATCTAAGTGAGGACGTACTTCAATGGAAATGTTGTTTGTACCTATAGAAGAAGGGAATAAATGGGAAAATAGGGGAAAATATGAACCTCATAAGAGAGGAGTTTGTAATCTATGAATATAAAATTTTAATAGAGGAAAGAAAAGGGGCTTTGTTATACTTGTATGAAAAAATTTAATAATGGGAACTGATATCCAAAAAAGAGTTTCAAATTAATGGTTTTGGAATATGTGTATCCCCTGGAACAAAGATGGGAAGATATTGATGAAATAATTGAGAAATGGATAATGATAGGGTCCATTTTAGAAATGGAGATTATTAGAAAAATATCCAGTGAATTTAAAGGAAAGATGGTTGGGAATACTAATTCTATGTTGGTGGAAGGAAATATAGAAGGGTTACCAAGGATGATTTTGGTGGATAGTGGTCCTAATAAAAATTTTATTTCAAAACAAAAATTTAAATCTATTACAATATGAATTTTGGAGAATAGTCCATTTTTTATCAGAATGGGAGATAGGCATCGAGCAGTTTCTAATGGTTTTTACAGGTCCATTAAAGTAGATTTGGGAGAAGTGGAAGTCAAAATTTATGCTTATGTTTTTGATACCACCAGACCAGATCTGTTAATGGAAATAATAATGATGGAAACTTTGGGTTTTTTTACTATTCATTAGATGAACATGACCATGTAATTTTTTTGGAAAGGGAGGAATGTTTTGATTCATGGGGTTGGTCAAGAAAAGGTTTACCTAGAGAATTAAAATAATACTTGGGAGAAGATAAATGTATGTACAAGGTTTGTAGTAGATTGGTGTAGGAAGTTTGGGCTTGGAAGATGTATAATTGATTCCATCATAACATTTTCAGCTATAGAGGATGTTTCTCCAGTACAGAACAATCATTGAGATATCCATTTGATTGTCACCCAAGAAGGAAACTGATCATGCCATCATATTAAAAGTAAGGGAATATCCAGTCAATATCTAACCTTATAAATACACATTTCATATAAAAAAGAGTTTGAAAAATAGGTTTTAGAGTTGTTAGAATAGGGTTACATCTAACATTGTAGTAGTCCGTATTCAAGTCCTATAATTATGGTTAGAAATAATGATAGAGGTTGGAATATGTCTGTAGATTATCATACATTGAATAAGTTGATAGTGCCTGATAGGTTTTCTATTCTAGTGATAGAAGAGTTTATAGATGAGCTACATGGGGAAACAATTTACTAAGATATATTTGAAATATGGTTTTCATCAAGTGATAATGATGGAATAAGATATAGAGAAAAAGAATTTCTGAACTCATGAGGGGCATTAAAAATACTTAGTAATTCCATTTGGATTATTGGATCCTCCAGCCACTTTTTGAGCTATAATGAATGATGTTTTTGGACTTTGATGCACCATTGGGTATTAGTATTATTTGATGATATATATATTTATTGTGAAAAGTGGGGAGAAAATTTGGGGAAAATGTTTTAGTACTAAAATGTATGAAGGAGAATGCATTTATTTTCAATGAAAACAAGTGTTTTTTATGGAAGAAATCTATAGAGTACTTGCAAAACATTGTTTTAAAATATAAAGTTCCCATTGATCCTAAGAAAATTGAGGCTATTAAGCAGTGGAGGGTGCTGCAAAATGTGAAATAAGTTAGAGGGTTTTTGGGCCTAATAGGTTTTTATCATAAATTTATAAGGGACTATGGGAAAATATCAAGGCCTTTAATGGTGTTGGCCAGTAAAAATAGATTCTGGTGGTTTTTAGAAGTTCAAGAAGAATTTAAAAAATTGAAGTATAGTATGACTTTTGCTCCTATATTGTGAATGCTATATTTTTCTAAAGGTTTTATAAGGGAATGTGATGCTTCAGGTTCGGGTTTAGGGAATGTATTTCTACAAGAGGGACGACCACTTTCTTATTTTAGAAAGGCATTATCATATGATAATTTGGATAAAATATATTTATGAAAATAAAATTAAGGAATTAATTTTATCTATTAAGCATTGGAAACAATACCTAATGGGATGAAAATTTAAAGTTTATACAGATCATCTAAGTCTCAATTATTTTTTAAATCAGGGGATAGTATTAATAGGACAATATTCTTAGCATAAAAACTTTTAGGTTATGATTTTTTAGTTATTTACAAACCTATATGGACAAATAATCCAGTTGATGATTTATTAACGGAATAAGATAGAGAAAACATGGATATGGCTATTTCTCAACCTAGTTCGGAAGAAATTAAACTGGTCAAAGAGGATATACATCAAGATGATAGGATGAAATAGTTGATGGAAACCTTGAAATAGGATAAGGCATCTAGGCCTGATTACACCTATCTAGATGGTATGTTTTTTTACAAAAGAAATAGTTTTGTCCCCAAAATTGTTTTTAACTCCAAAACTACTATATTTCATTCATTCATCTCCTATAGTAGGACATTTATGGTATTTAAAAAATTATAAATGGATTTAAAATGGATTTATTTGGGATAGAATTACTCAGGGAGTACACCGGTATGTCATAGATTCCATTGTATTCTCGAAAAATAAATATAAGGTGATTAGTCCAATAGGACTGATTCAATTACTTCCAATACCTGACTTGATTTGGGAAGAATTTTCCATGGATTTTGTGTCAGGACTTCCTAAATCGTAGGGATATGAAGTAATTCTAGTGGTAATGGATAGATTGAGTATGTATTCACACATTATTCCACTAAAGAACCCTTATATAGGAAAATTGTTTGTTGAAGTGTTTATGAATAAAGTAGTACATTTACATGGAGTTCCCAAAGTAGTATTCAATGATAAAGATCCTTTCTTTACCTGCTTATTTTGGAAGGATTTTTATTTTATTTTTAAAGGAACACTTTTGTAAATGAGTAATTCTTATCACCCTCAATCTGATGGCCAGATGGAGGTTGTGAATAGGTGTTTGTGGATTTATTTATGGTGTTTATCCTCAGATTATCCAAAGTATTTGGTTATGTGGATATCTTGTGTAGAGTACTGTTACAATACATCTTTTCATAAATCTATAGGGAAAACACCATTTGAGATCATCTATAGATTCCAGAAATTACATATTATTCATTATTCTAAGGGAGAGGTAGTAGTCAAGGAATTTTATGTAGTGCTGGTTGACCACAATGAAGCTTTAAAAGAGCTTTAATAAAACCTCCAACAGTAAAAAAAACTTATGGTTAAATACAAAAACTAGAATTGAAGGGAGTTAGAATTTAAAATTGGTTATTTGGCATGGGTTAAGTTATGGCCCAATAGTCATGAAAAAAAATTAATCCAAAGCTGGATTCCATTATTTATGGACCATATGAAGTAGAGGGACAGGTTGGTTCTGTTTTCTACATACTTAAACATCCAGCTAATACTATATAAAATCCAGTATTTCACGTGTCTCAATTAAAAGCTACAAGTGTTTTCCTACCATTAAATACATTTACACCTATTGATTTTTTTTTTGAGAAATAAGATTTTCCAGGGGTAGTTTTAAAAGATTGAATTCAAGGAAAAACATTACAATTCATTATAAAATGGCATGACATATCTTATGAAGATTCTACTTGGGGGGATAAGAAGGTGATACAAGAAAAATTTCATCATTTTCACCTTGGGGACAAGGTAATTTTCTAGGAAGGAGGTATTGATGGAGCTGTGAAAGAGGAGTGTCCTTCCAGAAATTAGTTGGGTAATAATTTCATACCTTCTATGTTGTACACTTACTAGAGATGGGGAGGGGTTCATAACAGTCATGGGTAATATTTTTTTTGGTTTTTAGTTAGATAGTTAGTTTTTCATGGGTAGTTATTTTTTCTAGAGTGGGATATTAATTAGAGGGTAGGGTACATTATGTGGGAATTCTGTTATAAAGTAGTTGGTATGCTCTAACCTAAGCCTGAGTTGAGTGAATTCTTCAAAGATATTCTCCTGAATATTCATGTAATTATTCCTTAGTAACATAATTAAAGAATTAATAGATTTTTTTCAAGAAGTTTCCTTCTGTTTATTTCTTCTAAAACTCTTACTCTAATCTATTTTTTATCAATATCCAACCTCTCATATATTATAAATATGATTTATGGCATACACATTATCATTTCTGAAAACAAGGGCCATAAGAGTGAAAAATAATCATAAATCAATCATGATCCTTAATATCATATCATAAAAGTTTGTCACCATCATAAATAGAGAAAACAATTTCATAGGTCAGGGTTAACTATCATGACCATCAATATAGTGGATTAAGGCACACCTATTTTCCATAGTGGATTAGGATTAACCTATTTCCCGTAGGGGATCAAGCTCATCGACTTATTCCCCATTATTATCTCAGGATATATAATGATTTACCTAATGCATTGGATGGAGATAGAGGTCACACCCTTTTTTTAAAGGTTTGGGATGAAGCCTCAATCTATTATTAATGATAAGACCTCTTTTTGTCTGGGTATAGGGAGACCCATTATATAGCCTGAAGGCCCAAGGACAAGTGGCCTGAATACAAGGCATGAAAGCCCATTTTTTGTCCCAAAGGACCCCTTGGTGAATAGTACTACTACAGTACCATGCTTCTATAGTGCCTTCTATAGTACCATCGTCGCTACAATACCCAAGCAGAGTTCCTCCACCGCTACAGTGCCACTGTTGCTACAGTTCCTCCACTACTAAAGTGCTTCTACAGTGCCCTGCTACAGTACTGCTATAGTAACCGAAAATTCATCCCTTCCTGGATTTGATCCTGGGTCTTTTTGGATGCCAAGTAGGTCACACACATCATATAATGAAAACTATAGATATATATTCTTTAAGAACATAAATCTTTCATCATATCATAAACCATGAAAATAAATGGATTTCATAAATATTTTATCATAGCATAACCCATTGAAAAAATGGGTTTCATAAATATTATTTCATCATAAACAAAAAACAACCATAAAAAGAATAAATAGAATATCCTTGAATAATATTCATAATAAATCATAAGTAACATCAAAAAAAATTCTTAGATAGAGAATAATTTTGAGAGATCGCATGATATAATTCTTGAAAAAACATAAAATTTCCCTAACTAAATCATTTCTTTTTTAAAATCCTAAAAATTATATAGAAAAAAATTATTTGAAAAGAAAATTGTATGTTTGTGAAGGAAACATTAAAAAATTAAGGCATCATGATGGGGAAAAATACACTCATGTTGTATAAGTGAAAAAACATTCCTTTTGTACTTTTGTTAGATAAGTCACAAAGAACATCATTCAAAAAATGATAAAAATGGACCTTTCGAACCATTTTGTAAAAAGTTAAACATGAATAAAAATGTATTTAAGCAAATCATTAGAAAATATTAAAATCATTTTTCGAAACAATTTTATAAAACATGGACTTAGAATAAAAAGGGAGTGTTAAGGGAAATTATAAAAAGATAATTTTTAAAATATAGTCCCTTATAAATATCATATCATTGAAGTGAGAATTAATAAAATAAATCAATTAAGTGTATCATTTGTAAATCCACATAAACAAGTGTAAAATAAAACATAAGAAAATAAAAATTTGTCTCACACAAAATCTTAACATGGAATAATCAATGAAGTATAAGTTTAACCTAATGAATGTAAATCGAGTTCATAAATACCTTACCACTATGTAATCAATCGAATCTTATGACACATAAAAGTAATAATTATCAAATGAAAAATTGAATAATAGGAAGAAAATAAGATTCATGATATGATATATCAAAGGTATGTACATACATGAAACAAAATAAATAAGTGGTGAATAGGACATACATCTCAAAAAATTAAAATTGATATGAGAAACCCTTACCAAATGAATCCATTTAATTTTGTTTTCTTTAACCTCTTCTTGAATATCACCTCCTTGAACGACCACTTAAGGAAGTTTGAATTGGTATTTAGGTGATACCAGCAACACTTGGATGTGGGGAGAGTGGGAGGACATGGTTTTATAGATATTTGAATATCTTTAAGGATTTTGAGGAGAAATGGGGTAGTTATGGGTGTAATTTATACCTGAAGAGGCGTAGTTTTAAGTGATTAAATAATGATTATTTTATATTTAAATCCAACCACATTTGGATGGAATTAATTCCAATGGATTTTGATGATAATTAATGTTTTATAGTATTATTAAGGTTTATAAACACTTAAACCACCCATTTAATTATGTACTTTTTATATATATATTAATCTTTTACCTTTTAATATTAACCCACTACATTAATTTACCCATACAATGGTAAACTTTTTTCCATGGTAAATTTTTTATGCATAAAAATTAAAATGAATTTATAAACGAATTTTTACCTCTTTATTCAAAATATAGAATCCATTTTTAATCTTTTAAAACACCAATACTTCAAAATTACATTTAAAATTAAACTTTCAAAATGAACCAAAAAATAGTTTCTTTGGAAAAAATGTGTTTTTATGCCTAAAAATGTACTCATGCCAAAATAATGTATAAATATTATTTAAATGTAATTAATTAGATAATAATCAATAAAAATTACTTAATATTATTTGATATCAATTTAAAATCATAAAATGGCTTTTAAATATAAAAAAATGTGGGTTCTCTAAAAATTAGTATTTTTTTACTATTTACTGAAAAATTGTAATTTTATAAAAATACTCAAAAAATCAACCTAAGATAACATTGAAATGATGAATCCAAAAATTATTTTCATTTTATGAAATATTTTTTCTAAAATTTTGAAAAATTAATTCTTATTTATTTTCTCATAGAAAGCAATAAAAATCATTTTTGGAAGAAAACATATATTTGAAGAATAAAATGATTTTACTAAAAATTATGGGAATATTAAAAAATAATTAATTAATACATTAAAAATGATTTTAAAAATTAAATATTTCATAATGTGGTTAATACTATTTATTCCCTCCAATTTAATGGTTAGTTTATAATGTTCGTGTTAAAATAATAATATTTTGGAGTTTTTTTAAGTTCGATGTCCTCTGAAAAACTATCGAAGAGAATAAATTTATTTAAAAAGAGACATTCCATTTAATATTAGGGTGTTAAATTATAACCCCTTAAACATATTGGGATTCCTCTACCTCATCACATCCTTAGGTTCCCATATTGATCCCTCAAATTGGTGGTTTTTCCATAAAAAATTAAGCAGTTAAGTGGTTTTGTTTTATAAAACTTTATTTCTATGATCCAGAACCTCTATTGGTTATTCTTCATAAGAAATATCTTACCCCAAAATTTATGACCGATGTGTTTAGTACATGTAAAGGATCATGTATATACTTCCTCAGAAAATATACATGGAACACATCATCAACATAAGAGGTATTCGGTGGAAGTTCCAAATGATAAGCCATTATCCTCGTAAGATCAAGTATTTCAAAGGGATAGATATACCCAGGGTTTAGTTTTCCTATATTTCTTCCAATGATAAATTCATAGAAAGACCTTATCACCAACATCAAATTCAATATCACGTCGATGATTATAAATTTAATTTAGATTTGTGTTGTCCTTATGTGTTTTTGAATTACTCTAACCTTATTTTCACCCCATTAGCCTACTCAGGTCCCAAAAAATTTCTTTCTAAAACTTCTTTCCAGACATTGGAGTTCTAAACTTCTTTTCATAAAAGGTTTTATAATAAGCCATCGGAATTCTCGAGTGAAATCTGTTGTTTCAAGAAAACCTAACTAGAAGTGGTGTTGATCCTAATAATCTATGAAATACATAGAATAATATTTTAGTATATCATTTAGAGTTTGAACTATTATCTCAAATTGATAATATTCCTATGTATGATACACACTGATAAAACTCAACTCTATATCAATATATTATTAATAACTTCACCAAAAATTATAATTAAAACTCATATCCCAATCATATATAATTGAATATGGAAATCCATGCAACTTTACCACTTCCTTAATATATATTCTTGAAAGTTGATCCCGAGAGAAATATTATATGAATGATGTGTGCTGACATAAAAAGGTGATTAACTATAACCCATAATTACCTCAATATCAAAAATAAGATAAACCCTAAAGGTTACAAATACTTTTAATCATATTTCCATAAAGTGTAAAGTAATTCCTCCTTGAATATATTTGTCACATATACAAAAAAAGGGTTGTATTTCCAAAAAATGTCTCTTAATATTGAAAAAATTCCATCATGTTAAAACCTCAAAAGGGGTGTCGACATATATACCCATGATGGTATCCATAACTATTATATTAATCTTACATGGAGACATATACACTTTCAAAAGATAATACACCTTTTATTCCCCATACAATATCTTATATTATACAAAAGTTAGTTTTATTGCAAGCTTAGGTTCATCCTTTAATCTATAAAATGTAATTTCATTATTCCAAAATCCATGTAAAAAGAGATAATTGCATTAAATTTCTCCTACGGATGAAAAATAAGATATCCAAAAAAAATCAAACATGAAACTCCCAACTAAGGAGGGTAGAATAAGGGTTCCTTAATTGTCATGATTCACTTCATCCATTGTGATTCCATAATATTTCCCTTTTCCCTTTTTCTTCATAGGTTTTTCTGGCTTATCATCCACATTACCCCTTGGATTGGGACATTTATTTTTATAATGTCAAAATTCATTTCCCAAGAAACAAGTGGATCATTAGTCGGAATCCTCTTGTCCATTATAATAACTATACCATTAATTTCATTTCAACATTCAATAAATTTATATCCCACCTTTCTACATTTAAATTAGGTCCTTATTCTGTTAAAACACTTCCCTTTATGTTTCATCCCACATTTCAAAAATGCATATGACTAAAATATCTTTTCACTGTGTTATTTATTCGAGTTTTTATGCGACTTGATATTTATTTTATTATAAAAATGGGAAATATTGGGAATCTACTATTTCAATTTGTGACATATTGTTACTAATTTTTTAGGCATTCATAAACCCTTATTTTTATTGAGCATTTGTTGGGTTTTGTTTGGGGTTGATTTGGGTGGAATTCTGAAAATTTAAGCATTTTTTGGGTTGTTCCATAGTTAGTATAGGATTGTTGCATAGCTTCCCAAAATATGTTCCCAATCAAGAAAATTGTGGAAATATAGGTAGTGAAATTTCATATGGTTTGTTCATGGTTAGTAAGTCGTGTTCCCCCTTAGGATAAATCATGTTCCCTTTCCCAATAAATTGTGCGGACTGGTTTTTCCTTAATCCAATATTTTATTAAAATTTCTCAAACCCCCAATTATAGGTCCCAAACGGACATCCTTCAATCCAAATCATTTTCTACCAACATTAGATCTTTGAATAAGGATTCTTGGCCCCTAATATCCCTCTTAGAAGAAATATGAAGCTTAAGGAATTCCCTTCAATCATTTCATAGTTAATTTCCTCATCCTGATCTAGATCTCCCATGACCTCCCTTCTTCTCTCTAGGGTTATATGAATCCTTATACTTGATTTGGGATCTAATAAACTATATTATGGATCAAAACCTATGTTTTATTCTTGTTTCTCCTGGTTTCTATTTTTATCATTCTTCCATGGAAAACCAGATTAGGGTTTGACACTCCAAGATCAAGAGACTCTGAGGTATGTGGTTCTATTATGATGCAAAAATTATATTAACACTAATTTCATTTTTTTAATTTCATTTTTTTAAATTAAATGATTTTTTTGTTTTGATTACATATCTTTCATTTTTTTATAAAACACACAATTTTGGTGAATTGGGGTTTTCAGGAAAAATGTGTTTTTGGTATGAAATTGGAAAACACCAATTCCATTGAATTTGGGGTGTATGTTTATAGAACTTATTGAGAGTTAAATTTTTTAATTTAAATTTTGTATTTTATGGAAATTGATTCAATTAAATTGATAAATTTAATTTTGGAAATGTTTTGATGAAAAATTGTGAAAACCCCCAATTCCAATGAATTATGGTTTTGTGATGAAAATTATGGAATTGTATAAAAATAAATTGTTGGATTTAATTGTGAAAAGGATTTTGAAATTTCATGAATTGGTTTCAAATCCATATTTGTGAATAATGTATTAAAAATGGTTTGATGTAAACCTTATGGTTTCATCTTGGTAAAAAGTCATGTTTTTTTATTAAAACCCCAATATGGGTTTTAAAGAGAAAATTGGAATATTTGAAATGGAGAATGAAATTTTATTTTATTTTAAGAACTCTTTAAATATATTTCTCATCGTTGATTTGTAAATGATCATATTCATGCCTTAGGTGGTTAGTGAGTTATTTTGGGTGGCACATTATGACTTACAATGTTTTAAAACATCATATAAGCACATCATCATTCCTTAGGAAACAGTGATGAGTCTCTATTTTATTAGCCTCAAAGGGGAGGATGTAAATACTTTTTGTTTCATAGTGTTGTATCCCTATAGCCTATAACTATAATAACTATTTGGAACATGACCATGCATCTCAGTTTTTTTGTTTTTTTAAATGTGTATATACCATTTTTAAAAACTATTTTATATGCATTGAGAATTTAAATAAACTATTTTATATTAATATGTTTATTTAATCCATTTTTTGAAAAGTGTTGTTTGTGTAAAGAACCATTTTATTAATGATAAATTCAATCAATTGAAATATATTTCCCTTATTTGAAATGTGGATAATGAATTGCTAAATGTATTTCCATCCTTTAAGTTGTAAAGCATGATTTGTTTAAAAATGATTTTGATATGCCAAACTTGTTTATTTAAAAATTGAAAGCACATTATTGGTTAATTGGATATTGGAATATCTTAATGTAACCCTTGGGTGTTATCCTACATGGATTTGTATCACACCATACTTGTTCCTTGGGGTGTTTGTAGATTATCTTCTTTTAAGTTTGAGCAAGGGATAAGGATCTCTTGGAGGTGGATCCAATTGTCGAACCATGGACCTAGTGAGTTGTGTACTTTGGGAATTTGGTTATTTTACCTACTTTTAGTTATTTTTTTGTAGTTATTTTGGATTTAATTCTAGTTTGAATTTTGGTACATTACTCATAGAGGAGATTCTTTTGTTTAGGCATATTGCCTTGTCTCTTTTACTTCTAAAATGTTTATGGAAAAAACCATTATGACATTCAATTTGTATAATTCTGAGTGCTTATAGATGACTCATGGAGATTGGGAATTCCCTTATGGCTATGCCAGGACCATCTTAATTATTGGGTTACCAGGGTACCTATGTTGGTTCATGACAAATTAGTATCAGAGCTCTAGGTTGGGATTTCATCTTGAAGTCAATACACATTTGTGAAATCTTGTCAGCACATAAGAGGTAGTTTTGATTGAGTGCCTAACTATCTCTCACCGTAATAAACCTTAAGTCACTAGGGGTGGTTAGGGAAAGATTTATTGAGGATTAGTTCTTGTATTTTCCATGTTTTTATTTGGATAAATTGAAATCCAAATCTTTTTTCTATCAGTTGGGATTAATTTCCCTTATTACAATGTTTGAGCATAAATATGATGTCTTCTCTATCGTATGGTGATGCTGTGTAGAATCATACCTCCAAGAAGATGTTCAAATAGGATCCAAGAGGAAGCTGCTGTTGAACCTCATCGAGTGAATCCAATTGTGGACCAAAACTAGGAAGAGGTGATTGTGCACCTTGTCCATGCTCTCGGATAGGCACCACCTCGGTTCCCATTCAGGCTCTAGCTGTGGAACCTCATAGGGAAAATATAAATATTATTTCTCAAGAGTTCCTTCCCTAAAACCATGAACTGTTCAAATTATTAGATGATCCTCAATAGTCTAAGGAGTGTTTTAGTGGAATGGAGTGTTTTTTTGGGTTCTTGGATACGACTAATGAAATCAAAGTGAAGTTTACCACATTCTTGTTGAAATGACTGAGCTGGAGATTTAGGGACACTATGGTTAAGGTGAATAAACATGATGGATTAGAGTGTATATAATTCAATGTTTTTTTAACGAATAGTTCTATCCATAATTGATATTGTTATCTAAGCCTATGTATTTTTTTAGACATGAGATGGTTGACAGGGCCATGAAAAAGTATGAAATCAATTTTGATGAGATCATGTATTTATCACATGAGATTGTATCGAATGAGAAGATGAAGGATCAAAGGATAGAATTGGATCTTTGTTAAGATGTTAATTATAAGGTGTTCTTGTTGAAAATTCCTTTTTATGCTGATGTACTGGATAGAGTACTGATGGTTGAGATGGACCTAGGTAGAAATTTAGGGTTATTGGGAGTTTTTTTTTCTCCCAGTGGTAGCATGAGTTACTTCAAGGGGAAATGGATGCACGATGATTCTCATGGAAGTTCACACCAATAGGGTCGTGCAAGACCTCATGTAGTACCGGGAAGAGGTCCATTTATTTTATAATAGTGTGGAAAGTCAGGCAATTCAAAGAGGGTTTTCACTGAGGCGCATAAGAATTGTGGCTCCTACAGTAGTATAGAGCACATACATAGATTCTACCAGGTGTATTCTACTTTACATTGTGGAATTAAATCATTAGATCCTCTTAAAACTATGGGGAAATCAAATTCTTCATGTAAAACAGAGTTCTATCCACAGGAATACAGAATGAAGCTTCTTCACATAGTGGAAGAGTCTCCATAGGAAGAGGATACAGATGTAGTGACCGTGAGAGGTACCATTACTATAGCTTCATCATTAGTGACTGCTCTATTTGATACTGGTGCATTTTATTTGTTTATTTGAACCCATATCATTAATCATATTAACCTTCATACAAAGATTTTATCTTATGTTATGAAAATTACTGCACCCATTGGTGCAACAAGAGTTTCGGGTCTCTATAGTCCCTCTTGTGTATTCTCTCTATTAGATGTCGATATTGCTTAGAGTTTTTTGGTCCTCAACAAGAAACTTCTTGACATCATTTTCAGGATGGATTAACTCATTTACAATAAATCTTGGATTGACTTTTTATCTTCGATGGGTCTCTTTTACTACACCTAGTGGCGTGTGTCGTGTCTTCTAAGGATAATTATACCCAAGTTTGAATATATTTGTACCTTATTATTCAAAGTTTGGGAAAGTAATATCATTTTTTCCTTTGATATGGAGAAAAATATTTGAGTGGTAACCCCCCCTAGTTATCATTTTATGACTTTTATGGTCTTCCATTGGTAAGGTATGTTTAGTTTTCTATTGTATTGATGTTTGGTACTCAACTAGTTTTAATTCCCTCTTACCACATGACACCAGCGGAGCTAAAAGAGTTGATGCCCCAGTTGGAAGATCTTATTGAGAAAGGCTTTATATGCCTAAGTGTGTCACCTTGGGAAGCACCAGTTCTCTTTTATAATAAATATGATGGTTCACTTTTCTATTGTGTTGATTACCAAAAGATTAATCAAGTGATAGTAAAGAAAAATTATATGTTTCCATGGATTGATGATCTGTTTGATCAATTGAATGTGGAGAAGTGGTTCTCAAAGATTGAACTTCACTTTGGTTACCTTTAGTTGAGGATAGAGGAATCTAAAATTTAGAAAACTATTTTCAGAGCAGTTATGTAACACCCCAAGATTCTACGGTACGTTTCTCTTTGAATAATGCGATAGCGTGTGTTGTACGCAACATCGAGTTCTAACACACACCACAACCGATCAAACTAGATATTATGAATAGTAATACCTAATTTTTGAAATTATATATATTTTATATTTCAAAATGGACTTTATTTTTAGATTCTAAATATCGAATTTATCCTAAGGTTAAATTTTGGTACTTTTCGGATAACTTTAATACTTTGATGAATAGTGAAAATTACTAAATTTTAATTAAAAACAACTTTTTTAATAGAAATAATTTATATTGATAAATTATGAATTTAAGTGGTTTTAAAGTATATTTAGAATATATTTTTACCATTTACTACAATGTTGGTCATTGGACATAATTTCACAATTAAACCGAACACAAACAAGTATTAATCTTTTGATAGTTATTAAATCTTAAAAACACGCTTTTTGTTTTGACAGCGGGAATTAATTTTAAATTAATTTCTTCCACTTCTATGTTTTGAATTTGGAAAAATGTATTCCATATTTGTAATCATGATGTTCAAATTGTGTAAATAGGTAACTTTTATTTTTAGACATTTTGAATAAATACTTCGGTAAATATTTTATTTACCATGGTTAAATGGTAAATCCGGTAAATAAGGGTTAAAAAATAATATTATAATAATAAAAAATTACCCAAAAACGTGTCCTAACCATATTTTTTGATACATGTTCGACCATAGTCATCTTTGGGTTGATTTTGGGACCCCATGGTGCCACTTGTAAGTGATAGGGACACTTTATTTTAATTAAGTTAAAATGAATACAAAAATGACATAAGCATATATCTTTTAGAAAAACAATTTTTACATAGGGTTATATATGTTGGATGTCATACTATAAATATTAATTAGAAATATAATATGATTTCATACATAATTATATTTTATTTATAATTTTTAGACATTAAATAATTTAATTTATTTATGACACAATGATGATGCATTAATTACCTAATTAATAAAAAATTAGAATAATTGATATTATAAATACCCAAATAAATACAATTTGATACTTTTTATGAATTACACTAATTTTATAGGTTAATAAGACATGTTATTAGTGAGTTAATTAACTTTGTTCTAAGTAATCATTCTATTATAATTTTTACAAAAAACAATTATTGAATAGTGTCAAAATTGACATAAAAGAGTTTTTAAAACAACTATTATATTAGTAATTGATATTAAATTCATAAAAATCTAAGGATCGGTAAACAGACTTATATCATGATAGGTTCATCATTAATGGACTACTTGGGGGTCGCTTGGATGTATATGGTAAGTTTATTAACCATATAATATAAAAATACAAAGAGACATTATAAAAGTAAAACTAATTAACTTAGAGTTAATACTGAAAGATAAGGTTAATATAGTAACCCAAACCAGTATAAATTATATTGGTTAAGTTTTTTTGGACCCATATCCACCTTAAACATTAAATAATAAAATTTTGAGCCATTAGAAACCGAATATGAATTTATTATAAATTAATATTTCTAGCTTTTCCAAAGGTGCCCCTCACCCCTCTTATAAAAGGGAACTCCTCCTTCTCATTTCTTCACACCTTCAAAGCTTTTTGGTTCGGCCAAAATCTGCCCAAATACTCTCCAAACATCCCTCACTACTACCTAGAGGCCTTATTTTGATCAGAATGCCAACCTATGGATCCCTTTTGATCAAATCAAAAGGAAGAACCCGAAGAAGAGGTAATGATTTCACCACCCTTTTCCAAGTTCCTTTCTTCTTCCACTTATACTTCCTTTGTTTTTACCATTATAAAATAATAACTACAGTATCATATATATACTGTGATGTTATTATAAATATGGTACAACCATATTCAAAATTCTATCCATCCTTTGAATAACATTTCATCAAAGGTGTGTACGTACGGCTTACCATCTCCACGTCGTGGTGTAATTGTTATTCAATAAATTATTATTTTTATTGATATAATAATGATGTGAAATTCATGTAAATAATAAATGTAACATGATAATGATTTTGTATATATGATATACCATCCAATTATATATTATTTTAATATCAAAAGAATGATATTGTCGCTCGTGTGTACGTACGGACTACCGTCTCCACGAACGCGATGAGATTCATTCTCCATCGTATCCATTCAAGTATAATTCTCATTTGATGATTAATAATAGTATATAAGGACTTGATATCATTCTGTATATTATTAAGATACAAACTATCCATTATAAACATGGCTTGCATAACAAAACATATAAAAGAAAACGAGTAAGTTAACACCCGAAACAATGATAAATCTAAGATATTATTAACAAAGAAATGTTAAGAGATCATATATGATATCATTTTAATGTATATGATTCTTGTATAATTTAATAACAATTATTTCACCATTATACAGGAGGTTAACCTACCCCAACCAAGGAAAAGTACAAGGTAAGGGTTATTTCACAATCTCTTCATTATCTGAGGTTGTTTATACGTAATAATCTATTGGGATCTCTTTATCATCCACATCCATGTTTCTTAAAAATGTATTTCAAAACATTTTTACTATTTAAAAGAATATGGGTTAAAGTCATTTATACCCTTGTTTGACTTTTTATAAGAGTTTTATAAAGGAATCTTTCTGTCATTTTCCAAACAAGGTGCTTTTTAACCTTTTCGACAGAATTAAGCTAAGAATGTTTTTTTAACTTATACGGCGGGTGCGGTTATTTTCCGCCGTTATAAAAGCGTCGAAGCTTCCCTTACAATCTTATAATAATATTTTCAAAGAAAATGTTTTATTTCATAAATATATGACTCTTAAATGCTCTCAAAATAGAAAGAGATATTTCTCTAAAAATAGTTTTTATTTCATCTATGTCAACATCCTTTGATGGATTTTACGCTTATTTGAAGTTGATTTATTATGATAAAAAACTTATATATTGTATTGAAGGTTTTGTGATATGTTTTAATGTGGATGTGTTATTTTTATACCATTCATGGTTTATGGATGAAGTATTTACATTTCGTATGCTAGTTTTAATACGAATTTTTTTGTTATGTTTAAACCTTTTCATATGGGAATGCATCGGACTTAATATGTGATGGGTGGAGCCCACTATAGCTCCTCGATACATCGGTAGGTCTCATGGGACAAACTAGTGTCTTGGCACAAGGCCTTGAAAAAATCTTATTTGTAGTCTTGGCACGAGGCCTTGCCTATGGGGTTATGATATTCTGGCATTATGCATTCCATCATTATGAAAGTGGTTATTGATATTGCATGTGATTATTCGATTAGTAGAATATCCATGTGAATAAGTAAATGGAATTATTTCATTTTATTTTTACCATACTATGTTGATGTTCAAGTTTAAAAGGCTTTTGTTTTAGTTATACACTGCCTTAAATGTTTATTCTTTTTTGTGAAAGTTTCCACTATATTGTTATCCTTACTGGGCATTTGAGCTCACCCCTTTTCTATGTTTTATTTTTCCCAGGATGTGAAGAAGTAATTTATGAATGACCTTCAGGGATATTATGAGGGGATAATAGTGTGGACTCTAGAGACAATATGTTTTTGTAGTAGTTTTTCACTTTATGATGTAATGTAAAACATTATGAATATATCTAGTGTTTCCCAGGCTACTAAACCAGTCGGTCTTTCGAGATTTGATCTTTCTTGTGATCATGCCAATGTTATGTAATAATGCACCGACTCTAGGTAACTGGGGTTAGGGCGTTACAGTTGGCATCAAAGGATGTTTAGTACAAACCTTGGAAGCTATATTTAGATAAACTCTGATTAGAGCACGTAGACCTAAGATGAACTTTGAGGATTAGTATAGAAGAACTTCCTAGAATTTTGGTATTTTAGAGATTTTGTGAGTTTTCCGAGAAATACATCCCTGTCTGGATACGAGCAGGTAGAGGCGGCTCTGGCACAGATGTACCTAGGGGTAAAACCCGAAAACACCGCTTTGAGCTAGACTCGAACAGGAACTGGTGCACGACGATGGGCCTTGCTGCACTCTTGGTTACGACACTCCTCGGGGATATGCTTAGGATAACTCTCATTTTCTTTACAAATCATTATAAAGGGTTTATAAGTATATAATTCCCCAAAGAAAACATTTTTATGATTATGGATTATATCCATAAATAGTTCAATTTATTTTAAGTGTTTTATAAGTATGGGATTATGTATTTTGATTCATTAACTAATCTAGTTTATGCCATTGTTTAGAAATGGTGCCTAGTGGAAGAAATGGAAACCGTATCAATGCACACACTCCATGTATGGATTGCCCTCCTACTCAAGATAATTATAGTGGAGCTGGTGATGCAACTGGTGCCGATCAGCTAATCACCATACTGGGACAACTCACTCAGGTTATGAATAATAACCTTACCCGTATGGAGAACCCTGATCTGTAGCGTCAAGGATCAATGTTAGATCGATTCATGAGGAAACAACCACTAACGTTCAATGGGAGTACAAATTCCTTAGTAGCTGAGCAATGGATAAATTCCCTAGAGAAAATATTTCAGGATTTGGGGAGTAGTGAAAGGGAAAAAGTTATCATGGCAGTTTACCGCATCACTGGAGATGCTGATCAATGGTGGTCATTGATTCAAAACATGAAGGAAGATGATGAAGTATCAAATATGGAATGGAGGGAGTTCAAAGATCTGTTTTTAGAAAAATACTTTCCTCGCGACCATCAAGCAGATATGGAAAGGTAATTTCTGAGTCTGAGACAAAAGGAGGATGAGAATGTCACAAAGTATGAGGCTAACTTTACAAGGTTAGCAAGGTATGCTGGAGATTATATACGTAACCCAAGAAGTAAGATTTATTGTTTCTTTGATGGGTTAAAACCATTTCTCCGTCGAGCATTAGTCTCACAATCCTTTTCATCGTATGAAGACATTGTCTCATGTGGTATCAAGACTGAAAAGGAATTCTCTAAGTCTTATGACTTTAGAGCAAAGCAAGAGAAGAAGATATCTTCTAATCAATCTGGGAATGAAAATAAGGGGAAGAAGGGAAAGGTTGAATATCCATCCTGTGGTAAATGTGGGAAGAAACACCCCGGTACTTGCTTAAAGGGAATGGGTGTCTGATACAAGTGTGGTGAAAAGGGCCATCAAGATCGTGAATAAAAAGGGAAGAAGGAAGCTACCAATGTTAAATACTACAATTGTAGAGAGATGGGACATTATGCAAATGAATGTCATAAGAGTCAGGAGAACTTACCTTAGAAAAGGCCAAGGGATCAAGGCCAAGCTTATGTTATCACTACTGCTGAGGTAGAAGCTCCAAAAGACATGGTGGCGGGTAATTTAATGGTTTCCTCAAGTTTAGCAAATGCATTATTTGATTCTGGATCATCTCATTGTTTAATATCTTCCTAGTTTGCTAAGAAAATTAGATATTTCCAATTTGATTTAACAAGGGAGTTGTCAGTTAAAACTCTTAAGGGAAGTATCATTGCAACAAAGTTTTGTGAATCAGTCCCCATTAGAGCACATAAATGTTCTTTATCTGCTGATCTCGTCGTCATACCTATGATTGAGTTTAATATAATCCTTGGTATGGACTGGCTTTCGGACTATGATGCGAAGATTTATTGTAAGAAGAAAGAGGTTACGATTTTTGATGATGATGATAAGGAACACCTTATCTTTAGAGCAGAATCATCACCACCTAATTCTTATCTAGATCCACCCCCAGTAGCTCAAATAAATTCAATTATTGGGGAGGAAGAGAATGAAATGACTATGGGTGGGTAAAGGAATGTTCAAATAGAGGATGTACCCATTGTTAAAGAATATGTAGATGTGTTTCCGGACAATTTACCTGGACATCCTCTAGAACAAGAAGTTGAGTTTTCCATTGATTTAATTCCTTGATCAAGGCCTATATCGAAGACCCCTTATAGAATGGACACTATAGAATTTGTCGAACTAAAGAAACAACTAGAGGAATTGAGTAATAAGGGATTTATTCACCCTAGTGTTTCTCCATGGGGATCCCCTATTCTTTTTGTTAAAAAGAAAGATGGATCTATGGGGTTATGTATCGACTACAGGGAGATCAATGCTATAACAATAAAGAAAAAGTATCCCCTACCTCGAATTGATGATTTATTTGACCAACTGCATGGATCTCAATACTTTTCAAAGATTGACCTTTGATATGGATACCATCAGTTGTGTGTGAAGAAGGAATACATTCTGAAGACAACATTTCGAACCAGGTACGGGCATTACGAGTTTACAGTAATTCCTTTTGGATTGGCTAATGCACCCTCTGTATTCATAGATATAATGAATAGAGTTTTCAAGGAGTATCTCAATGAATTTGTGGTGGTATTTATTGATGATATCTTGGTATACTCCAAAAGCTATGAAGATCATGAAAATCATTTGTGCATTATCCTGAAGACTCTGAGAAGACATGAATTATATGGGATGTTTAGCAAGTGTGAATTCTGGCTTCAGGAGATTTCTTTTCTTGGCCATATTGTCTCTAAAGATGGAATCTCTGTTGATCCTTCTAAGACCAAGGCAATCCAAGAATTTCCAGCCCCAACGAATATAACTGAGGTACGTAGTTTTATTGGTTTGGCAGGTTATTATCGACGTTTCGTCCAAAATTTTGCCTGATTGGATAACCCATTAACAAAGCTCACACGTAAAGGGGTTTAATTTGTTTGGACAAAAGAGTGTGAAGAATGTTTCGAAGAACTGAAGAGAAGATTAGTCAATTCTCTTATATTGACTCTACCCTCATGGAATGATGGGTTCGTTATTTATAGTGATGCATCAAAGAAAGGAGTTGGTTGTGTCTTTATGCAGAATGATAGAGTTATTTCCTATGCATCACGGCAGTTGAAAATTCATGAACAAAACTATCCTACTCATGATCTCGAGTTAGAAGTTGTGATATTTTCTTTGAAGATATGGAGGCACTACCTCTATGGTGAAAAATGTGAGATTTATACAGATCATAAGAGTTTGAAGTATATTTTCTCACAAAAAGAACTCAACATGAGGCAAAGGAGATAGATTGAATTACTCAAGGATTATGATTGTATGATACAATACCACCCGGGGAAAGCAAACAAGGTGGCAGATGCTTTGAGCAGAAAATACCATGGAGTTTTGACCAATATGAGAATTGAAAGGGATACAATTTTCATGGATCTAGTGAAAATGGACATGGGAATAACCAGGGAAGGTGAAACATCAATGCTTTTTCAAATGGTTGCCAAACCATCTTTACTAGAAAGGATTAAGAGTTCTCAGACCGATGATGAAGAATTTCAAAAGAAGATTAAAGCTGTGAATGATGGGAGATTGAGAGACTTTGTGTATGAAGAAGGAATTTTGAAATTCGGGAAGAGACTTTGTGTTCCCGATATACCTGATCTAAAAAGGGAATTGTGGGATGATGCTCATAGTTACAATTTCTCTATACACCCTGGGATCACCAAAATGTATAGAGATTTTAAGGAACATTTTTGGTGGGACAACATGAAGAGGGATATTGCTGATTTTATGTCAAGATGTATGGTTTGTCAATAAGTGAAAGCTGGAAGGCAACATCCTGGAGGAGTCATGCAACCTCTTCCCATACTGGAGTGGAAATGGGACAATATTACGATGGACTTTGTCATGGGGATACCAAAGACTCCTAGAAGGAATGATGCAATATGGGTTATTATTGATCATCTTACCAAGTCAGCACATTTTCTTGCTATAAGAGAAGATCTACCACTGGAACGACTAGAAAGACTATACATTAATGAAGTTGTGAGACTTCATGGAGTACCCCTATCGATTGTTTCTGATCGTGATCCTCGTTTTACTTCAAGATTTTGGAAGAGTCTTCAGAAATCCCTGGATACTGAACTTCATTTGAGCACTGCCTACCACCCTCAGACAGATGGACAATTAGAACAAACTATTCAAACCTTAGAAGACATGTTGAGATCCTGCTCACATGACTTTCAGGGTATATGGGATCAATATTTACCTTTGGTAGAATTCTCCTATAACAATAGCTTCCATTCGAGTATTCAGATGGCACCATATGAAGCGTTATACGGAAAGAGATGTCGCACACCAACCTGTTGGGATGACATTGGTGAAAGAAAACTTTTAGGCCTAGAACTGGTGGAGGAAACGATGGAAAAGGTGAAGTTAATCCAAAATCACATTAAAGCATCTCAAAGTAGGCAAAAGATCTATGCCGATAATCGAAGGAAGGATTTGGAATTCTAAGTCTGTTATCATGTTTTCCTGAAGGTATCTCCATGGAAGGGAGTCATACGTTTTGGTAAGAAAGGTAAATTGATTCCCAGGTACATCAGACCTTTCAAAATTATAGAACGAATTGGGGCTGTAGCTTACCGATTGGCAATGCCGCCAAGTCTCTTCAAAGATCACGATGTGTTCCACGTATATCTATTGAGGAAATACATGCCTGACCCAACGCATGTACTCACCTATGAGGAATTAGAACTGGAACCTGATCTGTCTTATTGCGAAGAGTCCGTCAGGATTCTTGATACGAGAGAACAAGTACTGAGAAACCGGACGACACGTCTGGAAAAAGTTTATTGGAGAAACCATAAGATGGAAGAGGCAATGTGGGAACCCAAGGAACTTATGATGAAGAACCACCCGAGTCTTTTCATGCGATAATATTCTAGAAATTTCGAGGACGAAATTATTTGGAGGGGAGAATGTAACACCCCAAGCTTCTACGGTACGTTTCTCTTTGAATAATGTGATAGCGTGTGTTGTTCGCAACATCGAGTTCTAACACACACCACAACCGATCAAACTAGTCGTTATGAATAGTAATACCTACTTTTTGAAATTATATATATTTTATATTTCAAAATGGACTTCATTTTTTGATTCGGAAAATTGAATTTAGCCTAAGGTGAAATTTTGGTACTTTTCGGATAACATTAATACTTTGATGAATATTGAAAATTACTAAATTTTAATAAAAAACAACTTTTTTAATCGAAATAATTTATATTGATAAATTATGAATTTGAGTGGTTTTAAAGTATATTTAGAATATATTTTTACCATTTACTACAATTTTGGTCATTGTACATAATTTCACAATTAAACCGAACATAAACAAGTATCAATCTTTTGATAGTTATTATATCTTAAAAATACACTTTTTGTTTTGACAGTGGGAATTAATTTTAAATTAATTTCTGCCACTTCTGTGTTTTGAATTTGGAAAAATTCATTCCATATTTGAAATTAGTATGTTCAAATTGTGTAAATAGGTAACTTTTATTTTTAGACATTTTGAATAATTACTTTGGTAAATATTTTATTTACCATGGTTAAAGGGTAAATCTAGTAAATAAGGGTTAAAAAATAATATTATAATAATAACAAATTACCCTAAAACGTGTCCTAACCTAATTTTTTGATACATGTAATACCATATTCATCTTTGGGTCGATTTAGGGACCCCATGGTGCCACTTGTAAGTGATAGGGACACTTTATTTTAATTAAGTTAAAATGAATACAAAAATGACATAAGCATATATCTTTTAGAAAAACAATTTTTACATAGGTTTATATATGTTGGATGTTCAACTATAAATATTAATTAGAAATATAAAATGATTTCCTACATAATGATATTTTATTTATAATTTTTAGACATTAAATAATTTAATTTATTTATGACACAATGATGATGCAGTAATTACCTAATTAATAAAAAATTAGAATAATTGATATTATAAATACCCAAATAAATATAATTTGAGACTTTTTATGAATTACACTAATTTTCTAGGTTAATATGACATGTTAGGATTGATTTAATTAACTTTTTTCTAAGTAATCATTCTGTTATGATTTTTTACAAAAATCAATTATTGAATAGTGTCAAAATTGACAGAAAAGAGTTTTTAAAACAAATATTATATTATTAATTGATATTAAATACCTAAAAATATAAGGTTCGGCCAAGAGACTTATATCATGATATATGAATCATTAATGTACCACTTGGGGTCTCTTGTATGTATATGGTATGTTTATTAACCATATAATATAAAAATACAAAGAGACATTGTAAAAGTAAAACTAATTAACTTAGAGTTAATACTTAAAGATAAGGTTAATATAGTAACCCAATCCTGTCTAAATTCTATTGGTTAAGTGGTTTTTGATCCATACCCTCATTAAACTTTAAATAATCAACTTTCGAGCCATTAGAAACGGAATATGAATTTATTATAAATTAATATTTCTATCTTTTCCAAAGGTGCCCATCACCCCTCTTATAAAAGAGTACTCCTCCTCATTTCTTCACACCTTCAAAGCCTTTTGGTTCGGCCAAACTCTGCCCAAATACTCTCCCAACTTCTCTCACTATAACCTATAGGCCTTAGTTTGATCAGAAAGCCAACCTAAGGAGCCCTTTTGATCAAATCAAAAGAAAGAACCAGAAGAAGAGGTAATGATTTCACCACCCTTTTCCAAGTTCCTTTCTTCTTCCACTTCTACTTCCTTTGTTGTTACCATTCTAAAATAACAACTCCAGTATCATATATATACTGTGATGTTATTATAAATATGTTACAACCATATTCAGTATTCTATCCATCCTTTGAATAACATGTCACCATACGTCTGTACGTACGGCTTACCGTCTCCACGTCGTGGTGTAATTGTTATTCAATAAATTATTATTTGGATGGGTATAATAATGATGTGTAATTCATGTAAATAATAAATGTAACATGATAATGATTATGTATATATGATATACCATCCAATTATATATTATTTTAATATCATAAGAATGATATTGTCGCTCGTGCGTACGTACGGACTACCGTCTCCATGAACGCGATGAGATTCATTCTCCATCGTATCCATTCAAGTATAATTCTAATTTGATGATTAATAATATTATCTAAGGACTTGATATCGTTCTGGATATGATTAAGATACAACCTATCCATTATAAACATGGCTTACATAACAAAAGATATAAAAGAAAATGAGTAAGTTAACACCCGAAACAACGATAAATCTAAGATATTATTAACAAAGCAATGTTAAGAGATCATATATGATATCATTTTAATGTATATAATTATTGTATAATTTAATAAAAATTATTTCACCATTATACAGGAGGTTAACCTACCTCAACCAAGGAAAAGTACAAGGTAATGTTTATTTCACAATCTCTTCATTATCCGAGGTTGTTTATACGTAATAATCTACTGGGATCTCTTTATCATCCACATCTATGTTTCTTAAAAATGTATTTCAAAACATTTTTACTATTTAAAAGAATATGGGTTAAAGTCATTCATACCCATGTTTAAATTTTTATAAGAGTTTTATAAAGGAATCTTTCCGTCGCTTTCCAAACAAGGTGCTTTTTAACCTTTTCAACAGAATTAAGGTAAGAATGTTTTTTTTAACTTATACGGCGGGTGCGGTTATTTTCTGCCATTATAAAATCTTTGAAGCTTCCCTTACATGATTATAAGAATATTTTCAAAGAAAATGTTTTATTTCATAAATATGTGACTCTTAAATGATTTCAAAATAGAAAGATATATTTCTCTAAAAATAGTTTTGATTGCATCTATGTCAACATCCTTTGATGGATTTTACGCTTATTTGAAGTTGATTTATTATGATACAAAACTTCTATATTCTATTGAAGGTTTTTTGATATGTTTGATTGTGGATGTGTTATTTTTATACCATTCATGGTTTATGGATGAAGTATTTACATTTCGTATGCTAGTTTTAATACGAATGTTTATGTTATGTTTAAACCTTTTCATATGGGAATGTATTGGACTTAATATGTGACGGGTGGAGCCCACTATAGCTCCTTGATGCATCGGTAGGTCTCATGAGACAAACTATTGTCTTGGAATAAGGCCTTGACAAAATATTATTTGTAGTCTTGGCACGAGGCCTTGGCTATGTGGTTATGATAGTCTGGCATTATGCATTCTATCATTATGAAAGTGGTTACTGATATTGCATGTGATTATTCGATTAGTAGAATATCCATGTGAATAACTAAATGGAATTATTTTATTTTATTTTTTCCATACTATGTTGAATTTCAAGTTTAAAAGGCTTTTGTTTTAGTTATACACTGCCTTAAATGTTTATTCTTATTTATGAAAGTTTCCGCTATATTGTTATCCTTACTGGGCATTTGAGCTCAACCCTTTTCTAAGTTTTATTTTTCCCAGGATGTGAAGAAGTAATTTATGAATGACCTACAGGGATATTATGAGGGGATAATAGTGTGGACTATGGAGGCAATATGTTGTTGTAGTAGTTTTTCACTTTATGATGTAATGTAAAACTTTATGAATATATCTAGTGTTTCCAAGGCCACTAAACCAATCCATCCTTTCGAAATTTGATCTTTCTTGTGATCATGCCAATGTTATGTAATAATGCACCGACTCTAGGTAACTGGGTTTGGGGCGTTACAGTTGGTATCAGAGGAAGTTTATTACAAACCTTGGAAGCTAGATTTAGATAAACTCTGATTAGAGCACGTAGACCTAAGATGAACTTTGAGGATTAGCATAGAAGAACTTCCTAGAATTTTGGTATTGTAGAGATTTTGTGAGTTTTCCGAGCAATACATCCCTGTCTGGATACGATCCGGTAGAGGCGGATCTGGCACAGATGTACCTAGGTGTAAAACCCGAAAACACCACTTTGAGTTAGACTCGAACGGGAACTGGTGCACAACAAAGGGCCTTGCTGCACTCTTGGTTACGACACTCCCAGGAGATATGCTTAGGATAACTCTCATTTTATTTAAAAATAATTATGAAGGCTTTATGAGTATATACATCCTCAAAGAAAACATTTTTATGATTATGGATTATATCCATAAATAGTTCAATTTATGTTAAGTGTTTTATAAGTATGGGATTATGTATTTTGATTCATAAACTGATCTAGTTTATGCCATTGTTTTGAAATGGCACTTAGTGGAAGAAATGGAAACCGTATCAATGCACGCACTCCATGTAGGGATTTACATCCTACTCAAGATAATTATAGTGGAGCTGGTGATGCAACTAGTGCCGATCAGCTAATCACCATACTGGGACAACTCACTCAGGTTATGAATAATAACCTTACCCGTATGGAGCACCCTGATCCACAGCATGGAGGATCAATGTTAGATCTATTCATGAGGCAAAAACCACCAACGTTCAATGGGAGTACAAATTCATTAGTAGCTGAGCAGTGGATAAATTCCCTAGAGAAAATATTTCAGGCTTTGGGGAGTAGTGAAATGGAAAAGGTTATCATGGCAGTTTACCGCCTCACTGGAGATGCTGATCAATGGTGGTCATTGATTCAAAACATGAAGGAAGATGATGAAGTATCAAATATGGAATGGAGGGAGTTCAAAGATCTATTTTTATAAAAATACTTTCCTCGCGACCATCGAGAAGATATGGAAAGGCAATTTCTGAGTCTGAGACAAAAGGAGGATGAGAATTTCACAAAGTATGAGGGTAACTTTACAATGTTAGCAAGTTATGCTGGAGAATATATACGTAACCCAAGAAGTAAGATTTCTCGTTTCTTTGTTGGGTTAAAACCATTTCTCCGTCGGGCATTAGTCTCACAATCCTTTTCATCATACGAAGACATTGTCTCATGTGCTATCAAGACCGAAAAAGAATTCTCTAAGTCTTATGATTTTAAAGCAAAGAAGGAGAAGAAGAGATCTGCTTATCAATCTGGGAATGGAAATAAGGGGAAGAAGGGAAAGGTTTAATATCCATCCTGTGGTAAATATGGGAAGAAACACCCCGATACTTGCTTAAAGGGAATGGGTGTCTGTTACAAGTGTGGTGAAAAAGGCCACCAAGCTCGTGAATGTAAAGGGAAGAAGGAAGCTACCAATGATCAATGCTAAAATTGAAGAGAGATGGGACATTATGCAAATGAATGTCATAAGAGTCAGGAGAACTTACCTCAGAAAATGCCAAGGGATCAAGGCCAATCTTATGCTATCACTACTGCTGAGGTAGAAGCTCCGAAAGACGTGGTGGCAGGTAATTTAATGGTTTCCTCAAGTTTAGAAAATGCATTATTTGATTCTGGATCATCGCATTGTTTCATATCTTCCCAGTTTGCTAAGAAAATTAGATATTTCCAATTTTATTTAACAAGGGAGTTGTTAGTTAAAACTCTTAAGGGAAGTATCATTGCAACAAATTTTTGTGAATCAGTCCCCATTAGAGCACATAAATGTTCTTTATCTTCTAATATCATCGTCATACCTATGATTGAGTTTGATATAATCCTCGGTATGGACTGGATTTCGGACTATGATGCGAAGATTGATTGTAAGAAGATGGAGGTTACGATTTTTGATGATGATGATAAGGAACACCTTATCTTTAGAGCAGAATCGTCACCACCTAATTCTTATCTAGATCCACCCCCAGTAGCTCAACTAAATTCAATTATTGGGGAGGAAGAGAATGAAATGACTATGGGTGGGGAAAGGAATGTTCAAATAGAGGATGTAACCATTGTTAAAGAATATGTAGATGTGTTTCCAGACGATTTACCTGGACATCCTCCAGAACTAGAAGTTGATTTTTCCATTGATTTAATTCCTGGATCAAGGCCTATATCGAAGACCCCTTATAGAATGGCCACTGTAGAATTAGTTGAACTAAAGAAACAACTATAGGAATTGAGTAATAAGGGATTTATTCTCCCTAGTGTTTCTCCATGGGGAGCCCCTATTCTTTTTGTTAAAAAGAAAGATGGATCTATGAGGTTATGTATCTACAGGGAGATCAATGCTATAACAATAAAGAACAAGTATCCCCTACCTCGAATTGATGATTTATTTGACCAACTACATGGAGCTCAATACTTTTCAAAGATTGACCTTCGATGTAGACACCATTAGTTGTGTGTGAAGAAGGAAGACATTCCGAATATAGCATTTCGAACCAGGTATGGGCATTATGAGTTTACAGTAATGCCTTTTGTATTGACTAATGCACCCTCTGTATTCATGGATCTGATGAATAGTGTTTTCAAGGAGTATCTCGATGAATTTTTGGTGGAATTCATTGATGATATCTTGGTATAATCCAAAAGCTAAGAAGATCATGAAAATCATTTGCGCATTATCCTGAAGACTCTGAGAATACATGAATTATATGGGAAGTTTAGCAAGTGTGAATCCTGGCTTCAGGAGATTTCTTTTCTAGGGCATATTGTCTCTAAAGATGGAATCTATGTTGATCCTTCTAAGACCAAGGCAATCCAAGAATGGCCAGTACCAATGAATATAACTGAGGTACATAGTTTTATTGGTTTGGCAGGTTATTATCGACGTTTCATCCAGAATTTTTCCCGATTGGCTAACCCATTAACGAAGCTCACATGTAAAGGGGTTAAATTTTTTTGCACAAAAGAGTGTGAAGAATGTTTCGAAGAACTGAAGAGAAGATTAGTCAATGCTCCTATATTGACTCTACCCTCGTGGAATGATGGGTTCGTTATTTATAGTGATGCAACGAAGAAAGGAGTTGGTTGTGTCCTTATGCAGAATGATAGAGTTATTACCTATGCATCATGGAAGTTGAAAATTCATGAATAAAACTATCCTACTCATGATCTCGAGTTAGCAGCTGTGATCTTTGCTTTGAAGATATGGAGGCACTGCCTCTATGGTGAAAAATGTGAGATTTATACTGATCAAAAGAGTTTGAAGTATATTTTCTCACAAAAAAGAACTCAACTTGAGGCAAAGGAGATGGCTTGATTACTCAAGGATTATGATTGTACGATACACTACCACCCGGGGAAAGCAAACAAGGTGGAAGATGCTTTGAGCAGAAAATACCATGGAGTTTTGAACAATATGAGAATTGAAAGGGATCCAATTTTCATGGATCTAGTGAAGATGGACATGAGAATAACCAGGGAAGGTGAAACATCAATGCTTTTTCAAATGGTTGTCAAACCATCTTTACTATAAAGGATTAAGAGTTCTCAGACCGATGATGAAGAATTTCAAAAGAAGATTAAAGCTGTGAATGATGGGAGATTGAGAGACTTTGTGTATGAAGAAGGAATTTTGAAATTTGGGAAGAGACTTTGTGTTCCCGATATACCTGATCTAAAAAGGGAATTTCTTAATGATACTCATAGTTCTAATTTCCCTATACACCCTAGGAGCACCAAAATGTATAGAGATTTGAAGGAACATTTTTGGTCAGACAACATGAAGAGGGAGATTGCTGATTTTGTGTCAAGATGTATGGTTTGTCAACAAGTGAAAGCTGGAAGGAAACAACCTGGAGGAGTCATGAAACCTCTTCCCATACCGGAGTGTAAATGGGACAATATTACGATGGACTTTGTCATTGGGATACCAAAGACTCCTAGAAGGAATGATGCAATATGGGTTATTGTTGATCATCTTACCAAGTCAACACATTTTCTTGCTATAAGAGAAGATCTACCATTAGAACGTCTAGCAAGACTATATATTAATGAAATTGTGAGACTTCATGGAGTACCCCTATCGATTGTTTCTGATCGTGATACCCGTTTTACTTCAAGATTCTGGAAGAGTGTTCAGAAATCCCTGGATACTGAACTTCATTTAAGCACTGCCTACCACCCTCAGACAGATGGACAATCAAAACAAACTATTCAAAACGTAGAAGACATGTTGAGATCTTGGTCACTTGACTTTCAGGGTATGTGGGATCAATATTTACATTTGGTAGAATTTTCCTATAACAATAGCTTCCATTCGAGTATTCATATGGCACCATATGAAGCGTTATACGGAAAGATATGTTGCACACCAACCTGTTTAGATAATGTTGGTGAAAGAAAACTTGTAGGCCCAGAACTGGTGGAGGAAACGATGGAAAAGGTGAAGGTAATCCAAAATCACATCAAAGCATCTCAAAGTAGGCTAAAGATATATGCCGATAATCGAAGGAATGATTTGGAATTTCAAGTTGGTGATCATGTTTTCCTGAAGGTATCTCCATGGAAGGGAGTCATACGTTTTGGTAAGAAAGGTAAATTGAGTCCCAGGTACATCGGACCTTTCGAAATTCTAGAATGAATGGGGGCTGTAGCTTACCGATTGGCTATGCCGCCAAGTCTCTCCAAAGTTCACGATGTGTTCCACGTATCTCTATTGAGGAAATACATGCCTGACCCAACGCATGTACTCACATATGAGGAATTAGAACTGGAACCCGGTCTGTCTTATTGCGAATAGCCCGTCAGGATTCTCTATATGAGAGAACAAGTACTGAGAAACCGGACGACGCGTCTGGTAAAAGTTTTGTGGAGAAACCATAAGATGGAAGAGCCAACGTGGGAACACGAGGAACTTATGATGAAGAACCACCCGAGTCTTTTCATGCGATAATATTATAGAAATTTTGAGGATGAAATTATTTGAAGGAGGGAAGAATGTAACACCCCAATCTTCTACGGTACGTTTCTCTTTGAATAATGTGATAGCGTGTGTTGTACGCAACATCGAGTTCTAACACACACCATAACCGATCAAACTAGCCGTTATGAATAGTAATACCTACTTTTTAAAATTATATATATTTTATATTTCAAAATGGACTTCATTTTTAGATTCTGAATATCGAATTTATCCTAAGGTAAAATTTTGGTACTTTTCGGATAACTTTAATACTTTGATGAATAGTGAAAATTACTAAATTTTAATTAAAAAAAACTTTTTTAATCGAAATAATTTATATTGATAAATTATTAATCTGAGTGGTTTTAAAGTATATTTAGAATATATTTTTACCATTTACTACAATGTTTGTCATTGGACATAATTTGACAATTAAACCGAACATAAACACGTATCAATCTTTTGATAGTTATTATATCTTAAAAACACGCTTTTTGTTTTGACAGCGGGAATTAATTTTAAATTAATTTCTACCATTTCTGTGTTTTGAATTTGGAAAAATGGATTCCATATTTGTAATCAGGATTTTCAAATTGTGTAAATAGGTAACTTTTATTTTTAGACATTTTGAATAATTACTTCGGTAAATATTTTATTTACCATGGTTAAAGGGTAAATCCGGTAAATAAGGATTAAAATATAATATTATAATAATAAAAAAATTACCCTAAAACATGTCCTAAACTTATTTGTTGATACATGTTCGACCATAGTAATCTTTGGGTCGATTTTGGGACCCCATGGTGCCACTTGTAAGTGATAGGGACACTTTATTTTAATTAAGTTAAAATGAATACAAAAATGACATAAGCATATATCTTTTAGAAAAACAATTTTTACATAGGGTTATATATGTTGGATGTTCAACTATAAATATTAATTAGGAAGATATAAAGAGTTCATACATAATGATATTTTATTTATAATTTTTAGACATTAAATAATTTAATTTATTTATGACACAATGTTGATGGAGTAATTACCTAATTAATAAAAAAATTAGAATAATTGATATTATAAATAACCAAATAAATATAATTTGAGACTTTTTATGAATTAAACTAATTTTATAGGTTAATATGACATGTTAGGATTGATTTAATTAACTTTTTTCGAATTAATCATTCTGTTATAATTTTTACAAAAATCAATTATTGAATAGTGTCAAAATTGACATAAAAGAGTTTTTAAAACAAATATTATATTATTAATTGATATTAAATTCAAAAAAAAACTATGTTTCGGCCAAGAGACTTATATAATGATAGGTGCATCATTAATGGACCACTTGGGGGTCTCTTGGATGTATATGGTAAGTTTATTAACCATATAATATAAAAATACAAAGAGACATTGTAAAAGTAAAACTAATTAACTTAGAGTTAATACTTAAAGATAAGGTTAATATAGTAACCCAGACCCATATAAATTCTATTGGTTAAGTGGTTTTCGACCCATCCCCACCTTAACATTTAAATAATCATCTTTGGAGCCATTATAAACCGAATATGAATATATTATAAATTAATATTTCTATCTTTTCCATAGGTGCGCCTCACCACTCTTATAAAAGGGCACTCCTCCTTCTCATTTCTTCACACCTTCAAAGCCTTTTGGTTTAGACAAACTCTGCCCAAATACTCTCCCAACTTCCCTCACTACAACCTAGAGGCCTTAGTTTGATCATAAATCCAACCTAAGGAGCCCTTTTGATCAAATCAAAATGAAGAACCCGAAGAAGAGGTAATGATTTCACCACCCCTTTCCAAGTTCCTTTCTTCTTCCACTACTACTTCCTTTGTTGTTACCATTATAAAATAATAACTCCAGTATCATATATATACTGTGATGTTATTATAAATATGGTACAACCATATTCCGTATTCTATCCATCCTTTTAATAACATGTCACCATACGTGCGTACGTACGGCTTACCGTCTCCACATCGTGGTGTAATTGTTATTCAATAAATTATTATTTGGATGGGTATAATAATGATGTGTAATTCATGTAAATAATAAATTTAAAATGATAATGATTCTGTATATATGATATACCATCCAATTATATATTATTTTAATATCAAAAGAATGATATTGTCGCTCGTGCGTACGTACAGACTAGCGTCTCCACGAACGCGATGAGATTCATTCTCCATCGTATCCATTCAAGTATAGTTCTCATTTTATGATTAATAATAGTATCTAAGGATTTTATATCATTCTGGATATGATTAAGATACAACCTATCCATTACAAAAATGGCTTACATAACAAAGCATATAAAATAAAACGAGTAAGTTAACACCCGAAACAACGATAAATCTAAGTTATCATTAACAAAGAAATGTTAAGAGATCATATATGATATCATATTAATATATATGATTCTTGTATAATTTAATAACAATTATTTCACCATTATACAGTATGTTAACCTACCCCAACCAAGGAAAAATACAAGGTAAGGGTTATTTCACAATCTCTTCATTATCTGAGGTTGTTTATACGTAATAATCTACTGGGATCTCTTTATCATCCACATCCATGTTTCTTAAAAATGTATTTCAAAACATTTTTACTATTTAAAAGAATATGGGTTAAAGTCATTTATACCCTTTTTTTACTTTTTATAAGAGTTTTATAAATGAATCTTTCCGTCTTTTTCCAAAAAACGTGCTTTTTAAACTTTTCGACAGAATTAAGGTAAGAATGTTTTTTTAACTTATACGGCGTGTGTGGTTATTTTCCGCCGTTATAAAATCATCGAAGCTTCCCTTACAAGCTTATAAGAACATTTTCAAAGAAAATGTTTTATTTCATAAATATATGACTCTTAAATGAATTCAAAATAGAAAGAGATATTTCTCTAAAAATCGTTTTGATTTCATCTATGTCAACATCCATTGATGGATTTTATGCTTATTTGAAGTTGATTTATTATGATACAAAACTTCTATATTGTATTTAAAGTTTTGTGATATGTTTAACTGTGCATGTGTTATTTTTATACCATTCATGGTTTATGGATGAAGTATTTACATTTCGTATTCTAGTTTTAATACGAATGTTTATGTTATGTTTAAACCTTTTCATATGGGAATGCATTGGACATAATATGTGACGGGTGGAGCCCGCTATAGCTCATTGATGCATCGGTAGGTCTCATGGGACAAACTAGTGTCTTGGCATAAGTCCTTGACAAAATATTATTTGTAGTCTTGGCCCGAAGCCTTGGATATGTGGTTATGATAGTCTGGAATTATGCATTCCATCATTATGAATGTGGTTATTGATATTGCATGTGATTATTCGATTAGTAGAATATCCATGTGAATAAGTAAATGGAATTATTTCATTTTATTTTTTCCATACTATGTTGAAGTTCAAGTTTAAAAGTCTTTTGTTTTAGTTATACACGGCCTTAAATGTTTATTCTTATTTATGAAAGTTTCCGCTATATTGTTATCCTTACTGGGCATTTGAGCTCACCCCTTTTATATGTTTTATTTTTCCCAGGATGTGAAGAAATAATTTATGAATGACGTGTAGGGATATTATGAGGGGATAATATTGTGGACTATGGAGACAATATGTTGTTGTTGTAGTTTTTCACTTTATGATGTAATGTAAAACTTTATGAATATATCTAGTGTTTCAAATGCTACTAAACAAATCAGTCTTTCGAGATTTGATATTTCTTGTGATCATGCCAATGTTATGTAATAATGCACCGACTCTAGGTAACTAGGGTCGGGGTGTTACAAGGTATGACCATTATAAGTACCTTGTTATTCCCTTTGGTTTAACAAATACTCTTATAGTTTTCATGGATTTAATGAATAGGATTTTCCATGATTATCTAGATAATTTCATGGTTGTATTTTTGGATGACATCCTTGTTTACTCTATATCCTAGGAAGGCCATTTTCATCATCTGGGAATAGTTCTGAGTCTACTGAGAAATCACAGAATTTATACCAAGATTTTTAAATGTGATTTCTGGATCTGGGAAGTGAAATTTGTGGGACACATGGTGTGAGAACATGGTATTTCAGTTTACCCTGAGAAGGTGAATGATGTTAAGACATGGGAACAACCATGGAATGTTTTTTAGATTTGGAGATTCTTGACACTAGTTGGTAATTATAGTTGGTTTTTTAAGGAATTATCAAAGTTCGCTTCTCTGATGACCACACTAAGTCGGAAGGGAGTGAAGTTTGATTGGGATGATAAATGTTAGATATATTTTTTTGGGAGGAAATTCTTTTTAAATACTATGCCATTTTTGACTCTTCCAAAGGTTGGGTTGGGATATGTGGTTTTTTTGATGCATCGGGTTCAATTTTTGGATATGTTCTTATACAAGGTGACCATGTTTTAACTAATGAATCCTGTCATCTTAGGTCATATAAGAATAATTATCTGACCAATGAGCTTTAACCTATAGCTATGATGCATGTTCTTAAGTGTTGGAAGTAGTACCTTTATGGAGAAAGGTTTACTGTGTATTCAGACGACAAGAGAATGAGTTATATCTTCTCTCAAAAATAGTTGAATCCCTACAAGAGGTACTGGGTGGAATACCTACAATATTTCAACATTGAAATCACCTATACCCCAAAAAGGGAATGTCATCACTAATTATTTGAGAAGGAAACATCCAACTAAGGTGGTGAAATAATATTTAGAAGATTGTAATTTTATGGATCTTTTTGCATAGTTTAATATTGGATATTAGGGGAAAGGGTATGAGGTTTCTTTAACTAGCGTTCTACTAAAAACCTCTCTTCTCGGATTAATTCTTCATGATCAGCACCTTGATTGTTAGTTTTGTAACATTAGAGACTCTCTTTATGGGGGGGAGATAGTTTCCAAGTGGACCTTCTCCAAAGAGGGAATTCTATGATATCAGAATCATTTTGTGGTACTGTATTTAGTAAGGAAAGTTATTATAGTGGATTTCTATAGTTCCTAGTGGGAAGTTCACCTGGGAATCACAAAGATGTTCTATGATATGCGGTGGATGTTATGGTGTCTATTTATGAGACATGTAATTGTTGAGTTTGTATGTCATTCTTATACATGCTAGTAGGTGAAGGCCAAACACCATAAGCCTTTAGGTTTGTTGCAGCCACTTCTAGTCACTACTTGGAAGTGGGATGAAATCTCTCTAGACTTAGTGTTTGGGTTTCCATGTACCCAAAAAATGAAGAATTTGATATGATTTTTGATTGATCAGATGACAAAATTGGCTCAATTTATAATCGTTTTTGATATAACCATTGTTGAAAAGTTGGAAAATCTCTATGTGAAAGTGATTGTTCATTTTCAAGGAGTTACATCTGATATAATTTTTTATATGGATCCTCGGTTCACTTATCATTTTTTAGAGGCCTTCAAGAGGAACTTGGATATCAAATTTATTTGAGTACATCATACCATCCATAGCCGGATGTCTAGACAGTAAGAGATATACAAATCCTTGATTATATTCTCCAAACTTGTGTTCGTGAATTTGGTGGAGTTTTCTAATAATAATAGTTACTAATCCATGATCAGGACATCTTTTTTTGAGTCCTTTTATGGCTGTCCTTATAGATCTTTGTTGTATTGGTTGGAGATTGGTGAAAGTTCCTTGTTCATAGCAAGTTTGGTGCAAGGGATAACAAAAAATATTTATTTGATTCATTAGATAATGTTGATGGAATAGAGCTGATATAATTCTCAGGTTGATCATCACCCTAGACATTTGGATTTTTCAATTGGTGAACATGTGTTACTGAAAGTTTCACCCTAGTAGCGTCATTGATGGTTTGGGAGGAACATGAAACGTTTTATTATTTTGTAGGAACTTTCTAGGTTTTTAAGCCGATGGGGAAAATTTCATACCATTTAGAACATACACTGCAGCTAAAACTGATACATAATGTGTTCCACGTATCATAGCTGAGAAAGATTAATTTGATTAATCTCATGTTCTGAGTTGGTGTGATCTTGAAGTTGAGTCTGATTTATCTTTAACTAAATGAACAATCAGTATAGTTGATTCTGAAACCAAGGTACTCCTTTAGAGGATCATACCTTTAGTTCTAGTGATATGGTAGCACAATTATGATATTCATTAGATGTGGGAGAGGGAGGCACTGATGAGAGAGTAGTGGCCTTATCTCTTTGGCATGGAAGCTTCTTTATAGGATTTTTGGGGATATAAATTTTTTTTGGTTGGGAGGTTGTAAAATTCAATTACTGATTTTAGGTATTCCTAAACTCCTATTTTTATTTATCTGTGTTTGGGTTTTTTTTGGTGGTTGATTCAGTTAAAATTATGAATATTTTGGCATTTTCTAGGCTGTTTCACATTTAGTGCATGGTTGGTGCATATCTTCCCAAACTGTGTGCCCTATCAAGAATACTATGAAAATAAAGGTTGTGGGATTTTGAACTGTTGTCACATGGTGAGTATGTCATGTTCCCCATTAGAAGAAACTGTGTGGCCCATTTATAATGGGATCCTTGATTATGCACGGTTTGACCAAACCATACACCCACTCCCTAGAAACCGTGCAGATGGGTTTTTCCTTAATCTGATTTTTTATTAAAAAATTATGAACCCCCATTATAGGTCCCCGACAGACCTCATTTGACCCAAATATTTTTCCCCCAACATTACATCTCCCAAGAGAAATTCTTGTCCCCTCATATCCCTCTTAGAAGCAATCCAAATCTAGAGTAATTCCCTTCAATCTTCTTGCAGTTAGTTTCCTCATCCCAATCTAGATCTCCCACAATCTCCCTTCTTCTCTATAGGGTGATATGGATCCTTTTTCTTGATTGTGGATCTACTACCATCTATTATGGATCTAAACCTAGGTTTTATTCATGTTTCTCTCAATTTCCATTGTTATTATTCTTCCTTAGCAAATCCCACATGGGTTTTGACACTCTGAGATCTAGCAACTCTAATATAGGTGGTTCTGTTACGATGCCAAATTTATATTAACCCTAATTTCTTTGTTTAATTTTAATTTTTTGAATTAAATGAAATTTATTGGTTTTGATTACATGGCTTTCAATTTATTTTTTTGAAAAACCCAATTATGGTGAATTGGTGTTTTTATGAAAAATGTGTTTTTTGCATGAAATTGAAAAATCTCCAATTCCAAAGAATTTGGGGTGTATTTTTATGAATTTTTTTGAAATTTAAATTATTTAATTTAAATTTTGTATTTGATGGAAATTAATTTAATTAAATAGTTAAATTTAATTGTGGAAATGTTTTTATGGAAAATTGTGAAAACCCAAATTCTAGTGAATTGGGGGTTATGATGAAATTGATGAAATCATATGAAAATTAAATTGTTGGATTTATTTGTGAAATGGATTGTGAAATTTCCATAATTTCTTTAAAACCCTTATTTGAATAATGTCTTAAAAAGTTTTTCTTGAAACCTTAGGGTTTTATCTTGGTGAAAAGGCATGTGTTTTTTATTAAAAATGTATTATGGTTTTTAAACCAAAAATTGGTAGATTTGAAATAGATAATTTTATTTAATGGTATTTGAAGAAGTATTGAAATAAATTACCTATCATTTATTTTTTACTTGAGCACATGAAAGCCTTATGTAGTTATTGAGTTATTTTGGGTGGAATTTTACGACTTAAAACATTATAAAATATCATATCATTATATCATCATTCATTAGGCAATGGTGATGATTTCCCTTTTCCTTAGTCCCAAACGGGTGTATGTATATACTTTTCATTTCACAGTGTTGGATCCCTATATCCTAGAACTATCTTACCTATTTGGAAAATGACCATTATTCTCACTTTTTTTTGTTTTAAATGTGTATATTCCATTTTTATAAACTATATTACATTACTTGAGAATTTAAATATACTATTTTATATAAATATTCTTATTTAATCCATTTTTTGAAAAGTTTTATTTGTGTAAAGAACCTTTTTAATAAAGGTAAAATCTATCGTTTGAAATGTGAAGCATGAATTGCTAAATTTATTTTCATATTTCATGTTATAAGGAATGATTTGTTTAAAAATTCTTTTGATATACCAACCCTATTTATTTGAAAATTGAAATCACATCCTTCATTAATTTGATATTGGCATCTTGTTATGGAACCCTTGGGTGTTATCCTATAGGGATTTGGATCACACCCTAATTATGCCTCCGGGTGTTTACAGATTCTCTACTTCTAGGTTCAAGTAAGGGAAAATGATCTCTTGTAGGTGGATCCAATTGTTGAACCTTGGACATGGTGAGTTGTGTCCTTTGGGACTTGGGTTGTTTTCCCAATTTTTGGTACTTTAGTTGTAGTACTTTGGGATTTAATGCATGTTTGACTTATGGTACATTACTCAAAGTGGTGTTTCTTTTGTTTATGTATACTTCATTATATCTTTTACTTTCTCAATTTTTGTGGAAAAACCATTCCCACATTCATTTTTTATGATGTGAGGTGCTAGGTGCTGACCTATAGGGATCGAGAACGCCCTTTGGGCTATGTTAGGGTTGGCTCGGTTATCAGGTTACAAGGGTACCCAGGTTGGTTCATGACACATTTCTACTTTGATTTCACATAAAATGATTTATTTTTATCCAATAAAGTCTTTTATAGATAATTATATTTAGAAACATGGTTTTAGGCCACCAAATAATTGATTAATTTTACTTTCAAGACTAATAATTAAACTAGAGGCATACCTTTCAAGGCGTGTAAAATTTCCCTCATTGGTACTAATGGAATCATCATCCTATTGGTTCAGTTGAATAAATTTATTCTCAATGATTTTATGTAGAATATAAGGAATATACTGAAAAAATAATATCCCCTTAAATTCATTCCATTCCATAGATTCAATCTCTTTCACTTGCCTCATATTCTGGATTAGATTCCACCATTGATCTGCTTTGCCTTCTAGACGATAAATTGATAGGGAAACATTTTCATGTACTGAGTATTGAATAAAAAAAATATTTTCTCAATGGTTTTGATCTATCGATCATCCACTCATGAATTAGAAGACCCAACAATAAAAGGTGGATGTTCCCTCATGAAATATTCAACGGCACATTGGTCCCTCCTTTGATCATTTGGAAACTCGGCATGATTCATAGCATGTGAATGTTGTGTGATCATAGAATCAAGATTATGCATTCCATATCCCATAATTTTTTGTTACTCTGGAGTAAAATCATTGCATTGTTCATCGCACTCATCATTAACAAAGATTCATCGGGTTCCATCCATTGACTAAAACTACAAATCATATCGTGATAAACACTAATCATAGTGGATAACCCCATAATTGAGAAAAATAATTTATATAATGTCTATATCGCAACACCTTAATCTATGAATCCTCAGGTTTAACCTATGTAATTCCTGATCATTATAAAAACTTTAGGATCTAATCCTATACTTAGTCCTATCCCTAGGGTTTTCAGAAATTTTTTCCAACCCTAAAATAAAAATATTGTCTGAAACCTTCTCTAATAACAACTATAATGACCCATTATTTTCATACAAAAACATTACATCTATTTACATAAATATTAAATACATAACAATACTACCCATTCCTAGACTGTAAAGGATTAGAGTATTTAGATATTAGATATAAAATATTCTTATTTTATGAAAGATATTCATCATCTCCGACATTGATATTCTCATGTAGTACTCCTCTTAGGCATACCCTACCTAAACCTTTGTTCATCGTCTGGGGAAGGAAACATAAGAAATTGTGAGAAATGATGATTGGTAAGTATAAATATAGGATATATCAATCCATGGTCATATAAAATCATAAGATAAAGGTTATGTTATCATTTCCATAACTTACGAAGTTCAAACCCAACTTATCATAGATTATAAACATGATTTATGGCCTAAACATTATCATTTTAGAAAACATGGACCATAAGAGTGAAAAATCATCGTAATTAAATCATGATCCTCGATATCATATCATAAAATTCTGGAACCGTCATAAATATATAAAACCATTTCATATGTCAAGGTTGACTACCAATACCATCAACATAATGGACCTAGAAACACCTGTTTCCAATAGTGGATCAGGACGCACCTATTTCCTATAATGGATCAATCCCATAAATTTTTTTACCGAAGTTATCTCATGAGATATAATGCTTCACCCAATTAATTGGAGGAAGATATATGTATCACCCATCACATAATGAAAACCATACATATGTGTGTTATAAGAACATAAAATATTCATCATATCAGAACCCCTGAAATGAAATGGGTTTCATAAACATTTCAACGTAGCATAACTCATGAAAAAGAAATAGGTTTCATAAATATTATGCGATAATAATTATAAACCAACCATAAAAATAATAAGGATTTTATCCTTATATAATATCCCCAATAAGGCATAAGTAACCTCAAAAAATGTTATCTTAAATAGATAATAATTTTGAGAGATCATTTGAAATAATTCTTAAAAAAAATATTTCCATTTTCAAATTATTTCTTTTTAAAGAGTCACAAAATTATATAAGAAAAAAATTTCATTGAGAATAACCTTTTATGTTTTTAAAGGAAACATCAGTATTAAGTTTTCATTGTTGTGGTAAAATCTGTTCATGTCGTATAAGTTAAAAAAACATTCTTCCATAATTTTGTCAGATAATTCACAAAGAACATCATTTAGAAAACAAAAAAAATTGAATATTTTCACTTTTTTGTAAAAATTCAAACATGAGTAAAAATAAATTTAAATAAATCATGATAAAATATTAAAAAATTTATTTTTTTAGAAAAAATGGACATTGAGGAAAAATATATTTTAAGGGAAATTTTAAAAATATACTTTTTAAAAGAAATTACCTTATAAATACCATATCATTGAAATGAGAATTAATCCAATGAATCTATTATGTGTATCATCTATAAATACACTAAAACAAAAGGAAATACATTATAAGATAATCAAAAGTCATCTCACACGAAATCTTAACATGGAATAATCAATGAAGTATAACATTAATCCAATGAATGGAAATTGAGTTAAAAAATCTCATACTACTTTGTAATCAGTCTAATCGTATATCCCATAAAAGTAATAACTATCAAATGAAACATTAAATATCATGAAGATAATGTGATTAATGATAAAATATATAAAAGGGAAGTATATACACCATAAAAAATAAAATAAGTGGTGAATAAGGAATATATCTCATAGAAATAAAAGTGATATGAGAAGCCCTTACCTCATGATTCCCTTTAATTTTGGGTACTTTAAGCTGCTCTTCAATATCACCTCCTTGAAGTACCCTTTAAAGAACATGAAATTGGTCTTTGGATGAGACCATAATTACTAGTACATGGGGAGAGTGGATAGGGGAGGGTTTAGTAAATATTTGATGAGTTTTAAGTATTTTTCAGAGAAATGGGGTGGTGATATGTGGTATTTATACATGATGGGAAGTTCTAAGTGATTAAATACTGATTATTTTATTTTTAAAGTCAATAACTTTTGAATAGAATTAAATAAAAATAATTTGGATAATAATTAATATTGTAAATGATATTTAAGGCCAAAAAACTCATCAATCAACCATTTAATGCTTTATTTTTTAGTTATTTTATTATTTTACCTTTTAACTTTAACCTCCTACAATATTTTACCTATACTGTGATAAATATTTTTTTCCACAGAAACTTTTTTATGCCTAAAAAATAAAATGAAATTATATCCTAATTTATACCTCCTAGTTACAAATTTGGAATACATTTTAAAAAAATCAAAACACATAAGTTTCAAAATTAAATTTAAAATTAAACCGTCAAATGCAATGAAGAATATTTTTTTTGGAAAAGTGTCTTTTTAATCCCAAAAATCTAGTTAGACCAAAATATGGTATAAATATTGTTTAAATGTAATTAATTAGATTATATCTAATTATAAAGTACTTAATTTAATTTTGGATCAATTTAAAATCATTAAATGGATTTTATATATAAATAAAATGAGGGTTTCATAAAAATTGATATTTTTTACAATTCACTAAAAAATATTTTTTTCTTAAAATTCTAAAAAATTAATTATAATATAATTTTGACATTATCAATGAAAAATTGATGTTCATTTTATCAAATAAATTTTATAAAAGTATTAAAAAATAATTATATTTATTTTCTCATATAAAATAGTAAAAATCGTTTTTTTAAGAAAACAAATATTTGAAGAATAACATTACTTTACTAAAAACTATGTGTATATTATAAAATAATTAAGTAATACACTAAAAATTATTTGGACAATTATATATTTCATATTTTAGTTAATAATATTAATTTTTTTTCAATTTAATATCTAGTTTATAATGGTCATATTAAAATAATAATATTTTGGAGTTCGTTTAAGCTTGGTATTTTGTTAAAAGTAAGCCATCGAAGTGATTAAATTTATTTAAAAAGAGAAAAAACATAAATTTTTTGTTTGTTAAAATTACATGCATCTTATTAACCCAGGATGTAGAGTCTTCTTCTTTTGTGGAGGTGACTCAGAGTCCAATTGTATCCTTAGTGATGGCGATGATACAGGAGGAACTTAAAGCCGTACATGAGAAGGATACTTGGGATCTTGTTCTATTTGCACATGGAAGGAAGGATATAAACAAAAAATTGGTATTTATGTTCAAGAAGGATTAAAAATTAGAGGTATAAAGATATTAGGAAAGATTGGTGGTCAAAGGATATGACCAGAAAGAAGGTATTGCGTTTAATGAAAGATTTTTTCCCTTCATTAGACTGTCAATTGTTCGTACAATTTTGGAAAAGTGTGTTATTTTCAATTTACAAAAAGATCATATGAATATGAAGAGACTAAATTTCTTCATATTAATCTTGATTAAAAGATCTATATGCTCCATCTGGAATGTTTTTCAAATGAAGATAAAGGGAACTTGGTTTTCAAGTTGAACAAATATATGTATATTCACAAGCAGGACCTGAGGTGTTAGTACAAGATATTTTATTCCTATATCATGAGACTTGGGAATAAAAATATTCATTTAGATCCTTGTTTATATTTTAGGGGTTTTGATGGTAATGATTTCATCATAGTTTTATTGTATGTGGATGACATGTTGGTTTCAGGCCCCAACAATGATCAGATCCAGAAGATAAAGGTGTAGTTAGATCACGAGTTTGATATAAAGGCTTTGGGACTAGAAAAAAGATTCTTGGTATAAAAAATTACCAATAAAGAGATAATGATAATATTTGGCTATCACAAAATAATTACGTGAAGAAATTCTTGAAATTATTCAATAGGAAATAATGTAATCCATTCTCTACCCCACATCATTTTAATTTCACATTATCCTTTAGGATGAGTCCTAGTAGTGAAGAAGGGAGGATGGAGATGTCTTAAGTTACTTATGCACCAACAATAGGGATTCTAGTTTTCTCTATGTTTGGTACTAAAATAGACATTACACATGTAGTGGGAGCAGTTTGTCGGTACATTGAGAATCTAGGATGAGAGTATTGGAGCACAATGAAGAGGATATTGAGATACATTAAAGAGACATCAGATGCAACATTATGTTACGGAGGATCTGATTTTACTATCATAGGATATATTGATTCATTTTTTTCATGTGATTCTGACTGGATGAAATCCACTACTTGTTAGGTGTTTACACATGCAGGTTAAGCTATGAGATGGATTTCAAAGTAACAGTCAGTTGTGGCTTTATCCATCACTGAGATGGAATACATGTTATCTACAGAGGCTTGAAAAGAGTAAATTTATATAATAATAGCAGTGGAAAAAACAATATTCCATTATTTTGTGACAGTCAAAGCACCTTGCACATCATAAGAAATCCATCTTTTCATTCTAAGAAGAAACACGTTGGGGTATAGTACCACTTTGTTCCAAATGTGGTGGAGGAAGTGTGGACATTAAGAAAATTCACTCGAAATCTAGAATATTTTTTGATTATGGTGATTGATTCTGATAAGTTCATATTTTTAAGATCCCTAAGTGGCCTCGAAGAGACATGAGCAGCATGGTTTGGAATATATAAGAATGTGCAGAGATATGATGGGTTCTCAATCAATATACAAGTGGGAGATATGTAGATAGTATTTTCCTGGATGGTGTCACCCCCTTAATTCTTCATGTGTGGCAGGAATGGCTATGTGGTGGGTGAAGAAACCCCACCAACCCATTTTTCAGAGAAGGCAGTGGGATGGGATGACAATGACCTATAAATGGCTCTCTCTCCCAATGGTTCCAATAATCATCTTTTCAGCACATCTTATCACATAAGTAATTTTATAGAATTTATAAGGTTGATTCCATACATATTCAAGAGAGATAATTATGGAAAAATGTTCTCCTTGTAATTGAGAGGGAGTGGGTACCCACTTTTACACATAGTGGGATCCTTCTACTTTCCTATGGTTTTTTACCCATTTTAGGGTTTTTCCACATTACATCTGGTGTCATATTTTTTCACTTTATTTTATCCCATAACTTTTGCTACATGAGTGAGCCAATAATTTTCAATCAAAATATCCAAGACCCCTCTATGCCCAATTTGGGGCTCAGTTCAAAAGTGTTATACTTTGATACTCACTAGTATCAAAAGAAGGAAACCTTTGGTCCTATAATTGGTATCAAAGGAAATTATATGTTATTGGGTTTGTTTTCTCTAACTTTGTTCATATTATTGTTGAATTTGATGTTCTAGTTTTCTATTATATTATGGTGTGTCATGGAAAAATATGAAACATAAAATAAGAAGCATAAGACAAGTGAAAGCCCTCAGTGTGGAACTATTTTTGGAAGGAGTGGGATTCAATTGAATGATTCCAATATCTTGGATAAGAGAGGTATGAAAAATTCATATTGTGAATATATTAACTAATTAAATTATGATTCATTTATGATTTAGGAGGCTGATAAGACAAGTTATTTTGGAACTATTAATGATGAGGAAGTCTCAAGGGGGTCAAATGTTGAATTTTTATACTTGTTAGAGGAATTAGATTAATAGTCAAAAGGGGAAAATCTAAATCTGAAGGATGAGAACAAATATCAAGACATCCAAATCCAAGTACTAATAATTGAGGTTTATGAATTAAAAATCCTAAATAAACAAGGCTTGTTGAATTTTCTATTGACCCATGGGAAAATATTAACTCCCAATATAAAGAGTTAGCAATGATTTTTACAAGGGTAGAAAAACCCAAAACTAAATTCAAGGGGAAGAGTTCAAACTCAAAAGATGTCAAAATTTTGAAATACAAGAATAATTATCTTGATTCACACCTATCAGAAAAAGTTGAGGAGAAGAAAAGGCTACAACAAGAGAAGGTAATATTTTTTTTCTTGAATTAATTTTAAAATAAAGGTGAAAAGTGACATGGTGGTAAGTTCTCCTAGGTATTTAAAGATGAGATGAATTATGAAAATAATCTCAAAAAATAACTTAATATTAAACTTGTATCAAGATACAAGAATATTCAACAATTAGGAGGATCTAAAATCAGTTAAGAAGTGGAGTAATCTGGAGAAAAGGGAAATCCTAAACTCAAATATTCATTGAATTTACTATTTCATTACCCCACAAATAGTAATGATAAAATGAAGGAAAAGTGTGCCTCATTAGAAGAAAATAATGAGAATATTGTCGTGTCCCAAAGTACAAGATCTGTGGAAAATTTTGGAATTGGATATGATGGAGCCCATCTGAGTCATGAGAAGAAGAGATCCATGGAAATTCCCAAGAAAAGGGTAAAAAATTTTAGTGCTAGAAACAGATTTAAGATGATCCATATAAGAGGAAATTACAACTAGAAGAGTTCAACAAGAAGGTATGGAAGCATGTTCTATTTCTATGGGATTCATCTTTATGTGTCATCTTTTTTTGAGAATCTGTAATATATTTCATACTATGAAGATATAAAAATTAAAAATCAAATAATCAAACTACAACATTTAAGGTATGGTTATTATTCTAATTATTCTTTCTGTTAACCGTTCATGAAGATAAAATGTTGTGATATTTTCAGAATGAATTTAAAGGGGAAATCAACACTTATGAAATGTCGAATAAGTCTCATTGAGAAACAGATTATAGAATCCCCATAAAAAATAAACTCTTACTGAAAGTAATCTGTAAAGGTTTCACAAATCTACTGTCAAATCACAAGTCTCTTGGAGGATCATGGTTTTTAAGTCAAGAAAGATATCACATAACCCTTAGACTAGATATTTCTATGTGAAGAAGATGTATCAAAACGTGGTATATACTAGGAAAATAAATAATCCTTGCAGGGATGAGAAAAATAAAAAGTTGGGTTGGAGAAAGAAAAGTCAACATATTTTGAAAGAAGAAATCCTTGGTGTAAAAATGCTTGAGGAGAAAAATTTGTGACCAGGGTGAAGACTGTGACCTATGTTTTATAGAATAGAACAATCCCAATTAAGTGTAAAAGGAACTAAATTCCATTAAAAAAATCATACCTAAAGGTGGACTTGAAAGTGAAAGGTAAAGTGGTGGTCCTTAGTGACTCACCATCCTCCTCAACTTGAGGAATATGGAAGGTACCCCTCTCACCTTAAGAATTAAAAGATCCTAACTTGTTTGAAGAGGAGTGTTACTTAAGGGAGACACAATCCATGAGGTAAGGGTGCTCAAAATCACATGAAATGAAGATGATATTAAATATAAAATTTAGTTAGGAATTCGATGAAGAATGTGGTGGTTGAAGACTGTTAGGTTCAATTTGATGTCAAGCATAAAGCTGCATGAAAAGTTGAAATTATATTTCTGAATTTGACAATGAGAGGACTAAATTAAATTCAATATATTAATTTAGGATAGATCTGATGTAATCTTCCACATCATGATAAATCTATCCAGAAATGAGGGATGAAAGGTCATGTGGTTAGCAGAATCAATCCACTAAAAGAGGATAATTAACTGAGGCTAAAATAAGAATGGATCTTGCATATACCTATTCATATCATAACATGTCATATCATTTGTTTCATCAAAATGGTTATAAAATGATTCTGTACAAAATAAGCTACTCAATGAACGATGTCCCCAAAAATGAAAAAAAATTCAAAAAACACAATGCTGAAATCAAGGCGGAATTGGAGTTGAAGTTATAAATGATATATTTTTAGTGAAATTATCCCAATAATGAAGAAAGTAATAATGAGAAATGGTTTCAGAAATCTAGATAAGTTAAGTATTGTGGATTTATAAATTCAAATATTTATTTTTTACAATAGTTATTCAAGGAATAATGTAAATAAGCTATTAACATTGGGGGATAATTTTCAAGAATTAGTGGAGTTTTCTAATGCAATTTAGAAACACAAAGGGAGTGGAAGAACATGTGTTATTCGATTTTATTTTATTGAAAATAAAGGGGAGATTGATAATGGAGTTATATTTAAGGGGATATTTTCAACGAAATACAAGGGATATTGTTGAACCCCTATGATTTTGGAGTAGATTGGTTGAAAATATATGATCAGGATTTATTTACAATACAAGATTGTATTTGTTTGTGCTAATTAATTTGAGAGTAGTTGTGGATTCATTCAATCCATAATAATGATGTTGGAGGATTTCTGGTTGATGTTCTTTAAGAAAAAAATACATATTTATAGAGGTGTTTCCTTATGTTTTGTTTTGTGTCATTATACAAAATTAATTATATGGTGGAAGAGATATGTTTTAGGAAAAGGGATGATATGAGGAATTTCAAAAAATTAGGTCATCCTAGGCCAACCAAGCTAAAGAATCACTCATCCATGCATTTCATGATAATGGTTAACCAAGGACTAACTAGAATAGAGGCCCCAAAGTTCCAAGCATAACTAAGATATATCACACACATGAATCCACAAGAAATCACACACATAGTTATAGGCATGCGCATGGGAGAAGTGGTCCACATGACAGGGTGGTGGCATAGAGGAGGCTAAGAGTGAACCCCATTACTTGAAACTAGTGATTTAGGGAACTGAAGTAGCTTATTAAGCAGGATGCATACAATAGGATGTTCTACGTGGGACTCTAGGATGTAGAAATTGTTTACCCAACTTAAAAACATACACTTATAATGAGATTCATTATATAAAACTTCCTCCACTATTTAATCTGGCTCATGGATCATCTATTACCTCTCATTATAAATTTCATTCATGCATCTCTCCATGCCCTAGGAAGGAACACCCCACCACAATGTAGGACCCCGGGACACCCTGAGAGGGGAGGGGTGAATTAGGGAGTCAAATTTTTCTTTTAAAGTGATGGATCTTGTTACCACATTGGTAGGAACTTGTTAAACCTTTATGATGGATATTATTAGAAATCAAACATTCACATGCAAAGATATGACACGAGACTTTTTACTTGGTTCACCACTAAGGGCTACATCCAAGGAGGATACGCCGACAGGTTTTCAGTCGTACCTAATTCCACTATTCTTCACAAGTTGTGGATTAAAAATGTTTGGGAATAGTCACTCTATCCCAAGCTCAATGCCTTTAAAAATATTCAGGGATTGCTCACTACATCCGTCGGGTCACTCTCATGGACTCCCCCTAGCTCACTGCCTTGGGTGAAGTCCCACTCAGTTTATAGATGTGAGGGTCTCTTCAAAAGATACGCATGGAAGTCTTTGTCTCCTATTCATCATGAGACATTTCTTGTATCAGATCCCTGAATTGATACTCTTTTATATTCACTCTTATACTATTCAATAACTGAATGCACTAAATCTCTTTATTCTCTTCCATTAATTCCCGATACCAACACCTAAGTGTATCAGTAAACTTCCTTCTTTCTGTGTAGATCTGAGTTTAGTTTTCACGAATTGTTATTCTCCTCTTCACAAAGTAGAATGAGGGTGTTAAACACCAGTCATGTGTGTGCGATGCTACTTCTCTTCGTAAAACCAAATGGTTCACTGTACTTCTTCGTGAAGCTGCTTTGAGAGTGCTAAGCACCTGCCAAAGGCCTGTGGGACCCCCAAATTTTTTGTGAACCCTTCTCAGTGTCTTTCATGTAAAATTCAAACCTTTCATGTAAAAATAGCTTTTGGCATGAAAAAACCTTTTCGTACAACTCTTCTTTTTCACGTAGAACTTCTCTTTTTTGTGCAACACTTTCTTTTTCATGCAAAACTTATTCTTTTCATGCACCACTCTATACTTAAATTTTTCCACGCACCAGAGCTCAGAATTTTTCTAAGTGTCGAGCCTCTCAAAATGAAGGGGGGTCACTCCATATTTATAGGAAAAATAAACATTGCATGAAAAACCCTCATTTAGCGCATAATTCACTTCGAGCGCAAAAAATCACATCTTCGGTGAAACATTGTTTTTCACACACTCCACCAATGTTCTGCACACCTCATGCCTTTTCCAATTTTCAAGCTTTTGATCTCAAAATACCACTTACACAAAAAACATCAATCCTCTATTTTGTGCACCACGCAAATATTTCGTGCACCAATTTCCTTTTTTGAGAACCACTTTCCTTTTTCACCCACCACAGAAATATTTCGCACACCACTTGGATTTTTCGCGCACCTCATGACTTTTCCATTTTTTATCATTCTGAACGTGAATCCTCCTTTGCGCGTAAAACATTAAACCCACATTTTTCGCACAACTAAATTTTCACGCACAAGTTTTCTTTTCCGCACACATGGCGCGAACATCACTGATTTTTCGTGCGCCTCTTGCCTTTTCCAATTTTCAGTATTTCTGATCTAAGACACTACTTGCACGAAAAACTCGCTCGGCTATTTCACGCACAACATTTTTCCGTGCGCATTCCCATTTTTCCACGCACAGCCCTAGTTTTTCACGCACCTCTTTCCTTTTTGGAATATTGAACTGATGATCTTAAAACTCTAATTGCACAAAAAATTATAAACAGTGTTCCATATTGCACGCAAAACCAATCTTCTACATTGTCTCATTTTTCACGCACTTTGCCCAATTTTTCTCACACTCCATGCCTTTGCCAAATTTTGATGTTCTGAACCTGAAACATGAATTGCACACAAAAACCCCCTTGAACTTATCACACAAATTTCTCTATAAAAAACATGTGTCTTTCATCTTCCAATTTTCTGGCCCAAAAATTTGGTAAACACTGGATAACAGTGCCACCTTCATTATATACTTCGGACATAACCTTCATGCTTCTTTTCTGTGATTTGAAATCTTCAGCAACTCTTATTGTTTCATCACAAACTCCACTATCATGATATATATCCTTTGATAGATCATATTTAGCACTGTCATATTTTGATACAATGTGAAATGCATGGCCATATCAGAATGCCAATCCCTTCCACACTCTCTTCTTCTTCAACCATCATTCTCTACTTCATGCAAATCATATGATTCTATTCTTCAAGTAGGATCTTCCATGGTTCTCATGCAATCATGAATAATTTCATGGTCTTCATCAAATACCCATTCTTCTTCAATCATCCTTAGATGGATTATACCTCACTATTCTTCACTATTGTAGACAATGTGTCACCTTTCACACAAGTTCTTTGAATTTATGATCAGTACAACAATAATCTGAATTTTCATTCCTCCATTTCATTGGAGTACTTCTTGATATCCTTCATTTTGATCTTTATTGACAACTATTGACAACAAATACAACCTTATACACAAAGTGGTCCCAACACACAACCCCATGGAAGATAAGAGGTCCATGTCATGGATATGGATTGCGTCATGGAAGGTTTGAATTTAATAGAATTAAAAGAATTTAGGGATCTCTAAACCTATATAGGGTTTCACCATAGTGAGTGAAACTACACTATAGTAAAATATGATTAAGTGAATGCTACAATGTAGTAGAACTGGCCACACTATAGAGAAGTAGCTAGTCCATAGAATTGTTTTAGTTTTGCAGTTCTAGAGATTTGGAGTTCATTGCATTGTATAAGTCTAAGCTACACCATAAAAAAATTATTTCGGCACTATAAGTTTCATGGTATCCATGCTGCAAGGGTTTTGATCATGGGAGAGGAACATGAATGAAACTCTTGTAAATAGGAGCTTTCACTTTGGAACTAATGACTACGATGCAGTGGCCATGTGTGATTAAAGGAGTAGATTGTGGGAGTCCTTAACTATCAGAAAATGCATGAACGAGTGTGGCTACTCATAAATTTAGGGTCATCCACATCTAATGGAGGGTTTATGATCATGGGTGATGAACAGTTAGAAGCTAAAGACCAAGATTTTGGTGTTGTGCATATTCAGTTTTTCATATTTATAGATATGGAAATTTATTATTGTAGATGGATAATTTCTCAAGAAATTATATCTCACAAATATGAAAATATCTATGTAGTTTTGACTCGAGAAACATGGATAATTTAAGAGTTAATTAAGACTCTTAAATTAACAGACCCATGAAAGATATAGAAATGGAATCTTAAGAAGACCAGAAGGAGATGTATACAAGAGACTCTACAACACTTGAATAATCTACAGAAGGAGTGCTACATTGGAATATTTGATTGAATGTACCGAAGGACTAAATTTTTTATTAATTTTGGATAAACCACCTTTTAAGGGTAAAGTGGGGAAACCTCACATGACTTCAAGGAAAAAGAAAAATTAACAAAATATGAAAATCAAGAGGGTTGCAACCCAGAACAAGACTAAGAAGAAATACCCATTTCCAGCATCAATATCATTAAGGAATGCCTCCAACAGTGCATGGTTTCTTAGAAAGTTGTCCCATGCAAAAACACATGGACCCGGTACTGATGGCAGCACCATACCCTCTCAAACTTCCAAATCCAAGAAGCCACTAATGGTGGAGGAGACCAACTCTAAACCTCATCAAAAGAAATTATATGTAGACTATCCAGGTTCCCCATAATGAATCATTCACGAGTCCATTTCATCTCCATTAGTGACCATCATAGATGGACCCTACCGCACTTCACTAGACACCCCTTCTACCACAGCTGCATATGCCCAGAAGAAAATACAAGGGACACGAGTTCAATCCATCGTCACATAAGAATGGATGGCCCCACACCGTGTTGAGGGAATTACACCAATGAGGGAATCAAGGTCTTCCTAAACCAGAAACACTGCTCTAGGAATGGATCTTCTCTAACTATAACTACAGATTCACCCTCACTGGGTTCTGAAGCAAGCCAGTCAGGGTGGTGAGTAAATCAGTTTGAAAGGACAGCGATGAACCAGTGACGTCAAAGCAAAACAACCAAATACCTCCAAATAATTTCCAATCGAACAGAAAACCATCACCAGATAAAAACACATGAAAAAAACTCACAAAAATACTGAAACCTAAATCCTCCCACCTTTGAGGCACTATAGATCAAACACGGAGCCAAACTATGAGCCAGTTGGAGGTGTCACCTGGACACACCAGACAAACCAAGAAGCTGGAGCCACTCTTTCAATACTGGAAAGGATTCCATAGGTGTCACATGGATGCATTAAATGAACCAATAATCTGGAGCACTCTGATGATACTGGAAAGGGCAAGACATACTGAACTGGTCTATGTCGAAACCACACTAAGCCACATCATCGTCGGAAGGGGAAATCCATGTCGAGCCAAATGATGGAGCACCATAGAGAACATCTTCACTGAGATCGGAGACAAATCCAAAAACCATTAGGTCCCAATCACACCACATCAAAGTCATACCATGCCCACGCCAACCTGAGACTAGAAGAAGCATCCAAGAACTGGTCTAGGATGGATGGGGAAGGAGAAACGAAATAGAGGGGAAACCCTAGCCACTAAGGATGTAAGAGAGGACTCCGCTCAGAGGCTCTGTTATACATTGGAATATTTTAATTCAGAGAAAACAAGGTAGTTTGACCAAGTAATTTTTATTGATACAATTTTTATTTTGAAGCAATTAAAGGGATGAGTTGTTACATCCAGTAAAGTGAAGACATACCAGTATTATTCTGGAACGAGAAATCATTTCCAAATTTGTTTTGTAAAGAAGAATACTTTGCATACCCTAAAGATCATTCAAAAGGAGTAGTTTCCATGACCTCTCATGGAAAGAATATGTTTTAAGTGATGTTTATAACAAACTTCTGAAGGAGAAAGTGGGGATACAGATGGAACCAATCTAAAATTGGTGGAACTCTCAAACAATATGTGATATTGTTCTTTGTCCTACAAGCCAATTGTTTCTCCTTCTAAAGAAGTGAGCATAAGAGGGAGGTTTGTGGGATGTGATCCCAAGAATATACTGCATATACCCTATAACATTGTAAATCAATGATCCTAGGTAGTAATGACCTATCCTAGTTCAACAAACAGTGAGATGAGTGATTTTTGTTCACCCACATGATGTTGGTTTCATGCTCCTTGGACTAGCCCGTTATAGTGAACCAAGTAAAAACTCATGTGTCCTTATGATTATCATGCTTTACTCACTATGAATCATCATCAGATAAAGTTGGTAAATTTAATCCCAAGTAAAATTGATATATAAATTATGGTCAGGTATTTGGATCAACAAAAACACTACAGAAAAAAATAGGTGACCCTTTTAATTAAGAGGTCAAGACCCACTGGGGCGGAAAGAAATTAGAAACTTATCTATAACATGACCCCCCTCCATATCAGGGTATCTAAGCCTTTTTCCTTTCATGAATGATTTTTTATTCTGTTTGTATGGGTAGTGTGGTGGAATCAATCAGATTATAAAAAATAAAGGAGTTAAACTAATGACCCCATCAATAATGAGGAAAAAATCCAAACAGACTTTGTGAGAATTAATTTGAAAAAGGGTTAAAACTAATTTTGTAATGGTTACACTCTGATTCAACCCCATATTATGAATTATAACCAATGATCTCATATTATTAATGTTTTTTTTTTATTTCAAATGTTTTTAGCAATGATATTCTACTTTGAAAATTTATTGTGAAATTATATGAATATCTATTATTAGTGAATTTTAATGGTGTTGTAAGGAGTTTACTTAACAAGTACTAAGATGGATCATTCTTCAAAGAATCAAATCAAATCATTGTGTGAAAAAATAAAAATATTTACCAACATGGATAAAGAAAATGAAGAGCATAGTGAATTATTAAAAATTTAAATAAACGAGGTGAGATCAATAAATAAATGGATTATTAAAGTTGATGGTGTGATGAAAATTAAGAAATTAAATCCAATGAAATGGAAAAATTAACCTTCATAGTGAAGGAATTCAATATTGTGATTAATTAAGCTACCAGTGCAAGAAAAATAATTGTTTTCTTTTTAAATTAAGAGTAGCTTCCATTGTTAAAAATTGAAACAAACGATGTGAGATCAATTAATAAATAGATCATTAAAGTTGATAGTGTGATAAAAAGTAATAAATACAATCTAATAAAATTGAAAAATTAACCTTCATAGTGAAGTACTTCTATATTATGATTAATTAACATTCATATTTGTTCCCTAGTCTTTCTTTCCAAACTACTCTTAGTGTAACTACTTGATGTGTTTAATCGAGGGAATTTACTGGCGGAGTGGGATGTTTTGTGCTATGGATACCTTTACTTGGGTGGAGACAATGAATTTAGTGCTGATTTGGACATGAGGTCTATTTAGAATATTGGTAAGTTCTTTGGGTGTCATGATTAATGACTGGTGGTGTGGTTGTTGACATTTCTTCTCTAGTGTTGTTGTGTTTGTTTTTTAGTCTTGTTTTTTGTTTCAGTTGGGTGTTCCTCCATGCTTGGTGATCTTTGGTTTTGGTTTGAGCAGTTTTGATCCAAGGTGATGAGTTGAAATAGTAAAAAAAATTTGGGTGTTGAATATTGGAAGGGTTAAATGATGGTTCCTAATTGTGTCATGGTGATTAGTGATGTTCATTAACATCAATAGTGGGTTTTTTCTATTGGTGGTCGGCATCATTAAAGTTGCCAACGTTGGGTGATGAAGATGGTTACTAATTATGGTAGGTGACATAAAATTTTATTTTTTCCCAACATGGGGCTCAAGGCATGTGACAATCCTCTTCGATTTCATTTGAATTTTGAATTTCTAATTTTGATGAATTTTGGGTCACTCGGGTCGCCAAGCTGGCACTCGAGTGGCTCATTTGTGCTTCTTGTATGTGTTTTCTAGTGATGGGTGTAATGGTTCACATTCAAGATTCAAGATGGTTATTTTAAAAGCATAAAATATAATTTATAGTATACTGTAAACAAAAAAAAAGAAAAAAATTCTATAACATTCCAAAAGAAGTAAAACAACATTTATCTCTTGCAGTTAGAATGGAAAACATTGAAGATGTAATAGAACTCAATTTATTAGTAATGTTAATATATCATAAACATTTTTCTGAAGAAAAATACATATTCATAAATAAAAGAAATAACATTAAGATTTAGAAAAGAAAATATGAACACAAAGAAAATATTATGTTAAGAAATATTATATGCCTATGGTAGACCATGAAGGTGGGTCTAGCTATAAAAATATACCACCTGTTACAAGATGAGAAGATTAATGATGGGTCCCATACTCCCCATAATGATATTTCATATTATATTTACAATGTTTGTTATTAAAAAGTGATTCTAAAGTGAGGAGAAACATGGAAATTCATGGTCTGAAGTTGTAATCCTTGGTGGCAGACTCTCTAGGTGTGCCTAATTACATTGTCAGACACTGTTGACTAGAGCATATTTTCCAAGGAACATCCTATGATGAATAAGTGGAAAAATTATCTTGTATTATCATATTTTGTGAACTCCATGAAATGATTCCATTTAAGGCACTCTATGTTTCAAGTGGTCATGATGGGTTTAATAATTTAGGCATGCTAGTATTTTGAATTTGAAAAGTGAACATGAGAGTTAAGTGAAGTGACCATACCATTTTATAAAGTTGGTTGTAACAACATGGGTTTTTATTCTTTCATTTATTAATTTGGTTGCGTCTTTTCTAATTTTGTTCAATTTATCACTGATAGTGCTTCAAATTGTGTTTGTGTTAGTGAGAATTATATTTTTTTTATTGTTTTACATTTAATAAATATTTTTAATTTTTATAGTAATAATTTGTTCTTATTTGGATTCTTCTTTAATTGGAAAATTATTTGAGGAAATATATAAAAATTTTAATTGGACTTTATCTTCCTCTCATTGTTTATATTAGATGTTGGAGGAAATGTGGAAAAATCTAATTATTTCTTCATCTTTAAAGAATTTGGTGTCATTAAATGGTTATATTTATAACAATGCAAGTGTGTTGAACATGATAAGAAAATTCACCCATCGGAGGGAGCTGCTTTGGCCTTCCAAAAAAAGATTTCCCACTTCCATGATCACTCTCTCTCACATGCACAACTAACAAAGAAATTTAGGAAATATGTTTGGTTCGGATGAATGGAACTCTATCAAGTGGGATAAGGAGAAAGAAGGTAAGAAGACAAATCTTATTGTGAAGAGTACTTAATTCTAGAATAATGTTCTTTATTCCCATAGGTTTGGTGGTATTATTGTTCAATTTATTATATTGGCTGATGGTGGAAGGAAACTCTAATGGGATATATTTACATGGAAATGGATTGGAAAAGGCAGTCATTGAAAAATCTTTTAACAATGAAGACAACTATAAGGAGATATTCAAAATCGATGATAAAAGATGGGATGTGAAACTTCATCGACCATTTCATGTTGCAAGATACTAATTGAATCTTAAGATTTTTTATGACAATCCTAATATTGATGGTGATGAATAAATAAACTTGTGTTTGATGAATTGTATGCAGAGATTGATTTCAGATATTGGAAATCAAGATAAAATCTATGAGGAGAAGAAAAAATATATAGATGCTTGAGGCACACTTGGAACTAATTTGGCTAATTGAAACAAAAAAAATTGAGGGCATTAGTTTATTGGTGGGAATCGAATGGGTCTTCAATTCATTTGAGATAATTTGTAATAAAATTTATTAGTCTTACTTATATTGCTTCTGGTTGTGAATGGAATTGGATTGTATTTGAAAATTTCCACACAAAGAGGCATAATTGGAATGCTCAATCAAAATTGAATGACTTGGTTTATGTCAAATATAATAGGGATTAAATGAGGGGATTTAATTATCATGAAAACTTTTTTCTCATCTCATCTAAGGACATTGAGGATTGTAATAAATGGATGGTTGGGAATTTTTAAGAAGAAATTGATATAGGAAATGATCATGTTTTTTAGAATAATGATTTAACTTGGGTCGACCTGGATTTGGAAATAGGATCTGAAGAACCTAACCATATTAATAGAGCATCCACTTCCATGGAAATGAAATAAAAAATATCACTTAATCATATTGAAGAAGAGGGGTAAGATATTGAGTCTAAATAAATAATTAAAGAGGAGGATATTGAAGGAATTATTGATGATCCTACTATTGTCAGCGGTGATGGTGTATCCATGGATGATAATGAATAACTATGTTTTAGACATTCTATGTTAATTTATATTTTAGTATTTTGTAATATTTTGAATTATTTTGAGTCCATGTTCATCTTTTTTTGAAATAATTTTCATGAGATAATCTGTTTTTGTGTTTTAATTATTTAATTTTTTATATAACATAGTTACATCAAAAATTAAATTTCCATGCGCAGTATAGTGCACCATGCACTATGGCACCAAGGGCCCTTATCACCATTTTGTGTCATGCGTCGTTAACAACTTTGTGATGCAAGTGACCATGAGGGGAACCATAATGTAGCAAGGCTAAGTGACCATAATAGATTCCTTTGGTTTCAACTGTATGATGTTTGGAAGACATAAGAAACTATTGCAGTATGTTGGGGTAGTGGAACAAAAAAACAAATGACAATAACACAAGATCAGCCTGGAGCTGTGATTTCAAAAAAAACGATTCAAAATAGAATCAAAAAATTCAGAATAGTAAAGGGACATGATGATTTAGCATGGTTCGACCCCTTATGGCATGCATGGAAAGAACACCACACCCACACACACGTTTTATTAATTGCTTAAAATAACACCCGGAACAACACAGAAAAGTCAAACATGCAAGAAGCAACAGAACAGAAAAAAGACAGAAATACAAATTGATGATGACAAATTGAAACTACAATCTATACTTACAATGTCGAATTCTCAGGTTCAGCAGTCCAAATCACTTCAAGCCAATGGTTTAACGTGCAACCTCCTAGATGTCGTAGTGCAACAAGACCTCACTACACAAGGAGATTGATGCCACACAACACTGTTTTGTCACAAACCAGAATTATGACCCACAACCTTCATTTTCAACAGAAACCTTGTCGCCTAGGATCTAGTTCGGTACAAACCTCCTAAATCTGGACTTGATGCCTTTGGAAACCACCAGATCCAGAATCCCGCAGTTGAAGACCGCGAATCCAGTCCCACCACAATGAGGGAATCATATTCCTAGCGGCGTGAGGGGATTTATCTGGTGGAAATTTTCAGATCTGTCACACCCTGATCTCAAAAAAACCTATCCGCTGCAAGGGTTTCACCCGTGGAGAAACCAAATCACACTGTCGAAGAGAGAAAGGAAGCTGGTGTCATGCCACCCACTGAACCCTCAGGAAGGGCTGGAGCAGGGGTGATTAAGCCCCCTGCGAGTAGCGGTTCCCTAGAAACCAAATGCCTCGTCTAGGGCTGCCACGAAGACAAGGCTATGAAACCAAACGTCGAACCAACTGAATGGTTCAAACAAATAGGGTGCAAGATGGACGACCATCAGTCAAAGGGAATTGCAATGAGATCAACATTGGAAATAAAAATTGAGAGTAAAATAGGGACTGCTAGCGTGTCAAGTGGGCAGGAAAATATGTACCTCAAATAAGCAGCGACCCACTTTAAAATAACCAGTATAATAAAGAGTATATAAAACATGGGGTGTAAAAAATTAAATTTAATACATCATAATTTTAATATGAAAAATAAAAAAATGAATTTAGAAAACTTAATTCACAAATCTCCACCATTTTCAATTAAAATTTGGCAATGTTCTTGCACCTAACCAATAAATTGAATATGGAAGTCATGCTAAACAGCCTAAGTAAAACAAAAACAACGATAAACAGTTCTAGTCAAAGTATTCATTTCTTATGTCCAACATGTGTATCAATGTGATACAAATTTTCCCTCATCAATTCAATATAATCTACTACTTAAACATTATTATAATTAAAAAACTCCAAACATAAATAGAACGCATACCTACACTTACCTGATCTAACAACTGAGATCATGCCATCGAGGAAGTTCTATACTACAAACTATTACCTGTACACAAGCAGAAAACATGGTAGTACCAATCCTCTAACAAAAAACATTTCAAATCAAACTCAGACAATTCATAAAGAATATAACTCAAAAAAAACATTGTAGTAATTCAAATAGAATATAAGAAAATAGCTCATGGAAAATAAATCAAACAAGAAAACAGAGCACAAGACTCAGAGCAAGAAAAAAACTCACTCCACCTAGATCTACAACAAACCCCTAAGAATCTCCACCTAAGGAGAAGATATTGCCTAGAACCGTACATTATGGAAAGATACCTCCTAACCTCAACCTCTATAAAACCCATACAGGCCCAGTCCTAAAATCCAACTCATAACCACGATGAAACAAACACGGAAAGAAAGGGGATCCCACTACCGACCTAGGGAAAACCCATCCTAGTCTAGAACACCCGTGACATCAAGCACCTTATTCCCAGGTACCCATCCAATGTCGACAAATAGATACCAGCAGCACCCCCATCATGAAGTATGGTGATCATCTATATAGCTCCCATGATCTTTTTCTCTTAACTACTTCCCAATGCTATACTACTCTCACACCAGGTTACCTCCCAAGAAGCATAACCCCCCTAAGTCACAAATAATGAAACTAACCCAGAGTTGGACCTAAAACTCCGCCACCCTGTAACACACTAGACACATTACAGAATGAAGACATCATCGAAACCATGCTCAACTACATTAGATTGATCCCCATCACCCCTTGAACCACACCCTTAAGGGAAATCCCTTTTAAAGTGTCCTGGTTTCCCACACTGATAGCACTTCAGTGTCCTAAACTGACCTACACCTTTCTTTTTACCCTTATCACTGCTTTTCCCTTATCCCCTATCATTTGTTCTACCCATTGTAATGAGTCCCTATCCCTGTGATCCTAACCCATTCTTGGCCTACAAATATTTTGAAAGAAAATCTGAATTAACCTCTTCTAGGGTTAGAGATTCCCTACCATACATCATAGTATCTACCAAATAATTGTAATTATTGTCAAGAGAAATTAAGAGGATCATTGTCTGACCCTCATCATCAACTTCTACATTTATATTGGTAAGATCTAGCATGATTTTATTAAACTCATCAAGATAGGATTTGATAGAACTACCAAGTTTCATCTTAAAAGTAAACTTGTGATGTTTTTTATACAGTATATCAACTAATGAAGCAGTCATATATAACTTCTCTAATTTCAACCAAATGCTAGCAGTAGTGGACTCGAAGGCAACCTCTCCAAGGACCACATCTCCTAGGGAAAGAAAAAAGGAGCTATGGGACTTAACAAGAACATCAAGGGGAACCTCTTGATATTCTATTACAGTCTAACCAGTTTGATTAACAATCATAATAGGTTTCTTAGGCCCACAAAGGGAATCAATTAAGCCTTGTTGAACAAGAAAGTCTATCATTTTAATTCTCCACAAATTGAAATCATTGTCTCCATTGAATTTCTCAATTTCTTATCGCATTGTAGTCATGTTTATCTAAATGAGTGGATGTCAAGTGGTTGGCGACAATGTTAGGCATATTCCCCCAAGAACTGACCAATCTCACTGGGTAAACATGTACTATGAGATAAAAAATCATAGGATTTCAATGAATACAATGGTTTATATTAACAAATATAAATCATTTTAAACAGGAATAATTAAACAGAAATAAAGATACAAATAAAATGAAAGAAAACCAAAATTAATAAATTGTACAAATACTACAATAAAATGTAAATAGAATACAACAAGGTAGTTTGAAGGAACTATAAATAGGAGAATCTAATTGGAAACATCAATTGTAATAGTGTTGTAAACCAAACACAGTAATGAAAAATAGTTCTAAAGAAACTAAAATCCAAAGGGAAAGCAATTAGATTATCAAAATCAAAACAACACAACATCTAGGAAGGATCTGATACCACTTTTTACGGTATGTTGGGGTATAAAAACAAAGAAAACATACCAAAATAACACAAGTTCGACCTGGAGTTGTGATTTCAAAAATATAAGATTCAAAACAAAATTGAAAAATGTAGAATAGTAAAGGGATACACTGATTTAACATGTTTCAACCCCTTAGGGGACCTATGTTCACAACAAGAACACCACACCCATACACACATTTTATTAATTGTTCAAAACAACACCCAGAATAATACAGAACAATCAAACTATCAAGAAGCAACAAAATAGAAAACATGCAAGAAATATAGATTTATGATGAAAAATTGAAACTGCAATCTATACTTACAATGTCGGATGCTCAAGTCTGACAATCCAGATCACTTCAAGCCGAGGGTTGAACGTGCAGCCTCACAGATGTCGTCGCGTAGCAAGACCTCACTACATAAGGATATTAATGTTGCACAGCACTCCTTCGTCACAAACCAGAACTGTGACGCGCAACCTTCTTTGTTAACAACAACCATGTCACCTTGGATCTGGTTTAGTGCAAACATCCTAAATCTAGACTTGACACCTTTATAAACCACCAGATTTGGAATCCTATTGTCGAATACTGCGAATCTGGTCCCACTGCGATGAGAGAAGGGAAGCGTATTCCTAGTAGTGAGAGGGGATTTCTCCAGTGGAAATTTTCAGATCTCTCACACCCTGATCTCAAAAAAACTCTTTCCACTTCAAGGGTTTCACCAATAGAGAAACAAAATTAAACCACCAAAGAGAGCCAAGAAGATGGGATTAGGTCACCCACTGAACCCTCGAGAAGGGCCAGAGCAGGGGTGATTAATCCCCCTACAAGCGATGGTTCCCCAAAAACTGAATATCCTTTCTATGGATGCCATGAAGATAGGGCTATGAAACCAAAAGCTGAACTAGCTGAATGGTTCGAACAAATAGGGTGCAAGATGGAGAAACATTAGTGAAATGGTGGTACAGGGAGATCAATGGTGGAAATTAAACCGGAGATTAAAATAGGGTTTACCAGTGTGTCAAGTGGGCAGGAAAATATATCCCTCAAATAAGTAGTGCCCTGCATTAAAATAACCATCATAATAAAGAGTATATAAAACATGGGGTGTAAAAAATTAAATAGAATGCATCAAAATTTTAATATGAAAAATAAAACAGTTAATTAAGAAAAATTGATTCATAGGAACATATCCAAAACTAACCAACTAGAGGGGATGAAACTTCAGTCTAATAGACTAATGTGTGTGGCATTAAATGCATGAATTAAAGATGTTGATATCATCATTTGCTCAATTTTACTTTTCATATACAATAAATGTATTGATTCTATGTTGATATAAATCAGTGAAGCGACAATGAACTAAGGGTGACATGTGGTGTGTTTTGTTTTTAATGATGATTTGAATTTTTAAATGGATTTATATGAATAAGTTGTTAGCATAGATAAGATCATATCAATGAGGAAAATATCCTCTGTATGGCATGGAATAATTAATACATGAGAATTTTCAAAATTCACTAGGTGTTCTGCCAGATTATATATGCTATAGGGATAAGTTAAAACAATAAAGAAAGTATTTTGAATCAATCAAATTAATGAAGTAGAAATATTTATTGATAGGTTGATATGTTGTGACATCTTTTGTTCTAACACAATTAACTAGATTAGAAACTTCATATGAAAAATATTCTTTTGAGTGGTCTTGAATCCTCAAGCTTGGTTGACTCTATGATGAGTCAATTGTGCTATTTTATCAAAGTGATAGTGACTTCTCACATATGAATAATTAAAATCCTCCACATGAGTAACCACACCTACTTCACTGAAAAATAGAAATCGAATCCATCCATTATTGATCAATGATTCTACCTCCAGCGACTGTGCGGATGATAAGCAGTGACCAAATAGTAACAAATAAAGTAGGTGAGTGATACATATGAACAAGATACCTTCAAACAAGTTATACCATAAAATGTGAAGAAACTCAATATATCATGATAGTTAAAGGACTATAAAAATTAATTGTAGTGACTGATCAAGAGATTTAAATGAAACATGTGCCATTTGAGGTGCAGTGTGTCTCTTGTTTGTCTAATGTGATGACTGTATGATGGAAATAATTTGGATTTGTTTGGGTGAAATATGTTTTAGTCGTATAAACCATGCTTGGAGGAAGTAATAAAAATTAAAATGAAAATAATTTTAGTATACCATATGTGAACTAATATGCACTAGTAAACATTTGTGAATGGAGAAACCATGGCATGATATTTTATAGCAGCAAGCATAAAAAATCAGCTTCAGTGGAAGTTAAAGTTGTCACGTAAGAGTGAGGTTGTCATGTACCTATAAAAGATTGGTATTAAAGACATCATGTTGAATATTCCCCTACATGATTTTGGTTGCAATGAAATGAATTCATTTTATTTAGTTAGTTTTATTAAACACAATTTGTTTTAATTGGATTTTTTACCTTTCATGGCTACATGGCACTCTTATGTGGGTGTTTTCCCATTTCTAGTTCAATCCTATTTTATGTGCCAGTTTTTTTTGAAACTCAGTTCATTGTTTTCCTTATGATAGATTACGACATGTTTATGGACCATCGATTGGGTGTGATCCGACGGTCTAGCTTGGCTCCCGGTGTGTTTCTTTGATCTTCTTTGATCTGTTGCAATGTCATCCTGCCTATCCTGTTACACCACTTGGATCATGTGTTGTCTCATATGTGGTTATGCGAACCATCTCAGTGATCTGAGCCTTCCATGTGACTACCATCCCATTCCTTCTCCTGACCTTCCTGACATTTTCTTCTGGTGCTCATTCATTACGTTCCATAGTTCTTATTCTTAGTGAAGTCTAGGGTTTTCTCTCTGGTTCCTCTGAAAAACTCTATGGGAGAGGTTCTAATCTGGATCAGTGAAGAAGAAGGACAAACCTTCTAGAAGACTATAACCATCCACACTCCCCTCTACCACAATTCGTCCCACCTCTTATAACCAGAGTACTTCTCCAGTGGAGATTCATTGGGGATCATCTCGGTTCTGGGTATTCAGACAACTACGCCTCAAGCGGTAATAGTTTTGATAATATTTTCTTCGTAACTAAGATTTGGTTTGTAGTTCTTAGATCTAAAGGGACTTATCTTTTCTTCATCATGTATATTTTTATATCCTGCTTGTGTGAGTGCATGAGTCCATCCAGGAGTGGATGAGGATAACTCTACGTGGCAGGTTTGACCACTTCTCCATAGTTCAGCAAGCTCGACCACCTCATTTCTATGGGTTCAACTAAGTTTGGTATTGATAAGTTTGATGGTGAGATTGATTTTAATCTCTAGATAATTAATATGACAACCTTGCTAGATCATAATGACCTTATTCATGCCCCTGCTAGCACTAGGAAGAAAATCACCACCCCTACGCCTGATGGGTAGGCTGCCACCTCTTTTATAAATGTCCCCGAGGAGACACTTAGGAAAGCCTGTAGTTTAATCCTTCTATATTTAGGAGACAAAGTATTAATATAAGTTGCATATGATTCCTCTACCACAGGTATATGGTCTAAATTGGAAGACCTTTATATGAAAAAAATCACTTGTTGGTAGGCTCTATAAGAAAATGAGATTATATACATTCAAAATGTGCCCTAGAACTACAGTCCGGATACACATTAATGAATTTAATAAAATCTTATTATACTTAGCCAACATTGACATTAAATTGGATGATGAAGACCAAGACATTATATTGTTAACATCATTAGATGATTCATTTAACTCTATTAAAGGCTCTATGATGTATACGAAGGAGACATTAACTCTTGAGGAAGTAAAATCTTCATTGCTCTCTAAAGACCTTCAAAGAAAGGGTAGTGTGAAAACTGAGGATGAGGGTTTAAATTTTAGGTAAAAAGGTGAATCTAGAGGCCGAAGTGAATCAAGGGTAAGAGAAAAGATAGGGGTCATTCTAAGAAGTATAGAAGAAATTCTAAAGGCAAGGTAATCAAACATTTTCAGTGTAAAAACCTGGACATATGAAGAGGAAATATACTAATAGGAAGGGTGACTATAAATATAGTAATAATGACCATTCCCTATTAGATTAACAAGACTTTAACATTGTTGATGTATTAAATGTCTCTAACATAGCCATCTCAGATGAGTGGATCTTGGAATCAGGATGCTCATTCCACATGTGTCCTAGGAAGGAGTTTCTTACTGAGTTAAGGGAAGTCAGGTCTGGTGCGGTTTTTCTAGGGAATAACATGAGTTTTCTCATTATGTGTATATGATCTATTTAACTCAAGCTTTATGATGGGTCTATCAGGTCTCTTGAGGAAGTTAGGTGGGTACCTACATTGAAAAGAAACCTAATATCCCTAGGAATCCTTGACAAGAAAGGCTATAGCTTTAATTCTGGATTCTGAAGCCTTAGAGTAGCTCAAGGATCCCTCATAGTTATTCAAGGAACCCTTCTCAATGGCCTGTATGTGTTAGATGGTAGGGTGTATAGAAATCAGTTGAATTCCTCTTCTAGTTGAGAAATTGATTCCACTACATTGTGGCATAAGAGACTAGGGCATGTTAGTGCTAAGGGTCTTCATGAGATTAAGAAATAGGACCATCTAAGTAACATCACTCCTAATAGTCTTCCCTTTTGTAAAGACTATGTATATGGGAAGTCCAAGAGAGTCCGTTTTAGTAGTTTTTGGTATAAGGATAAAGAACCTATTGAATGTGTACATTCAGATCTATGGGGTCCTTCTAGTGTCACCTACCATGGTGGAGGCTTATACTTTGTGACTTTTATTCATGATTTTTCTAGGAGAGTATGGATTTATATACTCAAGTATAAGTCTAATACCTTTAAAACTTTTAAGAAATGGAAAGATGTTGTAGATATTGAGAGTAATAATAATCTTAAGGCCTTAAGGACTGGTAATGGTTTAGAATATCTATCCAATGAATTAATCGATTATTTGGAATATGAAGGAATCAAAAGATACTGAACTATTGTGGAAACTCCACAATAGAATGGGTTAGCAAAGAGAATGAATAGGATTGTTCTTGAGAGGTTTTGGTGTATGTTGTCCCACTCTAAACTCCCCTGGTCCTTTTGGGACAAGGCTGCTTCAATAGAAGTGTACCTCATTAATCGCTGCCAGTCATCTGCCAACTACTTTAAGACACCTGAATTACTCTGGAAGGGAACACCCTTTAATCATTCTCACAATAGGATATTTGGATCCATACCTTATTCACATTCACGTAATGATAGGCTAGATCCTAGGGCTGTTAAGTTTATATCTATGGGATATCCAAAGGGCGTTAAAGGGTGTCATTTATGGGTAGATAAACCAGGTTACTACAAATTCATCATTAGCTGTGATGTTGTCTTACATGAGTATGGAATGTCTGAAGACAAGGAACCTAAACTTGTTGCATCTCCTAAAGAAGATGCAGAATCCATAGGGGTCCTTACACCTTTAAGTGTTGAAGTCCCTTTGAGACCTGGTGACCAACCCTAGTCCAGTGTTAGTCCTTCTCCTTCATCTACATAAGCCCAAAATGAATCATATTCAAGTTTGTAATCAGAACCGGAGATTCATGGACCTGATGACCTGAGAAACTATCAGCTCACCCGAGATATATAGAGGAGAGTAATTAGTCCTCTAACCTAGTTTAACAAGGAAGATATTGCTTCCCATGATTTCAATGTAGCTCAGGACTTGTTTAATGATGATCCCTAAACTTATAAGCAAGCCATTAAGTCCAAAGAAGCTAGTTGTTGGTAAAGAGTAATTCAAGAGGAAATGAACTCTATTATTTAGAACAATACTTGGGTTTTTGTTCCTTGACCCAATAACCAGAAAGTTATTGGTTCTTGATGGATTTATAAAAAGAAAGAAAGCAATGTAAGAGATACTAAAATCAAATTTAAATATTCCATGGTATCTAAAGGCTTCCTTCAACATGAAGGCATTGATTATAATGAAATATTATCTCCTTTTGTTAAGCATTCATCCATTAGAGTTCTACTTGAATTTGCTACCAAATTTGATCTGTATATTGAACAACTTGATGTAAAAACTACTTTTTTACATGGTAGCCTTGATGAAACTACTTATATAACACCTCCTGAAATATTTTCAAAAAAAATCAAACCTAATCATGTTTGTCTTTTACAGAATTCCTTGTTTGGGCTAAACAATCTTCATGACAATGGTACTAAAGGTTTGATTCTTTTATTATTGAAAATTAGTTTTCTAGAAGCATATATGATGCATGTGTGCATTTTAAGACTGTTTAAAATGAATCCTTTTACCTTTTATTATATGTTGATGACATGCTGTTAATCTACAAAAAATGATGATTATAAATTTTTTAAACACCTGTTAAATTGTGCCTTTGAAATGAAAGATTTAGGCCATGCAAATCAAATTCTTGGTATGGACATAATTAGGGATTGGAAAGCCAAAACCCTATACTTATCCAAATATTCTTATGTTAGGGAGGTATTAAAAAGATACCTATTTGAACACATTAAACCTGATAATATTCCTTTAAGACAACACTTTAAATTTTCATTGACCCAATACCCTAAGAATGAAGAAGAAATTTCCTTTATGAATAATATTCCATATACAAATGTGGTAGGAAGTCTTATGTATGACACGGTCTGTTCTAGGCCAGATAAAGACTTTGTTGTTTGTACATTGAGAAGGTTTATGGAGAAACCTGGTAAGGCTCATTGGCATGCTTTAAAATGGTTGTTAAGGTATGTTTCTATATCTGCAAAACTGTGAATTTGATATGGATTGAATAACAATTTTGATGATGATATAGTTGGTTTTGTTGATTCCAACTATGCTGCAAATATTAACACCTGAAAGTCTATCACTGGTTTTGTTTTTCTTGCATATAGAGGACCATTCTATAGGAAATGCAACATGAAATTAGTGGTTGCACTTTTTACTACTAAGGCAGAGTATATTGCCTTGATAGAAGCTATTAAGGAAGCCATTTGTCCAAGAGGTTTTTTTTCTGAGTTTTCATTATCTCCTAAGAGTATGTTAGTTTATTTTGATAGCCAATCTACCTTGCATCAATTGAAAAATTATGTATTCCATGGTAGACCAATGCACATAGACATTAGGTTACATTTTTTAGGGATATTATAGAATCTGGGAAAGTGAGTGTCACCAAGATACCCACTAATGATAACTCAGCCGATAGTTTGACTAAGGATATTCTGTTATATAAATTCATGCATTTTCTTAAGCTTATGAATTTAGTCCCAATTCTATAATATAGGTTATGATAACACCATTACTGAATTTTATTTTATTTTAAGGTGGATAATTGTTGAATATTACCCTGCATGATTCTGGTTGCAATTAAATGAATTCATTTTATTTAGTTGGTTTTATTAAACAAAATTTTTTCTAATTGGATTTTTTTACCTTGCATGGATACATAGAACTCATACATGGGTGTTTTCCCATTTTTGGTTTTATCCTATTTTATGTGACAGTTTTGTTTTTGGAATCCAGTTCATTGTTTTCCGTATGATTGCTCACGGCATGTTTATAGACCATTGATTGGCTATGATCTGATGGTCCATCTTGGCTCCTGGTGTGTTTTTTTTAAATGCTTTGATCCATTACAACTCCATACCACATATCCTATTGTGCCACTTGGATCATTTGTTGTCTAGAATGTGGTTATGCGAACCATCTCGATGATCCAAGCCATCCATGCGGCTTCCCTCCAGTTCCTTCGCCTAACCTCTCTGACATTTTCCTCTAGAACTCATTCATTGCGCTCCCTGGTTTTTATTCTCAGTGAATTCTAGGGTTTTCTCTCTGGTTCCTTTGAAAAACTATGTTGGAGAGGCTCTACTCCAGCTCTGCAAAGAAGAAGAACGAACCGTCTAGAAGACTCCAACCACCCGCACTCCCCTCTACCGTTGTATGTGCCACCTCCTACAACTGGAGAACTTCTACAGTGGAGACTCAGTGGGAACTTCTCAGTTCTGGGTATTCGGATGACTACGCCTCAAGAAGTAATAGTTTTCATAATATTTTTATCATAACCAATATCTAGTTTGTAGTTATTGGATCTATAGAGACATATAATTTCTTCATCATGTATATTGATGTATCTTGCTTGTGTGTGTGAGAGAGTCCATACAATAGTGGACGAGGCTGACTCTATGTGGCAGGGTTGACCACTACCCCCTATTTCAGCAAGCTCGACCTCCTCAGATATTTTTTTAGTCTTTTTAATTTCTGCATTCGAGTCTGTAATCTATGATTGTCTTCTTTTTTTTCTTAATAAAGTGGTTTCCCTGGTGGTGTTCTCACTATGCATGTAGGTCCCCTTAGGGTTAATTCATGTTAAACTTGTTATCCTCTTTACATTCCTGCACTGGCTGTTTATCTTGTCCTGATATCTAGAATGAGTTTTTCATTCATGATCCATTTCATTCATAACTAATCTATTAATTAAAAACTTTCTAATTTGTTCACCAATATATGAAACAGTGGATCTTGGCTTATCTAGGGTTTTAGTAGATAACCCTAACACATCCTGAATTTATCACCAAATAACTTTAAAGCAGCAATCATAAACTGATGCAACATGTGAAATGATATTTTTCAGTAATATTGTAAGCATGAAGTAATGATTTAACTATTATAGAAAATTGTGAAATGGAAATTGGACCACGTAATGTTGTATAATTATTGGATTATTCAAACATGTGAACTCAGTGTTGAAGAGCATGGTTTTACAATAACTATAAGAAATAATTTTAGTTTCAGTGTGATGAAAAATATAAAGGATGTGTAAAATATATTTTATTTGATACAAAATGTTCAATTAGAAACCAAACATGAAAGGTTTCATAGAGATTAAAACAAATTTGATGTTGTTTGTTGATGTTGAAGAATAAAATTCAGGCCAAGTGATAGCAGAATGCATGGTAATTTTAAGTGAAATGGATAATAATATTATCATTTCTTGAGTAATCATATATTCAAAGGTTCAATATGATATATTAAATGATATATAAGGATGGTGTTTGGTTTCATTGAAAAAAGTACATTGTGTTGAGATAGTGAGGCTATGATATACAATTAATTCAAGTTTGAAGGAACAATGCATGTAGAATTGTGTAAGAAGGTCGTGACAAACTAAGTGTGTTGTTTATAGGTTTCTCAATTATTGTTGAATTAGAGAATGTAGTAATGAAAAACTTTTTGGTAAATAATGATCAAGTAGTGATGATTATTGATGACTTGATGTGGTAGTGTATTTAGTAGTAGCGTGATTACAGGGAAAAGAGAAATTATAAATTGTTCCACTATGATGGTGTTTAAGAGGAAGTGTCAAGTGATGATGATGTGGTGGTATAAAGGTATATAATGATATTATTTTCATAGGGAACCACATTTAGGGATTTCTAAAATAATAAATATATAATAATTATAATATAAGGAGAAAGGAAGAACCTACCATGGAGTGAATTTTAGACATCCAGGTATAGAAGTTTCCCTGAAATGAAAGTGTTTTGTGTACAAATTCATTTTTATGATAATTTGACATGTAATGAGAGTTCACATAGGAGTCTTTTCAGGAAAAATTATTAATTTTATATGACATGAAATTCCTATGTAAGTGAAGACACTAGGGGGTCTCTATTTGGGGGTGGGGGATCCATGTTTCATTTTAACTGGAACTTGATAGGGTTCTTTGAATAATTTATAGATTAACAAAAAATTCACATCATATGCTATTAAATGAAGATCTTGGTATTGTATGTACACTAAAGTGATTGAAATCATAGGATACAAGGCATCACATGAATGTTCAAACAATTACCAAATGCGAATAAATCATTTTATGATGAAAATATTGGGATCGTGGACACATGTTCTGGTCTCCATCATGAAGATATATTGTTATAGGAATATTAATCCAATTAATCTAGAATGAATATTAGACATGTGGAGTGATCACATGAATCTAGAGTCTCATATAATATGAAGATATTGATCACAATGAGAGAAATAGGAGAGGTGTGGGAAAATAGAGCAAGACTGCAGATCTGTATACTAAGATATTATTGAATATCTATGTTTGTTCATGATAGTGTGCACTCAGTGAAGCTATATTTTTAATCTGAGAATTTATGGGAAAGGAAGATGAGTTTTCTTTGAATATTGGATTCATGTGAAGAAGAAAATATCACCCATAAAGAATGGTAATTTATTCATATAGATGCAAGAAGAAAAACATAGTCCTTAGGGATAAATCTTGCACTCATTTGGATTATAGTATACAATGATAAAAATTTATTAATATTATTCAAAGGCCATAGAGCCGTTATTTTTTCATATAAGTAACCCAAATCCATAGTGACCCATGGTGAGGTGGTGATTCAAACATAAACATTGTACGACATTACACCTAGGAGGGGAGTGACCTCCCTGAAACCCACCACTAAAAGTGAATTAGTTTATTTATGCATGGAAGTAGTTATTTTATCATGTTCCATGGATTAGAAACACATTGGTATGAACCAATTAAATCATGTGTCCTTTTGTGAATGATTTATTATTCAGTCTATTTGGGTAATGTGGTTAAAGCAATCAAATCGTAAAAAATAAATAAGTCAAACCAATGACCCTCTATTGAACGATCATGAGGATGATGTTGAATTTTTTGTTAATACATGATATGTGTGATGATTAATGAACCGATATTCATGGAAATTTGACATGTGAAAAAGGATTTGAGAGAACTATATTCAACAAGTGAAGAGGGATGGCTGAACGAAATTTTGATGAGGTGAAGCAATGTTTATTTCATCCATGGTGTGTGGATCATGATGTTCACTGAAATTAGTATTAAGATATATTAGATGATGTTTTTTTAGTGATTGAGATAAGTTGGAGTCATTTTGAAGAATCCCAATACATGGATCTAAAAATGGAAAAGTGAAAAAGGCATGATCATAAGTCTTTTCCTTCTGAACTTATTCCTTTGAGCATCAACGTTGAACAGAAATCTTTGCCAACTGATCGTAATTTTTTACTCATTGTATGACTTCCATGGAAGTATTTTTTATTATCATATGATGTTGAATATCCCCCATGCATTATTATGGTTGAAATGAAATGAATTCATTTTATTTAGTTTGTTTTATTTGACACAATTTGTTTTAATTGGTTTTCTACATTGCATGGCTGCATGGAACTCCTGTGTGGGTGTTTTCCTGTTTCCAGTTCTATCCTATTTTATATGTCAGTTTTGTTTCTGGAACCCGGTTTATTTTTTCCTTATGATATCTCATGGCATGTTTATGGACCATCGATTGGGTGTGATCCGATGGTCCAACTTGGCTCCCCGTGTGTTTCTTTGACCAGCTTCGATCCATTGAAACATTGTCCCGCCTATCCATTTGTGCCACTTCGATCATGTGTTGTCTCAGATGTGGTTATGTGAACCGTCTCAATGATCTCAGTCATCCATGTGGCTTCCATCCCATGCCTTCACCTTCCCTTCCTGACATTTTCCTCAAGTACTCATTAATTGTGCTCCCTGGTTGTTCTTCTTAAAAAATTCTAGGTTTTTCTCTCTGGTTCCTTGGAAAGCCTCTATGGGAGAGGTTCTACTCTAACTCTACAAAGAAGAAGGATGAACCGTCCAGATGACTTTGGCCACCCACACTCCCCTCTACCACTGTACATGCCACCTTCTCTATCTAAAGTACTTCTTCGGTGGAGACTCAATGGGGATCATCTCGGTTCTAGATATTCGGATGACTACACCTCAAGTGATAACAATTTTGATAATTTTTTCATCATAAGCAAGATCTTGTTTGTAGTTCTTGGATATATAGTGACTTATCTTTTCTTCAACATGTATACTTTTGTATCATGCTTGTGTGTGTGTGCATGAGTCCATCCAGGAGTGGACGGGGATGACTCTATGTGGCAGGGTTGACCACTGCCCACTAGTTCAGTAAGCTCAACCTCCTCAGATAGTTTTCATGGTCCTTTTTATTTTTTCATTCGAGTCTGTAATATGTGATTGTCTTCTTTCTTGATTTCTTAATAAATTTGTTACCCTAGTAGAGTTTTTTCCATGCACGTAGGTCCCCTTGGGGCCAAATCATGTTATATTTGTTGTCCTCTTTTCATTCTTGCACTAGAGGTTTATCTTGTCCCAATATCATGACTGAGTTTTTCATTATTGATCTATTCTATTCATAACTAATCTGTAATTAAAAACTTACCAATTTGTTCACCATTATACAAAATAGTGGATCTTGGCTTATCTAGGATTTAAGTAGCTAACCCCAAAAAGTGGTATTAGAGCCTACTATTTCATTGCTATGGGTGCTACTAAGTTTGATATTGATAAGTTTGATGCTGAGAATGATTTTAATTTCTAGATAATTAAGATGACAACCTTCTTAGATCATAATGACCTTATTGAATCCCTTGCTATCTCAAGGAAGAAAATCATCACCACTGCGCCTGATGGGAAGGCTTCAACCTCTTTTGTAGATGTCCCTGAAGAGACCCTTAGGAAAGTTCTTAGTTTAATCCTTTTATCTTTAGGAGATAGAGACTTAATAGAAGTTGCATATGAGTCCTCTATCACCGGTATATAGTCCAAATTGGAATCCCTTTATATGAAAAATCACTTTTTGGAAGGCTATATAAGAAAAAGAGATTATATACATTCAAAATTCACCCTTTAACTACAGTCATGATACATATTGATGAATTTAATAAAATATTATTAGAACTATCCAAAATTGACATTAAATTGGATGATAAAGACGAATCCATTATATTGTTAACATAATTAGATGATTCATTTAACTCTGTTAAAGACTCTATGATGTATGGGAAAGACATATTAACTCTTGAGGAAGTAAAATTTTCTTAGCTATCTAAATACTTTCAAATAAAGGGTAGTGTGAAAACTTAGGCTAAGGGTTTAAACGTTAGGGATATAGGTGAATCTAGAGGCCGAAGTGAATCAAGGGGTAGGAGAAAAGATAGGGGTCAGTCCTAGAAGTATAGAAGCAAGTCTAAAGGAAAGGTAATCAAATGTTTTAAATGTAAAAAACCTAGAAATATCAAGAGGAACTATCCTAATAGTAAGGGTGACTATAAAGATGATAATAATGACCATTCCCTATTAGTCGAACAAGACTTTGACACTGTTGATGTGTTAAATTTCACTGACATAGCCATCTCAGATGAGTGGATCCTGGATTCAGGATAATCATTCCACATTTTTCCTAGGAAGGAGTTTTTTACTGAGTTAAGGGAAGTCAGGCCTGGTGAGGTTTTTCTAGGGAATAACATGAGTTTTCTCATTATGGGTATAGGCTCAATTTCACTCGAGCTTTATGATGGGTCTGTCAGGTCTCTTGAGGATGTTAGGTGGGTACCTGAATTGAAAAGAAGCCTAATATCCCTAGGAATCCTTGACCAGAAAGGGTACGACATTAAGTAAGGATCTCGAAGCCTTAGAGTAGCCCGAGGATCCCTCATAGTTATGAAAGGAACCCTTCACAATGGCCTATATGTGTTAAATGGAAGGGTGTATAGAAATCAGTTGAATGCCTCTTCTAGTTCAGAAATTGATTCTACTACTTTGTGGCATAGGAGACTAGGGAATGTAAGTGCCAAGGGTTTTAGTGAGCTTAAGAAACATGTCCATCTATGTAACATCACTCCTTGCAGTCTTTTCCTTTGTGAGGACTGTGTATAAGTGAAGTCTTGGAGAGTTAGTTTTAGTAGGTCTTTGTATAAGACCAAAGAACCTCTTGAATATGTACATTTTGATCTGTGGGGTCCTTATAGGGTCACCTCCCAGGGTGGAGGATTATACTTTGTAACTTTTATTGATGATTTCTCTAGGATAGTATGGATTTATATACTCAATCATAAATCTGAAACCTTTCATACTTTTAAGAAATGGAAAGGTACTGTAGATAGTGAGAGTAATAAGAAACGTAAGGCCTTAAGGACTGATAATGGTTTAGAATATCTATCCAATGAATTCTTCGAGTATTATGAATCTGAAGGAATCAAAAGATACCCTGGAAACTCAACAATATAATGGGTTAGTAGAGATAATGAATATGACTATTCTTGAGAGGGTTAGGTGTATATTGTCCCACTCTAAACTCCCTAGGTCCTTTTAGGCTAAGGCTTCTTCAATAGTAGTGGACTTCATTAATCATTTCCCATCTTTTGTTAACACCTTTAAGACATTAGAAGAAGTCTGGAAGGGAACACCCCTGAATCGTGCTCACCTTAGAAAATTTGGATCCATAGATTATGCACATTCATGTAATGATAAGATAGATCCTAGGGCTGTTAAATGTATATTTGTGGGATATCTAGAGGGTGTTAAAGGTTTTTGTTTATGGGTAGATAATCATGGTTACCATAAATGCATCGTTAGTCATGATGTTGTCTTCTATGAGTCTGTTATGTATGAAGACAAGGAACCTGAACCTGTTGTATCTCCTGAATAAGATGCAGAATCCACAGGGGTCTTGACACCTTTAGGTGTTGAAGTCCCTTTGAGAGCTGGTGACCAACCCCAGTCTAATGTTGGTCTTGCTCCTTCAGTTACACAAACCCAACATGAATCAGATTCAAGTTTGGAATCATAACCTGAGATTCAAGAACCTGATGACCTGAGAAACTATCAGCTCACTCGTGATAAAGAGAGGAGAGTAATTAGACCTCCATCAAATTTTAAATAGGAATATATTTCTTCATATTCTTTCAATGTAGCTCAAGACTTGTTTAATGATGAGCCCTAAACTTATAAGAAAGTTTTTAAGTTCAAATAATCTAGTTGCTGGCCGAGAGAAATGAAATAGGAAATTAACTCTCTTCTTCAAAACAATAATTAGGTTGTTATTCCCAGACCCAATAACCAGAAAGTTATTGGTTCTAGATGGATTTATAAAAAAGAAAGTAATGTAGGAGATACTAAAATCAAATTTAAAGCCTACATAGTAGCCAAAGTATTCCTTCAACGTGAAGGCATTGATTATAGTGAAATATTATCTCATGTTGTTAAGAATTCATTCATTAGAGTTCTTCTTACATTTTCTGCCAAATTTGATCTGCATATTGAATAGCTTGATGTAAAAACTGGTTTTTTACATGGTATCCTTGATGAAACAATTTATATGACCCCTCCAAAAGGATTTTTAAAATTTTTAAAACCTAATCATATTTTTCTTTTACAGAATTCCTTGTATGGTCTTAAACAATCTTCAAGACAATGGTATAAAAGGTTTGATTCTTTTATGACTGAAAATCAACTTTCTAGAAGAAGATTTGATGCATCTGTGCATTTTAATACTGTTAAAAAGGAATCTATTTACCTTTTATTATATGTTGATGACATGCTGTTAATCTACAAAAACATGAGGATAATAAATTTTTTTAATCTCCAGTTAAATTGTGCCTTAGAAATGATATATTTAGGCCATGAAAATCAAATTTTTGGTATGGACAGAGTTAGGGATAGGAATTCTAGAAACCTGTACTTATCCAAATATGCTTATTTTAGGAAGGTATTAAAAAGATACCTATTGGAGCACATTAAACATGTTAATATTCCCTTAAGACAACATTTTAAATTGTTTTTGACCTAATCCCATAGTAATAAAGAAGAAACTGCCTTTATGAATAAGATTCCATATGAAAATGTTGTAGGTAGTATTATGAATGTCATGGTATGTTCTAGGCCAGATATAGAATTTTTTAATTGCACATTGATTAGGTTTATGGGGAAACATATTAAGGGTCATTGGAATGATTTAAAATGGTTGTCAAGATATGTTTCTATTTCTGTAAAACTGTGAATTTGATATTGCTTGAATACTAATTTTGATGATGATATAGTTGGTTTTGTTGATTCTAACTATGCTACAAATATTGACACCTAAAATTCTATCACTGGTTTTGTTTTCATTACATATAGAGGACTGATCTCATGGAAATGAAACATGAAATCAGTCGTTTCACTTTCCACTACTGAGGAAGAGTATATTACCTTGAAAGAAGCTATTAAGGAATCCATTTGTCTTAGCAGTTTTCTTTCTGAGATGTCATTATATTTTGATAGTATAGTAGTTCACTATGATAGTAAATCTTCCATGAATCTATCTAAAAATTATGTATTCCATGGTAGATCTAAGTACATATACATTAGGTTACATTTTGTTAAGGATATTATAGAATCTGGGAAAGTGAGTGTCACCAAGATACCCACTAATGGAAACCTGACCAATAGTTTGACTAAGTCTTTTCTATTATCTAAATTCATGTATTGTCTTAAGATTATGAATTTAGTCCCAATTCTATAATATATGTTGAGGGAACACCATCACTGAATTTTATTTGATTTCAAGGTGGAGAATCGTTGAATATTCCCCTACATGATTCTAGTTTCAATGAAATGAATTCATTTTATTTAGTTGGTTTTATTGAACACAATTCATTTTAATTGGTTTTTTACCATGCATGGATGCATGGCACTCCCATTTGGGTTTTTTCCTATTTCTGGTTCTATCCTATTTTAGGTTTCAATTTGTTTCTTGAACCTAGTTCATCGTTTTCCTTATAATAGATTGTGGAATATTTATGGACCATCGATTGGGTGTAATACTATGGTCCATCATGGATCCTGGTGTGTTTCTTTGATCATCCTTGATCTGTTGCAATGTTGTCCCACCTATCCTGTTGCGCCACTTGGATCATGTGATGTCTTAGATGTGGTTATGTGAAGTGTCTCGGTAATCTGAGCCATCCATGCAGATATCATCCCGTACCTTTTCCTGACCTGCCTAATATTTTCCTCTAATAGTCATTCATTTCTCTCCCTAGTTGTTCTTCTCAAAAAATTCTAGTATTTTTTTCTCGAGTTCCTTAGAAAACCTCTGCGGGATAGGTTCTACTCCATCTCCATGAAGAATAAGGATGAATCTTCCAGAAGACTCAGGCCACCCGCACTCCCCTCTACCATTGTACGTGCCAACTCTTGCAACCAAAGTGCTTCCCTGGTGGAGTCTCAGTGGGTATTGTCTCAGTTTTGGGTATTTGGATGACTACTCCTCAAGTGGTAATAGTTTTGATAATTTTTTCATCGCAACCAACATCTTTTTTGTATTTTTTGTCTCTGTAGTGACTTATCTTTTCTTCGTCATGTATACTGATGTATCCTGCTTCTTTGTGTTCATGAGTCCATCCAGGAGTGGACGGGGCTGACTCTACGTGGAAAGGTTGACCACTACCCCCTAATTCAGAAAGCTCAGCCTCCTCGGATAGTTTTCATTGTCCTTTTAATTTCTACATTTGAGTCGGTAATCTATGATTTTCTCCTTTCTTACTTTCTTATTAAATTGGTTTCCCTAGTGGTGTTCTCACCATACACGTAGGTCCCCTTGGGGCCGAATCATGTTACATCTATTATCCTCTTTATATTCTTGCACTGGGTGTTTATCTTGTCCCAATATCTTGACTGATTTTTTCATTATTGATTCATTCCATTCATAACTAATCTGTTAATTAAAAACATACCAATTTGTTCACCATTATATGAAATAGTGGATCTTTTCTTATCTATGGTTTAAGTAGTTAACCCCAACATATGACTATGATTGTAATTTAAGTCTTCATCATAAGCCTTTGGCACGATCATAAGACTTCAAAAATTAAGATCTTCTGAGAGATCTACTGGGTAAAAGGCCAAAATACCAACATTTATAATTAGAACAAATAATGGGAGAACAAACATAGACGATTCAAGTGATATTTTCTTCATAAATCAAACATCATGATCAAACACTTAATCATGATACTTTTTAAGATCAAAGGGGGTGAACTAGATAAATAAGTTGAGGTTGAGAGAGTTTCATGTCACATATTGAAATTCCATGAGCTATGCCTATATATAAATATCAATAAAACTAAATACAGTAGGGTTTTGAGGAGTTTAAAATAAATAAGAATACCATGGTAATTCAAATTTTGCAAGGAAGAAACAAGTTGAGTCTTTAGGTGAAGCATTTTCCTCCATTCCTCAGTAATACTATGTAGCTAACAATATACTTGGTCTAGTTACATCCCCAACAAGATATTTCAATTGCAGACTAGGGGCAAGCTACTACTCCTTAGTGTTCCTTCCCTTCTTATCCAAGCTAGAACTCGGTACAAGATTTACCTCTTCAGGATGTATCAGATCAGAAACAAATTGCACCTCAACGGAATTAGTTTTTTAAATCTTCTTCAAAAACTTGAATCCCCCTGCATCATCTTCTCATCCCTATCCATGAGCACTGACTTCAACTATTCTCATTTCAGTCCATGATTATAATTTATTCCAATTAAAAAACCAATAAAGTGTTTTTTCTCTATATTTATCTGTGTTATAGGTAATTTCATATCTTACAACGTTTGGATTATTTGAAAATAAGTATATATTTTCATGATCCATCCAAAAGGATCCTCTCCTAAAAAAGAAGGTAACTAAACTCTCATCATAACACTCATCAAACCTTCAGGAACATGAACTGAAGAAAACATAACAAGTTCCCATGATTTTTCTTATGTGGAATAATGCTTCTCACATTGTGTTGTAAAATCTCTATTTTATCCATATTGATCCTTCCATTACTAGACCGGAAAGTTTCCAAGATCTTTATCCCTACCTATCCCATCAACTATCCAAAATTTTCCAAACATCTTATATGATTGAAAAAAGCCTTCATTTGTTATTGTAGATTGATTTTTAACTCAGGTAGTTATCTATCAATATCCTCTTGTCCCCTAGAAATGACTTTTGTACCTGTTTGAAACTCATACAAAAAACCTTTTGGAACTTGTTTCTTTTCTTTCTATCAAAGTGCCTCGGTCATCTATACTTGCACCATACATTCTAATGTTGACTCTACCATAGCTACTCTAGACTCTATTCCAAAGGTCTTCCACCAACGATCCTCAATTTTTCATCACTAGCAACGATTTCCTATCAATCAATCAATGAAAGGAAAAAAGTGTTAGGAACATGAGTGAAAATGTTGGAAATGGAAAACAAAATAGCCATAAAATATGTATTGTATCAATAAAAAGATCCTACACAAAGAGTATTACAATATAAGGAGATGTAGAAGAAGAAAAATAAAGTAGAACTCCCCTAGGAAAGACCACTATTCTGAGGCCAAGGTCAGAACCTCCCAAGGTCGAGACCTCCTATTATCCTATATGAACCCAGATAAATCATCTAAATGACAAAAACTACTACCAACTACCCATAATCAATATCCTATACCTACCATAGCCATCCCAACACACTAATTCAAATTAACTGACAATACTATCCCCGCTAGTTACAACCCATGTCCTTATATGGACACCCCCTACCCTCACATTCTTATAAGTCACTATGAGTTCTTAGTGATACCAATTGGGTTGATAGGTACGTTTTCATTACTTAATTCCATGATGAACAAGATTTTCCACCCTTATCTAAATTCATTTGTGATGGTTTTTTTTTATAACATTTTAGTGTACCACAAGGGGAACATGGGAAACATTTGGAAATTGTTCTAAAAACACTATGATCATATCGGCTTTATGTTAAATTCTCTAAGTGACATTCTTGGAATAGTGAAGTGAAATTTATAGGTCATGTGGTACCATAGGCTCATATCTTAGTGGATCTTGAGAAGGTTGAAGTGATCAAGTCTTGTGGTGAACCCAATAAAGTATTTGATATCATAAGTTTCCTTATTCTCATAGGATAAAACCAATGTTTAATTCAGGACTTCTTTCAATTAGCTACGCTAATGATGATTATGATTAATATGGGGGTGGAGTTTTATGGGATGATCATTGTGATGAAGTATTTCAGTATCTAAAGAAGTGACTTGCATCAACGCCAATCCTTATTTTACCAGATTCGGGTGAGAGGTTTGTTGCTTATTGTGGTACCTTGGGGTTGGGATTTACATTGATACAGGAATACCAAATTATGTCATATGATTCATGACATGGTTGCATTGGGACTACACATTACTATTATTCCCTAGGAACAATTTTGAAACTTTTATCCTTTAACATAATATATAGATATATATATTAAGAAAAATAGAAATAAAATCAAAATACACATTTTAATATTTTCATTGCATAAAAAATAAACCTGATTATGATACTTTATGATTAGTATGATTTGGTTCAAAGAAAACTATTTATCCTATTTCTGAAGCAAATTATTCAATCAACTCATCTTTTTTAATATTTTCTAAAACCCATTTTCAATTGACATCATAACCAAAATAATTTCTCTTGTGGCATGGTGGTTTAATGATAAGTTTTTAGTAGCATCATCTTAGAAAATATTCTCTCTTTCAATGTAACCATAATTGGTATAGTCACCAAAATTTTATATTTAAAGTAAATATTCATGTTTTAAAAAATGACATGTCAAGTTCCACTAGAAATTATGGGTAGAAATTTGGGACAATAAAGGTGAACACAACACGAACCAAGTACATGATTAAATAAATGGATTGGCTTTGGGTTGAGGATGAATGACATGACAACATGATAACTGAAACAATGTTTTAAATATTTATAATTCTATGCATATATTATTAAATAAAATATTTCACTTTTAAGTAGATTAATATATTTGTGTATGTTAATATTTTATTTTTTTAGTAATTATTTGTATTCTAAGAGTAATTATGATTAATATAAATCTATAAAATATAATAAATATGTATAAATATATTACATAATTAATTAAATATATAAATAAAATTTTATAGAATTATGGAACATGGTAATGCATTTGATAAATGGGTTGGGTTTGGGATGAGCATCACAAAATGAATATTAAAAAAGTCAACACAGCACAAGACAAATTATCACCACTACCTGAAATTATAAAAAAAATCTATGCTAAAATATTCATTGGTTAAATCCAATATTTTAAACCCAATAACCTAAATGTGAAAATTTTAACATTAAAAGAAAAAAATACAAAGGCTGAGTTGTATTTTGAAAAATAATTCAATATTTCATTCTTTTAAATGTGGATATGTAATGAGTTTTGAGTCATAAGTTTTAACTCTCACTTTTCTATTCCTTTTTTTTGAAATCACAAACACCTTCTTAAAAAATAATTGCTAACTTTTTATGTCCAAAAGTATTTTAGTGTGTTTTTGTAGAAAACATTAATTTTTACCATACCTAGAAAAAGTTCAAAAGTATTATAAAAATAAAATTTACGTTTTTCATTAAAATAATCATAATGAGTATGAGCCCAATAAATCAGACTCACCTTTATCATACTATAAATCAGACTTTAGTTGACTCTCATACTGCAAAATGTCTTGATAATCAGACTGATAATGGTACTGATAAAAATCAGACTAATACTCATAAAGTTTATCATAATGATATTCATAAGGAAATTATTTAGAATGATCTATGTTTATAATTAGAATATGGAATACTTGTTTCTAATGTAAGTAAAATATTTAACACTGTAATAATGTTAAAAAATATGATGTCAGAAATTCAGTTATAAAGATGTGTCAAGTGCCAGCTATCTGAATCCATTACAATAAACTTGGAAACATGACCATTGGAAGATCGCCTATAAATACAAGTTCATTTGTAGAGTTTAAATATAGTCAATTACATTCTCTCTCAAAATTTCAAAAGAATACTTAGTGTGAACATCTCGTTATTAATCTATGTATTTCTTTAGAGAGATTCATTCTAAAGGAAACCTTGATAGGTTTTCTCCTTAATAACTTTTTTTAATTTTTACCTTCATATAATTGTTGTGATTTTGATCGATGGATTCTAAGGATAAGAAGATGGAGAATCTGATCTACAGATCGAGGGCTCACGGGGAAAGTGAGACATAAAATCCAATCCATCAGATCAAGGGATTATGGGGCTAGGAAGACAGAGAATCTGATATTCATATTGAGGGTTTCTAGGTATAGGATGATAGAGACAGCCATTATATATAGGACTTTCCATGTTTAGGAAAGAAATACTTTCTAATAAGTATAAAATAGGAGATACCTTAATCCAAGGTTACTTGATACCTTTCTCTTTATGTTAAAATATGTTTATATTTTAAATAGATTGTATGTTATTACTATATTTTTAGCTATTTTATTAATTCTTGATTACAAATTTTATATTCCAAGGTGCATGTTTATGATTGTGTTATCATAATAAGCCTGAATACTATAAATAAAATTAATCAGATCTATTGAGAATCTATTACACTCTAATATAATCATGCCCTTTGTGATAACAATCTATATACTATGATATTATCATAATCAATATGATTATGATACTTTGATAAACTGATAGACACTATGTCTGATAACACTTACCTTAAAGTTTTTATGTAAATTATTTATTGTAGGTTTTTAAAAAAGTTTTTAACTTACAATTCACCCCTATTGTAATTTTATCTATCTGAAGATAATTATTACAATATTAATATCAATATCCCTGATATTGATATCCAAAATTTGGTATCAGAGTAGGTTTCTACTACAATTTCTTGTTTTGTTTTTTCTTATTTTATCATAAACAAGTTTTTTTAATAAACTTCTTTTTTATAATTTTTTACACTAATGTGTTTGTTGAAATAAATATTATTTGTTTTTAAGAAGGAATATTTAAATGTTAGATCCACTAATAATCTCAATTTCAAAAGACTACCAATTTTTTAGGGTTCTCAGAATGAATACTGGAGGGATAGAATGAAGACTTTTGTGATAAATAGAAGAGTTGAAAATATTATTATATTGCATGGTGATTATAAGATTCTTGATAAGGAAATTACATCTTTTACTCATCAATAGAAATAAGAGTGTCTCGTTGACCAACAACTTGGATGCTTGATTTTGGTGCTTCTGATCATCTCACAGGTGATTCAGGTATGCTTACTAACTATCATATGTATATCTTCGTCTTGTGGTAAAACTCAATTATCTAACATGTCTCATCTGGATATTTCTTGCATTATCAACAAGGTTACCCAATTCATGGAAAATCTAACAAAATCTTAATGGGGTGATTTCCTTCACATTGTTAGGTACATTAAGAAAGACCCTTCACATGGTTTTTGGTATTTACATCATGGTCATCTGAATATTGTGGCCTTATGTGATGCTGACTATGTTGGATACTTAGCTACTTGGAAGTGTACTTCTGGGTTTTCCATTTTCGTACCAGGTAACTTAATCTCATGGAGAATCAAGAAATAGACCGTCATCTCCAGATCTAGTGCTGAATCAGAATATCATGTGATGGTCATAGTCACTACATAAATTCTTTGGCTTCATCATATTGTCCATGAAATTGGTTTCCCAGCATAAATTTATGCTCATATTTGGTGTGATAATCAGGTTTCCACGAATATTTCTTACAATATTGTCTTCCATGAATGCACAAATTATATCGATGTGGGCTAATTCTTTCTTCTCCATCACCCTTAGTATCACCATATCAATTTCATCCACATTCTAATGAATAATCATCCTTCCAACATCTTCACCAAAGTCCTACTAAGAGATCAACTGCACTCTCTCTGCAACAATCTAGGAATCCACAACATCAGTGACCTAGCTTGAGGGGGATTGTGTAGGGTATTGTTTTGGTATATTTTTTTAGTGGGACTCTTATTCCAAGCTATAAAAGTTCTAGCTTGAGGGGGAGTGTTATACCCAATAATTGTATTTCTGGGTTAAGTGTATTTTTAAGTACCACATCAAATTATTCTGACATGTAATTATTTTACTCTATCTATAAAAGAATGTCTCCACCTCTCCTGGAGGTTGGTTATTCATACCATTATACACACACATATAACTGGACAGATATACTTTTTTAATAAGATTATAAATACGAGAGGTGAAAAGGTTGCATTCAGAGATGTTTCACAAGGAGATATTATTGGTAAAGGTAACATTGTAATTCTTGGAAAAATTTTAATTTCAAATATTTTATTTGTTGAGGGTCTTAAGAACAACATTATAAGCACAAGTCAATTATGTAATGAAGGTTTCCTTTTTAAAACTAGGAATGATATATGTTTATCACATAGTTCCAAGGATGAAATTATTATTTTTTCTAATCGGCATGAGAATTATTACACACTTAACATAGAAGATCATATGAGTTAGGTCATACCTTTCCTTAGTGCAATGGAAAATCAATCATGGTTATGGTATAAAAGGTTAGGATACCGTAACCTAGATAAATTATCTAAATTAACTAAGAAAATACTTGTTAAGGATCTACCAGAACATAGGTTTGATACATATTAATTATGTGACCCATGTTACGTGTGAAAACTGGGTCCTGGGGATAGCACAAACACCCCTCATTTAACATGGGCATCAGGTCCTGGCCCACAAGGTACCACTAGTTTCCCCGCAGACATGTGGTTTTTACCCTGGGCCCACCCACGTGATCACACGAGTCATCTGAAAAATGGTTGTCCCCACAGTCCAACACATGTCCTTTCTAGTGTGATGTTTCCTCACTCATACACACCCTGGGAAACATCCCAGAAGGTCACTCATCCTGATCACTACTCCAGGAAAAGCACGCTTAACTATGGAGTTCTAATCAGGTAGGATCCCTGAAAAGGAAGGTGTACCTTGTTGACATGAGTCATATAATTTAGTCATTTAACCATTTATCATTCTGGGGTGTTACATTCACCCCCCCCCCCCCTTAGAGCACAACGTCCACATTGTGAGGCCTACATCTTAACCTAAGTAGTGCACTACACTTAAGGCTGGATACCACCTCTGATACAAAATTTTACAACTGGGTCCCGGTGATAGCACAAACACCCCACCTTTAACATGGTAATCGGGTCATGTCCCACCAGGTACCACCAGTTTCCCCGCAGACACGTGGTCCCCACCCTGGGTCCCACCCATGTTCCTGCATGATTCATCTAACTAATTAATATCCCCACAGGCCAACACATGTCCTTTCCAGTGTTCTTTGTCCTCACTCACACACAACCTGGAAAATTTCCCAGAATTTCACCCATCTTAATCACTACTTTAGGCCAAGCACACTTAACTGCAAAGTTCTAATCAGGTAGGATCTCGAAAAGGAAGGTGTACATTGTTCACATGAGTCATATCATTTAGTCATTTAACCATTTATCATTATGGGGTGTTACAATAAGTCAAGTTTTAAATCTATTAGTGAAGTATAAACTTATGGTAATTTACAGTTAGTGCACATGGACTTATTTGGTCCTACCAAAATTGGAAAAGTTGGTGGAAAATACTATGTATATGTCTTGTTTGATGATTACACTAGATAAACAAGGGACTATTTTCTAGAAAAAAAATCTGATTCCTTTAGTTATTTTAAAACTTTTGTAGCCAAAGTTAAAAATGAGAAAAACATCTCTTTGATAACTATTTATAGTGATAATGGGGAGGAATTTTTAAATTCTGATTTTGAAACTTTTGTAGTAAGAATGGTTTAGAACATAACTTTTCAACTCTTGAAACTCCCCAGAAAAATGATGTTTTTGGAAGAAGAAAAAGAATTCTTCAAGAAATAACATTAACCATACTGATTGAATACTTAGTTGCTAAACATTTAGGGATGAAGCAGTTAGAACTTCCTGCTATACTATAAATCATGTTTTAATTAGACCTTTTCATAATAAAACTCCTTATGAGTTTTGGAAATGATGAAAACCAAAAATTTACTTTTTTAGTGTTTTTTATTGAAATGTATTCAATTTGGATACAAAATATAACTTAAATAAATTTTCACACCAATCCGATGAAGGAATATTTTTTGGTTATTCCACTAATTGTAATTCTTATAGAGTTTTTAATAAAAATTATTGTACTGTTGAGGAAATAATACATGTTATGTTTGATGAAATCGATCCTTTTTTTTTCAGAAAACCCCAACCAACTTCTTCTGATGTTATTTCTAAAACTGTTTTTCATCCTTTGTTAGAAGGTTCTTCATATAAGTAAATAAATATAGAATTATTTTCTCAAGTTATTCTTCAAGTATATTTTTTACCTTATGTTAAAGAATATACTTTTGAAAAACCAATAAATCAGTTTTTTCTTATGAATAATCCAAGTGAGACTATCATTGTGGATGTAGATCATCCAGTTAGGAGTAGACATTTCTAAATAAATGAAGTTGAAAATGTAGCTCTATTATCCCAATTTGATACTAAAAAACCTAATGTGAATTTTGGTTTTGAGGATTGTATTGAAGTAAGTAAGTTAAACTCAATGAATTTGAAAAGAACAAAGTCTAGACTTTAGTTGAACAACCTAATGAAACTTCTGTAATTGGAGTGAAATGGGTTTTTTAGAAAAAAAATGTCATTAAAATGGAAAAAAGTTAGAAATAAAGTTATACTTATTTTTAATGTTTATAATCAACAATAGGGAATAAATTATGAAGAATAATATGTTCTAGTATCAAGACTTGAAGCTATTTGAATACTACTTGACATTAGAGCATTCTTTAATTTCAATATTTTTCAAATGGAAGGGAAGCAATCTTTTCATAATGGGTATGTTTAAGAGGAAGTTTATATTGAACATCCACCTGGTTTTGATGATACAAAATATTCTGAATATGTTTACGAACATACTAAGGATTTATATGTACTTAAACAAGCCCCTAAACCCAGGTATGATACATTTACTAGATTTATGTTTCAAAATAATTTTTTTAAGTCAGATTCAGATCCAACTATTTTTTTAAATAAATTTAACAAAAATATTATAATTGTTCAAATTTATGTTGATGGAATTATATTTGGATCAACTCAAAAATCATTATCAGATTCCTTCTTGGACTTTATGATATCTAATTTTGAAATGAGTATGATGGGTGAGTAAACATATTTTCTTGGTTTTGAAATTTCTCAAAAACTAGAAGGAAATTTTATATCTCAACATAAGTATATAAGGTATATTCTTTAAAAAAGTATATAATAATACTAATATTATTTGTACTCTTATTGATACCTCCAATACCCTTGATCTTGATGAGGTTGGGAAATCAGTGTATCAAAAGACTTTTAGAGGTATGATTGTAATCTTACTTTACTTGATAGCAAGTCATCCAAATTTAATGTTTTCAGTATTCCTATCTAAAAGATATCATGAAAATACAAATGAATCACATTTAAATGTTTTAAAATGAATTTTTCATTATCTTAAGGGGACTATGGATTTATGACTTTTCTATTCTTTGGGAAATGTTTTTGATTTAAAAAAAATTGGATGCTGAATTTTGTGGTTGTATAATGGATAGGAAAAGTGCATCAAGAACTTTTCATTTATTAGAAGATTCTTTAGTTTCTTGTTCATTTAAGAAACATTACTCAGTATCACTTTACACTACAGAAGCCAAATATGTGGTAGCTAGAAGTTGTAGTGTTCAAGTGTTGTGGATGAAACCCACACTCACTAACTATGGAATGAGTTTTAATATAATTAAAATATTGTGTGATAATACTAGTGTCATTACTTTAAGTTATAACTCAAAACACCACTCTCATTCTAAACACATATATATAAGACACTATTTACATTGTGATCACACACTTAAAGTAGATATAATTTTTCAATTCATCATAACACAATATCAACTTGATTAAATTTTTATATCACCCCTTCCTTATGATAGATTTGAATATATAAAATAGAATCTTGGAATGGTAAATGTAAAGTAATCACTCATTTCAACTTTTTTTTGACCTATATCCTTATATTCTTATACTACTTTTCAAAGGGGGCACATTTGATATTGATTTTAAAAAAAATTCAAAAACTTTTTAGTTTTTTCTTAAACTTTTAATGTTTTACAAAAAAATATTTTCCCTAATTTTATTTATCATATTCATATTTTCTAAACTCAAAAAAATTAAATATTTCTAATTCAGTATTCCCTGACTGGATTTGGAACTCTGAAAATATTATAAAAAAATTCTTGACTCAATTTTTTTGTAATGAGAAAATAATAATAATTATTTCAATAATAAATTTTTCATATTTAAAAATCTATTTCTAAACTATCATAATCATTCAAATACCAAGAACAATAGGTTAATCAATACTGATTAATCTTTTGAACACTAAAAGGTACACTTATTTACTAATTAAAATTTTCACCATTTTCATTATTATAGTCTTTATAGTTATCATTACTATTCTAATAGTTTTATAAAGTCTATTTTTTCAAAAAAAATTAAGAAAATTCAAATCAGATTCGTTCCTAATCTGATAAATGTTTTAGAAAATCTTTAGAGTTCAATTTTTTTTAAACATTATTTAAATGAATGGAAACCATAAGATCAGAAAGTCTTTCATCTCAAACATTAATTATACTTATGTAATTTGAACCATTATTTGATTTCCTGTATAAGGAAGGACCCCTACCACCATGTCCCAAATAGATTCTCTTAATTTTGTGCTCCTGAACTGCTGTTGTATTCATATTTCCTAGTCTGTTAATTTCATTTTTTTTCCCGATCTATCGTATTTAGTCCAGATCCAATGGAAACAAATAAGAATTTTCAAAATGGTTTTTTAGAGAAAGACTAATAGAAAGAGCTTTGTTTTAAAAGTATGAATCTTATTTAAAAGGTTAATTACATTCCAAGGTCGGGAAAATGTTTTTATTGAGAATCTTGAAAAATATTTTGATATGTTTTACCCTGAACTTGTTCAAGAATTCTATGCATCAGTTAAGTTTCATATAGAATATGGAATAGAAAATTTTTCTTATGAACTTTATGGAAATTAGTATAAATTTTCTTATAAGAAAGTGACTAGTATTATTAGTGTACCTTATGAGGGAGAATCGTACTACCCTTCCTACAAGTTTTCATATTCACTAGGAACCTTTAAAAGAACAAGAGCCAAATATTCATTGTTTAGTGAATACAACAAAGTAAAAAATGTTTCCCATCTTTCTCGAGATAACTGTGTTATATCCCTTTTCATGAATGGTTTTATTATTCGAAGAATAGTTTTTATATATACCTCTAAGGTCTCTAATTTCTTAATATTAGACTTCTTATTAAATATGAGAAAAAATGATCTGATCAAGTTTATCTTCATCACCATTGAAAATATCAAGATTGGATCCATAAAATCAATTATCATTATGTTTCTTACCAAAATCATTATGTTGATAGTTGAAGATATGAATATCTTAAATTTTTTTAACAAGTCATATGCTATGAGGGAAAAATATTTCCATCATTATTGATGATACAATGAATTTGATGTGATTTTTTAATGATGATAATTCTACGAAATTTGTTGAGAAATTTGGATTTTCTACATCAGATGAAGAGTTGTCTGGAAAGTTAGTGGGAGGGATGAAAAAGATTAAAGGAATTGCAGAAAACTCGCCACCTAAGAAAAATAATAATAATAAAGTTCATTATGAATTTTTTGAAGAATGGATGAAAAAGAAAACTGATAAAAAACCAAAGGTTCCAAAAATTGGAATTGACACAATAGAGGCTAAGGCCTTCATATTATGTGATACCAAAACCTTAGAAGAATTTTCTAAAAAGTAAAATCAAAAGTAGAGACTCCAAGAATCCATCCTTTGTGAAAATATTTTGAAATATGAAAAATTTTCATTTTAGAAGGTTGTTCTACCTTCTTCTCAAACTGGTGAAGCAAAACTTGATGCAGATTTAGCTATTCAAGAAACACCAATAGTCCATGCCGATGTTCCCTCTATTTTAGAAAAGGTAAAGGAAAAAGTTATTGATGAAGAATCAGTCCCATATGTTACAATTGAAATGACAACATATTCACATGGAAAATTAATTCCAAGAATATCTAAACAACTTGAAGAATAATTTAATAAGGTTGTTGATGAGTATGTTGATGGAGAGAAGAAATAACAGAAAGATGAATATGATAAAGAAGATAAAAAAGGTCAGGAAGAAAAAGAAGGTGAATAAGAAAAAGAATAAGAAGAATATGAACTTTTTGAAGAAGAAATTGAAGTTGAATAAGGTAAAGAATAGGTTGTTGATGAATAAGAGGAATGAGATGAGAAATAAGAAATTGGTGAGAAGGAAACTCAAACTGAAAAATTATCAAAGTCATCCTCATTAACATCATCCTCGTGTTTTCCCTAAAAAATGATAAATATGATAAGTTATAAAGTTTTGAGGAAAAATCCTCAATAACAAAAGAGGAAGAGTCATCATCTAACAAAGATCAGGAAGATAAAAAATTCAATGACTAAACCTTATAATAAAGATGAAACCAATGATATGAAGATCATGGAGATAAATAATGATATAGTTGTTTCAAATAAAGATGAAAATTTTGATATGGAATTATTAATATGGATAAAAATATGGGAAAGATATAGGATGATGGAACCAGTCAAACAAAGCCTCCTCATCCTGATATAATGCTATTAGACTCTACTTAAACAATTGCAAAAAAGGGCTTTGACTATATTGTTCAAGATTTGAAAGAGATGGAAGGTATTTTCCCTTATTTTCCAGGACTTGAAGAAAAAATCCTTCTTATCCAAGAAAATATTACTCATAAACCGAACTCAATAAAATTGTTGACTGAGTCTGTGGTTCATAATGAGGCAGAACTGAAGAACATACAAGAAAGTTATCAGACTCACAAAAGGTTTTGGAATTCAATGGTGAAATGGTATAATAAAGTTGATACCGATATTCAGTCTCATGATTATCAGATTTAAGAAATGAAAAAGTTTATAGTAGAGTAAGTAAATTCTTTTAATCACTTGTAAAAAGGTATAGTTGATAGTGTGAATTTTGTAGAAGAATTCATAGATCAAACTGATGATCAGTCTAATGAATCCAATACCTTAAAAATAAATATCATATACATAAATCTATAAATGATCAGATTATGTTTATGTGAATTTGAACTTTTTGTACTTAGGGAATATATCAAAGAAATTTTTTATGAAATGAAAAAGTTAAAATCCAAAGATCAGATTCTATAAGACAATGTGAATAAGCTCGAGAAAGATCACAAAGAGTTTTAAAAGATGAAAACATTTTTTAAAACAATGATGAAGAAATATTAATTTTCATTTTGAAATCTTATTGTATTTTTTATTTTTTAAAACATTTTAATCTTGGGTTTTTGAATGAATTACTTTTTTCTTCCAAATAAGATTGTTTTAATGTTTTCTAATTACCGATTTGAGGAATGTTAATTCATATTTTTCTGGATGAATAGTTAATTCATTTTATTGTTTCATAATTTTTTCTATTCACTAAATTTTTAAGTACATCATACTAAGACCCCAATTTTTTTAAAAAATAATAATGGGGATATATTTTTAATAATTTTTATAATAAGGTGGGAAATTATTTAATGGGGAGATTTATTTTTATAAATAGAAGTTTTTATATAAATGGGGAGAATATGATCCTTAGGGGGAGATATATTTCAAAGGGGGAGAAATTTTCTTAAATAAAGAACTATTATATTATTCTATTATACTCACTATCGTATTCAGAATACTTAAAAACTCAGAGGGGTTAAGCATTAAAGTATAATTCTGAATATGATGTATTTTTAAAGAACAAATACTATATGTTTTAAAGCTATTTTTCCATTTAATTTTTGGGTTTTTGTTTTCAAAAAAGTTGTATATTGTTGAGTTATAAGATTTACTTCTCTCTTTTCAATTTCTTTTGTTCGGTAAATTATAAATACATTCTTAGAACATATTTACTTACTTTTTTATATCCAAAAGTGTTTTAGTATTTTTTTATTAAATCGTTACTTTTTACCATAATTAGAAAAAGATATAAAGTATTGAAAAAATAAAATTTACATTTTTCATTATGATCATCATAAAAAGTATGTGCCTAGTAAATTAGACTCAACTTTATCAGACCATAAATTCAACATTAGTTATGTATCTCATACTAAAAAAATATTGCTAATTAGACTGATACCGATACTGATAATAATCGAACTAATACTCATAAAGTTTATCAAAATGATGTTCGTAAGGAAGCTATTTAGAATGACTTATGTTTATAATTGGAATACCAAATACTTTTTTATAATGTATGGAAAATATGTAACACTATAATGGTGTTAACCAATATGACATTAGATATTCGGTGATGATAAGGTGTCAAGCACCAGCTATCCAAAGCTGTTGTAACAAACTCGGAAATGTGACTGTTGGAAGCTCACCTATAAATACTTTTCCAATTGAAGAGTTTGAAGCTAGGAGATTACATTCGCTCTCAGATTTTCATAAGAATACATAATGTGAACATCTCATTCTTAATATTTGTATTTATTTAGTGAGATTCATTCTAAAGAAAGACTTATCATGTTTTCTATAACGGACCTTGTAGTGGCTCATTAAGGACTTTTCTTGAAGCTTGGTTCCATCAAACGGTTCCACCGAAATGGTGGAACTAGTCACGGCAGCACCGTGACAGTGGCACTGATCACGGTTGCACACCAAAATGGTGGAACGGTGACAGTGGCACCACTCACGGTGTCCACCGAACCGGTGGCACCGCTTATGGTCTTCCACCAAATCAGTGGCACCATGATAGTGACACTGTTATGGTCACACCCTGAAGGTTGAACCGCTTATGGTGGCACCGTGACTGTCGCACTATAAATGTGTCTCACCAAACGATGCCCCACCCTTCATTCTTTTTACAGTTTTGCTCCCTCAATGCATCTTTTGATGTAAGATTGTTTTAATACCCCCTTTTAAAGCCTTTTAAATCCCATAAATGATATCTAAAATCACCCAAGATTTGGGCGACCCTTGACTTACCAAAACGTGTGTCTTTTCCTCGGTGTCACGCCCTTTTAACCGTACTTTCCAGTTCCGCCCTTATTGGGTGTTTTCCACTGTTTAAAGGAATTCCTTTAACCCACATCCATTATGGACACCTCTCCGATGAGAATTATTAAATGAAAATTAATTCCATCTTGTGTAACCACCCAACCATTTGGTGAAACCATGATCCACCTTTAAAGCCTTTCAAAATTCTTATCTCGTAACTCCAGGATCTCACCTCTTTATCACACAAGAATTATTTCATTCTTTATTATTCTTGGTTGGATTCTTTTCCTTTCCTTGGTGAGTTTGGATCCCCCCTTCCCAAAGTAAGTGGTGCGCCTGTGTTGGAGCTTTTCTACTCACTCTTGGAGTCCTCAGAGTTCCTCCCCTACAAGTCACGCATCCTGAGTTCTTGGTGCGTGGAGAAAAACTTCGATCGTTGATCATCCAAGTAGGGTTCTTCCTTTGTATCTCTTTACTGTGTATTATGCGGGGTGGGTATGCTAATGTTTCTATGGGGATGGATGAAACCAAACTTTAATGAAGATAATAAACGGAATTTTAAAGAATTAAGGGGTGAGTTTGATTTTTCTATTTACTCTTTTATCCTTGATTATATGTTGTGGATTTTATGGGCTTATGTACACTGAAAATCGTGGTCATTGTTGGTCCTTCCCTGTGCACTAATGATCCTCTGTTTTCTATTTAATTCTTTGATTGAATGGTTGTAACATGGTAACTGGTTAATCATATAAACCAGGTTGATTAAATGGATTTCCAATGAATAATAATCCTTCTATGGTCACCCCAATTAACCAAACGGAAGAATACAAATTAATGAAAGATATGTTTGAATCTGAACCCTCCCTTGTTCTATCTTGGTAACATGTGTGGTTGATCTGCTTGATGCTTGTGGGGTGGCATGGGTGGGGATGGGATCCCCTGTTATGGTGCAGTCTTTGGTTTGTGGATCTAAGTCCATGTGGGGCTGTATAGTTGGGATTGGTTTGGTTCTAGTACTTTGAGGTATATCACAGATCCCTTTTGTTGTTGTGACTTTACAAGAGAACTGGGTGTGAATGGTTAAATTGCTGCTTGGCTATTTTTCCTTCCTTGGCTTGTGGCTATGCCTGTTAGTTTCCCGGTGGTGAAGAATTATTTAAATGGAATCACTTGAATATGAAAACAATAATGGGTTCAATGGGGAATTGTTTTCTAGGAATGAGTTGTGACTTGATTGTGGTTGTGTTGCTTCTTATGAATGAATATTAATGATGGTTTTTGTGTATGGACTGGTTTTGGAACCTCTAGGTTGGGAAGAGTTCTTGATTACCTATATGTATAATTTTGTTCTTATTTTTCTTATTCGCACCCCACCCAAGTCGAGTACTTCATGCCGAACACCACCATTTCAATGGGGGAGGGTGTTTTTCCAACACTCTTATGAGTTTCTGGTTATTATATCCTTTTATGCTCCCTTTCCTGAGTAGCCCAAGACTCTTAGGGAAGGCTATGATGGCCTAAGGTCCATTATAGCCCAAGATTCTTCAGGCAGGGAATGTTGTGGTGGTTAGACCAGATGTGTGTGGGTAGGTTGTTTCCCTTGTGTCTTCAGGATGAGCCCCAGGTGTCTTCGGGCATGGAGGTCGATGTTCTGGCCCAGGTGTCTGTGAGCGTGGTTATGTATGGTTGTGGACTACGTGTTTGCGGGCGGGATATTGTGGTTGTGTTAGCCCAGGTGTGGGCGGGCAGGGTATGGCAGTGGGACTATGGTGAAAATGGCGGGAAAGGTTTGATGCGTAGGATGTCTTCAATAACTAGTCTGAAAGTGGTGTGGGGTACCCAAACATTGATGTGTTATTACTATTCACCTTACTTGACTTGCGTTATTTTGGGAGTGTTCCTTGGATAGGTTTGGGTGGATAGTTTCCTTATTAGGTTCTTGGTTATCTCCTTTTCTCACAGGGCATTATAATGCCTCCCTACTTGTGTATGAGAGATTTTGGTTTTCCCTACAGATTATACATGTATACTCATCCTACATATATAAAACAGCTTTCAGGTTTCCAAGAGGACTTTGAGGACCATGCGGGACTGTACTAGTTCAGACATTGGGACAGTTTCTATTACTATTTTCCTTTCTTTAGTATTTACCTTTGTACTTTTCTTGTATTGTGGTACTTATTATTTGAAAAAATGTATATGGTAAAGGATTGTTTGGGCTTTTCTTTTACTTCCAGTTTTGGTGTTGTCTGAGACTTACTATCTTATCTCTCGATCCTACTAAATAAAAAGGGCAATGCCTTCCATTTTGCATATGATTTTATATCCTAGGTACTAGTCTCCACTCAAGGACCTATAGAATGTGGGTCTTGGGGGTCATTATCTCTCCTTCAACTTGAAGAGGGAAGGGTTTGGAAAATCTATTTTCCCTTCCCTTACCTTGGTGAAGGTGGGTCGTGACAGAATGGTATCATAGGAAGAGGTTGAGAGATAGGATGGAGTTTGGAGTTAGGCATTGTGAGTATTTCATGGTATGGTATGGAAAAAGTGTTAGGCAATCTAGGTGCATTAAATAGGCTAGAGAAGACCAGCTAGGACACAGGATTTTAGGGTCCCCCGTGATCTGATGCAAGGACTCTGGGCCTACTGAACGACCAAGTGAGGCTACACTGATTGCAGGGTAGAGACCCTAAGAAAGGTACATGCATCATAATGACTTATGTTCTTGTGTTTATTGGGTATTTTGGGGATTTAAAATGAATAAAGATTCTAAGAAAAATTAAAATCAATATTCTACACTACTTGGGCTTAGGCATTCCTTGTTTACCTTGCAGTTATGGCACCTAGACGATGACCATGAGTAGTGTGGGCGATCGAGGCCCAGAAGGTTGATTTGGATGATTGGTAGAGGGATGACTGAGAGAAGTAGGATGATCAGTGGTAGAGGACGCTTTGTGCCTTTCAGTGGCATACCCTCGGGAAGTACAAGGGCTGCATCTCAGACATGGAGACAAAGATATGGATCGAGGAGCTGGTGATAGGTTTCAGCTTGATTCAGGCTTCAATATAGTACTGGGTTCCTATGAATATGATCTAGATGTGGGGAGCAGTGTGTCAGTGGTGGATTCTCTATCTTGGGAGAAGAGGGAGGCTTAGGTTACGTGGGCTAACTTTGATAGAGAGTTCTAAGTGGAATTCCTCTCTTCCACGATGAAGGCTGAGAAGAGGCAGGAACTACTCTGCCTTCAGTAGGGGAGTATTTCAATGAGTGGGTTGGGGATCAAGTTCAAGGATCTCATTCTCATTTCTCCAGACCTCTTTTCAGATGAAGATTCTCATGTGAGATGTTTAGAGGATGCACTCTGAAATTCTCTTCAGTATACTGTTAATCCCTTTACCCTACCGACGTACTTGGAAGTCCGGAAGAAGGATGAAGTGGTGGAGAGGATGAACACACTGGGAGGTGTGTCGTGAGAGGGGGGACAGTTGTGTTCGTCAAAGGGAAAGGTCATCAAAAGCAGACCTCTAGCGTCATGGCCTTCTTGGTTTCAGCCAGTGGGGAGCAGGCCGCATTAGTTCCATTTTCGATCTACTGGTCCCCGTCCTTTACTTTCTGGCCTAGGACCGAGAAGCTTCATCTGTGAAAGTCATGGGAACCTTCAGAATCAGTTCCCAGACTAAGTATAGTACAGTGGGGGTGGGTCGGTCCAGCACCCACCTCAATAGTAGTAGTTTACATCCAGGCCCTTTCAGTAACAGTAGTAGGGACAGCAAGATCCCACTTTTTTGAGAGCATACGTTGCGGGAGGAGGCCGACCTCAGGGCGATCCTTAGGTTCCTCAACCAGGGTGTGTTCGGGGATGCGTCTGATAGTTGAGGGGCAGAGGAGCTAGGCATGGGCAGTTACACTCCATAGAGGCAGCTATTCCAGTAGGGCCAGAAGTCTTTTGAGGTACAATATGTCTGTTTAGCACTCTTGTATCTGTCTTGTTTGATTCAGGAGATTCAAAATCTTTTTTTTCACCCAGTATAGCCCATGCTTTGGGTCTAGATGCAGAGAGACTTCCCATACCCTTGGTGTTGAGTATGCTAGTCAAAGGTCAGACCAACTTGTCTCATGTTTGATGATAATTTAGACTGATGTTGGGACCACATCAATCCAGTGGGGACCTTCTTTTGCTGCAGATGCAGCCGTATGATGTCATTCTAGGCATCGACTGGGTATTCTATGTATGTTCTTTTATTGAATTCTTTTGAATAAGGATCGTGTTTTCAGATGTGGGCAGACAATGTGTAACCTTTATCGGCGATTGGGGTTTCCAGGATGGCAGCTGGCGAGTGAAGCCCCTTCTTTCTTTGTTAGTCGAGCTGTCAGTAGAGATGGTGGATGTCTCGGGGATTTTCAGTGAGTTCATGGATGTATTCCATGAGGAGGTGGTGACTTTAACTCTTTGACGTGACGTTGAGTTCTGGATGGACTTTCAACCTAGTGTCAATCCAATTTCGATGGATCCCTATCGGATGGAACCTTCTAAGCTGTGGGAGTTATGGATTTAGATCGATGATCTGATGAAGAAGGGTTTTGTTCGACCAAGCGCATCACCATGGGGCTCTCCAATCTTGTTTGCGAAGAAGGAAAATGGTAGTCTCAAGCTGTGCATAGACTACCAGAGACTGAATCAGGTAACGGTCAAGAACCATTACCCTCTCCCAAGGATAGACGACCTTTTTGACCAATTGAAGGGAGAAAGATAGTTCTTAAAGATTGACCTATATTTAGGATATAACTAGTTGAGGGTGAAGGAGGGTGACATCTTGTAGACTACCTTCAGGTGCAGATATAGTCACTTTGAGTTCGTGGTCATGTAGTTCGATGTTATGAACGCGCTAGCCGTGTTCATGGGGCTCATGAACTCCATATTCCAAGAATATTTGGACTGGTTCATAGTCATGTTTATTAATGACATTATGATCTACTCAATATCAGAGGAGGATCATGTTGAGCATATGTTGACAGTTTCATAGGTCCTCCGACAACACCAGCTCTACGGGAAATTCTCCAAGTGCAAGTTCTGGACACGAGAGGTGCACTTCCTTGGACACATGGTGTTCGAGTAGGGAATAGTGGTTGATCTGTCAAAGTTCAAAGTGTATGTATCTTGGGAAGCACCTAAGAACATGGAAGGGGTTAATAGTTTCCTGGGACTATTAGGTTACTACTGGAGATTCATACCCAACTTATCCCGAGTTGCAGCACCATTAACATCCTTGACCAAGAAATACTAGGCTTTTGTATTGAGTGAGCAGTGCCAGGCATCCTTCAGTTATCTAAAGGGGAAAATAGTTAGTTCCCCAGTGCTGAGGTTTCTAGAAGAAGGGGTGACATTTGAGGTATTCTGTGATGCTTTGGGACAAGGCTTGGGGTGTGTGTTAATGCAACCGCAGGGGTGATCTCTTATGGGTCTAGGTAGTTACGTCCCCATCCACGTAACTATTCCACCCATGATTTGGAGCTCATAGCGGTTATGTTCACACTAAATTTGTGGAGACACTACCTCATTGGGGAGTGTTTTGTGGTCTTCACGTATCACAAGATCTTGAGGTATATCTTCTCCCAATGGGACCTAAACTTGTGGCAACAGAGGTGGATGGAGTTTCTTCAGGAATATGACTTCAAAATCTCCTACATTGAAGGTAAGGGGAATGTGGTGGCTGATTCCATGAGAAAGAATTCATAGTAGGATTCGGTTTGAGAGTCAGCAGATGCTTGGAAGGTGATGGAGGAGTTGGATACCCTACACCTGGATGCAAGGGTGGTGGATGGCAGAGGCTGTTTGTTCTAGATGGTAGTGCAGTCCTCTCTGTTGCAGAAGGTGGAGGAGTTTCAGTGGGGGACTTAGAGGCTGAAGTGATGCATGTTCGTGTTAGCTAGGGAAATGCTCCTGAAGGATGGTCAGAAGATGGGAAGAATCAGATGATGTTTCATGGGAAGTTCTGCGTCCCAGTGGAAATGCATAAGAGATTTCATGGTGAGTTCCAAAACTCACCCCCGGCGGTGCACCCAAAAGATTCCAATATGTATCGAGGCTTGAGGGGTCAGTTTTGATGGACCGAGGTGAAGTGGGCAGTGGCATATTTTGTGGAGAAGTGCCTCATATTTCAGTAGGTGAAGGATGAAAACCACATCCCAGGAGGTTTGTTACACCCTTTAGATGTCCCCGAGTGGAATTGGGACGACATCTCGATGGATTTTGTCACAGGACTACCTAGAGTTCAAGGGGTTTTGATTCTATCTGGGTAGTGGTGGACCGCCTGATGAAATCTTCTCACTTCCTGGAAATCAAGGAGTCGAGTGTGGTGGATGACCTAGAACAGTGGTACATGGATGAGGTGGTGCAGTTTCATGGATTTCTGAGGTCCATAGTCTCCAATCAGGATACCCGGTTTACCTCACGGGTCTGGAAAGGATTGCAACATGTTTTTGGAACCCAACAATGCGTCATCTCTACTTTCCACCCCCATATAGATGGGAAAACATAGAACACCATCCATACATTGTAGGATATGCTACGAGCATGTGTTTTGGACTTTGGGAGATTGTGGGTGTGACACTTTCCTCTGGTAGAGTTTTCCTAAAACAATAGTTATCACTCTACCATTGGTATGGATCCATTCAAAGCTTTCTACGGGAGTTCGTGTCACTCACCCTTGTGCTGGATAGAGGTTGGGGAAGCAGGTGTTCTTGGCCTGGAAGTGGTTCAGAGTATGATGGAGAAGATTCAGCTTATAAGAGAGAGGGTGAAGGCAACCCAGGACCGGTAGATGTCTTATACTGATAGTAGGAGTACACCCTTGGAGTTCTAGGTTGGTCACCACATGTTCTTTAAGGTCTCCCCTCAGCATCGAAAATGGAGGTTTGGCATGGGGAGTAAGCTTTCTCCTAGGTTTTTCGGACCCCTCGAGGTGTTACGGCGGGTCGGCGAAGTGGCTTATCAGCTAGCGCTACCACCACCGCTACTGAGGGTGCATGACGCCTTCCATGTGTCTCATCTTCATCGATATCTACACAATGATTCACACATCCTCAATTGGGGAAGGCTGGATATCGAGGATGAAACAATGTTTGTAGTGCGACCAGTGATGACCGAAGGTCTTGAGCAGAAGATTCTTTGTGGATGAACCATTCAATTGGTTTGTGTGTTATGGAGGCATGTTGGACTCGAGGAGAATACTTGGGAGTGGGAGGTACATATGCATGACCAATACCGAGAGATGTTTTGAGTTTTGTTCTATTTTTCTTCGTACTTGTTTGTGATGTAGTTCATGGCCTTGTTAACTATGAATGTGTCGTTTTCCTTATTCTATTAATGTGTGTGAAGGGTACTAATAGTGGGGAAGGGAGGACCTGATCCCTAATTAATATGCATTAGAGTGGGTGTGATTAAACCCTTTCGGGCGAGTCAGTGCTGCCCAAAGTGGATAGTATCTTGACATGGGGTAAACTACTTCCTAATCTATATGTCTGGACAGTGAAACATTTATATGTTTTTGTGGTTACTTTAGGGAGATGTTTTCCAAGATGTCAATGGGGTTTACTCCTAAGAGGTATCTTTTGAGGTGGTTGTTTAGACCCCTCTCTTCTCTTTGGGTCTAGTTTAAATTCTTGAGGGAAAGAATACTTTGAGAGGTATCTGATGTAACGGTATAGGCAGTGGATCATTAAGTACTTTTCCTAAAGGTCGGTTCCATCAAACGGTTCCACCAAAATGGTGGCACCGTTCATGGATGCACATAGAAACGGTGGCACCCTGACGGTGGCACCGCACACGGTGTTCCACCAAATCGGTGGCACCATTATGGTGGTACCGTGACTGTGTCACCACTTATGGTTTTCCACCAAACTGGTGGCACCGTGAATGTGACACCATGACGGTCGTACTGTGATGGTGGAACCAGTTACAGTGGCACCGTGACCGTGGCACCGTTATAGTGTCTCACCGAACGGTGTCCCACCCTTCATTCTTTTTTCAGTTCCACTCCCACAATGTATCTTTTTATGTAAGATTGTTTTAATACACCCTTTTAAATTCTTTTAAATCCCATAAATGATATATAAATTCCCCCAAGATTTGGGCGACCCTTGACTTACCAAAACGTGTGGATTTTCCTCAGTGTCCCACCATTTTTCCCATACTTTCTAGTTCCGCCCCTATGGGGAATTTTCCTCTATTTAAATGAAACACTTTAACTCACAGTCATTATAGACACCTCTCCAATTAGAATTATTAAATGAAAATTAATTCTATCATGTGTAACCACCCAACCATGTGGTGAAACCATGATCCTCCTTTAAAGCCGTTCAAAATTCTTATCCCGTAACTCCAGGATCTAGCCTCTTTATCGCACAAGAATTATTTCTTTCTTTCTTATTCATGATTGGATTCTTTTCCTTTACTTGGTGCATTTGGAGGCCCCCTTCTCAAGGAAAGTGGTACGCCTGCTCTGGAGGTTTTCTGGTCACTCTTGGAGTCCTCGGAGTTCCTCCCCTTCAAGTCACGCATCCCTAGTTCTTGGCATGTGGAGAAAAACTCTGATCTTTGATCATCCAAGTAGGGTTATTCCTTTTTCTCTCTTTACTGTGTATCATGTGGGGTGGGTATGCTAATTTTTCTATGGGTATGGATGAAACCAAACGTTAATGAATATAATAAACAAAATTTTAATGAATCAAGGGGTGAGATTGATGTTTCTATTGTACTATTTTATCCTTGATTGTATGTTGTGTATTTTATGGGCAAATGTCCACTGAAAATCGTGGTCGTTGGTGGTCCTTCCCTATGCACTAATGATCCTCTATTTTCTGGTTAATTCTATGATTGAATGCTTATATCATGGGAACTAGTAAATCACATAAACCTAGTTGATTAAATGGATTCCCACTGAATAATAATCCTTCTGTGGTCACCCCGGTTAACCAAATAGGAGAATAAAAATTAATGAAAGATGTGTTTGAATCTAAAACCTCCCTTGATCTATCTTGGTAACATGTGTGGTTGATCTGCTTGATGCGTGTGGGGTGGCATGGGTGGGGATGAGATCCACAGTTGTGGTGTAGTCATTGGTTTGTGGATATAAGGTCGTGTGGGGTCGTATGGTGGGGATTGGTTTGGTTATAGTACTTTGAGGGATCTCACAAATCCCTTTTGTTTTTGTGACTTTACAAGAGAACCTGGTGTGAATGCTTAAATTGATTCTTGGCTATTTTTCCTTCCTTGGATTGTGGTTATGCCTGTTAGTTTCCTGGTGGTGAAGAATTATTTAAATGGAATCACTTGAATATGAAAACAAGAATGGGTTCAATGGGGAATTTTTTTCTGAGAATGAGTTGTGACTTGGTTGTGGCTGTGGTGATTCTTATGAATGAATAGTAATGAGGGTGTTCGTGTATGGGATAGTTTTGGAACCCCTAGGTTGGAAAGAGTGCTTGATTTCCTATATATATAATTCAGTTCTTATGTTTCTTGTTCGCACCCCACCCAAGTTGAGCACTTCTTGACAAACTTCCCCATTTCAATGGGGGAGGGTGTTTTTTCCAACACTCCTATGAGTGGCTAGTTATTAGCTCTTTTTTGCTTCCTTTCTTGAGTATCCCAAAACTCTTCGGGTAGGCTGTGACGGCCTGAGGTCCATTATAGCCCATGATTCTTCGGGCAGGGAACATTGTGGTTGTTACCCCAGGTGTGTGTAGGCACGTTGTTTCCCAACTGTCTTCGGGATGAGGACTAGGTCTCTTTAGGAGTGGTGGTAGTTGTTCTGGCCCAACTGTTTGTTGGTGTGTTTACGTATGGTTGTGGCCCAGGTTTTTGCGGGCAGGATGTTGTGGTTGTGGTAGCCCAATTGTGTGCAGTCAGGGTATGGCACTGGGACTACGGTGAAAATGGAGGGAAAGGTCTGATGCGTAGGATGTCTTCAATAACCAGTGTGAAAGTGGTGCGGGGTACCCAAACATCAATGTGTTATTACTATTCACCTTACTTGACACGAGTTATTTGGAAAGTGTTCTTTAGAGAGGTTTGGGTGGATAGTTTCCTTATTAGGTGCTTGGTTATCTCCTTTTCTCATAGAGAATTTGAATATATCCCCACTTGTGCATGAGAGATTTTGGTTTTCCCTACTGAGTATACCTGTATACTCACCCTATGTATATAAAACTACTGTCAGGTTTCTAGGAGGACTTAGAGGACCATGCGAGACCATACTAGTTTGGACGTTGGGACAATTGTTGTTTCTGTTTTCCTTTCTTTGGTATTTACCTTTGGAGTTTTCTTGTATTGTAGTACTTATTATTTGAAACATGCGTATGGGAAAGGATTTTTGGGCTTTTCTTTTACTTATATTTTTTGTTTTGTTCGAAACTTACTATCTTATCTCCCGATCCAACTAAATAAAAATTATAATGCCTTCCATTTTTCATATGATTCCATACCCTTGGTGCTAGTTTCACTCTGGGACCTATTGAAGGCGGGTCTCGGGGGTCATTATTTCTCCTTCAACTTGAAGAAGGAAGGGTCTAGAAAATCTTTTGTCCCTTCCCGCACCTTGGTGAAGGCCTGTCATTAAATTTTCTCATGAAATTTGTTTTTTGTAATTGTTAATTGTGTCTGATTGTTGTGATTGCGATCAATGGATTATAAGGATAAGAAGGTGAAGAATATTATCTATAGACCAAGGGCTCAAAGGGATTATGAGATAGAGAATATGATCCATTAGATTGAGTAATTCTGGGGCTGGGAAGATAGATAATCTCATATTCACATCAAGGGCTTCTGGGGATAGGAAGACACAACCGATATTCATATGGAGGTATTTTCTTAGTTTGGAAAGACATACTTTTGTATAAGTATAAAGTAGGGCATACCTTTATCCAAGGTTATTGGAAACCATTATCTTTAGGTTAAAATAGTTTTATATTTTAAATATCTTATAATTCATTCTAACATTTGATAACTATTGCATTACTTTTTTATTACATGTTTTATAATCCCTTGTGCATGTTTATGGTTGTTTTATCATAATAAGAATGAATATAATAAATAATATTAATAAGATCTTCTAAGAATCTGATACACTCTAATATAATCAAATCATTCATGATTACGATCTTTATACTCTCCTATTGTCAAAATCAATCTAATTATGATAATCTGATAAATGAAAAGAATATGAGCCCCATAAAAGATACCATAAAGAGGTTTTTTGAATTGTTTTGTTTAATTTTTTACAAAGTTTTTAACTTACAATTCACCCCCTCTTGTATTTTTAGCCATATAAAGCTAATTATTAGGATCCTAATATCAATATATGTGATATTGATATGAAAAATGAGTTATGTAATCTAAAAATATATTTTTAGAAAATAAAAAATGAAAACTAATTATTTTTTTAGAGAAAAAATGTTTTTCATTTTTGATGAGAATGAAAAAATTGTATAGGTGACACATTTGTATTACTTTTTGTTGATTTTAAAAATGATTTCTAACATATTTTTTAAAATATTATTTAACTTGATTTTATAAAATTAAAAGAAAAAACATTTTCTAAAACCCAACACATTCTAACATTTTTTTTTATTTTTCAAAAACGACATCATTTTTATTTCCATTTACTAATAAATATTTTTTAATCTATATGATCTGATACATTATTAGAATTAAAATTTAAATATTTTTCTATATGTTAAAAATTAAAATTCTAGGTATAAATAATTCACTTGATTAAAAATGAATTTTCAATTTTTCATTTAAATAAATAAAAACCAAGAACTAAAAATCAACAAAAAAATGAAACTCATAGGTATGAAATGTATGACCAAATAGAGAATGTAAATATAAAATCCTTGATTTAAATTGATCTATCAATCAAATAGAATGAAAATATAAACCAAAAAGTGAATAATTATAAAATGAAATAAAATGTATATGAGAGTACGTGTGCTTACAAAAAAATCACAAATCACATGGGTGAGTAAGTTCATAATCAGTCTGAAGAACAAACTGTTTCTGAAAAATTGCACAAAAATAGTAAATTCTCACATAAAAGTCACTATTAAACAAGATAGATATATGTAATAAACTAAATTACAAAAAAACATTCAATCATATCTTTGTGCACCTAGAAGCTGGCTGGGGTAGAGATCGGGTGAGAGGGAGAGATGACATTGTCAGTGCATCATAAGGGGGAAGCGGGGAGGGACCATAGGTGAAGGGGAGGCACCATCAGTGGAATAGAGGGGAAATGAGGTGGGCTGTCATGGAGGAGGTGTAGTCAGTGAGGAGTTAGGGAGGGTAAAGTAGTAGCATAAAGGAGGAATGCATGTATACAAATCCAAATTGTTCAACAATTATCGGATATGAACCAGTTAATATATGTTTACTTATAACCCAAATCTGAACATCAAAGAATAATTGAAACCTAAACCCATTTAAATGTATATATGAACATTGGACAAGTATTTTGGGTTTGGGATCCAAAAACTAGCCCATTTATTAATTGGATCTAGCTGGACTGACCCTGATCCGATCCATTTTCTAATCAGGCATTGAAAAAAAACACATTTATTAATCTAATTTGACTGGAATGATCCTGAACCGACCTGTTTACTAATAAGGGCTTGAAAAAAACTAATTTTTATATAATAATTAGTAATTTGAAATATTAAATTCATTGTATTGTAATTTTAAAAAAATAAACTTATAGTGTAGCTTAATTAGGTCTAGTGGTTTAGGTATTAGGTCAGCTATTGAAGTCTAAATTCAACCCTATTATTAGTCAGGATTTTTAAATTTAGATTCATTTAATAATTGAGCCTAAAAATTAGGCCATAATGGGATTTTTTAGGGTGGGTCCTATCAAGTTGAGCGAGCACTCAAACCCATTTACGGGCCTATTTAAATATATGTTTATATTTATTGTTTCTAGTTTTTATAATATTATTTAGGATAAAACTCTTTTAAAAATAGAACATAATTATACCATTTTTATAATTTATTAGAATAATAATAATTTATATTATATCTAGTTTATGGGTACCCTATAAGAGGTACCCAAACAGAACCTGATTAATAATCAATTATTATTTTTTAAATCTAGACACAACCCAAACCCGGTTCAGAGGCACCTGATTCAAGTTTTGTTAGGCCAGGTAGGGCCAAATACTCAATTATCAGATACTTATTGTCATCTCTATGGCTGACTATAAATATGTATATATAGAAATTTATAAATTCTTGAAACAAAAATGCAATTTTCTATATATATATATATAGTCAGCCTTAGATATGACATTAAGTATATAATAATCGAGTATTTGGCCCTACCCGACATGTAAAAATATGGATCGGGTGCCTCTGAACCGGGTTTGGGTTGGGTGTGGATTTAAAAAATAATAATTGATTATTAATTAGGGTGGGTTCGGGTACCTCTTATAGGGTAACTCTAAACTAGATGTAATATATATATATATATTTTTAATAAATTAAAAAATGGAATATTTATATTCTTGTTTTAAATTACTTTTATCCTAAAAATAATATAAAAACATGAAATAATAAATATAAAGAAGCATTTAAATAGACCCATAAATGGGTTAGAGGGATCACTCAACCCGATAGGCCCCACCCTAAAAATATCCCCATTAGGGCCTAATTTTTTAGGCTTAATTACTAAACATTCCTAAATTTAAAATCCTGATTAATAATAGTATCTAGTTCAGACTTCAATAGGTGACCTAATACCTGACCAACTAGACTCGATTAAGCTATAATATAATTTTATTTTTTAAGAAAATTACAAAACAATGAATTTAATATTTTAAATTAATGATTATTATATATAAATTTGTTTTCATTTCAATCCACAATTAGTAAATAGGTCAGGTTAGGATCGGTTTGGCCAAACCTAATTAATAAATGTGTTTTTTATGGCCCCATTAGTAAAAAGACCAGATCAAGGTCTTTCCAGTTACATATAATTAATTAATGGGTCATGTTTTTTATCTTGAACCTGAAATAACTAACCCATGTGCATATATACATTTAAATTGGTTTAGTTTTTAAATATTCATTGAGGTTCGGATTCGGGTTATAAATAAACAAATATTAAATGGGTCATATGTGATAATTGTTGAACGGTTTTGGATTTGTATACATGCATTCCTCCTTTCTACTACCACCTTCCTTTCCCTACCTCTTGGCCGACTCCACCTTGTCTACTCCACCATGCCTCATTTCCCCACTATGCCATTGGTGGTGCCTATCCTTCACCTTAGGTCCCTCCATGTTCCCCCCTTTGATCCACCAGCAACATCCTCTCTCCCTTCCACTCGATCACTACCCCATCCAACTACTAGGTGTGTGGGGAGATGATTGATTGTTTATTTTTTTTAATTTAGTTTATTATTGATATATATCTTGTTAAATCATGACTGTTATGCAAGAATTTTCAATTTTTGTGCAATTTTTCAGAAATTGTTTGTTATTTGGAGTGATTGTGCACTTCCTCACCCATGTGATTTTTGATTTTTTAGTAATCACTCATAATATCTTATAAATTTCAATTCAATTTATAATTATTTACTATAAGAATTTTATTTTTAATATTTTTTATTGATTGATCAATTTTTTAATCAAGAATTTTTTATTTACATGCTCCATTTGATCCTACATTTCATACCTATAGATTTCATTTTTTGTTGATTTTTAGTTCTTGGTTTTCATTTCTTTAAATGAAAATTGAAAATTCATTTGTAATCACTTAAATTATTTCTACCTAGAATTTTTATTTTTAACATATAGAAAAATATTTCAATTTAAATTCTATAAATTTATTAGATCATATAGATGAAAAATTATTTGTTAGGAAATGAAAAAACAAATGATACCATTTTGGAAAACAAAAAAGGATAAATTTTGGATGGTTTTGGAAAATATTGTTTACTTTTGGTTTATAAAATCATGTTAAACAATATTTTAAAAAATATGATAGAAGGAATTTTTAAAATTAACAAAAAATGAATTCAAATGAGTCACCAATATAATTTTTTTCATTCTCATCAAATATGAAAAATATTTTTTATCTACCAAAAAATAATTAGTTTTCATTTTCTATTTTCTATATAAATATTTCCAGAATACATAACTCATTGTTGGTTATCAATATCAAGTATATTGATATTAGGATTTTAATAATTATCTTTAGATGGTTAAACATACAAGATGGGGTGAATTGTAGGTTAAAAACATTGTTTAAAACTTAAAAAAACAATTCACAAAACCTCTTTAAGGAATGTTTTATCAGACTCAGAGTTTTTCCTTTTATTAGAGTATCATAATTTGATTGATTATGATAATATCAAAGTAAAAAAATCATAATCATGAAGGATTTGATTATATCATAGTGTATCTAATTCTCAGAAGATCTGAATATTAGTATTTTTGTTTTTAGGCTTATTATGATAGTACAATCATTACAATGCATAGTAAAATATAAAACATATAATCAACAAGTAATAAAATAGCTAAAAAATGTAAGAATGACTGAAATGATATATAAAAGATAAAAATATTTTAACCTAAAGATAAATGTAGCCAATAACTTGGATAAGGGTATCCCCTATTTTATACTTACAAGAATGTGTGTCTTTCCTAACAAAGGAAATCCCTCAATACAATGATCGGCTCTGTCTTTCTATCCTCAGAATCCCTTGATATGAATATTGGATTCTCTACATTCCTAAACTAGGAATCCCTTATTCTGATGGATTAGATTCTCTATCTCATTATCCCTGTGAGCTCTCAGTCCACACATCATATTATCCATCTTCCTATCCTCAGAATCCCTCAATCTTAATCATAATAATTAGACACACTTAACAATTAAAAAATTTCTTAAGGAGAAAACCTGACGAGGTTTCCTTCAGAACACCTCTTTCTAAATAAATAAAAAGGCTATGAATGAGATTTTTACACTAATTATTCTTTTAAAAATTTGATAGTGAATATAATTGACCAACTTCATACTCTTCAAGTGACATGGTATTTATAAGCGAGCTTCCAACAGTCACAATTCTAAGTTTATTACAACAACTTTAGATAACTATCTCTTGACACATCATCGTAATTAAATGTCCAACATCATCTTGGTTAGCACCATTTTTTACATACATTAAAAACAATAATTTTGTATTTTTATTATAAATATAGGTCATTCTGAATAGCTTTATTAAAAATATCATTAAAATAAATTTTATAAGTATCAGTTTTATTTTTATCGGTACCAATATCAGATTGATTATCAACAATTTTTTCAGTATTAGAGACATAAATAAAGTTTTATTTCTGGTATAATAAAGGTGATTCTGATTTACCGAACACATACTCATTATGACGATCGTAATGAAAATTGTAAAGTTTATTTTCACAATACTTTATAAATTTTTTCTATTTAAGGTAAAAACTAGTGTTTTCTAAAAAAATATACTAAAACACTTTTAGACAAAAAAGTTAGAAAATTTGTTTTAATAATGTGTTTGTGATTTCCAAAACAAAAGGAATATAAAGGGAATAATTAAAAATTCTGACTCAATAATCCCTCCCTTTTGTAAAGTAAAAACCCAAGACTTAAAAACATAACTCCCCTATTAAAAACATCATATTCAAAATCATACTTTGATACTTAACTCCCTGTATTTTTGTAAGTCTTATGAATATGATTGTGAGTAAGATGGAGTAATAGAATAGTTATTTATTTAAGAAAAATTCTCCCCCTTAGAAATATATCTCCGCCTAAGGATTGTATTCTACTCCTTTTTATAATAACTTTTCTTTGTAAAAATAAATCTCCCCATTTAATAATTTCTCCCCAATCCATAAAAATTATTTAAAATATCTCCCCCATTGTGATTTTTCAAAAGGAATTGGGAACTTAGTATGATGTACCTGAAAAGGTGGTGAATAGAAAAATTTATGAAACAATATAATGATTTGACTAATCATCCAGAAAAACATGAAAGAAAATTCAACCAATTGGTATTGGAAAAATATTCATACAATTGTATTCAGATGAAAAAGTAATTCATTCATAAACACATGATTCAGATGTTTGAAAAAAATAGTTCAAAATGAAAATTAATGTTTCTTCATCAATTTTATTAAAAATGTTCTCATCTTATTAAACTATTTTTTATCCTTCTCCATCTTCTCCACTTTTTCTTCAATAATCTGATATTTATCTTTTAACTTTTTTACTTCTTTGGAAAGTTCTTTGTTCTATTCCCTAAGTAAAGAAATTTCATCTTTAAAAAAATATAATCTTTTAATTTCAAGATTTATGTATCATATAATGGTTTTTAAGGTATTGACTTCATTAGTCCGAAAATCCGTTTAGTCTTTGAATTCTTCTACAAAATTCTCTCTGTTAGCCATATCTTTTGATAACTGATTAAATTAATTTTCTAAATCTCCCCTAAAAATTTTCATTTATTTAATTTTATCATCAAGTGGTTGAATATTGGTGTTGAATTCATTGGTCCATGATGGGCATCCTTGTCGTGAGGATGGTCAAGTTTACATTTATAAAGACCCAAAATATAGCATAGTGGCTAACCTCGGTGTCGCTCTCAAGGAAGAAGTGTCGAGAGCCCTAGTGGTTTGTTCCAAAAATCTTTTTGTATTTTTCATTACTTTGAAAACATAAAAACACACTACTAAGGAATCACTAATCAGTGTAGAAGATCACAATGGATGTGGAACAATGATGAACAGATGAGAAATAGAGATGGAGGAAAGAGGGTCATCGGCGGCTTCGGTTGCGGCGATGCGAGGCGGCGAGGTGAGCCAGTGGGAGTGGGAGGTGATTCCGGCTCGTGGCGACGGGGTGAGGCGGAAGTTGTGGATGAGGGGGGGGAAGCGGTTCGGTGCTGGTTTGTGCGAGCAGAGGGGAGCGGCTTGGAAGATAGAGGCAGGGTCGCCTGTGCTGTGTGGGTGTTTCAGCGGGGGGGGGGGGGCGAGGAAAGCGAGTCTCCTGGTGCGGCGTCCTAGGGTTTAGGCACAAAAGGGATGTGTGGCTGAGATTGTGGATGGATAAGGTATGGGAAGACGTCGCGCGGAGGCGAGGTGAGGCGGCTTCGGGTGTTTCAGCGGCGGGTTGCAGCGATGGAGCAAGGGGGTTTGCGATGCGGCGGTTCAGAGGGAGTGATGCGGCATCTCTGGGGAGGTCCGGCCGAGGTAAGAATCATGGTTCTCAAATCTGGTTGGTGTTTGGATGAATATAGGTTCTTGATTAGATCGATTGTTCTTCTATCTTTGAATCTAGAGAAACTGTGCTGGAACGATTCTGCTTCTTTGTGTTTGATTTGTTCAATTTGCTGCGGTTGTTTCTGTGTTTTTCTACTCTGTTGTTGGTGCTGGAATGGTGCGTAAATGAGGTGGGAGGGTGGTGGGAGAAGAGGTGGAGTGGGAGGGTCCGTGAATGGAGATGAAGGTGCCACCAAGAAGTACCGGTGTAAATAGGAAATAGTGAGACATATATGGGGGAGTGGCACCGTGAAGGATGCTCACGGTCTCACCGTGAGGTGGGACATCAAAGCGATGCGATGCCACCGTTTTGATGGGATGCGGTGAGACAGTAGGAGGTGGGCATCATGAGTGTCACGGTCTCACCGTGAGATAGTCAGGAGCAGAAAGGCGGTGGTTGAGACACCGTGAGTGTCACAGTGAGACCGTGAGGAGGAACCGGTGGCAGGAGGAGGCAGATTATGGTGGCACTGTAAAGGACCCTCACGGTTACTGTGAGATATCACGTGAGGCACCGTGAGTGTTGGTGAACCGGTGGTAAAGTCACCGTGGGTGTTTCTCACGGTCTCACCGTGACCGTGAAGAAATCGCAACACCTGCAAAACAAACACAACAATTAAATTAATTAAAATGAAATAATTTATTAAAACTAAAAATAGATTAATCAATTAATAAATTAAATTAAAAACTAAATAAATTAAACAAAATAAAATAATAAAATTAATTGTGATTTATTTAAAAGAATTAATTTATTAAAAAATTATAAACAAACTTAATTTAAAACAAACTAATGATACATTCTTAAATTAATCAACCAATTAAGTAACCGATAAACTAAAGAGTTCATTAACTTAAAGAATAAACTTATTAATTGAATAAAATTAAATTTTAAAAACTAGTTAAATTATCAAAGACCAAAAACTAATCTGAGTTATTTATTTACAATTTAAAGAATAAAGAATTAATTAATTTAATTAATGGATTAATAAACTAACTAGAATGAAAAATTATAAAAATAAAAGATTAAATAAATAGAGGTCTAATTCCCAAGACTAAATAAATTTAAGAATTATTTAAAAAGACACAAATGACTAATAAAAACAACTTATTTAAACAAAAATTGATTATTTTACACAACAAGTACAAAAAACACAGTAATTACCAAATATTTACTAAAAACAATCATTTTGGTATAAAAAAGGTCAATAAAAATATAAAAAGGATGTGGCAAAGAGTGTAAAAACACTGCCACATCAAACTCCCCCACACTTAAAACCTTGTTTTTCCTCGAACAAGTACATGCTTTTGACTTTAAAACAGAAATATGAATTGTGAATTTCAGCTCAAAAAGTGCATGATTGAACTTTAATATCCAGAAGAGCAGAACCAAACAATGGGTTAGGTTTTTCAAAGGTGTTCAAAAAATTTGTCCTGTCTAGCTTCAAATACTCACTAGAAGTCAAAAACCTCACAAATTCATATACTGTCAAGTATGTCACGCCTCCTATGTGTAATCATTAACCATCCTACTTCACCTTCCAATTCAAGTACTGATTCAAGTAGTGTTGACAGGTTAGAAGAAGTGTAACTCAAAAACTTAACCAAGGGCACCTTCTATTCTCACCTTCCCCCAGGTTCCAAGAATTAAAATCCATTAAATTGATCACTTTATTGATTCAACTCAAATGAAAATTAACCAAGTCAATTGCTCCCTTCTTCATCTGGGTTCAAAATTCCCCTCACCTTAATGAGTTCATTTTTGACAAGGGCACTTTATTTCACTTTTTCCCAGCCATATTCCATATTCATAGCACTGTACATAGCACTTATTAAGATTGAAATTGGCTTGATTTATTCACAGAAACGCACCCAATGCACCTTGTCTCAGATACTCACTGTGGGATCCCATTTACCCATTTTACTCCAGTTACAAAGGACTTAATTAATAATCATTCAATTTGACTTCCTAAAGTGATTGAATATTATATTAAAAAAAATTTATTCCCCTGGGTTCCAGTGAGAACTTCTAGTTACTCCAAGTCATGATCCTTACTCCACAAAAACTATCATGTCACACTCTCATCCTCAGTTCCTAAATAGACAGATCCATAGAGACAGTGAACAATTTCACTTAGCAATCATTCATACTTAAAAGTTTCTGACTAAGTGTCACTCTCAAGTTCTAGCAACAATTATCCACTAAACAAGACATAATTGAAGTACCAGTGGACATCCAATGACCATCATATGATGAAAGAATTTGAAAATTTTTGAAGGAATTTTGAACCAAATTTTTTGAAAAAATTTGACCATTTTTTTTAAAAAAACAAACACAAACTTGGGTTCAAGAAGGGGGAATTTGACATGACACTAGAATGACTCTTCTCCCCCACACTTAAAACCCAACATTGTCCCCAATGTTGACTCTAAAGGTGTAAGATAGTTAAAGTTAAAAATAGATAGAAATTTTAGTTGAAAAAAGATATGTAGGGGTATCAATGAAGTTCAAAAATTGTCTTTGCCACACAAAAAGTAAAAGAAAATAAAAACAAAAACAAAATAAAAACAGAAGACCCCGACCCCACCAATCATCACCAGCAACCAAGTGTATTTCTATTTCTAAAATGTACATGCTTTGAATCATTTTGATCAGACAAAAGGTTTTAACAATTTACTTCAAATATTAGCATGTTTAGCAATGATGTGCAACAACAGCATAATGAAAATAAAAGTAGTGGGTGCAAACATGTTTCACAAATCAGTTCAAAATAATTTTTCAACTCTTTAGATATTAGCAGTTAACATCCAAGAAAGAAAATACAGTCATTACTCATAGATTGGGAGGAAGTCCCCCACACTTAGTTCACAATAGCACACAAAATGAATAAGCAGTTTGAAACAACTTGTAGAAGTAAAACAGTACTTCCCTGACTAGAAGTTTTAATTCATTTTTTTAATGTCTCCCTTTATTTTCCATATGAATGAACTCTAGCTTCTCCAGTTTGGCACCAACATGATGAAACAAATTAACATTAGTGTTGAAGATTTTAAAGATCAAATAAAAAGCAACCACAGAGTATGAGTTAGGGAGTTTTATCCATTAATCTAGTGAGCTGGCCCTATGATACTTGAATAATAGCCACATGGAATCTATTGCCTGTTTATTTTCCTAAGAAAACAACACTCAAATTAAAAACAACATGCAAAAAGAAACTAAAGAAAGAAATGAAAAGGGATAATCCTGGGATAACCCCCCAGGGGGTGCTGTAGTTTGACTGTCCATAGCTGGACAGTCCTCATATCAACCCCAGTCGGATGGTGGATTAAGCTTCTTGCTCAAGAATCACCAGGTGTGATTCTTTCCAACTTCATTCACTTTCCATTCTTGGAATACCCCATGTGCAGCTTCAACCAAATTCCCCTCATGGGTAGTAAAGTACTTCTTGTTGAATGGTAGAGGGAAATACAAAAGGAAGGGGTATTGTCCCTCTTCTGCATCTTGAGGCTGAGGATGCACAAGTTGTGATGTTGGAAAACTTGGACATGACTTGTATTTTGGTTCATTCCAATAAATTATTTTATCTTGAGAAACAATGAATTTGTCAACATCCACTTGTAAACTAGTTCACATCTCCAGAAATTCCTTTTCAAAAATAACTCCCAAATTGGAAGTGTCATTCAGAATTGGAAGTTCCATAAACTCTTCACCAGGTTCAAACTCAACTTCCTCACTCTCTAAAAAAACACAAATATGTATAAAATCTTCAATACCTACACAGGGAGAAACACAATTAAAATCTGGTTCGATGTAATCCAAGTTGAATAAAAAAATAGATTCTTCCATAAAATTGTCAACTCCCTTTATCAATGATGCTTGTTCCTCCTCGTGATGGAATAGTGATCCTGGGAGAGGGTCCAAGGCAAGAGAGAGGTAATCAACCTCCTCTAGCCTCTTTTCAAAACACACCACCTCACTTGTTGAGTCTTCTAAGGAGAATGATATAATGTCATGTGCTGGCTCCACCTGTTGAAGCATTGAGAAATCATTAAAACAATTATTACAAGAAAAATCATTAGAATGGAAATCAGGGAAAGAATGATCATCAAAGAAATGTCCAGAATCATGAATCATTGACAGTTCTGTCTCCTGCCATCCCTTTAAAACAACCTCAAAAATTGGTTCTGGAATTTCCAGCTTTGACTCCAGGAACGAATCCATATCAATGTTGGGAAACTCCAACTTTTTACTTCTTTTGTTTCTTTTCTCTTTCCTTCTCAACTGTTTTCCAGAATCTTGGGCGTCAATGGGAGGTGGTGGTACTGCACTGTCGTCCTGGTATCCCTTGACCTTATCCATGGATAGTTGCATCAATTGCATGATCTCATGAGAATGAACTGTCTCCTCATCAGTAAGCTCTCGATGTTGTCTTTCATGCATCCAACTTTGAAACTTAGCAATATCCTCCTCAAGCTCTTGAACCGGGTCAAATAGTGACATTATATTAGATTCGTTAGAATTCATCACTGAGTATGAGTGTGTGTTTTTTATGGTTTTTTTTGTGTTTTTTTATGTTTTTTTATGTTTTAAAATAAAATAAAAATTGGAAAAACCACTGAGACACTCGTTGCTTCCCTGAAAATGGCGCCAAAATCTGACAGTCGTCCTTGTCACGAGGACGGTCAAGTTTACATTTATAAAGACCCAAAATATATCATAGTGGCTAACCTCGGGGTCGCTCTCAAGGAAGCAGTGTCGAGAGCCCTAGTGGTTTGTTCCGAAAATCTTTTTGTATTTTTCTTTACTTTGAAAACATAAAAACACACTACTAAGGAATCACTAATCAGTGCTGAAGAGCATAGTGGATGTGGAATAGTGATTAACAAATGAGAAACAGAGATGGAGGAAAGAGGGTCGTCGGTGGCTTCGTTTGCGGCGATGCGAGGCGGCGAGGTGAGCCAGCGGGAATGGGAGGTGATGTCGGCTCGTGGAGACGGGGTGAGGTAGAATTTGTGGAAGAGGGGGGGAGCGGTTTGGTGCTGGTTTGTGCGAGCAGAGGGGAGCGTCTTGGAAGATGGAGGCAGGGTCGCTTGTGCTGTGCGGGTGTTTCAGCGGGGGGGGGGGCGAGGAAAGAGAGTCTCCTGGTGTGGCGGCCTAGGGTTTAAGTGCAAAAGGAATGTGTGGATGCGGCTGTGGATGGATCAGGTACGGGTAGACGTCGCGCGGAGGCGAGGTGAGGCGGCTTCAGGTGTTTCAGCGGCGGGTTGTAGCGATGGAGCAAGGGGGTTTGCGATGCGACGGTTCAGAGGGAGTGATGTGGCAGCTCCGGGGAGGTCTGGCCGAGGTAAGAATCAGGGTTCTCAAATCTGGTTGGTGTTTGGATGAATTTAGGTTCTTGATTAGATCTATTGTTCTTCTATCTTTGAATCTGGAGAAACTGTGCTGGAACGATTCTGCTTCTTTGTGTTTGAGTTGTTCAATTTGTTGCGGTTGTTTCCGTGTTTTTATACTGTGTTGTTGGTGCTGGAATGGTGCGTGGATGAGGTGGGAGGGTGGTGGGAGAAGAGGTGGAGCGGGAGGGTCCGTGAATGGAGATGGAGGTGCCACCATTAAGTACCGGTGTAAATGGGAAACAGTGAGACATATATGGGGGAGTGGCACCGTGAAGGATGCTCATGGTCTCACCGTGAGGTGGGACATCAAAGCGATACAATGCCACTGTTTTGATGGGATGCGGTGAGACAGTAGGAGGTGGGCACCGTGAGTGTCACGGTCTCACCATGAGACATTCAGGAGTGGAAAGGCGGTGGTTGAGACACCGTGAGTGTCACGGTGAGACCGTGAGGAGGAACCGGTGGCAGGAGGAGGCAGATTACGGTGGCACCGTAATGGACCCTCACGGTTACTGTGAGATATCACGTGAGGCACCGTGAGTGTTGGTGAACTGGTGGTAAAGTCACCGTGGGTGTTTCTCATGGTCTCACCGTGACCGTGAAGAAATCGCGACACCTGCAAAACAAACACAACAATTAAATTAATTAAAATGAGATAATTTATTAAAACTAAAAAAAGATTAATCAATTAATAAATTAAATTAAAAACTAAATAAATGAAACAAAATGAAATAATAAAATTAATTTTGATTTATTTAAAAGAATGAATTTATTAAAAAATTATAAACAAACTTAATTTAAAACAAACTAACGATACTTTCTTAAATTAATCAACCAATTAAGTAACCGATAAACTAAAGAGTTCATTAACTTAAAGAATATACTTATTAATTGAATAAAATTAAATTGTTAAAACTAGTTAAATTATCGAAGACCAAAAACTAAACTGAGTTATTTATTTACAATTTAAAGAATAAAGAATTAATTAATTTAATTAATGGATTAATAAACTAACTAGAATGAAAAATTATAAAAATAAAAGAATAAATAAATAAAGGTCTAATTCCCAAGACTAAATAAATTTAAGAATTATTTAAAAAGACACAAATGACTAATAAAAACAACTTATTTAAACAAAAATTGATTATTTTACACAACAAGTATAGAAACACAGTAATTACCAAATATTTACAAAAAAATCATTTTGGTATAAAAAAGGTCAATAAAAATATAAAAATGATGTGGAAAAGAGTGTAAAAACACTGCCACATTAGTCCATTTCACCATTTAATTGTAATAACTCCTATGGTTTAAGAACTTTATTACAAAGTCTTCAGTTATGCCCCAATAAGAATCACTGATTCAGTCAACACATTTATTAAGTTTGATTTCTGAGTAATATTGTCTTGGATAAACTGTCATTTTTCATAAAGTCTTGGGAAAATAAGGGATAATGCCTTACATCATTTTCAAATAATGAACAATGTAGTCAAATCCCTTTTGTGTAATTATTCCAGCTGAGTTTGATAGATCTAGATCAGGCTGAGGAGGATTTGTCTGACTAGTTCCAACATCATTTATCTTTCCCATTATTCTTATCCACATCTAATAATTCCTTATTAGATTTTAAATATTTCTTAGAAAAAACTATATCATCATTTATCTCCATTATATCCACATCATTGGTGTCTATTTTATCATAAGTTTTAGTCAATGAATTTTTATCTTCCTGATCTTTGTTAAATGATGACTCTACTTCTTCTGTTGATGAGGATTCTTCCTAATAACTTTATGACTTCTCATCTTTATCATATTTTGAGGGAAAAATTAGGGATAATGTTGATTACAATGGACATAATTGGATTAATAATAATATTATATAACAAATTTTACTTTGAAACCATTTTAAAATAAAATGGAATTTTATAAATCCATGAAAAAATATAATTTTCAATAAATATTAGTAATTTCACTATTCACTAGAAAATAAATATTTTTATAACCAACATAAGATAATTTTGATTAAGTGATTTCAAAAATGATATCCTTTTCATCAAATGTAATTTCTAAAATTTCCATAAATTAATTATAATATTCAATCAAAAAATTAACAATTCCCATTTTAAAAGAAAATGTATTTTTGAAGAATAAAATGACTAATAGAAATTGAGTTCTTATTTCCTAATAATTAATTAATAATTTTTTATTGAGTAAAAACTTTATATATATTTCAAAATTTGGTAAATCTTATTCATACCCTTCAATTCAACAACTACACAATAACTGCTACATAATAATATTTCAATAGTACAATGTCATTTTTTTAAAATCAGTGTTACATGTAAAGAAAACTATCAAAGAAATAAAAATTATTTGTATATAATTATATCATAAAATCTCTAGTCATTACAATTACTTTCATTGTCACATTGTATACATCTCTCAAAAAAATGTGTCCTCAAACAGAGGAGGGGGCGGAGAGAATGAGCAGGATTCCTTACACATCAATGTTAGGATTTGTCATGTATGTTATGTTATCTACGAAGATTGATGTTTCCTACACATTGAGCATTATAACGATGGAAAATTTCTTTAATATAAAAAATATTATTTTATATTGACTATTTTATTATGATCACAAAAAAATACTAATACATTTCATAAGGACATTACACATCATGCATAATTATGGACTAGTACAAGTTGGAATTGTAAAGGGATGTGGACTTGGAAGAATAGTAAATTCAGTATAAAATAATCCATAGGCTTTAATTCTACCAAGAATATCACCCATTCCATAAATTTCATAAAAATTAATAGAATCATTAGGAAAACAAATGACATTATCAATGGATGTGTAAGAACCTTTATAAGTGAAGTAATGAATGATGAAGAGAGGATGATGGTGTATTTATAGGGAAATATGGTCATTCATCATAAGTAATATTGGATAATATGGATGGCGGAAATTATGACCATTAATCAATAATATAGTTGGTTATTATTTTTGTTGGTTATGTAGATGCATTTAAGTGATCGTCAAGATTATTTTATGATATAATCAAAATAGGCTATTTTGATAGAAATATTTTTAGGTTAATTTTATAAGTTTTAAATAAAAGTTATTTCTACTAAATAATCTTATAAAACTCTTTTTAAATGATAATATATGTTAATTAAGTCTTAAGTAATTTTTCCAGTGGCCAAACAATTTTCTAGGTCATAAAAACTATTAATTTTCAACCAAGAAGGATTTTTTAATTTTAAATTCTAAATTCTCATATTTAGATAATTATTTTGATAAAATAAATATTTTTTTAATAATTCAATTGAAATTTTATTAGGGTGAATTTATGGTAATTTTATAAAAATGTTGATTTTTGGGTTAATAAGAGAAAATACCATTTTTTATGAAATATAATAACTCTTATGATATAATTAGAATACGATCATGATTTAAAATTTATTAATCCTTATTATTTATCAAAAATTATTTAATTAATAACATAATACATAATTCATTACATTTATAAACACATGCATAGCATTTTGAAAACCACAACTTTTTCTTTTCCAAAAAAACTATTTTTATGAATTATATGTGTTTCAAAATTCAAAATGACAACATTAAATTGGTGTTTTAGGTTTGGAAGATCCTTAAACATAATTTCCAAAATTAATTATCAACAAAATTATTCTAAATAAATTCAACCCAAAATTAGTTAGCTTTGAATACAAAATAATCAGTATTTAATCACTTAAAATCACCCCTCCTCAACTATAAATACCCACCATTCCAACCTCACTCTCCACACCAAAGACATTTATAATGAGTACACTTTCAATTGCCATATAAATAGTCTCTCCAAGGTGGTTATAAGTTTTTTTGGAGTATACCTCTTGCTTTAAAAAGTTTCCTTCCAATGTAAGGGATTTCTTCCTCCATTTTTTCAATTCAAGTACTTATTTCGTATAAGTATTTTTATTCCCAATTTATTGTATTGAAATGTGTTTATAAAAACATCCATAATTGAATTTATGATGTTTTTTTAGTGAGAGTTTTATTTTCCCTCTCATTAAACCCATTCCAATACTCATTTGTATACCATTTGTAAAGCCAAAATAAACCCTTGATTTTTCGAGCAGTATTATCAATCCATGAATACCCAACTCCATTTTCATTTAAGGGTATTCATTATAATGTATATTTCAAATATTTATTGGATAAATCCATTTATCAAACCCACATTCCCTAATATTGGGTTATTTTTTTTAAAGAGGTCTAGTCTGAAGCAGAGCTTCCGACCATTTATTAAAAGAGTGAAAGAGAGTACAAGAAACGGATAATGGGGTCATACAACCATAAATGACCTCATACAGAAAAACTAGAAATCATAATATGACATATCATTCCCATAATCAGAATCTCTATCTTCCCACTCAGATTGATACTTTTCTGAATTAAAAGTCTTCAGGTAGTTTGTTTCAACCTTTCTTGGTATCTTTGAAGATGCTCTAGTAGACACGTTCCTAGGAGTCTGAGAGCAGTCCTTGCGGGGTCTCCTCTTTGAAGGAATAGAGGAAATATCTTCGCCATCAGTCATTCTTGCATCGCCACTTAGGACAACATCCTTGAAAGAGATAGATCCACCACTGCCCGGACTAGTGAATCTAGCCTTCCCCCCTTCATCATCAGAAAAATTTCCCCATTTACCAGTAACTGGGGAAGAATGAAAAAGCTTCTGGACTTCCTATTGATAATCAACATTTTGTTGAACATCATTGTGTTTAGTGTCATCCACCAAAGCGGGCACAAGATTCGATGCTGAAGGTTCGATCGCTTTGCCCTTAAAAGACACTTGAGATACAGGATTCTCCGAAGTCAAAGCATCAACAACAATATGTGTTGGCTCTTTAGGACAGTCACTGTCCTTGTCAGTAGACTTGGACAAAGATGAGTCTTTTGTAGTTGCCTTTCATCGGAAAAGGTTAGAGGGGTGGCCTCTCATCCCACACTCCTTACAAGAAGCATTCTTTCAGCATACCTCCAAAGAGTGTCCAATAATCATACATTCAGTGCAGTAGAGAGGCTTTTTCTCATATTCAACATCAATTAAAATGTTATCTGAGGGAGTGGAGAGTGTTACCTTTTCAATAAGAGTGGAGCTTAGATCAACTTCCACCAACATCCTAGAGAAGTTCCCATATTTGACATATTCAGTTTCCTTATCAATCTTGATGGGGGACCCTATTGTCGTGTCAATGTCATGAAAAACACTCAAATGCCAAAGGATACAATTGAGTCTATATAGACGAACCTAGACTTGAGGAAAATCATTTTTGGCTTGCGAGACATTAAAATCCAAAGACCAATGATGCAGATGAAGCCACCCAGGTTTTAGAAATAGAGAACCAAAGCTCAAAGCAAGAAGCTTTAAGTCGTCTGATGGAAACAAGCAATGAAAAAATCCTCAACCAAGTGAGATACATTTCCAGCTAGCAAAACCCCATAGCATCAAAATTCTACTAACCAAGTCCTCAAGTTTCCAAGGTTGCGTACCTTTGGGTAAAACAATGAGAGCAATTAAAGAGTGTTTTCCCATCGTCAATCTCTCAGCAAGAGCAGTGGTGTTGGCCTCTACATGTGCATATGAGCCCTTGCGAAGAATTATTCCATGATGAGATTCCTTGGAAGAAGGTAGTGAACGAGCCTCATTCGTTTTCTGCCCTGAAATTGAATCCTTCATCACATCAAAAAATGAACATGAACCAAATGGAACATCACCACGAATCCCCTTTAGTGATGCCCACTGTGAACCATCAATACCAGAATTCTTAAAAGTATTCTCTGCTTTGAACGAATCATAGTACAAATGCCTGCGATGAGTAGAAGAGGAAAAAATCCCAAACCTGTTGAAAACTCATATCTGGGGAATGGACCCTTCGATGCATCGCACCTAGCCGCATCAGTAGATCCGAGGTTCGAAACCCTCATCACATCAAATTTCGTTGCAGTAAATGACTTGGTTCCCAGAACCGTTGTCGCTATCAAAGATTCTTCCTTCGATCCGCTGACCTCAGATCTCCTAAAATATTGGGTTATAAATGATATGAACTTATGATTTTTGATCAATGTGGCACACATAATATTATATATATGAAGGGTTCACCCTGATAGTTCTCTAATGCATTGGGTAAATAATTAATATATAGATATGAAATGTTCATGATTCCTTGGAATAATACTTTGGTATTTATTTATTATGGCTTGGTCAAAATCCTGAGTAATATATTTTACAACATCTTAGTGATAATCTACGGTGATATGTTTATGAATGTCTCATTGTTTATGGTATCACCGCATTTCCTTATTATTCCACATATTTAAATGTTCATGTACTTACATTATTCATAATTTTATTATGTACATGGCCTTATGTTATGCTTCATGTATTGCCTATAATGTCCTCTTAGATTATTTATACCTTACTGGGCTTTATGCTCACCCCATTCATTTGATAAATGTCCCCATGGAATCCCATGTAGTGAGATGATCTAGGGTAGGAAAATAAGGAATCCTTTGAAGAGGATTTTATATTTGTTTTTTTTATTTATACAACATATCTCATATACTATGTACCTAGTTTCTAATAAACTAAACTGTAAAAATTACTTCAAAGTTATTAATGTAATATTTTTTAAGAAATTATGTTAAAATAAATATATTTAAAAGGTGGGTCTCCATAATAATAATAAGAAGATATCAAGTAGAGCATGGGGAGCTTCATTGTATGGAGTTAAATTATAATGATATGTACCTTACTAGTATGTTAATTTTTTGGTTTTGGTGTCGGAGGTGCTTGAATGAGTCCTAGAGCAGTCCTAGAGCAATTTGGATATTAAATTATATAAGTAGGTCGAATACATGATGTATAAATCTTACACACCATGTAAATGTGGTTCATGACTTGTGAAGGAAGGTTCATGGGGTGTTACACAATGTGTAGATTTTCAGGGTTAAATAATAAAAAGGTGATTCACTATCAACAAAACATAACCCTAACATTTACATGATGTGTAAATGGATTAGACACCATGGAAATCCCTTATGTAGTGTGTTTTAAAGGTTAAAGTACTTGGTTTTTTGTCAAACATTATACTCTCTCTCTTTCCAGGTGGCTAGCGGCACCCCTTTCAATCATTTTGAGATTCATTTTGATGGGGATTGGTTCTTGACATCTCGTCTTCAATCTGGGGATGATTTTTGGTTCCTAATGGTGCAGTTGTGGGTTGGAAGTGTTCTACTTCACCCTGAAGTGTGCAGTGAGTTGGAAATGTTTCTTTGATGTAGGGAATCCCTTATTTCTCATTATTGTGTATCAAGAATGGGTTTACTTTTTTATCTATGGGTTAAGGTTGTGTTGGATTAATAAAAAATAATGAATTTGTTAAATTAAAATTAAAGGGGGAAAAGGGGAATGGTTCTTCTATTTTTACAGCTTTTTTATTATTGTGATATTATTGATTGTACTAGATTTATGCCCTACTAAAATTTGTGGTCTTTGGGGGATTTTTTGGAATTGGATGATATGTGTTGTGATTTTTTTGACTGTTGTGATTTTTTTGATATCACCCAAATATGGAAATTGTATAACCAATCTTATTTTTCTAATAAAATGGTTGCCCTAGGATTATGGTTTGTGGGATAACACCCTTAAAATAATGTGTCATGTGATAAAATCCCCTTTTTAATATGTATAATAATCTTAATATGTTGTGATGTGTGGCCGCGCCAGTCGGACTGTGATGTGTAGTTTGTGTGTGGTTAGGTAATGTGGGGTTGTTGGTTTGTTTGGTCATTCTTTTGGGGAGTAGAGGTGTTTTTTTGTTCATTCTTTTGAGTCAGTGATGTGGGTTTTTTTGAATGATTTTGGGGTGGTGAAGTGGTGGTTTATTTATGCTAGATACCTGGGTAGTGATGGAATAAATAATTAGTTAATATTTTTTGACATGGCATGGATTGTTTGGTTAATGGGATGGAAATGGATAATGAATAAATAAATGATGAGTTGTGGGATTAAATTTTATTTATGATAAATAATGAAATTAATTGGATAGATAATGGGAATTTGTTGGCAATGTGAAATGGGGTTTTTGGATTGTTTTGTGGTGTTATGCATTTAGAGGTGGCATCAAAAGTGATGATGATGTGAGTTGGTTTTTGTTTCATTGTGAACTCATAGGTTGGGATTTTGTGTGGATATACATATATAATTGTATATTATTTGTTATTTATATGTGCACCTCACCCACATCGAGTAATATGTGATGACACACTCATAGTCATGCGGGGGGTATTTTCTTGACATCTGATAAGGAGGATAGATGGTTGGGCACCTGATATTTCCCATGCTATCTTCAACGCGAGGTAGGTATTTCACAAACTATAATGGATGTAGGTTTTTTAGTGATTTATATTGTAGTTGTGATATCCAAGGTTTTTTCGTGTGAGATGTGATATCCCTGGTGTTTTCAGGTGAGATATCATTGTGCTTGTGGGGTAGCTTCTGGTAGGGGTTATGCATGGTAGGAGGATGGAATGAGGTTGAAGTCCTACATGTTCATGATACCCTACTACTTTGGTTATGGAATTGTTTTTGTTATAGACCTAGTGTTTTCAGGCAAGGTGTGATGTGGTCGTTCTTGTGGGGTGGTGAGCCTAACTGTCTTCAGGTGAGGTGTGTTGTGATAGATATTTTGTGGAGGTGTGGTATTCAGAGGATATGGGAGTTCATAATGTATGATGTTGGGGTGTGAGAGTGTAATAAAAGTTAGAAACTAGTGCGGGGTACCCTTATCAATGTTATTCTTATTATATTATATAGCATAGCTTATGTTATTTGGTGAGCGTGCCTTGTTGAGGTTGGGATAGATAGTTGACCTGTTTAGGTGTCGTTGGTTCTAATATTTTATCACATGTGAATTAGTATGCTCTATTCACATGTGAATGAGATATTTTGGTTTTCCTACTAAGTATACTTGTATGATCACCCTACATATATAATTTTTTTAGGTTTCTAGATGAATTACATGGACCATGTTGTACATTAATAGCCCAGACCTTAGGATAGTTTTTATGTCGATAATTTATCTTTTCTTTTGGGTATTTTCATTAGATAACTTTATATATATTGGTTTTATTTATAAATTCATGTGGGATGGTTTTGGTTTCTTTTATATTATGTCATGGCATTTTTTGTGGATGTTTCATCTTATCTCTTGATCTCTTTTACATTATAGAGGGTAATGCCTCCCACACATGATATTTTTATGCCCTTGGTTCTACTTTCCAACCTAGGTCCTACTGGAGGCAGGAATTAGGATTCATTATCTCTCTCCCATCATTATTGAATCTTTTGTGGGAGGGGATGATAAAGTTTTATCATAGAATAAGAGATAAGGTTTATCTTTTTTGTGAGAGGTTTAAACTAGTGAAAGATCAACAAAAGTCTTTTGTCGGTCGTAGGAGAAGACCCTTGGAGTTTGAGTTTGGGGACTATGTGTTCTTAAAGGATTCCCCTCAACATGGGAATCAGATTTTTGGTAGGGAAGATTAATATTTTTCCTAGGTTCATTGGTCCCTTTGAGGTGTTGGGGTGAGTTGGTGAGGTGGTGTATTGGTTAGTATTACCATCGAATCTTGATAGGATCCACAATGCCTTCCACATCTTTTAGCTTTCTTGGTATCTTCATGATGAATCTCATGTCATTTTCTCGAGAGATTTGGATATCAAGTATGATGTGATGTTCGTGGAGCATCCACTAGAGATCTAGTACCACCAATAGAAGGCATTGCATGGACAAACTATTCCTTTGGTTTGTGTGATGCAGAGGAATGGTAGTCCAGAGGAGAGTTCATGGGTGTGAGATATGCAGATGTGTGGCTAGTACCTAGACCTATTTTTTGTTTTTTTTTCTATATTTTTGTATGTTTGAGATGTTTGAGACCTTGTTGTTTTATCTGATAAGTTTTTTCACTTTTTTATGATGTATGATGTGTGATAAATTCCTGACATATGAAAATGGGATGACCTGATTCTTAATCGTGATTCTTTAACTCTAATGCAATTAAACTCATGTAGGTGAGTATGTTCCACCTAGAGAGGATATTATCTTGACATGGAGGATGAAATTTTCTAATTCATGTGTTTGGTATGGTGTGTTTCATTGGTTTTAGTGGTTGTTGTTTTGGACTGGATAGATGATGGATGGTTATAGTGATGTGATTATGTAAGAGGATTCAGTTACGGTTGTGCAGGGATGAGGTTGTGCAATAAATCGTGTGGCCATTTGGTTTGGTGTATTTGGTTAGTAGTAGTTTTGAGGTATTATGAGGTCCTTGAGAGGTATCTTGTGGGGTGGTTATTCAGAACCCCCTTCACTTCTAGGCTTGGTTTTGGTTTCTTGAGAGAAATAATCATTTGAGAGGTATTTGATGTAAGGTTATGTATCATCCTGGTCTATTTCTTTTGCATTTTTTGTGTTAGAGGTGCTTGGATGTGGCCTAGAGAAGGCCTGGGAAAGTTTGGATTTTAAATGATGGAAGTAGGGTGAATACACAACATGTAAAGCTTTCACATTGTGTAAGTTTGGTTCACGTCTTTTGAACATAGGTTCATGGGGTGTTACATGATGTGTATATTTTCAGGGTTAAATAACAAAATGGGGGTGTTTTTTCTGTAGCAACTGAACCCCAATATTTACACGATGTGTAAATGGATTACACACCATGTAATTCCCCTGTACAGTTCATTTTAAAGGTTAAAATGCTCATGTTTTTTCCAAACCCTACGCTCTCTCTTGTCCAGGCATCCAGAAACTCCCCTTTCAAGCATTTTTAGATACCTTTTTATGGGTATTGTTTCATGTATTCTTGTCTCCAATCTATGGTTGATCTGTGGTTCCTCTTGGTATAGTTGTGGGTTACGGGTGTTCTTCTTCACCCTATGGTGTTCAGTGAATCAAAAAGCCTTATTTGAGTTAGTGAATCCCTATTTTTATTTATTCTATATCATGTGGGAGAGTTTTACTTTTATTTATCTGTGGGTTATGGTTGTGTTGGATTAATTAAAGATAAAGAATTGGTAAAATTTATATTAAGGGGAAAATGGGGAATGCTTCACATGTTTTTATAGCTTTGTAATTATTGTGATATTTTGGATTGTATAGGCTAGAAGATCCTTTTAAAATTGTGGCCATTGGGGGATTTTTTTACACTGGATGATATGTGTTGCGATTCTTGTGACTAATGTGATTGTTGTGATATCACCCAAATATGGAAATTGGATAACCAATTTAATAAAATGGTTTCCCTAGTATTATAGTTTGTGTGATAATGCCTCTAAAATAAAGTGGAATGTGATAAAATCACCTTTGTAAATATGTAAAATGATCCTGATGTGTTTTGATATGTGGACACACTTGTAGGGAAGCGATGTGAAATTGATGTGTGGTTGGGTCATGTGGGGATAGTGGTTTTTTTATCCATGATTTTGGGGTGGTGATGTGGTTTTTTTGGTTGGTATTTTGGGGTGGTGAGGTTTTTTGTTTGGCCATGATTTTTGGGTGGAGAGGTGGTTTGTTTTTCCATGACTTTGGGGTGGCGAGGTGGTCCTTTTGGTTATGATTTTGGGGAAATGGGGTGGGGGTTTCTTTGTTCTAGATACCTGGGTAGTGAGATATTAAATAATTGTTTAATATTGTTTTAAATTACAAGGTTTAGTTTGGTTGATGGGATGGAAATGGATAATGAATAAATAAATGATGGGTTGTGTGGCTAAATGTGGTTGATGCTAAATAATGAAATGAATTTTTTGGATAATGTGAATTGGTTGGGAATGTGAAATGGGGTTTTTGGATTTGTGTGTGGTGTTATGAATATATATGTGGATGTAAAGTGATGATTTTGTGAGTTGGTTAGAGTTTGGTTGTGAACTCATAGGTTTGACTTTTTTGTGGATATACATACATACCTGTATATTATTTATTGTTTCTATACACACCCTACCCATGTCGAGCACTATGTACTGACACCTGCATAGTCAAATGGGGGTGTTTTTTCCGGCATATGTTGAGGATGAAGAATGGATGGGTACCCACTAATTCTGACTCTCTCTTCTGAGTTAGGTATGTATTTCACAAGTTGTGATGGTTGGAGGTTTGATAGTTAATTAGATGGTGGTTGTGATAACCCATATGTTTTTGGGTGATATGTGATAGCCCATGAGTTTTCATGTGAGATATGACTATTCTTATGGTGTGGATTTTGGTGGGGATAGTTCTTGATAGGATAAGGGTGTGAGGTTAATGTCCTACTAGTTCATGATACACTACTACATTGGTTATGACAGTGGTTTTGTTGTGGCCCAGGTGTTTTCGGGTGATGTTACACCCCAACCCCAGAAGCTTAGAGCTGGTGCATTACCTATTACATTGGAATGCTTAAAATTAAATAAATACTGAATGAATGATCAATTTAGTAGTCTTGAAGAAACTAGATACATACATGGAACTCATATTACAATGAGAAAGATGAAAAAATAGAATACATAAGAAAAACTAATAAATTGCATCCACAGAAACTCAATAAATGATCTCCTATTCCTAACCTATTAAAGGTAAAAAAAAATGAAAGGGGTGAGATCAAATTCTCAGTAAGGGTTACAAATAGAATAAGCATGAATCAACAATAACTAAATTATTAACAAATTGGCATAGTCAATATGGAATGGTGAATAAATGAAAAATACACACCATTAATAAACTGAGAATTAAACTGCATCCATAGATTTTGTCATAGTGAAAACCTCATGGATAGTAATAATATAAAATGAATAAATATAATTTTTATTATTTGGATATCATGTATCAGGAACATGATACCACTATACCGTTGAAACGGTTTATGTCTGTGGTTAGAAACCCGTCTGATTTTTGGAAACAAACTTGAAGGGTTTGTTGCCAACTGATTTGTCTCATGAGACCTATCGATGCATCGAGGGGATATAGAGGGCCCCTAACATCACATAATTTCCAAATCATTATTTATACATATATTTAATACAAATATCCGTATAGAGTAAAGAATACAGATTCATCAATATTTTCCTAGTTAAAACAACTTTCCAAATAAACACCATATGTGAAATGGTATACGGCTTAAGAAAATAATCATATCCATGAAACCAGAATATGGAAATATAATATATTTAAATTTTCAAATGAAAAATGATCCCAAATTGGTAGTAGTTACATCACATAAGGATGATTAGGTGCACAATACCAAGTAAATCTCAATGAAATGGAAATCGAGACAAAGTCCCTTACAACAATGTAATCAATCGAATCATATGACCAAAATTTAATAATCATAAAATGAATCATTGAATAACATGAATATAAATAGAGTCATTATATTATAAAATAAATGTCAATACAACTACACCTCATATAATAAATAAGTGGCGAACAATGTAAATATCACGGAAATTAAAGTGAGAAGACTAACCCCTTACAAATATTTCGGCATGGTAATGAGTGTTCATGTGAGGTATTAATGGGCGGTAAAGGTGTATACCATAATTTATATATCATAAGGATGGTTTGGGGGAGGTGATAAAACATAACCCATCATTAGGAATTAAAAATAAAAGGACACAACATAGGGGGATTCTTGAATAATAAGTGAAAGAGGGGATCCCTTACCTTATGCTCTAATGAGATCTTGATTGTTCTTAAAAACCAGAATAATAAAATTAAAATTCATTAATTAATAATTTCATAACCTCATAAACATGTAATTGACATGGTATAACCTTATTAGGTTCATTTATTTCCTCTTTATGGGTTTAATAAATTCAATTTTATTGTTTTGGATGCATTTTCTTCCTTAGTTTTCATGACCGATTTACTTGTATTCATGAATGGAAGTTTATATAAAATGTGGTTAAATATCCAGAATTGTAAATATATATTATTAGTGAAATTATAAATGATATTATAATGATTTTGGGTAATATACTTTAGGATTATTTATTAGTTAAAATTTATTGATAAATTTTTTGATTAACTTTGTGGTTTTGTGCATAATGAACTTGTTTTGTATTATTATTTTGTATTATGAGTGTGTAAGGATTCCAAAACATTAAATAAGTTAAAATAAATATATTATTACCTAGTTCAACCGTTACAAAGGAATCATTACCAGTCTTGAAGATAGTAATAGAAATTGAAAACTCGTCGCCCTTGAATGTAATAAATTAACATATCTCAGATGGTATTTTCATTTTTAGTGTAAGAGGTGGGGGAAAAGGACGAATGATGATGAAATGCTCCATTGGAATAATAAAATTCCAGTACATGTAAGGTACTATAATTATCATAGAACTTGGATGTTGTTAGGTGAGTAGAGAGAAACAAAATAATGGATATTGTATAAGAATTTGAAGGAAAAGAGAAGAGAAGTTCACCTCTTGAGTACTCCTCCTTGAGAATCTCCTTAAGTCCTTTTTTTGTCCTTTTGGTGAGACAAGAAGTTCTTGGACATGGGGGGAGATTAGGGATATATTTGACCATAATTTAGGCAAGGGTTGAAGCTTGAGTGGTGTGGGAGGAAGAGGAGTGAGGGGTGGTTTATATAGTGGAGGGGAGGAGGGATTTTACATTATTTTAATTATTATTTTAATATTTTTGCTCAATACTATGAATAGTATTGATTAATGTGATCCAAAATAGTAAAAATGGCATGTGAGTTTGAACCAAGTGGGCTTACATCAGCCTTGCATCACCTATGATGCAACAAATCAAGTATTTATCATTTATCGTAATTTATCATATTTTAATTTTCATCAAAAATTCAAGTATTTCAGAAAAATACTAAAAATTATCTTAACCATTTTTCAACGTGTAGAATCCAAAAATGAACTCCATTTTTCAAAAAATAATTTTCTTAATTTGATAAATTAAATTTTTAATTAAAAACATTATTTAATCGAAAAATACCAACACCTAAAATATTCATCTTCATTTTCAAGGTGCCTAAATTTTATTTATACATTCATGAGTAAGGTTACCATTCATAAGGGTCATATTACTGTTCATAAGGGTAGGATACTATTCATAAGTGTATGTTACTATTAATAAGGGTAAGTTACTATTCACTGAAAATTAACTTGATTCTATCAGACTCTAAATATCACCCTGATTGAAACTGTGTATGTCCATTATTCAAAATTAAAAACACAAAAGTGAAAATTTTATATTTAATGGCTAGGTTATAACTCTCTCCTAAATAACTAAGTGTTGTTTCAATAAAAATTAGTGATTTATGAAATATAGGCTATGAATATAATGTATTAAATAGAAACATACCATAAAATTTTTGGGGTGTTATATTATTCCCACCTTTCGAAATTGCGCCCTTGAAATTTTTCATGTATATTTCTCTCTAAAACGATGTGGGTGGTTTTTCTTCATAACATCCTCAAGTTACCACATTGCTTCCTCTAAATTATGGTTTCTCCAAATAACCTTTACTAAATGAGTTTTCTAACTTCTCAATACCCGCTCCCTTGTGTCAAGAATCTCGATAGTATCTTCACAGTATGACAAATCAGGTTCCAGTTCTATTTCTTTATAGGAGAGTACATGCATTAGGTCTGGAATGTATTTCTTCAACAATGACACGTGGAACATATTATGAACTTTGGAGAGACATGGTGGCATTTCTAAATGGTAAGCTATAGCTCCGATCCTTTCCAAAATTTCAAACGGTCTGATGTACCTGGGGCTCAGCTTCCCTTTCTTACTGAACCTTAAGACAACCTTCCATGGAGATAATTTTAGAAAGATATAATCTCCTACTTGAAATTCCAAATCCTTTCTCCGGTTTTCAGGATAACTTTTTTTCCTACTTTAAGCTTCTTTAATATGGGCCGGAATTTTCTTTACCTTTTCTATTGTCTCTTCGATAAGTTCTAGTCCTAAAAGTTTTCTCTCGCTAACTTCATCCCAACAAGTTGGAGTTCAACACCTCTTACCATATAATTCTTCATATGGCACCATTTTAATGCTAGAATGGAAGCTATTATTATAGAAAAACTCCACCAAAGGAAAGTATTGATCCCAGATACCTTTAAAGTCAAGAGAGAATGATCTCAAAATATCTTCTAATGTTTGAATAGTCCTTTTAGACAGTCCATCGGTTTGGGGGTGATAAGCAGTACTCATTTGAAGATCAATATTCTAAGCCTTTAGGATAATTTTCTAGAATTTTGATGCAAAATGGGGATCTCGATTAGACATAATCGATAGAGGTTCACCATGAAGTTTTAAAACTTCATTAATATAAAGTCTTTCTAGGTGATCAAGTGGTAAATCCTCTCTTATAGCAATAAAATGTGCTAATTTTGTGAGACAATCAAAAATTACCCATATTGCATCATTCCTTCTTGGATTCCTTGGTAGTCATATGAAAAAATCAGTCATAATTTCATCCCACTTCCACATAGAAATAGGTAGATGTTGCATCACCCCTATAGGATGTTGTCTCTTCGCCTTCACTTGTTGACAAACTAGACACTTTGACACATAGTCACCAATTTCTTGCTTCATATTATCCCAGCAAAAATGTTCCTTCAGATCTCTATACATCTTTGTTCTACCCAGGTGTATAGAGAAATTTTATCTATGAGCATCGTCTAATAGTTCCCTTTTTAGATCAGGTATTGATGGAACGTATAACGTCTTCCCAAATTTCATAAATCCTTCTTCATACATGATGTATACCAATCTACCATCCTTAAAAACATTAATTTTCTTGTGTAGATACTCATCATCAGATTGAGAGCTTTTTATCTTCTCTAGTAAAGAAGGTTTAGAAATCATTTGAAATAGGAAAGATTTTTCCCCTTTCTTTAACAATTCCCATATCTATCTTTAGTATATACATGAATATAGGATCTCTCTCAATCCTCATTTGGGTCAGAAGTCCATGATCTTTCTTGCTTAATGCATCTTCCACCTTATTTTACTTTACTGGGTGGTAGTGTATTGAACAATCATAATCTTTGAGTAACTCAAGCCATCTCCTTTGCCTCATGTTGAGTTCTTTCTATGTGAAAATGTATTTCAAACTCTTGTGATCTATATATATATCACATATTTCACCATAGAGATAATGTCTTCATATTTTGAAATAAAATATTATGGATACTAACTCAATATCATGAGTTTGGTAATTTTTCTCATGAGTTTTCAACTACCTTGATGCATAAGAAATAACTTTATCATTTTGAAAAAGGATGCAACCCAGTCCATTCTTTGATGCATCACTGTATATCATAAATCCATCATTTTCATATAGTAGAGTCAAAATTGGATCATTGAACAATATTCTTTTCAATTATTCAATGCATTATGTTCATTCTTTCATCCATAAAAACTTAACACCTTTACATGTGAGCTTGGTTAATGGGTTATCCAGTCATGTAAAATTTTGAACGAAACACCGATAGTAACCTGCTAATCCAATAAAATTGTATACCTTGGTTATATTCATTGGCATGGGCCATTCTTGGATTACCTTTGTCTCCATAGGATCAACTAGGATTCCATCCTCAGAGATAATATGGCCAAGAAAAGAAACCAATTGAATCTATAATTCAGACTTTCTAAACTTCCTATATAATTCATTTCTTCTAAGACTTTTCAGAAAAATCTTCATGTGATACTCATGGTATTTATAGCTTTTGGAGTATACAGTGATGTCATCAATAAATACCACAAAAAAAATCATCAAGATATTCCTTGAAAATTCTATTTATTAGTTCCATGAAAACAAAGGGTGCATTATTCAGTCCAAAAGACATCACTGTAAACTCATAATGCCCATATATGGTTCAGAACTCTGTCTTTGGAATATCTGCCTTCCTCACACATAGTTGATGATATCCAGATCAAAGTTTAATCTTATAAAAATATTACCCTCCATGAATTTGATCAAATAAATCATCAATTTTTGTTAGAGGATACTTGTTATTTATTGTAATAGCACTGATTTCCCTATAATCAATGCATAGACTCATGGGTCCATCTTTCTTCTTGAAAAAGAGAACAGGAGCTCCCCATGGAGAAACACTAGGTCAAATAAATCCTTTGTCACTCAATTCCTCTAGTTGTTTCTCTAGCTCCACTAATTCCACAGTGGTCATTCTATACGGATTCTTTGATATAGGTCTTGCACTAGGAATTAAATCAAAAGAGTACTCAACCTCCCACTCTAGAGGATGTCCAAGTAAATCCTCTGGAAATACGTCAATGTATTCTTGCACTATATGTACATCTTCAATTTGAAGACTTATTTCCTCACCCATAAATATTGGGTTCTCTTCCTCTCTAAGAATTTCATTCATTAGAGCAATTGGGGGTGGATCTAGATAAGAATTAGATGACAAGGTTTCTACTCTTAAAATTAGGGATTCTACACCAATTTCAAATATTATAACTTCCTTCTTATTATAATAAATCTTCACGCAATAATTTGACAGCCAATTCATACTGAGAATTATATCAAATTTAGTCATTCGTATGGTGAAAAGTTTTGAAACTAAAGAACGTTTATGTGTCATGAGGGGGACTGATTGACATGACTTTGTTGCAATGATACATCCCCTAAAAGTTTTGACTGACAACTCCTTTATTGAATCAAATTGGACATGTCTAATTTTCTTGGAAAACTAGAAATATATAAATGAATGCGATGATCCATAATCAAATAAAGTGTTGGTAAAGTTTGAGGAAACAATTAAAGTACCTACCCCCACATCATTAGAAACATCAACCTCTGTGGTTGTAATTGCATAATATTTCTCTTGATCTCGTGGCCTTTTTTGAGGAATGTTAACTTAGCACTTAGGAAACTCATTCACATAATGTCCCATATCTCTAAAATTGTAACATTGAATATCATTGACTTGTTTTTTCCCTTTCATTCATTATATTGATGACCCTTTTCTCCACACTTATAATAGATTCTCATTCCTTTCAAGCGTTTCCTAGGATTATTCTTTCCACAGTTATCGCATAATGGGAATTGCTACATTCCCTTGTTCTTATTGGGAGATTCACCTTTTCTATGGTTATCAGTGTACCACTTATTATCTTGATTTCCCTTGAACAAATTTGATCTAGTAAACTCGCTCTCTGTTTTGATGGAACTTAATACAATTCCATTATATGATAAAAAAATTAGAATCCAGTTACCTTTGAAAACTTGGATTAAGACCTTCAAAGAAATGATCAATATTATCTTCTAAGTCACATACATAATCTATGGAATACCTGGATAGCCTTGTGAAGGTAGAATCATACTCTGCAACACTATATTCTTCCCTTTTCTTTATGCTAAGGAATCTTCTCTTCATTTTGGTTCGTTGCTCAGGAGGGAAATATTTGTCGAAGAATATTTCCTTTAAATAATTTAATTCCATATCTTCTATTTCTTCTTCCTCTATGGTATTATGGATAAAGGACCACCATTGATCAGCATCTCCCTTGAGATAATATATTTCCAATACTACCTTTTCATTTTTATTACATCCAAATTCCATAAATATCTTTTCAAGGGACATGATCCACTACTCAGCTACCACGAGATTATTAGTCCCACTAAAATATTCGGGCTTATACCACATGAAACAATCAAACACAAGTGTATCATGATAATTCATCACAACCTAAGTAAGTTTTCCTAATATGGTCATGATATGATCTGTGACAACATTGACTATGTTGACTTGTCCAGTAGGGAAATACCTATATTTTCCCCAATTATGGATTCTTGTTCTTCCATTAGGTTCCATTTCTAAATAATTTCATACACTGGATTAGGTTATGAATCATAATTTATAATCTCAACTATAAAAGTACTTGACATAAATTGAAATCCTATGCATAGATAATCTCATAGATATGGTTTCTCTAAGGGAAAATTTACATTAAAATCCTTCATAATGGATTTTAAAGAAAATGTGTATTATCCTAAGCATATCCACTGAGAGTGTGAAACCAAAAGTGAAGCAAGGCCCATTCTCATGTACTAGGATACCCCAGGTCAAGCTCGAAACTCCTTGTCAGAGTTTTCACTCCTAGGTACATCTGTGCCAGATCCACCTCTACCTGTTCGTATCCAGACATAGATTTATTTTCTAGAAATATCCACATAATATATTCCTTACCAAAATTTTAGGATGTCCTTGTATGTTTATCCTCAAATAATACCTTAGGTATTTGTTCCCTAATCCACATTTTCTAATCTAGTTTCCATGTTTGCTACTAAACTTCCTCTGATACCAAATATAACACTCTGACCCCAGAAGCTCTGATCCGGTGCATTACCTATTACATTGGAATGATTAAAATAAAATAAATCCTAAATTAATGATCAGTTTATTAGTCTTGAAGAAACTATATATATACATAGAACTCATATTACAATGAAAAAGGTGATAAAATATAATACATAACAAAAACTAATAAATTGCATCCACATAAACTCAATAAATGATATCCTCTTTATAACTTGTTGAAGGTAAAAAAAATAAAAGGGGTGAGATCAAATTCTTAGTAAGGGTTAAAAATAGTGAAAGCATGAATCAACAATAACAAAATTATAAACAAATCGGCATAGTCAATATGGCATGGTGAATAAATGAAAAACACACACCATTAATAAACGGAGAATGAAACTAAATCCATAGATTTTTTCATAGTGAAAAACTCATGGATAGTAATAACTAAAAATGAAAAAAAATTATTAGTTGAACGTCATGTATCTGGAACATGATACCACTATATCGTTGAAACAGTTTAAGTTTGTGGGTAGAAACCCATCTAATTTTTGGAAACAAACTCGAAGGGTTTGTTGGAAATTGATTTGTCTCATGAGACATGTCTATGCATCGATGGGATATATTAAGCCCTATCCTTTACTTCATGTAAAAATAATTTTTTATACATATATTTAATAAAAATATCCAGATAGAGTAGATAATACAGATTCATCAATATTTCCATTGTTAAAACAACTTTCCAAATAAACATCGTATATGAAATAGTATATGGCTTAAGACAATAATCATATCCATGAAACCAGAATCTGGACATATAATATATTTATAATTTCAAATGAAAAATTATCCCAAAGGGGTATTATGTACATCACATAAGGATTATTAGGTGCACAATACCAAGTAAATCTCAATGGAATGGAGATCGAGACAAAGTCTCTTACCACAATGTAATCAGTCGAATCATATGATGAAAACATAATAACCATAAAAATAATCATTTAATACCATTAATATAAAGATAATCATAATATTATGTATAAAAAATTAGTACAAATACACCACATACAAGAAATAAGTGTCCAACAATGGAAATATCAAGGAAATGAATGTGAGAAGAGTAACCCCTTACAAACATTTTGGCATGGTAACGGGTGTTATTGTGAGGGATTAATGGGAGGTAAAGGGGTATATAATATATATATATATATATCATAAAGGAATTATGGGGGTGGTGAGAAAATATACCCCATTTTTAGGAATTAAAAATAAAAGGACAAAACATAGGGGGATTCTTGAATATAAGTGAAAGAGGGGATCCCTTAACTTATGCTCGAAGGTGTTCTTGATTGTTCTTAACAACATGAATAATAAAATTTAACTTCATTAATTAATAATTAAATAACCTCATAAACATTTAATTGATATGGTATAACCTTATTAGGTTCATTCAGGCCCTTTAATGGGTTTAATAGATTCAATTTTATTGTTTTGGAAGCATTTTCTTCCTTGGTTTTTGTGACCGGTTTACTTGTATTCATGATTGGAAGTTCATTTGAAATGTGGTTAAACATACATAATTTTAAATATATATTATTAGTGACATTATAAATGCTATTATAATTATTTTGGGTTATATGATTGAGGATGATTCATTAGTTAAAAGTTATTAATAAACGCTTGGATTAACTTTGCAGTTTTGTGCACAATGAACTTGTTTTGTATAATTTTTTGTTATTATGAGTTTTTAAGGGTTATAGAACATTGAATAAGGTAAAATACACATATTATGATCTGTTTCAACCATTTAAAAGTTTTAATTACCATTCTTGAAGATAGAAATAGAAATTGAAAACCTGTCGTCCTTGAATGTGATAAATTAACACATCTCCAACGGTATTTTTATTTTTAGTGTAAGAGGTGGACTAAAGGAGAGATGATGATGAAATATTCATTAAGAATAATAAAATTCCATTAAATTTAAGTTACTGGAATTATCATAGGTCTTGGATGTGAGTAGGTGAGGAGAGAGAAACAAAATAATGGAACTTGTAAAAGAATTTGAAGGAAAAGAGAAGAGAAGTTCGCCTCTTGAGTACTCCTCCTTGTTAATCCCCTTAAGGATTTTTTTGGCCTTTTGGTGAGACCAGAAGGTATTGGACATGGAGAAGGATCTTAGGAAGATATTTGTGCATAATTTAGGAAAGTCTTGAAGCTTTAGTGGTGTGGGAAAAAGATGGGGTGAGGGTTGGTTTATATAGTGGAGGGGAGGAGGGATTTTACATTATTTTAATTATTATTTTAATATTTTTTCTCAAGACTATGAATAGTATTGATTCATGTGATCCCAAATAACAAAAATGGGATTCTAGTTTGAACCATGTGGCCTTACATTATCCTTTAATCACCTATGATGCAGTAAATCAAGTATTTATCATTTATCGTAATTTATTGTATTTTACTACTTATTAAAAATTCTAGTATTTCAGAAAAATCCCAAAAATTCACCCTAACCATTTTTTGAAATTTAGAATCAAAAAATGATGGCCATTTTTCAAAATTAATTTTATAATTATGATAAATTTAATTTTTAATTAAAAACATTATTTGATTGAAAAATACCAACACTTAAAATATTCATCTTCATTTTCAAGGGGCCTAAATTTTATTTATACTTTCATGAGTAAGGTTACCATTCATAAGGGTCATATTACTATCCATAAAGGTATGGTACTATTCATAAGGGTGTGTTACTATTCATTAGGGTAATTTACTATTCATTGAAAATTAACTCGATTCTATCTGACTCCAAATATCACCTTGATTGCAACCATATATGTTCGTTATTCAAAATTCATAACACATAAGTGGAAAATTTATGTTTTATGGATAGATTGTGACTATCTCCTAAATAACCAAGTGTTGTTTCAAATAAACTCAGTGCTTTATGAAATATAGGCTATGAATAGAATGTATTTAATAGAAAGATGCCATAAAATGTTTGGGGTGTTATAGGTGAGGTGTGATGTGGTTGTGCTTGGGTGGAGGTGAACCCACGTGTCTTCAGGTGAGGTGTGTTATAATCATTATTTTGGGGTGGTGTATTATATGGAAGAGATGGGAGTTACATGATATACAATGTTGGGGTGTGTGAGCAGCATACTAGTAGGAAAGTGGTGCAAGGGTACCATTATCGATGTGATTATTATCATATTATATTACTTGGATTGCGTTATTTGGTGAGAATGACTTGGTGATGTTGGGGTGGATAGTTGAACTGTTTAGGTTTTGCTAGTTTATTTGTATTCTCATTGGTTCATTAGTTTTATCTTTTCACATGTGCATGAGAGAATTTGGTTTTTTTACTAAGTATACTTATATTCTCACCCTACGTATATAAATTGTTTTCAAATTTCCAAGAGGATTACATAGAGTGTGCTGTACATTACTAGCTCAGACCTTTGGATCAGTGATATGTCATTGCCTTAGCTTTCCTTTTTGGTATTTACTTTGGATACTTTTATCTGTATCAGTTTTATTTCTACATACATGTGGGATAATTTTGGTTTATTTTATATTATATCATGGTGTTTTTTTTGGATTATTCATCTTATCTTTCGATCATATTTATAGTATATAGGGTAATGCCTCCCATACATAAGATTTTTTATACCCTCCATGCTAGTTTCCAACCTGGATCCTACTAGAGGTGGGACTTGGGGGACATCATCTCTATCCCCTCATTGTGGTATCTTTAGAGTGATGGGCATAACATAAATATTATCCAAAATTATTCAAGGCATACTAAGGATTTTTTTCAAGTTTACAATGAAGATGACGAACAAGTCATTAGGGGATACATATATTCTACTTTCCAAACATACTAGAATGATCTGAAATCACAATCACGATATGTATTTTTCCTTGATGGAGGATCTATGAGATATAAGAGTTGTAATAAGTCAGTTGTCATTAAACCTATGGTAGAGTATGAGTATATTATATATTCTGATGCAAATAAAGAATTAGTTTGGATACAAAACTTTATACAAGATCTTTATGTGGTGCATAATAGTAAAGATATTATCACACTATATTGGGATAATACTATAGTGGTGGTTCTAGCCAAGGAGTTGAGGTCCCATCAATGGACGAAACATATACATCGAAGGTATCATCTCTTGAGGGTGTTTTATCAATGAGGATAGGCCACAGTAAGCAGAGATTACAAAGAAAACAATGTGGTGGGGTTTTTGACTAAATTATTATCTCAGTTGAAACATGAATATCATGTGAGACCTATAAAACTAAAATTTGTTAACAGTTTGTTGTAGTGAAACTGGGAGTCTATTAGAATTAGTTCCATAAAACCAACTAACTTTACACTTTTGATTACTTATATACTCATATACCATAATATTAACAAATATATTATCAAATTTTTAGTGTTATTATGCATAACATTGATGTGATAATGTTCTTAATGTATTTATTCTGTCAAAAGGTTATAGAAATTATCCACTATAATTAGAACCATAAAGTGTTATGACAATATTATTAAACATATATCCAATGTTCTTGATGAAATCTTCCTAACGGGACACAAATAATGTTTTGACAATTAGGTGTTGGATGCTCGTAAGTGTACGAGGCTTCTTCTCATGAAACGTAATATCTAAGAATGGGGGTTATGAAGGTAGACCCACCAATAAAAATTTCATATTTTACATGTTTCATTGGATAATCCTATATGCAGATGTGTGTATAGGACCTTAGGCTTGATATTGTTATTAATATATATCATAAATTGGGTACTTTGATATATTTTCAAAAACCATAACAACATATACCCATGGAGAAGTAGGATACATTGGGTGCATCATAAGTGGTATGACATTGATTGAATAAGTCAAAAAATTATTTTTCCTATCTGAGTTAATATATGTATATATCTAAGGATATTTCATTAAAATTAAACTACCTAATTAAGTTCATGACCAAGGAAGTTTTTCAACATATTTATTTCAGACAGTCAAAGAAAGATATATAAATCATATAGGTTGGCGACAAAAGTGTGCAATATTTTTTATGACATATTTAGAGAAAAAATAGATTCTATTACATGATAATTACTCATGTGAGGTTTTATTCATTGAAACATTAACTTTTTTCTCTATGGGTTCCTTAATTTTTTACTAGATGTTAATATTGGACTTTAGGTTAGTTTTCTTAATTCCACCAAGAAAGAGGCATATAGGGTCACACACTAATTTTATCCAAAATCCTAGATTAAATTTTATATTAATTTAATATTTATAATTAATATTATTTCAAAGACCAAGAAATAATAATTATTCAATTTATGTAAATCACATGAATTTAGTCACCTTATTCATGTTTAGAATATATATGATTTGTATAAGGCCCCAGCCTTAAACCTTACTTAATCTTGAGTTATTACAAGATTACACATTGAGGATCTTTTCAGGTTTAGAGTTTTAGAGTATTAGATCATGAAACTTGCATTACATTCTACATTTAAACAAAGTGGTTACATAAAAGTCATTATTCATTCTTCCCATCAACCAAAACATATTTAAAATAAAACACTGATTCTTTCTTGAAACATCCTTGACACTATCATCACATCATGTACCTTTCCCTTGACCTGTGAAAACATTTCAAAAACTTGGGATGAGCATAAAAAGCTCAGTAAGGTTTATAAAAATATAGAAAGGAAACATGAGTTCATATATACATAAGAATGAAATCATACTTTACCCATAAAACATAGGCACTTTAACATACCTCATCAAATCATGAATAAATCATAGAAATCATAAGACATAAAGGTAACTTGAGGAATTCATAACATTATTACGTAGGGAGTAACCCTCTTGGTTACGTTTGGAATACCCATCATAGTATATTCCCTAAATCTCTTCAGAGAAACCTTAAAGTTTCACTCCTTCGCGTTACCCAATGCATTAGAGAGCTATATCGGGCTCACCCGCCCTTAGTTTATCACGGAACCACCCGTCTTCATAATAATTCCCAAGAACCATAACATAATCGTATCACATAAAACATCCATAAAGGAAACATAACATTTCCACATTTCAATCACAAGATATCAATACAACACATTGATATAATAAAAACATTATGAAAACCATTTTCAATACCAAAATAAAAGAAAATTAGAACATGGTATTTATTTTTCTTTTCAAAAGAAGGTATGGCTTGTAGAGGAAGCCGAAACTCAAATAATGGTCACGGCGGCGGAGAAGTCATTGTTGCCGCATACGTATGACAAAAAAACATTCCCTTTTGTCATTTAGTAAAACACTTCGTATAAAGAAAGATTCCTTTTGGATAAACGTAAAAGTCAAAGCGGTTTATACACCGTGTAAAAGAAGGTTGTGTATAAAATAAAATATGCCTCAATGAAAGGAGATTGAGACGAAGTCCCATACAAAGACGGTATCCTTGGTTTAAGGATAAATCAATTACATAAATATTTGTGACAAACGAATACACCAAATATAAGTGGATATTAAGTGTAAAATAATCAAAGGTCATTCACACATATTCAAAGGATGACATATTCAATAACTATATGTTGAACCGAAAGAAATCGAAATTGGGTTAAGAAGTTCCCTTGACAGCCTAACGGCGTCACATCAAAATGAGTTGATCAGAGATAAAAAGTGTATCTCATCACATGGACATAAAATTTACATCAATAAAGATATATTAGAACATATCCCAACATAACAATATGTAAATTAAAAGATCCAATAAAATAAGTCTTTTAAAAAGAGGAGGGTGAAAGGTTCCCTTACCGACTTGGGTATCTTTCAAAACATACACCCCGTGAAAGAAGGACAATACATCATTGATGTAAATACTCATAAATGAAATTATATTACAAAAATAGTAGAATAATGGGCAGTACATACACCACTCAAAGGAAATTGTGGCAAATGTTTCATAAATCTCACGGGAATAAAAGTGAGATGAAAAATCCCTTACGAAAACTCGGCAGCCTAACGGCGCCACATAAAACTGACAAAAATGGATTGATGAAATAAAATAGGGTATCTAATCATATTAACATAAAGTTTATAGAAAGAGTAATATAAAAGAACATCCCCCAACATAAAAAATAGGAGCTTAAAAGAAGTGACATAAAGGAGAGTACTTAAAAAGAAAGAGATAGGTTAGATCTCTTACGAAAATTCGGCAGCCTAACGGCGCCACTCAAAACTTCCAAAATGGATTTATGAGAGAGAATAGGGTCTCTCATCACATGAACATAAAAATTCTTGTAATATTAATATAAAATAACATCCCAATAACAATAAAGGTGAGCTTTAAAAGGAATGACATAAAATAGTGTACTTAAAAAGAAAGAGAGGAGTAGGATCCCTTACCTTAGGTCCGACTTGACTCGATCGTTCTTTAATCTCCTGAATAATAAACTTGAGTTAATTTCTAATTTATTAAGAACCTTTTTAAATCTTATTATTCCTTTTATATCACTTATTTCCATGTTATAAACATTATGTAATCATTAAGTTAATAATGTTTGTTTTGTCGATATTTGGTTCTTAAGTCGAAAGTGGACTTCTTACAATTACATGTTGTTCGTGTGGTCAAAGGTTCTTTATATCCAGAATGAAATTCCTGATTTGGATATCATATATATCATATATATCCAGCATATACATGTATTTATAATATCACATAATAATTTAGAGGAAATAAATGAAATGCACCGTTCATGGAGACGGTAAGCCGTACGTACGCATGAACGCTACTTTCATTTCTATGTCGTATTAATGGAATTAAAACTATATGAGAGGTATTTATATTTTAATTCCAGAATTATATTAATAATTTAGATGTAACATACATCATATATATCCATTATATATATGTACTCATAATAATACATTACATTTGGGGATAAGAAATGAAATGCACCGTTCATGGAGACGGTAAGCCGTACGTACGCATGAACGCTACTTTCATTTTTATCTCATAATTTAATGGAAATAAAATAATAATTATATAAAGTTATATTATAATTCCAGTATAAAATCATATATAATAACTTTAAATCCATCCTTTATACGTCCCACATATGGCATTAACGAATCACATCACTTTGAGGGGGCAGTAGTCCGCACTTCCTTAAATGAAGATATCACGTTTACCCATAATGGAAACCATAAAGGTATGCCATAAATAAAAAATAAAGAATCTTAAGTAAAACATAAACATATTATATATCATATATAAGTATAGTTTCATCTTAATTTCCACCTTTGAAGGTGTTAAAATAATGTTGAACAATCATCGTTTCGGGAGGCAGAAATTCGCCATCCACAGAAACAGTATGTTCTTTAACCATTAGATGTAGGTGTGTGTAAGTGTAGCTCGAATACTTATTATAAAAACATCCTAGTATATTTAAGATACTGGATTTTTTACAAAATAAATTAATAAAAAGAGTTTAGGGGGTTGGAGAAGCAAAATAAAACAAAAGGACTCAAGTGAAGACATTACCTTAAAATCGGGTAACTCTCTTAGATTTGAGCTCAAAGGATTCCTTGGGAAGACTTCTTCCCAAAGTGAGGCTTCAAGGAGTAATAGAGGGATGTGTAGAGACAAAATGGGCAGGTTTTGGCTGATCCAAAGGCTTTTGAAGTGTGGGTAAGGAGGTAGAGGTGGGGGCCTTTTATAAGAGGAGAGGAGGGGCACTCTTGGAAAGTAAGAAAATGTTACTTTATTTGAAAATGAGTTTCGGATTTAAAAGGCCCCACATTGATATAATTGGTGTACAAGGTGATAAGGGTTCGCAATACACCCATCCAATAAGTTTTGGACATATTTAGGTCTTATATATTACATTATCTTTCAATTTTATTTACATCGTTAAATAATGAGGTCATCGCGACATCATCATGATGTCATAAATAATTTAATTTATTTAATGTCTAAAAATTATAAAAAAAATACTATGATGTAGTACATCGTTTTATATTTCCAATGACTATTTATAGTCAAAAATATGACTTGTATAACCCCATTTAAAAATTGTTTTAGTAAAATATCTCATGTTTGTGTCATTTTTTACTTTATCATTAAATAAAAAGGTATTTATGTCATTTTCCAACCAAAGTGGCTCCATGGGGTCCCCAAGTTGACCCATGGATTGTCTTGGTCGGCCATGATACATCCAATGAGGGTAGGACATGTGTCTAGGTCATTTCATTTTATTAAAACATTATTCTTACCTTAAACTATACTAATTACCTTTAATCGCGATTAAAAACTTAATAAGTTACTATTCACCGTAAAATTATTTTAATCCCATTGAACCACATTTTACTTCTTAATTAGAACAATGTATGTCGGATTTTTGAAATTCAAAACACAAAGGTGATAAAATTTCATTTAAACGGAAAATCAGTTTTTATAAGTACCACTTAGTGGTTTCACTATTCATCAAAAATTGAAGTTTTTCAGAAAATTACCAAAAATTCACCCTAATCTATATTTGATATTCCGAATTAAAAAATGATGTCTATTTTAAAAAATTCAAAACATATAATTTTCATTAATTAATTTAATAATTAATTCCTGCGGTCAAAACAAATAGCATGTTTTTATGAAACAAAATGTATCAAAAGATTGACACCAGTTTAAGTCCGATTTCAAAGTGAAATTAATTCCATCGACCACTATTGGATAAAATGGTAAAAATATATTATAATTTCACTTTAAAACCAATTCAAAATATAATCTAATCATATAAATAAATTAGATTAAAAATAGGTTTTGAATTAAAATACAACATTTTTCACTATTCATTAAAAATTGAACTTTTTCAAAAAAATACCAAAAATTTACACAAATTAAATTTTGATGTCCCAATTCTTAAGAAGAGTTTTATTTGGTCCAATAGAATATATAAGAGTGAAAAAAACTATATTTAATGACGGTTCGCCATCAAAAGACGATAAGTGAACCTTTAGTGAAAACTAGGGCATATACGCCTAAAATTGAATTCTTTCCGTATTTTAAGCCTTTATCTTTTATTGGATAAATGTAAAAACATTTAAAAACATATATAACCATATTTTAGTTATTTATATCCATTCCCACCAATACAATGGCTACATGTTAACTACCATTTAAAATAATATTATTTTATTATTAGAGTGCAACGTAAGATTCCCAAGATACTCGTTGTTGCGTGTTGGGTACGCCATCGAGCATAGCATCCCCTTTAAAGTCATATTAATATTTTTTTCACAAATATGGATAAATATGAAAATGTTATATTCTTTATTTACCTGGGGTGTTACATCCTTCCCCCCTTTTGGGAATTGCGTCCTCGTAATTTTTAAAATTGAGCTTGGAAACATCCTTGAAAGTCCCACATCGGAACAAGAGTCGGTAGAAAAATCACTTTAAAATAAAGGAATATAAGTACATAGGTCACCCGAGTTAACCCATAATAGGATTCCATGTAGAAAAACATGGACATGGAATAAAAATAAAAGGGTCATGTTCTTGAGGGAGAGTGATAGTAAACATGTCTAGGAGAAAGTTAACCATAAGAAAATAACAAACTTGTGATGGGTTAAACGGTATTTGATTCCCCAGTAGGAAAAGTTAATAAAAAAATTTTTGTTTTAAGTTACTTTTTATTGAGGAATTTATTCATAAGGAAACATAATCACTTATCATGTTAACTTTCAACTTTTACTAGATTCCTTAATCAAACTCATATTTTTTTTTCCAAAAGATGAGTATTTAGGGAGACTTGTTCGCATTAAGAGTACTATAATCAACTTCTAGAGAATCACCTAATCCAAAAAAAGAGAACTATATACTTCCCATGTCTTTAGACTTTAACCAAAACCAAAACCAAAAAGGTTAGTACAAGATCAGATAATCCAGAAAAGGATAACACTTTAAAAAGAAAATCTATGCTTAATCTCCAAAATTTATCTAACAAAACCCAAAGTTCAATGAGGACCATCCGATAAACAATTTTTCCATAAAATTATTCAAATTAAACCAATCTAAGATTGAAACCCAAATATTTGAAGGATTTAGTCACATAGTCTTCCAAGTTAAATCGTAACATTTATCTCCAAACAACATCAGTTGCTCCTAAAGTCTCGTATTGAATAGTAATTCACCTAATAACATATCCTCCATGATAGGTTAATCATTTTAATAAATAACCCAAAATCAACTTACTCTTAATTCATAAAATCATATAACTAAAAAGAATCAGTCAAACTAACCAGGGAGTTCACGTAGTCTAGTGGTAGTTGATAAATACCAGTCGCACTTTGGTTGTGGGTTTGATTCCCGTAGCTTTATCTGACGCGATGGGTAGTCACATGGTCTGCGTGTTGTCCTTTTTCCAAAACTATATAATTCTCAAATCATTCCCCAAAAAGAGATAAAATCATAAAAAATAACCATAACATAATTTAACCTCAATTTCATCTCATGCCATTCACTTCCATCATTACATATAGTAACCTATAATTACCTCAAAAGTAAGGATAATATAAACTCTAATGGTTAACTTTATAATTATTACCTGAACTTCCACATCGATTGGTCATCTCGTACATGATGCATTAAAGATCATACCATGGTTCAAGTGGTTGATCATGACTCCTTGATAGTTGGTTCAGAACAACCACGAGTTTCCTCATTGAATCCCCCATTTTATCTAGTATCTTAATCATAGAACCACCACAGTTTCCTTCAAACCTGTTGTCTCTTTGGTGCCTGATAGATCCATCCATTCACTAAAAACAGAAATGTCAGTGTGAGTATATTAACAAAACCATCATGTACTAATGAGGAAGGTAAACACTAAGATACACTTACTCATTCACTTTATCTAAAACTAGGACTCTTTCTGAAATCCTAACCATTATGGTAATGCCACTTATTCTTAAAGAATACCCTAACCTCTAAAGTTATCTAAACCGACCTTTGATACCAACTATAAGGCCCTAGACTTAAACCTTACTTAATCTTGAGTTATTACAAGATTGCACATTGATGATCTTTTCAGGTTTAGAGTTTTAGAGAATTAGATCATGAAACTTGAATTACATTCCACATTTAAACAAAGTGGTTACATAAAAGACAGTATTCATTCTTCCCATCAACCGAAACATATTTAAAATAAAACACGGATTATTTCTTGACACATCCTTGACATTATCATCACATCATGTACCTTTCCCTTGACCTGTGAAAACATTTCAAAAACTTGGGATGAGCATAAAAAGCTCAGTAAGGGTTATAAAAATATAGAAAGGAAACATGAGTTCGTATATACATAATAATGAAATCATACTTTACCCATAAAACATAGGCACTTTAGCATACCTCATCAAATCATGAATAAATCATAGAAATCATAAGACATAAAGGTAACTTGAGGCATTCATAACATTCTTACGTAGGGAGTAACCCTCTTGGTTACGTTTGGAATACCCATCACAGTATATTCCCTAAATCTCTTCGGAGAAACCTTAAAGTTTCACTCCTTCACATTACCCAATGCATTGGAGAGCTATATCGGGCTCACCCGCCCTTAGTTTATCACGGAACCACATGTCTTCATAATAATGCCCAAGAACCATAACATAATCGTATCACATAAAACATGCATAAAGGAAACATAACATTTCCACATTTCAATCACAAGATATCAATACAACACATTGATATAATAAAAAAATTATGAAAACCATTTTCAATACCAAAATAAAAGAAAACTAAAACATGGTATTTATTTTTCTTTTCAAAAGAAGGTATGGCTTGTAGAGGAAGCCGAAACTCAAATAATGGTCACGGCGGCGGAGAAGTCGTTGTCACCGCATACGTATGAAAAAAAAACATTCCCTTTTGTCGTTTAGTAAAACACTTCGTATAAAGAAAGATTACTTTTGGATAAATGTAAAAGTCAAAGAGGTTTATACACCGTATAAAAGAAGGTTGTGTATAAAATAAAATATGCCTCAATGAAAGGAGATTGAGAGGAAGTCCCATACAAAGATGGTATCCTTGGTTTAAGGATAAATCAATTACATAAATATGTGTGACAAACGAATACACCAAATATAAGTGGATATTAAGTGTAAAATAATCAAAGGTCATTCACACATATTCAAAGGATGGAATATTCAATAACTACATGTTGAACCCAAAGAAATCGAAATTGGGTTAAGAAGTTCCCTTGACAGCCTAACGGCGTCACATCAAAATGAGTTGATGAGAGATAAAAAGTGTATCTTATCACTTGGACATAAAATTTACATCTATAAAGATATATTAGAACATATCCCAACATAACAATATGTAAATTAAAATACCCAATAAAAGAAGTCTTTTAAAAAGAGGAGGGTGAAAGGTTCCCTTACCGACTTGGGTATCTTTCAAAACATACACCCCATGAAAGAAGGACAATACATCATTGATGTAAATACTCATAAAAGAAAGTATATTACACAAAGAGTAGAATAATGGGCAGTACATACACCACTCAAAGGAAATTGTGGCAAATGTAGCATAAATCTCACGGGAATAAAAGTGAGATGAAAAATCCCTTACGAAAACTCGGCAGCCTAACGGCGCCACATAAAACTTACAAAAATGGTTTGATGAGATAAAACAGGGTATCTCATCATATTAACATAAAGTTTATAGAAAGAGGAACATAAAAGAACATCCCCCAACATAACAAAGAGGAGCTTAAAAGAAGTGACATAAAGGAGAGTACTTAAAAAAAGAGATATGTTAGATCTCTTAGGAAAATTCGGCAGCCTAACGGCACCACTCAAAACTTCCAAAATGGATTGATGAGAGAGAATAGGGTCTATCATAACATGAACATAAAAATTACTGTAAGATTAATATAAAAATAACATCTCAATAACAAGAAATATGAGCTTTAAAAGGAATGACATAAAAGAGTGTACTTAAAAATAAAGAGGGGAGTAGGATCCCTTACCTCGGGTCCGACTTGAATCGATCGTTCTTTAATCTCCTGAATAATAAACTTGAGTTAATTTCTACTTGATTAAGAACCTTTTTCAAGCTTATTATTCCTTTTATATCACTTATTTCCATGTTATAAACATTATGTAATCATTAAGTTAATAATGTTTGTTTTGTCGATATTTGGTTCTTAAGTCGAAAGTGGACTTCTTACAATTACATGTTGTTCGTGTGGTCAAAGGTTCTTTATATCCAGAATGAAATTCCTGATTTTGATATCATATATATCATATATATCCAGAATATACATGTATTTATAGTATCACATAATCATTTAGAGTAAATAAATGAAATGCGTCGTTCATGGAGACGGTAAGCCGTACGTACGCATGAACGCTACTTTCATTTCTATGTCGTATTAATGGAATTAAAACTATATGAGAGGTATGTATATTTTAATTCCATAATTATATTAATAATTTATATGTAACATACATCATGTATATCCATTATATATATGTACTCATAATAATACATTACATTTGGGGATAAGAAATGAAATGCACTGTTCATGGAGACGGTAAGCCGTACGTACGCATGAACGCTACTTTCATTTCTATCTCATACTTTAATGGAAATAAAATAATAATTATATAAAAGTATATTATAATTACAGTATAAAATCATATATAATAACTTTAAATCCATCCTTTATATGTCCCACATATGGAATTCACGAATCACATCACTTTGAGGGGGCAGTAGTCCGCACTTCCTTAAATGAAGATATCACGTTTACCCATAATGGAAACCATAAAGGTATGCCATAAATGAAAAATACAGAAGCTTAATTAAAACATAAACATATTATATATCATATATAAGTATAGTTTCATCTTAATTTCCACCTTTGAAGGTGTTAAAATAATGTTGAACAATCATCGTTTCGGGAGGCAGAAATTCGCCATCCACAGAAACAGTATGTTCTTTAACCATTAGATGTAGGTGTGTGTAAGTGTAGCTCGAATCCTTATTATAACAATATAATAGTATATTTAAGATACTGGAGTTGTTACAAAATAAATTAATAAAAATAGTTAAGGGGGTTGGAGAAGCAAAATAAAACAAAAGGACTCAAGTGAAGACATTACCTTAAAATCGGGTAACTCTCTTAGATTTGAGCTCAAAGGATTCCTTGGGAAGACTTCTGCCCAAAGTGAGGCTTCAAAGAGTAATAGAGGGATGTGGAGAGACAAAATTGTCATGTTTTGGCCGAGCCAAAGGCTTTTGAAGTGTGGGTAAGGAGGTAGAGGTGGGGGCCGTTTATAAGAGGAGAGGAGGGGCACTCTAGGAAAGTAAGCAAATGTTACTTTATCTGAAAATGAGTTTCGGATTTAAAAGGTCCCACGTTGATATAATTCGTGGATAAGGTGATAAGGGTTAGAAATAAACTCATCCAATAGGTTTTGGACATGTGTAGGTCTTAGATATTACATTATCTTTCCATTTTTTTTAAATCGTTAAATAATGAGGTCATCGTAGCATCATCATGATGTCATAAATAATTTAATTTATTTAATGTATAAAAATTATAAAAAAATACTATGATGTAGGAAATATTTTTATCTTTCCAATTAATATTTATAGTCAAAACTCTGACTTTTATAACCTCATATAAAAATTGTTTTAGTAAAACATCTCATGTTTGTGTCATTTTTTACTTTATCATTAAATAAAAAGGCATTTATGTCATTTTCCAAGCAAAGTGGCTCCATGGGGTCCCCAAGTTGACCCATGGATTTTATTGGTCGTCCATGACACATCAAAAGAGGGTAGGACATGTGTCTAGGTCATTTCATTTTATTAAAACATTATTCTTACCTTAAACTACACTAATTACCTCTAATCGCGATTAAAAACTTAATAAGTTACTATTCACCAAAAAATTATTTTAATCCCATTGAACCACATTTTACTTCTTAATTACAACCATGTATGTCGGATTTTTGAAATTAAAAACACAAAGGTGGCAAAATTTCATTTAAACGGAAAATCAGTTTTTATAAGTATCATTTAGTGGTTTCACTATTCATCAAAAATTGAAGTTTTTCAGAAAATTACCAAAAATTCACCCTAAGCTATATTTGATATTCCGAATTCAAAAATGATGTCTATTTTAAAAAATTCAAAACATATAATTTGCATTAATTACTTTAATAATTAATTCCCGCTGTCAAAACATATAGCGTGTTTTTATGAAACAAAATGTATCAAAAGATTGACACTAGTTTAAGTCCGATTTCAAAGTGAAATTAATTCCATCGACCACTATTGGATTAAATGGTAAAAATATATTCTAATTTCACTTTAAAACCATTTCAAAATATAATCTAATCATATAAATAAATTAGATTAAAAAGAGGTTTTGAATTAAAATACAACATTTTTCACTATTCATTAAAAATTGAACTTTTTCAGAAAAATACCAAAAAATTACACAAAGTAAATTTTGATGTCCCAATTCTTAAGAAGAGTTTTATTTGGTCCAATAGAATATATAAGAGTAAACAAAACTATATTTAATGACGGTTCGCCATCAAAAGGCGATAAGTGAACCTTTAGTGAAAACTAGGGCATATACGCCTAAAATTGAATTCTTTCTGTATTTTAAGCCTTTATCTTTTATTGGATAAATGTAAAAACATTTAAAAACATATATAATAATATTTTATTTATTTATATCCATTCCCACCAATACAACGGCTACATTTTAACTACCATTTAAAATAATATTATTTTTTTATTAGAGTGCAACGTAAGATTCCCAAGATACTCGTTGTTGCATGTTGGGTACGCCATCGAGCATAGCGTCCCCTTTAAAGTCATATTAATATTTTTTTCACAAATATGGATATATATGAAAATGTCATATTCTTTATTTACCTGGGGTGTTACAATTTGAATATTAAATAATTTTGTATCCACCAGTTATTGAATATAATATTTATTTATTGAATGAATGAATAATATAATGATATTTATTTATTTAAATAATTATTTATTATTTTAGGTTTAATAAATGTTATGGAGGATTGATGGTCCGAGTTAATATTCCGATGAAATGGTGTAGATTATTTAATATCATTTAAATAAATATTAATTTATATATTTAATTAATGATATTTAAATATACGTGAGTTGGTTCATGTCATGAAATACAATAATAATAATAATATTATTATTTGATTATTTGATTTGAGGTTTATTTAGAATAAATAATAAGATGAAGTATCAATGTGTAAAAACTAGTTGATTAACCCTAAGTATATAATATCAATTATATCATTTCTATGGTTATGTGAATATTTGTTCATGTAATATTCTCTCTAGATAATTATCTAAGACTGAATATAATTTCTCAAAAATGCCCTCAAGAACAAAAGACAATCTTCCTCCTCCCTTTTGTGACCAAGAGAACATGAGAAATAATTCCTCATGTTCGGAGGAATTATTGTTGCGATCAATAGAGAATGATGATATGTATTTTATACCATTTTTCTAGTGCCTGAAGTTCCAACGATGACATTCTATGACACAGGGAGCACATACAGATACTGCTAGAGGAATTTTTCTTTGGATTCTTCACTACAACAATGATACAAAAGTGGATACTAATTTGTTCATCAAAGATGAAATAATTATCAATTTTTGGTAGTTATTATTATTAATTAAACATAAATTAAATGTGAAAATATCCTCCCAAAGAATATTTTTTGTTTTCATTCATCCATTTATTCGTATTTATCTAAATAAATTGACAAAAAAACATTATTGTTCATGAGCTCAAACACTTCCATTTCACCCAAAAACCTTCAAAAATCACATTACCTTTGGTCATATCATGTATATAAACTCTATTAAATAAATACTAACATATTACTAGGACCATGTATCCACTTTTTATGCCACATGATTATATTTGACAATATCTACATCTCAACTTGAGGGGGAGTCTTATCAGGTTTTCTCTTTTATGACTCTTTCTATTTGAAGTTGTGGAAACATAATGTGGGTGTTAGATTATTTATCATAGTTATATATTTAATAGATGATTCAGCAGTTAAAGGTTTGTATAGGTAAATAGTTTGACATAAATTTATGATCCAAATTTTATATTTATTTCATCATTTGTAAATTACAATAACCCGACCTCACATTGTGATACAGATTCTTGATACTCTCGGTCTATAAATTTAATAATAATTAATTTAATGGGGGCTCTCATGGGTATACCCTAGTGATTATGTCTTTGTGGGGTATTTAGGAGGTCTTAGGGGTGGAATTTAATGGAATGGATTGTAATTACTTATCATGTTAAGTATTTATTTGGAAGATTTTTTTGTTTTTTATTATGACAAGTAATGGTTAGACCCCTTTTTTTACCATCCCAATAAATTTTTTTTGTGAAAAAATGGAGTTTAATATATATTTTTTATAAAAATATATGTAAATAAAACTAATAAAAAAAATTAATAAAAAAATTAAAAATTATGAATGAAGGAAAATTTTATTTTGTTTATTTTATAAATAATGATCTAACAGAACAATTTCATTACATTTCAAAGATCCCAAAAAATGAATCATTGATTTTTGTTTCATTCTATCATGTTCTATTAATTATTACTTCATTCCTTACTATTACAACACATGTAATACTAGTACCCAAAATCATTTTTTTAATTCAATACACAATCATCATAAAAATCAATTAACTTACCTAACACATATTCCATGAAAAGCACTTTAATTTACACTAGGTTGATATTTTATATGATCAAACCAAGTAATATTATTAGTCCTAGAATTATCAAATATTTGATAACATATTTTTGACCATGTAGACAATTTTCATGGTAAAAATGAAATATTGGTATTGTGGGATGAGAAATGCAACTAAATCCTAGTTTAGCATGACCACCTACTCACTGTTATTCATATTTAGGTTACCAAACCTTGTCTTCCCTTGGATGAACCTTAAATTTTTTGGACTCTCATATTGACACACTTATCTAATGGATATTCCCTTATACATAATTGTACATTACCCACAGTTGGAATATTATAGAACAATGATAACTAGTAAGTGGTTTCTATCCCACTACTGATCATCTCACTCCCTAATTCAACTAGATTTATTAAATAATGGGCCAAACATGAATAAAAAATCTTGCATATATCTTCATAATCAATAGCATCTAGAACCCACCCCTCATAGATTCCCCTATCAATCCTCACCTTCACATAGAAACTCTAGGTGGACATCGTAATCAGCCTCATAATAGACCCATGGTACACCTCATTCACCACCCTCACAAGGCCTCTGATTTGATGTTTCAACATCTCTTTCTCCACCCGGTCCACCCACACCACATTATTTCTCTCCAACATCTCAATATATTCCATATACTAATACCACCACCTTCTTCACCCACCCCTTATTCTTGTAATACCCCTTCTTCACAAGCGCCATTCTCATCACCTTCACCCTGATCCCCTCACATACCTAGTAATCCTTATGGTTTCTCATATCCTTTTCCTTCTCTTTCACTCTCATCAATACATTGAGTTCCTACACCCCAACATTTCAATTTCTCTTCCCCAACCCACCATTGTCATTCATCTCCACCCCGAAGCTTTACAATAATAGGTTTAAATGCTCACCCTTTGGCTTTAATTATGATGAACTGAGCAGAAATTAAAACTTCCCATCATTTTAAATCTTTTCTAAATTCTCTTTTGGATATAGTCTAGTGGTGGTGGTGATTAATTTTTCAGCCTTCTCAACATGCCTCTATATCTACCTCATTAACTTTTCCTCCTCAACCACGTGGTGTCTCCTCAACCTTGCACTTCAAAATCTGACCTTGGTACTTTACAGACTCTGTTACGATGTCCCACTTCATGGAGTTCATGTGGATGTGGTGGTGATCACCAATGTTCTCATTGTACTTGAAAATGGTGATGATGTGACTAAAGAGGTGTTTTTTAATCATTTTATCAATTAATATCTCTTAAAACTTATCTAAGTAGCTACTGAATATGTGGTTTGGGTTTTTTCCAAACACCTCTATCTACTGCTAGTGGTTCTCGCTCATGCAGTGGCACTTGAATATGTTCTCATCCCAACATTCTTCTAGAACATATAAAAATAGCACCATAGTTTTTTCATCCTCTTGTCTTCGATATGGTTTTTTATGGATTTAAAGGTGAGAAACTCATTATTTCCCATTAGATATTATTAACATGAAAATCAAGTCTCAAAAGTCAGCAAGAAAAAAACAACTTAAATTTTAACGATCAAAGAAAAAATAATTATGAGTGAATTTTCTAACTAGTATGCCCACAAAATTACTGAAATATGACTCTAGAATAAAATAATAAATCCCATTCATAATCACCATTACAATATGTAATCTCTAGAGGTTTTGAGTCACACCTAGATCCCCAATCAGAATTTATGACTACCAATAGAAAAAATAATGATGATCTTTTGAAAACACTTAAATTTTGAATAGTAATCAACTAATGTCAAAACGAAATTATTATTATTATTCAATGAGTTCCAATTATTATACTAAATATTATGTAAAGATAAAAAATCAAAAGGTCCCTACCAAAATCATTACAAATATACAAAGTTTAGATGCAATGAAAATATTTTTTAAAGAGAGTAAATTTTAGTAATCAAGAAATACTAGTTGTAAAATAAATTTATGGTCAATAATGAACTTATGTATTTAACACACTTGTTCCATAAATTTTATTAAATTTGTATTATTTTTTCAAAAATAAGACAAACTTGTTCCATCCACCTAGTGGGTACCCCCTCCCCTAATGCTTGATAATATTTCTTCAACTTGAACCCAACAAGAATACACCACCAATTTCCATTCTAAAATCAACAACATGATTCATTAGATCATTTTTTAAAAATTTTGTGGGAAACAAATGTTATTTCCTTCTAAGATCATGAAAAATTACTAATAAAATAGGTTAATAACACATGATTCATCCATGTCAATATTGCATTAGAAATTGAAAATAATGGTGGAATAGATTGTGGAAGAAAGTGAATAAATATAAATGGATTGTAGAATCATAGATTGAATAAGATTTTAATTCAAATATATCAAACAAAACCTAATTTTATTCAAAATGAGTTTAGAAGATAGATAACTTTACTGAGGTACTTTATACACCATCTTTTTGGCTTGGAATGCATTCAATGTTCGATTGTTGATGTCAGATTAGATAGTGGAAAGGTGTGTCTTAGATCTAAAGAGGCCATAGAGTTGTGATGGTGAGTCAAAAAGATAATTACAAAAATGGATACTTCTAAATAGATATGTGAGTGGGTTTTAGGAAGGTGGTATTAGAGTTTGGGGAGTTGGGTGAGTGTTAGAGAAACCGATAATTTGATAGGTAATGTTTGTTATATAGAGAGGAAAAAAATAAATGTTATCTGATTATATATAATGATAGTATAGTGGAAAAGTTATAAAATTATAATTATAAAAAATAAATATAATTATTTAAAAATATTTTTATGACTATAATAAATACAAATACAATTACAATTATTATACTTTTAATTTCATTTTTTATTATAATATATATATATATATATAGTTTTAATAATTTAAACTTCAATTAAGACTAACTATAGTTACATTTTAAATTCATGTATATTTTTATTCTCATGGTAAAGGTGAAGGAAAAGTAACTTTGGTATTCTGAAATATGAGCGGTTGGGTGAGGATATGGTAATCGGGCTTGGAGGAAGTTCTAAGACACATTTTTGGAAGATCTCAGGTCTTCATTTTATCTGCTTATTTTATTTTAGTTTTGCATATGGATACTCAAAGAGTGACTTTGAATTTTGTTTTGTATGGATGTATGAAATTAAATGAATATTTTAGGGTTTGAGATATTCATCAGTTATGATGGTTCAATTTATTTTACACTGCTTGATTCTTTATATGGTGGATATTATTATGATCAAAGAGAACACATGAGGCTATACGAGTCTCCACCTTAGTGGCACTATTGTGTTAGAACAACACATTGCAATATAGAACCATCAATTTTCTTATATTTGATTTTGATATTTGGAAATATTGGTAGAAAACAGAAATAGTGATCAATATTGGAGAAGAAAATGTTTTTCTGACCAACACATTTGTAGTGGAAGTTCAAGTTACCAAGGAGTATTGAATAAGATTTATATTTGATGGATTTTTTTTGTTCATGTTTTTAAGGCTCTAGAATATATGTTTTATTTTTAACATATACAACATTAATGGACTTTCCCACCACCATAACCATTTTATAATTTTTATATTCTTATATATATTTACAATGGTATTACAAATAAAAGCCTTTAATGAAAACTTATTTTAATGTGTTTCTATAATTTTATTTTATTCCTCAAAATACATGAATTTATTACAAAACCAATATTTCTAATGAATTGAAATCTTCTTAATTTTATGTTCATTAAATTTATCTTGAAACATTGACTTTCTTGTGATCATAATTCATTATACATTATATATCTCTTAAATATTCATATTCCTTGTATCTGGGATATGATTATTTTCTAAATTTTATACCATTTCTATATATAGTGATTTAATATGAATGTTATTTGATTGGATGGGGAAATATTAATATTCCATATTCATTAATCAGCATGGATATTTTTTATAAGACATATTATTTGTGAATTAAATTAATCATTCAATATATGAGGAATTAATTGGATAAGAAGTGATGGTTTAAGGAAGTTTATAGATATCCCTCCTAGTGCATTAATAGGTTTCATGAGAAAAATCAGTTGTCTAGACTTACTAAATGGTTTTTTGGTATATACCTATCGATCGATTAAACTATTTTAGCACAATGCTTTAATGGTAAAGATATCATAATGTCTGAGGTCATGGATTCAAACATTAATCATTTCCTTAATTGATAATTAACTTATTATTATCCATGATATTTTTGTATTTATATTATTCATGGATGAATTTCATGACCAAGTTATTGATTAAATGACATGTTTTTTCATTTATTTACCTTTCCATGATGATTATGTTTTATTATCTCATGATAAATTCCATTTTATGTAACCCTTAAAAATATTTTGGGATCAACCTTATTTTGTTTTCCTTTCCCTAGGATATTAGGAAGGAATATTTGAATATTTATGATACTTGTGACTCGATTGAAAAAATTAATAATAAAGAAAGGTAAATATCATATAAATATCGGATATATTTTTTCCTTTCCCTTACTGATAATTTTTTAGTTGTTTTCCATTTTGTTTGATCATGGATCCATCATCTCCAAAATTTTATTCATGATATAAATATCATATATTTTCATTATATTCATATTTAAAATCATCCATAAAAGGAAGATTTGATAAATGAATTACACCATTCATGGTGATGGTAGTTTATACGTACACATGAACGTTGTTTTCAATTTTTGATGGATGGAATGAAAGAAATGTAAATAATAATTCACCATTATAGAATCATTATTATATATATATATCATATATATTTATTAAATATATCCTTATTACTATCTACTTAAAGAAGAAATGAAAAACAAATCACATTGATTTGTGGAGGTGGTAGTCAACACATACGCACATGCGACATTATCATTTTCAAACAAATGAGAAGAAAGTGGATAATGGTTGTTACCTAATAACAATAAAAATTCATTGTATTTAATATAATTAATTAATTATTTCATAATGGATACCAAATATTTATAGAATTTATAATAATAAATAAAGTTTAAAATGCCTGGTTAATAGTTATACCTCTTCGTTGAGAAACCTTCTTTAGATTACACCTTAATCCTTGAAAGGATGGTATTTTGGAAATAAAAAAAGATATAGGATGTTTTTAATGAATATAGAGTGATTTTATAGTATGTATTTTCTGAGATAGAAGGATAAAACATTGTGAATAATTAATGATAGGATGTTCCCTTTTATAAGTGAGGGAAGAGGCACTCTTGGAATTACTGAAAGTGTTAAATTGATGTAAATTAATTTTTGTAGAAAAATGGATCCAAACTTATATAATTATAATATAAGATTATTATTATTCCAAATCCTCTAATAAAATAAGATTTTAACTATTTTTGGTTATGTTTTAACCCTTATCTCTTAGTTTTAACCTCATGTTAACCATTTTGATAATTATCGCATTATCAGAGTTTTCTACTCTTTAAGAGTTAATAATTATATGATAAATGGAAAATTGTCTTGTAAATAAACAATGGATGATATTATATATCATATATAATTTAATTTTATGAATATATTATTTTTATGAATTTTCAATCATTTAATTAAATATTTTTTATTATTAAATAACATTAATGTCATTTTTGCAGCTATTCATTTAATTTGACTTTGAAAATAACATGGCAGCAAAGGAATTTGGATCTAAACCTTTAACACATCCTTAATACATTATATTTATCTATAAAATTCGTGTGAAATTATAAATTACTAAAAAAATAATTTTAGAGTTTTTAAAATTGTTTACTTAACTTTTCTACTCCTTGTACAAGCATTGTGTTAGTGTTGCGTAAGCATATAAGGTAATTATATCATCACTAAAAATTAAAAATAAATTATCATGATAAAAATAGTTCATATTCAAAATAACCATTTAGAACTTAACATAATTTTTTTTATCCCTGTAGAAAAATATTTTAGATATTAAAAGTAAGAAAGTGTCATTTTTGACTTTATCTTTTATTAACATTATAAAGGTTAAAATCAAAGTTAAATGGCAACAAAAAAAATTACTATGGTTACTATTAATATTGAATAAAAATACAAGTTAAAAAATTACCAAATTTTTATTAACTGATTCCAAATATGGAATCATTTTTTTAATATTCAATTTTTAGAATTGGCCGAAATTAATTTAAGATAAAAACACAATATTCAATGAAATACAGTTTTCCATAAAATCTCTTTTTAATTATAAAAATGTTTTTATAAAAAAATTCAAACATAAAATTGGTTCCAATGAAATTAATTGAATTTTTAATATAATTATATAACTAATTTTAATTTTAACCAATTTTAAAATAAAATAGAACTTTTCAAATGCTTGAAACAAAAATACAGTTTCCAATAAAAATCAGCATTTTCCACTATTCACTAGAAAATAAATCTTTTTAGAAATTTCCAAATAATACACCCTAAGATAATTTTTATATGATGGTTTTAAAAAATATATCATTTTTATCAAATTAAATTTCTAAAAGTTCTAAAAATTAATTATAATATTCACTCCCAAAAAGTAATAAACCCCATTTTTGAAAACAAATGTCTTTTTGAAGAATAAAATGAATTTCTTAAAAATTGAGTTCTTATTTATCAATAATTAATTAGTAAATTATTATTGAGTAATATATTTATATATATTTCATAATGTGTCTAATCCTATTCATACCTGTAAATTCAACGGCTAAGCGATAAATGTCACATAATAATATTTCAATTGTATAATGTGGTTTGTTTAAACATTGTGATACGTGTAAAGAAAACTATCTAATAAATAAAATTTATTTATAAAAAACTATATCATTAAATCTCAGGGTTTTATAATTATTGTTATTTTCGCAAGGTATACAAATCTCCATGAAAATGTGTCCTCGGACAAAAGAGGTGAGAGAGAGAATGAGCATGATTCCTTACACATCAGTGATATGATTTATCATGTATGTTATATTATATACTAGGATTGATGTTTCCTATGACTTGAGTTCTATAATGACCTTAAATTTTTTTAATATAATAAATTTTATGTTATAATGACTATTTTATTGTGAGCACAAAAAAAATATTACATTTCATAAAAACATTACACATCATGCGTAAATATGGACTAGTATAATAAGGAACATTAGAGGGATATAGAATTGGAAGAATATTACAATCAATAAAACAAACTTCATAGGATTTAATTCCCCCAATAAGATCTACCCTTCTATAAATATCATAAAAATAAATATAATCATTAAGAAAAAAATTTACATTATCAAAGGATGTGTAAGAACATTTGTAAGTGAAATAGTGAATGATAAAGAGAAAATGATGTTTTATTTCTAGAGAATTTTTTAATTTTTCATTAGAAAAATTGGCCAATATGGATGATGTGAATTATGACCATTAATCTATATGATAGTTGGTCATTATTATTATGGTTACGTAGATGTATTTAAGTGAATATAGAGATTATTTAATTATATAATAAAAATTTTATATTTTATAAAAGTATTATTTATATAAAGTTTATAATTTTTAAATAAAATTTATTTTTAATTAAATAATCTTATAAAACACTTTTTAAATTATATTATATTTTAATAAAGTCCTAATTGATTTTTATAACATCCAGAGAGTTTATTATGTCATAAAAAATGTTACTTTTCAATAAATAGGGAATTTTTTATTTAAAACTTAAAATTAAAAAATTTATAGAATTGTATTGATAAAATAAATATAATTTTTGGATTCATCACTTTTAAATTATCATAGGGTGAATTTATGGTAATTTTCTAAAAAAATATATTTATTGGGTGAGAAAGTGAAAAAACTATTTTTTCAAGTTATATGTGTATCATATTAAAATCCACAATTATCACTTTTATAAATTGAATCAGGTGAAATGGATTAAATATTTGGAATTATAAGGTTCAAATTAGTGAATAAGTTTATTTTCATTTTTAGGCATAAAAAAAAGTTACCGTGAAAAAGAATTACTATGTATCGGTAAAATAATATAAAGGTTAGAATTAAAAGTTAAAGACTTAAGAAAACTAAAAATGAAAGAATTAAATGGGTGTTTGAGGTTTAATAACATCCTTAACCAAATTTTTAAACATTAATTATCAACCAAATTCTTTTAAATTAATGCCTCCCAAAAGTGGTTAGCATTAAATACAAATAATCATTATTTAATCACTTAAAATCACTCTTCTTCAAGTATAAATACCCCCATTACCTCATCACTCTCCACACCAAATACATTAAGCTTATATATTCACTAAATTACCCAATAAAGATTATCTACAAGGTGGTTTTATGTTTCTACATATTCTATTTCAAGCTTTAAGAAGAATCCTCTAAAGGTAATGGATTTATTCCTCTACTTTTTCAATTCAAGTGATTATTTCATATATATCTTTTTATTCCCAATTTATTATGTTTTAAAGTGTTTATAAACACCCCATTTTTTTATTTTTTATTTTTTATTTTTTATAGGTTTATTTTCCCTATCATTAAACCCATTTCAAGACTCATTTTGTATACCCATTACACTACCAAAATAAACCCTCAATTTTCCAACCTATATTTTCATGCCATAAATACACAACCATAGTTTCATTCAAGGGTATTCATTATAATGTATATTTAAACTATTAATTGGGGATATTCATTTATAAAACCCACATTCCCAACTCATGGGTTAGAAATGATATGACCTTTTGATTTTTGGTCAATGTGGCACACATAATATTAGACATATGAAAGGTGTGACCTGATAGCACTCCAATTCAATGGGTAAAGAATTAATCTCTAAAGATAAAATGCTCATGATACCTTGAAAGTATTCCTTGGTATTTTTTTGATACCTTGGTCAAAATACTTGGTAATATTTTTTAATACACCTTAGTAGATGATATATGGTGATATGTTTGTGAATGTCTCAATGTTTATATTGTTACCACATTTCATTGTAATGTCTCATGTTAATATATTCATGTACTTACATTATGCCACATGTTATTATGTACATGTTCTTATGTTATGATTCATTTTTTTTCAATGATGTCCTCTTACATTGTTTATCCCTTACTCAACTTTATTCTCACCCCTTTTATTTGATAAATTTCCCCAGGAAATCCTATGTAGTGAGATAATATAGGATGCAAAAATAAGGAATCATTTCAAGAGGATTTTAAAAAAAATTTATGTTTCTTTTTAGTACCATGTATGTCATTTACTATGAACCTAGTTTCTAAGACACAAAACCTCAAAAGATACTTCAAAGTTATTAATGTAATATTTTTTTTAAGGAATTGTGTTAAAATGCATGTATTTAAAAGGCGGGTCTCCATAAGCATGGTAGGAAGATATTAAGAAGATCTAGGGCATCCGCATTCAATGGATGTATATACTATCCTAAATTATTCAAGGTTTAATAATGATTTGTTTTGGGTTTATGTAGCAGATAATGAATAAGTCATCAGGGGATACATAGATTCTTATTTCCACACATACTATAATGATCTGAAATCACATTCACGATATGTGTTCTTCCTCAATGAAGGATCTGTGAGCTGGAAGAAGTCTAAGAAACTAGTTGTCGTTAATCCTACAATATATTTAGAGTATATTACGGATTTTGGTGTAGCTAAATAATCAATTTGGATACACAAATTTTTACAAGAGCTTGATTTTGTGCCTAATAATAAAGATGTTATCACACTGTATTGGGATAATATTGTAGTTGTGGTTCTATCAAAGGAGTCAAGGTCACATCAATGGAGGATACATATACTTAGAAATGATTTCCTCTTGAGTGATTTTTAGCAAAGTGGAGAGGTTTCAGTGAGTATATTTTCCACATAATAAAATTTGGTGGGATCATTGAGTAAAGTCCTATATCTGTTGAAGCATGAATATCATGTGAGATATAGAGAACTAAAATTTTTATCAGTTGGATTGAGTGCAAGTGGGTGTATGTTGGAGTTGGTTCCCTATAACCAAACAACTTTTTAATTTCAATTACCAATATATTCAAAGACCGTAATATTAATAAATTTCTTATTAAATGATAAATTTTCTTCTTCTTAACATTGATTTGATAATTTCATTAATGTATTTGACACCTCAAAAGGTTATATGAATCTTCTACTGTAATAAGAACCTTTAGGTGTTATGAAAATATTATTTAACATATATCCAATTTTATAGATAGAATTTGTATGATGGGACAAAAAGGATGTTTTGACTTTCAGGTGTTGAATACTCATAAGAGGATGTGGCTTATTCTCATGAAGTTTAATATCAAAGAAGAGGATTTATGAAGACAAAACCACAAACATAAATTCAATATTTTATATGTGTCATTGGATATTCCTATATGTGGGCATGTTTATTGGTCATTAGAATTAATATTTTCATTAATTTATATCATAATTAGATTACTTTGATATACTATCAAAAACTATAACGAAATATGCTCATAGAAAATTAGGATGTGTTAGGTGCATCATAAGTGATATGACATTGATGAAATATGTCAAGAAACAATTTATCCCCTTAGAGTTAATATAAGTAGGTATCTTATTCTCTTTGATTGAAATTAAACTATCTAATTATGTTCATGGTCATGGAATTTTATCAATGACTATATTTCAGACAGTTAAAGCAATATATATAAATCATATAGGTTGGTCACACAAGTATGCAATTTGTTTTATGAAATATTGAGACCAAGATATTCTATGACACGATAAGTGTTCAATTCAAGTTGTTTTGATTGCAACATTAATGTCTTTCATTATGGGTTCCTTAACGTGTTGTGAGACGTTAACCTTAGACATTAGATTATTTTTCTCAATGCCATTGAGAAAATGCATCAAGGTCCACACACTAATTGTATACAAAATCTATGAATAATTTTTATTTGAAATTAACAGTTATAATAAACATTATTCTTAAGACTGAGGAATAATAATTATTCAGGTTATGTTGATCACATGAACTAAATCGCCATTTCGAGCTTAGAATATATATGAGTTGAATTTTAAATAATTATTTACCTGGAAATTATTGAATATAATATTTATTTATTTATTGAATTAATAATATAATGATATTCATTTATATAAATAATTATTTATTATTGGAGGCTCAATAAATGTTGAGGATTAACGGATCGAGTTAATGGTATGATGAAATGATGAATATTATTTAATATCCTTTAAATAAATTTTAATTTATTTATTTAATAAATTTTGTTTAAATATATGTGAGTTATTGAATGTCATGAATTACAATATTTTTATTTTTATTTTTATGATTTTATGTGATATTTACATAAAATAAAAAAATATCCCAGATAATGAAACTAGTTTCATTCCATCACATTCCATTAACTCCGTGAGTTTTTAATTCAATACATCGTCACCATAAAAAACAACTTCCTACTAAACACATATTCCATGAAAAGAACTTTAATTTACACTAGATCTTCATTTGAGATGATCATACCAAGTAATATGATTTATCCTAGCATGATCACATATGTTATAAAATATTTGTGATCATGTAGACACTATTCATGGTGAAAATAAAATATTGGTATTGTGGGATGAAAATGAAACTAAAGCCTTATTTAGAATGACCCCTTGCTCACTATTCTTCATATTGTTGTTATCAAACCTTGTCTTCCCTTGGACGACCCTTCAAGCTTGTGGAATCTCTCATATTAACACACTTTGATAATGGATCTATCCTCATATGCAACAGGACAGTACCCATTGTTGGAATATTATAGAATAATGATAAATAGGTAGTGGTTCCTATCACACTACAGATCATCTCACACCCTAATTCAACCAACTTTATCCCATCATTTTCCTACCAATACTAGTAAATATTTTATATATATTCATAATCAATACCCTTCATCACCCACCCCTCATAGATTCCCCTCTAAATCCTTACCTTCATAGAAAAAATCTCTAATGACATCGCAAGCAGCCTTGCAATAATCCCATGGTACACCATATTCACTACCCTCACAAGGCCTCCAATTTGAGGGATAAATGTCTCCAACTCCACCTAGTCCACACGCAAAACATGCTTTCTCTCCAACATCTTAATCTCCCCCACATGCCAATCAACCACCTTCCTCACCCACCCCTTCTGATTGTAGTAACAATTCTCTACCAACTCCTTTCTCATCACCTTCATCATGATTCCCTCACACATCCAGTAATCCTTCATGTTTCTAAGATCCTTTACCTTCTCCTCTCTCATCAATTAATTCGTCACTGAATCTTTTCCATTTCCATTACTCTTCCCCACCCCCCCCCCCCCCACCAACATTCCTCTCCACCCTGAATCTTTCCAATAACATGTTTGAACTATCACCCTTGGGATTAGATGATAATGAACCAAATGAAAATTCAATATTCCCGTTATTCTCAATATTTTATTAATTCTATTTGGGAGATGGTCGGATAGTGGTGGTGATTAATTTCTCAACCTTCTTGATCTACCTCTGGATATCCCTCTATTTCTTCTCATCCTCAACCATGTCTTCCCTATCCCTCTTGTGCTTCAGCCTCTCTTTGAAAAGGGTCTCAGAGTCTTGATCTATGTATATGATTAGACAACCTTTTGGTTTCTCCTAAAAATTTCACTTCTTGGTTCGAACTAGGTACTTCAAAAACATTATTAGTGTTCCCCACTTCATGGAGTTCATGTGGATGTGGTGGTGGTTGTAAATGTACTTATTGTACATGAGTATGGTTTTGATGTGACTGAAGCGGTGGTTGTGCCTCACATGCTCAAGGAACAGTGCCTCAAACTCCTCTAAGTATCTACTAATGATGCAGCTTGGGTTTTGTCCAAACACATTCATCTATCACTGGTGTCTCTTTCTCATGAAGTGGAACTTGAACTGTTCTCATCCCGACACTACTTCTGGAACATCTGGCAATACCACCAGAGTTTTTTCAACCCATTGGATTTAACAAAATCCATGATGGGTTTAGGGGTGAGAAACTCATTCTATCACATTTGAAATTATTAACTCAAAAATTCAAAGTCTCACAAGTCAGCAAGAATAAAGAACCTACATTTAAATATTAAAATAAAAGCAAATTATTTTGAGTGAATTTTCTAACTAGTATGATCAAAAAATTATCAAAACATGACTAATAGAAAATAATAAATATCATGTAAAGACCCGAACCCCAGTATCCTGAAGTCAGTTCCTTAATTTATGGTCATAGATACAAGACTTTAATCAAAAAGTAATGATCGGTTTAGCAGTCTTATAAGCCATATCACAAACATAAACCTTATATTACAATTTAAAACATTAAACACAACATATAAAATCCTTTTAGGATACCATTATTCACCTAGGTTAACCATGTATATCAGTCATAATACACATCTTGGAATCCTGGGAAAAATAAAACATAAGAAAGGGGTGGGCTCAGATGCTCAGTAAGGGTAAGTGTACAATGGAATCTATTGTGAATAAATAAGCATAAACATTAATTCAAGGTGAATAACTGAAACACATCCCATTTAAATATATCTTGAGCATAATATAGCCATAACATATAATACCATATAAATACTCACATAAGCTGAAAAACATAAAAATTGATATTTTAATAGTCAAATAATAAAATGGAATATCAATAATGAATCTCATAATGAGGTAATGAAAAATGTTGTACATCATAAACACGTCTTCAAGGCTTCGGCCAAGAGACCATATATAAATGGGTAAGACAGTAGAAAATATATAAACTAGTTTTTCTCGTGAGACCTATCAATGAATTGAGGGGATATAGTAGGCCCCACCCATCACTTATTAATTCTAATGCATTCCTCATATGAAAAGGGTGAAACATAAACAACATACACATTTTTATTGAAAAACTAGCATAAAAAATGTGAATAATTTAACCATAAACCATGAATGGTAGCAAAATAGAACATCTACAATCAAACTGATCATATAACCTTAAATAAAATATAGTAAATGTTTTCATAATATATCAACCTCAATTAATCATAAAATCTAAAAAATTATGTTGACATAGATGAAAATATTATAATAAAATCATTAAAATTTCTTGAGATAAATACCCCTTTTTTAATTTGAAATCATTTATTTTAAAAGTCATGAAGTTAAAAAAGAAAAAATAAACATTGAAAAGAATATTTTAATATTGGAAAGTAATGTTCAAAAAATTAATGTATAATGACATCAATAAAATCAACTCCTACCATATAAGTTAAAAAAACATTCCTTCTATATTTTTTTCGAAAAGGTCATAAAGTGCCTCATTTAGAAAACAAAAAATAATAATTTCAAACCATTTTATAAAATGTCAAAAATGGGTAAAATAACATTAAAAAATTTTATTATAAGTGTAATAATATTTTGGAATTTTTTTAAGAAAAATGGAAATGGATGATAAATTTTTCCCAACAAATACTTATGTATAAACAATCTCAAATAATAATGAGATTATGAAATAACCCTAACCTTGTACTTTCCATTAGTTGGATGTGATTTCACCTCTTATATAATGGTTTAAAACATGTTATTAATTTATACTGGAACTATATCCATATTTATGATATCATATATGATCTTCTTATATTATCTCATCACCCATTTGTTAATAATATTTTGTTATTACCCTTGCTTCAGGTGTTAACTGCTTCATTTTCCTATGCATGTTTTGTCATGTAGGTCATGTTTATTATGAATAGAATATATTTATTTCATATCTATAATGATATTAAGTTCATATATATTATATTCATTATTTATATATATATTTATAATCATCCATGAATGGCTCGAATGGAAAATAAATCACATCACATCCTGGAGAAGGTAAGTTGTATATACGTATGAGAAACAATATCATTCAGTTAATGGTAAAAGGATAAAGAATTGGATGGTATATTAATTATAAATAATCAATATAATGTCATATTTAATATTTATATCCATTATATCCATCATTATACACATCCAAATAACATAGTGATGAAAAATAGATTACACTATGGTGTGGAGAGGGTAGGTCGTATGTACGCATGCGTGGTAATTTTGTTTTTCATATGATGGATAAAAAGTGGAATATGGTTGTTATATAAACATAATAACTTCTTAGAATATAGGTTATACAAGATTTATTATATTAGGATGGAAAAATACATGAAGAGAATGTATAAGAAGACATAAACAAGGATGAGTTAGTAAAAATGATTACCTCTTCTTCAGCGGACTTCCTTTAGATCTCTTCTTAAATGATATAGGGTTGGTATTTTTGGAATAGCAGAACCTCCAGAACATAGATAAAGATTTTTTTAAGACAACTTTATAGGTTTTGGTATAGATATAAGGCTCAATGTGGTTTTATTAAGTTAAGGATGGTATGACCTTTTATAAGAGAGGGGAGCGGCACTCTTGGAGTCCATTAAAATATTAAATTAATATAAATTAATTTCCTTTTAAAAATGGATAAAAAGTAATTTATTTAGAATATAAGATGAGTATAGGGTTAAATATTATTATTAAATTATTTTTATAAAACTTTAGGACACATTATTAAGCATATCTTTTTTCTTTAACCTTTATTTAAACCCTTTAACTCTTACCGTGACAACTTGGTTTTTTACTTTTTAAGGGTTAATATAGTTACTATAAAATACTAAACGATCCCAAAATGGATCATTGATGACATATTTAACCTTATTAAAAAAAATTATAATAATTTTATATTTTTATAAATTTTATATAAATAAATAATATATTATTTATTTTAAAGTATCATTCATATCAATTTTGGCCTTATTCATTTTTTGACATTTTAAAAAATAGCAATACGCAAGATTACTTAAAAACCCTTCAATACATCTATAATATGTCTAGGTTGTCTATAAAATTATTTTATTAAATTAATTAGATCAAATTATATTTATTTTAATATTTTTAATGTGATTTATTTGATATATCTATTAATTAAACAATTACTACATCATCATTGTGTAAGATTGTAAGGTAATTATTTATTTAATAGAAATTAAAAATAAATTAACCTGATTAATATAAAAATTTTAGATTTTAAATGACTATTTATATTTGAATTTTATTTTGTATAACCCTATATTAAAAATGATATATTTAAAAAAAATATGAGTATGACATCATTAACATCTCTTTAAATAATATATAATAAATATCATACTCTCATACAACTGAATTAAAAAGGTTATAATCTTAGAAAAAATATTCTTTTTGTTGACACCCACTTAACTAATGATATTTGTACAAGTTTTTGGCTAATTTTACTGTCATCATAATATTAATTTTACCCCAAATTACTTGATCTATCCTTAACTGTAGTAAAAACAATATTACTAAATTTACTATTCATATTCCAAAAAATAAAAGAATATATTTACAAAATTTGGAACCAATGATTCCAAATATGGAATATATTTTTCAAAAATAAAAACAAAAAATTTTCATTAATTGATATTAAAATAATCTCGTTGACAAAATGAGAAAATGGGTTATTAAAATGAAAACGTACAAAAGATTGTAATGTTTTTATATTCATGTTCAATGTAAAATTGATTCCAATAACCTAAATTTAATTAAATTATATAAAATTAACCTAACTATACTTTAAAACTAAATAAAAATATTAATGAACATAATAAATTATTTAGATGAAAAAGATGTTATCAATTAAAATACAATATTTTATCACTATTCATCAAAACATGAATCTTTTCAAAAAAAATAAAAAAAATCAACCAAAGTAAATTTTATATTCTATTTTAAAGTAATAAGTTTATTTTCTTAAATATAATATATAAAAGTTTCAAAAATTAGATTAAAAATAGGTTCACCATTAAAAGGAGGTAAAATTATATTTTTTTAAAAATATAACCTTTTATGATTTAGATTGGTTTTATTGTTATCTTAAGCCTATAAAAATTATTATATGAATTTAAAAACATTTTTTTGATTATATAACATATATATTTCATTAATATATTTCATTAATAATGATTAATTTAATTTTTTGTGATAATATTTCAATATGGGCATAAAAATTGTTTTTTAATAAAAACACATCCTTTATATTTAATTCATTTTTAGTTTAATTTACAATTAATTGGTAATAAATGATTTTATTTTATAAAAATTTGTAAAATATATTTTCATAATTTAGCTAATCCTATTTAAAATCTCCAACTAAACTACTATTTTTAAAATAATAATATTTAATAGTACATCGCGGTTCATTTAAGCCTGGTGTTGCATGCCATGTGAGCTATGGAAGAAGTTAAATTTATTTAAAATGAGACATAACATAAAATATCGGGGTGTTACATTATCCCCTCCTTCAATAAATATCATCCTTGTAATTTGAAATCTCACTTCAAAAATCAAAGTTTAATACTTTAGAATTCATTTGTGGGAAATACATATAAGAAATAGGGTTAATAAAAAAATCTTTTCATAAGAGGGAATTGGAAATGATAAGGTCACCACCAAATTAGGCTTTAGAATAGGATAACATTAGTGGAAAGTAAAAATTGGGTCATGGAATTGAAATCAAATCATCAAGTTATGATGTAGAGTGTTAGAGAATAAGGTCATCAGAAAGTCTACCATCACAAAATCATAAATTTGTGATGGGCTAGAGAGTCCATTCATTTCTTAGTAAATAAATTAAATAAATAGTGTTTTTCATTAAAATTTACAACCCCATAGTTGAGGTATTATTTTAATATCTAGATAAGAACATGATAAAATTAATATAATTGATTTATTTCTATTTCATAAGTATAATCTCATTCTTTGGTTGTGGTTTGATCTATTTTTAATTCATTTCATAGCACAAGTTTCATCATGAAGTAATAAATTAACCTCTAAAACCTTTTTAAAAGACCAACTTAAACCATTTCATATGTGGTTAACATTTCCAAAATGACCTTATCATTAATCATTCCACAACATGAAGTAACACTTATTTGTCATATTCTAAACATGTGAATACCTTCATCATGTATTCTCCTGAAACATGGTAATAACATTAATTACAATAAAACATTATTGAGAACATGCATGCTTACTTATTCATTAAATAGAACCTAGATTATTGGATATACATCCTAAATCCTAAAAAATTAACTTCATCAATGATGGAATAAACCACCTTTTCAACAAACCATTAATCAATTCAAATGTAGCCAGTACTATCTAATTTACTTTATAAAAAACAATAATCTCTTTATTTTGAAATTATTATCTCAATGTCAGGAAAATATTAAGGGTTATCTTTCCCCAAAACATATATTTTCCAAAAATATTAACTTACTACTGAGTCACTTTTCTTGGTACCATTCAACATACAATCTCAAATCCCTAATGAAATAATACTATTGTACAATCCTTATATATATTATGACTCTTATATATATAATTTCATGACATAATTCTTGAATCCAAAAACACAAATACATTAATTATTCCACTTTTACTGTAGTAACAACATAATCTTGACCTTGATCCCTTTTCTTTTTTCTGATCTATTTTTCCTTGACAATTGGGTCATTCATTTTCATAGTGCCCCATAAACTTATAGTTAAAATGTTACAAATTTAAAGTTTCTTTATTTCCTTTAAAATCACGGGCTTGGTGGCCTTTTTATCCACACTTTTAACAAACCCCCATTTCATTCAATAAAGTAACAGGGTGTTTATTATTATAATTATCACATGTGAGAAAATACTTCTTTCACTTTTTCCTTTTATCCATCTCTTTATCCACCATCATATTCTTCTCTTTCATTCCCTTAAAGTTGTAATACTTAGAGAATTATTTCTCTGTCTTGAAAGGACATGATACTTTATCTTCATATAATGAGAAATTTTGGGAGACCAATGTCTTTCATAGGAATGGCTTTAACCCATCAAAGAAATGATCAATCTTACTCCTTGGTTTATACATGTAGTCCTTAGCATTCCTTTATAACCTTGTATAGTTGGCCTCATATTTAGAAACATTCTTTTCCTCCTTTGGACTCGGGTTTAGAAACTGGATCTCCAGATCTGATCATTCTTCACGAGGAAAATATTTTTCTAATAAATTTTTCTTAAAATCCTTTCATTCCATGTTAACTATTTCCTCATCCTTCTTAGTGTTTTTAATCAATGTCCAATATTTATCTTCATATCTAAAAAGATGATAAACTACCATGAAACCTTATCCCTTTTGTTACTTCCCAAATCAATAAATATATTCTCTAAGGAACTTATCCATTACTCACTACAAATGGATTTTTAGTCCCATTAAATGATGGAGTTTCTCATCTCATGAAGTGGCATAACATTTTTCTACCACATTTTGGATTAGGATGCTCCATATGGGTAATGTTATCGTTCATAACCTAAGTCCACTATCCCAATATAGTTATAAGTTTCTCAGAACCAGTTGCAGTTCTAGTGACAACATCATTATCTTACATAGTAGGGAAATACCTACATAGATTACGTGCAATTATACAGTTTCCATTTCTTACACGAGGCACCATTTCTAAACATTGGCATACACTAGATTTGGTTATGAATCATAATTCATAATTTAGAACTAATAAAACACTTAACATAACTTGAAAATTTATGAATAGATAATATCATAATCATAAAAATTAATTTTTTGGGGACATATTTACTTTTAAATCATTCATAATGGTTTGTAATGTAAATTTGAATAATCCTAAGCATACCCCCTAGAAGTGTCAAACTAGGTGCATAGTAAGGCCTATTTTTGTGTACCAGGTTACACTATGTCAGGCCTAACACACCTTGTTGGAGTTCTTACCCCTAGGTACATATGTTCCAGAACCATGTCCACTTATAGTATCCATATAGGGATGTGTTTCTAGTAATACCCACATAATCTCTACCTTACCATAATTCTAGGATGTTCTTTTATTTTTATCCTAAAATTTTATCTTAGGGTTATGTTTCATAATCTTTTTTTCTTAATAAAGTTTCCAAGGTTTCTAATAAACTTTCTTTGATACCAACTATAAGGACCCCGACCCTAGTAGCTCAAAGTAGGAGCCTTACTTTATTTCACTAGCATAGATACAAGACTCGAATCCCAAAGGACCGACCAACTTAGTAGTTTTGGAAACTATATCACATACACAAACCTTACATTACAATTTAAAACATAAAATAAAATATATAAAATCCTTTGAGAACGCCATTATTCTCCAATATTAACTTTTTATATCAGTCATAATACACATCTTGGCATCTTGAGAATAATAAAACATAATAAAGGGGTGAGATTTGATGCTCAGTAAGGGTAATCATACAACTAAATATATTATGAATAAATAAGAATAAACATTATGGTAAGTTGAATAACTAGAACACAATCCATTTAAATATATCATGAGCATAATATGTCCAGAATAAATAATAACATATAAATACTCACATGATCTAGAAAACATAACCTTGTATATTATACTAGTCAAATAATCACATGGAATATCAATAACTAATCTCCTAATGAGGAAATTTATAATTTTGTACATTATAAACCAATAGTCAAGGATTCATCCAAGACACCATATATAAACGGGTAAGACATCAGCGAATACCAAAAATAGTATGTCTCATGAGACCTTCTAATTCATCTAGGGGATGTAGTGGGCCCCACGTGTCACTTAATAAGTCTAATTCCTTCCTCATATGAAAAGGGTGAAATATAAACAACATACAAATTCATATCGAAAAACTGGAATAGAAATGTGAATTATTTAACCCTAAACCATGAATGGTAAAAAAATAACATATCCACATCCAAACTGATCGTAAAACCTTCAACAAAATATGGTAGATGGTATCATAATATATAACCTCAATTAAGCATAAAATCCATCAAAATATGTTCACATAAATGAAAATAGTATAATAAAATCATTAATATTTATTGAGATAAATATCCCTTCTTTAATTTAAAATCATTTATTTTAAAAGTCATATAGTTATAAAAGAAACATTTTCATTGAAAATAATATTGTAAACTCGTAAAGGATGTTTCGAAACATTAAGTCATCATGATGGTAGTAAAATATGCTCATACCATATATGTTAAAATACATTCCTTCTATATTTTTTATGAAAAGTTCATAAAGTACCTAATTTAGAAAATGGAAAAAATATTCCTTTCAAACCATTTTATAAAATTTCTAACTTAGTAAAAAGGAGTTTAAACATTTTTAGGATAACTGTTAAAATATTTTGGAAAAATTTTATATGACACATGGACATGGATGATAAATTTTCCCCAGCAGATACTTACATATAAACAATACCATTTTTTGAATGGATTATATATATTTTGAAATTATTTTCATTGGTGTAAAATGATGATCAATGCAATAGGAATCTTACATTGAAGTCAATATGATGAATAAGTTCCAAAGTTAATGGAGCTTGGATAAATTCCTAATGTCTCAATATTTTAATAAAAATGTGAATGGATTGAAGACTTTGAATTTTATGGTGATTCCTGGGGAATTTTTATGGATTCATTAGATGACATTGGATTTCATGGTTAAATAATTCTCCTATTGAAATATGAAGATGATTTGATTTTTTTTATTTCCCACAAATCATATGTAATTTGTAAAACTTATAATGATATCTTGATAAAAGAAAGGGGATAAGAAGTTATAACAATCATATTGAGCATCTATTTGGAAGAAAAGAGGTGCTTCCAATCAATTTCATGTTTGATTAGAAAGATGGATGTTACTGGAAGACAAGGAAATTAAAATAATTTCCTTGGTAAATCTGATGATTCTAAATGTGATCGATCAAATTTTATAAATCATAATAGATGGGGTTCATGATTAAAGTTGTTGAGTGAATTTTGGTAGAATATGGTTGAAGCTTTAACTATGTAGCAATTTGTGTTTGTTGACAAATTTATTTGACTACAAATCAGTATAGTTGGTGTTTCCAAAGCATATATTTAAGGTGGTGTCATTTCTTAGTGTTTTCCAAATTTTTGGGCCTCAAAATCAAGAGTTTTTTTATGGAAAAGTAAGTATTTTTTCAATTAAGTTTTTGGAATGTAGTTCATGGACCATGAATCATAGTTCATAGACCACAAAAGAGGTATGCGAAATAGAAAAGGAATATTAGAAAAGGAATATTTCTACATAGTAGTGTTATGCGGACTGCAAAGAGTGTTACACGGAATGTGTAGGGAAAATAGTTTACAGGAGTCTCGAAGTCTGTGAGAGGATAATAATTCATGGGAGGATCATCATTTGAGTTTTATATGTGGTGATTTTGGAATCTACAATGGATTTTTATTTTCAAAAGATAACGGTTGCTGCAAAGCATTAAGGAGATATACGGACTACATAGCATAGTTCACGGTAAAGTTTGTTCTGCATCGGAGTTTTAGGTATTTTTTATAAGAATATTTTGTGTGATTTATTTTCCAATATAAAGTACCCTAATCACATCATTAATTAGATAAAATTTCATTCGAAAATATCATCGTCACAATAAATTTTGGGAAGTCTGAATAAGTTCTCGAGGGAGAATTATGTGAAGGATAAGATTTTACGAGGGAGAATTCTATGAAGGGAAGTAGTTCATGGGGGAAATATTCTGGGAAGGACGAATTTTTCCATTTAAAGATTTTGCGAGGCTTGGTAGCTTGTAATGAATAGGGGTCATGAAGAATTAGTGGTTTGTAGAGGCATCATCCATTCACAAAGAAGAGGTAGTCTATGAAAAAAATGTAATATGTGAAGGGAAGGTAGTCTATGGAGAATAAGTAGTCCATGAGGCATCAGTTGTCCAACAATATGGGGGAGGTCCGCATAATAAAAAATATTAAGCACTTGTGCCATGAAGTTCAATGCATCCCGTGGTTAAAATCTATTTGTAGAGGGTACATGACAGTTCACAAATGAGAAATGCATTATTTACCCCCTCATTATGCTTTGTGAATAAAATTATTAGTAGAAACACGATATTTTTTAATATCACACGCTTGTAGTGATTCTAAAAGAATGATTTTGTGAACCATTTATTGTGTATAATACCCCATTGTGTCTCAAAAAGTAAAATTGTGTTTTTACTTAGTTGATATAAAAAATTCTGAGAATATAAAACAAAAATATTTTGTTTGTGTGTAGAAGAACCATATGTGAACCTAATTTCATATTTTCAAAAGGAATAAGAGAAGTAAATTGATACATTAATATGTTGGTATTGAGTGTCAAAGAAAGATAATATGACACTTTCTATTCAATTTCACATTATTGTGTGTCTAAGAATAATAGAGTGTTACCACTTAAAGATTGATTATTATTCAGGGAAGATTAATTGTGATTACTCTATGTTGAGCTGATAATTATTGTTTTGATAATAAAAAAGGAGTTTTTTGATTCTATTAAGATTGTAAGAATTTGATTCAGTCAATTTGGTTTCACACTGAATAAGAAAGAGAGATCAAGACACTATATTATACTACTACATATATTTGTATGTCACAAATCAAAGCGAGAAGAGGATGTAAATGGACAAATTGATATCAATTGATCATTATTTGGGTTAGGAAGAATTAATTACATCAGTCTACTACATTCATATTATTGTTATTTATATAAGAAAAATATTTTTTAGTTATCATGTTTATTTTTATAAGAAGATAAGAGGAGTTTCTTGCATGTTGTTGTGTAAGTAAAAAAGTGAATAAAAATATTGTGGAAGAACAAATAAGATTTGTAACATCCGATAGGACTCAATAAGTGGAGAACTTTCTTGATGTTACAAAAACTTATCAATAATGAGAATACTATCTTTAGAGGTAGTATAAATATTCATCCAAGTGCTGTAAAAAAAACATTATAGAATTTTTTTTCATAGCACTACACAAGTGTAAGGGTATATCCTACTCATTGTATTCCACACTAAAAGGATTTTTTTTCTAGTTTATTGTGTGGTATTGTATTATTTATTAACCATACCAAGTACATTGGTACTATTTTTGAGTAATTTAACCCTATAAAAATATCATATGTTATCTTAACTTCTTCCATAAACATGAATGCATCAGGGAAAAGAGAATAATAGAGTCAAGATCCTAACATGTATAAGAGTTATAGGGATAAAAAGTCACAATTAGATTAAAAAGACCCCAACACTGATTCACCCCCTCCTCTTAGTGTTATGAATATCCCAAACCCATCCTTTCAATTATTATCAGATCCCATGATCACCTATATTTGATTATCTACAGTGAATCTATTATCTTTTGAAGACTTGAGTTTCTTTCTTAAGTCAGCAATGAAGTTTAGTTTTGGTGAAGATTTATTTACCTCTGAGTAGAAGTCTAAATATACCAATACCATGATGAACGGGAAAAATAAAGAGAATATAAATTTGAAGAAGAAGACCCTCTTATCTAAAGAAGAGGAAATATTTGTTTCTTCATACCTTACTGACAATGAAGACATATTAGACTTGGAAAGTAATGAGTAGGTGGATCAATCATTCACCAAGAATATGGATAACCATCCTAACTCTAGTGATAAGAAGGAATGTATTAGTACATTTAAAATCATTCCTGAAGATGAAAATGTCAGCACAGGTGGTGATGAAGATTGATCTACAACTTATCAAGAATTATTAGTTGATAGATTAACAGTTAATCTACATGGAATTACTGAATAAAGATAATCCATTGTTTTTGGAGTCTCTCAATGTATGTAGGAATATATCACACAACTGTAAGGACAAACTGATGTTCTGATGAATGGATTTTAAGAAAAAAATTGTAGAATTCTTAATGCTCTCTAAACAGGTTGGAAACTTTGAAGAAACAAAGAGGGAACTTGAAATAATTTCCTCAAAATGGATTAAAGGAGTTAAAGAGTAAGAGGGTTTAAATAAAAGTTAGAAGAAATAATCATTGTGTTTGAAGATAAATTGAAAAATAGAACTACTGTCAGGGGTTTACAATTGGAATAAATAACCAAGAAGATCAAGTAACTTGACACTTTGATTCAAAATAAAGTTAAGCTTCATGAAGATGAAGTTAAAATAATGAATAAGGATTTTCAAGAAAAGATGATTATGATTGAAGATCATAAAATATTCCACAATATAAAATTTTTAGATATGGAAGCTCAATTGGCCAATTTTTTTAAGACACAAATTGAGACTTCACAAAAAAAAGGAAATAGTTGATGATAATAATCAATTCATACTAGATGATTCTACTATAAAAAACCTCCAACAAGTAATAAGAATATCTAAATTCATTAAATGATATATCACAAGTAGTAGAGAAGGAAAAGGTTCCATCCATGCCATCTTTTACTCATGTTTCTAAATCTATTTTCACAAATAGTTAAGGTTGGAAGATAAATTATAAACAAGTATGGATGAAGAAAGGTGATAATATACCTACCACCGTGTCTTGGGTGAATAAGAATAAGAATTTGGAAGGTTTTTTCCTGTAAATAGCACAACAAATCATGAAGAATACCCAAAAATATAATATAGAAGACATCATGAAATCATGATTTGTTGATCAATTTTGGAACTACAACATATTTGGTCATTGTTCATTAAATTGTTGGTATAATCCTTAAAATGTAAAAGCACAAAGGAAGCCTATCTTAAGGGAGAGGAATCTAGAGAGTAATAAGAAATATCTACAGGTCCAAAAGCATATGTATACTAAAAATATATTTGGAATTATTGATTACATCTATGATGTATGAAATGGTAGTTGTCACAAGGTTATTACATGCTCATCTCAATATGTATCCAAAGATGATAAGAAAAGAAGATAAAAAAATCTGACTTATAATAAAGAAGCAACCATGGGAAGATATCATAATAATTTTGTGAACAGAAATCCTCCCAAGAAGGTACCAGAGAATAATATTGAGAAAAATATGGATTCTAAATCTAATAAATTGAAGCATAGTGCATCCAAAATAACTAATAAAATGGATTACACTTAGAAGAACCCATGGGGAAGATTCAATCTTACATCCAATGTTCTTTATGACTTGTTAGTTATCTGACATGAATATTTTAAAAGAATGAGAAAAATGGAAAGTTAACAAGCAAAATATAGTGAAAAAATTTATGAAAATATTACATATGATTAAGACAAATTGCATAATGGTTTTTTAAGAAAAGGAAACTATTTTGTTAAAGAAGTTCACTATGAGAGATGTGAGAAATCTAGTCACATTGAAAAAGTTTATTTAAACTTACTACCAGAGAAAGAATAATTCCTAAAGTGTTGTATTAATGTATCATCCACAAAATATGTTAATAATAAATATTATTCACAAAAATAACAAGAGGGTGTGAAGAGATTCAAGTTTCCTCAATATAAATTAAAACATAAATTCAAATATGGGGGAAATGGAGAAACTTGGTTGAGAAGATCATCTCAACCGTTATATTCATATTAATGAATCAATGAGGATCCAAGTTATTACTTAAAACTTTTTTTATTGTATTTTTACTTATAATATAGGGAATTAAAGGTGAAGCATGTTGTCAGTGGGAGAACCTGAGAAGTAGTGAGTGCCGTCAATTATTCATAGCTAAGCAAAAGAAGTTACCTTCCTTGAATGATTCCTAAATTTATATTTAAATACTAATATGATGGATTATCATCCTTGATGATGTTTAATAATGTGATTTACTATTCTGGATAGCAAGGATAAATAAGTATCCATATTGGTTTGATCTTATTTCTTGGTATTCTGAAGAACAAATGTTCTAGAAGACCATCCTTGGTGAAGCTATTGAAGTTTCCAATGTGGGTTATCACAAGATTGAAGATCCATTCTGGTCTACTCTCTATACTATAATTTCTTGAAATCCATTAATTATGAGATCAATCATTATGATGATAATGAAAAATATTGACCTTGAGGGGGAGACAAATGAAGAAGCTATTATAATTATTATTTCAACTAGTATCGGATCTGATTATTCTAAAAATTGCTTGAAGATTATGTCACTAGAAAATGTATGTCTCTCTTAATATCTCAAACTTGCTTATCAAAAATGTATAACATTTTTCAAATGGGAATAAATTGAATTAATAAATGGAATAATAAATGTGGAAGTACCTCAAGGTCACTTATCATGTCTATTGGACTTGAATGTTTTTATCTATTTTTTTAAGTGAGGGAAGGAGTTTTAGGATGATTGTTCTTAAAAATATTCATCTCACATTTAGTAGATTCAAACATAAATTAAATTGAATCATCCTTTAAGATAAGTATATGCGTTATCATTTCTTAAGGTATCATGATTAGTTAGTATTGGATGGATTTTTATCAAAAAATCAAATCCTCTTTTTTTCTACATCGAGCATTGTTCAATTATACATAGACTGAAATGATGGATGGCTCATTGCTTAAGTATGGACCAATACCCTTTTTCCTATAAACTTTGTATTTATTATCAATAAGGGGGGAGAGAAAGTGAAATGAAAGTTTGAATGAAAAAAGGGAAGGTAAAGAGGAGAGAGAAGATAATAGGTCAATATATTGACACATTAATTTGGAAATAACTTTAGAGGTATTACCAATAAATACAAATGGGGAGATTGAAGAGCCCACTTTGTGTATGTATTATATTTTTTGTCAAATTATTTTCATTGGTGTATAGTGATGATCAATTTAATAGTAATCTTTTATTTATGTCAACATGGTAAAGAAGTTAAAAAGTTAATGGAGCTTGTATAAATTCCTCAAGTTTTGATATTACAAGAAACATCTGAATGGTTTCAAGATTGTGAATTTCATGGTGGTTCCTGGAGAATTTTTATAGATTCATTAGATGACATTGGATGTCATGGTTAAATAATTATCTTAGTGAAATATGATGAAACTTTTTTGTTTTGTTTTTCCCACAAATCATAAGTAAGTTGTACAACTTTTGATTCTATATTGATAAAATAAAGGGGGATAAGAAGTGATAATAATTGTATTGAGAATATGGTTGGAAGAAAAGATGTGCAGCCAATTGTATTCAGTTTTGATTGGAAAGAAGGATGTTATAGGAAAATAGGGAAGTTACAATACTTTCCTTAGTAAATATTACAATGCTAAAGGTGGTTGATTTATGGTTATATATCATAATAGATGGGGTTCATGATGAAATCTATTGAGTGAATTTTGTAATAAGATAGTTAAAGCATTAACAATGGAACAATGTTTTTTTTTTGACAAATCCATTTGACCAAAAATTAGTATGATTGGTATTTCGAAAGTAGATATTTAAGGTTTCACCATTTTCTAGTGTTTTAAAAAAAATTGGGCCTCAAAATCGGGATTTTTTATGGAAAAAAATGATTTCTTCAAAGGAGTTCATGGAATACAGTTCACGAACTGTGAAGCACAACTCACAGACCACAAATGAGGTATGAAAAATAGTGATAGAAAATAGGAAAAGGAATATTTCTTCACAGCAGTGCTATGCAGGCCACAAAGCATGCTACGCAGACCGTGTATGAAGAAATAGTTCACATAAGGTTCGCAGCTCATTAGAGGATAACCGTTTGTGGGTGTCTCGTCATTTTTAGTTGAAAGGTGGTGATTTTGGGAGCCAAAAAGGATTTTCATTTGTGGAAGACAACACCTGCTGAAAAGAATTAAGGAACTATGCAGACCGCATTGCACAGTTTTTGGTAAAGGCTTTCCCACATTAGAGTTTCAGTTATTTGTGATAAGAGAGTTTTTTAGGATTTATTTTCCAATATAAATGACCCTAATCACATCATTCAGTACATAAAATTTCATTAGAAAAGATCATCACTAAAAGAAATTTGGGTAAGTCTGAAAAATTTTGCGATGGAGAATTATATGAAGGATAATATTTCATGAGGGATAATTCTGTGAAGGGAAGTAGTTCATGGAGAAAAGATTCTACAAAGTATGAAGTTTTCCATAGAAGGAGTTTTCAAGTATTTTTAGCTCGCAAAGAAAAAGGGGTCTTGAAGCATCTGTGGTTTGTAGAGGCATCATCCATCTATTAATAAGAGGTGGTCCACGAAATAAAGTTAGTCCATTTAGGGAAGGTAGTAAATAGATCATAGGTTGTATGTGAGGAATTAGTTTTCTGTGAAGAAGGGGTTTGTCCATAGAAGAAAAAGCGTGAATCACTCATGCCACATGGTACAATGACTCACAGGATTAAAATAAGTCTGTGGAGGATACGGGATAGTTCATGAAGGAGAAATACACTATTTACACCCCAATCATGTTTTATAAAGAAAATGATCAATGGACACTCGATACGTGTTAATATCCCTTGCTTGTAGTGATTCTCAAATAATGATTTTGTGAACAAGTTCTTAGGTGCAATACCCTACTATGTTTTGAAAAGTAAAATAGTGTGTGTACCTAGTTGATAAACAATAAACATAGAAGGGAAAACACACATAATTTGTTTTAGTAAAGAAGAACCAGACGTGAACCTAAATTCATATTTGTAAAAGGGAGAATATAAGTAAAGACAATACATTCATGTGTTGGTATTGAGTGTAAAAGAAAGAGAATAAGAAACTTTTTATACAATTTCACATTATTATGTTTCCAAGAATAATAGAGTGTTCCCACTTAAAGATTTATTATTATTTTGGGTAGATTAATTGTGATGATACTATGTTGAGATGATCATTATTGTTTTGATAATCACAAAGGAGTTTTGTGATTCTAGAAATATTGGAAGAAGCTAATTCGGTGCAGTTGGTTTTACAATGATAGAGAAAGATAGATTAAGACACTACAATATACAATTTCATATATATGTGTGTCACAAATCATAGGGAGAATAGGATGTGACTATCCAAATTGATATCAGTTGATCATCATTTGGGTCAAGAAGAATTGAGTCCATCAGTCTACTACATTCATATTATTGTGAATGATAGAAGAAGGATATTGTGAAGCTATAAAGTTTGTTGCTTGAAAGAGATAATAGAAGTTTCTCACATGCAACTGTTCAAGTAACAAAGTTAAGAATAAGGCTATGGAATAACAAAGAATAACTGTAACATCCAATAAGACTCAATAGGAGGGGGACTTTGTTGTTGTTACAAACCATTATCAATAAGGATCGATTGTATTGAAATAAAGTATAAAGATCTAGCCATGTGCTATAAAAAACACACTATTGGATTTCTTTTATAGTACTACATTAGTGTAAGTTCATATCCTACTCATTTTATTCCACACAAAAAATATTTTTTTCTACTGGATTGTGTGGTATTGTATTATTTTTTAACCATACCAAGGATATAGCTACTCTTTATAAGTGAATCCTATAAAAATATCATGTGTTATATTTACTTATTTAATATTCATGCATGTGGTAGATAAATGATAATAGTATAATCAAGATCTTAATAGGTATAATAGGTATAGGGATAAAAATTCATAATTGGATTAAAAAGTCCCCAACACTGATTCACCCCCCCCCCCTCTCAGTGTTGGGAATATCCCAAACTAGTCCTTTCTGTTAGATATTATTTAACCTATTTATAATCATTTAAAACATGTTATTGATTTATAAACAAACCATATCTATATTTATTATATCATATAGGATCCTATTTTATTATCTTATCACCCGTTTGTTAATAATATTTCATTATTACCCTTGTTTAGGGTGTTAACTACTTCATTTTCCTATGCATGTTTTGTCATGTAAGTCCCATTTCATATGAATAGGATATATTTATTTCATATCCATAATGTTATTAAGTTTTTAGATATTATATTTATTTTATTATATACATCTTTATAATCATGATTTAATAGTAAACATGTAAAATGAATCACATCGTATCGTGGAGACGGTACGTCGCACGTACGCACGAGCGACGGTATCATTCCTTTAATAGTGAAAGGGTAAGAAATTGGATGGAATATTAATAATAAAGAAGTAATATCATGTCATATTTCTTAGTTATATCTATTATACCCACTATTATACACATACAAATAACATAGTGCTAAAAAATATATTACACCATGGTGTGGAGACGGTAGGTCGTACGTACGCACACATGGTGCGTTTGTTTTTCATGGGATGGGTAAAAGGTTGAATATGATTATTCCATAATCATAATAACATATCATCATATAGGTTATACTTTATTTATTAATTTAGGATTTAAACAATCCATGAAGATGAATTATAAGAGGAAATAAACTTGGATGAGTTAGTAAAAATGATTACCCCTTCTTCGGCGAACTTTATTTAGATATCTTCATAAGGGGTCTAGGGTTGGTATTTTTGAAAGAGAATAACCTCCAAAACTTGGATAAGAATTTTTGGAGGAGAAATGGGTTGGGTTTTGTCAGTCTATAAGGATCAATGTGGTTTGAGTAAGTGATGGAGGAGGTTCCCTTTATAAGAGAGGGAAGGGGTACTCTTGGAATCCTTTAAAATATTAAATTAATATAAATTAATTTTCAATTAAAAAATGATCCAAAGTGATTTATTTAGAATATAATATGATTATGGATATAAATCCTCTCAAAAATGATTTTATTCATTTTTAGGTCATATTATTAACCTTATCTTTTTTCTTTAACCCTTAGTTAAACCCTTTAACTCTTAGAGTGATAACTTGGATTTTTACTCTTTAAGGGTTAATATAGTTACTATAAAATGCCCAAAAAACTCCAAATGAAACATTGAAGACATATTTAACCTTATTATATTAATTTGGATAAATTTTAGTTTTTTATGAATTTTATATCATTTAATGAAATATTATTTATTTTAAAGTATCATTAATGTCAATTTTGACACTATTCATTTCATGACTTTTTAAAAAATATCAATACACAAGATATATTCAAAAAAACATTTAATGAATCCCTAATATGTTTATGTTTTCTATAAAATTATTTTTATGACATTAATTATCTCAAATTATATTTATTTCAATATTTTTATATCATTTATTTGATATATCTATTAATTAAAAAAGTACTGCATCATCATTGTGTAAGACATTAAGGTAATTATTTATTTCCTAAAAATTAAAAACAAATTATCATGAATAAGATAAAAAAATTATATTTTAAATGAATATTTATAGTCTAATTTATCTTCTATATAACACTATTTTAGAAATTATATATAGTTATGGAAAATATGAGTATGACATGTTTGACTTATTTCTAAATAAATTACAATAAATTCCATACTCGCATCCAAGTGGATTCAAAAGGTTATAATATAATCCCAATGATTATTTTGATTGAAACTCACTTATCCAATGAGATTTGGACAAGTTTTAGGGTAATTTTATATTCTTTATAATATTATTTTTACCCACAATTATCTAATTTACCCTAAACTGTGGTAATTAAAATATTAATAATTTACTATTAATATGCCCAAAAATAAAATATATATATTTACATAATTTGGACCAAATTATTAAATATATTGAATATATATTTCAATATTCAAAACACATAATTTGTAGTAATTAATGTAAAATTAATCTCATTTATGAAATGAGAAAATGGGTTACTAAAGTGAAAACATACAAAGGATTGTAATGTTTTTATATTCATATTCAATTTAAAATTGATTATAATAAACTAAATTGTATTAAATAATATAAAATTAATCTAATTATACTTTAAAAAAATAAAAATATAATTTATCACTATAAATTATTTAGATGAAAAAGATGTTTTCAATTAAAATGGAATATTTTGTCACTATTCATCAAAATATGAAACATATCAAAAAAATTCAAAACATTCAACAAAATTAAGTTTTTATATATATTTTTAAAATAAGAAGTTTATTTTTTCAAATATAATATATAAAAGTTTCAAAAGACTGATTTAAAATAGGTTCTCCATTAAAAGGTTATAAAACTATATTTTAAAAAAATAACCTTTTATGCTTAAAATTGGTTTTATTCTTATCATAATCCTATCAAACATATTGGATTAATTTAAAAACATTTTTTTTTGAATTTATAACACATATATTTAATTAATACCATTCATTTATAGTTATTAATTTAATTTATTATGATAAAATTCCATTGTGGGCATAAAAATTGTTTTTAATAAAAACACACCCTTTATATTCAATTGGTTTTAATTTTCATTTAAAAATTAATTGGTAATCAATGAATTAATTTTACAAAAATGTGTAGACTATATTTTCATAATTTATTCACCCCTATTCATAACCACTAACTTAATGGATAGTGTTAAAATACTAATATTTAATATTATATCATAGTTCATTTAAGCATGGTGTTGCGTGCAATGTAAGCTATCGAAGAAAATAAATTTATTTAAAAATAGATATATCATAAAATATTGGTGTGTTAAATTTCATGCACAATCACCATAATATGATGGAATATCTAAATTTTTCTAGTCATACCTAGAACCTCGATCAGAAGTAACGACTACTAATAGAAAAAATAATAATGAACATTTGAAAATCCATAAATTTTGAACAGTAATCAACCATTGTCGAAAACAAATAATTATATTAATTTTTTATGAGATAAAATTATTATACTAAATATTAAAAAAATATAAAAACTAAAAATATTCCTGTTATAATCATCACAAATATGAAAACAAGATCATATGCAATGCAACTATTTTTTAAAGAGAGTGAATTTTACTGATCAAGAAAAACTAGTCATAAAATAAATTTATAATTAATCATTACCTTATGTATTTAACACACTCATTCCATCAATTTGATTAAAGTTGATTTTGGAAAAAACAACCCAAACTTGTTCCATCCATATAGTGGGTACCTCCCAGTGCTTGATAACATCCCATCAAATTAAACCCAACAAGAATACACCACAATTTTTCATTCAAAAATCAACAAGGTGCTTCATTGGAGAATTTTTTTCAAACATGTTGTGGGGAACACACTTTATTTCCTTCTAAGATAATTAAAAATTACTAATAACATCATTAAATAAAACATGATTTAGCCATGTCAATATTTTATTAGAAATGGAAAATTATTTTAGAATAGATTACTGAAGAAGGTGCATACCGATAAATGGATTATAGAAGCCTGAATTGAATAAGATACTAAGAGAACTCTGACTGGCACCACATAATCTTCTTTATAATGAGTCAAGAAGACATAGAACTTTACCAAGGTATTTTGTACACCCTTGTTTTTCCTTGAAAAGTGTTCAATGCCATATTGATGATGTTAGATCAGATAGTGGGAAGACACATCTGGGATCTAATGAGTCTGTAGAATTGTGATGGGGAGTCAAAAACATTGTTGCTACAATGGAGACCTAGAAATGGATGAGTGAGTGGGGTTCAAGAAAGGTTAGATTGGGGATTGGGTATTGGGGATTTGGGTGGGTTTCGGAGAAACCGGTAATCTGATAGGTAATGTTTGTTATACGGAAGGGGTGGGAAAAAATAAATGTTATTTGATTGCATATAATGATATTACAGTGGAACGGTAAGAAAATTATAACTATAAAAAATAAATATAATTATTTAAAATTATTTTTATAATTATAATAAATATAAATACAATCAAAATTATTATACTTTTAATTGAATTTTTTATTATAATATATGTTGAAATAAAACCCATACCTCACAACAAGGTGGGATGATCAATTTATAAACGTGAAAAAGATTACAAAAGCTAACCCACACCGATGTGCGACAAAAATATTAAAAATATCCAATATTCTAATAATATTAAAAATCCCCCTCATGCTAAGACATATATATTTATCATGCCCATATTATTACACAAAAATTAGACACGTGGTCCAAGAACCCCTTTTGTGAGAACATATGAAATTTGATCAGAGGTGTGAACATGGCCGAAGGTGATCTACTTCTTCTCAATTTTTTCTCAAACGAAATGAAAATTAGCTTCAATTTGTTTTTTCCTCTCATTAAGGACTTTATTTGTGGCCATCTTGATAGCAACTTGATTGTCACACCAAATATGTGTTAGTTTCTTAGTATTATACCCAATCTCTTGAAGAATTTTGTGTACCCAAAGAATATATGCAATCACATATGTCATGGAATGATACTCTGGATCTGTACTTGATTGAGAGATAAATTTTATCTTCTTTCTTCATCATGAGATGAAATTTCCACCAAAAAATACAGCAAAACTAGATACAGATCTCCTTAAATAGAGACATCCATCATAATATGCATCACAAAATGCCCCAGTATCTGTATGAACATGATCAAAATATGGAATATATAAACCCGCTTTCTTTTTCACATATCTATCCATGCGAAGAGAAACCTCCCACTACGTTTTTTGGATATTCCATAATCTGACTCATTTTGTAACCTCACAATCAATATCAGGTCAAGTCATCATCAAGTAGTTTAGATTCCCATCAAGTCTTATATATATTTTGGGTGATGGGAACATCTCAATGTTAGTATGAATTGGAATTTCTCCAGGTTCAAGGGTTGAGTCAACTGAGTTATCTTGAGTCAATTTAGTCTCCTACAGAAGATCAAGAACATACATTATATGAAATTGAAATATTTTTTTATTACATCTGGAGACCTCAATTCATGATAAATATCATAGTGGAATGAAATATTTTTTTTGAAATTTTTGATAAAGAAAAGACCTGAGTTTACCAATGCCATCAGTATCACTACCAAAAATAACAATGTCATCCACTAAGACAACCAAAAGAATACTTCCTATTATATATTGATGATAGAAAAAATAGGAATACTTCCTAATTTGAAACATTCCAAATCATAGTATACTAGTGAAAAAATGGTCGAACCAAGCATGTGGATACTATTTTAGTCTATATAGTGAATGAAAAAGGAGACAAACACTAGAAGACTCCCCATGAGCAAAAAACTGGGTTGTTTCTCTATATAAACATATTCATTATGAAAACCATAAAGAAAATCATTTATAACATTGAACTAATGGAGAGACCATTGAGATGAGGCGGCAAAAGAGATAAGTAGGAGAACAAAGGCTATATTTTCCACTAGAGAGAAGGTATCAAAATAATCAAATTCATATGTTTGAATATAACCTTTGGAAAAAAGGTGCACCTTGAGATGATTAATAGATATATCAACACTAATGTGAACTATATAGATCCATTTTCAACCAACCATATGCTTACCCAAAGGAAGAGGGACATGAATCCAAGTATGGTTGGTATCTAAAGCCCAAAGTTCATCTTGCATAGCCTGTAACTAGTCAGGTTGAGATATTGGACTCATTAATAGTTCGGTGTTGATTGTACATCTAGTGTCTCTATAAATTTTGATCTAGAAAAATATAATCCCTGATAAGTCTGATAGGAATGTGAGCCTTTTTGAATCATAATAGGAAACTCTATTAATGGAGGATGAGGAGCAAGTGAGTCATCAGGTGTGGTAGAAACATCTGGTTTCAATGTTGTAATGTTCTAGGTCATAAATTATATACCTAGAAAAAACTTGATCCAATAAAAACACTAAGAAGATATATGGGTGGTGGTGTATCAAGATAATATGGTAAAATAACCTTAGAATTAGGAACAATAGATAGTGGTGGGAACTAGGGAATAGAAATAACTGATAAATTGATAAAGGAAACATCAACTGAGACAACATAACAATTAAAATCTGGATAGAATAATTGATATACATGTTGGGTGTGAGAATAACCAAGAAATATGCATTTTAGAGCACACACATCAAACTTGGTAAACAAGGAGTGAATATCTATAACATAACTCACAAAAAAAATATGTTGGGGAAGGGAATAAGGGGATTTTGATTGAAATAATGAATGGAAAGGTGTCTCCCCTTAAAGAACAAATTATGGAAGTATTTTGATAAGATAGGTGTCTATGAGAATGGAATTTATCTAAAAAGTTAGAACTTTCTTCTGAAATAAAAGTGCATGAGAAACTTCTAACAGATGGTGGTTCTTTCATTCAACAACATCATTTTGTTGAGGTGTGTCAAGACAAGAAGTCTGATGGATAATTTCATTTTCATATAGAAAATACTAGAATGGTCTAGATAAATATTCATGATCACTATCAGAATGGAAACGTTTAATTTTAGCAGAAAACTAGTTGGCGATTTCTTGATAATAAGAGAGAAATATAGTAAATATTTCAAAACGATTTTTTAGTAAATAGGCCCAAGTCATCCATGAAAAATCATCAATGAAAGTAAAAAAATATAGATAACCCAATTTAGATGGATTAGTAATGTCCCCTAGATATCTAAATGAACCAAATAAAAATGAGAGGATTCATGAGGAATTATGTGGGGAATATAGGTAACCTGGTGATGATTTGTGTGGTGACAAGATTTACATTTAAAAGGAAGAAGAAGACCCAAGTATAGAAATATTTTTAGAATAAAAGGGGTAGGTGGATGAACAAGGTGATAGTGAATCTAGAGTTAATGGAAAGATATGGAAGGATATGTGAGAGTTGGGGTTGATTCAATCATATACACACCACCCTAAAGAAATCCACTACCAAGAACTTGAGTCATAAAATTCTACAAAAATATAACCAAAGAAGGTGAGAAGATGGATCACACTGTAAGTTAGTTGTAAGTTTACTAATATATAGTAAATTAAAGGAGAAACTGGGAAGAAAGGAAACAATTGATAGTTTCAAGCCAGGTATAATTTTACAACTCTTGTAATCAGCAATCTTCATAGTCTGGCCATCAACCATAGTAATATTACCTCTATTCGAGGTCAATCTATGAGACCGAAGAATACCTATATCCCCAATGATGTTCTCTAAGGAACCAGAGTCAAGAACCCATGAGGTGGATCATTAGGATAGATAATCCACTAGATTATTGCCATCAGAAAAATGGTGCTTGATGATTCCATATATTTTGAGCTAAAAATTCATTTTGACATGGTGATGAAGGTATACAGTTGGTAGAGAATAGGTGATGAAATTTCATAGATAAAATATCCAAGTATCAATTAGGTTATAGAAGAAATATTCACATGGATAGTGGTGGGACTCTATTGTGCGTTTTGGGGCATCGTGTATTCACACCAAAATAGGTGACACAAATAGGTAATTACACTATATAGTTGTCTGACTGGAGTTCTTCCTACAGGGGGTATTAAGAAAGAGAGTCACATGGGAGGGTTGGTGCATGGGGGGGTTGTGTTAGAGGTCATCGCATGAGAGGTGCAGGTGCAGATCGGGGATGATGTGCGGGGGGGTCATACAAGGAGGGTTGAGGGGGAGTGAGGGATTAAAACCCCTATAATAAAATATTTAAATGAAACTCGTACCTCATAATGAGGTAGGATTCTTAATTTATATATGAGAAAAATATTACAACAGATAACCCACATTGATGTGGGATAAAAATATTAAAAATATCTAATATTATAATAATCTTAACAATATATTTATTATTTTAGTAATTAAAACTTCGATTATGACTAACTATAGTTAAATTTTACATACATGTAGATTTTTTGACTCGTGTTATATGCAAGGGAAAAAACACTATATTATTCTTAAGTATGAGAATTTGGGTAGGGATATGGGAATCGGGATTGGGGTAGCTCTAAGACTCATTTTAGAAGATCTTGGGTCTTCTTTTTATCTTCTTATCTTAGTTTTGGTTAGCATATAGAGACTCATCAGGTAAATTTGAATTTTTTTGTATGAGTATTTGACATTAAATGCATATTTTCAGGTTTTCAATATTCATTAATTATGATGGTTTGATATATTTTCCACTACTTTATTCTTTATCTGTCGATTATTATTATGATCATAGAGAACACATGAGGCTATATGAGTCTCCAACTTGGTGGAATGATTGTGTTGGAATAACATGTTACAATATGGCACCATCTATTTTCTTGTATTTGATTTTGATACTTGGAAATATTTGTAGAATGGAGAAATAGTGATCAAAACTTGAGAAGAAAACATGGGTCTAACCAGCACATTTCTAGTGGAAGTTCAAGTTACCAATTAATATGTAATGAGATTTATATGTGATGAATTGTTGTTAGGTTGATTTTTAAGGGATATAATTTTCATGAGTTGTGAATTATTTTCTAGATCTTGATGAGGGTGGAAAGAGTGTGTGTTCATACATAATACATGGTACATAGGATCATGGAATTTTCATGCTTCCATGTGATATTTATTTTATTAAATTGATATGGGAAAATGGATTTAGATAATTAACAAAATCACTGAAAATTTTAATTAATGATTTCTTGAATAAATTATTAGTGGCAAATTAATTAACTAAAAAAATGAGTAAAATATGATGGATTAACTAATTTACTATTGTGACTATTATGTGTGTATTCATGGAGTTTTCATGGGGATTTATAGACATGTGATGTATTGAGTATGGAATGATGTGAAATTTAGAAATAATTGATTTAAAATAAAAAGTATTTGTGTGGAGTTTGTGTATGGAATTCCTTGTTATTTTGAGCTATGATTGATATTCATTGTTGGTGATTTGAATTTTGATATTATATAAATATGGAACTGAACAAGAATTTTTAAGTATTTCATGGGGGTAATCCAAGTAGGGACCATATATTGATGAGCTTTAAGTGGGTGAAGTATAGTATTCTCCACTGGTAGAAGTTCATGGGGATCTGGATGATGTGAAGCTTACTGCGAGTAAACCAAGGGTGCTTCAGGATATGGAGAGGGGTATTCTGAGGGGTGTGAAGTAAGAGAACAGCTGATATAACCTATGATTTATAGGTGAAATATCCTCTGACCTTAAAGGGTGATATGGGACCATAGGATGAAAATTAATAGTTTGAGGGGATTTGTAAGATCATTGAGCTAATTGATATTCTAAAGGATCATAAGGTGAAGCTCATGGCATTTATGTTTGAGGAGCTAGAATAACACTAGATGACTTAGTTCTTGCTAAGAATACTAAAGGGTTATTATGGGATGAATTTAAAACTCTATTTTATGATCATTTTTGTCCATACACTCTTAATATGGATAAATCTCAAGTGTTTATGGAGATTAATCAAAAATGATAAGGTTGTCCTAAAATTTTCATCAAATTTTATTAACCTATTTAGGTTTGCAACAACATTGGGTAGAGATGAGTCAATGACTGGTTTATGGTTCGAGATCATCTTGTTATCACCACTTTGATTTTAGATGAGGCCAGTGTTGTTAATTTGTGACCATGGTGGCTCCATGACATGGAAGAATTTCTACAGTCCACCATGACTACTTGCATCACATGGTGGAATGGCGTGGTAGCTTGTGATGGTCTATGGTGGCCACAATCTTCATGGTTCCATGGAAACCCATATAATAAATGGAATTAAGCTTCCATTTTTCAAAATAAATAAAAAAGTGAGGTTCTTTAATATATTTTGGGTGTTATAAAAAATAGAACAATATCTAAGTAAATTTTCTCTCCCTTATCTCCCTCATAATTCCACCTCCATCTTCAAGGGTGGGGTTCTTCAAATAATCCTCTATATAAACAATGGAAACCCTTGATAAAATCTATTAAAGAAATATAATTAGTGATAGTGGCCTCCATCTTGTTCCAACCATGTTGGGACCACTTCCTAACATTTTCTTCTATATGTTGAGAAAACGAATCTAGCCTATGGGAAAAAAAATTTAAGGATGTTCATTTGAAGGGCCCTTTTAAAAACAATCTAGGGTTGGTTCCCCATGGCCCCATATGGGGTGTTTCTCCTATCTCCACTAATAGCTAGCTAGCTAGCGAGACCCCTTCCAAGGTAGTAGAACCCTCATACTCTCATTTCCATTACTGTCATCAAAATACATACTTTATTATACATTCATATGTTGATTTTTTCCCCTTCTGTTTTATGCCTCAGATGAACCCATTGACACTGATTACCATGGGGATGAGAATATGGACTAGAAATATACTTTTTAATAATTTTCATTAACATAACATTTGAATTATATTTTTTCTAACTTCTATTGTTGTACTATTATGAATTTTTTGGCACAACATAGTGCATTCAATTCTTATATTTGTATATGATCAATGTTTTTTTACATCGTTTTCTTAATATTGTGATGCATTTGATGAATTTATTTCAAAAATATTTTTTATTCACATATGATTTTATTTTTTTTATTTTAAATATATATTTTCATCTATATATATATATATATTTATTTATTTATTTAATCCCACCATGGAATCCTCCATAGCCACAACACCATCTTTCATACTTCCATGGAAAATTTTAAGCTTACAGTCATAAATGGTCATCCTCCATTGACAACTATGGGTGATGTTTTTCTATATAGCTACTTTATGAAGGTAGTAAATGAAGAACTCATCATAAAAAGGGATTTGGGAAGAGATCAGAGAGTCGGTGGGTAGTGGGTCCTTGGGAGGCCGAATGAGGTGGTTTGAGGAAATTCACCAGGGAAGTGAGTGATTGGGAGGTCGGAGAATGAACTTTTCATTTCCCCCATCTCAAGAAAAATTCATTTGGAGTGACATCGGTGTGGAAAAGTAAGTAATACCAATTAAATGTGTCTAAACAAGCCGAAGAAATGCCTCTCTTGTGTAAAATTGAGATACCTTCAATGTTTTTGTTTTGGTGGGCCTCAGGGGGTAGTGGATGAGGTTCTACATTTCCCCAAGAATCTTATTCTTGGATAGGAGGACCTCAACCTAGTATAAGTTGGGTTTCTTCTAGGAGGTCTACTCATGGTGGGGGATGATGTTCTCTAGGACCATCTCATAATGGAGTTTCTACTCAGGGTAGATAAGGAGATCATGGTGAGGATTTTGTGGTTGGTTCCCAAAATATTTATTTTGTGGAGAAGATGCCCAAAAATGGTGATGGGGATCGTATATAGTGAGGGGTACGATTCTGTAAAATTATAAATTGTCTAAGTGAACTTGGTGACACTAGTAAATCAAATTCCTTTATACTTGTATTGTGTGTGATCATGGTGTTGACATGGAATGGTTTTATGGGTTGTTGAATATTGACACTCCTCTGGGGAAAAGATCAAATAAAATTAGGATATGTTTAGTCTATTCTTTCATTGAGTGGATATGGACATCTTTAGGGATTCATCATCTTGTACATGACTACTTTCCAAATTATCATAGGTATAGATTGGTTAAATTTCTTCCAAAAATTCATTGATTTCTATCGGTAGTGATTTATTTAGTATCCTCTTGTGGGTGTATACTACACTTTTACTGGTGAAAGGGATCTAAACGTGTGTTTATTAGGATCTGATGTAAATAATCTAGGAACCATCACTTCATAGAAGGTTTTTATTATTTTCAGATTAGTTGAAGGATATGATCTCCCTATTTTCCCTATGATTTTTGACTTCTTTACAAAGTTATTGCCTAATGAATTCTAAATTTTACCTCTATTGGAGTCTATGTCCTACATTGGACTTGGGTTTTTTTTATCATTATAATTCTCTATGAATAAACTACAAGGCATATCTTAAGAGGTATTTTGGGTATCGGCTGAAATGTCTATCATTCTACATGGTATCAGAGGATCTTTCCTAACCCTACCTCTCCTCTCTCTTTTATATCGGAGAAAATATATGATCCCCCCAAGGGGGGTAGCGGCCTCCATGGAGAGGGATCCATAAGTCATCTATCACCGCCTCTCCTTATGCCTCCTACATGTCACCCTATGAGATTGATCTTGTCTACCTCGTCCATGACTGTCACGCCACTCGAGATGCATGGATGGCCCCCCTTACCTTTGATATAGCTCCTTCCAAGCCACCCTCCAATGAAATGACCTTCCCCTATGTGATGGCCTCCCAGTGTGACCTCTCCTAGTCGAGGATCTTCCTATGTGAAGTCCCTCCTCTGTGAAAACCTCGACTGGATCCATGAGAGGTGGCCTTCTGCTGAGCAGCCTCTCCACTTTGACCAGACCCAGTGCCAGCTCTGTTTCAGATCTGTTTGATTGTCAGCCGAATGTCGTTTCTTGGGTCATTTTAGTTATTCCATATCTAAATACAGTCCCTCCCCTTCCTCGTGAGATGGTCCCCTAGAATTTGGGGCTTTTGTTTTCCACGAGGGTCACAATGCGACATGTGCTCGAAGGATCCTCTTTACTTCATTAGAGATCTACTCCTTCCCTATTCAACTTCCTTGGTCCTCCTTATGACTCTTAGATCACTTAAAGTTTCTAAATGGTGTTTCATGATATCTTCTTTATATCCTATATTCTAAGGATGTCAATTGTGATCATTCTTGATCTACCATCTGTATCACCCCCTCTCGAAAAACACAATGAAAGTTGATCAAGATTTATACTGACCCCAACCTTTATCTCCCTAACTGGCTCCCACATCTGACAGGTCCTCCTCTAGGTACACCCAACCTGGCCTTGTTCCTGCAACTGCGTGCATATCCCTTTACTATCCCTGATTGGAATAATCTATCATTCCCCCTACACACAACTTTTGTTTTCCCTTTCTAGAATTTTTGTCAAATATTTTTATATGTCCATCACTCTCCTCATCCCATTATTCCTCACCACACCATTTATTTAATCCATATATTCCTTTTGGACATCCGATAATGGTTTGGTAGTGTGTTGTTCCAACATTCTTAGTTGCTCTTGACCCATATATTCATGTTGAGGCATGATCTGACTATTATTTCTGGTGCATAATCTTTTCGGTTATTCCTACTGGTTCCACATAACGGGAATTGGTCTAGGGTTGGAACATATTTTTTAGTGACATATTCCATAATCCATCATTTTCATCTTGAGGGGGAGATATGATAGAGTATGATTTCCTTTTTGTTTCTTTCATGAACCGACCCAAGACTAGGCTTGAGCCACAACTACCCCAAGCCCACCTTCATAGGTTAGGGGTGGAAATAAGAGCAGAAGGCACAAATAAACTCAGGTAGGCATTTTCCTAAGTACATGTACGCATACCTCACACGTCTTCACCTATATTAGAAGAAGAGTAACAAAAACCCAAAACTCATACCAATAATATGAGTATCCAAGTCTTCCAAAATAAATTCTATCAACAATGCTCGGCATATCATGTGTCTTCCCCAAACACACAAGTCTAAGGGACTCAATCACCACACCTTGATACTATCCGCTTTGGTCGGTGATAGAGCATATTTATGTGCATATTTTTAATCAAATAATGATTAATTTTTTATGTTTTTAAATGAAAAACCCCATATATTAAAAAAATTTATTAAAATAATCGACAATTTGGATTATAGAATGAAAATGAGCAAAATTGTGAAAAGTACTTAATTCTGTATTTTTGACAGATTTTTTTCATCAAGGGTATTTTGGTCATTTAGTTAAAAATATAATTCCAAATTTAGTGATTATTTGTTTAGAATAAATATTTTATTTAATTTAACATTCTCTGCTGGACTATGGATTGATTTGAGAATCTAGAGGCCCTAAAAAATCAATTAAATTGAAGAATTTTCTGGGCGGATAGCGTAGACCCCACCACCGTTACAGAAGAACATCTCGGAATACATACCTCCAATGGAGGTTATTACACCTATAATTTAATTATAAAACATATATTCATTTCAAAAATTAATTTGAGGTAGTTTGGAAGTTATTAAGGTTGCCATTGGATGTTATACTTTTAAAGGAAGCTTCCTGGAACCTTCGTCCAAAAAAAGAATCTGCTAATAAAAAATTCATAAATCATATATGAGGTGTCCAATTACACTAAAATTTGGAGGGTGTTCGTAAAAGATAATGAGGAAAAACTTTAATGAAGGATACAACATGTGAAGATTCCGTTTTCATTGTCATTAATGCATGATTTGTGAAATGTGGAGAGTCTGCCTAGACAGAATAAATGCTTAGAGTAAAAAGGTCATAACTCCCTCACAAAACGTCCAAATATACTGAAATTTTGAGGATATATGGAAAAGGAAATTATGAAAAACATTAATTAAAGTATAAATACGTTATTCTATCATTAATAGAGGATGAAATGCACCAACTTTTTTAGTATAGATTCTACCTATAAAAGGAGAAGAGCTCCTACCTCTCAAAATATTCAATTCCCTCTCATTCAATTCCATTCCACTCTATCTCATTCGAGGCACCAAGGAGGAGATCTCCACATAGGGAGGATGGCCAAAAATCATACCCTTTTTTCCTTTTCTTTTTTTACTTTTCTTTTTTTTAGTTTTATTTTCAATTGTAATTTAAATTTTAGTTTTATTAATCCATGCATTTGTGTTTCTCCATCCATCCCACAATTATTATTTGTTCTGATTAATCTTATTTTATTTATAAGTATTATTATCATTATTATTAGTATTAATATTAATAATATTATTATTATTAATAATATTATTATTATTATTAATATTATTATTATTATTATCATCATTATTATAATTATCTTATTTTTATTTTAAAATTATTTTATTTTCTCCCTCTCTCCTTTTTCAAAAACAATTTTCTTAATTATAATATTATTATTATTAATTAATAATATTATTATTATTATTATTTTATCAATCATTGTAAATTATTTATTATTATTATATATCTCTTCTATCTCTCTCTCTCTTATCATCCATCCACCATTGTGATCACTTACTCTCGAAAATGAGAGACTAACCCCAAGGCTTGGCCTAGGGGTAGGTTAAGGAGTTCATGAGTTTTCTTTACTGTTTATTTTAAGTTTGTGGTAGATTTGAGTAGCATTATTGGGTTAGAATAATGTACCCAATGTGGTGACAACCTCCAATTACATGTAACTTAAACTATTTCTATTCAGGAAAATAATAATGATTCAAACATGAGATTTCATGTTTAGATTATCAAAATAAAATCAAAATATAAAGGAGAATAATGATTGAACGTAAGATTAAACCCCAAAACCAAGTTCTTTCTTAATAAACACATTATTTTTTAATTGCATGATATTTCATAGTTTTAAATAATTAAAAACCCAAAAACATTTTCATTGTTTTCATTAGACAATAAAACCAACAAAAAGAGATAGTTTAGGTGATATAGAAGAATTAAGTGAACAAAACTAAAAGGCTCCTAAAGAGAGATGACCTTGGTCATCCACTGTTCTTCACTAGTAAAAATGTAATTGTTTTTTTCCACACTCTACAATAGGCGTGCGTTAAAACTGGTGTCGTTTCCAAGGATCCAGCCAATAGTCCATTTAATTTTACTATTTTCACATATTAGGTAGATTCTATTTCTTTAAAAAAACTAAAAAAAGACATCCATTATGTATTCAAATTCATATTATTATGCATAGATAAATTTCTCATAGGTGAAACAATGATAAAAAACAACAAGATGAAGATTTTAAAAGAGATCAGGTGTAATAACTTAGAGAAGTCATTGAAAAAATAACGGGAAAGGATAATAGAGAATTTTATTATGTTCATTCATTAATGGAGAAACCTAACCCATATCGGGATCAAGAACCTAAGAAAGTGGTGGAAGAAATTTCACCACATATCTTTTAAATTGAAGAACCTGAGGAGGCAAGGGAGGAAGACTTACTTACTGAGATATGAGTGGGAGATTAAGAAGGATTGGATGATTTTTGTTTAAATTTGAGGAAATACCTCATCTCCCCATTCTATGAAAATAAGAATATCTAGTACCACAAAAGGAAAACACCACCCAAGTGGTGGAATTTGAAGTAAAAATGGAGGAGCCCGACTACCTGCCTCCATCTGCTAAGATTCTACTCCAAGTGGAACTTACCACTAAGGTAGAGATTAAAGTTGAACCAACTTAGGGAGTTGAACATTTATTTGAACTTATCTCTTATGATTTTATTGAATCTGAATTGTATCAAAATCCTTGTTTTTTTGATTATACAGAATCAAAAAATCTTTGCTAGGCCTTGGAGGATGAAGAAGAACTTGGATGTGAACCTACTGAGGAACATATAGAGCTCCGTTGACATATTGAATATTTGTTGAAGGAAGTTCACGAGGAGATGCTAGTGTATTTTCCTAAGGAAACCATGAAAAAATATTCTTACTTTGATGGGGAATAATTTGATCTTGATACTTCATGTTTTAATTTTATTCAAATAGAATTACACTCTTACTTTACCTTCGACTATTATTTTGAGGCATCATACCTAGAGAAACCACTAGACAGAGAAGAAGAGGTTTCAAAAGTAGAACCCAAGAAATAGGATGATTCATACTTCATCCTACCCCCACCAAGAAATTTATACCTCATTGTGAAGGGGGTTTATCTGGTGTACTCTATCCATGGATCATTTATCATCTAGAAGGATAAAGCACAATATAGGAAAATCCACATGTGGTGGTTCAAATCAAATAAGCTTCAACCACTATCAGACTTAAGATAAGAACTGAAACTACCCACTAGAGGTAGTAAAAATTCAGGGCCCACTTGGGGAATCATACCAAGATTTAGACTTACATTCTTTCTAGGAATTTATATTTCAATTTTATTTCATAGGAAGTAGTGAAGCATGCATCCCCCTACATCTATCTTTTTTAGTTTAAAATAAATGATCCTTATTTTTAATTATGTAATTATATTTTTTAGGTTCATGATGGCAGAAGGAAGCCTCAAATAGTGGAAGAGAAGGAATAAGCTTCATGGAAAAGGGAGTTTATTTTCATTATCCATCTTTTCAACTTTATAAATTTTTCTCCAAAACATGTTTTGAGCTTTAAAGTGTAAATTTCATGCCCACACTTGAATTATGATTTACTTTACTTATCTAGGAGAGATGAGTTTCTTAGGAATCCAGTGATTCCATGTTTTAAATTTCAATGTTAATGAGATTAAATGATTAAAATGGAGAATTAAATTCTTAAAATGAATTATGAATATTAAAATGAGGACTAGTTATTTGAGGGAACAAATTTATTCATGTAAATGAAATTTCCCAACCATTTTTTCTTGCATTGAATTTATGAAATTTATGTGAATTTATTTTTTATTATTAATCATGCCTTGAGTGTTTTTCCAGTATCATATATCTCATTCCCTAGAGGATTTCTAGACCAAGTACTTCCAATTGTTAGCATATTTCTTGATTGATCTTAGAACATGTCACCTTCCATAACTTGTATTGAAACTTGTCAAGGCTATGACTGTGTAAAAACACATTTAAAATGATTGAGGTGTCTTTTGAAAACCCCTTATCTATACCAACTTTAAATAAATCCTTCTTTTAACCCATAGACACCATGAATGACCTTGTTAGGGATGATCCATGTTTTAATCCATTTTTATCGATTCATACCCTCCTCTTAGTATTTTCATGATATTTTAAAGTTGAAGTGTGGGGGTAAAGGTAATCATGGTGGATGAGATGATATACATTGTAAGGAAGAAGTATGGGGGTGGTATTGTGGTAATTGTAAAAGGTTGTGAAATCATTCATTATACTCTATTGTTTTTCCCTCATGAATACAAAAATGAAAAAAATGAAAAAAGAACCCAAAAATAGAAAATGGGTTGTGATTTTGGAGAACCAAAAATCAAAATTTTCTAGACCGACGGTCTTTTTATCATATGTGGATAGGTGATGGATGTGATGTTTGATCTAATCATAACTTTTGAAAAAAAGAAAAAAAAGTACAAAAATGTAAAAAAAACTGAGAGGGTGCACAAATCATTCATTATGCATAATTTGATCATGACCTTACTTTTTGTTTTGGGGGAGTGGGTGTTTCTACCTTTAAGGTGAGAATTTCATTACACTTTTTGATATAATACATTGTAATTAAGAGATAAACCTACTTCTTGAGACTTAATTTTTAAAGCATCAAATCCTACCAACCTTAAGCCTCAGAGTCATTTGAACCTTTATTACAATTCCTTATGATTTTATGTGTCTTTTGTCTTTAGAAAGTAGATAAATTAGTTCATTTACAAGACTATGGATAAGGAGAATGTTCTCATGATATTAGAATAAATCTACTTGATTTGTACCATGAGTGATGAGAGAAAATATTAAAAATTTAGGTAGATCATGATTTGGCATGTTTAATAATAATTAATTGAGGATACAGAATTAATTAAAGTAGAAGTTCCATCATTATTCAAAGGGGAAAAGTAAAATACATAAATTATTTGTTTCTTTGAAAAATGAGAAATCAAATTGATATTTTAGCTGGATTTTTTAATGTTTGATTTGAAATTGATTTTTTTATTGCATTGGAATTTGAATATTGGTAAAATTGGTGTCCCCTAATTTCTATGTTGAGATTTTGTACTTGAGGACAATCATGGTTTAAGTGTGGGGGTATTTGACAGAGAAAATTTATGTACATATTTTTAATCAAATAATATTGAATTATTGATGTTTTTAAAAGATAAAACCCATTTATTCAAATTTTTTATTAAAATAATGGGCAATTGGGATTATAGAATGAAAATGAGAAAAATTGTGAAAAGTGCTTAATTCTGTATTTTTGACATATTTTTTCATCAAGGGTATTTTTTTCATTTCGTTAAAAATATAATTCCAAATTGAGTGATTATATTTTTCAAAATACATATTTTATTTCCTTAAACTTTCTATTCTAGACCAGGGCCTGATTCGAGCATCTAGATTCCTTAAAAAATCAATGAAGTTGAAGAATATTCTGGGCGGACCGTGTGGACCCCACCACCGTAACGGAAGTATATCTCAGCCTACACACCTCCAATTGAGGTTATTACACCTATAATTGAACTAGGAAACATAGGTTCATTTCTAAAATTAATTTTAGTGAGTTTTGAAGTCATTAAGGTTTCCATGGGATGTTATACTTTTGAAGGAAGCTTCTTATAACCTTCGTCTAAAAAAAACCACCAATAAAAAAACTTATAACTAAAACATGAGGTGTCCAATTACACTGAAATTTGGAGGGTGTCCACAAAAGAGAATTAGGAACAACTTTAATGAAGTCTCCAATGTGTGAAGATGTCGTTTGCATTGAAATTAATACATGATTTGTGAAATGTAAAGAGTTTTCCTGGATAAAATAAATTCTTGGAGTAAAAAGGTCATAACTCCCTTACCAAACGTCAAAATAATCGGAAATTTTTTGGTTAGAAGCCCAATTAAATTATAATTAAATTTTATGAAGGGATAAATGTGTTATTATTTCATTAATAGAGTATCAAAATGCGTCATCTTTTGGAGAACAGATTCTACCTATAAAGGAAGAGGAGCTCCTACCTCTCAAAATATTCCATTCCCTCTCATTCTATTCCATTCCACTCCATCTCATTCAAGGCACCAAGGATGAGATCTCCACTGAGGGAGGTTGGCTGAAAATATTCCCCTTTTCTTATTTTTCATTTTTTACTTTTCTTTATTTTTTTATTCTCAATTGTAATTTACATTTTAGTTTTATTAATCCTTACATTTGTGTTTCTTCGTCCATCCCACAATTCTTTTTTTCCTCAATTATATTATTTTAATTATAATTATTATTATCATTATTATTATTATTAATATTAATATTAATAATAATATTATTATTATTATTATTATCATCATTATTATAATTATCACATTCTTATATTAAATCTATTTTATTTTCTCCCTCTCTCCATTTTCAAAAATTATTTTCTAAATTATAATAATATAATTATTAATTAATATTATTATTATTATTTTAATAATCATTAAAAATTATTTATTCTTCTTCTCCCTCTATCTCTCTCTCCCTCCTCCCATCCATCCACCATTATGATCACTTACTCTCGGAAATGAGAGACTAACTCCGAGGCTTGGACCAGGGGGAGGTCAAGGAGTTCATGCATTTTATTTAATGTTTATTTTAAGTTTTTGGTAGATTTGAGTAGCATTATTAGGTGAGGATAATGTCCCCAATGTGGTGAAAATCCCCAATTACATGTAAGTTAAATTATTTTCTATTATAGAAAAGAATTGTGATTCAAACATGAGATTTCATGTTTGGATTATCAAACTAAAATCAACATATAAAGGAGAATAAAGATTGAACCTAAGACTAAACCCCAAAACCAAGTTCTTTCTTCATCGACTCATTTTTTTTAATTTTATGATAGCTTATATTTTTAAATAATCAAAAACCCTAAAAAATAATCATTGTTTTCATTAGATAATAAAAACAACAAAAAGAGATAGTTCATGTGATATAGAAGATGTAAGTGAACCAAAATAATAGGATCCTTAAGAAAGATTACCCTGGTCAGCCACTGTGTTGCACTTGGAAAAATATAATTTCTTTTATCCATGCCTCACCACAGGTGTGTGTAAGGAGGCACTGACTCACCTGCACTGTTTTAGGTCGTGTCACAAGAAAGGATCTTGGTGGGGAAAGCATACCTCTTCTTTGTGAGTCAAAATCCACCTAAAACCACATCTCTTCACTATGTTGCATAGTTGAGGGGTCACCAATTATAGGAAAGGGTCATGTGCCCTACTATGATGGGAGGGTCTGACTCCGGTGGTCACTGAGAAATGTCACTACCCAGTCCTAATAGAGGGTTCCACTCAGGAAGGTCACTAGGGAACTCCACTGCCTAGTCCTACTGGAGGGTAAGCCTAGTGAGTTTTGATGGAAAATCCACTGCCCAACCTAGCTATAGGGTTACACCTAGAATATGTCATCAGTGAATACCACTGCCCATCCCAACTAGAGGTTAAGCCCGAAATACTGAGGTACTCCACTACCCAATTCTACTAGAGGGTAAATCTAAAATATCATCGAGGAACGCCACTTCCTAGTCCTACTAGAGGGTAAGCCTGAAATTTCCATCAGGGAGTTCCACTACCCATCCCAGCTTGAGGGTAAGCCCAATACTGCTCTGGAGATTCTATGATTACTGAAATAATTAGGTGTCGTCTCAGCATGTTCCAAACCTGGAACATTTCACATCATATCTCAAAATCCACTTCTGAGGGATCCATTATGTTCTATGTGGAAAAGCATTCAGGATAGGAATCTCTTAGTCTGATATCTAAGTTCAAACCAAGAAGATACTGAGTTTTGAAGATATCTTGAAATCTATCAAGTAGTAAATGGAGTGTGAGTGGACCCACATGGCATGTGGTCCCTCTTCACTACCCGGACATGTCTCTAGTTGTCACATGAGTCTCATCCCATGTAGTAGAAAATGTCGTGTAGTTGGACTACATGTCGTTCCCTAACTATCCGAGACTGAAGTCATGTTTATGGCCATGTCTGTATACTCAGACATTGTGTCCATGTACTTTGGTACACGACATGTGTGTTCACACTGGATGCTTCCCATGTGTCCAACCCATGTTTGTGTACTTTATACATGTAATTTCTCTGGTCGTATAGTCCATCACATAGGATATACACATGATAAGGAATTATACTGCATGTTAAGAAAGTACACATTGTGTCATCCTTATGGGTTCCCAAACCCTAGCACTTCAAATGGAAAGGGGGTACATGCCATGATTTATTCAATATACAAGATGTGTCATCGTTATTTTTTTATAAATCTCATATTCAATCCTCCGCTTAAAATTTGCTTCAACCATCACTGACATCACCTGATGTCATTATAAAATCTTCAGATCTGGATGAATAACACAGATCCCCGTCGTCGTTTGCTGTGAATCGGCCTCATTCATTGATGAGGGTTTTTTTATCATTGCGCAGATTATCCCACCTCTGTTCATTATTATTTCAATGCTTAATCACTTGATGGATCATCCTCACTTTTCAAGATTTTAATATCTATTTTGGCTCACAAAACCATTGATTATTCGTCGATCCACCATCATCAGGGTACTCAATCGAGATTGGGATGCCCTAAAAATATCGAGTTGGGAACCGTGGGGTTCGAATGGAGAATAATGTAAAGAACGGGGGAATAAAATCACCAAGAATAAAGGTTTTTATGATCATTGTCCAATATTTCTCATATAATGATCAAAAATGTTCTCTAGGGTTAGAAACAATTGATTAAGCAAAAGAAATTATCCAATTTCAGTTCTTTCTGATAAACAAATGGTATGGGGAGGGACGTAGAACAATGAATGATTAAAAATCTAATAAAACTTTTAATATAAGGCATAAAAATCACCAAAAACGATATTATACTTCTTGTTTGGATTTATCTCTGGTGAATAACATGTTTTCCAATGAGCGAGGATGATTTTTTGCATTTTTTGTTCATCGTTATTCATTCTTTGAAGGGATTATCCATAGGAATTCGCCAACGAAGGTGGGGATGAGAGCTTTGTCGGCGAATGGTGAATTTTGAGACAACCTAGGATGAAACCTTATAATGACCTATTATAAGAATTTAATTATTTTAAGTGTAATTAATTGATAAATAAATAAATAAACTCACTTAAATGCACTAAAAATGAGTGAGGGTCCAAACATCCCATGCTGACTCATTTTATGTCATGCCTAGGGTAAACACTGCATTCCAGACCCAACTGTGGTCTCATATTTCTGATATGAGAAACCACTCAAGAGATATACTTTTTTATTTAATTATCTGCATGCACAATATAAAATATATTTAATATTTTTATAAAATTAATTTTGGGAACCTTGGGCCTCAAAATCGCACATTATCTCAGTGACTAGCTCTGGAAATATATTTAGAAATATTTCAATGTCTTATAAGGAAAAAAAATGGGTCTCTAAATCATTCCCTTGATCAATCATTTTATCCCCAAAAAGAAAAAACTATGAAAAAACATGGGATACTGAGCCCGCATATGACTCTCCCGCTCTCAGGAACTCTCCTACACATTTTTGTGCTGCCAAAACACATGAACCAGAGGGACGGTTCATCCTCACATGGTTCATTCCTGTCGGTCCTCAATCATCATTGGGTGCTGAGAAAAGGTGGATCTATCCTCAATGTCCATCTCTCCCCAGTCAATGAAATTCCGAGCATCATGAACATATTTCCTCAGCTATGACAGATAGAAGATGTCTTGCACCCACTCTAGTTGTGGGGGTAGGGCGAGGTGGTAGGAAACCTCACCAACCCCATGCATGATCTGAAACGTCCCGATGAACCTTGGGTATAACTTGCATCCCTAGATAAACCATCACATTCCTCATCATGGGGATACTCTAAAGGAGAAGTGTTATCCCTGATTTAACTCCAAGGGTCTACGGCAGATAACTTCATAGGATTTTTTGTCTACTCTGGTCCATCCTCATCCACTCATGGATGACCTACACATTCTCTATTGTTTCCTGCACCAACTCTAGGACCAATAGAGATGACTCTCTAATCTTTATCTAGAATTATGGTGACCTGAAGGCTCTCCCTTATAGGGGATTAAAATTTTCCTTTTTGATGGTAGAGTGGAAGCTATTTTTGTATGAAAACTCTACCAAAGGTTGGTGATCCTTCCAGATCCTACCGAAATTCAACACGCAATCCCTTAATGTATCCTCTATAACCTAGACAGTGTGCTCTTTCTTCACATCAGTCTAGGTGTGAAATGTTGTACTCATCTGCAAATGGGTCCCAAATGCCTCCAGAATGACTCTCTAAAACCATGACATTAACCATGCATCACGATTGGAGACAATCATTGAGGTTACCCTATGAAGGAATACGATCTATCGTATGTACAACTACCTCAAAATATCCACTGAACTCTACTCCCTAATAGAAAGGAAGTGTGATGACTTTGTGATTTGGTCTACTATCACCCATATGGAGTCATGGCCCTTCGTTGTTCATGGATTCCCTATGACGAAGACCATGGATATTTCATCCTATTTCCACTCCAGGATCTCAAAAGGATGCAACAAACCTTCTAGAACATGGTGCTTATCATTCTCCTGTAGACAGGTGAGGCATCATGAGATAAACTCAGCTATGGTCCATCTCATGATGGACCACAAAAACTACCATTGGGGATCTCTATGAATATTCCAAAATCCATGATGTATGGCTATGGGAGATGTGTGGAACTCCCTCAACACATCCTCCCGCATCATGAATGAAACCATTGTTCGCCACTTGAATGAGATATCATGATCACCTTCTTCAAAATATCCATCTAGTGCATCGCCTATGTATATATGATCATAAAGAACCTCATAGTTGATGTCACCCAGCTGTAACTCTTTCACACACCCATGGAGCAAAGGATTCAACACCATCAATTGTATAAAATTGTACTCTCTAGTTCCACCAGGGTCAACTGTAGGGAAGTTAACTTTTCCAAAGCTTCCCACACTAGGTGAGACTGAAAATTTCTATAAAGGGTATCAGCTACAACATTTCCCTTCACTAGAGTATAGACTATCTCAAAGTCATTGTCCTGTAGAAATTCCAACTAGTGTCACTGCCTCAGGTTTAGGTCTCTCTACGTGAAGACGTACCTCAGGCTCTAGTGGTCATAGTAAACCACAAATCACTCTCCCAAAAAATATTTCCTCCATATCCTCAAGAATAATACTATCAATTCAATCTCTATTTAATTATTCTCAAAGTTCTACTCATGGTTCTCAACTACCTCAACCGATATGTGATGATTTCTTGTCATTTCATTAACACGAAACCAAGACCATCTCCCAAGGCATCACAATATACTACGAACTAAACACCTTTCTCCAACAGCCTCAAAACTGGTGTAATCATTAGCCTCTGCCTCAACTTCTTGAAGGACTTATTGAACTACTCAGACCAGTTGAATGGTTGTACATTCTAAATCAGGGTATTCAAAGGGGATATGATTCTAGAGAAGTCTAAAAAAAATCACCTGTAGTTCCCTATCAATCCAAGAAAGCTTCGTATCTTTGGAACATTCTTGGGTGGATCCGAAGAAAGAACAGCTTTGATCTTGGATGGATTCATAGCTAAAACATGTTCATAAATGACATTCCCCAAAAATTGAACCTCATGTATCCAAAACTATCATTTCCATATCTTTCTATAAATCCGGTTCTCTCAAAGTAAAATAAGAAATATCCTCAAGCTCCTTTCATGATCTTCTGCTTTTGCAATGTAAACAAGTATGTAATCGATTAAGACAAAAAAAAACTAGTCCATGTGTGGCTGGAAGATCTGGTTCATAAAAGTCATAAATATGGTAGGGGAATTTTTCACACCAAAGGGAATCACTAGGAACTCATAGTGTCTATAGCGACATCAGAAATCTAACTTCAGAATATCATCCCCATGAACCCGCAACTGGTGGTAGCCAGACCTGAGATCAATCTTGGAGAACCATCTCACATCTCACAACTAATCAAATAGGATTTAAATTCTTATTAAGTTGTACTTTTTTTTATCATGTCCTGGTTCATGCGACAATAATCCACACAAAGTCGCAAGCTACCGTCTTCCTTATTCACAAATAGAACTAGAGCTTCCATGGGGGACACACTAGGTCTAATGAAACCTTTCTCATGAAGGTCCTACAACTATAATCATAGCTTCTAAATCTTATTAGGTACCATTTAATATATCTCATAAGATATCATGGTAGTCTTAGGATGCAATTCTATGAAAAACTCTATATCCCATCTCAAAGGTAGTCCTAAAAATCTTCAGAGAATACGTCCATATAGACCTCCAAAAATGAAAAAACCTAGTTTCCTGATGAGTCTGATGCACCAAGGGGTATTCTTGCTAAATAATAGGTAATATGCAACAACCACTTTCTCACAGAGCCTGTTTGTCCTTCCATGAGGTCTCTCTTACCAAAAAAATAGAACCCCATCACATCATCACATACGCATCTGACTAATCCACGGTAATATTTAATCTAGGATTGAACCATGGAAATCAAATCCATGACCAAGATGATGTATAGGGTCCCATCGTGATGACTAAAAGGTCCCGCATGAACCTCTATCCTCCAAATGATAGTTTTCACTGCCAGTAGAGGAAATATACCGAGGAAGTGTTCCCTGTAGGAACATCGAGACAAAGCCATCATGGTATCATCTCTACTAAGAGATCCAACTCCCATACTAAGATTTGAGAGATAAAATAATTACTGGAACCTATGTCTACTAATACTGAGACAATAATTGAATAAACATAAATCGTACCTCGAATCATCTCATGCAATGCAGGATCATACATATCCAAAGCCTGTAGTTGTCAGCAGCCTCAGCCGCCAGCTCCATGAGCCTAACATGGGCCACCTAGTGGTGGTTTTAGAAGGAACTCATAGAACCATCCTCCAATTGTAGCTCCTCCTACTCCTCTGAAAACTCTGCCTCTGTGGGGACCACCTTACCCCTAACTAGAAGATCCCTGGCCACGATGTTGTCTCTATCAGGCAGTCCATCTACTATCTTCCTAGGATGCTCGATACATCTAGTCAGGCAGTCCCATTCCTTGTGACCTCACCCATCACAAGTATAGTATCAGACATTCCCAAGCTTCATTGGTGCTTTGTGATTCCCTTTCACTGTACAACCACGTCCCTAAGTCTTCTCATGGAAGGGTCTCCTATTTCAAGATCTCTAGCACTTGCCTGCTGCTATAGATAACTCAACTCTATCACTCCCACTGCCAGCTCTAGCTATATGGAATCCCTCTGAAAAAAATATTTATATCACAAGTACCCTCTCCAACACCCCAGAATAGGTGGGGGTACACAAGGGAACTATGTTGGCTCATATCTCTTTTTGGAGTCCCTTATCAAACATTTGTGCTTAGAGGTATTCATCCCTAATAATGTCAATAGAGTATCATGTAAGGTCTATGAACCTATATGTATAATCAATCACTATAATCCCTCCATACTAAAGCTCCAGAATCTCTTAAATCTGAATGTTGTGTAAGTGGGAGGTTTGGTACTCCTCATGAAACTATTGTTGGAATTCATCCCATGAGACTGTTGGATCATTGTGAATCTAGGTGACACGGCTCCACCAATGTCCAGATGCTCCATGGAAAATACTAGCTACTAAACCCACCATCCGATCCATCGACATCTGGATAAGCCTAAAGATATGGACCACCGACTCTATCCAATCCTCTGCCACATGGGGATCTGGCTCGCTATGGAACCACAGTGGTCTCTAGAGTTGGATATCACATAGTGCGCTCATCCCACACACATCTTCAGCCTACTCTGATGGGAAAATATGAATCTCAATAGGTGTAGGTTATTCTACCTTCCCACCTAGAGGAAGGAGATCTCGAGATAGACCCTAAACTGAGGCATCATCACTCATAGTGTCATTGTCGCAAACCTGAGCTGGTATCCTAGCTGGTTATCATTGAGGAGGCATCCTAAAAATTATCAAGGAGTACCATATTTATATGAGCATATATATATATATATATAAATAATATAGGGTATATGAATCAATAATTATAGTCAAATTATCAATCCTATATGATGCATGTACCATTGATCCCTGCAAAAAAAGTATCAGTATACCGAGTCAACAAGGAGGTGTTCAAGGTCCTAGTGGATGAATGAGTTGGTCGCTCTACCACTACTGGACTCCCTATCTTGATAGATGCACTCGAGAAACCTTGACACTCTTTCCCCAAACCCAACCAATCCTCTTAAGGGGAAACATCCAAACAATGTCCCAAGGAATAAACTTTCTCTGATACCACTCTATCACGACCTGACCCAAGCCAGGGAATGATCCGCAACTACCCCAGGCCTATCTCCATAGGCCAGGGGTAGAGATAAGAATTGAAGTCACAACTAAACTTGGGTAGGCCTTTTCATAAATACCTCTACACACACATCCAACTCAATGAAAAAGTGTCGATGGAAAGAAATATAAGGTGTAACACTTCTATAAATAAACCAAATATGCATGGATCTCTATATAGTATAAAGTATGGTATTGTAAACTAAAAAGAAAAGGAAAAACCACAAACCAACCAAAAAATGTGTCCCAAACTAACAAAACTATAAAAGAGTAAGTATTTAAGATCCCATCTCTGATATCCCAAGATATGACCACCGTAGGCGGTCCATGGTATTCATATCCCTAAGCTCCTCTGAAATCACGATCGACGTGTCTGTCCTCTATAAAAGACCCAAAAATGTGATAGGAAAATCCCATATAGGGGTGAGTATATACATACCAAGTATAATTCCTTGAAAATGATAAGGTGGAGTAGTAAGAGATACAACTGAAGAGGTAAGCAGGGGAGAGAATGAGGTACGGTAAAAGAGTATGTCTCAACCCAACAAGAGTGTGAAGGTAAAACTCATCCAAACACAAGTAGATCAAAACAGTTAGAATATAAACTTCTTATTGAGTCTTTGCTACCTATAGCATAAGAGTAGACTCATCCAATCATGATAATCTAGACACAAAAATCATGTGGCATACCTCGTGTGTCTTTTCCTCTCTTAGAGGAAGAGTAACCAAACCCCAAGGAGTGGGTACTAAAATAGGATATATATATATATATATATATATATATATATATATTCTCAATCAAAGAATACCAAATGAGGGGGTAAGGGGTATCCATATCAAATCTCAGCCCCAAAATATTAGTAGCCAACAATTCTAAAATAAAGTCCATCAACGATGCCTAGTATCTCACACATCTTCCCTAAATACACAGGTCTAAGGGGCTCAATCACCACACCTTGATACTATTATCTTTGGGTGGAACTGACTCTCCCACATAGTTTTAGTTCATTCCATAATAATACATATCAGTTGGGAAAGTATCTTTCTTCCTTATGAGTTCAAAGTCATGTCAAACCACGTCTCATCACTATACCGCATAGTCGAGGGGTCACCAGTTTTAGGAAATGATCATGTTCCCTGGTATGACAGGAGGGTTCTACTCTAGTAGTAACCAAGGAACACCACTGCCCAGTCCTACTGGAGGGTACCACTTGGGAAGGTCACTGAGTAATTCCACTACCAAGTCCTTCTAGAGGGTAATCCCAGTTAGTCATTAGGAAAACTCCACTTCCCAGACCGGCTAGAGGATTACACCTACAAGATATCATCATAGAACATCACTAACCATCCCAGCTAGAGGGTAAGCCTGTAATGTTGATGAAATCCACTGTACAGTATAACTAGAGGGTAATTCATAAAGATAATCAGGGAATAACACTACCTAGTCCTACTAGAGGGTAATCCTAGAACTATCATCAGGGAATGCCACTACCCAGCCCACCTGGAAGGTAAGCTTGGTACTACTCTGGTGATTCTGTGATTGTTGTCATCATTGGTTATCTCCTTAGAACATGCCAAACCTAGAATATTTTACATCATATCTTGAAATCCAATTAGGAGGGAACCATCACATTCTATGTAGAAAAAAATAGAATAAGAATCTCACAGGCCAATATCTGAGTTCAAACAAAGAAGATAAGGAGGTTTGAAGATCACTCGAAAGAGATCAAGTAGTACATGACATGTGAGGGGACCCAAATGGAATGTGGTCCCTCTTCACTGCTTGTTCATGTCTTTAGTTAGTACACAGGTCCCATCCCATGTACTAGAACAAGCCATGTTGGTAGACAATACATCGTTTCCTAACTATCTGGGATTGGGGTCGTGTCTACTGGTCGTGTCTATATACTTAGACCCCATGTTCGTGTATTATAGTACACGACATGTGGTTTCACACTGGATATTGTATGTGTGCCCAACCCAAGTTTGTGTACTTTATACATGGTGTGTCTCTGGACATGTAGTCCATCGCATGACTCATACACATGAGAATGCATTAAATGACGTGTCAAGGAAGTACACATTGTTCCATCCTTATGGGTTCCCAAACCCTAGCACCATTAGTGGAAAGGGGCCGCATGTAGTTTGTTATTCACTATACATGGAATGTTTTTGAGATTTTTCTTGAAAACTCATATTCGGTCTACCTCTTAAAATCCACTTCATCCACCACTGATATCACCTGATGTCATTCTGAAATCTTTGGATTTTGTCGAAGACACGGATTCTTGTCGTCGTTTTCCAAAAATCGACCTTGTTCATCAACAAGGGTTTGTATGATCATTCTACACACTAAAATTTCACTATTCCTCATGATTTCAAAGATTAATCACCATATCAGCCATCCTTGCTTCGCAAGCTTTCATAATTAATTCTTGGCTAACAAAACCATTGACGATTCATTGATCTGCCAAAAATCTGAGCACCCGATCGAGCTTAGGACACTCGACAACTATCAAACTGGGAACCCTGGGGTTCCAATATTGAAGAATGTGAAGAACAGAAGAAGAAAAGCACCAAGAACAAAGGTTTTGATGATCATTGTTCAAGACTTCTTAGAAAATGATCAAGAACGTGTTCTAGGGTTATAAACAATTGATTAAGCAAAAGAGATGATCCAATTTCAGTTCTTTGGGATAAAAAAGGGTGTATGGAGGGGTATGGATTGATGAATGATTAACAATATACTAAAAATTTTAATCTAAGGCATAAAAAACACCAAATACGGGTCCTAATTCTTGTTTGGATCGATCCCTAGTTAAGAATGTGTTGGTTGGTAAGGGAGGCTGATCCATTGTATTCGTCATTCGTCATTCGTCATTATTCATTCTTCGAAGGGATTCTCCATAAGAAATCGCGAATAGAGGTGAGGAGGAGAGCTTCGCAGACGACTACTGAATTATGATCCAACCCTAGTAGAAAACCTCTAATGACCTATTTATAAGATTTTAATTAGGTCAAGGGTAAGTAATTAATTAATTAATTAATCAACTCACTTAAACACGCCTCCCATGAGAGAGGGGTCAACACTTCTTATGCCAACTCATTTTATGTTGTGACTAGGGTAAAATATATATTCCAAACCCAAATTTGGTCTTTTATTTCCATGCAATGCAACCTTTCAATAGATATCCCATTTTCTTTAATTAGCCACACACACACAATATAAAATATATTTAATATTTTTATAAAATTAATTATGAGAACCACGGGCCTTAGAATCGCACATCATCTCAGCACCTAACTCTGGAAATATATTTATAAATATTTCAAAGGATTACAAGGAAAAAAAATAGGTCTCTAGAGATTCTTATTGTTTTGTAATCAAGTTGGGTATGTCCATCTTAATAGGGATTGTTTGTAGTGTTTCTTATTTTCTTGTTTTTCTTTTATTTGTTTTCTTTAATTATGTATCCAAGCTATGCAGACCTATCTTAAGGGGGAGTGTTGGAATATGAGTCCCACATCAAACTTTGGTGTTTTTTCATCATTATAATTATCTATAAATAAACTCCAAGGCCTCTCTTAAGAGGTATCTTGGGTATTGGGTCCAACTCTCTATCATTCTACGACCTCCATGGAAAGATTTTGAGTTTACTATTGACTTGGTATCTAGTACCAAGATGATATCCATTACTCTACAAAATGGATCCTGTTGAGCTTTGAGAATTAAATATTCAACTTGAGGACCTGTAGGTGAAGGAATATATCAAACAAAGAACTTCACCTCAGGATGCTATTAAACCCATATTCTGAGTTTGATTGGATTTGATTCCTGGAGGTCATTTTAAATAATGTTTAGAGTGTTGGAAACATTTGAAAACATTTGTATAGTGATTTGAGAAGAAAAATATAAAAATTTCATGGATCTATAGTGTGCTTGATTTTTGTTTTACATGGTAGACCATGTAATGAAGCTTAGTTGACCATCTAGTGTAATCAGAGTAACCGAGAACAACAAATCACAGTTTACCATATAGTTCAATGAAGTCAACTGTGATAGTATTTATGTAGATTATTTATTATGAATTGTTTATAAGTTTCTCAAGAAGGAAAATGAAGGAAATCCATTGACAAGTGCTCAGATTTGATGAGGTGGTTAAAATACATTATTTGGTGATTGTTACTGAGGAATCATTTGATCATGGGACACACGGAAAATGATTGAGGTGTTAGGTGGTCATTTGATTGTGGTTTTACATGCAAAAAATTTGTTTTAATCATGAGACACATGGAATCCCACATAAAGTTGAACAATTATGAAAAAGGAATAAGTCTCTATATAAAACAAATATTAGTATTGTGGGCACATTGGTTGGTCTCCTACATAAAGAGAGATTGTTGTGAAAATATTGAATTAGTGATTCTGGAATGATCCTTAGACATATGGAGTGATCCTTTGATGTTTGAGTCTCACATAATATGAACATATTGATCAATTTTGGAGAAAGATAAGTGCAAAAAAACAAAGATTGCAGATATGTATATTGAGAGATTATTAAAGTTTTGAGTTTTCTCCAGAGTGTGTATAAATCAATAAAGCTATGTTCCTAATTCAAGAGTTTATGGAAATGGAAGATGAACATTCTTTGAATATTGGATTCATGTGAAGAAGAATAGATCATCCATAAAGTAGTAGAACTGATTCACATACATTCAGGATAATGAATATAGTGCATGGATCTAATCTTATGAAAAGAACATTATTCCATTATTTATATGTAGGAGTGACCCACATAGGGAGTGACCCAAGGGGAGACAATAAACCATAAGTAAATATTTTAATGCAGTGCACCTAGGACCTCCCTAAAACCCATCAATGATAGTGCATTATTGGATTTATGAATGGTAGTAGTGAGATGATCATTTTCCTTGGAGTATCCTAACATTGGTGTAAACCAACTAATTATTGCATGAAAGTATTCCCTCCACTACAATATCATTCAATTTGGCTCATTGCCTTATGATTTTGTTCTTCAACAAGGATTATTGTACAACATGAGGCTCATTTCCCTCACACCTCTGAAAAGGCTTTTTGATAGGTAGAAAACACTTGTGGATTATATACCATTCTCAATGTTAGTAGTATTTTTCCAAGATGATGTTGCTCCCTTAATTTTTTAAGTGAGGTAGGAGTGGTTGTGTGGTGGGTGGATAAACCCCACCAACCCATCTAACAGAGAGGGCAGTGGTAAGGGCTAGTGGTAGCTTATAAATGGATCTCTCTCCTAGAGGTTTCAGCAATCAACTTTTCAACACATCTTATCACATCCGTAATTGTGTTGTATTTTTGGAGGTTGTTTCCCCACATATTCAAGAGAGATAACTATTAGAGATATTCTCCTTATAATTATGAGGGAGTGTGTACCCACTTTTACCTATAGTGTGATCCTTCTATTTGCTTGTGGTTTTTTATCCCTTTCTTTTGGGTGTTTGTCAACATTGCATATAGTGTCATTTATTTATGAAGTTTTACACTTTGTTTTATCTCAAAAATATCACCGCACCAATCATTCAATAATTTTTGACCAAAAAAAGTGGTATCAGAGCAATGTTCTGGATCGATGTTGTTCACTTTTTTAGATATTAATAATTATCATAAATTTTAGTATTCTTTGTGATTGCAACTATGATTGATCATCCACATAGGAAAAATTTATTAATACTATAAAATACACCATTGTGAGACATAGGAGGTTCTAGATTGATGATGTGTCTAGATTATGGTGAAATTCAAGATCAATAAATTCAACGTAAATAATTTTTCATTGTGAAAAATGAAGATGTGGGCAGTGCTGGGAATGGAAAATTACTGGAAATTGGTGAATGAATAGAAGGTGTGACGATAGAGAGTGGTTCTAGTGGAATTCAGGATCACAACATGGAAGGAAATTGATTTTAGAATTGGAGACATTCTAGTCATTGAAGTAGCAATGACTGTTGGAGGCAGACAACATCTCCACAATGCATGAATAATCAACTCAGGAGAAACATAGAACATGATGTCTCGACAGGAATGATTTTATCAATATGAAACTATCTCAGAAGTACTTTTATACATGGGGAACGATCACACCTAGAATATTGTTGGATTCAGTACCATCAAAGTGAAGATACACAATGGTATTATTTGAATAATCCAAGGAGTATTCCATGTGAAGGGCATGAAGAAGAACATATTGTCTTTGGGACTATTTGATGAAATCAAATGCAAGACTCACATTGAGAATGGAGTGATAATAATTGTTAAGAATTCACTTGTGGTGGTTAATGTGGAATTTATATCAATGAACTTGTACATTCTTATGGGTGAAACATACAAGGATGGGGAATTGGTTGTTGCATCAACTACCTTGATAGAATAATTGACGGTGTTATGGAATAATAAGCTTGTTCATTTGTCCAAATGAGGCTTAAATATTCTTGTTGACCAGAAGTTGTTTTCTAAACATTAAAATGTATCCTTACCATTTTTTGAGCATTGTGTTTTGAGAAAACAACACAGGATAAAGTTCAATACATAAATAGTAAGAAATAAAGAGATCTTAGAGTTGATTCATTATGATGATTGGAAAACATAGGTTATATCCCTATGATGAGAATTTAATTCTATGTCCTTTATTGATGATTATTACAAGAGATTTTGGGTGTATCCAATCTAGATAAAATCAGATGTTTTTTATGTCTTCATGTCATTCAATGCATAGAAGGATCATGAATCTGAAAAGAAAATCAACTATTTGAGGACTGAAATAGTGGTAAAATATACAAGCGAGGAGTTTGATACTTTTTTTCAATTAAAAGGTATCAAGAGATAGTTCACAATGGTTTTAAATACTTCGAAAAATGGAGTTGTAGAACAAATGAACAGAACCCCATTGGATAGAACAAGGGCGATGTTGAAGACTGTAGGAATTTCCAAAACATTTCAAGCAAAAGCAGTGAATATGGTCAGCTATGTGATCAACTGATCTCCTTCAATGATGATTGATCTGAAACTCGGATGGAGATGTGTACTGTTAAACCAGCTGACTATTCTCAATTTCATACTTTTGTAAGTCCTGTATATGAATTGATTAATGACTAGAAAAGATCAACATTGGATTCAAGATCTAGGAAATGTATCTTCTTCGGATACATTGATGGTGTGAAGGGTTGTCATTAGTGAGACCCAACTTTACACAAAATTATCATCAAAAATATGATATTTTTGAAGAAGATAGGGTGAAAATTAAAATTATGGAGACATGGATAGAGCGAATACAGAAATTAAAATAGTCAAAGTAGAGGACAAATCCAAGGAAGAACTAGTTTATTATTAGGAATTACCAGATTATGATGATCAAGTACCGGTTCATTCTAGACTATGATTATCAACTCGGGAGAAAAGAGCACCAGAATGGCACTCAGACTATGTCACCAAGAGAAATATTACTATAACAACCCATTATTTTCATACAAAAATATTACTTCTATTTAGATGAATATTCAATATATAAAAACACTATCCATTCCATAATCATAAAAGTTTAGAGTTTTAGATATTAGATAAAAAATATTATAATTTTATGAAAGATGTTCAATCTCCCCTACAAAGATCTTCTCACATAGTACTCCTCTTCGGCATACCCTACCTAAACCTTTCTTAATCACTTGAGGAATGAAACATAAGAAGGGGTGATCTGAGATGATTAGTAAGGATAATCATAGGTGATATCAATCTATGATCATATGAAACCATAAGACCAGAATAAAGTTATGTGATCATGACCATAATGTATGAAGTCATACCTGATAGAGTTGTGCAAGAGGAGGGTCATTCCAGCATTCGGTTGTGTAATCATTCTAGAACTTTTATGTTTTACACTTACCAGTGAAGGTGAGGGTATAATAATAGTTAGGGGTAATATTTTATTTTTGGTTTATAGTTAGTAACTTAGTTTTTCTTGGGTAGTTACTTTTTCTCGGGTTGGATATTAATTTTAGGGGAGGGTAATTTGTGTAGGAATTCTATTAGAAGGTAGTTTATAGGGTCTAGCCTAGGCCTGAGGAGAGTGAATTCCTCAAGGATATTCTCCTGAACATCCATGTAATTCTTCCTTGGAAGCATAATTAAAGTAGTAAGAGCTATTTTTCTATAAGTATTCTATAGTATATCTCTTCTAAAACTCTTACTCTCATTTATTATCTATCAATTTGGTTCTTTCATTGAGAGGTTTATTGATAGAGAGTTAGAGAGGGGTTCTTGAGAAATAATTGATTAAACCTATCAATACCACTATATGCCCATGCATATGGAGAGTTGGCAAGAAATTGTTGAAACTAAGTTCACTAGTATGAAGTCTATTGTATTAGAAATGGGGACATATATTTTGGAGTTGTGATAAGAAGTATTGGAGATCCTTATAGAGATATCATGACTTGAGAGTAGTAAGGAATAAAGTGTGGTTCAAAATGACAGAAAGGGAAAGTTAACTGATAAAGTCATAGGTGGTACTCAAATGTAGGAAAGAATAGGGAGGAAAGGAGCACTCTTAGAATGGAAGTGAATACCAAATTGAAGGAAGAGAAGAGTTAGTGTGGTCTCAAGGAAAATATAAATGCTATTATTCTCTATAGTGGATCTAGAATAATGGATCACTTGAGCTGATACTTACTTCTTAATTCCCCAAACATAGGATGAGTTGAAGGTTCCAATGGTGAAATTGTGTATGGAAGTAGTAGCACAGTACTGGATGATATATTTAAAGTCAACTAGTGCTGAACTGACTTGGAAGCAACTCAAAGAGGAGCTACTCATATTATATGACAATGTAGTGGAAGAAGATCCGGTGATCTATTATAACGGGCTTCAGTGTGGTGGAACAGTGGAGGAATATGTTGATGACTTTGATCGGATATCCATGTGTATTCCAAAATTAACAGAGCACTGGAACATGATTCTATTCATAGGTGGACTGAGACCAAAAATTGGAAGTTCCATGATTACACATGAACCTACCAACAATACATGAATTCTAATTTTTTCTAGAATTTTTGATAGGGATCATATAGTTAAAGGATCATAAAGTTACCAGATCCACACAATAAAAAGATTATTTTTGGAGGATTTGGGTGAGGTTTTACATCAAGTACAATGATGTTTGTACCTACAGTATATGGGAATGAAAGGGAAAAGAGGGAAAACTATAAACCTCTACATAGAAGAGTCTAAAATTTTTCAAGAAAAGAATTTGAAGAGAGGATGGGCTTTGTTATACTTGTGGACAAAAGTTAAATATTGGGAACTAATTTCCAAAAAAGGATTTAATTTGATGGTTTGGGAATGTGTGGAGCCCCAAGAAGAGGGTGAGGAATAATTTTATGAAATAATGGAGAAATAGATAATTATAGGGTATGTGATGGAAATATAGATTCTTGGAATAATATCCTGTGATTTTAAAGTAAAAAAGTTTTGGAGAATTATGTCTATATTTGTGGAAGGAAATATACAAGGGGTACCATTGAATATTTAGGTGGATAGTGGTTCCATTCACAATTTAAAATCAAAATGTATATTGAAATCTCTTATAGTACATGTTTTTGAGAATAATCCATTTTTTATCAGAATTGGAGATGGGCATTGGGTGGTTTCTAATGGTTTTTGAATATCCTTGAAAGTAGATTTGGGAGAAGAGGAATTTGAAATCGATGTGTATGTTTTTGATACCTCCATACTGGATCTGGTAATGGGAATATCATGTTTGGAAACTTTGGGGTATGTTACCATGCATTGGAAGAACATGACCAGGGAATTTGTTTAAAAAGGGAAGAGGATTTTGATTGAGGGGGTCTGTCAAGTAGAAGTTTTACCTAGAGATTTAAGAGAATTCTTGGATTAGATAAATGTGTGGTATAAGTATTGTAACATATTTGTGTAGGAATTTTAACCATTAAATATAAAAAATTTAGCCTAGAAAAATAGTTGAATGTATAAGGGATGTTTCTTTAGTACAGATCCGTATTTGGGATATCCACTAGATTGTCTCCTAAGAGGGAAATTTATCATTCCATCATATTAAAAGAAGAGGTGGATAAAGTCAATATCTGACCTTAAAAATACATATTTCATATGAAAATGATGTAGAAAAGAAGGTTTTAGATTTTTTTTATCACAGGGGTACATCCAAAATAGTACCATTCTTTATTCAAGTCCTATAATTTTGGTGAGGAAGAATGATGGAGGTTGGAGGATGTGTGTATATTTCCATACATTTAATAAGTTGATGGCACCTGATAGGTTTTATATTCTGGTGATAGAAGAGTTTATGAATGAGCTACATGGGGGAAAACAATTTACTAAGATGGATTTGAAATTTGGTTTTCTTTAAGTGAAAATTAAGTATAGAGATATAGAGAAAATGAATTTCTAAAATCATGAGGGGAATTAAAATACATAGTAATGTTGTTCGGATTAATGAACAGTCTGGCCAATTTTCAAGTTACAATGTATGCTATTTTTTATCCTTTGATTTGAAGAGAGGTATTGGTGTTCTTTAATAATATACTGATTTATAGTGAAGCATGGGAAGAACATTTGGAAAAAATATATTCATTGCTACAATTTATTAAGAAGAATGCACTAATTTCTAATGAAAATAAGTTTTTATTCATGAATAACTCAATAGAGTACTTATGACACATTATTTCAGAATATGGAGTGTACATGGATCCCAAGAAACTTGAGGCTATTAAGTATTGAAGGGTTCCATAAAATATAAAGAAATTTAGAGGTTTTTTGGGCCTAATAGGTTATTACCGTAAATTAATAATGGACTATGGTAAAATAGAAATTCCTTTAATGGTTTTTACCAAGAAAGATGGATTCATGTGGTCTTTTGAAGCATAATTATCTTTTGAAAAATTTATGGAATATATAAATTATGCCCCTGTATTATGAATGCCTAATTTTTCTAAAGTCTTTACAATGGATTGTGATGCTTCAGGTTCTCGTTTAGGGGTTTTATTTCTACAATAGGGGTGTCCAATTACTTATTTTAGCAATGCATTATCTATTTCAAATTTAGGAATATTTATTTAGGAAAAAGAACTTATGGAATTAGTGTTATCTATTTAGCATTGGAAACAATACCTAATGGTATAACAATTTTAAGTTCATACTAATCATCAAAGTCTCGAGTTTTTTTTGAATAAGTAGATAGTATCAATAGACCCACAATTTTGGCATGAAAAACATTTAGGTTATGATTTTGAATTTATTTACAAACTTGGATGGATAAATAAAGTAGAATAAGCTTCATCAAGGGAAGAAGTTGGAGAAAAAGTGGATATGGATATTTTCTAAACTATTTTAGAAGAAATTAAATTGGTCAAGGAGAAGATATTTCAATATTATAGGCTGAAACAATTGGTGGGAACCTTGAAATAAGACAAGGAATCTAAGTCCAATTACACCTATTAGGATGGTATGTTATTTTACAAAAACATATTACTTTTGTCCCAAAAATCGGTTCTAATTTCAAAACTACTATAGTACATTCACTCATCTTCTACAGGAGGAAGTTTAGGCTATTTGAAGGCTTATAAACAGCTGTAAAATGGAGTTTTTTGGGATAGAATAACTCAGGGAGTACAGCATTATGTTAGAGATTGTAGTGTATTCCAAAAAAATAAATATGATGTGTTTAGTCCAACAGGCCTGATTCAACTGCTTCTAATTCCTGACTTGATTTGGGAAAAACTTTCCATGGATTTTGTGTTAGGAAATCCTAAATCATATGGCTATAAAATAATTCTGGTTTTAGGGGATAGATTGAGTAAGTATGCACACTTTATTCCACTAAACAACCCTTATACAGAAAAATTTGTTATCAAAGTGTTTATAAAGGAAGTAATATGTTTACATGGAGTTCCCAAAGAAATATTCAGTGATAGATATCATTTGTTTACTAGTTTATTTTTCAAGGAACTTTTTAAGTTTTAAGGAACTCTTTTGAAAATGAGTTCTTCTTATCACCCTCAATCTGATGGTCAGACAGAGGTTTTGAATAAGTGTCTGGAGACTTATTTGCAGTGTTTCTCCTCAGATCATCCAAAGTAGTGGGTTATGTGGATGGCATGGAAAGAGTACTGCTACAACACATATTTTCATACATATACAGGGAAGACACAATTTGAGACCATTTATGGCTGTAGGCCACCACATAATGTTTGTTATGCTAAGAGAGAGGCAGTGGTCCATGAAGTTGCTCCAGTACTGGTTGACTGTGACGATGCTTTGAAACAGCTCTAAGAAAACCTCCAACATGCATAGCACCTTATGGTCAAATATGAAAACTAGAATCAAAGGGCATTGTAATTTAAAGTTTGTGATTTTTTATGGGTTAATTTGAGGCCAAATAAGTATGGAACAATAACCAAAATTAACCAAAAGTCAGATTCCATGTATTATGGACCATATGAAATAGAGAGATGGGTTGGTTCTGTTGCCTACACACTTAAACATACAGCTAATACCTGATTAAATCCAGTATTTCATGTGTCTTAGTTAAAATATAAAAGTGGAATCCTACCTGTAGATACATTTATACCTACTGATTTTTTGAGAAATAGGATTATCCAGGGGCATTTTTTAGCAGATATAATTCTAGGGAAAACACTCAAATGTCTTATCAAATGGAATGGCAGGTTTGATGAAGAGGCTACATGGGAGGATGAGAGGAAGATACAAGATCAATTTCTTCATTTTCACCTTGGGTACAAGGAGAATATTCCAGAAGGAGGTATTGATAGATCTGTAAAAGAGGAGGGTCCTTGCAGTAGTCAATTAGGTAATTAGCCCGAACCTCCTTTGTTGTACACTTATTAGAGAAGGGGAGGGGTTCATAAGAGTCAGGGGTAATATTTTATTTTATTTTTTGTTTTTAGTTATTTAGTTAGTTTTTTTGAGGTGGTATATTAATTTAAGGGTATGGTAATTTGTACAGGAATTCTGTCAGAAGGCAGTTGGTAGGCTCTAACCTAGGACTGAGGAGAGTGAAGTCTTCCAAGAGATTCTTTAGAAGGACTATGTAATTCTTCCTTGGTAGCATAATTGAAGCAGTAAGAGGTATTTTTCTAGAAGTATTCTATAGTATCTCTCCTATAAAACTCTTACTCTCATATATTTTCTACCAATACCCAAGCTTTCATAGATTATAAACATGATTTATGGTATAAACATTATCATTTTAGAAAACATGTTCTATAAGAGTGAAAAATCATCAAAAATAAATAATGATCCATAATATCATGTCATAAAAGTGTGGAACCATCATAAATATAGAAAAACATTTAATATGTCAAGTTTAACTATGAATAACATCAACATATTGGCTAAATACACACTTATTTCCCATGGTGGATCAAGACACACCGATTTCCCGTAGTGGATCAAGATCATCAACTTATTTCCCATTATTATATCATGAGATATAAAGATTTACCTAGTGAATTGGAGGGATATATAGGACCCTACCATCACATAATTAAAATATAAATATGTATACCCCAATAACATAAATCATTCATCATATCAGAACCCATGAAAATAAATGAGTTTCATAAACACTTCATCATAGCTAACCTATGGAAAAGAAATGTGTTTCATAAATATTATTTCATGGTAAACATAAACCAAACATAAAAAGAATAAAGATAGTATCCTTGAATAATATCTACAAAAAATAATAAATAAAATCAAAAAAAAATATCTTATATAGAGAATTATTTTGAGAGATCACTTGAAATAATTCTTGAAAAAAATCATTTCCATGTTCAAATAATTTCTTTTTAAAGAGCTATGAAAATATATACGAAAAAATTTTCTTTGGAAATAATTTTTTAATTTTATGAATGAAACATAAAAGGATTAACGGGCCATGTTGGTGGACAATACTCTCATGATGTATAAGTTAAAAAACCTTCCTCTTTTACTTTTTTCAGATACGTAATAAATAATATCATTTTGAATCTAAAAAAAGGATCCTTTATAACCATTTAGTAATAATTCAAACATGAGTAAAAATGAATTTAAAAAATTCATAATAAAATAGTAAAAAAAATTGGAAGCAATTTTAGAAAACATTGACATAGAAGAAAAAAATATTTTTTAGGAAAATTTTAAAAAGATAATTTTTAAAAGAAAGTCCCTTATAAATATCATATCATTGAAGTGAGCATTAATCCAATGAATCAATTATGTGTATAATATATAAATCCACATAAGATAAGTGGAAATAAAACATAATATAATCAAAATTAATCTCACACATAATCTTAACATGGAAACATCAATGAAGTAGATGTTTAACCCGACGAATGGAAATTGAGTTAAGAAATCCCGTACCACTTAGTAATCAATCGAATCCTATACCCCATGATAGTTATAATTATCAAATGAAACATCGAATACCATGAATATAATGAGATTCATGACATTATATATCAAAGGTAATCATATACATCACACAAAATAAATAATTTGTGAACATGATATATATCTCATAGAAGTAAAAGTGAAAAGAGAAACCCTTACCGCATGCTTCCCTTTAATTTTATGTGCTTTAAACTCCTCTAAAAAATAACCACTTTAAATTACCCCTTAAGGAATATGGATTTGGTCTTTTAGTGAAACAAGAAACAATTGTATGTGGGGATAGTTTGGAGGAGAGGTTTTGATAAAAATTTGAATAGCTTTAAGGCTTGTGAGGAGAAAGTGGCGGTGGGGGTGGTTTAAAGTGATTAAATAATGATAATTTTATATTTAAAGCCAACTACATTTGGGTGAAATTAATTCCAAATAATTTGGATGATAATTAATGTTTTAAATGATGTTTAAGGTTTAATAACACATTAAATACCCATTTAATTGTCTAGTTTTTTAGATATTTTAAGATTTTTCCTTTTAACTTTAACTCGCTACATTATTTTACTCATACTGTGTAAAATCTTTTTTTTACCATGATAATTTTTTTATTCCTAAAAATTAAAATGAACTTATAACCTAATTTGGAACTCCTGATTAAAAATATATAATTCTTTTTTAAAAATTTAAACCATATAATTTTCAAAATTACATTTAAAATTAAACCATCAAAATGCGATAAAAAAATTGTTTTTTGGAAAAATGTGTTTTGAAGCCCAGAAATGTACTCATACCAAAATAAGGTATAAATATGGTTTAAATGTAATTAATTATAATATATATCACTAGATATTACTAAATTTAACATGATATAAATTTAAAATCATAAAATTGATTTTAAATATAAAGAAAATGAAGGTTTTATAAAAATTGGTATTTTTTACTATTCACTGAAAATTAGGCTTTTAAGAAAATTCTCAAAAATCCATTCCAAAATAATTTTGATGTGATGAATCCTAAAATTATGTTCATTTTATCAAAAAAAACTAAATGTTTCAAAAATTAATTATATTTATTTTCTCATAGAAATTAATAAAAATCTTTTTTTGAAGAAAACATATAATTGAAGAATAAAATGATTTTACTAAAAATAATGTTCATATTCATAAATAATTAATCAATAAATTTTCAATAATTTTGATAATTATATAATTCATAAAGTGGTAAAAAAATATTCATTCCCTCTAATTTAACGGTTATGTTATAATGGTCGTGTTAAAATAATAATATTTTGGAGTTCGTTTAAGTTCAATGTTATGTGAAAAACTACTGAAGATATTAAATTTATTTAAAAATATAAATGCCATAAAATCTTACGGTGTTACATTATACCCCCCTTAAAATGAATTTTTCCCTCAAAATTCATCACTGTGATATAAACAGATAAGGATACATTTGCCTCATCACATCCTCAAGTTCCCACACAACTTTCTCAAATTGGTGGTTTCTCCACAAAACTTTAACCAGGTGAGTGGCCTTGTTTTGTATAACTTTATCTCTATGGTACATAATCTCTATAGGTTATTATTCACAATAATTATTTTTCCCCAGTGGTATGACCTCTAAATTTAGTACAATTGAACGATCATATATGTACTTCCTCAAGAAGTATACATGGAACACATCATGAACCTGAGAGGGATTTGGTGGAAGTTCCAAATGATAAGATACTATCCATATATGATCAATTATTTTAAAGGTACTAACATTCCTAGGGTTTAGTTTTCCCTTCTTTCTTCTATAGAGAAATTCATAGAAATACTTTCTCACACACATCAAAATCTATATCGCATAAACGATTATACATTTCATTCAACTTTTTGTTGTCCTTATGTTTTTTTGAATGAATGTAACATTATTTATAATTATATTATCCTTCTTATGTACCAAAAACTATCTTCATGTAACTTCTTTCTAGAACATTGGAGTTATACACTTATTTACATAAAGGGTTTCATAGGTATCCATCTAAATGCTCAACTGAAATCTTTTGTTGCATTAAAACTTTACTTGAGGTAGGAGTTAATCCTAATCACCTTTTAAATCCATAGAAAAAAGATTTTAGTATATTATTTAGAGTTCAAAATATTCTCTCATATTTACTATCTTCCTGAGGATGATATGAATTGATGTAACTTAACTTTGTATCAAGAGATTACTAACGAATTCACTAAAACTTAGAGGTAAACCTTAGATCCTAATCAAATACAATTGAATATGGTAATCCATGAAACTTTCCACTTCCATAATATACATTCTGGAAATCACATCCAAAGATAAATCTTCTCTAAATGAATTTTGATGACTTCATAAGGTGATTAACAACATCCCATAATTGCCTCAATGACAAAAATAAGATAAACCATAAAGGTTACCAATACATTTAATCATATGTATAAAAAGTTTAAATGAATTCCTCCTTGAATATAATTGTCACTTATACAAAAACAAAGGGATTTATTTCCAAAAATGTCTCTTAATCTTGGTAAACTCCCATCATGAAAAAACCTCAAAGGGCTGTCAACTCAAAAACCTATGATGGTATATATAACTCTTATATTAATCTTAAATGGAGACATATACACTTTCAAATGATAATTCACCTTTCATTCCTTATAAAATCTCTTATCTTATACAAAAAAAGTTTCATTGTAATCCTGGGTTCATAATTTTATCGATAAAATATCAAATGTTATTTCATTATTCCAAATTCCATGTAAACGGACAAAATCACATAAAATTTCTCTTAAGAGTGAATAATAATATATCCATACAAAATAAAACATGAAACTCTCCACTAAATAAGGGAGAATAAGGTTACCCTAATTATCATGATTCACTTCATCCACTGCGATTGAACAAGATTTCTCTTTTTACATTATCTTCATAGGTTTTTTTGGCTTATCATCCACATTCCTACTTGGATTAGGTCATTGATTCACATAATTTCCAAACTACTTGAACTTGAAATACTGGATTGTGGGTGGCGTATTTTTTGGTGTCCTCTCCTCCATTGTAATAACCATCCCATTAATCATATTTTTATATTCATGGGCTTTATGACCCACCTTTCCACATTTGAAGAACCTCCTTGTTCCATTCAAACACTTCCCTTGATGTTTCTTCCCACATTTTTAATATGCGAATGACTAGAATATCTTTTCACCATGTGATTTATTTGGGTTTTCATGAGACTCAATGTTTCTTTTCTTATTAAAACCATGGGAATGGTGAGAATATCCAATTTCTATTTTTACTTTGAGTACACATCGAATGAATTCTTAGTTTCTAATAAAGTATCTTATAGATAATTTCCTTCAGAAACTTGGTTTTATGACACTAAATAATTGACCAATTTCACTTTCAAGGATAATTATTAAACCATAGGCATACCTTGCAATCCATGTAAAATTTTCCTCATAAGTACTAATAGATTCTTCATCCTTTTTCTTCATGTCAAGAAATTTCTTCTCCATGTTTGTAAGAAGAATACAAGGAAATTACTTAATAAATAATATCTCATTAAACTCATAACATTACATGGATTCAATCTCTTCTACTTTCCTCATATTCTTGATAGGATTCCACAATTGACTAGCTTCTCCTTTTAGACACTAAATAGTTAGGTAAACTTTTTCTTATCCTAGGCATTGAAGAACAAAAAATATTTTCACAATGGTGTTGATCCATCACTCAACCACTATTGGATCATAACACCCACTAAAAAAGGTGTATTTTTTCTCATGAACAATTCAATGGTACATTGTTCCTTCCTTTTATCATTTGTAAACTCGACATGTTTCATATCATGAGATAGTTGTGTGACAAGAGCTGCAAGATTCTACGTTCTATATCCCATAATGTTTGGTTTCTATAGAGGAAAATCATTTCATTGTTCATTTCAATCAACATTAACATGGTTATTTTGGGTTCCATCCATTGTCTAAAACCCAAAATCATAGTGTGATAAACACTAATCATAGTTAATAACCACATAATTCTGACAAATAATTTATAAAATTTCTAAATCATGACACCTTCTTCTATGACACCTCAGTTTTAACCAAGGTTGTTCATTATCATTATCAAAACATTAGGATTTCATCCAATGCTTAGTCATATACCTAGTATTTTCATAAATGTTTTCTAACCCAGATCTCCAATTATTGTATAAACCCTACTCTCATAACATCTATAACGACCCATTCTTTACATACACAAATATTAGATCTTTTTTTATTAATATTCAATACATAATAATACTACCCATTCCAAAACTATAAATATTTATATTATTTTGATAATAGATATAAAATCTTATTATTTTATGAAATATCTTCAATATCTCGTACAAATATCTTCTCACATAGCACTCCTCTTAGGAATATCCTACCTAAACCTTCTTCATTATCCGGGGAAGGAAATATAATAAAGGGTGAGATTGGATGCTTGGTAATTATAAACATATGAGATATTAATCCATGATTATATGAAATAATAAGATAATAATAATTCTATGTGATCATGGACATAAATTACAAAGTTCATACCTAACCTGTCATGGATTATAAACATGATTTATGGCATAAACATTATCCTTTCAGAATATATAGACCATAAGAGTGAAAATAATCATAAATCAATCATGATATATAATAGAATTTATTAAAAGTGTGGCACCATCATAAAAATAGAAAACAATTTCATTTTTCAAGGTCAACTACCAATACCATCAACATAGTGTATCAATAAATACCTATTTCCCATAGCGGATTAGGACACACTTGTTTCTTGTAGTGGATCAAGCCCATCAACTTGTTTCTCAATTTTATATCATGAGATATAAAGATTTAACCAATGAATTAGAGGAAGATATAAGTATCACACATAACATAATTAAAACTATACATAAATAACATAAATCATTCATTATATCATCACCCATGAAAATAAATGAGTTTCATAAACATTTAATCGTAGCATAACTCATGGAAAATAAATGGGTTTCATAAATATTATTCCATAATAAATATAAACCAATAATAAAAAGAATAAGGGTAGTATACTTAAATAATATCCTTATTTAATCATAAGCAACATAAAAAATTTTATCTTATATGGAGTATAATTTTAACAGATCACTTGAAATAATTCTTGTAAAAAATAACATTTCTATTTTCAAATCATTTCTATTTAAAGAGTCATGCAATTATATAGGAAAACATTTTATTTTAAAATAACCTTGTAAGTTTGTAAAGGAAACATGAAAACATTAAGGTTTCATGACAATAGGAAAATATGCTCATGCTTTATAAGTTAGAAAAACATTCCTTCCATATTTTTCCAGATAAGTCACAATTTTCAAATGGTTTAGAAAAAATTCAAACATGAGTAAAAATGGAGTTAAACCAATCATTATAAAATATTAAAAAAATACTTGGAAACAATTTTAGAAAAAATTGACAAGGAATAAAAAAACGTTTTAAGGGAAATTTTAACAATACGATTATTAAAAGAAAGACCCTTATAAATATCATACCATGGAAATGAGCATTAATCAAACAAATCAATTATGTGTATCATATATTAATACACATAAAACAATACGAAATAAAACATAAGATAATAAAAAATCATCTCACACGTAATCTAAACATATAATAATAAATAAATTTGAACTTTAATCCAATGAATGGAAATTGAGTTAAGGAATCTCTTACCTCTTTGTAATCAGTCAAATTGTATGCCGCATAAAAGTATTAATTATCAAATAAAACATTGAATACCATGAATATAATGAGATTCATGATATTATATATCTAAAGGAAGTATATAAACCATAAAAATTAAATAATTGGTGAATAAGGCATATATATCACAAAAATAAAAGTGAGACAAGAATCTATTACCTCATTCTTCCCTTTAATTTTGTGTGCTTTAACCTCCACATGAATATCACCTCTTTGAAGGACCCTTTAAGGAACTAGGAATTGGTATTTGGGTGATACCAGAAGTGCATGGATGTGGGGATAGTGGAGAGGAGATTTTTTGGTAGATATTTTAATAACTTCAATGCTTGTGAGGAGAAAGGGGGTGGTGATAGGTAGTATTTATACTTGAGGGGTAGTTTTAAGTGATTAAATAATGATTATTTTATATTAAAAGTCAATCACATTTTGGTAGAATTAAATACAATGAATTTGGATTATAATGTTGTAAAAGATATTTAAGGTTGATAAAATCACCAACAACCCATTTAATTTTGTAGGTTTTAGGTATTTTAAGCTTTCATCTGTTAACTATAACCTGCTGCATTATTTTACCTACACTGAGGTAAATCTTTTTCTACCACAGTAAATTTTTTATGCCTAAAACTGAAAATGAAATAATAACCTAATTTAGAACTACTAATTACAAATATATAATCCATTTTTAAAATTTAAAACATAGAATTTTCAAAATTACACTTAAAATTAAACCATCAAACGCAACGAAAAACAGTTTTTTTGAAAAAAAATGTGTTTTAAGCCCAAAAATGTACTCATACCAAAATAAGGTATAAATATTGTTTAAATGTAATTAATTAGATTATATATAAATAAAAATTACTTTATTTAATTTTATATCAATCTAAAATCCTAAAATATATTTTAAATGTAATGAAAATGAGGGATTTATAAAAATCGGTACATTTTACTATTCACTGAAAAAAATAATTTTTTTTGAAAATTCTCAAAAATTAATCATAAGATAATTTTAACTTGTTGAATCCAAAATGATTTTAATTTTATCAAATACATTTTCTAAAAGTTTCAAAAATTAATTATATATATTTTCTTGAAGAAAACAATAAAAATTGTGTTTTTGAAGAAAACATATATTCGAAGAGTAAAATAACTTTACTAAAACGAATTTTCATATTCAAAAAGAATTAATTAATACACTAAAAATGAGTTATACAATTATATATTTTATTATTTTGTTAATACTATTCGTTTCTTCTAATTTAAATTCTATTTTATAACGGTCGTATTAAAATAATCGAGTATTTGGCCCTACACGACATAAAAAAATCAGAATCAAGTGCCTCCAAACCAGGTCTGGGTTGGGTCTAAATTTAAAAAAATATCTAATTATTAATCAAGTTGGGTTTGGGTACCTCTTATAGGATACCCATTTATTATATATAATATAAATTATTATTAATAATAATATATTATAAAAATTTTATAAATAGTTTTCAGTTTTAAATGAGTTTTATCTCCAAAAATATAATAAAAACAAGAAATAATAAATATATACATGAATTTAAATATACCCCTAAATGGATCAAAGGGATCACTCAACCTAATAGGACCCACCCTAAAAACCCCATTATGGCCTACTTTTTTAGGCTCAATTATTAAAACAGCCTAAATTTAAAATCTTGGTTAATAAAAGGGTCGAGTTTAGACTTAAATAGGTGACCTAATAGCTGACCCACTAGACCCGATTAAGCTATACTATAAGTTTATTTTTTTAAAAAATTACAATACAATACATTTAATATTTCAAATTAATTATTATTATATTTTTTAGTTTTTTTCAAGACCTTATTAGTAAAAAGGTCAGGTCATGATCAGTCCAGCCAAACCAGATTAATAAAAGTGTTTTTTTTTTCAAGGCACTATTAGTAAACGGACCAGATCATGGTTATTCCGACTATATCCAATTAATAAATGGTTCTAATTTATGATCCTAAACCTAAAATACCTATCCTATGTTCATATATAAATTTAAATGGGTTTAGGTTATAAATATGCATTAAATTTCATATTCAGGTTATAAATAAATAGATATTAAAAAGGAGGATGTAGCCTCTGAGCGGCGGCACCCCTTCGACCTTGCGGGATAGGTTTTTGCTTTCAGGATATTCCTCTTCCCTCCTCTGGTGTGGCATGGTGTAGGTCAGTGTCAGGGCCCTAATCTTCATTGGTGTGTCTTTGGGGATCTGGAAAGGCTTCTGTTTGACTATCCAGGCATATTGGCTCAGCGTCGGCTCAAGTGAGGCCATGACTTCTTTTTCTAGCATCGGCTCAAAGTGGGCTCTAGAGTGGCTCCATCTTCCTCAGGTGAGCATCTTGGTGATGGATATCGGTTCGTAATCGGTGGAGAAGGATTTTTCATCTTGAAGAAGGCTTAGTGAGGCTACTGCTACCTTAAGCGAGCATCTTTTAAGCTCGGTGTGGGTGGCGCATGCTTTGGCTTGACTAGTTTCCTCTCAGGCGAGGCACGATGCTGGCACTATTGCGGTGTAGAGGGGGTGTGTCTTTTTTTCTAGATTTTGGCATCCAGAGGCTTATCTTATAGGTCTAATTTGGATTTTTATTGACATTTGTGTTGAATTTTTTGTAATGGTGGCATTTTTTGTTTAAATCATTGAATTGGTGGAATGAACTTTTGGCATTGTGAATCCTTACATCCCTGCGGTTCGAGGTGTGAGGTTCGCTGCATCTGTCTTGCAAGGGGTTTCTCTATATGGGGTTTAGATTAGAGGGTTTTCTCATAGTATTTTCTCTAGAATTGGATGTTCGAGAGGGTATGGCTTTTCTATCATTTCCAGACCCACGCATTCATTCACGGGACAGCTAGCTGACAGTGAGGAGTAGAAGGAATCTGATCTTATTGTTTTTTATGCTGGGTAAGGGATCCTCTATGTAGACATGGTGTTTTTTGGCCTTAAACTTTTGTACCATGTTGGTTTGGTTGTTTTAATTCGTGATATCATGTATGGTTTCTCACCTTTTCTTCAAAATTATTTAAATAGTAAAAATTTAATTTTTAGTCAGTAAGATATTAAACAGGTCATATTCGATATTTGTTGAATGGTTTTTGATTTGTATACATGCATTCCTCCTTTCCACTACCACCATCCCCTCCCTACCTCCTCGTCGAATCTGCCTCCTCCATGTTTCCCCACCTCATTTTTCCACCACACCACTAGCAGTACCTCCCCTTCACCTCTTGTCCCTCCCCACTTCCCCCTATGATGCATGGGCAACATCCTCTCTCCCTCCTACCTGATCTCTACCCCCATCTGGCTGATAGGTGTTTAGGTAGATGATTGAATTTTTTTTGTAATTTAGTTTATTATTGATATATATCTTGATGAATCAAGACTTCTATGTGAGAATTCTCTATTTTTGTACAATTTTTCAGAAACTATTTGTTCTTTGGACTGATTGTGCACCTCCCCACCCATGTGATTTGTGATTTTTCTATAAGCACTCATAATCTCATATACATTTCATTTAATTTTATAATTATTCACTATATTGATTTTATTTTTATTCTATTTGATTTATTGAGCAATTTTTTAATAATTTTTTTTATTTATGTGCTCCATTTGATCCTGCACTTCATATCTATGACATTCATTTTTTGTTGATTTTTAGTTATTGGTTTTTATTTCATTAAATGAAAATTGAAAATTCATTTTTAGTCACTTAAATTATTTTTTCCTAGAAAAAAACTTTTAACATAAATAAAAATATTTCAATTTTAATTCTAAAAATATATTTGATCATATATATGAAAAACTATTTTTTAAGAAATTAAAATACAAATGATAACCTTTTTAAAAACAAAAAAAGGTTAGAATGTGTTTGGTTTTAAGAAAAAAATTCCCTTTCATTATATAAAATCATGTTAAAAATATTCTAAAAAATATTTTAGAAGTTATTTTTAAAATTAACAAAAAAAAGAATAAAAATTAGTCACCTATAAAAAAAATTTCATTCTCATCAAATATTGAAAACATTTTTTCTCTATAAAAAATATTTAGTTTTCATTTTTTATTTTCTAAAAAAAATATTTTCAGATTACATAAATCATTTTTTGATATCAATATCATGGATATTAATATCAGGATCATAATAATTAGCTTCAGGTGGCTAAACATAAAATAGGATTGAATTATAAGTTAATTTTTTTTTAAAACTTAAACAAAACAATTCACAAAACCACTTTAAGTTATGTTCTATCAGACTTAGAGTCTATCCATTTATCATAAAATTGTAATTGGTTTGGTTTTGATAATATCAAAGTACACAGATTGTAATCATAAATTATTTGATTATATCATAGTGTATTAGACTCTCAGTAGATCCTATTAATACTATTTATCATATTCATACTTATTAAGAAAATATATCATAAACATTCACAATGGACTATAAAACTTGTAATCAATAAGTAACACAATAGATAACAAATGTAATAATGACATAAAAGCTATATAAAATATAAACCACTTTTAACTTAAAGATAAAGGTAGTCAATAACCTTGGCTAAATGTATCCCTTGTTTTATTCATATAGGAAAGTCTATCTTTCCTAACCAAGGAAATCCCTCAATATGGTGATCAGCTATGTCTTCTTATCCCCAGAAGCCCTTGATACGAAAATCAAATTCTCTATCTTCCTAGCATCGGAATTCCTTGATCTGGTGGATCAGATTCTCAATCTCAATATCCCCATGAGCCCTCAATTTTTAGATCAAATACTCTTTCTTCATATCCTTAGAATCCCTCGATCATAATCACTACAATCGGATATAGTTAACAATTACAAAAAGTTCTTAAGGAGATAACCTGATAAGGTTTCCATTAAAACAAATCTCTCTAAAGAAATAAAAATATTAAGAATGATATGTTCACACTAAGTATTCTTATGAAAATTTGAGAGAAAATGTAATACACCAGCTTCAAACTCTTCAAATTAATTTTTATTTATAGGAAAGATTTCAGTGATCACATTTCTAAGTTTGTTGCAATGGATTAGGATAGTTGGCACTTGATATCTCATCATAATAGAATATCCAATGTTCTATTGGTTAACACCATTACAGTGTTAAATATTTTCCTTACATTTGAAACAATTCTTTCATATTCTGATTATAGACATTTATCATTCCAAAGAACTTTGTTACGAATTTAATTACGATAACCTTTATGAATACCAGCCTAATTTGTATTGGTACCAGTATCAGTCTGATTATCAAGACTATTTTTAGTATGATGGACATAACTAAATTCTTATTTCTGGTCTGATAAAGTTGAGTCCAAGTTACCAAACACATACTCATTACGATGATCGTACTGAAAAATGAAAAATTTATTTTCTTAATACTTTAGAACTTATTTTAAGAATGGAAAAAAAGTAATGTTTTATAAAAAAACATAATAAAACACTTTTGGACATAAAAATCAAGTAAATATGCTTTAAGAAGGTGTTTTTCATTTCCAAAACAAAAGGAATAGAAAATTTAGAAGTAAAACTTCTGACTCAACAACCTCCCCCTTTTTGGAAATCACAAAATCAATACTTAAATGAAAAAATAACTTTAAAAACATATAATAATTTATCTTTAAAAACAAATTTTATTCATAATTATACTTTGATACATAACTCCCCCTATGTTTATAAGTCTTCTGAATATGATTGTGAGTATGATGTAGTAATAGAATAGTTTTTTACTTAAGAAAATTTCTCCCCATTAGAAATATATCTCCCCCTAAGTATTGTATTCTCCCCCTTTATAAAACAACTTCTCTTTGTAAAAATAAATCTCCCCATTTAATACTTTCTACCCTTTTCTATAAAAATTATTAAAAATATCTCCCCCTAGTTAATTTTAAAAATGAATTGGGGACTTAGTACGATGTACATGAAAATTTAGGGAATATAAAAATGTATAAATCAACACTAACTAATAATCTAGAAAAATATGAAAGAACATTCAACCAATTGGTATTAGAAAAACACTCTGATAATTGTATTTGGATGAAAAATTAATTCATTCATAAACACATGATTTCAATGTTTGAAAAAATACAAAATAAAAAAAGAGTTCAAAAATAAAATTAATATTTCATCATCAATTTTTTAAAAATATTTTCATATTCTTAATCTCTTTGTTGTCCTTCTCCAACTTCTCCGCTTTGTCTTCTAGAATCAGATCATTGGCTTTCATCTTTTTCATTTATTCAACAAGTTCTTTATTCTATTCCTTGTTTACAAAAACTTCATCTTTCTAAAAAATAATATGGACATTTCTAGATTTATATCTAAAATAATTATTTTTAAGGTATTGACTTATTCAATATGATCATCAGTTTGATCTCTGAATTCTTCTACAAACTTCACTCTATTAACAAAATCTTTTGATAAATTTTTAAAAGAATCAGCTGAATCTACCATAGAATTTTTTATTTCTTGAATATAATCATCATGAGATATAATATCTACATAAAATTAATTTGATCATTTCACCATTTAATTAAAATACCTTACATGGTTATGAGAACTTTCTTATAAGGTATTTAGTTCTGCATTAATACGAATCATAGATTCAGTCAACACTTTTATTAAGTTTTATTTCTAAGTAATATTATCTTTAATAACCTTCCTTTTTCCCCAAGTCTTGGGAAATAAGTCTTAATACCTTCCAAAATTTTCAAATGTTGAACAATATAGTTAAAAAACTTTATTAAAATTGTTCCAATGGATTTTGATAGCTCTAGATCAGGCTAAGGAGGTTTTGTCCAATTGGTGCCAACATCATCTATCTTTACCTTCTTCTAATCCATTTTTAATACTTCCTTATCATCTTTTTCATCTTTCATAGAATCAACTATATCATAAATTATCACCATGATCTCCATGTAATTGGTGTTATATTTTTTAGAAGGTTTATTATGTTAATTTTTATCTTTCTAATCTTTATTAGATGACGACTCTCCTTCTTTTGCTGATGTGGATTCTTCCTCAGAGCTTTTTAATGTCTCATAATTATTAGATTTTGAAGGAAAAATTGAGGATGATATTTATTATGATGAACTTAATTGTATTACTCATAATATAATAGAAAAAATTTTACGATGAAACCATTTTTATAAATTCATGAAACAAAAATATAGTTTTCAATTAAAAATAATATTTTTCACTATTAACTAGAAAATAGAAAAAAAAAATTAACTACCCTAAGATAATTTTGATATGATTATTTAAAAAATGATATCATTTTCATTAAATGTAATTTCTAATATTTTCATAAATTATTTATAATATTCAATTGCAAAAAGTAACAAAACCAATTTTTGAATAAAATGTATTTTTTTAGAATAAAATTACTTTACTAAAAATTGAGTTCTTATTTCTTAATAATTAATTAATTAATTTTTATTGAGTAAGACCATTATATATATTTCCAAAAAAATTAATCCTATTCATACTCATCAATTCAACAGCTAGGAAATAACTCTCTCATAATAATATTTCAACAGTAAAACGTAGGTTTTTTAAACTCAGTGTTATGTGTAAAGAAAACTATCAAAGAAATAAAATATATTTATATAGAATTATTTAATAAAATATTAATTTGTTACAATTATTTTCATTTTCACATTGTATACATCTCTCTAAAAAATGTGTCCTCAGACAGATGAGGGGGGATATAATGAGTAGGATTCCATACAGATCAGTGATAGGATTTATCGTGAATTTCATGTTATATACCAGGATTTATGTTCCCTAAAACTTTATCATTGTAATGACTAGAAAATTTTGTAATATAATAAATATTATTTTATATTGACTATTTTATTATGAGCACAGAAAAATACCAATACATTTTATAAGAACATTACACATCATGAGTAAATATAGACTGGTACAACTAGGAACGGTAAAGGGATATAGACTTGGAAGAATAGTTAATTCTCTAAAACAAACTTCATAGGCTTGAATTATCCCAAAAATATCACACATGAAACAAATATCAAAAAAATAAAGAGAAGCGTTAGGAAAAAATTGACATTATCAATGGGTGTGTAAGAACCTTTGTAAGTGATGTAGTGGATGATTAAGAGAGAATGGTGGTGTATTTATAAGTAAATTTGGTCATTCAGCATGAGGAACATTGTCCAATATGGATTATGGTAATTTTTACCACTAATTAATAATATAGTTGGCTATTATTATTGTTGGTTATGTAGATGCATTTAAGTTACTGTCGATATTATTTAATGATATAATAAAAATTGTATATTTTAATAAAAATATGTTTTATGGTAATTTTATAAGTTTTAAATAAACTTTATTTTCATTAAATAATCTTATAAAACACTTTTTAAATGATAATATATTTTAATGAATCCCAAATTAAATTTTATAATGGCCAGAAAGTTTACTATGTCATAAAAACTATTAATTTTCAACAAAAACAGATTTTTTTTATTTAAAAGTTTAAGTTCTCATAATTAGGTAATTATTATGATAAAATAAATATAATTTTTTGATTTATTTCAATGAAATTATCTTAGGGTGAATTTATTTTAATTTTATAAAAAATGTGATCTTTGGGTTAAAAGGTAAAAATACCATTTTTTATGAAATATAATAACCCTTCTCATATAATTCAGATATGATCATTATTTCAAATTTATTAATCCTTATTATTGATCAATTTTTTTAAGTATGAACATAATACATAATTCATTAAATTTATAAACACATGCATAGAATTTTGAAAACCATAAATTTATCTTTTCTAAAAACATTGTTTTTATGAGTTATATGTGTATCAAAATACAAAATGAAAAAATTAAATGGGTATTTGAGGTTTGGAACATCCTTAAAAAAATTAAAAACATTGATTATAAACAAAATTATTTTAAATTAATGCAACCCAAAAGATGTTAGCATTAGATACAACATAATCATTATTTAATCACTTAAAATTATCCCTCCACAAGTAAATTCCCCCCATTCCCTCCTTTCTCTCTACACCAAAGACATTGATCATGATTCCACTCTCAGTTTCCATATTAATAGTCTCTCCATGGAAGTTATAATATTTTAAGGAGTCTCTCTCTATCTTTAAGAAGCATCCCCCCATGGTAAGGGGCTTCTTCCTCTACTTTTTCAATTCAAGTACTTATTTCATATATGTAATTTTATTACCAATTTAATATATTTATTAGTGTTTATAAACATAAATTTATTGTATATGTGATGTTTTTAATGATATTTTTATTTTCCTTCTCATTAAACCAACTCAAATACTTTTCTTATATACCAATTGTGCTGCCAAAATAAACTCATGATTTTCCAAGAAATATTATCAATCCATGAATACCAAACAATATTTTCATTCAAGGGTATTCATTATAATGTATATTTAAACTATTTATCAGATAAATCCATTTATGAAACCCACATTCCCTAATATTGGGTTTTAAATGATATGAACTTGTGATTTTTGATCAATGTGGTACACATAATATTAGACATATGAAGGGTGCACCCTGATAGTGATCCAATGCATTAGGTAAATAATTAATCTCTAAATATGAAAGGTTCATAATACCTTGGAAGCATTACTTGGTAATTATTTATAATACCTTGGTCAAAATCCATGGTAATATGTTTTACACCACATTAATGATAATCTATGGTGACATGTTTATGACTGCCTCAATGTTTGTGTTCTTGGCACATTTCCTTATTATGCCCCATGTTATTTTTTTCATGTACTTAAATTATTTATAATTTTCTTATATATATGTTATTATGTTATGCTTCATGTATTTCCTATAATGTCATCTTAAATTTTTTTCCCTTACTAGGCTTTATGCTCACCCCTTTCATTGGATAAATGTCATAAAGCAATCCTATGTAGTGAGATGATCTAGGATGGGAAAATAAGGTAGCCTTTCAAGAAGATTTTAAATTTGTTTTTATTTATTGTTTATAACATGTTTTTCATGTAATATGTACCTAGTTTCAAAGACACTAAATCTCAAAAAAAATCTTTTAAACTTATTAATTTAATATTTTTTAATGAATTATATTAAAATATATATATTTAAAAGGTGGGTCACTATAAGTATTGTAAGTAGATATAAAGTAGATCTAGAGGAGACAAATTATATGGATGTAAATTATAATGATTCATACCTTCTTGATCTATTACATTGTCAGTTTTAGTGTTGGAGGTTCTTTGATGAGTCCTAGAGAATTCTTGGAGAAGTTTGGCCATCAAATTCTTGATATAGGGTGAATACATGATATGTACAGCTTACACTCCATGTATGTGTGGTTCAAGTGTTGTGAACAAAGGTTCATGGGGTGTTACACTATGTTTATATTATCATGGTTAAATAATAAAAAGATGGTTTGTTTTCAATGAAAATTGAACCCTGACATTTACATGATGTTAAAATGGATTACACACTGTTTAATTACCCTTTGTAGTGTGTTTTAAAGGTTGTAGTGCTTGGGTTTTTTAAAAACCTTATGATCTATCTCGTTATAGGAAGATAGTGTCTCCCCTTATTGATGTTTTGATATTCTTGTTTATGGGTATTGGTTCTTATATCCTTATCTTCAATCTGTGGTTGATCAATGGTTCCTTGTGGTGCGGCGGTGGGTTTCAATCATTCTTATTCACCCTACAGTGCGCAGTGAGTTAGAAAATCTTCATTGAGGTAGGGAATCCCTCATTTATATTTATTGTGTATCATGTAGAAGTGGTTTACTTTTTTTTTCTAGGGTTTATGGTTTTGGTGGCTTAATCAAAGATAAATAATTGGTTAAATTGAAATTAAGGGGAAAAGGGGGAATTCTTAACATGTTTTTACAACTTTTTTATTATTGTTATATTGTGGATTATATGGGTTTTATGCCCCACTAAAAATTGTGTCTGTTGGGGGATTATTTTTTGAATTGGATGAAATTTGTAGTGTTTTTTGTGACTGTTGTGATTGGTGTGATATCACCCAAATCAGGAAATTGGCTAACCAATCATATTTGAATAATAAAATATTTTCCTCAGGATTATGGTTTTTGTTATAACACCCCATAAAATAAAGTTGAATGTGATAAAATACCTTTATTAAATATGTAAAAGGATCTTGATGTGTTGGGATGTGTGGTCATGCTTTTGGGACTCTGATTTGCATTTGATGTGTGTTTTGGGCATGTGGGGTTGTTGGTTTGTTTGGTTGTGCTTTTGGTGTGGAAGGGTGGTTTGTTTGGACATGATTTTTTGAAGGTGAGGTGGTGGTTTATTTATACTAGAAACTCAGGTAGTATTGGAATAACTAATTGGTTAATATTGTTTGAAATGATAAGGGTTAGTTTGGATAATGTGATAGAAATGGATAATTAATAAATAAATGATGATTTGTCTGGTTTAATTTTATTGATACTAAATAATTAAATGAATTTTAAGGATAATGGTAATTAGTTGGTAATGTGAAATGGGATTTTTGGCATGTTTTGTAGTGTAATGAATTTAGAGGTGGCATCAAAATTGATGATGATATGAGTTGGTTTTTGTTTGGTTGTAAACTCATAGGTTGGGATTCATTGAATATATACGTATATAATTGTATATTTTTTTATTTCTATATACACCCCACCCATGTTGATCATTATGTGTCGACATCCGCATAGTCACACAAGGAGTGTTTTTTCAACATCTGATGAGGAGGAAGGATGGTTGGGTACCTAATATTTCCCTCTCTCTCTTCTGGGTGAGGTAGGTATTTCACAGGCTATGATGGATGGATTTTTTTAGTGAATTAAATGGTGGTTGTGAAAGACCATGTGTTTTCAGGTGAGATGTGATAACCCATGTGTTTTTCGGTGAGATGTGATTGTGCATGTGGGGTGGATTTTGGTGGGGGTTATGCATGGTAGGGGTAGGGAATAAAGTTTATGTACTACCTGTTCACGATACCCAACTACTCTTATTATATAATTGGTTTTTTTGTGTAACAAGTGTTTCCATGTGAGGTGTGATGTGGTTGTGCTTTGGGGGAGGTGAGCTAAGGTTTCTTCAGATGAGGTGTGTAGTGATCGTGCTTATATGGAGGTGTGGTATATAAAAGATATGGGAGTGATGGGACATATGATATTGGGGTGTGAGAGAGGAATAATAGAAGGAAATCATTGTGGGGTACCCTTATCGATGTGATCCTTATTAAATTATATGACTTGGCTTGTGTTGTTTGTTGAGCATGCCTTAGTGAGGTTGTGTTGGATAGTTGACCCATTTTGGTGCTATTGGTTATACTATTTTCTCATGGGTGCATTAGTATGCTCTTTACACATGTGAAAGAGAGAATTTGGATTTCCAACTGAGTATAGTTGTATACTCACCCTATGTATATAAAATATTTCTAGGTTTTCAGGAGGATTACATAGACTATATTGGACATTAATATCTTAGAAACATTGGATAGTTGTTGTATCGATGCATTAGATTTTCTTTGGGGTATTTACTTTGGAGATTTATATTTGTATCAATTTTATTTATAAATTCATATAGTATGATTTTGGTTTATTTTATATTATTTCAGTGTGTGTTTTTGGGATGATTTATCTTATCTCGTGGTCTTATTGACATTATAGAGGGTAATTCTCCCATACATAATATTTTTATAACCTTGTTTCTAGTCACCCACTCGGAACCTACTGGATGTGGGAATTAGGGGTCATTATCTCTCTCCCGTCATTGTGTTATATTTGGAGGTAGGGGTCATGAAAGAGTGGTATCAGAGAAAGAGAGAGAAGGTTAATCATGTTCGTGAGAGATTGAAAGCAGTGCAAGACTGGTATAATTCTTATAATGATCGTAGGAGGAGGCCCTTGGAGTTTGAGGTTGGGGAACATTTGTTCATGAAGGTTTCCCCCCAATGTGAGAATCATAGATTTGGCATGGGGAAAATCATTATACCATGTTTTTCGGTCCCTTTGCGGTGTTGGAATGAGTTGAAGAGGTGGCATATCATTTGGCATTTCCACTGTAGATGGAGAGGATCCACAACATCTTTCATGTCTCTCAGATTCATTGGTATATTCACAATAAATCCCATGTCATTTATTGAGGAGAGTTGTATATCGAGTAAGACTTAAAGTTCATAGTGTGGCCACTAGATACCCAAGATCACCAAGAGAAGGCATTGTGTGGATGGACCATTCCTTTGGTTTGTGTGTTGTGGAGGAATGTTGTCCTAGAGAAGATTAACTGGTATTTATATACAAAGATACGTGACCTATACCTAGAGTTGTTTTTTGTTTTTTTTCAATATTTTTCCTATGATGTAATGTTTAAGGCCTTATAGTTTTATATGATAAGTTTTTTTCCCTTTTTTATGATGTATGATGTGTGATAAAGTCCTGACATTCGAAAAGAATATGACTTGATTCCTAATCAAGATGCATTAACTATGATGCGATTAAACTCATGCAGGCGAGTCTGTGTCACCCAGAGTGAATAGTATCTTGACTTATAAGATGGAATTTCTAGATCCATGTGTTTGGGATGGTGTGGTTCATTGGTTGTAGTGGTATTTGGTTTGGACGGTGTAGTGGTTGGATGGTTGTGGTGATGTTATTGTGTGAGAGGAGGCATTTGTAGTTATGTAGTGATGAGGTTGTTCAATATTTACTGTGGTGATTTGGTTTGGTATGATTGGATGGTGGTAGCATTGAGGTATTTATGAGATCCTTAAGAGGTATCTCATGGGGTGGTTATTTAGACCCTCTTTCATTCTAGGCTTGGTTTTGGATTCATGAAGGAAAGAATCATTTGAGAGGCATCTTATGTAATGGTTTGTTCCTTCTCGGTCTGTTTTCTATTTTTTTTGTGTTTCGGGTGCTTGGATGAGGGATATAGTATTCCTGGGGGAGTTTTGATGTTAAATTCTAGAAGTAGGGTGAATACACGATGTGTAAAGATTACACACTATGTAAGTGTGGTTCATGGCTTGTGAAGGTTGGTTCACAAGGTTTTACATTACGTGTATATTTTCTCGGTTAAATAAAAAAAAGGTGATTCTTTTTTCACCATCAACTAAACCCTGACATTTACACAATGTGTAAATGGATTACATTCCATGTAATTACCATGTTCAGCGTGTTTTAAAAGTTGCAGTGCTTAGGTTCTTACCAAACCCTATACTCTTTCTTGTTCCAGGAATCCAGTGACTCCCCTTTCAACCATTTTGAGATTTCATTCAATGGGGATTGGTTCCTGTATTCCCATATTTGATATATGGTTGATCCATGGTTCCTCTTGGTGTAGTTGTGGGTTACAGGTGTTCTTCATCACTATATTGTGTGAATCAAATCATCGACGCTTATTTGAGGTAGGGAATACCTATTTTCTCTTTACTATGTATCATATAGGAGGGGATTACTTTTATTTATCTATGGGTTATAGTTGTGTGGGATTAATCAAAGATAAATAATTGATTAAATTAAAATTTAGGGGAAAGGGTGGAATTCTTCACATGTTTTTACATCTTTTTTATTATTGTGATATTTTGGATTGTACGGGATTGATGCACCTTTGAAAATTGTGGCAATTGGGGTCATTGTTTATGCTGGATGATATGTATTGTGATTGTTGTGAATGATGTGATTGTTCTGATATCACCCAAATATAGAAATTATCTAACCACTCTAATAAAATGGTTTCCCCATGATTATGGTTTGTGTTATAAAATCCCTAAAATAATGTGGAATGTCATAAAATCCCCTTTGAAACTCTGTAAAATGATCTTGATGTGTTTTGATGTGTGGTGATTCTTGTGGGGTGGTGAAATTTTATCGATGTGTGGTTGTGGAATGTGGGGCTAGAGGTTTTTTTGTCCATGTTTTTAGGGTGGTGAGTTGGTTGGTTTGGCTGTGATTTTTTAGTGGTGAGGTGGTTTTCTTGTCCATGCTTTTGGGGGTGGAGAGGTGGCTTTTTTGTCCATGATTTTGGGGAAGTGAGGTGGTTTTTTTTTGTCATTCTTTTAGGGATGTGAGGTGGTGGTTGATTTGTTTTAGATATCCAGGTAGTTATGGAATAAATAATTGTTTAATATTGTTTTAAATGACATGGGGTTTGTTTAATGGGATGGAAATGAATAATGAATAAATAAATGATGGGTTGTGTGGATAAATGTGGTTAATTAAAAATAATGAAATGAATTGGTTGGATAATGAGAATTGGTTGGAAATGTGAAATGGGGTTTCTGGATTATTGGGTGGTGTTATGCATTTAGAGGTGGTAGCAAAAGTGATGATGTTTTGAGTTGGTTAGAATTTACTTGTGAACCCATAGTTTGGACTTGTGAGTGGATATACGTATATACTTGTATATTATTTATTATTTCTATATGAACAATACCCATATCGAGCACTATGTGCCGACAACCGCATAGTTACATGGGGTGTTTTTTCTAACATCCAGTGAGGAGGACGGATGGCTAGGTACCCACTCTTTCCCACTCTCTCTTCTAGGTGAGGTAGGTATTTCACAGGTTGTGATGGTCAGAGACCTGTTAGTGCATTATATGGTGGTTGTGATAGCCCATATGTTTTTGGGTGATATGTGACAGCCCATGTGTTTTTGGGTGAGATATTACGGTGCTTGTGGGATGGATTCTGGTGGGGGTCATTCATGAAAGGAGGAGGGCACGAGGTCGATGTCTTACATGTTCATAATACCCCACTACCTTAGTTATGGCAGCGGTTATGTTGTGGCCCATGAGTTTTTGGGATAGGTGTGATGTGACCATTCTTGTGGGGTAGTGAGACCATGTGTCTTTGGGCGAGGTTTGTTGTGACTGTGCTTATAGGGCGGTGTGGTATGCAGAAGATATGGGATTTTTACTTCATATAACATTGAGGTGTAAGAGAAGAATACTAGAAGCAAAGTGGTGTGGGTTACCCTTATCGATTTGATTCTTATTGTATGATATTACTTAGCTTGCATTATTTGGTGAGTGTTCCTTGGTGAGTATGTGGTGGATAGTTGACATGTTTAGGTGTTGTTGGTTCTAAAATTTTCTCATGGGTGCATTAGTATGCTATTTTCACATGTGCATGAGAGAATTTGGTTTTCCTACTGAGTATACATTTATGAAAACCCTGCATATATAAATTGTTATCATGTTTCCAAGAGGATTATGTGGACCGTGATGGATATTACTAGCTCCGACCTTTGGATCACTATTGTGTGTGATGCCTTAGATTTTATTTTGGGTATTTACTTTGGATAATTTTATTTGTATTGGTTTTATTCATACATACATGTGGGATGGTTTTAGTTTCTTTTATATTATTTCATGATGTCATTTTGGATGATTCATCTTATCTTTTAATTATATTTATAGTGTAGAGGGTAATGCCTCCTGTACATACGAATTTTATACACTTGGTTTTAGTCGCCAACCCAGAACCTACTAGAGGTCGGACTCAAGGGGTTATTATCTCTATCACCTCTTTGTGGTATCTTTGGAGGGAGGGGCATAACATAAACACTATCCTAAAGTTTTTAAAGCATACTAAGGATATGTTTCAGGTTTATGAAGAAGATGAGGAAAAATTCATCAGGGGATACACATATTCCAGTTTCCATATGTAACACCCTGAGATTTTATGAAAAATATTCTTTTAATTTCATTAATGTCTTGTGTTGTACGATACACCAAGATTACCTTACGCTATACGCAACACCGTATTAGCTTGCAGTATACGCAACACTATTCTTGGATCGTGTTACACATAATTTTGATAATAGTTATTCTACTCAAAATTGAGTATATATATATATATATATTCAATGTATAAATGAAATATGGTTGTATTATGTTATATGAAACAATGAACGATTCTTCCATAGCACGCAACACAGACTTGGCTTGCATTACACGCAATCGCGACCTTCCTCGATAGCGTGTGTTGTACGCAATACCGGGTTTTACTAAACAACGATATATTATTATAAAATTAGTATGAACTAGCTGTTATGAATAGTATTAACTAAATTTTGAATATTATAACATTATTATTCGTCTTGCACATTTTCTAAAACATGGTAAAAGAACAAAATAATTTTTTCGGGTAAAATAAGTATTTTTCAAAAAATGCAGTTTTGCCGCCTTTTGATGGCGCACCCACTTTAAATCTAGTTTTTGACATGTTTATAAGTTCAATTTGACAAAATAAAATTCTTCTTTGGAATCATGAAATAAAAATTTACTTTGGATAAATTTTCATATCATTCTGGTAACTTTCATATTTTGATGAATAATAAAAACACGCTATATTTTAATTAAAAACAACTTTTTTCATCGCAATAATTTATATGGTTAAATTATAATATTTAATGATTTTAAAGTATAAATAGAATATATTTTTACCATTTAATATAATTTATGTCATTAGCATTGATTCTACCTTGAATTCGTAGGATAAATCAATTCAATCTTTTGCAATGTTTTAAAGAAAAACTCGTTTTCTTTCGACAACGAGATTAATTTTAATTTAATTTCTGCAAATTTTTTGTATTGAATTTGGAAAAATGGATTCCATATTTGGAATCAGTAGATCCAAATTATGTTAATAAGCTACTTTTTATTTTTGGGAATTATGAATAGTAACTACGGTAAATTTTATTTACCATAGTTAAAGGTAAATCGGGTAATTAAGGGTAAATATAATATTATAAAATTACCCTAACACATGTAAAAATCCTATTGGATGACTAAAAGTTGACCCATATCACCTAAGGGTCGGATTAGATTCATTTAATGGACTTTTGTCCATGAAAATAATTTAATTATTATTAAAACCAAAGAATGTGACAACATGTCACTTTCTTAAATCTTATAAGTATAATAATTTTAATTTAGTGATAAACTTCATGAAACTTCGAACATGAATAGTCTCAAGAAATCTAATACAATTATATACATCATAAAAATTTATTTATAATTTTTAGGGATTAAATAATTATCATTTATTATGACACAAAGATGATGCAGTAATTGTCTTATTAATGAAATATTGACATAATTGATGTTATAAATACCCAAATAAATGTAATTTAAGACTTTTTATGAATTAAAATAATTTTATAGGTTAATATGACATGTTAGTATTTATTTAATTAACTTTTTTTGAACTAATAATTCTTTTATGATTTTCAGAAAAATCAATTACTAAATTGTATCAAAATTAACATAAAATAGTTTTTAAAAATAATATTATATTATTAATTGTTATTTTATTCCTAAAAATCTAAGGTTCGACCAAATGACTTAGATAAGGTTATATATATTAATAATAAACAACTTGGGGTTCGTTTGGCTTCTTATAGTAAGTTTATTAACCTTATAGTATAAGAACACAAGAAGACACGGTAAAAGTAAAATTATTTAACTTAATGTTAAATCTAAATGATAAGGTTAAAATAGGAACCTAAACTTGTATAAATTCTATTGGATGATATAATTTCGACCCATACCCACCTTAGATTCAAAATAAATCAATTTGGAGTTATTTAAAACCGAATTTGACTTTATAATAAAATAATAGTTTTAGTTATTCCAAAGGTACCCCTCTCCTCCCTTATAAAAGGGCACCTCCTCCTCCCTCTTCCTCAAACAACTTTGAGACTTCAAGCTCGGAAAACCCCTGCCAATTTCTCCTCTCCACTTCCCTAGAAACATTCTAGAGGTTCTGGTCTTCTTCAAAGACCTATTTTAGTACCCTAAAAGGAGGTCTCAAAGAAGCACTTCAAAGAAGAGGTAATGTCCGTTACCGATTCTTTCATCTTTATTTCTTCTTCCACTTCTTCTTATTTAGTTGTTTCATTATGAAGTAATAACATCAGTATCAATAATATACTGATATGTTATTATATTTATGAAACAACCCTATTTCACCATCTATCCATCCTACGGAAAAAGAAATCACCGCGCGTGCGTACGTACGGAATACCGTCTCCACGCCGTGGTGTAATCTATTTTCCACCACCACCTTACTTGGATGGGTATAATGGTGTAAATAATGACTATATATGACTATTAAAAAGTGATATTGATTTTGAAATAGTATACATACACTCCAATACAATTCCACGATCATGGGAACGATATCATCGCTCGTGCGTACGTACGGAATACCGTCTCCACGATGTGATGTGATTCGTTCTACATGATCTTCATTGCATAATGATTATATAAATGAATTTAATGAATTAATATGATATATATTACAATAATACCATTCTTTAAATGAGGTATCTATAACCTAAAGAGAATAATAAGAATTTATTCGACAAAAACGCATAAGAACAACAAATTAATAAACACCCGAATAACAAGTTGTAATGAAATATTACTAATAATAAGCTAAGAATATGACCATATATGATATCATAACAATAATTATGATTATGTAATAAGTAAATAACATTATTTAAATCATTATACAGGAGGTTTGGACACTTACGAAGCAAATTGGACCTAAGGTAAGGGAAATATCACAATCTCATTTTTATCTGAGATTGTTTATACTTTGGTATTTACTGGGGTGTATTTTATCATCCACGTCCATGTTTCCTCAATATGTAATATTTATATCCTTATACAATAGTTTATATCCAATTTTACCCTTCGTTGAGTTTTTAGTAAAAGATATGAAAGGAATCTTTTTTCGTTTTTCATACGAGGTACTTTTTTACTTTTCCAACAAAAGTACGAGAAGAATGTTTTTTTTAACTTATACGGCATGAATGGATTTTTAAAAAATTATTTCTAAGAATCTTCCTTTAAATGTTTTCAAGTTTATTTTTAATCAACTTCTTTTAGTTTAAAATTGTATGACATGTTAAGAAAGGAAAATGTTTTTGAAGTAGAAAGGATATTTTCCTCAAGAATGGAGTTCAAGTGTTTTATCAAAATTATTTTCCATCTAAGATAATATAAGGTTCTGTTTCTATCCCTATTATTACATTTACTTGATTATGTTGTGATGGAAATATTTTTATGAATTCCTTTATCTTATATGAATTGTTTTATGATGTCATGATGTTTAAGATTCCCATTTTTATTACATGGGTTATGCTATGATGTATGGTTTCTGATTTTGTGGCACACATAAGAATGGTATCATTATGAGATGGGTGGGACCTATAACTCCCTCCAATGCATTGGGTAAAGATTTTATATCTCATGAGATATACATGGCTGGAACGGTAGGTTATACCGGTTCAGTGAAACAGGACTGAAACAAGGAGTGATCTCGGTTCAGAAAGAGACTTTGTCTACTAAGATAGTCTTGGCAAAGAGTCTTGACTAATAAGAAATGATTCTCTATGATTATGTGTGTATGCCACAAAGTTTCATGTTTTATGTTATGATTATTGGGATTACATTTCACTACTATGATTTATCCCATGTTATGAAATTATGATCTCTTTTGGAGGTTAATATTTCCAAAAGATATGTTCTTATGAATATGACGTGATTGATATTTCTTTTGTTTACCCTTAATGAGCATTTGAGCTCACCCTTTTATGTTTTCTTTTCCCCAAGACATAAAGAAAGGATTTAGGTTTTTAAAAAAAGAAGATCTTTATGGGATATGTTGAAGATCTTTCACCACGATTAGAAGATTATATTCCGAGTTTCCAAAGACACTAAACTATTACGGTCCTTGTGTGTGTGTTTTTGTTATGTACTAAGTATTCCGCAAAAGTAATGTAATGTCCATGTACGTCAGGCTTCGGGTCCCTACAGTTGATATCAGAGGAAAGGTTTAGTCAAACTTTGGAAACTAGGATGCGAAAATGTTAGTGAGATCCCTAGAGATATTTCAAAGGTATGTCTAGGGATGTCCCTAAGGATAAGTATACGTATAGAATAAAGTCCTAGAACTACAGTAACGATCATAGAATTTAACATAAGATGTTAGATATTGAGGATACTCCCCCTTTATTATGTTGTTTTCCCTAGCATGATTTTTGCCTCTCACACTATTCTTTTTGGGTTTTAGATGATGGCTGGAACCCGAAGGAACCGTGTTGATCAATGTAATGGAAAATGCAATGATTGTCCTCCTGAACAAACAAATGTTATGGGAGATGGAGTGCAAAATCTTATTGTTATACTTACACAAGTTGTGAATCATTCTGGACTTCCAAATGAGCAGAGAAGGGAACAACATTCTATTGAGTCCTTCATGAGGCAATGTCCACCTTCTTTTAGTGGGTCTTATGATCCACTTGTTGCTGAATAATGGATCAGTACCACTGAAAAGATATTTTCAGTTCTTCAATGTTCTGAACATGATAAAGTCATCTTAGCAGTATATCGTTTGGAAGGAGAAGTTAATCAATGGTGGAATATTATCAAGAATACGAGGCAAAGAGATGAAATTGAGTCCATGGAATGGGACGAGTTCAAGTACTTATTTTTCAATAATCACTTCCCTCGTATTCTTCGAACAAAGATGGAGAAGGAGTTTCTTGAACTAAAGCAAACGGATGATGAATCTGTTGGAATATACGAAGCAAATTTTACAAGGCTTGCAAGGTATGCATCTGGATTTATCATCCAACCTGAAAGTAAAGTTGATCAATTCTTCAGTGGCTTAAAACCAAATATTCGAAGGGCATTAGCTATAAGAGACTTCAGTAGCTATGAAGAATTGTGCGGTGTGCTATCAAGGTAGAAATGGAAGTTGGTGTTACTTATCCATCTCATAGTTTTGACAAGAAACGAAAGATGGAGTTCAAGGAGAAATCTCAGAATAATGGTGAAAAAAAGATGAATGATTCCTTATGCTCAAAGTATGGAAAGAAGCATGGTGGAGATTGTCTTAAAGGGACAAGTAAATGTTTTAAATGTGGAAAGGAAGGTCATCGGGCATTTGAATGCCGCAATGATGGGAAGAAGATGCCTAATGATGCAAACAAAGGAAGGGATACACAGAATGAACCTACTACACTTCAATGCTTCAAGTGCAAGGAAATGAGGCATTATGCTAATAAATTCCCTAATCCAAGGGTTAGTGATGATCGACATGAGCAACCACTTAAGGCAAAGGAAAATGGGAAGTCACATGCGATCACCATTGGCGATGTTGAATATGACAACGATGTGGTGGAATGATTAAGTGTTTATGTAATGGGATTCTAGAATAATGTTGTATATAGTATCGTGGAATATTGGAATATTTATGTTTTGGTCTATTGTGGTTTTCAATAATTTTATGGCATCGGTAACCATGAAAAGTGATTGAAATATTTTTGGAAAGCAGATGATATGCACATAATGAAGGGATAAATAGAATCTAATATGTTTGATAGTATTCATGAGCTCATGATTGATATAAGGACTAAGTGATATCATGGTTTGAGGATATAGAATTTTGAGGATTTTGGTATGTGGAAAGTGTTAACTTTTAACTGCATTCATGTTTTCACTAAGGTTCAATGGATATTCATTCTTCAATAGAATGCATGATTAAGGTATTCACATGTTTGTAATTTGACCAACAAGATATATCTAGGGGATAAATGATGGCATTCACGTGATCATTTTCTTTATACTATGAGCTTGGACCGAAGTATTTTAGATAAGCCTAAAGATTGGAATGGATTATGTTGGACATAAGTTAGTATTGTTTAAGGATAAAACTTTTTTGATATTTTTGATGGGATGTTATAGTAATATTACTTTAGAAAAAGGACAACCTGCAGGACGGGTGACAACCCATCACGTCGGACAAGGCTGTGGGAATCGAACCCACAACCGAAGTGCGACTGGCCTTTATCGCCTACCACTGGCCTACAGGAAGTCCCTGTTTAGTAGAAACTAGTTTTATTATATTAAGCAGTATGATATATGAAGTATAAGTCCATTTTAGGAACCATATATGATTAATCTCACTATAGATGGACTTATGTATTTTTTGATAACTTTTCTAACCTTTTGTTTGAGACAGGTGGAATGACTCATCATTCTATCACATGATCTTCTAACACATCACAAATGACAAATTCAACTTCATTTCTTTAGGAGATGAAGTGGAAATTGTCCAAAGAACGACAAACAGTGAGACTATACCAAAATCACGAAAGTATTTCTTCTAATTCCAATTTCATCAACTTTAGGGAAATGATCATGAAAACCAAAAAAGTTGTCCTAGTGCTCTTATATCTGACTAATCATATGGTACCTTATATTGTCACAAATTTATGGCTTTGTGATTTCTGGCTTTTCCATAGCCATGTTCTCTACCACTCTCCATCAGAACATGATGGTTAGATTTCTCTTCCATATCCATATTTTCACCTATGTGGAAGCCCAGTGATTAGTTTATTTGGGTAACCCTTACGTTTCATACTTTTGTTTTTAAATATTGGTTTTGGTATTCCTTTTTACGATGTGGGTTTTTATTAAAGAAACTTTCGAATAGTAAACCATTTATAACCCCGACGAATTTCGAGGGCGAAATTCATTTTAAGGGGGGTAGAATGTAACACCCCGAGATTTTATGAAAAATATTCTTTTAATTTCATTAATTTCTTGTGTTGTATGCTACACCAAGATTACCTTGCGCTATACGCAACACCGTATTAGCTTGCAGTATATTCAACACTATTCTTGGATCGTGTTACACACAATTTTGATAATAGTTATTCTATGCAAAATTGAGTGTATATATATATATATATTAAATGTATAAATGAAATATGGTTGAATTATTTTATAAGAAACAATGAAGGATTCTTGCACAGCACGCAACCCTGACTTGGCTTGCATTACACGCAATCGCGACCTTCCTCGATAGCGTGTGTTGTACGCAATACCGGGTTTTACTAAACAACGATATATTATTATAATATTAGTATGAACTAGCCGTTATGAATAGTATTAACTAAATTTTGAATCTTATAACATTATTATTCATCTTTCACATTTTCTAAAACATGGTATAAGAACAAAATAAATTTTTCGGGTAAAATAAGTATTTTTCAAAAAAATGCAGTTTTGCCGCCTTTTAATGGTGCACCCACTTTAAATCAAGTTTTTGACATGTTTATAAGTTCAATTTGACAAAATAAAATTCTTCTTTGGAATCATGAAATAAAAATTTACTTTGGATAAATTTTCATATCATTCTGGTAACTTTCATATTTTGATGAATAGTAAAAACACGCTATATTTTAATTAAAAACAACTTTTTTCATCGCAATAATTTATATGGATAAATTATAATATTGAATGATTTTAAATTATAAATAGAATATATTTTTACCATTTAATATAATGTATGTCATTATCATTGATTCTACCTTGAATTCGTAGGATAAATCAATTCAATCTTTTGCAATGTTTTAAAGAAAAACCCGTTTTCTTTCGACAACGAGATTAATTTTAATTTAATTTCAGCAAACTTTTGTGTATTGAATTTGGAAAAATGGATTCCATATTTGGAATAATTAGATCCAAATTATGTTAATAAGCTACTTTTTATTTTTGGGAATTATGAATAGTAACTACGGTAAATTTTATTTACCATAGTTAAAGGTAAATCGGGTAATTAAGGGTAAATATAATATTATAAAATTATCCTAACACATGTCAAAATCATATTTTATGACTAAAAGTCGACCCATATCACCTAAGGGTCGGATTATATTCATTTAATGGACTTTTTTCCATGAAAATAATTTAATTATTATTAAAACCAAAGAATGTGACAACATGTCACTTTCTTAAATCTTATAAGTATAATAATTTTAATTTAGTGATAAACTTCATGAAACTTCGAACATGAATAGTATCCAGAAAGATAATACAATTATCTACATCATAGGAATTTATTTAGAATTTTTAGGGATTAAATAATTATCATTTATTATGACACAAAGATGATGCAGTAATTGTCTTATTAATGAAATATTGACATAATTGATGTTATAAATACCCAAATAAATGTAATTTAAGACTTTTTATGAATTAAACTAATTTTATAGGTTAATATGAAATGTTAGTATTGATTTAATTAACTTTTTTCGAACTAATAATTCTTTTATGATTTTCACAAAAATCAATTACTAAATAGTGTCAAAATTGACATAAAATAGTTTTTAAAACAAATATTATATTATTAATTGTAATTTTATTCCTAAAAATATAAGGTTCTGCCAAATGACTTATATAAGGTTATATATATTAATAATAAACATATTGGGGTTTGTTTGTCTTATTATAGTAAGTTTATTAACCTTATAGTATAAGAACACAAGAAGACACGGTAAAAGTAAAATTATTTAACTTAATGTTAAATCTAAATGATAAGGTTAAAATAGGAACCTAAACTTGTTTAAATTCTATTGTATGGGAGAATTGCGACTCATCCCCACCTTAGCTTCAAAATAAATCAATTTGGAGCTATTTAAAACCGAATTTTACTTTATAATAAAATAATATTTTTAGTTATTCCAAAGGTACCCCTCTCCTCCTTTATAAAAGGGCACCTCCTCCTCCCTCTTCCTAACACCACTTTGAGCCTTCAAGCTCGGACAACCCCTGAAAATTTCTCCTCTCCACTTCCCTAGAAACATCCTAGAGGTTATGGTCTTCTTCAAAGACCTATTTTAGTACCCTAAAAGGAGGTCTCAAAGAATCACTTCAAAGAAGAGGTAATGTCCGTTACCGATTCTTTCATCTTTATTTCTTCTTCCACTTCTTCTTCTTTAGTTGTTTCATTATGAAGTAATAACTTCAGTATCACTAATATACTGATATGTTATTATAATTATGAAACAACCCTATTTCACCATCTATCCATCCTACAGAAAAAGAAATCACCGCGCGTGCGTACGTACGGAATACCGTCTCCACGCCGTGGTGTAATCTATTTTCCACCACCACCTTACTTGGATGGGTATAATGGTGTAAATAATGACTATATATGACTATTAGAAAGTGATATTGATTCTGAAATAGTATACGTACACTTCAATACAATTCCACGATCATGGGAACGATATCATCGCTCGTGTGTACGTACGGAATACCGTCTCCACGATGTGATGTGATTCATTCTACATGATCTTCATTGCATGATGATTATATAAATGAATTGAATGAATGAATATGATATATATTACAATAATAACATTCTGTAAATGATGTATCTATAACCTAAAGAGAAGAATAAGAATTTATTCGACAAACACGCATAAGAACAAAAAAGTAATAAACACCCGAATAACAAGTAGTAATGAAATATTACTAATAATAAGCTAAGAATATGACCATATATGATATAATAACAATAAGTATGATTCTGGAATAAGTCAATAACATTATTTAAATCATTATATTGGAGTTTTGGACACTTACGAAGCAAATCGGACCTAAGGTAAGGGAAATATCACAATCTCATTTTTATCCGAGATTGTTTATACTTTGGTATCTACTGGGGTGTATTTTATCATCCACATCCATGTTTCCTCAATATGTAATATTTATATCATTATAAAATAGTTTATATCCAATTTTACCCTTCGTTGAGTTTTTAGTAAAAGATATGAAAGGAATCTTTTTTCGTTTTTCATACGAGGTACTTTTTGACTTTTCCGACAAAAGTACGAGAAGAATGTTTTTTTTAACTTATACAGCATGAATGGATTTTTAAAACATTATTTCAAAGAAGCTTCCTTTACATGTTTTCAAGTTTATTTTTAATCAACTTCTTTTAGTTTAAAATTGTATGACATGTTAATAAAGGAAAATGTTTTTGAAGTAGAAAGAATATTTTCCTCAAGAATGGAGTTCAAGTGTTTTATCAAAATTATTTTCCATCTAAGATAATATAGGGTTATGTTTCTATCCCTATTATTACATTTACTTGATTATGTTGTGATGGAAATATTTTTATGAATTCCTTTATCTTATATGAATTTTTTTATGATGTCATGATGTTTAAGATTCCCATTTTTATTACATGGGTTATGCTATGATGTATGGTTTCTGATTTTGTGGCACACATAAGAATGGTATAATTATGAGATGGGTGGGACCTATAACTCCCTCAGATGCATTGGGTAAATATTTTATATCTCATGAGATAGACATGGCTGGAACGGTAGGTTATACCGGTTCAGTGAAACAGGACTGAAACGAGGAGTGATCTCGGTTCAGAAAGGGACTTTGTCCACTAAGATAGTATTGGAAATGAGTCTTGACTAATAAGAAATGATTCTCTATGATTATGTGTGTATTCCACAAAGTTTCATTTTTTATGTTATGATTATTGGGATTACATTTCACTGCTATGATTTATCCAATGTTATGAAATTATGATCTCTTTTGCAGGTTAAGATTTATAAAAGATATGTTCTTATGAATATGACGTGATTGATATTTCTTTTGTTTACCCTTACTGAGCATTTGAGCTCACCCTTTTATGTTTTCTTTTCCCCATGACATAAAGAATGGATTTAGGTTTTAAAAATAAGAAGATCTTTATGGGAGATGTTGAAGATCTTTCACCATGATTAGAAGATTATATTTCGAGTTTCCAAAGACACTAAACTATTAAGATCCTTGTGTGTGTGTTTTTGTTATGTACTAAGTATTCCACAAAAGTAATGTAATGTCCATGTACGTCAGGATTCGGGTCTCTACACCATACATACTAGAATGATCTAAAATCATAGTCATGATATGTATTTTTCCTTGATGAAGGATCTATGAGATGGATGAGTTATAAGAAGCTAGTGTTCGTTAAACCTATAATAGAGTATGATTATATTGTATATTATGATACAGCTAAAGAAGAAGTTTGGATACACAAATTTATACAAGACCCTGATGTAGTGCCTAATAGTAAAAATGTTATCACATTGTGTTGGTATAATACTACAATGGTGGTTCTATCCAAGGATTAGAGGTCACATCAATGGAGTAAATGTATACATTAAATTTATTGTCTCTAGAGGGATTTTTATCCAAGAGGAGAGGTCATGATAAGTAGATTTTACATAAAAAAGAACTTTTTGGGGTTATTGAATAAATTTCTATCTCATTGAAAGCATGAATATCATGTGAGAGATAGAGGGACACAAGCTATTATCAGTTAGTTGTAATGAAAGTATGAGTAGGTTGGAGTTGTTTCCCTAAAACCAACTAAATTAACACTTTTGATTACTTATATATATTCAAATACCATAATATTAATAAATATCTTATCACATTATGAGTGTTCTTATTCATAACATCGATGTGATAATGTTCTTAATTTATTTGTCAAGATAAAAGGTTATAGTTGTTATCTACTATAATGAAAACCATGAAGTGTTATGAAAATATTCTTAAACATATATCCAATGTTCTATATGAAATCTTTCTAATGAGACACAAATGATGTTATGACTATCAAAAGTTGGATGATCATAAGCAGATGAGGCTTCCTCTCATGAAGCTTAATCTCTAATATGGGGAGTTATGAATGTATACATGCCAATAGAAATTCCATATTTTATATATGTCATTGGATATTTCTATATGAAGACATGTGTATGGATCTATATACTTGATATTGTTATTAATGTATACCATAAATTGCATATTTTGATATATTGTCTAAAAAAATAATGACATATACCTACGAATAAGTAGAATATATTAGGTGCATTAGAAGTTAAATGACCTTGATTGAGTAAGTTAAAAAATGAATTTTTCCATATAAATTAATATTAGTATATATCTTAGGATCTTTTATTGAAATTAAACTACCTAATTATTTTCATGGTCACGGAGGTTTATCAATGAGTATATTTCAGACAGTCAAATAAGGATATATCAATTATATAGATTAGTGACACAAGTTTGCAATCTGTGTGATGACATATCGATAAAAATATATTATATTACATGGTAAGTGTTTATATGAGGATGTTATCATTAACTTCTTTCTTTATGGGTGCCTTAATGTATTACTAGACACTAATATTGGACTTTAGCCCAGTTTTCTTAATTCGAATGAGAAAGAGGCCTATAGTTTCACACACCATTTGTATACAACATATCTGTTTAAATTTTATTTGAATTTAATATTTAGAATGAATATTATTCCCAAGACTGAGGAATAATAATTATTCAAGTTATGTTGATCACATGAATTAAGTCACCTTATTTGAGTTTAGAATATATATGTTTTGAATAATAAATAATTAATTATCCAACTATTATTGAATATAATATTTATTTATTTATTGAATGAATGATATAATGATATTTATTTATTTAAATAATTATTTATTATTTTGTGTTCAATAAATGATGAGGATGATTGACAGGCCAAGATAATGGTCAATGAAATGGTGTAGATTATTTAATATAATTTAAAAAAATATTAATATATTTAATTAAAAATTATATTTAAATATACATGAGTTGGCTCATGTCATGATATATAATAATAATAACATTTTATAATTTTATTTGAGGTTTACATAGAATAAACAATAAGATGAAGGATCTATGTGTAAAAAGTAGTTATTTAACCAACTTTATAATGTAAATTATATCATTTATAGGGTTATGTGAATAGTTGTTCATGTTATATTCTCTTAAGATAATTCTCTAATACTAAATATAATTTATTAAAAATGATCTTAAGAACAAGATGAGATATTCATCACCACTTTAAAGATAAAGAGGAATGAGAAATAATTCTTTAAGCTTGGAGGAATTTTTTTTTTTTTGATCAATAGAGAATGATGTTATGGATTTGATACCACTGTGCTAGTGCCCGATGTTCCAAAGATTATGTTCTATGATACATAGAGCACATACAGATACCGCTAGAGGAATTATGCTTTGGATTTTTCACCACAATGAAGATACAAAAGCGGGTACTAATTTGATCATCAATGATGCAAAGAATTATCAAGTTGAGGTAACTCCTATTCAAAATTAATCACAAATTAAATGTGAAAAAATCCTTCTTATGAATATTTGTTTTCATTCATCCAGTTCTTCATATTTATCTGAAAAAAATTGATAAAAAACATTATTGGGCATGATCTCAAACGCTACCATTGAACCCCTAAACCATCAAGAAGCACATTAACTTTGGAAATATCATTTCAATAAACTCAGTGAAATATTTTACATAGGTTTAATGGGCCCATGTATCCACTTTTTATGCCATGGGATTAGATTTCACAATGTCTATATCTCAAATTAAGGGGGATTCTTCTTTGGTTTTCACTTTTATAACTCATTCTATTCCAAGTTGTGGAATATTGAGGTGGGTGTTAGATTATTTATCATAGTTATATATTTAATATATGAGAAAATGGTAAAAGGTTTTTATAGGTCAATAGTTTGGCTTAAATTTTTTATCTGAATTGTATATTTATTTTTTCATCTATAAATTATAATAACTCGTCCTCACATTGAGATATAGATTCTGGATACTCTCACTTTATAAATTTAATAATAATTAATTTAATTGTGGATCTTAGTATTATACCCTAGTGGTTATATCTTTTTTGGGTCTTGTGGATGTATCAGGGGTGGAATGGAATGGAATAGAATGAAATGAAATATCATGTTAATTCATTATTTAGAAGATTTTTTTGTGGTTTATAATGAAAAGTAATGGTTAGAACCCTTTTTTATCATCCAAATCAAATGGTTAGAGATGGAATGGTAGGGAAAATATATTTTTTATAAAAATATAAATAACTTGAACTAAGAAAAATAAAATGAATAAAAAAAGAAAAAAATCATAAATTATGAATGAAAGAATGTTTTATTTCATTTTTTATAAATAATGATCTCAAAAAATAATTTCATTCCATTTCAAAGCTCCCAAATAATGAAACACTGATTTTAGTTTCATTCCATCATGTTATATTAATGATTACTTCATTATATCCTATGGAAATTCATGTAAGACCATTCATCAAACTCATTGAGTTTTTAATTCAGTACACTATCACCGCTTTTATACCAACAGTTTGTAAAAACCATTGGTATAGGTACCCTTTCCCAACGGTTTGTCCAAACCATTGGGAAAACCCACTTTGAGGCTACCTTTCCCAACGGTTTTGGCAAACCGTTGGGATAGGTATACCCTTTCCCAACGGTTTGGCCAAACCATTGGTAAAGGTGTCTAAAAAGTGGCCTTTTCCCAACGGTTTGCCAAAACCCTTGGGAAAGGTCCCCAAATATCAACCTCCAGCAAAGAATTGCACCCAGAACCAAGGATCTATACCAATGGTTGTCAAAACCGTTGTTATAACCCTTTACCAACGGTTTTGACAACCGTTGGTATAGATCCTTTGATTTTTTATCAGATCTTATTACCTAGAACATTATATAAATCAAAATTTAAAATAATTATGAGAATACATATATATATTTATGTAATTATGTTCACAAAAGTCATGTTAGGTTAGTGTTTAAGTCGTTCAATGATAAAGTAGGGGTCCTGGGATCAAATCCCAGCGAATGTTTTTTTTAAATACATATACCAACGGTTTCATAATCATTGGTATAGATTTTCATATTACTTATACCAACGGTTTCAAAAACCGATGGGATAGGTCTATACCAATGGTTTTCCCAAAACCATTGGTATAGACCTATCCCAACGGCTTACTTGGCAACGGTTCTCCAAACCGTTGGTATAGGATATACCAATGGTTTGGATGCCTATACCAATGGTTTCAAACCATTGGTATAGGTTAGTTTTCCAGTAGTGTATCATCCTAAAAAATCAATTAACCTACTCAACACATATTCCATTACAAGAACTTTAATTTACAGTAGTATGATATTTTATATGATTATACTAAGAAATATTACTTATCTTAGAATTATCACATATGTGATAACGTATTTATGATCATGTCGACAATTCTCATGGTGAAAATGAAAGATTGGTATTGTGGGATGAGAAATGAAACTAATTCCATGTTGTGCCTGACCTCCTGCTCATTTTTCTTCATATTTAGGTTGTCAAAACTTTTAATCCCTTGGTGACCCTAAAAGTTTTTTGACTCTCATATAGACACACTTTTCTAATGGATCTCCCCTCATATAGAATAGGATAGTTCCCACTGTTGGCATATTATAGAACAATGATAACTAGGATGTGGTTTCTATCACACTACAGATCATCTCACTCCCTAATTTGACCATATTTATTCAATTATGGGCCAACCAAGACTAGGAAATATTTTATATATCTTCAAAATCAACATCATCTTACACCTTCCCCTCATATATGCCTCCCTCAATCCTCACCTTCACAGAGAAACTCTTTATAAACACCAAAAGAAGCCTCATAATAGACCCATGGTATTCCCCATTCACCACCCTTGCAAGGACTTCAATTTAAGGGATCATCATATCTTTCTCCTCCCAGTCTACCCTCACCACATGATTTCTCTCCTTCATCACAATATCTTCCATGTACTGACCCACCACCTTCCTCACTAAACCCTTTTACTTGTAGTACCCCCTCTCCAATAGCACTTTTCTCATCACCTTCACCCTGATCCCCTCACAAACTGATTAATCTTTCTGGTTTCTCATATCCTTTTCCTTCTCTTACTCTATCATCAATTCATTGAGTGCTAACTCACCACCATTACCATTACTCCTCCCCAACCCGCCACCACTATTCCTCTCCGCCCAAAAGAATTCCAATAATAGTTTTAAACACTCACCCTTGAAATTAGATGATGATGAACCAAGAACAAATGAAACCATCCCATCATTCTTGATCTTTTCTGAATACTCTTTCAGATATAGCCTGGTGGTGGTGGTGATTAATTTATCATCCATATCGATATGCCTCTAGATCTCCCTCACTATCTTATCCTCTTCCACCATGTCCACCCTGAACCACTTATGCTTCATCCTATCCTTGAAAAGGCTCTTAGATTCCCAATAAATGTATGTGATGAAGCATCCTTTTAGTGTCTCCTCAACTTTGAACTTCTTAGTCTGACCCAAGTACTTCACGGACTCCGTTATTGTGTCTGACTTCAAGGAGTTCATGTGGATGTGGTGGTGGTCATCAATATACTCATTGTACATGACAATGGTGATGATGTGACTGAAGTGATGGTTGTGATTTATGTGCTCAAGGAAAAACACCTCTAACTCCTATGAGTACCCACTAATGATGAGGTTTGGGTTTTCACCAAACACCTCTATCTCCCGCTAGTGGCTCTCACTCATGTAGTGGAACTTGAACTTGTTCTCATCCCAACATTTCTTCTAGAACATCTGATAATAACACCAAAGTTTTTTCATCCCATTTTATTTGATACAATTTTTATTTTATTTCGGAGTGAGAAACTCATTCTTTCCCATTATAAATTCGTATATTGAAAATCAAGTCTTTCAAGTCAGTAGGAAAAAAAGAACGTGCATTTTTACAATTAAAGAAAAAATCATTATGAGTGAATTGTCTAACTAGAATGATCACAACTTTACTGAAACATGAATCTGGTATAAATGAATAAATCTCATGCACAATAACCACAACAAGATGGAATATCTAAAGGATTCAGTCACACCTAGAGCTCCAACCAGAATTTATGACTACCAATAGATAAAATAATGATGACCATTTGAAAATGCATAAATTTTGAATAGAAATCCATTAATTTCATAACCAAATTATTATTATTTTCCAATACATGCCAATTATTATAATAAACTATAAAAAAATATAAAAAAAACAAAACTTTCCTACCAGAATCATCACAAATATTAAAGGTTTAGATGCAATAAAAATATTTTTTAAAGAGAGTAAATTTTAGTGATCAAGCACGACTAGTAGTAAAAGAAATTTATGGTGAATCATAACCTTATGTATTTAACACACTTGTTACATCAATATGATTAAATTCCTGTTAATTTTGGGAAAATAATAAAAACTCATTCCATACACCTAGTGCATACTTCCCTCCCGAATTCTTTCTATCATCTCTTTAACTTAAACCCAACAAGAATACACCACCAATTTTCATTCTAAAATAAACAAGAAACTTAATTGGATATTTTTTAAAACATATGGTGGGAAACTCACTTTATTTCCTTCTAATATCATGAAAACATACTAATAACATTATTTAATCACACATGATTCATCCATGTCAATATTGAATTAGAAATGGGAAACAATGGTATAATAGATTATGAAAGAATGTTCATAACAATAAATGGATTGTAGAAGCCTGAATTGAATAAGATGTTAAGAAAACTATGAAGAATGCCACCTAATATTCTTTAGACTGAGTCGACAAGATATAGAACATTACTGAGGTATTCTTTTCACCTTGTCTTTAGTTTGGAATGTATTCAATGTCAGATCATTAATGCCAGATCAGATAGTGGGAAGGTGAATCTAAGATCTATCGAGTCCTTAACATTGTGATGAAGAATCAAAAATATTATTGTGAAATGGAGACCTAGAAATAAACAAGTGATTGGGGATTAATAAGGGGAATTAGAGATTGGGGATTTGGGTGAGTTTTTTAGAAACTGATAATCTGATAGGTAATGTTTGTTATATGGATAGGGAAAAAATAAACTTTATTTGATTGCATATAATGATAGTATAGTGGATAGGTTAGAAAATTATAATTATAAAATATAAATATAATAATTTAAATATATTTTTATGATTACAATAAATATAAATAAAATTTCAATTATTATACTTTTAATTTCATTTTTTATTATAATGTATTTGTAATTTTAATAATTGAAACTTCAATTAAGATTAACTATAGTTAAATTTTACATTCATGTAGATTTTTTTTTCTCATGTTACAGGTAAGGGTAAAGTCATTGTGGTATGATTATGTATGATCGGTTGGGTGAGGATATGGGAATCAAGCTTGGGGAAGCTCTAAGACTCATTTTGGAATATCCTAAGTCTTTATTTTATCCGCTTATTTTAGTTTAGTTTTTCATATGGAGACTCATAAGGTGAATTTAAATTTTTTGTTGTATAACTGCATGAAATTACATTAAAATTTTCAGTCTGATATATTCAATAGTTATGATTTTTCAATTTATTTTCCACTATTTGATTCTTTATATAGTGATTATTATTATGATTAGAGAGCACACATGATGCTATATGGGTATCCACATCGGTGGCATGATTGTGTCAAAAAATCACATTACAATATGGAACCATTAGTTTTCTTATATTAGATTTTGATATTAGAAAATATTAGTAGAAAAGAGATATGGTGATAAAGACATGTGAAGAAAACATTTGTCTGACCAACACATTTTTAGTGGAAGTTCAAGTTACCAAGGAGTATGGAATAAGATTTATATTCAATGGATTATTGTTTGGTTGATTTGTTTTGAGTATCTGGAATATATTTTTTCATTTTAACATATACATCATTAATGGAAATTCCCACCACCAAAACTATTTTATGATTTTTAGATTATACTATAAGTTCTCAATGGTATTATAAATAAAATTATTTAATGAAAACTCATTTTAATGTGTTGCTTTAATTTTATTTTATTCTTTTAAATACATGAATTTATTACGAAACTGATATTTATAATGAATTGATATCTTATTAATTTTTTGTTCTTTAAATTTCTCTTGAAACATTAACTTTATTGTGGTCATCATTCATTTTATAGTATATATCTCTTAAATATTCATATTATTTGTATCATGGATATGATTATTGTCTAAATCATATACCTTTTCTACATACAGTGTTTTACTATGAAATTTATTTGATTGGATGGATAAATATTAATATTACATCTTCATAACTCACTATAGATACTTTTTTTATAGGATATATTATTTTTCAAATTAAAATTAATCATTCCATATATGAGGAATGAATTGGGAAAGAAGTGATAGGTTGGGGGTGGTTATAGATTCCCCTTGGTGCATTAATAGATCTCATGAGACAAATCAGTTGGATTGAATTAGTAAATTAATTATTGGTATATACCTACACATCTATTAAACTATTTTGGTACAAGTATTTAATTGTAAAGATATCATGATGTTTGAGATCATGGAGCCAAATATTAATCATTTCCTTCATTGAGAATTTTGTTATTGTTATCCATGATATGTCTACATTGATATTATCCATGTATGTGTTTCATTCTCATTGTATTGATTAAATGAAATATTTTTTCAACAATTTTCCCTTCCATGTTGATTATTCATTATTATATCATGATATATTCCATTGTATGTAACCCTTACTGGTTGTTTGAGCTCACCCTTATTTTGTTTTTCTTTACCCGAGATATGAAGAAGGAAATTTTGAAAAAGTTCAAGAATGAATTTTTTTTACTATTACTATGTTTTATATTTTTTCAATGTAATAAAATTTTAATCATGTATGTATCTATTTCTTTAATAATATTAAACTATTTAGTCCTTTGTGATGTGATCACTTACAACTTATGCCAATGTAATAAAGTATCCAACAAATTGGGTTTACTGGAGTTGGGGTATTTACAACTTTGATAATGGTTCTATAATCTAAAAAAATTTATTCATGATATAAATATCATATATTTTCATTATATTCATATTTATAATCATCCATAAAAGGTAGATTAGAAAAAGTAATTACACCATTCTTCGAGATGGTAAGTTGTACGTATGCATGAATGTTGTTTTCAATTTTTGATGCATGGAATGGAAGAAAGGTAAATAATAATTCACCTTCATAGAACCATTATTATATCATATATATATATCATATATATTCATTAAATCTATCCTTATTACTATCCAGTTAAAGAATAAATGAAAAACAAATCACATCGCTTCATGGAGGTGGTGGTCAATATGTATGCACTGGCGACATTATAATTTTCCAATGGATGGGAAGAATGTGGATAATGGTTTTTACCTTATCACATAAAAAATATTTATAGAAGGTATAATAATAAATAAAACTGAAAATTAATAGTTATGAGTTATACCTCTTCGTTGAGAAACCTTCTTTGGATTACACCTTAATCCTTGAAAGGATGGTCTTTTGGAATGACCAAAATCTCTAGGATGTGTTGAAGGAAGCTAGGATGATATTATGGTATGGATTGGCTGATATATAAGGATATAACATTTTTAATAATTAATTATTTTAGGTTCCCAATTATAAGTGATGGGAGAGGCACTCTTTGAATTACTTAAAGTGTTAAATTGTTATAAATTATTTTTTATGAAAAATACCTCCAAACTGATATAATTATAAGATAAGATTAGTATTTTTATAAATCCTATCATACAATAAAATCTAAAAAAGTTTTGGTTATTTTTTTACCCTTATCTCTTAGTTTTAACCCCTTGTTAACCCTTTTTACAATTATCATAATATCAGAGTTTTCTACTCTTTGAGGGTTAAGAATGTTATAATAAAAGGAAATGTGTCTTGAAAATGGAACATGGTTGATATTCTCAATCATATATCATTTAAATTCCTTAATATAGTATTTTTATTATTCTTCAATCATTTAATAAAATATTTTTTATTATAAAATACCATTAATGTAATTTTTGGATCTATTCATTTAATTTGACTTTGAGAACAACATGACATCAAAGGAATTTGAATATAAACCTGTCACACATACCTAATATGTTATATTTATCTATAAAATTTTTAGAACACTATAAATTACTCAAAATAATTACTTTTAGAGTTTTTAAAATTATTTACTTAACTTTTCAACTTCTTTCACAATCATTATGTCGGTGTTGCGTAAGAATTTATGCTAATTATTTCATCAGTAAAAATGAAAAAAAAATGCCATGATAAAAATAATTAATATTTAAAATAACCATTTAGAACTAAAAAAATTATACCTATATAAAATTTTTGTATATATTAAAAGTAAAAAAATTGATATTTTTTACTTTAACTTTTACTAACTTTTTAAAGGTCAAAATCAAAGTTAAATGGAAACAGAAAAAACTTTACTATAGTTACTATTCATATTGAACAAATATAAAAGAGAACTATGAAAAAATTGTATTAATTGATTCCCAATATGGAATTAATTTTTTAGGTTTCCATTTCTAGAAGTTGAAGAAATTAATTTAAGATAAAAACACAAAATGTAAGGAAAAATAGTTTTTTGTAAAAATTCCTTTTAAGTATAAAAATATTTTTATAGAAAAATAAAAAATAAAATTAATTACAATGAACATAATTTTATTATTAATAATATAATATAACTAATGTTACTTTGAATCCATTTTAAAACAAAATAGAACTTTTTAAATGCTTGAAACAAAAATATAGTTTTTAATAAAAATCAGTATTTCTCACTATTCACTAAAAATCATTCCTTTATAAAATAATACAAAAAATACACCCTAATATGATTTTGATATGATATTTTCAAAAAAATATCCTTTTATCAAATGAAATTTCTAAAATTTCAGAAAATTAATTATAATATTCACTCCCAAAAAGTAATAAAACCCATTGTTGAAGAAAATGTATTTTTGAAGAATAAAATGACTTTACTAAAAATCAAGTGATTATTTATTAAGAATTAATTAATAAACTTTTATTAAGTAATATCTTTATATTTATTTCATAATTTGGTTAATATGATTCATACCCATAAATTCAATGGCTATGCAATAACTTTCACATAATAATATTTCAATAGTATAACATGGTTTGATTAAACTCAGTGTTACGTGTAAAGAAAACTATCAAAAAAATAAAATTTATTTATAAATAAATATATCATAAAATATAGGGGTGTTACAATTATATTCATTGTAACATGGTATACATATCTCAAAGAAAATGTGTCCTCATATAGAATAGGGGGGAGAGAGATAATGAGCATGATTTCTTACACATCAGTGACAGGATTTTTCATGTATGTCATGTTATATACCAGGATTTATGTTTCCACTACCTTGAGAATTATAATGAACTGAATATTTTTTAATAAAATAAATCTAATTTTATAATGACTATTTTATTATGAGAACACAACAAGACTATTAAATTTCATAAGATCATTACACATCATGCTTAAATATGGACTAGTACAAGTAGGAAAGGTAAAGGGATATAGGCTTTGAAGAATAGTACATTCACTAAAAAAACTCCATAGGCTTAAATTCTCCCAAGATAATCTATCATGCCATAAATATCATAAAAAGAAATAGAATAGTTAGGAAAATAATTGACATTATAAAAGGATGTGTAAGAACATTTGTAAGTGAAATTATGAATGATAAATAGAAAATAATAGTTTATTTATAGGGAAATATGGTCATTCGACATGAGGAAAATTAGCCAAATGGTTGATTGGAATTATGACCATTAATCAATGAGACAGTTGTTTATTATTATTATTAAATACGTAGATGCATTTAAGTGATAATCAATATTATTTAATGATATAACCAAAATTTTATATTTTAAAAAAAATATTTAATTGAAAATTTAAAATATTTAATTAAAATTTATTTTCATTAAATAATCTTATTAAAAACTTTTTATATGATAATATATTTTAATGAAGACCTAAGTAATTTTTTTAATATCCAGATAGTTTGCTATATCATAAAAACTGTAAATTTTTAATAAATAGAAATTTTTTAATTTAAAAGTAAAAATTATAATATTTCTAAGAATTATATTGATAAAATAAATATAATTTTTGGGATCATCACATTTAAATTATCCTAGGGAAAATTTATGATAATTTTCTTAAAATTTTGATTTTTGGGTTAGAAAGTGAAAATACTATTTTTTAAGAAATACAATAACTCTTGTTATTTAATTAGGATTTTATCATGATTTAAAATTAATTAATAATTATTCTTGATGAAAAATTATTTAAGTAATAACATAATACATAATTAATTAAATTTATAATCACATTCATGGCATTTTGAAAACCACAATTTTACCTTTTTCTCAAAAAAACTATTTTTACAAGTTATACATGTATCATATTAAAATTAAATTTTATCACTTTTATAAATTGAACTAGGTAAAATGGATAAAATATTTTGAATTATAATGTTAAAATTAGTTAATAATGTCATTTTCATTTTTCAGAACAAAAAAAAGTTACCATGGTAAAAGAGTTACTGTGTATAGGTAAAATATTGTAAGTGATAAAAATTAAAAGGTAAAGAATTAATACAACTAAAAATTAAAGAATTAAATGGTATATTTAGGTTTCATAACATACTTAACCAAAATTTTCAACATTAATTATCAACCAAATTCTTTGAAATTAATTACACCCAAAAGTGGATAGCTTTAAATACAAATAATCATTATTTAATCACTTAAAATCACTCCTCCTCGAGTATAAATACCGCTCATTCCCTCATCAATATCCATAAAAAATCTATTGAGCATGGATATTATATAAATTACTCAAGAGTCTCTTCAAGGTGGTTTTAAGGTTCTAACGAGTCTCTCTCTAGCTTTAAGGATCATCTTCCCAAGGTAAGGGATTTATTCCTCCACTTTTCCAATTCAATTACTTCTTTCATATATGTCTTTTGATTCCCAATTTATTATGTTTTAATGTGTTTATAAACAAACCATTTATTTTATATATAATTTTTTGTTAATTAGATGTTTTTTCCCTCTCATTATACCCATTACAAGACTCATTTTGTATACCTTTTACGCTGCTAAAATAAACCATCAATTTTCCAAGCTATATTTTCATGCCATGAATACCCAACCCTATTTTCATTCAAGGGTATTCATTATAATGTATATTTAAACTATTTATTGGGGAAATACATGTATGAAACCCAAATTCCCTAATCATGTTGTATAAATGATATGAACTTATAATTTTTTATCAATGTGGTACACATAATATTAGACATATGAAAGGTGTTCCCTGATAGCATTCCAATGCATTAGGTAAAGAATTAGCCTCTAGATATGAAATGTTAATGATACCTTGGATTAATTCCTTGGTAATTTTTTTAGTTACCTTGATCAAAATCCTTATTAATGTGTTGTAATACACCTTAGTGATGAGTTTTGATGATATTTTTATGAATTTATCAATGTTTATGTTGTTACCACATTTCCTTGTTATGCCTTATGTTATTATGTTCATGTACTTACATTATGCCTCATGTTTTTATGTACATGTTTTTATGTTATACTTCATGTCTCACCTAATATGTCATCTTCCATTGTTTATCCCTTACTATGATTCTCACCCCTTTTATTTGATAAATGTTCATAGGAAATCATATGTAATGAGATGATCAAGGATGGAAAAATAAGGAAGCCTTTTAAGAGGATTTTAAATTTTTTATGTTTCTCTTTTGTACCATGTATGTCATGTACTATATGCCTAGTTTCCAAGACACTAAACCTAAAAACATCCTTCAAAGTTATTAATGTAATATTTTTTTAATGAATCATGTAAAAAGTCATGTATTTAAAAGGCGAGTGGCCATAAGCATGGTAGGAAGATATTAATAAGAGTCAGGGGAGCTGTATTGGATGGGTATAAATACTATCTTAAAGTATTCGAGGTGTACTAAGGATATGTTTTAGGTTTATAGAGAGTATTTGGAATAATTGATTAGGGGATACACATATACTAGTTTTCATACATACTAGAATGATCTGAAATCATATTTTTGATATGTTTTATACCTTTATAGAGGATCTATGAGCTGGAAGAGTTATAAGAAACCATTAGTTGTTAAACCTATAGTAGAGTATGAGTATATTCTAGATTTTCATCCAGCTAAAGAAGAAATTTTTATACACAAATTTATATAAGATATTGATGTGGTTCCTAATAGTAAATATGTTATCACAATTTATTGGGATAATACTTCAGTTATGGATCTAGCCAACGAGTTAAGGTCACATCAATGGAGGAAACACATACTTCAAAAGTATTATCTCTCAATAGAGTATTATCAAAGAGGAGAGGTCACAGTATGTAGAGTTTCCATTGAAAATAATGTGGTGGTATCATTGACTAATGTCTTATCTCAGTTGAATCATTAATATCATGTGAGATCTAGAAGACTAAAAGTTGTTATCGGTTGGCTATAGTGAAAGTGAGGTTTTGTTGGAGTTGGTGCCCTATAACCAAATAATTTTGTAATTTCGATTACCTATATATTCTAAGACTTGAATGTTAATAAATATCTTATCATAGGATGAATTTTCTTCTGCATAAAATTGATGTGATAATGTCCTTAATGTATTTTTCACATTGAAAGGATATAGAAATTTCCCACTATAATAAGAACCTTGAAGTGTTTTGACAATATTATTTAAAATATATCTACTATTCTAGATGGAATTTGTCTTATAGTAAACAAATGATGTTTTGACTTTCAAGTGTTGGATTCTCATAAGAGGACGAGGTTTCTTCTCATGAATTTTAATACCCAAGATGATGAGTTATGAAGATAGACCCGCTAATAGAAATTCAATATTTTTCATTGGATATTCCTATATACGGGTGTGTGTACTAGTCATTAGACTTGATATTTTTGTTAATGTATATCATAAATTGATTACTTTGATGTATTTTCAAAAACCATAACGAAATATGCTCACAACAAAATAGGATGTGTTGGGTGTGTCATAAGTGATATGAAATTGATTGAATAAATTAAGAAAGTATTTATCCCATATGAGTTAATATAAGTAGGTATCCTAAACTCTTTGAATGAGATTAAACTATCTAATTAAGTTTATGGTCATGGAAGTTTATCAATGAGTTTATACCAGACATTCAAAGAAAAATATATCAAGAATATAGGTTGGTGACACAAGTATGCAATTTTTTTGATGAGATATTAATACAAAGAGATCATGTTACACAGTAAGTGTTCATTTGAGGCTATTTCCATTGAAAAATTACCTTCTTTCATTATGGGTTCCTTAAAGTGTTGTGAGACATTAATCATGGACTTTAAGAAAGTTCTCTTAATTCCTCCAAGAAAGAGGCATCAAGGGTGATACACTAATTATATCTAAAATCTTAGATAAAATTTTATCTAAATTTAATGTTTAGAATGAATATTATTCACAAGACTGTGGAATAAAAATTATTCAGCTTATATTGATCACATTAATTCAATCATCATGTTTGAGTTTAGAAATATAATAGTTGAATATTAAATAAATATTTATCCACCAGTAATTGAATATAATATTTATTTATTTATTTATTGAATAATATAATGGTATTTATTTATTTAAATAATTATTTATTATTTGAGGTTCAATAAATGTTGAGGATTAACGGGCCAAGTTAATGGTCTGATGAAATGATTCATATTATTTAATATCTTTTAAATAAATATTAATTTATTTATTTAAGAAATTTTATTTAAATATACATGAGTTGGTTCATGTCATGAATTATAATATTTTTATTTTTATTATTTGATGTGAGGTTAATTAGAATAAACAAAGCTCCTGAATAATGAAACTATTTCTATTCCATCATGTTCCATTAACTCCTTGAGTTTTTAATTCAATACATAATCATCATAAAAAAATGATTACCTAATCAACACATATTCCATGACAAGCACTTTAATTTACACTAGGTTGGTATTTGATATGATCATACCAAGTAATATGTTTCATCTTAGAATAATCACATATGTGATAACATATTTGTGATCATGTAGAAACTTTTCATGGTGAAAATGAAATATTGGTATTGTGGGATGAGAAATGAAACTCAAACATTATTTAAAATGACCTCCTACTCACTATTCTTCATATTACAGTTATCAAACCTTGTCTTCCCTTGCATGACCCTTCAAGCTTGTGTAATCTTTTATATTGACACACTTTTCTAATAGATCTCTCTATTGGATATACAAGCCAAAAACATGAGAAAGATAAATGTATCACCATAAGAAAATAGATTTCAAGATTTTTATTTCAAATACATTTCATGTACTACACAAAACAGTCTATTTATACACTCTTCCCCAAAAATCAAAGGTCTCCAAAAACATTATAATGGCATATAAATTAAAGGAACAAAAAACAACACATAAAAAATTAAATTCTTGCATTGAAATGGAGAAGACTCAAAAAACATGGATATTCACATGGGAAACACACCCCGTATGGGGAAGGAAAAGGGAAAATGAGCCTCATGGAGAAAAAGATCCAAATTGGAAACTTTGGGAACACTACTTCATTGTAAACACAACTGATGCCTTTATTTTGGTTTGTATTTCCAACACTCCCCTACAAACCAAAACCGGATTCATTACAATAATTGTTTATAGTTGTTTGAATGCATCTACAGGTAATTCCTTTGTGAAAATATCAACCACCTATTCTATAGTATGGAAATATTCCAATTTTATCATTTTCATCTTCACATGATCTCTCAGAAAATGATAATGGGTATCCATGTGTTTGCTTCTTCCATGTTGCATCTGATTTTTGGATTGTTTAATTATTGACTTATTATCCACATATATGATTGTGGAATCATACAGTGGATGATTCAGCCCCTTCATCATATTTCTCAACCATTTTGTAGGTTCCTGGTGCAGTGGAAGCACAGGATGGGCGTGTACCCAACTTTAAAAATTGTCATAATTGATGATTAATCCAGGATCAAAACGCTGATGAATGCTAGTATCCACATAATTTAATCAAAGATAAAAGACAAATTATAGAACCTGGAACTGATAAGAGAGGATCAGCATATTTTTTTATAATTAATTTAATTAAATTATAGAATTACCTCCAAGGTGATTCTTTCTTCATTAATGAGTTTGATGATGGGTCCGAGTTGTGGCTTCATTGTGATATAGAATCCAAGGGTATGAATCCTCTAATTGTGATCCACACATTCTCCACGTATCTCTGGATGTCACTGAAGGAGTCTCCAGGTGCTATCACAGAAGATCCTTGCACTTGTGATGTCCACCTTTGATTGGCTTGAGAATCACTTTCAAAGAATTCTACTAGATCCAGTAGAGGAGGATCTCTCTTGTTCTTGAGAGTGTTCTTGGAGAGGGAAGAGTTGTCTAAACTCAAGATCTTTTCTCCGAGGATGTTATGCACACAACGATTAGTTAGCTAGTGGGATGACCCCTTGTATTATATAGAGAATATTAACATAATAGGGAATTTAATTCACTTGGTAATAATAAATAATTAGCACAGGTTTCATTATGTAATTTATTATTTCATATGAAAACCCCATGTCAAATAATAATTGCATTGATATTATTTCTATGACACATTCTTAATGAATTTAATTCACTAGGTAATAATAAATAATTAGCACATGTGTCATTCCTTAATTTATTATTCCATGTAAAAACCCCATGTCAAATAATAATATCAACACTATTATTTCCATCAAATGTTCTTAACTTGCACGTTATATTTATATATTATTTAACTAAATAATATTTAATATTATTTCTCACCGGATCCATAACTTGGTCCACCAATCCTCCCCAATATTTATTTGGCCTTGAATAATGATTTTTTATTTATTAAATAAATATAACTACATTATTTTCTGGTAAATAAATATTCCCTCCGCAATATATTCTCTGGAATAACTAGAAATGAAATAAATGAAATCATCCATACCTGAATAATTATTAAACCACAACCAGGAATAATATTTATTCAACTTGTTAAAAAAATAAATTATTTAACTGAGATATTGGCTACACTTAGTGTGTAACCCTCTAGGCCTCTTTCTTGTTGGTATTAGGCAGTCTTGCCTAAAGTCCAAGGTTACTATCTAGAAATGGTTCAAGGCACCCAAGAGAAAGAAGTTGATGTTACAACAACATGTCACCTCATATAAATGCTTATCGTGTAATATAATCCCTTTGTCTTGATATCTATAATCAAGTGGGTTTCATGCAAGTGTGATCAAGCCATGTGCTCGATTTCTCATTCTTTGACTTCTTGGAATTAAACTGGCCTAGAGAACACCATGGACATGGATTTAGATAGGCTATATCATTTCCATCAAAGGTTATAATATATCTACTTCCATAGAAATGAAAATTCTTTTCTCACATTATTCATTAATGCAGTATTACTCATGACACACCCAATATATCCTACCTCACAACGAACATCAGTCATCATAGTTTTAGTCAATACATCTAAGTGCACGAGTCATAATACCCAATAATAATAATCTTAAAGCCTAAGGACCAATACACACATCTGCAAATAGGAACATACAATGAAACTTATGAATGTGGATTTCCTACTAGAGGGTATTATTCTCATAATATCCACCTGGATATTACCAAGGGTGCACACCATGAGAAGTTACCTCAAAGTTTCATGAGTCCCCACCCTTGATATCCTGTATCATTTATGTCCCTTCAAATGATATCATCCATCCATAGAATATATATTCAAGAATAGTTTCATGGAACTTCCGAGTTCTCATCATAGTAGGGATCTTTTATGAACTTTTAGTGTGATAGTTATTCATAGAAAATTATCACATACTATGTTACATATAAGAACATTCATGATATGAAAAAGAGTTTATTCATATTCATCCAATGAATATAGGTTTATCATAAAGTACAAATAAGTTGGTTTCTAGGGAACCAACTCCAATAGAATCACACTTGAAATAGATCCAACTACTAAAAACTATCATTTCGCTAGATCTCACATGATATTCATGTGATTCATGCTCAAATTTACCCAAGTTTTTAGGGTTAAGTAGTCTCTTGTAGTGTAGCTTGGGTTGTCGAATCCTCAGAGACCTAAGAAGAAACCTATAGACACACATTCTAAGGACTGTTTTTTGGGTATGAAGTGGCCAACTTGGGTTTATTTTAGATGGTTTTAAAGGCTCACTAATAGATTTAAGTGAATTTAATTTAAGATAATGAGTTGATCCCAGGTTATCACTCAGGGTGGATTGGATGAATTCCTTTTTTAATGATTTCAATTTATTATATTTGAGATGGGTTCATTTAAGAATATTAAACAACATCATCACTTATTGGTTTAATACCTACATATTTTAATAATAATCACTTACACACTTAAAGGATCAAAGTTTTGAGCACTTCAAGGTTAAGGTTCCTTTAGCACTTGAAGTTTGTGGCCTTAAATTTAACAAGGAAGAAGGAGTTTAAAGATCTTCAAACAAGATTCTTAATTAAAAGAAGTGATTAGACATTAATGGAGTGAGAAATAACATCCAATACATACCCTTGCTACTCCCATGGATCAACCCATAATCGGGTTATCCCTCCATTGATTACATTTTCTCAATGGAAGTGGAAAGTAGACTTATGCGGGTGGAATTGAAGAAGTAAAAACAACAAAATAACTATCACTCCGCCATTATGTGATAAATTTTACAAGGTATGGTGTGAATAAATTCACACCTTGAGGAAACAGTATCAACATGATATAGAGAATAATATAATAAGAGGAAAGGAAGAACTTTTATTAAGAAACTAAGGTGAATTGAACAACTTGCATGAGAAGGAAATGCAATTACAAACACAAAATGACAGCATAACACAACAATGAAACCAAACACCAAAGATGCCCAACTCCTCCACCACCACTACCTTAAATAGGAATTTTTTAATCCTTGGGTAGAGAATCCAATATTAAAATTCTCCTAAATTAATTTTGGTAGGCCATAAGTGGTTGGAAAGTTGAGGGAGAGTTGATTTTTCCATCCTTGACAAACATTCCGAGCGAACTTGAACTACTCGAAAGATGTGTTTAAAAGAGTATCTAGATGGAATAATTTTGGTGGTCCATATAAGATAAAAATTAAGATACGGATGTACCATGATATCCTATAAAATTTCATCCCACAATAGTTTATGGTTTTTGATATATGATTAAATGTATGGGTTGTTTTTCTAGGATGTAGAATTTGGCCTATAATTTTATCCCCAAATTGGGCCACATGAAACTCCATTTAAAACTCATAATTACCTATTTTCACTATTCTATGAAATCTTTCTATTGATGTATTCTATCATCACACAAAATATGGGCTTTATTGGGCCTGTATTGTGGGCCCTTCATTCTCATCAGTCGGATGATGTCCAATATGAATTCTCCATAATTATTTCCTTTCATCACCAAATATCCCCATCATCCTTTATGAGTCCTCCATTGATCCCTGAATGAAAATTGTTCATATTTAAGTTTAGATCCATTTCTAAAAATATAAAATTAAAATATGGATAATTATATTCCTTAAAATTAGATGAATCATTGGGCCTAAATTGGTGTACATTAGGCATGAAGTGCACAAATGATGAGAATGGATGTTCAAAATTAAAATCCACTAACTTGGGCCCATAAGATCAAAAATGAAAATTTAATACCATTAAAATGTAATTAACATATGTTTTTTTATTGTGTAATCACACCCCCCAACTTGATATTTGCTAGTCCCGAGCAAAATGTATCTCAACAATATGAAATTTGAATTCCCTTTTCCAAAAACATTTTAATACACAATGATCACCAAAAACCCTTATACCAAAAAATCATGAAACCTATCAAAATATTTTAATAAAAGATAGTTTTATTAGAAGATACCAATCCCAGGACCATTCCTTTGTTCAAATTCATCGCCATATTTCATCCAATATCAATTAAGAGTGATGATGTGTTGTGCATCACAATAGACATGTGTGTTCATCTTTATTCAAGGCGGAAATGATGGAAGCACCAGGTGGAATCACATTTCAATATTAAGATGAGTATTGAAATTTTTTATTGTATTTTTTTTTGAAATTTTTCCATGGTAATTGAAATTGCACTCAAAAGAGTCAACCCATGTAGCGAGACTTTGTCATTGACTCTCGTGCTCAAAGAACTTAGGGAACCAAGTCAAGACCACATACTCGAGCATCATCTTGAGTTAACTTAGTTAAAAACAAATACAAATTACCACAAGTAGTTATAAAATTACTAACTTTGGGCCAGACAACTATGGAGTCATGATCCCCAAGTGTCGAAAGCCACACATCATTTCATTTCTCTACGCACAAATTTATTGTTTTTTTATTTTTATTATTGAATTATTATATTAAAACTAAAATTATCACCAAACCTATGTTATTTATTTGGGGGACCTCATGAACTCAAACTAATACCCCACTATCCAATGGACATACATTGTGATCTCTTTTTTATATTTGGAGGAAAATATAAACGTTGAAATTTCACATTAGACTGCCACACCTTCCAAAATCTATGCTCATGAAATTATACATTGATTAAAATTAGAATCAGTCCATGCTAAATTATTTGATATGTAGTTTCAAAGTTTACAATGTCTATTATCATGTTCAAGGTTAAAAAAAATTCATTCCATTAAGGCACACTTTTTTTCAAATCATTCATTTTTTTTGACACAAAAGCAATTTTTTATATTTTATCCCCCCCCCCAAAATAAAATAACACTTTTCCCAGTGTTAAAAGAAAAGAAAATTTAGAAGGGGGTAGAGGTAGAGAATGGGAGTTCAAAAATGAAATTTAAAACAAGGATCATGGAATGAAGTCACCTGGTGGTTGAAGTTGAAATTATTGTTACTCCCTTTTAATCCCTTGATCTCCATGTCACTCTGAGAATTCCCTAGGGGAAGAAAAAAACATAAAAACAAATATATATATATATATATATATATATATTCATATAATAAAAAAAGTAAAATATAAGTATATATACAAAAATTATAGAATAAGGAAGCACTATAAGTCATAGGTCAGTGGTAAGCACGTGCCCATGTCTCCCTTCGGTCCTGGGTTCAAGTCCCAGTGGATTTTCTAGTTGTGAAAGGGTTTTCCCCACAACCTACTATGTGTCCTTTTAATTCATTAATCCTATTTTAAATAAATGATTCACAAAGATGAAAACCACGGTTTTCTTCCCATGCAGCACTTTGGTTTAATGTCACTAGCTTGAATTAGACCCTTAATTATTTAATTATTTTTCTCATCTAAGGTTGGTTCACACAAGTTTTCATCAGTGTCATTTTTTTGGAATGGTTCAATGAATGGTTTGACTCCATGACCATTAACTTTAAAGGTTTGACCATTGGTGGGATCTTGAATTTCTACAGCCCCATGGGGGTATACCTTATGCACTATGTATGGACCTGACCATCTAGACCTCAACTTTCCTAGGTATAAATGAAGTTTAGAACTATACAAAATAATAGGTTTACCTAGTACAATGTGTTTGGTTTTAATATTTAGAGATTGGTAGGCTTATACTTTAGCTTTATTGATCCTTGAATTTTCATAAGCCTCTATCCTAAGTTCCACAAGTTCATTGAGATCTAATTTCCTTTTTGTTTCATCCAATGAGAGGTCATAAATCATTTTCTTAATTGCCCAAGAGGACTTATGTTCAATATTCAATGGAAAATGGCATGATTTACCATAAACCAACATATATGGGTACATTCCTAAAATGGTTTTATATGCAGTTAGATAGGTCTGAAGAGCATCTAAGATTTTGCTCGACCAATCTTTTCTAGATGGATTAAAAGTTTTCTCAAGAATTTGTTTGATTTATCAACTTGATAACTCAGCTTGACCATTGGTCTGTGGGTGGTAACCAGTGAACACTTTTTGATAAATTCCATACTTTCCCATGAGTGATGAGAATGGATGATTGAAAAAATGAGTTCCACGATCACTAATGATAGCCCTAGGAATTCCAAATCTAGAGAAGATGTTTTCTTTTAGGAATCTAATAATAGTTTGATGATCATTGTATTTTGTGAGAATGGACTCTACCCATTTTGATACATAATAAATAGCTAAGAGAATGTAAAGATATCCCCTAGAGTTTGGGAAGGGACCCATGAAATCAATTCCCCAACACTCAAATATTTCAACCACTAAGATGGGAGTGAGTGGCATTTGATTCCTTTTTTGTGATGGACCCTACATGTTGACACCTGGGACAGCTTTGACGAAATGTGTAGGATTCCATTGAGAGGGTGGGCTATAATAGACCACAATGAAGAATCTTAGTAGATTTTTTCTTAGAGGAAAAGTGACCCTCACATGCCTCATTATGACAGAATTTAAGGATGGACTCTCGTTCAGATTCTGGGACACACCTCTTAATAACTAGGTTAGGACAGAACTTATAGAAGTATGGATCATCAAACACATAGTTCTTGACATTAGAAAATAATTTCCTTCGATATTGAGTCCCTAATAATTTTGGAATGACTCCTGTAACTAATAAGTTGGCTATGTCGGCATACCATGGGAAATCACTCACTAAATAGAGGTGCTCATCGGGAAATGAATCAGACACAGAAAGGTGATTTTAGTTTTCTTTGAATTCCATCCTAGATAGATGATCAGCTAAAACATTTTGAACACCCTTTTTATCCTTGATTGTGAGATCAAATTCTTGTAATAGAAGGACCCACCTAATCAGTCTAGCCTTAGAATCTTGTTTTTGGAAGAGGTATTTTAGTGAAGAATGGTCAGTGAACACAGTGATGGGGGGTCCTAAGAGGTAGGACCTAAACTTTTCTAAGTAAAACAAAACATAAAGTAACTCCTTATCAGTGGTGGTGTATTTTATTTGTGAATCATTTAAATATTTTCTTGCATAAGCAATGACACATGGATTTTTCTCACACCGTTGTCCTAAGACTGCTCCTACAACGAAGTCACTCGCACCACACATGAGCTCAAAAGGAAGTTTCCAATTTGGAGACTGCATGATATGTGGAGAGATAAGAGATAACATGAGTGTATATAATGATTCCTCATAGCTCTCTGTCCATAAAAATGGAGCATATTTCACCAATAGAGCACAAAGTGGTTGATAAATAGAGCTGAAATTCCTAATGAACCTTCTATAAAAACCAGTGTGTCCTAATAAAGACCTCACTTCCTTGACAGTTTTGGGTAATGGAAGGTGACGAATGATGTTAACCTTGGCTTTATAAACTTCAATCCCCCTACTCAAGACTAGATGGCCAAGGACTAGTCCCTCTCTAACCATGAAATGGCATTTTTCCCAGATTAGGACTAGATTCATTTCTTCGCATCTTGACAAGACTCTCTGCACATTCCTCATACATCCCTCAAATGTATCCCCAAACATAGAGAATTCATCCATGAATACCTCTAGAAAATCCTCTACCATGTCTGGGAATATTCCCATCATGCACCACTGGAAGGTTCCAAGGGCATTGCATAACCCGAAGGGCATACGTTTGAAAGAAAAGGTGCCGAATGGACATGTTAATGTAGTATTCCCTTGATCCTCTAGGGAGACCTCAATTTAATTATACCCTGAGTACCCATCTAAGAAACAGTAGAAGGCATGACTTGCGACTCTCTCAAGGGATTGGTCAATTAATGGTAAGGGGAAATGGTCCTTCTTTGTAAACAAGTTTAGTTTTCTATAGTCGATGCAGACTCTCCAGCCACTACTCACCCTTGTTAGAAGAATCTCTCCATCCTTATTGGTTATCACTGTGATTCCTGCCTTCTTAGGAACCACTTGGATTGGGCTCACCCACTCACTCTCAGTTATAAGATAGATAATTCTAGCTTTTAACAATTTCAGAAGTTCCTTCCTTACTATGTCCATGAGGTTAGGATTGAGTCTCCATTGAGGTTGATGAAATGGCTTTGAATCAGATTCTAGAATATTCCTATGAGTCTATATTAGTGGGTTAATCCCAATAATATCATACAAGACCCAACCAGTGGATTTCTTATGTTTCCTAAGGACATTTAGAAGAATCCTCTCATGATCGGCTTCAAGAAAAGAAGAAGTGACAATAGGATGTGTTTGATTGTCCCCTAGGAAGGCATACTTGAGTGAAGTGGGAAGTTCCTTTAATTCAAGATTAGGTTGGTTCATAATTTCAGAAGAAGATTGGGACATTGGATCAAGATTGATTTTGTTTCCTAGAGTTTTAGATAGAATCGAATCCCCATGTGTAGAAGTTTCATATACAAGATTGTTTTGATCAGATTTCGAGAAGTATGTTTGATTGGTCTCCATGAAAGTGGTTTCCTAAAAGGTTTCACTGATTTTTGGACTTAAGACTTCATCATAAGAGCAATTTTAAAATGATTCAATCCAAGGAGATAGACTTCTTTCATGTGATCAAAGGAAATCAATCTCATCCTGACTTAAACATCCATCAAATATTCCTTGATGTTATATGGATTTATTATCAATGCTTCCTATCATGTTTACTTTATGAATGTCCTCGTCATCCCCTATTTGTGATCTTTCATTATAGATGTTCAAGTATAGACTCATGTTTCCAAAGGTGATGGTCATGTTCCTATTTCTAACTCGGATAACAGAGTTTATTGTTGCAAGGAAAGGATGACCAAAGATGATTGGGGTTTGTTCCTTATTTCCTATGTTTGGATGGTTCTCAAGGATAATGAAGTTGGAAGGGTAGATGAAGTTTTCAACCTTTACCAGAACATCCTTTAAAATTCCCTTTAGAACCCTAATGCTACAATCAGCAAGTTGAAGTGTGACAGATGTGGGTTGGAGATCTTCTAGGCCTAAATGGGAGTACGCAGCATAGGGGATGATATTGACACTAGCACCTAGGTCACACAAGGCCTTGAAAACTTTTCTATCTCCTAGTTCAACATTGATGTAAGGGAAACCCGGTTCTTTAAACTTAGGAGGAATGGTCTCATGAATGGTGGTACTCACATTAGCATCCAAAAGGACTTGGTTTTTATGTGAATTTTTTTTAAAAAAAGTGCACAAGTCCTTAAGGTACTTTGAGTAGGTAGGTATGGTTTTTATTGCATTGATAAGTGGAATGTTCAACTTGACTTGTGAGAAGCTTTCCCTCAATGTTTCACTCAATTGAGGCTTGGTTTTCCCCCTCATGCATTGAGTAAATGGTGCAGGTTTTGGGGTAGTTTGTTGAAGGGTTTTTTCTTTCACATTGTTATCAGTTTCCTCGGTTTTATCATGTGGTTAATTTGAATTTTCATTAGAGTTTGAAGATTCACATGGTTTCTGACTTATTTTTTTAGGTTTCTCAGTTGATTTCCCACTTCTTAAAATTGTCACATCCTTTAGTTGTTCATGAGTTGTTTGAGTGCAACTTGACTCTCCCCTTACTGTTTTTTGTGGAATGAATTATTTAGGCATGGGTTCCTTTCCATTTTTGATGGTTTTAAGTTATTGTTTTAAGGAAGAGACTTCTGAGTTCATCCTTTCCATTTTTTTGCACAATTGTTCTAGTAGCCTTTGTGGAATGGTTTGGGTTGGTGCTTGAGAAGATTGGTTTATCCCAGGGGGATATTTTGGAGGTGGGATGGTTTGTTGAAAATGGATTGGTGGCTATTGGTATTGGATAGGTTGGGTTTGGAACTGGTTATGGGTTTGGTAGTTCTGATGGGGGTAAGGATTTTGTCCCTATGGTTGGCTAGGTTGTTGGTTATCTTTCTAGAGGAATCCTAGATGGTAATTATACCATGGGTTGAAGGTGTTTTGGTATTGAGGCTTTTGAATGTTCAATCCATTTACTTCTACTGTGGGTCCTCCTAAAATAACATCCTTGATGGATGGAATGGTTGGGAATTTGTTTGTCTTATGGTCATGTTTGTCATAAATTGTGCAAATAGGGTCTATAGTTTGGATTTCATGGACTTTCCTAAGGTCTATCTCTTCAACCTTCTTAGAGAGTACTGCAAGTTTAGCCCTAAGGATTTCCACTTCTCTAAGTGTATAAATTCCAGTAGTTCTTTTTGGATTTACAGAATAAGGTCAAGTTTCCCATGTTTGGTTTTGTTCAGCAAGGTTTTCCAGATACTCGTAAGCATCATTTGGGGCTTTGTTTTTAAAGGTTCCATTACACATCATGTCAATGAATTTTTTGTTCGTTGGACCCAACCCTTCATAGAAAATTCGAACTTTTTCTAGGATTCAAAATCCATGGTGAGGTACCATATTGAGTGTATTTTTGAACCTTTCCCATGTTTCATAAAATTAATCTCCCTCTTTTTCAAAAAAGTTTTGGATGCTCTTTTTAAGTTCAATTGTTTTCTGGTGGGGAAAGTATTTTTTGTAGAATTCTATTTGTAATTGGTCCCAAGAGTTGATGGATGATTGTCTCAAATTTTTTATCCAATTTTTAGCTTGATCCTTTAAATAAAAAGGAAATAGACTCATCTTATCTGATTCTAGTTGATGTGGGGGACACATGGTTTCTACAATGTCATTGAACTCCTTGACGTGAAGGTAGGGTATCTCAGAATCCATTCCATGGAATGTGGGAAGGTGGATTAAGACATGGGGTTTTAATATGTATTTGTCATGTCCTAGGGGATTGTGTCTAATGCATGAGGCGGAATTGGTCCAGGTAGGTGTGAGGTAGTCATTCATGGTTTGATCGACTGCATTCCCCATGTTTGGGGCTACCTCATTTGGATTTCCATTTTGGTTTCCACCTGGGTTTATGAGTTGGTTTCTTTGAAGACCTTCCATTGAAATGGGCTCAAATTTTGACTCTAAAGTATCAAAGAGATTGGGATCTAATGGAAACAATCCCCTATGTTCACTTGACTCCACTATCCTAGTTCTTTCCACCCTAACTAGTCTGTTTGAATTATCGCGGGTGTATGCGAACATGCGCTAAAAAGAAAAAAAATGAGAAATGGACAAGATAAGAGATATTGGGTGAGAATGGAAGAATGGGGGTGAGGAAAGAAGGTTTTGGAATAAGGTACTTACTTGGTCTCCAGCAACGGTGCCAAAATTTGATTCACGCTCAAATTTACCCAAGTTTTTAGGTTTAAGCGGTCGCTTGTAATTTAGCTTGGGTTGTCGAATCCTCAGAGACTTAATAAGAAACATATAGACACACACATTATAAAGACTATTTTTGGATGTTAATTGAACAACATGGGTTGATTTTAGATGGGTTTAAAGGATCACTATCAGATTTAAGTTAATTCAATTTAAGATAATGAGTTGGTCCTAGGTTATTGCTCGGGGTGGATTGAATGAATTCCTTTTTTAATTATTTCAATTTCTTATATTTGAGATGGGTTCATTTAATAATATTAAAAAACATCATCACTTACTGGTTTAATACCTATATACTTTAATACTAATCACCTACACACTTGAAGGATCAAATTTTTGAGCACTTCAAGGTTAAGGTTCGTATTAGCACTTGAAGTGTGTGGCCTTAAATTAAACAAGGACAAAGGAGTTTAAGGATCTTCAAACAAAATTATCAATTAAAAGAAGTGATTAGACATTAATGGAGTGATAAATAACATACAATATAGACCCTTGATACTCCCTTGGATCAAACCATAATCATTTTATCCCTCCATTGATGACATGTTCTCAATGGAAGTGGAAAGTAGAGTTACGATGGTGGAATTGAAGAAGTAAAAACAACAAAATAACGAACACTCCATCATTGTGTGATAAATTTCACAAGGTATGGTCTGAATAAATTCATACCTTGAGGAAGAATTACCAACGTGATATGGAGAAGAACAGAATAAGAGGAAAGGTAGAAGTTTTATTAATAAACAAAGGTTAATTGAATAACTTACATGAGAAGGAAATGCGATTATAAACACAAAGTGACAGCATAAAACTACAATGAAACCAAACAACAAATATGCCCAACTCCTCCACCACCACTACCTTAAATAGGAATTTTTTAATCCTTGGGTTGATCCTCCAATAGTCCAAGTCTCCTCAATTAATTTTGGTAGGCCATAAGTGGGTGGAAAGTTGAGGGAGAGTTTATTTTTTCATCCTTGACAAACAATCCAAGCCAACTTGCACAACTCGACAGATGTGTTCAAAAGAGCATCTAGATGGCCTAATTTTGGTGGTAAATAGAATAGAAAAATTAAGATACCGATGTCCTATAAAATCCTATAAAATTCCATCCCACCATAGTTTATGGTTTGCGATATATGATTAAATGTGTGGGATGTTTTTCTGGGCCTCAGAATCTGGCCCATAATTTTATCTCCAAATTGGGCCACAAGAATCACCATTTAAAACTCTGAATTAGTTCTTTTAACTCTTTTAGTAAATGTTCCTCTTGATTTATTCTATCATCCCACAAAATTTGGTCTTTATTGGGCCTGTATTTTGTATCCCACATTCTCATCAGTGGGATGGTGTCCAATATGCCTTCTCTAGAATTGTTTCCTTTCATCGCCAAATATCTCCATCATCCTTTATGAATCCTCCATTAACCCCTGAATGAAAATTGTTCATATTGAAGTGTAGATATATTTCTAAAAATATAAAATTAAAATATGAATAATTATATTCCTTAAAATTATATGAATCATTGGTCTTAAATTGGTTTACATTAGGCATGAAGTCCATAAATGATGAGAATGGGTGTTCAAAATTAAAATCCACCAACTCAGGCCCATAAAATCAAAAAATGAGCATTTAATACCATTACAATGTAATTAACATATGTTTTTTTATTGGATAATCATCGTGCTTGTACTGAGACAGGCCTTTATTCAAGGGGTCTATCACATTCTCTTATGTGGACACTCTATTCACTGTAAATTTACCCCTTTGATAGAAATATCTCAAGAGGTGATACTTTCATAGTATGTGCTTTGTTCATTGATCTGAACTTGGCTCTTTCGCAAGATCCACCTCTGTAGTAATATCACAATACAATGTAATGGGATCCTTACTGCTAGGTACCACATCAAGCTCCTAGATAAAGTTCCAAATCCAGACGGCTTCCTTGAATGCATCAGAAGCCTCTATATATTCGGAATCTGCTGTAGAATCAGCGACAATTGGCTGTTTTGAACTCTTCCAACTCACAGCTCCTCCATTGAGACAGAAAACATATCCTGATTGCGACTTCACATCATTTTGATCTTTCTAAAAACTAGCATCAGTATACCCTCTGATGACAAGCTCCTCATCACCTCCATACACAAGGAACATATCTTTAGTTCTTCTCATATACTTAAGGATAGTCTTTACAGTAGTACAATGTTGTTCTCCTAGATCTACTTGATATCTTCCTACCATGCTTAGTACATAGGCAACATCAAGTCCGGTATATAACATGGCATTTATGATAGATCATATCGCTAAAGAATATGGAATCTTACTCATCTTATCTTTCTCATGTTGTGTCTATGGACACATATTCTTGGAAATATGTATACCATGTGAAATTAGAACCAATCCCCTCTTGGATTTTTCCATACTAAATCTCTTTAGTCTGTGGTCAATGTATGTAATTTGACTTATTCCAAGAATCCTCTTGGATCTATCATGAATTATCTTGATCCCTAGAATGTATGTTGCTTCACCTAAGTCCCTTATGGAGAATCACCTGTTTAACTAGTCCTTGATTAACTGCAAGACTAGTATATCGTTTCCAATAAGCAATATGTCTTCAACATACACTACTTGGATAATGACCTCATTCCCATTAAACCTCTTGTAAACACATGTCTCACATTTATTCTTAATGAAACCAATTTATCTTATGACTTAATTGAATTTAATGTTCCATGAACTAGATGCTTGCTTTAATCCATAAATGGATCTCTAAAACTTGCATACCCTTTTAGCATCACCTGGTGTCAAAAACCCTTCTGATTGTTTCATATAGACATCTTCCTAAAGTTTCCCATTAAGGAATGGAGTTTTGATATCCATCTTCCAAATCTCATAATCATGGAAAGTTGTTATGGCAAGTGTGATTCTTATGGATTTAAACATGGAAACTAGTGAAAAAGATTCATCATAGTCAATTCCTAACGTTGTTTAAACCCCTTATCCATTATACTTTCTTTATAGTTACTAACTTGACCTTACATTTACAATTTCTTCTTGAATACCCATTTACATTGAACAGGCTTTACATCAACTGACGCATCGACCAGAACCCAGACTTGGTTATGATACATGGAATCCATATCAGAATTAATTATTTTTATCCATCTTGTAGCTTCTGATCTTTCTACTTCTTTTTTGTAGGAAAGAGGTTCATGATTTTCCAACAATAATGAGTCACCATCCTTAGGGACAAGGAAACCATATCTCTCTGTTTCCCTTACCTATCATGTACTCCTACACAGTACTTGTGTTTCAGGAACTAACTCTTCCACATGGACCTATGGAACTTGTTCCTATACCAAATCATGTGTATCTTGAGCATCAACTTCATAAAAGTCAATATTTCTCCCACTATCCTTTTTGAGGATTTTCTCCCTCTCAAGAAAGACATCCTGTCTGGAAATGGTCACTTTCTTGTCTGAGGGTTTGTATAGGTAGTATCCCTTTGTTTCATTAGGATACACTATAAAGATACACTTTGTGCCCTGGGTTTCTAGTTTATTTCCTAATAAATCCTTAGCAAACTCCTCACATCCCCATACACATGTATGTGACAAATTGGGTTTCTTTCCACTCTATAGCTTGAAGGGAATCCCATTTTACACCTTATTTGGTACTTGGTTTAATGTGTATGCCATAGTTTTCAATGCATATTCCTAAAAGGATAATTGAATATCTACATGACTCATCATCGAAATTACCATGTCTAATAATGTATGGTTCCCCCTTTCACTAACACCATTCCACTATGGTGTATAAGGTGGACTGAGTTGGGATAGAATCCCAGACTCCCATAAAAGGTCGATGAACTCTTGGTTAAGATATTCCCCACCTCGATTCAATCGAAGCTTCTTTATATTTTTACCAAACTGATTCTCTACTTCATTCTTTAACTCCTTTAATTTCTCAAAGGACTCAGACTTATACCTCATTAATTAGACATAGACATATCTACTCAAGTCATCAGTAAAGGTAATGAAGTAATAATATAAACCTCTAGATTCTACTTTAAATGGTCCACACACATCAGTGTGAACTAATCCTAGAAGCTTTGTGGCTCTTTCACCTTATCCACCAAATTTTGGTTTGGTCATTTTCCATTGTAAACAAGTGTAACATCTATCAAGTGTTTTTAGCTCAAAAGAGTATAAAGAACCATCTTGAAAGATCTTTTTTAGGTGATTCTTGTTTAAATGACCAAGGCAGTGATGATAAAACTGGGTGTTATATGAGTCATGGGAACTTGGTTTGTTATCAATTTCTAAAATTTGGTTCTCATAATTTAATACATACATACCATTATTTAAATTTTTCATACCATAACATATGTTGTCCTTATAAAAGTAACAACATTTATTTCCAAATATGAAAATATATCCATCTATATCTAAACTCGATACAGAAATTATGTTCTTGGTAACATTGGGTACATAATAACAGCCATGTAAAACCAAAATCATTCCCATCAGCAATGTGAGGTGATAGTCACAAATGGAAAGAGCAATTATCCTCACACCATTGGCAGCTCGCAGATCCACCTCTCCTCTGGCAATATTCTGGAATCTACTTGGTTTCTGCATTTGAATACAGATGTGAGTCCCACAAGTTATATCTAATACCCAATGTGTATAAATTAAAAGATTAAAATTGATAACAAATGAACCTTTGGATTCCCCTTGCCTCTAGGTGCAGTTCCTCTTCTAGTGGCATGACTTTCCACATGAAAATCATAATACCTCCTTTTCCTTGCTTTGCCTCTTGATCTTATTCTTCTTAGTTGGATGGTGCTCGAAGGATTTGGATTGTTTATAAATTTTAGGCCCCTTTTCCTTGTCCTTCCACTTCCTATTCACCATTAGGACTATGGGTTTTTCACGCCCCATGTTCTTATCCAATTGTTGAATCAGGGTAAGAAGCTCCGATAGAATCTTCTCATTATTGTTCATATTATAATTCACAATAAAACTAGAGAAGGTCTTAGGAAGTGATGATAGTATGAGGTCTGTATGCAAATCATATGGGAATTTAATCCCTAAGATGTCCAGATGCTCAATGTTTCCAATAATCTTGACTACATGTGTTCCAATTGGAATAGACTCTCCATGCTTAGTAGTGAAAAAAGTGTTATAGATCACACACCTCTTCCGTCTTTCCTTCTCTTGGTAGAGATCTTGAAGGTTAGAAATCACGCTATAAGAATACATTTTCTCATGTTGCTTCAGGAGATCATTGGTCATGGATGATAGCATGAGGAACTGAAAATCCGTAGCATCATTCAGATGTTTCTCACACAGAGAGATTTCCTCATTACTCACCTAATTTCTAGGCGCAACTAGTACATGATCTTCCAATACATAAAGTTTCCTCTCATAGTGAAGGATAACTCAAAGGCGCCTTTTCCACTCTTTTAAATTAGTGCTGGTGAGAAGGCTTTTCTTCTTGATTATGGATCGCAATGATATTCTTGATGTCATTTTGATTTTTGTTTCTAAAAATTAATATTAACATATTTTTATCAAATTATATTGATAAATATAGAAAATTTAGTTAATTAATATTTATTAGTCTCCCACTATTTTTCCAAAACCCAATATCCCTCACCATTGGCTTCAGAATATCCTATTGCTTGGACATTCTAGCAACAAGGATCTATATTTCCATTTGCATTTCCCCAACTAGGATTATTCAAGAAACTTGAAAGGTTTTAGGTATGCATTCTAAATTCCAACTGCATTAACTCACAGCTCCTTGATCTATTGAGTGGACTCCCCAATCCTTAAATCCTTAATTTTGGACTTCCTCAACCTTTGCCTCTCAGTTACACCAAGTCCTACTAGGGAAGTCAACAATTGATGTAAACTAAGTTAAGTAAACCCAAAACTTCAAATTATAATTCCTCAATAATTGAAAACACCCCAACTATGGTTGTTCAAGCACTTTGAACTATGGTTCGATTCTAACCGAAGTAATGGAAGGCTATACTGACTTGATATTTAATTGAAGGATTTTATCCTTTATGTGTAAATTTCCACTTATTATCGTTTCACATGATTTTTAATGTTAGATGGGATATACATAATTTATTAACCATGTATAGATAATATTTACGCATAAGCCATTTTTATATTAGTTCCATCTTGTATGCTTGTTAGTTCATTAATTACATGATCACATCAATCATCCATAATGAATAACCATACAACTGAAAGAAATAAAATAAAAAGTATGATCATGATCTTTACTATTGGTTAGTTTATCTAGAAGTTGATAAACTAATCTTGACCTATGTGAGAAACACCTTGAACTGTTTAAGGTTCGTGTTTATGGCTTTCCACCTATCCACCTTTGTATCTACTTGGATTGGTTTCACCTCGGCTCCTAACTTGAATCGCCGCCACTATATTGGTAGCTCCATCCATTACATATGCGTTTTACTCACACGCATGTGAGGGGTAAAAGGGGGCTTACATAAAAGAAACCATAGGAACACAGTCCCTATATATTAATGAGGATAAGGCATGCAGGCCAACCATTTTAATAAATAAATTAAAAAGGAAACTAATCACATACAAAGGTTTGGTCTAGCTCATGATCATCCACATACATGCAACGAATTATGAATTTAATAAAAATAGAATTAAATTATTTAATCATTCTTATTAAGCTAAATTATTCTCAAATATATTAATCATTATCATTAATCAATCAATCCTTTTTATCTTAATCATTTTCTGAATTTCCTTGAGATTCTCATCCATAACCTTGTATGTAACCTATACCTTAGAAGAATACTGGTGAATACTCATCCAAAACTACCCAGTATGTATTTATACTTGTATACACTTTATTCTTTGTGACATGTAGCAATCACGCAGAATTATAATTCTAATATAACTCATACATGATGTGAAGATCTTTTAACATTACACGGATGTTAATTAAACATTTATATATATATAACACCTATCACATGTTATGTCTCAGCTTTACACCAACATGAAGGTATGTGTCTCAAGGCTTACATAATATAATCATAAATTTTTAAATATGTGTAATCTAGAAGTATTACACATTGTGTAGATTTGACTACATGACATGTACCCTCCTCACAGTCCATCTGAAGTACATTCCTGGGGAAATAGCATGTGACATGTACTTCAGAAATCTTTGGATTACACGGTGTGTCTAGTGGGCCACACACCATGTAGACTCTACATTACATGGTCACCAGCTAGGAAATCCATGTATGGGACACATGGCTTGACGCTGACCCGAAGGGACTACACACCATGTCTAGTGGGACATACAACATGTAGTCTGACTGAACATGTGTCAGTCTGTCCTAGTCAACAAGCGGTGTAAGAATTAACTATGTCGTGTTTCATTACGGCATATGGATTTAGTAATTTCTGAATTACTCCTTATGCATTGAACACAAATACAAAACGTGTAGATCTGACTACACGACATGTGTTATTGTGTTATCTGGACAGAACCATCAGTGCCTCCTTATGAGATCCTCAATTTAATTTTAGTCATAAAATTATTTTTTTTATGTTAGATTTGTGAGAAATGATAATGGAGGAACAGATCTCAAAATTCATATTACAAGAACAATTAAACATGAATTTAAAAACTAAATTATTAAAGCATAAATCATCAATGAATTATTTAAATAATTATAAATGAAAATATAACCTCCCTTTAACCCCACTTGCTGGTTATGGGCACAATGGAAGTGTATAATGGGCGTGTACCCCCAACTTTGAAAATTTCCATAATCGATGATTAATTGGGGATTAGTACGATGATCAATGCTAGTATTCACAGAATTTAATTAAAGATAAAATACAAATGAGATAACCCATAACGAAGAAGAGAGGATTGAAATATTTTCTTTATAATTAAATTAATTAAATTATAGAATTACCTACAAGGTGATTCTTTCTTTGTTGATACGTTTGACCATGGGTCCAAGGTACGGCTTTGTTGCGATCTAGAATCCAAGGATATGAATCCTCTAGCGGTGATCCACACATTATCCATATATCTCCAGATGTCACCAAAGGAGTCTCTGAGTGCTAGCATAGAAAATCCTTGATCTTTTGATGTCTTCCTTTGATCGCCTCGAGAATTGCTTCCCAAGCATTCTCCTAGATTTGGTTGATGAGGATCCCTCTCATTCATGAAAGCGTTCTTAGATAGGGAAGAGATCTATAGGATCAAGATCATTTCTCCAAGGATGTTGTGCACACAATGATTGGTTAGCCAATGGAATGACCCCTTGGCTTATATAGAGAATAATAATATAACGGGGAATTTAATTCACCGAGTAATAATAAATAATTATCATAGGTGTCATTACATAATTTATTATTCCATGTTAAAACCCCGTGATAAATAATAATAGCAATTCTATTATTTCCATGACATGTGATTAACGAATTTAATTCACCAGGTAATAATAAATAATTAGCACATGTATCATTCCTTAATTTATTATTCAATGTGAAAACCCCATGTCAAATAATAATATCAATGTTATTATTTCCATGATATGTTATTAGATTAAATTTTATATTTAAATATTATTTAGCTAAATAATATTTAATATTATTTCTCACCAAACACATAACTGGGTCCGCCAATCCTTCTAAATATTTACAAAGCCTTGAATAATAAATTTTTATTTATTAAATAAATATAACTGTATTATTCACTGATAAATAATTATTTTGTCCGAAATATATTCTCTCGAATAACTAGCGAAAAAATAAATGTGATTAGGCATACTTGAATAATTATTAAACTAAAACTAGGAATAATATTTATTCAATTTGTTAAATAAATAAATTATTTAACTGAGATACTTGCTACACTTATGTGTGACCCTCTAGGAATCTTTCTCATTGGAATTAGGTGGGGTTTCCTAAAGTCCAAGATTATTGTCTACCAATGGGTCAAGGAACCCAAGAGAAATAATTTGATGTCGCAATGACATGTCACCTCATACAAACAATTACCATGTAAGATAATCCCGTTGTCCTGATATCTCTAATCAAGCATGTTTCATGCAAGTGTCATAAATCCATGTGCTCGATTTCTCATTCTTTGACTTCCCAGAATTAAACTTTCCTAGAGAACACAATGGCCATGGATTTAGTTAGGCTATATCATTTCCATGAATGGGCCAAAATTATCTATTTCTATAAAAGTGAAAAATCCTTTCTCGCATTATTCATTAATGCAGTATTACTTGTGACGTACCCAACATATCCTAGCATGCTGCGAACATTTTTCATCATCTTTTTCATCAATACATCTAAGTATGCGAGTCATAATACCCATTAATAATAATCTTAAAGTCTAAGGACCAATACACAGGTCCGTAAATAGGAAAATTCAATGACACTTATGAATGTGTATTTTCTACTGGTGGGTCTTGTTCACATAATATCCTCCTTGATATTACCAAGGGAGAACACCATGAGAAGGTGACTCAAAGTTTCATAAGTCCCCACCCCTGATAGTCTGTATCATTTTTGTCCTTTCAAATGATATCATTCGGCCATAGAACATATATACAAGAATAGTGTCATGGAACCTCTAGGTTCTCATCATAGCAGGGATCCTCTATGACCTTTTAGTGCGATATCTATTCTTAGGACATTATCACATACTATGATACACATAAGAACAATCATAATGTGATAAATATTTTATTAATATTAATCCAATCAATACAGGTTTATCATAAAGTAAAAATAATTTGGTTTCTAGGGAACCAAATCCAACACATATTCCTTCACAGAAAGTGGACGTTGCTACTACGTACTCTGCTTTACATGTAGATATAGAGACCACACTCTTCTACCTTAAATTCAATGTGGAAGTAGTTTTTCCAAGAAAGAATACATATCTAGTTGTTCTTTTTCTTTCAAATTGGTCACCTTCACTATCTGAGTTTCCATATAGCTTTTCTTCATTGTTGTATAGATAGAAAAGTCCAAAATCCATTTTTCTTTTGATGTACCTAAGGATTCATTTTTGTGGCTAGACAATGTGATTATTTTGGTGCTTCCATGTTCCTTCATATAAGCCCAACATTGTAGAAAATATTTGGTCTTGTGATTGTGAGGTGCATTAGGCTTCCGATTAGACTCTTGAACAAAGTCGAGTCAACGATTATTCCTTCTCTATATTTTTTTTAGTTTTAAACCCATTGCTATAGAAGTTTTTATAGTGTTTCAATTGTCCATATTTAATTTTCAGGCAATTCCTTATCATACTTCTTATAAGATATATATATGCTACCATGTTGTTGCTTCACTTCTATGCCCATAAAAAGGACTTGAGACCTTTGTCAGCCATCTCGAACTCCTTAAACATGGCCTTCTTGAATTTATCGAACATTGGTTGGTTGTTCCCTATAAAAAAGTCATTAACATACAAGCATGATATAAGAATATCTCCATGATCATTCTTCTTGATGTAAACTGAATGCTCATATGGACATTGGGAAAACTATTCTCTTGAAGATAATTGAAAATGTGTGCATTCAAAGCATATAGATCTTTCTTCAACCCATAGAGAGATTTCTTCAGTTGATACACCTTGGGGTCCTATCCTTATATAACAAAGCCTTTAGGATGGTCAAAATAGACCTCTTATTTTAGGATTCCATTCAGGAATGTAGATTTCACATCCAGTTGGTAGATCATCCAACTGTGATGGGAATCATGTAAGATAATCGTTCTTATAGTTTCAAGGTGAGAAATAGGAGTGATGAATTCTTCATAGTCCACCCCATACTTCTGTTTATACCCCTTTACTACAAACCTTACCTTGTAGTGATTTATTTCTCCATCAACATTTTTATTAATCTTGTACAGCCATTTGACACTGATGCTTTTCTAGATTTTAGGAAGTGTAATCAGCTCCCATGCGTCATTTTTCTCTAGGGCATAGTTTTCTTCTTTTATAAAGTTTCTACATAATTCTTCTCTTATGGCTTCCTAAAACATTAGAGGCTCATGATCTACATATAGCTAGAAAATATCAAACTCTTCAATTTTCTCATAGATACTTAAGCTCTTCATTTTTATAGTCTCTAAGGGTGAGGATGAGATGGTTGTATTTTGACTTGATGGACTTCTTTCTGGAGTGATGGAATGTACTCTTGGACTTTTATCAACTGATGATGTTCTTGAGGAAGGTGTTGTGGGTGTTTTCTACTGATGATCATGCCTTTATTTAGGATCTTCTGTTTCAACTAAAATATCTTTGTTTGATTCTTCATCATTACATTTCCAAGATTCTTACTCACTAAATATCACATCTCTACTCACTACTATATTTTTTAGTATATTGTAGAGTTTGTAGGATTTAGATGCTTCACTGTAGCTGATGAAGATGCAATTTTCACCACGATCATCAAGATTCCTTCTTCTAACTTCTGGAACTTGAGTGTAGGTTACACACCCAAAGATTCTTAGGTGCACCATGCTCGGTTTGTAGCCGATTCACACCTCATATGGTGTCAAATTTATGACACTCTCTTTTGGACACTGATTGAGTAGGTAGGTAGTACATGCAACTGCCTCTACCCAAATGCTCTTTGGTAGGACTTTCTCCTTCAGCATGGTCCTCATCAAGTCGAGGATGGTGCGGTTCTTTCATTATTCAATGACATTATGTTGTGGCATGTAGGTTTTAGTGTATTACTGCTTAATGCCTTATTCCCTAAAAAATTTTTGAAATTCATTTTAAGTGTATTCTCCACCTCTATCAGACCTGATTACTTTGATTTTGTGACCACTTTCTACTTGAACACGGGTTTTAAAAATTTTAAAGATAGTAAAAGTGTAAGATTTTTCTTTGATACAATACACCCAAAGCTTTAAGTTGAAATCATCAATGAGAGTAATAAAATACTTATTACCTCCAAGTGAGGGTGTTTCAAGTGGTCCAAAAATATCAGTGTGAACCAACTGAAGTGGTTCCTTTTCTCTTCTGGACACTCCACTTGGGAAGAAATTCTTTTGTTTCTTACCAAGTGTACATGTGTCACATACATGATTTGAAACTTCAATCACTATAAATCCACGCACATTGCTTGATGAGGATAAAATTTTAAGGCCGCTGAAATGGAGATACCCAAAGCATATATTCCATATCCATGAGTCATTTATCATGAGTCCAAAGAGACACTCCTCAACCTTTGTGTTAATATTCAGTGGAAACATGTGATTCTTCTCCATTTGGACTTGAGCAACAAGTCTCCTATGAGAATCTCCTATATAAAAAGAAGAGTTATTTATGTGTATGACATACCCCTTCTCAAGTATCCAGCCAATACTCATGATATTATTTTTCATGTTTGGTATGTAATACACATTAGATGTGTAATTTGACTCACTGTTCTTCTAATAGATTTTGATCTTACCTTTTCCAATCACAGGTACCCTTGATGAGTCGTCAAAAATCATGTTGCCATGAACTTCTTCTCTGAGTTCCTATAATAATTATTTGTTACCAATCATATGGTTTCTTGCACCCGTGTTGAGATACCACACATCTGGCCATTCACATGCCTTTTCTTGTGTGAGGAGGAGTGTGGTGACTTCTTCTTCAAGATGGGATGCTTCAGCATAGTTGTATTGTTCATCTTGATCCATTTTTCTCCAACACTAAGAATAATAATGGCCGAATTTCTTTCAATTATTTCATTTAATGTTCTTTGTGTTTCCACGGCCATGAGTGAATCGATTTCCACTATTTCCTCTTCCATGGAAGCTTTTAATTTTTTTGTTTTTTTTTTGATGGTTTGAATGATATATGTGCCCTCTTCCTCTTTCATGATTACTAATTCCATAACTTCCTAATTGTTTTTAGTCATTATTTTTTCCTTATAGAGTCAACTTAGACTCTAAGGAATGCTCAAGTGTTGAACCCGCATTCTTTTTCATTTATTTCTCATGCACTTGCAATGATCCCATCAATTATTCAATGGATAGTTTTTCTAAATTCGGTGATTCTTCGATTTCCACAACCACATGCTCAAAATTGGTTGTGAGATATCAAAGTTCTTTTTTAATGACATTAATGTCCTAAACTTTTTCATAATTTATTTTTAAATTGTTAATAGTAATAATTAAACGTTATAAGTAGTCATAGATACTCTCACCATCCTTCATGTGCACCGATTCGAGCTCCGCTCTTGGTGTTTGAAGACGAACCCACTTTACTCGATCAACACTCTTGAATATGGTCCCAAGGGTATCTCAAGATTTCTTGATTTATGTTGTTTCAACAATATTTTCAAATGTTTATTCATCCAACACTTGATAGAGGAGGAACAATGCCTTGTTATCTTTCTTCCTTTGATTTTTGAGAGCCATATTTTATTCATTTATGAAGGTGGATTCTTGCTCTATATTTGGTACTATATACCCATAGATGAAGATCTCCCATGGTTCTTGTGACTCGAACAATGCCTTCATTTAGATGCACCACCTTTCATAGTTGTGCTTAGACAACTTTAGAACTTGCAACTGGATTGTGGTGGTCATCTTTGGAAATTGGAGGATGTCTTGGTTTCTACACTTTGATACTATTTTGTTGGCTATACAAGCCAAAAATATGATAAAGAAAAATGGAACACCATAATAAAATATCTTTCAAGCTTTTTATTTCACATACATTATAAAGACTACACAAACCAGTCTATTTATAGACTTTTCCTCAAAAATGAAGGGACTCCAAAAACATTATAGTGGCATATAAATTAAAGGAACAAAAAAACAACACAAAAAAAAATAAATGCTTTCATCAAAATGAAGCAGGATCAAAAAACATGGATACCCACATGGGGAAGACACGTAACATGGGGAATCCAAAGTGAAAATGAGCCGCATGGGAAACTTCAGGAATTCTACTGCTTTATAAACACAATGATGCCTTTGTTTTGGTTTTTATTTACAACACTCTCCTCATACATAAAAGTAAATTACCAATTACTGGCATATTGTAGAAAAATGGTAACTAGTTATTGATTCCTATCATAATGAAAATCATCTCACACCCCCGTTCAATCAGATTTACTCAATAATGGGCCAACTAGGAGTAGTAAATCTATCATATATCTTCATAATCAACACCCTTCACCACCCAACCCTCATAGATTCCCCTCTCAGTCCTCAACTTCACATAGAAACTCTTTGTTGACACTATAAGAAGACTCTTAATAGACCCATAGTATGCCCCATTCACCACCCTCACAAAGCCTCCTTTTTTGAGGGATCACAGTCTCCATCTCTTCATAGTCCAACTGCACCATGTGCCTAGTCTCCAACATCTAAATATCTCCCACATACAGATCCACCACCTTACTCACCCACCCATTCTGCTTGTATTGTCCCTTTTTCCTCCAACACCTTTCTCATCACCTTTACCACAGTCCCCTTGCACACCCAGTAATCCTTCTTGTTGCTCACCTCCTTTTCAGTCTCCTACCCTCTCATCAATTCATCCAGTGCCAACTCCCTACCATTTCCATTTCTCTACCCTAACCTTCCACTACCATTCCTCTCCACCTCAAAGATTTCCAATAACAGGTTTGAACACTCTCTATTGGGATTGGATGATAATGAACTGAATGAAAACGCAACATTCCCATAATTTTCTATCTTTGTCGATGTAGATGATGAACAAGCCTTTCGGTGTCTCCCCAACCTTTTAATTACTAGTCTAGCATAGGTACTTTACAAACTCCATTAGTGTGGCCCCCTTCATGGATTTCATGTGGATATGGTGGCGGTTGACAATGTACTCATTGTGACTAAAGTGGTGGTTGTGCTTTATGTGTTCAAGGAATAGAACCTTGAATTACTCTGAGTAGCTGCTGATGATGTGGTTTGGGTTTTGGCCAAACACCTCCATTTTCCATGAATAAGAATCGTCTCTGGTTAAAATTTTAACTGGAATATCCAGTACACCCTTCTAATGAGAAAACATGTACTATTTTATTTCCATCCATCGGATCATATGTTCATGGAATTCATTCGATTCGAATTTGGATACGGATTTTCCCTCGCGTTTTGTGAGATTGATCGTCTTCTCCTTGATGGCAGCGACTGCGAAAAAACCTTGAAATCCCTCCCTGAAATCCAGAACTATGATGACAACAATGAATCGAGCTACTTTGAGAACAAAAACTGGGAATCCAACAAGTACATCTATGGGGATGACTCCACCGAAAGGAATTATCGCGTTGTATACAAGTTTTGGAAAACGAAAAGGCGCGGGTTTTTTTCTCTGACAACTTCTTGACTACGTTGGGGATTCATCTTAGTCTTAGATGATCATTTTTGTACAAAACAGTATCAATTTCTGATGAAGGTGGCGTAACTTAGTTATTTTTTCTGAAATATGTACTCGAAAATCTATATTCCATTTCTGATGTTAAAATTTATTATTTAGAACTTTTTTTTGTGAGTAGTTTTCTGTAAATGTTCTATGTCTATCAATTAATTTCAAATTCCATTTATGTTGGTGTATCATTCTTCACTAGAGGTTCTAATGGAACTTCCCCTAGAGATTTCCATTGCAGGTTTCACTTTAACATGCACCAACACCTCCACCAGATGTTTTAGTGGAGCTTCCATTGAAACTTACACTAGGTGTAAGATTAATTCAATTTATAAATGTTTATACAATTTTAAATGATAAATTAAATAATTTTTTAGTGTGGAAGTTCCCATGGGAGTTCAACTAGAAGTTCTATATGAAATTCTTGTTGAAATTTGACTGGAACTCCCAGTGGAATTCCCAATGGAACTCCCACTGGAACTCCCAGTGGCACTCCCTCTGGAAATCCTACTAGAACTACCAGTGGAACTCCCACTATAACTTTTATTGGGTTTTTGTAAAATAAATTCAATATAAAAATTCTTATACTTTTCCAAATGTGAAATTTAATCATTTTTATAATAAATATGTGTAACAATTGCAATGAGTATTTCTTTTAATTATATTTGATAATAATATCAGTTTTATAAATATACATTTTAATTGTAGTGTGGAAGTTCCAATGCTAGTTCCACTAGAGATTCCATTGGAACTTCCTCTGGAACTCCTAGTGGAACTCCCACTGGAACTTCTATTGGGGTTTTGGAAAATTAATTCAATATGAAAATGCTTATACTTTTCCCAATATGAAATTCAATCATTTTTATAACAAATATGTGTAAAAATTTCAATGAGTATTTATTTTAATTATATTTAACAATAATATTAGTTCCATAAATATACATTTTAGTGGTATTGTGGAAGTTCTGGTGGCAGTTCCACTAGAACTCCCAGTGGAACTCCCATTGTAACTTCTATTGGGGTTTTGGAAAATTAATTAAATATGAAAATGCTTATACTTTTCCAAATATTAAATTCAATCATTTTTATAATAAATATGTGTAAAATTTTCTATGAGTATTTCTTTTAATTATATTTAACAATAATATTAGTTTTATAAATATACATTTTAGGGGTAGTGTATAAGTTCTAGTGGTGGTTCCACTAGAACTTCCAATGGAACTCCCAGTGGAAGTCCTTGTGGAACTTCCATTGGGGTTTTGGAAAATTAATTCAATATGAAAATTATTATACATTTCAAAATGCAAAATTCAATAATTTTTATAATAAATATGTGTAAAAATTTCAATGATTATTTCTTTTAATTATATTTAACAATAATATCATTTTTTAAATTATAAATTTTTGTTGTAGTGTGGAAGTTCCAGTGGAAGTTCCACTAGAAATTCCAGTGGAACTCCCACTGTAACTTCCATTGGGGTTTTGGAAAATTAATTCAATATTAAAATGCTTATACTTTTTCAAATTATAACATTTTAGTGTTAGTGTGGAAGTTTCAGTGGTAGATCCACTGAAACTCCCAATGGAACTTCCATTGGGGTTTTGTAAAATTAATTCAATATGAAAAGGATTATACTTTTCCAAATTCTAAATTCAATCATTTTTATAATAAATATGTGTAAAAATTCTAATGAGTATTTTTTTTAATTATATTTTACAATAATATCAGTTTTATAAATATACATTTTAGTTACAGTGTGGAAGTTCCAATGGCAGTTCCATGGTAACTTCCACTGGAAATTCCATTGGGATTTTGAAAAATTAATTAAATATGAAAATTATTATACTTTTTCAATTGCTAACATTTTAGTGGTAGTGGAATTTTGAGTGTCAGTTCCACTGGAACTTCCAGTGGAACTCCTAGTGGAACTTCCATTGGGGTTTTAGAAAATTAATTCAATATGAAAATTCTTATACTTTTCTAAATGATAAATTCAATCATTTTTATAATAAAAATGTGTAACAATTGAAATGATTATTTCTTTTAATTATATTTAAAAATAATATCGGTTTTATAAATATACATTTTAGTAGTAGTGTGGAAGTTCTAGTGGCAGTTCCACTGGAACTTTTGGTGGAACTCCCAGTGGAACTCCCACTGGAACAACCATTGTAGTTTTGGGACTTCTAGTGAAAGTCCCACTGGAAGATCTAGTGGAAGTTCCACTCAAAGTTCCACCCGAAGTTCCACTCGAAGTTCCACCCGATGTTCTACTGGAACCTCCACTATAAGTTCCACTAGAAGTTACACTAGAAGTGCCATTGGAAATTCCACTAGAAGTTCCAATGGGACTAGTGTAAATTTCACTAGAATTTCTAGTTGGAATTCAAGTGGGACTTCCAGTGGGACTTCCACTAGGAATTTTAGTGGGACTTCCACTGAAAGTTCTAGTGGGACTTCCAGTGGGACTTACAATGGAACTTCCATTCGAAGTTCCAGTGGAAATTCTACTGAAGTCCCAATCGAAATTAGACTTTTTATACCTTCTATGCTACAATTTTTTGGATGACCCCAATAATTTCTTAATTTCAATTTTTAGGTGTTCATTTTAGGTCAAATTTGACCTCCTTACAAATAATTTTACAAGAAATAAAAGATCGGCTGAAATATGGTCATAGAAATGCATTGCACACTACTCCTTTTTGGAATATGTTTAAAGAATTCATATCCAATAAAAACATCATTGGATTAAAAAACCTATGAAAGTTCTATTATGTATGTATTGGATAACTACAATTCATCAACAACTTCTTTCCGATTCAGTGGAGGAGAAAGACATTTCTCTGAAGCTAATATCCAAAGGATCTTTGTAATTACCGAATGTCAAATAGAAATGGATGAATCCTACTTGTTAAAACAAATGAATTCATCATTATATGTAAGGATATTTCAAATTAGTGTCAAGTTTTTCACACTTAAGAAAATAAAATCGGACCTTTTGGAAGCAATAAAGGTAGATGAAGAACCCGATAATCTTGACACAGCAGCACTCGTATGTTTATACACATGTGCAACTATTTTTTTCCCTACTATAGGTTCTTACCTAACTTGGGGTTTTATCAATTATGTGAATACTGCAAGATACATGAGAACACTAAGGTAGTCTCATGCAATCCACCAACAATTGATGAGATAAATTAAATAATTTCACATGCACCGTGCAAGGATTACAGGTGAAATTATCACTTTATTGGTAAGGATTAATATTTATTTTTAATTAAATGTATAATATATTCTTTATATTATTCTTGTTATTGTAGTATTGGTATTGTGAGAAAAGTGTAATAGTGAAAGGGGATGAATAAGAAGCCAATCCACCATTCACAAAGTGGATCCTATTGAATTTTGATTCTGGTTTAAAGAAACTGAAGATTCATCAAGTTCCAGCTACAGAGGTAAGTGTACCACTTAACAGTATCAATTTAATCGTTTTATAAATAATGAATATGTCAAAAAAAATATTACAGATAAAAAAAAGAAAAAAATGAGTAGGATCCACCAATGATTAAAGAAGCTGTAGAAATTGAGGATCCACCAATGATTATGGAAGCTTCTGTTGGATAGTAAGAAAAGGGTGAACCAGAGGACGATAGAATAAAAGTTCTTGTAAAAGAAAATTCTACCATGAAACAAAAACTACATAAAATGGAAGAAATTGTTAAAAAAATACCGAAAAAATTAAAATATTGAAGTCGTTAGTAAGTGAGAATGCTAACATATAGGAAAGAAAAAGAGAAGTTAGCACCGAAAAGAGTCATTCTGTCAAGGAGGAAACCCGTACAGAGGTTACAATTGAAGCTGGGATGTAGCAAGATCCTCCTAAAAAACCTGCATCTCCCCCCAAAGTAGAACAACATAAGGAAAATCAGCAACTAAGATCCATGGAAATTGGGATTGAGGAGCCTGCAGAATAGATGCAAAAAGATGCGGAACAAACCACACCTATACATCAAAGCAGCTAAACTATACAGACAGAAACCGAGAGTCACCAAACGAGATAAATTATTAGAAATGTAAAGTCCATATCTAGGAAGTAGAATACATACACAGAAAGAAGAATAGCAGCATGATAAAAAAATCAATAGAACAACCAAGTCAGATGGAAAATCCCATTGAGGTAGGTAGTGTTTCAATGAAAAAAAATTAAAAAAAAAATTTGTTACAGGGCTGCCAGGAATACCTAAATGGGTCAGGCAGAGTATTCTCCTTCAGAAAAAAGACTATGAGAAGCTACAAAAGATTCTTCAGATGGAACTAGGCTGGAATGTTTTCCATTCATTTCAAGTATTTCAATTTAATTCCCCTAAACTTTATTTGTTTTCTTATACGTTACTTTTATTATAATGTAGTCAATATGTATGGGAAGCTGAGAACAGCTTGTATTCAGTTGGATTATATGACATTTTCCAACCTTTCACCAAAATCATGATAAGTAGGGTGAGTTTAATTTAACCAATCTTACTATAAACTAATATTCAATTAGTCTCACATCCTCCTTTCCTTTTTTATTTATATCAGGTTATAGATTCATATGCTCATCTTATCAAAAATAAGTGTGAAATAGGGAAAATGGCTAGAATTTTTTATGAAAAATCAACTATGATTAAAAGTGTTGCATTGGTGAGTGTAATATTATCTATGTTCTTTATGTTTTAAATATATTAATTAATATTTTGTATCACATTATTCATTTTTACATAGAATTATATCTGGGAAAAACAACAATTTGAAAGAGTGTTTGGTAGAGAAACCCATAAAATAAGCAATGTAGTTGAATGGAAAAGTCTTCATCCCATCAACACAGACAATCTACATTAGAATTTTCTTGTGTTTGATATTGAAAAAAACATTTCAGCTAGTATAACTCCATGCATACTCACATGGGTGCTACTACAATTGATTGTTAACATCAAGATGCTTTATAAATGGTAAATTCTATCATCTTCGACATCAAATGCATTTTCATATACACCAACTTACTGAATAAAATTTATATAACACTTTTAGAAAACATTTATTAAAGAAGTCATCAAATAATGGAAACACAAATGCTTATAAATGACTACTTCAGAGCTACCATTTATAGTGGAAGACATCCCTCAACAGGGGGATGCAACATTCGACTATGGGGTAATTGTTTGTTATCTCTTGGAGAAGCTGGCAATGGATCAAGAGTATAACAAGAACCTATCACAAGATGAATTTGATGACATGCGCCTATATATGGCACACTGTTTCCTTACAGACCCTACATATAGCTAGAATGAAACCTCATATAGAAGAAGGAGTTGTCTTGTGGAAACAATATGGCCAGAATTAAGATAACAAGTTAAACAGTTGGGTTTAATGGATCTAACATCAGAGTACAATTGAAATGTTTTGGAAGGTTTCAAACATTTATATAGCCCACTTTAATGGTTGTTACTGGACACTACATTTAACAGTTCTTAGGTTTTTAAACTGTTGTACTTCCCACTTTAATGACGGTTTGTTTTTATTCGTATGGATTTCTATTTATTTGGTTTTATTGTTATAATTATAATAGTTTTATATTTGATGTTTGTTATTTTAGTGGTTTATATTTTCTATTGGTAATTTTTGGTTTTGCTATTATAATTTTTGTTGGTAATTTTAGTGGTTTAAAATTGGTATTGGCAGTTTCAATGGTTTTATATTTGGTGTTGGTTATTTCAATGGTTTATATTCTTTGTTGTTAATTGTGATTTTTTTTTATAATTTTTGTTGGTAATTGTAGTGGTTTAAAATTGGTGTTGGTAGTTGTAATGTATTATATTTTTCATTGGTAATTGTGGTTTTCCAATTATAATTGTTGTTGGAAATTTCATTGGTTTAAAATTGGTGTTGGAAGTTGCAATGGTTTTATATTTGGTTTTGGTTATTTCAATGGTTTATATTTTCTGTTGGTAATTGTGGTTTTGCTATTATAATTGATTTTGGTAATTTTAGTGGTTTAAAATTGGTGTTTGTGGTTGCAATGGTTTTATATTTGGTGTTGATTATTTCAATGGTTTATATTTTCTATTGGTAATTAATGTTTTGCTATTATAATTACTGTTGGTAATTACAGTGGTTTAAAAGTGGTGTTGGTAATTGAAATGGTTTGTATTTGGTTTTGGTTATTTCAATAGATTATATTTTCTATTGGTAATTGTGGTTTTTCTGTTATAATTGCTTTTTCTAATTGTAGTGGTTTAAAAGTGGTATCGACAATTGCAATTTTTTATATTTGGTGTTGGTTATTTTAATGTTTTATATTTGTTGTTGGTAATTTTGATAGTTTATATTTAGTTTTGTTCAATGGTTTTACTGCTGGTAATTACAATTGGTGTTAGGAATTGCAATGGTTTATATTTGTTGTTATTAATTGCAATGGTATTTATTTGGATTTAGTAAGTGGATGAATAGTTATGTTTACATTTTCAGGACAAAAAACATGATCTACAGTGGGAATATTATCTCCTTATGAGGGGAAACATTTTCTTATGAGGGGATTTATTTGGTTTTGTTGTTAGAGTTGATGATGATAATTGCAACTGGTAAGTGGATGAATAGTTATGTTCACACTTTAAGGATATTATCTTTAGTGTTTATAAGACTATTATGTTTGGCCAACATCTGGATTTCATCAGAAGTTGGAGAGTCTCTATATGGAAATCCTTGGCCCGAAGATCCAATAACTCTTACTCAGTATTTTGGATTTCTTCATCAAAATTCAAGAACCTAGAATTATCCTATCCTCAAAGAACAAATGCATATAGAATTCTAGAACCTGGATTTATCCCATCTTCATAGTTTAATACACAACAAAAGCATATAGCATGTTTAAAATTTATTGAAGTATCCCAATCCCAATCCATTACAACCAAAAGTGAACTATCAAATACTACCACATACTCAAAGAAAAAATGCTTATAGAATTGTAGAACCTGGATTTATCAAATCTTTACAGTTAAATATAGAACAAATTTATACATCACATTTACAATTTCTTGAAGTATCCCAATCCCACTGCAAATCCGTTACTACTAAAACTGGACTATTAAATACTACAGCATATACATTCTTCAATTTAGTCATTACAATTTAAAAAAACTACTTCCATCCAATGTTGTCTACACTGCTCGGCCTCTTCCAATGCTATTCCATCAATATACCTCCCAAGATGAAGCTCCAAATTGGTGGAAAATACTTCCTACAATAGAAAAATAACAGAATTACAAATAGTTGTAGAAAATAAGGCTTATAAAAAATTACATGTGAAACTGTTTTTTTAGCTCCTACACAAAAATATGATCTTTCTTGCTCTGTGAATCACTTCATGCAAAGAATAATGATATCAGATAACATATTAACAATAAAAAACTACTCTTATAAATGAAATTCATCATAAAATGAAATCATATCGTCATCATAGCAGTAGGTTTAATTTTTTTTATTCAACTGTTTCTCAGAAACCATTTTCTAAAAAACTTTTCAATCTATCTCCCCCTTTCCTCTTTGTTTTCTTTTTAAAAGAAGTCTTTATTAAAATTTGGTCTAAACTATCATGACCATTAACTTTATCTGCATATGTATTTATGATAGAAAACTCTTTTTCAAAATTACTGAAATTCGAGAAGGAAATGTCATAACCCGCATCTGTCTCACAAGATATTATAATTAACTTCATTCCCATTTGTAATAAATTGTTGTAAAATTTTTCTACAACTAATTTTCTATCAGTAATTACCTCAATATAAGGTCCTTTGAACATCACAATATTTCTATCCAATCGGGTCTATCTCCCCAAAATATATTTTTAGGTATTTATCTCACATCAATAAAATCAAAAAAAATTAAAACATAACAACAAAGATACCCAATTAACTCAAAATTTTGACAAGAACATTCAACAACTTCATTTGAAGCTTCATATAATACATGGAATTGATCTTCACAACGAACCATTCCAATAACATAACTGAATTGAACTCTAATTTCAAAATAAGGTATCCAAAAACAGGCACCAATCAATTGATATTCATGTTGAAATAAATCAAATAACTTTGGTATATATCTAGTAGAAACCTGGAACATCAATTCATTTTAAGGGTAAATATTATGAGGTAACTTCTCCCACATCTCAAATTCTTCCTTTGTTTTGCGATACTGATTTTTTTCCAACAAGCGCTCAAACTACTTAAAGAAATCAATAAGACTTAACTTCCAGCGAACAAAATCTTTAAGAAATCAATTAAAACTTTCACTTAATTGAGTGTTGTGAATACCCAATGTTAAAGCATCTTTCAAAAAGCAATGTTCCCACTTCCCTCGTAATATGAATACATCATCTAGCCACTACAATTTATCATCCCCATATTCTTCTCTAATGGAAGACCACTCCTGATTAAACTGATTTTTATCATGGTATTCAAACATACACTTCTTAAATCTAGTTAGAAAACTAGATCCATATTTCGTCCAATTACCAAAAATTTTAATTCCATTTTGCATCAAATTCCACAAACAAAAGCAATGTCGAGTTCCCACTAAAACTACAGAAATGGATTTTCCTATTATCGCATCTTGATCAGTAAAAATAGTTTGAGGCCTCTTCATGTGATTCACCTGTAAATTTTTTGAAACATCCAAGAAAACAAAGTCATTCTTTCATCATATAACAATTCTTCCCCAAAAAAACAATCTCCCAATGATGATTGAACCCCATAAAAACACCTAAATTCCTACACTCTTTATTAGTGATGAAAGTGGTGTCAAAAAACAACAACATCTCTAAACAACTCATAATATATTCTCATTTTTGGATTCACCTAGAAACTATTACTAATTTTCCCATTCATGTCAAACTACATAATATAAAAAAATTATGGATTGTCCTTACTTTTTATTTCCAGGTATTCTAACATGAAACATACATCACAATTAAGTAAATATATTTCCCATTTAGACCTTAAAAAATTCAACTGATCAACACGCATGTACCCAATAATATCTCACCCCACTGCAATATCTGTCACCAATGAGAAAGAATAATTTGGTTTAATACTTGCAGGAGCATTCACACCTAACTCAGCTACTTTTTCTTTTGTTATTTTTCTTTGGGACCTCATTTTATGAATTGATTCATGCCTATACAAGGGATGATTATTCTATTCAACAAATATAGTACATGCATATTGGACAGAAGACAATAAACTAACCTCTATTCTAGCAAGGAAACCTGTACGTGTCTCAGCCCGAGGAAATTTCACCTTGTTATCATGTCTTTCAACCTTACTATGACCTTCTTTGCTACATGCATAAAGTCTTGATGTGACAATTTATTTATCCTTTCTCCTTTTATTAGAGTATTTTTAACTTACACTGAACCCATTTACTCCCCTGTACGTGACATAAAAATATTGTGCTTCATCAAGTGACATGAATGTCATCCCTACAACTGGTTTAGTAGAAGCTACTACAACATCAACATCACCATCAATAGCATTGCAAAAACCTATAACAAAAAAAATTCAGTTCAAGAAAAGTATATTAACTTTATAATAGGATTTAATCTGTTTGAAAATGTATAAACTATATGAATATAAATGTAACTAAATAATAATTAATTATGAATATATATATAATATAAAATTATTTTACTAAAATTATAAATAAAAAAAATTATAAAACATATTATATATATCTTCTAGTGGAACTTCTAGTGGAAGTTCTAGTGAATGTTCAAGTGGAAGTTCCAGTGCAAGTTCCAGTGGAAGTTCCACTTGAAGTTGCAATGGAAGTTCCAGTATAAGTTTGAGTGGAAATTCCGATGGAAGTTCCAGTGGAAGTTCCAGTCGAACTTCTAGTAGACATCGAGAAAAACTTAGATATCAAGTGGAAGTTCCACTGGATGTTCCACTGCAAAAACCAGTGGAACTTCTAGTGTAAATTGAGAGGAACTTGGACATCAATTGGAAGTTTCACTAAAAAAATTAGTGGAACTTCCACTACAAAAAAAAGTGGAAGTTCCGCAATGAAAAAAAACTATATATTACTTCTATTAAAAGGACCACTGCAAACTTCAGCAAACAATGTTGGAAGGATTTACAACAAAACTAATAAAAAACAAACTTCAAATATAATCTCCAATACCTTCACATCATTTATTATACAGTCCTAAATAGAAACTTAATCCAGATTTACCAAAAAAACTGTAAAAATACTTCAAATAAAATCTGCAATACCTTCATCGCTATCCATTATAGGGAGGACCAAAACACAAACATCAAATTGTACAGCCACCCCGATGATTTGCCCTGCCCCAAAACCCACTAATCCCTCAGACGTCGACCTTGAGATCAACCTCGAACCTCGACGTCAACTGGAGTACCACAACTTTGATGATTCGCCCTACTCCACAATCTGGCACACCTGGCCCAAATGAAAATATGTAAAATCCCTACCATGCTCTGATCATTTCATGTGGGCCCAATTTGGATTTGAGACACAAATTCCCTCCATCGACTCAACCCAAGAGGATGGTTCCACCTATAAAAAAACATGTGTTAAGATCCCCGCTTATGACCGAAGCATCCTATACAATGGGGTACTGTAGATAATAAAAAGCTCATTTTCTGCTGGTGGCTCTCGATAATGAAGTGGAACTTGAACCCATTCTCATCCCAGCACTACTTCTGGCACATCTTGTCATGAACCAAGCTGGTTCGACCCTAAACCGGTCACCCGAGCCGGTCCACGACATGGCTCAAAGGGAATTCTCTATCCCCACGGGTTGGCAACTAGTGTTGGGCATCAAAATAAACTAGTTGGGAATGATTTTGGCCCATAACAAAGATGAATAAACATAAACTAAACAAGCAGATAAATAAAGGGAAATAAACCAAACAACTTGGCAGTGGAAAAAAAATAAATTAAAGAAGTGGCGTGACATACCTCAGGTGACCCCGTGGGTCAATGCGGAATGTAAACCACACTCTCTCCCAAAAGAACTCCAAGACTGAAACCTACAACTGAAAGGTAAAATAGGCATGAGCACCGAAATGCTCAGTAGGAAAGCCAAAATATTACCACGTCTTATGCCCCGGCCTTTAGTAAGAAATCCAATCATTCCAGTTTGAAAATAAGGTATAATAAAGTAATGTTTTTCCTTCTTTTCAAATTCAAGTAATGAGTTTTCATTTTCAATTAAATCATTTCACTCCCATGGCATTTTCAAAATAGGTTCCAAGCATGCATTAACGTTTAAAAATGAAAAGAAACCAGTTTGGATTAAAATACGGTTTTCAGAAACAATACATCGAGTATGAAACAACTGAAAAGAAATTTACATCATAAGCAGCATGTCACAAATGAGCACCATGGGTAATCCCTATAGTTATCTAGCACAAGTGGGAACCTAAAGACCTTGTACCTCGGTGAAACGTGGCGTAAAAACCACGACCCTCAGAAAAAACATGGCTTAGAAGACCACGACCCTCAGAAAACGTGGCTTAGAAGACCATGACCCTCAGAATTCATATGTTTAGTTAGTGTTGTTATGTCAATCCTGCTAGAAGAACCAGGACGAACCCATGTTGTGTCATCTAGCGTACTAGTCCTGGTCACCCACCTAGATACCCAGGTTTCCCATTGTGCTCTATTTCAAGTGGTGGTGAGTTTTCTTTATCAAGCAAACATATATGTACATAACACTTTTTTTTTCTAAAACTCATTCAACCTCTCACCATTGTTCTCCCTCCTTAAGCGTATTCCCCCTCTTCCACGTCACACAATGCATAAGCATTAAATTTGGAACATAATAACACATTAAACTTAAAAATCATTTTTTTTTTCAAAAACCAAAGGGGGCATTCCTCAAGAGAGGTTTTTCTTTTTCATAAAGCATTCTTAACATGCCAAATGGACTCAATCACATAAAGGGAAAACTTTTTACAATTAACTGGACAAAAGGAAAAACACCTTTGAAAATACACCTTACCAATTCAAAACCACTTAAGAAATCAATTTTCAAGAAAATTCACTTAAGACCAACGGCGTTTGAAATACATTTCAATTTCCAAAACAAAGGCATAATCGTTTCTAGCAACTGAAATAATATTTCATAGAATATGTATATAGCATAATGAAAAACATATTTTTAAAGAAATCAAGCAATTATGAATTCCAAATTAATAGCATAGGCATAGGGGACCTACCTCAAGCATGTCGTTATTTGCCGCCGACCACTCGAACCGACAATGCGCACTTCCATGCACATGCATTTATATATATATATATAAATACCCCTAGCTGCATTGCACATATTCCCCATGCCATGAGGGAATATGTACAAAGAGGGCATTTATATATATATATATATATATATATATATATATATATATCTTACCTTATGCATGCACATGTAGGCATTCTTGACACCCGCAACTTGAAACCATAAAGTCGAGTTCAACGTGCTACACCACAAATATTATAAACCTTAAAACAAATAAAGACACTAATTAAGATATTATGAAACCAAACAATGAGGTTTAAACCTCACCTTGAATTGCAAAGACACCCCAAAATCACACGGCACCGCCCAACACCCTACCAAATAATAATAAAAAAATGTAAACAACATCCATAAACCCTAATAATAGAGGTGAAAAACAACAAAACAAAAGGAACACATTACCCCAAACATTGGCGGCGAACCAAAACACACCAACACCATACTAAAATATAATATGTATCCCTTTCATGATCTAATAAATGAAATGCACAAGTTACAAAATACAACCATGAAATGCAAAATGGATTTATATCCAAAACACACCCCGTTCCCCACAAGAATACCATATAAAAATCAAACACAAGTTAATATATTTCCAAAACATCTTTCGCACCCAAAACAATTTGATGAAAACTCAAAAATCATAAAACCTTTAAATCAAAATTAATCTACAATGAAAAAATTCAAAAATCCTTACCTGGAAACCATGGAAAACCCACTTCCCTTGATGGCAGTGGCTATAACTGACCTCGACGGAACCTGACGACCCCTAAAATCAATAAATAAAACCAAAAACATCAAAACGGAACTAATTACAACACAAAACCCTAATTATAAATCCTATCAAAAGGAATAAACAACTATACGAAGTAGAACGCACCTGCGACTAGGGTGCGAAAGGCTAGCCGGAGCTTGAAGGAAGCTGTCGGAGGTGCGCCGCACCGGGTAGAGCCTTACTCGAAGGAGGGTGCGGCCATGGTGTGAAGGTTGTGGGGTGTTGGGTGAAGGTTGTGCAGTGCTTGTAGAGGGAATGGCGGGAGGTGATCCGAAAATGCGGAACAAGGGGATTCGAGCGTGGCGAGGGTGAGTTCATGGCTGGTTGGAGGTTTGGCAGTGGCTGGGTCGCACAATCGGGGGAGGGTATGTCAGTTGATTGGTGCTCGCTGGTGAAGGAGGGAGGTTGGTTTGGGTGTTGTCCACCGGAAGGGAGACAGGGGGATAAGAGGGAGACGGCTGAAGGCTTTCTGAAAGAGGGGTGCGCCCAAGGGAAAGATGACGGGAGAGGGAGATGCGTTGGGGGTTCAATGTAGGGCGGTCGACGGCGTGAGGCAGTGGGGGGAGGTGAGTGGGTCTCCAGTTCGGTGGGTCGCCAAAAGGAAGGAAGGAGGATGGGAGGGTGTCGGCTGCCAGGGGGAGGCACGATGGAACCAGGGGAAGAGGGGGAGAAGCATCTTGCAAAAGGGAGGGGAAAGGAGAATGGGTGATCCGCTGAAATGGGGGGTGAAACCCTAACACAAAGAAAAAAAATAAAAATAAAAATAAATCCTCATAATATGTAATGATATTAATTAATCATAATTATAAAAAAATAATTGATAAATTAATAACATGCCAATTAAAATAATAATTATAATCATTCCACAAATAACTTAATTAAAACATTAACAAAAAGTATAATAATAATAATAATAATATAAAAATAATTGCAAATAGATTAATAATAACAATATTGATATTATTGATAATAATCATAATAAAAATTATAATAATCTTAATATGATGTTAATAAACTTAATATACCTAACAAAATTAATATAAATTTAATAATAACAACTTAATTATAATAACACTATAGTAATAAACTTGGTAAACACAACAATAATAATAATAATAATTACCATAATTACAATTATTAAAATACATCATCAAAACTCATTTTACTCATTTGACTTGAACATGAGGCAGGCCACACGGTGACCTGGTCCAAGTCGCGTAGCTTTGAATACACCATGCCATGCACTGGACGATGTCAAGGGAGAATCATTCATTTGTCAACAAAATGAAAAAATTTCAAACAGGCTTGGATCGCAGTTCGATAAAAATTTTCAAAATCTGATAAAATAATAAAATAATATTATCTTAAAATTTCGGGTGTGACAATTCTCCCCACCATAAAAACTTTCTACCCCAAAAAAGTCACCCAGCCAAACGAGAAACTAGACTCGAGTTCGAAACTGAACGAGGACAACAAAATCACAACTCAGCGTGACTTTTCACTTCATGAGTCACACCCGACGAGATCTATGGAAAAATCCTATGAAAAGAGCCATCTGGAGATGAGGAGGGTTCTCCCCACCACAAGAACCCAACAACCATGCCCAACATTGGGACTCTCAACACAAGTTAACTTCTAAAGCTACTGACATGAACAAAAGTGAAAACACCCCAACACCAATTCTCGAAGAAAGTGCAACAAGATCCATGGTGGGTCTCCCCACCATCTAAGGACTGGCCTTATTAATCCAATTAGCATGGACCAATATGAGAAACCCAACACAAACCAACCCATGAACTCTCTACACCAACCAGACCCCCACCACATGAGGACATCAATGGAAGACCCCAAACCGAGTAGCGGACCAACCCCCTATTCATTATTTCCCAAGACGCATGTGTCTTCAAAACGAGCACATCTTAAACAAGAATGGTTCACCAATGGAGCTATCCACATGAGAGAGATAATCATCTTGAGACTCACAGCCATAAAGATACAACCCCAAATCTCATATTTGAGGAGGCACAACTACTATAATTACAAAAAAACAAGATCACCATGCCTTTTTACAACCGCAGTGGGGTATTCAAAGAACAAAGACCACAAAAAGAAAAATAGACCTCAGTGCCTCTTACATCAAAACAGAACCTTAAAAGATGAGGAAGCTACAGCAGAGGGATTCAAACCGTCCCTATTTTAGCACTGAAGACAAAAGTTAGGCCAAGATTCCCCACAACCAATGATTCCTGACTGCGTGAAGAGCTTCACTCCAAGACCTATAGTTAGAGTTCTGATGTCTTGAAGCATCTGTTGCCCCACAGTTAGGAGCTGACATTCTCCTGTCGAGACTCCTCCTAACGATGCCGCTAGCAGAACCTCTCTAAGTTTCCCAAATGGCACACCAACGGCAAGTCTTCGAAGGATGTCGACAAGGAAACTTAAAGTACCCAAATCGACCACACTAGAAATGAACAGAAGAGTGGCCCGACTAATAGAAGATGGAATTTACAAGAACACTTGTTTGAGACGGGTTCCTCCAATTCTCTCTCATCACCAGATTGGGAACCTTCCCGAGCACTGAAAAGAAATGGTACTGGAACCCTAGATGAAGACCCCACGCAATAGAAACTTTAATTTATTCCATGATGCTACCTCTGGAGAAAATGGAATCAACCCCTTGGAATGTCCCACGTAGGCCTTCACTGCTCTTTGGCCTTACTCGACACTCACTAGTTCTACCACTTTCCTCGCCTTCACTTCCTCAGGTATAACCCATCGGACAAGAGTGGTCTTAAACACCTTCCAAGACACACCATCATGTAATGACGTTGGGATCATCTCCTCCACCAATCCAAAGTTGAACCTTCAAATGGACCTGAACCAACACGGACTCTCATAGCTTTGGAAGTTTCCAATAACCTAAAAACACCAACAATTTCACCAAGCCAGTCCGCTACCTTTGATAGATCATAATCACCATGGAATCTGGACAATAACCAAAAAGAATTCGATTCCACCACTCCGCTAAGAGTCTGGGTAGAATCAACAACTAGAAGAGGCTCTCTAGAAACTTCTGGGACTTTTTTGGGTAGCACACTCCAAAACAAGAGGCAAAAATCCGAATCAAAACTCATCATAAATCAAAATTCCACACCACAATCACAAACGAAAGATCAAACTCAAATCATTATTCCAACCACAATTCATTATGCCAAAACCAAGAACCCACGAAAAATAATACCCAACACTAAAAGATAACGCTAAACAATTGCTCACTCACTTTTCAAAACATTTAAATTACCTTTTTGGAATCATTTTTTTTTCAACAAACAAAACAACTTAAATATCCACCATTGGTGTTCCATGAAGTCTCACACATATATATCTTTGTGCTAGCTCAAGCACCCATCCACTCACATCATCAACTTATCCACTTTCCACATGCGCATCTCAATGTATGTGATCACTCATATGAATACCAATGGTCAATTCAAGACACGCCTCATTTTCAAAACAGATCATTCAGCATAAAGCACAAATTACCAACCAATTTGAAAAAGTAACTTATCATTAAAGCAATAAATTTCCAATTTCCAAACCATTTTCCAATTCACATTCCAAAAAGTGTTACTGAGATCCCAAAACAACTCCCAAAACACCTCCCATTTTCACTTTTGAAACCACACATTCGTTAAAAGAAAACAGTTTCCATTTCAAAACCACTTTTCCACTCTAACACCACTTTCCCATTTGAAAACACCTTCATAAAAATCCATTTTCATTTTTGAGATCTACTCACACCAACCAAAATGAAGTTCAAACATAACTCACATCAAAATTTTAAAAAACAAGGAACTAGTGGCTATGCCAACCCGGTAACATGGCTTAGTAGACCATACTCTGAGCGAGAATTAACCATAGGAAGCGTCTTGAACCGTGCACTCAGGTTGTACATGGGTCGCTACTTCATGTAAGCCCACCGTGTAACACTGGCTCACTTCCTTTGTCATCCCTCACCCACACAGACCAAGCCAAAGAAGAAAATTCAAATCCCGGACTACCCCTGGAAACTCAAGTCTCGGGACGGGAAAGGATTCATGACGTCCTTCCCGCACCTACCTCTCGAGTCCCGACACACCTAATAACAAAGCTACCCGACACCCAAAATAATAAGGGAAACCTCCCTTTGATACCATTTTTTCATGAACCAAGCCAGGTCAACCCTAAAACGGTCACCTGAGTCGGTCCGCAACATGGCCTGATGGGCGTTCCCGATACCCATGGGCTGGCAACAAGTGTCGGGCATCGAAATAAACTAGTTGGGAACGATTTTGTCCCATAACAAAGATTAATAAACATAAACTAAACAAGAAGATAAATAAAGGGAAATAAACCAAACAGCTTGGCAGCAGGAAAAAAGAAATTAAAGAAGCGACGTGACATACCTCAGGTGACCCTGTTGGTCAACACGGAACGTAAACCACACTCGCTCCCAAAAGCGATCCAAGACTGAAACCTGCAATTGAATGGTAAAATAGGCATGATCACTGAAATTCTCATTAGGAAATCCAAAATATAACCACGTCCTATGCCCCGACCTTTAGTAAGAAATCCAATCATGCCAGTTTGAAAATAAGGTATAATAAAGTAATTTTTTCCTTCTTTTCAAATTAAAGTAATGAGTTTTCATTTTCAAGTAAAGTATTTCACTCCCACAACATTTTCAAAATAGGTTCCAAGCATGAATTAACGTTTAAAAATGAAAAGAAACCAGTTTGGATTAAAATATGGTTTTCACAAACAAGACATTGAGTATGAAACAACTGAAAAGAAAGTTACATCACAAGCAGCATGTCACAAATGAGCACCATGGGTAATCCCTATAGGTATCTAGCACAAGTGGGAACCTAGAGACCTCGTACCTCAGTGAAACGTGGCTTAGAAACCACGACCCTCAGAAAAAACGTGGCTTAGAAGACCACAACCCTCAGAAAATGTGGCTTAGAAGACCACAACCCTTGGAATTCATATGTTTAGTTAGTGTTGATGCGTCAATCCTATTAGAATAACTGGGACGAACCCATGTCGTGTCATCTAGTGTACTAGTCCTGGTCACCCACCTAAATACCCGGGTTTCTCATTGTGCTCTATTTCAAGTGGTGGTGAGTTTTCTTTATCAAGCAAACATATATGTACATAACACATTTTTTTTCTAAAACTCATTCAACCCCTCACCACTGTTCTCCCTCCTTATGTGCATTCCCCCTCTTCCACATCACACAATGCATAAGCATTAAATTTGGCACATAATAACACATTCAATTTAAAAATCATTTTTTTTTCAAAAACCAAAGGGGGCGTGCCTCAAGAGAGGTTTTTATTTTTCATAAAGCATTCTTAAGATGCCAAATGGTCTCAATCACATAAAGGGAACACTTTTTACAATTAACTGGCCAAAAGGAAAAACACCTTTGAAAATACACCTTACCAATTTAAAACCACTTAAGAAATCAATTTTCAAGAAAAGTCACTTAAGACCAACAGCATTTGAAATACATTTCAATTTCCAAAACAAAGGCATAATCGTTTCTAGCAGCTGAAATCAGATTTCATAGCATGTGTATATAGAATAATGAAAAACATATTTTTAAATGAAGAAAGCAATTATGAATTTCAAATTAATAGCATAGGCATAGGGGACCTACCTCAAGCATGCTGTTATTTTTCGTCGACCACTCGAACCGACCCTACGCACTTCCATGCACATGCATTTATACATATATATATAAATACCCCTAGATGCATTGCATATATTCCCTGATCCATGATGGAATATGAACAAAGAGGGCATTTATATATATATATATCATACCTTATGCATGCACATGTAGGCGTTCTTGACACCCTCAACTTGAAACCATAAAGTTGAGTCCAACGTGTTACACCACAAATATTATAAACATTAAAACAAATAAAGACACTAATTAAGATGTTATGAAACCAAAAAATAAGGTTTAAACCTCACCTTGAATTGCAAAGACACCCCAAAATCACACGGCACCTCCCATCACCCTACCAAATAATAAAAAAAATGTAAACAACATCCATAAACCCTAATAATAGAGGTGAAAAACAACAAAATGAAAGGAACACATTACCCCAAACATTGGCGGCGAACCAAAACACACCAACACCATACTAAAATATAATATTTATCCCTTGAATGATCTAATAAATGAAATGCACAAGTTACAAAATACAACCATGAAATGCAAAATGGATTTATATCCAAAACACACCCTGTTCCCCACAAGAATACCATATAAAAATCAAACACAAGTTAATATATTTCCAAAACATCTTTCGCACCCAAAACAATTTGATGACAACTGAAAAATTAGAAAACCCATAAATCGCAATTAATACACAATGAAAAAATTTGAAAATCCTTACCTGGAAACCATGGAGAACTCACTGCCCTTGATGGCAGTGGCTAGAACCGACCTCGACGGAACCCGACGACCACTAAAATCAGTAAATCAAACCAAAAACATCAAAATGGAACTAATTACAACACAAAACCCTAATTCTAAATCCTATCAAAAAGAAGAAAAAACTATAAGAAGAAGAACACACCTGCGACTTGGGTGTGGGATGCTAGCCGGAGCTTAAAGGAAGCTGTTGGAGGTGCGCCACACGGGGTAAAGCCTTGATCGAAGGAGGGTGCGGCCATGGGGCGAAGGTTGTGGGGTGTTGGGTAAAGGTTGTGCATCGCTTGTAGAGGGAATGGCGGGAGGCGAGCCGAAATGGTGGAACAAGGGGATCCGAGCGTGGCGAGGGTGAGGTCGCTGCTGGCTGGAGGTCCGGCGGTGGCTGGGTCGCACAACCGGGGGAGGGGATGTCAGCCGATTGGTGGTCGCCGATGATGGAGGGAGGTTGGTCCAGGTGTTGTCCACCGGAAGGGAGATAGTGGGATAAGAGGGCGATGGCAGAAGGATTTTTGAAAGAGGGGTGCACCCAAGGGAAATCTGACAGGAGAGGGAGACGCACTGGGGGTTCAATGTAGGGCAGTCGACGGCATGAGGCGGCGGGAGGAGGTGAGTGGGGCGCCAGTTTGGTGGGTCACTGGAAGGAAGTCAGGAGGATGGGAGGGTGTCGGCTTCTAGGGGGAGGCACAATGGAACCAGGGGAAGAGGGGGAGAAGCATCTTGCAAAAGGGAAGGGAAAGGAGAATGGGTGAGCCACCGAAATGGGGGGTGAAACCCTAACACAAAGAAAAAAATAAAAAGAAAAGTAAATAAATAAAAAGAAATCCTAATAATATGTAATAATATTAATTAATCATAATTATAAAAAAATAATTGATAAATTAATAACATACCAATTAAAATAATAATTATAATCATTCCACAGATAAATTAATTAAAACATTAACAAAAAGGATAATAATAATAATAATAATAATAAGATAAAAATAATTACAAATAGATTAATAATAACAATATTGATATTATTGATAATAATAATAATAAAAATTATAATAAACTTAATATTATATTAATAAACTTAATATAACAAAAAAAAATTAATAGAAAGTTAATAATAACAACTTAATTATAATAACACTATAGTAATAAACTTGGTAAACACAATAATAATAATAATAATATTAATAATTACCATAATTAAAATTATTAAAATAAATCATCAAAACTCATTTTACTCATTTGACTTGAACATGAGGCAGGCCGCACGGTAACTCGGGCAAAGTCGCGTAGCTTTGAATCCGCCATGTCATGCACTGGACGATGTCAAGGGCGAAGCATTCATTTGTCAACAAAATGAAAAAATTTCAAATAGGATTGGCTCTCAGTTCGATAGAAAGTTTCAAAATCTGATAAAATAATAAAATAATATTATCTTAAAAGTTCGGGTGTGACACATCTGACAATAGCACTAAATTTTTTGCAGCCCCTTGTATTTGATACAATTTGCGATGGATTTAAGGTAGAAAACCATTCATTTCCCATTGAATTTTCTTAACTCAAAAATCAAAGTCTCACAAGTCAATAGGAAAAAAACACCTACATTTGTTAATTGGAGGTTTTTTTCTTCTCATTATACCCATTACAAGACTCATTTTTTATACCTATTACGCTGCTAAAATAAACCATCAATTTTACAAGCTATATTTTCATGCCATGAATAGCCACCCCTATTTTCATTCAAGGGTATTCATTCTAATGTATATTTAATCTATTTATTAGGGAAATCCTTATATTAAACCCATATTACCTACTCATGGGTTATAAATGATATGAACTTGTAATTTTTTATCAATGTGGAACACATAATATTAGACATATGGAAGGTGTTCTATGATATCACTCCAATGCATTGGGTAAAGAATTAGCCTCCAGAGATGAAATGTTCATGATACCTTGGAATAATTCCTTTTTATTTTATTTTTTGTTACCTTGGTCAAAATCCTTGGTAATGTATTGTAATACACCTTAGTGATGAGTTTTTTTCATATGTTTATGAATGTATCATTGTTTATGTTATTACCACATTTCCTTGTTATGCCTCATGTTATTATGTTTGTGCACTTACATTATGCCTCATTCTTTTATGTACATGTTTTTATGTTATTCTTTATGTCTCACCTAAGATTTCATCTTCTATTGTTTATCCCTTACTAGGATGATCACCCCTTTCAATTGATAAATTTACATAGGAAATCCTATGCAGTGAGATGATAAAGGATGGAAAAATAAGGAATCCTTTCAAGAGTATTTTAAATCTATTTATGTTTCTTCTTCTTTTTACCATGTATTTCATATACAATGTACCTAGTTTCCAAGGCACTAAGCCTAAAAATATACATCAAAGTAATTAATGTTATATTTTTGTAAGGAATCGTGTTAAAAGTTGTGTATTTAAAAGGCGGGTGGCCATAAGCATGGTAGGAAGATATTAAGAAGAGTTGGAGGAGCTAGATCGGATGGTTGTAAATATTATCCTATAGTATTTGAGGTGTACTATAGATATATTTTGCGTTTATAGAGAGGATGAGGAATAATCCATCAGGGGATACACATATGCTAGTTTCTAGACATACTGGAATGATCTAAAATCATATTCATGATATGTGTTCTTCCTTGATGGAGGATCTATGAGTTGGAAGAGTTCTAAGAAACCAGTAGTTATTAATCCTTTATCAGATTCCAAGTATATTATAGATTTTTATTCTCATAAAGAAGTAATTTTGATACAAAAATTTATACAAGAGCTTTATGTGATGCCTAATATTAAAGATGTTATCACACTTTATTGGGATAATACTTCAGTTGTGGATCTAGCCAAGGAGTTAAGGTCACATCAATGGAGGAAAAATATACTTCAAAAGTATTTTCTCTCAAGAGAGTTTTATCAAAGAAGATAGGTCGCAGTATGTAGAGTTCCCATCAAAGAGAATGTGGCAGGATTGTTTAATAATGTCATATCTCAGTTGAAGCATTAATATCTTGTGAGATCTAGAAGACTAAAAGTTGATATCAGTTGATTATAGTGAAAGTGGGGGTCTATTGGAGATAGTTCCCTAGAAACAACTAATTTTGTAATTTCAATTACCTATATATTCTAAGACAAGAATATTAATAAATATCTTATCATAGAATAAATATTCTTCTGTATAACATTTATGTGATAATGTCCTTAATGTATTTATCACATTGAAAAGATATATAAATTTTCCACTATAATGAGAACCTTGAAGTGTTATGACAATATTATTTAACAGATATCTAATTTTATAGATGGAATTTGTCTGACAGGATACAAGTGATGTTTTGACAGTCAGCAGTTGGATGCTTGTAAGAGGAAAAGGTTTCTTTACATGAAGTTTAATATCCAAGAAGATGAGTTATGAAGATAGATCCACCAATATAAATTCAATATTTTTCATTGGATATTCCTATATGTGGGTGTGTGTATTAGTCATTAGACTTTATATTGTTATTAATGTATATCATAAATTGAGAACTTTGATGTATTGTCAAAAATCATAATGACATATGCTCTTAGCAAAGTAGGATGTGTTGGGTGTGTCATGAGTGATATGAAATTGATTGAATAAGTCAAGAAGGTATTTATCCCATTTGAGTTAATATAAGAAGGTATCCTAGACCCTTTGACTAAAATTAAACTATCTAATTAAGTTCATGGTCATGAAAGTTTATCAATGAGTTTATATCAGACAGTCAAAGAAAGATATATCAAGAATATAGGTCGGTGACACAAATATGAAATTTTTTTGATGAGATATTGATACAAAGAGATCCTATTACACAGTAAGTGTTCATTTGAGGTTGTTTTCATTGAAATGTTCCCTTATTTCATTATGGGTTCCTTAACGTGTTGTGAGACATTAATCATATACTTTAGGTCAATTCACTTAATGCCCCCAAGAAAGAGGCATCAAGGGTCACACACTAATTGTATCCAAAATCACATATTAAATATTATCTGAATTTAATATTTAGAATAAATATTATTCACAAGACTATGGAATAATAATTATTCATGTTATGTTGATCACATAAATTCAATCACCGTGTTTGAGTTTAGAAATATATGAGTTGAATATTAAATAAATATTTAACTACCACTTATTGAATATAATATTTATTTATTTATTTATTGAATAACATATTGATATTTATTTATTTAAATAATTATTTATTATTTGAGGTTCAATAAATGTAGAGGATAATGGACCAAGTTAATGGTCCGATGAAATGATGCAGATTATTTAATATCTTTTAAATAAATATTAATTTATTTATTTATGAAATTTTATTTAAATATACATGAGTTGGAGCATGTTTTGAATTATAATATTTTTATTTTTATTATTTGATGTGAGTTTTACATAGTAATATTGAAACTAGTTTCATTCCATCATGTTCCATTAACTCAATGAGTTTTTTATTCAATACATAATCACCATAAAAAAACGATTTCCAACTCAACACATATTTCATGAAAATCACTTTAATTTACACTAGTTTGATATTTGAGATGATCATACCAAATAATATGTTTCATCCTAGCATAATCACATATGTGATAACATATTTGTGATCATGTAGAAACTTTTCATGATGAAAATGAAAGATTGGTATTGTGGGATGAGAAATGAAACTAAATCCTTATTTAGAATGACCACCTACTCAATGTTCTTAATATTATGGTTATCAAACCTTTTCTTCCCTTTCATGACCCTTCAAGATTATGGAATCTCTCATATTGACACACTTTGATAATATATCTCTCTATTGACTATACAAGCCAAAAACAAGAGAAAGAAAAATGGAACACTGCAAGAAAATAGATTTCAAGCTTTGTATTTCTCATAAATTTCATGGAATACACAAACCAGTCTATTTATAGACTTTTCACCAAATATTAAAGGTCTCTAAAAACATTACAACATCATATAAATTAAAGGAACAAAAAACAACATATAAAAAATTAAATACTTGCATAGAAATAGAGCAAACTCAAAAGACATGTATAGTTGCATGGGGAACACACACCGTATGGGGAAGGAAAAAGGAAAATGAGCCACATCGAGAAAAAGAACCACATGGGAAACTTTGAGAAAACTCTTACTTTGTAAACACAACCAATGCCGTTATTTTGGTTTGTATTTTCAACCCTACCCTTCAAACCAAAACTAGATGAATTCCAAGCATCATTCTTAGTTGTTTTAATTCATCTATAGGTAATTCCTTTCTGAAAATATCAACCACCTATTCTGTAGTATGGAAATATTCCAATTTTATCATTTTCTGCTTCACATGATCTCTCAGAAAATGATAATGGGTATCAATGTGTTTGTTTCTTCCATGTTTCATCAGATTTTTGGCTTGTTCAATTTACAAATTATTATCCACATATATTATTATGGATCCATCCGATAGATGATTCTGCTCCTTCATCATATTTCTTCATCATATTTCTCAACCAGATTTCTTCACAAATAGTGTACATTGCTACTACGTACTCTGCTTCACATATAGATAGAGAGACAACACTCTTGTTCCTTGAATTCTATGTGAAAGCAGTTGTTCAAATAAAGAATACATATTCAGTTGTGATTTTTCTTTCATCTTGGTCACCATTCCAGTCGTTGTTTGAGTATCCATATACCGTTTCTTCATCGATGTATGGATAAAAAAGTCCAAATTACACTATTCCTTTGATGTACCTGAGGATTATTTTTGTGTCTAGACAATGTGATTCTTTTGGAACTTCCAGGTACCTACATAGAATCCCAACACTATAGAAAATATGTGTCCTTGTGATTGTGAGGTACCTTAGGCTTCCAATCAGAATCTTGAACAAATCCGAGTCAACGATTATTCCTTCTCTATCTTTTTTTAGTTTTAAACTCGTTACTACATGAGTTTTTATGGGGTTGCAATTGGACATCTTGAATTTTTCAAGAAATTTCTTAGCATACTATTTCTTAGGTATATAGATAAAACCATGTTTTTGCTTCACTTATATGCCCAGAAAAAAGGACATGAGACCTCCTTTATTCATCTCTAACTCCTTAAACATGGAATTCTTGAATTCATCAAACATTGGTCGATTGTTCCCTATAAACAAAAAATCATCAACATACAAGCATGCTATAATCATATTGCCACGATCATTCTTCTTGATGTAAACTACATGTTCATATAGACATTGCGAAAAAAATTCTCTTGAAGATAATTTTCAATGCATGCATTCCAAGCATGTAGATCTTTCTTCAAACCATAGAGAGATTTCTTAAGTCGATACACATTGTGTTCCTCCCCTTACAAAAAAATCTTCCATGCTTGTCAACATATACCTCTTCTTCTAGGATTCCATTTAAGAATGAAGATTTTGCATCCAGTTGTTAGATCATCCAACTGTGATGGACATCAAGTGAGATAATCATCCTCATAGTGTCAGGGAAAGCAACTAGAGTGAATACTTATTTATAGTCCACCCTATAATTTTGTTTATACCCCTTTTCTATGATCATTGCCCTATATTGATCAATATCGCCATAAAATGTTTTATTGATCTTGTACACCCATTTGACACTGATGGTTTTCTGGATTTTAGGAAGTCTGGTTAGCTCCCATGTTTCATTTTTCTCTATGGCATGGTTTTCTTCTTTTATAGAAATTATCTAGAATTCTTATCTTATGGATTCCTAAAATATTAGAGGCTCATGATCTATATATAGGTAGAAAATATTTACCTCTTCAGTTTTCTCATAGATATCGCTTAAGTTATTCATTTTTATAGTCTCTATGGGTGAGGATGAGATGGTTGTATTTTGAATTGATGGATGAATTTCAGGATTGATGGAATGTATCCTTGGACTTCTGTTAACTAATTATGTTTTTGAGGAAAGTTTTGTGGGTGTTTTCATCTAATGATCGTGCCTTTCTTTAGGATCTTCTGTTTTGACTGGAATATCTTTGTTTGATTCTTCATAATTCCATTTCCAAGATTCTTCCTCACTAAAGATCACATATCTCCTCACTACTGTATTTTTTAGTGAATTATATAGTTTTGTAGGATTTAGATGCTTCACTCTAGCCGATAAAGATTCACTTTTCACTATGATCATAAATCTTCCTTATTCTTGCTTCTAGAACTTGAACATAGGTGACACACCCAAATATTCTTAGGTGTGCCATGATCGTTTTGTATCTACTCCACGCCTCTTATGGTGTCAAATTTATAACACTCTTGGTTGAACACCAATTGAGTGGGTAGGAAATACATGCAATTACCTCTGCCCCAAATCTCTTTGGTAGACCTTTCTCCTTTAGCATGGTCCTCATCATGTTGAGGATTGTGCATGTTATGGATGGTGCAGTTCTTTCATTCTACAATGTAATTCTATTGTGGAATGTAGGTTATAGTTTATTATTGTTTGGTTCCTTGTTCGCTATAGAAATCTTGAAAAGCATTTGAAGTATATTATCCATCTCTATCAAACCTGAGTACTTTGATTTTGTGACCACTTTCTCCTTGAACATAGGCTTTGAAAATTTTAAAGATAGTAAAAGCGTAAGATTTTTCTCTGATAAAATACACCCAAATATTTCTACTGAAATCATCAATGAGGGTAATAAAATACTTATTACCTCCAATTGAGGGTGTTTCATGTATTAGTGTGAACCAACTAAATTGGTTCCTTTTCTCTTCTGGACACTTCACTTGGGAAGTAATTCCTTTGTTGCTTACTGAGTGTACACGCCTCACATACATGATTCGAAACATCAATTTCCAATAATACACGCACCATTCTTGATGAGGATAAAAGTTTAAGGCTGATAAAATGGATAATCCCAAAGCATAGATTCATCTTCATGAGTCATTCTTCATGATTCCAAAGATACAATCCTCAACCTTTGTGTTAATATAAAGTGGAAAAATGTGATTATTCTCTATTTGGACTTGAGAAACAAGTCTCCTATGAGAATATCTTATATATAGAGAAGATTTCTTCATGTGTATGACATACCCCATCTCAAGTAGTTGGCCAATATTCGTGATATTATTTTTCATGTTTGGTACGTAATATACATTAGATATGTAATTTGACTCACCATTCTTCTAATATATTTTTATCTTACCTTTTCCAATCATGAGTACATTTGATGAGTCACCATAACTCACGTCACCATGAACTTATTCTATGAGTTTCAAGAATAATTGTTTGACACCACTCATATGGTTACTTGAACCCATGTCAAGATACCACACATCTCGCAATTCACATGCCTTTTATTGTGCGAGGAGTGTGGTTACTTCTTATTCATGATGAGATGCTTCAGTATAGTTCGATCATTCATCTTGATCCATTTTTCTCCAACACTCAGAATCATAATGGCCGAATTTCTTGCAATTATGTCATGGAACGTTCTTTGTGTTTCCATGACCATGAGTGAATCGGCCTCTGCCATTTCCTCTTCCATGGAAGCTAGTAATTTTTTTTGTTTTTGTTGATGGATTGGATGATATATGTTCCCTCCGCCTCTTGCATGATTACTAGTGCCATAACTTCGTCATTGTGTTTGGTCATTATTTTGTTCTTGTAGAGTCAACTTAGACTCTAAGGCATGCTCAAGAATTTAACCCGCATTCTTTTTTATTTATTTCTCATGCACTTGTAATGATTCCATTAATTCTTTAATGGACAGTTTTTCTAAATTCTTTGATTCTTTGATTTCCACAACCACATGCTCAAACTTGGTTGTGAGAGATTGAAGTGATTTTTCGATGACATTAATGTCCTCAACTTTTTCATCATTTCCTTTTAAATTGTTAACAATAACAAGTAAATGTGATAAGTAGTCATAGATACTCTCACCTTTCTTCATGTGCACTGCTTCGAGCTCTGCTCTTGGTGTTTGAAGACGAACCATCTTCACTCGATCAACACTCTTGAAGATGGTGTCAAGGGTATCTCAATATTTCTTGATTTATGTTTTTTCAGCAATATTTTTAAAGGTTGATTCATCTAACAATTGATAGAGGAGGAAAACACCTTGTTATTTTTCTTCCTTTGATTTTTGAGAGTCATTTTTTCTTCATTTATGAAGGTGGATTCTTCCTCTATAGTGGGTACTATATACCCATCAGTGATGATCTCTCATAGTTCTTGTGTCTCAAATAATTCCTTCATTTGGATGCACAACCTTTCATAGTTGTGTTTAGAAAACTTAGGAACTTGTGGCTGGATTTCGGTGGTCATCTTTGGAAATTGAAGGATGTCTTGGTTGCTACCCTTTGATACTTGTTTGTTGGTCATACAAGCCAAAAACATGATAAAGAAAAATGGTACCCCACAAGAAAATATCTTTCAAGCTTTGTATTTCACATAGATTTCATAGACTATACAAACCAGTCTATTTAAAGACTTTTCCTCAAAATAAAAGGACTCCAAAAACGTTACATTGGCATATAAATTAACAGAACAAAAAAAACATAGAAAAAATTAAATGCTTACATCGAAATGAAGTGGGCTCAAAAAACATGGATAAGGCGAATGGAAAATTAGCTGCAAAGAGAGAAAGAGCCACATGGGAAACTTCAGGAATGCTCCTACTTTGTAAACACAACTGAAACCTTTATTTTGGTTTTTATTTCCAACACTCTACTCATACATAATAGTAGAGTACCAATTTTTGGAATATTGTAGAAAAATGGTAACTAGTTAGTGGTTCCTCTCATAATGAAAATCATCTCACACCCTGATTCAATCATCTTTACTCAATCATGGGCTAACCAGGACTAGGAAATCTAGCATATATCTTCATAATCAACACCCTTCAGCACCCACCCCTCATAGATTCCCCTATCAATCCTCACCTTCACAAAGAAACTCTATGTGGACACCATAAAAAGCCTCTTAATAGATCTACGATATGCCCCGTTCACCACCCTCACAAGGCCTCCATTCTGAGGGATCACCATCTCCAACTCTTCTTGGTCCACCTACACTATGTTCATGGTCTCCAACATCTCAATATCCCCCATGTATAGATCCACCACCTTAGTCAGCCACCCATTCTTCATGTAGTTCCCCTTTTCTTCCAGTTCCTTTCTCATCACCTTTACCACAATCCCCTCACACACCCAGTAATCCTTCTTATTTATCATCTCCTTTTCATTCTCCTCCTCTCTCATCAATTCATTATGAGTGAATTTTCTAACTATTATGATCAAATAATTGTTGAAACATGATTGATAGAAAAAGAATAAATCTCATGCACAATCACCACAACAAGATGGAATCTCTAAAGTTTTCTAGTCATACCTATAACCCTGATCATAAGTAACGACTACCGATAGAACAAATAATAATGAACATTTGAAAATGCATAAATTTGGAACATTAATCAACTAATGTCAAAACCAAATTATTATATTAATTTTCTATGAGCACAAATTCTTATAGTAAATCTTATCTAAATACGAAAACTCAATATATTCCTATGAGAATCATTACAATTATATGAACAAGTTTAGATGAAATGCATCCATTTTTTAAGGAGGGTAAATTTTAAATATCAAGAAAGACTAGTCGTAAAAGATTTTTTTTTTCAATAATAACCTTATGTATTTAACACGCTTTTTCCATCAATTTGATTAAAGTTAATTTTGGTAAAACAATAAAAACATGTTCCATCCACCTAGTGGGTACCACCCAATGCTTGAAAACATCCCTTCAACTTAAACCCAATAAAAATACACCACCAATTTTTCATTTCAAATCAACAAGATGCTTCATTGAAGCATTTTTTTCAAACACATGGAATTCCTTATAAGATCATGAAAATTTACTAATAACATAATTTAATAAAACATGATTCAACCATTTCAATATTCACTACCAAAAATGTGGGAAAGGGAAGCACTCGAGTTTTATTCAGAAAGAGTTGATAAAAGTAGGACTTTTATCAGTGTTAGAAAAAAGTGTTGATAAAAAGGAGACTTTATCAGTGCTAATAATAGAACTAATAAAAGTTTTTAATAGAAAATAGTAGTAATTTATATAAAAATATTTTAATTATATTCAAAAATAATGTTTATATGTATACATTAAATAAAAAATGCATGTTTATTATGTTTATTATGTTTATGTTTTATTTATATTTATTATGTTTAATATTTTTAGTTATATATTTATTATATATTTATAATACTAAATTTTATAATATTATATATAAATACATTTTAATATATATATATATATAAATACTTATTAAATATATATATATATATATATATATAAATTTATATGTTTCTAAATGAATGTTTCAATTGATGCATACGTTCTTCTCATGAATATATGTTCATTATTTACCCTAATGTTGGCCATATATACTATAGTACTATATATACTTGGTGTATTCATTCATTTCCTATATATATGAAGCTTTATCTTCTCTTAAATACTTAAAATTGAAATAAATATATATTTAAATAAATAATAAATATATTTATTATATTTAAAAATATAAATATTTAGTTATAAATAATTATTTACTTTTTAAATATATTATATATAATTATAATTACATATAACTAATTAAATATAAATATGTTTAAATAATTATAAAATTACAAAATGTTTTTTAAAATGATAGATATATATTTATGAATACCTTTTTAATATATTTATTTATAAATATATGTATTTAATGAATATATACACAGACACAGACATATAGATATATATATATATATATTTAAATACTTATGAAATTAAAATTAAAAATAATATATCAATTTACCTTTAAATATATTTAATTATAATTTAAATTATAAAATTATATATATTTTTTATTATAATTTATACATAAACACAAACATAAATATATATATATATTTAATTATAATTTATATTATTAAATTATAATAAGTATATTAATTATATATATTTATAAAATTATAAATGTAATAAATATATTGGTTATAATTTTATAATTCTAAATGAATGGTATGTTTTATCAATGCTAATTAAGAAGCGCTGATAAAACATCCATTTATCAGTGCTTTTTTAGCACTGATAAAGTCATGTTTTATCAGCGCTTTTTATCTAGCGCTGATAAAAGTGTCGTTAGGTTTTATAAATCAACCCTAGCTTTCTCCTTCTTCCTTACACACCCAGTAATCCTTCATGTTGCTCAGATCCTTTGCATTCTCCTCCTCTCACATTAATTCATCCACCATTTTCATTTTTCTTCCCTATGAGTAGCCGCTGATGATCTGGTTTGGGTTTTGGCCAAACACCTCCATTTTCTACTGGTGGCTCTCGATCATGCAGTGGCACTTGAACCCGTTCTCATCCCGGCACTGCTTCTGGCACATCTGACAATACCACTGAAGTTTTTTGCAGCCCCTTCTATTTGATACGGTTTGTGATGGATTTAAGGGTTAGAAACTCATTCATTCCCATTGTAAATTCTTAACTTGAAAATCAAAGTCTCACAAGTCAACAGAAAAAAAAACACCTACATTTTAACAATCAATGAAAAAGCAAATCATTATGAGTGAATTTTCTAACTAGTATGATCAAAACATTTCTGAAATACGATTGGTAGAAAAGAATAAATCTCATGCACAATAACCACAACAATATGGAATCTCAAAAGGTTTCTAGTCATACCTAGAACCCAGATCAGAAGTAACAACTACCAATAAAAAAATAATAATAAACATTTGAAAATGTATAAATTTGGAAGAGTAATCAACTAATGTCAAAGCAAAATTATTATATTAATTTTCATTGAGCTCAAATTCTTATAGTAAATCTTATATAAATAGGAAAACTCAAAATATTCCTACCAAAATCATCACAAATATATGAACAAGTTTTGATGAAATGCAGCCATTTTTTAAAGAGGGTAAATTTTACAGATCAAGAAAGACTAGTCATAAAAGCAATTTATTGTCAATAATAACCTTGTATATTTAACACACTTTTTCCATCAATTTGATTAAAGTTAATTTTGGGAAAACAAGAAAAACATGTGTCATCCACCTAGTGGGTACCACCCAATGCTTGCAAACATCCCTTCAACTTAAACCCAATAAGAATACACCACTAATTTTTCATTTGAAATCAACAAGATGCTTCATTGAAGCATTTTTTCAAAGATGTGGCATTCCTTATAAGATTATGAAAACTTACTAATAACATCATTTAATAAAACATGATTTAACCATGTCAATATTCACTACCACAAATGAGGGCAAGGGAAGTGCTTAGGTTTTATCAGCACTAATCAGAAAGCGCTGATAAAAGTGGGACATTTATCAGTGCTAAGAAAAGTGCTGATAAAGTCCCTCCTTTATCAGTTCTAACAAAAATCTCTCATAAAAATAAGACTTTATCAGCACTGATAATAGCTCTGATGAAAGTTTTTAATAAAAAATATTATTAATTTATATAAAAATAGTTTAATTATATTCAAAAATAATATTTATATGTATACATTAAATAAAAAACGCATGTTTATTATGTTTATGTTTTATTTATGTTTATTATGTTTATTAGTTTTAGTTATATCTTTATTATATATTTATTATAATATATATTTATAATATTATATGTAAATACTTTTTAATATATATATATATATACAAATACTTATTAAATATATATATATATAATTTTTTATGTTTCCAAATGAATGTGTCAATTGATTTGTATGTTCTTCTCATGATTATATGTTTATTTTTTACCCTAATGTTGGCCATATATACTATAATACTATATATACTTGGTGTATTCATTCATTTCCTATATATGAGAAGCTTAATGTACTCATAAATACTTAAAATCACAATAAATATATTTAAATAAAAAATAAATGTATTTCTTATATTTAAAAAAATAAATATTTAGTTATATATAATTATTTTATTTTTAAATATATTATATATAATTATAATTATATATAACTAATTAAATATAAATATGTTTAAATAATTATAAAATTACAAAATATTTTTTTAAATGACAAATATATTGTCACGACCTGACCCAACAGGGCCCGAGCCGTGACTCCCCAAGCCCACCTCCAATAGGATAGGGGCTAGCGACTAGCACCGAGTAGGCTATCACACACATGGGAGGCATTAGCCTAAGGTACATGTACACACACACCCACATACACCTCCATACAATAGTGCAGAGATATATATAAAAAACTGAAAAGAAAATGCATGCATACATCTATCCCAAACCAGAGTGCAACATCAGTACAAAAATGGAAAACAGGGCCCACCAAAAGAAAACTACAAAGTCTCCAACCTGCTCAGAAGGAGGGAAAACACCTGCCGGTAAGCTCCTCGGCATAGCTCCAGTAAATACCCCGGTCAAACCCGCTCACTAAGCTCCGCCTACTTCGGGTCCTCCTAGGACTCCGTCAAAAGGCCTATGGTCTGCACAAGTCACAAACATGTTCGGGCAAAGACCATGCAGGGGTGAGTATAACAATACTCAGTAGGCACCCCAAAAACCCAAAACAAAAGAGAGCAACTGAAAGGCAACAGTCCACTCATCCCAGCCAGAGGGAACCCAGACGAGAGAGAAACTTCATCTCGTGACCATCCTCGGCTAAACACAACTAGTCAGCTCAACCAGGTGTATTCCCATACATACACCTTGTTCATCCAGATATACTTAGCTCACGCACCAAGCCACATGAGGTACCGACCTCATCACCAGCAACAGTTCACAACCAGGAGAACACACTCCACAGGCACTATCATCCAGATGACACTCTTCCAAGAGATACACTCCATCGGGTCCCACACAATCATCCCAGATTCTCAACTGAGAGATCACGCTCATCGGGTACCGTAACTGAGGAAACCCCGCTGAAACAACATAAACACGAAACTACTCAGATAGGGAATCTCTCCTAGGGTCTGCTAGGGGATACGAGAACCCACACCAGTATACAAAGATCTCACAGATAGGGGATCACTCCCAGGGTCCGATGGGGGATACCGCAACCCGATCTGGCATACAACAGTAACACGTCACTCAGATAGAGGATTTTCACTCATGTCACGATGGTCACGACGATACCTAAACCCTATCTGGTACATCTCACGCTATAGGGGAACGAACTGACAATGTTGTAACCCTACAGAAACCATGCGCTGAGTAGGGGATCGTATAACCAATGATATCGCAAGCCCACTATAAACCTCATGCTGAGTAGGGGATCGTATACCCGACGATGCCACAACCCTACTGAGCATGGCCCACCGCGTAGGGGATCATATTCCCGATGATTCCACAAATCCTACGGGGTTAACTTGCTAGATAGGGGATCGCCACCTGTGGATTAGCGGTTGTAGCGATACCAAGAACCCGATCTATGGAAATGATGCTAGAGGATCCCACTCTGGGCCCAACAGAGGGATGCCACAACTCTAACAGATTAAACATCCCATCGAGAGAATCACAAACCTATACTAAGGTTGTGATGTCATGCGAACCCTCATAGGAACGAACCAAGGGAGTACCCTCAACCACTGCTGGTTCAAACATCGCTAACCCAAGCGACCCACCACAACACCACACTGTGCACCTCCAAGGCCGATACCGAGGCCGGCATCACGATCCACATGGAAAAACATGCAGGATAGCCTGTTTACTCGCCTGAAACGGACATCCGGTGAAAAAGGAACTATTCACCATAGCTAGCCCATGCGAGGCCCACACAATGATCCCGAAACTCATCAAGTGGATCATACTACTACGATCCCCTCAGAAAAAACACACGAGATCGACTACACGTTCGTATGAAATAGACAACCGGTGAAAACGGTACTATTCACCGAAGCTAACTCGGGTGGGGCCCACACCTCGATCTCAGAAAAATCAAATGGATTGCACCATTGCGGTCCTCTCAAAAAAACACACAGGATCGACTATTTATCCGCCAAAATTGGACTCCTGGTGCAAGAGTTGTGTTTCTCTATAAACGCCCAAAACCTGACCTCGTGGGGCCCGCACCCCAGTCTTGGTCCCAACACCCGGAAACCATTAAGAAAATTCCTTCAAACCATCAGGGTCTCAATGCCACTGACGTCACATCAATCGGACGCTCCGGGTAGAAGATACAACGACCCGAAGTCGAATAATAATAAAATATTGTTATTTTATTCGACGTTTCAAGCTCTCGGGCCATAATCTCGAACTTCGAAACCCTCGAACCCACACTGAAGAGTTTTCCTCCTTGCTAGGGTTGCATCACCGCATACGGCACGCGAATCCGACCCCTGGATTGCAAGAAACGAGGGTTTTAAAACCCCCGTGCACAAGGAGAGGGTCGGACCGGCCTAGGCCGGCCCGCCCTGGCCGGCGGCCCTCCGCCGCGCAGCGGCCCGCACTGCCGCGCTCTGCCGTGGACTTCCGCGGGTCTGCCGGTGTTGGTGCCGTCGCGCCAGAGCTGCGTCGGCAGAACTTCTGCGGACCGCCGAGGTCAGCCCGATGGTCCGTTTTGCGATCCGCGACCTCCTGCGCGATCCTCGGGACCCGATCTTCCCTGCTACAACAACAAAACGAAGCAATTCAAAGAAAAAATAGGTTCAGGGATTAAAACTCAAACCGTCTACCTTTCGGACGAAACGCCTAAGCTTCGGGTGCAGAACGACGCCCAAGACGCCCTAAAGCTCGATCCGCTGACGATCGGTGTAGAAAACGGATGGTTGCGGCTCGATTCAGCAAAGAAACGGACGAGGGGGGGGTGTTGTTGCCTTCTGTGCGTAGAAGGTGGGGGATAAGGGTGGGGGAGATGATTTTTATTTTATTTATTTTTTAATAAAAATCTCATTCGAGCTCCCCGCCAACATGCCTCTGACCCGGCACCCAGCACCTGGCACCGACGAAAATTATGTCGCACCTACGGTAAAGACGGCGTTCTGAACGCAACGACACACTCAAAATTGCGATTTGAGACTCCGTTCATGAGTTATTCAAGCTGACACTCATAAATTAACTTTTCCATTTATTTACGAAAACGCCCCTAGTGGCTTTTCTCACAGCAGGCCCGCGCCCATAAAGTTTATACCCTGCCTAGGGTAAACGGCACGCTCCGGACACAACCGTTCCCTCAGATTCCTGTTCCGAGATACTTTTTAGGAGATATCACACCCCCACCACATGCATAGTATAAAAATACTTAATATTTTTATAAAATTAATTCAGGGCACACCGGGCCTCGGAATCGCATGCCGTCTTCATGCCTAGCTATGGAATTATTCATAGAAATATTCCAAAGTATGACATGGCCAAAACCCGAGTCGCTACATCTCCCCCCCCCCCCACTTAGAACTTATCATCCCTGAAAAGTTATAAGCACAAGGAAAGTGACTAGACTCTCAACTGGGTCTCCCACGCCAGCGAGTTCTCCAACAAACACTCATGCCCAAACACATAAGTCAGAAGAACTCATCCAACACACCTCAACACTATCTGATTTGGGCGGTACTAACTCACCCACACGGTTTTAATCACGTCAAAAAAATGCATCTCGGTGCGGTAAGGATCCCTCTTCCTCATGCATTCGAAGCTCTCCGAACAAAACCCATATAGGGTGTTACCAATGCCCTGAACAAAACTCGATCAAGCAACAGAAAGGGAAGAGTACTGTTAAACAGTGTCTATCAAACTACTGCAGAAAGTAGAAATGACACAAGGCATACCACTATCCATCTGCGGAGCCTCTAGATCAACAACCTCTAAGGCTTTCAGTTTTCCTCGACCTCATCCCCCAGCTCCCTGAGCCCGACGTGGACCACTTGGGGGTGGGGGTGGTAGCAACTGATACTGCCTACCACCTCCTACTGCTGCACCAACTCCATCTCCACGTCCGCCGCCCTATAGATCTACTTGCTCGAGATGTTGCCTCTGCCAAGGTGGTCTGTCGACCGGCTCCCTCTCAATCATACGACGGGTCAGACAATATCTAGCAAGATGTCCTCATCTGTCGCAATCGTAACACTGCCTCTCCTGTGACTGACCAAAACTAGCCTGTGAGCCATGTGAGCCCTGAGCCTCAGATACTCCATCCTGGGGTCGCCTCCTGAAATGTCACCCACATATAGACCCTTGTGCCACCATTAGCTACCAGATGTCATTCCGACTGATGAAGTCTCATCTCTCGCACCCCAAGTGCTAATAGGCAGGATCTAATCAGCTAGAAAGCTCTCCACCACCAATGCTCGCTCCAGCACTCCAGCATAGGTGGGCAGACACAAAGAAACTACACCTGCCCAGATGTCCCTATGTAACCCTTGCTCAAAGGTCTGATCCCTAAAGAACAAGTCTCGAACCATATCCAAGGAGTAGCATGAAAATTTTGTAAACCTTACTGAGTACTCTGACACAGTCATGCCCTCCTGTCGAAGATGCAAAAGCTCGTGGATATGCACTGCCCTCAGCATCACCGGATAGAACTCCTCCCGGAAGAGCTGCTCAAACTCTTCCCACATGAACGTCTCCTCGTCATGGGATTGTGTCACCAAACTCCACCGTCACCCGGCCAAACCATTCAGAAGGCTCGCCGCTAGGAACACCTTCTGATCTGGGGGTGTCCTCGCCAGGCGGAAAACTCGGGCAACTACTTCGAGCCAGTCATCAGCTGACTGCGGGTCTGGATCACCCCGGAACCTCAGAGGTCGCTACCTTTGGAACTCATGCAGCGCACTCAGCTTATGCACAACCTCATCCTGCACTACCGGTACAACCAGCTTCTCGACAGGTGGTGGATCAACTGGCATACCACTTGAAGGTCTAGCCTCAGAACCTATGCCCTGGTCCACAGCCTCTAGACAGAGCGGATCGTCACCACCATCCTGTTGCGGAACCCTCACTGGTTTTTTTCATGGAGGCATCCTGAAATACATTCAAGACGCACCATAGTCGAAGAGTATATTTGGTGAGCTAACTCAAGGAGAACAAGGGAAACCCAAAAACCAAGTATTATATGATGCATGTGCCATTATGTCCCTGCAACCAGTGTACGAATGTCCCGAGTCGAAAGGAAGGTTATCAGAGTCATGTTGTATGGATACATCAGCCGCCGCACCAACACTGGGGTCCCTGGCCTAAAATATGAACTTGAAACACCTTAACATTGTCGTTATGCAACCCAAAACAAACTCACAGCTAAACCATCTATGATCTGAGATCCCAAAGGTGGAACCTCCTTTGATAACACTCTATCATGACCAGACCCAATGGGGCCTGAGTCGTGACTCCCCAAGCCCACCTCCAATAGGCTAGGGGTTGGCGACTAGCACTGACTAGGCTATCACACACATGCGAGGCATTAGCCTAAGGTACCTATACACACGCACCCACATACACCTCCATGAAATAGTGTAGATATATATATATATATAAATGAAAAAAAATGCATGCATACATCTATCCCAAACCAGAGTGCAACTGCAGTATAAAAAGGGCAAAACAGGTCCCACCAAAAGAAAACTACAAAGTGTCCAACCTGCTCAGAAGGATGGAAAACACTGCCAAAACACCTGCTGGTAAGCTCCTCGGCATAGCTCTAGGAAACACCCTAGTCAAATCAACCCACTAATCTCCACCTGCTCCGGGTCCTCCTGGGACTCCGTCGAAAGGCATGTGGTCTGCACAAGTCACAAACATGTGCGGGCAAAGCCCGTGTAGGGGTGAGTATAACAATACTCAGTAGGCACCCCAAAAACCCAAAACAAAAGAGAGAAACTGAAAGGAAACAGTCCACTCATCCCAACCAGAGAGAACCCAGAGGAGAGAGAAACTTCATCTCGTGACCATCCTCGGCTAAACACAACTAGTCAGCTCAACCAAGTGTATTCCCATACATACACCTTGTTCATCCAGATATACTCAGCTCACGCACCAAGCCACATGAGGTACCGACCTCACCACCAACAACGGTTCACAACCAGGAGAACACACTCCATAGGAACTATCATCCAGATGACACTCGTCCGAGAGATACACTCCATCGGGTCCCACACAATCATCCCAGATGCTCACCCGAGAGATCACGCTCGTCGGGTACCGTCACTGAGGAAACCCTGCTGAAACAACATAAACACCAAACTCCTCAGATAGGGGATCGCTCCTAGGGTCCACTAGGGGATACCAGAACCCACACTGGTATACTAAGATCTCACAGATAGGGGATCACCCCCAGGGTCCACTGGGGGATACCGCAACCTGATCTGGCATACGACAGTAACACGTCACTCAGATAGAGGATCTTCACCCATGTCACAATGGTCACGATGATACTGAAACCTTATCTGGTACATCTAGCATTGTAGGGGATCGAACTGACAATGCCGCAACCCTACAGAAACTATGCGCTGAGTATGGGATCATATAACCAATGATACCGCAACCCTACTATAAACCTTGTGCCGATTAGGGGGTCGTATACCCGATTATGCCACAACCCTACTGAGCACGGCCCACCGCATAGGGGATCATACTCCTGATGATGCCACAAACCTTATGGGGTTAACCTACTAGATAGGGGATCACTGCTCATGGATTAGCGGTCACAGTGATACCAAGAACTCGATCTAGGGAAACAATCCTAGAGGATCCCGCTCCGGGCCCACCGGAGGGATGCCACAAATCTAACAGATTAAACATCTCATCGAGAGGATCGCAAACCTATAATAAGGTTGTTATGTCGCGCGAACCCTCGTAGGAATGAACCAAGGGAGTACCCTCAACCACTACTGTTCCAAATGTCACTATCCCAAGTGACCCACCACAATGCCACATTGTGCACCTCTAAGGCCGATACCAAGGCCACCATCGCGATCCACGTGGAAAAACATGCAGGATAGGCTATTTACTCGCCCGAAATGAACATCCAGTGAAAAAGGCACTATTCACCATAGCTATCTCATACGGGGCCCACACAATGATCCCAAAACTCATTAAGCGGATCATACCACTGCGATCCCCTCAGAAAAACACACCAGATCGACTACTCGTTCGTCCGAAACTGACACCTGGTGAAAAAGGTACTATTCACCGAAGCTAGCCTGGGTGGGGCCCAAATCTCGATCCTAGAACTCATCGAATGGATAGCACCATTCCGATCCTCTCAGAAAAACACATAGGATCAACTATTCATCTGCCAAAATCGGACTCCTGGTGCGAAAGTTGTGTTTCTCAGTAAACGCCAAAAACCCGGCCTCATGGTGCCCGCACCCCAATCTCGGTCCCAACACCCGAAAACCATCAAGAAAAGTCCTTTGTTCCATCAGGGACTCAATTCCACTGACAACACGTCAATCGGATGCTCTGGGTAGAAGATACAATGGCCCGAAGTCGAATAATAATAAAATATTGTTATTTTATTCGACATTTCAAGCTCCCGGACCATAATCCCGAACTTCAAAACCCCTGAACTCACACTGAAGGGTTCACCTCGTTGCCAGGGTCACGTCACCACATATAGCACGCGAATCCGACCTCTGGATTGCAAGAAATGGGGGTTTTAAAACCCTCGTGTAAAAGGAGAGGGTCGGACCGGCCTGAACCGGTCGGTCCGGCTGGCCTGGGCCGGCCCTCTGCCGCGCTCCACTGCCATTCCGCCATCCCAGGAATCCATCTATCACGGACCGCTATGGGTTTTCCGGCACCTCCGCCACGCCGGAGTCGCGCCGGTGGAACTTCCTCGGACCGCCGGGCTCAGCCCGGTGGAACTTCCTCGGACCGCCGGGCTCAGCCCGGTGGTCCGTTTTGCGATCCGCGACCTCCTGCGCGATCCTCGGGACCCGAACTTCCCTTCTATGACAAAAAAAATAAATTCAAATCAAAAATAGGTTCAGGGAATTAAAACTCAAACCACCTACCTCACTGGTGAAACGTCGAAGCATCGGGTGCAGAACGACGCCCGCAACGCCCTGAAGCTCGATCCGCTGACGATCGGAGCAGAAAATGGACGGTTGTGGCTCGATTCAGCGAAGAAACAAACAAGGGAGGGGGTGTCATTGCCTCATGCATGTAGAAGGTGGGGGAGAAGGGTGGGGAGATGATTTTTATTTTATTTTATTTTTTAATAAAAATCTCATTCGAGCTCCCCACCAACACGCCTCCGACCCGGCATCCGGTGCCGACAAAAATTATGTCGCGCCTAGGGTAAACACGGAATTCTGAACACAACGGTGCACTTATAATTACAATCTAAGACTCCATTCAGGATTTATTCGAGTCGACGCTCATAAATTAACTTTTCCATTTATTTACGAAAACGCCCCTAGTGGCTTTTCTCACACCAGGCCCATACCCGCAAAGTTTATACCCCTCCTAGGGTAAACGGCACGCTGTGGACGCAATCGTGCCCTCAGATTTCTGTTCTGAGATACTGTTTAGGATATATCATACCCCCTCCATGGGCATAGTATAAAAATACTTAATATTTTTATAAAATTAATTTTGGGCACACCGGGTCTCAGAATCGCACGCTGTCTTCACGCCTAACTCTGGAATTATTCATAGAAATATTCCAAAGTCTGACAAGGCTAAAACCAGAGTCGCTACATATATATTTAGGAATACCTTTTGAATATATTTATTTATAAATATATGTCTTTAATGAATATATATACAGACACAGACATAATTATATATATATATATAAATACTTATGAAATTAAAATTAAAAATAATATATCAATTTACATTTATATATATTTAATTATAATTTAAATTATAAAATTATATATATATTTAATTATAATTTATACACAAACACAAACATAAATATATATATTTATATTTATATATTTAATTATAATTTATACTATCAAATTATAATAAATATATTAATTATATATATTTATAAAATTATAAATGTAATCAATATATTGGTTATAATTTTATAATTATGAATAAATGGTATGTTTTATCAGCGCTAATTAAAAAGCTCAGATAAAACATCTATTTATCAGTTCTTTTTTAGCGCTGATAAAGATCGGCCTTTATCAGCGCTAAAAAAGTGATGATAAAGTCATGTTTTATCAGTGATTTCAATTGTTGCACTGATAAAACATACTTTTATCAGCACTTTTTTAGAATGGATAAATATGGGCCTTTATCAGTGCTAAAAAAGCACCGATAAAGGCATGATTTATCAGCACATTTTATATAATGATGATAAAAGTGTTGCTGGTTTTTATAAATTAACCCTAACATTCTCCTCCTTCCTCGCACCCTCAAGCTCTCGTGGAAGTCAGTCCCTACCGTCGCTGTTGTCATCATTGTCACCACCGCCACCTCCTCTCCTCTCTCCTCTCCTCCCTCCTCTCTTGTCTCCTCCTCCTCTATGGACACCAACTCCTCCGCTGCTGCGAACCGAGCTTCATCGCATGACTCTCCTCCACCAGTGGCTCTCCTCCACCGCACCTCTCTATTAGGAGGTACATTAATCATGCAGTCCCAATACTAGGGATGAAATTTTATTTTAAAGGATGTATAAGCTAGGTAATTGACTCTACAAGTTCATGGGCCCATTTTATATTATTTGGGGCTGGATAGAATCCCATGTAGGGGGTATGAGTTCATCAACAACCAATGAATCTCGGACGCACAATTCTAGACATAGTTAAAATGTATAAGTAGGGTGAACTCATTGGCCTTGGGAGCTTAGGATGTGATAGACCGTTGCAATTACCATGACTATTTTTTATACACCCCTTATTCTTCTCCTAATGGTACACTAGAAAATTATGTATCTTTAAATAAAACTATATGGGTTTAACCCATTTCCTTGGGGGAGGGTGTTTTGGTTTTCAGAATTGACGGAGATCTGATCTATGAAGGGTATTCATATTGTTGATTTTCATGTTAGTTCCATTTCATCCAAAATATGTCCCTATGTTGATTAATAGTGCTTGTTTAGAAAAGAATCAAATTGAAATGCATAAAATTTTCTTGATGTTCACATGGGAAGACACAGGCTCCTAGATTGATCATTTTCCAACAGATAACACTCCTAGTATTGACAAGTCCTATGATGATGGCTAGATCTGCTCATACCCAAATGGCCAATTGGAAAAGACAGTATTCATTGTTAAGGGTCCTCCTATAGCCAAGTCTAGAAAATTTTAGGGGATTTAAAAAGATTCCTTTAGGCTGTAAAATGGGATTACACCATAGAAGACCATCGTTTATAAAATACATAAGAAGTGGTTGGAGATCTAGGGTTTATCCCCTCAAAATACTAGTTTCACCCTCATGACACAAGCTATTCATCCATCTTCCTGAGTGTCTATCCCCTCAGAGGTTGAATATCCCATGGCTTGGAGGGATTGGGAAACATGGATGAATTATATTCCTATTGATAGGATTTTCATCTTCCTTCGGGGGAAGGAAATAATTTTCACTGGGTATGGTGGAATATCTAAACCTGAAATAATTTATTACATAGAGTGGCCTGATTTGTTGGAATACTACATTCAGGACATTGAACCCTTCATTCCTTAGCACTAAGGTCAATTAGTATTTCCAATGTGTGTAATTAAACTTTTGAGACCATGCAAAAAATTATTTAAGATAACTGTAGTGCTTCATAGGTGACTGATAAGGTATGTAAAACCCCATGATTTTGAAAATAAATATTGAATTCATTTTATAATCTATCCATTAAACACAACTTTGCCTCTACTATGTTTGGAATTTCGAATAACGGTCATCTAGATTTGTGACCAGTAAGTCATTTTGAGTCTGTTAGAACAAACCTAATTTTTGGTGAATAGTAACATACCCTTATAAATAGTAATATGAATATTAATATGACTCTTATGAATAGTAAATAATGATATTATTTTATTTTCTTAAGATAATAATATAATGAAATCTTAATTGATTTTTCAATGTGATATAAAACTAATTATACCTTAAAATTGTTATTTTTTGAATTAACTGCGATTTTATTTAAAAATTAAATTAATAATATTTAGAAATTTATTTTTGAAAAATGGATTTTTTTTTCAATTATACACATCAAAAAATGGTAGGGGTGAATTTTTTGGGTTTTTCTAAAATACTTGAATTTTTCCTGAATAGTAAAAAATACAGTTTTGAGTTTTCTGTAGTTTAATGACATCATAATGACATAATAAATAAAATAAAAGAATTTTCGACTTTTTTATAGTAACATATGACATGAGGTGTCCCAAGTGGCTAAAACCATGGGCAAATACCATGGGTAAGCCCATGGTTTGGCAAAAACAACTAATGAGGTGTCCCTTTGAAATTATTAAAAAACTCCCTCTATTTTTCTATAAATACCCACTCATCCATTCGTTTTCATTCATTAAAAATCCCTCATCCTCGAAGATCTGATGGTTTTACCTCTCTAGGATTCCTCCCAAGGTGTCCTTAAGCCCCCAATGTCCCAACCTTCACGCTCTAGGAGTTACACTACAAAGTATGGGAATCATTCACCCTCCTCTTTTAGTCGACACTTATTTTATGTTATCTCTTTGAATTTCCATTATAATATGTTGGGTTTTGATATTATGTATTCTTATTACTTTAATTTTGATTTAAATATGATGATTTACCCTTTTTCTCTCATCATTTCATTTTATGAAATTTTAAACGACACTGTTAGGCTGCAAAATTTTCATAAGGGATCTCTCACCTTTTCTCTTATTTTCAAGATCATATTTTTTCTTTTTCTCTCCTCACATCCTCTGTCCAAATGACCATGATAAACTCCAATATCATCTATATACTGAAATAATATCATGTGAATGGAAGAACCATCATCAATATTCTTACTCCCTCCCTTTTATTTTTATAAACGAAATCAACATCCATGAGGTTCCAATTTATAACCTTAGTGGACAACGAGGTTTCATTATTCAATTTATCCTTCATTACTGGTCTTGAAACTATTTTAATGGTTGAAACAGACTATAATAAATTTATCATAACCTAATTAATATTCAGGAACCAGTATATGTACATATTATTAAATCATATGACAAAACTAGTTCATAATAATCCAAACACCGCCAAATAATCGAAGTGGTTGTCATCTAATATATCATCCTCATTCCATGTAAAAAATGATGTAAATGACCATTAAAAATTATTTATGTTCATAAATAATATTTAATTTCAATTCTTTAGATTTACAACCATTCCACATGAACTTCATTGCTTAAAGACAAGTGAACCGATTATGAAAATCAAGAAAACAAACACTTCGGAACGACGAAATTCAATATAATAACTTATAAATAATAACATAAATGAACTAAACATAATTATGATAAACTAAATACATGTCTATTAGGTTCTAAAATAAGTTATTGATATATATAATTTCATATTCTAGTACCTTAAGTTTAAGAGGGGAACACATTCAGACTTAAGGTAATGGTTTTTCCACCCGAACTTCCATTTCCATTCGGGTTATTTTCATTGTCTAAATTACCTCAATGAAATTCTTATGTATTATTATATACTCAACATAAATTATGTATTAGTGTTCTATATATTTACACAAAATATAATCCTTCTTTATTTTATGGTTAGTTACATGTTTTAAAAGGATCTTTCAAATTATTTTCGAAATACAAGATCGATCTAAGGAAATTTCTCTAATTCTTACCTATTTTTAGGGTCACTCTATAATCTATTTTTGGAAACCATTATATCTATAAAATCACTAATTTTTTTATGAAAATAATATATTATTTCACTTATGGTTTTATACAAATATTTTTCCAAAAGAACTCTTCTTTTCAATGTAAAAGAGTATTTATTTCAAGAATTACTCGAAGATTTTATAAGAGTATCTCCATCTATTTCAACACTCTTGTTGATTATTATGTATTATTTGGATTATTATTCCATTTTATCATCTACCATATTTAATTTAATGGTTTATGATTATTTTTTCTATTGATTTTCTATCTTAAAACCATTCATCAGTTTACTTTGAATGGTTAGTGTTTTTGCTTAATGTTCGGGGAAAGCTATTTACATTTCATATATTAGTTTAAATATGAATCTTTATGTTGATTGTGTTTATCCCCATTCATACAAGGAATTAATTGGACATATTAAGTGTCAGTTGGGGCCCTCTATATCCCCTCGGTGCATCGGTAGGTCTCATGAGACAAACTACGGTCTTGGCACAAGGCCTTGACAAAATGATTATTTATGGTCTTGGCACGAGGCCTTGACGGTATGGATATGTTGTCCCGCATTATTCATTCCCTCATTATGAATATAGTATTGATGGTTCATGTGGTTATTCGACTAGTATAATACCCATTATTATGTTATGTTATGGCATTATTTACTCAGCTCATATTTTTGTCATATTATGTTCAAGTTTATTTCTAAAGGCATGTGTTTTCAATTATTCACCGTGTCTAATGTTTATGTTATCTTCCACTGTATTGATTACCCTTACTGATCATTTGATCTCACTCCTTTATTATGTTTCATTTCCATAGGGAAATAATAATTCTATTATTAATGACATGCTAAAATAACTTAGGAGTTATGGAAGTTGTCTAAGGAGTTTCTATGTTGTTTTTTATTTCAATTTGTAATGATGAACTTATGTATGTATCTTATTTCCAATAATACTAAACTAATCGGTCCTTTGGGATGCTTATTCCTTATTTTTATGACAATGTAACCAATAAGGCACCGGCTCCGGGCAACTGGGGTCGGGTCCTTACAGTTGGTATCAGAGAAAATTTAGTAGAATACTTGGAAACTAGATTTAGAAAACGTAGAATTAGGGAAGAGTTCCTAAGTTAGTCTTTGAGGATATACATACAATAACATCCTGGTATTTTGGTAATGAATAGATTATGTGGATCTTTCAAGCAATACATCTCTGTCTGGATACGAGTAGGTAGAGGTGGCTCTAGCATAGATGTATCTAGGGGTAAAACCCGAAAACACCACTTTGAGATAGACTCGAACCGGAACCGGTGCACGATAACGGGTCTTGCTGCACTCTTGGTTACGACACTCCCAGGTGATATGCTTAGGATAATTCACATTTTATTTACAAGCTATTATGAAGGATTGAAATGTAAAATTTTACTCAAAGAAACCCTTTTTGTGAATATGGTATTAGTCATGCGTAGGATCTCAATTTTTTATAAGTATTTTGTTAAGTTAAGATTATACATTATGATTCATAACCTAATCTAGTGTATTCCATTATTTAGAGATGGATCCTAGTGGAAGGAATGGAAACCACATGAATGCACGTATCCCCTGTAGGGATTTCCCTTTGATGCAAGATAATGATGTTGGATCTAGTGATGAGCAACTCATAACTATAATGGGACAACTTACTCAGGTTATGAATAATAACCTTACTCGTATGGAGCATCCAGATCCACCACATGGAAGATCTATGTTAGATCGCTTTATGCAACAACAAACTCCATCATTCAATGGGACTACAAACCTGTTTGTAGCAAAGCAGTGGATATGTTCCCCTGAGAAGATATTTCTTGCTTTGGGATGTAACGAAAGAGAGAAGTTTTTCATAGAAGTTTATCATCTAACAGGTCATGTGGATTAGTTATGGTATTTAATCCAAAACACAAAGGAGGATGAAGAAATAGAAGATATGGAATGGAGGGATTTTAAGGAAATCTTCTTAGAAAAATATTTCCCTCATGAACAGCGAGTATATATGGAGAGGTAATTCTTGAATTTGAGGCAGAAGGAGGATGAAAATGTTTCCAAGTATGAATATAACTTTACAAGGCCGGCAAGGCATGCTTCGGACTATATACGTAATCCAAGGAGAAAAATTGATCAATTCTTTGATGGTTTAAAAACATTCCTCTAAAGGGCTCTTGTCTCCCAAATATTTGAATCATATGAAGATATAGTCTCAAGTGCTATCAAGACATAAAATGAATTCTCTAAGTCTTATGAATTTAAAGGAAATCAATAGAATAAGAGGGCTACTGAAAACTATGGGAAAGGAAATATGAAAATGGGTAATAAGGGAAGAGTTGAATTTCCATTATGCATTAACTGTGGGAAGAAACACCCTGGCACTTGCCTGAAGGGAATGGGAGTATGTTACAAGTGTAGAGAAAAAGACCACCTATCTCAGGATTGTAAGGGGAAGAAAGAAGCTACCATTGTTCTGTACTATAATTGCAGGGAGATGGGACATTATGAAAATTAATGTCCTAAGCATCAGGTAAATGTTCCCCAAAGAAGGCCAAGGGAGAAAGGCCAAGATTATGCGGTCACAACTGCATAGGTTGAAGTTCCTAATGAATTAGTGGTTGGTACATTGATTGTTTCATCCAACTTAGACAATACTTTATTTGATTCTGGATCGTCGCATTTATTTATATCTTCCCAATTTGCCAAGAAAATTAGATATGTTTAATTTTATTTAATAAAGGAGTTATTAGTCAAAACTCTTAGTGGATGTATCATTGCAACAAAGGCGCGTCGATTAGTCCCCCTCGTGGCACATAAATGTGATTTAGTTTCTAACCTTATCATCATACCAATGGTTGACTATGATATAATTCTCAGTATGGATTGGCTATCAAATTATGATGTGAAGATCTATTGCAATAATAAGGAAGTTTCAATTTTCGAGAATGGTGTAGAATCTCTTATTTTTATAGCAGAAACCTCACCATGTGATTCTCATCTAGATCCACCCCTAGTATCTCTACTGAATTCAATTATTGGGGAGGAAGGGAATTAAATAAATATAGGTGAGGAGAATAATTTACAGATAGAGGGTGCACCTATTGTGAAAGAATATGTTGACGTCTTTCCAGAGGATTTATATGGACATCCTATAGAGCAAGAAATTGAGTTTTCCATTGACTTAATTCCTGGTTCAAGGCCCATATCAAAGACCCCTTATAGAATGTCCATTGTGGAGTTAGTGGAACTAAAGAAACAACTATAGGAATTGAGTGATAAAGGATTTATTTTCCCTAGCGTTTCTCCATGGGGAGCCCCTATCCTCTTTGTCAAGAATAAAGATGGATCCATGAGGTTGTACATTGATTATAGAGAAATCAATGATATTAAAATAAAGAATAAGTATCCTCTTCCACGAATTGATGATTTATTTGATCAACTTCATGGAGCCCAATATTTTTCTAAGATTGATCTTCGATCTGGATATCATCAGTTTCTTGTGAGGAAGGAAGACATTCCAAAAACAACATTTCAAACCAGGTACGGGCATTATGAGTTTACAGTAATGCCTTTTGGAATAACTAATGCACCATCTATCTTCATGGATCTAATGAATAGAGTTTTCTAGGTTTATCTTGATAACTTTTTAGAGGTGTTTATTGATGATATCTTGATATACTATAAAAGCTATGAAGATCATAAAAATCACTTGTGCACTATTCTGAAGACACTTAGAAGAAATAAATTATATGGGAAGTTTAGAAAGTGTAATTTTTGGCTCCAATCAGTTGCCTTTCTGGGCCAAATTGTCTCTAAGGATGGAATATTTGTAGATCCTGTGAAGAAAAAGGTTTTTCAAGAATGGCCTACTCCAACAAATGTAACTGAGGTATGTAGTTTTATTGGTTTAGCAGGTTATTATCAGCGTTTCTTTCAGAACATCACTCGTTTACCCAACCTAGTGACCAAGATCACAAGAAAAGGGGTTAATTTCGTATGGACAAAGGAATGTAAAGAATGTTTTGAAGAATTAAAGATGAGGTTAGTGAACGCTCTGATCCTAACCCTACCATCATGGAATGATGGGTTTGTTATCTATAGCAATGCATCAAAGAAATGACTTGGTTGTGTCCTTATTCAAAATGATCAAGTGATTGCCTATGCATCTAGACATCTAAAAATTCATGAAAAAAACAATCCAAATAATGATATTGAGTTAGCAGTGGTAATCTTTTCTCTGAATATTTGGAAACATTACCTCTATGGAAAAAAATGTGAGATATATACAGATCATAAGAGTTTGAAATATATATTCTCACAGAAAGAACTCAACATGAGTCAAAGGAGATGGATTTATCTACTCAAAGACTATGATTTCACAATACACTACCACCCAGTGAAGGAAAATAAGGTATCATATTCTTTGAATAGAATGGATAATAGGTTTCTGAACAAGATGAGAGTTGAAAGGGATTCTTTGTTCATGGATCTAGTAAAGATGGATATGGGAATTATCAAGGAAGGTACCACATCACTACTTTTTCAGATAGTTTCCAAACCTTCTTTACTAGAGAGGATAAAAAACTCTCAAGCAGATGATGAGGAATTTCAAAAGAAATTTAATGCTATAAATGATGGTAAGTTGACTCACTTTGTATGTGAAGGTGGAATTTTAAAATTTGGGAAGAGGCTTTGTGTTCCTGCTATTCCTGAGCTAAAGAAGGAACTATTGGATGATGCACATAGCTCTAATTTCTCTATACACCCTGGTAGCACAAAGAAGTATCGAGATCTCCAAGAAAACTTTTGGTGGGACAATATGAAAAGAGAGATTACTGAATATACATCAAAGTGCCTGGTATGTCAATAAGTGAAGGCTGAGAGGAAAAAGTCTAAGGGGATGATGAAACCACTACCCATACCAACATGGAAGTGGGAGAAAATTACCATGGACTTTGTCACTGGACTTCCAAGGATATCCAAAGGAAAAATTGCTATATGGGTTGTTGTGGATTGTCTTATAAAGACAGATCACTTTATCGTGATTTCATAAGACTTCTCATTGGATCAACTTGCATGGATTTACATTAAAGAAGTGGTAAGGCTGCATGGAGTACCACTATCTATTGTATCCGACTGTGATCCTAGATTCACCTTGAAGTTTTGGAAAAGTCTCCAACATGCTCTAAGCACTGAACTGAACTTCAGTACGTCCTATCATCCTCAAACTGATTTCCAATCTGAGGGGAATATTCAGACACTAGAAGACATGTTGAGAGCATGTTCTATGGAATTCAAAGGAGGATGGGACCAACATCTTCCACTGGTTGAATTCTCCTACAACAAAAGTTTCCCCTCGATCATCTGAATGGCACCATATGAAGCCCTTTATGGGAAAAGGTGCATAACACCGGCATGTTGGGATGAAGTCGGTGAGTGTAAGATGCTAGGACCTGAAATGGTTGAAGAAATAGTAGAGAAGGTGAAAACATTCAACAGCATATCAAGGCATCCCAAAGTTGATAGAAGAGTTATGCGGATAACCATCGACGAGACCTTGAATTCAAAGTTGGAGACCTGGTATTTCTATGCATATCTCCATGGAATAAGTTCATGAGATTTGGGAAGAAAGGAAATCTAAGTCCCAGGTATATTGGCCCCTTTGAGATCCTTGATCGAGTCGGAGCTGTGGCCTATCGACTGAAACTTCCACCTACCATGTTGAAAGTGCATGATGTCTTTCATGTATCCCTCTTAAGGAAGTACATACTAGACCCTTCACATGTACTCTCTTCAGTGATGGTATAGTTTGAGGATGATCTTTCCTATGAGGAGAAGCCAGTGAGAATCTTGGATCATAGAGACAAACTTCTATGCAGAAAGACTACTCATCTGGTCAAGGTACTATGGCCAAACCATAAGTATGAAGAGGAAACATGGGAACTGGAGGAAGCAATAAAGGAAAAGTACCCCTACCTGTTTTTGGCCTAGATTGTAAAATGAAATTTTGAGGATGAAATTTTTGTAAGGAGGGGAGAATGTAACACCCCAAGATTTTGAAAATAAATATTGAATTCATTTTATAATCTATCCATTAAACACAACTTTTCCTCTACTGTGTTTGGAATTTCGAATAACGGTCATCTAGAGTTGTGACCAATAAGTCATTTGGAGTCTGTTATAACAAACTTAATTTTTGGTGAATAGTAATATACCCTTATGAATAGTAATATGACCCTTATGAATAGTAAATAATGATATTATTTTATTTTCTTAATATAATAAGATAATGAGATCTTAATTGATTTTTCAATGTGATATAAAACTAATTATACCTTGAAATTGTTATTTTTCAAATTAACTATGATTTTATTTAAAATTAAATTAATAATATTTAGAAAATTATTTTTGAAAAATGGATTTAATTTTTCAATTCTACACGTCGAAAAATGGTAGGGGTGAATTTTTTGGGTTTTTCTAAAATACTTGAATTTTTTGTGAATAGTAAAAAATACAGTTTTGAGTTTTCGGTAGTTTAATGGAATCATAATGACATAATAATTAAAATAAAAGGCTGGTAGATTTTTTTATAGTGAAATATGACATGAGGTGTCTCAAGTGGCTAAAACCATGGTCAAATACCATGGTCAAGCCCATGGTTTGGCAAAAACCACTAATGAGGTGTCCCTTTGAAATTATTAAAACACTCCATCTCTTTTTCTATAAATACCCACTCATCCATTCATTTTCATTCATTAAAAATACCTCATCCTAGAATCTATGGTGGTTTTACCTCTCTAGGAGTCCTCCCAAGGTGTCCTTAATCCCCCAAGGTCCCAACATTCACGTTCTAGGAGTTACTCTACAAGGTATGGGAATCCTTCACCCTCCTCTTTTAGTTGATACTTATTTTATGTTATCTCTTTGAATTTCCATTATAATATGTTGAGTTTTGATTTTATGTATTCTTATTACTGTAATTTTGATTTCAATATGATTAGGTACCCTTTTTCTCTCATCATTTCATTTTATAAAATTTTAAGCGATGATGTTAGGCTGCTGAATTTTCATAAGGGATCTCTCACCTTTTCTCTTATTTTCAAGATCATCTCTTTTCTTTTTCTCTCCTCACATCCTCTATCCAAATGACCATGATAAACTCCAATATCATCTATATACTGGAATAATATCATGTTAATGGAAGAACTATCATCAATATTCTTACTCCCTCCCTTTTATTTTTATAAATGAAATCAATATCCATGAGGTTCCAATTTATAACCTTCGTGGACGACGAAGTTTCGTTATTCAATTTCTCCTTCATTACTGGTCATAAAACCATTTTAATGGATAAAACAGACTATAATAAATGTATCATAACATAATTAATATTCAGGAAACATTATATGTACATATTATTAAATCATATGATAAAACTAGTTCATAATAATCCAAATACCGCCAAATAATCGAAGGGGTTTTCATATAATGAATCATCCTCATTCCATGTAACAATATGATGGAAATGACCATTAACAATTCTGGATGTTCATAAATAATATTTAATTTTAATTCTGGGGATTTACAACCATTCCAAATGAACTTCATTACTTAAATAAAATTGAACCGATTATGAAAATCAAGAAAACAAACACTCCGGAATGATGGAATTCAATATAATAACTTATAAAAAATAACATAAATGAACTAAATAGAATTATGATAAACTAAATAAATTTCTATTAGGTTCTGAAACAAGTTATTTATATGTAAAATTTCATATTCTAGTACCTTAATTTCAAGAGTGTAACACATTCGGACTTAAGGTAAGGGTTTTTCCACCCGAACTTCCATTTCCATTCGGGTTATTTTCATTGTCTAAATTACCTCAATGAAATTCTTATGTATTATTATATACTCAACATAAATTCCATGTGAGTGTTATATATATGTACAAAAACCAGAATAATTATTTATTTTATGGTTAGTTACCTGTTTTAAAAGGATCTTTCAAATTGTTTCCAAAATACAAGCCCGGTCCAAGGGAATTTCCCTAATTCTTACCTATTTTAAGGGTCACTCTATAATTTGTTTTTTGAAACCATTATATCTATAAAATCACTCATTTTATTATGAAAATAATACCTTACTTTACTTTTGGTTTTATACAAATATTTTTTCAAAAGAACTTTTCTTTTCAAAGTAAAAGAGTATTTATTTCAAGAATTACTCGAAGATTTGATAAGAGTATCTCCCTCTATTTTAACACTCTTGTTAATTATTATGTATTATTTGGATTATTATTCCATTTTATCATATACCATATTTAATTTAATGGTTTATTATTATTTTTTCTATTGATTTTCTATCTTAAAACAATTCATCGGTTTACTTTGAATGGTTAGTGTTTTTGTTTAATGTTCAGGGAAAGCTATTTACATTTCAAATTAGTTTCAATATGAATGTGTATGTTGATTATGTTTATACCCATTAATATGAGGAATGAATTGGACATATTAAGTGTCGGGTGGGGCCCACTATATCCCCTGGTGCATCGGTAGGTCTCATGAGACAAACTACCGTCTTGGCACAAGGCCTTGACAAAATGATTATTTATGGTCTTGGCACAAGGCCTTGATGGTATGGATATGTTGCCCCGCATTATGCATTATCTAATTATTAATATAGTATTGATGTTTCATGTGGTTATTCTACTAGTAGAATACCCATGATTATGTTATGTTATGTCAATATTTACTCAGATCATATTTTTTCCACATTATGTTCAAGTTTATTTCTAAAGGTGTGTGATTTCAATTATTCACCATGTATAATTTTTATGTTATCTCTCGTTGTATTGCTTACCCTTACTGAGAATTTGAGATCACCCCTCTATTATGTTTCATTTCCACAAGGAAAGAATAATTCTACTATGAATGACATTCTGAAATAACCTAGGAGTTATGGAAGTTGTCTAAGGAGTTTCTATGTTGTTTTTCATTTCAAGTTGTAATGATAAACTTATGTATGTATCTTGTTTCCAATAATACTAAACTACTCGGTCCTTTGGGATTCTTATTCCTTTTTTGTATTCCAATGTAACCAATAAGGCATCGGCTCTGGGAAACTGGGGTTGGGTCCTTACAAGGTAGATATTTTAGTTCCATTTGAGTCTAGTGATATACCTTCTTCCTCAAAATTGGGGTCTCGAAAGTTTCCTTCCTAGATTTATCAAAGACTCTATATTTTTCTTTGATGATAAATGTTTTCAAGGGATTTTTTGTGAAATGGGTAGTAGTAATAATGATGAATCCATGAATCTATTGGTCCCTTAAATGTAGAGTATGAATCTTGATGTGATGATGTTTTGGATTCATGAAAGTGGTGCCAAATAAATAATAGTGGGAGATTTTCAGGATTTAATTGAGAATTGTTGTTGGTATTGAATTTATTGGAAATGTGTTAGTTTGAATTTATTGTATATAGGTTAGTATTGGATTTATTAGTAACATGTTGGTGATGGATTTATTGTAAAAAATGTAATAAAACTATGTTTCTAATCATGGATAGTGATAAATTTGTTTTCAACATATGTTGATTATTGGTGTTGGATTTATTATTAACACATTATTGGTTATTGGATATTGTTTTGGAAGTAGATGTCTGGAATGATATATGGTTGTTATGAAAGTTATTATAAAATAAGTATTTTATATTTTTTGGAAGTTATTATATAAGAGGGGATGAAGATGTTCAAAAGAATAATTCTATAATTTTGATAATACAGTTGAGTTGGATGGAGTTAATTTGATAAATTTTAGAAGTTGTAGAAAATACCATGGAATGAGTAAGTGTTACATGATGAGTAGTGTTCCTAGAAAATGACAAATGCATATTAATTCTAATATATATAAAATTATGCAGGCCACATTTTAAATGAAGTGGAAAAGTATGGACAACCTTATAGTGATACATGAAGGTCACATGCACCAATGTGTAAGGTACTTAGAAAAGATAATATGATTTCATAGAGAATGCTGATGGAGTTTTGGATAGTTTTGGGAAGCAATTATAGAAATTCTATATATATGATATAAGTAACATCCTAACACTCTAATTCACTCTGATAAGTCTACATCATTCTATGGTTGGTTTCACAAGGAATAATTCATACCATTTAGAGGTACCCATGAGAATTAATATCCAAGATGTTTTGAAGGTGACTAGTTGATCACACTATGGGATATGGAATATCAATATTCGTGAACTTTTTACTGTGAATATAGATAATTCTGTTTATATATAAAAAAAATTCTTTTAATGGTAATAATTTCCACACTATGAGGGGAATGTGTAAGAGTTATTCATGTCAAGGGGATTTTATACATTTTTTGAAGTGGCTTAGGAAGACCTTGGAGGTTCTACCATCTTCCTTCTCAATACCTTTTTAATCCAATCAATAATTTATAGTATATGTTTCTCAAAAGATGTCTAAATAATACCATGTTTTCTTACTTTTCTAAGTGTATATGTCTGAATAAAACTTCATTATGATTTGTCACATGATTAAACCCATTAACTAAGTTACATACCATAATAACTCCCATCACCAAGTTCCCCTAACAACCCAAGCCCTGCTCTATAGGTTGACATCACTGATTCATTCTTGATCTCCTTTAATCAATACCCTTACATGAGTATCTATCATCTACCAGTGAAACTCATCCACTTATGAGCACACACAGAACCAACCACCTCTACCTATGGTTTAGGTTCACCTACACACCCCTCCTAATGTGCACCAATAAATTCCATCACTACTAAAACATAAGCATGAACATATCTCATTGTCAGCTGAATATTGACACTCACAATAATTTACAACAACTCCCATACATGATCACATCACTAAACCCAATGGAATAACTCATGGACACATCCATTTATAATAATGTTTTCAATATTAATCTATTTCCCTTCAAAGAAAATTAAATATAATTTTCACTTCAATGTTTTAAAAAGTTGTGAAAAGGTTTATATTTTCAGTTATATTTATTGTCTTAGTATTATTTTCCATATAGTGATATTTTAGTCACAATTTATATGTTATTATGATATGATTTATTTTGGAAAATGAGAATTATAATATTCTATGATTTCTAAAGTTTGTGTTATGTGAATTTTTTTGAATTATTTAAGAAAACAATTATTTTTCCATTTTAAGCATTCTTCCCACTCTTTCTCTTTTATCTCCCCCATCCCTCTTCTCTTCTCTATTTCCCATAGGTTTATCCTTCTCTCAGGAACTGAAATTCATTTTTCATTAGGATTTAGGGTTTGGGTTTTTTGAGTGTTTTCCATGGAAGGTAAAATGTTGTGTATTGGTTACCATTCGGTTTAAAGTATGTGTTTCTTTTCTCTTACTTTATTTTATAATTCATGGAATGTGTATACTTTATAAATTTATTTTCAATTAAAGTATAGTAATTCATAGGTTATTAGAAGAAATTATAAAAAAATTTCTTAAATTCTAGGCTTTTAATAAGGTATTTTTCATAAGAATTTCATGTACTATTTTTAAATTAGATTAATTATCATGAAAATCATATTTGAAAAGGTTAATAGGGTCATTTAAATGTTTTTTATAGTAAATTTAGATCATATTCCTTTTTTGGTTTTTCAAATGAATTTTTCATGTGCTTGGAGAATGTTTTGGAAAGAAAAAGAGATTTTTTTCCAGTGCTTCCAAAATCATTGAAATGACGAGACTTTAAATAAGGGGAGTGAGACTCTGCATACTAAGTTGGTTTTCATGTGAAGAACTGTTTCTTCACTTTAAAAAGTAAATGGTTTATTTCTCATGTGACCCTCAATGATTTCCTCTATACTTGTTTCACGAATTATGGATTATTTATTATTTATATGATGGATGTATGATGTTAAAATGGAATGTTATATGTGTTGGTATTGGAGGTGAGGTGCGGGAAATTTTTTTGGTAATTATCTTGATTTATTTCTCACCTCCATGGTTGTTTTTTTATGGTAACTTGGGTGTCTATGTGGGAGGTATTGATCATGCTACCCTAGTTGGTATACACACTACTAGGGTCCCCTAGTTGTGTTTAAGACAAGCCTAGTGGGAAGGTTTCATTATGATGAGTTAAGTATGGTTTAATTGGGTGGATCATGTTATTGTTGGATGAAACATATATCATATATTGGTCTATGTAGTTATAGTTTCGTTTTGGATCATCACACACTATTACCTAGGCTATATCCAATGACATTTTGTTCCTTGATCGGTGGTTCAATATAGAGGATTAAATTATTATATTGATTGAATCCCCCTTATGGTTGTTTTACTAGTATAACTATTAATAATGGTTTTATTTACTATTATATTGTTCCTTGATCACATGGTTCCCTTATTCATTTTGAATTTATTTTTGCCAATTGATATGGGTTCTTTATGAGATAATGAGTATTTTATTTTCAAGTGGAAAACAAATTTATGTATTATGAGATGGGTAGTACCTATATTTCCCACCAATTAATTTGGTAGAATATCATATATCATGATATATAAAATTTATGTAAATAGGTTAATAAGTCTATAGGTTCAAAAATGGTGAGTGTGATTTTGTTAATATCTACTCATAATAATACATGTGAATAAGTTAGCAAGTTTCTATATTCATGGGTGAGTGTGATGGTTTTAATCTCTAATCGTAAATTTAAATGTGAATATGGTTTTTAGTATCTAGTGGGGGGTTGGAACACTGGAAAAGGATTTCACCCACCAATGATGGGTTGGCCAGTCCATAAGGTTGATTGGAGGAACACTAAAAACTACTGATCAGAGCTATATAGGGGGTGTCATGAGACATATAATGCTTGTTTCCATCAATTATTTGCATTCGATAGATATAGGGAAGCGACAAGTACATATAGTGATTTTGTTAGGGGTTCACTTTTAAAATGATTAAGGTGTTTTGAAATGTTTCTTAAAAAATTATATGTGTTCAAACTACACTTTTTTGGTTTTAAATTTCTTTAAAATGGTTTAAAAAATAATTGGGGTTTTGAGAAAGGATGTTTGGAAATAATTGGTTTATTTTAAAAAGGTTTTCTTATTTTAAAGAGGAATTTGTGTAAATGGCTGGTTTTTAATAGGATTTCAACTGTGGTTTTATAAATAGTTTTCAAATGAGATTTAAAGTCTATAACTTTTTTAGCCTTGGTTAATTTTTATATCAACATTTTATGTATTTATTTTGTTAAATATTAATATCACTGAATCAAATAGGATGGATATGAATAAAGAATGTATGGATGTCAATCATTTGACAAAAGAGTATAAAGATGTAGTGAAAGAGTTCATAAAGTTTTCAAAAGATCATGCATGTGATTCTTCTAAAATCCTTTGTCCATGTTTATGCTATTGTTATTCAAGACAAGTTATTTAAGAGGAGTTGGAAGAATACTTAATCTATCATGGAATAGATCGAAGTTATAAATGTTGGAATAAACATGAGGAAAAAATCAAATGTAGCTAGTGAATGGGTGACTTGCGGGTGAAGTAATTTCTGGGATGGAGGTCGTCATAATCAATATTACAGATCGGGAGTAGACCCACCTTTACATTTTGTATAACAGTTTGGAGTTTGACACATATGTTGAAACCCACAAATAAATTATTAGGCATTCGAATCCATTAAGTCCTGAAAAATAGATATCAAATAAATATAATCAATAGTTTATAGGATGGTTTCAGGACCATATTTTTAAGGAGTCAAATGAAAATCCAGACTCAATTTTAGAATGACTTTGATGACTAGATGGAGGACCAAGTGTGTACGTATTATCTTATAATTCTTATGTAATTAATGGTTATACATTCTATACTAATGAACATGATGAAGACAGTACCAGACAGAATAGTAGAGTTGCACTTGTGGCGAAAATGATGCATTTTTCTGGTGCTAAGGACAGAAATCCAATTTACACGAATATGTCATATTTTGGAATCATCAAAAAAATATGGGATTTGGATTATATGACATTCAAAGTGCTAATTTTTTAATGCAAGTGGGTTAATAACAGAAGTGATGTTAAAATAGATGAGTTGGGATTTGTGAAATCTGATTTCAGTAAGGAATGGTACAAAGATAAACTATTTATAATGACATCACAGGCATTACAAGTATTTTATATTCCAGATCTTGCAAACCAAAACTAATCAATTTTTTTGTTATCGACCAAAACCACTGAAGAGTCGGATGACAATTCAATAGAGGATGGCCCTTTTATTGGGATGTCATAATCATTTCATAGTGGTCCCAGTGTAGATAGTGGTTTTTATGTCAGAGGAGACCACAATAAAGGGATTTGGATGGTCGATAGAGGGGTCAAATCTCTTCAACAATTAAAAAAAGAGTTCAATAATCAGGTTATATTTTTTTCTACTATACATCATGTTACTTTATGTTAATATCTATTCACTATTTATTTTATGTTATCTAAATTAAATGTTAAACCACTTTTCCAGATAATGACTTCTGCACGTGATGATGGTCTCAATCCCCAAGTACAACAGGTTTCTCAACCTACTACTGCTCATAGTGTAGACGAACAACAGGTTTCTCAACCTATTACCTTATGTTAATATCTGTTCATTTCTTCTTTTATGTTATCTAAATTAAATGTAAAACTACTTTTCTAGGTAATGACTTCTACATGTGATGATGCTTCTAATCCCCAGACACAATAGGTTTCTCAACCTGCTGATGCTCATAGTGTAGACAAACAACAAGTTTCTCAACCTATTGGTTTATGTTAATATATGTTCATTATTGATTTTATGTTATCTAAATTAAATGTTAAACAAATTTTTCAGATAGTGAATTTTTCACGTGATGATGCTCCCAATCCCCAGGCACAACAGGTTTCTCAACCTGTTGTTGCTCGCAGTGTAGACGAATAATAGGTTTCTCAACCTGTTGTTGCTCCCAATGCAAAGGTGCAACCACCATCTACACATGCTAATACTAGCCCTCCAGAGCTGGAGGAACATATTCATGATGGTGGATCTGAGGAAATGAAAGGTGATGAAACGCCGACGACATAGAAAAAACATGAGCGTCATATTTTGACGGTATTATAAAAAATCATTAAGGCTAAAGAGAGAGGTATCAAATACAAGATTGGATTGAATAAGTGGGGACAACATGTTAACCCCAACAAGTCCATGTTCAGTAGTTACATTGGAATCATCACTCAGCAACATGTGGATATTGATGTAACTTCATGGCACCATGTTGCGGTGGAGATTAATACACTTATGTGGGGAGATATTACGGTAACATTATGATATCATTTTTTTTAATTTACTAAAAATTAAATAATTAAACGTTCACTTACACTTCATCAACTCTTACAGAGTGCATTTATAGTATATGAATCTCATAATGTATATGTCTTAAGGGTTTCTAGAAGGATTCATAGTGGTTTTAGAAAACTTTTAATGAAATATCATCTTAAAGATGCTGAAGGTAAAATAAAACTACACCCACCTCTTATTTATGCACACCTGATAACCCAAGCATCATGGAATGTGTTTACTGGATGTCATGTGAAGCAGTCTTTTTAGGTACATTGGGTCTGGTAATATGTTATTTGACGGTATATGTATTCATCACTTTTATTGATAGTGGTTTATTTATGAAACAATAACTGAGTGCTGAAAATAAACAACAGACATCAAAACCAACGTACCCCTACCATAAAGCAAGGATGGGGTACGAATCCCTTGAAAAAAATTTGGTACGTATTTTAAATCTACCATAATACTTATTTGTGACATAAAACAACACAATAACTATGTTCTTTTGTTTATATATAGCTTGAAGAGTCCAAATCCGCATCCACTTCCATCCCACACCATGTTCTATGGAAGGAGGCGTGTGTAACTAAAGATGGAAAACTAATAGATGAAAACACACAAAAAGTGTGGTGAACATGTGTAAGTATGATATAATAAAAATTTGTTTTTCTTGAAATTGTTATTACATAACAATGATTACTTATTTTCCTAAATTTTTTTATGAAATATTCACAAGAATCAACAACACCCACACTAAATACAGACATACTTTCAGTGGCCTTGAAGCAGCCAGAAAAGTATGGTCGCATCAGAGGTGCGGGTTTTGGGGAGACACCCCGAACATATTTTGAGAAAAAAACAAGCAGAGGATCAAACCTTGGAAATGAAAAAGATGAGATAAACATTATCTATGTATCAAGAATAATTACAATACCAGAGAGAGTTGATAACAAGTTTGATGGGGGGAATCAAAGAGAAGAAACAACTTAAGAAAAACCCATGCGTGAAGATCCCACCCCACCCCCACCAGTTTTGAGGTGAGTCATTCCCCTAAAAAATAATTCTTAACTGAGGTAGTCAATTTTCTAATAATTTTTTCTATGAAATGTGAATCATATAGAATCTAAACACTGATACCTTTCCTATATTGATATTATATAGGGTGAAAATTACTATGATTTATATCTATTAACACCCACTCATCACCTTGTAGCAAGGGATATAGTGTTCAATATCTAGAATGACATGCTACATAATAGACCACTTATGAAAGATTATGTTAGAGTGTCAATTACTATAGACCTAGAGCTAAGTGTCGAGCTACCTATTCCAATTGATGATGTAGATATTCATACGGTAGAACAAGCTCTAGGAACATTCATCGCATGGACGTCACATCTTGTAAAAAAACATGGCAGCAATGAGGTATTCATTTCCAATTTAATTTTCAAGCTAAACCTTAAACATTTAATTAAAAAAGGTCTGAACTGATGAAATTATTACAGACGTACAAAGGGAAGGGGTTGAAATTAAATACCGGTTCAAAACCATCTCAAGGATCAACCAACTGATCAAAACAATCTACCCAAAGCTCCTTAACCCCCCCCCCCCCCCGCACCCTCACACCCTATTCTATATCCACATTAATTATCATTAAAGGCTCATGTGAATACAAAGTTGAAAGATAGTGGTAATCACATAACTTATTTTGAAGAAAATATGTATTGGGGGAAGATCCAGACTTCATTGCTATTGAGATTACAACCGAAATCCTCAACTATGATTGGTTAAGCGGCTCATTAGTAAATGTTTACATGAGGTATGTTTTCATGATTTGATTTTACAAAAGATGATATACTGTGATAATTATGACTAAATACATTTCATATTTTTCACATGTGTATATATGAAAAATAATTGAAGGGATTTCTCCATGAAAAAAAATTTGGACTCGTTAGTCCTCGCATCACCTCTACAGAACAAGAAGGCATAACTTCCATGAAACAAGGTGAAATAGTGGCAGGACTGCTCAAATAGTTTAACAGAAAAATTATGGATGACAAACTCTTCTTAATACCAATGATGCAGGGTTAAAACTCTATAATTTAATCATATCAAATATATTTTAATTTATTTCATTACTTATTCGTTTTTGTGTTCTTAGGTAGTATTTGATGCTCATTGTAGTCAATTTGGATACTCCAAAAATTTATTTTCTGGATTCAATGCATGGATATCCAACAAACCAACCACAAATTATGGAATTTGTCAATTTTTAATACACAACATCCAATATTTTAGAACTAAAAATTCAGTTATATAATTTATATTATATTTTAATGAGGATTCTATTATTATAGGTAGGTGAATGAATATATTCTACATCATAGAGTGAGGCCAGGGGAAAAGGACAAGAAACCTAAAAAGTACTACAAATGGATACAAATTAGGGTATATATAATAATATTTCACTATCCGAACACAAATAAAAAATACTTATTTTTTCAATGTTTATGCAGTGCCCAAAACAAACAAACGATGAAGACTGTGGTTATTATGTTTATAAATTTATGAAAGAGATCATATTCCATGAACAAACTAGCATCCCTAAAAATATATTTTCGAATATAATTGTTATTTCATTTAAAATACTTATTAATCCTTTGTGTATTTATATTTTTTCAGTATTACCATGACTGCCAAAAAATAGTCATATTCACAAGAAGATATAGATATTCTTAGAAACGAATGGGCAATGTAACAGCCCAAGATTTTATAAAAAAAATATTCTTTTTAATTTTATTAAAGTCTTGTGTTGTACGCTACACCAAAAGGAGATTGCACAACACGCATCCTTGACTTGCCTTGAATTACACGCAATCACGACCTTCCTCGATAGCGTGTGTAATACGCAATACCGAGTTTCACTAAACAACGATATGCTATTAAAATATTATTAAAACTAGCCGTTATGAATAGTAATAACCACTTTTTAAAAATCTGTAAATCTTATTTTTCAAAATGAACTTCATTTTTGGATTCGGAGTATCGAATTTAGCCTAAGGTGAAATTTTGGTACTTTTCGGATAACTTTCATATTCTGATGAATAGTGAAAATTACTAAATTATAATTAAAAACAACTTTTTTAATCGAAATAATTAATAGTGATAAATTATTAATTTGAGTGGTTTTAAAGTATATTTAGAATATATTTTTACAATTTAATACAATGTTGGTCATTGGATGTAATTTCACATTTAAACTAGACATAAACAAGTGTCAATCATTTGATAGATACTGTTTCTTAAAAACACGCTATTTGTTTTAACAGCGGGATTTAATTATAAAATTAATTAATTCAACTTTTATGTTATGAATTTGGTAAAATAGACTTCATTTTTGAATTTGGAATATGAAATATAGCTTGGGATGAAATTTTGGCATTGTTCTGAAAAACATCAATTTTTGATGAATAGTGAAACCACTAAGTGGTAGGTTAAAAACTGAATTTTGCATAAAACTTAATTTTACCGCTTCTGTGAATGGAATTTCGAAAATCCGAGAGACACGGTTAATATCAAGGACTAAAATGTGGTTCAATGAGATGAAAATAATTTTTGGTGAATAGTAACTTTTTACTTTTTTTTACCACGGTTAAAGGTAAATAGGGTAATTAAGGGTAAAAATGATATTAATATTACCCTAACACATGTCCTAATCCTATTGGACAAGTGTATTTCGACCAAAAACAAACTTAGGAATAAAATATGACCATTTAGGCCCACTTGGGTGAGATTAGGACATTTATTATTAATTTATTTAAAGAATGGTTAAAAGAGTTAAAATCAAAGTTTATTTACTAAAACATTTTTAATATGGGGTTATACATAAGATAAATTTGACTATAAATATTCATTAGAAATCTAAAAAGATTTCCTACATGATGGTATTTTATTTTTAATTTTTAGACATCAAATAAGTTAATTTATTTATGACACAAAGATGATGCAGTAATTATCTTATTAATGAAATATTGACATAATTGATGTTATAAACACCAAACTAAATATAATTTGAGACTTTTTATGAATTCCACTAATTTTATAGGTTACTATGATATATTAGTGTTGATTTAATCAACTTGGTTCGAACATATAAATCTGTTATGACTTTCAAAAAAATCATATATCAAATAGTGTCAAAATTGACACAAAATAGTTTTTAAATCAAATATTATATTATTAATTGTTAGTTTATTCCTAAAAATCTAAGGTTCGGCAAAATGACTTAGATAAGGATATATATATTAATAATAAACAATTTGGGGTTCTTTTGGCATTTTATAGTAAGTGTATTAACCATATAGTGAAAGAAAACAAAAAGACACGGTAAAAGTTAAATTATTTAACTTAGAGTTAAATCTAATTGATAAGGTTAAAATAATACCCTAAACTTGTCTAAATCTTATTGGTTGATAGGATTTCGACCCAACCCCACTTTATCTTCGAAATAAGACCCTTTGGAACCATTATAAACCGATTTTTACATTAATATAAAATAATATTTTGAGGTATTCCTAAGGTGCCCCTCTCCTCCCTTATAAAAGGACACCTCCTCCCCCTCCTCCTCACACCAATTTTAGCACTCAAGCTCGGCCAACCCCTGCCAAAATCTCTTCTCCACTTCCCTAAAAACATCCTAGAGGTTCTGGTCTTCCTCAAAGACCAATTTTAGTGCCCTAAGAGGAGGTCTCAAAGAGGCACTTCAAAGAAGAGGTAATTACCGTTACCAATTCTTTCATCTTTATTTCTTCTTCCACTTCTTATTAGGTTGTTTCATTATGAAGTAATAACATCAGTATCACTAATATACCGATATGTTATTATAAGTATGAAACAACCCTATTTCACCATCTATCCATCCTACGGAAAAAGAAATCACCGCGTGTGCGTACGTACGGAATACCGTCTCCACGCCGTGGTGTAATCTATTTTCCACCACCACCTTACATGGATGGGTATAATGGTGTAAAGAATAACTATACATAGTTATTACAACATCATATTTATTCTGATATATTGTATAATCCACTCCAATTCAATTCAATATTTATAGAAATGATATCATCGCTCGTGCGTACGTACGGACTACCGTCTCCACGATGCGATGAGATTCATTCTCCATGTTAACCATTTAAGAATGATTATAATGTATATATAAGAAATAATAATGAAATATATGACATTATAAAGCTACTGGATTTATGTATATATATACATATGTATGTCATCTACTTACTTCCATTTCAAGACAATAAGGAAAGGAAAACAGCGTTCATGCGTACGTACGGACTACCGTCTCCATGAACGGTGTTTTTCATTTTATTTATCTACCTATTATATATATATATATACTGAATATATATGATATATAAATCATATTTTATATTCTGGAAGTGAGTAAATCATGATATAAGTAATAATGATGTCAAGAACAACAAGTCAAAACACCTACGATAAATGAAACGATTTTACCCAAAACGCTTCTTTAACATGGAATTTACAAAAGAACGGGTAATATAATGTCATAAGTGAACCATATATGATATCATAACAATGAATATGATTCTTTAATAAGTCAATAACTTGATTTAAATCATTATACAGGAGGTTCGGACACTTACAAAGCAAGTCGGACCTAAGGTAAGGGAAATATCACAATCTCATTTTTATCCGAGATTGTTTATACTTTGGTATTTACTGGGGTGTATTTTATCATCCACATCCATGTTTCTTCAATATGTAATATTATTTCCATCCACCTACAATTGTTTAAATCCAATTTTACCCTTCGGTGAGTTTTTAGTAAAAGACATGAAAGGAATCTTTTGTCGTTTTTCATACGAGGTACTTTTTGACTTTTCCGACAAAAGTATGAAGAATGTTTTTTTTAACTTATACGGCACGAACGGATTTTTACGGTTTTATAAAGCTTTATTTTCATGAACCTTCCTCCAAAATATTTCATGACTATTTTCAATAAAATCTTTTTCTTTTAAAATTGCATGATGTTTTGTGAAAAGAAATTGATTTTGAAGAAAAAAGGATATTTTCCTCAAGAATTCAATTCAAGTGTTTTATCAAAATTATTTTTCATCTAAGATAATAAAGGGTTCTGTTTCTATCCATATTTTTACATTGATTTGACTATGTTGTGATGGAATTATGTTTATGAATTCCTTTATCTTATATGAATGGTTTTATGATGTCATGTTGTTTAAGAATCCCATTTTTATTACATGGGTTATGCAATGATGTATGCTTTATGATTTTGTGGCACACATAAGAAAGGATTCATTATGAGATGGGTGGGACCTATATCTCCCTCCAATGCATTGGGTAAAGATTTTATATCTCATGAGATAGACATGGCTGGAACGGAAGGTTATTTCGGTTCAGTGATACAGGACTGAAACGAGGAGTGAACTCGGTTCAGAAAGGGACTTTGTCCACTAAGATAGTCTTGGCAATGAGTCATGACTAACAAGAAATGATTTTCCATGATTATGTGTACATGCCACAAAGTTTCAAGTTTTATGTTATGATTATGAGGATCTCATTTTCACTTCTATGATTTATCCCATGTTATGATATTATGAGCTCTTTTGCAGGTTAAGATTTCCAAAAGCTATGTTCTTATGTATATGATGTGATTGATATTTCTTTTGTTTACCCTTACTGAGAATTTGAGCTCACCCTTTTATGTTTTCTTTTCCCCAGGATATAAAGAAAGGTTTTTAGGTAAAAAAAAGGGAAGATCTTTATGGGAGATATTGAAGATCTTTCACCACGATTAGAAGATTACGTTCCGAGTTTCCAAAGACACTAAACTATTACGATCCTTGTGTGTGTGTTTTTGTTATGTACTAAGTATTCCGCAAAAGTATTGTAAAGTCTATGTACGTCAGGCTTCGGGTCTCTACAGGCAACATACCTGGTGGAATAATGTACAAATATAGAATAAAGATGGAAAACTTCTCAAATAATTTTGACTTTAATAATCTTTTATGACTTATATTTATCTTTGTTTTATAGTAATGTTGTGATTTATATGGGCTAAACGCTCTGTTAAAAATTATGGTCGTTAGTGGTCCTTGTTTTCATACTAAATTAATTGCATGTTGATTGGTTTTTTAAAAGAAATTGGTGGTCCTCATTTACAGGGTATGTCTGTTGTTGATTGGACACAAAAGATAATGAGTATTCAGAAGGGTTTTCCCCATCCCTTGAGTTTTTTGTGACATCTTGAGACATAACAGGCACATAAGATTACTCCACTCTTCTCGTTTTCAACAACGATAAGGGTTTTTCTCCAAAAAACATTAATTCAATCTGCAACATTGGCAGTTCCCCTCTTTACTCGACCTGGTGAAGAACCAACTGTCATATTCTCATTTGGAGGTCCTGAATATATGATAGTTGGTTCTTCACTGGGTCGACTACAGATATGTTATTGAAGGAGGATGTTATTCCCTGTCAATTGTATAGGGATCAAAGATTATTCCATAATCCTCTTAAACTAAGTAGATTGAGCATATTGAGTAGGTCAGGACTCTTTTTTATGTTTCAGAGGCAAGGGTGTATTGATTTTCAGGAAGAAAATGCACTTGAAATTTTTTCTAATACTTTAGGACAATGATCCATGACTGATTTGTGATGTGTAGGAATCAACCTCACCTCAATCCAACACACAATGTTATCGGTATGACTCTAAATGTGTCTTTATTTAAAATTGACATTAATTCAAGTAAAAAAACACAACTGACATACTAAAAACTAAGGAAATGCATTATGATTGTTTTTATATTTTAGGAAAATGATCCATCAGTCATTTGTGATGTCTAGGAATCAACTACACCTCAATCTAATGCACGGTGTCACTGGTATGACTCCAAATGTGTGTTGTTGTTTAAAATTGACATTAATTCAAGTAAAAAAACAACTAACATACTGAAAACCAAGTAAAAATATTTAGATTGTTTTGATACATTAGTAAAATGATCCATAAGTCAGTTGTGACATGTAGAAATCAACCCCACCTCAATCTAACACATCGTGTGATCATTATGACTAAAAGTGTATGTTACGAGTTTAAAATAGACATTTTAGTTCAAAACATATCACTCACTAAAAACAAAACAAACACGATCTGATTGTCTTCCAAATTTAGGATATTAATTTTTAATTCCTTTATGGAATGTATCAAGCAGTCTCACATCAAACCAATACATGATGCGACCAATATGACTAAAATTGCATGTTTTCGGTTTGAAATGACATTTTAGTAAAAAAAACATAACTGACATACTAAAACTGAGAAAATACATTCCGATTGTTTAGATACTTTAAGAAAACAATCTATTATTAATTTTTGATGTATAGGAATCAACCACACATCTATATGATGCATAGTGTCATCAGTATGACTCCAAATGTGTCTTGCTATTTAAAATTTACATTAATTCAAGTAAAAAAACACTACTGACATACTGAAAACAGAGAAAACGCATTCATATTATTTTGATACTTTAGGATAATGATATACGATTTAGTTTTGATGTGTAGTAATAACACCACATCATTCCAATGAATGGTGTGACTGGTATTACTAAAATTGTCTGCTGTCAGTTTAAAATTGACATTTTAGTTCAAAAAGTGTCACTCACTTAAAACAAATCAAATGCGCTCCCATTATCTTCCAAATTAAGGATAGTGACATGTAAGTCATTTGGAACGTGTATGAAGCAGTCTCATGTCAAACTGATGCACGATGGGACCGGTATGACTCAAATTGCATGTTTTTGGTTTGAAATGACATTTTAGTAAAAAAACACAACTAACATACTGAAAACTAAGGATATGAATTTCGATTATTTTTATATTTTAGGAAAACAATCTATCAATCATTTTTTATGCTTAGTAATCAACCACACCTCAATCCTATGCACGGTATCACCAGTATGACTCTAAATGTGTCTTGTTATTTAAAATTGACATTAATTCAAGTAAAAAAACACAACTAACATACTGAAAACTGAGAAAATATATTCGGATTGTTTTGATACTTTAGGAAAACAATATATGAGTCAATTGTGACATGTAGTTTTCAACTCCACCTCAATCCGATTAATGGTGTGATCGATATAACTAAAAGTGCCCGCTATCAGTTTAAAATTGACATTTTAGTTCAAAAGGCGTCACTCACTAAAAACAAATAAAACGTGCTCCGATTGTATTCCAAATTAAGGAAAGTGATTCATAATTCCTTTGTGATGTGTATGAAGCAGTATCATGTCAAACTGATACATGATATAACCGGTATGACTCAAATTTTATGTTTTTAGTTTGAAATGACATTTTAGTAAAAAAACAAAACTGAAAAACTGAAAACCAAGGAAATGAATTCCAAATGTTTTGATACTTTAGGAAAATGATCTATCAGTCATTTGTGATGTGTAGGAATCAATTGTACCTCAATCTGATGCACAGTGTCACCGGTATGACTCCAAATGTGTCTTGTTATTTAAAATTGATATTAATTCAAGTAAAAAAACATAACTGACATACTGAAAACTGATCAAATGAATTCATATTGTTTTTTATATTTTAGGAAAACTATATATGAGTCATTTGTGATGTGTAGGAATCAACACCACCTCAATCCAATGAATAGTGTGATCAGTATGACTAAAAGTGTCCGATATTAGTTTAAAATTGACATTTTAGTTTAAAATGTGTCACTCGCTGAAAACAAATCAAACATGCTCCGATTATCTTCCAAATTAAGGAAAGTGATCCGTAAGTCCTTTTTAATGTGTATGAAGCAGTATCACATCAAACTGATGCACGATGCAACTCGTATGACTCAAATTGCATGTATTCAGTTTGAAATGACATTTTAGTAAAAAACACAACTAACATACTGAAAACCAAGGAAATGAATTATGATTGTTTTAATACATTAAGACAACAATATATCAATCATTTTTGACATGTAGGAATCAATTTGACGCACGGTGTCATCGGTATGAATCCAAATGTGTCTTGTTATTTAAAATTGACATTAATTCAAGTAAAAAACACAACTAACATATTGAAAACTGAGAAAAAACAATTTTATTGTTTTGATATTTTAGTAAAATTATACATGAGTAAGTTTTGATGTGTAGGAATCAACCCCACCTCAATTAGATGAACGGTGTGACTGGTATGACTAAAAGTGTCCGCTATCTGTTTAAAATTAACATTTTAGTTCAAAATGGGTCACTCACTGAAAACCAAGAAAACACACTCTGATTATCTTCCAAATTAAGGAAATTGATTCATAAGTCCTCTATGACATGTATGAAGCAGTCTCACATTAAACCAATTCACGATGTGATCGGTATGACTCAAATTGCATGTTTTCGGTTTGAAATGACATTTTAGTAAAAAAACACAACTAACATACTAAAAACTAAGGAAATGCATTCTGATTGTTTTGATACATTATAACAATGATCCATTAGTCATTTTTAACATGTAGGAATAATTCTCACCTCAATCCGACGCATGGTGTCACTGGTATGACTCCAAATGTGTCTTGTTATTTAAAATTGACATTAATTAAAGTAAAAAAACACAACTGACATATTGAAAATTGAGAAAACACATTCGGATTGTTTTGATATTTTAGAAAAATTATCCATGATTTAGTTGTGATGTGTAGGAATCAACTCCACCTCAATTTGACGAACAGTGTGACTGGTATGAGTAAAAGTGTCCTCTATCAGTTTAAAATTGACATTTTAGTTCAAAAATGAATCACTCACTGAAAACTAAGAAAATGCTCTTTGATTGTCTTCCAAATTAAATATAGTGATTTGTAATTCCTTTTTGATGTGTATAATGTATTCTCATGTCAAAACGATGCACAATGCAACTGGTATGACTCAAATTGCATGTTTTCAGTTTAAAATGACATTTTAGTAAAAAAACACAACTGACATACTGAAAACTAAGGAAATGCATTCCGATTGTTTTGATACTTTAGGACAATGATCCATCAGTCATTTGTGATGTGTAGGAATCAACCTCACCTAAATCTGATGCACAGTGTCACTGGTATGACTTCAAATGTGTCTTGTTATTTAAAATTGACATTAATTCAAGTAAAAAACACAATTGACATATTGAAAATTGAGAAAACTCATTTGGATTGTTTTGATATTTTAGGAAAATGATCCATGTGTCAGTTGTGACATGTAGGAATCAACCCCATCTCAATCTGACAAACAGTGTGACCGGTATGACTAAAAGTATCCACTATTAGTTTAAAATTGACATTTCAACTCAAAATGCGTCACTCATGGAAAACCAAGAAAGAACGCTCTGATTGTCTTCCAAATTAAGGAAAATAGTTCATAAGTACTTTGTGATGTGTATGAATCATTCTCACATAAAACCGATGCATGATGCGACCGGTATGAATCAAATTTCATGTTTTCAGTTTGAAATGACATTTTAGTAAAAAAAACAGAACTGACATATTGAAAACCAAGGAAATTCATTCCGATTTTTTTGATATTTTAGGACAACGATTCAATCATTTGTGATGTGTAGGAATCAACCCCACCTCAATACGACGCACGGTGTCACCGGTATGACTCCAAATATGTCATTTTTATTTAAAATTGACATTTTTTTAATGTATTCTTCATATTAATGTTTAATTTATTTCTTTATATTATTACTAACATAATATTTGTTTTCTTACATAGGTGGAACCTTTTTCTTGAGTTGGGATGATTTGGTCGGTGATTGTTACCATCAGAGGAAATTTTTTAGAGGGGGCCACAGACATCAAAATAGAAAAAAAATTAGCCATTTTTTGGATATTTGTAAATGTAATTTTATAAAACATTGTTCAAAATGTATATAGAAGTGTTTTTTTGGTATATACCATGAGTGAATATTTTTGTATTCATGATGTCAATTAAATTTATATAGCATTGTTTGACAAAATTTTGTGTGCACTGCTTTTTTTCATTATTTGCATCATGTATGTGATTTTTTTGTATATATATACTATGAGTGGTTATTTTTTAGCAGGTTTTTGCTAGTTTGTGTAGGTTATTTTTGCTGGTTTGATTATTTAGGTCATCTGTTTATTTTTTTTGCAGGTTGCTGGGTGTGCTGCTATATACACAGCACGTCAAGACAGGGAAGCCTTTATCACCTCTTCAATTAGCACTGATAAAGCCCCACCTTTATCAATGCTGGTTGAAGCGCTGATAAATGGGGACCTTATCAACGCTTCAAATAGCGTTGATAAAGGGGGGGCTTTATCAGTGATTTTCTGAGCACTAATAAAGGGTTTCCTTTATTAGTGCTTTTTTAGTGATGCTAAAGTGTACCCCCCCCCCCCTAATAGCAGCTCGATTAACAGTGCTTTTTTAGCGCTGATAAATATATGTTTTGTGGTAGTGATTGCATTAAAAATGGAAAACGATTATAGAATAGATAGATGAAGAAGGTGTATACCTATAAATGAATTGTAGAATCCTGAATTGAATAAAATGTTGACACAGCTCTGACGAACACCACCTAATCTTGTTCAAACAAATTCGAGAAGACATATAACTTTACCAAGGTATCACTACCACAGAATGGGGTAAGGGTAGCAGTATGTTTAATCAACACTAAGCAAAAAGCACTGATAAAGGGGGGTCTTTATCTGTGCTAGCAAAAAGCGCTGATAAATATACACTTTATCAGTGCTTTCTTTAGCGCTAATAAAGGAGAGATTTATCAGCGCTAAATTCAGTGCTGATAAAAGTTTTTAATAAAATATATTATTAATTTATATAAAATTATTATATTTATATTAAAAAATAATGTTTATTTGTATACATTAAATAAAAAACACATGTTTATAATTAATATATATTTTTTAATAATTCAAATTTACATATAATGTTTTAAAAAAAAGTGTTTCTAAGATTATAATTTAATATATATATATATATATATTTAAATAATTATAAGATTATAATAAATTTCATTAAATAATAAATATATTTATTAGATTTATTAGATTTATTAAATTTATTAGACTTATTACATTTATTAGATTTATTAGGTTTATTACATTCATTATATTCATTATATCTGTTATATTTATTATATATTTATTTTATTTATTTTATTTATTTTATTTATTTTATTTATTTTATTTTATTTATTTATTTTATTTATAATTAATATATTAATTAGATTTATTAGATTTATTAGATTTATTAGATTTATTAGATTTATTAGATTTAGTAGATTTATTAGATTTATTAGATTTATTAGATTTATTAGATTTATTAGATTCATTAGATTTATTAGATTTATTAGATTCATTATATTTGTTATATTTGTTATATTTATTATATTTATTATATTTATAATTAATATATATATATAAATGATTTTTAAATATATATATATTTATATTATAATTATTAAATATATATGTGTTTCCAATGAATTTGGTTAATAAATATATTGATCAATCATGTGTGATGTCCATTGATGGCTCGTTTTTTATTACGTATATTTTATTACTAGGTATATATGATTAATACATGTTACCCATATATACTATTATATTATAAAAAATACTTATAAAATTACATTAAATATATTTAAATAATAAATATATTTATTATATTATTAAATTTTAATTATATATAAATACTTTTTAAATGTATTTATTTTTAATTATAATTATAACTATATATATATATATTTAAATAATTATAAAATTACAATAAATTCATATATTATAATTCTATAAATAAATATATATATATATATATATATATATATAATTATATAAAAATATTTTTAAATATATTTATTTATAGTTATAATTATAAGTTTTCAATAAATATATGTATATATATAAATAATTAGAAAAATTATAATAAATAATTTTATTATACTACTTATAAAGTTATAAATATATAATTAAATAAATATATAATTAAATAAATAAAAATATTTGTAAATATAATTCTAAATAAATATAGATATATTTAAATAATTAAAAAATTATAATAAATATATTAATTATATATATTTATAAAATTATAAATATATTTGTTATAATTTTATAATTATATATTTATATATTTATTTATTTATACTTACAACTATAAATAAATATTTATTTATTATAATTTTAAATTACAAATAAATATATATTTATTTAGTAGTTATAATTTTAAATAAATAAATATTTATTTAAATAATTATAAAATTATAGTAAATATATTAATAAAATAATAAATATTATAAATATAAATTTTTTATAATTTTATAATTATTTAAATAATTAAATACATATTCAATTATAATTATAATTAAAAATAAATATACATTCATATAAATAATTATAAAATTAGAAGAAATATAATTATATATATCTATAATCTTATAAATATATATATAATTATTATAATTATTATATATATTTCTAAGATTATAAATATAATAAGTATATTTCTTATAAATTTATAATTATTTAAATTATAATTTTATAAATATATATATATATATAGTTACAATTATAAATATATATATATATATATATTTATCATATATATAATATTATATATTATAAAAAACCCGGTTCTTCCTTTGAGGTATGGATCTTTCCTTTTGAGTTTGTACTTAAGAAAATGGGGGGGAAAGGGTCGAGGGGCTAGATGTAGGCCTGTTACACGATGTGACTTGGAACTACACGTCGTGTACTTATAAGTGCACATCGTGTATGTAAGGCTACATGCCATGTAATCCCAGTACACGGCCACATAAAGGTTCGGCTAGAAAACTGTACAGACACAGTATGTAATCTCAAGTACATGTTGTGTACTTTTTTTTAATTGATTAATAATTCATGTAGTACGTTGTTTTTTCAGACAGACAGAAATGACTCACCTTTGATGTACAGAATGCCCAGAAAATATGAATGAGTGTTTGGCTCCCGTTTCGTCATCTGATCTTCAATTCGAACGCTGTCGGATCCATTGGAATCCCATCGGTGAGCTCTCGATTCCTCTTAATCATTTCTTCCTGATTTTTTCTCTTGATTGAGTTATCAAGGGTTGAGCGTTTTTTCTCGTTTTTTAGATCTACCACATTCTAGGTCGAATGAAAGCTCAATGCTGGACAAGGAGAGTCGTACTACGATGAGGTAAGTGGTTTTGTTCCATTCATGAATTTTCTTGATGTTTATATATGTCAGAGTGTCGCATGCCCACATTTAGGGTGTCACTTTATTGAATAATGAACCTTGTTATTTCCTATTTATGATTATGTAATTGTTTAGATGATTTGAAATCATGTTTAGGGTTGTGAACCTTAAGTTAGGGTCACCCCATGGGTGTGTTTCCCTTGGATGGTCGTGTGGCCAAGAATGCCTATGAGGCTTAACATAACATCCTATTCTTGGGTTGTTAAAAATGTATTTCTCATTATTTGAATTTCCTATGTGAGATACTTGTTGTGTTAAGCCTTTTTAATTATTTAAATTGCATAATAGGCTTGTTATGTGTTTTGACTACGTGAGTTATCCTTGTTTGGCCATGTAATGTTTAATTTACATGTGTCGGTTATTATGTGAACTATTCCCATGTGATTTGTTTATTTTAAAGCCATGTGATAGTTTAATTCACATGTGTTACTTCTGAGATGGAGTGTGAAATTGAATTAAATAATAAAAAAGAGGTAATTAGAAGTGGATGAACCACAGTCTTGATAAAAAGACAAGGTTGGGCTCATGTGACTAAGTGCACCTTATATACCATCGGTGAACCATTATCTTGGTTAAAAGATAATGGATGGCCTCAAGAGGTTAACTATGTAAAGGTCATAAGTGATCCACATATATGGTGGTCAGTCTCATTGAGTCTTATTATTTAAAAATGTCGAATGGACCTAGGATCTGTTGAGGGATACCGAGGCCAGACTCTATTGGAAAATGATTAAATTATTATTATGTCACGAGTTGACAATTACTTTTATATGGGGGGTCGTCAGGCCTAGACCGGACCACAAGAATTTATATAATTCACAGAAATTTAATAATGAAATGGTTCACTTATGATACATCTACCAATCCAAAGCACAATCTTGGATTTGGTCTTTACTTATACCCGTTTACCATTGTCTTCTGAGACATCTGTTGTGCTTACTTTTGAGTACCTACTATTTACTGCTTTCACTATTGTACACTACATGTTATATATATTCATTGACATATTAGCATAGACCTTTGTTGATTTCCTACTTGGATTTAGTCTCACACCCTGTTTGGGTCGTGATTTGGGCCCAAATAGATTATATGATAGGTATTGATCAGGGGAAGAGCCATGCTACAGGTACTTGATGTGTTGCTTAGGAGTCAGAGAGCATGGGATCGAACCGAGGCTTGCGATGATTCCTAGTCTCTTTTTTTCTATTGTTATTTTAAGGCTTATATTGTGTATTATTTTAGTGTACTTGTTTGACTGCTTTCCAAAAACATGTGACATGTTGCATTATCTTTTGTATGGAATGATGCTTGGTTATTTATCTTATCTTTCTTCCACTGTTTATTTCAGTTTTATGTTGTTTACTTCTTATGCTATTCTATATTATTATTCCTCTATGTTACACTCTATCAATGAGGTCATAGTTTCCCCACTATCACACCTTAGGCCCTCGCTGCTAGTCGGCTGCCTCTAGCGTTTGGGGAAATGAGCATGAAGTCATCTGGACAACCAGGTATGGAGGACCAGTTGAGTGGCACCCAGATCTGGGACATTACAAAGTGGTATCAGAGAAGTTTTATTTTCTAGTATGTCTTACTCTTTGAAGAAATTAGAAATGGATTTAAAGGAAATGGAGTTTAGTTATTAGTTGTGCCTGGAAGTAGCTACCCTATGTACAGGGAAAATTCAAATTACCTCGAATTGAATTGTGATTTTTAAATTTTGAGCTATTACAGTTGATTTGATTTCATTGTTGGGTGATGCACTTGTTTTGTGTTGTTATTATTGATATCATTATGGTTTTATTTTATTTCAACCTGATGAGATGAGGGTATTCCATCTCATGCATCATATAGGCACCTGTTAGAAATCACATGTCATGCATTCTTACCATGCCATTTAGAGAGAATTACTGATATATGTGGTTGTTATTTATGTCATTCTAGATATGAATGTTGTTGTGACAGATATTGTGATAGAAATGCCTTCTATTTTGATAGGTGTATTGGTAAGTGTTATGGTTGAATTGGATGAACTCCAAACATTGATCCCTAAGGAGTATGGGCCCACTTGGATCGGAATTTGGTGGATCATGTTTCGGCCATGGGATATAAATTGTGTTGTTATGTGCTATATGTGGATTCCAAGCTTTTATTTACAGAGAGTATGGACCCCCACAGATTGTAATTTGGCACACCATCACTTTATTTTGAAAAAACAGGGGTTTCGAGGAAGTTTCTGAGGCTTACTGTCCAGAAGCCCACACAACACGGCGTGTGGTCCTATGAACACATGCCATGTGTTCTTCTGTTTGGGAAGAAAAGAACTGTTCCAAGTACACACCATGTACTCTAAGTACACGTCATGTGATAGATGATAGTTTCACCGACCATGTGAGAGGAAACATGGGTTGTTGAGTTTTGATCAGAACACGTCGTGTACCTTATGTACACCCCGTTTAGTTTTACATAGGAAGACCTGTGTGGCTCTGGCCATGTAAAAATATATGTTCAGGAGGAAATGACTTGAGTACACACCATGTGTTGGAATAACACACCATGTACATAGGATGTTTACACAACCAAGGAAGGCATACTTACATGGCCAGGTGAGAGTTAAAATAGACACACCATGTGCCGGGATGACACACCGTGTACTTGGGGTGTTTACATGCCCAGGACGTCAGGAGTACACGAACATGTAAGGGCTCAAAGGTACACGCCGTGTATGGTTCCTACACACTGTGTATGCATATTTTGTTTACTTTCAAGGCTTTTATTCTTCTGTTTAGTTCTTGACCTCCTGAACTGTGTACCTTGATGAATAAGCTTATACTGAGGTTTATGTGCTGGACTTTGCAGAGAAATTCCACCATGAAGAGCTCTAGTAGTACGCCAGGAGGTTGGCAATGATCATACCCTAGAAGTGGTAGGCCATGGGCTACCAGTGGACCCTCCAAATATACTAGTTGTGGCACCTGTTGTTATACCAAATGCAGGTGCTGATGCACATTTCTGTGAAGTCATTATGAGGTTAATACAAACCTTTAAAGGAGCACCACAACCTGCCACGTTTATGACAGAACTGACCCAAGTGTTCCAGCAGTAGAATCCACCCATGTTTTCTAGATAAGGAAGGCCATAGGATGTGGAGTCATGGATAAATGTCATGTTATCGATCTACGATCATCCTGAGATGCCTTCATAGAGGAGTGTCATGCTCACAACTTATATGTTGTGTGATTCTTCAAAGAGGTGGTGGGATGTTACCACAATGGTAGAGCGTTAATGGGACATGGAATGGGGATATTTTCAGACAGTCTTCTATGACTACTTCTATCCCAAGATGCTGAAGGCCGACAAAGCCCATGAGTTTATACATCTGGGGTAGAGAATTCTATCAGTTATGGATTACTCTACCTAATTTACTGAGCTCCATTGCTTCACATCCATTATAATGGGTGATGATCTATCAAAGGCTAGGAGATTCAAGGATGGTCTCAGATATGACATCCACTCACAGGTGAATATCTTTCAGCTAACAACTGTATCTTCTATAGTGAATCAGGAGCTGATTACCAAGTGGAATCAGAGGGAATCTAGAGGTTCAATCTAGGGATGTTCGGAACTAATATCTGTTAGTATTTAGGAAGCGTCGTTTGAAGCTTACATGTAAAAATTATAGTACTCAGAATGTATCTTTTGGTAGCCAAGTGAGGTGCTTCTAGTGAGAAATAATTGGGCATACAAGACCTCAATTCCCCATGGACCCAGTTGAGTGTCGATCTTGAGAAAATATGGGAAACTTATAGTATTTTTGTAGGATGTTTCCACTATTATCTAGTGAGAGAGGGTCTGCACCAACTCCACATTCAGGAGAAGGGTCATCATCTTCTCATTAGTCAGGGAACTAGAATGTGTCAGGTCGTTCTGGCTGAGGTAGTGGTCGTGGTCGTGGTTTCTAGACCCCAAGATCTCAGCGACAGTAGGGCAGGTCATCTCAGTATAGCCAAGAAGTGTCTTAGGGCTATGGTATGGGCCAAACTTATGCAGTGCAATAGACCTGATAGGAGCAGGATCCTGGGCCTTCTACTCTCAGAGGAACTATTCTAGTTGCCACTATTTTAGCTTATGCACTCTTTAATATTATGGATTTAAAATTTTTGTATTTGTTCCCATTGTGGAGATTCTAGGGATCCTTATTTTTACTTCTGAAGACATTATGAAACTAGACATTGTGTTAGTGATTAGAATGGCAGGGGTGCGATAGTGCAAGGAGTGCCCCCATGAAATTGGTGGGTGTCACTTTATTTGGTATCTCTATGTCTTAGAGATGAAAGGTTTTGATTTCATACTCAGAATGGATTAGTTAGTCTCCTTTCAAGACTTTATCGATTTCTATCGCCGCAGGATGAGTTTTACATCACCGAAAGGCAGATTGTTTCTATATAAGGGAGAGTAGGATGTCCAGGCAAGTCGAGATGGACCCGAGAATCATGGGTTGAGTGGGATGATGCCACATATTTCTTGTTTATATCTATATGACTAGGGAACATGTTATGTAGTTTTCACTCCAATGGTTGATCATTTCAAGGATTTTTTCCTAGATGACTTTTCAAGGTTACCTCTGGAGAGAGAGGTGGAGTTCATGATCGAGCTAGTGTTAAGAGCTGCACTGGTATCCATTCCTCCTTATAGAATAGTTATGAAGTAGTTTCAATAAATCAAGAAGCATCTAGAGGATTTAGAGGCAAATAGGTTTATCTAACCCAATACTTCTCCTTGGGGTTTGCTGGTCCTTTTTGTTAAAAAGGCAGATGGTACCCTCAGGCAATTCGTGAAATATCAAAAAATTAACCAGTTGATAGTTAATAACCAGCATCCTCTTATGTGAATAGATGATCTATTTGATCAGATATAAGGAGGTTGGGTATTCTATAAGATTTATATGAGATCTGGTTATCACCAAGTGCATGTTAGATCATCATACATACCTCACACAGCTTTTTGTAGCAGGTGTGGTCTGTACAAGTATGTGGTTATGCCATTCGATCTCACGAATGCACCAATAATTTTCATGGAACTGATGAACCGAGTGTTCCATCCTTACTTGGATTCTTTTGCGGTGGTTTTTGAGGATGATATCTTGGTATATTCTCACAACCAGCATGATCATGCCACACATCATGAGATCGTTTTGAGTATACTGAGAGAGAATCAGTTATATGATAAGCTCTCAAAGTGCCACTTATGGATGGATTATATTCACTTATTGGGTCATGTTATCTTGGAGATAGTAGTATCAGTGGACCCAGAAAGGTGAGAGTAGTAGTCACCTGGGAGCATCCCAAGAACGTCTTTGAGGTGTAGAGTTTTCTAGGGATGGATGGTTACTACAGGCATTTCATAAAGGACTTATCACACTTAGAATTGCCAATTATGGGTTTGAAAAATAAGGGTGTGAAGTATATATGCTCATATTCTTGAGAGACGGCCTTTCAAGAGATGTAAGGGAGATTAACGTCAGCACTGATACTGATTTTGCTAGAGCCGGGTGGGAGTTACACTGTGTACTACGACGAATTGGGTATCGGGCTGGGAGTGATGCTTATGCAGGGGGGTAGATTCGTTGTGTATGGGTCTTGGTAGTTGATGCCACATGAGAGGAACTATCTGATGCATGGTCTCGAGTTAGCCGCAGTTGTTCATGCATTACGTTGTTAGATACATTACTTATTGGGGTAGTGTTTTGTGGTGTACACAGACCACAAAAGTTTCAAGTATATCTTTACTCAGTGTGATCTAAATATGAGGTAGGGAAGGTAGGTGGAATACCTTTAGTATTTCAAATTCGAGCTTGCCTATATTCCTGGAAAAATAAATGTAGTGGCTGATGCACTGAGTAGGAGGACTCAGATGCAGGCAGTGTAGGAGGCTAGTAGCGAGTGGTAGCTTATGGTGTTGTTCTCTAAGATGCATTTGGAGGTGAAAAATAATCAGGCATAGACCTTCCTTTCTTCTTTAACTAGGAATTCTACCTTCTTGTACATAGTGAGGATGAGACAGCTATTAGATTCAGAGGACCTAGTCCTATGAAAGAGTGTATCAAGTGAGGATCCACCTCCTGGTTGGATGGTATGTGATGATAAGATCGTGTGGATCCACAGATGTGTTTGGGTTCTAGTGTAATATGTGAGGAGTTGATGCAGGAGTTTCATGCTTTATCTTGGGTAGTGAATCCTGAAGTTACCAAGATGTATCATGACTTTCACCATCAGTACTAGTGGCCATGTATGAAGAGAGAGGTGGTTGGTTTTTTTACGAGGTGTTCCACCTGTTAACAGGTGAAGGCATAACATCAGCGGACAACCGGTCTTTTATAGCAGTTACCTATTCTAGAGTGAAAATGGGATGATGTAGTGATGGATTTTAGGATTGGGTTACTGAGGTCACCTAGAGGCAATGATGTTGTGTGGGTGGTGGTTGATAAACTTACAAAGGTCGCTCACTTCTTTCCGATCAAGGATACCATCGATGTTGATGAGCTTGGGAAGCTGTATATTCGTGAGGTGGTGAGAAATCATGGGGTCCCTCATTCTATCATTTTATATAGGGATTTTTGCTTTACATCTCATTTCTGGAATAGTTTTTAGAGGGCGTTGGGTACACAGGTGCTTCTGATCATATCATACCACCCTCAGACTGATGGCCAGTCAGAGAGTATGATACAAGTTCTGGAGGACATCTTGCAAGAATTCGTCCTAAACTTTGAGGGATCTTGAGAGAATCATTTACCCTATTTGAATGCGCTTATAATAGCAGTTTTTAGGAGACTATAGAGATAGAACCTTATGAGGATTTGTACGGTAGGTCATGCTGATCACCCCTGTGATGGATGAAGGTGGGTGAGGCAGCTTTACTAAGACCACGTCTCATGCAGGAGACTTATGAGCAGGTCTAGTTGATTAAGAAGTAGATGGGTACTGAACAGTCTCTTTAGAAATATTATGTCAATCATCTTAGATGACCTCTAGAGTTTGAGTTTGGGGATTGATTTTTCTTGTATGTTGCACCAAGGTTGGGACACAATAGAATCAGGAGATAGGGTAAGCTTTCACCAAGATACATCAGTCCATTTGAGATTCTGCAGAGGGTCAGGTTGGTTTCCTATTGATTGTAGTTACCTCAGAGGTATAGGGATATGCACGATGTCTTCCATGTTTATCAGTTGTGACGTTACTTTTTAGAACCATCTCACACCTTTAGGCCTGATGAAGTGGACTTGTAGGAAGATGTGTCCTTTGAGGAGAATACCATTCGTATTGTGAATCGTAGCATGAATGTTATTCATGACTAGTTTGTTCCTTTGGTACAGATGCTATGGAAGCATGGCTGAGTACAGGACGAGACTTGGGAGATGGAGGTCATTGTACAATCATAGTGGCCGGATTTTTTTTTCATATATTTCTTCACCACCCTTGGAAGGGAAATTTGGGGATGAATTGCTTTAAGGGGGAGTTTTGTAAGAACCCGGTTCTTTCTTTGAGGTGTGGATCATTCCATTTCAATTTTTACATAAGAAAATGGGGGTAAAGAGGTTAAGGGGATGGTTACAAGACCATTACATGATGTGACTAGGAACTACACACCGTGTAATTATAGGTACAAGCCGTGTATGTAAGGCTACACTCCATGTAATCCCAGTACATGGACACATAAAGGCCGGGCCAGAAAACTGTACGGACATGTAATGTAATCTCAAGTACACATTGTATACTTCTTTTTAGTTGATTAATAAGTTGGGAAGTATTTAGTTTTTCTAGACAGATAGAAAAAACTCACCTTCGATGTATGGAATACCTAGAAAATCTGAATGAGGGTTTGGATCCCATTTCGTCGTCCAATATCTAATTCGAACAACATTGGATTCGTTGGAATCCCCTCTGTGACCTCTCAATTCATCTTGAGCCTTTATTCCTGATTTTATCTCTCAATTGAGTTATCAAGGGTTGATAGTTTTTGATTTTTTTGTATATCTACCCCATTCTAGGCTAAATAAAAGCTCGACGTCAGATGAGGAGAGTCGTACTATGACGAGGTAGGTGGTTTTGTACCTTTTGTGAATTGTATTGATTTTTATATATGTTGGAGTGTTGTGCGCCCACTTTTAGGGTGTCTCTTAATTGAATAATGAACCTTGTTATTGCCTATTTATGATTAGGTAATTTTTTAGATGATTTGAAATCATGTTTAGGGTTGTGAACCTTGAGTTAAGGCCATCCCATGGGTGTGTTTCCCTTGGATGGTTGTGTGGACAAGAATGCATATGAGGCTTGACTTAAATTATCATTCTTAGGTTGTTAAAAATTTATTTCTCATTATATGAATTTCTAACGTGAGATACTTATTATGTTAAGCCTTTTTAATTGTTTAAATTTCATAATAGGCTTGTTATGTGTTTTGACCATGTGTGTTATCCTTGTTTGGCCATGTAATAGTTTAATTCACATGTGTTGGTTATTAGGTGAACTATGCCCACATGAGTTGTTTATGTTAAAGTCATGTGATAGTTTAATTCAAATTTTTTTCTTCTGATATGTAATGTGAAATTTAATTAAATGATAAAAAGAGGTAATTAGTAGTGGGCGAGCCACAGTCTCAGAAAAAAGACAAGTTCGGGCTCATGTGACTAATTGCACCTCATATACCTTGGGTGAACCATTGTCTCAGTTGAAAGATAATGAACAGGTTCAAGAGGTTACCTATGTAAAGGCCATGAGAGATCCACATATATGGTGGTCAGGCTCATTGAGTCTTGTTTTTTTTAAATGTCGAGCGAACCTAGGATCCATTGAGGGATACCCAGTTCAGACTCTATTGGAAAATGATTAAACGGTTATTATGTCATGAGTTGACGGTTACTTTTATACGGGGGGTCATCAGGCCTAGGAAAAACCTCGAGAGTTTATATAATTCATGGAACTTGAAGAATGAAATGGTTGACTTATGACATGTCTATCAATCCAAAGAAAAATCTTGGATTCAGTCTTCACTTATACCTTTTTACCATTGTCTTCTAAGACATATGTTGTGCTTACTTTTGAGTACCTACTGTTTACTGCTTTCACTATTGTGCATTGCCTGTTATATATATTAACTGACATATTTGCATAGAACGTTGGTGGTTTCCTACTGGGATTTAGTCACACACCCTATTTGGGTCATTTTTTGGGCCCAAATAGATTTTATGATTGCAGGTATTGATCAAGGAAAGTGCCCTGCTACAGGAACTTGATGTGCTGCTTAGGATTTGAAGAGCATGGGACTGAGCCGAGGCTTGTGATTCTTCCTAGTTTCTTTTTGTTTGTCTTGTGATTTTGAGACTTATATTGTTTATTCTATCAGTGTACTTGTTTGGATTCTTTCCTAGAACATGTGACATGTTGCGTCATCTTTTGTATGGAATGATGCTTGGTTATTTATCTTATCAGTATTCCACTATTTATTTCAGTTTTATGTTGTTCACTACTTCCACTATTGTATATTACAATTTCATTGTGTTACACTCTGCCAATGAGGGCATAGTTTCCCCACTATCACACCCTAGGCCCTCACTGCAGGTCGATAGCCTCTAGCATTTGGGGAAATGTGCTTGAGGCCATGTGGAAAATCGGGTATGTGGCACAAGTTGAGTGGCACCCGAATCTGGGAAGTTACATAAATATATTTAATAATAAAAATAAATTAGTAACATTGTATCTTTATCAGAACTTTTTAAGATATGATAAAGGCAAATGTTTATCAGCACTAAAAACTCTTATAAACTAAGTCTTTGTCAACGCTGTATTTTTAGAACTGATAAAGAAATTTTTTATCAGCGCATTTTTAGTGATGATAAATGAATGTTTTATCAGAAATTTCTATTTAAGCACTGATAAAACATACCTTTATCAGCACTTTTTATCTAGCACTGATAAAAGTTTCATCGTATTTTATAAAAAAATCCTAACTTTCTCCTCCTTCCTCGCACCCCTCAAGATCTCATGGAAGTCTATCACCTCCTTATCCCCCCCCTCCTCCTCCTCTCCCACTGTCTCTCCTCTACCATGAACAACACCTCCACCATGCGCATCTCCTTTTTCATGAACCAGACCATCGCGCGCCACACCTACTTCGGGTGCGAACCAGGCCGTCATGTGCCTCTCCTCCATTTCACACCACATATTCATTGTGCACCACACCTCTGTTGTGTGCCTCTTCTCTGTTGTGTGCCTATCCTATGTTGGTGCCTCTCTTCCACTGCACACCTCTCCTCCGAAGGAGTACTCCTCCACCGCATGCCTCTCCTATGACATCAATGCACCTCCACCGCGTGCTAAACCACACCTGTGTGGTGAGTTTTCTCCTCTTTGTCATCTATTTTATCTTGTTATAATGTAAATATTTTTTGATATTGATGGTATGTTGTTAATTGTATGGGATAAATGCCCCTCTGAAAATCATGGCTATTGGTGGTCCTTGTTTGCGCACTAAATGAATTTCATGTTGGTTGGTGTTCCTATTTATATTTTTTCCTTTGATTTTGTGTGACTCGGTTATGGATTTGAAGTTTAATTCCACTAGAGCATAGTGTTATTTCCTTTTAATGATTATTATTTTTTTTGTTAGGGGTTGAGAAGTATGTCACTTAACATATTTATGTGTTCTCCATTAATATTGACAAGTTTTAGCTTTGATTTTTCTTGAGTGAGGTAGATGTTTCTTTGTAACTCCCTTGTAATACATGTTATAAATTTCTTGGATGTTTTTAAATGATTTTTTATGAAATTATAATCCTATTTTATGAATTTTTTGGATTTAAATTGTATTGAAAACGTTTTAAAGACTTGGAATAGACTTATGTCACATGCCAAGTGTTTTGTAATGGCCTGAATGGATTTTTTAAAGGAATTTAAATATTTTGAATGTTTGTTCATAAATTTGTTTTTATTTAAAGTGAATATACAATATTTTAAAGTCATGTTTTTCAAAAACGAATGGAATTGAACATCAACCTATTTAAATGGTTTTGAGACCCTTAACTCTCATGGTGGATTAAGATGTTTCAAAGGGATATTGAAGCTTAATAAAAGGTTTCTTAGCATATATTTCCTTCAAAAATAAAAGGGTTTATTATTTTAAAATTTTATTTATAGAAAATGGTTGGATTTCCAAATGGGATTTCTAGTGTATTTTGATAAATGTTTTTTGGATGAAATTTGAAATGTTGTTCTCAAATGGGGTGAAAATGTATTGACTTCTCGAGCACATTTTTAAAATCCCAGTTGGTAATTTCAATTAAGTTATTTTATAAATATGGGAGACCCTAAATTGAGATCCATGAATTTACTGTTTTTATTGTGGCTCATGATCCCATGGGGGATTCTTTATATTCTTATGCTTATTCTGAATCTTATAAAAGGATGTGAAAGGGGTTATTTCTTGTGAGGGTGTAGGAGGTGGGGGGAGGTTAAATTTCAAATTATTGAAATTATATTTATGTGGTGATCTATTATTTCATTGGTTTATCACTTCCACTATTGAAATTTCATAAGTATCCTAAGAGACTGGTAGGGATCTAGATAAGTTAAATCCCTGGTGTGGAGTGTGATGACTAGTTTAAAGACCCTGTTAGATTGAGTGAGTTTTTGAGATGTTTTAGTGTCCCTAGAACATACTAGAAGGGGCCAGGGTTTATTTTGATCCACTGATCATGATATAGCCTAGTGAGTTTTATAGCACTACTTGGATATGAAAAGTTAAATAGTATCTACCTAGGTTCCTCATGTCCAATTCAGGATCTAAATACATGAGTCTTAGGAAGTTTCACATGATGGTTACATCATTCTTAGGACACTTTAGAGGATTTATTTTCATGGGTGGATTGTATTTCCCTAGTTTTTTTATTATATGGCATAATTGTTTGGTTGTTTTTTGGATTATGTTTCCTTATTTCCTTAGTGCCTATGTATGATCATTATTTCACTTCGAGTGTTTATTTTATTACTTTTAAATAGGTTGATTTAAATGGTTAAAAAGTTTTATTTAAAAAGGAAAAAAATTGTTTATTTGTTAAATGTGTTTTAAGAAAATGGATTTTCATTGTGGTTATTTATGAAAAAACATTTTTCAGAAAAAGTTCTAAAAGAGGGATAAAATGTGATTTGACATGTATTATATGGTTTTAAAGGCCCTATTTCCATTTTTTGATATTTTTATTTCAAGTTTTTAGTCATCCTTTTTTTATATTATAAAAAGGGTGGTTGTTTGAAAATATATTATTTTATTGTTTTTACACTTGTTTTATAATTCATGTGAAAATATATTTTATACCTTATGTTCAAACTATCACATTGTGAACTATATTATGAAGGGATTCAAAGATAATTCTTTATGAGATCATACAAATAATTTTTAGCTCACACCCTACATATGAACTAGTGGACAGGAGTGTATGACGCTCTTATGTCTCTTTTTTCAATGCCTTGTTTTTTTTTTTTCTTGATGCTCAGATTGGTCCATGGTTGGATGATGGGATGTGGAAATTTACTGGGGATCACTAATGTTGATTTTGGAGTTATTTGGGTTTTTATTCCCTTTTAACTTTACTTTTAGAATGTTTTATTAAGAATGGGTTATGATTTTTTTAAGAATCAGTTGATTGGTCTGGAGTGGGTTCTTAATCACTACCCTTTGTAACGATGCTTAAGTTTCCATAGGCTAGTTATTCTCCCTACATTGAATATAATATTTATTTATTTATTTATTGAATAATATAATGATATTTATTTATTTAAATAATTATTTTTTATTTGAGTTTCAATAAATGTTGAGGATTAACAAACCAAGTTAATGGTCCGATGAAATGATTCATATTATTTAATATCTTTTAAATAAATATTAATTTATTTATTTAAGAAATTTTATTTAAATATACATGAGTTGGCGTATTTCATGAATTATAATATATTTATTTTTATTATTTGATGTGATGTTTACTTAGAATAAAAAAAATCTCTTGAATAATGAAACTAGTTCATTCCATCATGTTCCATTAACTCCTTGAGTTTTTAATTCAATACATAATCACCATAAAAAACAATTACCTACTCAAAAAATATTCCATGAAAAGAACTTTAATTTACACTAGGTCAATGTTTGAGATGATCATACCAAGTAATATGTTTTATCCTAGCATAATCACATATGTGATAAAAAATTTGTGATCATGTAGAAACTTTTCATGGTGAAAACGAAAGATTGGTATTATTGGATGAGAAATGAAACTAAAGAGTTATTTAGAATGACCTCCTACTCACTGTTCTTCATATTATGGTTATCAAATTTTGTCTACCCTTGCATGACCCTTCAAGACTCTAGAATCTCTCATATTGACACACTTTGCTAATGGATCTCTCTATTGGTTATACAAGCCAAAAACATGAGAAAGAAAAATGGAACACCAAAAAAATAGACTTCTAGATTTGTATTTCACATAAATTTCATGGAATAAAAAAACCAGTCTATTTATAGACTTTTCCCCAAAAATTAAAGGTCTCCAAAAACATTACAGCAGCATATAAATTAGAGGAACAAAAAATAACACAGCAAAAATTAAATTCTTGCATCGAAATGGAGCAGACTCAAAAAATGTGGATAGCCACATAGGGAACACACACTGTATGGGGAAGGCAAAGAGAAAATGATCCGTATGGAGAAAAAGAGTTGCATAAGAAACTTTAAGAATAATCCTACTTTGTAAACACAATCGATGCCTTTATTTTGGTTTGTATTTCCAACACTCCCCTTCAAACCAAAACCGGATTCATTCCAAGCATCATTCTTAGTTGTTTGAATGCATATATAGGTAAATTCTTTGTGAAAATATCAACCACCTATTCCATATAATGGAAATATTCCAATTTTATCATTTTATGCTTCGCATGATCTCTCAGAAAATGATAATGGGTATCAATGTGATTTATTCTTCCATATTGAATCATATTTTTGGATTGTTCAGTTTCCGACTTATTATCCACATATATGAATGTGGATTCATCCAGTGGATGATTCATCTCCTTCATCATATTTATCAACCAAATTCCTTCACAAATAGAGGATGTTGATACCATGTACTCTGCTTCACATATAGATAGAGAGACCATGCTCTTCTTCCTTGAATTCCATGTGAAATCAGTTGTTCCAAAAAAGAATACAAATCTATTTGTGTATTTTATTTCATCTTAGTCACCTCCCCATTCATTGTTTGAGTATCCATATAGCTTTTCTTTATAACTGTATGGATAGAAAAGTCCAAATTCCATTATTCCTTTGATGTACCTGAGGATTATTTTTACAGCTAGACAATGTGATTCTTTTGGCACTTCAATGTACCAGCATAGAAGCCCAACACTATAGAAAATATCTATCTTTTTGATTGTGAGGAACCTTAGGATTCCAATCAGACTCTTGAACAAATTCCAGTCAACAATTCTTCCTTCCCTATCTTTTTTCAGTTTTAAACCTACTTTTACATAAGTTTTTATGGTGTTCCAATTATACATCCTGAATTTTTCAAGAAATTCCTTAGCATACTTCTTATGAGATATATAGATTCCACCATGTTGTTGATTCACTTATGTGCCCAGAAAAAAATGACATGATACCTCCATCAATCATCACAAACTCATTAAACATGGTCTTCTTGAATTCAACGAACATCGATCGAATATTCCCTATAATCAACAAATCATCAACATACAAGCATGTTATAAGCATATCGCCATGATCATTCTTCTTGATATAAATTTCATGCTCATATGGACATTGAAAAAAACTGTTATCTTGGAGATAATTATCAACGTGTGCATTCCAAGCATGTAGATCATGCTCCAACCCATAGAGATATTTCTTCAGTTGATACACCTTGTATTCATCTCCTTACATAACAGAGCCTTCAGGTTGGTCAATGTAGACCTCTTCTTATAGGATTCCATTCAGCAATACATATTTCACATCTAGTTGGTAGATAATCCAACTGTGATGAACATAAAGTGAGATAATCATCCTCATAGTGTCAAGGTGAGCAAAAATAGTGAAGATTTCTTCAAATTCCACCCTATACTTATGTGTATACCCCTTTATTATGATCCTTTCCTTATAGCAATTGATATCTCCATCATCATTTTTATTGATCTTGTACACCCATTTTGTACTGATGGTTTTCTGGATTTTATGAAGTGTAGTAAGCTCCCATGTGTCATTTTTCTATATGGCATGGTCTTCTTCTTTCATATAGATTCTCCAAAATTATTCTCTTATGGATTCCTAAAACATTAGAGGCTCATGATCTGCATATAGGTAGAAAATATTTACCTCTTCATTTTTCTCATAGATATCACTTAAGATCTTCATTTTTATAGTTTCCATGGGTGAGGATGATATGGTTGTATTTTGACTTGATGGACTTCTTTTAGGAGTGATGTAATGTACTCTTGGACTTCTTTCAAGTGATGATGTTCCTAAGGAAGGTGTTGCAGATGTTTGCACCTGATGATCATTCCTTTCTTTAGGATCTTCTATTTTGACTAGTATATCTTTATTTAATTCTTCATCATTCTATTTACAAGCTTCTTAATCACTAAAGATCACATATCTACTCACCAGTACTTTATTTTTTAGTGTATTTTAGAGTTTTTAGGCTTTAGATGTCTCACTGTAGCCGATGAAGATGAACTTTTCACCACAATCATCAAGTTTCCTTCTTCTTGCTTCTGGAACTTGAGTGTAGATGACACACCCAAATATTCTTAGGTGTGCCATGCTCAGTTTGTAGCTGCTCCACGCCTCCTATAGTGTCAAATTTTATATGCTCTTAGTTGGACACCGATTGAGCAGGTAGGCAGTACATGCAACTCCCTCTATCCAGAAGCTCTTTGGTAGGCATTTCTCCTTTAGCATGGTCCTCATCATTTCGAGGATGGTATGGTTCTTTCGTTCTACAATGTCATTATTTTGTGGCATGTCGGCTATAGTGTATTGTTGTTTGATGCCTTGTTCCCTATAGAAACCTTGAAATGCATTTGAAGTGTATTCTCCACCTCTATCAGACCTGAGTACTTTGATTTTGTGACCACTTTCTGTTTCAACATGGGCTTTGAAAATTTTAACGATAGTAAAACTGTGATATTTTTCTTTGATGAAATACACCCAAATCTTTTTATTGAAATCATCAATCAGAGTAATCAAATACTTATTACCTATGAGTGAGGGTGTTTCAAGTGGTCTACAAATATCAATGTGAACCAACTGAATTGGTTCCTTTTCTCTTCTAGACACTCCACTTGGGAAGGAATTCCTTTGTTGCTAACCGAGTGTACATGCCTCGCATACATGATTTGAAACATCAATCATCGGAAATCCACACACCATGCTTGATGAGGATAAAATTTTAAGGTTGCAGAAATAGAGATGACCAAAACATAGATTCTATCTCCATGAGTCATTCTTCAAGATTCCAAAGAGACACTCCTCAACCTTTGTGTTAATATGCAGTGGAAACATGTGATTCTTCTCCATTTGTACTTGAGAAACAAGTCTCCTTTTATCATCTTTTATAGATAGAGAAGAGTTCTCCATGTGTATGGAATACCCCTTCTCAAGTAGTTGGTCAATAATCATGATAGTATTTTTCATGTTTGGTATGTAATACACATTAGATATGTAATTTCACTCACCATTCTTCTGATAGATTTTGATCTTTCCTTTTCCAATCATGGGTACCTTTGATGATTCACCAAAACTCACATTTCCATGAACTTATTATATGAGTTCCTAGAATAATTATTTATTACCACTCATATGGTTGTTTGCACCCATGTTGAGATACCACACATCTGGTCATTCACATGCCTTTTCTTAGGTGAGGGGGAGTGTGGTGACTTCTTCTTCATGATGAGATGCTTCAACATAGTTGGATTGTTCATCTTGATCCATTTTTCTCCAACACTCAGAAGCATAATAGCCAAATTTATTTCAATTATGTCATGGAATGTTCTTTTTTTTCCACAATCATGAGTGAATCGACCTCTGTCATTTCCTCTTCCATGGAAGCCGATAATTTTTTTTTTGTTTTTGTTTATGGCTTGGATGATATTTGTTCCCTATGCCTCTTGAATGATTATTAGTACCATAACTTCCTCATTGTGTTTGGCCATTATTTTCTTCTTGTAGAGTCAACTTAGACTCTAAGGCATGCTCAAGCATCGAACCCTCATTCTTTTTCATTTATTTCTCATGCACTTGCAACTATCCCATGAATTCTTCAATGGAAATTTTTTCTAAATCCTTTGATTATTCAATTTCCAAAACCATATGCTCAAACTTGGTTGTGAGAGATCGAAGTTATTTTTCAATGACATTAATTCCCTCAAATATTTCATCATTTCTTTTTAAATTGTTAAAAATAAAAATTAAATGTGATAAGTAGTCTGAGATACTCTTACCTTATTTCATATGCACCGCTTCGAGCTCTACTCTTGGTGTTTGAAGACGAACCCACTTAACTCGATCCACACACTTGAAGATGGTGTCAAGGGTATCCCAATATTTCTTTTTTGATGTTTTTTCATCAATCTTTTCAAAGGTTTATTCATCCAACACTTGATAGGGGAGGAACAATGTCTTGTTGTCTTTCTTCCTTTGATTTTTGAGAGATGTATTTTCTTCATTTATGAAGGAAGATTATTCCTCTATAGTGGGTACTATATACCCATTGGTGAAGATATCCAATAGTTCTTGAAACTAGAACAATGCCTTCATTTGGATTCACCACCTTTCATAGTTTTCCTTAGACAACTTCGGAACTTGTGGTTGGATTATGGTGGTCATCATCGAAAATTGGAGGATGTCTTGGTTGCTACCCTTTGGTACTAGTTTGTTGGATATAAAAGCCAAAAATATGATAAATAAAAATGGAAAACCATGAGAAAATAGCTTTCAATCTTTTTATTTTGTATACATTTCACAGACTGCACAAACCAATCTATTAATAGACTTTTCCCCGAAAATAAATGGAATCCAAAAACATTACATCGGCATATAAATTAAAGCAACAAAAAATAAAAAATAAAAAATTAAATGCTTGCATAGAAATGGAGCATGCTAAAAAAACATGGATACCCACATGGGGAAGACATGCCACATGGGGAAGGCAAAGGGAAAATGAGATGCATGGGGAAAATGAGCCGCATGGGAAACTTCAGGAATGCTTCTACTTTGTAAACACAACCGACACCTTTATTTTGGTTTTTATTTCCAAAACTCTCCTCATAAAAAATAGGATAGTACCAATTTATGTCATATTATAGAACAATGGTAACATGGCAGTGGTTTCTCTCACAATGAAAATCATCTCACACCCTAATTCAATCAGATTTCCTCTCTTCTCACACAGTCAGTCACACGGTCAACACTACATGACGTGTACTCTCAGTACACAGCGTGTACTCCCAGTACACAGTGTGTACTCCCAGTACATAGCGTGTACTCCCAGTACACAGTGTGTACTCCCAGTACACAGCGTGTACTCCCAGTACACAGCGTGTACTCCCAATACACAGCGTTTACTCCCAGTACACAGCGTGTACTTAAGAAAATTCAATTCTTCCAGAACATAAGAACACATGGCGTGTGTTTATAACCTCACATGTCGTGTTTTCTCGGTATCTGGACAGTAAGGCTTTGAATCTTATCCAGAACCCTTTAAAACTTAAATTTTTTTCCAATGCATGACAAATTATGACCCGTGGAAGCCCATACTTTCACAAATCAAAGTTTCGAATCCTTATTCACATCATAACCTGACAAAATTCAATTAAAGTTCAAACATGATCCACCAAATTCTAATCCAAGAGGGCCCATAACACCTCAAGGACCAAAGTTTGGCGTTCATCCAAATGAAACATTACATATTCTAATACCCTATCAAAATAGTAGGTATTCTATCATGGAATCTATCAAATCATCATGCATATCTTCCACAACATCTATCATAACAGCATGTATTCAGTAATGCACCCTAAATGTCATGACAAGAATGCATGACATGTGATCTCTAGAAAGGGCCTATATGATGCATGAGATGGAATACCCTCATCTCATTAGGTTGAAACATAAATAGAATCTCAATAATATCAATTATAATAGTACAAAACAAGTGAATCGCCCAATGGTGAAATCAAATCAACTGTAATAACTGCAAAACCAAAAAATTTCAATATTCGAGGTAACTTGGCTTTTCCCTGTACAAGGGTTAGCTACTCCCAGGAACAGCTTATTACCAACTAATCATTACTTACTATCTCTATATATAGGCTCAAAATAGTAAGATGAAGTAGAAAATAAACCCCTTTGATACCACTTTGTAATGTCCTGGTTTTGGGTGTCGCCCAAAGGTGACCCGAACCCGGTTGGTCACATAACATCAAGAGCATTTTCCTAAATTCCAGAGGTTTTCAACTAGAAGTGAGGGATAAGGTTTGATAGTGGGGAAACTATTCCCTCATTGGAAGAGTATACATAGCATAATAAACAGTAATAATCAATAGCAAAAGTAGTAAAACTATACAACAAAGTAAACAGTGGAAGACTGATAGTATAAACAAATGCATCATAGATATAAATAATAATACATGTCACAAGTATCTAGGAAATCATCCAAACAAGTCAAAATGCTGGAAATACAATACTAAAACCAAAGTACAAAAAATAGTAAACTCCACAACATCGCAAGCCTCATCTTGTTCTCATACTCTTCAGCTCCGACAGCAATCAAGTACCTGAGGAAGAAGGGCGATTACCCTTATCTATACCTACAACCATATAATCTATTTGGGTCCAAAAGCATGACCCAAACAGGGTGTGAGAAGAATCCTAGTAGGCAACCACCAAAATATCTATGCCTAACTATCAGTTAATATATATAGCAGGAAAATGAAAAATGAAGCAATAAACTAGGAAGTACTCAAAAGTAAACAATCCTATAGTTTCTAATTACATTAATTTATATTTATTAATTATTCATTCCATTTAATAATATAACCTTGAGATCTATCCTAAGATCTGTATCCCCTTGCATAGTAATAACAAATAGACGTCTCAAAAGACCATCTAAATAACCAAGTAAGACAAAGTCCAAGCTTGTGTTTTGGCTTGGCAGACTCATCACAACTATTCAAACATTCATAAGCAACCCTCTATGAAATTTCTCACATTCTAACCCCTCTAGTTTAACATATAATCAATTTAATAAATAAAAACCCTCTGGGAAAGCTCACACAGTCTAACCCCTTTGGTCCCACATAGAACTAGTCATTTACAAACGACCTCCTAGGTGCTCTCACGATCAATATCCCCTTGGTCTGCATAGAAACAAAAAATATAATGACCCCCTAAAAACTCTCAAAGTCAATGCCCTATGGTCCAACATTAATTTAATAGTGACCATATGGGTATCTCTCACGGTCTAACCCCTTTGGTCTATGACCACCCGGCAGCTCTCACAGTCAATACCTCTGGGTCAACACATCAAGAATTATACATAACTAACCCTACCTCAGGAAGATCTCATAGTCAATTCTCCTTGGTTATACTTTCACAATGCGAATCACATGCATCTCAAATAAAAAATAACTCCATCCTAACAACACTAGGCATAGAAAACAAAGAAATCCTAACATGATTTCTAGACCCAACATCCATAATCAATCAAACATGGGAAACACACCCATAATCAAAGTGATAAACCTTATGCATAATCAATAACCCTTTCTCAATCAAACACACCATAACAGGTCTTAAACAGGGTTAAATTCCAAAAAACACAATACCCTAAACATAGTTATTAAGCACTTTTAGTATATACAATCTAAAGACAATCAAATAAAGGCACAAACCACCAACCTCAATGTTTTATGAAAAACACTCTTGAACGTCGTCCCTTGAATCGTCCTAGAACGACGTAGATCTACAAAAAGGTTAAAATTGTTCAAACTTAGATAACTAAAAAGAGAGGAGAAGTCAGAAAGAGAGACTTTAGGGGAAGAGAGAATTCACCGGTGGGAATCCAACACACCCAACGTCATCTCAATCAAAGCTCGAACATAGGAATAAGAGGAGCTTGAAGATCTTCAGTCGTACGTCTCTCTCTTGTATGAAACACGAAGAGAATAATGTTTTTCTGGATATGAGACGCGATTCTGCACTGATATAACAAATAAAAAAAAGTACATGGTGTGTTCATTTAATGTACATGCCATGTACTAGACTCAACCAGCCCCCACTTTAGGTGGTCTTCCAGGTCACCCACATGGCCATGTACTTGGCCATTACACGACCAGTACACAAATACACATAGCAACTAGGTACATGACGTGTACTCAAAAGTACAAGGCGTGTACTTAGAAAAATTTCCATTTCTTCCTTTTTTCTCAAAAACAACCCAAAAAAAGATCCATACCTAAAATGAAGATTCAGGTTCTTAAAAACTTCCCCCCTTAAAGTAATTCATCCCTGAATTTCCCTTACAGGGGTTTTGAAGAAGAAACTTCAAACAACTCTGGCCACCGTGATCATACATTGGCCTCCCTCTCTCAAGTCTCATCTTGTACTCACACGTGCTTCCATAGCACCCGTACCAAAGGAACACACCATCCATGGAGAACCTTTGTGCTGCGATTCGTAATCCGAATAGGGTGCTCCTAGAAGGATGAATCCACCTCCAACTCAACCTCCTTGGGTTGAAAAACATGACACGGGTTTGAAAAGTAATGTTGTAGATGAGAAACATAAAATACTTCATGCATATCCCAGTGCCTCTGAGGTAATTGCAACTGATAGGAAACCAGCCCAACTCTCTCCAAAACCTCAAATGGATCGACATATCTTAGTGAAATCTTCCCCTTTATCCTAATACCCTTGTGTTACAACCTCGGTGTGACACTTAAGAAAATTTTATCTCTGACCTTGAACTCTAGAGGTCATCTCCATCGATCAGCATAAGATTTCTCTTGAGGTTGTGCAGTAGCCATCCTTTTCTGAATCAACTTTCCCTGCTCAGTGGTCTCCTGGAAAAGATGAGGTCCTAGCATAGCTACATATTCTACCTCCAGCCAACATAGGGGTGATAAGCATATCCTACCATACAAAGCCTCATAAGGTGTCATATGAATCATAACCTAAAACTGTTATTGTAGGAAAAATCTACTAGGGGTATGTGTCTCTCCTAAGAACCCCTGAAATCCAAGACGCATGCTCAAAGCATGTCCTCTAACACCTGAATTATGGGCTCAGACTGGCCATCTATATGGGGATGGTAAGTTGTACTAAGAAGTACCTATGTACCTAATTCCCTTTGTAGTCCCTACTAGACATGATAAGTAAACCAGGCATCCCTTTCTAAAAACAAAGAGTGCAGGACCCCATGAAAATGTTAAACCTCTCGGATGTACATCCTTCCAAGCTTATCAACACTGAAGGTTTCTTTAAGAAGTAGGAATGGTGCAACCTTCTTGAGTCTGTCAATAACAACCCATGTGGTATCATTACCATGATACGTCCAACATTTTAAAAACTCCACAAAGCATGCCCCTAAGCATTCCAGCGATACTACCAGTGTGCTTTCCTTTAATTAGGCGAACCTGAACACATCTGAGGTCATAACTACAGCCTCACAGCAAGGAAAGGTCAAACCCAAAATGACATTAGAAAAACTGGTCACACGATCTTTCCTCAAAATACATTGAAATTTTTCATAGCACACCCACCCTTAACTAGCGAGGTGTTAAAACTGGCTTGCTCAAACCATACTCACGGAACAAGAATGACAACGAGTCAAACCATCACCAGATGAATTATCTTAGAAACACTTGGATTAGAAGGTTGATTTATTACAACATAAAAAAGAACGCCTTTTTCCAAGGCACCACATGCTCATGAAGAACCCATTCACCGAATCCTACATCTGTATTTCAACAATGCTCCTATGTCACACCATCCCTTGATCACAAAAAGGGTCATTCCACAGCATGGAAAAAAATGTAATTCTAGATCCATCCCATTGAAATTATTACCTCTTTAAGAATTACATATGATCCCAACTAAAACTCTTAGATAACCTAATATTAACCAACCCGGAGTCCAAGGAACTCACCAAGGTGGTCCATACTCCCTATAAAAGTTAGACTTTGGTGTGAAGCCCAAAATTCCACCTAAGAAAACTAACTGAACCCAGAACGACATCCTCTTAGTGGTCATATCAAGGAAGTAGTAGGAATCAGTAGTCTGTCCAAGATGTTCTTACATGGAAACTCAAGTATCACTGAAGATTAACCAAGCCTCTACTGAAACCATGCATCCAGTGCATGGAAAAATATCATGAACCAGCCCAACGACTTCCAACTATAGCATGGTGTATAACCGATGCTCTCTTAGTGAACCCATGATGATGTCAATATAGGGTACATGCTAGCCTCTTAAGAAAGATCACACTAAGAGGAATTCAAATATTATTAGAGAAGGATAGTTGAACCACTACTGGTCGACCTCCTGAAGGAAACATGGCTTTACTAGCCGACACGTTTTCATTCAACGGATCACAACAAAGTTGTGCTGTCTATAAATCACCAACATGAAATAAGAATCGTAAGCCTCAAAGTATTCAAGTAAAAACAACCATTCATGAATGGGACTTTATTATGATCCTTTTACCTGGAAATAACATATTTGAAATAGAACGGATGTGACGCTCCCTACCCAGGTGTGTCCAATACATCAGGATGTACTAGCCACTCTCAAATGAGCTAGTTCATAAGCAACTTAAAAGAACGTGTTCCATTCCATGAACCACGATAACCACATCACATCACTTGTAATGAAGGCGAAAAGATAAACTAACCAGCATGTCAAAACACTCGTGTCCCAAAAAGTCCTCCCAAGTAGTGGGATGAAAAAGGTTCCATAATTCTTAGGTCACTCTACACCAGAGATAACCCAAGAACATACACTATAGCTCAAATCTCATCGATGTAATAGAACTCCATGGATCATTTAAACATTTAACACTTGATGGGTATCGTGTATGTCAACATACACTACCCCAAGTTCACAATATCAAAAACACATTCAGTGGTACTATTCATAGGCTATCCACCCTATGCATCTTAGTACCAGATGGATCACACAAGAACTGTCTAAAAAACACATCATTTACACAACACTTAACTTAGGTGATGATATACCAAGTCATCCATCACTAAAGAAAATGGATATTTACACGACCTCCTAATCGCTAACCATGATCGAGGAATGTTTAACCTAGAGAAACAAGCAATCCTCAAGCTTGTTCCCACACCAAAATTCAAGGCACAGTGACCACCTCTCCAAAGAAGGATGTAATTTAAAACCATAAGTCCTACCAGGGAAAACGACACCTGGACCACACTAACGTCAAAATCTCTCAGCAGAGAACAAGAAAACCAACTATAAAAGTGCTACCTACCATGGAATAGCATTTTACTAAGCATAAGTGTCAAGTTCCACTACTAGGTTATGAAAAACAGATTCACTAGGCTCAAAATCCCCTAGGAAACTACTTTATCTCAACATCTCAAAGTAAAAAAGTCATGTCTCACCAAATTTCCTTTAAAACATTTAACAACTCTAACAAACCATCATGAATAGAAAGTTAGCCAAAATATCCTTTTTAAGAACCAAGGAAACCTATAAGGATCTTGTTAAACCAACCTAGGTCCTCAAAAAGGGAACCCAATAGTGGTTGTTTAACTACACCAAGAATGAACACATAATAATTTCATTCTATTAAAACCCCCTTCCAAATAATGTAAGCAGAGGAATTACACAAGAGATATTCAAACAGTAAACATAAAGGGCATCCCATGATAGGGATCCTAAAAATGGTACATAGATAAGGGATCCTACTAGGGACTCCCTAAAAGCAACAGGTCTCACAACCTCATAGGCCAGAAGGCCCATCTCACACAGGAAACTTCCTCATAATAAAAATGTCATGAGAGATAGCTCACAGATCATCTCAAATCAAAGGTCTCAACTAGGTTGGTCTGGACACCCAACCGATCATTTACGCACTGGTCTCACTCCCAGGAGACAACTGAAATTGGTAACTAGAGGATGAACCTCTCTATTTAGAAAAGAAACCCCAAAACACCTATTAGGATTCCTCATAATGCTCCATGGGTTCCACCATCACAATCTACATGGAAAACTACTCATAAAGAACTACTCATGGGTCTAAAACTAACATTGGGGGATAAAATAGTAGCAAACCCTCAAAGGGTACAAAATATGACTACATGGTGTATAGAATTCATACATGGCATGTACACTCATGCTATTTCATATGCATGTACCCCTGCCTGCCTAGGAATGTAAACATCACAGGTACATGACATTCCATCTCGGAACATAGCTTGTACTCAATTCCTCCCTCCTGGCCATGTTTTTCAACACAGTCAAACTCACACAGGTTCTGTCTACAGAAAACTACACAGTGTGTTCACCCTAGACACAGTGTGTACTAGTTAAGTCTCATCTACCTATGTTGTTGGTCACACAGTCGGATACATGGTTGGTAACTACACAACATGCATAAATGAGACATGGCATGTACAACCTAAGTTCCATCCACCCATTTCATTTCTCACATGGCCGGATACATGGTTCTCTACACATGGCGTGTATAATATAGATATGGCATGTTCTACCAGAAGTTTCCCAACCTCGTGTCTCTGCTCACACAGTCAGTCACAAGGTCAACACTACACTACATGCACTCCCAGTATACAACGTGTACTCCTAGTACACATCGTTTACTCCTAGTATACAGCGTGTACTCCCAGTCCACAGCGTGTACTTAAGAAAAGTCAGTTCTTCCAGAACAGAAGAACACATGGCATGTGTTTATAACCCCACACGCTATGTTTTCTCATTTTTTGGATAGTAAGCCTTTGAATCTTATCCAGAACCCTTTAAAACATAAAATATTGTCCAAGTCATGACAAATTATGACCCATGAAATCCCATACTTCCACAAATCAAAGTTTGGAATCCTTATTCACATCATAACTTGACAAAATTAAATTAAAGTTCAAACATAATCCACCAAATTCTGATCCAAGAGGGCCCATAACACCTCAGGGACCAAAGTTTAGAGTTCATACAAATGAAACTTTACATATTTAAATACCCTATCTAAATAGAAGGTATTCTATCACGGAATCTATCACAATATCATAAATATATAGCACAACATCTTTCACAACAGCATGCAATCGGTAATGCACCCAAAATGGCATGATAAGAATGCATGACATGTGATCTATAGAAAGTGTCTATATGATGCATAAGATTGAATATCCTCATATCATCAGGCTCCAAGAAAAATAGAACCTCAATAATATCAATGATAATAGCACAAAACAAGTGAATCGCCCAACAGTGAAATCAAATCAACTATAAAAATTGCAAAACTAGAAAAATTGCAATATTCAAGGTAACTTGGCTTTTCCCTGTATATAGGTTAGCTACTCCCAGGCACAGCTTATTACCAACTACTAATTCCTTCATATACCTTTATATAGGCTCCAAATAGTAAGACAAGGCATAAAAGAAACCCCTTTGAAACCACTTTGTAACGTCTTGGTTTCAGGTGACGCCCAAAGGTGCCTCAAACCCGGTTGGTCACATAACCTCAAGAGCATTTCCCCAAATGCCGGAGGATTCCGACTAGCAATGAGGGTCAAGGTCTGATAGTGGGGAAACTATTCCCTCATTGGAAGATTATACACAGCATAATAAACATTAATAATCAATAGCGAAAGCGGTAATACCATACAATAAAGTAAACAGTGGAAGACTGATAGTATAAACAACTGCAGCATAGATATAAATAATAATGCATGTCATAAGTATCTAGGAAATTATCCAAACAAGTCACAATTCTATAAATACAATACTAAAACCAAAGTACAAAAAACAGTAAACTCCACAGCATCGTAAGCCTCAACTTGGTCACATTCTCTCCAACTCTGACATCAATCAAGTACATGAGGAAGAAGAGAACTTGACCTTATCTATACTTGCAACCATATAATTTTTTTGGGTCTAAAATCATGACTGAAATAGAGTCTGAGACGAATCCCAGTAGGCAACCACCAAAAGATATGTGCCTAATTGTTAGTGAATATATAAAGCGGGAAATATGCAAAATGAAGCAATAAACTAGGAAGTACTCAAAAGTAAACAATCCTACAGTTTTCAATTACATTAATTTATATTTATTAATTATTCATTCCATTTAATAATGTAACCTTGGGATATAGCCTAATCTCTGTATCCCCTTTCATAGTAATAACAAAGAGACATCTCAAAAGACCATCTAAATAACCAAGTAAGACCGAGTCTAAACTTGTGCTTCTTCTTGGAAGACTTGTCACAACTATTCAAACATTCATAAGAAAACCTGTGGGAATGTTCTCATAGTATAACCCCTATAGTTTAACATATCATTAATTTATTATATAACGACCCTCTAGGAAATCTCACATAGTATAACCCCTTTGGTCCCACATAGCACTAGTCATTTACAAACGACCTCCTAGGTAGCTCTCATGGTCAATACCCCCTTAGTCTGTATAGAAACAACAAATATAATGACCCCTGGAAACTCTCACAGTCAATGCCCTACGGTCCAACATTCATTTAAAAACAACCCTCTGGGTAGCTCTCACAATCTAACCCCTCTGGTCTATGACCACCCGGCAGCTCTCACGATCAATACCTCTGTGTCAACACATCAATAATTATACATAACTGACCCTACCACAGGAAGATCTCACAGTCAATTCCACTTGGTCATACTTTCACAATTTGAATCACATGCATCACAAATAAACAATAACTCCATCCTAACATCACTAGGCATGGAAAACAAGGCAATCCTAACATGATTTCTAGACCCAACGACCATATCAATCAAACATTGGAAACACATCCATAATCAAGGAAATAAACCTTATGCATAATCAATAACCATTTCTCAATAAAACACACCATAATAGGTCTTAAACAGGGTTAAATTCCAAAACAGGAAAAACCCTAAACATGGTTATTCAGAACTTTTATCATATATAATTAAAATACAATCAAAGAAAGGCACAAACCACCTATCTCGATGTTGTACGATGAACACTCTTGAATGTCATCCCTTGAATTGGCCTAGAAGAACATAGATCTACAAAAAGGTTAAAATAGTACAAAATTGGATAACTCAAAAGTGAGGAGAAATCAGGAAAAGAGGCTTTAGGGGAAGAGAGAAATCATCGGTGGGAATCCAACACACCCGACAACATCTCAATCGGAGCTCGGATGGAGTAACAGGAGGATCTCGAAGATATTTGGTTGTACGTCACTCTCCTGTATGAAACACAGGGAGAAGAAAGTGTTTCTAGATGTGAGATTTGATTCTGCACCGATATAAAAAATAAAAAGAAAAGTACATGGTGTGTTCATTTAATGTACACGTCGTGTACTAGCCTCAATCGGCTGTTGCTTTAGGCGGTCTTCCATGTCACGCCCGTCGTTTATAATTTATTTATTTTATGTATTTTCTTTGTGTCTGGTAGTTCAGGTCGAAACCTGACTTAAGATTTCGAGTTCTTTGTGTTTTGGTCTTTTTTGAGTCCAGCGCAACGCGGTCGAAGCTGCGCGGCCTCACTTGGGTCACCGCGCGGCCCCGCCCGGTTCACCGCAAGCCTTTACGATGTTTAATTAATGAAATAAATTGAATTAAAAAATTTTTTAATAATAATAATCATAATAATGTCATTTGAGATTATTATAATAATTATTATTATTATTATTATTATTTCTATTTTAGTTTATTCCAATTATTATTGTTATTATTATTATTATTACTTTAATTTAGTTTTTAATATTGAATTACAACATTATTATCTTTTCATTATTAATATTTTAAGTATGTTATTTTTTTTTTGTTTATTAACATTATGTTAGTTTAAGTTTTTTTAGGGTTTTTAATCCATTTCCCCCTATTTTTTTATTTTCCTTTTCTTTTATTTTTATTTTTATTCCATCTCTCCCTCACTTTCTCTCATCCTGTCATGCTGAAACCCCTCCCCCCAAAATCCTATGCGGCGCATCTCCCCCCTGCTGCACCCCTTGGCCGCTCGCCCTCCTTCCCATGTCACCTCAACTGGAGCGCGCCGCACCCCTGCTCCCTCTCCAACCCACGCGCCGCCTCCCTCTCCTCCTGTCCGGCGGCCTCCCCCTCTCGGCTCGCACCACGGACCCCCACTCCGCCAGCGAATCCCTCCCGGACGCACCTCTTGTCCGACGACCTCCCTCCCGGCCGACCTCCCCCTCGGCCCATCGCACCCCCTTCCGCTGGTACCCCGTCGCGCCGCACCCCCTTCCCCTCTTGCTTCCAGCCCGAACCCCCGCCGGAACCCCCTCCTTCTGGCTCGAAACCCACCGAACCTCCTCGGTGCTAGGCATTAGTGCACTGTCCGCCATCGCCCTACTGGTGCAACCCTCTTCCGCGGATGAATTCCCTCTCGGTAGGGTCCTCCCCTCTTTGTTTTTTTTCTAAATCTTTCATTGTTTTTTTTGTCTTCCAGTGGGAATGAGTTCTTGTTTTATGGTTCTGACATGAATTTTTTTGTTTGAATTCGTGTTTTGGGTGTGCTCTAGTTTGCCTAAGGTTCGGTTGAGGTGTGATTGTGAATTCGCACAATTTTGCGGAAGCTTCTTGGTTCGAGGTAGGTGATTCCATGCCATACCATCTTTAGATGATTTAAATTGCTCCTTAATTAAATTATAATGTGTTCTAGTGATAAATTACGTGATGCGAATTTTATTTTGGACGTGCTTCGATATGAATATTGATGAATTTGAGTTTTTTTTAAGTAAATGCCAATGTTTTTCATGTGCATTGTGTTGTTGAAATTTTCAGACGTGTTTTAGTTAATTGTTTAAGCTGTGAAAATTGTGTTTTCAATAATGCTTGTGGTACGGATGTTATTAAACTGAGTTTTTCAAAAGAAGGTTTAACTATTTTGACATGTTAATTTTTATTATGAACCTTGAGTATGTTTTAGGGGTGCAAATGAGGTTTTAGAAGGATTGGGATGTACAATTGATTTTCAAATGGTTATGACATCTAAAATTTGTGTGTTTTAAACTAAGGCCTTGTAGTATGCATGTGTGATGTTTTATTAATTGAGAAATTGTTTATTTAAGTGGTTTTTGATATGCGAATCATGGTTGGGGAGGTTTTTGGGATTGTTTGGTAGGTGCGAAATGTGTTTTCAAGTTCTTTGAGGTGTCTGTGTAATTAAATGGAGATTTTCAATGAATATGAGTCACTTTAGGTGTGTTTGTCGCGTTGCGTACTTTTGGAATTAAATTGGAAATTGTTTGAACAGTGGAAAAAACATGTTTTTGTTTGTATATGTTGTACTTTTGATTTTGAAACGATGTTCTTATATGAAATTGAGTTCGTCTTTCTTGTGTAAACCTTTTCTTTCTAATTTGAAGTGTTTTATAAATTGTTAATTGCACTCATTAAATTATATGTGGGGTGCGGGAGTTGTGTTTGAAAGAATTATGTGCGTTAAGTTTTTAAAGGGGTTCTTACATGTGAAACTGGGCATGTCTTATGTGCAAAATCTTTTTGTGCTATTTAGAAATGTTCTTCAAATTGTTTAAATAGTTTATCAAGTCATGAAAGTGATCCAAACTATGTTATAAAATGGTTTTGGTGTGCGTGTGTTTTTTTTATGGTGTTTGGGTATGCAAGTGGTGACTTTTATGTGTAATGTCTTGTTTGGTTTGGGATATGGGAGAGCGATATACATTGTGTGAATGTGAAACTTGTTTGAGCACAAGGGAAAACCCTGGGTATCTAGGTGGGCAGACCAGAACTAGTGCGCTAGTGAGTCGGATGGGTATCGTCCCTGTTTCACTTAGCTGGATTGACGATTGCAACACTAACTGAACATATGATGACTGAGGGTCATGGCCTTCTAAGCCACGTTTTCTAAGGGTCATGGTCTTCTAAGCCACGTTTCTGAGGGTCATGGTTTCTAATCCACGTTTCACTGAGACACGAGGTTCTAGGGTCCCACTCGAGCTAGATGATCCTTAGGGGATTTACCCATAGTGATCTATCATCAATGTTTTGGTGCCTTCCATCAGCATATGGAGGACCACTTGTGTGTGTGTGTGTGAGTATATGTGCGTGCGTGCGTGTGTGTGTGTGCGGGAGTATGTGTATGTAATCCCTTGATGAATTTTTCTCTTTCCCTTTCAGATCGTGTTTGTGAAATGGGTTCTATTAGTGTTTTCTTTTAGTTTTTAACTTGTAAATGTTTTCTTTAAAAACATTTTGAAAGTATAATTTTTAACAAGCACATTAAATTATCTTTTTGATGTTGTGGCATGGAACCTTTTTATTTGGTGACGTCTTACTGGGCCTTTCGCTCACACCCTACATACACCTTCGGGTGTATGTAGACCTTGTTTCTTGTGTATTACAGGTTGTGTGTCGTGCTTAGCGATGGTGGTTTTGGTCATTGATGGTATTCTTGTGCAGGTTGGTGTTGTGGCGTGCGGATGCTACACCATCCTTATCGCTTGGAGGTTTGAGTTAGAGTTTTATTCTCTTTTGTTGTCGTTTTTTTTAGATGTTGGTTCTAGTTGTAAACCTTTAAATTTGATTTCAGTTTAATGGTTTGTTTAGTTGTCAATTCCTAGTTTCATTTTATTACCTTATTAGTGTTTGTGTATACTATTTTGGGTAAACCATTCCCACAGGTTACTCTTGATACCCGGGCACTTGTGCCAGCCCGTGGGGATCGGGAACGCCCTTCGGGCCATATCACGGACCGGGTCAGGCACCAGGTCAGATGTCGACCCGGCCTGGTTCGTGAAATTCCAGGTCACCCACATGACCATGTACTCAGTTGTTACAAGGCTAGTGCATAGCTACATGCAGAAATTGGGTACATGGCGTGTACTCAAAATTACACGATGTGTACTTAGAAAATTTTCATTTTATTCCTTTTCCACAAAAATAACCCAAAATAAAGATCCATACCTAAAATGAAGATCCCGGTTCTTACAGTTTCCATTAAAGGTTTATTTCTAGAATAAATGGATGTCATGATTATATTTTTTCATGGATATTCAGAGGAAGAGATATACATAGATCAACTATATAATAATTCATATGGTTCTTGTCTTGGTTTCCATTGAAGGTTTATTTATAGAACAAATGGATGTCATGATTATATTCCTTCATAGAGATTCGGAGGAAGAGATGTACATAGATCAACTGGAAGGTTTCATGCTAAATGGAATAGAAGGTTCGGTTCCAGTATCAACTAGATTTTTTGTGGGCTTAAGTAGGCACCAAGATAGTGTAACTAGAATTTCAATTCTTTCATGGTAGAATTAATGTTCATTCAGTGTAATGTAAATAATTTCTACTATAAGAAGGTGTATTATGATGGGGGTTTTGTTAGTTTACTTATTTATGTGGATTAATTTCTCTTAGTTGGACTAATGAAGGAAAGGCAGAAAGAGCCGAAGATTGATTTATCTAAAAGATCCAAAATGAAGGACTTTGGTTTTAGAAAGTGGATATTGGGGATAAATATTGAACGAGACTTAAAGTCTGTAACTTTTTTTTATCCTTGGTTAATTTTTATATCAAATTTTATGTATTTATTTTGTTAAATATTAATATTACTGAATCAAATAGGATGGATATGAATAAATAATGGATGGATACCAATCGTTTGACAAAAGATTATGAATATAGAGTTAAATAGTTCATCAAGTTTGCAAAATATCATTCATATTACCCTTCTCAAATCCTTTTTCCATGTTTATGTTTTTGTTATTCAAGAACAATTATTCTAGAAAAGTTGGAAGAAAACTTGATCTGTAACAGAATAGATCAAAGTTATAAATGTTGGAATAAACACGGGGGAAAATAAAATGTAGCTATTAGTTGGGATAAAACTATATTTTATGGATCATCTGATATGATTACAAGTGTATATAATGAAAAAAAAACCATATTGAGTATGTTATTATAGGTTTGAATTACTATGAAGATCATTTTGAGGAAATGATAAGGATAGTTGAAGATGAACTTCGTGATTGCCCAAAATTGTTTGAGAAGTTAAAGAGTTGTGAAAAGATGCCATTGTATTTTGGTTTCACTAAATATACAGAAATTTCATCCATACTTAAGTTTTATAATTTGAAAGCAGGCAATGGATAGAGTGATGCCAGTTTTACGAAACTACTTTCTCTCTTGAATGATATGCTCCCAGAAGATAATACACCCCCGAGATAAAATTACGATGCCAAACGAATGCTACGCTTGATGGGTATGATCTCTAAAAGAATACACGTCTAACCTAATGATTGTATACTATTTCATAATGACCAAAAATTATTTACAAAATTCCCAAATCATGGCGCTTCTCGAAACAAGAAATATGAATCTGGTCTTTTGAAATTTGTATGCTACTTTCCAATTATTCCAAGATTTAGGCATATATATAAAAGTGAGGAGACTGTAGGGTAATTTATGTGGCACACAGATACAAGAATTAATGATGGGAAACTATGTCAGCTAGTAGACTCTCCTCAATGGAATAGAATTGATCATGAGTATCCTGAATTTGGAAACGAGCCGAGAAACCTTCATCTTGCGTTATCTAAAAATAGAGTGAATCCGTTTGATTTTCAAAACAGCACTCACATTACATGGCTTATTATATTGGTAAATTATAAATTTCCACCGTGGTTATGCATGAAATAAAAATACATCATGTCATCTAGGATTATATCATGACCAAAACAAATGGGTAATGATATTGATGTTTATTTGGCTCCATTGATCAAGGATTTGAAATTATTGTGGGATTCAGGTGTTACATTGTATGATGCATATAGAAATGAATATTTCACATTGATATCCATGTTTTATGGGATGATAAATGAATTTCCTACTTGTGGAAATTTTTTAGTATTTACCATTAAATAAACCCAAGGGTGTCCCATTTACAAACAAGGTACATAGTCAATTAGGTTGAAATATTCATCGAAAACCATGTTTCTAGTACATCACAGATTTATACACTGATGAAATAAGTACCAATCTTGGATGACATCATTTGATAGAAGTTAAGATGAACGTACAGCGCCGTATCTACTAATAGGTAATCAATTTTTTGATAAAGTAAAATATGTGGACACTGCTTTTAGTAAACCATTTTCAAAAAACATTATGAAAACCGATTTGAAAAATAGATCAGTTTTTTTTTTTGAATTATCATTCTAGAATTGTCTGTACGTCAGAAATTTTCTTGATGTTATGAATGTTGAAAAAAATGTATGTGATTGTGTCATCGGAATGTTTCTAAATGCACCCGAAAAAAAAAGGATGGAATTAAAGCTAGGTTAGATGTGCTTGACATGGGAATACAAGAAGAGTTGGCACTAGTGAAGGGTGAAAAACAAACTTTTCTCCATCCAATTGCTTACACTCTTTTAGATATGAAAGATATCAGTTTTGAAACTTCTTGAATTAAATAAAGGTTCCATAGGTGTATTCATCGAATATCAATAACATCGTTTCAATGACCAATTTAAAGTTAAAGGGTCTGAAATCACATGACTATCATGTTTTGATGAAAGATATAATACCTATATCTTTATGTTGAATTTTTTCCAAGAATATTTTTCATACATTAAACAAGCTCTATTTCTTCTTCAAAGATATATAAAACAAAGTTATAGACCTTCCAAAATTTATGACTATAGAAAGAAAAAATTTCATCATATTATACGAATTGGAAATGTTATTCTCATCAACATTCTCTAACATGATGGTTCATTTGATGGTTCACTTGGTGAGAGAGATTTGACTATGTGGTCATGTAAACTATAGATAGATGTACCCTATTGAATATTATATAATGATTTTTAAAGGGTATGTCAAAAATAGAAGTTGGTCAGAGGGTTGTATTATGGAATGATATATTGTTGAGGAAGTCGTTGAATTATGTACCGAATACCTGTCCGATGTGGAAAGAATTAGTCTACTAAAATCTCATCACACTGGGTGGCTTGTGGGTGAAGGAATTTTTGGAAGAAATTTTGTCACAATCAATATTACAAATTGGTATTATGATCACCTTTATGTTTTTCATAATAGTTTGGAGGTTTCCCCATATGTTGAAACCCATAAAGAAATCCTTGATAAATTGAATCCATCAAGGGATGAAATATGGATATCAAATACACATAATCAATAATTTATAGGATGGATTTATGACCATGTTTTTAAGGAGTCATATGAAAATATGGATTCAATTTCAGAATGACTTCAATGGATAGCTGGAGGAACAAGTGTGTAATTATTATCTTACAATTGTTATGTAATTAATGGTTATATGTTCTATACAAATGATCATGATAAAGGCAGTACCATGAAAAATAGTGGATTTACAATTTTGGTTGAAGCGATGCATGTTTCTAGTACTAAGGATAGAAATCCAATTTATGCAAATATGTCATACTTTGGCATCATCAAAAAAATATGGGAGTTGGATTATACAACATTCTAAGTGCTGATTTTTCAATATAAGTGGGTTGATAATAGGAATGATGTGAAAATATATGAATTGGGATTCATGAAATCTGATTTCAGTAAGGGTATAAAGAAGAAACATTTATAATGGAATCACATGTAGTACAAGTATTTTATGTTCCAGATCCCGCAAACCTAAAGTGGTCAATTATTCTATTATCGACCAAAACCACTAAAGGTTCATATGAAAATTCAACTGATTATGACCCTTTCATTAGGATGTCGTAATCATTTCACAACAGTCCTGATGTAGATGATGTTTTTTATGTCAGATTAAACCATAATTAAGGGATTTGTATGGTCGATATAGGGGTAAAATCCCTTCAACCTTTAAAAAAAGAGAGAGTTCAATAATCAGGTAATATTTTTTTATAATATACATCATGTTAATATCTTTTTTCTACTGCATTTTTGTAGACTAAATTAAATGTTAATCCACTTCTGCAGATAATGACTTCTGCATGTGATGGTGCTCCCAATATCAAGGAAAAACAAGTCTCTCAACCTGTTGTTGCCCACATTGTAGAGAAATAATGACCTTCTACACATGATGGTACTCTTAATCCTTAGGCATAATAGGTCTCTCAACCTAATGCTGCTCGCAGTGCAAAGGAATGACCTTATACACGTTTTGGTGCTCCCATTCCTAAGGAACAACAAGTTTCTCAACCTGTTGTTGCTCCCAGTGCAGAGGTACAATGACCATATACACTTGACAATGCTACCACTCTAGAGGAACATATTAATGATTTTCATTCTAGGGAAATGGTAGGTGATGAAGGACTGGTGACACTGAAAAATAGGAGCACTGTAGTTTGATAGTGTTAGCAAAAACTATTAAGGCGTAAGTCAAAGGCATCAAATATGAGGTCGGATGGAATGAGTGGGGCCAGCATGTTAACCCCAACACGGCCATGTTTAGTAGTTACATTGGAATCATCACTCAGCAATATATTCTAATTAATGTAGATTTATGGATCCATGTTGTGTCTGGGCTTAAGAAACTGATGAGGGAAGAGATTACGATAACATTATGATATCATTTCTTTATTTTACTAAAAAATAAAATAATGAAACATTGAATTACTCTTCATTATCCATTGTAGGGTACATTTATAGTATATGAATCCCATAAGAAATATGTATTAATAATTACCAAAACGATTCATATAGGATTTGACATAATTCTAGCAAGACATCATCTTAAATATGTTCAAGGGAAAATAAAACTACACCCACCACTTATCTATGCACACCTGATAACCCAAGAAGCATGGAAGTCGTCGTACGGATGTACCTTTTCATGTACATTATGGCTACAAATATGTTGTTTAACGATATTTATATTCATCACATTGATTTATAATTTTTTATTTATAAAACATCAACTATGTGTTGGAAATAAAGAACAAGTAGCAAAACCAGTGTACCCCTACCGTAAAGCAAGGATGGGGTACACTTCACTTAAAAAAATTGGTACATATTTTAAATCTACCACAATACTTTTATGTGACACGAAACAACACCATTATTATGTTCTTCTATTTATATGCAGATTGATGGCTCCAAATCTGAATCCACTTCCTTCCCATGTCATGTACTATATAAGGAGGCATGTGTAAATAAAGATAGTATATTGATAGATGAAAACACACAAAAAAAGTGCGGGAAATATGTGTAAGTATTACATAATAAAAAAATTGCTTTAAATTTCTATTACATAAAAATGATCACTTATTTTCCTATATTTTCTATCTGACATAGTCATAGGAATCAACAACACTTGTACCAGATGAACACATACTATCGGTGGCCTTGAAGTGGCCAGAATAGTATGGTCGTGTTAGATGTGTGGGTTTTGGGGTGACAACCAGAACATATTTTGAGGAAAAAAACAAGAGGAGGATCAAATTGAATTAATAAAATAGATGAGATAAAGAATAGATACCCTTAGAGAATAATTCCAATGAAAGAGAGAGTTTATGGAAACTTTTATGGTGGGGGAAAAAATAGAATAAGAAACTCAAGAACATCCACTGTATAGAGATCCTACCCCACCACCCACCAGCTATGAGGCAAGTCATTCCCCTCAAAGAGATGTCTTAGACGAGGTAATCAATGTTCTAATAAAAATTTTCTGTGAAATGTGAATCAAACATACATTGATACCTTTCCTATACTAATATTCTATAGGATGACAATGAATGTGATCTATATCTATCAACACCCACCCATATTCTTGTAGCGATGGCTACGGTGTTCAATATCCAAAATGACATGCTACATAGCAGACCATTTCCAACAGGTATTGTGTGAGTGTCGATTAGTGTATCCCATGATATGAACATTGGTCTACCTATTCCAATTCATGAAGAAGATATTTATGTTGGAACATTCATTGCATGGCCATCACATCTTGTAAAAACATGTTGATAAGGAGGTATTCATTTACAATTTATTTTTCAATATAAAAATTTTACAATTAATGAAAAAAATGTCTATACCAATGAATGTTATTAAATAAGGGAAAAGAGAAGGGGATTAATTGAATGATTGACTCAAAACCATCTAAAGTATCAACCAACCGATTGAAAAGATCTACTTAAATCACCATTACCCCACCTATTCTATATCTTCATTTACTATCATTGAAGTTTCAAGTGGATAAAAAATTAAAAAATGGTCATAATCATATAGTTGATTTTGAATAAAATATGTATAGATACAAAGATCAAGACTTCATTGGTGTTGAAAGTTTAATTGAAATCATCAACTATGATTGGCTAGGCAGCTCAGTTGTAAATGTATACATGAGCTATTTTTTCATGATTTGATTTTCCAAAAGGTTGATATACTGTGCTAATTATGACTAAATACATTTCATATTTTTGGAAGGCATATATATGAAAAACAATTGAATGTATTTTCCTATGAAAGGATATTTTGAATCATTAGTCCTTATATCACCTCTATATAATAACCAAAAATAGATACCAAAAAAGGATAAAATGGTGGATGTTCTGGTCAAATCGTTTGGAAGAAAACTTTTCTATGAAAAAATCTATTTAATACCAATGATGTAGGGGTAAAACTCTACAATTTAATCATATAAAATATATTTTCATTTCTTTCATTACTTATTATTTTTTGTGTTTTAAGGCACCATTGGATGCTCATTATGGTAAATTTGGATACTCCAAATATTTATTTCCTCAATTCAATGCATGGATATCCAAAAAACAGTCCACACATTATGGTGTCACTCAATAATTAATACACTACTTCCAACATTTTATAACTAGAAATCAAGTTATATAATTTATATTGTCTTTTAATGAGGATTCTGCTATGATAGTGTTGGAACCGGGCGTGTAGGGGAAGCCCAAAACAGGTGGATTTTTAAAAAAATTCCATCGATGATCGACATAAACTTTTCGACGTCGGTGAAGAGCAGCCCGATTAAATCTGAGGATCTCGCATAAAAGATTTTAAGCACAAAAATAAACTGTAAAAATACCTAGTTTAATTCTGAAGCCGCGCATGACATTTACTTGTCGTTGGTGATCGCTGCTCGAAGAATCCAAAATCGAATTCCTCTAGATTTTCCACACATGCTTCAAGGAATCCACGGGAGCGTCATTCATTGTAATCTGGGTGCTAGCACGGAATTGTGACGATGCCTTCGATGCTCCAACGATCACCGCACCGCTTCACTTGCAATGCCTGAGAGAGTACTTGATCCATGCTCTTTGGATCCAAAGCATCTCTCTCTATAGTATGGGAGAGAGGAGAGGAGAGAGAAGCTCTATGAATAGTACTTGGAAAAATCCCATCTTTTATTTATAGTGGTTAATTAAAATACCTAGTATCGCCTCACCGGCCCCGAATACTTAACGCACTATCAACTACATTTTATGACTTCTAAAATGTATCATAAATATTATTATCATTTACTTGTAATATATTAAAATATATTACACAATAATAATTGAGTCATTAACTTGACTCATCACTCCCATAAATATTAATTAAACCTTTAATAATTTAATATTTGTCAATTAATATTTTTCATGTATTTACTAAAACTCATAAATACATTTAATAAATAAATTCAATACTCATTATTCTAAACTCGAATAATGTGAATTTATTTATTGTATTGGTGATCGTTTAACCTTGGACAAATCTCGGACCCTAGTGGTGGGGCCCACCATGTCCAAAACTCCAGTTCAACTGAATAGGACAGATTCTTGAATATGCTATTGTGTGTGACCCTCTAGGCCCTTATCTCGATAGAAGTGAATAGTATTCCTAGACCAAGAGTGGGATTTAGAAACCCATCATGGCCCCTGAAGAAATAAGGATTGTCACAGCAGCGACAACTAACCTACGAACATGCACTGTGTAATATAATCTCTTTGTCTGTAATATCTCATAAAGCATGACACACTCATGTGTCATCACCCTTTTCTTGCTTTATAGTTTTTTGATTTAAATGGAAATATTTACCCTTGAATGTCATGGCCATGGTCTTATAAAGGTACTACCATCCATATCAACATGGCATGAGATATATTACTTCCATAACTCGGAAGTGACAAATCATTTCTTCACCATTCAACCAATTCCATGCCACCAATGACGCACCCAACACAAACTACATCACCACGACTTCATTGCCATGGTTTTCTTCTTGCATCAAAGTATGCAATCAAATGACATACATTGGTAATGATCTCAATTCAGGAGACCATTACACATGATCATAGATAAGAACATTCAATGACACCTGAAATATGTGGTGTTCCTATTGGCGGGTCAGTCCTCATGATCTCACTATTAGAGATCACCAAGTGAGAACTTCATGAGAAGACGTTTCAATGATTATGAGCCCCCAGCACCTGATGGCCAGACATCTACTGTGTCCAATAAGTAATATGCATCTAGATCATAGAACATATATTTAAGATTAATGTCATAGTATCTAGAGGTTTTCATTATAGCCTGGGAACTGTTATAACCTTTCAATACGATAGTTAATCTTTGGACATTACTATTTCAATAGTGGATGCAGAAAAGTCTACACTATAATGGTAAGATGACATCATGCATAGATTATTGTACACATGATATGGTAATCAAAAGTAATGAATAGTTGGGTCTAGGGAACCCACTATTTCAACAGATAGTATGGTGCATAAATATCATGAAAAACAAGGAATGAGGCCAGGGGGTCATCATGAGAAAGAAGACAAGTTCTATGACTGGAAAAGTATTAGGGTATATATAATAATATTTCACTATCCAAACACATATAAAAAAAATTACTTATTCTCCTCAATATTTCTACAGTGTCTGAAACAAACCAATGGAAAAGATTTTGGTTGTTATGTTTATAAATTTATGACATAGATCATATTACATAAACAAACTAGCATCCCTAAAAAAGTATTTTTGAATATAATTACTATTTAATTTAAAATATTTATTAATACTTTGTGTATTTATATTTTTCCAATACTACTATGACCATCGAAAAGAATCATATTCACAAGATGATATATATGTGCTCAGAAAAGAATGGGAAACATATCTGATGGAAGAATGTTTGCAAATAGCATGAAGATGTGACTTCCATAGAAGTAGTGGATTGTTTAATATTTATGTGTAATTTACTTATTTTTAGTATTACTCACATAATAATTTTTTTCTTATACAGGTGGAATCCTTTGTTTGGGTTGGGGCGGTTTGTTCGAAACTGATCGTGCTCGTGAGAGATTGGAATTTGTGACTGCAACTGAGATAAGAAAAAAATGAAATGGGTAAAGAATGTATAAAGGTTTTATATTCTCTTGTAAGGTTTTTTTCTAGTTTTGTTATGGTGGTGGATGTTGGTTGTCCACAATGGTGGTGTTTTGATGCGGTTGGTCTACGATGGTTTTCTGCGATCGACGTAGTGTTAGTTGATGATGGAGGTGATGATGAAGGTTTTATATTGGCAACGACGGACTCCGATGGAAGTGCTCACCGGTGATTTGGAAATGGATTGGGGGTGACGACAGTGATGATGATGACGTGGACTCCTGTGTGAAGATGACGAAGTTGGCTCGTCGGCATTGTGATGATGGAAGGCGTATGGTCCGGACGTTCGACGCGATGGGTGTATGACTCAAGGCAGGAACTTGACTCGAGATGACAGATGGGTGATGATGAATTTTTAATTTTGAAATTTGAATATCGTGGGCGCGCTGTTGTTTTTTGTTCAATCCTTTGGAAATGTATGGTTACCGCTAATCCTTAAAGCAACTTTTTAGAAAATGAAAAATGGATTTGCATGGGGTAAAGAATGTATAAAGGTTAATTCCTAATACTTATTTAATTATGTAATTTTTTCATCATTTTACCTAATCAAAACCAAACAAAAAGAACAAGTGACCAATATCACTCAAAGTGTCTCTTTTTATTTAAAATTGACATTACTTTTAGTAAAAAGAATAAGTGACATACTGAAAAACTAAGAAAATGAATACATATTGTTTTTATAATTTAATAAAACAATCCATAATTTATTTTTTATGTGTATAAATCAACTTCACCTCAATTCGATGCACGTTGTGGCCAGTATGACTTTAAGTGTGTATTTTTATATTAAATTGACATTAAATTCAGCAAAAAGAACAAGTGACATATTGAAAACTGAGAAAACAAATTCGGATTGTTTTGATACTTTAGTAAAATTATACATAAGTTATTTTTTATGTTTAGAAATAAATCACACCTCAATCCAACCCACAGTGTGACCGATAGACTAAAAGTGTCCGTTATCGGTTTAACATTGACATTTTAGTTCAAAACGTATCACTCACTGAAAACCAGTAAAACACACTCTTATTGTATTAATAATTTAGAATAGATATTAATAAGTCATTTGTGACATGTATAAAGTAGTATCATGTCAAACCAACGAATGATGCGATCGGTATGACTCAAAATGCGTGTTTCCAGTTTAAAATGGCATTTTAGTAAAAAACACAACTGACGTACTGAAAACGGAGAAAACACATTTTTATTGTTTTGATACTTTAGGAAAATGATCTATATGTCATTTTTGATGTTTATAAATAAAACTCTCTTCAATATGATGCATGGTGTGGCTGGTATAACTCAAAGTGTCTCTTTTTATTTAAAATTGACATTAATTTAAGTAAAAACAACAAGTGACATACTAAAAACTAAGCAAACGAATTAAGATTGTATTGGTATTTTAGTAAAATTATCCATGATTCTTTTTTGATGTATAGGAGTCAAATGCGCCTCAATATGATGCACGGTGTGACCGATATGACTCTAAGTGTGTCTTTTAATTTAAAATTGACATTAATTTAAGTAAAAAAGAACAAGTGGCATACTAGAAACTAAGAAAAAGCATTTAGATTATTTTTATATTTTAGTAAAATGATCCATGGGTAATTTTTGATGTCTAAGACTCAACCAAACCTCAATACAATTCACATTGTGACCGGTATGACTCCGAGTGTGTTTTTTTATTTAAAATTGACATTAATTTAAGTAAAAAAGAACATGTTGCATACTGAAAACTGAGAAAAAACATTCATATTGTTTTGATACTCTATTAAAAGGATCAATGAGCCATATTTGACATATATTAACCAACCACACCTCAATCTGACACATGGTGTGACCGGTATGACTAAAAGTGTATGTTATCAGTTTAAAATTGATATTTTTGTTCAAAACATGTCACTCACTGAAAACCAATTATACGCAATCTGATTTTCTTGATAATTTATGAAATATATTCTTAAGTAATTTTTTATGTGTATTAAGTTTTTATAATTTCAAATTGATGCATGATGTGACCAGTATGACTCATAATGTGTGTTTCTAGTTTGAAATGGCATTTTAGTAAAAAAACACAATTGTCATACTGAAAACCGAGTGAATATATTTTAATTGTTTTGATAGTAAAACAATATATAAGTAATTTTTTATGTGTATTATTTAGTCTCATCTCAATACGACGCACGGTGTGGCCGGTATAACTCAATGTGTCTCTTTTTATTTAAAATTGGCATCAAATTAAGTAAAAACAATAAGTGATATACTGAAAACTAAGAAAATTCATTCAAATTGTTTTGATATTTTAGTAAAATGATCCATGAGTCATTTGTGACATGTAAGATTCAACCTCACCTAAATAAAACACATTTTGTGACCGATAGGACTCCAAGTGTGAATTTTTTTTAAATTAACATTAATTTAAGTAAAAAGAACAAGTGACATACTAAAAACTGATAAAACACATTTGGATTGTTTTTATACTTTATTAAAATGATAAATGAGTCATGTTTGACCTTTAGTAATCAACCACACCTCAATCCAATGCATGGTGTGACCAATATGACTAAAAGTGTCCGTTATCAGTTTAAAATTAACATTTTAGTTCAAAAAGTGTCACTCACTAAAAATAAAGAAAACATGCTCCAATTGTATTTATAATTTAGGAAATAAATTCATAAGTTATTTGTGACATGTATGAAGTATACTCACATCAAAATGGAACACGATGAAGATAGTATGACTCTTAATGTGTGTTTCCTGTTTGAAATGACATTTTGGTAAAAAAACACAACTGGCATACTGAAAACTAAGAAAATGCATTTTTATTGTTTTAATACTTTAGGAAAATGATTTATAAGTCATTTATAACATGTAGGAATCATTTTCTTCTCAATAAGACACACGGTGTGGCCGTTATAACTCAAAGTGTCTCTTTTTATTTAAAATTTTCATTAATTTAACTAAAAAAAAGTGACATACTGAAAACCGAGAAAACACATTCAGATTGTTTTTATATTTTAGAAAAAGGATATATAAGTCAATTTTTACATGTATTAATTAGTCTCACCTCAATACAATTCACATTGTGGCTGGTATTACTCAAAGTGTCTCTTTTTATTTCAAATTGACATTAATTTAAGAAAAAACAACAAGTGACATACTGAAAACTGAGAAAAAAAATTGGATTATATTTATACTTTAGGAAAATGATCCAAGAATAATTTGTGACATTTATGAATCAACCACACCTCAATATGTTTCACAGTGTGATAGGTATGACTAAAATTGTCTGTTATCAGTTTAAAATCGACATTTTAGTTCAAAACATGTCACTCACTGAAAACCAAGAAAACACACTCCAAATTTATTGATAATTTAGGATATAGATTCATATGTAATTTTTGATGTGTATGAAATTTTCTCACTTCAAACTGACATACAATATGACTGGTATGACTCTTAATACGTGTTTCCAGTTTGAAATGACATTTTAGTAAAAAAACAAAATTGGCATACTGAAAACTAAGAAAACGCATTCAGATTGTTTTGGTATTTTATAAAAATGATATTTAAGTCATTTGTTACATGTAGGAATTAGCCTCACCTCAATACGATGCACGGTATGGCCATTATAACTCAAAGTGTCTCTTTTTATTTAAAATTGACATTAATTTATGTAAAAACAACAAGTGACATATTGAAAATTGAGAAATGAATTTGGATTGTTTTTATATTTTATTAAAATGATCTATATGTCATTTTTGAAGTTTAGGAATCATCATCACCTCAATAAGACACACAGTGTGGTCGATATCACTCAAAGTGTCTTTTTTTTAAATGAAATTAATTTAAGTAAAAAACAACAAGTGACATACTGAAAACCAATCAAATGATTTCGTATTGTTTTAATACTTTAAGAAAATGATCCATGAGTCATTTTTGACATGTAGGAATCAACCACACCTCAATCTGATACACGGTGTGACCGATATGACTAAAAGTATCTGTTATCAGTTTAAAATTGACATTTTAGTTCAAAAAATGTCACTCACTAAAAACCAAGAAAATGCACTCTGATTGTCTTGATAATTTAGGATAGTGATTCATAAGTTATTCTTGATGTTTATGAAGTATTCTCACATTAAAAAAATGAACAATGCGGCCGGTATGACTCATAATGCATGTTTCCAATTTGAAATGACATTTTAGTAATAAAAAAACGGGCATACTGAAAACTGAGAAAACACATTCGGATTGTTTTGATACTCTAGGAAAATTATCTATAAGTCATTTGTGATGTATAGGAATCAGCCTCACCTTAATAAAATGCATGGTGTGGCCGGTATAACTCCAAATGTGTCATTATTCTAAATTGATATTAATTTTAGTAAAAGAATAAGTGACTTACTCAAAACCGAGAAAACACATTCAGATTGTTTTTATATTTTAGTAAAATGATCCATAACTAATTTGTGATGTGTAGGAATCAATCCCACCTCAATAGGATGCACGGTGTGACCATTATAACTCCAAATGTGTCTTTTTTATTAGATATTTATATTTTTTTAATGTATTCTTTCATATTAATGTTTAATTTATTTCTTTATAGTATTACTAACATAATATTTGTTTTCTTATATAGGAATAATCTTTTTCTTGGGTTGAGATGATTTTTTCGACAACTGATAACATGGGAGGACATTTTTTAGATGGTATCATGATAATAAAAAGATGAAATATTATTTTTTTAAAATTTTTGTTGGATAATTGTATATGTAATTATATAGAACATTATTTGAAATGTATATTGCAGTGTTTTTTAGTATATACCATGGGTAGACATTTTTTAATTCCTGTTGTCACATTAAATGTATATAGAATTTTTTGAAATTATATGTTTTTGTTGGGTTTGTTGTTATATTAACAGCACATTACAGCCATCAAGGCCTTTATTAGTGCTATTTCAAGCACTAATAAAGGGTCTCCTTTATCGGTGCTATTTAAAGGGCTGATAAAGGGGGTATTTTATCATCTCTATGATTAATATTGTTTTTTAGCATTTTTAAAATACATTTTTTGCGTTGTTAAAGGGTATATGTGTAGTAGTGTACTCATCATAGAAAAGTATTTGGTAAGATATCAGAGAGTCAATGTGATTTCGGCATCATGGAATTTTGGAAGAAGGTCCTCAGGTGGCCGAATGATGAGGTTTGAAGAAATACACCATGGAGGTGAGTGACCGTGAGGTCAGAGCATGAAATTTTCATTTCCTCCATCTTAAGAAAAAAACTCCTTTGGAGTTCCATGAGTGTGGAGAAGCAATTCATACCAAGGAAACGTATCCAAATAAGCCTAAGCAATGCATCTCTTGTGGAAAAATGAGATACCTTCAACGTTTTTGCTGGAGTGGGCCTTAGGGGAGCAGTGGATAAGGTTCTTCATCGACCCAATCATATCATGATTGGATAGGAAGACCTTAATAGAGTAGTAGTTGGGTTTATTCTGGGAGGTCTAGTCATAGAGATGGGTGAGGTTCATAGGGAACATCTCATAATGGAGTTGTTGCTCTGGGCAGATAGGGATCTCATGGTGAGGATTGTGTGATTCGTTCTTGACATCTTTATGTTGTGAAGAAGATTCTTACAAATAGTTATGGGGGATATTCTATAGAGAGAGGTATGATTCTGGAAAATTCTTCATTGTCTAAGTGCACTTGTTAACACTAGTGCATCACATCCCTTCATTTCTTCTCATATTGTGTGTAATCATGGTCCGAACATGGAATGGTTGTCAGGGTTGTTGAATGTTGACACTCCTAAAGGGAAAAGATTTAAGAAAATTAGGTGATGTTTATTCCATGCTTTCATTGAGTGGATATGGACATCTCTAGGACTTCATCATCTTAGACATGACTACTTTCCACATGATCATGATATGGATTGGTAAACTCTCTTCTAAGCATGCATTGATTGTTATTAGTAGTGAGTAAATTATTCTCCTCCTATGAGTGTACCCTATACATTTATTGGTGAAAGGGATCTAAATATGATTCAGGTAGGATCTGATATAAAGAATTTTGGAACCACCACTTCGTAGAAGGTATGTATGATTTTTGAATCTATTTAAGGGGTTAATCTTTATATTTTCCCTCCAATTGTTGATTGCTTTACAAATGTATTGCCTATGATTTCTTAGGTTTACCTCTTTTGGAGTATGTGTCCCCCATCAGACTTGGGTGTTTTTTCATCATTATAATTCTCTATAAATAAACTCTAAGTCTTCTCTTAAGAGGTATCTTGGGTATTGGATCCAAATCTCTATCATTCTACATGGTATCAAAGGTGGTTCCCAAACCCTCCATTCCCTCTCTCTCTTCTCTCGGAGAAAACCTATGATTTTCCCCAAAGTGGGGGCATCCTCCATGGAGAGGGATCCATGAGTCATCTATTGTCAGACCTCCCTCCACCTCCTGTGCAATGGATCCTATATTACGCTTCCACACCCGTTGTGCCACTCGAGATCCACGGTTATCCCCCCTTCCCTGTGCGATGTCTCCTTCCAATCCACCCTCCTATGTGATGGCCTTCCCCACCAACACATCCTCCTAGTGCGACCTCTCATGGTCGGGGCTCTTCTTATGCGATTCCCCCCCACCCCAACTCCCCGCATGACAACTGCATCTAGATCCACAAGTGGAGACCTCCTACTGAGTAGCCTCCCTACTCCTGATAGACCCCATGCCAACTTTATTTCAGATCTGGTCAATCTTCAGCCAAATCTGGTTTCCCAGGTCATTTTAGTTATTCCAGATCCAAATCCAGTCACTAATCTTCATTGGGGAGTTATGGGAAGACATCCGCTCAAAGGATGCTCTTCATTCTATTTGAGATCTACTCCTTCCCTCTACTGATTCCTACCTATTTGATCACTAGTAGTGGATTAGTGGTGTTTTACCATATCTTCTTAAAGTCCTGTCTTATATGGATGTTGGGTGTGCTTATCCTTTATCCATCTCCTATATCACCCCCTCTAAAAAAACATAGCGATAGTCGGTTAGGATTTCTGCAGGCGCATGCTTTCATCTCCCCAGCTGACTCCCACATCTGACAGGTCCTCCTCTAGGTGTGCCCGACCTGGACTCATTCCCACAACTGTGTGCATCTCCCTTTGCTAGCCCCAACTAGATGAATCTACCACAACCCTTGCACAAAAATTCTATCATCCCTTACTGTTTGTTTTGTCAAATATTTTGATTTTTCCATCCATCTCTTCAACCCATTATGCCTCGTCACACCATTTATATAATCCAACTATTCCAACTAGAAATTTGATCATGGTTTTATAGTGTCTTGTTCCTTCATGCCTAGATTCTCTTGACCCATATATTCATGTTGAGGCGTGATTCGGCTATTTTTACTAGTGAATCCTCTTTCCAGTTATTCCTGATGGTTCCGCATAGTGGGCGCTGGTCTAGGGTTGGCACTTTTTTCAGTGACATCTTCCTTTATCTGTCATTTTCATCTCAAGGGGTAGCTGTAATCGTGGATGATTTATTTTTGCTTCATCTTATTTTGTAATCAAGCAGGGTATGTATAGCTTGAGGGGCAGTGTTTGTAGTGTTTCTTATTTTCTGGTTTTTCTTTAATTTTTTTTCTTTAATTATTTATCCAAGATAGGTAGACCTATCTTATAGGGGTTATTGGAGTATATGTCCCACATAATACTTGGGTGTTTTATCATCATTATAATTCTCTATAAATAAAATTCAAGGCCTATCTTAAGATGTATCTTGGGTATTGGGTACAACTCTCTATCATTCTACAACCTCCATAAAAATAGATTGATTCTCTACTATTGACTTAGTACCTGGTGCCAAGATGATATCGATTCCTCTATAAAATGGCTCCCTTCAAGGTTTGAGAATTAAATATTCAACATGAGGACCTAGAGGCGAAGGACTATATCAAACAATGCACTTCACCTTGGGATGTTATTAAACCCATCCTTTGAGTTTGATTGGATTTGTTGTTAGAAGGTCATTGGAACAAATGTTTAGAGTGCTGGAAATATTTGAAGACATTTTTATAGTGATTTGAGAAGTGAAATATGAAAAGGTCATGAAGCTATAGTGTACTTGATTTTTGATTTACACAGTCAACCATGTAATAATGTTGAGTCCACCATCTAGTGTAATCAATGTAATTGGGTGTAGCATATCATGGATGACCATGCAGTCCAATGTAGTCAACCATGAGTGACTTTATGTAGATTCTTTATTATATATTGTTTATAAGTTTCTCAAGAAGTTAAATGCAGGAAATCCATTGACACGTTCTCTGATTGTATGAGGAAGTTAAAGTGAATTATTTGGTTATCGTTTATGAGGAATCATTTTATCATGGTACATGTGGTCGATGATAGAGGTGTTAGGTGGTCATGGTATTGTGGATGTAAGTGCACTAAAATGGTTGAGATCATGGGACATGTGGCATTACATGGACATTTGAACAATTATGAAAAGGGAATAAGTCCCTATATAAAATGAATATTAGGATTGTGGGTATATGGTCTGGTCTTCTACATAAGGAGAGATTATTGCAAGAATATTAAACCAGTGATTTTGGAATGATCCTTGGACTCGTGGAGTGATCCTCTGAAGATGGAGTCTCACATAATACGAACATATTGATCAAAGTGGGAGAAAGAGAAGTTAAAAAAAACATATCAATATTACAGATCTATATATTGAGAGATTATTGAATATTTTAGTTTCTCTAAAGTGTGTATAAATAAATAAAGCTATGTTGCTAATTAAAGATTTTATGGAAATGGAAGATGAACATTCTTTGAAGATTAGATTCATGTGAAGAAGAATAGATTTTCCATAAAGAAGTGAAACTGATTCACATATATTCAAGATGAAGAATATAGTCCATGGAGCTAATCTTCTGCAATGCTTATTAATCCATTATTTATATGTGGGAGTGACCCACATAGGAAGTGACCTAAGGGGAGACAATGAGCCACACCTAGAGATTTTAATGCAGTGTGCCTAGTATTTCCTTGAAACTCATCAATGATAGTGCATTAGTAGATTCATGCATGGTATAAGTGATCTAATCATTTACCTTGTATTAGCCCTGCATTGGGGTAAACTAATTAAATTGTCGGACTAAAGACTTTCCTCCACCACAATATCGTCTTCTTTGGCTCATGTACTTATGGTTTTTATCTTCACTAAGGATCAATGTCCACTAGGAGGTTCATTTCCCTCCCATATATGAAAATTATTTTTGATAGGGAGGAGAACACTTGGGACTTATAAACCATGATCAATGTCAGAGGTATTTTCTAAGACGGTTTCTCCCCCTTGATTTGTCAAGTGGTGTAGGCATGGCTGTGTGGTGGGTAGCCAAACCCCACAAACCCATCTAGTGGAGAAGGAAGTGGGAAGGGCTGGTAGAAACCTATAAATGGGTCTCTCTCCTAGTGGTTTCATCAATCATCTTCGCAACACATCTTATCCCATCAGTAATTATGTGGTATTTTGTGAGGTTTTTCCCCACATATTCAAGAGAGCTAATTATGAGAGATATTCTCCTTATAATTTTGAGGGAGTGTGTACCCACTTTTACTCACAGTGAGATCCTTTTATTTACCCGTTATTTTTTATCCATTTATTTTAGGGGTTTTCCCACATCACATATAGTGTCATTTATTTTTTATTTTTTACATTTTATTTTATCTCATAATTATCTCTGTACCAATGATCCAATCATTTTTTATCAAAAAAACTGGTATCAGAGAAAGGTATTGGATTGATGTTGTTCACTTTTATAAATATTAATAATTCTCATAAATTTGAGTATGCTTTGTGATTGAAACTACGATTGATCTATCACATTAGAAAAAATTTATTGAGATTATTAAATACACCATTATGAAGCAGAGGAGGTTATGGACAGACGGCGTGTCCAAATGATGGTGAAATTAAAGATCAATAAATTCAATGGGAATAATTTTACATTGTGTAAAATGAATATATAGGTAGTGCTGTGAAAGGATAATTACTGGTAATTAGAAAAAGACCAGTAGGTGTGATGATGGAGTGAATTCAGGGGAAGTCAAAATCATGACATTGAGGTAAATTACTTCTAAAAGTGAATATGTTCTAGTCAGTGAAGTGACAACTACTACTGGAGGTAGACAACATCTCAAAGATGCATGGATAATCAACTCGGGATCAACATGGCACATGATGTCTCAACGATAATGATTTGATCGCTATGAAACTATACCAAAATGACTTGTGTACATGGGACATGATCGCACCTAGAAGATCATTTTATTTGGTACCATAAAATTGAATATTTGTGATGGTATTTTTTGAATCATCCAAGGAGTATTCCATGTGATGGGATTAAAAAAGAATATATTGTCTTTTGGACAATTTTATGACATCAGATGCAAGACTCGCACCAAGAATGGAGTGGTGAGAATTGTGAAGGGCACGCTTGTGGTGGTGAAGGTGAAGTAGATCTCAAAGAACATGTACATTATTATGGATGAAACATATAAGGATATGGAAATGGTTGTTGCATCAACTACCTTGATAAAAGTGTTGACAACATTATGGCATTTGAAGATTGGTCATATTTCTAAACAAGGACTAAAGATTCTTGTTGACCAAAAGTTATTGTATGGACTTACAAAGGTATCCTTACCATTTTTGCGAGAATTGTGTTTTGAGAAAAAAAGAACAGGTTAAAGTTCAAGACGTCAACAACAAAAAGAAAAGAGATCTTAGAGTTGATACATTTTGAAATTTAGAAAGAATCAGTAATATCCCTGGTAGGAGAAAGGCACTTTGTATCCTTCATTGATGATTATTCCAAGAGATATTTGGTGTATCCAATAAAGATTAAAGTGGATGTTTTTGAAGTCCTAAAAACATTCAAAGTATGTAAGGAGCTTGAATATGAAAAGAAAATCAAGTGTTTGGGGACTGATAATGGTAGAAAATATACAAGTGAGGAGTTTGATACTTTTTTGGCAACAAGAATTTATTAAGAGATGTTTCATGGTGGTGTTCACTTCTCAGTGGAATGGAGTGGTAGAGTTAATGAACAAAACCTCATTAGATATAACAAGGGTGATGTTGAAAACTGTAGGAATTTCCAAAACATTTTGAGTAGAAGTATTGAATACTTTTTATTATGTGATCAACTAATCTTCTTTAATGAAGATTGATCTGAAAACACTGATAGAGATGTGAACTGGTAAACTGGGTGACTATTCTCAGTTACATACTTTTGGAAGTATTGTATATGAATTTTTTAATGGACATAAAAGATCAAGGTTGTATTCAAGATCCAAGAAATGTATCTTCTTGGGATACAGTGATGGTGCGAAGGGGTATCGTTTGTGAGACCTCACTACCCACAAACTTATCATCAAAAAAGTTGTCATTTTTGTAGAAGATGGGGTTAAAATGACAATTTATGGAGACATGGAAAAATAGAATACATAAACTAAAACAATCAAAGTAGAGGAAAATCCAAGGAATAACTAGTTTCCTCTTTGGCATTACCAGAGCATGGTGGTCAAGTATTGGTTGAGTCTAGACCACAACAGTCAACTCGGGAGAAAAAAGCGCCAATATAGCATCGTGACTATGTCACTGAGATAAATATTAATATAACAAACCATTATTTTCATATAAAAATATTATATATATTTAGATGAATATTAAATACATAAACATACTACCCATTCCATAATACTAAAGGTTTAGATTCTTTAGATATTAGATATACAATATTCTTATTTTATAAAAGATATTCAACATCTCCCACAAAGATCTTCTCACATAGTACTCCTCTTAGGCATACCTTACCTTCATTACCTGGGGAAGTAAACATAAGAAAGGGTAAGCTTAGATTCTCATTAAGGATAAAAATAGAAGACATCAATCTATGATCATATTAAGGTAAAGTTAAGAATAAGGTTATGTGATCATGACCATAACTTACGAAGTTCATACCTGATAGAGTTTTACAGGAGGAGGGTCCTTCCAGCAGTTGGTTGGGTAATCATTCTAGACCTCCTGTGTTATACACTTAACAAAGAATGGGAGGGATTCATAATAGTAAGGGTGATATTGTATTTTTGGTTTTTAGTTAGTAAGTTAGTTTTTCTTAGGTAGTTACTTTTTCTCGAGTGGGATGTTAATTAGAGGAGAGTTGACTTTATGCAGGAACTTTGTTAGAAGGTAGTTGGTAGGCTCTATCCTTGGCCTGAGGAGAGTGAATTATTCTAGGATATTCTCCAGAAGGTCCATGTAATTCTTCCTTGGTAGGATAATTGAAGCATTAAGAGATGCTTTTCTTGAAGTATTCTCTAGTATGTCTCTTCTAAAAGTATTAATCTCATATATTGTCTATCAATTTGGTTATTTCATTGAGATCTTTATTAAGAGATATTTAGAGAGATATTCTTGAGAAACAATAGATTGAACCTTTCAATACCACTATTTACCCACACGTATGGAGAGTCGGTTGGAAATTGTGGAAATGACAGTCACCGTTGTGACGTCTACTATATTCGACATAGAGACTTCTGTTTCGGAGTTGTGAACAGAAGTACATGAGATCCTATCTATGATGGAACAACTTGAGAGTGGTGAGGCATAAATTGTGGTTTAGAATGACAAAAGGGGGAAGTCGAATGATGAAGGCGGAAGTGGTACTCGGATGCAGGAAGGAATAGGGAGGACATGGATCAGTATGAGAATGGAAGTGATTATTGAATAGAAGGAAGAGTAGAGTTATGTGTGGTCTCAATGAAGGTAGAAATGTTGGTATTCTATGGAGAGGATTCAGTATCATGGATCACTTGAGATGAGACTTACTTCTTGATTCACCAAACATGGGAGGATTTAAAGGTTCCAATGGTGAAATTGTGTATAGAAGGATTATATCAGTACTGGATGATCTCTTTAAATTAAAAAAATGATGAACTAACTTGAACACAGCTCAAAGAGGAGCTTCTCGGATGATACAGCAGTACAGTGAATAAATATATGGTGATCTATTTGAAGGGGCTTTAGAAAGTGGGAACAGTTGATGAATATATTAATGACTTTGAGTGGATGTCCATGTAGATTCTGGAATTAACATAGTTTTGGTAACTGAGTGTATTCATAGGTGGACTGTGACCTAAAATTGAAAGTTTTGTTATTGCACTTGAACCTCCCAACAAGGAGAAACTTCTTAATTTTTTTATAAGGGTTGAGAGTGAGCTCGTAGTTAAAGGAATCATAAAGTATCCAGAGCCACACAGCGAAAGATTAGTTCTGGAGGATCTAGGTGAGGCTGGACTTCAAGTGCAGTGAAGTTTGTACCTACAGCAGAAGGGCATGAAAGGGAAAATAGGGTAAACTATGAACCTCAATGGAGAGGAGTCAGGAATTTATCAAAATAAGAATTTGAAGAGATGAAAGTAAAGGGGATTTGTTAGAATTGTGGACAAAAGTTTAATCCTAGGCACTAATGTCTAGTAAAGGGTTTCAAATTGATGGTTTGGGAATGTGTGGAGCCCTCAGAAGAGGGATAGGAATAATCTGATGAAATAATGGATAAATATGGAATGATAGGGTACATTATGGAAATGGAGATTCTTGGAAAAATAGCCAATGAGTTCAAAGGAAATAAGGTTGGGAAAACTAATTATATATTGTTGGAAGGAAATATAGGAGGGGTATCGTTGATGATTTTGGTGGATAGTGGTGATAGTCACAATTTTATTTCAAAAAAGATATTGAAATCTCTTACAGTATGTGTTTCGGAGACTAAAACATTTTTTATTAGAATGGGAGATGGGCATTGGGTGGTTTCCAATGGTTCTTGTGGGTCCTTGAAAGTAGATTTGGGATAAGAGAAATTTAAAATTGATGATTATTTTTTTGATACCTCTGGATGGATCTGATCATTCCATCAGATTAAAAGTAGGGGAATATCCAGTCAATATTTGACCTTACAAATACACATTTCATATGAAAAATGAGGTAGAAAATAAGGTTTTAGAGTTGATAGCATAGGGGTACACCCAACATAATATCAGTCTATATTTAAGTCCAATAATTTTAGTTAGAAATAAGGATATGGGATGGAGGATGTGTGTTAATTACCATGAATTGAATAAGTTGATGGTAGCTGATAGGTTTCTTATTCCAATGATAGGAGAGGCGATAGATGAGCTACATGGGGAAAAATATTTTACTAAGATGGATTTGAAATCTGGTTTTCATCAAGTGATAATGAAGGAGGAAGATATAGACAAAATGGATTTTTGAACTCATGAGGGGAATTACGAATACTTAGTAATTTCTTTTAGGTTAATGAATTCTCTGGCCACTTTTCAAGCTATAATGAATGTTTTTTTTCAACCTTTGATGTGCCGGGAGGTATTGGTGTTCTTTGATGATATTCAGATTTATAGTGGAAAGTGGGAAGAACATTTGAGAAAACTGTGTTCATTACTACAATGTAGATAGATAATGAGTTGATTACCAATGAAAAGAAGTGTTCATTTGGGAAGAAATTAGTAGAGTTATTGGGATACATTATTTCAGAATATGGAGTGTTCATAGATCCCAAGAAACTTGAGGTTGTTAAGCGGTTGAGGGTGCCATAAAATGTGAAAGAAGTTAAAGGGTTTTGGGCCTAACAGGTTATTACCAAAAATTTATAAGGGGCTATGGAAAATATAAAGGCCTTTAACTTTTTTGACCAATAAAGATGGATTATGGTGGTCTGTCGAAGCATAATGAGGTTTTGAAATATTGAATAACTGTATAAATTATGCTTCTGTATTGAAAATTTCATATTTTTCTAAAGGTTTTGTAGTGGAATGTGATGATTTAGGTTTTGGTTTAGGGTTGTATTGCTGCAAGAGGGGAGACCACTTGCTTATTTTATCAAGGCATTGTTCGATGCTGATTTAGATAAAAAAATTTATGAAAAGGAACTTATGGAGTTAGTGATATATATTCATCATTGGAAACAATACCTAATGGGATGATGATTTGAATTGTATAATGTTCATCTAAGTCTCGAGTATTTTTTAAATCAGTGGCTAGTATCAATAGACCAATATTGTTGGCATGAAAAACATTTAGGTTATGATTTTGAAGTTATTTACAAACCTGGATGGACAAATAAAGTAGTAGATGCTTTATCAAGGGAAGAAGTTGGATCAAACAAGGCTATGGATATTTATCAACCTAGTTGGGAACAAATTCAATTGGTCAATAAGGAGATACTTCAAGATGATAGGTTGAAATAGTTGGTGGAAACCTTGAAACAAGACAAGGTAGCTAGGCCTGATTACACCTATAGAGATGGTCTTTTATTTTATAAAAAATTGATTTTGTCCCAAAAATTGGTTCTAATTCCAAAACTACTGCAATACTTTCATTCATCTCTGGAAGGAGGACATTTAGTCTATTTGAAGACTTAAAAATGGATGGAAAATGGTTTATTTTGGGTTGGAATGACTCAATGAGTACAATAGTATGTCATAGATTTCAATGTATACCAGAAAAATAAATATGAGGCACTTAGTCCATCGGGCCTACTTCAACTGCTTCCAATACCTAACTTGATTTGGGAAGAAGTGTCCATGGATTTTGTGTCAGGACTTCCTAAATCTCAGGGCTATGAAGTTATTCTAGTGGTAGTGGATATATTGAGAAAGTATGCACACTTTATTCCACCAATTCACCATTATATAGAAAAATTGGTTGTTTGAGTGGTTATGAAAGAAGTATTACGATTACATGGAGTTCCCAAAACAATAGTCAATGATTGAGATCTTTTTTTACTAGTTTATTTTGAAAGAAACTTTTTAAGTTACAAGGAACTCTTTTGAAAATGAGTTATTCTTATCACCCCCAATCTGATGGTCAGACATAGGTTATGAATAGGTGTTTGGAGACTTATTTGTAGTGTTTCTCCTCAGATCATCCAAAGTAGTGGTTTATGTGGATGGCTTGGGTATAGTACTGCTACAACACCTCTTTTTATAGATCTACCAGAAAGACACCATTTGAGATCATCTATGGCTACAAGCCACCACATATTCTTCATTATTCTAAGTGAGAGGTAGCAGTCGAGGTGGTTACTGTAGTGTTGGTTGACTGCGATTAAGCTTTGAAACAGCTCTGAGAAAACCTCAAATGTGCATAGCACATTATGGTCAAATATGCAAACTGACATTGAAGGGAGGTGGAATTTAAATTTTTTGATTTGGTATGGGTTAAGTTGATGCAAAATAAGCCTGTAATAATAACAAAAATTAATCCAAAGTTGTCTTCCAAGTATTCTGGACCATATGAAGTAGAGAGACGGGTTGGTTCTATTGCCTACAAAATTAAACTTCCAGCTAATACTGAATGTATTGAAAAAATAAATAAAATCTAAAATAAGAAGAATAAAAAAAATAGATCTAATTTCAAGATGAAAAATAAATTGAATGCCTTAATTCACATTTCCAAACACCCCTTTTATGTTGGAAAATGTGGAAATCAAAATCAATGTGGGAATACAAAAATGACAGTATTATCAATTGTAGTACTTCGAAGGCCTTAAGATATCTTACTCTTCCTTTAATGCTACAACTAATTAGAATATGATATCACATATCCATATCTTGACACGGATCACTTTCAAAACCTTTGATACCACTAAAGGTTGATTTTTCATCAAAAACCACAAACAAATATCACTAGGAATGATCGCAATAAAATTGTAGTGGAAACAAACTGATTTTATTTTTTCAACTCGGATGATCTTTCAATGCATACATCACACCATATTTATAGAGATACAATCACACAAAATCAAATGATAAAAAAATAGAAATAACTCCACTGATTTGAAGTCATCATTCCCCTAATACCAAACACATCAATCATCCCATATTTGAAGTCATCAAGTTGTAGATGGTTAGCGTCGAAGTTTATTTTTCCAACAAACCCATCTATAGTATAAATATTCAAGACCAATGGCCAATTTACCCTAACATAATGGATTTTAATCCAAATTCTTATAATAACAATACAATTCTTAATTATTTATGATTTACTATTACAAATTATAAAACTTTACCTTAGAGTTCATCATGGTCCCCATCATCTAGTTCATGATGATCATGAGTGTCAATACCATAGTTCTTGCTCCCTAATATGCCACCAAGAGAGGTCCAATTTAGAAACACTAACTTTACACCACTAATGATGTAATCATTGGTAGTCCATGGTGCAAAATTAATGAGTGCATATTTGTCCCCTTTGAAAATATAAGCTTTATTCTTCCTATGAGAAGTGAAAGCGGCATCAATCCTACTTTCAAATATAGTTCCTTTCAAACTATAAAAGCCTTCTATGATAGTCTGAATGGAAATGAGATGAATATTGTTGAAGATTTAGTTTACAAGAGTATACTGATTTCTTTTAAATAGGTAAGATATGTTTGTGGTAATTGATTTGAATGCAAAGACCATGCCCTTATCAAACACCATACGTCTGAAGGGAACATGGATGTGATTGTCATGGGTCCTCTGGGGATCTTTTTATCTGTGGTTACAGGAGCATAATCTATGTATGAAAAAAATTTGTCAGTGATTATGAATGAATTTTTCCCATAATTAGTGTTGAATTCCCAATCTATACCATTCTCTCTAAATGTTATGCCTGTTAAAAATATCACTTGTTAATAAATTTCATCATCAAAGAGAGTTTGAAGTGTTTGTAATGTGGTTAATTGGGGGAAAGGATTTAAAACATTTTCACAATGTAGAATTAATAAAAAAAATTATATCTTAAATACCAAGAGAAAAAATAACTGGGGAGGTAGTGAGAGTTGTTGAGGAATGAGATTATCATAGAAAGTGATGGAGGAAAAAAAGGAAGAGTTTTTTCCTTCAAAAGGTCAATTTGGGGTTTTATAAACCTGTTTAATGTTTGAACTGAGCACAAATCTTGGTTTTTGATCAGTCGGATGTTAGAAATAGCTGAGTTCAAACATTAGCTAGGTTTATAAAACCTTAAATCGACCATTTGAATGGAAAACAATATTAATCTCCTCTTGCATGTTAATTTATGTGTTAGAAATCTTTGTAAGTTTTCGTATTAACAATTAATACCCCTAGACATGTTACTCTGTTAAATTTCTATCAGTCCTTTAAAGACAAAAAAAAGATTAAATCCCTATGAAAATTCATAAAAAATTGGCTAAAGCACATTCATAAAATGTTAAAATAGAAATTTTCATGATAAAAATGGCAAGAACAATTGAAAGAGAAGGGTTAAAAATCTCTGAAAAAATGATAATTATCACAAATGTCAAAACCAATTAATCAAATAACAAGGTTCTGTCAAAAAAACATCAAAAGCCTCTGACCCATCATAATTATAACAAAAAAAGATGAAAATATTATTTGAAAACGCATTCCTTCTTCTTCAAGGTAATCACTTCCCCACTGAAAGAGAAATGAAACATTCTTCCGCAAAAAACTATGTACATAGTTAATGGACAAAATATGATTCCATCAAAGAACTGTGAAAAAAGAGGCAAGATGTGATCTCTTTCCTTAAGCAAGATAAGACCACTTGAGGGTTTGATATGCCCCAACTAGGTTGTTGTAGAGTTTCAATAAAAATATGCCTCACAGAAAAGGAAAAACATTGGGATTTCAAATATCCCCTTATAATGATACTAGAATAATTTAAACATTTACAAAGTATCAATACCTCATAGTATTATCAGATTTACAAGTTTTTGGAATAGTAAACTTGTTAATCATAATGATAAACTGGGTATATCACAAGTATAATAATTTATCCATCAAGTATCTCAATTTTGTATCACTCTCATGGTTATGTTCTCATATACTATAACACCATGTATCACAAACAACCCATAATTACATGATTTATAACAAGACTTTCTCTTTCTTACATTTTTAGGATATTTTATGTTTAAAGTTTTAGATAATTAGGAAAACCATTATATAAAAAAATGGGCAATTCCACATAGTGTACATTTTTTCGACAACACGTTTTCTTAAATTTACACTTCTATTTCATTCAAGTCACTTTTTCTTCTTTTAAAACAAGTCACCATAGCAGAATGATTGGCCTTTCTATGGTTCTTACACATCCTTAGATCCCATGAAAAACATTTGAAAATGTGGGATTAAGAAAATAAAGCTCGTTAATGGATATAAAAATAAAGGAAACCCATTATTATATTGAAAAACATGAAAAACTCATGAAAATATTTACCTTTTTCACAATAAAACTTTAAACGCATAAATGAAACATATTCCCATGATAAAATCAACCTTTTATCAAAGAAAGCCATAGAAATTTATTAACAAGCACATGAAAAACATGAAGGCATTAAGAGGAACATGAAAAATCAAGAAATAATTTCTTTGAAAAAAAAACTTTCACCTTTAAAAGATCATAAACAATTCTTACCTCATGAAATAAAAAGATTTCCATAAAAACCCTGAGAATGATTAAAATAGGTATCTTGGAGAATAATATTCATAAATCATGTTCACTCATGTTTAATAAGTTTCAAAATAAATGATGCCCAATTAATTCAATGGGAATAACCTACTTAGTTATCTCCCATATATTTTTTCTCCAAAGACTAAATCTATAACATGCCAAGCTTCCACAGTATGCTTCTCTTTGAATAATACAGTAGCGTGTGTTGTACGCAACTTCGAGTTCTAACACACTACAACCAATCAAACTAGCCGTTATGAATAGTAATACCCACTTTTTGAAATTTTATACATTTTATCTTTCAAAATGGACTTCATTTTTGGATTTGGAATATCAAAATTAGCTTAGGGTGAATTTTTGGTACTTTTCTGATAACTTTCATATTTTTAAGAATAGTGAAAATTACTAAATTTTAATTAAAAACAACTTTTTTAATCGAAATAATTAATAGTGATCAAATTATGCATTTGATTGATTTTAAAGTATAATTATATTATATTTTTACCATTTAATCCATTGTTCATTAAACATAATTTCACATTTAAACTGGACATAAGCAAGTGTCAATCTTTTGATAGTTATTATTTCTTAAAAACACGCTTTTTGTTTTGACAATGGGAATTAATTTTAAATTAATTCATGTCACTTCTATATTTTGAATTTAGAAAAATGTATTACATATTTAGAATCAGGAGTTCCAAATCATGTAAATAGGTAAATTTTATTTTTATACATTTTGAATAATTACTTCGGTAAATATTTTATTTACCATGGTTAAAGGGTAAATCCGATAAATAAGGGTAAAAAAATAATATTATAATAATATTAAATTACCCTAAAACGTGTACTAACCCTATTGGATGATACATGTACGACCATGGACATATTTGGGTCGATTTTGGGACCCCATGAAGCCACTTGTAAGTGATAATGACACTTTATATTAATTAAGTTAAAGTAAATACAAAAATGATATAAGCATATATATTTTTTCAAAACAATTTTTACATAGGGTTATATATGTTATATTTTCGACTATAAATATTCATTAGAAATCTAAAAATATTTACTACATAATGGTATTCTATTTATAATTTTTAGACATTGAATAATTAAATTTATTTATGACACAATAATGATGCAGTATTTTCCTTATTAATGAAAAAAATCAAATAATTGGTATTATAAATGTTAAAATAAATATAATTTGAAAGTTTTGATGCCATCCACGAATTTTATTGGTTAATATGACATGTTAGGATTTCTTAAATTAATTTGGTTTGAATTAATAAAGTTTTTAAGACTTTAACAAAAAACAATTATTAAATAGTGTCAAAATTGACATAAAGGAGTTTTTAAAACAAATATTATATTATAAATTGATATAATATTCCTAAAAATATAAGGTTCGGCCAAAGGACTTATATAATGATAGGTGCATCATTAATGAACCACTTTGGGTTCTCTTAGAAGTATATAATAAGTTTATTAACTATATAATATAAAAATACAAAGAGACATGGTAAATGTCAAAATATTTAACTAAAAGCTAAATCTAAAAGTTAAGGTTAATATAGTGACCCGAACCTGTCTAAAACCTATTGGTTGAGTGTTTTTTGACCCATCCCCACCTTAGCATTTAAATAGTCCATTTTGGATCCATTAGAAACTGAAAATGATTTTTTTATAAAATAATATTTCTAGCTTTTCCTAAGGTGCCTCTCACCCCTCTTATAAAAGGGCACTCCCCCTTCTCTCTAATTCACATCTTCATAGCCTTTTTTGTAACACCCCAAGCTTCCACGGTACGCTTATCTTTCAATAATGCAATAGCTTACATTGTACACAACTACGAGATTCTAACACACCGTGACCAATCAAAGTAGCCGTTATGAATAGTAATACCCACTTTTTAAAATTATATAAATTTTATATTTCAAAATGGACTTCATTTTTGGATTTGGAATATCAAAATTAGCCTATGTTGAATTTTTGGTATTTTTATGAAAAACTTCAATTTTTGATGAATAGTGAAACCACTAAGTGGTAGTTAAAAAACTGATTTTTCGTTTAAATGAAACTTTACCACTTCTGTGATTTGATTTTCAAAAATTCGACATACATGGTTGTCATTAAGAAGTAAAATGTGGTTCAATGGGATTAAAATAATTTTTTTGGTGAATAGTAACTTTTAAGTTTTATTAATCGCGATTAAAGGTAATTAGTGTAATTTAAGGTAAAAATAATGTTATAATAATATGAAATTACATTGAAACATGTCCTACCCTTATTGGATGAGTCATGGCCGACCAAGACAATCCATGGGTCAACTTGGGGACCCCATGGAGCCACTTGGGTAAGAAAATGACATTAATAACATTTTATTTAAAGTTAAAATAAAAATGTCACAAACATGTATTGTTTTACTAAAACAATTTTTACATGGGGTTATACAAGTCATATTTTTTACTATAAATAGTAATTGTAAAGTTAAAAATATTTCCTACATCAAAGTATTTTTTTTATAATTTTTAGACATTAAATAAATTAATTTATTTATGACACCATGATGATGCAGTGATTACCTCATTAATGAATGATTTAAATAAAATGAAAAGATAAGGTAAAATCTAAGACTTACACTTGTCAAAAACCTATTGAATGAGTATATTTCGAACCCTTATCACCTTATCCTCGAAATATATAATTGTGGGACCTTTAAAATCCGAAAATCATTTTAAAATAAAGTGACATTTCATGACTTTCCAAGAGTGCCCCTCCTCTCCTCTTATAAAAGGCCTCCATCTCTACCACCTTATTTACACCATAAAATCCATTTGGCTCGGCCAACCTCTGCCCAAATACTCTCTCAACTTCCCTCTATTACTCCTAGAATCCTCACTTTGGGCAGAAGTCTTCCCAAGGTATCCTTTGGCTCAAAACAAAAAGAGTTACCTGATTTTAAGGTAATGTATTCTATTATGTTCTTTTGTATTATTTTGCTTCTCCAACCCCTTAAACTCTTTTTATTCATTTATTTTGTAACACCAGTATCTTAAATATACTAGGATGTTTTTATGAGAAGTATTTAATTTACACTTACACACACCTTCGTCGAATGGTTAAAGAACATACTGTTTCTGTGGGTGGTGAATTACTGCCTCACGAAACGATGATTGTTCAATCTTCTTTTAACACCTCTCATGGTGGCCATTATGATGAAACTATTTCTATATATGATATATATATTATGTTTATGTTTTATTTATGCTTCTATATTTTTCATTTATGGCATACCTTTATGATTTCCATTATGGGTAAACGCGATAATTTTATTTTAAGAAGTGCGGACTACCGCCCCCTCAAAGTGATTTGAATCGTTAATGTCATATGTGGGACGTATAAAGGATAGAGTAAATTATATTATATATGATATTATACTGTAATTATAATATAACTTTATATCATTATGATTTCATTCCATTAAATACTAAATAAAAATGAAAGTAGCGTTCATGCGTACGTACGGCTTACCGTCTCCATGAACGGTGCATTTCAATTCTTACCTCTAAATGTTATGTAATATTATAAATGAATGTATATACTAGATATATATGATATATATGATATCTACATCATGAATATAATTCTGGATATAATGGATATTTTACCACATTAACAACTTGTAATTATAAGAAGTTTATTTTTGACTCAAGTATCAAAGATCGACAAAACGACCGTTATTAACTTAAATAATTACATAATGTTCATAACATGGTAATAAGTGATGTAAAAGGAATAATGGACTTGAAAAATGTTCTTAAGAAAGTAGAAATTAACTCTAGTTTATTATTCAGGAGTTTAAAGAACGATCGATTCAAGTCGGACACAAGGTAAGGGACTTCTTCTCAATCTCCTTTCATTGAGGCATATTTTGTTTTATACACAACTTTATTTTATACGTTGTGTAAACCCCTTTGACTTTTACATTTATTAAAAAGGAATATTTCTTATACGAAGCGTTTTACTAATCGACAAAAGGGAATGTTTTTTTGTCGTACGTATGCGGTGAGAACGACTTCTCCGCCGCCGTGACCATTATTTGAGTTCGGCTTCCTCTACAAGCCATAAATTTTTTTAAATAAAAAAATAAATATCATGTTTTACTTTCCTTTTATTTTGGTATTGAAAATGGTTTTGATAATTTTTTTATTATATCAATGTGTTGTATTGATATCTTGTGATTGAAATGTGGAAATGTTATGTTTCCTTTATGCATGTTTTATGTGATACGATTATGTTATGGTTTATGATATGATTAAACCTTTTCATATAAGGAATGCATTGGACTTAATAAGTGACGGGTGGAGCTCGCTATAGCTCATCGATGCATCGGTAGGTCTCATGAGACAAAATAGTGTCTTGGCACGAGGCCTTCACAAAATCTTATTTTTAGTCTTGGCATGAGGCCTTGGCTACGTGGTTATGATAGTATGGAATTATGCATTCCATCATTATGAAAGTGGTTATTGATATTGCATGTGATTATTCGACTAGTAGAATATCCATGTGAATAAGTAAATGGAATTATTTCATTTTACTTTTTTCATATTATGCTGAAGTTCAAGTTTTAAAGGCTTTTGTTTTAGTTATACATTGCCTTAAATGTGTATGTTTATTTATGAAAGTTTCCGCTATATTGTTATCCTTACTGAGCATCTGAGCTCACCCCTTTATATGTTTTATTTTTTCCAGGATGTGAAGAAATATTTTATGACTGACCTGCAGGGATAGTCTGAAGGGGATATGAGTGTGGACTATGGAGACTATGTTATTGTAGTTTTTCACTTTAAGATGTAATGTAACATTTATGAATGCATCTAGTGTTTACAAGGCTACTAAACTAATCGGTCTTTCGTGACTTGATCTTTTGTGATCATGCCAATGTTATGTAATAATGCACCGACTCTGGGAAACTGGGGTCGGTCGTTACAGTTGGTATCAGAGGCAGTTTAGTACTAACCTTGGAAGCTAGATTTAGATAAACTATGATTAGAGCACATAGCCCTAAGATAGACTTTGAGGATTAGTATAGAAGAACTTCCTAGAATTTTGGTATTATAGAGATTTTGTGAGTTTTCTGAGCAATACATCCCTGTCTGGATACGAGCAGGTAGAGGCGGCTCTGGCACAGATGTACCTAGGGGTAAAACCCGAAAACACCGCTTTGAGCTAGACTCGAACGGGAACTGGTGCACGACAATGGGCCTTGTCATGCACTATTGGTTACGACACTCTCGGGGGATATGCTTAGGATAATTCTCATTTTCTTTACAAACCATTATTAAGGGTTTATGAGTATATACTTCCTCAAAGAAAACATTTTTATGATTATGGATTATATCTATAAATTGTTCAATTTATGTTAAGTGTTTTACAAGTATGGAATTATGTATTTTGATTCATAAACTAATCTAGTTTATGCCATTGTTTAGAAATGGCGCCTAGTGGAAGGAATGGAAACTGTGTCAATGCACGCACTCTATGTAGAGATTTCCCTCCTACTCAAGATAATTATAGTGGAGCTGGTGATACAACCGGTGCTGATCAACTTATCACCATACTAGGACAACTCACTCAGGTTATGAATAATAACCTTACTCGTATGGAGCACCCTGATCCGCAACGTGGAGGATCAATGTTAGATCATTTCATGAGGCAACAACCGCCAAAATTTAATGGGGGTACAAATCCATTAGTAGATGAGCAATGGATAAACTCCTTAGATAAAATATTCCATGCCTTGGGGAGTAGAGAAATGGAGAAAGTTGTCATGGTAGTTTACCGCCTCACTAGAGATTCCGATCAATGGTGTTCACTGATTCAAAACACAAAGGAAGATGAATAAGTATCAAGTATGGAATGGAGGGAGTTTAAGGAAATTTTCTTAAAAAAATACTTTCTACATGACCATCGAGCAGATATGGAAAGGCAATTTCTGAGTCTGAGGCAGGAGGATGAAAATGTCACAAAGTATGAGGCTAACTTTACAAGGTTAGCAAGGCATGATGTAGATTATATACGTTATCCAAGAATAATATTGATCATTTATTTGATGGGTTAAAACCATTTCTCCGTCGAGCATTAGTCTCACAAACCTTCTTGTCGTACGAAGATATTGTCTCGTGTGCTATAAAGACGGAAAAGGAATTCTCTAAGTCTTATGACTTTAAAGCAAAGCAAGAGAAGAAGAGATATTCTGATCAATCTGGAAATGGAAATAAGGGGAATAAGGTAAAAGTTTAATATCATTCATGTAGTAAATGTGGGAAGAAACACCACGGTACTTGCTTGAAGGGAATGGGAGTCTATTACAAGTGTGGTGAAAAAGGCCACCAAGCTCATGATTTCAAGGGAAAGAGAGTTGTTGTCAATGTGGAATGCTATAATTGTAGAGAGATGGGACATTATGCAAATGAATGTCCTAAGCGTCAGGGGAACTTACCTCAGAATAGGCCAAGGGATCAAGGAAAAGCTTATGCTATCACTACTACTAAGGTTGAAGCTCTGAAAGACGTGGTGGCGGGTAATTTAATGGTTTCCTCAAGTTTAGAAAATGCATTATTTGATTCTGGATCATCACATTGTTTCATATCTTCCTATTTTGCTAAGAAAATTAGATATTTCCAATTTGATTTAACAAGAGAATTGTCAGTCAAAACTCTTAAGGGAAGTATCATTGCTACAAAGTTTTGTCAATCAGTCCTCATTAAGGAATATAAATGTTCTTTATCTGCTGATCTCATCGTCATACCCATGATTGAATTTGATATAATCCTCGGAATGGATTGGCTTTTGGACCATGATGAAAAGATTTATTATAAGAATAAGGAGGTTATGATTTTTGATGATGATGATAAGGAACACCTTATCTTTAGAGCAGAATTGTCACCACCTAATTCTTATCTAGATCCATCCCCAGTGACTCAACTAAATTCAATTATCGGGGAGGAAGAGAATGAAATAACTATGGGTGGGGAAAGTAATGTTCAAATAGAGGATGTACCTATTTTGAGAGAATATGTAGATGTGTTTCTGGAATATTTACCTGAACATCCTCCAGAACGAGAAGTTGAGTTTTCCATTGATTTAATTCCTGGATCAAGGCCTATATCGAAGACCCCTTATAGAATGGCCACTGTGAAATTAGTTGAACTAAAGAAACAACTAGAGGAATTGAGTAATAAGGGATTTATTCACCCTAGTGTTTCTCCATGGGGAGCCTCTGTCCTTTTTTTTAAGAAGAAAGATGGATCTATGAGGTTGTGCATTGACTACAGGGAGATCAATGCTATAACAATAAAGAACAAGTATCCCCTACCTCGCATTGATGATTTATTTGAACAACTGCATGGAGCTCAATACTTTTCAAAGATTGACCTGCGATCTGGATACCATCAGTTATGTTTGAAGAAGGAAGACATTCCGAAGACAGCATTTCAAACCAGGTACGGGCATTACGAGTTTACAGTAATGCCTTTTGGATTGACTAATGCACCCTCTGTATTCATGGATCTAATGAATAGAGTTTTCAAGAAATATCTCAATGAGTTTGTGGTGGTATTTATTGATGATATCTTGGTATAATCCAAAAGCTACAAAGATAATGAAAATCACTTGCGCATTATTCTAAAGACTCTTAGAAGACATGAATTATATGGGAAGTTTAGCAAGTGTGAATTCTGGCTTCATGAGATTTCTTTTCATGTCCATATTGTCTCCAAAGATGGAATCTCTATTGATCCTTCTAAGACCAAGGAAATCCAAGAATGGCCAACACCGACGAGTATAACTGAGGTACGTAGTTTTATTGGTTTAGCAGGTTATTATCGATGTTTCATCTAGAATTTTGCTCGGTTGGCTAAACCATTAACAAATCTCACACGTAAAGGGGTTAAATTTGTTTAGAAAAAAGAGTTTGAAGAATGTTTTGAAGAATTAAAGAGAAGATTAGTCAATGCTCCTATATTGACTCTACCATCGGGGAATGATTGGTTCATTATTTATAGTGATGTATCGAAGAAAGGACTTGGTTGTGTCCTTATGCAGAATGATAGGGTTATTTTCTATGCATCATGACAGCTAAAAATTCATAAGAAAAACTATCTTACTCATGATCTCGAGTTAGCTGTTGTAATATTTTCCTTGAAGATATGGAGACATTATCTCTATGGTGAAAAATGTGAGATATATACCAATCACAAGAGTTTGAAGTATATTTTCTCACAAAAAGAACTCAACATGAGGTAAAGGCGATGGCTTGAACTACTCAAGGATTATGATTGCCCGATACACTACCACCCAAGGAAGGCAAATAAGGTTGCAGATGATTTGAGTAGAAAAGATCATGGAGTTTTGAACATGATGAGAGTGGAAAGGGGTCCTATTTTCATGGATCTAGTAAATATGGATATGGGAATCACCATGGAAGGTGAAACATCAAAACTTTTTCAGATGGTTGCCAAACCATCTTTACTAGAAAGGATAAAGAGTTCTCAGGCCGATGATGAAAAGTTGAAAAAAAAATATTAAAGCTGTGAATGATGGGCAATTGAGTGACTTTGTGTATGAAGATGGAATTTTGAAATTTGGGAGGAGACTTTGTGTTCCCGATATACCTGATTTAAAGAGGGAATTATTGGATGATGCTTATAGTTCCAATTTCTCTATACACCCTGGGATCACCAAAATGTATAAAGATTTAAAGGAACATTTTTGGTGGGACAACATGAAGAGGGAGATTGCTGATTTTGTGTCAAGATGTATGGTTTTTCAAAAAGTGAAAGCTGGAAGGCAACAGCCTGGTGGAGTATTGAAACCTCTTCCCATACCTGAGTGTAAATGGGATAATATTACAATGGACTTTGTCATGGGACTACCAAAGACTCCTAGAAGGAATGACGCAATATGGGTCATTGTTGATCGTCTCACGAAGTCAGCACATTTTCTTGCTATAAGAGAAGATCTACCACTTGAACGACTAGCAAGGCTATATATTAATGAAGTTGTGAGACTTAATGGAGTATCCCTATCGATTGTTTCTGATCATGATCCCTGTTTTACATCAAGATTATGGAAAAGTCTTCAGAAAACCCTAGATACTGAACTTCTTTTGAGCACTGCCTACCACCCTCAAACAGATGGACAATCAGAACGGACTATTCAAACCTTAGAATACATGTTGAGATCATGCTCACTTGACTTTTAGGATATGTGGGATCAATATTTACCTCTGGTAGAATTTTCCTATAATAATAGCTTCCATTCAAGTATTCAGATGGCACCATATAAAGTGTAATACGAAAAGAGATGTCGCACACCAACCTGTTGGGATGACGTTGGTGAAAGAAACTTGTATGCCCAGAATTGGTGGAGGAAATGATGGAAAAGGTGAAGGTAATCCAAAACCATATTAAAGCAACTCAAAGTAGGCAGAAGAGCTATGCTGATAATTGAAGGAAGGATTTGGAATTTCGGGTGGGAGATCATGTTTTCTTGAAAGTATCTCCATGGAAGGGAGTTATACGTTTTGGTAAGAATGGTAAATTGAGTCCCAGGTACGTCGGACCTTTTGAAATTCTAGAGCGAATTGGGGCTGTAGCTTACCATTTGGAAATGCCGCTAAGTCTCTCCAAAGTTCACGATGTGTTCCACGTATCACTGTTGAGAAAATACATGCCTAACCCAACGCATGTACTCACCTATGAGGAATTAGAATTGGAACCCGATATGTCTTACTGCGAAGAGCCCATCAGGATTCTTGATACAAGAGAACAAGTGCTGAGAAACCGGACGACTCGTCTGATAAAAGTTCTATGGAGAAACCATAAGATGGAAGAGGCAACGTGGGAACTCGAGAAACTTATGATGAAGAATCACCCGAGTCTTTTCATGCGGAAGTTTTCTAGAAATTTCGAGGACAAAATTATTTGGAGGGGAGAATGTAACACCACAATCTTCCACGGTACGCTTCTCTTTCAATAATGTAATAGCTTGCATTGTACACAACTACGAGATTCTAACACAATGCGACCAATCAAAGTAGCCGTTATGAATAGTAATACCCACTTTTTGAAATTATATAAATTTTATATTTCAAAATGGACTTCATTTTTGGATTTGGAATATCTAAATTATCCTATGTTGAATTTTTGGTATTTTTCTGAAAAACTTCAATTTTTGATGAATAGTGAAACCACTAAGTGGTAGTTAAAAAACTGATATTTCGTTTAAATGAAACTTTACCACTTCTGTGATTTGATTTTCAAAAATCTGACATACATGGTTGTCATTAAGAAGTAAAATGTGGTTCAATGGGATTAAAATAATTTTTTGGTGAATAGTAACTTTTAGGCTTTATTAATCGCGATTAAAGGTAATTAGTGTAATTTAAGGTAAAAATAATGTTATAATAATATGAAATTACATTGACACATGTCCTAAGCATATTGGATGATTCATGGCCAACCAAGACAATCCATGGGTCAACTTGGGGACCCCATGGAGCCACTTGGGTAAGAAAATGACATTAATAACATTTTATTTAAAGTTAAAATAAAAATGTCACAAACATGTATTGTTTTACTAAAACAATTTTTACATGGGGTTATACAAGTCATATTTTTTACTATAAATAGTAATTGGAAATCTAAAAATATTTCCTACATCATAGTATTTGTTTTATAATTTTTAGACATTAAATAAATTAATTTATTTATGACACCATGATGATACAGCGATTACCTCATTAATGAATGATTTAAATAAAATGAAAAGATAAGGTAAAATCTAAGACTTTCACTTGTCAAAAACCTATTGGATGAGTATATTTCGAACCCTTATCACCTTATCCTCAAAATATATAATTTTTGGACCTTTAAAATCTGAAAATCATTTTAAAATAAAGTGAAATTTCATGACTTTCCAAGAGTGCCCCTCCTCTCCTCTTATAAATGGCTCCCACCTCTACCACCTTATTCACACCATAAAATCCATTTGGATCGGATAACCTCTTCCGAAATACTCTCTAAACTTCCCTCTCTTACTCCTAGAATCCTCACTTTGGGCAGAAGTCTTTCCAAGGTATCCTTTGGCTCAAAACAAAAAGAGTTACCTGATTTTAAGGTAATGTATTCTCTTATGTTCTTTTGTATTATTTTGCTTCTCCAACCCCTTAAACTCTTTTTATTTATTTATTTTGTAACAACACCAGTATCTTCAATATACTAGTATTTTTTATGATAAATATTTAATTTACACTTACACACACCTTCGTCGAATGGTTAAAGAACATACTATTTCTGTGGGTGGTGAATTACTACCTCACGAAACGATGATTGTTCAATATTCTTTTAACACCTCTCATGGTGTCCATTATGATGAAACTATTTATATATATGATATATATATATTATGTTTATGTTTTCTTTATGCTTTCTTATTTTTCATTTATGGTATACCTTTATGATTTCCATTATGGGTAAATGCAATAATTTCATTTTAGGAAGTGCGGACTACCGCCCCCTCAAAGTGATTCAAATCGTTAATGTCATATGTGGGACGTATAAAGGATGGAGTAAATTATATTATATATGATATTATACTGGAATTATAATATAAATTTATATCATTATGATTTCATTCCATTAAATACGAAATAAAAATGAAAGTAGCGTTCATGCGTACGTACGGCTTACCGTCTCCATAAACGGTGCATTTCAATTCTTACCTATAAATGTTATGTAATATTATAAATGAATGTATATACTAGATATATATGATATACATGATATATACATCATGAATATAATTCTAGATATAATGGATATTTTACCACATGAACAACTTGTAATTATAAGAAGGTTATTTTTGACTCAAGTACCAAAGATCGACAAAACGAACGTTATTAACTTAAATAATTACATAATGTTCATAACATGGTAATAAGTGATATAAAAGGAATAATGAACTTGAAAAAGGTTTTTAAGAAAGTATAAAATAACTCCAGTTTATTATTTAGGAGTTTAAAGAACAATCGAGTCAATTCGGACACGAGGTAAGGGACTTCGTCTCAATCTCCTTTCATTGAGGCATATTTTGTTTTATACACAACTTTCTTTTATACGGTGTGTAAACCCCTTTGACTTTTACATTTATTCAAAAGGAATATTTTTTATATGAAGCTTTTTACTAAACGGAAAAAGGGAATGTTTTTTTGTCGTACGTATGCGGCGACAACGACTTCTCCGCCGCTGTGACCATTATTTGAGTTCGGCTTACTCTACAAGCCATAACTTTTTTTAAATAAAAAAATAAATACCATGTTTTACTTTCCTTTTATTTTGGTATTGAAAATGGTTTTGATAATGTTTTTATTATATCAATGTGTTGTATTGATATCTTGTGATTGAAATGTGGAAATGTTATGTTTCATTTATGCATGTTTTATGTGATACGATTATGTTATGGTTTATGATATGATTAAACCTTTTCATATAAGGAATGCATTGGACTTAATAAGTGACAGGTGGAGCCCGCTATAGCTCCTTGATGCATCGGTAGGTCTCATGAGACAAAATAGTGTCTTGGCACGAGGGCTTGACAAAATCTTATTTGTAGTCTTGGCACGAGGCCTTGGCTACATGGTTATGATAGTCTGGATTATGCATTCCATCATTATGAAAGTAGTTATTGATATTGCATGTGATTATTCGACTAGTAGAATATCCATGTGAATAAGTAAATGACATTATTTCATTTTACTTTTTCCATATTATGCTGAATTTCAAGTTTTAAAGGCTTTTTTTTAGTTATACATTGCCTTAAATGTTTATGTTTATTTATAAAATTTTCTGCTATATTGTTATCCTTACTGAGCATCTGAGCTCACCCCTTTCTATGTTTTATTTTTCCCAGGATGTGAAGAAATATTTTATGACTGACCTGCAGGGATAGTCTGAAGGGGATATGAGTGTGGACTATGGAGACTATGTTATTGTAGTTTTTCACTTTAATATATAATGTAACATTTATGAATGCATCTAGTGTTTCCAAGGCTACTAAACTAATCGGTCTTTCGAGACTTGATCTTTTGTGATCATGCCAATGTTACGTAATAATGCACCGACTCTGGGAAACTGGGGTCAGAGCGTTACATTTTGGCTCGACCAACCCCTACCCAAATATCCTCTCAACTTCCCTTACTTCATCCTAGAGGCCTTCCTTTAGTCAGAAAGCCAACTTAAAGATCCCTTTTGATCAAATCAAAAGGAAGAACCCGAAGAAGAGGTAATAATTTCACCACCCTCTTTCAAATTCTTTTCTTCTTCCACTTCATTTTCTTTGTTTTTTCTGTTCTAAAATAATAAATCTAGTATATTTTATATAATTTGATATTATTATAAATATGGTACATCCATATTCATTATTCTATCCATCCTTTGATTGAAATGTTTCCATACGTGCGTACGTACAGCTTACCGTCTCCACCTCATGGTGTAATTGTTATTCAATACATTATTATTTGTATTGGTATAATAATGGTGTAATTGATGTAAATAATGAACATAACATGATAATTATTCTTTATATATGATATACCATCCAATTATATATTATTTTAATATCAAAAGAATGATATTGTCGCTCCTGCGTACGTACGGATTACCGTCTCCGCATAGCTATGAGATTCATTCCCCATTGTATCCATTCAAGACTAATTTTCATTTGATGATTAAAAATAATGTTTAAAGACTTGATATAATTCTGGATATGAATAAGATACATCCCATCTATAACAATTATGACTCACATAACAAATAATATAAAGGAAAACGAATCCGTTAACACCCGAAATGACGATAATACTAAGATATTATTATCAAAGAAATGTTAAAAGATCATATATGATATCATATTAAGGTATATGATTCTTTTATAATTTAATAACAATTATTTCACCATTATATAGGAGGTTAACCTACCCTAAATCAAGTAAAAGTACAAGTTAAGGGTTTATTTCACAATCTCTTCATTATCTAAGGTTGTTTATACGTAATTATCTACTGCGACCTCTTTATCATCCGCATCCATGTTTATTAAAAATGTATTTAAAATAATTCTTAATATTTTATAGACTGTGGGTTAAATTCATTTATACCCTTGTTTGACTTTTTATAAGATGTTTATAAAGGAATCTTTCCGTCGTTTTCCAAACAAGGTCCTTTTTAACCTTTTCGACAGAATTAAGGTAAGAATGTCTTTTTTAACTTATACGAAGGGTGCGGCTATTTTTTGCCATTATAAAATCATTGAAACTTCCCTTACAAGCTTATAAGAATATTTTCAAAGTAAATGTTTTTTTTTATAATTATGTGACTTTTAAATGATTTTAAAAATATATATTTCTCTCAAATAGTTTTGATTTCATCTATGTCAACATCCTTTGATGAATTTTAAGCTTATTTAAATCTGATTAATTATGATACAAAACTTCAATATTGTAATGAAAGTTTTGTGATATGTTTGATTGTTGATGTGTTATTTTATAACATTCATGGTTTATGGAGAAAAGTATTGACAATTTGTATGCTAGTTTTAATACGAATGTTTATGTTAGGTTTAAACTTGTTCATAAGAGGAATGCATTGGACTTAGTAAGTGACGGGTGGAGCCTGCTATAGCTCCTAGATGCATCGGTAGGTCTCATGAGACAAACTAGTGTCTTGGAACAAGGTCTAGACAAAATCTTATTTGTAGTCTTGGCATAAGGCCTTGACTATGTGGTTATGATAGTCTGGCATTATGCATTCCATCATTATGAAAGTGGTTATTGATATTTCATGTGATTATTCGACTAGTAGAATATCCATGTGAATAAGTAAATGGAATTATTTCATTTTATTTTTTCCATATTATGCTGAAGTGAGAGTTTAAAAAGCTTTTATTTTAGTTATACATTGCCTTAAATGTTGATGCTTATTTATTAAAGTTTCCGCTATATTGTTATCCTTATTGAGCATCTGAGCTCACCCATTTCTATGTTTTATTTTTCCCAGGATGTGAAGAATCATTTTATGACTAACCTACAGGGATAGTCTGAGGGGATATGAGTGTGGACTATGGAGACTATGTTGTTGTAGCTTTTCACTTTATGATGTAATGTAATAATTATGAATGTATCTAGTGTTTCCAAGGATACTAAACTAATCGGTATTTCGAGACTTGATCTTTTGTGATCATGCCAATGTTATGTAATAATGCACCGACTCTGGGTAACTAGGGTCGGGGCATTACAGTTGGTATCAGAGGAAGTTTAGTACAAATATTTTAAGCTATATTTAGATAAACTCTTATTAGAGCACATAGACCTAAGATGGACTTTGAGGATTAGTATAGAAGAACTTCCTAGAATTTTGGTATTGTAGAGATTTTTTGAGTTTTCTGAGCAATACATCATTGTCTAGATACGAGTAGGTATAGGTAGCTTTGGCACAGATGTACCTAGGGGTAAAACCCAAAAACACCTCTTTGAGCTAGACTCGAACGGGAACTGGTGCACGAAAACGGGCCTTGTTGCACTCTTGGTTACGACGCTCTTGGGGGATATGCTTAGGATAATTTTCATTTTCTTTACAAACAATTATGAAGGGTTTATGAGTATATACTTCCTCAAAGAAAACATTTTTTATGATTATGGATTATATCCATAAACTGTTCAATTTATGTTAAGTGATTTACAAGTTTGGATTTATGTATTGCGATTCATAAACTAATCTAGTGTATGTCATTGTTTAGAAATGCCGCCTAGTGGAAGAAATGAAAATTGTATCAATGAAAGTACTCCATGTAGGGATTTCCCTCCTGCTCAAGATAATTATAGTGGAGATGGTTATGCAATCGGTGCTGATCAGCTAATCACCATACTGGGACAACTCACTCAGGTTATGAATAATAACCTTACCTGTATGGAGCACCCTGATCCACAGTGTGGAGGATCAATGTTATATCACTTCATGAGGAAACAACCACTAACATTCAATGGGGGTACAAATCCATTAGTAGCTGAGTAATGGATAAATTTATTAGAGAAAATATTTCATGCCTTGGAAAGTAGTGAAAGGGAAAAAGTTGTCATGGAAGTTTACCGTATCACTGGAGATGTTGATCGATGGTGGTCATTGATTAAAAACACAAAGGAAGATGATGAAGTATCAAATATGGGATGGAGGGAGTTTAAAGAGATTTTCTTAGAAAAATACTTTCCTCATGACCGTCGAGCAGATATGGAAAGATAATTTCTGAGTCTGAGCCAAAAGGAGGATGAGAATGTCGCAAAGTATGAGGCTAACTTTACAAGGTTAGTGAGGAATGCTACAGATTATATACGTAACCCAAGAATTAATATTGATCATTTCTATGATGGGTTAAAACCGTTTCTCCATCGAGAATTAGTCTCACAATCCTTCTCGTCATACGAAGATATTTTCTCATGTGTTATCAAGACAGAAAAAGAATTCTCTAAGTATTATGACTTTAAAGCAAAGAAAAAAAATAAGAGATCTGTTGATCACTCTATAAATGGAAATAAGGGGAAGAAGGGAAAAGTTGAATATCCATCCTATAGTAAATGTGGGAAGAAACACATCGGTACTTTCTTGAAGGGAATGGGAGTCTGTTACAAGTGTGGTGAAAAAGGCCACCAAGCTCATGATTGAAAGGGGAAGAAAGAAGCTATCGATGTTCAATGCTACAATTGCAGGGAGATGGGATATTATGCAAATTAATGTCCTAAGCGTCATGGTAACTTACTTCAGAAAAGGCCAATGGATCAAGTCCAAGATTATGCTTTCACTACTGCTGAGGTTGAAGCTTAGAAAGACATGGTGGAAGGTAATTTAATGGTTTCCTAAAGTTTAGTCAATGCTTTATTTGATTCTGGATCATCGCATTGTTTCATATCTTCCTAGTTTTCTAAGAAAATTAGATATTTCCAATTTGATTTAATAAGGGAGTTGTCAGTCAAAACTCATAAGGGAAGTATCATTGCTACAAAGTTCTGTGAATCAGTTCCCATTAGGGCATATAAATGTTTTTTATCTACTAATATCATCGACATACCCATGATTGAATTTGATATAATCCTCAGTATGGATTGGCTTTCGGACCATGATGTAAAAATTTATTGTAAGAAGAATGAGGTTACGATTTTTGATAACGATGATAAAGAACGCTTTATCTTTAGAGCAGAATCATCACCACCTGATTCTTATCTAGATCCACCCCCAGTAGCTCAACTAAATTCAATTATTGGGGAGAAAGATAATGAAATAACTATGAGTGAGGAAAGGAATGTTCAAATAGGGGATGTACCTATTGTGAAATAATATGTTGATGTGTTTCCATAATATTTACTTGGACATCCTCCAGAACGAGAAATTAAGTTTTCCATTGATTTAATTTCTGGTTTAAGGCCTATTTCGAAGACCCCTTATATAATAGACACTATGGAATTAGTTGAACTAAATAAACAACTAGATGAATTGAGTAATAAGGGATTTATTCGCCCTAGTGTTTCTCTATGGGGAGCCCCTATCCTTTTTGTTAAGAAGAAAGATGGATCTATGAGGTTATGTATCGACTACAGGGAAATCAATGCTATAACAATAAAGAACAAGTATCTCCTACCTCACATTGATGATTTATTTGAACAACTTCATGGAGCTCAATACTTTTCAAAGATTGACCTTCTATCTGGATACCATCAGTTGTGTGTAAAGAAGGAAGACATTCTGAAGATAGCATTTCGAACCAGGTACGGGCATTACGAGTTTACAGTAATGTCTTTTGGATTGAATAATGCACCCTCTGTCTTCATGGATCTAATGAACAGAGTTTTCAAGGAATATCTCGATGATTTTGTAGTGGTATTTATTGATGATATCTTGGTATACTCCAAAATCTACGAAGATCATGAAAATCACTTGCGCATTATCCTCAAGTCTCTTAGAATATATGAATTATATGGGAAGTTTAGCAAGTGTGAATTCTGGATTTAGGATATTTCTTTTCTTGGCCATATTGTCTCTAAGGATGGAATTTCTGTTGATCCTTCAAAGACCAAGGAAATCCAAGAATGGCCAGCGCCGACGAGTATAACCGAGGTACGCAGTTTTATTGGTTTAGCAGGTTATTATCGACGTTTCGTCCATAATTTTTCCCGGTTGGATAACCCATTAACAAATCTCACACGTAAAGGGGTTAAATTTGTTTGGACAAAAGATTGTGAAGAATGTTTCGAAGAACTGAAGAGAATATTATTCAATGATCCTATATTGACTCTACCATCGAGGAATGACAGGATTGTTATTTATAGTGATGCTTCAAAGAAAGGACTTGGTTGTATCCTTATGCAGAATGATAGAGTTATTGCTTGTGCATCACGACAGCCGAAAATTCATGAGCAAAACTTTCCTACTCATGATCTTGAGTTAGCAGTTGTAATCTTTGCTTTGAATATTTGGAGACACTATCCATATTGTGAAAAATGTGAGATATATACCAATCACAAGAGTTTGAAGTATATTTTCTCACAAAAAGAACTCAACATGAGGCAAAGGAGATGGCTTGAACTACTCAAGGATTATGATTTCATGATACACTACCACTCAGGGAAGGCAAATAAGGTGGCAGATGCTTTGAGCAGAAAGGATCATGGAGTTTTGAACAAGATGATAGTTGAAAGGGATCCTATTTTCATGGATCTAGTAAAGATGGATATGGGAATAACCATGGAAGGTGAAACATCAATGCTTTTTCAAATGGTTTCCAAACCATATTTACTATAAAGGATAAAAAGTTCTCAGACTGATGATGAGGAGTTTCAAAAGAAGATTAAAGTTTTGAATGATGGGAGATTGAGTGACTTCGTATATGAAGATAGAATTTTGAAATTTGGGAAGAGACATTGTGTTCCCGATATACCTGATCTAAAAAGGGAATTTTTGGATGATGCTCATAGTTCCAATTTCTCTATACACCCTGGTAGCACTAAGATGTATAGAGATTTGAAGGAACATTTTTGGTGGGACCACATGAAGAGGGAGATTGCTGATTTTGTGTCAAGATGTATGGTTTGTCAACAAGTGAAAGCTGGAAGGCAACAGCCTGGAGGAGTATTGCAACCTCTTCCCATACCTAAGTGGAAATGGGATAATATCACGATGGAATTTGTCATGGGACTACCAAAGACTCCTAGAAGGAAAGATGAAATATGGTTCATTGTTGATCTTCTTACCAAGTCGGCACATTTTTTTTTCCATAAGAGAAGATCTACAACTTGAACGTCTAGCAAGACTATATATTAATGAAGTTGTGAGGCTTCATGGAGTACCCCTATCAATTGTTTCTGATCGTGATCCACGTTTTACATCAAGATTCTGGAAAAGTCTTCAGAAATCCCTGGATACTGAACTTCGTTTGAGAACTGCCTACCACCCCCAAACTGATGGATAATCAGAACGGACTATTCAAACCTTAGAAGACATGTTGAGATCATGCTCACTTGACTTTCAAGGTATGTGGGATCAATATTTACCTCTGGTAGAATTTTCCTATAACAATAGCTTCCATTCAAGTATTCAGATGGCACCATATAAAGCGTTATATGGAAAGAGATGTTGCACACCAACCTGTTGGGATGATGTTGGTGAAAGAAAACTCATAGGCCCAGAACTTGTGGAGGAAACGATGGAAAAGGTGAAGGTAATCCAAACTCACATCAAAGAATCTCAAAGTAGGCAGAAAAGCTATGCTGAAAACCGAAGGAAGGATTTGTAATTTCAGGTAGGAGATCATGTTTTCTTGAAGGTATCTCCATGGAAGGGAGTAATACGTTTCAGTAAGAAAGATCAATTGAGTCCCAGGTACATAGGACCTTTCGAAATTCTAGAATGAATTGGGGCTGTAGCCTATCGTTTGGCAATGCCGCCAAATCTCTCCAAAGTCCACGATGTGTTCCACGTATCACTGTTGAGAAAATACATGTCTGACCCAATGCATGTACTCACTTATGAGGAATTGGAACTAGAACCCGATCTGTCTTATTGCGAAGAGCCCGTCAGGATTCTTGATACCAAAGAACAAGTGTTGAAAATCAGACGACTCATCTAGTAAAAGTTATATGGAGAAACCATAAGATGTAAGAGGCGATGTGGGAACCCGAGGAACTTATGATGAAGAACCACCCGAGTCTTTTCATGCGGTAGTATTCTAGAAATTTCGAGGACGAAATTATTTGAAGGAGGGGAGAATGTAACACCCCAAGATTCCACGGTATGCTTCTCTTTGAATAATACAGTAGCGTGTGTTGTACGCAACTTCGAGTTCTAACACACCACAACCAATCAAACTAACCGTTATGAATAGTAATACCCACTTTTTGAAATTTTATACATTTTATATTTCAAAATGGACTTTATTTTTGGATTTAGAATATCGAAATTAGCTTAGGGTAATTTTTTCGTACTTTTTTGATAACTTTCATATTTTGATGAATAGTGAAAATTATTAAATTTTAATTAAAAACAAATTTTTTAATCGAAATAATTAATAGTGATAAATTATGAATTTGAGTGATTTTAAAGTATAATTATATTATATTTTTACTATTTAATCCAATTTTGTTCATTGGACATAATTTCACATTTAAACTGGACATAAGCAATTGTCAATCTTTTGATAGTTATTATTTCTTAAAAACACGCTTTTTGTTTTGACAACGGGAATTAATTTTAAATTAATTTCTGCCACTTTTGTGTTTTTAATTTAGAAAAGTGTATTCCATATTTAGAATCAGGAGTTCCAAATTTTTTAAATAGGTAACTTTTATTTTTAGACATTTTGAATAATTACTTTGGTAAATATTTTATTTACCATGGTTAAAGGGTAAATCCGGTAAATAAGGGTAAAAAATAATATTATAATAATATTAAATTACCCTAAAACATGTCCTAACCCTATTGGATGATATATGTCCGACCATGGGAATATTTGGGTCTATTTTGGGACCTCATGGAGCCACTTGTAAGTGATAATGACACTTTATATTAATTAAGTTAAAGTAAATACAAAAATGGCATAAGCATATATCTTTTAGAAAAACAATTTTTACATAGGGTTATATATGTTATATTTTTGACTATAAATATTAATTAGAAATCTAAAAAGATTTCCTACATAATGATATTTTATTTATAATTTTTAGACATTGAATAATTAAATTTATTCATGACACAATAATGATACAGTGTTTTCCTTATTAATGACAAAAAATCAAATAATTGGTATTATAAATGTTAAAATAAATATAATTTGAAAGTTTTGATGTCATACACGAATTTTATTAGTTAATATGAAATTTTAGGATTTCTTAAATGAATTTGGTTCTAATTAATAAAGTTTTTAAGACTTTAACAAAAATCAATTATTAAATAGTGTCAAAATTGACATAAAGGGGTTTTTAAACAAATATTATATTATAAATTGATATAATATTCCTAAAATATATAAGTTTTGGAAAAAGGAATTATATAATGATAGGTGTATCATTAATGAACCACTTTGGGTTCTCTTGGAAGTATATAGTAAGTTTATTAACTATATAATATAAAAATACAAAGAGACATGGTAAATGTCAAACTATTTAACTAAGAGTTAAATCTAAATGTTAAGGTTAATATAGTGACCCAAACATGTCTAAAACCTATTGGTTGAGTTGTTTTAGACTCATCCCCACCTTAGAATTTAAATAATCCATTTGGGAGCCATTAGAAACTGAAAATGATTTTTTTATAAAATAATATTTCTAGCTTTTCCTAAGCTGCCCCTCACCCCTCTTATAAAAGGGCACTCCCCCTTCTCTCTAATTCACACCTTCAAAGCCTTTTGGATCAGACAAACTCTGCCCAAATATCCTCTCAACTTCCCTCACTTCATCCTAGAGGCCTTCCTTTAGTCAGAAAGCCAACTTAAGGATCCCTTTTGATCAAATCAAAAGGAAGAACCCGAAGAAGAGGTAATAATTTCACCACCCTCTTTCAAATTCTTTTCTTCTTCCACTTTATTTTATTTGTTTTTTCCATTATAAAATAATAACTCTAGTATCTTCTATATAATGTGATAATATTATAAATATGGTACATCCATATTCATTATTCTATTCATCATTTGATTGACATGTCACCATACGTGCATACGTACGGCTTACCGTCTCCACGTCGTGGTGTAATTGTTATTCAATACATTATTATTTGGATGGGTATAATAATGATGTGTAATTGATGTAAATAATGAATATAAAATGATAATTATTCTTTATATATGATATATCATCCAATTATATATTATTTTAATATCAAAATAATGGTATTGTCGCTCGTGCATACGTACGGATTACGGTCTACACATAGCGATGAGATTCATTCTCCATCGTATCCATTCAAGACTAATTTTCATTTGATGATTAAAAATAATGTTTAAAGACTTGATATAATTCTGTATATGAATAAGATACATCTCATCCATAACAATTATGACTCACATAACAAAGAATATAAAGGAAAATGAATTCGTTAACACCCAAAACGACGATAATACTAAGATATTATTAACAAAGCAATGTTAAAAGATCATATATGATATCATATTAATGTATATGATTCTTGTATAATTTAATAATTATTATTTCACCATTATACAGGAGTTTAACCTACCCTCGATCAAGGAAAAGTACAAGGTAAGGGTTTATTTCACAATCTCTTCATTATCTGAGGTTGTTTATACGTAATTATCTACTGGGACCTCTTTATCATCCACATCCATGTTTCTTAAAAATTTATTTCAAATCATTCTTAATATTTTATAGACTATGGGTTAAAGTCATTTATACCCTTGTTTGACTTTTTATAAGATATTTATAAAGGAATCTTTCCATCATTTTCCAAACAAGATCCTTTTTAACCTTTTCGACAGAATTAAGGTAAGAATATCTTTTTTAACTTATATGGAGGGTGCGGCTATTTTCCACTATTATAAAATCGTCGAAGCTTCCCTTACAAGCTTATCATAATATTTTCAAAGTAAATGTTTTCTTTTATAATTATGTGACTTTTAAATTATTTCCAAAAAAAAGATATTTCTCTCAAATAGTTTTGATTTCATCTATGTCAACATCCTTTGATGGATTTTAAGCTTATTTAAAGTTGATTTATTATGATACAAAACTTCTATATTGTATTGAAGGTTTTGTGATATGTTTGATTGTGGATGTGTTGTTTTTATACCATTCATGGTTTATGGAGAAAATTATTGACATTTCGTATGCTTGTTTTAATACGAATGTTTATGTTATGTTTAAACCTATTCATATGAGGAATGAATTGGACTTAGTAAGTGACAGGTGGAGCTCGATATAGCTCCTCGATGCATCGGTAGGTCTCATGAGACAAACTAGTGTCTTGACACAAGGCCTTGACAAAATCTTATTTTTATTCTTGGCATAAGGCCTTGACTATGTGGTTATGATAGTCTGGCATTATGCATTCCATCATTATGAAAGTGGTTATTAATATTGCATGTGATTATTCGACTAGTAGAATATCCATGTGAGTAATTAAATGACATTATTTCATTTTATCTTTGCCATATTATGCTGAAGTTCAAGTTTAAAAGTCTTTTGTTTTAGTTATGCATTGCCTTAAATGTTTATGCTTATTTATGAAGGTTTCCGCTATATTGTTATCCTTACTGAGCATTTGAGCTCACCCCTTTCTATGTTTTATTTTTTCTAGAATGTGAAGAAGCATTTTATAACTGACCTGCAGGGATAGTCTGAGTGGATATGAGTGTGGACTATGGAGACTATGTTGTTGTAGTTTTTCACTTTATGATGTAATGTAATACTTATGAATGTATCTAGTGTTTCTAAGTCTACTAAATTAATCGATCTTTTAAGACTTGATCTTTTGTGATCATGTCAATGTTATGTAATAATGAATCGACTCTGGGTAACTGGGGTCAGGGCGTTACAAAATCTTTACCCAATGCATTGAAGAGTTATATCGGGCTCACTAGTAAACATGAGTTATATCATATTCACCCATAGTCATTTTTATTCCCAAGTACAATACCAAGAACAAATAATTTTCACTTTTCACCATAAATCCATTGAAAACTCATTTGAACCCAAAAAGAAAAAACACTTTCCATTTTCGTATAAAATATCAAAGAAATTTCCCTTTATTTTGAAAACTATAAAAATTTAAAATCTCCTAGAATGATGGGAATAATATCTTCTTTGAAAAAAAATTAAAACATAAATAGGAAACTTGATAATGAATAACAATTATGATTATGAGAAAAGGATGTCATGGGGTAAATGATAATTTTTTTATACTTTTGTAAAAGGAGTCAAAAGTGACCCACACATCCATCCAACATTAAGAGATTTTATTTATATAGGGAAGAGACCAAAAAAAGTCATGGGGGCATAAAATAATGGAGCCCGAGAGCATCAGCCCTCACAAGATTTACACATTCTGGGGGAAGGGATCCAGTGGTGTTAAAGATGGTACATGAGTTAATAGGGGTGTCCTAAAGGAGGACATGATGTCTGCAACCATACTACCTTCTTTCCATGTGTGTGTAATATCTGTGTGACTGGAGAGGAGATTCCTATATTTGTGTACCAGATAGGTGATAGCCCACAGTATTGAAATAGGCTCTGTGATAGATCTGTGAAGAATGGATGAATCTGTTCCAACACCTATTAGTGAGATACCATGAGAGAGGTACAATTCCAATACCTTGGACATAGCCAAATCTTCAACAAGAAGAGAATCGCCTCTTCCAAAAGAAGCACTGAAAGCAAATATTACATATCCTTCTTGGTTGAGAACAACTCCCCCCCCCCCATCATGTTACCATTGAAGGGGAGAACTTGAAATGGAAACCACTTTAATTTTAGTAAATTAATGATAAAATACATCCATATGGTATTTTATATACTACACAAAATAAAACATGTGGTGAAAATGGAATAAGTCACAAAGAATGAAAATTGAGATGAGAAATCCATTACTTCAAGCCCTGATTGGCCACACGTGTCTTTTACATCCCTGAATAATGAAATTGTAGTAATCATCCATTTTCTTCATAACCTTTTTCATGTTTATTTCTTTACCATTATTCCTTTAATTTCATTTATCACCATGTCTCATTTAGTTACAAAATTGGTAAATTTCATTTCATGGGTTTTGAGGTCGTTCAATTTATAATCTCTAAAATTAAATTTGGTATGTTAACTAAGGTTGTAACGCCCCATACCTACACTCCCAGATCCAATTCTCATAAACACTCACTTTACATAATCACTTTGATACCAGCTATAAAAGTTTAGATATAACTATCCTTAATTGAAAAATTAATAACAATTATCACATCTCTTACATCTGAAAGATCTTTTCAGTTTTAGAGATTTAAAGAATTAAAACACATCATAAACTAATAATTTCCATGTATTTCCCAACTAATGGAAAAAATTTACACTATATAAGGTAACTACTTAATTCATGATAAGTCTTTAATATCTCATAAATTATTTCATAAGTGTTATCCTTTTAAACATGTCACATGTACTACATTTCTTAATAATTTGTGGAATGGAAACATAAGAAAGGGGTGAGGTAAAGTGCTTAGTAAGGGGAACATGCAACTGAAGTAATCATGGAATAAACATGGCATAAATATTATGGAAGGAATAAGTAAACATGAATCCATAATCAAATGAATCTTAGAGAATTCTATATTCATGATAATAAATTAAAACATAGATATCAATAATATTGATCATATACTAATGGAATGGATAAGGTAGGACATCAAAAACATGTTGTTAAGGCCTTTCTGTTGGGACAGTATCCTATTATGGGAAAAGGTATACACCAAAACCCAACTTGTTTTGTCTCATGAGACCTTTTTATGTATCAAGGGGTATAATTTTGGGGCCCACATGTCACCCGATTAAGTCTAATGCATTCACTATAAGATTCAATAAGAATTTTCCTACCATTCCCTAAGGAACCACTTATTGAATAAAAACATGTTTATCTGTATAATGAAGAATATAGAATATCAATACATGAACATCCTACATTGGTAGTCAATAATCATCAAGAATGTCAATAATTTCCCCATGTCAATAAATGAAATAACATGATCATAACCCATCCTGATAAAGAAAGTGAATGGTTAAACAATACTTATTCAACTTGCCAACAATCATCCATATTGGAATAACAATATATGAAACATCAATACCTTTCCCCATGTCAATAAAAGAGATAACATGATCATAACCCATCCAAAGAAAGAAGGTTGATGGTTACACAATACACATTCAACCTTCTAATAATCATATGTATTGGAATAACAACATACAGAATGCTAATACTTGTCCCCTATCAATAAAATAATATTTTTTCTAGGTGAACATCATCCGATCTCAATTATGTAAAATGTGATGTTCACACCGTATAGAAAAATTAGTATATGACTAAGTCGATATTATAATAATCATGATCATAAGCCATACAAAGAAATAAGGACTTTTCAAGAGAACATAATTGTAATGCAATAAGGGAATATAAAAGGGTGTTGACATAAATGAAAAACACCCTCACAAAAGAATTATTTGAATGGTATCACAAGAATCAAATTGTTTGATACAGCGAGTTCAATCCACCAAATGATAACCTACATATATCATGAAATATAAACCCCATTAGGGTAAATAATTTTGAAAATGATGAGGGAAATGGAAGAAAAAATTAAAAGAGATTTTATAATTTTTTTTAACATTGATGTAAAATAAAAAAATTATAAGTTTATTTCAATGGTAACTTCTAAAAAGGTGATATAAAAGCCTTTGAGAACCTTCCATTTTTATTATTTTCAAAATACCATTATTTAAAACTCACATTATAAGAAGAGTAATAAAACATTAATTTGTATTAAAACTTACTTTTCCCTAAGAGGATTATAAAATACCATATAATCAAATATTAGGATGAGAGAATCCAAGCATGAAGAAGCAATGCTAAAGATGAGACATTATAACTCAAAGAAAGAAGATTTGAGTTATCAATATCTCTTATAGGAAACATACTCCATAAAGCATTAAATATTTGAAAAAAGGGTTTACATGGAAAAATTTAAATAATTATAGAATACCACATAATACAACAATGGGAAGATTTTTCCCAACTTATATGAAATAACTCAATGAATGAAAATTTAGTTACCAAAAACTCTTATGATTGGGGTAACACTTGAGTCAAAAGACATTTAAAGAAAAGAAGATGAATTGGCTTGGTTTATCCCATGAATTATAAGGAAATAATTTGTAGAACATTCATAGGATAGTAAATAAATATAAAAACATACAAAGGAGACATGGTTCATAAGATGTATCATCTATCAAAGAATAATAATTGAGACCAAGAAAACCCTTGCGGCTTGAGTAACATTTTAATCAAACCCCCTTAAAAGATAGGGACTGTAATTGAACATTAAATATTGTGATTAAAATATAATTAATTATATGATATGTAAAATAGGAAATATAGATACTACATAAATGAAATTAGGTGCATAATACCAAATATGTATCAAAGAGGGAAATTTGAGATGAAAACTCTTACCTTGGTCTTGATTCATTCTGCACTTGCACCAAACATCCCGAATAATTAAATTAAGTTCATTAAATATATACTCAAGAACATTATTCATAAATATAACCATTTATAATCATCATTTACAATAATTCAATGCATATAAATATTAGTTAGTTTTTAACTATTTTCAACACCAAGTGTAAGTAATCTTTATTGCTTTGAACTAGTTTTGTAAAAGTGGTGTTAGTATCTATTAATTTCCCAAATTACATCATTATTTGATCATATAAGGTACATTAATAGATGTTACAAGATATTTATTAATCTATAATCTCATTTCATATTAGTTTTGGTTATGATCCATGAGCTTAAAATCAAAGACAAGCATGTTTTAGTGTTTCTTAATGAACGAAGGGTGATTTTTTAATTAATAAGTTAAATATTGAAATAAACTTAGCAGAAACAAAAACATAACATTATTTACATATTTATATCATATTATACCATTTAATAAGTTCTCATATTATTCTATAATATAAATGGATATGATTGTTCAAGTAGGTGGTTAAACAAACCCAAACATGAACCTACCATGATTTATGGATGATTATGAGGTAGTTTAGTTGTAATATCATTATAAAAAATGAATAATGGTCTTATTTAGTGTTTATTAGTGATATATATCATAATATTAATGAATTATAAAGATAATATAATTTATATAAAGTCATTACTTAAAAAAGAAGAGATCATTATCTTTTTAGTTCAGTCGTTTTAAACGATTGAATTAACGATAATTGTTTGTTGATCATATCATTAATAGGTGCTCCAATTTTTCATAAAAAACCTCATTGATATCATAAAAATCATATTTATCCTTTAATCACATAATCTAGATCAACCATGTAAGGTGGCGATGAAAAGGAAAAGGAAAATCAATCGTTCCATGGAGGTGGTAGTCCACATGTATGCACGATTGACAATTTCATTTTCTATAGAACAGGAGAAAGGAGTAATATGGTTTATTGTTTCAGAATCATAAAAATGATATAAATATAATAATTATTTATTAAATTCCCATTTTATATCATTCTTGTAAGGCGGTGAAGGAAAATGAAACATTTTACAACATGGAGGCGATAGTCCGCACAATGCATGAATTATGGTTTTATTTTTCTTAATAGAAAAGAGAAATGGTGATTAATGATTATTATCATAACATAATATAATTTAATATATAACCAATACTTATTTCATTACATATGGATTTTAAAATTAGAATTGGAAAATATAAATAGAAATTGAAGAAGTTAAGTAAAAATATTTACTCACGTTGAGCACTTTGACATCTCCTTGGATGATCCCTTAGAAATGGATAACATAGGCTAATATCTTGTGAATAGAAGATTAAGAGGGTGAAAGAGTATTCTATGGGAATAAAAAGCATAGATTTTCAGGAGGAAACTAAATTTTTATGAGAACCTTGATGGGGTGGTGAGAGTCTCCTTTTATAAGTGGTGAGACTACCATTTTTGTAAATATTTCAATTTAATATAAAGGGAGAACATGTTAAACATGTCAAGTGGCTCTAAAATTGAGAAATAATTGAGTGAGGAAGATATAAGTTCGAGACACACCTCATAAACACAATTATAAACATGTTTTTATCATGTTTTAATCCCTTTACCCCTTGAATTGTCACTTTTACCCTTTTATCTTTTATCATGGTAACTAGTTTTTACCTAAGGTAACTTAATCTTTATACATAAAAATCAAGTGGCACTTATTAGATAATTTGGACCCACTAAATATAAATTTTAAATACATTTCATTTCATTCAATTTAAAGTGAATAAAATTAAATTTTAAAATAAAAATGTATAATGCATTAAAAACAATATTTGAGGAAATATTACTTATGTTCTAAAATATCAAATATGGGTTTGTAAATTAAAAAAGCATTTTTAAAATTATAAAGTCACATATATAATACATATTTCATCTTATAAAAATGTTTTATGAATTTTCAATTTATACTTATATACTAATAATGTCATAAAAATCATGTTATTTGTAAAAACAATATTTTACACTATTCACCTAAAAATCAATTATTTTAGGAAAATATCATAAATGCATATAAATATTATATTATTATAATTAAGCTAAAAATGATGTTCATTTTTTCAAAATCAATTTCTAAAATTTGATAATTCGATATTTTAATAAAATCTCATAATACAGTGGAAAACTATTCAAATTGGAAAATAAATTTTTAAAATGTTACATATTCTTTATAATTATTTCATTTAAATTATTAATTAATTTATTGGTAATATATTATTAAAATTATAAATATATTTTATTATTATATAACTATAATATACTTATTTTCTTGAAATAAAACATCAATTTTAGAAAAATATATTTTTAAGCATAAAATAATTTTCATAATTGTTTTAATTATACTTATTGAATTTCGTTCATATTAAAAGTATACATTATTCTTTTCTATAAATATTTCATAATGTGATAACTCCTATTCATTCCCACTAATTCAATGGCTAGGTTTTAATAGTCATACTCAATAACTATATTTCTATTAAAATATATCACAGATCCTTTTAAGTTTGGTGTTATGTGTGGAGCAAGCTATCAAACAAATTTGGCTCATTTAAAGGATGTCATATATTAAAATCTTGGGGTGTTACATTCTCCCTCCATAAATAAATTGCTTCTTCATAATTTGACACATAAAATCATACTAATTTCTATATAGAATTCATAATTTACAATACACCATTAAATGATCATGGGCTTATTTAGGATGTGAAATAAGATTTATCTATATGAAAAAAAAATTATTAGTGTTTTATAAAGAGAGTTAACTCATTCCTAATTTCATATAAAATTCTGCTATGGTATGAAGATCTAGATCCATAAGGAATAACTTCCCACAAACCTTGAAAATGAATATGATTATCATACCACTAGGGGTTTTTATTTATAACTCAATATCCATTAGTTTGTGAAAACATAAATGACATAGGACACTAGAAAAATTGGAGAGAAAACTCACTATTTGATACATTAGTTGTAGTTGAACAAGCATCTCCTTGTTCGCATGGTTATTGGTGGTTGTCTCCCCCATTGGCCCTTGGATTGGGATATTGAGTTGTATAATGCCCAACTCTCTTGAAATTGAAGCATCAGATTCTTATAGATTATCTCTTTCCCTTACATTTTTTAGTTTGATGACCTACATCTCCATACTTAAAGAATTTACCCATCCCTTAAGTCAATTACATCCATGTTTCTACCCAAATTTTTAACATATAGGAAATTGAATCTTCTTTCCATTATCATCTTGGTCACCTGAATTTCTATGAGATTCCATCCTTATCTTCTTTAGTGTGTTTGGGATTTTAACTATGTTCACATTGTTAAATATAATCCTTGATAACCGGTTTGGTATAATCATAAGTTTTCTCACTCCAGCCCTTATCCCATTAGGTTGTTCATTGGGGCAGTTTCTGCCTTGTCCATGACATGCATTGTTTACTTGGTTCCTTCATACTTCAACCATTACTAAAACCAAAAGAGTTAACATGAGTGAAGATCATTGTAAGATAATTATCATAAATAACCATAGGAAATTTTAACATTAATAAGTCTCCCTTTATAACACTATCATGTTAGCCTATAGTTCTTACAACTCAACTTATATCATACTCAGTTCAACCTATATCACTATCAGTTTAACCTATATTATTCTTGGTTCAACCTAGGTTACTTTGAGTTTGGTTATAACATAATTATCAACCTAATCCTCAAAATAGAGATCCCAAACTACCATAAACTTTCTTAAAATACTCTAAACCCAAAAATAATTAAAATCTACACTCTCAAAATCTAACTTATCCCTTATCCAAGAAAGTACATATCAATTAATATGTATCTTAACTTATGAATCTCTAGGTTTCAATCTATATTATTCATGGTCACTTTCCTATTAGATTCTCTAACCTAATTAGTTTACATCATTCTTAAACCCTTATAATTGTTCATAAAGAGAATATAAATTAACCAAAGCATATCCCCTAAGAGTGTCAAACCAGGTGTGTAGTTAATCGTGACGAACTCAACGTAACCTACCTCACCGCAAACATATGGCATCGCGGTTTTCCTCAAAAAATCTAAGTGTGCAATTCATTACATGCATTAATGATAATCTTAAAATCTAAAGACCATTACACATGCTCGCATATAGGAATATATGATGACACCAAAATATGCAGAATTCCTTCTAGCGTGCATGTTTTCATAATAACTCATCTCAGAGATTACCAAATGCGAATTTCATGAGAAGAAGTCTCATCCGCTTACAAGTACTTACATCTGACAGTCTATATACTATGTTTCTCATCATAGTATGTTATTAAACTTCAGAACTATATTTAAGAATATCATCATAGCACTTCAAGATTCTCATCATAGTGAGGAACTGTTATAACCTTATCAATATGACGAAGACTCTATTACATTATTACATCATATCCATGTAGAACAATGAACGATATGTAATAAGATATTTTATTAATATTCAATAAATTGAATATACATGTAATCAATGTACAAACAGTTGGTCCTAGGACACCAACTCCAACAATTTGGACATAAAGTCAACATTGAGCTGGATTTGACAGAATGGACCCCACCTCACCATTTTGGCCATAAAGTTTTCATCAATGCTTGGATTGGGATGAAATTTTTCCACGTATTAGGGGAGTCAATTCCTCGCATTTCATTCAACAGGAATCCAGTCTAATTCAGTCATTTTGTATGTCAATAACATGAAACAAAATATCAAAATTCGTTTTGACTCAATTTGGAATTTTCCTTTTTTATAACATTTATAGCCTAGTCTCCCCTCCGCTCTGTAAAAATGTTTTTCACCTTTGTATGGGATGGATCATGGAATAGATAGTGATTATCCAAGATAGTGGTTTCATTACACTTCAAACTAATTGAGAGAATGCATGCACACAGGGATCACTTCCATGAGGTTTTCACTTTCCTCTTCTACATTCCTTTGTCTTATTTTTGCCATTATACTCTCAATATCTTGTAAGAAAAATTGTTTGTTCTTCTCTTCAACTCTTTCATAGTTTTATTTTCTTCTTTAGGATGTAATCTAAGAGTGAAAATGGGATTGGGTTTTACTCTTTCAAACCGTTACTTCTGCAAATCATCGCCATGATGACAATTCCACCCATTAAAGAGTAGTTCCTATTCGTAGTCGATATAAATCCTATTCCATTAACTTATTTATTTTGAATCCACAAACACAATGAAATTCATAAATTATGATGAATTAATTGAGTTTGATTTTCTAAGAAAACATGATCGATAAGCACTTAGACTATGAGGTCAGCCTTATGGGAATCCGTAGAGTAAAACATTAATTGCCAAATCTAATCAAAATAGGATAGAATTGTAGGGTTCAAGTCTGATCCCTAAACTCAAATAATTCTCATTTTCCAGTGTGAAAATGATTCCCTAATCGGACACAGATCTTAGGCTGGCTTTTGGATCGCATTTAAAGCAGGGTGTCATAATTGGAAGTCTTGAAGTCAACCTAGTGTTCAATTCTTTTTATATTTGTGGTCGTGTTAATTTCCATAGGGTTCAGGGGTTGACAAGATTAAGGGATCATAATTAAATGGATTTAAATATAAATGATGGTGATGAATGAATCATAGAGGGGTAGATTAGATCGGTTGTGTTTTGTTATTTAGCTATTTTCGAAGAAATTATTTTCTTTCCCCCTTCATTTTTTCCAAAAATTGTTTCATTTCTTTCTTCTGTCTTTACATTTTTGTGTCTTTCCTTTTGCATTCATATTTTTATATTCTTCACACATTTCAACCCTTTCCCTTTTTATTTTCAAAAAATATAAAATACCAAAAAATATAATAAAGTGAATTGGAATATCAAGTGATTGGGGACAAGGCTCTTCAAGAGAGAGGACATAGGTCAGCCTCTTATGTTGCACTTAGTTAAAAATCATAAAATATTTTAAGTGTCCACAACATTGTTCATCAATGTCAAAACAACTTTCCTTAATAAGAACCTTCGAGAAAATGTATATATGACACAACAAGAAGGGTTTGTCACACACTTGCTATATATATGGATCTCAGTTAAATTCTATTTGAATTTAACAATCAGATTAAATTCTATTGATAAAATTTATTTAGGATTTATTGATCTGAAATATTCAAACACTATTTTATTTGGGAGTTGAATATTAAATAGATACTTATTCACATGATCATGAATAAGATATTTGCTTATTTATTTATTTATCGAATGAATAATATTTATTATTAAAGGTTCGGTAAATGTCGAGGAAGGTGGATGGGCCGAATAAGGCGCTTGTTGACGAAAATGATATACTAAATATTATTTTTATTATTAGATGTGGGGTTCGCTAAGGGTTAAGAGATCAGATAAGGACCTTTGTTCAATTACCAATCCTCTAACCCTAGCTCTATATATACCCGATTATATCATTTCTATTGATCCGTGAGATTAATTCGTTGTGTAGGGAATTCTCTCTACAAAGAACGTCCCTAAAGAGAATTCTTCCACCTCATTCAACCCTCTCAAGAGTAAGAGAACAAGAATCAATCTTTCAAACCTGAAAGATTGTGTTGCGATCAACAGTGAGCAATGCAAAAATGATTTGTATCGCTGCGCTAGCACCCGAACTACTAGTGAAGATATTTCGAGATCAAAAAACATGTGTAAATTACTGCTAGAGGGATTCTACTTTGGATCCTCTCGACGCAAAGACCCATAGATTCCTCCAAGCCTAGCGGGGGGGTCCAGGGAGGACATGGGATTGGTGATCCGTCCTAGTGGCATCCTCTGATTGGTTTGGGCATGTGCCAAGGGCGGCTTCTTCTCCAACACAGTCCACCGGTGAGGTTTTTTCAGAGCGGATGATGATTTTGAGGAAGAAGACACTTGCAATGGCTCTCATCTCCTGCCTTTCCTCACCTTCCTTTCCTCTGCTAGTTGGTTCTCAAGGTCTTGAACCTGTGAGCAAACATTGTTTTTGTGTACTTTTTCCTGAAAAACAGTCAACCAAACTGGCCGGTATCTCTGCACTTGAAAATGGGTGTTCTACTTTCTCCTGAAGGCTTCCGCATGCATGTCTCTAGCAGCAAGTCTCAACTGTAAGGACTGCATGTTGTCCTGTAATTTCCTGGTTCCCTTCTCATCATGCTTTGACTTCTCAGCCTACACAACTCAGAGAGCTCAAGGAACAAAAGCTTGGGGAAACAGTTCTGCTTAGGAAAAGGTTTTCTATAAAAATGTAATGGAAAAATTCCTCATTTGTATGTACCATTTTCTTGTACTTGAGGAACTCAGTGAGTTCTGGTAGCTTGCGAGCAGGGCCCTGCACAATCCCCCAGGTCTGTCACGTTGCGGCTGATCTGCACAAACATCAGTGATTTGCAATCTCCTCCTGCATGTTAATTCATGATCAGATCAGATCAGATCTTGGATTCTCCAATGAACCCAAAGAGCATTCCCCCAGACTCGGTGTAAACCTCAGTAGGTTTAAATGATACACGCACACACAAATCAAAGAACCTCACCAAGAGAGCTTTGCATCAAATGGGCAAGCTTTGAGTTCCTGATTTTCCATGGAAAATGCACAAAGCAAATGTTATGAAAATACTTAACAAAAGGTTTTACCAGGGAGGGAGGGGGAGAAAGATGCATGTAGGGGACATGAGCAGTCTTGGAAGCAAGAGCAGCGATAACATCACCAAGAGCTGAGAGTGATTTATTTATGAACTGAGACTCCTTCAGCCTTTCGCCTTCAACTTCTGTTCTTCCTACACGTTCACTTCCAGCCAAATCTACCAGCCAAAGGCGGCTCCTGTTCCTTTGCTTATTCAATAAGTTCTCCCCGCTGAAAGTCACCCACAGCAATCTAAAACAAGAACAATTTACTGGTTATGCCATCCATTTTAATGGCCTCCCCAGATAATCTGAAGAGCAACAGTTCAAATAAAGTTACCATTGAGAACGGCTGCTGAGCTCATTGGCATGTGTGGAACCAACAGATCTTATCTGGCTTCCACGCTTGAGAAGCTCCCATACTTCATCTGCATCACAAACTCTAGCTTCAACTAGTCCAGGGACCTCTTGAGTTCCCTCCACAGTTTTCTTTATCTCCAACCTATAAAGCAAACACATTATGATGATATCTTCCACCCAAAAAAGTAGAATAAAGTGACTTACTTCTTTGCTGGTTGATTGGAATTCTCCGCTAACAAATCCCTTATTGTTACATTATAAACCTCCAGCAAGCTAACAAATATCTCGTATCTCATAATCGTAGTTCTCTCCTTGGTGATTCGAAATAGCTATTCCACTGCTCTGTAGTTGACTCCCTGGTTCTCTGGTGTTCCTTCCATTGTACATGTCTTCCCAGTCCAATTTGACCATAAGCTATCCATCCAGCACCAAGGAGACATGTACCATGGAAGGTACACCGGAGAACAGGGGAGATAGTGAGAGTTGTTGAGGAAGGTGATTATCAGAGCAAGTGAGGGAGAAAAAAAGAAGAGTTTTTCCCTTCAAAAGGTCGATTTAGGGTTTTATAAACCCGGATAATGTTTGAACTGAGCACAAATCTTGGTCGTCGATCAGTCAGCTGTTAGGAACAGCTGAGTTCAAACATTAGTCGGGTTTATAAAATCCTAAATTGACCGTTTGAAGGGAAAAATGGTATTAATCTCCTCGAGTGTAGGATGCCAACTGCTGTTTAGGGTCGTGCTGAGGAAGGCGTGCGTCGCCAGACGGTTCAAATCAAGTGGCCTGCTGCCGTGATGGACATAGTGTTCGACATTGTAGTGAGTTTCATCGGGAGTGCCTTCTTGGCGCCTTGCTTGGAATCCCTTCTGGAAGACCTGCTGGTAGTAACATCCCAGCAGAACACATGGTGGGTTATGTCTGCTTCACGGCTGCTGCTTCTATATGTGATTATGAGATATCTGCCAAAGGTTGATCTGTAAAATTGGGATTAGTAGTGGATTTTGGCATGGAAAATCAGGAGAGATCAACCCTAGAGATGCACGAACTGATCATAATTACTTTATATATCATGATCCTCAAATTAAGTCCATGATACTAGCCGAATTCAAAGGTTGTTTATATACTTCCATAGATGAATTAATCGGTGATCAATTCATGTTGCAAAGGATTTTTACAGGTTTCCACAAAGCAGTTACATTGATTGCAGTTAATATGGAAATAATGGAGGGATTTTTTTGAGGAGTTGTGGGCAGTTTTATTAGCCCATTGTGATGTTTCCAAGTGTCAGGTTATTTGGCGAATAGCCTCCCTATTTCTGTAAAGGGAGATCAACGGAGCTCTGTAAACACATTGTCATATCCAAATTTCAGAGGAGGCTTTGTTCCAAATGAGGGGCTGGAAGCTTAGGGTGTTGGCGCCATTGAAGATCCTGCCAAATTTAAAGGAGTTTTGTGTGCTTGCATCAAAGTGAAGTTGTTCCAGAGGAATTATGGAATGTAAAGAAGGTGTTGCATCAAGGTTTTTTCCTATAGGTGAAGGAGAAGCTTAATGAGACAACAGCAGAGTTCGAGCCTTGATTGAGGATGAATTATATAATGAAGTGAAGGGATCTACATGTTCATAAATTGTGTGTGGGTCGTTCCCGAAACAGTGAGCACAGGAGGAGGAAGAATAGGAAATGAGCCAGCAATGAACCTTCGACGACTGTGAGTCAACCCTAAACATTGTAATGCAGTAATCTTGGGCAAGGAGTGACCTAGCCCAACCCAATTGTAAGGGAAGTGACCCCTGTGAAGAGCAGTGAGCTCGTAGTGGATTTTGGTGCACAGCACAACGTCAATGCATGCTCTATGGATGTAGCCCAATAAGGATGAAACAAGTAAATACTCATATAAGTGCTGAGAATTGAGGTTTATGAATTAAAAAGCCTAAACACACAAGGATGGAAAAACTCAAAACTGATCTCAAGGGGAAGAGTTTGAACTCAAAAGAGGTTCAAAATTTGAAAGCCAAGAATAATGATCTTGCTGCACACCTATCAGAACTAGTTGAGGAGAAGCAAAGGCTACGATAAGAGCAGGTAAGATTTTGTTGCTCAAATGAATTTTAAAATAAAGAAGCAAAGTGACATGGTGGATAAGTTCTCCCAAACATTGGAATATGAGATGGCTTGTGGGAAGACTCTAAAAAAACTTGATGTTCAACTTGGAGCAAGGGACAAGAGGATTCAACAATTGGGAGGAGCTGAAATCAGTCAAGAAGTAGAGCAATCTAGTGCCAAGGGAAAACCTAAACTCAAAGATGTCTTGCATTTACTATTTGATTACCCCCAGCAGGTAATGATGAGATGAAGGAAAAGTATGCCTCATCGGAAAAAAAAGCATGAGAAGATTGTCATGTCCCAAAGGCCACGCACTAAGGGAAAATCCAGTATTGGCGATGATGGAGCCCCTCCAAGGCATGAGAAGAAGAAATCCATGAACATTCCCAAGAAAAGGGGAAAATTTGTAGATGCTGGAAACAGATTTAAGATGATCCCTGCAAGGGGAAATGAAAACCGGAAGAGCTCAACAAGAAGGTATGGAAGCATGTGTTATTTCTATGGGATGCATGGTCACATCTCAAGTTTTTGTTTTTGAGGCTCTGGAATATATTTCATACTGTGAAGATAGAAAAATTGCAAATCAAAGAAGCCAACTACAACATTCATGGTATGGTTATCATTCCAATTATTCTTACTACTAACCATGACTCAAGAGGGAAGTTTGAGAGATTTTCAGCAGGAATTGAAAGGGGAAATTAACACTTATACAAGGATGAATCAGTCTCATTGAGACAGATTTCAGAAGCCACATAAAAAATACTCTCATGTGAAAGTAATTTGCAAAGGTGTCACAAATCTGCTGCCGAATCACAAGTCTCTTGGAGAAACAAGGTTTTTGATGCAAGAAAGAGCTCACATAACCCTAAGACTGCAGATGTCTGTGTGAAGGGGATGTCTCAAAGCAAGGTATGTACAGGGAAGAGAAATAATCCTTGCAGGGACAAGCAAAATAGCAAGTTGGGTTGGAGAAAGAAAAAGTCAACATGTTTTGAAAGAAAAAATCCTTGGTGGCAAAACTGCCCGAGGAGAAGACTGTGTGACCTGGGTGAAGACTGTGACCTGAGTTATATAGAAGAGAACAAGCCCAAAGGAGTGGAAAAAGAATTGGATTCCATTAAAATTGTTTCAGACCTAAAGGTAGACTCCAAAGTGAAAGGTAAAAAAGTGGTGTTCCTTGATGACTCACCGTCCTCCTCAACTTGAGGAATATGGAAGGGACCCCTTTCCCCTTAAGCTTTAAAAGATCCTAACTTGTTTGAAGATGTGTAGGACTCAGGGGGAGATACAATCCATGAGGAAAGGGTGCTCAAAATCACATCAAATGAAGCTGAGATCAGATCTGAAATTTAGCTGGAAATTATATGAAAAAAAGTGGCGGTTGAAGCCATTCAGGTTCAATTTGATGTCAAGCATGAAGCTGCATGAAAAGTTGAAATTGTCTTGCTAAATTTGACAATGAAAGGACTGATTCAAATGCAATCTGTTACTTGAGAACAGATCTGAAGTAATCTGCTGCATCATGATAAATCTGTCCTAAAATGAGGGCTGACAGGTCATGTGGTTAGCGGAATCAATCCACTAAGAGAGGGGAATTAACTGAGGCTGCAGCAAGGATGGGTCTTGAGTATACCTATTCATATTCTAACATGTTGTATCAGTTGTGTCATCTTAATGGTTATTAAATGCTGCTGAATAAAAGGAGCTACTCAACAAATGATGTCCCCAAAAATGAAAAACATTTCAAATACACAATGCTGAAATCAAGGGGGAATTGGAGTTGAAGTTCCAAATGCTATCTTTTTAGTGAGATTATCCCACAAAAGAAGGGCATTCTGAGAAATGGTTTCAAAAGGATAGATAAGTTAAAGATTATGGATTTTGAAATTCAACAAGAAATTTTTGACAGTAGGTAATCAAGGAATGATGCAAAGAGGCTATTGACATTGGGGGAGAACTTTCATGCATCATTGGAGATTTTCCAATGCAATTTAGAAACATAGGGGGAGTGGAAGCACACGGACTATTCCCTTTTATTTATTGACAACAAAGAGGAGAGTGAAAAATGAAGTTGGATTTAAGGGGATATTGTAAACTAAATCCAATGGGGGATTGTTGAACCCCATATGAGTTTGGAGTCGATTTGTTGACCATATGTGCATGGATTTGTTGACAATACAAAATTGGATTTGCAAGTGATAATTAACTGGAGAATAGTCACGGATTCATTCAATCCATAATATTGCCGTTGAAGGAATTCTGGTTGATGTTCTTTAACAAGTAAAATACATGTTTGTGGAGTTGTTGCCTTGAGTTTTGTATGGTGGAATTATGCTGAAGGAATTATATTGTGGAAGAGTTATGTTTTTGACCAAGGGATGAGATGAGGACTTAGTCAAAAATTAGGTCATCCTATGCTAACCAAGCCAAGGAATTACTCAACCATGCATTGCACAGGAATGATCAACCAAGGCCCAACCAGCATGGAGGCACCAGGGTTGCAGACATAACTAAGATAGAGCACGCACAGGCATGCATAGGCAAGCACGCACGCGGGTATAGGCGTGTGCATGGGAGCAGTGGTCCGCGCCACAGGGCGGTGGCGCGGAGGAGGCTAGGAGCAAACCCCGTTACTCACAATTGGCGAGTCAGGAAACCGAAGTAGCTTATTAAGCACAGCGCAGACAAGCAGAAGTTCAATGTGGGACTCTGGGATGCGGACATTGTTCACCCGCCTTAAAAACATACGCTTATAATGAGAGTCATCCGATCAATCTTGCTCCACTATTCGATCTGGCTCGTGGATCGTCTACAACCTCTCGCTCGAAAGCTCCCACATGCATCTCTCCACACAGTAGGAAGGAACACCCCACCGCAATCCCATGGAAGATAAGATGTCCACGCCGCAGTTATTCCTCGCGTTGTGGAAGGTTCGGATTTAACAGAAGTAAAAGAATTTGGTGATCTCTAATCCTACAGAGGGCTACGTCGTAGTGAGTGAAACTACACCGCAGTAAAAGCCGAGGAAGTGAAGGCTACAGCGTGGTAGAACTGGCCACACCGTAGAGAATAAGCTACGTCGTTGAATTGTTTCAGGTTGTGTGGTTCTAGAGACTTGGAGGTCATTTCACTGTGGAAGTACAGGCTACACTGTAACAAAATTCTTTCAACATTGGAAGTTTCATGGTATCGATGCTGCAAGGGTTTTGATCATGGCACAGGAACATGAATGAAACTCTTGCAAACATGAGCTTGCACTGTTGAACTAATGACTACAATGCAGTGGCCATGTGTGATTAAAGGCAGATTACGGGAGTCCTTAACTATCAGCAAATGCATGAATGGGTGTGGTTATTCATAAATTAAGAGTCATCTGCATCTGATGGAGGGTTTCTGATCATGGGTCATGAAGAGTTAACAGCTGAAGACCGCGATTGTGGTGCTGTGCATATTCGGTTTTTCATATTTACAGATATGGAAATTCATGCTTGAGATAGAGAATTTCTCAGGCAATTATATCTCACAAATATGAAAATATATATGCAGTTATGTCCTTCAAAAAAAATATATATATATGCAGTTATGACCCGAGACACATGGAGAATTTAAAAGTTATTTAAAGACTCTTAAATTAACAGTCACAGGATAGATATAGAAATGGAAGCATAAGAAGACCAAAAGGAGAAGTATACAAGATACTCTGCACCACTCGAAAGACCTGCAGAAGGAGAGTGCTTCGTTAAAATATCTGCATTTAGAGGAAAGAGGGGAGTTCCACCATACAAAGTTTCTTGATACAATTTGCATATTGACCCAGTGAAAGGGATGAGCTGCTACATCCAGCAAAGTGAAGACATACTGGTATTATTCTGGAAAGAGAAAGGACTTCTAGAATTGCTCTGGAAAGAAGAAGACTTCGCATCTCCTGAAGATCTTGCCAAAGGAGGAGTTTCCATGACCTCTCATGGAAACAAGATGTTCGAAGTGATGTTCACAGCAAACCTGTGAAGGAGAAAGTGGAGATTCAAAGGGCACCAATCTAAAATTGGTGGAACCCTCAAACAATAGGTGATATTGTTCTTTGGCCTGCATGCCAATTGTTTCTCCTTCTAAAGGAGTGAGGATAAGAGGGAAGTGTGAGGGAAGTGTGAAAGTGTGAGGGAAGCGTGAGGGAAGTGATCCCAAAAAGATAGTCCATCTACCCTGAACCATTGTAAGGTAGTGAACCTAGGCAGGAGTGACCTGACCTAGGAGCAACAAACAGTGAGCTAAGTGATTTTGATGCACCAACACAATGTTGGTTGTTGCGTGCTCCTTGGACTAGCCCATTTGTGGTGAACCCAGTAAAAACCCGTGTGTCCTTATGATTATCATACTTTAATTAAGAGGTTAAGATCCACTAGGGCAGAAAGAACGAAACTTATCCATACCCTGATCCTGGTGGAAGCAATCAAATTATAACAAATAAATAATTTAAACCAATGACCCCATCAACGAAGACAAGATCCAAACCGACTTTGTACAGATTAATTTGATAAAAAGTTAAAAGAAGTTTGAAATGGTTACACTCTGATTCACCCCCATCTTATGAAGTAAAACCAATGACCCCATCTTATTAAAGTTTTTTATTTCAGAAGTTTTTAATTCTGATCTTCTACTTTGAAAATTTACTGCGAAATTACTTGAATATCTATTATTGTTGAATTTTAATGGTGTTTTAAGGAGTTTATTTGACAAGTGTTGAGATGGCTCATTCTTCAAAGAAGAAGATCAAAGCATTATGTGACAAAATAAAAATATTCAGAAGCAAGGATAAAGCAAATGAAGAGCAGCTTGCATTGTTAAAAATTGAAACAAACAAGGTCTGATCAATTAATAAAAGGCTCATTGAAGCTGCTGGTGTGATAAAAAGTAAGACATACAATCCAAAGAAATGAAACAATTAACCTCCACAGAGAAGGACTTCGAGATTGTGATTAATAAAGCTGCCAGTGTGATAAGAAGAATGGTTTTCTTTTCAAACTAGAAGCTGAAAAAGAAGGAAATTCAGAAGAAGAAAAATAGCAGAATTAAACTTGGTGATGGAAAAATTAAAAGTTGTGAATGAAGAAAAAGACAGAAAGATAATTCAGCTTGAAGAAGAGGTTGTGATTCAACAAAGAAACTGGTTTTAGTAGCTGATGATGATCACGGCAGTAGATTTGGAGGTAAAGACAAGGGAAATATTAACCTTACAGAATAAGTTTAATTCTGTCAAGAGACAGATGGAAAATGATCTTAAACATGTTTTGAAAGACAAAGTGGAAAAATTAAGGGACTGTCAGTTTGTCCGAAAGCAAGTATCAAAAAGATAAATATACTTGAAACAGAATTGAATTCAACTAAGCAATTACCACTGTCAGAGGAAGAGCTTGATTTAAAGGATGCCTTGAACAAAATGTATAATCAAATAAGGCATGAATCTGCCAAAACTCAACAGAGTTTGTCTAGAGAATCAATGACAGAAAAGGAGAACACTCATCAAAGAAATCATGGCAATATGCCATGCGGAATTCATGGTCACACAATGGATTATTGTACGAATGCTGTAATCTTTGTCAGAAACAATAATGTTAGGAGATATTTTGAAGAATCAGTATACTGTAAACTAGATGGATCCGCTCTATGATGGCTCTCTCTCTCTCACACTCCCTAGGATTTTCCTCCGCCGCCTCCCGTGCCGGTGCCGATCCTCTCCTAAGTTCATTCTCGGATGCCTCCTGCATTTTTCTTTCCACTCTTCTCCTTTCAGTGTCCCTCCTGACTTTCTTCTTTCTTCTTTGTTTCAGTGTGTGTTTTGCAGTGGCCTCCTCTGCCTTTGGCCTTGCATTTTGTTCCCCTTCGGGCTCGGTTTCCTATGCTCCCTCTTGGCTTCACGTCCCATGATCCTTGCTTAAACCGTCTTCATCTTCCTGATTCAGTCCTGGCTTGTATGAATGTGCTCAAAGGCGGCTTCTGATCTGAGTCTCTTCAGGCAGCGACTTTGGTGGTCCCTTCAGGTCTGGGCGTCGAGCCTTCCAACACATAAAGGCCTTGGTCAAGTTCCCTTGACTCAACAGTGACCTGTTGCTTCGCGGTGTTAGCGTCTTCTAGTTGGGAAGGGGGTGGTTGCTTGGAGGTTCGTTTGTTTGGTTGTGTCGGTGTGTTGCCCCTTTTGTTTCTTCCTTTCGGTGGTTCGTTTCTTTGCCTTTTTCTTCATAGCGATCCACTTCCTGTCGTCTCTGGCCCCTTGTTGTTTGGGTCTCACAAATTCGCTTTGCCCCGGGCTCTTCTTCCCTCTAGTTGTTCCCCGGTCTGTTTTTTCGAACTACTCTTAGTGTAACTGCTTGAAAGGTTCAATCGAGGGCGTATACTGGTTGAAGCGGGACGTTTTGCGCTATGGCGACCTTTCGTTGGGTGGAGCCAGCGAAGATGGTGTTGAGTCGGGCATGAGGTTGGTTTGGAGGATTGGTCTGTGCTCCGGGTGTCCTGATGGACGACTGGTGGGGTGGTTGTTGTCGTTGCTTCTTTGGTGTTCTTGAGTTTGTTTTTTAGTCTGGCAGTTGGTTTCGGTTGGGTGTTCCTCCGCGCTTGGCGATCTTTGGTTTTGGTTCGGGCAGTTTCGATCCAAGGCAATGAGTTGACACAGTTCGAGAATTGTGGGTGTTGAAGATTGGAAGGGTTCAGTGATGATTTCTCGTTGTGTCATGGCGATCGGTGATGTTCATTGACGATGACGGTGGGTTTTGTTATTGGTGGTCAGCACCGTTGAAGTCGCCAGCGTTCAGTGACGAAGACAACGACTGATTATAGCAGGCGACGCGACTTTGGTTGTCGCGTCCAACATGGGGCTCGAGGCGTGTGCCAGCTGGCTTCTGTTTCATTTGAATTTTGAATTTTGAATTTTGAATTTTGAATTTTGATGAATTTTGGGTCACCCGAGTGGGCCCAACTGGCACTCGGGTGGCTCATTTGTGCTTCTTGTATGTGTTTTCTAGTGATGAGTGTAATGGTTCCCATTCAACCTTCCAAGCGGGTTATTTGAAAATCAAAAAATATAATTTAGAGTATCCTGTAAACCACAACTAAAGAGAAAAATTCTATAAAGAGCCAAAAGAAGTAAAACAGCATTTATGGCTTGCAGTTGGAATGGAAAACAATGGAGATGTAAAATAACTCAATTTTACAGTAATGTTAATATAGCAGAAAGATTTTGCAGAAGAAAAAGACATATTGCATAAACAAAAGAATGAACGTTAAGATTTAGAAAAGAAAGGATGAACACAAAGAAAAGATTGTGTGGAAAAAGATCATGTGCCTATGGTAGAACATAAAGATGGGTTGAGTAATAAAACTCGACCACCTCTTTCAAAATGAGAAAATTAATGATGGTTCCCCTACTCTCCATAAGGATGTTGCATATCATATTGATGATGTTATAAAAAAGGGATTCTGATGGGAGGAGCAACATGGAAATTCATGGTCTGAAGTTGTAAGCCTCCGTGACACTCTCTAGGTGTGCCTAATGACATCGTCAGGCACTGTTGACTGGAGCAGACAGGTCATGGCACTTCCCGTTGATGAATAGGTGAAAACAAGTGGCTCATATTATCATGTTTAGTGAACTCTAAGAAATGATACCGTTGAAGGCGTTCTATGTTGCAAGTGGTCATGAGGAGTTTAATGAACTAGGCATGCTAGTATTCAGAATTTGCAAAGTGACCATGAGAGTTGAGCGAAGTGACGGTGCCATTTTATAAAGTCGGTCGTAACAGCATGGGTTGTCGTGCTTTCATTAATTAAGGTGGCAGTGTCTTCTAATGTCGTTCAAGTTGTCACCAATAGTGCTTCAAATAATGTTTATAATGGTAAGAATTATATTTTTTTATTGTTTTCCATTGTAATTAAAATTTTAAATTTTTTTTCTAGTAACAATTTGTTCTTATTTGCATTCTTCTTTAATAGGAAAATTGTTGGAGGCAACATATCCAAATTTGAATTGAACTCCATGTGCGGCTCATTGTTTGGACTTGATGTTGGAGAACATGTGGAAAATTCTTATTCTTTCCACAACTTTGAAGAAGGCGGTGTCAGTCAATGGTTATATTTATAACCATGCAGGTGTGTCGAACATGATAAGACAATTCATTCATCGAAGGGAGCTACTTAGGCCTTCCAAAACAAGATTTTCCACTGCAATGATCACTATGCATAACCAACAAATAAATTTAAGAAAGATGTTCGGTTCAGACGAATGGAACTCTAACAAGTGGTCTAAGGAACAAGAAGGTAAGAAGAAAACTCTTATTGTGCATAATACTTCATTTTAGAATAATGTCCTTTATTCCCTTAAGGTTGGTGGTCTTATTGTTGAAGTTCTTATATTGGTTGATGGCGAAAAGAAACCTCCAATGGGATATATTTACGAGGCTAATGGATAGGGCAAAGGAGGTCATTGCAAAAGCTTTTAACAATGAAGACCGCTATAAGGAGATCTTCAAAATCAACGATAAAAGATGGGATGTGCAACTTCATCGACCATTGCATGTTGCATGATACTACTTGAATCCCGAACTTTTTTATGACAATCCTAATATTGATGGTGATGAAGAAATAAACTTGTGTTTGATGAACTGTATCCAGAGATTGATTTCAGATATTGGAACCCAAGATAAAATCTCCGATGAGATGAAAAAATATAGAGATGTTTCAGGCACGCTTGGAAACAATTTGGCTAATCGAAATAGAAAATTGAAGGCACCAATTAATTGGTGGGCATCTAATGGCGCTTGAACTCATTTGAGACAATTTCCAATAAAAGTTCTTAGTCTTACTTGCAGTGCTTCTAGTTGTGAACGGAATTGGAGTGTATTTGAAAATCTCCACACAAAGAGGCGGAATAGGCATGCTCAATCAAAATTGAATAACTTGGTTTATGTCAAATATAATAGGGCTTTGATGAGGAGATTTAATGATTGTGGTCATTGATCTCATCTCATTGAAAGATAAAAACACCAACACCAGGTTCTTTGTATTAAAAGTGTGTAGAACCAGAAATACAAGAGGGGGGAGGAAGAAGAAAAGATAGAAGCGGGAAGGCCACCCAACTTACTAAATAACTCACTTCATCCCTGCCTATTTATAGCAGCCCCCTTCTAACTACCTTTGGGCACCCCCAGCATATTCCCCTTCCATTCCTCAGCATATTCCCCCGCTTCCCCCCCCATAACAGCTTCCTCTAACAGTTGCGAGCCTCAAGAATATTCCTCCAGCATCCCAACATATTCCCCATGGGCCCCCCATGCAGTTACAACAGATTCCCCAGCAGCAGCCCCTATTGTCCAGCATCACCTCCCCTCTTTCCCCACCCATGATTTCCTATCATTGCCACCCTCTCGAAAAACCAACTTGTCCTCAAGGTGGTGGAAGTGTCCGCCATGTGTGAAGGATCCAAAATGCCAAGCAATTTCCCAGACCAGCCTTACTACATGGAACCACAGGTGGTGAGAAGGTGCACTGCCCATACAGTCATGTCAAGCAACCTTCCATATGTTCCTCCCGACTTTCTTGACATCTATTGTTGTCAGTTCGTCGTTGTGCCGCATCAAAGTTATCGGATGGTGCAGCCCCCTAATTAACATGCAACCGTAGTGGTGGGGGCTGGTTTCCAGCACAATTGCCCCATGCTGAACATTAGTAACTCCCGCAAGCAGTGAAACAATAGGGGGATATGTGAGATAAATCGCAGCTGAATATGAATAAAATGTTGTTGCCACCATTGCTTGGTTAGGCGCCAAATCACTAGTAAATTGGAGGAAGTGCAGGGAAATACACAAGTTTAAAGGTCGAAGAACTTGCAGCTGTGCCCAAACGGTGCCCATGTTTCCAAAAATACAGTTCCATGTTGGGAGAAATTGCTGGTAAGCGCCATCCAGCAGCACACGCAACACCAGTAGGCAAAAGGGGAGAAGTGATTGTGTTTGTGCTAGGTTGTCCCATGTCCGTAGGAACTAGGTGAAATCCAGCAGTTTCTAAAAGAGGTTCAGCAGACCTCTTTGGACCGTCAAGCGCCAGTAACAGCGTCGCAGGCATACAGTGTGTCCTAGCCGCAGTCGCCTCCAGTGACGGTATACCGGTGAATCCCCCAGAACTAGGTCGTGACCCTCGCGGTTCTATCATTAGTGGCGCTTCATTCTCCGAGTGAGCGGTCATTCTCGCAGCACCAACAGGTTCCCAAGTGGATTTCCCCGCAGCATCGGAATGGACAGCGTGGAAGGCAAACAGATTGGAAGGACAGGACGAGAGGTCCTTGACGAGAAATGATGCTTTCTCCGGGCGGCGAACCAGGGAAGTGATGAGGTGGCGAAGGTCCGCCAATTTGAAGGCGATAAATCTCCGGAACTCAGCCTGCTCAGTGCAGGTCGATGCCAATATCGATTCTAGGTTTGCGAGAGGGGTTTCCAAGATCCCCACCCGTTGGTCGAGGCCAGCCTGACGAGCTTGGTGGCGGGTTTCCATGGCAGGGGGTGGGGTGAAGCGGTAGGTCGGACCAATTGATAAAAACACCAACACCAGGTTCTTTGTATTAAAAGTGTAAAACCAAAAATACAATAGGGGGGAAGAAGAGAAGATAGAAGCAGGATGGAGACGTAGCTCCCCCCAAGAGGAACTAAGCTCCCTCGCCCAAGCCTCACGGTTGCCCAACTTACTAGATAATTCCTTGTCGGCCACTCACTCCAACCCTGCCTATTTATAGCAGCCCCCTTCTAACTACCTTTGGGCACCCCCAGCATATTCCCCTTCCATTCCTCAGCATATTTCCCCGCTGCCCCCCTATAACCACTTCCTCTAACGGTCCCCAAGAATATTCCTCCAGCATCCCAACATATTCCCCATGGGCCCTCCATATTAAATATTCCCCATGAGCCCCCCATGCAGTGACAACAAATTCCCCAACAGCAGCCCCTATTGTCCAGCAGCACCTCCACTCTTTCCCGGCCCATGTTTTCCTATCATTGAAGGAAATTGATGATTGCAATAAATAGATGCTTGGGCAAGTGGAAGAAGATCTTGATGCAATAAACGATCATGTTTTTTAGGATGATGGTTTAACTTGGAGTGACGTGGCTTTGGCAACTGGAGTAGAAGAACCTAACTGTATTACTAGAGCATCCATTTTCATGGCAACGAATAGCAAAAGAGCACTTCGTCATATTGAAGAAGAGGGGGAAGATCATGAGTCTAAAGAAATGAGTGAGGAGGATATTTAAGGACTTCTTTGATGATCCTACTATTGGCAGCGGTGATGGTGTTTTCATGGATGAGAATGAACGAACTATTTTTTTAGACATTTTATGTTAATTTGTCTTTTCATATTTTGTAATATTTAGACTTATTTTGATTCCATGTTCGTCTTTTTGTGAACTATATTTACATGAGATAATGAGTTTTTTTATTTTTAAATTCATTTTCCTTATTTAATTTTTTATATATGATAGTTACGTCGTAAATGAAATTTCCATGTGGAGCGCAGTGCGCCATGCACCATGGCGCCACGGGCCCCCGTCGCCATTTTTGCGTCGTGCGCCGTAAACAACTATGTGTTGCAGGTGACCATGAGGGGCTTCATAATGCAGCAAGGTTAAGCGACCGTAATAGATTCCTTGGATTTCCACTGTATAATGTTTGGCGAACACCATGCACATATCCAAAACTAACCAACTAGAGGGGACGCAACTTCAGTCGAATGGACTGATGTGTGCGGCATGGAATGCATGAACTGGAGATGCTGACATCATCGGTCACTCAATTATGCTTTTCACATGCAGCAAATGTATTGATGCTATGTTGATATAAATCAGTGAAGCAGTAGCGAACTAAGGGTGACATGTGGCGTGTTTGGTTTGCAATGATGATCTGGCTTATTCAAATGGACTCTTCTGAATAAGTTGTTAGCATAGCTAAGAGCAGAGCAATGAGAAAATGAGGGAAATATCCGCTGCATGGCATGGAATAATTGCTGCATGAGAATCTGCAACATTCACCTGATGGGCTGCCAGATTAGATACGCTGCAAGGAGAAGTTACAGCAACAAAGCAAGTAGTGTGCTTCAATCAAACCAATGAAGTAGGAATGGTGACTGAGAGGTTGAGATGCGGTGACATTGTTTGTTGCAACACAATCAACTAGATCAGCAACTTCATATGAAAAATAATCGGTCGATTGAGTGGTCACGAATCCTCTAGCGTGGTCGACTGTATGATGAGTCGACTGTGCTATATTATCAAAGTAAAAGTGACTTCTCACACATGAACAATTAAAATCCTTCACATGGGTAACCACACCTACTTCACTGATAAACAGAAATCGAAGCCATCCAATGTTGATCAATCAGTCTACCTCCAGCGACTGTGCAAATGATGAGCAGTGACTGAATAGTGACAAATAAAGTAGGTGAGTGATCCATATGAACGGGCTACCTTCGAAAAAGCAATACCATACAGTGCGGCGACACTCAATATAGCATGACAGTGAAAGGACTGGACAAATTAACTGCAGCGATCGATCAGGAGATTTCAGCGGCAATGTGTACCGTTTGAGGCGCAGTGTTTCTTGTTTGTCTGATGCAGTGACTGTATAATGGAAAGAATTTGGATGTGTTTGTGTGAAATATGGTTTTAGTAGAAGAAACCATGCTTGTAGGAAGTAATAAAAATTACAATGGCAAGCATTTTAGTATACCGTATGTGAACTAATATGCACCAGAAAACATTTGTGAATGGAGAAACCATGGCGCGATATTTTATAGCAGCAGCCATCAAAAATCTGCTTCAGTGGCAGTTAAAGTTGTCGTGCAGCTGTAAAAGACTGGCAGTAAAGACATCATGAATTTATCAACAAAGAACTTTCAAGCAGCAACCAAGCAGTGATCATAAACTGATGCAACATGTGAAATGAGATTTTGCACCAATAGTGTAAGCATGAAGCAAAGATTGAACTATTTCAGAAAATTGTGAGACAGAAACTAGACCGAGTAATGTTGTACAATTACCGGATTATTCACACATGTGAACTCAGTGTGGAAGAGCATGGTAGTACAGTAACTATAAGAAATAGGTTTAGTTGCAGCATGATGAACATTCTAAAGGATGAGCAAAAGACATTTGATTTGATACAACACGTTCAAGTAGCAACCACGCATGCAAGGTTGCTCAGTGATTAAAAAAAATGTGATGGTGTTTGTTGATGTTGAAGAAAAACATTCATGCAAAGTTATAGCAGCAAGCGATGTCAGTTTATGTGCAGTGACTACTGATGTTATCATTTCTTGCGAAATGATATATTCAGAGGATCAATATGATATATGCAATGATATGTAAGGGACTCGGGAGAGGCAGCAACAAGGGAAAAATTGAATCGAATCCATATATAGAATAATGAAATTTCTACGTATAAGAACCATTAAACCTTGAACTACATAAATCAGAAAACTCACCGATACAAATCAAGCAAACAGAAAAGGGGAGGAAAAACATCTAACATACCAGTCCTGATTCAAACAGAAGAGGACGAAGATAGGGAGAGGGGTTATCAACAACAATAGGGAATTGAAAAAGGGATCAAACCTGGAAATCGCAGGCCAGGCCGAATAGATAACGACGAGCCCTAATTTCGATTATAATCTGGTAGAAATCTGGGAGACGATCATTTTCAAATATGTGAGCTGTGTCTATCAAGAGTGACTTGGGAACGTCGACGAAGTGGCAGGCAGACAGCGGTCTGAGCTCTCGACAGTTGGTAGTGCGCGCAACACCATGAGAGCCTGGGAGCAGGAGGAGGGTGGGGGGGTGGGGGGCAGCGAAGATTACCGGGTTGGGGTGGATAGATGGAAGCGGCGAGGCAGGCAATGGCCTGCGGACGGGTTTCTTGGTCGGATCCAGTCGGATCCGGTCGGCTCATAAATATGCCAACCTAAGACCCGATCCAACCCATGTACGGGTCAACACAACCCGACTCAACCCGTTCATATTATGCATGTAACCCAATCTAACATCACCCAACCTGGTCGGTTCAGATTGGGTTTGGGCACCCCTACCAAACATCTTACACCAATAATCTTCAATTTGTCGTCACTAGCTACGATTTCCTCTCGGTCTGTCAATAAAAAGACCAAATTGTTAGGACCGTGAGTGCGAATGTAGGAAATGGAAAAAAAAAACAGCCATAAACTATGTATTGTAGCAACAAAAAAATACTACATAAAGAGAATTACAATAGAAGGAGAGGTCGAAGAAAAACGGGAAAGTAAAACTCCTCTGAGAAAGACCACTCTTCTAAGGCCAAGGTCGGAACCTCCCAAGGTCGATACCTCCTATTAGCCTAGTTGAACCCAAACAAAACATCTGAATGACCTCACCTACTGCCAACAACCCATAATTAATACCCTCTACCTACCACAACCAACTCAACACACTAATGCAATGTAATTGACAATATTACCTCTAACAGTTACCACTCATGTCCTTATATGGACAACCCCCCACTCTCACATTCCTATTGGTCACTATGAGTTTTTAGTGATACCGTTTGAGTTTACAAATGCTTTTGCATTGCTTATTGACATGGTGAACAAGATTTCCACCCTTATCTTAATTCTTTTGTGATGGTTTTCGTCAATAACATTTTAGTGTACCACAAGAGGAACATGGGAAACATTTGGTAATTGTTCTGAAAACACTACGAGAGTACTGACTTTATGTAAAACTCTATAAGTAACATTCCTAGATCAGTGAAATGAAATTTCTAATTCGTGTGGCATCGTAGGCTGATATCTTAGTGGATCTCGAGAAGGTTGATGTGATTAAGTCTTGTAGTGCACCCAATAATGTATTCGAGATCATAATTTGTCTTAGCCTTGTAGGATAAAACCAACATTTCATTCAGGACTTCTCTCAATTAGCAACGCTAATGACGACTCTGATTAAGATGGGTGTGGAGTTTTTGCATAATGATCGATGTGAAGAAGCATTTCAGGAGCTAAAGAAGAGACTTAAATCAACATCAATCCTTATTTTACTCGATTCGGGTGAGAGGTTTGTTGCTTGTCATGGCGCCTTGGGGTTGGGATATACATTGATGCAGGAATACCAGATTGCATCGTATGATTCGTGACATGGTCGTGTTGGGACCAGACATCACAATTATTTCCCAAGAACAGTTTTGAAAATGCTATCCATTCACATAATATATATATATATAGAGAGAGAGAGAGAGAGAAAGGAACTAGAATCACAATACACATTTTAATATTTTCATTACATCAAAAATAAACTCGATTATGATACTTTACGATTAGTATGATTTGGTTCAAAGAAACTCATTTATCTTAATTCTTTTGTGATGGTTTTCGTCAATAACATTTTAGTGTACCACAAGAGGAACATGGGAAACATTTGGTAATTGTTCTGAAAACACTACGAGAGTACTGACTTTATGTAAAACTCTATAAGTAACATTCCTAGATCAGTGAAATGAAATTTCTAATTCGTGTGGCATCGTAGGCTGATATCTTAGTGGATCTCGAGAAGGTTGATGTGATTAAGTATTGTAGTGCACCCAATAATGTATTCGAGATCATAATTTTTCTTAGCCTTGTAGGATAAAACCAACATTTCATTCAGGACTTCTCTCAATTAGCAACGCTAATGACGGTTCGGATCATAATGAAATTTCTAATTCGTGTGGCATCGTAGGCTGATATCTTAGTGGATCTCGAGAAGGTTGATGTGATTAAGTCTTGTAGTGCACCCAATAATGTATTCGAGATCATAATTTTTGTTAGCCTTGTAGGATAAAACCAACATTTCATTCAGGACTTCTCTCAATTAGCAACGCTAATGACGGTTCGGATCATAATGAAATTTCTAATTCGTGTGGCATCGTAGGCTGATATCTTAGTGGATCTCGAGAAGGTTGATGTGATTAAGTCTTGTAGTGCACCCAATAATGTATTCGAGATCATAATTTTTCTTAGCCTTGTAGGATAAAACCAACATTTCATTCAGGACTTCTCTCAATTAGCGAAGATTACCGGGTTGGCATGGGTGGATAGATGGAAGCGGCGAGGCAGGCAATGGCCTGCGGGCGAGTTTCTTGGTCGGATCCAGTCGGATCCAGTCAGATCCGGTCGGCTCATAAATATGCCAACCTAAGACCCGATCCAACCCATGTACGGGTCAACACAACCCGACTCAACCCGTTCATATTATGCATGTAACCCAATCTAACATCACCCAACCTGGTCGGTTCGGATTGGGTTTGGGCACCCCTACCAAACATCTTACACCAATAATCTTCAGTTTGTCGTCACTAGCTACGATTTCCTCTCGGTCTGTCAATAAAAAGACCAAATTGTTAGGACCGTGAGTGCGAATGTAGGAAATGAAAAAAAAACAGCCATAAACTATGTATTGTAGCAACAAAAAAATACTACATAAAGAGAATTACAATAGAAGGAGAGGTCGAAGAAAAACGGGAAAGTAAAACTCCTCTGAGAAAGACCACTCTTCTAAGGCCAAGGTCGGAACCTCCCAAGGTCGATACCTCCTATTAGCCTAGTTGAACCCAAACAAAACATCTGAATGACCTCACCTACTGCCAACAACCCATAATTAATACCCTCTACCTACCACAACCAACTCAACACACTAATGCAATGTAATTGACAATATTACCTCTAACAGTTACCACTCATGTCCTTATATGGACAACCCCCCACTCTCACATTCCTATTGGTCACTATGAGTTTTTAGTGATACCGTTTGAGTTTACAAATTCTTTTGCATTGCTTATTGACATGGTGAACAAGATTTCCACCCTTATCTTAATTCTTTTGTGATGGTTTTCGTCAATAACATTTTAGTGTACCACAAGAGGAACATGGGAAACATTTGGTAATTGTTCTGAAAACACTATGAGAGTACTGACTTTATGTAAAACTCTATAAGTAACATTCCTAGATCAGTGAAATGAAATTTCTAATTCGTGTGGCATCGTAGGCTGATATCTTAGTGGATCTCGAGAAGGTTGATGTGATTAAGTCTTGTAGTGCACCCAATAATGTATTCGAGATCATAATTTTTCTTAGCCTTGTAGGATAAAACCAACATTTCATTCAGGACTTCTCTCAATTAGCAACGCTAATGACGACTCTGATTAAGATGGGTGTGGAGTTTTTGCATAATGATCGATGTGAAGAAGCATTTCAGGAGCTAAAGAAGAGACTTAAATCAACATCAATCCTTATTTTACTCGATTCGGGTGAGAGGTTTGTTGCTTGTCATGGCGCCTTGGGGTTGGGATATACATTGATGCAGGAATACCAGATTGCATCGTATGATTCGTGACATGGTCGTGTTGGGACCAGACATCACAATTATTTCCCAAGACCAGTTTTGAAAATGCTATCCATTCACATAATATATATATATATATATAGAGAGAGAGAGAGAGAGAAAGGAACTAGAATCACAATACACATTTTAATATTTTCATTACATCAAAAATAAACTCGATTATGATACTTTACGATTAGTATGATTTGGTTCAAAGAAACTCATTTATCCTTTTGCTGAAGAAAATTATTCAATCAACTCATTATACTTAAGATTTTCTAAAACCCATTTTCAATTGAGATCATAACCAACACAGCTTCTCTCGTGGCATGGTGGTCTGAAGATAAGTTTTGATTAACATCAACTTAGAAAATCTTTTCTCTATCAACGTAACCATAATGGGTATAGTCAATGAAATTTGATATCTAAAGTAAATAGTCATGTTTAAAAAATTAACATCACAAGTTCCAACTAGTTGATTTTAATTATAGTTTGAATTCAATTGTTGTGAAATATTTTCTAGTAAAATAAAGCAATAAATATAAATAAAGCATAATCTTTGACACTTGAGATTATGGGTGGAAATTTGGTACAAGACACATGAACACAACACGAACCAAATACATGAGTAAATAAATGGATTGGGTTCGGGTTGAGGGTGCATGACATGACAACACAATAAATGACATAAATATTTAAATATTTAAAACCCTATGCATATATTATTAAATAAAATATGTCACTTTTAAGTAGATTAATATATGTGTGTGTGTGTGTGTGAATATTTTATTTTATTAGTAATTATTTGTATTTTAAGAGTAATTGTAATTAATATAAATCTATAAAATATAATAAATATGTATAAATATATTAAATAATTAATTAAATATATAAATAAAATGTTACAGAATTACGGAACATGGTAACCCATTTAATAAACAGGTCAGGTTTGGGTTGAGCGTTGAAAAATGAATATTAAACAAGTTAACGTAGCATGACACAGATTTTCACCCCTACCTGAAATTATAAAAAGAATCTATGCTCAAATATTCATTGGTTTAATCCAAAATTTTAAACCCAATTACCTAAAAGCGCAAAAATTTAACATTAAAAGACAAAATACTAAGGTTGGGTTTTATTTTGAAAAATAATTCTAGATTTTATTCTTTTAAATGTGAAAATGTAATGAGTGTTGAGTCAAAAATTTTACTTCTCACTTTTATATTCCTTTTGTTTTGGAAATCACAAACACTTTCTTAAAACATCCTTACTAACTTTTTATGTCCAAAAGTGTTTTAGTATGTTTTTGTAGAAAACATTACCATTTACCATACTTTGAAAAAGTTCTAAAGTATTACGAAAATAAATTTTACATTTTTCATTATGATCATCTTAATGAGTATGTGTTCAGTAAATCAAACTCACCTTTATCAAACCAGAAATTAGACTTTAGTTGTCTCTCATACTGAAAAAAGTCTTGATAATCAGATTGATACTAGTACTGATAAAAATCAGACCGATACATATAAAGATTATCATAATGACATTCATAAGAAAGTTCTTCAGAATGACTTATGTTTATAATCGGAATACAGAATACTTGTTTCTAATGTAAGGAAAATCTTTAACACTATAATGGTGTTAACCAATAGGATGTTGTACATTTAGTTATGATGAGGTGTCAAGCGCTAGCTATCCAAATCCATTGCAACAAACTCAGAAATGTGACCATTGGAAGCTCGCCTATAAATACCAAGTCATTTAAAGAGTTTGAAGCCAGTCGATTACATTTGATCTCGAATTTTTAGAAGAATACTTAGTGTGAACATCTCGTTCTTAATCTTTGTATTTCTTTAGAGAGAGTCGTTCTGAAAGAAACCTTGTCAGGTTGTCTCCTTAATAACTTTTTTTAATTGTTACCTTCATCTGATTGTTGTGATTATGATCGAGGGGTTATAAGGATAGGAAGACATAGAATCTGATCTGCGAATCGAGGACTCATAGGGATAGTGAGATAGAAAATCTGATCCATCGGATCAAGGGCTTCCAGGGCTAGGAAGACAGAGAATCTAATATTCGTATTGTGAGCTTCCGGGAATAGGAAGATAGAGTCGATCATCGTATTGAGGGATTTCCGTGGTTAGGAAAGACATACTTTCCTGTAAGTATAAAATAAGGGATACCTTTATCCAAGGTTATTGATTACCTTTCTCTTTAGGTTAAAAAATGTTTATCTTTTAAATAGCTTGTAAGTCATTCTTACATTTGTTATCTATTATATTACTTGTTGATTATAAGTTTTATATTTTTTTGTGTATGTTTATGATTGTATTATCATAATAAGCTTGAATACGATAAATAATATTAATCGGATCTACTGAGAATTAGATACACTCTGATATGATCAAATCCTTCTTTATTATGATATGTGTACTTTGATATTATCATAATCAATCTGATTAAAATATTATGATAAATGACCAGACACTGAGTCCAATAAAACTTACCTTAAAGTGGTTTTGTGAATTGTTTTTTTAAAGTTTTTAACAAAGTTTTTAATTTATAATTCACCCCTCTTGTAATTTTATCCATCCAAAGCCAATTCTTATGATCATAATATTAATATCCCTAGTATTGATATCAAACAATTGGAATCTTTGTAGGTTTCTACTGCTATTTCTTACTGAGATTTTAATTCTTTTATCATTTGTAGTTTTTTGTTATAAACTTATTGTTTATACTTTTTGACACTAATGTGTTTATAGAAAGAAAGCTTCTTTGATTTTAAGATAAAAGGTTTAAATTTTGGATCTATTGACAATCTCAATCCCACCAGACCACCAATTTTTTATGATGCTGACTATGAGTAATGGAGGGATAGAATGAAGACTTTTATGATTAATATAGGAGTTGAAAACTTTGTTATGTTGACTGGTGATTACCAGATTACTGATATAGAAATTACTCATCAAGAGAAATAAGAGTATTTTATCGACCGACAGTTTGGATGCTTGATTATAGTGCTTTTGATAATCTCACAAGTGATTCGGGTATGCTTACTACCTATCATCAGTATACTTGAGCTGCTGTAATTACTGTTGTTGATGGATCTATAATACCTATTATAGGATTTGGCACATGCTCCTTGACTCCTTATATTTGTCTGGATTCAGTAGCTCACGTTCCTCACATTCCTTTCAATTTTCTCTCCATCAGTAACCTCACAAAGGACTTAAAATTTTGTTGTTATTTTTACGTCTTCTGGTGTTATTTTTCAAGAGCAGTCGACAAATCAGGAACTTGGTAGATGTCATCTTAGTGATGGGGTGTACATGTTCGATACCCCTCCATCTCTTGCTTTCTCATCCGCCTATGCTCATGCTCTCGACCTATATTCTCACCATGGTCATCCATCAGCTTTCATCATACATAAACTTTTCCCCCAGTTCAATCCCTACATTTCCTTCTATTGTGAATCCTGTATGTTTGCTAAACATCATCGGATAACGCATGTTCCTCGATTGGAGATGCGTACACAAAATCCTTTCGACCTAGTTCATTCCGATGTATGGGGTCCTTGTAGGGTTCCTATCTAGTCTGGGTACCGTTATTATGTATCCTTTATTGATGACTTCTCTCAGGTGTCATGGCTATATCTCCTTCATGATCATTTAGAGGCGTGTGATGTTTTAAAAACTTTTTTCCATGAAATTCACAATCAATTATCCAAACCTATTAAATGTATCCACTTAGATGATGGTCGAGAATATTTACCCTCTTCCCTTCACCAGTTTATTAAGGATCATGACATTCTTAATCAAACATCCTACCCTGATATACCTCAGTAGAATGGAGTGGATGATCATAAACATCATCATATTCTGAAGACTGCTCGGGCCCTGTTATTTCATATATAGGTACTTATTCCTTTTTAGGGATGCTATTCTTATTGCCACCTATATTATCAATTACATTCCTTCTTATATCCTTTAGGGGGAGACTCCTTTTCGATATATATTATCCTCTCTCCCTCTTCGCCATCTTCCACTTCACGTGTTTGGGTGTCTTTGTTATGTATGTGACACTCATCCCAACCTCTCAAATTTTTTCCCCAAATCCCTCTATTGTATCTTCCTAGGATACTCTGACACTTGGTGTGGATACCATTGTTTATCTCTATACTTGTGGAATTATATCATCTCCACTGATGTATCTTTTATTGAGAACTCTCCATTCTCTCCACCCTCTTCCCACCCAAACACCACTATCAATGGCTATCTTTCTCTCACCATCCACCCACCCCTGCCTCAGGTGTCCCACTCTGTTGATCACCATTTTGGCTTTGTATACTATCATCGACCATTAAACATGTCCCCCGTCCAGACTGAGGACACCCCCAGCTTCATCCACTACTCCTACTCTAGGACCATATGACTTTCCAATTACATTGTGGAAAGGTACTCGCTCTTTTCTGAATAATCCTAGGTACAAAACTTCATACAGAGGCCTCTTTTCAATGGAGATGATATTTGTTCCTCACTCGGTTGATGATGTCAAATATTACCTTGGGCGGCTTCAAACAATCCTGGATGAATTCAAGGCATTGGAAAACAATCACACGTGGGATCTGGCCCCCCCTTCCAGTAGGAAAACAGGTGTTCGACAATAAATGGATTTATATGGTATCCTTAAATACAGATGGAACTGTCTATTGCCTTAAATCTAGGCTTGTGGTGAAAGGATTTTCCCAGAAATATGGGTTTGATTATTTTGATACATTCTCTCTGGTTATGTAGATAAAATATGTCTGATTATCTATCACTCTTATCGCTACTCATCATTAGCCTTTTCATCAACTTGATGCCAAGAATGCATTTCTACATGGTTTTCTTGAAGAAGAGGTGTATCTACAATAGTCTCCTAGATTCCTTACTTCAGGTGGTGGTTCTCATGTTTGTCAGCTTCGTCGCTCTCTGTATGGACTAAAGGAATCTCCTTGTGCATGGTTCAAAAGATTCTTTACAGTCATCACTACATTTGGCATATCTCAGAGTATAAAGGGCCACACTATTTTCTACCGCAACACGTCCTCCAGTTGCATCCTATTGGTTGTCTATGTTAATGATATCATTATTAATAGAAACAACTAACATGTCATTGCCCATCTAAAGGTTTATCTTCAACAAAAATTTCAAACTGAAGATATGAGTCCTCTGACATACTTCCTTTTCATTGAAGTCTCATTTTCTCCAGACAACATCTTTAATTCTCAATGGAAATATGATTTGGATATCTTGCAGGATGCTGGTTTGTCTTTGGAAACTTCTGTTGACACTCCTCTTAAGCTCAGGGAATGGTATTATATAATGTCGCATACCCATATTCCCACCCAGAGAGGTGCCATCATCTTGTGGGAAAACTCAATTATCTCATCATGAATCATTCAGATATTTCTTGTATTGTCAGCAAGGTTATCCAATTCATGGAACATTAGAAAAATATCAACGAGATATTTTCCTTCATTGTCAAGTACATTAAGAAAGACCTTGCCCGTGATATTCAGTATTCACATCACAATCATTTGACTATTGAGGCCTTCGGTGATGATGGATATGTTGCCTACTTAGCTACTTGGATGTCTACTTCTAGGTTTTCCATTTTCCTGGCAGGTAACTTAATCTCATAGAGAAGCAAGAAATAAACTATCATCTCTAGATCCAGTGATGAATTAGAATATTGTGTGATAGCCACAATCACTACTAAAATTCTTTGGATTATTTATCTTCTCTATAAAATTTGTTTCCTACCACAGACATCTACTCGTATTTAGTGTGATAATCAGGCAGCCATGAAGATTGATTCCAATCCAGTGTTCCATGAACGCACAAAGCATATTGAGGTTGACTGCCACTTTCTTTTCTATCACCTCGAGCATCACCATATCAATTTAAGCTACATTCTGATGGCTGGTCAGCTTGCTATCATCTTCACCAAAGGCCTACCAGGAGCTCGACTGGACCCTCTCTACACCAAGCTGGGCATACACAATATCAATGACCCAGCTTGAGGGTGAGTGTGTAGGGTCTTATTTTGGTATCTTCTTTTTTTGTGGGAATATTCTTCCAAGATATACATGTTCTAGCTTGGGGGGGGGGGTGTTAGACCCGGTAATTGTATTTCCGGGTTAAGTGTATTTCTGAGTCCCACATCAAATTGTTCTGACTTATAATTATTTTACTCTATCTATAAAATATTTTCTACACCTCTCCTTAAGGTATGGAATTCATACCATTCTACACAGTCATATGACTAGACATAAAGACTTCTTTAAGATAATTATAAAGATTAAAGGTGGTTAGGTTACTTTCAGAGATGATTTTCAAGGATATATTATTGGTATATGTAACATTGTACTTCTTGGAAAAGTTTTAATTTCAAATGTTTTGTTTGTTGAGGGTCTTAAACAAAACCTTATAAGCATAAGTCAATTATGTGATGAAGGTTACCTTGTGAACTTTAGGAATGATAAATTTGTAGTACATAGTTACAATGATGAATTTATTCTTTTTTTCAATCGACATGAGAATGTTTACACACTTAACCTAAAAGACCTTAGAAGATAGGACTTACCTTGACTTAGTGCAATAAAAGATAAATCTTGTTTATGGCATATAAGGTTAGGAAACTATAACCTAAGAAACATATTTAAATTGACTAAGAAAATACTTGTTAAGGATCTACCAGAACATAGGTTTGATACTTCTGAATTATGTGACCCTTGTCAATATGGTAAGCAACATAAATCAAATTTTAAATCTATTATTGAAGTCTCAACTTCTAATACTTTATAGTTAGTAAACACATACTTATTTGGCCCTTCAGAAACTGGAAGTATTAGTGGAAAATACTATGTATGTGTCTTAGTTGATGATTACACTAGATATATATGGGTCTATTTTCTAGAAAAAAATATGAAACCTTTAGTTATTTTAAAACTTTTTTAGCTAAATTTAAAAATGAGAAAAAACTCTCCTTGATAAATATTCATAGTGATCATGGTGGAGAATTCATAAATGTTGATTTTGAAACTTTCTATAGTAATAAAGGTATAAAATATAACTTTTCATCTCATGAAACTCCCCAGTAAAATGATGTTGTTGAAATAAGAAATATAATTCTTCAATAAATAATAAGAATAATGTTGATTGAATACTCAGTTGTTATTTTTTTGGGCTGAAGTGATTAGTACTTCTTGCTATACTACAAATTGAGTTTTAATTTGACATTTTCTTAATAAAACTCCTTATGAGTTTTGGACAAGAAAAAAACCAAAAGTTTCATACTTTATAGTTTTTGGTTGCAAAGTATCCATTCTTAATACAAAAGATAACTTACATAAATTTTCACCCAAATCTGATGAAAAAATGTTTTTAGGTTATTCCACTACTTCTAAGGATTATAGAGTTTTTAATAAAAATTATTTTATTATTAAGGGAACAATACATGTTAAGCTTAATGAAACTGATCCTTTTATTTTCAAATAACCCCAACTGACATCTTCTGATGTTATTTCTAAAACTGATTTTCAACATTTGTTAGAAAGTTATTATAAGGAAATAACTCTAGATTTAGTTTCTCAAGTTATTCCTTAGGTATATTTTTTACCTTATATTGAAGAAAATACTTTTTAAAACCCAATAAATCAGTTGTTTCTTAGGAATCATCCTAATGAGAGTATCATTAGTGATGTTGATCAACTAGTTAGGACTAGAAGTTTCTTAAGAAATGAATTTGAACATATAGCATTGTTATCCCAATTTGAACCTAAAAAACCCTGATGAGGTTTTAGGTGATGAGGATTATATTAAAGAAATTCAAGATGAACTCAATGAATTTCAAAGGAAAAATGTCTATACTTTAGTTGAACGACCTAAAAAAATCTGCAATTGGATTAAAAAGAGTTTTTTCATAAAAAATATGATGAAAATGGAATTATAGTTATAAATCTATACTTTTTGATAAGGGTTGTAATCAACAATATGGAATAGATTATGAAGAAAATTATGCTCTGGTAGCAAGACTTGAAGCTATTCAAATACTACTTTCCTTTTCAAAATTCTTTAATTTCAAACTTTTTCAAATGGAAGTGAAGTGTGATTTTATTAATAGATGTGTTCACAAGGAAGTTTATATTGAACAACCACCTGTTTTTGAAGATAAAATACATCCTAAATGTGTTTAAAAACTCACCAATGATTTATATGGACTTAAAATATCCCCTACAACTGGTATGATAGATTAAATAGATTTTTGTTACAAAATTTTTTGTTAAGGGGGATGAAAATCCAACTATTTTTATAAATAAATTTTAAAAAAATATTATGATTGTTCAAATTTATGTTAATGAAATTATATTTGGATCAACTCAAAAATATTTATCATATCCCTTTGCAGATCTTATGAAATATGAGTTTTAAATGAGTATGATGGACGAGTTAATATATTTTCTTAATTTTAAATTTTTTCAAAAACTAGAAGGAACTTTTATATCTCAACATAAGTATATAAAAGATCATATTAAGAAATTTGAATACAATAATACTAAGAATATTAGTACTTCTATTGGTACCTCCAATACCCATGATCTTGATGAGGCTGAGCAACCAGTTGATCAAAAAAAATTTAGAGGTATGATAGGAATTTTACTTTAGTTGACAAAAATTTGTCCAGATTAAATGTTTTTTGTATACTTATATATAAGATATCAAGAAAATCCAAAATAATCCCATTTAAAATTTATAAAATGATTTTTTTCATTATCTTAATGAAACTATGGATTTAGGAATTTTCTATTCTTTTGGAAATGTTTTTGATTTAAAAAGTTTTTCGGATGATAATTTTGGTGGTTGTAGAATAGATATAAAAAGTGCCTTAGGAAATTTTCATTTATTAGGAGATTATGTAGTTTCTTGGTCATGTAAGAAACAATACTCAGTAGCATTTTCCACTGCTAAAGCCGAATATGTGGCAGTTGGAAGTTATTGTGCTCAAGTGTTGCAGATACAACAAACACTCATTAACTATGACATGTGTTTTACTAAAACTCAAATATTGTGTGATAATACAAGTGTAATTTATTTAAGTAAAAACTTATCACATCACTCTCATGATAAACTCACATATATAAGACACCATTTTCTTTGGGATCACACACTTAAAGTATATATAATTTTACAATTCATCAGAATGCAAGATCAATTTGCTGGAATTTTTACAAAACCCCTTCCTTCCGATAGATTTGAATATATCAAACAAAATCTAGGAATGATCAACATAAAATAATCATTCATATCTACTTATTATTGACCTATATCCTTACATTCTTATACTCTTTTTCATAGGGAAGTACATTTGTTCTTTATTTATTTATTTTAAAATTTGTTTTTCAAAAACATTTTAGTTTTTTCTTAATATTTTAACGTTTAAAAAAAAAAAGTTTTACTAATTTTTTTATCACATTCATATTTTCTAAACTAAAAACGTTTTATAAAAGTTTCAGACTTAGAATTCCCAAACTGGTTTACAAACTCTAAAAATCTTTAAAAAAATCGGACTCAATGTTTTCATAATGAGAAAATCATAATCAATATTTCTATAATAAAATTTTTATATTCAGATTTCTATTTATAAACTATCAAAATCAGTCAAGAAACAATAAAAATAGGTTATTCAATACTTATGGATATTTTCATCTCCTAATGTAACTCTTCTTTACTTCTAAATTTTTTCACTATTTTCATTATGATAGTCTTTATAGTTATTGTTACCATTCTCTTAGTTTTATAATGTTTTTGTTTTCAACATTTTAAAAAAAAAATCTAACCAGATTCATTCCTAATTCGATAAATGTTTTAAAAATATTTAACAGTTCGAAATCTTTTAAAACTTTCTTTGAATGAATGACAACCATAAAATCAGAAATTATTTAATCTCAACCATTAATTATCCTTATAGAAGTTGAACCATCGTCTTATTTCCTATATTAGGAAGGACCAACCATGTCCCACATTGGTTCTCTTCATTTTGTGCTCCTAACTTGCCACTACATTCATATTTCTTAGTCTGATAATTTCTTTTTTGTCTGATCTACCATATTCATTCCAGATTTGATGGCCATAAAACAAGACTCTGCTAAATGGTTTGTTTTCAGAGAAAGACTGATAGAGAGATCTTGGTTTGAAAAGTATGATTATTATTTAAAAAAGGTAATTACATTCCAAGGATAAGAAATTTTTTGTGTTGAAAATCCCAACAAAGAGGTTGATATGTTTTACGCTTAACTTGTTCAAGAATTCTATGCATCAATTATGTTTCTTATGAAATATGGAATAGAAAATTTTTCTTATGCACTTTATATAAAGAAGTACAAATTTTATTACAATAAAGTGGCTAGTATTATTGGCATACCTTCTGAGGGAGAAGCGTAATTCCCTTCCCACAAGTTTTTAGAATCACTAGGAACCTTTAAAAGAACAAGAGCCGAAGTTTCATTATTCAGTGAATACAACAAAGTAAGAAAAGTTTCCCATCTTTCTACAAATAACCATGTTATATAACTTTTCATGAAAGGGTTTCTTATTTGGAAAAAATGTGATAGATACACCTTGAAGGTATATGATATATTTGTATTGGAATTCTTGGTAAATAAGAAAAAAAAATGATCTAATCAAGTTTGTATTCATTATCGTTGACAATATCAAGACCAGATCCATAAAATCCAAGATGATTATGTTTCCTATCATAATTAGTAATTTGATAGTTGAAGATAAGAATACCATCAAAGTTTATAACAAGTCACATGCTATGAGGGAAAATATTTTCTTTATTAGTTAGGATACAATGAATCAAATGCAATTTTTTTATAATTAGAATTCTAAGATATTTGTTGAGAAAGTTGGAGATACTACATCAAATGCAGATCCATTAAGAAATTCAGTGGGAGAGAAGAATAATAAAAAGAAAATAAAGGCAGAAACCTCACAACCTAAGAAACAAAAGAAGTAGAAGAAAGTTCTTGATGAAGTTTTTGAAGACTGGATGAAAAAGAAAGATGATGAGAAACCAGGGGTTCCAAAAATCAGAATTGACCCAATAGAGGATAAGGTCTTAATGGTTTGTGTTTTCGACACCTTATAAGAAGAATCTAAAAATAAAAAATCAAAATAAGAGACTCTGAGAATCCATACTTTGTGAAAATATTTTGAAAGATGTATAATTTTCATCTAAGAAGGTTGTTTTACCTTCTTCTCAAACTGGTCATGCAAACCTAGATGTAGGGTTAGTTATTCAAGAAACATCAGTAGTCCATGAAAATGTTCCATCTATCATAGAAAATGGAAAGGAACAAGTTCTTGATGAATAATTGGTCCCAATTGTTACACATGAAAAACAGTTGGAACTAGATTCACTTATAAAAGGAATTCCAAGAACAACTCGACAACTTGAAGAACTTAATAAGGTCGTTGATGAGGAAGTTGATGGGGAGCAGAAAGAACAAAAAGATGAAGACGAGGAAGAAGATAAAGAAGTTCAGGAAGAAAAATAAGGTGAATAAGAAAAACAAGAAAAATAATATGAACTTGTTGAATAAGAAATTGAAGTTGAACAAGGTGAAGAAGAGGTTGTTGAAGAAGAATAGGAACAAGAAGAGAAATAAGAAAGTGATGAGAAATAAACTCAAATAGAAAAATCATAGAATTAATCCTCATCAACATCATCCTTAAGTTTTTCCTCAAAAGATTTTAAAGATGAGAAGTCAGAAAGATCTGAGGAAGAATCCTCATCAGTAGAAGAAGCAGAGTCATCATCTAACAAAGATCAGGAAGATAAAAATTCAAAGACTAAACCTTCTGATAAAGCCAACACCGATGATGTGGAGATAATGGAGATAACTGATGATATAGTTATTTCAAAGAAATATGAAAAATATGATAAGAAATTATTAAACATGGATAATGATAATGGAAAGATTGATGATGTTGGCACCAATTAGATAAAGCCTCCTCAACCCAATCTAGAGCTATTGGAATCTGCTGGAATGATTGTACAAAAGGGTTTTGACTACAATGTTCAAGATTTGAAAAGTTTAGAAGATATTATCCCTTATTTCCCAAGACTTGAAGCAAAAATATAGCTTATCCAAGACAATATTACTCAAAGATAAAACTCAATAAAAGTATTGACTGAATTTGTGATTTGTATAGAGGCAGAACTGAAGACCTTACAAGAAATTTCTCAGACCCATAAAAGGTATTTTAATTCAATGGTGAAATGGTTTAATGATGTAGACACCAATATTTAGTCTCATGATGATAATATTCAAGAAATTAAAAGGTTTATTGTAGATTCATCAGATTATTTTAATCATTAATCAAAATATATGGTTGACAGAGTGAAGTTGGTAGAAGAATTTAGAGATCAAACTGATGATTAGACTAAATAAGTCAAAACCTTAAAAATAAAGATATGAGACATAAATATAGAAATTTCTATATTACATTTTTATGAAGATGAACTTTTTGTACTTAGGGAACAAAACAAAGAACTTATTGAAGAAATGAAAAATTTGAAATCTAAAGATCGAATTCTGGAAGACAAAGTGGAGAAGTTGGAGAAGGGTCACAAAAAGTTTATGAAGATGAAAACATTTATCAAAACATTGATGAAGAAAGATTAATTTCCTTTTTAAACTCTTTTTTTATTTTTTATTTTGTCAAACATTTGAATAATTTATTTATGAATGAATGAATTTTTCATCCAAATACGATTGTCTGATTTTTTTTCCAATACCAATTGGTTGAATGTTCTTTCATATTTTTTTGGATGATTAGTTAATTCATTGTATTGTTTTGTAAATTTTTCTATTCACTAACTTTTCAGGTACATCATACTAAGTCCCCAATTCTTTTTGAAAATCACAGAGGGGGAGATATTTTTAAGAATTTTTATAGAAAGTGGGAGAAAGTATTAAATGGGAAGATTTATTTTTATAAAGATAAGTTGTTATACAAAGGAGGAGAATACAATCCTTAGGGGGATATATATTTATAATGGGGATAAGTTTTCTTAAAGAAAGAACTATTCTATTACTCCATCATACTCACAATTGTATTCAGAAGACTTATAAACTTAGGGATAGTTAAGTATCAAAGTATAATTCTAAATACGAAGTGTTTTTAAAGAACAAGGATTGTAAGTTTTTAAATTTATTTTTTCATTTAAGTTTTGAGTTTGTGCTTTCCAAAAAGGGGGAGATTATTGTGTTAGAATTTTAACTTCTCACTTTTATATTCATTTTGTTTTCGAAATCACAAACACCTTCTTAAAACAAATTTACTAACCTTTTATGTTCAATTTTTTTAGTATGTTTTTATAAAAAACATTACTTTTTACCATACTTAGAAAAATTTATAGTGTATTGCGAAAATAAACTCTACATTTTTCATTGTGATCATCATAATGAGTATGTGTCCTATAAATCGAACTCACCTTTATCAAACCATAAATTAGACATTAATTATGTCTCACATACTCACAAAATTTATGATAATTGGACTGATAATGGTACTGATGAAAATCAGACTAATGCTCATAAAGGTTATCATAATGACATTCGTAAGGAAGTTCTTCAGAATGACATATGATTATAATTGGAATATGTAAGACTTGTTTCTAATGTAAGGAAAATATTTAACACTGTAATGGTATTAACCAATACAATGTCGGACATTCAGTTATAATGAGGTGTCAAGTGTTGGATGTCCGAAGCCATTGCAACAAACTTGGAAATGTGATCGTTGGAAGCTTGCCTATAAATACCAAGTCATTTGAAGAGTTTGAAGCCAGTCAATTACATTCACTCTCAAATTTTCATAAGAAAACATAGTGTGAACATCTCATTCTTAATCTTTCTATTTCTTTAGAGAGAGTCATTATAAAGGAAACTTTGTCTGGTTGTCTCTTTAAGAAATTTTTTTAATTGTTATCTACATCCGATTGTTGTAATTAAGATCGATCGATTCTAAGGCTAGGAAGATAGAGAATTTGATATGCGGATCGAAGGCTCATGGGAATAGTGAGATAGAAAATTTGATCTATCGGATCAAGGGCTTCTGGGTCTAGGAAGACAAAGAATCTAATATTTGTATCGAGGGATTATAGGGATAGGAAGATAGAGTCAATCATCATATCAAGGGATCTCCTTGGTTAGGAAATACATACTTTCATGTAAGTATAAAATAGGGGATACATTTATCCAAGTTTATTGACCACATTTCTCTTTAGGTTAAAAATAGGTTTATCTTTTAAATAGATTTTAAATCATTATTACATTTTTTATCTATTGTATTACTTATTGATTACATGTTTTATATTCTGTTGTGCATGTTTACTATTGTATTATCATAATAAGCCTCAATATGATAAATAATATTAATAGGATTTGATGAGAATTTAATACACTATAATATAATCAAATCCTTCATGATTATGATATGTGTACTCTGGTATTATTATAATTAATCTGATTATGATACTCTGATAAATGGACATACTCTGAGTCCGATAAAACTTACCTTAAAGATGTTTTTTGAATTGTTTTGTTTAAGTTTTAAACAAAGTTTTTAAATTACAGTTCACCCCTATTGTAAGTTTATCCATATGAAGCTAATTCTTATGATCCTAATATCAATATCCCAGATATTGATATCCAATAATGAATAATGTAATTTGAAAATATTTTTTTATAAAATAAAAAATTACAACTAAAGATTTTTTTGTAGAGAAAAAATGTTTTTCATATTTGATGAGAATAAAAAAAATTGTACTGATGACTCATTTGTATTCTTTTTTTTTGTTAATTTTAGAAACGACTTCTAACATATTTTCAACATTATTTTATAAAATGAAATAAAAAAAGAAATTTCTAAAACCAAACACATTGTAACCTTTTTTTTCAAAAGGGTATCATTTATATTTTAATTTCCTAATAAATATATTTTCATCTATATGATCTAATAAAATTTTAGAATTAAATATTAAATATTTTTCTATATGTTAAAAATTAAAAATCTAGGTAGAAATAATTTAAGTGATTATAACTGCATTTTCAATTTTCATTTAAAGAAATCAAAAACAAGAACTAAAAATCAATAGAAAATTAAAGTCATAGGTATGAAATGCATAATCAAATGTAGAATGTAAATAAAAAATTCTTGATTAAAAAATTGATCAATAAATCAATCAGAATGAAAATACAATCCATATAGTGAATAATTATAATATTAAATGAAATTTATATGAGAGTATGAGTGCTTACAGAAAAATCACAAATCACATGGGTGAGGAATTGCACAATCAGTCTAAAGAAAAAACAGTTTCTAAAAAATTTCACAAAAATAGTGAATTATCACATAGAATCCATGATTCAACAAGCTATATATCAATAATAAACTACATTACAAAAAAAATTCAATCATCTCCCCACACCCCTAGTAGTCGACTGGGGTAGATATTAGGCGGGAGGGAGAGAGGATGTTGTCAGTGCGTTATAGGGGGGAAGCAGGGAGGGACCGAAGGTGAAGGGGAGGCACCGCCGATGACATGATAGGGAAATGAGGTAGGTTGACGTGGAGGAGGTAGAGTTGGTGAGGAGGTAGAGAGGGGATGATGGTAATGGAAAAGAGGAATGCATGTATACAAATCCAAACCCATTCAATGATTATCGTATATGACCCGTTTAATATATGTTTATTTATAACCTGAATCCAAACATCAATTCATATTTAAAAACTAAACCCATTTAAATGTATATATGAACATGGTCCGGGTATTTTGGGTTCGTGATAAAAAAACTCGACCCATTTATTAATTGGATCTAGCTGAACTGACCCTAATCTGATCCGTTTACTAATCGGGCCTTGAAAAAAAACATGTTTATTAGTCAAGTTTGAACAGACTGATCCTGAACCGACCTATTTACTAATCAGGGATTGAAAGAAAAACTAATTTATATATAATAATCATTAATTGGGTTAAGTATTAGGTCACCTATTAAAGTATGAATTCGACCCTATTATTAATCAGGATTTTATTAAATGGGTCTAAATTTAAAAATTACCATAAAATGCATTTAATAGTTCAAATTAATACTTATTTTATATAAATGAGTTTTTATTAAGCTCCGGTTTGTAAACAGGTCGGGTCAGGATCAGTCCAACCAAACCTAATTAATAAACGTGTTTTTTTTCAAGGCCTGATTAGTAAATGAACCAGATCAGGGTCAGTCCAGCTAGATGCAATTAATAAATGGGTTGGGTTTTTGATCCTAAACCTGAAATACCCAACCCATGTGCATATATACATTTAAACGGGTTTATGTTTTAAATATGCATTGAATTTTGGATTTGGGTTATAAATAAACAGATATTAAAAGGGTCATATTTGATAATTGTTGAACAGGTTTGGATTTTTATACACGCATTCCTTCTTTCTACTACCACCATCCCCTCTCTACCACCTCATTGACTTCACCTACTCCATTCCACCCCGCCTCATTTCCCTAACATGGCACCAGCGGTGCCTCCCCTCCACCTTTGGTCCCTCCTCGATCCCCCCTATGATGTGCCGACAACATCCTCCCTCCCTCCCACCCAATCTCTACCCCAACCGGCTGCTAGGTGTGCGGGGATATAATTGACTATTTTTTTGTAATTTAGTTTATTATTGATACATAGATTGTTTAATCATGACTGTTATGTGAGAATTCACTGTTTTTGTGTAATTTTTCAGAAACTGTTTATTCTTCAGACTAATTGTGCGCTTCCTCACCCATGTGATTTGTGATTTGTATGTAAGCACTCATACTCTCATATACATTTCATTTCATTTTATAATTATTCACTTTCTGGATTGTATTTTCATTATGTTTGATTGATTAATCAATTTTTAATCAATAATTTTTTATTTACATGCTTCATTTAATCCTGCATTTCATACCTATGGCTTTCATTTTTTGTTGATTTTTAGTTATTGGTTTTCATTTCTTAAAATGAAAATTAAAAATTAATCTGTAATCACTTAAATTATTTCTACCTATAATTTTAATTTTTAACATACAGAACAATATTTAAATTTTAATTCTAAAAATAAATTAGATCATATAGATGAAAAAATGTTTGTTAGGAAATTAAAATATAAATAATACCCTTTTGAAAAACAAAAAATGTTAGAATGTGTCTGGTTTTAGAAATTTCTTTTCCTTTCATTTTATAAAATCATGTTAGAGAATATTTTAAAAAATATTTTAGAAGGAATTTTTAAAATTATCAAAAAAATACAATTGAGTCACCTATACAATTTTTTTTTCATTCTCATCAAAAATGAAAACAAAATTTTATACCAAAAAATCTTTAGTTTTAGTTTTTTAAATTTTTTAAAAATATTTTCAGATTACATAACTCATTGTTGGATATCAATATATTGGATATTGATATTAGGATTGTAATAATTAGCTTCAGATGGCTAAACTTACAAGAGGGGGTGAATTGTAAGTTAAAAAAATTGTTTAAAGCTTAAACAACACAATCCAAAAAACCTATTTAAGGTAAGTTTTATCAGTTAGAGTTTGTCTATTTATCAGATTATCTTAATTAGATTGATTCTGAAAATATCAGAGTATATAGATCATAATCACATCAAATTGTACCAGATTCTCAGTAGATCTGATTAATAGTATTTATTGTATTCAAGCTTATTATGATAATATAATCCTAAACATGTGCAATAGAATATAAAACTTGTAGTCAATAAGTAATACAATAACTATCAATATTATGATAATACAATCCTAAACATGCACAAGAGAATATAAAACTTGCAGTCAATAAGTAATATAATAACTAACAAATGTAAGAATGGCTTAAAAGTTATTTAAAAGATAAACCTCTTATAACCTAAATAGAAAGGTATCCAATAAACTTGGCTAAAGGTATCCCTAGTTTTATACTTACAGGAGAGTCTTTCTTTCCTAACCAAGGAAATCCCTCGATATAATTATTGACTCCATCTTCCTATCCCTGAAATCCCTCGATACGAATATTAGATTCTCTGTCTTCTTAGCCCTAGAAGCCCTTGATATGATGGATCATATTATCTATCTCAATATCACCATTATCCCTTGATCCATAAATAGAATTCTCTATCTTCCTATCCTTAGAATCCCTTGATTGTAATCAAAATAATCAGATGCAGTTAATAATCACAAAAATTTCTTAAGGAGACAACCTAACAAGGTTTTCTTTAGAATGAATATCTCTAAATAAATAAAAAATATTAAGAGAATGAGGTTCACAATAAGTATTCTTCTAAAAATTCTAGATAGAATGTAATTTACTAGCTTCAAACTCTTCAAATGACCTTATATTTATCGATGAGCTTCCAATGATCACATTTTCGAGTTTGTTGCAACAACTTCAGAAAGCTGGCATTTGACACCTCATCATAACTGAATGTTCGACATTGTTTTGGTTAACACCATTACATAATTAAAGATTTCATTATATTAGAAACACGTCTTTCGTATTCTGATTATAAACATAGGTTATTCTAAATAACTTCCTTATGAATGTCATTATGATAACCTTTATGAGTATCAATTTTATTTTTATCAATACCGGTATCAGCCCGATTATCAAGACTTTTTTCAGCATGAGAGACATAACTAAAGTCTAATTTATGGTTTGATAAAGGTGAGTCTGATTTACAAAACACAAACTTATTACAATGATCATAATAAAAAATGTAAATTTTATTTTCACAAAACTTTATAACTTTTTCTATGTATGGTAAAAACTAATGTTTTCTATAAAAACATTCTAAAACACTTTTGGACATAAAAAGTTAGTAAATATGTTTTAAGAATGTGTTTGTGATTTCCAAAACAAAAGGAATAGAAAAGTGATAAGTAAAACTTCTGACTCAACAATCTCCCCCTTTTTTGGAAATCACAAACCCAAACCTTAAATGAAAAAATAAATTTAGAAACTTATAGTCCTTATTCTTGGAAAACACTTCAAATTCAGAATTATAATTTGATACTTAACTTCCCCTGAGTTTATAAGTCTTCTAAATATGATTATGAGTATGACAGAGTAATATAATAGTTCTTTCTTTAAGAAAACTTCTACCCCTTATAAATATATCTCCCCTAAGGATCATATTCTCCCCTTTGTATAACAACTTATCTTTGCAAAAAGAAATTTCCCCATTTAATACTTTCTCCCCCTTTCTATAAATGTTATTAAAAATATCTCCCCCCTTGTGATTTTCAAAAATAACTGGGGAATTAGTACAATGTACCTAAAAAGTTAGTGAATAAAAAAATGTATGAAACAATACAATGAATTAACTAATCATCCATAAAAATATGAAAGAACATTCAACCAATCGATATTGGAAAAACATTCAGACAATCGCATTTGGATGAAAAAGTAATTCATTCATAAACACGTGATTCAAATGTTTTAGAAAATAAAAAATACAACAAGAGTTCAAAAAGAAAATTAATCTTTCTTCATTAATGTTTTGAAAAAAAATCATCTTCTTAAACTCTTTGTGATCCTTCTCCATCTTCTCCACTTTGTCTTCCACAATCCAATCTTTGGCTTTCAACCTTTTCATTTCTTCGAAAATTTCTATGTTATGTTCCCTGAGTACAAAAATTTCATCTTCACAAAAACTTAATCTAGTCATTTCTAAATTTATGTCTTGGATCTTGATTTTTAAGGTATTGACTTCTTTAGTCTGATCATCAGTTCTTCCTCAATATGATTCAAAGATTCAATCAACACTTCTATTGAGTTCAATTTATGAGTAAGATTATCTTGGATAAGCTGGATTTTTGCTTCAAGTCTTGGAAAATAAGGGATAATACCTTATAAACTTTTATAAGGTTGAACAATGTATCCAAAACCCTTTTGTGCAATTGTTCCAGCATAGTCTGATAGCTCTGGATCAGGCTAAGTAGGCTTTGTCTGATTGGTGCCAACATTAACTATTTTTCCCTTCTTCTTATCCATGTTTAATATTTCTTTATCAGCTTTGTCTTATTTGTTTGAAACAACTATATCATCAGTTATATCCATGATCTCCACATAATCTATGTCTAATTTTTTAGAAGGTTTAGTATTTTAATTTTAATCTTCCTGATATTTTTTAGATAATGACTTTACTTCTTCTGCTGATGAGGATTCTTCTTCTGAGATTTCTGACTTCTCATCTTTATCAACTTTTGAGGGAAAACTTGAGAATGAAATTTATTATGATAAACATAATTGGATTACTCATAATATAATAGAAGCAATTTTAGTTTGTAACCACTTTAAAATAAAATTGAACTTTATAAATTAATGAAACAAAAATACAATTTTCAATAAAAATAATTATTTTTCACTATTCACTAGAAAATCAATATTTTACTAACCACCCTAAGATAATTTTCATATTATGTTTTAAAAAATTATATCCTTTTCATCAAATGAAATTTCTTAAAGTTCTATAAATTAATTATAATATTCAATCACAAAAAGTTATAAAACCCATTTGTGAAGAAAATGTATTTTTGAAGAATATAACGACTTTAATAAAAATTGTGTTATTATTTATTAAGAATTAATTAATAAATTTGTATTGAGTAATTCCTTTATATATATTTCAAAATTTGGTTAATTCTATTCATACCCATCAATTCAACAACTAGGTAATAATTGTCACATAATAATATTTCAATAGTACAACACAGATTGTTTAATCAGGGTGTTACATGTAAAGAAAACTATCAAAGAAATAAAATTTATTTGTATTGAGGTGTTAAAATTATTTTCATTATCACATTTTATACATATCTCCAAAAAAAATGTGTCCTCGGACAGAAGAGGGGGAGAGAGAATGAGCATGATTCCTTACACATCAGTTATAAGATTTATCTTGTATGTCATGTTATATACTATGATTAATGTTGCTTAAACCTTGAGCATTGTAATGACTAGAAAATTATGTAATATAATAAATCTTATTTTATATTGACTATTTTATTATGATCACACAAAAATACTAATACATTTCATAAGAACATTACACATTATGCATAAATATACATACATGTGGGATAGTTTTGGTTTCTTTTATATTATTTAATGGTGTTATTTTTGGATGATTTATCTTATAATATGATCCTATATACATTATAGAGGGTAATTCCTCTCATAAATAGTATTTTTATACCCTCGGTGCTAGTCTCCAACCCAGAACCTACTAGAGGTGGGACTCGAGGGTCATTATCTCTCTCCCCTCATTGTGGCATCTTTGGAGGGAGGGGCATAACATGAATACTATCCTAAAGTTTTTGAGCCGCACTAAGGATATGTTTTAGGTTTATGAAGAATATGAGGAACAAGTCATTAGGGGATCCACATATGCTAGCTTCTAGATATACTAGAATGATTTGAAATCATAGTCATGATATGTATTTTGCCTTGATGGAGGATCTATGAGATAAAAGAGTTATAAGAAACCAGTGGTCATTAAACCTATAGTAGAGTATGATTATGTTATATATTATGATGTATATAAACAAGCAATTTGGATACACAACTTTGCACAATATCTTGATATGGTGCCTAACAGTAAAATTTTTATCACACTATATTAGGATAATACCACAGTGGTGGTTCTAGCCAAGGAGTCGAGGTCACATCAATAGAGGAAACATATACATCGAAAGTATCATCTCTTGAGGGAGTTTTATCAAAGAGTAGATGCCACAGTAAGAAGATTTTCCACAAAAAAGAATGTGGTGGGGTTGTTGACTAAATTATTATCTCAATTGAAGCATGAATATCATGTAAGAGTTTGCATTTAAAAGTTGTTATTAGTTGGTGATAGTGAAAGTGGGAGTCTGTTGGAGTTGATTCCCTAGAACCAACTTACTTTACACTTTTTATTACCTATATATTCAAATACTATAATATTAATAAATATCTTATCACATTATGGGTGTTCTTCTGCATAACATTGATGTGATAATGTTTTTAATGTATTTGTCCCATTGAAAGGTTATAGTAATTCTCCATTGTAATGAAAACCTTTAAATATTATGAAAATATTCTTAAACATACATCCATTGTTCTAGATAAAATCTACATGATGGGACACAAATGACGTTTTAACTATCAGGTGTTGGATGCTCGTAAGCGGGTGGGGCTTCTTCCCATAAATTTTAATCTCCAAGAAGGGGGTTATGAAGGTAGATTCACCAATAAAAATTCCATATTTTATATGTGTCATTGGATATTCCTATATGAAAACATGTGTATGGGTCCTTAGAATTGATATTGTTATTAATGTATATCATAAATCAAGTACTTTGATATATTTTTGAAGACCATAACGACATATACCCACAATGAAGTTAGATTCATTAGGTGCATCATAAGTGGCATGACATTGATTGAATAAGTCAAAAAAGTATTTGTCTTGTTTGAGTTAATATAAGTATATATCTTAGGATATTTGATTGAAATTAAACTACCTAATTAAGTTCATGGCCAGGGCGGTTTATAAAGAATTTTATTTTAGACAGTCAAAGAAATATATATCAAACATATAGGTTGGTGACACAAGTATGCAATTCGTTTGATGAAATATTAAGAAAAATAGATTCTATAATGCGGTAAGTGTTCATATGAGGCTGTTTTAATTGCAACATTAACTTCTTTCTTTATGGTCACCTTAATGTGTTACTAGATGTTAATCTTGGAATTTAAGACGGTTTGCTTAATACCACTGAGAAAACGACCTATAAGGTCACTCACTAATTGTATCCAAAATCTTAGATTAAATTTTATTTGAATTTAATATTTATAATGAATATTATTCTCAAGATTGAGGAATAATAATTATTCAGTTTATGTTGATCACGTGGATTCAATCACCTTATTTGAGTTTAGAATATATATGATTTGAATATTAAATAAATATTTATCCACTAGTTATTAAATATAATATTTATTTATATATTTAATGAATAATATAATGATATTTATTTATCTAAATAATTATTTATTATTTTAGGTTCAATAAATGTTGAGGAGGATTGACAGGCTGAGTTAATGGTCCAATGAAATGATATAGATTATTTAATATCATTTAAATAAATATAATTTATTTATTTAATAAATGATATTAAAATATACATGAGTTGGCACATGTCATGAAATATAATAATAATAATAATAATAATTTATTATTTGATTTGAGGTTTACTTAGAATAAGCAATATGATAATGGATCTATGTGAAAAAACTAATTTTTTAACCATAAGTATATAATCTCAATTATATCATTTCTAGGGTTATATGAATAATAGTTCATGTCATATTATCTCTAGATAATTCTCTAAGACTGAATATAATTTCTCAAAAATGCTCTCAAGAACAAGAGGAAATCTTCCTCCTCCCTTTCAAGATTGAGATAACATGAGAAAGAATTCTTCAAGCTCTGATGAATTATTTATGTGATCAATTAAAAATGATTCTATGCATTTGATACCACTATGATAGTGCTTGAAGTTCCAATGATGACGTTCTGTGATACATGGAGCACATGTGGATATCGCTAGAGGAATTCTGTTTTGGATTATTCACCACAATGACGGTACAAAATCAGCTACTAATTTGATCATTAATAATGAAAGAATTATCAATTTGGGGTAATTATTATTATAAATTAATCATAAATTAAATGTGAAAAGATCCTCCCTAATAATATTTTGGGTTTTCATTCATCCAGTTATTCAGATTTATCCGAAGAAATTGATAAAAACTTTGTTGGGAATGAGCTCAAATGCTTCCATTGCACCCCTAAACCTTCAAAAATCACATTAAATTTGGTTATGTCATTTCAATAAACATAGTGATATCTTTAACAAAGGTTCACTAGGCCCAAGGATCCACTTTTTATGCTGTAAGATTAGATTTCACAATATTTCTCTTTTATAACTCTTTTTATTCCAAGTTTTGGAAATTTGAGGTGGGTGTTAGAGTATTTATCATAGTTAGATATTTAATATATTATTCAATGGTCAATGGTTTTTATAGGTTAATATTTTGACTTAAATCTATGATCTGGATTGTATATTTATTTTTTTCATCTGTAAAATATAATAAATCAACCTCACATTGAGATACGGATTTTGGATACTCTTATTCTATAAATTTAATAAAAATTAATTTAATTGGGGATCTCAGGGGTATAACCTAGTGGTTACTTCTTTGTGGGGTCTTGAGGAGGTCTCAGGGGTGTAATGGAATGCAATGACTTATCAAGTTAACTTTTTTTATTTGGAAGATTTTTTTATGGGTTATGATGACAAGTAGTGGTTAAACCCCCTTTTTACCATCCAAATCAAATGGTTAATGATGGAATGGTCTGTAAAATATATTTTTTTATAAAAATATATATAATTATAACTAAGAAAAATAAAATGAATAAAAAAATTTAAAAAAAATAAAAAATTATGAATGAAGGAAAATTTTATTTTGTTTATTTTATAAATAATGATCTCACAAAACAATTTCATTCCATTACAATGCTCCCAAATACTGAAACATTGATTTTATTTTCATTACATCCTATTCTATTGATGATCACTTCATTACATCCTATGATAACTCATGTAATACTAGTACCTAAACTCATTGAGTTTTTAATTCAATACACTATCATCATAAAAAATCTATTAACCCACTCAACACATATTCCATGATAAGCACTTTAATTTACACGATGTTGATATTTGAAATGATCATACCAAGTAATATTATTCATCCTAGAATTATCACATATTTGATAACATACTTGTGATCATGTAGACAATTTTCACAGTGAAAACGAAAGATTGGAATTGTGGGATGAGAAATGCAATTAAAGCCTTATTTAACATAACCTCCTGCTCACTGTTCTTCATATTTAGGTTATCAAACCTTATCTTCCCTTGGACAACCCTTCATGTTTTTGGACTCTCATATTGACACACATTTCTAATGGATCTCCCCTCATACACAATAGGACAATACCCACTGTTGGAATATTGTAGAACAATGATAACTAGGAAGTGGGTTCAATCACACTACATATCATCTCACTCCCTAATTCAATCGACTTTATTCAATAATGGGCCAACTAAGACTAGGAAATTTTGCATATATCTTCATAATCAATAGCGTCTAGAACCTACCCCTCATAAATACCCCTCTAAATCCTCACCTTCAAAGAGAAACTCTTTGTGGACACCACAAGAATCCTTATAATAGACCCATGGTAGGCCCCATTCACCACCCTCACAAGGCCTCTGATATGAGGGATCAACATCTCTTTCTCCACCTAGTCCAACCACACCACATGATTCTTCTCCAACATCTCAACCTCTACCACGTATTGATCCACCACCTTCCTCACCCACCCCTTCTTCTTGTAGTACCCCTTCTAAGCTAGTTCCTTGCTTATCACCTTCACCTTGATCCCCTCACACACCTTATAATCCTTCTGATTGCTCATCTCCTTTTCCTTCTCCTTCCCTCTTATCAATTCGTTGAGTGCCTAATTCCCACCATTTCCATTACTCTTCCCCAACCCACCACTTCCATTCCTCTCCACCCTGAAGCTTTCCAATAACAAGTTTGAACACTCGCCCTTGGTCTTGGATGATGATGAACCGAGCAAAAATGCAACCTTTCCATCATTATTGATCTTTTCTGAATGCTCATTCTGATATGGCCTAGTAGTGGCGGTGATTAATTTTTCAACATTCTCTATATGCCTCAAGATCTCCCTTTCTAGCTTCTCCTCCTCCAGCATGTCCACCCTGTACTGGTTGTGCTTCATCCTCTCCTTGAAAAGGGTCTCAGAGTCCCAATCAATATATGTTATGAACTAGCATTTTAGTGTCTCCTCGACCTTACACTTCCCAATCCAAACCATGCACTTCACAGAATCCGTTATTGTGTCCCACTTCATGTAGTTCACATGGATGTGGTGACGGTCAACACTATACTCATTGTACATGACAGTGGTGGTGATGTGACTGCAGTGGTGGCTACACTTCATGTTCTCAAGGAATAATGCCACAAACTCTTATAAGTAGCCATCGATGATGCGGTTTGGGTTTTATCCAAACACCTCCATCTTCCACTACTAGCTCTCGCTCATGAAGTGTCACTTGAACCTATTCTCATCTCAACACCAGTTCTGGAACATCTGACAATACCGCCAGAGTTTTTGTATCCCCTTGTATTTGATACGATTTTCAATGGATTTCAGGGTGATTAACTCATTCTTTCCCATTATAAAATCTTAACATGAAATTCAAGTATCACAAGTTAGTAGAAAAAAAATAAATTTCATTTTAATAATCAAAGAAAAAAATTATGAGTGAATTTTGTAACTAATATAATCATAACTTTACTGAAACATTAATCTAGTAGAAAATAATAACTCTCATGCACCATCACCAAAACAAGATGGAATCTCTAAAGGTTTCCAGTCACACCTAGAGCCCTGATCATAATTTATGACTACCAATGGAAAAAATAATGATGATCATTTTAAAATGCATAAATTTTGAAAAGTAATCAATTAATTTTAGAACCAAATTATTGTTATTTTTCAATGAGAACCAATTCTTATAGTAAATATTAACTAAATATAAAAAATAAAATGGAACCTTCCAGAATCATCACAAATATAAAAAGTTTAGATGCAATGAAAATATTTTTTATAGAGAGTAAATTTTAGTGATCACACAAGAGTAGTTGTAAAAGAAATTTATGGCCAATCATAACCTTACATATTTAACACACTTGTTCCATCAATTTTATTAAATTAAAGTTAATTTTGGGAAAATAAGGCAAACTTATGCCATCCACTTAGTGGGTATTCCCCCCCAATGCTTTATAACATCCCTTCAACTTAAACCCAATAAGAATACACCACCAATTTTCATTCTAAAATCAATAAGATGATTCATTGGATCATATTTTAAAACATGTGGTAGGAAACACACTTTATTTCCTTCTAAGCTCATGAAAAATTAATAATAACATCATTTAATAACACATGATTCATCCATGTCAATATTGAATTATAAATAGAAAATAATGGTATAATAGATTGTGTAAGAAGATTCATACCTATAAATGGATTGTAGAAGCCTGAATTGAATAAGATATTAAGAAAACTCTGATGAACACCACCCAATATTCTTCAAACTGAGTTGAGAAGACAAAGAACTTCACTGAGGTATTTTATGCACCCTCTTTTTTTCTTGGAATGCATTCAATATTGGATCATTGATGTCAGATCAGATAGTGGGATGGTGTGTCTGAGATCTAATGATTCCATAGAATTGTGATGGAGAGTAAAAAAAACATTGTGAAAATGGATACCTAGAAATGGAAAAGTGAGTGGGGTTTAGGAAGGGGGTATTAGAGATTGGGAATTTGGGTGAGTGCTGGAGAAACCGATAATCAGATAGGTAATGTTTGTTATATAGAGATGGAAAAAATAAATGTTATTTGATTACATATAATGATAGTATAGTGAATAGGTTTGAAAATTATAATTATACAAAATAAATATAATTATTTAAAAATATTTTTATTATTACAATAAATATAAATAAAATTGCAATTATTATACTTTTAATTACATTTTTTATTATAATATATTTATAATTTTAATAATTTCAACTTCAATTAAGACTAACTATAGTTAAACTTTATGTTCATGTATATTTTTCTTCTCATGGTATAGGTAAGGGAAAAGGCACTATGGTATGCTTATGTATGAGTAGTTGGGCGAGAATATGAGAATTCGGCTTGGGGGAAGCTCTAAGAATCATTTTGGAAGACCACATGTCTCCATTTTATAGGCTTATTTTAGTTTAGTTTTTCATATGGAGACTCATTGAGTGAAATTGAATTTTCTTTTTTATGCCTGTATAAAAATACATGAATATTTTATGGTTTGAGATATTCATTAGTTATGATGGTTCGATTAATTTTTCACTGCTTTATTCTTTATAAGGTGATTTTTATTATGATCAACGAGCACACATGGGGCTATACGGGTCTCCTCCATGGTGTCATGATTGTGTCGGAACAAAATGTTACAATATGGAACCATCCGTTTTCTTATATTTGATTTTGATATTTGGAAATATTGGTAGAAATGAGAAATAGTGATCAAAACTTGATAAGTAAACATTTGTCTAACCAACACACTTATAGTGGAAGTCCAAGTTACCAAGCAGTATGGAATAAGATTTATATTCAATGTATTATTGTTTCGTTGATTTTTTTAGGCTCTAGAATATATGTTTTTTTTAACTTATACATCGTTAATGGACTTTACCACCACTATAACCATTTTATGATTTTTAGATTCTTCTATAAGTTTTAAATGGTATTACAAATAAAACTCCTTAATGAAAACTTATTTTAATGTGATTCTTTCATTTTTTTTATTCTTCAAAATATATGAATTTATTAAAAAATTAATATTTCTAATGAATTGGTATATTATTAATTTTGTGCATTAAAATTATATTGAAACATTAACTTTATTGCGATCATCATTCATTGTACATTATATATCTATTAAATATTCATATTATTTGTATCATGGATATGCTTATTTCCCAAATCATATACCATTTCTACAAATAGTGTTTTACTATGAAAGTTATTTGATTGTATGGGGAAATATCAATATTGCATATCCATTACTCAGTATAGATATTTTTTTATAAGACACATTGTTTGTGAATTTAATTAATCATTCAATATATGAGGAATGAATTGGAAAAGAAGTGATGGGTAAGGTTATAGATATCCCCCCAGTGCATTAACATGTCTCATGAGACAAATCAGTTGGATAGACATATTAAATGGGTTTTTGGTATATACCTACCCATTTATTAAACTATTTTGGCATAAGGATTTAACGGTAAAGATATCTTGATGTCTGAGATCGTGGTGTCAAACATTGAGCATTTCATTCACTGAGAATTTAGTTATTATTATCCATGATATTTATACATTGTTATTATCCATGAATGCATTTCATTCTCAAGTTATTGATTAAATGACATGTTTTTTTTCTAGTTATTTACCTTTCCATGTTGATTATGTATTATTATCTTGTGATAGATTCCATTACATGTAACCTTTACTGATCATTTGAGCTCACCCTTATTTTGTTTTCCTTCCTTAGGATATGAAGAAGGAATCTTTTAATAAGTTAAAGGATGAAAATTGTTTATTATTACTATGTTTTATATTTTTTTAATGTAAAAAATGGGAATCATGTATGTATTTAGTTCTTCAGGAATATTAAATTGTATCCCCAAACATTTTTATTCTTACTCAAGATGCCCTCAGTTTTTTTATTAACAGAAACATATTTAAGGGAGATATTCTTCCATACCAAAGCAGGATGAGCTCCCATTGCATCTCCCACATCATGTTTGCCGACAACATGATCATATTTATGAATGCCAACAAAAATCGGTTTGAGGCATGAATAGGGTCCTTGGTGAGTACTACCATTGGAGTGGCCAGATCATCAATAGGGAAAATAGTAGCCTCTATATCTCAAATAGATTCTTGGATAGACGAGTTAACTCCTTGTGCAATAGCATGGACATGGAGAGAGGAAGCTTTCCAATGGAGTTTTTAGGCATTCCAATGTCTTTAGGAAGGCTTCGTAATCTTCACTTTGACCAAATCATGAGAAGGATCACGAGCCGAGTTATGAATTGGAAAAACCATTTCTTATCTTTTAGAGGCAGGATAATGTTGGTTAATAGTGTCCTCATGTCCATTCTCATTCATGATCTTGCAGCTATAAAAATTCAAAAGGGGTTATTAATAATATTTATAGGATTTTGGAAGGTTTTATTTGGGATGCACACTCAGAAGGTAAGCGACACTGGGTTTCCTAGGTCAAGATGGAAATACCGATTTAGGAAGGGGGAATCAACATGAAGAACCTCTTTAACACTTTCCATTACATGCATGCAAAGATATCATGTGAGGATTTATAGTAGTGCACTATATGGGAAAAGGTTATGTCTACTAGATGTAGAGGTGATGCAGAGGTGATGAGTGGGCATGATTCTCCTTTATGTTTAATGATTTTTCCTCACATCTCTGCCCTATAGCCTCTAATTCGTTGGATAATGGAGAAAGGTGACATACTATTTTGGCACCATAACTGGGTAGGTTCAAAGATTGGTTTCCTGGGTTTTCCATCTCTAGGAATCTCTTTTAGAGAGGCTAGCATGTACCCACTGTTTACCAAGGCTGTTCTGGATAAAGACTAGCAAGATATTTTGGACCTCATTAACATGAACACTAAACCTAAAAAATGTGTATTTATGACCCCAAATTCGATGGCATTCTCTGTGAGGGACTTTTGAAGGGATACGATCACCCGAGAACATTTTTATAGATGGAGAAAAACTCTATGGTTCAATATGATCCCTACAAAGTATAATTTCCTAAATTGGAGAATAAGGAACCATACAGTGCCTACCGATGACAATATTAAAAGAACTGGCATTTACCTAGCCTCTAGGTGCACATTATGTAAGGATCCTTGGGAGGAGAGTTTGAACCATTTATTATTAGATGGTGATTAGGCACGAGCTATATGGGGATTCTTTGGTGAGTTTACTACTTTCTCATCTTAGAAGTTTCTTAGTGCATCCTTTCTAGAGAGTTCGTTTTATGGTGTGGGATATTCAAGTCCTGAAAAGTTGGCATGGGTTGTTGTGATGAATACTAATTGCTGGTGTATTTGGAAAGCCACATGGGAGTCTCTTATCTTTAGAACAAGGAACTTACTCATCGACATGGTTATGTTATTTAAGAACTGGCATGATGCCTGTATTCTAAGACTGCTGCAGGTGAGTAGTCCTCCTGACCAATCCATTTGTAATGACTCCTAGGGCCACTAGGTTCGTCGGCGTCCTCCCTTTATGGGCCTCAAGTTAAACACAGATGACTCTTATAATTTAGGTCACATGTGTGGGGGGGGGGGTAGGGACACCAGGGGTTATATGATTCTAGACTTTAAAATTCATTTCAGTTGTAGACACTCCCTTTATGAGGAAGCTAAGAATATGCTCATTGTTTTAAGTTTATCCAGTCAAAAGAATTTAGCTCTCACAGAAGTGGAAATAGAGTCCATAATTTTATACAACTCTCTCTATGGAAAAATAACTATCCCATGGAAATCTCATATATTTTTAAAAAGTTCATAATCCTTATCAACAACAATATCAATGTTTTTTACACCTATCATGAGGGAAATAAGGTCATGAACTATCTTGCATCCATGGCGTACCAAGGACCCTATGTCACCTGATTCTCATGAATGAACTTCTTAAGGCCTGAGGGGGAGAACCTTGTAAGAGGGGATTCCATCATACTGAACTATTTTAGGCCTCCCTAGTTTTGTGTTGTGTTTTTTTCTCTATTTTTTTTCATATTTCTTCAAATAAATAAATGTTGATGAGATGCAATCGCTTGTAACTTATGCTAATGTATTAAAGTAGCCACCGACATTGGGTTACTGGAGTTAGAGTCTTTATAACTTTGATCATGGTTACAACATCTCAAAAATTTTATTCATTATATAGATATCATATATGTTCATTATATTCATATTTAAAATCATCCACAAAAGTTAAATTAGATAAATGAATTACACCATTCATGGAGATGGTAGGTCGCACATACACATGAATGTTGTTTTCACTTTTTGATAGATGGAATAAAAGAAAGTTAAATAATAATTCTCCTTCCTAGAAGAATTATTATATCATATATATCATATATATTAATTAAATATATCTTTATTACTATCCAATTAAATTATAAATGAAAAACAAATCACAACACGTACGCACAAGCAACATTATCGTTTTCCAACGGATGGGAAGAAGGTGGATAATGGTTGTTAAATAATCATAATAAAAAATTAGTATATTTAAGATACTTAATTCATTATTTTATAATGTATAAACAATATTTAGAGAAGGTATAATAAGAAATAAGATTGAAAATGCCCGGTTAAGAGTTATAACAATTCATTGAGAAACCTTCTTTGGATTACACCTTAAGCCTTGAAAGGATGATCTTTTGGAAAGACCAGAAGATCTAGGTTGTGTTTAAGAAAGATAGGATAATATTATGGTATTTATTGACCAATATATAAGGCTAAAACATTATGAATAATAAAGGAGAGGAGTTTCTCTTTATAAGTGAGGGGGATGCACTCCTGAAATTACTTAAAGTGTTAAATTGATATAAATTAATTTTTATGGAAAAATGGATCCAAAAAAATATAATTATAAAATAATTTTATTATTATTATAAATCCTCTCATTCAATAAAATTTGAACAAGGTTTGGTTATGTTTTTACCATTATCTCTTAGTTTTAACCCTCATTAACCCTTTTGACAATTATCGTAATATCAGAGTTTTCTACTCTTTAAGGGGAAAAATGTCTTTTAAATAGACCATGGTTGATATTCTCAATAACATATCATTTATTTGGATTAATATAGTTTTTTTTATTAATTTTAAATCATTTAATAGAATATTTTTTATTATAAAATATCATTAATGTCATTTTTAGAACTATTCATTTAATTTGACTTTGAAAACAACATGACTGCAAATAAATTTGGATATAAACCTATTACACACACCTAATATGTTACGTTTTTCTATAAAATTCATCAAAACTATAAATTACTCAAAAAAATTACTTTTAGAGATTTTAAAACCATTTACTTAACTTTTATACTACTTGCACAAGCATTGTGTCGGTGTTGCGTAAGTATTTAAACTAAATATTTCATCACTAAAAATTAAAAATAAATTACCATGATAAAAATAATTCATATTTAAAATAATCATTTATAATTGAACATATTTTTTTTTATCCCGATAAAAAAATATTTTATATATTAAAAGTAAGGAAGTGGAATTTTTGACTTTATCTTTTTCTAACATTATAAAAGTCAAAATCAAAGTTAAAAGACAATTTTTTTACTATAGTTACTATTTATATTGAAAAAAAATAAAAGGGGACTATTTAAAAAAAATATATAAAATAATTACAAATATACAATCTATTTTCCAAGATTTGATTTCTAGAAGTGACAAAAATTAATTTAAGATAAAAACACAAAACGCAATGAAAAACAATTTTTCATAAAAATGCCTTTTTAAGTATAAAAATATTTTTATACCAAATTAAACCATTAAATTGATTCTAATAAACTTAATTAGATTATTTATAGCATAATATAACTAATGTTACTTTGAACCCATTTTAAAATAAAATAGAACTTTTTAAATTCTTGAAACAAAAATACAGTTTTTAATAAAAATCAGTATTTTTCACTATTCATTAGAAAATAAATCTTTTTAGAAAAATCCAAAAATTCCACCCTAAGATAATTTTGATGTGATAGTTTCAAAATATATATAATTTTTATCAAATTAAGTTTTTAAAAGTTCCAAAAATTAATTATAATATTCACTCCCAAAAGTAATAAAACCCATTTTTGAAGAAAATCTATTTTTAGAGAATAAAATGACTTTGATAAAAATTGAGTGATTATTTACTAATAATTAATTAATAAATTTTTATTGAGTAAGATCATTATATATATTTCATAATGTTCTTAATAGGATTCCTACCTGTAAATTTAAGGGCTAGGTGATAACTATCACATAAAAATATTCTAATAGTATAACGTGGTTTGTTTAAACTTGGTGTTACGTGTAAAGAAAACTATCAAAGAAATAAAATTTATTTATAAATAAATATATCATAAAATCTCAGGTGTTATAATTATTGTCATTGTAACATGGTATGCATATCTCAAAGAAAATGTGTCCTCAGACAGAAGATGGGGGAGAGAGAATGAGCATGATTCCTTACACACCAGTGATAGGATTTGTCATTTATATCATATTATATACTATTATTGATGTTTCTTATTCCTTTAGCATTATAATGACCTAATTGTTTTTAATATAATAAATCTTATTTTATAATTACTATTTTATTATGAGCACATAAAAAGACTATCACATTTTATAAGAACATTACACATCATGTGTAAATATAGACTAGTACAACGAGGGATAGTAGAAGGATATAGACTTGGAAGAATAGTACATTAACTATAAAAAACTCCATAGTATTTAATTCCCCCAAGAATATCTCCCCTGCCATAAATATCATAAAAAGAAATAGAATTGTTAGAAAAATATTTGACATTATCAAAGGATGTGTAAGAAACTTTGTAAGTGAAATAGTGAATGATAAAGAGAGAATGATGACCTATATACAGGGAAATTGGTCATTCAAAATGAGTAAAATTGGCCAATATGGACAATGGTCATTATAACCATTAACCGATAAGACAGATGGTCATTATTATTGTTGGTTATGTAGACGCATTTAAGTGACTATTGAGATTATTTAATGATGTAATCAAAATTGTATATTTTGCTAAAAATATGTTTTATAGAAAATTTAGATGTTTTAGATAAAATTTATTTTCATTAAATAATCTTATAAAATATTTTTTACAAAATATTATATTTTAATGAATTCCTAAGTAAATTTTATAATAAACAAATAGTTTACTATGTCATAAGAACTGTTAATTTTCAATAAATAAGTATTTTTATTTAAAAGTAAAAATTATAATAATTTTTATAATTATATTAATAAATAAATATAATTTTTTAATTCATCATATTTATATTATCTTAGGATTAATTTATTATAATTTTTAATTTTTTTTTGGGTTAGAAAGTGAAAATAATGTTTTTTACAAAATACAATAACCATTTTGATATAATTCAGATATGATCATGATTTAAAATTTATTAATCCATATTATTGTTAAAAAATTATTTTAGAAATAACATAATACATAATTTATTACATTTATAAACACATTCATGGCATTTTAAAAACCACAATTTTATCTTTTCTAAAAATAATGTTTTTACAAGTTATACAAGTATCATATTAAAATTAACTTTTATAACATTTATAAATTGAATTAGGTACAATGGATTAAATATTTGGAATTATAAGGTTCAAATTAGGTAATAAGGTCATTTTCATTTTTAGGCACAAAAAAAATTTACCGTGGTAAAAGAGTTGCTGTGTATAGGTAAAATAATGTAAAAGGTTAAAATTAAAAGGTAAAGACTTAAGCAAACTAAAAATGAAATAATTAAATGGGTATTTAAGGTTTCATAACATCCTTAACTAAACATTACAAAATTAATTATCAACAAAATTCTTTGAAATTAATCCCACCTAAAAGTGGTTAGCTTTAAATATAAATAATCATTATTTAATCACTTAAAATCACTTCTCAAGTATAAATACCCCCCATTCCCTCATCAATCTCCAAAAAATCCATTGATCATATATATTCTCTAAATTACCCACTCAATAGTATCTCTAATGTGTTTTTAATGTTATAAGGAGCCTCTCTCTAGCTTTAAGAAGCATCATCCCAAGGTAAGGGATTTATTCCTCCACTTTTTCAATTCAAGTACTTATTTCGTATATGTCTTTTTATTCCCAATTTACTATGTTTTCAAGTGTTTATAAACACCCATTTTATTTTATATATGATGTTTTTAATGATAAGTTTCTTTTCCCTCTCATTAAACCCATTACAAAACCCATTTTGTATACCCATTACATTGCAAAAATAAACCCTCGATTTTCCAAGCTATATTTTCATGCCATGAATACCCAACCATGTTTTCATTCAAGGGTATTAATTATAATTTATCTTTAAAAAATTTATTGGGGATATCCATGTAGGAAACCCACATTCCCTACTCGTTGGTTATAAATGATATGAACTTCTAATTTTTGATCAATGTGGCACACATAATATTAGACATATGAAAGGTGTGCCCTGATAGCACTAAAATACATTTGTTAAAGAATTAATCTCCAGAGATGAAATGTCCATGATGCCTTAGAATCATTCCTCGGTAATTTTTTTGATACCTTGGTCAAAATCCTTGGTAATATGTGTTAAGACACCTTAGTAGATGAGTTACGGTGATATGCTTATGAATGTATTAATGTTTATGTTGTTACTATTGGAGTTGGTGTCGTAGGACTAACTATTTGTACTTTGATTACATGAATATACAATGTATTGAATATTAATAAAACTTCTTATTATATATTGTTTTTTTTCTGCATAAATCTAATGTAATAATTTCCTAAAGTATATGTCACATTGATAAGGTCACAATAGTTCCCCTCTATGATGAGAACCTTGATGTGCTATGATGATATTCTCAAATAATGTTTTGTAGTTGGATAACATACTATGATGGGACACATAATACATAGACTGTCAAACATGAGTACTCATAAGCAGATGAGGCTTATTCTCATGAAGTTCTCACTTGGAAATCTCCAAGACGAGAGATTATGAGAACATACCCGCCAATAGGAATTCCACATGTTTTTGGTGTCATCAGATATTCCTATCTACAAGCGTGTGTTATGATCCTTAGACTTTAAGATTATAATTAATGCATGTTATAACTCATGTACTTAGATGTATTTCATAAACCACGATGATAATTGTTCATGGCGAAGTTAGATACATTGGTTGCATCATGAGTGATGTGCCATTAATGAATAAGTTGAGGAAGGATTTTTCCCTTCCATCTTTATAGAAGCTTATATCCGGGCCCATTGATTAGAATAAAACCATCACATTAAATTCCATGTCCATGGGGTAATGATGATTTTATTTCAGATAATCAAATAAAGACATATCAAGCATATATATTGGTGACATAGATGTGAAAATGAATTTATGAGATATTGTGACAAATGGATTGTATTAAATAGTGAGCATTTGTATGTGGTTGTCGACGTTGCGACATTAATTTCTTTCTCTTGAGTGCCTTTAACAGTTACTAGACAGTAATCTTAGACTTTAATCAAGCCCGCTTAATGCCAATGAGAAATAATCCTAGAGAGTCACACACTAAGTGTTTCCATTGATCTCAATTAAATTTTATTTGAGTTTAATTAATAGAATAAATATTATTCTCAAGTTTGAGGAATAATTTTATTCATTTTATATTGATCAAATAAATTAAATAAATATTTATTCGCCATCTTGTGAATAAAATATTATTTTATTTATTGAATATTTTAATAAATATTTGTTCTTTAGATTGTTAATAAAATATTTATTTATGAATAAAATTTTTATTCGGCTATTCAATAAATGCTAGAGGAGTTCGAACGAACCAAGACAGATTCCAGTGACAAATATTAATTAACAAGACCATTACATAATATTTGTTATTGGGAAAGTTGGCATGCACCATAAAATAATAATTATATAATTATTATTATATAGCATGAGATTTATTAAAGTTAATAAATATTATTTAATGGTTGGTATGCAATTAAATAATATTTTCACTTAAATGTGAACTCTATAAATAGATGGCTATGTCTATTGTCTAGAGCTTATGGAACTGAGAATAGATAATTTTTATGAACAACAAATTATCTCTCAACTCCTCCTCTCTCTTTCTCAAGAAAGATAAGTACAAGAGAGATTTCTTCAAGGCTGAAGAACGAGTGATCAATAACAAAAAACACAAGACATTCAACTTGATGTGATAGGACCCATAGATGGAGTGGTGTTTCTCAGAGAGAATAGGAGCACATTTTCATCATCACTATAGGTATTCTATAATTATCCAAGTTTGATGTACATGGGAATTACATTACTTTTTCAGAATACTTAATACATTACACAAAAAGACACCCAAAGACCATATTAGTTTAGTTCCTTTGGAAACTTGGAACACATTCTTATAATTTACTGAAAGATCTTTAACATCACCCATAAAGAACTTCCCCTTTAGTTTTCCGACCTAAAACCATTCTTTGTATCTTGAGGAAAATAAAACATATGAAAAGGGTGAGATCAGATGCTCAGTAATAGTAAACAAGGAAAATATCAAACAAAAAATGAACATAAGACTGTAATAACATAAACATAACTTTTGAAAATCATACCATGTATAACATATATCAAAATCTTGAGTCATGGAATAAATCTTGGTAGTTCATGAGGCATAAATCATAAAGGAACATGAGCCATGAGAAAATAACATTATCTTAAAACATGGAGTTGTGGAAAACACATAAGCATAAAAAATAATTTCCGTATTAGCCAAGGATTATTTACCAGACCATCATTGTGGAAAAAGTCCTTTACTGAACTGAGTTCACTCCTCGTTCTAGCTCTCAGAAGGTAAGCGACACTAGGTTTTCTGGGCCAAGATGGAAAGACCGATTTAGGAAGGGGGCATCAATGTGAAGAACCTCTATAACACTTTAAATTACATGTATGCAAAGATATCATGTGAGGATTTAGAGGAGTGCACTATATGGGAAAAGGTTATGTCTACTAGATGGAGAGGTGATACAGAGGTGATGAGCAGGCATGCTTCTCCTTTATGTTTAATGATTTTTCATCACATCTCTACTCTATAGCCTCTAATTCGTTGGATCATGGGAAAAGGTGATATCCTATTTTGGCACTATAACTGGGTAGGTTCAAAGATTGGTTTCCTGGGTTTTCCATATCTAGGAATCTCTTTTAGGGAGGCTAGAATGCACCCGTTGTTTACTAGGGCTGTCTTGGATAAAGACTAGAAAGATCTTTTGGACCTCATTAACATGAACACTAAACCTAAAAAATGTGTATTTATGACCCCCAAATTTGAGGGCCTTCTCTGTGAGGGACTTTTGAAGGGATACAATCACTTGAGACCATTTTTATAGATAGAGAGAAACTCTATGGTTCAATATGATCCCTACAAAGTATAATTTCCTAAATTGGAGAATAAGGAACCATACAGTGCCTACCGATGACAATATTAAAAGAACTGGCATTTACCTAGCCTCTAGGTGCACGTGCTGTAAGGATCATTGGGAGGAGAGTTTGAACCATTTATTATTAGATGGTGATTGGGCACGAGCTATATGGGGATTCTTTGGTGATTTTACTACTTTCTCATCTCAGAATTTTCTTAGTTCATCCTTTCTAGAGAGTTAGTTTTATGGTGTGGGATATTCAAGTCTTGAAAAGTTGGCATGGGTTATTGTGCTAAATATTAACTACTAATGTATTTAGAAATCTATAAATAGGGCTTGCTATGAGAATTTTTTGGCAACATGGGATTCTATTATCTTTAGAATAAGGAACTTACTCATTGACATGGTTATACTATTTAAGAACTGGCATGACTCTTGCATTCTAAGATTGCTGCAGGTGAGTAGTCCTCCCGACCAATCCATTTGTAATGACTCTCAGGGCCACTAGGATTTTCAGCTTCCTCCCTTTACGAGCCTCAAGTTGAACACATATGACTCTTATAACTTAGGTCACATGCGAGGGGGGGGGGGGGGGCACTAGGGGTTCTGTGATTCTAGCCTTTAAAACTCATTTCAGTTGTGGACACTCCCTTTATAAGGAAGCTAAGGATATTCTCATTGTTTTAAGTTTATGCAGTCAATAGAATTTAGCTCTCACAGAAGTGGAAATAGAGTCCATAATTTTATACAACTCTCTCCATGGAAAAATAACTATCCCATGGTCAATCTCATATATTTTTAGAAAGTTCATAATCCTTATCAACAACAATATTAATGTTTTTTACACCTAGAATGAGGGAAACAAGGTCACGAACCATCTTGCATCCATGGCGTACCAAGGACCCTATGTCACCTGCTTCTCATGAATGAACTTCTTACAGCCTATTTTAGGCCGTAAGAGGGGATTCCCTCATACTGCACTATTTTAGGCCTCCCTAGTCTTGTGTTGTGTTTTTTTCTCTATTTGTTTTCATATTTCTTCAAATAAATAAATGATGATGAGATGCAATCCCTTGTAACTTATATTAATGTAATAAAGTAGCCACCGACTTTGGGTTACTGGAGTTAGGGTATTTATAACTTTGATCATGGTTACATATTCTCAAAAATTTTATTCATGATATAAATATTATATATGTTCATTATATTCATATTTAAAATTATCCACAAAAGTTAAATTAGATAAATGAATTACACCATTCATGGAGATGGTAGGTCGCACATACACATGAATGTTGTTTTCACTTTTTGATAGATGGAATGAAAGAAAGGTAAATAATAATTCACCTTCTTAGAATAATTATTATATCATATATATCATATATATTAATTAAATCTACCCTTATTACTATCCAGTTAAATTAGAAATGAAAAAAAAATCACAACACGTACGCACAAGTGACATTATCGTTTTCCAACGAATGGGAAGAAGGTGGATAATGGTTGTTAACTCATCATAATAAAAAAATAGTATATTTAAGATACTTAATTCATTATTTTATAATTTATAAACAATATTTAGAGAAGGTATAATAATAAATAATATTTAAAATGCCCGGTTAAGAGTTATAACAATTCATTTAGAAACCTTCTTTGGATTACACCTTAAGCCTTGAAAGGATGATCTTTTGGAAATACCAGAATCTCTAGGATGTGTTTAAGGAAGCTAGGATAATATTAGGGTATTTATTGACCAATATATAAGGCTAAAACATTACGAATAATAAAGGATAGGAGGTTCTATTTATAAGTGAGGGGGAGGCACTCCTGAAATTACTTAAAGTGTTTAATTGATATAAATTAATTTTTATGAAAAAATAGCTCCAAAAAAATATAATTATAAAATATTTTTATTATTATTCTAAATACTCTCATTAAATAAAATTTGAACAAGTTTTGGTTATGTTTTTACCATTATCTCTTAGTTTTAACCCTCATTAACCCTTTTGACAATTATCGCAATATCATAGTTTTATACTCTTTAAGGGAAAAAATGTCTTTTAAATAGACCATGGTTGACATTCTCAATAATATATCATTTAATTAGATGAATATATTTTTTTTATTAATTTTAAATCATTTAATAGAATATTTTTTATTATAAAATATCATTAATGTCATTTTTGGAACTATTCATTTAATTTGACTTTGAAAACAACATGTCTGCAAATAAATTTGAATATAAACCTATCACACATACCTAATATGTTATATTTTTCTATAAAATTCATCAAAAACTATAAATTAATCAAAAAAATTACTTTTAGAGTTTTTAAAACCATTTACTTAACTTTTCTACTACTTGCACAAGCATTGTGTCGGTGTTGTGTAAGCATTTAAGCTAATTATTTCATCACTAAAAATTAAAAATAAATTACCTTGATAAAAATAATTCATATTTAAAATAATAATTTAGAAATGAACATAATTTTTTTTATCCCGATAACAAAATATTTTATATGTTAAAATTAAGTAAGTGGAATTTTTGACTTTATCTTTTACTAACATTATAAAGGTCAAAATCAAAGTTAAAAGACAAAACAAAAATACTATATTTACTATTTATATTGACCAAAAATAAAATGGAACTATTTACCAAATATATATAAAATAATTCCAAATATATAATCTATTTTTCAAGATTAAATTTCTAGAAGTGACATAAATTGATTTAAGATAAAAACACAAAATGCAATGATTTTTTTTTCCATAAAAATGCCTTTTTAAGTATAAAAATATTTTTATACCAAATTCAACCATAAAATTGATTCTAATAAACTTAATTAGATTATTTATAACATAATATAACTAATTTTACTTTTAACCTATTTAAAAATAAAATAGAACTTTTTAAATGCTTGAAACAAAAATATAGTTTTTAATAAAAATTAGTATTTTCACTATTCATTAGAAAATAAATCTTTTTAGAAAAATCTAAAAAATCCACCCTAAAATAATTTTGATATGATAGTTTCAATATATATATAATTTTTATCAAATTAAAAATTTAAAATTTCCAAAAATTAATTATAATATTCACTCCCAAAAGTAATAAAACCCATTTTTGAAGAAAATCTATTTTTGGAGAATAAAAAGACTTTGATAAAAATTTAGTGCTTATTTATTAATAATTAATTAATAAATTTTTATTGAGTAAGATATTTATATATATTTCATAATTTTCTTAATCTGATTCATACCTGTAAATTGAACGGCTAGGCGATAACTATCACATAATAATATTCTAATAGTATAACGTGGTTTGTTTAAACTTGGTGTTACGTGTAAAGAAAACTATCAAAGAAATAAAATTTATTTATAAATAAATATATCCTAAAATCTCAGGTGTTAAAATTATTGTCATTGTAACATGGTATTCATATCTCAACGAAAATGTGTCCTCAGACAGAAGATGGGGGAGAGAGAATGAGCATGATTCCTTACACATCAGTGATACGATTTGTCATTTATATTATATTATATACCATGCTTGATGTTTCTTATTACTTTAGCATTATAATTACCTAATTTTTTTAATAGAATAATCTTATTTTATAATTACTATTTTATTATGAGCACATACAAAGACTATTACATTTCATAAGAACATTACACATCATGCGTAAATATAGACTAGTAAAACTAGGGATAGTAGAGGGATATAGACTTGGAATAATAGTACATTCACTAAAAAAAACTCCATAGTATTTAATTCCCCCAAGAAGATATCCCCTACCATAAATATCATAAAAATAAATAGAATCGTTAGAAAAATATTTGACATTATCGAAGGATGTGTAAGAAACTTTGTAAGTGAAATAGTGAATGATAAAGAGAGAATGATGACCTATATATTGGGAAATATGGTCATTCAAAATGTAAAAAATTGGCCAATATGGACAATGGTAATTATAACCATTAACTGATAAGAGAGTTGGTCATTATTATTGTTGGTTACGTAGATGCATTTAAGTGACTATCGAGATTATTTAATGATATAATCAAAATTGTATATTTTGTTAAAAATATGTTTTATAGAGAATTTAGAAGTTTTAGATAAAATTTATTTTCATTAAATAATCTTATAAAATAATTTTTACAAAATAGTATATTTTAATGAATTCCTAAGTAATTTTTATAATGAAAAAATAGTTTACTATGTCATAAGAACTGTTAATTTTCAATAAATAGGTATTTTTTTATTTAAAAGTTAAAATTCTAATATTTTTTATAATTATATTAATAAATAAATATAATTTTTTAATTCATCATATTTATATTATCTTAGGATGAATTTATGGTAATTTTTTAAAAAATTTGTTTTTTTGGGTTAGAAAGTGAAAATAATGTTTTTTACAAAATACAATAACTATTTTGATATAATTCAGATATGATCATGATTTAAAATTTATTAATCCATATTATTGTTCAAAAATTATTTAAGTAATAACATAATACATAATTTATTACATTTAGAAACACATGCATGGCATTTTGAAAACCACAATTTTATCTTTTCTAAAAAAATGTTTTTACAAGTTATACATGTATCATATTAAAATTAACTTTTATCACATTTATAAATTAAATTAGGTAAAATGGATTAAATATTTATAATTATAAGGTTCAAATTAGGAAATAAGGTAATTTTCATTTTTAGGCACAAAAAAAATTTACCGTGGTAAAAGAGTTGCCGTGTATAAGTAAAATAATGCAAAAGGTTAAAATTAAAAGGTAAAGAGTTAAGAAAACTAAAAATGAAATGATTAAATGGGTATTTAAGGTTTCATAACATCCTTAAACAAACTTTACAACATTAATTATCAACAAAATTCTTTGAAATTAATCCCACTCAAAAGTGGTTAGTTTTAAATATAAATAATCATTATTTAATCACTTTAAATCACTTCTCAAGTATAAATACCCCCATTCCCTCATCAATCTCCAAAAAAAATCCATTGAGCATGTATATTCTCTAAATTACCCACTAAATAGTCTCTTTAATGTGTTTTTAATGTTATAAGGATCCTATCTCTAGCTTTAAGAACCATCCTCCCAAGGCAAGGGATTTATTCCTCCACTTTTTCAATTCAAGTACTTATTTCATATATGTCTTTTTTATTCCCAATTTACTATGTTTTCAAGTGTTTATAAACACCCCATTTATTTTATATATGATTTTTTTTAATGATAGGTTTCTTTTCCATCTCATTAAACCCATTACAAAACCCATTTTGTATACCCGTTATGTTGCAAATAAAAACCCTCGATTTTCCAAGCTATATTTTCATGCCATGAATACCCAACCATGTTTTCATTCAAGGGTATTAATTATAATGTATCTTTAAAAAATTTATTGGGGATCTCCATATAGGAAACCCACATTCCCTACTAATTGGTTATAAATGATATGAACTTCTAATTTTTGATCAATGTGGCACACATAATATTAGACATATGAAAGGTGTGCCCTGGTAGCACTACAATACATTTGGTAAAGAATTAATCTCTAGAGATGAAATGTACATGTTACCTTGGAATCATTACTCAGAAATTTTTTTGATACCTTGGTCAAAATCCTTGGTAATATGTGTTAAGACACCTTAGTAGATGAGTTACGGTGATATGTTTATGAATGCATTAATGTTTATGTTGTTACTATTGGAATTGGTGTCATAGGACCAACTATTACTTTGATTACAAGAATATTCAATGTATTGAATATTAATAAAACTTCTTATTATATATCTTTTTTCCTGCATGAATCTAATTTAATAATGTCCTAATGTATATGTCACATTGATAAGGTTACAGTAGTTCCCCTATATGATGAGAACCTTGATGTGCTATGATGATATTCTCAAATAATGTTTTGTAGTTGGATAACATACTATGATGAGACACATAATACATAGACTGTCAAGCATGAGTACTCATAAGCAGACGGGGCTTCTTCTCATGAAGTTCTCACTTGGAAATATCCAAGACGAGAGATTATGAGAAGAGACCCTCCAATAGGAATTCCACATGTTTTTGGTGTCATCATATATTCCTATCTACAAGCATGTGTTATGATCCTTAGACTTTAAGATTATAATTAATGCATGTTATAACTCGTGTACTTAGATGTATTTCATAAACCATGATGATAATTGTTCATGGCGAAGTTAGATACATTGGTTGCATCATGAGTGATGTGCCATTAATGAATAAGTTGAGGAAGGATCTTCCCCTTCCATCTTTATGGAAGCTGATATCCAGGCCCATTTATTGGAATAAAACCATCACATTAAATTCCATGTCCATGGTATAATGATGAGTTTATTTCAGATAATCAAATAAAGACATATCGAGCATATAGATTGGTGAAACAGATGTGAAACTGGCTTTATGAGATATTGTGATAAAGGGTTATATTATACAGTGAGCATTCATATGTGGTTGTCGATGTTGTGACATTAATTTCTTTCTCTTGAGTTCCTTGACCAGTTACTAGATAGTAATCTTAGACTTTAATCAAACCCGCTTAATGCCAATGAGAAAGAATCCTATAGGGTCACACACTAAGTGTTTCCATTGATCTCAATTAAATTTTATTTGAGTTTAATTAATAGAATAAATATTATTCTCAAGTTTGAGGAATAATTTTATTTATGTTATATTGATCAAATAAATTAAATAAATATTTATTCGCCAGCTTGTGAATAAAATATTTATTTTATTTATTGAATATTTTAATAAATATTTATTTGTTAGATTGTTAATAAAATATTTATTTATGAATAAAATATTTATTCAGCTATTCAATAAATGCTAGAGGAGTTCGAACGAACCAAGACCGAGTCCAGTGACAAATATTAATTAACAAGATCATTACATAATATTTGTTATTGGGCAATTTGGTATGCGCCATAAAATAAAAATTATATAATTATTATTATATAGCATGAGATTTATTAAAGTTAATAAATATTATTTAATGGTTGGTATGCAATTAAATAATATTTTCACTCAAATCTGAACTCTATAAATAGATGGCTATGTCTATTGTCTAGAGCTTCTGGAATTGAGAATAGATAATTTTTGTGAACAACAAATTATCTATCAACTCCTCCTCTCTTCTTCTCAAGAATGAGAAGTACAAGAGATATTTCTTCAAGGCTGAAGAACGAGTGATCAATAACAAAAAACACAAGACATTCGACTTGATGTGCTAGCACCCATAGATCGAGTGGTGTTTCTCGGAGAGAATAGGAGCACATTTTCATTATCATTAGAGGGATTCTATAATGATCCAAGTTTGAAGTACATGGGCATTACATTACTTTTTCAGAATACTTAACACATTACACAAAAAGACACCCAAAGACCATATTAGTTTAGTTCCTTTGGAAACTTGGAACACATTCTTATAATTTAGTGAAATATCTTCAACATCACCCATAAATAACTTCCCCTTTAGTTTTCCTACATAAAACCATTATTTATATCTTGAGGAAAAGAAAACATATGAAAAGGTTGAGATCAGATGCTCAGTAATGGTAAACAAGGAAAATATCAAACAAAAAATGAAAATAACACTGTAATAACATAAACATAACTTTTGAAAATCATACCATGTATAACATATATCAAAATATTGATTCATGGAATAAATCTTGGTATTTCATATGGCATAAATCATAAAGGAACATGAGCCATGATATAATAACATTATCTTAAAACATGGAATTTTCCAAAACACATAAGCATAAAAAATCATTTCCATATTATCCAAGGATTATTTACAAGACCATCATAGTGTAAAAAGTCCTTTACTGAACTGAGTTCACTCCTCCTTCCAGCCCTGTATTACTGAATTGGGTTTACTTATTGTTCCAACCCTATATTACTAAACCAAGATCATTTATTGTTCCAATCCAGTATATCTCATGAGATATAAATCTTTAACCAATGCATTAAAGGGAGATATAGTTCCCAACCATATCATACTCAAATCATTCTTATGTGTGCCACAAAAACATAAACCATTCATCAAAGCATAACCTAAGGAATAAAATGGGTTTCTTAAACATCATTTCATCATAACATAATCCATGTAAAGAAAATGTATTTCATAAATAATATTCTATCATAAACACAATAAATCCATAGGAACAATAGGGATAATATACTTGAAACATAACCCTATCAAATAATCCCATCTTAGATTGATTTTTTTATAGAACACTTGAAATTAATTCTTGAGGAAAATATATTTTCTTCTTCAAAAATGTTTTATTTTCTTAATATGTTGTGCAATTTTAAAATAAAACATTTTATTAGAAAATAAGTATGTAATATTGTAAAGTAATATTCAATATAATAAGGAATCAAGAAAGTGTAAAAATCCATTCATGTCGTATAAGTTAAAATAAAACATTGTTCTTGTAATTTTGTCGAAAAAGTAAAAAAGTACCTCGTTAGGAAAACAAAAAAAGATTCCTTTCAAACCATTTAATAAAAAATAATACATGGGTAAAAATGAATTTAAACAATTGATTAGGAATAATAATAATATTTTGAAATACATTTTTAAGAAATATGGACATGTATGATAAATATGCCCCAGTAGATACTAATATAAAAACAATCCTGGATAAAAATGAGATTGCAAAATTAACCATTAACTTAGTCCGGGTTCGTTCATATGTATCATAAAATCCTTTATAATGGATTAAATAATGTTATTAACTTATTCTAGAACAATAGTTACATTTATGATATCATATATTATCATATTAACACCCATTTAATAATATTTCATTATTACGCTTCTTTTAAGTGTAAACTGCTTCATTTTCTTATGCATGTTTTTTCGAATAAGTTACGATTATTCATTATTGGTTATAGTTATATAATTTATAGAATTAAATTAATATAACATATATCATATTTACTCATTATATACATTTATATAATTCATTCTTTAATGGAGATCATGTAGAATGAATCACATCCCATCATGGAGACGGTAGGTCGTACGTATGCACAAGCGACGATATTATTCCCATAATTGTGAAATGGTATAGAAATGGATATTATATTTTTTTTAAATAATCAATATAATTTTATAATAATAATAATATATAGTTATTATTTCCATCATTATACCCATTCAAGTAATGTGGTGGTAAAAACAGATTACACCACGACGTGGAGACGGTAAGCCGTACTTATGCACGTATAGTGATTTCATTTTTCATGAGATGGATATAAGGTGGAATATGGTTTTTACATAACCGTAATAACATTTAATTATATAGGTTATACTTGAGTTATTAATTTATAATGGAAAAAAATCATGAAGAGGAAGTAGAAGAAGAAAGAAGTTTGAAAGAATTGGTTGAGGAGATTACCTCTTCTTCAACGTGCTCCCTTTAGATCTCATCTTAAAGGCAATAAAGTTGGTCTTTTGAGAATACCAGAACCTATATAATGTGTCTAGGGAAGTTTATAAGGGAAATTGATAGGGTATTGATTATATTTAAGGATGAATTAGTTGTAAATAAATGATACAGGATGTGCCCTTTTATAATTGAGGTGAGAGACACTTTTGGAAACTCTAAAAATATTAAATTAATATAAATTAATTTTTAAATATAAATGACTCAAAATTTAGTTATGAAGAATATAATATTCTTTTATTTTAATAATATTTATATCATTTTCATAGAAAAAATTATATTAAATGATTCAATTCATATCCTTAAGTGTAAAGGGTCGATGTTTAATCATCCAATATTATTTTTGTAGGTGTTTGGGTAATTTTATTGTCCTTATCATATTATTTTGTTACTTAAATTACCTGATTTACCTTTAACCACGTCAAATAAAAATTAACACAGTTACTATTCATAATATCCAAAAATAAAAGTAACCTATTAACATATTTTTTACCCAATTATTCCAAATATGGAATCCATTTTTCAAAATTTAAAATAGATAAGTTTCAACAATTAATTTAAAATTAATCCCATTGACAAAATGAGATTTAAAAAAAAAAGTAAAAACCATCAAAAGATTGACATGTGTTTATATCCAATTTTAGTGTGAAAATACTTAAAATGACAAAAATTAGATTAAATGATAAAACATAATCTAATTATACTTTAAAAACAATTAAAAGGATAATCTATCAATATAAATAAATTAGAATAAAAGGTATTTTTGAATTAAAATGTAGTATTTTTCACTATTTATTTAAATTTGAGAATTATTAGGAAAATACCAAAAAATTACCCAAACTAAATTTTGATGTCTCAATTCCAAATAATAAGTTTATTTTTCCAAATATAACTTATAAAAGTGTCAAAAAATATATTTAAAATGGGTTCTCTATCAAAAGGCAGTAAAAACGCCTTTTTGAAAAATACTTCTTTTATCTGAAAAATTGAATTCGTTCTTATATCATGTGTAGAAAACATATAAGATGAATTTAAAGAATTAAATTAAATATATTACATATATATTTTATTAATAAAATCCATCAAGAGTGATTTTATTATTTTTTAAACTAAATAGTTTTTTAGAAAAACATTTCATTTTATTTAAAAAAGGTTTTATTTTCATTTATAATTAATTTCTCAACAAATAATTAATTATATATACATTTGTAAAGCATAATTTCATAATTTAGTTAATATTGTTCATATCCACCATTATAATGGCTAGGTTTTATTAGGTGACATGATAATATTTAGTTGTTCACTTAAACTCGATCTTGCATAAAATAAATTCTATCAAAAGAACTTAAAATTGTTTGAAACACAATCCAAGCATAGTGTTGCATATACCTCAAGCTAATCCGGTGTTGCATACAGTGAAAGCTTAACTTGGTGTAGCATAAAACATAAGACGTCAAAGAAATTAAAAAATCTATCTCATACAAATTTCAGGGTGTTACATTCTACACCCTTAAAATTAATTTCTCCCTCGAAATTCATCTAGGGGTTTAAAGGATTAATACGTGAAATTTTATTTCATAGAAACCCACATCATAAAAACAAGGACTGAAACTTTATTTTAAAAGTAATGTTAGAAACATAATGTTAACCCAAATTCACTCATAATTGGGACTATACCTAGGAGAATATAGGTGGAAAGTGAAAACATAGATATGGAAGAAAAACCGAACTATCAGGTTCTGATGGAGAGTGATAGAGAATATCATTAAGAGAAAGTTAACAATAAAAAGCCATAAATCAGTGATGATCTAAGGGGTCATATGATTCATTGTTAAATAAGGTACCATGATAACTTTTTTGGTTTCAAGATCCCTTCCATAGAGTTGAATAATGAGAATTAATACTTACTTGATTAAGTATAATCTCATCCTTTCATTATGACTTGATCAATTTCCTATTCATCTCTTATTCCAAGAAATGAATGTGAACTTGTCATTCCTTAAGCATGAAAAGATCATGAGGTCCATAGATATAATTATAGGTCATTCCATATATCTTTATCACAACAAAAAGGTTATAAAAAGTTATCAAATATGAATAATTCCACCTATGGTGAGGTAATACTAAAACTTCATTCGAAGTTTAACTTAAACTTTCCATAAATTGATAACCTTACAATCCTTATGAAAGTTTTAATCCAAAACTTTAGAAAGAGGTTCACTAACTTGGCTTAACATATATCCCCCATATATCATAAGGTATCTCTTGTTGGTCACATTCCAAACATGTGAATTCCTTCATCATGTATTTTCTTGACACATGGTAATAACTTGAATTACCATAAAACCTTAGTGAAAACATGTATGCTTTAAAAAATTAAGCCTTTACACATAACATAAATTCCAAAAATTAAATATACTAAATCCATGATATAATTAATCACTTTTTCATTATATCAGTCCCAAGGTCATTAATATTATCAAATATATATTTATTTCCATATCACAAAAATATGCACATATTAAGGGTTTTCCTTCCCTTCATGTGTTTTCAAAATAAAATATGGATCACTTTTCATGTTTATCGATACCACTCAACATATACTCTTAAATACATAAGGAAAAACCAAAGTGGACTAATACATAGATATTTCATTATACCATAAAAGTGATTCTACAACATTATTCTAGAATCCCATTACATAAACACTCAATCATTTCACCACTTAATTGTCATACTCTACATTTCCAATAGTGATTGCATGAAATTTTCCTTGTTCTTTGGACTTAAGAGGTTGATAACATCGATCATCATTAATAACCCTTAGTTTAGGTAATTGGTTAGCATAATGCCCCATTTACTTGCACTTATAGCATTAAAAGTGCGGGAGATTCATTTTGTGTAACCTTTTCTCTATTCTCATCATTAGCTATCTTTTTCCCATTACCTTGAAAATCACTTGCATTTTGACCTTCTTTCCTACACTTGAAAAATTTACTAGTCGCCTTAAGATAATCTCCACCATGATTCTTTCCATAATTTGAACATAAGGAAACACCCATCTTCTTTTGACCATGGTAGTGAGATTTTTCATTGAACTCAATCTTTTGTTTCTTTTCAAAACAATGACATTGATATGTAACCCTAACTTTAATTTCTACCTTGATAGCATAATGAAAAATATATTCAAATATACTAAAGTCTCTTATGGATAACACCCTTTGAAGACTTGGTTTTAAGACACTGAAGAATCGATCAACTTTACTTTCAGGTTGGATGATAAAGCTAAAAACATACCTTTCAAGTCTTGTAAAATTTTCCTCATATGTACCAATAGATTCATCATTATTTTGTTTAAGATCAAGGAACTCCTTTTCATCTTTATAAAAAGAATAAAAATAAATTACTTATTGAAAAATAAGTTCTTGAACTTTCCCCATTCCATGGATTCAATTTCATATTGCTGCCACGTATTCTTGATTAGAGTCCACCATTGGTCTGCTTCGCCTTCTAAATAATAAATAAGAAAAATGATTTTTTCATGTTCTAAATAGTGAAGGATGGAAAATATATTTTCAATGGTACTGATTCATTGTTCAACAATAAGTGGATCAAAAGACCCATTGAAAGAAGGTAGACATTTCCTCATGAAGGACTCAACAGAATATTGTTCCCTTCTCTGCTCATTTGGAAGCCTAGATTGATTCATAGCTTGTGTAAGTATAACAATAAGATTTTTAATTACAGATCCTATAACATTTGGTGGTTTAGGAGAGCAATCACTTCATTTCCTATTGCATTTATCATTAACATGGTTTCTTTAGGTTCCATCTATTATCTAAAACTAAAAAAGAATGGTGTGAGAGACAAAAATCATACTAGAAAAACAACATAATCAAGGGGGAGTACTTTCAATCTCTAACATATTAGGTTTATTCCTAAGTTAACCATGATCATTACCAAAATTATAGGATTCTATCCTATACTTATACTTATCCTTAGGGACATCCCTAGACATACATTAGAAATATCTCAAGGGATCTCACTAAATTTTTCTCATCCCTATTTACAAAGGTCACTCTGATACCAACTATAATGACCCAAGATTGATGTACATGGAAATTACATTAATTTTGTGGAATACTTAGTAAATTACACAAAAAGATTTCCAAATACAGTATTATTTTAGTACCTTTGGAAAATTGGAACACATTCTTCTAATTTGGTAAAAAAATCTTCAACATCACTGATAAAGATCTTCCCCTTTAGTTTTCCTACCTAAAACATTTATTTACATCCTAGGGAAAATATAACATATGAAAATGGTGAGATCAGATGCTCAGTAAGGGTAAACAAGTAAAATATTAAAAAAACATAAGCATAAGAAAGTAATAACATGAACATAACTTTTGAAAATCATACCATGTATAACATATATCAAAATCTTGAGTCATGAAATAAATCTTGGAAGTTCATAAGGTATAAATCATAAAGGAACATGAGCCATGAGAAAATAACATTATCTTAAAACATGGAATTATGGAAAACACATAAGCATAAAAAATCATTTCCTTATTATCCAAGGATTATTTCCAAGACCATCATAGTGGAAAATTTCCTTTACTTAACTGAGTTCACTCCTTGTTCTATCCCTTTATTACTAAACCGAGTTTACTTATCGTTCCAACCCTGTATTACTGAACCGAGATTATTTCCTATCTTAGTCCTATTTATATCATGAGATATAAATATTTACCTAATTTATTGGAGGGAGATATAGGTCCCAATAATCTAATACTGAAATCATTCTTACGTATTCCACAAAAACATAAATCATTCATCAAATCCTAACCTAGGGAATAAAATGGGTTTCTTAAACATCATTTCATCATAACATAATCCATATAAAACAAATGGATTTCATAAATTTAATTCCATCAAAAATACAATTAATCCATAGGAATAATAGGGATAGTATACTTGAAACATAACCCTGTTAAATAATTTCATCTTAGATGGAAAATAATTTTGATATAACACTTGAAATTAATTCTTGATGAAAATATCCTTTCTTCTTCGAAAACTTTTTATTTTCTTAATATACTGTGCAATTTTAAAAGAAAACATTTTATTTGAAAATAACCTTTTAATATTGTAAGGTAATATTAAAGGTAATAAATATTCATGAAAGTGTAAAAATCCATTCATTCTATATAAGTTAAAATAAAAACATTATTCTCGTACTTTTGTCGGAAAAGTAAAAAAGTACCTCATTAGGAAAATGAAAAAAGATTCCTTTCAATCCGTTTAATAAAAATTCATACATGGGTAAAAATGAATTTAAAAAATTTATGAGTAATATTAATAATATTTTGAAATACATTTTTAAGAATCATGGGCATGGATGATAAATATTCCCTAGTCGATACTTACATAAAAACAATCCCAGATGAAAATGAGATTGTGAAATTAACCCTCACCTTAGGTCTGGGTTCCTTCATATGTATCAAAAAATAATGTATAATGGATTAAATAATGTTATTAACTTATTACAGAACCATATTTACATTTATTATATCATATATGATCATATTAACACCCGTTTAATAATATTTCATTATTATGCTTCTTTTGGGTGTTAACTATTTCATTTTCTTATGCATGTTTTATTGAATAAGTTCTGATTATTCTTCATAAGTTATATTTATATAATTTACAGAATAAAATAAATATAATATATATCATATTTAATCATTATATATATTTATATAATTCATTCTTTAATGGAGATCATGTAGAATGAATCACATCACATCGTGGAGATAGTAGGTCATACGTATGCACGAACGACGATATCATTCCCATAATTGTGAAATGGTATGGAAGTGGATGGTATTTTCTTAAATAATCAATATCACATTATAATAGTCATATATATTTATTATTTCCATCATTATACCCATCCAAGTAAGGTGGTAGTGAAAAACATATTACACCACAACGTGGAGACTGTAAGTCATACGTATGCACATGTGATGATTTCATTTTTCGTAGGGTGGATAGAAGGTTGAATATGGTTGTTACATAACCATAATAACATATAAGTGTATATAATATACTAAATTTATTAATTTATAATGGAAACAAATCATGAATAGGAATTAGAAGAAGAAATAATTTTGAAAGAATCAGTAGAGGAGATTACCTCTTCTTCGAAGTGCTCTCTTTAGATCTTCTCTTAAAGGCACTAGGGTTGGTCTTTTGAGAAGAAAAAAACCTATAATATGTGATTATGGAAGTTTATAATAGAAATGGTCTAGGGATGACCAATATTTAAGGCTTAATTAATTGTAAATAAATGATGGAAGAGGCGCCCTTTTATAATTGAGGCGAAGGATACTTTTGGAAAATCTAAAAATATTAAATTAATATAAATTAATTTTTAAATCCAAATGACTCCAACTTGATTTATGTAGAATATAATATTAGGATGGTTCGAAATAATCTTATCCAATAATTTTTATACATGTTTTTATTTCATTTTAAACCTTATAATTTTATTTTACCCATAATTATTATCTTTTAATTTTAATTGTGGTAACAACATTTTAAATATTAATAGACTATAAATTTTACTTATATGGGGTAAATTTATCATAAATGGACACTTAATAAACATTTAGACCTTATAATAGTAACTTTTTAATTTTTAATTATTTTTAGAATTTTTAAATAATTTAATAAAATATTAGTTTTATAAAATATTAATAGTGTCAATTTTGAAACTATTCATTTAATTGAATTTAAATAAAATCCAAAAAGAGATATAAATTAAAAAAACCATTTAATATATTTATAATATATCATATTCACCTATAAAATTCATTTAGTCCCTTAAATAATTCAAATTATATTTATTTTAATATTTTTTATATCATTTATTTGATATTTCTATTAATAAAATAATTATTGTATCACTGTTGTGTCAGTATTTATGGTAATTATTTAATCTATTAAAATTCTAAATAAATTCCCATGATGTAGATAATTTTATTATATTTATAAATACTATTTATTATCGAAGTTTTATCATTATTATCCCAATATTAAAATTATTATACTTATAAGTAATAAGAGGGTGACATTTTGTCACTTTCATGTCACTTTATTTTATTTTAATAATATTTATATCATTTTCTTAAAAAAGTCCATTAAATGAGTCTATTCAGATACTTAGGTGTTAAGGGTATATTTTTAATCATCTAATAGGATTTTGGTAGGTGTTAGGGTAATTTTATTGTCCTTATCATACTATTCTCGATCGTTTGCTGATGTTGTCGCTGGAAAATCAAAAGATACGCTTCCTGCTCAATCTGATGCGGCGCAAGAAATTTATGTTTGCCTGAAATCTTTTCGACATTGTAAGCAAACCGCGATTTCATTCTCATCAAGTGAGGTAAACTTGATTTCTTCTGATTTAAAATTTGTCTTGCTTGGAAAATTTATGAATCGAAGGCCTTCTTTGAAGTATCTTCGATCATCTCTAGAAGCAATAGAATTTACGAGATTTCAAATCGGTCTCCTGAACCCCTCACACATTGTTTTTCGGTTTGCATCCGAGGAGGAATACTATAGGCTTTGGATCAAGAGGTCATGGTACTTTGGAGGTTGTTTATTGAAAATTCTTAAGTGGACTCCTGAGTTTGATGCATATTCTGAATCCCCTATTGTTCCTATCTGGGTTAGCTTCCCAGAGTTACCTCTTCACCTGTTCAAGCAGGAAGCCCTCTTCCCCATTTCTAATCTTATTGGGAATCTTTTGAAGTTAGATTTTGCAACAAAAATGATTTCAAGACCCTCGATAGCTAGGATTTGTATTGTGTTGGATGTTTCCCAACATTTTCCCTCCAGTATTTGGATTCAAAGTGGAGACCTTGCATTCTCCCAAGAAGTTTTTTATGAAAGATTGCCGGACTACTGCTCCAAATGCTTCAGATTAGGACACAATTCAAACAAATGTGACAAAGCCAATGTTCGTTTTAAAAGTCTTAAACCTGTTTGGACAGAAAATTATAAAAAAATTCAAGAAATCATGGCTGGACCTTCTAATTCTGTCATTAGAAAAGATGATCTAGTGGTTAAGGACAAAGAAAAAACCCCTGATTGTGTTACCAAGGATAGAGATGATGGGGTAAATGTACAATTGAATTCTCAAACACCTCGTGATCCACTCTCAGAATTTGTCAATGATGTTCTTGCTGTCACCAAACATCAAGAACATCTTGATGCTGATAAGAGGGATTCCACCCACCTAACCTTGAAGGAAGATGAAAAATCTGAGGGTCATGTGGATAACAAAGATGGGATTATAGAGGAATCTTTCCAGGTTGTTATTGAGAATATTCCTAAAGTAGGGGAATCTGTTCATCTAAATGATCGAAAATGCAAAAAAGTCATTATAGACTCAGATGGTTTTATCACTCCACTCCCCAGGAAAACTAGGAAACATAGAGACAACATCAATTATGAAAGAACCATCATCACAAGATCAGTTGCGGAAAAAAATCCTGACCCTGAGGTTCCTCCACAGCCAATTCCTATAGAGCCCCTGCCTGAATATCCACAAAACTCAGATTGTTCTGATTCAGACACCTTCTCGAGTGAAGTTGATGAAAATGACCCGGAATATAGAGATGCCTATCAGTATGATTATGATCTGGATTTTCCAAAGGAGCTTGACTCCTGGTTCGGGGAAAATGAAACATCTACATTTCAGAAGTATAAAAATGGTGAGATAACTGCTCAGGTTTACCTGGATATCAGAAAGAGGATGTTTATCAAAGTTGCTGAGGAATTCAATAAGGATCCAAACTTTGATTTCATGAGTATCCCATAGCAATAAGTTTTGGATCTGGTTCACTCTTTGCATGACCTTTTGTCTTGTTGACTCTGGTGGGTGCTGAAGGTTATCACTCTTACTTCTGAGTGTTTTCTCATTATTTTGACTCATTCTCATGTTTCTCTCATTGATGGATTAACTTTGTTTCTGTTTCTGGATTTAAAGGATTGAATTGGATTGATTGCACGGAACCATCAAAGAATGTTTTTATGAACTCTGATGGTAGGTTTTAGGGGCTTTTCTGTTTGTTTGTAATTGCTCCCAGCATGCAGAAATAGTTTTCTGATGGAACAGTGGGTGTCGTACTGACTGTTGGGCTTAATGATCTCTGTCCTGGTATCTCTTAATTAATGCACTGGTTCTGTTTGAGTGTTATACTCTTGTTTGTTGTTGTTGAAGTCTTGGACTGGAAGGCTTTTATTTGGCTAGATGCAATCTTCAGCCTTGGGTCCTCCACCTTTATATGATATCATGAATTCTTGATGCTTCTGTTCTGAATTTGGGAAGACTCAACATGGCTGCATAGATCTTGTACAGGAGTTATGTGTGATTCTACTTTGTTTCTTTGTTTTTTTGCTCATTAGTTTGGCTGGTCCTTGTGTTCTCAGTTTGGCATGAATTTTTTATGAATCAGTTTCAAATTTCTACTAGATTTTTGCTATATATTGTTGGATGAACTGTTTAACTCACTCTAATACAATTATTCAGTCTTGAACATCTGTTTGTTCTACTGGAATCTTTACTTTATGGAGTCCTGCATTCACTGTCTTTTCTGGATGGCTTGGTGATCTGTTTGGAGGTTATGCACTGGAATTGTATCAGACTGTGCTGATTATGTCTTTGGGTGGGCTGCTGGTTCTGATTTACCTTTTATCTATGATGTTTACCTGGATTTGATTCGCTTGGAGGCTCTTTTTATTTCTGGTTGAGGGGTTGCTGCATAGATGGTTTATTTGGCTTGATTACTCAACATCATGGAATGTGCTGCTATTTTATCTTTTTTCAACCTTTCAGTTTGAGGTGGGTTGTATGTATGATTTCTTTGTATCCCCCCTTTTTTTCCTTGCTGGTGAAAGCACTTTGCACCTCGTGTTTGTAATATCAACCTTGTTTTTAATAAGTTTCTTTGGGGCATGAATTGGGAAACCAATTCATGTCGCCACTTTCCAAAAAAAAAATAATATCCAAAAATAAAAATAACCTATTAAAATAATTTGGAAACACTGATTCCAAATATGGAGTACATTTTTCAAAATTTAAAACATAGAAATTGCAATAATTAATTTAAAATTAATCTCGTTGACAAAACGAGAAAATGAGTTTTTAAAAAGTAAAAACCATTAAAAGATTGACATGTGTTTATATCCAATTTCAATGTGAAAATACTTAAAATGAACAAAATTGGATTAAATTATAAAAAATTAATCTAATTATACTTTAAAACTAATTAAAAACATAATCTAATAATATAAATAAATTAGATGAAAAATTAGTTTTGAATTAAAATGCAGTATTTTTCACTATTCATTTAAATTTGAAAATTATCAGAAAAATACCGAAAATTTATAAAAACTAAATTTTGATATCCCTATTCCAAATATTAAGTTTATTTTTCCAAAAATAACTTATAAAAGTGTCAAAAACTAGATTTAAAATGGGTTCACCATCAAAAGGTGGTAAAATGCCTTTTTTGAAAAACACTTCTTTTATCCAAAAAATTGAATCTGTTTTTATATAATGTCTATAAAACATATAATATGAATTTAGAACATTAAATTTAATATATTTCATATATATTTCATTAATAAAATCCATCAATAGTTATTTTATTATGTTTAAACTCATTAGTTTTTAGAAGAATATTTTCTTTTATTTAAAAAGGGTTTTATTTTCATTTATAATTAATTTCTCAACAAAGAATTAACTATATACACATGTGAAAATCATACTTTCATAATTCAGTTAATATTATTCATATTTTTCATTATAATTGCTAGGTTTTATAAGGTAACATAACAATACTTAGTTGTTCTCTTAAACTCGTTCTTACGTAAAATGAATTCTATCAAAAGAACTTGAAATTGCGTGTAACACAATCCAAGCATAGTGTTGCGTATACCGCAAGCTCATCCGATTTTACATGTAGTGAAATCTTATCTTGGTGTATCATACAACACAAGACATCAAAGAAATTTAAAAAAATCTATCTCATAAAAATCTCAGGGTGTTATAGATTCTATCCTTGGATCCTTATAGCACAACGAAGGTAATATGAAAGTGTCTTTTTGGATGATCAACATCCACCAACGAAGAAAGTTCCAATGACCAGGTATTTATTTCTTCAAATATTAAATAAATTAATTATAAATTTTATTTTCAATATCATCTCTCTTGGTTTTAGGAAACAATTATTAAAAAAAAATTAATATATCACCCACCTCCGCATGTTTCAACTGTGCTTGGAACCATCAAGTGGTATCAGAGCGGTCACATTTAAATTTATAATTATTCATTTTATTGTTGATCTATGGGAAATTGTGGTTATATTTTAATTTCATGTTATAATTTCTTTCATCCAATTTTAATTAACATGTTATCGACATATTAATCATGTCCTTTCAGTGTTTCATTTTCTTAAAGGTTTAAGAACAAATAAAGAATGACCAAAGATTCTATCGATAAGTGCCAAATCATTGGTCGGTAAAACTGGATTACATGGCATGTGGCTAGAGCACACATCGTATACCCATTCACATTGTATCTAGATGCACTGAGTAATTAATTTCACACAGTTATTTTATTGCACACCACATGTTGACCGGGCCAAATTGGCACATAGAAAGCAGATATAGGGCGTGTAACTAGCTTGTACACACCATGTAGTTCGATCAATTCAACACACTAAATCCCCATGTGTGTGACTTGGATATACATAAACTGAGGTACATGGCATGTAGCTGTATATACACGCCGTCTAGTCTCCCATTAATGAAAAAAAATTAAAATTACATGAAATTTGAAATTGTAGCATTAAAACCTTATTTAATTGATTTGAACACCATTGCATGTTTGATAATTAAATAACGGTTTTCAAGAATTTTAAATGATCAATTAATTTATTGTAATTAATATGTCATTATTGGTTTTACCATTTATTTTCCATGCATGTCATTAATGATGGGTATCTCCAAATAAGATCAGATTATCATTAAGATGAAATAGAATTAATTAATTAATTAATTAATTAATTAATGCAAGCACATTTATCTTAAATAATAAAAGAACGAATAAATAAATTAATGCTAGCTGTTTACTTTTTCATATTTATTACATGTATGATGGTTCATGAGCTTGACCAAGACCTGTGTATGTGTTGGATGTTTTGATTTAATTTATTGCATGAGTTTACAATTATTTAATATTAAATTAAATGATGTCCTGTGAGTCATCCTTCCCTCTATTATTATGTAAGACCTACATGTCCAAATATATTTATGTAATCCCCTTTAACCAATCCTTTGGTTCCACTCACCTATGTGTGAGTAATAAATATTTGTAACTAATGAAGCATCCCAAGGCACGTGGAGGTGGTTCAAGATGGAACTATAATGATGCCAACCTAGGTAATACACAGGTGGATAGGTGGAATACTGCAACTCATGGAAAGATTGGAAATATGAGTTATTTCCCCTAGGTGAAAGGTTGATTTAATGTTCACTGATTAAATCAACTATTAGATAAATCTCATGAATGAGTCATTTAAATAATTATTTATTTATATCCATGAAATTATTTATTTTATGGATGTAAGGCCATAATCACATAAATAAATGAATTAATGTGAAAAGACAAAAATTAAATAAATGAGTTATGCGTAAATGTTTTTTCTAACACGGTTAATTAATTAAGTAACATCCACTTAATATTAAAAAGATGTGTAAAGGATAAAAAAATAAAATTTATTCATAATAAATTAAAATATATCAATTAAATATTAAATCAGACTAAGACTTCCATTACTTGATTTGGAATGAAACCATAGAACTAAGTGTAGTACATGACCAAAGTTTGGAAACTTACTTTTACTGGGGAGTTCTTATGAAAGTTTTGGGTTGACTTAACTAAAATTATATTGAGTTTAACAGCCAAAGTCTGTTCAATAAAAATTTGGAGGCAAAGTTTTAGGAAATCCAAGTCAGGATTTTAGGATAGGGGAATCCACTCAACAGATCAAGGAGCTTTAAGTCCTCATTTGGAAAGACTGCCTACCTAATTACTTTATTATGGTTTTCATGTCCAAATTATAGATCATTATTAAAATTAATGGGGATACTTTACACAATAATGCTAAAGAAACTAGTTATTACAAGTTCAACAGTGAGGGATATGAAGACTTGATAAAATAGTGAGAGATTTAATAAATAAATAAAAAAATTAAATTTATTATATATCACTTATTCTATAATCTAGAAAAGTACTAATAATCTGCTATTTTTAATTATAGAATAAAATGACAAGTTCATCATCCAAACTATCCCTACGATCAATATTGGAGAAATATAACTTCCCAACTGGTAGTAAATTCTAGGAGTGGTTTAGATGCCTTTGGATTGTGCTACGCCATGAATGGAAATCTTACATTCTAAAATCCTCAATGCCTGATCCGCTTACTAAAGAGGTGAGTGATGAAGAGTTCCTTGTCTATGAAAAAAATTTGAGCGAAACAATCGATGTTCAATGTTTGATATTTTCATCGATGTCTAGTGAACTAATGAAGTCTCGTGAAAACATGGGTGAATATAACATGCTTTAGCACCTCCGTGGTATTTACCATGAGAGATCTAGATAGGAATAGTTTGATATTTCCAAGGTTCTCTTTTAGAGAAATCTTGGAGAGGGTGCCCCAGCTGGGCCTCATGTAGTTAAGATCATTGGATACATTTAGCGCTTATATGTTCTAGGGTTTAAACTCCCTAAAGAACTAGGAACTGACCTCATTTGGCATCACACCCTTAGAGTTTCTCTAGCATTAATGTGAATTTTAATATGAACATCATTGAGAAGTATCTATCAGATCTTCTTACTCTTATTAACCAAGTAGATAAGGATATGAAGTGTGAAAAAACTTCCATACTTATGGTGATCATATGGAAAGGGTAAGGGAAGAGCTTTAAGCCTAATTCTTCTTCATGCCATTCCATGAAGAGGAAGATCAATGGGAAAGCAAAGGAATAATATGTTGTCGATTTTGTATGTGGAAAGAAGGGCTATTGGAAGAAAAAATGAACCCAGCTAAAGAAGTAAGGGGAAGCTTCAGGTGCATTTGTTATCAAGGGAAATTTGTCTATTTCTATAAATTGGGTATTAGATATAGCTTGCATTGCTCACATATGTATTCAAATATAAGAACCAAGTAGATTCAGAAATATTAACCAAGTAAAGATAGATCTTCAAGAATCCAACATAGATAAACTTGTTGTTGTAGCTATTAGGGACTACCAACTCACGTTGATAACTAGAATAATATTGGTTTTAAAGGGTTGTTATGCCTTCAGTTACCAAAAACATTAATTCTGTATCCAAACTTGATACAAATGAATTTAATTTCAATTTTGGGAATAAATGTTTCTTATTTTTTAAAGATATAATTTTTTATGGTAAGACACATTTAAATAACAGTCTTTATGTGTTAGATTACACAAAACAAATAATGGAAATAGATAACGAAGTTACTTCACCTAACTCATACCACACCCAACTTTGGCATCACATGCTAGGTCATGTAAATGAGAAGTGCTTGAATAAATTACATCAAGATGGATATTTATATTCTTTTGAACTAAAACCACTTAGTGCATGTCACACATGTTTACAAGGAAAAATTACCAAATCCCCATTTAGTGGGAAAGGTGAAAGGGATAAAGATCATTGAATTAGTTCATACTGATGTGTGTGGACCATTTCCCATTGAAGCAAGGGGTGGGTACTCATACTTCATAAATCTTACTAATTATTTTAGTAGATATGGATATGTATAATTAATGAGGTATAAGTTGGATTATTTTGAAAAATTCAAGGAAGACATGAGTGAAGTTGAGAAGTAGCTTGGTAAGAATATTAAGAAACATCGCTCAGACCGTGGTGGAGAATAACTTAATCAATACTTCATTGATTATCTACGGAATTTTGGAATTTTATCTCAAAACAATCCTCCTTATAATCCTCAGTGGAATGGTGTAAGTGAAATAAGGATCCACACCTTATTGGATATGGTGAGATCAATGATGAGTCATACGAGTCTTCCATTATCCTTTTTGGGATACGTGTTAGAAACAACAATATGCATACTAAACCGAGTACCAACTAAATAAGAAGTTTCTATACCATACAAATTATGGAAAGTAAAGAAACCCATGATGTCTTAATTACATGTGTGGGGTTGAGAAACATTTATTAAGGCCTCTTCAAGTAACAAGATTGAACCCTGAGGCACAAAGTGTATCTTTGTAGGATATCCCAAAGAAAAAAAGGGATACTACCTATATAATCCTTCAGAAAAAATGGTTGTGGTTGATAGATGTCCCACATTTCTTGATGAGGATAAAATCTCTTAAAGAGATAGTGGGAGAAAGATATACTTTGATGAAGTCCATGCTCAATATACACAAGAGTTGGCACATAAACAAATTCCACAAATCCTTATGGAAGAAGAAATTGTTCTAGAGACACAATTAGTACATAAGATTACTAGAGAGGTTAGAGAACCATAACTGTATGGTTTTCTATTCATCTAATATGGTAAATCATTATTAGTTGATAATAATGATCTTCTAACCTACAAGGAAGCAGTAAGTGGAACATATTTTTCCAAGTGGCAAGAAGCCATAAATTATGAAATGAATTCCATGTACCAAAACCAAGTATGGATTTTGGTATACCATCCAGTAGATATAAAGCCTGTTGGTTGAAAATGGGTATTCAAGAAGAAAATAGACATTGAAGGAAAAGTCAGTACCTATAAGGTGAGACTGTTTGCAAAAGGGTTTAAACAACGTCAATTCATTGACTACGATGAAACCTTTTCACCAGTTGCAATGATGAAATCCATCATAATTCTACTTTCCATTGCGGCTTTCCATGATTATGAGATTTGTAAAATTGATGTCAAATCATACTTCCTTAATGGGAACTTTTAGGAAGATGTCTATATGACACAACCTAAAGGTTTTTTGACACCAAATGATTCCAAAAATGTATTCAAGTTTCAAAGACCCATTTATGGATTAAAGAAAGCATCTAGGTCATGGAATATTAATTTTGATGAGGCCATAATATAATTTGGATTCATAAAGAACAAATGAGAGTCATGTGTCTATAAATGGTTTAGTGGGAGTGTAGTCATTTTCTTAATAGTATATATTGATGACATATTACTCATTAGAAATGAAATATCAGTTTTACAGTCCATTAAGGAATGGTTGAATAAATGATTCTCTATGAAGGACTTGGGTGAGGAAACATATATTATTGGGATCATGATCCATCATGATAGATCCAATAGGTTTCTCGACCTAAGTCAAAGTACATATATTAACAATATACTGAAGAGATTCAGTATGGAAAAATCCAATAGGGGATTGTTTCCAGTGTCACATGGCATTCATATTTCTAGAAAAAATGTGTCCTCAGACACATGAGGAAGGAAACATAATGAAAAGGATTCTATACGCATCAATGATTAGGTCAGTCATTTATGTTATGCTATGAACTAGGCTAGATTTTTCCTACGCATTAAGTACGGTAGGAAGACATCAAGATGATCCAAGTGACCACCATTGGATGGTAGTCAAGAATATCCTTAAGTATCTGAGGTGTACTAAGGACATGTTCCTAGTTTATAGAGGATATGAGAAACTAGTAATCATAGGATATGCATATTCTAGTTTCCAAACTAATCAATATGACATGAAGTCACAAATGGGATACATATTAACTTTGAATGGAGGTGTTGTGAGCTGGAAGAGATCAAATAAGGATATAGTTTTAGATTATACAATAGATTCTGAGTATATTATGGCTTCTAAGGTAGCTAAAGAAGTAGTATGGATGTGAAAATTTATCCAAGATCTTGATGTAGTACCTTGTAGTAAAGATCCTATCACACTCTATCAGGATAATACTACAATGGTGGGTCTTTTAAAAGAGACAAGGTCACATCAGCAGAAGAAACACATACTTTGAAAGTATCATATCTTAAGGGATTATTCTCAAAGAGGTGAAGTTGTGGTAAGTAGTATTTCCACATAAGACAACATGACAGACCCCTTGACTAAAGCCTTGACTCGGTAGAAACATGACTATCATGTGAGGTCTAGTGAACTGATAGTCATAGGTAGTTGGATCTAGTCCAAGTGGATGTTGGATAGAGTTGGTGTCCTAGTACCAACTATTTGTACTTTAATTTTATGAATATTCGATGCATTTAATATTAATTAAACTTATTATTATATATTGTTGGTTGTTATGCATGGATCTAATCTAATAATGCCATAGATTATACGTCCCATTGATAAGTTCATAGAAGTTCCCCACTATGATGTGAACCTTGATGTGCTATGATGATATTCTCAAATAATGTTCTGTGGTTGGATAACATACTATGATGGGACACATAGTAAATAAACTATCTGGTGCGAGTACCCATAAGAAGATGATGATTCTTCTCATGAAGTTTGCACTTGGAAGTCTCCAAGATAAGAGATTATGAGAACAGGCCCACTAGTAGGAATTACACATGTTTTTGTGTCATATAATATTCTTATCTATGAGAATGTATGATGGTCCTTAGAATTTAATATTATTATTAATGCATGTTACAACTCGCATACTTAGATTTATTTTGTAAACCATGATGATAACAGTTCATGGAGAAGTTGGATACATTGGGTGTGTCATGAGTGACATATCATTAATGAATAAGTTGAGGAAGGATTTTTCCCTTCCATTTTTATATAAGTAGATATCTTATCCCTTTGATTTGAATAGATCCGTTACATTAAATTACATGGCGATGGTGGAAAGATGTGTATATTTCAGATAGTTAAAGAAAGACATATCGAGCATATAGGTTGGTGACACAAATGTGTAACTTTCTTGATGAGATATTGTGACAAAGGGATTATATTATATAGTGAGCATTCGTATGTGGTTTTCAATGTTGTGACATTAATTTCTTTCTCTTGGGTGCCTTGACCTGTTGCTAGATAGTAATCTTGGTCTTTAAGTAAGCCCGGATAATGCCAACGAGAAAGAATCCTAGAGCATCACACACTAAGTGCTTCCATTGATCTCAATTAAATTCTATTTGAGTTTAATTAATGAAATAAATATTATTCTCAAGTTGGAGGAATATTTTTATTCAAGCTATATTGATCACATAAATTAAATAAATATTCATTCTCTGACTTGTGAATAAAAATATTTATTTTATTTATTGAATATTTTAATAAATATTTATTTTCTAGATTATGAATAAAATATTTATTTATGAATAAAATATTTATTTGGATATTCAATAAATTCTAGAGGAGTTCGAATGGACCAAGATCGAGTCTGGTGACAATTATTAATTAACATTACCATTACATAATATTTTTTATTTCACAAGTTGGTGTGCACCACAAAATAATAACTACACAATTATTATTATGCGACATGAGATTTATTAAAGGTAATTAATTCCATTTAATGTCCAATATTCAATAAAGTAATATTTTAACTTAAATCATAACTCTATAAATAGATGACTATGTCTATTGTGTAGAGAATCCATAATTGAGAATAGAGAATTGTTGCGCACAATGAATTCTCTCTCAACTCCTCCTCCTATCCCCCCCTCAAGAATGAGAAGTGCAAGAGATATTTCTTTAATACCTAAGAACGAGTGATCAAGAATGAAAAATACAAGACATTCAACTCGCAGCGCTACCATCTAGAGATCGAGTGATGTTGTTTGAAGATCATATGAGCACATGTGGATCACTGCTTAAGGGATTCTATCCTTGGATCCTTACAACGCAACAAAGGTAATCCGAAAGGGTCTTTTGGGACAATCAACATTCACTAATGAAGAATATTCCTAACAAAATGTATTTATTTCTTTAAATATTAAATAAATTAATTATAAATCTGATGTGCAAGATCCTCTCTCTTGGTTTTAAGAAATGATTATTAAATTAAATTTTAATATATCTCCCACCTCCGCATGCTTCCACTGCACCCAAAACAACCAGTTACCACATTTCCTTGTTATTCCTCATTTTATTATGATCATGTACTTATGTTATGCCCCATGTTCTTATATACATGTTCTTATGTTATTCTTCATGCATTGCTTATGACATCCTCTAACATTGTTTATCCCTTACAGGGCTTTATGATCACCCCTTTAATTTGATAAATTTCCGCAGGAAATCCAATGTAGTGAGATGATCTAGGACAGAAAAATAAGTAATCCTTTCAATAGGATTTTAAATTTGTTCATGTTTATTCTCTATACCATGTATGTCATGTAATATGTACCTAGTTTCAAAGATACTAAACCTCAAAAGATCCTTCAAAGTTATTAATGTAATATTTTGTTAAAGAATTATGTTCAAAGTCATGTATTTAAAAGGCGGGTCGCCATAAGCATGGTAGGCATATATTAAGTATAGCCAGGGGTGTTGCATTGGATGCTATAAATACTATCCTAAATCAAATGAGGTGTACTAAGGATATGTTTCAGGTTTATGGAGATGACGAGGAATAAGTAATTAGGGGATACACATAAGCTAGTTTCTAGAAATAGTAGAATGATTTGAAATCACAGTCATGTTATGTGTTCTACCTTGATAGAGGATCTGTGAGCTGGAAGAGTTCTAAAAAACTAGTGGTAATTAAATTCACATCATATTCTAAGTATATTGTGGATTCTTATGCATCTAAAGAAGCAATTTGGATACAAAAATTTATATAGGAGCTCTATGTGGTTCCTAACAGTAAATATGTTATCACACTATATTGGGATAATACTACAACTGTGGCTCTAGCCAAGGAGTCAAGGTAAAATTAATAGAGGAAACATATACTTCTAAAGTATCATCTCTCTAGAGAGTTTTATAAAATAGGATAGGTCATAGTAAGCAGATTTTCCATAGAAGATAATGTGGTGGGATCATTGACTAAAGTATTATCTTAGTTGAAGCATGAATATCATGTGAGAGCTAGCAGACTAAAAGTTGTTATCAGTTGGCTGTAGTGAAATTAGGGGTCTGTTGGAGTCAGTTCCCAAGAACTAACTAAATATGTACTTTCAATTACCTATATATTCAAAGACCAGAATATTGATAAATATATTATCACATGATGAATGTTCTTCTGCGTAACATTGATGAGATAACGTCCTTAATGGATTTGTCACATAGAAAGTTTATAGAAAGTTTCCTCTATAATGAGAACCATGAAGTGTTATGACAATATTATTTAACATATATCCAATGGTCTAGATTTAATTTTTCAGACAGGACACCGATTATGTTTTGAATATCAAGTGTTGGATGCTCGTAAGAGGACAATGCTTCTTCTCATGAATTTTAATATCCAAGAAGAGGAGTTATGAAGATAGAACTACTAATAAAAATTCCATATTTTATACGTGTCATTGAATATTCCTATATGCGAGCATGTTTATTGATCATTATACTTGATATTGTTATTAATGTATATCATAAATTGATTACTTTGATGTATTGTCAAAAACTATAACAACATATGCTCACAGTGAAGTAGGATGCGTTGGGTGTGTCATAAGTGATACAACATTGATTTAATAAGTCAAGAAACAATTTATCCCATACAAGTTAATATAAGTAGATATCCTAGGATCTTTGATTAAAATTAAACTATCTAATTATGTTTATGGTCATGGAAGTTTATCAATGAGTTTATTTCAGACAGTCAAAGAAAGATATATCAAGCATATAGGTTGGTGACACAATTATGCAATTTTTTCTATAAGATATCAAGACAAAGAAATTATATTACATGGTAAGTGTTCATTTGAGGTTGTTTCCATTGAAAAATTAACTTATTTCATTATGAGTTCCTTAACGTGTTGTGAGACATTAATCTTGGACTTTAGGTTAGTTCTCTTAATGCCACCGAGAAAGAGGCATCAAGGGTCACACACTAATTTTAACCAAAATACCAAATTAAATTTTTATTGAATTTAATTTTTAGAATAAATATTATTATCAATACTGAGGAATAATAATTATTTAGGTTATGTTGATCACATGAATTTATTCACCATATCCAAGTTTAGAATATATATGAGTTGATTATTAAATAAATATTTATCCGCTGATTATTGAATATAATATTTATTTATTTATTAAATGAATAATATAATGATATTTATTTATTTAAATAATTATTTACTATTTGAGGTTCAATACATGTTGAGGATTAAAGAACTGTGTAAATGGTCTGATGAAAGGATACATATTATTTAATATCATTTAAATAAATATTAATTTATTTATTTAAGAAATAAAATTTAAGTATACGTGAGTTCGTGCATGTCATGAATTATTATTTTTTATTATTTGATGTGAGGCTTACATAGAATAAACAAAGCTCCCAAAAAATAAAACTAGTTTCATTCCACCATGTTCCCTTAACTCATTGAATTTTTAATTCAATACACCATCACCATAAAAAAATGATTACCTACTCAACACATATTCCATGAAAAGCACTTTAATTTACACTAGGTCGATATATGAGATGATCATACCAAGTAATATGATTCATCCAAGCATGATCACATATATGATAACATATTTGTGATCATGTAGACACTTTTCATGGTGAAAATGAAATATTGGTATTATGGGATGATAAATGCAGCTAAATCCATGTTTAGCACAACCACTTGCTCATTTTTCTTCATATTGCAGTTATCAAACCTTATCTTCCCTTGGATGACCCTTCAAGCTTGTGGAATCTATCATATTGACACACATTACAAATGGATCTCTCCTCATACAAAACAGGACAATACCCATTGCAAGCATATTGTAGAACAATGATAACTAGGTAGTGGTTCTTGTCACACTATAGATCATCTCACAACCTACTTCAACCATCTTTATTCAATCATGGACCAAACAAGACTAGGAAATATTGCATATATCTTCATAATCAACACCCTTTAGCACCCACACCTTATAGATTCCCCTCTCAATCCTCACATTCATAGAGAAACTCTCTGTGGACACCACACGCTACCTCAAAATATACCCATAGTATACCCCATTCACCACCCTCACAAGGCCTCCAATCTGATGTATCACCATCTCCAGCTCCAGCTAGTCCACCCAAACCATGTGCTTTCTCTCTAACATCTCAATCTCCCCCACTTATCGATCCACCACCTTCCTCACCCACCACTTCTACTTGTATTACCCCTTCTCCTCCATCGCATTACTCATCACCTTCACCATGACCCCCTCACACACTTAGTAATCCTTCCCGTTTCTCAACTCATTTTCCTTATCCTACTCTCTCATCAATTCATCTAGTGTCGACTCCCCTCCATTTCCATTGCTCTTCCCCGACCCTCCACCATTATTTCTCTCCATCCCAAATATTTTTAATAAGAGTCCTGAACACTCACCCTTGGTCTTGGATGATGATGAACTAAACGCAAACAAAACTATCCCATCATTCTTGATCTTTTATAAATGATCATTGGAAGATGACCTAGTGGTGGTGGTGATTAATTGCTCAGCCTTCTCGATCTTCCACCAGATCTCCCTCTCTTTCTTCTCCTCCCACACCATGTCTACCTTGACCCACTTGTGCTTCAGCCTCTCCTTGAAAAGGGTCTCAGAGTCCTAATAGATGTAGGTGATGAACTAGGATTTCAGCGTATCCTCAACCTTTCACTTTCCATTCTATCCTAGGTACTTCATAAACTTTTTTAGTGTGGCCCACGTTGTGGAGTTCATGTTGATGTGGTTGTTGTCAGCAATGTACTCATTGTACATGACGGTGGTGGTGATGAAACTGAAGAGGTGGTTGCGCTTCATGTGCTCACAGAACAATGCCTCAAACTCCATTGAGTATCCATTGATGATGCAGATTGAGTTTTGGAAAAACACCTTATTCTTTCACTAGTGACTCTCTCTCATATAGTAACACTTTAGCCCATTCTCATCCTGACATTGCTTCGGGCACATATGACAATACCACCAGAGTTTTTACAGCCCCTTGTCTTTGATATGGTTCATGATAGATTTTAGGGTGAGAAAATAATTCTATCCCATTGGAAATTATTAACTCAAAAATCAAAGTTTCATAATCCTACAGAAAAAAACACCTACATTATAATAATCAATGAAAAAAAAATCATTATGAGTGAATTTTCTAAATATTATGATCAAAAATTTTCTAAAACATGACTATTATAAAAGAATAAATCTCATGCAAAATCACCACAAAAAGAAGGAATTCTAAAGGTTTCCAGTCATACCTAGAACCTCGATCAGAAGTAATGACTACAAATAGAAAAAATAATAATGAACATTTAAAAATGCATAAATTTTGAACAATAATCAACTAATGCCAAAACCAAATAATTATATTAATTTTTAATGAGCTCAAATTCTTATACTAAATATTAACTAAATATAACAACTCAAAATATTCCTACCAGAATCATTAAAAATATACAAAAAAGTTTAGATGCAATGCAACCATTTTTTAAAGAGAGTAAATTTTAGCGATCAAGCAATAATAGTTGTAAAAGGAATTTTTGGTCAATCATAACCTTATATATTTAACACACTCGTTCCTTCAATTTTATTAAAATTAATTTTGGGAAAAAAAATCCAAAATCGTGCCATCCACCTAGTTGGTACCGCCCAATTCTTTCTAACATCCCTTCAACTTAAAACTAATAAGAATACACCACCAATTTTCATTCAAAAATAAACAAGATGATTTATTAGAGAATTTTTTTAAACATGTGGTGGGAAACATGCTTTCTTTCCTTCTAAGACCATGAAAACTCACTAATAAAATCATTTAATAGAACATGATTCATCCATGTCAATATTGAATTAGAAATGGAAAATGATTGTAGAATAGATTGTTGAAGAGGGTGAATACCTATAAATGGATTATAGAAGCCTAAATTGAATTTGATGCTAATAAAACTCTGAATAACACCACCTAATAATCTTCAGAATGAGTCAAGAAGACAAATAGCTCTATCGAGGTATTTTATGCACCCTCTATTTGGCTTGCAATGCGTTCAATGCTAGATTGTTGATGTCAGATCAGATAGTGGGAAGGTGTTTTTGAGATCTAACAAGTCCATAACATTGTGATAGAGAGTAAAGAAGACCATTTCTATAATGGAGACCAGAAAACATATCAGTGAGTGGGGTTCAATAATGGGAGATTGGGGATTGGGGATTTGGGTGAGTGTAGGAGAAACTGATAATCTGATAGGTAATGTTTGTTATATGGAGGGAGTAGGAAAAAATAAATGTTATTTGATTGCATATAATGACAGTATAATGGATAAGTAAGACAAGTATAATTATAAAAAATAAATATAATTATTTAATTTTTTATGATTATAATAAATATAAATACAATTGAAATTATTATACTTTTAATTGAATTTTTTATTATAATATATGTTGAAATGAAACCCATACCTCACAACGAGGTAGGATGATTAATTTACAGATGAGAAAAGGATTACAATAGCGAACCCACACCAATGTGGGATAAAAATATTAAAAATATCTAACATTCTAAAACTCTTAACACCCCCCTCAAGGTGAGACATATATATTTATCATGCCTATCTTGTTACACAAAAATTGGACATGTGGTCGAGGAACCCATTTTATGAGAATGTCTCCAAGTTGATCAGAGGTGTGAACATGTTCGGAGGTTATCTTATTCTTCTCAAATCTTTATCTAATGAAATGAATATCAGCTTCAATATGTTTTTTCTAATCAAGAAAGAATGTATTTGTGGAAATCTTGATAGCATCTTGATTGTCACACCAGATATGTGTCAGTTTCTTGGTAGTATACCCAATCTCTTGAAGAATTTCTTATGATCTTATAATCTCTATAATCACATATGACATGGTATGATACCCTGACTCTGCACTTGATCGATAGGTAACCGTCTTCTTCTATATTCACCATGAGATAAAATTTCCACAAAAAAATACTAAAAAACTAGATGTAGATCTCCTAGAAGAGATACATCCAGCATAATCTGTATCATAAAATGCCTTAATATCTATATTCCCATGATATAAATATAAAATATCTAAAATCAGTTACTTTTTTACATATTTGACAATGTGAAGAACAACCACCCATATTTTTTATTGGATATTCTATAAGATGACTCATTTTTTAACCGCACAAGAAATATCAGGTCGAGTCATCATCAAATAGTTGTGCTTCCCAACAAGTCATCTATATCTTTCAGGTGATGGAAACATCTCACTGTCAATATGAAGTGAATTTTATCTAGTTTTGAGGGGTGATTCAACCAATTTAGATCGATTCATTCCAGTCTCCTCCAGAAGATCAAGAACGTAATTTCTTTGAGATTAAAAAATTCTTTTATTACATATGTAGACCTCAATTTCCAAGAAATATCATCATGAACCCAAATATTTTGTTTGAAAATTTTGATAAAGAAAATACTTGAGTCGACCAATACCATCAGTATCACTTCTAATAATAATAATGTCATCCAAATATACTACCAAAATAATGATTCCGGATGTAGATTGATGATATAAAATAGAGTAATCCTTTATGATTTGGAATATGTCAATGCTAAGCATAATAGTGAAAAAACAGCCAAACCAAGCACATGAAGACTTTTTGAGTCTACACAATGATTGATGAAGGTGAAAAACATTGGAAGACTCCCCCCTAAGAAACAAACCTAGGTGGTTTATCTATATAAAATTTTTAATTAATAAAACCATGAATAAAATCATTTTTAACATTTAAGTGATGGAGAGGCCATTGAGAGGAGGTGGAAGGAGAGATAAGTAAAAGAACCGAGGCCATATTTTTCACTAGAGAGAAGATGTCAAAATAATCAACTCCATATGTTTGTGTATAACCATTGAAAATAAGGTTATCCTTGAGACAATCAAGAGAGACATCACCATTGATGCAAACTAAATATATCTACTTGAAACCAACCACTTACTTACCTGAAGGAAGAGGGACAAGATCCGAATTATGGTTGGCATTCGGAGCTTGAAGTTTGTCTTGCATAGCCTTTAACCAGCTGGGATGAGATATTGGACTCGAAAAAAGTGCAATGTCTAGTGAGCATCCAATGTATCTATAACTGGTGAGCTAGCCATATATAATCCCTGATAATTCTGATAGGAGTGTGAGCCTTTGCGAAGTTCAATAGGCAACTCTGGTGATGGAGGATCAGGAACAGGTTAGTCATCAGGTGTGGTAGAAACATCAGGTGTTAGGGTAGAAGATGTGCTAGGTTGGTGAGTATATACCTATTCAAATTGTGATACAATGATATCACTAAGAAGAGATAGGGGTGGTAGTGTGTCAAGAGAATATGGTAAAATAACTTCAGAATTATGAACAGTAGATAGTGGTTGTAACTCAGGAACAAAAATAACTAATGATTCTTTAAAGGAAACATTAACTGAGACAACATAACAACAAAAATATGGAGAGGAGAATAGATAGCCAAATTGGGTGTGGGAATGACCATTAAAGATGAATTTTAGATTACACACATCAAAATTTTTAATCAAGGGGTGAATATCTCGAACTTAACACACACAACCAAAAATGCGTAGAGGTAGGGAATGAGGGGATGTTGTTGTAAATAAATAATGGAAAGGTGTATCCACTAAAAGAATATACAAGGGAAGTTTTTTGATAATATAGGTGGCTATGAGAATGGAATTTCCCTAAAATATAGTTATAACTTTCTTCTAAAATAAAAGTGCACGAGAAACTTCTAACAGATGACGATTTTTTTGTTTAGAAACACTGTATTGTTGAGGTGTGTCAAGATAATAAGTTTGATGGATATTGTCATTATCATATAGAGAATACTAGAACAGTCTATATAAATATTCATGACCACTATCAAAATGGAAACATTAAAGTTTAGTGGAAAACCTGGTGGTGATTTCTTAATAATAGGAGTTAAACACGATAAAGATTTTAGATCAATTTTTTAGTAAATAAACCAAAGTAATCCATGAAAAATCATCGATGAAAGTAAAAAAATATCAGTAACCTAATTTAGATAAACTAGTATTGGGAACCCATATATCAAAATGAACTAAATTAAAATGAGTGGATGCATGGTGAATTGTGTGGGGAACATAGGTGACTTGGTGATGCTTTAAATAGTGACAAGATTCACATTCAAAAGGAAGAAGAGTAAAAAAATATAGAAATTGTTTTTGAAGAATTGGGGAAGGTTGATGACCAAGGTGATAGTGAATCCAGAGGGCATGATCATTGGTGAAAGGAAAGGCGAGAACTGGGGCTTATTCAAGCACATACACACCAACCTGAAGACATCCACTACCAAGAACCCGAGTAATCAAATGCTCTTGAAATATAACCGAAGAAGGTGAGAATATGGTTAACACTATAAGTCATCTATAGTTTTACTAATAGATAGTAAATTAAAGGTACAAATGGGAACAAATTAAACAACATATAGTGTCAAGCTAGGTATAATCATACAACTCCCGTAACAAGAAATCTGCACTGTATGACCATTGTCCATAGTAATATTACCTCTATTTGAGGTCAATCCATGGGACTGAAGAATACCTATATCCCTAGTGATGTTATCTGAGGCACCAAAGTCAAGAAACCATGATGTGGACCATTGGGATATACATGCCGTTGAAGTATCTCCATGGGAAATAGTGGTTCTTGATGATTACATATATTGTGTATTGAAAATGCACTTAGAAAAGGTTCCAAATGTACATAGTTGGTAGAGAATAGGTGATAAAATTGTATATCTAGAACATACAAGTATAAATTGGGTTATAGAAGAAATATCCTCATGGATAGAATTGAGGAGCTGCTGTACATTTTGGGGTGTCGCATATTCACACAGAGAGAGGTGATATAAAATTGGAAATCACACTGGAGAGATGTCAAACTGGAGGTCTCCCCACATGGAGGGGAAGTAATCAAGAGTGTCACACAGGAGGGTAAACACATGGGGTGGGGGTGGGGGGGGGGGGAATCATGCTGGCAACCATCACATGGGAGGTGCAGGTACAGACATGGGACAATTCATAAGGGGTCATGCAAGGAGGGGTGAAGGGGAGGGAGGGGTTAAACCCCCTATGATATGATATTGAAATGAAACTCATAACTGACAATGAGGTAGGATGCTTAATTTATAGATGAGAAAAATATTATAACAGATAACCAACACCGATGTGGGATAAAAATATTAAAAATATCTAATATTATAATACTCATAACTATATATTTATAATTCTAATAATTTAAACTTCAATTAAGACTAACTATAGTTAAATTTTACATACATGCATATTTGTTTTCTCATGGTATAGGTAAGGGAAAAGGAACTATGGTATTCTTAAGTATGAGAAGTTGGGCGGGGATATGGGAATCGGGTTTGCAGGCAGCTCTAAAAGTCATTTCGGAAAATCCTCAGTCTTCATTTTATCTGCTTATTTTAGTTTAGGTTAGAATATAGAGACTCATTAGGTGAATTTGAATTTTTTGTTGCGTGACTTTATGAAATTACATGCATATTTTTGGGTTTTACATATTCATTAGTTATGATGGTTCAATTTATTGTCCACTGCTTGATTCTTTATCTAGTGATTGTTATTACGATCGTAGAGAGCACATGAGGCTATACGGGTCTCCACCTTAGTGGAATAGTTGTTTTTGGAATAACACGTTACAATATAGTACCATCTGTTTTCTTATATTTGATTTTTATAGTTGAAAATGTTAGTAGAAAGGAGAAATAATGATCGAAACCTGAGAAGCAAACATGTGTTTTACTAGCACATCCACATTGGAAGTTCAACAGTCCTTCATGAAGAATTTCATCATGCTGTGGAATGGAATGATAGCTTATGACAGTCCATGGAGGCCACAACATGCATGGATCCATGGTGATCCATGGAATAAATAGCAACAAGTTTCCATTTTTTCAAAATAAAATAAAAAGGGAGGTTCTTTCAGAGATTTTGGGGGTTGATTAAAAAGGGAGAATTATCAAAGCTAATTTTCTCTCCCTTATCTACCTTACAATTCTACCTCCTTCTCCAAGGGTGGGGTTCTTCAATTCATCCTTCATATAACCTCTAGAAACCCTCATTATCCTCCAACAAAGAAAACTAACTGGTGACAGTGGCCTCTATCTTTCCCCAACCAAGTAGGGGCTGCTTCCTCTTCTTTGCTTCTATCTATTGGGGAAATGAATGTGGATTATGGGAATAATGGTTGAAACTATTCATTTAGCGGGGACTTTAAAAAAAATCTAGGGGTGGTGCCCCTTGGCCCAATAGGGGGTCTTTCCCCTATGTCCTTCACTTTCTATCCCGGCAGCGAGATCCCCACCAAGGCAGTGGAACCCTCAGACTTCCACTACCATTACTTTCATCAAACTTCATACTTCATTATGCCTTCATCTTCTAATTTTGTTTCCTTCTACTTTATGCCTCAGATGAACCCATTGACACTGATTACCTTGGGGATGAGAATATGGACTAGAAATATCCTTTTTCATAATTTTTGTTAACATGAGATTTGAATTATATTTTTTGTTTCTAACTTCTAGTGTCGTACTATTATGACTTATTGCGGCATGAAATAGAGCACTCAAGACTTTGATTTTTAGTTGATCAATATTTTTATATATATTTTTCTTAATATTGTGATGTATTTGATGAATTTATTTCAAAAATATATTTTTTATTCATATATATTTTTAGTTTTCTTATTTTCCATATATGTTTTTGTGTGTGTTTTTGTGTGTATATATATATAAATATTTTTCATCCCACCATGGAATTCTCTATATGCATAACACTATCCTCTATACTTCCATGGTATATTTTTCAGCTCACAGTCATAAGCCACCATCCACCTTTAACAACTATTGGTGAGGCTTTTATATATATATACTTTATAGAGGTAGTAAATAAATCACTCATCATAGAAAAGGATTTGAGAAGAGATCATAAAGTCAGTGTGATTTCAGCATCATGGGATTTTGGAAGCGGGTCCTTGGGTGGCCAAATAAGGAGGTTTGAGGAAATTAACTAGGGTGGAAAGTGACCGGGAGGTCGAAGTATGAACTTTCAATTTCTTCCATCTCAAGAAAAAACTCCTTTGGAGTTTCATTAGTGTAGAGAATCAAGTCATACCAAGGAAATGTGTCCAAACAAGTTGAAGAAATGTTGCTCTTGTGGAAAATTAAGATACCTTCAACGTTTTTTCTAGATAGGGCCTCAAGGGGGAAGTGGAAGAGGTTCTTCATCAACCCAAGAATCTCATGCTTGGACAAGAAAACCTCAATAAAGTAGTAGTTGGTTTTCTTCATGGACATCTAGTCATGGTGGTGGGTAAGGTTCATAAGGACCATCTCATAATGGAGTTACTACTCAGGGTAGATAGGGAGCTCATAGTGAGGATAGTGTGGTTGGTTACCAACATATTTATGTTGTGTAGAAGATTCCTGTAGGTTCCGAGCACATCAGAAGCATTGATGGGATGGTGCCCAAATTTTATTTTTTTCCATAATCGATGATTAATCTTGGATCAATATGATGATGAATTCCAGTATCCATGGAATTGAATCAAGGGTTTAGACAAAGAAGAATTTACCTTGGAACCAAGTGAGAGGATCATCATAATTTGTTTATAATTAATTTAATTAAATAATAATTACATCCAAGGTTTATTCCTTATTCATTTATGTGTTTGATCATAGATATGGAGTGCATCATCTTTATGTTGCAGAGATCAATGGTATATCTCCTCTAGCGGTGATCCACATGTGATCTACGTATCTCCGGACATCGTCGAAGGAGTCTCCAAGTGAAGTGTGGAAGATCCTTGTGCTTGTTATGTTCACCTTCGATTGCCTTTAGAACTGATTCCAAAGCATTCTCCTTGATCTAGTGGAGGATTATATCTCTTGTTCTTGAGATCATTCTTGGAGAGGGAAGAACTCTCTAGGCTTGAGATCTTTTCTCCAATTCATTGTACACAACCCTATTTGGTCGCTTGGATATCACTTGGCTAATAAGAGAATAATATAACTGGGTATTTAGTTCACTAGGGTAATAATAAATAATTTTTACAAGTGCCTTAATTATTTTATTAATCCTAGAGAAACCCCCATGTAAAATAATAACAAAAATATTATTATTTCTTGACATGCATTTATCTTGCGATCCATAATTAAATATTATTTAATCAAATAATATTCAATATTATTATTTCTCAATGGACCATTAACTCGGTCTTCCAATCCTTCTCCATATTTATTAAACCTTGAATAATGACTATTTATTTATTAAATAAATGTCACTACATTATTCTCTAATAAATATATAAAAATTATATTCACTAAATAGTAAATAAATATTTATTAATTATTTCTCCCACAATATATTCTTGCAAATAACTAGTGTCGAAATAAATGTGATCAGGAATCCATGAATAATTATTAAACCACAACCAGGAATAATATTTATTCAACTTGTTAAATAATAAATAATATATTATTTAATTAAAATACTGGATACACTTAGTGTGTGACCCTCTATGCCTCTTTCTCAGTGGTATTAGGCAGAGTATTCTAAAGTCTAAGGTTAGTGTCTAAAAACACTCCAAGACACCCATAGAGAAAAAAGTTAATGCCACAATGACATGTCACCTCATACGAATGCTTACCGTGTAATATAATCTTTTTTATCGATATCTCCAATCAAGTGGGTTTCATGCAAGTTCCATCAACCCATGTGCTAAATTTATCATTCTTTGACTTCTTATAAATTTAAATTTCCTTTAGAACACCATGGCTAGGGATTTATTTAGGCTATGTCATTTCCATCAAAGGACCTGAGATATCAACTTATGTTATGGAACAGAAGGGAAAAATCCTTTCTCACATTATTCATTAATGAAATATTACCCACGACACACCCAACATATCCTACCTTGCCGTGAATATATGTCATCACAGTTTTCTCCAATACATATAAGTGTAGGATTCGTAATACCCATTGATAATAATCTTAAAGTCTAAGGACCAATACACATGTCCATAGATAGGAACATCCAATGAAACATATAAATATGGATTTACTACTGGTAAGTCTCGTTCTCATAATATCTTCCTAGAAATTACCAAGGGTGTACACCATAAGAAGGTGCCTTAAAGTCCTATGAGTCTTCACCCTGATAGCCTGTATCATTTGTGTCCCTTCAAATGATATCATCCAACTATTGAATATATATTCAAGAATAGTGTCATGGCACTTCCAGGTTCTCATCATAGCAGGGATCCATTATGACCTTTTAGTGCGACAACTACTCTTAGGATATTATCACATACAATGTCATGTAGAAGAACAATCATGATGTAATAATGAGTTTATTAATATCCATATAATGAATACATGTTTATCATAAAGTAAAAAGAAGTTGGTTCTAGGGAACCGACTCCAACAATTCATCTAAATAGTGACGGGGGATCTTCTATAGTAAAAGGTATGATTCTAAAAAAATCTACATTGTATAAGTGCACTTGTTGACACTAGTTCATCACATTACTTCATTTCTACTCATATTGTGTGTGATCATGGTCTAGACATAGAATGGTTGTCTAGGTTATTGAATGTTGAAACTCCTCTAGTGAAAAGATCTAATAAAATTAAGAGATGTTCAGTCCATTATTTCATTGAGTGGTTATGGACATCTCTAGGACTTCATCATCTTGGACATGACTACTTTCTATGTGATCATGGGCATGGATTGGTTAACTCTCTTTCAATCATGCATTGATTTCTATCAGAAGTGATTGATTTATTATCCTCCCATAGGTGTATCCTACACTTTTACTAGTGAAAGGTATCTAAACATGAGTTAGACATGATCTAATGTAAAGCATTTGGGAACCATCACTTTGCAAAAGGTATGCATGATTTTTGGATCAGTTGATGGGGATGATCAACCTATTTTTCCTCCGATTGTTGACTACTTTACAAAGGTATTTACTAATGATTTATCAGGTTTACCTCTATTAGATTATGTGTTCCACATCAGACTTGGGTGTTTTTTCTTCATTATAATTCTCTATAAATAAAATCTAAGCCCTGTCATAAGTGGTATCTTGGGTATTGGGTCCAACTCTCTATCATTCTATATGGTATCAGTGGAGGTTACCTAACCCTTTCTCCCATCTCTCTTTTCTCTTAGAGAAAACTTACTATTTTCCCCCAAGGGTGGGCTCTATGGTGAGGGATCCATAAGTCATCTACCATTTCAGCTCCCTACGATTCCTGCACATCTCCCTACAGAATGACTCATGTCTACCCATTTCATGCTCTTCGAACCGCTTGATATCCATGGATGGCCACCCTTCCCTGGGAAATGAATCCTTCTGAGCCACCCTCCTACGTGAAGAACATCCCCATCATGATGGCCTCCCGATGCGACCTCTCTAAGCTGGGGTTCTTCCTATGCGAAGTCCCCCCCGCACGACAACCATGAACAGATCCATGAGCAGTGGCCTCCTACCAAGAAGCCTCCCTACTTTGTCCAGACCCCATGCCATCTCCATTTTAGATCTAGCCGATCTTCCACTAAATGTGATTTCTCAGGTCATTTCGGTTATTCCATATATAAAACCAATCACTCCTCTTCCTTGGGTGATGCTCCCCTAGAGTCTAGGGATTTTGTTTTCTAAGAGGGTCATAGCACAATGTCCGATCAAAGGATCCTCTTTACTCCATTCGAGATATACTCCTTCCCTCTTCTTCTTCCTCATCCCTCCTTGTGCCTCTTCAATCACTAGCAATGGCTCAATGCTGTTTCTCCATCTCTTTATCAGTTCCAAATTCAATGGATGTTAGCTATGCTCATCCTTGAGCCATCACTTGTATCACCTTCTCTCAGTAAACATAGCGATATTCAATTAGGATTTATGTAGGCCCCTTCCATCATCTCCCTTTCCAACTCCCACATTTGACAGGTCCTCCTCTAGGTGCACCTGACCTGGCCTCCTTCTTGAATCTACGTGCATCTTCCTTCACCAGCCTTGGCTAGATGAATCTGCCGCAACCCCTACACATAACTTCCATTGTCTCTTGATACACGTTTTATTAATGATTTTTCTTTTTTCCATCCCTCTCCTCATCCCATTATGCCTTTCCACACCATTGATGCAATCCAGCTATCCCTACTGGATATCCAATCATGGTTTGGTAGTGTGTTGTTATTGCATGCCTATATGCTCTTGACCCAACTATTCATGCTGAGGCATGATCCGACTATTCTTGTCGATGCATCCCCTTTCCAGCTATTCTTGATTGTTCTATATAACAAATGATGGTCTAATGTTGGAACATATTTTTCAGTGACATCTTCCATCATCCATCATTTTCATCTCGAGGGGGATCTACGATTGGAGATGATTTATTTTTGTTTCATATTGTTTTGTAATAAAGCTGGGTATGTCCAAATTGAGGGGGAGTGTTTGCAGCATTTCTTATTTTCTTGTTTTTATTTTATTTGTTATCTTTAATTATGTATCCAATCTAGGTAGACCTAGCTTGAGGGGGGGGGGGGGGGGTTGTTGGAGTCTTTGTCCCACATCGGACTTGGGTGTTTTCTCATCATTATAATTCTACATAAATAAAATGAAAGACCTATCTTAATAGGTATCTTGGGTATTGGGTCCAACTCTCTATCATTATACAACTTCCATAGAAAGAGGTTGAGTTTACTATTGACTTGTTACCTAATACCAAGATGATATTGATTCCTCTATAAAATGGCTCCCGCCAAGCTTCAAGAATTAAAGATTCAACTTGATATCCTAGAGTTAAAGAACTATATCAAATAAAGAACTTCACCTTAGGATTTTATTAAACCCAAAATTTGAGTTTGATTGGACTTGTAGTTAAAAGGTTATTGGATAAAATGTTTGGAGTGTTGGACGTGTTTGAAGACATTTTTAAAGTGATTCGAGAAGTGAAATATGAAAAGGTGATGAAGCTACAATGAACTTGTTTTCCGTTTTACATGGTCGACCATTTAATGATGCTGAGTTGACCATCCAATGTAATTAAAGTATTCAAGAACATCATATCACAATTGACTATGTAGTCTAATGCAGTCAACTATGACTATCTTTATGTAGATTCTTTATTATGTAGTATTTATTGGTTTCTAAAGTAGGTAAATACAGGAAATCCATTGACACATGCTCATATTGTATGAGGCAATTAAAGTGAATTATTTGGTGATCATTGATGATGAATCATTTGATCATGGGACCTGTGACTGATGATAGAGGTGTTAGGTGGTCATGGGATTTTGGTTGTATATGCACTACAATCGTTGAGAACATGGGACACATGGAATCCCATTTAAATTTGAACAATTCTGAAAAGGGAATATGTTTCTATATAAAATGAATATTAGTATTGTGGGAACATGGTCTAGTATCCTACATAAGGAGGGATTATTGTGATAATATTGAACTGGTGATTCTAGAATGATCCTTGGATATATGGAGTGATCCTATGAAGTTGGAGTCTAACATAATACAAACATATTGATCAAAGTGGGAGAAAGATAAGTGAAAAAATAGAGCAAGATTACAGATCTTTAAATTGAGAGATTATTGATGATTTGAGTTTGTTCCAGAGTGTGTATAACTCAATAAATCTATGTTTATAATTCAATAGTTTATGGTAATGGAAGATTAACATTATTTTAAGATTATATTCACGTGAATAAGAAGAATCATCCATAAATCAGTGGAACTGATTCACATACATTCAATATTAAGAATACATTCCATGATGCTAATATTATGAAAAGGACATTAATATATTATTTATATGTGGGAGTTACCAAAAAATGAAGTGACCTAAGGGGAGGCAATGGGCTATACCTAAATATTGTAATGTAGTGTGCCTAAGACCTCCCTGAAACCCATCAATGATAGTTCATTAGTGAATTCATGCATGGTAACAGTGAACTAATCATTTACCTTGGATTAGCCCCACATTGGGTAAACCAAGTAAATTATAGGACCAAAGGCTATCCTCTAACACAATATCACTTGCTTTGGCTCCTTGACTTATGATTTTGTTCTTCATCAAGGCTCACAGTCCAATATAAGGATCATTGCCCTCCCACCTCTGAAAAGGCTTTATGATAGGGAGGAGAACACTTGGGACTTATATACCATGATCAATGTTGGTGGTATATTCCAAGACGGTGCCACTCCATTGATTTTTCAAGTAGGGTAGGGGTGACTGTGTGGTGGGTGTCCAAACCCCCACTAACCCATTTAGTAGAGAAGGCAATAGGAAGGGATAGTAATAGCCTATAAATGGGGCTCTCTCCTAGAAGTTTCGTCAATCAGCTTTGTAACACATATTATCCCATCAGTAATTGTGTGGTATTTTTTGAGGATATTTCAAAAAATATTCAAGAGATAAAATTATAAGATATATTATCCTAATAATTGTGAGGGAGTGTGTACCCACTTTTACCCATAGTGAGATCCTTCTATTCACTCATGATTTTTTATCCCTTTCTTTTGGGGGGGTTTCCACATTACATATGGTGTCATTTATTTCTATATTTTTACACTTTATTTTATCTCATAATTTTTGTCATACCAATGATACAATAATTTTCAATCAAAACAAGTGGTATCAGAGAAAGGTTCTAGCTCGACACTATTCACTTTTTTAGATATTAATAATTCTCATAAATTTGAGTATGCTTTGTGATTGAAACTGCGATTGATAATTCACATTAGAAAAAATTTATTGAGATTATTAAATATACCATTGAGAAATAGAGGAGGTTATAGACTAATGGTGTGTCCATATGACGGTGAAATTTGAGATCGAGAAATTCAATGGGAATAATTTTCTGTTATGGAAAATGAAGATTCAAGAACTGCTACGAAAGGATAATTACCATCAGTTGGTGAAAGAACAACATGTGTGATTATGGAGAGTGGTTCTAGTGGAAGTTAGAATAATGACATGGATGGAAAGTACTTTTGGAATTGGAGACGTTCTAGTTAATGAAGTGGGAATGAATTCTCGAGGCACACAACATCTCAACAATGCATGTATAATCAACTCAGGAGAAACAAGTAACAAGATGTATTGATGACAATGATTTGGTTAATATGAAACTATCTTGGAGGTACTTGTGTACATGGGGAATGATCACACCTAGAAGACCATTGGTGTCAGTACTGCCAAATTTAATATGCATGATGGTATTGTTTTAACCATCCATGGAGTAAACCATGTGAAGGGCTTGAATAAGAACATATTGTCTTTGGGATAATTTGATGACATCAGATTCAAGACTCACATCAAGAATGGAGTGATGAGAATTGTGAAGGGAATGCTTGTGGTGGTGAAGGTAGAGTATATCTCAAATAACCTATATGTGTTTATGGGTGAAACATACAAGGAGGTGTATATGATTTTCACATCAACTACCTTGATAGAAGCATTGACGATGTTATGGAATCATAAGCTTGGTCATATGTCTGAACGAGGCCTCAAGATTCTTGTTGAATAGAATTTGATGTTCAGACTTGCAAAGGTATCCTTAAAATTTTGTGATCATTGTGTTTTGAAAAAAAAATTCAGGTTAATGTTCAAGATGTCAATAGTAAGAAGCAAAGAGATCTTAGAGTTGATACATTTTGACATTTGGAAAACACCAGTTATATCCCTGGGAGGAGCAAGGAACTTTGTATCGTTCATTTATGATTATTCCATGATATGTTAGGTGTATCCAATCAAGAGGAAAGTAGATGTTTTTGAAGTCTTAAAAAAATTTAAAGCATGGAAGGATATTGAATTTGAAAAGAAAATCAAGTGTTTGAGGACTGAAAATGGTGGAAAATATACAAGTGAGAAGTTTGATACTTTTTAGTCAACTAAAAGGTATCAAGATACAGTTTATAGTGGAATTCACTCCTCAACATGATGGAGTGGTAGAGAGTATGAAAAGAACCCCATTGGATAGAATAAAGGAGATGTTGAGGAATACAGGAATTTCCAATTTTTTTGATTAGAAGTAGTGAATACTATCTATTATGTGATTAAATGATCTCCTTCAATGAAGATTAATCTAAAAATACTGATGGAGATGTGGAATAGTAAACCAGATGACTATTCTTGATTACATACTTTTGTAAGTTCTATATATGCATTGTTTAATGACCAGAAAAGATCAAAGTTGGATTCGAGATCCAGGAAATGTATCTTCTTAGGATACATTGATAGTGTGAAGGGGTATCATTTGTGAGACCCATCTGCCCACAAACTTATCATCAACAATGATGTCATTTTTTTGTAGAAGATGGGGTGAAAATGAAAATTTATGGAGACATGGAGAAAGAGAATATAAAAACTAAAATAGTCAAAGTAGAGAGAAAAATCCAAAGAAGAGATAGCTTCCTCTTAAGCATTACCGGAGCATGATGATCAAGTACCAGTTGCGTCTAGGCAATGGCGACCAACTCAAGAGAAAAGAGCACCAGTATGGAACTCAGAATATTCCATTGAGAGAAATATTACTATAAGGAACCATTATTTTCACACACAAATATTACATCTATTTAGATGAATATTCAATACATAACAATACTACCCCACCAAAATCATAAAGGTTTAGATTATTTAGAGATTAGATAAACAATATTCGTATTTTATGAAATATATTCAACATCTCCCACAAATATCTTCTCACGCAATACTCCTCTTAGGTATAACCTACCTAAATATTTCTTTATCACCTGGGGAAGGAAACATAATAAAGGGAAAGCTTAGATTCTCAATAAGGATAAACATAGTAGATATAAATCTATGATCATATGAAATCATAGGATAAGAATACGTTTATGTGATCATGACCATAACATAAAAAGTTCATACCTAATAGAGCTGTGCAAGAGGAGGGTCCTTCTAGCAGTCGGTTGGGTAATCAGTCTAGACCTCCTGTGCTATACACTTACTAGAGAAGGGGAGGGGTTCATAACAGACAGGGGTAATATTGATTTTTTTTATTTAGTAAGTTAGTTTTTCTTGGGTAGTTAATTTTTCTTGGGTGGGATATTAATTGGAAGGGAGGGAACTTTGTGTGGTCATTTTGTTATAAGGTAGTTGGTAGGATCTATCCTAGGCCTAAGGAGAGTGAAGTATTTCAGAAGATTTTCTAGAAGGTCCATGTAATTCTTCCTTAGTAGAATAATTAAAGCAGTAAGAGATGTTTTTCTAGAAGTATTCTTTGGTATATATATTATAAAAATCTTACTCTAAACTATTGTCTATAAATTTTGTGATTTCATTGAGAGGTTTTTTGAGAGATAGTTAGAGAAAAGTTCTTGAGAAACAACATATTGAACCTTCTATACCACTGTATGCCCACACATATGGAGAGTTAGCTAGAAATTGTGGAAATAACAGTCACTATTGTGTTGTCTACTATATCAGACATGGTGACTTCTATTTTAGAGCTACGATCAGAAGTACATGATCTCTTAGAAATTCCGGAATTACTTGAGAGTGGTAAGTAAAAAAATGTGGTTCAGAATGATAGAAAGGGGAATCAAACTAATAAAGGTGGAAGTGGTACTCAGATGAAGGAAGGAATAGGGAGGAAAAGGAGCGGTCTGAGAATGGGAGTGATTATTGAATCAAAGGAAGAGAAGAGTTATACAAATCCTCAAGTATGGTATAAATGATGGTATTCTCTAGAGTGGATTTAGTATCATGGATCAATCGAGCTGAAACTTACTTCTTGATTCACCAAACACAGGAGGATTTGAAGGTTCCAATGGCACAATAGTGTATGGAAGGAGTATCTCAATAATGAATGATCTCTTTTAAATTCAACCAATAAAACTTTAATTAAAATCAAATAGGAGTTGCTCAGATGATGCAACAACATGGAGGAATAATATCCGATGATCTATTTGAAGGGAATTTAGTAGGTGGGAACAGTGGAGGAATACATTGATGAATTTGAGTGGATAGCCAAGAAGATTCTAGAATTAACACAACACTAATACATGAGACTATTCATAGGTGGTATGAGACCTGAAATTGGAAGTTCTATGATTACATTTGAACCTCCCAACAAGGTGCAACTTCTTTCCTTGTCTAGAAGGTTTGAGAGGGATCTTATTGTTAAAAGAATCATAAAGAAGCTAGATCCATGCAGCAGGAAGATTAGTTCTGGAGGATCTAGGTGAGGCTAGGCATCAAGTGTAATGAAGTTTATACCTAATGAATATGTTCATGAAAGGTAAAAGTGGGTAAACTATGAACCTTGGTTGAAAAGAGTCTGAAATTTTTCAAGAGAATAATTTGAAGAGAGGAAAACAAAGGGGATTTGTTATAGTTGTGGAAAAAAGTTTAATACTAAGAATTGATGTCTAGAAAACGGTTTGAAATCAATGGTTTGGGAATGTGTAGAACCTCTAGAAGAGGAATAGAAAAAATATAATGAAATAATAGAGAAATAGGGAATGATAGGGGATATGCTGGAAATAGAGATGCTTGGAACAATAGACAGCGAGTTTAAAGGAAAGAAGGTTGGGGATAATATGTTTATGTTAGTGGAAGGAAATATAGGAGGGGTAACATCGATGATTTTGGTAGATAGTGTCTCCATTCACAATTTTATTTCAAAACAGATATTGAAATCTCTTACAGTATGTGTTTCGGAGACTAAGCCATTTTTTTATTAGAATGTGAGATGGGTATCAGGTGGTTTCCAATGTTTTTTTTGTAGTTTCATGAAAGTAGATTTTGGGAGAATAATAATTTAAATTTGATTCTTATTTTTTGATACCTCTAAACCAGATTTGGTAATGGGAATATCAAGGATGGAAACTTTGGGGTATGTTACCTTGCATTGGAAGAACATAACCATGAAATTTTTTTGGAAGGCGTAGAATATTTTGATTCAGGGGGCCTGTCAAGCACAAGGTTTACTCAGATCTTTACAAGAATACTTGAGGGAAGAGAAATGTGCGGTACAAGGTTTTCAGTGGATTCATATATGAATTTTGGGCTTAGAATATATAGATTTGAGTCCAGCTCAATAGTTGCAGCTACAAGGGATGTTTCTCCAGCACAGAACATTATTTGAGATATCCACTAGATTTTCGCCCAAGAGGGAAGCTGATCATTACATAAAATTAAAATCAGGTGTAGATAAATTCAATATATGAAATTACAAATACACATTTCATATGAAAAATGAGATGGAAAAGAAGGTTTTAAAGTTATTAATATAGGGGTATATTCGGCATAGTTCCGGTCCGTATTCTAGTCCTATAATTTTGGTCAAGAAGAAGTATGGAGGCTGGAGGATGTGTGTAAATTACCATGAATTGAATAAGTTGATGGTGCTTGATAAGTTTCCTATTCTGATGATAGAAGAGTTGATGGATAAGATTCATGAGAAAAAATATTTTACTAAGATGGATTTTAAATATGGTTTTCATCAAGTGAAATTGAAGGAAGAAGATATAGAGAAAAGGGATTTCTGAACTCATGAGGGGAATTATGAATACTTAGTAATTCCATTCGGATTATGAATTCCCTGACTAAATTTCAAGATATAATGAACACTATTTTTTGGAATGTGATGCACCAGGGGGTATTGGTGTTGATTGATGATATACTAATTTACAATGGAAAGCGTGAAGAACATTTGGGAATACTGTGTTAAGTACTACAATTTTTGAAGGGGAATATGCTGATTGCCAATGAAAATAAGTGTTTATTAAGGAATAAATCAGTAGAGTACTTGGGACACATTATTTCAGAATATGGAGTGTCCATAGATCCTAAGAAACTTGAGGCTGTTAAGTAGTGGAGGGTGTTGAAAAATGTGAAATAAGTTAGAGGGTTTTTAGGTCTAATGGGTTGTTACCATAAATTTATAAGGGATTATGGGAAAATAGAAATACCTTTAATGGTGTTGACCAAGAAAGATAGATTCCGATGGTCTTTCAAAGCACAATGATCTTTTGAAAAATTGAAGGACTGTATGAATTTTTCTCTTGTATTGTGAATTCTAGATTTTTATAAAGGTTTTGTAGTGGAATGTGATGCTTCAGGTTCAGGTTTAGGGGTTTTATTTCTATAAGAGGGGTGACCACTTGCTTATTTTAGCAAAGAATCATCTAATGCTAATTTGGAAAACTCTATTTACCAAAATGAACTTATGGTGATAGTGTTATCTATTCATCATAGGGAAACAATACCTAATGGTAAAATGATTTAAATCTTATACTGATCATCAAAGTCTCAAATATTTTTTGAATCATAGGATAGTATCAATAGACCAATAGTGTTGGCATTAAAAACATTTAGGTTATGATTTTGAATTTATTTACAAACTTGGAAGGAAGAATAAATTAGAATATGATTTATCAAGGGAAAACGTTGGAGAAAGAATAGATATGGATATTTATCAACCTAGTTGGGAAGAAATTCAATTGTTAAAGGAGGAGATAATTCAAGATGATAAGCTGAAATAGTTGGTGGAAACATTTAAATAAGACAAGGAAAATAGGTCTGATTACACCTGTAACACCCCGAGATTTTATGAAAAATATTCTTTTTAATTTCATTAATGTCTTGTGTTGTACTCTACACCAAAAGGAGCTTGCACAACATGCATCCTTGACTTTCCTTGCATTACACGCAATCATGACCTTCCTCGATAGCGTTTGTAGTACGTAATAATGAGTTTCACTAAACAACAATATGCTATTAAAATATTTTTAAAACTAGCCGTTATGAATAGTAATAACCACTTTTTGAAATTTTGTAAATTTTATTTTTCAAAATGGAATTCATTTTTGGATTCAGAATATCGAAATTAGCTTAGGGTGAAATTTTGGTACTTTTCGGATAACTTTCATTTTCTGATGAATAGTGAAAATTACTAAATTTTAATTAAAAACAACCTTTTTAATCGAAATAATTAATAGTGATAAATTATTAATTTTAGTGGTTTTAAAGTATATTTAGAACATATTTTTACAATTTAATACAATTTTGGTCATTGGATGTAATTTCACATTTAAACCAGACATAAACAAGTGTCAATCTTTTGATAGTTATTATCTCTTAAGAACACACTATTTGTTTTGACGACGAGAATTAATATTTAAATTAAGTAATGCAACTGATATGTTTTGAATTTGGTAAAATAGACATAATTTTTCAATTCATAATATCAAATATAGCTTAGGCCTAATTTTTGGTATTTTTCTAGAAACTTTCATTTTTTGATGAATAGTGAAACCACTAAGTGGTAGTTAAAAAAAATGAATTTTTCATAAAACTTAATTTTACCATTTCTGTGAGTGGAATTTCAAAAATCCAAGAGACACGGTTGATTTCAGTAAGTAAAATGTGGTTCAATGAGATGAAAATAATTTTTGGTGAATAGTAACTTTTTACTTTTTTTTTATCACGGTTAAAAGTAAATAGGATTAAGGGTAAAAATGATATTATTATTACCCTAACACATATCTTAATTATATTGGATAAGTTTAATTCGACCAAAAACAACCTTAGGAATAAAATATTACCATTTAGGCCCACTTGGATTAGATTAGGACATTTATTATTAATTTATTTAAAGAAGGGTTAAAATAGTTAAAATCAAAGTTTAATAAGTATATCATTTTTAATATAGGGTTATACATAAGATAAATTCGACTATAAATATTAATTTGAAATCTAAAAAGATTTCATACATAATGTTATTTTATTTGTAATTTTTAGACATTAAATAATTTAATTTATTTATGACACAAAGATGATGCGTTAATTATCTTATTAATGAAATATTGACATAATTGATTTTATAAATACCAAAATAAATGTAATTTGAGACTTTTTATGAATTACACTAATTTTCTAGGTTAATATGACATGTTAGTGTTGATATAATTAACTGTTTTCTAACTAATCAGTCTGTTATGATTTTCACAAAAATCAATTACTAAATAGTTTCAAAATTGACATAAAATAGTTTTTAAAAAAAATATTATATTATTAATTGTTATTTTATTCCTAAAAATATAAGGTTCGGCCAAATGACTTAGATAAGGTTATATATATTAATAATAAACAACTTGGGGTTCGTTTGTCTTCTTATAGTAAGTTTATTAACCTTATAGTGTAAGAACACAAAAAGACATGGTAAAAGTAAAATTATATAACTTAATGTTAAATCTAAATGATAAGGTTAAAATAGGAATCTAAACTTGTCTAAATTATATTGGATGAGATGATTTCGACCTATCCCTACCTTATCTTCGAAATAAATCAATTTGGAGCTATTTAAAACCGAATTTGGCTTTATAATAAAATAATATTTTTAGTTATTCTAAAGGTGCCCCTCTCCTCCCTTATAAAAGGGCACCTCCTCCCTCTCTTCCTCACACCACTTTGAGCCTTCAAGATCGGCCAAAACCTGCCAAATTCTCTTCTCCACTTCCCTAGAAACATCCTATAGGTCCTGGTCTTCTTCAAAGACCAATTTTAGTGCCCTAAGAGGAGGACTCAAAGAGGCACTTCAAAGAAGAGGTAATGTCCGTTACCGATTCTTTCAACTTTATTTCTTCTTCCAATTATTCTTCTTAGGTTGTTTCATTATGAAGTAATAACATCAGTATCACTAATATACTGATATGTTATTATAAGTATGAAACAACCCTATTTCACCATCTATCCATCCTAGGGAAAATGAAATCACCGCGCATGCGTACGTACGGAATACCGTCTCCACGCCGTGGTGTAATCTATTTTCCACCACCAACTTACTTGGATGGGTATAATGGTGTAAATAATAACTATATATGATTATTGTAAAGTGATATTGATTCTGAAATAGTATACATACACTCCAATACAATTCCACGATCATGAGAATGATATCATCGCTCGTGCGTACGTACGGACTACCGTCTCCACGGCGCGATGAGATTCATTCTCCACATTAACCATTCATGAATGATTATAAAGTATTTATAATAAGTAATCATGAAATATATGACATAATAATGATACTGGATTTACTTGTATATATATGTATGTCATCTACTTAATTCCATTCAACTCAATAAGGAAACGAAAACAGCGTTCATGCATACGTACGGCCTACTGTCTCCATGAACGGTGTATTTCTTTCCATTTACTGATCTATTATATATATGTATATTCTGAATATATATTATATATAAATCATGTTTTATATTCTGGAATTAAGTAATCATGATCTAAGTAATCATATGAATAATTACAAGTCAAAACACGGACGACAAATGAAACGATTTTACCCAAAACGCTCTTTAACATGGAATTTACAAAAGAACGGGTAATATAAAGTCATAAGTGAACCATATATGATATAATAACAATGAGTATGATTCTGGAATAAGTCAATGAAATTATTTAAATCATTATACAGGAGGTTTGGACACTTACGAAGCAAATCAGACCTAAGGTAAGGGATAATTTTGCAAATCTCATTTTTATCCGAGATTGCTTATTCGTAAGTATTTACTGGGGTTATTTCTATCATCCATTTCCATGTTTTATAAAAGTGTTTTCATGTATGTTTAAAGTACTTTTTACCCATTTTTGACTTTTACTACATGGTATGTAAGGAATCTTTCTTTTGTTTACATTACGAGGTACTTTTTGACTTTTCTGGCAAAAGTACGAAAATAATGTTTTTTTAACTTATACGGCACGAACGGATTTTTACGGTTTTATAAACCCTTATTTTCATGAAGAATCCTCCAAAATATTTCATGAATATTTTCAATAAAATCTCTTTCTTTTAAAATTTCTTGACTTTTTGTGAAAATAAATTGATTTTGAAGAAGAAAGGATATTTTCCTCAAGAATTCATTTCAAGTGTTTTATCCAAACCATTTTCCATCTAAGATGAAATTATTTCATATGTGTATTTTTCAAGTGTAATGTCTCTATGATTTAAATGGTTTCACTTTTCTTATTATGAAATGATATCCATTTATTTTATATGGATTATGTGATGATGGGATGGTGTTTATGAAACCCATTTTATTCGTTGGGTTATTATGAATGATGTATGTTTTGTGGCACAAGTAAGAATGATTTCATTATGAGATGGGTGAGACCTATATCTCCCTCCAATGCATTGGGTAAAGATTTATATCTCATGAGATAGACATGGCTGGAATGGAAAGTTAAACCGGTTCAGTAATACAGGACTGGAACGAGGAGTGAACTCGATTCAGAAAGGGACTTTGTCCACTAAGATGGTCTTGGCAGCAATGCCTTGGCTACTATGGAAATCATATCATGTGCTTAATGGTTTCCACAATTACATGTTTTATTCCAATGCTATTTTATCATTATTAATGTTTCTTTATGATCTATGCCTTACGTACTTCCATGTTTTGTGTCATTTCTCAAGCTTTTGATGTTTAAACATTATGTTCATGTTTTTAAGTTCAAATATATATGGTATGTTTTATTTTATCCATGCTTACCCTTACTGAGCATTTGAGCTCACCCTTTTTATGTTTTCTTTTCCCCAGGATATAAAGAAAGGTTTTAGGTAAGAAAAAAAAGGGAAGATCTTTATGGGAGATGTTGAAGATCTCTCACCACGATTAGAAGATTACATTCCAAGTTTCCAAAGACACTAAACTATTACGGTCCTTATGTGTCTATTTTTTTTATGTATTAAGTATTCCGCTAAAGTAATGTAATGTCCATGTACGTCAAGCTTTGGGTCTCTACAGTTGGTATCAGAGGAAAAGTTTAGTCAACCTTTGGAAACTAGGATGCGAAAACGTTAGTGAGATCCTTAGAGATATTTCTAAGGTATGTCTAGGGATGTCTCTAAGGATAAGTATACGTATAGGATATAGTCCTAGAACTATGGTAACGATATTAGATTAAACCAAAGATGTTAGATATTGAAGTTAATCCCCCTTTATTATGATTTTTTCCTCTCACACTATTCTTTTTGGGTTTTAGAAAATGGCTGGAAACAAGATGATTCACGATAATGGAGGATATAATGGACAATGGAATGATATTATTCATGAGAAACCAAATGAAATGGGATTTGTAAGTCCAAAAATCATTATTATGCTGAATCAGCAATCTCATAATATGATCAATAAAGTAAAATTTGGTAAGTTTCCTGACTTGGCTAATAAGAGAAAGATGGAGTTTCATGATGATCATAGAGGAAAGAAAGTTCAATTTCCCCTATGTAAATAATGTGGGAAGAGGCATCAAGGAGAATGTTTCAAAGGAACTGGAAGATGCTTTGGGTGTGGAAAAGAAGGACACAAAGCCAGTAAGTGCAAAGGAAAAGGTTCAGTTAACACCAGGGATGAGGATAATGGTATTACTACGACATCAACAATGGTTAAATGTTTTAAATGTGGAATGTACAGGCATTATGAAAACCAATGCCCTAAGGTAAAGTCTCATGAAGAGAATCAGTATGGTCGTATGAGTAGTATTTATGTTGATGATGATAAAGAGACTACAAATGATATGTGAGATGAAATAATTGTTGAAGCTCAGTCAATGGTTTAAGAATATAGTGGAATGATTACATGTTTATCATGTGTAATGTTGTATAAGTAATATCATGGTACTATGGAATAAAGAGACATCTAAGGATTATTACACTATTGTCTTTCCTTGAGTTTTGAAAGTGTATGATTAATGGTACCAGTATCCATGAAAGGTTATTCAGATATTTTTGGAATTTAGATGATATGCGCATAATGAAGGGATAAGGAGAAAATTAAATGTTTGATAGTATTCATGAGCTCATGACTGATATAAGGAGAAGGTTATATCATGGTTTGAGTATATAGAATTTTTGGATTTTGGTATGTGGAAAGAGTTAACTTTTGACAGCATTCATGTTTTTACTAAGGTTTAATGGGTATTCATTTTTCAAGAGAATACATGATTAAGGTATTCACATGATTGGAATGTGACCAACAAGATATATGGGGGATAAATGATGGTATTCACATGCTTGGTTGATGACATTTCAACTAATCGTTTTCTTTATACTATGAGCTTGGACCGAAGTATTTTAGATAAGCCTAAAGATTGGAATGGATTATGTTGGACATAAGTTAGTATTGTTTAAGGATAGAATTTTTTTTGATATTATTTATGGGATGTTATAGTAATGTAGTTTTAGAAAAAGGACAACCTGCAGGATGGGAGACAACCCATCACGTCAGACAAGGCTGTGGGAATCGAACCCACAACTGAAGTGCGACTGGCCTTTATCACCTACCACTGGCCTACAGGAAGTCCCTGTTTAGTAGAAACTAGTTTTATTATATTAAGCAGTATGATATATGAAGTATAAGTCCATTTTAGGAACCATATATGATTAATCTCACTATAGATGGACTTATGTATTTTTGATAACTTTTATAACCTTTTATTTGAGAAAGATGGAATGACCCATCATTTTATCACATGATCTGCTAACACATCACGAATAACAAATTCAACTTCATTTCATTAAGGGATGAAGTGGAAATTGTTCAATTAACGAACAACAGTGAGATTGTACCAAAATCATGTAAGTATTTCTTTTAATTCATCAACTTTAGGGAAATGATCTTGAAAACAAAAAATGTTGTCCTAGTGCCCTTATATCCGATGAATGAGATAGTACCTTATATCATCACAAATCTATGGATTTGTGATTGCTGGATTTTCCATAGCCATGTTCTCTACCACTCTCTATCAGAACATGATGGTTAGATTTCTCTTCCATATCCATATTTTCATCTATGTGGAAACCCAGTGATTAGTTTATTTGAGTAACCGTTACGTTTCATACTTTTGTTTTTAAATATTGGTTTTGGTATTCCTTTTTACGATGTGGGTTTCTATTAAAGAAACTTTCGAGGAGTAAACCATTTATAACCCCAACGAATTTCGAGGGCGAAATTCATTTTAAGGGGGGTAGAATGTAACACCCCGAGATTTTATGAAAAATATTCCTTTTAATTTCATTAATGTCTTGTGTTGTACGCTACACCAAAAGGAGCTTGCACAACACGCATCCTTGACTTGCCTTACATTACATGCAATCACGACCTTCCTCGATAGCGTGTGTAGTACGCAATAACGAGTTTCACTAAACAACAATATGCTATAAAAATATTATTAAAACTAGCCGTTATGAATAGTAATAACCACTTTTTGAAATTTTGTAAATTTTATTTTTCAAAATGGACTTCATTTTTGGATACGGAATATCGAAATTAGCTTAGGGTGAAATTTTGGTACTTTTCGGATAACTTTCATTTTCTGATGAATAGTGAAAATTACTAAATTTTAATTAAAAACAACCTTTTTAATCAAAATAATTAATAGTGATAAATTATTAATTTGAGTGGTTTTAAAGTATATTTAGAATATATTTTTACAATTTAATACAATGTTGGTGATTGGATGTAATTTCACATTTAAACCAGATATAAACAAGTGTCAATCTTTTGATAGTTATTATCTCTTAAAAACACACTATTTGTTTTGACGACGAGAATTAATTTTTAAATTAAGTAATGCAATTGATATGTTTTGAATTTGGTAAAATAGACATCATTTTTCAGTTCATAATATCAAATATAGCTTAGGCCTAATTTTTGGTATTTTTCTGGAAACTTTCATTTTTTGATGAATAGTGAAACCACTAAGTGGTAGTTAAAAAAATGAATTTTTCATAAAACTTAATTTTAACGCTTCTATGAGTGGAATTTCAAAAATCCGAGAGACACGGTTTATTTCAATAAGTAAAATTTGGTTCAATGAGATGAAAATAATTTTTGGTGAATAATAACTTTTTACTTTTTTTTACCACGATTAAAAGTAAATAGTTATTAAGGGTAAAAATGATATTATTATTACCCTAAAACATGTCCTAATTCTATTGGATAAGTGTAATTCGACCAAAAACAACCTTAGGAATAAAATATGACCATTTAGGCCCACTTGGATTAGATTAGGACATTTATTATTAATTTATTTAAAGAAGGGTTAAAATAGTTAAAATCAAAGTTTAATAAGTATATCATTTTTAATATAGGGTTATACATAAGATAAATTAGGTTATAAATATTCATTAGAAATCTAAAAATATTTCCTACATAATGGTATTTTATTTGTAATTTTTAGACACTAAATAATTTAATTTATTTATGACACAATGATGATGCAATAATTATCTTATTAATGAAATATTGACATAATTGATGTTATAAATACCAAAATAAATGTAATTTGAGACTTTTTATGAATTAAAATAATTTTATAGGTTAATATGACATGTTAGTATTGATATAATTAACTGTTTTCGAACTAATCAGTCTTTTATAATTTTCACAAAAATCAATTACTAAATAGTGTCAAAATTGACATAAAATAGTTTTTAAAACAAATATTATATTATTAATTGTTATTTTATTCCTAGAAATATAAGGTTCGGAAAAATGACTTAGATAAGGTTATATATATTAATAATAAACAACTTGGGGTTCGTTTGGCTTCTTATAGTAAGTTTATTAACCTTATAGTGTAAGAACACAAAAAGACACAGTAAAAGTAAAATTATCTAAATTAATGTTAAATCTAAATGATAAGGTTAAAATAGGAACCTAAACTTGTCTAAATTCTATTGGATGAGAGTATTTCGACCCATACCCACCTTAGATTTGAAATAAATCAATTTGGAGCTATTTAAAACTGAATTTGTCTTTATAATAAAATAATATTTTTAGTTATTCCAAAGGTGCCCCTCTCCTCCCTTATAAAAGGGCACCTCCTCCCTCTCTTCCTCACACCACTTTGAGCCTTCAAGCTCGGCCAAACCCTGCCAAATTCTCTTCTACACTTCCCTAGAAACATCCTAGAGGTCCTGTTATTCTTCAAAGACCAATTTTAGTGCCCTAAGAGGAGGACTCAAAGAGGCGCTTCAAAGAAGAGGTAATGTCCGTTACCAATTCTTTCAACTTTATTTCTTCTTACACTTCTTCTTATTAGGTTGTTTCATTATGAAGTAATAACATCAGTATCACTCATATACTGATATGTTATTATAAGTATGAAACAACCCTATTTCACCATCTATCCATCCTACGGAAAACGAAATCACTGCGCGTGTGTACGTACGGAATACCCTCTCCACGCCGTGGTGTAATCTATTTTCCACCACCACCTTACTTGGATGAGTATAATGGTGTAAATAATAACTATATATGATTATTGTAAAGTTATATTGATTCTTAAATAGTATACATACACTCCAATACAATTCCACGATCATGAAAACGATATCATCGCTCGTGCGTACGTACGAACTACCGTCTCCACGACGCGATGAGATTCATTCTCCACATTAACCATTCATGAATGATTATAAAGTATATATAATAAGTAATCATGAAATATATGACATAATAATGATACTGGATTTATGTGTATATATATGTATGTCGTCTACTTAATTCCATTCAACTCAATAAGGAAACGAAAACAGCGTTCATGCGTACGTACGGCCTACCGTCTCCATAAACGGTGTATTTATTTCCATTTACTGATCTATTATATATATGTATATTCTGAATATATATTATATATAAATGATGTTTTATATTCTGGAATTAAGTAATCATGATCTAAGTAATCATATGAATAATTACAAGTCAAAACACGGACGACAAATGAAACGATTTTACCCAAAACGCTCTTTAACATGGAATTTACAAAAGAACGGGTAATATAAAGTCATAAGTGAACCATATATGATATCATAACAATTAGTATGATTCTGGAATAAGTCAATGACATTATTTAAATCATTATACAGGAGGTTCAGACACTTACAAAGCAAATCGGACATAAGGTAAGGGATAATTTTTCAAATCTCATTTTTATCCGAGATTTCTTATTCGTAAGTATTTACTAGGGTTATTTCTATCATCCATGTCCATGTTTTATAAAAGTGTTTTAATGTATGTTTAAAGTCATTTTTACCCATTTTTACTTTTACTACATGGTATGTAAGGAATCTTTCTTTTGTTTACATTATGAGGTACTTTTTGACTTTTCCGGCAAAAGTATGAAAAGAATGTTTTTTTAAGTTATACGGCACGAACGGATTTTTACGGTTTTATAAAACCTTATTTTCATGAATCTTACTCCAAAAGATTTCATGAATATTTTCAATAAAATCTATTTCTTTTAAAATTTCATGACTTTTTGTGAAAAGAAATTGATTTTGAAGAAGAAAGGATATTTTCCTCAAGAATTCATTTCAAGTGTTTTATCAAAACCATTTTCCATCTAAGATGAAATTATTTCATATTTGTATGTTTCAAGTGTAATGTATATATGATTTACATGGTTTCACTTTTCTTATTATGAAATGACATCCATTTCTTTTATATGGATTATGTGATGATGGGATGGTGTTTATGAAACCCATTTTATTCATTGGGTTATTATGAATGATGTTTGTTTTGTGGCACAAGTAAGAATGATTTCATTATGAGATGGGTGGGACCAATATCTACCTCCAATGCATTGGGTAAAGATTTATATCTCATGAGATAGACATGGCTGGAACGACAAGTTAAACTGGTTCAGTAATACAAGACTCGAACGAGGAGTGAACTCGATTCAGAAAGAGACTTTGTCCACTAAGATGGTCTTGGTTGCAATGCCTTGGCTACTATGGAAATAATATCATGTGATTAATGGTTTCCACAATTACATGTTTTATTCCCATGCTATTTTATCATTATTAATGTTTCTTTATGATCTATTCCTTACATACTTCCATGTTTTGTGTCATTTCTCAAGCTTTTGATGTTTAAACATTATGTTCATGTTTTTAAGTTCAAATGTATATGCTATGTTTTATTTTATCCATGATTTGAGCATTTGAGCTCACCCTTTTTATGTTTTCTTTTCCCCAGGATATAAAGAAAGTTTTTAGGTAAGAAAAAAAGGGAAGATCTTTATGGGATATGTTGAAGATCTTTCACCATGATTAGAAGATTACGTTCCAAGTTTCCAAAGACACTAAACTATTATGGTCCTTGTGTGGCTGTTTTTGTTATGTATTAAGTATTCTGCTAAAGTAATGTAATGTCCATGTACATCAAGCTTTGGGTATCTACAACACCTATTAGTATGGTCTATTATTTTAAAAAAATATATTAGTATTTTCCCAGAAATCAGTTCTAATTCTAAAACTAATATAGTACATTCAATCATCTCATATAGGAAGACATTTAGGCTATTTTAAGACTTATAAATAGCTAAAAAATGGTGTGTTTTGGGATGAAATGACTCATGGAGTACAAAAATATGTTATAGATTTCAGTGTATGCTAGAAAAATAAATATGAGGTGCTTAGTCCTATAAGGCCACTTCAACCGCTTCTAATACTTGACTTTATTTTGGAAGAAGTTTCCAAGGATTTTGTACTAGGACTTCCAAAGTCACAGGCCTATCAAGTAATTCTAGTGGAAGTGGATATATTGAATTAGTATGCACTCTTTATTCCAATAAAGCTCCCTCATATAGAAAAATTGGTTGCCGAAGTGTTTATGAAGGAATTAGTACATTTACATGGAGTTACCAAATAAATAGTTAGTGATTGAGATCCTTTGTTTACTAGTTTATTTTGGAAGGAACTTTTTATGTTTCAAGTAAATATTTTGAAAACGTGTTCTTATAACCCTTAATATGATAGTTTGACATAGCTTTTGAATAGGTGTTTGTAGAATTATTTGTGATGCTTCTCCTTAGATCATCCAAAGTAGTGGGTTATTTAGCTGGCTTGGTAATAGTACTGATACAACACATATTTTCATACATATATAGGGAAGACACCATTTGAGATCATCTATGGATACAAGACACCACATATTGTTCATTATTTTAAGGGAGAGGCAGTGGTTGAGGAAATTGCTACAACACTGGTTGACCGCGATGAATCTTTGAAATAGATCCAAGAAAAACAACAACGTGAACAACACCTTATGGCCAAATTTGAAAATAGACATAGAAGGGTGGTGGAATTTAATGTTGGTGATTTTGTATGGGTTATGTTGAGGCTAAATAGGCCTATAACAAGAACCAAAATTAACCAAAAGTTGGATTCCAGGTATTATGGACAATATGATGTAGAGAGACACGTTGGTTTTATTATATAAAAACTTAAACTTCAAGTTAATACCTGATTACATCCAGTATTTCATGTGTATCAATTGAAAGCTCCAAGTGGTGTCCTATATGTAGATAAATTTATACCAACAGATTTTTTAAGAAAGAGGAATATCTAGGGGAAGTTTTAGCAAAAATAATTAAAGGGGAAACACTATAATGGCTTATCAAATGGAATGACAAATATGAAGAAGAGGCTACTTGGGAGGATGCGAGGGTGATACAAGCTTAATTTCCTAAATTTCACATTGGTGACAATGTGAATTTTCAAGAATGAGGTTTTGATAGAGCTATGTAAGAGGAGGGTCTTTCTAGCAGTCATTTGGGTAATCAGTCTAGACCTCATGTTCTGTACACTTACCAGAGAAGGGGATGGGTTCATAATAGTCAGGGGTAATATTGTATTTTTGGTTTTTAGTTAGTTAGTTTTTCTCGGGTAGTAAGTTTTGATATGGTGGGATATTAATTATAGGGGAGGATACTTTGTGTTGGAATTCTATTAGAAGGTAATTGGTAGGCTCTAACCTAGGCCTGAGGAGAGTGAAGTCATCTAGAAGATTATCTACAAGGTCCATGTAATTCTTCCTTGGTAGCATAATTGAAGTAGTAAGAGCTATTTTTATATAAGTATTATCTGGTACATGTCTTCTAAAAATCTTAATCTCATCTATTTTATATCAATACCCAACCTTTCATAGATTAAAAACATAATTTATGGCATAAATATTATCATTTTGGAAAACATGGGCCATAAGAGTGAAAAATCATCATAAATCAATCATGATCCATAATCTCATGTCAAAAAAGTGTGGCTCTATCATAAATATATAAAACCATTTCATATGTAAAGGTTAACTACCAAGACCATCAACATAGTGGACTAGGACACACTTGTTTCCCATAGTGGATTAGGATGCACTTGTTTCCCATAGTGGATAAATCCCATCAACTTATTTCCCATTGTTATCTCATGAGATATAAATCTTTACCCAATGAATTGACAGATGATATAGGTCCCACCCATTACATAATGGAAACCATACATATGTTTTATAGTTACCCCATCAATTTAAACACATTATTTCATGATTTTAAGCATAAATAACCATTAAATACAAACCAAGGATCACAAAGTCTAGTGTCTTAGGATGATTAGGTACATAAAAAAGACAATAAGGAAATATAGTAAAACATCATTATTTTAATCATCCATAAAGAGATCCTAATTTACATTTATCTCCTACATATACATAGGTTAACCTAAGGAATACATCAGAAAAGGGATGAGTTAAAAAGCCCAGTAAGGTAATAAGCATAAAAATAAAGCATATCACATGGGTTAGAAGGCATAACATGATGAAATAAAAAGGCATGAATAGACATGAGAAAGCATAACATATGTAATCATGGTATCATAGGAAATGTGGAAAAAACATACAATATTACATAATTATAAGCCAAAGCTAACCACCAAGACCATTACACATGATTAGAATGAGTGAAGGCTAACCACCATGACCATTGCACATGATTAGAATGAGTCAAGGCTAACCAGAAAGACCATTAAACATGATGTCTCATGAGACTAAACATTACCCAATGTAATGAAGTTCTATTTGGGCACACCCATCATAACATATTCATTCATATTTGTTCCACATTAATAATCAAACATAAACATAAGGGTTACCCATGGAATGAAATGACTATCATAATCATGTCATAAAGCATATTAAATGAGCGTATCATAAAAATGGACATGAAAGAATAGATTTAAAAAATGAATGGATATTTTTTTTGGTAAAATAGGTAAATATCATGATAAATTATGTCCAACTTAAGTGAAAACATTTAACAAGAGTATTTAAAAAACTTTATAAATGAGCCACTTTGGTGCGATTTAAGGGAAAATATAAAAGAGTTTTTAAACTGGAAAATACATAATTGTTTATATAAAACCAGAAATGAACATAGATAGTTTTCATGGTAAAAATATTATTTTTAGAAAAATATTGCTGACTTAAAAAAAATTATAGCATGTACTTGAAAATGGTTAGGAAATTGGGAAGTTCTCTTTAATAGGGCATGCTTATCGGGTGGAATTGAGAAGGGAACCATATAAAACATGTATTTACTAGTCAAATAAAAAAATAATTGAGATAGGAAAATATGTTTGGAACAAAAAAAAAGAATTTATAAGGATTAAATAAGAATAATTAATAATCACATTGGGGTAAGGATAGAAAAATAATAACCCATATGTAAAATGGATGTTTGCTAAGAATCCCTTATCTTATGTCCGAAAGTGTTCTGCACTTAATCTTTATGTAATAGAAAATCAAATTAAATACATAAATTAATTAATTAATAAACTTTATACATTTATTTAATTTATTATAATCTTATTAAGTTTATTTATGACTTTTTATATGATTTATAGTGTTCAATTCCATTGTTCGGGAGTGTTCATTTTCATTGTTTTCATGATTGGTTTACTTGTATAAGAGAATGGAGGTTCATATAAAATGAGAATAATTATTAAAAAATAAAATTATATGCTATTAATGATCTCTCATAAGATAAAATGGTTATATAATTAATTTGGTTATATGATAAGAGGATGAATCATTTGATAAAACATTAATGATAATTGTTTAGATTATTTCAGCGTCTTTTCAATCATCATGAGCTTGTTTTGTTTTATTGTTTCATATTATGTATATAATTTACTTCCAAAACATAAAAATGTTAATAAAATCCATTTTTAAATCTTTTTCAACCATTATTATTGTTTTATTTTTAGCCTTGAAGGAGGTAAAATAAATTGAAAATTCATTGTCCATAATGTCGGTAAATTGACACATCACGAGCGATGTTTTTATTTTTGTAATAAAAGAGAGTGGAAGGATTTTGATGATGGATATTCCATTAACATGATTAAATTAAAATATATAAAATTTATTGGAGTTATCATGCCACTTGGATAGGGGTATGTTAGGAGAAGATAATAAAATAAGATAAATTGAAAAGAAATTAAAAGAAAAAGAAAGAGGATTTTACCTCTTGAATTCCTCTCCTTAAGAACCTCCTTAAAAGAATTGTAAATGGTATTTTGTTGAGACCAAAGGATCATGTTAATGGGGGATAGGATTGAGAAGATAATTGGGTAGAAATTGGAAAATCTCCAAGGCTTAGAAGGTGTGAGGAGAAGCGGTGGTGAGGGGTTGTATATATAGCAGAGGAGATGGGTGGGTTTTGATTATTTTATTCATTTGTTTATTTTTTGGTTCAAGATAATGAATAATGTTGATTCTTGTGAATAATTATAGTGTATAATAATTGTGAGTTCTAACTAATGGTTTCTTACATCATTCATGATATTTTAATTCATGTATTTGTATTATAATTTAAATACCATAAATTACCATATTTCATTATTCATAAAAAATTAAACTATTTTATTAAAATAACAAAAATTCACCCCAAAAATTTTTAGACGTATATAATTCAAAAATAAATTCAATTATATATATTTTTTTTCTAAATATGATAAATTTAATTTTTAAATAAAATTGTCATTAATTAAAAAAATACATATTTTAAAATTATAACTCATTTTATAACACCTTAAAAAATTAATTAAAGTCTCATAAAATTATATTATAATCATAAGACCATAAAATATTAATTTATGAATATATTTTATGAAAATATATTTTTTTAAATTATTATATTAATTATAAAATTGTAAATAAACATTTATGTTTCACAAAAATACCGACGATTAATTTATCATTTTAAAACATTTAATTACTTATTCCAAGATATAAATATATCATATTTTCATTTATAAGATGCCCAAATTTTATTTACATTTTCATAGGTGAGGTTACTATTCTATTGGTCATACTAATATTCCGAAGGTCAAGTTACTATTCCTTTAGTATATGTTCCTTAACTTCTAGAAACACCTTTTATTTTATTAATTCTTAATTTATAAAGTTTATATTATGTTCTATATGTAATGTGTATGTGATTTATACTATATAAAATATTTATAAGAAGGTAATTTCCATTGATAAAATTATGTGTCATTACATTCTTCCCCCCTTATAAAATTTCACCCTCGAAATTTGGTTTTATAACTAAGGGGAAAATAGGTAAGGGTACTTCTCCTTCATTACTTCCTCTGGTTCTCATGTTGTCTCTTCTTACTTATGGTTATAGCATTGTAATTTTACTAGGTGAGTAGTCTTTTTGTGTAGAACTTTATCTCTATGGTTCAAGATCTTCACCAATTTATCCTTGCAAGAGAGATCATTTTCCAACTATACCACCTCTGAATTCAGTACATGTGAGGGATCTAGTATGTACTTACTCAAGACAGATATGTGGAATACATCATAAACTTAAGACATGGTTGGAGGAAGTGTTAGTCGATAGGCCATAACTCTAACATGACCAAGAATCTCAAAGGGACCGATGTACCTCAAACTTATCTCTCCTTTATTCCTAAATCTCATGATCCTATTCCATAGAGATATGAAGAGGAATACTATGTCTCCAACCTTAAACTTTAAGTCCCATCAAAGATGATCTACATATCTCTTCTGTCAACTTTAGGCTGCCTTGATGTGTAGCTGAATGGTTTTAACCTTTTATACAATTTCTTCAACCATTTCAGGCCCTAACAACTTATGTTCACCAACTTCATCCCATCATATCAATGTTCTTCATCTTTTCCCATAAAAGGATTCATACAGAACCATTTGGATGCATGGGTGGAAAATATTGTTTCAGTAGAACTCAACCAGAGGTAGATGTTAGTCTTATCCTCCCTTGAAGTCTATTGAACATTCTCTCAACATAAATTCTAGTGTATGAATAGTTCACTTAGATTATCCATAAATTTTAGTATGATTGGATGTATTGAAGTTCAATATAGTATTTAGAGAAAGTTGGAGACTCTTCTAGAACTTGGAGGTGAATCTCAGATCCCGATCGGATACAATCAATAGTGGTACTCCATGCAGCCTTACCAATTATTTAATGTATATCCATGCATGTTGATCTAGTGAGAAGTCCTCTAAAATCATAATAAAGTGATATGTCTTTGTATGATGATCCACAATAAACCATATAGCATTGTTTTCTTTGGATGTCTTTGGAAGTTCTGTGAAAATGTTCATAGTGATATTTTCCAATTTCCATGTTGGTATTGAAAATGGTTGCATCATAAACTTAATCTTTTATCTTTAGGACTTTACATACTAACATACTGGAAACATTGATGTATATTGACTGATCTCTTTCTTCATATTGTCCCAAAAATAGTTCTTTGGGAGACCCTAATACATAATTTTTCTCCTTGGGTGAATATATAAAGTTGAGCTATGTACATCATTCATAAACTCTTTCTTTATCTCTGGATTAGATGGTACATATAATCATGACCCAAATCTCATGACTCCATCCTCATCAATTTTAAACTTTTAGGATTTCCCATTTCTGATAGCTTCCTCCATTTTTTGAATTTCCACATCATTTCATTGAGAATAATTTATTTTCTCCATAAGGAATGATTGAGAAATAATTTGAGAAAGGATTTATAATGTTCCTTCTTTAAAGATTCCCATGTACATAATTTTTAGGTCTATGAATATTACATCCTTCTCAATTATCATCATTGATAAAGTTATAGGATCCTTTCCACTTAGAGCATCTGTCACTTTATTTTCTCTAACAGGATGGTAGAATATTGAGTAGTAATAATCCTTGATGAGCTCTATCCATCTTCACTAATGCATATTAAGCTCATTCTGGGTGAATATATATTTGAGGCTCTTGTGATCAGAATATATCTCACACTTCCTCTTATAAAGACAATGCCTCCAGATTTTCCATGAAAAGATCACAGCTTCCAACTCCAGATAATGTGTAGGATTGTTTTGCTCATGAATTTTCAACTACCATGATAAATAGGCTACCAATTTATCATTTTTCATCAGTACACAACCTAATACCTTCTTTGAAGCATCGTTATGTAACACAAAGATTTCCCTAATTGCTATTAATGTGAGTACAGGTGCAGTGATCAACATTTTCTTTAGACCCTTGAAGATTTCCTCACATTTTTCTATCCAGACATAATTTAACCCTTCACATGTTAACTTAGTCAGCGAGTTGAAAAATCATGTGAAATTTCTGACAAAAATGTCATTATTACCCAGCTAAGCCAATAAAACTATGTATCTCTATTACCAATATTATCCTAGACCACTCTTAGACTACTTTTATATTGGAAGGGCCCATATATATTACTTTTCTGGTGATAACATGCCACAAGAATAATACTTAATTCATCTAGAAATCATATTTACTATAAGTTTCATAGAGTTTATCCATTCTCAAGTTCATTATAATAAGTATTCAAATTCTCCTCTTATTTCTCCTTGCTCTTTTAGTATATCATAATATCATCAATAAATACTACCATAATTTTTTCAGGGTAATATATAAAGACACTATGATTATATCCATGAATATTACTTGAGAATTAGTGAGTCTAAAGGGTTTCACTCTGAACTCATAGTGTCTATACCTTGTTTGAAATGTAATCTTTGGAATAAATTCCTTTTTTCACCATTAATTTGTGATATCCCGATAGAAGGTACACCTTAGAGAAATACTTGTCCACTCGTAGTTGATTGAACAATTCATATATCCGTGGAAGGTGATAATTTTTCTTTATTATGATTTTTTGATCTCATGATAATCAATACATAGGCACATTTATCTATCCTTTTTCTTGGAAAAGAGGACTGGTGCACCCCATAGTGAATCACTCGGGCATAAAAAAACCTTGTTCAGATTCTCTTGTAACTACTTCTTAAGTTCTTCTAGTTAAACAATGCTCATTCTATTAGGTGAATTTGATATTGGAAGATATCCAGTAATAAGTTCAACTGAGAACTCAACCTATTGATTAGGAGGAAGACCAGACAATTCTTTAGGGAATACATTAATTAAGTCCCTTACAATGGGAATGTATTTGAGCATTATTATCTCCTTTGTATCAATAATTTGATATAGATATGCTTTCTCAAAAGGAAATAATATCCACAATAGAGATGATGATTCTAAAGGAGTTTTATCTTCCTCCTTACACTTGTATAGAATTGTAGGATACCTCAGGATGTGAAGTTTGATATACCATTACTGATAGTTAATGTTGGCTTTGTATAAAGATATCCAATCCATGCACAAAATGGAATCAAACTCCACTAAATGAAGTAATACAATATTTTCTAGGAGGTTCAGTCCACAAACATTAACCAAGGAGGAGTTATATACTTTGGATGAAATAATTTCCCCATTTTCTATTCTCACTGATAACTCAACATCCATATTTTGAGGTGGTGTTTGAATAGTTCTACTAAACTTGAAAGATATGAAAGAATTAATAGAACTAGAATCAAATAGTATATTTGATATTCTTGAATGAATAACCAACATACCAATCACCACATCCTTATTAGGATCCACCTCTGTAGTAGTGATAGAATATGCCCCTTCTTACTGCCTTGGAGGTTGTTGTTATTGATTTCCTCCAACAACCCTTGACTTAGGGAAATGGTTCACATAATGCCCATGTTACTTGCAATTGAAATACTGCACTATAGGATGAGTTTTGATCTAAACCTTCCTTTATTATTCCATAATTGTTGGATTATTTATATCCCTTTGGCAGTTATTATCTAGATACCCTATTCTTCCACATTTTAAGCATCTTCTGATTCTATTTAGTTAGTTACCAAGGTGCTTCTTCCCAAAACTTTGATAGGTAGGATTTTGGGGTTTCTTTCCATCATGGTATTTATCTATTGATCCTCACATATTAAACTCAATTTCTTATTTTTTATCTCTGGGACCTCGAGACAACCGATAGTCTCTGATCTCCATTTCAACCTTAAGGTCACAACAAACAATATCCTCATAGCTATCAAAGTATCGAATCACAAACATTTTTTATAGACTCAGATTTAGTCTTCTAAAGAAGAGACCCACCTTGATTTCAGTGTTCATGAAAAATCCAGAGGCCTACCATGAAATCCTTTTAAATTTTGACTCGTACACCCCAATAGTCTTGTCTTCCTTTTGATTTAATCTAAGGAACTCCCTTTCCATCTTAATACTGAGTGTTTGGGGAAAATATTTATTGAAAAATATTTTCTTTAAATCTTCCTATTCCATGGAATCAATTTCTTCCTTGTACTTCATGTTCTTGATTAGTGTCCACCACTGATTAGCATCCCTATAAAAACAATAGAACACCAATAAAACTTTCTATTCTTCTGAGCACCGAAGGATAGAGAATATATTCTCAATGGAGTTAATCCATTGTTTTTTGAGGAGGGTATCAGAATATCCACTAAACATGGGAGGAATTTGTCACATAAAGGATTTGACCACAAATTTATATTTCTTATGAGAATGAGGGAGTTCCACCATATTCAAGTTATTATTCATAACTTATTCTAGTTTAGAAAGTACTATCATGACATTTTGAGCACCTATTATCATCATATTTTGAATATCATTAGGGAAAATTCACATTTCCTATCACATGGATTGTTGGTATAGAATCTTCTATTTCCATCCATCAATTAAGAAAAATAAAGTTGAATTATGGGGCTTGAATACTTAGCTAATAAGTATATAAAAAGTCAACTTTGAACATAGAAGTATAAACATGTAAAAGAAAAGTATATCCTTTATTGTGATTCCCAATGTTCAATCTAGGTTATCCGTGGTGATAGAATTATTCATAGGGTTATTACTAAAGTGATATAGTCCTAATCTCCAAAAATAAATAGACTATTCTTTGATACCAACTATAGATACCTAGTCCTTTTACTAATATTATTACATGATTTTAAGCATAAATAACCATTAAATACAAACCAAGGATCATAAATTCTAGTTTCTTTGGATGATTAAGTACATAAAAATGAAAAAAGTAAATAGAAAAAATATATTTATTTTAATCATCCATAAAGAGATCCTAACTTCCATTTAGCTCCTACATATGAATAGGATAATCTAGGGAATACATGAGAAAAGGGATGATCTAAAAATCCTAGTAAGGGAATAAGCATAGAAATAAAGCATAACACATGGGTTAAAAGGCATAACATGATGGAATAAAAAGGTATGAATAAGCATCAGGAAGAATATCATATATAATCATGGTATCATAGGAAATGTGGAAACAACATAGAAAATGACATAAGCATGATTCAAGGCTAACCACCAAGACCATTGTACATGATTATCATGAGTCAAGGCTAACCACCATGACCATTTCACATGATTAGCATGAGTCAAGGCTAACCACCAAGACCATTGCACATGAAATATCATGAGACTAAAAATTACCCAATTCATTGAAGTAATATCTGGGCACACCCACCATTACATGTTTATGAAAATGTGCTCCAAATGAAGAATAAAACATAAAAATAAGGGTTAACCATGGAAGGAAATGGGTATAATAATCAGGTCATAAAGCATAACAAGTGAGCGTATCATAAAATTGTCCATGAAAGAATGGATTTAAAACATGAATGGAAATTCATAGGGTAAAATAGGAATAGATAATTATAAATTATGTCTAACTGAAGTGAAAACATGTAACAAGAGTGTTTAAGAAACTTTAAAAATGAACCACTTTGGTGCAGTTTAAGGGAAAATATAAAAGAGTTTTTAAAGTGGAAAAGGCATACTTGTTTGTATAAAACCAAAAATGAACATAAATATTTTTTCATGGTAAAAAGAGTGTTTTTATAAAAATATTGGTGACTTAAAATAGGTAATGAAGTGAACTTGAAAATGGTTAAGAAATTGGGAAGTTCCCTTAAACAGGGCATGCTTAGCGGGAGGAATTGAGAAGGGAACCATATAAAAAATATATTTCCCTATAAAATAAAAAAAGAATTAAGATAGTAAAATGTGTTTTTAACATAAAAAACTAATTCAGGAGGATTAAAAAATAATAATTAAGAATTACATTGGGGTAAGAATAGAGAAATCATAACCCAAATGTGAAATGGAGGTTCGGTAAGAATCCCTTACTTTATGTCCAAAAGTGTTCCACACTTGATCTTAAAGTACTGGATAATAAAATTAAATATAATAATTTATTAATTCAGAACCTTTTATACTTTTATTTTATTTAGTATAATTTTATTAATTTCATTTATATATTTTTATATGAGTTATAGTATTCAATTCCATCGTTTAAGAGTGTTCATTTTCATGGTTTTCATGATTGGTTTACTTGTATAAGAGTATAAAGGTTCATATAAAATGATAATAATTATACATAATAGAAATTATATGTTATTAATAATAATAAAAAATATAAAATGGTTATATAAGTTATTTGTTTATATTATAATAGGATTAATCATTAGATAAAAAATTAATGATAATCGTTTAGATTATTTTGGCGTCTTTTCAATCATCATGAACTAGTTTTGTTTTATTATTTCCTATTATATATATAAGTTAGTTCCAAAACATAAAAAGGTTTATAAAATAAATTTTAAAATATTTTTCAACCATTATAATGGTTTTATTCCCAAACTTGAAGGCGGTAAAGGAAAATAAAAATGCATCATCTACGATTTCAGTAAATTGACACATCATGGGTGATGTTTTCATTTTTAGAATAAAAGATAGAGTGGAATGAGTTTGATGATGAATATTACATTAACATGATATAATTACAATATATAAAATATACTAGAGTTATCATTCCACTTGTATAGGAGGAGGTGATGAGAAGATAATAAAAGAAGATAAATTGAAAAGAAATTAAAAGAAAAATAAAGAGTATTTTACCTCTTGAATTCCTCTCATTGAGAACCTCCTTAATGGACTAGGAAATGGTATTTTTTTGAGACCAAAGGATCCTGGTTGTGGGGTAGAGTCTTGGGAAGATTATTGGGCAAAAATTGGATAATCTCTAAGTCTTATAAGGTGTGAGGAGAAGAGGTGGTGAAGGGTGGTATTTATAGTGGAAGAGGGGTGAGTTTTGATTATTTTATTCATCTGTTTATTATTTTGGATCAAGACTATGGATAGTGTTGATTATTATGAATAATTATAGTAACTAATGCATGTTATTTTGAACTAATGGTTTCTTACATCTTGCATGATGTTTTAATTCATGTATTTGTAGTATAATTTAAATACCATAAATTACCGTATTTCACTATTCTCAAAATTCAACTATTTTAGAAAAATCCCAAAAAACCACCCTAACTATTTTTCAATGTATATAATTAAGAAATGGACTCCATTTTATGATATTTTTTTTCTAAATATGAGACATTTAATTTTTAAATAAAATCATTATTTATTCAAAAAAATAGTGATTTTAAAATTATAACTGATTTTATAACACTTTGAAAAAATAATTTAGGTCTCATAAAATTATATTATAATCACAAGACCATAAAATATTATTTTTTGAATCTATTTTATGAAAATAAATTTTCTTTTAAATCAATATATTAATTATAAAATTTTAAATAAACATTTATGTTTCATAAAAATACCGACAATTAATTTATCATTTTTAATAAAATTAATTACTTATTCCAATATATAAATAAATCATATTTTTATTTATAATATTCTCAAATTTTATTTACACTTTCATAGGTGAGTTTACTATTCTATTGTTCATACTACTATTTCTAAGTTCAAGTTACTATTCCTTCAATACATGTTCCTTAACTTCTAGAAATACATTTTATTTCATTCATTATTCATTTATATAGTTTGTATTGTGTTCTCCATGTGATGTTTATGTAATTTATCCAATATAACATAATTATAAAAAGATAATTTCCATTTATAAGATTATGGGTCATTACATGTGTGCCCTAAGAACATAAATCATTCATCATATCAAAATGAAAAGAAATGGGTTTCATAAACATTTCATCATAGCACAATCCATGGAAAAGAATTAGGTTTCATAAATATTTTATCATCATAAACATAAACCAACCATAAAAATAATATAGATAGTATCATTGAATAATATTCCCAATAAAGCATATGTAACCTAAAAAAATGTTATCTTAGATAGATAATAATTTTGAGAGATCACTTGAAATAATTCTTGAAAAAACATTTCCATGTTCAAATCATTTCTTTTTGAAGAGCCGCACAATTATATAAGAAAACATTTTCTTTGAACAGAACATTGTAAGTTTGTAAAGGAAACATTAAAGAATTAATTAATCATGATGATAGAAAATCTACTCATTCCATATAATATTAAAAAAACTTTCCTTTCATACTTTTGTTAGATAAGTCACAAAGAACATCATTTAGATAAAAAAATAATTATCATTTCAAACCATTTTAGAAAAAGTAAATCACTTGTAAAAATGAATTTAAAAAAATCATAAGAAAATAGTAAAACAATTTTAGAAAACATAGACAAGGAAGAAAAATATATTTTTAAGGGAAAAATTTAAAAAGACAATTTTTAAAAGAAATTCCCTTATAAATGTCAAATAATTTAAGAGAGCATTAATCAAATGAATCAATTATGTGTATCATCTATAAATACACATAAAATAAGTGGAAATACAACATAAGATAATTAAAAGTCATATCACACATAATATTAATATGGAATAATCAATGAAGTAGAAGTTTAACCCAATGAATGGAAATTGAGTTTAGAAATACATTACCACTTTGTAATCAGTAAAATCCTATGCCCCATAAAACTAATAATTATCAAATGAAACATTGAATACCATGAAGATAATGAGATTCATGATATGATATATAAAAGGTAAGTATATACATAACACAAAATAAATAAGTGGTTAATAGGGAATATATCTCATAGTAGTAAAATTGATATAAGAAACCCTTACCTCATGCTTCCCTTTAATTTTTTGTACTTTTACCTCCTCTTGAATACCACATCCTTGAAGGACCCTTTAAGGAACTGGGAATTTTTATTTGAGTGAGAATAGAAACACTTGGAAATGGGGATAGTGGGAAGAATATGGTTTCACATATATTTTAATATCTTCTAGGATTCTGAGGAGAATGAGGGTGGTGAGGGTTGGTATTTATACTTGAAGAGGGGTGGTTTTAAGTGATTAAATAATGATTATTTTATATTTAAAGACAAACAAATTTGGGTAGAATTATTTTCAATGATATTGGATGATAATTAATGTTTTAAAGGATATTTAATGTTGTGAAACACATCAAACACCCATTTAATGGTATAATTTTTAGATATTTTAAGCCTTTACCTTTTAACTTTAACCAGTTACATTAATTTACCCATACTGTGACAATTTTTTTACCATGGTAAATTTTTTATGCCTAAAAATTAAAATGAACTTATAAACTAATTTAGGAATCCTGATTTCAAATATGGAATCCATTTATAATAATTTAAAACATATAATTTGCAAAATTACATTAAAAATTAAACCGTCAAATCGCAACAAAAAACCATTTTTTAGAAAAATGTGTTTTTAAGATAAAAAATGAACTCATACCAAAATAAGGTATAAATATTGTTCAAATGTAATTAATTATATTATATCTAACTAAAAATAAATTAATTTAAGTTTATATATTTTTAAAATCATAAAATGGGTTTTTAATATAAATAAAATGATGGTTTTATGATAATCAATATTTTTTACAATTCACTAAAAAATTAAACTTTTAAGAAAATTCTAAAAAATTAATCGTAAGATAATTTTGAAATACTTAATCCCTAAAATATTTTCATTCTATCAAATAAATTTTCTAAAATTTTTAAAAATTAATTATTTTTATTTTCTCATAGAAAGTAAAAAAAATCATTTTTTGAAGAAAATATATATTTGAAGAATAAAATGATATTACTAAAAATTATGTGCATATTTACAAATAATTAATTAACACATTAATAATGAGTTGGAAAATTATATTTTTTATAATGTGGTAAATAATATTCATTCCCTCTAATTTAACAGTTAGGTTATAATGGTCGTATTAAAATAATATTATTTTGGTGTTCGTTTAAGTTTGATGTTCTGTGCATAACTATTGAAGAGATTAAATTTATTTAAAAAGATACATACCATAAAATTTTAGGGTTTTACATTATACCCACCTTAAAATGAATTTCTCCCTCAAAATTCATCACTTAAATACAAAAAGATGATGACACCTCTGCCTCATCACATCCTTATATTCTCACATAGATTTTTCAAATTGGTGGTTTCACCATGAAACTTTAACTAGGTGAGTGGTATTATTAAATATAACTTTATCTATATGAACTAGAATCTCTATTGGTTAATCTTCATAAGAAAGATCATCCCCTAGTGGTATTACCTCTGAGTTTAGTACATGAAAAGGCTCATGTATGAACTTCCTCAGGAAAGATACATGGAAAACATCATGAACTTGAGATGGATTTAGTAGAATCACCAAAAGATAATATATAATCCTGATATGATCAAGTATTTCAAAGGTACTGATATACCTAGGGCTTAGTTTTCCCTTCTTTATTCCACAAAGAAATTCATATAAAGACCTTCTCACTAACATAAAATTCCCGATCACATCGATGCTTATACATTTCATTAAACTTTGTGATTTACTTATGTGTTATTGAATGAATCTAACCTTATTTTTCATCCCATTATCCTACTCAGGTCCCAAAAAATTTCTTTCTTCAACTTATTTTTAGTTTATTGGAGTTCTACACTTCTTTCCATAAAGGGTTTCATAAGGATCCATCTGAATTCTCAAGTGAAATCTATTGTTGCAAGAAAAATTAACTAGAGGGAGGTTTTGATCTTAATATCCTTTGAAATCCATAGAACAAGATTTTAGTATATCATTTAGAGTTTTAACTATTCGCTCAGGCTGACCATCTTCCTGAGGATGATATGCGGTGATGAAACTTAACTCTATTTTAAGCGCTTACTGAGGACTTCACTGAAACTTTGAGGTAAACATTAGATCCCAATCAGATACAACTGAATATAGCAATCCATGAAAATTTACCACTTCCTTAATATATATTCTGGAAAGAAGATCCAGAGATAAATCTTCTATGAATGAAGTGTGATGACTTCATAAGGTGATTAACTACAACCCATAAATAACTCAATATAAAAAATAAGATAAACCTGAAAGGTTACCAATACTTTTAATAATATATCCACAAAGTGTAGAGGCATTTATCTTTGAATATCTTTATCACATATACAAAATGAAAGGGTTGTATTTACATAAATGTATCTTAGTCATGATAAAATCCCATCATGTAAAAACATTAAAAGGGGTGTCAACACATAAAGCTATGATGGTATCCATAACTCTTATATTAATCTTACACGGAGATATATACACTTACAAAAGTCAATTAATCTTATATTCATTATATAATATCTTATCTTATATTAAAATAGTTTCATTTCAAGATTAGGTTCATCCTTTTATCAATAAAATATAAAATGTGATTTCATTATTCCAGAATCCATGTAAAAGGAGATAATCACATGAAATTTATCTTAAGGATGAACAATAATATTTACATACAAAATCAAACATGAAACTCCCAACTAAGGAGAGGAGAATAAGGGTGACCTAATTATCATGATTCACTTCATCCACTATGATTTCATATTCTTTCCCTTTTTCTTTCATCTTCAAAGGTTGTTATAGATTATCATACACATTGATCCTTGGATTGGGACATTTATTCACATAATGTACAAACTCCTTGCACTTGAAACACAAGATTGTGGGTGGTTCATTAGCTGGTTTCCTCTCCTCCATTGTAATAACCATCCCATTAACCACATTTCATCATTCATGTGCTTCATGACCCACCTTTCCACATTTAAAACACCAACCTGTTCCATTGAATTACTTTCCTTGATGTTTCTTCCTACATTTATAACATGAATATTTCTAAAATATCTTTTCACCATGTGATTTTCATGAGACTCAATATTTCTTTTCTTATCAAAACCATGTGAATGGTGGGAATCTAAAATTTCCATTTCTACTTTGAGTGAACATTGAATGATTTATTCATAGCTACTAAAGTATCTTATTGCTAAATCCCTTCAGAAACTTGGTTTTAGGCCACCAAAGAATCGATCAATTTCACTTTCAAGGCTGATAATTAAATCAAAGGAATACCTTGCAAGCCTTGTAAAATTTTTCTCATATGTACTAGTGGATTCATCATCCTTTTTATGTAGATTAAGAAATTTATTCTCCATCATTGTATGTAGAATACGATAAAATTACTTTCTGAATAATATCCCTTCAAGTCATCCCATTCTATGGATTAAATATCTTCCACTTGCCTTGTATTCTTGATAATATTACACCATTGATATGGGTTTCCTTCTATATAATGAACAGTTATTGAAACTTTTTCATGTCCCGAGCATTGAAGAACATCAAATATTTTCTCAATGGTTCTGATCCATCACTCAGCCACTAGTGGATTAGAAGACCCACTAAAAAAATGTGGATGTTTCCTCATGAAATATTCAACGGTACATTGTTCCCTCCTTTGATCATTTGGAAACTCGACATGAATCATAGCCTAAGAAAGTTATGTGAGCATAGCTGCAAGATTATTCATTCCAACTCCCATAATGTTTGGTTTCTTTGGAGGATAATCATTTCATTTTTCATCACACTCAGTATTACCATGATTCACTTAGGTTCTAGCCATTGACTAAAACCAAAAATCATAGCATGAGAAACACTAATCATAGTGTATAACCACATAATTCGGACTAATAATTTATAGAATGTCTAAATCATGAAACCTTATTCTATGTCACCTCAGGTTTAACCTAGGTCATTCATGATCATTATCAAAACATTAGGATTTTATTCTATACTTATTCCTATCCCCAGAGTTTTTATAAAAGTTTTCTAACCCTAATATCCAAATATTATCTAAACCCTACTCTAATACCAACTATAACGACCCATTCTTTTCATAAACAAATATTATATCTATTTAGATAAATATTCAATACATAACAATACTACCTAGACCAAAACCATAAAGGTTTATAGTCTTTATATATTAGATATACAATCATCTTATTTTATGAATGACCCTCAATATCTCCCACAAATATCTTCTCACATCGTACTCCTCTTAAGCATAACCAACCTAAACCTTTCTTCATTGTCTGGGGAAGGAAACATAAGAAAGAGTGAGCTTAGATTCTCAGTAAGGATAAACATAGGATATATCAATCTATGATCATATGAAATAATAAGATATGAATAAGGTTATATGATCATGGACATAACTTATGAAGTTTACACCCAACCTTTCATATATTATAAACATGATTTATGGCATAAACATTATCATTTCAGAAAATATGGACCATAAGAGTGAAAAATAATCATAAATAAATCAGGATCCAAAATATCATTACATAAAAGTGTGGCACCATCATAAATATAGAAAACCATTTCATATTTCATGGTTAACTACCAAGACTATCAACATAGTGGATCAAGACACACCCATTTCCCATAATGGATTAGGATGCACTTGTTTCCTGCATTGGATCATGCCCATCAAACTTTTTCTCAATATTATATCATGAGATATAAAGATTTACCCAATTCATTTGTGGAATATATAGGTCTCACCCATCACATAATAAAAATTATAGATATGTGTGTCATAATAACATAAATCATTAATCATATCAGAACCCATGAAAATAAATTGGTTTCATAAACTTTCATTATAGCATAACTCATGGAAAATAAAAGGGTTTCATAAATATTATGCCATAATAAATATAAACCAACCATAAAAAGAATAAGGATAGTATCCTTAAATAACATCCCTAGTAAATCATAAGTAACATAAAAAATGTTATCATAAATGGAGAATAATTTTTAGAGATCACTTAAAAATAATTCTTGAAAAAAATAACATTTCCATTTTCAAATCATTTATTTTTAAAGCACCATGAAATTATATATGAAAAAATTTTCTTTGAAAATAACCTTGTAAGTTTGTAAATGAAATAGAAAATCATTAATGTTTCATGATGGTAGGAAAATATTCTCATGTATTATAAGTTTAAAAACCATTCCTTCCATAATTTTGTCAAATAAGTCACAAAGAACATCATTTAGAAAACAAAAAAGAATACTTTTAAACTGTTTTGTAAAAAGTCAATCATGAGTAAAAATGAATCAAATAAAATCATAAGAAAGTAGTAAAAATAATTTTGGAAACAATTTTAGAAAACATAGACATGGAAGAAAAAAGATTTTTAAGGGAAATTTTAAAAATATAATTTTTAAAATAATTTACCTTATAAATATCATATCATTGAAATGATAATTAATCAAATGAATCAATTATGTGTATCATATATAAATCCACATAAACAAAAGGAAATACAATATAAGTTAATCAAAATAAATATCAAACATAATATTAATATTTCATAATCAATTAAGTAGAACTTTAATCCAATGAATATAAATTGAGTTAATAAATCTCTTCCACTTTGTAATAAGTTTAATCACATTCCCCATAAAAGTAATAATTATCAAATGAAACATTGAATACCATGAAGATAATGAGATTCATGATATGATATATCAAAGGGAAGTATATAAACCACACAAAAGAAATAAGTGGTGATTAATGCATATATATCATATAAATAAAAGTGAGATGAGAAGCCCTTACCTCACACTTCCCTTTAATTTTGCGTACTTTAACCTCCTCTTGAATATCACATCCTTGAAGGAACCTTTAAGGAACTTTGAATTGGTCTTTGGGTGAGAAGAAAATTTGGATGTGGGGAGAGTGGATAGGAGAGGGTTTTCTATATATTTGAATAGATTCAAGTCTTTTGAGGAGAAATGGGGTGGTGAGAGGTGGTATTTATACTTGAGGGGTAGTTTTAAGTGATTTAATAAAGATTATTTTATATTTAAATTCAATCATGTTTGGATGGAATTAAATCCTAATAATTTGGATGATAATTAATGTTGTAAAGGATTTTTAAGGTTTATAAAATAATCAAACACCCATTTAATGTTGTAGTTTTTAGGTATTTAATCTTTTACATTTTAACTTTAACCTACTACATTATTTTACCCATAACGCGGTAAATATTTTTTTTACGATGGAAAATTTTTTATGAATAAAAATGAAAATGAACTTATAAAATAATTTTTGAATCCCAGTTCAAAATATAGAATCCATTTTTAAAAATAAAAAACACATAATTTGAAAAATTACATTTAAAATTAAACTATCCAATGCAACAAAAAACAGTTTTTTGGAAAAATGTGTTTTTAAGCCCAAAAATGTACTCATAAAGAAATAAGGTATAAAGATTGTTTAAATGTAATTAATTAGATAATATATAACTAAACATTACTTAATATACATTTAGTTCAATTGAAAATCATAAAATGACTTTTAAATATAAAGAAAATTAGGATTTTATAAAAATTGGTAATTTTTACCATTCACTGAAAAATTAATTTTTTTCAGAAAATTATAAAAAAATCATCATAAGATAATTTTGAAATGATAAATCTAAAAATGATGTTCATTTTAGAAAATAAATTTTTGAAATTTTTTAAAAATTAATTATATTTATTTTCTTATAGAGAGAAATAAAAATCATTTTTTAAAGAAAATATATATTTAAAGAATAAAATGGCTTTACTAAAAAGTATGTTAATATTCAAAAAAATTAATTAATATAATAAAAATGAGTTGGAGAATTATATATTTCATAATGTAATTAATACTATTCATTTCTACCAATTTAACGGCTTGGTTATAATGGTCGTATTAATATAATTGAGTATTTGGCCATACCCGAACTTAAAAAACTAGGATCAGGTGCCTCCAAACTGAGTTTGGGTTGGGTTTGGATTTAGAAAATAATATTTGATTATTAATCAAGTTAGGTTCAGGTACCTCTTATAGGGTACCCATAAACTGAATATAATATAAATTATTATTTTTTTAATAAATTATAAAAATATTATAATTAGGTTCAAGTTTTAAATGAGTTTTATCATAAAAAATATTATAAAAACTAGAAAAAATAAATATAAATATGCATTTAAATAGACCTGTAAATGTGTCAGAGGGCTCAGTTAACCTGATATGCCCTACCCTAAAAAAGTCCCATGCGGGCCTAATTTTTTAGGCTCAATTATTAAACGGGCCTAAATTTAAAAGCTTGATTAATAATAGGGTCGAGTTTAGACTTCAATAGTTGACCTAATACCTAACACACTATACCCGATTAAGCTATAATATAAGTATATTTTTTAAAAAATTACAATACATTGCATTCAATTTTTCAAATTAATTATTATTATATAAAAATGAGTTTTTTTCAAGCCCTAATTAGTAAATAGGTCAGGTCAAGATTGGTCCGGCCAAACCTAATTAATAAACGTAGTTTTTTAAGGTTTGATTAGTAAACAAACCAGATCAAGGTTAGTCCGACTAGATCCAATTAATAAATGGGTCATGTTTTTGATCCCAAACCCGAAATACCCATACCATGATAATATATATATTTAAATGGGTTTAGGTTTTAAATATGCATTGAATTTTAGATTCGAGTTATAAATAAATAGATATAAAAGGGGTCATATCTGATAAATTTTGAATGAGTTTTGGATTTGTGTACATGAATTTATCCTTTCCACTATCACCATCCCTACCCTACCTCCTCACCGACTCTACCTCCTCCATTCCACCCCGCCTCATTTCCCCACTATGCCACCACTGATGCCTCCTCTTCACCTCCAATCCCTCCCCACCTCCCCCCTATGATGCACCGACAACATCCTCTCTCCCTCTTGCCCGATCTATACCCCAGCCATCTTCTAGGTGTATGGGGAGATGATTTAACACTTTTTTGTAATTTAGTTTATTATTGATATATATATTGTTGAATTATGACTGCTATGCGATAATTCACTATTTTTGTGAAATTTTTAGAAATTGTTTGTTCTTCAGACCGTGTGTGCTTCCTCACCCATGTGATTTGTGATTTGTATTTAAGCACTCATAATATCATATAAATTTCATTTCATTTTATAATTATTCACTCCATAGATTGTATTTTTATTCTGTTTTATTAATTGATCAAATTTTTAATCAATAATTTTTGATTTACATGCTCCATTTGATCCTACATTTTATACTCATGACATTAATTTTTTTGTTGATTTTTAGTTCTTGGTTTTCATATCCTTAAATAAAAATTGAAAATTCATTTTTAATCACTTAAATTATTTACACCTTGAATTTTAATTTTAAATATATAATAAATATTTAAATTTTAATTCTAAAAATGTATCAGATCGTATAGATAAAAAAATATTTTTTAGGAAATGAAAATACAAATGATACCCTTTTGAAAAATAAGAAAAATTTTAGAATGTGTTTTGTTTTAAAAAATGTTTTTTACTTTAATTTTATAAAATCATGTTAAAAATTATTTTTAAAAATATGTTAGAATTAATTTTTGAAATTAACAAAAAAAAAATACAAATGATCCACCTATACATTTTTTTTCATTCTCATCAAATATGAAAAACATTTTTTCTTTACAAAAAAATATTTAGTTTTCATTTTTAATTCTCTAAAAAGTATTTCCAGATTATATAACTCATTATTGGATATCGATATCAGAGATATTTATATTAGGATCGTAATAATTATCTTCAGATGGACAATCTTACAAGAGGGGGTGAATTGTAAGTTCAATTTTTTTTTAAAAAACTTAAAAAAAGAAATTCAAAAACCTCTTTAAGGTAAGTTTTATTAGACTCAAAGTCTATTTTTTTATAAGAGTATCATAATAAGATTTATTCTCATAATATCAGAGTGCAAAGATCATAATCATGGATGATTCAATTATATCAGAGTGTATAATATTCTCAACAGATCCAATTGATAGGATTTATTGTGTTAAGGATTATTATGATAATACAATCATAAATATGAACAATGAAATATAAAACTTATAATCAACAATTAATAAAATAGACAAAAAATTTAAGAATGACATATGATCTATTTAAAAGAAAAACCTCATTTAACCTAAAGAGAAAGGTAGCCAATAACCTTGGCTAAAGGTATCTCCTATTTTATACTTAAAGGAAAGTATGTCTTTCCCAACTAAGGAAATCCCTCTATATGATGATCATATTTGTATTCCTATCCCTATAATCCCTTGATATGAATATTAGATTCTTTATCTTCCTAGCCCTAGTATCCCTCGATCTGATGGATTGAATTCTCTATCTCACTATCCCCATGAGCCCTCTATCCATAGATCAAATTCTTTATCTTCCTATCCTTATAATCCATCAATCATAATCACAATAATCAGACATAGTTAACAATTACAAAAAAGTTCTCAAGGAGACAACCTAACAAGGTTTCCGTCTAAATGAATCTCTCTAAATAAATAAAAAGATTAATAATGAGATTTTCACACTAAATATTCTTCTAAAAATTTGAGATCGATTGTAATCAACCATATTTAAACTATTTAAATGACCTGATATTTATAAGTGAGATTCCAATTGTCACATTTCTGAGTTTGTTATAATGGATTTTGATAGCTAGTTCTTGACATATCATTGTAAATAAATTTTCGATTTAGTATTGGTTAAAACCATTAAAATGTTAAAGATTTTTCTTAAATTAGAAACAAATATTTCATATTCTGATTATAAACATAGTTCATTATGAATAAATTCATTACGACTGTCATTATGATTACCTTTATGAGTATCAGTTTGATTTTTATCAGTACTGGTATCGATACGATTATCAAGACTTTTTTCAATATGAGAGACATAACTAAAGTTTGATTTCTAGTCTGATAAAGGTGATTCTGATTTACTATAAACATACTAATTACAATGACCATAATGAAAAATGTAAAGTTTATTTTTCAAATACATTATAAATTTTTCTAAGTATGGTAAAAAGTAATGTTTTCTACAAAAACATAATAACATACTTTTGGACATAAATAGTTAGTAAAGATGTTTTAATAATGTGTTTTTGATTTCCAAAACAAAAGGAATAGAAAAGTGAGAAGTAAAATTTTTGACTCAATAGTATCCTTCTTTTTGGAAAGCACAAACCCAAAACTTAAATGAAAAAATAAATTTAAAAACATTCAGTACTTGTTCTTTAAAAACAATTCATATTCAGAATTATACTTTGATACTTAACTCTCTCTAAGTTTATAAGTATTTTGAATATGATTGTGAGTAAGATGGAGTACTAAAATAGTTATTTATTTAAGAAAACTTCCCACCCTTAGAAAAAATATATCCCCTTAAGAATCATATTATAAACCATTGTATAACAACATATCTTTGTAAAAATAAATCTCCCCATTTAATAATTTCTCCACCTTTTTATAAAAATTCTTAAAAATATCTCCCCCTTTGTTATTTTCAAAAATAATTTGGGACTTAGTATGATGTACCTGAAAAGTTAGAAAATAGAAAAATGTACAAAATAATATAATGAATTAACTAATCATATAGAAAAATATGAAAGAACATTCAACCAATAAATATTAGAAAAACATTCAGAAAATTGTGTTTCGATGAAAACGTAATTCATTCATAAACACATGATTCAAATGTTTGACAAAATAAAAAATAAAACACGAGTTCAAAGGGAAAATTAATCTTTCTTCATCAATGTTTTTATTTTTTTCATCTTTATAAATTATTTGCGATCCTTCTCTAGATTCTCCACTTTTTCTTCCTGAATCCAATCCGTGGTGTTCAACCTTTTCATTTCTTCAACAAGTTCTTTATTCTGTTCCCTGAGTACAAAAATTTCATCTTAAAAAACATAATCTAGACATTTATAGCTTTATGTATCAGATATTTTTTATAGTATTGACTCATTTAGTCCAATCATCAGTTTGATATCTAAATTTTTCTACAAACTTCACTCTATAATCCATATCTTTTGATAATCGAGTAAAAGAATCTTATGAATCTATCATCAAATTTTTCATTTCTTGAATCTATTCATCACGGGACTGAATATCATCATCACCTTCATTGAAAAATTTCACCATTTAATTACAAGACATTCTATGGGTTTAATAACTTTCTTATAAATTATTCATTTCTTCCTCAATACAAATCATATATTCAGTCAACAATTTTATTGAGTCTAATTTCTAAGTAAAATTGTCTTAGATAAACTGCCTTTTTTTCATTAAGTCTTAGAAAATAAGGGATAATACCTTACAACCTTTTCAATGCTTGAACTATGTAGTCAAAACCCTTTTATGAAATTGTTCTAGTGGAGTCTGATATCTCTAGATCGGACTGAGGAGGCTTTGTCTGACTAGTTCCAACATCATCTATCTTTCCCTTCTTATTATCCATGTTTAATACTTCCTTATAATCTTTTTAATGTTTCTTCAAAACAAATATATCATAATTTATCTCCATTATCTCTACATCATCGATGTCCGATTTTTTAGAAGGTTTAGTATTTGAATTTTTATCTTCCTGTTCTTCTTTAGATGGTGACTTTGCTTCTTCTGCTGATGAGGATTCTTCCTCAGAGATTTATAACTTCTCATATTTATTGAATTTTGAGGAAAAACTTGAGGATGATGTTGATTACTATGAAATTAATTTTATTACTCATAATATAATAGAACTAATGTTACTTTGAAACCATTTTAAAATAAAAAGGAAATTTATAAATTCATGAAACAAATATAATTTCTAAAAGTTTAATAAATTAATTACAATATTCAATTGAAAAAAGTATTAAATACCCATTTATAAAGAAGTTTTATTTTTAAAGTATAGAATGACTTTACAAAAAATTGAGCTATTATTTCTTAAGAATTAATTAATAAATTTTTATTGAGTAAGACCTTTATATATATTTCTTAATTTGGTTAATCTTATTCATACACTTTAATTCAATAGTTTGTTAATAACTATAAAATAATAATATTTCAATAGTAACAGTTTGTTTAAACTTGCTGTTACATGTAAAGAAAACTATGAAAGAAATAAAATTTATTTATATAGACTGATATCATAAAATCTCAAGGTGTTACAAATATTTTCATTATCACATTGTATACATCTCTCCAAAAAATGTGTACTTGGATAGAATAGGGGGAGAGAGAATGAGTAGGATTCCTTACACATCAGTGATAGGATTTTTCATGTATGTCATGTTATATACCAGGATTGATGTTGCCTACACCTTGAGAATTGTAATGACCAAAAAATTCGGTAATATAATAAATCTTATTTTATATTGACTATTTTATTATGAGAAGATAAAAATACTAATACATTTCATAATAACATCACAAATCATGCGTAAATATGGATTGGTACGACTATGAATGGTAAAGGGATATAGACTTGGAAGAACAATACATTCACTAAAACAAACTCCATAGGCTTGAATTCTCCAAATAATATCACCCATGCCACAAATATTTTAAAAATAAAGATAAGTGTTAGGAAAATAATTGAAATTATCAATGGATGTGTATGAGCCTTTGTAAGCGAAGTAATGAATGATGAAGAGAGAATGATGGTGTATTTATAGGTAAATAAGGTCATTTGGCATAAGGAACATTGGCCAATATGGCCAATGGGAATTATGACCATTAATCAATAATATAGTTGGTTATTATTATTTTTGGCTATGTTGATGCATTTAAGGGCCCATGTTGTCATCTAGGGTGGTGAAGGTGGGAAGGGGTTTGGGGCGTGGTCGTGGGGTCATGTCCTTGGGCCAACAATTTCTTTTTAATTTTCTTTGTATCGTCGTATTATGCACTTGATGTTGTACCATTTTTTTATATAGATGCATTTAAGAAAGCGTCAAGATTATTTAATGATATAATCAAAATTGTATATTTTGATAAAAATATGTTTTATGGTAATTTTATAAGGTTTAATTGAAATTTATTTTTATTAAATAACATTATAAACTCTTTTTAAATAATAATATATTTTAATAAATTCCTAAGTAATTTTTATAATGGTGAGATAGTTTACTATGTCATAAAAACTATTAATTTTCAAAAAATAATGTTTTTTATTTAAAAGTTTAAATGAACATATTTAGAGAATTATTTTAATAAAATAAATATATTTTTTTATTCATTTCATTAAAATTATCTTTGGGTGAATTTATGGTAATTTTCTAAAAAAGTTGTTTTTTGGGTTAAAAAGTGAAAATACCATTTTTATGAAATATATTGACTCTTCTGATATAATTCAAATATTATATTGATTTAAAATTTATTAATACATTTTCTTGATCAAAAATTATTTAAGGAATAACATAATTCATAATTCATTACATTTATAAACACATGTCGAGCATTTTGAAATCTACAATATTATCTTTTCTAAAAAAACTATTTTTATATGTTATATGTTTATCATAATTCAAAATGACAACATTAAATGGGTGTTTGAGGTTCGAAAAATCCTTAAAAAAATTTTAACATTAATTATCAACCAAATTCTTTTAAATTAATGCAACCCAAAATTGGTTTTCTTTAAATACAAAATAATCATTATTTAATCAATTAAAATCACCCCTCCTTAATTATAAATACCCCCATTCCATCATAACTCTCCACACCAAATAAATTTAGCATGAGTCCTATCTCAATTAAAATATAAATTGTCTCTCCAAGGTGGTTATAATATTCTAAGGAGTCTCTCTCTAGCTTTAAGAATCATCCTCCCAAGGTAAGGGATTTCTTCCTTCATGTTTTCAATTCAAGTACATATCTCGTATAAGTATTTTGATTCCCAATTTATTATATTTTTGAGTGTTTATAAACACCAAAATTATTTTATATATGATGTTTTTAATGATAATTTTATTTTCACTCTCATTAAACCCATTCCATTTCCCCTTTTGTATACCCGCTGCACTGCCAAAATAAACCCTTGGTTTTACAAGAAATATTATCAATCCATGAATACCCAACCCTATTTTTATTCAAGGGTATTAATTATAATGTATATTTGAACTATTTATTGGAGAAAACCATTTATGAAAACCACATTCCCTAATCCTAGGTTATAAATTATTTGAACTTATGATTTTTTATCAATGTGGAACACATAATATTAGACATATGAAGGTTGCGTCCTGATAGTGATCCAATGCATTGGGTAAAGAATTAATCTCTAAAGATGAAATTTTTACAATACCTTAGAATAATAACTTAGTAATATTTTATTACACCTTGTTCTAAATAATTGGTAATATGCTTTAAAACACCTTATTTTTAAGCTATGGTGATATGTTTATGAATGTCTCAATGTTTATGTTGTCGCCACATTTTCTTATTATGCCTCATGTTATTATGTTCATGTACTTACGTTATGCCTCATGTTCTTATATACATGTTCTTATGTTATGCTTCATTTCTTGCCTATAATGGACTCTTACATTGTTTATCCCTTAAGGGTATTTATGGTCACCCATTTCATTTGATAAATGTCCCCAAGGAATACTATGTAGTGAGATGATCTAGGATGGGAAAATAAGTAATCCTTTAAAGAGGATTTTAATTTTTTTGTGTTTCTTTTTATATCATGTATGTCATGTACTATCTACCTAGTTTCCAAGACACTAAACCTCAAAAAATATTTCAAAATTATTAATGTAATATTTTTTAAAAAATTATGATAAAATACATATATTTAAAAGGTGGGTCACCATAATCACCATAGGCAGATATCAAGTAGATTAAGGGGTTCCGCATTGGATGGATGTAAATTATAATGATCCATGCCTTCTTGATCTATTACTTTGCTGATTTTGGTGTTAGAGGTTCTTAGAAGAGTCCTAGAGTGGTCCTGGAGGAGTTTGAATGTTAAATCATAGAAGTAGGGTGAATACACAATGTGTAAAGATTACATGCTATGTAAGTATAATTCATATCTTTTGAAGCTAGGTTCACAAGGTGTTAAACAATTTGTAAATTTTTGGGGTTAAATGATAAAAAGAATTTTCATTTTCAATAAAAACCAAACCTTGAAATTTACACGATGTGTAAATGGATTACATGATGGGTAATTCCCCTAAAAAGCATGATTTAAAGGTTGTAGTGCTTGGGTTTTTGTCAAACCCTGTGATTACTCTTGTTCCAGGAATCCAGTGGCTCCCCTTTCAGATGTTTTGAGATTCCTTTTGATGGGGATTAGTTCTCATATTCCCATATTTGATCTATGGTTGATCTATGGTTCCTCATGATGTATTTGTGGGTTTTAAGAATTTTTATTCCCCTGTGGTACGCAGTGAGTCAACAAAGCTTCTTTGAGGGAGGGAATCCCTCGTTTCTCTTTACTGTGTATCATGCATGAGGGGTTTAATTTTTTTTATCTATGGGTTATGGTTTTTTTGTGTTAATCAAAGATAAATAATTGGTTAAATTGAAATTTAGGGGGGAAAGGGGAATGTTTCACATGTTTTTAAGGTTTTGTTATTATTGTGATATTGTGGATTGTATGGGACTGATGCCCCGCTAAAAATTTTGGACATTGGGGGATTTTTCTACATTAGATAATTTGTGTTGTGATTGTTGTGATATCACCCAAATATGGAAATTGGCTAACCACTCATATTTTTCTATTTTTTTCCCCATGAGTATGGTTTGTGTGATTACACCCCTATAATAAAGTTTAATATGATAAAATAAATTTTTTAAATATGTAAAATAATCTTGATGTGTTGTGATGTGTGACCATGCTTGTGGGACTACAGGCATGATTTTTGGGGTGGAGAGGTGGTTTGTTTGGATGTGATTTTGTGGTAGTGAGGTGATTTTTTTCCAGGATTTTGAGGTGGTGAGGTGGTGGTTTATTTCTTATAGATACTCTGGTAGTGATAGAATAAATAATTAGTTAATATTTTTTGAAATGACATGGGTTGGTTTGGTTAATGGGATGGAAATGGATAATGGATAAATAAATGATGAGTTTTGTTCTTAAATTTTATTGATTCTAAATAATGAAATAAATTATATAGATAATGGGAATTAGTTGGAAATGTGAAATGGGGTTTTGGGATTTGTTTTGGTGTTATGAATTTATATGTGGAATCAAAAGTGAGGATGTTGTGAATTGGTTTTCATTTTTTGTAAACTCATCTGTTAGTCTTGTGTGTGGATATATGTATATAATTGTGTGTTATTTGTGAAATCTATAAGTACCCCACCCATGTCGAGCACTATGTGTCGACACCCGCATAGTCACACAGGGGGTGTTTTTCCCAACATCCGATGAAGAGGATGGATGGTTGGGTACCTGATATTTCCCACTCTCTCTTCCAAGGAAGGTAGGTATTTCATAGGCTATTATGGATGAAGGTTTTTTAGTGCATTAGGTGTTGGTTGCGATAGCCCAGGTGTTTTTGGGCAAGATGTTATAGCCCATGTGTTTTCAAGTGAGATATGGCCGTGCTTGTGGGGTGACTTTTGGTGGGGGTTATGCATTATAGGAGGAGGGAATGAGGTTTTTGTCCTATATGTTCATTATACCCTACTAATCTACTTATGGAAGTGGTTGTGTTGTGTCCTAGGTGTTTTTGGGTGAGGTGTGATGTGGTAGTGCTTTTTGGGTGGTGAGACTAGGTGTCTTCAAGCGAGGTGTGTTGTGATTGTGGTTGTCAAGCGGTGCAGTATACATAAGAGATGGGAGTATGAGGACGTATGATGTTAGGGTGTGAGAGTAGAATACCAATGGGAAAGTGGTGTGGGGTATCCTTATCGATGTGATTCTTATTATATTATATGACTTGGCTTGTGTTATTTGGTGAGCATACCTTGGTGAGGTTGGGTTGAATAGTTGACCTATTTAGGCGATGTTGGTTCTACTATTTTCTAATGGGTGCATTAATATGATCTTTTCAAATATGCATAGGATACTTTGGTTTTCCTATTAATTATACTTGTATGCTCACCCTATGTATATAAACTATTTTCAGGTTTCTAGGAGGATTGAATGGACCATGATGGACATTAATATCTCAAACCTTTGTATAGATGTTGTGTCAATGACTTAGCTTTTCTTTTGGGAATTTACTTAGGAGAATTTTATCTATATCACTTTTATTTATACACTCATGTGGAATGGTTTTGGATTATTTCATATTATATCATGGTTTTTTTGGATAATTCATCTTATCTCCTAATCCTATTTACATTATATATGTTATTACATCCCATACATGATATTTTTATATCCTTGGTTCCAGTCACCAAACCTGGGCCTACTAGATCCAGGAATTAGGGGTCATTATCTCTATCTTCTCAATGCAGTATCTTTGGAGGGAGGGGGTCATGACAAAGTTATATTAGAGAATGAGAGAGAAGGTTCAGCTTGTTCGTGAGAGGTTAAAAGCTGCGCAGGATCGACAAAAGTCTTATGCTGATTATAGGAGAAGACCCTTGAAGTTTTATGTTTGGGACTATATGTTCTTGAAGTTTTCTCCTAAATATGGGAATAAGATGTTTGGAAGGGGGAGTAATATTTCTCCCAGGTTTGTTGATCCCTTTGAGGTGTTGGGGTGAGTTGGCGAGGTGGTGAATCGATTGGTGTTTCCACTATGGATAGAGAGGATCCACAAAGTCATAAATGTATCTAAAATTTGTTACTATATTGATGATGAATCCCATGTTATTTATTGGGGAGACTTGGATATCGAGTACGACGCGATGTTTATGGAGAAACCACTAGAGATTTAGGATCATCAAGAGAAGGCATTGCGTGGATGGAACATTCCTTTGGTTTGTGTGTTGTGGAGGAATGGTGGACTATATGAGAGTACTTGTGAGTAAGAGACGCAGATGATTTCTCAGTACCTGGAGATATTATAAGCTTTTTTTCTCTATTTTTCTTGTGATGTGATGTTTGAGACCTTCCAGTTTTATCTAATAAGTTGTTTTACCTTATTTATGATGTATGATGTGTGATAAAGTCCTAACATATGAAAATAGGATGACATGATTTCTAATCAAGGTACATTAACTGTGATGCAATTAAACTCATGTAGGTGAGTCTGTTCCACCCATAGAAGATAGTATCTTGACATGAAGGATGAAATTTCCTAATCCATGTGTTCGGGATGGTGTGGTTAATTGGTTTTAGTGGTTGTTGGTTTGGACTGTATAGAGGTTGGATGGTTGTGGTGATGTGATTGTGTGAGAGGAGGAGGTTTTAGCAGTGCAGTGATGAGGTTGTGCGAGATGTCCTGTGGCTATTTGGTTTAGTGTGTTTTTCTGGTGGTAGCATTGAGTTATGATGAAATTCTTCGGAGGCATCTCATGGGGTGGTTTTTTGGACCCCCTTTCCTTTTGGGATTAGTTTTGGATTATCAAAGGTAAAAATAATTTGATAGGTATCTAATGTAATGTCCCGTTCCTTCTTGGTACATTAATTTGCTGGTTTTGGTGCAGGAGGTGCTTGGATGAGGCCTAGAGTAGGACTGGTGGAGTTTGGATGCTAAATGTTGGAACTAGGGTGAATACACGACGTGTAAATCTGACATGTTGTGTAAGCATGGTTCAAATATTGTGAAGGTATGTTCATAGGGTGTTACATGAAGTGTATATTTTTTGGATTAAATAATAAAATGGTGACGAGTTTTTCAATGGAAACTAAACCCCAACATTTACATAATGTGTAAATGGATTACACACCATGTAATTCCCCAATGCAGTGTGTTTTAAAGGTTTTAGCGCTTAGGTTTTTTTCAAACTCTATGATCTCTCTCATTCTAGATAGACAATGACTCCCCTTTAAATAATTTTTAGATTACATTAAATGGTTTTTGGTTCCTGTATTCCCGTCTTCGATATGTGGTTGATCCGTAATTCCTCTTGTGCAGTTTTGGGTTGCGGGTGTTATTCTTCACCCTGTGGCATGCAACGAATCAACAAGGCTTATTTGAGGTAGGGAATCCCTATTTTCTATTTTTGTGTATCAAGAGGGAGGTTTTTACTTTTATTTATCTATGGGTTATAATTGTGATGGCTTAATCCAAGATAAAGAATTGGTTAAATTGAAATTGAGGGGGAAATGGGAAATGATTTGCATGTTTTTACAGCTTTGTTATTATTGTGATATTGTGGATTGTACAGGAATAACGGTCCTTTAAAAATTGTGTCCATTTGGGGATTTTTTTACACTATATGATATGTTTTGTGATTTTTTTGATTGATGTGATTGTTTTAAAATCACCAAAATATGGAAATTGGCTAACCAATCTAATAAAATGGTTTCCCCAGGATTATGGTTTGTGTGATAATGCCCCTAAAATAAAGTGGAATATGATAAAATCCCATTTTTAAATATGTAAAACTATCATGATGTTTTGTTACATGTGTACACTCTTATAGGGCAGTGATGTGAGATTGATGCATGGTTGGGTAATATGGTGCTAGTGTTTTTTTGGGCCATGCTTTTGGGGGTGGTGAGGTGGTTTGTTTGGATGTGATTTTGGGGTGGAGATTTCTTTTTTTTGGACCTAATTTTAGGGTGGAGAGGTGGTTTGTTTGGCTATGCTTTTATGTCGGTGAGGTGGTTTTTTTCTATTCTTTTGGGGTGGCAAGGTGGTGGTTTCTTTATTCTAGATACCGAGGTAGTGATGGAATAAATAATACTTTAATATTGTTTTAAATGACATGGGTTAGTTTAGTTAATATGATGTAAATGGATAATTAATAAATAAATTATGGGTTGTGTGGTTAAATGTGGTTGATGCTAAATAATGAAATGAATTGGATCTATAATGAGAATTGGTTGGAAATGTGAAGTGGGGTTTTTGGTTTGCTGTGTGGTGTTATTCATTTAGAGGTGGTAGTAAAAGTGATGATGTTGTGAGTTGTTTTGAATGTGGTTGTGAACCCATAAGTTGGGTTTGTGTGTGGATATACATATATACTGTATATTATTTATGATTTCTATATGTACCCTACCCATTTTGAGCACTATGTGTTGACACCAGCATAGTCTTCTGGGGGGTATTTTTACCAAAATCCAGTGAGGAGGAAGATGGATCGATACCCAATCTTTCCCACTATCTCTTCTAGGTAAGGTAGGTATTTCACAAGACTTAATGGTTAGAGGTCTATTAGTGCATTAGATGATGGTTGTGATAGCCTAGTTTGTTTGGGTGAGATGTGATAGACCATATGTTTCAGGTGAGATATGACTGTGCTTGTGGGGCATCTTTTGGTGGGGATCATTTATGATAGGAGGAGAGAACGAGGTTTATGTCCTACATGTTCATGATACCCTACTATTTTGATTATGATAGTGGTTGTGTTGTGGACCAGGTGTTTTTGGGAGAGGTGTGATGTGGTCATGCTTGTGGGATAGTGATCCCATGTGTCTTTGAGCGAGGTGTGCTGTGACAGTTCTTGTGGGGTGGTGAAGATATGGGAGTTCTAGGACATATGATGTTGGGGTGTGAGAGTGGCATACTAGCAGGAAAGTAGTGTGGGGTACCCTTGTCGATGTGATTCTTATTATATTATATTACCTGGATTTATTTATTTGGTAAGTGTACCTTGGTGAGGTTGGGGTGGATAGTTGACCTATTTAGGTGCTGTTGGTTCTGCTATTTTGTCATGGGAGCATTAATATGCTCTTTTCACATGTGTATGAGAGACTTTGGTTTTCCTACTAAGTATACTTGTATGGTCAGCCTATGTATATAAACTGTTTTCTTGTTTCTAAGAGGATTACATAGATCGTGCTGGATATTGCTAGCTCAAACCCTCGGATCACTACTACTACCTTAGCTTTTCTTTTGGGTATTTTATTTGGATACTTTTATCTCTATTGGTTTTATTTGTGCATAAATGTGGGATGGTTTTGGTTTATTTTATATTATTTCATAGTATTTTTTGGATGATTCATCTAATCTTATGATCCTATTTACATTATAGAGGGTAATGCCTCCCATACATAAGATTTTAATACCCTCAATGCTAGTTTTGAACCCATAGCGTATTGAAGGTGGGGCTCGGGGGTCATTATCTCTCTCCCCTTATTGTGGTATAGTTCGAGGGAGGGGGGTAACATAAATACTATCCTAAATTATTATAGGCCTACTAAGGATATGTTTCAGGTTTATAAAGAAGACGAGGAACAATTCATCAGAGGATACACATATGCTAGTTTCTAGAAATATAAGAATGATCTTAAATCTTAGTCATGATATGTATTTTTCCTTGATGGAGGATATATGAGCTATAAGTGTTCTAAGAAGCCAATGGACATTAAAACTAAATTAGAGTATGAGTATATTGTATATTCTAATTCAGATAAAGAATCATTTTGGATGCACAACTTTATACAAGAGCTTTATGTGGTTCCTAACAATAAAGATGTTATCACACTATTTTGGGATAATACTACAGTGGTGGTTCTAGCCAAGGAGTCGAGGTCACATAAATGTAGGAAACATATACATCCAAAGTATCAACTCTTGAGTGAGTTTTATCAAAGTGGAGAGGTTAATGTAAGTAGAGTTTCAACATAAAATAACGTGGTGGGTTTTTTGACTAAATTATTATCTTAGTTGAAGCATGAAAATCATGTGAGAGCCCACAGACTAAAAGATGTTATCACTTGGTTGTAGTGAAAGTGGGGGTATATTAGATTTGGTTCCTTATAACTAAATAACTTTACACTTATGATTACCTATATATTCAAATACTATAATATTAATCAATATCTTATCACATCACGAGTTTTCTTCTGCCTAACATTTATGTGATAATTTTCTTAATGTATTTTTCATGTCAAAAGGTTATAGGAATTATACACTATAATGAAAACCTTGAAGTGTTATGAAAATATTATTAAACATATAGAAAATGTTTTAGATTAAATTTGTCTGACAAGACACAAATTATGTTTTTACTATTAGGTGTTGGATGCTCATAAGAAGACAATGCTTCTTCTCATGAAGTTTAATCTTCAAGAAGGGGTGTTATAAAGGTAGACCCTCTAATAGAAATTCCATATTTTATATGTTTCATTGGATATTCCTATATGCATACATGTGTATGGATCCTTAGACTTGATGTTTTTATCAATTTATATCATAAATTGATTACTTTGCTATATTTTTGAAAACTATAACGACATATACCCACGAAAAAGTAGGATACATTGGGTGTATTATAAGTGACATGACATTGATTGAATAATTCAAAAACTTGTCCCATCTAAGTTAATATAAGTATATATCTTAGGATCTTTGATTGAAATTAAACCACTTAATTAAGTTCATGGTCATAGTGGTTTGTTAATGAGTTTATTTTAGACAGTCAAAGAATGATATATCAAGCATATATGTTGGTGAAACAAGTATTCAATCTATTTGATAACATATCAAGAAAAATAGATTCTATTACATGGTAGGTGTTCATATGAGGTTGTTTTCATTGCAAAATTAATTTCATTTTTTATGAGTGCCTTAATGTGTAACTAGATGCTAATCTTGGACTTTATGTCATTTTTCTTAATGCCACCGAGAAAGAGTCCTATAGGGTGACACACTAATTGTATCGAAAAATACCAGATTAAATTTTATTTGAATTTAATATTTAGAATGAATATTATTCTCAAGACTAAGGAATACTAATTATTCAGGTTATGTTGATCACACAAATTCAATCACATTATTCAAGTTTAGAATATATATGATTTGAATCTTAAATAAATATTTATTCACTAGTTATTAAATATAATATTTATTTATTTATTAATTGAATAATATAATGATATTTATTTATTTAAAAAATTATTTATAATTTTAGGATCAATAATTGTTGAGGAGGATTGACAGACCGAGTTAATGGTATGATGAAATGATGTAGATTGTTTAATATCATTTAAAAAAATATTAATTAAATTATTTAAGAAATGATATTTAAATATATTTGAGTTGGTGCATGTCATGAAATATAATAATAATAATAATATTTTATTATTTTATTTGAGGTTTACTTAGAATAAACAATAAGATGAAGGATCTATGTGTAAAAAATAATTATTTAACCCTAATTATATAATCTCAATTATATCATTTATAGGGTTATGTGAATAGTTTTTCATGTCATATTCTCAATAGATAATTCTATAAGACTGAATATAATTTCTCAAAAATTATCTCAAGAATAAGAGGAAATCTTCCTCCTCCCTTTAAATATTGAGAGAACGTGATAAAGAATTATTCAAGCTTGGGAAAATTCTTCTTGCGATCAATATAGAATGATGCTATTCATTTAATACCACTGTGTTATCACCTAAATTTCCAATGATGAAGTTCTGTGATACATGGAGAACATGCAGATACTGCTAGAGGAATTCTGATTTGGATTCTTCACTGCAACGACGATACAGAAGAAACTACTAATTTGATCATCCAAAATAAAATAATTATCAAGTTTAGGTAATTATTATTATAAATTAATCACAAATTAAATGTCAAAATATCCCACCTAAGAATAATTTGGGTTTTCATTCATCCAGTTCTTCAGATTTATCCGAATAAATTGACCAAAAACATTGTTGGGCATGAGCTAAAATTCTTCCATTAAACCCATGATCCTTCAAGAATCACATTAACTTTGGTCATATCATGTCAATAAACTTATTGAAATCTTTACGAAAGGTTTACTGGGCCCAAGGATCCACTTTTTATTCCAAAATATTATATTTCACAATATCTACATCTCAACTTGAGGGGGATTCTTCTTTGGTTTTATATTTTATGACTCTTTCTATTCCAATTTGTGAAAACTTGAGGTGGGTGTTAGAGTGTTTATCATAGTTAGATATTTAATATATGAGTCAATGGTCAAAGGTTTGTCTAGGAAAATAGTTTTTCTTAAATTAATGATCTGACTTGTATATTTTTTTCTTATGTAAATTATAATAACTCAACCTCACATTGAGATATGGATTCTGGATACCCTCATTCAATAAATTTAATAATAATTAATTTAATTGGGGATCTCAGGGGTATTACCCAGTGGTTACATCTTTGTGGGTTCTCAAGGAGGTCTGAGGGGTGGAATAGAATGGAATGGAATGACTTATCAAGTTAAGTCATTATTTGGAATATTTTTTTTGTGGGTTATGATGAAAAGTTATGGCCAAACCCCCTTTTTTACCATCCAAATCAAATGGTTAGTGATGGAATGGTCTGGAAAATATTTTTTTTTTATAAAAATACATATAAATAAAACTAATAAAAATAAAATGAATGAAAAAAATAAAAAATAATAAGTATGAATGAAGGTTTTTTTAATTTTATAAATAATTATTTCACAAAACAATTCTATTCCCTTAGATTGATCCCAAATAATGAATCATTGATTTTAGTTTCATTCTATCATGTTCTATTAATGATTACTTTATTCCATCCTATGAAAACATATATAATATGAGTACCTAAACTCATTGAGTTTTAAATTCAATACACTATCATAATAAAAAATCGATTAACCTACTCAACGCATATTCCATGAAAAACACTTTAATTTACACTAGGTTGATATTTGATATGATACCAAGTAATATTATTCATCCTAGAATGATCCAATATATGATAACATATTTGTGATAATGTAGAAAAATTTCATGGTGAAAATGAATGATTGGTATTTTTGGATGAGAAATGAAACTAAATCCTTATTTTACACAATCTCCTACACACTATTATTCATATTTAGGTTATCAAACCTTGTCTTCCCTTGTAAGACCCTTCATGTTTTTGGAATATCATATCAAAACACATTTCTAATGGATATCCTATCATACACAATAGGATAGTACCCACTATTGGCATATTTTAGAACAATGAAAAATAGGAAGTGATTTCTGTTACACTATAGACCATCTCACTCCTTAATTCAACCAGATTTATTCAACTATGGGCCAACCAGGACTAAGAAATCTTGCATATATATTCATAATCAATAGCCTCTAGCACCAAAAATCTCATAGATCCCCTTATAAATACTCAACATCATAGAGAAACTCTCTATGGACACCATAAGAATACTTATAATAGACCCATGGTACACCCCGTTCACCACCCTCACATGGCATCTGATTTGAGGGATCAATGTTTCTTACTCCACCCTATCCACTCGCACCACATGATTTCTCTACAACATCTCAATATTCTACATGTACCGATTTAACACCTTCCTCACCCACCCCTTCTACTTGTAGTACCCCTTTTACACCAGCACCTTGCTCATCACCTTCACCCTGATCCCCTCATACACCCACTAGTCTTTTCATTTGTGAATATACTTTTACTTCTCCTCCTATATCACCAATTAATTGTGTTCTGACTCACCACCATTGACATTGATCTTCCTTGAACCACTACCTCTATTCCTCTCCACCCTGAATCTTTCCAATAATAGGTTTGAACACTCACCCTTGGGCTTGGATGATGATGACCCAAGAAAAAATTCAACCTTCCCAATATTCTTGATCTTTATTGATATGCTCATTCAGATATGGATTGGTGGTGGTGGTGATTAATTGATCATCCTTCTCAATATGCCTCTGGATCTCCCTCGCAAGCTTCTCCTCCTCCACCATTTCCACCTCGGACCACTTATGCTTCAGCCACCCCTAGAAAAGGGTCCCAGAGTGCTGATCAATGTATGTGATGAATCAACCATTTGGTGTCTCCTAGACCTTTCACATCTCGGTCTGAACTAGGTACTTCATAGACTTTGTTACTATGTCCCGCTTCGTGGAGTTCATCTGGATGTGGTGGAAGATAGTAATGTACTTATTGTAGAAAATGGTGGGGTTGATGTGAATGAAGAAAAAAAGAACTTTTATTTTAACAATCAAAGAAAAAAAATCAAGTCTCACAAGTGGTGATCTAAAAATACCACAAGATTTTTTTCATCCCCTTTTATTTGATACAGTTTTTGATGGATTTCGGAGTGATAAACTCATTCTTTCCCATTTGAAATTATTAACTTGAAAATCAAGTCTCACAAGTCAAAAAAAGGACTTTCATTTTAATAATCAAAGAAAAAAATCATTATGAGTGAATTTTATAACAAGTATGATAAAAATTTATTGAAACATGACTATAGTAGAAAATAATAAATTTCATTCACAATCACCACAACAAGATTAAATCTATAAAGGATTCCAATCACACCTAGAGCCCTGATCAGAATTTACAATTACCAATAGAAGAAATAATGATGATCATTTGAAAATGCATAAATTTTGAACATCAATCAACTAATGTCAAAACCAAATTATTATTATTTTTTATGAGAAAAAATTCTTATACTAAATATTAAATAAATATAAAAAATCAAAAGGTTCCTGTTAGAATCATCACAAATATACAAAGTTTAAATACAATGCAAATATTTTTTAAAGAGAGTAAATTTTACTGATCAAGCATGACTAGTTGTAAAAAAAATTTATGTTCAATCATAACATTATGTATTTAACACACTTATTCCATCAATTTGATTAAATTCAAGTTAATTTTTGGAAAATAAAACAGACATGTGCCATCCACCTAGTGGGTACTCCCCCCAATTCTTACTAACATACCTTCAACTTAAACCCAACAATAATACACCACCAATTTTTATTTTAAAATCAACAATATAATTCATTGAATCATTTTCTAAAACACGTGGTGGGAAAAACACTTTCTTTCCTTCTGATCTAATAAAAACTTACTAATAACATCATTTAATAACACATGATTCATCCATGTCAATATTTCAGTAGAAATGGAAAATAATGGTGGAATATATTGTGGCCTATAAATGGATTTTAGAGGCATGAATTGAATAGGATGTTAAGAAAAATTTTATGAATACCACTTAATCTACTTCATACTAAGTCAAGAAGATAGATAAATTTACTGAGGTATTTTGTGTACCCTCTTTTTGTCATGGAATTCATTCCTTGTCTGATCATTGATGTCAAATAAGATGGTGGGAAGGTTCATATGAGATTTAATGATTCCATATCATTCTGATGGAGATTCAAAAATATCATTAAAAAAATGGAGACCTGGAAACAGAAAAGTGAGTGTGGTTTATGAAGGGGGGATTAGTGATTGGGGATTTTGGGCGAGTGCTAGAGAAACCAATAATCCAATAGGTAATGTTTATTATATGGAGAGGAAAAAAATAAATTTCATTTGATTTAATATAATGATAGTATGATAGAAAAGTTATAAAATTATATTAACAAAATAAATATAATTATTTAAAAATGTTTTTATGATTATAATAAATATAAATAAAATTTCAATTATTATACTTTTAATTCCATTTTTTATTATAAGACATTTATAATTTTAATAATTTAAACTTCAATTAATACTAAGTATAGTTAAATTTTACATTCATTTATATATTTATTCTCATGGTACATGTCAGGGAAAATGCACTTTAGTATGCTTAAGTATGAGTGGTTGGGTGAGGATATTATAATCAGGCTTGGGGACATCTTTAAGAATCATTTTGAAAGATCTCGGGTCTTCATTTTATCCACTTATTTTGGTTTAGTTTTGCATATGGAGACTCATAGAGTGACTTTAAATTTTGAGTTGTATTACTGTATGAAATTACATGAATATTTTAGGGTTTGAGATATTCATTAGTTATAATGTTTTGATTTATTTTCCATCGCTTGATTCTTTATATGGTGATCGTCATTATGACTAGAGAGCACACATGAGGATATACAGGTCTCCACCTTAGTGGCACTATTATTTCAGAACAACACATTACAATATAGAACCATCATTTTTCTTATATTTTATTTCAATATTTGGAAATATTGGTAAAAAGGAGAAATAATGATCAAAACTTCAGAAGCAAATGTTTGTATGACCAACACATTTGTAGTGGAAGTTCAAGTTACCAAGGAGTATGGAATAAGATTTATATTCTATAGATTGTTGTTTGGTTTATCTATTTTTAGGATTTGAAACATATGTTTTCTTTTTAAAATATACATCAATGGAATCTCCCACCGCCATAACTGTTTTAAAATTTTTAGATTCTTCTATAAGTTTTCAATGGTATTACAAATAAAACTCTTTTATGAAAACATATTTTTATGTGTTGATTTCATTTTCTTTTATTCTTAAAAATAAATGAATTTATTATGAAACAGATATTTCTAATGAATTGATATATTATTAACTTCGTGTTCATTAATTTTCTCTTGAAACATTGACTTTATTGTGATCATCATTCATTGTACATTATATATCTCTTAAATATTCATATTCTTTGTATCATGGATATGATTATTTCCTAAATTGTATACCATTTATATATATGGTGTTTTACTATGAAAGTTACTTGATTGGATGGGGAAATAGTAATATTTCATATTCATTACTTAGTATGTATATTTTTTATAATACACATTGTTTTTGAATTAAATTAATCATTAAATGTATAAGGAATTAATTAGACAAGAAGTGAAGGGTTGGGGATAGTAATAGATATCCCCCTAGTGCATTAAAAGTTATTATTAGATAATCAATTGGCTAGAATTATTATATGGGTTTTTATATACCTAACCATAGATTAAACTATTTTGTAACATGACTTTAATGATATATCGCGATGTCTGAGATCATGGAATCAAACATTAAGCATTTCCTTCATTCATAATTTAGTTATTATTATACATGAAATTTCTACATTGATATTATCCATGGATTCATTTAATGTTCATGTTATTGATTAAATGATATGTTTTTTAGTTATTTACCTTTCCATGTTGAGTATGTATCATTATATCATGATATGTTCATTTTTATGTAACCCTTACTGATCGTTTGAGCTCACCCTTATTTTGTTTTCCTTTCTCCGGTATAGGAAGAAGGAATCATTGAATAAGTTCAAGGATAAAAATTGTTTACTATTACTATGTTTTATATTTTTTTCAATATAAAAATTGGTAATCATGTATATATAAAGTTATTCAATAATATTAAACTATTTGGTCCTTGGAGATGCGATCGCTTATAAATTATTCCAATGTAATAATGTTGCCACTGACTTTGGGTTACTGGAGTTGGGGTCTTTACAACTTTGATCATGGTTACATCATATACAAAATTTTATTCAAGATATAAATATCATATTTTTTCATTATATTTATATTTAAAATCATCAATAAAAGGTAGAGTTGAAAAATGAATTACACCATTCATGGAGATGGTAGGTTGTGCGTATGCATGAAGGCTGTTTTCACTTTTTTATGGATGAAACAAAAGAATAGTAAATAATAATTAAAATTTATAGAATAATTATTAGATCATATATATTATATATATTCATTAAATCTATCTTTACTACTATCCAATTAAATTATAAATGAAAAAAATCACATCTCTTTGTGGAGGTGGTAATCAACACATATGTACACGCGACGTTATCATTTTCCAAAAGATGGGAAGAAGGTGGATAATGGTTATTAACTCATCATAATAATAATTTATTATATTTAAGATAATTAATTAATTATTTTATAATTAATAAAAAATATTTAGAAAAGGTATAATAATAAATAAATTTGAAAATTCCCGGTTAAGAGTTATACCTCGTTATTGAGAAACCTTCTTTGGATTACACCTTAAGCCTTGAAAGGTTGGTCTTTTGGAAAAACCAGAAACTATAGGATGTGTTGAAGAAATCTAAGATGATATTAGGGTATGGATTTGATGAGATATAAGAATAAAACATTTTTAATAATGAAGGAGATGAGGTTCCCTTTTATAAGTGAGGAGATAGGCACTCTTGGAATTATTTAAAGTGTTAAATTGATATTAATTAATTTTTATGAAAAAATGAATCCAAAATATTATAATTATAATTTAATATTAGTGTTATTATAAATACTCTAATAAAATATAATTTTAACAATTTTGGTTATGTTTTTACCCTTATCTCTTAGTCTTAACTCTTTGTTAACCCTTTTGACAATTATCACAATATTAGAGTTTTACACTCTTTAAGGGTTAAGAATGTTATCATAAAAGGAAAGGTGTATTTTAAATGGAACATGGTTGATATTATCAACCATATCTCATTTAATTATCCAAATATATCATTTTTATTAATTTTCAATCATTTAATAAAATATTTTTTATTATAAAATATCATTAATGTCATTTTTGTAACTATTCATTTAATTTGACTTTGAAAAAAACATGATAGAAAAATAATTTGAATATAAAATTGTCATACATCCATAATATGATATATTTTTATATAAAATTAGTGAGACACTATAAATTACTAAAAAAATTACTTTCAGAGTTTTTAAAACCATTTACTTAACCTTTCTACTGCCTGCACAAGCATTGGTCGGTGTTGCGTATGCATTCAAACTAATTATTTCATCACAAAAAATTAAAAATAAACTAGCATGATAAAAATAATTCATATTTAAAATAAAAATTTAGAACTAAAAATAATTTTTTTATCCCTATAACAAAATATTATAGATATTAGAAGTAAGAAAGTAAAATTTTGACTTTATCTTTTACTAACATTATAAAGGTCAAAATCAAATTAAAATGAAAAAAAATACTTTGGTTATTATTCATATCGACCAAAAATAAAAGGGAATTGTTTACAAAATTTTTATCTAATGATTCCAAATATTGAATCTATTTTTCAAGATTCAATTTCTAGAATTGGCAGAAAATAATTTAATATAAAAACAAAAAACACAATGAAAAAGAGTTTTTCATAAAAATTTATTTTTTAGTATAAAAATGTTTTTAACGAATTAAACCATAAAATTGATTCTAATGAACTTAATTGGATTATTCATAATATAATATAACTAATTTTACTTTTAACCCATTTTAAAATAAAATATAAAATTTTAAATGCATGAAACAAAAATACAGTTTTGAATAAAAATTAGTATTTTTTATTGTTCACTAGAAAATAAATATTTTCATAAAAACACAAAAAATACACCCTAATATAATTTTCATATGATGGTTTTAAAAAATATATCTTTTTTATCAAATTATATTTCTAAAATTTCCAAAAAAGTTATTATAATATTCACTCCCAAAATGTAACAAAACTCATTTTTGAAGGAAATGTATTTATGAAGAATAAAATGAATTTATTAAAAATTGAGTGATTATTTATTAAGAATTATTAATAAATTTTTATTGAGTAATAGATTTATATATATTTTATAATGTGGTTAATCCGATTCATACCCATAAATTCAATGGCTAGGTGATAACTATCACATAATAATATTTATTTAGCATACCGTGGTTTGTTTAAACTCAATGTTATGTGTAAAGAAAAATATCAAAGAAATAAAATTTATGTATAAATAAGTATATCATAAAATCTCAGGGTGTTACAATTATTTTCATTTTCACATGGTATACATATCTCCAAGAAAATGTTTCCCCAGACAGAATAGGGGAGAAATAGAATGAGCATGATTCCTTACACATTAGTGATATGATTTGTCATGTATGTTATATTATATACTAGGCTTGATGTTGCCTATGCCTTGAGCATTATAATGACATGAAAATTTTGTAATAAAAGAAATCTTATTTTATAATGATTATTTTATTATGGTCACACAAAATGACTATTACATTTCATAAAAATATTACACATCATGTGTAAATATTTACTAGTATAACTAGGAATAATAGAGGGATATAGATTTGTAAGAATAGTACATTCACTAAACAAAATCTATTGGATTTAATTCCCCCAAGAATATCTCCCCTGCCATAAATATCATAAAAATAAATAAAATAATTAGGAAAACAATTTACATTATCAAGGTATGTGTAAGAACCTTTGTAAGTGAAATAGTGAATGATTAAGAGAGAATTATGGTTTATTTATAAAGAAATATGGTCATTCAGCATGAGGAAAATTAGAAAATATGGTTGATGGGAATTATGACCATTAATCGATAAGACAATTGGTCATTATTATTTTTGGTTACATAGATGTATATAAGTGACAATCGATATTATTTAATGATATAATCAAAATTGTATATTTTTCTAAAAATACGTTTTATAAAAAATTTATAAGTTTTAAATAAAATTTATTTTCATTAAATAACATTATAAAACAATTTTTAAATGATAATATATTTTAATGAAGCCCATGTAATTTTTATAACAACGAGAGAGTTTATAATGTCATTAAAACTGTTAATTTTTAATAAAGAGTTTTTTTTAAATTTAAAATTATATTTTTTAAGAATTATCTTGATTAAATAAATATAATTTTTGGATTTTCTGCATTTAAATTATCTTATGTTGAATTTATGGTTCTAAAAAATTTTATTTTTGGGTTATAAAGTGAAAATACGATTTTTTACTAAATATATTAAATCTTCTGATATAATTCAGATTTGATCATGATTTAAATTTTATTAATACATATTTTGTTCAAAAATTATTTAAGTAATAACATAATACATAATGCGGTACATTTATAAACACATGCATGGAATTTTAAAAATCACAATTTATTCTTTTCTAAAAAAACTTTTTTAATGAGTTATACGTGTTTCATATTAAAATACACTTTTATCACTTTTATAAATTTAATCAAGTAAAATGGATTAAGTATTTGTAATTATAAGGTTCAAATTAGTTATTAAATTCATTTTAATTTTTAGGCATAAAAAAAATTATCATGGTAAAAGAGTTACCATGTATAGGTAAAATAATGTAAAAGGTTAAAATTAAAAGGTAAAGACTTAAGAAAAATTAAATTGAAATAATTAAATGGGAGGTTGAGGTTTTAGAAAATCCTTAAAAAAACTTTACAACATTAATTATCATCCAAATTCTTTGAAATTAATGCCACCAAAAAGTGGTTATCTTTAAATACAAATAATCATTATTTAATCACTAAAAATCACTCCTCCCCAAGTAGAAATACCCCCATTACCTCCTCACTCTCCACACCAAATCCATTGAACATGTATATTATCTAAATTACCCACTAAATAGTCTCTCTAAGGTGGTTTTAAGGTTCTTTGTAGTGTCTCTCTAGATTTAAAAACCATCCTCCCAAGGTAATGGATTTATTCCTCCACATTTTTAATTCAAGTACTTAATTCATATATGTATTTTGATTCCCAAATTATTATGTTGTCAAGTTTATATAAACACCCCATTTATTTTATATATGATGTTTTGTTAATGAGATGTTTTTCCCTCTATTTAAACCCATAACAAGACTCATTTTATATACCTGTTACGCTGCCAAAATAAACCCTAGATTTTCCAAGTTATATTTTCATGCCATGAATACCCAACCCTATTTTCATTATAGGGTATTCATTATAATGTATATTTAAACTATTGATTGAGGAAATCCATGTATGAAAACCAAATTCCCTACTAATGGGTTAGAAATGATATGAAATTATGATATTTGATCAATATGGCACACATAATATTAAACATATGAAAGGTGTGCCCTGATATCACTCCAATGCATTAGGTAAATAATTAATCTATAGTGATGAAATGTTCATGATACCTTGGAAGAATTCCTTGGTAAAATTTTTTATGCCTTGTTCAAAATCCTTGATAATATTTTTTAACACACCTTAGTGATGAGAAATAGTAATATGTTTATGAATGTATCAATGTTTATATTTTTACCATATTTCATTGTTATGCCTCATGTTATTATGTTCATGTACTTATGTTATGCCTCATGTTATTTTGTACATGTTCTTATGTTATGCTTCATGTATCACCTATGATGTCCTTTTACATTTTTATCCCTTATTGAGCTTTATGATCTCCCCTTTCATTTGATAAATGTCCCTAGGAAATCCTATGTAGTTAGATGATCTAAGATTGGAAAATAAGGAAGTCTTTCAAGAGGATTTTAAATTTGTTTACATTTCTTTGTTGTACCATGTATTTCATTTACTATATACCTAGTTTCCAAGATACTAAACCTCTAAATATCCTTTGAAGTTATTAATGTAATATTTTGTTAAGGAATTATGTTAAAAGTCATATATTTAATAGGTTGGTTTCCATAAGAATGGAAAGAAGATATTAAGAAGAGCTAGGGGAGCCACATTGGATAGATGTAAATACAATCCTAGATTATTCATGGTGTACTAAGGATATGTTTCAAGTTTATGGAGAAGACAAAGAATAAGTTATCATGGGATGCACAAATTCTAGTTTTTAGACATACTATAATTATCTGAAATCATAGTCATGATATGTGTTATTCCTTGATGAAGGATCTGTGAGCTAGAATATTTTTAAGAAATTAGTGGTCGTTAAACCTATAATAGTGTCTATGTATATTACAAATTCTGATTCGTCTAAATAAGAAATTTCTATAGGAAAATTTATATAGGATCTTGATGTGGTGGCCAATAGTAAATTTGTTATCACACTATATTTGGATAATACTGACGCTATGGTTGTAGTCAAGGATTCAAGGTCACATCAATAGAGGAAATATATACTTCAAAAGTATCATCTCTCGAGAGAGTTTTATCAAATAGGAGAGTTCACAGTAAGTAGAGTTTCTATAGAAGATAATGTGGTTGGATCGTTGACTAAAGTCTTATCTTACTTAAAGCATGAATATCATGTGAGAGCTAGTGAATTAAAAGTTTTTATCAGTTGGTTGTAGTGAAAGTAGGGGTCTTTTGGAGTTGGTGCTCTAGAACTAACTAATTTTGTACCTTTGATTAACTATATATTAAAATAATAGAATATTAATAACTATCTTTTTCAGATGATGAATGTTCTTCGGTGTAACATTTATATTATAACTTCTTTAATGTATTTGTCACATTGAAAGGTTATAGAAATTTTCCTCTATAATGAGAACCTTAAAGTGTTATAAAAATATTCTTTAACATATATCCAATGGACTAGATGGAATTTTTCTAACGGGACACAAATGATGTTTTGACTGTGAGGCTTTGGATGCTCATAAGAGGATGAGGCTTCTTCTCATGAAGTTTAATATCCAAGAAGAGGAGTTATGAAGACAAAACCACCAATATAAATTCCATATTTTATATGTGTCATTGAATATTACTATATACAGGTGTGTTTATCAATCATTAGACTTGATATTATTATTAACGTATATAATAAATTGAGTACTTTGATGTATTGTCAAAAACTGTAATGACATATGCTCGCAGAAAAGTAGGATGCTTTGGGTGCATCATAAGTGATATGACCTTTATTGAATAAGTCAAGTGAGGATTTATCCCATCCGAGTTAATATAAGTAGGTATCCTAGGATCTTTAATTAAAATTAAACTATCTAATTAAGTTCATGGTCATGGTAGTTTATCAATGATTTTATTTTATAAATTCAAATAAAGATACATCAAGCATATATTATAGTGACACAAGTATGAAATTTTTTTGATGAGATATAAAGACAAAGAGATTCTATTAGACGATAAGTGTTCATTTGAGGTTATTTCCATTAAAACATTAACTTATTTCATTCTGGGTGCCTTAATGTGTTGAAAGATGTTAATATTGGAATTTAGGTCAGTTCTTTTAATGCCACCAAGAAAGAGGCATCAAGGGTCACACACTAATGTGACCCTCTTGTGCTTTAGCCTCTCCTTGAAAATGGTCTTAGAGTCTCGATCGATGTTGGTGATGAACCAACATTTCAGAATCTCTTCGACCTTGCACTTCCCATTCCAACCCATGTACTTCACAAAATCTTTTAGTGTTGACCACTTCATGGAGTTCATGTGGATGTGGTAGAGGTTAGAAAAGTACTTGTTGTAAAAAATGGTGGTGGCGCTGCAATTGAAGTGGTGGCTACGCTTCATGTGATTAAGGAACAACACCTCAAACTCTTTCGAGTAGCCGTCAATGATGTAGTTTGGGTTTAGGCCAAACACCTCCATCTTTCACCGGTGGCTCTCACTCATGCAGTGGAACTTAAACCCATTCTTGTACCAACACTACTTCTGGAACATCTAACAATACCACCAATTTTTTTCATACCCTTGGATTTGATACAGTTTGTGATGTATTTCGGGGTTAGAAACTCATTCTTTCCCATTCGAAATTCTTAATTCGAAAATCAAAGTCTTACAAATCAAAAGTAAAAAAATCACGTGAATTCTAACAATAAAATAAAAAAATCATTATGATTGATTTTTTTAAGTAGTACGATCAAAACTTTGCTGAAACATGACTGGTAGAAAAGAATAAATCACATGAAAAATCACCATAACAAGATGGAATCTCTAAAGGTTTCTAGTCATACCAAGAACCCCAATAAGAAGTAATGACTACCAATGGAAAAAATAATAATGAATATTTGAGAATACATAAATTTTGAATAGTAATCAACTAATGTGAAAACCAAATAATTATATTAATTTTCAATGAGATCAAATTATTATACTAAATCTTAACTAAATATAACATCTCAAAATATTCCTTCTAGAATCATCACAAATATACAAACAAGTTCAGATGTAATGGGACAATTTTTTAAAGAGAGTAAATTTTAGTGATCAAGAAATACTATTTGTAAAATCTATTTATGGTCAATCATAACCTTATGTATTTAACACACTCGTTCCATCAATTTTATTATAGTTAATTTTGGGAAAACAAGGAAAACTTGTTCCATCCACCTTGTGGGTACCACCCAATGCTTGATAACACCCCTTTAACTTAAACCCAACAATAATACACCACCAAGTTTCATTTGAAAATAAAAAAGAAAATTAAATAGATATTTTTTTCAAACATGTGGTGGGAAACATGCTTGTTTTACTTCTAATATCATGAAAACTTACTAATAAAATAATTTTATAAAACTTGATTCAATCATGTCAATATTGCATTAGAAATGGAAAACAATTGTTTAATAGATTGCTGAAGAAGTTGCATACATATAAATGGATTTTAGAAGCCTGAATTGAATAAGATTCTAAGAAAACTCTGAAGAACACCACCTAATATTCTTCATATTGAGTCTAGAGGATTGATAACTTTAGTGAGGTATTTTTTTCACCCACTTTTTGGATTTCAATATGTTCAGTGTTGGATTATTGATGTCGGATTTGATAGTGGTAAGGTGTATCTGAGATCTAATGAGTCCATAATATTGTGATAGAGAGTCATAAAGATCATTTCTACAATGGAGACCTAGAAATGGATGAGTGAGTGGGGTTCAGGAAGGGGGGATTGGGTATTGAGGATTTGAGTGAGTGCCAAATAAATTGATAATATGATAGGTAATGTTTGTTATAGGGAGGGTGTGGGAAAAAATAAATGTTATTTGATTTCATATAATGATATTACAATGGATTGGTAAGAAAATTATAATTATAAAAAATAAATATAATTATTCAAAAATATTTTTATGATTATTATAAATATAAATAAAATTTCAATTATTATACTTTTAATTACATTTTTTATTATAATATATATTGAAATGAAACCCATACCTCACAACGAGGTAGGATTCTTAATATATAGATGAGAAAAGGATTAAAAAAATAACCCACACTGATGTGGGATAAAAATATAAAAAATATATAATATTCTAATACTCTTAACACTCCCCCTCAATCTAAGACATATATATTTATCATTACCAACTTTAAATACAAAAAATGGACACATGGTCCAAGAACCCCTACTATGATAACATTTGAAAGTTGACAAGAGGTGTGAACAAGGATAAGGGTGATATTCTTCTTCTAAAATTTTTCTTGGATGAAATGAAAATCAAATTCAATATGTTTTTTATGCTCATGAAAGATTGGATTTTTGGTGATCTTGAGAGAAGCTTGATTGTCACACCAGATATGTGCCAGTTTCTTGGAAGTATACCCAATCTGTTGAAGAATTTTTTGTGCCCAAATAATCTTTACAGTCACATATTTCATGCCCTGATACTTTGACTCTGCACTTGATCAAGTGATAACTTTCTACTCCTTTATTCTCCATGAGGTCAAATTTCCACAAAAAAATACTGCAAAACCAAACATAGATCTCTCAGAAGAGTGTCATCCAACATAATATGCATCACAAAATGCCTCAATATCAATATTCCCATGATTAGAATATAGAATATCTAAACCAAGTTCCTTTTTCACATATATACCAATGCAATGAATAGCCTCCCACAATGTTTTTATTGGAGATTCCATAATATGACTCATTTTTTAACCACACAAGCAATATCAGGTCAAGTTATCATCAAGTAGTTGAGCTTCCCAACAAGTTGTCTATATCTATCAGGTGATGGAAACATATCACTGTCAGTCTAAAGTGACATTTCTCTAGGTTTGAGGGGTGATTCAACCAAGTCATCTCGATTCATTCCAGTCTTCTTCATAAGATCAAGATCATACTTTCTCTAAGATAAAAAAATTATATTATTACATATGGAGACCTCAATTCCCAAAAAATGTCTTTATGGACCCAAATCTTGTTTTTTGAAAATTTTGAGGAAGAAAGGCTAGATTAGATGAATTATATTAGCATAACTATCAATAACCACAATTTCATCCACATAGACTACTAAAAGAATTATTCTTACTACAAATTGATGATAGAAAATAGAGGAATACTTTATTATTTGTCACATGTCAAAGCTATGCATAATTATGAAAAAAATGGTCAAACCAAGCACGTGGTTACAGTTTGATCCCATAAAGTGATCGATGAAGGTGAAAAATCTTGGTAGACCCCCCCTAAGTAATAAAACCAAGTGGTTTCTCTATATAAACTTCTTCATTAATAAAACCATGAATAAAAGCATTTTTAGCATCCAACTGATGGAGAAGACATTGAGAGGAGGCAACAAGAGAGATAAGTAGGTGAACCGAGGACATCTTTTTTACTAGAGAGAAGGTGTAAAAATAATCAACTCCATATATTTCCACATAACCTTTGGAAACAAGGAAATACTTGAGATGATTAAGAGATATTCCAGCATTGACATAAATCATATAGATCCATTTGCAACCAACCACCTACTTACCTGAAGGATGAGGGACAAGAACCCAAGTATAGTTGGAATCTGAAGCATAAAGTTCATATTTCATAGTCTGTGACTAGATGGGATAAGATATTGGCCTCAAAAAAAGTTTGGTGTTGAGTGATCATCCAGTGTCACTATAACTTGTTATCTAACCAAACATAATTCATGATAAGCCTGATAGAAGCATGATCCTTAGAGAAGTGAAATAGGGAACTTCTGTGATGGAGGATCAAGAGAAGGTAATTCATCAGGTGTGGTAGAATTATCAGGTTTCGGGGTGGAAGATGTGATAGTTCTGTGAGTATATACCTGACCAAATTGTGATTCAATGAAATCACTAAGAATAGATAGGGGTGGTGGTGTATCAAGAGAATATGGTAAAATAACTTTAGAATTTGGAACAGTGGATAGTGGTGGGAACTCAGGAACAAAAATAACTAATGTCTCGATAAAGGAAACATCAAATAAGATAACATAACAACAAAAATTTGTAGAGATATATCAATAGCCACATTGGGTGAGAGAATCACAAAGAAAGATTTATTTTAGAACACACATCAAACTTGTTAATCGAGGAGAGAATATCTCAAACATAAAACACATATCCCAAAATGCATAGGGGCAGGGAATAAGGGGATGTTGTTGGAAATAAATAATAGAAATATGTATCCCATTGAAGAGAATACAAGGGAAGTATGTTGATAAGATAGCTGGGTATGAGAATGGAATCGCCCCAAAAAATAGTTGGAACTTTTTTCTAAAATAAAAGCGCATGAGAAACTTCTAACAGATAGTGGTTCTTTATTTCAACAACACCATTTTATCAAGGTGTTTTAGTACAATAAGTCAGATGGATAATATCATTGTCATCTAGAAAATAATATAATGATCTAGATAAATATTCAAGACCACTATTAGAATGGAAATAATGAATTTTAGTGAAAAACTATGTGGTTATTTCTGGATAATAGGACCAAAACATGGTAAATATTTCAGAACAAATTTTCAGTAAATAGGCTCAAGTAATCTATGAAAAATCATTGATGAAACTAACAAAATATCAATAAACCAATTTAGATAGACTAGGATTGGACCCCTAGATATCAAAATGAACCAAATAAAAAGGAGTGGATGCATGGGTAATTGCATGGGGAACATAGGTGACCTGATGATTCTTTTCATAGTGATAAGATTCACATTCAAAAGGAAGAAGAGGAAACAAATTTTGATTTTTTTTGAAAAACGGGGGCAGGTGGATGACCAATTAAATAGTGAACCCAGAGGAAATGATCAGAGGTGGTAGGATATGTGATAGATAGGGATGAGTCAAGCACATACACACCACCCTAAATATGTCCACTACCAAGCACCCTAGTCATCGAATGCTGCTGAAATATAACCAAATCAAGTGGGAAGATGGCTAAAAATGTAAGTCAGTTGTAAGTTTACTAATATATTGTAAATTAAATGGAAAAATGGGAACAAAGGCAATGACAGATAGTTTCAAGCCTGATATAATCATATAACTCTCGTAATAAGAAATCTTTACTGTCTGATCATCAGCCACAATAATATTACCTCCAGTTGAGTTCAATCTATGGGACCAAAGAATACCTGCATCCCTAGTGATGTGCTTTGAGGCAATATATTCAATGACCCATGAGGTGGACTGTTGGGATAGACACACCACTGGAGTATTTCCATGGAAAATATTGGTGCTTAATGATGCCATAGATTGTGTGCTGAAAATTCATATCGATAAGGTGCTGAAGCTATATAGTTGGTAGAGAATAGGTGTTGAAATTACACAACTATAACATCCTAGTATCAATTAGATAGAAGAAATATCCACATGGATGGTGGAAAGGTGCTACTATGCATTTTGGGGTGTTGCATATTCACATTGAGAGAGGTGACATAAAAGAGGTAATGGAACTAGAAAGCTGTAAGAATAGAGGTGTTCCCATAGGGAGGGGCAGAAAGCAAGAGCACCATATAGGAGGGTTGGTGAATTGGGGGGGGGGGATCATGCTGGAGGCCATCACACAGGAGGTGCGGGTGCGGGCAATGGACGATGTGAAAGGTGTCATGCAAGGAGGGGAGACGGGGAGGGAGGGGTTAAACCCCCTATGATATGATATTGAAATGAAACTCAAACCTCATAATGAGGTGATATGCTTAATTTATGGATGAGAAAAAGAATACAGTAGATAACTCACACCAATACGGGATACAAATATTAAAAATAACTAATATTCTAATACTCTTAACAATATATTTATAATTTTAATAATTGAAACATCAATTAAGAATAACTATAGTTATATTTTACAAATATAAGTATTTATCACCTCATGATATAGGTAAGAAAAAAGGCATTGTGGTGTGATTAAGTATGAGCAGTTGGGCAAGGATATGGGAATCGAGTTTGGGGGTAGTTTTAAGACTCATTTTGGAAAATCTTAGGTCGTCGTTTTATCTTATTATTTTAGTTTAGGTTATCATATGGATACTCATCAGGTGAATTTGAATTTTGTATTGTATGACTGTATGTCATTACATGCATATTTTTAGGTTTGAGATATTTATTAGTTATGATGATTTGATTTATTTTCCACTACTTCATTCCTTACGTGGTGACTATTATTGCGATTAGAGAGTTCACATGAGGTCATACGAGTATCCACATTGGTAGAAAGATTGTGTTGGAATAACACATTACAACATGGCTCCATATATTTTTCTATATTTGATTTTGATACTTGGAAATATTGGTAAAAAGGATAAATAGTGATCAAAACTTGATAAGAAAACATGTGTCTAACTAGCATATTTGTAGTGGAAATTCATGTTACCAAGGAGTATGGAATGCGATTTATATTTGATAGATTGTTGTTAGGTTTATTTTTAGGGGATATAATTTTCATTAGTTATGAATTATTTACTATCTCTTGATGAGGGAGGGAAGAGTGTGTGTTCATACATCATACTTGGCACATAGAATCATGAAATTTTCATGCTTTAAAGTGATAGTTATTTTATTTAAATTGATATGGTAAAATGGATTTAGATAAATAATTGAATCACTTAAAAATTTAATTAATGATTTATTGAATAAATTATTAGTGGTGAATTAATTAACCAAAACTAGTGAGTAAAATGTGATGGATTAATTAATATGCTATCGTGACTATTACATGTATGTCCATGGAGAGTTCATTGGGGACTTATAGACATGTGATTTCTTGAGTATGGAATGATGGGAAATTTAGAAATAATTTATTTAAAATAGAAATAATTTTTGTGTATTTTTTGTATGGAATGCCTTGTTATTTTAAGCCATGATTGATATTCTTTCTTAGTGATTTGAAGTTTGATATTATAGAAATATAGAACCTAACAGGCATGTTATGGGATTCCATGGGGGTAAATCTAGGCAAACTCTATATGTTTAGGAGCTTCAGGAGGGTGAAGTAGAGCATGATCCACTAGTATAAGTTCTCGGGGCTCCGACTGATGTTCAACTTACAATGAGTAAGCAAAGGGTGATTCATGTTGTGAAGAGAGGTATTTAGAGGAGTGTAAAGTAAGATAACAGATAATATAACCCTTGATTTCTAGGTTAAACATCCTCTAACATTAAAGGGTGATATGGGACCACAAGGTGAAAAAGAATAGATTGAGGGGATCTTTAGGATCACTGAGCTGATCGATAATCTAAAAGAATAGAAGGTGAAGCTTGTGGTGTTTATGTTTTAGGAACCATCAAAACACTGGATGACTTTGTGAAGGATAAGAATATTAAAGGTTTGTCATGGTATGAATTTGAAACTCTATTTTATGATCAGTTTTACACATACATTCTGAAGATGGATAAATCTCAAGATTTTATGGAGCTTAAGAAAAAAAGGAAGGCAATTATAAAATTTTCATCAAGGTTTATTGACCTGTTTGGGTTTGCAACAATCTTGGGTGGAGATGAGGAAATGAATTCTCGATGGTTTTAGATCATATTCTAACCAACTATTTGAGTTTAGATGAGGCCAGTGTTGTTAATTTGTGACAATGGCGACTCCTTAACATAGAATAATTTCAACAATCCACCATAATGACTTGAATCACATGGTGGATTAGAGTGGGGTCTTATAATGATCCATGTCGGATACAATATTCTTATCACCATAAAGATTCATGGAAGAAATGACATCCAATTTCCATTTTTCCAAAAAAATAAAAAAGGGAGGTTATTTCAGAGATTTTTGGGGATGATTAAAAAGAGAACATTATCAAATCCAATTTGATCTCCATTTTTTTCCTCATAATCCTACCTCCATATCCAAGGGAGGGGTTCTTCAATTTAGCCTCTATATAACCTATGTAAACCCTCATCCACTTCCAGCAAAGAAAACTAACAAGTGACAATGGCCTCCATCTTTACCCTACCAAGTTGGGGTAACTTTTTCTTATTTGAATCTATATGTTGGGAAAATGAATTTGGCCAATGAAAAAAATGGTAGAAACTATTCATTTGGTAGGGACTTTAAAAAAAATATTAGGGTGGTTCCACTTTCCCCCACAGGGGGTGTTTTCCCCTATTTCCTCCACTCACTAGCTAGGCAATGAGACCCCTACCAATGCAATGACACCCTTGGACTCCCACTTCCATTATTTTCATCAAACTCCATAATTTATTACGAATTTATTTGATGATTTTTTCCTTATACTTTATGATTCAGATGAACCCATTGACACTGATTAACATGAATATGAGAATATGGATTAGATACAGACTTTTTCATAATTTGTGTTAACATGAGATTTCAGTTATATTTTTTTTCTAACTTCTAGTTTCATTCTACTATGAGTTGTTATGGAATGACATAGTGCATTCAAGACATTGATTTATAGTTGGTCAATGTCTTTTACATCTTTTTCTTAATATTGTGATGTATTTGATGAATTTATTTCAAAAATATATTTTTTCTTCATATATGTTTTTAGTTTTATTATTTTCCATATATGTTTTTTGTTTTTGTTTATATATATATATATATATATAATTTTTTCGGACCACCATGGAATTCTCTATATCCATAACACTATCTTCTATACTTATATGGAATATTTTTAGCTCATAGTCATAATCCTCCTTCCTCCATTGAAAATTATGGGTGAGGATTTTCTGTCTAGATATTTTGTAGTGGTAGTAAATAAAGAACTCATCATAGAAAAGGATTTGTGAATAGATCAGAGAGTCAATGTGATTTTAGCATCATGGGATTTGGAAGCAGGTCCTTGGGTGGCTGAATAAGGAGCTTTGAGGAAATTCACCAGGGTGGTGAGTGATCGGGAGGTCAGATCAAGAACTATTCATTTCCTCCATCTCAAGAAAAAATTCCTTTGAATTTTCATTAGTGTGGTGAAGCAATTCATACCAAGGAAATGTGTCTAAACAAGCCAAAACAATGTCGCTATTTTGGGAAATTGAGAGACCTTCAATGTTTTTACTAGAGTGGGCCTCAGGGGGAAGTGGACGTTGTTTTGCATTGACCAAAGCATCCTGTTCTTGGATAGGAGGACCACAATAGAGTAACCTTTGGGTTTCTTTTAGGAGGTCTAGTCATGGTGGTGGGAGAGGTTCATAGGGACCATCTAAAAACGGAGTTACTACTTAGGGTAGATAAGGAGCTCATTGTGATGATCATATGGTTGGTTCCTAACATATTTATATTGTGGAGAATATTACCGGTAAAAGAAATGGGGGATATTCTATAGTACAAGGTATGATTATGGAAAGTTATACATTGTATATGTGCACTTGTTGACACTAGTGCATCAAATTCCTTCATTTATAATAATAATGTGTGTGATCATGGTCCAGACATGGAATGGTTGTCTAGTTTGTCGAATGTTGACACTCCTTTGGGGAAAGTATCTAAGAAAATTAAGATATGTTTATTTCATGATTTTATTGAGTGGATATCGAAATCTATAGGGATTCATCATCTTGGAAATGAATACTTTCTATGTGATTATGGGTATGGATTGGTTAACTCTCTTTCAAGCATGCATTGATTTCTATTGGTAGTGAGTGATTTATTCAACTTATGTAGGTGTATCCTACACTTTTACTGGTGATAGGGGTATAAACATGAGTTAGTCAGGATTTATTGTAAATCATCTGAGAACCATCACATCACAAAAGGTATGTATGATTTTCATATCATTTGAAGGGGATGGTTTCCCTATTTTTTCTTAGATTGTTGACTGATTTACAAAGGTATTTCCTAATGATTTCTCAGTTTTACCTCTGTTGGAGTCTGTGTCCCACATCAAACTTGGGTTTTTTTGTCATCATTATAATTCTATATAAATAAACTCTAAGGCCTAACTTAAGAGGTATCTTAGGTGTTGGTTACAACTCTCTATCATTATACATAGTATTAGAGGAGGTTCCCTAACCCTCCCTCCCTTTTCACTTTTCTCCCAGAGAAAACCTATGATTTTACCCCAAGGAGGGGGGGGGGGTCTATGGAGAGGGATCCATAAGTAATCTATCATCGTACCTCACTCCATCTACTTCACATAAAACTATGTGACAGATCATGTATTTCTTTTCCAGGACTACCACGCCACTCAAGATCCACAGTTGGACCACTTCCCTGTGCGACGACTCTATCCGAGCCACCCTCCTATGCGACGATCTTCCCCGCTGCGACGACCTCCTAGTGCGAACTCTCGTGGCCAGGGCTCTTCTTGTGCGACATGCCTTCTACCTTACAACTGCATCAGGATCCACGAGTAGTGGCATCCTATTGAGAATACTCCCCACTCCAAATAGACCCCATTCTATATCCATTTTAGATTGAGTCATTTTTCAGATGAATGTGGTTTCTTGGGTCATTAAAGTTACTCTAAATCCAAATCCGGATGACCCTACTCCTTGGGTGATGCTCACCAAGGGTCTAGGGATTCTATTTTCCATGAGGGTCTTGAGGTGATGTCCACTAAAAGGATCCTTTTCATTCTATTCAATATCTAATCCTCCCCTCTTCCACTTCATCGAACCTCCTTGTGCCTCTTCGATCACTATCATTGGCTCAGTGGTGTTTCACCATCTCTTATTCTGCTCTTGGATTCTATGGATGTCAGCTATGCTTAGCCTTAAGCCATTGCCTATATTTACCCCTCTCAAAAACACAATAGCAGTCCATTAGGATTTCTCCAGGACCCTTCCTTCATCCCCCGAGTGAATCCCACATCTAATAGGTCCTCCTTTAGGTGCTCCCAACTTAGCCTCATTCCTACAACTATGTGCATCTCTCTTCACCAGCCCTAATTGGATGAATCTATTATGGCCCCTTCACACAACTTCCACTATCCCTTTCTATAGGTTTTGTCAAAGATTTTTCTTTCTCCATACCTTTACTCATCCCATTATGCCTCACTACACCATTGATTTAATATGACTATTATTTCTAGAAATATGACCATGGTTCGGTAGTGTGTTGTTCCTCCATGCCTATATGCTCTTGACCTAGATATTCATGTTGAGGCATAATCCAACTATTCCTACCAGTTCATCCTATTTCGGTATATTCCTACTGGTTCTAAATAATGGGCACTGATCTAGGGTTGGAACATCTTTTTCTGTGACATATTACATCATCCATAATTTTCATCTCTAGGGGGAGCTTCAATTTTAGATGATTTATTTTTGTTTTGTCTTGTTTTGTAATCAATCTGGGTATGTCCAGCTTGAGGTGGAGTGTTTTTAGTGTTTCTTGTTTTTTTTTACTTTTATTTGTTTTCTTTAATTATGTATCCAAGCTAGGTATACCTAGATTGAGGGGGAGTGTTGGAGTCTATGTCCCACATCAGACTTGGGTGTTTTTTCATCATTATTATTCTCTATAAATAAAATCTAAGGCTTCTATTAAGAGGTATATTGGGTATTGGGTCCTAGTATCTATCATTCTATAACCTCCATAGAAAGTGGTTTATTTTAATATTGACTTGATACCTACTACCAAGATGATATCGATTCCTTCATAAAATGTCTCCTACTAAGCTTGGATAATTAAATATTCAACTCAAGGACTTATAGGTAAAGGACTATATCAAACAAATCACTTCACCTTGGGATGCTATTAAACCCATATTTTGAGTTTGATTGGATTTTTTTTTCAGGAGGTCACTGGAAAAAATATTTGGAATGTTGGACATATTTGAATACATTTTTTTAGCAATTCAATAAGTGAAATATAAAAGGGCCATGAAGCTACAATGTGCCTAATTTTTTTATATGGTTGACCATGTAATGATGCTGAGTTGACCATCCATTGTAATCAAAGTAACCAAGAATAGCTCGTCTGATACTGTTAACCATGATTTTCATTGTATAGATTATTTATTATGTATTGTTTATAAGTTTCTCAAGTAGGTAAATTTAAGAAATCCATTGATATGTGCTCAGATTATATGATGTAATTAAAGTGCATTATTTGGTGATCATTGTTGAGGAATCATTTGATCATGGGACACACGAATGATGATACAGGTGTTAGGTGGTCATGATATTTTGGTTGTACATGCACTAAAATGGTTGAGATCATGGGACACATGGAATCCCATATACATTTGAAAAATTATTAAAAGGGAATAATTAACTATACAAAAAAATATTAGGATTGTGGGAACATGGTCTGGTCTCCTACATAAGGAAATATTGTTGCAAGAATATTGAACTGGTGATTCTGGAATGATCCTTGGACATGTGGAGTGATCCTATGAAGTTAGAGCCTCAGATAATATGAACATATTGATAAATGTGGGATAAAGAGAAGTGTAAAAAAATAGATCAAGATTGAAGATCTGTATATTGAGATATTATTAAAGATTTGAGTTTTATCAATAGAGTGTATAACTCAATGAAGCTATGTTTATAATTCAATAATTTATGGTAATGGAATATGTACATTATTTGAAGATCAGATTCATGTGATGAAGAAGATATTGTCCATAAAGAAGTGGAACTGATTCACATACATTCAAGATGAAGAATATAGTCCATGGAGCTAATATTTTGCAAAGGCCATTAAGACATTATTTATATGTGGGAGTGACTCACATAAGAAGTTACCCAAGGGGAGAAAATTATCCACACCTAAATATTATAATGTATTGTGCGTAAGACCTCCCTAAAACCCATCAATGATATCACATTAGTGGATTCATTGATGGTAGTATTGAGATGATCATTTTCCTTTAATTAGAACCGCATTGGGATAAACCAAGTAAATTGTAGGACCAAAGGTTGTTATATGCCACAATATTTTCTTCTTTGGATCATTGCCTTATGGTTTTGTTCTTTAGTAAGGGTCATGGTCCATTGAAAGTCTCCTTTCTCTCCCACCTCTGAAAATTCTTTGTGATAGAGAGGAGAACACTTGGGACTTATATACCATGCTCAATGTTAGAGGTATTTTCCATGATGGTGCCTCCCCATTGATTTTTGAAGTGAGGTAGCCATGACTATGTGGTGGGTGGCCAAACCCCACCAACCCATCTTGTAGAGAAGATAATAGGAAGGGATGGTAGTATCCTATAAATACGGATCTCTCCTAGTAGTTTCATCAATCATCATTACAACACATCTTATCCCATCAGTAATTGTCTGGTATTTTTTGAGGCTATTTTCTGGATATTTAAGAGAGAAAATTATGAGATATATTCTACTTATAATTGTGAGGGAGTGTGTACCCAATTTTACCCATAGTGATATCCTTCTATTTGATCGTGATTTTTTGTCCCTTTCTTTTGGGGGTGTTTTCCAAATTACATATGGTGTCATTTATTTCAGAATTTTTACACTTTATTTTATCTCATAATTATCACCACACCAATGAGACAATCATTTTTTATTAAAACAAGTGGTATCAGAGAAAGGTTCTGGGTCAATTCTATTCAATTTTTTAGATATTAATAATTCTCTTAAATTTGAGTATGCTTTGTGATTTCAACTATGATCGATCGTTTCCATAAAATAAAATTTATTGTTATTATTTAATACACCATTTTGAAATTGAGGAGGTTCTAGACCGATGTCGTGTCTAGATGAAACTGAAATTTGAGATTGAGAAATTCAACATGAATAATTTTCCATTTTGGAAAATGAAGATACAGATAGTGCTGTGAAAAGATAATTATTGGAAATTGGTGAAATTACAATAGGTGTGACGATGAAAAGTGGTTCCTATGGATTTAAATATCATGACATGGATGGAAAGTACTTTTTGAAGTGGAGAAATTATAGTTAGTGAAGAGTTAATGACTGTTGTTGGTAGACATCATCTCAATGATGCATGTATAATCGACTTGGGAGAAACATGGATTATGATGTCTTGATGGAAATGATTTGATCAATATGAAACTATCCCAAAAGGACTTATATACATGGGTAAAATCACACCTAGAAGATAATTGGATTCAACAACATCAAATTGAAGATGCATGATGTTATATTTTGAACCATCTAAGGAGTATTCCATATGAAGGTATTGAAGAAGAACATACTGTCTTTGGGAAAATTTGATGACATCAGTTGAAAGACTCACACCAAGAATGGAGTGATGAGAATTTTGAAGGGTGTTCTTGTGTGAAGGATGATTAGATCTCAAATAACCTTTACATGATTGTGGGTGAAACATTCAAGGATATAGAAATGTTTATCGCATCAACTACCTTGACAGAAGCATTGAAGATGTTATGGAATTAGAAGCTTGGTCATATATTCGAATGAGGACTAAAGATTCTTCTTGACCAGAAGTTTTTTTATAGAAATTAATAGGTATCCTACCCATTTTTTAAGCTTTATGTTATGAGAAAACAAAAAAGGTTAAAGTTCAAGATGTCAATATCAAGAAGCAAATACATCTTAGAGTTGATACATTTTGACAATTGGAAAACATCAATTATATCCCCTGGAGGAGCAATGAACTCTATATCCTTCATTGATTATTATTACAAGAGATGTAGGGTGTATCTAATCAAGAGTAAATCATATGTTTTTAAGTCATCAAAACATTAAAATCATGGAAGGAGATTTAATCTGAAAATAAAAACAAGTGTTTGAGAACTAAAAATAGTGAAAATATACAAGAAAAGAGTTTGAATTTTTTTTTCAAGATAATTTATGGTGGTGTGCACTCCTCAAAATAATAGAGTGGTATAGTGGATGAACAGAACCCCATTCGATAAAACAAGGGTGATGTTGAAGACTGTAGGAATTTACAAAACCTTTTGAGAATAAGTAGTGAATACTGAATGTTATGCGATCAACTAATCTCCATGAATGGAGATTGATCTAAAAACACTAATGGATATGTTTGATGGTAAACCAGCTGACTATTCTTGGTTACATACTTTTGGATGTCTTGTATATGAATTTTTTAATGATTGAAAAATATCAAAGTTGGATTTGATATCCAAAAAATCTATCTTCTTGGGATACAATGATGGTGTGAAAGGGTATCATTTGTGATACCCAACTACCCACAAACTTATCATCAAAAAAATGTCATTTTTGTAGAAGATGGGGTGAAAATGACAATTTATGGAGACTTGGAGAAAGATAATACAGAAACTATAACTGTCAAAGTAGAGGACGAATCCAAGGAAGAACTAGTTTCCTCTTAGGCATTATTAGAGCATGATTAAGTACCAATTGAGTCTATACCATGAAATTTAACTTGGGAGAAAAGAGAAACATTATGGAACTAAGACTATGTCACTAAGAGAAATATTACTATAACAACCCATTCTTTTCATACACAAATATTAAATCTATTTAGACAAATATTCAATACATAACAATACTACCCATGATATAATCATAAAGGTTTAGAGTCTTTATAAATTATATATACAATATTCTTATTTTATAAAAGATATTAAACATATCCCACAAAGATCTTATCATATATTAATCCTATTAGGCATACCCTACCTAAAACATTCTTCATCACATGGGGAAGGAAACCTAAGAAAGTGAGATCTCATATATTCAGTAAGGATAAACATATGAGATATCAATCTATGATCATATGAAAGAATACAATAAGAGTAAGGTTATGTGATCATGACTATAAATTATGAAGTTCATACATGATAGAGTAGTGAAAGAGTAGGATCCTTCCAACAATTGGTTGGGTGATCAGTCCAGACCTCCTATTATATACACTTACTAGAGAATGGGAAGGGTTCCTAACTATCAGGGGTAATATTGTATTTTTTGGTTTTTTACTTAGTAAGTTAGTTTTACTTGGGTAGTTAGTTTTTCTCTTGTGGGATATTAATTATAGAGGAGGGGAGTTTGTGTGGGAATTTTGTTAGAAGGAAGTTGGTAGGATCTATCTTAGACCTAAGGAGAGTGGATTATTCCAGCAGATTCTCTAGAAGGTCTATGCAATTCTTCCTTGGTAGCATAATTGAAGTAGTAAAATATGTATTTATAGAAGTATTCTCTGGTATATCTCTTATAAAAATCTTACTCCCATTTATTGTATATAAATTTTGTGATTTCATTTAAAGGATTATTGAGAGAGAGTTAGAGAGAGGTTCTTGAGAAATAATGGATTAAACCTATCAATAACACTCTATGCCCACTTGTTTGGAGATTCAAATGAAAATTATGGAAACGAAAGTCATTGCTATGAAGTATACTATATCATACATGTATAATTCTATTTTAGAGTTATGATTAGATGTACAGGATATCCTAGTAGCGATAACATGACTTGAGAGTGGGAAGGTAGAAAGTGTGGTTAAGAATGATAGAAAGGGGAACTCGACTAATGAAGGTGGAAGTGGTACTTAGATACAGGAAGGAATAGGGAGGAAAGGGAGCGGTATAAAAATGGAAGTGATTATTGAATCGAAGGAAGAGAATATTTATGTACAGTATCATGGTATGTATAAATTCTGGTATTCTCTATAGTGTATCTAGTATCATGGATCACTTGAACTGAGACTTAATTCTTGATTCACCAAAAACAGGAGGAGTTGAAGGTTCCAATGGTGAAATTATGCATGGAAGGAGTAGCTAAGTACTGTATGATATATTTAAAGTAAACAAATATTAAACTGACTTAGATATATCTCAAAGAGGATCAAACAATACATCAACATGATAGAAGAAGATCTGTTGATCTATTTGAAGGGGCTTCTGTAGGTGGAAATAATGGAGTAATAAATTTATGACTTTGAGAGGATAACCAAATAGATTTTGGAATTAACATAGAAACGGTACATGAGTCTGTTCATAGGTGGGTTGAGACCTAAAATAGGAAGTTCTATGATTACAATTGAACCTCCCTACAAGGCATGACTTCTTTGTATATAAGGGTTGAGAGGGAGATTATAGCAAAACGAATCATAAAGAATCCAAATCTACACAGTAGGAAGATTAGTTATGGAGGATCTAAGTGATGCTGGACTTCAAGTGAAATGAAGTTTGTACCTCCAATATAAGGGAATGAAAGGGAAAAAAGGAGAAACTATGAACCTTGATGGTGAGGAGTCCATAATTTTTCAAGAGAATAATTTTAAGAGAGGAAACCAAAGGGGCTTTGTTATACTTATGTAATTTTTTTTAATACTAGGAATTGATGTCTATAAAAGGGTTTCAAATTGATGGTTTGGGAATGTGTACAACCCTATAAATAGGGATAGGAGGAATATGATGAAATAATGGAGAAATAGGGAATGATAGGGTACATTTTAAAAATAGAGATTCTTGGAAGAACAACCAGTAAGTTTAAAAGAAAGAAGGTTGGGAATACTAAGTCTATTTTGGTGTAATGAAATATAGGATATGTACCATTGATGATTTTAGTGGATAGTGATTCTAGTCACAATTTTATTTCAAAAAATACATTGAAATCTCTTATAGTATACATTTTAGAGGCAATTCCATTTTTGATCATAATGGGAGATGGGAATCAGGTGGTTTCTAATGGTTTTTATAGATCCTTGAAATTAGATTTGGGATAATAGGAATTTGAAATTGATGATTATGTTTTTAATACCTCCAGAACATATCTGGTAATGAGAATATCATGGCTGGAAACTTTGGGGTATGTTACCAAGCATTGAAAAAACATAACCATATAATTTGTTTGGAATGGGTTGAATATTTTGATTCAGGGGGCCTGTCAAGAACAAGTTTTACCTGGAGCTTTACAAGAATACTTAGGGGTAGAGAAATGTGTGATACAAGGTTTTCAGTGGATTTTTGTAGGATGTTTGGGCTTGTAAGGTTTTCAGTGGATTTGAAGGTTTTCCAGCTCAATAGTTGCAGCTACAAGGGATGTTTCTTTAGCACATAATAGTCTTTGAGATATCCACTAGATTTCCACCCAAGATGAAAACTAATCATGCCATTATATTAAAATTAGGGGTATATCTAGTCAATATCTAACCTTATAAATACACATTTAATATGAAAAATGAGGTAGAAAAGTAGTTTTTAGATTTTTTAGCATAAGGGTATATCTAGCATAGTACCAGTCCGTATTCAAGTCCTATAATTTTGGCTAGGAAGAAGGATGTAGTCTGGAGGATGTGTTCATATTACCATGCATTGAATAAGTTTATGGTAACTGATAGGTTTCCTATTTATAGGTGATATAAGAGTTTATGGAAGAGATACATTGAAAAAAATATTTTACTAAGATGGATTTGAAATATAGTTTTCATTAAGTGAGAATGAAGGAAGAAGATATAGAGAAAACAACTTTTTGAACTCATGAGGGTTATTACAAATACTTAGTAATTCCATTTAGATTAATGAATAATCCATCTAATTTTCAAGATATAATGAATTTTGTTCTTCTGCCTTTAATGAGCTAGGGGGTATTGGTGTTCTTTGATTATACATTTATTTAATGTGGAAAGTTGGAAGAACATTTGAGAAAATTGTGTTCAGTACTACAATTTATAAAGGAGAATGAACTGATTTCCAAAGAAAATAGGTGTTCATTTGAGGAGAAATTAGTAGATTACTTGGGACACATTAGTTTAGAATATGGAGTGTCCATGGATCCCAAGAAACTTGAGGCCATTAAGTAGTAAAGGGTGCCAAAAAATATGAAATAAGTTAAAGGGTTTTTGGGAATAATGGGTTATTACTGTAATTTTTTAAGGGACTATTGGAAAATAGAAATTACTTTAATGATTTTCCCCAAGAAAGAAGGATTCTAGTGGTTTTTTGAAGCATAAGAAGATTTTGAAAAATTGAAGGACAATATGAATTCTTCTCATATATTGTGAATGGAATATTTTTCTAAAGGTTTTGTAGTGGAATGTGATTATTCAGGTTCTAGTTTAGGGGATCTATTTCTACAAGAGGGGTGACTAATTGATTATTTTAGTAAGGCATTATCTGGTGCTAATTTGTAAAAATATATTTATGAAAAGGAACTTATGGAATTAGTGCTATCTATTCATCATTAGAAACAATACCTAATGGGATGAAGATTTAAAATTTCTATGGATCATTGAAGTATCAATTATTTTTTGAATTAGAGTATAATATCAATAGACCAAAAGTGTTGGAATGAAAAACTTTTAGGTTATGATTTTGAAGTTATTAAAAAATATAGACGAGAAAATAAAGTAGAAGATGATTTATCAAGGGAAGAAGTTGGAGCAAACATGGATATGGATATTTCTCAACCAATTTTGGAAGAAATTCAATTGTTCAAGGAGGATATAATTCAAGATGATAGTCTGAAATAGTTGATAGAAACCTTGAAACAAGACAGGTCATCTAGGCCTGATTACACCTATTAGGATGATATGTTATTAAAAAAAAGCTGATTATTTTTGTCCCAAAAATTAGTTCTAATTTTAAAACCACTGCAATAAATTATTTCATCTCCTATAAGAGAAAATTTTAGATATTTGAAGACTTATAAATGACTATAAAATAGAGTGTTTTGGGTTGGAATAACTAAGGTAGTTCAAAATTATATTAGAGATTGTATTGTATGCTAGAAAAATAAATATGAGGTGCTTAGTCCAATAGGCCTACTTCAACCGATTCTAATCCCGAACATGATTTGGTAAGAAGTGTCTATGGATTTTGTGTCAGGACTTCCTAAATCATAGGGATATAAAGTCATTCTAGTGGTAGTGGATAAATTGAGTTTGTATGCACACTTTATTCCACTAAAGTAACCTTATAAAAAACATTAGTTGCCAAAGTGTTTATGAAGGAAGTAGTACATTTACATGGAGTTCCCAAAGAAATGTTCATTGATAGAGATACTTTTTTTACTAGTTTATTTTGGAAGGAAATTTTTAAGTTTATAGAAACTCTTTTGAAAATGATTTATTCTTATTATCCTCAATCCGATGGCCAGACATAGGTTGTGAATAGGTTAATAGAGAATTATTTACAGTGTTTCTCCTAAGATCATCCAAAGAAGTTGGTTATGTGGATGTCTTGGGAAGAGTGCTGCTACAAAACCTATTTTCACACATCTATAGGGAAGACAAAATTTGAGATCATATATGGCCACAAGCCACCACATATTGTTAATTATACTAAGGGAGAGGCAGCGGTTGATGCCGTTATTATAACACCGTTTGACTGTGTTGAATCGTTGAAACAATTATGAGAAAACCTCCAATATGCACAATACCGTATGGTTTAATATGAAAACCAACATTGAAGGGAAGTGTAATTTAAAGTTGGTGATTTGGCATGGGTTAAGTTAAGGAAAAATAGGTCTGGAATGATAACCAAAATTAACCAAAAATTGGATTCTATGTATCATGGACCATATAAAGTAGAGAGACAAGTTGATTTCATTACCTACAAATTTAAACTTCTAGATAATAACAGATTACATCTGATATATCATGTGTCTCAATTGAAATTTGAAAGTGGAATCCAACCTGTATATACATTTATACTTAATGATTTTGCTGAGAAAGAGGATTATCCAGGGGCAGTTTTAGTAGAAATAATTCAAGGTAAATCATTAAAATGGATTATCAAATGGAATAAAAGATTTTAAGAAGAGGAAACTTGAGAGGAAGTGAGGGTGCTACAAGCTCAATTTCATCATTTTCACTATGGGTACAAGGTTAATTTTTAAAAATAAGGTATTGATAGAGCCATTAAAGAGGAGGGTACTTCTAGTAGTTGGTTGGGTAATTAGTCCAGTCCTCCTATGGTGCACACTTACCAAAGAAGGGGAGGGGTTCATAGCATTCAGGAGAAATATTTTATTTTTAGTTTTAGTTAGTTAGTTTTTATCAGGCATTTAGTTTTTCTTGGGTGGGGTATTAATTAGAAGGGAGGGGAGTTTGTGAGGGAATTCTATTAGAATGTAGTTGTTAGGATCTAACCTGAGCTTGGGGAGAGTGAAGTCTTTTAGGAGATTCTCCAGAAGGTCCATGTAATTATTCCTTGGTAGAAAATTGAAGCAGTAAGAGATTTTTTTTCTACAAGTATTCTTTTTTTATCTCTTCTAAAACTCATAATCTTAATTATTATATATAAATACCCAAACATTCATAGATTATAAACATGATTTATGAATTAAACATTATTATTTCAGAAAAAATGGTCCATAAGAGTGAAAAATCATCATAAATCAATCATGATCCATAAGATCATGTATTAAAAGTTTGGAACCATCATAAATATAGAAAACCATTTCATATGTCAAGGTTAACTACCAAGACCATCAATATATTTGATCAAGACACATCTGTTTCCCATAGTGGATCAAGACACACCTATTTCCTATAGTGAATCAATACCATAAACTTGTTTCCCATTATTATCTCATAAGATATAAAGCTTTACCTAATGCATTGGAGGGAGATATAGGTCCCACCAGTTACATAATGAAAACCATACATATGTATGCCCCAAGAACATAAATCATTCATCATATCAGAACCCATGAAAAGTAATGGGTTTCATAAACATTTCATTATAGCATAACCCATAGAAAAGAAAGGGAATTCATAAATATTATTTCATCATATATATAAACTAAATATAAAAAAATAAAAATAGCATCCTTGAATAATATCCCTAATAAATCACAAGTAATATCCAAAAATTTTATCTTAGATAGAGAATAATTTTGAGAGATCACTTGAAATAATTATTTAAAAAATAACATTTCCATGTTCAAATCATTTATTTTTAAAGAGCCATGCAATTATTTAGGAAAACATTTTATTTAAAAATAACATTGGATGTTTCTAAAGGAAACATAAAAACATTAAGGTGTCATGATAGAGGAAAATATGCTCGTTCCATTTAAGTTAAAAAAACATTTATTTCATAATTTTATCAGATAATTCATAAAGAAAATCATTTAGAAAATAAAAAAAAAGATCCTTTCAAACCATTTTGTAAAAATTAAAACATGTTTATGAAAAAGAGAGTTTTAAGGGAAATTTAAAAAAGATAATTTTTAAAATAAATTCCTGTATAAATATCATACCATTGAAGTGATCATTAATCAATTGAGTCAATTATGTGTATCATCTATAAATTCACATAAAACAAGTGGAAAAGACAACATAAGATAATAAAAATTCATTTAACACATAATATTAACATAACATAATCAATTAAGTATAATTTTAACCTAATGAATGTAAATTTATTTAAGAAATAACTTACCACTTTGTAATCAGTCGAATCCTATTCCCCATAAAAGAAATAATTATCAAAAGAAACATTGAATAACATGAAGATAATGAGATTCATGATAAAATTTATCAAAGAAAAGTATATAAATCACACAAAATAAATAAGTGGTGAATAAAGAATATATCTCAAAAAAGTAAAACTCAGATGAGAAACCCTTACCACATATTTCCCTTTAATTTTGCGTGCTTTAACCTCCTCTTGAATATAACCTCCTTGAAAAACCCCTTAAGAAACTTGGAATTGGTCTTTGGGTGAGACTACAAACACTTGGATGTTGGGAGAGTTGATAGGAGAGGTTTTGAAAGTGATTTGAATCGATTCAATGATTTTGAGTATAATGGGGGTGGTGAGGGGTGATATTTATTCCCGAATAGGGGTGGTTTTAAGTGATTAAATAATGATTATTTTATATTTAAAGCCAACTACATTTGGGTGGAATTAATTCCAACGAAATTGGATGATAATTCATGTTTTAAAGGATGTTTATGGTTGAGAAACACATAAAACACCCATTTAATTTTTTAGTTTTTATATATTTCAAGATTTTAGATTTTATCTTTAACCCACTACATTAATTTACCTATATTGCTGTAAATCTTTTTTTTCCACAATAACTTTTTTATGCCTAAAAAATAAAATGACCTTATAACCTAATATAGACATCCTGATTCTAAATATAGAATACATTTTTAAAAATTCAAAACACTTAAGTTTAAAAATTACATTTAATATTAAACCGTTAAAATGCAAAAAAAAAAAACATTTTTTTTGGAAAAATGTGTTTTAAGCAAAAAAATGTACTCATACCAAAATAAGGTATAAATATTGTTTAAATATAATTAATTAGATTATTAATAATTAAAAAGTACTTAATTTACTTTGAGATCAATTTAAAATCATAAATGACATTTAAATATAAAGAAAATGAGGGTTTTATAAAAATCGGTATTTTTTACTATTCACTGAAAAATTATACTTATTAGAAAATTAAAAAAAATCCATACTAAGATAATTTTGACATGATGAATCCAAAAATGATGTTCATTTTATAAAATAAATTTTCTAAAAGTTTCAAAAATTAATTATGTTTATTTTCTCATAGAAAGAAACAAAAATCATTTTTTTGAAGAAAATATATATTTGAAGAATAAAATTATTTTAGTGAAAAATGTGTGCATATTAAAAAAAAATTAATAAATATATTAAAAATGAGTTGGAAAATTTTGTATTTCATAATGTGGTTAATACGAATCTTTCACTCCAATTTAATAGTTAGGTTATAACGGTCATGTTAAATTAATAATATTTTGGATTTCGTTTATGTTCAATGTTCTATGCAAGAATATCAAAGAGATTAAATTTATTTAAAAAGAGACTTACCATAAAATATTAGGGTGTTACATCGCACCCTTGAAATTCAAAACTTTGATATAAATATATGAGAATATCTCTGCCTCATCACATCCTTAGGTTCCCACATAGCATCCTTAAATTGGTGGTTTCGCCACAAAACATTAACTAGAAGAGTGGTCTTATTTCATAGAAATTTTTATCTATGATCCAAAATATCTATCGATTATTATTCATAAGAAACATCTTTCCCCAATGGTATGAATTATAATTTTATTTCATGTGAAGGATCATGTATGTATATCCTCAGGGAAGATACATGGAATGCATCATGAACTTGAGTGGGATTCGATAGAAGCACCAAACGATAAGCTATTTTCCTATATGATCAAGTATTTCAAAGGCATTGATATACCTAGGGTTTAGTTTTACTTTATTTATTCCATAGATAAATTCATATAAATACCTTCTCACAAACATCAAATTCTAGATCACGTCGACGATTATACATTTCATTATGATTTGTGTTTTCCTTATGTGTTTTTGAATGAATATTACCTTATTTTTCATCTTATTAGCCTACTCAAGTACTAATAACTTTGTTTCTGCAATGTGTTTCTAATACATTAGATTTATATAATTCTTTCCATAAATGGTTTAATGGATCCATCTGAATGCTTGAGTGAAAGCTATTGTTACAAGAAAGCTTAACTAGAAAGATGTATTGATCCTAATAACCTTTTAAATCCATAGAATAATATTTTAGTATATCATTTAGAGTTTGAACTATTCTCTTAGAATAACCATCTTCCATTAGAGGATATGCATTAATGAAACTCAACTCTTTATCACGATATTACAGAGTATTTCACAAAAACTTCTAGGTAAACCTCTGATCCCAATCAGATACAATTAAATATAGTAATCTATGAGACTTTACCACTTACTTAATATATATCCTGGAAAAAATATCTAGAGAGAAATATTTTCTTAATGAAGTGTCTAAACTTCATATGGTGATTAACTACAACCCATAATTACCTCAATATCAAAAATAAGATAAACCCTAAAGGATACCAATAATTTTAATCATATGTACACAAAGTGTAAAGTCATTCCTCCTTGAATATCATTGTCACATATACAAAACCAAAGGGTTGAATTCCCATAAATGTTACTTAATATTGATAAATTTACATCATGTAAAAACCTCATAAGGGGTGTAAACACATAAACCCATGATGGTATCCATAAATACTATGTTAATATTATGTGGAGACATATACACTTCTAAAATTTAATTCACCTTTTATTCCTTATACAAGATCTTATCTTATACCAAAATAGTTTCATTACAATATTAGGTTCATCCTTTTATTGATAAAATATAAAATGTGATTTAATTGTTCCATAATCCATGTAAAACGAGATAATCACATGAAATTTCTCTTAAGGAAGAACAATATGATATCCATACAAAATCAAACATGAAACTCCCAACCAATGAGGGGATAATAAGGGTACCCTAATTATCATGATTCAATTCATCCATTATGATTTCATAAGATTTACCTTTATCCTTTTTCTTTAGAGGTTTTTTTGGCTTATCTTACACATTACTCTATGGATTGGGACATTGATTATCATAATTTCCAAACTTCTTGTACTTAAAAAACTAGAGTGTGGGTGGTGCATTAATTGGAGTCATCTCCTCTATTGTAATGACCAGAAAATTAATCTAATTTAGACATTCAAGGGATTTATGACCCACCTATCCAAATTTAAAGAACTTCCTTATTACATTCAAACACTTCCCTTGATGTTTCTTTCCAAATTTCTAACATGTTTATGACTGGAATATCTTTTCACCATGTGATTTTTTTGAGTTTTATTCCCTTCATAAACTTGGTTTTGATAACCAAATAATTGATCAATTTCACATTAAAGGATGATAATTAAACCAAAGGTATATATTTCAAGCCTTGTAAAATTTTCCTCATAGGTACCAATGGATTCACCATCCTTTTTCTTCAGCTTAAGAAATTTATTCTCCATATTTGTATGTAGAATATGAGAAATTTACTTGTTGAAGAATATCCCCTTAAACTCATCCCATTCCATAGATTAAATATCTTACACTTTCCTTATATTCTTGATAAGATTCCACCATTGATTTACTTCGCCTTATAAATGATAAATAGTTAGGGAAACTTTTTCATGTCCCGAGTATTGAAGAAAATAATTTTTTTTCTCAATGGTGTTAATCCATTACTCAACCACTAAGGAATTAAAAGACCCACTAAAAAAGGTTTATGTTGCATCATGAAAGATTCAATGGTACATTGTTCCCTCCTTTTATCATTTGGAAACTCGGAATGATTCATAACATGAGAAAAGAAATGGTTTTCATAAACATTTTATCATAGCATTGTTAATGGAAAAGAAATGGTTTTCATAAACATTTTATCATAGCATTGTTAATGGAAAAGAAATGGGATTCATAAATATTAAACCATCACAAATATAAACCAACCATTAAAAGAATAAGGATAGTATCCTTAAATAATATCCCCAATAAATCATAAGTAACATAAAAAATGTTATCTTAGATAGAGAATAATTTTATGAGATCACTTGAAATAATTCATGAAAAAATAACATTTCCATTTTCAAATCATTTCTTTTTAAAGAGTTTCAAAAATATATAGGAAAACATTTTATTTGAAAAGAACCTTTTAAGTTTTTAAAGGAAACATCAAATCATTAAGGTGTCATGATAGTGGGAAAATATTCTCATGTCGTATAAGTTAAAAAAACATCCCTTCCACACTTTTTTAGGATAATTCACAAAGAAAATCATTTATAAAATGAAAAACAATATATATTAAAACCATTTTTTAAAAATTCAAACATGAGTAAAAATGAATTTAAAAAAATCATATGAAAATAATAATTTTTTTTTCTGAAATGATTTTAGAAAACATGGACATGAAAGAAAAAGATATTTTTAAGGGAGATTTTAAAAATATAATTTTTAAAAGAAATTCCCTTATAAATATCATATCATTGAAATAATAATTAATTAAATGAATCAATTATGTGTATCATCTATAAATCCACATAAAACATAAGCAAATACAACATAATATAATCAAAATTCATCTCACAAATAATCTTAACATGTAATATTAAATGGAGTATAACTTTAATCCAATTAATGGAAATTGAGTTAAGAAATCTCATACCACTTTGTAATCAGTCGAATCGTATACCCCCCAAAAGTAATAATTATAAAATGAATCATTAAATACCATGAAGATAATGATATTCATGGTATTATATATCAAAGGGAAGTATATACACCACAAAAATGAAATAATTGGTTAATAAGTAATATATCTCATAGAAATAAAAGTGATATGAGAAGCCCTTACCTTAAACTTCCCTTTGATTTTTCTGACTTTAAACTCCTCTTGAATATTACCTCCTTGAACGACCCTTTAAAGAATTTGGAATTCGTATTTTGGTGACAACATCATCAGTTGGACATAGGGAGAGTGTAGAGGAGAGGGTTTGGTGGATATTTTTATAGATTCAAGTTTCGTGAGGAGAAATGGGGTGGCAATAGGTGGTATTTATACTTTAGGGGTAGTTTTAAGTGATTAAATAATATTATTTTATATTTAAAGTCAATCACTTTTTAGTGGCATTAAATCCAAATAATTTGGATGATAATTAATGTTTTAAAGTATTTTTATGGTCGATAAAATCATCAACCACACATATAATTCTTTATTTTTAAGGTATTTTGAGATTTTACCTTTTAACTTTAACCCGCTACATTATTTTACCTATACTATGGAAAATATTTTTTTACCACAGTAATTTTTTATGCCTAAAAATTAAAATGAACCTATAAAATAATTTATAAGTCCTAGTTCCAAATATTAAATCCATTTTTAAAAATTAAATACACAAAATTTTCAAAATTACATTTAAAATTAAACCGTCAAAGGCAACAAAAAACAATTTTTGGGAAAAATGTGTTTTCAAGCCCAAAAATGTACTCATAAAAAAATAAGGTATAAATATTTTTTAAATATAATTAATTATATTATATCTAACTAAAAATTACTTAAGTTAATTTGAGATCATTTTAAAACCATAAAATGGTTTTTAAATATAACGAAAATGAGAGTTTAACAAAAATCGATATTTTTAACTATTCCCTAAAAAATTAAATTTTTTAGAAAATTATCAAAAATTAATCATAAGATAATTTTGACAAGATTAATGTAAAAATTATGTTCATTTTATAAAATAAATTTTCTAAAATTGTTAATTAATTATATTTATTTTCTCGTAGAAGACAATAAAAATTATTTTTTAAGAAAACATATATTTGAAGAATAAAATGAATTTACTAAAAATTATGTTCATAGCCAAAAATAATTAATTAATAAAATAAAAATGATTTTGAAAATTATATATTTTATAATTTGGTTAATACTTTTCATTTCTCCCAATTTAACAGCTAGGTTATAATAGTCGTATTAAAATAATATTATTTTGGAGTTCGTTTAAGCTCGATGTTCTGTGAAAAGTAAGATATCAATGAGATTAAAATTATTTAAAAAGAGACAAACCATACCATTTTTTAATGTTACAATTACGTAATACTTATTGACCAAGGATGAAGAGTCATCTTCTTTTGTGGAGGTGATCTAGAGTCCAAGTGTATCCTTAGTGATGGTGGCGATACAGGAGGAACTTGAAGCCTTACATGAGAACATGACTTGGGATCTTGTTCCATTACCTCATAGAAGGAAGGATATCAGTAAAAAATGGGTGTTTATGATCAAACGATTTGAAAAAGGAAATTTGGAAAGATATTGTGCAAGATTGGTGGTCAAAGGATATGCTCATAAGGAAGGTATTGTTTTCAATGAAATATTTTCTCCTTTTGTCAGACTGCCAAATGTTTGGATAGTTTTGGTGAAGTATGCTATATAAAATTTACATTAAGAGTAGTTGGATATAAAGAGAATTATTTTATTTATAGTGATCTTGATACAAATATCTATATGATCTAATAAGAAGGTTTTGTAGAAGAAGTAAAAAGGAACTGGGTTTGTAGGCTGAACAAATCTATGTACGGTCTCAAGCAGGAACCAAGGTGTTAGAATAAGATATTTTATTCCTATATCATGAGACTTTGATACAAAAAACTTCATTCATATCCTTTTGAATATTTCAGGGGTTCAGATGGTAATTATTTCATCATTATTCTATTGTATGTGGATGAAATGTTGGTTGCATGCCCCCAAAATGATCAAATATAGGAGACGAAGGCACAATTGGCTTGAGAGTTTGATATGAAGGAATTGAGACCAAAAAACAAGATTATTGGGATGAATATTTACCAAGAAATAAATAATGGAAATATTTGGCAATCAGAAAATAATTACTTGTGAAAAGTCTTGAAATAGTTCAACATGATAGAATATAATCCATTCTCTATCCCACTTCCGGTTAATTTCAAGTTATCCTCTATAACGAGTCTTATCAGTGAATCAGGGAGGATGTAGATGCCTCAGGTAACATATTCATTAGTAATAGGGATTATGATGTTCTCTATTGTTGGCACCAGACCAGCCATTTCACATGTTGTGGGAGGAGTTTTTCAGTACATGGAAAATCCAGGATGAGAGTATTAGAGCACAATGAAGAGGTTCCTGAGATACATCAAAGAGACCTCAGATGCTGCATTATGTTATGAAGGATTAGATTTTACTATTAGAGGATAAGTGGATTTAGTTTTTGTAGGTGATTATGACTGGAGCAAATCGACTATTGGTTATGTGTTTACACTTGAAGGATAAGCTGTGAGCTAGATTTCAAAGTTATAGTTAGTTGTGGCTTTATCCACAACTGAGATAGAGTACTTGGTATCTACATAGGCTTACAAAGAGGCGATTTGGAGGAGTATCTTATTAAAATATATTGGGTGAGGAAAAAAGAAGATTCCATTATTCTATGATAGTCAAATCAACTTTCACATTGCAAGAAATCCATCTTTTCATTCCAAGAAGAAACATATTGGGGTATATTATCAGTTTGTACAAAATGTGGTGGAGGAAGTGTGGACATGCAGAAAATTCACACTAAATATGGAATATTTATTGATAAAGGAAATCGAATCTGCTAAGTTTATATGGTGTAGATCCTCGAGTGACTTCGTAGGGTCATGATCAACATGGTTTCACATATATAAAGGACATTTGGAGATATGATCAGTTATCAATCAATCTCTAAGTGGGATATATATTGGTAGTATTTTTATGGATTGTGTCACCCCCTTAATTTTTCAAGTGGGGTAGCCATGGCTGTGTGGTGGGTGGCCAAACCTCACCAACCCATTTAGAATAGAAGGTAGTGGGAGGGGCTGACAGCAGCCTATAAATAGGGATCTCTACCTACAGTTTCAACAATCATCTTTACAACACATCTTATCACATTAGTAATTGTATGAAATTTTTGAGGTTTTTCCCAATATATTCAAGAAAGATAATTACAAAAAAACATTCTAATTATAATTTTGAGGGAGTGGGTACACACTTTTACACATAGTGAGATCCTTCTATTTTCTTGTGGGTTTTACCCCTTTTTTGGAGGGTTTTCCACATTACATCTGGTGTTATATTTTTCATATTGTTTTATCTCATAATTATTGCTACATGATCAAGCCAATCATTTTCAATAACAACACTCATGACTCCTCCACACCTAATGTGGGAATTTGGTCAAAAGAATCATAGAGTGACACTCACTAGTATCAAAGTAAGGCATCTATTGGTCCTACAATTGGTATTAAAGGAAGGTTTCTTTTATTGGGTTTGTTTGATCTGATATTTTTCATATGACTATTGAAGTTGAATTTTCAATTTTACCATATTTTATGGTGTTTCATGTAAAAATATGGAACATCAAAGAATAATAACAAGTTAGGTGAAATCCCTCAGTATAGAATTGTTTTTTTTGGAAAGAGTGAGATTCAGTTGAATGAGTATAACAACTTGGTGAAGAGAGGTATGGAATATTAAGATTGTGAATCCATTCACTGATTCAATGATGCTTTATGTATGATTGAGTAAGCTGATAGGAAAAGTGAAGTTGTAACTATTTATGATGAGGAAGTCTCAAGGAGGTCAAAAGTGGACGTTTTCCACTTGGAATAATAATTGGATTTGTAGTCAAAAGAGGAGAATCTAAAGCTGAAGGATGAGAAAAAATCTCAAGACATCTAGATTCAAGTATTGAGAATTCAGGTTTATGAATTAAAAATACTAAAAACACAAGGGCTGTTAAAGTTTCTACTGAACCAAGGGAAAATAATAACTCCCAAGATTAAGAGTTAGAGAATATGTCCACAGAGGTGGAAAAAATCAAAACCGATATCCAGGGGAAGAGTTTTAACTCAAAAGAAGTTTAAGATTTAAAATCCAAGAATAACGGTCTTTCTACACACCTATCATAATTGTTTTAGGAGAATCAAAGGCTATGATAAGAGGAGGTAATATTTTTCTTCCTGAATGAATTTTAAAGTAAAGGATAAAAGTGATATGGTGGGTAATTTCTCCCAAGCATTGGAAGATGAGACGACTTGTGGGAAGAATCTATAGAAAGAAATTAAAGTTCAAATTGGATCAAGGGATAAGAGGATTCAACAATTTATAGGATATGAAATCAGTCAAGAAGTGGAGCAGTCTAGTGAGAAGATAAATCATAAACTCAAAGATTCCATGAATTCACTATTTGATTACCCTTCAGTGGGTAATGATGAGATGGAGGAAAAGCATGCATCATCAGAAGAAAACATTGAGAATATTTTCATGTCCTAAAGGCCATGTAATATGGTAAATTCCAATATTGGCTATGATATAACCCCTCTGAGGCATGATAAGAAGAGATCCATGGACATTCCCAAGAAAAGGGTAAATTTTTTAGGTTCTGGAAATAGATTTAAGATGATCCCTCCACGGGGAAATGACATTAGGAAGTGCTCAACAAGAAGGTATGGAAACATATACTATTTTTTATGGGAAGTATGGTCACATATAATGTTTTTTGAGGATATGGAATATATTTCATACTATAAGGATAAAAAAAATACAAATCAAATAAAACAACTACAACATTCAAGGTGTAGTTATCATTCTAATTATTCTTACTACTAAAAATGCCTTAAGAAGAAATTTTGAGAGATTTTTAGTAGGAATTGAAAGGGGAAATAAATAATTATACAATTATGAATTAGTTTCATTAAGAAAAAACATTCACAAGTCACATAAAAAATAATATCATGCTGAATGTAATATGCAAAGGTGTCACAAATCTATTGCTGAATCACAAGTCTCTTGTATAAAAAAGGTTTTTGAGGCAAGAAAGAGCTCACATAACACTAATATTGGAGATGTATGTGTGAAAAGGATATCTCAAATCATGCTATATACTGGGAAAATAAATAATCCTTGTAGGGACAAGAAAAATAGAAAGTTTCATAAGATAAAGAAAATTCAACATATTTTGAAAGAATAAATCTTTGATGGAGAAATTTCCTGAGGAGAAGATTATGTGACATGGGTGAAGACTATGAACTAATTATTATAGAAGATAAAAATCCCAAAGGAGTGGAAAATGAATTGGATTCCATTAATTTTTTTCATACCTAAATGAGGAATCCAAAGTGAAAAGGTAAAGTGGTGGTCCTTGATGAATCACCAACCTCCTAAACTTGAGGAATATAAAAGGTACCCCTCTCCCCTTAAGCTTTAGAAGATCCTAACTTATTTGAAGAGGTGTGGGACTCAGAGAAGATGCAATCCATGGAGTAAGGGTGATCAAAATCACATGAAATGAAGTTGAGATCAGACATGAAATTTAGCTGGAAATTCTATGAAGAAATTGGTGGTTGAAGCCTTTAAGAATCAATTTTATGTTAATCATGAAGCTGTATGAAAAGTTGTAATTTTCTTACATAATTTGAAAATGAAAGGACTTATTTAAGTATAATTTGTTACTTGAGGATAGATCTGAAGTAATATTCAACATCATGATAAATCTATCTTGAAATGAGGGCTGAAAGGTCATGTGGTTAGCGAAATCAATCCACTAAGAGAGGAAAATTAACTATGGCTATAGAAAGGATGTTCTTGAGTAAACTATTCATATTATAACATATTGTATCATTTGTGTCATCTTAAAGGTTATTAAATAATGATGAAAAAAAGGTTCTACTAAACATATGATGTCCCCAAAAATATAAAACATTTCAAATACACAATTCTGAAATTAAGGGTGAATTGGAATTGAAGTTCCAAAAGCTATATTTTTAGTGAAATTATCCTACTAAAAAAGATAGGAATTGTGATAAATGGTTTAAAAAATCTAGATAATTTAAGTATAATGGATTTTGAAATTCATCCATAAATTTTTTATTGTATGTATTCAAGTAATGATGCAAAGAAGCTATTGACATTGGGGGAGAACTTCAAGCATTAATGGATATTTCCCAATGAAATTTAGAAACACAGGGGGAGTAGAATAACCTGGACTATTCCCTTTTATTTTATTGAAAATAAAGGGGAAAGTGGAAATGGAGTTGGATTTAAGGGGATATTGTTAACTAAATCCAAGGGGGTATTCTTGAACCCATATGAGTTTGGAGTGTATTTTTTGAAAATAAAAGATTGTATTTTTCTATGATAATTAATTAGATAATATTTTTAGATTCATTCAATCCATAATATTTACATTGGAGAAATTATAGTTGATGTTCTTTAAGAAGTAAAATACATGTTTGTGGAGGTGCTGCCTTAAGTTTTTTTGGGTGGAATTATATTGAATAAATTATATGGTGGAAGAGTTATGTTTTTTGGAAAAGGGATGATATGAGGACTTCTCAAAAATTAGGTAATCCTAGGCCAAACAATCCAAGGAATCACTCAACCATGCATTACATGGGAATGATCAACCAAGGCCCAACCGACATGGATGAACAAGGTTTGCAGGAAAAACTAATATAGAGCATGTACATACATGCACATGAAAGAAAACACATGGGTATAGGTGTGCACATGGGATAAGTGGTCCACTTCATAGGGTGATGGAACATTGGAGGATATGATCTAACCCTGTTACTCATAACTGGTGAGTCAAGTAATCGAGTTTTCTTGTTAAGCATGATGAAGACAAGTAAAAGTTCAATGTAGGAATACGGGATATGGACATTGTTCACCCGCATTAAAAACATATGCTTATAATGAGATTCATCTGATCAATCTCACTCCACTATTCGATCTGGCTCACAGATCATCTACAATATCTTACTCAAAAGTTCCTACATGCATCACTCTATGCCATAAAAATTAACACCCCACCACAATCCCATGGAAGATAAGATGTCCACACCACATCTATACATTGCATCATGGAAGGTCCAAACTTAACATATGTAAAAGAATTTAGGGATCTCTAATCCTACATAGAGCTATGCTGTAGTGGGTGAAACTACACCATAATAAAAATTGAGGAAGTGAAGGCTATGTCATAGTTGAAATGGACACACCATATAGAATTAGCTACTACATAGAATTGTTTCAGTTTTTTAGTTCTATAAAATTGTAGGTCATTACACTATGGAAGTATAGGCTACACCATAAAAAAATTATTTCAGCACTAGAAGATTCATAGTATCCATGCTATAAGGGTTTTGATCACATAAGAGGAATATGAATGAAACTCTGGAAAATAGGAGCTTACACTATTGAACTAATGACTATGATGCAATGGCCATGTGTGATTAAAGGACCACATTTTGGGAGTCCTTAACTATCAGAAAATTTATGAACGGGTGTGGATAATCCTAAATTAAGGGTCATCCATATCTGATGGAGGGTTTATGATCATGGGTCATGAAGAGTTAAAATCTTAGGACCACAATTTTGGTGGTGTGCATATTCGGTTTTTCATATTTACAGATATGAAAATTCATGATTGTAGATGGATAATTTCTCAGGAAATTATATCTAAAAAATATGAAAATATCTATGCAATTATGACCTAAGACACAAGGATAATTTAATATTTATTATAAACTCTTAAATTAACATTCACAAGAAAGATATAGAAATATAATCATAAGAATACAAGAAGGAGAAGTATATAAGAGACTATGTACCACTCGAAATACCTGTAGAAAGAGGGTTCTCTATAAAAAAAAATCTTCATTCTGAGGAAATATAGGATTTCTACCATGAAAAGTTTCTCGATTCATTTTTCATGTTGAAGCAGTGAAAGGGATGAGTTGCTACATCCAGAAAAGTTAAGACATACCAGTTTATTCTGGAAATAGAAAGGACTTCCAGAATTTTTTTGGAAAGAAGAATAATTGGAATATCCTGAATATATTTCCAAAGGACGAGTTTCCATGACCTATCATGGAATGAATATGTTCTAAGTGATGTTCACAGTAAACCTGTGAAGGAGTAAGTGGAGATTCAATGGGAACCACTCTAAAATCTGTGGAACTATCAAATAATAGGTGATATTATTCATTGGTATGCATGACAATTGTTTCTCCTTATAAAGAAGTGAGAATAAGAGGGAAGTGTAAGGGAATTTATCCTTAGAATATAGTGCATATACCCTAAACCATTATAAGTTAGTGAGCCTAGGAAGGAGTAAACTAACCTAGAGCAACAAACAATGAGCTTAGTGATTTTGGTATACCGACACAATGTTGGTTGCATGATCCTTGTACTAGCCCATTGCGGCGAACCAAGTAAAAAATCATATGTTGTTATCATTATCTTTCTTTACTCACTATGTATTATCATCAGATAAAATTGGTAAAGATAATCAAAGGGTAAATTGTTTGTGTCTAACAAATCCGCTTTTCCCTGGGACCTTCTTCCCTCTAGTTGTTCCCCAGTCTATATTTCCAAACTAATATTAGTGTAACTACTTGATGGGTTCAATTAATAGAATCTACCAGTGGAAGGGGGATGTTTTTCACTATGGATACCATCTGTTGGGTAAAGATAGTGAAGATGGTGTTGATTCAGACATGGGGTCGATTTGAAAGATTGGTTTTTGCTATGGGTGTCCTGATGAATGACTAATGGGGTGGATTTTAGTGTTGCTTCTCTAGTGTTTTTGAATTTGTTATTTAGTCTGGTTGCTAGTTTTGGTTGGTTGTTCCTCTATTCTTGGAAATCATTGGTTTTAGTTCAGGCAGTTTCGATCCAAGGCGATGAGTTGACAGAGTTTTATAATTGTTGGTGTTAAAGATTATAAGGGGTTAATGATGGCTTCTCATTGTTTCAAAGTGATCATTGATGTTCATTGACAAAAATATTAGGTTTTGATATTGGTGGTCGGCAACATTGAAGTTTCTAGCATTGAGTGACGAAGATAGTGACTAATTATGGTAGGCAACATGACTTGGGTTTTCATGTCCAACATGGGGATTGAGGCTTCTTGCAGTTGGATTCTTCTTCAGTTGAATTTTAAATTTTGAGTTTTTATGAATTTCAGGTCATCTGGGTAGTCCAGCTGGCACTCAGGTGGCCCATTTATGCTTCTTGTATGTGTTTTTTAGTTACAGGTGTAATGTTTCCCATTCTACCTTCAAGCAGGATATTTGAAAAATAAAAATAAAATAAAATTTAGAGTATACTGTAGACCAAAACAAAATAGAAAAATTCAATAATGGTCCAAAAGAAGTAAAACAACATTTATGGCTTGCAGTTATAATGGAAAAAATGATGGATATGTAACAGAACTCAATTTCATTATGATGGTAATATATCAAAAATATTTTACAGAAGAAAAAGAAATATTGCATAAACAAAATAAAGAACGTTTTTATAAAATAAAAGGTGAACACAAAGGAAATATTGTGTGAAGAAATATTATATTCCTATGGTAGAACATAAATGTGGGTTGAGTCATAAAACTCAACCATTTCTTTCAATATGAGAAGATTAATGATGGGTCCCCTAATACTTATAAAGATATTTCATATCATATTGACGATGTTGTTATAAAAAAGGGATTTAATGGGAGGAGAAACATAGAAATTCATGGTCCGAAGTTGTAAGCCTCCATGAAAGACTCTCTAGGTGTTCCTAATGACATCATCATGCACTATTTAATGGATCATATTGGTCAGGGAACTTCTTTTAATGAATAGGTGAAAACAAGTGTCTCATATTATCATGTTTTGTGAACTCTAAGAAATGATACCATTGAAGGTTATCTATATTTAAAGTGGTCATGAGGAGTTTAATGAAATAGGTATGCTAGTTTTCAGAATTTTCAAAGTGACCATGAGAGTTAACCGAAGTGGTCATTCCATTTTATAAAGATGGGCGTAACAACATGTGTTTTCATGCTTTCATTAATTAACATGTTTGTGTCTTTTTAAATGTTGTTCAAGTTGTAACTTATAGTGCTTCAAATAATGTTTATGTCGATAAGAATTATATTTTTTTATTATTTCCCATTATAATTAAAATTTTTAATTTTTTTATAGAAATAATTTGTTCTTATTTGGATTCTTCATTAATAAAAAAATTGTTGGAGGCAACATATCCAAATTTGAATTGGACTCCATGTGATGCTCATTGTTTATACATGATGTTGGAGGACATGTGGAAAATTCTGATTCATTCCTCCAATTTTAAGAAGGTGGTGTCAGTCAAGGGTTATATTTATAACCATGCAGGGGTTTTGAACATGATAAGACAATTCACCTATCAGACAGAGCTATGTAGGCCCACTAGAACAAGATTTTACACTTCAACGATCACTCTCTCTCGCATGCACAAACAAAAAATAAATTTAGGAAAGATGTTTGGTTTGGAAGAATGGAACTCTAGAAAGTGGGATAGAGAGAAATAAGGTAAGAAGACAAATCTTATTTTACAAAGTACTTCATTCAAGAATAATGTTCTTTATCACCTTAAGTTTGGTTGTATAATTATTGAAGTTCTTATATTGGTTGATGGTGAAAAGAAACCTCTAATGGGATATATTTACAAGACTAGTGGATAGGGAAAATGAGGTCATTGAAAAATATTTTAACAATGAAAAAAAATATAAGTAGATCTTCAAAATCAATGATAATGATGGGATGTGCAACTTCATCAACCATTTCATGTTGTAGGATATGACTTGAATCCAGATTTTTTATGACAATCCTAATATTGATGGTGATGAAGAAATAAAATTGTATTTTTTGAATTGTATCCAGAGATTACTTTTAGATATTGGAACCCAATATAAAATATCTAAGGATATGGAAAAATATAGAGATGCTTCAAGCATGATTGGAACTAATTTGGTTAATCAAAATAGAAAATTTATGTCATTGGTAGATTGGTGGGAATCTAATGGAACTTCTCTCATTTGAGACAATTTGAAATAAAAGTTATTAGTCTTACTTGTAGTGATTCTAGTTGTGAAATGAATTAGAGTGTATTTGAAAAATCTCCACACAAAGATGTGTAATAGGCATGCTTAATAAAAAATTAATGAATTGGTTTGTATCAAATATAATAGGTATTTGATTAGGAGATTTAATGATCATGATTCCATTGTTCTCTTCTCATTGAAGGACATTGATGATTTAAATAAATGAATAGTTGTGAATGTGGAAGAATAAATTGATGCAGGAAATGATCATATTTTTTAGGATGATGATTTAACTTGGGGTGATGTGGATTTGGAAACTGGAGATGAAGAATCTGACCATATCACTAGAGAATCCACTTCCATGGAAACAAAAGACAAAAGATAACTTCATCATATTGAAGAAGAGAGGGAAGATCTTGAGTCTAATGAAATGAGTGAATTGGAGGATATTTAAGGAATTCTTGATGATCCTACTATTATAAGAGATGATGGTTTATTCATGGATGAGAATGAAGAACTATTTTGTAGACATTTTATATTAATTTATCATTGAATATTTTGTAATATTTAGACTTATTTTGATTCCATGTTCATATTTTTGTGAACTACATTTTAATGAGATAATGTTTTCTTTCATTTTCATTTTAATTTTCCTTATTTAATTTTTTATATATGATAGTTAAACCATAAATGAAATTTACATGTGCAGTGTAGTGTGCCATGCGCTATGGCGCTAGGGCCCCTCGTTGCCATTTTGTATCATGCACAGTTAACAACAAGGTGTTGGAGGTGACCATGAGGGGATTCATAATGCAGAAAGGCTATGTGACTGTATCAGATTCCTTGGGTTTCCACTGTATTATGTTTGGAAGACACCATGAACATATCCAAAATTGACCAACTAGAGGGGATGCAACTTTAGTCAAACAAAATGATGTGTGTGGCATGGAATTCATGAACTGGAGATGATGACATCATTAGTCACTCATTTTTTATTTTCACATGTAGAAAATGTATTGATGCTATGTTGATATAAATTAGAGAAATGATAGTGAACTAACGGTGATGTGTGGCATGTTTGGTTTGAAATGATGATTTGGATTATCCAAATGGATTCATCTGAGTAAGTTTTTGGCATAGCTAAGAGTAGAGAAATGAGGAAAATATCCACCGGATGGCATGGAAACGTGTGCCATTTGAGGTGTAGTGTGTCTCTCGTGTTTCTGATGTGGTGACTGTATGATGGAAGGTATTTGGATTTTTTTTCTGAAAGATGTTTTCAGTAGTAGAAACCATGCAAGTAGGATGTAATTAAAATTACAATGGAAAGAATTTTAGTATACCATATGTGAACCAATATTCATTAACAAACATTTGTGAATGGGGAAACCATGGCATGATATTTTCAATCAGCTTCCAAGTAGATATCATGAACTGATGTAACATGTGAAATTAGATTTTATAGTAATAGTGTAATCATGAAGCAATGATTGAACTATTTCAGAAAATTGTGAGATAGAAACTGGACCAAGTAATGTTGTACAATTACTGGATTATTCACATATGTGAACTCAGTATGGAAGAGTTTGGTAGTATAGTAACTATAAGAAATAGGTCTACCTACTGTGTGATGAATATTCTAATGGATGAGTAAAATACATTTTATTTGATACAACATGTTCATGTAGAAACCAAACATGCAAGGTTTCATAGTGATTAAAATAAATGCGATGCTGTTTATTGATGGTGAAGAAATTTTTTTAGGTAAAGTGATAGCAGCAAGAGATATCAATTTAAGTGTAGTGACTAATGATATTATCATTTATTATAGAATGATATATTAATTAGTTTAATATGATATATGAAATGATATGTAATTATGGTGTTTGGTTTTTTTGAAATAAGTATGTTTTGTAGAGATAGAGGGGTTGTGATATACGATGCATTCAAGTTTGAAGGAACAATGTATACAGACTTGTGTAAGAAGGCCATGAAAAACTAAGTGTGCTATTTCTAGGTTTCTCAATTGTTTTTGAATCAGATAAAGTAGTATTGAAATACTTGAGGGGAAGTAAGGATCAAGCAGTAATGATGATTGATGACATGATGTGGTAGTGTATTTAGTAGCAATGTGATTATAGTGACTACAAAAATTATCAATTTTTGCAGTGTGTTGGTGTTTAAGAGGAAGTTTCAAGTGATGATGATGTGGTGATATAGAAGGTAGATCATGATATTATTTTCCGAGCACACCAGAGATTTCTAAAATAAGAAATATAATAACAATATAATATGATATGAAAGGACAAACCTACCATGCAGTGACGTTTAAGCATCCATGCATAGAAGTTTCCATGAAATGAAAGTGTTTGTGTACAAATCTATTTCTATAATCATTTTACATGTAGTTAGAGTTCTCATAGAATACTTTTTATAAAAAAGTATTAATTTTACGTGGCATGAAATGTAACACCCCAATGTTTTACAAATAAATTTAATGAAATGTATAAAACACAGAGTCTCTTCATAATGTCACTTTTTTTAAGGATATATATAGTTATAAACTAGCTGTTAAACATAAATTTTCCACTTATATGATTTGAATTTCGAAAAATGGACATCTACGATTTTGATCAGTAAGTTATTTCGAGTCTGATAGAACCAACTTGTTTTTTTGGTGAATAGTAACATACTCTTATGAATAGTAATATAAATAGTAATATGACCCTTATGAATAGTAAATATTATTATCATTTTTTCTTAAGGTTATAAGATAAGAAGATCTTGATTAATTTTTCATGGTGATATAAAATCAGTTATTATTTTAAAATTATTATTTTTCAAATAAATTATGATTTTATTTAAAAATTAAATTAATCATATTTAGAAAATTATTTTCAAAAAATGGAGTTCGTTTTTTAATTCTAAACTTCTAAAAATGGTTAGGGTGATTTTTTGGGATTTTTCAGAAATACTTGAATTTTTGGTGAATAGTGAAATACGGTAATTTACAAAATATGCTAAATAAATTAATTTCTATATCATGCTTGAGTCATAGATGATGTAAATAGACATTGGTTCAAACTAAAATGCACTTTTAACTATTTTGGGTTACATGAATCAAGAATATTCAAAGTCTTGAGCAAAAATATTAAACTAATGATTAAAATAATGTAAAACCCCTCCTCTTCTCCATTATAAATACCACCATCACCCCCCTCTTCCTCTCACACCACTCATGCCTTGAGAATTGTCTAAGTTCTACCAAATAATCTTCCCAAGACCCTCCTCCACGTCCAAGACCTTCTGGTCTCACCCAAATTCCAAAACCAATGGCCTTATGGAGGATCTTAATGAGAAGAGATGAAGAGGTAAAGATCCTCTTTCATTTTCTTGTGTTTTCTTTTAAATTATTTCCCTTTCTTACACTCTCTTCTACTCCCCTTATCCAAGAGTCATGAAAGATCCTATATCATATATATTCTGTATTGTTATTATGTTTATGGAAAAATTCATCATCATTCTTCCTCTTATTCTAAAAATAAAAACATCGTCCGTGATGTGTCGATTTACCGACATAATGGATGATATGTCTTAAATTTCAATAAATTCCTTAAAAACTAGTTATAAAACCATTTTAATGGTTGAAATAGATTTTAAAGTGTATTATATATCATATTTCATGTTCTGGAGTTAATATATATACACAATTTTATGTTATATAATGAATTTAGTTTGTGATTATCAAAGAACCGACAAAATGATCTAAACGGATATCTCTAAAGATTTATCTAATGATTGATCCTCATAACATATAAAAAAAATGATTTATGGAATCATTTAATATTATGGAAACATATTAATTCTATTTAATTCCACTTCTATAATTTCATTCCCATACGAAAAGAAAATCAAATACAAACCGGCCATGGAAATCATGTAAAGAATGCACCCCAAACAATGGATGGAAAATAATAATAATAATTAAAGGGTGGAATGATGTTATGAAATGGTCATATAAGGTGTTATAAACATTTATATTTTTATTTAAGATATTAATAACACTGTTTTAACCATTATATAGGAGTTTTAAACATGTTTGATGTAAGATAAACCTGAGGTAAAGGAATTCTTGACCCAATTTCCGTTCTTCGGGTTAACCTTCTACATTATTCATTATGCGGTATTAAGATTATTTTTGTGATGATTTTTTTATATTATGTTGTATTATGTTTAATAACAGTTTACACACATATTAATTTCATTATATTAATTTATCACATCAATTATATGATATTTGTAAGGGAATTTTCTTTTAAAATCCTCTTTTAAAATTCTGTTTTACAAAATTGAAAAGCAATGTTTTTATGAAATTATTCATGTTGTATGATTATATTATGGTTCTTGAGAATTTTTTATGATGAAGGGTGGTACCTATTTACCCCTCTAATTCATTGGGTAGTGTAATTTGGAGGTCGACCGTATGGTTACTCGAAGTGTAACTGCGATGGTTATACAATAAGGTATTCGTGAGGGTTACATTATAAGGTTGCCCTGAGAGTTACTAATCATAAGGTAGTCAAGAGGGTTACATGATTATGTAATTAATTCACCAAGATACCTTTATGGATATATTTATGTTTTTTTATGTTTTTTTGGAATCACGTGAAAATATCAAGTTTCACAAAGTAAGTACATATGGGTGACTAGTATGTCTTTTTGAAACTAATTTCATTCATTTACAAGTATTCATGGAATAATGTTTTCTTTCATTATTTTTATATCCCTTACTAAGCTTTTTGTTCTCATACTAAGTTTTTAAATTATTTTCATGGGTTATAAGTATTTGTAAGACAAATAAGTAAGGCAAGTTAAATGTTATGAGGATTTGTCAAAGAAAACATGTTTTATTTGAAAAGATTTATATTTAGGAAGAAATGAATATCATTTTTATGGTATCCACTCTGTATAAATGTGGAATTTTATGTATGTATTATATCCCAATTCTCTAAAACTCTAAACTTGAAAATATCCTCAATGTGAAAGGATGTTATTTCTTAACTAAAATTCAAGATTTGGTAATGTAATAAGGTCGAGTCCATATAATTGGTATCATAGGATTGTTTAGATAACTCTAGGGATTAGGATGATGTTAAAAGAATACCATAAATGATTTTTAATCTTTGTTTAATTTTAAATGTTATAAAATTTGAAGATTACCATGTTTCTTTGACTAAGATATGTTTGTTCAGAATGATTTTTCATAAAAGAAATAGGGAAGTTGAAGTGGAAAGGAACCGAAAGAATGATATCCTTCCAAATCTGTAGCTTAGAATGGTAGGGATTGGAACTGAGCAATTTGTGATAGTAATGGATCAGATGAAACAGGCAAGAAATGGTGGTGGCATCCATGCAAGATAACAACTAGAGCTACCACAAAGGAACATGATGATAGTGAAACATTTTATGAGGCAACACCCTCCTTCTTTCAGTAGATCTTATGACCCAGTAGCAACTGAAGAATGAATTAAAGCCCTTGAAAAGATATTCAATGTTATGGGATGTTAAGACAATCAAAAGGTAAGTCTTTCTATTTATTGTTTTGAAGGTGAAACTAATCAGTGGAGGTCAATGGTCAAGAATATTCGGGATAGAGAGGATATTTAATCCTTAGAGTGGGATGAATTTAAAGTTCTTTTCCTTGAAAAATATTTTCCTAAGGTGGTTTGACTTAGTATGGAGAATAAATTCCTTTAATTGAAGAAAAAAGTGGCTGATTTGTGGCTGTTTATGAATCAAACTTCACCCGACCGGTGGGTAATGCTCCAAATCTTATTATGGATCTTGATAGAAAAATCAATCATTTTTACTTAGGATTAAATCCAAGATATTGAAAGGAATTGGATTCTCATGAGTTCAAAAGTTATGAGAAACTTTTCTGATGTGCTAAGAGGGTATAAATGGAGTTTTTTGATGGTCACATGTACTTTGAAAATAAGGAGAAGAAGAGGTCCATATGGAAAGCAATGGGTGAGAATCAATCAAAGAAATCTGATGGTAAGAAAGTCCAGTTTCCATTTTTATGAAAAGTGTGGAAAAAAGAACCCTAGGGAATACCTTACCAAAATTGGGAAGTGTTTTCTATGTGGTAAGTTTGGACATATGGCCTAAGATTGTAATGAAAATTATCCTAAGACTAATCTTGATAATAAAACTGTAAAGTTTTTTAAATGTTGTGAGATGGGTCATTATGAAAATGCCTACCCAAAGAGAGATCCGAATGATGCAAAGAAGCTAGAATATAAGCAGTAAGGTATAGTGAGATACTTTGAGACTATGTCAATAGACATCGGGCTATCCAATGAAGTTTTATCAGTTACCATGTTTTTTTACTCAGATTATGCTAAAGTTTTGTTTGATACAGGGTCTAAACATTCCTTTATTTATGAGAATTTTTCTAGTAAATTGGAAATATCACCTCAAAAAATGAGACCAGAATATATTGTTAAAACACTAGGGGAAAATATTACTGAAAAAAGAAATTATAATAATCTTTATATTGTGTTATGTGGAAAGACTTTACCTAAAAACCTTTTTATTTTTCCCTTAGTAGAGTTTGATGTCATTCTGGGTATAGATTGGATTTCTATTTAACATGCTAAGATTGATTGTATAGATAAAGAAGTTGTTTTTCAAAAAGAGTTTCAGTTTGTATAAAATAATGAACCCATACAATTGATAGCATACTAGGAAAATAAGAAACTATTGAAAGATGGAAATGAAAGTTATATTTATCATATTGTTGAAAATAGGATAACTATTCAGATTAATGATGTACCAGTGGTAAATGAATATCTTGATGTTTTTCTTGATGAGTTACCCATTGTTATACCTGATTGGGAACTTGAATTCACAACTGACTTAGTTCCTAATGCTAATCCAATTTCAAAAACCCTTATCAAATGAATCAAATTGAACTTATTGAATTAAAAAATTAGTTGTAGGAGTTTCTTGATAAAGGCTTCATTTGTCCTAGAACTTCACTATGAGGTGATCTTGTTTTTTCGTTAAACAGAAAGATGGTTCCATGAGACTTTTAATTGATTATAGAGGCTTGGATAACATCACTATTAAAAACAAGTATCCTTTGCCTCATATCAATGACCTGTTTGATTAGATCTAGGGAGCACCATGTTTTTGAAGGTTGACCTGAGGTCGGGGCACCATCAGTTGAAAGTAAAGTAAGCAAACAACCCGAAGACTGTGTTCTGTACTAGATATGGGCATTATGAATTTTTTGTTATTTTGTTTTTGTTAACTAATGTACCTAATATATTCATGGATATTATGAATAAAATATTTCACAAGTTTTTGGATAATTTTGTAGTTATGTTTATTGATGAAATTCTGGTATTTTCTAAAAATAAAGAGGAGAATGAAAAAGATGTAAGGGTTATTTTTTAAAACTTAACGGAAAAGAAACTATATGGAAAATTACACATGTTTGATTTTTGGTTGAAAAAAATTTACTTTCTTGGGAGCATTGTAAATAAGGATGGAATAACAGTTGATCCTTCCAAAATAAAAGTGGTAGATGAATGGAAAAGACCTACAAATGTTACATAAACTCTTAGTTTTCTTGTATTAGCAGGTTATTACTAACAGTTTCTTAAAAATATTTCAAGGTTATCTAGCCAGATAACTAAATTAACACAAAAAGGGGTTAAATTTATTTGAAAAAAAGAATGTGATGTTTGTTTTTAGTAATTGAAGAAGAGATTGGTGAATGCTCTAGTTCGGCCTACCTTCCAAAAATAGTGATTTTGTTATCTACAGTAATGCTTCATTGAAGGGAATTAGTTGTGTTCTGATGAAGAATGATCAAGTAATTTATTATTCTTTAAGACAACTAAAAACTCATGATGTAAATTATCCCACACATGATTTGGAATTAGTAGCTATGGTTTATGCTTTGAAATTTAGAGGCATCATTTATACAGATCCAAATGTCAAATATATATTGAACATAAAAGTCTGAAGTATATATTCAGTCAGAAGGAATTAAACACGAGGCATAGAAGATGGCTTGAACTGATAAAGGATTATTATTGCACAATCAATTACCATCTTGGAAAAGAAAATAATGTGGAGGATTCCTTGATTTGAAAACATCATGCATCATTAACCATTTTATGTTTGGAACATGATCCCTTGATTAATGATTTGATGAATTTTGGCTTAGAAGTTGTTGGTGAAGGAAATACCTCTATTTTGTTTCAAGTTTCAGTGTAGTCATTGTTATCAAACATAATTAAGTAAGAGAAGAAGGAATATCATAAGCTATATAAAAAGGTATAATTGATTAAAATGGACAAGTTTCTAGAATTTAACCTTGATAAAGATTGTGTTTTAAGATTTAGAAAAATATTGTGTGTGCCTTGTGATTCCCAGTTGAAGAAAGATTCATTGTGTGAAGCTCATAGTTATCCATTTTTAGTTCATCCTAGAAGTACTAAGATGTACATAGACCATAAAGAGTATTACTGGTGGGATGAAATGAAAAGAGATATTGTATATTTTACCGTGAAATGTTTGACATGTCAACAGGTTAAAAAAGAGTGGAAGTTACCCAAGGGGATGATTTAGACCTTTCCAGTGCTAGATTGGAAATGGGAAAATGTATCCATGGACATAATGGTGGGACTACCAAATAATTCTAGAGGTAGTAATGCAATATGGGTGATTTTTGACCAACTGACTAAATATATAAATTTTCTTCCTATTCAAGATATAAAGTTTTTGGATTAGCTTTCTCGACTGTACCTCAAAGATATTTTTAGGTTACATGGAGTGCCTATTTTAATTATATCTAACCAGGATCCAAAGTTAACTTTTAATTTTTGGAAGGGCCATCAGAAGTCATTGGGTAAAAAAATAAATTTTAGCACAACTTTTCATCCTCAATCAGATGGGAAGTCAGAATGAATGATTCAGAATTTGGAGGATATTCTTTCAGCTTATTCAATGGACTATCATGTAAGTTAGGATCATTATCTTTATTTAGATTAGTTTTCTTATAATAACATTTTTCATTCTAGTATACAGATGGAACCTTTTGAGGCATTGTATGAGAAGTGTTTTCGAACTCCATCTTTTTGGGATAAAGTTGGGGAAAGGATGTTGATGGGACTAGAATTAGTAGAGGAAGTGGATGAGAAAGTGAAGATGATCCAGCAACACATGAGGAAAACTCAAAGTAGGTATAAAAGTTATGAAAACAATAGGAGGAAAGACTTTTCTTTTGAGGTAGGTGATAATTTTTTTCTTAGAATCATAGCATAGAAAAGTTTTATGCATTTTGGTAAGAAAGGAAATCTAAGTATATGGTTCATTGGACCTTATTAAATCCCAAATAAAGTTGGACCAGTTACATACTGAGTGGCTTTACCTATGAGTTTATCTTACGTACAATTTTTTTTCTTCATGTTTCGATGTTGAGAAAGTATGTTCTAGATTCATCTCATGTCTTGAGCCCAGAAGCAGTTCAGCTGGAAGAGAACCTTTCTTATTAAGAGAAACCTATTCATATTATTGATCGTAGAGAGAATGTATTGTATAATAAGGTAATCCGTTAGGTAAAGGTTTTTTTATAGAAACCACATGGTTGAAGAAGCAACATGGGAATATGAAAATTTTATGAGGGAAATGTACCCTCACTTATTTAATAAGTAAATAAAAAATTGTAAGGACACAATTTCCAGAAGGTGGGGAGAATGTAACACCCCAAGGTTTTACAAACAAATTTAATAAAATGCATGAAACACTAAGGATCTTCTTAATGGCACTTTGTTTTAAGTAGATAGTAATAAACTATCCCTTAAACATAATTTATCTGCTTCTATGATTTGAATTTTTTAAAATGGACATCTACAGTTATGATCAGTATGTTATTTGGAGTCTTATAGAACCAACTTGTTTTTTGGTGAATAGTAACATACCTTTATGAAAAGTAATATGACCCTTATTAATAGTAAATATTATTATTATTTTTTGGATTAATGTTATAAGATAAGGAGATCTTGATTATTTTTTCAAGGTGATATAAAATCAGTTATAGTTTTAAAATTGTTATTTTTCAAATAAATTATAATTTTATTTAAAAATTAAATTAATCATATTTAGAAAATTATTTTAAAAAAATTAAGTTCATTTTTTAATTCTATATGTTTAAAAATGGTTTGGGTGATTTTTTGTAATTTTTCTGAAATACTAGAATTTTTGGAGAATAGTGAAATACATTAATTTACAAAATATGCAAAATAAATGAATTTATGCATCATGCTTGAGTCATGGATGATGTAAATGTCCATTGGTTCAAACTAAAATGCATGTATTACTATTTTGGGTCACATTAATCAATACTATTCATTATATTGATAAAAAAATAAACTAATGATTAAAATAATGTAAAACCCCTCCTCTCCTCCACTATAAATACCAACCTCACCCCCTATTCCTCTAACACCATTCAAGAATTTATCCTTTTCTAAGTTCTAAAAAATACTCTTCCCAATACCCTACCACATTTCCAAGACCTACTGGTCTCACCAAAAGGCTAAAACCAAGGGCCTTAAAGAGGATCTTAAGGAGAAGAGATCAAGAGGTAAAGATTCTCTTTCATTTTCTTGTGTTTTCTTTTTCAATTATTTTATTTTATTATACTCTCTTATACTAACCTTATTTAAGAGGAATGAAAGATAAAGTATGATATATATATGATTTATTTTTATCATGTATATGGAAAAAATCATCATCATTCTTCCTCTTCTCTTCCTTTTATTCTAAAAATAAAAACATTGTCCGTGATGTGTCGATTTACCGACATCATGGATGATGTGTCTTCAATTTCAATTAATTACTTTAAAATTGGTCATAAAACCATTTGAAGGTTTGAAATAGATTTTAAGGTTTAAGATATATCCTCTTTCATCTTCTGTATTTAACATATATACATAATATTATGTTATATAATGAAACTAGTTCGTGATTATCAAAGAACCGCCAAAATGATCTAAAAAAATATCACTAAAGATTTATCTAATGATTCATACTCATACCATATAACCAAAATGATTTATGGAATAATTTAATATTCTATAAACATATAAATACCATTTAATTCCACTTCTATAATTTTATTTTCATAGGACAAGAAAATCAAATACAAACTGGCCATGGAAATCATGTAAAAAATGCACCCGAAACAATGGAAGGAACCAAATACTAATAATTAAAGGGTGAAATGATGTTATAAAATGGTAATATAAGGTGTTATAAACATGAATATGTTTCTTTAAGATATTAGTAACACTATTCTAACCATTATACAAGAGTCTTAAACAAGTTTTAAGTAAGATGAACCCGAGGTAAAGGAATTCTTGACCCAATTTCCGTTCATTGGGTTAACCTTCTACATTATTCATTATGTGGTATTAAGATTATTTTTTTGATGAATTTTTGTTTATATTATTTTTTATTATGTGTATTTATAGTTTATACATATATTAATTTCATTATATCAATTTATCAAGTCAATTATATGATATTTTTATAGGAATTTTCTTTTAAAATCTTCTTTTGAAATTCTATTTTACAAAATTCAAAAATAATGTTTTTATGCAATTATTAATATTGTATGATTATGTTATGGTTATTGGTAATTGTTTATGATTAAGGGCGCGACCTATATCTACCTCCAATTCATTGTGTATGTGTATGTTGGAGGCCATCTGTATGGTTACTCCAAGTGTAATTGCAATGGTTACACAATAAGGTAGTCGTGAGGGTTACATTTTAAGATATCCATGAGGGTTACAAATCATAATGTATCCAAGAGTGTTACAAATTTATGTAAGTAACTCCCCAATATACCTTTATACTTCTATTTATTTTCTTTATATTTTTGGTAATCTCGTGGAAATATCAAGTTTCACAAAGTAAGTACATATGGGTGACAAGTATGTATTTTTGAAACTAATTTCATAAGTCTACAAGTATTCATGGAATAATGTTTTCTTTATTTATTTTTATACCCATTACTGAAATTTTAGTGCTCATCCCAAGTTTTTAAATTATTTTCATAGTTTATAAGAATGTGTAAGATAAAGGAGGAAACCAAGTTAAATTTTATGAATATTAGTCAAAGAAAACATGTTTTATTTGAAAATTTGTATATTTTGGAAGAAATGGATACTATTTTTGTGGTATTCGTTCTATGTAAATGTGTAATTTTATATATGAATTATATACCAATTATCTAAAACTATAAACTTTAAATGATCCTCAATGTTAAAGGATTTTATTTCTTGACTAAAATTCAAGATTATGTAATGTAATAAGGCCGAGTCATTATATAAAATGCCTATGTAAGTGATAAAATAGGGGGGTTATCTATTGTGGGGGGGGGGGGGGTAAGGGGATCCATGATTCAGTTTAATTGGAATTTAATAAGGTGATCTGAATAATTTTTCAAGAAAGAGAAAATTCACATCATATTCTATTAAATGAAGATCTTAGTATTTCATTTACACTACAATGATTGAAATAGTGGGATAAGAGGCATCCCACATATGTTAGAACAATTATAAAAAAGGAATAAATCATTTTATAAAGAAAATATTAGGATCATGGAAAAATGGTTTAGTCTCCTACATAAAGATATATTGTTGTAGGAATATTAATCCAGTGACTTTAGAATGATACTTAGATATGTTAAGTGATCACGTGAAGCTAGATTCTCATATAATATGAAGATATTGATCAAAGTGAGAGAAAGAAGAGAATTGTGGGAAAATAAAGAAATATTGTAGATATATATACTGAGATATTATTGAATATCTAAGTTTGTTCAAGATATTTTGAAACTAAATGAAGCTATATTGTTAATCTAAGAATTTATTTGAAAGGAATATGAGTGTTATTTTAAGACTAGATTCATGTGATGAAGAAGAGATCACCCATGAATTAGTGGAACTGATTCATATGCACCAAATAAGAAAAAACAGTAACTAAGGATGAAGCTTATAATCATTTAGATTATCGTACACAATGGTGAAGTTCTCCTAATATTCTAAAAATTCCATAGATCTATTATTTGTACATAGAAGTAACCCAAATTAGTAGTGACCCATGGTGAGGTAGTGAGTCGAACCAAAAAATTGTGAGGCAGTGCACCTAGGAGGGGAGTGACCTACCTAAAAATCACTACTAACTATGCATTAATGTATTTGTGAATGGTATTAGTGAGTTTATCATATTCTTTATATTATCCACACATTGGGATAAACCTAGTAAATCATGTGTCCTTTTTTGAATGATTTATTATTAAGTTTGTTTGGGTAATGTGGTTTAATTAATAAAATCCTAACAAATAAATAAGTTAAACCAATGACCCTATTTTGAACCATCTTGAGGATGATTCTATATTTATTTTCAATACATGTTAAGTGTGACAATTTTTGAACTAATCTTCCTTGAAATATGGCATGTTCTAATAGAACTAAGAGCACTTTCTTCAACAAGTGAAGAGGGATGGAAGACCAAAATTTTGATGAGATAAAGAAATGTTGAATCCATACATGGTGTATCGAGCATTTTTTTCACTAAAATTAGTATGAAGATACATTGGATGTTTTTTTATTGTTTTTGAGAAGGGATGGAATTGTTTTGAAGAAGCCTATGACTTGGAACTAAAACTGGAAAAGTGGAAAAGTTATTATTTTAATTCTTTTCCTTCTAAACTTTTGTCTTTGAACATAAATGATTAATATAAGTATTTTCTAGATGATCATAAGTTTTTACTTAGAATATTACTTCCACACAATTATTTTGTCCGATCATATGGCTTTTAATGGAATATAAGTCTTCATCGCAACACTTTGGCACAATCGTAAGACTTTAAAAATTAAGATCTTCTGAGAGATCTTCTGGGTAAAAGGAAAAGATTCTAGAATTTATATTCTGAAGAAATAAAAGGAGAAAAATTCAAGTGCTATGTTCCTCATTGATCAAACATCATGATCAAACACATAATTATGATCCTTACTAAGATCAAAGGGGATGAACTAGATGAAGAAGGTGAGGATGGGAGAGTCTCACACCATAGATTGAGATGCCACGTCCCATGCCTATGTGGAAATATCAAGAGACATGAATGTAGTAATTTTTTGGGGAGTTTTAAATAAAATAGAATACCATGATTATTCAAATATCACATAGAAGAAACAAGTTGAGTCATTAGGTGAGGTGTTTTTATTTGTTCCTCGCCAATCCTATGTAGCTAGCAATATGCTCATTATTGTTACTTCCCCAGTATGAGATTTTGATTGAAGACCAGGATCAAGTTTCTCCTTGTTAGTGTTCCTTCCCTGATTATCCAAGATGGAACTCACTTCAATATTTAAATCTCCAGGATATATCATATTGGAAACAAACTTCTCTTCTACAGAACTAGTTTCTTGAATCTTCTTCAAAAACTAAAATCCCCCTATATCATATTCTCAAACCTATCCATGAGAACTGACTTCAACTATTCTCATTTCAATCATATATTATCTTTTTTGAAAGTAAAAAACCTTTAAACTATTGTGTTATACATATTGATATGTGTTATAGGAAATTTTATATCTTAATATGTCTGGATTATTTGAAAATATGACTCTGCTTTCACAATCCATCCAAAAGTATCCTCTCCTAAAAAGGAAGGTAACTCAACTCTCTTCATCAAACTCGTAAATCCTTCAGGTCCATGAACTATAGAAATCTCAAAAAGTTTCTATGATTATGCCTATGTGGACTTCCACTTCTCATGCTACTATTGGAAAATCTCTAACTACTCCATGTAGATCCTTCCTTGACTAGTCCAGAAAGTTTCAAAGCCCTCTATCCCTACCTAGCCCACCTACTAACCAAAATTTCCCAAACATCCTAAATGATAGGTGAAATCCTTCCCATTTTCTTATAGATCTATTTGTATCTTAGTTAGATGCCTCTTGATCTCCGATTGTCCCCTAGGAAAGGATTTTGTACATGTTTGAAACTAAAAAAAAGACCTTTTTGAACTTTTTTCCTTTCTGTCTATCGAAGTGCCTTAGTTATATGTACTTTCACCATCCATTTCAAACTCTACTATACTATAGACATTCAAGACTCCATTCTATACATCTTCAACCAATGATCCTCAATATGTTTCTAGTAGATACTATTTCATCTCAATATTTCAATGTGAGGAACAAATTGTTAGGATCGTGAGTGAGAATGTTAGAAATGGAATAAGAAAAAACCATAAAATCTATATTTTAGAAAAAATATCCTACACATAGAGGATTACAATAGAAGGATAATTATATTAAGAATTATTATGTAGAACTCCCATGGGAAATACCACTATTCTAAGGCCAAGGTTGGGACCTCCTAAAGTTGAGACCTCCTATCAGCCTAGATAAACCCAAACAAAACATCTAGATGAACTCACTTACTATCAACTACCCATAATTAATATAATCTACCTACCAAAACCATCCCAACACACTAATTAAAGATAATTTACAATACTACCCCTGATAGTTATGATCCATTTCCTTATACTGATAGACCCCTATCCTCACATTCTTATCAGTCACTATGAGCTCTTGGTGAAACTATTTGGGTTTAAAAACACATTTTCAATTCTTATTTTCCCAAAAAACAAGATTTTATTCCCTTATCTTAATTATTTTGTGATGGTTTCCATCGATAACGCTTTAGTGTACCATAAGAAGAACATGGGAAACATTTGATAATTGTTTTTAAAACACTATGAGAGTACCAACTCTATGTAAAACTCTCTAAGTAACATTCCTAGATTAGTGAAGTGAAATTTCTAGGTCCTGTGGTATCATAGGCTGATATCTCATTGGATATCAAGAAGGTTGAAGTGATTAAATATTATAGCGCACCCAATAATGTATTTGAGATCATAAGTTTCCTTAGTCTCGTAAGAAAAAAATAACATTTCATTGAGGACTTATCTCAATTATAAAATCTAATGAAGACTTTGATTAAGATGGGGGTGGAGTTTTTGCAGGATGATTGATGCAGAAAAGCATTTCATGAGCTAAAGAATATACTTACATCAACATCAATCCTTATTTTACCCAATTCTAGTGAGAGGTTTGTTACTTATTGTGACGCCTTGGGGTTGGGATGTAAATTGATTCAGGACTAACAGATTGTGTCATATGATTCATGACATGGTCATGTTGGGACCATAAATTACAATTATTTACAGAGACTAGTTTTGAAAATGTTATCCATTCACATTATATATATATATATATATATATTAATACAAAAAAGAACAAAAATTACAATACACATTTTAATATTTTCATTACATAAAAAATTAGCCTGAGTAGGATACATCAATATTAGTATGACTTGGTTCAAATAAAACTATTTCTCCTCTTTTTGAATCAAATTCTTCAATAAACTCATCATTATTAAGATTGTCTAAAACCCATTCTCAATTGAGATTATTACCAACATAATTTATCTTGTGGCATGGTGGTCTGAAGATAAGTTTTGATTAACATCAACTTAGAAAATATTCTCTCTATTAGTCTAACCATAATGGATATAATCAACAAAATTTGATATTTATAGTAAATAATCATTTTTTTAAAATTAACATCACAAGTTCCACATGAAATTATGGGTGGAAATTTTGGAAAAGACACACAAACACAATACGAACCAAATACATGATTAAATAAATGGTTTTGGTTCGAGTTGATTGTGCATTAAATGAATACATGATAAATGACAGAAATATTTAAATATTTAAAATTCTATGCATATATTATTAAATAAAATATTTTACTTTTAAGTAGATTAATATTTTTTTATGTGTGAATATTTTATTTTATTAGTAATTATTTGTATTCTAAGAGTAATTGTAATTAATATAAATATGTAAAATATAATAAATATGTATAAATATATTAAATAATTAATTGAATATATAAATAAAATTTCATAGAATTACAGAAAATGGTAACCCATTTAATAAATTGGTTGGTTTTGGGTTGAGCCTCACAAAATAAATATTAAACAAGTCAACACAACACAACACAAATTATCACCCTTACATGAAATTATAACAAAAAAAATATATGCTCAAATATTCATTGTTTAAATCCAAAATTTTAAACCCAATTACCTAAAAGAAAAAAATTTAACATTAAAAGACAAAATACTAATCTTGAGTTTTATTTTGAAAAATAATTCACGATTTCATTCTTGTAAATGTGAAAATATAATTAGTTTTGAGTTGGAAGTTTTACTGCTCACTTTTCTATTCCTTTTTTTTTGGAAATAAAAAACACCTTCTTAAAACATATTTACTAAATTTTTATGTCCAAAAGTGATCTAGTATGTTTTTATAGAAAATATTACTTTTTACTATAATTAGATAAAGTTCTAAAGTATTACGAAAAAACATTACATTTTTCATTACGATGATTGTAATGAGTACATGTCTGGTAAATTAGAGTCACATTTATTAGACCAGAAATAAAATTTTAGTTATCTCTCATACTAAAAAAATTCTTGATAATCGTACTGATGCTGGTACCGATAAAAATTGGACTAATACTCATAAAGGTTACCGTAATAAAATTCATAAGGAATTTCTTCAGAATGACCTATGATATTAATCAGAATATTTAAGTCTTGTATCTAATGTATGGAAAATATTTAACATTATATTGGTGTTAAAAAATATGAAGTCATACATTGAGTTATGATGAGGTTTCAAGCGCCATCTATCTGAAGCCATTTCAAAAAACATGGAAATGTGACTGTTGGAAGATCGACTATAAATACCGGGTCATTTGAAGAGTTTGAAATTGGTCAATTACATTCGCTCTCAAATTTTTTGAAGAATAATTAGTGTGAACATATCATTCTAAATCTTTGTATTTCTTTAGAGAGAGTTGTTCTGAAGGAAACCTTTTCAGGTTTTCTCCTTAACACATTTTTATAATTGTTACCTTCATCTGATTTTTGTGGTTACGATCAAGGGATTCCGAGGTTAGGATGATGAAGAATCCGATATTCAGATCGAGGGATCACAAGTATAGTGAGATAGAAAATCTGGTCCATTGGATTGAGGGATTTTGAGGCTATGAAGATAGAGAATCTGATATTCATATCAAGGGATTTTGGAGATAGGAAGACAACACCGATCATCGTATCGAGGTATTTCCTTAGTTAGAAAAGTTAGACTTTCCTATAATTATAAAATAGGGTATACCTTTATCCAAGGTTATTGACTACCTTTCTCTTTAGGTTAAAATAGTTTTATCTTTTAAATATAATATAAATCACTCTTACATTTTTTAGCTATTTTATTACATGTTTATTACAAGTTTTATATTCCATTATGCATGTTTATGATTTTATTTTTATAATAAGGATGAATACAATAAATAATATTAATCCAATATACTGAGAATCTAATATACTTTATAATAATCAAATCCTTCTTGATTACAATTCGTGTACTATGATAATATCAAAATTAATATGATTATGATACTCTAATAAATGGACAAACACTGAATCCAATAAAACTTACATTAAAGTGGTTTTGTGATTTTTTGTTTAAGTTTTAAACAAAGTTTTTAACTTAAAATTCACACCCTCTTCTATGTTTATCCATCTAAATATAATTCTTACAATCATAAAATCAATATCCCTGATATTTATACCAAATAATTGGTATCATAGAAGGTTTATACTATTATTACTTGCTGAGTTTTTACTTCTTTTATCACCTGAAAGTTTTTGATATAAACTTCTTGTTTTTAAATTTTCACACTAACGTGTTTTTAGAAATATATATTATTTGTTTTTAAGATGGAAAATTTAAATGTTGGATCCATTGATAATATCAATCCCAAAAAACCACCAATTTTGGATGGTGTTGACTATGAATACTAGAGGGATAGAATGAAGAATTTTTTGATTAATACAGGAGTTGAAAACTTTGTTATGTTGACTGGTGATTATAACATTCTTGATAAGGAAATTACATATTTTACTCATCAAGAGAAACAATAGTGTCTCATTGAATGAAATATTGGATGCTTGATTCTGGTGTTTTTAATCACCACATAGGTTATTTAGGTATGCTTACTACCTGCAATGACTATTACAGGATTTGACACATGCTCCATGACTCTATCTATTCATCTAGATTCAGTAGTTCATTTTCCTCACAGTCCTTTAAATCTTCTCTCCATTAGTAAACTCACAAATGAATCAATTTTTATTTCTATTTTTATGTATTCTAGTGTTTTTTTCAGGAGCATTCTATGAATCAAGAACTTAGTAGAGATCGTATTAGTGATGGGGTGTACATGTTCAATACCCCAACACACCTTTACTGTTCATCCACCACTTCTCATGACCTCAAACTAAATTCTCACAATGGTCATCCACCAAATTTTTTCTTACATAATTTTTTTACCCAGTTCATTCCCCACATTTCTATCCATTTTGAATCCTATAAATTTTCTAAACATCATCGGACTTCGTATGTTCATCAATTGGAGATGCGTATTGAAAATCCATTTGACCTAGTTCATTCCAATTTATGGGGTCATTTCATGGTTCCTAGCCAGTACGAGTAACGTTATTATGTATCCTTTATTTATGACTTCTCTAAGATGACATGGATATATCTCCTTCATGATCATTCGTAGGTGTGTGGTATTTTTAAAAAAGTTTACCATGAAATTCACACTCAATTATACAAGAATATTAAATGTCACCACTCAGAAAATGGCTGATAATATCTATCCTCTTCCCTTTATTAGTTTCTCAAGAATCAAAATATTCTTCATCAAACATCCTACCCTGATACACCTTAGTAGAATAGAGTATCCATGCGTAAATATCATTATATTCTGGATACTTCTTGGGCCCTGTTATTTCATATAAAGGTACCTCTTCCTTTTTATGGGGATGCTATTATTACTACCTCCTATCTTATCAATCATATTTGTTATTTTATCCTTCAGGGGGATACTCCTTTTTGAGCCCTGTTCTCCTATATCCCTCTTTAACCTCTTCCACTTTGTGTTTTTGGGTGTTTTTTATGTACATGACATTCATCCCAACATCTCAAAATTTTATCCAAAATCCCTCTGTTACATCTTCCTAGGATACTTCTGCACTCAGTGAAGATACCGATATTTATCTCTAGACTTGAGGCATTATATCATATCTACCATTGTCTCTTTTATAGATAACTCTCTATCCTCTACACCCTCTTCCCACCCAGAAACCACTATCGATGTCTGTATTACTGTCACCACCCACCCACCCCTACTTAGGGAATCCCACTCTATTGATCACCATTTTGGATCAACCTACTCTCATTGAGCATTGAATGTGTCTCCCATCTAGACTAATTACATCATATTTATAAATTCATCCAATCCTCCTCCTACGGGACTAGACAACTTACCAATTGGATTGTAGAAAGGTAATTTCTCTTTCTAGAATAATCCAATGCATACAACTTTCCACAGAGGCCTGTCTACTATAGAGATGATATCTATTCCACACATAGTATCTAAAGTTAATTATCATCCTAGGTGGCTTCATGCAATGCAAGATGAATTGCAAGAACTGTATAATAATCACACATAGGATTCTGTCCCCCTTCCAGAAGGTAAATAGGTGGTTGACAGCAAATGGATTTATATGTTATGCCTAAATACTGATGGAAATAATCATCACCTTAAATCCAGGATTGTAGAGAAATTATTTTTCCAGACATATGTTGTAGATTATTTTGATAAATTCTCTTCTTTTATGAAGATGTAATCTATCTGATTACCCATCTCTCTTTCCACTACTCATCATTGTCATATTCATCAAATTGATGTCAAGAATGAATTTCTACATGGTTTTCTTGAAGAAGAGGTGAATCCACAACAACCTCATGGATTTATTAATTCAGGAGATGGTTTTCATGTCTATTGGATTTTTCACTCTCTTTATGGATTAAATCAGTCTCCTAATGCATGGTTTAGAATATTTTTCATAGTCATCACTACATTTGGACTATCTCAGAGTATAAATGACCACATTTATTTCTACTGCAACACATCCTTCGACTGCATCATATTGGTTTTCTATATTGATGATATCATTATTAGATGGAGAGACTCAAATGGAATTGTCCATATAAAGGTTTATCTTCAACAAAAATTTCAAACCAATGATCTGGGTCCTCTGGAATACTTCATTAAAATTAAAGTCTCTCGTTCTATATACACCATCTTTCTTTCCCAACAGAAATATGCAATGGATATCTTGCGGGATGTTGGTTTGTCTTAGGAAACTGCCGTTGAAACTCCTCTTGAGCCCAAATAATGGTCTCTATATAATTCAACATACCCATATTCTCACCCAAAGAGGTACCATAATCTTGTGGGAAAACTAAATTATCTCAATATGAATTATCCAAATTTTTCTATGCTATCAGAAAGGTTATCCAATTCATAGAACATCTGATAAAATATTAATGGGATGATGTCCTTCACATTTTCAAGTACATTAAGAAAGACTCTGCCCACTTTCTTCAGTATTCACATCATGATCATATGAATATTGAGGCCTTCTATGATGATGACTATGCTGGATACTTAGCTACCTATAATTCTACATCTAGGCTTTCCATTTTCCTGGAAGGTAACTTATTCTATTGGAGAAGAAAGAAAACAACTATCATATCCAAATCTTATGCTAAATCAGAATACCATGCGATGGCCATGGACAGTACTGAAATTATTTGGCTTCATCATTTTCTCCATGAAATTGGTTTCCCACCACAAAATTCTAATCATATTTGGTGTGATAATCAGGAAACCACAAATATTGATTCTAATCCAGTATTCCAAGAAAACATAAAGCATATAGAGGTAGAGTTACACTTTATTTTACATCACCTCAAGCATAAACATATCAGTTTCAATTACATTCTAACAACTAATCATCTTTCCGACATCTTCACCAAAGGCATACTAGGAGCTCGATTGGACTTTCTATGCACCATTCCGAGCATCCACAACATTAATGACCTAGCATGAGGGGGAGTTTGTAGGGTCTTGTTTTGGTATCTTTATTTTTTGTGGGAATCTTCTTCCAAGATATACTTGTTATATCTTTAGGGGGTGTGTTAGACTCAATAATTTTATTTCTGGGTTAAGTATATTTTTGAGTCCCATATTGGATTATTATGACTAGTAATTATTTTACTCTATCTATAAAAGAATGTCTCCACCTCTCCTTGAGGTAGGTAATTCATACCATTCTACACATACATATGACTAGACACAAATAAATTGTCAAGAATATTATAAAAATGAAATATGGAAAGGTTAATTTTAGATATGATTATTGAGGAGAGATTATTGGTAAAGGTAACATTGTACTTCTTGGAAATGTTTTAATTTCAAATATTTTATTTATTGAGGGTATTAAGAAAAACCTTATAATCATAATTCAATTATGTGAGAATGGTTACCTTTTGAACACTAGGAATGAATAATGTTTTTTACATAGTTCCAAGAATGAATTTATTTTTTCTTCCAATCATCATGAGAATGTTTACACACATAAATTAAAAGACCTTAGGAGCTAGGACTTAACTTTCTTAGTGAAATGATAGATCAATTCTTGTTATGGAATAGAAATTTAGAACACTTTAACCAAAGAAACTTACATAAATTAACTAAGAAAACACTTTTTATGGATCTAACAGAACTTAGGTTTGATACTTCTGAAGTATGTGACCCTTGTCCATATGGTAAGAAACATAAGTCAAGTTTTAAATTTATTAGTGAAGTCTCAAATTTTGATGATTTATAGTTAGTGAACATGGAATTATTTGGTCCTACAAAAACTAGAATTATTGGTGGAAAATACTATGTATATGTATTAGTTGATGATTACACTAGATATACCTGGGTCTACTTTCTAGAAAAAAATATGAAGGCTTTAATTATTTTAAAACTTTTATAGACATATTTAAAAATGATAAAAACCTCTCCTTAATAACTATTCATAGAGATAATGGTGCAGAATTTGTAAATGATTATTTTGAAATTTTTTATACTAATAAAGGTATAGAACATAACTTTTTATATCTTGAAAGTCCCTAACAAATTGATGTTGTTGAAAGAAGAAATAATATTCTTCAATAAATAACAAGAACTATGGCGAGTGAATACTCAGTTACTAATAATTTTTGGGATGAAGTGGTTAGTACTACATGCTATACTATAAATAAAGTTTTAATTAGAATTTTTCTTAATAAAAATCCTTATGAGTTTTGTACAGGAATAAAACCAAAAGTTTCTTACTTCATAGTTTTTGGTTTCAACGTATTCATTATGAATACGAAAGACAACTTACATAAATTTTCACTCAAATCCGATGAAGGAATATTTTTAGGTTATTCGATGACTTATAAGGATTATAGAGTTTTTAATAAAAGTTCTTATACTGCTGAGGAAACAATACATGTTAAGTGTGATGAAACCGATCCTTTTATTTTCAAATAACCCCAACCAACATATTTTGATGTTACTTCTAAACTGATTTTCAACATTTGTTAGAATGTTCTTCTTATAAGTACATAACTCCAAAATTAGTTTCTCAAGTTATTCCTTAAGTAGATTTATTACCATATGTTGAAGAAAAAACTTTTGAAAACCCTATAAATCAGTTGTTTCTTTGGAATAATCCTTGTGAGATTATCATTGGTGATGTTGATCAACCAGTTAGAACTATAATTTTCTTAAGAAATAAAGTTTAACATATAGATTTCTTGTCCCAATTTGATCCTAAAAATCATGATGAGGATTTAGGTAATGAGGATTAGATTATACAATGAAATATGAACTCAATTAATTTTAAAGGAATAAATTCTAGAATTTAGTTGAATGACCTAAAGAAAATTCTTTAATTAGAGTAAAATGGGGTTTTCAGAACAAATGTGAAGAAAATGAAAAAATAGTTAGAAATAAATATATAATTCTTGGTAAGGTTTATAATAAACAAGAGGGAATAGATTATGAATAAACCTATGCTCTGGTAATAATACTTGAAGCTATTCGAACACTACTTGAATTTAGAGAATTATTTAATTCCAAAATTGTTCAAATGAAAGTGAAGTGTTATTTTCTTAATGGATATGTTTAGGAAGAAGTTTGTGTTTAACAAACACATATTTTTGAAGATAAAAAAATCCTAAACATATTTACAAACTTAAAAAATATTTATATGGACTTAAAGAATCCCCTAAATCATGGTATGATAGATTAACTAGATTTTTGTTACAAAACAATTTTGTTAAGGGGGATAAGGATCCAACTATTCTTATAAATAAAGTTAAAAAAATATTATGATTGTTCAAATTTATGTTAATGATATTATATTTAGATCAACTTGAAAATATTTAACAAATTCTTTTTTAGATCTTATGAAATCTGTGTTTGAAATGAGTATGATGGGTGAGTTAACATATTTTCTTGATTTTCAAATTTCTCAAAAACCAGAAGGAACTTTTATATCTCAACATAAGTATATAAAATATATTCTTAAGAAATTTGGATATGATAATACTAAGAGTATTAGTACTCCTATTGGTACCTATAATACCCTTGATCTTGATAAGTCTAGGTAACCAGTTGATCAAAAGAGTTTTAGATGTATGATTGGAAATTTACTTTACTTGACATAAATTAATCTAAATTTAATGTTTTTTGTATGATTATCTGTAAGATATCATGAAAATTCAAAATAATCCAATTTAAAAAATGTAAAATGATTTTTTTGTTATCTTAAAGGAACTATGGATTTAGGACTTTTCTATTCTTATGGAAATGTTTTTGATTTAAAAAGTTTTTTGGATGATAAATTTGGTGGTTATAGAATGGAGAGAAAAAGTACCTTAGGAACTTGTCATTTATTAGAAGATTATTTAGTTTATTAGTCATGTAAGAAACAACACTCAGAAGCATTTTCCACTACTGAAGCTAAATATGTGGAAACTGGAAGTTGTTATGCTCAAGTGTTGTGAATGTAACACACACTCATTGAGTATGACATGATTTTTACTAAAAATCAAATATTGTGTGATAATACTAGTGTCATTTAATTATGTATAAACTCATCACATCACTTTTATGATAGACACATAGATATGGGACACCATTTCCTATGGGATCACAAATTTAAAGGAGATAAAATTTTACAATTCATCGGAACACAAGATCAAATTGAATACATTTTTACAAAACCCATTACTTCTGATAGTTTTGAATATATCAAACAAAAGCAAGGAATGATCAATGTAAATTAATCATTCATATCTATTTCTTTCTGAGCTATCTCCTTACATTCTTATACTCTTTTTCATAAAGGGATTACACTTGTTATTGATTTTAATTTTTTTCCAATTTTTTTTTGTATTTTATTAAACTTTTAATGTTTTCCAAAAATATTGGTTTTTATAATTTTTTATCATATTCAAATCTTCAGGACAAAAAATTTTTTATTAATGTTTTGGAATCATAATCCCCAGACCGGTTTTTGAACTCTAAAAACCTTATAAAAATTTATGGACTCAAAGTTTTTGTAATGAGAAAATCATTATCAGTATTTATATAATAAAAATTTCATATTAAGTTTTCTATTTCTAAACTATCATAATTAGTCAAAAAACAAGTAGAATAGGTTATTCAATACTGATGAATCTTTTTAACTTTGAAATATACTCTTATTTAATTCTTAAAATTTTCAATATTTTCATTATGATAGTCTTTATAGTTATTTTTACTATTCTATTATTTTTATAATGATTTTGTTTTCAAAGTTTTTTTTAAAAAAATTTCTAATCAGAATCATTACTAATTCAATATGTGTTTTATAAAACTTCAAGAGTTCAAAATATTTTAAAAATTTATTTAAATGAATAAAAACTATAAGATCAGAAAGACTTTCAAGTAAACAATTAATTATCTTTATGAAATTTTAATTTTCATCTGATTTACAATATAAGTACCCCCATTTTAATGTCCTGGATTTTCCCAAGTATTATTTTAATATTATATGGGAATAATTTCGAGGCTAGGCTCTGAGACGGCGTGTAGTTCCGAGGCCCGGTGAGCCCGAAACAAATGTTTGAATTTAATTTAATAATTAAATAAAACACATGTGTGGTTTTCCTGAAAAATTAGAATAACTCATGAATGGGTGCTCGGATCAGAAATCTGAGGGCACCGTTGCATTCAGAATAGTGATATTACCTTAGGTGAGGCCTAACATCGGTCGGCGCAGGTCGGTGGTGAAATCTGGTTTTTGGACATAACCGTAATAAAATATTTAATTAAAATGTTTTATTAAATCTTATTATGAAAAATATCTTATCTTTTTAAATAGAGTTTTCACAAGGGATCAGGGTTACAATTCCCATAACCCAGAATTTCCCTGGAGGATCTGGAGTCTCTGGAGAAAACCTCCCAACGCGGCGACGACGTTCTTGACGAGTTTCGCTGGTGACGATGACGTGACGACCGGATCTTCGCCAACGAATGATGTGGAATCTAGGTGTGATGTTTGGTTTTGATTTCCTTCCCTGTTTTTGATTTCCACGATGAACACGGACTAATCCACGAATAGATTATCCCATGGATTGATCGTTCTTGCGGGACGAGTTTTTACGGGGATTTTGAGGTTTTTTTGGTTTTGATCTAACGACGACGAACTCGGATCATCACGAAAAACGATCGAGGTTCATCCCTCTTGTTCGATTTTTTTGATTCCTTCCTCGCGTTCTTCACGTGTGTTATTTGTTTTTCGTGGGATAAGAACAATGATCGATTACGCCTCCGATCTACGGATTAACGATCCGAAATTTTAGATCCGACACCGGGATGAACCAATGAAGCTATGTGATTAGACACTAAATGAGGCTAATATTCATTATTAATTTATAGAATATTCATCTTATTTATTATTAATAAACACCATTTTAGTTCATTTTACACTTTGAACATCATTTCACATTATGAGTGTAATTCCTTCTTAAAATGCACTATTATGTGCTACATTTTTTAACATCATTTAAAGTACCCAATGATCCATCTGATTTTAAGGAATATAATTATCCATATTTCAATTTTATATTTTGTGAAATTTATCTACACTTCAATATGAACATGTTTCATTCAGGGATCAATGGAGAATTCAAGGAAGAATATGGGGATATTTTGTGATGAAAGGAAATAATTCTGGAGAAGTCATATTGGACACCAACCCACTGATGCGAATGTGGGTCTCAACATACAAGCCCAATGAAGACCAAATTTTGTGGGAAGCTAGAAGATATGTAGAGTAAAAAATATTTATTCATGATCCAATGCTAATTCGGCCTCTATGGTGGTCATTAATGTTTCACAATTTGGAGATAAAATTATGGGCCAGATTCTGCGGTCTAGAAAAAATCCCACTAATATAATCATATCTCTGAATATAAAACTCTAAATGGGCCCAAATTTTACAGGCGATTAGGAGATATCCGGGGATCCATTTTCTTATTCTATGGAACACTCTTATTAGACCATATATAAGGTCTTCCAAGCGCGTATTTTTGGTGGATGAAAGCTGGCTGCCACCTTGGGTCAAGTGTGGAATAGTCCAAGTTTCAAAAGCTTTCCACCACCCTAGGCCTACCATAATCAAGTGGGATGCTTTTTACTTTTGGAGGATCAACCCAAGGTTTCCAAAATTACTATTTAAGGCAGTTGTGGTGGAAGAGTTTTTCATCTTTGGTGCTTTGTTCAAGTGTAATGTTATGCTGCGATTTTGTTGTCTCAAGTTTGTCTTTCACATGTAAGTTGTTCAATTCACTTTAGTTTCTTAATAAAAGTTCTTCTTATCCTATTATTTTTTTTTCTCCATGTCACTTTGATACCGTTTCCTCAAGGTGTGAATTTATTCACACCAAATCTTGTGAAATTATTCACACAACGGTGGAGTGATCATTTTATTTTTATTATTTTCTTTACTTCTCCATTTCCTCCCTCATGAGTCTACTTTCCGCTTCCATTGAAACCATAGAATCTATGGAGGGCTAACCCACTTATGTGTTGATCCAAGGGAGTAGAAATTGGATTATTTGGATGTTATTTATCACCCCATTAATCTATAATAACTTCTTTAATTGAGATTTTTATTTGATGATTTTTAAACTCCACCATCCTTGTTGAATTTAAGGCCACACACTTCATGTACTAATATGAACCTTTACCTTGAAGTGCTCAAAACTTTGATCCTTCAAGTTTATAGGTGATTAGTATTAAAGGGTGTAGTCATTAAACCAGTAAGTGATGATGTTGTTTTATCTTCTTAAATGAACCCATCTCAAATATAAGAAATTGAAATCATTGAAAAGGAAATACGTCTAATCCACCCCGAGCGATAACCTAGGATCAAATCATTATTTTAAATTGAATTCACCTAAATCTATTAGTTATCCTTTAAAACCATATAAAATCAACCCAATTTGGCCACTTCATAGCCAAAAACAATCCATAGAATGTACGTGTCTGTAGGTACTTATTAGGTCTCTGAGGATTCGATAACCCAAGCTAAACTACAAGGACCATTCTACCCTCATCTCTTGGGTAAATTTGAGCGAGAATCAAATTTTGGCGGCGTTTCTGGGGACCCAATTAATTTATTTAAACATCCATTCTATTATACCCCATTTCTTCATTTCTCATCCAAATTCTCTTATCTTTTCCCTTTCTCATTTTTTTTCTTTTGGTGTATGTCCGCCCACACCCGCGATCAATCAAACCATCTAGTTAGGGTGGATAGTCCTGGGGTTGGGGAGTCAAGTACACCAAGGGAACTCTTTCCATTAGATACTAATCTTCCTAATACTCCAGAGTCCAAAATTGATCCAATTTTAATGGAAGGTCTTCAAAGAAACCAACTCATAAACCCGGGTGGGAACCAAAATGGAAACCCAAATGAGGCAGCCCCAAACTTGGGGAATGCAATTGATCAAACCATGAATGACTACCTCACACCTTCCTAGACCAATGCCCCCTCGTGCATTAGACACAACTCCCTATGTGATGCCAACTACATCTTTAAACCCCATATCCTAAACCATCTTCCCACATTCCATGGAATGGAGTCCGAGATGCCCTACCTTCACATTAAGGAGTACAATGACATTGCAGAAACCATGTGTCCCCCACATCAACTAGAATCAGCTAAGATGAGGCTATTTCATTTTTCTTCAAAGGATAAATCTAAAAATTGTCTAAAAAATTTTATACCATCATCCATAAACTCTTGGGACCAACTACAAAGAGAATTATACCAAAAATACTTTCCCCACCACAAAACAATTGCACTTAAAAAGAGTATCCAATTTTTTTTTGAAAAAGAGGGAGAGTCATTCTATGAAACATGGGAGAGGTTCAAGGAGACTCTAAACATGGTTCCAAACCATAGTTTTTCTATTCCTGAACAAGTGAGAATTTTCTATGAAGGATTGGGTCCGGGGAACAAACAATTCATTGACATGATGTGTACTAAAACATTTAAAAACAAAGCCCCAAATGATGCTTACGAGTATCTAGAAAGCCTTTCTGAACAAAACCAAACATGGGTAACTTCACCTTATTCTGAAAAGCCACAAATAACTACTGGAATTGATACACTTAGAGAAGAGGAAAGCCTTAGGGATAAACTTGCAGCACTCTCTAGGAAGGTTGAAGAAATAGACCTTAGGAAAGTCTATGAAATCCAAACTCTAGACCTTGTTTGCACAATTTGTGACAAACATGACCATAATATAGACAACTGCCCAACCATTCCATCCATCAAGGACGTTCTTTTATGAGGACCCCCAGTGGAAGAAAATGCTTTGAACTTTCAAAAGCCTCAATACCAAAACAACTTCAACCCAAGGTATAATGACCACCCAGGCTTCCACTGGAAAGATAACCAACAACCTAGTCAACGACATGGACAAAATCCTTACCCCCATCAGAACTACCAAACCCATAACCATTTCCAAACCCAAAATATCCAATACCAATAGCCACCGATCCATTTTCAACAAACCATCCCACCTCCAAAATATCCCCCCGGGATAAACTAATCTTCTCAAGCACCAACCCAAACTGTTCCACAAATCCTACAAGAACAACTATGCAAACAAATGGAAAGGATGAACTCGGAAGTCTCTTCCCTTAAACAATAACTTAAAACCATCAAAACTGGAAAGTCACCCATGCCTACTCAGGTGGTGCCATCCTCAACTTCAAGGGGAGAGTCAAGTTGTACTCAAACAACTCATGAACAACTAAAGGCTGTGACTATTTTAAGAAGTGTGAAATCAATTAAGAAACCTGAACAACTAATTCAGAACCCACCTGAAGATTCAAACTTGGATGAAAATTAAAATGAACCAAATGATCAGACTAAAAAACACGATAACATTATCAAAGAAACAACTTTTCAACAAACAACCGCACAACCTGCACCATTTCCTCAACATATGAGGGGGAAAACCAAGCCTGAATTGAGTAAAACATTGAGGGAAATATTCTCACAAGTCAAGTTGAACATTCCCCTTCTCGATGCCATCCAAACCATACCTGCCTACTCAAAGTACCTTAAGGACTTGTGAACTTTTAAAAGAAAATTTTCACATAAAAACCAAGTCCTTTTGGCTGCTAATGTGAGTACCGACATTCAAGGGACCATTCCTTCTAAGTTGAAAGACCCGAGTTGCCCTTACATAAATGTTTAACTAGGAGAGAGAAAAGTTTTCAAGGCCTTATGTGACCTAGGTGCTAGTGTCAATCTCATTCCCTATGCTGTGTACTGCCAGTTAGGCATAGAAGAAATCCAACCCACATCTGTCACACTTCAACTTGCTGATCGTAGCATTAGGGTTCCAAAGGGGATTTTAAAGGACGTTCTGGTAAAGGTTGAAAACTTCATCTACCATACTGAATTCATTGTCCTTGACAACCATCCAAACTTAGGAAATAAGGAACAAACCCCAATTATCCTTGGTCGTCCCTTCCTTGCAATAATCAACTCGGTTATCCGAGTCTGAAATGGGAACATGACCATCACCTTTGTAAACATGAGTCTAGACTTGAACATCTATAATGAAAGCTCACAAATAGGGGATGATGAGGACATTCATGAAGTAAACATGATAGGAAGCATTGATAATGAATCCATAGAACATCAAGGAATATTTGATGAATGTTTAAGTCAGGATGATATTGATTTCCTTTGTTCATATGAAGGAAGTTTATCTCCTTGGATTGAATCATTTTCAAATTTCTCTTATGATGAAGTCTTATGTCCAACAATCAGTGAAACCTTTCAAGAAACCACTTTCATGGAGACCACTCCAACTTCCTTACCTAAATTTGATCAAGCCAATCTAGTAGCTGAAACTTCTACATGTGGGGAATCAATCCTATCTAAAACTTTAGGAAATAAAATTGATCTTGATCCAATGTCCCAATATTCTGTTGAAATTCTAAACCGACCTGATCTTAAATTGAAGGAACTTCCCGCTGCACACAAGTATGATTTCCTAGGGGACAATCAAACACATCCTATTGTCATTTATTCTTCTCTTTAAGACAATCATGAGAGGATGCTTCTAGATGTACTTAGGAAACATAAGAAAGCCATTGGTTGGACCCTGTATGATATTCCCGGGATTATCCAACTTATTGGGACTCATAGGATTGTTCTGGAATCTGATTAAAAGCCATGTCATCAACCTCAACGGCGACTCAATTCTAATCTCATGGAGGTAGTAAGGAAGGAACTTCTGAAATTGTTAAAAGCTGGTATCATATATCCCATAGCTGAGAGTGAATGGGTGAGCCCAATCCAAGTGGTTCCAAAAAAGGATGGAATCACAGTGATAACCAATGAGGATGGAGAGAGTCTTCCAACAAGGGTGAGTAGTGGATGGAGGGTCCTCATTGACTATAGGAAGCTAAACTCATTCACCAATAAGGACCATTTCCCCTTACCATTCATTGACCAAGTCCTTGAGAGAGTGGAATGTCATGCCTTCTACTATTTCTTAGATGGGTACTCAGGGTATAATCAAATTGAGGTCTCCCTAGAGGATCAAGGGAAGACTATATTCACATGTCCATTTAGAACCTTTGATTTCAAACATATGCCCTTTTGGTTATGCAATGCCCCTGGAACCTTCCAGTGGTGCATGATGGGAATCTTCTCAGACATGGTAGGGGATATTCTAGAGGTCTTCATGGATGACTTCTATGTGTTTGGGGATATATTTGAGGGATTTCAGAAGAATGTGGAGAGAGTCTTGTCAAGATTTGATGAAAAAAATCTGGTCCTAAACTGGAAAAAATGCAATTTCATGGTTAAAGAGGGAATAGTTTTAGGCCATCTGGTCTCAGTTAGGGGGATTAAAGTTGATAAAGTCAAGTTTCACATCATTCGTCACCTTCCATCACCCAAAACTATCAAGGAAGTGAGGTATTTTCTAGGAAATGCTGGTTTCTATAGAATATTCATCAAGGAATTTAGTTCAATCTCCCATACCCTTTGTTCTCTCCTAGTAAAGGATGCTCCATTTGTTTGGACCGAAAGCTGTGAGGGTTCATTATCAACCCTCAAATCCTCTCTCACCTCTCCTCCCATTATGAAATCTCCAAATTGGAACCTTCCTTTCGAACTTATGTGTGATTCCAGTGACTTTTCTGTAGGAGCTGTGTTAGGAAAACATTGTGATAAAACTCCTTATGTGATTGTTTATGCAAGCAAATCATTAAATTATTCCCAAATCAACTACACCACTACTGAAAAGGAGTTACTTTATATTGTGTTTTCTTTAGATAAGTTTAGGTCCTACCTCTTAGGATCCCCCATCAATGTGTTCACTGACCATTATGCACTAAAATACCTCTTCCAAAAACAAGATGCTAAGGATAGACTGATTAGGTGGGTCCTTATCTTGCAAGAATTTGACCTCACAATAAAAGATAAAAAGGGAATTTAAAATGTTATAGCTGATCACCTCTCTAGGATGTAATTCAAAGACAACTCAAATCACCTTTCTGTGTCTGATTAATTTCCTGATGAAAACCTATACTCTGTGAGGGACTGCCCTTGGTATGCCGACATAGCCAATTTCTTAGTTACAGGAGTCATCCCAAAATTCTTAGGGACTCAAGCTTGAAAGAAATTTCTTTCTGATGTTAGAAACTTTGTGTTTGATGATCCATACCTCTATAAGTACTGCCCTGACCAAGTCATTAGGAGGTGTGTTCCAGAATCTGAACAAGAGTCCATCCTTAAATTATGTCATAGTGAGGCATGTGGAGGTCACTTTTCCTCTAAGAAAACATCTGCTAAGATTCTTCAATGTGGTCTCTTCTGGCCCACCTTCTCAAGGAACTCCTACACATTTTTTCAAAGCTGTCCTAGGTGTCAACAAGTAGGGTCCATCACAAAAATGAATCAAATGCCACTCACTCCCATCTTAGTGGTTGAAATATTTGACTTTTGGGGAATTGATTTCATGGATCCCTTCCCAAACTCTAGGGGAAATCTTTACATTATCTTAATTATCGATCATGTCTCTAAATGGGTAGAGGCCATTCCTAAAAAATCCAATGATCATCAAATTATGATTAGATTTATCAAGGAAAATATCTTCTCTAGATTTGGAATTCCTAGGGCTATCATTAGTGATCGTGGAACTCATTTTTTCAATTGTCCATTCTCATCACTCATGGAAAAATATGGAATTTCTCAAAAAGTGTCCACTGCTTACCACCCACAGACCAATGGTCAAGCTGAGTTAGCCAATCGTGAAATCAAACAAATTCTTGAGAAAACTGTCAATCCTTCTAGGAAAGATTGGTCCGAGAAACTCTTGGATGATCTTTGGGCATATCGTAAAACATACAAAACCATCCTAGGAATTTCAACATATAGGTTGGTTTATGGAAAATCATTCCATTTACCTGTTGAAATTGAGCATAAGGCCTTTTGTGCAATTAAGAAAATGGATTATGACCTCTCATTGGCCGGAACAAAAAGGAAATTAGATCTCAATGAACTGTAGGAACTAAGGATGGAGGCTTATGAAAATTCAAGGATCAATAAATATAGAGTTCAAGCCTACCAATCTAGGAATATCAAGGTAAAACATTTTGAAATGGGAAAACTTGTGCTCTTGTATAGTTCAAAACTTCATTTACACCTGGGAAAGTTAAGGTCTAGATGGTTAGGTCCTTTCGTAGTTCATCATGTATACCCCCATAAAGCAGTAGAGATTCAAGATCCCACAAGTGGTTAAATTTTTGAGGTCAATGGTCAAAGGTTAAAACCATTCATTAAATCATTCAATAAACATAAAATAGAGGTTGAGTTAACTGAGCCAACCTATGAACCAGGAAAAAATTGATAGATTTAGGATCCATGTCAGGTTAGCAATATTAAACAAAGCGCTTCATGGGAGGCAACCCATGGTTTTTAAGTTTCATATCATTTTGTTGTTTTAATAAAATTTATATTTTAATTAATCATTTTTATATTTAAAAAAAATATACTGTTGACCTGTTCTTCTATTATGATTATGTATGGGTATGAAAGAGGAGCACCATATTCATCTGTGTCACATGGTGTGATCCTTGAGTAATGCCTTACCCAGAAATTTTAAAAAGAAGACAATGTATCATCAGTTTGTTTTATTTTAATGTTTTTATAGGTTAAAATAAAAATACCAAAAAAATAAATAATAATAATATAATAATAATAATAAGGGACACATCGTGGGTTGTGGGTCAAACCCCATCACAACCGGCGAAGCCGCGAGGATTCGAACCCGGGACCGAAGGGAGACAGGGGTGCGCACCTACCACTGACCTACTGCTTTTTGTGCTTCCTTATTCTATAATTTTTATATATATACTTATATTTTACTTTCTTTATTATATATATATATTTTTGTGTTTTGTTTTGTTTGTTTTGTTTTTCCTTTTTCTACTAGGGAACTCTGCAAGTGACATGGAGATCAAGGGACTAAATTGGAGCAACAAGAACTTCAACTTCAACTACCAGGTGACTTCATTCCACGATCCTCATATTTCAATTTCCTTTTCAAAATTCCCTTATCTGCCTCTACCCCTTCTAAATTTTCATTTCTTCAAACATCGGGGACAATGTTATTTTAAGTTGGGGGGGAGATAAAATAAAAAATGCTTTTGTGTCACAAAAAAAAGAATGATTTGAAAAAAAAAGTGTAAATGGAAGGAAAAATTCCTTTAACTTTGAACATGCTAATACAACTTGCCCACTTTAAAACTGAATATCAAATAATTTAGCATGATCTGATTTCTATTTTAATCCTTTTATAATTTCATGAGCATAGATTTTGGAAAGTGTGGCTGTCCAATGTGATATTTCATCATTTATATTTTCATCCAAATAAAAAAAAGATCACAATGCACGTCCTTTGGATAGTGGGGTATTAGTTTGAGTTCATGGGGTCCCTCAAATAAATATCATAGGTTTGGTGATCATTTTAGTTTTAATATGATTATTCAAATTTTTTTTTAAAAAACAATAAATTTGCGCGTAGAGCAATGAAATGACGTAATGCGTGACTTTCGACACTTAGGGATCGTGACTCCATAGTTTTCTGGAACAGAGTTAGTAATTTTATCTCTATTTTTGGTAATTTGAATTTGTTTTTTACTGAGTTAACTCAAGATGATTCCCGAGTATGTGGGCTTCACTTGGTGCCCTACAGTCTTTGAGCCTGGGAGTCATCGGAAAAGTCTCGCTATAGGGGTTGACTCTTTTGAGTGCAATTTCAATTACCATGGAAAAATTGAAAAATTGAAAAAACAAAAAAATAATACAATAATTTTTTTTGAATACTCATCTTAATATTGAATGTTATTCCACCTAGCGTTTCCGTCATTTCCCCCTTGAATAAAGATGAACCCCCCATGTCTATTGTGATGCACAACAGATCCTCATACTTAATTGATATTGGATGAAATATGGTAATGAATTTGAACAAAGGAATGGGATTGAGATTTGGATCTGCTTATGAAACAATCTTGTATTAAAATATTTTGATGGGTTTCATGATTTTTTTGGTATAAGGGTTTTTGGTGATCATTGTGTATTAAAATGTTTTTAGAAAAGGGAATTCGAATTTCATATTGTCGAGATACATTTTGCTCGGGACTATCAAAACTCAAGTTGGGGGGTGTGATTATCCACTAAATGAGGCTAATATTCATTGTTAATTTATATAATATTCATGTTATTTATTATTCATAAACACAATTTTAGTGCATTTTACACTTTTAACATCATTTCACATTATGATTGTAATTCCTTCTTAAAATGCACTATTATGTGGTACATTTTTGAACATCATTTAAAGTACCCAATGATTCATCTGATTTTAAGGAATGTAATTATCAATATTTCAATTTTATTTTTTGTGAAATTTATCTACACTTCAATATGAACATGTTTCATTCAGGTATTAATGGAGAAATCATGGAAGAAGATGGGGATATTTTGTGATGAAAGGAAACAATTCTGGAGAAGTCATATTGGACACCAGCCCACTGATGCGAATTTGGGGCTCAACATACAGGCCCAATGAATCCAAAATTTCGTGGGAAGCTAGAAGACATGTAGAGTAACAAATCTTCCTTCAGGATCCAATGCTAATTCGGCCTCTATTGTGGTCATTAAGGTTTCCAAATTTGGAGATAAAATTATGGGCCAGATTCTACGGCCCAGAAAAACAGCCCAGTAATATAATCATATATCTGAATATAAAACTCTAAATGGGCCCAAATTTTACAGGAGGTTAGGATATATCCGGGGATACATTTTCTTCTAGTATGTACTACTCTGATTTGGCCATCTATAAGGTCTTCCAAGCACATCTGTTCGGTGGATGAAAGCTGGATGCCACCTCGGGTCAAGTGTGGAAAAGTCCAAGTTCCACAAGCTTTCCACCACCCTAGGCCTACCATAATCAAGTGGGATGCTTTGTACTGTTGGAGGATCGACCCAAGGTTTCCAAAATTTCTATTTAATGTAGTGGTGGTGGAAGAGGTTTTCATATTTGGTGCTTTGTTCAAGTGTAATGTTATGCTGCGATTTTGTTGTCTCAAGTTTGTCTTTCACATGTAAGTTGTTCAATTCACTTTAGTTTCTTAATAAAAGTTCTTCTTATCCTCTTATTATATTGTTCTCCATCTCACTTTGATACCGTTTCCTCAAGGTGTGAATTTATTCACACCAAATCTTGTGAAATTATTCACACAACGGTGGAGTGATCATTTTATTTTTATTGTTTTCTTTACTTCTCTATTTCCTCCCTCATGAGTCTAGTTTCCGCTTCCATTGAAACCATAGAATCTATGGAGGGATAAAAATCTTATGGATTGATCCAAGGGCGTATAAAGGGGATGGTTTGGATGTTATTTATCACCCCATTAATGTATAATCACTTCTTTAATTGATATTTTTATTTGATGATTTTTAAACTCCATCGTCCTTGTTGAATTTAAGGCCACACACTTCATGCGCTAATATGAACCTTTACCATGAAGTGCTCAAAAATTTGATCATTCAAGTGTATAGGTGATTAGTATTAAAGGGTTTAGGAATTAAACCAGTAAGTGATGATGTTGTTTTATCTTCTTAAATGAACCCATCTCAAATATAAGAAATTGAAATCATTGAAAAGGAAATACGTCTAATCCACCCCGAGCGATAACCTAGGATCAACTCATTATTTTAAATTGAATTCACTTAAATATGTTAGTTGTCATTTAAACCCATATAAAATCAACCCAAGTTGGCCTATTCATAGCCAAAAAAAATCCATAGAATGTACGTGTCTCTAGGTACTTCTTAGGTCTCCGAGGATTCGATAACCCAAGCTAAACTACAAGGACCATTCTGCCTTCATCTCTTGGGTAAATTTGAGTGAGAATAAAATTTTGGTGCCGTTATCGGGGAACCAATTAAGTTATCTAAACATCCATTCAATTCTCCCCCATTTGTTCTTTTCTCATCCAAATTCTCTTATCTTCTCCCTTTCTCGTTTTTTTTCTTTTGGCGCATGTCCGCCTACACCCACGATCAATCAAACCGTCTAGTTAGGGTGGATAGTCCTGGGGTTAGGGAGTCAAGTACACCAAGGGAACTCTTTCCATTAGATCCTAATCTTCCTAATACTCTAGATTCCAAAATTGAGCCAATTTCAATGGAATGTCTTCAAAGAAACCAACTCATAAACCAGGGTGGGAACCAAAATGGAAACCCAAATGAGGCAGCCCCAAACTTGGGGAATGCAATTGATCAAACCATGAATGAATACCTGACACCTTCCTAGACCAATTCCCCATCATACATTAGACACAACTCCCTAGGTGATCCAAACTACATCTTTAAACCCCATTTCCTAAACCATCCTTCCACATTCCATGGAATGGAGTCTGAGATGCCCTACCTTCACATTAAGGAGTTCAATGACATTGTAGAAATCATGTGTCCCCCACATCAACTAGAATCAGCTAAGATGAGGCTATTTCCTTTTTATTCAAAGAATAAAGCTAAAAATTGGCTAAACAATTTGAGACCATCATCCATCAACTATTGGGACCAAATACACAGAGAATTCTACAAAAAATACATTCCCTACCACAAAACAATTACACTTAAAAAGAGTATTCAAAACTTTTTTGAAAAAGAGGGAGAGTAATTATATGAAACATGGGGGAGGTTCAAGGAGACTCTAAACATGGTTCCACACCATGGTTTTTCTATTCATGAACAAGTGATAATTTTCTATGAAGGGTTGGGTCCAGGGAACAAACAATTCATTGACATGATGTGTAGTGGAACCTTTAAAAACAAAGCCCCAAATGATGCTTACGAGTATCTAGAAAGCCTTTCTGAACAAAACCAAACATGGGGAACTTCACCTTATTCTTAAAAGCCACAAATAACTACTGGAATTCATACACTTAGAGAAGAGGAAATCCTTAGGGATAAACTTGCAGCACTCTCTAGGAAGGTTGAAGAAATAGACCTTAGGAAAGTCCATGAAATCCAAACTGTAGACCTTTTTTGCACAATTTGTGACAAACATGACCATAAGACAGAAAACTGCCCAAACATTCCATCCATAAAGGATGTTCTTTTAGGAGGACCTCCAGTGGAAGTAAATGCTTTAAACTTTCAAAAGCCTCAATACCAAAACAACTTCAACCCAAGGTATAATGACCACCCAGGCTTCTGCTGGAAAGATAACCAACAACCTAGTCAACCACAGGGACGAAATCCTTACCCCCATCAGAACTACCAAAACCATAACCAGTTCCAAACCAAACCTATCCAATACCAACAACCACCAATCCATTTTCAACAAACCATCCCACCTTCAAAATATCCCCCTCGAGATAAACCAATCTTCTCAAGCACCAACCCAAACTGTTCCACAAAGCCTACAAGAACAACTGTGCAAACAAATGGAAAGGATGAACTCAGAAGTCTCTTCCATTAAACAAGAACTTCAAACCATCAAAACTGGAAAGGCACCCATGCCTACTTAGGTGGTTCCATCCTTAACTTCAAGGGGAGAGTCAAGTTATACTCAAACAACTCATGAAAAACTAAAGGCTGTGACTATTTTAAGAAGTGGGAAATCAATTGAGAAACCTGAACAACTAATTCAGAACCCACCTGAAGATTCAAACTTGGATGAAAATTAAAATGAATCAAATTATCAAACTGAAAAACACGATAAAATTATCAAAGAAACAACTCTTCAACAAAGAATCCCACAACCTGCACCATTTCATCAACGCATGAGGGGGAAAACCAAGCCTGAATTGAGTGAAAAATTGAGGTAAATCTTCTGACAATTCAAGTTGAACATTCCCCTTCTCGATGAAATCCAAACCATACCTTCCTACTCAAAGTACCTTAAGGACTTGTGCACTTTTAAAAGAAAATTTTCTCATAAAGACCAAGTCCTTTTGGCTGCTAATGTGAGTACCACCATTCAAGGGACCATTCCTCCTAAGTTGAAAGATCCAGGTTTCCCTTACATCAATGTTGAACTAGGAGAGAGCAATTTTGTCAAGGTCTTGTGTGACTTAGGTTCTAGTGTCAATCTCATTCCCTATGTTGTGTACTGCCAGTTAGGCCTAGAATAACTCCAACCCACACCTGTCACACTTCAACTTGCTGATCATAGCATTAGGGTTCCAAAGGGGATTTTAAAGGACATTCTGGTAAAGGTTGAAAACTTCCTCTACCCTGCTGACTTCATTGTCCTTGACAACCATCCAAATTTAGGAAATAAGGAACAAACCCAAATTATCCTTGGTCATCCCTTCCTTACAACAATCAACTCTATTATCTGAGTCTGAAATGGGAACATGACCATCACCTTTGGAAACATGAGTCTAGACTTGAACATCTATATTGCAAGATCAGAAATAGGGGACGACGAGGACATTAATGAAGTAAACATGATAGGAAGCATTGATAATGAATCCATAGAACATCAAGGAATATTTGATGAATGTTTAAGTCAGGATGAGATTGATTTCCTTTGTTCATATGAAGGAAGTTTATCTCCTTGACTTGAATCATTTTCAAATTGATCTTATGATGAAGTCTTAGGTCCAAAAATTAGTGAAACCTTTCAAGAAACCACTTTCATGGAGACCACTCCAACTTCCTTCCCTAAATCTGATGAAGATAATCTAGTAGCTGAAACTTCTACATGTGTGGAATCAATACTATCTAAAACTTTAGGAAATAAAATTGATCTTGATCCAATGTCCCAATCTTCTATTGAAATTCTAAACCGACCTGTGCTTGAATTGAAGGAACTTCCCGCTACACTCAAGTATGCTTTCCTAGGGGACAATCAAACACATTCTATTGTAATTTATTCTTATCTTGAATCCAATACTGATAGTATGCTTCTAGATGTCCTTAGAAAACATAATAAATCCATTGGTTGGACCATGTATGATATTCCCAAGATTAGACAACTTATTGGGACTCATAGGATTGTTCTGGAATCTGATTCAAAGCTATGTCGTCAACCTCAACGGCGACTCAATCCTAATCTCATGGAGGTAGTAAGGAAGGAACTTCTAAAATTGTTAAAAGCTGGTATCATATATCCCATATCTGAGAGTGAATGGGTGAGCCCAATCCAAGTGGTTCCAAAAAAGGATGGAATCACAGTGATAACCAATGAGGATGGAGAGATTCTTCCAACAAGGGTGAGTAGTGGATGGAGGGTCTGCATTGACTATATGAAGCTAAACTCATTCACCAAGAAGGACCATTTCCCCTTACCATTCATTGACCAAGTCCTTGAGAGATTGGAAGGTCATGCCTTCTACTATTTCTTAGATGGGTACTCAGGGTATAATCAAATTGAGGTCTCCCTAGAGGATCAAGGGAAGACTACATTCACATGTCTATTCAGAACCTTTGCTTTCAAACGTATGCCCTTCGGGTTATGCAATTCCCCTGGAACCTTCCAGCGGTGCATGATGGGAATATTCTCAGACATGGTAGGGGATTTTATAGAGGTCTTCAGGGATGACTTCTCTATGTTTGGGGATACATTTGATGGATGTCTGCAGAATGTGGAGAGAGTCTTGTCAAGATGTGAAGAAAAAAATCTGGTCCTAAACTGGGAAAAATGCCATTTTATGGTTAAAGAGGGACTAGTTATAGGCCATCTGGTCTATGGTTGGGGGATTGAAGTTGATAAAGCCAAGGTTGACATCATTCGTCACCTTCCATCACCCAAAACTATCAAGGAAGTGAGGTATTTCTGAGGAAATGCTGGTTTCTATAGAATATTCATCAAGGACTTTAGTTCAATCTCCCGTCCCCTTTGTGTTCTCATAGTAAAGGATGCTCCATTTGTTTGGACCGAAAGATGTGAGGGTTCATTCTCAACCCTCAAATACTCTCTCACCTATCCTCCCATTATGAAATATCTAAATTGGAACCTTTCTTTCAAACTTATGTGTGATGGTAGTGAATTTGCTGTAGAATCTGTGTTTGGACAACGCTGTGATAAAACTCCTTATTTCATTGCTTATGCAAGAAAATAATTAAATGATTTCCAAATCAACTAAACCACTACTGAAAAGGAGTTACTTTCTATTTTGTTTTCTTTATAGAAGTTTAGGTACTACCTCTTAGGATCCCCCATCACTGTGTTCACTGACCATTCTACCCTAAAATACCTCTTCAAAAAACAAGATGCTAAGGATAGACTGATTAGGTGGGTCCTTCTCTTGCAAGAATTTTACCTCACAATCAAAGATAAAAAGGGCGTTGAAAATGTTGTAGCTGATCACCTCTCTAGGATGGAATTCAAAGACAACTCAAATCACCTTTCTGTGTCTGATTCATTTCCTGATGAACACCTATACTCTGTGAGTGACTGCCCTTGGTATGCTGACATAGACAATTTCTTAGTTACAGGAGTCATCCCAAAATTCGTAGGGACTCAAGATCGAAGGAAATTCCTTTTTGATGTTAGAAACTATGTGTTTGATGATCCATACCTCTATAATTTCTGCCCTGACCAAGTCATTAGGAGGTGTGTTCCAGAATCTGAACAAGAGTCCATCCTTAAATTTTGTCATAATGAGGCATGTGGAGGTCACTTTTCCTCTAAGAAAAAATCTGCTAAGATTCTTCAATGTGGTCTCTTTTGGCCCACCCTATCAAGGAACTCCTACACATTTTGTCAAAGTTATCCTAGGTTTCAACAAGTAGGGTCCATCACAAAAAGAATCAAATGCCACTCACTCCCATCTTAGTGGGACTATTGGGGAATTGATTTCATGGGTCACTTCCCAAACTCTATGGGAAATCTTTACATTCTCTTAGCTATCTATTATGTCTCTAAATGGGTAGAGGCCATTCCTAAAAAATCCAATGATCATCAAAATGTGATTAGATTTCTCAAGGAAAACATCTTCTCTAGATTTGGAATTCCTAGGGCTATCATTAGTGATCGTGGAACTCATTTTTTCAATCATCCATTCTCATCAATCAAGGAAAAATATGGAATTTCTCACAAAGTGTCCACTACTTACCACCCACAGGCCAATGGTCAAGCTGAGTTAGCCAATCGTGAAATCAAACAAATTCTTGAGAAAACTGTCAATTATTCTAGGAAAGATTGGTCCGAGAAACTCTTGGATGCTCTTTGGGCATATCGTACAGCATAAAAACCATCCTAGGAATGTCACCATATATGATGGTTTATGGAAAATCATGCCATTTACCTGTTGAAATTGAGCATAAGGCCTTTTGGGCAATTAAGAAAATGGATTATGACCTCTCATTGGCCGGAACAAAAAGGAAATTAGATCTCAATGAACTGGAGGAACTAAGGATGGAGGCTTATAAAAATTCAAGGATCAATAAAGCTAGAGTTCAATCCTACCAATCTAGGAATATCAAGGTCAAACATTTTGAACCAGGAAAACTTGTTCTCTTGTTTAGTTCAAAACTTCATTTACACCCAGGAAAGTTAAGGTCTAGATGGTCAGGTCCTTTCGTAGTTCATCATGTATACCCCCATAGAGCAGTAGAGATTCAAGATCCCACAAGTGGTTAAATTTTCAAGGTTAATGGTCAAAGGTTAAAACCATTCATTGAATCATTCAATAAATAGGAAATAGAGGTTGAGTTAACTGAGCCAACCTATGAACCAGGAAAATATTGATAGATTTAGGATCCATGTCGGGCTAGCAACATTAAACAAAGTGCAGCATGGGAGGAAACCTATGGTTTTCAAGTTTCATATCATTTTGTTGTTTTAATAAAATTTATATTTTAATTAATCATTTTTATATTTAAAAAAAATAGTCTGTTGACCTGTTCTTCTATTATGAGTATGGATTGGTATGAAAGGGGAGCACCATATTCATCTGTGTCACGTGGTGTGATCTTTGAGTAATTCTTTACCCAGAAATTTAAAAAAAAAGACAATGTATAATCAGTTTGTTTTATTTTAATGTTTTTATAGGTTAAAATAAAAATAAAAAATAAATAAATAAATAATAATATAATAATAATAATAAAAAGGGACACATCGTGGGTCATGGGTCAAACCCCATCACAACTGGTGAAGCTGAGAGGATTCAAACCCAGGATCGAAGGGAGACAAGGGCGCATGCTTACCAGTGACCTATTGCTTTTTGTGATTCCTTATTCTATAATTTTTATATATATACTTATATTTTACTTAATTTATTATATATATATATATTGTTGTGTTTTTTTTTGTTTGTTTTGTTTTTCCTTTTTCTACTAGGGAACTCTGCAAGTGACATGGAGATCAAGGGACTAAATTGGAGCAACAAGAACTTCAACTTCAACCACCAGGTGACTTCATTCCATGATCCTCATATTTCAATTTCCTTTTCAAAATTCCCTTATCTGCCTCTACTCCTTCTAAATTTTCATTTCTTCAAACACTGGGGACAGTGTTATTTTAAGTTGGGGGGGAGATAAAATAAAAAATGCTTTTGTGTCACAAAAAAAAAGAATGATTTGAAAAAAAATGTGTAAATTGAAGGAAAAATTCCTTTAACTTTGAACATGGTAATACACATTGCACACTTTGAAACTGAATATCAAATAATTTAGCATGCCATGATTCTGATTTTAATCTTTGTATAATTTCATGAGCATAGATTTTGGAAAGTGTGGCTGTCCAATGTGATATTTCATTGTTTATATTTTCATCCAAATAAAAAAAAGATCACAATGCACATCCTTTGGATATTGGGGTATTAGTTCGAGTTCATGGGGTCCCCCAAATAAATATCATAGGTTTGGTTATCATTTTAGTTTTAATATGAGTATTCAATTTTTTTAAAAAAAAACAATAAATTTGCGCGTAGAGCAATGAAATGACCTAATACGTGGCTTTCGGCACTTGGGAATCGTGACTCCATAATTGTCTAGCCCAGAGTTAGTAATTTTATCTCTATTTTTGGTAATTTAAATTTGTTTTTGACTGAGTTAACTCAAGATGATGCTTGAGTATGTGGGCTTCACTTGGTGCCCTAAGGTCTTTGAGCCTGGGAGTCATCGGCAAAGTCTCGCTATAGGGGTTGACTCTTTTGAGTGCAATTTCAATTACCATGGAAAAATTGCAAAAATAAAAAAAACAATACAATAAAAAAAAATTGAATACACATCTTAATATTGAAATGTTATTCCACCTAGCGCTTCCGTTATTTCCCCCTTGAATAAAGATGAACCGCTATGTCTATTGTGATGCACAACACATCCTCATACTTAATTGATATTGGATGAAATATGACAATGAATTTGAACAAAGGAATGGATTTGGGATTGAGATCTGCTTATGAAACAATATTGTATTAAAATATTTTGATGGGTTTCATGATTTTTTTGGTATAAGGGTTTCTAGTGATCATTGTGTATTAAATTTGTTTTGGAAAAGGGAATTCAAATTTCATATTGTCGAGATACATTTTTCTCGGGACTAGCAAAACTCAAGTTGGAGGGTGTGATTAGCCACTAAATGAGGCTAATATTCATGGTTAATTTATATAATATTCATGTTCTTTATTATTAATAAACACCATTTTAGTGCATTTTACACTTTGAACATCATTTCACATTATGATTGTAATTCTTTCTTAAAATGCACTATTATGTGGTACATTTTTTAACATCATTTAAAGTACCTAATGATTTATCTGATTTTAAGGAATTTAATTATCCATATTTCAATTTTATATTTTTTAAAATTTATCTAAACTTCAATATGAACATGTTTCATTCATGGATCAATGGAGAATTCATGGAAGAAGATGGGGATATTTTGTGATGAAAGGAAACAATTCTGGAGAAGTCATATTGGACACCATCCCACTGATGCAAATGTGGGGCTCAACATACAGGCCCAATGAATCCCAAATTTCGTGGGATGATATAAGACATGTAGATTAACAAATAGTTATTCAGTAGTCAATGCTAATTAGGCTTCTATGGTGGTCATTAAGGTGGCCCAATTTGGAGATAAAATTATGGGTCAGATTCCATGGCCCAGAAAAACAGCCCACTAATATAATCATATCTCCGAATATAAAACTATAAATGAGACCATATTTTATAGGAGGTTAGGAGATATCCGGGAATTTGTTTTCTTCTTCTATGTCCCACTCTGATTCGGCCATCTAGAAGGTCTTCCAAGCATGTCTATTCGGTGGATGAAAGCTGGCTTCCACCTCGGGTCAAGTGTGGAAAAGTCCAAGTTCCACAAGCTTTCCACCACTCTAGGCCTACCATAATCAAGTGGGATGCTTTGTACTATTGGAGGCTCGACCCAAGGTTTCCAAAATTTATATTTAAGGCAGTGGTGGTGGAAGAGTTTTTCATCTTTGGTGCTTTGTTCAAGTGTAATGTTATGCTGCGATTTTGTTGTCTCAAGTTTGTATTTCACATGTAATTTGTTCAATTCACTTTAGTTTCTTAATAAAAGTTCTTCTTATCCTCTTATTCTGTTGTTCTCCATCTCATTTTGATACTGTTTACTCAAGGTGTGAATTTATTCACACCAAATCTTGTGAAATTATTCACACAACAGTGGAGTGATCATTTTATTTTTATTGTTTTCTTTACTTCTCCATTTCCTCCCTCATGAGTCTACTTTCCACTTCCATTGAAACCATAGAATCTATGGATGGATAACCCACTTATGGGTTGATCCAAGGGAGTAGCAAGGAGCTAGTTTGGATGTTATTTATCACCCCATTAATGTATAATCACTTCTTTAATTGAGATTTTTATTTGATGATTTTTAAACTCCATCGTCCTTGTTGAATTTAAGGCCACACACTTCATGTGCTAATACGAACCTTTACCTTGAAGTGCTCAAAACTTTGATCCTTCAAGTGTATAGGTGATTAGTATTAAAGGGTGTAGGCATTAAACCAATAAGTGTTGATGTTGTTTTATCTTCTTAAATTAACCCATATCAAATATAAGAAATTGAAATCATTGAAAAGGAAATACATCTAATCCACCCCGAGAGATAACCTAGGATAAACTCATTATTTTAAATCGAATTCACTTAAATATGCTATTTATCCTTTAAACCCATATAAAATCAACCCAAGTTGGCCACTTCATATCCAAAAACAATCCATAGAATGTACGTGTCTGTAGGTACTTCTTAGGTCTCTGAGGATTCAGAAACCCAAGCTAAACTACAAGGACCATTCTACCTTCATCTCTTGGGTAAATTTGAGTGAGAATCACTATGATTGTGACGAAAGTGGACAGATCTAAGCGATTCAGGAGAAATCTATCTTTGAGCGTATTTCCATTGGAAGATCATATGTTGTTCATCGAGCCGATTCAAGGCCCAAAACCCTCGGATTTGGCATCATGACGTCGAGGTGACCCTTGATCTTGAGTTTCGCAGAAAACGGACCTGAGAAACGTGATCCGGAAGATCGGCCGAAGCGCGAGGAAGAAGACGGAGTTTTTTAGAAATTTCTTGACTACACGCCATGTAGTATGGGCTACATGGCGTGTGTTTGTCGGTGAACCACCTGGCGTGTACTCCCGGATTACATGGACACGGGTTAGGTACACGGCCAAGGACACAACATGTATAGCCTTCCCCAGCCAGACCTGACCAGATACACAGGATACCCTGTGTACTGGTAGACGGGCAGGAGACACAGACACAGGTTAGGTACACAGCCAAGGACACTGCATGTATACCCTCCCCCGGCCAGACCCGGCCAGATACACGGGATACCCCGTGTACTGGTACACGGGTAGGCGACACGGACACAGACAAAGACTGTGTACGGGCACATGGCCAGTGTACACGGGGTGAGCCCCAGGTGCTCGGACACGGCGTGTGTTTCTTCTACACACCGTGTAGTTACTTTCTATCTGACAAACCAAATGACATGGTCCGTTTACACGGGCAGTACCCGGAGTCAGGAACATGGTGTGTACTTTTTCTACACACCGTGTAGTTGAGTTTTACACAGCTTGAACGAACGACACGGTCCATTTACACAGGCAGTACCCGGGGTCAAGGAACACGACGTGTAACCATACTTCACGCCGTGTAACCAATCTTACATGTATTGATCCAGTTGCCTTCTGTGACTTGGGCTAGTTTCCTTAGGGTTCGTCCCCTTGGTCTTTCTTCTGGAGGTTTTCGGTATCATTTCCTACATACAGGAGTATGATCCCTTTAGCAAGACTTCCTAAATAGAGTTGTTGGAATCCCCTCTATGAGGCTAGATCCGGATCCTCTATTCATTCTTAGAACCCTAGGTAGAGTTATTGGTATCGACATGACCACCTTCACCCAGTCGCCGATCCTCTATTTAGCAGATTAGCTCAGACTGAGTTGTCGGAATCACCCCATGACTTGGCTGTGATCTTCATCTGAGCATCATGTTCACAAAGTACTTGTGGAGTGTGTTCTCCCGGAATGAGTACTTCAAATCTCACTCTTCAGACCTAGGAGTGTGTTCTCCCAGTTACGTGCTTAGTGGAATCTTTGAGCTGGATCCTAGTGGTGGTATTTGTGATAGTCGATCTTCCATGAGTATATCTGGATATTCTTGTTTTATGTTTGGTAGACATATACTATGTAGACCTGACTGTAACTTTCCTTTGTGGTATTTTCCCTTGTTGTTTTTTCCTTTGTGGTTTCGGGGTGTCCTATTGGGTATTGTTATACTCACCACTGCACGGGCTTTGCCCGCACGCGTCATGTCTTGTGAAGACGAGCGAGCCTTTGACAGTATTCTAGGTGGACCAGGATCGGACGGTGCTCAATGAGATCAGGTGGGCCGAGGTGTGTTCCTACGACTACAGATTACAGTTCCAGTAACTTTCCTTACAGGTTGGACTTTGTTACATACTTTCTTTTGGTGGGATTGTACTTTTAGCCTAGGGTTTTACTTACTATACTTTGCTTTCCTATCATGCTCTATTGGTTTGGTTTTAGTGTATGCATGCATCTTTTCATTTTTGTAGTTTTTACTTTTCATCTTTGTGGGATTGGAGATGTGTGTGCATGTGTACAGGTTTATAGGCAATGCCTCCCATGTTAGTAGTATGCCTACTCGGTGCTAGTCACCAGCCCCTGGTCTGTTGGAGGCGGGCTTGGGGAGTTGCGGCTTGGGCCCCACTGGGACGGGTCGTGACAGAGTGGTATCAGAGCTGGTCAGTTCTACCTTAGGACCGAGAGTCTGTGAGTTGGTTTGGGGAAACAGAGTCAAGTGTTTCGAGTTCAGCTTTTAGGCTAGGGACCCCAGTGTTGGTGCGGGTGGCCAACGTATCCATACACCAGGACTCTGATAACTTGATTTTTGACTCAGAACATGAGAACACTAGTTGTAGGGGAAAAAATGGTACATGAATCTTATTGGAATGGGTTGTGGTTTCCATGTCCTTCTTGAGTCAGCTCTCCAGATATACTCACTGACTGAGATACATATTGTTTCTTTATAGGATGCCTCCGCGACGCGTACCCACTAGGATCCAGCAGCTCAATCACGAGGATGACCCCCTCAATGATGAAGTTTCAATACCGGAACTAGATCCCCCAGTTTTACCATCAGGTGGCATTCCAGTTATTCCGCCACCTGTGGAGCAGTGTTTGGTGCCTGCTGTACCTGTAGAGGAGGAGTGCAGGCTGAGCACACTCCACGAGTTTCAGAGACAGAGACCCCTAAGGTTTTGAGGGGAGCCTGACCCTCAGGCAGCAGAGGACTGGCTTGAGGCAGTGGCCAGAGTCTTCCATTTGGTCAGGACACCAGCAGACCAGATGGTGATCCTGGCAGCGAGCCTTCTGCAGGGCTCGGCAGGACGATGGTGGAGTTTGGTTATCCAGACTCACAACGAGGCGACTCTTGTGTGGTCGGAGTTTGAGCATCTCTTCAAAGAGGAGTTTTCACTGGTTACCCTGAGAGCAGTACGTATATAGGAGATTCTTCAACTCCAGTAGGGAACCATGTCGGTGGATGACTATTCATCGAGATTTACTGACCTCTCGCGGTACTCGATGGATATGGTCAGAGATCAGTACTTCAGAGCTCGGACTTTTGAGAGGGGCTTGCGCAGAGATATCCGAGCTAGCATCATCCCTATGAGAATTCCTACTTATGCTAGGGTGCTCGAGTGGGCTTTGGTGGTTGATAGCTTCTTGGAAGAGCAGAGACAGCCAACAGTTGTCAGTAGTGGGCGAGTTGGAGCAGAGACCTCGGCAGCAGGGAGCCGACGGCAGGGACCCAAGCGTGGGAGATGTTTTCAGAGGATATCCCAAGATAGGTGATCTTACATACATAGTTCACAGGGCACATCTATCCAGCCTCGAGAGAGGTGATGCTACTCATGCGATGGCAGGGGACATCTCACTCGAGATTGTTCGACCCGCCGTACTACTGACACGAGAGTAGTGGATGAACCACCGAGGCAGAGGCAACGTGTGGAGCAGACAGATCCATAGGGAAGCGGATGTGGTAGGGGAGCTGGGTGAGTAGCTGGAGGTGGTCGGTGTTTTGATATTTTACCACCACCACCCCCAAGAGGTCCACCCCAGGTTCAGGGAGCTGGTGGACAGAGGCAGGGACAACTGCAGGCGGAAGAGGCTTATGACCCAGGTACTCCCGGAATGATTAGAGGTACAATCTGTGTCTTTTCTACTTTGTCTACCATACTGATAGACACAGGTGCTAGTCATTACTTTCTGGATGCTTATCTTGTTCGAGACCTTGAGATTCCAGTTGAGCTGTTGACTCAACCCTTATGCTTAGAAACACCGACTAGAGAAGATTCATAGATCACACACCTTTGTAGGCAGTGTGACCTGACCCTTGGAGGCAAGAGTTTTGGTTGGAACCTCTTGGTGGTAGCGTCGAGGCCTTACGATGTCATTCTTGATATGGATTGGCTATCCACAGTTCATGCCCAGATCGACTATTTTAGGCAAAGGGTGCGGTGTGTCCGTAGTGATGGAACGAGTTTCTCTTTTGTCGGTGAAAGAGAGACCCAACTAGCACAGGATGGACTCGTGCATAGGAAGGAACAACCAATTTCACATCAGTTGGCTAGCCTAGCCCTTGGAGAGACAGATGTTATGAGTTTCCAGTTTCCATCAGTAGTGGCTGAGTACGAGGATGTCTTTTCGGAGGATGTCCCTGGGCTACCTCCCCTTCGGGAGATAGATTTCTGCATTGACTTGCAACCCGGGATGACGCCGATATCAGCATCATCATATTTGATGGATCTTGCAGAGCTTCGTAAGCTGAGAGTACAGCTAGACGACTTCCAGAAGAAGGGCTTTGTGAGACCCAGCGTTTCACCCTGGGCGGCCCCAGTGCTGTTTTCCAAGAAGGCAGACGGGATCTTGAGGCTATGTGTGGATTACTGGCGCTTGAACCAGGTGACTGTGAAGAACCGGTATCCGCTACTGAGGATCAATGACCTCTTCAACCAGTTGAGAGGGTCACAATGGTTCTCGAAGGTTGATCTACGATCAGGCTATCACCAGTTGTGAGTACAAGATGAGGATATACCTAATACGACTTTCATATTCTGCTACGGTCACTATGAGTACCTGGTTATGTCCTTCGGCATGACAAACTCCCCGACAGTGTTCATGGGACTCATGAACCAGATCTTTCAGCCCTATCTAGATCAGTTCCTATTAGTCTTCATCAATGATATCCTTGTGTACTCTGTGTCAGAGGAGGAGCACGCGAGACACTTAAGGATGGTTCTAGACACACTCCGAGAGCACCAGTTGTATGGGAAACTATCAAAGTGTCAGTTCTAGATATAGGACGTCCACTTTTTGAGACACATTATCTCAGCAGACGGTGTAGCAGTGGACCCAACCAAGGTGGAGGCAGTTCTAGCATGGGAGCCACCCCGGAGCGTGACGGAGGTGCGAATATTCCTTGGTTTGGCAGGCTACTATCATAGATTCATTCTTGATTTCTCGAGGATTTTAGCACCCATGACATCTTTGACTCGAAATGGGAAGCCTTTCGTGTGGACCAAGAGATGCCAGCAGGCTTTCCAGTAGTTGAGATAGAGTCTGACGAGCGCCCTGATCTTGAGATTACCGGAGGAGGGTGTCAAGTACGTAGTGTTCCATGACGTATCAGGAACCGGGCTTGGTTGTGTCCTGATGTAGAGGAAAGCGGTGCTTGCCTATGTCTCACATCAGTTGAGGCCACACGAGCAGAACTACGTGACCCATGATCTTGAGTTGGCAGTGGTAGTCTTCGCGTTGAAGATGTGGCGACACTACCTGATGGGCGAGCGATTTATAATCTACTCTGATCACAAGAGTATCAGATATATCTTTTATCAGAAAGATCTGAATTTGAGGTAGAGGCGGTGGCTTGAGTTCCTCCAGGATTACTACTTCAATATCGTTTACACACCTGGGAAGGGGAACATGGTGGCAGACGCTCTCAGCAGGAAATCCAGTTCACAATTGCTGGATGAGGTGATGAGGCAGTTGGTCTCCTTACAGTTATCCTTCATGGATGGAGATGAGGGAGCTTACCTTCAATCGATGGTTGTTACCCCTCCACTCTTACAGTGAGTCTGGGAAGCACAGCTCGAGGATGCTAGCTGTGAGACTCTACGTTCTCAGATATCCACAGGTGCTGTGGCTGATGGATATTCAGAAGGTGGGGAGCATGTTGTTCTTTTCAGAGGGCATACAGTAGTACTAGTGACGTTACGAGATGAGGTTCTAAGGTAGTTCCATATATCCCCTTTGGTGGTGTATCCAGGCATGGAAAAGTTGTATCAGGACCTTCGACGTTAGTTCTGGTGGCCATGAATGAAGAAGAGTGTGGCGGAGTTTGTTTCTCGGTGCCTTACTTGTCAGCAAGTAAAGGCTGAGCACCAGGTGCCGGCAAGTTTGACTCAGACCCTTGAGGTTCCAGAGTGTAAGTGGGATGGGATATCCATGGACATCATGACAGGTTTACCACGTATGTCCAAGGGACACGATGCCATCTGGGTGATCATTGATTGACTCACCAAGTCAGCCCACTTCCTAGCCATATGGGAGCAGAGTTCGGTAGAGAGCTTGGGACACCTCTACGTGAAGGAGATATTTCAACTTCATGGAGTTCCATCCATGATCATCTCAGATCATGATGCTCGTTTCACATCCTGGTTGTGGAAGGGATTGCAGGAATCTTTTGGGACTTAGTTACACTTGAGCACAACGTTTCATCTCCAGACTGATGGTCAGACAGAGCAGACCATTCAGGTCCTAGAGGATATGCTTCGAGATTTCATAATTGACTTCGGTCATAGCTGGGAGGATCACCTACCACTGGTGGAATTTTCTTATAACAATATTTATCATTCCACTATTGGTATGGCATCATTCGAGGCTCTGTACGGGCGACCTTGCAAGTCACCACTTTGCTGGACTGACCCAGGAGAGTCAACACTTATGGGCCCATAGATGGTGAGATCTACTATAGAGAAGGTGCAGGTTATCCAGGAATGGATGAAGACTGCACAAAGTTGGAAAAAGTCTTATGCTGACAGGAGGCAGAGGCCCTTGGAGTTTGAGGAGGGAGACAATGTGTTCCTTTGGGTCTCACCTCGATGGGGATTGCAGAGATTTGGCCGAGGCATCAAGCTATCTCCGAGGTTCGTTGGCACTTTTCAGATTCTGAGTAGAGTTGGCGAGGTGGCGTATCACTTGGCTCTACCTCCTCAGATGAACCATGTACACAACATCTTCCATGTGTCATAACTACGGAGGTACGTGCATGATCCATCGCACATCATCGACTGGGGCGGGTTGGACATCGATGATGGAGAGACGTTTGCTGAGTACCCAGTGGAGATCGAGGATCGGCAGGAGAAGATCCTTTGTGAATGAGCTATTCCCTTAGTGTGTGTCCGGTGGCAGCATGATAATATCCAGGAGAGCACGTGGGAGCGAGAGGCTCAGATTCGCGTGCAGTACCCACATCTTTTTGAGTAGCCTTGTTTTGGATTTTCGGGGACATAAAAGCCCTAAGGTGGGTGTGATTTAATGTCTCAGATTCTTCCATGTATTCTTTTAATATTATATGGGAATAATTTCGAGACCAGGCTTGGAGACAACATGCAATTCTGAGGCCCGGTGAGCCCGGAAAAAATGTTTGAATTTTATTTAATAATTAAATAACGCGCACGTGCGGTTTTCCTGAAAAAGTGGAATAACTCCTGAATGGGTGCTCAGATCAGAAATCTGAGGGCACTGTTGCGTTCAGAACATCGATTTTAACTTAGGCGAGGCCTAACATTGGCTGACGCAGGTCGGTTGTGAAATCTGGTTTTTAGATGTAACTGTAATAAAATATTTAATTAAAATGTTTTATTAAATCTTGTTATGAAAAAATCTCTTATCTTTTTAAATAGAGTTTTCACAGGGGATCAGGGTTACAATTCCGATAACCCTAAATTTCCTTGGAGGCTCTGGAGGCTCTGGATAAAACCTCCCAACACGGCGACGATGTTCTTGACGAGCTTCGCCGATGACAATGACGTGACGACCGGATCTTCGACAACGAACGCCGCAGAATCCAGGTAGGATGTTTGTTTTTTATTTCCTTCCCCGTTTTTGATTTCCATGATTAATGCGGAATAATCCATGAACAGATTATCCCAAGGATCGATCGTTCTTGCGGGATGAGTTTTTGCGGGGATTTTGAGGTTGTTTTGGTTTTGATCTAACGGCGACGAACCCAGATCGTCACAAACAACGATCGAGGTTCGTCCCTCTTGTTTTATTTTTGTGATTATTTCCTTGAATTCTTCGCGCGTGTTCTTCATTCTTCATGGGATAAGAACAACGATCTATTATGCCTCCGATCTACGGAGTAACGATCTGAGATTTTAGATCCGACACTGGGATGAACCAATGAAGCTGTGATTGTGACGACAACGGATGGATCTAAGCGATTCAGGAGAAATCACTCTTTGATCGTATTTCCATCATAAGATCATATGTTGTTCGTCGAGCCGATTCAAGGCCCAAAACCCTCGGATTCGACATCACGACGTCGAGGGGACCCTTGATCTTGAGTTTCGCGGAAAAAGGACCAGAAAAATGCGATCCAGAAGATTGGCCGAAGCGCGAGGAAGAAGATGGCGTTTTCTGGAAATTTCCCGACTACACGCCGTGTAGTATGGGATACACGGTGTGTGTTCGTTGGCGGACCACCTGGCATGTACTCCGGGAGTACACGGACAAGAGTTGGGTACACTGCCAAGGACACGACGTATATACCCTTCCCCGACCAGACCCGGCCAGATACACAGGATACCTCGTGTACTGGTACACGGGTAGGCGACACAGACACAAGTTAGGTACACGGACAAGGACATGACGTGTATACCCTCCGCTGACCAGACCCGGCTAGATACACGGGATACCCCATGTACTGGTACACGGGCAGGCAACAAAGACATGGACAGAGACCGTGTACGGGCACATGGCCAGTGTACACGGAGCGAGCCCCAGGTGCTCGGATATGGCATGTGTTTCTTATACACGCCATGTAGTTACTTTCTATCTAACAAACCGAATGACACGGGCCGTTTACACGGGCAGTACCCGGAGTCAGGAACACGACGTGTACTTTTTCTACACGCCGTGTAGTTGAGTTTACATATCTTGAACGGACGACACGATCCATTTACACGAGCAGTACCCAGGGTCAAGGAACATGGCATGTAACCATAATACACGCTGTGTAACCAATCTTACTTGGCTTGAGCCAATTGCCTTCTGTGACTTGGGCTAGTTTATTTAGGGTTCTTCCCCTTGGTCTTTCTTCTGGAGGTTTTCGGTATCATTTCCTACATATAAGAGTATGATCCCTTCAACAAGACTTCCTGAATAGAGTTGTTGGAATCCCCTCTATGAGACTAGAGCCAGATCCTCTATTCATTCCTGGAACCCTAGGCAGAGTTCTTGGTATCTATGTGACCAACTTTACCCAGGCGCCGATCCTCTGCTTAGCGGATTAGCTCAGAATGAGTTGTCGGAATCACCCCATGACTTGGTCGTGATCCTCATCTAAGAATCATGTTCACAAAGTACTTGTGGAGTGTGTTCTCCCAGAATGAGTACTTCGTATCTCACTCTTCAGACATAGGAGTGTGTTCTCCCGGTTACGTGCTTAGTGGAATCTTCGAGCTGGATCCTAGTGATGGTATTCACGATAGTCGATCGTGCATGAGTATATCAGGATATTATTGTTATATGTTCGGTAGACATATACTGTGTAGAGCTGACTGTAACATTCATTTGTGGTATTTTCCCTTGTTGTTTTTTCCTTTGTTGTTTCGGGGTGTCCTACTGGGTATTGTTATACTCAACCCTGCACAGGCTTTGCCTGCACGTGTCGTGTCTTATGCAGACGAGTGAGCCTTTGACAGTATTCTAGGTGGATTAGGATCGGACGGTGCTCAATGAGATCAGGCGGGCCGAGGTGTGTTCCTACGACTCTAGATTTTAGTTCCAGTACCTTTCCTTACAGGTTGGAATTTGTTACAGACTTTCTTTTGGTGGGCTTGTACTTTTGGCCCAGGGTTTTACTTATTGTACTTTGCTTTCCTGTCGTGCTCTGTTGGTTGGGTTTTAGTGTATGCATGCATGTTTTCCTTTTTATAGTTTTTTACTTTTCAGCTTTGTGGGCTTGGAGATGTGTGTGTGTGTGTACATGTTTATAGGAAATGCCTCCCATGTTAGTAGTATACCTACTCGGTTCTAGTCACTAGCCCCTAGCCTATTGGAGGCGGGCTTGGGGATTTATAGATCGGGCCCCACTGGGATGGGTCGTGACACCCATGTCCCACATCAGTTCTCTCCATTTTCACTCCCAACCTACTACTACATTCATATTACCCAGTCTGATAATTTCCTTTTTGTCTGATCTGCTGTATTCAATCTAGATCTGATGGATGTAAAACAATACTTTTCTAAATGGTTTGTTTTCCGAGAAATATTGAATGAAAGATCTTGGTTCAAAAATTATTATTACTCTTTAAAAAAATGTAATTTTGTTCCAAGGTTGGAAAAATGTTTGTGTTGAAAATCCCGAAAAAGAGTTTGATATGTTTTACCCTAAAAATTTTCAAGAACTTTATTCATCAGTTATGTTTCTTATGAAATATGAAATAAAAAATATTTCTTATGAACTTTATATAAAGAAATATAAATTATATTATAAGAAACCATTTAGTCTTATTAGAGTACCTTCAGAGGAAGAAGCGCATTAACCTTCCCACAAGTTACTGGATTCACTAGGAACCTTTAAAAGAACAAGTTCCTAAGATTCATTGTTCAGTGAATAAAATGAAGTAAGAAAAGTTTCCCATATTTCTCCAGATAATCGTGTTATAGAACTTTTCATGCAAGGGTTTATTATTCTTAGAAAAGGTGATAGAGAAACCTAGAAGGTATCTAATGTATTCATATTTTACTTCTTGTTAAATACAAGAAAAATTGATTTAATCAAGTTTATATTCATCACCATTGACAATATCAAGACTAGATCCATAAAATCCAAGAAAATTATGTTTCCTACAGAAACCAATGAGTTGATAGTTAAAGATATGAATATCTTAAATGTTGCTAACAAGTCATATGCTATGATGGAAAATATTTCCTTAATTAGTGAGGATATGATGAATCAGATGTGATTTGTTTATGATGATAATTTTAAGAAATTTGTTAAGAAAGTTGGACCTGTTTCATCAGATGCAGTTTCATGAACCAAACTGGGTCGACCCCGAACCGGTCACCCAAGCCAATCCACAACAAGGCCTGAGATACATTCATGATCCTCTCGGAATGGATAAAATCACCAAGGGAATCATTAGAGTGATAATGGGAATGATTTCTCCCAAATAAAATAAACAAAAACAACCGAACAATAAAAGAGAAAACCAAAATAAATAGGGTTTCTAAACTATATATCATTACAATACAACTGAAAATACAAAAAAATAAACAACAAGGATACACAAGAAATATCCAAACTGAACCTCACAACCATGAAATCTCCATGTGACCCTACCGGTCACTCTCAATTCCATAACCAACCACCACTCAAGGTGATCAAACTCGATCTGTAACCTGCAACAGAAACTAAAAAAAGTAGACTATAGGTGTGAGTATTTAAACTCATTAGGTAAGACCGAATAATTTTATTCCCAATGAATATCTTTTAAATAAAGAAAAATTTATTTTCATATTTTAAATACAATATATAAATATAGTTTTTCCACATTTTTCATTCTAAAGAATACAAATCACAATTTATTTCCCTCATAATTTCTAAAACAAGATTCCATTAATAGAGGGGATTTAGGTTCATAGGGAAGAGGGGGAAAGAGAAAAAAATAGGAAATTTAATTTTTAATGAAAGTTCTTTCAAAAAATATTTCTTGAAACCTTTTTAACTAAACCACATATTCAAAATTTACTAATAGAACTCCAAAACCAAGAACAAGGAATATAGTCTCATAGCAGGGGTAATGGAGAATAGTACAAATGTTAGAGAAACATAGGAACACCTAATAAAACAGAGGAGAACCAAACCATACTATACATGTGACTCATCTTAAAGGCATTCCCTACTTAAGAACACATATCTCCATTAACAATCCAATACCTTATGGAAGACCACATATCTCTATCTTATTCATCACCTTCGTCATCTTAGAAAAGTATTGTTGTATGAAAAAAGACTTGAAGAACTCCCAGGTAAGATATTTATGAGGATTTCTCTAAGACATAGACTTCCACCATTTCCAGGCTGGACCTTCAATCATAAAGGTAGAAAATTTTACCTTTAATGACTCAGGAAACTCATGGAAACTGAGGTTACTCTCAATATTCCTCAGCTACTCCTCTACTTCAAGAGGATCCACTTGACTATAAAATAGAGGAAGATTTCAACTTTCAAAATTCAAAAACGTAGTCTATAGGTTGATAAACAAGAGTGTTTTATAATGATGTACCGCATGAAGACACACCTAGGGTATCCATAAAATCTTTGTGGGGGAAGACACTAAGAAACAAGGAAACAAGGAACTCAATCAAGACCAATCCAATGAAAATATTCTCCATATCAAACACCACATAAGAAACATAATTCCCACAATTCATAGGGACACACCACACCACTACAAGCTATAGAAACATCACATTTTATTTTAAAAACAATTTTGAAAAGGAAACAAGCTTAAAGGACTGCACACTCTCCAATGGTATACATGGATCCTGACATATGCATATCCTCATGCCATACCAAGCACCTGTCCAATTCCCACACATTTCTGTGCATGTGGTCACTCACGAAAACACCAATGGTTAAAAAACACTTTTCCACATAAAAAAAATCATTCAACCCACATTTCCATTTCAAAAAATTCACCAAAGTCTCTTTTCATAACCTGTTATCCATAAAGATCAAAACCTATTTCTAATTTCACAAAACTAATTCTAAAAAAACACCAACCATTAAAATAAAACCCATTTTCCAGAAAACCAATTTTTAAATACACCTCAAGTTTTGATTACAAAAATCTGATCTCATTGAAATCATTATCATTTTACACAGTGATCATTTCATGAAAATACACTTTTCTAAAGACCCATCCAAAAAAATTCTAAAAACACAATTTCACACCTTTGAAAATAAATCTATTTCCTCTTTAAGATCCAATTTTCATAATTTTTCAAACAAGGGTTTTCAAAAATAATTTCCAAATAACAAGGAGAGGCCAAGCAGCGAAAGAGAGAACTAGTGCCGATGGGTGACTTGGACATATGGTTAGAGGCCATATTCCAATTACACTAGAATAACAAAGAGTGTTCTAGTATAATGTCTTCAGCTCCACATGGATTTCCAGGCCATGTGAGCTCACAGAGTCCACTTTCCCAACTCCCTTTTTATTTTCCAACACCAAAAATCCACAAGAATCAAAGGAAACCAAAAAAACCAAAAATCCCATGGTAACTCAAGGTTCAGAATGTGAAAGGGTTCATGAAATCCTTCCCATTACTACATCTAGATCCCCGAAAATCCTACTACTTCTACCTTGAAACCCCCATGTAATAGTGGGATCATTGAAAAGAAAGGTCCTCTAAAGAGCCGACCTACTTTGATACCATTTTTTCATGAACCAACCTGAGTTGAACCTGAATCAATCACCCGATCCAATCCATGGAAAGGTCCGAGAGGTGTTCCTAATCCTTCTAGGCTAGTGACAAGCACCAAGGGAATCATTAGAGTGATAATGGGAAAAATTTATCTCAATATAAAATAAACAAAATCATCCGAACAATAAAGTATCAAACTAAAATAAATATGGTTTCTAAACTATACATCGTTACACTACATCTGAAAATATAACAAAATGAACAACAAGGATACATAAGAAAGACCCAAAATGAACATCACAACCATGAGATCTTCATGAAAACGTGAGGGTCAATCTCCAATCCATAACTAACCATCACCTGGGGTGATCAAACACAATTCATAACATGCAGAATAAACAAAAAACAAAGAAGACTATAGGAGTGAGTATTAAAATTTAGTAGGTAAGCTTGAATAATTCTATTCCCAATACATATCCTTTAAATACAAAAACATTAATTTTCATGTTTGAAATAAAATATATAAATATAGGTTTTAAACACTTTTCATTTTAAAGAATAAAAACCACAATTCATTTCCCTCATAATTTCTAAAACAAGATTCCATTCATGGAGGAGAGTTAGTTTCATAGGCTGGATGGGGAAAGGGAACTAAATAGGAAATGCCATTTTTCATGCAAGTTATTTCAAAACTTCTATCTTGAACCCTTTTTAACAAAACAAAACATTCAAAATTTACCAAGAAAACCCAAAAACCAAGAACAAGGAATATAGTCTAATAACGAGGGCAATGTAGAATGATACAAATGTTGGAGAAACATGAGAACACCTAGGAACTCATAGGATAACTAGAGAATATTATACATGTTACTAATAATGAAGGAATACCCTACTTGATGACATCATAATACCCAAATGACTGATCATCTCCCCACCTAAACTAATAGGGGGCCTGATCCCATAAAAATAATAACAAAATACCCCTACTATGGGGAACTAGCTAGTGCATGAAATAGTCTAGTGCAAAATTCATTCACAGAATTCCTCATAGCTATGCTAGGTTCCCATGTCATGTTCACAAATCGGTGTGCCAAAATAACAAAGAAAAAAAACCAAACATACATGCCATCATATAATAATAAAAACTAGCACCACCCCAACCTCCTTGAAATAATTATCACACAAGGGAGGTACCCAACTGAGGAAACTACCATATAATCTTCAATCAATAAGGCATGTGATTCCCTCCACAAAGGGTTTTCCAATGAAACCATTTCAAAAATTCCAAACAAGGCTCACATGATTTCCACATATCAAATATTTTCTTGAAAAACCACAAATAATCCACTTTGAGAAACAAAATAACATTTAGAAATCCATTTAATCCACCCAAAACATCACTTAAAGTACAAAACACATTTACAAGATCCAAATGGGAATTTCACCAAGAAATTGGTGTACAAAACACATTCAAACCATTTCAAAAAAATAAAATCAAGTATAAATCACCTAATTTTATATAAAATAATTATTCTAAAAATGATACATCACTATTTAATAACTAATTAAGGTGAGAAAATATAGAAAACAATGTAATATTAAATTTAAAGGAGAGATTCAAAGGGATCCTACTTCATATGAAGAAACTTTAGGAATTCGGTGTGAAATCTAAAACACACCTCAACCGCACCCAAGGGAAGCTAGATCAAACTTAAAACATCATGACTGAACCCAGAAATTTAGGATCCAATCCAAAAATCAGAACCCTACTTGATGGAAAACCAAAACCCCTAATGAGAGGAAGAAAAACCCTAGAAAGGAAGATAAAACAATGGAATGAAGGACTTAAATGATGATTTTTTGAAGAATCATGGACCAAATCTCCCAAATATTGGTTCCAAAGTGGCCTATGGAAGAATGTAAGATATCCCATGGTTGAAAATACTAAGTGGGAGAGAAAGAGGATGAAATATGGTTAAATCCTCAGAAGGAAAATGGGTAAAAATACAAAATTTTAATGATATGGAAAGCCGTATGAGCAATCCACATGGTCTGACTAACTCTGAAAAAGCCATGCAGTCTCTTCTGGCTAAGACTGTAACCTACTACACAGTTTCTAGGCTGAGGCACACAACCATGCACTGCTCATGAGGTAGCTTTTGTCTCACACAAACACCTTTCTTAAGGTTAGCTGGATAGGGTGTATGATTACTACAAACTGTCCGCCAACCGTGCTCTAGGGTATTCATAACAAAAAACACCAATTTTCTCCAAAAAAATCAATGGGAACCTAAGGGGGAAATCTAGGTCAAAGATAAAAGGAAGGAATAACTCAAAAATTCAAACCTGTCACACTCAGTTCTTGAGAAAATAACAGAGAACCTACCCCAAACTAGGACCAAAGATGAATCCAAAAACCTGGGTGTGACACGTAGAGCCGTCAACAAAGTTAGTGGGAGAGAAAAATAAGAAGAATAAAATAAATGAAGAAACCTCACAACCTAAGAAAAAAAAGAAGTAGAAGAAAGTTCCTAATGAAGTTTTTGGAGACTGGATGAAAAATAAATCTGATAAGCAACTAGGGGTTCCAAAAATCGGAATTTACTCAGTAGAGGTTAAGGATTTAAAAGTTCATGATATAGACACCTTAGAAGAAGAATATAAAAATAAAAATAAAAATAAGAGACTCTGAAAAGCCATAATTTTTGAAAATATTTTTAAATATGTAGAATTTTTATCTTAGAATGTTGTTCTACCTTCTTCTCAAACTGGTCAAGAAAACCTGGATTTAGTGTTAGTTATTCAAGAAACATCAGTAGTCCACACTGATGTTACCTCTATCATTGAAAATTGAAAGAAAAAGTTCTTGATGAATAATTGGTCCCAACTATTACAACTGAAAAGCAATGAGTAATGGATTCACTTAGAAAAGGAATTCCCATAATAACATGAAAACTTGAAGAAGAACATAATAATGCTGTTGATGAGGAAGTTGATGGGGAGAATAAAGAATAAAAAGATGAATATGATAAAGAAGATAAAGATGGTAAGTAAGAAAAAGAATGTGAAGAAGAACAAGAAGAAGAAGAATATGAACTTGTTAAAGAAGAAATTGAAGTTGAACAAGATGAAGAAGAGGTTGTTGAAATATAAGATAAATAATAAGATAAATAAGAAAGTGTTGAGAAACAAAATAAAACTGAAAAATCATCGAATTCATCCTTATTAAAATCACCCTTAAGTTTTACCTCAAAATCTAATATAGATGAGAAGTTATAAATCTCTGAGGAAGAATACTCATCATTAGAAGAAGCAGAGTCATCATTTAACAAAGATTAGTAAGATAAAAATTCAAAGACTAAACCTTATGATAAATCTGACACTGATTATGTGAATATCATGGAGATAACTGATGATATAGTTTTTTGGAAGAAATATGACATGCTAATAAAAATGTATTAAATGCTTATAAGAAGAAGGTAAAGATATATGATGTTAGAACCAGTCAGTAAAAGCTTCCTCAGCCTAATATAGAGCTATCCGACTCTACTAGAACAATTTCACAAAATGGTTTTGACTATATTTTTCAATATTTGAAAAGGGTGGAAGATATTATCCCTTATTTCCTAATACTTGAAGAAAAAATCCATCTTATCCAAGACAATATTAATAAAAAATTAGACATAATAAAAGTGTTGACTGAATATATGATTCATATTGAGGCAGAACTAAAGACCTCACAAGAAAGTTCTTAGAACACCAAAAGGTCTTGTTATTCAATGGTGAAATGGTCCAATGAAGTCGACGCATATATTCTGTCTCATGATGATCAGATTCAAGAAATGATTTTTTTTGTTGAGCCATCATATTCATTCAATCAGTTACCAAAATATGTGGCTAACCAAGTGAAGTTTGGAGAAGAATTTAGAGATAAAACTAATAATTAGACATAATAAGTCAATACCTAAAATACCAAGACTCGAGACATAAATCTAGAAATGTCTTGATTATGTTTTTATGAATATTAAATTTTTTTACTCAAGGAAAAAAACAAAGAACTTGTTGAAGAAATTAAAAAGATGAAATCCAAATATCATATTATGGAAGACAAAGAGGAGATGCTAGAGAAGGGTCGAAAAGAGTTTAAGAAGATGGAAACCTTTTTGAAAACATTTATGAAGAAAGATTAATTTTCTTAAGATGGTAGATAATCTGATATTCATAGAAAGGGATTCCATGTATAGAAATATGAGCAGATCTTCTTATCGAAGGATTTCCATAATTAAGAAAGACATACTTTCCTGTAAGTATTAAGCTGGGGATACCTTTAGCCAAGGTTATTGGCTACCATTCTCTTTAGGTTAAATGAGTTTTATCTTTTAAATATCTTGTAATTAGTTCTTACATTTTTTATCTATTTTATTACTTGTTAATTAATATTTTTATATTTCATTGTACATTTTTATGATTGTATTATCGTAATAATCCTGAATATGATAAATATTATTAATCAGATCTAATGAGAATAAGATACACTCTTATATAATAAAATCCTTTGGGATTATGATATGCATACTCTGATATTATCAAAATAAATCTAATTATAATGATCTATTAAATAGACAAAATTTGATTCCGATAAAACATACCTTAAAGATGATTTGTTAATTTCTTTTTTTAATGTTTTAAACAAAGTTTTCAACTTATAATTCACCCCGTCTTGTATATTTATCCATATGAATCTAATTATTACAATCCTAATATCAATATCCCTGATATTGACATGAAATAATGAGTTATGTAATCTTACAAATATTTTTTTAGAAAATAAAAAATGAAAATTAATGATTTTTTTAGAGAAAAAATATTTCTCATATTTGATGAGAATTAACAAATTATATAGGTGACTCATTTATATTATTTTTTTATTCATTTTAAAAATAATTTATAACATATATATTTTTAAATATTTTTTCACATGATTTTATAAAACAAAAGGGAATTTTTTTTAAAACCAAACACATTTTAACATTTTTTTTTGTTTTTCAAAAGGTTATAAATTTTATTTTCATTTCCTAACAAATATTTTTTAATCTATATGATATAATAAATTTTCATAATTAAAATTTTAATATTTTTTTTATATGTTAACAATTAAAATTATAGGTAGAAATAATTTAAGTGACTAAAATTAATTATCAATTTTCAATTAAAGAAATGAAAACCAAGAAATAAAAATCAATAAAAAAATAAAAATCATAGGTATGAAATTTAGGATCTAATGGAGCATGTAAATAAAAAAATTATGGATTAAAAAATTGATCAATCAATAAAAAAGAATGAAAATAAAACCAGTAGACTGAATAATTATAAAATGAAATGAAATGTATATGAGAGTGTAAGTGGTAATAGGAAAATAAAAAATCACATGGGTGTGGAAGTGCACAATCAGTTCGAAGGGAAAATAGTTTCTGAAAAATTGCACAAAAATAGTGATTTCCCATATACCAGTCATGATTCAAGAAGATATATATATATATATATATATATATATAATAAACTAAATTTAAAAAAACATTCAATCATCTCCTTACACAACTAGCATTTAGATGGGGTAAAGACTGGGTGGGAGGGAGAGAGGATGTTTTTGGTGCGTCATAGGGGGGATGTAGGAAGTAGGGAGGAGCCAGAGGCACAGGGGAGGCACCTCTGGTGGCGTGGTAGGTAAAAGTGGTAGGGGGCATGAGGGAGGTAGAGTTGGTGAGGTGGTAGGGATGGGATTGCAGTAGCATAATGGAGGAATGCATGTATACAAATCCAAACCCATTCAACAATTATCAGATATGACCCATTTAATATCTATTTATTTATAAACTGAATTTGAACTTCAATGCAAATTTAAAACCTCAACCCATTTAAATGTATATATGCACATAGGCCACGTATTTTGGGTTTGGGATAAAAAACCAAACCAATTTATTAATTGGTTATAGTCAGAATGACCCTAATCCAGTCCATTTACTAATCATGACTTGAGAAAACAACATGTTTATTAATCAGGTTTGACCAGACCGATCCTCACCTGAACTATTTTCTAATCAAGGCTTGAAAAAATATCTCATTTATATGTATAATAATCATTAATTTTAATTTTTAAATGCATTATATTATAATTTTTTTAAAATAAACTTATAGTATAACTTAATCAGGTTTATTGGGTTAGGTATTAGGTCACCTATTGAAGTCTAAAATCGACCATATTTTTAATCAGGCTTTTAAATTTAGGACTCTTTAATAATTGAGCCTAAAAAATTATTCCTTAATTGGGGTTTTTTAGGGTGGGTCCTATTTGGTCAAGTGAACCCTCTGACCCATTTATAGTTCTATTTAAATACATGTTTATATTTATTGTTTATATTTTTTATAATATTTTTTAATATAAAATTCACTTAAAACTAAAACCTAATTACACTTTTTTTATAATTTATTAAAAAAACAGTAATTTATATTATATCCAATTTATGTGTAAAGAAAACTATCAAAGAAATAAAATTTACTTATATAGAATTATATCATAAAATCTTGAGGTGTTATAATTATTTTCATTGTTACATTATATACATCTCTCTAAAAAAATTAATCCTCAGAGAGAAGTGGTTGGAGAAAGAATGAGGAGTATTCCTTACACATGAGTGATAAGATTTTTCATGTATGTCAAGTTATATACCAGGATTGATGTTGCCTACAACTTGTTCATTGTGATGACCTGAAAATTCCATAATATAATTAATCTTTTTTTATATCGATTATTTTATTATGATCACACAAAAACTCTAATACATTTCATAAGAACATTAAACATCATTTTTAAATATGGACTGGTAAAACTAGGAACAATAAAGGTATATAGTCTTGGAAGAATAGTAAAATTTCTGAAAAAACTCCTTAGGATTTAATTCTCCCAAAAATGTCAACCATTCTATAAATATCATAAAAATAAAGAGAAGAATTAGGAAAACAATTGACATTGTTAATGGATGGGTAAGAACCTTTATAAGTGATGTAGGGAATGATGAAGAGAGAATGGTGGTGTATTTATAGGGAAATATGGTCATTCGACAAGAGAAACATTGGCCAATATGGTTGATAAGAATTATTATCATTAATCAATAATATATTTGGTTATTATTATTTTTGGTTATGTAGAAGCATTTAAGTGACTGTCGAGATTATTTAATGATATAATCAAAATTCTATATTTTCCTAAAAATATGTTTTATGATAATCTAATTAGTTTTAAATAAAATTTAACATAATTAAGAAATCTTATAAAACACTTTTTAAATGATAATATATTTTAATGAATTCTGAAGTATTTTTTAATGGCCATACAATTTACTATGTCATAAAAATAGTTAATTTTCAAAAAATAAGGATTTTTTATTTAAAAGTTTAAATTATCATATTTAGATAATTATTTTGATAAAATAAATATAATTTTTTTTATTAATTTCACTAAAATTATCATAGGGTGAATTTATGGTAATTTTATAAAATATTTGATTTTTGGGTTTAAAAGTGAAAATACCATTATTTATGAACTATAATAATGCTTGTGATATAATTATAATATTATCTTGATTTCAAATTTATTAATCCTTATACTTGATCAAAAAATATTTAATTAATAAAATAATACATAATTCATTACATTTATAAACACATGCATAGCATTTTAAAAACCATAATTTTATTTTTTTTCAAAAAAAACTATTTTTATGAGTTATATGTGTATAATAATTTAAAATGACATCATTAAAAGGGTTTTTAATGTTTGTAACATAATTAAAAAAATTTACAACATGAATTATCAACAAAATTCTTTTAAATTAATGAAACTCGAATGTTATTAGATTTAAATGCAAAATAATCATTATTTAATCACTTAAAATCACCTCTCCTCAAGTATAAATACCCCCATTCCCTCCTAACTCTCCACAAAAAGACATTTATCATGATTAACCTCTCAATTACAACATCAATAGTCTCTAAAATGTGGTTATAATATTAGGAGGATTCTCTATCTAGCTTTAAGAAGCATCCTCCCTAGGAAAGAGATTTCTTCCTCTGCTTTTTCAATTTATGTACTTATTTTGTAGCAGTATTTTGATTCCCAATTTATTATATTCTCTAGTGTTTATAAAAAAAACCGTTATTTTATATATGATATTTTTTAATTATAGTTTTATTTTCCCTTTCATTAAACCCCTTTCAATACTCCTTTTGTATACCCGTTGCGCTGCCAAAATAGACCCTTGATTTTCCAAAAAATATTATCAATCCATGAACACCCAACCCTATTTTCATTAAAGGGTATTAATTATAATTTATATTTAAACTATTTATTGAAAAAATACATTTATTAAACTCACATTCTATAATATTGGGTTATAAATTATATAAACTTATGTTTTTTGATCAATTTGGAACACATAATATTAGACATATGAAGGGTGTGACCTAATAGTGATCTAATGCATTTGGTGAAGAATTAATTTCTAAAGATGAAATATTCATGATACCTTGGAGGCATACCTTGGTAATTATTTATGATACCTTTTCAAAATCCTTGGTAATATGTTTTACAACACCTTATTGATAAGCTATGGTGATATGTTTATGAATGTCTCAATGATATGTTATCGCCAAATTTCTTTATTATGCCTCATGTTATTATCTTTATGTATTTACATTATGCCTCATGTTCTTATGTACATTTTCTTAAGTTATGATTTATTTATTTCCTATAATGTCCACTTACATTATTTATCCCTTAATTGGATTTATTCTCACCCCTTTCATTTTATAAATGTGCCTATGGAATCCTAAGTAGTGAGATGAACTAGGATGTGAAAATAAATAATCCTTTCCATCGTATTTTAAATTTGTTTATGTTTCTTTTTTATACCATGTATGTCATGTACTATGTACCTTGTTTCTAAGACACTAAACCTAAAAAAATCCTTCAAAGTTATTAATGTATTATTTTTTAAGTAATTATGTTAAAATCTATATATTTAAATGGAGGGTCACTATAAGCATCATTGGAAGATATCAAGTAGAGAAAGGATAGAAACATTGGATGGATGCAAATTATAATGATTTATGCCTTCCTGATCTATTACTTTGATGATTTTGTTTTTAGAGGTGTTTGGATAAGTCCTAGAGTGATCCTGGAGGAGTTTGGAAATTAAATTCTAGAAGCAGGGTGAATAAAAAATGTATAAATATTACACTCCATTTAAGTGTGGTTCACATCTTGTGAAGAAAAAATCATGTGGCATTACACGATGTGTATATTTTTGAGGATAAATAATAAAAATGAGATGAGTTTTCATCAAAAACCAAACCCTAAAATTTACACGATGTGTAAATGGATTAAACACCATGTAATTCCCCTATGAATCATTTTTTAAAGGTTGCAGTGCTTGGGTTTTTGTAAAACTATATGCTCTCTCTCATTCTAGGTGGTCAGAAGATCCCCTTTCATACATTTTGAGATTCTTTTTGATGGGTATTGGATCCCGGATTCCCATCTCCAATCTATAGTAGATCTATGGTTCCTAATGGCTTAGTTGTGGGTTACAAGTGTTCTTCTTCACCCTGCAACGTGTAGCAAGTCGACAAAGATTATTTGTGTGAGGTAATCCCTATTTTCTCTTTATTGTGTATCAGGTGGGGGGGGGGTTATTTTTTTATCTATGGGTTATGGTTGTTATGGATTAATCAAAGATAAAGAATTGGTTAAATTTAAGTTTAGGGGAAAAGGTTAATTTTTCACATGTTTTAATAGATTTTTTATTATTGTGATATTGTGGATTGTACGGGCTTGAAACCCCACTAAAAATTGTATCCATTGGGGGATTTTTTTTATGTTGGATGATATGTGTTGTGATTTTTGTGACTATTGTGTTTTTTGTGATATCACTCAAATATGGAAATTGGATAACCATACATAGTTGGATAATAAAATGGTTTCTCCATAATTATGATTTGTGCGATAATACCCCTAAAATAAAGTGAAATGTGATAAAATACCCATTGTAGATATGTAAAATGATCTTGATGTGTTGTGATGTGTGGTCTCACTCGTGGGACCGCGATGTGTGTTTGGGGAATTTGGGGATGGTGGTTTGTTTGTCCATGCTTTTGGGGTAGAGTGGTGGTTTTATCAGCCATGATTTTGAGGTAGTGAGGTGGTTTTTTTTTGCAATGATTTTGGGGAAATGAGGCGGTGTTTTATTTGTGCTAGATACCTGGGTAGTGATGGAATAAATAATTGGTTAAAATTATTTGAAATGACATGGGTTGGTTTGGTTAATGTGATGGAAATGGATAGTGAATAAATAAATGATGAGTTGTGTGTTTAAATGTGATTGATGATAAATAATGAAATGAATCGGATGGATAATGAGAATTTATTGGCAATGTGAAATGGGGTTTTTGTCATGTTGTGTGGTGTTATAAATTTAAAGGTGGCATCAAAAGTGATGATGATGTTATTTTGTTTTAATTTTGTTGTGAACTTGTAGTTTGGGATAGTGTGTGGCTATACGTAAGTAATTTTATATTCCTTGTGATTTCTATATGCACCCCAACCACGTCGAGACCATGTGCCAATACCCACATAGTCACACGAGTGGTGTTTTCCCTGACATCCAATGAGAATGATGAATGGATGGGTGTTTGATATTTACAACACTATCTTCCAGTAGAGGTAGGTATTTCATAGGCTATGATGGATATAGTTTTTTTAGTGCATTAGATGGTGGTTGTGATATCCCAGGTGTTTACAGGTGAGATATCACTATGCTTGTGGGGGAGATTCTAGTGGGGGGTTTTTCATTGTTGGAGGAGGGAATGAGGTTGATTTCCTACATATTAAAGATACCCTACTACTTTGGTCATGGAATTGGTTGTTTTTTCACCCAAATGTATTCGGGTGAGGTGTGATGTTTTCATGATTTTGATTATGTGGGTGTCGACACATAGTCATGCAAGGGGTGTTTTTACCAACATCTAGTGAGGAGGATGGATGGTTGGGTACTTGCTCTTTCCCACTCTCTATTTTGGGTGAGGTAGTTATTTCACAAGATGTGATGGTCGGAGGTCTGTTAGTTCATTAGATTATGGTTGTGATACCCCAAGTGTTTTTGGGTGAGATGTGATAGCCCATGTGTTTTCAGGTGAGATATGATTATTCTTGTGAGTAGACTTCTAGTGGGGGTCATTCATGGTAGGAGGAGGGAACAAGTTTTATGTCCTACATGTTCATGATACCCTAAAACTTTGGTTTTGGCAGTGATAGTGTTGTGGATCGAGTATTTTTGGGTGAGGTGTGATGGGGCCATGCTTATGGGGCGGTGAGCCCATGTGTCTTCAGTCAAGCTGTATTGTGACCGTTCTTGTGGGGTAGTGTGTTATATAGAAGATATGGGAGTGGCATGACGTACAACATTGGGGTGTGTGAGTGGAATACTAGACTGAAAGAAGCGCGGGGTACCCTTATCGATGTGATTCTTATTATATTATATTACTTGGATTGTGTTATTTGGTGAGAATTCCTGGGTGAGGTTGGGGTAGATAGTTTACCTGTTTAGGTGATATTTTTTTTATTGTTTCCTCTTGGGTGCATTAGTGTTCTCTTTTCACATGTGCACGATAGACTTTGTTTTTCCTACTGAGTATACTTATATTATCTCCCTGCGTATATAAACTATTTTCAAGTTACCAAGAGGATTACATGGAATGTGATGGACATTACTAGCTCAGACCTTTGGATCACTCCTATGTCACTGCCTTAGCTTTCCTTTTGGGTATTTACTTTAGATAATTTTATCTATATCAGTTTTATTTATACATACATGAGGTATGGTTTTGGTTTCTTTTATATTATTTCATGGTATTTTTTTATCTTATCTTCTAATCCTATTTATATTATAGAGGGTAATTCTTCCCATACATAATTTTTTTATACCCTCAGTGATAGTCTCCAACCCAGAGACTACTGGAGGTGGGACTCAGGGGTAATTATCTCTTTCCCCACATTGTGGTGTCTTTGGAGGTTGGATAGTAACATAAATACTATCCAAATTTATTCAATCCATACTAAGGATATGTTTCTGGTTTAAAAAGAAGATGAGGAACAAGTCATCAGGGGATACACATATTCTAGTTTCCAAACATACTAGAATGATATGAAATCACATTCATGATATTTATTTTTTACTTGATAGAGTATCTATGAGTTGGAAGAGTTATAATAAGTCATTATTAGTTAATACTATAGTAGAGTATGAGTATATTGTGTATTTTGATATAGCTAAATAAGCAGTTTGGATACACAAATTTATACAAGAGCTTTATGTGGTACATAATAGTAAAGATGTTATCACACTGTATTGGGATAATACTACAGTGGTGGTTCTAAACAAGGATTCATGGTCAAATCAATGGATTAAACATATACATCGAAAGTATCATCTCTTGAGGGAGTTTCATCAAAGAGGAGAGGTCACAATAAGTAGAGTATCCATAGAAAATAATGTAGTGGGGTTATTGACTAAATTATTGTCTTAGTTGAAGCATGAATATCATGTGAGAGATAGCAGACTAAATGTTATTATTAGTTGGTTGTAGTGAAAGTGAGAGTATGTTGGATTTGGTTCCCTAAAACCAAATAAATTTGTACATTTTATTACCTATATATTAAAATACAATAATATTAATAAATATCTTATCACTTTATGACTATTCTTCTGCATAACATTGTTGTGATAATGTTCTTAATGTATTTGTCATGTCGAAAGGTTATAGAAATTATACACTATAATGAAATAAATGAAGTATTATAAAATTATTATTAAACATATATCCAATGTTCTAGATGAAATCTAGCTGACGGGACACAAATGACATTTTTACTATCAGGTGTTAGATGTTCGCAAGTAGACGAGGTTTCTTTTGAATAAGTTTAATCTTCAAGAAGGGGGGTTATGAAGGTATACCCTCTAATAGAAATTATATATTTTATATGTGTCATTGGATATTCCTATATGAAGACGTATGTATGGGTCCTTAGACTTGATATTGTTATTAATGTATATCATAAATCAGGTACTTTGATATATTTCCGAAAACCATAATTCCATATACCCACAATGAAGTAGGATACATTGGGTGCATCATAAGTGATATGAAATTTATTGAATAAGCCAACAAAGGATTTTTCATGTCCAAGTTAATATAAGTATATAACTTAGTAACATTGATTGAAAATTAAACTACATAATTAAGTAAATGTTTATTAAGGTTCATCAACAATTTTATTTTAGATAATCAAAGAAAGATATATCAAGAATATAGGTTGGTGACACACGTATGAACTCTATTTGATGACATATTGAGAAAAATATATTCTATTACATGGGAAGTGTTCATATGAGGTTGTTGTGATTACAACATAAACTTATTTCTTTATGACTGACTTAATGTGTTACTAGACGCTAATCTTGGAATTTAGGTCAGTTCACTTAATTCCACTGAGAAAGAGTCCTTTATGGTCATAGACTGATTGTATCCAAAATATCAGATTAAATTCTATTTGAATTTAATATTTATAATGAATATTATTCTCAAAACCAAGGAATAATAATTATTCAGGTTATGTGGATCACATGAATTCAATCAACCTATTCGATTTTAGAATATATATGATTTGAATATTAAATAAATATTTATCCACTAGTTATTAAATATAATATTTTTTTATTTATTTATTGAATGAATAATATAAAGATATTTATTTATTTAAATAATTATTTATTATTTTAGGTTCAATAAATGTTGAGGAGGATTGGAGGGATGAGTTAATCTTCTGATGAAATGATGTATATTATTTAATATCATTTAAATAAATATTAATTAATTTAGTTAAGAATTGATATTTATATATATGTGAGATGGTGAATTTCATGAAGTATAATAATAATAATATTTTATTATTTTATTTGAGGTTTTCTTAGAATAAATAATAAGATGGAGGATCTATGTGTAAAAAACTAATTGTTTAACACTAAGTATATAGTCTCAATTATACCATTTTTAAGATTATGTGAATAGTTTTTCATGTCATATTCTCTCTAGATAAACTAAATATAATTTCAAAAAAATGATCTCAAGAACAAGAGGCAATATTCCTTTTCCCTTTCAAGACTAAGAGAACATGAGAAATAATTCTTCAAGATTAGAGAAATTATTATTGCTATCAACAATGAATAGGGATATTCATTTTATACCACTATGATAGTTCTTTAATTTCCAACGATGAAGTTCTGTGATACATGGAGCACATGTAGATACCACTAAAGGAGTTCTCCTTTGGATTTTATACCGCACTGATGATACACAAGAAAATACAAATTTGATCATCAAAGATGAAAGAATTATCAAGTTGAGGTAATTATTATTATAAATTAATCATAAATTAAATGTGAAAAGATCCCCCCTAAGAATATTTTGGGTTTGCATTCATCCAGTTCTTTAGATTTATCCTAAGAAATTGATAAAAAACTTTGTTGGGCATGATATAAAATGCAGACATTGCATCCCTGAACCTTCAAGAATCACATTACCTTATGTTATATCATGTCAATAAACTCTATTAAATCTTTACCAAAGATTAATAGGCCCATGGATCCACTTTTTATGCCACAATATTATATTTCACAATATCTATATATCATCTTGAGGGGGTCTTCTATGGTTTTCTCTTTTATAACTCTTTATATTCCAAGTTGTGGAAACTTGAGGTGGGTGCTAGAGTATTTATCATATTTAGATATTTAATATATGATTCAATGGTCAAATGTTTGGCTAGGTCAATAGTTTTACTTAAATTTATGATCTATCTTGTATATTTATTTTTCATCTGTAAATTATAATAACTCAACCTCACATTGAGATATAGATTCTAGATACTCTCATTCTATAAATTTAACAATAATTAATTTAATTGGGGCTCTTAGGGGTATACCCTATTGGTTATATTTTTTTGGGGTCTCGAGGAGGTTTTAGGGGTAGAATGTAGTGGAATAGAATGGAATGACTTATCAAGTTAAGTCATTATTTGTGATATTTTTTATGGGTTATGATGATAAGTAATGGTTAGAACCCCTTTTTTATCATCCAAATAAAATTGTTAGCGATGGAATAGTTTGGAAAATATTTTTTTTATAAAAATATATATAACTAAAAATATGAAAAATAAAAGGAATAAAAAATTTAAAAAAAAATTAAAATTATGATCACAGGAAAATTTTATTTTGTTTATTTTATAAATAATGATCTAACAGAACGATTTCATTCCACTAAAAAGATCCCAAATAATGAAACATTTATTTTAGTTTTATTCCATCATGTTCTATTAATTATTACTTAATTCCTTCCTATGACAATGCATGTAAGTCCAGTACCAAAACTCATTGAGTTTTTAATTCAATACACTATCATAGTAAAAAATAGATTAACCTAATCAACACATATTCTAGGATAATCACTTTGATTTACACTAAGTCGATATTTGATATGATCATACTTGGTAATATTATTCATCCTAGAATGATCACATATGTAATCACTTATTTGTGATCATGTAGGCAATTTTCATGGTGAAAATGAAATATTAGTATTATGGGATGAGAAATGCAACTAAATCTTTGTTTAGAATTACCTCCTGATCACTATTCTTTATATTTAGGTTATCAAACCTTTTCTTCCCTCACATAAACATTCATGTTTTTTTACTCTCATATTGACACACTTTTCTAATGGATCACCCCTCTTACACAATAGGACAATACCCCCTGTTGGCATATTATAGAACAATGATAACTTGGAAGTGGTTTGTCTTGAACTCTAGATAATATCACTCCCTAATTTAACCATATTTATTCAACCATGGGCCAAATAGGACTTGTAAATCTTTCATATATCATAATAATAAATATCCTCTAACACATTACCCTCATATATGCCCCTCTCAATCCTCACCTTCACAAAAAACTATCTATGGACACTAAAAGAAGCCTCATAGTAGACCCATAGTATGCCCCATTTACTACCTTGGGAAGTCCTCCGATTTGAGGGATCACCATATATTTCTTCTCCCGGTCCACCTAGGCCACATTATTTCTCTCCAATATCTCAATATCCACTACGTATCGATCCGCCACCTTCCTCACCCACCCCTTATACTTGTAGTACCCATTCTCCAATAGTTCCTTTATCATCACCTTCACCCAAATCCCATCAAACACAAATTAATCCTTATAGTTCCTTTTACTTCTCCTCATCTCTCATCAATTCATCGATTGACAACTCCCATTCATTTTCATTTCTCTTCCCCGACCCACCATAGTTATTCATCTACACCCTGTATCCTTCCAATAATAGCTTTGAACACTCACCCTTGGAATTGTATGAAGATGAACCGAGAAAAAATAAAACCTTCCCATCATTATTAATCTATGTTTAATGCTCATTAGAATATGGTCTAGTGGTGGTAGTGATTAATTTCTCAGCCTTCTTTATATGCCTATGTATATCCCTTGCTAGCTTCTCTTTCTCCACTATTTCCAACCTAAAACACTTGTGCTTCATCCTCTCCTTGAAAATGTTATTATATTCCTAATCAATGTATGTGATGAACCAACCTTTCAGTGTCTCCTCTACCTTGCACTTCCACATCTGACCCATGTACTTCACAGACACCATTATTATGCCCCACCTTGTGGAGTTCATGCAGATGTGGTGGTGGTTAAAATTCTAATCTTTGTACACGATGATGGTGATGATGTCAATGAAGAAGTGGATAAACTTCATGTGATCAAGGAATAACACCTAAAAATATTCTAATTAGCCACCGATTATGCGGTTTGGGTTTTAAAAACACCTCTATCTGCCGCTAGTGGTTCTTGCTCATGTAGTGGGACTTGAACCTATTCTCATCCCAAGGCTGCTTTTGGAACATCTGACAATACCAATAGAGTTTTTTCATCCCCTGGTCTTTGATATGGGTTTCAATTAATTTCATGGCGAGAAACTCAATTTTTTTCATTATAAATTCTTAAATTAAAAATAAAGTCTCACAAGTCATTAAGAAAAAAATCACTTTCATTTTAACAATCAAAGAAAAAAAATAATTATGAGTGAGTTTTATAACTAGTACAATCAAATATTTACTGAATATTGAATCTGGTAGAAAAGAATAAATCTCATCCACAATCACCAAAACACAATGGAATCTCTAAAGGTTTCCAGACACACCTTGAGCCCTGATCAGAATTTATGACTACCAACAGAAAAAATAATGATGATCATTTGAAAATGTATAAATTTTGAATAGTAATCAACCAATTTCAAAACCAAATTATTATTATTTTTCAATGAGAACAAATAATTATACTAAATCTTAACTAAATATAACAAATAAAAAGGTTCCTTCCATAATCATCACAAATTTACAAAGTTCATATGCAATGGAAATATTTTTTCAAGAGAGTAAATTTTAAGAATCAATAAATACTAATTGTAACAAAAATTTATGGTCAATCATAACCATATTTATTTTAAATGCTTATTTAATCAATTTTAATAAATTCATACTTTTAAAAATGACATATATCTATGGATCTATAGAAACAATTTAATTGATACGTGGATATATGTTTAATTATAGCCCCAGATAAATCGTGTCTTGTGGAAACAACTCCTCAATTTGTTTAACTCCATCGCGACTCATCTCTTACCCACATATCCTCACTCACCATGACTCATCTCCCACCCATATCCCTCATCACCGACTGATTGATCCTCACCAGATTCCCCACTCGGTTCACCCCTCTCTCACGTGATCCCTCCCACCCCTTCGTCACACATTCCTCTCCTCCTACACCCCATTTGTCGCACATTCCTCCTCCAATTAGTGCATCGGCCGAACAGATACCTTCCATGATTGGGATCTGCATGAACTCCCCTCTCAGCATCCCTCTCCTCTCGGTGGAGACCTCTCCTCTTAGCAGTCCTCTTCCACCCTCATGACCTCTCTTCAACCCTACTCCCTCGACGCTGCCATCCAATGTGGCCACCCCACCTCCCCACTGACTCTTCTCCAAGGAAGCCTCCCCACCTCCTCTGGCATGACAACCAATCCATCCTTGGAAAAACCCTACCACAATAATATGGTTGGTGTATCTCTCTCTCTTCACTCTTTATTTTCCTCACTATTTTTCATGAGTGGTTTTTTGTTTGTTAGTGGTTTGGGTATTAGTGACTTCATCATGGAATTAAGAAACCCTCCATTCCAATTGGTATTTTTCAAGTAGTATACCAAGTATTCCGATGATATTTGAACACACTTAGTTAGAGGGTGTGTATTATTTATATAGGTACTTGATGATGTTTCATTATCTTAGAAAAAATATACACATTTATTGTGGGGTTTTAAATTTTAAAATTAAATGTTTTATATTGACTATATGATAGTGAATGATTCTATGATCACCATTATCAATGATTGAATTTATAACAAAACCTAAACTTAGATATCTACTTCGACCACTTATGTTATTATTAAACCATTTTTGGTTTGGGTTTATTTTTTTGGGAAATGTGTTAAATTTTTATATTTTGATGTAACGTTATTTTTTGTTCTTTTTAAATGAATCCATTACCTACTGTGTTGTTCAATGGTTCTTTTCCTGACACAACATTCAATGATTTTTGTTAAATAAATTCTAATTTATTCTCCTTGACATGTTTATTGGAGTAATCACATGTAATTTTTTTAATCTCCACTATTATAGGAATTTAATCTCCAAGAAAACTAAGAGCATTGATTACCACTTTCATTTGATTACTATGATAATTGATGAGAACTATTATTTTAACCTCCTATGATTCATGAATTTCCTAATTATTGATATTATTAATGACAAATATCATTTAAATTCATTAAAGGTTCTCTATGAAATGTTTATGAATACTAAAGTAGATCCTGATACTAAATCAATGCTGGATTATTTTTTCAGTGGCATCATGTATCTAGATCTTAGCCCAAGTTTTATAGTTTCCTCTAGAAATAATTCCAAATTCAATGTTTAGTCTACTGTAATGTTATAATTTTTATCACCCATAAGCCACATCAGTTTATAATCAACTTTTATATTTTCTAGGGTTTGTTACTTTGAAAATTTCTAAATAGATTTTTTGAAGAGTTTTTATCTAAGTCTCATTTTGGGGTTTATTAGTTGCTAATTTCTCAAAGCATTGATTATAACTATCATTTAAACACGTTAAAGATTATATTTTAAATTTTCATTAATTATAAAGTTATAGATCCTTATACTAAATCAAATTTGGATTATCTTATCAGCAGTGTCATGTATCTAGATCATAGCCAAAATTTTGAGGTTATATTAGGAAATGGTTCCATATTCAATGTGCAGGCTACTATAGAGACCATTCATGGTCCTATCCTCCTTAGAAGCTTCCTAAAAAATTTTACCACATAAATCCACTTCAAAAAGGTTTACACTATACCATAAACCTCACTGCTTATATGAAAAGAAACAATTTCCTAAGGAACTGGTAAGAATCATCATCATTCTGGTTATAAATTCGATACTACTATAGTTTAGTCTAGTTTATGGATAAATGTGAAGTCCAAAATGTATATTTATTCAAAGAAATCTTGAAGAAAGAAATACCACAAACAAAGTTACTCAAACCCATCCCTTGCATGACTATTATAATTTCACTGGCATTTTTAGAGTGTTAATGAAGTGTTTAGGTAGGAATTTGTGAAAAATTATTTAAAGGTAAAAATTCTCAAAAAAAAAAAACATATTAAATAATGTAATGATAATGAATTGTCATTCCCATATTAGTTGAGCACTTTCACAACATTTAACTAAATATACCTATTTTATTTTTGAAAAAAACACAAACACTAAGTACTTGATATTTGTTATGAATAGTTTTCATGAAGTATTATAGGCCATGGATGGACTTTTTTAGGTGTTCATGTTGTGAATAATTGAATTGGATTAAATGAGTAGAATAATTGAAGGATTTATAGATGGGTTAAGAGTTCCATGTTTCTAGATTTTTTACCTTAAACTATAAGGTTTTATTCTTCCATTTTCACTTTTTTTGCTTATTTTAATAAGTATCTATTCCACTCATAGATTTTTATTTTCATTTCTTGCAACCATTTCGGAAAACCACATAAATTACTTATGGTTATTTATTAATTTCAAATTTTCAAATTTTCTTCTTTATATTGTTCATAATGAGTTTCTTGTACAGAATATCAATATTGATGTTTTAATTTTATTATTATTAAAATTTTGTAGGTGGGGTGGGGTGTGAGAATGGGGGGGGGGGGTGCAATGGGTAGTAGGGGTGCATGTGGGGGGGGGGGTGGTGCAGGGGGAAGTGGGGGTGCAGGTGGGGGGTGGTGTAGTGGGTAGTATAAATGTAGTAAATATGGAAGTGGTGTTTTGATAAGGTTTAACCCATACCAAGAATCCTAATCCTTATTGTGCTCAGTATGTCTAAGTCACATATTTTCCATTATAAATATTACCATCAATTTATAAGTATATTGGGAAGGGGTGAACTTTTACCCTTTTACCATATTATATAGGTAAGTATGTTCACTATATTACACAAGTGAGTATTGATGCATCTCATGGGTTATTTATACTAGCATCACATGAGCACTTCCAAAACTTCCAACCCATTTAAATAGATCATTGATCTACCCATGGATGTCACTGCATCCAAAATCTGATCTTTTTCTTTATTGAAATGGTGTCTCTGAATTCCTTGTAGTACTCATAAACTGAAAATGAAACTTGATCTATGTTTTTCTACCTAGATTCTTAGTTATTCTTAAAATAATGTTTTATATCTTTCCTCAACTCATAATTTAAGAACATAGCCCCATAAATTTTTACCAGTGATTAAACACTTAATTAAAGAGATTAAAAACATTTTCTTATGATAATATACTAAAACAAGAGTTTTTTCTTACTCACTGTTTATAGAGCCTCATATGTAAATCACATACCTTCTTTCTTATTCTACTTTGACCAAATAAGTATGGTCATATTGTACTTATTTTCTTCTTTGATAGAAAAAAGATCTTATTTATTCTTTTGTATCAGATTCTCCTCCTCCTGCTTCTTCAAGAGATCTTCTCCTGATCTCAACACACTCACTTGAAGCACGCACATACAACTATCTATTTCTTCTCTTATATTTTATTTTTCTCTCTTTAATGTACATTTATATAGGAAGGTTCATTTAATTTTTGGACACACTTTTATTTCCATAAGTGGAATTATCTCAGAGTTCACATATAATAAAACATATCACATTTATAGGTCATTCCCCATGATCCTCACATCTCTTTTTCTTAATTGATGTCTCTAGAAAAATTAGAGGAGTTCCCTTATTTCATTTCCTTATCATTTTTATTTTTATCTCGACTAAAATACTCTTTCATTTTGTTCTCTGACAAGATCAGAAGGCTTATTTCTCAAAATAATTATATCAATAACCATATATGTACATTCATCACAACTATATAAAAATATAACAATTCAACTTGTAGCTTAGAACTTTCCCTTCATGGAATGAGAGATTCCATAAAAACTAGCATAGACTCCAAGATTGAGTCTATAAATATGATATAAAAACTCAACACCTTCTTCTTTATCCAAGTTTGAATCAAAAATTCCCTTTGTGATATTTAAAACAATAAGAAAAACTCCAATATTGACCCATTTTCCATTTGTAGAATTAATGAAATATGAAATTTCCTCATTTCTGGGAAAATTAAATTTGCAATCATTCATATTAGTTCCATATCTTTATCACTCAGGGGGGTGTCCCAGAGGGGGGGGGTGTCCAGGAGGGAGGGGGGCTGTCTAGGAGGGGGTACAGGCTGTCCCAGGTGGTGTCTAGTAGGGGGGGGGGGTCTAGGGGTGTGTCTAGAAGGGAGGGGGTGTCCAGGAGTGGGGGGGGGGTGTCCAAGGGTGTGTCTAGAAGGGAGGGGTGTCTTGGAGGGGGGGGGGGGGGGGGTCCATCTTCCATTGTGTCAGTTTCTCCCCATCAACATCAATTTCTCTACATACCACCAGTTTCTCTCCCATTTCCCCTCTAATGTTATTCCATTCTCTAATTCCAATTGATGCTTCCCCTAAACCCTACCCAATTCTTTAACTTTCTTCCACCCCTATGAATTTGGTCCACTAATTCTCCCCAATGATGTTTTCTCTCCCATTAATCTTCTCATGGTAATTCCTTACCCGTAATCACAACCATCTGCATGATCATTCTCCCCATAAACCACCAATTTCCCATTTATCCTCTACCGTGAAACCCTTCCCACATTTTATTATCCAATTCCTCAAAACCCTATCTAGTGCCTCTACTTTCTTCCTCCTCTGTACATCCGGTCTAGTATTCCAGCTCTATGTAGATACCACTACTTCTAATCATCTACTGGTAGGGTTTTTTTGATGACAACTCAATTTAGTATCTGTAAAAAATTTGTATCACACACTACCTCAATTTCTTAATGCAAGCCACAATAGGGATTCATAGATGACCAATTTACATCACACTCTCCCCCCCCCTTTGTTGAACTGACATTTTTAGCTTCATTGTTTGGAAACTATCCATTTAGGTATGTTGCTTTAGGTTTTGGTGTGCACTAGGCCTAAACTGTTGTTGGTTGAATAGGTTTGTAACATTGTCGACTCTTACTTGTAATGGCTTATAATTTCAAATAAATTTTATTTTATTTCCATAAAATTTTTACTGTTACCTTCATTATGATAGTTTATTTTCCAGTTAAATGTGAAGTGTATTTCAATCCATTCACATTGGTGTTGACTCAATGCACCAAGAAACAGGACAGTTTATTGATAAATCATTCCAAGAACATGTTTATGTATATGAAATTATTTGTAACATTTATATTTTAACATTATTTATATCATTATTTTAACATTATTTGTACCAAAAACTTCCTTGATTTCTTAACAAAGACCACAATAGGGATTCATCAATGACCACTCAACTTTTAAATCTCCTTCCAATTCATTGTACTGACATTTTTAGTTTCATGTTTTGGGAAACTTTCCATTCAAGTATAATGCTTCACATTTTGGTCCACACCAGTCCTAAACTGTGGCCGCTTGAACAGGTTTGCAACATTGTAGACTCTTGCTGGTAATGAATTATAATTTCAAATAAATTTTATTTTATTTACATAAACATTTTAATATTACCTTAATTATGATGGTTTATTTTTTGGTTAAATGTGAAGTGTATTTCAATCCATTCACATTGGTGTCGACTCACAACACAAAGTAACCTAAGAGTTTATTGATAAATCATTCCAAGAACATGTTTATGTATATAAAATTCTTTGTAACAATTCTATCTTAACATTATTTGTATCACTATTTTAACATTCTTTGTACCACACACAACCTCGGTTTCTTAACGCAAACCATTGTATGGATTCCTCGACAAACACTCGACATCGCACTCACCTTCCCCTTCATTGTACTCACAATTTTTAGTTGCATTTTTTAGAAACTATCCATTAAGGTATACTTCTTTAGGTTTTGGTGCACACTAGGCCTAAACTATTTTTACTTGAGCAGGTTTGTGACAATGTGAACTCTTGCTGGTAATGACTTATAATTTCAAATAAATTTTATTTCATTTCCATAAACATTTTACTGTTACCTTCATTATGATAGTTTATTTTCCAGTAAAATGTAAAGTGTATTTCAATTCATTCACATTGGTGTTGACTTACAACACCAAGAAACATGAGAGTTTATTAATAAATCATTCCAAGAACATGTTTATGAATATGAAATTATTTTTAACATTTCTATTTTAACATTATTTATATCACTATTTTAACATTCTTTATACCACACACTACCTTGATTTCTTAATACAAAACATAGTAGGGATTCATCGATGACCACTCAACATTTCACTCTCCTTCCCCTTCATTGTTCTGAAATTTTTTAGTTTTATTTTTTGGAAACTGTCCATTCAGACATGCTTCTTTAGGTTTTGATCCACACTAGGCCTAACCTGTTGCTGCTTGAACTTGTTTGCAACATTGTGGACTCTTGTTGGTAATGAATTATAATTTCAAATAAATTTTATTTTATTTCCATAAACATTTTTCTGTTACATTAATTATGATAGTTTATTTTCCAATAAAATGTGAAGTGTATTTCAATTCATTCAAATTAGTGTTGACTTACAACACCAATAAAACTGATATTTTATTGATAAATCATTCCAAGAACATGTTCATGTATATGAAATTCTTTGTAAAATTTCTATTTTAACATTATTTATATCAAAATTTTAACATTATTTAGACTAAAAACTACCTTGATTTATTAATGCAGACCACAATAGAGATTAATCAATGACCACTCAACATTGCACTCTCCTTCCCCTTCATTGTACTGAAATTTTTAGTTGCATTTTTTGGAAACTACCCATTCAGGAATGGTGCTTTAGGTTTTGGTCCACACCAGGCCTAAACTATTTCTACTTGAATAGATTTGATAAATTGTGGACTCTTTCTAGTAATGACTTATAATTTCAAGTAAATTTTATTTTATTTCCATAAACATTTTACTGTTAGCTACATTATGATAGTTTATTTTCCAGTTAAATGTGAAGTGTATTTCAATTCATTCACATTGGTGTTGAATCACATCACAATGAAACTTGAGAGTTTATTGATAAATCATTCCAAGAACATGATTATGTATATGAAATTTTTTGTAACATTTCTATTTTAATATTCTTTATATCACTCTTTACATATCAGGTATTCCACACACATTTTTTTGGAGATTTTATCATTATTTATCATAATTGTTTGTGTTTATAATGTATTTTGTTCACTGTAATATGAATGTTTTCATTGTATATTTGATTTCATTCTCTATCATTATGTTGTGAACTGTTAATATATTGAATCCACTATATATGTGTTTCCAGTTAGTTTGTTTTGTTCACTATTTTTTTGTGTCCAGTGTTAGTATGTTGTGTTCACTATTAATACATTGAATTAAATGCATATTGAATCTACTGTATATGTGCTTCTATTCTGTTTCAGTATACTGTATTCAATATTAGTATGATCATTGTTAATATGTTGTATTTTTACTGCATATATGATTCCATTCATAGTTAGTATTTTGAATCCATTGTATATGTGTTTCAACTGCATATATGTTTCCATTCACTGTTATTAATTTTAATTCACAATTAGTATATTGAACCCACTATATATTGTTTGATATCAACTAAAAACATATGTATATGATTCATATGAAAAAATACACTAAAACCAACATTTTAGGATAAGTGCATGCATCTAATAGTTATACATGACTTTAGGTGAATTCATGAGGATTTCATTTGTAGATAAAGTGGTCTTTATCAGGGGTACAATGAAGTGTCAAGGATGGTTCACACATCACTTCAGGTATGGAATATTTATGTCCTTCATTCCTATTATTTATGATTCTATAATGTATATATTGAGAATATATATGGCTTTGATTTCATTTCCTTTCTTCATAATATGAACCTCTAGAATCCATAAATGGGTCAAGAATATATATGGGTTTGATTTTATTACTTTTATTCATAATATATAGCCCTAAAATCAATCAATGGTCTTAGAGATGTATTCCTTGTCAAATCGATGTGTTTATTTCTCTATTAAATGAAGAACACATTGTATGATTCCTAACATTCATTCCCCCTCTGGAAATCATGTTATACTTTAATGTTTTGTCGAGAGAACAACTTGGTGTTATGTTAAGCATTTGACATAATGTGAATTGGGAAGCGCGACTTATGTTAAGTAGTTGACATAATGTGTGTAATTGCTATGGGAAAAAATTCATGTTTTCATGTATAGATTCATAATTTTTTTATATATTTGATGTACATACTCATTAAATAGTTGCACAGTTTTAACAGATTTCATAGATTTGTACATATCCTACATATTAATCTTTTCCTGTTCAATTATATTGAACTCCAAATTCAAAAAAACCTTAGTTACCATTATGTACTTGAAGTAATATATATTCATTGGTATTTTTTACATAGTTTAGTCAATAGAATGTTATATAATAACTTGATTTTATCTCTAGATTTATGTCTTTGTTTTATTATAAGTTTATCGATGTATCAAAAAATTATTTTTGTGCTAAGAAAGTAAAATAGTTCAGATCATTCATACATGAATGTCTCTACTCTCTATCACTATAGAAACTCTATCAATAATGAAAATTTTATAACATCATATACTAGAATAAAACTATCAGTTGATGATATTGGTATTCTATTAACTTCATCAGTTGATTGTTCTATTATACTACTATTTTTGTATGCAATTTAAGTATACACTTGATTATTTATCACTCAGGTGGGGTGTCTTGGAGTGGGGGGGGGGGGGGGCTATTCAGGAGGGATGGGGGTTTCAGAGAGGGAGGGGGTGTCCAGGAGTGGGGGGGGGGGGGGTGTCCAAGGGGTGTCTGGGAGAGAGGGGGTGTCTAGGAGGGGGGTGTGTAGGAGGGGGTGTCTAGGGAGTTTCCAGGAGGGAGGGGGTGTCTGGGGGGGGGGGGTTTCCAGGGTGTGTCTAGGAGGAAGGGGGTGTCCAAGAGGGGGGTTTCTAAAAGGGAAGGGGGTGCAAGGGGGGTCTACAGTTTTCCAGAAAAATTCCACATCTAACGTTGAAATTCCAGTATCATCAACTTCACTGGGTTAAATCCCTGTAGCGTTATGCTAATTTAACCAGTTTTGTGTGTTGAGTCCTTGTGATCACTCATGAAATCTACTGTCATTTTTTTCAGATGAGTTAGAAAAATGGAAGAAGATAATAGTTTTTTGGGTCACAGTATGCACCCTTTATGGAAATACCTCTTCTTAAAGGATAACGATGAATATAAAGAGCAGCCTGTGAGTTCTCGCTTCTGTTTCTAAGAATATGCATTGATTTTAATTTTTTTCTCTCCATCATTGTAAGTCATTGTATTACCATGTATTCTGATTCTGAATGCATCCATATGAATATCTACACATTCGTAACAAAGAGTACCTGGGGTATATATTGCTTGAATTTTGAATTTGAATATCTACCCTATCATAATGTTAATTCACATTGAATATGAAAACCTTTTTTTAGAATTGTTAATAAATTTAGTGCTTTATAATTGGATCCCTTTATTTTTTATCTTATAAACAAGATAACAACATACATTACATGTATTTTTGTTTTTTATTGATTGTTTTATGAGGTGTACAGGAGGGAGGGGGTGGAGGGGGGAGTGGGGGGTGTGCAGGGGGGATCTTCATGGGGTGGTGCAAGGGGGATATGTAGGGGGAAGGGTGTGGGGGTGTGTAAGGGGGTGAAAGGGGGTTTGGAAGGGGTAGGGGGTGCAAGGGGGGTCTGCAGGAGGGGGGTGGGGTGGGGTGAAAAGGGGGTCTGCAGGGGGAGTCTGTCCAAGAGGGGGGGGGGGGGGGGTTCTATCCATGAAGGAGGGGGGGGGGGGAGGGTCTATCCAGGAAGGAGGGGGGGGGGGGCTTTCCAGGAAGGGGGAGGCGGTCTGTCCAGGGAGGGGGGGGGGGGGTTGCAGGGGGTGGTGTCTTTCCAGGGAGAGGGCGGGCGGGGGGGGGGGGGGGGGGTCTATCGAGGGAGGGTGGGGTAGGTTTTTTTAGGGGAGGGCTTTGCAGGGGTGGGCTACTACAAGGAGAGTGGGGGTGAGGGGGGCATGCAAGAGGTGGGGGTGGGTGTGTTTTTTTATATGAAAAGGTAAAGGGGGTGCACGGGGGAGGGTGCAGGTTGGGGGGGGGGTTGTAGGGGGCGGTGGGGGGGGGGGGTGAAAGGGGCCAACACCGGTTAAAAAATTATGGGTTTTTAGGGAATTGGAAGGTCTATAACCGTAGTTTTAAACCATGGCTATAGGCCATGTGTGATTTTAGATTATGCCACGATTTTGTAACTATTGCTATAGGGATGTTTCCACGGGTGAAACTGTGGCTATAGGCTTTACCGTTTAGCCACCCCAATACTAGCCACATTTTAATTAACCATGGATATAACCTATTACCATAGTTTTGGCCCTATATCCATAGTTCCAAACCATGACCATAGACTTATTTTTTAGTAGAATCATGAATTGAATTATATGTTAAGAAAAATATGATAAACACAACCTAATATTATTCTTTCTAAGTTTATAAGATAAAGAATTTTACCGAGGTATTTTTTTTCCACCCTCTTTTTGGCTTGGAATTCATTAAATGTTAGATTTGTTGATGTCAGATCAGATTGTGGGAAGGGTCGTCTGAGATCAAACGAGTCCATAACATTATGATGGAGAGTAAAAAAGATCATTTTGAAAATGGAGACTTGAAAATGAACAAGTGATTGGGGTTGGGTGAGGATATGGGAATCGAACTTGGGGGAAGTTCTAAGACTCATTTTGGAATATATAGGGTCTTCATTTTATCCACTTATTTTAGTTTATTTTTTTCATATGGAGAGTCATCAAGTGAATTTGAATTTTTTGTTCTATGATTGTATGAAAATACATGAATATTTTAGGGTTTGATATATTCATTAGTTATGATGGTTCGATTTTTTCCACTTCTTTATTCTTTATATAGTTAATGTTATTATGATCATAGATCACACATGAGGCTATACAGGTCTATTCCTCAGTGGAATGATTGTGTCAGAATAAAAAATTACAATTTCGAAACATCAATTTTATCATATTTGATTTTGATATTTTGAAATATTATTAGAAAGGATAAATAGTGATCAAAACATAAGAAAAAAACCTTTGTCTAAAAAACACATTTGAAATGGAAGTTCAAGTTACTAAGGAGTATGGAATAAGATTTATATTAGATGGATTTTTTTGGGTTCATTTTTTTAAGGCTCTGGAATATATGTTCTCTTTTTAACATACACATCATTAATGGACTTTCCCACCACCATAACCATTTTATGATTTTTAGATTCTTATATAATTTTTCAATGGTATTAAAAATAAAACTCTTTAATGAGAACTTATTTTAACGTGTTTATTTCATTTTCTTTTATTCTTCAAAATATATGAATTTATTAAAAAACCTACATTTCTAATGAATTGATATCTTATTAATTTTGTGTTTATTAAATTTATCTTAAAAAATTAAAATTTCTTGTGATCATCATTCATTATACATTATATATATATATATATTAAATATTCATATTATTTGTATCATGGATATACTTATTTCATAAATAGTACACCATTTCTATATACAGTGTTTTATTATGAAAGTTATTTGATTAGATGGGGAAATATTAATAATCCATATTCATTAGTTAGTGTGGATATTTTTTGTAAGACATATTGTTTTTGAATTAAATTAATCATAAAATATACGTTGAATGAATTGGACAAGCAATGATGGGTTGGGGACGGTTATAAATAGCCCCATGGTGTATTAACAAGTATCATGAGACAAATAAGTTGGATATAATTATTAAATGGGTTTTTTGGTAAATAAATATCCATTAATTAAAATATTTTTTCACGAGGATTTAATGATAAAGATATCACGATGTCTGAGATCTTGACATCAAACATTAATCATTTCCTTCATTGAGAATTCCGTTATTATTATCCATGAAGTTTTTTAATTGATATTGTATATGGAAGAGTTTAATTATCAAGTTATTGATTAAATAACATGTGTTTTAAGTTTTTTACCTTTCCATGTTTATTATGTATTATTATATCATGATAGATTCCATTTTATGTAACCCTTACTGTTTTTTTGAGCTCACCCTTATTTTGTTTTCCTTTCCCTAGGAAAATGAAGAAGGAATATTTGAATAAGTTCAAGGATGAAAATTGACTATTTTTAATATGTTTTATATTTTTTTCAATGTAAAAATGGGAATCATGTTTTTATCTAGTTCTTCAAGAATATTAATCTATTTGGTCCTTTGAAATATGATCGCTTGTATTTTATGCCAATGTAATAAATTAGCCACTAACTTTGGGTTACTCGAGTTAGGGTCTTTACAATATTGATAATGGTTCTATAATATATAAAATTTTATTCATGATACAAATATAATATATTTTAATTATATTCATATTTAAAATCATCCATCAAATTTATATTAAAAAAATTAATTAAACCATTCATGGAGATTATAGGTTGTGTGTACACATGAACACTGTTTTTACTTTTTGATGGATGGAATGAAAGAAAGTTAAATAATAATTAAAATTTATGTAATAATTATTATATCATATATATCATATATATTAATTAAATATATCCTTATTACCATCCAGTTAAATTATAAATAAAAAAAATCACATCACTTCATGGAGGTGGTAGTCAACACGTACACACGGGCAATATTATCATTTTCCAATGAATGGGAAGAAGGTGGATAATGGTTGTTACCTCATAATAATAAAAATTTAGTATATTAAAGATACTTAATTAATTATTTTATAATGGATACCAAATATTTATAGAAGGTATAATAAGAAATAAGTTTGAAAAATCCCGGTTAAGAGATACACCTATTCATTAAAAAACCTTCTTTGGATTACACCTTAATCCTTGAAGTGATGGTATTTTGGAAATACCATAAGATCTAGGATGTTTTGAAGTAATCTAGGATGATATTAGGGTATCTATTTGGTGATATAAAAGTTTGAAATATTTTGAATAATGAATGAGAGGAGGTTCCCTTTTATAAGTGAGGGGAAAGGCACTCTTGGAATTATTTAAAGTGTTAAATTGATATAAATTATTTTTTTATGAAAAAATGAATCCAAACTGATATAATTATAATATAAGATGAGTATTATTCTAAATAATCTCATACAATAAAATTTTGACAATTTTTTTTATGTTTTTACCCTTATCTCTTAGTTTTAACCCCCGTTAACCATTTTGATAGTTATCACAATATGAGAGTTTTCTACTCTTTAGGGGTCAACAATGTTACAATAATAGGAAAAATGTCTTATAAAGGTACTATGATTGATATTATCAACCATATATCATTTAATTGTATGAATATAGTGTTTTTATGAATTTTAAATAATTTAATATTTTTTTTATTAGTAAATATCACTAATGTCATTTTGGGAACTATTCATTTAATTTGACTTTGAAAACCACATTACAACAAAGGAATTTGAATATAAACCTATAAAAAATCCATAATATGTTATATTTATCTATTAATTTTGTGGGACACTATAACCTACTCTAGAAAATTACATTTATATTTTTTTAAATCATTTACTTAACTTTTCTAATACTTATACAAGTATTGTTTCAGTGTTGCATAAGAATTTAAGCTAATTATTTCATCACTAAAAAATTAAAAATAAATTACCATGATAAAAAAATCATATTTAAAATGACCATTTAGAATTGAACATAATTTTTTTAACCCTGTAACAAAATATTATAGATATTAAAATTAATAAAGTGACATTTTTGACATTATCTTTTACTAACATTATAAAGATCAAAGTAAAAGTTAAATGGAAACAAACAAAAATTTACTATGGTCACTATTCATATTGAAAAAAATAAAAGGGAAATATTTACCAAATTTTATCAACTGATTCCAAATATGAAATTCAAAAAAATGTCTTTTTATGTATTAAAACGTTTTTATAACAAATTCAACCATAAAATTGAGTCCAATGAACTTAATTGGATTATTAATAACATAACATAACTAATTTTACATTGAAACAATTTTAAAATAAAATAGAACTTTTTAAATTCTTGAAACAAAAATACATTTTTCAATAAAAATCAATATTTTTCACTATTCACTAGAAAATCAATCTTTTCAAAAAAATTCAAAAAATACCCCCTAATATAATTTTGAAATGATGGTTTAAAAAAATATTTTTTCCATAAAATTAAATTTCTAAAAGTTCCAAAAAATAATTATAATATTCACTCCCAAAGATTAATAAAACTCACTTTTGAAGAAAATGTATTTTTGAAGAATAAAATGACTTCACTAAAAATTGAGTTCTTATTTATTAATAATTAATTAATAATTTTTTATTAATTAATATATTTATATATATTTAATAATGTGGTTAATCTGATTCATACCTGTAAATTCAACAGCTAGGTGATAAATGTCACATAATAATATTTCAATTGTGTAATGTGGTTTATTTAAACTCATTGTTACATGTAAAGAAAACTATCAAAGAAATAAAATTTATTTATAAAATATAAATATAATTAAATCTGGGGGTGTTGCAATTATTTTCATTTTCACTTGGTATACATAACTCTAAGAAAATGTATCCTTAGATAGAAGAGGGTAGAGAGAGAATGAGCATGATTCCTTACACATCCGTGATATGATTTGTCATATATGTCAAATTATATACTAGGATTTGTGTTTCCAACGCCTTGAGCATTATAATGAACCAGAAATTTTGTAATAGAAGAAATTTTATTTTATAATTGTTATTTTACTATGAGCACAAAAATAGACCATTACATTTTATAAAAACATTACACATAATGTATAAATATGGACTAGTATAACAAGGAATAATAGAGGGATATAGACATGGAATAATATTACATTCACTAAAACAAACTCCACATGCTTGAATTCCCCTAATAAGATCTCCCCCACCATAAATATCATAAAAATAAATAGAATCATTAGGAAACCAGTTGACATTATCAAAGGATGTGTAAGAATCTTTATAAGGGAAAAATTGAACGATAAAGAGAGAATGATGGTTTATTTATAGGGAAATATGGTCATTCAACATGATAAAAATTGTAAATATGGCCGATGGGTAGTATGGACATTAATCGATAAGACAATTGGTCATTATTATTGTTGGTTATGTAGAAACATTTAAGTGACTATCGATATTATTTAATAATATAATAAAAATTTTAAATTTTAATAAAAATATGATTTATATAAAATTTATAAGTTTTAAATAAAATTTAAATTCAATAAATAATATTATAAATCACTTTTAAATGACAATATATTTTAATGAAGTCCTAATTAATTTTTTTAACGGCCAGATAATTTACTATATCATAAAAGATGTTAATTTTCAATAAATAAGAATTTTTTATTTAAAATTTAAATTATAATATTTATGAGAATTATCTTGGTAAAATAAATATAACTTTTGGATTCATCACATGTAAATTATCTTATGGTGAATTTCTAGTAATTTTCTAAAAAATTTGATTTTTGGGTTTGAAAGTGAAAATACTGCTTTTTACAAAATACAATAACTAATATCATAAAATTTGGATATGGTGATTATTTAAAATTTATTAATTATTATTATTTATCAAAAATTATTTAATGAATATCATAATATATAATTCATTACATTAAAAACACCTTCATGGCATTTTGAAAACAAAAATTTTATCTTTTCTAAAAAAACTGTTTTTACATGTTATACATGAATCATATTAAAATAAAAATTTATCACTTTTATAATTTGAATAAGGTAAATTGGATTAAATATTTGGAATTATAAGGTTCAAATTAGGTAATAAGGTCATTTTCATTTTTATTCATAAAAAAATACCATGGTAAAAGAGTTACCGTGTACAAGTAAAATAATGTAAAAGGTTAAAATTAAAAGTTAAAGTCTTAATAAAACTAAAAATGAAAGAATTAAATGGGTGTTTGAGGTTTCAGTACATAATTAACCAAAATTTAGAAAAAAAAATTATCAACCAAATTCCTTGAAATTAATTTTACCAAAATGTGGTTATCTTTAAATACAAATAATCATTGTTTAATCACTTAAAATCACTCTTCCTCAAGTATAAATACCACCATTCCCTCCTCACTCTCCACAAAAAATATATTTATCATATATATTATCTAAATTACCCACTAAAGAGTCTCTATAATGTTGTTTTAAGGTTATAATTATTCTCCCCATAACTTTAAGAATCATCCTCCCATGGTAAGGGATTTATTCCTCTACTTTTTCAATTCAAGTACTTATTTTGTATATGTCATTTTATTACCAATTTATTATTCTTTTAAGTTTTTATAAACAACCAATTTATTTTATATATGATGTTATAATAGTGATAGGTTTATTTTCTCTCTCATTAAATCCATCACAAGATTCATTTTGTATACCTGTTACACTACCAAAATAAACCCCCAACTTTCCAAGCCATATTTTCATTCCGTGAATACCCAACCCTATCTTAATTCAAGGGTATTCATTCTAATGTATCTTTAAACTATTTATTTGGTAAATCCATGTATGAAACCCATATTACCTACTCATGGGTTATAAATGATACGAGCTTTTTGTTTTTTAACAATGTGGAACACATAATATTAGATATATGAAAGGTGTGCCCTAATAACACTCCAATGAATTGGGTAAAGAATTAATCTCTAGAGATAAAATGTTCATTATACCTTTGAAGAATTATTTGGTAATTATATTTAAAACCTTGGTAAAAATCCTTGATAATATGTTTTAAGACACCTTAGTGGATGAGCTACGGTGATATGTTTATGAATGTCTCAATGTTTATGTTGTTACCACATTTCATTATTGTGCCTCATGTTATTATATTCACGAACTTACATTATAACTCATGTTATTATGTACATGTTCTTATGTTATGATTCATGTCTCACATATGATTTCCTCTTACATTGTTTATCCCTCACTTGTCTTTATGCTCACCCCTTTTATTTGATAAATGTCCCATGGAAATCCTATGCAGTGAGATAATCTAGAATGAAAAAAATTAGGAAGCCTTTCAAGAGGATTTTAAATTTTTTATGTTTATTTTTTTACCATGTATGTCATGTACTATATACCTAGTTTACAAGAAAATAAATCTAAAAAGATCCTTCAATGTTATTAATGTAATATTTTGTTAAGTAATTATGTTAAAAGTCATGTATTTAAAAGGTGGGTCACCATAAGCCTGGTAGGAAGATATTATGTAGAGCCATGGAAGATTCATTGGATGGATGTAAATACTATCCTAAAGTATTCTAGGAGTAATAAGAACATGTTTTCGGTTTATGGAGAATATGAGAAATAAGTCACCAGAGGATAAATAGATTCTAGTTTCCAGATATACTAGATTGATCTGAAATCACAGTCATGATATGTGTTTTTCCTTGATTGAGGATCTATGAGTTGGAAGAGTTCTAAGAAACTAGTGGTAATTAAACCTATAACAAAGTACAAGTATATTACGGATTCTTATGTATCTAAAGAATCTATTTGGATACACAACTTTATATAGGAGATTGATGTGGTGCCTAATAGTAAAGATGTTATCACACTATATTGGGATAATACAACAATTGTGGTTCAATATAAGGTGTCAAGGTCACATCAATAGAGGAAAAATATACTTATAAAGTTTCATATCTTTTGAGGGTTTTATCAACGATGAGAGGTCATAGTAAGTAGGGTTTACACAAAAGAGAATGTGTTGGGATCATTGATTAATGTATTATCTCAATTGAATCATGAATATCATGTGAGAGATAGCGAACTAAAAGTTGTTATCAGTTGGATATAGTGAAAGTGGGGGTCTATTGGAGTTGGTTCCCTAGAACCAACTATCTTTGTACTTTATATTACCTATATTTTCAAAGACCAAAATTTTAATAAATATCTTATCACATGATTTTTTTTCTTATGCGTAACATTTATATGATAATGTTATTAATGTATTGTCACATCGAAAGGTTATAGAAAATTTCCTCTATAATGAGAACCTTTATGTGTTATAAAAATATTATTTAACATTTATCCAATGGTATATATGGAATTTGTCTAATGAGACCCAAATTAAGGTTTGATTGTCAGTTGTTGGATGCTCATAAGAGAACGAGGCTTCTTCTCATGAAGTTTAATATCTAAGAAGAGGAGTTATAAAGTCAAACCCACTAATAGATATTCCATATTTTATATGTTTCATTGGATATTTCTATATGCAGGTGTGTGTATTGGTCATTAGGCTTGATATTGTTATTAATTTATATCATAAATTGAGTACTTTAATGTATTTTCAAAAATCATAATGACATATTCTCATGGAAAATTAGCATGTGTTAAGTGCGTTATAAGTGATATGACATTGATTGAATAATTCAAGAAATGATTTATCCCATTTGAGTTAATATAAGTAGATATCCTAGGATATTTTTTTTTAAAAATTAAACAATCTAATTAAGTTAAAGTTCATGGTAGTTTATCAAGGATTTTATATCAAACAATCAAATAATGATATATCAAGAATATAGGTTGGTGACCCAAGTATGGAATTTTTTTTGATAAGATATTAAGACCAAGAGATTTTATTACATGGTAAGTGTTCATTTTAGGTTGTTGGTATTGAAACATTAAATTCCTTTATTATGGGGGTCTTAACATGTTTCGAGATATTAATCTCAGACTATAGGTTAGTTCGTGATGGATTTTGAGGTGAGAAACTCGTTCTTCCCCATTGTAAATTCTTAACTCAAAAATCAAAGTCTCATAAGTCAGAAGGAAATAAAGAAGTTTTATTTCAACAACCAAATAAAAAAATCATTATGAGTGAATTTTATAAATAGTATGATCAAAATTTTTCTAAAACATGACTAGTTGAAAATAATAAATCTCAAGTAAAGACCCTGACCCCAGTGGCCCAGAGCTGGTGCCTTACTTTATTACATTAGCATAGATACAATTCTTAAATCCCAAAGGAATTATTAGTTTAGTAGTTTTGGAAACTAGATCACATACATGAACCTTACATTAGAATTTAAATCATAAAATACAACATAGAAAATCCTTTTTGAATTCCATCATTCTTCTAGCTTTACCCGATATATCAGTCGTAATACACATCTTAGCATCTTGAAAAAAAAATATAATAGAGGGGTGATATCAAATTCTCAGTAAGGTTTAGTGTACAATGTAATCTATTATGAATAAATAAGCATAAACATTAAGGTAATGTGAATAACTGAAACACATTCCATTTAAACATATCATGAGCATAATATGGAAAGAATAAATAATACCATATAAATATTCACATGAGAGAGAAAACATAACCATGGATATTCTACTAGTCGAATAATCAAATGGAATATCAATAACTAATCTCATAATGTGGGAATTCATAATTCCAGACACCATAAATATATTGTCAAGGCTTCGTCCAATACACCATACATAAATGGGTAAGACATCATCCAACACCCAAACTAGTTGGTCTCATGAGACCTACCAATGCATTGAGGGGATATAGCATACCCCACCCATAACTTATTGAGTTTAATGCATTCCTCATATAAAAATATTGAAACATAAACAACATACACATTTGTATTGAAAAACTATCATAAAAAATGTTAATACTTTAACCATAAACCATGAATGTTTACAAAATAGCACATCCACAGTAAAAATAATAATAAACCCTTAAATAAATTATCATAGATGGTATAATAAGAGATCAAACTCAATTAATCATAAAATCAAAGTATGTTTTCATAGATAAAAATATTCTAATAAAATCATTAAAATTTCTTGAGATAAATACCCCCTTTGAATTTGAAATCATTTATTTTAAAAGTCATGCAATTATAAAAGAAAAAATATTCATTGAAAAAAATCTTGTAAACTTGTAAAGGAAGCTTAAAAAAATCAAAGATTCATGATAGTGGTAAAATCCACTCATGTCATATAATTTAAACAAACATTTCTTCTGTTTATTTGTTGAAAAGGTCATAAAGTACATTGTTTAGAAAATAACAAAAATATTCCTTTAAAAACATTTTATAAAGAATAAAAAAGTGGGTAAAGGGAAATTAATTATTTTTAGGATAATAGTAAAAATATTTTGGAAATCATTTATAAGAAATGTGGACATGGATTATAAATGTTCCCCAATAGATACTTACATATAAATAATACTGAATAATAATGAGATTGTAAAATATCCATTACCTTGTACTTTCCTTTAGTTGGATGTGATTTAAACTCAATTATAATGTTTTAAAACATGTTATTAATTTATAACAAAACCATATCCATATTTATGATATCATTTATGATCCTATTATATGATATTATCACCCATTTTTTAATGACATTTCATTATTACCCTTGTTTTTGGTGTTAACTGATTCATTTTCCTATGCATGTTATTTCATGTAAGTCCTATTTATTATGAATAATATATATTTATTTCATATCCAGAATGATTTTAAGTTCATATATATATATATATTATATTTATTCATTATATACATCTTATATAATCATTATGGAATGGTTTACCTGGAAAATGAATCACATCGCATCGTGGTGACGATATATTGTATGTACGCATGAGAGACAATATAATTCTATTAATGGTGAAAGGAAAAATAATTGGATGATATATTAATTATAAAAAATCAATATCATTTCATACTTATTATTTATATCCATTATATCCATTATTATACCCATCCAAATTAAGTAGTGATAAAAAAATATGTTACACCACAATGTGGAGATGATATGCCGTACATACGCACGCGTGGTGATTTTGTTTTTTAATAGGATAGATAATAGGTATAATATTATTGTTACATAATCATAATAAAATATAAGCATATATTTTATACTGTATTTATTTATTTATAATGGAAACAACTCATTAAGAGAAAGTAGAAGAATAAATAAACTTGGACGAGTTAGTAGAAATGGTTACCTCTTCTTTGAAAGACTTCCTTTAGATATCTTATTAATGGATCTGATTGGAATTTTTGGAAGAAAAAAACCTCCAAAACTTGGATAAGGATGTTTGGAGGATAAATGGGAAGGGTTTGGTCAATCTTGAAGGCTCAATGTGGTTTTAGTAAGTGAGGGAGGATGCTCCCTTTTATAAGATATGGGAGAGACACTCTTGGAATCCTTTAATATATTAAAATAATATAAAATAATTTTCTATTAAAAATAGATCCAAAGTGAGTTATTTTGAAGCTAAGATGTGTATGGGCCTAAATAATCTCAACCAATGATTTTTATACAAGTTTAAGTCACATTATTAACATTATATTTTGGCTTTAACCCTTATTTATACCCTTTAACTCTTACCGTGTCAACTTGGCTTTTTTACTTTTTAAGGGTTAATATAGTTATTATAATATTCTAAATGAAATGTATAATTGATGAAATATTTATAAATATTATAATAATTTGGTATAATTTCATATTTTTATGAATTTTATATCATTTAATAAAAATATTATTTATTTTAAAGTATCATTAATGTCAATTTTGACAATATTCATTTCTTATATTTATTAAAAATATAATTACACAAGATAACTTCAAAAAAACATCTAATAAATCCACAATGTCTAAGTTATCTATAAAATTCTTGGATGACATTAATTATATCAAATTATATTTATGTTAATATTTTTAATATCATGTATTTGATATTTATATTAATTATACAATTACTACGTCATCATTGTGTAAGACTTTAAGGTAATTATTTTTTTTCTAAAAAATTAAAATAAGTTATCCTCATTAAGATTAAAATTTTATCTTATAAATTAATATTTATAGTCAAATTTATCTTCTGTGTAACCCGATATTAAAAATGATATAGTTATTAAAAATATGAGTGTGACATCTTTAACTTCTCTTTAAATAAAATATAATAAATTTCATACTCTCATACAAGTGGATTAAGCACATGAGCCTCAACCCAGTTGGTGAGGACTTATAAGTGCATCCAGGTGACCCGGGATTAAATCCAAGCGGAGGCATAATTTCTGGGTACTGTAGCAGGGATTGTAGAGAGAACTGTGCAGTACTATAGCGGGAATTGTAGAAACACTGTTTGGCACTGTAGCAGTCGGAAATTTGCCCTTGTTTGGGCCTTCGGGTGACTGATTTGGTCCCTGAGTCCTTTAAGGCCTTCAGGCCACCCAAGACTTCGGGCCAGTAAGGCCTTCTGGCCACCTTAAGTGCAGATGCAAACCAAACAACCTATAAGGAAAAATCTCTATAAGGAGGATGAGCAAGGAGCTTTTACCACAACAAAAGCTACACAGATTTCAAGAATGAGAGGGTATGTCACCTGCCATCGGGACAAGCCTGTTCATGCATGGGATAGCCTAGCCGAACAACCATGCGAAGGTAGAGAGCTGATTTCACGATGAAGATGCTGGGGAGGAGTAGTTCCAAGTAGTTAATCTGGGTTGTATGTAATGTTTGAAGCCTATGGGTAATAAATTCCTCTATGGCCTACAGGCCATGTAATAATTATTCCTAAGATCCTTGTAAGGGTTCCATCTCACCCCTTGAAATGTGGATTATCAAAAATCAATAAAAATGAAGGCCTTCGGGCCATTAGATGGATACAAGTGGATTAAAATTTATAATCTCAGCCCAAGGATGATATTGGTAGAAAACCACTTAAATAATTATATTTGGTCAAGTGTTAAGGTAATTTTTTAGTCTTTATAATATTATTTTTACCTATAATTACATGATTTACCCTTAACCGTGGTAATTAAAATTTTACTAAATTTACTTTTATCAAGCCCAAATATAAAATAAATCTATTTAAATAATTTAGACCCAATGATTCCAAATATGGAATATATTTATAAAAATTAAAAACATAAATTTTTTCACAATAACTATATAATTAATCCCTTTGACGAAATGAGAAAACAGGTTATTAAAGTGAAAACATACAAAAGATTGTATTTTTTTATATTCATATTCAATGTAAAATTGATTCAAATGACCTAAATTGTATTAAATTAAATAAAATTAATATAATTATAGTTTAAAAATAATTAAAAATATAATTTATCACTATAAATTATTTATATGACAAAGTTGTTTTCAATTAAAATGCAATATTTTATCACTATTCATCAAAATATGAAACTTATTATAAAAATAGAAATAATTCAACCAAAGTAAATTTTTAAATTATGTTTTTAAATAATTACACTTATTTTTTAAAATATAATATATAAAAGTTTCAAAATTGGATTTAACATTGGTTCTCTATTAAAATATGGTAAAACTACATTTAAAAAAAATATATAAAATTTTACACAAAAAATTGGTTTTATTCTTATCTTAAGCATATAAAAATTATTGGATGAATTTTAAAATATATTTTTTGAATATATAACATATATATTTAATTAATATAATTCAAAAATAGTGATTAATTTAATTTATTATGATAAAATTCCAATTTGGCATAAAAATTATTTTTTTAATTAAAACACATCCTTTATATTTAATTAGATTTTACTATAATTTACAAATAATTGGTAATAAATGAATTAATTTTATAAAAATGTGTAAACTATATTTTTATAATTTACCTAATCATATTCACAACTTCCAACTTAATGGCTAGTGTTAAAATAATAATATTTAATAATATATCGTAGTTTGTTTAGGCCGGGTGTTGTATAAAATCTATGCTATCGATGAAATTAAATTTATTTAAAAAGAGAAAAATCATTAAATCTTGGTGTGTTACATTATCCCCTCATTCAATAAATTGCATCCTCAAAATTTGAAATTTCAATTCAAAAATCAAAGGTTGATACTTGAAAATTCCTTTATGAAAAACCCACATTGGAAATAGGGTTAATAAAACATTATCTTAATAAGAGGGAAAAGTAAATGAGAAGGTCACAAAAAAATTAACTTTTATAATGGGATAAAATTAGTGGAAATTGAAAACTGGGACATGAAAGACATGTCAAACCATCAAGTTCTGATATAGAGTGTTAGAGAACATGGTTATCAAAAATTCTACCATCGTAAAATTGTAAATCTATGATGGGTTAAAGAGGCCATTGATTTCTCAATATAAAAATTAAACAACTATCATTTTTGTTCAAATTTCAATTCCTAGAGTTGAGGTATTATTTTAATATCTAGATAAGAACTTGATAAAATAATCTTAATTTATTTCTTTTTATGTCATATATATAATCTCATCCTTTGGTTGTGCTTCGATCAATTTGTACTTCATTTCGTAGCACAAGTTGCATCATAGGGTGAAGTAATAAATTAACCTCTAAAAACTTTTCCAAATATAAAATTAAACCATTTCACATGTGGTTAAAATCTTCTAAAATGAACTTATCATTAATAATTTCACAACATGAAACAACTCTTATTTTCCACATTCCAAACAAGTGAATAGATTCATCATGTATTCTATTGAAACATGGTAATAAAATTAATTCCAATAATACATTATTAAAAATATGCATGATTACTTATTCCTCAAATAGAATATAGATTGTTGGATATACTCTTTAAATCCAAAAATGTTGTAAACTCCATTAATAATAACATAAACCAATTTTTTAACAAACCATTAATCATTTCCAAGGTAGTCAGTACCATGCAATTTATTTTATTGAAAACAATCATCTCTCTATTCAAAAATCATGATCCTAGTATTCGGAACATATTAAGGGTTATATTTTCCCCAAACATATGTTTTCCAAAAAGATTAATTTCTTACCTATTCACTTTTCTTCGTACCGTTCAACATAAAATCTCAAATCCTTAATGAAATAGTATTATAGTACAATCCTTATGTATCTTTTAACATTTCTATCTAGAATATCATAACATAATTATAGAATCCAAAAACACAAATACATTAATTATTCCACTTTGACTGTAGTAACAATATAAGCTTAACCTTGATCCCTTTGCTTTTTTGAGCTATATTTCCTTGACACTTGGAAAATTCATTTTCATAGTGCCCCATATTCTTACACTTGAAACATTTCAAATTTATAGCTCCTTTATTTCTTTTAAAATTAGAGGATTGGTGGCATTTTTCTCCACACTTATAACAAACCCCAATTCTTTTTAGGCAAGTATTGGGGTGTTTCTTCCTGAAATTATCACATGTGGGAAAATTATTGTTTCTATTTTCCCTTTATCAATCTCTTACTCCACCGTTCTATTCTTCTCTTGCTTTCACATAAAGTCATAAGACTTTGATAATTCTTTTTATTTCTTGATAGCACATGAGACTATATATTCATATGATGAGTATGTTTTGAATACTAATAACTTTCAAAGAAATGTAATTAACCCATCAAAGAAATGATCAATCTTACTCCTTGGGTTATGTATGTAGTACGTAGAATTCCTTTCTAACCTTGTAAAGTTGGATTTATATTGAGCAACATTCTCATCCCACTTTTTCCTCAGACTCAGAAATGGCCTCTCCATATCTTCTCGCCATTCATGAGGTAAAATATTTTTCTATGAAAGGTTCCTTAAAATCCTTCCATTCCATGTTGCTATTTTCTCATCCTCCTTAGTGTTTGAATCAATGTCCACCATTTATCTGTATCTCCAGAATGATGATAAACTTCTATGAAAACCTTCTCCCTTCCATTACACCCCAAATCAAGAAATATCTTCTCTAAGGAACTTATCCATTGCTCAGCTACAAATGTATTTGTAGTCCCATTGAATGATGAAGGTTGTTATCTCATGAAGCACCATAACATTATTTCTCCACATTATGGATCAGGATGCTCCGTACGTGTAAGGTTATTGTTCATAACCTGAGTCAACTATCCCAGTATAGTTATAAGTTCATCAGCACCAGTTGTTGTTCTAGTTCCAACATCATTATCTTTCATAGAAGGGGAATCTCTACGTGGATTATGTGTGTTGATATGGATTTCATTCATTCCTCTAGTTTCCATTTATAAATAATGGAATACATTAGATTTCGTTATGAATCATAATGCATAATTTTGATCTAGTAAAATACTTAACATAAATTGAAAATTTATGCATAGTTAATCTCATAATCTTAAACATGGTTTTGTTGGGGACATATTTAATTTTAAATCCTTTATAATGGTTTTTAAAGAAAATGTGAATTATCCTAAACATATGCCCCAAGAGTGTCAAACCAGGAACGCAGTAAGACCTATTGTTGTGTATGAGGTTACGCCGAGTCAGGCCTGACACACCTTATCAAAGTTGTTACCCCAAGGTACATCTATTGCAGAACCACATCCACTTGTAGTATCCATACGAGGATGTATTTCGAGGAAGACCCAAAGCATCAAGGTTTCATGATAGTGCTAAACTCTGCTCCAGCCGTATAAGTTAAAAAACCATTCCTTATTTTTTTTTGAAAAGGTCATAAATTACCTCATTTCAAAAATGAAAAAAAGATTCATTCAAACCGTTTTATAAAAATTTAAGGATAGAAAAAAGGAATTTAAACATTAGTTTGATAATAGTAAAAATATTTTGGAATTTTTTAAAGAAACATAGACATGAATAATAAATGTTCCCCAGCAGATACTTGTGTATAAACAATCCCGAATAATAATGAGATTGTGAAATAACCCTCACCATTTATTTTATTTTAGCTGGATGTGATTTAACCTCTTGTATAATGTTTAAAACATGTTATTAATTTATACCAGAACCATATATGTTAGGATTTAAAGTATGTAAAAGTTTTATATTAATTCTCTCTATTTTGAATCATGTTTTGATAAATTACTTTATAAATTTGTGTTCATTAAATTTCAAATATTTTTTTTCTTTATGGAAATATGGTAAATGAGTCACCATTTAAATTAGTCACTGTTGAAATGATTCACCGTTGAAACGAGTCACTATTGAAATGACTCACCGTTGAAATGAGTCACTGTTGAAATGAGTTACCATTGAAATGAGTCACCGTTGAAACGAGTCATTGTTGAAACGAGTCACCGTTGCAAGGAGTCGCCATTGGAACGCGTCACCATTGCCAACCATCATTGGCTTCACCCAAGGGTAGGCCAGTAATTCACCGTTGTACTTCCAACAGTGAGTAAATTTCTATTGTTTAAGATGTTTCCTTTTTTATCATAGATAATCATGTTGAAGTTAGTTTTTTAAAACTCGATTTAGTTTTGCTTAAACTCACAACGGTATGTCATACGAGTCATCGTTGGCTCATGCAACAGTATGTCAAATGAGTCACTGATGGTCATCCATCGGTAAATACATTTACATAGTTAAACTTTCTTCTTCAAAATTTATTTTTCTTAAATTTTAGTACACTACGGGAAAACCAGGCTATTGCGACTGGTTATTTGCGATGGGACAATATCCCGTCGCAAATAGTCCTTCGGAAAAAGTTTTTGCGATGAGAGAACCAACCCATCACAAATAATAAGGCTTTTGCGACAGGTAGATGTTTCCCATCGCAAATGATTTGGTGCACATTGCATGCCAAAATGCGGGAAATGGTATTTGTTACAGGATATATATCCCATCACAAATAGTATGTCAGTAGTTAGTCTTTTGCGACGGGTTCCATCACAAAATACTTTTTAATTAGAGGGTAGTTGCAATGGGTCCCATCACAAATGTTACTATTTGCGACGAGAATACCGTAGCAAACTAATCTAACCTATATATACCCCAACACATTTCCCCTCATTCTATTCAAATCTATACTCTTCTTTTTCTCTAGTGAAAAATTTTGTCTCAAAATTTTTCATAGTTTAAATTTTTAATTCGGGGCATTTTTCACAGGTTATATCTTTCAAAAGCTTCAGTTTTAAGGTATTTATCAATTTTTCATTTTTTATTTTATTTTATTTATTTTAATTATATTTATTTCTAATTAGCTAAAGTTAAATTAAATTATAATTAGATATTTTTATTTATCATTGTGTTTGTTTATTTTTACTAATAATTATGTGTGATTACTATGAATTAGTATTAATTAGTAGTTATTATTTTAATTAGAAATAATTAGTTTTAAACTATAGTAATTAGTATTAAATTTTAATAATTAGTATAAAATTTCAATAATTAATAATAAATTCGAATAATTAAATATAAATTCGAATAATTAATAATAAATTCGAATAATTAGTAATAAATTCGAATAATTAGTAATAAATTTGAATAATTAGTAATAAATTGTAATAATTAGTAATAAATTGTTATAATTAATAATAAATTGAAATAATTAGTAATAAATCGCAATAATTAGTAATAAATTGTAATAATTAGCAATAATTACCAATAATTACCAATAATTACCAATAATTAGCAATAATAAGCAACAATTATCAATAATTAGTAATAATTAGCAATAATTAGCAATAATTAGTAGTAAATTCTAATAATTAGTAATAAATTCTAATAATTAGTGATAATTAGTATTATAATCTTATAATTAGTAATAAATTCGAATAATTAGTAATAAATTGCAACAATTAGTAATAAATTGCAACAATTAGTAATAAATTGCAACAATTAGTAATATATTGCAACAATTAGTAATAAATTGCAACAATTAGTAATAAATTGCAACAATTAGTAATAAATTGTAAGTTTTAGTAATAAATTTGAATAATTTGTAATAAGTTCGAATAATTAGTAAAAAAATTGAATAATTAGTAATAAATTGCAATAATTAGTAATAAATTGCAATAATTAGTAATAAATTGCACTAATTAGTAATAAATTGCAATAATTAGTAAAAAATTGAAATAATTAGTAATAAATTGCAATAATTAGTAATAAATTGTAATAATTAGTAATAATTAGTAATAAATTCAAACAATTAGTAATAAATTCTAATAATTAGTAATAAATTCTAATAATTTGAAATAATTACTAATAATTAGTAATAAATTTTAAATAATTAGTAATAAATTAGAATAATTAGTAATAAATTAGAATAATTAGTAATAAATTAGAATAATTAGTAACAAATTTGAATAATTAGTAATAAATTTGAATAATTAATAATAATTAGTAGTAATTAGTAATAATTAGTAATAATTAGTAATAAATTTGAATAATTAGTAATAAATTTGAATAATTAGTAATACATTCGAATAATTAGTAATAAATTCTAATAATTAGTAATAAATTTGAATAATTAGTAATAAATTTGAATAATTAGTAATATATTCCAATAATTAGTAATAAATTGCAATAATTAGTAACAAATTGCAATAATTTGTAATAAATTGCAATAATTAGTAATAAATTGCAATAATTAGTAATAAATTGCAACAATTAGTAATAAATTGCAATAATTAGTAATAAATTGAAATAATTAGTAATAAATTGCAATAATTAGTAATAAATTGTAATAATGTGTAATAATTAGCAATAATTAATAATAATTAGAAATAAATTCAAATAATTAGCAATAAAGTGCCATAATTAGTAATAATTAGCTATAAACTCATATAATTAGTAATAAATTCAATTAATTATTAATAAATTTGAATAATTAGTATGGAATTCATATAATTAGTAACAAATTAGTAATATTTTGTAACAAAGTTATAATAATTAATAACAAATTAGTCATAATAAGTAATTAATTCGAATAATTAGTAAATAATTCATAATAATTAGTGAAGAAATTAAATAATTAGTAATAATTAGTAATAATTAGTTATAATTAGTAATAATTGTTAATAATTAGTAACAAATTGAAATAATTAGTAATAAATTACAATAATTAGTAATTAAATTGCAATAATTAGTAATAAATTGTAATAAATAGTAATAAATTGAAATAATTAGTAATAAATTGCAATAATTAGTAATAAATTGAAATAATTAGTAACAAATTGAAATAATTAGTAACAAATTGAAATAATTAGTAATAAAATCTAATAATTAGTATCAAATCTTATAATTAGTAATAAAGTCTAATAATTAGTAATAATTAGTAATAAATACTAATAATTAGTAACAAATCATAATAATTAGTTACAAAACCTAATAATTAGTAACAAATCCCAATAATTAGTAAGAAATTCGAATAATTAGTAACAAATTGTAATAATTTGTAAGAAATTGAAATAATTAGTAATAAATTAAAACAATTAGATGATCGCACTTGGATAAATCAGCATAAGAATCCAAATGGTTCTGGTTTAAATCCTATATATATTGAAGGTATTGAATATTTATTATCATTTGCATCATCAAAATGAAATTTTTTTAGAAGGGAAAATTAAGTGTCTTGTAAAAATGTGCTCTGAGGATGTTTGACACATTTGACAACGTTGGAGGTCATTTATTTCATTTTGGTTTTCAACCAGATTATGTTTTTTGGTATCAACATGGTGAAAAGAGTTTCAGAGAAGATACTAATAATTTGGTTCTAGATCTAGCATGATTAAAAAATTTAGTACATGATGTGGAAAGTCTATATTTTTAACAAGCTGAAACTCAGGATGATATTAATTTAAATACTGAGTTGGAACCATCTCATTTTTATGAGTAGTTAAGGTCCATTAAGGATTCCTTATATCTTGGTTGCAAGATAAGAAAATTTGAAGTGGTTGCTAAATTTATGGATATTAAATCAGATAATGGGATGTAAAATAGCCATTTTATTCATATAATATCATTGGTAAAAACACTACTACATGAAGGAAATGTGTTGACTATAAATTTCTATGAGAGCAAGAGGCTGGCTCATAATGTGGGTCTTGGTTATTAGAAGATTCATGCATGTACGAATGATTTCATGATATATTATGATGAAAATGAGTTGCTACATAGTTGTTCGGAATGTGGAAAATTGAGATATAAAGAGGCTCATCAAGGGAAGTCTGGATTGATTCCTTTAAAACAATTGATATATTTCCCACTAACACCTAGATTACAACGTTTAATTATATCTCAGAACATAATGACATTAATGTCATTGAAAAAAAACCAATATTCCAAATGATAAAACCCTAAATCATCCCTTTGATAGTGAATCATGGAATTTTTTTGACAAATCGCATCCGTATTTTGCTTTAGAATCCCAAAACATGTGATTGGGTATTTATAATAATAGTTTCTGTCCATTTGGTTCTTACGGTAGTCAATATTCATGTTGGCCTATATTTATTACTCTGTAAAATTTATCTCCTTGGATGTTGATGAAGGAACCATATATCTTTTTGACCATATTAATTCTAGGAAATTAGAAAAAGAATATGGATGTTTATTTGAATCCATTGATTGATGATTTAAATTCATTGTGGAGTAATGGTGTTAATAAATTTGATGTTCCTGCGAAAAAAAATTTCTTATTGAAAGCTGCATTGATGTGGATAATTAGTGAATTCTAATCATATGGAATATTATCTGGATAGAGTACACATGGTCCAAAATCATGTCCGTACTGTATGAGAGACAAAAAAGTGATTATGCTCATCAATGGAAAAAGATGATGTTTTTTTGACTGTCATTGCAGATTCCTTCTAACAGATCATCCATTTTGGGGAAAAAAATATCATTTCAGAACAATTGAAAGAGATGGACCTCCAAAAATTATCATAGGGACAATGTTAAAATCAATTGTCTCTTCACTACCTCCCATCACATTTGGACAAAAATAAACCAACCAAAAATTGATGGCTTTGGTAAAGTACACAATTGGATAAAACATAGCATTTTTTGGGATCTTCTATATTAGTCTGATTTGTTGGTCTGTTACATATTAGATGTCACGCATATTGAGAAGAATTTTTTTGATAATTTAATTCATATAGTTTTGGAAACACCAGGTAAGACCAAGATAATGTAAAGGCACGATTAGATCTTACCCAAATTTGCAGGTGACCAAAAATTGAACTGTTTGAAAATGTTAGATCACAAAATTTAGTGAATTAAAAAGATGATTAAACACTCTAAAATGAGAATAAATTATTATTTTGTTATTGGATTGTATATTTGAGTCTTTCATATGGTTATGTGTCCAATTTGGGAAGATATGTCAGAATTGGTTATATTACGAGATTAAAAAATCATGACTGTCATGTTATAATGGAAAGACTTTTGCCGATTGGATTTAGAGGTATGTTAAATTATATGATTTGGTATGTGCTAACAGATATATCATATTTTTTCAAAGACATTTGTGCAGCGACAAGTGACTATGATGTGTTAATAAATTGCAATAAGTTGTTGTTTTAATTTTATGTAAACTGGAAAAAATATTCCTGTAGGCTTTGTTTAACACAATGGAAAATTTGATATTACATTTTCCACATGTAGAAAAATATGGAGGTCTAGTACAGTTATGATGGATGTACCCATTCAAGAGATGCATGCATAAATTCAAGAAAAAAGTACATAACAAAGCATCGGTTGAAGGTTCAATTGCAGAAGATTATTTTCTAGAGGAAATAACTTTTTTATATTACCATTACTTTCAATCTGAATATCCCTCAAAACACAAATGTATGGGCCGTAAAAAGGGAAATTTTGATAATGAAATGGAAATAAATTATTGGTTTTCAATAAACCTGAACTTGGTTTTGGTGGAGTTCATGAACGAATAATTGCAGATGATGAACATCATAGATCTCATACATATTTTCTGATCAACTATGAAGAAATGAAACCATTTGTACCATGAGTTATCCTATCACTTATTATATATTTTTTGTTATGGTAAATTAATATTATTTTATTTGTAGGTTATATTATAATCATATCAAGAAACAACTTCCAAAAATTATAGTAGCTTCTCTTGAAATATTGTCATCAAAATTTTTTTTCCTACTAGTTTCAAAAATTGGTAACATAAATTATTTTTGATTTAATATTTAAAATAAATTTATTATCTGTTATATTGATAATTTTTTTAAAAAAATTTAGGTATCTCAACATGCTGATAAAATTGATATTTGATTGCATGTATTGAGTAACCCACCATAAAAAATGGTTAAATCTTATAATTCATATGTGGTGAATGGTTTTCTATTTCATACACGTGCATATGGGGAATACAAAAACAATGTATAATGTTGTTTTCTTGAGAGGATATCATCGTATAGAAACTAAATTTTAATTTTACAGCATGTTAAAAGAAATTATTGAACTATGTTATCGAGGATAACATTACATAACTATGTTTAAATGTTAGTGGTTGGATACTAAGAGAGGATTTTATGTTCATCCGACCCATGGAATCATTAATATTAAATATAAAAGTCTTATTGGAGTAAATGAACCTTTTTATTAGATCATTAGAAAAATCAAATTTATTATTCAAAATATTGTTCTACTTCAAGAGATTTGAGTGATTGGTGGAGCAAAATAAAAATTAAATCTCAGGAAAATCAGTTTACTCAAAGTGAACGTGGTTCTACTATAGTAGAAGGAATTTAATTTTTTCAAGAGATCGCTCCAATCAAACCGGTATCACAGAGTATTCTCGGAAAATACCCCCGACTCCATATGGACTTCTAGGACCTGTGAACTCATAGAGACCACTTGCCCAAATCCCTTTTTATTACCCAACACCAAAAATCCATAAGAATAAAAGGAAACCAACAAGACCAGAGATCCCATGGTAACCTGATGTTCAGAACGAGAAAGGATTCATGAAGTCCTTCCCATTCCTACATATAGAGCCCCAAAAATACTACTCCTTCTACCTTTACACCCCCCTGTAACAATGGGATCTCTGAAAAGAAAGGTCCTCTAAAGAGCCGATCAGATATGATACCATTTTGTCTTGAACCAACCTGGGTTGACCCTAAAACGATCCCTGATCCAATCCATGGAAAGGTCTGAGAGGTGTTTCCAATCCTCTCAGGCTATCGACAAGCACCAAGGGAATCATTATAGTGAAAATGGGAACAATTTCCCCCAATATAAAATAAACAAAAGCAGCCGAACAATAATGTATCAAACCAAAATAAATATGGTTTCCAAACTATACATCATTACACTACAATTGAAAAGACAACAAACTGAACAAAAAAATATACACAAGAAAGACCCAAAATGAACCTCACAACTGCGACATCTCCATGTGACCCTGAGGGTCACTATCCAATCCATAACCAACCATCACCTAGGGTGATCGAACTTGAGCCTTAACCTACAAAATAAACTAAAAACAAAAAAGACTATAGGTGTGAGTATTAAAACATAGTAGGTAAGCTCAAATAATTCTATTTCCAATGCATATCAATTAAATAAAGAAACATTGATTTTAAAGTTTAAAATAAAATATATAAATATAGGGTTACAACATTTTCATTTTAAAGAATACAAATCAAAATTCATTTCCCTCACATTTTCTAAAACAAGATTCCATTCCTAAAGTAGAGTTAGTTTCATAGGTAGGATGGGGAAAGGGAACCAAATAGGAAATGCCATTTTTCATACAAGTTATTTCAAAACATCTATCTTGAAACCTTTTTAACAAAACCACACATTCAAAATTTACCAAGAGAACCCAAAAACCAAGAACAAGGAATATAGTCTCATAGCGAGGGAAATGTATAATTATAATAATGTTGGAGAAATACAAGAACACCTAGGAACTCATAGGATAACTAGAACATACTATACATGTGACTCATCCTGAAGGAATACCCTACCAGATGACATCATAATGCCCAAATGACTGATCATCTCCCTACCTACACTTACTAAGGGGCCTGATCTCATAACAATAATAACAAAATACCCCTCCTATAAAGAACTAGATAGTGCATTAACTATTATAGTAAAAAAATTCATTCTCAGAATTCCTTATAGATATGCTGGGTTCCCATGTCATGTTCACAAAGTGGTGTGCTAAACAAACCAAGAAAAAACCAAACATACATGCCATCATATAATCACACAAAACTAGCACCACCCCAACCTCCTCGAGGAGTAGTCCCTTCCTTAAAATAATTATCACATAAGTTAAGTTCCAAACTGAGGAAACTACCATATCATCTTTAATCAATATGGCATGTGATTCCCTCCACAAAGGGTTTTCCAATTAAACCATTTCAAAAATTCCAAACGAGCCTCACATCATTTCCACATATCAAAACTTTTCTTGAAAACCACACATAATCCACTTTGAGAAACAAAATAACATTTAGAAATCCATTTAATCCACCCAAACCATCACTTAAATTCCAAAACACACTTACAAGATCCAACTGGGCATTTCATCAAGAAATTGGTGTACAAAACACATTCCAACAATTTCAAAAAATTAAAATAAAGTATAAATCACCTAATTTTACATAAAAAAATTATTCTAAAAATGATACATCACTATTTAATAACTAGGTAAGGTGAGAAAATCTAGCAAAAAATTCAATCTTAAATTTAAAGGAGAGATGTAAAGGGATCCTACCTCATATGAAGAAACTTTCGGAATTCGGTGCGAAATCTACAACACACCTCAACTGCACCCAAGGGAAGCTATATCAAACCTAAAACATCAATACTAAACCCAAAACTTTAGGATCCAACCCTAAAATCATAACCCTACCCGCTAGAAAACCAAAACCCCAAATAAGAGGAAGAAAAATCCTAGAAGGGAAGATAAAACAAGGGAAAGAAGGACTTAAATGATGATTTTTTTGAAGAATCATGGATAAAATATCCCAAATATTGGTTCCAAAGTAGCCCATGGAAGCTTGTAGGAGCTCCCATGGTTGAAAATACTGAGTGGGAGAAAAAGGGGAGGAAATATGGTTAAATCCTCAGAAAGAAAATGGGTAAAAATGAAAATTTTTAATGAGATGGAAATCCGCATGAGCAATCCACATGGTCTGAATAACTGTGAAAAAGCCATGCGGTCTCTTCTGGATAAGACTATGACCTACCACACAGTTTCTGGGCAGAGGCGCACAACCATGCACTGCTCATGAGGTAGCTTCTGCCTCACCCAAACACCTTCCTTAAGGTTAGCTGGCCAAGGTGTATGATTACTATAAACTATCCGCCAACTGTGGTCTAGGGTATGCCTACCAAAAACACCCATTTTATCCAAAACCTAAATGGGAACCTGAGGGGAAAAGCTAGGTCAAATATAAAATTAAGTAATAACTCAAAAATTCAAACCCATCACACTCAGTTCCTGAGAAAATAACCGAGAACCTACCCAAAAACAGGACCAAAGATGAATCCAAATACTTGGGTGTGACACGTAGAGCCGTCAAGAAAGTTAGTGAGAGAGAATAAGAATAATAATAAAAGAAATTAAGAAACCTCACAACCTATGAAAAAAATAAGCCGGAGAAAGTTCCTAATGAAGTTTTTGAATACTGGATGACAAATAAATCTGATAAACAACTAGGGGTTCCAAAAATTGAAATTGACCTAGTAGAGGTTAAGGATTTAAAGGTTTATACTACTGAAACATTATAAGAAGAATCTAAAAAGAAAAAGATAAATAATATACTCTGAAAAGACATTATTTGCGAAAATATTTTTAAATATGTAGAATTTTCATCTTAGAAGTTTGTTATACCTTCTTTTCAAACTGGTCAAGAAAACATGGATTTAGGGTTAGTTATTTAAGAAGCATCAATAGTTCACACTGATGTTCCCTCTATTATAGACAATTGAAAGGAAAAAGTTCTTGATTAATAATTGGTCCCAACTATTATGATTGAAAATCAATCAGCAATGGATTCACTTAGAAAATTAATTCCCAGAATAGCTTGAAAACTTGAAGAAGAACATAATAATGCTGTTGATGAGGAAGTTTATGGGGATAATAAAAAATAAAAAGATGAATATAAGAAAGAAGATAAAGAAGGTCAGTAAGAATAAGAAGGTGAAGAAGAACAATAAGAAGATGAATATGAACTTATTAAAGAAGAAATTAAAGTAGAACAAGATAGAGAAGATGTTGTTGAAATATAAGAGTAATAATAAGAGAAAGAAGAAATTGACGAGAAAGAAACTCAAATTGAAAAATCATTGAAGTCATCCTTATTAACACCACACTCATGTTTTCCCTCAAAATCTGATATAGATGAGAAGTTATACATCTTTGAGGAATAATCCTCATCAGTAGAAGAAGCAGAGTCATCATCTAACAAAGATTAGGAAGATAAAAATTCAAAGACTAAACCTTCTGATAAATCTGACACCGATTATGTGAATATCATGGAGATAACTGATGATATAGTAGTTTTGAAGAAATATGACATGCTGATAAGGAAGTATTAAATGTGTATAAGAAGAAGGTAAAGATATATGATGTTAGAACCAGTCAAAAAAATCTTTCTCAGCCAAATCCAGAGCTATCAGACTCTACTAGAACAATTTCACAAAATGGTTTTGACTATATTGTTCAATATTTGAAAAGGTTGGAAGGTATTATCCCTTATTTCATAATACTTGAAGAAAAAACCCATCTTTTCCAAGACAATATTACTCAAAAATTAAACATAATAAAAGTGTTGATTGAATATATGACTTGTATTAAGGCAGATCTAAAGAACTTATAATAAAGTTCTTAGAACAACAAAAGGTATTGTTATTCAATGGTGAAATGGTCCAATGAAGTTGACGCCGATATTTGGTCTCATGATGATCATATTCAAGAAATGAAAAATTTTGTGGTTGAGTCAGTATATTCATTCAATCAGTTATAAAAAGGTGTGGCTAACTGAGTGAAGGTTGGAGAAGAATTCAGAGATCAAACTAATGATTAGACATAAGAAGTAAATACCTTAAATACCAAGATCTGAGACATAAATCTAGAAATGTATAGATTGTGTTTATTTGAAAATTAAATTTTTTTACTCAAGGAACAAAAAAAAAGAACTTGTCAAAGAAATTAAAAAGATGAAAGCTAAATATCATATTATGGATGACAAAGAGGAGAAGCTAGATAAGGGTCTAAAAGAGTTTAAGAAGATATAAAAATTTTTAAAAACAATTGTGTATAAAGATTAATTTTTTTTGAACTATTGTTATATATTTTTATTTCTTTCAAACATTTGTATGTTGTGTTTATGAATGGATTAATTTTTCATCCAAATATAATTGTCTGAATTTTTTTCCAATACCAATTGGTTGAATGTTCATTCATATTTTTTTGTATGATTAGTTAATTATTTATATTTATTCATACATTTTTTCTATTCAATAACATTTCAGGTACATCGTACTAAGTACCCAATTCTTTATGAAAATCACAATGGGGGAGATATTTTTTATAATTTTTATAGAAAGGAGGAGATAGTATTAAATGGTTAGATTTATTTTTAAAAAGATAAGTTGTTATACAAAGGGGGAGAATATGATATTCAGGGAGGATATATTTCTAAGGGGGATAAGTTTTCTTAAATAAAGAACTATTCTATTACTCCATCATACTAAAAATTGTATTCAAAATACTTATAAAATCAGGGAGAGTTAAGTATCAAAGTATAATTATGAATATGAAGTGTTTTTAAAAAACAAGTATTGTAAATTTTTATAGTTATTTTTTCATTTATGTTTTGGGTTTGTGATTTCAAAAAAGGGGAGATTGTTGATTTAGAAGTCTTACTTTTTACTTTTCTTTTTTCCTTTTGTTTTAGAAATCATAAACACCTTCTTAAAACATATTTACTAAAATTTCATTTCCAAAAGTTTTTTTTGTATGTTTTTGTAGAAAACATTACTTTTTACCATATTTAGAAAAAGTTATAAAGTATTTCAAAATTAAACTTTACATTTTTTATTATGATCATAATAATGAGTATATATCTAGTAAATTAGACTCACATTTATCAGAGAAAAAGTAAGACTTTAGTTATATTACTCATACTAACAAAATTCTTGATAATCAGACTGATACCAGTAGTAATGAAAATCAGTCTGATACTCATAAATGTTATTGTAATAACATTCATAAGGAATTTCTTCAGAATAACCCATGTTTATAATCGGGATATGAATTAATTGTTTCTAATTTATTGAAAATCTTTAACACTGTAATGGTGACAACCAATATGGTGTTGGACATTCAATTACGATGATGTGTCAAGAACCAACTATTCGAATCTGTTGCAAAAAATTCGGAAATTTGACCATTGGAATCTTGCCTATAAATACCATGCCATTTGAAGTGTTTGAAGATGGTTGATTTCATTCACTCTCAAATTTTCAGAAGAATAATTAGTGTGAAAATCTCATTCTTAATATTTTTATTTCTTTTTAGAGATTCATTCTGAAGGAAACCTTGTTAGTTTGTCTCATTAATAAAATTTTGTTATTGTTATCTGCGTCTATTTGTTGTGATAATGATCGAGGTATTCGAAGGATAGGAAGACAAAGAATACAATATGTGGACCGAGGGATCACACAAATAGTGAGATAGATAATTTGATATATTATATTGATGGATTCTAGGGCAAGGATGATAGAGAATATGATATTAATATCAAGGCTTCCATGTATAGAAAGATGATCTTACCTCTTTATCGAGGTATTTCCATGGTTAAGAAAGACATCCTTTCCTGTAAGTATTAAATAGGGGATACCTTTATCCAAGGTTATTGGATACCATTCTATTTAGGTTAAAATATTTTTATCTTTTAAATATCTTGTAATTCATTCTTACATTTTTTAACTATTTTATTTCTTGTTAATTAATATATTTATATTTCATTGTGCATGTTTATGATTGTATTATCATAATAATCCTGAATATGATAAATATTATTAATCAGATATGATGAGAATATGATACACTCTGATATAATAAAATCCTTTGTCATTATGATATTCGTACTCTGATATTATCAGAATCAATCTGATTATAATGATCTGATAAATAGACAGACTTTGATTCTGATAAAACATACCTTAAAGAGGTTTTGTTAATTGCTTTTTTTAAGTTTTAAACAAAGTTTTCAACTTATAATTCACCCCATATTGTATATTTATCCATATGAATCTAATTATTAAAATTCTCATATCAATATCCCTGATATTGATATGCAATAATGAGTTATGTAATCTTAAAATATCTTTTTATAAATTAAAAAATGAAAATCAAAGATTTTTTTTGTAGTGAAAAAATATTTTTCATATTTGATGAGAATGAAAAAATTGTATAGGTGACTCATTTCTATTAATTTTTTTTCATTTTAAAAATAAATTATAAAATTTATTTTTTAAATATTTTTTCACATGATTTTATAAAAAGAAAAAAAACCTTTTTTTAAAACCAAACACATTCTAACCTTTTTTTCAAAAGGTTGTCAATTTTATTTTCATTTCCTAACAAATATTTTTTAATCTATATGATATAATTCATTTTTATAATTAAAATTTTGATATTTTTTTATATGTTAACAATTTAAATTCTATATAGAAATAATTTAAGTGAATAAAATTAATTCTCAATTTTCAATTAAAGAAATTAAAACCAAGAACTAAAAATCAATAAAAAATGAAAATCATAGGTATGAAATGTAGGATCTAATGGAGCATGTAAATAAAAAAATTATGGATTAAAAAATTGATCAATAAATCAAACAGAATGAAAATAAAACCAGTAGAGTGAATAATTGTAAAATTAAATGAAATATATTTGAGAGTATGAGTGGTAAAAGAAAAATAAAAAATTACATGGGTGTGGAAGTGCACAATCTGTACGAAAGGAAAAAAGTTTCTAAAAAATTGCACAAAAATAGTGATTTACCATATATCAGTCATGATTCAAGAAGATATATATCAATAATAAACAAAATTTAAAAAAACATTCAATCATATCCCCACACAACTAGCATCCGGCTGGGGTAAATATTGGACGAGAGGGAGAGAGGATGTTTTTGGTGCATCATAGGTGGGAAGCAGGGAGGAACTAGAGGTGAAGGGGAGGTACCTTTGGTGGAATGGTGGGTAAATGAGGCGGGGTGGCATGGAGGAGGTAAGTCAGTGAGGAGTTAGGGATTGGACTACGGTAGAATAAAGGGGGAATTCATGTATACAAATCCAAACCCATTCAACAATTATCAGATATGACCTGTTTAATATCTATTTATTTATAACCTGAATCTGAAATTCAATACATATTTAAAACCTTAACCCATTTAAATGTATATATGAAAATAGGCTGAGTATTTTGGGTTTGAGATAAAAAACCAAACCAATTTATTAATTGGTTCTATTCATAATGACCCTGATCCAGTCCATTTACTAATTAGGCCTTGAAAAAACAACACATTTATTAATCTGGTTTGACTAGACCGATCCTCACCTGACCTGTTTACTAATCAAGGCCTGAAAAAATATCTCATATATATATAATAATAATTAATTTCAATTATTAAATGCATTTTATTATATTTTTTTAAAATAAACATATAGTATAGATTAATCAGGTTTAGTGTATTATGTATTAGGTCACCTATTGAAGTCTGAACTCGACCATATTATTAATCAGGATTTTAAATTTAGACCCATTTAATATTTGAGCCTAAAAAATTAGTCATTAATGGGGGTTTTTAGGGTGGGGCCTATTAGGTCGAGCGATCCCTTTGACCCATTTATAGTTCAATTTAAATTCATGTTCATATTTATTGTTTCTAGTTTTTATAATATTTTTTAATATAAAACTCACTTAAAACTCAAACCTAATTATACTGTTTATTATAATTTATTGAAAAAATAATAATTTATATCATATCTAGTTTATATGTAAATAAAACTATCAAAGAAATAAAATTTACTTATATATAATTATATCATAAAATCATGAGGTGTTATATTTTTTTCATTATCACATTGTATACATCTCTCCAAAAAAATGTATCCTCATAGAGAAGTTGGTGGAGATAGACTGAGGAGGATTCCTTATACATGAGTGATAAGATTTGTCATGTATGTCATGTTATATACTAGGATTGATGTTTCCTACAACATGATCATTGTAATGACCTCAAAATTCTATAATATAACAAATCTTATTTTATATTGATTATTTTATTACAATCACGCAAAAAGACTAATACATTTCATAAGAACATTTCACATCATGCGTAAATATGGAATGGTATAACTAGGAATGGTAAAGGGATATAAACTTGTAAGAATAATAAATTATCTAAAAAAACTCCATAGGCTTTAATTCTTGAAATAATATCACTCATGACATAAATATCATAAAAATAAAGAGAATCATTAGGAAAACAATTGACATTGTCAATAGATGTATAAGAACCTTTGTATGTGAAGTAGTGAATGATTAAGAGAGAATGATAGTGTACTTATAGGGAAATATGGTCATTAGACATAAGGAACATTGGCCAATATTATTTATGGGAATTATTATAATTAATCAATAATATAGTTGGTTATTATTATTGTTGGTTATGTAGAAGCATTTAAGTGACCGTTAAGATTATTTAATGATATAATCAAAATTATTTATTTTCCTAAAAATATGTTTTATGGTAATTTAATTAGTTTTAAATAAAATTTTATTTTCATTAAGTAATCTTATAAAACACTTTTAAAATGATAATATATTTTAATGAATTCCTAAGTAATGTTTTTAACAGCCAGCCAATTTACTATGTCAAAAAAATAGTTCATTTTCAAAAAATATGGATTTTTTATTTAAAAGTTTAATTTATCATATTTAGAGAATTATTTTGATAAAATAGGTATACTTTTTTATTCATTTAATTGAAATTATCTTAGGGTGATTTTATGGTAATTTTATAAAAAATTTTATTTTTGGTTTAAAAAGTGAAAATACCATTTTTTATGAACTATAATAACTGTTATGATATAATTATAATATGATCATGATTTCAAATTTATTAATCCCTATTTTTGATCAGAAATTACTTAATGAATAAAATAGTACACAATTCATTACATTTATAAACACATGCATGGAATTTTGAAAACCATAATTTTAACTTTTCTAAAAAACTATTTTTATGAGTTATATGTGTATCATAATTAAAAATGACAAAATAAAAATGGTGTTTGGGGTTTGTAAAATACTTAAAAAAAATTTGAAACATTAATTATCAACAAAATTATTTTAAATTAATGAAACCCAAAATTGGTTATCTTTAAATACAAAATAATCATTATTTAATCACTTAAAATCACCCCTCCTCAAGTATAAATACCCACTTTCCCTCCTCACTCTCCACAAAAAAAAATCATTGATCATGATTCCTCTATAAATTACAATATCAATAGTCTCTCTAAGGTGGTTATAATATTATGAGGAGGCTCTCTCAATATTTAATAAGTTTCTTCCTAAGGTAAGATATTTCTTCCTCAACTTTTTTAATCCAAGTACTTATTTCGTATCAATATTTTTATTCCCAATTTATTATATTCTCGAGTGTTTTTAAAAACCAAAATTATTTTATATATGATATTTTTTAATTATTGTTTTATTTTCTCTCTCATTAAACCCATTTGAATACTCCTTTTGTGTACCCTTTGCGCTGCCAAAATAAACCCTTGATTTTCCAAGAAATATTATCAATCCATGAAAACCCAACCCTATTTTAATTCAAGTGTATTAATTATAATGTATATTTAAAATATTTTTTATAGAAACACATTTATTAAACTCAATAATCTACTTATGGGTTATTAATGATATGAACTTATGATTTATGATCAATGTGAAACACATAATATTAGACATGTGAAGGGTGTTCCCTGATAGTGATCCAATGCAATGGGTAAATAATTAATTTCTAAAGATGAAATATTCATGATACCTTTGAGGAATTCCTTGGTAATTATTTATGATACTTTGGTCTAGATCCTTGGTAATATTTTTTACAACACCTTAGTGATAAGCTATGGTGATATGTTTATGAATGTATCAATGTTTATGTTATCACCACATTTCCTTATTATGCCTCATGTGATTATCTTCATGTATTTACATTATTCTTCATGTTCTTATGAACATGTTCTTATGTTATGCTTCACTTATTTCCTACAATGTCCACTTACATTATTTATCCCTTAATGGGATTTATGATCACCCCTTTCATTTTATAAATGTTCCCAAGGAATCCTAAGTAGTGAGATGATCTAGGATGGGAATATGAGGAATCCTTTCAAGAGGATTTTAAATTTTTTATATTTCTTTTTTATACCATGTATGTCATGTACTATGTACCTAGTTTCTAAGACACTAAACCTAAAAAAATACTTCAAAGTTATTAATGTAATATTTTTAATGAATTATGTTAAAATCCATATATTTAAAAGGAGGGTCACCATAATCATCATAGAAAGATATCAAGTATAGAAAGGGGATCCATAATGGATGGATGAAAATTATAATGATACGTTCCTTCTTGATCTGTTACATTGTTGTTTTTGGTTTTGGAGATGTTTGGATGATTTCTAGAGAAATCCTAGATGATTTTGGATATTAAATTCTTGAATCAGATTGAATTCATGATGTATAAAGCTTACACCCCATTTAAGTGTGTCTCATGGCTTGTGAAGAAAGGTTCATGGGGAATTACATGACATGTAGATTTTCAAGGATAAATAATAAAATGGATATGAGTTTTCAATGAAAACCAAACCCTAAAATTTAAACAATGTGTAAATGGATTACGCACCATGTAATTCCCATTTGAATCATTTTTAAAGGTTTTAGTGCTTGGGTTTTTGTCAAAACATATGCTTTCTCTCGTTCCAGGTGGTCAGAAGCTCCCCTTTCATAAATTTTGAGATTATTTTTGATGGGGATTGACTTATAAATTCCTATCTCTAATCCATGGTTGATCTATGGTTCCTAATGTTCTGGTTGTGGATTACAAGTGTTCTTATTCCCCCTATGGTGCGTAGTAAGTCGACAAAGATTATTTGAGTTAGGTAATCCCTATTTTCTCTTTATTGTGTGTCATGCAGGAGGGGTTTAATTTTTTTTTATCCTTGGGTTATGGTTGTGATGGATTAATGAAATATAAATAATTGGTTAGATTGAAGTTGAGGGGAAAAGTTTAATTCTTCACATGTTTTTATATCTTTTTTATTATTGTGATATTGTGGATTTTACAATCTTGACACCCCGCTAAAATTTTTGGCCATTGGGGCCTTTTTTTTACGTTGGATGATATGTGTTGTGATTGTTGTGACTGTTGTGTTTTTTGTGATATCACTCAAATATGGAAATTTGAAAACCACTCATATTTTGATAATAAAATGGTTTCTCTATAATTATGGTTTGTGAGATAATACCCCTATATTAAAGTGGAATGTGATAAAATACCCTTTGTAGATATATAAAAAGATATTGATGTGTTGTGATTTGTGGTCGCACTTGTGGGACCGCGATGTGTGGTTGATTTGTGGTTGGGGAATGTGGGGATGTTGGTTTGTTTGGCCATGATTTTGGGGTGGATAGGTGGTTTTATTGGCCATTATTTTGAGGTAGTGAGGTGGTTTGTTTGGAAATGATTTTGGGGCAACGAGGTGGTGTTTTATTTGTGCTAGATGCCTAGGTAGCGATGGAATAAATAATTGGTTAATATTATTTGAAATGACATGGTTTGGTTTGGTTAATGTTATGGAAATGGATAATTAATAAATAAATTATGAGTTTCGTGTTTAAATGTGATTGATAATAAATAATGAAATGAATTGGCTGGATAATGGGAAGTTTTTGGCAATGTGAAATGGGGTTTTGGCTTGTTGTGCGATGTTATACATTTAGAGGTGGAATCAAAAGTCATGATGTTGTTATTTGGTTTTAAATTTTTTGTGAACTCATAGGTTTAGATTTTGTGTGGATATATGTATATAATTTTTTTAACGAACCAAACATTCATTAATGGAAATTCATCTTGATCTAATTAAATGACTTATTATGGTTATATAAAATGTGAAATTCATTGGTTTTATGTTTCTGGATTTTAAAAAACCATTATGAATTGTGACTGTTGCTAATATATCTGTTGAACAGTGATCACATGATTAGTATAAATATCAGGCTTTAACAAATCAAATTTACTCAAACAAAGGAAGCGATGACCTCATCCAGTAGACTTTCCCCGTAAAAATCCTATTTGTCGAAGCTTGTAAAGGAGGTGGTGTCATTGGACTTATCTCTTGACCAAGACCAAGCTAATATTTAACACGTTAATCTTGAGCAGAACCGACTATAGGAGAAGTGGAAGTTAATATGGATTACCACCCGAGAGATGTTATCCGAGCCACCCCAAGAGTCTATCACCATTGCGCACCTTACCCTAAGGTCTTATACAGGTGTTATAAGGGGTTGTGTAACAATACCATAGCACTATGATTATGTGCATTATTTTGTATATAATAATTAATATACATTCATTTTATTATTGTTACTTTGTAAATAGTTTTTAAAGTGTAAATAGTATTTTAAGTTAATATTCAACCAATAAAACTATTTTGATGAATTTATGTATTTTTAAATTAAAAAATATTTTAATAAAATAATAATATTATTATTAAATTAATTTTTTTTAAATATAAATGATCGTATAATTTTGTAAATGCAATTGTAATTTTTATTAAGGTTTAAAGTAGTTTTTGTCAAAACCCATGAATTTTCGATAAAGTCAGTTTCTATTTTAAAAGTAAAAATTAAAATATTTAGAAAATTATTTATAAAAATGATTATTATTTTTGGAATCAGGATGCCAAAATTATCCAATGATGAATTTTTCATAATTTTATAAGACAATCAAAATTTTGGGTAAAAATTAAATACCGTTTAAATATATAATGTGTTTTATGACATCATAATGACCCAATAGTGATGTAATAAAATAATATAAACATTATTTTCGGCCAATATATGTTTTACCATTAAAATAATTTGATTTTGTGTTTGTTTGATTTATTTTACAAAGTATTAGTGGACCCTTCAAGGCTTATAAAACATTTTGTCTTTTCAAATTGTTTCCTTGAGAGTGTGACTCACCTCCACATAAGCAACCCTATTATTTTAAGAATTTCGGTCATTGTAATTATAAAATATTTTTTTCCACTACCCTTTTTCAGAAACCATGGGAAAGAACCATGGGATGGTTTTTGGTTTTGATTAGTTTAATGTGAGGTGTCCCAAACCTAAATAATAAAGAATTCCCTCTCCTTTCCTATATAAACCCACCCAAGATCCCACTTACTCTTCACTTAAATCCTTTGGAGTTCAACCAACCCCTTCAATCCGCTCTCTATAATCCTCAAAAGGTGCCACAATCTCCCAATAATCCTCTCTCAATCCTCTCCCAAGCCTTTGGGATCACACTTCCAAGTAAGGGATTTCTTCCTTTCTCATTTTTGTCCAATTTTCTTTAAGTTGTTATGCCCTTTTTTTCAATTACAAATATTGGGGTATAATTTCCAACCTTCCCCATACTGACCTATTTATGTTTGGATAATGGGAAACCCCTTTATTTCTCATTAATGCCTCCCATGTACACCTGTTACCATGCCGAAATTCCGTGAGGGATTTCTCTCTCCTCTTTACATCCAAGTAATTATTTTGTATTATGCATACAAATTCCATTACATTTGTTGGGAAATGTACCTATATGACCCCATTACTATCCATTTCATGTACATATTATGATACACCCATTTATCTCTCATCAACCATTTTCACGAATGCTTAGGGTATGTCATTATGCTGTTGAAATTGCATCGCGTTTTTCCAAGCCAAGATCATTATGTAGTGAATACCATACCCATGTCTCTATTTAGGGTATTCACCTTTATGAACATATACATACTGAATGGTACTTTCATGTATTTATTACACATTACTTATTCATGGAATAACTTATGATTTTGATTGATTCCATGTTATATGATCCATGTGGCACACTTATGCATGAAATGAAATGTTTAAGAAGGGTGCAACTTTATAGCGCTCTAATGCATTGGGTAAATTATAGTATCATGATACATCACGTTCAATGGGTATTGAATCATTATAATTCAAGTTCAAAATGGTTTTACTCGTTCTTTATGTGCAATGATGGTTTACTCATGCTCCATGTGCAATGAGCCTTGGCTCATGCTAATTCCATGTTAAGTGTTGTTGCCACATTTCCATGTTATGATTATCACGCTTTATCATGCCTTTATTTTCATGTTTCTCTTGTGCTCCATTGATATTACTATTTTTTAACATGTATTTTATTCCTCATGTTATTCAATGTTTATTCCCTTAATGGACTTTATAGCTCACCCTTTTCTTATGCATGTCCTTAGGTTATCCGATGCAATGCTAAGTACGATGGAATGTAGTGGTCATGTAAAGGAAGTTTTCAATAAAGATGTTGTATTTAATGTTTTAAGTTATTATGTAATGATCCTAATTACAAAAGACACTAGACCTCTCAATATTCTATGTTGTATCAAGTGAAGTTTATGTAATAAATCATGTTTAAGTGTGTAATAAAGATCAGGGTTGTTATAGTTGGTATCAAAGGATAGGTTTAGTTATTTTTGGGATTAGGATTAGAAAACCCTAGTGAATACTTAGAGACAAGAATAAGTATAAAAACATCCCTAAGTTTTGGTGAGTATTGATTAAGTGGTTTATCACGCAAATACATCCCTGTCTAGATACGAGCAGGTTGAGGCGGCTCTGACACAGAGGTATCCTAGGGGTAAAACCTGAAAACACCGCTTTGAGCTAGACTCAAACGGGAACTGGTGTATGACAATGAGCCTTGCTTTACTCTTGGTTATGACAATCTCGGGGGATATTCTTTGGTAAATTCGCAAGCTTAGTATAAACCATTATTAAGGGACTTAAAAAAAATTCCCATAAGAATATATGTTAGAAAGTAGATCATGGATAACATATATTGAAGCCTATAGATTCATAAGTTAAGGAAATAAAAGATATTTATATGTCATTAGTTTTGTCCTTGGATTATCATTTATGTGTTACCCCTATATTTCCTTTTATTCTATCCAATGGCCGGTAATAGGAGGACTCGGGCTAACAACCGATGTGAAGATCAATGTGATGACTGTGCTAATGAGATTCCCAATCTGATGGGAGCGAGAATCGGGAAATTTGTCACGATACTCTCTCAGTTAACTCAAGATTTGAATAGAAACATGGTTCAAGAGGAACATTCAATCCCCCCAATAAAGAACAAGTTGCTATCGAGAGCTTCATGAGACAAAGCCCTCCTACTTTTAATGGATCGTCTGATCCCTCAATTGCCGAACAATGGATCAACCCCATTGAAAAGATATTCTCCATCCTTCAATGCTCTGAATAGGAGAATGATCTTCTAGATTATTATCGTATGGATGGTGAATATGATCAATGGTGGACATTGATAAAAAATATAAATCTTGAGGAGGATATTGAGGCATTGGAATGGAATTATTTCCAGAATATGTTTTTTGATAAATATTTTTCGCGCACCCTCCAGCTTAAGAGGGAAAGGGACTTTATTTCCCTCAAGAAAAAAGATGAATAATCTGTTGAAACGTACAAGGAAAACATCAAAAGGCTTGCAAGATATGCCTATGTCTTTTTCGTTACCCCTGAATGCAAGGATGACCGCTTATTTGGTGGGTTGAAACCTAGCCTACAGAAAGCCCTGGTGATCCACGAATTTGATAGCTATGAGGAAATTGTATGATGTTCCCTCAAGGTTGAAATAGAGATTAGGGAATATCAGGGGTATCATGGTGATAAGAAGATTAAGGTGGAATTCAATTTTGGTGGTCCGATGGATAAATCCAATGGTGCTAAGAAGATCCAAAACCCCACTTTCCAAAGGTGTGGAAAGAAGCACCCTAGAAATTGCTTGAAGGGGATGAGGAAATTCTTTAGGTGTGGAAGAGAAGGGAATATAGATGTTAACTACTGACAAGAAAAACCTGTGGATGCAATAGAGGAGAGGAACGCTCCGTTCTAACCTCAACACATTGTTCATTGCTATAACTACAAAGAACCAAGTCATCTTACAAATCTATTCCCTAAGCCAATGGTTTTCGGAGGCAACCAAAAACCTCCAAGGCAGCAAGGGAGAGATTTTTCCATCACTATTTCCAAAGTGAACCCTGACAAAAAAGTGGTGATAGGTACACTGGTTATTCATTCAAGAATATTGAACATAATTTTTGATTCAGTTTCTATGAATTCTTTTATATCCCAAAATTTTAGTAGAACAATCCCAACACCACCACAAATCATGGAAGTAAAGATGTAGGTGAGTATGGAAAATGGAGAAATCATTGCATCACATGAATGTAACTCCTACCCTATCATAATCAGTGGATTTAACCTCCTGAGTAACCTCATCATACTACCTTTCGTGGAATTTGATGCGATTCTTGGCATGGATTGTCTTTCCCTATATAGGGCCAACATAAATTTCCATGAGAGGGAAATCACCCTCCATGTAGAGAATCAACCCCTGATTATATACAAGTTCAAGGAGGAAGATGAATCTTCTTTAGCTCCATCATCTCAAGTGTGGCTATTACTGCCCTATGATCACGCATATCTAGCTTAGATGATTGAGTCTAAGGAGGAAACCATCCTTGAAGACATGCCTATTGTGAGGGAATTCGCTGAAGTGTTTCCCGAGGAATTTCTTGGTATTCCTCCTAGAAGAGATGTTGAATTCTCAATTGATATTATACTTGTGGAATTACCAATATACAAGAATCTATATAGAATGGTTGTTGTAGAGCTTGAGGAACTGAAGAAACAACTATAGGAGAATCTGGATAAAGGGTTTATACGTCCAAGTGCTTCACCATGGGGTGCACTAGTCCTCTTCGTCAAGAAGAAGGATGGGTCAATGCGCCTTTTCATCGATTATCGTGAGCTTAACAAAATCACAATAAAGAACAAGTATCCTATCCCATGAATTGATGACTTGTTCGATCAGATACATGGAGAATAATACTTCTCCAAGGTGGATTTGCGGTCAAGTTATTATCAAGTAAGGGTGAAGAAGGAAGATATCCCCAAGACTGCTTTTTGTATAAGATACGGGCACTATGAATTCATAGTAATTTTTTTTGGACTCACTAATGATCTAGAAATATTTATGTACTTGATGAATAGAGTCTTTAGGGATTACCTTGACAAATTTCTGGTAGTCTTTATAGATGGTATTCTGATATACTCTAAAACCAAGGAGAATCATGAGGAGAATCTAAGAACTATACTAGAGACCTTGCTGAAGGAGAATCTCTATGAAAAGTACAAAAAGTGTGAGTTCTATTTGAATGAGGTCTCATTATTAGGCCATATCATCACAAGTAATAGGATATCTATGGATCCATCTAAAATAGATGCAATTGAGGGATGGCTGAGGCCAACATCAATAATAGATATTCGTAACTTCTTGGGGTTAACTAGATATTATCGATGATTTCTGAGAAATTTCTCATGATTGTACAACCCTCTTACTAAGAAAACTAGGAAGGGATTAAAGTTTTCATGGAGTGATGAATGCGAAGAAAGCTTCAAATAGATAAAAAGGAGGCTTATCACTGAGCCCGTGCTCACTTTACTCACAGGTGAAGAACTTTTTATGGTATTCAGGGATGCTTTAAAGAAGGTCCTGGGCTATGTGTTGATGAAAAATAACAAAGTCATTGCCTATGCTTTAAGGAAATTGATAGTTCATGAGTAGAATTATCCGACACATGATTTAGAGTTGGTTGTGGTGATCTTCACTTTAACAATTTAGAGACATTATCTCTTTGGGGAGAATCATGAAATATATACGGAACACAAAAGCCTAAAGTATATATTCACACAGAAAGAGTTGAACATGCACCAACGGAGATTTTTAGAGATGATCAAAGACTATGACTACTCAATCTATTACCACCCTGGGAAATCAAACAATGTGGAAGATGCCCTAAGTAGAAAGGACACAACAATTCCATCATTGATGAGAATTGAGAAGGATCCAATCTTCTTAAACTTGATGAATATGGACATGGGAATCATAAAGAAGGGAACATCATCAATCCTTTCACAAATGATTGCACAAACACCTCTCTTGGAAAGGTTAAAGGATTCTCAAAAGGATGATGTGGGAAATCATAAGAAAGTGGAAGCTATCAGAAGAGGGAAATCCTCAGAGTTTAATGTTAATGAAGAAGGAATTTAGAGATTTTTGGAAAAGGCTATGTGTTCTATCAAGTTTAGAGCTAAAGTAGGAACTTTTGGATGATTCACAAAGTTCAAATTTCTCTATTCACCCAGGAAACACAAAGATGTATTGAGATATCCTAGAGAATTATTGGTGGGATAATATGAATAAGGAGATAACTTAATTTATATAAAAGTGTCTGGTGTGTCAGCAAGTGAAGGCTGATAGATAGAAGTCCAAGGGGATGATGCAACCATTACCCATACCAGCATGGAAATGAGAGAACATCTTAATAGAATTTGTCACCGAACTTCTGAAGACATCCAAAGGAAACAATGCAATCTAGGTTGTTGTGGATCATCTTACAAAGTCTGCACACTTCATTGCAATTCAAAAGGATTTCTCATTGGATCAACTGGCACTGACATACATTAGGGAAGTGGTAAGGCTACATGGAGTACCACTATCTATTATATCCGATTGAGATCCAAGATTCAACTATAAGTTTTGGAAGAGTCTTCAACATGCTATGAATACTGAACTGAACTTCATTACAGCCTATCATCCTCAAACTGATGGCCAATCTGATTGGAATATCTGAACACTTGAGGATATGTTAAGAGCATTCTCAATGGTCTTTAAAAGAGGATGGGATCAACATCTTCCTCTGGTTGAATTCTCCTACAAATACAGTTTCCACTCGAGCATCTGAATGGCACCTTATGAATCCCTATATGGGAAGAGGTGCAGAATACTGGCATGTTGGGATGAAGTTAGGGAGCGTAAGCTGCTAGGACCAGAAATGGTCGAAGGAATGGTGGAGAAGGTGAAAACTATTCAGCAGTATATCAATGCAGCCTAGAGTCGACAGAAGAGTTATGCAGACAACCATCAATGATACCTAGAGTTTAAAGTTGGAGACATGGTATTTCTACACATATCTCTATGAAAAAATGTCATGAGGTTTGGAAAGAAAGGGAAGTTAAGTCCTAGGTACATCGGCCCCTTCGAGATTCTTGATCGTGTTGGGGCTGTAGCCTATCGACCAGCACTTCCACCTACCATGGCCAAAGTACATGATGTCTTTCATGTATCCATATTAAGGAAGTAAATACCATAACCTTCACATATACTCTCTTCATAGGCAGTACAACTAGAGGATGATCTTTCTTATAAGGAGCAACCAGTGAAGATCTTAGATCGTAGAGAAAAAGTTCTACAAAATAAGACAATTCCCCTCATGAAGGTGTTGTGGAAAAACCACAAGTTTGAAGAAGCGACATGGTAATCAGAGGAAGTGATAAAGCAAATTTACCCACATTTTTTTTAGAGTGGGAAAAGAAAATTTTGAGGGTGAAATTTATTAAGGGGGGAATATTGTAACGACCCAAAATTTCGTTAATGGAAATTCAACTTGATCTAATTAAATGTCTTATTATGGTTATATAAAATGTAAAATTCATTTTTTTTATGTTTCTAGATTTTAAAATACCATTATGAATTGTGAACCTTTCTAATATATCCATTGAACAGTGATCACATGATTAGTATAAATATAGGGCTTTAAAAAATCCAATTTACTTAGACAAAGGAAGCGATGGCCTCATTCAGTAGACTTGCCCTGTAAGAAGCCCATTTGTCGGAACTCAGAAAGTAGGTGGCATAATTGGGATTTTCTCTTAACCAATCCCAATACAATCTTGAACATGTCATGCTTGAGAGGAACCAACTATAGGAGAAGTAGAACTTAATAGAGATTACCACCCGAGCGATGTTATCTGAGCCACCCCAAGAGTCTGTCACCATCGTGCACCTTACCCTAAGGTCTTATATGAGTGTTATAAGGGGTTATGTAACAAGACCTTATCACTATGATTATTTTCATTATTTTTTATATAATAATGAATATACATTCATTTTATTATTGTTACTTCATAAATATTTTTTAAAGCGCAAATAGTATTTTTAGTTAATATTCAACCAAGAAATCTATTTTGACGAATTAATGGATTTTTAAATTAAATAATATTTTAATAAATTATTATTATTATTATTATTGAATAAATTTTTATTCAATATAAATGATCTTATAATTTTATGAATGCAATTGTAATTTTTATTATGGTTGGAAAGCAGTTTTTGTCAAAACCCATATATTTTCGATAAATGTCAGTTTTTATTTTAAAAGTAAAAATTCACATATTTAGAAAATTATTTAGAAAAAATGAATATTATTTTTGTAATCAAGATGTCGAAATTATCCAATGGTTAATTTTTCATAATTTTCTGAGACAGTCGAATTTTTGGGTAAAAATTAAATACCGTTTAAATATATAACGTGTTTTATGACATCATAATGGCCCAATAGTGATGTTATAATATAATATAAACATTATTTTATGACAATATATGTTTTAAAATTAATATAATGTGATTTTTGGTTTTTTTTTATTTATTTTACAAAGCTTTAGTGGACCCTTCAAGGTTTATAAAACATCTTGTATTTTTAAATTGTTTTCCTTGAGAGTGTGACTCACCTCTACATAATTAACCCTATTATTTTAAGAATTTAATCCATTTTACTTATAATTTTTTTACACTCCCCTTTTAGAAAAACCATGTGAAAAAACCATGGTCTGGTTTGTGGTTTAGATTAGTTTAATGTGAGGTGTCCCAAACCTAAATAATAAATAATTCCCTCTCCTTTCCTATATAAACCCACCCAAGATCCCACTTCCTATTCACTCAATACCTTTTTAGTTAGACCAAATACTTACCTCTTCTCTATATAATACTCCCAAGGTTCCCTAATCTCCTAATAATCCTCTCTCAAGCCTCTCCCAAGCCTTTGAGATCGCACTTCCAAGTAAGGGATTTCTTCCTTTCTCATTTTGTCCAATTTTCTTTAAGTTGTTATGCCCTTTTGTTTTCAATTAAAAATGTTGGGGGTATGATTTATCACCTTCCAAATACTGACCTATTTATGTTTTTATAATGGGAGACCCTTTTCTATCTCATTAATGCCTCCCATGTACACCCGTTACCATGCCGAAATTCTGCGATGGATTTCTGTCTCCTCTTTTACATCTAAGTAATTATTTTTGTATTATGCATCCAAATTCCATTACATTTGTTAGGACATGTACCTATATGACCCCCTTACTTTCCATTTCATTTAAATATTATGATACACCCATTTCTCTCTCATCAACCATTTTCACTAATCCTTATGTCATGTCGTTATGCTGCCGAAATTGCACCGCGTGTTTCCAAGCCATGATCGTTGTGTTGTGAATGCCATACCCATGTCTCTATCAAGGGTATTAACATTTATGAACATATACATATTTAATGGTACTTTCATGTATTTATTCCACATTACTTAATCATGGAATAAATTTTTTATGTTGATTGATTCCATGTTACATGATCCATGTGGCACACTTATGCATGAAATAAAATGTTTAAGAAGGGTGCGCCCTGATAGCGCTCCAATGCATTGGGTAAAGTATAGTACCATGATACATCATGTGCAATGGGTGTTGACTCATTCTAATTCAAGTGAAATGAGGTTTTAATCAAGCTCCATGTTCAATGAGGGTTTACCCATGCTTCATGTGCAATGAGCCTTGGCTCATGCCAATTCCATGTTAAGTGTTGTTGCCACATTTCCATGTTATGATTATCATGATTTATCATGCCTTTATGTTCAAGTTTCTCTTGTGCTCCATTGATATGCCTATTTTATAACATGTATTGTATTCCTCATGTTATTTCATGTTTATTCCCTTATTGGGCTTTATATCTCACCCTTTTCTTATGCATGTCCTCAGGTTATCTGATGCAACGCTAAGTACGATGGGATGTAGTGGTCATGTAAAGGAAGTTTTCAATAAAGATGTTGTATTTCATGTTTGAAGTTGTTATTTATTTATCCTAATACCCAAAGACACTATACCTCTCAATCTTCTATGTTGTATCAAGTGATTTTTATGTAATAAATCATGTTTAAGTGTGTAATAAAGAGCAGGGTTGTTATAATTTTATATTCTTTGTAATTTTTATATACACCCAACCATGTCGAGCATCATGTGACAACACCTGTATAGTCACACAGGTGGTGTTTTTCTAGACATCTATGAAGATGATGAATTAATGGTTACCTAATATTTATCATTATCACTTTTAGGAGAGGTAGGTAATGCATAGAATATAGTGGATATAGTTATTTTAGTGCATTATATGATGGTTGTGATAAACCATGTGTTTTCAGGTGAGATATCACTATACTTACGGGGGAAGATTCTGGTGGGGGTTATGCATGGTGGTAGGAGGGAACGAGGTTTATGTCATACATGTTAATGATACCGTACTACAATGTTCATGGAAGTGGTTTTGTTTTCTCCTAAGTGTTTTCAGGCGAGGTGTGATGTGGTCATGCTGGTGATTATGCGGGTGTCTACACAAAGTCATAAAGGGGGTGTTGTTCCCAACATCTAGTGAGGAGGAAGGATAGTTGGGTACCTGATCTTTCCCACTATGTCTTTTGGGTGAGGTAGGTATTTCCCAGGATGTGATGGTCTGAGGTCTGTTAGTGCATTAGATTGTGGTTGTGATACCCCAGGGTTTTTTTGGGTGAGATGTTATAGCCCATCTAATTTTGGGTGAGATATGATTATTATTATGGGGAGACTTCTAGTGGGGGTCATTCATGGTAGGAGGAGGGAACAAGGTTTATGTCCTACATGTTAATGATACCCTACAAATTTGGTTATGAAAGTGGTTGTGTTGTGGCCCATGTGTTTTTGGTCCAGGTGTGATGTGGTTGGGCCTGTGGGGAAGTGACCCCATGTGTCTTTAGTTGAGGTGTGTTGTGACCATGCTTGCGGGGTAGTGTGGTATACCAAAAATATGGGAGTGCCATGACATACCACATTGGGGTGTGTGAGCATAATACTAGTAGGAAAGTTGTGTGGGGTACCCTTATCAATGTGATTCTTATTATATTATTTTACTTGGATTGTGTTATTTTGTGAGCATGCCTTGGCGAGGTTGAGGTTGATAGTTTACTTGTTTAGGTGCTATTGGTTTTGATATTTTGTCATGGGTGAAGTAGTTTGATCTTTTCACATGTACGTGAGAGACTTTGTTATTCCTAATGAGTATACTTATATTCTCACCCTATGTATGTAAACTGTTTTCAAGTTACTAAGAAGATTACATGGACCGTGATGGACATTACTAGCTCAGAACTTTGGATCACTGCTATGTCGCTACCTTATATTTTCTTTTAGGTATTTACTTTGAATACTTTTATCTGTATTAGTTTTATTTATACATACATATGGGATGGTTTTGGTTTCTTTTATATTATTTTATGGTGTTGTTTGTGGATTATTTGCCTTATATTTTGATCCTATTTATAGTATAGAGGGTAATGATTCCCATACAAGATATTTTTATACCCTCAGTGCTAGTCTCCAACCTAGATCCTGCTAGAGGTGGAACTCAGGGGTCATTATCTATCTCCCCTCATTGTGGTGTATTTGGAGGTAGGGGAGTAACATAAATACTATCCCAAGGTATTCGATCCATACTAAGGATATGTTTTAGGTTTACAATGAATATGAGGAACAAGTCATCGGTGGATAAACATATACTAGTTTCTAGACACACTAAAATGATTTTAAATCACATTCATGATATTTATATTTTCCTTGATGGAGTATATATGAGTTGGGAGAGTTATAATAAGTCATTATTAGTTAATACTACTGTATATTATGAGTATATTGTATATTTTTATGCAGCTAAAGAAGCAGTTTGGATACAAAACTTTATACAAGAGCTTGATGTGGTATATAATAGTAAAGATGTTATCACACTGTATTGAGATAATACTACAGTGGTGGTTTTAGCAAAGGATTCAAGTTCACATCAATGTATTAAACATATACATTGAAATTATCATATCTTAAGGAAGATTTATCAAATATGAGAGGTCACAGTAAGCAAAGTATCCATAGAATGGAATGCGCTGTGATTGTTGACTAAATTATTATCTTAGTCGAAGCATGAATATAATGTGAGAGCTAGCAGACTAAAAGTTTTTATCAGTTGGTTGTAGGGAAAGTGAGAGTATATTGATTTTTTTACCTAGAACCAACTAAATTTACACTTTTTATTACATATATTTTTAAATACAATAATATTAATAAATATCTTATCACATTATGAGTGTTCTTCTGCGTAACATTGTTGTGATAATGTTCTTAATGTATTTTTTGCATCTAAAGGTTATATAAATTCTACACTATAATGAAATACATGATGTATTATTCCAATATTATAAAATATATATATATATAATCTATTTGATGAGACACAAATGATATTTTGACTATCAGGTGTTGGATGCTCACAAGTAGACGAAGCTTCTTCTCATGAAGTATAATCTCCAAGAAGGGGGGTTATAACGGTATATCCGCCAATGAGAATTATATATTTTATATATTCCATTGGATATTTTTATATGCATATGTATGTATGGGTCCTTATAATTGATATTTTTATTAATATATATCATTAACTGGGTACTTTGATATATTGTCGAAAACCATAATGACATATACCAAAGATGATGAAGTAGGATACATTGGGTGCTTTATAAGTGATATGAAATTTATTAAATAAGAAAACCAAGGATTTTTCCTATCTAAGTTAATATAAGTATATATATCAGTATCATTTATTGAACTTAAACTACCTAATTAAGGTCTTTTTCATTGAGGTTTATCAACGATTTTATTTTAGATAGTCAAAGAAAGATACATCATGAATATAGGTTAGTGACACACATATTCACTCTATTTGATTACATATTGAGAAAAATAGATTCTATTACATGTTAAGTGTTCATATGAGTTTGATGTAATTACAAAATCAACTTATTTATTTATGAGTGACTTAATGTGTTACTAGATGCTAATCTTGGAATTTAGGTCAGTTCACTTAATGCAACTGAGAAAAAGTCCTTTTAGGGTCACAAACTAATTGTATAAAAAATATCAGATTTTTTTTGATTTTAATATTTAGAATGAATATTATTCTCAAGACCAAGGAATAATAATTATTCAGGTTATGTTGATCACATGAATTCAATCACCTTATTTGATTTTCGAATATATATGATTTGAATATTAAATAAATATTTATCCACTAGTTATTGAATATAATATTTATTTATTTATTGAATGAATAATATAATGTTATTTATTTATTTAAATAATTATTTATTATTTTAGGTTTAATAAATGGTGAGGAGGATTGGTTGGCTGAGTTAATCTTCTGGTAAAAGGATGTATATTATTTAATATCATTTAAATAAATACGAATTAATTTATTTAAGAAATGATATTTAAATATTTTTGAGTTGGTGCATATCATGAAGTATAATAATAATAATATTTTATTATTTGATTTGAGGTTTACTTAGAATAAACAATAAGTTGGAGGATCTATGTGTAAAAAATAATTGTTTAACCCTAATTATATAGTCTCAATTATACCATTTTTAGGGTTATGTGAATAGTTGTTCATATCATATTCGCTATAGAGAATTCAATCAAACTAAATATAATTTCTAAAAAATACTCTCAAGAACAAGAGGTAGTCTTCCTTATCCCTTTCCATACTGATAGAACACGAGAAAGAATTATTCAAGATCATAGGAATTCTTATTGTGATAAAAAAATGTGAATATTCATTTTATACCACTGTGATAGTTCCTGAAGTTCCAATAATGATGTCTACGATACATAGAGCACATGCAGATACTACTAGAGGAGTTCTGCTTTGTATTCTACACCACAATGATGATACAAATGAGGATAATAATTTTATCATCAAAGATGAAAGAATTATCAATTTGAGGTAATTATTATTATAAATTAATCATAAATTAAATGTGAAAAGATCCTCTCTATGAATATTTCGGGTTTTCATTCATCAAGGTCTTTAGATTTATCCTATGAAATTGATAAAAAACATTATTGGGAATGATCTCAAACGCTTCCATTACATCCTTGAACCTTTAAGAATCACATTACCTTAGGTTATATCATATCAATAAACTTGGTGATATCATTAAAAAACTATTACTCCCATGGATCCACTTTTTATGCCACATGATTATATTTCACAATATCTACATCTCATCTTGAGGGGTAGTCTTTTCTGGTTTTCTCTTTTATGACTCTTTCAATTACAAGTTATGGAAACTTGAGGTGGGTGTTAGAGTATTTTTTATAGTTAGATATTTACTATAAAATTAAACTGTCAAAGGTTTGTCTAGGTCAATATTTTGACTTAAATTTATGATATGGCTTGTATATTTATTTTTTCATATGTAAATTATAATTACACAACCTCACATTGAGATAGATATTCTGGATAATCTCATTCTATAAATTTAATAATAATTAATTTAATTGGGGATCTTAGGGGTATACCCTATTGGTTATATCTTTTTGGGGTCTCGAGGAGGTCTTAGGGGTGGAATTAAATGGAATGAATTATCAAGTTAAGTCATTATTTGGAATATTTTTTTGTGGGTTATGATGATAAGTAATGGTTAGACCTCTTTTTTAAACATCCAAATAAAATGGTTAGTGATGGAATAATCTAGAAAATATATTTTTTATAAAAATATATATAACTAAAACTAAGAAAAAAATGAAAAAAATTAAAATTAAAATTATGATTGAAAGAAAATTTTATTTTGTTTATTTTATAAATAATGATCTAATAAAACAATTTCATTCCATCTCAAAACTCCCAAATAATGAAACATTGATTTTAGTTTTATTCCATCATGTTATATTAATGATTACTTGATTCCTTCATATGAAAATGAATATAAGGCCAGTACCAAAACTCATTGAGTTTTTAATTCTATACACTATCATCATAAAAAATCAATTAACCTACACAACACATATTCCAGGACAAGCACTTTGATTTATAATAGGTCAATATTTGATTTGATCATACTAAGTAATATTATTCATCTTAGAATAATCACATATGTGATAACTTATTTGTGATCATGTAGATAATTTTAATGGTGAAAATGAAATATTGGTATTGTGGGATGAAACATTTAACTAATGATTTGTTTAGAATTACCTCCTATATACTATTCTTAATATTTAGGTTATGAAAAATTTTCTTCTCTCAGATGAACATTAAAATTTTTGGACTCTCATATTGACACACTTTTCTAATGGATTTCCCATCTTACACAACAGGACAATACCCCCTATGGGCATATTGTAGAACAATGATAACTTGAAAGTGGTTTCTATCAGACTATATATCATCTCACTACCTAATTCAACTAGATTTATTCAATCATGGCCCAAATTTGACTATTAAATCTTGCATATATCATTATAATCAATATCCTCTAACACCTTACCCTCATATATGCACCTCTTAATCCTCACCTTCATAGAAAAATATCTATGGAAAATGAAATTAGCCTCATAATAGACCCATATTATTCCCCATTTACCACACTAAAAAGTCCTCCAATTTGAGGGATCACCATCTATTTCTCCTCCCAGTCCACCCCAACCCCATGCTTTCTCTCCAATATCTCAATATCTACCATATATCGATCCACCACATTACTCACCCACCCTTATTCTTGTAGTACCCCTTCTCCACCAGTGCCTTTATCATCACCTTCACCCAAATCCACTCAAACACCCAGTAATCCTTCTATTTTATCATCTCCTATCCCTTCTCCTCCCTCTCATCAATTCATCGAGTGCCTAATCCCCTTCATTTTCATTTCTCTTCTCCAAACCACCACTATCATTACTCTCCACCCCAAATATTTCCAATAATAGGTTCTAACACTCACCCTTGGGATTGGATGAAGATGAACTGAGTGAAAATGAAACCTTCCCATCATTATAAATCATTGTTGAATTATCATTTGAATATAGTGTAGCAACAGTGGTGATTAATTTCTCAACCTTCTTTATATTCCTCTAGATAACCCTCGCTATATTATATTCCTCCACCATGTCTAACCTAAAACACTTGTGCTTCATCCTGTCCATGAAAAGGTTCTCAGATTCATGATCAATATATGTGATGAACCAACCTTTTAGTGTCTCCTCGGCCTTGCACTTCTCCATCTGAACCGGGTACTTCACAAACTCCATTATTATGTCCCATGTTGTGGAGTTCATGTAGATGTGGTGACTGTTGAAAAGGTACTCGTTGTACATGACGGTGGTAGTGATTTGAATGAAGTAGTAGCTATGATTCATGTGATCAAGTAACAACACCTAAAAATCCTCTAAGTAGCCACCGACGATGCGGTTTGCGTTTTGAAAAAACTTCTCCATCTACTGCTAGTGGATCTTGGTCATGTAGTGGCAATTGAACCTATTCTCATCCCATGACTTCTTCTGGAACATCTAAAAATACCACTATATTTTTTTTCATCCCCTAGTCTTTGATATGTGTTTCAATGAATTTCATAGTGGTAAACTCATTATTTCCCATTAGAAATTATTAACTTAAAAATAAAGTCTCACAAGTTAGTAGGAACAAAATCGCTTTCATTTTAACAATCAAAGAAAAAAAATCATTATGAGTGAATTTTCTAACTAGTATGATCAGAAATTTACTGAATATTTAATCTGGTAGAAAAGAATAAATCTCATCCAAAATCACCAAAACATGATGGAATCTATGAAGGTTTTGAGACACACCTAGATTCCCGATCAGAATTTATGACTACCAACAGAAAAAATAATGATCATCATTTGAAAATGCATAAATTTTTAATAGTAATCAACTAATGTCAGAACCAAATTATTATTATTTTTCATTTAGAACAAATTATTATACTAAATCATAACTAAATATAAAAAATCAAAAGGTTCCTTCTAGAATCATCACAAATATTCAAAGTTTATATGCAATTAAAATATGTTTTAAAGATAGTAAATTTTAGTGATAAAGAAAGACTAGTTGTAACAAAAATTTATGGTAAATCATAATCTTATTTATTTGACACACTTGTTTCATCAATTTGATTAAATTCATACTAGAAAAAATGACATATAGCCACGAATCTAGAGCCTCAGTTTAATTAAATTATGACTACAGGTTAAAATATAGCCACGGATAAACCGTGTCCCATGGAAACAACTCCTCAATTTATTTAACTTCATAATGACTCATCTCCCACCCACATCTCCTCCCTCACCATGAATCATCTCCCACCCATCTCCCTCATCGCCGACCAATCTATCATCACCAGATTCTCTACTCAATTCACCCTTCCCTCATGCAATCCCTCCCACCCCCTTCATCGTGTGTTCCTCTGCTCCTACACCCCTTTGTCGCACATTCCTCCTCCAATCGGTGCATCGACAGAACCAATACCTTCCATGAGTGGGATCTGCATGACCTCTCCTCTCGGTGACAACCCTCTCCTCTTAGTATCCCTCCTCCACCCTCAAAACCTCTCCGCAACCCTACTCCCCCGATGCTGCCATCCAATGTGGCCACCCCACCTCCCTGCTAAATCTGATCCCAGGCGGCCTCCCCACCTCCTCTGGCGTGCCGACCAATCTAGCCTTGGAAAAAACCTACTATAATAAGATGGTTGGTGTATCTTTCTCTCTTCAATATTTACTTTCCTTACTATTTTTCATGAGTGGGTTTTTTATTAGTGGTTTGGGTATTGGTGATTTCATCATGGAATTATGAAAACCTCCATTCCAATTGTTATTTTTAAAGTAGTATACCAAGGATTATGATGCTATTTGAACACACTCTGTTAGAAGGTGTGTTTTATTTATATAGGAACTTGATGATGTTTCATTATCTCAGGACTAATATACACATTTATTACGGGGTTTTAAATTTTAAAATTAAATGTTTTATGTTTCTTATATGATAGTGGATGATTCTATGATCACCATTCTCAATGATTGAATTTATAAAAAAACCTAAACATAGGTAAATCCTTCTACCACATATGTTATTATTAAACCATGTTTAGTTTTGGTTTATTTTTTGGGGGAAATGTGATAAGATTTTATCTTTTAATTTAATTTTATCTTTTGTTCTTTTTAAATGAATACATTCCTTACTATGTTGTTCAATGGTTCTTTTCTTGACACAATATTCAATGTTTTTTGTTAAATAAATTCTAATCTATTCTCCCTGACATGTTGATTAGAGTATGAACATGTAATTTTTTTAATATTTACTATTATAGGATTTTAATCTTCTATACAACTAAGATAATTGATTACCAATTTCATTTGATTATTGATAGAATTGATGAGAACTATCATTTTAATCTCCTATGATTCATGAATTGTCTAATTAGTGAGATCATTGATGACAAATATCATTTCAATTCATTAAAGGTTCTCACTGGAATGTTTATGAATTATAAAGTTTCTCCTAATACTAAATCAATGATGGATTATTTTTTCTATGGCTTCATGTATCTAGATCCTAGACAAAGCTTTAAGGTTTCCTTGGGAAATGGTTCCAAATTCATTGTATAGTCTACTGTAATGTTATACTCATTATCACCCATAATCCACAATAGTTTATAATCAACTTGTAGATTTTCTAGGGGTCATTACTTTGAAAATTTCTAAATCATTTTTTTGATGAATTTTTAGTTGAGTGTCATTTTGAGGTTTATCAGTTACTAATTTCTCAAATCATTGACTACAATTGTCATTTAAACACTTTAAAGGTTCTATTTTAAATGTTCATGAATTCTAAAGTCATATATCCTTATACTAAATCAAATTTGTAATATCATTTTAGCAGTATCATGTATATAGATCCGGGACAATGTTTTGAGGCTGTATTAAGAAATGGTTACATATTCAATGTGCATGATTCTACAAGTCCCATTCATGGTCCTATCCTCCTTAAAAGATTCCTAAATAATGTTACCACATAAATCCAATTCAAAATAGGTTTACACTATACCATAAAACTCACTGCATATATGAAGAGCAACAATTTACCAATGAAATAGTAAGAATCATTGTCATTTTGGTTACAAATTCAAGATTAATATAGTTCATTTTGGGTTTTGGCTAAATGTGAAGTCCAAAATTTATATTTATTCAATGAACTCTTGAATAAATAAATAACACAAACAAAGATTCTCAAGCCCAACAATTTCATAACTATTATAATTTTACTGGAATTTTTAGAGTGTTAATGAAGTGTTCAGGTAGGAATTTATGATAAATTATTTAAAGGTAAAAAATATAATTTTTTTTATGCTAATGAATTTTAATTTCCATATTAATTGATTACTTTCACAACATTAAATTAAATCTACATATTTTATTTAAAAAAACACAAATACTAAGTACTTGATATTTGCTATGAATATTTTTCATGAAGTATTATAGGCCATGGATGGACTTTTTTAGGTGTTTATGTTGTGAATAATTAAATTGGTGGACATGAGTAGAATAATTGAAGGATTTATAGATGGGTGAAGAGTTACGTATTTCTAGATTTTGTACCTTAAACTATAAGGTTTTATTCTTCCATTTTAACTTGTTTTTATTATTTTAATAAGTATGTATGCCACTCATAGATTTATATACTCATTTCTTGAAACCAGTTGGGGATACCACATAAATTACTTATGGTTATTTCTTCATTTAAAATTTTCATATTTTCTTTTTTAATATTGTTAATAATGAGTTTCTTGTACAAAATATCAAAGTTGACGTTTTATTTTTATTATTATTAAACTTTTGTAGGTGGGGTGGGGGGTGCAGGTGGGGGGGGGGTAGTGGGGGTGTAGGTGGGGGGGGGGGGTGCTTTGAGAAATAAGGGTGCAGGTGGGGGGGGGGGTGCAGGTGGTAGTTGGGGTATAGGTGGGGGGTGTGTTGTAGGTAGTATGAAAGTAGTAAATATTATAGTGATTTTTTTGAGGTTTGACCCATCCAAAGAATCCTAATCCTTATTGTGATCAGGATGTATGAGTCACATATTTTCCATTATAAATATTATCATCAATTTATAAGTAGATTGGGAAGGGATTATCTTTTAACCTTTTACTATATTACAAAGGTAAGTATGTTCACTATATTACACAAGTGAATATTGATGCATCTCATGGGTCATTTATACTATCATCACACAAGCTCTTAAGAAACATGTAACCCATGTAAGTAGATTATTAATCTATCTATGGATGTAACTGCATCCAAAATCTATTATTTTTCTTCCTTAGCATTGTGTCTTTGAATGCCTTTTAGTATTCAAAAACTGAAAATGTAACTTGATCTATGTTTTTTTACCTAGATTCTCAGTTCTTCTTCAAAATATGCTTTATAGATTTCCTCAACTAATAATTTATGAACATAGACCCATAAAATTTGAAAAGTGATTATACACTAAATGAATGAGATTAAAAATATTTTCTTATGATAAAATACTAAAACTAGACTTTTTAATTACTCACTGTTTATAGTGCCTTATAGGTATGTCACTTATATTATTTATTCTTATACAATGACCAACTAAGTATGGTTTTATTCTTTGATAGAAAAAATATATTCTTTATTGTTTTGTATCAGATTATCCCCCTCCTTCTTCAAGATCTCGTCTCTTGATCTTGACACACTCACATGCAGCACACACATACAACTGTCTCTTTCTTCTCTTATATTTTATTTTTCTCTCTTCAATGTACATTTATATAGGCAGGTTCATTTAATTTTTGGTCTCACTTTTATTTACATAAATGGAATTATCTCAGAGTTCACATATAAGAAAACATATCACATTTATATGTCATGAACCATGATCCTCACATGTCTTTTTCTTAATTGCTATCTCTAGAAAAATTAGAGGAGTTCCCTTATTTCATTTCCTTCCCATTTTTCTTTTTTGACTGAAAATAATTTTTTTATTATAAAAACACTTTTAAGGGAAAAGTGAGAAACCAAGAAGACCAGAATGCAAGCAACAGAACAACTCACACAAAACAAACTACATGATCTGCCCCTCCTAGCTGATGCTCCATGACAAAAAACTTCACCAAGCAGGACCCTTTAGCGAGCAGTCCTGTGCAACAATGCACGAGAACAGAACCGATGGAAAATACATACCCTCTCAAGCATCCATCTAAAAGGCTAGCATCAGTGAAGAATTCATGCTCTAGTCCTCTTCTGAAGCAGACCCAAGTAATTTGATAGAAAAACAACAGACAAAGCAACAAAACCAAACAAAAAGGATAACCAGAAGTAGATGAATTTTCCTTAGCCAAACCAACAAAAAAAACTAACTTAACCAAGGTCATTAAAAATTAACTTGATATTACCTGAGTCTGATTCCCTAAAAAGATTCCATACAAATATGTGACCTGAGTGGTAGGTGCATCTGTAAGAAGGTCCTCTAATCGCACGATCAGCTTGTCCCATGTCTGAATATACTCTTCGAGATTGATCTTCCCGTTGTTGAAAGATCTAACTAATATCGAGTCTTACCTATTAATCCAAGCATATTGATCCTCGTTAAGAGTCAACCTTATTGGTCTCACCATCATTTTCGTAGATTGTTCTTCAGTTTCATTAAGATACAAAACTTGCTCCACCATTTCTTCTTCCGAACTCATGATCAAATCTAGGTGATGTTCAACCACAACACCTGCCTTTCCATGATTATCCAACTGTTATACTTTCAATTTCATCACTGACCATGTATCCATAGGAATGGGTAAGAAAGAGTAATCCTTCCTTCCCTTATGACTTCCCTTCCACCCTTCCAAGGAGGTCTTGATCGAGACACCTTCCAATTCCTGGCCCGCTTCGCTAGCCTCATTAAACCCATTGACCAGTTGAGCATCTACATTGGAGCCTGCATCCTGAGGTTCAGGGTGATGCTCCTCGTGAAGCTCCTACAAAGCCATAGCCTAAAAATGGAAGTCTGGGACCTCTCTAATAGCACACTCCTGAGACCTTCCCTCCTCCAAAACCATTCCCGAGTCTTCGACTTCGAGAGACTAAAAACTGTTGCACACCTGGACATTAGAAATGGGTTTTTCCAATCGCATTCCCACTCCTCTTGAGGCCTTTGCCCTGTCCAGATCAACTTCATCAATGGAATCTCTATTTTTGTTTTGGGACTCTTCATCCTGGAGTAACTCCCCATCTTCTTCTGTATTGGCCGCTTCCACTGCCACCTTGATCTGAGCTGTAGAACCACTGCTTGTGCTTACAGGTGAAGAATAAGTACACCCTGCCCTTGCATTAGTGTTCATACCAGTGTTTTCCAACCCCCATCTCTCCTATAGACCAATATAAGAGGCCCTCGGCTGCTTACCATGACTGTAGGTATCAACTCCCTATTTTGGCTCCTTCTGCTATGTGTCCAAACCGGGCAGTGGTCCTCTGTCCAGACCTTCACCATTTCCAACCGCAACTTTCTCAACAGACCGCATGCCCCTTTTCCCCTGGCCCAAGGACCCATCCACACCACTGTCCACTGCCCCATATCTCTTCAATCTCCCCCTGCAGTCCTCCGCCAAGTGCCCTAGCCACTTTTAATTAGAACAGAAGTCCACCCAGGACTCATACACAACCTGTTGCCTATAACGATACTCCTCTACAATGGTTATCCAAACAAAATATGGGGGCTGTTGAGATACATCGACCTCAACACACACCCTTGAGTTAACCGGGTGACACAAAGCCTTGGTATGTCTATAAGTACACAGGAACCTTCCAACAAGATTAACCAACATTATGATGATCGATGGATTCTGGAAAGGGAGAGGAAGATTAGGAAAACTAACCCAAATCGCTGTCGATGGAGAGTCCCGATTCATATGAAAGTCATAAGTCCATATAAGAAGGTAGAATCTGGCGCCATTATAGCTGCAAGGCCTGCACAACCAGGCCTTGATCATGTCTTCCTCTGATGAGAAGCGTACCATTAAGTTCCGGTTGTCAAGTAGACCAATAATTTCCCTTTCCTGGAGACCCCATGAACTGAAGACACATCTGTAGAATGAATCCACCGATGGCCTTCTCTGTGAAAATCGAGAAATCAGAGTCTGGTTATGTAACGATGAAGATTCGTATAATTCTACGAGTGATAATGGAAGATTAGGGTTTCCCTTGTACAAATCGGGAACCTTTGGATGCAGAGAACATTCCCTTGTAGCTTGGACCTTTCCCTTTATAGCATGAGAGCTTCCATAAAAACCAGCATAGACTCTATGATTGAGTCTATAAATATGAGATAAAAACTCAACATCTTATTCTTCATCCAATATTGAATAAAAAATTAACTTTTTTATATTTAAAACATTTAACACAACTCCAATATTGACCCATTTTCCATTTCAAGAATTAATGAAATCTAAAATTTCCTCATTTCTGGGAAAATTAAATTTATAGTCATTCATATTAGTTCCTTCTCTTTATCACTTAGGGGGGTGCCTAGGAGGGGGGGGGGATATCCAAGAGGTGTCTAGGAGTGAGGGGGTATCCAGGAGGGGGTGGGGTGTCTAGGGGGGAGGGGGCTATCCAAGAGGGGGGGGGGTGCTGTCTAGGGGGCTTTCTAGGAGGGAGTGGGTGTCCAGAATAGAGGGGGTGTCTAGAAGGGGGGGGGGGGGGTTCATCTTCCACCATGTTAATTTTAGATCATTACCATCAGTTTCTCCCCATCTTGTCAGTTTCTACCCATCGTGTTGGTTTCTCTCCTATTTACGCTCTACCGCTATTCCCTTCCCCCATTCTAATCGATGCTTCCTTGAAACCCTAACCACTTCTTCAACTTTCTTACACCCCTACACATCTAGTCCAATAATTCACCCCAATGATTTATTCTCTCCCATTGATCTACTCATGGTAATTACTTCACTGTAATAATGACCATCTGCATCATCATTCTCCCTACAAACCACCACTTTCCCATTTCTCCTCTCCTGTGAAAATCTTCCCCCATTTTATTATCTAATTCCCCAAAAACCTATCCAGTGCCACTACTTTCTTCCTCTTACATGCATCCAGTTCAGTATTCTAGCTCTTGGTAGATACCAAAATTTCTAATCATCTATAGGGGTTTTTTTGATGACAACTCAATTTAGTATCTGCAAAAAATTTGTACCACACACTACCTTGATTTCATAATGCATGCCGCAATAGGGCTTCATCGATGACCACTCGACTTCAAACTCTCCTTCCCCTTCGTTGAACTGACATTTTTTAGTTGCATTTTTTGGAAACTGTCCATTGAGGTATGTTGCTTTAGGTTTTGGTGCGCACTAGGCCTAATCTGTTTCCACTTAAATGGGTTTGCGACATTGTGGACTCTTGATGGTATTGGATTATAATTTCAAATAAATTTTATTTTATTTCCATAAACATTTCACTATTACCTTAATTATGATAATTTATTTTTCCTATTAAATGTAAAGTGTATTTCAATTCATTCACATAGGTTTTGACTCACAACACCAAGAAACCTAGGATTTTATTGATAAAACATTCCAAGAACATGTTTATGAATATGAAATTCTTTGTAATGTTTCTATTTTGACATTCTTTATAATACTATTCTAAAATTATTTATACCACAAAATACCTTGATTTCTTAACACAAACCACAGTAGGGACTCATCGATGACCACTCAACTTCTCAATCTCTTTTCCCTTCATTGTATTGAAATTTTTTGGTTTCATATTTTAGAAATTCCCCATTCAGGTATATTGTTTTTGGTTTTGGTCTGCACCTGGCCTAAACTATGGCTTCTTGAATAGGTTTTCAAAATTGTGGACTCTTACTGGTAATGAATTCTAATTTGAAATATATTTTATTTTATTTCTATAAAATTTTTACTATTATATTCATTATGATGTTTTATTTTACCATTAAATTTGAAGTGTATTTAAAATCATTCATTTTGGTGTTGACTCACAGTACAGAGAAACCTAAGATTTTGTTGATAAATCATTCCAAGAAAATGTTTATGTCTAAGAAATTATTTGTAATATTTCTATTTTAACATTATTCATATCACTATTTTAACATTATTTGTACCAAACACTACCTCGATTTCTTAATGCAGACCACAATATGGCTTCATCAATGACATCTTGACCTCTCACTCACCTACCTCTTCATTGTACTGACATTTCTTAGTTGCATTTTTTTGGAAACTATCCATTCAGTTATGCTGCTTCAAGTTTTGGTGCACACTAGGCCTAAATTGTTGTTTCTTGAACAGGTTTGAGACATTGTGGACTCTTACTGGTAATTAATTATAATTAAAAAAAGTTATTTTATTTCCATAAACATTTTACTGTTACCTTAATTATGATAGTTTATTTTCTAGTAAAATGTGATTTGTATTTCAATTAATTCACATTGGTGTTGACTTATAGCACTAAGAAACCTAAGAGTTTATTAGTTAATCATTTCAAGAACATGTTTATGTATATAAAATTATTTTTAACGTTTCTATTATAACATTATTCAGATCACTATTTTAAAATTCTTTGTACCACACACTGCCTTGATTTCTTAATGCAGACCACAGTAGGGATTCATCGATGACCACTCAACATATTACTCTCCTTCCCCTTCATTATACTGATTTTTTTTTTCATTTTTTGGAAACTATCCATTAAATCATTCTAATTTAGGTTTCGGTCCATACCAGGCCTAAACTGTTACTACTTGAACATGTTTTCCACATTGTGGACTCTTGCAAGTAATGACATATAATTTCAAATAAATTTTATTTTATTTCCCTAAACATTTTAATATTTCATATTAGGATAGTTCATTTTACAGTAAAATGTGTTGTGTATTCCAATTCATTCACATTTTTTTGACTTAAAACACCAAGAAACCCAAGAGTTTATTGATAAATCATTCCAAGAAAATGTTTATGAATATGAAATTCTTTGTAACATTTCTATTTTAGAATTCTTTATATCACTATTTTAACATTATTTGTACCAAAAACTACCTTGATTTCTTAATGCAGACTACAGTAGGGCTTCATCGATGACTACTCAACATCTCACTCTCCTTACCTTTCATTGTACTAACATTTTTTAGTTGATTTTTTTGGAAACTGTCTATTTAGGCATGCTGATTTAGGTTTAGGTCCGTACTCAGCCTAAACTATTGCTAATTGAATAGATTTGTGACATTATGGACTTTTTATAGTAATAAATTATAATTTCAAATAAATTTTATTTTATTTTCATAACATTTTACTATTACCTAAATTATGATAGTTTATTTTCTAGTTAAATGTGAAGTGTATTTAATTTCACTCGCATTGGTGTTGAATCACAGCACAAAGAAACCCGAGAGTTTGTTGATAAATCATTCCCAATAACATATTTATGTATATGAGATTCTTTGTAACATTTCTATTTTAACGTTCTTTATATCACTGTTTACATATCAGGCATTGCACACACATGTTTATGGGGATTTTTTTTATTCATTATCATCATTGTTTGTGTTTCTAATGTATTTTGTTCACTTTAATATGAATGTTTTCGTTTTATATTTGATTCCATTCACTATAATTATGTTGTGCACTATGAATATATTGAATCCAATATATATGTGTTTCCAGTTAGTTTGTTATATTCACTATTTGTTTGTGTCCAGTGTTAGTATGTCGTGTTCACTATTAATATGTTTCATTCAATGCATATTGAATCCACTGTATATGTGATTCTATTCAGTTTCAGTATATTTTATTCACTATTTTTATGATCATTGTTAATATTTTGTTTTTCTACAGCATATGTGATTCCATTCACTTTTAGTATGTTGAAACCCTTTTATATGTGTTTGAACTGTATATATGTTTCCATTCATTGTTACTAATTTTTATTCACTATTAGTATATTAAACCCACTATATATTGTTTGTTATTATCTAAAAACATATGTACATGATTCATATGAAAAAATACACTAAAACCAACATTTTAGGATAAGTGTATGCATCTTCTAGTATTTCATGACCTTATGTGCAAGCATGAGACTTTCATTTTCAAATAAGGTGGTATTTATTAGGGGTACAATGAAGAGTCAATGATGGTTCATACATCACTTAAGATATGGATTATTTATGTTATTCATTCCTATTATTTTTTGATTCTGTAATATATAGATTGATCATATATATGGATTGTATTTAATTTCCATTGTTCATAATATGAACCCATGGAATCCATCAATGGGTCAAGCATATATTTGGGTTTGATTTCATTACTTTTGTTCATAATATGAACCCATAAAATCAATCAATGGTCTCAAAGATGTATTCCTTATTGAATTGGTGTGTTTTTTTCTCTATTAAATGAAGAAAACATTGTATGATTCCTAACATTAATTACCCCTCTGGAAATTGTATTATAATTTAACGTTATGTAAAGACCACCACTTGGGTTTATCTTAAGCATTTGACATAATCTGAATTGGGAAGCACAACTTATGTTATGTATTTGACATAATGCGCATCACTATTGTGGGAAAAAGTCATGTTTTCTTGTATAGATTCATAAAGTTTTGTATATATTTGGTGTACAAACTCATTAAATAGTTGCATAGTTTTATATGATTTCTTATATTTTTACATATCTTGCATATTAATCGTTTCCGGTTTAATTATGTTGAACTCCAAATTCAAAAAAAACATTAGTTATCATTATGTCCTAGAAGTTATGAATTTTAATTGGCATTTGTTACATAGTATAGTCAATAGAATGTTACACAATTACTTGATTTTATTTCTAGATTTATGTTTTTATTGTACTATAAGGGTATTGATGTATCAACCAAGTATTTTTGTTCTAGGAAAGGAAAATAGTTTGTCTTATTCATAAACGAATGTCTCAACTCTCTATCCCTACAACAACTGTATCGATAATAATTTTTTTACATCATATACTAGCATACAACTGACAATTGATGATATTTGTATTCTATTAACTTCATTAGTTTATTTTTCTATTATACTACTATTTTTTGTATGCAATTTATGTATTCACTTGATTATTTGTCACTCAGGGGCGGTGTCCAGGAGGGAGTGGGTGTCTAGGGGGTGTGAAGAAGGTAGAGGGTTGTCCAGGCAGTGTCCAGGAGGGGGGTGTCCAGGAGGTGGGTGGGTGGGGGGGTGTCCGATATGGAGGGGGTGTAAGGGGGGTCTACAGTTCTCCAGAAATATTCCCCATATATCATTGAAATTCCAGTAGCAACAACTTCACTAGGTTAAATCCCTATGGCGTTATGCTAATTTAACTGGGTATATGTTTTGGGTCCTTGTGATCCCTCATGTAATATACTGTCATTTTTTATTTCAGATGAGTTAGACAAATGGAAGAAGATAATAGTTTTTTGTGTCATAGTATGCACCATTTATGGAAGGTACATCTTTAGAAAGGATAAAAATGAATATAAAGAGAATTCCTTGAGTTCTCCCTTATGTTTCTGAGACTATTCATTGATTTTAATTTTTTCCCCCCATGTTTGTAAGTCATTTTATTACCATGAATTCTGATTCCAAAAGAATACATATGAATATCTGCACATTCGGAACAAAGAGTAACTAGGGTATGTGTTACATAAATTTTGAATTTTAATATCTACTCCATCATATTGTTAATTTACATTGAAGACAATAACCTTTTTTGAATTGTTAATAAATGTAGTTCTTTATAATTGGATCCCTTTATTTTTTATCTTATAAATAGGCTAACAACATGCATTACATGCATTTTTGTTTTTTACTCATGCTTTCTATGGTGTCTAGGAGGGAGGGTGGTGGAGGGGGAGAGTGGGGGGTGTGCAAGGGGGTCTACAGGGGGGGTACAAGGGAGGTATTCAATATGTGTGTGTGTGTGTGTGGGGGGAGGGGGGGGGGTTGCAAGGGGTATCTTTAGGGGCGAGGGGGTGCAGGGGGGAAGGGCGTGGGGGGGTGAAAGGGGGTCTGGAGGGGGGGGGGGTGTAGGGGGTGCAATGGGGTTTATAGGGGGAGGGGGTGAACAGGGGGAGGGAGAGGGGGTGGGGTGAAAAGGGGGTTTGTAGGGGGGTCTGCGGGGGGGGGGGGGGGGGGTCTATCTAGGGAGGGGGTGGGGGTTCTATCTAAGAAGTAGGGGGGTCTGTCTAGGGAGGGGGTGTGGTCTGTCCAGGGAGGGGGGGGGGGGGCTACTATAAGGGGAGTGTGGGGGGGGTGTTTTTTTTTATGAAATGGGAAGGGAGAGGGTGTAGGTTTGTGTGTGTGTGTGTGGGGGGGGGGGGGGTTGCAGGGGGCGGTGGGGAGGGTGCAAGGGGCCAGCACCGGTTGAACAGTGATGATTTTTTTTATGGCATTGGAAGGCCTATAACAATGGTTTCAAACCATGACTATAGGCCATGCATGATATTAGCTTATGCCAGAATTTTCAAACTGTAGCTATATGGATGTTTCCATGGGTGAAACCATGGCTATATCCTTTACCCTATATCTATGCCAATACCAACCATGGTTTAATGAACTGTGGATATAAATTATATCCACAATTTTTGGACCTATATCCATGGTTCAAAACCGTGGATATAGCCTTATTTTATAGTAGAATCATGAATTGAATAAGATGTTATGAAAACTCTAATGAACACCACATAATCTTCTTTAGACCGAGATTAGAAGAGTGAGAACTTTATTGAGGTATTTTTTTCACCCTCTTTTTTCAATTAGAATTCATTAAATGTTATATTTGTTGATGTCAGATCAGATAGTGGGAAGGATCATCTGAGATCAAACAAGTCCATGAAATTGTGATGGAGAGTACAAAAGTTCATTGTGAAAATGGAGACTTGGAAATGAACAAGTGATTGGTGTTTAGAAAGGGGTGATTAGAGATTGGGGTTTCTGGCGAGTGCTGGAGAAATCGATAATTCGATAGGTAAAGATTGTTATATGGAGAGGGAAAAAAATAAATGTTATTTGATTGAATATAATGATAGTACAATGTACATATTATAAAAATATAATTATAAAAAATTAATATAATTATTTAAATTTTTTTTTATGATTACAATAAATATAAATACAATTTCAATTATTATACTTTTAACTACATTTTTTATAATATTAATAATTAAAACTTCAATTAAGACTAAATATAGTTAAATTTTATTTTCATGCATATTTTCCTTTTCATGGTATAAGTAAGGGAAAAGGCACTTTGGTATGCTTAAGTATGAGCTGTTGGGTGAGGATATGGGAATCGAGCCTGGGGGAATCTCTAAGACTCTTTTGGAAGATACCGAGTCTTCATTTTATGCACTTATTTTAGTAAATTTTTTCATATGGAGAGTCATCGAGTGAATTTGAATTTTGTGTTGTATGAATGTATGAAAATACATGAATATTTTAGGGTTTGATATATTCATTACTTATGATGGTTCGATTTATTTTCCACTTCTTGAATATTTATATGGTGAATGTTATTTTGATCATAGAGCACACATGTGGCTATATAGGTCTCTGCCTCAGTGGCACGATTGTGTCAGAACAACACATTAAAATATAAAAAAAATCATTTTTCTTATATTTTATTTTGATATTTAGAAATATTATTAGAAAGGGAAAATAGTTATCCAAACTTGAGAAAAAAAAACATCTGTATAACCAACACATTTTTAATGGATGTTCAAGTTACGAAGGTGTATGGAATAAGATTTATATTTGATGGATTTATATTTGGTTCATTTTTTGAGGCTTTAGATTATATGTTTTACTTTTAACTTACACATAATTAATGGAATTTTCCACCACCATAACTGTTTTATGATTTTTATATTCTTATATAAGTTTTCAATGGTATTACAAATAAAACTCCTTAATGAGAACTTATTTTAATGTGTTGCTTTTATTTTATTTTATTCTTCAAAATACCTAATTTTTTTTAAAAAACATAAATTTATGATGAATTTATATCTTATTAATTTTATGTTCATTAAATTTCTCTTAAACCATTAAAATTTCTTGTGTTCATTATTCATCATTCATTATATATCTCTGGAATATTCATATTCTTTGTATCATGGATATTCTTATTTCCTAAATAGTATACCAATTCAATATACAGTGTATTATTATGAAAGTTATTTGATTGGATGGGAAAATATTAATAATACATATTCATTACTCATTGTGGATATTTTTTGTAAGACATATTGTTTTTTAATTAAATTAATCATTCAATATACGAGGAATGAATTGGACAAGCACTGATGGGTTGGGGACAATTATAGATAGCCCCTTGGTGCATTAACCAGTCTCATGAGATGAATAAGTTGGATATAATTATTAAATGGTTTTTTTTGTATATACCCATCCATTGATTAAACTATTTTGGAATATGTCTTTCATGGTAAATATATCATGATGTCAGAGATCATGGCGTCAAACATTAAGTATTTCCTTCATTGGGAATTCAATTATTATTATCAATGACATTTTTTCATTGATATTATCTATGGTTGAGTATCATTATCAAGTTATTGATTAAATTAAATGTGTTATTAGTTATTTAAATTTCCATATTGAATATGTATTATTATATCATGATAGATTGCATTGTATGTAACCCTTATCAATTGTTTGAGATCACCCTTATTTTGTTTTCCTTTCCCTAGGAAATGAAGAAGGAATCTTTAAATAAGTTCAAGGATGAATTTTTTTATTTTTAATATGATTTATATTTTTTTCAATGTAAAAAATGGGAATCATGTATGTATATATTTCTTCAATAATATTAATCTATTTGGTCCTTTGAGATACGATCGCTTGTAACTTATTCCAATGTAATAAAGTAGCCACCAGCTTTGGGTTACTCTAGTTAGGGTCTTTAAAACTTTGATCATGGTTACATAATCTCTAAAAATTTATTCATGATATAAATATAATATATTTTCATTATATTCATATTTAAAATCACCCATAAAATTTAGATTAAAAAAATGAATTACACCATTCATGGAGATTTTGGGTTGTAGGTACACATGAATGATTTTTTCACTTTTTGATGGATGGAATGAATGAAAGTTCATAATTCAAATTTATAAAATAATTATTATATCATATATATCATATATATTCATTAAATATATCCTTATTACTATCCATTTAAATTAGAAATTAAAAAAAATCACATCGTTTCGTGGAGGTGGTAGTCAACATGTACGCATGTACACCATTATTGTTTTTCAATGAATGAGAAGAAGGTGGATAATGGTTGTTACCTCATAATATTAAAAATTTATTATATTAAAGATAATTAAATAATTATTTAATAATGGATAAAAAATATTTATTGAATTTATAATAAGAAATAAGATTTAAAATTCCTGGTTAAGAGATATACCTATTCATAGACAAACCTTCTTTGGATTACACCTTAAGCCATGAAAGGATGGTATTTTGGAAATAACTTAAGTTCTAGGATGTTTTAAAGTAATATAAGATGATATTAGGGTATGTATTGGGTATATTTAAAGTTGAAACATTTTGAATAATTAATGCGAGGAGGTTCCATTTTATAAGTGAGGGTAGAGGCACTCTTGGAATTAATTAAAGCGTTAAATTGATATAAATTAATTTTTATAGAAAAATGGATCCAAAATGTTATAATCATAAGATAATATCAGTATTATTCTAAATATTACCATACAATATAATTTGAACAAGTTTTAGTTATGTTTTTACCCTTATCTCTTAGTTTTAACCACCCATTAACTGTTTTGACAATTATCACAATATTAAAGTTTTCTACTCTTTAAGGGTTAACAATGTTACAATAAAAGGAAAAGTGTGTAATAAATGTACCATGGTTGATATTATCAACCATATCTCATTTAATTGTCTAAATATAGTGTTTTTATGAATTTTAAATATTTTAATAAAATATTTTCTATTACAAAATATCATTATTGTCATTTTTGGAACTATTAATTTAATTTGACTTTGAAAAAAACATGAAAACAAAACAATTTGAATATAAACCTATAAAAAATCCATAATATGTTATATTTATCTATTAATTTTGTGGTACATTAAAAACTGCTCGAAAAAATTACTTTTGAAAATTTTAAAATCATTTACTTAACTTCTCTACTACTTGTATAAGCTTTGTTTCAGTGTTGGATAAGAATTTAAGCTAATTATTTCATTACTAAAAAAGTAAAAATAAATTACCATGAAAAAATAAATTCATATTTAAAATAACCATTTAGAACTGAGCATAAATTTTTAACTTTGTAACAAAATATTATAGATATTAAAATTAATAAAGTGACATTTTTGACTTTATCTTTTTCTAACATTATAACTGTCAAAATCAAAGTTAATTAGTAACAAACAAAAATTACTGTGGTTACTTTTCATATTGAAAGAAATAAAAGGGAACTATTTACAAAATTTTTATCATATAATTCCAAATATGGAATCCATTTTTCAACACTCAATTTCTATAATTAGTAGAAATTAATTTATGATAAAAACAAAAAATGAAATGAATACCAGTTTTTCATAAAAATGTCTTTTTAAGTATAAAAACGTTTTTATAAAAAATTAAACCATAAAATTGAGTCGAATGAACTTAATTTGATTATTAATAACATAATAGAACTAATTATACATTGAAACAATTTTAAAATAAAATATAACCTTTTAAATGATTGAAAAAAATAAATTTTTCAATAAAAATTGATATTTTTAACTACTCACTAGAAAATCAATCTTTTTTTGAAAAATACAGAAAATACCCCCTAATATAATTTTTAAATTATGGTTTAAAAAATATATATTTTTCATCAAATTAAATTTCCAAAAGATTCAAAATATAATTATAATATTCACTCTCAATGAGTAATAAAAGCCATTTTTTGAAGAAAATGTATTTTTGAAGAATAAAATGACTTTACTAAAAATTGAGTTCTTATTTATTAAGGACTAATTAATAATTTTTTTTATTAATATATTTATATATATTTAATAATTTGGTTAATCTGATTCATACCTATAAATTCAATGGCTAGGTGATAAGTGTCACATAATAATATTTCAATCGTATAACGTGGTTTGTTTAAACTCGTTGTTATGTGTAAAGAAAACTATCAAAGAAATCAAATTTATTAACAAAAAAATATATAATTAAATCTTGGCATGTTATAATTATTTTCATTTTCACTTGGTATACGTATCTCTAAGAAAATGTGTCCTTAGATGGAAAAGGGGAGAGAGTGAATGGGCATGATTCCTTACACATCAGTGATATGATTTTTCATATATATCATATTATATTACAGGATTTATGTTGTCATTTAATTGAGAATTATAATGACCTAAAAATTTTACAATAGAAGAAATTTTATTTTATAATGGACATTTTATTATGAGCACAAAAATAGACTATTACATTTCATAAGAACATTGCACATAATGTGTAAATATAAACTGGTACAATAAGGAATAATAGAGGGATATAGACACGAAATAATAATACATTCACTAAAACAAACTCCACAGGCATGAATTCCCCTAAGAAAAATCTCCCCTTCCAGAAATATCATAAAAATAAATAGAATCATTAGGAAAACAATTTATATTATCAAAGGATGTGTAAGAACCTTTGTAAGTGAAATAGTGAATGATAAAGATAGAATGATGGTTTATTTATAGGTAAATATGGTCGTTCAACATGAAGAAAATTGGATAATATGGCCGATGGGTAGTATGAACATTAATTGATAAGACGATTGGTAATTATTATTATTAGTTATGTAGACACATTTAAGTGACTATAGAGATTATTTAATGATATAATCAAAATTGTATATTTTACTAAAAATATGATTTATAGAAATTTTATAAGTTTTAAATAAAATTTACATTCAATAAATAATATTATAAAACACTTTAAAAGATAATATATTTTAATGAATTCCTAATTAATTTTTTAATGGACATATAGTTTACTATATCATAAAAGAAGTTAATTTTCAATAAATTGGAATTTTTTATTTAAAAGTTAAAATTATAATATTTTCTAGAATTATCTTGGTAAAATATATATAATTTTTGGATTCATCACATGTAAATTATATTATGGTTAATTTTTGGTAATTTTCTAAAAAATTTGATTTTTGAGTTAGAAAGTGAAAATACTGTTTTTTACGAAATACAATAAATAATATAATGAAATTTGGATATGATAATGATTTAAAATTTATTAATTATTTTTAGTTTTCAAAAATTAATTTAGGAATATCATAATACATAATGCATTACATTTAGAAACACATTAATGGCATTTTGAAATCCCAAATTTTATATTTTCTAAAGAAATTTTTTTACATGTTATACGTGAATCATATTAAAATTAACTTTTATAACTTTTATTAATTAAATTAGATAAAATGGATTAAATATTTATAATTATAAGGTTCAAATTAGGTAATAAGTTCATTTCCATTTGTATTTATAAAAAAATATAGTGGTAAAAGAGTTACTGTGTATAGGTTAATTAATGTAAAAGGTTAAAATTATAAGTTAAAGTCTTAAGAAAACAAAAAATGAAAGAATTCAATGGGTGGTTGAGGTTTTAGTAAATAATTAAAAAAAATTTACAAAATTAATTTTCAACCAAATTCCTTTAAATTAATTCCATCCAAATGTGGTTAGCTTTAAATACAAATAATCATTGTTTAATCACTTAAAATCACTTCTCCTCAAGTATAAACACCACTATTCCATCCTCAATATCCACACCAAAGCCATTGATAATGAATATTCTCTAAATTATCCACTCAAGATTCTCTCCAAGGTCAATTTATGGGTATAAGTATTCTCTTTTTAACTTTAAGAATCATCCTCCCAAGGTAAGGGATTTATTCCTCCACTTTTTCAATTCAAGTACTTATTTCGTGGATGTCTTTTGATTACCAATTTATTATTTTTTAAAATTTTTATAAACACCCCATTAATTTTATATATGATGTTTTAATAGTGATATGTTTATTTTCTCTCTTGTTAAACCCATCAAAAGACTCATTTTTATACCCGTTACACTGCCAAAATAAACCCTCAACTTTCAAAGCTATATTTTTATTCCATGAATACCCAATCCTATTTAAATTCAAGGGTATCATTATAATGTATCTTTAAAATATTTATTGGGTAAATCCATGTATGAAAACCACATTCCCTACTCATGGGCTATAAATTATATTAACTTTTTGTTTTTTATCAATGTGGAACACATAATATTAGACATATGAAAGGTGTGACCTGATAGACTCCAATGAATTGGGTAAGGAATTAATCTCTAGATATAAAATGTTCATGATAAATTTGAAGAATTCCTTGGTAAATTTCTTGGACACCTTGGTAAAAATCCTTGTTAATATGTTTTAAGACACCTTAGTAGATGAGATATAGTGATATGTTTATAAATGTCTTAATGTTTATGTTGTTACCACATTTTATTATTGTCCCTGATGTTATTATATTCATGAACTTATGTTATGGATCATGTTATTATATACATGTTCTTATGTTATGATTCATGTCTTAGCTATGATGTCCTCTTACATTGTTTATCCCTTAATGTTCTTTATGCTCACCCATTTTATTTAATAATTGTTCCATGGAAATCCTATGCAGTGAGATGATCTAGGATAAAAAAATAAGGAAGCCTCTCAAGAAATTTTTTAATTTTTTTATGTTTATTTTTTGTACCATGTATGTCATATACTATATACCCAGTTTCCAAGACTCTAAAAATCAAAAGATCCTTCAAATTTATTAATGTAATATTTTGTTAAGGAATTATGTTAAAAGTCATGTATTTAAAAGGTGGGTCACTATAAACCTGGTATGAAGATATTATGTGAAGTTATGGAAGCCTCATTGGATGGTTTTAATGACTATCCAAAAGTATTCTAGGAGTACTAAGGACATGTTTTGGGTTTATAGATAAGATGAGGAATAAGTCACTAGAGGATAAATAGATGCTAGTTTCCAAGCATACTAGAATGATTTGAAATCATAGACATGATATGTGTTCTACCTTGATTGAGGGTCTTTGAGATGGAAGAGTTATAAGAAACTAGTGGTCATTAAACCTATAGAAAATTCTAATTATATTATGGATTTTATGTAGCTAAAGATTCAATTTGGATACAAAACTTTATATAGGAGATTTATTTGGTTTTTAATAGTAAAGATGTTATCACACTATATTGGGATAATATAGTAGTTTTGGTTATATCCAAGGTGTCAAGGTCACATCAATTGAGGAAAAATATACTTAGAAAGTATAATCTCTATTGAGAGTTTTATCAAAGAGGAGAGTTCATAGTAAGTAGAGTTTTCACATAAGATATTGTGTTGGGATTGTTGACTAATGTATTATCTTAGTTGAATCATGAATATCATGTGAGAGATAGTGGAATAAAATTTGTTATCAGTTGGATATAGTGAAAGTGGGGGTCTATTGTATTTGGTTCCCTAAAACCAGCCATCTTTTTAATTTCTATTTCCTATATGTTCAAAGAACATAATTTTAATAAATATCTTATCACAAGATGATTGTTCTTATGCGTAACATTGATATAATAACATTATTAATGTATTTGTCACATCGAAAGGTTATCGAATATTTCTACTATAATGAGAACCTTTAAGTGTTATGGAGATATTATTTAACATATATCTAATGGTATATATGGAATTTTTCTAACTAGGCACGAATGATGTTTTTACAGTCAGGTGTAGGATGCTCATAAGAGGATAAGGCTTCTTCATATGAAGTCAAATATCCAAGAAGAGGAGTTATAAATATATAACCACCAGCAGAAATTCCATATTTTATATATTTCATTTGATATTTCTACATGTGGGTGTCTGTATTGGTCATTATACTTGATATTTTTTTTAATATATATCACAAACCGAGTACTTAAATGTATTGTCAAAAAGCATAATGACATATAATCACGATGAAGTTGGATGCGTTAAGTGCATCATAAGTGATATGACATTTATTGAATAAGTAAAGAAATGATTTATCCTATCTAGTTTAATATAATTAGGTATCTTAGGATCTTTTATTTAAATTAAAATATCTAATTAAGTTTGTGTTCATGGGGGTTTATCAAGGAGTTTATTTTAGACAGTCAAATAAAGTTATATCAAGCATATTGGTTGGTGACACAAGTATGATTTTTTTTGATGAGATATTGTGACCAAGAGATTCTATTACATGGTAAGTGTTAATTTGAGGTTGTTGGATTTTCAACATTAACTTCCTTCATTATGGGTGTCTTAACGTGTAACGAGATGTTAATCTTAGACTTTAGGTGAGTTCGTGATGACTTTTGGGGTGAAAAACTCGTTCTTTCCCATTGAAAATTCTTAACTCGAAAATCAAAGACTCATAAGTCAGAAGGAAATAAAGCACTTTGATTTTAACAACCAAAGAAAAAAATCATTATGAGTGAATTTTCTAACTAGTATGATCAAAACATTTCTAAAACATGACAAGTTGAAAATAATAAATCTCAAGTAAAGACCCTAACCCCAGTATCCCAGAGCCGGTGCCTTAATTTATTACATTGGCATAGATACAAGACTTGAATCCTAAAGGAATGACCAGTTTAGCAGTTTTGGAAACTAGATCACATACATGAACCTTACATTACAATTTAAAGCATAAAATATAGCATAGAAAATCCTTTATGAACGCTATTATTCTCCTAGATTAACCTAATATATCAGTCCTAATACACATCTTAGCATCCTTGGAAAAATAAAACATAAGAAAGGGGTGATATCATATTCTTAGTAAGGGTTAGCATATAATTAAATATATTATGAATAAATAAGCATAAATATTAAGGCAAGGTGAATAACTGAAACACATGCCATTTAAACATATCTTAAGCATAATATGGACAGAAAAAATAATACCATATAAATATTCACATAGGCTTGAGAACATAAACATGGATATTATTCTAGTCTAATAATCCAATGGAATATCAATAAATAATCTCATAATGTGGGAATGCATAATGCCATACACCATAAATATATCATCAAGGCTTCAACCAAGACACCATATATAAACGGGTAAGACATCAGCCAACACCAAAACTAGTTTGTCTCATGAGACCTACCGATGAATTGGGGGGCTATAGCGGGCCCCAACCATCAATTACTGAGTTCAATTCATTCCTCATATGAAAATAATGAAACATAAACAACATAGACATCTGTATTGAAAAACTATCATACAAAATGTTAATACTTTAACCATAAACCATGAATGGTTACAAAATTGCACATCCATAGTCAAAATCATTAGAAACCCTTAAATTAATTATGATAGATGGTATCATAAGAGATCAAAATAAATTAATTATAAAATCCATCAAAGGATGTTGTCATAGGTGAAAGTAGTCTAATAAAATCCTTTAAATTTCTTGAGAGAAATACCCCCTTTTAATTTGAAATCATTTATTTCAAAACTCATGTAGTTATAATGGAAAAAATATTCATTGAAAACAATATTGTAAACTTGTAAAGGAAGCTTCAAAAAATTAAATCATCATGATATTGATAAAATAATCTCATGTTGTATAAGTTAAACAAACATTTCTTCTATTTTTTTGTCAATAAAGTACCTTATTTAGAAAACAACAAAAAGTTTCCTTCAAAACCATTTTATAAAAAGTAAAAAATTGGTAAAGGGACTTTAAATATTTGAAGGATAATAGTTCAAATATTTTGGAAATAATTTATTATAAATTTTGACAGGGATGATAAATTTTCCCCAGTAGATACTCACGTATAAACAATCCTGAATAATAATGAGATTGTAAAATAACCATTATCTAGAACTTTCCTTTAGTTGGATGTAATTTAACCTCTTGTATAATGGTTTAAAAAAAGTTATTAATTTATAATGGAACCATATCCATATTTATGATATCATATATTATCCTCTTATATGATCTTATCACCCGTATGTTAATATCATTTCATTATTTTCCTTATTTCTGGTGTTACCTGATTCATTTTTCTATGCATGTTTTGTCATGTACGTACTATTTATTATGAATAATATATATTTATTTCATATCTAGAATTATTTTTAGTTAATATATATTAGCAATAATTAGCAATAATTACCAATAATTACCAAAAAGTAGTAATAATAAACTATAATTAGCAATAAATAGTAATAATTAGCAATAATTAGTAATAATTAGTAATAAATTCTAATAATTAGTAATATATTCTAATGATTAGTGATAATTAGTAATATATTGTAATAATAATTAATATATTCTAATAATTAGTAATAAATTGTAAAAATTAGTAATAAATTACAATAATTAGTAATATATTGAAACCATTAATAATAAATTGTAACAATTTGTAATAAATTAAAAAAATTAGTAATAAATTTGAATAATTAGTATTAAATTCGAATAATTAGAAATAAAATCGAATAATTAGTTATAAATTGCAATAATTAGTAAAAAATCGCAATAATTAGTAATAAATTGCAATAATTAGTAATAAATTGAAATAATCAGCAATAAATTACAATAATTAGTAATAAATTGCAATAATTAGTAATAAATTGCAATAATTACTAATAATTAGTTATAAATTCTATCAAATTGAAAAAAATTCTAATAATTAGTAATAAATTCTAATAATTAGTAATAAATTTGAATAATTAGTAATAAATTTGAATAATTAGTAATAAATTCCAATAATTTGTAATAATTAGTAATAATTAGTAATAATTAGTAATAAATTCAAATAATTAGTAATAAATTCAAATAACTATTAATAAATTCTAAAAATTAGTTATAAATTTGAATAATTAGTAATAAATTCAAATAATTTGTAATAAATTCCAATAATTAGTAATAAATTTTAATAATTAGTAATCAATTGCAATAATTTGTAAGAAACTGCCATAATTAGTAATAAATTGCAATAATTAGTAATAAATTGCAATAATTAGTAATAAATTGCCATAATTAGTATCAAATTGCAATAATTAATAATAAATTGCAATAATTAGTATCAAATTAAAATAATTAGTAATAAATTCCAATAATTAGAAATAATTATCAATAATTAACAATAATTAGGAATAAATTAAAATAATTAGTAGTAAATTGAAATAATTACAAATAATTAGCAATAAATATGAATAATTAGTAATATATTCAAATAATTAGTAATAAATTCGAATAATTAATAAGAAATTTGAATAATTCGTAATAGATTAGTAATAACTAGTAACAAATGAGTAATAATTATTAACAAATTAGTAATAATTTGTAATAAATTTGAATAATTAGTAAAAAATTCGTAATAATTAGTAAAAAAATCGAATAATTAGTAATAATTAGTAATAATTTTTAATAATTACAAATAAATTTGAATAATTAATAATAATTAGTAATAAATTCAAATAATTAGTAATAAATTTGAAAAGTTAGTAATAAATTCAAATAATTAGTAATAGATTCGAATAATTAGTAATAAATTGTAATAATTACTAATAAATTGCAATAATTATTAATAAAGTGCAATAATTATTAATAAATTGCAATAATTAGAAATAAATTTCAATAATTAGTAATAAATTGCAGTAATTAGTAATAAATTAAAATAATTAGTAATAAAATGTAATAATTAGTAAAAATTGAAATAATTAGTGAAAAATGGAAATAATTTGTATAAAATTGAAATAATTAGTAATAAAATCTAACAATTAGTAATAAAATTTAATAATTATTAATAAAATATAATAATTAGTAATAATTAGTAATAAATCATAATAATTAGTATCAAATCCTAAAAATAATTAACAAATCCTAATAATTACTAACAAATACTAATAATTAGTAACAAATTTGAATAATTAGTAACAAATTGTAATAATTAGTAAGAAATTGTAACAATTAGTAATAAATTAAAACAATTAGATGATCATGCCTGGATAAATTTGTACAAGAATCCAAACGGTTCTAATCTTGTATATATGGAGGGTGTTGAAGCTTTCACATCATTTGCATCATCAAAACCATAATTTGTTTTAGAAGGGACAGTTAATTGCCCATGTAAAAATTGTGCCCTAAGGACATTTGAAACATTTGAAAATGTTTGAGGTCATTTATTGTGTTTTGGTTTTCAACTAGATTATGTTTTTTGGTATCAAAATGGTGAACACAATTCGAGAGAAGATAGTAATAATTTTGTTCTGAATCCAACACGGTTTCAAAATTAGTACATGATATTGAAGGTCTGTATTTTCAAGAAGAAGAAACTCCGGATGATAATAATTTAACTATTGAGTTGGAACTATCTCATTTTTATGAGTTGTTGAGGTCTTCTGAGGTTACCTTACATCCTTGTTGTAAGATAAGAAAATTTGAAGCAATTACTAAATTTATGGATATTAAATCAGATAATGAAATGTCAAATAGCTGTTTTGATTAGATATTATCTTTGGTAAAAACACTATTACCTTAAGGAAATGTGTTAACTACAAATTTCTATGAGAGCAAGAGGCTGGTTCATAATCTGGGTCTTGGTTATCAGAAGATTCATGCATGTTTAAATGATTGGCTGTTATATTATAATGAAAATGAGTTTCTGCATAATTTTCCCACATGTGGACAATTGAGATATAAATAGGATTTACATGGGAAGTCTAGATTGATTCCTGTAAAACAAATGAGATATTTCCCACTTACACCCAGATTACAGCCTTTATTTATGTCTCAGAACACAATGATATTGATGTCATGGAACAAAAACAATATTCCAACCGGTAAAACCCTAAATCACCCCTCTAATGGTGAGTTATGGAAACATTTTGACCAAGTGCATCTGTATTTTACTTTAAAATCCAAAAACGTGTGATTGGGTATTTTTACTGATGGTTTATATCCATTTGGTTCTTACGATAGTCAATATTCATGTTGTCTTGTCTTTATAACTCTGTACAATTTATCTCCTTGGATGTTGATGAAGGAACTATATATCCTTTTGACCTTATTAATTCCAAGACATCTGAAAAAGAATATTTATTTTTATTTGAAACCATTGATTGATGAGTTACATTCATTATGGAGTAATGTTATCAGTACATTTGATGTTGTTGCGAAACAAAATTTCTTACTGAAAGCTGTATTAATGTGGACAATTAGTGACTTTCCAACATATGGAATGTTATATAACTAGATTACACATGGTCGCAAATCATGTCCATACTTTATGAGAGATAATAAAGCAATAATGATCATCAATGGAAAAAACCATGTTTTTTCAATTGTCATCGTAGATTCCTTCGAACAGATCATCCTTTTTGGAGGAACAAATATCATTTCAGAAAAGGAACAATTAAAAGAGATAGACCACCAATAATGATATGAGGTACATATTTAAAATAAATTGTCTCTTCATTACCTCCCATCACATTTGGACCAATAATAAACCAACAGAAAATTGATGGCTTTGGGATAGAACACAATTAGATAAAACAGAGCATTTTTTAGGATCTTCTATTTTGGTCTAATTTGTTGGTCTATCACATGTTGGATGTCATGCATATTGATAAAAAATATTTTAATAATTTATTTCATATATTTTTGGATACACTAGGTAAGACCCAAGATAATATAAAGGCACAATTAGATCTTACCCAAATTTCCAGGTGAGAAAAACTTAAACTATTTGAAAATATCAGATCACAGAAGTTAATGAAGACAAAAGAATCTTAAGCACTATCTAAATATAATCAATTATTATTCTATTAGTGGATTGTATATTTGAGACTTCCAGATGGCTAATCTTCCAATTTGGGAAGATTTGTCTAAAATAGTCATATTAAGGGATTAATAGATCATGACTATCATGTTATAATGGAAAGAATTATTCCATTTAGATTAAGAGGTATGTTGAATTCTATTATTTGGGATGCGGTAATAGATATATCATATTTTTTCCAAGACATTTACACAGTTAAAAGTGACTATGATGCATTAAGCAGGCTACAAGAAGATGTTGTTTTAATTTTATGTAAACTGGAAAAAATCTTCCCACATACTTTGTTTGACTCAATAAAACATTTGATATTTCATTTTCCACATGAAGAAAAATGTGGAGGTCCAGTATAGTTCTAATGGATGTACCCATTCAAGAGATGCATCCATAAATTGAAGAAAAAAGTACAAAAAAAAGCATCAGTTGAAGGTTCAATTGTAGAAGCTTATTTTCAAGAGGAAATTTCTTTTTTCTATTCTCATTACCTTCAATCTGAATATCACTCAAAAAATAATCGTATGGGATGTAATGAGGGAAATGTTAATGATGAAATGGGTAATAAATTATTATTTTTCAATGAGACCGAACTTGGTTTCAGTGGAGTTCATGAATGATAGCTTTCCGATGACGAGCATCATAGAGCTCATACATATGTTCTGATCATCTATGAAGAAATGACACCATTTATACTGTGAGTTCTCCTATCACTTATTCTATTTTTTTGTTATAGTAAATTAATATTATTTTATTTTTCGGTTATATGATAATCATATCAAGAAACAACTTCCAAAAATTATAGTAGTTACTCTTAAAGAATGTCAGAGAAAAACTTTTCCTACTGGTTTCAAACACTGGTAACATAAATTATTTTTAGTTTAAAATATAAAATCAATTTATTAACTATTATATTGATAAATGTTTTAAAATTTTTCAAGTATCTCAACATGATGATAAAATTGATAATTTATTACTTGTATTGAGTAAACCACCATAAAAAATGGTTAAATATTATAATGCATATGTGTTGAATGGTTTTTGATTTCATACATGTTCATATGGGGAATAAAATTTTTTTATAATGGTGTTTTCTTGATAGTATATCATCATAGAGAAACTAATGTGAAATTATACGGCATGCTAGATGAAATTGTTGAACTATGTTATCTGGGATAACATTACATAACAATATTTAAATGTCAGTGGTTGGATACTGAGAGAGGCTTGCATGTTCATATGACCCATGTAATCATTGATATTAAATATAAAAGTTTTCTTGGAGTAAATGAACCATTTTTATTGTATCATCATACAGATCAAATATATTATTCAAAATATTGTGCTACTTTAAGAGAGTTGAGTGATTGGTGGAGCATAACAAAAATTAAATCTTAGGAAAATCATTTTATTGAAAGTGAATGTGGTTCTAATAAAGTGGAATGAATTGAAAATTTTCAAGAGACAGCTCCAAATCCATAATTTTCATGAAGAAACATGGATATCGATGATGACACTCCACATTTAAGGGTCAATGGTGAAGATGACGTTAATGATGTTACAAATGAATTTGAAATGACAAGATATTATGAAACTAAAAGTCATATAGAAATTGATGATGTTGAGGAGGAATATGAAGACATTGACATCATTAGATATGAATATGAGGATGAAGATAAACATTGAAACATTTAAATGATGGTTATAATCATAGTATATATATATATATAATAGTTGTTTTTAATTGTTTGACAATGATAATCATTTCACATTTTAGATGGATGAGGATCTATATCGTCTATTGGAGGAAGCTGAGCTATCTTTGGATGAGTATGATGTTGGGTCATCTAACCCTCAGACTACCGGCAATTCAGGGGGGACTTGGAGGGGGTGTGGTCTTGTGTGGTTGATTATTCCTGAACTGATCCCCGAGTGATGTCCACATCTTGGCTTTGATCCACATGTGTAGAGGTATGTTTAACTGTGTATTTTAGTTAGTTTTCAATAATTGATTTATATAATAATTTTTTGATTATTTTTTCTTTATTTCATATCTTTACACATATATCTACTAGATAGGGGAGCGCTATACTACACAATTATTTTTTTGAAGCATGTGTCTCATGGGATTAGATTTCTGTTGATGTGAAACACCGTATGTTCGATCATTGGATTTTATGTAAATAAATAATATTTATTTTGAAATTAATTTAATTAATAACTTGATATTATAAATTATTTTTTAGGGTTTATGGTATCCCATTGATGGGATAATGCATGGGGCTATCTGGAAGGCATGTCAAGTGACTATGCGTCATCATTACAGCCAGTTTTTTCACAATTTGAGAAGGAAAGCAATGAAGAAAGCAGGAGTGACAGAGTTTGGCGAGTCTTGTTGCACCCACCGACCTAATTACATTTCATCTTAGGTTTGAGATGGATTATGTTCACACTGGTTGGGTGGACTTTTTTAAAGGATATCATCGATAGGGAAACAAAATCAGGATAGACAAGAGGTGACACATCGAGCCGATAGTCATACATTCTATATGAAAAAGGAGCATATGATAAGTACTTTTTTTAAACATTTTATATAACTTTTAATGTAAACAGTTTATTTTATATTAATATAGGTAGTAAAATAGCCAGATATTTCAGAGATTGATGTTTATAGGAGGATGTATAGTGATCTGAACACTGGAGAGATTAGAGGTGCTCGCCAACGTCAGATTGGTGTTAGTATATTTCCTTTTTGAGTTTAAAATTTAACTGTAAATGAAATTTTTACTATTTTACATTTAAAATTCAATTAAAGGAGTCATATGAGGCTGTGAGATCTCTGATATAGACTGAGAGTCAGGCTAAGACCAATGCTTAGACCGATACCCACTGATTTTATGAGACAACATGGATACAGGAAACCCAGTATGCCTTTGAGAAAGGCTGAGCTGTTGGTATCAACTCTTGATTGACGCATGTGGATTATTATTGCACTACTGCGATGTTAGAATCCCGCTTAAGAGGAGCTCATGGATAGTCAATATCATCGCTTGTACAATATCATGAGAAACTGCGAGCTCAGAGTGAGCTTACAGAGAGTATGTGGAGGGAACAAAAGTAGATGCGTTAATGGTAGCAACAACAATATGAACATTTCCTATGATAGCAGTAGTAGAAGAAGAAGATGCATGAGGAGATGTGTCGATGGAGGTAGTAGTAGAAGTAGGATTAGTTAGAGTACACACAACTTCTGACTCGTGGTTTAGGGATGAAGTTCCCTCAACCATCCCTTCCAGATGACCCTCCCCCTTAGTGATCTATTTATTTTTTATGATCAAACATTTGAATGTAAATTTTATTAGTAATCTTAACTATCTACATTTTTATATAGTTTGTTTTTTATATTATTGAGAATATTAAATTTTTATTATTTATTTAATTATTTATTATCTTATTACTTTATTTAAATTTTTTTATTTTTTTATTTTATTATTTATTATTTTTGATTATTTTATTATTATTATTCTTATTATTTTATTAATTATTAATTATTAATTTATTTTTATTATTTTTATTATTTTATTAATTATTATTTTTGATTATTTTATTTTTATTATTTTATTATATTTTTCACAAATATTGAGGTTTTTATTATTTTATTATTTTTTATTATATTAGTAATATTAATATTAATAATATTATTATTTTCAAATTATTATTATTATTATTATTATTATATGATTATGATTATTGTTATTATTATTATTTTACACTACTTGTGACGGGCCCATCGCAAATAGTATTTATGATGGGATGTTGTAATAACATATTTAAAAATCATGACAAATCTATTTGCGACGGCTGTGCATCCCATTATAAAAAAATCTATTTGCGATGCTATTTTCTACAATGAGTCATTTTCTACAGGACCCCATCGCAAATGACCCGTCGCAAATGCCCCAATTTCCAATAGTGGTATTTGGATGTTAGAATATGGTTTTTATGAATGAAATTATTATTTTAATGTGTCAAAATGTTTTATAAGACTTTATACAAGAAGATTAATATTTCATACGATGCTTTATTTTAATGAAAATTTGATGCATGTTTGAAATAGTTATTTCAATTGATTAATTCAATTGTTTTTCAATTATAATTTTATTAAAAGTGCATTAATAATTATATGAATTATTTTGATTAATATTTCTTATGATTTAATAGTTCAATTGTTTTATTTTTGAATTCACCAAGTTTTTGTATCAGCAACTTGTAACATAATTATTTCTTTCATTTTAACAAGTTTCATGTAGTGATTGAATATAAATACATGCTTTTTCGATTTTGTTTAAATGTTCCCAAAGAACCACACAAAGGGACTCCTATAAAATGGGCTGTGCAGATCATTTGAAAGATGTAGAAAAAACTTATATAATGAGAGCTAAGTGATACTTCAAATTACCTGCGGCTCTCAAAATTGATTCACAATCATCTATGACTTCCTCCATCTACTGTGACCACAAGAAGAACTATATATTTTACATATGTTCCTTTATGTGACCCATGATCTTGTGCTATATACATCAATAAAAATCGGATAGTATTCTACTTTTCATTTTTTTTGTTTAAATCGTGTAATTCTGTAATCTTCTATTTGTAATTTTTCTGTATCTGGTTAATGTGTTTTTCCTTTAAAAGGGGGTTTTCTCATTCTATGGTTACTCTACTACCCAAAATTAAGACCTAGGTTGTGAATCCCAAATAAAAGTCAGAGAAATAGACAAGGGCAGTCTCCTATAGTAAAGACTGGGTTGTGCCTCCGGGTGTTGTAAAATCATGAGTCTATAATAGGTTATCACACTTTTAAAAGTGCGGTTTAGTGGGTACTAGTTTCCTCAAGGAGTAGAGGATATTGACGACTGGACTAAAATCTTTAGATCTAAACCACTATAAAAATTCTTTGTGTTTGTGTTCATTATTATTCCACTGCTTCCATCTTTTCACAAGAACACTTCACCCACAAGGTTTGATTTTATAAACTCTAATAATTACTGGTAACTGTGATTAAAAATTTAAAACAACTATTCACCCCTCTAGTATTTTTTCTATACTTATAACGATCCAACAATTGGTATCAAAGGTGGTTTGGTTGTTGGAACTATAGGTCTTTTTTTAACATAAGTATTTTAATGCTTATTTGATATCTTTGTGTTAACCCAAATCTCTATACATAATAGTCTAAGAATCAAAAGAAGAAGATTTATTTTAAAATGGTAGGTATCAATACGAATGATGGGTGGATACCACAAAACACCCATTATTCAATGAGAGTGAATACGGTTACTAGAAGGACATAATTGAAGATTACCTGAAGAAACTAAGTGTTGAAAAATGGATGATAATTGATATATAATTCAAGTTACCTGAAGTCAATTGAGTGACTCTTACTGGTAATGACATGGTGAGATATGCCTTAAATTAAAAGGTAAAAAATATTTTTTATTGTGCTATTATTAGAAGTGTATACATCCATGTATCATCTTGTAAGACTGCCCATTACATATGTCAGATTCTACAAGTGACCCATTATGGAACTGATAAGCTTAAGAGAACCATGTTGGGAATGCTTTGAGTAGGATATCAAGATTTCATGATGGATGGTGAAGAATCTGTGAACCAGATGTTCCATCAGTTTACAAACATCACTAATGGGATGAGTGGTATTGGTGAACCATTGGAAAACACATCTTAAGTGGAAATAATACTAAGATCTCTTCTAAAGAGATGTCATGCAAAGAAGGTGGTCATTGATGAGATTAGTAACTTATAAGAATATAATATGTATGAACTGATTGGCTCCCTACTCTAATATGAGCTTGATCTAAAAACAATTACTGATGAGGAGTCTACCAAAAGAGAAGTCATTGAATTTAAATCTAAAATTGTTTATACCTATGATGCCTTTGGATATGAGTGTCAGGATAGTGACAAGGATATGTCCCACTTTAGTAATAAAATTTTCAATTACATGGAAAAAAGGTGGGAATAGGCCATTTGAGAAGAAATTTAGTAAGTACAATAAAAAAGGTAATTATACCAAAAATAATGATGTTTATAAATTAACTTGTTATGAGTGCAGGAAGAAAGGTAATATAATAACCGATTACCCTAAAATCATACTTCCCAAGAAAAACAAAGAGAAAAGAAGGAAAGATAAACAAGAATTTTTTAGAGGTTGGGAATTCTCAGATACTTTAACAGTAAAAATGATTCTGGATGTGAACAAAAGACATTGAACTTACCCCTGATGGTTATTCGACATGAGATAAATAACTATCCTTCTACACATTTAATATCTCCTGCTGTTAGTGATAAAAATGATTTATCTGGAAAATTAAACTGAAATATTTTATGATTCATCATATTATTCTGATTCTGAAAATAATAAATCAAATAATATTCTAAAAGAAATTAAAGAATTAAAGAACAATGGATCAAGATTAATTGAAAAGTTTATTGAGTTAAAATAAAGGAACAAGAATTTTTCAAAAGAAATTATTTCATTTAAAAGGAAATGTGAAAATCCGAAAATCTGTAATTCCTAGAATAATAAGTCTAGAGAAGATAAAAATTCTAAAATGGTTAAACTAAAGGATGAAAATGAAAGAATTAAAGATTTTATAGTGGTTAATGATAAAGATCAAGGTAAAATATTTAACTTGATTGTTTATGATTTAATTAAAGTATAAGATTAATGTTAGAAACTTAAATAAGAAAATAAGAAACTGATAAATACTCCATCTGGTACACATGAAAATGTCTTTTTAGATTTTAAAACTATTCAAAAGGAAAAACTTGGATTTAAAAGATGAAGTGGTTAATCTTAAAAATGAAATTTCTACCTTTGTAAATGGTAAAAAAATAGTATGATAATATGATGTCTTTAATAAGAATAAATCATAATAAGAATAGATTTGGTTACAATAGTTTTACTCTTAGTTTAAGTAAATCTACTTTTTTTTTAAAATCTCAAAAGGAAGTTTTTCATGTGTAACATGTTTTAAATGTATAATGCAAGGACATTATTCCAATGAGTGTTAACTAATATTCACACAATCTTTTGAGCATACAAGATGTTATATTTCAAATAATTCACTTTTGAATCAACCCTCTAATAAATGCATTAAATCTATATGGTTTCCAAAATTTTCTAATACTAACCCAAATGGACCCAAGTTGGAATGGGTGCAAAAATAATCCATTGATTGAATAATTGAAGGAAATCTATCTTGGAAGTCTTAGAGACTCATGGTACAGAGGCAGTGGCTGCTCCAAGAACATGACAGATGATATTAGTAAATTTCTATCATATAATACATGTGATAGTGGCCTTGTCACTTTTGGAGACAACTCCAACAGACAAATTAAAGGTATAGGTGAGGTAGGTTTTTCTAAAACTATAATAATTTAAAAAGTACTATATATTTTTGGCATGAAACATAATCTTTTAAGTATATCACAACTGTGTGATAATGGTTCAAATGTTGTTTTTGGAAATGATAAGTGTACAATTCTTAAAAATAAATTAGTTCAATTTTGTGCAAGTAAAAAATAAAATGTTTACTGTATTAATCTTTATTAAATAACCCAACAAAAGGTAAAATGTCTAAATGTTGTAGAAACCAATTATTTACTATGGCATAAGAGGCTTGGGTATGAAAATTTAAGATTATTGCATAAACTGTGAATCATGAACATGTTCTGTAGTTACCAAATCCTAAAACAATTAAGTCCTATTTGTGTGATTCCTGTTTTAAAGGTAAACAACACAAAGAAAGATTTAAATTTATTAATGATGTTAGTTCGGCTAGATGCTTAGAATTACTGCATATTATCTTATTTGGACCAATTAAACATACTAGTTCAGGCAGTAAAAGATATGTCTTTGTTATTATAGATGATTATAGTAGATTTTTATGGATTTATTTCTTATATCATAAAAGTGAAACTTCATCCCAATAGTATGCTTTCTGTAAAATTATCTAGAATTTCAAAAATACTCCAATCATCTCTATCAGAAGTGTTAGAGGTGGTGAGTTTATGAACTTAGAATTTATAAGTTTTGTGAATGTAATGTCTATAAACATTTCTTCTCAACCCATAGAACACCGCAACGAAATGGTGTTATATAAATAAAAAATAGTTCCATTTAATAAATGACTAGATCCAAGCTAATGGAATGTAGTATTCCAAAATATTTTTGTGCATAAGCTGTAAATACAGCTTTCCATGTCTTAAATATAGTCTTTATTGACCCTTTTTAAATAAAATATATTATGAACTCTTGAAAGTTTATAAACCTAAAGTAGGTTATTTTAGTGTCTTTGGGTGTAAAGTTTTTATCTTAAATACTAAATATAATATAGATAAATTTGAATCCAAATTAGATGAAGGATTTTTTAGGATATTCAGATTCTAGTAAAGCTCATAGGGTTTTCAATAAAGCTTCTTTAGTGGTAGAATAATCTATTCATGTAAAGTTCTATGGAAATTGATCTAAAAAAGGATTTTGGTTCTTTAACTAAAATTGATGAATTTAGAAATTTTATTTTTGGGGAAGATAATGAACATGACAATGATAATGCATCAATTGAGGGGGAGCATGCCTCTTCTCAAATTGATCCAAAGGAATGGAAAACTTATAAAGATCACCCAATTGATAAAGTAATTGGACATGATGAATCTAGTATTCAAAATAGACAATCTAGTATGCTTTATTGGTTTAATTCTGTTTTTGTACCTAATTTTTTTCCAACTAATATTAAAACTACTTTAACTAATTAAAATTGGATTAATTCCATGCACGATGAATTAAATAAATTTAAAATAAATAAAGCATGGGACTTGTTTTTTTCCTAAAGGTAAATGTGGTATTATAAACAAATGTATTTTTCGAAATAAAATTGATGAGGTTGGAAATATTGTTAAAAATAAAGCTAAACTAGTAGCTCAAGTTTATTCCCAAGAAGAGGGTATTGAATTTGTATATTATTTTTCTCTTGTTGCAAGGATGGAAGCAATTAGAATCCCACTATCCTTTTCTATTTTTCAAAATATAAAATTATATCAAATGGACGTAAAAAGTGATTTTTTAAATGGAATTATTTTAGAGGAAGTTTGTGTAAGACAAGCTCATAGTTTTGAAAAATATGGGTTTCCAAATCATGTTTGAAAATTTAATAAAGCCTTGTATGGTCTTGAACAAGCTCCATGAGCCTGGTATGTGATACTTACATAGTTTTTACTTAAAAATGATTTTTAAAGGAATGATTGATCCAAAATTGTTTATCAAATAGTTTCAAATGATTTACTGCTAATTCAGATTTATGTAGATGATATAATCTTCAGTTCAACAAATGATTCTTTGAGTAATCATTTTTTTAAACTTATGACTAGTGAATTTGAAATGATCTTGATGAGTGAGTTAATTTTTTACCTTGGATTACAAATTAATAAAAGTAAATATGGTATTTTAATAAATAAAGATAAATATACTAAAGATCTTGTAAAAAGTTTTAATTTAGATTATAGTAAATCTATGAAAAGAATCCCCAAGTACTAGTTTTAAATTATAATTTGATGAATCAGGTAAGTCAATTGACATTAAACAATATAGAGGCGTGATTGGTAGTCTTTTTTATCTCAATGCCCTCAAGATAGATATCATGTTTTTAGTATTTCTATGTGCTAGGTTCCAATATAACCCTGAATAAAGTCACTTAGAATCTTTTAAAAGAATAATAATACACATCCAAGGTACTATTAGTACTGGTTTGTTTTATTCAAAAATGAACTATTTTGATTTACTATCTTACTCTGACTCTGACTTTGGAGGTTTCAGACTTGACAGAAAGCATACCATAAGTATGTGTTACTTTAAAGGTAAAATATTAATATCTTGGAGCTCAAGGAAACAACTATTGGTAGCACTATCAATAGTTTAAGTAGAGTATGTTTCTTTTGCTAGCTATTGTTCCTAGAGCATATGAATTAAACAAATTTGTATGATTTCAATATTTATTTTGATAAAATCCATAATTATTGTGATAATTATAGTTCTATTTAAATTACTAAAAACCCTCTTCAACATTCTAGAACTAAACATATAGATGTTAGATTTCATTTATTAAGATATCATGTTCATAAAGGTGATATTTTCATGGAATTTATTCCTAATGAGAATCAGTTAGCAGATATATTCAAAAAACCCTTAGATTCTACTAAATTTGGAAAATTTAATTTTGAATTAGGAATGATAGATGCTAAAATTATTTATAATTCACTTCATCTAAATTTTTTTCATACACCATGTTTACAATTTTTAAAGAAAAACAAACAGGGAGAGTTTTTCTTAAAATTTGGTTTACTTTTTGATAAATTTCAAAAATTGGGAGATTTATGTTGAAAATTTAATATTTATTTTCATATTTTTTAATTTACAAAATGGGTTAGTTTGTTAGGATTCAAAAGTATGTAAAATGTTTATATTAATTATCTCTCTTTGAAATCATGTTTTGATAAATTAATTTATAAATGTTTGTTTATTAAATTTTATAATATATTTTTCTTTCTTTCTAGAAAACTGGGAAATGAGTCACCGTTGAAACGAGTCCCCATTGAAATGAGTCACCATTGAAACGAGTCACCATTGAACAAGTCACCGTTTAAACAAGTCACCATTGAAACAAGTTACCATTGAAACGAGTCACCATTAAAATGACTGACCATTGAAATGAGTCACCATTGGAGCGAGTCACCATTGCTAGCCACCGTTGGATTCACCAAACAGTAAGTTAGTAAGTCACCATTGGACTTCCAATGGTGAGTAATTTTTTATTTTTTAAAATTTTTTCTTTTTGATCATATATAATGATGATGAAGTTAGTTTTTTAAAACTTGGTTTAGTTTTTATTAAACTCACAATAGTATGTCATTTGAGTCACCGTTGGCTTCATGCAATGGTATGTCAAATGAGGCCTCGATGGTCATCCACTAGAAAATAAATTTACTTAGTTAAAGTTTCTTCAAAACAAATTATTTTTCTTAAATTTTTAGTATTTGGATGTTATTTTAATGTTTTTTATGATCGAAATTATTATTTTAATGTGTTAAAATGTTTTTATAAGACTTAATACAAGCATATTAATATTTCATAAGACGATTTGTTTTAATGTATATTTGCTGCATGTTTAAAATAGTTATTTCAATTAATTTATTCAATTTTTTTCAATTATAATTTTATTAAAAGTTTATAACTAGTTATATTAATTATTTTTATTAATAATTAATGTGATTTAATAACCCAATTGTTTTATTTTTGAATTCACAATGTTTTTGTATCACCTAATTGTAACAAAATTATTTATATTATTTTAACAAGTGTCATGTAGTGAGTGAATATAGATACATGCTTTGGGGACTCTGTTTAAATGTTCCCAAAGAATGGTTCAAAGGGACTCCTATAAAATGGGTTATGTAGATCATTCTAAAGATGTAGAAAAAAACATATACAATGAGAAGTAAGTGATACTTCAATATACTTGCTGCTTTCAAAATTGTTTTGAAATAATCTTCAACTTCCTCCAACTATTGTGATCACAAGGGCTACATATTATACATCTGTTCCCTCTAGTGACCCATGATCCTGTGCTACATACATCAACAACAATTAGATCATCTACTAAATTTCATTATTTTTGTTTAAATCGTGTAATTCTGTAATATTCTATTTGTAAGTTTTCAGTATTTGGTTTATGATTTTACCTTTAAAATGAGGTTTTATCATTATATGGTTATTCTACTACCTAACAAGAAGACCCGGGTTGTGAATCCTGAATAAAAGTTAAGGAAATAGATAAGGGTAGTCTCCTGTAGTAAAGACTGGGTTGTGCCTCCTGGTGTGGTAAAAGTCAGAGTTTGTAAAAGGTTATCACACCTTTAAAAGTGAGGTTTAGTGGGTACCATTCTCATTGAGGAGTAGCAGAGGTTGATGAGTGGACTAATATATTTATATCTGAACCACTATAAAAATTCTCTGTGTTCATGTTCATTATTGTTCTTTTTCATCCATTTATTAACAAGAATGCTACACCCCTGAGGTTTGATTTTATAAACTCTGATAATGATTGGAAACTATGATTAAAATTTTAAAATGGCTATTCACCCACCATCTAGTATTTTTTCCATAAATGTAAAGATCCAAAAATATAAATATTTATGAGATCATATATGATCCTCTTATACTATTTTATCACCTATTTTTTTAATAATATTTCATTATAACCCTTGTTTCAGGTGTTAACCTATTCATTTTCCTATGAATTTTTGGTTATATAAGTCCTATTTCATATGAATAAGATTTATTTTATTCATATAAACAATTATATTAAGTTTATAGATATTATAATTATTCATTATATACATATTTATTATCATTATGGAATGGTCGACATAGAAAATGAATCACATTGTGTCGTGGAGATGGTAGGTCATACACACATACGAGCGATGGTATCATTCCCTTAATAGTGAAAGGGAAAGTAATTGGATGGTATATTAATTTTAAAAAATAAATATAATGTCAATTTTATTATTTAAATATATTATATCAACCATTATACCCATCTAAATATTGTATTAATTAAAAATAGATTACACCATGGTGTGGCGGCGATAGGCCGTATGTACGCATGCATGGTGATTTTATTTTTCATAGGATCGATAAAAGGAGGAACATGATTGTTAAATAATATTGATTACATATTATATTATAGGTTATGTTGGAGTTAATAATTTAGTATTAAAAAAATGCATGATGAGGAAGTAGAAGAAGAAATAAACATGGATGAGTTACTAAAAATGATTAACTCTTCTTCAAAATACTTACTTTATATATATTCTTAAGGGATCTAGGGTTGGTCTTTTCAGAATACCAGACCCTATAGAAAAAAGGTAAGGATATTTGGTGGATAAATTGGCAGATTTTGGTTGATATAGAAGGCACAATGTGGTGTTAGTAACTGAGGGAGGAGGTTCCCTTTTATAAGAGCGGGGCGGGGTACTCCTGTAATCTTTTAAAATATTAAATTAATATAAATTAATTTTCTAATAAAAATAGATCCCAAGTGAGTTAATTCGAATATAAGATGAGTATTGATATAAATCCTCTAAACCAATATTTTTTAGAGAAGTTTAGATCACATTATTAACCTTTATTTTGTATTTAACCCTCAGTTAAACCCTTTAACTCTTACGGGGACAACATGAACTTTTACTCTTTAAGAGTTAATATAGTTACTATAAGATAGTAAAAAAATAAAAATTGATCATTTATGACATATTTAACCTTTTTATAATCATTTGGATGATTTTTTTGTTAATTTTATATCATTTAATAAAATATTATTTATTTTAAAGTATCATTAATGTCAATTTTGATACTATTTATTTCTTAACTTTTTAAAAAATATAAATACACAAGATAACTTAAAATTTTTTAATACATCCCAAGTATGTCTAGTTTTTCTATAAAATTACTGTATGAAATTAATTAGATCAAATTATTATTTTTAATATTTTTAATATCATTTATTTTATATTTCTATTAATTAAACAATTACTGCATTATCATTGTGTAAGACTTTAAGGTAATTATTTATTTCCTAAAAATTAAAAATAAATTATCACGATGAAGGTAAAAATTTTATATATCAAATTTCTATTTATAGTCTAATTTATCTTATGTGTAAACCTATATTAAAAGTGATATAGATATTAAAAAATGAGTATGACATCTTTTACTTATCTTTAAATAAATTATAATAAATGTCATACTATCATCCAAGTGGATTAGAAAAGGTTATAATCTTAGACCAATGATTATTTTAGTTGAAACCCACTTATCCAATGATATTTTAATATGTTTTAGAGTAATTTTATAGTCTTTATAATATTGTTTTACCCATAATTACCTGATTTACCCTTAAACATGGTAATTAAAATATTAATAAATTTACTATTAATATGTCCAAAAATAAAATAAATCTATTTAAATAATTTGGACCTAATTATTTGAAATACATAATATATTTTTTAAAATTTAAAACATAGAAGTTTTAGTAATTAATGTAAAATCAATCCCATTGATGAAATGAGAAAACAAGTTATTAGAAAAATACAAAACATTATATCGAAGTAAATTTTTATATTCCATTTTTAAAAAATAGGTTTATTTTTTGAAATAGAATATATAAAAGTGCTAAAATTGGATTTAAAATAGGTCTTCATTAAAAGGTGTCAAAAATATATTTAAAAAAATATAACATTTTATGCTTAAAATTGATTCTATTCTTATCTAAATCCCACAAAAATTATTGAATGAATTTAATTTTGTTGAATATATAACATATATAATTATTTAATATATTTTTCTAATATTTTTTAATTTAATTTATCATTATAAAGTTCCATTATGACCAAAAAAATAGTTTTTTAATAAAAAAACATCCTTTATATTCAATTAGTTTTAATTTTAATTTACAATTAATTTGTAATAAATGAATTACATTTATAAAAATATGTCTACTATATTTTTGATAATTTAGTTAATCATATTAAAAAATTCCAACTTAATAGATTGTGTTTAAATAATAATATTTAATAGTATATCACGGCTCTTATAACCTTGATGTTGTGTGAAATGTATGCTATTAATGAAATTAAATTTATTTAAAAGGAGATATATCATAAAATATTGGGGTGTTACATATCATGCAATATAACCACAATAACATTGAATCTCTAAATGTTTCTAGTCATACCTAGAACCCCAATTAGAAGTAACGACTACCAACAAAATAATAATAATGAACATTTGGAAATGTATAAATTTTGAACAGTAATCAACTAATGTCAAAACTGAATAATTATATTAATTTTCAATTAGCACAAATTCTTATAACCAATATTAAATAAATATAACAACTCTAAATATTCCTTATATATTCTTAAAAAATATTCAAGAAAGTTCAGATGCAATGAAACCATTTTTTAAAGAGTGTAAATTTTAGTGATCAGACAAGAGTAGCCATAAAAGAAATTTATAGTTAATCATAACCTTACTTATTTAACACGCTCATTCCATAAATTTTATTAAAGTTAATTTTTGGAAAACAATTAAAATGTGTGCCATCAACCTAGTGGGTACAACCCAATTCTTTCTAACATTTTTTCATATTAAAACCAACAAGATCACACCACCAATTTTCATTCTAAAATCAATAAAATGCTTCATTAGAGCATTTTTTCAAACATGTGGTGGGAAAAATGATTTATTTCCTTCTAAGATCATGAAAAATTATTAATAAAATAATTTAGTAAAACATGAGTAAGCTATGGTAATATTTCTTTGGAAATGGAAAAAAATTTTAAAATAGATTATTGAAGAAGGTTCATACCTATAAAGGGATTATAGAAGCCTAAATTTAATAAGATGTTAAGAAAACTTTGACGAACACCACAAAATATTCTTTAGAGTGAGTCAATAAGACATATAAATTTACTGAGGTATTTTGTGCTCCATTATTTTGGATTGCAATGCATTGAATTCTAGATTGTTGATGTCAGACTAGATAGTGGTAATGCGCATATGAGATCTAGTGAGTCCATAACATTGTTATGGGGAGTCAAAATGATCATTTCTAGAATGGATACCTGGAAACAGATGAGTGAGTGGGGTTTAATAAGGGTGGATTGGGGATTGGGGATTGGGGATTTGGGTGAGTAGAGAAGAAACCTATAATCTGATAGGTAAGGTTTGTTAAGGGAGTGTAAAAAAATAAATGTTATTTGATTGCATATAATGATAGTACAATAGACATGTAAGAAAATTATAATTACAAAAATTAAATATAATTATTTAAAAATATTTTTATGATTATAATAAATATAAATTCAATTCAAATTATTATATTTTAAATTTAATTTTATATTATAATATATGTTTAAATGAATTCTATACCTCAAAACGAGGTAGGATGTTTCATTTATAGATGAGGAAAGCATTATAACAGATAACCCACACTGATAAGGGATACAAATATTAAAAATATCTAATATTATAATACTCTTAACACTCCCCCTCAAGATGAGACACATATATTTCTCATGTCCATATTATTACATAAAAATTGTACATGTGGTTTAGAAATCCCTTTTTCGAGAACATCAACATGTTGATCATATGTGTGAACATGGTCGGAGGTGATCTTCATCTTCTCAATATTTTTTCTAATTAAATGACAATCAAATTCAATATGTTTTTTCTTCTCATGAAATAATGTATTTTTTGAAATCTTGATAGTAGCTTGATTGTCACACCAGATATGTACAAGTTTCATGGAAGTATACCTAATTTTTTGGGGATTTTTTTTGTGCCTAAATAATCTATGTAGTGACATATGTTCTATCATGATACTCTAACTATGAATTTGATTGAGAGATAACTATATGCTTCTTTTTTACTAATGAGATCAAATTCACAACAAAAAATACTACAAAACTATACATAGACTTCTTAGATGATAGACACCCATCATAATTTGCATAAAAAAAATACCTCAATATCTATATTCCCATGATCAGAATATAGAATATCTAAACCCAGTTCTTTTTTCACATATCTAGAAATGTGAAGAATAACCTCCCACTATTTTTTTGGAGACTCGATAAGATGAATCATATTGTAACCGCACAAGCAATATCAGGTCGAGTCATTTTCAAGTATTCAAGATTCTAAACAAGTCTTCTACATCTATTTGGTGATGGAAATATCTTAATGATAGTATGAAGTGACCTTTCTCTAGGTTTGAGGTGTGAGTTAACAGAGTCATCTTGAGTCATTCTTTTCTCCTGTAGAAGATCAAGAACATCATTTCTATGATATATAAAAATTCTTTTTTCACATTTGGAGACCTCAGTTCCCAATAAATATCATAGTGGACCCAAATATTTTGTTTGAAAATTTTTATGATGAAAAGACTTGAGTCGACTAATGCCATTAGTAAATCTACAAAAAATAATAATGTCATCCACATAAACTACCAAAAGAATGATTCTTGCTGTAGATTGATGATAAAAAACATAGGAATCCTTTATTCTTTGGAACATTCCAAATCTAAGAATAATGAAGAAAAAATATCCAAACCAAGCATGTGGTGACTTTTTGAGTCTATATAATGATCGATTAAGGAGAAAAAACATGGAAGATTCCACTTGAGTAACAAAACCAGGTGGTTTATCTATATTTAATTATTTATTTAGAAAAACATGAAGAAAATAATTTTTAATATCTAACTAATGGAGAGTCCATTGATAGGAGGTAGCAAGAGAGATAAGTAGGCGAACTGATGCCATCTTTTACATTGGAGAGAAGGTGTCAAAATAATAAACTCCATATGTTTGCACATAACCTTTGAAAACAACGAGATCCATGATATGATTAATATATCCATCAACATTGACACAATATATATAGATCCATTTGTATCTAACCGACCGATTACCCAAAGGAAGAGGGCCAAGATCCCATGTATGGTTGGAATCTAGAGCCGAAAGTTCATCTTTCATAGCCTATAACTTGCTAGGATGAGATATTGGCCTCAGAAATAGTGCAGTGTTGAGTGATCATTTAGTGTCTCTATACCATGTTAGATATCCATTGATAATCCTTGACAAGTCTCATAAGAGCGTGAGACTTTGAGAAGCATAATAAGTAACTCTAGTGATGGAGAATTAAGAGTAGGTATATCACCAGGTGTGGTAGCAACATCAGGTGTTGGGGGGGGGGAAGATGTGCTAGGTCAGTGAGTATATACATAGAAAAATTGTTATCCATTGACATCTCTAAAAAGAGATTGGGGGTGGATTATCAATAGAATATGTTAAAATAACTTCAAAATTAGAAATAATAGATAGTGGTGGTAACTCAGGAATATAAATAACTGATGATCTTAAAAAGGAAACACCAAATGAGAAGAAATAACAAATCAAATTTGGAGAGAAGCATTGATATCTATGTTGGGTGAAAGAATAACCATAAAATATGCATTTTAGATAAGCGTATCGAACTTGGTAATCAAGGAGTGAATATTTTGAACATAACACACACAACCAAAAATGTGTAGAAGTAGGTAATGAGGGAATGTTATTGGAAATAAATAATGGAAAAGTTTATCACATATAATAATATACAATAAAAGTATGTTGATAATATAGGTAGCTATGTGAATGGAATATCCCCAAAAAATAGTTGGAACTTACTTCTGAAATAAAAGTGCATGAGAAAATTCTAACAAATGGAAGTTCTTTCACTCAGAAACACTATTTTGTTGAGGTGTGCGAGGATTGTAAGTCTGATGGATAACTTCATTATCATATATAGAAGACTATAAAGTCTAGATAATTATTCATAACCACTCCCAGAAAGGAAACACTAAAGTTTAGTATAAAACTAGGCAGTGATACCTTGACAATAGGAGTGAAACATAGTAAAGATTTCAGAATGATTTTTGAGAAAAGATGCCCAAGTTATCCCTGAAAAATCATTTATGTAAGTAATAAAATATATATAACCCAATTTATATGTACCGGGGTAAGGCCAATAGATATCATAATGCACCTAATGAAAATGAGTGGATGCACGGGGAATTCAATGGGGGAAGAAGAGGACCCAAGTCCAAAATTTGTTTTGAAGAATGGGGCTAGGTGGATAACAAAGGTGATACTGAAGCAATATGGAATGATCAGAGGTAGAAGGATGAGTGAGATCTGGGGCTAAGTCAAGCACATACACACCACCCTGAAGACGTCCAATACCAATCACCCAATAATTCATTAGTTAAGGGGGAGCATGCCTCTTCTCAAACTGATCCAAAGGAATGGAAAACTCATAAAGATCACCCAATTGATAAAGTAATTGTACATGTTGAATCTAGTATTCAAACTAGAGAAGCTGTTATGATTTATTGGTTTAATTTTTCTTTTTAGATGATTTTGTTTCAACTAATATTGAAATAACTTTAATTGATTCAAATTGGATCAATTCCATGAATGACAGATTAAATCAATTTGAAAGAAATAATGTGTGGGACTTGGTTGTTTTTCCTAAAGGTAAACTTTTTATAGGAACCAAATGGATTTTTTGAAATAAAATTGATTTGTTTGGAAATATTCTTAAAAAAGAAGTTGAACTAGTAGCTCAAGGTTATTCCCAAGAAGAGGATATTGACTTTGAAGATTATTTTCCACATATTCCAAGGATGGAAGTTATTAAAATTCTAATATCCTTTCCTAGTTTTCAAAATATAAAATTATTTCAAATGGATGTAAAAATTTATTTTTAAATGGAATTATTTTAGAGGAAGTCTCTTTAATACAACCTCTATGTTTTGAAAAAATATTGGTTTCCAAATCATGTTTTCAAACTTAATAAATCCCTTTATAGTCTCATACAAGCTCTAAGATCCTGGTAAGAGGTACTTACATAGTTTTTACATAATAATGATTTTTGTTAAAGGAAATATTGATCCAACCGTGTTTACCAAACTATAGTTTCAAATGATTTACTTCTAATTACGATTTAAGTAGATGATATAATCTTCAATTAAAAAAATTATTATTTCAGTAATGATTTTTCTAAACTTATGACGTGTGAATTTGACATGATATTGATGAGTAAATTAATGTTTTTCCTCGTATTACAAAGTAATCAAATGGAATATGTTATTTTCATAAATCAAGATAATTGTGATAAATATCTTGTAAAAAGATTTAATTGAGACTCCAGTAAATCTATGAAAACACCCATATGCACTAATTTTAAATTATACTTAGATGAATATGGTAAGTCTATTAACATTAAACAATATAGAGGCATGACTGGTAGCCTTTTATATCTCACTGATTCTAGGCCAGATATCATGTTTTTAGTATTTTTGTGTGCTAGGTTTCAATCTAACCCCAAATAAAGTCACTTAAAAGTTATTAAAATAATAGTAATATACATTAAAGGTACTATTGGTACTAGTTTGTTTTATTCAAGAATGTACTATTTGAATTTACTTCTTACTCTAACTCTGAATTTGGAGGTTTAAAACTTGACAGAGAGAGTACCATAGGTATGTGTCACTTTCTAGGTAAAAGATCAATATCTTGGACCTCAAGGAAACAACTATTAGTAGCACTATCAATAGCATAGGTAGATTATGTTACTGCTGCTAGCTGTTGTTCCTAGAGATTATGGATAAAGAAAACTTTACATGATTTCAATATTTTTTTGTCAAAATCTCCATTTAATGTGATAATTCTATTGCTATTTCAATTTCTAAATACTTTATTCAACATTATATAACTAAACATATAGATGATTGATTTTATTTATTAAGAGATCATGTTAATAAAGGTGATATTTTCATAGAATTTATTCCCTATAAGAATTAGTTAGCAGACATATTCACAAAACCCTTAGATTCTACTAAATTTGAATAGTTGAAATTCGAATTAGGAATTATAGATTCATAAATTATTTTTAATTCACTTTATCTAAAATTTTTCATACACTATGTTCACAATTAAAAAAAACAAACCAGAGGATTTCTTGTTTAAAATTCAGTTTAATTTTTGATAAATTTCAATAAGGGGGAGATTTATGTTGAAAATTTAATATTTTTTTCTTCATATTTTGTAATCTAAAAAAGGGGGAGTTTTTTAGGTTTTAAATGTATGTAATAATTTTATATTAATTATCTCTCTTTTAATTCATGTTTTGATAAATTATTTTAAAAATTTTGTTTATTAAATTCTAAAATATATATTTTTTTCTTTTCAGAAATCTGGGAAATGATTCACCGTTGAAACGAGTTAGTGTTGAAAGGAGTCACCGTTGAAACAAGTCACTGCTGAAATGAGTCACCATTGAAATTAGTCACTATTGAAATGAGTTACCATTGAAATGAGTCACCATTGAAATTAGTCACCATTGCAATGAGTCACCATTGGAATGTGTCACCATTTATAGCCCCCATTGGCTTCACCCTACGGTATGTCAGTTATCCACCATTAGACTTATAATGATGAGTAAATTTCTATTTTTTAAGATGTTTCCTTTTTAGTCATAGATAATCATGATGAATTTAGTTTTTTAAAACTCTATTTAGTTTTTATTATAATCACAATGATATGTCATTTGAGTCACCTTTTTCTTTATGCAATGGTATGTCAAACGAATCACCAATGGCCATCCACTAGTAAATAAATTTACTTAGTTAAACATTATTCTTCAAAATTTATTTTTCTTAAATTTTAGTTCTTGGACGTTAGAATACCTTTTTTATGGTTGAAATTATTGTTTTAATGTATTAAAATGTTTTATTAAGACTCTATGCAAGTAGATTAATATTTCATACGATGTTCTATTTTAATGCATATTTTATGCATGTTTGATACAATTATTTGAATTGATTAATTTAATTATTTTCAAATATAATTTGATTAATAGTGCATTACTAGCTATATTAATTATTTTGATTAATATTTCATGTTATTTAAAATACAAATTGTTTTATTTATGAATTCACTGTGTTTTTGTATCACCTTCTTGTAACAGAATTATTTCTATTATTTTAACAAGTTTCATGCAGTGAGTTAATATAGATTCATGATTTTTGGATTCTATTTAAACATTCCCAAAGAACCATTTAAAGGGACTCCTATAAAATGGGATTTTCAGATCATTCGAAAGATCTTGAAAAAAAACATATACAATGAGAACTAAGTGATACTTCTAAATACCTATAGCTCTCAAAATTATTTCGTGATCATCTACAACTTCCTCCATTTACTGTGATCACAAGAAAGGATGCATATTCTACATATGTTCCTTCAATTTACCCATGATCTTATTCTATATACATCAACAATAATCACATCATCTACTACATTTCATTGTTTTTGTTTAAATCATGTAATTCTGTAATCTTCTGTTTATATGTTTTCTGTATCTAGTTTATGATTTTTCCCATTAAAACAGGTTTTCTCATTATATGGTTATTATACTACAAAAAAATAAGTCTTGTGTTGTGACTTTTCAATAAATGTTAGGGAAATAGATAAGGGTAGTCTCCTATAGTAAATACTGGGTTTTTCCTTTGGGTGTTGTAAAAGTAAGAGTTTGTAATAGGTTATCACACCTTTAAAAGTGAGGTTTAGTGGGTACCAGTCTCCTCAAGGAGTAAAGGATATTGTTTAGTGGACTAAGATATTTAGATCTAAACCACTATTAAAATTCTATGTGTACCTATTATTTATTTTTCCGCTGTATCCATTTATTCACAAGAATACAACACCCATAAGGTTTGATTTTATAAACTCTCATAATTACTCGTAACTGTGATTAAATATTGAAAATTATTATTCACCCCCTATAGTATTTTTTCCATAATTATAACTATCAAACAATATACATATTTATGATATCATATATGATTCTATTATACTATATTATCACCCATTTGTTAATAATATTTCTTTATTACCCTTGTTTCAGGTCTTAATTGATTCATTTTCCTGTGCATGTTTTGTTATGTAAGTCCTATTATTTATGCATAGGATATATCTTATTCATTTAAATAATGATATTATATTCATTTATATTATATTTATTCCTTATATACATCTTTAATTAGATCAAATTATGTTTATTATAATAATTTTAATATCATTTATTTGACATTTCTATTAATTAAACAAGTAATGCATCATCATTATGTAAGAATTTAAGGTAATTATTTATTTCCTAGAAATTAAAAAAAATCATGATGAAGATAAAAATGTTATATATTAAATTAATAATTATAGTTGAATTTATCTTATGTATAATCCTATATTTAAAATGATATAGTTATTAAAAATATGAGTATGACATCTTTAACTTTTCTTTAAATAAAATATAATAAATGTCATACTATCATCCAAGTGGATGAAGAAGGTTATAATCTAATCCAAATGATTATTTTAGTGGAAAACCACATATCCAATGATATTTGAACAATTTTGAGAGTAATTTTATAGTCTTTATAATATTTTTTTACTAATAATTACATGATTTACCCTTAACTGTGGTAATTAAAATACTACTAAATTTTATATTAATATGACCAAAAATAAAATAAATATATTTAAATAATTTGGACCCAATGATCCTAAATATGGAATAAATTTTTCAAAATTCAAAACATAGAAGTTTTAGTAATTAATTTAAAATTAATCCCATAGAAGAAATGAGGAAAAAGGTTATTAAAGAGAAAACGTATAAAAGATTGTAATGTTTACATTCATATTCAATATAAATTTGATTCCCATGAACTAAATTGTATTAAATGATATAAAATTAATCTAATTATAATTTTAAAAAAATTAAAAATATAATTTAACACTATATATTATTTATATGAAAAAGGTTTTTTCAATTAAAATTGAATTTTTTATCATTACTCAACAAAGCATGAAACTTATCAGAAAAATAAAAAAAATACATCCAAAGTAATTTTTTATATTCCATTTTAAAATAAAATGTTAATTTTTTCAAATAGAATACATAAAAGTGTTAGATATTGGATTTAAAATAGGTTCTCCATTAAAAGGTGGAAAAATTTCATTTAAAAATATATAACCATTTATGCTTAAAATTGATTTTATTATTATCTTTTGCCCATAAAAATTGTTGGATAAATTTAATTTTTTGAATATATAACATATATAATTCATAATATCTTTCACTAATAGTGATTAATTTAATTTATCATTATAAATTTCCATTATGGTCATAAAAATAGTTTTTTTAATAAAAACACATCCTTTATATTCAATTGGTTTTCATTTTCATTTACAATTAATTTGTAATAAATGAGTTCATTTTATAAAAATATGCCAACTATATTTTCATAATTTATTTAATATTATTCACAACTTCCAACTTAATGTCTAGTGTTAAAATAGTAATTTTTAATAAAATATCGTGGTTTGTTTAACCCCAGTGTTGCGGTCAATATATGCTATCAAAAAAAATAAATTTATTCAAAAGGAGAGATATCATAAAATCTTGGGGTGTTATATCTCATGCACAATCACCAAAATAATATGTAATCTCTAAAGGTTTCCAATAATACATAGAACCCCAATCAGAAGTAATGTCTACCAATAGAAAAAATAATAAAGAACATTTGAAAATGCATAAATTTTGAACAGTAATAAAATCATGTCAAAACCAAATAATTATATTAATTTTTTGTTAGATAAAATTATTATAATAAATATTAACTAAATATAAAAACTCAAAATATTCCTTCTAGAGTCATCAAAAATAAGAAAACAAGTTCAAATGCATGCAACCATTTTTTAAGGAGAGTATATTTTAGTGATCAGACAAGAGTATTCATAAAAGAAATTTATAGTTAATCATAACCTTATTTATTTAACACACTAATTACATAAATTTTATTAAAGTCAATTTTGGTAAAATAATCCAAACATGTGCCATCTACTTAGTGGGTACCACCCAATGCTTGCCAATATCACTTCATGTTAAACCCAACAAGATCACACCACCAATTTTCATTCTAAAGTCAACAAGATGCTTTGTTGGAGCAGTTTTTAAAAAATGTGGTGGGAAAAACACTTTCTTTCCTTCTAAGCTCATGAAAACTTATTAATAACATCATTTAATAAAACATGATTCCGCTATGTCAATATTTCATTAGAAATGGAAAATGATTATAAAATAGATTACTGAATAAGGTGCAAACCTATAAAGGGATTCTAGAATCCTAAATTGAGTAACATGCTAAGAAAAATTTAATGAACACCAGCTAATCCTCTTTAGACTAAGTCAAGAAGACATATATCTTTACTAAGGTATTTTGTGCACCCTCTTTTTGTCTTGCAATGTGTTCAATACCAGATTATTGATGTTAGACCAGATAGTGGGAAGGCATGTCTGAGATCTAACAAGTCCATAAAATTGTGATGGAGAGTCAAAAATGTCATTGCTAGAATGGATAATTGGCAACATATGAGTGAGTGGGGTTTTGGAAAGTTAGATTGGGGATTTGGGTGAGCTCTAGAGAAGTTGATAAGGTGATATGTAATGTTTGTTAAGGGAATGGGAGAAAATAAATGTTATTCGATTCCATATAATGATAGTACATTAGACATGTAAGAAAATTATAATTATAAAAAATAAATAAAATTATTTAAAAATATATTTTACGATTATAATAAATATAAATACCATTGAAATTATTATATTTTCAATTGAATTTTTTATTATAATATATGTTGAAATGAATCTCATACCTCACAATGAGGTAGTATGTTTAATTTATAGATGAGAAAAATGATTATAATAGATAATACACACTAATGTGGGTTACGTATATTAAGAATATATAATATTCTAATACTATTAACATTTCCCCTCAAGATAAGACATATATATTTATCATGCCCAAATTTTTACATAAAATTTGGACACATGGTCCCAGAACCCCCTTTTAGAGAACATTAAAAAGTTGATCAGAGGTGTGAACATGGACATAGGTGATCTTATTCTTCTCAATGTTTTCTCGAATGAAATGAAAATCAAATTCAATAGGTTTTCCGATTTATGAAAGGTTGGATTTGTAGAAATATTGATAGCATATTGATTGTCACATAAGATATGTACAAGTTTCTTAACAGTATTCCTAATTTCTTAAATAATTTATTGTTCCCAAATAATCTATGCAGTCATATAGGTCGTGGAATGATATTTTGACTCTTCACTTTACCAAGAGATACCTATATGCATCTGTCTTTTCAATGAGATCAAATTTACACAAAAAATACTAAAAAACTAGACACAGACCTCCTAGAAGAGATACACCCATTATAATCTACATCAAAAAATTCCCCAATATCTATATTCTCATGATTAGAATATATAATATATAAACACAGTTCCTTTTTCACATATCTAGCAATGCGAAGAATATCCCCCCACTATGTTTTTTGGAGACTCCATAAGATGAATCATTTTTAACCGCACAATAAATATTAGGTCGAGTCATTGTCAAGTAGTTCAACTTCCCAACAAGTCATCTATATCTTTCTGGTGATAGAAATATCTTAATGTTAGTATGAAGTGACCTATCTCCAGGTTTGAGGTGTGAGTCAATAGATTCAGCACGAGTCATGCCAATCTTCTATAGAAGATTAATAGAATACTTTATATGTGATAAAAAAATTCTTTTGTTACATTTAGAGACCTTAATTCCAAATAAATATCATAGTGGACCCAAATATTTTTTTTTGAAATTTTTTATGAATTAAAGACTTGAGTCGACTAATTTTATCAGCAAAACTGCCAAAAATAACAATTTCATCCACATTGACATCCAAAAGAATGATTCATGCTAAAGATTAATGATAGATAATAGAGGAATCCTTTATTATTTGGCACAATCCAAAGATAAGAATAATGATGAAAAAAAGTCGGACCAAGTAGGTGGAGACTATTTGATTCTATACAGTGATCGACGAAGGTGAAAAACCTTGGAAGATTAAACCTAAGTAACAAAACCGAGTGTTTTCTCTATATAAAATTATTCATTTAGAAAACCATGAATGAAGTTATTTTTAACATACATCTAATGGAGAGGCCATTAAAAGGATGTAGAAAGAGAGATAATTTTGTGAACTAAGGCCATATTTTACACTGGAGAGAAGGTGTCCGAAATATAAACCCCAAATGTTTTCACATAACCTTTGAAAATAAGGAGAGCCTTGAGATGATTAAGAGAGCCATCAGTATTGATGAAAACTGTATAGATCCATTTTTCACCAACCACCCACTCACCCAAATGAATAGGGACATGATCCCAAGTATGGTTGACATCCAGATTTGGAAGTTAATCTTTCATATCCTATAAATATACAAGATGAGATATTGTCCTTTGAAACAGTGTAGTATTGAGTGATCATCTAGTGTCTCTATAAATTTTTATCTAGCCACAAATAATCCATGATAATTCGGATAGGAGTGTGATCCTTTGTGAATCACAATAAGTAACTTTAGTGATGGAGGATTAAGAGCAGGTAAGTCACCAAGTGTGGTAGCAACATCAGGTGTTGGCATGGAAGATGTACTAGGTTAGTGAGTATATACCTAGAAAAATCACGATTCATTGACATCACTAATAAGATATAAAGGTGGTGTATCAATAGAATATGTTAAAATAACTTCAAAATTAGAAAAAATAGATAGTGGTTGTAACTTAGGATTATAAATAACTAATGATATGAAAAAGGAAACACCAATTGGGACAACATAAAAATTTAAATCTAGAGAGAATAATTGATATCCACATTGGGAAACCGAATAACCATGAAAGATGTATTTTAGAGAAGAAAATCAAACTTGGTAATTAGGGAGTGAATATCTTAAACATAAAACCCACAACAAAAAATTCACAGGGTTAGGGAATGAGGGGATGTTGTTAGAAACAAATAATGGGATGATTTATACCCTTTAATAATATACAAGGGAACTATGTTGATAATATAGGTGGATATGAGAATGGAATATCCCCAAAAACCAGTTGGAACTTTCTTTTGAAATAAAAGTGCATGAGAAGGTTCTAACAAATGGAAGTTTTTTCACTCAATAACACTATTTTGTTGATGTGTGTCAGGACAAGAAGTATGATGGATAATGTCATTATCTCCTAGAAAAAACTAGTACAGTTTAGATAAATATTCATAACCAATGATAGAATGGAAACACTAAAGTTTAGATGAAAACTAGGTGGTGATTCCTTAATAATAGGAGTAAAACACGAAAAAGATTTTAGAATGATTTTTGAGAAAATATACCCAAGTCATTAGTGAAAAATCATCGATGAAAGTAACAAAATATAGATAAACCAATTTAGATAGACAATAATTGGGCCCCCATATATCATAACAAACCTAATGAAAATGAGTGAATGCACAGGGTATTTTGTGGGGAAGAAGAAGACCCGAGTCTGGATTTTTTTAAAGAATAGGGTAGGTGGATGAAAAAGTAAATAGTAAATCCATAAGGAATGATCATAGTTGGAAAGACATGCGAGAGTTGAGGATGAGTCAAGAACATACACGCCACCTTGAATACATCCAACACCAAGAACCTGAGTCATAGAATTATCTTGAAATATAACTAAATTAGGTGAAGAGATGAATGACACTATAAGTCTGCTGTAAGTTTACTAATAGATAGTAAATTAAAGGGATAACTGGGAAAAAAATCATCAATGGATTGAGTCAATCTAGGTATAATCATACAAATCCTATAAACAACAATCTACACTATTTTACCATCATCCACAGTACTATTACCTCTAGTCGAGGTTAATCTTTAGGACTGAAGAATAAATGAATTCCTAGTGATGTGCTCTAAGGAACTTGAGTCAAGAACCGATGAGGTGGATTGTTGGTAAAGATACACCACTGGAGTATCACCTTTGGAAAAAATGGTGCTTGATGATGCCAAAGATTTTGTGATAAAAATAAATGTTGAAAAGGTGTAGAATATACACTATTGGTATATAATATGTGATAAAATTACACAGCTAGAACATCCATGTATCAATTAGGTTATAGAATAAATTTACACATGGATAGAGGTGGGGCGCTACTGTGCATTTTGAGTAATCATGTTTTCACACCTAAAGAGGTGACACAAAAGAGGTAATCATGCTGGAGAGATGTTTGTTTGAAGGTTTTTTGTAGGTATGGGTAGATATTAGGAGCTTTACATAAGAGGTTTGGCTCATGGGTGGGGGGTGTCGTCTTGGAGGCTGTCGAATGAGAGGTGCAGGTGTGGATAGGGGAAAACATGTAGGGAGTCATTCAAGGAGGGGATATAGAGAGGGAGGGGTTAAACCCCCGCTGATATGATGTTTAAATGAAACTCATACATCAGAATGAGGTAGGATACTTAATTTATAGATGAGAAAAAGATTACAATAGATAACCCACACCAATGCGGGATAAGAATATTAAAAATATAGAATATTAAAATACTCTTAACAATATATTTATAATTGTAATAATTGTAACTTCAATTATGACTAACTATAGTTATATTTTATATAAATGAATATTTTTCACCTCATGGTATAGGTAAGGGAAAAGGCACCATGGTATGATTAATTTTTAGGAGTTGGGGAGGGATATGAGAATCGGGTTTTGGGGGTAGCTGTAAGACTCATTTTGGAAGATCTTAGGTCTTCATTTTATCTATTTATTTTAGTTTAGGATTGTATATGGAGTCTCATTAGGTGAAATTGATTTTTTCATAGGAATGTAAGACATTGAATCCATATTTTTGGGTTTTTGATATTTATTAGTTATGATGGTTTTCTTTTTTTCCCAATAATTGATTATTTATCTGGTGTTTTTATTGTGATCAAAGAGTGAACATGTGGCTATATGGGTCTTTTCTTTGGTGTAATGATTATGTTGGAACAACATGTTACAATATAGAACCATCTTTTTTCTTATATTTTATTTCAATACTTATAAATATTGGTAGGAAGATGGAATAGTGATCAATACATAAGAAGAAAACGTATGTATGACCAACACATTTTTATGAAATTTCAAGTTTCCAATGAGTATAGAATGATATTTCTATTTGATGGATTGTTGTGAGGTTGATTTTTAAGGGATATAATATTCATATTTTATAAATTATTTACTAGATCTTGATGATGGAGGAAAGAGTTTGTGTTCAGACATCAAACTTGGCACATAGGATCATGAAAATTTCCTGCTTGAAAGTGATAGCGATTTTATTTAAATTGATATGGGAAAATGGATTTAGATAAATAATTGAATCACTAAAAAATTTAATTAATTATTTCTTGAATAAATTATTAATGGTGAATTAATTATCTTAAACAATTTAGTAAAATGTTATGGCTTAAATAATATACTACTGTAACTATTACATGTATATTCATGGGGTGTTGACTAGGGATTTATAGACATGTGATTTCTTGAGTATGAAATGATGGGAAATTTAAAAATAATTGATTTAAAATATAAAGGACTGGTTTGGGGTTTGTGTATGGCATTCCATGTTCTTGGGAGACATGATTGATATTCATTATTGGTGATTTTACTTTTGATATTATAGAAATATGGAACCTAACATGCATATTGAGGGACATCATGAGGGTAAATCCAAGCATAGACCATATATTGAGAAGATTTATGAGGGTGAAGCAGAGAATGCTCCACTTGTAGAAGTTCATGGGGCTCCGATTGATGTACAACTTACAATGAGTAAGCCAAGGGTGCTTTAGGCTATGTAGAGGGGTATTCCTATGGGTGTGAATTAAGAAAAAAACCGATATGAACCATAATTTCTAGGGGCAATATCCTCTAGCCTTCAAGGGAGATATGGTATCGTAAGGTGAAAAATAATATAATGGGGATATCTATAGGATAAATGAGATAATTGATACTTCAAAAGAACAGAAGGTTAAAATCATGACATTAATGTTTAAGGAACCAACACAACACTGGATGACTTAGTGCTGGATAAGAAGACTGAAGGGTTATCATGGGATGGATTTCAAACTCCATTTTATGATCATTTTTTTCCAGAAAATTTGATGATGGATAAAAATCAAGAGTTTATGTAGATTAATAAAAAAATAGAATGTGATTCTAAATTTTACATTAAGTTTTATTGACCTATTTAGGTTTGCAACAACTTTGGGTGGAGATGAGGAAACGAATGCCCGATGGTTCAAGATCATATTGTGACCATATATTTGAGTTAATATGAGGCCAATGTTGTTAATATGTGACCATAGAAACTCTATGACATGGAGGAATTTCAACATTCCACCATGATGACTTGCATCAAGTGGTGTAATGGCATGGTCGCTTGTGATGATCTATGGTAACCACAATCTGCTTGGCTCCTTGGAGATCTATGGAAGAAATGGAAAATGCTTCCATTTTTCCAAAGAAATAAAAAAGGGAGGTTTTTTCATAGATTTTGGGGGTTGATTAAAATGGGAACATTATTAAATCGAATTTTATCTCCCTTATCTCCCACATAATTCTATATCAATCTCTAAGGATGGGGTTCTTCAATTCAGCCTCCATATAATCTTTGGAAACCCTCGAGAACCTCCAGAAAAGAAAACTAATCGTAGACAGTGGCCTCCATCTTTCCCTAACCAACATGGGGCCACTTCCTATTATATACTTCTATATGTTAGGAAAATGAGTCTATCCTATGTGAAAAATGGTTGAGACTATTAATTTGGTGGGTCCTTTAAAAAAATTAGGGGTGGTTCCCCTTGGCCCCATAGGGGGTGTATTTTCTATGTCCCCCACTCTCTATCTAGGCAGTGAGACCCCCACCAAGGCAGTGTCACCCTCAGACTCTTGGTTCCATTACTATCATAAAACTCCATACTTCATTATGCATTCATCTACTGATTTTTTTCCTTCTCCTTTATTCCTCAGATAAACCCATTGAAACTCATTACCTTGAGGATGAGAATATGGACTAGATATAAGATTTTTCATAATTTGTTTTAAGGTGAGATTTGAATTATATTTTTTGTTTCTAACATCTAGTGTCATTCTATTATGAATTTTTGTGGCATGAAATAATTTATTAAAGACTTATATTTATAGCTAATTAATATTTTTTTTAAATGTTTTTCTTAATATTATGATTCATTTGATGAATTTATTTCAAAAATATATTTTTTATTCATATATTTTGTTACTTTTATTATTTTACATATATGTTTTTGTGTATTTTTTTGCATATATATATATATATATTAATCCCACCATAACATCCACCATATCTGAAATTCCATCTGCCATACTTCCATGGTATATTTTTGGATCATAGTCATAAGATTCTATCCTCCATTGACAAATATGGGTGAGGACTTTCTATCTAGCTACTTTATCTAGGTAGTAAATAAATTACTCATCATAGAAAAGTATTTGGTAAAAGATCAGATATTTGGTGTGATTTTAGCATCATGGGATTTTGGAAGTGGGTCCTTGGGTGGCCGGATGAGGAGGTATTAAGAAATGTACCAAGGTGGAGAGTGACCAATAGGTCAGAGAAGGAACTTTTTTATTTCCTCCATCTCATGAAAAAAATATTTTAGAGTTATATCAATCTAGATAAGTAAGACATACCAAGAAAATGTATTCAAATAAGATGAAACAATGCTGATCTTGTTGAAAATTGAGATAACTTCATCATTTTTGCTGGAGTGGGCCTCAGGGAGGTAGTGTATGAGGTTCTACATAGACCCAATCATCCCATTATTAAAAAGGATACCTCAATAGAGTATCAGTTGAGTTTATTCTAGGAGTTCTAGTCATGGTTGTGGGTGAGGTTTGTAGGAACCATCTCATAATAGAGTTACTACTTAGGGTAAATAGGGAGCTCATGGTGAGGATCATGTGGTTGGTTCATAAAATCATTATGTTGGGGAGAAGATGCTCACAAAAAATAATGGGGGATCTTCTAAAGTGTGAGGTATGATTCTAAAAAAATTCTACATTGTCTAAGTGCACTTATTGACACTAGTTCATCACATTACTTCATTTCTTCTCTTATTGTGTGTGATCATGGTCTAGATATGGAATGACTGTTTGGATTGATGAATTTAAAAAATATTATAGGGAAATGATCCAAGAAAATAAGAAGTTATTCAATCAATTCTATCATTAAGCGGCTATATACATCTTTATGGATTCATCATCTTGGACATGACTACCTTCCACGTGATCATGGGTATGGATTGGTTTACTCTCGTTAGAGCATTCATTGATTGCTATAGACAGTGAGTGATTTATTCTCCTCTTGTAGGTGTATCCTACATTTTTACTAGTGAAAGGGATCTAAATATGATTGGGGAAAGATTTTATGGAAATCATCTTCGAACCATCACTTTGAAAAAGGTATATTTTTTTTTCAGATCAGTTTAAGGGGATGATCGCCCTATTTTCTCTTCAATTATTAACTACTTTACAAAGGTATTTTCCAATGATTTCTTAGGTTTACATCTATTGAAGTATTTGTCCCACATTAGACTTTGTAATTTTTTCATCAATATAATTCTATATAAATAAACTCCAAGGCCTATCTTAAGAGGTATCTTGGGTATTGGGTCCAACTATCTATCATTCTAAATGGTATTAGAGGAGGTTTCCCAACCCTTTATACCCTCTCTATTTTATCTTAGATAAAACCTATGATTTTCCCTCAAGGGGGGGGGAGGTGGAGGCCTCCATGGCTATGGAGTCTTAAGTCATTATCTATCACCCCTCCCTCTGCATCCTACATGTAACCCTATGTGAAAGCTCCTATCTTCCCTGTATATTCCCACCGCTCCACTTGAGATCCATGGATAACCCCCATTCCCTATGCGATGACTCTTTCAGATTCACCCTCCTTTGGAAAATTGTTCCCCGCCACGACGACCACTTGGTGTGACCTATCTTGGCCGAGGGTCTTCCTATATGACATCCCTCCCACAAAATAACCATGGTTGGATCAATGAGTGGAGGCCTTCATCTGAGCAGCCTCCCCACTCCGGTTAGATCCTATGTTAGCTCTGTTTCATATCTGGTCGATCTTCATCCAAATGTGGTTTCCCAGGTAATTTCAGTTATTCTAGATCAGAATCCACTTTCTCCTCTTCCTCAGGTGATGCTACCAAGGAGTCTAGGGATTCTATTTTATATGATGGTCATGGGATGAAGAATTCTAGAAGTATCCTCTTGACTCTATTTGAGATCTAATCCTCCCCTCTTCCACTTCCCCATACCTCCTTACACCTCTTAGATACCTAAGAGTGGATCAGTGGTGTTTCACCATCTCTTCCTTAGCTTATAGATTATATGGATATTGGATGTGATCATCCTTGTGCTATCTCCTATAATACCCCCTCTTAGAAAACACAACGATAGTTTATTAGGCTTTCTACGAACCCCTACCTTCATACCCCTAATCAACTCCCACATTTGGAAGGTCCTCCTCTAGGAACACTCGACCTGTCCTCATTCCCACAACTATGTGAATCTCCCTTCTCCATCCCCAGTTGGATGAATCAGTCGTGTACCCTATAAAAACTTACATTGTCCCTTTCTATAGGTTTTTTCAATGATTTTTCTTTTTTACATCACTCTCTTTAGCCCATTATACCGTTCCACACCACTGATGTAATTTGACTATTCTCCCTAGACATTCAACCATGGTTCGATAGTGTTCTATTCCTACATGCCCAGATGCTCTTGACCCAACTATTCATATTGAGGCATGATCTCACTATTCCATACAGTGAATCCTCTTAATGGCTATTCATATTAGTTTTGTATATTAGGTGATTGACTAGGTTTGTCACTTCTTTTTCAGAGACATCTTCCATCACGCATAATTTTAATCTCAAGGGGTTACTGTGAATGCATATGATTTCATTTTGTTTCATCTTGTTTTGTAATGATTCTAGGTATGTTCAGCTTGAGGGGGAGTGTTTGCAGTGTTTCTTGTTTTTCTTTTATTTGTTTTCTTTAATTATGTATCCATGCTAGGTAGACCTACCTTAAGGGGGAGTGATGGAGTTTGTATCCCACATCAAACTTTGGTATTTTTTCATCATTACAATTCTTTATAATTAAACTCCATAGACTCTATTAAGAGATATCTTGGGTATTGGGTCCAACTCTCTATCATTATAAGACCTAGAAAGAGGTTTGGTTTACTATTAACTTCGTATATGCTACCAAGATGATATCGATTCCTCCATAAAATGGCTCCCACTGAGCATTGTGAATTAAAGATTCAACTTGGGGACATAGAGGTGAAGAATTATATCAAACAAAGCACATCACCAGGGGATTATATTAAAACCATATTTTGAGTTTGATTGGATTTGTTTTCAAGAGGTCGTTGGAACACATTTTTGGAGTGTTTGAAATGTTTGAAGACATTTTTATAGTGATTCAAGAAGTGAAATATGAAAAGGTCACAAAGCTATGGTACACCTGATTTTTTACACAGTTGACCATGTAATACTGCTGAGTTGACCTTCCAGTGTTATCAATGTAACTAAGATCAACAGATCACATTTGACCATGCAGTCCAATGTAGTCAACTATGACTATCTTTATGTAGATTCTTTATTATGTATTTTTTTATATGTTTATCAAGTAGGAAAATGGAAGAGGAATTATGTGGTAATGGTATTGTGGTTTTAATTGAACTACAATGGTTAATATTGCGGGACAAGTGGCATCCCACAAACATTTGAAAAATAATGAAAATGGAATACGTCACTACATAAAATGAATTTTAGGATTGTGGGGATGTGGTCTGGTCTTCACCGAAGGGGATATTGTTGAGAGAATATTGAACTGATGATTCTGGAATGATCCTTTGACACATGGAGTGATCCTATGTAGTTGTAGTCTCACATAATACAAACATATTGATCAATGTGGGAGAAATATAAGTGAAAAAATAGAGAAATATTTCATTTATATATATTGAGAGATTATTGAAGATTTGAGTTTTCTCCAGAGTTTATGTAACTTAATAAATCAATATTTATAATTCAAGTTTTTATGTAAATGAAAGATAAACATTATTTGAAGATCTCATTCATATGAATAAGAAGAGATCATACCTAAATAAGTGTATCTAATTCACATACATTCAAGATGAATAATATAGTCCATGGAGATAATATTATACTAAGTACTCTATCCATTATTTATATGTGGGAGTGACTCACATAGGTAGTGATCCAATGGGAGACAATGATACACACCTAAATATTGTAATGCAATTCACCTAGGACCTCCCTGAAACCCATAAATTATAGTGAATTAGTGGATTCATGCATGTTAGAAATGAGATGATATTTTTCCTTGGATTAGCCCCACTTGGGGTAAACCAAGTAAATAATAAGACCAAATGTAACACCCCAAGCTTCTACGGTACGTTTCTCTTTGAATAATGCGATAGCGTGTGTTGCACGCAACATCGAGTTCGAACACACACCACAACCGATCAAACTAGCCGTTATGAATAGTAATACCTAATTTTTGAAATTATATATATTTTATATTTCAAAATGGACTTCATTTTTAGATTCGGAATATCAAATTTAGCCTAAGGTGAAATTTTGGTACTTTTCAGATAACTTTAATACTTTGATGAATAGTGAAAATTACTAAATTTTAATTAAAAACAACTTTTTAAATCGAAATAATTTATATTGATAAATTATCAATTTGAGTGGTTTTAAAGTATATTTAGAATATATTTTTACCATTTAATACAATGTTGGTCATTGGACATAATTTCACAATTAAACCGAACATAAACAAGTATCAATCTTTTGATAGTTATTATATCTTAAAAACACGCTTTTTGTTTTGAATGCGGGAATTAATTTTAAATTAATTTCTGCCACTTCTGTGTTTTGAATTTGGAAAAATGGATTCCATATTTGGAATCAGGATGTTCAAATTTTGTAAATAGGTAACTTTTATTTTTAGACATTTTGAATAATTACTTCGGTAAATATTTTATTTACTATGGTTAAAGGGTAAATCTGGTAAATAAGGGTTAAAAAATAATATTATAATAATAACAAATTACCCTAAAACGTGTCCTAACCTTATTTGTTGATACATGTTCGACCATAGTCATCTTTGGGTCGATTTTGGGACCCCATGGTGCCACTTGTAAGTGATAGGGACACTTTATTTTAATTAAGTTAAAATGAATACAAAAATGACATAAGTATATATCTTTTATAAAAACAATTTTTACATAGGGTTATATATGTTGGATGATCGAATATAAATATTCATTAGAAAGATAAAAATATTTCCTACATAATTATATTTTATTTATAATTTTTAGACATTAAATAATTTAATTTATTTATGACACAATTATGATGCAGTAATTACCTAATTAATAAAAAATTAGAATAATTGATATTATAAATACCCAAATAAATGTAATTTGAGATTTTTATTAATTACACCAATTTTATAGGTTAATAGGACATGTTAGGATTGATTTAATTAACTTTGTTCGAAGTAATCATTCTGTTATGTGTTTTACAAAAATCAATTATTGAATAGTGTCAAAATTGACATAAAAGAGTTTTTAAAACCAATATTATATTATTAATTGATATTAAATTTCTAAAAATCTAAGGTTCAGCCAAGAGACTTATATCATTACAGGTGCATCATTAATGGACCACTTGGGGGTCGCTTAGATGTATATGGTATGTTTATTAACCATATAATATAAAAATACAAAGAGACATTGTAATGTAAAAATTTATGAATATATCTAGTGTTTCCAAGGCTACTAAACCAATCGGTCATTCGAGATTTGATCTTTCTTGTGATCATGAAAATGTTATGTAATAATGCACCGACTCTAGGTAACTGGGGTCGGGGCGTTACAGTTGGTATCAGAGGAAGTTTAGTACAAACCTTGGAAGCTAGATTTAGATAAACTCTGATTAGAGCATGTAGACCTAAGATAAACCTTGAGGATTAGTATAGAAGAACTTCCTAGAATTTTGGTATTGTAGAGATTTTTTGAGTTTTCCGAGAAATACATCCTTATATGGATACGAGTAGGTAGAGGCGGCTCTGGCACAGATGTACCTAGGGGTAAAACTCGAAAACACCACTTTGAGCTAGACTCGAACAGGAACTGGTGCACGACAACGGGCCTTACTGCACTCTTGGTTACGACACTCCTGGGGGATGTTCTTAGGATAAATCTCATTTTATTTACAAATAATTATGAAGGGTTTATGAGTATATACTTTCTCAAAGAAAACATTTTTATGATTATGGATTATATCCATAAATAGTTCAATTTATATTAAGTGTTTTATAAGTATGGGATTATGTATTTTGATTCATAAACTGATCTAGTTATTCCATTTTTTAGAAATGGTGCCTAGTGGAAGAAATGTAAACCGTATCAATGCACGAACTCCATGTAGAGATTTCCCTCCTACTCAAGATAATTATAGTGGAGCTGGTGGTGCAACTGGTGCCGATCAGCTAATCACCATATTGGGACAACTCACTCAGGTTATGAATAATAACCTTATCCGTATGGAGCACCCTGATCCACAACATGGAGGATCAATGTTAGATCTATTCATGAGGCAACAACCACCAATGTTTAATGGGAGTACAAATCCTTAGTAGTTGAGCAATGGATAAATTCCCTAGAGAAAATATTTCAGGCTTTGGGGAGTAGTGAAAGGGAAAAAGTTATCATGGCAGTTTACCGCCTCACTGGAGATGCTGATCAATGGTGGTCATTGATTCAAAACACGAAGGAAGATGATGAAGTATCAAATATGGAATGGAGGGAGTTCAAAGATCTGTTTTTAGAAAAATACTTTCCTCGCGACCATCGAGCAGATATGGAAAGGCAATTTCTGAGTCTGAGACAAAAGGAGGATGAGAATGTCACAAAGTATGAGGCTAACATTACAAGGTTAGCAAGGTATGCTGAAGATTATATAAATAACCCAAGAAGTAAGATTGATCGTTTCTTTGATGGGTTAAAACCATTTCTCCGTCGAGCATTAGTCTCACAATCCTTTTCATCGTACAAAGACATTGTCTCATGTGCTATCAAGACCGAAAAGGAATTCTCTAAGTATTATGACTTTAAAGCAAAGCAAGAGAAGAAGAGATCTGCTGATCAATCTGGGAATAAAAATAAGGGGAATAAGGGAAAGTTTGAATATCCATCCTATGGTAAATGTGAGAAGAAACACCCCGGTACTTGCTTAAAGGGAATGTGTGTCTGTTACAAGTGTGGTGAAAAAGGCCACCAAGCTCGTGAATGAAAAGGGAAGAAGGAAGCTACCAATGTTCAATGCTACAATTGCAGGGAGATGGGACATTATGCAAATGAATTTCCTAAGCGTCAGGGGAACTTACCTCAAAAAAGGCCAAGGGATCAAGGCCAAGCTTATGCTATCACTACTGCTGAGGTAGAAGCTCCGAAAGACGTGGTGACAGGTAATTTAATGGTTTCCTCAAGTTTAGCAAATGTATTATTTGATTCTGGATCATCGCATTGTTTCATATCTTCCCAATTTGATAAGAAAATTAGATATTTCCAATTTGATTTAACAAGGGAGTTGTCAGTTAAATATCCTATGGGAAGTATCATTGCAATAAAGTTTTGTGAATCAGTCCCCATTAGAGCACATAAATGTTCTTTATCTGCTGGTCTCATCGTCATACCTATGATTTAGTTTGATATAATCCTCGGTATGGACTGGATTTCGGACTATGATGAGAAGATTTATTATAAGAATAAAGAGGTTACGATTCTTGATGATGATGATAAGGAGCACCTTATCTTTAGAGAAGAATCGTCACCACCTAATTCTTATCTAGATCCACCCCCAGTAGCTCAAATAAATTCAATTATTGGGGAGGAAGAGAATGAAATGACTATGGGTGAGGAAATGAATGTTCAAATAGAGGATGTACCCGTTGTTAAAGAATATGTAGATGTGTTTCCGGACGATTTACCTGGACATCCTCCAGAACGAGAAGTTGAGTTTTCCATTGATTTAATTCTTGGATCAAGGCCTATATCGAAGACCCCTTATAGAATGGACACTGTAGAATTATTCGAACTAAATAAACAACTAGAGGAATTGAGTAATAAGGGATTTATTCGCCCTAGTGTTTCTCCATGGGTAGCCCCTGTTCTTTTTGTTAAAAATAAAGATGGATCTATGAGGTTATGTATCGACTACAGGGAGATCAATGCTATAACAATAAAGAACAAGTATCCCCTAACTCGAATTGATGATTTATTTGACCAACTGCATGGAGATCAATACTTTTCAAAGATTGACCTTCGATCTGGATACCATAAGTTGTGTGTGAAGAAGGAAGACATTCCGAAGACAACATTTCGAACCAGGTACGGGCATTACGAGTTTACAGTAATTACTTTTGGATTGACTAATGAACCCTTTGTATTCATGGATCTGATGAATAGAATTTTCGAGGAGTATCTCGATGAATTTGTGGTGGTATTTATTAATGATATCTTTGTATACTAAAAAAGCTACGAAGATCATGAAAATCATTTACGCATTATCCTGAAGACTCTGAGAAGACATGAATTATATGGGAAGATTAACAAGTGTGAATTCTGGCTTCAGGAGATTTCTTTTCTTGGCCATATTGTCTCTAAAGATGGAATCTATGTTGATCCTTCTAAGACCAAGGCAATCCAAGAATGGCCAGCACCAACGAATATAACTGAGGTACACAGTTTTATTGGTTTGGAAGGTTATTATCGACGTTTTGTCCAGAATTTTTCCCGATTGGCTAACCCATTAATGAAGCTCACACATAAAGGGGTTAAATTTGTTTGGACAAAAGAATGTGAAGAATGTTTCGAAGAACTGAAGAGAAGATTAGTCAATGCTCCTATATTGACTCTACCACCTGGGAATGATGGGTTCGTTATTTATATTGATGCATCAAATAAAGGAATTGGTTGTGCCCTTTTGCAGAATGATAGGGTTATTGCCTATGCATCACGACAGTTGAAAATTCATGAACAAAACTATCATACTCATGATCTCGAGTTAAAAGCTGTGATCTTTGCTTTGAAGATATGGAGGCACTACCTCTATAGTGAAAAATGTGAGATTTATACTCATCACAAGAGTTTTAAGTATATTTTCTCACAAAAAGAACTCAACATGAGGCAAAGGAGATGGCTTGAATTACTCAAGGATTATGATTGCACGATACACTACCACCCGGGGAAGGAAAAAAAGGTGGCAGATGCTTTGAGCAGAAAATACCATGGAGTTTTGAACAATATGATAATTGAAAGGGATCCAATTTTCATGGATATAGTGAAGATGGACATGGGAATAACCAAGGAAGGTGAAACATCAATGATTTTTCAAATGGTTGCCAAACCATCTTTACTAGAAAGGATTAAGAGTTCTCAGACCGATGATGAAGAATTTCAAAATAAGATTAAAGCTATGAATGATGGGAGATTGAGAGACTTTGTGTATGAATATGGAATTTTGAAATTTGGGAAGATACTTTGTGTTCCTGATATACCTGATCTAAAAAGGGTATTGCTGGATGATGCTCATAGTTCCAATTTCTCTATACACCCTGGGAGCACCAAAATGTATAGATATTTTAAGGAACATTTTTGGTGGGACAAAATGAAGAGGGTGATTTCTGATTTTGTGTCAAGATGTATGGTTTGTCAATAGGTGAAAGCTGGAAGGCAACAGCCTGGAGGAGTCATGCAACCTCTTCCCATACCGGAGTGGAAATAGGAAAATATTACGATGGACTTTGCCATGGGGCTACCAAAGACCCCTAGAAAGAGCGATGCAATATGAGTTATTGTTGATCGTCTTATCAAGTTAGAACATTTTCTTTCTATAAGAGAAGATCTACCACTGGAACGTCTAGCAAGACTATATATTAATGAAGTTGTGAGACTTCATGGAGTACCCCTATTGATTGTTTCTGATCATGATCCCCGTTTTACTTCCAGATTCTGGAAGAGTCTTCAGAAATCCCTGGATAATGAACTTCATTTGAGCACTGCCTACCACCCTCAAATAGATGGAAAATCAGAACAAACTATTCAAACCTTAGAAGACATGTTGAGATCTTGCTCACTTGACTTTCAGGGTATGTGGGATCAATATTTACCTTTGGTAGAATTTTCCTATAACAATGGCTTCCATTCGAGTATTCAGATGGCACCATATAAAGTGTTATATGGAAAGAGATGTCGCACACCAACCTGTTGGGATGACGTTGGTGAAAGAAAACTTTTAGGCCCAGAACTGGTGGAGGAAATGATGGAAAAGGTGAAGGTAATCCAAAATCACATCAAAGCATCTCAAAGTAGGCAAAAGAGCTATGCCGATAATCAAAGGAAGGATTTGGAATTTCAAGTCGGTGATCATGTTTTCTTGAAGGTATCTCCATGGAAGGGAGTCATACGTTTTGGTATGAAAAGTAAATTGAGTCCCAGGTACATCAGACCTTTCTAAATTCTAGAACGAATTGGGGCTGTAGCTTACCAATTGGCAATGCCGCCAAGTCTCTCCAAAGTTCACGATGTGTTCCACATATCTCTATTGAGGAAATACATTCCCGACCCAACACATGTACTCACCTATGAGAAATTAGAACTGGAACCCGATCTGTCTTATTGCAAAGAGCCCGTCAGGATTCTTGAGATGAGAGAACAAGTACTGAGAAACCGAACGACGCGTCTGGTAAAAGTTTTGTGGAGAAACCATAAGATGGAAGAGGCAACGTGGGAACCCGAGGAACTTATGATGAAGAACCACCTGAGTCTTTTCATACGGTAGTATTCTAGAAATTTTGAGGATGAAATTATTTTAAGGAGGGGAGAATGTACCACCCCAAGCTTCTACGGTACATTTCTCTTTGAATAATGCGATAGCGTGTGTTATATGCAACATCGATTTCTAACACACACCACAACTGATCAAACTAGCCATTATGAATAGTAATACCTACTTTTTGAAATTATATATATTTTATATTTAAAAATGGACTTCATTTTTAGATTAGGAATATCGAATTTAGCCTAAGGTTAAATTTTGGTACTTTTCGGATAACTTTAATACTATGATGAATAGAGAAAATTACTAAATTTTAATTAAAAACAAATTTTTTAATCAAAATAATTTATATTGATAAATTATGAATTTGAGGGGTTTTAAAGTATATTTAGAATATATTTTTAACATTTACTACAATGTTGGTCATTGGACATAATTTCACAATTAAACCGAACATAAACAAGTATCAATATTTTGAGAGTTATTATATCTTAAAAACATGCTTTTTGTTTTGACAGCGGGAATTAATTTTAAATTAATTTCTGCCACTTCTGTGTTTTGAATTTGGAAAAATGGATTACATATTTGGAATCATGATGTTAAAATTGTATATATAGGTAAATTTTATTTTTAGACATTTTGAATAATTACTTCGGTAAATATTTTATTTACCATGGTTAAAGGGTAAATCCGGTAAATAAGGGTTAAAAAATTATATTATAATAATAACAAATTACCCTAAAACGTGTCCTAACCTTATTTGTTGATACATGTTCCACCATATTCTTCTTTGGGTCAATTTTGGGACCCCATGGTGCCACTTTTAAGTGATAGGGACACTTTATTTTAATTAAGTTAAAATGAATACAAAAATCACATAAGCATATATCTTTTAGAAAAACAATTTTTACATAGGGTTATATATGTTGCATGTTCGACTATAAATATTAATTAGAAAGATAAAAAGATTTCCTACATAATTATATTTTATTTATAATTTTTAGACATTAAATAAGTTAATTTATTTATGACACAATGATGATGCAGTAATTACCTAATTAATAAAAAAATGAGAATAATTGATATTATAAATACCCAAATAAATATAATTTAATACTTTTTATGAATTACACTAATTTTCTAGGTTAATATGACATTTTAGTATTTATTTAATTAACTTTGTTCGAAGTAATCATTCTGTTATGATTTTTACAAAAATCAATTATTGAATAGTGTCAAAATTGACATAAAAGAGTTTCTAAAACAAATATTATATTATTAATTGATATTAAATTCCTAAAAATCTAAGGTTCGGCCAAGATACTTATATCATGATAGGTACATCATTAATGGACCACTTGGGGGTCTCTTGGATGTATATGGTAAGTTTATTAACCATATAATATAAAAATACTAAGAGACATTGTAATGTAAAACTTTATGAATATATCTAGTGTTTCCAAGGCTACTAAACCAATCGGTCTTTCAAGATTTGATGTTTCTTGTGATCATTCAAATGTTATGTAATAATGCACCAACTCAAGGTAACTAGGGTTGGGGCGTTACACCAAAGGCTATACTCCACTACAATATCATTCTCTTTGGATCATTGAATTATGGTTTTGTCCTCCAGAAAGGATATATTTCCATTAGGAGGCTCATTTCCCTCCCACCATTGAAAAGTCTTTGTCATAGGGTGGAGAACACTTGGGAATTATATACCATGATCAATGTCGGCAGTATTTTACAAGACAGTTCCACTCCCTTGAATATTCTAGTGGGGCAGGCATGACTATGTGGTGTATGGAAAAACCCCACCAACCCATCAAGTGGAGAAGGGAGTGGGAAGGGCTAGCAACATCCTATAAATGGGTCACTCTCATAGGGGTTTTAGAAATTATCTTTTTAGAAAATCTTATCCCATAAATAATTGTGTGGTATTTTGTGAGGTTGTTTCCCTACATATTCAAGAGAGTTAATTATGAAAGATATTCTCCATATAATTGTGAGGGACTGTGTACCCAATTTTACCCATAATGTGATTATTCCATTTCCTATGATTTTCTATTGATTTATTTTTGGGGGTTTTCCACATTAGATATGGTGTCATTTATTTCTTCTTTTTTTTACAATTTATTTTTTCTTATAATTATCACATCACCAATGTGACAATAATTTTTGATTAGAACAAGTTGTATTAGAGAATGGTTCTGGATCAATTTTGTTCATTTTTTTAGATATTAATAAGTCTTGCAAATTTGAGTATTCTTTGTCATTGAAACTGAAATTTATCTTTCACATCAAAATAAATATTAAGATTATTAAATATCCTATTATGAAACAGAGGAGGTTATAGACTAACGACATGTATAGATGATAGTGAAATTTGAGATCGAGAAATTCAACAAGAATAATTTTCCATTTTGGAAAATTAAAATGCAGGTAGTGCTGTGAAAGGATAATTATTGGAAATTGGTAAAATACTAGAAAGTGTGACGATAGAGAGTGGTTCATGTGGATGTATGAATCTTGAAATGGAAGGAAAGTACTTCTAAAAGTGGATAAATTCTTGTTAGTGAAGCGGTGACAATTTCTAGTGGTTGAAAAAATTTCAACGATGCATGGATAATTGACATGGGAGAAACATAGAACATGACGTCTCGATGGGAATTATTTGATCAGTATGAAACTACATAAGAAGGACTTATATAAATGGGGAAAAATCACCCCTAAAATATCGTTGGGGTTAGTACCATCAAATTGAAGATGCATGATGGTATTTTTCAAACCATCCAGAGAGTATTCCATGTGAAGGGATTGAAGAATAACATATTTTATTTAGAACAGTTTGATGAGATCAGATGAAAGACTCACATCGAGAATGGACATATGAGAATTATGAATGGATAGCTTGTGGTGGTGAGGGAAGATTAAATCTCAAAGAACCTGAACATGTTTGTGGGTGAAACATACAAGGAGGTGGAAATGGTTATCACATTAACTATATTAATAGAAGCATTGATGGAATTATAGAATCATAAGCTTGGTCATATTTCTTAATGATTCCTAAATATTCTTGTTTACTGAAGTTGTTGTATGGACTTGAAAAGGTATCCTTACCATTTTTTTGAGCATTGTGTTTTAATAAAATAACACATGTTAAATTTCAAGATGTCTAAATTAAGAAACAAAGAGATCTTATAGTTGATACATTCCAATGTTTGGAAAAAACCAGTTATATCCACGGGAGGAGAAAGTAACTTTTTATACTTCATTGATTATTATTCCAAGAGATGTTGGGTGTATCTAATAAAGAGGAAAGTAGATGTTTTTAAGTCTTAAAAACTTTCAAATAATGGAAGGAGCATGAATCTTGAAATAAAATCAAGTGTTTTAGGACTAACAATGGTGGAAAATATACATGTGAGAAATTTGATACTTTTTTTTCAATAAGAATTTATCAAGAGATAGTTAACAGTGTGCTACACTCCTTAGTAGAATGGAGTAGTAGAGTAGATGAATAGAACCCTGTTGGATAAAAAAAGGGCAATGTTGAAGATTTCCAGAATTTCAAAAACATTTTGAATAGAAATAGTGATAACTATCTGTTATGTGATCAACCAATCTCCGTCAATGAAGATTGATATGAAAACACAAATGAAGATGTGGACTGGTAAACCGAATGACTATCCTAAGTTACATACTTTTGGAAGTCCTGTATATGCATTTTTTAATCACAAGAAATGATCAAGGTTGGATTTGAGATCTACGAAATTTATCTTATTATGATACACTGATGGTGTGAAGGTGTATCATTTGTGAGACCACACTTCCCAAAAACTTATCATAAAAAAAGATTTCATTTTTTTAAAAGATGGGGTGAAAATGACAATTGATCGATACATGGAGAAAGAGAATAAATAAACTACAAAAATGAAAGCAGTGAAAATATCAAAGGAAGAACTAGTTTCCTCTTACTCATTACCAGAGCATGATGATAAAGTACCAGTTGAGTCGAGACAATGATGGTTAACTCGAGAGAAAAGATCAATAGTATGGCACTTAGACTATGTCACTGAGAGAAATATTACTCTAAAAAACCATTATTTTCATACCCAAATATTACATCTATTTAGATGAATATTGAATACATAATAATACTAACCATTATAGAATCATAAAGTTTTAGCATCTTTAGATATTAAATATACAATATTATTATTTTATGAAAGATATTTAACATCTCCCAGAAAGATCTTCTCACATAGAACTCCTCTTCAACATACCCTACCAAAACATTTCTTCATCACTTGTGGAAGGAAACATAATAAAGGGTGAGATCATATTCCTAGTAAGGATAAATATAGGATACATCAATCTATGATCATATTAAAAAAATAAGATAAGAATAAGGTTATGTGGTCATGACCATAACATACGAAGTTCATACCTGATAGAGTTGTGCAAGAGGAGGGTCCTTCTAGTAGTCGGTTGGGTAATCATTCTAGACCTCCTATAGTTTACACTAACCTAAGAAGGGGAGGGTTTCATAATAGTCACGAGTAATATTTTTTTAGTTAATAAGTTATTTTTTCTAAGGTAGTTAGTTTTTCTTGGGTTGGATTTTAATTAAAGGGGAGGGGACTTTGTGTGGGGATTTTTTTTACAAGGCAGTTGTTTGGTTTTAGCCTAGGCTTTTAGAGAGTAAAATATTACAGGATATTCTCCAGAAGTTCCATATAATTCATTCTTGGTATCATAATTGAAGAAGTATGAGCTATATTTATTGAATTATTCTCTTGTATATCTATTCTAAAACTCATACTCACAATATTTTTCTATCAATTTTGTTCTGTAATTGAGAGATTTGTTGAGAGAGATTTATAGAGAAGTTCTTAAGAAATAGTAGATTAAACCTTTCAATACCACTGTATGCCCATGTGTATATAGAGTCAACTAGAAATTATGGAAACGATGGTCACCACTATGAAGTATACTGTATTGGACATGGAGACTTCTTTTTTAGAGCTGTGATCAGAATTATGGGAGCTCCTAGTAGTGATGGAATGACTTGAGGGTGGGAAGTTAGAAAGTGTGGTTCAGAGTAACAGAGAGGGTAAGTCGACTGATGAAGGTAGAAGTGGTACTCAGATACAGGAAGGAATGTGAAGGATAGAGATAAGTATGAGAATAGAAGTTATTATCGAATCTAAGTAAGAGGAGAGTTATTTTCGGTCATAAGGATGGTATAAATAATGATATTCTATGGATATGATCCGAAATAATGGATCAATCAATCCAAGACTTACTTCTTGATTCACCAAACATAGGAGGAGTTGAAGGATCCAATGGTGGAATTATGTAAGGAAGTAGTATATTAGTATTGGATGATCTCATTAAAGTAAACTAGTGTGGAATTAACTTGGACATATCTCAAATAGGAGATTCTCAACTAATATGAAAATGTTTTAAAAGAAGATTCAGTGATCTATTTGAATGGGCTTCAGAAAGTGGGAATAATGGAGAAATATATTGATGACTTTGAGCAGATAGCCATACAGATTATAGAATTAAAACATTGATGGTACATGAGTCTATTCATAGGTGGACTGAGACATTAAATTGGAAGTTATGCGATTACAATTTAGTCTTTCAACAAGAAACACCTTCTTACTTTTTCCATAACAGTTGAGAGGGAGCTTATAATGAAAGGAATCATAAGGAATCTAAAGACACACAGTAGGAAGATTAGTTCTAGAGGATCTGAGTGAGCCTGTAATTCAAGTACAATGAATTTTGTACCTACAAAAAAAGTGGAAAAAAGGTAAAAGAGGGGTAACTATGATATTTGGTGGAGAGGAGTCTGAAATTTATCAAGAGATAAATTTTAAGAGAGGAAAGAAAAGTGGATTTGTTATACTTGTGGAAAAAGGTTAATCATGGGAACTAATGTTAAGAAAAGGGTTTTAAATTGAGTGCATGGGAATATGTGTAACCACATGAAAAGGGAGATGAAGAATCTGATGAAATAAAAAAAGAAAGATGGAATGATAGGGGACATGATGGAAATTGAGATCATTGGAACAACAACCAATGAGTTTAAAGAAAATAATTTTGGGAATACTAAGTATATGTTGGTGGAAGAAAATATAGGATGGGTAACATTGATTATTTTTGTGTATCATGGCTCTAGTAATAATTTTATTTCAAAATAGATATTGAAATATATTGCAGTATGCATTTTGGATACTAATCCATTTTTTATCAAAATGGGAGATGGGCATTGGGTGGTTTCCAATGGGTTTTTAGGTCCTTGAATGTAGATTTGTTAGAATAGGAATTTGAAATTTCTTATTATGTTTTTGATACCTCCAAACCAGATCTAGTATATGAATATCATGGTTGGAAATATTAGGGTATGTTACCATGCATTGGAAGAACATGACAATGGAATTTGTTTGGAAAGGGAGGAATGTTTTGATTCTGGGGGCCTGTAAAGAACAATGTTTATGTATATCCTTAGAAGAATACTTGGGGGTAGAGAAATATGTGGTAAAATGTTTGTAGTGGATTTGTGTAGGAAGGTTAGTCTTGGAAGATAGCGAATTGAGTCCATCTCAATAATTGCAGCTACAAAGGATGTTGATCTAGTATAGAAAAGTCTTTGAGATATCTGCGAGATTGATTCCTGAGAGGGAAACTGATCATTCCACCATATTATAAGCAGGGGAAGATATATTCAATATCTAACCTTAAAAATCAACACTTTATATGAAAAATGAGGTAGAAAAGAAGGTTTTAGAGTTGTGATCACATGGCTACATCCAACATAGTACCAATCCATATTCAAGTCCTATAATTTTGGTCAAGAAGAAGGATGGAGGCTCGAGGATGAATGTAATTTACAATTAATTTAATAAGTTGATGGTGACTGATAGGTTCCTAATTCCATTGAAATAAGAGTTTGATGAATGAGCAACATGGGGAGAAATATTTTACTAAGATGGATTTGAAATCAGGTTTTAATCAAGTGAGAATGAAGGATGATGACATAGAGAACATGAATTTACAAACACATTGTGGGAATTACAAATAATTATTAAGGCCATTCATATTAATGAATGCCCTGACTACCTTTCAAGCTATAATGAATGTTGTTTTTCATCCTTTAATGCACCAAGGGGTATTAGTGTTCTTTGATGATATAATGATTTAAATTGGAAAGTGGGAATAACATTTGGGAAAATTATTTTCAATACTACAATGTATGTAGTAGAATGCATTTATTTAAAATAAAAATAAGTGTTCATTTGGGAATAAATTAGTAATGTAATTGGGACACAATATTTCAGAATATGGAGTATCCATGGATCCCTAGAAACATGAGGCTATTAATCAGTGGAGGGTGCCACAAAATATAAAATAATTTTTAGGGTTTTTGGCCTAATAGGTTTTTACCACAAATTTATAAGAGACTATAAGAAAATAGAAAGTTATTTAATAGTGTTGACCGAGAAAAATTGATTTTGGTTGTCTTTTTAAGCATAAGAATCTTTTGAAAAATTAAAGGACAATATGAGTTCTTCACCTATATTTCAAGTGCCAGATTTTTCTAATGGTTTTGTAGTAAAATGTGATGCTTAAGGTTCTAGTTTAGGGGATGTATTGCTACAAGAGGGGTGACCAATTAGTTATTTTAGGAAGTCATTATCTGATGAATATTTGGAAAAATATGTTTACGAAAAGGCACTTATGGAATTTTTTCTATCTATTCAGCATCGAAAACAATACATAAGGGATAATGATTTTAAGTTTATAATGATCATAGAAGTCTAAAGAATTTTTTGAATCAGAGGATAGTATTAATAGACCAATAGTGTTGGTATGAAAAAAATATTAGGTTATTATTTTGAGGTTACTAACAAACATGGAAGGATGAATGAAGTATAAAATACTTTACAAAGGGCAGAAGTTGGAGAAAACATGGCTATAGATATTTCCCAACCTACTTGGGAAGAAATTAAATTTGTTAAGGAGGATATACTTCAATATGATAGGCTAAAACAATTGGTGTAAACCTTGAAACAATACTAGGTAAAAAGGCCTAATTACCCCTATCTGGATGGTATGTTATTTTATAAAACACAGATTAGTTTTGTCCCATAAATAAATTCTAATTCCAAAACTACTATAGTTATTTCACTCATATCTTATAGGATGACATTTAAGCAATTTTAATTCTTATAAATGGAAGGAAAATGTATAGTTTTGGGCTATAATGACTCAGGGAGTACAATAGTATGTCAGAGATTGTAGTGTATGCCAAAAAAATAAATATGAGGCACTTAGTACTTTAAAATACTTTAAATTCTTCCAATCCTCGACTTGATTTGGGAAGAAGTGTCCATGAATCTAATGTGAGAACTTCCTAAATTTCTGGGTTATAGAGTAATAATGTTTTTAGGAGATATATTGGGTAAGTGTGCACACTTTATTCCACTAAACACCCTCATACAAAAAAATAGGTTGACAAAGTGTTTATGAAGGGATTAGTATTTTTACATGGAGTTACCAAAGAAATAGTCATTGATAAAGATCCTTTTTTTAATATTTTATTTTGGAAGGAAGTTATTAAGTTGTAAGGAAATCCTTTGAGAATTATTTATTCTTATCACCCACAATCTGATGGTTAGACAGAGGTTGTGAATAAATGATTGGAGACGTATTTGTGATGTTTCTCCTCAGATCATCCAAAGTGGTGGGTTATGTGGTTTTATTGGGAAGAGTATTGATACAATACCTCTTTTTAATACATATATTTGAAAGTCAATATTTGAGATCATCTATAGATGCAATACACTGCATATTTTTCATTATTCTAAGGGAGAGGTATTGGTCGAGGCAGTTTCTTTATTGCTAGTTGATTGCGATGAATCTTTTAAGAAACCATGAGAAAACCTCCAACATGCACACCACTTTATAGTGAAATATGAAAAATTTCATCGAAAGGAGGTGCGATTTAAAGTTGGTGATTTGATACAGGTTATGTTGAGGCAATATAGGCCTAGAAAAGTAACCAAAATTAACCCAAACTTGATTTCCAGGTATTATAGATCATATGAAGTATAGAGACAGGTTGGTTTTGTTACCTACAGACCTAAACTTATAGTTCATACAAGATTACATCCAGTAATTCATGTGTCTCAATTGAAAGTTTCAAGTGGATTCCTACCTATAGATACATTTATACCATATATTTGTTTTTTGTGAAAAAGGATTATCTAAAGGTAGTTTTACCAGAAATAATTCAAGGGAAAACACTAAAATGGTTTATCAAATGACTTGAAATATCTAAAGAAGAGGATAATTAGGAGGATGTGAGGGTGACACAAGCTCAATTTTCTTATTTTCACCTTGGTTCCAAGTTAAAGTTTTAGGAAGTAGGAATTTATAGATCTATTCAAGAGGAGGGCCTTTCCATTTTTCGGTTGGGTAATCAGTCCAGACCTCCTGTGATGTTCACCTACAAGAGAATGAGAAGGGTTCAAAACAATCATGGGTAATATTGTATTTTTGGTTTTTATCTAGTTAGTTAGTTTTTATCATGTAGTTAGTTTTAATAGGGTGGTATATTAATTGGAGGGGTGGAGAATTTGGGTTGTAATTCTCTAAGAAGGTAGTTGGTAGGATTTAACCTTGGCTTAATGATGGTGATGTCTTTTAGGATATTCTCTAGAAGGTCCATGCAGTTCTTCCTTGGTAGCATAATTAAAGTAGTAAGAGCTATTTTTCTTGAATTATTCTCTGGTATATCTCTTCCAAAACTCTTAATATCATCTATTTTCTATCAATACCCATCCTTTCATAGATAATAAAATTGATTTATGGAATAAATATTAACATTTTAGAAAACATGGTCTATAAGAGAGAAAAATCATCATAAATCAATCATGATACAAATGATCATGTCATAAAAGTGTGGAAACATCATAAATATAGATTAATATTTTATATGTATAGTTTAACTACCAATACTATCAACATAGTGGATCAAGACACAACTATTTCTCATAGTGGATCAGGATGCACCTGTTTCCCATAGTAAATAAAGCCCATAAACTTGTTTCCCATTTTTATCTAATGAGATATAAAGCTATACCTAATGAATTGGAAATATATATAACTCCCACCCATCACATAATTATAACCATAAATATGTGTTCCCCAAGAACATAAATCATTCATCATATCAGAATCCATGAAATGAAATAGGGATTATAAAATTTCATCATAGCATAACCTATGGAAAGGAAATGATTTTCATAAATATTATGTCATCCTAAACATAAAAAAACCATAAAAATAATAAATATAATATTCTTGAATAATATCCCTAATAAACCACAAGTAACCTAGAAAAATATTATCATAGATAGAGAATTATTTTGAGAGATCACTTGAAATAAACCTTATAAAACAAATAACATTTCCATGTTCAAACAATTTTTTTTAAAGAGACACAAAAGTATATAGGAAAAACTTTTCTTTGAAAATAACTTTGTAAGTTTGTAAAGGAAACATAAAATCATTAAGGAATCATGATGGTGGAAAATCCTCTCATGCTGTATAAGTTAAAAAAATATTCATCTCATACTTTCTTTAGATAAGTCACAAATACCATCATTTATGAAACGAAAAAATGATCCTTTCAAACCAATTTTTAATAAGTCAAACTTGAGTAAAAATGATTGTAATAAATAAGAAGAAAATAGTAAAAAAATTGTTGTAAAGTTTTTTAGAAAACATGTACATGGGATAAAAAGATATTTTTAAGGGAAATTTTTAAAAGATAATTTTTAAAAGAATTCCCCTTATAAATATCATATCATTGAAGTAAGCATTTATCAACAAAATAAATTATGTGTATCATATTTAAATACATATATAACAGTTGTAAATAAAACATAAGATATTCCAAAGTAATCTCACACATAATATTAACATGTAATAATAAACTAAGTAGAAGTTTAACCCTATTAATGTAAATTATATTTAGAAATACCTTACCACTTTATAATCAGTCGAATCCTGTACCTAATAAACGTAAAAATTATCAAATAAAACATTAAATACCATAAAGATAATGAGATTAATGATATTATATATCAAAGGGTAGTACATACATCCAAAAAATAAATAATTGGTGTTCATGGAATATATATCATAGAAGTAAAAGTGATACAAGAAACCCTTACCATATGATTCCCTTTAATTTTGTGTGCTTTAACCTCCTCTTGAATATCACCTCCTTGAAGGACCCCTTAAAGAACTTGGAATTAATATTTGGGTTAGAAAAAAACACATGGACATGGTGAGAGTGGATAGGATAGGTTATGATATATATTTTAATAGATTCAAGTCTTTTAAAGATAAACAGGGTGGTGAGTCGTGGTATTTATGCTTGAAGAGTAGTGGTTTTAAGTGATTAAATAATGATTATTCTCTATTTTAAGAGAAACATATTTGTGTAATATTAATTTTAAATAATTTTGATAATAATTAAGTTATTATATTCTATTTAAGGTTTAGAAACCCATCAACCATCCATTTCATGGTGTATTTTTTAGATATTTTAAGCTTATACCTTTTAAATTTAACCCGCTACAATAATTTACCCATACTAGAGTAAATATTTTTTTTACCATGACAAATTTTTTATGCCTAAAAATTAAAATGAAATTATAACATAATTTAGTCCTCTTGATTAAAAATATGGAATCCATTTTGAAATATTTAAAACATTAAAGATTTAAAATTACATTTAAAATTAAACCGTCAAAATGCATCAAAAAAACAGTTTTTTTTGGAAAACTGTGTTTTTAAGACCAAAAATGTAATCATACCAAAATAAGGAATAAATATTATTTAAATGTAATTAATTAGAATATATAAAACTAAAAATTACTTATGTTTACTTTAGATGAATTTAAAATCACAAATAGATTTTAAAAATAAAGAAAATGAGGGTTTTATAAAAATTGGTATTTTTACTATCCACTGAAAAATTAAACATTGAATAAAGTTATAAAATATTATTCCTAATATAATTTTTCCATTATGAATCCAAAAATTATTTTAATTTTATCAAATAAATTTTATTAATGTTTCAAAAGTTAATTATATTTATTTCTTGATAGAAAGCAATAAAAATAGTTCGTCTAAGAAAACATATATTTGAATAATAAAATGATTTTACTAAAAATTATGTGAAAATTCACAGTAATTAATTAATAAATTTAAAATGTGTTGGATAATTATATGTTTCATAATGTAATTAATACTATTAATTCCCTCCAATTTAGGAGTTATTTTATAATGGTCATGTTAAAATAATAATATTTTGGAGTTCGTTTAAGTTCGATGTTATGTGAAAAACTATCAAAGAGAATAAATTTATTAAAAATGATACATATCATAAAGTCTCAAGGTGTTACATTCTTCCCCAATTTAAATGAATTTATCCCCTAAAATTAATCCTTAGGATAAAAAAAATAAGGATATCTCTACCTCATCACATCCGTAGTTACCACGTAGCTTCCTCAAATTGGTGGTTTAACCACCGAACTTTAGCTAGGTGAGTGGTTTTGCTTCGTATAAATTTATCTATATGATCCATAATATATATAGGTTATTCTTTATAAGAAATATCTTTCCCCAATGGTATAACCTCTAATTTTAGTATATGTGAAGGATAATATATATACTTCCTTAGGAAAGATACTTGGAACACATCAAGAAATTGATAGGGATTTAGTGGAAGCACCAAATGATAAGCTATCATCCTGATATGATCAATTATTTCAAAGGGAATGATATACCTAGGGTTTAGTTGTACCTTATTTATTCCATAGATAAATTCATAGAAATACCTTATCACCGACATCAAATTCTAGATAGCATCGATAATTATACATTTAATTTTGCTTTGTGTTGTCTTTATGTGTTGTTGAATGAACATAACCTTCTTTTTCATCCAATTAGTCTACTCAGGTCCCAAAAAATTCCTTTCTAAAACTTCATTCCAGTAAATTGGAGTTCTATACTACTTTATATAATGTTTTTTATATGGAGCCATCTGAATGCTCTAGTGAAAGCTGTTCTTGTAGGAAATCTTAACTATAGGGAGGAGTTGTTTCAAATCACATTTTAAATCTATAGAAAATGATTTTATTATATAATTTAGAGTTTGAACTATTCTATTAGACTAACCATATTTTTGAGGATTATACAGAGTGTCTAAAATCAACTCTATATCAAGAGTTTACCCAGGACTTCACCAAAACATTGAGGTAAACCTCATATTCCAATCAGATACAATTGAATATGGTAATACATGCAACTTTACAACTTTTTTAATATATATTCTGTCAAGAATATACGAGATAAATATTCTCTAAATGAAGTTTCCAAAATTCATAAAGAGATTAACTACAACTAATAATTACCTCAATATAAAAAATAAGATAATCCATAAAGGATACCAATACATTTAATCATATGTCCACAAAGTGTAAAGGCATTCCCCCTTGAATGTATTTGTCACATATACAAAACCAAATGGTTTTATTTCTATAAATTTCTATTAATAATGATAAAATCCCATCATATAAAAACATAAAAAGAGGTGTAATCACATAAATCCATGATGGAATCCATAACTCTTATATTAATCTTACATAGACACATATACACTTACAAAATTTATTTCACCTTTTATTCCATATACAAGCTCTTATCTTATATAAAAATAGTTTCCTTGCAATCTTAGGTTCATCCTTTTATCAATAAAATATCAAATGTGATTTCATTATTATAGAATCCATGTAAAAGGAGACATTAAAAATAAATTTCTCTCTAAGAATGAACAATAATATATCTATAAAAAATCAAACATGAAACTACCAATTAAGTAGGGGAGAATAAGAGTTACCTAATTATCATGATTCACTACATCCATTGTGATTTCATAAGCTTTCCCTTGTTCTTCTATCTTCAGATGTTATTGTGCATTATCATCCACATTACACCTTGGATTGGGAAATTTATTTTCATAATATCCAAACTCCTATAACTTGAAACTCTAGAGTGTAGGTGGTGCATTAGTTTCCATTCCTTCCTCTATTTTAATAACCAAACCATTAATTAAATTTCAACATTCATGGGATTTATAACTCATCTTTCCAAATTTGAAGCGCCTCCTTGTTCCATTCAAACACTTACCTTGATATTTCTTCCAAAATTTATGACATGCATATGACTGGAATATATTTTCAATATGTTATTTATTCAAGTTTTCATAATATTAGATCTTTCTTTTATTTTTAAAACCATTGGAATGGTGGGAATATCCTATTTCAATTTATACTTTTAGTGCACATTTAATGATTGATTTGTAGCTACTAAAGTTTATTATATGAAATTATATTAAGAAACTAGTTTTTAGGCCACTAAAGAATCAATCAATTTCACTTTCAAGGATGAAAATTAAACTATAGGCATACCTTGCAGTCATTGTAAAATTTTACTCACAGGTACCAATAGATTCTTTATCCTTATTCTTTAGCTCAAGAAATTTATTATCCATCTTTGTATGAAAAATATGAGTAAATTAAATACTAAAGAATATTCCATTAAACTTATCCCATAACATGGATTCAATATCTTACACTTGACTCATATTCTTGATAAGATTCCACCATTGATTAGCTTCACCTTCTAGATGACAAATAGTTAGGGAAATTTTTTAATGTCCTAATAATTGAAGAATAGAAAATATTTTCTCAAATGGTTTTGATCCATCACTCAGAAACTAGTGGATTACAAGACCCATTAAAAAATATGGATGCGGCCTCATCAAATATTCAATAGTACATTTTTCCCACCTTTGATTATTTTAAAACTCATCATGATTCATAGCCTAAGAAAGTTGTGTGAGTATACATTCAAGATTCTGCATTCTTTCTCCTATAACATTTAGTTTCACTGGAGGAAAATCATTTCATTTTTCATCACACCCAACGTTAATGTAGATCCATGGGGTTCTATCCATTGACTAAAACCAGAAAGTATAGCGTGAGAAACACTAATCATATTAGATAACCACATAATTCTAACAAATAATTTATAAAATTTCTAAATCATGAAACCTTCATCAATGAAACATTAGGTTTAAACTAGGTCATTCATTATCATTTAAAAAACATTAGGATTTTATCCTATACATAGCCCTATCCCCAGGGGTTTTATAAAAGGTTTCTAACCCTAATCTCCAAAGATAATCTAAACCCTACTCTAATAAAAAATATAACGACCCATTATTTTCATAAAAAAATATTATATATATTTATATTAATATTCAATAAATAAAAATAGAAATCATTCCATAACTGTAAATACAACATCCCTCCATTTTTTACATAACTTTTCATTATATTTTACAAACAGAGGATCTTTAAAGTCTAATATCTTGAAAAAAAGGTACATACTACATGAAAACATAAAATAATATTTTAATCCCCATGAAAATATTATTAAATAGTTCATCCTATGTATAATTACTGCATCTCATAACATGAGGACATACATCAATGGAAAGGGTGAGCAGAGGGCCCAGTACAGGTAAATGAGGGAATCAGTTTACTTGTGATACCAATATGAACTGGATGAAATACACAAAGACATTGGAAATGAAAATAGAGTAATATAATAATAAAAATAACATGAATCATAACTTAAAAATGTGGCTAAAACATTTAATTTAAACATTCATAATCATATCACCAAGCTCCATCCTCAAGGAGTCATAAAAATTACCAAGGTTATTCACCAAGGTATCATAAAACTTATCATATCTAGAGATTAATTTCTTTACCCAATGAATTAGAGAACTATCAGGGTGCACCCTTAATAAGTATTTATTTTCATGTGATCAAAATAGATCATAATAAAAAATTTTATAAATAACCCAAATATAATAAAATAAATGGGTTGAATATCAAAATTGTGACATTTTAAAAAGTTCTTAAAAACATTATCATTATATCATTGATAAACAATGGAAAGGGAATGAGGGTTTTATGTATATAAATTCCAGAATAAAATATATCATTTTTATTTATTTATTAATACCTTAGGAAATTAAATAGGTTTGGGTTTTCACATTAATAAAATAAGAGAATTTCTTGAGAAAAAGAGAGAGACTTTGAGACGAAAATTCTACAGCATAACGGCTATGCAACATGGTTTTAGAAAACATTAAAAAATTGGGGACATGAGTCTACTATTAATAAATTAATCATAATACAGTAGAGTGAAATAATAAAATGGAAATTATAACATGGCATGGAATCTTAAAAGACATACCAAATAGAATAGAACTTGAATGGAAAAAGAGACGTTGAGAATTCCCTTAGAAAAAATTCAGCAGCCTAACAACATCACTTAAAACATCAAAAAATGAGGTTATGAGAGAGAAAATGGTCTCTACCCTTTTGGAAATAAAATTTAATACAATAAGGATATAGAATAATATACACCAACATAAGAAAATGGAAACTAAAAGGCATAACATAAAATATGTATTGACTAAAAGAGAAGGGTGGAAGGCTCTCTTACCTTGAATAGTAACTTCAAAAAATAAAAGGTTGAGACCTTGGGGGATTTAGAAAACCTTGGGAGGACTCATTTGGAGGTAAAAAGACCATATATTATTTTAGGAGGAATTTGGTATGAATTTAATGAAGGAATGGGTTGGTATTTATAGCAAAAGTGAGGGAATATTTTATTAATTTCCAAGGGACACCTCATTAGTGGTATTTGAAAAACCATGGGCATGCCCACGGTATTGGCCACATGGGACACATTATACAATTTTTTAATCCAAATGAGTTTAAAATAATTTTAAATTTCATATTACATCATTATGATGTCATAAAACACATTGAAAACTAAAAAACTATATTTTTACTATTCACCAAAAAACAAAACATTTTATAAAAATATCATTAATTCACCATAACCTAATATAAATTTTATGAATTCAAAAATGAAGTCTATTTTATTAAAATAATTTTATAAATATGAGATATTTAATTTTTAAGTAAAATCACTATTTACCTGAAAAATTACTAATACTTAATTAATAATTTTTGAAACTGTTATTTACTTATGATATCATATTATATTAACATTAAAGGATGCCTAAATTATATTTATACTTAATTAATTTAGGTGACTGTTCTATTGGTCATATTACTATTCATTAGGGTAATATTACTATTCATAATTTACTATTCACCAAAAATTAATTGAGCTTATCAGACTCTAAATTTCTTACTGGTCACAACTGTATATGTCCATTTTTGGAAATAATTTCACATTATTAATTATTTAAAGTGTAAAAATATTTTTAAATACTATTTATTTTAATATTCATCAATAATACGAAACTTCTTGGAACAAAAATCTAAAAAATCATCCTATATTTATTTTTAAATTTAAAATTCTAAAATGATGGTTATTTTACCATAATAAAAAGTTTATTTATACAAAAGGATTACACAAAGTAACTAAGGAAATGTTACATAGCCCCTTATAAAACTTGTAGAGGACCTAAGCATAAGGTGTGAAATGGTGACAAAATCTTGGGGCAGCTCAAACAACATTACCCGAGTGGTGATTTCTATCAGCTTTAACTTCTCCCACAAGTGATTACGTTCAATCTTAACATGTTGATGCTCAGCTTGGGCTTGCTCTAGAGAAAATCCCAGTGATGCTACCTCCTTCCCAATATCTAATATATGGTCTTCATATGGACCGAGTCTACTGGATGAGGCCATCGACTCTTCTTTCTGTGTTAATTAACCATGGTCATTTGTATTTATAATAAATAATCATAACATTAAGAGTTTAGTTTCCAATGGTCATATGAACCAGGAGTCATAATTAACCAATTATTATTTAAAAGTTGAAACCCAAAGGCCTCATTCCAATTATACTCACTTCATTAATAAAAGTATTTAGTTTTGTTGATTAAAAAATAAAATAACACAAAAATTCAGGGAAAAAATATTATTCAAAAATTCGGGTGATTATATTCTTCCCCCCTTAGGAAATTTCTTCCCTGAAATTTCAACTCATAGCCTCATAAAATAAAAGGCATGTGTACTTTGGCCTCATATACTCCTTTGGTTCCCATGTGGCTTCTTCATATTTGTGGTTCCTCCAAAACACTTTAAAAAAGTGGGTAGTCTTGTTTTGGAGAACCTTATCTGTATGATTCAAGATCTCCACCAAATGCTCCTCATTAGAGAGGTCATGTTCCAGTTGTACCACCTCGGGATTTAGTACATGTGAAGGGTCAACTATGTACTTCCTTAAGAGGGATACATGGAAGAAATCATGAACTTCTGCTAAATTTGGAGGAAGTGCAAGCCGATAGGCCAATGCTCCAACGTGATCAAAGATTTCATAGGGGCCAAGGTACCTAGGGATAAGCTTCCCTTTCTTCCCAAAACTCATTAATATCTTACAAGTTAAAATTTGAAGAAATAATTTTTCACTAACATCAAAATCCAAGTCCTTTCGATAGATGCCGACATAGCTCTTTTGCTGACTCTGAGAAGCCTTAATTTGTTGTTGGATGACATGAACCTTTTCTATTATCTCTTTCACAATATCTATCCCAAGAATATTTCTTTCACCAGATTCATCCCAACAAGTAGGAGTTCTACATCACTTCCCATATAGAGCTTCATAGGGTTCCATTTGAATTCTCTAGTGGAAACTATTGTTGTAAGAGAACTCAACTAATGAGAAATGTTGATTCTATCCACATTTAAATTCCATTGATCATGTTATCATCATGTCCTCAAATGTTTGAATAGTCCTTTTAGATTGGCCATCAGTTTGGGGGTGATAGGCCATACTGAAATTCAATTCAGTACTCAGATCATGTTGAAGATTTCTCAAGAATTTTGTTGGTAACCTTGGATCACAATCAGATATGATAGAAAGTGGAACTCCATGCAGCCTTACCACTTCCTTCATGTAAATCTTGACTAGCTGATCAAGAGAGAAATATTCCCAAATAGAGATAAAATGGGTAGTCTTGGTGATATGGTCCACTATAACCCATATCTAATTGTTTCCATTGGAAGTTCTTGAGAGACTAGTGACAAAGTCCATAGTGATATTGTCCTACTCCCATGGTGGTACAGGTAGTGGTTGTAATACCCCTTTAGGAATTTTTTTCTCTTCCTTCACTTTCTGACATACCAGACACCTTTTAGTGTAGTCAACAATCTTCTTTTTCATATTATCTCACCAATAATGATCACGAAGGTCCCTATACATTTTTTGTGCTTCTAGGATGTATAGAGAAAGTAGAGCTATGAGCTTCATCCATCATCTCCTTCTTATTTTTTGGAATAGATGGAAACATAGTCTTGTAAAAAATCTAAGTACACCTTATTTCTCAATATTTTACTCTGGAAACTTTCCATCCTTCACAACCTCAAACTTATTCTATAGAAAAGTATATTCTTTCAGATCTTTCTTAATCTTCTTTAGCAATGACAGTTGAGAAATCATTTGGGATAGGGTTAATGATGTCCCTTACCTTACAATTCCCATTTATAGTTTCACTAGGTCTTTTATCAAGGGATATCTTTGAATCCCCATGAAAGGCTATGTCATGTGTGCTTTCAAATGATATGTGATTTCTGAGTACTTAGGTACAACAGAGTGGCTGACCAAGGTCATCTCTCTAAGGAGGAAGTAAATTTAACAACATATTAAAGGTATTTTGAAAATAAAATAAAAGGAAATAAGAAAAATAATTAAAAATATGTTTTTTTATTATTTATAAATCTATATGATGTTTTCTAGAAGAAGATTTTATTTTTTTGTTTTTTATTGTTGAAATGAAGTTCGATTAAAATGACACAACATGAAGATATTTTTTAGAAAATATTTTAAAAAGTGTAATCAATCTATCTCTACCTATTCACTAAATTATTTATCATTATAATTTAAATTAACATCCACATAATTATTATCCCCTAATTCATTAACCCTATAACCCTACGGGAGTTAGCTTAACCACAAAGATAAAATTACTTAAACTCTTGTCTAGCTTCAGAACATGAAATCGCAACACCTTGCTTTGATTGATGTTCTTATGTTATATTATGGTAAGTGGTTAATTAGAGAATATATAAACTCTATTAATGAGGATTAATTTATTTTAGGTATTATATTTTAACTCTACAAATTTATCCCCTGTGGTCTTGTATTATCGATTAAGATCGCGCTCTCACAATTCACACAATTACCAACCTCGTGTGTTTTGTGTTAATTATTCAATTTCTTGCTTAGTTTCATTTAAATTAAAAAATCAATTCACTGATTATATTAATTGAATTAATTTATCTTATTTATTCAATATAAATGAATGAATAAGGTTAGAGGTAGATCAATTACTAAAAAAACTACTCTTCCATGGGCGGTGTAGTCATCATATAAACGTTTTGCATTTGTAAAGGTTTAGAGAGGGTAGAACCCAATCTTGTATCTACTCTTGAATTACAACACAAAGAGGAAGAATAATGAGTAAGATAAATTAACAAAACATATGAAAAAAATAATAAATTAACAAATAACTAAAGAGTTTACTACGAAAACAAAAGTATTAAAACACGAAGAAGAAGAAGAAGAAGAAGGAGAATAAGAAGAAGGATTCGTCAAAGGGATCCTTGCTTCAAGAGCTACCCTTATTGAAATGGTTGGAGAATTGGAATGTATCCACTTTTCCTCTTCCCTAAACTTCCAAATTCACGTCCTAACCCCTTCAAATGATAAAAATACCAATTTATTGAGTGGTGGGGAGGCTAGGTTCCAAGTGTTTTCAAGTGTGAATGGGGAATCTCGGCCAAATATTCTAAGCCAAATTAAACCGCCCATTTCAACAACAAAACACGTGAATAAGATGTCCTTACAGAAGGATGATTTTTGATACAATTAGTTCTAGATATCCCCTAAAATTTTGGGCCTAATCCAAGCATGGATGAAGAAGTTATATCCCAAATATAGAACTCATTTCCAATCTAGTGAGTCCAGCCCAACTTTGAATTCATGACCCATTTTCACCAACCAAATGCATAATTTAGCTCCAATATCCAAAATGAAAGTTGTATCCCATTAATTCTGGAAAATATTTAAAAAAATTTAACTTCAAATAATACATATCAAAAATATTTATTCTTGAAATTCTACAGTAAATTTTAAAGGGTAAAACTAGAATTTTCATCGAATTTTCAAATGAATGATCTAATCCCAAATATTTCATAAATGAACACATTTACCAAAATTTTTGGAAATTATATCATTTATTATAAATAAATATTCAATAAATTTTTTTTTATAAACTCCCCCACACTTAACCTTTTTCACTCTTGGGAAAAACCTAATTTAATGTATTCCGAAAAATTTTGACAAGCAAACATCAATATCAAATCAAAACAAATTCTAAAATGCATATCCTTGAGATCCAAAAATGCCAAAATAAGAAAAAAAATATCATGCCTCATAAAACATCATTATTTCAAGCTCTCCATTTATATCATTCAATATATTTCCACTTCATTTATCCTCCCATGCACGAAACACTGACATCACTTGAATTTTCTCTTATCACACAAATGTTAAATTTTTAGCAATGTCTTTCTCATACAAAATCATACAAGGGTCACCATAGTCTTGATTAATTCCTACATCACCACCTGATGTGACTCAAATAAATATGTTTATCATGAGGACTTTTTAGGGTTGTTCTGTGGCTTTCTGTTGGTAGGATTTAGATGTGAAAAATTCTAAGGCTGAATGAGGGGAGCTTGAATCTTTTTGAAGAAAAATTGCATTAATCTAATTTCCACTTAAATATGGTCTCCTCCACAATCCCCATATCATAAATTAATATTCATAATCATTAAAAATAAAGTAATTTTCACACCATTCAACATTTTAGCAGTAAAAATGTCAATCTTCTGAAACATGATTTTCTTGAAAGCTTCAGATAGGAACAACATTCTACCTCTATTAGAAGCTCCAAAAAGTCACAACTTCACTTATCATGAAAGGTCCAAAAAGGAACATCTTTCAATATAATAATTTCCTTTATCAGCTGAAAAATATCTTTGTAATTAAATTTTCCACCCAAAGTATCACAGAATGTGGTAGCACAACACAAGACAACTTCCCCCACACTTATAGGAAACTAGATTATCCAATTTTACTTCAAGAGTTGGTTGGATAGGGAAAATTGTCTTGTAATGTGGAAAACCTAATAGACTGTTATTGAATTATAAGGGATACAAGGATTAAATTTTCAAGGTAATCCATTATAAAAATGATTCTTATTAAATAGGGGATTTAATACCAACAAAATTCCTCAATCATTTAAAACATTATTACCCCAAACCCTCAAGTTTTTATAGGAATAAATCAAATTCTGGTTAAATCAATCTTGGTTTGAGTCTCTCAAGAAGTGAGGTAAATTTAAAGAATATTAAAATAATGGTTCAGAAACCTCACATGAAAGTGATTTCAAATATAAATACAGTGAGATGTGGCATGTGATTCAAAATTCAGAGTACTTTTCATGAAATTACTAAAGAGTTAAACTTGAAACAAAGTCATTTTCAGCATTCATTTAAGCTCAGTTTCATGGGATAAACTATTTCACTTATTGATATGGATTTAAAAATAGTTATGACAATCATTTTAGCTCAAAAGTTTAAAAAAAACACAAAAAAATTGATAAATAAACACACAAAATTTTAAAAACACTCATTTTTTTAAAAAATCACTGAAAAATCGGAAAACAATTGAAATTACTAAAATAAAAGTTTCCCTTCCCCACACTTAAAATATTGAATTGTCCTCAATGTAAACTCATGATATGATATATGTACATGAAATTTATAATTTTAAATAAGACAAATAATAAAAAAGTGAAATGGTTTGGAACAGCCTGATATGCTCAAGTGATGATGGGGTCATGCAGTGTGATGAAATCCACTACATCAGTAGGAAGTCCCTCAATATATTTCTCCAAAAATTTTTCATTGACTATAAAGCTCCTTCCTATGTCCTCTTGTGTGATCTCCACTGCACCATAAGGAAAAAAAGTAGTCAGAATATAAGGACCTAACCATCTAGAACGCAACTTACCAGGCATCTACTTCATTTGTAAACTATAGAGAAGGACTTTCTCTACAAAATGAAACTCCCTTTTTTGGATCATTCTATAATGATTTTCTTTTGATCTTTCCTTATAGATCCTTGAGTTATCAGATGAAGACAATCAAATCTCCTAAATATCTTGACTTTTCAACTTCCTTTGGATTCTATCTTGGGCCAAATTCATGTTGCATTTTTTATAGCCCAATAAGCCCGATGCTCAACTTCCACGGGGAGATGACACACTTTCCCAAAAACAGTCCAAAATGGGGACATAATAGTGGGTGTCTTTTATGTTGTCCTATAATCCCAAATCACATCATCCAAGTTCTTGCTCCAATCATTCCTATTTGGTTGCATGGTTTTCTCCAAAATTTATTTCAACTATCTATTTGAAATCTCATCCTGGCCATTTGTTTGAGGGTGGTATGGTGTTGATGTTTTGTGGGTCACCCCATAATTCCGATGGAGGGAAGACAAATTTCGATTGCAGAAGCGTGTCCCTTGGTCATTGAAGATTGCCTTTGGTACTCCAAACCTACAAAAAATTAGTGTCTTGACAAAGTACACTACAACATGAGAATCATCAGTCCTGGTGAACTTAAACTCCACCCATTTAATCACATAATAAAAAACAACCAAAATATAAAAAAACCAAAGGATAGGGAAAATGACCCATAAAATCAGTGTCCCATACATAAAAAATTTCATAGAATAATATGGGTTGTAGGGGAATCTCATGACTCCTAGAAATGTTCTCAGTGTGTTGGTAAGGATAGCATGACTTAAAAAACACATGGGCATCATTGAATAAGCTAGGACAATATAATCCAGAGTCCAAAACATTCCTAGATATCCATTGGGATCCAAAGTTTCCACCACAAGCAAGTGTGTGACAAAAATGTAAAATAAAATCCAACTCATGATCAGGAACACAACTCTTAATTACTTGGTCACTACACATGTTCCATAGGTATAGATCATCCCAAACATAAAATCTTTACCCACTCATTAACTTTTTGACTTGATGTTTCTTTAAATTTGCAGGGATTTCAGAGGCTACAAGGTAGTTAACTAAATCATCATATCAAGGATGTATACCTGAGATAGAATAAAGTTTCTCATCAAGGAAAGTGTCCTAAAGTGGTACCTGGTCCAAGGTGGCATCCTCTAGTGTATGAGTAAGAATACTCATGTGGTCCACCACAACATTTTATAACTGATTATTGTCCATTATCTCAATATCAAATTCTTGAAGAAGAATCATCCATCAGATAACTCTGGGCTTTGCGTCTAGCTTCTTCAAGAGGTACCTCAGAGCTACATGGTCTGAAAAAACAACTACTTTAGAGCCCAATAAATATGAACATGATTTATCTAAAGCGAATATGAAAGAAAGAAACTGCTTTTCCATGTTTGTGTAGTTTGATTAGGCTGAATCCAGTGTCCTCGACGCATAGGCAATCACATGTGAACGTCCTTAAACTCTCTAAGATAGGTCAACTCCAACTGTGAAGTTAGAGGCATCACACATAAGCTCAAAAGGAATCTCCCACCATGGGGGATGTATTATTGGATGAGTGGTCATAAAATTATTTATCTCATCAAAGGAATTCCTACAAGAATCATGGAACACAAAATCAGAATCCTTTTGAAGTAATCATGACATAGGAAGAGTACTCTTAATAAATTTTTTGATGAAGCACTGATAACATCCTACTTTCCCTAGTAAAGATCTTACATCACACATGCATAAAGGATATGGTAAGGATGAAATAATTTATAACTTAGATCAATCAACCTCTATCTTATGTTTTGACACTACATAACCTAAGAAAATGCCATTCTCCTCCATGAAATGGAACTTTTCAATGTTCAAGACTAGATTATTCTCAATAAAATGATTCACCACCTTTCCCAAACTACTTAGAAATTAATCTAATGGGGATCCATACACTATAAAATCATCCATAAATACCTCTATGTAGGTCTCAAAAAAATTAGAAAAAATACTCACCATACATCTCTAGAAGGTACTTGGGGCATTCCAAAGTCCAAATGGCATCCTCCAGTAGAAAAATGTGCTAAAGGGACTGGTGAATGTAGTCTTCTTCTGATCCTCAAGAGCTAAAATAACCTAAAAATATCCATAAAATCCATCCAAGAAACAATATTGTATCTTACCAACTAGTCTCTCAAGCATTTGATCAATAAATGGGAGGGGTAAATGGTCTTTCTGAGTTGATTGATTTAATTTCTTATAATCAATACACACACACCAAAAGTTTTTCACCCTCATTTGAACTAACTCAACTTTCTCATTTTTAACAATAGTAACACCACTTTTCTTAGGCACAACCTGAATAGGACTCACCCACTGGGAATCTGAAATGTGATAGATTATACTTGCCTCAATCAATTTTTCAACCTCTTTTTTAACAACATAAAAAAGTGTTGGATTGAGTCTCCTTTGTGGATGCCTAACTGTTTTATCCCCATCCTTCAAAAGAATCCTATGCATGAAAATGCAGGGGCTAATAAATGATATGTCATCCAAGGTCCACTTAACTGCCTTAATGTTCTCCCTAAAAATATTCCAAAGTATCTCTTCATGTTAAAATGATAGATTTTTAGAAATGATAATATATAATTTCTTACCACTCAATAAGTATGATTATTTGAGATTTGGTGTCAATGACTTGAGTTCAAATGTAGGGGGTGATGTATGGATGGAGAAATTTAAGGAACTAAAATATGTGAATAATGAACATCATTATCAAAATATACATCATCAAAATCAGAGAATAAAGCATCATATCCACCAGCATACTCAATATCCATGTCATAATCAGAGTTCACATGATCCAAATCAGAATATGAATCCATTTCAAAATAAAATCTAAGAGAGTGTTATGAATTAGAAATAGATGTGGAAATACTCTTTGACATTAAACTATAACCATTAATCATAATCTCCCTAATCATATAACAGCCAAATTCTATGGGATTTTTATTTGGTGGTACAAAATGGGAGATAACAAATGCAGAATGGTCCTATAAGGGGTACTTCTTGGATTCTATAACATTAAATATCACAACTTCATCTCCAACTTACATAGAAAGTGTAACCTCATTGACATTTATGATGGTTTTTGCAGTTTTGAGGAAGGGTCTACCTTAGATAATGAAATCATGGGAACTTACCTGATCATCCTCCATGTTAAGCACATAGAAATCTAATGGAAAGATCATGTCTCTTACCCAAACAAGTACATACTCAAGTAATCATACTGGATATGTTGTATCTCTATTCTCCAATTACACCACTACTCTTGTGGGATTCAACTCACCAACTTGTAAAGATGAAAAAATAGAGTGAGACATTACATTTATGGAATCTCCTAAATCAAATAAAGCATCAAAAAAGTGTAACTCCTCTATGGTGCATGGGATAGTGAATGTCCCCAAATCCTTACACTTTGTTGGAATTGCTAGAGTTGGTGCAATGAGTGTTGAAACATTCCTTCTGATATTTTTCCTCTCATTTACTTTGATCCCTCTTTGATTGGTACAAAGTTATTTTAAGAATTATTCAAACCTTGGGATTTTCTTGATGGATTCATGTAGAGGGATGTTGATCTCCACACGCTTGAATTTGTCCAAAAACTATTTCTTACATTGCCTCCTCAGCCATATTATTGGTTTGTACAACCCTATTTGGAAAGGTAAGGGTTTTAGGAGGAACATCATCAATATTTTTCTTACCTTCATCTTTCTCCTTGGGTTTCTCAACAGTTGGTGTGGAATGAGGGTTTTCTGGAGTTGAGGTGAATCTTAGTGGAATGGTAGGTATAGATGTATAATTCATTTCCTTCCAACTTCTCAATGTGATGTTACTAAAATTACCCTTGTAATTTGGTGTAGGTTTGTAAGGTATATATCCAGAATTCTTACTTACCAATTCATGGAGGGCATTGGAAATCTGGCTCATTTGAGTCTTCAACTCCCTCAGATCCGAACCTTGACCCTTCAACTCATTTTGTTGATTAAGAAAAATTTGTTTCAAAAGATCATCAATTATAGAATGTAACTTTTGTTTATAATTTCCTTGTTGTTTACTTGTTGATTCTTGAGCTTCAAATCACCTTTGGGGTTGTTGGAAACCCTATTGGTAAGGTAGAGGCTGCTGGATGTTTTGTTGAAAAGGGGGACTTTTTTGTTTTCCAGAGACATACCTCATGTCTAATTAATACTTCCACCCTTGGTTTTATGTTGGAGAAAATTAATAAAACTTCCTTTGGGGATATGGTTGTTGTTGCTGCTAATATGGTGTCTCAGGAAACACCATTGCAAAATATTCTGTTTCTTGTTGTTGGGGGAAACAGTCAGTTGGGTGGTCTGTTTCAGTGCAAATTCCACATGGCCTTGTAGGAGGGGGTGTGATGTCTTTTGATCCAATGAAATATGCCTCTCCATAGTGGTAAATTATTTGAACTTAGTATCAATTAAATGTCTTTAAAGATAAAAAGTACTTACCTAATTTACTCCTCTGACATGTAGTGTATCTCGATCACTAAATTATTGGGAGTTTTGGGCCATTTTGTCAATAAATTCATGTGAAACTATTGATGTCTTGTCCATTAATGCTTCTCCAGCTGCAACATCCACCATGCTCCTCTCCATAGGTGTGATTCCTTCAAAGAAGTATTGGATGATGAGTTGCTCAATGATTTGGTGATGTGGGAAGCCTACACACAACTTCTTGAATCACTCGAAGTACTCATACATTGACTCCCCACGTGCTTGATTGATCCCAAAGATCTCTTTACGAATGGAAGTGGTCATTGATGAAGGAAATAATCTATAAAATAAAAGAGGTTTCAAATCGTTCCAACAAGTTACATCTTCAGGTTGTAAATAATACATCCAATCCTTTGTAGCCGCATCAAATGAGAATGGGAATGCTCTTAGTTTGATTTGATCATCAGAAACTTTTCTTCATTTTAAGGTTGAGCATAAAAAATTAAATTTATTAAGGTGTTTATTGGGTTCATCAACAAAGAGGCCATGAAATTTTGAAAGAATGTGAATTAATCTAGATTTCAGTTCAAATTCCAATTCGAGATTTGGGTATGTAGTACGATTTGGTTGATAGTTAATATCAGGTGAAACCAATTCTCGAATGGTTCTATTAAGTTCATTTCCATTATTTTCATCCATTGGTTCTTGTTTAAGGTTGGACATAGAAGTGTTTCAAATTTCAATGTTCTTTGAGTGGAAGAATTCTCTAACTGGTTGAATGTTGAAACTTTTCATAGACTGAGAATGTATGATTTAAGCCCAAAGGCTATGTTTAATCTCAAGGTCAAGATATAAAGGATCCTCAAGATTAGTTAGTTTCATAAATCAAATGAAAATTAAAAGAAGGAAAGTGGACCATAGTAATATAAACATTAGAATTTTGAGTTGATGGTCCAAAAAAAGAAGAATAAAATAAAAGAAAAAGAAAAAATTCAAATGGGGTAAAGAAGGAATAAAGAAGAGAAGAAGAGAATAAAATGTAAAATAAAATAAATACCTCTGATTGGTTGAAATAATTAATTTACTCCTCATAAATGACACCAATTTGAAAGGCACTGTTGTGGGCGCCTTCAAATGACATGTGATTTTTGAGTACTTAGGTATAGCAGAGTTGCTGACCAAGGCTGTCTCTTAAAGAAGAAGTAAATTTAACAACATATTAAAGGTATTTTTAAAATAAAATAGAAATAAATAAGAACACTATTTAAAAGGATGGGTTTTTTTATCGTTTATAAATCTAGAATAAGTTTTATGCATGAAGATTGCTTTTTTTGTTTTTATTTTCGGAATGAAGTTTGATTAAAATGACACAACATGAAGATGTTTTTTAGAAAATATTTTAAAAGGCGTAATCGATCTAACTCTACCTCTTCAAAAAATTATTTATCATTATCATTTAAATTAACATCCAATTAATTATAATCCCATTATTTTTTAACCCTTGAACCTGATATGAGTTAACATAACCACAAAGATGAAATTACTTAAACCCTAGGACAACTTCAGAACATGTAATCGCAACACCGAGCTTTGATTGATGTTATTAGGTTATCTTATGGTCAATGGTTAATTAGAGAACATATCCACTCTGAAAATGAGGATTAATTATGTTCATGGATTATATTTTAACTCTAACAATTTATCCCGTGTGGTCTAGTATTACCGATTAAGATCACACTCTCACAATTCACACAATTCCCGACCTTGCGTGTTTTGTGTTAATTGTTCAATTGCTTTCTTAGATTAATTTAAATTTAAAACTCAATTCATAGATCATATTAAATTAATTACATTAGCTCATTGATTCAAAATAAATGAATGAACAAGGTTAGAGATAGACCAATTACTAAAAAGAACTACTCTTCCATGGGCGGTGTAGTCATTGTAGAAACGTTTTTCATTTTCAAAAGTTTAGAGAGGGTAAAACCCAATATCGTTTCTACTCTTGAATTACAGCCCAAAGAGGAAGAATAATGAGGAAGAGAAACTAAACAAACAGAGTAAAATAGAAGAAATTAAAGAAGAACTAAAGAGTTTATTACGCAAACAAATGTATTACAACACGAAGAAGAACAAGAAGAATAAGGGTTCATCGAAGGGATCCTTGCTTCAAGAGCTACCCTTATTGAAATGGTTGGATAATTTGAGTGGATCCACTTATTCTCTACCCTCCATAGTCCAATGCATGTTCCAACCCCTCCAAATGATAAAAACACCAATTTATAGAGTGGTAGGGAGGCTAGGTTCAAAGTGGTTTCAAATGTGAATGGGGAACCTTGGACAAATATTTTAAGCCAAATTGCACCACCCATTTGTCCATGGAAATGCGCGAATCAGATGTCCATCCCTAATGATTATTTGTGAAAAAAAAAGTTTTCGAGATCCTCTAAAAAGTTGGGTTTAATCCAACCACGAATGAAAAAGTTATTTCCCAAATACAGAACCGATGTCTAGTCTGGAGAGTCTAGACCAACTTTGATTTCATGGCCCATTTTCACCAACCCAATTCATGATTTAGCTCCAATATCCTAAATGAAAGTTGTAGCAAATTAAGTTAGGAACATATTTAAAAAAAATTAAGTTCATATAATATATATCAAAATATTTTTGTCTGAAATGCTACAATGAATTTTAATGGGTAAAACTGATATTTTCATCAAATTTTATAATGAATGATCTAATCCGAAATATTTTATAAATTAAGAAATTTTGTAACACCCTAGTATTTCATAATAAATTATCCCTTTAAAGTAATTTAATAGCTTGTTCCACATGTAACACCGAGTTCGAGCACACCATGACTTACCAAACTAGCTGTTTAAAAAGAGGTTATGAATATTATTAACTACATATTGAATTATATATAATACATATAATTTTAACATTCATATTATCTGTTTTTCGACATAATATAAGGACAAATTCAAATTTTTAGATAAAAGATGTATTTTTCAAAAAATGCAGTTTTTCAACTTTTACTAGATAACCCCTTCTAATATTTGAAAATTTTTATATTCAATTTAATTAAATTAAATTATTATTTAGAAGGACATAAAAATTTAGTTTTGAAAAAAAAATTAGTACTTTTTTGATAACTTTCACATTTTTTTTGAATAGTGAAAAATACTAAATTTTAATTAAAAACAACTTTTTTAACCAAAATAATTTATAGTGTTAAATTATAAATTTTAGTGGTTTTAATCTATCATTAGATTATATTTTTATAATTTAATACAATTTAGGTTACTGGATGTAATTTCACATTTAAATTGTATATAAACACATGTCAATTTTTTGATAGTTTTTACTTCTTAAAAACCCGCTTTCTGGTTTTGACAACAAAAATTATTTTTCAATTAATTAATACAAATTATATGTTTTTAATTTGGTAAAATTGACATCATTTTTTAATTTTGAATATCAAAATTATCTTTGGGTGAATTTTTGGTACTTTTTTGAAAACATTCAATTTTTGACGAATAGTGAAAAACACCGCGTTGTAGATAAAAACCAAAATTTTCATTTAAATAAGTATTTTTAATTAAAAATTTATCTTAAAATCAAAACAGATACACAATACATATATTAGTCTCATTTAATTCATTTTAGTCATTTTATTATAAGATTAGATATATTAAAGTTTATTGAACCATTTTAACGTCTTTTTACCCAACTTATAGGCACACTTGCAAATTTGCATAAAATGTAATTTTACTGCTTCTATGAATTGAATTTAAAAAATCTGAGAGTCATAGTTGACATTAGTAAGTAAAATTTGGGTCAATAGGATGAAAACAATTTTTTTGAATAGTAACTTTTGAATTTTATTTACCACGGTAAAAAGTAAATAAGGTAATTAAAGGTAAAAATAATATTAAAATTACCCGAAAACATGTCCTAATTATATTGGATAAAATTATTTATAAAAAAATTAACCTTAGGACAAAAATAATATCCTTTTAATTCATTTGGGTTAGATTAGGACATTTATTATATTTTATTTAAAGAAGACTTAAAAGAGTTAAATTCAATATTTATTAACTAAACCATTTTTAATATAGAGTTATACATAAGATAAATTCGACTATAAATATTAATTATAAATATAAAAATATTTCATACATCATGGTATTTTATTTATAATATTTATACATTTAATAATTAAATTTATTTATGACACAATGATGATGCAGTAATTACCTTATTAATAAAAGATTAAAATAATTGATATTATAAATATCAAAATAAATGTAAATTGAGACTTTTTATTCCATCCATGAATTTTATAAGTGAATATGACATGTTAGTGATGATTCATTGTATTTTTCTCGAAGTCATAAGGTCTTTATGACTTTATGAAAAATGAATTACTAAATAGTTTCAAAATTTACATAAATGAGTTTTTAATAAAAATACTATTTTATTAAATAATATAAATATACTAAAAATATATAGTTCAGACAAATTACTTATAAAAGGTTAGATATGTAATTAATGAACCACTGGAGGTTCTATTGGCATTTTATAGTAAGTTTATTAACCATGTAATATAAAAATACAAGAAGACATGGTAAATGTTAAACTATTTAATGAAGAGTTAAAACTAAAAGATACGGTTAATATGGGGACCTAAACTTGTATAAAACCTATTGGTTGAGAGTATTTATACCCATCCCCACCTTATACTAGAAATAAATCCATTTTAAGATATTATAAACATAAAATGATTTTATAATAAATTAATATTTCCAAATTTTCCAAAAGTGCCCCTCACCTCCCTTATAAAAGGGTACTTCCCCTTCTCTTATATTCACACCTACAAAGCCATTTTTATCAGACAAAACCTAATCAAATCTCCACAAAAATACCCTCACTTCAACATAGATGTCTTAATTTGATCATAAATACAACCTAAGGAGCTTTTTGTTCAAATCAAAAGAAAGAACCTGAAGAAGAGGTAATTATTTCATCACCTCATTCAAAGTTCTTTTCTTCTTCCACTTCCTCTTTATTTGTTGTTTACATAACAAAATAATAAATCAAGTACCTTATATATGATGATATGTTATTATAAATATGGTAAAACCATATTCATTATTCTATTCATCCTATGAATGACAAAGTCACCATATGTGCGTACGTACGGCTTACCGTCTCCACGTCGTGGTGTAGTTTGTTATTCAACACTTCATTATTTGGATGGGTATAATAATGAGTATAATTGATGTAAATAATAAATATAACATGTTAATTATTATGTATAAATAATATACCATCTAATTACATATTATTTCACCATCAATAGAATGATATCGTCGCACATGTGTATGTACGACTTACCTTCTCCATGGCGCGATGAGATTCATTTCCACGTTCACCATTCAATGATGATTATAAAAATATATATTATTAATAAGTTTGTAATATATGACATAATAATGCTACTGGAAATATATATATATATATATATATGTGTGTGTGTGTGTGTGTGTTTACATATATCTCATTCACTTACTTTCATTCAATACGATATGAAAATGGAAACAACGTTTATGCGTACATACGGCCTACCATCTCCATAAACGGTGTTTCCCAAATTCAAAAATCTATCTATTATAAATGTTTATATTCTGAATATATATATATATATATCATGTTTTATATTCTGTAAGTATGTAAATAATTATCTAAGTGATACGATCATGAATAACAAGTTAAAACACGTATGATAAAGAACATAATTATTATCCGAAATACAATTTAACATGGAAATTATTTTTAAATGGTTAGTATAATGTCATAAATGAATTATATAAGATACAATAAATATTAATATGGATCTGGTATAATTTAATAACATAATATGGTCATTATACATGAGGTTGAACGTATCCTCAACTAAAGGAAAGTACAAGGTAAGGGTTAATTCCTCAATCTTATTATTATATGAGATTGTTTATGTGTAAGTATTTAGTGGGACATATTTATTATCCATGTACATGTTTCATAAAAGGGATTTAAAAAGGATTCTTTTTAAGGTAATCTTTAACTAAAACATCATTTTAAAAGTTTTAAATATTTATTCTTATAAATCTCTCTCATTAATGTCCATGTTTTCAAAATTGTTTTAAGGATTTAATTATATAGACATGAATGTTTTAAAATGTTAATTCATATCAAAATTTTCAAAGTGTTATGAGACACTTTAATTTAAAAATATCTTTTAAATTACTTCATTTAAAAATATTTGACTTTTAAATGATTTCACAAAAAGGGATATTTTTCTCAAAGAGTTTTACTGATCATTTTCATCTATGTCAACATCCTTTACGGGATATTATTATAGATTGAGGTTGATTTATTATCTTCTATATTGTATTTAATGAGTTATGATTTGTTTTACTGTGGATGTGCGATTTTTATACCATTCATGGTTTATGGTTAAAGAATTGGCATTTTGTATGCTAGTTTTAATATAAATGTTTATGATATGTTTCAAAAATTACATATGAGGAATGCATTGGACTTAGTAAGTGATAGGTGGGGCCCGCAATAGCCCCTCGATGCATCGGTAGGTCTCATAAGACAAATTAGTGTCCAGGCACAAGGCCTTGACAAAATTTTTATTTGTAATCTTGTCACAAGGCCTTGACTATGTAGTTATGATGTCCAAAATTATTCATTCCCTCATTATGGAATTAGTTATTACATGTGATTATTAGACTAGTAGAATATCCATGTTCATATTTATATGGTAATGTTTGATTTCTTTTTTCCATATTATGTTAAAGATTATGTTTAAAAGGATGTTGTTTTTATTACAGATCTTTCCTTAAAAGTTTATAGCTTCTGCTAAATTATTTACCCTTACTGAGCATATGAGCTCACCCCTTTCTTATGTTTTGATTTCCAAGGATTCCAAGAAGTGTATTATGATTGATATGCAGGGTTATTATAGGAGAATAATGGCATTATCAAAGGATTATTTTTGATTTGTTTTATGTTTTAATGTTTAATGTAACATTCATGTATGTAATCTATTTTTAAAGACTACTAAACTGATCAGTCCTTTGGGACTTGATTCCTTGTAATCATGTCAATGTATTAAAATAATACACCAGCTCTAGGATTCTGGGGTCAAGGCGTTACACATTTACCACAATGTGAGGAAATTATATCTTTTATTATCAATAAAATATTCAATAATTTTTTTATCACCTCATAATGGACATAACAATAGGGTCTTTCCTACTTAATGCATCAGAAAATTTTTTCTCTCTTCCAAGATGATAATGACTTGAACAATTATAGTCTTTAGGAAGTTACAACCATCTCCTCTCTCTCTTGTTCAATTTCTTTTGTGTGAAAATATACTTCAAAATTTTATGTTTTACATATATATCACATTTGTCCCCATAAAGAAAGTGCCTCCATATCGTCTGAGAAAAAATGATTGCATCCAGCTCCAGATCATGCATAGGATAGTTCGGGTCATGAATTTTGAACTATCAAGATGAATAAGCAATCAGCTTTTCATTTTTCATGATAAATCACCCAATCCATTTCAAATATGAATTTCTAAAGATAAAAAATCCTTCTCCACTTGAGGGTAGAGTTAACATGGATTTAGTAGAAAATTTCTTCTTCAGCTCCTAGAAACTTTACTCATACTCCTTTTTCTGGATGAAATTGACCCCTTTTCTAGTAAACTTGGTTAATGGATTAGAAAGTTGTTAATTTTTTTCACAAACCTCATATAATATCCAAATAATCCAAGGATAATACAAATCTTAGTTATTGTTGTAGTCTAACACCACTCCTCTACAACCTTTTTCTTTGTAGGGTCAACTGTGATTCCTTAATTGGATAAAATGTTCCCCAAGAAAGAAACTTTATTTAACCAAAATTCACATTTGATGAACTTTCCAAAAAGCATATCCTTCCATAGAGTTTGGAAAATAACCCTTAGATTATCCTCATTCTCGTCATGACTTTTAGAATATATCAGAATATCATCAATAAAAACTACCAAAAAGTTATCAAGGTAGTTATTAAAGATGCTATTCATCAAATCCATAAAAATAAAAGGAGCATTAGTCAAGAAGAAGGGAACAAAAACAAACTCATAATGACCATATTTTGATTGGAAGGTAGTTTTTAGAATATAATCTTTCTTCACCTTCAATTGATGATAACTAGATCAAAGATCAATATTAGGGAAGAATTGAGCCCCACAAAGTTGGTCAAATAAGTCATCAATTCTTGGAAGAGGGTATTTTTTCTTCAGTGTGATCCCATTCAGTTCTCTATAATCAAGGTATAGACGCATTTATCTATCCTTATTCTTCACAAAGAGAATAGGTTCTCCCCAAGGAGACACACTCGGTCGGATAAACCCCTTCTCCGAAATATCTTGGTGTTGTTTTCTTAATTAATCCAACTCCACATTTTCCATCCTATATGGGGTCTTTGATATTAGATGATATCCAGGTATGAGTTCAATGGAGAACTCTACCTCTCTTTCTGGGGGAGTTTCAGGTAACTCCTCAGGAAAAATATCATTGTATTCCAAGATTATGGGGACATTTTATATTCTTATACTCTCATTTTAAACTTTTTCTTCACTGATAAACTCCATAAAGAAGGATGTAGGAGGTTCTTCTAGACAATGATCAGGTTGAGATATCTCTCCTTGGAAGATATTGGTAGGTTTTCCATGCAATACTACTGATATTTACTTACTTATACATTTGAGATTAGTATTATACTTTGAGATCCAATCCATCCCTAGTATAATGTTAAATTCCATCATGGGAATGAATACTAGATTTGTGATAATATTGTTCTCACTAAAGTAAATACTAGTGTTTTAAAATACTGTTGATGCATGAATAATCCCTTAAAGATTATTGAATGATAAATATACTTTTATAAGATAAGGAATTGATTCTATATTCTTTGAAAACTTGGAGGAAATAAAATAATGCATTGAACTAGAAACAAACAAAGTAATTACTAGCTTTGAAAGGAAAACAATAGTACCTACCACCACATCATTTGAAGCATCAATACCAGCTATCGTGATACCAAAAGAATGACCTTGATCCCTTTAAATTTAATAAGGTTGATGGTGATTCCCCTCAACTACCGTCAGATTTGGATAGTGATTGGAAATGTTCCCAAGCTGGAAACAACTGAAGCATTGGACTTCAGGTAGGGCCTGCACTATCTTCCCTTTGTCGTTAGTGTTGAGAAGTTAAGGCTTCACCTAACTATGAAAATTTCGTATGATATGGCCATATATTCAACGCTTTTATCTGTAACACCCCAACAATTTACAAATAGATTTAATATACAATGCATGAAACACTGAGTCTCTACAAAACAACAAATTTTATAATCTAGCCATTAAACACAACTTTGCCTCTACTATGTTTTTAATTTTGACAAACGTTCATCTAGATTTGCGATCAATAAGTAATTTAGAGTCTAATAAGAAAAAGTTAATTTTTGGTGAATAGAAACATACCCTTAAGAATAGTGACATACTCTTAGGAATTTTAATGAATATTATATCATACAAAAAAATAGTAACTTCACCCATGAATGTATAAATACAATTTAGACATCATAAATGCGAAAAATGATCATAGTATAAGTATTGGTATTTTGGTATGAAATAAATATTTTAATTAGTATTTTTTGATTAATTTAATAATTTAAAATGGAATTTTTTTTCCTAAAATGTAATCAATTTTTTTACTTTATTGTCTTATGGTTATAAGATAATTTTATGGAACCTTGATTAATTTCTCAAGGTGTTATAAAACGAATTATTGTTTTAAAGTTGGTTTTTTTGAATAAATTATGATTTTATTTAAAAATTAAATTAAAATTATTTAGAAAACTATTTTCCAAAAATGGATTTTATTTTTTAATTCTACACGCTGAAAAATGGTTGGGGTGAATTTTTGGGATTTTTCTAAAATACCTGAATTTTTTGTGAATAGTAAAAATACAGTTTTGAGTTTTCAAAATGTTTGATGACATCATAGTGATGTAATAATTAAAATAAAATTATGGTCAAAATTTTTATAGTAAAATATGATACGAGGTGTCCCAAGTGGCTAATACCATGGGAAAATACCCTGAGCAAGCCCATGGTTTTACAAAAACCACTAATGAGGCGTCCTTTTAAATTAACAAAAAACTCCCTCTCATTTACTATAATTACCCACTCATTCATTCGTTTTCATTCTTTAAAACCTCATCATCCTCGAATATATTGTATTTATACCTACATAGTAGTCCTCTAAAGGTATCTTCAAGCCCCCAAGGTCCCAACCTTAAAGTCTTAGGAGTTACCCTACAAGGTAAGAGAATTCTCAACTTCTCTTTTCCATTAAAGTTCTCTTTCATGTTTTATGTACTTATAGTTTTCATATCATGTTATTATTTACATATTATTATGTCCCTACAGTAATTTTTGACTATTTTATGAATGGGTGACCCTTTTACCCTCTCTTTTTAATGTTTTACATAACCATGTTGCATAACCGTTATGTTGTAGAATTTTTGTGAGGGATTTATCTATGTTTATTTTATTTTGAGTTCCTTTATTTTTATTTCCTATTATAATTTATTAAAAATGTTATTATGACTAAAATATATTAAATTTAATGTAATTTTTTCATGATAAAGTAATAATTCTTCATCATCTCTCCTTTCCCATTCTTTTATACTAAAAATGAAAACACCATCTGAGATGCGCTAATTTACCACATTCAAGGACGATGGGTTTTCAATATCTATTACCATATTCTGTTATGGTCATGAAACCATTATTATGGTTGAAAAAAACTATAATATATTCATTATGTCTCATATATGGTTCTGAAATCATTTTTTTACAGATGGTTTGGATTTATAAAGAAAAATGAGTTCATTGTGTTAAAAAACTCCAATTAACCCAAAAAGTTTTCATTAAATAATTTATATAATGATTCATATACACTCTAAGTAAGCAAATAAAATTTACAAATATTTAACCTTATGTATTATCAGTAATAATATATAACTTCAATTTTGGATAACCATCCTCATTTTACATGATTCACCATTAATGTATATAAGTATATCGATCATGAATAAAATGCTCTCAAACAATAAAATTGAACACATTAAACCCATCAAGAAGGCCATGGATGAACTTAATATGTCTATTATAAATCAATTAAATATATAATAGGTTCTTTAAATATTAATTTATGAATTTAATTTGACTTATCCAGGACACTAAGATCATGTGAAGAACACCAAGATACTTAAGATAAGGGTTTCTTCATCTCACTTCCATTTTTGTGGGAAAATCCATATTCACTACTATTACATGTGTATGGATTATGTATAATAACCATTTATGTTTCATATCATGAATATATTTAATTTTATGATATTTAATGTATAATTTTATGATTATTAATTTTGGTGAAAATGATTCGATCGATTACAATGTTGTAAGGGTTTTCCACCCGAACACCCATTTTCATTCAGGTTACTTTCATTATCAAATCACCTCAATGAAATTTTAATGTATTATAATGTACTCCTCATAAATTCTGTGTGAGTGTTTTATATAAGTACACAAACCAGTATACATCCTTATTTTATGGATAATTACACGTTTTAAAATGAATTTTCAAAATTGTTTTCGAAATACAAGATTGATTCAAAGGAACTTCTCAAATTCTTACCTATTTTAAAGGGCACTCTATAATAAATTTTTAGAAACCATTATATCTATAAAATCAATCATTTTATGTTGAAAATACTATCTTACTTATCTTCGGGTTTTATACAAATGATTTTCCAAAAGAACTCTTCTTTCCAAAGAAAAATAGATTTTTCTCACCTCACTTTAACTTTTATGAAGTATATGCCCTATTCACCACTTATTCCATGCACATGGTGTATGTACTGTCCTTTGGTATATCATATTAATATTCTCATTATTATCATGATATTCTAATGGATTATTATTTGAATGTTTCAAGGTGTTATGAGACACTTTGGAATGTTTAACGATTATTTACTCATGAATTTCTCAATGGTATCATTTAAATATATCTTTATTTATGTCAAAATCCTTTGATGAATCTTGTATTTCATATAGGATTATCTATTATGATATCATCTACAATATATTTTTGAAGGGTTTCTGATTTCTTTGACAGTTGATGTGCTATCTTGATACCATTCACCATATTATTCTGATTGGTTAGTGTTTATGATTATTGATTGGGGAAAGTCATTTACATTTCATATGCTAGATTAAATACGAATGTGTATGATGTTTATGTTTATCCCCATTTGTAATAGGAATTCATTGGAATAAGTAAGTGTCGAGTGAGGCCTACATTAGCCCCTCGGTGCATCGGTAGGTCTCATGAGACAAACTATGGTCTTGGCACGAGGCTTTGACAAAATGGATATTTATGGTCTTGGAACGAGGCCTTGATGGTACAATTATGATGTACCACATTATGAATTCCATCTTTATGAAAATAGTATTGATAGTTCATGTGGTTATTAGACTAGTATAATACCCGTGATTATGCTTTATTATAGAATTATTTATTCAACTCTTATTCTTGCCATAATGTGTTCAAGTTATCTATTTAAAGGCACGTCTTCTTAGTTATTCAACATGCCTAATTTTTATGTTTATGATATCTTCTGCTATATTTCTTACCCTTACCAAGCATCTGAGCTACCCCTTTCTTATGTTTCATTTTCTGAGTATATAAATAATTTTATTATGAATGACCTACAGGGAAAAACTTAGATTTGTGGATGTTTCCAATAAACCTTATATGTTGTATTTCTTTTAATGTTTTAATGTTGAACCTATGTGTGTATCTAGTTTTCCAAAAAAACTAAAGCACTTGGTCCTTAGGGATTTTATTCCTTGTAATCATGACAATGTATTAAAATAATGCATCGGATATGGGCTTCTGGGGATGGGGAATTATAGTTGGTATCAAAGGAAGTTTAATAGAATTCTTGGAAAATAGATTTAGGAAAAGTAGATTAGTGAACAAAACCCTGATATAGAATTTGGGTATAATAATATAAGGACATCCTAGAATTTTGGAAAGGAATAGATTATGTCATTTATGAAGAAAATAAATCCCTGTTTGGATAAGAACAAGTAGAGGTGGCTCTGGTATAGATGTTCCTAGGGGTAAAACTCGAAAAAAACGCTTTGAGTTAGAATTGAATGGGAACTGGTGCATGGAAATGATCCTTGCTGCACTTTTGGTTTGACACTCCTGGGGGATATCAATTGGTAAATTCATAAGATTCTTATAAACAATTATGAAGGATGTATGCCCCCAAAGTTACCAAAGTATATGGTTCTAGGATTTATGATGCATAAATTGTATGTGTTATACCATGTCTAGAGATATTAGAGTTCATAATTTGATGAGCTAATATATAATATGGAATTGATTATAAATTACGCCTAGTATAAGGAATGAGAAATTCACCAATGCATGAGATGCGAAGAGTAAGAAGGATCATATCTTTGATGTTCTTAATCCATTATTTCAAAGTAATATTTTCTCCCATGTATCCTCATCATATGAGGAAATAATACCATGTGTTGACAAGGTATGTAAAGACATCTCTAAGTCCCATGGATTTGAAGGGAAGCAAAATAATAAGAGGATAATAGGGAAAAACAAGGATAAAGGGAATAAGGGAAAGATTTATTTTCTCACATGTGATAATTGTGGATGTAAACACCTTGGTATATACTTTAGAGGAAAATGAGTTTGTTTCAAGTGTGGAGAAAAAGGATACCATGATCATAATTGCAAGACAAGGAAAGAATTTTCCTATATTCAATGCATCAAATGCAAGGATATGGGACACTATGTGAATCAATGTCCCAAGAGACAAAGGAATATACCCCAAATCATGATTTTAAATAATGATTATATTATGATGCTACCGTAGATGAAGTAGAATGATTAATATGCCTAGTCAAGAATCATGTCATTTGAATATTTTTTCAGTAATTTACTCATTGTAAGAATTAAGAGATATATAAGGATTGTACTACAGTACTATTTCATTAAGAATTTAATTTCATATGATGGATCATACAAAGGAAAAGTGTTCAGTAGAAAGAAAAAAAATTTAAGGGAAAAAACATGATTGAGGAAAAGATAACCCATAATATATATATATATATATATTATGTTGAGATAATGATGAATAAATGATTGATTTAGATAAGTACCGACTACCTTGGAACTGATTACTGACTTGTTGAGAAGTGGTATATGCTATCATCGATTGATTTTAAAGCACTTTTGGATTTAAGGAATATATCTAATAACATACATCTTACTTAAGGAATAAAGAAGAATGCATGTTTCCAATATGGGTTTTATATTAGTTCAAGTTATTACCATATTTCAAGAGGATACATGATGAAGTTATTCACATGTTTGTAATGTGAATTTTAGTGCTGCTTCTTGTGGATTAAGGGTTAATGATAAGTTCATCTTGGAAATTTAGATATCTTTTTAATAATGTGTTGAATAATTATATTTTGTAATTTTTGACCATTTATGAAATGGTTTATGTTGATCATTGTATGGGGTTTTAGAGTTTAATGTCAATACATGACGGTTTGATTATTCTTCCATGACCATGTTTTCCAATTAGAATGTGTTGTTTTTTTGAAACCGATACATTTCCCTTTCCTATTATTAATAGGTTATTTTAACCCTATTCTTGATGTGGGTTTCCCATAAGGGAATTTTCAAGTACCAAACATTAAATTTTGATGTTCAATTTCAAATTTCGAGGAAATTTTTTTATAGGGATGGGATAGTGTAACACCCTAAGAATTTACCAATAGATTTAATATATAATGCATGAAACACTGAGTCTATACAAAACAACACATTTTATAATCTAACCGTTAAACACAAATTTTCCTCTATTATGTTTGAATTTTGAAAAATGGCCATCTAGAGTTGTGATCAGTAAGTCATTTGAAGCATAATAAGAAAATGTTAATTTTTGGTGAATAGTAACATTCCCTTATGAATAGTGACATACCTTTATGAATAGTAATTAATATTAAATCGTACATAAAAATAGAAACTTCACCCATGAATTTATAAATACAATTTAGACATCTTAAAAGTGAAAAAAATGATCATAGTATAAGTATTGGTATTTTTTATGACATAAATATTTTAATTAAAATTTTATAATTAATTTAATAATTTAAAATGGAAATTTATTTTCATAAAATGTAATAAAAAATTGTTACTTTATTTTATTATTGTTATAAGATAATTTTATAGGACCTTGATTAATTTATCAAGGTGTTAAAAAATGAGTTATAATTTTAATGTTGTTTTTTTTGGAATAAATTATGATTTTATTTAAAAATTAAATTAAAAATATTTAGAAAGTTACTTTTCAAAAATTTATTTTCTTTTTGAATTATACACTTCCAAGAATTGTGTGGTTAATTTTTGGGATTTTTCTAAAATACTTGAATTTTTTATGAATAGTAAAAATATAGTTTTGAGTTTTCAGTATGTTTAATGACATCATAATGATGTAATAATTAAAATAAAATAATGTAAGAATTTTTTAAATTAAAATATTATATTATTTTTTCTAAGTAATGAGGTTTCCTTTTAAATTAATAAAAAATTCCCTCTCATTTACTAAAATTACCCACTCATTCCTACGTTTTATTTCATTACAAACTCATAATACTCAAAGATATATTATTTTTACCTCCCTATTAGTCCTACCAATGTGTCCTCAAGCCCCCATTGTCCCAACCTTCTTGTCTTCGGAGTTACTCTACAAGGTATGAGAATTATCAACTTTTCTTTTCCATTAATGTTCTCTTTTATGTGTTATGTATTTATAATTTTCATACCATGTTCTTATTTACATATTATTATGTCACTATACTAATTTATGAGTCTTTTATGAATGTTTCACTCCTGTACCCTCTCTTTTTAATGTTTTCTAAACCCATGTTACATAGCAGTTATGCTGCAGAATTATCGTGAGGGATTTCTCAACATGTCTTCTATTTTGAGTTCCTTTATTTTCCTTTCCTCTCCTAATTTCATAAAAATGTTGTGATTAATCCAATACATGTAATTTAATTTTTTCATGATGATTTAATAATTCTTCATCATCTCTTCTTTCCCATTCATTTATACTAAAAATGAAAACACCATCCGAGATGTGCTAATTTACCACATTCAAGGACGATGAGTTTTCAATTTCTATTACCATCTTCAATTACGGTCATGAAACCATTATCATGATTGAACCAGACTATAAAATATGTATTATTTATCATATATGATTCTATAAAATTTTTTACACATGTTTTTGATTTATAAATCAAAATGAGTTCGTTGTGTTCAAAAACCTCAAATTAACCCAAACGTTTTTAATTATATAATTTATATAATGATCCATCTTAAATCCATGTAAAAAAATAATATTTACAACCATTTAACCTTATGGATGTTCACTAATAACATATAAATTCTATTATGGATAACCATACTCATTTTACATGATTCTCCATTCATGTATATAAGTATACCGATCATGAAGAAAATGATCCCAATCAATAAAATTGAACCGCTTAAACCCCTCAATAATTCCATGAATGTACTTAATAAGTCTATAATAAATCAATTAAATAAATAAGTTGCTCTATAAATATTAATTACTTAATTTAATTTGGTTATCTAGGACACTAAGATCATGTGAAGAACACCAACAAACTTAAGGTAATGGTTTCTTCATCTCACTTCCATTTTTGTGAGATATTCGTATTCACTACTATTACTTGTGTATGGTGTATGTATAATTCCAATTGATGTTTCATATCATGAATCTACTTATTTTCATGATATTAATGGTATCATTTGATGATTATTAATTTTTGGTCATACGATTCAATTGATTATAATGTTGTACGAGGTTTCCACCTGAACCTACATTTTCATTCGCATTACTTTCATTGTCTAATTACCTTAATGAAATTATTTTGTATTATTATGTAACCCTAATAGATTATATTTGAGTTTTAAATATATGTAAAAAAACTAGAATAGTTCCTTATTTTAGGGATAGTTACATGTTTTAAAATGAACTTTCATTATTGTTTCCGAAATACAAGTCAAATTCAAAGGAACTTCTCAAATTCTTATCTATTTTCAATGGAAATCTATAATCTATTTTTGAAAAATATTATCTTTATAAAATCAATAATTTTATTATGAAAATATCATCTTACTTCACTTCTGGTTTTATAAAAATGATTTTCCAAAATAACACTTCTTTCCAAAGAAAAATAGTTTCTTCTCACCTCTCTTTATCTTTTATGAAGTATATACCTTGTTCACCACTTATTCCATGCATGTGGTGTATGTACTGCACTTTGGTATATTATATCAATATTTTACTTATTCTCATGATATTATATGGTATTTTTATTTGAATTTTTCATGGTGGTATGAGACACTTTGAAATGTTTAAGGATTATTTCCTCAAGAATTTCTCATTGGTATCATTTAAATGTATCTTTATTTATGTCAAAATCTTTTATTGAATCTTGTATATGTTTAAGGATTATTTCCTCAAGAATTTCTCATTGGTATCATTTAAATGTATCTTTATTTATGTCAAAATAATTTATTGAATGTTGTATTTCATAGAGTATTATGTATTATTATGTCATCTAAAATATGTTGTTGAAGGGTTTTTGATTAGTTTGACTGTGGACAAGCTATCTTGATACCATTCACCATATTATTCCGAATGGTTAGTGTTTATGATTAATGATTGGGGAAAGTTATTTATATTTCGTATGTCAGTTTCAATATGAATGTTTATGTTGTTTATATTTCTCTCCATTCATAAGAGGAATTAATTGGACTAATTAAGTGTTGGGTGGGTCCTGTTATAGCCCCTTGGTTCATCGGTAGGCCTCATGAGACGAACTATGGTCATGGCATGAGGGCTTGATAAAATAGATATTTATCATCTTGGCATGAGGACTTGATGATACAATTATGATGTCATGAATTATGAATTACCTATTTATGAAAATATTATTTATAGTTCATGTGGTTATTAGACTAGTAGAATACCCATGATTATTATTTATTATGGAATTATTTATTCAACTCCTATTCCTACCGTAATGTTTTCATGTTCTCTATTTAAAGTCATGTGTTCTTAATTATTCACCATGCCTAATGTTTATGTTTATGATAAATTTATCTTTATTGACTAACTTTACTTAGCATCAGAGTTCACCCCTTTCTTATGTTTCATTTTCTCAGGACATAAATAATTTTATTATGAATGACCTGTAGGGATAAAATTATATTTGTAGATGTTCCCAATAAACCTTATATGTTGTACTTCTTTTCAAGTTGTAATGTTGAACCTATGTATGTATCTATTTTTCCAAAAATACTAAACTACTTGGTCCTTTGGGATTTTATTCCTTGTAATCATGCTAATGTATTAAAATAATTCAATTACTCTGGGCTTCTGGGGATGGGGAGTTATAGTAGCACTTCCCTATCCTGAGAAGGAAGTTCCCCGAATGCTTCTTCCCACACTTATAACACATGGAAAGTTTCAATTTCTTTCCTCCTCTTCCTTGATCAAAGATTCTATCTATGATTGGATACATTTATCCCTTATTATAATTGGATTTATTAGACCACTACATCTCACCAAACTCTAGTTTGAATTTCATAGCACTCCGCATGATCTTCTAATAGATATCATAGTCTAGGTTGGCTATATGTTTCCACAGATGAGGTATTAGTCCACCGAATAATCTATCAACCTTTCCTTTTGAAACCATGACAAAGATTAAGGTGTAATAGGAAACTCTTGCAAAGTTCATCTCATAGATTCCAACAAATTAATTCTTCTTCTACTTCAGTTCGAGAAACTCCTTCTCCATTTTTTTTTCTCATAGAACAACAGAAATATTTATTAAAGAAGTTACCCCTAAACTCTTCCCACTCCATAGCTTCAACCTCCACTCATGGCCTCATTTTTTAATCAGTGACCACCACTTATCATCTTCTCACTCTAAGAAGTAAATAGCCAGGGTAACCTTCTCTTGTTCTTAATAGCAGAGCACAGAAAAGATCATCTCAATAGAGAAGATCCACAATTCAGCAATCAGTGGGTTAATAGATCTACTAAAGGTTGGTGGTCATTCAAAAATAAAGGAACAAAAAAAATTATTCCCCTTCATGTTGAAATCTGTCTCTCATCTTTATTCAAGTTATTTCCCATAACTTGAGTCAGTTGGTACATCATTCTCATGAATGTTTCCATTCCAACTTCCATCAGAGGGCCATCAACAAATGGTCCATTGCAGTCACCATTTTCACGGTTCCTCCTATTTCCCACCATTTTCTAAAAGAATAAAACCTCAGTGAGAATATTATTTAATTTACGAATATTTTAACTATAATGGATTTTTATGTTTTAAAACTGTATGCTTAACCATATTATTATTTTACAAGAATTACATTTCTTTATAAATCCATCATAATGATTCATATAATGTTTGTGATTAAAAAATAATATCCCCCAAGAGTTTCAAACTAAGAGTGAATCAAGGCCTGTTTCCATGCACCAGTTCCCATTCGAGTCTAGCTCAAAGTGGTGTTTTTGGGTTTTACCCCTAGATACATCTGTTCGAAAGCCACATCCACTTGTTTGTATCCATAGAGAGAACTATTTTTTTTTTCAGAAACCACTTACTTAATATTTCATCAAAATACCAAGAAGTTTTCCTATATTTAAAATTTTCAATAGGGTTATTCCTAAAGTTTTCATAGCCTATTTTTCACAAATAACTAAACTATTATTTGATACCAACTATAGCATCCCTCCATTTTATTACATAACTTTTCATTACATTTGATAAACAGAGGATATTTAAAGTCTAGTGCATTGGAAAAAAGGTACATAATACATAAAAAAATAAAACAATATTTTAATCCCCTTTAAAGGGTTCTATAAAATTTTATACTAAGTAAAATTACTTCATCTAATAACCTGAGGACATACATAAAGGAAAGGGTGAGAAGAAGACCCAATAAGGGTGAACATGGGAATCAGTTTACTTGGGATTTCAATAATAACTCTATGAAATACATAAAGAAATGGGAAATGGAAAAAGATGTATATCATAATAAAAATAAAATGAATCATAACATGAAAATGTGGATACAAAATTTAATTTAGACATTCATAACCATATCACCAAGGTCCATCCCCAAGGTGTTATAAAAATTACCATGGTTATTCACCAAGGTATCGTAAAACTTGTCATCTCTAGGGATTAATTTCTTTACCCAATGAAGTGGAGTTATATTAGGTAAAACCCTTAATATTTATTTATTTTCATTTTACCCACACATATCATAATAAAACATTTCATAAATAAACCAAATAGAATAAAATAAATGGGTTTCATATCAAAATTGTGATGTTTTAAAAAGTACTTAAACAAATGATCATAATATCATTTATAACCCACAGAAAGGGAATAAGGGTTCTATTTATGTCAGTTATAGAATAAAATATATCATTTTAATGTCTTGATTAATACCAAAGGAAATTAAATAGTTTTGGGTACTAACATAAATAAAATTAGAGAATTTATTTAGAAAAAGAGAGAAATTTTGTGAAGAAAATTCTACAGCAAAATGGATATTAAAATGGTTTTAAAAAATATTAAAAAGCATGGGGAAAGGGTTATACCATTTATAAATTAATAATAATACATTATAAGGACAAAATTAAATTAAAATTAGAATATTTAATGGAAAATTAAAAGACAAACCACATAGAAGAGAACTTGAATTGAAAAAGAGACATTGAGAATCCCCTTACGAAAATTCGGCAGCCTAAAGGCGTCACATAAAACTTCAAAAAGTGAGATGATGAAAGTCAAAAAGGTATCTCATAATTTGTAAATAAAATGAATATAGATTAGTTTATATAATAACATAACCCAACATAATAAAATGGAAACTAAAAGACATAACATAAAATAAGTCTTGACTAAAAGAGGAGGGTGAATGTCTCCCTTACCTTGAAGAGTAAAATTAAAAAATCATAGGATGGGAACTTGGGGGATTGAGGGAACCTTGAGAGGATTTTTGGGAGGTAAAAATACTAGAGCATAGTGGAAGAGGAATTTTGAATTAAAGAAATAAAGTAATGGGTTTGTATTTTATAGCAAAATTGAGGGAATGTTTTATTAATTTTCAAGGGACTCCTCATTAGTGGTATTTACAAAACCATGTCATTTCCCATGGTATTTTCCCATGATTTTGGCCACATGGGATACCTCATATAGTATTTTAAGATAAACGAGTTGAACAAGATTTTAAATTACATTTTACATCATTATGATGTCATAAAGCACACTAAAAACTCAAAAATTGTATTTTTATTATTCACCGAAAAACAAAACATTTTATAAAAAAATCATAAATTAACACTAATCTAATATCTGTGTTATCAAATATAAAATTAACTCTAATTTATGGAAATAATTTTCAAAATATGAGGTATTTAATTTTTAAGTAAAATCAGTATTTACCCAAAAAAATACTAATACTAAACTAATAATTTTGAAAAAATTATTTACTTATGAAATTATATCATATTACCATTCAAGATACCAAAATTATATTTATAATTAATTAAGTGAGGTTACTATTCCATTTTTCATATTTCTATTCAGAAGGGTAACATTAATATTCATAATTTACTATTCATCAAAAAATATGTTGATCTTATCAAACTCTAAATTTTATACTAGTCACAACTATATATGTCCATTTTTTGAAAACAATTTCACACTATTAATTATTTAAAGTATATAAAATATTTTAAAATACTCTTTCATTTAATATTTATCAATAATACAAAACTTCTTAGAAAAAAAAAATTCATCCTATATTTATTTTGACATTTAAAATTCAAAAATGTTGGCTATTTTTCCATGATAATAATTTTATTTATACAAAAGGATTACACAAAGTAACTATGGACTCATTATATATCCCCTTATAACACCTTCATATGACCTAAGAGTAAGATTTGCAATGGTGACAAAATCTTGGGGCGGCTCAGACAACATTTCCCAAGTGATGATTTCTTTCAGCTTGAACTTCTCCTATAGGAAATTATGTTCAAGCTAAAAATGTTGAATCTCAGCTTGGGCTTGATGCAGAGAAAAGCCCAGTGATGCTACCTCCTTCCAAATCTCTGAAAGATGGAAGTTATATGGCCAGATTCTATTGGATGAGGCCATCAAATTTTCTTTGTTTATGAATTAACCATGATCATTTGTATTTATAAACAATAATCATAATGTTAAGAGTTTAACTTACAATAGTTATATGAACCAATAGTCATAATTAACCAATGGTTATATAACGGTCTAAACCCAAAGGTCCCATTTCAATTATACTCACTTTATTAGTAAAATGATATAGTTTTGTTGAGTAAAATATAAAATAACACACAAATTCAGGAAACAAAATATTATTGAAAAGTTTGGGTTATTACGGTAAAGGTTTAGAGTCTTTATAGAATAGATATACAATCTTCTTATTTTATGAAAGATCTTCAACATCTCCCACAAATATCTTATTAGATTGTACTCCTCTAAGGAATACCCTATCTAAACCTTTCTTCATCGTCTGGGGAAGGAAATATAAGAAAGGGTGAGCTCAGATGCTCAGTAAGGATAAACTTAAGAGATATCAATCCATGATCACATGAAATAATAATATAATATTAAGGTTATGTGATCATGGACATGAATTATAAAGTTCATACCCAACCTGTTATAGTATATAAACATGATTTATGCCACTAACATTATCATTTTAAAAACCATAGAACATAAGTGTGAAAAATCACCATAAATCAATCATGATCCATAATATCATGTAATAAAAGAGAGGAACCATCATAAATATAGAAAAAAATTTATATTTCAAGGCTAACTACCAATACCATCAATATAGTTGATCAAGACACACCGATTTCCCAAAGTGGATCAGGATGAACCTGTTTCACATAGTGGATCATGCCCATCATCATATTTTCTAATTTTATATCATGTGATATAAATATTTACCCAATGAATTAGAGAAAGATATATTACTCACGCATAATATAATTAAAACCATACATATTTGTGTCATAATAACATAAATAATTTATCATATCAGAACACAATAAATGAAATGATTTTCATAAACATTTCAGCATATCATAACTCATGGAATAGAAATGGGTTTTATAAATATTACTCCATCATAAACATAAACCAACCCCAAAAATAATAAGGATGGTATCCTCAAATAATATCCCCACAGTAAATTATAACTAATATAAAATTTTTTTATCTTATATGGAGAATAATTTTGAGACATCACTTGAAAAAATTGTTGAAAAAAATTTCATTTCCATTTTAAAATAATTTCTTTTTAAATATTAGCACACTACTAGAAATTTAAGCTATAGCCACAGACCTATAGCCACAGTTTTATAGGTCTGTGGATATAAGTTGTTTATAGCCACACTTTAATTAAACATCCATGGATAAACTTGTCTAAACATCGGTGTTTCTTTTTTTTTTTCCGATTTCGTCGGCCTCTCCTCTCGTCCTCCCTCGATCCGCGATGCTACTCTCCGAACCGTCTACAGCTCTCACCATGGAGCCCTCCTCTCGATTCTCCCAATCAACACGCTCTCTCACGCTACCGTTAACCTCTCTCACCATGACCCTCTACTCCGAACTATTGACCTCTCTCACTAACTCTCTCACATTGTTCGCGGTGGGCCTTCAGAAGATAGAATCCACTGGCCCTTCAGCTTTCAATTTTTGTGTACTTTATGAATCTCCATCCTTTTATTTCCCTCCCACTATAAACCTCTTAAGTTTTGTTGATTGAAGAATCATCCTCCCATGGATGGTGTTCTATTTTTTTATTTCTATTATGGAATGATAATCACATGGTCCGGATGACTATGGAGAGTTGGGGGAGGAAGACAGAGCAGATACGGTTTTTACTTCCTGTACAGTTGAGAATTTATGATCATTGTTTTAGTTTATTTAGTCATTGGCAGTTTCCTTTATTTTTTGTTTTTTCAATGAAATTTTATCTACTTGGGATGGCTTTTTTAGATTCGTGTGGTAGTAGACTCCATGGCTTGTTTGTAATTTCCATGCACCTCCGGCTTTTCCTTATTGATTCATTTCTTGGAAGGTAAAGTTACTTACTGGAAGAAATTTTGTTAATTTGTATTCAATTTTCCTTTTACATACCATGCTTATTTCAATTATCACTTACATATCTTTTTTCCCAGAGAACCTACGCTTGAGGTAAAACTCTCGATATAGGGAATTTCGGTGATTTCAGGGTGATTTGATTGTGTATTTTTATTAGGAAGTTTCTTGTTAGATCAGTTAAGGGGGTGGGGGGTTTCTTATTATCAGGGGTGAATGTGTGGGGTTTGGATGTTATGTTTAGTGTGTAGGAGAGTAAGCCTTATATTATTATGATAAACCTTAGGGTTTGGTGTTTTGGAAATAATATTTTTTTATGAAGTAAGTATTAAAGTTAGATTCATGATTTTGTGGTCATAATGAATGCTTAGGATTTTGGCACGATGTGTTTCTAATTAGTAATGTTGTTATTACGAGATGATTTTGAGTCAAAATTTATCAACAAAGCATATAATTAGGATGGAATTGTGTTCTCATGTGAAATATGATCAAGTGGTTATTTCCCTCATAATATGTTACAACTACTTAGATCCATTGACCAAGGCCTTAGAAAAAGAAAAGAAATGGTTTTCTATGTCATCTATGAGTTCTAGGAGTAGCAGTATCTAATTTTCAGTAGTGACATGGAATCGTAGGATGTTTAGAATATGTTGAAGAAAGTTTAGTTCCTATTTGAAAGGATTGGAACTCTAGAGGATATATGGGTGAATCTAGAAGTTTCTAAATTCAAAGGAGATGAATCAGAATGGATAAATACATTTTATCATAAAAGAAGGAATGAGGAGGTTTTATGGATCAAGTTTCATTCCCTCTTCTATGAGAGGCTATGGTATATTTATAGAATAAGAGAATGTTTTGGAGATTCATGGAGCTATATCATTATGGGAATCAGTAATGGAGTATGCCACTATATTTGAACGGTTTATTCATTTCATGCCATCCTTCAAATGAAATTTATTCATAATGGAATTATATTTTTTAAATGGTCTTATGTACTCATTATGGGCATGAGTAGCTTCCTTTTATCTAGACACCTACTAGGAGATATTCAAGAAAGACTGAGCTATCTATTTAGATACATCCATTGCATAGGAAGGTGCATGGGGAAGGATGGAAACCAGGTAGGAATGAATGTTGGTTGGTGAGACTCAGTATGAGGGTGACAGAGTAAATTGAATGAGTAATATCTCAGCTCAATATTAGAAAAATAATTGAACCCCTGTCTATTTCTCATGTATCAAGAATGTGCGTGCATTCCCTTAGTATTTGGATGGAAAAAATAGGTTTCATTTATGTGTCGAGATGTGGGTTTATATATTTTTTTTATTGGGATAAGCCATCCTAAGTGAATGGACTTTTAGTACCATACTTTTTGAGGTATTCCTAAAGTTATTATTTTTTTCTATAATTTGGATTTATCTATCTAATATCATTTAATGTATTTGGATATAATGTGTGTTTTAAGGATGATAGTTTTTAAATGAAGAAATTTTGTTGAGATTATTGGGATAGGATCTTCTATAGTGGTCATAATTTGATATGAGACACTAGACATGTGTATGTAGGATTGATGATGGTATTGATAATACTATAGTGGGGAGATTCATACTCATCCTTTTTGAGTGAAATCCATATCAAGGGATGATGATCATTATCAAGGTTGTAAACTATATAAACTTAGACAGTAAATGGATGAATTTAGTGTCTGGAGATAGATGTTGGATGAACCATATTTGGTTCCAAGACCACACCAAAATTAATGATTTACCTATAGTGGTTGGTATAATAAGAGTGCTCAGTTAATTATAAGGAGTTTATATTGGTAAATATTCTATTTAGAGCTTCTGTATTTCTAAGATGTCATTCAGATCAATGTGTTGGGTTAAGTATCAATATTTGATATTGTAGTGGGATAGTGCTTGACAATTCCAGCGTGGAGATTGAAAGGGATCCTAAAAAGGGTACTCTAAAGGCTGTTGAAAGTGTGTGTGGAAGGGAAACCAAGTAGTCCAAATTGTTAAGAATTTATGTTATATATTCCATAATAATAATAATAATTGTTGAAAGATAAAAGGAAAGAACCAATTATCGCATGTTTGGAAATAGTTTCTACAATGAAGGAATATACAATCAAGAAGAAGGAAGATCATGCACCAAAAGATTGTCTAATAATATTAGTAAACTAGTGTGAAAAATCCAAGAGGGTTGAATAAGAATAAAAGAAGGAAAATTCTCTACTTTATAAAATTGACAAACCTATATAAACTAAAAATAAAGGTGAATTCTAGATGAAGAACATGCTAAAAAATGAGGTTTCAATCTATAAAATTAAGAATGATATATGAATGAAGAGTTTTAGGTATTTTATACATTCAAGGAATAGATTTTCTAGGTTAAGAACAATGTCTAATCCCTATTTCTCACTTTTAAGTGATGATAGAAGTTTACTTTATTCTCATATTCTGGGGATTTTTGATTTTTGAATAGGCAATTGAAGGTGATGTTTGAAAAAATAAAGAGCTTTATTAAAGATCATGTTATTTAGTATTGGGATGTACATATCAATTTGAATATTATTTTTTCATTATTGGTTATGGATTCATGTATCATTTATCATGTATAGTTGACACAATGATCACATATATATAATAAGTCATTATATCTCATTTCTTTTCCCAAAATTTTCATATAGGTGGTTTCTTATGATAAGACAGGTTCTATGCACCACCATCGAAGACAATGAGTTCAAGATTTGGGTAAGGTTTATTCTGTTTTTATTCTTTAGATCAATTTTAATTAGGGATTTTTTGATTTTTGGGTTCCTTATATTTTTGTAGCGTGTTTTGGATTTCGTTGAGGGGGATTCAAGTCGCTGTTGACGAAGGCTTACATGTGTATGCATAGGTAGGCATATGCATATATAAGTTCCCCCTTCATATATATTCACTCATGGCAGTATGAATATATATATTGGGGCTTGGTGTGCTTATATATAGATATCAAAAATGCATATGCATGTAAGTGTAAAGGGGTATATGCAAGTATAAACATATATCTAAGGACCCCCTTGTGCATATTTGGCCATGAAAATATGTACATTGGGGATAGGTGTCCTTATATATATGTTAAGTTTCATATGCGTACAATCGGAAAAAAGGAAGATTCGAGTTGTCGTTGTCAAAAGAAAACACACCTTGAGGTTGAGGTAGGGTCCCTCTCCTAGCCTATTTAATTCAAGAATGTTTTAAATTTCACTTAGTTTCCTTCTTAATTCTACATGTTTATATTAAATTGCAATTCCTGAATAAGTGTTAGCTAAGATAATTGTTTTGTTTGATAAATAAGTCATGGTTCTGTCATAAAACCCCTCCAACAGAGGTGCATTGTCTACGAAAAATCACAATGGTATACCTTACTTAACATTATTGCATTGATGTTTTCCTTATACTTGATGTCGTTGTTAGTCATAAAACACACATCATACTTGACCCTTTCTATATCCCTGTAGGGGGTTTCCCTCTTTTTATTAAAACAATTGTTTGAACCAAGACACTCTTTAAGTTCCGTTAGACTTTTAAGATGGAATTTCCCATAATGACCAAGTCACCACTAAGTGAATAGCATGATTTGAATGGAATGGCTTGTACATGTTTTTAGTATGGTCAAACATATTCCTTTTATTCACATAAATTCTCTAAATATTTCTCCCCAAAGAGATTTATGAATCTTTTATTCATTGTTATTCCTTCTACTATGGAATGCAAAATGATCATGATTCCACTATTTTATAAATCATTTAAATGAAACATTACATCCATAAGTTTTACCATGACATGGTGAATAAATACTATACATTTTCTATTCACTATACTGTTAGACTTCTAAGATGGAATTTACCATAATGGAAAAGTCACCACTAAGTGAATAACATGATTTGGATGGAATGACTTGTACATGGTTTTAGTATGGTTTTAGTACGGTCAAACATATTACTTTAATTCACATAAATTCTCTAAATATTTCTCCATAGAGAGATTTAGGAATCATCTATTCATTGTTATTCCTTCGACTATGGACTGAAAAATGATCATGATTCCACTATTTTATAAATCATTTAAATGAAACATTACATCCATAAGTTTTACCATGACATGGTGAAAAAATACTATCTATTTTCTATCCACTATGAGAATCGTCCATATCCTCAATGGTGTGGTCTTCCTCTCTTTGTTGACACTATATTTCTGAGACACACATTAGACTTTAATGAAGACATCCACTATTTCATCACTCAATATGATACATATACCACCTTTGAAGTGCTTTGGTACTAACCTACACCAAAACCACTAGTTCTTGAATACTACTTGGTTCCACCTCTCACTAGGTTCTTATTTCTTCATCACAAAACCACTTTTTACTATCATAATATTATTGGTAGTCCCATAGAACATGAAATTTGTTCTTATATCACCTTTTTATCTTCAATTATGGTTTAATACCATTGAAATGTTCAAATATAGATTTTACACCTCTTTAACTTTTGATCAGGCTCTACTTCAATTTTTCTTCATTATTCCAGCAATCAACCCAGATTTGGATTTGGAAATTTAATGTGGTTGTTTAAAAACACTTATTGAGTTAGATAAAACATTACATCATTTTTTTGATCCTTATAACAAATTATTTTTTTTAAAGGCCTATTACCAATTATGATAAGTAATATATCTGCATCATTTTGTTAAAGGTATCTCTTTTAGATCACCCACATTGTTTTCCAACATCAAAAATATGTGTCTTTTTATCATAGTCTCACCATGAATCCATCTATTTCGAATGTATATATCCCATGTATTATATATCCACCTTAATCTTTCACAATTTCTAATATATATTTGACAAATTTATTACATGGGTGTATAGGGAGTGGGGAGGGGGCAGGTCTGCCAGGCAGGGGTTGGTCTGCAGGGGGGTCTGCAGGGCAGGAAGGAGGGGGGAGGGTGGAGTTCTACAGGTGGCAGGGGTCAGGGGGTATGGGCCCCATGTTGTGTGACCATGTCACATGACATGTGATATTTAAATCCAACCAAAATCCGAGTTCCACAACCCAGGGGTCCCACAGTACCCGTAATGTCAAATTACATGTTATGTAACCTGTGATTTTTCTGATCTCATGGGATATTCCTCTAGGTAATCCTACAAATTTCTAGATCTACAAAACTCACCGAATTAGGTATATCGGGGGTCATCCATTCCTCTAGTCATCACATATTAGAATTCATTTCTTTAAATATTCAAGGAAAACATCCTCTCATTACATCCATATCATCCTATTTGAATCTAAGTGGAACAGATACTCCAATTCCATTCTAATCCACCTCCAATTTTCCATCGCTATCATTTCACCTAAAAAACACCATAGATCAGGAATTTCACCAATGGTATCGATCCGTAGAACTGATGATTGGTCACCCAACGATCAAATCCCATGTATTCATCAAACCACATAACACAAGAAATGAATGTGATGTATATGAAAAGAGTGGGTACAGAAAAAATAATCCCTAATATTGTGATGAATTAACCCCAATAATTTTTCATTTACCCTTGATTCATTATTGTCAAAAAATGTGATTGAAGAGGAATAAACACACACAAAAATAGTATTCCATCATTTTAAATATACTGATGATGCACATTTCATCTTTGTTCATTGAAATGGTCCACATTCTTCAGAAGGTTCTGAGGTGGAAGTTATATATGGTTGAAACCTTTTAAGGAACTCAAAATAGCATATAAAACTTTATAAAGTGTGTAGTATTCCCTTCATTTCAGTCCTAAAAGACTTAACCTCATCAAGAACATCTTGAGACATGTCTAGTTGCACCATTGGAAGATTTTGGAACATGTACCTTTTAGAAACAACCATAACACCAAGATCATTGAACTCGGACTTGGTAGTACAAACATGAGGTTACTCTTAACCTGTGTTATACAATGCTTTAAAAAAAGATTCCAGATGGAGTAGTAAAAGATCCAATAATGGAGGAGGAGGAGGCTCTATGGGAGTACGAACCCCTTGAATATCCATGGTCATCTAGGATCTTCCACATTGTCTGCAGGGTAGGGGAAGGGGGGAGGGTGGAGGGGGGAAAGGGGGTAGGGGGTAGGGGGCAGGGGGCAGGGTGGAGGGGGGCAGGGGGTAGGGGGCAGGGGGCAGGGGTTGGGTGGAGGGGGGCAGGGGGCAGGGTAGTGGGGGGCATGGGTTAGGGGCAGGGTGGAGGGGGGTAGGGGGCAGGGGGAAGGGGGGATGTTTGCAGGGCAGGGGGAGGGGGGAGGTCTACAGAGCAGGGGGCGGGGGAGAGGTCTTCAGGGTAGGGGTAGGGGTGGTCTGCAGGGGGTCTTCAAGGCAGGGGGAGGGGGTGCAAGGGGGTGGGGTAGTGGGGTAGTGGGGAAAGGGGGTGGGGGGTGGGGGAGGGGGGGGGTGTAGTTAGTCTCTATAGGCTTCTTTAATATTAGATAAGGTTTAATAACCATTACAATCCATTTCTAACTCCCCCATTTCTTCATGATTTGGTTTCTCCCAATATTCCCTCTTATTTACAATAGATTGCTTTCACTAAATCATGGCATGATATTAGTTTCAACAAATCATATTTTGTATGATACCAATATTTGTTATTTGTATGGCATTAAAACTTTTTCTTTTAAAAATACAGGCCATTATATCCACTTTTTTTTAATTATAGCTTATAAAGAGAGATTTGGATCCTGCTATCTATCCTCCTATTCGTTGCGCTTTCTTATTTCTCACATTCCAAACGTTTATGTTAAGGAAACATGGTTTCTTATTCTTTCACATGTTTATTATTGTTTAAAAATTGCATATTCACTTGAGAAATTAGATAACTCTAATTTTATTTTGGTTTATCCTTTTATAACTCATCAGACTATATGATCAAACATTTTTTCTTATCATGTTCAACCTTCTTTATAGGTGTGGATCCATTTTTTGTTATGATATATTCTATTTGATTAGAAATTGTGTCCTCTAGTAAACTTTTATTATCTGGTGGGATAAAAACTTGTATCGAACCAAACCAAATTAAGTTGAAACATGATCTAAAGTAATTATATACCATTAACAGGAAGAATAATTGTTAATTAATAGGAATGTACTATTTGATAGTATCATTTTGAAACATGGATCTATTTCCCCCTTGCTTGAAAGAACATGATTTGACCCATGGGGAATTGTGGTTATTATATGTTGGGCAGTGACGTGTATAGTCACAGGATACAAGTATGTTTTAGTTTAGTTTTTATTTTATTTTCTTTATCGTATTGACCACTTAGGTATTTTACTTCTTTCTGTGGACAAAGGGTAATTATATTCTGTGAAGTGGGGAAAATGGGGTTTAGATTGATTTAGTCCACTGGCTGTGATCCGAGGTAAGATTATATGGTTACTACTTGTCTCGAACCTAATGTATTTAGGGATTTTAGTTTTTTTGACTCCATATTATGTTTTTAATAGTGCTTTGGATCATTTTGTGTTGGTTCAGGTGGATTTGGTTCTCCAAATCGAGGTAAGTCTTTAATTCCATTGGTTGTATTCTCACTGGTTATGTATCATCCTTTTTGTGTTTTAATGTTCCTAATATTCTTTTTGTAGTGCGTTGATCTCTGCTCGTTGGTTTTGAGTAGCCAAGTTAAGGGTGACTCACCTACATGTGCATAGGTAAGAAAGTATATGTATGTGGGTTCCCCAATTATGTGTATAGTCAACCATGGTAGTGATTATGCATGTATGGGGCTACGTGTTCCCATGTATATATATATAAATGCATACATAGGTGAGTGGATACTAGTATACACATATAAGCATATGTGCAAGGATCCCCTTGCACATGCTCATGGCCATGAAGGTGTGTGCATAGGGGCTAGGTGTCCTTGCATGTGTGTGAAGGTGCATAAACCCAGTGGGGGAGCAACAACTTTTAGTTAGAAAGCTCCAACAGATGAAGTGTATGGTTTGGTTCCACCTTGAGGTTGGATCCCTCTTCTAGACTCTTTAATTCAAGAATGCTTTAAATTGAATTTAGCTTCTTTCTTAATTCTTCTTAATTATATTGAATTGCATATCTTGAATAAGTGTTCTTTAATATAATTGTTTCACTTAATAAATAAAGTCATGTTTTTATAATAAAACCCTTCCAACAGAGGTGCGCTGTCTGCAAAAACTAACTGTGATAGTTATGTTGATCTAGTTGCTTAAATTTTTGCATTTGATTTGTAGTGAATAAGTTTTATAATAAATGTTAAATATAATTAAACGAATTGTGTGATAAAGAAATGCCATGATTTTATAATAAAACCCCTCTAAAGGAGGTGTGTTGTCTTCTAAACCAAAGAGTAGTGATAGATATTTGTATCATGTTTAGATTTGGTTTGAGTCTTTCATATGCCTATTGTTGGTGTTTGTTTTGTGGCTAGTTAGTTTTTGTTATCTTTGAATAATATAAATTGTCTTATCATACTCATTTAACTCAAATTACATTGCCCAAGTATGTATATGCCTTGACCATGACACTTTCCTTTTCACACTTTGAATATTATAAATAAAATTTCCATGTTTAGGCAAAGTGAATGAATTTGTAAATGGGTTTTGTAGGATGTATGATTCTTTTCCGTCATTTTGTTTCCCTTTTGATGTTGCGTCATTATGCCACTCTCTAGAACATTCTCTGGTGATCTCTTATTGTATAATATTAAATAGTTGATCTATTCTATCATCTCCCAGTGGGGCGACAGTTGGAAGGTTGCCCTACCTCCTCCCGCTCCCTTTACTCCTGGCCAAAAGATACCTCCCCGCAGATGTCACTGGACCGGGCCAACACATCACGGTCACACCGTGGTCACGCTATGGTCATGCCATAGACACACCGCGGTAATGCCATGATTTGGCCCTACTCCAAGAAGACACCCCGCGACAGTTCGAAGGGATAATATTCCATGAGTCTTGTGATAAATGTTGAGACTGACTAATCACAATTTCTGCCGGCGGGGTGACAACCAGAATGTTTCCCTGCCTCCTCCCACTCCCTTCGCTCCTGGCCAGAAGATGCTACCCCACAGATGTCATAGGACTGGGACATCACGTCGCGGTCACACCATGGAAATGCCGTGATTTGGCCCTCCTCTAGCCACATACAGCCCACACCATCCCCCTTGCACCTTCATTTTAGCCCACTTCCACCAGCATTCTAGCCCGCAACAACCCCCCTACCACCTTAAAATAAGCCCACACCATCCCACCAGAACCTACAACCATCCCACTTCCACCAGCATTCCAGCCCCCTTCCACCTTCATTCGAGCTCGCACCATCCCCCAACCACCAGCAATCTAGCCCGCACCAGCCACCACACCAGCCACCACCCCCAGCCTCCTACAAATCACTCATGACAACCCTCTTCCACCTACAAAACAACCCCTACCACCAATTCCAGTCCTCACCATCCCCAGGACTCCTACATCCAAGCCCACATCAGCCCCTTCTACATGCCCAATAGCCCCCAGCCACCTGCAATCCAGCCCACACCAGACCCCTACCACATATTCTAGCCTGCACCAGCCCCCTGCCACCTATTCCTGGCTGCACCAGCCACCGCACCAGCCCCATCCTCCTGCATTCCAGGATGCGCGAGAAACACTCCATGCAAATCAAAACAAGGAAAAGAAAAAACGGATCCCCTTTCCTGATCCCTCTTTCCCCCGAAAATTATCCATGTAAACTGCTTTTAATGTTCACCGAGAACATTGGGGTAGAGACACATCTTTTAACTCAAGATGAGAACCTAGTCGGAAAGTCGATTAGATCCAAATCATCCCATAAGAAGTCCCACCTGAACAAATCAAAATCCTTGAATAAATCGATCTTTAAGGCACACCTAGGAACCCCAAAATCAAGATGGTAGCCCCACAATAATTTCTAGATAACAATATTCTTAGGATGAATTAGTTTTGGTACTGAAGGTTGAGGATATTTTTATCCAGCTTTATATTTATGAGTCCCTTAAGGTTATTTTTATAACCATCCTACTAGATGGTACGAGTTATAATTGGTGGAAATCTATTATTCAGACTAATCCAGACAAAGAATATTCTTGGAAAAGTTTCAAGGCATTGTTCATTTAGCATTATTTCATAATGAAGTGAAGGTACTGATGGCTATAAAATTTTCTTGGAGGGACTGTCCAGGTGGGGTGTCCAAGGGATGTCTGGGGGGGGGGCTGTAGGGAAGGGGGAGGGTGTAGGTGGGGTGTCTAGGAGGGTCTGTCTAGGGGGGTGTCTAAGGGCTATCTGGGGGGGTATGTAGGGTAGGGTGCAGGTGGGGTGTCCAAGGGCTGTCCGGGGGGGGGGGGGGGTGCTGGGGGGTCTGCAGGGCAGGGGGTGAGTAGGTGGGGAGTCTAGGAGGGGCTGTCCAGGGGGCTGTCCAAGGGCTGTCTGAGGGGGGGGGGGGGGTTGGGGGGGTCTATAGGGCAGGGGGCAGGGTGCAGGTGGGGTGTCTAGGGGGTTGTCTAGGGGGTGTCCAAGGGCTGTCCGGGGGGGGGGGGGGGTGGATTTGAAGAGATAAAGCCACGAGCAATGGGACCTAAACTCATAGTAATAATTTTGCTAATGATTTTTGGAAAGGTATTACCAATAAAAATAGGTCTTAAATACTTTACATCCACAACATTTTCCTTATTTGGGATCAGGGAAATAAAATTAGAGTTGATTCTATTGGGGGGGGGGGGTGTCCAGCAGGGGTGCAAGGGGGGGGGGGGTGTCCAGTAGGGGTGGTGCAAGGGGGGTCCAGTAGGGGGGAGGGGTGTTGTCTAGGGGTGTCCAGAAGGGGGGCTTCTCTACGGGGGGGGGGGGGGGGGGTCCAGCTGGGGGGGGGGGGTTAGAATATTCTTGTTTATTGAGTTATATATTTTGTGAATATTCTAAGATGTTTTGTTTTACCATAATTTTAGGGGATGAGCACTACTATGTTCTACCTTGTTTTGTAGGTACTTTTGAGCCGGTTACAGACTTCTTTGATAGTTTGTCTTATAGGGAGACTCATGTAAGTGAATTTATGTGTTTTTTTAATTTGAATTTGTTTAATTATTATTATGTAAGCAGATTTCATGTATAATTTAATTTTTAGGGGACTGGCAGGGGGAAACTAGCTGGGGGGTGCAAGTGGGGGATGGTAGGGGGTGCAAGTGGGGGCTAGTAGGGGGGTTCAAGTGGGGACTGTTAGGGGGTGAAAGTGGCGGATTATAGGGGGATGGGGGAGGGGAAACATGCAGGGGGTGGGGGGGATGGACTGGGGGTGTCTAGGGGGGTTTCCAGGTTTTGGGGTGGAGGGGGGGGGGGGGTTCTAGGGTACTTCCAGGAGGGTGGGGGGGGGGGGGTGGCTGTCTAGGGGAGTGGAGGTCTGGGCTGTCAAGGGTCTAGGGGGGTCTCCAGGGTCTGTGGGGGTTTAGATTCTGGGGGGGGGGGGTTCAGGGTCTGTCCAGGAGGGTGGGGGTGTCTGTCCAGGGGAGTGGAGGTCTGGGCTGTCTAGGGGGATCTTTCCAGGGTCTTGGGGGGTGTCCAGGGTCTATCAGAGGGGGGGGGGGGTGTCCATGGTCTGTCCGGGGGGTGCCTAGGGTCTGTCTGGGGGGGTGTCCAGGGTGTCGGGGGGGGGGGGGGGGTGTCTAGGGTCTGTCTGGGGGGGGGGGGTGTCTAGGGTCTGTCTAGGAGGGGGGCTTTGCAGGGGGGCTATCCAGGGGGGAGAGTCTGTCCATTGGATGGGGGTTTATGTAGGGTGGGGGTGTCTAGTGTTCAGGAGGGAGGGGTCTGTAGGGGGGGTGCTGTGCAGGGGGTGGGGGACTATTTTTATGGGTTTTCAGACCCTATATCCACAGTTTCTAACCGTGGCTATAGGTCTATTTCCACGGTTAAAAACCGTGGCTATAGCTCTAATGACACAGTTTCTAATCGTGGAAATAAATTGTGTCCCTCCTTTAGTATGTCCACAGTTCTAAACTGTGGCTATAGAGATATTACCAAGGTTTGAACTGTGGCTATATACCTATAGCCATGGGTTAAACCATGGATCTAGACCTATATCCACGTTTTTAAACCGTGGCTATAACCAAAATTTCTACTTGTTGCACAATTATATAGGAAAAGTTTTCTTTGAAAATAACCATATACATTTTTAAAGTAAGCATGAAATCATTAATGCTTTATGATGATAGGAAAATAGACTTCTACCTATAATTTAAAAAAATATTTGTTCCATAATTTTTTCAGATAAGTCACAAAGAACTTCATTTAGAAAATGAAAAAAGATTATTTTCAAACCATTTTTTAAAAATTAAAACACGAGTAAAAATAAATTTTAAAAAATAGTAAGAATATATTACAAAAAATTTGAATTTTTTAAGAAAAAATGTACGTGGTAGAATAAAATAATTTAAAGGGAAATTTCAAAAATATAATTTTTTAAAGAAAGTACCATATAAATATTATATCACTGAAATTAGAATTACTCAAATGAATCTATTATGTGTATATTTTTTAAATCCACATAAAAAAATAAAAAATAAAATAGAAGATAATAAAAAGTCATATAAAAAATTATTTAAACATGGAATAATCAATAAATTGGAACTTTAAGCTAATGAAAGGAAATTGAGTTAAGCGATCCCTTACCACTTTGTTATCAGTCGAATCGTATTCCCTATAAAAGTAATAATTATCAAGTGAAACATTTAATACCATGAAGATAAAGAAATCCATGATAAAATATATCAGAGTGATGTATATATACCACAAAATAATATAAGTGTTGAATAAAGAATATATCTCATAGAAATAAAAGTGAGATGATAATACCTTACCTCATGCTACCTTTTAATTTTGTGTGCTTTATCCTTCTCTTGAATATCACGTCCTTGAAGGAACCATTAAGGAAATTAGAATGGGTAATTGGGCGAGACCATAAACAATTGGATGTGGGGACAGTGGATAGGAGATGGGTTTTAAGATATTTGAATCACTTAAAGGCTTGTAAGGAGAATGGGGGTGGTGAGAGGTGGTATTTATACTTGAGGGGTAGTTTTAATTGATTAAATAATGATTATTTAATATTTAAAGTCAATCAAATTTGGGTAGAATTAGTTCCAATGAATTTGGATGATAATTAATTTTGTAAATGATTTTAAAGGTTGATAAAATCTTTAACAAACCATTAAATTCAGTATTTTTTAGTTATTTTAATCTTCCATATTAAACTTTAAACGGATACATTATTTTACCAATAATAGTGTAAATATTTTTTTACTACAGTAATTTTTATGCCTAAAAAAGAAAATGAAATTATAAAATAATTTGGAACTCCTAGTTCCAAATATTGAATCAGTTTTTAAAAATTAAAAACATAGAATTTTCAAAATTACATATAAAACTAAACTGTCAAATGCAACGAAAAACAATTTTTCGAAAAAATTTGTTTTTAATTCCAAAAATGTACTCATACTAAAATAAGGTATAAATATTATTTAAATGTAATTAAATAGATTATATCTGAATAAAAGGTAATTAAGTTAATTTTAGATCAATTTAGAATCATAAAATTCCTTATAAATATAACGAAAATGAAGGTTTTATAAAAATCGATATATTTTACTATTCACCGAAAAATTAATTTTTTTCTGAAAATTCTCAAAAATTCACCATAATTTTTTTTCATATTGAATATAAAAATGATTTTCATTTTATCAAATAAATTTTTTAAAAGATTAAAAAATTAATTATACATATTTTCTCTTTGGAAATAAAAAAAATCATTTTTTTGAAGAAAACATATATTCAAAGAATAAAATGGCTTTACTAAAAAGTATGTGCATATTCACAAAGCATAAATTAATATAATAAAAATTAGTTGGAAAATTATATATTTCATAATGTTGTTAAAACTATTAATTTTTTTAATTGAATGTCTATGTTATTATGGTCGTATTAAAATAATTGAGTATTTGGCCCTACTTGACCCGAAATAACTGGGATCAGGTTCCTCCAATTTGGGTTTGGGTTAGGTCTAGATTTAGAAAATAAAAAATGATTATTAATTAGGTTTTGTCCAGGTACCTGTTATAGGGTACCCATAAAATGGATATAATATAAATTATTAGTTTTTTAATAAATTATAAAAACGGTAGAATTAGGTTTGAGTTTTAAATGAGTTTTATCCTAGAAAACATTATAAAAACAAGAATTAATAAATATAAATATGAATTTAAATTAACCTGTAAATGGGTTAAATGGATCAATGTACTTGATATTCCCCACCCTAAAAAAACCCCACCAGGGCCTAATTTTTTAGGCTCAATTATTAAACGAGCCTAAATTTAAAATCCCGATTAATAATAGGGTTGAGTTCAGACTTCAATAGGAGACCTAATACCTAACCCAATAGACTCGATTAAGCTATATTATACGTTATTTTTTTAAAAAATTAAAATAAAATGAAGTTAATATTTTAAATTAATGATTATTATATATAAATGAGTTTTTAGGCCACTATTAGTAAATAGGTTAGTTCATGATTTGTTCGGCCAAACCTAATTCATAAACATGTTTTTTTCAAGGCCTGATTAGTAAACAGACCAAATCAGGGCCAGTCCAGCTATATCCAATTAATCAATGTGTCAGGTGTTTGATCCCGAACCCAAAATATTTGACTGCTGTGTATATATACATTTAAATGGGTTTAGGTTTTAAATATGCATTTAAGTTTGAATTCATGTTATAAATAAATAGATATTAATCATGTGATATTTGATAATTGTTGAATGTGTTTGGATTTGTATAAATGCATTCCTCCTTTCTACTAACACCCTACACTACCTACATCATCACCAACTTCTTCTCCTCCACACCACCCCACCTCATTTCCCCTCCACACCACCTATTGTGTCTCCCATTCACCTCTAGTCCCTCCTCACTTCTCCACTGTGACACACCAACAATTCCCCCCCTGACCTCTATCCTAGCCAGCTGCTAGGTGTGTGCATAGATGATTGAATGTTTTTTTAAGTAATTTAGTTTATTATTGATATCTATCTTGTTTAATCATTATATATATGTAAAAATTCACTATTTTTGTGAAATATTTCAAAAACTGTTTATTTTTAGGACTAATTGTGAACTTCCAAACCCATTTGATTTGTGATATTTCTATAATCACTTATAGTCTCATATACATTTCATTTCATTTTATAATTATTAATAATAAATATTGTATTTTAATTCTATTTGATTGACTAGTTAATTTTTTAATCAATAATTTCTAATTTATAAGCTCCATTTGATCCTTCATTTCATACCTATGACTTTAATTTTTTATTGATTTTTTGTTCTTGGTTTTCATTTCATTAAATGAAAAATTGAAAATTCATTTGTAATCACTTAAATTATTTCTATCTATAATTTATATTTTTAAAATATAGAAATATTTTTAAATTTTAATTCTAAAAATGTATTAGATCATATAGACAAAAAATATTTTTAGGAGATGAAAATAAAAATGATACCCTTTTGAAAAAAAAAATGGTTAAAATGTATTTGGTTTTAGAAAATGTTTTTTCTTTTAGTTTCATAAAATCATGTTAAAAAATATTTTAAAAAATATGTTAGAAAGAATTTTTCAAATTAATAATAAAAAATAAAAAATGCGTCGCTTATACATTTTTTTCATTCTAATCAAATATAAAAAACATTTTTTCTCTAAAAAATTATTAGTTTTCATTTTTTATTTTCTAATTTTTTTAGATTAAACTACTCATTATTGGATATCAATAGTAGGGATATTGATATTAGGATTGTAATAATTTGATTTAAGTGGATAAATTTATAATAGGGGATGGATTGTAAGTTAAAACACTGATTAAAACATAAAAAAAACAATTGACAAAACATATTTATGGTATGTTTTATCGAACTCAGATTCTATCTATTTTTCAAAGTATCATAATCAGATTGATTCTGGTAATATAAAATCACAAAGATCATAATCATGAATGATTAGATTATATTAGAGTGTATCTGATTCTCACCGTATCCAATTAATAGTACTAATCTTATTTAGGATTATTATGATATTACAATCATTAAAATTCATAGAAGAATATAAAACTTATAATTAAAACGTAATACAATAGCTAATAAATGTAAGAATAAATTACAAGCTATTAAAATGATAAACCTATTTTAACCCAAAGAGAAAGGTATCCAATAACCTTGTCTAAAAGTATCCCCTTTTTTGTACTTACAGTAAAGTTCATCTTTCCTAACCATGGAAGGCCCTTGATATAATGATCGACTTTGTCTTCCTACACTTGGAAGCCCTCGATACAAATATTAGATTCTCTATCTTCCCATCACCGGAAGCCCTTGATCTGATAGATCAGATTCTCTGTCTCACTATCCCTGTAATACCTTGATCAAAATATTGAATTTTCCATCTTCCAATACTTGGAATCCCTTGATCTCAATAACAATAATCAGACATAGTTAAAAATTACAAAAGTTCTTAAGGAGACAACCTGACAAGGTTTCCTTCAGAATGACTCTCTCAAATGAAATACAAAGATTAATAATGATATGTTTACACTAATTATTATTATTAAAAATTGAGATAGAATATAATTTACCATCTTCAAACTCTTTAAATGACCTCGTATTTATGGGAAAGATTCCAATGGTCACATTTCTAAGTTTATTGCAATGAATTTGGAAAAATGGAACTTGACACCACATCAGAAATGAATGTACGACATCATATTGGTTAAAAACATTACAGTGCTAAATATTTTCATTACATTAGAAAATTCCTTTTGTGTTATGATTATAAACATAGGTCATTCCAAATAACTTCCTTATAATTGTCTTTATAATAACCTTTATGAGCATCAGTATTATTTCTATTTATATCACTATTAGTATGACTATCAAGAATTTTGTCAGTATGAGAGACCTAACTAAAGTCAAATTTCTAGTTTGATAAGGGCGAGTTTGATTTATTATACACAAAATCATTATTATAATTGTAATAATAAATGTAAATATTATTTTCATAATACTTTAGAAAATTTTTTATGTATGGAAAAAATTATTTTTTCCTATAGAAACACACTAAAAAACTTTTTGACATAAAAATGTTAGTAAATATTTTTTCTTATGGTGTTTGTAATTTCTAAAACAAAAGGAATAAAAATGAGAAGTAAAACTTTTTACGTAATAATCTCTCATTTTTTGGAAATCACAAACCCAAAACATAAATGAAAAAATAACTTTAAAAACATATAGTACTTATTCTTTAAAATAACTTCGTATTCAGAATTATACATTGATACTTATCTCCTCGTGAGTTTATAAGTCCTCTAAAAATGATTTTGAGTATGATGGAGTAATAGAGTAGTTATTTGTTTAAGAAAAATTCTATACCTTATAAATATATATCCCCTAAGGATCATATTCTCCACCTTTATATAACAACTTCTATTTATATAAATAAATCTCCCCATTTAACATTTTTCCCACTTTCATTAAAAAGTCTTAAAAATATTCCCCCTTTGTTATTTTCAAAAATAATTGGCGAGTTAGTAAGATATACATAAAAATTTATTGAATAAAAAAATGTATGAAACAATAATGTGGATTAACTAATCATATATAAAAATATGAAATAACATTCAAACAATTGGTATTGGAAAAACATTTTGACAACAGTATTTGGATGAAAAAGTAATTACTTAATAAATACATGATTCAAATGTTTTAAAAAATAAAAAATAAAAACAAGAGTTCAAAATAATAATAATCATTATTCCTTAATGTTTTGACAGATGTTTTCATCCTCTTATAATCTTTGGGGTAATTCTACAGATTCTCCACTTTGTCTTCCATAATCCGATATTTGTCTTTTAAATTTTTCATTTATTTGACAAGTTCTATGTTTCGTTATGTGAGTATAAAAAGTTCATCTTAAAAAAACATATTCTGGATATTTATAGGTTTACATATTGGATCTTGATTTTTAAGTTATTAAATTCTCTAGTCTATTATTAGTTTGATCTCTAAATTCTTCTACAAAATTCACTATATTAGCCATATATTTTTTTAATTGATTAAAATAATGTACTAACTCTACCATCAAATTTTTCATTTCATGAATATGATCATCATGAAACTGAATATATAAATTAACTTCATTGGACCATTTCACCATTGAATTTCAGTAACATCTATTGGTTTGAGAAATTTTTTGTAAGTTCTTTAGTTATTCCACAATATGAATCATAGATTCAGTCAACACTTTTATTATGTCCAATTTCTATGTAATATTTTCTTGGATAATCTAGATTTTTTCTTCATTTCATGGGAAATAAGGGATAATACCTTCCAAACTTTTAAAATATTTAACAATATAGTCAAAAACCTTTTGAAAATGTTTCCAGGAGAGTCTGATATCCCTGGATCAGGTCGAGGATGATTTGTCTAACTGGTGACAACATCATCTATCTTTCCATTATTCTTATCAACGTTTAATACTTCCTTATCATCTTTTTCATATTATTCGAAACAATTATTTCATTATTTATCTCAATGATCTCCACATCATCTTGGTCATATTTTTTTAGAAGTTGTAGTCTTTGAAATTTTATCTTTCTTATCTTTGTTAGATAATGACTCTGCTTCTTATTCTGATGATGATTCTTCCTCAAAACATTCTAAATTATCATATTTATCAGATTTTGAGGGATAACTTGAGGATTATGTTGATTATGATGAACTTATTTGGATTAATCATAATATAATAGAACTGATTTTAGTTTGAAACTATTTTAATATAAAATGTACCATTATAAATTCATGAAACAAAAAAATAATAGTTTTTAATAAAAATCATTATTTTTCAGAATTCACTAGAAAATCAATATTTTCTGAACCATTATTTGATAATTTTCATAGGATGATGTAAAAAATTAAATCATTTTCATGAAATTTAATTTTTAAATGTTTTATAAATTTATTAAAATATTCATTCATAAAAAGTAACAAAACACATTTTTGAAGAAAAGGAATTTTGGAGGAATAAAATGACTTCTAAAAATTGGGTTATTATTTATTAAGAATTAATTAATAAATTAATATTAAGTAAGACCTTTATATATATTTCAAAACTTGGTTAGTCCTATTCATACCTTTTTATCCAATATCTAGGAAATAATTATCACATAATAATATTTAAATAGTGCAATGTGAGTTGTTTAAACTAGATGATATGTATAAAGAAAACTATTGAAGAAATAAAATTTATTTATATAGAATTATATCCTAAAATATCGAGGTGTTATAATTATTTTCATTATCACACTATATACATCTCTCTTAAAAATGTGTCCTCAGAAAGATGAGGGGGGGGGGATGAACATGATTCCTTACACATCGGTGATAAGATTTTTCCTGTATGTCATGTTATGTACCTGGATTGATGTCGCCTATACCTTGAAGATTGTAATGATTGGAAAATTCTGTAATATAATAAATATTATTTTATATGGACTATTTTATTATGAGCACACAAAATGACTAATACATTTCATAAGAACATTACACATCATACATAAATACGGACTGGTACTACTAGGAATTGTAAATGGATATAGACTTGGAGGAATAGTCAATTCACTAAAACAAACTCCATAGGCTTGAATTCCCCCAATAAGATCACCCATGCAATAAATATCATAAATATAAAGTTAATAATTAAGAAAAAAATTCACATTGTCAATAGACATATAAAAACATTTATAAGTGATGTACTGAATGAGGAAGGGAGAAATATGGTGTATTTATTAGTAATAAAGCCATTTGGAATGAGGAACATTGTCCAATTTGGATGATGTTAATTATTAATATTAATCAATAATATAGTTGGTTATTATTATTGTTGGTTATGTAGACACATTTAAGAGACCATCAAGATTATTTAATGATATAATCAAAATTGTATATTTTTCAAAAAATTGGTTTTATGGTAATTTTATATGTTTAAAATAAAATTTATTTTCATTAAATAATATTATAATACTGTTTTCAAATGGTAATGTATTTTAATGAAGTCTTATGTAATTTTTATAATGGTTCGACAATTTACGATGCCATAAAAACTATTAGATTTCAAAAAATAATGAATTTTTATTTAAAAGTTTAAATTATCATATTTAGGGAATTATTTTGATAAAAAAATATATTTTTGTATTCATTTCAAAGAAATTATATTGGGGTGAATTAATTGTTATTTTTTTAAAAAATTGATTTTTCGGTTAAAATTGAAAATAATGTTTTTATAAAATATAAAAACTCTTCTAATATAATTTAGATATGGTCATGATTTAAAATTTATTAATCCCTATTATTGATCAAAAAGTTTTTAAAGAATCTCATAATATATAATTCATTATATTTAGAAAAAACAAGCACATTATTTTGATGACAACAATTTTATCTTGTCTAAAAATCCCTTTTTATGAGTTATATGTGTATAATAATTCAAAATGACAAATTTTAATGGATGTTTTAGGTTTGTAACATTTTTAAAAAAAATTCAAACATTAATTATCAATAAAATGATTTTAAATTTATTATAACCACTTTTTTTTAGCTTTAAACACAAAATTTGTCAGCCCTCAAGTATAAATACCCCCATCCCCTAATTTCTCTCCACAACAAATATATATAGAATGGGTCCACTCTCAATTACCATATAAATAGTCTCTACAAGGTGTTTATAATGTTCTAATGAGTCTCTCTATAGTATTAAGAATCATTCTTCCAAGGCAATGGATTTCCTCCTCTTTTTTCAATTCAAGTACATATATCATATAATTATTTTGATTCCCAATTTATTATATTGTCAACTATTTATAAAAACCACCATTATTGTATGTGTGATGTTTATATAATTATATTTTTATTTTCCCTCTCATTAAACTAATTACAATACTCCTTTTCTATACCTATTATGCTTCAAAAACAAACCCTTGATTTTCCAAGAAATATTATCAATCCATGAATACCCAACCCGATTTTCATTCAAGGGTATTCATTATAATGTATATTTAAACTATTTATTGAATAAAACCATTTATGAAACCCACATTACCAAATATTAGGTTATAAATGATATGACCTTATGATTTTTGATCAACGCTACACACATAATATTAGACATATGAAGGATAAGCCCTGATAGTTCTCTAATGCATTGGGTAAACAATTAATCTCTAGAGATGAAATGTTCATTATAACTTGGAATCATGCCATGGTAACAATTTTTTATACCCTATTCAAAATCCTTGTTAATATGTTTCACAACACCTTAGTAATAAGCTATGGTGAAATGTTTATGAAATTCCAAATTTTTATGTCATCTCTACATTTCCTTATTATTACTCATGTTATTATGTTCATGTACTTCTGTTAGGCCTCATGTTCTTATGTACATGTTCTTATGTTATGCTTCTTATCTTTCCTATAATGTCTTCTAGAATTGTTAATCCATTATTAGGATTTTTTCTCACCCCTTTCAATTGAAAAATGACCCCAAGGAATTGTATACAGTGAGACAATCTTGGATGAGAAAATAATGAATCATTTTTAAAGGATATTAAATTTGTTTATGTTTCTTTTTCATACCACGTATAAAATGTACTATATACCTAGTTTCCAAGACACTAAACCTCAAAAAAATAATTTTATGTTATTAATGTAATATTTTTTTAGTAAATTATGTCAAGATCCATATATTTAGAATTTGGGTCACTATAAGAATCATATACATATATCAAGTATATCGAAGGGAGACACATTGGATGAATTTAAATTATAATTATATGTGCCTTCCTGGTCTGTTACTTTTCTGGTTTTGGTGTAGGAGGGACTTGGATGAGTCATAGAGTGGTCCTAGGGGAGTTTGGATGTTAAATTTTATATTCAGGGTCAATACATGTTGTGTAAAGCTTACACTCCATGTATGTGTGGTTCATGAGTTGTGAATAAAGGTTCACGAGGTGTTACAAGATGTGTAGATTTTTAGGGTTTAATAATAAAATTGATATGTGTTATAAAAAAACAAACCCTGACATTTACAAGACACGTAAATGGATTACATGTTGTTTAATTCCCCAATAAAACACATTTTAAAGGTTTTAGTGCTTGGATTTTTGTCAAAACCTATTATCTCTCTTCTTCAAGGCAGATAACAGCTCCCCTTTCAAATATTTTGAGATTCCTTTTGATTTATATGGTTATTGGATTCCCATTATTGATCTGTTGTTGATTTTTTTCATTGTGGTGTGATTGTGGGTTGTAATCATTAATCTTCAACCTACGGTGCACAGCGAGTTGTAAAATCTTCTTTAAGGTAGGGAATCCCTCATTTATCAATATTGTGTATCTTTTAGGAGGAGTTTAATTTTTTTATCTATGATTTATTATTGTTCTATCTTAATCAAAGATAAATAATTGTTTAAGTTTAATTTAATGGGAAAATGGGAATTCTTCATATGTTTTTATATATTTTCTATTATTATTATATAATGGATTGTATGGACTTGATTCCTTGATAAGAATTATGGCCATTGGAGGATTTGTTTTTGCATTATATGTTATGTGTTATTATTTTTATGAGTATTGTGATTGTTGTGATATCACCAAAATATGTAAATTAGTTAACAACTAATATTTTTATAAAAAAATGGTTTCCCCAGGATTATAGTTTTTGAGATAAAACCCCCTAAAATAAAGTGTAATGTGATAAAATACCCTTTGTAAATATGTCAAATGATCTTGATGTGTTGTAATGAGAGATCGAGTGTTTTCAGGTGAGACATGATCGTGCTTTTGGTGTGGCTTCTGATAGGGGTTATTCATAAAAGTAAGAGGGCACAAGGTTGATTTATTATATTTTCATGATACCCTACTACTATGTTTATAGAAGTGGTTTTGTTCAGGCCCAAGTGCTTTTGGGTGAGGTGTGATGTGGCTGTAGTTGTGGTGCAGTGATCCCATGTGTCTTCATATGAGGCATGTTGTGATCATTCTTGTGTGGTGGTGTGGTATACAAAAGATATAAGAGTGTTAGGATGTACGATGGTGGGGTGTGAGATCAGAATACTTGGAGAAAAGTAGTGTGGGGCACCCTTATCAATGTGGTTCTTATTATATCATATGTCCTGGATTGTGTTATTTGGTGAGCGTGACATGATGAGGTTGGGTTGGATAGTTGGCCTTCTTATGTGTTATTTTATCTATTATTTCTCATGAGTGAATTAGTATAATATTTTCACAGGTTCACAAGAAACTTTGGTTTCCCTACTAAGTATAATTGTATGCTCATCCTATGTATATAAACTTTTTCCAAGTTTCTAGGAGGATTACGTTGACCCTGATGAACAATAATATCTCATACCATTGGATTGATATTGTTTCAATGCCTTAGATTTTCTTTTGGATATTTACGTTGGATACTTTTATCTATATAAATTTTTTTTATAAATTCATGTGGGATGGTTTTGAGTTTCTTTTATATTATGTCATGATGTTGTTTTGGGATGATTTATCTTATATTTTGATCCTATTTACATTATAGAGGGTAATTCATCCCATACATGAGATTGTTATACCATTTGTTATAGTCACCAACTCGGGGCCTACTAGATTTGGGAATTGGGGGTCATTATATATCTTCCCTCATTATGGAATCTTTGGAGGGAGGGGGTCATGATAGAGTGGTATCAAAGAATGATAGCGAAGGTTCAGATTATTCGTGAGCGGTTGAATGAAATACAAGACCAACATAAGTCTTATTCCAATAATTGGAGAAGAAAATTGGAGTTTGAGTATTGGGACCTTGTGTTCTTGAAAGTTTCCCATCAACATAAGAATAAGAGGCTTGGCAGGGGAGTAATCTTTCTCAGAGGTGTTTTGTTCCCTTTGAGGTGTTGGGGAGAGTTGGCGAAGTGGCGTATCAGTTGGAGTTTCCACCACAGATGGAGAGGATGCATGATGAATTCCATATATATTATCTTTATTGGTATCTTCATGATTAATCCCATGTCATTTACAATGGATATTTGGATATTGAGTACAATGAAACATTCATGGAGGGGTCACTAGAGATCCAGGATCTCCAAGAGAAGGCACTTCCTAGACGAACCATTCCTTTGGCTTGTATGTTGTAGAGGAATGGTGTACTTGTGTAGAGTACTTGGGAGTGATATATGTAGATGTGTTCCAAGTACCTGGAGCTATTTTTTGTTTTTCCCCTTTTTTATGGTGTTTTTATGTTTGAGACCTTATTTTTTTTATCTGATAAGCTGTTTTCCCTTGTTTATGATATATGATATATGATAATGTCCTAATATTTGAAAAGGGGTGGACCCAATTCCTAATTGAAATAAATTAATTGAAATGTGGTTAAACTCATATATGTTATTTTCTTCCACCTATAAAGATAGTATCTTTATATAGAGGATGAAATTTATTGATCCATGTGTTCAGGAAAATGTTGTTTATTAGTTGTAGTGGTTTTTGGTTTGGATTGCGTAGAGGTTGGATGGTTTTGGTGATGTGACTGTGTGAGAGGAGGTAGTTTCATTTGTGTAGTGATAAGGTCGTGCAAGATTTCCCGTGGTAATTTGGTTTTACATGTTTGGATGGTGGTAGAATTGAGGTATGATTATATCTGTAAGAGGTATCTAGTAAGGTGGTTATTCAGACCCCCTTTCTTCTTAGATTGGTATTGGATTCTCTAGGGAAACAATCATTTAAGAGGTATATGAAGTAATGGTATATTCCTTCTTGATTTTTTACATTGCTGATTTTGGTGTTGGTGGTTCTTGGATGAGGCCTAGAGTAGTCTTGGGGGAGTTTGGATGTTAAATGCCCGAAGTAGGGTGAATACATGACAATTAAAGCTTACAAGCTGTGTATGTGTAGTTCGTGGTTTGTGAAGTATGGTTCATGGGGTGTTACATGATGTGTATATTTTTAGGTTTAAATAATAAAAAGGGGACACATTTTATAAGTGGAGACTGAACCTTGAAATTTACACAACGTTTAAATGGATTACATGCCATTTAATTTCCCTTTGCAGTGTGTTTTAAAGATTGTAGCGCTCATGTTTTTTTGAAACCCTACCCTCTCTCTCATTCTAGGAGACCAGTGACTTCCACTTCAAGAATTTTGAGATTAATTTAGATGGGTATTGGTTCCCTTATTCCCATATATGATTTGTGGTCGATCTGAGGTTCATCTTGGTTTGGTTGTGGGCCATAGGTGTTAATATTCGCCCTATGGTGCACGTAGAATCATCAAGGCATCTTTGAGGTAGAAAATCCATATTTTCTCTCTATTTTGTATCATTAGGGAGGGGTTTAGATTTATATATTTGTGGGTTATGGTTGTGTTGTCTTAATCAAAGATAAAAAATGGGTTAAAATGAAATTGAGAGGAAAAGGGGGAATGCTTTTCATGTTTTTACAGCTTTGTTATTATTTTGATATTGTTTTTTGTATGGGATTGATGTTCCTTTGAAAATTGTGGCCATTAAGGGATTCATTTACACCATATGATATGTTTTGTGATTTCTATAACTGATGTTATTTTTGTGATATCAACCAAATATGGAAATTGGTTATCCGCTTTAATAAAATGGTTTCCCCAGGATTATGGTTTATGTGATAACGCCCCTAAAATAATGTATAATGTGATAAAATCCCCTTTGAAAATATATAATATAATATTGATGTGTTGTGATGTTTGGCTATGCTTGTGGGGAGGATATGTTCAATTGATGTTTGGTTGGGGAATGTGGGGATAATGGTTTATTTGGTCATGCTTTTAGGTTGGTAAGGTGATTTTTTTGGGCATTCTTTTGGGGTTGGAAATTTGTTTTGTTTGGACATGATTTTGGGGTGGAAATGTGGTTTGTTTAGACATGTTTTTGTGTTGGTGTGGTGGTTTTTTTGGACAATCATTTGGGACGGTGAGGTGGAGGTTTCTTTGAGCTACATACTTAGGTAGTGATGGAATAAATAATTGTTTAATCTTGTTTTAAATGACATGGGTTAGTTTGGTTAATGGTAAAAAAATGGTAATGAATAAATAAATGATGGGTTGTGTGGTTAAATGCGGTAATTCTAAATAATTAAATGAAATTTATGGATATTGGTGATTGATTGGCAATGAGAAATGGGGTTTTGGCTTGTTGTGTGGTGTTATGCATTTAGAGGTGGTAGAAAAATTGATGATGTTGTGATTTGGTTTGAATTTGGTTGTGAACCCATAGGTTGGGATTGTGTGTAGATATAAATATATAATTTTATATTCTTTATTATTTCTATACATACAGTACCCATGTTAATCACTATGTTCTGATGCCCGCATTGTCATGCATGTGGTGTTTTTCCTAGCATCTGGCGAGGAAGATGGATGGATGTGTACCTGCTCTTTCCCACTCTCTCTTCTAGGTGAGGTAAGTTTTTCACATGCTATGATGGAAGAAGGTCTGTTAGTGTATTATATGGTGGTTATGATAACCCAAATGTTTTTGGATGATATGTGATAGCCCAAGTGTTTTGGGGTAAGGTATGATTGTTCTTATGGGGTGACTTCGGGTGGGGGTCATTCATTATAGGAGGAGGGAACAATGTTGACACCCTATATGTTCATGATACCCTAATACATTGGTTATGATAGTGGTTGTGTTAGGGCTTGGGTGTTTTTGGGAGAGGTGTGATATTTTCATGCTTGCGGGGTGAAAAACCCTTGTGTCTTAGGGTGAGGTGTGTTGGGAATATGCTTGTGGGGTGATGTGGTATATATAAGAGATGGTATTTCCAAGATGTATGATGTTGGGGTGAAATAACAATATACTAGAAAAAAAGTTGTGTAGGGAACCCTTATAAATGAGATTCTTATTATATTATATTACATGGATTGCATTATTTGGTGAGAATTACTTGGTGAGGTTATGGTGGATAATTGACTTGTTCAGGTTCTTTTGGGTTTTTTTGATTCTCATGGGTGAATTAGTATGATCTTTTCACATATGCATGAGATACTTTCGTTTTATTACTGAGTATAAATGCATGTGAAACCTGTGTATATAAATTGTTTTCAAGTTTCTAAGAGGATTACTTGGACCATGTTGAACATTTCTATCATAGACCTTTGGATAACTACTATGTCGCTACCATAGCTTTTCCTTTGGGTATTTCCTTTGGATACTTTTATCTCTATTAGTTTTATTCTTATATACATGTGTGATGTTTGTGGTTTCTTTTTTATTATTTTATGGTGTTTTTTTGATGAATCAAAATATCCTCCAAACATATTTAGAGCATAGAGGGTAATTCCTCCTGAATATATTATTTTTATACCCTTTCTTCTAGTCTCTTAACTAGAGCCTACTAGAGGTGGGTCTCAATGGTCATTATTTCTCCCCCTTCATACTAGTTTCTTTGGAGGGAGGGGAATAACATAAATACTATCCTAAATTATTCAAGGCATACTAATGATATGTTTTAGGTTCATGAAGAGAATCAGGAATAAGTCATCAGGGGATAAACATATACTAGTTTCAATAAATACTAGAATGATCTGAATTCACAGTCATGATATGTATTTTTATTTGATAGAGGATCTATGTGTTGGAAGAGTTCTAAGAAGACGATGGTCGTTAAACCTACAATTGAGTATGAGTATATTGTATATTCTGATGTAGCTAAATAAGAAGTATGGATACACAACTTTATATAAGATCTTTATGTGGTGGCTAATAGTAAAGATGTTATCAAACTGTATTGGGATAATAATACATTGGGGGTTCTATCTATTGAGTTGTAGTTGCATCAATAGAGGAAACATATACATCAAATATATCATCTCTTGATGAAGTTTTATCAAATAAGATAGGTCATATTAATTAGAGTTTCCATAAAAAATAATATGACGGGGTTTTTAACTAAATTATTATCTCACTTGAAGCATGAATATCATGTGAGAGCTAGCGAACTAAAAGTTATTATCCATCAGTTATAGTGAAAGTTAGAGTCTATCGATGTTGGTTCCCTAGAACCAACTAACGTTACCCAATTGATTACCTATAATACCATTATATTAATAAATATATTATCACATTATGAGTGTTCCTCCATGTAACATCCATGTGATAGTGTTATTAATGTATTTTTCACGTCAAAAGCTTATAATAATTCTCTACTATAATGAAAAACATGAAGTGTTATGAAAATATTCTTAAACATATATCACATTTTCTTGATGAAATCTATCTGACATGACACAAATGATATTTAACTATCAGGTGTTGGATGCTCATAAGAGGACAAGGATTCTTCTCATGAATTTTAATCCCCAATAACAGTGGGTATGAAGGTAGAATCACCAATAGAAATTCCAAATTTTAAATATTTCATTTGATTTTCCAATATGAAGACATGTTTATGGGTCATTAGACTTGATATTGGTATTAATGTATATCATAACTTAGGTACTTTGATATATTTTCGAAAACCATAAGGTCATATACCCGCAGTGATGTAGGATACATTGGGTGCATCATAAGTGGTATGGAAATGATTGAATATGTCAAAAAAGGATTTGTCCCATATTAGTTAATATAATTATATATCTCACGATCATTGATTGAAATTAAACGAACTAATTAAGTTCATGGTCCTAGAGGTTTATCAACAGGTTTATTTTAGATAGTCAAACAAAGATATATCAAGCATATAAGTTGGTTATACATGTATGAAATGTGTTTGATGACACATCGAGAAAAATAGTTTTTATTTCACAGTAAGTGTTTAGATGAGGTTGTTGTCATAGAAACATTAACTTATTTATTTGTGGGTGCCTTAATGTGTTACTAGTTTCTAATAATGGACTTTAGGTCAGCTCACTTAATTCCACTAGGAAAGATGCCTATAGGGTCACACACACTAATTATATGAAAAATATCATATTAAATTTTATTTAAATTTAATATTTAGATTGAATATTAGTCTCAAGATTGAGGAATACTAATTATATAGGTTATGTTGATCACATGAATTTAATCACCTTATTTGAGTTTATAATAGACATGATTTTAATAAGAAATAAATATTTATCCACCAGTTATTGAATATAATATTTATTTATCGAATGAATTAATAATATAATGATATTTATTTATTTTAATTATTAATTATTATTTTAGGTTCAATAAATGTTGAGGAGGATTTACAGGCCAAACTGATATTATGATGAAGTGATGCAGATTATTTAATATCATTTAAATAACTATTAATTAACTTATTTAATAAATGATATTTAAATATATGTGAGTTGGTGCATGTTATGAAATATATTATTATGGTTATTATTATTGATATAATATTTGATTTGAGGTTTACTAAGAATAAAAAATAAGATGAAAGCACTATGTGTTAAAACTAATTATTTAACACTAAGTATATAATTTAAATCATATCATTTAAAGGGTTATGTGAATAGTTTTTCATGTCATATTATCTCTCGAGAATTATCAAAGACTAAATATAATTTCTCAAAAACTCTCTTAAGAACAACATGTAATCTCTATCCTCCATTTTAATACTGAGAGAACAATATAAATAATTATTCAAGCATAGATGAATTATTTTTGTTATCAATGATGAATTAATCTATGCATTTTATACCACTATTCCAATGCTTAAAGTTCCAATAATGATTTTCTTTGATACATGGAGCACATGCAGATACTACTAGAGGAATTCAACTTTGTATTCTTCACCACAATGATGATACAAAAGTGACTATTAATTTTATCATCAATTATGAATTAATTATCAAGTTGAAGTAATTTTAATTATAAATTAATCATAAATTAAATGTGAAAATATCCTATATAATAATATTTTGGGTTTTGATTCATTGAGTTCTTTAGATTTATCGGATGAAATTAATAAAAAAAAATTATTGGGTATGAGCTCATATGCTCCCATTGCACCTATAAACATCCAATAAGCACATTACCTTGGATAGTGTCATGTCAATAATCTTAGTGAAATAATTACCAAAGGTTTACTAGGATCAAGGATCCACTTTTTATGCCATAGGATTAGATTTCACAATATCTACCTCTCAACTTGAGGGTAAGTCTTCTTTGGTTTTCTCTTTTATGACACTTTCTATTCAAAGTTGTGGAAACATGAGGTGGGTGTTATAGTATTTATCATAGTTAGATATTTAATATATGAGTCAATGGTCAATGTTTTGGCTACGTCAATAGTTTGACTTAAATTTTTGATTTGGATTGTATATTTATTTTTTCATCTGTAAATTATAATAACTCAACCTCACATTGAGATATAGATTCTGGATAATATCATTATATAAGTTTAATAATAATTAATTTAATTGGGGAGATTAGGGTTAAACCCTAGTGATTACGTCTTTTTAGGGTCTCGAGGAGGTCTTAGGGGTGGAATAGAATGCAATGACATATCTAGTTAATTAATTATTTGGAATATTTTTTGTGGGTTATAATGAAAAGTAATGGTTAAACCCAATTTTTTACCATCAAATTCAAATGGTTTGTGATGGAATGGTTGGGAAAATATATTATTAATAAAAATATATACAACTTAAACTATGAAAAATAAAATTAATAAAAAAGTAAAAAAAAATTAAAAATTATGAATGAAGGAAAATTTTATTTTGTTTTCTCTAAATAATGATCTCAAAAAATAATTTCGTTCCATTAAAAATCCTCCAAAAAATGAAACATTGATTTTAGTTTCATTAAATAAAGTTCCATTAATGATTACTTCATTCCATCCTATGAAAATGAACATAAGATTAGTTTGCAAACTCATTTAGTTTTTTATTCAATACAAAATCATCGTAAACAATTTATTAACATACTCAACACATATTCTCTGATAAGAACTTTAATTTACACTAGGTGGATATTTGATATGATATTACCATGTAATATTATTCATCTAGGAATTATCAAATATGTGATAACATATTTGTGATAATGTAGAAACTTTTCATGGTGAAAATGAAAGATTGGTATTGTGGGATGAGAAATGAAACTAAAGCCTTGTTTAGCATAACCTCCTACTCACTTTTCTTCATATTTATGTTTTCAAACCCTATATTCCTTTGGATTAACCTTCATGTTTTTGGGATCCCATATTAACACACTTTTATAATGGTTCTAACTTTATAGACAACAGGACAATACCCACTATAGGAATATTATAGAGCAATGAATACTTGAAAGTGGTTAATGTCACACTACAGATCACTTAACTCCCTAATTCAAATAGATTTATTAAATCATAGGCTAACCAGGACTAGGAAATCTTTCAGATATCTTTATAATCAATATATTATAAAACCCACCCATCATAGATTCTTCTCTCAATCCTCACCTTCACAAATAAACTCTATATGGACACCTCAAGAAGCCTCATAATATGCCCATTGTACGCCCCATTCATCACCCTCACAAGGCATACGAAATGAGGGATCACCATATCTTGCTCCGCTTGGTCCACCCACACTACATTAGTGATCTGTAATATCTCAATATCTTCCACGTACAGACCCACCACCTTCCTCACCCACCCCTTCTGCTTGTAGTACCCCTTCTTCGCCAGTGCCTAGCTTATTACCTTCACTCCGATCCCCCCAACAATAATCCTTTCAGTTACTCATATCCTTTTCCCTGTACTCCTCTATTAAAAATTCATCATGTTTTGAATCCCTGATATTTCTACTACTCTTCTCCAAACCACCACCACCATTCCTCTCCACCCTGAAGCTTTCTAATAACTGGTTTGAACACTTTCCCTTGGTATTGGATGACGATGAACTGAGAAAAAATAAAAGTATCATTTAGTGGTACTCTCTCATGAAGTGTAACTAGGTATAGTTTTCTTTGGATTTTAGGGTGAGAAACTCATTCTTTCCTATTATAAATTCTTAACTTGAAAATCATGTCTCAATAGTTAGTAGGAAAAATCACTTTCATTTTAACAATCAAAGAAAAAAAATCATTTTGAGTAAATTTTTTAACTAGTATGATGAGAACATTACTAAACTATGACTCTAGATGAAATGAATAAATCTCAAGAAAAATTACCACAACAATATATAGTGTTTAAAGTTTTCTAGTCATACCTCGATCCCTGATCATAATTTAAAACTACCAATAAAAAAATTAATTATGATCATTTAAAAATGAATAAATTTTGAACAGTAATAAACTAATATTATAACCAAATTATTATTATTTTTCAATGAGCACCAATTATTTTACTAAATCTCAACTTAATATAAAAAATAAAAAGGGTCCTTCCAGAATCATCACAAATATACAAAGTTTATATTCAATGAAAATATTTTTTAAGGAGAGTAAATTTTAGTGATCAAGGAAGACTAGTTGTAAATAAAATTTAGTTTCAATGATAACCTTATATATTTAACACAGTTATTCCATAAATTTGATTAAATTAAAGTTAATTTTTAGAAAATAAGATAAAATTGTTCCATCCAACCAGTTGGAAATCCCTTCACTAACTATTTTTAACATCCGTTAAAGATAAATGCAATAAGAATACACTACAAATTTTCATTCTAAAATCAACAAGATGATTAATTGGATCATTTTTTCAAACATGTGATGGGAAACACGCTTTCCTTGCTTCTAAGATTATGAAAACTTACAAATAATTTTTTTTATTAATACATGATTCATCCATGTTAATATTTCATTAAAAATTTAAAACAATGGTATAATAGATTGTAGAAGAAAGTGAATACCTATAAATGTATTGTAGAAGAATGTATTGAATAATTTGTTAAGACAAATTTGATGAACACCACCAAATATTCTTTAGACTGAGTTGAGAAGACAAATAACTTTACCAAGGTATTTTGGTCACCCTCTTTTTGTCTTGGAATGCATTCAATGTGAGATTATGGATATCAAATTAGATAGTGGGATGCTGAATCTGTGATCTAATGAGAACATAACTTTGTGATGGAGAGTCTAAAAGACCATTTCGAAAATGAAGACATGGAAAACGAAAAGTGAGTGGGGTTTATGAAGGGGTATTGAAGATTGGGGATTTGGGTGACTTCTAGAGAAAATGATAATATGATAGGTAATGTTTTTTAAATGGAGAGGGGAAAAAATAAATGTAGTTTGATTTCACATAATGATATTTTAATGGATAGGTTAGAAAATTATAATTTTAAAAAATAAATATCAATTTTTAAAAATATTTTTATGATTATAATAATTATAAATACAATGCCAATTATTATACTTTTAATTTAACTTTTCATTAAAATATATTTACTATTTTAATAACTTCAACTTCAATAAAGACTAAATATAGTTCAATTTTACATTTATAAAGATTTTTTTTCACATGGTTCAAGTAAGGGAAAACGAATTTTGGTATGCTTAAGTATGAGCGGTTGAGAGAGGATTTTGGAATCGGGCTTAGGGTTAACTCTAAGACTCATTTTGGAAGATCTCAGGTATTCATTTTATATGCTTATTTTTGATTTGTTTTTCATATGGTGACTCATTTAGTGACTTCGTTTTTTGTTTTTTATGATTTAATTACATTATATGAATATTTTAGTGTTTGATATATTCATTAGTTACGATGGTTTGATTTATTTTTCCACTTCTTGATTCTTTATATGGTGATTTTTATTATTATTAGAGAGCATAGAATAGGCTATATGGGTCTCCACCTCAGTAGAATGATTGTGTAGGAATAGAAAGTAAAATATGACAATATTATTTTTCTTATATTTGATTTTAATAATTGTAAATACTATTTGAATGATGAAATAGTTTTTAAAACTTGATAAGTAATCATTTGTCTGGGAAACACATTTGTAGTGTATGTTTATGTTACCAAGGAGTATGAAATATGATTTATATTTGATGGATTATTATGTTGTGGATTTGTTTTGATACTCTAGTATATATTTTATCTTTTGAATAAATATATCATTTATTAACATTCTCAGCTCCACAACCGTTTTCAATTTTTAGATTCTTCTTATCCATTTTCAATTGTATTAAACATAATAATCTTTAATGAAAACTTATTTTAATGCATTGCTTTCATTTTCTTTTATTCTTAAAAATAAATGAATTTATTAAAAATCTGATATTTCTAATGAATTAACATCTTATTATTTTTGTGTTCATTAAATTTATCTAGAAAAAGTAACATTATTATGATCATCATTCATTGTACATTATATATCTCTCTTAAATATTCATATTCTTTGTATCATGGATATGTTTATTTCCTGAATCATATAAAATTTATTTATATAGTGTTTTTTATGAATGTTATTTGATTGGATGGGGAAATATTAATATTCCATATTAATTACTATGTATGAATATTTTTTTGGAATCCATATTGTTTTTGAATTAAATTAACCAATCAATGTATGATAAATGAATTAGAAAAGTAATTATAGGTCAGGGATGATTATAAATAACCCCCTTGTGCATTAATAGGTATCATGAGACAACTCGGTTGGATAGAATTATTAAATGGATTTTTTGTATATACCTAAAAATCAATTAAACTATTTTGTAACATGGATTTCATGTTAAAGTTATTATGATTTCTAAGATCATAGAATCAAACATTAAGCATTTCTTTCATTGAGAATTCAATTATTATTATCCACGATAATTCTACCTTGATATTATCCATGAATGTGTTTCGTGGTCAAGTTATTTATTAAATGACATGTTTTTAAGATATTTACATTTATATATTGATTATTTATTATTATCTCATGATAGATTCCATTGTATGTAACCCTTACCGATCATTTGATCTCACCATTACTTTGTTTTCCCTTCCCTGAGATATGAAGAAGAAATATTTGAAAAAGTTCAAGGAATAAAATTGTTTACTATAAACTTTTTTTATATTTTTTTAATATATAAAAATATTAGTCATGTCTTTATCCAGTTCTTAGAGAATATTAAACCAGTTTGTTCTCTGAGATGTGATCTCTTGTAACTTATTCCAATGTAATAAAGTAGCCACCGACTTTGGGTTTCTAGATTTGAGGTATTTACAACTTTGATCATGGTTTCATAATCTCTAAAATTTTATTCATGATATAAATATCACATATGTTCATTATATTTATATTTAAAATCATCAATAAAAGGTAGAGTAAAAAAATGAATTACACAATTCATGGATATTGTAGGTTGTACGTACGTGTTAACACTATTTTCACTTTTTGATGGATATAATGAAAGAAATATAAATAATAATTCACCTTCCTAGAATCATTATGAAATCATATATATCATAAATATTCATTAAATATAGCCTTATTTATATCCAATTAAATCATAAATGAAAGAAAAATCACCTCACTTCATGGAGGTGGTAGTGAACACGTATGCGCGAGCAACATTATCATTTTCCAACGGAAGGGAAGAAGGTGGATAATGGTTGTTACCTAATCATAATAATATTTTAGTATATTTAAGGCATGGAATATAGTATTTTATAATTGATACAAATTATTTATAGAAGGTATAATAAGTAAGAAAATTGAAGATTCCCAGTTAAGAGTTATACCTCTTCATTGAGAAACCTTCTTTGGATTACACCCTAAACCTTGAAAGGCTGGTCATATAAAAACCTGAATCTCTAGGATATTTTGAAGGAATATAAGATGATATTAAGGTATGTATTATCCATGAAATAAGGCTAAACTATTATTATTAATGAATAATATGATTTTTCTTTTTATATGTGTGGGGAGAGGCCCTCTTGGAATTACTTAAAATATTAAATTGATATAAATTAGTTTTTATAGAAAATGGCTTCAAACTGATATATTTATAACATAACATCCCTAATATTATATTTCATCTCATAAAATAAAATTTTAACAAGTTTTGGTTGTATTTTTACCCTTATCTCTTACCTTTAACCTTTTATTAACAATTTTGACAATTATCAAAATATTAGAGTTTTCTACTCTTTAAGGGTTAAGAATGTTATAATAAAAGTTAAAGTGTCTTATAAATACAACATGGTTTTTATATTCATCCATATCCCATTTAATTGGTAGAATATAGTTTTTAATGAATTTTAAATCATTTAATAAAATATTTTTTATGATAAAATATCATTAATTTTATTTTAGAACTATTCATTTAATTTGACATTGAAACCAAAATGAAATCAAAGTAATTTGAATCCAAACTTATCACACATAAGTAATATGTTATATTTGTCTATAAAATTAGTGGAATACTATAAATTACTCAAAATATTACTTTTAGGGTTTTTAAAATAATATACATAACTTTTCTGCTGTTTTCACATGCATTGTGCTAGTGTTGAGTAAGCATTTAAGTTAATTGTTTATCACAAAAAAAATAAAATAAAAATTCCATGAAGGAAATAATTCATATTTCAAATAACCATTTAAAACTAAGAATATTTTTTTTATCCCAATAACAAAATATTATAGATATTGAAATTAAGAAATTAAAATGTTTGACTTTATCTTTTATTAACAGCATAAAGGCCAAAATCCAAAGTAGATAGAAACAAACAAAAATTTACTATGGTTTCTATTCTTATTGACCCAAAATAAAATTTAACTATTTTAAAAAAATTTATAAAATTATTCAAAATATTTAGTAAATTTTTCAAGATTTAATTTCTAGAAGTGAAAGAAATTACTTTTAGATAAAATCACAAAATGCAATGAAAAACAGGTTTTCCTAAAAATGCATTTTTTAAATATAAAAGTTTTTTATAAAAAATTAAATGATTAAATTAATTACAACGAAATTAATTGGATTATTCATAATATTATATAAATAAAGTTACTTTTAAAGCATTTTAAAATAAAATAAAACTTTCTAAATGCTTGAAACAAAAATAATGTTTTCAATAAAAATTTATATTTGTCAATATTGACTAGAAAATAAATTATTTCTTAAAAATAAACCCTACATTAATTTTGATATGATGGTTTTAAAAAATATATCATTTTTATAAAATGAAATTTCTAAAAGCTCCAAAAATTAATTATAATATTCACTCCCCAAAATTAATAACACCCATTTTTGAAGAAAATGTATTTTTGAAGAATAAAATGACTTTACTAAAAATTGAGTGTTAATTTATTAATAATTAATTAATAAATTATTATTGAGTAATATATATATATATTTTTCATAATGTAGTTAATCTTATTCATACCCATAAATTCAATGTCTAGGAGATAACCGTCAGTTAATAATATTTCAATAACATAATGTGTTTTCTAAATTCAGTATTACAAGTAAAGAAAACTATCAAAGAAATAAAATTTATTTATAAAGACTTATATTATAAAATCTCAGGGTGTTAGAATTATTTTTATTGTCACATGTAATACATATCTCCAGGAAAACATGTCCTTATACAGAAGAGGGGAGAGAAAGAATAAGCATGATTCCTTACACATAAGTTATAGGATTTGGCATATATTTCATATTATATACCAATATTTATGTTTTCTATTCCATGATAATTTTAATGACCTGAATTTTTTTCATAAAATAAATAATATTTTAAAATGACCATTTTTTATGATCACACAAAAAATACAATTAAATTTCATAAGAACATTACACATCATGAGAGAATAAGGACTAGCAAAACTAAGAACAATAGAGGGATATAGACTTGTAAGAATAGTACACTTAGTAAAAAAATATATTGGATTTAATTTCCCCAAGAATATATACCCATCCATAAATATCAAAAAAATAAATAGAATCGTTATGAAAACAATTAACAGTGTCCAAGGATGTGAAAGAACATTTATAAGTGAAATTGTGAATGATGAAGAGTGAATGATGGTTTATTTATAGAGAAATATGATCATTAGATATGGGGAAAATTGGCCAATATGGTTTATGGGAATTATGACCATCAATCGATAAGATAGTTGGTCATTATTATTATTGGCTACGTAGACACATTTCAGTGACTATTGAGATAATTTAATGATTTAATCAGAATTGTATATTTCTCTAAAAACATGTTTTATATAAAAAGTATATGTTTTGAATAATTTTTTTTGTAAATAATCTTATGAAAAACTTTTTAAATGATATTATATTTTAATAAAGTCCTAGTTAATTTCTATAATGGCCAAATAGATTACTATGCCATCAAAACTATTAATTTTCAATAAATAAGGTTTTTTTGTTTAAAAGTTAAAATTATAATATTTATGATAATTATCTTCATAAAAATAAATATAATTTTTATATTAAAAATTATTATATTATAATAGGGTAAATTCATTGTAATGTTCTAAAAAATTATATTTTTGGAATAGAATGTGAAAATAATGTTTTTCATGAAATACAAAAACTCCTCGGATATAATTCGGTTACAATCATCATTTTAAATTTATTAATACTCATTATTGTTCAAAAATTATTTTAGTAAAAACATGATACATAATTCATTACATTTAGGAACACATGCATGGCATTTTGAAACCCATATTTTTATCTTTTATAAAAAAATGTTATTATGAGTTATACGTGTATCATATTAAAATACACTATTATCAATTTTATAAATTGAATCAAGAAAAATGGATTAGTTATTTGGAATAATAAGGTTAAAATTAGGTAATAAGGTAATTTTCATTTTTAGGCACCAAAAAGTTATCATGGTAAAAGAGTTACAATGGATAGTTAAAATAATGTAAATTGTTAAAATTAAACGGTAAAGTCTTTAGCAAAATAAAAATGAAATAATTAAATGGATGGTTAAGGTTTTAGAACATACTTAACCAAATTTTACAACTTTAATTATAAATGAAATTATTTGAAATTAATTCCCCCAAAAAGTGGTTAGCTTTAAATACAAATAATCATTATTTAATAACTTAAAATCACTACTTTTCTAGTATAAATACACTCATTCCCTCCTCTCTCTCCACACCGAATCCATTGATCAAAGATATTATCTAAATTGTACTCTATAAAGTCTCTCCAAGGTGGTTTCATGGTTCAAAATTGTCTCTCTATAGCATTAAGAATCATCCTTCCAAGGTAATGGATTTATTCCTCTACTTTTTCAATTCAAGTACTTATTTCATATATGTGTTTTGATACCCAATTTATTATGTTGTAATGTTTTTATAAACACCACATTTATTTTATATATGAAGTTTTTTAATGAGAGATTTATTTTACCTTTAATTAAACCCATTAAATGACCCATTTTCGATACCCATTATGCTGCCAAAATAAACCCTCGACTTTCCAAGAAATATTTTCATTCCATGAATACACCACCTTATTCATTAATGGGTATTAATTATAATGTATCTTTAAACTATTTATTGGGGACATCCATGTATGAAACCCAAATTCGCTACTCATGGGATAACAATGATATCAACATAGTATTTTTGATTAATGTGGCATACATAATATTAGACATATGAAAGGTGTTCCCTGATATCACTCCAAGGCATTGAGAATAGAATTAATCCATAGAGATTAAATGTTCATGATACCTTGAACGAATTCCATGGTAATTTTTTGATACATTAGTCAAAATACATGGTAATATGCTTTAAGACAAATTAGTTATGAGCTTTGGTGATATGTTTATGAATGTATCAATGTTTATGTTGTTAGCACATTTTATTTTTATCACTCATGTTATTATATTCATGTACTTAAATTATGACTCATTTATGTAAATTTTATTATGTCATTCTTCATGTATAACCTATGATGTCCAATTACATTTTTGATCCCTTATTGAGCTTTATTCCCACCAGTTTCATTTGGTAATTTTCCCCAGTAAATCCTATGCAGTGTGATGTTATAGGATGAGAAAATAAGGAAGAATTTCAAGAGGATTTTAAATTTTTTTATGTTTCTTTTTTGTACCATGTATGTTAGGTACTATGTACCTAGTTTCCAAGAAAAAAACATGAAAATATCCTTCAATGTTATTAATGTTATATTTTTTAAGGAATGATGTTAAAATTATTGTATTTAAAATGTGGGTCAGTATAAGCATGGAAGACATATATTAAACAGAGCCACATTAGCCTCATTGGATGGATGTAAATACTATCCAAAAGTATTCAAGGTATAATAAGTATATGTTTCAGGTTTATAGAGAAGATGAGGATAATTCATCAGGGGATACATATATGCTAGTTTCTAGACATACTAGAATGATCTGAAATCATAGTCATGATATGTGTTCTGCCTTGATGGAGGATCTATGTGCTAAAAGAATTATAAGAAACCAGTGGTAATTAAAAATACAATAGAGACTGAATATATTGTGCATTCTGATGTAGCTAAAGAAGAAATTTGGATACAAAAACTTATATAGGATCTTGATGTGGTTCCAAAAAGTAAATATGATATCACACTTTATTTGGATAATAGTGAAATTTTGGTTCTAGCCAAGGATTCAAGGTCATGTCAATGGAGGAAACATATACTTCAAAAGTAACATATCTATTGAGAGTTTTATCAAAGTGGAAGGGTTGCAGTCAAAAGAGTTTCCACAGAAGAGAATGTGGTGGTATTTTTGACTAAATTCTTATATCAATTGAATCATGAATACCATGTGATAGCTAGAAGACTAAAAGTTGCCAGCAGTTAGATGTAGTGAAAGTGGGGGTTTATTTGAGTTGGTTCCCTAGAACCAACTAACATTGTACTTTATATTACCTATATATTAAATGACTAGAAGATTAATATATATCATTTCACATGATTAATGTTCTTCTATGTAACATTGATGTGATAATGTTCATAATGAATTTTTCACTTCGAAAGGTCATAGAAATTTTCCAACATAATTAGAAACTTAAAGTGTTATGATAATATTCTTTAACATATATCTAATGGTCTAGATGGAATTTTTCTAACAGGACAAAAATTATGTGTTGACTATCAGGTGGTGGATACTCGTATGATGATGAGCCTTCTTCTAGATAAGTTTAATATCCAAGAATAGGAGTTGTGAAGACAAACCCACTAATATAAATTCCATATTTTATATGTGTTAATGGATATTCCTATATGAGGGAATGTTTATTGGTTATTTTACTTGAAGTTATTATTATCGTATATCATAAATTTATTAATTTGATGTATTATTAAAAACCATAACGAGATATTCTCGCGGTGAAGTAGGATGTGTCATAAGTTATATAACATTGATTGAATAATTAAAGACAATATTTATCCCATCAGAGTAAATATAAGTTGGAATACCAGGTTCTTTGATTGAAATTAAACTATCTTATTATGTTCATAATCATGGAAGTTTATCAATGAGATTATTTCAAATAGTGAAAGAAAGATATGTCAATAATATAGGATGGTGGCACAATTATGAAATTTGTTTGATGAGACATCAAGAAAAAGAGATTATATTACATGGTAAGCCTTCATTAGACTTTGTTTCTATTACAACATCATCTTCATTCATTCTATGTGCCTTAACATGTTGTGAGACATTAATCTTGGAAATTAGGTCAGTTCTCTTAATGCCACTAAGAAAGAGGAATTGAGGGCCACACACTAATTGTATCCAAAATATCAGATTAATTTTTTTTTGAATTTAATATTTTGAAAAAAATATTATTCTCAATAGATAGGAAAAATAATTATTCAGGTTAATTTGATCCCATAAATTCAATAACCACATCCGAATTTAGAATATATATGAGTTTAATTTTAAATAAATATTTATCCACCGATTTTTAAATATAATATTTATTAATTTTATCAATGAATAATATAATGATATTTAATTATTTAAATATATATTTATAATTTAAGGTTCAATAAATGTTGAGGATTAACAGACCAAGATAATGGTCTGATAAAATGATGAAGATTATTTAATATCATTTAAATATATATTAGTATATTTATTTAAGAAATAAAATTTAAATATATGTGAGTTTCTACATGTTATGAATTATAATATTTTTATTTTTATTTTTATTATTTGATTTGAGTTTTACATAGAATAAAAAAAATATCCCAAATAATGAAACTAGTTTCATTCCATCACATTCTATTAGTTCATTGAGTTTTTAATTCAATACACTATCACCGTAAAAAAATGATTACCTACTCAATGAAAATTCCATGAAAATAACATTAATTTACACTAGGTAATTATTTGAGATGATCATACCAAGTAATATGATTTATCCAAGTGTGATCACATATTGGATAATATATTTGTGATCATGTAGACACATTTCATAGTGAAAATGAAATATTGGCATTGTGGGATTATAAATGCATCTAAATCCTTGTTTCACATGAAATCTAGCTCACTGTTCTTCATATTGCAGTTATCAAACATTGTCTTCCCTTGGATGACCATTAAAATTGTTTAATCTATCATATTGACACAATTTTTTAACGGATCACTCCTAATACACAATAGGACAACACCCATTGTTGGGATATTGTAGAAAAATGATAACTAGGAAGAAGTTCCTATCACACTATAAATCATATCACATTCTGATTCGACCATATTTATTCAATCATGGGCCACCAAGACTAATAATTCTTGTATATATCTTCATAATCAACACCCTTCATCAGCCACCCCTCGTATATTCCCCTCTAAATCCTAAACATCATAGATAAACTTTATGGGGACATCACAAGAAGCCTCGTAATAGAACCACCATACGCCCCCATTCACCACTATCACAAGGCCTCTAATATGAGGATGTTGTGTGAGATGTGCAGGTTCGGACAGGGGAAAATTCATAGGGGGTCATTATGAGAGGGGTGACAGGGAGGGATGGGTTAAACCCCATATTATATGATGTTGAAAAGAATCATATATCTCACAATGAAGTAGGATTCTTAATTTATAGACAATAAAATGATTTCGATAGATAACCCACACCGATGTGGGATCTGAATATTAAAAATATCTAATATTCTAATAATATTTACAATATATTTATAATTATAATAATTGAAACTTCAATTAAGTCTAATTGTAGTTAAATTTTATGTACATGTGGATATTTCACATCATGGTATAGGTATGAGAAAATGAATTTTGGTTTCCTTAAGTTTGATCAGTTGGGTAGGTATGTGGGAATCAGGTTTGGGGGCATCTCTAAGACTTATTTTAAAAGATCCTAGGTTTTTGTTTTATCTACTTATTTTAGTTTAGGTTATCATATGGAGACTCATTGAGTGACATTGAATTTTTTGTTGTATGACTGTATTACATTAGATGCATAATATTTAGTTTTAGATATTCATTAGTTATGATGTTCTGATTTATTTTCCAATTCTTGATTCTTCATCTAGTGATTTTTATTGTGATCAAAGATCACACATGAGGCTATACAGGTCTTCTCCTCGGTGGAATTATTGTTTCAGAACAACACGTTACAACATGGAACAATATGTTTTCTTATATTTAATTTTTATACTTGGAAATATTAGTAGAAAGGAGAAAAAATAATGATCAAAACATGGGAAGAAAACGTGTGTATGAAAAACAAATTTTTAGTGACAGTTCGAGTTACTAAGGAGTATGGAATGGTATTTATATTCAACGTATTATTCTTAGGTTAATTTTTAAGGGTTATAATTTTCCCGAGCTATGAATTATTTACTTGCTTTTGATGAGGGTGAAAAGAGTGTATTTATACCTAACGCATGGCACATAAGATCATGACATTTTCATGCATTCAAGTTACAATGATTTTATTTAAATTATTTGGGAAAAAGGATTTTGATAAATAATTGAATCCCTAAAAAATTTAATTAATAACTTATTCAGTAAATTATTAGTGGTGAATTAATTAACTAAAAACACCGAGTAAAATGTAACGGACTAATTAATATTCTATCATGACTGTTACATGTATATTCATGGGGGTGTTGACTAGGGATTTATATACATGTTATGTATTGAGTATGGAATGATGGAAAATTTAGCAACAATTGATTGAAAATTGAAAGGATTGACTTGGGGTTCATGTATGGCATGCCTTGTTATTTTGATCCATGATTGATATTTGTTGTCGGTGATTTGATTTTGATATTATAGAAATATGAAACCAAACAATAATGTTTAGGGATGTCACAAGGGTAAATCCAAGTAGGGACCATATGTTGAGGATCTTTAGGAGGGTGAAACAGAGCATGCTACACTAATAGAGGTTCCTAGGGATCTGACTGCAGTATAACATACTGTGAGTAAGACAATGGTGCTTTAGGCTATGAAGAGGGGTATCAGTGGGGTTTGAAATAACATCACAGTTGATATGACCCATTATTTATAGGTTCCACATCATCTAACCTTCAAGGGTGATATGAGAATATAGGGTGAAAATGAATAGATTGAGGGGATTTTCAGGTTCACTGAGCTGATTGATACCCTGATATACTAGAAGGTGAAGCTCATGGAATTTATGTTTGAGGAATGAGCACAACACATGAAGACTTAGTTTAGGATAAGAAGACTGAAGAGTTATTTTGGGATGAATTTCAAACTATTTTTTATGATATGTTTTATCCAGAAACTCTGAATATTTATAAATAACAAGAGTTTATGGATCTTAGGAAAAAAAGAGAAGGTGGTTCTAAAATTTTCATCAAGGATTATTAACAAATTCATGTTTTCAAAAAAAATTGGTGGAGATGAGGCTATGAATGTTTGGCAGTTTAAGATTGTATTGTGAACACCACTATGAGTTCAAATGAGTTTAGTATTATTAATTTGTGACCACAGTGGCTCCATGATGTGGTGTAATTTCAACAGTCTTCCTTGAAGAATTGAATCACATAGTGGAATGGCATGGAGGCTTATGATGGTCAATAGTGGCCACAATTTTAATGGTTACATGAAGATCCTTTGATAAAATGGTATCAAGATTCCATTTATCCAAAAATAAAATAAAATAGGGAGGTTCATTTAGAGATTGCAGGGGTTGATTAAAAAGGGAACATTATCAAAGATAATTTTCTCTACCTTCTCTCCCACACAATTTTGCCACCATCTCTAAGGGAGTGGTTCTTCCATTCATCCTCTATATAACAATTGGAAACCCTAGGAAGACTCTAGAAAATTAAAATAACTAGTGATACTAGCCTCCATATTTCCCCAACCATGTTGGGGAAACTTCCTATTTTTTGATTCTATATGTTGGGAAAACTAATTATCCTATGGAAAAAATTGTTGAAACTATTCATTTGGAGGGGCCTTTTAAACAAATCTAGGGGTGGTTCCCCTAGGCCCTATAGGGGATGTTTCACCGATTTCCCCCACTCACAAGATAGGTATTGATACCTCTTCCAAGGAAGTGGAACCCTCAGACTCCTACTGCTATTACACTCATCAAACTCCATACGTAATTATAAATTCATCTTCTGATTTTGTTTCCTTTTTTATGTCATAGATGAACCCATTGATGATTATTACATTGGGGATGATAATATTGACTAAATACATCCTTTTAAATATCTTTTTGTTAATATTTTATTTTAATTATATGTTTTGTTTCTAACTTCTAGTATCATACTATTATGACTTGTTGTGGCATGACATAGTGCATTCAAGACTTGATTTGTAGTTTCTCAACACTGTTTGACATTTTTTTCTTAATATTGTGATGCATTTGATGAATTTATTTCCAAAATATATTTTTATTCATATATTTTGTTTGTCTTATTAATTTAAATATATATTTTTGTGTGTTATATATATATATAAATAATTTTTAGCCCGCCATAGATTCTACCATATCCACAACACCATACAACATACTTCCATGGAAGGTTTTCAAATCACATTCATAAGAACCATCCTCCATTGATAAATATGGTTTAGTATTTTCTATCTAGAAAATTTTATGGAAGTATAAAATAAAGCACTGATCATAGAAAATGATTTGGGAAGAGATCATAGAGTCTGTGTGATTTCAGCATCATGGGATTTGAGAAGCAGATCCTTGGGGTGGCAAAATGGGAATGTTTGAGGAAATTCACCAGGGTGGCGAATGACTAGGAGGTTGGAGTAGGATATTTTAATTTCATCCATATTAAAAAAAATTCTTTGTATTTCCATAAGTGTTGTAAAGAAATTCATTCCAAGGATATGTGTCCAAGCATGCCAAAGAAATTCCACTATTGTGTAAAATTGAGATACCTTCCATTTTTTGGCTGGAGTGGGCCACAAGGGGGACTTTGAATAGTATTTTCATTAATTGAAGCATCACATTATTAAATAGAAGGACCTCAAAAGAGAATAATTTGGGTTTTCTTCTAGAAGGTCTAGTCATGGTGGTGGGTGAGGTTCCTAGTGACCAACTCATAATGGAGTTTCTACTCAGGGTATATAGTGATCTCATGGTGAGGATCATGTGGTTAGTTCCTGACATCTTTATATTGTGGATAAGATTCCCATAAATAGATATTTGGTATCTTCTAATGTATGAGGTACTATTCCAAAAAACTCTACATTTTCTAAGTGCACTTGTTGACACTGGTGCATCAAATTCCTTCATTTGTACTCGTATTATGTGTGATCATTGTATGGACATGTAATGGTTGTATAGGCTGTTGAATATTGAAACTCCACTGGGAAAAAGATCTATGAAAATTAGGATATGTCCCTTCCATGATTTCATTGAGTGGCTATGTACATCTATAGGTATTTACTATCTTGGAAATGACTACATTCCATGTGATGATGGGTATAAATTTGTTAACTCTCCTTCAAGCATGCATTGATTGATATCAGTAACGAGTTATTTATTTTCCTCCAATGGGTGTATCCTACAATTTTACAGGTGAAAGGGATCTTAATTTGATTTGGGAAATATCTGATGTAAATAATCTTGAAACCATCACTTCATAGAAGGTATGTATGATTTTTGGATCAGTTGAAGGGGAAGATCACCCTATTTTTCCTCCAATTGTTGAATGTTTTAAAAAGGTTTTACATAAATATTTATTAGGTTTACTTCTCTTGGAGTCTATGCCCGACATCAGACATTGGTGTTTTTGCATCATTATAATTCTCTATAAATAAATTTCTAGGCCTCTCTTAAGAGGTATCTTGGGTATTGGGTCCAACACTCTATCATTATACATGGTATAATAAGAGGTTCCCTAACCCTCCCTCCCCTATATCATTTCTCTCATTTAAAACCTACGCTTTTACCCCAAGGGTGTGCAGAGGCCTCCATAGAGAGGGATCTATAAGTCATTTGATGTCACCCATCCCTCCACCTCCTACGCATTACCCTATGTGACATGCCTTGTATTCCCTTTCCACACCCTCTATGCTAATTGGGATCCATGGCTATCCCCCTTCTATATGAAATGGCTCACTCCAAGACACCCTCATGCACAATGTTCTTCTACACCCCTATGGCCTCCCGATGCGGTCTCTCCTTGATGGAGCTCTTCCTGTGCGACGTCCCACTAGCGCAAAAACTGTGGCAAGATCTATGATAGGCGACCTCCTACCAAGAAGCCTCCATGCTTTGTCAAGGTCCCTTGCTAGCTCCATTTCATATTTGGTGAATCTTTAACTAAATGTGGTTTACTCGGTAAATTTTGTTAATCTAGATCCAAATCTAGTCCCTCGTCTTCCTCAGGTGACACTCCTTTGGAGTCCGGGGTTTATATTTTCCATGAGGGTTATGAGACGGAGTTTGATTGAAAGATCATCTTCACCCCATTCAAGATAAAATCCTTCCCTATTCCACATCCTCATCCCTCCTTATTCATATACGATCAATAGAAGTGGCTAGGTGGTGTTTCAAAATCTCTTATTCTACTCCTAACTTCTATGGGTGTTGGTTGTGCTCAACCTTGAGCCATCGCTTGTGTCACCCCCTCTTAGAAAACACATCGACATTCGATGAATCTTTGTACATGCCCCTTCCTTCATCTCCCTAAATGACTCCCATATATAATAGGTCCTCCTCTTGGAATGCCTGACCTGGCCTCATTATCACACCTATGTGTGTCTCCCTTCTCTATCCCCGACTTAAAAAATCTACTACGACCCCTACACATAACTTCTGTTGTCCCTTGCTGCAATTTTGGTCAAAGATTTTTCTTTGCACATCCGTCTCATCCCCCCATTATTCCTTTCCAAACCATTTATGTAATCCATATATTCCCACTAGAAATCCTATCATGGTTCTATAGTGTGATGTTAATGTACACCTAGATTCTCTTAACCCAACTATTCATGCTAAGGCATGATCCAACTATTCTTGTGAGTGCATCCTATTTCTGGATATTTCTAATGGTTCCTCATAAAAAGCATTGTTCTAGAGTTTTCACATCATTTTAGTAGCATATTATATCACTACTGGAAAACTAACCTTTACCAACGGTTTGGAGAACCGTAGCCAAGTAAGCCGTTGGGATAGGTCTATACCAACGGTTTTTGGAAAACCGTTGGTATAGACCTATGCCAACGGTTTTGGAAACCATTGGTATAGGTAATATGAAATCTATACCAACGGTAATGGAACCGTTGGTATATAAATTCCAAAAATAAAACATCCGCTGAGATTTGACCCCAGGACCCCTCGTTTATAATCGAACGACTTAACCACTAAGCTAACATCACTTTTGTAAACATAATTTCATAAATATATATATGTATTATCATAATTATTTAAAATTTTGATTTATATAATGTTCTCCGTTAGTAGATCTGGAAAAAAAATCAAAAAACCTATCCCAACGGTTTTCAAAACCGTTGGGATAGGTTAGGGGTGGGTTGAATTCTTTTGGCCGAAACCTTTGGGAAAGGCCACTCTTTCCCAACGGTTCACCAAAACCGTTGGGAAAGAGGCTCAAAAGACACCCTTTCCCAACGGTTTTGGTGAACCGTTGGGAAAGAATCTCAAAACACACCCTCTCCCAACGGTTTAGCATAAACCGTTGGGAAAGGGTTACTCTTTCCCAACGGTTTGGTAAACCATTGGGAAAGGTGGGAAAATCTATGGATTTCCCAACAGTTTTGGTGAACCGTTGGGAAATGGTAGCTATACCAACGGGTTTTACAAACCGTTGGTATAGAAGTGTTGGGAAAGATCATCTTTCCAGTAGTGTATTATCCATCATTTTCATCCTAAGGGGGATTTCTGATCACGAATGATTTTTTTCGTCTTGTTTTTTAATAAAGTAGAGTATGTCCAACTTGAGGGGGAGTTTTTGCAGTGTGTCCTATTTTATTGTTTTTATTTGATATTTTCTCTAACAATTTATCCATGCTAGGTAAACCTAGACTTATGTGGAGTGTTGGAGTATTTCTCCCACATTGGACTTGGGTTTTTTGTTATCATTATAATTATTTATAAATAAACTTCAAGGAATCTATTAAGAGGTATCCTGGGTATTGGGTCCAACTCTCTATCATTCTATAAACTATATAGAATGATGTTGTGTTTACTATTTACTTGGTACCTAGTACCAAGATGATATCAATTCTTTTATATAATGGATCTCACTAAGCTTCGAGAATTAAAGATTCTACTTGAGGACTTAGAGGAGAAGGACTATATCAAACAAATCACTTCACCTTGAGATGTTATTAAACATTTCTTATGAGTTTGATTGTATTTTTTGTTAGGAGGTCATTGTAACAATTGTTTGGAGTGTTATACACATTTAAATACATTTTATAGTGATTTTAGAAGTTAAATATGAAAAGGTAAGGAATCTATAGTTCGACTGATTTCTGTTTTACACGGTCGACAATTTAATGATGCTAAGTCAACCATATAGTGTAATCAATGTGATCGAGAATAGTAGGTCACGATCGACCATGTAGTCTAATGCAGTCAACTGTGACTATATTTATGTAGATTGTTTATTATGTATTTTTTATTCATTTTTCAAGCAAGTAAATGTAGGAAATCCATTGTCATGTGATGAAATTGTATGAGGTAGTTAAAGTACATTATTTGGTAATCATTTCTAAGGAATTATTTGATAATGGGAGAAACAGATGATGATAGTGTTTTTAGGTGTTCATGGTATTGTGTTTATACATTCTCTATAATGGTTGATATCGTAGGTCACATGGAATATCACATACATTTGAACAATTATGGAAAGCTAATAAGTCTCTATATAAGACAATTATTAGGATTGTGGGCACACGGTATGGTCTCCTACATAAAGAGATATTATTTTTAGAATAATTCACCTATGATTTTGGAATGATCCTTGGACACAAGAAGTGATATTATGAAGTTGGAGTCTCATATAATATTAATATATTGATCAATGTGGGAGAAAGAGATGTAAAGAAAACTAGAGAAAGATTGTATATTTGTATATTGAGAGATTATTGAAGATATAAATTTTCCCCAGAGTGTGTATAACTTAATAAATACACATTTAAAATTCAATAATTAATGGAAACAGAATATGAACTTTCTTTAAAGATCAGATTTATGTGAAAAATAAGATATCATCCAAAAATTAGTGGAACTGATTCACATACATTCAAGGTGAAGAATATAGTCCATAGAGATAATAATCTACAAAGTCCATTAAGCCATTTTTTATATGTGAGAGTTACCCACATAGGAATTTACCCAAGGGGATATGATGAGACACATCTAAATATTGTAATACAGTTCCCCAAGGAACTCCTTGAAACCCATGAATGATAGTGCATTAGTGGATTCATGCATGGTAGAAGTGATCTGATCATTTGCCTTAGGTTAGCTTCAGATTGGGGTAAACCATGTAAATTGTATGGCCAAAGGCTATCCTTCACCACAATATCATCCTCTTTGGATCATTTCCTTATGTTTATGTTATTTAGAAAGGATCACTATCCATCACGAGGTTCATTTTCCTCCTAACTCTGAAATGGATTTTTGATAGGGAGGATAACAATGGGGACTTATATGCAATGATCAATGTCAGTAGTATTTTCCAATATGGTACCCCCCCATGATTTTTCAAGAGGGGTAGGCATGGTTTTGTGGGGGGTGTCCCAACCCTATCAACCCATCTATTGGGGAAGGTAGTGGGAAGGGCTGACATCGACCTATAAATGGTGCTCTCTTCTAGTGGTTTTGACAATAATTTTTACTACATCTTATACAATAGGTAATTGTGTTGTTTTTTTGAGGTTTTTTTCCTGCATATTCAAGTGATATAATTATGAGAGATATTATCCTTATAATTGTGATGGAGTGTGTACCCAATTTTACCCAAAGTGAGATCTTTCTATTTTCCAGATATTTTATATCCAATTATTTCGTGGGTTTTACAGATTACATATGGTTTCATTTATTTCTTCATTTTTATGCTTTATTTTATCTCATAATTATTTCCACACCAATGAGACAATCACTTGGAACCAAACACTAATGGTATCAGATAAAGGTTTTGGATCGATGCTGTATAAATTTTTAGATATTAATAATTCTATTAAATTTGAGTATGCTTTATGACTACAGATGTGATTGATATTTCACTTCAAAATAAATTTATTGGGATTATAAAATAAAATATTGTGAAATAGAGGAGGTTCTAAGATGATGGTGTGTCTAGATGAAGGGAAAACTAGAGATCAAGAAATTCAAAGGGAACAATTTTACGTTGTGGAAAATGAAGGTACATGCATTGCTGTGAAAGTATAATTACTAGAAATTAGTAAAAGACTAACAAGTTTGATGATGCAGAGTGCTTATAGTGGAAGTTATAATCACAACATGGATGAAAAGTACTTTTGGAAGTGGATATGTTCTAGTTAGTGAAGGAACAATGATGACTGGATATAGAAAACATCTCAACAATGCATAAATAATCAACTCAGGGTCAGTATGGCACATGATGTCTTGATAGGAATTATTTGAGCAGTATGTACCTATCCAAAAAAAACTTGTGTACATGGGGAATGATCACACCTACAATATTGTTGGATTTCGTAAAATCAAACTGAATATGCATGATGGTATTCTTTGAACCATCCAAGGAGTACATTATGAAGGGATTGAAATAGAACATATTGTCTTCAGGAAAATTTGATGGCATCAAATTAAAGACTCTCACCATGAATGGAGTGATGATAATTTTTAGGGTAATTCTTATAGTGGTGAAGGTGGAGGATATCTAAAATAACCTGTACATGCTTATGGGTGAAACATACAAGGAGGAGAAAATGGTTATCATATCCACTATATTGATATAAGCATTTATGGCGTTATAGAATAAAAATGTTGGTTATATATCTGAATGAGGCCTAAAGATTCTTGTTGGAAAAAATTTCTGGTTTAGGAATTCAAGGTATCATTACCATTTTGCAAGCAGTGTTTTTTGTGGAAAATACACAATTTAAAGTTCAAGACATCAATAGAAGGAAGAAAAGATATCTTAGAGATGATACATTATGATCTTTGAAAGACACTAGTTATATCATTGGGAGGAGAAATAATCTTTTTATTCTTCATTAATGATTATTCCATGAGATATTTGGAGTATCCAATAAAGAGGAAATTAGATGTTTTTAAAGACGTCAAAATATTCAAATCATGGGAAGAGCTTTAATCTAAAAAGAAATTCATGTTTTGGAGGACTTAAAATGTTGAAAAATATACAAGTGAAGATTTTGAAAAAAAATCAATGAGAAGATATAAAGATAAAGTTCACGGTAGTGTGTGCTCCTCAAAAGAATGGAGTTGTAGAGTTGATGAATAGAACCTCATTGTATAAAAAATGTATATGTTTATGACTGTAGGAATTTCCAAATCATTTTGAGCAGGAGTAGTGAATATTGCCTATTATGTGATCAATCGATCTCCATCAATGGTGATTGATATGAAAACAATGATATAGATGTGGAATGGTAAACCGAATGAATATTATTGGTTCCATACTTTTGGAAGTCCTTTATATGCATTATTTAAAAACCAGAAAAGATCAGTGTTGGATTCGAGATCTAAGAAATGTATCTTATTAGGATACACTGATGGTGATAAGGGGTATCATTTTTGAGATCCCACTAACCAAAAACGTATCATCAACAAAGATTTTATTTTTTTAGAAGAAGGGGTGAAAATAAAAATTGATTGAGATATGGATAAATACAATAAAAAACTGAAAAAGTCAAAGTTGAGTAGAAATCCAAAGAATAATTAGTTTCCTCTAAGGCATTACCGGGGCATGATAATCAAACACTAGTTGATTCTAGACCACAATGGTCAAATCAGGAGAAAATAGCACTAGTATGACACTCAAAATATGTAACTGAGAGAAATATTACTATAATGACCCATTACATTCATAAAAAAATATTATATCCACATAGATGAATATTAAATACATTAAAATATTACCCATTCTAGAATCATCAAGGTTTAGAGTCTTTAGGGATTATATATACAATTATATGTTTTTATGAACGATATTCAATATATACCAAAATGATCATATCACATTATAATCCTATTAGGGAGACCCAACATAAAACTTTTTTTCATCATCCATGTCTTGAAACATAAAAAGGGTGATCTCATATGCTCAATAAGGATATACATAGAAGATATCAATCTATGATCATATTAATAAAAAACATAAGAATAATGTAATTTGATCATGACTATAACTTAAAAATTTCATACATGATAGAGTTGTGAAAGAGGATGGTCTTTCCATTAGTCTATTGGATAATTAGTCCAAATCTCCTATGGTGTACACTTACCAGAGAAGGGGTGGGGTTCATAACAGTCATGGGTAATTTTTTTTGGTTTTTAGTTCATAATTTAGTTTATCTCGGATAGTTAGTTTTCCTCGGGTGGGGTATTAATTGGAGGGGAGGGGATTTATTGTAGGAATTTTGTTAAAAGGTAGTTGGTAGGATCTAGGCTACGAAATAGGAGAGTGAAGTCTTTCAAGATATTCTTAAAAAGGTCCATGCAATTCTTCCTTGGTAAAAAAATATAAACAATAAGAGATGTTTTTCTAGAAGTATTCTCTGATATCTATCTTCTAAAACTCTTAATATAATCTATTACCTATAAATTTGATGATTTAAAGAAGAGGATTCTTAAGAGGGTGTTATAAAAAGGTTTTTGAGAAATAGCAGATTAAACATTTCAATACCAATATATTCTCACATGTATGGAGAGTTATCTAAAAATTGTGGAAATGAAAGTAACCACTATAAAGTCTACTATATCAGACATAGAGAATTCTATTTAAGATTAGTGATCTGAATTATGGGAGATTATATAAGGGATGGAACAACTTAAGAGTGGTAATCTAGAATGTGTGGTTCATAATGATAGAAATAGGAAGTCAACTAATGAAGGTTAAAGTAGTACTTAGATCTAGGAAGGAATAGGGAGGACACCGATTGGTCTGAGAATGGAAGTGATTATCAAATAAAATGAAGGGAAGAGTTATGTGTGGTCTCAAGGTGGTTAAAAATTCTGGTATTATTTGGATATGATCTAGTATCATGCATCACTCAAGATGATAATTAATTCTTGATTCACAAAACAAGGGAGGAGTTAAAGGTTATAATAGAACAATTGTTTATGGTAGGAGTAAATCAATACTGGATGATCTATTTAAAGTCAACTAGTGCAGAAATGAATTGGATGTATCTCAAAGAGAATCTACTTAGTTGATATAGTAGGACGACTAAATAATCTCCAATGATCTATTTGAAGGGTCTTCGGTAGGTGGGAACATTGGAGTAATATATTAATGACTTTTATTGGATAGCCACATGGACTCTAGAACTAACACAATGCTATTACATGAGTCTATTCATAGGTGGACTGAGACCTGAAATGTGAATCTTTATGATTACAATTGAACCTCCCTATAATGCATGGCATCTTACTTTGTCTAGAATGGTTGATGGGTAGATTATAGTTAATGGAATCATAAAGAATCTGGATCTACATAGCATGAAGATTAGTTCTTAAGGATATAGGTAAGGTTGGACTTCAAGTGTAACTAATTTTTTACCCAAAAAAAAAGGTTAAGAAAAAGAAAATAGGGGAAACTATGAACCTTGGTGGATAAGAGTCTAGAATTTATAAAGATAATAATTTTAAGAGAAGAAAGAAAATAGGTTTTGTTATAATTATGGATAAAAGTATAATCCTAGGAAATGATGTCTAGAAAAGGGTTTCATGTTGATGGTTTGGGAATATGTGGGGCCCCCATAAGAGGGAGAGGAAGAAATTTATGAAATAATAGAGAAATAGGGAAATATAGGTGACATGATGGAAATGGAGATGCTTGGAATAATAGCCAACAAGTTTGAAGGAAATATTTTCTGAATACTATGTCTATGTTGGTGGAAGAAAATATATGAGGGGTACCATTGATTATTTTTGTGGATAGTTTCACTAGTCACAATTTTATTTCAAAAAAGATATTTTAATCCATTGTAGTATTCATTTCAGAGACTAAGGAATTTTTTATCAAAATGAGAGATGGGAATAGAGTTGATTTGAAATGTTTTTACAGGTCCTCAAAAGTAGATTTGGGAGAATAGGAATTTGAAATTTATTATTATATTTTTTATAACTTTGGACCCAATATGGTAATGGGAATATCATCATTGGAAACCTTTGGGTATGTTACCATGCATTATAAGAACATGACCATTGAATTTGTTTAGAAAGGGGAAGAATATTCTGATTCAAGGGAAAACTGTAAGAAGAAAATTTGAGAAAACTGTGTTTAGTACTATAATGTATGAAGGATAATGTTCTTATTTCCAATGTAAATAACTGTTAATTCAGGAATAAATTAGTAGAGAACTTGGGAAAAATTATTTCAGAATATGGAGCTTCCATGGAACCCAAGAAACTTGAGGCTATTAAGTAATGGATGGTTACACAAAATGTGAAACATGTTAGGGGGTTTTTGGGACTAACATGTTATTAAAATAAATTTATAAGGGACATTGGGAAAATAACAAGTCCTTTAATGATGTTGACCCAAAAAGGTGGATTTCTATGGTCTTTTGAAGCATAAGGAGCTTTTGAAAAATTGAAGGAAAGTATGACTGACTATCTTGTATTGTGAATTTTAGAATTTTCTATAGAATTTTCAGTGGAATGTGATTCTTCTGGATTTGGTTTAGGGGGATTGTTTCTACAAGATGGGAGACACTTTCCTATTTTAGCAAGGCATTATATGATGATAATTTCGAAAAAATCTATTTATGAAAAGGAACTTATAGAATTAGTGAAATCTATTCATCATTGGAAAAAAATACCTAATGGGATGAATATCTAATGTTTATAATGATCATAAAAGTCTCAATTATATGTTTAATTAGAGGGTAGTATCAATATGACAACAGTGTTGGCATGAAAAACTTTTAGGTTATGGTTTTGAAGTTATTTACAGACCTGGATGGATGAATAAAGTAGTATATGGTCTATCAAGGGATGAATTTGGAGAAAACATGGATAGGGATATTTCTCAGTCTACATGGGGTGAAATTCAACTGTTAAATGAGGATATATTTCAAAATAATAGAAAAAATAGTTGGTGGAATCCTTGAAATAAGACAGTACTGCTAGGTCTGATTACACATATCAGGATGGTATTTTATTTTACAAAAATAGACTAGTCTTGTCATATAAATCTGTCCAAATTCCAAAACTACTATATTAATTTCATTAATATCCCATAGGGGGACATATTGGATATTTTAAGGCTTATAAATGGACATAAAATGGAGTTTTCTGGCATGTAATAACTCAGGTAGTACAACAATATACTAGATATTTCAGTGTACGCCAAAAAAATAAATATGAGGCCCTTAGTCCAGTAGGCTTGATTCAACAAATTATAATCCCTAACTGTATTTGGGAAGAAGTTTCTATGTATTTTGGATTAGGAATTCCTAAATTGGAGTACTATGAAGTAATTATGGTGATACTGGATAGATTGAGTAAGTATGGACACTTTATTCCACTAATTCACCATTATACAACAATTTTTTTTGCCAAAGTGTTTATAAAGGAACTAATATGTTTACAAAGGGTTACTAAAGAAATATTCAATGATAGAGATCCATTATTTACAAGTTTATTTTGGAATTAAATTTATAGGTTTCAAGGAACTCTTTGGAAAGTGAGTTCTTCTTATCACCCTCAATCTGACGGCCAGATAGAGGTGGTGAATATGGGTTTGGGGACTTATTAGTAGTATTTCTCCTCAGATCATCCAAAGCAATGGTTTATGTGGATAGGTTATGAATATTACTACTGCAACACCACTTTTCATTTATCTATAGGTAAGACACCATATGAGATCATCTATGGCCATAATATACGATGTATTTTTCAATATGATAAGGTGGAGACAGTGGTCGAGGTAGTTTCTTCCATGCTGGTTGACTGCGATGTTACTTTGAAATAGCTTTGAGAAAATCTCCAACATACACAACACCTTATTCTCAAAACTGAAAACCGAAATATAAGGAAGGTGGAATTTAGAGTTAGTGATTATGTATGGGTTAATTTGAGTCTAAATAGGCCTGAAACAATAACCAAAATTAACCAAAATTTGGATTCTAGGTATTATAGACCATGTGAAGTAGAGAGATGGGTTGGTTCTATTACATAAAAACTTAAAATTCCAGATAATACCATAATATAAATAGTATTTCACATTTCTCAATTGAAAGATTCAAGTGATTTCCTACCTATATATACATTTTTACCTACTATTTTTTTTGTGGAAGAGGATTTTCTAGGGGTAGTTTTATTAGAAATAATTCATGGTAAAACACAAGAATGGCTTATCAAATGTCCCAAAAGATACAAGGAAGAAGCTACATGCAGAGGATGATAGGGTGATACAATCCCAATTTCCCCATTTCCACCTTGGGGTCAAGTTGAATTTTCCTGAATGAAGTATTGATAGAGCTGGGAAAGAGGAGGGTCCTTCCAACAATCTGTTGGGTAATCCATTCAGACCTCCTATGTTATACACTTATGAGAGAAGGGAAGGGGTCCATAAGAGTTAGGGGTAATATTTTTTTGTTTTTAATTAGTTAGTTAGTTTTTATCAGGTAGTTATTATTGCTTCTCTGGGATATTAATTAGAAGTTATGGGACTTTTGTGTAGGAATTATGTTAGAATGCAATTGTTAGTATCTAACTTAGGCCTGAGGAGAGTGAATTCATGAAGGATGTTATCTAAAAGGTCAATGTAATTATTTCTTAATAGCATAATTGATGTAGTGAGAGATATTTATCTAGAATTATTCTCTAGTATCTATATTCTAATAATTTTATTATCATCTATTTTCTATCAATATCCAACCTGTCATAGATTATGAACATGATTTATGGAATAAACATTATAATTTCAGAATACATGACCCATGAGAGTGAAAAATCATCATAAATAAATCATGATCCATTAGATCTTGTCATAAAAGTGTTGAGCCACCATAAATATAGAAAACCATTTCATATTTTAAGGTTAATTACCAAGGCCATCAACATAGTGGATCGAGACACACCTTTTTCCCATAGAGGATAATGACAAACTTGTTTACCATTGTTGATCAAGCCCATAGACTTGTTTCCAATTATTATCTAATGAAATATAAAGATTTAATTAATGTATTTGAGGGAGATATAGGTCTCACCCATCAAATAAATAAAATGAAACATATGTGTTCCCCAAGAATATAAATCATTCATCATATCAAGACCTCGGAAAATAAATGTGTTTTATAAAACTTTCATCACAAAATAACCCATGAAAAAATGGGTTTTATATATATTATGTCATCATAAATATAAACCAACCATAAAAAAGAATAATGATAGTATCCTTCAATTATATCCCCAATAAATCATAAGAAACCTATTTTTTTTATCTTATGTAGAGAATAATTTTGAGATATCACTTGAAATGATTCTTAAAAAAAATATCATTCCATGGTCAAATCATTTATTTTTAAAGAGAATCGAAATTATATTAGAAAAAATTTGTTTGAAAATAAAATTATAAGTTTTTAATGGAAACATCACAGAATTAAGTGTTCATAATAGCACAAAATTTTCTCAATCTGTATAGGTTAAAAATCATTCATTTTTAACTTTTTTTAGATAAGTCACAAAGAAATTTTTTTATAAGAAGATAAAAGGATACTTTCAAACCATTTTTAAAAAAGTATAACATGAGTAATAATTAATTTAAAAAATCCAAAAAAAAAATAAAAAAAACATTTTTGGAAACTATTTTAGAGAACATGGACACATAAAAAAAGAGAGTTTTAAGGGAAAATTTAAAAACATAATTTTTAGAAGAAATCCCCATTTAAGTATCATACCATTGAAGTGAGAATTAATAAAATGAAAAAATTCTGTGTATCAACAGTAAATACACATAAAATAAGTGTAAATTAAATATTAGATAATTAAAATTAATCTCACACATAATGTTGACATGACATAATAAATGAAGTAGATGTTTATCACAATGAATGTAAATTGATTTAATAAATCCCTTACCACTTTGTAATATATCGAATACTATTTCCCAAAAAATTAATAGTTAACAAATGAATCATTTAATAAAATAATTATAATGTGATTCTTGATACAATATATGAAATAGAAGTATATACATCACACAAAATAAATAAGTGGTGAAGAGGGCATATATCTAATAGATGTAAAAGTGAGGTGAGAAACCCTTTCTACATAATTCCAATTAATTTTGTGTGATTTAACATCTTCTTGAATATCATCTCCTTGAAGGAATCCTTAAGGAACATGTAATTGGTCTTTGGGTAAGACTATAAACACATTGACATGGGGAGAGTGGGGGGGAGAGGGTTTGAAAGATATTTTAATATATTAAAGGCCTGTGAGGATAAAGGGGTGGTATTTATATTTGAATAGGGGTGATTTTAAGTGATTAAATAAGGATAATTTTTTATTTAAAGACAAAAAAATTTGGGTGGAATTAATTCCAACGAATTTGGATAATAATTAATGTTTTCAATGTTTTTAAATTTTTAGAAAAACAAAAAACACCCATTAAATGCTATAGTTTTTAGATATTTTATGCTTTTACATTTAATATTTAACCCCTATATTAATTTACGCATATTACGGTGAATATATTTTTACCATGTTAAATTTAATATTCCTAAAAATTAAATCAACATTATTACATAATTTGTACGTCATGATTCCAAATATGGAAACCATTTTTAAATCGCGACACCTTATTCTATGACACCTCATGTTTAACCTAGGTCATTCAAGATCATTATCAAAACACTAGTATTTCATACTATTCTTATTGTTATCCCTAGGGTTTTTATAAAATTTTTCTAACCCTAATATATTAACAATGTCTAAACCCTGCTCTAATATCAATAATAATGATATATTATTTTCATACACAAATATTATATCTATTTAGACTACTATTCATTAAATAAAAATAATACCATGGAAATAACTGTAAGGGTTTTGAGTATTTATAGATTATATATAAAATATTATTGTATTATTAAAGATATTCAATAACTCCCCAAGAGATCTTCTCACATAGTTTTTATCTTAGGAATACCTTATGAAAAACTTTCTTCACCGTGTAGTGAGGGTAACATATGAAAGGCTGAGATTTGATGTTAGGTAAGGATAAATAATGGATATATAATTCTATGATTATTTGAAATCATAAGATAAGAACAAGGTTATGTGATAATTGACATAACTTACAATGTTCATACACAACCAGTGAAAGATTATATACATGATTTATGGAATAAACATTATCAATTTAGAAAACTGGGACTAGAAGAGTGAAAAATCATCATTAATTAATCAAGATCCATAATCTAATGTCAAAAAGGTGTGTAACCATCGTAAATATATAAAAACATTTCTTATGTCAAGGTTAAATACTAGGAACATCAACATAGTGGGTTAAGACACCCTTATTTCCTATAGTGGATCAAGTCACACCGATTTCCCATAGTGGATCAAGCCCATCGATTTGTTTCTCAATGTTATCTCATGAGATATCATGCTTTACCCAATATATTGTAGAAACTTATATATATCACTAGAAATATAATTAAATCCATACATATGAGTATTACTAGAACATATATTATTCATTACATCAGAACCCATGAATAGAAATGTGTTTCATAATCATTTCATCATTTCATAACTTATAGAAAAGAAATGGGTTTCATAAATGTTACACCATCATAAAAACAAACCAACCATAAAATGAGAAAGGATAGAATCCTTAAATAATACCTCCATTAAATTATAAGTGACACAAAAAATGTTATCATAGATGTAGAATAATTTTGAGAGATCACTAGAAATAATTCATGGAAAAAATAACATCTCCATTTTCAAATCAGTTCTTTTTAAAGAGTCACGAAATTATATAGGAAGTCATTTGATTTTAAAATAACTTTGTAAGTTTTTAAATGAAACATTAAATCATTAAGAAATCATGATGGTGGTAAAATATTATCTTGACTTATAAGTTCAAAAAACATTCCTTCTATATTTTTTTCAGATAAGTCACAAATAAAATCGTTTAGAAAATAAAAAAAGAATAATTTAAAATTGTTTTGTAAAAAGTCACACATAAGAAAAAATGACTTAAAAAATCATAATAAAATAGTAAAAACATTTTTTTGATATTTTTTATAAGAAATGGGCATGGATGAAAAATTAGTTTCAAGGGTAATTTTAAAAATAGAATTTTAAAAATAAATAACCTTATAAATATCCTATCATTGAAAAGAGCATTAATCAAACGAATTTATTATGTGTATCAACTATATATCCACATAAAAAAAGATGAAATAAAGCATAATATAATCATAATTTATCTCACCCATAATATTATCATGTCATAATCAATGAATTAGATCTTTAAGATAATGAATGGAAACTGTGTCAAGAAATCTCTTACCACTTTTTAATTAGTCGAATCGTATTCCCCATAAATGTAATAATTATAAAATGAAACATTGAATACATGGAATATAATTCATTTCATGTTGAAATATATCAAAGGGTAGTATATACACCTCCCAAATGAAATAAGTGGTGAATAAGAAATATATCTCACATAAATACAAGTGATACAAGAATCCCTTACCTCACGCTTCCCTTTAATTTTTGAAACTTTAACCTCCTCTTGAATATCAAACACTTGAAGGATACTTTGAGAAACATGGAATTATTCATAGGGAGATCCCAGAGACACTTAGATGTTGGGAGAGTGGATAGGAGAGGATTTTCAGATATTTTAATAGATTCAAGTCTTGTGAGGAGAAAGGGGACTGTGATGGGTGGTATTTATACTTGAGGGGTAGTTTTAAGAGATTAAATAATGATTACTTTATGTTTAAAGTGAATCAAATTTGGGTGGCATTAAATACAAAAAATTAGTATGATAATTAATTTTTTAATGGCTATTTAAGGTCAAACAACTCATAAACCACCCATTTAATGTTGTAGTTTTTAGATATTTTAAGATTTTACCCTTTAACTTTAACCTCTTACATTATTTTACCTATACTGTGGTAATTTTTTTACCACGATAACCGTTGTTTGCCTAAAAATGAAAATGACCTTATAAAATAATTTTGTCTTATTGGTTCCAAAAATGGAATCCATTTTTTAAAAAACAAATAATATAACTTGAAAAATTAAATTAAAATTTAAACCGTCAAACACAACAAAAAATATTTTTTTTTGGAAAAATGTGTTTTTAAGCCCAAAAATATACTTATACCAAAATAAGGTATAAAGATTGTTTAAATTTAATTAATAATATTACATCTAAATAAATAGTTCTTATATTACTTAAATATTAATTTAAAATCATAAAATGGATTTTAAATATAAAGAGAATGGGGGGTTTTATATAATCCTATTTTTTACTATTCACTGAAAAATTAAATTTTTTAGAAAATTATAAGAAATTAATCATAAGATAATTTTGACCCAATGAATCCAAAAATTTTGTTAATATTATAAAATAAATTTTCTTAATGTTTCAAAAATTAATTATATTTACTTTTTCAGAAAAAATAAGAAAAATTAATTTTTTTGAAGAAAACATATATTTGAAGAATAAAATGACTTTACTAAAAAGTATGTGAATATTCCAAAATCATTAATTAATACACTTAAATTGAGTTGAGAAATTATATATTTAATAATTTGTTTAATACTATTAATTTCGTCTAATTTAATGGTTATTTTATAATAGATGTATTAAAATAATAATATTATGGAGTTCGTTTAAGCTCAGTGTTCTGAAAAAGTAAGATATTGAAGAGATTAAATTTATTTATAAAGAGATAAAATATAAATTTTTTGGGTGTTATAATTACATACTACTTATTTAATGATGATGGAGAATCTTATTCTTGTTTGGAGGCGACTTAGATTCCAAGTGTATCCTCATGGATGGCGGTAATACAGGATAAACATGAATCCCTACATGAAAATGAGACATGGGATTTTATTTAATTACCTCATGGAAGGAAGTATATCAATAAAACGATGGTATTTATGATCCATAAGGATGAAAAAGTCAAGTTGGAAAGATATCATGTAAGATTGGTGGTCAAAGGATATGATTAGAAGGAATGTATTTTTTTAATGAACTGTTTTCTCCTACTTTCATAATGAAAGATATTTAGATAGTTTTTTTGAAAAGTGTGCTACATAAAAATTACATAAAGAGTAGCTAGATATGAAGATAAATATTTTATTCATGGTGATGAAGATAAAAATATATATATATGGTCCAAATGTAATATTTTGAAGACGAAGATAAAGAGAACTTGGTTTCGAGGTTAAACAAATATCAGTATAGTCTCAAGCATGAGATGATGAGTTAGAATAAGATATTTCATTCATAAATCATGATTATTGGAGAAAAACCATCATTAAGATCCTTGGGAATATTTTAAGGGTTTGAATGGTAAAGATTTCATCATTCTTATATTGTATGTTGATGACATGTCAGTTACAGGCCCAATCAATGATTAGATCTATGAGACGAAGGCCCAGTTGGATATGAAGTTTTATTTAAAAGAATTTGGGCCACAAAGCAAGATTATTAAGATGAAAATTTTCAAATATAGAAATAATGGTAATACTCATCTATCCAAGAATATTTACTCATGTAAAATCTTGAAACAATTCAACAAGAAAGAATGTATGTCATTCTCTACCCCAATTCCTGTTAATTTCAAGTTATCCTCTATGATGAGACCTAAAAGTGAAGTAGGGGAGATAGAAATGTCTCGAGTACCATATGTATCAACAATGGGGAGTTCTATTTTATCTATAGTTGTTACTATTGTAGACATTTCACATGTTGTGGGAGTAGTTTTTCGGTACATGGTGAATCTATGACCGGAGTATTGGAGTATAGTGATGAAGATCATATGATACATCAATGAGACCTCAAATAATACATTATATTGTGGAGAATAAGAATATATTATCAAATTATATGTTGATTTATTTTCTAAAGGTGATTATAATTGAAGGAAATCCAATTTTGGTTATGTGTGTACACTTTCAGGATAATCAGTGAGATGGATTTCAGAGTTACAGTCAGTTATGGATTTATCTATGATTGTAGAGGAGTATATTGTAGATACATAGGATTAAAAAGATGAAATTTTGTTGAGAATATTTTTAGAGGAGATCATAATATGATAAACATATAATCAATTTGTTTTTTTGTGATAGTCAAAGATCCTTTCACATTGAAAGAAATCTATCTTTTCATTCCAACAAGAGACAAATCGGGGTACATTTTCACTTTTTTTGAAATGTGGTAGAGGATATATGGACATAGAGAAAATTCACACTAAATCTAACATATTTCGCAATGAAGGTGACTGACTCTAATAAGTTGTGATGGTTAAGATCCTCAAGAAGCCTCACAGACACATGAGCAGCATGGATGGATATATATAGAGGGCATGTGGAGATATGATTGGTTCCCAATCAATATCCAACTGAGAGACATGTCAGAAGTATTTTCTTCGACGATACCGTGCATTGATTTTTCCAATGGGGTAGGCATATATATGTGGTGGGTTTCCAAAACCCAATGACCCATTTAGTAGGGGAGGTAATGGGAGGGGCTGGAATCAACCTATAATTGGGGCTCTCTCCTAGTTGATTCAGAAATTAGTTTTGCAACACATCTTTTTCACATTAGTAATTTTATAGAATTTTTTAGGTTGTTTCCATTAATATTCAAGATATATAATTACATAAAAATATTATCCTTGTATTTTTGAGGAAGTGTGTATCTAATTTTACACACAGTGATATACTTCTATTTACTAGTCGTTTTACCCCTTTTTTGATTTTTTCTACGTTACATCTGATGTCATATTTTTCAACTTTATTTTTTCTAGTAATTATCACTACATGAGTGATCCAATAATATTCAATCAAAAAACCCAAGACTCCTCTATTCCTGATGTGGGAATTGTGTTGAAAGAGTCGCAGTGTGGAACTCATTGATATAAAATGAAGGCATCATTTGATCCTACAATTGGTATCAAAGGACGGTTTTTTATTGGGTTTACTTTCTTGGACGTTGTTAATTATATTTTTGAAGTTGAAGTTTCATATTTACCTTAAATTATAGTGTTTAAGGTAATGATATATATCTTTAAATAATAATCACAAGTTATGTAAAATCCCTCAGTGTTGAACTATATTTTCATAGAGTGAGAATCAGTTAAACGGGTTGAACATCTTAGAGAAGAGAGGTATGGAAAATTATGATTGTGAATCCACTCACTCATTCAATAATGATTTATTTATTTTTGAGGAGGATAATAAGAAAATTAAATTTTGAATTATTTATTATGAGGAATTACGAATTTGGTTAAGAGTATAATTTTTCGAGTTTTCATAGGAATTGGATCATCATTCAAAAGAGGAGACTCTAATGCTGAAATATGAGAACAAATATCAAGACATCCAGATTCATGTGCCAATAATTGTGGTTTATGAATTAAAAGGACTAAAAACAAAAGTCATGTTGATATTTATAATGAACAAAAGTACATGAATAAATCTCAAGATGAAGAGTTAGAGACTACATCCACATAGGTGGAAAAATGAAAATTGTTTTCAAGAGGAAGAGTTTGAACTCAAAAGTGGTTCAAAATTTGAAAGACATGAATAATGATCTTGTAAACACCTATCAGAACTAGTTGAGTAGAATCAAAGTATTCAAATAGACAATGTAATATTTTTTTCTAGAATTAATTTTAAAATAAGGTGTAATGTGACATTTATGATAACTTCTCCCTAGAATTAGAAGATGAGATGACTTATGGGAAGACTCTCAAGAATGAACTTAATGATAAATATGGATGAGGGGGAAAAATAATTTAAAATTAGGAGAAGCTAAAATCCATAATGAAATTGATAAATCTAGTTCCATGGGAAATCTTAAACTTAATGATTCCTTGTATTTACTATTTGATTACCCGCCACCAGGTAATGATGAGATAAATTAAAAGTATGCCTCATCTGAAGAAAAGAATGATAAAACTGTCATATAAAAAAGGCCATGAACTATAAGAAAATACTATATTGGATATGATGGAACCCATTATGGGTACAATAATAAGATATCCATGGACATTCTTATGAAATGGGGAAATTGTTTTGGTGATGGAAACATATTTATAATAATCCCTATAAGGGGAAATGAAAACTGAAAGATCTTAAAGATGGAATGGAAGCATGTTCTATTTCTATGGGAGGAATGGTAAAATATCATGTTTTTTCTTTAGAGGCTCTGAAATATATTTCATAATATGAATATTGAAAAATTTCACATCAAAGAATACAACTAAAACACTCATGGTATGGTAATCATTCTAATTATTCTTACCACTGACCATGCCTCGAGAGGAAATTATGAGATATTATCAGAAAGAATTGAAATTATAAATAATCAAATATATAATTATGAATGAGTCTCATTGAGAAATGTATTTCAGAATTCACATGAAAAATACTCTCTCGAAGAATGTTTTCTGCAGATGTGTTACAAATATGCGGCCAAATTACAAGTCTCATAGGGAAACATGGTTTTAAAGGAAAGAATGAGGTTACATAACCCAAATACTGGAGTTGTATATGTGAAGGGGGTGTATTGAGGAAAGGTATGTATTGGGAAAATAAATAATCCTTATAGGGAAAAGGAAAATAAAAATTTGGGCTGGTGAATGAAAAGTATACATGTTTTTAAAAAAAAAACCCTTGGTGGAAAAACATCCCAAGGAGAATACTATGTGACATGGGTGAAGAGTGTGACATGATTTTTATAGAAGAGAAGAATAACAAAGTAGTGGAAAAGAAATTGGATTCCATTAAAAAAAATTCATACCTAAAGGTGGACTCCAAAGTGAATGGTAAAGTGGTGGTCCATGATGACTCACCATCTTCCTCAACATGAAAAATATGAATAGTACACCTCTATAATTAAGCTTTAGAAGATCCTATCTTATTTGAAGATGTGTAGGAGTTAGGGGTAGACACAATCCATGGGGTATGTGTGCTCAAAATCAAATGTAATGAAGCTAATATCAGATATGAAATTTAGCTAGAAACTCTTTGAAGAAAGTGGTTGTTGAATCCTTTCAGGTTGAATTTGATGTCAAGAATGATGCTGTATGAAATGCTGAAATTGTCTTGGTGAATTTGAAAATTAAAGGAATGATTTAAATTTAATCTGTTACATGAGGATATATCTAAAGTAATCAACTACATCATGATAAATTTATCCCGAAATGAGGGTTGACAGGTTATGTCGTTAGAAAAATCAATACACTAAGAGAAACGAATTAACCGAGGAAGTACAAAGGATGGACCTTGAGTATACATATTCATATTCTAACATTTTTTATGTGTTTTTACATCTTAAAGGTTAATAAATTCTTTAGAACAAAAAGATCTACTTAATAAATTATGTCCCCAAAATAAATAACAATTCAAATACAAAATGTTAAAATCAAGGGGGAATTGGAGTTGATGTTCAAAATGCAATATTTTTAGTGAAATTATCCCTTTAAAGAAAAAGGGAATTCTGAGAAATGGTTTCAAAAATCTAGGTAAGTTAAGGATTATGGATTTTTAAATTCAACCTAATTTTTTTGACAGTAGGTATTCATGTAATGACGCAAATAAGCTATTGATAGTGGGGGAGAACTTTCAAGCATTAATTTAAATTTTATAATGCTATTTAGAAACATAGGGGGAGTAGAAGCAGATGGACTATTCCATTTTATTTTATTTATAATAAAGAGGAGTGTGAAAATGGTGTTGGATTTAATGGAATATTTTCAACTAAATCCAAGGGGGATTGTTAAACCCCTTTAAGTTTGGACTAGATTTTTTGACATTATGTGATCATAGATTTGTTGACAATACTATATTGGTTTTTATGATGATAAATAACTAGATAATAGTTTTTGATTCATTCAATATATAATATTGACATTGGAGGAATTGTGGTTGATGTTATTTAATAAGTAAAATACAATTTTGTGGAGGTGTTTCCTTAAGTTTTGTTTGGTAGAATTATGAAGGAATTATATAGTGGAATAAATATGTTTTTAGACATGGGATGAGATGATGAATTGTAAAAAATGAGGTCATAATAGGCCAACCAAGCCAATTAATCACTCCAATATACAATGCAAGAGAATAATCAACCAAGGCCCAACTGGCATGGAGCAACTAGGGTTGCAGTCATAACTAATATAGTGAATGAAAAATAATGCACAAGAAAGAATGAACGTGGGTATAGGAATGCACATGGGAGAAGTAGTCCATGCCATAGGGTAATGGCGTAGAGGAGGATAAGAGAGAAACCTGTTACTCACAACTGGAAATTCAGGGAAACAAAGTATCTTATTAAGCACAACACAGACAAGCGGAAGTTCAATGTGGGACTCTGGGATGAAAATATTGTTCACCTGAATTAAATATATATTCTTATAATGAGATTTATCTGATTAATCTCACTCCACTATTCGATATGGCTTATGAATTTTTATAACCTCTCACTTGAAAGTTACAACATGAATCTCTCCATTCCATTAGACAGAACACCCCACCACAATTCCATATAAGATAATATGTCCACACCACTACTATACCTTGAGTCATGGAAGGTAAAAGTTTAATAGAACTAAAATAATTCATGGATCTATAATCCAACATAGGGATATGCCACAATGAGTGAAACTACACCATAGTAAAATCCAAGGAAGTGAACGCTACGATGCACTATAATTAGTCACATCGTAGAGAAGTAGGTACAGAGGAGAATTGTTTCGTTTTTGTGGTTCTAGAGACTTGGGGGGATATTGCACCATATAAGTATAAGAAACAATGTAACAAAATTATTTAGGCACTAGTAGTTTCATGGTATTCATACTAGAAAGGTTTTTATCATGGTATAAGAACATGAATGAAGCACCTAAAAGCAAGAGCTCTCACTCTGGAATTAATTGTTATGATGTAGTGGGAATGGGTGATTAAAGGAGAAGATTTTGGGAGTCCTTAACTATCATAAAATTCATGAAAAAGTGTGGTTATTTTTAAATTAAGGTTCATATACATCTGATGGAGGGTATTTGGTCATTGTTCATGAAGAGATAAAAGTTTAATACCACTATTTGTTTCTTGAGAATATTTTGTTTTTCATATTTATATATATGGAAATTCATGATTGTATATGGAGAATTTCTTGGGAAATTATATCTCACAAATATGAAGATTCTATGCATTTATGACCCGAAAAACATGTAGAATTTAACAGTTATCAAAGACTCACAAATTAATAGTCATAATAATGATATATAAATGGATGCATAAGTGGACTAGAAGGAGATGTATATAAGAGAATATGCACCACTCTAATGTCCTGTAGAAGGAGAGTGATCAAATGGAATATCTTAATTTAGAGTAAATAGGTGATTTTGACCATGCAAACATTCTTGATACAATTTACATGTTAAATAATTGAAAGGGATTAGTTTCTAAATCCATCAAAGTGAAGACATGCCAGTGTTATTATGGAAGGAGAAATGACTTCAAGTATTTTTCTAGAAAGAATAAAACATTCCATCTCATGAAGATAATGCCAAATTAGTAGTTTTAGTGAGTTCTAATGGATAAAATATGTTCAAATTGATTTTCATGGAAAACCTTTGAATTATAAAGTGGATATTCAAAGGGAACCAATCTAAAATTATTGTAACTCTCAAAAATAGGTGATACTGTTCTTTGGAATGAATTCCAATTGTTTATCCTTTTAATGAAGTTAGCATAAGATGGAAGTGTGAGGGAATTTATGATAATATGATAGTGAATATACCCTAATGTTTGAGTCCATTGGGTTACATTTAGGGGCATTCATAACGCACACTATAGGAGAAGACGACTCATCAAACTCATATTAAGTGTTATAACATTTTGAATTTTATTTATTCTTACCAAATTCTTTCCCATTTAAACTTTTCATTTTCTTTTTTTATTATTTTGCTTCCAATGAGGTGTATTAGATTACCAAAAAAATAACATGAATAATTAATATGATAAATGTGGAAGTTTAGGACTAAACAAAATAACAAGATTTAAATTGATCTGGGTCTATTATAAATGGGATCAAGTTGTTATCGGGTCAGTACATCTAAACCGAATAAAATCCAGGTTTAGTTAGACCAGTCATAACCTGTGTAATCTAATAAAATTATATTTCTTCATTCAAATTATTTTATTCTCAATGTTAGATGTTCAATGTAATGTAGTTTATTTGGGTTATATGGGTTTGTTTATATAAGTTATGTGGTTTATTCAAGTTAAATTTGTATAGTTTCAATTTATTTTGATTAACCAAGTTAGATGGGACATGTTCGGGTTGATCTAATTTCCTTGGTGAATATTTTATAGTTTCACAATATATGGATCCCATAGTGAATATTCTATTAATTGATGGAAAACATTTCTTCAATTGGAAGGAGTTCATTACATACTTGGAGATCTTGTGGGTGTTATTCATGATGTATTGCTAGATGGAATTGTTTTGTTAAGTTGGCATGTAGTTATCTTTAAAATAAATCAATGGAATCATAAGATTGATACCTATGTGAAGAAGGAATTAAAAGATAAATTAAAAGAATATGTGTTCAAAAATATTGATTACTTCATGTTATTAAAAGATATGTGGATGGAATTAGAGAGATGGAATGGAATAGAATAAGGGAATATCATCCAATAGGTAAAACCAGTGAGAAAAGTTTTCCTAATTTCAAAAAGAACTAAGAAGGATAATAAATACAATAAAGGGAGGAACTCTTCAAGAAAGGGAAAAAGACTAAAATTAATATCTTATCTTATACTAACCATGGTTTAGGGAAAGCATGTGTCCCAAAAATTTTATACTCTATCAAGGAGATGAAAAAATGTGGTGAATCTGATGAATAAGTTGCAACAATATCAGGTTGAAAACCCAAGGAAGGTTTATCCATCCACCAAGAAGAGATACAATGATTATAAGAGGAGGTGGATCAATGGGGAGTTATGAATAAAGTGTATCTCTTCAGAGTAGAGGATTTGGAAATGGAAAATTAAATACTAAAAATATTGGATGTGGCATTGAACTTTTACATAAAGAATATGGGAGCAAAGATGATAGATCTAGGTGATTTATTATGTCATTCCTCTTAAAAACAACATTGAGAAATAAAGATATCCTGGATGGATGCTACCTAAAATTAGAAATAAATGGTCACCAAAGTAAAATAGAAGGATAAAAAAATCAAATATATTTCTGAAAGTATAAATTTATCATATGAGAAGATAAATATCCTCTCAAAGTTCATATCAACATGAAAATCTAGAGAGAATTTAGATCTGAAATCTGGATATAGAGGGTAGAGACTAGATTTGGAATCTGAGAAAAAATAGATGTTCCTTTGGAAACATGGAAGAATGAGGCCAAGAATAAAGTGTAAGAAAAGGGATACTATTGTGTAAGGGTTTGGGGACATTATGATCATGTTCATTAAATACCAATGATTCAAATGTGAAAGATGATTTTCTAGAACAAAATCTCAATTAAAAGGAGACCTAATGAGGTATTATTACTATGGTATATGTTCTATTTTTTTAAACTCATTCATATGTAATGGAATTTATATTGGAATGATGCATGGAAATAAAAAAGATGCCACCATGAGGCACTCCACTCCTTCAAAATACAAGGAGAGAGTTTATCTAATAGATAACCATGTTAAGTTAGAAAATAGATTCACATTTTTGGTAATAGAATGTTAAACTCAAAAAATGTTGCACCATGTTCCAAAATATGGTAACTCACAACACCCTCATGGAATGAAAAAAACAATAATAGAGGAATAAGAATGAAATTCCTTCAGTTGTGAGGAAGGTAAAAGAGCATGTGAGGAAAAATCCATCACAGAAGAATCATTATGAGATCACACTCATCCCCATTAAGTAAGAGGCATGACTTAGTGGTATTAACTAAAACCACTATCAGGAAAGAGTTAAAAACTAGAAGATGTATCCTCTAATGAAGAAGGAAGAGGGAAGAAACATCCAAAAAAATTATAATAGAAGATGATACTTGTGAAAGTGGAATCTATTCCACAATTGTGGAAAATATCAATCAAAGGATAAGAATTCTCTTATCCAAGAAGAAATGTGTGTCAGTGGAGTCACACATAGAAGTTCCATTAACAAAGGGGTAAAGAATATAGTTGCAATAGATAATCAAGATAAATATGTAGTTAATGAGGTTATGGTATTTCTTTACCAAAATTTGAATAAGGGGAAAGGAAAAGTGCAAGGAAAAGGGTTGGTCCAACATGATCCGACTCATTCCCCAATTTGAATAATCTTGAGGTAACCCACTCCCTATATACTTTAAATGTTTATAACATGTTTTAAGAGGTTGATAATTAAGGGGGAGACACAATCCATGGGGTATATTTTCTTAAAAAATCAAATTTATAAGAGTTGAATGAACATGTAGTTTTATGCTGAAGAAATTTCATGCAACAAGAGACATTTGAAACATTTTAGGTCATTATTGGTATGAATCCTATAAGTGCTTTCTATTAAGAATTTACTCAATAAATACTATATGGAAATGATCCAGAATTGTGGAAGGTAAAAGTGTCAAATCCACACCTAATATAACCACTGCTATTATGTTAAATATGATATATAACAGTTGGTATCAGGATGAATCCGGTTTCAAGGTTTTAGTAGGGTAAAACCACCAAAAGTGAGGATGAAATAAAAGTGGAAGTAGTTTTTGTAGAAATTCTTGGATTCACAGTGACATAGGTTATCTATTAAAGAAAATACTAAAAAAAATAGGAATATTAACATGGACACAGGTTGTGTTTTCTTTGGTCATGTGGAAAGATCAAGCTGGTATTCATGAGTGAAAGGGATAAAATTATGAAATTTAACTTAGAATCTTATTCCTACACTATACCTAGGAGGAGCGGGCTTAGAAAATTTATTGACAGCCCAATGGATAAATTGTAAATTCACTCACTAGATGTCTATGAATTTATATGGCTATCATGGAGTTTGGCTTAAAAAGATATTCTAGAATCTGAAAATCCAACCCAAAATTGTAATAGTTTGTAATATAGTTTTTTTATAGAAGGTATTTTCATAAAACTAGTGTGTTGGGGGGGCACAGAAAAGGTTTTTGTTTTATTAAACCCTCAAAGGGGGATTATAAGCCCATGAGATAACCCTATAATTTACTTAATGAATGAGAACAATGAAATAATATCCAAGAAGGAACAAAGTGGGAGCATGAACATGGTTCTAGAGGAATAATTCTTCCCATAGAACAGAAATATTAAGGGGTAGGGGGAATTTAACATTGGATAAAGTCCACCCCTGGAATTTACTTTCCGAAGGGGGAGAAATAAGAGATTATATTGTCAACCAAATCAAAACGGAGAGATTGTTGGAACATCTAGGGGTTTGCATTTTATTTTTTGAAAACATATGATATTGTAGGAACCCTATAAGGAGACACCTTGATATCATTATATAACAATGATTTGAAAAGGGAATATTGACATTGGATTTGAATTTTAAATTCATATCTCAATGAAATTCTAGTATACAATATGACAATGTTTTTCATTGTTTGTCATTTTTTTGGGTGTGAAATGTTAAATCATGAAATGAGATGTTCATTGGAGTTTTTATTTGAAGGATGTGGAATCTTGGAAGTGATTGAAGCATATTCTAATAAAATCAGATAAAATTCAAACCACAATAGAGAGGTTAGGCTGTGAATGACAGTTTATAAGAATCAAGTGTTTTTAGAGAACAAATATTCATGTCGTGAACCATTTATTCATTTCATTAAAAAGATGAGAGGAATTTCAGTGCCTCTATAATAAAGTTGCTTACGCCATTAAGAACACCAACATTCCATGAATGATGCTTTCTGGGTAGTTCATGTAATAATGTTGACATGTAATTCTCAATAGATTTTGGTGGTTATTCAAGCATGTGGTATATAAATTTTTTGAATTCAATGATGGATATCAAATGAAAGAAATTATAAGGTATGGATTTGAATTAGAGAAGTTGAGAGTTATTTATTTTTTGAATTTCAAATTATAAATTGAATCATATTTTAGAGAAGTTATAATATTTTGTGAAGAACTGAATAACAAAGGCATATTATAAGAAGGGGGACATTTCAAATTTGAATATCAAAAATAAAAGGAAATTTTTTTTATGCATCAATATAGAATTTTTAGAACTCATTATTGATTTTTATAAAGGAGGTATTTACACTCTATTAGAAAAGAATAAGTGGTTGTTCGAGAGGAGTTAATAGTTGAACTATGAATATATGGAAGATGAAATCAATCGAACTAATCCATGCTCTGTACATTATCTATACCAATGGTGAGACAATTCAATATTTTTCTATAATCCAACTAGTATTTGTGTTTAACTTTTGGAGCAGTGAGGAGAGGAGAGAAATTGTGAGAGAAGTGATCCCTGAGTGAAGTGATCCCAAAGTTATAGTTCATAATTCCTAAAAAAATATGGGTGGTGAGATAACGAAAATGTGACCTAGCCTAAACCCATTACTAATTTTGCAACATAGACACATTGCCAAGCATGCTCCTTGGATTATCCTGTGGATGTGAAAAAAGTAAAAAAATAAGTATGTACCTTGTGATTTATTGTTTATATTATACACATCACATAAAAAATTATGGTGGGAGAGAGTGAAGAATTTATCATATTAGGGATACTTAAGGTAAATATTAATCATATAAATATCTATAATAATACAAAAAAATGATTCTTATATAAACGTGGTCATGATCATCAAAGGCCATGAGAGGTTTAAAAGGATAGTGTTTAATCTAGAATGAATTACCGTACCCATATTCACCCCCTTCTAGGGTATCTCACACCTAATATTCACGAGGGACCTACAATTACAAGTTATTTGTTCTAATTAAATTAAAATATTACTTTTAGAGATGAATTTTCAAACTAGTATGTAATGATTTTACTTTTGATGATTATGCAAGGGGCGCAGGGTGTTTACCTTCAAAACATTTTACTCAAGCCTATGTATATTTTAGGTGATGTCCCAACATGTATCTTGGATAGATCCTCCTATGTGAATTTTTTTATCTATTCTCCCATGGTTTGATCTTGTGAATTTTGTTGGTAAATGACCATGGGTCATGAGGAGATCACTATTCATTTTTAGTATTTCCAGTTTTCATTGGTTTATTTTATCATTGATGTATCTTCCTTTTCATCGTCCTTTTACATTTGGTATTTTTAGTTTTTCATTCATGTTATATGGATGTGGCTTGTTTTTTTGGACTTTCTTTTTTTTGGTTTGTTTATTATTTTGAAGCTCTTATTTGTATGGGAATCCAAATTATGAATGAGTCATGCCAGATTCCAATTTGAATTTCACTGCATGTTGTATTTATTTATTGGGTGAATTTTTTCTATCTGTCTGTATTTAATGTCCATGAAAAATTTTTGGGCCACGGGAGTTGAGAATTCCCTTTGGGTAGTGGGTTGTGATAGAGTTGTATCATAGGTTTAGGTTGAGGGATATGATGGATTTTTGAGTTAGGCTTCTGTGAGATTGTATGGGTTCGTAGGGAAATAATGTCATCCAAGTTTAATAAGTGATATAAACATGGGATTCCATCAGAAACACAAGTATTTAGGCCCCCCTATGATCTGATGCAAAAATCATTATGTTTACCGAGCCTAGTAAATGAACTGATACTCGTTGAAAGGTAGATACATAGGAAAGGACCACACATCATTATTCATTGTATGTGTGTTTGAATGGGTATACCTTGGTACAAGTTAAAACATAATGATTAAAAAAATATAATTAATTAAGTAATATTAAATATTCCATATTCTAGATTTAGGCGATTAACTATTTGTTCTTCTTTATGGTATGGCTTCTATGTTGGAGTTTTGTTCAGGTTTATGCTTAATATGTTCAGTTAGATGTGTTAGTAGATCATTGTAAAGTAGGAATTGATGATGATGAATCTGATATTAGGACACTCTGATAGTTTTAGCTCCATTGTTTTCAAAAGTGTGAGGGTTCCATTTTAGACTCACTCAATGAATATTTGTTTGGGGTGAAGATTTATTTTAGTTTGATCCATGTTTAGAAGGATGAATAGGTTTCATTAGTCATGACAATGCTATGTGTAGTAGAGAGACAGTGGTGGATCTTGTTACTTGGGGATTGTGAGGAGTAGGCAGTCTCATGGGAGATGTTTCGAGACCAGTCCCAAGCATAGTTTCTTTCATTGATAATGATGGTGTCCAGTCTTCAAGAGATTCATACCATTCAACAGGGGTGTTCTAGTATATGGGAGTTTGGGATCTATTTTAGGACCATCCTATGATATGTTTCAGAACTTTTTAGATGAGGAGTTTAGGGAAAGTAATTTCAAGGAGGATTTATGTCTATATAATTAGTGTCAGTTCACCCTATTTTTCTTGAATACATATCTAAAGGTGTTAACGAGAGAAGAATTTTTTGATAGAATCCTGATCATAATTGGATTACCTTAATGGGAGATTCATTGGGATTTCTCATGTAGTAGAGTTATGGATTGGGGTTCCCAATTTCCTATACATAAGATATTTAGAATAGTTGGGGGTAGGTCTCAGTCCTCATCATCTAGTTTCTATGGGGGTGGTGTATCTCAAATCATTTTAATGGGATTAGTGCACGTATTTGATATGGAGGTTGAGGCCATAAATGGTGAGAGTGTTTGAACATTCCAAAAAATTAATGTGTGTCATGTTTTCCAATTTAGGTTCCTCAACTAATGCAATTTTAACCAATGTAGCAACATCAAGATGCTCTTTCTTGGGATTAGTAGAGAGGAGATATGGTGAGTGGTGGAAAACCATAATTTGTTTCTTATCCTTAGAGAGAAGATAGAAATCATAGAGGTGATCATCATCAAGATCATAGAGGTCATGGATAAGGTCATTCTCATCTTCATGCTCTATCGTTGCCAGTATTGGGGTAGCCATAATTTTTTTTATGTGCCAATGTAACCTCCCGGTTTCAGGTGATGCCCAAAGGTTCCCCATACTCGGTTGGTCACATGGACTCAAGTACACTTTCCTAAACACCAGAGGTTTCCGAATAGCAGTGAGGGCCTTGGGTGTGATAGTGGGGAAACTATGACCTCATTATAAGAGTATGAATAGTGGAATAACAAATAATGAGAAGTAGCAGAAGCAGTAATACCATACAATAAGTAAACAGTGGAAGACTAAATGTAAATAAACAACAAGAGCACATATAAAAATGATGCAGGTCACATATGTCTAGGAAAGTAGCCAAACATGTCACAATGCTTGATATAAAATACTAAATCAAATAAAAAATAAAACAAATAACTCCAACAGCATTGCAAAACTCATCTTGGTCCCATGCTCTCAAGATCCATAACAATCAATTAACTGATGATCATGGTATCTTTCTCTAATCTATACTTGAGACCATATAATCTATTAGGGTCCAAAATCATGACTCAAACAGGGTATGAGAAATATCATAGTAGGCAACCATCATGAGATCTGTTCCTAACTATTAGTGAGTATATATAGTAGGTAATAATGGAAATGCATCAAATAAACTAGGATTACACAAAATTAACCAATCCTACAGTTTCTATTTACATTCATTATCATTTAATGTTCATAATTTAATCAAGTAAGTATCAAAAATAGGTTTCTCAGAATACTACCTAATAGGACCAAATCCAAGCTTATGCTTTGGCTTGGAAGACGCATCGAGACATTCAATATTTACATTAACCCTTTTGTAAAGACCCGTAAAATTCAAGGAAATTTTTTTCTTAATTTTCTTTGGGGTTTTACAAGAACGCAGTTTCTGACGGCACATGATTCCGATGCCCGGTGTGCCCAAAATCATTTTCCAAAGTTTAGCTCATGTACGTTCAGTGAACGAACGACCGGGATTTTCTAAGTTTTGAACCGGTGCTCGGAATCAAATTCTGAGGGCACCGATGGAATCGTAGTGCTGGTAATTGCTTAGAAACACCTTTTCCGGATTTGCGTTTTCTTGGGTGTGGTTTTTAAATTTTTGGGTTAAGTGAAGGAATAAAATAAAAGTGATGCAACCAATTTTATTTTATTTTTTTTAACCTAAACTAAGTGGATTAAGTGGGACCCACAATATCCTACCTACTAGGTAGGATATTTTTGAGGTGGTGCCCACACGAGATCAACCATTTCTTTTCTTCCTAAACCCCCTCCTTTAATAAGGTAATGCACCCGCACCCCTATTAAGGTGGAAGTCAACCCTTGCGTTTATCTGTTTAAGAAACGCCTCTATTAATTGGGCGGTTTAAACGTTGAAATTAATTCAATTAATTGTTTGATTAGTTTTTGATTTTCAACACGCTTGGCTTGAGAAATAAAATAATACAAACTCTTATTTTATTAAAGGTTTTGGGTTGTGAGAGGCTTGGGATAATTTGCTCATGTTCTTGAAGTTCTTCCTCCTCGACGAAGAACGCGAAAAACGCGAAGAACGCCAACCTCCGACGAACGTCAAAAAAAATGCAGGATCCTCAGAGATCGACGATGCGACACCGACAGATCTTTTCTCCATGACACGACATTCCTCTTTCTGCGACGCCTTCTTCCACGATGATCAATTCTGCGATGCCCCTTTCCGCAACAAACCTCGTTCGACGACTACGCTCGAAGTAGGGGGATTATTTATTTTTGTTCCTGTTTACTTTCATCGCGGATTTATTGTCTTATGTAGGCCACTTGTTATAGAAATAATAGGAGGAGATCAGACCACACGAACACGATCGACCCTCCTCCCCCTTGGTTGTTTGGTTTTGTTGCGGCACGTGTAAGGCGGCGCGGTGCCATTGCACCGCACGGAAGCTATGAGTTTAGGCGAAGAAGCGCGGCGCCGTCGCGCGGCTCCATTGAAGACGAACAAGTCGCGGCACCGTCACGCCTCGCCGGAGAACCAAAAAGGCACTGCAGCCAGAGCGGGGCGATGACGGAGGGGCGCGGCGACGTCGCACCGCGCCGGACGGATCAAGGCCGCGACCATAGGCCGCGGCGGAGCAGGGAATGACGGCCGATTTCCGGCCGCCGGCGTCGGAGCAGGGGGACGGGACCGCCTCGGTCCCATGGTGGCAGCAGCCAGCCAGTCGGTCAGGGGGAAGCGCCGGGGGTCGTAACCCTCGGCTGGCCAGTAGGAGCGGCCCCCCACATGGGGGCGTAGTTTCACAACGCGGGGGGGGGGGGGGGGGGCAGCGCCCCCTCTCCCCCATCGCTCGGCTGTTACGGCCGAGCTGCACCAGCCGGGCTGGGCCGCGCCCAAGCGGGCCGGACCCGGACTTGGGTCGGGTCGACCCGATTCGGGCCGACCCAGGGGGTATCGGGCCGGGTCGGACCGGGCCCGAACCCCCTTTTTCCGGACCTCTCATGGTATTTTGCCCATAACATGGGCTACAGACCTCCGAATGATGCATAGTTAGCTATGATGCGATCCTTGGATTGAGACGGTCGTTTCAGTATATTACACTCAAGGTTTATGAGAACTTTGGGTTCGATCGGGTTGGTTCGTGCACGAAACCAACCGGGCCCTCGGAGCAGAAATGCTTATAACTTGAGCTGCGGACATCCGATTGACATGCTATCGACTTTGTTGGATTCCTCTTAGTGAGATGGACCTTTGGGCTTACTCCGCTCGAGGTTTGGACGTAGTAGGAGTACGGTTGGGTTGGTTTTGACTTAAAAACCAACCGGGCCCCTCAGACGTAAAAACCAATAACTCTCAGACCGGGCGTCCGATTGATGCGCCGTCTGTCACGTTGAGTTCCTATTGATGATACAGAACTTTTGGATACATCAACTCCAGACTACGTGTCAATTGATGTATCAGCCCTCGGCTCATGGAGCGGATCCTCCTGAACGAGCTTGCTGTGTGCGGGAACCCTAGAGCTGGCTGCGACAGCGACGACGATGACGACTGTGCAGAAATCCTTCGTGGATTCGACGACGATGACTACAACACTTAGTGATCCTACGTGGATCTATGCTACCGATCCTGTGTGGGTCCGATCCTATATGGGTCAGTGCTCAGCGGTCTAGTGTGGGCCAGCGCCTACTGATCCTGTGTGGGTCAGATCCTGTGTGGGTCATTGCGGGGGTTAGTTACCTATCGATCATGTGTGGGTCATTGCGGGGGTTAGTTACCTATCGATCATGTGTGGGTCATTGCGGGGGTTAGTTACCTATCGATCCTGTGTGGGTCATTACAAGGGTTAGTTACCTATCGATCCTTTTTGGGTCATTGCGGGGGTTAGTACCTTTCGATCCTGTGTGGGTCTGACGGCTTAGATGATTCAGTGGCTAGATCTAATCATCTCTATCGTCTTACGAAGAAGTATACCTATGTGCGCTGAATCTTGAATTTCAATAATTATCTTCGATATGGTTGACTTGCTTTCCTGTGTGGATTGTGTTGTGCTATCCTGTGTGGACGTGATCGAACTTGGGATCGGATGTTGGAGCCGAACTGGATTTGATGACTTAGGTATATGTATGGGCATATACCTAAGTAGTGTCAGATGTTACTTCGTGATTGTATTTTTCCTTTGTAGATTATCCTTTGTGGATTCTGGGAGACCTTCGGGGGTCTCGGGGTCCCTACTGAGTAGCTTATACTCACCCCTGCACGGGCTATGCCCGCACTACGTTGTGTTGGTTGCAGACGATGGACAACGCTGATCGTGGTTGAGGCTTGCGGAGCAGATCGGTACCTGGAGGTGGACCACTGGGCGAGGCGTACTTGGAGAGGACAGCTGGACCCGAGGAGCTGTGGAGTCTATCTGTACCAACCCTTTAGGTGGGACTACCAGTGGACAGCTCGATGCTGCGGCTTTACTTCTCAGTTGCTGTACTCCTTTTTTTAGTTGTACTTTACTTTCAGTTTGGGTTTGTATTCTACCCCATTTACTTTTCCACACATACTATTGTACCCTGTTTTTACTTAGTGTTTACTTCCGCTTGCTTACTCTGTGTGTTTGTTCACTTTACAAAGGCAATGCCTTCCCTTTTTATCGGGAATCACGCCTTGGTGCTAGTTGCCAGCCCCAGGCCTATGGAAGACGGGATTGGGGAAGTCACAGCACGGGCCCTGAGGATGGGTCGTGACAAATTGGTATCAGAGGAGTTCGGTTCTACCGCAGAACTCAGGACTCTGATCTTTTTCTATGTGAAGCAATAGTGTTAAGAGTATTGAGTGTGTTTATCTGTCCAGGGAGTCCAGTGTTGGTGTGGCGGCCGACGTATCCGTACACCAGGACCCTGACTTCTGATTTCCGACTTAATGCACGAAAACATTGATTGCATGTGTGTTTTAAGTTTTCTTTGCGATTACTTTGTGTCAGCTCACCAAGTAAACTTTTTGAACTTGGCGCACCTGTTTCTTTTCAAGATGGCCCCACGATGACAACCAGCTAGGGTTCCGAGAGTTGTGCGTGATGACAACCCACCGAGCGACGAGGCCTCGGTATAGGGCCCTTTGACAGTAGAGGCACTGGCGATGCCTCTACCCACCGAGACACCGATGCTACCAGCCCCAGCCGCTGACGGTACACGTCGCCTTAGTGCACTGCATGAGTTTCAGCTTCAGCGACCGCCCAGGTTCCATGGGGAGACAGACCCTCAGGCAGCCGAGGATTGGCTGGAGGCAGTTGTACAAGTTTTCCGTTTGGTAGGCACACGCAGGAGAACCTGTCTTACGAGTGGAAGATAATGTTATGCATGCGGCGGGCAGGGCCACTTGGATCGTGATTGCCCAGCCCTCCATGCAAAGGGGCAGCAGACGGTTGAGGAACCACTCAGGAAAATGTAGAGGTTCGACCGTGGTGGTCCGCAGGGAGAAGGCAGACGAGGTCGAGGAGCTGGTCGAGCGGCAGGTGGTGGACAACGTTTTGAGGCTCTACCACCACCACCACCAAAAGTTCCACCCCGACCACAGGGGAGAGCATAGCTTCAGGCAGCCGAAGCTTATGATCATGGAGCTCCGGAAGCGGGTGGACAAGTGCGGGACTAGCTCCAAGCATGGAGTCCTTTTCCCATAATGCATCTAGCTTCGTTGTTTGTGCTGCTTTGTATCCTTGTACTTTGGGTTGAAGTAATATAAGACTCTTTCAATAGTGACATTTGCTTTATTATCTTTTGTATGTTAATACTAAGAGGTTCTGGTTAAAAACTGTTGACTTGACCCTCACATACGAGATTCCTACTGGAGGAGACCCAATGACCACACACTGATGCCGACAGTGTGACTCAACCTTTGAGGCGAGAGTAACGGTTGGATCTCTTGGTAGTAGTGTTGAGGCCTTACGACGTTATCCATGGCATGATTTAACTGATCATGACGGGATTGACAATATTAGGCAAGGAACATGGTTCATCCAGGGGATGAGACTGAATTTATCTTTTTGGAAAAGGAGAAATCTTTGCAACTTTGCAGAATGTTAAGGAAGAAGGGGAAACCCTTCGTGTGGTCAGACAGATGTCAGTAGTGCTTCCAGGAGCTGAGACAAAGGTTGAACATCGCTCCTATCTTTTAGCTACTTGGGGAGGAGATAGAGCAGCTAGCCGCTTTGCAGATTTCCTTCATGGATAGTGATGGAGCAGCCTTTCTACAGTCACTCACAGTCACTCCTCCACTTCTGTAGTGGGTCAGAGAGGCACAGCGTAGGGGCGTTGACTGTGAGACACGGCATGCACAAATATCCTCAGGACAGGAACCTAATGGATTCTCTGTGGGAGGTGAGCACGTCATCCTTTTCAGAGGACGTACCATGGTACTAGCTGATTTACAGGAGGAGGTGCTGAGGGAGTTCCACACTTCCCCTCTAGCAGTATATCCAGGAGTGGCGAAGATGTACCAGGATCTCAAACGACAGCACTGGTGGCCGGGCGTGAAGAAGGCTGTGGAAGAGTTCGTTTCTCGATGCCTCACCTGCCAGCAGGTGAAGGCAGAGCACCAGGTACCAACAGGCGTGGTACAACCCTTGGAGGTCCTGCAGTGTAAGTGGAACGAGATATCTATGGTCTTCGTGACTGGACTTCCACGCACTTCCAGAGGTCACGACTCCATTTGGGTGATTATCGACCGACTCACCAAGTCAGATCACTTATTAACCATTAGAGAGCAGGGCTCAGTGGAGAGCTTGGGGTGTCTCTACATTCAAGAGATTGTACGGCTTCATGGAGTGCCATCTTCTATCGTCTCTGATCAAGATGCTCGCTTTACTTCCCAGCTTTGGAAGGGGTTGCAGGAGGCGTTCGAGACGTAGCTACGTCTGAGCACCAACTTTCACCCCCATACGGATGGTCAGACAGAGAGGACCACTCAGACTCTCGAGGAAATGCTCTGCTCATGTGTCCTCAACTTTGGTCATAGCTGGGAGGACCACCTACCCTTGGTGGAGTTCGCGTACAACAAAAGCTACCACTCCACAATCGGGATGGCACCACACGAGGCGTTGTATGACCGACCTTGCAGATCTCCTCTATGCTGGACAGACCCTGGGGAGTCAGCACTTATGGGACCGGAGATGGTCCAGGCCATGACAGAGAAGGTCCAGGTCATCCAGAAGCGAATGAGGACAGCTCAGAGCTGGAAGAAGTCTTATGCTGACAGGAGGCGGATACCACTGGAGTTCGAGGATGGCGACCACAACTTCTTGCGGGTATCACCTCGGCGTGGATTATGGAGATTTGGCCGATGCGTCAAGTTGTCTCCATGCTTCATCGGACCATTCTAGGTCCTCATCAGGATTGATGAGGTGGCTTATCGCCTAGCTCTACCACCTCAGTTGCACCGGGTGCACGACGTCTTCCACGTATCCTGACTGAGGAGATACGTTCATGACCTGATGCATATCATTGACCATGGGGAGCTGGACATAGACGATGGGGTGACTTTTGCGGAGGTCCCAGTGGATATCGAGGATCAACAGGAGCGAGTCCTATGTGGACGGTTGATTCCTCTAGTGCGCATCAGATGGAAGCACATGAACCTCCAAGATATCACTTGGGAGCGAGAGGCTTAGATTCGTGCACAATACCCACATTTGTTCCCCTGGTTTATGATGTATCTTTACGGGGACGTAAATCCCTGAGGTGGGAGTAATGTAAAGTCCTGTAAAATTCAAGGGAAATTTTTTCTTAATTTTATTTGGGATTTTACAAGAATGCAGTTTCTGACGGCACCTGATTCCGAGGCCCGGTGTGCCTGGAATCATTTTCCGAAGTTTAGCTCGGGTACGTTCAGTGAACGAACGAGCGGGTTTTTCAAACTTTTGAACCGGTGCTCGGAATCGAATTCCTAGGCCACCGATGGAATCACAGCACCGAAAATTTCCTAGAAACACCTTTTCCGGAGTTTCATTTTCTCGAGTGTGGTTTTTAAATTTTTGGTTTAAGTGAAGGAATAAAATAAAAGTGGTGCAACCAATTTTATTTTATTTTTTTAACTTAAACTAAGTAGATGAAGTGGGACCCACAACATCCTACCCACTAGGTAGAATATTTGTGAGGTGGGGCCCACACGAGCCACGCCGTTTCTTTTCTTCCTAAACCCCCTCCTTTAATAAGGTAACGCACCCGCACCCCTATTAAGTGGAAGTCAACCCTTGCGTTTATCTGTTTAAGAAACGCCTCTATTAATTGGTCGGTTTAAACGTTGCAATTAATTCAATTAATTGTTTGATTCGTTTTTGATTTTCAAAATGCTTGGCTTGAGAAATAAAATAAGACAAACTCTTTTTATATTAATGTTTTTGGGTTGTGAGAGGCTTGGGAGAATTTTCTCAAGTTCTTGAAGTTGTTCCTCCTCGACGAAGAACGTGAAGAATGCCGACCTCTGACGAAGGTCAACAAGAACGCCAGATCCTCAGAGATCGACGACGCGACGCTGACGAATCTTTTCTCCACGACGCGATGATCCTCCTTCCGCGACGCCTTCTTCCGCGACAATCAATTCCGCGGTGCCTTTTTCCGCAACAAACCTCATTCGACGACTACGCTCGAAGTAGGGGGATTATTGCTTTTTGTTCCTATTTACTCTCATCGCTGATTTATCATCTTATCTGGGCCACCTGTTATCGCAATAACGGGAGGAGATCGGACCACACGAACACGGCCGAACCTCCACCCCTCGGTTGTTTGGTTTTGTTGCGGCACGTGTAAGGCAGTGTGGTGCTGTTGCACCGCGCGGAAGCTATGAGTTTGGGCGAAGAAACGCGGCGCTGTCCTGCCACGCTGGAAGGATCAAGGCCGTGACCATAGGCCGCGGCGGAGTAGGGAACGGCGGCCGGTTTTCGGCCGCCGGCGTCAGAGCAGGGGGACCGGACCGCCCCGGTTCTGTGGCGGTAGCAGCCGGCCAGCCGGTCAGGGGGAAGCACTGGGGGTCGTAACCCCTGGCTGGCCAGCAGGAGAGGCCCCCCACATGGGGGCCGCGGTTTCACAACGCGGGGGGTGGGGGGGGGTGTAGCTCGTCCTCCCCCTCATCGCTCGGCCGTTACGGCCAAGCCGCCTGGCGCCGGGCCGGGCCGTGCCCAGGCCGGGTCGGGCCTCACCCAGGTGCGCCAGACCTAGACTCGGGTCGGGTCGACCCGGTTCGGGCCGACCCAGCGGGTATTGGGTCGGGTCGGACTGGACCCGAACCCCCTTTTTCCGGACCTCTCACCGTCTTTTGCCCATAACTTGGGCTGCGGACCTCCGAACGACGCACCGCCAGCTGCGATGAGATCCTTGGATCAAGACGGTCTTTTTGGTATATTACACTGAAGGTTTTGGAGAACTTTGGGTTTGGCCGGGTTTGTTCGTGCACGAAACCAACCGGGCCCTCGGAGCGGAAACACTTATAACTTGAGCTGCAGACGTCCGATTGACGTGCCGTCAACTTTGTTGGATTCCTCTTAGTGAGACAGACCTTTTGGATTACTACGCTCGAGATTTGGATATTGTTGGAGTATGGTCGGGTTGGTTTTGACTAAAAACCAACCGGGCCCCTAGGACGAAAAAGCCAATAACTCTCAGAACGGGCGTCTGATTGACGCGTCGTCTGTCACATTGAGTTCCTATTGACGATACGGAACTTTTGGATACATAAAATTCGGACTACGTTTCAGTTGATGTATCAGCCCTCGGCTCGTGGAGCAGATCCTCCCGAATGAGTTTGCTGTGTGCAGGAACCCTAGAAATGGCTGCGACTGCGACGCCGATGACGACTGTGCAGAAATCCTCCATGGATTCGACGGCGACGACTACAGGATTCAATGATCCTATGTGGATCAGTACTACCAATCCTGTGTGGGTCCGATCCTGTGTGGGTTAGTACTCAGTAGTCCTGTGTCGGCCAATGTCTACCGATCCTGTGTGGGTCAGATCCTGTGTGGGTCATTGCGGGGGTTAGTTACCTATCGATTTGGTGTGGGTCATTGCGGGGGTTAGTTACCTATCGATCTTGTGTGGGTCATTGCGGGGGTTAGTTACCTATCTATCCTATGTTGGTCATTTCGGGGGTTAGTCACCTATCGATCCTTTGTGGGTCATTACGGGGGTTAGTACCTTTCAATCCTATGTGGGTCTGATAGCTTAGATGATTCAGTGGCTACATTTGATCATCTCTATCGTCTTACGAAGAAGTATACCTGTGTGAGATGAATCTTGACTTTCAATCATTATCTTCGATATGATTGACTTGCTTTGCTGTGTGGATTGGGTTGTGCTATCCTGTGTGGACGTGATCGAACTTGGGCTCGAATGTTGGAGCCGAACTGGATTTGATGACTTAGGTATATGTATGGGCATATACCTAAGTAGTGTCAGATGTTACTTTGTGATTGTATTTTTCCTTTGTGGATTATCCTTTGTGGAATCGAGGAGACCTTTGGGGGTTTTGGGGTCCCTACTGAGTAGCTTATACTCACCCCTACACAGGCTATGCCCACACTACATTGTGTTGGTTGCAGATGACGGACATAGCTTATCGTGGTTGAGGCTTGCGGAGCAGGTCGGTACCTGGAGGTGGACCACTGGGCGGGGTGTACTTGGAGCGGACGGCTGGACTTGAGGAGCTGTGGAGGCTATCTCTACCCACCCTTCAGGTGGGACTACCAGTGGACAGCTCGATGCTAGGGCTTTACTTTTCAGTTGCTGTACACATTTTTTCAGTTGTACTTTACTTTCAGTTTGGGTTTGTATTCTGGACCATTTATTTTTCCGCACTTACTGTTGTACCCAGTTTTTACTTAGTGTTTACTTCCACTTGCTTACTCTATGTGTTTGTTCACTTTATAAAGGCAATGTCTTCACTTTTTATCGGTAATCACGCCTTGGTGCTAGTTGTCAGCCCCTGGCCTATGGAAGGATGGCTTGGGGAAGTCACGGAACGACCCTCGAGGATGGGTCGTGACACCTTTGGGCATCTCACACAGTCAAACCCCTCTTTCCAAATAGTTAAAACAAAGTCAAAGACACTCTGAGGAAGCACTCACCTTCAATTCCCCCAATGGTCATTCCACAATAACAACAGAATCTATGGGAAATCACTCAATGTCAATTCCCCATGTGGTCTCATAATTTAATCTATTGACACTTTGAGGGAGCACTCAACATCAATCCCCCATGTGGTCTCGTAGCATGAAATATAATAGACACTATGAAGAAGCACTCAACATCAATTCCCCCTGTGGTCCAACTACACCAGGTTCTCACAGCCATGTTTAATTAAAATGTGTATATATGATATCAACCAGCCCAAAGAAATCTCAACTACTACATGGATAGAAAATTCTAATTCATGTCACAAGAATTTATCAAGCAGCAAAAGACAATCAATTTTATCTTATCAAGAAAGGCATGAAAACAAGGTCTGCCTCATAGGAAACTTGGACCAAATGACCCTAAATAGTCAAACAAGAAAACACACCCAATGGGGTGTACCTTAAACATGAAATTTCATATAATATCACATCCAAAAACCAATAATACAACAAAAAATCTAAGGAAGATAAAACAAAATTCAAATTCCTTAACCCTAAATACCTGAAGCATGGGTAATCGGCACTTTGGCCTATAAAACTCAAAGACAACCGACGAAAGGCAGCATACCACCTACCTCAACGATGTACAATGAACACTCTATAAATTTGTCCATTGAATCATCCTATAATGATGTAGATCTACAAAAACATCAAAAATGGTTAACCTTGAATAAATCAAGAGAGAGAAGAAAGCAGGAGGAGAGGCTCTTGAAGAAGGAATAACTCACCAAGGTGATTCTAATGCAACTGGCGATGTTTGATTCAGATAATGGATGACATATTAGTGGATCATAATAGAATCAGCGATTATGTACACCCCTTGTCAAGTCACAGCTAGAAGAAGATGTATATGAGGGTTAGATGCGGCCTTGGCCCAATAAATAAATTAAAATACAAATTACACAATTTGTACTATTAATGAAAACGCCGTGTATTATCCTTAACTAGCCCCCAACATTACCAATTTTCCACATCACCCCACACATCCATGTCTTATCCGTTATGAACCTAGTACATGGCTACCCACATAAACATGGTATGCGACATGTACTCCTAAGTACAAGGTGTGTACATCTAAAATATCAAAAAACTCCCCTTTTTCTAAAAAACACCAAAAATCATGATCTATACCTAAAAAAAATATTCTGGTTCTTAAAAACTTCCCCCCTTAAATAAATTCATCCCCAAATTTCCCTAACAAGGTGGTGTAAAAGAATCCTTGAATAGCTCTAGAAACTATGATCACACATTAGTCTCCCTCTCCCAAGTCTCATCCTATACTTATCTCTACTACCATAACACCCACACTATAGGAATAAACCAACCACGAAGAACCTTTGGGCTTCGATCAATAATATGGATTGGATACTCCTTGAACGATGCGTCCACCGCCAACTTGATGATTCAATAAGGCTCACCTTATGACTTTTCCATTCCTTCATGTAAAGGGGGAGATTGTTGAGTCATTAAGGTATCCTTATGACTTTACTGTTTTTCTTGTTTTGAAAATCACAAAAACCTTATGTTAAGGAAAATATTATTTTACCCCTATTTTACTTCTATAAGGAAAATTTTCTTCCCCAAGGAAACTTACCCTTGCCTGGATTTCACTATTCATATCATAAATTTCTAAGTATAAAACTCAGATTGAAACCAAAAACCTCGGAGTCATATAATACTTAGATATGAGGTATTCTCTTTAAGACTCTGAATTCTGATTACAAACTTATGAAAATTTCAACTCTGAATTATGGATATAAAATATCATTAAGTTCAACTCTGAATTATGGATATGAACTCTCATGAAGTTCGGATCCGAATTATTATTACAAACTTATGAAAAGTTCAACTCTGAATTATGGATACAAACTCTCCTATAGTTCAACTTCAAATTCTGATTATGAACTTATGTAATGTTCAACTCCGAATTCTAATTACGAACTTATGTAAAGTTAGACTCAGAATTCTAGTTACAAACATCTCTAAGTTCTAACTCTGAGGTCTCTAAATTTTGACTCTGAACTCTGATGAGTTCTGAATCTGAATTCTCATGAACTTTGACTCTGAACATTGTATGTTCTGGTTCTAAATTCTGGTGAAACCAGACTCCAAATTTCCTTGAAATTCAATCTCCGGATTTCTACAGAATTCATGTTACAAATTACTACAAAACAGAATCTGAATATCTTAGTACTACAGACTCCGAATTCATTTTTTCTTATATTCTGAACTTTCATATTTTACTTACATTCTGAACTTTCATTTACCTCCATTCCAAATATCAGTTTTGGTTATTCTTTCACTTTCTCTATTACAAAACAATGTCGTGCTTTCATTTATCAACTAACCATTGTTTGAGTGACACGTGTACAGGTCCATCCGAAATTCAAGGAAAAATATGATCGTTAGAGGAGGGAGCCAACTGTTGGAGCTGTGCCTATAAATAGGAGCTCATTTTAAAAGAGAAACACAACTTTAACAATTGTTCCTACATGCTGTTGAAGTGATTTATAGAGGGATAGACTCTTATTAACTCTCAATCATTGTACAGAAAGATTGAACAACTTATTCAAACTTTTCCTTGTGCAGATTTACTTCATGTGACTCCGATTGTTGCTGTGTACAATCGAGGGATTTTGGGGATAGGATGATCGAGGTTCCAACACCTTGAAGTTGAGGGATTCCTTGCTGAGGAAGAGAGAGGTTCCGACTACCTGATAGTTGATGGCTTGCGGGGATAGAAAGAGAGACTCGGATCTTTGTATTTAGGGTTTACCCTAGTGTGGGTAAGACATACTTTCTTGAAATTATAAATCAAGGGACCTTTATCCAAGGTTGTTGGATACCCTTATCTTTGGGTTAGAAGACTTATTACTTGTTACTTGTTTTTGTTACAAGTATTTCCGCTGAATTTTGTATTTTTGAGGGAAGTATACTATCTTATACTTCCTCACCTTTGTACTCTGATATTGTTAGATTCTATATAATTTAAGGTAGAATCTTAATCTTTGTAACTTTTGTTAAGTTTCATTTTCGGAATCACTTTTCCAGAATCTAGAAAGTGTTTAGAACCTATAAGAGGTCTTGTGAATTATTTTGTTTAACCTTGTTAAACATAACCATCTTTAAAAGTTCCAAAGGAATTTTTAAAAAGGTACAATTCACCCCCCTCTTGTATCTGAGAATCTCATTCTTATTTCGATCCTACATTTGGTATTATAGAGTATATCATACTCAGAAATACCATCTCAACACAACTCAACCTCCTCAGGTTGAAAAAAATGAGATGTGTATGAGAAGTAATGCCGTAAATAAGAAACATGGAAGATGTCATGCATAGCTTGGTACCTCAAGGTAACTACAACTGATAGGAAACCGGGCCGACTCTCTCCAAAACCTCAAACAACCTGACATATCTCGGTGAAATATTTCCATGTCTCCTAATCATCCTGTGTCCCAATCTCACTGTAACATGTAAGAAAACCTAATATCTGACCTCAAACTCCAGAGGTCATCTCCGTCGATCAATATAAGAATTCTTGTGAGACTGTGTAGTACATATCATCTTTTGAATCAACTCCACCTGCTCAGTGGTCTCCTGGACAAGATGAGGTCCCAACATACCTGCCTCTTCGGCCTCCATCCAACATAGGGGTGATCTACATGGCCTATTATACAAAGCCACATAAGGTACAATTTGAATCATCTCCTGAAAATTTTTATTGTATGAAAACTCAACCAGAGGTATGTGCTTCTCCTAAGAACATCCAAAATCTTGGATGCATGCTCGATGCATGTCCTCCAACACCCGAATCGTGTGCTCTGACTGGACATCTATCTGGGGATGGTAAGCTATATTCAGAAGTACTTGTATACCCAAAGCCTTCTATAGACCCTACCAGAAACATGAAGTTAGGCGGACATCCATGTTTGAAATGATAGAGTGTAGAACCCCAAGAAAACATATAATCTCTTAGATATAAAACCTTCCAAGATCATCAACACTGAAGGTATCCTTGATTGGTAAAAAGCGTGCAACATTTTTTATTCTACCAATGACTACGCAAACTGCATCATTCCCTCGAGGCGACCTTGGTAAACCTATCTTGAAATCTGTCGTGACATCATTCCACTTCTACTCGGGAATGGGTAACTGCTATAAATTCCCCGCGGGTCGTTGATGCTCTTCTTTCACCTGCTGAAAGGTGGAACATATAACAATAAACCTAGAACCATTCCTCTTCATACCTGGACACCGGTACTGTTGGTGTAGATCTCAATAAATCTTGGTGACCCCATGATGAACTGCCCAAACTAAGGAATGAAAATCCCACATATGGTCCTCTTGTATTTCTGCTGACACCCATACACGTCAATGAAAACGTAAGACCTCATCCTCACCTACGGTCCACCCAAGAGTAGGGTCCTCACCTAACACACTCTCTTGTTGGACCCCGGGACACCCTGAGAGGGGAGGGGTGAATCAGGGTGGCAACTTTTTCTTCTTTTAGTTGTGGATCTTGTTCCCACGTTGGTAGGAACTACTTAAACCTGTATGATGGATATGATCAGCAATTAAACATTCACATGCAGAGACAGATGACACAGCTATTTTTACTTGGTTCACCACTAAGGGCTACGTCCAAGGAGTATACGCCGACAGGTTGCCGGTCGTACCTAAATCCACTATGCTTCACTAGCTGCGGATACAAATGTTCGGGTACAGACACTCTGTCCCAGGCTCACTGCCTTTACAATTGTTTACGGATAGCTCACTGCGTCCCTCGGGTCACTCCCGTTGACTCCCCCTGGTTCACTGCCGGTGGAGAGGATCACCTTCTTCCTCTTCCTAAGCTCACTGCTCTTGGAAGGGATTCAGTCACAGTTTATAGACCTGTAGGTCTATTCATTTTCATGAAGGAATGCATCTTCCTCTGTATGTAGATGCTCTGTTGAAGTCCAAATTTCACCCGCAGATGAATCTTACTTCGCACCGGATGTACCGGGCAACCTCAGTTTTTACACGCAACCCTTACGTTGTCTTGCGCGCAATTTCTATGGTTTGCGCGAAATTCCTTTTTCGCGCAACCTCCAAATATTACGCACAGCCTGGAAACTGCCTTGCGCACAATTCACTGCTTTTGTGCGATATCCACTTTTCGCGCAACCTTCCTTTTAAGCACCAACACCAACTTTCTGCGCAGCCTTAGCTTTTCGCGCAACAGCTGACTTTACACGCAAACTTTTAGTTTCCGCGCAGCACCCTTTCTAACTTCAATTTCGCGCATCAGAGCTCGGGTATTTTCTATGTCTTGAACTCTATTGAATGGAGGAGGGTCACTTCATATTTATAGGCAAAATCGACCCCGCGCGAAAAACCCTCCTTGAGCGCGTAATCCGCTTTGATCGCGAAATACAAATCTTCCGCGCACAACCATTTTCCGTGCACTGCTCCATAATTTCGCGCACCTCATGCCTTTGCCATTTTTCGAGCTTCGGACCTCAAAACATCTTTTGCGCGAAATACTTCATCCTCTATTTCGCGCGCCACTTCAATTTTTCGCGCACGCCTCCAAAATTTCGCGCGCCCCATGCCTTTACCGATTTTCAAGCTTTCGGCCTTGAAACATCTTTTGCGCGAAATATAATTTCGCGCAACCCGCTAATTTTGCGCGCCCAGCTCAAGTATTTCGCGCAAGCCTCTTATATTTCGCGCACCACTTCCTTTTTGTGCGAACCTCCTTTTGCAGACAATCCATGTCTTCATTTTCCGATTTTGAGGCCCAAAAATTTGGCAAACACTGGGAAACAACGCCACCTTGTATCTGCTCTTTTTGTACCGCCTCCAGATCATCCATTCCTCTGTCGAAGATCATGAATCAAACATAGATCGTTGACCACAACTCTTGAACTCGACATGTCACCATGGAATCTCCTTTATCAACAAATTTGTATGTCGTTTGTTTGCTTTGTCAACAAGCACGATCACCTCAACAGCACTTCTTCTTGGTGATCTGTATCCTTCAGAAACTCTGGCTTTTATCACAAACTCCACTATTGTGATATGTATTCTTTGAAGGAACAACTTTAGTACCATTATCTTCTGATACAATGTGATGTGCATGGCCATCTCATAATTGCAATCTCCGCATGGCCATCTCAGAAGTCAACTCATTGGCACATTTTATTCTTCGTCAACTGTCATGATCAACTTCATGCAAAGCATGTGATTCAATCCATCAGGAAGTCTCTAGCATGGTTCTCATGAAATCATGAGTAATTGCATGGACTTCATCCAAAAACCTCATTCTTCTTTGATCATCCTTGGATGGATTATACCTCACATTCTGCATTGTTGTAAACAATGTATCACCTTTGACACATGTTCTTTGAACTTCCGATCAGTACAACAATCGTCTGAGTCACCACTCCTCTACTTCATCGGAGTACTTCATGATCTCCTTCATTTTGATATTCCATTGACAACTATTGACAACAAATACAAACCTATACACAAAGTGGTTCCAACAATCTCCCCCTTTGTATTTTGTTGTCAATACCTTAAACATCTTCTGAAATGAATCCGTCAATGTCAAAATGAGAATCTTCTGCATTTCACTTTCTCTCCCCCTTATTGACAAGAAATACAAAGCGCATGGTAGGGAGGGTATCAATCCTCAGTTAAGAAAAGTTTCATTAATCATTTCACTCTAAGTCTACTTGAGCAATGCTCGATGTAGAAAACAAGAGGATTTTATTAAGTCAACAATGCTGTCCATTATTCACAGATCATGATACCAACATGAGATGAGAACTCATGTATCTTGTCTTCAAGGGTTTTCCACTTTTATTTCAGGTAGAGGAAGATCAACTATGATAGATAATAATCAACCTGAAACTCCTGCACTCACTTCAGAAAATAGATCAAAAACATTCAAGTGCAATCGACAGGATAAGTGACCTTGGGGCACTTCCACTCTCTTTATGTCACTGATCAATTCAGTTGCTCCCCCTTTGTAGAATAATCATTGATCTGAGTAAACAAGGGATAGAGATTGAGAAATGACATACCTTCTCCATTGGCGTGTTCTTCAAGAAATTCACAGAGTTACTGCTTTTGAGTCCAACTGGAGTTGATATTGATTGAAACAGTGATTATGGAAGCTTCTTCATTTTTCTCCACATCAAGGGAAACACTCCTCATCATCTTCATCAAGAGTGATCCTTCATCATCATAATCCTTGAATATCAATTGAAGAATCCACTAAGGATGGAAACTTCTTCAGCTTCGCTATCAAGAGTTGACAGCATTCACTACTTCTCAGGTTCTCCCCCTGAGAGTATGCTTCATCTTCAATTCCCTGCATTGTTAGCACAAATACAATACACAAATGATTACGGGAATAAGGTGGATCCTTCTTGCTTCATCATGAAGACTTGCTTGGATGAGGTTCTTTTCTCAACTAAGTTTCTCTGTTCACTCCAGTCTTCATGCCTGCACATTTGAATATATGTTCTGACATCTGTCGGTGTGGCATGGCTCTGTTCACATTCTCTTCTGCTTTGTGTAGAGAATTGTTCTGCTTAGCAGCCATCATGAATGATAGATTCTTACTTCTCTTCAGGACTGCTTCTTGCTCTGGTATTAAGGTTAGGCAATCTTTTGTAATGTGACCAGATTTCTTGCATCTCCCACACAGAACTTCTTTGATACGAGTGCTTCTCTTTGTTTGCAATCTCTCAAGCACCGTGTCTTCATCATGTGAAAGTTTTCCTTTTCCTTTATCACCAGCCCTGGCCTTTTCATCTTCAAGTTTTCTCATTCGTTTCAAATCTTCTGGCCAGATGACCAATATGTCATTTGGAACTTTTGCAGCTGGTTTAGGTCTTCCACATGGGTTCATCTGAGATTCATCCCACTTAGTGTTTCTTTTGGATGAATGACCCTTCAATTTCATGGATCTAAAATCCTGAGTCTTCTCAGTTTCCCTACTTGAGATCTTCTTGGGGAAGTGTGTGTTCACAACATTCTTCTGATTTCTCCCCAAGGTAGATGCTTCATTCTTTGACAACATCAGACGTCTTCTTTTCGTTTTGACAGTGAAAGCATGTTGATTTGGACATGTGCCTGCATTGTGACCGCTGTCGTTGCATACATCACAGATGTTATCAAGAATTCCAAATCTGTTTGCAGCAAACAGATGCTTCTGGACCTGCGGATGTTGCTTCTTCTTCTCTGGCTTCCTCCCCTTTGATATAGGCTTTCCCTGTGCTTTTTCTTGAAAGGGATTATAAAAACAATCCATTGCACAGTGCCCAAATCTATTGCAGCACCAACATTGGCCCACAAATCTTTTCTTCTTTGTTTCTTCAGTATTAAGTTGTTGGGCCATCTGCTTAATCGTTTGTGCTCTATTTGAGGAAGAATCTTCCTCCTTTTTCTTCCTATCCACCCTAGTCATGGTGGTAGGTTTCTTCTTCTCACCTTTCCTCATCCATACTTGTTTAGAACTTTTCTTCCCACCTGCACTGATTGTAGGAGTGTATTTAGAAATATGAGTACAAGATGGTTTGGATGGTACCTTCACTTTCTCAGTTGCTTGTGATAGATCAAAGAGTGAAGTCATGATCTTGTTATCACATGTTGGAGGTCTTTTGACAAAAGAATCCTCCAGTGAGCATTGAGTACCAGCAGCAACTGATTCTTGATGTGGATAATCAAGAGTGCTCATAATCTTCTTGTCACATGTTGGAGGCATTTTAGCCTTAGACTCCTCCAACGAACATTGAGTGCAAGCATCACTCATTTCATTCTTTTGTGAAGTCTCAATATGTGTGTTCTCAATCTTGGTCAATTGAGCTTCCAATTTTTGACCCACGATATTGAGGATGATCTTCTGATCTTCAATCGTGATCATCTTCTCTTCACAATTCTTCTTCAACCTTTCAACCTCATCTTCATGCATCTTAACTTTGTTTTGTAACAAAGAGTCAAGTTCCCTGAATTTAATGGAAGTTTCTTCCAGACAAAAATTCTTGACTTCATTGTTCTTCTTCAGCTCAGCTTCAAGTGCATGGATCCGTTCTTCCAGAGTATTGTTGACTTCACCTTTTTCTTCAAGGGCTTTCACCTGTTTGATGAGCTTCATAATTTCCATAATTTTTCCTTCCAGCCCCTTTTCCATATTGTCCGCTTCCCTTTCAAGTCTAGTGATCTCAACCTGCATAGATTGAAATAGGCTACAGATAATAACAACCCTTTCTTCTGGAATATCATGCAGATATGTTTTGAGTTTTTCTTGAAAGCATGAATTGGGGGTGTCATCTTTTCCTCTGGAAGAATTCTGAGTCACCTGCTCGATACTTTCCATGCCTTATGTTTCTTCATTTTTGGAATGGCATGGAGAACAAGACACTGCATCTTCTTTGGATATGAGAGACTTCTTTAGCTGCCTTTTCTCTTTCTTTTTCCTGTTTGTCATGGTCTTGCTAGATGTAGACGTCTGCTCAGAAACTTCATCAAGACTGCTCTTCATTGTTGACTCTAGGAAAGAAACTCAAATCCTATTCTCAATAGAATTACTGGAGAATATCCAACATACGTTAACCTTTCCCTCTGATACCACTTGTTGGACCCCGGGACACCCTGAGAGGGGAGGGGTGAATCAGGGTGGCAACTTTTTCTTCTTTTAGTTGTGGATCTTGTTCCCACGTTGGTAGGAACTACTTAAACCTGTATGATGGATATGATCAGCAATTAAACATTCACATGCAGAGACAGATGACACAGCTATTTTTACTTGGTTCACCACTAAGGGCTACGTCCAAGGAGTATACGCCGACAGGTTGCCGGTCGTACCTAAATCCACTATGCTTCACTAGCTGCGGATACAAATGTTCGGGTACAGACACTCTGTCCCAGGCTCACTGCCTTTACAATTGTTTAGGGATAGCTCACTGCGTCCCTCGGGTCACTCTCGTTGACTCCCCCTGGTTCACTGCCGGTGGAGAGGATCACCTTCTTCCTCTTCCTAAGATCACTGCTCTTGGAAGGGATTCAGTCACAGTTTATAGACCTGTAGGTCTATTCATTTTCATGAAGGAATGCATCTTCCTCTGTATGTAGATGCTCTGTTGAAGTCCAACTTTCACCCGCAGATGAATCTTACTTCACACCGGATGTACCGGGCAACCTCAGTTTTTACGCGCAACCCTTACGTTGTCTTGCGCGCAATTTCTATGGTTTGCGCGAAATTCCTTTTTCGCGCAACCTCCAAATATTACGCACAGCCTGGAAACTGCCTTGCGCACAATTCACTACTTTTGCGCGATATCCACTTTTCGCGCAACCTTCCTTTTAAGCACCAACACCATCTTTCTGCGCAGCCTTAGCTTTTCGCGCAACAGCTGACTTTACGCGCAAACTTTAAGTTTCCGCGCAGCACCCTTTCTAACTTCAATTTCGCGCACCAGAGCTCGGGTATTTTCTATGTCTTGAACTCTATTGAATGGAGGAGGGTCACTTCACATTTATAGGCAAAATCGACCCCGTGCGAAAAACCCTCCTTGAGCGCGTAATCCGCTTTGATCGCGAAATACAAATCTTCCGCGCACAACCATTTTCCGCGCACTGCTCCATAATTTCGCGCACCTCATGCCTTTGCCATTTTTCGAGCTTCGGACCTCGAAACATCTTTTGCGCGAAATACTTCATCCGCTATTTCGCGCGCCACTTCAATTTTTCGCGCACGCCTCCAAAATTTTGCGCGCCCCATGCCTTTACCGATTTTCAAGCTTTCGGCCTTGAAACATCTTTTGCGCGAAATATAATTTCGCGCAACCCACTAATTTTGCGCGCCCAGCTCAAGTATTTCGCGCAAGCCTCTTATATTTCGCGCACCACTTCCTTTTTGTGCGAACCTCCTTTTGCAGACTATCCATGTCTTCATTTTCCGATTTTGAGGCCCAAAAATTTGGCAAACACTGGGAAACAGCGCCACCTTATATCTGCTCTTTTTGTACCGCCTCCAGATCATCCATTCCTCTGTCGAAGTTCATGAATCAAACATAGATCGTTGACCACAACTCTTGAACTCGACATGTCACCATGGAATCTCCTTTATCAACAAATTTGTATGTCGTTTGTTTGCTTTGTCAACAAGCACGATCACCTCAACATCACTTCTTCTTGGTGATCTGTATCCTTCAGCAACTCTTTGGCTTTTATCACAAACTCCACTATTGTGATATGTATTCTTTGAAGGAACAACATTAGTACCATTATCTTCTGATACAAGGTGATGTGCATGGCCATCTCATAATTGCAATCTCCGCATGGCCATCTCAGAAGTCAACTCATTGGCACATTGTCTTCTTCATCAACTGTCATGATCAACTTCATGCAAAGCATGTGATTCAATCCATCAGGAAGTCTCTAGCATGGTTCTCATGCAATCATGAGTAATTGGATGGACTTCATCCAAAAACCTCATTCTTCTTTGATCATCCTTGGATGGATTATACCTCACATTCTGCATTGTTGTAAACAATGTATCACCTTTGACACATGTTCTTTGAACTTCCGATCAGTACAACAATCGTCTGAGTCACCACTCCTCTACTTCATCGGAGTACTTCATGATCTCCTTCATTTTGATATTCCATTGACAACTAGTGACAACGAATACAAACCTATACACAAAGTGGTTCCAACAATCTCCCCCTTTGTATTTTGTTGTCAATACCTTAAACATCTTCTGAAATGAATCCGTCAATGTCAAAATGAGAATCTTCTGCATTTCACTTTCTCTCCCCCTTATTGATAAGAAATACAAAGCGCATGGTAGGGAGGGTATCAATCCTCAGTTAAGCAAAGTTTCATTAATCATTTCACTCTAAGTCTACTTGAGCAATGCTCGATGTAGAAAACAAGAGGATTTGATTAAGTCAACAATGCTGTCCATTATTCACAGATCATGATACCAACATGAGATGAGAACTCATGTATCTTGTCTTAAAGGGTTTGACACTTTTATTTCAGGTAGAGGAAGATCAAATATGATAGATAATAATCAACCTGAAACTCCTGCACTCACTTCAGAAAATAGATCAAAAACATTCAAGTGCAATCGACAGGATAAGTGACCTTGGGGCACTTCCACTCTCTTTATGTCACTGATCAATTCAGTTGCTCCCCCTTTGTAGAATAATCATTGATCTGAGTAACCAAGGGATAGAGATTGAGAAATGACATAGCTTCTCCATTGGCGTGTTCTTCAAGAAATTCACAGAGTTACTGCATTTGAGTCCAACTGGAGTTGATATTGATTGAAACAGTGATTATGGAAGCTTCTTCATTTTTCTACACCTCAAGGGAAACACTCCTCATCATCTTCATCAAGAGTGATCCTTCATCATCATAATCCTTGAATATCAATTGAAGAATCCACTAAGGATGGAAACTTCTTCAGCTTCGCTATCAAGAGTTGACAGCATTCACTACTTCTCAGGTTCTCCCCCGGAGAGTATGCTTCACCTTAAATTCCATGCATTGTTAGCACAAATACAATACACAAATGATTACGGGAATAAGGTGGATCCTTCTTGCTTCATCATGAAGACTTGCTTGGTTGAGGTTCTTTTCTCAACCAAGTTTCTCTGTTCACTCCAGTCTTCATGCCTGCACATTTGAATATATGTTCTGACATCTGTCGGTGTGGCATGGCTCTGTTCACATTCTCTTCTGCTTTGTGTAGAGAATTGTTCTGCTTAGCAGCCATCATGAATGATAGATTCTTACTTCTCTTCAGGACTGCTTCTTGCTCTGGTATTAAGGTTAGGCAATCTTTTGTAATGTGACCAGATTTCTTGCATCTCTCACACAGAACTTCTTTGACACGAGTGCTTCTCTTTGTTTGCAATCTCTCAAGCACCGTGTCTTCATCATGTGAAAGTTTTCCTTTTCCTTTATCACCAGCCCTGGCCTTTTCATCTTCAAGTTTTCTCATTCGTTTCAAATCTTCTGGCCAGATGACCAATATGTCATTTGGAACTTTTGCAGCTGGTTTAGGTCTTCCACATGGGTTCATCTGAGATTCATCCCACTTAGTGTTTCTTTTGGATGAATGACCCTTCAATTTCATGGATCTAAAATCCTGAGTCTTCTCAGTTTCCCTACTTGAGATCTTCTTGGGGAAGTGTGTGTTCACAACATTCTTCTGATTTCTCCCCAAGGTAGCTGCTTCATTCTTTGACGACATCAGACGTCTTCTTTTCGTTTTGACAGTGAAAGCATGTTGATGTGGACATGTGCCTGCATTGTGACCGCTGTCGTTGCATACATCACAGATGTTATCAAGAATTCCAAATCTGTTTGCAGCAAACAGATGCTTCTGGACCTGCGGATGTTGCTTCTTCTTCTCTGGCTTCCTCCCCTTTGATATAGGCTTTCCCTGTGCTTTTTCATGAAAGGGATTATAAAAACAATCCAGTGCACAGTGCCCAAATCTATTGCAGCACCAACATTGGCCCACAAATCTTTTCTTCTTTGTTTCTTCAGTATTAAGTTGTTGGGCCATCTGCTTAATCGTTTGTGCTCTATTTGAGGAAGAATCTTCCTCCTTTTTCTTCCTATCCACCCTAGTCATGGTGGTAGGTTTCTTCTTCTCACCTTTCCTCATCCATACTTGTTTAGAACTTTTCTTCCCACCTGCACTGATTGTAGGAGTGTATTTAGAAATATGAGTACAAGATGGTTTGGATGGTACCTTCACTTTCTCAGTTGCTTGTGATAGATCAAAGAGTGAAGTCATGATCTTGTTATCACATGTTGGAGGTCTTTTGACAAAAGAATCCTCCAGTGAGCATTGAGTACCAGCAGCAACTGATTCTTGATGTGGATAATCAAGAGTGGTCATAATCTTCTTGTCACATGTTGGAGGCATTTTAGCCTTAGACTCCTCCAACGAACATTGAGTGCAAGCATCACTCATTTCATTCTTTTGTGAAGTCTCAATATGTGTGTTCTCAATCTTGGTCAATTGAGCTTCCAATTTTTGACCAACGATATTGAGGATGATCTTCTGATCTTCAATCGTGATCATCTTCTCTTCACAATTCTTCTTCAACCTTTCAACCTCATCTTCATGCATCTTAACTTTGTTTTGTAACAAAGAGTCATGTTCCCTGAATTTAATGGAAGTTTCTTCCAGACAAAAATTCTTGACTTCATTGTTCTTCTTCAGCTCAGCTTCAAGTGCATGGATCTGTTCTTCCAGAGTATTGTTGACTTCACCTTTTTCTTCAAGGGCTTTCATCTGTTTGATGAGCTTCATACTTTCCATAATTTTTCCTTCCAGCCCCTTTTCCATATTGTCCGCTTCCCTTTCAAGTCTAGTGATCTCAACCTACATAGATTGAAATAGGCTACAGATAATAACAGCCCTTTCTTCTGGAATATCATGCAGATATGTTTTGAGTTTTTCTTGAAAGCATGAATTGGGGGTGTCATCTTTTCCTCTGGAAGAATTCTGAGTCACCTGCTCGATACTTTCCATGCCTGATGTTTCTTCATTTTTGGAATGGCATGGAGAACAAGACACTGCATCTTCTTTGGATATGAGAGACTTCTTTAGCTGCTTTTTCTCTTTCTTTTTCCTGTTTGTCATGGTCTTGCTAGATGTAGACGTCTGCTCAGAAACTTCATCAAGACTGCTCTTCATTGTTGACTCTAGAAAAGAAACTCAAATCCTCTTCTCAATAGAATTACTGGAGAATATCCAACATACGTTAACCTTTCCCTCTGATACGACTTGTTGGACCTCGGGACACCCTGAGAGGGGAGGGGTGAATCAGGGTGGCAACTTTTTCTTCTTTTAGTTGTGGATCTTGTTCCCATGTTGGTAGGAACTACTTAAACCTGTATGATGGATATGATCAGCAATTAAACATTCACATGCAGAGACAGATGACACAGCTATTTTTACTTGGTTCACCACTAAGGGCTACGTCCAAGGAGTATACGCCGACAGGTTGCCGGTCGTACCTAAATCCACTATGCTTCACTAGCTGCGGATACAAATGTTCGGGTACAGAAACTCTGTCCCAGGCTCACTGCCTTTACAATTGTTTAGGGATAGCTCACTGCGTCCCTCGGGTCACTCCCGTTGACTCCCCCTGGTTCACTGCTGGTGGAGAGGATCACCTTCTTCCTCTTCCTAAGCTCACTGCTCTTAGAAGGGATTCAGTCACAGTTTATAGACCTGTAGGTCTATTAATTTTCATGAAGGAATGCATCTTCCTCTGTATGTAGATGATCTGTTGAAGTCCAACTTTCACCCGCAGATGAATCTTACTTCGCACCGGATGTACCGGGTAACCTCAGTTTTTACGCGCAACCCTTACGTTGTCTTGTGCGCAATTTCTATGGTTTGCGCGAAATTCCTTTTTCGCGCAACCTCCAAATATTACGCACAGCCTGGAAACTGCCTTGGGCGCAATTCACTGCTTTTGCGCGATATCCACTTTTCGCGCAACCTTCCTTTTAAGCACCAACACCAACTTTCTGCGCAGCCTTAGCTTTTCGCGCAACAGCTGACTTTACGCGCAAACTTTAAGTTTCCGCGGACCACCCTTTCTAACTTCAATTTCGCGCACCAGAGCTCAGGTATTTTCTATGTCTTGAACTCTATTGAATGGAGGAGGGTCACTTCATATTTATAGGCAAAATCGACCCCGCGCGAAAAACCCTCCTTGAGCGCGTAATCCGCTTTGATCGCGAAATACAAATCTTCCGCGCACAACCATTTTCCGCGCACTGCTCCATAATTTCGCGCACCTCATGCCTTTTCCATTTTTCGAGCTTCGGACCTCGAAACATCTTTTGCGCGAAATACTTCATCCGCTATTTCGCGCGCCACTTCAATTTTTCGCGCACGCCTCCAAAATTTCGCGCGCCCCATGCCTTTACCGATTTTCAAGCTTTCGGCCTTGAAACATCTTTTGCGCGAAATATAATTTCACGCAACCCGATAATTTTGCGCGCCCAGCTCAAGTATTTCGCGCAAGCCTCTTATATTTCGCGCACCACTTCCTTTTTGTGCGAACCTCCTTTTGCAGACAATCCATGTCTTCATTTTCCGATTTTGAGGCCCAAAAATTTGGCAAACACTGGGAAACAGCGCCACCTTGTATCTGCTCTTTTTGTACCGCCTCCAGATCATCCATTCCTTTGTCGAAGTTCATGAATCAAACATAGATCGTTGACCACAACTCTTGAACTCGACATGTCACCATGGAATCTCCTTTATCAACAAATTTGTATGTCGTTTGTTTGCTTTGTCAACAAGCACGATCACCTCAACAGCACTTCTTCTTGGTGATCTGTATCCTTCAGCAACTCTTTGGCTTTTATCACAAACTCCACTATTGTGATATGTATTCTTTGAAGGAACAACATTAGTACCATTATCTTCTGATACAATGTGATGTGCATGGCCATCTCATAATTGAAATCTCCGCATGGCCATCTCAGAAGTCAACTCATTGGCACATTGTCTTCTTCATCAACTATCATGATCAACTTCATGCAAAGCATGTGATTCAATCCGTCAGGAAGTCTCTAGCATGGTTCTCATGCAATCATGAGTAATTGCATGGACTTCATCCAAAAACCTCATTCTTCTTTGATCATCCTTGGATGGATTATACCTCACATTCTGCATTGTTGTAAACAATGTATCACCTTTGACACATGTTCTTTGAACTTCCGATCAGTACAACAATCGTCTGAGTCACCACTCCTCTACTTCATCGGAGTACTTCATGATCTCCTTCATTTTGATATTCCATTGACAACTATTGACAACAAATACAAACCTATACACAAAGTGGTTCCAACATCTCTTACATGACTAGGACCTCTGAATCTGATAGCTGCCTCATTCACACTCGATCAAGAAGAGTAGAGGTAACAACTACAGAAGAAAGAAACATCTACCCATGTCTGTCATGCACCTCCAAATGCATCTCATAGAACAGAGCCATAAGCTTCCACTCACTTCTAGCCTCCTGAACATCCTATATCTGGGTCCTCCAGCTCAATTCAACATCCACTACATTGCCTTTCCCAAGAATGTTGGAAGGCTTGAAGTCAAAATACTGAAGGTACTCAACCCACCTTTGCTGTCTCAAATTAAGATCATGCTGAGTAAAGATATACTCGAGACTTTTTTTATCAGTGAACACCACAAAATGCTCTCCTAAAAAATAATGTCTCCAAAAATGTAAAGTATGCACAACTATAGCTAACTCGAGATCATGTGTCAGGTAATTCCTCTCATGTGGCCTCAATTTTCAAGACCCTTACGCAATGAATCCTTCCCCTTGCATAAGAACTACTCCTATCCTGATGCCTAACGCATCATAGAAAATAGTATAACTCTTTCCTGACTCTAGAAAAATTAGTATCGGTTCTGAATTCAACCGCCCTTTTAGCTCCTAAAAGGCTGAATCGTAAGAATCTATCCACAAGTACTTTGCAACCTTCTTAGTCAGACCTATCAGTGGCATTTCTAAGCCTAAAAAGTCCTATATAAAATTCTTTTAGTAACATGAGAGCCATAGAAAACTACATACCTCAAAGATGTTCCTTAGCTTCTCCTAGGAAACTACTGCTCTCCCATTCACTGGGTCTACTGATACTAATATCTCTAAGATGACATGACCAAGGATGTAAATCTGCTCCATCCAAAATGTGGCATTTTGAGAGCATAGCATATAACTGATGCTCTCCCAGTGTAATAAAAACAATTTCAAGATAGATGGCATGGTTGTTTCTAGTGTGATAGTTCACCATGCTATTTTCCAAGAATACTACGACAAAAGAATCCATGTAAGGATGGAACACTCGGTTCATTAGTTCCATGAAAACTACCAGCATGTTTGTGAGATTGAACGGCATAACCACATACTCATATAGACCATACCTACTCCAAAATGCTGTAAGAGGTATATTTCATGGTTTAATATGAAACTGATGATAACTATATCTCAAGTCAATCTTCGAGAACACCTGGGATCCTCGAAGTTGATCAAGGAGATCATAAATTCGTAGTATGGGATATAGGTTCTTGGCTATCAACTGGTTCATCTTCGGATAATCCACACAAATTTTGAGGGTACCTTCTACCTTCTTTACAAACAAGATAGGCGAACCACAAGAAGAAGTACTGGGTCAGATGAAATCATTTTCTTGTAACTCCTATAACTACTTCTTGAGCTCCTTCATCTCTGGTGTAACCATCCTTTAAGGAGTAATAAACACTGGTGAAACCTCTAGCACAAGATCAATAGAAAAGTATACCTCTTGCTCCAGAGGCAAACCTGGAATGTCATCTGAAAAAACATCCAGAAAAGGAATGACCACTAGAGGAAAATCCTTCTGAGAAGTCCCCTGGTCATCAATATATAGGATAGAAATCTGGGCTATAACATCTCTAAACCCATGATTCTCGAGTCCGTCTCTGCTCACATGTACATCCCATTCACCCTTATATTGAAACAATTTTTCCATGGTGATCTGAATCTCAACCTAATCTGATAGCAATTTTCAACTGCCTGGAAGGAAACTGACCAGTGCATTCAGAGAATGATGTCATAGCCTGTCATATCTAAGAAAAAAATGTCCCATAAGAAGTGACACCCACCAAACTCAAGAGGTCACTCCTTGTACTGATGTACACTAACCATTCTAATCCCCAATGAAGTGTCCAACATCATGATATCAACATAATTAATGATACAGAGCCAAAGGATCTCCAAAATAGGAACAAATATAAAGCTATGGGAAGCCCCTGTATCAAAAAGAGAAGTAACTAAAACTAAGGAAACCAAAATCATACCTCTAACCATAGAAGGTCTGAGATCCTGCTCCTTCTAGATCTGCTCTAGTGAAAAAGCCTAACCTGCACCATGACCCTATGAAGATATCTGTGATCCCTGAGATGATCCACCCTATGGCTATCAAAAACCATGTGTCTCACCACTACAGCCACAAACACCACCTTGTCTTGAATGGACTAAAGAACTCTAGCCCCCAGTCTGATGTCGAACTAGTGGTCCTGCTTCAGTACAAGGAGTCGAAACAGATCCTCCCTCACTAGCTGATGGAAGGAGGGCATTGCAGAAACATTGAAGATGTCCTATATTTCCGCAAGATCGGCACTCGAATGGGTCTCTCAGGCATTGATGCTTCTTATGTCCACCCTTCCGACACTGGTAGCACACCACTAGGATACCTGAATGAAAATCCCACCTACTCAGATCACCATGCGTAGACTCCCTATGGCGCTTCCTATTATAGGTTGGAAGAGTACTAACTCTAGTTGATGAACCACCCAATCCCATAGCTATAGAATCCCTTATGTTGTTCTCGGTGATCAGTGCCTGGTTGACTATAGATGTTATAGAAGTCAACCTAAACATGTTCACATGAGATCAGATGTCATGCCAGAGAGCATCTTCAGACATCCTCTCCAGAAATAACTCATCACCCCCCAGAATGGGTGTGAAGCACTGCTGCTCTGTGAAGCGAGAAGAATACTCCAAGACTGAGAGAGTACTATGATCCAAACTCTAGAACTCTCAGGATCGGCCTACCTTCATGGTCTCCAGGTAGAAGTAGTTATAGAAGGTCTACTAGAACTCATCCCAAGCCATAACTCACTGGAATCCCATTTGTGATATCACATCCCACCATCTATTGGAGGAATCAGGTAGCATGTACATACTTAACTTCAACCTCATCTCTAGAGGCATCTTGAGATTCTCAAAGATAGATAACATGGGTTCTACCCATGACTCTGCTTCTTAATGTCCTCCATCCCCTGAGAAAGTGGGATGATGATAATCCTGAGAAACCCACGTCAACTCTACCATATACGAGTTAGGATGTGGTGATCCCTAGAAAGTCTGAATAATCCTCATTAATCCTTCTCAAAACTATGCATCATCACCTATGTCTGGCATAACCAATAATTTCAAGATGGGAACGATGGGAGGATTGGATAGTAGTCCTTGATGTACCATTTTTGGTGTCTGATTGTTGACCTATATCTAGCGTACAATTGGAGGATGTCTCAGTGTCATGGCTCTACAAGGTCAAGCACACACCTCATTTCTATATTATCAATGATGAAAAACTAGAAGTGTAATAAAGGAATAGGAGAAGAAAACATTCATGTTTTTAAAAACAGGGTTACACGACATGTATTCCCTCTACAAAGTCGGTTTCCTTGGGTTACAACATGGGCATGTACCTATGCTAACCTAGTCATGTAACACAGATACACAAGGTGTATCTCTTTGAGACACATCTTGTACATGAATCATTACCCCTACCTGAGTTCCTCTACACAGCTAAACACACAGTTCCTTTCTAGGTAACGCCACACGGTGTGTTCACCCTAGACACAGTGTGTACCCCTTAAGTTATAACCACCTGTGTTATTAGTCACATGGTCAGTGACACAGTCGACTATAAAATGTGTGTAATAATGGAACACTACATTTACAATCTATGTTTCATCCACCTTGATCGTTGGTCACACAGCTAGATTCATGGATCATACAACTCTGCATGTAATCCAAGTACATGATGTGTGTCACCAAACATTTCCCAACCCCGTGTCTCTTCTCACATAGTTAGTCACACTGATAAGGACTACACAATGTGTACATAGAGTACATGATGTGTACTTAAGAAATTTTTTTCTTCCTGAACAGAAAGATACATGGCAGTTATTCATCATCACACACCGTGTATTCTGGGTTTTTTCAAACCGTAAACCTCATAAATTACTCTAGAACCCCATAAAATACTGAAACAAGAATTAAAGTGCCAAATTCTGATCTGTGGGGGACCATACTCCCCACGAATCAAATCTTGGCATCATATTCATGTATATCACAATTTATAATAGTGAAATCAATCACATGATCTACCAAATTCCGATCCAAGAGGGCCCATAAATCCTCAGGGACCAAAGTTTGGCTCCCATTAAAATGAAGCATTCAATTTTCCAATACCCAATCAAAATATTTGGTATTCTATTATTAAATCTATCACACCAACATGAATATCTTACACAACATATATCACAACAATATGAAATCAGTAATGCACCCTAAATGGCATGACAAGAATGCATGACATGTGATCCCTATCAAGTGCCTATATGATGCATGAGATGTCATACCATCATCTCATCATGTTTGAACTGAAATAGAACCTCAATGATATAAATCATAACAACAAAAAACATGTGTATCACCCAATGGTGAAATCAAATCAACTTGTAACAATTGAAAAATCAGAAAAATTGCAATATTTGAGGTATATTTTCTTTTCCCTATACACGGTTTAGCTACTCCTAGACACAACTTATTACCAACTACCTATTCCTTCCTATCCCAATCTATTGGATCCAAATAGTAAGACAAAGAAGAAAGTAACCTCATATGACACCACTTGTTAACGTCTCGGTTCCAGGTGCCGCCCAAAGGTGCCCCATACTTGGTTGGTCACATCACCTCAAGTGAATTTCCCCAAAAGCCAGAAGCTACCGACCAGCAGCGAGGGCCTTGGGTGTGATAGTGGGGAAACTATTCCCTCATTGGAAGAGTATGAAAAATAGAATAACAAATAATGAGTATTAGTGGAAGTAGTAATACCATGCAACAAGTAAACAATGGAGGATATAAAGTAAATAAACAAATAGAGCACATATATAAATGATGCATGTCACAAATGTCTTGGAAAGCATCCAAAAATGTCACAATGATGGAAATACAGTATGAAACCAAAGTACAAAAGAAAAAAAACAACTCTACTAAAATCAAAATCCTTGACTTGGTCCCATGATCTCTAGCTTCACAACAATCAAGCACCTGATGACAAAGGGGGATTTCCCTTATCTATATCCATAACCATATAATCTGATTGGGTCTAAAAGTATGACCCAAACAGGGTGTGAGATGAATCCCAATAGGCAGCCACCATAGGATTTATTCCTATCTATTAGTGAGTATATATAGAAGGTAATAATGGAAATGCAATAATGAATCTAGGAGTGCACAAAGGTAACCAATCCTACAGTTTCCATTTACATTAATTAGTATTTAATGTTCATCATTTAATCATATAAGTATCAGATATAGTTATCTCAGAAGATTACATAACAGGATCAAATCAAAGCTTGTGCTTTATCTTGGATGACATGTCACAACATTCAATATTTACATTAACCCTATGGGTAGCTCACACAGTCTAACCCCTCTGCCCAAATAATGAAAACAAAAGAAAAGACACTCTGAGGAAGAACTCACTGTCAATCCCCCCTATGGTCTTTCTAAAATAAATACAGTTCCTCTGGGGAAGTACTCAATGTCAATTCCCCCTGTGGTCTCAAAACGTAATCTATAGACACACTAATGGATCAATCACCGTCAATCCCCCCGGTGGTATTGTAGCATGAAATATAATAGACACTCTAAGGAAGCTCTCAATGTCAATTCCCCCTATGGTCCAACTACACCACGTTCTCACAACCTTGTGAAATTCAAACATGCATATACAATATCAAACACCCCAAAGTAATCTCAACTACTACAAGGCTAAAAAATTACAATTCATATCACAAGAATTTAAAAAGTAGAAAAAGACAATCCCTTCCATCCTATCAATCTAGGAAAGGAAACAAGGTCTGCCTCATGGGAAACCTAGACCAAATGGACCTAAACATTCAAACAAGAAAAATCACCCATGGGGTGTTCCTTAAACATGGAATTTCACATAATATCACATCAAAAAACCCTTATTCCAAAAAAAACAATCTAAGGCAGATAAAACACGGTTCAATTTACTTAACCCAATATACCCAAAGCATGGGTAATCGACATATTGGCCTATAAAACCCAAAGACAACCAACAACAGGTAACAAAACACCTACCTCGATGATGTACGATGAACACTCTCGATCATAGACCCTTGAATTGGACTAGAATGACATAGATATATAGAAAAGTCAAAAAATTTTAACGTTGAATAACTCAAGAGAGAGAATAAATCAGAAGGTGAGGCTCTATAAGAAGGAAGAACTCACTGAGGCAATTCCAACACAGCTGATAGTGTTTGATTCAGAGAAAGGATGACGAATCAGTGGCTCGAAGGGGAATTGTCAATTTCCTACGCCCCTTCACAAGTCACAACCAAAAGAAGATGGATATGAGGGTTAAACGCAACCCTGGTATGATAAATCAATTAAAATAAAAAGTACACATCATGTACAATTAATGAATGCACCATGTATTTTCCTCAACCAGCCCCTAACATTAGCGGTCTGCCACGTCACCCCACACAACCATGTATAGGCCATTACACGTCCAATACATGGCTACCCACAGCAACATGGTACATGATGTATATTCCTATGTAGATGAAGGGTACTTCTAAATTTTTTTAAAACTCCCCTTTTTTTAAAAATACTCTTGAAATCAAGATCCGTACCTAAAATGAAAATCCTGGTTTTTGAAAACATTTTTTTCTACAAGGGTGCATTCTTTGTTTAATTCAGTAGCTAAAATCCATTATATAACTCACCCTAGTCCATGATTTGGGACTTGAGGTAGAGACTTCTAGTTACCATGAGGTAGAATATTCTAGTAGGAGGTCGAGCTTAACAGTATAATGTATGTAGAGACTGTGATCTAGTGCTGGGAAGCAACACTCTAGGCTCATGAAGTTCATTTCATGGGGAATTTCAGGACCCAACAAGGATTATTTGGGGATATTTAGATGATAGAGGCAATCATTTCATTGACAACCCCCAGAGAAATTTCAGAGGTCAGAAGTTTTTTGTTCTTGTAGGCTATTAGAGGAGGTTCGTAATTGATTTATCTTGGGTTTCGACTGTATTGAAATCTTTGTCCAAAAAATATTAGGAATTCTTGTGGACTAACCAGTGTAAGATATATTTTGAGTGAATGAATGTGAATTTGGTCATTTCTCAATTTCTTTGTCTTCCAGAAGAAGGAGTTCAATTTGATTTTTTCTTGGAAGCTTTATGTCTTGGATTGGTCTATGTTCTACTAGAGAAGATATTGGTTATTTCATACGGGTCTTGGTAGTTGTATCCCTATAAGAACAACTATTCCTCTCATGACCATGATATGGAAACTATTGTGTTTTCATTGATGTTTTGGAGGCACTACCTCATTAGTAAGAATTATGTGACTCTTACCAATCATAAAATCCTAAGTTGTGTCTTCTCTTAGCATGACTTGAACTTGCGTCAACAGTAGTGGATGTAATTATTTCAATATTACAAATTTGAGATTTTGTACATACTAGGTAAGGGAAATTTTGTAACATATACATTGAGCAGGAAGTCACGTAGTGATGATGTGTGGGAACCTGGAGATTCCTAAAGGGTTGTGGATGCTCTCTCACTAATGAATCTTGATATGGGGAAAGTTAGAGGGAGGGGTTTTCTTTTCTAGATAACAGTATACCCATCTTTGGTGTAGTAGGTGGAGGAGTTCAAGCTATGGAATTCTGAGGTGTAGGTCTAGAGAGACTGAGTTGTTTTCTTAGTGATGTACCCAATAGTTGGTATCAAGATAGAAAGTGTCAGGTGTTGTTCTAGGGGAAGCTTTTCATCCCTTTGGAGATGCGTGATATGGTTCTTTATGAGTATCATAGATTATCCTTAATAGTAAATCCTAACATGAAAAATAAGTACTAAGATCTGAGAGGTTAGTTTCTATGTTCTAGGTTGATTCATGCTATAGTAGAGTATGTGTCTTCATGGTTGGTCTTCCATAAGGTGAAACTCAAGAACCATGTTTCTGGTGGTTTACTCTAGTCATTAGATATTCCTCAATAGATGTGAGAGTACATCTTGATGGAATTCATTACCATTTTAACTCGATATAAAGGAGGGGTTTTGGTGATATATGGGTGATAGTGGATAGTTTTAAAAAATAATCATACTTTACAGCAGCTAAGAACTTGATCTTAGTGGAGGTTTTATCAAGGTAGTATCTAGAGGAGGTGGTGAGACTCCATGGAGTCCCGAGGATGATCATATCCAATAATGATCCTCATTTTACATCTATGGTATAGAGAGGCCTTTAGAAATAATTTTTCTCTTAGTTATGTATTAGCACTACCTTTCATCCACAGATGGACTATCAGATAGAGTGGCCTATCTGGACCCTTGAAGACATGTTTCATTCTCATGTCTCGGATCTTAGAGTTTTGTTGATGAGGAACCTTCCTTTGTTTGAGTTTTCTTAAACAATTTTTTTTCAATCCAAAATTGGTAACACACCATTTGAATCGTTATATAATTAACCTCTCCATTCACCATTGTGTTGGACTAGGGTCAGAGAGTTAGCATTTCTCAGGAAGGAACTAGTATAGAATATGAAAATGATGGTTCAGTTGATTCATGAAAGGATGAAGACAACACAAGATCATCATAAATTCTATATCAATAATAGGATACCTCTAAAGTTTCTTATTTTGAGATCACTTGTTCTTGAAAGTGACACCTCATAATGGGAAGTGAATTTTTATCCATGTTTGTAATTTTTCTCTATAGATTTTCAGTTCATTCGAGGTGTTGGGTTGTGTTAGAATCATGGCCTATCCGATAAAACATCCACATCAGATGAGTCTAATGCCTGATGTCTTTCAGATTTGTAGTTTTCATCATGAAGACTCTCATGTCATGGACTTTTGAAATATTGTTTTTGAATATGAAAAAACCTTTAAGGAGAATACTGTGGAAATATAGGGCTTTCAAGAGAAGTTATTGCGTAGGGGTTTTATAACCTTGATCCATGTCTTGTGGTAGCACAATGGTGTTGAGGGGAGTACTTGGGAATGCAAGTCATAGATACATTTTTAGTATCCCATGTTTTTTACTCCACCCCTCGAATAACATATCATTTTGTAGATATATTTTTTTTTCTTGTTTATGAGATGTGTTTCTCTTGAATCTTTTGGTGGCCTTACTCTTATTTGAGAGGTGTCTCCCATGAGAGAATGTTCTAGAATTTTTTTTTGTTGCGTGGTTTTTTTATTGTTTCCTTAGGGTGAGTTATTTGAGTTACTTTGATGGAATGACTCTTTAAAGGCATCACATGGGGTGGTTATTTGGTAAACCCTTTATTTTTATTTTATCTTCATGTTTGGTTTTGAATTATCAGGAACGAGAATGGTTTGAAAGTTATCAAATCTAAGGAAACAGACCCTATATTTCCTTTAAATTGTGTGTTTTTGGTGTGGGAGCTTCATGGAGTAGGTTACAAGGAGTTTAGAGGAGGATGGGGTGAAAGTGTGGTAGAATATGATATAAAGCCTTTGGATGCATCCTAATAAAGGTTTCTATGGTGTGGAGTAGTAAGTTACAAGATTCAGGAGCTCATGAAGATATTTTAGGATACTTGAAAAATATATATAGTTACATATCAGGGCTTGGGATGTGGAGTATGCCATTCTAGGTGGTAAAATGCTACAATATGCTGCTGATGGATGCACCATATCTTCTTTGGATAGATTTTTCATTTGAGGGGGTAGATGGGTTGTGGGATTTTGGGCTATGAAACAACCTTCTTTTTGGCATAGGTGGTTCTATGGTGAGGGTTATAGGTTGTGTTGTAGTCTATTACGTTGGGAAAATAGCATCTAAATAGATCAATAGTGTCGAACTTGGACAGAAGGTCTAACCTGGGGATGCATCATGGTCTCCGTATATTACATTATAGTCCAATTTTTCAGTAGGCTACATCATGGCCATAGGGGCTATGTCGTGGACTTACAAAAAATACTCTCCCTGAAAATAACCCAAATCCCATTTGAAACCTATTCCCCCACAACTTCCTCTCAAATTATAAGCACCTTGGAGTGGTTTTCAAAGGATTTAAACCCTCTTTCAATAGGGATCAAGCCCCGACTTCTAGAGATCAATCTATGGGGATAGAGGGTAGGTTATTCCTCCATTCTTGGGGATTCTACTCTGTTAAATCTCATTTTCCACCCTTTTTTTATCATGCTTTGTCATTTGATCTCCATTATTCTAATGGAGTTTTATTTTTTATTTTATTGAGTCAATCTTGCATGAAATCCTTGGGGGATCATAGTTTCCTCCCATGAATGGTGTAATTTAATTTTCTATCTATAACATTTATAAATTACTATAAATATGCATATAATAAATATATATAATATTTATATCATTATTAAAATTTTAGAGATAATGGAACCATAATCAAGTACAATGAAAAAAACTAACTAAACAGAACATGCATGAAAAGGAAGAAGTAATTACCCGAAACAATGATTTTAACAAAGAATTTTCAATAAATAGGTGGAAAAATTTTATATATAAATCATATATGGTATAATATATATAATAATGGTTCTATAATAGATGATTAATCAACCAATATTTATTAAATAGGTTGTTCAAATGAACACAAATAACATCAAGACTTGAGGTAAGATATTTTCATCTCACTTTTACTTCATGAGACACATGCCATATTCACCACTTATCACTTTAATGTAGTGTAAATTTTTCCATGAATATATTTTATTTTTATTCTCATGAATATTATAGTAATATCAATAAACTTATATGGTTATCTCTTTCATTAGGTATTGATTTTAAATTTAACAAAGCGGTAAGGGTTTTATGTTACAATATCATTGTTTATCAAGATTGTTTATGGTTAAGATCCAATTATGAAATATTATGATCTATCTCTTAATAAATTCATGAATTTTCTTCTAGTTTTATTATTTTTGGAAATTCTATGATTTAATTTCATTTTCCTCTCTTTATGTACTTAAGAGACTAAAATAATGTATTTAAGAAAAACAATATTTATATCTCTTAGATAGAAAATACTTTCTCTTAAATGTATAGGATTTCTAAAAATATTTTAAATAATTTTGTTACTATTATCCAATGATTTTATAAAGATTTTTTTACCATTTTTTGAATTTTTATGAAATTATTTAAATTAAATCTTCATATCATTGTTTGAATGAGTTATATTTGAATTTTTACCAAAAATGTTAAAGGAATATTTATTTTAACATTGATGAAACTAATGATATTTCTTTCCATTATAACCCTAAATGATTTAAATATTCCTTTATAAGTTTCAATATTTATTTGAAAAACAAATATTTTATATTTGATAAATTTTTAGACTTTAAACATTATTTTCAATATTGAAGGGGTATTTTATTTATTAATTTTTTTAATTATATTTTAATGGTATTTATATTCATAAATTAAAAAACCATTTATTTTACACATTATATATTGGGGATATGATCCAACAATACTATCCCTATTCTTTTTCTATACGGTTTATGATTATAAAGACTAGATTTTTATGAAATCTATTTATTTTCCATAGTTTTTTCTAATGAATATAGTTTCTTTTCCATGGGTTTTGCTATGATAAAATTTATATTAATCACATTTCCTTTTTATATGTTATGATATGATGAATGTATTATGAAATTTCGGAACACATATCTATGATTCTCAATATGTGAAGTGTGGATTCAGAATTTTATAGCCCTCCATTGAATTATCAATGGTAGAAATATCATGAGTTAAACGAGAATGGAATGTGAACTGAACATAGTTTAGTAAGGTAATATGTTCTCTATGATAGTCTTGGGAGTGATCCTTAACTTATTTGATGGTTTTGGGAGTGAATACATTCCACTATTATTGTTTTGGAAATAAACCTTGACAACTAAAAAATGATTTTCTATGCTTATGTGTATGCAAAAAATATTTTTCTTAAGAAAATGTTATGACATCATTGATTATGTTCTTTGATTCCTTTTGATTCATGTCTTATTAAATTCCAATATGTATTCCATTACTCATGTTTATGATATATGATATGTAGGGTATTGTTCTTAAATGTTATTTTCATTTTCTTATACCGTTATGCTTATTTTGGGTTGTTATATCCCTTGTTAACTCTTACTGAGTATATAATCTTACCATTTATTATATTTCTTTTCTCTAGGATATAAAGAAATTTAATTTGTATGATACGTCTAATAATGGTTTTATTTTGGATTAACTTAGTGGAAAATTATGTATTTCACTTATGAAAAAGTTGTCTATATATCCCTGTTTCCAAAGGCACTAAACCTATATGATTTAAGAATGGATCATACATTATTTAATGAATATTAATCTAATGAGATATAATATATATATGTATGAAAAATATGAGTCATATAGTTAGTATCAGATAAAATTTTAGTTTACCTTTGGAAACTAGGATGAGAAAAATTTAGAAAGAACCCTAGGGATAATTCAAAGTATAGTAAAATGAATAATAATTTTTTGTAAAGAAGAAAGAAATTGGGTTATAAGAAATTACATCTTTATAAATATAATAAAAGTGGATTTAGATCTCTCACAATTTTACTTAGGGGTAATAATTATGAAATAGGTATATTGGGATTTGACTCAATCTTCAGCTGTTGCACGACAATGGTCCATGCTACACCCCTAGTTTGAAACTCTTGGGGGATATGTTTTGAAAATTAAAAAACTATTTATGAACCACCATGAAGGAATTCAATAAATAATGACCATGAATGATATAGGGTAAAACTAACGTTTCATGGATTGAAAATAATTTTTCATGATTCATACTTCTAATAAATGATTTTTCAAGATATTTTGGTTTCCCAGTATGATTATTATTGCCCACACTATGCTTTTTGGTTTTAGTCGATGGCCAAAACCTGAATAAATCATGTTAATAATGAATACTATGAACAATATAATCATTTTCATATCTATAAACTAAATTTTATAGGATGTTGAATGAAAATTCAAATTACTATGATCTTAGAACATTCTCAATCTATGAATCATTCTTAACATCTAAATGAGAAAAAGAGGGTACAATGTTCTATTGAGTTTTCATGAGGAAACACCCACCTTATTTTAATGGTTCCACTAGTCTACTAGATTTCAGGTTGTGGATCTGTACAATTGAAAAAATATTTTTTGTTCTCTATTTTTTAGAGAAAGAAAAATTAATTTTGGTTTTCAATAGTTTGGAATGTGAATAAATAAATGGGGGATTCTTACCAATAATATAAGAAAACCAGAAAAAATTTAGTCCATGGAGTTGGATGAGTTTAAAAGATTATATTTATGTAATTATTTTCCTCATATTCTTCATATGAAAACGACGATATAATTTCATGAGATGAAGAAAAAGGATAATGAATATATTGGTACTTATGAGGTAAATTTTACAAGGCCCATGAGGTATGATTTTTTAATTATATTCCATCCTAAAAGTATGGTTGATCAATTCTTCAGTATCTTAAAAAAAGTCTCTAAAAATAATTATCCATAAGGTACATATATAGGTATGAATAAATATTTTTTTATGTACTATCAAGGTGGAAATTTATATTTTAGTTACCCATCAATCTTATGGAATTGATAAAAAAAGAAATATTTAATTTAATGGAAACTCTAAAAACCATGGACAAATGAAGATGATCTTTCCTTGATGCTCAATGTGTGAAAGGAAACATGGGGGACATTTTCTTAAGGAGACCAGATAACATTTTATTTTTGAAAGGAAGTTAATTGAGTGGATTAATGTCAAAGTGATGGGAAAAATTTAGATAATGGTGTGAATAGAGATAAATCTCTACAGAATGAACAAATGAGAACCTAGTGTTTCAAATGCAATGCGTATGAGAATTATTCTTACTAGTGCTCAAATTATAAGTTTAATAATAATGATCAATGTTAGAAACCTCTAAATTCTAGATAAAAAAGTGAAATATTATGTGATCACTATTTTTTTATGAGGGGTATGATAACAACTTTGAAAAATGTATAGTTAACATCTACTCTAGAACTGATATTGTCTTTTTTGCTTTTGATCTACCCACAATTTTATATCTGAATAATTCTCAAATGATATCAAAATTCCACCCAAAAAATTAAATGTTGAATTAGTAGTGAAAACATATATTGGTATGATGTTGACATCTTAGTTATATGATTCTAATCTAGTTAAATTTTATGGGAACATGATTCATGCAATTATTTTTATTCTATATTTGGTTAAATTTTATGTTATATTGGTCATGGATTGACTTTGTCTACATAAATCCCAAATCAATTTCCTTGGAAGAGAAGTCACTTTTGATATTCCAATCCAACCTATGGTCATCTATCAATGTGATTATAGATATGAAAATCCAATAGAAATTTCATCTGTTGAATGGGTCTTAATTCATATTCAAAAGGGGTGTTTATCATAGATGGTTGGGGAAGAACTCATCATTGAAGATATTCTTATTGTATGGGAACTTTCGTATGTTTTTCCAAAATATCTACCTAGTCTTCTATCAAATCCTAGAGTTGAGTTATTAATAGAACTCATACCTATTTCCACACCTATTTTATAGACTCCCAATATAGTGGCCTCTATTAAGCTGCATTAATTAAAGAAACAAATCCAAGATAATATTAAAAAAATTTATTAGGAAAAGAGTGTCACATTGAGGTTAACCTATTATTTATTTTCAGGAAAAAAGATAGATTGATGTCTATCTTCATTGACTATCTGGAACTAAACAAGGTCACAATCAAAAAAAAGTATCCCCTACCCTATATTGATTACTTGTTGATCTACTGTGTAGATCTCAATACTTTCACATGATTGACCTTCATACTAGATATCATCAATTGAGGGTAAAAAAGGAAGATATACCCAATACAGTATTCCATACAACTTATGGAAACTTTGAATATATATTGATGTCATTTTTTCTTACTAATTTTCCGTTATTGTTATAGATTTAATGAATAGGGTCTTTAGAGAGTACCTTGATCAATTTTTGGTAGTCTTTATAGATGATATTATTATACATTCAGATAGAAAGAAAGATCATGAATATTACTTGATAATTGTTCTAAATATATTGTGGAAGGAGAAGATGTATAAAAGATTTACCAAGTTTTATTTTTGGCTATGAAAGGTATCATTTTTTGTTTATATAATCTCAAGAGAAGGTATATGTATAGACCTATCAGAGACCAAAGTTATTGAACATTGACCCAGACCAACCACTATGACTAATATCCAAATTTTATTATTTTGGATATACATTAGAGATTGTTTGTGGATAATTTCACTTGAATATATAATCAACACCCTAAATTAACTCATAAGGGATCCATGTTCTTTTGTAGAAATGATTGTTAAGTATGTTTCGAGGAACTAAAGAGAAGGTTAGTTAGCACACCTGTGCTTACATTACCCTATAGTAGAGAAGAGTTTATAATATATAATGATACAATGAAGAAGGTATTGGGATGTTTTATGATGCATAATGATATGGTTATAGCGTATGCCTCATGAAAATTGAAGGCTCATGAGAAACATCACTCAACTCATTATTTGGAGTTAACTATGATAATTTTTTCATTAAAAATACAGACATTATCTTTATAGATTAATATGTGATATATATAATGATCATAAATGTTTAAAATATATTTTCCAATAGAAGGATTTGAATTTGTGATAGAGAAGATGGTTGGAACAAACTAAATATTATGACTGGTTAATACATTTCCTCCCTATGAAAGAGAGCAAGGTGGCTTATACATTGAATCAAAAAGATCATGCTAGATTATCTATGATTAGGATCACAAAAGATCTTGTATTTATAGGGTTTAAAAGCATGGATATGGAAATATTTAATGAAGGGGAGAAATATTATCTTTCTCAAATGAGTGTCCATCCATCTATACAAGTGAATACTAAAGAAGTATAAAAGGAATACGTAGAACTACAATGTTACTGAGTTGAACATTGATTATAATGGAATGATAAGGGTTGAGAACTATGTATGTGTTCCAACCATACCGAATTTAAATATGGAGCTTTTGGATGAGGCTTAAAATTCCTCATTATTTATTCATCATGGAAGTATAAAGATGTATAGAGATATTAAAGAGTAATTCTGGTGGGATGGTAGGAAGAGATATATTGTAGATTTTATATCTTAGTGCTTGGTATTCTAGTAGGTTGAGGATGAGAGATAAAAGTATAAGGGTATGTTACAACCATTACCCATACCCAAATGTAAATGGGAAAACATCACCAGGGATATTGTTATAAAATTCCCCTAAACATCTAAAGGACATAGTTTTATTTGAGATGTATTTAGTCACCTTTCAATGTAATAACATGTCATTTCTACCAGAGAAGATTTATCTCTTGATCATATTTTCAATATGTACATTATGTAAGTGGTATAGTTGCATGGTGTACCTCATTCAATTGAATCAAATTGAGATCCCAGGTTTACCTCAATGTTCTGGTGAAGTCTTCAATATGATCTAGACATGGAGTAAAGTTTCAGCCTTGTGTATCATCCTCAGATATATGGGGAGTATTAGAGAACAATTCAAAAACTAGAGGATATGTATAGATCTTTTTTTTATAGAATTCATCTTTGTTTGGGACCAAAACCTTCCTCTAGTCGAGTTTTCTTACAATAATAGGTTCACTCAAGAATTATGATGACTCATTATGATTCCCTATATAGAAAAGAGTGTAAAAATCCAATGTGTTGGGGTAAGTTTGGAGAGATAAATCTATTGTTACATTAGATATCTAAATAAACAATACAGAAGGCCAGATCTATTCAGTAACACATAAGAGAAGAACAAAGTCAACGTAAAAGTTGTGCTGAAAATCCTCGATGAGATATTGAGTTTGAAGTTTTTTCAAGGGTGTTTCTGCGCTATTATCTATGTTATAAGGTTATGAGATTTAGGGAGAAAGTAATATCAAGATATATGTGTATTGACCCCTTCAATGTTCTTGATCAAGTAGGGAAAGTATCTTATAGCTTGTTATTCCACCAAACCACTCTCAATTTCATGATGTGTTCCATATATCTCTCACAAGAATGTACTTAAATGACCATTCACATATAATTAACTCATAGGTCATACCACTAGATTACTATGTCTCTTATTTTGAAAAACTAGTGGAGATTATGGGTCATAGAGAGAAAGTTAAATCATGTAATACCACTCACCCAATCAAAGTTTTGTGGAGAAACTACTAATTTAAGGAAGATGCATTAGAACATGAGGATATGATAATGTAAAAATATCCTTATAATATGGGCTAAAATAGAGATAAAAACCTTATATATAAAGAATATATCATTTACTTTTGCAAAAAAATTACTTTTAACTCAACATACTACATTTACATTTAGTCAAATCATATTGACAACAAATACAACATCATCTCGGTACTTCATATTGTTGATCCCCACACACATATCCATTGAATATCACATGTATTAATTAGAAAATATAAAATAGATATATATTAGTGGAACATAACAATAAAACTAATCACCAAATAATAAGGTTATTAAATATGCACCTACACATACCAAATAAGATCACCAAGATCACACTATTATCCATAAAGACTACATCCTTAGAATACAACGAGTCATATTTATGGGTGATGAAACCTATATGAAACTAGAATATAGGGCCTATAATTTTACCAATTATTACATATATGATCAACAGTCACTGATTAGTAGGTATTCGATTCCATCTCTACCCTTAATAAAGAGTTAATGATCTTGTATAATTAAGGTGTCACCCAATTGTCTCTAACCACTAGGAAATAAAAATGATCTTTAATTTGGATGAAGTTAAAAATATTTTTAATAATAATTGTCAGAACATAATCACCCACACAATGGTAACTTAAATATACTCTCCTACCAAGAAACATGGCCATCTAGGCCCTATGTCATGCTAAAAGTAACATTCACATCATGTTGCAAACCACAACACAACAGAAACTATATCTTAGTGTCATTCCCTTGACAAGGGACATGTTATTATGATAGTTATAAATATTTACAGTATTTTGATCATGATTTCAATGTTATTATATATTATGGGAAAATGTGGTATGTAGTTACACTATATGGTTAATAATTCAAATGAAAGGTGTATGCTCGATAGACTAATGGTGGAAATTAGAATAAAATTCAACTCATTAACCAGTTGAGAGTTTTTAAAATTCTTAAAAACTCCACATGGGAGCTTGATAAATTATTTTTAGTGGCCATATAAATAGGTTATCAATCCCTAATATGAAACATATCACATGCATCATCAATATGAATCACATCCATAATAAACAAAAAAACTCCATTTTATAATGAACACCACTCTAGCCAATAATTATCACATTGAACCCATAGTTATCCATTAGCTACTATAACTCTAGGTTCACTCAAAAATTTCTATTTAGATTTGAGAATTAAATTTTTTTTAATTGTGAAGAGTCCAATGACCTTCACCTCGAATGTTCTATCTCTAAATTAGATTAGTCTCCTTTCATCTTGGATCTGAGTTTCATTTTCCCCTCAAAATTTTCCATCCCTCTTTAGGTAATTCCCTTTAAATGTGGTTTATCTGTCCACTCCAATAAAATTTTTCCAATAAAATCATGAAATATATTCCTTTTTATAAGAACATAATGTTGAAACCAATAATGGAAAATTTTAATCTTGAATTATGTTTTTTAAATTCAAGTAATTCATCTAATACGATCATCCATTATAATTACAGTTTATTAATTTGAGGTGATTAATCGAAGGTCATTATATTCAGAATACTAGAATAAGAAATTTCAACAACACATAATATTAGTTGGAATAAAATTATTAGTTTAATAGAATATTCAAATTGAATATTTATTTGTGAAAAATTAAAATTAATTCATTTTAAATAAGAAGGTATAAACACTCTGTCTTTTAGTATTGTTACATGATTTTTTCTCACTCTTTAATTTTCATTATCAAGATATTTATTTTACATTGATGTTTTGGAATAAAATTATTTTTAAATTGAATCTTTATTTTTGAAATACAAAATTTATTCTTATTAAATTAAAAGGAATAAACACTATCTTTTTTGGTATCACTATATAATTGTTTTTTAGTTTTTCATTTAATGTTTTTTGAAATTTCATTTCTATTGATATTTTGGGATTGAAAAATCATTTTCACTTTCATTACACACAATAAAACTAAAATATATTATTAATGATAGAATAAATAAAAAAATTTGATGGAGATTAATCAAACAGACCACCATAATTCTCACTAAATAATATATAGAAATGATAATCTATTTAGTGAAAATCCTACTTAGAAAACATCATGTAAGGATTGCATATATGTTTCATTTAATAGATCCATTAATGTTGCTTTACTTTTGTAGGACTTAATGTTTTTCACCCTATGATCTTCCATTTTCAACCCCTCTCAGTCCATTCCACTCTTGAATTTCTATAACTTTGTGTTTCCTACACAATTCATCCAACAAAGGAAATTCATACATCCATAAATAGATTATGTTGCAAGGACCTAAAATTTATGTCTTCATAACAATATCATTCCCATAAAGAAGTTTTATAATTACTTATTAAAGTGGAGAGTATTTGGAATTTTTTTTTCTTGATGGTCTTTATAGTAATTGGTGAAAGTCCAAGGTAAGAAATATGATGAGAAAGACTCATCTTGAACTACACATCAAACTGATTTTTAGTATTCAAAAAATTATCCCATTTATTACCTCTCTAACTATGTTAAATGAATAAATTATCAATACTGAGTAATTATACATAAATATAAAGTCACACATGAGCCTAAAAATTATTTCTCAGATGAGTTTGAGTCAAGTATTAAGAACTCTATTTTTTGGAGTTAGAACTCCAGTATTGTACTACATTGACTCAAGATTACTTGAAAACAACCCAAGTTACTAAAAATAAAATGTTTTTATGCTTATATTTCCCAAAAAAACTTATTGAGGGATTTTGAACATACAAAAATAACAAATTCAGAATAAATTTCCCACATATTTAATTTCAAAATAATTTTCTAAGAATTGAAAATCAGCATTGTATTGGATGAGGATGAAAATATTAGAAATGGTTCAGACACTCATATTTACTGACTTTTTTTCAACGAAGAACCCTCAATGAGTCAACATAAGAGAAGATAAATTATCCTATTGAACAGCTGTGCCTGCATTGAAATAAGTGGAATGAATTCAAGGGTTCTACTATGTGGATATTAATGGTTTTTATGAAACTTATAAATGTTGTTCCAAAACTTTATCGCTTATAAAAAATATTTAAGTATCATTGTATTCATATTTATTTTATAATTTTTTTAGAGAGAATATCATAAGTGGTAATAATTATAAATATTTTTTGATAAAAATTTATCAAACACACTCAAAATAAAAAAGGGATTAATTCATAAATAATACACAAGGATAGATGAACTCAACAAGAAAAACTCCTTACATTAATAAAACCTATATTGGCCAATGAAGGGAATAGTATGTACCTCACCAGTAAGAGTTGATTTCTTGTCCTTCTTAGTAATCCTTCTAGATAAATAATATGTAACATGATACACTACAGTACCCAACCGACTCATCGTAAAAAAACTAGTTAATATTTTATATATTCATTTAGATAGAAAACATATAAATAAGTCAAAAATATAATGATAGTAGCAAATAAATCAACACACATGGAAATATTTGGGCCATGCATTTGATTTTAAATCACCCTTCTTGTAATGAATATTTGGATCAATGAAACTCCTCAACTATGTTTAAACCAATATTAAAAAAATATTTAGAACAATATGAAAACATATTCTCTAAATAAAATGTTAACAAGTACACTAAAGATCAATATAGTGTAAATGAAAAAAACAAAATGTTATGTGTTCTCATCAATGGGAATTTTTTATCAAATAAATGGAAATATTAAACATCTCACTCATTTGAAATTACCAAACAAGATATAATTAATGTAAAAAATTACTAATTAATAATTCTAATGAGTGAGTATGAGAACCTTGTCTTATCAAAGAAAAATAAATTATAATTGTCCAATTGATGAAACAAAATAAGAAAGGGAAAAAAATTAACACATTATATAATATTAGCACATGAAACACAATTATATAAAAATTCACAATAACATGGGGAAAAATACACACCCTGAATCATTCAAACATGTCCAAAAAATGAATTAGATCATGAAACAAATCACAATGAGTGAGTGAATCATTTTTCTTTTAGTAACTGAATATACTTTTTCGACTCAGGCATCATGTCTGGTGTAGGCATGTCAAACCTGTTTGAATTTTTATATTATTAACAGTTTTGAGAATGGGATGGGGAATTTACATTGCATAACAAGAAAGGACTAAGAGTATAGGAAAAAAAATTCGAATGTCAAATCCCTGCGCATACCAATTCCTCCCAGTTTTATCTTTAACATTATTTCTACATAGTTTATTTAATTTTCTAGGGTCATTGGATGGAAAAAAACCCATTGATTAGAACTATGAATTTTTTCCTAAATTAACTACTACCCTCATCTTTTAATTTATTTTTAAAATTGTTTTTCTTACAGATGAAGATAAATGAAGGATATTTGGATCCCATGAAAGAATAATCATATGATTTCTTACAGTCATTTTTTTCACAATAAATAGATCTGGAAAATAGCTACCTATCTTCTTAAGATACATATGGAGGTGAGAGATTAAAATTAACAAAGTAAAGGCAGATAAAATAAAAAAAATAGAAACAAAAATTCATTTAATGGGAGGATGCAATGGACAATCCCAAAAAATGTTGTTTCCCTAGGCCAAACATAAAAATGAAACCATTTTATATTGTAAAAAAATATTATGAAAAAATTATTAAATAATATTACACAATTTTATGTGATCATTATATTAAAGAAAAATTTCCAAATTTATATAGTATAATATATTTTATAATTAAATTTTAAAAAATTTAAAAAATAAAAATGTTTTAAAACTAAATGAAATGTATTAATTTTTAGTAATTAACTATCAATATTCTTATAGTATTAAAATTTTACTATTTTATATTTATTAAAATTTTTAAAAACCAATTTAGGAGAATTTTAACCTTTATAAATTCATTTAAAATTTAAATTTTAAAAAATAAAAATAACTAAAAAAGAAACATAAAATAAAAAATATGTATGATATGAAACTATGTAGCACAAAATATACATTATAAATAAAAATTTACCTAATGAGAATTTGATAAATCAATTAATCTATATAGTCATATTTTCTTGGAAATAAATAAGAAAAAAATTAAACTAATGAAAGATCACAAATCACAGATGTAAAGAGAAAATCAAATTTCTACAATTCAAATAACATATAAGAAATTATAACAAATTTTTTAATAATAAAAAAACATCAAGAATATAAATAATTTTAAATTTAATTATAATAAATTTAAAAAAACTTCTTTAACATAAAAACTGGGAATTTATAGCCAACTGCTAATAGGGGAAGAGTGGGGAGTGAAAATGTTGGCTAGCGGCACTTGCAGTGGGGGAAACAGGGGTAGAGGGAGAGAGGGTATTGGGGAAGGCTCTATCTGATTGGAGAATTAGTGAAGAAACAAGTTGTGTGACATGGTGAGAGATACTTTACATAGTGATGTAGATGGAATGACAATGAAAATAAATGGGGTATAAAATCAATGAAGGGGTGGGGAAGAAGGATGGACAGGACGACGATTCGATGTCGCATGGTCCTAGTTGGGGATGAGGTGGTTCTTCTACCTAGGGTTCAAGGTACATTTATTTCTTGAGAGGGAGAGTTGTGAGAAGGGGGTAGAGGTTGGGAAAATTTTCAATTAATAAAATGAGGGTTTCCCTATGCCGGTCTATTGCTCAAACCAAAGGAGTTTTTGGGAATTCTCTTAGCCTGACCCATCATGCATCACACAGATTAAAAAACAAATAAGAAGAATAAGTGGTAAATACTTGAAAATGGATCAAACCTAAAAAATAACAATACCAAAATAAACACAGTAGGAAAATTGATTTTAACTAACTAATTATATGTTGATGACTAACTTAATATAAAAACTAAAACCAATAAATTATCAATTAAAAACTATATTTAACCATTATTGTTTGATGGGATTATTTCATGCTAGCCAAACCTACTAACCACATGTTTAAGGGGTAGGTTTGAGTAGTATAAAATGAACTGAATTTTAAATGAGCTTAAATGGATTGAAGAAAATAAAATATAGGGTTAAGAGGATTGACCTAAACATACCCAAGTTGTCCCATGAGCTAAGTATATCTTTTTATATATTAAATTAAGATATTGTTTTTTATAATAGGAATTTATATTTTTTAGTAGGTGATGGATATATAAATACCCCCATGTGTGCGTGTGTTTTGAAATTCATGTGTACTACTGTGTGGTTAACATTTATAATTCCACAATAACAAGTATTTGTATTATTTAAAAAAATTTATCTATTATTAATTATATATATAGAACAACCTACAGATCAATCCATTTAAAATATTTATCAGACTCAATTTTTTGAGATCGCATTAAAAATTAGTCTAAATGGATTGGTCTTTTTTAGACCCGGTTCATGAAGGCTTGGCCTTCTTGGTCTCGATCGAACCTGTTAACAACCCATGTATTAAATTAAACTATTTGATTCGAATCGATTTCAATTAGTTAAGAAAATGAATATTTGTTAGACATTGAAATTAGATCAATGAATAATGAGACTCCTTGATATTTTATAATATATATATATTTTTCAAGTAAATATAATTTCTTTAATATCATTCATTACACGCAAAATCAACTTTAATTATATTATTAAAATATTATTATTTAATGTGGAAGTTATCATCTAGCTGTTTGATTAATGGGTATTAATAATAATTACTAAATTATGAATAATATATGGTTTTTATATTTAAAAGATGAATTATTTGGTTATAAATTAATTCAAAATTAAAATAAAAACCAATTGAAAATAAAGAAGTTGTTTTTATGAAAACCTGTTTCTATGTACACAATGTGTGTTTATATTAATTAATTAAATTGATCATTATTGGTGAAATATTTTAAGGAAATTTATATATTATATTTCATTAAATATTTTATCCTTCATCTAATAATTTTTAAAGGAATGAGATAAGAAAAAATCTAGTTTTATGATTAAAAATTGTATTTTTCTAAAAACAATTTCTTCACTTTTTGCACATTTATTATTAAAATAATTTTTCCAATTTTAGAGATTGTATTTATAAAAAAGGATGTTTTGGGAATAAACATGTCAAAATTATATTGGAATTAATTTTTCATAATTTTCTGAAAAATTTAATATTTTAATGAATAATTAAAAATATAGATTTTTTATTAAAACCATATGTTCTTTTAAAGCATTTAAAAAGTTTAATTTTTTTTTCAAAAATAGTTTTAAAATTAAAATTTAAAAAAAAATTATGATAAATCTAATTTATTTCAAATTAATAAATTTTATTTAGATTTTTTATAAAAATATTAATTTACTTAAAAATAAATTTTCTTTAGAAAAATAACATTTTGTTCACTTTTTCGGGTTTAAACTTATATGAAAATCTATCATTTATGTGAATTGAATTAGGTAAATGTATTTTATATTAGTAATCAAGATAATTAATATTTTTAAATAAGTTCAACTTAACTTTTGGTAATAAGGAATAATAAAATAGTAATAATTAATTATCATAGTTAAAGATAAAACAGGTTTACCTAGGGTAAACAACAAAATAAGGTTATTTTTCTAACTAAAATTACCCAAATCCTATTGGATAACCACATTTAGAAATTATATTACTCTAAATTCTATTATATGTCCATTTGGAAGCTTTTTTCTTTGGAACAACTTTATTATTTTTTATTCTTTTTTACAACATCCAAGTGGGTTTTCTCCCCCACTTATAAAAGGACACCTCCAAAATTCTACTATTAACACTTAAAGAGTTTTTTGGTTCATCCAAGACATGACCAAATAAATTTTTTTACATCCATATTCATGACCTAAGGTCCATGTATTGATTGAAAAACCATTATAAGAAGGCTTTAGGTATAATCCTAAATAATTTATTCGAAGAAGAGGTATAATTCTTGACCATACCTTTTAATTTTCTTTTTTCTTCCACCTTAAAAAAATATTATAATAACATACTGAAATAATAACACCACTATATTTAATATATTGATATGTAATTATGTTAGTGAAAAAACCTTTATTCATCTCCTCCCCCATCAAATGGGAAACAAAACAGTTGATCGTGTGAATGGTGGACTACTGTCACATGAACTGATGTAATTCGTTTTTCTTCACTGCCTCTCACATATTTATATAATTATGAATTTAAATAATAAATATATATATATATTTATTGTTTATGAAATTATTATACTTTTGAAATTATAATATCACATTTGACTTTTTTACATTAATTTATATAAAATGAAAAGTTATAAACACTCATTTTTTTAGTATCGCAGTTTGATAGTTTCTCAATATTTCATTTGAATTCTTAAGATATTTCATTTCTATTATAGTTCTAGAATAAAATAATTTTTATAATTGAATCTTAATATCTGAAATAATTACATTTTATTCATATAACCTTAAATAGTATAAAGACTCACTTTTTCAGTATCAATGAATAATAGATTCCCACTCATTCATTTAGAATCTTTAGACATTTCAAATATATTATAATTTTGGAATTGAAAACTTCATTTTTTCATTAATATCACTTGATCCAACAAAAAATATTATTAATTATAGAATTAATAAATAAAATTTAAGGAAATTAATTAGAAAAACCACCATAATTCTCACTACATAATATATTGAAAAGATAATATATTCAGTCAAAAATCTACTGAAGTAAACAACATGTTAAAAATAATTTAATGTTACACTAAATAGATCTATCACTATTTCCTTTTTTTGCATAACTCTGTGTTTTTCACCCTCTAATATTCAACTTTTCAACCCATCCTAGTCTGTTACGCTCCAAAATTTCTCTCACTCTGCGCTTCCTACAAAATTCACCAAAAAAGGAAAATCATTCATCCACAAATTGAGTATGTTGAAAGGACCTAAAATTTATTATTTCACAATAGTTTAATTCCTGTAAAGAATCTTGAAATTCACTTTTTAAGATGGTGGATATATATAATTTTATTTTAGGATGGTGTGTGTAGTAATTGTTGAATGACCTGGCTGGGTCATATGATTAGAAAAAATTTGAATTACACATCAAACTGATTTTTAGTATTCAAAATATTTTTCCATTTATTACCCCTATAACTCAGTTAAATGGTTGATTGATCAAGGTTGAGAAATTATATTTAATGATGAAGTCACAATTTATCCCAAGGATTACTACTCAGATTAATTTGAGTCATGTATGAAGAACTGTGTTTTTGGTTGAGGTAGAACTCAGGTATTGAACAGTCTTTACTCGAGCTTACTTGAATACAACTCAAGATGTTTAATAGAAAAAATATGCTTATATTTCCCAATAAAAACTTATTTTGGGATTTTGAACATAAAAAATAATAATTTTGGAATAAATGGGTCACAAATTTATTTCAATAAAATTTTAAATTAAAATAAAATCCACATTTTATGAGATTATGGGGAAATTTTTGGAATTTCTTTAGACCCTTAGATATATTGATTTTTTTTTTCAAACAATAACTCTCAAAGAGTCAAAAGGGGAATTGATAAATTATTCTATAGAAAAACTGTACCTGTAACCGAAAATGTGGAATGAGTTACAAGGTTCCACTTTATGGTTCTTAAAGGCTGTTTTATGAGACTTATAAATTGTATTCCTGATATTTTTCACTTATAAAAAATGATTATGGATGTGTGTGTTCAGAATGTTTATATAACCTTTTTTAAAGAACGTATAATTTTTGATTATTGGTATAATCATTTTTAGATAAAAATAGTCAAACACACTCAAATTAAAAAGGGATTTATATGAAAATAAAAAATGTGGAATGAGGAATGCAATAATAAAAATGATTTCAAGTAATATTATCTATATTAACTAATAGAGGGATTACTAAGTAGCTTATTAATAAGAGTTGAGTTCCTATCCTTCCTACGAAGAATTCAATAGAAATACTCTACAATTGGCTCTACTATAGTGCCCACCAAACTCATTTCCATAAAAAAATGGTTAATCATTTACAAATACATTTGGAGAGAAAACATCTAAAAAGATCAGAAATAGAGGAATAGTAGCTAAGACATCTAATCTTCTAGAAATATAGAGACAATTCCTTGGATTTTAAGTCACCATTCTTATAATACAACTTTTAATCAATGACACTATTCAACTGTATTCATCACATTATGAAAAAAATTTAAATCTTTTAAAAGAATATGAAAAATATTCTCGAAATAAAATTCTAAAAAATACACCATTGATCAATAAAAAGTAAATGTCAAAAAAATTCCATGCCTTCTCAACATTAAGAATTTTCAATCAACTAAATGGAAAGAGTAAACATTTTACCCATTTCAAATTACCATTATAAGAATGATTAATGTGAAAAAATAGTAATAAATAATTCAAATTTGTGGAAATGTGTCCCTATGCCTATCCTTGAAAAATAAATTATAATTTTCTAATTGAGAAAAAAAATAAAAAAGACAAAAACCATTACTACATTCTACAAAATTAACACACAAAAAAACAATTGTATATAAATGAACACTAATAAAGGGAAATATTCACACTATAAATCTTTCAAATAGGTAAAATAGGAATGAATTAGATCCTAAAAAAAGTAAAATGAGTGAGATAAATGATATAACTTTAGTAACTAATGATATTTTTATAACTTAGGTATCATGTTTGGAGTAGTCATATTAAACATGTTTAGATTTTTATTTCATTAGCATTAGTGATCAAGGGATGAGAAATTTACATTAAATAACAAGTAAGGTGAAAGTGAATAGAGGAAAACATTTCAAATGTTGAATCCTTGAACATTAAAATTCCTCTGATTTTTATCATTAACTTTATTTTTGGGTAGTTTATTTGATTTCTGGGGTCATTGGGTTAAATAAACAACCCATCGATTAGATTTGTGTTTTTCTCTACAATTAACCACTTCCTTCTGCATGAAAATTATTTCAAGAATTTAATTTTATTAAATATTTATATAAAGAGGTAATTTTATCTCCCATGAAAGAAAAAATCATATCCTTTCTTGTAGCTATTTTTTTAGCTCAGAAACCAAATATGGAAATTAGCTTCCACTCTACTTATGAAACCCGGGGAGGTGTGAAAATAAAATTAACAATGAATCTGGATGAGGCAAATGAAATAAAAAATACAAACAATAAAATCATTGAATGGTAGGATGCAATGGACCGTGCCAGAAAATGATGTTTCCCAATGCCAAACATAATAATTTCTCTCTTTTATATGGTAAAATACATATTAAGAAAAAATGATAAAATTGAAATAAAAATTTATATATGATAATTATATAAAACTTTTTCTCAAAATTTATATTGTATATAAATTTTATAATAAAATTATAATAAAAGTAAACAATAAATTGATTTTATAAATAAATGAAATGTATTAATTTTTAGTAATTAATTATCAATATTCTTAATGTATTAAAATTTAACTATTTTTAAATTTATTAAAAAAATTAGAAATTAGGTCGAAGTAATTTTAACCTTTATAAATTCATTTAAAATTTTAATTTTGAAATATAAACACTACTAAAACATTACATACAATAAAAAAGGAATGGAATTTAATTGTGGAGCACACAATTTACCATGAAAACAAGAATTTTCTGTATGAAAATTTGATCAAACAATTAATATAAGTAGACATACAATTTAAAAAAATACAAGTATTAAATTAATCCAATAAAATATAAAAACTCTCATCTCGAAAGAGATATTAAATTGAAAACAATTCAAATAACTTTTGAGATATTATAAACAATTTGTTAATAATGATAAACAAATCAATAAAATATTAAGGATAATATATTTAGTTATAATATACTAAAAAAACTCCTTCACCGCAGCAATTGGGTAGCTGTAGCCAATGATCAGTTGGGAAAGAGTGAGGAGAGATGACACTAGCTAGTGAAAAATATTGTGGAGGAAATAGGACTGGAGTGTTAGCTGGATTGGGAAAGTCTCCATATGATAGGAGAATCGGCGAAGCAATAAGATGTGCAGTGTGGGGAGAGAGATCATGTGAATTGATGACATAGGAATGGAAATGATAGGAGATGAGGTATTAAAGTAATGAAGGGGTAGTAGAAAAAGGCTGGAAAAGTCGATGAGGTGGCATCATAAGGTTGCAGTAGGGGAGAAGGCAGTTCTTTTTCCTAGGGTTGTAGGTTCCTTTTATCTCTTGAGAGGGAGATCTGTGTGAAAGGGGTGGGGGTAGGAAAACTTGAAATTCATCAAATGAGCCTTGTCCTATTCCAATATGTTTCTCAAAATAGAGGGGTTTTTAGGATTTCCCCTTGGCCAACCCATCATGCATCACATTGATTTAGAAAGAAGAAGAAGATACCATAACATGACTCAATCCTAAAAAATACAAACATATAAAAAATATAGTAGGGGCATTGATTTGAACTAACCAACTATAAGTTGATGACTAGCTTAATATAAAAACCGAAACCAATCAATTTTCAACTCAAAACTATATTAAACCATCGATGTATAATGATCTTCTATAACATTGACCAAAACTACTAACCATATATTTAAGGGGTCAGTTAGAATAGTAAAAAATGACATTCATTTTAAATAGGCTTAAATGGATCAAAGAAAAAGAATATGGGGTTAGGAGGACCAACCTAAATATACACAAGTTTCCCTATGATCTGAGGATATTTTTTTATATTTTAATTTCATATATTTTTTATATGACATGAATTTAGATTTTCTATGTAGGTGATGGATGTATAAATACCAGCATGTGTATATGTGTGTTTTGAATTTCATGTGAGTACTATTGTGTGGTTAAAATTTAATATTCCTTAATAAAAAGTATTTATATTATTTAAAAAAATTCTTTTCATCCTTAATTATATGTGTGGTCCGACTTATAGAATGATTCATTTGAAATATAGACCAGACATAATTTTTCAATATCATGTTAAATATATTTATAAATGGATTAGAAATTTTGAGAATGGGTTCATATAGTCTTGACCTGCTTTTCTTCGGTCCAAACCATTAACCACCCATGTATTAAATTGAACTATTCAATCCCAATCATTTTCAATCAATTAAGAAAATGAATATTAGTTATAAATTTAAATCATACCAAGCCATTGGATGAATAATGTAACACCTTGATATTTTATAAAAAATATATATTTTTTTCAAATAAATTTAATATCTTTAATTAATTTCATTATACACAACATCAAGTTTAAATAAACCATGACACACTGTTAAAATATTATTATTTAATGTGACAATTCTCATTTAGACATTTAATTGAAAGGTATGAATGAGAATAAATAAATTAAGAAAAACTTATGATTTATATATTTATAATATAAATTCTTTGCTTATAAATTTATTCAAAATGAAAATAAAAAACAATTGAAAATAAAGAAGGTGTTTTTGTGAAAAAATATTTTTATATACGAAATATATGTTTATATTAATAAATTAAATTGATCATTTTTGGTGAATGATTTTAATGAAATTTATATATTAAATTTATTTAAATATGTTATCATTCATATAATATATTTTCTTGGCAAGATATAATAATTAATCTAGTTTTATAACTAAAAGGTGTATTTTTTCTAAAAAACGTTTCGTCACATTATACACATTTATTTTAAAATTAAAATTTTCCACTTTAGTTAAATTTATTTTAAAAATGAACATTATTTTTGGAATGAATATTTCAAGGTAATGTAGAATTTTTTTATAATTTTCTAAAAAAAATTTATTTTTCAATGAATAGGGAAAAATATTGATTTTTTATAAAACCGTATGTCTGTTTAAATAATTTATAAAGTTTTTTTAACATTATTTAAAATTAAAATTAGATAAAATTTATTATGATTCATTTTATTTAGATCACTAAAATAAATTTTTTATGAATTTTAGAATAAAATATTTTGTAAATAAGAAATTGTTTTCTTTTGAAAACCTCATTTTTATCATGTTATTGGGTTAAATTTTAAATTATGTTAATTTATTTATGTGAATTGAATTTTGTAAAATTTATTGAATATTTTTAATCACCATAGTTAATATTTTTTAACAAGTTCAACTTATCTTTTAATCAAAATGAATAGTAAAATAGTAAAAATTAATAATCATGGTTAAGATTAAAATAGGTTTACTGGGGGTAAACCAAAATATAAGGACATTTTTTCAATTATAATTAACAAAAATATAATGGGTGAAAATATTTAAACCTTATATTTTTTACCATAGAATATATTGCCATTTTGAAGCTTTTAGGTGGGGAATGAATTTCTTATTTTGGTTTTTTTTAAATTTCCTAGTGGGTTGCCTCCCCCACTTATAAAAGAACACCTTCTCTCTTCTCCTATTTGCAATTTAAGAGCCTTTTTTTATCCAAGAATTTCCCAATTCCATTCCACAAATCCCTACTCATGAACTAGAGTCCTTTTATTGATCATAAAACCATTCTATGACGCCTTTAGGTATAAACCTAATTAGGATCTCTAAAGAAGAGGTATAATTCTTAACCATGGATTTTTCATTTTATTTCATATTCCAAATCCTTCAAATAATATAAAAATATATTGAAATAATAACACCATTATATTACATATACTAAGACATTATTATGTTAAGGAAATAACATATATTAATCACATCCTCCATCAAATGAGAAATAAAACTGCAAATCATGTGTATGATGGAGTATAATATCGTAAACTAATGTAATTATTTCTTCATAACTGTCTCCCACTGATGGATATAATGAGGAATTTAAATTATATATATGATATTTATGAAATTATTATACTTATTCCATTATATGATCACATCTACCTTTCTAAATTCACTCATATAAAATGAAATGTTATCAAAATTAAATATTCATGTATTGCTACATGATAGTTTCTCACTACTTAAATAAAAATTTTAAGATATTTTATTTATATTATAGTTTTGGACAAAAATAATATGTGAAATTGAATATTTATTTTTAAAATAATTACATTTATTCATATAAAATTAAACGGTATATAACGCCACTTTTTCAATATCACTACATAATAGTTTCTCAATCATTAATTTACATTCTTTAGACATTTCATTTCAATTATAATTTTGGGATTGAAAACATCATTTTATCTTTCATCGCACATGATCAAACTAAAAAAATATTATTAATTATATAATTAATAAAAAACATTGAGGGATATTAATTGAAAACCCCCCCAATGATTTTCACTAAATAATATCTATAAAAGATAATCTATTCAGTAAAAATTATACTGAAGTGAACATCATGTCTGGATTACTTGTACATTTCATTAAAGAGACCCATAAATATTTTTCTTATTTTGGTATACCTTCATGTTTATCACCCTATGATATTCCACTTTTCATCCCTCATTTTTTTCACTCCTCATTTTTACACACTTTGCACTTCCTATAAAATTAAACCATCAATAGAAATTCATAAATCCATAAAAAGAGTATATCCTAAGGAAATCAAATTTATTATGGCACAATAATGTCATTCAAATCAAGAATCCAAAAAATTATCTTTTAAGATGGTGGGTATCTAGAATTAAATTTCTTGATGGTGTTTGTAGAAATTGTGGAAAGGCCATTGAAAGACATATGATCAGAAAAACCCTTCTTGAAATTGTGATGAACTTGATTTTCAATTTCCAAAAAATTATCTCATTTAATACCTCTCCAACTATGTTAAATTATTAATATATCATGCTTGAGAAATTAGATTTAAATATCAAGTCACGCATGAGTATGAAAATTACTTCTTAGATGAGTTTGAGTTAAGTATCAAGCACTATTTATTTTGTTGAGTTAGAACTCATGTATTGTATTGTATTGATGATATCTTACTTCAATACAACAGATGATTCTAAAACTCAATTAATATGTGTATAATTTCCAATAAAAAATTATTTAGGGATTTTCAACGTACAAAAATAATAATTCCAGACTAAATTAGCTATAGATTTAATATTATATCAGTTTCATAAGCTATGAAACAAATCATTGTATGGGATTGGGAATAAAGCATTGGAGTTGGTTTAGACTATATGATTTATTGACTTTATTTTTGTCAAAGAGTTACCCTCAAAGAGTCAAAAGGGTAAAAAATAAATTATTCTCTTGAAAAAACAAGCCTTCACTAGCATAAGTAGAATGAGTTCTAGGGTTCCACTATCGGAATATTATTGGGTATGTTGGATAACACTTATAAACGGTGTTCCTGACATTTATAACTTATAAAAAATGTTTATGAATGACTATGTTAGGATTTCTTATATAACATTTCTTATAGATCATATCATAAGTGATAATTGGTATAACCATTTCTCAATAAAAAATATCAAAATAGTCAAAATAAAAAGTATCCACACATAAAAAAAACACATGGAAGGAGGAACTCAATAAGAAAAAATTCTTTTGAGTAATATTATATTTATTTTTCAATAAAGGGTTTAGTATGATTCTCATCAGTAAGAGTTGTTTCGATGTCCTTACTAGTAATCTTTAAAGAGTAATAATATATATAAGGATCTATTATAGTGTCCATATAACCCATTTCCAACCAAAAACCAGTTAATATTTTACTATAAAATCTGGAGAGACAACATCAAAACAAGTCACAAATAACAGAATAGTAGAAAATACATTAACTCACTTGAAAATATTTGGGCAGTGCCTTTGATTTTAAATCACCCTTCTTGTAATACCTATTTGGATCAATGAAACTACTTATATGTATTAATTTCAATATGAAAAAATTAAAACATATTAAATATTATGAGAAAATATTCTATCAATAAAATCATGAAAATTACACAAAAGATCATTAAAAAGTAAATGCGAAAAAGATCATGAAATTTATTAATGACGAAGATAAAGGAGGGAGTTTTGGTTCCTAGCAAATATCAATCACATGCTTGATCTTAGTATTTTATTGAGTTCAACAACTAAATATAGAAAGTAGATACGCATCTTCTTATGATACATGGGGAGTTGATAAATTAAAATTAACAACAAATATTGTAGGTGTGATGGAAATGAAAAAAACAAACAAAAAAGAATTGAATGGTAGGATGCAATGGGCCATCTCAAATTTTTTTCCCCAATGCTAAACTTATCAATGATTCCCTTTTAAATATTAAATCACATATTAAAAGAAATCTAAAATTAAAACACACATTTTTATATGGTTGTTATATCAGAAAAAATTTCTAAATTTATATATTATAATATTTTTTATAATATTTTTTTTAAAAATCAACAATAAATATGTTTGAAAACTAAATTAAATGTATTAATTTTTAGTAATTAATTATCAATATTCCTATAGTATTAATATTTAACAAATATTAAATGGAATAATTTTTCTTTAAAATTAGGTGGAGAGAAGTTAAACCTTGAAAAATTAAGTTAAAATTTTTATTTTAAAAGATAAAAACTAATAAAAAATAAAATAAAATATAAAAATAATAAAGAAATGAAATTATGTAGCAAAACGTGTACCATGTAATTTAAAATTTTGTAATGAAATTTTATTAAATATTTAATATATGTAGACATGTGATTTGTGAAAAAATATGTATAAAATTAAACTAATGATAAATCATAAATATCAGATGGAAAGAGTGGATATAATTCACTAAATTCAAATACTTTTTGAGATATTTTGAATACTTTTTTTAATAATGATAAAAAACATAAGTAAAATATAATGAAAAATAATTTTAGTTATACAAAATCAAAAAAACATTTAATTAACTGAGAAACTCGAAATCCACATCCAGCGACCAGCAGGGGAAGAGTGAGAAGTGACAACACTGTACCGTGACACATGTAGTGGGGGAAGCGAGGGTAGAGGGAGAGGGGGAATGGGGAAGGTTTTGTTTAATCGGAGAATAAGTTAAGTATCATGATCTGTGGCATGGGGAGAGACATAGTGTAAATTCATGTCATTAGAACAATAATGGAGAGAGATGGGATATGTAGATGGTGAAGGGGTGGAGAAAGAAGGCTTGATAGGTCGATGAGGTGGCATTTCAATGTCAAAATGGGAGAGGAGGTGATTCTTATGCCTTGGGTTTTAGGTTCCTTTTATTTCTTGAGAGGGGGAGTTGTGGGAATGGGGTAGAGGTAGGGATAAATTTTAATTTGTCAAATGAGGCTTTCCCTGTGATAGTATATTGCTCCAGCCAAAGGGGTTGTTGGGATTTCCCTTAGGCTGGACCATCATATATCACATTGATTTAAAAATAATAATAAGAGGAAGCAGATACCATAACATGGCTCAAACCTAAAAAATATATATACATAAAAAACATCATACAAACATCGATTTGATCTAACGAATTATAAGTTAATGATTACCATATTATAAAAACTAAAACCAATCGATTTAAAATTTTCAACTATATTAAAACATCCATTTTTTTACAGGATCCTGGAATGCTGGGAAAACAAAATAAACCCATTTTTATGGGGTCATATAGAGTAGTAAAAAATAACCTATATTTTAAACGTGAATAAATGAATTAATGAAAAAATAGTAGTTAATAAGACCGACCTAAACACACACAAGTTTTATCGTGAGCCAAGGATATTTTTTTATATTTTATTTTAATATTTGGGTTTAATGACTTGAATTTATATATTTTAATTAGGTTATGGATGAATAAATACACACATTTTAAAGTGTGTGTTGATATTCATGTGAGTACTATTACATAGATAAAATTTAATATTCCTTAATAAAAAGTATTTTTATTCTTTAAAAAAATTATTTTCATCCTTAATTTTATGTGTAGACTGACCTATATATTGACCCATTTAAAATATGAATCAAAATAAATATTTAAAGCTTCTGTTAAGTATGGTCTAAATGGATTTTAGACTTGTTTTAAGTAGTATTGGGCTATGTGGTCTCAATCCAACCTATTAACCACACATGTATTAAATTGAACCATTCGATTCCAATCAGTTTCGATCAGTTTAGAAAATAAAAATTTTATGACATTGAGATTAGAACTAATCATTGGATTAATATTAAAACACATAGAAATTTTATGAAATATATAAATTTCAAATAAATTTAATTTCTTCGAAAACTTTCATTACACACAACATCAAGTTTAAATGAACTTCGATAAACTATTAAAATATTATGATTTAATGTGATAGATTTTGTCTAGCCATTGGGTTTATGGGTGTGAATGAAACTAAATAAATTATGAGAAAATTATGGTTTATATATTTATCATATTAATTCATTGGTTATCAATTAATCAGAAATGATAATAACATCCATTTGAAAATAAAATAGATGTTTTTAGTAAAGAACTACTTTGTTCCACCCAATGTGATTTTATCATAATAAATTAAATTAATAACTATTAGTAAAATATTTCAAGGAAATTTTTATATTATATTTAATTAAATAATTTTTTATTCATCTAATATATTTTCTAGGGATGATCTATTCTTAAATCAATTTTTATGATTAAAAACTATATATTTATAAAAAATAGTTTCATTGTGTTTTTCAAATTCATTATAAAATAATATTTTTCCACTTATATAAAATTTATTTTTGGAATCATCATTTCATAATTAACTTATAATGATTTTTTTATAATTTTTTGCAAAAAAATATTTCTTAATGAATAGTGGAAAATAATGATATTTATTAACATTGTAAGTTGTTTAAGGAATTTAAAAGGTTTAGTTTTATTTTAAAATTTCTTTAAAAGTTAAATTTGGTAAATTTTATTATTATTAATCTAGTTTAGATCATTGAAATCATTTTTTTAATTCTGATATAAAAACAATTTGTACTTAAGAAAACATTTTCTTTGGGAAACCAAATTTTTTTCGCATTTCTGGGTTTAATTTTAAATTACAAATTTTCATTTATGTGAACTAAATTTGGTAAAATGGATTAAATATTTTTAATTATAATAATTAATATTAATTAATAATTTAATCTTAACTTTTGGTCATGATTAATTGTAAAATAGTAAAAATTAATTATATTGGTTAAGATTAAAAACAGGTTTATCAAGGGTAAACCAAAAAATAAGTGAATTTTTTGAAATTAAAATTACCTAAATACTAATATATTACTATATTTTTACCTTTTATTATTTCACCCTTGAATCTATGGCCATTTAGAAGGATTTTCTTTGGGAATGACTTTTTTTATTTTGGATTCTTTTTTGAAATTTCCAATTGGGTTCCCTCCCCTGCTTATAAAAGGACACATTCCATCTTATCCCCTCAACAAATTAATATATTTTTTTCTTCCTCCAAGACTTTTCCAAATCCATTCCATACATCCCTCCCCATGACCTATATTTATTGGTTTTATCATAAAACCATCCTAGGATGTCTTTAGATCTAAACCAAAGTAGGCTCTCTAAAGAAGAGGTATAGTTCTTAACACTGCATTTTCATTTTATTTATTCTTAAAACCCGTTCAAATAATATCAAAATATAATAAAATAATAACACTGTTACATTACATATACTTATATGTTACTATGTTAATTAAATAACATATATTTTTTCCTCCATCAAATGGGAAGCAAAATCGTCGATCATGTGTATGGTGGACTACTATCTCACGAACTGATGTAATTTTTTATTCATCACCACCTCTAACATATGGATAGAATGATGAACTTAAAGAATATATATTAAATTTAAAATATTATTATACTCAATGAGTTATAAAAACACATATATCTTTTTTACATTCATTCATATAAAATGAAAATGTAAAAACACTCAATTTCCCAGTATCGGTACAAGATAGTTTCCCACTCTTTCATTTACATTCTTAAGATATTTAATTTCTATTTTATTTTTGGACTAGATTCATTTGTATAATTGAATATTATTTTATGAAACAATTACATTTATTTATATAAAATGGTAAGGTATAATAAATCACTTTATCGGTATCACTACATAATAGTTTCTCTCTCTTTTATTTATATTATTTAAACATTTAATTTATTTTGAAATTTTTTGCTTGAAAACATCATTTTGTCTTTCATAGAACACAATAAAACTAAAAATATTATTAATGATAAAATTAAAAAAAACATTGAGGGAAATTATTTAAAAAAATTTCAATAATTTTTACTACATAACATATTTAAAATCTAATCTATTCAATCAATATTCTTCTGAAGTAAACATCATGTTTGGATTAATTGCGTGTATCATTGAAAATATCCATCAATGGTTCCTTATTTTGGTATGCCTATGTGTTTTTATCACTATTATCTTCCACTAGTCAACCCATCTGGTTCTGTTCCACTCCTTAATTTTTCTCACTTTGCACTTCCTAAAAAAATTAAGCCAATAAATGCTATTCATATATCCATGAATAGAGTATTATAAAAATAAATCATATTTATTATTTCAACACAATTTAATTCCGTTAAAGGATATTTAAAATTACTTTTTATGATGGTGGTATTTGTAATTTGAATACCTGATAGTCCACATAGCAATTGGAAAATGAACAAGGTAAGTGATACGATCAGAAAAACAAATCTTTAAATACACATCATCCTGATTTTCAGTTTTCAGGAAGTTATTACATTTATCACCTCTTTAACTAAGTTAAATGATTATGTGATCATGATTTTGTAATAATATTATAATATCAATTCATTCTTGAGCCTGTAAATTACTACTCAGATGGGTTTGAGTCAATTATGAAGCCTTATTTTTTTATTGAGTTAGAACTCAGGTATTGTAATTTATTAACACTATATTAATTGAATACAACCCAAGTTTCTAAAAATAAAAATTATTATGCTTATCTATCCTTATAAAAACATATATAGGAGTTCTCGATATATAAAAATTATTATTTCAGATTTAATGGGGCATGGATTGATTTTTATAGTAGTTTTATAAGAAAAGAAACCCCACAATGTATGTTATTAGGAAGAAAAAATTTGGAATTGGATTACAAATTAGGATTTATTAACTATTTTTCCCAAATCATAACCCTCAAAGAGTCAAAATGGGAACATATAAATTATTCTCTCGAATAACTGAACCTACACTACCATAAGTGGAACAAGTGACATGATTCTACTCCTCAGATATTAAAGGTTGTGTTTGATGGAACTTATAAATGGTGTTCCTAACATTTATCACTTATAAAAAACGTTTAGGTATGAGTGTGTTCATATTGATTGTATAAAATTTTTAGAGAACATATCATAAGTGATAATTGGTATATTCATTTTTCGATAAAAATAGTAAATCACACTCAAACAGGAAAGGGATTTATATGTAAATAAAATATAGGGAAGTGGGAACTCAAGAATAAAATATTATTTTTAGTAATATAAATAGTATGGGAAAGAGAATGATCAGTAAGTATCTCATTAGAAATAGTTTATTTCCTATCCTTCCTAGTCATATTTCCATATAAATACTCTACAAAATGATTCACTACAGTTCCACCTAACTCATTGAAAGAAATATAGTTAATTTTTATAGATGAATTAAAAGAGAAAATATCTAAACAAGTCCCAAATATAATAATAGTAGAAAAGAAATCAACTCACATAGTAATATTTGGGCATTGCCTTTGATTTTAAATAACCCTTATTATAATTCCTATTTGGATCAATGAAACTCCTCTAATTTATTCATCACAATATGACAAAATATTAAAATCTATTAAAAAAATATGAAAAAGATATTCTTTAATTAAAATTAAAAATTAACACAAATATCAATAATAAGTAAATGATAAAAACAAAATTCAATTCCTTCTCAACACTGATAATTTTTATCGACTTAATAGAAAGAGTAAACATATCACTATTTTAAAATTTCCAAAATAGGCATAATTAATATAAAAAATACTAATCTATAATTCTGATGACTCGGGGTGAGACCTTTTCCCCATCTTGAAAAAAGTCATATGTGTCCTATTGATGATATAAAATACAAAATCAAAAAAAATTAGCACATTCTACAAAATTAACACACACAAAAATAATTGTATATAAATTTACACTAACAAAGGAAGAATTTCCCACCAAAAATAATTTTGAAATGTCAAACTTGAATGAATTATATTATAAATAAAATTATAATAAGTGAGATAAACAATGTAACTTTAAAAACTAAAGACCTTTTTTCATATCAGGTGTCATGTCAGGAGAAAGCATATCAAACCTTTTTAGATTTATATTTTATTTCCAATAGTGTGAACGGGATGATAAATTTAAATTTCATTACAGGAAAGGTGAATTTGAAAAGAGAAAAACCATTAAGGATGTTTAGCCCCCACACATACCAATATATCTTAGTTTTATCTTCAAATTTCTTTCTGATAATTTATTTAATTTCTTGGGGTCATTGGGGGGAAAACAACCCATCTATTAACTCAGTGTTTTTTCTCTATAATGAAATACATCCTTTTTCATGAACATTACTATTGGAATTGAATTTTTTGAAAGATGAAGATAAAGGATGAAAATTTGGCTCTCATGAAAGACCAATCATTGGCTTGCGTGTAACTATTTTTTAGCTTATCAACAAAATTTGGAAAGTAGCTTCCCATCTTCTTATAATAGCATGGGAGGTGAGAAATTCTAATTAACAATGAATCTGGTAGTGGTATATGAAATTAAAAAAAATATAAACAATAAAAGAATTGAATTGGAAGAAGTAATGGACCATCCTGGAAAATGTTGTTTCCCAAGGCCAAACATATAATTTCATCCCTTTTATATATTAAAATACATATTATGAAAAATATTAAAATTAAAATACATATTTTTATATGATCATTAAATCAAAAAGGATTTCTAAATTTATATAGTATAATATATTTTATAATGAAATTTTGAAAAATTTAAATAATAAATATGTTTTAAAACTAATTTAAATGTATCAATTTTTAGTAATTAATTATAAATATTCTAATAGTATTATAATTTAACTATTTTTCTATATATTTAAAAAATTAAAAATTAGGTAGATATAATTTTAACCTTTATAAATTCATTTAAAATTTTCATTTTAAAAGATAATCACTTCTAGAAAAACGAAATGAAATGAAATTATGTAGAACAAAATGTACTATTTAAATCAAAATTAATTGAATGAATTTTTTTAGAAAAATATTAATTTAAGTATACATATGATTTAAGAAACAGGTAAGTATAAAATTTAATTAATGAAAAATCACAAATATCAGATGGAAAGAGAGAATCAACTTCCCATAATTTATATAACTTCTGATATATTATAAGAAATTTCTTAATAATTATAAAAAACATAAAAAATATTAATAATATTAAATTTATTTATAATAATTTAAAGAAAACACTACCTTACTATAGAAATTGGGTATCTGTAGCTAGTAGTAATCATGGGAAGAGTGAGGAACGATGGTGCTAGCCAGTGGCTCAAGTAGTAGGGGAAATAAGAGTAGAGGGAGAGGGGGTGAGGGAATTAGGGAAGGTTCCATCCGATCGATAAATTAATGAAGTAGGAAGGTATGTGACGCAGGGAGAGAGATTGTGAAAAGTGATGTCATTAGAATGGTAATGATGAGAGATAGTGTATAGAGGTAATGAAGGGGCTAGGTAAGAAGGATATATAGGCTAATGAGGCAACACCGCAAGGTCATAGTATGGGAGGAGGTGGTTCCTTTTCCTAGGGTTGTGGGTACCTTTTGTTTCTTGAGAGGGATAGTTTTTCAAAGAGGGTAGAGGTAGGGAAAATTTTCAATTTCTCAAATGAGGCTTAACCTGTGTCTGTAAGTTTCTCAAGCTTAAGGGGTTGTTGGTGTTTTCCATTGTCTATCACATCATGCATCAGATAGATTCAAAAAAATAATAACAAAAATATACCAAACAAAAATAAAACCTTAATAATTTCAATAAATAAATGACATATTAGGGACATCGATTTGAACTAACCAACTATAAGTTGATGACTAACATAATATAAAAACTAAAACCAATTGATTTTAAATTTAAAACCATATTAAACCACTGTGTTTACTAGGATTTTGTAATACTGGAAAAACCTAATAATCCCATGCTTAAGTTTTCAATTAGAGTAGGTAAAAATAGACTTCATTTTAAATGAGCTTAAATAGACCGGAGACAAAAAACCATTTATTTATGTGAACTGACTCAAACATACACAAGTTGTCCCATAAACCAACTATATTTTATTTATATTTTAATTTAATATATGGTATTTATTACATGAATTTATATTTTTTTATGTAGGTTATAGATGAATAAATACCCACTTGTGTGTGTGTTTACATTCATGTGAGTACTATTGCGTTGTTAATATTTTATATTCCTTAATAATAAGTATTATTATTTCATAATTTTCTTCCTCAATAATTATATGTGTGGACCGACATATAGGTCGATCAATTTAAAATATGCACCATAATCAATTTTTCATTCTCACATTAAATTATTGTCTAAATGGACTGGACATTTTTAGACCTGGCTCATGCAGGCTTAGTCTTCTTGATCTCAGTCCAACCCATTAACCACCCCTGTATTAAATTGAAATGTTTGGTTATAATCAGTTCAGTCGGATATGAAAAATAAATATTGGAAATAAATTAAAATAAGAAAAAAATTGGATTAATAATGAAAAAATTTAAGATTCTATAAAAAAAATATATTTTTAAATAAATTTAATTTATTCGATAGTCTGTGTTACACACAACATCATGTTTAAAAAGATCGTGATATACGGTTAAAATATTTTTATTTAGGTGATAGTTATAGTCTAGTCTTTGGATTTATGGGTATGAATACAACTAACTAAATTATAAAAAAAATTATGTTTTATATTTTTATAAGATGAATTTTTTCATTATGAATTAATTATTAATTAAAATAAAAACTAATTGAAAAAATGATTTTTTTTGAAAAACTATTTTTGTATGCACAATTTGTGTTTTACACATTTTTTTTAATATTAATTATTTCTAAAATTAGAAAATGTATTCAAAAAAATTAAACTATTTTTTGAATCATAATTTCGAAATTATCATACAAATAATTTTTTAAAATTATCTAAAAAGATTAATTTTTCAATGAATAATAAAAAACCCTGATTTTTATTGAAATGTTTTATTTGTTTAAAAAATTTACAAGTTCAATTATATTTTAAAATTATTTAAAAGTAAAATAAGCTAAATTTTATTATGATTAATCAAATTTACATCACTAATATAGTTTTTATGTTCAATTTTAATATAAAAAATTATTATATAAAAGAAAACATTTTCTTAAGAAAACTATATTTTTGTCACGTTCTCAAGTTTCATTTTAAATTAAAATTTTGCACTTATATGAATTGTTTTTGGTAAAATGGATTACATATCTTGAATCAAAATAATTAATATTATTTAATATTTTTAAGTATTCTTTTGGTCATATTGATTAGTAAAACATTAAAAATTAATTACAACTGCTAAAGTTAATATGAGATTTCTGGGGGTTAAACCAAAAAATAAGGGAAGAATTGACAAATAAACTTACCAAAACCCTATTGGATAACCATATTTGGACATAAAATTATCATAAATTCTAATATATCTCTATTATAATCCTTTTTCTTGGGAATAACATTATCATTTTGGATTCTTTTTGGGAATTTAAAAATGGGTACCCTCCCCCACTTATATAAGGATAATACACATGTTCTCTAATACACACTTAAAGATCCGTTTAATTTAGATAATAAATAAAAAATTAATTAATTAAACACCTGATTTTGTCCTAGAGTCCATGGTTTGATCAAAAAACCATCATAGAAAGGATTTAGGTATAAACTAAAAGAGACTCTTTGAAGAAGATGTTTACTTCTTAACTATATGTTTCCTTCCTATTTATTCATTCACCTCCTTAAAATCATATCAAAATATGATTAAATAATAATAAAAAAATGTCCATATACTTAGATTTTATTATTTTAATGACATAAGCTATATTAATATTCTCCTCCATCATACAGGAAATGAACCCATTGATCACGTGTATGGTGGACAACCGCCTCACGAACTGATGTAATTTTTTTCCATCGGAACCTATAATAGATGGATATAGTGATGGATTTAATGTATATATATGAAATTTATGACATAATTATACTTCTGTAATTATATAATCACACTTACCTTCTTACCTTCTAATTCATTGAAAACTGATAACACTCTCTTGTGTATGTGTGGACTATCGCCTCCACGAAGGAATGTGATGCAGTTTTAATTTTATTTTATCATAAATTCTATTGTGGATAGATTTAATTAATATATATTATTTCAATAATATAAAAATTATTCTAGAAATAGGAATTATTATATACCTTTCTTTTATTCTATCCGTTGAAAAAACGGAGACAACGTTCATGCGTACGTATGGCCTATAATCTCTATGAATGATGTAATTAATTTTTCAATCTCTAAAATTTATAAATGAATCTAAATTTGAAAATAATTATTATATGTAATATTTATACCTGGATTAAAATTTTGGAGATTATAGAACCATAATCAATGTTCAAATACTGAAACTAACAAACCAAAAAAAATGAAAAACAAAGCTGTTATTACCTGAAATAGTGGTCTTAATAAATAATTCTTAATAAAAACATGATTAAAAACTATAAGTGAATAATTTAAGGTATTTTATATAAATTAATAGTTTAGGAATAGATGTAGTATATAAATATATTTATTATTATAACAACCCTTCTTTTTATTACACACTTAAACATGATTTATTACATAAAATCTTCACTTGATAGAACATAAAATATTGAGAGTTCTAGTGTATTTGAGGCTTAGGAACATTAAATAATAACTTAAAAAATGAAACCAAAAATATTTATTGAAAACTTCCTTTACATAACCACTACATTCCCTCGTACTAGCATTACATAGGATAACCTGAGGACATGTATAAGAAAAGGGTGAGTTATAAAGCCCAGTAAGGGAGTAAACAAGGCATAACATGATGATTACAACACATGTTAGGAAATAGGAATATCAATGGAGAGAAATAGAAACATTAAAATAAAGGCATGGTATAACATGATTATCATAACATGGAAATGTGTCAATGACAATTAATAAGGAATTAGCATGAGCCAAGGCTCATTGTACATGGAGCATGGGTAAACCCTCTTTGCACATGGATTAGTATGATTAAATAATCATTTCAATTGAATTAGAATGAGTAAATCCTCATTAAAATTTAATTATCATGATACAAATCTTTACCCAATGCATTCGAGCACTATCAGGGTACACCCTTCTTAAACATTTCATTTCATGCATAAGTGTGCCACATGGATAATAAAACATAGATTCATTAAACATCATAATTTATTCCAAGATAAAGGGATTTGGAATTCATACATGAAACAATATAATCAATAAGTAAATTTGCATAAAGGTGAACACCCTTGATAGGGAAATGGGTATGGTATTCACTATATAATGTCTTTGTCTTGGAAAAACGCAGTGCAGTTTCGGCAACACAACGACGTGATATAAGAATTCATAAAAATGGTTGATGAGAGAGAAAGGGGTGTCTCATAATATTTAATTGAAATTTTAAATATTTGGTTCATATAGATACATGTACCAACATAATAAATGGAATTTGGATTCATAATACAAAATAATTGCTTAAATGTAAATGAGGAGAGAGACATTCTTTACGGAATTTTGGCATGGTAACCGGTGTACATGGGAGGAAATAATGAGAGAGAAATGGGTATCTAATCATTAAAATATAATGAGGGAAGTATAGGGTAGGTGAAAAACCATACCCCAACATTTATAATTTAAAATAAAAAGGCATAACAATATTAAGAAACATGGATAAAATGAGGAAGGAAGGAATCCCTTACGTGGAAATGTGATCTCAAAGGATTGGGAGAGGATTGAGAGAGGATTCTAGGGAGCATGGAGTGACTTGGGAGGATTATAGAGAGATGAGGGAAGAGGTTGGACGAAGTAAAAAGTCTTTGAGTGAAGAGGAAGTGGGATCTTGGGTGGGTTTATATAGGAAAGGAGATGGAATTCTTTATTATATAGATTTGGGACACCACAGATTAAACTAATGAAAACAACAAACGAACACACAGTTTTTGCCAATGTTTTTGTACAAAGGGGAGTGGAAAAAAATATTTTATAAGTCCAATGGCAGAAATTATTAAAATAATAGTGTTACTTATGTGGAGGTGAGTCACACTCTCAAGGAAATCAATTTAAAAAGCTAAAATGTTTTATAAGTCTTGGAGGGTCCACTAAAGCTTTGTAAAATAAATCAAACAAACCTAAAATCACATTATTTTAATTTTAAAATATTTATTGGACTAACATAAAGTTTATAGTATTTTATTACATCACTATTTGATCATTATGATGTCATAAAACACATTATATATTTAAACGGTATTTAATTTTTTCCCAAAAATTCGACTGTCTCAGAAAGATATGAAAAATACACCATTGGATAATTTTGAAATCCTGATTAAAAAAATAATAATCAGTTTATCTAAATAATTTTCTAAATATGTGAATTTTCACTTTTAATATAAAAACTGACATTTATTGAAAATTCAAGGGTTTTTGAAAAAAATAGATATCAAATCTTAATAAAAATCACAATTGTATTTAAAATAATTATATGGTCATTTATATTTAATAAATTTAGTTTATTAATAATATTTAATTAATATATTTTTTATTTCAAAAATTCATTAATTTATCAAAATAGATTTTTTAATTAACAAACAATTATAAACTATTTACAAAGTAAAAATAATAAAATGAATGTATGTTCTCTATAAATAATAATGTTCATAATCATAGTACTAGGGTCTTGTTAAATAACCCCTTAAAACACCTGCATAAGACCTTAGGGTAAGGTGCGTGATGGTAAAAGACTCTTGGGGTGGCTCGGATAACATCACTTAAGTGGTAATCTCTATTAACTTCCACTTCTCTCCTAGGAAGTTCTGTTCGTGCTTAACATGTTGAATCTCAGATTGGGCTTAATCAAGAGCGATGAACAATTACTCCACTTCCTATCTGAGCTTTAAAAAATGGGCTTCGTATGGGGAAAGTCTACAAGATGAGGCCATCGCTTCCTTTTTCTGAGTAAATTGTATTTTTTAAAGTCCTAAATTTATACTAATCATGTGATCATTGTTCAATGGCTATAATAGTAACAGTCACAATTCGTAATGGTATTTTAAAATCCAAAATCCAAAATCCATAGAAGTGCATACGTTATATAACCATTTTACATAATAATAAATTCAATTAGATCAAGAGTAATTTTCATTGATAAAAGTTTGGGTCGTTACAATTACACTGTAGGTTAAAATGTGTACAAATAAATTTGAGACTTCAGATAATAGATTTTCATCTCACTTTTACTTCCTTGAGACTCATGCCATTTTTACCACTTGTTTCTTTTATATATTGTATATTTTTCCCATTAATATTTTTAATCCGATTCTCATGAAAATTATATGGATATTCATATCCATATATAGATCTCTATTTCATGAGTTATTCTTTTGAATGTCACTAAAGAGGTAAGTGTTTTATATTACAATTCCATTATTTAGAGTGATTGTTTTTTTTGAGGTCTGATGATGAAATTTTATGATCTATACCTTAAGAAACTCATGAATTTTCTTCTCCTCTTATTATTTATATAAATCATAAGATTTAATTTCATTTTCCTATCTTTATGTACTTAAGAGAATAAAAGAATTTTTTTTAAGGAAAACAAATTTTATATCTCTTTTTTCAGAAATCCTTTCTCTTAAATGTCCATGCTTTCTAAAAATGTTTTTTGAATGAGGTACTTTATAATTTTTAACAAAAATGTAAAAGAAATCTCTATTTTCACATGTATGGAATGAATTGAACTTAATGATTTAAATTTACCTTTACAATTTTTCATAGTTATTTTTTAAAAATATTTTCTTTAATATTTGAGTAATATTTAGATTTTAAAAGTGATTTTCAAATTAGAAGGGGTATTTTCTTCAAGAATATTTTCAATGATCTTTTAATGGTATTTCTATTCATCAATGACAAAAATACATGATTCTACATATGCTCTATTGGATATATGATTCAATGATACTATATCTATTCTTTTTTCTTTATAATATATTATTATGAAGAGTAGTTGTTTACGAAACCGATTTCTTTTCCACAGGTTATGCTTATGAAACATGTTTGTTTTTCACGGGTTATGGTATAATAAAGTGTTTATGAAACTAATTTCTCCTATATGGGTTATGATATGATTAGTTTTTAATGATATTTTGGCACACATATGTATGATTTTCCTTATGTGATGTGTGGGTCAGGAATTATATAGCCCTCTAATTCCTTGGGTAATGATGGATATCTAATGAGTTAAACTATAATGGAATGTGAAGTGAACCTAGATTAGTAAGAGGCTCTGTCCACTACGATAGTGTTGGTATTATAACATGACTACTACTATAGTTTGGGGAGTGAACCTATTCCAATACAATAGTTTTTCAAATGAACCTTGACTAAGAAAGAAATGATTTTCTACCCTTTTGTGTATGCCAAAAATATTTTTCCAATGCCAATGTTATGCTCTCATGGATTATTTTCACTAATTTCTTTTGATTAATGTCTTATTAATTGCAAAATTTTATTACATGACTCAAATTTATGATCTATGATATGCATAGATTGTTTTTAAAATTATATTTTTATGTTCTTATAATCATATGCTCATGTTATGTTGATATATCCCATGTTTAACTTTACCAAGTCTCTAAGATCACCCTTTCTTATGTTTTGTTTCTCCATGTTATGAAGAAATTTATTTTGTATGATATTATTAATAAGGGTTCTAGTTAGGAAGAAATTAATGTAATATGATTTAGTTCACTTATGAACTATTTGTCTATGTATCCATGTTTTAAAAGGCACTAGACCAATATGATTCCTACATGAATCGTTATGTAATGTAATGAATATTTATAAAATGAGATGTAATATCTATGTATGAAAAGTATGATTCATTATGGTTGGTATTAGAGAAAATTTTAGTTATCCTTTGGAAACTTGGATGAGGAAAATTTAGTGAGAACTCTATGAATAATTCAATGTATTAGAAAATGACTTGGGATTTTGGTAAAGGATAGAGAAATTTAATTCTATAAAATTACATCCATATATATATACTACAAGTGGATATGTATTTTTTGTAGATGTATCGAGGTGTAAAAACTCTGAAATGGGTGCATTGGGATTTGACTAGATCACCACCTTCTGCATGGCAATGGGTCGTTCTACAAACCTAAATTGAAATTCCTGGGGGTTATGTTTTTGAAATTCACAAATAATTTATAAACCATCATAAAGGATTTGAATAAATTATTACTATTAATAACCTAGATTTAACTAATGGTGTCATAGAATGAAAATATTGTGTCATGATTTAGATATCATATACATTATTTTTAATTATTATGTGGTTTCCAACTATGATTACTATTTCACAAACTATGTTTTTTTATTTTATTTAATGGATAGAACCTGAAGGAATAATTTTAATGGTAAATATGAAAAAATGAAATGATTTTACTTCAATTAATGTAAATAATATGGGAGATGAAATAAAAAATCACATTCATATTCTCACAAAACATTCTCGAGATATGTATCATGTTGAAATTAAAATCAAGAAAAAGAGGGAACAATGTTCTATTGGGTCTTTCATGAGGTAACTCCCACCTTCTTTTAGGGGTTCCAATGGTCCACCGTTTCGGAGTAATGGATCAATACCTTTGAAAAAATATTTTCTATTCTCTAGTGTTTGGATCATGAAAAAGTCATTTGGGATATTAATTGTTTGAAAGGTGAAATAGATTAATGGTGAAATCTAATTAAGAATATTAGGAAACATGATGAAATTGAGTCCAGGGTGTGGGATGAGTTTTATATCTTAGTTTTTAGTAATTACATTGCTATTATAATTAATATGAAAATGGAGAAGTAATTCCTTGAGCTGAAACACAAGGATGATGAATCTATGGGTACCTATAGGGACAATTTTACAGGACTTGTGGGGTGTGATTTTTCGATTATCATCCAACCTGAAATTAAGGATGATAAATACATCAGTGTATTAAAACCAATTCCCCTATGGGAATTATCTATAAGGTACTTTATTAGTTATGACGAAATATTTTTATGTGCTATCAAGCTGGAATGAGATATTGGAGTAATTCATTAATGTAGAGACCCTTTTTCCTTATAAGACTTTGAAATACTTATATATATATATATATATATATTTCCAGATATAGGTGCTGAGATGATGTTTGATTCCAAGGCCTAGTGTGTAACACCCTTAGATTTTTTGAAATACTTTTTTTTTTCGAATTAATTTAATATTTTTGATATTTTTCCTTTTACGCAACACTGAAAATAGTTCTTTATACTAAATATATATGTTTGGGTTGTGTTATAAACAATAGAAAGTTATCTTTCACTACAGAAAATGTAAATTTGAACATCCTCTACATGGAACACTGTTTTTATCATACATTACATGAAATATTTACTTTCCTCAATGGATTGTGTAATACACAAAACCAAATATTACCAAATTATAACATATTATTACCAAATTATAATATATCTTATTATTTAACATAATAAGATACAAAAAATTCATTAGGTTGATGGATATGAATATTATTAACTAACTTATGAAAATACATAGTTGAATTCATTAGTTATAAATGAATTAGAAATAAATATAAGAACCAATAGAATATAAAGGGAATGTTTTTATAGAAAACGATTTTTATGCCCCTTAAGATATTTTTTTTCAATAAATTGAATTAATTAATATTATCCTATGATATTATTTTAATATATATTATATATTAAATAAATTATTTTTTATATTCATCCAATATATTTGATAAACATAATATAGAAACAAACCCAATTTCACACATAAAACCCTAAATTTTTATTGAGGCACTTTTACTGCATTTTAAGGGAGAACCTATTTTAAAACCAATTTTTGGTAATTTTATGATTATAATATTTCAAAATAAATTTAATATTTTAAATATAAAAATAAAAATTATCTTAGGGTGATTTTTTGGTATTTTTTGTTAAGTTTCATTTTTAATGAATAATGAAAATACTGAATTTTAATTCAAAATTATTTTTTCATATAATTTATTTATATAGATAAATTATATTTCTAAAATTATTTATAGTTTAATTAGATTAATTTTTTATAAAATAATCCAATTTAGGTTATGTAAATCAATTTCACATTGAAATTGAATACAGAAACATAGAAATCTTTTGATCATTTTTGTAAAAAACTGGTAGTGTCATCCTGACAACATGATTAATTTTAAATTAATTTCGGAAAATTATGTGATTAGAATTTTAAAAAATGTATTCAATATTTTTAATCATAATAATTTATAATATTTAATATGTTTAACATAATTTTTGATGAAAAATATTAGTGAATGCAGTTAAAAGTAATTACAATGATTAGGGTAAAATTAGGATTAACAGGGGAATAAACCTTTATTTTAAGAGGCCAAATGACCTATCCAAATTTACAACACCCATTTTCTATAAATTAATCATCTATTAAACTTCCATTATAGATTTTGGTTTTTTTAATGTCTTTCTTTAGGTATAAATGTTGGTACACCTAACTTGTTTTCAAAAATACCAAGTGAGTCTTTTCCCTCACCTATAAAAGGCCACCATGTATCCCACTTCCTCACACCTATCAAACAATTTAGGTTCATAAAAGTCCTAAAAAATAAACTTCCCACAACCCCTTATTTCCTACATTAATTATCCTTTTGGTATGGAGGAAATCCAAGGAATACCTTTGGTGAAAACAAAAAAGAGTTACCCAATGAAGAGGTAACATCGTCCGTCAAACTACTTTATTTTTTGTGCGTTCTCCACCCCATCAAATCTCCTTATTACATTATAAAAAAACAGTTTCCTCAATGTATTGAGATGTTTTTATGATAAGGGTTTGACCTAATCTTACAAACACGTCCATCTAATGGCTAACAAACATACTGTTTATGTGTATGGGGAACTACCACCTCACGAAACAATGATTATTCGTTATTCCATTACTTCCTATAATATTGGTAATTATGATGGAAAATATGATTATATATAATATATATGATAATTATTATGTATTTATTCTTTTTAAACTAGTTTAAAACAGATATATTTGTACTTTCTGTTTTATATAAATATGATAATTTTGTTTGAGGAAGTGTGGATTACCTCCCTCTCAAAGTAATGTGATTTATTCACAGACAATATGGAATGTATAAAAGATGTGTTTAGTGAACTTATATTATATATATGGAAGAATAATTCTACCATAATGATATTATATACATATATACATATATTTCATTTTCATTCTTTCTTTCAATATGTCAATAAAATGGAAACAACATTAATGCATACGTAAGGCCTACCATATCCTTAAACGGTGTATTCCACTTAATACATATATAGTATATAGATTATTATAATAATTATATATTGAATATATTATATATATGTATCATTATTTAAATTATATAAATCCTGATATATGTATAAGGACCAAATATATAACAAATTAAGAAACATGCGAAAAATAAAGCGAATATTACCCAAAATATAACCTTAACATATAATTATTAACAAAAAAGTAATATAAAGTCATAATAAAACCATATATGTAATTATATAAAATAATATGGTTCTTTGTTAGATGTATAATAAGCATATATTAATTATATAGGAGTTTTTAATCAGTACAATGATAGTAAAGACACAAGGTAAGAGAATTTTATCTCACTTTTTATTTCTGTGAGTTACATGCTTTATTCACCACCCATTACTTTTGTGTGGTGTGTATACTATAAATGGATGAATTATATTATTCTTAAATGTAAATTTATGGGTATTTACATAACCATTTTATGATCTTTCTTTTATGGGGTTTATGATTCAAAAGTTACCAAATTGGTAAAGAAATTTTGTCTCAATTTTCCTTCATTGAGACACATTTAATGTTATGCACCAATATTTTTCCATGAGGTTTATATAATTCCTTTTAAAGGTTATATAATTAATATCATTATTTTTATGATATGTTAACCTTAAATTAATTTCATTTTTAAATAGTTAGTATGGTTCAATGTTACCAAGTGGGAAGAGTTTATTGAAGCAATCTCATTTCTTTTCAAGATTAGTTATTATTATGATTATTTTGATTATATATTATGAACCATCACTAAAATAATTAATGAACATTATTATCCTCTATTTATTAATGATATATTCATGTATTGGTACCATTTTTACACTCTTTGGTTCATAATATAGTTAAGAGAGTGATTTCAAGAAATCCCGACATTACCCTCTCTCTGAATTGAGATATATATTCCTTCAAACCATGTTTTCCATAAATAATAGTTCCCAAAAATATTCTAATATTATAAAATTATAACTAATATAAATTTATACCCATTTTTTACATTTTAAACAAAAGGGTTTTTTTTAACGAAAGGAATTTGTTTTTCATTTAATGATCAATGCACTTTTAAATACTTTTTATGGTGAAAAAGAAATATTCGGCATGTACGGATTTACTCGCTATCATGAAAATCACTCCCTGGGAGCATAATTTACAAGATTATTATTTTATTACTTTAAGGAATTTTTTTTCATAATATTCTGTATTTTTTTATTTTAATGTTGTTTTAAATGGGGAATATTTTCCAAAAATCGTTTATGTTTAAAAATTATTTTAAATTATTTTCAAATCCACCTTTATAAATTTCAAAAGGTTGTTTTCAAAGAATATAATTTCAATAATTTCAATGATTCTCCATATGATATATTTTTTTAAAAGAAAATGGATTTCAAAATGTTTTCAATATTCTTTTATAATTTTTCAAGGAAAATGGTTTTCAAAATGTTTTCAAGATACTTATATATGTTTTCTAGGAAAATGGTTATCATAATGTTTTCAATATTTCTTTATATGTTTTCAAGTTTATTTTGAAGAAAATGTGTTTTCAGATGGTTTTATGTTTTAAATGGATTTTTTCAAATAAGAAACAATATTTTACTCAAGAAATGTTTTAAAATATATTTAAAAATTATTTCCCTTATAGGATAACATCCATTGATGAAACTAATTATTTATAAGAAATGATCCAAAGGCTCAATTCATATTATTTATATTAATTGTTTATGTTTTGATGGAATGATTTTTATGAAACCAGTTCCACTTCCATGGGTTTTATTCTTATGAAACCCACTTCATTTAATGGGTTGGGATTTTATGATATGATTACTAAATCTCTATTTTTTTCAGAGTTATAATATAATTACATGTTCTAGAAACCCATTTCATTTCATGGGATTATGATATGATTTTTATAAAACCCATATCTTTTTACGAGTCATGAAATGATGAATGGTTTATTATCTCAATGAACATGTATGAATAATTTTATTATGAGATTGGTGGGAAATATATCTCCCACCAATGAATTAAGTAAATATTTATATCTCTTGTAAAATGATGGGGATCACATCAATGGGCTTGATCCACTATGGGAAGATGGAGAAACCTAATCCCTTCCAAGGAAAGAAATACGACTGGGGATGGAGGTGTGTCTCACCCAATAGGTGTAGTCACCTTGAAGATAGAAGATATAAAAACCTGATACACTATGGGAATATTGTGGAACACAATACCATACAAGAAAAGGATTAATATTGGTTTTACTAGTGTATCCCTCCAAGTAGGTGAAGTTACCATCATGTTCCTTGATTGTTCTAGAATTGCGTCTTGAATTATATGGAATGATATCACATGATTATGTATGCGAAAATTCCATGTCTTATTCTTATGTTAGATTTCATGTATTATGTTCTTTGATTCCTAGTGATTAATTGCTTATTTAATACAAATATTTATTCCATTATTCATGTTCATGATCTTTTATATATAGGGTATGATCTTATAATGTTTTGATCACATTCTCATACACATATACTTATGTTTATGCACACAAGTCTATCTTGTTTACCCTTACTGAGCAACTAGGATAACCCTTTTTATGTTTAAATCCATAGGTTATGAAGATATGTATTATGTATTATGTTCCTAAGAAGGGTTTTATTAATGAATAACCTATTGGGAGATAACATGTCTCTATTATGTACTGGTGTGTATGTTTCTAAGCTTCTAAAGCCACTAAACTAACACATTTTTTAGTGTATGTTTTTATAATGTTTTATGTATTCTAAAAAATTGATGTAATGTCTATGTATGTTCAGAATGGGTTGTTATAGTTGGTGTCAGATCCAGGATTAGTCAAACTTTGTAAACTAGGATGATAAATCTTTTTTGAGATCCCCAGGTGTGTTTCTAAGGATATTTATAGAAATGTATCAAAGGATAAGTATTAGGATGAGTTAATATTTTTGAAAATGTTTTGGAATTTGGTAAAGGATAATGTTACTTTTTTCCTAGAAATACATCTTTTTAGGGATACTACAAGTGGATGTGGATCTGGCATTGACATACCTTGAATTAAAAACTCAAATATGGTATATCAGGCCCGATTCGGCAAAACCTTGTAGAAGAAAACATAACTTATTGCACACATTGTCTGACACCCCCAGGGGTTATGATTTGGGAATTCACAAACTCTTCAAGAACATTCATAATGTATTTAAATAGAAGTTTATTATGAATATCACTGGATAAAACTATGTGTGTCCTAGATTAAATAAGTAGGACCCATGATATAGGAATCTGATAAGTTATTTTCCACAACTATGTGGATTTTTTATTTTTATAAGAACTGATAATACTATGATTATTGGTTTTAGTAAAAGGTGGGAACCATATAAAACTATGTTAATGTTATGTGTGATGGAATATTTATTAATGAGTTGTTAAATGAGATGATAAATGTAGTGAAGGATGTTGTGATAATACCTAATCTATTTTCAAGGAACATGATTAACAATATGTAACTTAAACAACTCTCATACTCCGCATAAAAGAGAAGGAATGAGTTTACTAAGAGTTAGGGTAATAGAGACCATTGAAGAAATAGGATTCAGTTTACATTGTGTCAAGAGTTTAGAAATAATCACCCAAGTGAATGTCTTTAAGGAATAATAAAATGTTTTTATTATAGAAAATAAGGTCAGAACGAAAGTAACTAAAAAGGGAAAATGAAATTTTCTATTAATGTAGTATATAGGAATGTTGACCTCATGAAGGTATTATAAAATTTTTACTGCTTTAAATGTGGAAATTATAGGAATTATGAAAATTTATTTCCTATAAGGAAGGCTCATAAAGATAATCAGCAAGGTGGTACATGTAATGGTTTTTCTACTGATGATGAAGGTGAAAGGTATGTGATGTTATTCCTGTATTTTTTACATTAAACATAATAAGAATAATAAGAACAAATTTTAGAAACTTTAATAAATTATTCATATTTCATTTTATAGGAAAAATGGTATAAAGGAATAAGATAATGAAGCCTGAGAAATGGTTTAAAAATAAGGTTTTATGAATGAGGTATTTATGTTTTGTAATTATATGATTATGTTATATGAATAATGAAACATATAAGTATTTATAGTAAAAATTTTCACTATGGATTGAAAAATAATTGATTAATGGTGATGACGAAGAAGAAAATTTATTTGAGGGAAAAATGATATTTTTATGAAGTGAATGTAACCATTAATTAATTCCTAACATTGAGATAATGATGTTTTGATAAAGATATGTTGGAAATGAATAAGTAAATTGGATGGTTCAGATTACCATGGAAATGATTTTTTGACAATGTGGTCTATGCAATAATGGATGAAGTTTAAAAGTTTTTTGATTTAATGAATAGATCCAACACATGTTGTAATAAGGAAGAATGCATGTTTTTCAAAAGGATTTATGGTAATTCAGGTTATTACCATGTTTCTAGAGGATTTATAATGAGGGTATTCAAATGTTTGGAATGTGACAACCAAGAGATACATTATGATATAAGGAGGTCAATGTTAATCTGATTTTGCGAACTTTATTCCAATGTTTTGGATTTACATCATCTGGAAGGGTTATAAGGTTAACCATTTATGGGATCTTTAAGTAAAACATTGGATGAATTTTGTGAGATGAAAGTATTATCTCACCACATGTGATTTATTCATATTTGATAACCTACTCTAACAATTTTTTTATTGATGGTAACTAAAGAGAGATGTGATGACTTATCACGGAACACACGATATGTTAGTGTTTTAGGGTTAAAAAATTCACATTCCTTTTTGGAGGAATAGGTGAAGTAGAAACTAGTAAATACATGAACAAAGGGTGATAATTTACTTATGAAAGGGAATGAAATAAAGTAACTATAACTTCTCATGAAAATTCTTCAACTACAGGGAAAGAATATTGAAACCGAAAAGGCTATGCTAGTGCATTCGTTTTCGATGAATCAAATGGTAACTTGGATAATCACAAATTAATGGCTATGTGATTTTTAAATTTCTTCTGAACAAGTTATATTTCACTCTCCTCCTAAAATTTATAGTTATATTTCTCTTCCAAAACCATGTTTTCATATGCCACCTATGTACTTCTATGTGGAAACCCAACTATGTGTTACTATGGGGAGCCATTGTAGTTCCAACATTTTATTATAGGATGTTTGTGTGTTAATTTATCCAATGTGGGTTTCTATTAAAAAAAGATAAAAGTATTAAAACATTAATATACCATAAGAATTTTGAGGTAAAAATTCATTTTAAGGGGGTATAATGTTGCAACCCATTTTTTTAAATATATTTTTTGAATTAATTTAATCTTTTTTTATTTTTTATTTCATTCAACATTGAGAATAGTTTTTTTATATTAATTAACTATTATTGAGATAAGTTAAATAAAAAACCAATTTATCTTTTACTACATACAACATAATTTTTTACATGGTTTACATAGAAACCCAAGGTTAGCTTACATTACAAGTAATATTTACTTTCATTAATGGCTTGCGTAACACAGAAAACTAAGTGATACAAAAATATTATATATTATTAAAAAAATTATTTAACATAATAAGAAATAACAAAGATATTATGTTGGTGGTTGGAAATAGGATTTAATATCTTATGAAAATAAATGGTTTAATTCATTATTTATAAATTAATTTGAAATAAATATAATAACCAATCGAATAAAAAGGGAATGTTTTTATAAAAAACCTTTTTTTGATCAATAAGTTATTTTATCATTATAAATTAAATTAATTAAAATTATTGAGAGAAACTAATTAAATATATATATATATATATTATATGCAATAAAATATTTTTTATATTCATCTAATATATTTGATAAACATTAGATAGGACCAAACCCAATTTCACACATAAATGCCTATTTTTTTATTAAGGCACTTTCACCACTTTCTAATGAAGAACCTATTTTAAATCCCATTTTTGGAAATTTTATAAAAATTATATTTTGAAATAAATTCAATATTTTAAATTTAAACATTAAAATTATCTTAGGGTGAGTGTTTGGTATTAATCCCTGAAGTTTCAATTTTTTTGAAATAATGAAAAATAATTAATTTTATTTCAAAAACTACTTAACATATAATTTGTTTATTTGGAAAAATTATATTTTTAATTTCTTTTAATGTTTAATGTGATTAAAGTTTTATAAAATAATCCAATTTAGGTCTTTGAAAAAAAATTCACATTGAAAATTTTTATTAAAAAATAGAAAACTTTAGATCATTTTTTTAAAAACCCGCTGTGTCGTCACAAATGTGTGATTAATTTTAAATTAATTTCTTCCACATATATGATTATAATTTAGAATAATGGACTATATATTTTTAATATTTATAATTTTTAAAATTTTAATATGTTCTACTAATTTTTTTACCAAATATATTAGTGAATGAAAGTAAAATTAGTAACAATGATCAATGTAAAATTAATCTTAACAGGGAATAAACCTTAATATTAAGGGATTAAATGACCTATAAACTATTCCAACGCCCATTTCATATAAACTATTCATCCATTAACCTTCAATTATTGAGTTTAGATTGTTTTGGATGAATTTTTATTGGCAGAAAACGTGGGTACAACAAACATGTTTTCAAAAATACCATGTGAGTCCCTACTCTCCCCTATAAAAGGCCACCACCTATCCCACTTCATCACACCTATAAAACCATTTAGGTTATTAAATTATCGTCCTAATAAAATCCCAAAAGAAAACCTACATTCCTCCATGAATCCTATATTTGGGAATAAATCAATCCAAGGAGTCCCTTTGGTTAAAACCAAAAGAAGTTACCTAAAGAATAGGTAACATCCTCCCTCAAGATCCTTTATTTTATTTTCATTCTCCACCCTCTCCACTCTCTCCACTCTCCACATTCCATGATTATAAAACAATTGTTTTAAATATACAAATATGTTGTTATGATATGTTTTAGACCAAAACTTACACAGAATTCCATATAGTGGGTAACAAACAAACTTTTTATGTGTATGTCAAACTGTCGCCTCATGAAATGATGATCGTTTATTATTTCTTTACAACTTATCATGGTGGGAATTATGAGAGAGAAAATGTTTCTATATATTATATATGATACTTATTATGTATTTAATTTTATGAAATTATTTTACAACACATATATTTATACTTTCTAGTTTTTGTAAATATGATAATTTCGTCTGAGGAAGTGTGGAATACTACCCCCTCAAAGTGATGCGATTCATTCACACACTACATGGAATGTATTAAGGATGTGTTTATTGAAATTATATGATATATATAAAATAATAATTCTAATTTAATGTTATTATATAAATATATAAATATATTCCATTTTATTTCTTTCTTTCAATACGGTAGTAAAACGGAAACACCGTTCATGCGTACGTACTACCTACCATCTCCATGAATGGTGTATTTAATTTCATACTTCTATAATATATAGATTATTCTAATAAATATATAACATATATATGTGATATTTATTTGTGGTATATATTCTGGAAATCACGATATATGTATAAGGGACAATAGCATAACAAATTACTACACATGTGAAAAACCAAGAGAATATTACCCGAAGCATAACCTTAACAAGAAATTCTTAATGAACAGGTAATTTGAAGTCATAATAAAACCATATATGGTATTATATACAAGAAAAGTTTTATTTTTTATCTTTACAATTAACTTATATTTATTATATAGGTTGTTTGAATGAGTACGATGAGGGTCAATACACAAGGTAATGGAATTTCATCTCATTTTTTATTTCTGTGAGATATATGATTTATTCACCACCCATTCCTTTTGTGTGGGTTTTATAATGACCATTATTTAATTATATGATTATTATAATTGTATTTATAGGTATTTACCTCTCCATTTTATGGTCTTTATTTCATGGGGTTTATGTTCCGAAAGTTACCAAATAGGTAAAATAATTTTGTTACAAATTTTCTTCTTTGAGAAACATGCCAAGTTATGAACCTATATTTTTCTATAAGGTGTATATAATTTCTTAAAATTGTTATATAATGAATATAATTATTTTAATGATATTTTATGAATCATGTTATTTTATTTTCATAAACGGTAAGTATTCTCTCAATTTACCAAGTGGGAAGAGTTTATTGAAACAATCTCATTACTTTTCGAGATTGTTTATGATTATGCCTCTTTTAATGAAATATTATGATCCATATGTCAAGAAAACTCATGAATTTTATTATCCTATAGTTATTTAATATATATTCATGTATTTTTACCATTTTTTCATTATTTGGTACATAATATAGTTAATAAATTTCGTTTAAGAAAGCCCAACTTTACCCTCTCTTCGGTTAGAAATATATGATCCTACAAACCATGTCTTTCAAAAATAAAATTTTCCAAAAATATTCTTATATTCTTCTATAATAATAAAACTAAATTCCTACCTATGTTTACCTTAAAGGGGTTTTTTAATAAATGAAACTTCTTGTACTTTTTTGGTCAACAGAATTTTCTAAAAATATTATATTGAAGAAAGAATATTTGACATGTACGGATGTACCCATAGTCATGACCGTCATTCCCTTGATGGTTTATTTACAATATTATAGAGTTATCTTTTATTGAAAATTTTTTCTTAATATTATATAAATTCTTTTTTTAAAGTGGTTTTCAATAAAAAAGATATCCCAAATGTTTTTATGTTTAAAAAGTGTTTTAAATTATTTTCAAAGCTTCTATTATATGTTTTCAAAAGTTTTTTTCATAGGAAATGATTTTAATTATTTAAAATATTTTGAATATGTTTTAAATATATTTTTAAATAAAATTATTTTAAAAAATTTTTCAAGCTACTTTTATAAGTTTTCATGGAAAAATGGTTTTAAAATGTTTTCCAGATTATGTTATAAATTTTCAAGAAAAATGGTTTTCAAAATGTCTTCAAGATTATTTTATATGTTTTCATGAAAAATGTTTTTCAATTTGTTTTCATGATTTATTTATATGATTCATGTTTATCTTTAAGAAAATGGGTTTTCTAATGGGTTTATGTTTTAAAGATATTGTTTTTCAAATAAGAAAGCTTATTTTCCTAAAGAATGTTTTTTAAAAGATATTTCAAAATTATATCCATCTAAGATAAAAACTATTCATGTTACTCATAGCATTCAAGGAAATGATCCAAATGTTTTGTTCATATTCTTTCTCTGAATAGTTTATGTTTTGATGGAATGATTTTTATGGAACCATTTCCTCTTCTATGGGTTTTATTCTTGTGAAGGCCACATCTTTTTATGTGTTAGGATTTGATGATATGATTATGAAACATGCCTTTTCCATAGGTTAAGATACAATTACATGTTTATGACAACCATTTCATTTCATTGGATTACTATTTGATGATTATAAAACCAACACCTTTTTATGGTTCATGATATGAGGAAAGTTTTATTATCCTATGGAACATGTATGAATGATTTTATTATGGGATGGGTATGAACTATATCTCCGTACAATGCATTGGATATAGATTTATATCTCATGAGATAATTAAGGGAATAAATTACTTGGGCATGATCCACTATAGGAATATGTGGAAACCCAATCCCATACAAGAAAAGAAATACAACTGAGGATGTAGGTGTGTCCTACTAAGTAGGTGTAGTCACCATGAAGATGGAAGATAGGGAAACCTGATCCACTATGGGAAGATGGGAAAAAATGTTCCCTTACAAGAAAAGGAATATTACAGGGGATGGTGGTGTGTCCCACCCAATAGGTTCTATTCTAATGAAGTTAATTGATACATTCTAGCAACTTTTTCTTTACTTATAGGGAAATAAATCACATGTTTATGTATACCACAATATCACGTCTTATTACTAAGTTATGATTCCATGTATTATGTTCTTTATTTTATTTTGATTCATGTCTTTTGAACTACCAATAATTTTTTAGTTATTCATGTTTATGATATTTGATTTGGAGGGTAGATCTTCTGATTCTATGATCATGTTATCATACCCCTATGATCATGTTTATGCATACATTCATCCCTTGTTAACCTTTACTGAGAATTTGAGATCCCCCTTTTTATGTTTCCTTCACCAGGTTACAATGATATGTATTACGAATGATGTGTCAAATAAGGGTTATAGTAATGAAGAACCAAGTGGGAGACATTTTAGCTCACTTATATACCAGTTTTTATGTTTCCATGTTTCCAAAGGGACAAACTAACTCAGTTTTGGGAGTATCTTTGTATAATTCCTTATGTATTCCTCAATAGTGATGTAATGTCCACGTACATTAAGACTGGGTTGGTATACGGTGTACTTGGAATTAATTATATTAATGTATTGAATTTATTTTATATTGAATGCACACAAATTATTATTTAAAATAGAATACCAATTAAACAGAAGCTCAGATCCAAAATATGAGGTTTAATTTGACTCTGAAACATGGTGTTTACCCTAAGTGTGACATAAAATGGGTCAGCATGGGGTGTTCATACTCCTCTCTCATTGATGGTACATTTGGTGGAATAATTAATTAATTATTTAGTTAGTTTTTTCATTTTTTTCAATAGATAATTTTACAATAATACTTAAAGGGTGAATTCTCTACGGTTAGCCACATAAAATCTATGAAAAATCCAAATCTCTTCCTCCCTCCTCCATTGGGGAATCTCTTCAAACAATGATAAAACGACAAATCAGACCAGATTAGGATATAATGAAATCAATGGATTCCCTCGACTTATTTCAAATGTTTTCCTTATTAATGAACGATCCATAAATAGAGGTAGGACTCTTCAATTGGTGATTAAATCCCCTTTGACTGTATTTTTTTAGCAGATCCATCATTGTTCTTAGATCTGCACCAATTTTTGGACAATTTCATGCACAGGGTATAAAAAAATATTTTATTTTCAATAATAATATATCCTTGGATAACCATTCATGATTTTTGTCATAGAATTCATGGAAAATGGTTTTTAAACCTTTTATTTTGGTTCGTTTTCCCTTTGTTTCTTGACATTTATAAACTGTTGGACCCTAAGGTCTCAGTTTGATAATTTTTAATTGGTACTCATCCTGATTAGACCCCATATTCATTGTGATTTCATGAACATGGAATGGATCAATGAATGGAGAAATGATATTGGATTTTTTTTTCAGGCATGGGTGTTTGTTTTCATGATTAAGGATCAAGAAATCAGACGTAGAGGCATCGGTAGAATGAAAAACAAACAACATAACTCTCATGAACCACAAGAGACAATTTCTAGTGAGCGATGAACATGAATTCTGGTTTATGACTAGATACACTCATCCGAGACTAATTTGAGGTGTGATATATGGTGAAATGGACTTATTAATGGAACGAAGGCCAGATATGAGATTCTAGAAAAACCAGACTACAGGCATTATTCAAGGATGAACACATGGTGTATATCCCCCTTAGTGACCAAATATAGGGTTTTGGAAATATTAAGGAATAAACGGTGCGTAAGCACTTCAACATGCTGTATACCCATTCCACGATTGGAAAAACCATGTTATGTATCACACTGCTGGGAACCCGTGTGGAGATATTTGGCTAGGAACATGATTGTGTACCCAAGTATCGAGACATGAAAAACAGGATATGGATAGGTTCTAGTCAGCCTAGAAACACTATGTAGTCTACCTAAATGGAATGTAATACAACATGGAACTCATCTGTGTGCCCGCTAGGGACATGGCCAGGTTGTGGAACGGGAACACACATCTTATGGGTCCCCTCACAAGTCATGTTATCCTTGAACTCTTTTAAGGAAGTTTCCATTATTTTTATCTCTTTTTTTTGAACTCAATGTTTTTCTTGAGATTATCTTATCTTGAGATATTTTCCATGTAGAAATTGATAGTTCCATCAGTTGAGAATTTTGATATATAATGTGAGATTTTCTAAGAACGACGCTTCATTTAGCGATGGTCGATGAGGGTAGTGATCAGGAAGGATCACCAGAGGTTTCTTATGAGAAGACCCCCATAGAGGATATGGTGAAGGTCCTTAATGATCATAGTGGAACCCCCTATCACACTAGGAAATTATTCATCCACCTATAGAGTGTAACCCCCCATAATCTTTGGCATAGGTCCTCTAACTACCTAGTGGAACCCCCTACTAGTATAGGGTGTGAGTCCTCGTGACACTAGAGTAGAACCTATCATATACATGGGAATGTGTCATCTATATATACTTATAGATTTTAATACCCATAAGCACTAGTGTGTGGGTATTCTACTATGATTTTGTTCCCCTTGACTATACAACACATAGAAGAGGCGTGGTTAGAATTGGATAATTACTTCATGGAAGATTCCTAAGATGACGATCATTGTTGATGGACTTTGGGAATAGTTGGGTAATCTTCTTGTTGGGATGAGCTATGATATGATGATCCTCTTAATCTCCCCTTTGGGATTCTTTGACTGAGAACATATATATATATTCTTCTGTATCCATTCCTTGGATTTGGTTACTCTCCTTCCAGGAGAGACGGATATGCGTAGGGTATGCCATGTGCTTTCTATGTTTAGCTTCTTATGGTTGTATGAGTCTACTCTCCTACTATAGGTGTAGAATAATTCAAGTTTATATCATAAAATCACCATGTAAAGCCCCCTATGTTTTTAATATCTTACTTTCACTCTTTATTGGGATGAGTTTTTCTCTTTGACTACATCATGAATCTACTATCATTATTTCCTTTTGTATCTCTTACCACTCCCCATAAATATTTTAGGATTCCTAGTAGGTATATATATACTCACCCCTACATGGGACCAAACATGTAATGTATTATGATTGAAATGGATAGGTTTATTGTGACTTCATAGGAGCTTAGTGATACTGGGTTCTTGGACTGCGTACAGTGGTTGTAGCTTGGGATTCATGAGATGGGCTCTCTTTATGTTGTTAACTTTTCTGGTTTTTTCAGGTCAGAATATATTTCTAGTTGGGTGTGTATTTATCCCTTTTATATTTTGTTTTTACTACTGTAATTTTTATTGTCTAGAGGTTCATGCATTCTTGGATTAATATATAGTAGTGTTTCATCTTTTACTCTTTCCCTCTTCATTTTTTCATCGAGATGGTTGTGTGTGTGTGTAAAAGTACTTAATAAATGGCCTTCCCATGTTATTTATACCTTCAGAACTAGTATCAACCCCATGACCTATGATGGTGAGCTTGGGGGTAGTTGTGGACTAAGCCTCGACTTGGGTTGGGTCATGACAGTTTAGTATCAATGAAAGTTCATTCATTGGGATATTGTTCGGATGTGTCCCCTTAAGAGTATTTGGTAATAGTGTCAAGGTTTCTTGAGTGCAGATCTCATGATTGGGAGTTCAATGATGGTGTAGTTTTTTAGTGTATCAATTCACAAAGAACATGAATACCTTCTTGTAAACTCGTAATAATGAAACATTTGTTTTAGGGTTTAATGGTGAATGAATCATATAAGATTGTGTATTTGACTATATTTCTTGATTCATATCCCCATTTTGTTATGTATATATATGTGGTCATCTCACCCATGATATATCATGATAAATCTTAGGATGCCTCTAGGATGACCATCAACTAGGATACTAGCTCCAGATCATGATGATGACCCAATTAGCGATGAGGACGTAGTTCAGGTTCCATCATGTGAACCCTTTCTCTAGGTTGTTAGGTAGAAGCACCTACCCCTCTGGAGTATCATAACATCCTAGCAGAGCAGGATAAAGATGCATGTTGTCTAAGAACACTCCAAGAGTTCCATCATCAGAGGTCACTGAGGTTCCACGGTGAGCCATATCCTCAATAAGTAGAGGATTGGATGGAGTCGATGGTCTGTATCATTAGGATTTTTGAGACCCATTAGTCTAGGTGGTTTCATTGGTAGATATCCTCTTACATGGATAATTTTGGTGTTGGTGGATGCTTATTACCTAGATGCATGATGAGTGGACACTCTCATATACTAAGTTCCAATATTTGTTCCATGTGGAGTACTAGCCCTCTTGTTTCTGATCACTCAAGATCCAAGAGATTATAAAGCTACATAAGGGAGGGATGATGGAGGATAAGTACTTAGAAATGTTTATAGACCTTACATAGTGCTCCCTTGATATGATATATGATGACTACTCCCGAGCACAAAAGTTTGAACAAGGAATCCATAGAGAGATCTGTGCCAGTGTGGTTACCTTGTGTATCCCCACCTATTTCAGGGTACCAGAATGTGAACTATTGATAGATAAACATAAGTACGAGTGATTCCAGACAACTAGATTTGGCAGTGGGAACTATAGGGTAGAGTCTTTTATAGAAGCCAAAAGACACCCGACACCAGGATCTCTACATAGGAGACCTCCACATGATCAGATTCAAGCATGTGGTTAGAGGAAATGCAGGGGACCAGGGAAGACCATATAGGGGAAGTTATTCACTTGTGATGGGTGAGGTCACATGGTGTGAGACTTCCCAACCAAACGTGATGAGTAACATAGACATTTTGGTGTTGGTTCTTCACAACAGAGGTAGTGCCGTGATTAGGAATATACCAGGTTAGGATAGGGTGTTCCCTAGGGAGGAGGATATAGAAAAAGTTAAGGAGGATCTATGGATAGTGGATGAAGTTATTAGATCCTTATAATATCACCCCATGTAGCCCATGGCAGGATCATGGAGCAGGAAACATGGTCCATGGATAGCTATAGACTTTGGAGGTTTATGAACCCACAACGCACGAGATGATTAGAGGTTTGATATTTTTTTTCTACTCTTTCTTTATTATCAGTAGACATAGGTAGCAGTCACAAATTGATCTTTATACCCCTGGTGCATGATATGGAGCTCCCTATTGAGGTGTTATCCCAATAGCTTCATCTTGTGATTCCTACATGGAAGACTTATTCTCTATATTTCATCTGTTGTCAATGTGAGCTATATCTTAGGGGAGAGACATTCATGTTGGACCTTTTGGTAGTCATGATGGAACACTATTATGTCATCTTGGGTATGGATTGGTTATCCATACTCTGAGTCTAGATCAATTTTCATTATATACAAGTCATATGCCTACGCACTGATGAGATAAGATTATCATTTTCTGGTGAGAGAGATCTCATGGTAGGGAAAGAGTGTTCCAAAAGTAGGAGGATGCATCCCATCACCCATTAGTTAGCAAGTGTATCCCTTGGTTCAATATGATCTTATGGAATATGGATTTCTTTAGTTGTGGAGGATTATATGAATGTATTCCATGAGGACATTCCTAGACAACCTCCAAGGTGAGAGATGGAGTTTTTCATTGACTTGCAGCCTAGAACCGCTCTAGTATCTTATATTTCATATTTGATTGACCCTTCCAAGATCCAGGATATGAAGTTATAGTTAGAGGAACTTAATTAGAAATGTGTCATCTAATCCATTATGTGTCCCTAGGAATCTCTAGTGTTGTACATCAAAGAGGCTTATTGGAGCTTATGAATTTGTGTGAATTATCATTGCTTAATCTAGGCCGTGATAATGAAAACTACCCTTGATGAGAATTGATGACCTCTCTGACTAGTTATAAAGCATGAGATGGTTCTTAAAGATCAATATTAGGTCCGACTACCACCATTTGAGGGTTTGTGAGGCTGAAATTCCAAAGATGTCATTATAATATTTCTATAGACACTCTGGGTTCCTAGGGATGCCCTTTGTTTTGAAAAATTTCCCATCCATGTTTATATCTTTGATGAACAATATTTTCCAACAGTACATGGACCATTTTTTTTGTCTTCATCAATGACATACTCATCTACTCTACATCATAGGAGGATCATGTAGAGAAATACATTATTGTCCATGATTTTATTTGGGAGAACCATATTTACAGAAAGATATTAAAGATCTAGTTTTTGAATCATGAAGTTCACTTTTTGGGGAATGTTATTTCTGATAATGGTTTAGTCATGGATCCAAAAAATATTGACATAGTGCTTTCTTGTGATCCACCCAAGAGCAAGTAAGAGGTGTGGGTATTTTTTATCTTTGTGGGGTACTTTATAGTTTTATGGTTGACTTTTCCAGATTTGAAGCCCATTTGACCACCCGGATGCAGAAAGGCCAACCGTTTACTTGGTCTAAGTAGTTTTAGAGGGAATTTAATGAGTTGAGGCTCTGGATAATGAGTTCTCTATTATTGAGACTACTAGAGGAAGTCATGGAGTTGGTAGTATATTGTGATGTCCCATAAGGCGGGTTTGGTTTCATGTTGATGCAATGGTGGGCAGTTCTCACATATGGGTTAAGGAAGTTAAGACCCCATTAGAAAAACTACCCAAATCAGGACCTAGAGATGGAAATGATACTCTTATCCATGAGGATGTGGAGCCACTACCTTTAAGGAGAGCACTTTGTGGTCTAATCAGACCATTAGAGTCTTAGTTATGTTTTCACACAAAGAGACATGAACCTGAAAAATTGATGTTGTTTGGGGTTCCTATGGGAGTATGACATATAGATAGTATATACTCCATGTATGGGAAACATTTTAACATATTCTATTTGTAGGGAGTCCCTGAATTTCTTGGTGTATGAGTATTTAGAGTAGTTGGCCTCCTTAGAGATGACCTTGGTAGAGCAGGAGGGTACAACTTTTTAGTAGTCAATGGTGTTAACTACTTCACTTCTTAAGTGTGTGAGAGATTCCCAATTCAGAGACATCAACTTTGAGGCCCTACATGATCAAATACCCACAAGAGAATCACAAGATATATATTTTGATGGGGGGAATCATACCATATTTTTTCATGGATATATGGTTGTTCCAGTCATGTTGTGAGAGGAGGTGATGTGAGAGATCCACACTTCTCCCCTAGATGTAAATTTCATTGTTGAGAAAATGTATGGAGACCTCTAGTGGATGTTTTGGCGGTACAACATGAGACAAAGTATAGTTGTGCTCATCTCTTAAGGCCTCACTTTTTAGCTGGTGAAGGATGAATACCATGTTCTAGAAGGTGTTTTTTAGCCCATTGGGATCCTGATGTTGAAATAGGATGACATATCCTTGGACTATGTCATAGGTAATTTGCACATATTAAAGGGACATGATGCCATATGGGTTATAGTTGACCTACTGACAAATTTGGAACACTTACTTACTATCAGGGAGTAGTGTTCAGTTGAGAGTGTGAGGAAGTTTTATGTATAAGATATCATTTTCCTTCATGGGATACCCCCAATGATTGTATATGATCGTGACACATAGTTAACATCATGAATGTGAAGAGTCCTATAAGTTAAATTTGATACATTAATGAGGATGAGTTAATACTTTCACCCCAAGAATGATAGGGAAAATGAGTTCACCATCCAAGTGTTGGAGGATATTATAAGGGATTTCATGTTAGAATTCAATTGGAGATGGGAGGATTACATTCCCTTAGTTAAGATTATGTAAAAAATACCTACCACTATACCATCGACATAGAATCTTTTGATGTCCTATACGAGAGACCCTACATGTCACCCTTTTGCTACACAGAGATCTGTGAGACATCTCTTGTGGGCCTATATATAATGCACATGATGATGGAGAAATTCCTGACCATCTATGAATGGATGAGGACATCCTAGAGTTGACATAAATCTCATGCATATCAATGTCGTAGGCCCATGGAGTTCAAGCAGGGAGACCTTATTTTCTTAAGAGGCTCCCCATGATGAGGATTATAGATATTTTTTCAGGGAGGAAAGATATCCCTCAGGTTCATTGGTATATTTTAGATCATGCAAAGGGTTGTAGAGGTGTCTTACTACCTCTCCCTACATACACATATTGACCAGGTTCATGATATCATCCACATTTTACAATTAAGGAGATGCATGCATGAACCTATGCACGTCATCGACTTAGTTGATTTGTACATTAAGGGTGGATCCACCTTTACGGAGCACTCGATGCCGATTGAGGTTCGGTAGGAGAGGACCTCGTGTGAACATACCATCCCTTTGGTTCACATGATGTGGAAATACAGAAACATGCTGGAAAGTTCTTAGGAGTGGGAGAGACAAATGAGTGATTAGTATCCCAAGTAGTTTATTTAGTTTTTACATTTTGGGGATGAAAATATTGAATGGGGTAATGATGTAGAGACCCGATATTGACCTTTCAAGACTTTAAAATATTTCTCTATATATTTATAGAGATAGGAACTAAGGCATCTTGTGATTCCGAGGCTCGGCGTGGGAAAAATTAATATTATAAAAATATTAGATATATTTTATATTCTACACACACATAGTCTTAAATAAAATGGTATAAATATTAAAAGGATTATCCGATTATAAATCTTAGGTCATATGTGAGTCCAGAATAAGGTGATTACCCTAGGCACAACATAAAATGGGTCATTATGGGGCATTCATACTCCTCGCTCATTGGCAGTATGTTTAGTGGAATAATTATTTAATTAATTAATTTTTTTTCGTTTCTGACATAATGGAAAATTCAATAATAATACTAAAAGGGTTAATTCATTATGGTTATCCACATAAACCTTGGGTTAAATCCATATCTCTTCCTCCCTCTTCCATTGCTAAATGTCTTTGGACGGCGATGAAACGCTGAATCTGATCATATCAAGATGTAGTGAACATAATAGCTTCACTCGATTGTTTATAGAGGAGTTCTTCACCAATGAACAATCCATAAATTGAGTTTGGACTCATCATTTGGTAATTTATGATAAATAATTTAATTATTGAGTAGATCCATCATTGTTCTTGGATTTGAGAAAATTGTTGGACAACTGCATGCTCTTGGGTGCAAAAACATATTTTATTTTCAATTTTTTTCTAAGCATGGATTCCTGTTCTTGATCATTGGAAAATAACTCTTGGAAAATAATGTTTAAAACTTTTATTTTTGTTCTTTTCACCCTGTTTTCTTCACATTCTTCACTGTTGGACCCTGAGGTCAAAGTTTGACAATTTAAAGGTGGAACCGAGCCTGATCGGAGCCCTGGATTTGTAGCGGTTTATCAAACAAGGAGTGGATTTATGATTGGAGCATAGGTCTGGGGTTGTTTTAAGGCATGAGTTTTTTTTGTAATTAAAGGTCAAGAAAAAGAATGTAGAAGCATTGGTGGCATGCATAATGAATGAAAAACCTCTCATAGACCACTAGAGCGGATTTCCAAAAAGATAAGACCAAAATGTGTGATTGATGGACATATTTTCTCATCATACACGGATTTGAGGTGTGATATATGGTAAAATGGACTGATTTAAGGTGAAAGGACTGGATCTGAGATTCTAGATAAAACACGACTATATGGCGTGTAGTCCCCTTAGTGAAAATGGTTCGAGTTTTGGAAAACTTATGGACAACCCGACATGTGAGTGCTTCTTCATGCCATGTACCCTATCCTCTGTTGGACAACCCATGTGTTGGATCACATGGGTGGACACACCTATTGAAGTACATGGCTAGGTACACATTCGTGTACCTGAGTATACGTACAAGGGGTTCAACACACAAAAACGAGGTTTGGTACATGGACACGGTGAGAAGGTCAAGGTCCAGTCCTGGTTAGCCTAGAAACACAATGTTATCCACCTACACATTGTGTACTACTACATGGGATGGATCTATGTGTTGTCCATGGACATGACCTAGCTGTAGAGTAGGACAACATATTGTGTGGGTCCCATCACATGAGGTATACCCATTGACCACTTTTGAGGAAACATCAACCATCCATATCTCCTTCAGTTGAACTCTTATTTTGTCCCATGAGTATCCTGTCCTGAGTGTTTTTACACATAGAATGTGATGCTTCTATCACTATATATTTTTTACATATTATGTGAAATGTTACAAGCATGATACTTGAATATGTGATGCTCGACGGTGGTAGTGATCAAGAGGGATCAATAGAGGCTTCTTCTGAGTGGAACCCCATATCGGACAAGGCATAGGTCCTTAGTGATCAAAGTGGAACCCCCTATCACACCAAGGTACAGGTACTCGACCAATATAGTGGAATCCCCCATCAGTTTTGGTGTGGAACTTCTATCTACCAAGTGGAACCCCCTATTAGCATAGGGTGCAAGTCCTCATGACACTAGAGTGGGAACACCCATAGGCATGAGTGTGGGTCCTCTACAAATACTAATGCAGTGGAACCCCTATGACATAATAGGTAACAAGTCCTCTACCTCGAGTTTGTGCCCACTTGACTATGAGGGACAATGACTTAGCAAGGTCAGACTTGGATGCTTACTTCTAGGAAGATATGTGAGATGTTCGGAATCATTGATAGTGTTTTTTAACTATTGTATACCTTTCTTCTTGGGATCAGATATGATATGGATAACCCCTTAATATCTTCTTTGGGATTATTTAAATAAGCATATATTTGTATATTCTTCTATATCCACACCATAGATTTGGTTACTCATGTTCTAGGAGATGTAGAGATATGTGGGTTATGCAATGAGATTCCAGTGTTTAGATTATTATGGATAGATGATTATACTTTTATAATATAGGTGGTGAAGACACGACTTGTAGTTCATCTACTCACCATGTTGATCCCTTTGTGTTTGGACAAGATTACATTCAATCTTTTCTAGGTTGAGATGTTATCTCTAACTCAATCTTGCATCTACTATATATATTTCCTTTTGTATCTATTACTAATCCATCATTATCTTTCATGGTGTCCTAATGGGTATGTATATACTCATCCATGCACGGAATTTTCCATCATGTGTTGCGTCTTATGAAGATGACAAAAAGTTCGACCATGACTTCAGAGGAGCTTAGGGATTCTGGGAGCTTAGACCACATATGGTGGTCCTAACTTGGTATTTAAGAGATAGTCTCTCTTTTAAATATTTAATTTTCCAGTTTTGTTAGGTTGGGAAATATTTTTATTTAGGCATATATTTTTTCCCTTTATGTTTAGTTTCTATACTATACTTTGTACTGTCTAGAGGTTCACACATGATTGATTTACTTTATAAAATTATTGCATATTTTTCTATTTCCCTATGAACTATTACATCAGTATGGCTATGTGTGAGTATAAATTAATTTCGAAAAGGTCTCTCTAAGTTATTTATGCCTTCCTCATTGTTCACCACCCCTGAGAAAATGGAGGTGGGCTTGGGGTTGTTGTGGATCGATCCCTAGCTTCAGTCTGGGTGTGACAATAATTCTCATGATTTTGATAATAAAGAAAGATATAATTTAAATGAAACCTTAAAAACCGTGGATATAAGAATATGATTATTCCATTATCCTAGAAATGTGAAAGGAAACATGGAGGAAATTTTCTTAAGGGTACTAGAAGATTTTTTATCTGTGGAAAGAAATTTCATAAAGTGGATGAATGTTGAAGTGATGGGATAAAGTTAGCTAATGATGTGAATGGATAAAAAGCTCTACAAAATTAACCACCCACACTAGAGTGTTTCAAAGTAATGATTATGTCAATTATTTTAATCAATGAATAGATCTAAAGTTAAATGTTGATGATCGATGTCAGAAACCTCTTAAGCCTAGAGAAAATGTGAAATATCATGTGATCACTATTTCTTACGAGGGGTATGATAACAAAGGGGTAAGATATAAACTTACCATCCACTCTAGAACTCGTAATGTATTATTTTACTATGGATATACCCACTTTTAATATGTGATGAATTTTCTTTGTGTATCAAAATTACACCACAACAATTAGATGTTTAATTAACTGTGAAAACAATCTAATAGTATGATCTTCACATCTCAATTATATGGTTATTCACTAGATTATGTTTTGAGGAATGTGATTATAGAAAATCGTTCTATTCCCCCTATGGTAGAATTTGATGTTATCGTAAACATGGATTGAATTTCACTACCAAAATTTTACTTCTATTTCCATTAAAGGGAAGTCAAATTTCATATTGTAAACAAACTTATGATCTTATATTAGGGAAAAATAAATATAAACATCCAATTAAAATTGAATCTATGGTATGAGTATTAATTAATATTCCAAAAGGGTGTTTATCTTAGATGGTTGGGAAAAAACTCAACATCAAAGTTATGCATAATGTGCGGGAGTTTGTTGATGTTTTTAGGAAATATCTTCGTAGTCTTCGAATAGTGGAATTGAGTTATCAATAGAACTCATACATGGTGCCACACCTATGTAAAATAATCCATATATAATGGACCTGAATGAGTGACATGAATTAAATAAACAACTCTTGGATAATCATTAAAAATATTTATTAGGTTAAATATATCACCTTGAGTGCACATGTAATTTTTTTCAAGAAGAAATATATATCTATCGGAATCTACATAGATTATTGGGAACAAAAAAGGCCACAATCAAGAACAAGTAACCCTTACTCCATATTGATTAATTTTTTTGATCTACTTTGATGATCTCAATACTATTCCAAGATTGAACTTCATTATGTATATCATAAATTGGGATTCAATAAAGAGGATATACATAATATAGTATTTCATACAAGATATAGAAAAAATTAATATATTGTTATTTCATTTGATATTAACAATTACCCCACTATCTTTATATATTTAATTAATAGAGTCTTTAGAGATTACCTTGATCAATTTGTGGTGGTCCTTATAGGTGATATTATTATATATTTAATTCTCAAGGAAGATCATGATGATTAATTTAGAATTGTTGCAAATACTCTGTGGAAGGAGAAATTGTATGAAAAATTTACCAAGTGTGACATATGGATAGAAAAAGGATTCATTTTTTGGGTTATATAACATCAAGAGAGGGTATATCTTTCGATATATTAAAGGAAAAAGTTATTGAACATTGAACCCAACCAAACACTCTGACTGAGATCCAAATTTTTATTGGTTTCGATCGGTATTATCAATGGTTTGTGGAAAATTTATCATAGATAAATAATAAACACACCATGTTAATTCAAAAGGGATACCATTTTCGTTGGTTAAATGAATGTGAATTAAATTTCAAGGAACTGAAGAGAAAATTAGTCAATGAACATGTGCTTACATTATCCTACAGTAGAGAAAATTTTATAATTTATAATAATGAATCAAAAAAGGGATTGGGATGTGCCCTCATGCCTAATGATATAGTTATAGCATATGCATCATAATAATTGAAGGTTCATGAGAAACATTACCCAAATCAAAATTTAGAGTAAACTGTGACAATTTTTTCATTATAATTATGGGGACATTATCATTATGGGGAAATAATTGATATATATATATATATAATGATAATAAATATTTAAAGTATATATTAACATAGAAGAATTTGAATATATCATGGAGAATATGGTTAGAACTGATTAAATATTACGACTACTTAATATATTTCCCATGGGAAAGTGAACAAGGTGGCTGGTACTTTGATTCTGAAAGATCATGCTATCTTCTGTATTATGAGGATAAAAAAAGATCCACTATTTAAATTTTTTAAAATAATTGATCTAATAATATTTAAGGAATGAGATAAATATTATCATTCTCAAATTAGTTTCCAACCATTTATACAAGTGGAGATTAAATAATCCTAAAAGGATGGCGTATAACTATAGATGATAGTGAGAAATGTTACTGAGTTTGACCTTGATTATGATGGAATAATAAGGTCCAAGAACCATGTATGGGTTTCTTAGATACTTGATTTAAAGAAGAAGATATTTTATGAGGAATATAGTTAAACATTCTCTATTCATCTTGGTAGTAAAAATATGTATAATGTTATGAAAGATTATTTTTGGAGGGATGGCATGAAGAGGGATATTTGAGAATTTATTTCTTAGTGCTTAGTATGTTAGCAGGTTAAGGCTAAGAGACAAAATTCAAAGGTAATTTTATGACCATTATGCATACTAGAATATAAATGGGAATACATCACCATGTATATTGTTGTCAGATTCACCAAAACAACTAAAGTCCATAGTGATATTTAATATGTATTCGGTCTCCATATAATGTAACAAAACAACAGTTTTATCAGATAAGATTTATCTCTTTACCATCTTTCAAATATATACCTTAATGGACATGTATGGTTTCTTGTTCTACTAAATTCTATTATATCTAATTAGTATTAGAGGTTTACCTTGAAGGTCTAGTGAATTCTTTAGTGTGCTCCAGATATGTAGTTTAGTTTCAACACTACTTATCATCCTAGAAAAGATGGATAATCTAGGAGAACCATTAAAAACCTAGAGGATATGTTGTGAACTTGTTATATGGAATTCAATGTTGGTTTTAATCATCACCTTCCCCAAGTCGAGTTTTCTTATAGTAATAGATTTCACTCAATCATTCAGATGTCTCCTTCTGAATCCCTCTACAGAAATAAGTGTAGAAATACAATGTTTTGCATAAAGTTAGCGATAAATATATATTAGGACTTTTTCTAGATGAATAAATTATAGATATTTTTAGATCTATTAAAAAACTCATAAGAATAACATAAAGTAAAAAAAAGTTATACTGAAAATCATCGAGGAGATCTGGAGTTTGAAGTTAGTGATATGGTGTTTGTATGGATTTCTCTATGGAAGAAGGCTATGAGATTCAAGAAGAAAGGAAATTTGAGATCGATGTATATTGGGGCCCTTCGTGAATATTGATTTAGTGGAAAAAGTATCTTATCTATTGGAACTTCCACCAAACCTCTCTCAAGTTCATGGTGTGCTCCATATATCTATCTAGAGGAAGTACATACCCAACCCTTCACATGTACTGAAAATAGAGGTTGTACCATTGGGATAATATATCTCTTATGAGTAAAACCATATGAGATTATAGATCATAGATATAATGTTCAATGAAACAATACCACTCACTTGGTAAATGTTTTTTAGTGAAACAACTAATTTAAGGAAGCTACATGGGAACATGAGGATATGATAAGGTAGAAGTATCCTCGTATGATGGAGAAAATGGAGGTCACAACCTTATTCATAAAGACTATATTGTATTTTACACAAATGAACTTTTACCTCAACATACTAAGTTGAATTTTCCAAAAATCATACTGACAATGAATACAACATCATCTCGATAATTCACCTTGCTGATCCCTTGAAATCATATCCAAAGACTCACACCTCTATTTATTATAAAATACAATCAAGATCTCAGCTAGTGGCATGTCACAATAAAAATAATCACCAAATAACATGGTAAAAAAATTAACACCCACTCACACCAAATAGGATCACTGAGATCACACTCGTATCTATAAGGACTATATCATTCAAATAAAACAAGTCATATTTATGGGAGATGTGGGAACTATATGAACCTAGAATAGAGGAAAAATGATTTTCCATAATAATTATATCTATGAAAATTGGTCCCTTAAGGATAGGTATTTGATACCATTACTGCCCTTGATAGATATTCAATGATCTTTCATAATTAAGGTGTCATGCAATAGGCTCTAACCACTAGAAATAAACCCAATCATTACTTGGAATGAAGTTCAAAAATATTTTTCATAATAATTTTCACTACATCATCCCTCACACAATGGTAACATAAATGAACTCCCTTCCTGATACACATGGAAAATTAGGCCCTGTGTCATGCTAAAATAGTTATTCACAACATGTTGAAAACCACAACGTGGAAGGCACCATGTCTTGGTGTCATTCCAATGGAACAAGAAATATTCTTATGGTTGTATTAAATATTTCCAGTATTTTAATCACTCTTTCAATGTTATTACACATATATATCATGGGATTATGTGGAATTTAGTTACACTTGATGATGAATAATTAAAATTATAGGTGGAAGCTCAATGTATTAATAGTAACAATTAGAGTACAATTCAACTCATTACCTACATGAGAGTTTTAAAATGCTTAATAAATTCAAATGATTACTTGATGTATTATTTGGAGTGGACATAAAAATATGGTTTCAAACCATTCTGAGACATATATCACATCAATCATCAACATGCATCGAATCTATCATTAATATAACCACTCCATTTTAAATAAAATAGCTCCCTCGCCACCAATTATACCATTGAAACCATCCCGATCCATTAGCTACTACAACTATAGGGTCACTCAAAACATACCTAGGTATTGAAGAATGAGAATTAATGTAATTGAAAATAGATCAATAAAGTTCACCTTGATTTCCCTCTCTTTAATTTATGTTAGTATCCTTTCATCTTGGATTTAAGTTTCATATTCCCTCTACATTTTTTTCTTCTCCCTCTAGGCCATTCTATATTAATTTAGTTTATATATCCACTTCAATTAAATTTTCCTAAAAACTCTTTTAAGATGTTACTTTTTATTAGAACACCATAAAGAAACCAATAATATAAAATTACAATCTTTAATGATGTTTGTTAAATTTAAGACATTTTTCTGATATAGTTGTCTATTATAATTATAGTTTATTAATTTGAGGTGATTTATAGAAGGTATTTTTATTTAGAAATCTGAAATATAATATTTAAAAAACACATAATATTAGTTTGAAAAAACTAATCTTTTGAATCAAACATTCCAATTTAATTTTCATTGGGGAAATATTTACATTCATTTATATAAAATGAAAATGTATAAACACTCAATTTTTTAATATCGCTACATGATAGTTTATCACACATTCATTTTCATTCTTAAGATATTTCATTTCTAAATAATTTTTGGACTAAACTCATTTGTCAAATTGAATCTTAATATTTTAAATATTTACATTTATTTATATAAAAATAAAACTTATAATCACTCACTTTTTTGGTATCAATATATAATAGTTTCTCACTATTTAATTTATATTATTTAGACATTTCATTTCTATTTCAATTTCGTGTTTGAAAACATCATTTTCTATTTCATAGAACATTATAAAACTAAAAAAAAATTATTAATGAAAGAATTAGTAAAAAAACATTGAGGTCAATTAATCAAACAAACCACCATAATTTTCACTACCTAATACGTAGAAAAGAAATTCTATTTAGTAAAAATTCAAGTGATTAAAACATAATATCGGGATTAATTTTATGTTTTATATAAGATATCCATTTATGTCTCAATATTTTGGTATTCATCAATGTTTATCACCCTATAATATTTTTTTGATCCCCTCTTGTTTTGTTCCACTAGTTAATTTATCTCACATTGTGTTTCCTATAAAATTAAAATGACAAATGAAATTCATACATCCATATATATAATATTTTTTAAGGACTTAAAATTTATTGTTAAACAAAAATGTAATTCCCAAAAAGAAGCATGAAAATTACTTTTTAAGATTGTGGGTATCTAAAAGTTGATTTTTGATGGTGTGTGTATAAACTGGTGAAAGACCCAGGTATGTAATATGATCAGAAAAACTCATATTGAATTACACATCAAAATAATTTTTAGTTGTCAAAAAATTATTCCATTTATTAAATATCCAACAGAGTTAAATGAATTATTGATTAGGCCTGAGTAATTATATTTAAAGAACAAGTCATGCTTGAGCCTGAAATTTAATATTTAAATGAGTTCGAGTTAAGTATCAATCATTATAGTTTGTGATGAGTTAGAACTTAGGAATTGATGTGTGTTGACTCGAGCTTACATGAATTCAACCCAACTTTAAAAAAATCTTACCATTATCTTCCCTAATAAAAACATATTTTGGGATTTTGAACATACAAAAATTATAATTTCAGAATACATGGGCCTAAATTTATTTTGATATAATTTGTATTTGAAAATAAACTGAGAATTGTATGGGATTGGGAAGAAAACATTTGAATTGTTATATACCCTAATTTTTATTGACTAATTTTTGTTAATGTAGAACTTTAAAAGAGTCAATAGGGGATAAATAGATTATGCTCCGGAATAATTGAGCCTACTCCGACATATGTGGAAAGAGTGTCAAGGTTCCACTACTTGGATACTAAAGTTTATGTTTGATAAAACGTAAAAATTGTGTTCATAACCTTTTTCCCTTATAAAAAAAGTTTTTCTATTCATGTGTTTGAAATTTTATTATAATTTTTAGAGAACATATCATAAGTGATAATTAGTGTAATCATTTTTTGATAAAAAAACATCAAGCACAATCAAACTGTAATGGGATTTATATGTAAATAAAATGTAGGGAAGGGGGAAATCTATAAGAAAAAAAATGATTTCTTGTAATATTTCTTGTATTGGACATCAAAGGGATCAGTAATAAGCTCATTAGGAAAATTTGAAGTCCTTTCATTCCTAGCATGTTTTCTCGAGAAATAATATAATGTAGGCTCCACTAAAATTCCCACCCAACTTATTCCCAAGAAAAAATTGGTTAATCTTATTAACCTATATTCAAAGAAACATATAAACAAGTCACAAATAGCATAATAGTTGTAATGAAAACAATTCACATAGAAATATTTGGGAAATTATATTTCTTTAAAATCACCCTTCTTCCAATTCCTCTTTGGATCGACATCACTCCTAAAATGTATTCATAATAATATGACAAAAATTAAAAAACCTTTAAAATAAAATGAAAAAATATTCTCTAAATAAAATGATGAAAAGTACACTAATGATCAAGGAAAATTAAATGACAAAAACACATTCCAAGGATTCTAAATAATGAGAATTTGCGATTAACTAAATTTAAAGAGTAAACATCTTATTCATTAGAAATTACGAAAACAAGAAAAATTAATTTTAAAACAAACTAATCAGTAACTACAGTGACTGAGGATGAGACCCTTGGGATATCATTTCAAAATAAATCATAATATTACGGTTTATGAAACCAAATAGAAATGAGAAAATAATTCGTACATTCTAAAAAATTAACACACAAGAAAATTTTTATATAAATGCACACTAATAAAGGAAAATATTCACACCAAAAAGAGTTAAAATATTTCAAACAAGAATGAATAATATCATAAAAAAAATTACAACGAGTGAGAGAAAAATTATACCATTAGTAACTAAATATTTTTTTTTTCAACTCATGTTTCTTGTCGGGTAGAGACATATCAAACCTGTTTAGATTTGTATTTTATTAATAGTAGTGACGAAGTGATGAGAAATTTGTATTTCATAATAATAAAGGTTCAAGTGAACTGAAAAAAAATTGGATGTTGAATCCCCATGAATACCAATTCCTCCTAGTTTTATCATTGAATATCTTTTTGATTATTTTATTTAAAATACTTTAGTAATTCTTTGGATCAAACAACCCATCGACTAGCTCTGTGTTTTTTTCTCCAAAATGAAATACATAATTTATCTTGAACTTTATTATTGAAATTAATTTTTCTTATAGATAAGGATAAAAAAGGGAGTTTTAGCTCCCACCAAATAGCAATCACATGCTTTCTTGTAGCCATTTTTAGATCATCAACTAGCTTTGGAATTTAGCTACCTTTCTAGTTATAATACCAAATGAGGTGAGTAATTATAATTAATAATGAATCTAGAAGAGGCAGATGGAATAAAAAAAATAAAAAAATAATTGAATGGGGGGATGCAATGGACCATATCAAAAACTTTTTTTTCCCAAAGTTAAACTTCAATATGCAACCCTTTTATATAGAAAAATACATATATTATGAAAATAAGGTTAAAATTTCAATACACATTTTTATGTGATCCTTATATAAAAAAATTCATAAATTTATATATGATAATGGATTTTATAATGAAATTTTTATTCAAAAAAACAATAAATATGTTTAAAACTAAATTAAATGTATTAATTTTTATGAATTAATTATCAATATTCTAATATTAGTAAAATTAAACTATTTTTATATTTATTAAATATTTTAAAAATATATAGAGATAATTTTAACCTTTACAAATTCCTTTATAATTTTATTTTAAAAGATAAAATATACTAAAAACAATATAAAATAACAAAATGGAATGAAATTCAATTATGTAGCAGAAAATACACCTTGGAAATCAAAATTTACTGAATGTAAATTTGATCAAACAATTAATATACATAGACACACGATTTAAAAAAAGAAAAAAATTAAAGAGATGATAGATCACAAATCTCAAATGGATAGTCTTAATTAAATGACCAAAATTCAAGTAATTTCTATGATATTATACAAAATTTCATAATAGCGATGAAGAAACATAAAATGAATATAATGAATAAAAAATTTAGTTATAAAAAATTCTAAAAAAACATTGTCTTACCGAAGAAAGAGTGAATTCACAGCCATCAGCCAACAAGGGAAGGGTCAGGAGTGATGCTACTAGTGAATGACACTTGTAGTGGGGGGAATGAGGGTAGAGGGATAGGGGGTATTGAGGAAGGTTCCATCCAACTAGAGAATAAGTGAAACAAAAATCTATGTGGCATGGGTAGAGAGTCCAAGTGAAGTGATGTCGTGAGAATGATGTCGAAGGGAGATGGGGTATGAAGCCAATGAAGGGGAGGGAGAAGAAGGCTATATAGGCTGATAAGGTGTATTTATAAGGTCACAATAGGGGTAGGTGGTTCTTCTACATACGGTTTAGGGTGCCTTTTGTTTCATGAGAGGGAGAGTTGTGAGAATGGGTAGTGGTAGGGAAAATTTCCAAATTTTCAAATGAGCCTTACTATGTGCCACTTGGTTTCTCAAGCCCAAGGGGTTGTTGGGGTTTCCCTTGGGATGACCCATCATGCATTAGACAGATTAAAAAAAGACAAATAAGTAGATTCCATAACACAACAAAAACTTAAATAATAAAAATACATTGAAAACACAGTAGGGACACTAATTTGAACTAAATGATTATATTTTTATAACTAGAATAATATAAAAAATGTAACCAATTGATTTTGAATTCAAATCCATATTAAATCTTGGGTGTTTAATGGGATTCTATAATGCTGGCCAATTCTACCAACCCTATTTTTATGGGGTCATCTAGAGTAGTAAAAAATGACCTGCATTTTAAATGAGCTTAAATGGATGGAAGAAAAAACCCAATCAAGTGGACAAATCTTAACATAGACAAGTTTTCCCATAAGACAATATTATTCTTTTTATATTTTAATTTAATATTTTATTTTTTAATGATATACATTTATAATTTTTAATTAGGTGACATATGTATAAATACCCTCATGTGCACATATGTGTTGACATTCATTAGACTACGGTTGTGGGGCTAAATTTTAATATTCCTTAATAAAAAGTTTTTTTTATTCTTTAGAAAATTGTTTTCATAATTAATTAAATGTTTATAAAAACATATTGATTTGTATCATTGAAATATGTCTCAATTTTTATTTCATTCTCACATTAAATTCTGTTCAAAATGGATTTGACATTTGTAGACCTCGCTCATGCATATTTTTTCTGCTTGGTCTCGGTCCAACCCGTTAATCACCCATGTATTACGTTGAACTGTTTTGTACTAATTAGTTTCAATTAGTTAAGAAAATTAATATTAGCTAGATATAAAAATCCGACCAAAATATTTGTTGAATAATGGATCAATTCATGATTATATAAAATATATATTTTTTAAAACAAATTAAATTTATTTGATAGCCTCTGTTATACACAACATCGAGTTTAAATGAACTATGAAATACTATTAAAATATTTTCATTTAATGCAACAATTATAGTCTTGATATTGGATAAAAAGGTAATAATATTACTAAATAAAATATAAAAAACATGTGGTTTATATATTTTTAAAATTAAATATTTTTTCATCAATTAATTAGAAATGAAAATAAAAACCAATTGAAAATAGAGTTGTTTTTCTGAAAAACTATTTTTATGCACATAATGTGTGTTTCTCATAAAAAAACTGAATTGATGACTATAAAAGAAAATTTTAATGAAATTTATATAATATATTTAATCAAATGCATTGTCATTCATCTAATATATTTTCCAGTAAAGATATAATAATAGATCTAGTTTTATGATAAGATGTTTTATTTATCTAAAAAATTATGTAGTCACATTTTTCAATTTTTTTTTACAATTTTATAAAATTTATTTTAGAAAATAAAATAATTTTTTATAATAAAAATGTAAATATTATCTTAGAATGATTTTTTGGAATTTTTAAAAAAGAATAATTTTTTGATGGATAGTGAAAATAATAATTTTTATTGAAATTGTATGTTTGTTTATAACATTTAAAAAGTATAATTATATTATAAAATTATTTTTAAATTAAAATTTTCTCAGTTTTATTATGGTCAATATAATTTATATCACTAAATTATTTTTTATGTTAATCTCAATATAAAAACTGTTTATATGAAGGAAAACCCTTTCTTTGGAAAACCGTATTTTTGTCTTCTTTTTTTGATTAATTTTAAATTATAATTTGCAACTATTGTGAACTGAATTTGGTAAAATATATTACATATTTTGAATAATAATAACTAAAATTAGTAAATAAATTCAACTTATCTTTTTTCATAATGAATAGTAAAACAGTAAGAATTAATTATCATGGTTAAGGTTGAAATGAATTTACTGGGGGGTTAAACAGTAATGACCCAAAATTTTTTCAAGGAAAATTATCTTATTATAACTATTTAGTATATTATAAATCAGATAAAATCACATAGATAACAAAAAACCAAACATTATAAATGAAGAATGAATGAAATAAGAGGTATTTCTAGAAGTTAAGGAATATATACCAATGGAGTAGTAACTTGACCTTTGGAATAGTAATCTTACCATTATGAATAATAATCCTGCCAATAGAATAGTAACCTCCTCTATAAAAGATAAATAAAAAATTATCTTATAAATTATGATTAGATATAAATATATCATAGAATAAGTAAATAAATATTTTATAAAATATTAATTATGTGTTGGTATTTTTATAAAACATTGATGATTATTTTAAATTTTAAAATCAATATATTTATTTTAAAGAAAGTTTATTTTGATAAAATTGATTAAAAAATTAATAATTATTTGATTATTACTATAAGATAATTTTGGGTGATATTAAATATATTTTCTATCTATTTTATAATTGGATATAATTTTAAAATATGTATTTTCCACGTATTTGATAATTTTAATTAAAAATTAAAAATATCATATTTATAATTTTATTATAATAAAATGGATTTTATTTTTAAATTATACACATAGAAAAAATGTTAGGGTGATTTTTTGAGATTTTTCTAAAATAGTTGAATTTTTGGTGAATAGTGAAATACAATAAGTTATAGTATTTTACAAATACAAGAATTATTGAGTCATAGATGACAAATGGATAATTTAAGACCATAAAATCGAACTCTAAAAAATTATTTTATTTTATTTAGTCATAATTTTTTAACTATTGGTAGTCTTAATCCAAAATAATAAAATAATGAATAAAATTACGAAAAAACAACCCTTGCCTCTACTATAAATACCACCCCTCACCACCTCTTCTCCTTACACCTTATAAGATTTTAATAATTTAAAATTTATACCCAATTACCTTCCCAATCCTCTTTCCCATGTCCAGGAGGGGTTTTTCTCAAAAAAATACAAAAACCAATTTCTATGAGGAGGTTCTCAAGGAGGAGAAATCAAGAGGTAAAATCCTCTTTTTTTTTTAATTCTGTTAAATTTATTTTCCTTTATTATTTTCTCTTCCTATACAATCATATAAGTGGAATGATAAATTTTTTATATTATATATACTATAATTTTATTATGTTAATGGAATAATACATCATCAAACTATTCTCCTCCCCGTTTTATTCAAAAAATGAAAACATCATCCTTGAGGTGTTGATTTATCACATTTATGGACGATAAGTTTTCAATTTCCCTTAACACATTCAAGAATTAACATAAAACCATTATAATAGTTGAAAAAATATTTTAGAAAATATTTTATCACCATTTTTATGTTATAGAACTAACTTATATACGTAATATTAAATAATAAAAGAAAACGAGTTCGTTATAATCGAAAACAGCAAAATTTAATCTAAACGATTATCATTAGCATGTTATCTAAAGAATCAGCTTCATATAAAAAAAATAATATATAAGACCAATTAAAAATTTTTAATTTAACTTATAATATATAATTTAAATTCTTCATAATTATCCCCATTTTACGTGATCTTGAATGCATTTATACAAGTGAACTGATTGTGAAATCCAAGAAACGGATACTCTTGAATGATGAAATTGAACTCTATAACTCATCATAATGGACATAAATAAACATAATAAAATTACAATGAATCAAATAAATATATAATATGTTTGATATTGTTTAATTAATGAATATGATCTTTTAATCCAGGATATTAACATGAAGAAAGAATTGAGACCTAAGGTAAGGGGATTCTTAAAACCAATTTCGATTATTTTGGTTATTCCTCTTTAATGAAAAATTTTAGTGTGGGTGGTCATTTAATATTAAAAAATAATAGATTCTTTTTTTACATTCTATATTATGGCTCATACATGTTTCTAATTTGATTTTATAACAAATATGATGGTTTATCTAAAAGAACTATTCTTTTTAAAAAAAATCTTTTATTTCTCTTGAGATTGTTTCTTCTTCCCTCAATATTGTTGATTATTATACATTTTATGAAATTCCCTTTTTATTTTTGGATCCCAATGTTTATTCATGAATGAGTGTTTAATGAAATTTTCATGAAGCCCAATTTTCCATGGGTTATTTTATGAAAAATATTTTTATACGTTCTATGTGGCATGCAAGATTAATTAAATGTTATGATGTGATGGGTGTGCCTAATATTATATAAAACTTCAATTAATTGGGTAATGTGACACATCTCATAATATAGTGTGAAAAATTAATTAACATTATGCTATCTTTGTCCATAATGACGATTTTATGATTATGTACATATGTTAGGCATGAACATGATTCCAAATTTGTTCACAACTATGTGTGGTTTTTGACCACTAAGACATGATGTTTCCTTTTTTATAAATTGTAACTTTACATGACTATATATAATTATTTCTCTCATGATTATGATGATGAAAATTTTATTATGTTATGGTGATTATTATTATTCTTACCCATGTAATATTGTTTCATGTTCATATCCATCATCTTACTAGGCTTTTAGCTAACCCCTTTTATCATTGTATATACTCTGGAAAATACTTATTCTATAGAGTACATGAGGGACACTAAGAAGTTATATAATGAGAAATTAAATAATGTTTATGTTTTATTATGTAAAAGTTATTTATAAGCCTCATTTTCTAAAGACACTAAAATGTTTTATCCTGAATTTGTAACCCTATTATGTTGTTTATCTCTAAAATGACGCAATAGTAATGTAAGGTTAATATGGGTCTCTATATTCAGTATCAGATAATGGTTTAGTAAATTTGGAAATTAGTATTATATAACATTATTTAAAACCCTTAATATGAGGATATGTATATGTAATCACCCAAGAAGATATGTTTTGGAAAAATTCAAAACAAAGGTATCCCACAGAATATGCCTCTAAAGTTAATTTAACAATGGAATAAATTATTTACTCATTACTTATTGAAGTTTGTTTTTTTAAAACTTTTCTATTTTATAAAATAGTGGGAACCAAGAGAAACTATGACAACAACCCATTTTAGGGATAATGTAGTGATTACCCAAGTGACATCCCCAATGCCTTGGTTGGTGAAGTTCAGAACCTCATTGAGATGCTAACCCAGTTATCTCTAGATATGAATAATAAAATAAATAATGTGGAATTTCCTCCTTAATATAAGAGAGAGAAACTGGCTATTGAGTCTTTTATGTGGAAATGACCACCAATGTTTAGTGGATCTTCTGACCCACTAGTCACAGAATAGTGGGTCGAATCAATGGAGGAGAACTTTTCTATGATTCAGTATTCTGAGATGGGGAAGGAAAATCTGTCCATCTATCATTTATATGGAGAGGTTGATCAATTGTTGGAGTAGATTAAGAACACCATGAAAAATGAAAAAAATAAAGGGATAGAGTGGGAAGACTTTACGAATATATTTATTGACATGTTTTCCAACGAACTCTTCATACAAAGATGTCTAAAGAAATCTTAGAGTTCAAGAAAAAGTATGGTAAATATTTTATGGCTTATGAATTAAATTTCAAAAGGCTTACAAGGTAATCCTTGGGAAGTTTTATAACCAATCATAGAAAAATTGATTGATTATTTAGTGGTTTAAAACCACACCTTCGAAAGGATCTAGAATTTTGAGACTTTGGGAGTTATAAATAAGTTGTTCGATTTGCTCCCAATGTGGATAAGAAGTTTAGAGAATGGTCCCATGGAAAAAAAGATAAAAAATGAAGGATGTAATTTCAAGATATTTGATATAATGACAAAGGTGGAAAGAAAACACTACCACTCACTTGTAAAAAATGTTGGAAGAAGAAAAATGTGAATTGCCTAAAAGTGATGGGGAAATGATCCAAGTGTGGGAGAGAAGGATACCAAGATCATGAATGTTGAAGAGAAATGAAGAAGTAGGAAAATGTGGTGGAGGAAAGGAGAGAACCAACCATGGTTCAATGCTTCAACTATATAGAGAAAGGGAACTATGCATGCCACTACACTAAAACCTGAGTCCTCAAGGGTAATCAATGTTAGTAGCCAGAAAAATCCAAAGGAGAAAGGGAAAGCATATTCCATCACTACTACATTTATGGTGCTCAAAAATGATGTTGTTATAGGTATGATGGTTATTCATTCAATAATATCTAAGTTACTATTTGATTTTGGTTCTACGCATTTGTTAATATAATGAATGTTTAGTGGAACTATTCAAACACCACTTCAAATTATGCATGTTGAGTTATCTATGATAGAAAAAATGGATAAATTATTGCATCTAATGTATATAACTCCTCTTAGATTATTGTTTTTTAGAATGAACCTCCCATAATATTATATCTTAATTCATTTGGTGGAGTTTGATGATATTTTATGCATTAATTGGTTATCTTTATATAAAGACAATATCAACTGTCAACAAATGGAGATCAATTTACACATCCTGAAGCATCCTCCAATTTTGTATATGTGTAAGAATAAGGATGAATCTTCTTCAAAATCACAATATCTAGTGTGTATATTTTTTCCTTATAAGAAATCATATCTATATCAATTGATTGAGACAAAGGAGGGAATCATGATCAAAGAGAATCCCATTTTATGGTACTAAAATAATTTATTTCATGAATAATTTTTTGGTCTTCCTCACGACTAAGAGGGTGAGTTATTAATTGAAATTATTCTTAGATCTCAGCATATATCAATGACACCACATATAATGTCCACTATTAAGTTGTTGGGACTGAAGAATCAATTATAAGTGAATCTGGAAAAGGGGTTTATATGCCCAATTGCTTCACCATAGGGTGCGCTAGTCCTCTTTCTCATGAAAAAGGATGTGTCAATGCACCTCTTAATTGATTATCTTGAGCTCAAAAAAATCATAATAAAGAACAAGTATCCCCTTCCAAGGATATATGAATAGAATTATCAACATTGCGGGGATAAGTATTTCTCCTAGGAGGACCTTTGGTCGAGATACCACCAATTAATGGTCTGTAATGAAGATATTCCCAAGACTGCCTTTCTATCGAGGTATGAACTCTATGAGTTCATAGTTATTCTTTTTTTAATCACTATTTCTCCATAAATATTCATGAACATAATGAATAGATTCTTTATAGATTACCTAGATAGATTTTTTTAGTCTTTATTAATGATATTTTGATATACTCCAAGGGAAAGGGGGACATGAGGATCATTTAAATACTATGATAAAGACTTTTTCAGGTAGAAACATTATTCAAAGTATAATAAATATGAATTCAGGATAGATGAAGTATCATTCTTGGGGTATGATATCACTAACAAATAAATAACTATAGACCCCTCCAAGACAAAGGCAATTGAAAAGTGGCCCGAGCCAATATATGTAATGGAGAACCATAGTTTCCTTCATCTAGCTAGGTATTACCAGAAGTTTATGTAGAAAATATAATTATTGTAAAACCCACTAACCATTATGACTCAAAAGGGATAATAGTTTTTATGGACTTGTGAATGTGAATATTACATCAAATATTTAAAAATGAGGCTTATAACCTTCCCATTACACACACTTCCAGCAAGTGGGGAACTCTTTATGGTATACAATGATATATAAAATAAGGTATTAGGCAATTTACTACTGAAAAATAATAAATTGATAGCCTATGCCTTAAGGTAATGGAAAATTCCTGAGAAAAAATACCCCATACATGATCTGGAGTTGGAAGATGTGATCTTGGAATTGAAAATCTAGAGGAATTATCTCTATTTGTAGAAGTTTAAGATATATAATGATTATAAGAGCCTAAAATAAACATTAACATATAAGGAGCTTAATATGAACTAGTGAAGATGGTTATAGATTATCAATGTTTATGATTTCTCACTCCACTACCATCCTAGAAGAGTGATTAAATTGGAAGATTTTCTATGTAGAAAGGATCCTGAAAAATTATCAATGATGAGAATTGAGAAGGATTCAATCTTCTTAGATTTACAAAGTATGGACATGGGAATCATTAAGGAATGTAAATAATCAATCCTTTCTCAAATGATTTCTCAACAATCCCTCATGGAGAATTTATAGAATGCTTAATGAAATGATGTAGAGATCCAAAAGAAGGTGGAATCTATTAGAAAGGGGAAATCCTATGAGTTCAAGATTTATGAGGAAGGAGTTGTATGATTTGGGTCATGAATATGTGTACCATCCAATCCAGAGATAAAGAAATATCTTCTAAGTGATGAACACAACTCATCCTTCCCTATTAACCCAGGGAGAACAAATATGAATTGTGATCTCTAAGAGAGATATTGGTTGGACAATATGAAGAAATAGATTATTGAATATACATCAAAGTGACTGGAATGTTAGTATGTAAAGGTTTAATGGAAAAATAATAAGGGGATAATGCATCCATTACCCATACCAACATGGAAATGGGAAACATCACTATGGGCTGTGTCATAGGACTTCTGAGGCAATCCTATGGAAATAAGGCTATATGGGTCATTGTGGATTGTTCTACAAAGATAGATAACTTTGTCTAAACTCAAGAGGACTTATAACTGGATAAAACTGAAAAAATATACATAATATAAGTTGTAAGGCTACATGGAGTACCAAAATTGATTGTATATGATCAAGATATGAGACTCATCTCTATGTTCAGGAAAAGTCTTCAACATTCTCTAAACCATGAGCTAAACATCTGTTCAGCTTATCAACCTCAAACAGATGACCATTCTAAACTTAATCTTCAAAAATATGATGAAATGATGAGGGAATATACTATGGACTAAAAAGGAGTATGGGACCAATATATATCTCTGGTCAAGTTATCTTATAAGAATAGTTTCCACTCGAACATCCAAATGGTTCCATATGAAGCCCAACATTTGAAAATATTCAGAACACAAGAATGTTGGGGTGATGTCAATTAACATAAGTAGATAGAACCTAAAATGCTATATGAAATGGAGAAAAAGGGTAAAACCATTTAGCAACACATCAAGGAAGCCCAAAAATAATAGAAGCGCTATGAATACAATTATTGATATGACCTAGAGTTTGTTCCCGGAGTCATGTTATTCCTCTACCAATCTCTGAGGAAGAGGATCATGAGATTTGGGAAGAAGAGAAAACTATGTCCAAGGTAAATATGCATCTTTTAGATTCTTGATTCTATTGGAGCATTGTCATATTGACTAGAAATTCCACCTACCATGTCCCAAGTACATGATTTATTCCATGTATCCCTCTTGAGGAAGTACATACCAATCTTCTCACATGTACGGAATTCAATGGTGGTATAGTTGGAAAATGATCTCTCTTATGAGGGGAAACCAGTGAAGATATTGGACCGTATAGATAAGGTTTTAGGCAAAAGGACTAATCAAATTTCCAAATTACTATGGTAGAATCATTTGTACGAATATGAATCATGGGAATCATATGAATAAATTAAGTATAAGTACCCTCACATATTTCTGAAAAATAAAATTTGGTGGGTGAAATTTCACAACGGGGAAGAATTTAATGAACTACAATTTTATCAATGGAAATTTGGTTATTATAATTATGAAATATAATATAAATCACAAAAAATCACATAGAGAACACAATAAAAAACATTATAAATGATGATTAATGAAATAAGAGGTATTTCTAGTAGTTAAGGCACTTATACAAAAAGAATAGTATCTTGACATTTGGAATAATAATATGACCATTTGGAATATTAAACCAAAAAATAGAATAGTAACCTCATCTATGAAAGAATAAATAAAATTTAGGAATCTTATAAATGATAATATGACATAACTATTCCATAGTATAAGAAAATAACTGTTTTAAAAATTATTAATTACGCGTTGGTATTTTTATAAATCATAAATATATACTTTCAATTTTAGAATTAATATAATGGGTTAAAAGAAAATATATTTTCATAAAATAGATTCATAAATTAATATTTTTTGTCTTTGGATTATAATATAATTTTATGAGACATGAATTAATTTTTCAATGTATTATAAAACCCCTTATAATTTTAAAATCTATATTTTACAAGTAAATGATGATTTTAATTAAAAATTAAATTCCTCATATTTTGAAAATTAATTTCATAAAATGGAGTTAATTTTTTAATTCTAAAAATATAAAAATGATTTGGGGGAATTTTTGGTATTTTTCTAAAATAGTTTATTTTTTGGAGAATACTGAAATACAATAATTTATGATATTTCCCAAATACATGAATTATTGAGTCATATATGATGTTTGGATGATTTATGTCCCTAATAGAAAATGTTTTTTCATTATTTTAATATATTTAGTTATAATTTTCAAACTATTGATACTCTTCATCCAAAAAAATAATATAATGAAAAAAATAATGAAAAACACCCCTCGCCTCCACCATAAATACCACCCCACACAACCTGTTCTCCTAACATCTTATAAGTGTTGATGGATGCCCAATTTTTGACCAATACTCTTTCCAATACTCTTACCCATTTATAGAATCCCCTTTTCAAAAAAAATGGCCAAAATGATTTTCTCTATTGAGGTTCTCAAGGAGGAGAAATCAAGAGGCAAAATCCTCTTTCTTTTTCTTTTAATTTCATTCAATTTAATTTCCTTTCATATTATCTCATCACCTCACCTAATAAAAGTGGAATGATAAGTACATTATCATATATATATATATACTATAATTTTATTATGTTAATGGAATGATCCATCATCAAACCTCATATCCTATCTCTTTTATTCTAAAAATGAAAAAATCACTTGTAAGGTGTTGATTTATTACCTTCATGGATGTCAAGTTTTAATTTTCTATTAGAGCCTTCAAGTATTATAATAAGAAAATAATAATGGGTGAAAAAATATTTTAAAATGTATGTTATAATATTTTTTATGTTTTTTAAGTAACATATTTGCATAATGATAAATAATAAAACAAAACGAGTTTATTGTGATAAAAAACTTCCAAAATTAATCTAAACGATTATCATTAACATGTTTTTAATGAATAATCCTAATATTTAGAAAAAAATAATATTTATGACCAATTAAACTTATGGGAGTTAAATAATAACAATTATTTTTAATTTTAGATAATTTTACCCATTTTAGAGGATCTACCATGCATGCATACAAGTGAACCGATCATAAAAACTAATAAAATGAACACACCAAAATGACAGAATTAAACTATATAACTCATCATAATTTCCATAAATTAAAATAATAAAATTATAATGAATCAAATAAATATATAAGAAGTTATATATTGCTTAATTATTTAATCTAATTTTATTATCCATTATATTAACATGAATAAATCTTTCATACTTTAGGTAAGGGGATTATGGAACCCAATTTATTTTTCTTTGGGTTATTTCCCTTTTGAGGAAAATTTCAGTGTGGATGTTCTTTCTAAATTTTTAAAATATAGATTCCTTTATTATCAATTTTTTAATTATAGGATATACATGTTTCCAATCTAATTTTATAACATATACAAAGGGTTTTCCAAAAAGATACATTCTTTAAAAAAACACATTGTTTACTTCTCTTGAGATTGTTTCTTCTTCACTCAAAATTATTTATTATTAAAAACAATATTCTATTTAATTTTTTTAGGGAACCCAATATTTATTCATTAATTAATACTTTATGAAATTCTCATGAAACCCATTTCCTATTCATGGTTTGTTTTATGATAAATATTGTTCTATGTTCTATGTGGCATGAATTGTTATGTAAATTTTATGATGTGACAAGTGCTCTCAAAATTATATAGCGCTCTAATGCATTGGGTAATGTGATGTATCTAATGAGATAATTTCAAATATGGGTGAACATGATGATATATGTTTTCACAATGATGATTTTATGATTATGAACATATGTTATGTGTGAACATGAAGCTCTCTTTATTCACAACTATTTGTTGTTTTTGACCACTAAGACTTGATGATTCATTTTAATGAAATTACACATTACATGAATTTATATAATTATTCATCTCATTATTATGATTGTTATAGTATTCATATTTTACTATAATGTTTATTATTCTATCCCATTTAATATTCTTTCATGTTCTTATATATCCTCTTACAGGGACTTTAGGTCACCCCATTCTTCAATGTATAACCTCAGGTGACTACTTATTCTATGGAGTACATGAAGAACACTAATAATCTAGAGAATAAGTAATTAAATAATGTTTTTATTTTATTATGTAAAATTAATGTGTAATCCTAATTTTCCTAAGACAAAAAACCGATTGATCCTAGATTGGTAACACTATTATGTTGTTTTAGCTCTAAAATGATGTAATAGTAATGAAAGAAAAATATGGAATGATATATAAACCAAAATATAAGGGTAATTTTGAAAAATAAAAGTACTAACATCCTATTTTATAACCAAATTTTAACATTATCTTATTCCACCTTCGAAACTATGTCCATTTGGAAGCATTTTTCTTGGGAATGACATCATCATTTTGGTTTCTTTTTTGTGAATTTCCAAGTGGGTTCCCTCCCCCACTTATAAAACGACACATCCTCTATTTGCACATCCACACTTAAATATCATTTTTAATTAGGAAATAATTTCCTAAATCAATTCATTACACCCCTCCTCGTGACTGAGAGTTCATGTTTTGATCATAAAACCATCATATGAAGGCTTTATGTATATATATAAAGAGGCTCTCTAAAGAAGATGTATAATTATTAACCATGAAACTTATTTTTATTTCATCCTTAAAATCTATAAAATCATATAAAAATATTTTGAAATAATAACATAATTTAATTGAATATAATCAGATGTTATTATGTTAATAACAAAACTTATATTAATCGTATCCTCCTTTATATGGGAAACAAAACCATTGATCATGTGTACAGAAGCATACTACCTTGAAAATTGATGTAATTATTTTTCTATCACCGCATCTCACAGATGGATATAATTATGGATTCAAAGTATATATATATATTTATATTATTTTTTAATTAATTATACTTCTTGAATTATAACATCACATCTACCTTCTTATCTTCCAATTCATTGAAAATGATAACATTGCTCATGTGTATGTGGGGGCTATCACCTCCATGATGAAATGCAATTCATTATTAATTTTATTTTGACATAGATGATAATAAGGATATATTTAATGAATATATTTGATATAAAAATTTATATTTATCGGTGAATTGTTATATACCTTTTATTTCATCTATCATTCTAAAAAATGGAAACAACGTTCATGTGTACATATGACCTACCATCTCCATGAACTATATAATAAATTTCTAAGTATCTGAAATTTATAAATGAATACAAATATGTATAAAATTAATATATATATTAATTATATCATGATTAAAATTTTGGATATAACAGAACCATAATCAAAGTATAAATACCTAAACTACGGAATAAAAACATATATAGAAAACAAAGTAGTTATTACGCGAAATTGAGATTTTAACACATAATTTATAATAAAAAGGTGATAAAAGACAATAAGAAAAATCATATACGGTATGATATATGTAAACATGGTTCTGTAAGAGATTTATAATAAACCAATATTTATTCAACATGAGGTTCAAAAGTGTACAAATAATGTTGTGACTTGTTGTAAGATATTTCCATATCACTTTTACTTCCATATAAAAAATTCCGTATTCAGCACTTGGTTCTTTATTTTTTTTATTTTCCCCATGAATATTTTTCATTATGATTCTCATAAAATTTAATTGGATATTCATATCCATAAATGTTTCTCTCTTTCATGTGGTATTTATTTTAATGTTAACAAACTGGTAACAGTTTTACATTGCAATCGTATTGTTTATCAGGATTATTTATGGTTAAGATATGATTATGAAATATTATGATTTATCTCTCAAAAAACTCAAAAAACTTATTATCTTATGATTATTTCTAGAAATCACATGATTTACTTTCATTTCCTCTCTTTGTTTACTAAAGAGACTATATTTTTTTTAGGAGAACCAACTTTTTCTCTCTTTGGTGGAAAATCCATTCTGTTCAATGTCCATGCTTTATAAAAATGTTTTTATTTTTTTATTATTATATTATGGTTTTTTAAAGTTCTTTTTAACCTTATTTTACTTTTTATGAAATTTGTTAAAATAAATCATCTTGTAATTTTCTAAACAATATACTTTTGACTTTTTATGTAAAATATAAAACAATTATTCGTTTTAACATATATAGAATGAATGGTATCTCCCACCATCATGACACCTAAAATTTTTTAAGATTCATCTAAAATATTCAATATTTATATAAAAAAATTATTTCTCAAATATTATTTTAAAAAATATTAATTTTTAAGTTACTTTAAAAGTTGAAGGGTTATTTTCATCAAGGTAGTTTTTAATGATCTTTTAATGGTATTTTTATTCATCATTGAAAACAACCTTAGATTATAATTATGATCTATTGGGAATATGATCCAATGATACTATTCCTATTATTTCTATATATATTTTATTATTATAATGATAATATTATTAGGAAATAAGTTTCTTTTCCACAGGTTATGCTTATGAAACTCGTTTCACTTCCACAAGTTATGATATGATGAATTATTTGTTAAAATCATTTACTTTCTATGAGTTATGATATGATGAATGTTTTATGATCTTGCATGACACATATATATCATTTTATTTAAGTAATGGGTGGGTCCAAAATTATATATCCCTAAAATTCATTGGGTAATGGTGAATATCTTATGAGTTAAACAAGAATTTCATGGGAAGTAAACCAATATTAGTAAGGGAATCTATCCACTATGATTATATTTGGAGTGGAAATTGACTACTATGATGGTTTGAGGAGTGAACCCATTCCACTATGATAGTTTTTCAGTGAACCTTAACTACTAAGAAAATAATTTTCTATGATTTCTTTAATCCACAAATCTATGTATTGTGCCAATTTTTTTCTCTAATGAATGGTGTTATTTGATTATTTTTTATTCATTACTTATGAACTAATATGATTTATTACATTACTCAAGATTATGATATATGATATACATGGTATGGTTTTTAAATGATATTTTTTGTAACACTTCATAATGATAAAGGGTTAAATGAAAAAATGACATGACTCATGTCAATAATGCACAACTATTTTTTAGATAATGCCACATTAGAACCCCACAATTAAGCGTGATTGGACATGAGTATTGATATAGATGGGTGACATACTTGGAATTTTTCCAGGGTGTGAGTGGTTAATGAAAAAGTATACTAAAAAAGAACATGTGTGGGTTTGTCGGGACAATCAATAGTTTGATGACATGTTTGGACATGTGGATGGGCCCAAGGGAGGGGACCAAATGTCTGCAGGGAAAGTGGTGGTACATGGTGAGACAGGACCTAACAACCATACCATGTTAGGAAAGGGTGTCTGTACTGTCAACATGCCATATTTGTTACATTTGGTGTCAGAATAGGAACCTTTCCTTATGTATAGTTGTACTTCCTGGATGATATATAGGATCCAAAATGAAGAATTTATGCTATGGGGGGGGGGGGGGTGGAGAGATCACTCAAGGAAAAGTCCTTTAAGGAGGAGGTCTATAGGGAAATCTCAGAGGAAGAGGCTAGTTTTTTATGTATCCCCCTGATTCAGATGAAACAACAAATTGTACAATGATTGAATGGGGATCTTGTGGTGGTTGTTTCTTGGAAAGAGATGGATTTTGTGGTGGAGTTTCATAGGTTAACTCTAGTTGCTAGGTTTGGTCATGCGAATCCATCGATTGAGGTTTTCAGGGAGTTTGTGGGCTCTTGGGGCCTCCATCATATGGAGACGATCTCAGAGTTATCAAGGTTCTCATTCTGCATTCATTTTTCCTCTAAGGGTCATTTTATGTAGGCTTGGGTGAGGGAAGGAAGGTGTTGTAGTCCTCACCAATTTTCTATGTCTCGATGGGCTTTGCAGTGTCACTACAAAAAAGAATCTTGTATGGGGGAAGTGTGGATAGAGCTCCCTAGGCTGCCTTTACCACTCCATAATCCATCAATTTTGAAGGCGGTGGGGAATGCGTTGGGGAGTTTCTTTTTCATGGATGAGAAGACGAAGCATCATTTGGATTAGAGTAACCTGAAGGTGTGTATTGAGATGAACCTTTCACGTAAGTTCCTAACACGCATAATGATTTGTTCTATGGAGGGATTTGTATGGTGGAAACACTTTGTGTTTCTGTCTCCCCTGAGATTCTGCTCGGATCGTGGGTTCTATGGTCATGTTCTTGAGTTTTGTTGTATGGGGATGGGGAAAAATTTGTTCTGGGGTATCTCTGCTTCCCAGTTGTGTCCTTTGGACTTATTTGAGGTTTCTATAGGTAGAACATGTGGTTTTAGGAGACAGAAGGTCCAACAAGATGTCGCAAAGTCGGTGTTGTTTAATTTACCAAAATCAGCTACAAAGGGTATTAGGCTCAATGATACTGTGCTTTTAGTTGGAAATTCAAATTATGTCAGACACGAGATGGTTAAGATCGGTTTGGTTTCTGAACCAGGGCAGAGGGTCAGTTTTGTGTCAGATGATGTCGCGGTTCCTGGTTGGTGGATGTTGGGGGTGGATGAGGGGTCTTTATCAAGTCCAAATCCAATATCGTTTGAAGTGTCTCCTTTAGCAGAACCCTCCCTCTCTTTTAATGGGAAAGCTACGATGTTTTCTCATCCTCTTACCTACATTTGGAGGAGGTTATCTCCAAATTTTATAAAGGTGCACATTTCATCGATGTTGTCTCTATGTTTGTTAAAGATGACACTATTGGCATCAATTAGATGTAGCAACATCTATCAATTAGTTCCTTCGTTTAATGGCCTTCTAAAGGGGGTCAAGAAAGAATTTGTGGAGGCCTATTGGTCACCTCCGAGGTTATTCATGGTTTCTTTTGCTCAGTTGAAGGATCCTCTTTCGTCTTCCTCATTGATGTTGGAGAACCGGTTTTCCCTTCTGGAGGAAGATGATTGCCCGATGAAGAATAAGGCACATGTTCCAAACAGGGGTTGCTCCTCGGCAGGGCCTTATCGCCTGGTGATGCAGTCGATGTCTAAGGAGGGTTGTTTCAAATATTTGTTTGTTATGATTTCAGGTCTTAATACATATTGAGAAGGTAGTTTTCTCGAGTAATGTCTTCTATGATTATCTAGAATGCTCAGGGTCTGGGGGTTCGAGTGAAGTGTGCTTTTTCGGCGGCTGAATCAGGGAGATTAAATTATTTGATAGTAGTTTTTCTTGAACCCAAACATGATCTAAGAAAGATCAATTTGTTTGCTAATAGGGAGGGGTTTGGGTGATACTCTCATGGGAATCCAGTTAATAATAACATTTGGGTTTTTTGTAAGAGGATTCATTAAGTGGATCTCATTTAGGTGGAGGAGCAATGTGTCACAGTGAAAATCAGGTTCAGAGATCTAGAAATTTTTTTCTCCTTCGTATATACTAGTAATGATTATTTGGAATGGAATAGACTGTACGAGTATCTGGGTTTCTTTGAGGTGGCTGGTTTTTCATGGTTTATAGGTAGCTACTTCAACTCTCTTGTGGAAATCTCAGAAAAGAAGTGTGGTACAATGGCCAATAACCATTATATGCTATATTTTAGAAATGTTATTTCTAGTAAGGGGATTTTGGATCTAGGTTTTTAGGGGAGAAAATATATGTGGTGTAATAACTGAAGATGTGATATTTGGATATGGTGTAGACTGGATATGTGCTTGACCAATATTCAGGGCATACAATCATTCTCAAGAACATCGGTTTCACATATATCATGGGGGATATCAGATCATTCTCCATTTATCATGGAACTGAAGGTTGGTAGTGGGGATAGTAAAGACTTTTTATACACTGTGAATTGGCATAGTAGGGAGGGGTTCATGAAAATGGTGGAAGATTCCATGAAGTAGGATATTGAGGGAAGAGCATGGGTGGGACTATCAAGACATCTAAATAGAATCAAGAATGATATTATCAGATGATTCAGGTCTCATACTTCCTCAGATAGCTTGGTAGAGGCTCTACAAGAAGAGATTGAACGATTGGAAGGATTGATTCTACAAAAATGGGATGATGCCATCTTCCTTCGGCTTTGTGACAAGGGATACTTTCTAGTGAAAAGACTCTTGGAGGTCAAGATCGGGCTTAGGCAGGGAGCTGGGGTGAGGTGGCTTAAGGAAAATGATTTGAATAACCATTTTTTCCATGATTTTCTGAATGAGAGGCTAAACATAAAGATCAATATCATGATGGAAGATGGCTCGTTATCCTTTTATGTGGATGTTGTTGGGAGGATTGTGTTGGAGCACTTCAAATTACATTTGGCAGGTGATCAGGAAGTGAACTCGAGGGAGGTTGGATCTAATGATGAGCATGAGGATTTTATTCGGAATATTTCTAGGAGGGTGGTCAGGGGGAATAATGAGATGCTAAAGGCTATACCATTTAGGGGGGGGGGGGGTAAGTGTGGGAGGTGGTTCAATTCTTGTCTCTGGTGAGGTCTCCCAAGCCAGACGAGCTCCCTGGGTCCTTCTATGTGGCGACTTGGGGCATTATGGGGCAGGCTGTTTCTAAGGCAGTTCAGAATTTCTTTAGGGGGTGTGCCCTCAACCGGGCTACGTGTGCTTATAGAATGGTGTTTGTAACTAAAGTGAAAGATCCATCATCTATATCCTAGTATAGACCAATTTTTATATGTAATTTATCATACAAGATATTGGCTAGTATACTGGCAAGAAGGCTAAATAAGGTAATTACCAGTATCATTTCCCTAGAACCATGTGGGTTTGTTCATGGAAGAGGTATCTAGGGGCAGTGGGTGTGGCTCAAGAGTTGCTATAGGATGTGAAAAAGAAGGTGGTGAGGTCCAATGTTATTTTTTCAAGTAGATATGGAGAAGGCGTATGACAATCTTGAATGGAGTTTTATAATTTGAGTCATGAGGGAGCTCAGGTTTCATGAATGGGTTTTTGATTCATGCTTCCATTGTTTCTCCTCACCCTAGAACTTTATTTATCTTATAGGGAATGGGTTGTATTTTTCATGAATGTGAGGTGTGTGATGCAAGGGGACCCCATTTCCCCCTCCCTGTTTCTCATTGCTCAGGATGCTATATCCCAAAATCTCCAAAGAGGGATGCTATATTGAAGGATTATACCTTATATCTCACATTCCTCAGATAGATCCTATTCCCACCTGATTTTTGCTAATGACATTATTATTTTTCTTAATGGAAGGAGGTCATCATTGATTAGTATACCAAGTTTTTTAATTAGTTTTTACATTTTGGGGATGAAAATATTGAATGAGGTAATGATGTAGAGACCCGGTATTCACCTTTCAAGACTTTGAAATATTTCTCTATATATTTCTAGAGATATGAACTAAGGCATCTTGTGATTCCGAGGCTCAGTGTGGGAAAAATAAATATTATAAAAAATTAGATATATTTTATATTCTACACACACATAGTCCTAAATAAAATGGGATAAATTTTAAAACGATTATCAGATTATAAATCTAAAGTCATATGTGATTCCAGAACAAGGTGATTACTCTAGGAACAACACACAATGGGTCATTACGGGGAATTCATACTCCTCGCTCATTGGCGGTATGTTTAGTGGAATAATTATTTAATTTATTTAATTTTTTCATTTCTAACATAATTGAAAATTCTATAATAATACTAAAAGGGTTTATTCTCCATGGTTATCCACATAAACCTTGAGTTAAATCAATAGCTCTTCCTCCCTCTTCCATTGGGGAATGTCTTTGGATGGCGATGAAACACTGAATCAGATCATATCAAGGTGAAGTGAACACAATAGCTTCACTCGATTGTTGATAGAGTATTTCTTCACCAATGAACAATCCATAAATTGATTTTGGACTCATCAATTGGTGATTTATGAGAAATAATTTAATTATTGAGTAGATCCATCATTATTCTTGGATTTGAGAAAATTGTTGGAAAACTGCATGATCTTGGGTACAAAAACATATTTTATTTTCAATTTTTTTTCTAAGAATGGATTCATGTTCTTGATCATTGGAAAATAACTCTTGGATAATAATGTTTAAAACTTTTCTTTTTGTGATTTTCACCCAGTTTTCTTCACATTCTTCACCGTTGGACCCTGAGGTAAATGTTTGATAATTTAAAGGTGGAACTAAGCCTGATCGGAGCCCCGGATTTGTAGCGGTTTTACAAACAAAGAGTGGATTTATGATTGGAGCATAGGTCTGGGGTTGTTTTAACGCATGAGTTTTTTTGGTAATTAAAGGTCAAGAAAAATAATGTAGAAGCATTGGTGGCATGCATAATGAATGAAAAACCTCTCATAGACCACTAGAACCGATTTCCAAAAAGATACGACCAAAATATGTGATTCATGGACATATTTGCTTATCATAGATGGATTTTAGGTGAGTTATATGGTAAAATGGCATGATTTAAGGTGAAAGGACCGGATCTGAGATTCTGGATAAAACATGACTATATGGCATGTAGTCCCCTTAGTGACAATGGTGAGGGTTTTGGAAAACTTATGGACAACCCGACATGTGAGTGCTTCTTCATGTCATGTACCCTATCCTCTGTTGGAAAACCCATGTGTTGGATCACATGGGTGGAAACACCTGTTGATGTACAGGTCTAGGTACACATTTGTGTACCTGAGTATACGTACAAGGGGTTCAGCACAAAAACATGAGGTTCAGTACATGGACATGGTGAGAAGGTCAAGGTCCAGTCCTGATTAGCCTAGAAACACAATGTAATCCACCTACACATTGTGTACTACTACATGGGATGGATCTATGTGTTGTCCATGGACATGACCTAGCTGTAGAGTAGGACAACATATTGTGTGGGTCCCCTCACATGAGGTGTACCCATTTACCACTTTTGAGGAAACATCAACCATCCATATCTCCTTCAATTGAACTCTTATTTTATCCCATGAGTATCCTGTCTTGAGTGTTTTTTCACATAGAACATGTTGGTTCTATCACTGTATTTTTTTACATATGATGTGAAATGTTCCAAGAATGATACTTGAATATGTGATGCTCGACGGTGGTAGTGATCAAGAGGGATCAGTAGAGGCTTCTTCTAAGTGAAACCCCATATCGGACAAGGCATAGATCCTTAGTGATCAAAGTAGAACCCCCTATCACACCAAGGCACAGGTACTCGACCAATATAGTGGAATCCCCCATCAGTTTTGGTGTGGAACCTCTATCTACCAAGTGGAACCCCCTATTTTCATAGGGTGCGAGTCCTCATGACACTAGAGTGGGAACCCCCATAGGCATGATTGTGGGCCCTCTACAAATATTAATGCAGTGGAACCCCTATGACATAATAGGTAACAGGTCCTCTACTTCGAGTTTGTGCCCACTTGACTATGAGGGATAGTGAATTAGTAAGGTCAGACTTGGATGCTTACTTCTAGGAAGATATGTGAGATGTTGGGAATCATTGATAGTGTTTTTTAACTATTGTATACTTTTCTTCTTGGGATCAGATATGATATGGATAACCCCTTACTATCTTTTTTGGGATTCTTTGAATAAGAATATATATGTATATTCTTCTATATCCACACGATTGATATGGTTACTCTTATTCTAGGAGATGTAGTGACATGTGGGTTATGCAATGTGATTTCAGTGTTTAGATTCTTATGGATAGATGATTATACTTTTATACTATAGGTGGTGAATACTCGACTTGTAGTTCATCTAATCACCATGTTGATCCCTTTGTGTTTGGACAAGATTATTTTCAATCTTTTCTAGGTTGAGATGTTATCTCTAACTGAATATTTCTTCTACTATATTTATTTCCTTTTGTATCTATTACCGATCCATAATTATCTTTAACTATGTCCTAATGGGTATGTATATACTCACCCATGAATGGTCTTTTCCTGCATGTGTCGCGTCTTATGAAGATGAAAAACAGGTCGACCATGACTTCAGAGGAGCTTAGGGATTCTGGGATATTAGACCACAGATGGTGGTCCTAACTTGGGATTTAAGAGATATTCTCTCTTTTAAATATTTAATTTTCCAGTTTTGATAGGTTGGGAAATATTTTTATTTAGGCATCAATTTTTTCCCTTTATGTTTAGTTTCTATACTATACTTTTACTGACTAGAGGTTCACACATGATTTATTTACATTATAACATTATTGCATATTTTTCTATTTCCCTATGAACTATTGCATCAGTATGGCTATGTGTGAGTATAAATTACTTTGGGAAATGCCTCTCTAAGTTATTTATGCCTTCCTCATTGTTCACCACCCCTGAGAAAATGAAGGTGGGCTTGGGGTTGTTGTAGATCGATCCATGGCTTTGGTCTGGGTGTGACAATAAATCTCATGATTTTGATAATAAAGAAAGATATAATTTAAATGAAACCCTAAAAACCATGGATATAAGTAGATGATTATTCCATTATCCTGGAAATGTGAAAGGAAACATGGAGGAAATTGTCTTAAGGGTACTTGAAGATTTTTTATCTGTAGAAAGAAATTTCATAAAGTGGATGAATGTCGAAGTGATGGGATAAAGTTAGCTAATGATGTGAACAGATAAAAAGATCTACAAAATGAACCACCCACACTAGAGTGTTTCAAAGGCATGATTTTGCGAATTATGCTAATCAATGAACAGATCTAAAGTTTAATGTTGATGATCGATGTCAGAAACCTCTTAAGCCTAGAGAAAATGTGAAATATCATGTGATAACTATTTCTTACGATGGTTATGATACCAAAGTGGTGAGATATAAACATACCATCCACTCTAGAACTAATAACTTATTATTTTACTATGTATCTACCCACTTTTAATATGTGATAAATTTTCTTTGTGTATCAAAATTACACCACAACAATTAGATGTTGAAATTACTTTGAAAAAAATATAATAGTATGATGGTCGCTTCTCAATTCTATGGTTATTCACTAGACTATTTTTTGAGGAATGTGATTCTTGAAAATCGTTCTATTCCCCCTATGGTATAATTTGATGTTATCTTAAACATGGATTGAATTTCACTACCAAAATCTGACTTCAATTTCCATTGAAGGGAAGTCAAATTTCATATTGTAAACAAACTTATGATCTTATATCATGGAATAATAAATTTAAATATCCAATTAAAATTGAATATATGGTATGAGTATTAACTAATATTCCAAAAGGGTGTTTATCTTAGATGGTTGGGAAAAAACTCAACATCGAATTTATGCATATTGTGCGGGAGTTTGTTGATGTTTTTAGGAAATATCTTTTTAGTTTTAGAATAGTGTAATTGAGTTATCAATATAACTCATACATGGTACCACACCTATTTAAAATACTCCATATGTAATTGACCTGAATGAGTGACATGAATTAAATAAATAACTCTTGGAGAATCTTTAAAAATATTTATTAGGTTAAATATATCACCTTGAGGTGCACATGTAATTTTTTTCAAGAAGAAATTTATATCGATCGGAATCTACATAGATTATTGGGAATAAATAATGGCCACAATCAAGAACAAGTATCCCCTACTACATATTGATTACTTTTTTGATCTACTTTGAATATCTCAATACTTTTCCAAAATTGACCTTCATTATGTATATCACAAATTGGGATTCAATAAAAAGGATATACAAAATATAGTATTTCATACAGGATATAGAAAAAATTAATATATTGTTATTTAATTTGATATTAATAATTACCCCACTATCTTTATATATTTAATTAATAGAGTCTTTAGAGATTACCTTGATCAATTTGTGGTAGTACTTATAGATGATATTATTATATATTTAATTCTCAAGGCAGATCATGATGATTAATTTAGAATTGTTGTAAATATTCTGAGGAAGGAGAAATTGTATGAAAAATTTACCAAGTGTGACATATGGATAGAAAAAAGATTCATTTTTTTGGTAATATAACCTCAAGAGAGGGTATATCTTTCGATATATCAAAGGAAAAAGTTATTGAACGTTGGAACAAACCAAACACTCTAACTGAGATAAAAAAATTTATTGGTTTCGATTGATATTATCAATGGTTTATGGAAAATTTATCATGGATATATAATAAACAAACCATGCTAATTCAAAAGGGATACAGTTTCCTTTGGTTAAATGAATGTGAATTAAATTTCAAGGAACTGAAGAGAAGGTTAGTCAATGAACACGTGCTTACATTATCCTACAGTAGAGAAAATTTTATAATTTATTATAATGAATCAAAAAAGGGATTGGGATGTGCCCTCATTCCTAATTATATAGTTATAACATATGCGTCATAATAATTGAAGGTTCATGAGAAACATTACCCAAATCAAATTTTGGAGTAAACTGTGACAATTTTTTCATTATAATTATGGGGACATTATCATTATGGGGAAATAAGTGATATATATATATAATGATCATAATTATTTAAAGTATATATTAACATAGAAGAAGATGAATATGTCATGGAGAATATGGTTAGAACTGATTAAATATTATGACTGCTTAATATATTTCCCATGGAAAAGTGAACAAGGTGGCTGGTACTTTGATTCTAAAGGATCATGCTATCTTATATATTATGAGGATAAAAAATATCCAATATTTAGAAATTTTAAAATAATTGATCTAATAATATTTAAGAAATGAGAGAAATATTATCATTCTCAAATTAGTTTCCAACCATTTATACAAGTGAAGATTAAATAATCATAAAAGGATGACGTAGAACTATAGATGATAGTGAGAAATGTTACTGAGTTTAACCTTGATTATGATAGAATAATAAGGTCTAAGAACCATGTATGGGTTTATTCCATACTTGATCTAAAGAAGAAGATATTGGATGAGGCATATAGTTCAACAATCTCTATTCATCTTGGAAGTAAAAATTTATATAATGTTCTGAAAGAGTATTTTTGGTGGGATGGAATGAAGAGGGATATTTAAGAATTTATTTCTTAGTGCTTGGTATGTTAGCAGGTTAAGGCTAAGAGAAAAAATTCAAAGGGAGTGTTACGACCATTATGCATACTAGAATTTAAATGGGAATACATCACCATGTATATTGTAGTCAGATTCACTAAAACAACTAAAGGCCATAGTGATATTTGAGATGTATTAGGTCTCCTTATAATGTAAGAAAACATAAGTTTTATCATATAAGATTTATCTCTTTACCATCTTTAAAATATGTACCTTAATGAACATGTAAGGTTTCTTGTTCTACTACATTCTATTATATCTAATTAGGATTTGAGGTTTACCTTGAAGTTCTAGTGAATTCTTTAGTGTGATCTAGATATGTAGTTTAGTTTCAACACTACTTATCATCCTACAAAAGATGGCTAATCCTGGGGAACCATTAAAAACCTAGAGGATATGTTGTGAAATTTTTATATGGAATTAAATGTTGGTTTTCATCAACACCTTACCCTAGTCGAGTTATCTTATAGTAATAGATTTTACTCAATCATTCAAATGTATCTTTCTGAATCCCTCTACAGAAATAAGCGTAGAAATACAGTGTTTTGGGTAAAGATAGCGATAGATATATATTGGGACTTTTTCTAGATGAATAAATTATAGAGGATATTAGATCTATTCAAAAACTCATAAGAATAACATAAAGTAGAAAAAAAAGTTATACTGAAAATCATCGAGGAGATCTGGAGTTTGAAGTTGGTGATATGGTGTTATTATGGATTTCTCCATGGAAGAAGGATATGAGATTCAAGAAGAAAGGAAATTTGAGATCGATGTATATTGGGCCTTTTTAGGAATATTGATTTAGTGTAAAAAATAACTTATCCATTGGAACTTCTACCAAACCTCTCTCAAGTTCATGGTGTGTTCCATATATCTATCTAGAAGAAGTACATACCCAACCCTTCACATGTACTGAACATAGAGGTTGTACCACTGGGATAATATATCTCTTATGAGTAAAACCATATGAGATTATAGATCATAGATATAATGTTCAATGAAACAATACCACTCACTTGGTCAATGTTTTTTAGTGAAACCACTAATTTAAGGAAGCTACATGGGAACATGAAGATATGATTAGGTAGAAGTATCCTCGTACGATGGAGAAAAATAGAGGTCAAAACCTTATTCATAAGGACTCTATTGTATTTTACACAAATGAACTTTTACCTCAAAATACTAAAATGAATTTTCCAACATTCATATTGATAATGAATACAACCTCATCTCGATAATTCACATTGCTGATCCCCTGAAATCATATCCAAAGACTCACACCTCTATTTATTATAAAATACAATCTAGATCTCAGCTAGTGGCATGTCACAATAAAAATAATCACTAAATAACACGGTAAAAAAATTCAAACCCACTCACACCAAATAGGATCACAGAGATCACACCCATATCTATAAAGACTATATCATCAAAAGAAAACAAGTCATATTTATGGGAGATGTGGGAACTATATGTACCTAGAATAGAAGAACAATGATTTTCTATAATGATTATATCTATGAAAATTGGTCCCTGAAGGATATGTATTTGATACCATTACTACCCTTGATAGAGATTCACCGATCTTTCATAATTAAGGTGTCATGAAATAGGCTCTAACAACTAAAAATAAACCCAATCATTGCTTGGAATGAAGATCAAAATATTTTTCATAATAGTTTTCACTACATCATCCCTCACACAATGGTAACATAAATGAACTCCCTTCCTGATACACATGGGAAATTAGGCCCTGTGTCATGATAAAATAGTTATTCACAACATGTTGAAAACCACAATGTGGAAGACACTATGTCTTGGTGTCATTCCAATGGAAGAAGAAATATTCTTATGGTTGTATTGAATATTTCCATTATTTTGATCACTCTTTCAATGTTATCACACACATATATCATGGGATTATGTGGCATGGAGTTACAATTGATGGTGAATAATTAAAATTATAGGTGGAAGCTCAATGGGATAATAGTAATAATTAGAGTACAATTCAACTCATTACCCACATGAGAGTTTTCAAATGCTTAATAATTTCACATGATTGCTGGATGTATTATTTGGAGTGGCCATATAAATATGGTTTCAAACCATTCTGAGACACATATCACATGAATCATCAACATGCATCAAATCTATCATTAATATAACCACTACATTTTATATAAAATAGCTCCCTCACCACCAATTATAACATTGAAACCATCCCGATCCATTAGCTACTACAACTATAGGGTCACTCAAAACATACCTAGGTATTCAAGAATGAGAATTAATGTAATTGAAAAGAGATCAATAAAGTTCACCTTGATTTTTCTCTCTTTAATTTATGTTAGTATCCTTTCATCTTGGATTTAAGTTTCATATTCCACCTACATTTTTTTCTTCCCTCTCTAGGCCATTCTCTTTCAATTTGGTTTATCTATCCACTTCAATTAAATTTTCCTAAAAACTCTTAGTAGATGTTACTTTTTATTTAAACACCATAAAGAAACAAATAATATAAAATTACAATCTTTAATGATGTTTGTTAAATTGAAGAAATTTTTATGATACAGTTGTCTATTAGAATTCTAGTTTATTAATTTGAGGTGAATTATAGAAGGTATTTTTATTTATAAATCTAAAATATAATATTTATAAATCACATAATATTATTTTGAAAAAACTAAACATTTTAATCAAACATTCCAATTTAATTTTCATTTGGGAAATATTTACATTCATTCATATAAAATGAAAATGTATAAACAATAAATTTTTTACTATCTCTACATGATAGTTTATCACACATTCAATTTCATTCTTAAGATATTTCATTTCTAAATAATTTTTGGACTAAACTCATTTTTCAAATTGAATCTTAATATTTTCAATATTTACATTTATTTATATAAAATGAAAATTTATAATCACTGACTTTTTTGTATCAATATATAATAGTTTCTCACTATTTAATTTACATTCTTTAGACATTTAATTTATATTTCAATTTCATGTTTGAAAACATCATTTTCTATTTCATAGAACATTATAAAACTACAAATAATAATTAATGAAAGAGTTTTTAAAAAAAACTTTGAGGTCAATTAATCAAACAAACCACCATAATTTTCACTACCTAATATGTAGAAAAAATTGTATTCAGTCAAAATTCAAGTGATGAAAACATAATATCGGGATTAAATTTATGTTTTATTGAAGATATCCATTTATGTTTCAATATTTTGGTATTCCTCCATGTTTATCACCCTCTGATCTTTTTTTTGATCCCCTCTTATTTTGTTCCACTCGTTAATTTATCTCACATTATGTTTCCCACAAAATTAAAATGACAAATGAAATTCATACATCTATATATAGAATATTTTTTAAGGACTTAAAATTTATTTTTTAAGAATCTTGAAAATTACTTTTTAAGATTGTGGGTATATAGAAGTTGATTTCTAATGGTGTGTGTAGAAACTGGTGAAAGACCCAGGTATGTAATTTGATCAGAAAAACTCATATTGAATTACACACAAAAATAATTTATAGTTTTCAAAATATTATTCCATTTATTAACTATCCAACAGAGTTAAATGATTGATTGATCAGGCTTGAGTAATTATATTTAAAGAACAAGTCATGCTTGAGCCTGGAATTTAATATTTAAATGAGTTCGAGTTAAGTATCAAGCCTTATAGTTTGTGATGAGTTAGAAATCAGGAATTGAAGTGTATTGACTCGAGATTACATGAATTTAACCCAAATTTTAAAAAAATCATACTATTATCTTCCCTAATAAAAACATATTTTGGGATATTAAAAATACAAAAATTATAATTTTAGAATAAATGGGCCTAAATTTAATTTGATATAATTTTTATTTGAAAATAAACTAATAATTTTATGGGATTTGGAAGAAAAATTTTTAATTGTTATATACCCTAAGTTTTATTGACTAATTTTTGTTAAAGTAGAACTCTAAAAGAGTCAATAGGGGGATAAATAAATTATGCTTCTGAATAATTGAGCCTACTCTGACATATGTGGAAAGAGTTTCAGGGTTCCACTACTTGGATACTAAAGTTTATGTTTGATAAAACTTAAAAATTGTGTTCATAACCTTTTTCCCTTATAAAAAATGTTTTTCTATTCATGTGTTTAAAATTTTATTATAATTATTTAGATAACATATCATAATTGATAATTAGTGTAATCATTTTTTGAAAAAAAAAATCAAGCACAATCAAAATGTAATGGGATTTCTATATAAATAAAATGTAGGGAAGGGGGAAATCAATAAGAAAAAAATGATTTCTTGTAATATTTCTTGTATTGGACATCAAATGGATCAGTAATAGGATCATTAGAAAAATTTTAAGTCCTTTCATTCCTAGCTTGTTTTCTCGAGAAATAATATACAGTAGGCTCCACTACAATTCCCACCAAACTTATTCCCAAGAAAAAATTGGTTAATCTTATAAACCTATATTCAAAGAAACGTATAAAAAAGTCACAAATAGCATAATAGTTGTAATGAAAACAATTCACATAGAAATATTTGATAAATTATATTTCTTTAAAATCACCCTTCTTCCAATGCCTCTTTGGATCAACATCACTCCTAAAATGTATTCATCATAATATGACAAAAATTAAAAAACCTTTAAAACAAAATGAAAAATTATTCTCTAAATAAAATGATGAAAAGTACACTAATGATCAAGACAAAGTAAATGTCAAAAACAAATTCCATGGCTTCTAAAAAATGATAATTTGCAATTAACTAAATTTAAAGAGTAAACATCTCATTCATTAGAAATTACGAAAACAACTAAAATTAATTTAAAAAAAAACTAATCAGTAACTAAAATGAGTGAGGATGAGACCATTGGTATATCATTTCAAAATAAATTATAATATTACAGTTTATGAAACCAAATAGAAAGGATAAAATAATTAGTACATTCTACAAAATTAACACACAACGAAATTTTTATATAAATGCCCACTAATAAAGGAAAAAATGCACACCAAAAAGAGTTAAAATGTTTCGAACAAGAATGAATAATATCATAAAACAAATTACAATGAGTGAGAGAAAAATTATACCATTAGTTACTAAATATTTTTTTTTCAACTCAAGTTTCTTATCAGGTAGAGACATATCAAACCTGTTTAGATTTGTATTTTATTAACAGTAGTGATGAAGTGATGAGAAATGTGTATTTTGTAATAATAAAGGATCAAGTGAACTGAAAAAATTGGATGTTGAATCCCCATGAATACCAATTCCTCCCAGTTTTATCATTGAATATCTTTTTGATTATTTTATTTAAAATCCTGGGGTAATTTTTTGGATCAAACAACCCATCGATTAGCTCTGTGTTTTTTCACCAAAATGAAATACTTAATTTATCTTGAACTTTATTATTGTAATTTATTATTCGTATAGATAACGATAAAAAAGGGAGTTTTGGCTCCCAAAAAATAGCAATCACATTCTTTCTTGTATCCTTTTTTAGCTCATCAACTAGCTTTGGAATTTAGCTACCGTTCTAGTTATAATACCAAAAAAGGTGAGTAATTATAATCAATAATGAATCTAGAAGAGTCGGATGGAATAAAAAAATAAAAAATTCATTGAATGGGGGGATGCAATGGAACATATCAAAAAAATTTGTTTCCCAAAGTTAAACTTCAATATACAACCCTTTTATATAGAAAAATACATATATTATGAAAATAAGGATAAAATTTCAATAAACATTTTTATGTGATCCTTATATAAAAAATTCATAAATTGATATATTATAATGCATTTTATAATGAAATTTTTATTCAATAAAACAATAAATATGTTTTAAAACTAAATTAAATGTATTAATTTTTTTGAATTAATTATAAATATTATAATATTAGTAAAATTAAACTATTTTTATATTTATTAAATCTTTTAAAAATATATAGAGATAATTTTAACCTTTACAAATTCCTTTATAATTTTATTTTAAAAGAAAAAATCTAAAAAAAACAACATAAAATAACAAAATGGAATGAAATTCAATCATGTAGCACAAAATACACCATGGAAATAAAAATTTACTGAATGGAAATTTGATCAAACAATTAATATACATAGACACACGATTTTAAAAAAAATAAAAATATTAAATAGATTATAGATCAGAAATCTCAAATGGAAAGTGTGAATTAAATGACCATAATTCAAATAATATCTATGATATTATAAAAAATTTCATAATAGTGATGAAGAAACATAAAATGAATATAAAGAATAATAAATTTAGTTATAAAAAATTCTAAAAAAACATTGTCTTACCAAAGAAAGAGTGAATTCACAGCCATCAGCTAACAAGGGAAGGGTCAGGAGTGATGCTGCTAGCGAATGACACTTGTAGTGGGGGGAATAAGGGTAGAGGGAGAGGGGGTATTGAGGAAGGTTCCGTCCAACTAGAGAATAATTGAAACAAAAATCTATTTGGCATGGGTAGAGAGTCCATGTAAAGTGATGTCGTGATAATGATGTCGAAGGGAGATGGGGTATGAAGTCGATGAAGGGGAGGGAGAAGAAGGATATATAGGATGATGAGGTGTATTTATAAGGTCATAATAGGGGGAGTTTGTTCTTCTACATACGGTTTTGGGTTCCTTTTGTTTCATGAGAGGGAGAGTTGTGAGAATGTGTAGTGGTAGGGAAAATTTCCAATTTGTCAAATGAGGCTTACCATGTGCCACTCGGTTTATCAAGCCCAAGGGGTTGTTGGGGTTGCCCTTGGGCTGACCCATCATGCATTAGACAGATTAAAAAAAGTAAAATAAGTAAATTCCATAAGACAACTAAAACCTAAATAATAAAAATAAATTGAAAACACCATAGGGACACTAATTTGAACTAAATGATTATAATTTGATAACTAGACTAATATAAAAACTATAACCAATTGATTTTCAATTCAAATTCATATTAATCCTTGGGTGTTTAATGGAATTATAGAATGTTGGCCAATTCTACCAACCTTATTTTTATGGGGTCATCTAGAGTAGTAAAAAATGACCTGTATTTTAAATGAGCTTAAATGGATGGAAGAAAAAACCCAATCAAGAGGACAAAGCTTAACATAGCCAAGTTGTCCCATAAGATAATAGAATTTTTTTTATATTTTAATTTAATATTTTATTTTTTAATGATATAAATTTATAATGTTTAATTAGGTGACAGATGTATAAATACCCTCATGTGCACGTATGTGTTGACATTAATTAGACTATGGTTGTGGGGCTAAATTTTAATATTCCTTAATAAAAAGTTTTTTTATTCTTTAGAAAATTATTTTAATAATTAATTATATGTTTATAAAAACATATTGATTTGTCTCATTGAAATATGTCTCAATTTTTCTTTCATTCTCACATTAAATTCTGGTCAAAATGGATTTGACATTTGTAGACCTCGCTCATACAGATTTTTTCTGCTCGGTCTCAGTCCAACCCGTTAATCACCCATGTATTACGTTGAACTGTTTTGTACTAATTGGTTTCAATTAGTTAAGAAAATTAATATTGGTTAGATATAAAAATCCCACCAAAATATTTTTTGAATAATGGATCAATTCATGATTATATAAAATATATATTTTTTAAAATAAATTAAATTTATTTGATAGCCTATGTTATACACAACATTGAGTTTAAATGAACTATGAAATACTATTAAAATATTATCATTTAATGCAACAATTACAATCTAGATATTGGATAAAAAGGTATTAATATGACTAAATAAAATATAAAAAACATGTGGTTTATATATTTTTAAAATTTATTATTTTTTCATCAATTAATAAGAAATGAAAATAAAAGCCAATTGAAAATAGGGTTGTTTTTCTGAAAAACTATTTTTATGCACGTAATGTGTGTTTCTCATAACAAAACTGAATTGATCACTATAAAAGAAAATTTTAATGAAATTTATATAATATATTTAACCAAATTCATTGTCATTCATCTAATATATTTTCCAGGAAAGATATAATAAAAGATCTAGTTTTATGATAAGAAGTTTTATTTTTCTAAAAAATTCATTTAGTCACATTTTTTCATTGTTTTTTATAATTTTATAAATTTTATTTGAGAAAATAAAATTAGTTTTTATAATAAAAATTTAAATATTACCTTAGAATGATTTTTTGGAATTTTTAAAAAATAATAATTTTTTGATGGACAGTGAAAATAATAAGTTTTATTAAAATTGTATGTTTTTTATAACATTTAAAAAATATAATTATATGATAAAATTATTTTTAAATTATAAATTTTCTCAGTTTTATTATGGTTAATAGAATTTATATCACTAAATTATTTTTTATGTTAAATCTAAATATAAAAACTGTTTATACGAAGGAAATCCCTTTCTTTGGAAAACCGTATTTTTGTCTTCTTGTTTTAATTAATTTTAAATTATAATATTCAACTTTTGTGAACTAAATTTGGTAAAATATATTACATATTTTGAATCATCGTAACTAAAATTACTAAATACGTTCAACTTATCTTTTTTCATAATGAATAGTAAAACAGTAAGAATTAATTATCATGGTTAAGGTTGAAATGAGTTTATTGGGGGGTTAAACAGTAACAGCCCAAAATTTTATCAAGGAAAATTACCTTATTATAACTATTCAATATATTATAAATCACATAAAATCACATTGATAACAAAAAACAAACTTTATAAATGACCAATGAATAAAATAAGAGGTATTTCTAGAAGTTAAGGAATATATACCAATGGAGTAGTAACTTGACCTTAGGAATAGAAAGCTTACCATTATGAATAATAATCCTGCCAATAGATTAGTAACCTACTTTATAAAAGATAAATAAAAAAATTATCTTATAAATGATGATTAGATATAAATATATCATAGAAAAAGTAAATAAATATTTTATAAAATATTAATTATGTGTTGGTATTTTTATAAAACATTGATGTTTATTTTAAATTTTAAAATCAATATATTCATTTAAAAGAATGTTTATATTGATAAAATTGAATAAAAAAATAATTATTATTTTATTATTACTATAAGATAATTTTATGTGATATTAATTAAATTTTCTATCTATTTTAAAATTGGATATAATATGAAAATAGGTATTTTCCACTTATGTGATGATTATAATTAAAAATTAAAAATCTCATATTTATAATTTTATTATAATAAAATGGAATTTATTTTTAAATTCTACACATAGAAAAAATGTTAGGGTGATTTTTTGAGATTTTTCTAAAATAGTTGAATTTTTGGTGAATAGTGAAATACAGTAAGTTACAGTATTTTACAAATACAAGAATTATTGAGTCATAGATGATGCATGGATAATGTAATACCATAAAATCAAACACTAAAAAATTATTTTATTATATTTAGTCATAATTTTTTAACTATTGGTAGTCTTGATCCAAAATAATAAAATAATGAATAAAATAATGAAAAAACAACCCTCACATCTACTATAAATACCACCCCTCACCACCTCTTTTCCTAACACCTTCTAAGATTTGAATCATTTAAAATTTATACCCAATTACCTTCCCAATCCTCTTTCCCATGTTCAGTAGGGTTTTTTCTCAAAAAAAATACAAAAACCAATTTCCCTAAGGAGGTTCTCAAGGAGGAGAATCCAAGAGGTAACATCCTCTTTTTTTTAATTCTTTTAAATTTATTTTCCTTTATTATTTTCTATTCCTCTACAATTATATAAGTGGAATGATGAATTCTTTATATTATACATACTGTAATTTTATTATGTTAATGGAATAATCCATCATCAAACTATTCCCTTCCCCGTTTTATTCAAAAAACGAAAACATCATCTTTGAGGTGTTGATTTATCAGATTCAAGGATGATAGGTTTTCATTTTCTATTAACACCTTAAATTATGATCATAATACAATTATAATGGTTTAAAAATTATTTTAGAAAAATAATTTATCACCATTTTTATGTTATAGAACTAACATATACACATAATATTAAATAATAAAAGAAAATGAGTTTGTTATAATCGAAAAGGGCCAAATTTAATCTAAACGATTATCATTAACATGTTATCTAAAGAATATGTTTCATATCTAAAAAAATATATGATACCAATTAAACATTTTTAAGTTAACTAATAATATATAAATTAAATTCTTCATAATTATCCCCATTTTACATGATCTTCAATGCATTTATACAAGTGAACTGGTCGTGAAATCCAAGAAACGAATACTCTTGAATGATGAAATTTAACTCTATAACTCATCATAATGGACATAAATAAACATAATAAAATTATAATGAATCAAATAAATATATAATATGTTTGATATTTTTTAATTAATGAATATGATATTTTAATCCAGGATATTAACATGAAGAAAGAATTCAGACCTAAGGTAAGGGGATTCTTAAAGCCAATTTCTGTTATTTTTCTTATTCATCTTTAATGAAATTTTTTTGTGTGGATGTTCATTTAATATTAAAAAATAATAGATTATTATTTTTACCATCTATATTATGGGTTATACATGTTTCTAATTTGATTTTATAATAAATATGACGGTTTATCAAAAAGAACTATTCTCTCTAAAAAAACATCTTTTATTTCTGTTGAGATTGTTTCTTCTTCACTCAATATTGAAGATTATTATACATTTTCTGAAATTACCTTTTTATTTTTGGAACCCAATGTTTATTCAGGAATGAGTGTTTAATGAAATTTCCATGAAACTCATTTTTCAATGGGTTATTTTATGAAAAATATTGTTATACATTCTATGTGGCATGCAAGATTAAGTAAATGTTATGATGTGATGGGTGTGCTTGATATTATATAAAACATCAATTAATTGGGTAATGTGATGCATCTCATAATATAGTGTGAAAAATTAATTAACATGATTCTATCTTTTTCCACAATGACGATTTTCTGATTATGTATATATGTTATGCATGAACATGATTCCAACTTTGTTCACGACTATGTGTGGTTTTTGACCACTAAGACATGATGCTTCCTTTTTTATAAATTTTAACTTTCCATGACTATATATAATTATTTCTCTCATGATTCTAATGATGAAATTTTTCTTATGTTATGATGATGATTATTATTTTCACCCTTGTAATATTGTTTCATGTTCATATCCATCATCTTACTAGGCTTTTAGTTAACCCCTTTCATCAATGTATATACTCTGGAGAATCCATATTCTATATAGTACATGAAGGACACTAAGAAGTTATATAATGAGAAATTAAATAATGTTTATGTTTTATTATGTTAAGGTTATTTATAAGCCTCATTTTCTAAAGACACTAAAATGTTTTATCCTGAATTTATAACTCTATTATGTTGTTTTTCTCTAAAATGACACAATAGTAATGTAAGGATAATATGGGTCTCTATATTCGGTATCAGATAATGGTTTAGTAAATTTTGAAATTAGTATTATAGTACATTATTTAAAACCCTTAATATGAGGATATGTATATGTAATCACCCAAGAAGATATGTTTTAGAAAAATTCAAAACAAACGGATCCCACAGAATATGCCTTTAGAGTTAATTTAATAATGGAATAAATTATTTACTCATGACTTGTTTAAGTGTGTTTTTTTAACCTTTTCTATTTTATAAAGTACTGGGAACCAAGAGAAACTATGACAACAACCCATTTGAGGGATAATGTAGTGATTACCTCAGTGACATCCCCAATGCCTTGGGTGGTGAAGTTCAGAACCTCATGGAGATGCTAACCCAGCTATCTCAAGGTATGAATAATAAACTAAATAATGTGGAATGTCCTCCTTAATTTAAGAGAGAGAAACTGGCTATTGATTCTTTTATGTGGAAATGACCACCAATGTTTAGTGGATCTTCTGATCCACTAGTCATAGAATAGTGGGTCGAATCAATGGAGAAGAACTTTTCTATGATTCAGTATTCTGAGATGGGGAAGGAAAATCTGTCCATCTATCATTTATAAGGAGAGATGGATCAATTGTTGGAGTTTATTAATAACACCGTAAAAAATGAATAAAATAAAGGGATAGAGTGGGAAGGCTTTACGAATATATTTATTAACATGTTTTCCCACGAACTCTTCATACAAAGACGTCTAGAGAAATCTTAGAGTTCAAGAAAAAGTATGGTAAATATTTTATGGCTTATGAATTATATTTCAAAAGGCTTAAAAGGTACTCCTTGGGTAGTTTTATAACCAATCATAGAAAAATTGATAGATTATTTAGTGGTTTAAAACCAAACCTTCGATAGGATCTAGAATTTTGAGACTTTGGTAGTTATAAAGAAGTTGTTAGATGTGATCTCAATGTGGAGAAGGATTTTAGAGAATGGCCCAATGGAAAAAGAGATAAAAAATGAAAGATATAATTTCAAGATATTTGATATAAGGACAAAGGTTGAAAGAAAACTCTACCACTCACTTGTAAAAAATGTTGGAAGAAGAAAAATGTGAATTGCCTAAAAGTGATGGTGAAATGATTCAAGTGTCAGAGAGAAGGCTACAAAGATCATGAATTTTGATGAGAAATGAGGAAGTAGGACAATGTGGTGGAGGATAGAAGAGCACCACCCATGGTTAAATGCTTCAACTATATGGATAAAGGGAACTATGCAAGAAACTACACTAAAACCTGAGTCCTCAATGGTAATCAATGTCAGTAGCCACAAAAGCCAACGGAGGAATGAAAAGCATATTCCATCACTACTACATTATTGGTGCTCAAAAATGATTTTGTTATAGGTATGATGGTTATTCATTCAATAATATCTATGTTACTATTTGATTTTGGTTCTACTCATTTGTTAATATAATGAATGTTTAGTGGAACTATTCAAACACCACTTCAAATTATGCAGGTTGAGTTATCTATGATAAAAAAATGGATAAATTATTGCATCCAATGTATATAAATCCTCTCAGAATATTTTTTTAGACTGAACCTCCCATCATATTGTATCTTAATTCCTTTTGTGGAGATTGATGCTATTTTGTGCATGAATTGGTTATCTTTATATAAAGACAATATCAACTGTCAAGAAATAGAGATCAATTTTCACATCCAGAAGCATCATCCAATTTTTTATATGTGTAAGCATAAGGATAAACTTACTTCATAATCACCATATCAAGTGTGTATATTATTTACATATAAGAAATCATATCTATATCAATTTATTGAGATAAAGGAGGGAATCATGATCAAAGAGAATCCCATTTTATGGGACTATAATAATTTATTTCATGAATAATTTTTTGGTCTTCCTCATGACTAAGAGGGTGATTTATTAATTGAAATTATTCTTAGATCTTAGAATATATTAATGACACCATATATAATGTCCACCATTGAGTTGTTGGGACTGAAGAAGCAATTATAAGTGAATCTGTAAAAGGGGTTTATATGCCCGATTGCTTCACCATAGGGTGCGCTAGTCCTCTTTCTCATGAAAAAGGATGTGTCAATGAACCTCTTAATTGATTATCTTGAGCTCAACAAAATAATGATAAATAAAAAGTATCACCTTCCAAGGATAGATGAATTGTTCAATCAACTTTGCGGGGACAAGAATTTCTCCTAGGAGGACCTTTGGTCGAGATACAACCAATTAATGGTCTGTAATGAAGATATTCCCAAGACTGCCTTTCTATCGAGGTATGAACACTCTGATTTCATAGTTATTCTTTTTTGAATCACTATTTCTCCATAAATATTCATGAATGTAATGAATAGAGTCTTTATAGATTACCTAGATAGATTTTTGGTAGTCTTTATTAATGATATTTTGATACACTTCAAGGGAAAGGGGGACATGAGGATCATTTAAATACTATGATAAAGACTTATTTAGGTAGAAACATTAGTCAAAGTATAATAAATATGAATTCAGTATGGAGGAAGTATCATTCTTGGGGTATGATATCACTAACAAATAAATAACTATAGACCCCTCCAAGACAAAGGCAATTGAAAAGTGGCTCAAGCCAACATCTGTAATGGAGATCTATAGTTTCCTTCGTCTAGCTAGGTTTTACCTTAAGTTTATGTAGAAAATCTCATTATTTTAAAACACACTAACCATGATGACTCAAAAGGGAGAATAGTTTTTATGGACTAGTGAATGTGAATATTACTTCAAATATTTAAAAATGAGGCTTATCACCTTCCTAGTACTCAAACTTCCAGCAAGTGGGGAACTCTCTATGGTATACAATGATATATAAAATAAATTATTAGGATGTTTATTGCTGAAAAATAATACATTGATAGCCTATGCCTTAAGGTAATTGAAAATTACAGAGAAAAAATACCCCACACTTGATCTAGAGTTGGAAGATGTGATCTTGGCATTGAAAATATGGAGGCATTATCTCTATTTGTAGAAGTTTAAGATATATAATGATTATAAGAGCTTAAAATAAATATTCACATATAAGGAGCTTAATATGCACAAGTAAAGATTGTTAGAGATTATCAAAGTTTATGATTTCTCACTCTACTACCATCCTAGAAGAGTGAATAAATTGGAATATTGTCATGTAGAAAGGCTCCGAAAAAATTATCAATGATTAGAATTGAGAAGGATTCAATCTTCTTAGATTTACAATGGATGGACATGGGAATCATTAAGGAATGTAAATAATCAATCCTTTCTCAAATGATTTCTCAACCATTCCTCATGGAGAATTTATAGAACGCTCAACGAAATGATGTAGAGATCCAAAAGAAGTTGGAATCCATTAGAAAGGGGAAATCCTATGAGTTCAAGATTTATGAGGAAGGAGTTTTACGATTTGGGTCATGAATATGTGTACCATCCAATCCAGAGATAAAGAATGATCTTCTAAGTGATGCACAAAACTCAACCTTCCCTATTAAACCAAGGAGAACAAATATGTATTGTGATCTCTAAGAGAGATATTGGTGGGAAAATATGAAGAAATAGATTATCGAATATATATAAAAGTGACTGGTATGTTAGTATGTGGAGGTTTAATGGAAAATAATAAGGGGATGATGAAACCATTACCCATACCAACATAGAAAGGAGAAGCATCACTATGGGATGTTTTATATGACTTCTAAGGAAATCCTATGGAAATAAGGCTATATGGGTTATTGTGGATTGTTCTACAAAGATAGATAACTTTGTCTAAATTAAAGAGGAGTTATAACTGGATAAACCTGAAAAAATATGCATAATATAAGTTGTTAGGATACATGGAGTACCAAAATTGATTGTATCTGATCAAGATATGAGACTCACCTCTATGTGCAGGAAAAAGTATTCAACATTCTCTAAACCGTGAGCAAAACATCTTTTCAGCTTATCATCCTCAAACAAATGACCATTCTAAACTTAATCTTCAAAAATAGGATGAAATGATGAGGGAATATACTATGGACTTCAAAGGAGTTTGGGACCAATATATATCTCTGGTCAAGTTCTCTTATAAGAACAATTTCCACTCGAACATCCAAATGGCTCCATATGAAGCACAACATTTGAAAATATTCAGAACACGAGAATGTTGGGGTGATGTCAATTAACATAAGTAGATAGAACCAGAAATGCTATATGAAATGGAGAAAAATGCTAAAAAAATTTAGCAACACATCATGGAAGCCCAAAAATAATAGAAGCGCTATGAATACAATTATCGATAAGATCTAGAGTTTGTTCCCAGAGGCATGTTATTCCTCTACCAATCTCTAAGGAAGAGGATCATGAGATTTGGGAAGAAGTGAAAACTAAGTCCAAGGTATATCTTCCTCTTTGATATTCTTGATTATATTGGAGCATTATCATATTGAATATAAATTCCACCTACCATGTCATAAGTACATGATTTATTCCATGTATCCCTCTTGAGGAAGCACATACCAAAATTCTCACATGTACTGAATTCAATGGTGGTACAGCTGGAAAATGACCTCTCTTATGATGGGAAACCATTGAAGATATTGGACTGTATTGATAAGGTTTTAGGAAAAAGGACTAATCACATTTCCAAAGTAATATGGCAGAATCATATGTATGAATATGAATCATGGGAATCATATGTATAAATGAAGTAGAAGTACCCTCACCTATTTCTGTAAAATAAAATTTAGAGGGTGAAATTTCACAACGAGGAATAATTTAATGAACTACAATTTTATCAATGGAAATTTGGTTAGTATAATTATGAAATATAATATAAATCACAAAAAATCACATAGAGAACACAATAAAAACATTATAAATGATGAATTAATGAAATAAGAGGTATTTCTAGTAGTTAAGGAACTTATACAAATAGAATAGTATCTTGAAATTTGGAATATTAATATGACCATTTGGAATATTAATCCAAAAAATAGAATAGTAACCTCATATATGAAAGAATAAATAAAATTTAGAAATCTTATAAATGATAATAATACATAACTATGCCATAGTATAAGAAAATAAATGTTTTAAAAATTATTAATTATGCGTTGGTATTTTTATAAATCATAAAGGTTTACTATCAATTTTATATTTAATATAATCGGTTAAAAGAAAATATATTTTCATAAAATATATTCATAAATTAATATTTTTTGTCTTTGGATTATAATATAAATTTATGAGACATGAATTAATTTTTTAATGTATTATAAAACCCCTTATAATTTTAAAATCAGTATTTTACAAGTAGATGATGTTTTTAATTAAAAATTACATTCCCCATATTTTGAAAATTAATTTCATAAAATGGGGTTAATTTTTTAATTCTAAAAATATAAAAATGTTTTGGGGGATTTTTTGGTATTTTTCTAAAATAGTTTATTTTTTGTTGAATACTGAAATACAATAATATATGATATTTCCCAAATACATGAATTATTGAGTCATATATGATGTTTTGATGATTTATGTCCCCAATAGAATTTTTTTATTATTTTAATATATTTAGTTGAAATTTTCAAACTATTGATACTCTTTACCCAAAATTAAAATATAATGAAAAAAATAATGAAAAACACCCCTCACCTCCACCATAAATACCAACCCACACAACCTGTTCTCCTCACACATTATAAGTGTTAATGGATCCCCAATTTTTGACCAATACTCTTTCCAATACTCTTACCCAATTATAGAATCCCTTTTTCAAAAAAAATGACCAAAATGATTTTCACTATTGAGGTTCCCAAGGATGATAACTCAAGAGGTAAAATCCTCTTTCTTTTTCTTTTAATTTCATTCAATTTAATTTCCTTTCATATTATCTCATCACCTCACCTAATAAAAGTGGAGTTATAAGTACATAATCAAATATATATACTATAATTGTATTATGTTAATGGAATAATCCATCATCAAACCTCATATCCTATCTCTTTTATTCTAAAAATGAAAACATCATCTGTAAGGTGTTGATTTATTACCTTCATGGATGTCAAGTTTTAATTTTCTATTAGATCCTTCAAGTATTATAATAAGAAAATAATAATGGGTGAAAAAATATTTTAAAATGTATGTTATAATATTTTTTATGTTCTGTAAGAAACATATATGCATAATGATAAATAATAAAACAAAATGAGTTTGTTGTGATCAAAAACTTCCAAAATTAATCTAAACAATTATCATTAACATGTTTTTTAATGAATAAAAATAATATTTAGAAAAAAATAATATTTATGACCAATTAAACTTATGGTAGTTAAATAATAACAATTATTTTTAATTTTAGATAATTTTACCCATTTTAGAGGATCTACCATGCATGCATACAAGTGAACCGATCATAAAAACTAATAAAATGAACACTCCAAAATGACAGAATTAAACTCTATAACTCATCATAATTTCCATAAATTAAAATAATAAAATTATAACGAATCAAATAAATATATAAGAAGTTATATATTGCTTAATTATTTAATCTATTTTGATTATCCAATATATTAACGTGAATAAATCATTCAGACTTTAGGTAAGGGGATTATGGAACCCAATTACTTTTTCTTTGGGTCATTTCACTTTTGTGGAAAATTTCAGTGTGGTTGTTCTTTCTAAATTTCTAAAATATATATTACTTTATTATAAATTTTTCAATTCGTGGATATACATGTTTCCAATCTAATTTTATAACATATACAAAGGGTTTTTCAAAAAGATACATTCTTTCAAAAAAACACATTGTTTACTTCTCTTGAGATTGTTTCTTCTTCACTCAAGATTGATGATTATTATAAAAAAATATTCTATTTAAATTTTATTTAGGGAACCCAATATTTATTCATTAATTAATACTTTATGAAATTCTCATGAAACCCATTTCCTATTCATGGTTTGTTTTATGATAAATATTGTTCTATGTTCTATGTGGCATGAATTATTATGTAAATTTTATGATATGAAATGTTCTCTCAAAATTAGATAGCGCTCTAATGTATTGGGTAATGTGATGTATCTAATGAGATAATTTCAAATATGGGTGAACATGATGATATATGTTTTTACAATGATGATTATATGATTATGAACATATGTTATGCGTGAACATGAAGCTCTCTTTATTCACAACTATTTTTGGTTTTTGACCACTAAGACTTGATGATTCATTTTAATGAAATTACACATTACATGAATTTATCTAATTATTCATCTCATTAATATGATTATTATACTATTAATATTATACTATAATGTTTATTATTCTCTCCCATTTAATATTCTTTCATGTTCTTATCTATCCTCTTACTAGGACTTTAGATCACCCCATACTTTAATTTATATTCTCAGGTGACTACTTATTCTGTGGAGTACATGAGGGAAAATAATAATCTATAGAATAAGTAAATAAATAATTTTTTTGTTTTATTATGTAAAATTAATGTGTAATCCTAATTTTCCTATGACAACAAACGGATTGATCCTAGATTTTTTACACTATTATGCTGTTTTAGCTCTAAAATGATGTAATAGTAATGAAAGAAAAATATGGAATGCTATATATACCAAAATATATGGGTAATTTTGAAAAAATAAAAGTACTAACATCCAATTTTATAACAAAATTTTAACATTTTCTTATTCCACCTTTGAAACTATGTCCATTTGGAAGCATTTGTCTTGGTAATGACATCATCATTTTGGTTTCTTTTTGTGAATTTCCAAGTGGGTTCCCTCCCCCACTTATAAAAGGACACATCCTATATTTTCACATACAATCTTAAATATCATTTTTAATTAGGCATGAATTTCATAAATCAATTCATTACACCCCTCCTCATGACTTAGAGTTCATGTTTTGATCATAAAACCATCATATGAAGGCTTTATGTATATATATAAAGATACTCTCTGAAGAAGATGTATAATTCTTAACCATGAAACTTATTTTTATTTCATCCTTAAAATCCTTAAAATTATATAAAAATATTTTCAAATAATAACATAATTGTATTGAATATAATTGGATGTTATTCTGTTAATAACATAACTTATATTAATCTTATCCTCCTTTATATGGGAAACAAAACCGTTGATCATGTGTACAGAAGTCTACTGCCTTGCAAATTGATGCAATTATTTTTCCATCACTACATCTCACAGATGGATATAATTATGTATTCAATGTATATATATATATATATATTATTTTTTAATTAATTATACTTCTTGAATAATAACATCACATATACCTTCTTATCTTCCAATTCATTGAAAATGATAACATTGCTCATGTGTATATGGGGGCTATCGCCTCCATGATGAAATGCAATGCATTATTAATTTTATTTTGACATATATGATAATAAGGATAGATTTAACGAATATATTTGATATAAAAATTTATATTTATGGGTGAATTATTATATACCTTTCATTTCTTCTATCCTTCTAAAAAATGGAAACAACGTTCATGTGTACGTACGACCTACCATCTCCATGAACTGTATAATAAATTTCTAAGTATATAACTTTTATAAAGGAATCTATATATGTATAAAATTGATATCTATATTAATTATATCATGATTAAAATTTTGGATATAACAGAACCATAAACAAAGTACAAATACCAAAACTACTGAACCAAAACATATATAAAAAACAAAGTAGTTATTACCCGAAATTGAGATTTTAACATAAAATTTCGAATAAAAAGGTGATAAAAGACAATACAAAAAATAATATACTGTATGATATATGTAAACATGGTTCTGGAATAGATTTATAATAAACCAATATTTATTCAACATGAGGTTGAAAAGTGTACAAATAATGTCGTGACTTGTTTTAAGAGATTTTCATATCACTTTTACTTCTGTATAAAAAATTCCATATTCACCACTTGGTTCTTTATTGTTGTTTTTATTTTCCCCATGAATATTTTTTATTATGATTCTAATAAAATTTAATTTTATATTCATATCCATAAATGTTTCTCTCTTTCACGAGGTGTTTATTTTAATGTTATGAAACTGGTAACGATTTTACGTTGCAATCTTATTGTTTATCAGAATTATTTATGGTTAAGATCTGATTAATAAATATTATGATTTATCTCTCAAGAAACTCATAAAACTTATTATCCTATGATTATTTCTATAAATCACATGATTTACTTTCATTTCCTCTCTTTATTTACTAAAGAGACTAATTTTTTTATAAGGAAAACCATCTTTTTCTATCTTTGGTTGAAAATCCATTCTGTTCAATGTCCATGATTTATAAAAATGTTTTAATTTTTTTATTATTATATTATGGTTTTTTAAAGTCATTTTTAACCTTATTTTACTTTTTATGAAATTTTTTAAAAGAAATCATCATGTCATTTTCTAAACAATATACTTTTGACTTTTTATGTAAAGTATAAAATAATTATTCGTTTTAACATATATGGAATGAATAGTATTTCCCACCATCATGACAGCTAAATAATTTTAAGATTCATCTAAAATATTCAATAGTTATTTAATAAAATTATTTCTAAAGTATTTTTTTCAAAAAATGATTTTTTAAGTTATTTTAAAAGTGGAAGGGTTATTTTAATCAAGGTATTTTTCAAGGATCTTTTAATGGTATTTATATTCATCATTGAAAAAAACCTTAGATTATAATTATGATCTATTGGGAATATGATCCAATGATACTATTCCTATTATTTATATATATAGTTTATTATTATGATGATAATATGATTAGGAAATCAGTTTCTTTTCCACAGGTTATTCTTATAAAACCCGTTTCACTTCCATAGGTTATGCTATGATGAATAATTTATGAAAATCATTTCCTTTCTATGAGTTATGATATGATGAACGTTTTATGATATTACTGGACACATATATATGATTTTCTTTATGTAATGGGTGGGTCCAAAATTATATATCCCTAAAATTCATTGGGTAATGATGAATATCTTATGAGTTAAACAAGAATATCATGGGAAGTAAGTCAAGCTCAGTAAGGGAATATGTCCACTATGATTGTATTTGGAGTGGATATTGACTACTATGATGGTTTGGAGAGTGAACCCATTCCACTATGATAGTTTTTTTCAGTGAACCTTAACTACTAAGTAAATAATTTTCTATGCTTTCTGCAATCCACAAATCTATGTATTGTGCCAATTTTTTTCTCAAATGAATGATGTTCTTTGATTATTTTTTATTCATGACTTATGAACTACTATGATTTATTACATTACTCGATATTATGATATATGACATACATGGTATGGTTTTTAAATGATATTTTTGTAACACTTCATAATGATAAATGGTTAAATGAAAAAATGACATGACTCATGTCAATAAGGCCCAACTTTTTTTTGAGAGAATTCCAGATTAGAACCCCACAATTAAGCGTGATTGGACATGAGTAGTGATATAGATGGGTGACCTTCTTTGAATTTTTCCAAGGTGTGTGTGGTTAAGTAAAAAGTATACTAAAAAGAACATGTGTGGGTTTGTTGAGACAATCATTAGTATGATGACATGTTTGGACATGTGGATGGGCCCAAGGGAGGGGACCACATGTCTACAGGGAATGTGGTGGTACCTGGTGAGAGAGGACCTAACAACCATGTTAAGAAAGGGTGTCTGTACTGTCAACAGGCCATAGTTGTTACATTTGGTGTATGGATTGGTACCTTTCCTTATGTGTAGTGGTACTTCCTGTATGATATATATTTTCCAAAATGAGGAAGTTATGCTATTGGGGGGGGGGGGGTGGATAGATCAATCAAAATTACTTTGAAGAGGTGGTCTATAGGGGAATCTCAGAGTAAGAGGCTAGTTTTGTCTGTATCCCTCTGATTCAGATGAAACAATTAATTGCAAAATAATTGAATGGGGATCTTGTGGTGGTTTTTTCTAGGAAAGAGTTGGATTGTGCAGTGGTGTTTCATAGGTTAACTCTGGTTTCTAGGTTTGGTCCTACGAATCCATTGATAGAGGTGTTCAGGGAGTTTGTGGGCTCTTGGGGCCTCTGGCATAGGGAGACGATCTCAGAGTTATCAAGGTTCTAATTCTACATTCATTTTTCTTCTAGGGGTCTTTTTGTGCTGGCTTGGGCGAGGGAAGGAAGGTGATGTGGTCCTCACCAATTTTATATGTCTCGATGGGCTTGGGAGTGTCACTAAAACAAAGAATCTTGTATGGGGGATGTGTGGATAAAGCTCCCTAGTCTTCCTTTCCCACTCCATAATCTGTCAATTTTGAAGGTGGTGGGGAATGCGTTGGGGAGTTTCTTTTGCATGGATGAGAAGACGAAGCATCAGTTGGATTTGAGTAACCTGAAGGTGTGTATTAAGATGAAACTTTCACGAAAGTTCCAAAAACGCATAATGATTTGTTATATGGAGGGATTTTTATGGTGGAAACACTTTGTGTTTCTGTCTCCCTTGAGATTCTGCTCAGCTCGTGGGTTCTAAGGTCATGTTCTAGAGTTTTGTTGGAAGGGGAAGGGGAACAATTTGTTCTGGGGTATCTCTGCTTCCCAGTTGCGTCCTTTCGACTTAGTTGAGGTTTCTAGAGGTAGAGCATGTGGTTTGAGGGGACAAAAGGTCCAGCAAGATGTCACAATGTTGGTGTTGGTTAATTCACCGACATTGGCTACAAAAGGGATTATGCTCAATGCTACTGTGCTTTCAGTTGGAAATTCAAATTATGTCATACCCGGGATGGTTAAGAAAGGTTTTGTTTCTGAACCAGGGAAGAGGGTCAGTTTGGTGTCAGAGGATGTCGTGGTTCCTAGTTGGTGGATGTTGTGGGTGGATTAGGGGTCTTTATCAGGTCCAAAACCAATATCATTTAAAGTGTCTCTTTAGGAGAACCCTCCCTCTCTTTTAACGGAAAATATAATATTTTTGTTGAGCCTCTTTCCTACATTTCGAGGAGGTTATCTCCAAATTTTCTAGAGGTTCACATTTCTTCGATGTTGTCTCCAAGTTTGTTAAATATGACACAGTTGGCATCAATTGGATGTGGCAACATCTATCAATTAGTTCCTTCATTTAATGGCCTTCTAAAGGGGGTCAAGAAAGAATTTTTGGAGGCCTATTGGTCACCTCTGAGGTTATTCATGGTTTATTTGGCTTGTTGAAGGATCCTTCTTCATCTCCCTCATTGATGTTGGAGAAATTTTTTTCCCTTCTGGAGGAAGAGGATTTCCCGATGAAGAAGAAGGTACACGTGCCAAACATGGGTTGATCCTCGGCAGGGCCTTATCGCCTATTGATGTGGTCGATGTCTAAGGAGGGTTGTTTCAAATATTTGTTTGTTCTAATTTCAGGTCTTAATACATATTGACAAGGTAGTTTTCTCGAGTAATTTCTTCTATGATTATCTGGAATGCTCAGGGTCTGGGGGGTCAGGTGAAGTGTTCTTTTTCAGCGGCTGAATCAAGGAGATTAAATTCTTTGATAGTAGTTGTTCTTGAACCCAAACATGATCTAAGAAAGATCAATTTGTTTTCTAACAGAGAGGGGTTTGGGTTCTACTCTCATGGGAATCCATTTAATAATAACATTTGGGTTTTTTGGAAGAGGATTCATTAATTGGATCACTTTTATGTGGAGGAGCAATGTGTCACAATGAAAATCAGGTTCAGATGTCTAGAAATTTTTTTTTCCTTCGTATATGATAGTACTGATTATTTGGAAAGGCATAGCCTGTAGGAGTATCTGGGTTTCTTTGAGGTGGCTGGTTTGTCATGGTTTATAGGTAGCGACTTCAACTCTCTTGTGGAAATCTCAAAAAAGAAGTGTGGTACAATGGCCAATAACCATTATATGCTATATTTTAGAAACGTTATTTCTATTAAGGGGATTTTGGATCTAGGTTTTCAGGGGAGAAAATATATGTGTTGTAATTACTAAAGAGGTGATATTTGGATATGGTGTAGACTGGATATGTGCTTGACCAATATTTGGGGCATAAAATCATTCTCAAGAACCTCGGTTTTGCATATATCGCGGGGGATATTAGATCATTCTCCATTTATCATAGAACTGAAGGTTGGTAGTGGGGATAGTAAGGTCTTTTTATACACTGTGAATTGGCATAGTAGGGAGGGGTTCATGAAAATGGTGGAAGAATCCTTGAAGTATGAGATCGAGAGAGAGCGTGGGTGGGATTGTCTAGACGTCCAAAGAGACTCAAGAATGATATTATCAGATGGTTCATGTCTGATACTTCCTCAAATAGCTTAGCAGAGGCTCTACAAGAAGAGATTGAATGATTGGAAGGATTTATTCTACAAAAATAGGATGATTCCATCTTCCTTCAGCTTTGTGACAAGGGAGACTTTCTGGTGAAAAGACTCTTAGAGGCCAAGAGCGGGCTTAGGCAGGGAGCTAGGGTGAGGTGGATTAAGGAAGGTGATATGAATAACCATTTCTTCCATGATTTTCTGAATGAGAGGATAAACATAAAGATCAATATAATGATGGAAGATGGATCGTTATCCTCTGATGTGGATGTTGTTGGGAGGATTGTGTTGGAGAAATTCAAATTACTTTTGGCAGGTGATCGATAAGTGAACTCGGGGGAGGTTGGATCCAATGATGAGCACGAGGATTTTATTAAGAATATTTCTAGGAGGGTGGTCAGGGGGAATAATGATATGCTAAAGGATATCCCATTTATTGGGGGGGAGGTGTGGGAGGTCGTTCGATTCTTGTCTCCGGAGAGGCCTCCCAGGCCAGACGGGCTCCCTGGGGCCTTCTATGTGGCGGCTTGGGGATTTATGGGGCATGCTGTTTCTAAGGAAGTTCAGGATTTCTTTAGGGGGTGTGCCCTCAATCGGGGTACGTGTGCTTCTTGAATGGTGTTTGTAACTAAAGTGAAATATCCATCATCTATATCCTAGTATAGACCAATTTTTATATGCAATTTATCATACAAGATATTGGCTAGTATACTGGCAAGAAGACTAAATAAGGTAATTCCCAGTATCATTTCCCTAGAACCACATGGGTTTGTTCACGGAAGAGGTATCTAGGGGTAGTGGGTGTGGATCATGAGTTTCTATAGGATGTGAAAAAGAAGGTGGTGGGGTCCAATGTTATTTTTTCAAGTAGATATGGAGAATGCGTATGACAAGCTTGAATGGAGTTTTATAATTTGAGTCATGAGGGAGCTCGGGTTCCATGAATGGGTTTTTGATTCATGTTTCCGTTGTTTCTCCTAGCCCTAGAAAAGTCTTTATCTTATAGGGAAGGGGTTGTATTTTTCATGAATGTGAGGGGTGTGATGCAAGGGGACCCCATTTCCCTCTCCTTGTTTCTCATTGCTCAGGATGCTCTATCCCAAAATCTCCAAAGAGGGATGTTAAATTAGAGGATTATACCTTATATCTCGCATGCCTCAGATAGATCCTATTCCCACATGATGTTTGCTGATGAGATTATTATTTTTCTTAATGGAAGGAGGTCATCATTGATTAATTTCATGTCGATCATGGGGGGTCTATGGTAGTCTGAGTGTTCAAAAGATTAATTACATAAAAAGAAACGTCTTTATTTCTACTAAATACCCAAGGAGGAGGGCCAGAAGCATATAAGAAATTCTGGGGGTGCAATAGAAAGAACTTCCAATATTGTATATTGGGGCTCCAATCTCTACTGGCTGGGTGAAAAAGTACTTCTTTGAGGATCTGATTAATAGGATGTCTTGGAGGATCTATAACTAGAAAAATAAGTTTCTTTTCTTTGGGGGATAGGTGGATTTGATAAATAGCGTGGTCTCCTCAATCCCGATGCATGTATTATCTATCATCAAGCCTCCTAAGGGGATTATTTCTTCCAAGGATATGATTATAAACAGATTTATGTGGGATGAAAATGATATAGGTAATGCTCAATGGGCCTCGTGGTCTCAGTTGGCCAGCCGGTTGAGGAAGTAGGTGTCAGGCTGAGAGAGTTAAATGTTTCCACGCAATCCATGCAGACACAGTTAGCATGGAATTTTTTTTGGGGAACTCATTGTGGTCCGAAACTATGAGAATAAAATATGGAATGAAATGGGAGGAATGGTATAGAAGGAACTGTCCAGGTTGAGGAAAACAATGGTGTTTCATTTGGATATCTTCTAGTATTCTTCTCCTTTGTTGATTGTCTATGGGGAGGCGAACCATTGAAGGGAAAACTATCTGGAGAGAAGATATATTTCCCAGGGTGACCTAGTCTAGATTTCTCTATAAGAAAGGCTTGGAAGCATCCAAGGATATTGGAGTCCCTTAGTAGCATGGATCAGAAAGAGATGCTTAAAGATGTTGTTCTCTCGGAGGATGAAGACCGATTATGCTTTACCAAGGCTAGTTATGGGTTCATTATCATTCATGACTTTCATGGCCTGATTCGATAGGATAGAAGCCAAGATGAATGGGGTGAGTAGTTGTGGTGTAAGGAGATACCTTCGTAGATGTGTTTTCTAGTTTGAAGAGCTCAAAACCAGGCCTTTCCCAGGGAGGATAAAATCTAGAAAAAAGTTATACATTTGGCGTCCCAATGTTTCTATTGCAGTAGTACCCAGGTGGAATCGATTTGTCCACCTGTTTATTGGTAGTGAATGGGTGAGACCTCTCTGTGATAGCTCAGATAGATGGGGTAATTATAGGGGTTCTTGTAACTCCATGAAAGAGTTTTTGGAGGGTAGTTTTTGGGAGAAAAGCATAATGGGATGGGGACCAAGACACAAAACATCATCATAGCCTCCTTTTTCTGGACTATATGGGAGGAGAAAAATAATGATAGATGAGAGGTTGGGAATTAGGTTTCTCTTATCCTAGTGTAAATGAAGGGTATAATGTTTGAGTTAGAGTCTCTACTGAAGGGGGGACCAAATTATTCTGCGGTCTTTAGTTTTGTGTATGGTCTGGTGGCTTGACTGAGGATACATGGAGGCTGGGTAAGTTGGAAACTGCCAACTAACGACCTTAAACATAATGTGGATAGATTGTTAATGAATGGAAAGATGCACGAGGGAGGGTTGGTTTGTGAAATCAGTGTTTCGATTTTAGTGGCCTTTGGTAGCTTCCATGGTCTGGGGAATTCATTGGGCGCGAAGGTACGTGCATTACACCCTGATGTTATGCTATGAAAAAGGTTATCACTGGTGATTATGGAAGTGGAATCAGACTCTGAGGTATTGATTCGGTCCCTCCAAGGGAAATGTGATGTCCCTTGGTGTTTGACATACCTTGTTCATGGTTGTGGTGTGGAGTATTATAATGAATGTGCGGTCCGAAATATTCCTAGGGAGGCCAACTTCACTGCTGATGCTCTTTCTCGGGGGAGTTGTCATGATTCCACTTTGGTGGTTTTCTCTATAATGGGATCTTTACCCTAGGAGTGTATTGGTATTGTGATGGGGGATGCCTTGGGGATCCATCATTTTAGACCACCTTGAATGCTAGTACTTTTATGGTTCTTTACTTTTGAATAAAAAAATATAACTTCATCCAGTCAAATGTTAACAAGGTGAACCTTTCTTTTCCAGATTCAGCCTAATTTGAACTCCACAGTTAAGTGTGATAGGCTTGGAGTAGTGATCGGGATGGGTAACATTCTGGTAAGTTTCCCAAGTTGAGTGCAAGTGCTAACAAAGTACAGTGGAAAGAACATGTGTTTGTCTATGGGGATAGTAATTAGTCAGATGACCCATTCAATCATGTGGGTGGGACCTAGGAAGGAGACCACATGTCTTCGGGGAAACTGGTGGTACCTATTAGGCTAGGACCCGATGACCCTATTAAGGTAGGGTGTATGTGATGTCAGTGGGGCCCATTTGTTATAATTTTTTATGTTCATATAACATTATTCTCATGTTATATTGATATATCCTTTTTTACACTTATAGAGTATCCGAGTTCACTATTTCTTATATATACTTTCTCTAGGTAATTAAGAAGTTATTATGTAGGATATGTCTATGAAGGGTACTAGTTAGAATTAACTTAGTGTAATATGATGTAGTTCACATATGACTCAGTTTTCTATGTATCTATGTTTCCTAAGGAATTATACCTATATGATTCTGGAATGGATTGTAATGTAATTTAAGTAATCTTCATATAATGAGATGTAATATCAACATAGGAATGGTTTGAGTCATTATAGTTGGTATCAGAGAAAGGTTTTGTCATCCTATGGATACCAAGATGAGAAAACATTAGTGAGAACCCTAGGGATAAGTAAAAGTATAAGAAGGTGACTTTAGATTTTTCTAAAGTACAATGTGAGTGGTTTATATGAAATTACATTCCTAAATTTATACTACAAGTGGATATGTATTTGGCACAACTATACCTAGGGTTAATAACTTTAAAAATGGTGTATTGGGATTTGACTTGATCTTCACCGGGAGCACGATAATGGTCCATACTACACACCTATTTTAACACTCCTAGGGGATATGTTTTGGAAATTAACAAACTATTTATGAACCGTAAAAAAGAATTTCAATAAATGATTACCATGAATGACCTAGGTTAAACCTAAGATATCATAGATTAAGAATAATTTATCATGACTTAGATGTCCTATAAATTATTTTTCATGATTATATGGTTTCCAACTATGATTATTGTTTCTCACACTATGATTTTTTATTTTGTTCGATGGATAAAACCTGAGGGAATCATGTGAATGATGAATACAACACACAATTAGATTATTTTCCTCCTAAAAAAATAAATTTAAAGGGATATGGAATGAAAAATCTCATTGTTGTGATCTGAGAACATTCTTATGATATGAGTCATGTTGAACTTTCAATTGATAAAAGGAGGGAATAATTTTCTATCGAGTCCTTCATGAGGCAACTCCCACCATATTTTAGTGGTTCCATTGATCCACTAGTTGTCAGGTAATGGTTCTATAACATTGAAAAAATATGTTTTGTTCTCCAGTGTTTTGAGCATGAACGAGTCATTTTTTATCAATCATTTGGAAGGTGAGGTTGATAAACAGTGGATCATTGTCAATAATACCAGTGAACTTGATGAAATTGGGTCCATATATTGGGATGATATTTAGAGATTATTTTCATAACATACTTTCCTTGTATTATTTTTATAAAACTAGATAAGGAATCACTTGAGAAGAAACATAAAGATAATGAATTTATTAGAACATATGTGGAAAACTCTATAAGACTTATTTTGTATGATTTTGGAATTACCGTCGAACCTAAAATTAAGGTTGATAAATTCTTTAGTGTCTTGAACCCAAATCTCTAAAGGGAACTATTCATAAGGGACTTTAGTGGATATGAATAAATCTTTTGATTTGATATCATGCTATAAATGGAGTTTGGTGTTACCCATAAATCTCATGGGTTTGATAAAAAAATAATGTTTCATTTCAAATAAAACACTAAAAACTATGGATATAAGAATATGAGATTCCCTTTATACATGATGTGTGAAAGGAAAAATGGAGGAAATTGACTTATGGGGACTAGAAAATGACTCCTGAGTAAAAATAATGTTCATCAAGAGGATAATTGTCTATGTGATGTGGAAAAATTATGTAATGATGTGAATAGATACAAATATATATTGAATGCATCACCAAAACCCTAGTTTTTCAAATGTTTTGGGTATGGAAATTATTCTAACCAGTGATCAAATAGGATGGTTAATTATGATGATCAACACCTGGAACCTCTTATTCCTAGAGACAATGTGAAATCTCATCTGATCACTATGTTTTATGGGGGGTATGATAATAAATTTGGGAAATGTACACATACAATCATTTTTAGAACTATTAATGTCTCTTTTGACATTGGATCTACCCACTCTTTTATATTTAGAAAATTTTCAATAGGTATCAAAATGACACCCCAACAAATATATGTTTAATTAGAAGTGAAAAAATCTAATGGAATGCTAGCCACATCTCATGTATATAATTCTTTTATAGTTGATTTTTTAGGAATTTTATTCCTACAAATATTTTTATTCTCTCCATGGATGAATTTTATGTTATCTTATTCATGTAATTAAATTATCTACATAAATCCCACATCAATTTACAAGGAAGTTAATTCATGTTTAATATTCCTAACCAACCTATGATCATCTATCAAAACGATGATAAATAAGAACTTCCCAAAAATTACATCCATTATATACACCTTAATTCAAATTCAAAATGAGTGTTTATATTAGATGGTCAGTGAAAAACTCACCATAAAAAATAATCTTTTTGTGTGGATGCTTGTTGTAGTTTTTATGAAATATTTTCCTAGACTACTGTGGATTGATGGAGTTGAGTTTTCAATAGGAGGAATACCTAGTGCCACACCTATTTTGAAGACTCCCTATAGAATTGACTTGATTGAGTCTTATAAATTAAGGAAAAAACTCAAGGATAATCTTAAAAAAATATTTATTCAGGTATGTGTGTCTCCTTAAGGTGAACCTGTTATTTTTTTCATGAGAAAGAAAGATTAGCATGTCTCTTGATTGATTATTTTGAACTAAACATGATCACAATCAAAAACACATATCAAACCAAATTTTGATTACTTATTTGATCTACTGTGAAAATCTCAATACATTTCCCAGATTAAAATTTATTTTGTATATCATTATTTGAGGGCCATGATGAGGATATAATCAATGAAGTATTCAATACAGGATATCTAAACTATTAATATATAGTGATACCATTTGGTCTTACTAATTCCCCCCCTCTCTTTATATATTTAATGAATAGAGTCTCTAGACACTATCGTGATCTGTTTGTGATAGTACCTATATATGATATTATATATATTGAATGATAAAGGAAGAGGATGAATATCACTTCAGAATTTTTCTAAAGGCTACGAGGAAGGATAATATGTTTGAAATAATTATGTGTGAATTTTTTCTATAAATGTTTTCATTTTTAGTTAAATAATCCCATGAGAGTGTATATCTATATATCTTTTAAAGACTAATGTTATTGAATGTTGGCCCATACCAACCACTATGTCTAACATGTTATGTTTTATTGGTTTTAATGGATATTATCAATGGTTTTTGGAAAATTTCTCATGACTATCTAGTTAACTCACAATGTTTACTCACAAAGGATCCAGGTTCCTTTTGACAAATAAATGTAAGGAAAATTTCAAGGAATTGAAGAGAAGGTTAGTCACCACCAAAGTGCTTACATTAACCTGTAGTATAGAAGATGTTATACTATATAATGATACATTGATGAAGATATTTTTATGATTTATCATATTTGTAACATATGTCTCATGAAAATTGAAGGTTCATGAGAAAAATTATCCAACCCATGATATAGAGTTAGCTGCAAAAGTTTTTCATTAATAATATGAAGATGTTATCTTTATGGAAAAAGTTGTGATATATATAATTATCATGAAATTTTAAAATATAAATTCACACATAAGTAAGTGAATATGTGATGGGGAATATGGTTGAAACTGATTAATGACAATGACTACTTAATACATTGCCTCATTGAGAAAGAAAACAAAGTGGTTGATGATTTTATTCAAAAAGATCATGCGAGTGTATCAATCATGTGGATCAAAAAAGATACAATAATTTTAGTTTTCAAAATGATAGTTATATAAATCATGAAGTAATGGGATAAATATTATCTTTATCATATGAGCTTTCAACCATTTGTCCATGTGAAGATTAAAGATGGATAAAAGGAAGACGTAGAACTAGAGAAGAATGTGAGAAATGCTACTGAGTTTAAACTTTAATACAATGTAATGATATGGTTCCAGAACAATGTATGTGTCCTGTCCATAACATATTTAAAGAATGTGATATTGGATGGGGCTTATAGTTCCTCATTCTATATTAATCCAAGAAGTAAGAAGATGTATCTATTTATGAAAGAGTATTTTGTTGTGATTAAATGAAGAGAGATATTATAGAGATAATATACCAGTGATTGGTATGTTAGAAGATTAAGGATGAGAGATAAAAGTATACGAGGTTGTACAACCATTACCTATACAATAATGTAAATGAAAAAACATCACTATGTATGTTTGCATCAGATTCCCCAACAAATCTAAAGGCCATAGTGCATTTTGAGTTGCAGTCAGTCACCTTAAAAAGTAATAAAACATTATTTATATCATTTAATATTTCTCTAATGAATCGATTTTCAAGATATAAATTAAGGAAGTGGTATGATTGAATCACATATCACATTTTATTGTGTTTAATTAGGATCTGAGGTTTATATCAATGTTCTGGTGAATTATTAAGCAGGCACGGGATTGGGAGTTATGTTTTCGCGTTGTGTATTATCATCACATAGATGAACAGTTTGAGTGAACGATTAAAACCTGAGAGGAAATACTATGATCTTGTTCTATGGAATTAAAATGTGGTTGGGATCAACACCTTCCCCTAGTTGAGTTTTCTTACAATAATATCATTCCCTCATGCATTCTGTTGACTACTTATGAATTCATTAATAGAAATAAGTATAGAACTCTAAAATGTTGGCATGAAGTTAGAGAGATAAATCTTCTAGGACTTGAGCTAGATGAATAAATGACATATAAGTTTAGATCCATTCAACAACACATATGATCACAATAATGTAGATATAAAATGTATGCTGATAATCGTCAATCAGATCTGAAGATTGAAGTTGGTGATTGGATGTTTCTGTGAAATTCTCTATGGAAGAAGGCTATGATATTAATGAGTAAATGGTAGTTGATACTGAGGTATATTGGTCCCTTATATATTCTAGATGGATTAGGGATTGTAGCTTATTGCTTGGCGATTCTACGAAACCTCTCTCAAGTTCACAATGTGTTTTATATGTCTTTCCTGAGGAAGTTCATACCTAACCCTTCACATGTACTGAACTAAGAGGTCATAACACTGGAGTAAGACCTATCTTATGAGAAAAATCTATACAAGATTATGGATCATATAGAGAAATTTCAATGAAATACTACCACTCACCTTGTCAATTTTTTGTTGAGAAACCACAAATTTAAGGAAGCTACATAGAAACATATGGATTTGATGAGGTAGAAGTATCCTCAGTTGTTTGTATAAAAGTTGTATAATTTTGAGGGTGAAATTATTTATAGGGAGGGTATAATGTAACACTGTGAGATTTAATAAAAAAATATTTTTTCAAATAAATTTAATTTCTTTGATAGCATTCATTATATGCAACACTGAGTTTGAACCAACTATGATATACTATTAAATTAGTATTATTTAAAGCGATAGTTATCTCCTAGAAATTTTATTTGTGGTTATGAATATGAATAAATAAATTATGGAAAACATATGGTTTAAATATTTATTAAATAAATTATTTTATTATCAATTAATTATTAATGAAAAATGAATCCGATGTAAAATAAATGAAATTTGTTTTTCTAAAAAACATTTTTTAAGGAAGCAATGAGTGATTATATTAATAAATTAATTTGATCACTATTGGTGAATTATTGTAATAAAATTTATATATTATATTCAATAAAATTTGGTATCATTCATATAATATATTTTCTATGTATGAGATAAGAATAAATCCAGTTTCAGGATATAAAAGTATATATTTATAAAAAGTGGTTTCCTCACATTTTTGGACGTATTTTAAAATTAATTCTAAAAAACATTATAATATATTTCCTGAAAAATTAACTTCATTTTTTGAATTAATATTAATAAATAATACGAATGTTACTTTTTAAAAATATTATGAAAAGATTAAATTTTCAATGAATTGTGAACAATGCTGATTTTTTAAAAAAATTGTCTTTTCCCTTAAAACAGTTACAAAGTTTAATATTATTTTAATTTTTTTTAAAATTAAAATTAGTTAAATGATATTATTTTTAATATTATTTAGTCAATTTATATAAATTTTATATTAAGTTGTGATATAAAAACTTATTGTATTTCAGAAAAAAATTTCTTGGGAAAACCGCATATTCATTGAATTTGCAAATTTAATTTTAAATTGAATTATCCCTATTTTGTAAATGGAATTTGTTAGAATGGATTATATATTTTGAATAAAAATAATTAATGTTATTTAATAATTTTAACTTATGTTTTTTTTTTCATAATCAATATTAATAATAGGAAAAATTAATTATCATGGTTAATGTTAAAACAAGTTTACCTGGGGTTTAACTAGAAGATAAGAGTAATTATTTCAATAAAACACATAAAAATACTATTGTATGATCATATTATAAAATTATATTATCCCACATTAGAATATAAGTCCACATGGGAGAATGTTTCTTGGGAATGACTAACATTTTGGATTCTTTTAGAAAATTTTCAAGTGGGTTCCCTCCCCCACTAATAAAAGGTAACATTCTATTCTCTCATATCCAGACTTCAAGAGCCTTTTGGATCAATAAACACATGAAAAAATAACTTCTTTAAATACCTACATATGACCTACAGTCCCTTATTTGATCATAAAAACATCCTTGAAAGGCATTTGGTATAAGTCTGAATATGCTTTTTGAAGAAGATGTATAGTTATTAACTATGCATTTTTATTTTAACTATTCATCCACATCTTTCATATATTATCCGAATATTCTGAAATAAAAAAAATACTAAATATATTTATATTTTATTTTTAATGGATTAAACTATATCTATCTTCTCCACCCTCAAATGGGACAAAAAAATTTCGATTATGTGTAGGACGAAATATAGCCTCACAGACCAATGTAACTCATTTTTCATAACTACCTCTCATAGATGGATATAATGATATATTTAAAGTATATATATATATATTATTTATAGTATAATTATAATAATTTAATTAAAATATCCCATAATATTTCTTACCTTCTGGTATGTTGAAAAATAATAACATCGCTCATCTGTACATGTGGACAACCCCCTCCACAAAGAGATGTGATAGATTTTTAATTTTATTTTGATATAGAAGGAAATAAGGATAGATTTAATGAATATATATATATATATGTGTGTGTGTGTGTGTGTAAAATTTATGGTATAAAAATTATTCTGTAATGGTGATCTATTATAAACCTTGATTTTATTCAATCCATCGAAAAAACTGGAACATCATTCATGTGTACGTACAACCTACTGTCTCCAAGAACAGTGTAATTCATATTTATATCTCTATCTTTATGGATGAATATAAATATTTATATAATGAATATGTATATATGATGTTTATTTAATTTTAACATTATAGATATGATAAAATATAATCACTATACAATGACCAAAACTACTGAATGAAAACATATATGAAAAAAAGAAGTTATAACTCAAAACATTGATTTTAAGAAATAGTTTTTAATAAAAGGGTAATTGTCACGACTCGTCCCCTAGGGCCCATGTCGTGACTACCCCAAGCCTTCCTTCCATAGGTCAGGGGTTGGAGACTAGCACCGAAAGGCGTATTCCCTAAAACTGGGAAGGCATTGCCTTTATATCCTGTAAACACATTCAACCCTGCACACAACAAGATACGAACACAAGTAAACTGTATAACAAAAGAGTGTTGAAAGTAAAAGGGGACGAAATACAATCCCAACTATAAAGATGCAAGTACAACTGAAATGCAATACAACTGAAGAAAGAGAAAAGCAGCTATTGGGTCATCCTCTGTGGTTCCTACCTGAAGGCTAGGAAAAGATCACCTCCTCAGCACTCCACTTCCACCCGTCTCCTTTGCGTACCGACACGCCGTATGGTTCACCTCCGGGCACCGTCCAATCCTGGTATTCTCAGCCTCAGTCAGCGCTATCCGTAATCTGCATCTAACACAACAAGGTGAGGGCATAAACAATGTAGGGGTGAGTATAATGATACTAAGTAGGGACCCCGAGACACTCAAGGTCTCAGAAAATCAACCAAGTATAAACCACAAAGTATGAAAAAAATATAACCATACATAGGTATATGCCCATACATATACCTATGTTATCAAGTAATCCATCTCAATCATGAGGGAACACAGAGGTTCTGAATTAGATCATACGTGGTATAACTTACGTATGGTAGTAGTGATGATTAGTTATAACTACTAAATCATCTTACTCCATTAAGAGGCTCTGCTGCTGAACTGCACAGGATCGCTTGGAGCTGACCCACAAAGGATAGCTATGAGCTCACCCATAGAGGATCTCTAGGATCTGACCCACACAGGATCGCTACGACCTGACCCACACAAGATCTCTAGGAGCTGACCCACATAGGATCGCTAGGAGCTGACCCGCACTAGATCGCTAGGAGGACTCTTCTCGTCATAGCTAGCTAATGGGTTTCCACACTAGGCTTGGTCGTCTCTAGGGGAGTCCGCTCCCCAAGTCACAAGTATATTCTACAACTTCCATGATGTCCCATGAAGAAGTATCCCAAAGGACCGCCATGTCATAGGGGTCTCAACGCAACAGACGACGCGTTAGACAGATGTCTGGTCTGTGAGTTATTAGTCTTTTAGTCCCGAGGGCCCGGTTGGATTCATGCTCCATCCAACCCGACTGTTTCCCAACATTATCCAAATATCAAGTGGGGTATACTCAAAGGGACCATTTCTCTCCAAGATTTCCAGTGCCGCTGACGGTTCGTCAAACGGATGTCCGGGGCCATAGTTATGGCCAAAAGAGCATAAATGGGTCATAGTGGGTCTCGGTCCGGTCCAACCCGGTCTGGGCCGACCCAGTCTGGGTTGACCCGGCCCTACTCAACCAGTATGGCCCAGCCTACTAAGTTCAGCTCAGCCCACTGGGTCCAGCCCAACCCGCTGGGTCTGGCCCAACCTGCTGGGTGGACCGACCCATTGGGTTTGGCCCGGCCCGACTCGTGCTGGGTAGCCCAGCCTGCTGGATGGTCCAACAGGCTGTGAGGGGTTGCGGAGGGCAGAGGGGGCGGCTCGGTCAGGGGGTACCGTGCAGGTGGCTCGGCCCGGCGTGGGGCTGCTCGACCCAACAGGTGGAGGCCATCGGACGGCTCAGCCGCGGAGGCTCGTCCAGAAGGGTGGAGGCCACGGGGTGGCTCTGTGAGGCCACATGCGGCGTGGCGGGGCCTCCAACATCGGCGAAGAATCGGGTGGTGAGGCCGTGGGAGGTGTCTCGGCTACGGACAATGGAAGAGGCTCAGGTGTTGAGGCCCCGAGTGGCGGCTCAGCTGCCGAGGATGACAGAGGCTCTGGTGCCGTGGTCGCGGGACGTGGCCCGGCTACGGACAGTAGCGACTGTAGGAACCTCGATCCCTGGGTTCCTTATGAGACATGATGTACTAACATTTCATTACAACATTTACAAATAATATATCATGTCCCATTAGTATAGAAGATCGCGAGGCTCAGGGTTCTGGGAAACCTGCTGCTTCTGCTAAACTTTATTAGTACCAACCATGCCTGAAAAATTTAAAACAAAAACGTAGGGTAAGAAAATATGCCCAATAAGGGATTTTAAAATTTTTTTAAGAAAAATCTTTCTTAAAGCATTCATTTTGAATAAAACACTTCACTAAAACAAAACAAAGCATTATCTTTTCTTAAAACATGTAAATCTTACATTTTTGAAAACCACTTGCACAGAGAAGAAGTGCATACTTAAAATAAGCTTTAAAGAAGATATAAATCAGAGAGTGCAAGCATGTGAAGAATAGATGATTCATAACATACAACCAAAATCACTTCAGTTCTTAAAGATTGAGTACAAGCAGGGTAAACATTCATATCATGATTCATTGGCACATAAAATTCTTATAACAATATACTACACAAGTTACATTTCATATCTCATAAATTCATTCTCATAGTCAAGGGAATTTTCAACTAGGGGATGTCCTGTTAGTTGAACTAACCCCCGGTTGAACATTTATCATCACATGTAGAGGGAATGTATAATGCCAAACTTTTTCAAGACCTTGTGTCAAGACCATAAAACATACTTAATACGCGTCAAGGATAATGACCCATCCCGTTTCCATGGTACCACAAGCCAAGGCTAACCACCGAGACCGTCGCACATAACGTCTCATGAGACTCTTACTTTACCCAATGCATTGGAGTGGTATATAATTTCGGGTTCACCCGTACATAAACATTTAAGTCCTATACATCCCTCACATATCTTTAAATGGTATTTCATTCATAGGGTTTCATTCATACATTCTTAATCAAAACCCATTTTTACATACATATTCATAACTTGAGATGGATCATATCATAAATGTATACAGAACTAGGCTTTTCGCTTTAGATTAAGCAGTGATGTAAATAAGATAAATAAAATTACTCTTGTACATGCAAAAATTACTAGAACACTGAACATAACGGATTGTCATGTAAAATTACGTCATGTTCTGTAACACCCCGAGATTTTATGAAAAATATTCTTTTTAATTTCACTAATGTCTTGTGTTGTATGCTACACCAAAAAGATCTTGCACAACAAGCATCATTTACTTGCCTTGCATTACACGCAATCACGACCTTCCTCGATAGCGTGTGTAGTACGCAATACCGAGTTTCACTAAACAACGATATGCTATTAAAATATTATTAAAACTAGCCGTTATGAATAGTAATAACCACTTTTCGAAATTTTGTAAATTTTATTTTTCAAAATGGACTTCATTTTTTGATTCGGAATATCGAAATTATCTTAGGGTGAAATTTTGGTACTTTTCGGATAACATTAATTTTCTGATGAATAGTGAAAATAACTAAATTTTAATTAAAAACAACCTTTTTAATCGAAATAATTAATAGTGATAAATTATTAATTTGAGTGGTTTTAAAGTATATTTAGAATGTATTTTTAAAATTTAATACAATGTTGGTCATTGGATGTAATTTCACATTTAAACCAGACATAAAAAAGTGTCAATCTTTTGATAGTTATTATCTCTTAAGAACACGCTATTTGTTTTGACGACGAGAATTAATTTTTAAATTAATTAATGCAACTGATATGTTATGAATTTGGTAAAATAGACATCATTTTTGAGTTCATAATTTCAAATATATCTTAGGCCTAATTTTTGGTATTTTTCTGGAAACTTTCATTTTTTGATGAATAGTGAAACCACTAAGTGGTAGTTAAAAAAATGAATTTTTTATAAAACTTAATTTTACCACTTCTGTGAGTGGAATTTCAAATATCATAGAGAAATGGTTGATGTCATTAAGTAAAATGTGGTTCAATGAAATGAAAATAATTTTTGGTGAATAGTAACTTTTTACTTTTTTTTACCACGGTTAAAAGTAAATAGGGTAATTAAGGGTAAAAATGATATTATTATTACCATAACACATGTCCTAATTCTATTGGATAAGAGTAATTCGACCAAAAAACAACCTTAGGAATAAAATATTAACATTTAGGCCCACTTGGATTAGATTAGGACATTTATTATTATTTAATTCAAAGAAGAGTTAAAAGAGTTAAAATCAAAGTTTATTTATGAAAACATTTTTAATATAGGGTTATACATAAGATAAATTAGATTGTAAATATTAATTAGAAAGATAATAAGATTTAATACAAATGATAGTTTATTTATAATTTTTAGACATTATATAAATTAATTTATTTATGACACAATGATGATGTAGTAATTACCATAATAGTGAAAAATTAGAATAATTGATATTATAAATACCCAAATAAATATAATTTGAGACTTTTTATGAATTACACTAATTTTCTAGGTTAATATGACATGTTATTATTTATTTAATTAACTTTTCTTAGAACTAATAATTCTGTTATGAGTTTTTACAAAAATCAATTACTAAATAGTGTCAAAATTGACATAAAATAGTTTTTAAAAAAAATATTATATTATTAATTGTTATTTTATTCCTAAAAATCTAAGGATCGGCCAAATGACTTAGATAAGGTTATATATATTAATAATAAACAACTTGGTATTAGTTTGGCTGCTTATAGTAAGTTTATTAACCTTATATTATAAGAACAGAAGAAGACACGGTAAAAGTAAAATTATTTAACTTAAAGTTAAATATAAATGATAAGGTTAAAATAGGAACCTAAACTTGTCTAAATTCTATTTTATGAGATTATTTCGACCCATACCCACCTTAGATTCTAAATAAATCAATTTGGAGCTATTTGAAAGCGAATTTGGCTTTATAATAAAATAATATTTTTAGTTATTCCAAAGGTGCCCCTCTCCTCCCTTATAAAAGGACACCTCCTCCCTCTCCTCCTCACACCAATTTGAGCCTTCAATCCCAGCCGACCCCTGCTAATTTCTCCTCTCCACTTCCCTAGAAACATCCTAGAGGTCCTGGTATTCTTCAAAGACCAATTTTATTGCCCTAAAAGGAGGTCTCAAAGAAGCACTTCAAAGAAGAGGTAATGTCCGTTACCGATTCTTTCAACTTTATTTCTTCTTCCACATATTCTTATTTAGTTGTTTCATTATGAAGTAATGAAATCAGTATAAATCATATACTGATATGTTATTATAAGTATGAAACAACCCTATTTCACCATCTATCCATCTTACAGAAAATGAAATCACCGTGCATGCGTACGTACGGAATACCGTCTCCACGCCGTGGTGTAATCTATTTTCCACCACCACCTTACTTGGATGGGTATAATGGTGTAAATAATGACTATATATGACTATTGTAAAGTGATATTTATTCTTAAATAGTATACATACACTCCAATACAATTCAACGATCATGATAACGATATCATCGCTCGTACGTACGTACGGACTACCGTCCCCACGACGCGATGAGATTCACTATCCACGTTAACCATTCATGAATGATTATAAAGTATATATAATAAGTAATCATGAAATATATGACATAATAATGATACTTTATTTATGTGTATATATATGTATTTCATCTACTTAATTCCATTCAACTCAATAAGGAAACGAAAACAGCGTTCATGCGTACGTACGGCTTACCGTCTCCATGAACGGTGTATTTCTTTCCATTTACTGATCTATTATATATATGTATATTCTGAATATATATTATATATAAATCATTTTTTATATTCTGGAATTAATTAATCATGATATAATTAATCATATGAATAATTACAAGTCAAAACACGGACGTCAAAGGAAATGATTTTACCCAAAATGCTCTTTAACATGGAATTTACAAAAGAACGGGTAAAATAAAGTCATAAGTGAACCATATATGATATCATAACAATGAGTATGATTCTGAAATAAGTCAATGAAATTATTTAAATCATTATAAAGGAGTTTCAGACACTTATGAAGAAAATCGGACCTAACGTAAGGGAAAATCTCGCAATCTAAATTTTTGTCTTAGATTGTTTATACTTCAGAATTTACTAGGGAATATTTATCATCCACATCCATGTTTCCTCAATATGTAATATTTATATCCTTCCACAATAGTTTATATCCAACTTTACCCTTCGGTGAGTTTTTAGTAAAAGATATGAACAGAATCTTTTGTCATTTTTCGTACGAGGTACTTTTTGACTTCTCCGACAAAAGTACAAGAAGAATGTTTTTTTAACTTATACGGCATGAATGGATTTTTAAAAAATTATTTCCAAGAAGCATCCATTACAAGTTATCAAGTTTATTTTTAATCAAATTCTTCTGGTTTATAATTGTATGAAATGTTAATAAAGGAAAAGTGTTTTTGAAGTAAAAAGGATATTTTCCTCATGAATGGAGTTCAAGTGTTTTATCAAAATTATTTTCCATCTAAGATAATAAAGGGTTCTCTTTTTACCTCTATTATTACATTGACTTGATTATGTTGTGATGGAATTATTTTTATTAATTCCTTTATCTTATATGAATTGTTTTATGATGTCATGATGTTAAAGATTCCCATTTTTATTACATGGGTTATGCTATGATGTATGATTTATGATTTTGTGGCACACATAAGAATGATATCATTATGAGATGGGTGGGACCTATATCTCCCTCCAATGAATTGGGTAAAGATTTAATATCTCATGATATAGACATGGCTGGAACGGCAGGTTAAACCGGTTCAGTGAAACAGGACTGAAACGAGGAGTGAACTCGGTTCAAAAATTGACTTTGTCCACTAAGATAGTCTTGGAAATGAGTCTTGACTAATAAGAAATGACTCTCTATGATTATTTGTGTATGCCACAAAGTTTCATGTTTTATGTTATGATTATTGGGATTACATTTCACTACTATGATTTATCCTATGTTATGAAATTATGATTTCTTTTTCAGGTTAAGATTTCCGAATGTTATGTTCTTATGTATATGATCTGATTGATATTTCTTTTGTTTACCCTTACTGAGCATTTGAGCTCACCCTTTTATGTTTTATTTTCCCTAGGATATAAAAAAGGTTTCATGTAAAAAAATGGAAGATCTTTATGGGAGATGTTAAAGATCTTTCACCATAATTAGAAGATTATATTCCAAGTTTCCAAAGACACTAAACTATTACGGTCCTTGTGTGTGTGTGTTTTTGTTATGTACTAAGTATTTCACAAAAGTAATGTAATGTTTATGTACGTCAAGCTTCGGGTCTCTACAGTTGGTATCAGAGGAAAGGTTTAGCCAAACTTTGGAAACTAGGATGCGAAAACATTAGTGAGATCCCTAGATATATTTCTAAGGTATGTCTAAGGATGTCCCTAAGGATAAGCATACGTATAGGATATAGTCCTAGAACTACGATAACGATATTAGAATTTAACCTAAGTTGTTAGATATTTAGGGTACTCCCCGTTTACTATTTTCTTTCCCTAGAATGATTTTTTTCCTCTCACACTATTCTTTTTGGGTTTTAGAAAATGGCTAGAAACAGGAAGATTCGTGATAATTGTGGATATGAAGGACAATTGAATGATATTCTTCATGAGAAACCAAATGAAATGGGATTTGGAAGTCCAAACATCATTATTATGCCTAATCAGAAATCTCATAATATGATCAATAATCTCAACTTTGGTAAGTTTCCTGACTCAGATAATAAGAGAAAGATGGAGTTTCATGATGATCATAGAGGAAATAAAGTTCAATTTACCTCATGTAAATCATGTGGGAAGAGGCAACGTGGAGATTGTTTCAAAGGAACTGGAAGATGATTTGGGGGTGGAAAAGAAGGACACAAAGCCAGAAAGTGCAAAGGAAAAGGTTCAGTTAACACCAGGGATGAGGATAATGGTATTGCTACGACATCAACAATGGTTAAATGTTTTAAATGTGTAATGTATGGGCATTATGCAAACCAATGCCCTAAGGGAAAGTCTCATGAAGAGAATCAGTATGGTTGTATGGGTAGTATTTATATTGATGATGATGAAGAGACTACAAATGATATGTGAGATGAAAGAATTATTGATGCTCGGTCAATGGTTTAAGAAGGTAGTGGAATGATTACATGTTTATCAAGTGTATTGTTGTATAAGTAATCTCACGGTACTATGGAATAAAGATACATCTAAGGATTGTTACACTGTTGTCTTTCCTATGTTCTGAAAGTGTATGATTAATGGTATTAGTAACCATGAAAGGTTATTCAGATATTTTTTGAAAATAGATGATATGCACATAATGAAGGGATAAGGAGAAAATTAAATGTTTGAGAGTATTCATGAGATCATGACTGATATAAGGAGAAGGTTATATCATGGTTTGAGTATATAGTATTTTGAGGATTTTGGTAAGTGGAAAGAGTTAACTTTTAACAGCATTCATGTTTTCACTAAGGTTCAATGGGTATTCATTCTTCAAGAGAATACATGATTAAGGTATTCACATGTTTTTAATTTGACCAAAAAGATATATCTTATGATATATGGGGGATAAATTATGGCATTCATGTTATTGTTATGTGACATTTCAAGTAATCATTTTCTTTATACTATGAGCTTGGACCGAAGTATTTTAGATAAGCGTAAATATTGGAATGGATTATGTTGGACAGAAGTTAGTATTGTTTAAGGATAGAACTTTTTTCGATATTGTTGATGGGATGTTATAGTAATATAGCTTTAGAAAAAGGACAACCTGTAGGACGGGCGACAGCCCATCGCTTCGGACAAGGCTGTGGGAATCGAACCCACAACTGAAGTGTGACTGGCCTTTATTGCCTAACAGTGGCCTACAGGAAGTCCCTGTTTAGTAGAAACTAGTTTTATTATATTATGTAGTATAATATAAGAAGTATAAGTCAATTTTAGGAACCATATATGATTAATCTTACTATAGATGGACTTACGTATTTTTTTGATAACTTTTCTAACCTTTTGTTTGAGACAGATGGAATGACCCATCATTCTATCACATGATCTGCTAACACATCACGAATGACAAATTCAACTTCATTTCATTAAGAGATGAAGTGGAAATTTTCCAATGAACGACCAACGGTGAGACTATACCAAAATCACGAAAGTATTTCTTCAAATTCCAATTTCATCAACTTTAGGGAAATGATATTCAAAACCAAAAATGCTGTCCTATTGCTCTTATATCTAATGAATCAGATGGTACCTTAGATTGTCACAAATTTATGGCCTTGTGATTACTGGCTTTTCCATAGCCGTGTTCTCTACCTCTCTCTATCAGAACGTGATGGTTAGATTTCTCTTCCGTATCCATATTTTCACCTATGTGGAAACCCAGTGATTAGTTTATTTGGGTAACCGTTATGTTTCATAATTTTGTTTTTAAAGATTGGTTTTTGTATTCCTTTTTACGATGTGGGTTTCTATTAAATATAGTTTCGAGTAGTAATCCATTTATAACCCCGACGAATTTCGAGGGAAAAATTCATTTTAAGGGGAGTAGAATGTAACACCCCGAGATTTTATGAAAAATATTGTTTTTAATTTCATTAATGGATTGTGTTGTACGCTACACCAAAAAGAGCTTGCACAACACACATCATTGACTTACCTTGTATTACACGCAATCGCGACCTTCCTCGATAGCATGTGTAGTATGCAATACCGAGTTTCACTAAACAACGATATGCTATTAAAATATTATTAAAACTAGCCGTTATGAATAGTAATAACCTCTGTTTGAAATTTTTTAAATTTTATTTTTCAAAATGGACTTCATTTTTGGATTCGGAATATCGATATTATCTTAGGGTGAAATTTTGGTACTTTTCGGATAACTTTAATTTTCTAATGAATAGTGAAAATAGCTAAATTTTAATTAAAACAACCTTTTTAATTGAAATAATTAATAGTGATAAATTATTAAATTGAGTGGTTTTAAAGTATATTTAGAATATATTTTTACAATTTAATACAATTTTGTTCATTGGATGTAATTTCACATTTAAATCAGACATAAACAAGTGTCAATCTTTTGATAGTTATTATCTCTTAAGAACACGCTGTTTGTTTTGACGACGTGAATTAATTTTTAAATTAATTAATGCAGCTGATAAGTTTTGAATTTGGTAAAATAGACATCATTTTTGAGTTCATAGTATCAAATATAGCTTAGGCCTAATTTTTGGTATTTTTCTGGAAACTTTCTTTTTTTGATGAATAGTGAAACCACTAAGTGGTAGTTAAAAAAATGAATTTTTTATAAAACTTAATTTTACCGCTTCTGTGAGTGGAGTTTCAAAAATAAGAGAGACACGGTTGATGTCAGTAAGTAAAATGTGGTTCAATGAGATGAAAATAATTTTTGGTGAATAGTAACTTTTTACTTTTTTTTACCACGGTTAAAAGTAAATAGGGTAATTAAAGGTAAAAATGATATTATTATTACCCTAACACATGTCCTAATTCTATTGGATAAGATTAATTCGACCAAAAACAACCTTATGAATAAAATATGACCATTTAGGCCCACTTGGATTAGATTTGGACATTTATTATTATTTAATTCAAAGAAGAGTTAAAAGAGTTAAAATCAATGTTTATTTACTAAAACATTTTTAATATAGGGTTATACATAATATAAATTCGATTGTAAATATTCATTAGAAAGATAATAATATTTAATATATAATTATATTTTATTTATAATATTTAGACGTTAAATAAATTAATTTATTTATTTCACAATGATGATGCATTAATTACCATAATAGTGAAAAAATAGAATAATTGATATTATAAATACCCAAATAAATATAATTTGAGACTTTTTATGAATTCCACAAATTTTATAGTTTAATATGACATGTTAGTATTTATTTAATTAACTTTTTTAGAACTAATAATTCTTTTATGATTTTTACAAAAATCAATTACTAAATAGTGTCAAAATTGACATAAAATAGTTTTTAAAACAAATATTATATTATTAATTGTTATTTTATTCCTAAAAATCTATGGTTCAGCCAAATGACTTAAATAAGGTTATATATATTAATAATAAACAACTTGGGGTTCGTTTGGCTGCTTATAGAAAGTTTATTAACCTTATAGTATAAGAACACAAGAAGACACGGTAAAAGTAAAATTATATAACTTAAAGTTAAATATAAATGATAAGGTTAAAATAGGAACCTAAACTTGTCTGAATTCTATTGGATGAGAGTATTTCGACCCATACCCACCTTAGCTTCTAAATAAATCAATTTGGAGCTATTTAAAACCGATTTTGGCTTTATAATAAAATAATATTTTTAGTTATTCCAAAGGTGCCCCTCTCCTCCCTTATAAAAGGGAACCTCCTCCCTCTCCTCATCACACCAATTTAGGCATTCAAGCTCGGCCAACCCCTGCCAATTTATCCTATCCACTTCCCTAGAAACATTCTAGTGGTCCTGGTCTTCTTCAAAGACCAATTTTAGTGCCCTAAAAGGAGGTCTCAAAGAAGCACTTCAAAGAAGAGGTAATGTCTGTTACCGATTCTTTCAACTTTATTTCTTCTTCCACTTCTTCTTCTATAGTTGTTTCATTATGAAGTAATAACATAAGTATAACTCATATAATGATATTTTATTATAAGTATGAAACAACCCTATTTCACCATTTATCCATCCTACGAAAAATGAAATCACCGCACGTGCGTAAGTACGGAATACCGTCTCCATGCCATGGTGTAATCTATTTTCCACCACCACCATACTTGGATGGGTATAATGGTGTAAATAATAACTATATATGACTATTGTAAAGTGATATTTATTCTGAAATAGTATACATACACTCCAAAACAATTCAACGATCATGAGAACAATATAATCGCTCGTGCGTACGTACGAACTACCATCTCCACGACGCGATGAGATTCATTCTCCACGTTAACCATTCATGAATGATTATAAAGTATATATAATAAGTAATCATGAAATATATGAAATAATAATGATACTGGATTTATGTGTATATATATTTATGTCATCTACTTAAATCCATTCAACTCAATAAGGAAACGAAAACAGCGTTCATGCGTACGTACGACTTACCGTCTCCATGAATGGTGTATTTCTTTCCATTTACTGATCTATTATATATATGTATATTCTGAATATATATTATATATAAATTATGTTTTATATTCTGGAATTAATTAATCATGATCTAATTAATCATATGAATTATTACATGTCAAAACACGGACGTCAAAGGAAATGATTTTACCCAAAATGCTCTTTAACATGGAATTTACAAAAGAACGGGTAAAATAAAGTCATAAGTGAACCATATATGATATCATAACAATGAGTATGATTCTGAAATAAGTCAATGAAATTATTTAAATCATTATAAAGGAGTTTCAGACACTTATGAAGAAAATCGGACCTAACGTAAGGGAAAATCTCGCAATCTAAATTTTTGTCTTAGATTGTTTATACTTCAGAATTTACTAGGGAATATTTATCATCCACATCCATGTTTCCTCAATATGTAATATTTATATCCTTCCACAATAGTTTATATCCAACTTTACCCTTCGGTGAGTTTTTAGTAAAAGATATGAACGGAATCTTTTGTCATTTTTCGTACGAGGTACTTTTTGACTTCTCCGACAAAAGTACAAGAAGAATGTTTTTTTAACTTATACGGCATGAATGGATTTTTAAAAAATTATTTCCAAGAAGAATCCATTACAAGTTATCAAGTTTATTTTTAATCAAATTCTTCTGGTTTATAATTGTATGAAATGTTAATAAAGGAAAAGTGTTTTTGAAGTAGAAAGGATATTTTCCTCATGAATGGAGTTCAAGTGTTTTATCAAAATTATTTTCCATCTAAGATAATAAAGGGTTCTCTTTTTACCTCTATTATTACATTGACTTGATTATGTTGTGATGGAATTATTTTTATTAATTCCTTTATCTTATATGAATTGTTTTATGATGTCATGATGTTAAAGATTCCCATTTTTATTACATGGGTTATGCTATGATGTATGATTTATGATTTTGTGGCACACATAAGAATGATATCATTATGAGATGGGTGGGACCTATATCTCCCTCCAATGAATTGGGTAAAGATTTAATATCTCATGATATAGACATGGCTGGAACGGCAGGTTAAACCGGTTCAGTGAAACAGGACTGAAACGAGGAGTGAACTCGGTTCAAAAATTGACTTTGTCCACTAAGATAGTCTTGGAAATGAGTCTTGACTAATAAGAAATGACTCTCTATGATTATTTGTGTATGCCACAAAGTTTCATGTTTTCTGTTATGATTATTGGGATTACATTTCACTACTATGATTTATCCTATGTTATGAAATTATGATTTCTTTTTCAGGTTAAGATTTCCGAATGTTATGTTCTTATGTATATGATCTGATTGATATTTCTTTTGTTTACCCTTACTGAGCATTTGAGCTCACCCTTTTATGTTTTCATTTCCCTAGGATATAAAAAAGGTTTCATGTAAAAAAATGGAAGATCTTTATGGGAGATGTTAAAGATCTTTCACCACAATTAGAAGATTATATTCCAAGTTTCCAAAGACACTAAAATATTACGGTCCTTGTGTGTGTGTGTTTTTGTTATGTACTAAGTATTCCACAAAAGTAATGTAATGTTTATGTACGTCAAGCTTCGGGTCTCTACAGTTGGTATCAGAGGAAAGGTTTAGCCAACCTTTGGAAACTAGGATGCGAAAACATTAGTGAGATCCCTAGATATATTTCTAAGGTATGTCTAAGGATGTCCCTAAGGATAAGTATACGTATAGGATATAGTCCTAGAACTACGATAACGATATTAGAATTTAACCTAAGTTGTTAGATATTTAGGGTACTCCCCGTTTACTATTTTCTTTCCCTAGAATGATTTTTTTCCTCTCACACTATTCTTTTTGGGTTTTAGAAAATGGCTAGAAATAGGAAGATTCGTGATAATTGTGGATATGAAGGACAATTGAATGATATTCTTCATGAGAAACCAAATGAAATGAGATTTGGAAGTCCAAACATCATTATTATGCCTAATCAGAAATCTCATAATATGATCAATAATCTCAACTTTGGTAAGTTTCCTGACTCAGATAATAAGAGAAAGATGGAGTTTCATGATGATCATAGAGGAAATAAAGTTCAATTTACCTCATGTAAATCATGTGGGAAGAGGCAACGTGGAGATTGTTTCAAAGGAACTGGAAGATGATTTGGGGGTGGAAAAGAAGGACACAAAGCCAGAAAGTGCAAAGGAAAAGGTTCAGTTAACACCAGGGATGAGGATAATGGTATTGCTACGACATCAACAATGGTTAAATGTTTTAAATGTGTAATGTATGGGCATTATGCAAACCAATGCCCTAAGGGAAAGTCTCATGAAGAGAATCAGTATGGTTGTATGGGTAGTATTTATATTGATGATGATGAAGAGACTACAAATGATATGTGAGATGAAAGAATTATTGATTCTCGGTCAATGGTTTAAGAAGGTAGTGGAATGATTACATGTTTATCAAGTGTATTGTTGTATAAGTAATCTCACGGTACTATGGAATAAAGATACATCTAAGGATTGTTACACTGTTGTCTTTCCTATGTTCTGAAAGTGTATGATTAATGGTATTAGTAACCATGAAAGGTTATTCAGATATTTTTTGAAAATAGATGATATGCACATAATGAAGGGATAAGGAGAAAATTAAATGTTTGATAGTATTCATGAGCTCATGACTGATATAAGGAGAAGGTTATATCATGGTTTGAGTATATAGTATTTTGAGGATTTTGGTAAGTGGAAAGAGTTAACTTTTAACAGCATTCATGTTTTCACTAAGGTTTAATGGGTATTCATTCTTCAAGAGAATACATGATTAAGGTATTCACATGTTTTTAATTTGACCAAAAAGATATATCTTATGATATATGGGGGATAAATTATGGCATTCATGTTATTGTTATGTGACATTTCAAGTAATCATTTTCTTTATACTATGAGCTTGGACCGAAGTATTTTAGATAAGCGTAAATATTGGAATGGATTATGTTGGACATAAGTTAGTATTGTTTAAGGATAGAACTTTTTTCAATATTGTTGATGGGATGTTATAGTAATATAGCTTTAGAAAAAGGACAACCTGTAGGACGGGCGACAACCCATCGCGTCGGACAAGGCTGTGGGAATCGAACCCACAACCGAAGTGTGACTGGCCTTTATTTCCTACCAGTGGCCTACAGGAAGTCCCTGTTTAGTAGAAACTAGTTTTATTATATTATGTAGTATAATATAAGAAGTATAAGTCAATTTTAGGAACCATATATGATTAATCTTACTATAGATGGACTTACGTATTTTTTTGATAACTTTTCTAACCTTTTGTTTGAGACAGATGGAATGACCCATCATTCTATCACATGATCTGCTAACACATCACGAATGACAAATTAAACTTCATTTCATTAAGAGATGAAGTGGAAATTTTCCAATGAACGACCAACGGTGAGACTATACCAAAATCACGAAAGTATTTCTTCAAATTCCAATTTCATCAACTTTAGGGAAATGATCTTCAAAACCAAAAATGTTGTCCTATTGCTCTTATATCTAATGAATCAGATGGTACCTTAGATCGTCACAAATTTATGTCCTTGTGATTGCTGGCTTTTCCATAACCGTGTTCTCTACCACTCTCCATCAGAACATGATGGTTAGATTTCTCTTCCATATCCATATTTTCACCTATGTGGAAACCCAGTGATTAGTTTATTTGGGTAACCGTTAAGTTTCATACTTTTGTTTTTAAAGATTGGTTTTTGTATTCTTTTTTACGATGTGGGTTTCTATTAAATATACTTTCGAGTAGTAAGCCATTTATAACCCCGACGAATTTCGAGGGAAAAATTCATTTTAAGGGGAGTAGAATGTAACACCCCGAGATTTTATGAAAAATATTGTTTTTAATTTCATTAATTGATTGTGTTGTACGCTACACCAAAAAGAGCTTGCACAACACACATCATTGACTTACCTTGCATTACACGCAATCGCGACCTTCCTCGATAGCATGTGTAGTATGCAATGATTCTTGACTAATAAGAAATGATTCTCTATGATTATGTGCGTATTCCACAAAGATTCATGTTTTATGTTATGATTATTGGGATTACATTTCACTACTATGATTTATCCTATGTTATGAAATTATGATATCTTTTGCAGGTTAAGATTTCCAAAAGTTATGTTCTTATGTATATGATGTGATTGATATTTCTTTTGTTTACCCTTACTGAGCATTTGAGCTCACCCTTTTATGTTTTCTTTTCCCCAGGATATATAGAAAGGTTTTAGGTAAAAAAAGGAAGATCTTTATGGGAGATGTTGAAGATATTTCACCACGATTAGAAGATTATATTCCGAGTTTCCAAAGACACTAAACTATTACTGTCCTTGTGTGTGTTTGATTTTGTTATCTACTAAGTCTTCCGCAAAAGTATTATAATGTTTATGTACGTCAAGCTTCAGCTCTCTACATGTTCATTAAATAAAACCCCTAAATTCATAGTTCATCTCATTAAAACATGCACAAACTCATTCTTTACAAGTATAAATTTCTTCGAGGGTACATAACTTTGCAGGTTAAGCTAGTCCACAGGTGCAACATACAAGATGGATTAACATCCATTAAAATTATTAGAAACTTATATGTGTCAATATAAACCAATTCCTGATAATAATTAATTGAAACATGGTTTTGGAAACTGAACTTATGAATACACATTCACCTAGCCACATATAAATGCTTAAGGGGTTCATGCCACATATTTCACAAAAAGTGCATGAATTGTCAAAAGCGCTGATAAATGAAATTTTCAGTTAGAAGAACTATTCTTATATCACACTTTTTCCTTAAACTGCATCATAAAAAAAACATGTATATAAATAATTTTTTTTGTGTTATTATTGAAATAATAATCTTTACGGGTAAAAATAATTTTAAATAAACATCATGTTATATTGCGATAAATTTTAAAACGATTAATCAATATCTCCCTTATGCTCGCACATAGATGTACATATACTTCTTTGTGCTTCATGTACTTGTATAATCCTACATGTTTATAAAATTACCCGAAATCTTCATTTTTCATAGGGTAAAATAAAACACAGGTTCATATACATATATAAAATAAGGTAAATATCTGCATATATTGCCTTATATATATATATGTATGTATATACATATATACGTTTAAAACAAGTGTATATGAGTGTGTGAAATCACCGGAAATGAAGAAAACGAGACCCAAGAGCTTCCCTTTGCTCCTGTTCAATTCTCCACGCAGGAAGAGAAAGACAGGGGTAAAACAACTCTTATGGCCTTGTATATATATAGTTATATATATACGTAAAGTGTATATAAACATGTAGGTTCACCAAAACTGAAATTGAACAAGACAAGAACCCTTACCTTCGTTCGACTCAAAAAACAGGAACAGTGAAGTGGTGCAATACAGTTCTTACGGACTTATATATATATATACACATATATACGTAGAGTGTATATATACAAAATAATGGTGTATCAAATCTGAAGAAAACAAGAAAAATAAATAGATTTACCTTACCTTAGCTTGGAGATAAGGAGATAACGACGTAGGAGACGATGACGAGGTGGCCGAAAAGATCAATGATTCACAAAGTAGAAACTCTCCTTATTTCGGTGCAAACCAAGGTTTAAAAAAGACACAGAGAACTCAACTTGTGTGGAGATGTGGAGCAGGTATCCGAGGCGGAGTCGGTGCCTAACCTGTGGAAAGGAGGGGCATCCGGGTCCACTAGCCATCCTAAGAAAAGAAGAAATAACGAAGCCTAATCTACCATACTGGTTCGTGCGCGAAGAAGAAGAAGGAGATGCGGGACGCGGGGAAGAAGAAAACCGCAGCGGAAGAAGATCCGTATTCCAGCGGATGACCCAGATTGACGAGATCGAATCGGATGGCCAAGACACGACGTAGTATCAAAAAAACCACGGACGACTAGGATGAAGCGGCACTGGATCGGGTGGTCCAGCTTGATGCGGCGGAGAAAACACGACTATTTTAAAAAAATAAACATTTGATATTTTATTCTTTTATAAAAATTGTTACAAACTTATTATTTAAACTATCAATATTAACAAGCAATTATTGATCATTTATTATTTTATAAGGATTCAAAGGTTATTTAATACACAAGTAAATTACTTAATTCACCCTTATCAAAACCATATTTTTATTTTCCTTTATTAATTATCTTAATTTTCCATAATTGAAGATTTATGTTATTTAAAACAATTAAGCATTTAACATAACAATATTACTAATTATTTTTAAATTCATAAATAATAATTCATTAATCCAAATATTAACATTATGAAATACATACGTAAATCATAATTTGACATCGTCTCAAAACTGTTAATAAAAGGTCAAATTATAAACATTTGCATTATTATTATTACTTATATTAAATTTAGAGATAAATATAATACATTTAATTTAAAGTTTGATGCAACATATATAACTCAAGAGTTTGAGTACATATTTTCAATGTAAAAACCCATCATATTCGATATGATTAAAAAATAAATGTTTACTGGATCAAGTTAAAAATGTGTATAGTAAATAGTGGAAAAATAATAATATTATTTTTCACCGTTTTTCAATATAAAATACAATTCACATTTCGGAAAACAAAAAATAAATAAATTATATTATTATTGATGTCATTCTTTAAATATTAAAGCAAATAACATAATTAACTTTTTGAACCTTTCGGGGGTGATCAACTCTTATCTTCAATGGTCCAATTCAAAATTAAAACGTTTGAGGATTAGTGGATCATGGGAGAGCCAACGACTATATTTATAGATGTTAGGGTCTAAAGGTCAGATAAGTGTTCTTATAAAAAGCCTGGTCTCGGGGTATCCCACACTCAAGGCGACTGAAGGAGAAAAAGAGGAGATGGTTTGAGTTATTCCTTTGGTGTTCAGTACGGCTGCGATGGATTCAGCCATCCTTACATTTATTCTGATGGATGCCAAATACCCTTACCGCCTTCTCGGGGTCCTTGTGGTTTTAAGCGGTCTCCCTATAATTGTAATCAGGTTTTTAATTGGGATTTTTGGTTTGCTAAACTTCTTGTTTGATCAGTGTGAGTTGTGACCACCAAAATGTTCCTCTTTTGAATAAAAAGGCCCTTTCATTAATTTTGATGCGTTCACTAATTCATTGTTACTTTTATTATTATTTCATTAATGGATGACATTGTAAAATAAACTTTTCATTACTCAAAACACAGTTTCTTGGGTTGTTACATTATTTCCCCCTTCAAAGAATTGCATCCTCACAATTCTATACATAAAAAGAAAAACAGAAATCCCAGACGTACAACATTACCGAAAAAGGGGGTTTGGCCCGGTTAACGGAATACCAAAGTCGGTACATAGTTCTTCTATTTCCCTAGCCCAGATGCACTTTGAACAGTATGTCTTGTAATCCTGATTGTTCGTACTGCACACAGGCTTCCAAAGGGAGGGTCGTGCGGTGAAAATCTCAAAAACGTCTGAGTAGATAAATTCCATGATAACTCTCTGGGTTACATCACGGTCGAGGTAATTGAGGGGAATTATGCGATTGAGGAGACTGAAATTTAAGACCTGGAACATATACGCTGCACTAAGGTGGCCATCTTGGGCAGTTATGAGGAAGCAAGCTATGGCGGAAAAGTTTTGTGCCAGAGTAAAACACTGGAAGAGGCCTTCTTAGAACCTTCCCCTTCTCCTATAGCAGGGAAGTTGAGCAGTGGCAATGAGGTGAAAAACATGGTCATCCCCCTGACACGAATGAAGAATCTCAGGACTGTTCTCTAAATTGAGCGGACGTTGGCAAGACCCTCGCAGGTGGAGAAATGATGGATAATCCACCATGCATGTCCTGATCATAATAACCTCTAATAACTCATCGGGTAGTGATGAGATGTTCGTTTGAATAGCCATATGAAAAAAACATTCAAAAGGAAACTCTTAACAACACTGATAAGGTAGAGGTAGGAAAGGAAACATGAAACTATCATTTATGCAAAAATTTATATAAGAAAGCCTGAGTTTACTAAACGTACACCACAAAGAGTGGAAAAACTACCTAACTCTTCAAACCACACACAAGCTGAACAGATGGGGTTAAACTAATGAGAACATCTATGACGCCTCCTGAGTTTAGCATGAGGGGTATGAAGTTGGGAAACATTAGTATACAACTCTTGCCTAAGAGACAATCAGGTGGACTCATCTTCCAATACCCCAAAGTCCATCAACTAGCCCCAGAAGCTGAAGTGCAAAATCTGGCACAGGTAAGCCGCTTGGAGGTCTCCGGCAGCAGCAACTTCTTGAAAGGGGTTATCGATCATCGTGCCAAATTCTTCACCAGTCATGAACACTCGGAAGAGTCCCTCGTGGTACCTTCCTTGACGTGCATAAGTAGGAAATTGGGTCATCATCATTAGGAGATAATCCATCCCCAATCCTTGGTGTTGACAAAGAACCCTAGGTGAATTTGACACATCATATAGGTTCTTACATGACATGCGAATTCGAGCGTAATTTAGAAATTTCTCATGACTGGCTAGAGATACAATGTTCTCTAGAGGCTCAGTGGGAAGTGATAGTAGGTCGGTAGGTAAATTTTCATCAGCCATCTAAAAGTTATAACATTTTTACTTAGTCAATCAAAGTAATATATTCATACCACATGGTTTTCTAGAGTGACCTGAACCCAACCTCTGATACCAACTGTAGCGACCCCGATCCCCGGGTGCCTTATGAGACATGATATACTAACATTTCATTACAACATTTACAAATAATATATCATGTCCCATTACTAAAGAATATCGCGAGGCTCAGGGTCCTGGGAAACCAGCTGCTTCTAATAAACTTCATTAGTATAAACCATGCCTGAAAAATTTAAAACAAAAACGTAGGTTGAGAAAATATGCCCAGTAAGGGATTTTAAAAACGTTTTAAGAAAACTCTTTCTTAAAGCATTAATTTTGAATAAAACACTTCACTAAAACAAAACAAAACATTATCTTTTCTTAGAACATGTAAATCTTACATTTTTGAAAACCACTTGCACAGAGAAGAAGTGCGTACTTAAATAAGCTTTAAATAAGACATAAATCAGAAAGTGCAAGTATGTGAAGAATAGATGATGCATAAATTACAACCAAAATCACTTTAGTTCTAAAAGATTTAGTGCAAGTAGGGTAAACATTCATATCATGATTCATTGGCACATAAAATTCTTATAACAACATACTACACAAGTTACAGTTCATATCTCATAAATTCATTCTCATAGTCAAGGGAATTTTCTACTAGGGGACGTCTTGTTAGTTGAACTAACCCCTGGTTGACCATTTATCATCACATGCAGAGGGAATGTATAATTCTGGACATTGTCAAGACCTTGCGTCAAGAACATAAAACATACTTAATATGAGTCAAGGCTAACTGCCCATCCCATTTCCATGGTAGCACAAGCCAAGGCTAACCACCGAGGCCGTCGCACATAACTTATCATGAGACTCTTACTTTACCCAATGCATTGGAGCGCTATATAATTTCGGGCGCACCTGTCCATAAACATTTAAGTCCAATACATCCCTCACATATCTTGACATGGTCTTTCATTCATAGGGTTTTATTCATACATTCATAATCAAAACACCTTTTTACATACATATTCATAACTTGGGGTGGATCATATCGTAAATGTAAAAAGAACTAGGCTTTTGGCTTCAGATTAAGCAATGATGTAAATAAACTAAATCAACTTACTCTTGTACATGAAAAAATAACTGGAACACTGAACATAACAGATTGTCATGTAAAATTACTTCATGTTCATTAAATAAAACCCATAAATTCATAGTTCATCTCTTCAAAACATGCAGAAACTCATTCTTTACAACTATAAATTTCATCGAAGGTACATAAATTTGCAGGTTAAGCCAGTCCACTGGTGCAACATACATGATGGCTTAGAATCCATTAAAATTATTAGAAACTTTTATGTGTCAATATAAACCAAGTCCTGATAATAATTAATTGAAACAGGGTTTTGGAAACTAAACTTATGAATACACATTCACCTGACCACATATAAATGCTTAAGGGGTTCATGCCACATATTTCAAAAAAAGTGCATGAATTGTCAAAAGCACGGATAAATGAAATTGTCAGTTGGACTAACTATTCTTATATCAGACTTTATCCTTAAACTTCATCATAAACATAAAAATGTATATAATATTTTTTTTGTTATTCTTGAAATATTAATCTTTACGGGTAAAAATAATTTTAAATGAACATCATGTTATATTGTGATAAATTTTAAAACAAGTAATCAAGCTCGTCCCTTATACTATCACATAGATGTACATATACATCTATGTGCTTCATGTACTTGTATAATCCTAAATGTTTATAAAATTACCCGAAATCTTCATTTTTCATAGGGAAAAATAAAACACAGGGTCATGTACATATATAAAAGAAGGTAAATAAATGCATGTGTTGCCTTATATATATATATATATATATATATATCTGTATGTATATACATATATATGATTAAAATAAGTGTATATGAGTGTGTGAAATCACCGGAACCGAAGAAAACGAGACCCGAGAGCTTCCCTTTTCTCCTGTTCGATTCTACACGCAGGAAGAGAAAGACAGGGGTAAAACAACTCTTATGGCCTTGTATATACATAGGTATATATATATATATATGTAAAGTGTATATAAACATGTAGGTTCACCAAAACTGAAATCGAACAAGACAAGAACCCTTACCTTCGTTCGACTCACAAAACAGGAAGAGTGAAGTGGTGCAATACAGTTCTTACATCCTTATATATATACACATATATACGTAGAGTGTATATATATATATATAAACTGTGTATCAAATCTGAAGAAAACAAAAAAAATAAATATCTTTCCCTTACCTTCTCTCGGAGAGAAGGAGAGAACGACGCAAGAGATGATGACGAGGTGGATGAAAAGATCAAAGATTCACGAAGTAGAAACTCTCCTTGTTTTGGTGCAAACTGAGGTATAAAAAAACCAGAGAACTGAACTTTCATGGAGACATGGAGCGGGTATCCGAGGCGGAGTCGGTGCCAAACTTGTGGAAATGAGGGGCAGCCGGGTCCACTAGACGGCCTAAGAGAAGAAGAAAAAACAAAGCCTAATCTACCATACTGGTCTGTGCGCGATGAAGAAGAAGGAGATGCGGGATGCGGGGACGAAGAAAACCGCGGCGGAAGAAGATCCATATTCCATTGGATGGCCCAGATTGATGAGATCGAATCAGATGGCCAAGACACGATGTAGTATAAAAAAAACATGGATGGATGGGATGAAGCGACGCTGGATCGGGCGGTCCAGCTTGACTCGGCAGAGAAAACGGGGCTGTTTTAAAAAAATAAACATTTGATATTTTATTCTTTTATAAAAATGGTTATAAACTTATTATTTAAACTATCATTATTAACAAGAAATTATTGATATTTTATTATTTTATAAGGATTCAAAGGTCATTTAATACACAAGTAAATTACTTAATTCGCCCTTATAAAAACCATATTTTTATTTTCTTTTATTAATTATCTTAATTTTCCATAATTGAAGATTTATGTAATTTAATACAATTAAGCATTTAACATAACAATATTACTAATTATTTTTAAATTCATAAATAAGAATGCATTAATCCAAATATTAACATTATGAAATACATACGTAAATAATAATTTGACATCGTCTCAAAACTGTTAATAAAAGGTCAAATTATAAACATTTGCGTTATTATTATTACTTATATTTAATTTAAAGATAGATATAATACATTTAATTTAATGTTTGGCGCAACATATATAACTCAAGAGTTTGAGTACATATTTTCAATGTAAAAACCCATCAGATTCAATATGATTACAAGATAAATGTTTACTGGCTCAAGTTAAAAATGTGTATAGTAAATAGTGGAAAAATAATATTATTATTTCTCACCGTTCTACAGTATAAAATATAATTCAAATTTTGAAAAACAAGAAATAAATTAATTATATTATTATTGATGTCATTCTTTAAATATTAAAGTAAATAACATAATTAACTTTTTGAACCACTCAGGGGTGATTAACTCTTATCTTCAACGGTCCAATTGAAAATTAAAACATTTGAGGATAAGTGGATCATTGGAGATCCAACGACTATATTTATAGTCGTTAGGGTCTAACGGTCAGATAAGTGTTCTTATAAAAAGCCTGGTCTCGGGGTATCCCACACTCAAGGCAACTGAAGGAGAAAAAGAGGAGATGGTTCAAGTTATTATTTTGGTGCTCAGTACGGCTGTAGTGGCTTCGGCCATCCTTACGTTTATCCTGATGGATGCCAAATACCCTTACTGCCTTCTCGGGGTCCTTGTGGATTTAAGCGGTCTCTCTATAATTGTAATTGGGTTTTTAATTGGGATTTTTGGTTAGCTAAGATTTTTGTTTGATCAGTGTGAGTTGTAACCACCAAAATGTTCCTCTTTTGAATAAAAGGCCCTTTCATTCCTTTTGATGAGTTCACTAATTCATTGTTACTTTTATTATTATTTTTTTAATGGATGACATTGTAAAATAAACTTTTCATTACTCAAAACACAGTTTCTTGGGTCGTTACAGCGAAGGATCGGAAGATGGGGCCGCGAGCGGCAGGGCCGTGGGCGGCTGGGCTGCAGGCGACGACTCAGCCGTGGAAAACAGAGGTGGCTCGGTTGGCGTGGACATGGGCAGCGACTCTGCTGGGGACGGCGGCGGCGGCTCGACCATGGGGCGCAGAGGTTGCGGGAGGTGGAGCCGTGGGATGGCGGGGCACTGTGCCTTTTCCAGCAGCCGGTTTAGCCGGCTTATCTCTTCTTCCTTCATCGTGGTGTAAGCCACTTTCTTCAATCGCGAAGTACACAATAAGGTAGAATGAAAGAGGAATCGAGCCATGTTTGTTTTTCATGCACCCTCCGCATTACAGTGGTAGCAAGAGGATCAACAAAAATCAGGATTCCAGAACAAAAAACTCTTTAACATAAAACTAATCGTGGATCATCTTGTTTTGGTTGATCCATGTTTATCCTGCTTTCCATGAATGAGGAAATTAATCGAGAGAATTAAATAATTTAATAATAACCCCCTAACTCGTTTGATTCATCCACGGAGATCATGAGGGAGAAGATGTCGTTGGGGAGGGGAATATGATCATCGATTGAAGATGTCCCATGTTGTAGGATTTCTCAAGAAAGAATGTCTAAGTTGAGTTCGGCATTCTTTGTTGGCATTCTTCGCTGGAGAGATTTCTCCCAAGTTCTCCAACGCTCTTTCCTTTACCAAACCTTTTCCACAATTCCACCAAAATGAAAAGGTAGCCCAAGATAATAAATTATGATATCTATTATTTAGTTTGTTGGAACATATTCAAAATAGCCTAATTAATTAAATTTAGTTGGCATAATAAATGTTGGAGGAGTTATAGAGGCTCTCCCTCATTTAATAGTATGCTTGAGGGTTTCTCCATTTAAGGGGAGTTCAAGGGGGTTTATACCTCAGGTGGTCCCCAATACCATAAACTCTCAGGGGAGGTTAGTTCGGGTGGTCCCCACCATCATAACCTCTCTTGGGAGGTTTAGGTCTGGTGGTCCCCACTTCTCGACATCCATACGGAGTTTAAAAATAAACATAAAAATAAAAGCTACATAACTTTTTTTTATTTTATTCTTCCACAAAAAACCCAAATTATATCTTTCACTCTCAACCCACTGTGGTCGAGGTTAAGGTCTCCTTAAGCGAATACCATTTCTATGAGTTCAACGGTGTCCTCAGATTTCAATTCCGAGCACTGGTTCAAATGTTAGAAAACCTGCTTGCACGTTTACCAAATGTACCTGAACAAAACTTTATAAATTAATTCCAGGAACTCTCGGCCTTAGAATCAAATGTCGTCAATTTAAAAGACTCTTAAAATTCCCATTTAAAAATAAAAAAATTTACACTAAATTTCCAGGTCTTTACTTTCTCCACACATCAGGGATTTGCATTCCCGTAAGCCACAACTCAAACTAGGAAAATAAGTGGGGGAACTGAGCATGAATCTGAGCCTCCCACTCCCATGTGCTCTCTTGGAGGTTCTCGTGCTGTCAGCGAACGTGCACCAGAGGTATTGACTATCCACGAAGGAACCACTCATATCGATCTTCAATCTCTACTGGAATCTCCATAAAAGTCACCCCATCGTCGACATCCAAATCTCCATGGTCGATGATGTGAGAAGGGTCATGCACATATCTCCTCGATTGGGATACGTGGAAGACGTCGTGTACCCAGTGCAACTGAGGTGGAAGAGATAATTGGTAAGCAACCTCACCAACTCTAATGAGGACCTGGATGGTTACGATGAATCTCAGAGATAACTTGCCACCATGTTCAAATCTCCATAAACCTCATCAGGGTGAGATCTGTAGAAAGACGTGGTCGCCATCCTCGAACTCTAGAGGTCTCTGTATCCTATCAGCATAAAATTTCTGCCTGCTCGGTGTAGTCTTCATCTTCTCCTGGATGATCTACACCTTCTCTGTGGTAGCCTATACCATATCTGGTCCCACTAGTGCAGACTCCCCTGGGTCAGTCCATCACAAAGGTAATCTGCAAGGTCGCCTGTACAATGCCTCAAAAGGTGTCATCCCAGTGGTGGAGTGATAACTTATTTTGTATAAAAACTCCACCAAAGGAAAGTGATTCTCCTAGCTACGACCAAAGTCAAGGACACAAGCACACAACATGTCCTCGAGGGTCTAAATGGTCCACTCAATCTGACCATCCATCTGAAGATGGAAGGCGGTGCTCAAACAAAGTTGTGTCTCGAAATCCTCTTGAAACCCCTTCCATAGTCGTGAAGTTAATCATGTATCACGATCATAGACAATCATCGAGGGTACTCCATGTAACTTCACAATATCTTGAATGTAGAGGCATCCCATGCTCTCTACTAATCCCTGCTCTCTGATCAGTAGAAAATGGGCCGACTTTGTGATTCGATCGACGATCACCCAAATCGAGTCATGACCCCTATTTGTACATGGAAGAACCCTCAAGAAGTCCATGGATATCCCATACCACTTCCACTCTGGGTCCTTGAAAGGATGAACCAAGCCTGTTGGAACCTGATGCTCTGCCTTCACTTATAGACAAGTGAGGCACTATGAGACAAACTCTGCTACTACTTTCATTATTCCCAGCCACCAATGTTGTCGTCAGAGGTCATGGTACAAATTTTCCACACCTGGATATACCGGTAGAGGGGATGTGTGGAACTCCCTCAAAAATTCCTCCTGATGTGACACTGGTACCATGGTACATCCTCTAAAGAGGATGAGGTGCTCCCCACCTTCAGAAAATATATCAAGTGCTTGTCATGTGGATATCTGAGCATGTCATGTCTCGCAGTCAGTGTCTCCACCCTAAGCCTCCATGAATTGCTGAAAATGTGGGGGAGTGACTATAAGAGACTAAAGAAAAGAATCTCCATCTCTATCCACAAAAGATATATGCAAAGCGGCCAGCTGCCCCATCACCTCACCTAGCAGCTGTATACCATATCTTGTGCTGAGTGCATCCACTACAATGTTCCCCTTCCCAGGAGTATAGACTATCTCAAAGTCATAGTCCTGGAAGAACTTAAGCCAATGTCATTGTCTCTGGTTCAGGTCCTTCTGAGAAAAGATATACCTGGGACTCTTGTGATCAGAGTAAACTGTAAAGAATTCACCCATTAGATAGTGTTGCCGCATCTTCAAGGTGAAGACCACTTCTTCTAACTCCAGGTCATGGGTAGTGTAGTTCTTCTAATGTTGTCTTAGCTGTCGAGAACCATATGCGATCACCAATCTCTCATGCATAAAGACACATCTGAGCCTGGTCCATGATGCGTTGTAGTAGACTATGTACCCTACACCCTCCTCTAGAAGTCTCAAGATGGGGGCACTAGTCAGCCTCTACCTCAGCTCTTGAAAACTCTGCTGGAATCTCTCTAACCACACAAAGGGTTTCCCCTTCTTCCTCAACACTGACAGAGGTGCTGCAACTCTGAAAAAATCTATCACAAACCTCCGATAGTATCCAACCAAAACCATAAACCTACGTACCTCCATCACACTCCTGGGTGGATCCCAAGGAAGTACCACCTCAATCTTCGCTGGGTCCACTGCAACTCTAGCCTCCGATATGACATGTCCCAAAAAGTGAAACTCTCGGATCTAGAACTAGAACTTTGAGAGATTAAAATAATGCTGGTGCTCTCGGAATGTGTCCAGTACTACCTACAAATGATATACATGCTCCTCCTTAATAGCTGAGTAGATCAAAATGTCATTGATGAAGACTACTAAAAATTGATCATGTTTTGGCTGAAAGATCCTGTTCATGAGTCCCATGAACATTGTTGAAGCATTGGTCATGTTGAATGGCATAACCAAGAACTCATAGTGACCCTACCGACATCTTAAATCCATTTATGCACATCTTCTTCTTGCACTCTGAGCTGGTGATAGCCTGATCTGAGGTCTATGTTCAAAAACCACCGTGCACCCTTAAGCTGATCAAAGAGGTCATCATTCCTTGGGAGTGGGTACATGTTCTTCATGGTCACCTGGTTCAGGCACCGATAATCAATACAAAGCCTCAAGCTCCCATCCACCTTCTTGGAGAACAAAATCAAGGATGCCCAGGGAGAAACACTGGGTCAGATGAATACCTTCCCCTACAAGTCCTCTAGCTGTACCCGTAACTTGCGAAGCTCTGCAGGAGCCATCCGATACGCTGGTATAGATATCAGTGCCATACTAGGGTATAAGTCTATGTAAAATTACACCTCTCTACAAGGAGGTAGACCCATAACATCATCAAGGTAAAACATCCACGTACTGGTCCACCACTATAGGATAACTCAGACTATCCAGATCAACTGCTCCGAGGGTAAGGCTAGCCAACTGATGTGTAATCAGTTGAACCCTTCTCCAGGTAAGTCCATTATACACTAAAAAGACTCCCTTCTCGCAGGTGAAGGTAAACCCTGTCCCATCCGTGCAGACACACCACACTTTGTGCCTAATACAGTCTATCTGAGAATGGAATGTAGATAACCAGTCCATACCCAAGATGATGTTGTCAGGCCTGGACGCCTCTATTATGAGATCCTAGCCGAAGCTCTCACCTCCTAGAGTAAGCTCACACTACCGGTACCAGTTCGTAATCATCGAATCTGCTCCCATAGGAGTCTATAGCCATAAGGACTGAACCAACGACTCCTTAAAAATCTCCGAGCTCCGAACAAGGGCAGTGGCAATAAAATAATGACTAGCACCTGTGTCTATAAGTACTATAGCTAAGGTGGAGTAGACATTGATCGTACCTCGTATCATCTTAGGAGTGCCATGATCGTAAGCCTAAGCTGCCTAGATCTGAGCTCTTCCCTATCCACTTGCTCCTTGTGGTTGGGGTAGACCTCCTAGTGGTGGTGGAAGTAACATCTCGAATCATCACCCACTGACATCTGCATGACCAACTCCTCTGCCACATCCGCCTACTCCATGCGAACCTCCTCGGTCGAATCTCTATCTATGTCTGGGAGGTCCTTCGACCATCTTCTGATCATCCGTATGGTACGTCGGACAGTCACGAGCCATGTGATTGTACCTATCGCATGTGAAACACTACCCGCTCCTGGAATGACTGGCTCCGCCTCAGGTGCCCCACACAACCAATCCTGAGTCATGCGGTAGTCCACCTATTAGTCTGGTCCTCTAGGACCTCTGCGACATCTTTCTGCTGCCAACAGTAGAAGACTCTTATGCATGATGACTAGTGGTGGATCTCACTACCGGTGACTGCTCAGCAAGGAAACTCTCCACTAGGAGGGCTCTCTCTAACACCCTCACCTGTGTCAGGATGCTAAGTGATATTATCGAAGCCCTGATCTCCCGCCTGAGCCCCTGATTGAAGGTCGGGGCCATGAAGAATGGGTTAGAAACCATATCTATGGAGTAGTGTGAGAGGTAAGTGAACCTCATTGAGTACTGAGCTACAGTCATGCTGCACCGCTTCAGATGAAGAAGCACTTGTTTGCGCACTACGTGAAGAGTCTCTTGGACCAAATCTGCCCGAAACTGGCTCTTGAAGTCTTCCCAGAGAAGTGTCACCTCGTCGTGGACTTAGAACATAAAGATAAACCATCTGCCTTTTACTTCATGTAGAAGGATGGTAACAAGGATCAACATGAGATCAGAAGGTGTCCCTACTAGTCAAAAGACTCTCAGGACAGCCTCCAGCCAATCCTCAGCCACCTATGGGTCCATATCTCCCCTGAACCTAGGTGGCCTCTAGAACTAGAACTTGTGAAACGTGCTCAAGCGGCGTAGATCATCTGATACTAGGTCTGGTGGCATCGGTGGGCCAACTAGGAAAGGTACTACTTGTGCCTCTACTAGAAAAGGGTCTCACACCGATGCCTCATCACTCGGTGGGCTATCAGTGCGTACAACTCTCGGAACCATAGTTGGATGTCAGCATTGAGGAATCCTTAAATGAAATAGGTGTGACACATTCAATAAGTTATACTTGGTGAGCTGAATGATGAGATCACAAATAAAACTATTGAAAACACACATGCAATCAGTGTTTTTGTGCACCGAGTCAGTAATTAGAAGTCAGGGTCCTGGTGTATGGATACATCGGCTGCTACACCAACACTGGATTTCCTAAACTGATAACCACACTTGATACACTTAACCCTATTTATGTTAAAAGAAAGATCAGAGTCCTATGTTCTATAGTAGAACCGACTCCTCTAATACCAATTTGTCATGACCCGTCCCCTGGGGCCCATGCCATGACTACCCCTAGCCCACCATCCATAGGCCAGGGGATGGTGACTAGAACTGAAAGGCGTATTCCCTAAAACTAGAAAAACATTGCCTTTATATCCTATAAACACATTAAACTCAGCACATAACAAGATATTAACATAAGTAAACTATATAACAAAAGAGTGATGAAAGTAAAAGGGGACGGAATACAAGACGAACTGTAAAGATACAAGTATAGCTGAAATAAAATATAATTGAAGTAATTGAAAAGCAGCTACTGGGTCATCCTATGAGGTTCCTACCTGAAGGGTAGGTATATATCACCTCCTCAGCACTCCACATCCACCCGTATCCTTTGCGTACCGACACACCGTATGGTCCACCTTCGGGCACCGTCCTATCCTAGTATTCTCAGCCTCATTCAGCACTGTCCGTCGTCTACATCCTACACAACAAGGTGTGGGCATAGCCCTTGCTGGGGTGAGTATAACGATACTTAGTAGGGACCCTGAGACCCTCAAGGTCTCACAAAATCCACCAAGGATAAACCAAAAAGTATGAAAATAATAGATAACCCTACTTAGGTATATGCCCATACATGTACCTATGTTATCAAGTAACCTATCTCAATCATGACGGAACACAGAGGTTATGACTCAGCTCACACCAGGTATAGCTTTGGTATGGTAGTAGAGATGATTAGTTATAACTACTGAATCATCTTACTCCATTAAGAGGATCAGCTGCTGACATGCACAGGATCGCTAGGAGCTGACCCACACAAGATCGCTAGGAGCTGACCCATACAAGATCACTATGTGATGACCCACACAGGATTGCTAGGAGATGAACCACACATTATCACTAGGAGCTGGCCCACATAGGATCACTTGGAGCTGACCCACATAGGATCACTAGTAGCTAACACACATAAGATCACGAGGAGCTGACACACACAAGATCGCTAGGAGCTGACCCACATAGGATTTCTAGGAGCTAACCCACACCTGATCGCTAGAAGATGACCCACACAGGATTTCTAGGATCTGACCCACACAAGATCCCTAGGAGATGACCCACACAGGATCACTAAGAGCTGACCCACATAGGATCTCTAGGAGATGACCCACACAAGATTTCTAGGAGCACTCTTCTCGTCACAGCCAGCTACTGGGTTTCCGCACTGGGCTTGGTCGTCTATGGGAGAGTCCGCACCCGAAGACACTAGTCGACTCTCCAACGACCAAAAAGTCCCATGAATATGTATTCCAAATGACCTCCACATTATAGGGGTCTCGATGTAACTGAAATCGCGTCAATGAGACACCTGGTCTGTGAGTTATTATCCTTTTAGTCCCGAGGGACTGATTGGATTCATGCTCGATCCAACCCGACCATTTCCCAACTCTATCCAAATATCTAGTGGGTTATACTAAATGGGACCATTTCGATACAAGATTTACAACACCATTGATGGTTCTTCAAACAGGAGTCTGGTGTGAATGTTATGGACAAAAGAGCGTAAATGGGTCGTAGTGGGTCCGAGTTCGGTCCGACCTAGTCTGAGCCGACCCGGTATGGGTCAACCCGACCTGACCCACTGGGTCCGACCTAGCCCACTGCGTTCAGCCCGATATGCTGCGTCTAGCTCGGCCTGCTGGGTGGCTCGAACCATTGGGTAAGGCCCGACCTGCTAGGTCCGGCCCAGCCCGCTAGGTCCGGCCCGACCCGTGCTGGGCAACCCGGGGGTGCTTCGACTGGCCGTGGAGGGCCACAGAGGGTCGCGGGGGGTGCCACAAGGGCGGCTCAGCCTGGGGGTTCCATGAGTTTGTCTCGGCCGAGGGGTTCCACGAGGCCGTGGGGCAGCTCGGGCCGGACCGGGGAGGCTCTACCGAGAGGACGGAGGCCACAGAACAGGTCGGCCACGGCGGATCGACCGGAAGAACGGAGGCCGCAGGGCAGCTCAGCGGGGCCACGGGCGGTGCGGCAGGGATGCGGATGACGACAGCAGCTCTGATTTGGATGGTGGCGGTGGCTCTGGTGGCATGGCCATTGGCGGTGGCTCACCCATGGAAGGCGGCAGCGGCTCGGGTGGCGTGACCGCGGTCAACGGCTCGGCTGCGGATGGCAGTGGTAGCTCATATGGCGGCTCGGCTGTGGGGCCAGGAGGTTGTAGGTGGCGGAGCCGCGGGATGGTGGGGTGCCTGTGCCTTCGCTATCAGCAGGTTTAGCTGGCCTCTCTCTTCGTTTTTCTGTCGTGGTGTAAGCCACTTTCTTCCATCACAAATAACACAATAAGGAAGAACGATGGAGGGGTCGGGCCTTGTTTGTTCGGCCCACACCCTCCGCGTTAGAGCGGTTTCAAGAAGCTCACAAAAATCAAGATTCAATAACAACAAAATATTCAATTTAATACGAATCGTGGATCAAATCATTTGGGTTGATCCATGTTCACCATGCTTTCCATGAACGAGGAAATTAATTAAGAGAATACAAGAATTTAATAATGACCCCCTACCTCGTTTGATTCATCGACAGAGATCACGAGAGGGAAGGAGACATCATTGGGGAGGTGAAGATGATCATCGATTGATGACGTCCCACATTGGAGGATGTCCCGAGGAAGAAATTCAACGATGAGGTCAGCGTTCTTCATTGGCGTTCTTCGTTGGAGAGCTTTCTCCCAAGTTCTCCAACACTCTGTCCTTTTCCAAGCCTTTTCCCCAATTCCACCAAAATGAAAAGGTATCCCAAGATAATGAATTATGATATCTATTATTTAGTTTGTTGTCACAATTTCAAAATAGCCTAATTAATTAAATATCATTGGAATAATAAATGTTGGAGGAGTTGTAGAGGCTCTACCACATTTAATAGGAAGTTTGAGGGTTTCTCCATTTAAGGGGAGTTCAAGGGGGTTTATACCTCAGGTGGTCCCCACTTCCATAACCTCTCATGAGAAGTTAGTTCGGGTGGTACCCACCATCATAAAAACTCATGGGAGGTTTAGGTTTGGTGGTCTCCACTTCTCAATATCCACATAGAGTTTAAAATAAAAAATAAAAAATAAAAGCTACACACCTTCATTTTTATTTTATTCTACCACAAAAAACGCAAATTCTATCTTTCACTCTCGACCCACTGCAGTCAAGGTGAAGGTCTCATTAAGAAAATATCGGCGCTGCGAGTTCAACAGTGTCCTCAAATTTAAATTACAAGCACTGGTTCAAAAAATAGAAAAACCGCTTGCACGTTTATGGAACGTACCTGAATAAAAGTTCAGAAATTCAATCCAGGCACTCTGGGCCTCAGAATCACGCACTGTCAATTTTCACGGACTTGTAAAATTTCCATTTAATAAAAAAAATTACATGGAATTTCTAGGTCTTTAAAGTAATAGAAGAATATAATTAAATAATAAATGGTATTATATATATGATTATGGTTTTGGAATATATTTTAAAAAAACCAACATTTATTATACATGTGATTCTAAATTTTGTGAAGAAAGTCAAGACTTAAGGTAAGTGATTTTTGTTATACTTTTACTTCTGTGAGACACATTCCATATTTACGACTTTTTTCTATTATGTGGTTCATAATATATCCATTAATATATTTAATTAATATTCTCATGAAAATTATGAGAATATTAATATCTATTTATGGTTCTCTATTTCATGAGTTTTTTATTCAAAAGTTACCAAAGTGGAAATACTAGAATGTCATCCAATAACCATAGTTTATAATTGTGGATATAGGACACAAAAACCATAACATTATGTAATATCCATGTTTAAACTTTTAATGGCACCGATTTTCATGTAAATAGGGACATAAGTATATCTATATATGGAAGTTGTGGAAGTACCCTATAACCATGGTTTAAAACCATGGCTATATGTAATTATAATCTACTCTATTACCACAATTAAATACCATGAAAAAAAACTAATATCCATGGTTTCCACCATGGTATTACACCTGTATCCACAATTTTAAAACATGGATATTTCTTCTTCCACATTGGAGTATAACCATGGTTACAAACCATGTAAACAAGTTTACTTCAATATTAGATACTATGGCTGTGGATTTCTCATCCAAGAACAGTAATATCTGGACACTTTGCCTCTCCTGCAGAAATAAATAGACACCAAAATGGAATAATTCAATATATGTAGATACGGATAGACACAATAGAATAAAATTTAATATAACAATAATAAAATATAACCACATATTTGAATTCAATATATAAAAAAACTAAAAATATATTTTACATCATATGTGAGCCTCAATTTGAATATCATTAGAACCATGATATCCATAATATACACCTCATACAGAAACACCATCACCACATATCACACCACTAGTATCATCATCATGGAACTCAATAGTGGAATCAATATCAGTAGTGTAAAGAACATTGATATCAGCACAGGCATGAGAAGAGGAATATACATAAATAGAACACATCGATATCAATCAAGCATCAACTAGAATAAGAACTTTTGTTGTAGTTTTAGAAGAAATAAAATTCATAAATTTCACAATATATTCAATTATCATCTTTTTATGTTGAGTATCTTCTTTTGTTTTTTGAGTTTTTTTGTTTGATTGTAGCATTCATTTGATCCATTATGACCATAACAGAACCAGTACTCAATGTAATGCTATTTGAAAACCAATATCTAAATGGTAAAATCTACTTCCTAGGTTTAAAATGCACTCTACCATGATTTTCATCTCCCAATACATGATTCATAAGATCATTTGGGCTCAAATTATTATTATTTTTCCTACGAAATCCTAAAAAGAAATCTGTTGAGTGATATATAACTTAATTAATAGGATAATATAATATAAATAATTAAATTCAGTCAAAATAAATGAAATTGAAATATACATACAATCATCTTCTGGGTTTCAATATTTACCACTATACAATCTCTTATTTTTTACTTCTTGTACAAAATAAGGTAGAGCGATGAACAAAATATTCCATATTCAGTTCCTTTATTTAGGAATAAATAAATAAATAATAATTAAAAGTAAAATAGATAATATTAAATCATGCTTAACTAAATCTGTCTGATCTTAATAAAATAGATTTCAATATAATAACCAAATAAAATTGTAAAAATAAAATTTGAATTATAAATAACAAAATTAATCCAAATGAAAAAACAAAAATGAGAACCAATTAAAACTATAGAAAGTTGTGAAGATTCTACTAAGGTTATTTTAAAATGCGAAAGAAAGATATGACCAATGATTTCCATTCCATAGGGTGACAGAATTTATATTATCATAATTCTAATCATAGTATTTATGGTTTTATAAGAAAACCTAAATCGTAGTGAATGATTATGTCTAGAAAAAGGAATTAAAGCTACACCTTTGAATAAATTCCAATCCAATAACCTGATTAAAAAGGAATTTAGGTCACATTATTTATTTGAGATGTAACTTTTTATATAAAAAATTATTAACATAGATAGAATGTATAATTTTTATAAATTTTGTAATGTATTTGAACATGATGAGATATATTTGCTTTTAATTATTTCCTATTCTATGTTAATAATGATACACTAAACTATTATTTAATGAGTATGTTGTAACTTAAGATATGGTGAAGTGTTAACATTATTATTTAAACATATGTATGTAGTTAAATAGCCATAATGGTTAATTTAGAAATGGTATATAAAACATATTATAATTTTGAAGTAGGTAAATGAAGCATTTAAATGATGTGACCAATAATCAAGTAATACTAGAATTATGATTTCCCTTAAACATGAACATGCTATGTGGGATCTCATAAATTATTGAATTCCATGATGGTTTAACCCTATATGATGGATTTATAGTTATTATATTATTAAAAATGTATTTTTGATGTATAACCTATGTATTATTCTTGAATAAATGGTTGATAATGCATTAGTAACATTGGATATGACGAATTAGTATGAGAATATTGATGACAAGATAATATTATCTAAAATTGTTGATAAATGGGAAGGAGTTTCCTAGGGCTAGAGTGGTAATGATTCTAGTGATAAAATGATTAATAATATTATGAAAAATGGTTTTGTGGATGAAAATGGGTGGTTAGAATGATTGAAATCATTGATTTATTATCTTATTATTTCATGGTGATTGTCAGTTTGTTCATATTTTCCCTATTTGGCCTACAAAAATAAGGACTGAAAGAACCCCTTTGGGGGTTACAACATTGGATACATAGGATTATGAAAGATTAGTTAACCATACTCTATTATAATCATGTGATGAAAGATAAATAACCTAAGAATATATAAAAATTAAAATAGCAGTTTATGAGTATAGAAAGTTAAGGAAATTATTGATTATAATACATTGGTAAATGTCAATCCAAAATTTCAAATGTAATGAAAAGCAAAATTTTCTAATCTGGAGGATGAAAATTGATGGAAGATAAGGAAGCATAGATGTGAGGAAAAGGAGAATATAAGGTATTTCATTAGGAATACTCCACTCATTCAAGAGGAGAAATGATAGGTGTCATATCACAAAACATATAGTTAAAATTCTATTGTGCTTAAAGAAATGGATTATCAATGCTTTGGATGGTAATTGAGTTGGAACATTTTCCCTGGGGATCCTTTAATTTCTCCTAGCAGGTCATTTTTTTTGATGTTTTTCTATGAATAATTTTTCCAAGAACCCGATTTCATGGGATTATATACGGTTTCTGGGATCACATCAACATTTTAAAATTTTAATAAACACATCCTCCTATACATGCGTTGTAGGTGAAGTCAAAATAATTAAAAATTTTACCGAATACATTGAGATTTTATTATCAATTTAATGGATTATATTTATGATCATGGGAGAACCAATCATTAGATTTATTTATTATGAATTCATTCCCCTCCCTCCATATAGGATATTATGAAGAGTAATACAATAATTTCAAAGGGGTTATTGTAATTTCATGGAGTGTCATATGGGAAGATATTTTCCAAATTTTTGATATCACTTTTCCAAACCTGGATCAGAATTTTTTCACATTTGATGTTCAAGATCCACATATTAAGAGGATAAGGAATTTACTAACCATCATGATTAGTAGATATATTATTGTGGATTGACTAATTCTATAAGAGGGTCATTTTCCTAAAATATATTATGTGGTCACTGGTAGAATTGATTGGCTGGTATGATTTATTATACTGCCCTCAGTTTTTTTAGACCTTTTTTTTTGTAAAATAAATTAAATTTTAATTTATATTTTATAATTAAATAATTCATACATTCCTTTCACACAGAACTAAAGCGGTGTACATTATATGGAACATTGACTTGACATATGTTATATAGAACAATGACCTGGTGTACGTTACACGCAACACTGATGTTTCTATAAAACATCATTTTTCTATTATAATTATCTAAATGAGATAATTATAACCTACCCATTAAAATTAGTTATATGAATATTAATAAATAATTTTCAAATATCTTTTATATATTTTTTATAAATAAGAAAAATTTCTAGTGAAATATATAATTTTTTGTAAAGTCCATCTATGTTTTAAAATACCATTTTCTCAAATGAACTTCTTTTAATGTCCTTTTTTGAAAAGTAATAAAATTAATTTTAGACACATTTAGAAATTAAATTGGATAAAATAAACTTTATTTTTGAATTTATAATGTCTATATTATCTTAGGGAGTAGTTTCATTATATTGATGAGAAACTACATTTTTCGATGACTAGTGAAAAATACAGAATTTTAATTCAAAACTAACTTTTCATCTAATTTATTTATAATGTTAAATTATATTTTAAATTGGATTCAAAGTTTAATTATATGATATTTTTTATAAATTATTATTATTTAGTTCATTTATGTCAATTTTACTTTTAACTTCAGAATAAAAACTTAGCAAACTTTTGAATGTTTTTACTTTAAGAATGTGCATTGTCGGCCAGACTGCGGGATTAATTTTAAATTAATTTATTCCACTTATTTGATTATAATTTGGAAGAAATGATTCAATATTTGGAATCACAATAATTTTTAATTTCTAAAAAGGCCATCTTAGTTTTTTATTTTGATGATTAGTGAATGTGAAAAATACTAAGGTTAATTAAGCTTAATAAAGAACTAAACTGTAACCTTTAGGCCAAAAACGACCTATAAAAATGTCAAAAATCCATTGGATAGACATATTTAGACATTATAATTCCTTTTATATACATTTTTATCATTATTCTATCCAATTTCAATATGAAAAACATGGGTGCATTTCTCTCTTCAAATATTTACAAGAGTGTCACTCCTCCTTCATTATAAAAGGCTACCACCACTACCTCTACACTACATCTCTCAAGCCACTTAGGTTCAGAAAATATATTAAAAATACACTATAAAACATCCCTAAATTACTAATATAATCATCCACTTGTATTTAATGAAACCCAAGGATTCCTTTTGGAACAAACCAAAAGGAGTTACCCGATTAAGAGGTAACATCTTCTATCAAACTCCATTCTTTTATTTTCTTTATCCACCCTAAACTCTCTTTATTCTATGATTGTATAAAATAAAAATTTTCCTTAATATAAATGTATTTTTTCATTCTAATGGTTATACCAACACTTACACACACCTCCATATAATGGGTAACAATTATTCTATTTACTTGTACAGAGAACTACCGCCTCACTAAATGATGATTGTTCATTTTTCCTTTACCATATATCATGGTAGAATGTATAATGTATACTATACATATATATTAAAAATATTATATTTATTATTTATTAAAACTTATTTATTACTTTTATAACACATATATTATTTACTTTCCATTTGGTGTAAATACGATAATTTCATTTGAGGAAGTGTGGAGTACTATCCCCTCAAAGCGCTGTGATTTGTTCAAACACTACATGGAATGTATTTAGGATGGGTTTAGTAATCTTATATGATAAATATAACATTATAATGATGCATTAATGATATTATACACACAAAAACACACACACACAGATATATATATATATATCATTTTCTTTCTTTCTTTCAATATGATAATAAAAAATGGAAACATTGTTCATGCGTACGTACGACTTACCATCTCAATGAATGGTGTATTGAATTTCATACTTATATATTCCATAGATTATTATAATAACAATATAATGAATATAAATTATATTTTTATCATGTTTTATATTCTTTAATAATGATATAAGTATAAGGACCAAAGATATAACAAATTAAGACACATGTGAAGAAAAAAGTGGATATTACCCGAAGTGAAACCTAACACATTATTTTTATCAAGAGGGAAATATAAGGTCATTATCAAAAAAAGTATGGTAATATATATAATAATATTATTCCTTAAAATATTTATAATATATTTACATTTATTATACCAGCATATTTTATGAGTATGATGAGACTCTAGACACATGGTAAGGGAATTTCATCTCACTTTGATTTTCATAAGATACGTGCCTTAATCACCACTAAATTCTTTTGTGGTGTATGTACTACCCATGAATGTATTATATGTATAATATAAATACTTTTATGGGTATTAACATATCAATTTTATGATATTTCATTCATGGGGATCAAGTTTCAAAAGTTACCAAATCTGTAAGATAGTTTTGTCTCAATTTTCCTTCATTGAGACACATGTTTTGTTATACACCCTCATTTTTTTGAGTTTTATATAATTAAATTTTAAATTTTATATCAGGAATATAATTAATTTCATGATATTTTAATATACATTTAAATTTCCTTTTTTACATTGAGAGTATGATCCCATGTTACTGAGTGATAAGATTTTAGTGAAACAATATCATCAATTTTCAAGATTGTTTATGAATATGATTCAATTAATGAAATCTCATGATCCCTCTCTAATGAAAACCCAGGAATATTATTCTCCTCTGGTTTTTCAAGATATCCTCATTTATTAATACAATTTCTCCACTCTTTGGTACTTAAGATAATGTTTTGATGTAAATTTTCTCATCTCTCTCTTTGATCAGAAATCAATTGTATTGAAAAGAAATGTTTTCAAAAAAATATTCAAAAATGTTTTCAAAATATCATTGAATACTATTTCAAAGAGAAAGTATTATAAACAATTTTTATAGTTTTAAATACTTAATTAATAATCTTTCAAATCTATTTTCAAATAAAATGTTTTTCAAAAGGTTTTATGTTTTAAAATGCATATTTTAATGAAGAAATGTTATTTTCCTCAAGAAATGTTTTTAAAAGATATTTCGAAATTATATACCATCTAAGATAACAACCATTTGTATTAATAATTCTTTTATGGGGAAATGTTTCAATGATTCCATTTAGATTCTTTATTTGAATGGATTATATTTTCATGGCACGATGTTGATGAAACCCGTTTCTCTTTCAAATATTATATGATTTTGAAACATAATTATTTTCATGGGTGATGTTTATGATGAAATTATTATGAAACCTATATTTTTTCATAGTTTATAAAATGATTACATGTTTATATTTCAAATTTTATTTCATGGGTTATGATATGGTTATTTATGATCTTGTGGAACATGTATGTATGATTTCACTATGATATGGGCGGGACCTATAGCTCCCTCCAATGCATTGGGTAAATATTTAAATCTCATGAGATAGTCTAATATGGTCTTGGTAATGAACCTTGTCTACTAAGATTTCTATGAGAGAGAACCATGTGTACCAAGATGGTATGAGGAGTGAACTCATGCTACTAAGATGGTTATGGAAGTGAACCATGACTACCATGATGTTATGAGAAGTGAACCCATACTACCAAGATATACTTGGTATAGATTCACTGAATACTATGGAAATCATGTTATATGCTTATGTGTGTGAAAAAATTCCATGTTTTTCTATGTTATGATTTTATAGCTCATGTTCTTTATTTCCTTATGATTCATTTCTTATGAACTGCTAATATTTATTCCATTATTCCTATTAATGATATTTGATATACTAGGTGTAATCTTATATTTTCGTGATCAAGTTCTCATACCCCTATAATCATGTGTATGCTTACATGTCTCCCTTTCTTACCCTTACTGAGCATTTGAGATCACAAATTTTTATGTTTCCTTCCCCAGGTTTGGATGATATAAATTATGTTTGATGTGTCTAATAAGGGTGTTAACCAAGAAGAACCCAGTTGGAGATATTGTAGACCACTTATGTAAAAGTTTTCATGTATCCACGTTTCCAAAGGAACTATACTATTATGGTCTTTGGGAATTTGTCTGTATAATGTTTTAAATATTCAATAAATGTTATTTAATGTTAATGTATGAAAATCTTGGTTCCCTATTGTTGGTATCATAGAAAAGGTTTAGTTAACCTTATGAAACTAGGATAAGAAAACCTTAGTGAGAACTATAACGACAAGTCTAAGGATATGTATAAGGATGAGTTAAATTTTGGGAAAATTTCATGGAATTTTTATTAAAGGATAGAGTGAGTGGTTTCCTAGAAATAAATCCCTACATGGACACCTAATGTGGATTTTGCTCTAGCATAGATGTACCTATGGGTAACGACTCCTACAAGATGTCTCAAGCCTAACTCTGAGTAATCCAGTACATGATAATGGGAATTATTTCACACCTAGTTTGACACTCCTAGAAGATATGATTTGGGAATTAAGAAACACTACATGAACTATTAGGAAGTATTTAAATATAAATTATTTATGTATAATCTTGGATAAACCTAAGGTGTCATATATTAAGGAAGGTGTCATAATTTAGACATTTTATAAGTGAATTTTCATGATTATATGGTTCCTCGTTATGATAAATATTTCTTAATATATGATTTTCAGTTTTATTAAATGGATAGAACCCAAAGGAACAACATTATCAGTGATTGTGATAGACACTGAAATGATTGTACTCTTGAGAAACCTAATGATATGGGAGTTGGAATGAAAAATAGTATTTCTATTCTCACCAAACATTCACTTTCAATGAATCATGGTGGGATCCAAAATGAGAGAAGGAGTGAAAAAAATTATATTGAGACTTTTATGAGGCAACATCCACCTTCTTTCAGAGGGCCTTCTAATCCACTTGTTTTTGAAAAATGTATCAGTACTATTGAAAAGATATTCTTTGTTCATATAGTGTTTGGAGAATGATAAATTCATTATTGATGTTTATTAGTTGGAAGGTGAATAAGAATAATGGGGAATGATAATCATGAATTTGAGGAAGCATGATGATATTGAAATCATGGATTTGGATAAGTTCAATAACTTATTTTTCAATTAGAAATATCCTCATATTCTTCATACTAAGATATATAAAGAGTTTCTTGAGTTGAAGTAAAGTGATGGTAAATCTATTGGTACCTACAAGAATAATTTCATGATACTTGGGAGGTATTCTTCACGAATTATCATCAAACCCAAAAAAATTGATAGGTTATTCAGTTTCTTAAAGTCAAGTCTCAGAAGGGCGTTGGCCATAAGAGATTGTAGTAGATATGAATAGATTGAGCATTTTACTATTAACATTTAAATGGTAGATTGAGTCACATATCAATCTCGTGATTTTGGCAAGAAAATGAAGATAGAGTTTGAATAAAAATTTAAAAACCATGAAGAGAATAAGATGATACATCTTTTATGCTCTAAGTGTTGGAAGAAGCATAGAGGAATTTTTTTTAAGGGGTCTAATAAATGTTTTAGGTGCAGAAGGGAAATCCATCAGGCACATTATTATTGAAGTGATGGGGAGAAGTGAGCTAACTATAAAAATGGAGAAAAATACAAATAGAATGAACCTCTAATGATTAAGTGCTACAAGTGTAAGAAGAATGATAATTATGCTAACCACTGCCCAAACCCAAGTGTTGGTGACGATGAATGACGTCAAAAACCTTTTAACCCAAGGGATAAGAGGAAATATCATGGAATATATATTTCTAAAGAGGGGTGTGATCAGGAAGGTGTGAAAGGTACACATACCATCAAATCTACAATGGATAATGTCTTATTGGATTATGTATATACCCCTCCTTCCCTATGGAACACCTAAGGTTTCAGCGCTCCCTATCGATGAAACCCTAGGCAGTGATGACGCTGACCCCGGACCCCTCCCCCTCTCTGAAGGGGGAGTGTGTCCTTCCTTCTTCTTCCTCAATGAATCTTTATAACTCCATTCCACCATTCTAAAACCTCTATTATCTTCCCTCTATCCCATCCATTTATATTTTCCCAATAGTTCATGGTATTTATGATAGCTCGCCCTAGATAGAGATTTTGACTTCGGAGTTTTATGAAGCATGGGGTCTTTGGGATCTTACCTTGGTTTCTTAGTTACACCACCATATGACTTCAGATGATTTGTTTGAGAAGTCCATATTCGGATATTGGGGTATCCAAGATCTTGCAACAGTTAGGATCATGGATAAACATAATTTAATGATTCATTTGGCTTCGGCGGATGACTTGATCCTTGACAGGTCTTCAGCTCCCCATTCCAGTAATAGGTGTCACTTCAATTTCTTCATATGGTCATACAATTTTCACATGAAACCAGATTATCATTCTTTGTCATTATGGGTAAGCTTCCTTGAACACCCTTTTCCTTTCCAAAACCCTTCAATTATTCATATGATTGGGAATCTAGTTGGCTGGTTTCTTTTCTCTAATAGTCATATAAACTCTGTTTTTCACCCAATGAGTATCATGTTTGTGTCAAAGTTGATGTGTCTAAGATTCTATGGAATGGGTATGAATTGCTGTTGGGGAGAAATTTCACTACAAAAAATCTGTCTTTTTTGTGTCTTGGACAGATTTCTATTCTTCCTATAATCACCTGGGACACCTTGCTTCATCCTATCGGTGCCAGTGTAAGGAGGAGGATGATCAATAACCGATTCATCCAGAGCATTCTGATTCACCTGGAGTTCATGAATTGGGAACCAAGATTTCAGTCTCTACTGATCCCGTCCTGAAATAAGTGAGACCAATGAATCCTGACCAGAAGGTGTCAGAAATCATTGAAAGGTTGAGATGTGATTTGGATGGTCCCATTCCAACAAGGGAGGATCTATCTAAACCAAAAGGCATTATGTGGGCTTCATAACCTCACTCCTGGAAACCAAGAAACGTTTCACCAAAACCTACCTCCTAGTTTGAGGCTGTTTGTATAGGTGAGAGTTCGGTTCTGACACATGCGAAAAGGGAGAGGCACCAAACTGTTTGCTTTGATTCTAAGAAGAGAACGCAATATGGGAATGAGGAGAGGGTAAATATCATGATCAGATTGAGTTCCAGAACATCAATCCCAAATATTATCACTAGTAATAGTTTTGAAGGATTAGAGGTGGAGGCTCCAGTTTTAGATCATCTTGACAATAGTCGGGCTATACTGAGTAATCATAACCCTCAACTGGTGGATAATATTTCTATAGGGAAAGGAACATGTGAGATAGAGTTAGGTTATGATATCTCTAGCCTAGTATCAGGTGATAGTTGAGAGGATATTTATTGTAGTCGACTTCACAACCCTAGGTGAAAGAAGAGGCAGAAGGGAAACCAAGATTCGGGGAGGTGCATTGTAATGAAGGAGTAGAAATATTTAGTGTGTAAATATTACTCACACTTACATAAACTGATGGATACTAGGTCTGATAATAAGTCAAGGGATGATGAAGAGGATTCCATTTATTTTTCTAGTGATCAGATATAGGATGCAAGAGGCTTGTTGGAGGTTTCCATGGTGAAAAACATATCTTCAAATGTGGTCAACACTGACTAGGTTAAGTGTACAGGTGAAGGGGAGCTATGGGAAATTATTATCCATTCCGAGTAAGTAATTTTGGAGAAAGAGATTCCATTCAATGCCTTGAAAGAGGAAAGTGATAAGATGACCGAGATATTGCTTCGTGTGGACACTAACAAGGTGCCGATGGAGTGGATCGACAAGCAAGATCATATGTTGGATAGAGGATTCAAAATAAGAAATTTAACTGTGGAGGAGTTCATACAGATGTGTGATAAGTTATCTTTTTTGGTTTGAAGACCTTATCAAAGATGATCAGGATTTAGAGTTAAGTGGGAATATTTGAAAACTACATATGAATAATGTGTTTAATAGACATAAACTCAAATTCAATGGTTTATTTATCTCTTTTTCTATTTGATGATCAATATTTTGTACTGACATGGTTTCTCACATCCCCTTAAAACTGTTTGAAAATAAAAAAGTAATTTTTAAGATTCTGGTTCAACCCACTCTTTCATATCTAAATAATTTTTTAGGTGTGTTAAGATTCCACCAAAATGATTAGATGTGGAATTAGTAGTGTCAACCCATAATGGTATGATGATTTCATCCCATGTATATGATTCATCTCTAGTTGATGTTTTTGGGTTTTTTATTCCTACAAATATTTTCATTCTTCCATTGGGTGAATTTAATGTCATCTTAGGCATGGATTTTCTTTCTTTACATAAATCCCAAATCAATTTTCGAGGAAGGGTGGTTACATTGGATATTTAAAACCCTACTTTTACCATACATCAATATGACAACAAGTTTAAACATCTTATGGATATTACATCTACTTTATAAGACTTAATTCCCTTTCGAAAGCTTTTTTTTATCTCAAATGGTCTGGGAGAAAATATACCTTGACGATATGCCTATGGTTTGGGATTTTGGGGATGTATTTCTAGAGGATTTTCATAGATGTCCACCAAAACACAAAGTTGAGTTCTCAATAGAACTCATACACCATTCCTCACCAATTTCAAAAAGTCCTCATATAATGGCCTAAATTGAGTTACATGAACTGAATAAGAAACTCCAAGGAATCCATGATAAGGGATTCATTCGGCCAAGTGTATCACCTTGGGGTGAACCTTCTCTTTTTGTGAAAAAGAAAGATGGTTCTATTCCACTCTGAATTGATTATCATGAGTGGACCAAGATTTCAATAATGAAAAGATATAATTTTACCATATTGATGACATGTTTGATCAACTGTGTAGAGCTCAACAGTTTTCCAAGATTGACCTTCATTCTATTTATCAACATGTGAGGGTCAAGAAGGATGATATACACATCATGACATTATGTACAATGTATAGACACTACAAATATATAGTGATGCCTTTTGGTCATACTAATGACCCCTCTATCTTTATCAATTTAATGAATATAGTCTTTTGATATTACCATGATCAATTTGTGGTAGTATTAATAGATGATATTATTATCTATTAGAATAGAAATGAAGAGAATAAATATCACCTAAGAATAGTAATGAAGATCATAACAAAGGAGAAACTATACGAAAAATTTACAAAGTGTGAATTTTGGGTGTAAAAGGTTTCATTCTTGGGCCACATAATCTCACAGAATTGTATAACAGTAGATCCATCAATGAAAGAGTCTATTGAATGTTGGAATAGACCAACCACAGTGACTGAGATTCATTTATTTCCTGTTTTATTTAGAAATTATCGATGTTTTGTGGATAATTTCTTATGACTATCTAATACTCTGACAAGTTAATTCACAGGGGTGTCAAGTTCCCCTAGATAGATGAATGTGTGGAAAATTTCAAAGAACTGACTAGAAGGTTTTTTAGTGAACTGGTGCTTACATTACCTTGAAGAGGAGAAGGGTTTGTAATCTATAGCAATGAATCCAAGAAGGGATTGAGATGTGTCATTATGATGAATAGCATTATTATCTCTTATTCCTCTCAACTATTGAATATTCAAGAGAAATTTACCAAAATCATGATTAAGAATTAGTAGTGGTAATTTTTTTTATTAATTATATAGATGAATTATATTTATGGAGAAAAGTGTGATATATTTACTGATCATAAAATTATGAAAAATATATTCACATAAAAGAAGTTGAAGATGTTCCAGAGAATATGGTTAAATTTGATAAAGGATTTTGACTACTCAATACATTACCACCCTGGGAAAGAAAACAAGGAGACTAATACTTTGAGTTTGAAGGATCAATCTAGATTATCCATAATGAGGATCACAAATGATCCATTATTTCTATATTTACAAAGGAGGATCTAAAAATCATGAGGGAAGGTAAAAATGTTATATTTCTCAAATTAATGTTCAACACTTTATCCATGTGAAGATTAAGGAGGTGTAGAGTTGAAAAGGAATAATGGAAATGTCCCTGAGTTTAACCCTAATTAGGATGGAATGATAAGGTTCAATAACCATGTATGTGTTCATTCCATACCAAATTTAAAGACAGAGATGTTATAAGAATCTTATAGTTATTCATTACCTATTCATCCTGGAAGTACGCGGATGTATAAGGACTGGAAAGAATACTTCTAGTGGGATGAAATGAAGAGATATACAGTGGAGTTTGAATCTCATTGTTTAGTAAGCCAATAAGTTAAGGATAAAAGAAAAAAGTCATTGCTGGTGTTTAATATATTACCTATACAAGAATGTGAATGAGGGAACATCACTATGTATTTTTTCATTATAATACCCAGAAACTCTAAAGGGTTTAATGTTATATGGGTGGTAGTTGATCTCCTTATATAGTCAACACACTTCATCTCTATCAGAGAAGACTTTTCTCTGGGCCTGAATTTCATTATATACATTAAAAAAGTTGAATGGTTTCATGGAGTACCACATTATATCATATCATATTGGGATCTGAGGTTTAACTAAATATTCTAGTGAAGTCTCCAGCAAGAACTTGATAAAAAATTTTGTTTCATCACTGTTTATCATCCTTAGATAGATGGTTATCTTGAAAGAACAATTAAAACAATAGAGGATATACTGAGATATTATTCATTAGATTTCAAACATGGTTGGAATAAAAACCTTACTCTAGTTTAGTTCTCTTAGAACAGTATCTTTCACTCAAGAATTTAGGTGGAATCTTATGAAGACCACTATGGGAAGAAATGTAGATCTCCAACATGATTCGATGAAGTTGGAGAAATAAATCTATTGGGACCTGAGATCAATGATAAAATGGCATAGAAGGTTAGAGACATTCAATAGCACATCAAAGAGGATAAAATTCCCTAGAAAAGTTATGCTGATAACTGATAGTGTGATCTAGAATTTGATGTCGGTGAAAAACATTTCTATGAATATCACCATGGAAGAAAGTCATAAGGATTGGAAAGAAAGGGAATGTATGCCCTAGGTATATCAGTCCCTTTGAGATTCTTGATCCTATTGGGACAATAGCATATCACATTGAAATTACTAAAAATATATATTAAGTACATGATGTGTTACATGTATCTCCCCTAAGGAAGTATATACCTCACCCTTCACATGTACATAACTCAGAGGACATACTGCTGGAGAATGATCTTTCTTATAAGGAGCAACCGATTGAAATTATGGATTGTACGTTGAATGATATACAAAACAAGGCCACTCACCTGGTCAATATTTTTTTACAGAAATAACTAGTTGTAGGAGGATATGTGGGATCGTTATGATATGATGAAGAAGAGTTATCCTCATTTTTTTACCCGAGTGATGAATTTATAGCGTTAAATTAAATTTAAGGGGGGAATAATGTAACATGCTAAATTTTTATGGATGTTTTTTCTCAAATAAATTAAATTTACATTTTTGTATTATAATGATAAAAGTCAAAAAATAATTTCACATTACATTGACTTGGAATACTATACATGGAACAATGACTCAGTGCATGTTACACAGAACATCGACCTGGAATACGTTACATACAACATTGATGTTTCTACGAAACATCATTTTACTGTTATAATTATTTTAATGAGATAATTTTCACCTAAAAATTAAACATATTTATATGAATTTTAATAACAAATTTTAATTTCTTTTATTTTTTATATAAATAAAACATATTTACAATAAAAGGTATAATTTTTGGTAAAGTCCTTATATGTTTTAAAATACCGTTTTTCAAATGAAAATATTTAAATGTCCTTCCATGAAAAGTAATAAAATTAATTTTAGCCACATATATAAATTTAATTTGATAAAATAAACTTAATTTTTGAATTTATAGTTTCTATATTAGCTTCTGCTGAATTTTTAGGATTTTTCTTAGAAACAACATTTTTTTGGATGAATAGTGAACAATAATGGAGTTTAATTCCCAAATAATTTTTCATCTAATTTATTCATAAAGTTAAATTTTATTTTAAATTGGTTTAAAAGTATAATTAGATAATTTTTTTTTAATTATTACAATTTTGGCCATTTAGATCAATTTCACTTTTAACATGGGTTTAGAAACATAACAAACTTTTGAAATTTTTACATTAAAAACCCACATTGTTGACTCGACTTCCAGATTAATTATAAATTAATTTCATACAATTATTAGGTTATAATTTAGAGAAATGAATTCCATATTTTTGATTCATAATAATTAATAATTTCTCGTAAGTTCAACTTAGATTTTTTAAGAAAAATTTTAGTGAAAAAGATTAAAATTTATTAAAATGATTAAGTTTAAATTATGAATAATAAGGGATTAAAACATAACCTTAAGTCCCAAAAGGTATAATAAACTTATAAAAAATAAATTTTATGGCCATATTTATAACTGATAATAACTTATATCTACTTTGAATCATTATTGGATCCACATGAAACATGAAAAAAGAGTTTGGAATTATCTCTTCAAATATTTACAAGAGTGATAGTCCTCCTTCATTAAAAGGCCACCAACTCTCCCACTTCTCCACACATATCAAAACACTTAGGTTGGGAAAATATATTAACAATAAACTTTTCAACATCCATAACTTCCCCCTATAAGTCTACCCTTTTACATAAAGTGTCCTAAAGAATACTTTTCTCACAAACCAAAAGGAGTTACCTGATTGAGAGGTAACGTCTTTTATCAAGCTCATTTCTTTTGTTTTATTTATACACCCTAAACTATACATATTACATTATTTTATAAAAAACTAGTATCATAAATATACTAATATGTTTTTATACTAATTTCTTGACCTGTAATTACAAACACTCCATCTAATGGGTAACAATCATACTGTTTACATGTACAATGAACTACCGCCTCACTAAATGATGATTGTTCATTTCTCCCAAACCACCAAGAATGGTGGAAATTATGATGGAAATTATTTTTATATATGTCATATATTAATTTTTTATTTATTAAATATTCTTTATTCCTTTTTCAACACATATATTTTCACTTTCCATTTGATGTAAATATGATAATTTTGTTTGAGGAAGTGTGGACTACCGCCCACTCAAAGCGATGTGATTTCTTCACACACTACATGGAATTAATTAATGATGGTTTTATTAAAATTATATGATAAATATAACATTATAATTATTCTATAATTATATTATATATATATATATAATTTTCTTTCTTTTTTTCAATATTAAAATAAAAAATATAAAAATTATTCATGCGTACGTACGGCTTACTGTCTCCATGAATGGTGTATTCTGTTTCATACATTTATATTATATATATTATTATAATAAAAATATATGGAATATAAGTAATATTTGTATCATTTTTAAATTCTATAATAATGATATAATTTTAAGGGATTAAGATATAACAAATTAAGACACATGCAAAGAACAAAGCAGATATTACCCGAAGTGAAACCTTAACATAGGATTGTTAACAATAGGGTAATATAAGGTCATAATAAAACCATATATGGTATTATATATATAAATATTGTTATGAAAAATATTTTGAATAAATTTACATTTATTGTACATGAATCATGTATGAGCACGATGAGAGTCAAGACACAAGTTAAGGGAATTTCATCTAACATTTATTTCCTTGAGATACATGCCTTAATCACCACTCACTTATTTTGTGTGGTTTATATAATTACCATCAATATATATATGTATCTTATAATTAAATTTAATGGTATTTAAATATCCATTTTAGGATCATTATTTCATGGGGTTTATGTTTCAAAAGTTACCAAATCGGTAAGATAGTTTTGTCTCAATTTTTCTTCTTTGAGACTGATGTTTTTTCATACACATAAATTTTTTTTAAATGTGTATATAATTGATTTTAAAAATTTATATCCTAAATTTAATTATTTTCATGATATTTTATGATTCTTGTAAATTTACATTTTTACATGGAGATTATGATCCCATGTTACCATGTGATAAGAGTTTATTGAAACAATCTCTCTGCTTTTCAAGATTGTTTTTGATTATCCATAAATTAATGAAATATCATGATCCATATCTCAAGAAGACTCATGAATTTTTTTATCCTATAGTTATTCAATATATCCTTATATATTAGTTTCATTTTCGCATTCTTTGGTAGTTAATATAATTTGTTAACTAAAATCTGACCATCTCTCTCTTCGGTCAGAAGTCAATTGTATTCAAAAAAATTATTTTCAAAAATGTTTTGAAAAGATCATTAAAGCCCATTTTCTTGGAAAAAGGATTTGAAAAATGTTTTATAGTTTTACATTCTTACTTAATAAATTTTCAAATCTATTTTCAAATAAAAAGGTTTTCAAAATTATTTATGTTTTCAAAAACCATTTTTAATAAAGAAAGGTAATTTTCCTCATTAATAGTTTTTAACTGATATTTAAAAATTATTTTCCATCTATGAAAACATCCATTGGTGATACTCATGACTTTATGGGAAAATTATTCAAGTTTTCAATTCATATTCTTTCTCTGAATAGATTATGTTTTTATGGAATGATGTTGATGAAACCAATTTCTCTTTCACATGTTATAAGATTCTGAAACCCAATTCTTTTCAAGAGTTATGTATATTATGAAATGAGTATGAAACCTATCATTTTATACAGGTTATGATATGATTATATGTTTATAATACCCTTTTCATTTCATGGGTTATGATATGGTTATATATAATCTTGTGGCACATTTATGTATGATTTCACTATGATATGTGTTGGACCTATATCTCCTTAAAATTCATTTGATAAATATTTATAACTCATGAGACAGACTAATATGGTATTGGTAATGAATCCTGACTTCTACGATATCCATGGGAGTGAACCATATCTACCACGGTGGTATGCGGAGTGAACTCATGCTATTAATATGAAAAAGGGAGTGAACCATGACCACCAAGATGGTATCAAGAGTGAACCCATACTACTAATATTATCTTGAAAGCGATGAATTCAATAATATAGAAATCATATTACATGATTATGTGTCTGCCACAATTCATGTTTTATTCATATGTTATGCCTTCATGGATTATGTTGTTTATTTCTTGTTGATTCATGTATTATAAACTTCAAATATATATGACATGATTCTTATTTATGATCTTTTATATGTAGGCTTTGATATTCTATTTTCATGATCACATTCTTATACCCTATTCCCATGTTTATGAATACATGTCTCCCTTATTTACCCTTATTGATCACCTTAGATCACCACTTTTATGTTTCATTACCGAGGTTATGAAGATATGTATTATGTTTGATGTGTCTAAGAAGGGTTCTATTAATGAATAACCTAGTTGGAGATAATGTAGCTCAGTTATGTACGAGTGTTCATGTTTCCAGGTTTCCAAATCTACTACACAAGTATGGTATTTGGGTGTTTTTTGCATAATGTTTTAAGTATTCCACAATTTTTTTGTAATTTTAACACATGAAAAGAGAGGGTATCTGTATTTATAACCTTTTATCTATGTTCTTGTGTTTATACTCACCACTAGTTATTTAGTCCAATAAGATATTCTAGGTCAATAAATTCATCATTGTGTTCTTGTTTTTGACTATAAAAGACACCCATATATAGATTCCAATCGAAGTTATGTTATACTAACACTATAGAAATATTTATAATGGGAGGGATCCATTTATAATTTTTTGAAACTTTCTAGCCCACTAGGATTATATCAAAACTCACATGATGGGATACGAATTTATGAACGAAAAACTACTCCCAATGGCACATTTTATATCACAAATTCATTGCATAGGTGGTTTCAACAAATAAAAGTTCATAGAGTTGGAAATGAAATGTAGAACCCCTGGTTTCAAGTAAGTACCACTTTAATTATGTATTTAATGCTTATAATGTGTTTGAACATGGTTTGGTAGATTTATTATTCCTTTTGGAATTTTTTTATAGATTTTCTTGAGGTTTATAGTTTGGTCACAGTTAGATAAAACCATGGAACTTCTATAGGGAACCGTGTAATGTGTGGTAGTTTTCTCAGGATCAGTGCATGGTCAGGTGTACAGTTTGGCCAAACTATGTGGCCACCTAAGAGTAACTATGATTTTGGGTAAAGAGGTATTATATATAGTTGGCACACTGTTTTTCTATCCATGTGTTCCAACCTTGTGAGGTACTTCTTGAGGCAGAGGCCTGTGCATGGTTAGCGCATGATTTACCTAATCATCTAAGATAACCATGCACAACCAAATTTTAGATCCAGAAATTGTGGATCTAACTCATTTTAGCCCCTTAAAACATATTTTTTATTCTATTACAAACCTAAATTGATTTTGTTTCCTCCAAAAGGATTTGGAGACTTATCCCTTCGATCCAGGGGTGATCTATTGGAAAATATTCAAGTGTTGTAGGTCAGATTTTTTTTGGTAAGTCTCTGTTCATGGTTGTTTTCCTTTGAACCATTTGTATTCTCTATCATAGACTATAGATATAATACATTATAGATAGATCTATGTTAGTTTATTCCAATCATGGTGATAGTTGGCTATGTTTACGATTGGGAATGAGATGTAAGGTGGGTTTTGTAGATTTAACTTAGTTTTGTTAAAGAATTTTTTTCAGTTCTTCCTTTTTTCTATAGATTCCATGGTAGGTGGATTCACTCTTGAATCCTATTATTCGAACATGAAATCTTAGTTTCAAATATTTTTAATTACATGAAATTTATTATCAAATTGATGTGAAAATCAGGGTACAAACCCTATTTAGTGATGTTTTGTGGTTTTTTGAAAATTGGTTGATGTGTATATTTCTTTTTTTTATGGAATTTAAAATGATTAATTTAATTTTTTTTCGATTCATGGAAATGGATTCATGGTGATGTTTTAAATAAGATATTTTTTAATTGAAATAATTTTAAATGTTTTTTATTTGTTCTTGGTATAATGGTTAGTGTGAGTTCATGTGCATTTGGGGTGGATATGGGTATGATGTTTCCCCCATCAAAAGTGGGTTGGATAATTGTATAAACATTCCTCAATCAAAATAGTTCACAACATGATGACTTCATGAAAGGATGACTCTCTATTCGTGAGTATAGGTAGGTCCAGGACTGTATTCATGGATGGATCTGTCGATATGTAGAAATCTGTAATGGCCCGGACCTCTCCGTCCCTTTCCTTTGTCAAAAAGAAGGCCAAGAAGTGTTCTAGAGGGTAAAATGGACTTTTTCCACATTTTCCAGAATTTTGAAACTACACGCCATGTAGTTTGAGTACACGTCGTGTACCCCCTTCCCGGGTATACCCCGTGTTGCTGGCCGTGTCCTTGCTGTGTGGAAAAAATGGGTACACGCCATGGGTCGAGTATTACACGCCGTGTAGTCCATCCCCGCGTGCGGGTTACCTTGTGTTGACCGGTCGTCACACGTGTGCCATGTGAAGGTCGTGTCCTTGCCATGTGCAATAAATGAGTACATGCCTTGTATCCAATCTACACGCCATGTAGACCTTCCTCGCGTATGCATTACCTTCAAACCGTGTGTTGACCAGTCAATGGCCGTGGAGCCGCGTTGGAGGCCGCGTGGAGACCGTGTGAAAACGGCCGCGTACACGCCGTGTACCATAAGTACATGCCGTGTACTTTTTCTCATCATGCCTATAAAAGAAGGGGTCCCCTCCTCCTTTCAACTCACACCACTGCTCCCCTCTCCTCTGAGCAGAGCTCTCTCAAGAGACTCGAAGGCTATTTCTTCCATAACTTATACATCCGAGCTCCAATTTACGATCCGTCAGCAGCCACGAGATCGTAACGACGAGGCGGAACTTCCGAGCTTGGATCCATTGTCTTTCTTTCGGCTCTTCCTTTCCACCCAAGGAGGTTTTACCAGGACACTGACGAATGTCTTCTAAAGTTGATCCGGAGGAGCTTTGCGATTAATAACCTGTTGAGGTAGGGATCTTACCTTCGTCTCTCTAGTTTGTGCATCATGCAGGGTGGGTGTTCTATTGTTTACGTGAAACACTTTTGAACCAGTTTAATGAAGATGATAACTGGCTTATATAACGGGGTTGGGATGTTTGTGATTTCTGTTACTTTATATACTGTGATATTTTGTTGGGAAATGAATAGGCTTATACATACTGAAAATAACGGTCGTTGGGGGCCTTTTCTTGCGCAATTAAATGTTGCCCTATCTTCTAGATCGTTTTTGTGAATGTAAACTTCATAGAATGTGGAAATTGGTTAATCACGTAAAGTTGGCTATTTAAAATCTGGAACCCTTGTGTGATCACCCTGGTTAAACCAAAATGGAATAATGAACATGTGGGTGTTGGCTTGGTTATGTGGCTTGTAATGGGGGTGTTTTTGTGGGTGTTTGTGAAATGGGTAAGCAGTGGGGCTGCGGTTGGATTGGTTGTGGGTTGGTGTGAATTTTTAACGGTGATGGGAAGCGGGGCTGCAATAAATGGTATTAAAGGGGTAATGATGTATAGTGTGGTTATGGTGGTTGGAAGCGGGGCTGCAAGGATGGGTTTGTTTGTGAATGGACTATGGGTTGTGTTTAATAAATAATAAATGGAAGAGTTAATGAATGGTGGGGCTTGGTAATGAAATGAAAATCAATGGGTTGGTTGGTTAATAAGAATGGACTTTCCGTGTTGTTGTGTTTTCCTATCTTGCTTTGTGGATGGAAGGGATATGCTTACGAACGATCGTTGTGGTTGGTTGTGGATTTTTTCCCAGTAGTTAAGGAACTAATAAACTAATTCTGCTGAAACGTGAAAACCTTAATGGGGTTGGGGTTGTTTGTTGTATGCATACTTCGTGGTAGCAGTACCGAGACACGTGCTCAATTTCTCTTTTTAGAAGCCATATGTTGGGATGAGTGGTTGCTATATATATATATATATATATATATATATCTGCATCTTTTGTGTTTTATCACACCACACCCATGTTGAGCACTTAGTTCTGAACACTCCCATTTCATGGGAGAGGGTGTTTTCCCATAGTTACTAGCTCCTTCCTACTCCTTCTCCCCTAGGCTGTGATGGCTTGAGGCGACCTTACACCCAAGACTCTTCGGGTAGGTTTCGATTGGGGTGATTTGGCCCAAGACTCTTCGGGCAGGCTTATAGGCTATAATGGCTTGAGGTGACCTTACACCTAAGACTCTTCAGGTATGTTTCGATTTCAGGCCCAGGTGTCTTTGGCCGAGAGTTTTGTTACTATTATTGTTCCCAAGAATCTTCAGGATGAGGCCTAGGTGTCTTCGGGCAGGGATGTGGTTGTGGTTGTCAGGCCCAGGTGTGTGCGTGCAGGATACGTGGTGGTGAGGCCTAGGTGTGTGCAGGCGGGGAGAGTGTGACAGCGTCAGGACGTTCAGCTAACTAATGGGAAATGGTGCGGGGTACCCAATGCTCTTGTTCTTATACTACTACTACCTACTGTGATTGTGTTTTAGTGAGTGTGGCTGGCGAGATTGGATGAATAGTTTTCCTTGTTAGGTTTCTTCTATTGTTCTCACAGAACATTAGGATGTCCCCCCACTTGTGCATGAGAGATTTAGGTTTCCCTACTGAGTATACTTGTATGATCACCCTACGTTTACTTTCAGGTTTCCAGGAGGACTACCAGGGCCGTTCGGGACCCTACTAGTCAGGCAGTTGGAGTTGTTGCAGTTGCAGTTCTCTTGTTTTCTTTTGGTATTGTACTTTTGAGCTTTCTTGTACTTGTACCTTGTTATAAAATTTTTTAAACATGCATGTGGTCTTGGTTTGGGTTTATTTATATACACTTGCTCTTTTACTTTTTGGTGGTTGACTCATCCTATTTCCCGATCCTAAATAATAAAAAGGGTAATGCCTCCCATATTTGTGAAAACTCATACCCTTGGTGCTAGTCTCCAACCCAGGGCCTACTGGAGGTGGGAATCGGGGGTCATTATCTCCCTTTCACCATTGCCAGCTCAGGAGGGGCATCTTTGGTGGGAGGGGGTCGTGAAAGAATGGTATCAGAGGTGATGTTTGAGAGATAGGATGGAGTCTGGAGTTAGGCATAGTGAGGATTGCATGGGATGGTAGGGCAAAAGTGTTAGTTAATTTTGGTGCGTGACATAGGCCAGGGAAGACCGGCTAGGAAATGGGATTTTAGGGCCCCCCATGATCCGATGCAAGGAATCTGAGCCTACCAAACGACCAACTGAGACTACATTGATTGCAGGGTAGAGACCCTAGGGAAGGTACATGCATCATCATGATTGTGATTTACCTGATTTGGGTGTTATGGGAAAGAAATTGAAATAAAATGATAATTAAAACTTTGAGAAAATTCCTTACTACTTGGGATTAGGAAATTCATGTTTACCGTACAGCTATGGCACCAGGATGTCGTCCCCAGGTGGCTCAGACGGCCGAGGCCTAGTAGATCCAGGCGGTCAATCAGTTGAGGATTGACCGAGAGGAGGAAGATAGCTAGTGGCAGAAGACTCTCCATTCCTTCTAGCGGCAGACCCTCAAGAAGTACGAGGGTAGTACATCAGATACGGATATGGAGGGGTGGCTTGAGGAGCTAGGGATTGATTTTACCTTGATCCGTTCTCCGAGGGAGTACTAGGTTCCCCTAGCAGTCAGTCAGCAGAGAGGTTCAGCGTGACAGTGGTGGACGCTCTACCTCGGAGAGAGGATAGAGGCAGAGGTTTCGTGGGCTGAATTTGAGAAGGAATTTCGAGAGGAATTACTTTCTTCCATGATCAAGGTGGAGAAGTGGCAGGAGTTACTCTCCCTTCAGCAGGGATGTATGTCAGTACAAGAGCTGGGGATCAAGTTCAAGGATCTCCTGCGCTTTGCTCCGGATCTCTTTCCGGATGAGGAGTCTCGGGCGAGATGTTTGGAGGAGGCGCTTAGTCCTTCGCTCCAGTATGTTGTCACCCCCTTCACCCTTCTGACATACATGGTGGTGCAGAAGAAGGCAGAGGTTGTAGAGAGGATGGACTCGCTGGGAGGTGCACCGCGTGAGGTGTTCCAGCCAGGTTCGTCGAAGGGGAAGGCAGTCAGCAGCAGGTCTCCTGCAACAGGACCTTCTAGGTTCTGGTCAGTGGGGAGCAGGCCCTAGCAGTTCCAGTTCAGATCTTTGGGCCCGGGACTGAGGCATTTTTCTTGTGGAGGTTTCAGGCATGTTTAGAGTCGGTGCCCGACCCAAGCTCCATACGGTGGAGGTGGGCATGTTCAGCGCCCACCTGAGTAGCACCAGTTGCCGGAGAGGCCCTTCCAGCAACAGCAGGACCATGCTCCTCCGAGGGCAGACTTTTCTAGAGGAGGTCGACCTCAGGGTTCTCCTCAGGGACCTCGACCAAGGCGTGGTCGGGTAAGTGGACGACATCAGAGAGGCAGAGGAGCTGGGCGTGGATAGTTGCACACAGCAGAGTTGGCAGCTCTAGCAGGACCAGAGGTGGTGTGAGGTAAGATTTATTTGTTCAGAACTCTTGTTTCTGGTTTGTTCTACTCGGGAGCGTCACACTCCTTTGTTTCACCTGGTCCAGCCCATGCTTTGGGACTAGACGTAGAGAGAATTTCCGTACCACTGGTGCTGAGTACACCAGTTGGAGGCCAGACCAGCGTATCTTTGGTTTTCCGGGGATGTGGGCTGACGTTGGGACCACATCGATCTAGTGGGGACCTTCTTCTGTTATAGATGCAGCCATACGATGTCATCCTAGGCATCGACTGGTTGTTTTCTGTTAGTGCCGTTATCGACTGCTTCTGAAGAAGAGTCGTGTTCTCTGACGTGGATGGGAAGAGCGTATCTTTTGTTGGTGAGAGGATCTATCAGGCGGGAAGCCGGCGTGTGGAGGCTCTCCTTTCCTTGTTGGGAGGGTTATAAGTGGTTCCAGCTGATACAAAGATGATGGATTTACCGGAAGTTGTTGGGGAGTTCCTCGATGTTTTTTCTAAGAAGGTTTTGAATCTACCCCACCGATGTGACGTTGAGTTTGGGATAGACTTACAACCTGGTGCCCATCCGATTTCGATGGCCCCTTATAGGATGGCACCTTCAGAGTTGCGGGAGTTGCAGATTCAGATTGATGATCTAATGGAGATGGGTTTTGTTCGACCCAGCATGTCGCCATGGGGTGCTCTAGTTTTGTTTGTAAAGAAGGAAGATGGTGGTCTCAGGTTATACATAGACTACCGAAGGCTGAACTAGGTAACGGTCAAGAACCGTTACCCACTTTCAAGGATAGATGATCTCTTCGACCAGTTGAGGGGAGCAGGTTGGTTTTCTAAGATTGATCTACAATCGGGACATCATCAGCTGAGGGTGAAGGACAGTGACATCTCGAAGACAGATTTCAGGTGAAGGTATGGGCACTTCAATTTTGTAGTCACGCCGTTTGGAGTTACGGATGCACCAGTTGTGTTCATGGGACTTATAAACTTTGTCTTCTGAGAGTTTCTAGACCGGTTCGTCATTGTGTTTATCGATGACATCCTGATCTACTCAAGATCAGAGGAGGAGCACGTTGAGCATCTGAGGGAAGTATTGGAAGTCCTTCAACACCACCATCTTTACAGGAAATTGTTGAAGTGTAAGTTCTTCACACAAGGAGTACACTTCCTTGGGCACGTGGTGTCTCACCATGGAGTATCGGTGGAATCGTCAAAGATGGAGGCAGTTTTTTTCTTGGGAAGCACCCAAGAGCGTGGCAGAAGTTCATAGTTTCCTAGGGTTAGCAGGTTACTATCGGAGGTTCATTTCAGACTTCTCTCGAGTTGCTGCTCCATTTTCAGCTTTGAATAGGAAGAATCAGGTCTTCCTATGGAGCGATCAGTTCCAGAAAGCGTTCAACTACCTGAAAGAGATGTTGGTTAGTGCTCCCATGCTCAGGTTTCCAGAGGAAGGGTTGTTGTATGAAGTGTTTTGTGATGCTTATGGCCTTGGTCTAGGGTGCGTTCTGATGCATAAGAAGGGTGTGATTTGTTATGGGTCTAGGATGTTACACCCTCACAAGCGTAACTATGCCACCCATGACCTGGAGCTTGCAGCAGTAGTGATTTCATTGAAGTTGTGGCGACATTACCTCTTCGGGGAGCACTTTGTGGTCTTCTCAGATCACAAGAGCCTGCGTTATATATTCTCCCAGCATGACCTGAAATTACGGCAGTGGAGATGGGTCGAGTTTCTCCATGACTATGACTTTTAGATCTCTTACACTGATGGTAAGGGCAACGTTGAGGCTGATGCCCTGAGTAGGATGTCGCATCAGGAAGTAGTTCGGGAATCTTCTGATGCTTGGAAGGTGATGGGAGAGTTGGTTGTCCTGCACTTAGATGCAAGGGAAGAAGGTGTTAGAGGCTGTTTGTTCCAGATGACAGTGCAGTCCTCCTTGTTGCAGCAGGTGGAAGAGTCTCAGTGGGGGGACTCTGAGGCAGAGATGATGCAGGATTGTGTTGATCAGGGGAATGCTCCAGAGGGATGGTTAGAGGACAGCCGACATCAGATGCTTTTCCATTGAAGGTTGTTTGTCCCAGAGGCGATGTGTGAGGGAGTTCTCCATGAGTTCCATAGCTCAGCCTTGGTGGTACATCCAGGAGTATCAAAAAGGTTCCGAGGCTTGAGGGATCAGTTTTGGTGGCCCGGGGTGAAACGGGAAGTGGCGAAGTTTGTGGCTAAGTTCCTAGTGTGTCAGCAAGTGAAGGCTGAACACCGTGTTCTCGGTGGTTTGTTACATCCTTTAGATGTCCCCGAGTGGAAGTGGGATGACATCTCAATGGACTTCTTCATAGGACTACCCAGATCTCAGGGTGGTTATGATGCTATCTGGGTAGTGGTGGATCGTCTGACGAAATCGGCTCACTTCTTAGCAATCAAGGAGTCGGGCCTGGTGAGTACCTTAGCATAGAGGTACATAGACGAGGTGGTGAGTTTGCATGGAGTTCCGAGGACTATCGTCTCAGACCGGGATACTCGGTTTATCTCACGAGTCTAGAGGGGGTTGCAGCATGCTTTTGGCACCCAACTACACCTTAGCACTGCTTCCCACCCCCAAACTGACGAGCAGATGGAGCCGACTATCCAGACATTGGAGGACATGCTGCGAGCATGCATTCTGGATTTCGGGGGATCATGGTTACGAAACTTGCCTTTAGTAGAATTTTCCTACAACAACAGCTTCCACTCTACTATTGGCATGGCACCGTTTGAGGCTTTGTATGTAAGGCCATGTCGTTCACCCATTTGCTGGGTAGAGGTTGGTGAGACAGGTTCTCTTGGGCCAGAGGTAGTGCAGAGCACCATAGAGAAATTCCAGCTTGTACGTGAGAGGATGAAGGCAGCTCAGGACCGACAGAAGTCTTATGCTGATCGTCGGAGGAGGCCCTTGGAATTTGAGGTGGGAGACCATGTGTTCTTGAAGGTTTCCCCTCGATGGGGGAAACATATGTTTGGGAATGGGAGCAAGCTCTCACCTAGGTTCATCGGACCTTTTGAGCTGCTGAGGTGAGTCAGCGAGGTGGCATATCAGCTTGCCCTGCCACCTTCGTTGGAGAAATTTCATGACGTCTTCCACGTCTCCCAGCTTTGTTGGTACTTACACGATGACTCTCACGTTATTGGCTGGGGAGAGTTAGATATGGGAGACGACACGACCTTTGAGGAACGACCAGTCAGAATTGAGGATCGTAAAGAGAAGGTGCTCTGTGGATGAACCATTCCCTTGGTTTGTGTGTTGTGGAGGCATGGCAGCCTCAAGGAGAGCACTTGGGAGCAAGAGAACTAGATGCACGCTCAGTACCTGGAGTTGTTTTGACCTGTGTTTTCCCTTGTTCTTCTGAGATTTTTTGATTGTTGTACTCTGTACCTTTGATATATGAAATGATTGGCTTGTCAGTTATGAGACCTTTTGTTTCTTTGTTCCCTGGTAATGTGTAACATGTACGGATGTGTGGGAAAGGGAAAAACCTGACCCTTAATTGAGATGCATTAATGTGGATGCGATTGAACCCATACAGGCGAGTCAGTGCTGCCTAAAGCAGATAATATCTTGACATAGTGAAGGAATTTCCGAAACCCATGTGTTCAGGCAGTGTGTTGGTTGTGTGGTGTTGGGGTTAGTGCGAGTTGATAAATCCTAATGTGTGAAAGTGGGAAGACCCAATTCTTAATCGAGACGCATTAATGAGGATGCGATTAAACCCGTGTAGGTGAGTCAGTGCCGCCTAAAGTGGATAATATCTTGACATAGGAGAAGTAATTCCTGACACATATGATTAGGTTTGTTGGTTGGGTTCCTGTTATAACGAGGTCCCTAAGAGGTATCTTTTTGGGTTCCCCTGGGTTGGTTTTTGAATTCTCGGGGACGAGAATGTTTTAAGAGGTATCTTATGTAATGGCCTGGACCTCTCTGGCCCTTTCCTTTGTCAAAAAGAAGGTCAAGAAGTGTTCTGGAGGGTAAAATGGACTTTTTCCACATTTTACAGAATTTTGAAACTACATGCCGTGTAGTTTGAGTACACACCGTGTACCCCCTTCCTGGGTATACCCCGTGTTGCAGGCCGTGTCCTTGCCATGTGGAGAAAATGGGTACACGCCGTGTGTCCAGTACAACACGCCGTGTAGTCCTTCCCCGCATGCGCGTTACCATGTGTTGACCGATCGTTAGTCATGTTCCATGTGATGGTCGTGTCCTTGCCGTGTGTAATAAATGAGTACACACCGTGTGTCCAATCTACATGCTGTGTAGACCTTCCCCATGTATGTGTTACCTTCAAACCGTGAGTTGACCAGTCAACGACCGTGGAGCCGCGTTGGAGGCCGCGTGGAGACTGTGTGAAAACGGCCGCGTACACGCCGTTTACCATAAGTACACACTGTGTAATTTTTCTTTTCATGCTTATAAAAGGAGGGGTCCCCTCCTCCTTTCAACTCACACCTCTCCTCCCCTCTCTTCTGAGTAGAGCTCTCTCAAGAGACTCGAAGGCTCTTTCTTCCATAACTTTTTCATCTGAGCTCCAATTTATGATCCGTCAGTGGCCACAGGATCGTAACGACGAGGCGGAACTTCTGAGCTTAGATCCATTATCTTTCCTTTGGCTCTTCCTTTCCACCTAAGTATGTTTTTCCGGGACACTGACGAATGTCTTCTAATGTTGATCCGGAGGAGCGTTGCGATCAAGAACCTGTTGAGGTAGGAATCTTAACTTCGTCTCTCTAGTTTGTGCATCATGCGTGTAGGGTGTTCTCTTTTTTACGTGAAACACTTTTGAACTAGTTTAATGAAGATGATAACTGGCTTATATAACGGGGTTGGGAAGTTTGTGATTGTTGTTACTTTATACCCTGTGATATTATGTTGTGAAATGAATGGGCTTATGCCTATTGAAAATAACGGTTGTTGGGGGCCTTTTCATGAGCAATTAAATGTTTCCCTATCTTCTAGACCATTTTTGTGAATGGAAACTTCATAGAATGTGTAAATTTGTTAATCACGTAAAGTTGGCTATTTATAATCTGGAACCCTTGTGTGATCCCCCCGGTTAAACAAAAATGGAATAATGAACATGTGGGTGTTGGCTTGGTTACGTGGCTTGTGATGGGGGTGTTTTTGTGGGTTGTTGTGAAATGGGTAAGCATAGGGGCTACGGTTAGCTTGGTTGTGGGTTGGTGTGAATGTTTAATGGTGATGGGCAGCGGGGCTGCAATAAACGGTATTAAAGGGGTAACGATGTATGGTGTGGTTATGGTGGTTGGCAGCGGGGCTCCAAGGATGGGTTTGTTTGTGAACGGACTATGGGTTGTGTTTAATAAATAATAAATGAAAGAGTTAATGAATGATGGGGCTTGGTAATGAAATGGAAATCAATGGGTTGGTTGGTTAATAAGAAGGGACTTTCCGTGTTGCTGTGTTTTCCTAACTTGCTTTGTGGATGGTAGGGATATGCTTACGAATGATCGTTGTGGTTGGTTGTGGATAGTTTCCCAGTAGTTAAGGAACTAATAAACTAATTCTTCTAAAACGTGAAATCCTTAATGGGGTTGGGGTTGTTTCTTATATGCATGCTTCGTGGTAGTAGTGCCGAGGAACTTGCTCAGTTTCTCTTTTTAGAAGCCATAGGTTGGGCTGAGTGGTTGCTATATATATATATCTGTATCTTTTTTGTTTTATCGCACCACACCCATGTTGAGAACTTAGTGCCGAACACTCCCATTTCATGGGAGAGGGTGTTTTCCCATAGTTACTAGCTCCTTCCTGCTCCTTCTCCCCTAGGCTGTGATGGCTTTAGGTGACCTTACACCCAAGACTCTTCGGGTATGTTTCAATTGGGGTGATTAGGCCCAAGACTCTTCGGGCAGGCTTATAGGCTATAATGGCTTGAGGCGACCTTAAACCTAAGACTCTTCAGGTAGGTTTAGATTTCAGGCCCATGTTTCTTTGGGAAAGAGTTCTGTTACTATTATTGTTCCCAAGAATCTTCAGGATGAGGCCCAGGTGTCTTCGGGCAGGGATGTGGTTGTGGTTGTGAGGCCCAGGTGTGTGCGGGCGGGATACATGGTGGTGAGGCCCAGGTATGTGCGGGCGGGGAGAGTGTGACTGCGTTAGGACGTTCAGCTAACTAATGGGAAATGGTGCGGGGGTACCCAATGCCCTTGTTCTTATACTACTAATACCTACTGTGATTGTGTTTTGGTGAGTGTGGCTGGAGAGATTGGGAGGATAGTTTTCCTTGTTAGGTATCTTTGGTTGTTCTCACAGGACATTAGGATGTCTCCCCACTTGTGCACGAGAGCTTTAGGTTTCCCTACTGAGTATACTTGTATGCGCACCCTACATTTACTTTCAGGTTTCCAGGAGGACTACCAGGGCCGTGCAGGACCCTACTAGTCAGGCAGTTGGAGTTTTTGCAGTTGATGTTATCTTGTTTTCTTTTGGTATTTTACTTTTGAGCTTTCTTGTACTTGTACCTTCTTATAAAATTGTTTAAACATGCATGTGGGCTTGGTTTGGGTTTATTTCTATACACTTGCTCTTTTCCTTTTTGGTGGTTGTCTCATCCTATTTCCTAATCCTAATTAATAAAAAGGTTAATGCCTCCCATATGTTTGAAAACTTATACCCTTGGTTCTAGTCTCCAACCCGAGGCCTACTGGAGGCGAGACTTGGGAGTCATTATCTCCCTTTCACCATTGCCAGCTCAGGAGGGGAATCTTTGGTGGGAGGGGGTCGTGACAAAAACCCAAGTCTTAAACATTACATAATCTTGAGTTAAGTCAATAATTCACATTGAGGATCTTTTCAGGTTTAGAGTTCTAGACAATTAGGCTGTAACAATTACATTACATATCAAAAATTACAAAGTAGACACTTATATTCTATACAATTTTTTTCACAATAATAAAACTCCTCAAATAAAACAAGAATTATTTTCTTAATGTAAATATTCTTGAATAATTACTTTCTCTTACCCTTCCTTATACCCTGTGAAAAACATTTCAAAAACATAGGATGGGAATAAAAATCTCAGTAAGGGTTATAAAATAAGGAAAGAAAACATTAGTCCATTAATACATACAAATAAATAAACTAATACTTCTCAATCATAAAACATAATATCTTTAACATAACTCATGAAATAAAAATATTTATGAATAACACATAGAAATTATAAATCATAAAGTTAACTTGTGGCATCCATATCAAAATTACATTTTAGCTTTCACAGCTACATATAGAGTTACATTTAGAATACCCATCACAATATATTCCCTAAATATCTTATGAGAAACATTAAAGTTTACCACTTTCATGGTACCCAATGAATTAAAGAGCTATATTGGGATCACCGGCCCTAGGTTTATCATTGAACCACCCATTTATATAAACAATGCACAAGAACCATAACATAATCATAACAAATAACATAAGAAAAAAAAGAAATATAACATTTCCACATTGCAATAAAAATATATAATTTCAATATATTAATATAATAAATACATTTTCAAATCCATTTTCAATAAAATAATACCTAAAGAGATAACATGGTATTTATTTTTTGTTTAAAAAAATTACAACTTGTTAAGGAATCCAAATACGAAATAATGCTCACAGTGATGAAAAGGTTGTTGTCGTCACATACGTTAAAAAGAAATATTCTTTTTGTTGTTTAATAAAATGCTTCGTAGAAAAAAAATTCTTTTTGAGAATTGTTCAATTAAATTAAAAGAAAAGTGTTATAATTATACACCGTATAAAATAAGGTCGTTTATAAACCAAAATATGCCTCAATGAATGAGGATTGAGATGAAGTCCCTTACAAATATCATTTTTTATTCAAATAGATTGATTATGTTTATTCACTATAAATCCACATAAATAAAGTAAAAATTCTAGATAATATATCAAAAGTTATTTATCACATAATCATAGAACAAAAAAAAATTCAATAAGTTGAATATCAACCCAATGAATGGAAATTTGGTTAAGAAGTTCCCTTACCTTGTGTCTGACTTATCTTCTTCATTTTTTATCTCCCTGAATAATAAAATTAAGCTAATTTCTACTTCAATCAGAATATTTTTCATGTTTATTATTCCTTTTATATAACTTATTACCTTTCTATAACAATCATATAATTATTCAATTTCATATCAGTCATTTTGTCAATATTTGATACTTGAGTCAAAAATGAACTTCTTATAATTACATATTTTACAAGTGCTCAAAAGTAAATTATCTCCAGAATGATATTTATGATTTAAATATTATATATATCTAGTGTATATGTATTTATATCCTGTATATATGTATTTAAAATACTCCAAACCATTTGGATATAAGAAATGAAATGCACCGTTCATAGAGACGGTAAGCCGTATGTACGCATGAATGCTACTTCCATATCATTTTCATATTTCAATGAACAAAAAATAAATGATGCATAGTATATTATAATTAAATTATAATATCTATGTTATATATGTTACATAATTCCATTAATTTTGTCCTTTATACACTCCATATATAGAATGAACAGGTCATATCACTTTTAGGGGCGGTAGTCCGCACTTCCTCAAATGAAATCATCACATTTACACGTTATGGAAAGCATAAACGTATACCATAATTGAAAAATAAATAAGAATAGAAATAATAGAAATATAATATATATCATATATAAATATAGTTCCATAATAATGGCCACCATGATAGGTGGTAGGGAAAATTGAACAAATATCATTTCATGAGGCAGTAGTTCACCGTACATAGAAACAGTATGTTCGTATCCACTAGATAGAGGTATGTGTAAGTGTAGTTAGAATAATACTCATAAAAAATCCTAGTATATTTAGGATACTGGTTTTTTTATTTAATCAAAGAATAATAATATTATAGGTAGTGTAGGAGTAAAATAATGGAAAGGGACTTTAGAGAAGACGCTACCTCTTAAAACATGTAACTCCCTTTGATTTGAGCTAAAACACTTTCTTGAATTGAAATCTGACCAAGGTAAGGATTATTAAAGGAATAGAAGGATGTTAGAACATTATTTTTTAAGATCTAGGATAATCTAAGGGGCTTGATAGTTGAGTTTAAATGGGTAGGGGTGATTCCCTTTTATAAGATGGAGGAGGGGTACTTTAGGAATGTTTTGAAGTATTATTTTATTATTAAATGATTTTTGGTTTAAAATGGTCCCAAAGTAATTTATTTCAAAGGTAATATACTTTTGGGTCGAAAAACTCTCCATCAAGAGGTTTTAGACAAGTCTAGTTGACAAATTTAACCTTATCTTTTAGCTTTAACTTTTAGTTAACTAATTTAACTCTTACCATATCTTCTTGTGTATTCATACTATATGGTTAATATAGTTATAATAAAATTCCAATTGAACCTCAAGTGGTTAATTAATGACATTTTCAACATTATATAAGTCATTTTTTTGAATCTTATACTTTTAGGACTATTATATCATTTAATAAAATAGTATTTGTTTTAAAAACTCATTTATGTCAATTTTAATACTATTTATATCATGAGTTTTTAAAAATACATAACAAGTTTATGGTTTAAAAAACATCATTAATTCAAAGATATAAATTCACAATCATCCATAAAATTCATGGATGGCATAACATGTTACAAAATAAATTTAGTTTAATATTTTTAATTTCATTTATTTAAATCATTTATTAATAAGGTTATCACTACATCATCATTTTTTCATAAATATATTTATTTAGGCAATGTATAAATATTATAAATGAAATACCATGATGTAGTAAATCTTTTTATATTTATAATTAATATTTATAGTTGAATATATCCCTTATATATCCCAATATAAAAATTGTTTTATTAAAAAAGACATGTTTAAGTTATATTTTTCTTAAATTAAATTAATTATTATATAATGTCATTTTCTTATCAAAGTGGCTCGATGGGGTCCAAAATAGACCCAAGGGTACCCATGGTTTGAAATATCTCGTCCAATAGTATTATGACATATGTTAGGGTAGTTTAATAATATTATAATATTATTTTTTACCCTTATTTACCAAATTTACCCTATCACAATGATAAAACAATAATTACAAAAGTTACTTTTCATAATGTCTAAAAATAAAAGGTACATATTTATAAAATTCGGACCTCCTGATTCAAAATATGGAATCAATATTTTCAAATTCAAAACACAGAAGTTTCAGTGATTAATTTAAAATTAATTCTTGTTGTCAAAACCAAAAAGCATGTTTTTATGAAGTAAAAACTACCAAAAGAGTGATATGTCTTTATGTCCAATTTCAAAGTGAAATTACAGATAATGAAAAAAAAATAGATTAAATGATAAAAATATAACATAATTAAATTTTTAAACTTATTAAAAGTATAATATATCTATATAAATAAATTATATGAAAATGCATTTTTGACTTAAAATGCAGTATTTTTCAGTGTTCATTAAAAAATGAACTTCATCAGAAAATTAACAAAAATATATCCAATATAAATTTGGATGTCCTGATTCTATATAAAAATTATATTTTGTCAAATAGAACATAAAAAAGAGAAAAAATCTAAATTTAAAAAGGTTTCTCTTTTAAAAGGTAGTAAAATGACCTTTTAAAAATATTTGAGTATTTCATGCTTAAAATCAGATTCATTCTTATTTTACGACTCTAAAATTTATTGGATAATTGTAAAGACATTTAACAAACATGTCTAATCATATTTTAGTTAGTTATGTTCATTCCTTCCAATACATCGACTATATATTAACTATCATTTAAAATAATAATAATAATATTTTTTTTTGGTATAACACAATGTTGTGTGCAACATAAGATTTTAAAGAAACCCATTGTTGCGTGTTGAGTACGTTATCAGAAAAAGCATCCACTTTAATGTAAAAATAATATCTTATTCATAAATATTAATAGAAATGAAAATGTATTATTGGTATAAATACCTGTGTTGTTACATCCTTCCACCCTTTTGGAATTGCATCCCCATAATTATATTCACTTATAAAAATAAGTGGGGGTATTTTTCCATCATATAATTTTCAAATTCCCATGTTTCCTCTTCAACCATATGGGTTTTCCACAAATAAATTATCTAACAAATTACCTTATTCCACAAACATTCTCTCTTCAGTCAAGAATCTAGGATAATTGTTTCTCATAAGAAATATTCTCTTCCAGCTAAAATACCTATTGACTCAAAGCAATAGATAGATACAGAATATAATTTCTCAACATTGAAACGTGAAAAAAATTGTGTACCTAGGATAAACATGGAGGTAAAGCCACTCTGTAGGCAACTGATCTAAATTTCTCACGGATTTTATAGGGTCCAACGATCCTCAGACTAAACTTTCCCTTCTTACCGAAACACATTAGACTTTTCCATGGAGAAACATTGAGAAAGGCATGATCACCAACATTGAATGAAAGATCCTTCCTCCAGTAATCCACATAACTTTTTTTCATCCTCTAAGATGTTCTCATGTGATTTTGAATCAACTGAACTTTTTATGCCATATCTTCAACAAATTCTGGTTCCATCAACTTCCCTTCACATAATTTATCCCAAAATACTAGATTTTGACACCACTTTCCATATAATACCTCCAATGGTGCTATCTGTATACCGGAATGGAAACTATTACTATAAGAAAATTCAACCAAAGAAATATGTTGGTCCCAACATCCTTCGTAATCCATTAAAGAAGCACATAGGATATCTTCTAATGTCTGAATTATTCATTGTAACTATCTATCTGATTGAGAATGAAAATATGTACTGAAATTTAATTCAGTACCCAAAAAATTTTGAAGTCCTTTCTAAAAGTTAGATGTGATCCTAGGATCACAATCAAATACAATGGAGAGGGAAACTCTATTCAACACGACTATCTATTTAACATAAAGCTAAGAAATATGATGTAGTGAAAAAGTATCTCTAATAGGAATGAAATGAACAGATTTAGTTAATCGATCAACAATAATATAAATTGCATTATTACCTCAAGTTGTTTTTGATAATTCCACAATGAAGTCCATGGACATATTTTCAATTTTCCACTCTGCACTGGTAACGGATGAAGCCTCCCTTTCGGTAACTTTCACTCTTCTTTAACCTATTGACAAGTTAAAAACTTAATATTAAAGTTAGAGATATCTCTTCTCATTTCTTCGCACCAGTAATACTCCTTAAGATCTCTGTATATCTTAGTGATACTAGGATGAACTGAAAACAGAGAACTATGAGCTTCAAATAGCAACTCTTTCTTCATGTATGAATCACAAGGAACAAATAATCTCTTTCCAAACATCAAGAAACAGTCTCAATTAGTGTTAAATAAAGGTAACATATCCTTCTGAACCAATTATATATTTTTCTACAACTCACTATTTTCTTTATGTTCTTGCATTATTCTATCTTCTAGAGAATATTTTACTGAAACCTAAAACATAATAGAAGAATTTATGAGGGTAAAAAATTACATGATAATGTTCATAAAATCATTAATCAATGGGTCATGTTCCAAATAAAACATGGTTAATGTAGAATTACTTTCACAACTCAAAGCATCAGCCACCTTATTTTATTTTCATGGATGGTAATAAATTGTGAAATCATAATCCTTGATTAATTCTATCTGTCTCCTATGTCTCATGTTTAATTATTTCTAAGTGAATATATAATTAAAACTCTTGTTATTAGTATATATTTCACACTTTACCCCATACAAATGATGCATCCAAATTTTTAACGCAAAAACCAACATCAGCTAATTCCAAATCATGTGTAGGGTAATTTAACTCATGAGGTTTTAACAGACGTGATGGATAAGAAATTAAATAATCATTATTCATAAGGACACAACCAATTCCTTTAAATAAAGCATCATTTTAGATAACAAATTCACTATTTTAGGAAGGTAGTGCCAAAACTAGATCATTAACCAACATTCTTTTAAATTCTGGAAAACATTCATCAAATTCTTTTAATCAGATGAACTTAATACCTTTTCAAGTTAACTTAGTTAGTGGGTTGGATAAACATGAAAATTTTCAAAAAAACCTCTTTTAATAACCTACTAAATGAATAAAAATATGAATCTAGATTGTATTTGTGGGTCATTCCATTCATTAATAACTTTTTTTAGCAGCATCAACAGTTATGCCATCTTTAGAAATAATGTGACCAAGGAATGAAATATGTTGTAACCAAAACTCACACTTGCTGAATTTCCCATATAGTTTCTTTTAATTTAATGTTTCCAAAGCAACCCTTAAACTACATTCATGCTACTTTTTACTTTTAGAATATAGAAAAATATCATCAATAAAAACAACCACAAACTTATCCAAAAACTCACCGAAAATTCTGTTCATCAGATCCATGAATATAACATGTGCATTGTTTAACCCAAAAGGAATAAATACAAATTCATAATGGAAATATATAGTAAGAAACATGTTCTTTAGAATGTCTTATTCCTGTACATTGAATTGATGGTACCCCTACCTCAAATCATTCTTCCGAAAATACTGATCTTCTAGGAGATAATCAAACAAATCATCGATATGAGATAATGGATACTTGTTTGTAATAGTTATGTTATTCAAGGTTCAATAAAAAATAAAAGTCTTATTAAACCAACTTATTTTTTATCAAACAAGATACGATCACCCCATGGTGATGTGCTTGGTCGAATGAAACCTTTATCTAATAACTCCTAAAAAGCTTCTTTAACTCTAAATTTTCAATTTGAGCTATTTGATAAGGGGGTTTTGAAATTGAATTAGAATCCGGAACTAATTAAACCGTAAATTCAACTTCCTAGTTAGGTATTATACCAAGAAACTCATCAGAAAAAACATCAATATACTCATTTACCACTGGAACATCATGAATCTGAATAGTTCCTTTTTTTCAATAGTATGTTAAAGGTAACATTAATTTCCTTCTTTTACTAGTTTCTGAGATTCCTGATATGTTATCAAAATTAAGGGTTCATTATTATAAAAAAAATTAAATTATTTTTAAAATAAACCTCTTTAGCTCAGTAGTCAATCTTAACATCATAAATATAAAGACAATCTATACCCAAAATAACATCAAAATCTACTAAAGGAAAAACAATAAGGTTTGCAGGTAGATTCTTTCCACACAAAAGTATAGAAAGGTTCTTATAATTAATTTTTATCTCAATATTTTCTCTTGGTGTTTTTACCACAATTTAAAGATTCATACCTTGATATGGAATTACCAATATATAAGAAAATTTCTCAGAAATGAAAGAATGTGTAGATCATAAATCAAACAACACATTGACATAATCGGAATAAATAAATAGTGTACCTGATACTACATCATTTGATGTCCCAACAACTGCTGAAGTAGTGGAAAAGGATATCAACACCACTTTATGCTTGTATTTTATCTTCTTTCTATCATTTAAGTTCTTCTTTGGACACTCATTTTCATAATGACCCATTTCATTGGGCTTAAAACATTTTACTGACAGTAAATCAGATTTTTTCTTATCATTACCCTGATCATTTTCTGTGAAATTACAAGCCTTATTTACCATTTTACCTCATTGGAAGCACTTACTAGAATTCAAAAGGCATTCCCCAGTGTGATTATTACCATAATTTTTACAAATTGTAAAATTAAGTTTCTTACCATAAGTTTTATTTGATGAGTTCTTCCCTTTTATCATCCAGATTGACCTCTTATTCCATTTCTTTTCAAAGAACACCTAATAATCAAAAAACTCCATTTCCACCTTCTCCACACATCGAGAAAGTTTTTCAAATCATTTGAACTCACGAGAAGTGAAATCCTTTTAATACTTTGGTTGTAATCTTGAGTAAAAACTATTAATTTTACTATCAAGATCCCGTATGAAATTAGGATCATACCTTTCCAGTTGAGTGAATTTTTCTTCATAAGTAGCCACTGAGTCATCCTTCTACCTCAATTCCAAGACTTGCTTTCAAACCTATGCTGAACCGCCATAGGAAAATATTTCTCAAGAAACATACCTTGAAATTAAAACCAATAAAGAGAATGAATAACCTAAATATACCTGATAATTTTAACCGTAAACCACCACTGATTGGATTCACCTTCAAAAAGGTTAATAATGATACTGACCTCTTGATGTTTTAAACACTGCCTGAAATTGAAAATCATTTCCAGTGCTTTAATCCACACTTTATCTAGCATGGGGTCAGATTATCCTCTAAATGACGGGGGATGTTGCCTCATGAAATGATCCCCTACTAACATGTTCCTCTATGGTTGACCTGACTGATCTCAGGCACGGATACCACCACCATTTATAGCCAGATCCAACTGTTCCATCGCTGCAAAAAATTGTTCATTTTTTATTCTGACCATCTTAGGTTGCAGATTTGAAAGGTTGTTTTCCTCTTGATGTTGTCCCATTATATCTTCCATGTTTCCTTGTCGAAAAACCATTCTAAACATAGAAATATCATAGGCAATACAACATGGTAATCTGTAAATGCTATATCATTTCAATATTACCATAAATTAATTTATGGATATTAATTTCACAATATCCTTACTCTTAAAGTTGCCAAACCATCCATTAATACCAACTATATGTCCGAAGCCTCAAAAATTACATAATATTGAGTTAATTTAAGAATTCATATTGAGGATCTTTTCAAGTTTAGATTTTTATAGAATTAGGCCATAACTATTACATTATATCTAAAAAATCACATAGACACTTCTACTCTATCTAATTTTTTCAACTATAATAAAACTCCTTAAATAAAAAAAATTATTTTCTTGATATAAATATTGTTGAATACCTCATTTCTCTTTCCCTTCCATGTACCCTATGAAAAAATTTCAAAAATTTGGGATGAGCATAAAAAGCTTAGCAAGGGTTATAAAATAAAGAAAGAAAACATTAGCCCATAATTCATAGAAATAAATGAACTCATAATTATCAATAATAAAACATAACATCGTTAACATACCTCATGAAATCATAATATTTAATAATAAAAAATAGAAATAAAAATCATAAAGGTAACATGTGGCATCCATATCATACTTACATTATATCTTTCATTGTTATGTATAGAGTTACATTTGGAATACCCATCATGGTATATTATCTAAATCTATTAGGAGAAACATTAATGATTAACTCCAACATGTTACCCAGTGGATTGGAGAACTATCTCAGGCTAACCCACCATAGGTTTATCATGGAACAACCCATATACATAAAAAATTCCCAAAAACCATAACATAATCATAACACATAAAACTAGCATAAAAGACATATAACATGTCCACATTGAAATCAAAATATATTATTTCAACATATTGAAATAAACAATCCATTATCAAAACCATTTTCAATACCAAAATACATAAAAAGAGTATATGGATTTTATTTTCCTTTTATAAACATTACGACTTGTTAAGGAAGAAAAATATGAAATAATGCTCACGATGGCAGAAAGGTCATTATCGTCACGTATGTTAAAAATAAACATTACTTTTTCATTTAGTAAAAAAAAATTTAGAAAAAAATATTACATTTTAAAACCATTCAATTAAATTAATAGGAAACATGTTATAATTATACATCATATAAAAGAAGGTCATGCATAAACCAGAATATGCCTCAATGAATGGAAATTGAGACGAAGTCCCTTATAAGATCATTTTGTAATAAAAATTGATTAGTTACGTGTATTCAGTACAAATACACATAAGTCAAGAATAAATACAAGATAATCTATCAAAATTAATTTCTCACATAATCATAGAATAAAAAAATCAAGCAGTAGAAGATCAACCCAATGAATGGAAATTGGGTTAAGAAGTTCCCTTACCTTGGGTCCAACTTGTCTTGTTTATTATTTATCTCCATAACTAATACAATTAAGTTAATTTATAATTTATTAATAAATTTTTTAAAGTTTATTATTCTTTTTATATCACTTATTATCTTTTTATAACAATCATATAATTATTCAAGTTCATATCAGTTGTTTTGACGATGTTCGGTACTTGAGTAAAAAAATAAACTTGTTATAATTACCAATTGTCCTTGTAGTAAAAATTAAATTATCTCAAAAATGATATTCATGATTTAAATATCATATATATTCATTATATATGTATTTATATCCAGTATATATGTATTTATAATAGTCCATAACATTTGGTAACATGAAATAAAAAGCACCGTTCATGGAGACGATAAGTCGTACGTACGCATGAACGCTAATTTCATTTCTTTTTCATATTTTGAGAAATGAAAAATAAATGATACATAGATATATTAAAATTAAAGTATAGTATATATGTTATATATGTTACATAATTTCATTAATTCCATCCTTTATACGTTCTATGTATATAATGAATGAGTCATATCACATTAAGGGGGGGGGGGGTAGTCCGCACTTCCTCAAATGAAATTATTGTATTTATGCATAATGGATAGAATAAATGTATGATAAAAATTAAAAACAAAGAATAATAGAGAAAATATAAATATCATATATATCATATATAAATACATTACTATCATAATGTCCACCATGAGAGGTGGTAGGGGAAAATTGAACAATCATCGTTTCGTGAGACATTAGTTCACCGTACACAGATATAGTATGTTCGTATCAATTAGATAGAGGTATGTGTAAGTGAAGTTACAATACTTATCATAACAAAATTATAGTATATTGGGGATACTATTTTTGTAATTTAATAAAATAACAAGAATAAAATAGGGAGTAAATAAGTAAAATAATGGAAAAGAACTTTAGAGAAGACACTACATCTTAAAATGTGTAACTCCCTTTGATTTGATTTAAAGGCTATCATGAATTGAATTTTTCCCAAGTTAAGGCTTCTTGGAGTAATATAGTGATGTTTTTTTCTTATTTGGGTAGATTTAATATTATCCAAGGGGCTTGAGAGGTGTCTTTAACTAGGTAGGGGCGTATTCCCTTTTATAAGAGGGATGGAGGCACTTTAAGAATGTTTTGAAGTATTATTTTATTATAAAATGATTTTATTTTTTAAATGGTCCCAAAATCATTTATTTAAAATATAAGATGATTTTGGGTCTAAAAATAATAAACCAATAGTTTTTAGACAATTCTAGGTCATAAATTTAACCTTATCTTTTAGCTTTAACCCTTAGTTAATTAATTTAACTCCTACCATGTCTTCTTAAATATTCATACTATATGGTTAATATAGTTACTATATAATTAAAATAGAACCTAAAAGGGTTCATTAGTGACATTTTCAACATTATATAAGTCATTTTGGTGAATAGTATATTTTGAGGACTATTATATCATTTAATAAAATAATATTTGTTTTAAAAACACATTTAGGTCAATTTTTATAATATTCATATAATGACTTTTTAAAAATCCATAAAAAGTTGATTATCTCAAAAAAATATTAATTCAAAGAAAACAAGTCATAATCATTCAAAAATAATTTTAATGGATTAAAGAGTTTCAAAATAAATTTATTTGTTTATTTATAATCTCATTTATTTAAATTATTCATTAATAAGGTAATCACTACATCATCATTGTGTCATAAATATATTTTTTTGATGTCTAAAAATTATAAATAAAATAAAATGATTTTGGAACTCTTTTTATCTTTATAATTAATATTTATAGTCAATTATTTATCTTATATAATCCCATATAAAAATTATTTAGGTAAAAAAGACATGTTTATGTTATATTTTTCTTTACTTTAAATTAACTCTTATATAATGTCATTTTCAAATAAAAATGGCTACATGGGGTCCCAAAATAGACCCAATGATTCCCATGGTCGGAAATATCTCATAAAATTGTATTAGGACATGTCTTAGGTTAGTTTAATAATATTATAATATTATTTTTTACCCTTATTTACCAGATTTACCCTTTAACCATTGTAAATAAAATAATCACTAATGTTACTATTATTATTGTTTTAAAAAGGTACCTATTTAAAAAATATAGAACTCCAGATTCCAAATATTGAATAAATTTTTCCAAATTCAAAATATATAAGTTTCAGCAATTAATTTAAAATTAATTCCCGTTGTCAATACCAAAAATGCGTGTTTTTAAAAAGTTAAAACTACCAAAAGATTGACATGTGTTTATGTCCAATATCAAAGTGAGATTACATGAAATGAAGAATATTGGTTTAAATTATACAAATATAGTCCAATTACACTTCAAAATCATTTAATTTTATAATCTAACTATATAAATAAATTTGACGAAAAGGCAGTTTTGACATAAAATGCAGTATTTTTCACTATTCCTTAAAAAATGAACTTTATCAGAAAATTACCAAAAATTTATCCAATGTAATTTTTTGTCATAATTATATATAATAATTTTATTTTGTTAAATAAAACATATAAAAGTTATAAAAATAACATTCAAAAAGGTTGATCCACCAAAAGGCAATAAAACAACCTTTTAAAAATATTAGAGTATTTCATGCTTAAAATCAGATTCATTCTTATTTTAAGCCTATAGAATTTATCAGTTAAATGTAAATAAATTTAAAAAACATGTATAAGAATATATTAGTTAGTTCTATTCATTCTTGACAATAAAACAACTATGCGTTAACTACCAGTTAAAATAATAATAATATTATATTCTTTTTCGGTATAACTCAAAGTTGTGTGCAACGTAAAATTTCAGAGAAATCCGTTGTGGTGTGTTGAGTATGCTATTGAAGAAATCATCCCCCTTTATTGTAAAAATAATATCTTATTCTTAAATATAAATAGAAATGAAAATGTATTATTTTATAAATACCTGGGTTTTTACAATATGTATAATGGATTATACCAAAAAAAGATTTGTTAAATGGTTTTAATGAATTTTTTGGATAATTATTTGAATATATATTAGTTGGAAAACTATTTTGGTGTAAATATTATTTTCTTTGAAATAATTTTTTAAAAAATTTTAATGTGTTTTAAATTAATTGTATTATATAAATGTGCTAAAATGTTCTATCCTAGTGGCGAGAGTATGAAATTCATTTGGGGAAAGCCTAATGAGTTACATTACTCACCCATTCATAGGAACATTGGTGAATTTAAAATATTATTTATTTATACATAGGTAAAGGATAATTATATCATTTCATTAGAAATTAATCATGATACATGTTCAAGTATTGTGGAGTATGATCTTGGATCATGTTGGGAGATGTGGTGTTTTTAATTGGAGTCTTTGAGTTTTTTTGGTTTTGTCATCTGATTAGTTCTAAAATATTGTCCATGGTATCTACATTAGTATTCTGATATTGGTGCTTTGGTTGTAGTTTTTTTATTTTCAGTTTGGTATTACATTTATTTGTATTATTTTGTGTTCATTCATCATATAATAGTTTTCTGGTTTGGTTTATATATTTTTGGATGTTTTATAATTCAAAAGAGAAAATAATCCCCCAATAGTATGGAAGATAATGGGATTTATTGCTAGATTTGGGAATATTGGGGATGTATCCTAAGGCTATGTATAATTCTTTCTCTTCTCAAGATAATAAGGAGGGGTGATACGTTAAAAGTCCAATCAGTTTGTTTGATCCTTGGGTATCAGTTGTGTTAGTCTTGGAGTTTAAAATTCATTATTGTTTAGTCCTTGAGATAGGATGGTATCAAGGTGGTATGATTGTTAGAACTTGTGATGTAGATCATAAAAATGGTTTAGAAAACCTATTTATGCTATAAATTAGATTAATAGGGAGTTGGGTGGGTATGTGTTTTTGAGACACTTTTAGGAGTAGAAATCTCATTGACGTGGATTTTTTCAAATGATAAGTTCATCAAATGAATTGATAAAAATGATTTCCCACTATGATTGAATATTTATTTTTAAGTAATTGATTCTAATTTTGGTGAAAAATGTTTATTTTTGAAATGTATTGAATGATTTTTCAAATGTAAAATATTGAAAATGACATGGTAGTGATATTTTGAAAATGTTTTTATGTTCAAAATAACATTATTATTTTCAAAAATGGTTTTAAAACAAAAAGTATGGAGATTTGGGGAGGCTTTTTCGTGATCGTTCGGACATTATAAATTTTAAAATTTTAATCATTTAGTTTCTAGAGAGTGAGACATAAGAAATATATTTTTTTATAGAAAAGGCACTTGCTATGTGTCGTTTAAATAAATCAGAGGAGACTACGAAGAATGTGGTTGTACCTAAGCCATAGGTGAAACAATAGATAGTTTAAATTATTTTCGATGATGTTTAGGCCATGGATAGAGGGAACCAATGGGATTAACCAAGGAAGTTGGACCATTTTGTTATGTTCTAGAAGAGAAATCTACTCATCTTTGGGGGTGATTCTGAACTAGAGAAGGAAAAGGCATGGATGAATACTATGAACAAAATCCTCAATTTCCAGGGAACACTAGTAGAGTATAATTTCATGTTGGGATCATATATGATGGAGGATCTTGCATGTCAGTGGTGAGATTTAACAGTTTAGGCTAAATAAGACTAAATCACTTCATGAGAGTATTTTGAGGAATTATTCAACAAAAAATTATATACTCACACATTAATAATTGAAATAAAGATATATATTTTTTCAATTGGAAGTAGGATAATCACTTCATGACAATGTATATGGATAAATTTATGAATTTAGTCCACTTTTCCCCAAACTTGCTAGAATTGAATCATTTAAGTCATATATTTTTGAATCAGGGCTGAGGTAAGAGATTAGATCAAATATTTTCATTCATTGTTTAATGGATTATACAGATATGGTTAATAGAGAGATAGTGGAAGAATGTGACATCTTAGGATAAATGGATAGTGTATGCATGTTTTTACCTATAGGAAACTATGGGAACTCTAATGATGGGAACAAGAATAAAAGGACACATATGTCTAAGGTAGTGGAATGACTCGGAACCAAATGTATGGATTGGGGAATATTCCTCCAAAACTAAAGAACAAGCTTGGATGTTTTCAATGGGGTTTGTTTGACCACCTGAACCAGGATTTTATGAAACCACCTAGAGAATTCCAGAATTGAAACCACATGGGACATATTCAATGAAATTATCATAGTGCTCCATGGTCATGTTTTTAGGACACATATCATGTTTCACTAACGTCATATTATTTGATGGGCTGAGGGATGAAAAATACCTCTAATTAAAAGAACCAAGATAGCTACGGTAGTTCTAGGAAAAACATGACTGCTCTTGTAGTGCAATTTGAACAGGTCAATAAAGAACAAAGTGCAGCGAGTAAGCGGTTATATATATCTGAGCATGTAATTGTGGATGATCAATCTTGACCATCGATGGATCCATTATGAATGCTTCGTTTGATACATGTGGATCAATTTTTCTATTTCTTCTCGTGTTATTGATTTTGTAATTTCTTATGATAAGATGATGCATTCTATTTTGAAACTTCAAACCTGTCTTGGTAAATGAAAATGTGGAGACATTATGTGAAAATCATGTCCAATAATTGATGATGGAGCTGATTTGATATGATATTTATCTTTACTTATGAATGATGTCTATTTTATAGTCCTGAGTATTGATTGGTTGAAAATTTTCAAGCTCACATCGATTGTTATACAATAAAGCTTAGTTTTACGACAGGTGATGGAATCAAGCCTCTTTTTAGAGGAGACCAAAATATAAAGGAACATTACATCACAAAAGGAAAAGGGAAGCACCACCTTTTATCAGTGCTAAGAAAAAAGCACTAATAAAGGAACCTTGTATCCGCGGTAAAATTATAGCACTAATAAAGGGTTGCTTTATTAGTGCTTTTCTAGCACTGATAAAGAATCCCTCTGTCAGCACAATAAAAGCGCTGATAAAGCGTCCCTATATCAACACTAAAATTTTAGTGCTTATAAAGGGTACCCTTTATCAGCCCTTTTTTAGCCCTGATAGAGGGACTCTATATCAGCGCTAAAAAAGCGCTGATAAGGCCTCCCTTTATCAGCGCTTTTTTAGTGCTGATAATACTGTAGTCCCATATTTTATAAAATAGGGCACACAGTATCCTCTTTTTATCGCACCCTCAATCTCTCACAGTACTTTACCCCTATAAAAAATCCCACCAATCTTCTCATTGTCAGACCTCCGCCGCTATCCCTACTCCTTATCCTCCCCCTCGAACCCCTTCTGTAGATCCTCCTCTCCACGAACCCTACTTCTACTCCTCTCCACTCAACCCTACTCCCCGTGAACCCTACTAATTCATTTATAAATGGTTGGAGGCTCCTCTCGTGTACCTCTTAGTTTGGTGGTCATGCCTTCCCCTCCAGATGTAGCGTAGAAGGCTCTTTAAAATCTAAGGTGAATTTATTTTTTCTTCTTCTTGATTATCTTCTAGAAATTTTTTCTTAAGAAGGATGTGACACAAATGCTGATTCGGTTTTTGTGTTTTTTTGTTATGTATTTAATGGTCAATGGTCATACATAGGCCTTTTATATTACCCTCATGTGTTAAGTCATGTTTTATTTGAGTATTCTTCTCATTATTATGAAATATTTGTTAAATCATTAGTTGAGGTTGGGGATATGAAATTTCTCCTTCATTATTATGTGTTAATTATGGAATTATCATGTTATTTTGTTTCCATTGGATGGATAGTACTGATTAACCTAAATAAAATAATAAATTACACTAAAGGAAATTAAAGTGAATAGGTAGTTTTGCATGTGATTGAGGAAGTTCCATAATATTTCTTATATATTTATAGATTTATTGGTGTTATTGCTGAGTGATTTATTCTTGATGATGTGAAAAAAATTTCTTACTAATAATAATATGTTATAATCAACTTTCATAATTTTCTAGTAACTTATGGTAGTTAATGAATTTGTTTTATGGAAATCTGTAATTAAAGTGTTATATTTAAACTATAAATTCTACATTAATATAAAAGAATGTTTAAGGGAAAGTTTTTAGTGTGAATTTCTTATATGTTTTTCATTTCACGCAACTATGTATGGGTTATTTATCAATATGAATATAAGGGTGATGGTTGAATGATGTGGTTGGGATCATGTGGTGTGGTAATTAATACAATAGTGGTGGATGAATTATTGTGTGGTTATGATAACAATGATATGACTATTTAGGTAGAAAATAAGTGGTTTTATGGATATTAGAATGTGATTAGTGGTATTTTATGTCATGAAAATTTAGTTGTTACTGGGTGGAGTTATAGTTTCCTTTTGGCATGAAATATGGTTGGAATAAATGAAAATAGTAATGGGTGATGGGTTGGAAATGATAAATGATGGTTTGTTAAATGATTAATTATAATTATTTGAATAATTATTTTTAATAAATGGTTAAAGATAGAATAAATGTTATCAATGATTAATGAATAGATTATAGTGGGTAGTGATTTAATGATTGGTTTTACATTAAATGGTTAACAATTGATGTGTATATGGTAATAAATATCCATGAAATTATAATGCTAAATGAAATGAGAATTTGCTAATGTTGATATGGATTCTTATGTAATTTGTTGGGGATTGTCTGAGAAATTATAATGGAAGTGGTTATTAAAGGGTGGTAGTAACAAGGCAATCGTTGACGTTGGTGTTTAAAGTGTTTGTTTAGTCTAAACCCTTAGGAAATATTTATGCGTAACTATATACATATTATATTTTCTTATTATTTCTTACACACCACCACTTGAGTCCAGTAACCCGATTGAAATCCATATGGGTACTTTGGTTCTGAGTGTATTTCTCAATATCTAGGTTATAGAGGGAACACATATAGAACCACTCCCTCTTCCCTTCTCCCCCTTCACACATAGTATTAGTTATAATGTCTCACATTGGGTGTATATATATGACCTATAATGATTTTAGGTTTTTATGTATATATATTATTATTGACATGATTATGTGTATTTGGTGTTGATTCATAGTGGGGGTTGTGCATTGTAGGAGGAGTGTATGATGTTTATGCCCTTAATGTTCACAATTTCATACAGTGACGAGGATGTGGTGTGTGGTTGTGATTTGGATATTGTTTTTATGAGTTCGTGACATGTGTATGTGTGGATATATGGTTATGAGATTATATAGAAGGGGTTGAAGCATAAGAAATATTCCATTAGAGTGTGAGATTGACCAGATTAGTGGTGAAGTGGATATGGGGTAATTTATTAATACATATTATTTTGATATTATGTTACTATACTTGAATGTGATATTGGGTGAGTGATCCTTGATGAGTTTGGGTGATATATGACCATATATTGGTGTGTATTAGTTCTGTTATTTATTCACTAAGGAATTAATATATTTCATACAAATTTTCATGGGAGGTTTTGGGAAGGATCCTATTGAGTATAATTATATTCTCACCCATATTTATATAATTATTTTTATATGTTTTTGATGATGGATTTGGTGACCAAGATGAAAATTACTATCTTGAGGCTATGAGTTACTTCTAGAGCCACTAGCGTAGGATTTGTTTTTGATATTTTATTTCAGATAACTTTTTTATGTATGAAGTTCCCATGAATTATAGATTGGGTTTTATTTTATATTATATATAGTTTATTGGTGTTTTATCTATGTTCTTGGGATTTACGAGGAAAACACCTCCCATTTCTATATTTTATACCCTAAATTATAGTCGATAACCTATGTACTATTAGAGGTAGGATTCATGAATTACACTTATTTTTATTGCCATTTTTGGAGCGGTTCCTAGTGGCGGTGAGTTAGGATAATGTAGTATCAGAGCTTTAGTTGAGAGTTAAGATGGAGTGTGGAATTAGACACTCATGATGATTGAATGGGATGATAGGTCAATAATATTTGTTAAAATTTTCATATGGAATAACATGGGAGACCATCTATGACACAAGTGATTATCCCCCCTATGATTTAAAGTAACTTGAGCTTACTAAAAATATTAGGCATGATGATATTGAATGTAGGGCAGAGACCTAGGAGTGGTAGATGTATCATTCCTGATTATTCTAGTATTTTTAAGTCTTATTTTGTGTATTTGAACCATAAATAGTAATATTTGAGATTCAAATAGGATGGAGATGAATAATGATTGGATGGATGCTAATCATTTGAAAATAGAGTATGAGAATAGCGTGAAAGAGTTCATCATGTTTTCAAAGGATCACGCAAAGGATCCTTCTCAAATCCTCTGTATGTGTTTACATTGTTGTCATTCTAGAATAATTACTCCAGAGGAGTTGGAAGAACATTTGATTTGTCACGGAATAGATCAGAGTTATAAATTTTGGAATAAACACGGAGAAAAAGAGAATGTAGTTAGTAGCTGGGATAAAACTGCATTTTATGGATCATCAAATATAAATTAAAATATGGATAATTAAGAAGACCGTATGGAGGATGTGAATACAGATGTCAATAAAGATGAAGATCATATTGTGGAAATGAAAAGGACAATTGAAGATGAACTCTGTTATTACCCAAAATTGTTTGAGAAGTTAAAGAGTTGTGAAAAGACGCCATTGTATTCTAGTTGCACTAAATATATAGCATTTTCAGCTGTACTGAAGTTGTATAAATTGAAATCAGGCAACAGATGGAGTGATGTCAGTTTTACGGAATTAAATTCTCTCTTGGATGACCTGCTCCTAGAAGAAAATGGGCACCCAAGACGGACATATGAATCTAAACGAATGCTATGCTCAATGGGTATGATTTCTGAAAGAATACATGCCTACCCGAAAGACATTATATTGTTTCCAATGAGAAAAAATCACTTACAGAATGCACAATGTTTGGTGCTTCTTGATATATGAAATATGAATCCAGTCCTACGAAAGTTTTATGGTACTTTCCAATCATTCCAAGGTTTATGAGTCTATATGGAAGTGAAAAAACTGCAAGAGAATTGTCATGGCATGCAGATAAAAGAAATAAATATGAGAAATTATGTCATTCGGATGACTCTTCTCAATGAAAGAAAATTAATCATGAGTATCCTGAATTTGGAAAAGAGCCGAGAAACCTTCTTCTTGAGTTATCTATCGATGGAGTGAATTCTTTTAGTTTTCAAACCAGCACTCACAGTGCATGGCCTGTTATGTTGGTAAATTATAACTTTCCACCCTGGTTATTCATGAAGCAGAAATTCATCATGTTATCTATTCTTATATCTAGAAAAAACAACCAGGTAATGATATTGATGTTTATTTGGATCTTTTGATCAAGGATTTGAAGTTATTATGGGATTCATGAGTAATGTTGCATGATGCTTATAAAAGTGAATACTTCACATTGAGAGTGATGTTTTATGGGACGATAAATGATTTCCCTACTAATGGAAATTTTTTAGGCTATAGAATTTAAGGAACTCAAGGGTGGACCATGTGCAAAGAAGATACAAAATAAATTAGGTTGAAACATTCATCGAAATCAATATTTCTCAGAAATTAAAGATTTCTACTTCGTAGACATAAGTATAGATCTTGGATGAAATCATTCAATGGAAGTTCAGAACAACGCACAACACCGTCTCTACTAACAGGTGATCAGATGCTTGAGAAAGTAAAAGATGTGATCAATATTTTTGGTAAAACATTTTCTAAAAACCTTATGAAAATCGGTTGGAAAAAGAGATCAGTTTGTTTTGAATTACTATACTGAATTTTTTGTACATCATACATTTTCTTGATGTGATGCATGTGGAAAAAATGTATGTGATAGTGTTATAGAAACGTTACTAAATGCCTCTGAAAAAACAAAGGATGGAATTAAGGCAAGGTTGGACATGGTTGACATGGAAATACGAGAAGAGTTTGCTCCCGTGAAGGGTGAAAATAAAATGTTTCTTCCTCCAGCTACGTAAAACACTTTATAGGGAGGAGAGATATCAGTTTTGAAACTTCTTCAATGATGTAAAGGTTCTAGAGGGGTATTCATAAAATATCAAGAACATTGTGTCAATGAAGTATTTGAAGTTAATTGTTTCGAAATCACATGACTTCCATGTTTTGATAAATGATTTAATTCCTATAGCTTTACATTGCATTTTTTCCATGAATTTTAATCATACGTTAAGAAAATATTGTTTCTTTTTCAAAGCTATATGTAGAAAAGTTTTATACCCATCAAAATTTATATCTATGGAAAAATAAATTGTCATCATATTATGTGAATTAGAAATTTTCTTCCCACCAACATTCTTTGATATTATGGTTCATTTGATGATTCACTTATTGAGAGAGATTCGACTTTTTTTACCTGCGCACTATAGATGGATGTACCCCATTGAACAGTATATGAAGATTTTGAAAGGGTATGTCAAAAATCGAAGTCAGTCATATGGTTGTATAGTGGAGCGATATATTGTTGAGGAATCTATTGAATTTTGTACCGAATACCTATCTGATGTGGAAAGAATTGGTATCCCTAAATCTCATCAAACTGGATGCATTGAGGGTGAGGAAATTTCTGGAAGAGTTGTTGTGACAATCAATATTACAGATCAGTAGCAGGACCACCATTATGTTTTGCATAACAGTTGGGAGTTTTCTCTATATATTGAAACTCAAAAATAAATTCTTAGGCAGTTGAATCCATCAAGGGCTAAAAAATGGATATCAAATACACATAATCACGAGTTTTTAGGATGGTTTTAGGACCATATTTTTAAGTAGTTAGATGAAAATCAGAATTCAATTTCAGAACGACTTCGATTGCTAGCCGCCGAATCAAGTGTGTATGTATTATCTTACAATGTTTATGTAATTAATGGTTATATATTCTATACAGATGAAAACGAGGAATATAGTACCATGAAAAATAGTGGAGTTACACTTGTGGCTGATGTGATGCATGTTTCTGGTAGTAAGGAAAGAAATCAAATTTATTCAAATATGTCATACTTTTGAATTATCAAAAAAATATGGGAGTTGGATTATACCACATTCCAATTTACGATTTCTTATTGCAAATGGGTTGATTACAATAGTGGTGTCATAATAGATGAATGAGGATTTGAGGAAGTTGATTTTAGTATAGAAGGGTAAAAATATGAACAGTTAATAATTTCATCACAAGTGGTGCATGTTTTTTATGTTCTAGATCCTGAAAACCGAAAGTGGTCGATTGTTCTGTTATCATACAAACTAATGAAGGGTCTGATGAAAATTTAGTTGAGGATGATCCTTTTAGTGGTACATCACAATCATTTCACAGCAATCCCAATATAGATGATGTTTTTTATGTTATAGGAGACCACAATGAATGGATTTGGATAATTGATAGAGGTGTCAGATCCCTTTAGCCTTTGAAAAAAAAGAGAGTTCAATAAATAGGTTATTTTTTTTGTAATATAGATATTATTATCTCATGTTATTATCTTATCATTAATGAATTTATGTAATATAAATTAACTGTTTAAGCACATTTGTAGATAATGACTTCTGCACGTTCTGGTGCTCCTATCCTCGAGGCTGAACAAGTCTCTCAAGCTATTGTTGCTACTGCTACTGTTGCTTCTACTGCAGCTACTCAAAGTGTAGAGCAACAAAAAGTTTATGAACATGTTGCTGATCTTAGTGTTGAGGTCCCAAAACCATCAACACATGCTATTTCTACCATTCCGGATGAACATATAGATGATATTGATATCGATGAAATGGTCATAGATGAGGAGCCGACGTCGCAGAAAACACAGTTGTGTCGTAGTTTTACGGTGTTAGCCAAAGTTCTTAAGATGAAAAACAAAGGCATCAAATTTGATGTCAGATAAAATGCACGAGGCCAACATGTGAATCCCAACAAGGCTATGTTTAGTAGTTACATTAGAATTTTCACTTGGAAACACATACCAATTGACATCAATTCATGGAACCTTGTTGTGTCTGGGTTGAAGGCTGTGATCTGGGAAGAAATTACAGTAACATTATGATATTATTTCTTTAATTTACTAGCAAATTAAAAAAATGAAACAATGTCTTACTCTTATCAATCTCTTACAGTGTATATTTATAGTAGATAATTTACACAAGAATAATGTATTAAGGCTGGAAGGAAGGATTCATCGAGATTTTCAAACTATTTTAACAAAATGACACCTGAAATATTCCAAAGGTAAAATAAACCCACACCCACCCCTTGTCTATGCTCACCTAGTATCCCAAGAAGCACGGGATGCATTTATTGGCCGCCGTGGTGATGAGAAGTTTCCGGTACATTGTGGGTGATAATATGTTGTTTGAGGATACATGTATTCATCACTTTTATTGTCAATATTTCATTTATGAAACAAAAACGTAGTACTGAAAATAAGTAATGTGCATCAAAACCAACATACCCCTATTGTAAAGCAATGATGGGGTATGCTTCACTAGAAAAGAAAATAGTACGTATTTTAAATTTATAGTAATATTTTTAGGTTCCAAGAAATAAAATCATAATTATCTTTCTATATTTATATGTAGATTGATGAGTCTAAAACCAAAGACACTTGCATCCCACGTCATGTGCTATGGAAGGAGGAACATGTGAATAAGGAAAGGAAGCTAGTAGATGAAATCACACAAAAAGTGTCGAAAATATGTGTAAGTATGAAAAAATGATAAAATTATTTGTTTTAAATTTTTATTACATAAAAATAATTTGTTATTTCCCTATATCCGACAGTCACAGGAATCAGCTACTCCTATAGCGGATACAGACCTATTATCGACGACTTTGAAGTGGTCAGAACAATACAGTCATGTCAGAGGTGCGGGGTTTAGGGTGACACCTCGAGTATATTATGAGAAAAAAGAAACGGATGATAGAAACTCTAGAATAACAATTTCAATGTCAGGGAACGTTGCTAGAAATTTTTATGGGTGGGAATAAAGGAGAAGACACAACTTAGGAACAACCAGCGAGTGAAGATCCTGCCCCATGCCCTCCAGCTTGGAGGTAACCCATTCCCCACAAAGAGATGTCTTATCCATGGTAATCAATATTCTAATAATTGTTCCCATTAAATGTGAATCATAAAAATAATGATACATTTCCTCTACTAATATTCTACAGGGTGATAATGACTGTGATTTATATCTGTCAACACCCACCTATCACCTTGTAGCGAGGGCTATAGTGTTCAACATCCTAGAGGATAAGATACATAGTAGAACACTTCTGAAAGATCATATGAAAGTGACGATTACTATAGATCATCATCCAAATGAAGAGATACCTATTACACTTGATGATGATGATATTTATATGGTCAAAAAGGTTATTGGGACATCCATTGCATTGCCTTCACAACATGTAAGAGTAAATGGGAACAAAGAGGTATTTATTTCCTTTTTTTCATGATAAACCTTTAACAATTAATGAAAAAGGGTCTGAAATAATAAATGTTATTATAGACATGGAAAGGGAAGGGAGTGACAAGAAACGTTGTCTCAAAATCATTTAAAGGATCAACCAACCAATCCTAAAGAGCTACTGAAAGCAAAATAACACCACATGTCCTCTATCCAAATTTACTAGCATTTAAAACTCTTGTGGATACAAAGATAAGAGGTGGTAGTAGTAATATAGTGGTTTTCTAAAGGAATATATACATATAGGAAAGTAAATATTTCATTACTTCTGAAATTGTAAATGAGATCCTTGAAAACGGTTGGCTAGGTGTCACTATTGTAAATTTATATATGAGGTATGTTTTCATGAATTGATTTTCTAAAAGATGATATAATGTAAAAATTATAACTAAATGAATTTTATATTATTGACAGACGTATATATGAAAAACAGTTGAAGGAATTTTCCCATAAGGAAAAATTCAGACTCATTAGTCCTCATACCACATCAACACATCTTACGAAATTAGAGCCATTAAAAAAGGATGAAATAGTGAACGGCTTGCTAAAAACATTTGAAAATAAGAATAAAGATGACAGACTCTTCCTAATACAAACCATGCAGGGGTAAAACTATACGATTAAAGAATATCAATTATATTTTCACTTCTTTTATTACTTATTTTTTTTAGTAAACAATGGCTGTTAATTACGGTGAAGTTGGATACTCTAATGAATTATTTTCTGAATTCAATGCATGGATATCCAATAAACCGACCACACAAGATAGAGTTTGTGAATTTATAAGACCCCAAATCCTACGTTTTAGGTCTAAAAATCAATTAATATAATTTATATTATCTTTTATTGAGAATTATGTTATAATAGGGAAGTGTATCATTATCGTCTAAAAAAAGGAATGAGGATAGGGGCTAAGAAAAAGGAGGGGAGAAAGTTCTATGTCTGGAAAAATATGAGGGTATATATAATAAAATTTCCCTATCCAAACACAAATCAACACTAGTTACCTATTCTCCTAATGATCAAATTTATTGTAGTGTCCAAAACAAAAAAACAATAATGATTATAGTTATTATGTTTGTAAATTTATGAAAGAGATCATTTTTCATCAACAAACTAGTATCCCTAAAGAGGTATTTTCAAAAACAACTACTATTTCATTTAATTTATTTATTAATTAATTATTTATATATTTTGCAGTACTAATCTCACTGCCAAAAATCCTCATACTCACAAGACGATATAGATTTTTTTGGAAACGAGTGTGCCACATACCTGATGGAAGATTGTACACAAATAACATTAAGATCTGACTTGAAGACGTGTACAATTGGAAGCCATTTTTGAGAGGGGTTAAGGTGATCAAAAGATAAAACTTTATTGTATGTAAATGTTTGTAGGAAAATATTAATTGTTATTAAATAAAACATCCTTTCTCTAATGAGTCATTTTCCCATTTTAAAAGATGAACTGCACCGACAACATGCAAGAATGATGAACCACTTTTCATTGGTCCTTGGATAAGAAAAACCTATAAAATCACCAAAATACGTTCATATCTGACCAAACATATTTGAATTGTGTTGATATTTTAGAATTACGATCCATGGGTGTGTTGGTGATGTGTACGAGTCAACCCCACTTCAATCCGAGGCACAGGGTGGCCAGTATCACTCAAAGTGTCTCTCTTTTGTTTAAAATGGAAAAAATTTTAAGTTAAAACAACAACTGACCTATGAAAATACAACCAAACACATTCAAATTGTGTTTATCCTTTAAGATAATGGTCCATGGGTGCATTGATGACTTGTATGAGTCAATCCATCCTCAATCCGAGGCACGGTGTGGCCGGTATCACTCAAAGTGTCTCTCCTTTGTTTAAAATGGACAAAATTTTAAGTGAAAACAACAACTGACCTACAGAAACCTGACCAAACGCATTCTGATTGTGTTGATCCTTTAGAATAATGATCCATGTGTGAATTGGCGATGGGTATGAGTCAACCCCACCTCAATATGAGGAATAGTGTGACCGGTATCACTCAAAGGGTCTCTCTTTTGTTTAAAATAGACAAAATTTTAAGTGAAAAAACAAATCACATATGGAAATCCAACAAAATTCATTTTGATTATGTTTATACATTATGATAACTATCCATGGGTGTATTCATGATGTGCACGAGTCATCCCAGCTTCAATCCAAGGCACATTGTGGCAGGTATCACTCAACATGTCTCTCGTTTTTTTAAAATGGACATAATTTTAAGTGAAAACCACAACTGACGTACAAAAATCTGACCAAATGAATTCAGACTATTTTTATCCTTTAGGATAATGATACATGTGTCATTTTGGACATTTACAAGTCAACCCTACCTCAATCCAAGGCACGGTGTGGCTGGTATCACTCAAAGTATCTCTCTTTTGTTTAAAATGGACAAAATTTTAAGTGAAAACAACAACTAACCTACATAAATCTTACCAAATGGATTCTTATTGTGTTGATACTTTAATAGAATGATACATTGGTGCATTGGTGTCGTGTATGAGTCAACCCCGCCTCAATATGAGGCATAGTGTGACTGATATCACTCTAAGTGTCTCTCTTCTGATTAAAATGGACAGAATTTTAAGTGAAAACAATAACTGACATACAAAAATATGACTAAATGCATTCATATTGGGTTTATCTATTAGGGGAATTACTTATGGGTAATTTATGATATGTATGAGTCAACCATGCCTCAATCCGAGGCATGGTGTGGCCGGTATCACTCAAAGTGTCTCTCATTTGTTTAAAATGGACAAAATTTTAAGTGAAAACAACAACTGACGTACGGAAATCTGACCAAACGAATTTGGATTGTGTTGATCCTTTAATATAACAATTAATGGGTATATGGTGATGTTTATGAGTCAACCCTGCCTCAATATAAGGCATGTTGTGACTGGTATAACTCAAAGTGTATCTCTTATGTTTAAAATGGACAAAATTTTAATTGAAAACAACAACTGACAAATGGAAATATGACCAAATGCATTCATATTGTGTTTATCCTTTAGGATAATGATCCATTGGTCATTTTTGACGTGTAATTTTCATCCAAGCCTCAATCTGAATCACGGTGTGGCCGGTATCACTCAAAGTGTCTCTCTTTTGTTTAAAATGGAAAAAATTCCAAGTGAAAACAACAACTAACCTATGTAAATCCAACCAAATGCATTCAGATTGTGTTGATATTTTCTGAGGATGATCTGTGGGTGCATTGGTGACATTTATGAGTCAACCCCGTCTCAATCTGAGGCACGGTTTGACCGGTATCACTCAAAGTGTCCCTCTTTTGTTTAAAATGGATAGAATTTTAAGTGAAAACAACGACTGACGTATGGAAATCTGACCAAACGCATTTGGATTGTGGTGATCCATTAGGAGAAATATCAGTGGATAATTTTGTACATTTAAGAGTCAAACATGCATCAATCTAAGGCATAGGGTCGCCGGTATCACTCAAAGTGTCTCTCTTTTGTTTAAAATGATCAAAATTTTAAGTGAAAACAAGAACTGACCTACGGAAATCTGACCAAACGTATTCAAATTATGTTGATCCTTTAGGAGAACAATACATGGGTGCATTGGTTATGTTTATGAGTTAATACCTCCACAATCCAAGGCACGGCGTGACTGGTATCACTCAAAGTGTGTCCCTTTTGTTTAAAATGGACAGAATTTTTAGTGAAAACAACCACTGGCGTAGATAATTCTGACCAAACGCATTCAGATTGTGTTGATCTATTAGGAGAACTATCCACGGTTCATTTTTATATGAGTCAACACCCTTGGACACCAGCCCACTCCCTGGACACCCCCCATGGACACCCCCACCCCTGCAGACCCACCCCACCCCCCTTGGACAGCCCCACCAACCCCTGGACCACCCCACCACCCATGGACAACACCCCACCCCCTAGACACCCCCATGAACACCCCCAAACCCTAAAAGCCCCCCAACCCCCTAGACACCCCCATGGACACCCCCACCCTGGATAGCCCCCAGACCCCCCCGGACAAACCCACCCCTACTAGACACCACCCCATCACTTGGACACCTCCCCCACCTCCCCTAGACACCCCACCCCTTGGACACCAACCCACCCACCTCGGACAGCCTCACTAACCCCCTGAACTGCCCCCACCCACCTAGACACCACACCACCTCCTGGAAACCCCCACCCCTCTAGACACCCCCACAACCCGGAAATCCCCCCAACCCCCTAGACACCCCACCCTCTGGACACCCCCATGTAAACCCCCCTGGACAGCCCCCACCCCCTCTAGACACCCACCCCCCTGGACACCCCCACCACCCGAGACTGCCCCCACCCCCCTTGGATGGCCCCCAACCCCTTGGATGACCCCTCACCCCCTGGACGCCCCACCCCTCCTAGACACCACCCCACCACCTGGACACCTCCCCCACCCCCTGGACACCCCACCCCCATGGACAGCCACCCCCACCCCCTGGACACCACCCCACCCCCCTTGGACAACCCCCACCACCCCCCTGGACCACCCCAAACCCTCGGACACAACCACAGCCTCTGGACACCCCACCCCTCTAGACACCCCCACCCCCTTGAAAACCCTCCAACCCCTGGACACCCCACCCCATAGACACCCCCAAAGAAACCCCCCCCCCACACCTCAGACAGCCCTCGACCCCCCCCCCCCCCCTCCGGACACCCCCTAGACTGCCACCACCCCCCTGGATGGCACTCACACCCCTCTTAGACACCACCACACCACCTGAACACACCCACCCCCTAGACACCTCCACCCATGGACGACCACCCCATCCTCCTGAACACAACCCCACCCCCCTTGGACATCCCCCCAACGTCATGTACCAACCCCACCCCCTGTACACTCCCATACCTCCATACACCCCTACCCACCATGACCAGCCCCCCAAACCCCGGACCATCCCCCAACCCCTAAATTCTGAATTTAATTATTTATGTATTTAATTAACTTATGAATTATGTGTTAATGGTGTATTGGTATACATGCTGTATGGGTATAACTGGTGTAATTACCTTATGAAATATGTGTTAATTTTGTATGGGTATACTTGTTGGGATGAATAATTTTTTGGAGGTCTTGTTTGGGTGTGCTGCTACAGAATTTTATGTTACAACAGACATGGAATTTATCAGGGCTTTTTAGTGCTAATAAGGATATCCATTATCATCACTGAAAAGCGCTAATAAAAAACACATTTATCAGTACTTTTTTAGCGCCGATAAAGGATTCCTTTTTCAGCGCATTTTTACCGCTGATAAAGTATCTCTTTTTCAGTGCTTATTGAGAGATGATAAAGGGGACCCCCCACTTTATTAGAACTGTTAAAGCCCATTTTGACCACTGATAAAGCCCATTTTTGTAGTAGTGGGAGATTAAAGGGGATTATTGGAAAAATAATTTGGAACTATCTAATACCATTTGAAATCATTGAACTTGGAATTGTTGTAAGGGATTGAGAACAATATTTTATTAGTGGTTATTGGTAAGTGTACAGATGTTTTTCCCAATAAATTCTCAAGGTTTCCCTTCATAAGAGAAGTGAAGTTTATTATTGATCTCCTTAGAGGGACTATCCCTATATCACTTCTATCTTATATAATGAAACCAAAAAAACTATGGGAATTAAAATTATAGTTGGAATAGATGGAAAGAAAAGGGTTCATTTGGCCGACCACATCTCTGTGGGAAGCACCAGTGAAGCTGTTCAAAATAGAAAATGGAATGCTTTGGATGTGTGTGGATTATTATAAGCTGAAAAAACATACAATATAGAATACATATCCCCTTAAATGAATTTATGACATGTTAGATCAATATAGGGAAGCCTAGTGGTTCTCTAAATTTAACTTGCAATCAGGACATTGCCAATTTTGAGTTTTGAAGGAGGATATTCCAAAGAGAGCATTAAAAAGTAGATATAGCCATTAAAAATATGTTTTTATGCCTTTTTTACTTACTAATGAACCAAAAATATTTATGAAATTGATGAATCATATATTATAATTATATCTAGATTTTTTTGGTGGTGTTGGTGGACAAAATGTTGTTGTATTCAAGGATAAAGGCTGAGCATAACCAATAGATAGTGACAATGTTGGTTATCTTGCAAAATCATCCTTTGTATGAAAACTTATCAAAGTGTAATTTTTGGATACAAGATATATGTTTACTTTTCCATGTTATCTTTGGAAGATTTGTTTTTGTTGATCTAGAAAGATAGAGGACATTATCTCTTAGAAATGTCTAAAGAATCTCTTGGAGATATGTAGTTTCCTTGGATTGGAAGGGTATTACCAATTATTGGTTCATGAATTTTCATGACTATATTTAGATATGAAAGATATTTCAAGGAATAATGTTCCATAACAATGGAACAAGGAATGTCAGAGGCCTTTTCAAGAGCACATAGTTCTCCTTAAATTTGCACATATCTTGATTTAGTAGGAATCAAAACAAGGGTATGTGGTGTACTGTGATTATTCAGTATCTCAGTTGGGATATTCTCTCATGAAGGGATATCATTTTGTTTCTTATAACTCATCATAGTTACAGTTTCCTGAGAATACATACCCAATAAAATATTTAGAGATAGATATTGTAGTCTATGAATATAATAATTTATTCCATTGCATCTTTGGTGAGAAATTTATAGTGTTTACAGATTATAAAATCTTGAACCATATTTTTCTCTTAAAGAGATTTTTACCTAAAAAAAGGTGAATATAGTATCTACAAGTGTATGACATTTTATTTATGTATACACTGGGTAATGGAAATTCGGTGGAAGCAGAGTTATGGAGAAATTCATATGATAAGATGGAAAAAGAGGCTTCAAATCAGCGGATGTTAATGTTGATGATAGCGAACATGCACTTTGATTGTGAAGAAAGATGTATTGTTTTGGATTTATTTCCAGTTTCTTTTATTCTTTATTTTTTTGAAATATTTAAAGAGGCACAAACATATAATTCTAAAAGTGTTGTTATGATGTTTATTCTCAATAGTGGGGAGACCATTGAGGGATGGGAGATGGATGTGAGATTAATTCTATGGGTTATAAATTGAATGGTCATACCTATGTATTTTAAGGAACAAATTATTCATGCTTAAAACCATTCTATATGGACTATTTATCCATGAATATAGAATATTTATATGGTGTTGAAAGCACAGTTTTGGTGGGATGGCATGAAAAAGAATGTGGGTGAGTTTGTTTCAATTATCCTCAATTTTTAGTAGGTTAATATAGATCATTAGTCTCTAGTGAGTATGTTTCAGTCTTTATATATTCCTGTTTGGAAATGGGAGTAGATAGAGATGGATTTTTTACAAGTCTCCCAAGAACAATTTTGAAAAATGATTCCATATGGGTGATATTGGATCAACTCAAAAATTAATCCCATATAATCCCTATTCATGAATGTCATTTGGTGGGGGAATTTCCTAAAAACTATATTAAAGGAGTGGAAAAGAGGAATGAAACACCAATTTTGATAGTATCTATCTTATATCTTAGTTTTTTTCTTGAAATCCTTACACTAATCCCTTGGGACTTAGTTGAATATTAGTATGTTGTATCATCCACAGTTGGATGAGAAATCTAAAATAATGATACAAATGTTGTATGAAATGTTGTAGTATTTTTTAGTGGATTTTGGTGGGTCATGGGAGGAGCACTTACCTGTTGAGGATTCCTTGTATAAAAAAAGTTATTAGAACTTGATAAATATGATTCCTTTTGAAGAATTGTATGGGAATAATTTTAGTTCTCTACTTTTTTGGGTGGAAACATGTGAGACTTCACTGGTTTGACCATACCTTGTACAAGATAAAATGAAGAATATTCAGTTAATCTGGAAAAGGATAAAGGCAGTTTAGAGTTGTCCAAAATCTTATGTGGATCATCATTAATAGGCATTTTCATTTGATGTGAGTGATCATGTATTTTTGATTATATCTCTCAGGATTGGTAATTTTCACCAGTGACATAGGGGATGTTATCTCTTTGATACATAGTCCATTTTCAGATACTTGAATAGGTTGTTGAGGAAGAATATATGTTGTATTTTCCACCATGATTCAAAAGATATTCATAATGTGTTTCACATATATCAATTGAAAATGTATAAGCTTGATGGTGACCATGTGATTCTATGGGATCACATTATCCTAGAGCTAGATTTTTTGTTGGTATATATACTGGTAAAGATTTTGGTTATCCAAAATAATGTCTTCCATGGGAAAAACAACAGTCTAGGGTGGGTTTCATGTCAAAAAAATCATATTTAGGAAGAGACATGGGAATAGAAGAAAGAAATGGTCAAAAAAAAAGGCCCAAAATCATTCATGAAAATGGAGGGTTTTTACTTTTTATGGAGGGAAATTCTAATGTAAGAGAGAATGTAGCACCACAGTTTCATGTATGTATCCCTTTCTTGATTTATTTTAAGTATATACTATTTTTGGGTGATTTTTGGGATATTTCATAGGACCTTTTGAATGTTTTTTGGGATTTTTTTTGAAGGTTCATGGTTTGATCATGGTTAGTACAAACTATGAAACTCTTACAAATAACTGTGTAATGTGAGGTAGTGGGATCTGGATTGGCTCACGGTTTGGAACACGTTTTGTCTAAACCGTGAAACTACCTATTGGAAACCATTATTTTTTGTAACAAGGGATTATGTAGGTTTGGTTCATGGTTTGTCTAACCGTGCAAGTCAACCATGCGCGGTTCATCTTGAGGAAGAGGCATGTTCATGGTTAGTGCACAATTTTCCTAACTGTGTGAGCTAACCATGAACATTCTAATGTAGTATCTCAATGTTGTGGATCTAACTCGTTTTATCCCCTTAACCCCTCTTTTTTCCAATATTACTAACCTAAATCAGCTTTCAATCCTCCCAAAGGTTGTGAAGACTCTTCCATTTGATCTAGTGGTGATTCATTTAGAAATCGTATTGCATTGATGGATGTATTTCATGGTAAGTATTCTTTTTTGGTTGTTTTCTATAGATCACTTCATCATACCTCACCTGGATTCATAGATCAAATCTGTTAGGGACTGATATTTGTTATTTTATTCCAATAATAATGGGATTTCGTATATTTAATGATAGGTAATGAGATCTAAAGTGGGTTTTTGGTGATTTAACCAGGTTTTGTTGATTTTTTATTTTTATTCTTCATTTTAACCAATGTTTCGGAGGTAGGTGTCTTCACTCTCGACTCCTATTATTATAACATGAAATCTTAGTTTCAATTGTTTTAATTCTATAAAATTTATAGTGAATTTGATGTTAAATGCATTGTAGAAACTGACTTTATTTATGGTTAGTGGATTTGCGAAAATAAGTTTTTGTGTAATGTGCTTTTTAATGGATTTTAAAATAAATATTTTAAACTTTGAATTTTTTTTAATTCATGGAAATGGTCTAACGGTGATGTTCTTAATAATTTTTTTTAATTTAAATGGCTGATTTGGCATCAGTTTTTTTCATAGTTTTTTGTGTGTGTTCATGTGCATTTGAGATGGATAAGTGTGTGAAGTTCCCCCATAAAAAGTGGGATGGATAAGGGTATGAAATTTGTCTTGTCAAAATGGTTCACCATGTGATTGATTGGTGAAAGGATGATTCAGAACTCACCAGTATAGGGAGGTACATGGATGAATTCATGGTTTTATATGTTCATATGTGGAATACATTTTAAACAAAGGGAGTTGATAAATAGTTTGAAATAGTAGTTTGGTTGCTTTCTTGAAATAGTATTGGTTGGAAAACTATTTTTGTATGAAACTACTTGGATTTTATATGAACTGTTAAATTTTTTTAATGTGATTTATATAAATTGTTTTATATAAATATGATAATGTGTTATATCCAAGTGGAGTGAGTAAGGAAGTCATTTGGTTAAAACCCACCCGGTTTCATTACTCCCCCTTTCCTTGCAAACTTTGGTGTGTTGGAAGATATTGTTTATCGAGAAACTCTTAAATGAATATAATCTCCTTTATTTAGTGATTAATCATGATACATGTGCATGGATTATGGATTAGGATGATGGAGAATGTTGGGAGATAATGAGTTATCTCTCAGAGTTATTTTTTTCTGTTTTCTCCCTCTTGGTACTACGATACTGTTCTTGGATTGCGCATTCAAATTATTATATTTTTTCTTTGGTTGTAGTTTGGTTTTTTTAGTTTGGTATTACATTGAGTTTTATTTAATTTTTTTCATCCATCATGTAGTATTTTTCTAGTTGTGTTTATCTTGGTTGGATGTTTTTTAAAATTAATGGGTAAATCATCCCCAATGGTATAGAAGCCCTTATAATTTATTACTAGCCTTTTGCATCTTGTAGATATCTCTTAAGGTAATGTAGCAATTATACCTTGTCTCAAGCCAATGAGTAAGGTAAGGATTTTACATAAAATTCATTTTGATTCATCATATCTAATATATGTATGCGCTATAAAAATCTATCATAAATGTCATAACAAACAATTGAATAAGAATTCATGTGGTTTTAGGATACACTTTTCCAATAATATAGGGTATTGTTTATTTATTTATTGATATAAAAATTATATATAGTGAATATTAACCATTACCCTTATGAGGGTAATACCTATGTTTCCTAAATTAATGTCATAGTCCCCCTCTTATTGATCGTATCGAGGAACATCTAGTGGTTGAGGGACAATTCTTCATATTTTTTGTGTAAGGGGAGATGGGTATTCAGGTTTTCCTTATTCCTATAGAAGTTTTAATTTGATATATTATAGAATATGTTGAGGTCCAAATAAAGTCATATCTTAATGGGAAATTGGGTTTCCTTGTTCCTCCTGAAAAAAATTCCTATAACGACTAAATTGGAATATGACTCGACAAAGTATTTGAAAGCAAGGAGGCCTCATAAATGGTTGGCTACTCGAAATTCAATAACTTATAAAATTACATGGAAGCACATTAGATAGATTCTTCTTATTCTTTTGAAAATCATTATTCATCCACCTCTATTTATTCAATTTGAAACCTCATTCCCAAATACCTAGAAGGAATGAGACATCTTGGAATGTACACATTACATTAAATAGATCAATAGAAAACACTATATAATAGAAATTTTATTTAATGTTCTTGGGAATATGACTGCTTCTATTGAAAACTCCTGTAAAGACCAACTGGAGGTTTTGTAGTTTTCAATTGGAGATATTGATGTTTTGAGACAATATTGTTACGACAATCCATTTTATACAGATTGCTTCTTTGAGTTTTTGTCTTCTCAAGTATTCACAATATATAATGAAGAATTATTAGTGAAATATACCAATATGTCAACACTAATATGTGAGGCCCATTTTGATAAGATCAGTGTCTATATAACTTATGTCTAATATATTTTCAACACTTTGGAGTATATATGGTATTAGTACTATAATGTCTAGACTAGTTTAAAATATATTGTTTCTTTCTAGTAGTGGATGAGTACAATCCAATGAAGGATTTTGAGTACCGACTCCATGGCCCACATTGTAAATATCAGAAACACAATGACTAATAAAATATACCAATATATGGGAATATCATGAAATTGAAACTATTGGTCTTTGGAAGTGTAGGATCTTGTATAGAAAATGTTTTATGAGTTATAATAGTTCCACCATTAGATATACACTATAGATAAAGTATATATAGATAAGATATAGCTTTTTAAGGAGGTTGAATGAGTAGAAGAGAATTCTTCTATGTGGGAGAATTCACTGGTAACTAATGCAAAGGATAAAATTTGATTATAACATAACTATGAAAAGGTGTAAATAATTTAGTACAAATATATATAAGCATAACCTTTTAGAAGAATTTTATCCAAGATATGTTGAGTTTGAGGAATTTAAAATAATTAAATGCAATAAATATTTATACTTTGAATTCATGTGGTATAAGGATAATTTCTTTTGGATGTTATCATATATATATATATATATTAGTTTATATAGGTCTTACAAGATGAAAAAAATTAGCGGGAAGGGAAGAAGAAGAAATGAAAAAGGCATTGTATAAAAACACAACAAAAATAAAGAGAAAACCCAATTTGATTGAGATTTTTTTAAAGGAAATAAATGTATATTTCAATAAAATGAAGTTTAATATTTTAAAAGATAAATTACTTGTTATTTCTCATGATCAAGTAGTAAAGTGTGTCTAAGAGTGTGAATTTATTTCATTACACTCTTATTTCCTTTATTTATATCAAATTTCTCTAATAAACAAGAAATATAAAATTCCATTAACCATAAAAAATAAGTAATTTATACATTAAAAATAATTATCAAATTAATAAATGATTATATATATAAATTTATATAATACCTTATACATTGGACTGTTCTAATAACCAATCACCTCTCGATAATGTGATATTGGGAAATCATGAATGATTGGTATTTCTTCAATTTCCTTATCAACTCTCTCTTTAAACCAACATACAAGCCATTATTTTATTCTAACCACATATCACCCAATTACATTAACAATGTGGCCTTGGCATTATTTTCATGATGAAAATTATATTGAATCTGTATCGGATTTTTTAGTAGATATTATAAATTAATATATATTAAATTTGATTAACATTACATACCCAAATATCTTATATGGAATTGTTCATTATTTTTTCTCCAAATGAAACCCAAATTATTTGTTGAGATGGAATTATATTGTTGTGTTTACAATGTTTTCACATAAATCTTTTAGATTCCTTACCATTTTTTAAATTATGTCACTATACATTTTGTATTGAACCATGATCTGTGTGTGTTGATTCCATACATCTCACATTTTTGTGTGACCTCATCATTGGGTAGATGATTTATCTAATCATTAAAAATATTTAAGGAAAATAATATATATAAATTTATAAATAATAAATATTAGCAATGTTTAAAGACATACTTGTATATGGGGGATCTGTTGACCCCTGAAGTGATGCATCTAGAGGAGGGGGAGTTTCCTCTATGGTAGGTGGGATATCTACTGTAGGAGTACTCTATATAGTCGATGATGATAAGTGTAATAATAGAGAGAGAAACCTTGATGTATATCCCTATAAATATAAGGGTAGATAAAAATATATATATGGAGGCAGGATATATGAGGGAGTAGTTCCCTGTTTAGTGGATGGTGAGAATGGGTAATAAGGAGGGATGGGAGATTGAAAAATCCCATAATCCATGGGGGTTGGTGGAAGGGATATAGAAAAAGTAGATATGGAAAATAGGGATATGTAAAATATAGAGATGGAATAATTCGAGGATGACCTCTTTGTGACCAAAGAGGGATGAAGGGAGGCTGAACTAAATGACATCATAGTAACTCAACCAGCATAGTGGTAGGTTGACCTATATAATAAGTTGTACCAGCATCCCCCACCATACTATTATCCTTCAAAAAATAATCCAATCATCTCCATAATGATATATCTTAAAATAAAATGTATAAAAAAACAAAACAAATTATAATATACAAATAAAATGAATGAAGATAATATACAAACATAAATTACACTTACATTTGTGATCAGAGGAGACATTCCTAAATCTGTAATACATTTTTCATTTATCTGTATTCATATTATTTTAAAATAATCATAATCAAATATTTTGACATATAAATTCAAAATAATATTAAAAGTTAAATAGAAATAATTCATTGGTTAAATAATAAAATTGTAACATAAAGAATAACTGATGAGAAATTACATTTTGATATCATATTTTATTGTATCCTTGTATACTTTTATGAAATACCAGTTTTTATATATTTTTTTGGGAGTAATGGTGGACATATTATAGGACTTATAGGTCTTAATATATATGTATCAGTATGTGTCTAGCCAAAAATATTCATATTTAACTTTTATTACTAGGGGTATTTGGGATTCCCATCTCCCTATTATGACCCTTGTTCCCAATTAATCATTTTATTTTTTTCTTTATTTTTGTTTTTAGATTATAAAATAATGATCAATGAGTTATTTTCAGAAACATAATTTTTAGGGGTGAAACATTAGAAGAATACCAGGTCTGAAAGGTTATTATGCATGGATTAAAAAGCATTACACATGCCTTAATGCCAGATCTAAACACCACCCTGTAAACATGGAATAATTATATGTTATTTTTCTAGATTTTGTGAGACAAACATGAATAACTATTAATTTTTCCAAAATTTGACATTTTTATTTATTTTTCTATATGATACATTTAGTTACATTATACTATTAATGTGGAGGTGTCAAAAAGGATTTTATGTGGTTTGTTCTTATTTGATAGTTTTTTATTTTTAATTCAATAATGAGATCATTGTTGTTTATCATATAAAGGATAAATTTCATGCATTTTGGTTTTATTAGATGTTAGTAGATATTTTTTATATATATAGGAATTATAAACTATTTTTAAACTATCATTAATAGAAACATTTTCATGTTTATATTTTAGTAAATAATAGTGTATTCTTTAAATATTTTGGGATAATATCATGTTGTTAAAATTTATATCCATATAAGTAATAATTTATGTATTAATAAAGATTGAATTATTTTTTGAATGGAATTTATTCATTTTTTTAAAAAATTAATTTACTATAAAAATGATGTTTTCATATTATATATATATTAGCTTCGTGGGGGTACAATTACATTAAACACAAACACCACACATATAGGCTGAAAAGGCTGGCTATAGCCACCCAAGGGATATCCCAACCATAAAGCCTTATTTTATTCAATACATGTCCCAAAATCCCAGTGGGAATGAAGTACATTACAGGGCCCAAAGGCCTAAAAACAAGACTAAAGGCCTTGTGCAACATCATTCCTACGTCATGCATGTGTCACCGTATTCCTGAATCATGCCTATGTCACCACCTCCATGGATCATTCCTGCATCTCCGCCTACTAGAAAAAATTCAAACCCACCTAGATTTGAACCTGATACTGATGTAGGATTACAAGGATCCATTACCACTTAGTAAAGAACCACTCTTATTTTCATATATTATATATGGTTGTTGAATTTTGAGTTTCCTTTAATTTTATATTGTTCATAATGAAATGATATATATCCTTATAGCATTAAAATGGGTTTAATGGTATTTTTATTATTATTTCTTATCATTTTAGATTTTCATAATTTTATTCTTAAAGTTGAAATGTGAATTAAATATATTTAATTTATTTTACTATTTTAAAGTACCTTCCTCACCATGTCGCAATAGATTCCGAAGTAGGATTTTCAGGTGAATAATAATATGTAGACTCACTTATTATAGGGGTTAAATGTCACATCTATTTCAACTATAAAGCATTATAATTGAAAACCTAGATAAAACAAGATAACTAGTTGTAGTGTTTCTTAATTTCAATCCTCTTATACCTCACAAGAAATAAGGTAACCATGAATCAGAAAAGTGGATAAAAAATATTGAGAATATCATCAAACATCTCAACATATTGAACTCCCTTATTCTCATAAAGACCATAAATATGATTAAAGTTCCATTGAAGAAGTATGGAATGTCAAAAATTTGGACTAATCCACAATATAACCATTCATTGAAAATTTTCAACCAATTTAACATTCAAATATACATTCCTATAATTGTGAATGTGTAATAAGAGGTGTAATTTTATAGAATCAAGCATATAATCCTATAAATATTTTATTAGATATATATATTTAATAATATAATAATATATTTACCTAAGAAGTCTTTGGATTCCTTACTTGTAGAAATGTTTTTTCAATTAGGTCTATATACTAGCTTCTTCTAATGTTGTCATTGTTTGTTCTCTCCCTATTTTTGGTTCTAGAATTTTCCATCCTATCCCAGTGTGAAAACCTATAATTCATATGTTATTAAGGAATTATCAACATATTTTATGATAATTAATGATTTTATTTCAAATTCTTATACAACCCATTGGTTTCTTCAAGGAATTAGAGGAATATTTTAAAATATGGAAGACCACTGATGAATTATCTTCTATAGTTAATGGGTTCAATGGTCCCATTATAAAAATTACACATATTCCTCTATGGTAATAGGTAATATAGTCAAACTAATTTTCATTCATAGGTTATTAGTTTCATCTGGACTAACTATTTCACGAATATAGTGTTAATAATTTATTTAATATAATATGTAATGTATTACGATTTTATATTTTAGTTTCTCAATTATTATAATCATTTCATCCTTGACTGGAATATACATAGTGAATAATATATGAATTCATAAAATTTGGTTTCCCTAGGATTAGTGTTCTAGAGTCTTCTATAACCACGCATATATGAAGAAGTTAGATTAAATGTTATGCACATGTCCTTTATATTTGTGGTAAGACATTTTCATCCAAATGGATATTCTAGGAACATAAAAAAATTATAATTTCATTTCAAAAAGTACTGTGTATAGTATAATGGTTGATATTTTTAATTCATAATCAACATATTATTTAAAAAATCATCATATCTCATACAATTATATGGTGTAAATACTATTAAATTTAATATCATGTAGGGATGTTTAAAAAAATAGATACAACATTTCAATAATATCAGGTAAATACTTAAAAATGTGTCATTGGTATGTGTGATTTGTGAAATTTTATGGTTTACAATCTATTCTAACAGTTGAATCAGATATGTTATTAAATGAAGTATTTGAATAAATACCAACAGGGTAATCCAAAACATCATTATCTTCCATGACATCATAAAAAATATGTCTATGAATGAAATCAACAACAACATCAAATTTTTATTTTAATGGGTCAGTTACATAAAAGACCTATCTATATTGTGATGCAAGAATATATGGTTCATTAGTATGAAGATGATGGTTTATATCACCTACTCTAAATCAACAGTTGTCTATATTCATGCATTTTTCGTTTCATTTAATAATAAATCTTTTATTTTATCATTGTGACATGACCATATGTTTATTAATCTAAAAAAATTAATCTTTGAACAACCACGTAATATGATATATTTTCTGATCAATGTATCTTTTTTTTATGAATCTACATAATAGTCTATGATAGCAGTTATCATGACCCCATCACACTGTATTTCCATTTCTATTGCACAACTATATATAAATATTCTAAATCCATTTACATCCATTTCCATATAATCATGTAACAAATCTTTTTGACCAAAGAACAATTCTACTATTTCATTTGATACACTATTCATTGGTATAGTTAGACTAGAAAGATACTATCTTCAAAAATTAAATATATACTTGCGATTATGTTATGAGAAAAATATATATTACCTTTTACATTAACCAAGAACTAAATTATTTTATGTGAAATTTTTCCATCATCTTAATATGAATTGAAAAATTTCTCCTTTTTATAATTTCAAAATGTTCTCACCAATTATAAATGTTTTAATATTTTAGAAGCTAAAAATAAATCACACAATGATAAAATGTATATTTATTAATTTACTTATTTGATGTAATCATCAAGAAGACCACTGTTAAAGGATATTGTATTATGAGCCATTTCCCAATTTTTATTAATTAATGTACATAATGAGTATAATACAAATATTCCAACTATTTTGGGAAGTGAAGGAAATTAAAACTTAATAGGATCATATTTCTCATATTTAGTTCCCATTAGTCAATTAGTCCTTGTATTGACATTATCCAGGTATGATGAATATAAATTTATTCATTCCTGTGCTAAATAGACTTTCACAATAGATAGTCTAGAATGATATTTATTTATCACACAAGATTTCAATTTATACACCATTATATCTAACAAATACATCCTCCAACATGAAATAAGACCACTAAAAAGTTTATTTGTGAGAAGATACATAGTCAGATGCAACATACATGTTAAAAATAAGGGTGGGAAAATTTTCTCCATGTCAGAATGAAAAATTGGCGCATCTCTATTCATTTTTAAATAGAAATTATGCTCAGTCTTTTAGAATATTGGTCTTGATAAAAATTACTGGTTTTGCCCAAATTTACCCTACAGGTATGCGGTCATTGTAGTACAGGTAGTGGTCGAATCCACAGGGACCGAAGAAGAAACCGAGAGACACTCTAATTTTGGAAGGATTCAGCTATGGAGTGGCCAACTATTTGGATTGATTTGATTTTAATAACTATTTATTTAAACTAAATAAAATAAACTATAACATACAATTACTTAGTCTAAAACAATTAATGGAGATGAGCTGATTCTAAGGTGTTACTAGGGTTAGATTGGATTTATTTATTTTCTTATAACGTTTGTTTCACTAATTCAAGACGTATCCAAAAAATGATATAATTCCTCAACATAATTCACCAATTTAATGCCTACACCATTACAAGGATAATCACCAATGGACTTGTTGGATCAATTTAATGATCACTCCAAGGAATTGGGTCGCACTAGCACTCGAAATGTGTCATTGTTAAAGTTGGCGAAGACGAAGAAGAAAATAAATCATCAAATGGAAATCTTAAAGTAATGAAATGATTACAGAAACTAAGATCATAAAATAACATCCAATCTTCCCCATGCAACTCCCTAAGACCAACCCATAAGGGTTTAGCCCTCCATTGAATCTACGATCTCAAAGGAAGAGGAAAGCAGACTCATAGGGGTAGAATTGAAGAAGTAAAAACAACAACAACAACAATGATCAATCCACCGTTGTGTGAATAAATTCACAAGTTCTGGTGTGAATAAATTCACACCTTAAATCAACAAAATCAAATTGATAATAAGAAGAAAAGAAAAATACGAAATGAAGAACTTTTATTAAGAACTAATGTGATTCAAACAACTTACATGAGAATGAAGAACAATTACAACATCAAATGGACAACATAACATTATAATGAAACAAAGCACCCCAAGATTTCTAAATCATCCTCCACTACTGCCTTAAATAGGAAAAAATGAAGTCTTGTCCGATCCCCCAACATCCCATGTGCCTTAAATTAATTTTTTTGGGGAAAGGTGGGTGGAACATTAATGTTGAGAGACTTTTCCACTTCTTGCCCCGAAGTTGCAGCCAGCTTGTATCCACCGGCAAGATGTTCCTAAAGGACCTTCTAGAAGCCGCATTATAGTGATCCCTAGAAGACTTAAATGAATCCAAGGATGTCTCCAAACTTCCTGTAAAATTTCAGCCCAAAATAATAAATCGTTCGTGAGATATGATAAATATAGTGGGCAGTTTTTCCGAGCCGCAGAATCTGGCCCAGAATTGAATCTTCAACTTGGACCACCTTAATCACCACCATTTAGGACGACTCAACACTTGATCCAGAAGACGTATTTGTTCTTATTTATGTCTTCTAGTCTTCCACGAATTTTGGGCTTCATTGGGCCTGTATTGTGGGCCCCACAGTCCCATCGGTTGGATTATATCCAATCTGCCTTCTCCAGAATTGTTTCTTTTCATCGCCAAATATCCGCATCATCCTTTATGAATAATCCATTAATACCTGAATGAAAAATGTTAATATTTATGTTTATATCCATTTAAGAAAATATCAAATTAAAATATGGATAATTAAATTCCTTAAAATCAGATGAAACACTTGGCCTAAATTGGTGCATATTAGGCATGAAGTGCACAAATGATGAGAATGGATGTTCAAAATTAAAATCCACTAACTCAGGCCCATAAGATCAAAAATTAACATTTAATACCCTTAAAATGTAATCAAAATATGTGTTTCAATTGGCTAATCACACCCCCAACTTGAGTTTTTCCAGTCCCGAGAAAAATATATCTCTCAAAAATGAAATTCGAATGACCTTTTCCAAAAACATTTTAATACACATTTCTCACCCAAAGATCACATACCAAACAATTATGAAACCCATCAAAATCATTTAAAACAAGCTATGTACACAGGCATATCTCAATCCCAAGCCCATTCCTTTATTCATATTCATTTCCATATTTTATCCAAATTCAATTAAGCATGATGAAGTGTTGTGCGTCACAATAGACATGGGGGTTCATTTCCATTCGAGGGAGAAAAGATAGAAGCGCTAGGAGCAATCAAATTTTAAAAATAAGATGAGTAATCATTTTTTTATTTTCTTTTTTTTTGTTTTTTTTTCAATTTTTCCATGGTAATTGAAATTGAACTCAATCGAGTCAACCCATGTAGCGAGACTTTGCCAATGACTCCCAGGCTCAAAGACCTTAGGGCACTAAGTGAAGCTCACATACTCAGGCATCATCTCGAGTTAACTCAATCAAAAACAAATTAAAATTACCACAAATAGAGATAAAATTCACAACTCCGGGCCAGACAACTATGGAGTCACGATCCCCAAGTGCCGAAGGCCACACATTAGGTCAATTAATTACTCCACATGCAATTGTTTTTTTTTGAATACTCATGTTAAAATTAAAATGATCTCCAATCCTATGCTATTTATTATGGGTCCACAAGAACTCAAACTAAAACCCCACAATCTAGAGGACATGCATTGTGTTTTTTTATTAAATGGATGAAAATATAACAGTGAAAAATCACATCGGACAACCGCACTTTCCAATATTTATGCACATGAACATAAACTTGCATTAAAATCAGAATCAAGGCATGCAAAATTATTTGATATCCAATTTCAGAGTTTGGAATGTGTGTTATCATGTTCAAGGTTAATGACATTTTTCCTTCCACACATTTTCATCTCCCACCTAACTTGGAATAACAATTTCCCCACTGTTTAAAGAAAAGAATGATTAGAATGGGTAGAGGAGAGGAGTTCAAAGAGGAAATTGAAAATGATAAACATGGAACAAATTCACCTGATTTTTGAAGTTGATGTTCATGATGCTCCAGATTACTCTTTTGATCTCTTGGGAGATGTATGAACCTCCTTGATTGAATATTTATCACCCAAAATAGTCCTTAAACCATACAAATGAGAACAAACTAGACAAAACAAACAACACAACAATTTATTTAAAACCACATATCAACATTTTTATCGGTTTCCTTTTTTTTAATTTTAAAAATCAAACTGATGATACATTGCCATCTTTATATTTTCCAGGTAAGGTATTACTCAGGGATCACACCGCGTGACACAGATGAATATGGTGCTCCCCTTTCATACCCATCCATACTCATAAAAGAAGAACATGTCAACAGTCTAAATTTTTTTAACCTACAAAAACATAAATAAAACAAACTGATGATACATTGTCTTCTCTTAATTTTCTAGGTAAGGTATCACTCAAGGATCACACCACGTGAAACGAGTGAATATGGTGATCCCCTTTCATACCCATCCTTACTCATAAAAGAAGAACATGTCAACAGTCCGAGGTACTAATAAAATGAAATAAAACATGAAAACCACGGGTTGCCTACCATGCAGCGCTTAATTTAACGTCTTTAGCTCGACTTGAACCCCCTACTTAGAAAATTCCAACTTTCAAAATTTTAATGACCTCATCTTTATCCACTTCAAAATGATTGAGAATACGTATCCCTTGTGGTTGGTAAGAAGATTTTGAATGAACAATTCTATTTTCTAAAATGAATGGGACAATCCAAAGAATATCAGAAATGGTTGATCTTTTTTCGTCTGTAGTCTTTCCTAATAAATCAAAGATCAACCCCCCTTTTGGGTTTCATGAGATGAATTAATGAAAACCCCAAGCTCTTGATTAAAAAAAATGGTGGGATACTCGAGTGGGGATGGAAGGACAATGATCATGAGCTCGGTTTGGATAGGACATTTAGACACAGGTTGAGAATTTGAATCCAACTCAGTTTCATTTTCAAAATTCCCCAACAAAATTGATTCCTTTTGAATAGAATATTCAACCCCAATATTTGAAAGAACAGTGTTAGGAATGGGAATGGACTCAATGTTTTTTTATTTCTCTCAATGGTTCAGGGATTGGTGTTTTTGAAAAATCATCAATAGAGTTATACTTAGTAGACTCAATCCAGGATGTCAAATTTCCCTCTTGTGAATACATGAAATCAATTTTTTTCCTGATTTAAGGACCCTTCAACAATTTCTTGATTCACTTCCCCTACCCCAAATCCAATGTTCGGTTCTTCAATTAATTCATGAGAGGTTTTTGGGAAACTAGACACTTCACTTAAGGTTTTTGAAGGTACAATTGATGTATGGATGAGTTCCTCACAAGTATTAATGCATTTTAATTCTAATCTCAATGATGATACATCGGAACTCATCATCTCAATTTGATTACACAATTTTTCAAGGAGTTTTTGAAGATTAGGCTGGATACGAGATTTTAAATCATGAACTTCATTATGTTTTATCTCTTTAATCTTCCTCGAGAGGGCTGGAAATTGATCCTTTAAATAATCATCATCCCATTGATTGTACATCTCATCGGGTGTGTGGTAATCATTCAAGGGTTGATCAATGAAATTTTCTAATTTAGGGGCTTCTAAATATTGATATTCCATTTTATTCCAGCATGAGTTTGTGACATGATAATTTGGAAGATACTCCATTGGAGAAGATAGAAAGTTGGATTCAAGATTCTCAGGACACACACAAATATAATGGGGTAAAGATAAGAGAGATGGGGGTGAGAATAGAGAATTTGGGGTGAGAAACAGATGATAGTGTCTAAGATAACTTACTTGGGTCCCTGGAAAATGGGGCCAAAATTTGGTTGCGCCCAAATTTACCCTACAGGTATGCGGTCATTATAGTACAGGTAGTGGTCGAATCCACAGGGACTGAAGAAGAAACTGAGAGACACTCTGATTTTGGAAGGATTCGGCTATGGAGTGGCCAACTATTTGGATTGATTTGATTTTAATAACTACTGATTTAAACTAAAGAAAATAAACTAAAACATACAATTACTTAGTATTAAACAATTAATGGAGATGAGCTGATCCTAAGTTGTTACTAGGGTTAGATTGGATGTATTTATTTTCTTATAACGTTCGTTTCACTAATTCAAGATGTATAAAAAAATGATATAATTCCTCAACATCATTCACCAATTTATTCCCTACACCATTCCAAGTATAATCACCAATGCACTTGTAGGATCAATTTAATGATCACTCCAAGGAATTGGATCGCACTAGCACTCGAAATGTGTCATTGTTAAAGTTGGCGAAGACGAAGAAGAAAATAAATCATCAAATGGAAATCTTAAAGTAATGAAATGATTACAGAAATTAAGATCATAAAATAACATCCAATATTCCCCATGCAACTCCCTAGTACCAACCCATAAGGGTTTAGCCCTCCATTGATTCTATGATCTCAAAGGAAGCGGAAAGCAGACTCATAGGGGCAGAATTGAAGAAGCAAAAACAAAAACAACAACAACAACAATGATCACTCCACCATTGTGTGAATAAATTCACAAGTGATGGTGTGAAAAAAATTCAAACCTTAAAGCAAAAATATCAAAGTGATTATAAGAAGAAAATAAAAAGCGGAAATGAAGAACTGTTATTAAGAACTAATGTGATTCAAACAACTTACATGAGAATTGAGAACAATTACAACATCAAATGGACAACATAACATTATAATGAAACAAAGCACCCCGGATTCCTAAATCCTCCACCACTACTGCCTTAAATAGGAAAAAATGAAGTCTTGGACGAGCCCCCAACATACCATGTGCCTTAAATTAATTTTTTTGGGGAAAGGTGGGTGGAACATTAATGTTGAGAGACTTTTCCACTTCTTTCCCTGAAGTTGCAGCCAGCTTGCATCCACCGGAAAGACGTGCCTAAAGGACCTTCTAGAAGGCCACATTAGAGTGGTAACTATAATACTTAAATGAATCCACGTATTTATCCGATCTTCCTGTAAAATTTCACCCCAAAATAATAAACCGTTCGCGAGATATGATAAATATAATGGGCTGTTTTTCTGGGCCGCAGAATCTGGCCCAGAATTGAATCTTCAACTTGGACTTCCTTAATCACCACAATTTAGGACGAATTAGAACTGGCTTCAGAAGACGTATTTGTTACTATATATTTCTTCTAGTCTACCATGAATTTTGGGCTTCATTGGGCCTGTATTGTTGGCCCCACAGTCCCATCGGTGGGATTATGTCCAATCTGCCTTCTCCAGAATTATTTCTTTTCATCACCAAATATCCCCATCATACTTTATGAATACTCCATTGATCGCTGAATGAAAAATGTTCATATTTATGTTTATATCCATTTAAAAAAATATCAAATTAAAATTTGGATAATTAAATTCCTGAAAATCAGATGAAACATTGGGCCTAAATTGGTGCATTTTAGGCATGAAGTGCACAAATGATGAGAATGGATGTTCAAAATTAAAATCCACTAACTCAGGACCATAATATCAAAAATGAACATTTAATACCCTTAAAATGTAATCAAAATATGTGTTTCTATTGTCTAATCATTTACATAACTTAATCACAGAAAATCTAACATTATGTGAATGTAAATTTTGATTGGAAATGAGAATAAACTCATGTCAAAAGGTTTTAAGAGATTTTAGTATCACATATTTTGTATTCACCCTATTCAAAATTTTACTTGAATAACCATATGGAAACATCAAACATTCCATGACTTGAATAAATTTTTTTCTCTACAATTTTCATCAAATTACTGGAAAAGGTACACTCCAATTATTTTGATGAATTAACTAAGGTTGAAGTCTTCCTCTTATACCTCAATCAATCAAGTCATGATATAACCTCAAATTATCATTTTTTCCCATGAGACTTAAAATAGTTTCAAGTAACATCTCATGAATTTTTTTCTCAATATAAATTACATCCAAATAATGACATAATAAATTTGATGACCAATACTAAAACTCAAAGAATATACTTTTCTTTATCTAGTTGTTTTTGGAAGTCTAATTAACATACTTTCAATTTATAATATTTGATTTAATTTTTACAAGAACATAATTAAAATCATCAATTTATTTTACAATATCATTCCTCAAGATTCATTGAGGTGTTTCCTCTGTCTCAATGACATAATCAAACTGTCACCAGTTTTTCCTATATGGATGATCCATCAGTAGAAATCGTCAATGCTCTATGAAGATAAAAGTTCATTGAAAAATTAATATATAGGAATACGTATTTTTCTTACAAATATGACAATAAAATTTCCCCTTAGTACTCTAACAATACATCATTCCATAATAATGGAAATCAATTATCATCCATAATAAAGATGCCTAAAACATAAAGTTCTCCTTCCAGAATGCATCATACTGTTGTAGCCTAACAATATAATGCTTCTTTGACTCATCTATTAGTGGATGTATAAACATTTAAACATAATTTCTAGGATCACTAGGTCTAGATATCAATATACTCTAGATAGTAAATGGATTCATTCTATAAAACCATGATATAAAGTTGTAATTGTTAATTAAAATAAGCCATATATTGTGTGCAATATGAATTTGGAGAAATGGGTTTCAAACCATAACATGATAATCCCATTATCATATTTAATGGTTCAACCCCAAAATTGAGGATGATACCTACGAAATTACTTCTATGATTTCCCATTTACAAATGCACTATTTTATCATTATCTTTATTTATTTCATCTTCATGATATATAATATTTATTGACGTTCATTTTGAAAATATGTTTTTGAAGCCTCAGAATTATATAGTAGTGCCACATCACTTTCTCTAGTATGCAGGATTGAGTTCCATCTTTACTAGTCTTACACCATGATGTACCACACTATTTACACTAACTTAACTATTACTTCTTCTTTTGGAATGGGAAGAAATATTTATGGAATGAATGGATATTAGTAGATGAAAATAAATTTTTTTCAAAGACTATTCATTCCATGTAATAATTTTCTTGAATACATGAATCATCAAGTAGTATATCATTAATAAATTTAAGGAGATATTAATCAAAAATATTTTTATATTCATAAATTAAATCCCCTGATTAAAGTGCATTAAAAAAATAATTTTTTCTCATTTTCCCACATTCCTAATATAATGGGGTATTCAAATCTTCCATTAAGTTTATAAAAATGTCAATGTCATCATTCTAATAAACAAGTGAAAAATATTTTCCATTATTCATTTACTGTTGCAATGGACCAAATGAGGAGCTGCCATCAGAAAAATAGAAAACTAATCAGAAATCAAATTTTTAATACCAATCCATTTTGATAAATAAATTTCATTCTATATTTTTTTATCCATTTTGATAACACACATGATATTTTTTTGGAAATCATGTTTAGTGATATGGTAACTCACTTCCTCATGAGTTAACCATGGTATTATAGAAAAATCAATTCACATGCATCAAACCAATCCGCTATCTAAATAATTATTTTATGGAAAGTCCAAAAAATAACATAATTCCTTATGAAACTCATCACTAACCAAATTAGTGTTGTGCATCCAAAATTTATCCATTCCGAGGAAAATAAACATACATTAAATAAATAATTGTGAAAATTAAATACCATGATATGTATTGTTATTTAAAATAAAAATTAATCATCCATATCATATTTGTAAAAACTCATAAAAAATATAGTAAATCGAATGTAAAATAATATATTAAATATTTTTTAATTTTAATTTGTAATCAATTTTCTTTTCATACTATATATTATTTAATTATTCATTTTTAATATTTGTTATAGTACAACTTCATCAAAAACCAAATTCGGTCAAAATATTTTACAAATAAATATTTTTGTGTTAATGTATTCACTATAAGTAAATTTTGTTGTAATATACTACATGGTTATTATAGAAAACCCTATATGTACACACTCTAAGGAGATGTCATATGTTGTTGAGTTTAATCTATTTTTCATAATAATTAAATAATTTATTTGTTTCACTAATGAAATAATTATGGTTCTGGAATTATGGGATCCCTCTTGGGGAGATTATCTTTATCATTGGAATATTTTGGTGATTATTATATGAATAGCTGAAATCATAGTTTTTAAAGACACGTGGTTTAGTAAGGTATAGATGCTGTTTGACGATGGAGGGTGAGGCGCGGTCCGTAGCACACGCCTCTCAAAACTGTGGCATAGAAAATGAAAAATAACATAATTATTGTTATATTTTAAATCCTAAAAATTAAAATAGATCAAATTAATAAAAATTAAAATACATACTAATATTATATATAGATATTTTAAAAATAAATAAAATCAACATCAATGGGAATAATTATCATAGAATATATACATGTAGTTTATACCTACACCTCAAATAATATCAGTTGATACAAAAAGATCCACATGTATAAGAGTGGGGATGTAAAATTGAATAGATAAAATACGTATTAAAAGAAAACATGGATTAAATATTGATGATAGGATTGATTTTCTGAAGATTCTTGGCGCCTAAAATTGAGCAGTGGGATGACAAAGTTTAGAAGATGTGATATATAGTGAAGTGTGCATGTGTGATTATGTATAGATAGTATTATGAGTACCTATAATACCCCTCCCCCTTAATTGGTCATGTTAACAACTACTCTTACTAGTATGACTAGAGAAGAGTTTCCTCTAGATAAAGGATCATGATTGAAATTTAAAAATTATTAATTAAATGGAATTTTATGTTATTTAATTAATATATCAATATGAAAAATAATATACATAACATGAACCATAAGATATATTGCCCAATCAGGCATTCATAAAAATTTAGAAGTTAAAATTTTCAATTCTAACGCTTTAATGTTTATTATATTCCCTATATAAAAATTTAATCTTCATTTTATTAAAAATAAAATTCTAATGGGAATGTTAAAAAATACCGAAGAGGTGGCATAAAATAACCAATGAATAATAAAGGAAAATAATACATAATAGGTGAAAAAATAATCAAGGAAATACTAATTAATATTATTAATAATGTATAAGATGTGGGGAAACCTAATATTTGAAAAAACATAATTTATTTTTAAGATGATTTGTTAATCAACGATTTATGAAATATACTAATATTTTATTTTTATAGTTATTATTGGGTGGAAAAGTGACTCTATACATGATATATACATATTCATGAGAGTGTATCATCAATTCCAATAGATAATTTCCTTGGTTAACAAAAATAATGACCAAAAAAATATCTTTAATACTATATTTATGAAAATAAAGTAGAATAACCATAACTAAAAATAAGAATCCTCCCTTTTTATTTTATATATTCACTAATAAACATTATTTGATGATCAATCATATATAATTTCATTATATGTTTAACAATATAAAAACGGGTTATATGGAAATATATCATGTTTTATTGTAAAATTTAGAACCCACAATTGTTCATACTTTATGGAATTTATATAAATAATGAATGAAAAAACTAACTAAATAAAAAATCTATGGATAATTTTGTATTCTCAAAATATAAAAAATTCATGTAATAACATTAAATTTTGTATATAACTAATTACATAATCAGACAGAATAATGAAATTTTATGTAATATTCCATGGAGGATAAAAAAATTAAGCAAGAAAATGAATCAATGAAAACATCACTTTAAATTTATATAAAATATATTGTTTAACCATTATAAAATTGGTGAAAAATAGTGGCATAAACTTTCTAAGAATATATTCATTATATATATACTAGAATGTTGATATTGTTTCTCTTGGTAGGGTGGTTCGTATCTATTTCTACATTACCCTGGAAGCATCTTCAAGCATAAATTTTTGTACAAAATAGTTCAATCACAAATTTAATACAGTTGAGAATGTTTTAGAAAATTTACTTAGTTTTAAAAATCTAACAAAAAGTTTGAAATGTTAATATTTTAACTTGATATATCATAAATAAATACAAGTCAATTAATCTAAAAAATTGATTTTTTATTGTTGTAAAAATTCAGTGAATTCATGGAATATTTTGAAAATATAAATGGTAGAAAAGGTTTTATATAGATAAATTATTTGTAAATTGTTTATATTAATTTAATATGAAAAAAAAATCAACCAATTCCAAAATATATAGCTCCAAATATATTTATAAAATATTTTATAACCAATCTGAAAAACTATAGTTTTGTAGTAGAAGATCTGTATAGACTTCAGGGATCATTTTGAATATCTAAATGATCAAAATAGTTTTGGGTGTAGTTGAATGATTTGTAGATAATTTATTTTTATTTATAATGTGATAATAATCACTCGATTATAACATATTCAACTATATATATATAGATATAAATAAGAGTAAACTAATCTATAAAACAATAGTTTTGTAGAAAAATACATTCGTGAATTTAGTTAAAATTTTAAATTTATAAATGGTTTAACTAGACTTTATTGAAGTTGAAGGTGTTTTAGTTAAAAAAAATTATCTTTAGAATTTATGAATGTATCGGGGTTTTAGAGCCTATATAATTAATTTGATATAAAATTTCCTTGGGGTTATGGTATAGGAATGAAAAAATAGATAATTTGTAATTTCGATTAATTTTATTAAAGACAGCCTCTATAGTACCACAAAAAAATTCACACACTACAATGATAGTATGGAATTGAAAAAATTAGAGTAGAATGGGAAAAAGGGGAGTAATAGTTTAGTGGGAAAAAATTTAACATATTCAACATATCAAATTTATAATAAAACTCGTTCAAAAATTAATTAACTAAAGAGGGTTTGTTAAAAGTATAATATACTACATGAAATTGATGAAATTCACCCAACAAGAGAAAGCCTTAATCCAAGACTATATTAGAGATCGGGAAGAGGTTGCGCAATAAAGGAGTGTAAAATAAAATAACCAAAATATCATTGGTGGGTAATAATATTTATGATGTGTGGCCAACCGAGATCCATGAGGAAGAAGATTGTCATCGGGAGGTGGTGTGGCTGCATCAGAGGAACACCATAGGAAGAGGTGGGGAGGTTGCCTCGGAGAAGCATCAGTTGTGAGTTGGGTGGTCTACATTAGAGGAGGAGGATCATGGGGAGGTTTGGTGATTGTTTCATCGAAGGAGGATCATGTAAGATTCAGTGGTAGAATCTATGGAAGACGGTTATAGGGAGGAAATTTTGTGAAGTAGGGAAGAAGTGGGAGGAGTGTCACATGAGGTAGGAGGAGAGTCATGCATGACTGAAAAAAGGAACCCTATTGCTCTAATTTTTATTAAATGTGGCTTCTAATAGACATATAACAATATTTTTAAATAAAACATGGCTATCAATTAAGATATAGACATGGACCTATAAAACTATGTCTATAAGTACATGGCTATATAAATTGTTTTAGTAGATTGTTAGGAGTTTTATATTATAATATCATTTTTATTTGGATGGATTATGGTCAATATTAGATGATAATGTCTTATGATATACCTCTCAAGAATCTCCTGAATTTTCTTCTCATTTGATTGTTTCTATAAATTACATGTTTTACATTAATTTTCCTCTCTTTATGTACCTAAGAGATGAAATAGATGTTTTTTATGAAAAAAAGGACTTCATTTCTCATCAGTTGAAAATCCTTTATCATCTATGTATATGTTTTATAAAAAATTTATAAATATAATTTTTACTATTCTAAAATTATTTATTTAAGTAATTTTTAACCCTATTTTAATTTTTACTATATTTTTGAAAATGAATATTCTTGTCATTTTTGGAATGATGTAAATTTAAATTTTTACCAAAAATGTGAAAGGAATATTTTTTACTGTGTATAGAATGAATGATATTTCCCAACATCATTACTTCTAAATAATTTATTGGTTCCTTTACCAATTTCTATTATTTTTAAAAAATAAAATATTTTATTTAATATTTGATAAATTTTTAGATTTTAAAAAGTGTTTTTAATGTGGAAATGGAAATTCCATCAATAATGTTTTCAATGATCTTTTAATTGTATTGGTATTTAATAATGAAAACCCCTTGATTATACTTATGACTTATTAGGGATATGATCCAATGATACCTTCCCTATTATTTATCATCATGTTTTATGATTATGACTAAAATATTTTTATAAAACACAATTATTTTCCATGGGTTGTGCTTATGAAACATGTTTCCTTTCCATGGGTTAGGCTATGATGAAATGTTTATAAAACCTGTTTCATTTCAATGGGTTATGGTATGTTGAATTTTTTATGATCTCGTGGCCCATATATGCATAGTTTTTAATATTTGATGGGTGGTATCATAATTAAATACCCCTCAAATTCATTTGGCAATGATGGATATATCATTAGATAAATGTGAATCGATTGAGGAGTGATCCCAGTTTAGTAAGGGAATTTTCTAATATGATATTATTGGAAGTTAACCTTGATTACTACATTGATTTTGGGAGTGAACCCGTTCTCGTATGATAGTTTATTAATGATCCTTGATAACTATGGAAATTATTTTCTATGATTATGTGTACGCCATAAAAATATGTTTTATTCTAATGTTATTCTCTCATGAATTATATTCTTGGATTCCTTTATAATTCATGTATTATTCAAAATATTTATTCCATTAATCAATTTTATATTATATGATATAAAGGGTATTATTTTAAAATTTTATTATATTGTTCTCATACCATTATGCTCATTAATGATGATATCACCCTTATTTACCCTTATTAAGCATATGAGCTCACCCTTTCTTATATTTTCTTTCAAACAGTTATGAAGAAAGCTATAATGTATGATATGTCTACTTAGGGTTCTAGTTATGAATATTTTATTGGGAAATGATGTAGTTAATTTATGAACAAGTTGTCTATGAATCTATGTTTCCAAAGGCACTAAACCTATATGATTCTGGAATGGATTGTTATGTTATGTAATGAATATTCATCTAATGGTTTGTGATATCTATGTATGAAAAGTATTGGTCACTATAAATAAAATTTCTGGTGAATAAAATTAAAGAATCAATATACCAAACATATGTAAAAATGACAACCATCAAAGAAATTAAAAAAATCATTGATATATAATGATAAAGAAATTACTGGTTATAAAAAAATTAATATTCACAAAAAAATTTGTAAATAAGAATAACATATACAAAAAAATCAGTAATAAAAAACTAAAAAATAATCTATCAGTTATGGATTTGATTTATGGTTAAAATAAAATAAATTATATGTTTTGAAAACACTCCTTAAAAATAACATGGATCTGTATTCTATAATATAACTTAATGATATTTTTTCATAGTAATTTAGTATCCATTCATCATGCTTCTCTATAATAAAAAATTTAATAGAGAATTTTGCTATGATCAAAATCTATAACAGAAAAATAATCACCACATTTAGTTTCAATAAAAATTTGTAAATATTATTTAATTGAATGATTTTGGATAATGACGACTATAATTACTAAGAGTTCAAAAACTGTCCCAGATCTAAAATTAAATTCAACCAATATTCATCAATTGAATTTAATCGTTTCACTGACATACACCAATGTTTATTTTTTTTAGGTTGGTTTGATCCATCTAGTTCGATTAATTTTAAACCACACTCCCATGACACCAATGACATGAAGACAAATTTTATAATCATGATCAAATTATTTTAATTAATGGGTGTTAATTTATACACAAAAAAATATGTAATTTTAAACATTATTGTGAATGTTCATATTATTACCATAATACATCACACAAAAAAGGAAATTAAATCCAATAATGGATATGTTAAACTTATTTTCTAAATTATATTACTAAACACTGACATGGAATAATATTATAGAAAAAACTAAACAATATGAACTCACTAAATACTATATCAACATGAATTTTCTTTAAAAATAGATAGAATATATTTCAAAATTATATTTCTAATTATGGTTTTAAAATTATAATATCATTAATGAATTTTTAATAAATAGAAAATATAAATGAAATATATGAATAATTTTATAATAAATTCCTTTAACATTAGTATTTTCATTAATTAATGGTTTAACCACAAAAAAATTGTGTTTATGATTACCCACTTTTTCTAAAACTACAACGTATACACACACACACACACAACTACATAACTATGTTTTATCAAAGAAAAAAAATAGATTTATCAGTGTTTAAAAAAACTAATATTTTTATTTAGGATAGAAGTTGGTACAATTGATTAGTGTAAAAAAATAAATAATAGAGTTTTCCATGTGTCATTTCTAATTTTTAGAAATTATAAAAAGCATCCTTTTACATTACTAAATTCTATGCCTAATATAAGATAATTTAAATTAATATGGTATTAAACAACAAAATGACTAATTTGAATATTTTAAAAGTACAAATATATCATATAATACATCACTTTAGATATAAAAGTAATTTATTTTCAAAAAATAAAAAAATATTGAATAATAAGATTTTTAATAAATAAAAAATCATTAATTATAAATACAATATTATTATGAAACATAATTTTTTTATTTGTTTTCAATTTCAAACCAAAAATTTCTCAACATAAAAAAATCAAATATGTAAATCGAGTGTGAATATTGGAAAGTAGGAAAGAGTATATTGTTGAATGAATAAATTCACTAGAACATTGTTGGAATCAATGAAGAACTGTTATAGTTTCCAAAAACATATAAATAAATGAAAATAAATAAATTTTGTTTAAAATTTAATAAAACACCCTTAACATATTTTACAATCATTAAAAAGTACACACAATTGAAAAAGATTTTATGAATCATTTTTAATCATAAAAATTCAATAATCATATTAAAAAGTAAATTAAATTATCAAAGACTATTAGAAAAGAAGAAATATATGTGAATGATAATAAATATAATTTGATCCATGTTCAAATATTTCCTGAATATAAGTGCATGTTTATTATTAAAAAATAATTTTCCTTACATAAGAGTATCAACTCACTTTTATCAAATAAAGAGTTTGGGGTTTTAGTTTCATGGAATATCAGATTGTGTTCATGAGTCTTTTTATTATATATTTTGATCATAATATTCCAAAAAATGAATTTCAAAATGAGGGGAAAACATATAAATAATGGATTATCATGTTAAATCTCTCCCCATATGAAACTAATATCATTTATTTTTCATTTAAGAATAATTAATTAACAATCACATATGGGAAAATATATTTTGAAATAATATAGTTACACTGATCTTAAATAAAAATATGACACTAAAACTCCAGTAATCCATTGAAAAGGAACATAAAAACGAAATAGAAAAATAGTTAATATAATTAAAAAAATCCCAAATCAACTCACATTGAAAGCAATAATGGGTGAAACAATTCAGAGTGTAGCTTCACTAAAAATAGAGCTTGCATAAACCTATTGTATTTTCTAAATCTCAAAAAATTTACATTTAATGGTATCAATTTTTAATCACTTCATCAAAAAATATATCAATATGTAACACGACCACCCTTACCTCTCAAAAAAATTTCATTTTAATATATTTTGAAATAATTTAAATAAATAAAATAAATTTCAAATGTCAATTAGTTTTTGATATTTATAATCATGATGATATTAAAAAAAGAATTGATTATTCATTACTCATATCAAAATAACATGTTCAATGATATGAGATATTAAATTGTATTTATTTTATTTGTAAAAAAACAAATTTAATTAAATTTTAGAAGATAAGTAATTATATAAGTGTGATGGGAAAACCTTTTCAAGAGGGTTCAAAATATCCCAACACCACATAATGTGTCCACTAATCCCAAAATTAATATATATATATATATATATGTGTATGTATGTATATATATCTTATTAATGATATGATTTATGGTATGAATTCATAACAGACTAAAAATATATTAATAGAATAATTATTAATAAGTTTTATAAATAAAAATATAGATATAAAAATAACATAAGTAACAATTATGGAATATTATTAGGTTGGTGGAAGATGAAATATTTCATAAACTTACAAACATTTTAGATACCATCATCACTATTTTCTTCTTTTGGAAATTGCGAGAACATTGAAAATTCTATAAATTTTTTTATGATATGTGCTACATTAGTGAAATATAATTATAAAAACTCATATTGATGTTTTTTTATTAATATCAATTATTGTCTTGAATATTTATAGTATCTTCACACCTTGTGATGAGTGATATTATCATTTCACTATCTAAGTCAAAATAGACATTAATACATACTGTAAAACACATACTTAAAATATATTTTTAGTAGTAACACATAATTAATATAATGTATATAAACCATTGATAATAATGTAATAACAATTGAATAATCTCAACATTTATGATAAATTGTTTCATGTATCCATTCATAGGATCCAAAAGAACATATCAATAAAAAATAGAAATTTATCATAATCAAAATCCAATGTTTCTAACACAATATTTAAATATAATTGGTAATTTATCTATAAAATAAAATCATAACTAAAATACTATGATTTAAAATTTTTCATCCATGAATGTAATGTGTTAAAAATAATATTGTATCCCCTATATTAACATTAAAAGTCATAAAAAGTTTTTGCGCTATTTTAATAATATTTTATAGTTCTGCTTCTTCTTATTATGTATAAGTAATTTGAGAATTTATAAATAAATATTTCACAATCATCTATATTGGGAGTATATTATTATTATTTAAAAATATAAAAAACATATCAGTGAATTGTATATAAAATTACATAAATGATTAGGAATAAAAATTATGACAACATTATCAATATATACATTGATGAAAGTGAGTCCTAGCCTTTCATGTTTAAGTATTTCATCAATATTATCATGACCAATAATATCAAGAGTCTATATAGTATCTAATACAAATAAAATGTAACATGTTTTTCCATCCTTCAACAACATACATCTAATAATATATAACATAGAACAATTTTATAACATTATTTTTATGGGAAAATCTATGTTTCAATTTCACATTATTGGTGAAACAATCATTTTTTTAGATAATATTGGAATTTTTTTCTCATATTTTTATGTTATATTTCATTTAAAAGAATATTTTATATCATAAGACCTAATTCAAAAAATAATTTTCTAAAATGAAATAAAATTTTCTTATTATACAACATCATAAAGTTGATCATCCATTCTAGAAATGTTTTAATAACATATTCCATGGTTTAAATAAAAAAGACCCCAAAGAGAATATGTAGCTCATATCTTGGCTTGAAAGTTCACTAAATCCTAACACTCACATGATATGACAGTAATAGTGTATTGTGAAGTGTATCACCTTCAATGTAGTACACCATACCTCTAACAAAAAAATAGTGTGTGGGATTCAATATATATAAGTTACATTCAATTTTATCTCAAAGTATTTTAAAATTAAAATATTATCTATACATGTTTTCTTTGTAGTCAATATTAAATGTTATAAAAAATGGGAAGGGCCAAGTTGAATGAATAGTGGGAGGTGAATTAGTGTGACCCCATTTATAAAGTTATATTATCTTTTAATTATTCCCTCCTAATACTTGAACCCCTATCTTAGTTAACATTTATATATTTTTATATACTTACAAAACACATAACACCACATGAAATGTATTGAATACACAAGAGATTATCACATGATATTTATTCAATGTTCAACCCCAATACAGGAATCCACTCTTTGTTATGCTCAGGTTGAGTATGGGACAAGGATTATCACTGAACAATTACAATTATTACCAAATCTTGAGAAGTTATTATCCTAAACTCAACACTTACAATGGGAGGGACGATTTTATCCTTGACCCATGAGAAGGTATCATTTATGATCCTAATCTACCTCATGATAGTATATATCTCCTAACATCCCTTTTTTCTCCTGAAGAGTATGGTTATAATTACATTAGATCACTCTAGTCTTCCAAATTCAACCAACTTCATCTTGAACAGTATCATAAGTTTATTTTAGTAATTCATCTTTTCACTGTAATAAGATCTTCTTAATAAATTATATTCATCACTAACTAATTAATATTCAACTACAGAATGATTCACATCAGTCTCTTTAGGTAATAAACCTTTTGGAACATATTTAGGATTAGGATTGTTGGATTTACTCAACTCAATATTCTCTAAATTTTATGTGAAATTTAATCACAACAGCTTCTCAATAACTGAGAGTCTTAACCCATGATGTGATCAATAATGGTGGTTCTTCTCAGTATCTATATAAAATATTATTTTCTTTTCTTTTTCCAAATAATATTATATGATATAGTGATATCTTAGGATAATTATTCACATATGTTTCTCCTCCTCCATCTATTATTCTTAGATGCAAAGGATATTCATGTAAAGATATTATTATCTTCTCTTTAAATGATACATAGATCCTTTTACTAGAATATATGATCAATTTCTCCAATAAAACATACTTAAAGTCTCTTATTCTTCTTATTTATTTACATAGAATATCACCTTGAAATTTCTTTCACAAAATGATTGTAAAAACCATTTAATATAGGTACATAAATTTTATATCATTCTTAGTATGAAAAATGATTTAAATAGATCCCTCCAAATATTCATAGGACTAGTGTTTTTAAAAACCATAGGATATCCAAAATTAATACAAATTCCTAATTTTTTTTGTAAACCGATTAACATTTAGTTTCTATGTCTGTATATAAACATGCAACAACATTGTCATTTCATTAATGTATCTCAATTCACTAAACTATATTTGACTAGTATTTCATCCTCATACAATTTCATTGTCTGATCTTGTTCTTCATGATGCATAACCAAATCATCACAACATATCCATTCCCTTCATGACACAAACTTATTCTCCCTGAAAAAATATCATCTTATTTACAACCATTTTGAATCACAATATAATTTTCAATTGTTATGATTCTTAATTAAATAAGGAAAAACATTAACATCAATAGATATAACTTCCAGATTCAACGTTAGAATATATTTAACTTCTCAAACCATTAACCCTAATTTTTTTTATTATTATGTATCATAATGACAGTATGAGACATTATCAAAATTAAAATTTATAAAATATTATGTAAGAAATTATTACTCTTATATATCACAATGGAGATCATTATATTGTTAATTTCTCAGTTTTGGAAACTCTTATGTATCAGCTTTTGGTTACTCTTTAGCATTGTGATTCTCCATAAATTTACATTTCTTTCTTTTTAGATATATATATTATGTATTGGATAGAGGATCCCTTATGTAATATTTTTTACATTACCACATTTCAATGCAAGGTTATAAAAATGTATTACATATGCTCTAAAATATATTACATATCATAGTTATAACCAACACTTTGCTATTTTTTTCTTTTGATAAATATCTTACCAATTCAAATATATATTTTCCCTTTGATTCATTTCCACTTTATCCTTGGGATATATATTGAATATTATTATGAAATATCTTATTTACTATTTATGATTCTTTTATCATTATTAAATTTCTAAAACATATATATATTGTATGAAAAATATCATATGTATCACATATGATCATTTCCTTTGATGATTTTTAATTTTAGCTTTGGCATATCTTTTCTATGAACCAAGAGAAATAACATATCATCCAAAAATATTATATATAATATAAAATATGTTACATATCCAGTGTAAAATCCAAAGGAATTTTTTAATTCCTCAAATATTCAATCCTACATATTCTTCACCTTCTCCAGACATTATAAATGATGGACATAACATGAATCATGAATCGTTCTCAAATAATCACTAGTTGAAATTTGTCATATGACCTCGACCTATAGATCTAGTTAGGATGGACTATGTCTATTGTCCACCTATAACTACAATAAAAAAAATTAATGTGGCTATAGGAAATCTATTTCCATGGCCAAATGATTATGTTATTATAACCTTTCCCCAACACTCCCATGGAAAAATTACTCTAGTAAGAAGGTAATAAGAATGGGAAACAAGAATAGTCACTCATGGATTATGGTCTTAGGTGTCCTATGAAAAGGATACAACCATGAACAGTTATGGACCACTGTCGTAGATTCCCTAAGGAAGGGCTATGACCAAGTTCCCTACCTGAACATGGTTGTAGGTCTCTCAAAAAAGGACCATGGCCATGGTCAACCACGTACCCTAGTCGTAGTAGTTTCCCCAATAGGGCTACGACCGTGTTCACCATGGACCATGGATATAAGCCTCGAAACCTGACCCAATAACAACGGTCAACAATGGATATATTAAATAGTAATAATAATTAAATATATTTATAAAGTACTGTATATAGATATATATGTGTATACATTTATAACTAAAAATAAAATTAGATGAGTGGTAGAGTATGTATAGCTATATGCGTGAGAGAAAATATTGATTCCTGATGATATCATATTTCTAAAAATAATCCTATATCTATGGTTAGTTACCATGGATATATCCCATATATATAAGTGAGACATAAATAAACCAATAATGAACTGGATATGAAAAAAATCAATGATTGTGGATATATCCATGGAGGATGCTCCAATGACAATATCCTCTATGGTTTTCATGATCATGGATATAGCCTATAGTCATGGTTGGGAGGTGTATATCCATGATCATGCACAATGGATATAATTTATTTTTCTAGTAATGAATTGGGATGTTTGTTTCTTTGAATGACCAACATAACATCATCATATTCAATTTTCCAATATTTTTGGTTAGTTTAGAGAGTCCATTCAAATCTTGAACATTTATTACTTTTTGATTTTTCAAAATGTATCATTTAGATGCATACATTCAGAAATTATCTCTAGCTTCAACTATTTATCACATCAACTCTAATGACATTTTAAATTATCATAATATTCCCCACTCTCTTAAATTTATTTCCAAATCCTTAAAACATATGAGTACTCACCATTGAGTGCTTCAATGGATATTCACTACCTCAACAGCTATATCCTAAACTCATCCTTTTTCAATCCATCCTCCAAATGATATTCTTCATTTAACATAACGACCATTATTCTTGATAATCCATGGATGAATTCTCAATCTTCTAACTAGACATTACAATTCATTAATCACAAATACTTAGGATTTTATATAGAAAAATTAATAATTTAAAATAAATATATTTTACATAGTTTTCCACCTTTCATCAGAGTTATTCATTTATTCACAATAGGATCAATTCGATAATCATCAAATATATATGCAATTTTATCAACACTAAGAAAAAAATCAAGTGAAAAAATATTCCAATATAGGAATTGATCTCCATCAATATATAAAACAGAAGATGAATTTAATACATATAAACCAATGGAAATCAAATTTCTCTCTGTTAAGAATTTGAATGTGATTATTTCTTAAAGAAGATGAGGGTTTTTTAAAGATGTTGAAGATAAGAAAGTTTGATAAACGAGTTTTTTTGGTAAAACATAAATAATCAAAAAAAATTAATATTTCCAAATTTTGGATAATTTAAAAGTTTTATTAGATAAACTATATTGGATAATGTTTTCTTGGTATAGTAAATTTTTTGAATGTTTATCATTTTTCTTACAAAATCATCGAGCAAGGTTTTCAATGAAAATAAATCTAGGAATTATTTTATATTATAAATATTTAAAAAATCAAAAGATGAAATAGTTTTTATGATGCATGAATATGTAGAAATTTGGATATTCTTTTGTATGTACAATGTCCATACAACGAAGTTCTTTGGATTTCATCAAACATACATATTCATATAGTGTATAAGGAATGTTTTTCTTCTATGTTTTGTGATTTTTCTTGATCAATGAAAAATAAAAAAAGTTATAAAGTAATATTTTGAATAATTTCATAGAAAAAAGTCTAACTGTATGGAGTATAATAATAAAAATTCTAGTGGATAAACTTTTTATATAATTACTTTTGGGAAAACATGTTCATAATTACGATGATGAAGTTTGATAAGGATGATTGGATGGATGTTTTTATATAAATATCATCTAATAGATGTTGGTTAATGTTGAAAAAAAGAGTCTTTATGAAAGTCATCAGATGGTGAAAGATCTTGATAATGTATTCATAGAAGTTCCAATGATGTTTGTAAAAGAATAATAAGATGTAGATTATTTGGATAGAATATTTTTTTACTAAATTTTAGTAGAAAAAAATTCAATGATATAATATTTTACAAATTCTAAATTTATTTATGAAGTTTTCAAAAAGATATCAAATGTAATAATGTTGTGATAATCGTTTAATGTTTTGAATATCATTTGAGGAAGATCCATACTTATCGCTGAATTTGAATGATGTTTGTTGAAGAAAGTGCATTCAAATTTTAGTGATAATATAAAATAATTATCTATAAATCTTTAGAATCATCTGAGAAAAGATTTCATACCAAGATATTTTAATATTATGTTTTCATTGAGAGAGAAAAAAAATGAAATCCAAACTTTAATCGTTATCTCATATCTATAAATTGGGTTGAAAAAAATTATGGAGATATGTGTACTATCAACATATCAAAGATGTTAAGTGTAGTATAAAAAGATTCTAATAAAGATAATAGATGAAATACCAAATCTATTGTTTTATTAGGAATTTTCCAATAAAGTAATATATTGGGTAAAAAAGAATAAGCTGGTAATGATAAAAGAAGTTATGGTCAAAGGAAGAATAAAAAATTCCCCAGAAAATAATTTATGTCACATGGAATCAGAAACAAAGAGTGTATGAACATTGATTCAATTATCAAAAGGCACCAGATAAACTATTCTTGATAGAAATATCAGATATAGATATCGGAAAAATAGTGAACAAATGAAATTTTATATTGAATTCCAAGGTGAAAGTTCTGGACTTTAGTTGGAAAATAATGTTATGAAGATGATTTTTTCATAGAGAGGAAAATAGATGAATAACAAGCTGCAAAATAACATCATACTTAATTGGTTGGTGAATTTTTTTATATTTATTATGAAATAATTATTATATCATTTATTTGTGTGGAAGACACATGAAATTGTTTACTAATAATAGGGAAATGTAAGTGAAAGGATACTTTATTCCTTTTATAAACACATATTAAAAATTATTTTCTATTAGATTGTGTGGAATTGTATTATTTCTAAAAAATTATAAGAAAAAGATACTATTTATAAGTAATTACCATTTCAAATTATTATGTTATTATAAAATATGACTGTGTGAATGTTTTTTGAAATATTATAATTCATATAAAGGAGGAGATATTCATTTAAAAATAAATAAATTATAAAAATAAATGATCACTGATTCACAACCTCCCCATATTTCTGACCATACATATCATGTTGGGTCCTCTTAAGTGGGATCAGAGGCTATTCTTCCTGCATTTTATCTTTAATGAAGTTTGAATAAAATATAATTTGATATGGATGTTCATAATTCTATGAATGGTAAGGGGATTCCTAATCTCGATGGAAAAAACTATCGTTTTCAGAAATAATTAATTCTACCTTATCTTATGTCCCTTAGTTATGAAGTTTCTAAAGTTTCTAAAGATGGTTTTATCCAAAATATAACAAATTTCCCTTAATATATGATAATAAGAATATTTTTTATAGTGATGGGTGAGCTATAAATTCTATACATTTCTCACTCTATTAACGTGAGTTTCTTAGAGGGTAGTTGAAACTACAAAAGGCATATGAGGAATATTGAGAAACATCACTGAGGGAAATATAAAATTAAATAAAGTGAAGTTAAAAATCTATATGTGGATGTATAAATATATTATTATGGGTGATTATAAACTTATTAGTGACTTATTTACAAGGGTGAATGACATTATAAGAACCATAAGATGTCTTGGTGAGAAATTAGAATATGAAACCATTCTTGAAAAGATCTTATGAATTATTCCAGAAAAATTTAATAAAAAAAATTCATAATTGGAAAATAGAGATCCCAAAACACTATATCTATATAATATATATAGAATTGTCATCAATTACAAAATGATAATAGAAAACGTTATAAAAAATAAAGAAAAAGATGTATGATAAGTTTCCTTCAAATATACAAAAATATATATATACTATTGTTTTTGAACAAGAATAAGTTTTTGAATCTAATAACGAAGATTAGGTTAGTAACGTTTTTGTTAAATTTATGACCTTGTTTTCTTAAATGGTAAAAATAGGCTCAAGAAAGTGCATAGGAATGTTATTGCTGAATTGTTTTGCCTATGGGTCTATTGATTTTTTTTAAAATTTCCCTACATAAAAGGAAGATGAATAATTTTATTAAGATGATATAAATAAAAGATGATACCTTATGATGAAGGAATACAAATAAATGTATTATCCTAGGGGAACTGATAATAAGTTATCTAACAAAAAAATGGGAATATATTTGTCAATGTGTGTTAAAGATGATAATAATGAAGAAGAACCTAAAAAATTTATTGATGATACAATTCAAAAACATTTTATTAAAAAAGTGAGTGATGAAAAGTACATATGTTATGAAATAATTTTCTTTAAATAACAATAAAGTAATATGATTTATATACTAAAGTGACATTATAAATAATGCCTTGTGAAAATCATATGTATTTAAATGGAGATAAGGAAGTAAAAAAAGAGAAATCATTCAATAAAAAATTAGAACCATTTCACAATGAAAAATAAAAAGTGATAAAATTTGATGATAATATAAATAAATCTGTTGATGAAAATAAGAACTACAACATCAATATTGGAGAAATGAGGAAGGTGAAGGAGGAAGAGTTATAAATTTTTCAATTAAACCATGTTAAAGTTAAGAAAGGATCTACAAACTTATAAAACATAGTTACAAAAATATAGTGAATGTTTTAATAAATATAAACCTATGATGTATCAAAAAAATTATCTTCAAATGTTGATAATAATAATGATGATTCTCAAAAGAAAAAAAGAGGTATAAAAATAATATATGTAGCTTAAAGAAGAAGAGTTGAAAAACTTAATGTTTCTAAGGAAACAAATTATAAATTAATAGTTTCTAATAAAAGAAAATCTATTGAGTATGATAAGAAATATAATATCAGTAAAAAAATCCCATTAATTAACCAAAACATTTATTTGTAAAGAAATACTAAATTGTAAGGTGATAAGGTTGATGAAAAACAGAAACAGAACTCTGAAAAAGATGCACTTTACAAATAAAGATATGATTTCTAACATTACTTCTATAATTTTATCATATTTGGGAATACCATATATATTTTTTGGTTTAATAATCATTATTTCAAATAATCTACTAGAGTCTGAAGAAAAAGTTAGAGGATTTGTCAACCCAATCAAAGAAGGCAATGTGAGAATGTCAATTTGGGATTGAAATTAGATTAAAACCTTTGGAAACTATTTATGAATGTTTTTATCAACATGGAATAATTGTAAGAAGATGTTTTTTCATGATACAAAAACAACACAATTTTTATAACAAATTTCAAAATCCATGTGAGAAGAAAGAAAATGTAAGAAAAAAATTCCTTTTTAAAACTACTCTAAAATCCAAAAAAGGAGAATTTCCCTAGATTTTGGATAGTGGGTTTTCTTAAATCATGACCTGATATTTAATGTTGTTGAATAATGTGAATTTTTTTAAAGAATTTAATTTTAGAAGGTATGAGTTAGTTAGAATCAAATTCATTAGATCTACTATCATTGGGGAAGAAAATTTACAATCAAAATGATCCTTATTTTTTGAATGGTTGAAACACAATTCGTTAAGTGTTTAAAAATTTTATGATCAATGAAATAAAGTTTTTTTTAGAAAATATGATTATTTTTGTTTTTAGTATTGAATATGTGAAATTTATTATGAGTTCTCATATAATAAAAAAGAACCTATTTCAAGTTTATGATTCAAAAAGAACCTTCTATATGATCATAATGGATGAAAATCATCTATTACATAAAAGGGTGGGACATATGTGTCATATGAAAATTTTGAAGATAAAAATGAGATAAAGAATTCATGAAATTCAGAATATGAAAATAAGAAAAATCTGCATTGCTCTATTTTTTAAAAAATGGGAGATTTCAAACTCCATTAATTAGAAAATTGGGATATATTGAACTCATCCCTTTGATCGAGTACATTTTTCTATTTGTGGTTAGATGACTAAAAATTCATCACATATATATAAGTAAATTATTTCATTCATTGTTAATTTTACATGAATAATTTGTATTATGTTCTTAAAACATAAATCAGAGGCTCTCAATATGTTTAACTGTTTCTGGAGACGTATAAACAAATAACGTGGATATTATTTTAATAATATTAAAACATATAATAGTGGAGAATATAAAAGTATAAATTTTAGATATTATCTAGAAAAATATGGAATTCATCATGAGTTTAGTTCACTATACACACCATAGAAAAATAGCGTTTCAGAAAGAAGAAATATAATTTTATATAAGATAACATGAATATTATTGACCAACCATGAAACTTCTCATTTTTTAGGAGGAAATCCATTAGTGTATCTGTTTATATTTATAATATATACTTATATAGGCTATACTCTGATATTAATCCTTATGAAATATATTCCAAATTTTCCCCATGTTTGAATCATCTAAGGAGGTTCAGTAGACATTTTATTATAAAAGTAAAGGGTGAAAATCATGAGATTTTTTATCAGAGATTGGTTGATGAAATATTTCTTGGATACCCTCCTAATGGTATAATATAAAAATGTAAAAGTAAATAAATTGGAAATATGTAATATATGAAATATGTAAACATTATTGAACTATCTGATAAGAAATTTTCTAAAAAATCTTAAATATGGTAGAAAGTGAAGATGAGAAGGTTGCAGTTATACAATGTTAAGAAGTTCCCAATTACGGAAACAATGCTGAATCTTCTCGAGATGAAGATATTGAGTCAACTATCTCAAGTAATAAAGAATATTAATATTCATCTCATCATATGATGAGTAAACATGTTGAAGTTCAATATATCATTGGAGGAAAAAACATGTTCAATGATGAATAAATTCAATGTTAGTTTCACATAATTTTTTATATTCACAGGTTGAGCTAAAAGTTCTTGAAAAATTTGGGATGCATTAAGAGTAGATTGACGCCATGAATGAATAACTAGATCCTATTGAAAAGAGTGATACTTATGAACTAATACCCTAACCAAAAAATAATAATTTGATTTATACAAATTTGGTGTTATAAAAAAAGTTGAATAAAAAAAAGTTATAAGAAAAAATGATTGAATGGTTTGTAAAGGTTCCTCATAAATTAAAGGCGTTGATTTTAATGATACATTTTCTCACGTTGCAACATTAGACACTATCAGATTTTTTTTCCTGTACAACAAATATATACAATTTTAATTATGTATCTCAAGTCAAGTTTTCATAATAGAGTGCTCAATGAATAAGCTTATATTAAATAACCCTATGTTATAGTGAGTAATAATGATTAATGTTTTGTGTGAAAGTGGAAAAAGACTTCTTATGAGATGAAGAAAGATATAAAATCTAGATATTCTAAGTTGGATACTTTATTAAAGAAGTTGGACTTCATTAAAGGAATAATTTATATAAAAAGCTATATAAAATAAACTCAAGTGGTTTCCCTCATTTTGATTATTTATGTTGATGATACCAAATTCATGGAGAATATAGAGAAATTTTTCGAAATGTTTTTTGAGGAGATGAAAAATATTTTTTAAGATGTTCACGTTTGGAGAAATGAAATAATATCTAAGAAAAAAAATCTGAGAAAATAAGAAATATATTTTCCTCTCTCAAGAGAGTTATGTTTTGAAATATATATAGAAATTTTTCATGGAAGACTCGAAACCAGTTTCTACACCAATTTAACTGGGAATTTTTTTCATAACATATGGGGAAGTAAATGGTATTGATCCAAAATATTTTAAAAATTCAGTTGGAAGTTAATTATATCCTATGGACTCATGAAAAAATATAGTGTATTATATCACACTTTCTATTTGATACCAAAGTGAACATAATTAATCTCACCTCAAGGATGGAAAAAACTTCTCAGATATATTAATGGAATATATAATTTTGGGTTGAAATAAAGTAGCCTAAGAATGATTAATTTTTTTTGTTAGAACCATGTAGGTTTTGTTGGAAGTATAGATGATAGAAAATACACATCTAATGGAGTGTTTTTATTACGGGAAATATGTGTTTGTTGGAATACAATGAAACAAAATCTAGAAATTCTGATTATAGAGGGATCTAAGTATGTTTTTTTCCACTCAAGCTTTCACAAAACATATGTGGATGGAGACATGGATGGAAGATTTTTTTGTTGAAAAACACTTCCCCTTATTTTAGGTTTTTGTATTAAAAGTGATATAAATATAACTAAAAATAAATTATTTTTTTTCCAACTATATTTATATTAAATATCACTACATCAATGAGAATGCAGATAAGAATGAATCGAAGTTCGAGTTTGTTCTTATAACGGAGAATGTTTCTGGTATTTTTATGAAACCATTTCTAAATGAACCATCTCACAAGCAAAGGTTGATAATCAGTGTTTAACATACCTCACTTAAGTTATATGGTATCTGAATCCACCCCCTCTCAAACATGTATTTTAATAGTGTTTTTAAGGGGGAGAATAATGTATGGAACATAAATCTATCAATTTTTATGTGTTTTAAATTTTGAGGGAAAGTATGTATTTATAGGGGAACATAAAATAGGAAAACTGTATGTTCAACATGTGTGAACTATTTTAATAGTTTGTTAGATTAGATTCATGAAAGGTTGTTCGTGCAGGAAAATTTATTTTTTAATGAAAGTTCCATGTGAAAGAATATGTGATAGTTTTACATTTAATGAAAAATTTTCTTAAGTCAATAGTTATGGAAAACATGGTATTATTGTTCTATTTATGTTCTTTCCAACATTAATTTTTCTTATGTAGGATTATAATTTATAGATAAATGATCCATTATATGTGTTATAATTTTTTTGTGATTTCAATTTCATTGTTGACCAAAACTACAAAGGGTGGGATATTAGGAGAAATATTGGGATGATTCCGTGAAGAAGTTGATGTTTTTTATGAAGATGATTGATGTATTGAATTTTTCATAATTAGTTTTATTATATTTTTCAAGAATAATCAAAAAAGTTTCTTATGATTTTTAATAATTTAAAAATAAAAAAACTTTATCAGAATAACTATTCAAAATGATATTTTCTTGGCATAAGATAAGTATTGAATGCCTATCCTTTTTTATTACAAAATCACCAGAACATGTTTTTGGTGAAAATTAATCTAGTTGTTCATTCTAATTTTTAATGTTTTAAAAATCATGTGTTACACATGATATCATGATCTATGTTTGTGTACAAAGGGGGATAAATTTATTTGGATGTAAAAAGTTCATACAATGAAATTCAATATAGGTCACTGGATGAACAAAATTAGAAAAAGTTTTGGCTATGGATGTTTGAATTCAACATTTTTTACATTTTTTAATTAAATAAATGTTTATTAATTTTGAATGTAATATATTAAATAATATCATTGTATAAACTAAAATAAGAAAAAGTCAAGAATTTTTTTGAACAATTTTCATAGTCTGAAAATGTATAAAAATATGATTATGAAGTTGGATAATGATGATACAGTGATTTTTTTGTATAAAGATGATCATAAAAAGGATGGATAATGAATTAAATAAAAAAAGGAGTTCTGTGGTATTCCATCCAATGATGGAAATAAATAAAGTATTTGTAATCTAGGTCATAGAATGAAGGAATAGTTTGGTAATGTCTTTTGAGAAGTTCCTATGATTTTTTTAAAAGGAAAAATTAGATAGAGATTCTATGGATCAATGATTTATTATATTGATTTACAAGACAAAATTTAAGTGGTATAATGTTTAACCAATTAAAAAGTTCATAAAGATTTTTTTTATAAATATATCAAATGTTACCATGTTATGCTAATTATTTAAATTTCCAATTATCAATAAATGAAGATTTTTTATTCTTAAAAATTTTTAATGATGTTTCTTAAAGAAAGTGGATTCTTAGTTTTTTGAGAAGCTTAATATATTATCTTGAATCATGGAGATGAATTTAAGAAAATTGAATTGAATAGGGGGTTTGAGTTTCATGTTTTTATTGAGAGGGAATGTAAAATTGAAATCCCACCTTTTATCCTTCTCTCACATCTATAAATAAGGTGAAAGTATTGTATAGAAACATATTTACTATTCTCACATGAAAAATATGAATCACTATTGAATTAGATTTTGACAGAGAAATTAGATGAAATTTTAAATCTAATGTTTTTATAGGAATTTTCATATTTAGGAATATTTTGGGAGAAGATGAGGAATTAGGTAATGAAAATAAAAGTTTTGATTTGGTTCAATGGAAAAGAATTTCTAGATAGACTTTTATATTATTTGGAATCATACAAATAGATCTTAAGGATGTTGTTTCAATTATCAAAAATTTCTCTTTAGAGATTTCTAGATAGATTAACTAGACAGAGAAATCTTAAGAATATTAAAGGGATTTTTTTAAATATAATTCCAATGTTGAAGTTATTTACTATTTTTGATTAATAAATTTAAGATGAAGGGTTTTCAATAATGAGAAAAAGTGAATAAGTATATTCATCACAATGACAACATGTTAAACCTATTGGTGAAGGTTTCTAAAGTGGTTATGAAATATTTATGACATATTTTTATGTCTAGAGAGAACAAGAACTATTATATTGAACATAGTGAAGTGTTAGTGTAACGGTATTCCATGATTATTATAACCACAAAAAAGTAATTTTTTTTCTAGTGTATTGTGTTTCATTAGATTTTTTCCAAACCATTCCATGAACTAGCTACTCTTACCACGTATTGAACCTTTTAAAGTATTATGTTATTTTATAATGTTCTTATATAACTATTTTCAATAATGTTTTAACTCTTTAATTGGTGGTAAAAATTGTTTAATAAGAAATAAATTATAAAAATAAAAGATCAATGATTTAACCCATCCCTCTCACAGTGATCACACAAATCTTGTTGAGTCTTCTCAGTATCCTAGAACTCAACTTCTTCATTTAATGATCTCTTACTCTATCAGCCAACACATATTGAATACCAATTCATTCATTGATAAAAAATATAATCATTATAATCTATTGGACTCTTCAATCTCCCCTTTGTATTTTTTGTCAATACCCTCAACTACCTAACAAATCTTAAAATAAATATATATTTAATAACTCCCCTTTTCTCTCCCCCCTTATTGACAATAAATATAATGTTTCATGAGTAAGTAGTAATAACCTGTTCATCCCATAATTTAATGAAATCTCATCTTCTACCCATGATTAAAACGTGATCCACTTGAGGGAAGGGAAACATTTCATTTCTATAAGAGATGACCCATCAATTAATCAACTCGGAATCTACTTGTGTCATAAAAGTGTAGAAAACAATAGTGATTAATATAAATATAAAACATATCCATAAAACTCTTAAAAATGTGATACCGACTCAATTTTTACTTATTAGGGGTTGTTCAATAATATTTTTATAATTAATTTGTCACCCACATTCAGCCCAACAAACACATTAAATGAATTCATGTGTAAGGAATAATACTACCTCTTTAAACATCCTTCTAACCAAACATTAACTCCACCATTAATTAGATTTTATGTAGCTAAAATAATATTATGAATGTTTAATTATCACACATTAAACAAATATTTTTAGCTCATTATATATTAAATATTTTTACATGAAATAATAGATTTCTGGTAGCCTACCTATCACAACCCCGCACCCCCATGAGATGTACTCAATTGTACTTCACTATGGATTGTATTATTCAAGAAAAATTATAATAATCCATTGATATAACTTGAAAGATTGAAAAATTAAACATGAAAGTAATTAAAGAATTCCATTATAAATGGATCACCATGCTATAAGAGTTTCACAGCTTTCTAGTTATCCCCCATAATGCCTGAATGTCCTGAAAGCCTTTCATTTTTATCGATTTTTTATAACACCCCTTTCACGGGATGAGTGGGAACTCTTAAAAGGCCCGTAGGCTTAGTGATTTCATGGACCATAGGATTAAGAGATATTACATGACCCGAAGGTCATATGGAATTCAACCATACTATAAATACACGGAACTGCCCCACTCCTACATCTTCATCATGATGGTAGCTCCCCTATTTTTCATGGCATTTGGCTAAGCTTCCCATGAAATCACATGCCGGTCTCGATGGCATAGCCATACCCTCTCGCTCATCCAAATCCATTGGTTCTGCTCTTGTGAGTGCGCTTGTTCTGAATCATTATTCTAGGCTGCTCCTTTTTTATAGGGTCTTCCTGGGGAAACTTCATGTTACCCGAAGGCCTTGAGGTAGCCCGAAGGCCTTAAGGGTGGCCCGAAAGCCCTACTGACCCGATGGCCTGGGTGGCCCGAAGGCCTTAATGACTCCAAGCCCAAACCGGTGGCCCAAGTTGAATAGTTTTGGCTACTGCAGTACCGAACACTACCTATTACAGTACCTGCTACATTACTCGCACAATGCCTGCTATAATATAGCTAGAATGCTTGCTACTATACTGCTACAATATCCCAGAAGTATAAGGATGTGGCCTTAAACATTACATTATCTTGAATTATGTCAAGAATTCACATTGAGGATCTTTTTAGGTTTAGAGTTTTAGAGGATTAGGCCATAACTACTACATAACAACTTGAATGTTACATGTAGACACTACAACTCAGTATCCATTTTTTTCATAAAATAAAAACTCTTAAAACGAAATATGTCTAGTTCCATGTTTTAGACAGCATGAATTTTCCTTGATCCCATCCTTGACCCTATTCATCTTTATGTCCTGTTGAAATTTTTTTAAAATCATGGGATGAGCATAAAAATCTCAGTAATATTTATAAGATAAATAAGGAAAACATTTTCCCATTAATAAATACAAATCAATGAAACCATACTTTTCAATCATAACATACCTTATGAAATCATATGATTTATGAATAACACACACAAATCATAAATAAAAAGGTAACTTATGGGATTCATAACATACTTAAATTTTAGTTATCACAGCTAAATAGGGAGTCACATTTGGAATACCCATCATATTATATTCTCTAAATCTATTAGGAGAAACATTAACATTTACCTCCATCACATTACCCAATGAATTGGAGAGTTATTTTAGGCTCAGCTGCCCTAGGTTTATCATAAAACCACCTGTATATATAAATAATTCCCAATATCAATTACATATTCAGAACATGTAAAACAATAGTATAGGAAAATAACATTTTCACATTGCAATCACAATATACCATTTCATGATATTGAGATAATCAATGCTTTCTCAATCTATTTTCAAAACCATTTAAAACATTTAATAAAGATATTTTTGAATCAATGTGTCCCATACCACTTTAAATATTTTAATGGAATAAAAATTTTAAACCATTAATATCCATATAAATAAATCCTTAAACCCATTTTTAAAACATGATCATTAATGAGAAATATTTATAAGAATAAATCATTAAAACATTTAAAACGATATTTTAGTTAAAGAGTTTTTAATAAAATGAGAGATGCTTGAATACAAATAATTGAGGAATAAATTTTAATCAGAACTTTATAATATCTTCAGAATAAAGGAATTCATGATATAATATTCCAAAGTACAATATATACCCCACATAAGAGAGAATTGGTGCATAACAACAATGAAGTCTCAATGGAATGTAAATTGAGATGAAATCCCTTATAAAAACTATATCCTTAGATTAAAGACAATTCAATTACATAATAATGTGTGAAAAATAAGAATAAAATCAATATAATTGGATATTATGTTAGAAATAATCAGAGGTTATTCACACATATTCATAGCATGACATAACCAAGCAGTAGAAGTTTAACCCAAAGAATTGAAATTGGATGAAGAAGTTCCCTTATAGAAATTTGACAGCCTAAGGGCATCACTTTAAAATTACGAAAATAAATTGATGATATAGAAAAGGTTATCTCATCACATGGACATAAAATTTACTACAATAAGTATATATAATAACATATCCCAACATAAGAATATGTAAATTAAAAGTCATAACAAAAATAAGTCTTTTAAAAAGAGGAGGGTGAAAAGGTTCCCTTACTGATTTAGTAACTTAAGAAACATACAACCCACGAATGTAGGATAATTAAACAAAGATTAAATACCCATAAAATAAATTATATTATATAAATAATACAATCATGGGTAGTACATCCACCACACAAAATGAAATAGTGGAAAATATAGCATGAATCTCACAGGAATAAAAGTTAGATAAAAACCCCTTACCACATTATAATCAATTGAGTCGTATGACCAAAAGTTAATAACCACCAAATAATTCACAGAATACCATGAATATGAAAATAATAATGATAAAATATAACAAATTTCAGTATACAATACACCACATGCAATAAATAAGTGGCGAACAATGGAAATCTCACGGAATTAAAAGTGAGATAACAAACCCCTTACTTCGTGTCTGACTAGACTTGTTTGTTCATTGTTCTTCTTGAATAATAAACTCAAGTTAATTTATACATGATTAAAAAACATTTTTAAAGTTTATTATTCCTTTTATATCACTTATAACCATGTTATAAACGTTATGTAATCATTTATGTTAATAATGTCCGTTTTGTCGATATTTGGTACTTGAGTAAAAAATGAACACCTTATAATTACAAGGTTTCAATGTGATCAGGAGTCCATTATCTCCAAGATTATATTCAGGATTTAGATATCATATATATCATATATATCTAGTATATATATGTATTTATAATATTATATAGAATTTGGATATAAGAAATGAAAATCACCATTCAAGGGGACGGTAAGTCATGCGTACACAAGAACGCTACTTTCATTTCTATTTCATATATTAATTGAATAATGACTTAATTATAAATAGTTATATTATAATTAAAGTATAATATAATATATAATTTCAATAAATCCATCCTTTATACATCCCACGTATGGTATGAACTAGTCATATCACTTTTAGGGGGCGGTAGTCCGCACTTCCTCAAATGAAATTATCGCATTTACCCATAATGGAAACCATAAAGGTATTTTATAAATTAAAATACTGAAGCATAAATAGAAAATAAACATAATATATATCATATATAAATATAGTGGCATCATAATGGCCACCATAATATGCTGTAGGGGATAACTGAACAATCATCATTTCGTGAGGCGTTAGTTTTCCATCCACAGAAACAGAATGTTCATTACCAATTAGATGGAGGTGTGTATAATTTTAGTTAGAATCATTATCATAACAACAACCTGGTATATTGAGGATAATTTTTTTGTTAAAAAAAATAATTAAATGATTTTAGGGGGTTGGAGATGTAAAATAAAACAAAAGGACTTAAGAGAAGACATTACCTTTAAATTGGGTGTCTCCCTTTGGTTTGAACCAAAAGGATTACTTGAAGTGCCTTCTGTCTAAGTTAAGGATTCTAGAAATAAGAGAGGGATCTTTAGAGTTTATTTGGGAAGGGGTTGGATGATCCATGGGGGTTTACAGGTTTTAGGAATGATTTAGAAATGAGGTCTTTTTATAAGGTGGAGGAGGGGTTCTCTAGGAAAGTGGGAAAATATTATTTTATTATATAATAATTTTCGGTTTCTAAAGGTCCAAAACTCTTTAATGTCAAATATAATATGACTCATGGTCAAAATGAATTTATCCAATGATAATTGAACAGTTTTTGGATGTTATTTTAATTTTTATAATCTTATTTATTTAAATCAGTTATTAATGAGGTAAATACTGCATCATTTTTGTGTCATAAATAATTTTATTTATTTTATTTCAAAAAATTATAATACAAATACCATGATGTATTAAATCATTTTTTATTTCCAATGAATATTTATAGTCTAATATATAACTTATATAACACCATGTAAAAATAAATTTACTAAAAGATATTTGTTTTTTGTCATTTGTGTCTTTACTTTAAATTAATTAATCTAAAGTGTCATTATCACTCCCAAGTGGCTCCATGGGGTCCCAAAATCAACCAAAGGATTACCATGGTCGTCCATGACTCATCCAATAAGTCTAGGACAACTATTAATGTAATTTTGTATTATTATAATATTCTTTTTACCCGGAATTATCCTATTTACCTTTATCCGCTGTAAATAAAAGTCAAAAGTTACTATTCATCAAAAAAATTATTTTTCCCTTATTGAACCATATTTTTCTTAGTAATAACAACCATGTATGTCATATTTTTAAAATTCAATTCACAAAAGTGGTAAAATTTCATTTAAATGAAAATGTCAGTTTTTAACTACTATTTAGTGGTTTCACATTTCATGAAAAATTTGTTATTTTTAAAAAAATACAAATAATTCAGCCTAATCTATATTTGATATTCTAAATTAAAAAATTATGTCTATTTTAAAAAATTCGAAACATAGAAATTTTATTAGTTAATATAAAATTAATTCCCATTGTCAAAACAAATAGCGTGATTTTAAGAAACAGTATCTATCAAAAGATCGACACTTGTTTATGCCAAATTTCAAATTGAAATTTCTTCCAATGGATAGATTTGGATTAAATGTTAAAAATATAATCTAATTACACTTTAAAACTATTTAGAAAGATAATTTAACCACATAAATTAGTTAGATTAAATGGAAATTGTGAATTAAAATACAATATTTTTCACTATTTATTAAAAAAATGAATTTTATCTGAAAAATACCAAAAATTTACCCAAAGTAAATTTTGATGTCACGATTCTAAATAAAAATTTTAATATTTAAAATATAATATATAAAAGTGACCAAAAATAGATTTAAAGAGGGTTCTCCATCAAAAGGCTGTAAATCATCAGTTTAAAGAATATAAGAGTATTTATGCCTAAAATCAGATTCTTTCTTATTTTAAGCCGCTAAAATTAATTGGATAAATGTAAATACATTTAAAAACATGTATATTAATATTATAGTTAGTTATATACATTACCACTAATACAATGGCTAGGAGTTAACTACCATTTAAAATATTATTTTATTATTATTTTTCAGTTTGACTCAGCATTGTGTGCCACATAAGATATCAAAGAAACCCATTGTTGGGTATCGGGTACACCATCGAACATATCATCCCATTTGAGGTAAAATTAATATTTAATTCACAAGTTTAATTAATATAAAAATTTTATATTCTTTATTTACTTGGGATGTTACAAGAAATATTCCTCTTCCTGGTTTCGAACCTGGGTCTCGTGGATGCACTTAAGGATACCTCACAAACAGGGCTAAGGCCAATGAGCTCCCCCTCAATGAACCCCCTTATATTATAAATATAATGAAAAATCATCTTGAAAATAAATGGGAGTAAGGTGGATTCTCATATGATTGTTAATGAGAGAATACTGGTTAATATTTTTATCTTAACCTAGAATTTCCTTTCCTATCAACTCTAATGGTGTGATAACTCAGCTTTTTATCTCTAGAAATTTCCCAAACATGAGCTATGGTTTTCTATTTTATAATTATATAGAGAATTATTTGTCTAATTAGCTAAGAGTTAACATGTAGTATTATATTCAGGATACGTCTTGTTAGAAATTTCTAAATATGTTGGACATAAGGTCATTCATTATATAGGAACATGCTCATATTTTTTCTTATTTGAGGACTCCTTCTTCATTGCATCATTATTGTAACTTAAAGTCATTAGTTATTTATCTTAATAAGAATCTCATTCTAACTTGGTATCCATGTCCTACATTTATTATAAGTGTGAATAGTGTTTTTTCACCTTCCACATAGTTTCTCAAGACTCCTTGGATCATTATTCTCTGAAAACCCCTCATAAAATTCATATTATTCTTAAAAAAATTCTTTCAAAAAACCAATCCTCTCATTTCTCCCATGGATTGATTCTTTCTTCTGTATTGATTGGATTCCTTCAACTTTGATTTTCACGACCTACTTACAAAGGTCTATGATGTGGACCTTTCTTCCATTATCAAAACTTCTATTCTTTGGTGTGACATCCTTCACAACATTCTTCATGGGTTTAGTTTTATTAACATTATTCACATGCCTACACCCTAAAAACGAATCACATATTTTTTTATTCATTTCTTTTTCATGTTTTGTGGACTTATGAGGCCTACAAAATATGAACCATTTCTAATAAATTTATTCTATTACAAATCAGAAAAATGGATACCTTTATTTCAATTCTCACAGAAATCATCTTTTCAATGTGCTTTACCACTAATCATCTTTTCAACCCCTTAATATAGGCATTATATACTCTCTATGATTCGATGTGCAATGAAAAGAATCAATTTCCTTATGCCCATATTGTCCAAAAAACAAAAAATAAACAATGAACCTTGACTTTCTCCATTAGAAACCAATATATCTATCTTGAGACCCTTTCTATTTTTAGTGGGAAACACTAATAATTTGTGCTCTTTTAAGGAGATTATAGTCTTGTACATGATCATATAAACCCATAATGTAATGGGGGGGGGGGGGTTGTTAGAATTTATTTCCACACATTTACCCAAATTTTTATTTTTAACCTATATTAGTATATAAAACCACATTATTAAAAATAAGAATTTCTGGAAAAAGGATTACCTTTTGTTTTGATCTTTTAATGGATAGGGTATTGGAATTCTTCATGAACTTATTTCAATTAATATGATTTTTTTATAGTCAATAAAATTCTTATAATTTTTTTGAAACATCTCTCTTCTTATAATTATGTGAATATTAAATTTGGTTGATTTCTAGATTTCATAAATAGATTATTATCCCCAAAAATTTTATATTTATAATTTTATTTTTATCTTAAATGGGTTTCACCAGATATTTACATTAGTTTATTATCATACCCATATAATGATAATGTATCTTATTAACCTATTGTAGAATTTTTTTCAAGCTCTTTTATCAAAATTTCATTGATTTACAACTGAGTATATATGAAATTCATATAATCTTTCGGTAATTATTTCTCTTTCTATAACTATTTATCAGGTATTTTCCTAAACCATTCATTCTCACAAATTTTACTTTTCAATTTATCTCTTATAAGGGAAGTATTTTATTCATAATGTTTTAAATAATATTCCTTGGATTCAATATGTTGAGTAAGAATAGTTCAATTTTGAAAACTTTTAGCCAATTAACTCTCTATCACATGTGCTTCTAATTATAGAGTCGTTTTATCATCATGTATTACCTTAATAAATCCAATAATTTAATTTAAAATTTTAAATTGGAACCTTATTTAAATAATTAGTAATATCATAATTGAGGTCTTAACCTATTTTTGTAAACTCATTTTCCTCATTCTTTTTAGAAAATGAACATAATTAGTTAATAATATTATTATCAATAGTTTGAATAGATGAACAAAAACTTTTATTACCATTAATCAAATTCTTGTAGATAGATGTGTAAAAAATGAATCAAGAGTGGGTGGATTGAGTTCTTTAGAAAATACTGTCTAATTTAATCATCCCTCATAAATTGTATTGAATATATCATTCTTTTTTTAAAGTATTATTTTAGAAGAAATAATGAAATAAATAAAGGGTAAGATGAAAAAGGTTCTTATAGTGGTTCAAGGCTACAAGAACATCCCATTTTCCACTCCACAAACACCAAATACATTAATTGTGATTTTTATTCCAATATTTTTTATATGGATCAAATATATGAGTGCATGTAGTTGAAACATGAATGAAAAGGATTTTATTAGTCCTTTAAATGTTTTATTGAGGACTTTGATAGTTATGTACAAGTAGTTGAAACATTTACAACTGAGTATAAATAGTTGTCACTTCACCCAATCCATAACGAAGTACAAGTACCTACCACTTCACCCACAACTAAGTTTAATTAGCTTCAACTTAGGTATAAAAAATGAGTTGGGGAGTTCTAGAAATTCCTTTGCACAATTTCGTCTAAAATCTAGGAACTGAAAGTAGATGGATCTTCATTTAGTGAGTAAATCATGAATTTGATTAAATACAAAAGTACTCCTTGATTTAATATGATCTTTAGTAAGAACATGAGTAGTAACAAGATATCCTTCAATGTATAGTGAAATTCTCTTTTATCATTATTTCTTCCTTACTTCATTTTCTTCAGTCAACTTATTATGAAACATAGTAATATAATTGATGAGAGTTAATATTTCCTAAATTTTTATTTATATTTCAATAAAAATTAACCCCAAAATTAATTTAAATACTAGGAATGTATTTTTTTTCCATACTTTTAGTAATATTGAATTATTTTGATAACAGAATTTAAACATGGTTTTTATATGATATATTATTATTTTTGGATTTTAATGAAATTTCATACATTGATATTGAGTTTTTGAATTTAGTTCTTTAGAGGCTTTTGAATCTGAATATTATCATTTCTATCGATTTTGGAATTAATTTGGATAGTCAATACATTGAGAAATGTGATTTTTTAGGTTACAATATGTTTTGAGTTAACCTTATGGGAGATAAGGGATATTTTTGAAGGACATGAGCTACACAAGAGTCATTTCAACAGTCATAAAGAGTAACTTAAAGGTTATATAGGTGATGTACATGGTATGTCATGATACTCATTTATTCTACATAAGGGATCTCTCACACATCACTCATTTTCCTATATCAACTAAATCGGCCATAATCCATGAGAATAACCATAGTTACCCTTAGGATACCACAAACTGAAACTCTAACATCCATGAGAAATTAAAGATAACAGAAGAAATCGACCACAAGTTGAAGAAGTAACTAGGTTGTTAAAGCTATAACTAGTGAGTTTATTTAAGGGTACATCTGTATACCCTCTACTGAGAAAATGTCAATAAAGCATTGTGGTTGGATGCACTATTGCACTCTATATAGTTGATTGAGTTACCACATGGATCCATTTATTTTCAATGATCATTATCAATGTTGTGTTAGGGTGACCAATGATGAGCCTAAACTGCGTGAGTCTTAGGTTAAGGTTTTTCATTCCAGGTAAGGATAATGCTTAGCCTACGTTAACATTAAAGCTACAACCATCCATTAATATAAAGGTAAATATATCCTAAATTAGAGTCATACAAGTGATACATACACAATGTAAGGGTGAATTAAAAGTTATTAAGGATCCATGTGGTTAAATAAGGGTACTATAAGAATAAAAAAAGGTTATTGTAATATTCAAAAGGCTACATAAATGTTATATAGGCCTAAATAAGGGTACTATAGAATTTCTAGGACCTATATAATGATTACATTATGGACTCCAAATATAGTTTAAGGCTAGAGGTGAAGTCACATAAGGGTAAATACATGCTACATAAAGGTAATCCTTGACTTTAAAATTCAACATAATGGTTATTACATTGTTTTGAGAGTTGAATCAGGGTAATATAAAAATTGAGCCAAGGAAGGTTTGAAGATATAGAGTTGCGTAAAGTTACCTATGGGGATTAAAACTAAATTTACAAATTACGAAATCTAGATCATGAATCAAAATTAAATCCCATTCATTTTTATTGACCAAATCCGGGAAAAATATCATCAGTTATACACATAGTGATCTTACCATGGAATAAGGTGATAAATATCAAGGAGATAATGTTAATGAAGTTTGAATATTCAAGATACACAATCATGAACCTAGATCTATGTGTGTGTTGAAAATCAAAGAAGAAGGAATATCACATTGAAATTGAGGAATTACTCAATGAAAAAGGATGGATATCATGTTACTGACATGGAAGGTAAAAATACTACAATTAAGGTCTATAGAATCTAAATAATAGAGACCTAGTCACTCAAGATAGGGAATAATCGATTGGAACTGAAACTTCTTGATTGAATAGAGCTATTATTTCATGGTTTATTTTAATTTTTCTATGTTGACTCCTATAATGGAACACTAATCTATTAGTGTCTAAGCTAGGGTGAGTCCCCTTTCCCCTTATTAATGAATTTTTATAATTATTACATTATCTATTTTGTTCATATATCTGGGATTATTTGAATGTTTTATGCATTGGGATATTTCATTTCATTATATACATCTCAACTTATTCTTCCATAATTCAATTGACTATACACACATGCCACTTAGGTTATATCTAATACTTGTGATCATGAGTAATGAGTTGATCTAAGGTTGATTGGAGGTTCTTGATCACTAGGATCAATGAGATTAGATAATACATGGATTATTTCATCCCTTTGATTATGTCAAAACTTCTAGGTGATGGTAATCAATAAGGTTTCACTATATTAGAGAGAGAATGTGAGAGAAAACAATAAAATAATATTTTAATAGGTAGGCGATGGGATATCCAAGTTTATGCCAATATTATTAATACTTAATTCAAAACCATTACCATTGTATCATTTTTCCACAAACTGATTCCCTTAAATAAGTGAACAACACACCCAAAACACTCTCCTCTTTGGTGAAAATCTATTTCCCACTATCACAACATTAATTTATGATCACAATATTATTTTATGAGGGCCAAGTTACATGCCTCTCATCAACTTGACACAGTTTATTGGGAGGAAAATGTTATATTATTAATTTGTTTTGTTTATAATGATTTCAACACATGACTCGATATAGTTCATTTTACCTCATTGGTTTTGATCTGAAGGTTGAAACACCTATTCTGACAAGAATTAGAACATTGAAAACCACTAAACAATAGGAAAGACTATTTTTCCCTATTCCATTGAAAACTTCCCCATATTTTTTCCCTTCTTCAACTAGAGCCTCTATATGTAGTGAGAACATAGATGGAAATGTATCTCAACTGAATAAAACCATTAGAGAGTATAATACATACAATTTCAATAATAATAATTAGATTTAAGAACCAAATAATCAATAGGATCATGTTATTAGAATTGGAATGATTGGATAACTACCTATATTTTATAGTGCGTTAGGAGAATATCCAAATAGGCACTAGAGAGAATTTTAAAATATCTTTAATAGCTTTAGATCTATGTGATTCATTGAGGCTTAGATTATCTGGTAGTTATTTCCCATCTCTCTTGAAAAATTATCCAAGGAGTGGATCTAAAACCTCCATCCTAGAGAAGAATCCACCTAATATGATCTATTGAAATATTTCCTCCAGAAATAATTCCTAGTATCAAGGATTTCTCTACTCAGGAAGTATATTTATGGAATTATATAAGATCGTTGTGAATCCCTCTATGAGTTTTGATAAAGATTAAAGCAGTTGACAACATTTAACCCACACCATACCTATAAAAATCATCATTTCTTAGTATTATTTTACCAATGATAACTAGATAGAGACTAGAAACTCCTAGATAATTATTTTGGAGGAGAACTTATAGAAGTATTCCTTATCAAATTCAAAGAGTTTGATTGAGATATTTTCCAAAATTATCAACAATTTTCTATAAAAACTACAGTAAGGGGAGTTCATGAGGTAATAAGTTCTGACTATCCATTATATTTATAAAATGGGAAAATTAAAATCTCTTCTGAAATAGTTAGTTTTGAATAAGGTTCAAGAGGCCACATATTATACACCCCTATGGGTCTTTCAACATTATCATTCACGGGAGCACTACACTGATGGATTTACTCAAGTTCAAGGGACAGAAAGATATGATTCCATGTTCTATAAGTAATTCTATAAATAAAATAAATGAAATAAAGGATTCATAGAGTATCCAAACATTCAATATGGATATAGGAACCAATAACCCCAAACAACACCCATCTAATATGGTTTTCAACCATCTTTCAAGTTGCCACCATTTCATTGAAGTAGTTACCAAACATCTATAAGTTACCAATAAAATAAAAAATCAATAAATCACTATGAATAACATACCAAAACATCTGTTAAGGCTCAAAACCCTCGAAACACTACAATCAACACTCACATATCAGTACTAAAAGAGATAAATGGACAGTATGACAAAACCACGAATTTTTTGAATGACTTGAAAAAGAAATGTTCAGGTAAAATTCACAACCAGTAAATTCCTAATCACAATGGTAATGTTAGTTATATTTCATTATAAATTTTAAATATTCTTGGAAATAATTAACAATCTGAATATTAATCTGAATTTTAATTTTACAACCCACTAAACCTGAAGAAGAAGTCCCTAAAAATAAACAGAAGAAGAAACACCTATAAAAATATCTCCATTGAAGAAGGATACTGGAAAATAATATATTAAAGAACTAAATCATCCCCAAAATCTATTCTATACAAGGATAAAAAAACCCATGAAAACTAGTGAAGAAAAATTATAAAAAAGATCTTGTAGATATTAAAAAATTTGGAGATCAACATTTGTTTTCTAGAATCTATCTGCTAAATCCCAATGTATAGATAGTTTATAAAAGAAATGTACAATAGAAATAGGATATTTCATGAAAATTAAAAGTTAAATTTAGGTATAACTTTATCTTCCCTTGTTTCCCCAAATTTACTAAGGAAATACAAATATTTATATACCTTCATTGTCCTTTTCACTATAAGCGATCTCACTTTTTCATTAAAAATTTGTTATTCGAGAGAATAAATTAATGTAATAAAATAAAATATTTATATATCCTAGTATATAAGAGATATAAAACCCACATGATTTGTTTTACAACATACTAACAGAACCACAACTTACCAAGTTAGAGTTCCTAAAAATGTTTTAATAAGTGTGAAAGGATTCTTATACCATACTGACTTTTATAATCTAAAAATTTATGAAAATAAATTTAAACATCATTACCCCATTATCTTATATAAGACACTTATCATGACTACCAAAAAAATTATAAATGTTAATGAATGAACACATTTAAAGAATTTTGGAGTAAAAATAAAAAACTTTAACATTCTATATTCAACCAAATATCCCCATGACGACAAATATATATTTACATTGAACCATTTTGTATTTATTTATAGTTTTAATGAAGATATTGAAATTATAGAAGAAATAAATTTATTAGTTTAATAACTAGAAAAAACTAATTTTTATAATGAATTGTTTTATTAACGTGTTAAATCTGGAAAATGTTATATGTGTTGATTGAAGTTTTTTTGATGAAATTCATTTTGATGATTTACTCAAAAAATGCAATAAAACTTATTATTTATATGTACATTATGAAAGAATGGATAAAACCTAGATGATAACATCCTTAGATAACCCATTTATCTGAAACTAAATTTTCTTCTATGTAATTTGAAATATTCTTTTCTAAGAGAAAATGAGAAAATTTGAGGTATAATCTTAAACAATTTAAATCCATACCACGAACATCAACTATTGGTAATTCTAATACAAAACAGTATATCAATAGGATAAACATTAGGGGATATCCTAGGGATCATCCCTACCACCTTCATGAATCGTATTCTATTAGAATTTGAATCTAAACCATCGAGATACCCTCAAAGGTGGCTCAACCCAACCCTCATGGAAGTAGTAAAAAACTAACTAGAAAAAAATTTATGAGAAAGAATCTTATAAACCATATAATACTGCCAATTGGTGATTCCCATTCAAAATTTTCAAAAGAAAATTAGATACCAATTTGTGAAAAATTAGAATAATGAGTTATTTATCATAAGGATTCATAACTACTATAGAGTTTTCATTGACTACTTAAAATTTAATCATGGGACCAGAAAAGAAAAATTTTTATTCCCTTTGCTGAAAAACTATTAGATAGGTTAGCTGGTAAGGGTTATTAATTTTTAATTAAATACTTTCAAGGTATTTTTGAGTTCTAATAGATCTAAAATACAAGAAAAATAATACATTCACATTTATCATTGATACATTTTATTTCTAGAGGATTATATTTGGGATTTTAAATACCACATGTACCTTTTAAAATTCCAAGGTAAACACTATTTAGATTTTATTAAGAGTTGATTGAATGCATTCTTTGATTATTTTATCATGTATGGAACATGTTTTAAAACTTGCGTCAATATTCTAGAAAAACATTAAAAAAATAAATTGAGAAAAACATGGTTTTAAAATTTTAAAATATTTTATTTCATTGTTGATAAAGAATATTTTTTTTGGGAAGATGATTTATAAATATTGGACTGAAATGGATAATTCTAAAATTGAAATTATCTTTACACTCCCTTAACCCACCACTATGAGACACATGTGATTTATTTTAGGCTATATTTGATTTTATATAAGGTTTGTCAGGGACTTTATCAAGAATTATTTACCCATAACTAACCTAATCCTGGAGAATATTGACTTTACATTTGATGATTCATGTGGGGTCAAATTTTATAATCTCAATGATATCCTGACCATACCACCTATAAACTTGAAACCTAATTTGAATGAAACCTATAAGATATTATGTGATTCTTCAAACAAATCTCTAGGGGTCCTGATTTCACATAATATTTAAGCTAAACTAGAGGAGATAACCTACAATTAAAAGAATCTAGACATAAACTAAATAAATCAATAAAATAACATCAAAAGATTTTTTTTTCAAATTTCATTACATTAGAATAGTTATAGTTTAACATATAATAAATTAAAGTAAATATGTATTTTGATCATGAAATAATTAGGTGTTTGATTAGGAAATATGAATCAAGGATGAAGTTAGTGAGGTAGATATAACAAATAAAAATTGTTTGAATAAGAGTTTAAGGGAAATAAGGGATGTGAAATTTTGTGGTTAAAAAATTGATTTGATTGAATCACAATGCTTATGTAGAAAAACAAATTTAAACAATCCTAGATGACTCCTTCCATAATGAGAAACTATAAAAAGTCACCCAAGAGCCTTGCTATGATGATCTAGTAAATTATTTCACCACATCAAAGGAATAAATTATTTATTATGAATAAAACATTTAAATTAAAATTTAGGTCAATGTTTTTTGTCTACGACAATTATATTTACAGAAAATTGTTTATGTCCTTGTAATTTGGTGTTTCATACTAAAGGATGAAATTAAATATGAGCTTTATTTTTTTAGATACACCGTCAGGTGTAGGAATTTATTAACTTAAATAACAACTATGAAATTGTTGGAAGCTATTTTATTTTGTACCTCAAATTTTATATATTCCCATAAATTCTTTAAAGCATGTACAAACATTCAATTTACTAGAGGTGTTTGTAAAATATATCAAATTCCCCAATAAACTTGATTTTTTTAAAATATATGATGTTTGGGTATTAAACTTAATTGAACTAAATAATTTATACTTTGTATTTTCTATATTATTTTAGAAGTGGACTATGTGTCTATATGGATTGAATAAAAATCCACCTGAACTGAGGATTCAAAAGTTGTAATTGAGTTTCTAAAATTAATTTATTTTATTGATTTAATATACCTAGATCCATAATTAGTGACCAAGTAGCACACATTTGTAACAAGTTCATGGGATTATTTTTGATGAAATAAGTAGTAAACTACGTGAACTCAACTGCATATCATATCTAGACTAATGGGAAAGCTAAAGTCTCCAATATTTAGATTATTATGCCTCTAGAAAAAATAGTGTAACCCACTAGGAAGGACTGGAGTAAGATGTTGGAGGATGCACCATGGGCATAAAAAATATCCTAAAAACCGATTCTCTTGATATCAAGGGAGTCAAATCATAACACCCCATCAAAGTGAAGAATAATAAGTGAAGAATTAATATGAATAAATTTGGAAAGAATGAATGTAGGAGTTTAAAGCCTCCCAACTGCAACAGAATAAAGGATTTCCAGGTTGTCTCTTTCCATCACACCAAAAATATATATTTTTATTTTAAGTTTGATTTTATTAATAAATGAATGTATTTATTTATTGGCACTATATTTGAGATAGATGTGGGGGATCAAAAATGTAACTCATGATGTAAATACAACATTCTTCTTTTATTTGTTTATTCTGAAGTATTTCTCTCTTAAAAAATTTTGTAGATAAACTTGTTTTTAGAATGTTCTTTAAAATTTTTGTATAATTTTTTTTTTCAATGTTTAGGAGTATATTTAGATAGGTAAAATTGGGATGAATTCTCTATTGTGTTGTATAAATACCATTCTAGTGTGAGTTTATTTAATTGTTTCAGAAATTGTGGGAGGTAGATGATTGTTGAGTGAGTTTAGTCACTGTTATTATGGAAATTTAGATTTAGAACTAGGAAAAAAAGTATGAGTGAAAAGATATTTATAAAAACATAATAATAAATAGAGGAAATAAGAATTTTGAACTTAATTAAATTCAAATTTTCTATCATGAAAAGATAAAACCCCAAGGATGAAACTAAAAACATATTTATATAATTCCATTGAAATAAGGGTAAATTGAGAAATTGAGATCCTTAAATAAAAGTATGGGACATTAGTCATTGGCTGTGTGTGTAAGTAAAAGTTATCTATAAATTAAATAAGTTATTTATAGACACATTATATAGAAAAATTCAATAATTTTCCTATTTATAAAAAATAAACTCATTTAAGTGAGGGGAATGTTGAATGAAAATGAAGAATTGGACAATTTACATATAAAAATATCATTTGAGATGTATAAATAAAGCGATAACTAGAAATTTTGTTTGAAAAACTTTTAAAAAATAGATAAATGGAATTGAAAATTGTAAAGTTTTAATTATACTTAAATCTATCAACTCCACTCCTTGACATAGAAATCATTATTGAGTTAGTTTGATCTTGTATGATTAATTCATAGATGATCCATAACAATTCAAACAATGAATGAATTTGTAATTTTCTTCATTTAAATAATAAATATTTAAACATGGGTGGGAAATATATTTTAAAATAAAAATTAATTCTTTTTATTTCTCAGAATTGCAATGGTTTAAGTCTGGGAGATTGATTACATCCATTATTTCCCAAATTTTTTTCTAATATTAATTAGAAATTAACCCCACAATAGATTTAAATTCTAGGTAAGAAATACAATTTTGATACTTTTTTAAATATGGAATTATTTTGATAAATGGACATAAACTTTTGTTTTTCATGAATTATTATTTTTATAATTTTATTTACAATCTATACATTGATCTTGAGTTTTGTAATTTAGTTCTTTAATGAATTTTGAATCTAATTTCTATTTTTTTTTATCAATTCTGGAAGTAATATGGATAATCCATACATTTAGTATGGTGATTTTTCATGTTTTAATTGGTTTTTAGTTACTATTAAATTATGTAAGGGAGATTATGGAATTTTAATATGTAACACCCTAATATTTTAAAATAACACTATGTTCAATAGTGAATACAACACACAACACCGAGCTTAAACGAACCAATAAAATATTATTATGGATACATGACTATTATAACCTAGATGTTAAATTGGTTGATATGAATAGTATTAATATAATTATAGAATTTATATAAATTATCTAATAAAAAAATTTATTTATTAATTCATTGGAAATAAGTATTTAATTTTCAATAAATTTATTGTTTTCTTTAGAAGTAGGTTTTCTACAAAAATGTTTTTTATTTATTTTATGAGGGAAAATAATATAATTAATTTTTCAAACTTTTAGAAAATTTATTAGATAAAATTAACATTATATTTAAAATTATAATATAAAAATATATTTGGAGAATTTTTTGGATTTTTTCTGAAAAGAATGATTTTCCATTGAATAGTGAAAAATATATTTTTGTTAAATTTTTTTTTGTTTCCATATTTTAGTGTGTTCAAATTTGTTTTAAAATTTTTTCAAAGTAAAATTAGATATATAATATTATAAATAACATATTTATGTTAATTGGATAATATTTTATATCTGAATTAGGTATAAATACAATTTTATATTTAAGAAGGTATTTTTTTAGAAAAACAGTTTTCTTGGCATTTTTTCATTAATCTTAAATTAATTTCTAGAAATTTATGGAATTAAATATTTAAGATGGATATAATATTTTTTAATTAGAAGGATTTATTTTTTAATGGGTAACTTTTATTTCTGGTAATTATAAATAGCATCCATAGTAAATAAATGTCCACACAATGAGGAAAAATGGGTAATTTAGGTTAAAAATAATATGATAAGAATTAAATAGTGACTATAACACTTAAATTAATTTTATTTATTGACTATATATCATCCACAAACAAAAAAATGTAGAATATATGACCTTTTTTTGAAAATTTTCTTTTATTTTTACCTTATATATAATTTAAGTGAGAGTTAAAGACAGAAATTTCATTTTTCTTATTTTAATATTTATAATATATTATGATAAGAATAAATACAACATATGTTTAATTATAAGTATTAATTTTAAATATAAATGTTTTTTTTTCATAGTAATTAATTTATAATTTTTAGTGATGAATTAATTACCTGAAATTCTTATTCAATACTAATATAAAATTTATTTAATTAATAGAAGAATAATATAAATGATTTCCAAAATACTAAAATTAATATACTTTGAAATGATTTTTAAATGATTTTTACATAAATATAAAAATTTATTAATGTTTTAAGGGATTATATTTTAATTAACTCTTTATATTGATGTATTTAAGTTCAAATTAAATTAATAGTGTTAAAATTGACATCAATGATACTTTATAATAAATAATATTTTATTAGATGATTTAAAATCAATAAAATATATAATATTTTAAATCATTATTGGGGTATATTTTTAAAAATCATCCAAATTCTATTTATTTTTTTTCTTTTTATAGTAACATTATTAAACCTTAATGATAGAAAACATTAATATAATGGTAAATGTCAAAATGGGTAATGGGGTGTAAAAATAAAAGGTAAGGGTAGAAAAATATCCAAAAACTAAAAAAATTATTTAAAGAGATTATTTATAAATATTACTATATTAAATTTAAATTAAATTATTTTTTATTCATTAAATTATATAAAAAATGTATAATAATTCAATACTTCAAGAGATTCCAAGAATGACCCACCCATTATTTATAAAAGGAAACCTATCCTTTATATTTTCTACACCAACATGAGTCTTTTAGAAACACATACCATTTTCCATTACTCTTATATACAGCATATTCAATTTATATAGGTTATTTCCCTTGAAATGGCCAATCCTAGGTCCCTTAAGAAGAGATCTAAAAGAATTTACTAAAGAAGAGGTAATCATCATTACTGACTCTTTCAAGTTTATTTCTTCTTATAATTCATATAATTGTTTTTTACCCATACTTAAATAATTAATACAATATCATAAATATTTTGAGATTTCATATTGATAATATAACAATCATATTCCATCTCTTTTCCATCATATGAAAATAAAAAACATCGCTCGTGCGTGGGTTTTTCTTGCCATCTCCACACAATAGATTAATTTATTTTTTTCGCCACTTTAATTAGATGGTAATAATTATTTAAATTATAATTATATATGGTATTTATGATATAAAAATGATTCTATAAATATAATATCATATATACCTTATTAACTTCTGATTCATTTGAAAATGATAATGCAGCTCATTCCTATGTGTAGATTACCACCTTCATGAATCGATGTGACCTGTAAATCATTTAAGGTTTAAATGGATGGTAATAAGGATGAATTTAATTGATATATATGATTCAAAAAATATTCTGAGAAGAATAATTATTATTCACCTTTCTTTTTTTCCATTTTTAATGTTCAAAATAGAATTCTTGCATTTGTATGACCTACCGTTTCCATGAACGGTGTAATTCTTTTTTATATCTCCATATTTTATGGATGGATTTAAATATATATATATTGAATATATAGGATATTTATAACTATAATAAATTTATTGATATGACTTAAAAAAAATTAAAATTATAATGACAGTAACTTCCAAATCAAAACATACATGAAAAACAAAGTAGTTAACACCCAATATAATGATAATAATAAAATATTGTTAATAAATAGTTGGTAAAATGTTATAAATGAACCACATATGATATTATAGATACATATATGGTTTCATTACATAACTATAATAAATCTAAATTAATTATATAGGAGGTTAAATCATGGTAAACTAAAGGGAAACATGAGGTAAGGGGATTCCGTCTCAATTTCCTTTCCTTGAGGAACATTTTAATACCATGAACTTAATATATTTTATATGTTTTATATACTAAACCTTTTATTTATTTATGATTATTATTAAATAGAAACAACATTTCATTTAAATATTAACATTTTTTATATCATGGTTAAACTTATTTCATAAATTCTATACCATTTCTACATGGGGTGTTTTACTTTGAATGTTGTTTGTTTGATTGGAAATTTATTGATAATCCATACTCATTACATGATATTGAAATTTATTAATATGGAATACTATTTCTGAATTTAATTTATCAGTAAATATAAAAGGAGTTAATAAGACATATAGTGAAGGTTGGCATATAGAATTATATATCCCCTCAATGATTTGATAGGTCTAATGAGACAAATCAGTAAACTAACATTAAATGAGTTTTTGGGGTATTACTAACCATAGTCTAAAATTCCTTGGTGAACACTCTTGATGGTATAGATATCCTAATTTTTAAAATCATGGTGTATAATATTAATCATTTCTTTTATTGTGAATTCAGTTTTTATTATCCATGAAATTAATTCATCGATATAATCAATGGATTAATTTCATGGTCAATTATTTCTTATATTTCATTTTTTTAATTATTTACCTTCCCATATTGATTAATACTTATTTAATCATGCTAAATTCCACTATATGTAACCCTTACTATTCTTTTGATATCTCCCTTTTATTTATTTTTTCAATGAAATGAAGAAGGATATTATGAATAATATAAAGGATGAAAGAATGTTGTTATGATATGGTTTTTATATTTTCAATGTAATATGAGAATCATGTATTAATTTGGTTTTTCAAGACTAATAAACTATTCAGTCCTTAGGAATGTGTTTATTTGTATGCAGTTTTAATGCGATATAGGAGACACTAACTCTGGGTTACTAGGGTTGGGGTTGTTACAGTTGGTATTAGAGAAACTTTAGTAAACAATTAAAGATCTATATTTTAATAAACATAGATAAAATTAGAATTATGATAATACCTTACAGTAATTGATAATGTTTACCATTATAGGCATTTTTTATGACTTAATATTCTTGATGATTATGAGCTGACTTATTGTGTTCTATTATTGAGTTAGGGAACCTATAATAGAAAGGGAATCAATATCCGTAGACAATGTAGACATTTTTAGGTTGAGAAAATAAATATAGATGGTATTGGAACATAATAGATCATACATATAAGTGTAGTAGTCAAGTTATTAAAAATAACCATACTCATATGGAATAATTTTTTTTAATCAATGTGATTCACCTATGTTAGATATTTTTTAATGAAAAAATCCATTATATTTTAGTGTAACTACTAATAAATTGGTATCTGAGTAATGTATTAAATATCATGTAAAGATATTTCAAGAATTGGGATGTGATGAAAGTGAAAGAGTTATTATCGTAGTGTATTGTTTTATAAGAGATGCAGATCATGGGGGTCAATGATCCAAAACACTAAAGATGCCTAAGAAATTGAAATCATGGAATAAGAAACTTGTAAATAAATTGTGGAAGGAAACATCGAAAAAACACATTGAAGGGAATGAGATTTTGTTACATGTTTGGGGATATGGGTTATCTAGATAGTTAATGTAAGGTTGAGAAAGATACCACTGCTATCAGGTGTTTCAACTGTAAAGAGATGTGGAATTATTCAAACTAATTCTCCAATTATCAAGGGAAATTAACAAATAGGAATCCAAGGGTATAAGGCCATGATTTTTCTATTACTACAATGGAAATGGAATTATTAATGTGTTTGTGTATTTAGATTCCTGAATGTTGTTTATCAAGTATATTTTGGTTATAAGAATCATGAAACATATAAGGATTGTAATACATTATTTTTTTTCTTTAATTATTTAAAACCATATATTTAATGGTGTCTATTACATAGAAAAGTGATTTAATGGAAATATGATATTTTTTATAAGAAAATTATTTAGGTAATAATAACCATTAATACATGTATAATGTTGAAATAATAATTTTTAGATGGTGTAAAGGGATGATTGACATTGATGAAGTGAATCAGATAGTACTGGTGACCTTGGAAATGATTAGTGATTTAATGATAATTTAATTTATGATGGAATTTAAATTATTTTTATATTTAAGGGATATAAGAAATAAGGATATAGTTATTTTTTAGAAGAGGCTATTTCTGTATTGATGTCTTACGGTGATTCAGGTTATTGTTATGTTTTAAGAGATTCTGTGATCAAGGTATTCACATATTTGGTATGTGACACTATGATATAATTTATGTTGTTTTGGAATAAAATTTTGATCAAATATTTTATATTTCTTGTGTTTTTGAATTTTTTTCAAAAATATTTCAAATGATTCTTAAGGTTGACTATTTATGAAATGGTTTCAATTGAACATTGGGGGTTTTTGTTGAGGTTCTATAGATTAATGTATTATTAGATAAATTATGATAACCATTTTGGTTTTGGATATTATCTAGAAATATGAGTAAGAAATTCTAATTATTTAATGGATTTTATGATCTGTTAAAAGTTAAGTTTAGTGCATTATGTTTAAAAAACTTCATCCTAAATACTTATCATTTTGAGAATAAATGGGATTTGTGGTGGAATTTGTTTAATAAATGAAATTAATCTTTTTAACCATGAATATTTATTTATATTATTATCATAGATGGTAAATTATTTATCCAATGCAAGGAAAATTATCTGGAAATAAAAATATTATCCTATTATGATAATTTTCTATGATTTGATGGTCTTTTCACCCAACATAGATGTATGGTTTTTTGGTCATTAACTATCTTTAGACCATATTTTCTACTACTCTATTTTATTCCTTGTAAATTAGTTGTCCCTTCCATTTCCACATTTTCAATTGTCAATAATGTTCTCATATTTGGAATAGTAGTTTTTTGGTGACCTTCATACTTCCCTCTAACACATTTTAAAAGAAATTTTTATAAAAAACATTTAAGATGTGTGTTTTTCACAAATGAATTTTTAAATTTTAAAACCTTGATTGAATAGTAAAAGTTCATATTTTGATGAAAAAATTAATTTCCTGGGTTAGAGAGTAACACCCTAGGATTTTAAAATAACTCTATGATCTATATCATATACAATACACAATACAAAACCTAAACAAACAACAAAATGTTATTATTTAAACATTATAGTTATAACCTAGTCCTTGAATTGGTGATTATGAATAGGAGTAACCGAATTATGAAATGTCGATTAACAATATTCTCAATATAAATTCCTTAATTAATTCATAGGAAATAATTAATCAATTTTTAGAAAATTTATTCTATGCTTTAGAAATATGTTTCCTTCAAAAATTATTTTTATCGATTTTTGTTAGAAATTAATATAATTAATTTTTAAAACTTCTATAAAATTTATTTTATAAAATTAAATTTATTTATGAGAAAATAATATGATAATTATAACAGGGTTTATTTTTGAGATTTTTATGGACATATTGATTTTCCAGTGAATAGTGAAAAATACTAGTTTTTATTAAAAACTATATTTTTGTTTCAGACATATACAAAGTTTTATTTTACTTTATAATGGTTTAAATTTAAAATTATACACATTATATTATAAATAAACTAATATATAACATTTTAATCAATTTTATTGTTGAATTTGGTATATTTTTTTATATTTAAAAGATGTTTTTTTGTTTAACAATTTTTCATAGCGTTTTGTGATATTATTTTAAATTAATTTATCCTAGTTCTAGGAATTGAATAATAAAAAATGATATCATATTTTTAAGCAATAGGTAAAAAATTTATAATTATTTCTATTTTATTTCTAGTCATTGTGAATAGTAACCATAGTAAATAATTGTCACCAACATGAGGGTAAATAGGTAATTTATGTTGAAATAAAATGGTACAGAAAAAATGACACAAAAATAGATTAATTTTAATATATTATTATATATCATCCATAAGTATATAAAATTTTAATATAAGAACTTTTATTTCCATTTTACCATAATTTTGACCTTTATAATATTTAAGTGAGAGATAAAGAAAAAAATGTCACTTTTCTTCTTCTAATATCTATAATATTTTATGATAGGTGTAAATATAAATTATTTCTGATTTTAAGTTTTTATTTTAAATATAATTTTTTTATCATGAAAATATTTTATATAAATTTTAATGATGAAATAATTTCCTTAAATTCTTTTGCAATGTCAACACAACATTTATTTAATTAATATGAAAATAAAATATGTCATATTACAAATAATAAATGTGATATAATTTGAAATAGTTATTTTGTAACAAGAATTTTTTAGATGAATAAAATATTTTCGTAATGTTTTAATGGATTTTATTGGAAATCCCTATTTGTCTTGATATATTTAAATTCAAATTAAATGAATACTGTTGAAAAAAAAATAATGATATTTTATAATAAATAATATTTTGTTAAATGATCTAAACTTCATAAAAATATTAGATTAGGTAAAATTATTTGTATATGGTTTTGAAAATCATATATGGTATATTTATGGGTTTTTCGCTTTTATAGTAACATTGTTAAACTTTTAAGTGTAGAAAAATTTAATATTATGGTTATTGATAAAACGGTTAATAGTGGGTTAAAAATAAAATATAAGGGGGAAAACATACCTAAAACATGTACAACTTTTATAGTATGTGATAATTTTTAGTTATAATCATATTTTATTCTAATTATATTTACTTAGAGACATTTACGAATGAAAAATAATTTATATTTATTTAATAAATCAAGAAATTCCATGACTGACCCACCCCTCAATTATTAAAGGATACATCTCCTTTCTCTTCTTTAAAAACCTTTGAGCCTTATATGTCAACAAAACCATGAACATTAATATCAATTACATCCTTATCATTGTTATATAGTTTTTTAACTTCCAAATTATTATCCCTAAGTCCCTTATGAAGAGATCTAATTGAATTATATTGAAGAAGAGGTAATCATCTTTAATAACTCTTTAATGTTTATTTATTCTTCGAATTCATCTTAATGTGTTTTTAAAAATCCTAAAATAATAATTAAACATAATAAATATTATTTTATGTATTTATAACTATTATAAAACTTTATCCCATCTCTTTTCCAACCTTTGAAAAGTGAAAGCATCGCTCGAGTGTACGTACCACTTACCATTTCCACATTGCGGTGTAATTTGTTTATCATAACCACTTTACAAGGATCATTAAAAACATAGAAAAAATAATTATATATGATATTTATAACATAAAAATTATTATGATACTATAATGTCATATATAACTTCTTGCATTCCAATACATTCGAAAATGATAGAGTCACTCGTGTATACATGCAGACTACCACCTCCATGAAGTGATGTGATCTATTTTCATTTATATATTTTGTTGAAATTAATATGAATTGATTCAATTTATATATATGAGATAATAATGATTCAATAATGATTAATTATTATTCAACTTTATTTCATTTCATCTGTTAGAAAATGGAAACAACGTTCAGGGGTACGTACGACTCACCTTATCCATGGACTGTGTAATTCATTATTCTGTCTATGTCTTTTATAAATGGATCTAAATTACTTTATATTGAATATATATTATATTTAAATCATGACTAAAATTATAAATATTATTTATTCATAATAAAATTAAAAGTACCAAAACTACTGGATCAAAATATTCATGAAAAATGAAGTAGCTGACACCAGGGATAATGATAATAATAAAAGACTATTATAAATAGGTGATAAAATATTATAAATGGATCATATATGATATTATATATATGTATATGTATCTATTATTCAATTTTAATAAATAAAAATTTATTATACATGAAGTTAAATCATGTTCAAATAAAGGGAACCATGAGCTATGGGGATTACATCCCAATTTCCTTTTATTGATATATATTTTAATATTATGCACCTAGTTTATCTTATATGGTGTATATATTGAACCTTTTTTTATTTTTTATAATTATTAATTGGAAATCATATTGACATTTTGTATCTAGAGTATTTATATTTTGTATATTCTTATTTTTTATATCTTATACTCTTTCTACATACGACATTTTACTTTGGAAGTTGTTTGATTAACCAATGAATTATTGATAGTACATATTCACTAATTATTATGAACATTTGTCGACAAAGTGTATTTTTATGAATTTAACTGATCATTTAATATATCAATATTTCATTGACAATGCAATTATGGATGGGGAATATAATTATATATAATCTAGATGCATCAATAGGTTTCATGAAAGAAACTAGTAAGCAAGAATTATATGGGGTTTTGGGGTAATATTACCCATATTTTAAACTATATTATTGCATGGACTTGAAGGTAGAGATATTATGACATATGAAATCCTGAAATCCAATATTAATCATTTATATCATTGATAATTTAGTAATTATTATCCTTGAGGCTACCATATTGATATTATACATGGATAAATTTTGTTTTTAGGTGTTGATTAAATGCATGTGTTTTAGGTTATTTAACTTACATATCTATTATGCTTTATTTAATCATTATACATTCTATTGTAAGAAACTTTTATTGAACATCTCAGGTCACCATTCTATTTATTTTATTTCCCTAGGATATGAAGAAGGATATTTTGATTAATACTGTGGATGCAACAATTATTTAATGTTTTTTATTTTATATTAATAATGTAATATGATAATCATGTATGTATTTGGTTCTTCTATACTAATAAAATATTCTGTACATTGGGGTGCAATTACTTGTATCTAGTTCCAATGTAATATAGATGACACTATCTTTGAGTTATTGGAGTTGGGGTTGTAACACATAATTTTGTAAGTGACATTTCTTGTACTAACAGAGAGTTGTGTTAAGGTCCTACATGTGATGTATATGGAAAATCAAGGTCTATATTGAGCTGGTGAAATGTTTATCTCATGAATCCTTCAATTTCATATATCAACCGAACTAAATGTAATCCATAAGATCAATCACAGTCAACATAAAGCTATAGCCTACTGAAACTCAATCAACCCTGAGAAACTGAAGCCACATCAATTAATTGAACAAAAATTGAATAAGTAACCATTAGGTTGAAGAAAAAATGGGATAATATATGTATGGGTACCTCTACATTCCCTCTATTGAGGAAAGTTCAATGAATCACTACCATTGGATTTGCAACTGTACACTACGTGGTAGTTCAATCTTGTACATAGATTTTTTGACATATAATGGTCTTTCTCAATATAATTTTAGGAAAAATAGTGAATAACACTGGATGTTTAAGGTTCATTATATTATTTCTCATTAAATATATTTTTCTGAATCACCCCATTTCAAGGTAAATGCTATAACTAGACATCTATTTATGGGAAAAGATAAGTTGTTTCCGAGTCAGTAAGGAACTCAAGGCATTGAATAAGGGTGAAAAGAAAGTGATTATGGATTATACCAATCATTAGAGGTCATTTTAACGTTATTGATTCATTTAAAAGGCCAAATAAAGGCTAAGAAGACCAATATAAGGGTAAGTTTTCATTTACATGACTTATATGAGGGCCTTCTTATGGTCTTTGAAGGTTTCTTAAGGGTAAATGTGAAGTTGTATAAGGATAAAGAAATTCTACATATGTAATTTCTCTATTTTTTCTTGTATGACTTTATGATATATTAGGGAAAATTTTTGTATCTTGGTATGAAGAGGGCATGAGATTTCAGGGCCTATAGGTGCTTGATTTTTATATAAAAAACATTGAATATATTATATCATGCACTCATAGTTTTTCATAAATAATATATTAACTCTTCAAGAGAGTCTTGGATTTGAAATATGATATGACCATTAAATCCAATATGCCGTTTTAACCTCATATTTCCATAACCATTATCGACATCATGTGTTTGTCTTGAGCACCATCATGGGAGAAATGGATAAATAAATTATTAATCTATGTGATTTTTTTAATTAATTACTAACTTAATACTCTATTTATATAAGGAATATTATGGTGGATAACTAAGGTTATCCTCATATCTCTATGGACTGAGAGGAGAGCATGGTGAAGATTTTGGAAAATGACAGTATGATCAATGATTGGATTGGTACCATTGGGATTATCTACACCAACAGAGTTGTTGATCTCACCAATGATGAAAACATGAATTCATTCTTCATCAGATATCAATCCTAACCCATGGTATGAATTTTTATATAGATCATTCTAAATTTTTTTATCCCCTGAATAATGCAATTTAATTTTTTAAACAATTTGATTCATGGGTTGATCATGTATTAAAGATACAAGTGTATCTTCCTTAGGTTTTTCAATTTATTTTTTAATTTATTTATTGATTCTTCATTCATCATTCTAAAATTAAAAAATATAGGCAAAACCAAAAAAATTCTGAGTTATTTTTTCTGATTTGTAATTTTCTTCCATGTTTCCTTACACCATAGTCTCCAATAATCCCTTTGGTCAATGGTTTAAAAAATATCTAGTGTTCGATCATTCTGAAATGATTCTTCATTGTAAAAATGTTATACCATGCATTTGGTTTGATATTGATGGATCAATGAAAGTGTGACAATAAAGGTGAAAAAATAGGTGATTCAGGATCATATCAATGTTTCCCATTTTTTGATTTGGTGTGTGGTGATGGAATAATGTGACATAGGATATTTCATGTAGAATTTTGTGGCTAAAATCTAGCCATTAGTGGCGAATCAATATTTTTTTGAACTAAGATAAATGATTATCGTCTTGATTGGTGGTGCATCTAATGATGAAGGTGATTCGTGATGGAATCATACAATAGATTGGTATTTTTGAAAAAAAAACCGTACTACATAATGTATAGTCTGAATAACACATTTTGTGTAGTCCCCCTTATGTGGTGCTATAGTTTATACATAGAGATCAATATCACATGTTGTGTTAAATTTGGCACATGTCATATAACTTAGTGTGGGTGGCATAATGTGCACCCTAGGGGTATACGAGAATGGATATAGCCAGATACATGGACATGGCCTAGAGTACATGGGAACAACTTAGTAATTGGACACAGCTTGGTGCTTGGACATAATAAGGTACATGGGCACAACCTGAAGTACACAGACATGGATATATGTACATGAGAATGGGAAGGAGGCACACTATGTGATAACCTTAACTCCACACACCCGGTATCCTGAGAGAACTTTCAATGTATTTTGATAATTGCATGCTTCTAAAACTGTGAGACATAGGAAGTCAAAGGGAATGAAAGACAATCTATGCATCCTCAATACACACCATATACTTTTTCTAGGGTAGTTTTTGGCCCTCTATCTCTCTATTTTTGACTATTATTGGTTGAGTGTGTTCCCTTAGTCCAACCCTATGAGGGTACACTATAGAATTACATCCTCAACATTGCATTTTGATTCCATATATGGGTTAGCCTCTGATAATGTTTTAATAAATCCATCTACATGGCCTAGGGTGGGATCCATTATCATACCATATTTCCTATGTGGGGTTTGAGGAATTTTCATGACCAACTTATGCAGGAATACAATTCCCTACATAGTGGGTATTCCCATTAGGGTTTGTGGTGTCCCCCATTAGCGATGTGTGTTATCCCTTATCTATATATCCATATATTTAAGATATAGTGTGTACTTATTTAGAGTCTCAATGATCCTGATATCTAAGATGAGAATCATTAGTCATATCATGGATCATGGAGTATATTCTATTGGATGGGACTTTACATGAATCCTCATGAAGAATTATATGGTTGGATGTATAGGTAAGACCTCATGGAGACTTGGAGTATGTTATGATTATATATAAGTTCTTATGGTTCTTATTTAATTGTCTCATATATTGATGACATAACTTATGATGATATGATAACAATCTTGATGCTTATATTTGGTTATTTTAGGAAGCCTTATTGGGTATTGTTATACCTACCCATACATGGGATCTTCCTGCACATTTCATGTATTATGTAGATGATAAAACATCTAAAAATGACATGGGAGGACTATGAGTAGGCATAGAATAAGGGGAAAGACTGACCGAGGATGGAATACGTGATTCATTTGTTAGATATCTCCTCTTACATAATAGGTTATTCTTTTTATTAGTTTCAATGGGCTTGTATTATTTCCATTAACCTTTATAGTACTTATTCTATACTCTGATGTGGGATAAATGTTTTTCATGCATTATAGTATCAGTTTGTCTTTAACTTCAATATTTTATGGGTATTTGGAGATGTGTTCATATATACATGTATTTTGGATAAGGCATACCTGTGTGATATGTGATTAATATGAGATGATATCCACCCTCAGCCTATTTGATATTGTATTGGAGTTTCACAGTTGGCTTATCACCATCTATGTGGGCGGTAGTGGCTTGTTCCATGATAGAGTGATATTAGAGGAGTTTCATCCTTGGATTAGAGTTTGTATATTTTCAAACTATGAAGTTTTCTTTGGAATTTATGACAATATTGATAATGTGTATCATGATTATCTTCCACACTATGGTGTCCACTGTTAGAGTGATGGACAATATATCCATTCAACAAGACTCTAGAAAATTTTTGTTGGCTTGATATTTGTAGGCACTAGTTTCTGGGAAAACAATGTTTCCTCCATTATATAGAAATGGGTTGTGGTTTCGATGTCCTTTTTGAGTTATCTTTCAAGATATAATCTTTGATCATGGTATTTTTTTATTTTCTTTTAGGATTCCACTATGAAGAGAGTCCACTAGGATTTTATAGTGGGATTGTGATGATGATCTTCAATGTGATGGGGAACCAGTATAGGTATTTACATGGGATATGGTCACTGTAAGTTGTTTTTTATTTTTCCCACCACACGTTGTGTAGAAGGTTGAACCATGATTACTAGTAGATAATGTGTGAAGGCTGAACACAATCCATGAGTTCTTAAGGCAACAACCTCGCATGTTTTCGGGTGATCTAGACCCCTTGTATCTGAGGACTAGCGTGAGATAGCCACCTAAGTTTTCCTCCATGTGAGGACACCAACTAATCATATGGTGGTCTTTGTGGTGAGACTTATTCACAGATTCACTGGATTATGGAGGAGTATAGTGACTCATACACACAATGATATGACTCTATCCTAGTCATATTTCAAGTAACTATTTAGGGAAGGGTTTTATCTAGATAGGTTGCAATCAGTTTGTATACATGATCTTCTGCAGCTTCAATAGGGGTTTATGACCATGGATGAGTATTCATCTAGGTTCAATAACCACTCACAGTACTTTCTAGATATTGTTTAATATTTTTTTCTAATAAAAAATCTATTATTATAGTCTACAATGAGATATAAATGTTATAGTGATGCCTCTTTTAATTTCCACCTATACAAGAGTGATTGAGTGAGCCTTAGTGGTGGAGAGATTTTTGGATGAGTAAGCACTAGAATTTTGTTCTTGTAGTGGGAAAACATGAGTTGAGTCCTTGAAAGATATTATCTGATGAATTAATTTGGGATCTGGGCATACAATTCAATTTTGTAAATGATCTCATTATAGAGGGTTTATAGTTTAGGGATCTCAGGATAGTTTTAGTCAGCCTAGAGATAGTTGGTGTTTCTCATGAAATATTTATAGGAACCTCACCTTAAATTCTTTAATCTTCTATACAACTAAAAAATAGATGTTCTATGGACCACCTAGGAAGATAAAATGATAGGATTAGGGAGGAATACAAGGCAATCGATGGGGTAGAGGATTTGGGAGAGCAATTAGATGTGACATGCGTTCTGATATTTTTCTACCACTACCCCCAGGTAGTTTGTCCCAGGCTCAAGGAGCTGGTGGGTAGGGACAAGGATAGTTTTTGTCCGTAGAGGCATATGATCTCAAGGAACCTAGAATTATTATAAGTATGATACAAATCTTCTTTATTTTAGATACAATACAGAAATACATGGGCGTGATCCACTATTTTATTTCTATATCTCTTATAGGTGACTTTGATATATCGGTGGAGACATTGAATTAACCCTTGTTCATGGAGACTCTAAATAGAGGGGGTTTAGGGATATCACACTTGTGTCGACAATAATAACTAACTCTTGGAGGAGAGTGATTTGTATGAGATCTATTTATATAAGTGAGCAGGCCTTATGACATCATATTAGGTATATATTGGCTATCTACAGTTCATTTCCAGTCTGACTATTTTAGGTAGAGGATGTGTTGTATCCTTGGTGCTGGAACATGGTTTTCCTTTTTTGGGTGGGATGGAGAACCAAATACAATATGATGGGATCATACGTAGTAGGATACAACCAATTACTCATCATTTGGATATTATTATCCATGGAGTAGTGGATGTTTTAGGCTTTCGGTTTCTGTAGTGGTGGTGGAGTGTGGGGTCTTATTTCTTGAGGACATATCAGGATTACTTCCTCACCAATAGATACAATTATGTATATATTTTCACCCAAGAGCTACCCTTTTATTCTAACAAACATACTTGATGGCTTCTATAGAGATTCATGAGCTTAATTTTCGCTGGAGGACCTATTGAGGAAGGGTTTTGATGGACCCAATGTGTCACCCTGGGCAGCCCTAGTATTGTTCTCCAAGGAAATTGGAAGATTGAGCATGTGTGTGGATTAACATCACTTGAACTAGCTGACTATAAAGAATAAGTATTCACCACTGAGGATATTTGACCTTTTCTAATATGTTGATAGGGGAGAGAATATTCTTGAAGATAAACCTTAGATTAGGTTATCAACAGTTTGTTTTATGAGACATGTATGAACTGAGGATGATATTTTGATATATCTATGGTCATTATGAGTACATGGTAATACCTTTCAGAATTATGAACACCCTAATAGTGTTATTGATACTAAAAAACAAGATCTTTCATTCATTATTAGACCAGTTTTCGATGGCCTTCATTGATGAAATTCTCGTGTACTCAGCATTCAAGGAGAATCATGTGATACACTTGAGGATAGTATTAGGAATACTCCAAGAGAACCAAATTTATAAGAATCCATTGAAATGTCAATTTTGGATTTGTGGTCCACTTTTTAAGATATTTTATATCATTTGAGGGTTTAGTAGTGGTCACGGTGAAGGTTGAGGTACTTTTATCAGGGAATACACCAAAGAGAGTCATAGAGGTACGTGAAACAATTCATTGGGATGACATGCTTCTACAATATATTTATTCATAATTTCTCTTGGATATCAGTGCCTTTGATTGCATTAAAATTAAAGAGGTATCATTTCATGTGGATGAAAAGGTTCTAGTTTTATTTTTTGTAGTTTCAGTAGTGGTTGATGGGAACCCCCATCTTGAGACATCTAGAGAAAGGTTTTGAGTACTAACACACACCTGTATGAATGTTAAAAGAAGAATAAAATAAAAGAAAACAAGAAAAATAAGAACAGATGATGGTGGTGGAACACTTAAAATAAAAATTCATTGATTAAATTATATTGAAAAACTAAATTAAAAATTACATTAAAAAAACTAAATGAAGTAAAATAAACAAATAAAAAAGATGGAAAAGAAATGAAATGCAACATCCTCAGGCTTGCCATCAATCAGGCTCTCCCCCAGCACATGTTCCAACACATCCTCGATAGTGGATGAGGGTCACTTTTTAAAGTAAATTTCATGGTGTCTTAGGATCCTTCAATGGTCAAGGAAGATTTTCATTTAAAACATCCCTGATACCAAAGAATGTGATAATTAGAAATAGATAAAGATAATGGTGCTTCAAAAAATGAAGCACATGACCATTTTTCAGTGATTCCTCTTATGTACGTACATAGTGTTCATAGATTATGAATGGGGTGAATATCTATTTGGCATGTGATGAAGGTGTATTAATAATAAAAATGGAGAGTAAGTTCCTCAACCCCTATGAAATTCATAGTGGTCGACGAGAGATCGAAATTGGGTTCATTGGTGTTGGTCAAGGTCTATAGATGATCAATTATATTCCTAGTTGTTGGAAATCACCAAGATCTAGATCTCATGATTTGGTAGCAATATATATAGAAGTCTCTAGTTTTTTTAGTGGCAGATAGTGAGAGCATTGTGATAAATGGAAGTAGAGTTGTGTGGAGGCCATGGAATGGGTGGTTTATCTGTAACAGAGGCGAGATTTAAACAGGATGAACAACAACACTTAAATTGTTTTCCCATATCGAACTGTAGTTCAGAGGAGGCACTGGATTATAATATAATTCATGGAATATTTTAGATAGATGATTGCACTAGGGTGAGCTCCAATATACACACATGCACACATACATATGCAGAGGCACATTGCTTGGCTCATGTAGGTCTTTGGGCCCTCTATACTCTCGTGGATTCTTGGAGGATTACACACCCACCTGCACCTTGGGTGGGATTTCTTGATGGTTTACTTGGTAGTCCATCCTCTTCATGAGAATCTCTATGTGTCTTGTGGACATCTTGGTTAAGGGCTCACCTATGCCTAATTTTTTTTGTTAAATTCTTGAAAAATATAAGAACATTCCAATGAAAATTTTAAATAATAATCTCTTAAGTCCAAATGAATATTCTAAATACAAAAATAAGAACCATTTTACTCATCTAAATCAACCATATTTTTTATTTTTTAAATTCAAAATTTTGAATAAAACTATTAAATACATGGACATTTAGATCTAAAATAAATTTTAAACCACAAAAAGATCAAAAAAAATATTCATTAAATTTGTGTGGGTCAAATACCCCAATACATAAACAATTCTTATACAAAAGCATAGAATAAAAAAAAGTTAAATATCATAAGTCACTAATGATACAATTATCCAAATTTCAAAGAAAAGATATACTATAATGATCAATGTTAAATAAAATTTTCATAAAAACGCATAAAATATAAATTTAATTCCTCAATTTTTATAGAAACAATAAACGGAATTATTTGAATTTCACCATTTTAAAAAAGGTGGAACTTCTTCTTTCATCCATTTATGTAACTCAATTTATTATTATTAAACATCACAAATCATGATATACCACTCAATTGAGTATTTTCACTCATCACTCATGATATAATTCAAGTAGAGTTATGCTCACATCATTAAATCATGATACATATCCATAGTCTTGTAAAGAAACTAATTTCTCCATGTTGTAAAGGAAAAATAATCATAAAATCCTTAGTATATGTAATAATGGTTCAAATAAATATGTGGTTGTTTCCCTCGGATTTCGGGGATGATCTCCTTTGATGGGAGGTTCAAACATTCCGATTAGTTTCTAACGGGTTTGTTCGTATAACTGGAAACATCCAATGATTCCACATCCATTTGGACCTACTTTCCAAATGTAGCTGCTCATTAGTTTGTGGACTAATGAGGCTTACAAATTTTCATTGGTCGAGAGGATGGGAGGTCGAACTCATCACACCTTTTTGAGGGGAATTATGGCCTACTCCGGGACTCTCTTTATATATTTAAGTTATGTTTGTGAATCCTTATTACATTACCAAGTATAAAATGAGTTTTCCTTTAGATTTGACAATCAATGATCGATATGTAAGAAATTTAGAGAATATTTTATATGTATTTGAGGTTCTTCATCGATAGAGAATCATCTGTATTTATTAGAGATTCTTGGTCAATGGTACCCTTTGACACATTTGTATAGAAGTCTCTTGGTAATTATGATGACCATGCTGGTTTTAAAGCCACTCAGTGGGGCACTTGAAATTTATTGTCATTCAAAAGGACATGGATTATTTCAAAGTTGGGATTGAACCCGCAGACGGGCTACCTACGTATCCTTTGTTTAGAAAAAGAATCAGAACCCACGTAGTTTGAGTAAGGGAGTATTATGTTTATGATTGATGGCTCAAAGAAGGATGACATAATTACTTTTACACTCTAAGCTCACGTGAGTCATGCTCGGTGTGAGAAACAAGAGGTATTGGTAAATAATTAAAAAATTGTGCCATGAAAGATGAAATCATAAGAAATAATGTAGGGATTATGTATGTATGACTTCCTAGATAAATGAAAGGTTAGGATTTACTTTATGGATGAAATCCAGGAGTAGGGTCCATAAAGGTATATGTGCTTTATGGAGATTTTGAATACTCTAACTTAGGGCTTACTCTTGAAAAAGAGGCCCAAATTAGGAGAGGACTTATGATTTGGTTTTTACTCCTGAAAAGGAATCCCAGATCAAAGGTAAATTAGGACTGGTTAAGAGAATTATGACTGGGGCTTACTCCTGAAAAGGAGGCCTAGGTTAAGAGACTTGAAAAATTAAGGGATTTGGGGCTTACTCCTGAAGAGGATGCCCAAATTAGGGGACTGCGACTTATTCCTAAAAAGGATTCCCAGGTTAAGAGAATTATGACTGGGGATTATTCCTAAAAAGGAGGCCCAGGTTAAGAGAATTATGACTGGGGATTACTCCTGAAAAGGAGGCCTAGGTTAAGAGAATTATGACTGGCGATTACTCCTGAAAAGGAGGCCCAGGTTAGGGGATCTCTCATCTTAAAGGATTTGGTTGAATGAATGAAATCTCAATCTTTAGTGACATAAAGATGTGTAAATCAATAGATTTTGAGAGATTTTCCATAGAATTCCTTTCATATAAGGAAGTCAAATCAAGAAATTATGCCATAAATGGAATTGAAGAGTGTCTTGAAGATGGAATCTTGAATAGGAAAGATGGAATGGCTTAAGAGGGGTGAAATGGACAAGAAGGGAACCCAAAAAGGTAGGGGCGTGCATGTCCCGGTAGGCGCGCAGGTACTGCGTGGGCGCACAAGTCATGGTCGCGCAGGTATGCCTGCGTGACATATGGGTTACTTGCACAATGGCTAACCAGTAGGGTAATACATGAGTGACTCCTGATTAAATCGTTAGAATCCTCTTGAGGTTCTTCCAGAAGAGGGGCGCACAAGATCTATTTGACTAAATAAGGCGGCGCGCAAGTGTGGCCTTTTCCCTTAAGGGTTGGCCACTCAGGCGCACAAGTGTTGATGATTTTCAACACTTAGGCCTTCCTCCCCCTCCTTAGATCTTCCGTTCTAGGTAATAAATTACCTTATAAGTGTTTTGGAAGCTTTGAGAAGAGACTAGGGCGCCGGGAGCTCAAATCTGAGTTTCTGGAAAAAATCCTCCCTGAATGGGGGGCCCATAGGGTCTATTTATGGCTGGAGAAGACCCTGGGCGGTTTCCACTTAGGGCACGCAAGTCACTTGGGCAACCATGAGGTGGCGCACAAGTAGACTTGCACGACCACTAGGCGGCGCGCAAGTGTACTTGCACGACCACTAGGCGGCGCACAAGTGTACTTGCGCGACCATGAGGGAACTTGCACGACCTATGGGCAGTGTTCTCCTTGTTCATCCATTTGTCGAATTTTTATGTTTATTCAAAGGATGAATCACTTTAGACTAAGGTATTTCCCTTTTTTAGACGTTAGACTCTGTGACAGAAAGGAGCGTCAACAAAAGTCCCCCCTCAGAGTTGGATCCGGAGAGAAAAGAGGATTTGACTCTGAGGTGAAAAAGAAAAACAAGAAATATGGCAATTTAAAGTCATGCATGTCAGACATAAAAAGGCTAATGTTTAAGGTCGAAATAGCTTTGACCGAAATGGATTAGAATTGACTCAATTCCTTGACAACTCATCTGAAAACATAGTACCATACTCAAGTACGAGGGAAAATATGTAAGCTATTACTCAAGAATATTTGAATCTGAGAAATGACATGAAAAAGAGCTAAAAAGGCATTAGAAGAAGTATTTTCCAAGAATGAAGTTACCATTATTTAACAAACCCGTTAGGGGGTTGAATTATGAAGGGCCACCTAAGGGCATTGACTGCATAGTTAAATAAAATAGTATCTTTTGGCTAACAAGTCTGTTATGTAGACTGTTTATGCAAGGCCTCCTATGGGAACGTGCTATATAGTCCGGCAAAAGAACTCTCAAAATTTTACTTTCCTAGTGCTAAAAGCCAGTGAAAGTTTATGGAGATTCAAATCTTCCAAAGTATAGAGTTTGATGTATGGAAAGAGGTACTTGAATATGGAGAAGATATTTCCAAACAAGATTATCGAAGAACTAGATGAATATCACTCCTACGAAGGTCTAACCCAAATGTAGGGAAGGAGAATATAAACCATAGACTTGAATACTTTTAGATCATGAAAAAGGATATGGGACAAATATGTTAAGGATGGATATTTTTGCGGATCCCTACATACTGTTATTTAAGACAAATAAGGACTAAAGAGGCATTCTTCCCAAGAACGAAGTTACCACTATCCGAAAAACCCGTTAGGGGGTTGAATTATGCAGGGCCACCTAAGGGCGTTGGCTGCATAGTCAAATAATAGTATCTTTTGGCTAACAAGTCTGTTATGTAGACTGTTTATGCAAGGCCGCCTATGGGCACGTGCTTCATAGTAAGGCAAAAGAACTCTCATAATTTTGACATTTTTGTGACTAGAATCATGAAAAGGGTTATGAGGATCTGAAAATATTTAAGGTTAGGATTATGACACATAAAGATGGATATTGTTCAATGTATACAGAGATACACAGATCAACGCTAACCATAATCATGTTGTGGCTGGGTCCTGAATTGAAATGTTAGACTTCACTACATATCCCATAAGGATGAGAATCAATCCACATGTAGTTCTTAAACTACAGTTTAATTTCATGTGGGACAAAAGGATTAGAGATCTTAGTTTACGGTCATAGAGCATGGACCATTGTAAGAAATACGCAGTGTGTGTTTTCATGGGGACTTTTCAGCCAAGGGACTGAAAGTGGAATTTGGGGTTAGGCCCAAAGACTTGGGGCTGGATTCGAGGGACAGTCGAATTCTCCTACGTATCCCATAAGGATGGGAATCAAGGCCACGTAGTTCTAGAAATACCCTTTGTACAAATTTGGTTTGTACATATGAAGGGTGAAAGGGGACTTTAGTACAATGATGGTTTAACCCAAGATAAAAGGTTTGGGCATTGCCATGTATGCACGTAGTCTTTGAAATGAAACATGATTGAAAATCAATGTAAATAATGGTTTCCTCTCAGGTGAGGGTATCAAAGAATATTATATTTTATTGTCATACTGGACAAAAATGTTGTATAGTTTAACATCGTATAACAAGGACGAAAGTGAACCAATGTAATGATATTGATTCTAGGGGCGGTTGCACGAATCAAAATTGTATGAGATGGAGGTGAATCAAAGTGAAGAGATTGGTTTTGGGCTTGAACCATGGGAGGTTGCCTACATACCCAGCCTAGAAGGCAAGGATCAAAGTCTGTGTAGTTCAATTAAAGAATGAATTAATGATCAAGTTGTTCTTGGGGACGATGACCTAAAAAAATGGTGTGGGGACTTACACATGGTTAGCAGCCCAAAGAGAGTGTTATGGTTGAAGTTTTCTCTAAGCTCACATGAGTCATACTCGGTGTGAGAAACAAGAGATAACAAAAACCTTAACGATGCATAGTTTAATGTCATGTAGGATAGATAAAGAGACTATGCAGTTTAGAGTCTTGCAGTTAGGACTATTGGTGTTGCACAGTTTAGTGTCATGTAGCAGGGACAAAGTACAGTTTAATGTCATATTGGACATATCAAGGACTTTCTATATAGTTTAGCATCATATAGTTAGGACGATGGGGACAATAGAGTTTTACGTCATGTTGGATGAAAGGGGGACTGTGCAGTTTAATGTCATGTAGTGAGGACAAACAGTACAGCATTTATCATCATGTTGGATGCATTGGGGATTTTTTTTCACAGTTTGGCGTCATGTTGGACGAAAGTGCGAATAGTTTAAGGTCATATGCATGGACCATGGATGGTTCAGTTTAATGTCATGCTGGACAAAAGTGTAGTTTAAGGTCATATAGGACCTTTGATGATTATGTAGTTTAATGTCTTTTCGGACGTAAGGGACTTTTATACAGTTTAGCATCATGTAGTTAGGACGTCACAGTTTAACGTCTTACTGGATGCAAGGGACTTTTATACAGTTTAGCATCATGTAGTTAGGACGTCACAGTTTAACGTCTTACTGGACGTAAGGGACTTGCAAATAGTTTAGGGTCATATGCATGGACCGTTGATGATGCAGTTTAAAGTCATACTGAACCATTGATGTAGTTTAAGGTCATACAGGACCTAGTTGCAGTTTAAGGTCATACTGGACCATTTAGGGAACTTTTTCATAGTTTAACATCATGTGGGATGAAGTTGCAGTTTAAGGTCATACTGGACCATTTCTGTATAGCTTAACATCATATAGCAAGGACGAACTGGTGGTGCACAATTTAGTGTCATGTTGGAGGGACAAACTGGTGCTGCACAGTTTAGTGTCATGTTACAGGGACAAAGTACAGTTTAATGTCATGTATGACAAAAGGGGGACTGTTCAGTTTAATGTCATGCATTGAGGACAAAAGACTACACCATTTATCATCATGTTGGACGCATTGGGGGTTTTTTCCACAGTTTAGCGTCATATTGTACGAAAGTGCAAACAGTTTATGGTCATATGCATGGACTGTGGATGGTGCAGTTTAATGTCATGCTAGACAAAAGTGTAGTTTAATGTCATACAGGACCTTTGATGATTATGTAGTTTAACGTCTTTCCAAACATAAGGGACTTTTATACAGTTTAGCGTCATGTATTTAGGACGTCACAGTTTAACGTCTTGCTGGACGTAAGGGACTTGCAAATAGTTTGGGGTCATATGCATGGACCGTTGATGATGAAGTTTAAAGTCATACTTGACCATTGATGTAGTTTAAGGTCATATAGGACCTAGTTGCAGTTTAAGGTCATACTGGACCATTTATGTAGTTTAAGGTCATACAGGACCTAGTTGCTGTTTAAGGTCATACTGGACCATTTAGGGAACTTTTTCACAGTTTAACGTTGTGTGGGATGAAGTTGCAGTTTAAGGTCATACATGACCATTGCTGTATAGTTTAATGTCATATAGAAAGGACGAACTGGCGTTGCACAGTTTAGGGTCATGTTGCAGGGACAAACTGGTGCTGCATAGTTAAGTGTCATGTTACAGGGACAAACTACATACTTTGCAGTTTATACAAAATACCACTTCAAAAATCTGGCATTGGTTGAAGTAGTGATGAGTTCTCCATCCATTGAGATTAATGAATAAGCTCCATTGGAGTAGACCCTATGTATTGAATAAGGTCCTTACCATTTTGGCTCAAGGTTGGGAGGTTTCTTTCTTGGTATCATTGGAGTTCTGAGAACTAATACCAATTCTCCCTGAGTGAATGAACGAAGACAAACTTTTTGTTAAAAGCTCATGCTATTCGATTCTGATAGGCTTCCAAGTGGTGCAAAGTGAACAATCGTTTCTCATCTAACCGTTCCAATTCATTCAATCTCTTTTGAGATTGTTCATCTGTAGATGATTGATCACAAATGGAAACTATGAGTGAGGGTAGTTGAAATTCAATTGGAAAGACAGCTTTCGTTCCATATACCAATGAATATGGAGTTGACCGAGTTGCAGTGCGGGTGGTAGTCCGATAAGCCCATAAAGCATGAAAGAGTTTATCAGGCCATGAACTCTTATCTTTATCCACCATCTTTTTCATTATATTTGAAAGAGTCTTGTTAAAGGCTTCTATCTGGCCGTTGTCTGCTGCATGATACCGAGATGAATGGTTGGATTTGATGTTGTATTCTTGATACAACTTCTTCACCTCAGATGAACAGAAATTGGAGCCATTGTCCGTCAATATGGTATGAGGGACACCAAATATGGTAATGATGTTAGACTTGATGAAGCTAACAATGCATTTAGAACTTACTTCCTTGAGAGGCATTGCCTCTTCCCATTTGGAAAAGAAGTCAGTAGCACTAAGAATGTACTTAAACTGCTTGGCCGTAGCCGAAGGATAAGGTCCCACCACATCCATTCCCCATGTAGCAAATGGCCATGAGTATTTAGCTATATGAAGCAACTCTGGAGGTTGATGAATTAAGTTGGCATGTACTTGGCATGAATGACACTTCTTTGTGAAATCGACACAATCTCGTATCATTGAAGGCCAAAAGTATCCAAGCCTTCGAATCTGATCAGATAGTCTATGTCTAGACTGGTGGGCACCACAGATTCCTGCATGCACTTCTATTATGACAGCCATTGTCTCTTCACCATCAATGCATCTGAAGAGAACTCCATCAAAACCACATTTGTAGAGAATTTTCTCTAGGTGATCTGGGCTATCATAAAGAGTAAAATTGACCACGCGTCACCGTATTTGTTCTTTCTCGGCTCTATCAGGTGGAAGTGTTCCATTTTGAAGGTATTCCATGATAGGTGACATCCATCCTATAGTAGGACCATATGGTTTAGGAATGGGAAAATTTTCATTAATTTCCTCTGTTCTGATTCGAACAGAAGGTGAAATTGCACGACGGTGGGCAATACTGATGGTTGTCTCATCCTGATTTGGATATTCTAGAGCTGTGGCTATATTAGCCAATGCATCAGCTTGAGAATTTTGTGATCTTGGGTCATAAGAAAATTTCGGTTCAAAAGGTAATTCCGCCATTAACTCTCTGATGTAATCATACAAAGGGATTAGTTCTTCTTTTCTGATGGCATAATCCCCATTGACTTTTTTGATTTCCAGGTCTGAATCACCTTTTACCTTTAAGTGATTCACTTGTGCTTGAAGCGCTAATTCCAAGCCTACGATGAGAGATTGGTATTCTGCTTCATTATTGGTACCACCTTCCCACAATAAGAAGGAATAAGGTAACACTGCCTTTTCTGGAGAAATGAGCACAATTCCTAAGCCAACTTTGTTGAATTTAAGATTTTCCATTTTCCTCCTTGTTGGACTTCTGGAAGAACCATCAAAATACATTTCCCATGCCTGAGGACTTTCTTGAATAGAGAAGACATCCTCATCAGGAAGTTTAATATTTGAAGATGTATCTTCCACTGAAGGGTGTTCCGCCAGGAAATCAGCCAGAGCTTTGCCCTTTATCACCTTTTGAGACACACACTGAATGTTGAATTGCTGTAAAATAACTGCCCACCTTGCCAGACGTCCTGTAAGCTTTGGATGACTAAGGATAAATTTTAGCGGGTTATTGCGAGATACCAATTGGACCTCGTGATGTTGCAGGTAGTGTCTCAACTTCTGAACTACAAAGATTAATACCAGGAAGCACTTATCAATACTTGAATACCAGGTTTCTTCCTTAATCATGGATCGACTGAGATAGTAGAGACTATTTTCATTCCTAGCATCATTCTTTTGAGCAAGAAAGGCACCCAATGATCACTCTAGAGTAGTCACATAGAGGATAAGTGGTCTTCCTTCAACAGGTGTCATGAGTACCAGTGGACTCAATAGGTATTTCTTGAGAATATCGAATGCTTCTTGACATTATTCAGTCCATTGGTAAGTGACTCCCTTCTTCATCAATTTGGTGAAGGGTAAACTTTTTCATGCCAAATTGGCGATGAAACTCCGAATATAGGATAAGTGTCCCTGAATTCCTCTTAATGCTTTAAAATTTTGAGGAGGTGACATACCAAGGATTGACTTGGTCTTCTTAGGATCAACATCAATACCACGATTGCGTACAACAAAGCCGAGAAATTTTCCTGAGGTTACCCCAAAAGCACATTTTAAGGGGTTCATCTTCAAATTATGTTGTCAAAGCTTGCAGAATATGACTTCCAAATCAGCCAAGTGATTAGAACGTTTTTTGGATTTAACTACCAAATCATCTACATACAATTCAACAAAATTCCATAAGAAGGGTTTTAAGATACGATGCATGGCACGCTAATAAGTTGCACCTGCATTCTTTAAGCCAAAGGGCATTACCCGGTAGCAAAACACACCCTGAGGGGCTCTGAAGGCTGTAGATTCCTCGTCCTATGGGGCCATTCAGATCTAATTATATCCGTAATATCCATCCATGAAGGAAAGTGCTTCATATCCAGCTGTTGCATCAATTAGAAGTTCTGTAATCAGAACTGGGAAATCATCCTTAGGACAATACCGATTAAGATCTCTGAAATCGATGCAAACTCTAATTTGTCTATTATTTTTCTTTACAGGGACAATATTAGCCAACCATTTGGGATATTGAAATTTTCTGACGAAGTTATCTTTGATAAGATTATCCACTTAAGCTTCAATTTTGGAAGCATAAGTTGGGTGTGTTCTTCTCGCGGCTTGCTTAAATCCTCGATGTTCTTCTGGTAAACCCAAATGATGAGTAGCAACATCAGGATCAACCCCGAGAATTTCTATATAGTTCCAAGAAAATATATCTCTATTTTGCTTTAGAAAAGAAATATACATCTCTTGCTCTTCAATAGTCATGGTCGCACTGATTAAAGTGGGGTGTGGATCTTCTTTTGTACCCAGATTTATTTCTCTGAGTTCATCCACAATGGTAGATATACCCTCTTTAAATGCTATAGGAGCATCTCTGAGATATTCCTCTTCTTCTTCATCATGTGTTATTTCTTCCTTTTCTACTTGCATAGTAGATGATAAAGTAGAATTCTCATGATCTGAAGAGATGTCAAAATTTTCATATCTTGAAGAAGAAGCTTTCATTTCCGACCTGATTGATGATGAAGGGTCTTATTTGGGTAATAAAGAGGAGATAATGGATTGAGAATCGACATCATTGTTCACCTCCGATGTTGCTATAACTTATTCTGTCCTAATTAGAGAAGCATAGACTTGATGGACTTCAATAGATGAAATGAAGAAGTCACCATTTTTACTTTCATTACTACTTGGTAGATTACCAATTTCTCCCATGTTGTCTGGCTCAATTGCAGTAATTGACATTATGTATCTTTCCATAAGAGTATTTTGATTTGGGTCTATCTTGTCAATTTGACTGATAGGCAACACATAATCTGTACTCACATGTGTAAATGGATTTATAGGAATTTTTTCCAAACCATATGGGGAATTAACTTTGGTAATCTCCCTTGTTATGGATTTCTCCCTTTTCTTCATGTGATAGAATTCTGCCTCAATGTATTGAGACTCACATGTCTTGAACGGGGCCTTATCACCAAAAAATGTCCCAACATGACCATCGAAACAATATTTGAGACATTGATGGAATGATGAAGGGATAACCGCATGTTGATGTAGCCAGGGTCTTCCAAGCAAGATGTTGAAGGCTAAGTCTTAATCAACAACCATGAAATCTGAATTGGATACAAGATCTCCAAACTGAGTTCTGAGTGTAACCTCACCCAGTGGTTCTTGTTCATTTTGATCATATCCTTGTAACATCATGGTAGAAGAAGATAAATCATATTCTGTGAGTCCCAATCGATGAAGTGTACGAATGGGCATGAGGTTGACTCCTGAACCATTGTCAATGAAAACTCTTCGAACATCCCTGCCATTGACCTTTCCAGACAAGTACAATGGTCTAATATGTCCATGAACAACATCATCTTCATCTTCATCAGTAAAAGATATTATTGCATGGAAATTTTCAGGATTATTCTCTATGTGATAGACTTCAGCTGCAGCAATTTCAGTTTCAAACCCCTGAGGACTTGACAAAGCCTCAATGTGTGCTTCCCGAAGATCATTTGACAGATTCAGAGCATCCAGAATTGATAACTTGGCTGGAACTTGGGCCAAGTGTTTCAATATATCATACTTTTGATCCAGATGTCTGCATTTCCCAATAAGAATATGTGTTTTAGCAGGTACCTTGTAAGTAGATGCTTTGTATGTTGATGCATCTTTTATTGGGATAGGAGTTGGCAATATTCCTGGTTTTGGAAAATAAGACTGATTAGATCCATTTATTTTCTGAGAGGAAGAAGATGGAACCTTCAACCGATCCTCCAAAATAATTGTGCCAGGACAGAATTTTCTATTGGTAGAAGAACTTGCTTATTCTTACTGAGCTCACTGAAGGTCTCTACCACGAGTTTCTGCCGCGTACACAGTTCTAGCAGGGGTAGAATTGGAATAGTGGCTTCTGAAAGATCCACGTCTTCCCCTATATCCTGAGCCCCTGGAACTTTCTCTGATTCTTCTATTTGATAAAGGGAATTCAGGCTCATTGAAATCGAAACTCCGACTGGCATGTGGATCTGTTAATTGAATCATATTGACAGAACCAAAGATTAACTCTTCGTTTGGTGAACACTCTGCCTGATTAGCCTGTTTAGGCTATGCCGTTTGGTGGGGCGGTGCCCGTGGCTTTGAAGTAGATGGCATGAAGTCCGCCAAAGTCAAAGACAACTTAGACTTTGACACATACTCATCTTCTTATGATTCTTTTTCTTTCTTTGAATCATGCATTTTATTGAAGGACATTCCCTCTAATGAAGAGGGTTTTTCCACAACAATCATGGCAGAAGACAAAATTGGTTTCTTTAATTGTGTTTGAAAAATAGCATGAGTTCGATTGATTGTATTTCTGACCATCCAATCATCATAATTATTATGCATTTTTTCTTTTTACTTATTTCCATTCACCTTCCTCCTCTGAAACTGTAGCAGTGACACATGCTACCTGGGCTGAGGAGCCTTTCAATGTGACCTGTCCCGAGTCGACAATCTTTTTCAGGAGGTCTTTGATGAGAAAACACTCCTGGATGGGATTCCCCAACATTTTATGAAAATGGAAATAATTGGGACGGTCTTCATCTACTTTCTTTTTTTGGCTCTTGGGTATTGGAAATTGAACCAAATTGTTTTCCAGAGCCAAAATGAAATAACCAGGAACTTGTTCATTTCGGAAAGAGTATGTTTTGCTCTTTAAATCCTCGTATTGTTTTCGTCTTTGATCTCTTTGATCGTCTGGATGAAAAGGCCTTTGTTGTTGGTTCTCAGAAGGTGGAGCCCTTCGAGAAGATGAAGGTTTTGTGGTAGAAACAGGTACAGGTGCTTGTTTAAGCATAACTGTAGCAGTTTCTTCTTTACCCATTATCCTTCCTGGAGCTGATGGAATTACACGATATTTAGCCTTAGCCTCTATAAGGGAATATTCAATCTGCTAAGCGATTTAAGTAAGGTCTCGAAACCCTCCTGTGTATTTCATAGGGATTAATGGTGTGCGTAATTCGTCATGTAGATTTTCCACACAGATTGGCAACAATTCTTCTTGAGGAAGTGCTAAACTTAAGGAATATGTTAATCCCTTCCACTGAGAAATGAAGTCAGAGAGCCTTTCATTCTCCCTTTACTTACAATTTGTAAGATCAAAAACTGTTGTCTTTGGAAAAATTGAGATGAACTGAAGGAGGAATTTTTGGAGAAGATCCTCCCATCTGGTAAATGACCGGGATTGCAAGCTCGTATACCAAACAAAAACTGGTCCTTACAAGGTTCACACGAAGCATCTGAGTTTCACTACTTCTTGCTGCTCCGGAGTTCCCATCATAGGATCGCAACAAGACACGTAATGCATCAAATGCTATTCAAGATCACATGATCCATTGAAAATAGGTAATAAAGGGTTCCCAAAACTGGATGGAGGAGAAATTGAATCTACCCATTCAGGAAAAAAAAAAATTTCTGGTTGAACTTGTGCACGTTTCCCTTCCATAGTTTCTAACCGAGCTGTTAATGACTCAATAGTAGTCATTAACTTTTGAGAAACATATGGTTGAACTTGGACTTGGGTAGGTGCAATGACCGGAGCTTTGACAGATGTGGTGATTGGTGCTGCGATGGATGGTAGCACTGCCAACTGTTGTTGCACTTGACCCGTAAGATTAGACCTGTGAGGGTGTACTGATAGAGGAGGATATTCTTGATCCATCTCAGTAGCTGGAACAAATTCCTTTGGCTGACTGACTCCAGCATGCTTAAGAAGAAGACTAATCTAAAGTAGTTCTGCATTCATCCTTCTTAATTCCTTTCTTTATTCCTCCTGTTGTGAAAAACTTTGCTCTAGTGAGAGCGATTGACCTTCTCCAGAGGTAGGATATGTAACCTGGTTCTTTCCTTTCCCTTTGTTAGATCCTTTTCGGAGAGGGGGAAGTGGGCTACTTGAAGGATTACCAAGGTTCTGAGTAATCCTTTGACTTCGTGTACGCACAACTTCTTCATTTGTGTCGGTGCGTACATCTTCTTGAGCAGGAACCTCTTCATCTGAATCCCCTGAGTGAGCCTCATTTGGTGGATCAGCAACAACAACATTGATGACATTGATTGATGCATAAATCATCACATCCCTTCTATCAGCATTTCTGTGATATTGTCTTCTTCCATGTCTTTGATGAGACATTGCCTTTTGTTGATTCGATCCCTCATGAACTTCTTGAATAACCGTAATTTGGAGATAATCTCCTAATAATTTGGCTCTTCGCTCCTCTTGAGGTTTCTTCCCCAATCGAGAAAAGACTGATTTTCTCTGAGGAGGGGATTGATGATTTGAAAAGGTCCCCAGGATAGTGGACTGGGGCTGTTCCTGTTTTTCTCACTCAACTCCTCCAATCCTATTTGTTGATTCCGAGGGTTGGTTTAAAAGAGTCCCCAGTCTGGCGAGCTGGGGTGGTTCTTGACATGCTATGTCTGAGACTTTCTTGAAAGTCCTTCTGATCTTGTGAACCTTAGTCTGGAAATTAGCTAGATGCATTAACCTGTATCCGCTTTTATCACCCAGTTCAAAAGACCGTTGGATGATTTCTGACACTTCTGTCACTTGGTGACGTGCTTTCTAAAATGAGAGGCCTATTTAATATTCTCGTTTTCTTGATGCAAGAGTAATTCAATAACTTGTTCTCTGTATTATTGATTTTGAGAGGAACTAGTTGAAGCCTGTTCTTGGGAATGCTTTTCATTACAAACAAAGCCCATTGACTATGGCCGGTTATGGGAAATAACATTGCATGAGACAATTTTTGGCGGGCTTTTCTGACTAGAGAGCACCATGAAATGCAGTGCTCCATGAACACCCCATCCTCTAACATGAATAGCAGATGGGGCATTGGAAATTAACTGACGCAATCTTCTTAGTGCGCCAAGGCATGAACATTGAAGGGCTTTCTGCTACTTTTCAGCTTTTGGATATCGAGAGACTGATAGAGATGCCAAATCAATCTGACGTTGTAACCCTTATATTATCTTAAGAATATTTTTATATTCCTCAAATATAATACTTTATTTTTCAACTAAAAAAGAGTTTTCCATATATTGAGATGAATATCATGAATTTCATCTTCTGTAAACATTTCTGGAATATTATACTGAGAGTTAGCCAAAGGCCAAAACCTGACTGGCACTTCACCTTTCACCAGTTGTTTTCTCATGTTCAACATTTCCTCTTTGTCATTTGATGAAGATTCTTCTACCTGATTTTACTAGAGTTGGTGTTTATTGGTTGCTTCATTGGATTCAACAAGATTGGTAGAGAAATCATTGATCAAACTAGAAGATGCATGACTTAGGGGTGGTTCGGAGAATGAACTAGACCCTAGGCTATCTTCTGATTGAGAAAGTATTTCACCTGTTAGCGATGAATCTTTAGACATGGCTGGTTTCGCATTTTCAAGTGCCTCAAGATAAGAGGGCTTTCTCGGCACTACATTGTCCACTGGAGAGTTTTCTGGGCAATGTGCATCACTACTGCGGAGAGGACTTTCACAGTGAAATTCATCATCATGGGGAGGACCACCATAATGGGTTACAACAAAAGATGAGATATCTTTCTCCTTGGTCTTCTGACCACACAGAGGGTTCCTGTGGCTCTCATTTGAAGATGAAACTTCGAGATCGACCTAATTTTCATGAAGAAAGACTTCATGAGGAAGTGTCTGTTGAAGAACTTCAGAATTAATGTTCCCACTATCGGGAAATGAGGGATTAGAATCTTGAATTTCAACAGATAATTGTCTGAGGGCTTCAAGAACTCCAGCATCGAGCAAGGCCTTGTTACTGATTGGCTCTTGATCTCCTGATTGTGCTGGGCGGGTCTTTTTCTTAGACGCCTTCTTACTCACCTTGGAAACCACTTGTTGACGAAAGTGGTTTCTCTGAGCAGGTGTATATGCCTGATCAGGAAATATGGCCAGGTTAGGCTGACGATCTCCACTCAAATCAGGTGTATGTTCCTAACTTGGTTGTCCGTATGATATGGGGCAGTATGCCCCACAACCCTCTTGGACTGGGACAGATGTGTGTGTCTGTTCCGGAGTGAATTGTTGATGTGTCACTCCATTGGTAGGGATAGATTTATGTTTCTTTCCCTGAGATGCCGCTAAAGTTGTATAATATCCTAGTAGGCCTTCAGAATATGAGTAGAGATTTGCTTCTGCTCTTTCACCATTGATAGAATATGCTTGGTGACATCAGCTTTCGGAACGGGAATCTACATCCATTCTGGGCTTGGAGAAGGTGTATGTGCCTACTACTGTGCTCCTTTTCCTATCAGTGAATCCTGACAGTACTCAAGTGTGGGGGAAGAGAGTTGAGTCTGCCTCTTATTTGTTTTCGGGGCTTTCTGACTAACTTCTCTGAATGCTACCAAGCGAGACTGTTGGTAGGCTTGATTAATACCAGCAGGTGTATGTGCCTGCTGATTGCACTTCGCCAAATGTGGTTGACGAGATCCATCATATGTAGTCAGACGAGCCTGCTGACTAGATGATGATGTATAAACAGGTGTATGTTCCTACCTACAGTACTCCGCCGGAATTTCCTGGCGGGATTGGCGTGATGCTGCCAGACGAGTCTGCTGGACATTGGAATTAAAACGGGTAGGTGTATGTGCCTGCTCATTGCTTTCCACCAAGTTAGGTTGGTGGACTTTTTTGGAGATGGCATAGATGAGAACCTGCTCACTTTTTACTAGATTCCACCTCTGGTGGTTCGTCTTACTTGCTCGGGTTCAAGGAACCTAAGCCGAACGCCTGGAGTCGGTACCCTCATCATGTTGAGGGTTCACTCCTAGATGAGTCTGGCGGCGATTGTTGGTGGGAGCTCTCAGGAAGGACTCCTGTTTGTTTGAATTAAGGTCCTGAGAGACCATCTCATTCACCTCCCAAGAATAAGGGAGCAAATGGTGATTTCGTTCTGGGGATAATGACCCAAAACGGTTGGAGATGGTAGTCAGCACCACCTACTTCTTGATCACTGGTCATCGTTGTCCGGACGACCGATGCGAGTTATTTACTTGGAGGGCTTGTCGGGTAGCCTCCAGAGTTGGGATGGTACTATGTTGACGGTACTCCTTAACCATCACGTTTGATACCCCACGTTGAAGATGCTTAGTAGGTGATATCGTCCTTAGAACGGACGATGATCCAGTAGGAGTAGCAGCAGTGGCATTTTCAGCAGCAGTATTCACATGTGTGAACTTGAGAGCAGCTATTCTAGAAATACAGAAGATCTTGGAAAAGAGTGCATGTTTCCAATAACAGACGTAATCAAGATAAATCAAGCCACTAAATCTTTTTGATGAGAACATATGTCAATGATTGTTTTTGTTGGCCCTCTCATTGAGTTTTAAATAGGGGCCTAACAAAATGGGTAAAACATTATTTTAACTTGGTTAAGGATTCACATCGGGTTCACCATTTTTGTTTCCCTCGGATTTCAGGGATGATCTCCATTGATAGGAGGTTAAAACATTCCGATCAGTTTCTAACAGTTTTTTTCGTAGAATCGGAAACATCCAATGATTCCACATCCATTCAGACCTACTTTCAAAAGGTATGTGCTCATTAGTTTTTGGACTAATGAGGCATAGGAATTTATATTGGTCGAGAGGATTGGAGGTCAGACTCATCACACCTTTTTGAGGGTAATTATTGTCTACTCCGGGACTCTCTTAATAGATTTAAGTTATGTTCGTGAATCCTTATTACATTACCAAGTATAAAATGAGTTTTCATTTAGATTTGACAATCAATGATCGATATGTAGGAAATTTAGAGAATCTTTTATATGTATTCGAGGTTCTTCATCGATAGAGAATCATCTGTATTTATTAGAGATTCTTGGTCAATGGTACCCTTCGACACATTTATATAGAAGTATCTTGGTCATTATGATGACCATGCTGGTTTTAAAGGCACTTAGTGGGGAACTTGAAGTTTATTGTCCTTCAGAAGGACATGGATTATTTCAAAGTTGGGATCGAACCCGTAGACGGGCTACCTACATATCCATTGTTTAGAAAAGGAATCAGAACCCACGTAGTTCGAGTAAGGGAGTATGATGTTTATGATTGATGGCTCAAATAAGGATTTCATAATTACTTTTACACTCTAAGCTCACGTGATTCATGCTCGGTGTGAGAAACAAGAGGTATTTGTAAAAAATTAGACAATTGTGACATGAAAGATGCAATCATAAGAAATAATGTAGGGCTTATGTATGTATGACTGCCCAGATAAATGAAAGGATAGGATTTACTTTAGGGAAGAAATCCAGGAGCATGGTCCATAAAGGTATATGTGCTTTATGGAGATTTTGAATACTCTAACTTGGGGCTTACTACTGAAACGGAGGCCCAAATTAGAAGAGGACTTATGATTTGGGTTTTACTCCTGAAAAGGAATCCCAGATCAAAGGTAAATTAGGACTGCTTAAGAGAATTATGACTGGGGCTTACTCCTGAAAAGGAGGCCCAGGTTAAGAGACTTGAAAAATTAAGGGATTTGGGGCTTACTCTTGAAGAGGATGCCCAAATTAGGGGACTAGGGCTTATTCCTTAAAAGGAGGCCCAGGTTAAGAGATTTATGACTGAGGCTTATTCCTGAAAAGGAGGCCTAGGGTAAGAGAATTATGACTGGGGCTTACTCCTGAAATGGAGGCCCAGGTTAAGAGAATTATGACTCTGGGTTACTCCTGAAAAGGAGGCCCAGGTTAGGGGATCTCTCATCTTAAAGGATGAGGTTGAATGAATGAAATCTCAATATTTAGTAACATAAAGATGTGTAAATCACTAGGTTTTGAGATATTTTCCACAGAATTCCTTTCAGATAAGGAGTTCAAATCAAGAAATCATGCCATAAATGGCTTTGAAGAGTGTCTTGAAGACTGAATCTTTAATAGGAAAGATAGAATGGCTTAAGAGGGATGAAATGGACAAGAAGGGAACCCAAAAAGGCAGGGGCGCGCAAGTACTGGCAGGCGTGCAGGTACTGCGTGGGTGTGCAAGTCATGGTCGTGCTGGTATGCCTACGCGATATATGGGGTACTTGCGCGACGGCTAACCAGTAGGGTAATACTTGAGCGACTCTTGATTAAATCCTTTAAAATCCTCTTGAGGTTCTTCCAGAAGAGAGGCGCACAAGTTCTATTTGAAGGAGTAATGCGGCGCACAAGTGTGGCCTTTTCCCTTAAGGGATGGCCACTCAGGTGCGCAAGTGTTGATGAGTTTCAACACTTAGGCCTTCCTCCCCCTCTTTAGATCATCCATTCTAGTTAAGAAATTACCTTAGAAGTGTTTTAGAAGCTTTGAGAAGAGACTCGGGCACTAGGAGCTCAAATCTGAGTTTTTGGAAAAAATCCTCCCTGAATGGGGGCCCATAGGGTCTATTTATAGGTTGGAGAAGACCCTGGGAGATTTCCACTTAGGGCGCGCAAGTCACTTGGGCGACCATGAGGCGGCGTGCAAGTATACTTGCATGAACACTAGGTGGAGCACAAGTGTACTTGCACGACCACTAGGCGATGCGTAAGTGTACTTGCATGACCTATGGGAAAAGTTCTCCTTGTTCATCCCTTTGTTGATTTTTTATGTTTCTTCAAAGGATGAATCACTTTAGACTAAGTTATTTCCCTTTTTTAGACGTTAGACTCTGTGTCGGAAAGGAGCGTCAACAGTGGTTTAAATATTATAGGATTTGATGTATGAAATTTAATGCTCAAGGAGGTGGTTTATCTCTCATGTTTTATGTATGATATAAAATGTAAAATCTCAACAAAATTACCCCTCAATATTAAAAAACTCACAATTAAAAAAAACTCAACTTTAATTCACAATAAAAGTAAATTATAATGAATAATTTTTCAGCTTGTTGAATTTTTCACATACTTTTTACTTTTTTTTTCTTTTTTCTCAAAGTACCATTTTCTCTTTTTTTTCATCTTCAATATTTATGCTCAGAATGTATTTAACATCCACCACCTAACCACATATGATAAAAACTATTGTTCTAGTAATCATTATTTTTTATTCTCCTATGTCACAACCCATATTTTATTTATTTTGTACAATAAGGTAAAACAATGATGTATAATTAATGAATAAAAAACCTTTCTTATAACCTAAATTAGAATCCTCACAATTTTTCTTTAAAATTAATTCCATCACTTTTACCACGAATTCCCCAACCCCTACACATAAATATTAAAATTTCATGAAAATACTAAGAGGAGGTTAGGAATGGATAAAATTTCCCTCAAATGTGGCTCATCTCTATTAAGTTCATTCATAATTTCCAAGGGATAAACAAGGGTTGATGTAAAGGAGGAATTTAATGATAATGGATTTTAAAAATATTCCTCAATCATTTAAAATGTGTTTTTAATAGTTATTTCCTGAAAATATTCAATTCATGTTCTAGTTGTTTTCATGTACCAAGATCACTCATGAAATATGCACATGAAAAAATGGGAATTACTTGGCCTAGAGATCCTCTTGATAATGGTAATATGATATTAGAAAATCACCCAAGGAATGAATAACAATAAAAAATAAATTCACATGAATTTTAGAAATTCAAATCATCAAAAACTATAGGGATATTTCATTTACATGAATCAACTAGTTACATCAAATCATGATTCCTCACTTTAATATCCATGCTTTACATTAATAATTAAATTCTAAATTTTACCCATTAAATATAATAATCATTTAAATATAAAAAATAGAATCAAAATATTAAAAAAAATTCATATATTATAGATAAATCATGTAAATCAAGAATTCAATAATGGATACAAAATTTCCAATTTAATGCTCAAAACATGTTTTGGACAAAAATATAGAGAGATTTAACATAAAGAATGTAAGAATGAACATATTATTTCACGAAGCTTATTCCTCTTTCCTCTTTTGTTTTTTGGAAATTACATGTTCCATAATATTATTAAAAAGTAAATTAATCCTTAAAACCTAATTATCATGTCATTAAATATAAAAAAGATGAGAGGGAGTGGACTGCATGCATGACTAATCCAAAAATACTGAAATTTTAAGTCATAGAATGTTATTAAAGGGATATGCCTTCATATAATCCCCAAAATGGCCCTCAAATTTTTAATTCCTCCATAATGAATTGCCATATATTATCTATAGTCTAATAGTGAGGGTTATTCATTGATTTAAACCACCACATGTGGATTTTCCTTATTTTCACTTCTTTGTTGGTCGTGAGGAATGATCCATGGATAGTTTAAACTAAATAATTACCCTAATCAATTAAATATAGATTTTATGGTGGGAGTGGAATTAAGTATGGACCATATTACATCTTGGTTCCTACTTGTGAAACCTTCTCATTAATTTCTAGTTCCAACTCCATTTGGGATTCATTGATTGAATATTTAAAGAGAATGTAAGGAGGGATTTTTACATGAACAAAATTTCAACTTGAATTATTTATAATAAGTTTCTATCATTCAACATTAGAATAATATTTCTTGATTTCCACATGACCATCAACATGGAATTCCTCTTGGGATTCCATAAATTCGTGTTCAATAAAAATTAAGGAGATCCACGTGTTCCTCAATAGGTGGATGCCTAGTTTCTTCATATTTCACTATAGAATAAAAAGGATTTTCATAGATAGAAAATACTGTGCATTGATAATTGATACCCAATTAATATTTAATAAAATAAAAATAAATATATATTGAGAAAAGTTAAAATCCATTAATTTGTTTAGTTTAAATCTCTTCTTCAGTAGTGAGTGCCTCTTAGAATGGGATCTAAGTGGATGGAGGAACCTAGTCGGTATCCTATATTTTTTTTTTCAAATTTCACCAATTGGGTGGGTTATTATTTCATAGATAGATATAAGTTTAATGGTCTTAGATATTTTAGTTTGTAGGGACCTCGAATATAAGGTTGTACCTCATATTCATTCTTTTATTCATCCTTATCTTGTTGATATTCCACACATAGAAAAACATGGAAGTTTTCCTCATCACGAATGATCTTTATATCATCATGATCATCTTAGATATGATTCTATAGATGTTTGGTTTGTGTAAAATCCTCAATATTGTCCTTTAATTCTTGGATATCCTCAGAAAAATAATGAAATTCCAGTGTCTCATCTTATGTTTCGGGTTTATGTGGCTTGAGTGATACATTTATGTACTCATTTATCCAATATATTTTCCATGAAAATCTTCTACCTTCCCATATAACCATTGAATACCATTTTTGAGAATTTTTTATCCACTTTCTCCTAGAATTTATCCTATGGATTTTTTTTCAGAAATTATTGGAGGTAACATAGATGGAACTACTTGTGTCTTGGCCACTTCTTGATAAAATTTAGGGAATTATTCCTTGAATTCAGTTAATTATGTGTACAATCCTTCAACCAATGGATTTTTAGGGTCACTTTAGTCTCTTGGTTGAGGTCCTTGAATTTCTCCGCTATGATGATTTTTTTTTCAGGATACCCAGACCATTTTATAAAAAATTAAAACTCATTATTCATTAGACCATATCGATTCAACTATGGGTTTCTTCACTTTCATGTATTTAGTCCATGAAGAATAATAATCAGTTGAATACATAATAGAAATTTTTTGGGGTTTTTTAAACTAGTTAAAACTATCCACTATGTGAAAATTGAAAAAGGAAAAAACACATTTATTAGATCACTAACAATAACAAAATTGTTTATTAATACTTATCACATAGTGTGGGAAAATAAAATTTCTAAATATTATTCCTAGTGAATCACTGTGGTTGAATTGGGATGTCTCCTTTGAGGAGAATCACAATTATTACATACTTATTCTAATTCACCAAAACACTATTTATTTTTAATTTTTTTAAGAAAATATTGATAAATTATTGGGTTTTTCATTAAAATCTATAATATTAAAATTATATAAAAACTGAAAATTTAAACATACACTATAATGAAAGGATAAATAAAATGAGTAATGAATGAAAGAATTTGGTTATGATTTTTGTTTTAGGATATATCATTATTCTCTTGTATTTTTCAAAATATAATTTGATAATTCTTCTATAAAATATCACGCACAAATCATTATCCTTTAATTTAATAATGATAAATATAAAATTACATAAGAAATTTAATTCCACCACTTCCTGTAATCATGGTTGATGACAAACCTCAGTTGAAGGTGTGACATCTTCTAAGACATAGAAATATAGAATTTCATTTCATCAACTCATTTGATCAACTCCATTGTGTGAATATATTACCAATAAAAATATTAAAGAATAATAGAAATATAATTCAGTTATAGGCTATGGGGGGAAATCTCCACACATGTTCATGCCTCTTGTATCTACCAAAAACATAATATAAACTTGAAGAACAAATATAATAACACCTTAAACTCCCCTATGAAAATCATTGGGTAATCCCCGCATTATAGGGATTAATATGTCTCAATGGTGGAACAAGAAAGACGAGAATAAAAATAAAATAGAAGAATAATGAGAGAAGAAAGAGAAATCTTTACACATGAAATCATAAAAATAAAAATTTTAAAAGAAGTGAGAGAGATATATATATGGAGGAAGGATAAAAAATAAAAATTCGATAATAATATTAGAAGTAGAAAAAAATAAAATATAATAAATACCATAAATATATTTAATAAGATTATAAGAATAATAAATTAAAAGAAAAGAATAAGATAGAGGAGAATGAATGATGGTGATGGAATACTAAAAATTAAAATTCAGGGATTAAATTCTATTATGAAACTAAATTAATAATTATATTAAAAGTAAAAAATAAAACAAAAAATAAATTTTTAAAAAAATGAAAGGTTTCATCCTCAGGCTTGGACTCAATCAGGCTCTCCTCTAGAATTGGCGACAAGTCTCCCCGAGTAGTGGATGATGGTCTCATTTTATATACAAGGGGAGTGGAGTCTCGGCCACCTTTGGTGGTTAAGGAAGACCCTAGTTATAAATTTTCCTAAGACCTAGGATTGTGAGAATTGGAAACAAGCAGAGATCACATGACTTTAAAATGTTATGTTCAAACCCCGACTTTGGTGTGTCCTCCCCCTTATGTTCATGATGTCAATAGATCATTTATGGAATTTATGTCCACATGGAATGTTGTTAAGGATTAGATAGTGGGGAAATGTTGTGAAATATTGTATACCCATATGGCCTTCATAGTGGCCCGAGGGATCTCAAAATGTTGTTCATGGGTGTCGATCGAGTTCCAAAGATGATATTATACATTCTCAGTCAATTGTAGTGATTATAGGATCAAAATCAATATTTGGAAGTGATTTACATGGTGGTAACTAGTTGTATGTAGTGGCAGTTGATGAGAGTACTGCGGAAGAGGGAAACAGAGTTTAGTGAAGATGGTGGCATGTGGTGTCCGGGTGCGAGTGAGGAGATATTTAAATGGGATTAATATTAACACTTATATTTTTCCCACACCAAACTAGAGGTTATAGGAGGAGTTGTCTAATATTGTAATTTTCATCATCTGTTGGATTGAAGCCTACACCATGGGGGTATCTTGGAAACACGAACATACACATACATGGGTTGAGATTTACTACTCATTCTATAAATGACTTCATACCAACTATACTCATGTGACTCTTCATGGGCTCACATACCCACCTGTGACTAAGGAAGGATTTCCTAATGGATCACTTATCCATCTAACCTATTCATGAGGCTATCCATGTGGCTTGTTGGATGCCTAGTTTAGGGATAGACTGTATAATAATTTTTTGTTAAACTCCAAAATAATAAAAGAACAATCCAAAAAAATTCAAATAATAATATCTTAAGTCCAGATGAAAATTATAAAATAAAAAATCATTACCAATTTATTCATCTAAATCATCATTAATTATTTATTTTAAATTCCCAAGTTTGAATAATAAAATTAAATAAAGGGGTATTTTGATCATAAATATATTTATAACCATTTAAAAATATTTAAGAATATGCAAGAAATTTGTGTGTGTCAAGTAAGAGGATAAATCTTTATAGTATTACTTTGTGAAACGTCTTGAAAAAATCAGATGGGTTTATACCCGTAGACTTAAACATTATTGAGGGTAGATATTGATAGAATATATGTCCATAATTATGCATGTATTCCAACATTTTTTTATTCCATGTGATTATTTTATTAATTAGAATATCCATGGTCATGTTTAAAGAACATGTGATTATTTATATAGAATTATTTGATCATCATTTATTCCTACCATATTATGCTCAATAATTTGAATAATTGTAATGCCTTTCAGTAATTTACCTTTCCATGATGATTATTATTTATTTATTTATGATAGAATATGTTTTACTTAACCCTTATTGAGTATTTTAGGTCACCCTTATTTGTTCCCATTCCTCATGTTATGAAGAAGAGACCATTGACTAAGATTTTAGGGGTTAATTTTTTTAGAATATTTATATATTATGTTTTACTTTATATTAAAATTTTAAAATGGGTTTCATCTATTTATATGGTTTCCAAAAATGCTAAAAAAATTGGTCCTATGGGAATCTAATATTTTATCTACACCAAGGTAATAATGTAAGGAACTGGCACTGGGATACTAAGGTTAGGGTTGTATCTGTTAGTGTGGAGACCAATCCTAAAATGTCAATATATCATATAAGGAAATTAAATATAAGAAAATATTATAATATTATAGAGGGTTATATTTAAATTCACTACTCTTGTTGATCACCACTTGTGTTGATACTAACAGATTGAGAATCTATTGTGATTGAAGCTCACAGAGGGCTCTAATAATAATTTGTTGAGTAAAACCACTATTCTAAATCATGAATAAGGTATGAAATCATGGTTCTCGGAAGAGGCTAATAAGCATGTGACTACATATGAAAATATACTAGTTGTATAAGACTATAATTGAGGAATAAGATCATATTATAATGATTTCACGACATCCAAGAAGATAAGGAATATCATGTTGAATAGAAATTTTGAGGACTATTGAATACTTTAATTATCTAATATAATTATATCCATACCATTCAAGAGGATAAAGATATTCTCGGAGATAAAAACTATTGTTATATGATATTTGGTACATTGATTATACCTTCATGTGGGTTGAAGATTGTAATTTCCCACCCCTTATAAGTATCGAGTTAAAGATGAAACCTTATCTTGATTTATTAATCACTATAATTGGTTAGTGATAATTAGTGTCTCAAACATGACATGAACATAATAAGGAGTGGATTCTCATATTGGGTTCCAACCCTAAAAAATATAATATGATGCTCTATTTTTTATTTTATTCTTTGTATGTGATGTTTTGTGCTGTGTAAGAATATATATATTCATATATATTAAATAATGAATAAGATAGATTATCAATATGGTATAATTAAAGGGAAAAATAATTTTGTAAAAAGGGTCACATTGACCCCCCATGTGACAACATAATCTACTGGTCACTTCAATTGGTGTTAGAGATAATCTAGTATCCTCTTATTAGACTTGTTTTCAATCCTATTTTATTATCAAACATATTTTTTTGTGAAGATTTGAATAAGCTTTAAAATTAACTCATATATAAAGTAAAACTCACATCATTTTCAGTACCAACACTTATAGTTCATCCAAAACCAAAAATATCCCATAAAATAACATTTAAAAGATGTTAGGTAGGATTTCAAAGAAGAAGGTGGGTATGAAACTGATTTTTTAAGTGTATCCTTAGATTTACTCATTTATGTTTTGATAATTACTTCACTATCTCTTTGTTTTATATGATTATTCAATTATATATATATATATTTCTTTCTATATTCATGGTTTATATTTATTATTTATGATTATACACTATTATATTTTCTTTATTCTTTATTCATGGATTATATTAATTATTTTTTTATTCAATTATAATTTTAAAAATTATAACATTTATTATTTGAGAAATTTTATCTAAATTAATTTTTTCAAGTGGAGAATAAAGATAGAATTTATATTCTATTTTGATTATTTTTCTTTAGTGTAGTATGTTTCATATCAACTGATGAAAAAATAATACCTTACATATCAAAATGAACCTTATATATATATATTAAAATTCCTATATCTTATGTATTGGGAATCTCATATTTTTTCTAGATCTAGAATGTTATGCATGGATCAAAACCTTTCAGGGGATAAAAAAATATTGCATTTTGATATTTCTCAAAGGGTATTATGTTAAATATCTTCTCTAGAGTGATAGAATATCTTATTTATTGAAGTTTTTATAAATTTATAATGTTATAAATATTATGTATGAAGAATAAACTAGAGAATATATTACATATTGACGGTTTTAGAAAATTCTTAATTCAAAAAGTTTATATATGAAGAATAAGGTGGATAATATATTATGTAATGATGATTTTATAAATTGGATATATTTTTATCTTCTGTATTATATAGTAGAGATTGAATATCGTATATATTTTATCTATTAGGGATTTTATCAATTTAGAAAACTTTTGCATTCACTTGGAGTTATGATTTATATTATGTATCAAATGAATATTGATGAAAGCCTTATGATTTAAAGTTTATATATTTCATAATGTTAGCTCTATGATTATTTCATAAGTTCAGTACAAATATGGATTTTAAAAAATAAATAATCGTACAGAAAGAGAAACAAACTCTTAGGTGATGCAACTATTATTCTTATATTCTGGATTATTACTCTTATGTTTGATACATTTTTTAAAATTAGATAAAAATTTACCAACATGGACGGAAGAATGTACACTTATAGTAGTTGGAAGTTACTTCCAAACATAAAGGCTATGAATATTATGCCTTGTTGTATGGATCATAATTTTCCTATACATTTTGAAGAAAAAATTTGGGAACATGGGATTTTTCTAATTATTAAAAGACTCTTATATTATCTAGTAAGTCCTTTATGTTTTATCAGAAAATTGATGATGTGATTCACTGACATGTAATAAAAATTGAATGTTAACCTTTAAATGATGTTTAGAATATAGATAAGTTCTTATGGGGGAACTGAAGATATGAATGTTACATTCTAAATGTTTTAATCTTACGAAATTAAATAACTTACTTTTATGAAATTGAAGAATGAAATATATGAAATAAAGGAAGTACTATTATGATCTATAAAGGTTACTCTTATGATTAGTTACTCTATCAGTTCAAATTAAGATTAATTTGTGATGTGAAGACATTTTTATGACCATGATGACTTTTACATATCTAAAAAAAGATAATTTAGTTTGTTGTATGGGGAATTGTCTATTCATATCTACATGGAATATTAATTTGAGTTTAATGATATTTCAAATTCAAATTTTTTAATTTTTAAGTGTTTTTGTGAGATTAAAATGATGATTTAGTGATTTTAAATGAAGATTTAAATACTAATTAACATAGATAATCTTAAGTAATGTTTTTTACTAATTTATTCAAAGTATTATTATCCAGGAGAGATAAGCTACTCAACTGTTATTCAAAAGTATTATTTTATGAAGAGAGACTATAATGACTATTCTTAAACCATAAAGTTATTTTTTATGATTTTTATTGTGTTTTTTATATAGTAAAGAAAACTAAAATGGAAACATAATTTTTGTTATATATATATATATATCTTTCTTGAAGGCTCTATAGAAGGTAAAAAAAATTCCTCGAAATAGAGAAGTGCAACAGAGTTATAAAAGATAGTAATGATTCTTAAAAAAATTTATAAAAATAAGGGAAGAAAAATATCTTGTACTTTCAAATATTCTGTCACTATGATTGTGTCCTCACTAAAATGGAATACAAGAATAAAATAATAAATTAGGAGAAATAATAACTCATCTATACATTAAGACTATCTCGTTACAGTTTTTTAATCATTGAAGATCATACTATTTCCTGGATCACTTCATTAATACTACATCTTGATGATATATTCTCTGATGTAAGATCCTTATACTGTTGGTTACAAGATACTAGAGATAATTGTGTGCTCAAAATTATCAAATTATGCATCTCATATATTTCTACCTAAGTGGTAACTATTTGTACTTAGTTGTGGGAATGTTAGTAGATTCCTATACTTAGTTTTGGATCTGGATAAGTATAAACTTCTTACAATCAGTTATGGAAGTGTCAACTACTTGCACTTTATCGTTGAGGTCCTAAGAAAAGGGATCTTAAATCTCCGTAAAAGTCTTATTGTACGTTTTAAGCTAATTTCACGTATTTGAGAGATCCCTAGAAAAAATATCAGAATAAAAATCACAAAGTCTATATTAGGTTTTCATGGAGTTGACTATGGGATGTTCTTATCTCCCCAAAACAATATAAAAATACTGTGTTCCTTGATATTCTATTTATTTATTTATAATGTAATATTTTTTTATAAAGAGAAGGATATATTCAATCAACTTTAATAGAGATGTTCCAATCAACTGGTATTTTCTAAAGAACATAATTCACCCCTATTGATTTTTTATATATGTATATTTATCTAAAATAAAAATTGGTATTGTTGCATTTATCTATAATAATATTATCTATTTTCTAATACCAAAAAGTGGTGTGGGAGCATAAATCATGATGATATCTACTTTAGATAGTTGAAGATTGAACCTTACTCTTAAAATTGTTATGTTTTTAGTCTTAAAAGATAGATAGAAACACTATCAGAAAAAAGAAGATGGATATGGAAGATTATAGAGAATGTGTGTCTACGATTAGAGGTCCATATATTAACAGTTTTGTTTTTGGTTGTTAGAAAGTTAGGATGATTATATATGTGACAAATTTTGGACTAAAAGTTTATTTCAAGGTTGTGAAATCCTATAAAAGTTGTACCAGTGAACATAAATTATGGAATGTTATTTGGAATTCGGCTTATGTTTTGAATTCAATGGAAATGAATGTTATTATTTATGGATAAGGATTATATAGGTTCTATAGAGTTTATAAATGCACTACTACATATAACTTGTGGGAGACTATTGTTGTTTCTTATAAAGGAACTTAGAATGTAATAAAATTGAGGCATAACACTAAAAAACTAATTTTTAATTCTTTTGAGATGTTTAAAGGAGGAATCAATACTCATATTAATAGAAGAATCCCTTAGATAGTGAATGATTTTCCACCTTTGGTACTTTTTCAATAAAAACATATCAATCATTTAAAGTATTTAATGGTTTACCTAATAAATATAGTTGAATATATTTTTCTATTACATAGTCCACACTAATTAAAGATTTAAAAATGAATGATTTAATTAGCACACCCATGATATATGAAGCTGACTTACAAGTAGAATCTAGTGATCATAGGCCAATAAAAATGAAAAAATTGCTATTAAGGTTACACATTATTATTAATCTAGTTAATATTCAAGTAGTTTGTATTTAAGTGATGAAATTTCATAGTTTAGTAAAATATTTAGAAGGTTTTATAAGATTAGATTTTTTTATGAAAGATGATTAGAGAGAGGTGAGATACTATGAATGAAACAAAATAATACATTTGAGACGAGATTCCTCTTAACTAAAATATAAAAATATGTTATAAATAAAATTTAATTACAATGTAATTGAAATAAATCTATAAAATATATGGGGATTTATTGAAAGGATTCTAGTGATGAATCTCATTTTAAATCCAAATCTTATCATTCAAATCCAAAGGTAAATTTATGTCATGTAGATCAGACTAAAGAGGTGTAGTCATTTTAGTATATTATTTTTGTATCTAAATATTGTTATTTTGATGAGATAAATTAATATTAATTTATTCACGGAGAAAAATATAATACTCTGACAAAAGATTAAATATATTTTTATAAACATGATGATTCATTTCATATTAAAAAGAATTGATTTTTCCAAAAAAAAAATTTGATTTAAATTTTATATAAACTACTTGATGATGAAGATATATTTTTTTCATTTTCAATAGTTTTTAGTGAATAATTTTAAGGAAAACATTCCTATGGATTTTATAGAATAATTCTTTGGGAATATCTTATTTTGGAATGATGAATCAGTAGATGAAGTAGTTATGAGGATGAAAGATCTGTTTATTGTGGAAATCAATAAGTTATGTAAAATTGATGTGGATAGTGTAATGGATGAATGTAGGATAATTTTTTATGATGTAGAAGAATTGTCTAAGTAGATTTATTACATTATTAATGAATTAATCTTGAAGGTAAAACCATCATAAGAATAATAGTGAAGTAATGAATGTTAATCAGGATGCACATAAATCACTAAATATATGATAAAGTCCCTATCATTCATTCTTGAGGAATATAGGGTGTGTTCACATTAAAAAGAGTGTTTCTACAATTAATATTTCAATTAATGTGGGTAATATTTGTATAAATTTTGAATTTAATATTCTGGAAAAATTATAAAGTCAAATGATGCTTCGTTGATCCTCAATGTTCCAAAATTCATAATTATTAAAAATCTCTCATGGTTCAAACATGATGTTTCTAGATAGATTGAGTATGTACAATGTTCAAGTTATAAATTAATGAAGTTTAAGATTATAAAATTTTCTATGTTTAAAATCTTGGTCATAGCTATACAAACTTCATGATTCGAAGTGGGGTAGTTATAGATAATTATCAGAAGGATATTTATGATTATTAATGGAAGGATTAAATTAAGAATAGGTTTATCACATTGAATATTTATTAGTTCAATAGTAGAAGAAATATTTGAATGATATCATATGACCATGTACAACATCATATGGACCAAATAGAATGAGGTTTTGAGAAATTCACCAGATAGATTCTGATAAATCAAACTGATCATATGAATAATAAATTATAATTGATTTAGATGTTTTTTTCATTTCTATAGAATTGTATTTTGTGAATATCACCAGACATAGAATGTTGAAGATCATGAGATATATTACATCTGAAAGATTTATAATAGATTTATCAAAGTGTATTAAGCTTTGGGTGAGTTTTAATTGAATGCATGATGACCATATAGAGATATGCCATCTCATCTTACAAATCAAGAGGGAATAACTTCTGTGAGTCCATCAGAAGGAGGAAATGTATGAAGATCACCAGATGGTGGAATCACGGGATTACCAGAATGAGTTTATCAGAAAAATAATATTGAACATATAAGTGTTTTTAGAGTTTCAGATAGAGGAATGATTTTCAGTATTACCAAATAGTGACATAAAAGGCTTTTCATAACCTTTTTAATGTCATTAAATTTGATTATATTAAGTTATTTTTTCAATGTTCATAAATCGATCCATGATTTAAGAAAATATCAAAGATATAATTGATGACCAGATATTATATGAGTTTGATTTACTCTGAATTTTCAATAGCGTTAAATTTTTTAAACTAATGTCGAGTTAGGGTGATGTCAAACTAAATCCCATGTGTTCCCTAAATCAATCGATGGAATATTACTTATATAAAGAGGGGAATAAAAATTCATAGATTTTTTAGATAAAAAAATAGATGGATATTATTATAATTTCATCACGATCAACCAAAAAAACTACTTGGCTGAATTAGAAGAATTGGATAGAGTAGTTATAGATGGGGAATTTCAGGATAGAGACGAATTGTATGGATGTGCATTAGATAGAGATATACCAAACAAAATATACTCAATAGAGGTAAATTGGTTAGAGATGCATCAAATAAGTGGATTATTGGACAAAGGTGTAATATACTGAGGAGAACCATACACTGTATACTAAATATAAAAGTACCAGATGGACCAGTCCTATTTAGTGGGACATTTAGAAGAATATTATACTAGAAAGTGGATAGGTATAGGTGAACATTGAGTATAACATAATATCATAAGGTAGTAAAATTTTTATTCATGAAGGAGTACATGAATTACTTATTAAGAGTGGATGTTCTAGTATAAATAATACCAATATTCTTACTAAGAGATAAGAGGATATTTTTGGTAGACAACTCAACTCTATGATGTAGTATAAAGATCCATCACTTGAAAAATGTAGTGATGTTTTTGGGTTAAAGGTGATTCATTCCCACACCACTTATAATATTTAATTGATATATATGTGTAAGAATCTATTAAATGACACGAATTAATAGAGAATGGAGTATTTTTTCACATTATGGGATAATCTTATAAAAGTATACATATACTATTTACATTAGATCATATATATAACATCAGGGATAAATAGTAAAGGTGAGTTTCTTAATATCCACACATCATAACTGATAGCATAGGTATGATCAAAATAAAACTTATAAGTGTTTAATTTAGATAGAATTATTAAAAAAAATTACCAAGGATTCACCCCTCCCATTAGGTTGTATTTATGATCCATGTAGGAATCTCAATTTCTATCAAAGAGTGGTTCCATCTTTTTTAATCTATAATTTTATTCCCAGTTGTGTTCTAACATTTTATATGAAGTTAAATATTCTAAAATTTGAATAATGTATTTTCTTAGAAGACAATAAAGTGAGAACAAGTTCAAAGAAAAAAATGTTATAAATAGTTACAACAACATGAAGGTTTTGAAAAAAATCTTGAATAAAGAAAAAAAGAAGAAGAAAAGAAGCAGAAGTTATCATCTAAATAATAGTATAATGTTTCAACACTACAGGATATTAAAGTTTTTGGTAAGAATTCTTATGAAACTGATAATATTTATCCTCCTAATGAATCTTTCTCGATCTATGAAGTGTACGATTTAATACAAACAAATGAATATGTTTTACTCTTAAATCATGTCATACATGATAACTTTAAATGTTGATTTTATATATAAATATATATATCAATGGACAATAGTAGGAAATATCATAGTTGAAATTATAACATGATGATATAGATAATGAATTATGAAATAATCTCTATGAATTTATTGTTCTAAAAAAACTCAGTGATGGAAGGGAAACATGTTTTATATTCTCTAAAAAAGATATACCTTATAGAAGAATATTTAAAAATATGTTTTGGTGAAAATAAAATTATAAATGATATCATTAAATAATTCTTCATGCATTATAAACTAATATCAAAGTCACAAACTCTCATTTGAAACACAAATATAAAGGAATAAAAGAGCTTGAAAAATATATATGGGAAGAAAGTAACAAGCATGATGAAAAAAATAAAAAGGAACAAATCCGTGATACCTTCAATAAACTCAATGAGCTTAAGGTTTGATCAGTTACATCTTATGAAGAAAAATTCACTTCAATGGAGGAATCATTGTAGAGTATTTTTTGTGATGAAGTTATGATAAAAAAAGTTTTTAAAGAAAAGATAAAAACACTAAAAGATAGTCACAATGAATTTTTTATGTTAAGAATGGATAATTGGAGATCATAGAAAAATGAGTAAGGGAAAATTATCATTACATAAAATTATTTAGTAAGTTGGATAAAGAAAATATACAAAAGGTAAATTGAATATGTGAAGAGGAACTAAGGGCCCCTAAAAATCAAAAGAACACTTTAAATTTAAAGTGTCTTGAGTAAGAAATAATATTGATGAATATTGAAACTATTCATGTAGAATCATTATAGGAAGATAAGAAAAGAACAACTGAAAATGTTCATAAAGATAGTATTATTTCTATAAAGACTCAATCCAATAGTATGAATAATATAAAAGCATAAAAAATATCATCTTATTATAATATAGAGTAAAATATAATCCTATATTATAATAAATATATAAGCATCAATTCCTATATTTTTTGTGCAAGTCATACCTCCAAAAAACGATATGTGATGAAAATTTAGAAACACACTTCTTATGCAAAGGTGTATTTAATAATATAAAAAGGGATGGGTTTCCCTTAAAATATCTTGAATAGAAAATTTATGAATGAAGTCTTCACTAAAAAAAATACCAAATAATGGATTATTCCAAAGAATATTATCTCACATCGGTAATATCGAATGTTTGAAAAAATGGTTGTCAAATATAGGAACAATATACCAAGGGAATAAGAATAAAATATTCCAAAATTAATATTTGAAAATGTGTATGTAAAGGGAAACTCTAGAAGGAATAGTTTTCCTTTAGGGATGAATAAAAATCCATTGACATCAAATAAAATAATATTTTGAAATGTTATGTAGAAGTTTTAGAGAAATTTATCATGGAATGTTCTAGTATAATTCTAAAAGAACAAATTAACAAATACTAATAGAAGGAGGATACAAAATCATAATGTATGTAAAATAAAGATAGATTTCTGGCCTACCTTGTTAAACAAATAATCAAATTCAAAGAATAAGGGTGGACCTAATAATAATGTTTCAGAAGATTCCATATCCATGAAAATATGGTAATTATGTTGGATAAATATTCACTTTATGGATAGGTTAAACTCTCCATCAAATGTCATGTAAATGGATGGAATATCCAATTTTTTTCACCAATTCATGAACTACATAAGTGGATTGGAATGGTGGAGGAAAGATTTGATGAATTTGTTTAAGTACAAAAAAATTGATTTTTAAGAGTAACATAATAGAAAATAATATGTTTTGTGGAAGATATATGGTAGTCATACAAAAAATTTACAATTTCATGATAATGTAAATGTTTAAGGAGAAGTTTGTAGATAAAGGTAGATAAGCATTATAATGAAGTCGTATTGTTGTAAATAAATCTTACACAATAATAAATTTAAAAATATTTTTAAGGTTTTTATAGTTGTTGGGATAAAACCAATGGAGGAATTAAGGATGTTATAATGAAAATAAAAATATAAAAATGCATGTTCATTTATAGTTGTAGTTATGAAGAAACCACCAGACAATATTAAGATAGAAAGTAAAGAGAAGAAACCCATTCAACCCAAGAAGATTACTGCTTGGAAGGATAAGGGTGAAGGCATGAAGAAGAATGATGTAATGACAAGAGTGTATTTGAGTTGATAAAACATTATCAACCCTAATTCTATATCATTTTAGAAAAGAGTAGATCCACCTTATTCTCTTGTATGTTTCTGAGAACCTACAATGAAATGGGAATTTAATTTGTTATTATTCAATGGTTATCTAAAAAAAGTGTAAGTTGGTGATTATTGAAACCAAATAAAGTTAAAATAAAGAAACATATTCCTGAAAACAGATTTTATAAAACTATATTCTAATGAAATGGAAAATGAAAAATTGAAGTAATCATAAAATAAAACTCGATATTATGAATAATAAGTTATGGATATAGAAATTTTCAAGAATTAAATGTTATTTTCATCTTTGATGTACAGTTTTTGTACTTAAATCCGCATTAAAATTAATGTATAAATAAAAATAGTAAAATTGATTTATGGATGTAAAAGTGAATATTACATTCTAAAGTGGGAGAAACCATCTATTTTTTTCTTCAGAAAAAATATAACAGTTAGTTGAGATTGATGACGTATTGTATGTTGAATTAAATCCTGATAAACAATTCCCTAAAATAAGTCTTTGAATAAGTTATCATAGCATGGTAAGTTGTTTGGGAAGTATAATTTATATGTTAATAACTCCTATTTTCGAGACCAATCAGGGATAATGTACACTTTGATTTGGTTGATTTTGGAATTTTTTCTTTTAGAAAAGTGATGTTATCCTTATATTAATAAATTTATGTTTATATTTGGTTCAATGAAGGAAATAATGAGAAGAAGAAAATGTGTAAAGAAACTTCATCCCTCACTCTACAATTTCTTTAAAGGGTGGTTCAAATTCAGATCAATAAGAGGTAGAAAAAAGTAATCTATCACATATTATTATCAATGAGACGATACAATGAATTTATTGTTAATTAGGTGGAGATAAATTTCATTGAATTTAAAGATAAATTAGAATTAACAACAAATCCAAATAGATAGATTTTAACTCCTATCGAATGATGATGATGATATATTCTATTTGTTTTCAATAGTTTGTTGTAAGGTTAATTTATAAGTAGTACAAAAAGGTTCCTAAGGAAGATACATAATATTACTATCAGAAGAACTAATTCCAAAAGGATAAATCAATGAAAAAATGATATCTAAAATGCAAGATCTACTTCTAGAGGATATCCAAAAATTTATTAAGAAAAGTTGATGATAATGTTTCTGATGAATATAAGATAATGTTGTAAGATACAAAATAAATATCTAAGGATATTGAAGATCTTCTAAAGGAAGTAATCTTGAAAGTAAAGCATTTCTAATAAAATGGTGAATTAATCTAATATAATCACGAGGGACAAAGATTTATGACTATTTGATAATGTAAATGTCATTAATTCCAAAGGAATGTGGGTGAGTTCACCTTAAAAAAAGAGTTACTGCTATAAATATAGAAAAGGAATAATTTTTCATCTATAAAAAATAATAATTCTATATATTGTAGAAATTAAAATTCAGATGATTCGTTTTTGATCCTTAATAATTATAAAATCAAGTTACTAAAATCTATCATGTTTCAAAAATTATGTTTCCATAAAAAGAGAGTTTATATGAATTTCAAATAATAATGTGGTGTCACTGCAAACTGTAAACATTTTGATGTAAGAAATTCTGAGTTACGGCTGTAAAAACATAAATATATGAAGTTGTGAAGTTACAGTTAATGATCAGATAGAGATTTATGACGTTTACTAAATTGAGTCCATATGAAATATATTGATCACATAAAAACATTATAACTCTAAAAGAAGAAGAAATTTATAAAGGTTATCGGATAAACATATACAAAGTTATAATGGGAAGATACTAGTGAAGGTTTTTAGAAATAAGAGTTAATCCATTTACCGAACAAAGAAACTATAGGTAGAATGATGTTTGGAGAATTATTCCGAATAGATTCCCACAAATCAAGTTGATCAGATGTAGGAAGGATTGTGATTATTATGGATATAGTTTTTCATTTTTATCAAATAATGTTTTTTTAAAGAACACTAGATAATGAATTCTGAATATCACTGGATGGTCTAAATCAGATGTAGTTATACTATGCTATGTTTAGATGATCAAAATTTATGAATTGTTTTATTTAATGAATGATTTCCATATAGGGACATTACATCTCATTAGATAGATTAAGATGAAATAACCTCTATGAGTCCATTAAACTGATGAAATATGTGAAGATCATTGGATTTTGTAATCCTGAGATTACTAGATTGATCTCATTGGATAAATAATATTTGGAATAGAAGTGTTATGAGAGTTATGTTCAGAGAAAATATTGTGAAATTTATTGGATAGATACATGAGAGAATTTTCATAAACTTTTTAATGTCAATAAATGTGTTGATTTTTAGATTTTTTCATCATTCATAAATATAGATGTTATTTAAGGATGTCCAAAAGAGACAAATTATTCTTATATTTATGGAAGATCATATAAATATTATTTATTTTAATGTTTTAGTGGTTTTAAAGGTGGTAAAATGAAATTTTATTTATTAGTATGTTCAAACAAATGCTCGTCCATCCCCAATATCTATATGTGGAAGATTACCTATATAAATAATGAAATATCATTAAAGAAAGTTTAAAAATAAAATAAAAAATAGATTGTTATTATTTTAATTTTATCATGAGGTTCCTAACATGAAACTACTTTTTTAAAGATAAAGTGTCATAAAGAATAGTTTTGGGTGATGAAGTTTATGACGGAGAGACACTAGAGGAATATGCACAAAATAGACACATATTAGACACTATCTACCAAAAAAAGGTGCATCGATCAGAGATTAATAATATATAAGGATTTCTGTACCATGGTGTATTTTAATGAGGGTTAATAGAGACCATACAATAGACAATGATGAACCAGTTGGTCCAGCCCCAAAAAGTAAGAGCTCTAAAAGAAATTTTTTCTAAAAGGTTGATAGTCTGATGTGCATGTTGAGTATAGAAGAGCATCTTATGGTATTCTATGTTCTATCTATGAGGTATTTCATGAATAACTTGTGAGTACTAGTGGTTCCAGTATAAATATTTCTAATGTTCTAATGCAGAGATAATATGAGATTTTTGGGAGATAGCATAACTATGGGATGCAATATAAAAATTCTTCACTTGTGTAATATATTATAGTAATTTGTTAAAGGTTGATTCATTATGACTCTGATTATAATATAAAATTTTTATATTTGTATAAGTATCTATGAATCAATATGAGTCAACATGTTATGGAATAGGTTCTCACATTGATGTTGAACCATGTAAAAATCGATATTTGTTTATTACTTTATATTATCTTCATAATATATGGTAAATTTTGCAAGGGAGTGTTTCTAAACATCAATAAATCCTAACCAGTAGAAGATTTTTGATAAAATTAAATCAAGGGAGATTTTATGTTTTTCTTAATATGTAAAGTTTTTCACCCATTAAATACCCCTTCAGTAACTGCATGATCATCTAGGAATCAAAAATTATAAATATGGAAAAGATGAACCTATTTTTTTATACAAGATTATAGAATTTATTATTTTCTATATGAATTGGAATATTTAAATTATTTTACTAAACTGATTATTTAAGTTGAACATTACCTAAAAAAGTCATTTGTGTTGACAAAGGAAATAGGGTAAAACATGTAATTGGAATCAATAAATAAAATCCTAAGAATTATAATAATTATTTTTTTCATGGTTCTAAAATTAAAATCATGCTGATTATTAAATATTATCATTGTGTAATTTATTTACATTATGTTAAGGATTATTGATTATAATTCCTCAAATATATATTATTAATAATGAATACATTTTTAAATATTTAGAAAAATTAAATACTATAATTTCTATATGAAATAAATAATTTTGTTTATCTAAATCTCTTATTGTTAACACCATTGGACCTAAAAGAATATAAGTAAAAAAGGTGTAATTTTTTATATTTTTTATTAAATAATAAATAAAATCTACAATGTTAAACAATTTATAGTTGTTGGAAATGCATGAATGAGTAATATTTGAACTTTTATTACACATAATGATTGATGGAAGTCATGGAAAAAATGATAAAAGAAGGATAATTATAGTATTTTGTGATAGAGTTCATTAGATTTATTCCTATATCTATATAGAACGTTATCCTTTTCTATTATAGTTATATAATTTTTTAATATGAACTAACTATTTTATATATTGGGATAACCTTTTATAAACATGTTATCTTCTCCCATTATATATTTTATTTTTAAATAGGTGTTTAATTGTTTACCCATTTCATTGGATCCTCTATTTTTTGTGGAATAGTTAACTTAAATAATTTTATTAATTTATGGATAGAAAGCATACCCTTTATATTTATATTAATTGGTATGTTTTCATATTCGTATTTCAGATGATTTATATGTTTTTATTCTACTAGTAGGAAAATGTTTAATATTTTATCATTTGTATTCCTTTCATGTGTTATGATGAATGATTATTAAATATACTTTACTATTTAATGAAATTTGTTGAGTAAGTTTTATATAATTATATAAATATATTTTGATATGTTTATTCAATGTTTAATGAATATTTTTATAGTATTTACCTAAATGTATTATTATAACAACATGTGTTAAATTTTTATCTACTCATTTTAATTATTTCAAATAATTTCCATAAATATTTTATTTTATTTTTCTTATTTCATGTCTATATGAAGTTAAAATTTTCAAATGGGAGGAGTAAAAGTGATGAATATTCACTACCATATCTTTTCAAGATAGTGAACATTCACTATTCTATATTTTTAATTAGAAAGTAACATATATTTAGGTGGATCTTTCAGAACTTTATCATTTTATTATTTATTCCTAGTTATAGTCTTTTTCATGAGCTTATGAGGAGTCAGTTGTTTAGCTATTCATATTTTATTTGAGATTGAATATTTTAATATTTTTAAGCTTGTGTTTTATAATGAAATTAATATTACTCAATCTTGTTGTGTATTTTTTATTCTATATCAATTAATAATGATAGATCTATTTATATACTAGAATAATGTGTGTTTATTATTTGTATTTCATGGGTTTAGAAAGATTTTTTTTTCTAATAGATCATGTTGCATTATGAATGATTGTTAGTATCTTTTGGGGGAATGAAGAATGTTAGTTCTGATTGAAATCAAGTGTTTATTGTTATATAATGTTAATTTTTTTGAAGCATGCTTATTTTATTCATGTTTATTCATTGATAGCGTGTTTTTATAGTTATTAATTATTTATTGATAATGGTGATTTCTCATTCTATTTCATGATTATTTTTTAGAACAATATATTTACTTTATTAGTAAAGGGGTAGAATGTGTATGTATGAAACTTTTTCTTATTTTTATATTATGTTATGAAAGAATGTTTTGTGTATACTATGTTATTTATTTTTATTTGATATAACCTTCATTTTCTTAACATTTTTTATCCTTGAAAAAAATAGACGGGCTTATTTTGGTTTTATGTTATTTTTTTATTATAAAAAATGATGGAGAATGTTGAGAAGATCATTTTAATTCATCATTTATGTTTTAATAAATAATTATAACTCTTTTAAATAATTATTCACTTTTATATCAGTTTTATTCTTAATTCATCATTTATATTTTTTATTTTACCATTCAATTATTATTATGAAATTTCTCACTTTTTATGTTTGATAATTGTTTATTAGATTATTTTTCTCAAATGCATAAGAAATCAAAATTTTGGATTCTATTTTGGATATTTTTCTATGGAAAATATGTTATGTATCATGTGATGAAGAATAATCCTATTTTATTTGTAAAAAAACCATATATATAGAAATGGTGTTAAATTATTATATGTTATGTATTGGGAAGTTTAATTTTTTTTAATTCTAGAATGGTAGGAATGGATGAAAACCTTACATAGAATGAGAAAAACCATAAATTTGTGAATTTTTTAAAGGAGAGTATGTTAGGAATATTCTATGGTGTATGAAAATATTCTACTTATTGATGATTTAATAAATTACATATAATAGAAATTTTATATATAAAGAATATGTTGTAGAATGTCTTTTGTATTCAAGGTTTTAGAAATTTTTTAAGCCATAAATTTTATGTATAAAGAAGATTATGGAGAACACATTTTGTATTTATGATCATAAAAATTGGGTTAGTCCTTTATAATTTACATTATATAGTTGATATTTAATATCTTATGTATTCTAACTATTAGTAATTTTCATAAGTTTTAAAACATACACAGTCATGTGGAATTAAGATTTATATTACATAATAGATGAAGATAAAATAAAACAGTATGTTTCATAGATTAGTGATTTAAGAAGTTTGTTATTATGATGTTTTGAGAAGCTAATTACATAACTAGATTTTTCAAAAAGAAATGACTATTACTCTGAGAATAAAAAGATCATTCACAATAAAGCTATTACCCTTACATTCTGGATTATTGCTCTTAAAATTTATTACATTTGGAAAAATGGCTGAGTGATGAACCTAAATGGAAGGTGGGACTTACTATTATAAAATTTGGAAGTTAAATTTACAATTGAATGTAAATAATCTTATGCATTATTAATTGGAATAGAATTTACTGATTCTTTTTGAGGAATGAAGTTAGGAACTCAAGATTTCACTATGTATTTTCATATTCCTACATTTTATAGTAAGAAAATTATGTTTTATTAGAAAATAGAAGAAGTGATTAACTCTTATGAAGTAAGGACTTAATATTATTGTTTGAAAAATATTTAGAATTCAGCTATGTCATTATAGAGTAAGTGAAGAAATGATACATACGTTCTAAATGTTTTTAACTTATGAAATAAAGTAATATACTTTTATAAAATAAAGGAATATATATTTTGAAATAAGGAAAGTGAATGTTACACTCTCTGAGGGTTTCACTTATGATTTCTCAATTTAGCATTTCAAATTATGTTTCCTTTTTTACTTGAGGATATTTTCATGACCACAATGACCTTAATGGATCAGGAAAAATAGAAGTTTGTATGTTTCAAGGAAAATTATTTATTCACATATACATTGAATATTAATTTGAGATTAATGATATTTTATATTCAAATGTTTGATTTTTTAAGGATTTTGATGTGATATTTCATAGAAAATTCCATTTGTTTAAATAAATATTTAAATGTTGGTTGATATTGATAAATTTTAGTAATGTTGTTGAATTATATATTCTAATTATTATTAACTAAGAGAGAGAAAATACATGGATTTTTTTCAAATGTAATATTTCATTAAGAAAGGCTACAATGAATATGCTTAAATCTTGGAGATATTTTTTGATGACTTTGAATATGTTCATCTAATAGAGAATGATACTAAAATAAATATATTATTTATATTATATTCACTGGTTTCAGAATGTTTTGGGATAAGGTGCAAATAATTAATTTAAATTGATATGTGGTAAAAAGTTATAAAAGTTACTATTATTGGTTGATAATTTAAATAAACATAAGGGAAGAAAAGTATATTTTCAATTCAAATATTTTCTTATTTCTATTGAGTTGTAACTCAGCACGAATAAAGGAAAAAAATAAGAAAGAGTAGTTTTTTGTACATTAAAGACTATATTAATATTCTAATTGTACTCATTGAATATCATGTTATAGTGGGGATAATTTCATGTATGGTAAACCATGCAGATTTATACTCTAATGTAAGATCCATCTAAAAATATTTAGTATATGTTTGAGATAATTAGGTGCTAAAATTGATCATACTCTACATATCATCTATATTTACCTAAGTGGAAGTTACAAGTAATTTTTTGTGGGTGGAATGGTAGTTACTTGTACTTAGTTTTGAATTAGGTTAAATTAAAACTTCTTGTACTTAGTTATGGAATATAAAAATACTTTTACTTAATTTTCACGGTATTAAATAAATGTGTTGGAAGGACCTGTAAAAGAATTATTATACTACAGGTGGTGATTTCACTTATCTTTTTGATCTCTAGGAAAAATACTAGAATAAAAATCACAAAGCATGTATTAGGTTTGGGTGGAGTCGGATATATGATGTAAAAACTTTTCATTTCCTACTCTTTATTTCTTTATTTATTTTTTTCCTCACTAGTGGATTAAAAATAAAATGATAGATTTGATATATTTTAAATGTGAATTTTAATTCAACCAATATTTTCTAATGAACCCAATTCACCCATATTTATTCATTTTCCATGGATCTTTGGAGGTCAATAATTGGTATTATTGTGGTTCTATTTAAGGATATTATGTATTTCTTGGTACCATCAAGTGGTATTAGATCATAACACATGAATTAATATAAATTAAATAGTTAATGGTTGAATCATTACCTTTATAGTTTTATTTATTTATCCATAAAATCTTTCAATAATGGTTTATAGAAATATAAAAATGGTTATGGAATATTCTAGAGAATGTATGTTTATGATTACAGATCCTTATTTCAATAGTGTTGATTATAATTGTCGTAAATCTATGATGATTATAAATTTAAAGAATTTTGGATTGAAAAATTATTTTAATGTTTTGAAACCCAATGAAATACTTACTTGTGAACATGAATTATGAAATTAAAATGAGTTAAAACAGTACAAAAAGCATTTTTAAATCATTTTGGATGTTTGATAGATAAATTATTACTCAAATGTAAGGAAGACTCCTTAGATAGTGAATGATGTTATTACCTTGTGTACTATTATGCGAATTCTATATCAAGTATTAAAAGTTCTTAACATTTTACATACTAAATAGAGTAGAATATCTATTTTATTTTATAGTCCATATAATTCCAATATTTAAAGGTAAATGATTTAATTGTGACACTCATGATATATAAAGTTGAGATGAAAGAAGAACTCGATGATCACAAGCTAGTAAAAATTGTAAATGTTCCTCCTAAGGATACATGTTCTTATTCGTATAATGTTGTTTTATGTATTTCAGATTTTTCTGATGAATTTTCATATATTGATACAAAATTTGTTGTTTTCATAGTAGGATAAAATTAAAAGTCAAGAAGGAAAATGTGAAAGAAGTTAGATGATATGAATGTAACAAAACTGGGAATTTGTGACATTATTGTCCTCAACTAGAATTTTAAAAGATATTCCAAAGAAAATATTATTAGAAAAAGAAATAAATGAATTCAATAAAATATACTTGGAGTGGTTCTGAGGATTCTATTAATGAATCTCATTATTACTCTAGAGGTGAGAATTCGAATCAAAATATAAATTTATATCATGTGGCTCAAATAGAAGAGGTAAAATCATTTTCCCCCATAATTATAAATCCAAAAATTATTCTTTTAATGAGTTGAATGAATATTACTTTACACTTGAAGATAAATATTATACGTTGAATAAAGAGAATAAATCCTTAAAAAATATTTTGATTATGTTATTATTAAAAAATTTATTTTTTAAATAGATTTTGGATTTAAATTTTAATCCACATAAAGATAAATCTATTTGTGTTATATATAGTACACAATTTAAATAATTATTATCTGAAGTTGACTCTTTATATTTTTTTCACTACTGTGTTTACTAATGGTTGATATTACGTATATATAATCCTTGGTGTTTTTAAAAAAATATAGGGAAACATAGACATATAAAGAAATTCCTAAGAAGTATATATATTTTATTATATGTGGTTAGAAAAGTAAAAGCGTGTGTGTTATTTAATTTTGTTGATTTTCTATTTCTTGAATTTGTTCTACTGATTATTGGTTTATAATTTCTATACTTTTGAGTATTAATTGTTAAAATATTTCTAAATATATAGGTTAAATCTAGACTGAAATTAATACTAAAAATAAATATTTTATGTCATATAAATATCTTATTATTAACACTATTGGACCTAAAAGAAAATGGTTACTATATGTAATTTTTGTTTGACTCACTCACTGAAAATTAAATTTTTATTACAAAAATTTTTCCTTTAAAGAGGAAGAATGTGATGAAAATCTAAGGAATCACTACAAATAATGGTTATACAGTCATAGGAAAAAGATTTTGTACAAATATAATGAATGAGTCATAGGCTTGAGATTCCTTTCATTCTGAGCATATCAGTAGCCTGATTCCCTTCCATCCAAGTGTGGAGAAACTATGTTCCCTAGTCCATGCTAATCATTCAATTCCAGATGAAATAAGTCAATCCCTATATAATGTTCAAAATACCATTCATGTAACCAACGAATCATTTGGAGTCCGATTTAAACATTGAAAGATTAATGAAGTGTTGTTTTCACAATGATAATCCACTATATAGAACCTTTACTTGTACCCCCAATGATTTTCCCATTACATATATGGAGATGAAACCAAGTATAATTGATCCCCACCTATCATGGATCAACTATTCCCACCTCATCTATCTACAAACATAAGTGTAATCAATGTTTAATTTCGAACCTATAATCATGGGATCCCACTACACCCAATGTACTAGGGTTGGGGGACCACTATCTGTTTGAATTACCCCATCATGGAGAGGAATACTCCTAATGAAATCCCCTATCTCCCCTTTGTAAATTAATTATCCAAATTCAATAATTAACATTCCCACCCGTACTTCGATTTCGAGATGGGAGGAGGCTCTACCTTCTCTAAAATTGTCCCTAGATAACCAAATCATCCAATAGACTATAATAAAACCAAAACTATGAGCTTTAGAGTCCCAACACTTATCTACCCCTAAAACCAAGAGGAAATGAATTCTTGAAGCATTTCACCCAGGATAACCATTCCCATTTGATGGATGATGAACTTATATATGATGTGAGCCCGGTTGCCTTTGTAAAAAAAATGTAAGACCATTTATGATCGAGGATACCTACAACACCAACACCGGGACTGCAAGGAGATTCAACTTATCTTGAAGTTATCATCGATTTTAAATTCTAGATTCCTAATCATCCAAATTAAGAATTTATTCTTATATGGTATCTATTGACACCAAATTGTGCTCTATCATTCATAAACCCCACGAATATCAAGAATAAAAGGATGATAGTTCATTCTACTAAAAATAAAAAAATCATATCAGTAAAAACACACCTGTATGTAAGAATCGTAGGTCTAATATACCTGTGTAATGATTATTTCTCCTGATATAGGGTAGAACCAATGAAGTTAGGGAACACACACTCTTCCGTAAAAGTAATATATTTAACTAGATTTCCCAGAAAAATCAACACATCTCTAGCCCAATTGTTCTTCCAGTACATGATGTCACTGCTTCCTACCACTCAATGCATGTTGCACTTCCAAATGTCAATATGACTGATCAAACATATCACAAGGTCGGAAGCCATCCTTGTTCTATCTGCCCTCCCTTACCAATAATCACCATACCTATCATTTATTCCTTTCACAGAGAGGTTTTTAAAATCAATAATTTACCATGAATGTATCTCCTACATGAATTTCTTGGTATTCAAGATGTTATGTACATTCAACAGTTCTTTGGTTAGCCACTTAAACTGACCCCAAGATACCTAAGGACACATTCCTTATAGATAGGTGTCCCATATGAAGACTGATATAATTTTTTCAATCATAATGATAGTTCATTTAGGAGCCCCGATAACTAAAAGTATGTTAATTGGAACTAATGTAAGGGTGTTGTTTACTAGAGTAAGTATCACTCAAAAAGAAAAAATTTATTTCATTCATTTTAAGAAGTGACCAGTGACCCGAATGACCGTATTCTTAAAAAAATCATCATTATACTTCCATTATTGATTGAAACCCAAAGATACTCTATCATATGGTTACAATTTTTTATTATCATTTTATACTGAATTCAAGTGATATGCCTCTATATGCATCATTTGGAAATAAAAACACTACTCTTATTACGATTCATACTCTTCCCACTCCATTCACTATAGGTGTCCATCAACCTTTTGAATCCATTAATCGACCAGTACATGCCTTGGATTGAAAATAACATATCCTCCAAAAACATGAGGTTAGATATAGTAGCATATACTTGTATATTTCTGTAATGAATAATTCTCCTTCTCCCAGTTCTTTCTTCATGTCTCTACTGAGTGCCAACTGAAAAATAATGAACGTACTTGGAGAGAATGGATTTCCAAACCTCATACCTCAAATCATGTTGAATATTGTTTGATATTTTATAGAAAATGATCCAAAAGATCTATAACATTTAATATTTTATATTTGGTGGATACATATGAATGAGTACTTCATAAATATATGTTTTTTATAAATTTTGATAGAAGTCATAAAAATAATGTTGAAAGAAGGATCCTTATAGTATTAGGTGATTGAGTACAATGGAATTTTTCTTAAAATTATATAGGAATAATTTCTTTTAAATTATTGTTATATAATTTATTAATATGTGCTAATTATTGTATATTGGGGGTTTTGATACCTACCAAATGGGAATAAAAAATCATAAAGGAAGAAATAACCGAATATGGGTATTATTTCCCCAGTAAAAGTAAAGAAAGATAAAGGTGTTCAAGATTTTTGGATTTCATGATACTTCAAAGGAATCAAAATAAGATGTCCCTTTTGAGGTCACATGAATATTTAACATGAAATAGATAGCCTGTAACAAATCCTACATGACCAATTTAGAGAAATTATCATACTATTTCCAAAACAGTATGAATAAAAAATTGATTCACAGTGGTGGCTGGGTAAGATCCCCTAGACCATGTGGTTTGTTAGCAGTAAGAAACTTACAATAAAACCAAAAATACATTCAAAATAGGAAGGAATAAATACAAACACAAAGGCCCCTAGCGGTCATAAAGATCAAGAGACATATCATCGATGATAAAGTATAATTCTCCTAAAAAATATCTAATAAAATATGAGAGACAACCATGTCATTGTAGAATAAAAAAAGGAAATAAAAGGGAACTGGGAAGGATCTACTCGCATAATAAAATAAATTTGTCATGCCTCAAGCAATCCGCATGATGGCACATTACCATAGTGATATGTTCCCATTGTCTCACGATATCCATTTTCTTTGTCAGCCTCATCATGTGAAAGGCCTTAGGCATTTCTAAGAAACCTATCACTTTTAATTTGGATCCATAGGGGAAGATGGATGGATTTGTCAATGAAATGGGTTTTCACCCCCATATGAACTATATTGGTCCTGTGTGCATCATCCTGAAATAAATTACATTTCTATGGCATTACTCATATAATTTTTCAAGACCATGACATTTTTAAAATAAATCAACAAAAATAAAAGATGGAGGATACAAAAAATCCTGTCACGAACATAGTAAGGAAGTACACAATGTGATCCCACAAGACTCTATAACAAGCCTCCCTAATCTCATAGAGAACCCCAAACAAGCCACCCTTTCCTACTGAAATTTCCCACATAAGGAATTCAGCATCTCATGAAGTACTTTTAGTAGGAATATTGATCTCATAGAGGTCCTTGGACATGTCAATGTGATCATATAAAAGTCCTTCAGCATGCTCCCATAATTCTATAATGTTCTCATTAATTGGAAAAAACCCAATAAATGATTCTTGATGAGAGAAAATCACAATTACTAAAAATCAGGAAACACCCTCATAGTGATACACGATAAAAGCTCGTGATGATGTGAAACTCCAGACCCATTCATTGACTCTATCCAAGATCCATGCCAAATGTGCCTCACAAACTGAAAAAAAACTGGGGTGAGGAATATAATTTACTATCCCTAGCAAGAAAAATGAACCACTACCACACAAGTTCGACTCTTGAGTGTAATGGTTTGGTTTTTTCATATCCATTCGCATCAGCACACCCAATCAGCAGAGATGATTTCTAAAAGTAGATGATTGTATAACCAGAATGTATTCATTGAGGTCATATGCTGGAGGATGGATGTAGTGATCATTTTTCATGGATAAATCACTTTTCATGATAATTTATAGATCACATGAAGGAATTCTATCAAGATGTGTTAAGAACATACAACAAATATTCCAGAGCACATGAGTCTCAAAATAAACTGATTTTGAATAATGATAAGGAATTCAGAATACAAGGGAAGGAAAAAATATTAAAAGTGAAATACATAAACAAAAACATGTATGTTGGCCCTCATGAACATTGAAATAACCATCCACGACATGAAACAACACCAAGATATTTCATCCAAATAACATGATGCTCCTTCAGTATTTTTTTTGGGTCACGCGAAATCCTTGGGACATGTTAGGGAAAGTAACATTATCTCCTTGGGAATGCCACTTTAGTCTCAAAAATACCTATGGGATCATCACCCATTCCTTGAAATGTATATTAAATACATCTAATGACTCATATAGAAACACCATCTCATGTCAGAAAAGACTTTCAGTCACATTTGGGCATGCTGATCAACTCACACGGTACCCTTTGGGAGTGTCAGATGAGGATCACGACACCCTCCAAATATGTTGTCTAGGACTCATGATTACCTACAAGGAAGTTATCCAAGACCCACAACAAACTATGATACATATTGTACTAACTGCCACGGCACCCTCTATGTGTACCATATAGCTCTTGTGATAATACCATGAAATGTCAGCTGGATCATGCCACACACTCTGGACATGTCGGCTAGGTTATGTGGTGACCTTTGGAAAAACCCATCGAGATTTTCTAATTTCCTCTAAAAAATTCATCTCGGTAATCTGATACCCATTAGATGAAAAGAACATATCGTTAGGGCCTCCTAGGACATGATAACATTTTTTTCTATGTGTGTAATCCCAAATCAATAAGGAAACCTCAGAGTGTAAGCCCCAATCACATAATGTAAAAAAAATATGATTCCTATCATATTATAGAAATGTTGGACACCTCTTCACGGTTCAAGATCTATAATGATCATTCAGTTTTATTCCATCATATAAGACCCTTGTCTACAAGTAGTGACATTGGTCACTAACTATACATTATTTCCAACAATGAGAATCGTTCATGTAACACCCTAGGTAAATAAAGAATATGACATTTTTATATTTATCCCTATTTGTGAATAAAATGTCAATATTAATTTAAAGGGAACACTATGCTCGATGTCTTACCCAATACCCAACAACGAGTTCCTTTGAAATCATACGTTGCACTTTAATAATAAAATAATGTTATTTTAAATGGTAGTTAACACATAGTCCTTGTATTGACAAGAATGAATAGAAATAACTAAAATATGATTATATATGTTTGTCAAATATTTTTACTTTTTTTCAATAAATGTTAGAGGATTAAAAATGAAAATGAATCCAGTTTTTAAGCGTAATCATTCTAATATTTTTTAAAAGGTCGATTAACCGTCTTTTGATGGAGAACCCCTTTTAAATAAACTTTTTTGACAATTTTATAAGCTCTATTATTCAAAATAAACATATTATTTATGATTGGGACATTGAATTTACCTTGGTTTAATTTTTGGTATTTTTCTGACAGTGTTCATTTTTTCAATGAATAGTTAAAAATACTGCATTTTACATCAAAACTGCTTTTCATATAATTTATTTATATGGTTATATTATCTTTTTAATTTGTTTTAAAGTGTAATTATAATATATGTTTACCATGTAATTAAATTATGGTCATTGGGATTAATTTCACTTTGGAATTATGCATAAACAAGTGCCAAACTTTTCATAAATATTGTTTCTAAAAAACCCGCTATTTGTTTTAACAACGGGAAGTTTTTTTTAAATTAATTAGTGAAATTTATGTGTTTTGAATTTGGTAAAATGGATTACATATTTGTAATCAGAAGTTCCAAATTATGTAATTAAGACTCTTTTGTTTTCAGACATTATGAATAGTAACGACGATAATTATCTTTAATTATCTTGATTAATGTGTAATCAGGTAGTTAAAGATAACAAAATATTATCATAATAATAAAAAATGACCACAACATGTGTGCTAAGGCTACTTGGTCTCTCATGGCCGACCATGGGATTCCTTATGACAAACTTGGGGGCCCCATGGAATCACTTTTGTGAGAAAGTGACTTTTTATCTTTTTATTTTTAAAGAATGATAAATGTAACAAAGAATGTATCACCTAAGTAAAATATTTTTAATTTTGTCTACATAAATGATATTTTGGAGTATAAATGTTCATTAAAAAGCTAAAAATATTTACTACATCATGATAGTTTTTTGATAATTTTTAGACATTAAATTTATTAAATTATTTATGACATCATGATGATGCAGCGATTACCTCATTAATAAAGGATTTAAATAAAATGGAAAGATAATGTAAAATATAAGACCTACACATGTCCAAAACCTATTTTATGGGTGTATTTCGAACCCTTATCACCTTATCCTCGATACACATCAATGTGGGACCATTAAAATCCGAAACTCATTGTAATATAAAGTAACATTTCTTTACTTTCCAAGAGTGCCCCTCCTCTCCTCTTATAAATGGCCCCCACCTCTACCTACTTACCCACACTTCCAAAGCCTTTGAATCGGCCAACCCCTACCTATTTTGTCTCTCCACGTCCCTCTATAACTCCTTGAAGCCTCACTTTGGGCAGAAGCCTTCCCAAGGAAGCCTTTGAGCTCAAACCAAAGGGAGTTACCTGATTTTAAGGTAGTGTCTTCACTTGTGTCCTTTTGTTTTATTTTGCTTCTCCAGCCCCCTAAACTCTTTTTATTCATTCATTTTGTAAAAAATACAGTATCGTAAAAATACTAGGATGTTTTTATAATAAGTATTCGAGCTACACTTACACACACCTACATCTAATGGTTAAAGAACATACTGTTTCTGTGAATGGTGAATTTCTGCCTTACGAAACGATGATTGTTCAACATTATTCTAACACCTTCAAAGGTGGACATTAAGATGAAAATATATTTATATATGATATATAATATTTTTATGTTTTACTTAAGCTTCAGTATTTTTCATTTATGGAATACCTTTATGGTTTCCATTATTGGTAAATGCGATATCTTCATTTAAGGAAGTGCGGACTACCGCCCCCTCAAAGTGATTTGATTCGTTAATACTATATGTGGTATGTATAAAGGATATATTTAATGATATTATATATGATAACATACTGGAATTAAAATACTATTATGTATAATTATGTTTTAATTCCAATTAAATATGAAATAGAAATCGAAGTAGCGTTCATGCGTACGTACGGCTTACCGTCTCCATGAACGGTACATTTCATTTATTATCTCAAAATGTTATGTACAATTATAAGTACATATATATAATGGATATATATGTAAAATATTACATCTAAATTATGGATATCATTCTGGAATTATAACATATATATATCTTTCATTTTGTTTTAATTCCATTGATATGACAAAAAAAATTAAAGTAGCGTTCATGCGTACGTACGGCCTACCGTCTCCATGAACGGTGCTTTTAATTTTTATCTCCAAATGCTATGGAATAGTATAGAATAGATATATAATGGATATATATGATATTTAAAACATCAATACCATTCTAGATATGATGTACCTATAACTACATGGAAAATTATTTTCCAACAAGTTCAATTTTTGACTCATGTACCAAACATCGACAAAAACGTCTGATATGAACTCATATTATTAACCAATTATTATAACATTAAAATATGTGATATGAACTGAATAATAATCTTTATAGGAGGTCCTTAAGCAATTATAAATTGACCAAAGTTTATTATTCATGAATATAAATAAACGAACAAGACAAGTTGGACTAGAGGTAAGGGATCCTACTCCTCTCTTTCTTTTTAAGTACACTCTTTTATGTCATTCCTTTTAAGATCATATTTCTTGTGATTGGGATGTTATTTTATATTAATTTTACTGTAATTTTCATGTTCTTATGATGAGAGACCCTATTCTCTCTCATTAATCAATTTTGTAAGTTTTCAGTGGCGTCGTTAGGCTGCCGAATTTTCGTAAGAGATCTAACCTCTCTCTTTCATTTTAAGTACTCTCCTTTATGTCACTTCTTTTAAGATCCTCTTTGTTATGCTGGGGGATGTTCTTTTATATTCCTAATTCTGTAAACTTTATGATAATATGATGAGAGACCCTATTTCCTCCCATAAATCTATTTTGGAAGTCTTAAGTGGCGCTGTTAGGCTGCCGAGTTTTCATAAGGGATTTTTAATCTCACTTTTATTCCCCTGAGATTTATTCTACATTTGCCACAATTTCCTTTCAGTGGTGTATGTATTGCCCATTATTTTACTCATTTTGTAATATACATTCATTTATGAGTATTTACATCAATGTTGTATTGTCCTTCTTTCACGGGGTGCATGTCTTGAAAGATACCCATGTCGGTAAGGGAACCTATCACCCTCCTCTTTTTAAAAGACTTCTTTTGTTATGTGTTTTAATTCACATACTATTATGTTGGGATATGTTATTCTGTATCCTTATTGATTTAAATTTTGTCTCCATGTGATGAGATACCCTTTTTATCTCTCATCAACTCATTTTCTGAATTTTGTAGTGACACCGTTAGGCTGTCAAATTTTTGCAAGGGAACTTCTTAACCCAAACTTGATTCTTTAGGATAAACTTGTAATCCTTGAATATGTCGTTATATGAATATGTGTGAATAACCTCTGATTTTTTTACACTTAATATCCACTTATATTTCGTGTATTCATTTGTCACACATAATTATGTAATTGATTTATCCTTAATCCAAGGATACCATCTTTGTAAGGGACTTTGTCTCAATCTCCTTTCATTGAGGCATATTTTGTTTTATACAAAACTTTCTTTTATACGGTGTATAATCCCCTTTGACTTTTATGTTTATTCAAAATGAATATTTTTTATACGAAGCGTTTACTAAACGACAAAAGGGAATGTTTTTGTCATATGTATGCGGCGACAACGACTTCTCCGCCGCTGTGACCATTATTTGAGTTCCGGCTTCCCTTACAAGCCATACCTTCTTTTTAAAAGAAAAATAAATATCATGTTTTACATTTCATTTATTTAGGTATTGAAAATGGTTTTCATAATATTTTTATATCAATGTGTTGTATTGATATCTTGTGATTGAATGGTGGAAATGTTATATTTCCTTTATGCATGTTTTATGTGATACAATTATGTTATGGTTCTTGGGCATTGTTATGAAGACGGGTGGATCTGTGATAAACTAAGTGTGGGTGAGCCCAATATAGCTCTCCAATGCATTGGGTAATGCGAAGGAGTGAAAAGTTAAGGTTTCTCCAAAGAGATTTAGGGAATATACTGTGGTGGGTATTCCAAACGTAACCAAGAGGGTTACTCCCTACGTAATAATGTTATGAATGCCTCAAGTTACCTTTATGTCTTATGATTTCTATGATTTATTCATGATTTTATGAGGTATGTTAAATTGCCTTCGTTTTATGGGTAAATTATGATTTCATTCTTATGTATATATAAACTCATGTTTCCTTTCCATATTTTTATAACCCTTACAGAGCTTTTTATGCTCATCCCAAGTTTTTGAAATTTTTTTCACAGGTCAAGGGAAAGGTACATGATGTGATGATAGTGTCAAGGATGTGTCAAGAAAGAATCAATGTTTTATTTTAAATATGTTTCCGTTGATGGGAAGAATGAATACTGTCTTTTATGTAACCACTTTGTTTAAATGTGGAATGTAATGCAAGTTTCATGATCTAATTCTCAAAAACTCTAAGCCTGAAAAGATCCTCAATGTGTAATCCTGTAATAACTCAAGATTAAGTAAGGTTTAAGGCTGGGGCCTTATATTTGATATCAGAGGTCAGTTTAGATAACTTTAGAGGCTAGGGTGTTCTTTAATCATAAATGACATTACCATAATGGTTAGGATTTCAAAGAGTCCTAGTTTTAGATAAATTGAATGAGTAAGTATATATTAGTGTTTATCTTCCTCATTAGTACATGATGGTTTTGTTGATATACTCACACAGACCTTTTTGGTTTTAGTAAATGGCTGGATCTAGCAGGAACCAAAGTAACAGTGGATGTGAAGGAAACTGTGACAGTTTTTTGAGCATGCAACTGAATGATATGGGAGCTGCAATGGGAACTCTTGTGATTATCCTAAACCAACTATCTGGAGTCATGATTGACCGCCTAAACCTTGGTGATTTATCTAAGGCATCATATATGCGAGAAACAAATCCCTATGGAAGTACAGGTAATAATCATAAAGGTAAGTGTGTTCAAAAACCTATGTGTCAAATATGTGGAAAGAAACACCTAGGAAAATGTTTCAAAGGGATAGAAATATGCTATAGATGTGGAAATGAAGGTCATAAAACAAGAACCTGCCATGGAAAAAGGAAGCATCCAGTTGACTCGAGGAAAGGGAAAGAAGTTCTTTCTAAGGGATCAATTGAATGTTTTAAATGTGGTGAGCATGGTCATTATGCAAACACATGTCTGATGAAGACGTTTCATGAATGGGATCACCAAGATCGTACAAATGTTCGTTTACCAATACCTAATGCCATTCCGATTGAGGATGAAGAAACTAACAATGACAAATAAAAGGTATGGATTATTTCATAACTATTGTTTTCTTATTTTGGAATATTAGGATATGATTCATGATTTTGTTTGTAGGAAAGAAGTGTTTCAGAATAAGTTGGAAAGGAATTGTTAATGGATCATGAAGAATTTTGAATGAGTAAGAAGTCGACATATAAGGGCTTCAAGAGTTATGGTGAAATTCTTAAGAGTATTAAGTCTCTTTTGATGATGGGGTTACATTAGAAGACTTTTTATAGTATGTGTAACCCTGATGTTTAATATATGAAACTTTTATTCAAGGAAAAGTTATCTATTCTTTTGTGGACATAGTTATAAAGAGCCATTTGGGTTTATATGATCCTTACTTTTTAGGTAATTATGGGCTACTCTATGATATAATGGAAAATGAAAGGAATGAGATAAACTTGAGGTTAAAATATGTTGTGATCATTTTTGAAGATTTTATCTCATTTTGGGAAATGTTTTGAGAATTATATAGTTTAGGAAAAAGGACAACACACAGACCGTGTGACAACCCGTCGCATCGGACAAAGCTGCAGGAATAGAACCCACAACCAAAGTGCGACTGGTATTTATTGCCTACCACTAGACTATGTGAAGTCCCTGGTTAGTTTGACTGATTCTTTTTAGTTATATGATTTGATGAATTAAGGGTATGTTGATTTTGGGTTATCTATGGAAATTTATTAATCTATCATGGAGGATATGTGATTAGGTTAATTACTTTTCAATACGAGACTTTAAGAGCAACTGATGTTGTTTGGGGATAAATGTTACGATTTAACTTGGAAGACTATGTGACTAAATCTTTTAACTATTTGGGTTTCAATCTTAGTTTGGTTTACTTTGAAGAATTTTATGGAAAATTTTTTTATCGAATGGTCCTCGTTGAACTTTGTGTTTTGTTAGACAAATTTTGGAGTTTAAGAATAGATTTTCTTTTTATAAAGGGTTATGCTTTTTTGGATTATCTGATCTTGTACTAACATTTTTGTTTTTGGTTTTGGTTAAAGTATAATGAAATGGGAAGTATATAGTTCTCTTTTGTGGATTAGGTGATTCTCTAGAAGATGATTATAGTACTCTTAATGTGAACAAGTCTTCCTAAATACTCGTCTTTTGGAGAAAATATGAGTTTGTGTAAGGAATCTAATAAAAGTTGAAAGTCAATATGATAAGTGATTATGTTTCCTGATGAATAAATTTCTCAATAAAAAGTAACTTAAAACATAAATGTTGTCTATTAACTTTTCCTACTGGGGAATCGAATACCGTTTAACCCATCACAAGTTTATGATTTTCTTGTGGTTAACTTTCTCCTAGACATGTTTACTATCACTCTCCATCAGAACATGACCCTATATTTTCTCATCCATGTCCATGTTTTTCTACATGGAATCCTAGTATGGGTTAACTCGGGTGACCTCTATACTTAACTTCCTTTATTTTTAAAGTGATTGTTTTACGGACTCTTTTTCCAATGTGTGATGTTCAAGGATGTTTCCAAGCTCAATTTTAAAATTGCGAGGACGCAATTCCCAAAAAGGGGGAAGGATGTAACAGCCCAGGTAAATAAAGAATATGAAATTTTTATATTTATCCCTATTTGTGAATAAAATGTCAATATTAATTTAAAGGGAACTCTATGCTCTATGGCTTACCCAATACCCAACAATGAGTTCCTTTGAAATCATACGTTGCACTTTAATAATAAAATAATTTTATTTTAAATGGTAGTTAAAACATAGCCGTTATATTGATAGGAATGAATAGAAATAAATAAAATATTATTATATATGTTTGTCAAATATTTTTAGTTTTTTTCAATAAATGTTAGAGGATTAAAAATGCAAATGAATCCAGTTTTTAAGCGTAAACATTCTAATATTCTTTAAAAGGTCGATTAACCGCCTTTTGATGGAGAACCCCTTTTAAATCCACTTTTTGACAATTTTATAAGCTCTATTTTTCAAAATAAACATATTATTCATGATTGGGACATTGAAATTTACCTTGGGTTAATTTTGGTATTTTTCTGACAATGTTCATTTTTTCAATGAATAGTGAAAAATACTGCATTTTACATCAAAACTGCTTTTCATATAATTTAATTATATGGTTATATTATCTTTTTAATTTGTTTTAAAGTTTAATTAGAATATATTTTTACCATGTAATTCAATGATGGTCATTGGGATTAATTTCACTTTGGAAATAGGCATAAACAAGTGCCAAACTTTTCATAAATATTGTTTCTAAAAAACCTGCTATTTGTTTTGACAACGAGAAGTTTTTTTAAATTAATTATTGAAATTTATGTTTGTGGAATTTGGTAAAATGGATTACATATTTGGAATCAGAAGGTCCAAATTATGTAATTAAGACTCTTTTGTTTTTGGACATTATGAATAGTAACGATGGTAATTATCTTTAATTATCTTGATTAATGAGTAATAAGGTAGTTAAAGATAATAAAATAATATCATAATAATAAAAAATGACCACTACATGTGTCATAAGGATACTGGTTGTCTCATGACCGACCATGGGATGCCTTGTGCTAAACTTGGAGGCCCCATGGAATCACTTTTGTGAGAAAGTGACTTTTTATCTTTTTATTTTTAAAGAATGTAAAATGTAACAAAGAATGTATCACCTAAGTAAAATATTTTTAATTTTGTCTACATAAATGATCTTTTGGAATATAAATATTAATTATAAATCTAACAAGATTTCCTACATCATGATTTTTTTAATAATTTTTCAACATTAAATTTATTAAATTATTTATGACATCATGATGATGCAACATTACCTCATTAATAAAGGATTTGTATAAAATGGAAAGATAATGTAAAATATAAGACCTACACATGTCCAAAACCAATTTTATGGGTGGATTTAGAACCCTTATCACCTTATCCTCTAAACACATCAATGTGGGACCATTAAAATCTGAAACTCATTCTAATATAAAGTAACATTTCTTTACTTTCCAAGAGTGCCCCACCTCTCCTCTTATAAAAGGCCCCCACCTCTACCTCCTTACCCACACTTCCAAAGCCTTTGGCTCGGCCAAACCCTACCTATTTTGTCTCTACACATTCCTCTATAACTCCTTGAAGCCTCAATTTGGGCATAAGCCTTCTCAAGGAAGCCTTTGAGCTCAAACTAATGGGAGTTACCTGATTTTTAGGTAATGTCTTCACTTGTGTCCTTTTGTTTTATTTTGCTTCTCCAACCCCCTAAACTCTTTTTATTCATTTATTTTGTGACAAATCCAGTATCTTAATTATACTAAGATGTTTTTATAAGAATTATTCGAGCTACACCTACACACACCTACATATAATGGTTAAAAAACATATTGTTTCTGTGAATGGCGAATTTCTGCCTCACGAAACGATGATTGTTCAACATTATTCTAACACCTTCAAAGGTGGCCATTAAGATGAGACTATATTTATATATGATATATAATATTTTTATGTATTACTTAAGCTTATTTATTTTTCATTTATGGCATACCTTTATTGTTTCCATTATGGGAAAACGCGATATCTTCATTTAAGGAAGTGCGGACTACCGCCCCCTCAAAGTGATTTGATTCGTTAATACCATATGTGGTACGTATAAAGGATATATTTAATGATATTATATATGACAACATACTGTAATTAAAATACTATTATTTATAATTATGTTTTAATTCCAATTAAATATGAAATTGAAATGGAAGTAGCGTTCATGTGTACATACGGCTTACCGTCTCCATGAACGGTACATTTCATTTCTTATCTCAAAATGTTATGTACTATTATAAGTACATATATATAATGGATATATATGTAATATATTACATATAAATTATGGATGTAATTCTGTAATTATAACATATATACATATCTTTAATTTTGTTTTAATTCCATTAATATGACAAAAAAATTAAAGTAGCGTTAATGCGTACGTACGACCTACCGTCTCCATGAACGGTGCTTCTAATTTTTATCTCCAAATGATATGAAATAGTATAAAATAGATATATACTGTATATATATGATATTTAAAACATAAATACTATTCTAGATATGATGTACCTATAACTACTTGGAAAATTATTTTCCAACAAGTTCAATTTTTGATTCATGTACCAAACATCGACAAAAACGTCTGATATGAACTCATATTATTAACCAATTATTATAACATTAAAATATGTGATATGAACTGAATAAAAATATTTATAGGAGGTCCTTAAGAAATTATAAATTGACTAAAGTTTTTTATTCAGGAATATAAAGAAAGGAACAAGACAAGTTGGACTTGAGGTAAGGGATCCTACTCCTCTCTTTCTTTTTAAGTACACGCTTTTATGTCATTCCTTTCAAGCTCATATTTGTTGTGATCGGGATGTTATTTTATATTAATATTACTGTAATTTTTATGTTCATATGATTAGAGACCCTATTCTCTCTCATCAATCCATTTTGGAAGTTTTGAGTGGCGCAGTTAGGCTGTCGAATTTTCGTAAGAGATCTAACCTCTCCCTTTCTTTTTAAGTACTCTCCTTTATGTCACTTATTTTAAGCTCCTATTTTTTATGTTGGGGGATGTTATTTTGTATTCCTCTTTATGTAAGCTTTATGTTAATATTATAAGAGACCCTATTTCCTCTCATCAATCCATTTTAGAAGTCTTAAGTGGCGCCGTTATGCTGGTGAGTTTTCGTAAGGGATTTTTCATCTCACTTTTATTCCCGTGAGATTTATGCTACATTTGCCACAATTTCCTTTGAGTGGTGTATGTACTACCCATTATTTTACTCATTTTGTAATATACTTTAATTTATGAGTATTTACATCAATGTTGTATTGTCCTTCTTTCACGGGGTGCATGTCTCGAAAGATACCCATGTCGGTAAGGGAACCTTTCACCCTCATCTTTCTAAAAGACTTCTTTTGTTATGTCTTTTAATTAATATACTATTATGCTGGAATATGTTCTTCTATATCCTTATTGATTTAAATTTTATGTCCATGTGATGAGATACCGTTTTTATCTCTCATCAACTCATTTTCGAAATTTTGTAGTGACGCCATTAGGCTGTCAAATTTTTGCAAGGGAACTTATTAACCCAAATTTGATTCTTTGGGATAAACTTGTACTCCTTGAATATGTCGTTCTATGAATATGTGTGAATAACCTCTGATTATTTTACACTTAATATCCACTTATATTTCATGTATTCATTTGTCACACATAATTATTTAATTAATTTATCCTTAATCCAAGGATATCGTCTTTGTAAGGGACTACGTCTCAATCTCCTTTCATTGAGGCATTTTTTGTTTTATACACAACTTTCTTTTATACGGTGTATAAACCCCATTGAATTTTATGTTTATTCAAAAGGAATATTTTTTATACGAAGCATTTACTAAACGACAAAAAGGAATTTTTTTTTTCATATGTATGCGGCGACGACTTCTCCGCCGCCGTGACCATTATTTGAGTTTCGGCTTCCTCTACAAGCCATACCTTCTTTTTAAAAGAAAAATAAATACCATGTTTTACATTTCATTTATTTTGGTATTGAAAATGGTTTTTATAATATTTTTATATTAATGTGTTGTATTGATATATTGTGATTGAAAGGTGAAAATGTTATATTTCCTTTATGCTTGTTTTATGTGATACGATTATATTATGGTTCTTGGGAATTGTTATGAAGACGGGTGGGTCCGTGATAATCTAAGGGTGGGTGAGCCCGATATATCTCTCCAATGCACTGGGTAACGTGAAGGAGTGAAACGTTAAGGTTTCTCTGAAGAGATTAAGGGAATATACTGTGGTGGGTATTCCAAACATAACCAAGAGTGTTACTCCTTACGTAAGAATGTTATGAATGCCTCAAGTTACCTTTATGTCTTATGATTTCTATGATTTATTCATGATTTTATGAGGTCTGTTAAAGTGCCTATGTTTTATGGGTAAAGTATGATTTCATTTATATGTATATATGAAATCATGTTTCCTTTCCATATTTTTATAACCCTTACTGAGCTTTTTAAGCTCATCCCAAGTTTTTGAAATGTTTTTCACAGGTCAAGGGAAAGGTACATGATGTGATGATAGTGCCAAGGATGTGTCAAGAAATAATCAATGTTTTATTTTAAATATGTTTCTGTTGATCGGAAGAATGAATACTGTCTTTTATGTAACCACTTTGTTTAAATGTGGAATGTAATGCAAGTTTCATGATCTAATTCTCTAAAACTCTAAACCTGAAAAGATCCTCAATGTGTAATCTTGTAATAACTCATGATTAAGTAAGGATTAAGGCTGGGGCCTTATAGTTCAAGTGGACTTATGGAGATTCATTAGTGATACCATCTACCCTATAAATGACTTGTTTTCATGGGAATCCTCAGTGTGTAAGCCCTGATCAACCAAACTATGATGACTTTGATTCATACTATAATATGGATATGTAGGCTACCTCCTAGAGGCCCGAGCTATATGTTAAACATATCAATGTGTACCCCAATATATAAACCCCCATATCTGTATGATATGTTACTAATTACATTCCAATCCTTGTTTCTCATAGAAATCATTGCTCATGTGGACATAAAGAGTTTCAATAGTTAGGTCACTCACATCAGGAATATTCACCATGTAGGGAAATGTCAGTATGTAATCCCTAATGATTGGAATGATATATTTTCCACCCTATAAAAGTGTCTACCTTGGGGCTAGAAAAAATGGCATGACAGGACTATGAAAACCCTAATTCCTAAAACAATTTGGATACATAGGATTCCTTTATAAGGACTAAGCTCAAATAATCACCACTATTGATGAAAGTCCTTTTATGACTCAAACATCTCAACCATCAGGGCCCAATAATTACCATTGGATGATCATTCTATATCATTCTTCAGTGGTTTGAGAACTCAAATGAACTATGAAAACTATGATTCTTGATATAGTCAAGATACATAAAATATCCCTCCCAGATCCGATCATGAAGACCTACTGTCCTAGAGCACCTATGAATTTTTTTACATGTGATGTTAAACTACACAGATCTGAAGAACTACAAGGGCTTTGATTCCTGTAATTATCAGGACATGTAGGATGCCTCATAGTTACTCAATCTTCTCCTTAGAATATTAAATGCTTCTTTAAAGGGAGGAATATCCCAAATTAATGGAAATGCATCTTTATCACATAATAAAATATCTATTATTGGAAAATGATGGAGAAACATAGATATATATAGATGGATTCACTAAAGTGACCCCAGTCTTTTATACAAGAAATAGAATTAACCCATGATCTTTTTTTAGGATAACTACTCTCGCATTGGGATTAGGAATAGATTCATGAACATATCTTAAATCTATAAGAGATCCCCATAGTATGAAATAATTCCCCCCAAATGAGGGTGAAGAGTCCAACCTCCCATCTTCTCAACTAATGTGAGTCCCCAAGAGTAATTATCCCTAATAACCCAAATGATCTCCTACCTTTGGAAATAAGGTTTGTACCCTATTTTAGATGGGAGAACCATTTGGAGATTCTAGTAAGTGAAAAATGGTAACCCGATGTTCATGATTGTTCACAACACATACCCCCACAATAAGAGCGTTAGGTGGATCCCATCCAAGCCTCCTAATCATAAGAAAACAAAAATGTTGAACCTGATATGAATATTTGAAATCAAAAACGATTTGGTTATTAAATGTTGGACCATTTTTCTTACTATATGAAAAAATGGTGAACTCTATTTTAATCTCTATAATAACGAAATAATGGGGTTATGATCCATCAAAATATTTTGTTTTCCCCCATATAAAAAAGATACTTACAAGACTGACGTGAATCTCTCAAATTATGTGATGATTGAACGATCTTGTGTCTATCAACATTGTTTTGAAAACCCTATACAAACAATGTAGTAAGACCAGTATGATCATAGAGATGAATATCTATAACTATGATTATCATAAGTCCATCATATATTGATAATTCCAAATGACTAGAATGGATGAATCGGGTATAAAAAGAATAATTGTGTTAGCCATGCGTATCTGATTGAGAGTACTGTGCCTACGATATTTCACTAATTGAAATTTTTTTTTCATATGTGTAATTGTAGATATTGTTCTCAACATACTGATTTAAAACAATGTCTTCATCTTCAATTGATCACTTCGGTAAATCACGAATGGAATCAACCTCCAAAGGACTCAAAAAATCTTACATAATTGAAAATTCCAGTGGATGGTGATGAACACAATGTTTTGAGAGTACCATAAAAATGATACAATCCCAATCATGGAAGCTGGCCATGAGGTTCTCCATGAAAAAATCATAAAATTCCACATATCCTAGGAATTTTTGATGTTAATACAATATAACTTTTTTCTACAAACAACCTCTTTAATAGATTATCCCCAGAGAACATGAACTGCCACATCCAGTGAATGATGAATGTGGATCATGAAGCCAAATATAGCTCCCTTTCGATTCTATTATTACCATGGAGGGAACCTATCAACTTCCATCACCAACAACATCCAACTGATACCCACTAGTCATCTATTAAGGGTACCACTCGACACACTACTCTCTCTAACAGCCATGCACATGCAACAAGGAAGGCTGGTTGGGGGATGAAGGCACTTGATATCTTGGAGAGGGCTCATTTCCCCACTCCAGCAAACGATGCATGGTAGTATATTGTGACAAGAACTAGTAAGAAGGCTCATATCCCAGCTTTTTGGAAATAGTTCTGTGGGAATATTCTCTTATTGAGCATTGGGGAGGTGCATATCCCTTCCCCCATGCATGAAACCCATTGGCATATTTTAGTGGAACATGGAGGACATAGGTTGGTTAATATTACCACTTCAATCAAATATATATTATAGTGTATAATGGAGATAGATAATGTGAAGAGTTATATCCATAAAAGAACTTTAGAAAATTGCCAATATATTTTAGTCGCATATGAAGAACATCATCAGAATATTCCAGCACTGTTTTAGATTAAGGGACATGTGAATATTCCCATTCCTACATCTAGGAAAACTCACCACTCTAATCATTTCGAATAAGTGTTTATACCAGAGCATGCACACATTCTTTTTACCACATAGGATAATTATCGACATATTATGGTAAAGGGTGAGGCATCATAAGGGGATCATATTCCCATTCCATCTAGGGTCACCAAGTGAGTACGTCACATACCTTGGGACAGGGGAACATGAGTCTCGAAGAAGTTCGTCGGCATATTACAAAGAAATAGGATTGTGCTTGTATCCCAATTCTAGTTAGGTCTCACCACATGAGAGGAGAACAAGCCTTAGGATATACTCATATTTCCATTGAATAGGTATATTAGAATACTATAGAAGCCCCAAGGTTGGGCATATATCCTCATTTGGGCTAAGGCAGGCCATGTGAGAATGGAACAAGTCTCGGGACATGCTCATATTCCTGTTAGTGAACCGACCTGTCTTATTCTATAATTTTTAAAAATCTAAGTTCATATTCCTACATCCATCGATGAAATAATGTGACAACACCATTGTGAGGAAATATGGGAGGATAATCATCTCCCTTTCCCCATTCTGGCGGCCCATCGACATATTCCAGAGGGGAATTTATATCTTGAATATGATCAAATTCCTAGTCCAACCAAGGCTCACCAAGTAAGAGAAGAACATGCCTCAGTGCAGGCTCATATTTCTTCCAATAAAGACCAAAGAAATATCTCAAAGGCATATGATTGGGATGATACTCTAATATTGAATGTGGATCCCCAACTGGGAATGTAACATGACTCAGGAAAGGCTCATATTCTTATCAATAGTGAGATGACTTATTAGCATACTCCAACTGCTTCTTAGTAGTGGTACAAATTCCCATAGAAACAAAAATTTATAAGAAATTTATTTCACTCTTTCCAATTAATGATCGTATCCATACACAATTTCAAAAGGAAGGCTGGAATATTCTAACCACAACACATAACATGGACCATATTCCTAATCCGCTCAATACCAAGGTTGTTGATATATTTTGAGGGACATTATCAACAACATAAGGTTCTATAAACTATTATATCGATGTAGAAGTAGAAGAATTTCATTACAGCAATAGTTCTCATTACAGGAGTGTGGAGATGGATCACAGGGACTCTACTCCTAACATACAACATGTTCAATGAACCCATAGTGTTATATCCCATTTAAAAGTAAATCCTCCCCTTTCCTAGACACCTCTGTATAGAGATGTGTCTTAAAATATTACACCAACATATAGAGAGGTTATCGAAACAATTGGGTCAACTACATATGGTTCCCCCATCAACATCTAGCAGCACTGCACTCTAGTCAGCAGACGACCATCATAAAGATATTTTATAGTCTAACTAGATGGAGGAATGTACGTCTAAGGAAGAGGAAGAAAACATTGACATATGAATAGAGTTATCCCAAAACAACCTACCCATCATGTTCTAACACATTTCCCCTTTTGACTATGAGACCCTAGATGAGATAGAAAAAAATTTCTTGCCTTATCTATGAAAAAATTTGTTGGATACTCATTAGTGGATGAAGGATAGACATATCCCTAATCTTGGATACGAGGGTCACCTTCAGACCATCAAGATACTTTGTTGTTATAGAGGCATGGCTGTTATCTATATAGACTAGGATCCAAGACCAGAAAAGACCAACACAAATCTTTAATATAATTTCCCTCGTTGCATCAAAACTCTTTAACAACTGATCAATGAATCCATGTCATGCATTATTATTCTTTGAAATGGATAGTATGGAGCATTATACACTGTTTCTCCCTTGGAATAACAGAACCCCTTAGATTCAGCATCCAATAATGTTATAGCCTCTAGTAAAATCAAAGGACCAAGTAATGCTTGGGCTAATTGGTCACTACAACAGAACGTACCCAGTTCAATGGTGTGCATACATCAAAAATGAAGAGATAGAGGAAATCCATTATGATCTGAAACTAGGCCCCTCAAACCAATATGAATTCACTTCCAAAATAGAGACCAAAGTTCCGATCACTCGGAAAACTTCCTGTAATGAATGGTTATCATCCAGGGCTACCATCACACTTGGAGCCCACTTGGGAACAGTTGTGTCACATCAAATGATCCATTGTAGAATCTTCGTTGATAACTGTCTTGGATATGAACTAGCTTTTTGGGCCAGGGTATTATCTACCACCACCTCCACCCCTCATATCATCAATTTTTTGAATATTTGAGACATATCAACAACAACTTTGAACAAACCCCATCCACTGGGGTTGGGTGAATTTATATCTCGATCACCATTTCTAGGTTCATCAAACCCTAAAAAGACCCTAGGGTCATAAAAAGTGATTCTAGATAAACCACATCCCGCTGATCTTGGAGAATTTATATGTTCATGTCCATTCGAGGACTCATCAAACCCCTGAATGGGGTAATTGGATCCTCAAAAACAGAAGCAATCAATGGAAATTATAGCCCCAGATGATCTACACCCCATAGGGATATGGGATTTTTCATCACCATTATAAACATATAGAAAATAAGTATTTTCTTGGAAGTGAGGGGGAAATGAATGGTCGGTATACCAAATATTCCTCCCACTTCATTTAACACCCTGAGCTTCCATGATACGCTTCTCATTCAACAATGCAATAGCTTGCATTGTACGCAACTACGAGTTCTAACACACCGCAACTAATCAAAGCAGCCGTTATGAATAGTAATACCCACTTTTTAAAATTATATAAATTTTATATTTCAATATGGAATTCATTTTTGGATTCATAATATCGAAATTAGCCTATGTTGAATTTTTGGTATTTTTCTAAGAACTTCCAATTTTTTATGAATAGTGAAAAATACTTAAAAACAACTTTTTTAATAAAAATAATTTATAGTGATAAATTATACTATTGAGTGATTTTAAAGTATAATTAGAATATATTTTTACCATTTTATCCAATGGTGTTAATTATAATTAATTTCACTTTGAAATTAGACATAAACAATTGTCAATCTTTTGATATATATTATTTCTTAAAAACACGCTATTTGTTGTGATAGCGAGAATTAATTATAAAATTAATTAATTCAACATATATGTTTGGAATTTTTTAAAATATACATCATTTTTGAATTCAGAATAGCGATTATAGCTTAGGGTGAAATTTTGGCATTGTTCTGAAAAACTTCAATTTTGATGAATAGTGAAACCACTAAGTGGTAGTTAAAAAACTGATTTTTTGTTTAAATGAAACATTACCACTTCTGTGATTTGATTTCCAAAAATCCAACATACATGGTTGTAATTAGGAAGTAAAATGTGGTTCAATGAGATTAAAATAATTAGTTGGTGAATAGTAACTTTTAAGTTTAATTAATCGCGATTAAAGGTAATTAGTGAAATTTAAGGTAAAAATGATATTATAAAAATATGAAAATACATTTAAACTTGTCCTACCCCTATTGGATGTGTCATGGACGACTAAGAAAATCCAAGGGTCGACTTGTGGACCCCATGGAGCCACTTTTGTAGGAAAATGACATAAATAACTTTTATTTAAAGTTAAAATAAAAATGTCACAAACATAAGTTGTTTTACTAAAAAAAAATTTAAATGGGGTTATACTAGTCATATTTTGGACTATAAATATTAATTAGAAATATAAAAATATTTCCTACATTATGATACTTTTTTTATAATTTTTAGACATTAAATAAATTAAATTATTTTTGACACCATGATGATGCAGCGATTACCTCATTAATTAACGATTTAAATAAAATGAAAAGATAATGTAAATTCCAAGGCATACACTTATAAAAAACCTATTGGATGAGTATATTTAGAACACTTATCACCTAAGAATCGAATTATATAGGTGTGGGACCTTCAAAATCCGAAACTAATTATATAATAAAGTAACATTTCATTACTTTCCAAGAGTTCCCCTCCTCTCCACTTACAAAAGGCCCCCACCACTACCACCTTACTCACACTTTCAAATCCTTTTGGCTCGTCCAACCTCTGCCACAATACTCTCCCAACTTCCCTCCATTGCTCCTAGAAGCCTCACTTTGGGCAGAATTCTTCCCAAGGATGCCTTTGGCTCAAATCAAAAAGAGTTACCCAATTTTAATGTAATGTCTTCTCTAATGTTGTTTTGTTTTATTTTGCTTCTACAACCCCTTAAACTATTTTTATTAATTTCTTTTGTAAAAACACCAGTATCTACAATATACTAGGATGTTTTTATGATAAGGATTTTGTATACACTTACACACACCTTCATCTAATGTTTAAAGAACATACTATTTCTGTTGGTGGCGAAATACTACCTCACGAAAAGATGATTGTTCAATATTCTTTTAACACCTCTAATGGTGGCCATTTTGATGAAACTATTTTCATATATGATATATATATTATGTTTATGTTTTACTTATGCTTCTGTATTTCTCATTTATGGCATACTTTATGATTTGTATTATGGGTAAACGTGATAATTTTATTTTAGGGAGTGCGGACTACCGCCCCCTCAAAGTGATTTGAATCTTTAATGCCATATGTGGGATGTATAAAGGATGGAGTAAATGGTATTATAAATTATATTATACTGGAATTATATTATACCTTTATATAATTATAACTTCAATACATTAAATATTAAATGGAAATGAAAGTAGTGTTCATGCGTACGTACGGCTTACCGTCTCCATGAACGGTGCATTTCATTTCTTACCTCTAAATGTTATGTAATATTATAAATGAATGTATATACGGGATATAGATGAGATATATGATATCAATATCATGAATATAATTATGGATATAATGGATATATCACCACATGAACAACTTGTAATTATAAGAAGTTTATTTTTGAGTCAAGTACCAAAGATCGACAAAACGACCGTTTTTAACTTAAATAATTACATAATGTTCATAACATGGTAATAAGTGATATAAAAGGAATAATTAACTTTTAAAAGGTTCTTAAGAAGGTAGAGATTAACTCTAGTTTATTATTCAGGAGATCCAAGAATGGTCGAGTGAATTCAGACACGATGTAAGGGAATTTCCTAACCCAATTTCCATTCTTTGGGTTAATCTCCTACTTTCAAATTATGTTATGATATTATTATGTCCTATCTTGTATTTGTACTTTCTTTATGTGTACTTATATTTAATACACATAATAGATCTATTCTATTTAAAAAAATGATCTTGGTAAGGACTTCATCTCAATCTCCTTTCATTGAGGCATATTTTGTTTTATACACAACTTTCTTTTATACGGTGTATAAACCCCTTTGACTTTTACGTTTATTCAAAAGGAATTTTTTTATATGAAGCATTTTACTAAACGACAAAATGGGAATGTTTTTCTGGCCGTACATATGCGGTGACAATGACTTCTCCACCACCATGACCATTATTTGGGTTTCGACTTCCTCTACAAGCCATAACTTTTTTTTAATGAAAAATAAATACAAAGTTTTAACTTTCTTTTATTTTGGTATTGAAAATGGTTTTGAAATTGTTTTTATTATATCAATGTGTTGTATTGATATATTTTTATTGAAATGTGGAAATGTTATGTTTCCTTTATGCTTGTTTTATGTGATACGATTATGTTATGGTTTATGATATGTTTAAACCTATTCACATGAGGAATGCATTAGACTTAATAAGTGAGGGTGGATCCCGCTACAGCTCCTCGATGTATCGGTAGGTCTCATGAGACAAACTAGTGTCTTGGCACGAGGCCTTGACAAAATATTATTTGTGGTCTTGGCACGAGGCCTTGGCTACGTAGTTATGATATTCTGGCATTATGCATTCCATATTTATGAAAGTGGTTATTGATATTGCATGAGATTATTAGACTAGTAGAATATCCATATGAGTAAGTAAATTTCATTATTTAATTTTATGTTTTCCATATTATGCTGAAGATCAAGTTTAAAAATGATTTTTTTTAGTTATACATTGCCTTAAATGTTTATGTTTATTTATGAAATCTTCTGTAATATTGTTATCCTTACTGAGCATCTGAGCTCACCCCTTTAAATGTTTTAATATTTTCTATGATGTGAAGAAGTATTTTATGAATGACCTGTAGGGATAGTCAGAAGAGGATATGAGTGTGTACTATGGAGACTTTGTTATTGTAGTTTTTCAATTTATGATGTAATGTAACATTTATTAATGTATCTAGTGTTTCGAAGGCTACTAAACTAATCGGTATTTCGAGACATGATCTTTTGTGATCATGCCAATGTTACGAAATAATGCACCAACTCGGGGTAACTGGGGTCAGGGCATTACAGTTGGTATTAGAGGTAGTTTAGTACTAACCTTGGAAGCTAGATTTAGATAAACTCTGATTAGAGAACATAGCCCGAAGATAGACTTTGAGGATTAGTATAGAATAACTTCCTAGAATTTTGGTATTAAAGAGATTTTATGAGTTTTCCGAGCAATACATCCCTGTCTAGGTACGAGCAGGTTGAGGCCGCTCTGGCACAGATTTACCATGGTGTAAAACCCGAAAACACCGCTTTGAGCTAGACTCGAACGGGAACTGGTGCATGAGAACGGGCCTTGCTGCACTCTTGGTTACGACACTCCTGGGGGATATGCTTAGGATAATACTCGTTTTCTTTACAAACCACTATGAAGGGTTATGAGTATATACTTCCACAAAGAAAACATTTTTATGATTATGGATTATATCCATAAATAGTTCAATTTATGTTAAGTATTTTACAAGTATGGAATTATGTATTTTAATTCATAAACTAATCTAGTTTATGCCATTGTTTAGAAATGGCGCCTAGTGGAAGGAATGGAAACCGTATCAATGCACGCACTCCGTGTAGGGATTTCCCTCCTTCTCAAGATAATTATTGTGGATCTGGAGATACAATTGGTGCTGATCAACTTATTACCATACTGGGACAACTCACTCAGGTTATGAATAAAAACCTTACTCGTATGGATCACCCTGATCCACAAAGTGGAGGATCAATGTTAGACCACTTCATGAGGCAACAACCGCCAACATTTAATGGGTGTACAAATCCATTAGTAGCTGAGCAATGGATAAACTCCTTAGAGAAAATATTCCATGCCTTGGGGAGTAGCGAAAGGGAGAAGGTTGTCATGGCAGTTTATCGCCTCACTGGAGGTGCCGATCAGTGGTGGTCGCTGATTCAAAACACAAAGGAAGATGATGAAGTATTGAATATGGAATGGAGGGAGTTCAAAGAGCTTTTCTTAGAAAAATACTTTCCTCATGACCATCGAGTAGATATGGAATTGCAATTTCTGAGTCTGAGACAAAAGGAGGATGAGAATGTCGCAAAGTATGAGTCCAACTTTACAAGGTTAGTGGGGTATGCTGCAAATTATATACGTAACCCAAGAGGTAATATTGATCGTTTCTTTGATGGGGTAAAACCATTTCTCCATCGAGCTTTAGTATCACAATCCTTCTCATCGTACGAAGATATTGTCTCGTGTGCTATCAAGACAGAAAATGAATTCTCTAAATCTTATGACGATAATGTAAAGAAAGAGTAGAAGAGAATGGTGGAACAAGAGACAGATAAAGGGAAAAAGGAAAAGAAAGATTTTCCATTATGCGATAATTGTTGGAAGAATCACCCTGGTACATTCCTAAAAGGAATGAGAGTTTGTTTCAAATGTGGAGAAAAAGGTCACCAGGATCGTGATTGCAAGGGAAAGAAAGAGGATATCAATGTTGAATGCTACAATTGTAGGGAAATGGGGAATTATGCAAATGAATGTCCTAAGCGTCAGGGAAACTTACCTCAGAAATGTCCAAGGGATGAAGGCCAATCTTATGCTATTACTACAGTTGAAGTGGAATAATTTATGTATTGGTTCTTTTGGACTCAAGGATTATATTTTGGTTATAAAAATAATGTGATATATATAAGGATTGTACTGCAGTACTTGTTGTTATCATTAAGGTTTTAATATGATGAAGGAAATCATATTTTTAGTATGTTACAATAAGAGAAACCTTACATTGTTTAGGGAATCTAAGGTTACAATTGATTTTGGAATTTAAGGACCCTTTAGAGAATGTCTGGACGGAGGTATTTTGGATAATTATAAAGGTTGGAATGGATTAAGTTGATCTTTGGATAGTATTGTTTAAGGTTAAAACATTTCTGAAGATTATTTCTGGAATATTATAATACTATAGTTTTAGGAAAAGGACAACCTGCAGGGAGGGGCATAACCCGTCACGTCGGACAAAGCTGCAGAAATCGAACCCACAACCATAGTGCGACAGGCCTTTATTACCTACCACTAGCCTATAGGAAGTCCCTGGTTATTACAAAATATTTTTCCTAATCTAAATGGTATGTGGTAATATTTGGAACCTTATACAATTAGGATAAATAGAATATTTTTGAGTTCTATTACCTTTTAGAGTAAAAGATGGGTTTATGGTAAAAATTTAATAAAGAATGAAAGTCTACATGACAAGTATGTATATTCCCTTACATTCTTAGAAAATCGCCTAAATAAATTCCTCAACTTTATAAATGGTAACTTAAAACAAAAATGTTGCCGGTTAACTTTTCCAACTGGGGATTCAATGACTATTTAACCAATCACAAGTTTGTGATTTCCTTATGGTTAACTTTCTCCTAATCCAGTTTTCTAAGACACTCTATCAGACCTTGATGGTTTGTTTTTCTTCCATATCCATATTTTCATAGAATCCTAGTATGGGCTATTTCGGGTGATCTTTGTACTTATCTTTCTATCTTTTAAAGTTATATTTTTTTAACCTTATTTCCGATATGGGTTTTCCACAAAGGTATTTTCTATTTTCAAACATTTATTTTCAAAGAAAAATTTCAAATTGTGAGGACGCAATTTATTGAAGGAGGGGAGAATGTAACACCCCGAGCTTCCATGATACGCTTCTCATTCAATAATACAATTGCTTGCATTGTACGCAACTTCGAGTTCAAACACACCACAACTAATCAAAGTAGCCATTATGAATAGTAATACCCACTTTTTGAAATTATATAAATTTTATATTTCAAAATGGACTTCATTTTTGGATTCGGAATATCGAAATTAGCCTATGTGGAATTTTTTGTATTTTTCTGAGAACTTCCAATTTTTTATGAATAGTGAAAAATACTTAAAAAAAACTTTTTTAATCAAAATAATATATAGTGATAAATTATACTATTGAGTGGTTTTAAAGTATAATTAGAATATATTTTTACCATTTTATCCAATGGTGTTAATTATAATTAATTTCACTTGGAAATTAGACATAAACAATTGTCAATCTTTTGATATATATTGTTTCTTAAAAACACACTATTTGTTGTGACAGCGAGAATTAATTATAAAATTAATTAATGCAACTTATATGTTTTTAATTTTGTAAAATAGATATCATTTTTGAATTTGGAATATCAATTATATCTTAGGGTGAAATTTTGGCATTGTTCTGAAAAACATCAATTTTGATGAATAGTGAATCCACTAAGTCGTAGTTAAAAAACTGATTTTTTGTTTAAATGAAACATTACCACTTCTGTGATTTGATTTTCAAAAATACAACATACATGGTTGTCATTAGGAAGTAAAATGTGGTTCAATGGGATTAAAATAATTTTTGGTGAATAGTAACTTTTAAGTTTAATTAATCGCGATTAAAGGTAATGAGTGAAATTTAAGGTAAAAAGATATTATAAAAATATGAAAATACCTTTACACTTATCCTAAATCTACTGGATATTTCATGGCCGACCAAGAAAATCTATGGGTCAACTTGGGGACCCCATGGATCCACTTTGGTAGGAAAATGACATAAATAACTTTTATTTAATGTTAAAATAAAAATGTCACAAACATAAGTTGTTTTACTAAAACAAATTTTAAATAGGGTTATACAAGTCATATTTTTAACTATAAATATTTATTATAAATCTAAAAAGATTTCCTACATCATGATTCTTTTTTTATAATTTATAGAAATTAATAAACTAAATTATTTATGACACCATGATGATGTAACGATTACCTCCTTAATTAAAGATTTAAATAAAATAAAAAGATAATGTAAAATAAAATGCTTAAACTTGTCAAAAACCTATTGGATGAGTATATTTAGAACCCTTATCACCTTATCCTCAAATTATATAAGTGTGGGACCTTTAAAATCCGAAATTCATTATATAATAAAGTAACATTTCATTACTTTCCATGAGTGCCCCTCCTCTCCACTTATAAAAGGCCCCCACCACTACCAACTTAATCACACTTTCAAAGCCTTTTGGCTCGGCCAAAATCTGCCCAAATACTCTCCCAACATCCCTCCCTTACTCCTAGAAGCCTCACTTTGTGCAGAATTCTTTCCAAGTAAGCCTTTGGCTCAAATCAAAAAGAGTTACCCGATTTTAAGGTAATGTCTTCTCTAATGTTGTTTTGTTTTATTTTGCTTCTCCAACCCCTTAAACTCTTTTTATTCCTTTATTTTGTAACAACACCAGTATCTAAAATATACTAGGATGTTGTTATGATAAGGATTTGGTTTACACTTACACACACCTTCGTCTAATGGTTAAGGAACTTACTGTTTCTGTGGGTGGCGAAATACTGCCTCACGAAATGATGATTGTTCAATATTCTTTTAACACCGCTAATGGTGGCCATTTTGATGACACTATTTTCATATATGATATATATATTATGTTTATGTTTTCTTTATGCTTCTTTATTTCTCTTTTATGGCATAATTTATGATTTCCATTATGGGTAAATGTGATAATTTCATTTTAGGATGTGCGGACTACCGCCCCCTCAAAGTGATTTGAACCGTTAATGCCATATGTGGGATGTATAAAGGATGGAGTAAATGGTATTATAAATTATATTATACTGGAATTATATTATACCATTATATAATTATAACTTCATTCCATTAAATATGAAATGGAAATGAAAGTAGCGTTCATGCGTACGTACGGCTTACCGTCTCCATGAACGGTGCATTTCATTTCTTACCTCTAAATGTTATGTAAAATTATAAATGAATGTATATACTGGTTATATATGAGATATATGATATCAATATAATGAATATAATTCTGGATATAATGGATATATCACCACATGAACAACTTGTAATTATAAGAAGTTTATTTTTGACTCAAGTACCAAAGATCGACAAAACGACCGTTATTAACTTAAATAGTTACATAATGTTCATAACATGGTAATATGTGATATAAAATGAATAATGAACTTGAAAAAGGTTCTTAAGAAGTTATAGATTAACTCTAGTTTATTATTCAAGAGATCCAAGAACGGTCGAGTGAATTCGGACACGAGGTATGAGAATTTATTAACCCAATTTCCATTCTTTGGGTTAATCTCCTACTTTCAAATTATGTTATGATATTATTATGTCCTATCTTGTATTTGTAATTTCTTTATGTGTACTTATATTGTGTACACATAATAGATCTATTCTATTTAAAAAAATGATCTTGGTAAGGACTTCATCTCAATCTCCTTTCATTGAGGCATATTTTGTTTTATACACAACTTTATTTTATACGGTGTATAAACCCCTTTTAATTTTACATTTATTCAAAAGGAATTTTTTTTTATACGAAGAATTTTACTAAACGAAAAAAAGGGAATGTTTTTCTTGCCGTACATATGCGGCGACAATGACTTCTCCGCCGCCCTGACCATTATTTGAGTTTCGGCTTCCTCTACAAGCCATAACTTTTTTTAATGAAAAATAAATACAAAGTTTTAACTTCCTTTTATTTTGGTATTGAAAATGGTTTTGAAAGTGTTTTTATTATATCAATGTGTTGTATTGATATGTTATGATTGAAATGTGGAAATGTTATCTTTAATTTATGCATGTTTTATGTGATACGATTATGTTATGGTTTATGATATGTTTAAACCTATTCATATGAGGAATGCATTGGACTTAATAAGTGATGGGTGGAGCCCGCTACAGCTCCTCGATGCATCGGTAGGTCTCATGAGACAAACTAGTGTCTTGGCACGAGGCTTTGACAAAATATTATTTGGGGTCTTGGCCTGAGGCCTTGGCTACATAGTTATGATAGTCTGGCATTATGCATTCCATCATTATGAAAGTGGTTATTGATATTGCATGAGATTATTTGACTAGTAGAATATCCATGCGAGTAAGTAAATGGAATTATTTAATTTTATTTTTTCCATATTATGCTGAAGTTCAAGTTTAAAAATGCGTTTCTTTTAGTTATACATTGCCTTAAATGTTAATGTTTATTTATGAAAGCTTATGTAATATTGTTATCCTTAATGAGCATCTGAGCTCACCCCTTTCAATGTTTTAATATTTTCCATGATGTGAAGAAGTATTGTATGAATGACCTGTAGGGATAGTCAGAAGAGGATATGAGTGTGGACTATAGAGACTTTGTTATTGTAGTTTTTCACTTTATGATGATTTGTAACATTTATTAATGTATCTAGTGTTTCCAAGGCTACTAAACTAATCGGTATTTCGAGACTTGATCTTTTGTGATCATGCCAATGTTAGGCAATAATGCACCGACTCTGGGTAACTGGGGTCGGGGCGTTACACCGCAAGACAAACCTCTAAAAGTCAGGGCCTGTTCTGCAATCACGATTAAAAAATCCCTCAGTGTCAATATTCATAGACCAAGATGGGAGGATCGTATAGAGAACAAAATATGAACCCACTGAGGTAAAAATTGAAAATGGCTCAAAATGGCCAATATTTGAATTACGATCCTAAAAAAGATAGTATAGATTCCACCTATTACATAGAGAGTAATGGAATGACCACCATTTTCTAGATATGACTCAATGAATGTTGTCACTATTAATAGGGAGGGAATTTTGGATTAAGGGACAAATGTAGAGGGCCACTACATGGAAAACATACCTTGGGGGGAGGGTAATTTGGATTCACCAAAGGAGGAAGCATGCACCTAGAACCAAAGGTGGCTCTATAATGTGGCACCTCTAAATATCGAGTTGTCACCAATAGGACAGAATATTTCCAAGGGGAATGGTTCAACTACATAATAATAACCACCTAGAAGAATCGAGGTTCCTTCCCTGGCAGAAAAATTATAACTATTTGAGAGTGAAATAGAAACTCTCCAACAACTCAACAATGAGCTGCTCAGGGGAAATATTCCCACTAGGTATCGTCTTTAGGCAGAGAAGAATAATATCCCTTCCATGGAGGATCAGCCTTTGAGGGTGGCGTTTGATCATTTTAATTTCTTTGGATCTAAGAAGATAGTATAAATAAATGTTGAAGTCCAAATGATAGTGAATTCCATCCATTTCATCAACAACCTCTCCCTCTCTAGGGAAATCATTCAGCCCTAAGATGAATTGATAATCAATGGGAGATAATGGCGTAACCTCCTCACTCGCCCCTGTTGACTCCCTATGGATGGGATATGACTCATACAGTAGACCCCCTAGAGTTACATAATATCATTGAGTCCCTAGCTACATGGTCGGAATCCATGGAATGGAGACACACACTTGAGTAGCCTGAGAGGAATCCATATCACGAATGGGTGGATAATACTCCACCTCCACCCAACATAGATAAGCCTATCTTCACTACATTTGATGATGATGGAAACCTTGTAAAAAATTTCAAAAACATTTTATCTTGATGTAGGCCTATGATGGGCCCCTGAGACCAATGGGATTCATCAATGATGAGTTTTTTTTGTACAAACTCTAACAAGTGCAACTTCTTATTGGTACATCAGCCTACCAGCAAGATCTATTGTAGATGGGAAGACCTTTTTCATCAGTTTTTTATCAGTTTAGTTCCACAATGAAGAAAATGATGATAATATACCTAATAAACTACGAGAAATGAAAAAATGATATGGCTTTTGAATTCATAATGATGTGAAAAGGCTTATCCTATTCACTCAGCATCCCTCTCTTGCAAGAGAAACTGCTGGAAATTTGTGCTGAAAATATGTGGGATATGTTGCAGAAACCTGAAATCCTAATGAAGTATCTCAGTGGAATGATTGAGTTTACAGAAATAGTATAATCTTAAGAATATTCCCTTCAACTAACCCAATCCAAATCTCGACACATGATTTTTTCATAGGGGAAAAGATTAGTCAAAGATAAAGCTAAAACTGTCACTCTCAAGCTAGTAGTAATTCCAAAAAAAGAACATAGGAAGGGCTCACAAATTCCGAGAATATCTTATTGAATGGTGAAAAACAACAGAATCTCCCTCATATAGAAGCATAGAAAAATTAGGGTCTCTCAACATTCGAGGAATGGGTGAACAAGGAATACTAATTCTATAAAAAATAATTCCCTGGTTATTTATTATCATCCATGGTTAATAATATTTTCATGCTTTCACAACCTAGGTATCCTGATGAGTTTGACCTCACCAACCACCACAAATTCTGACCTTACCATATGAGCTTGAGTCATAATATCCATGATTTCATCAATTTCAGAAACATACTTCAAGGAATTGTCGATTATGGACTAATAGAGTTAGAAAAATACCTAGATGTGGTTTTCTACATAAAATTCATCCATTCAGAAAAGGAAAGTGGTTGTGAGAATGTTTTCACTATTCATGAGAAAAAGTGTGACAACTGGATGACTTGGAAAATAGTTGACCAATCTCATGTCACCCTCAAATCAAAATTGCGTGGAACTGAAATATCTCAACCACCTAAGAAGGATAAATCAGATGTGACCCCCCAAAAGATGGGTGTGACCACTAGAAATAGGTTGAAATATAAGATTAGGAGTCATACTCAACTCCAACATGATCTGTAACTCTTTCATATTTCTTCCCAGTGACATCTAATGAATTGTAACTACTCAACTAAATAGAAAATTCATTATAATAAGATCTCATGTATGGTTCTTTCAAGGCGATACATTTTTCAAACCCCTTATCTGTTGAAAAAAACCCATGAATATAAATTTCCTACACATAACTGGTGAATGGGAGGCTAGATGCATCAGAACCAAGTATTCAAGGAATAGAAAAGGCATGGTCAAACCCAATGTTTCAGCTATATCCCCACAGAGAATGCACATACAACTTAGACTCCTAGGAAAGTACTCCAGTGAGACTAAAAAGGGAACAAAGGTATCTCAAAACCCTCAATTAGTCATCTGCACACAATTTTTTTTTGCATGACCACCTATATGAGGTAAATATCGATCAACCTAAGAAATAAGGAAGGATGGAGAGACCATCACCACTAGAATCTGATATACCCTCCACTTATGTACAAGCATCAGGACTGCCGACCTCGAATGCCTCAGCACATGACCTGCATGCCATGGAGAAACCCCATATAGAGATGTGCTGACCTTTGGAACAAAAGTATGACATTATGAAATAGATGTATGTTCTTCCTACTAATCTCTCAATCCTTGTGGTATTATGTACTTCAGAAAACCTTATAGTGGACCTTGATGAAACCATTCATATCCCACAGGAGTTCAAGATAGAAGTGGAAGAATCTGAGGATTATCAAGTGGAGACCATTTCTTCATAATGTATTGTTGCCATTTTATTCACTCACCACGATCAAGAAGTATTCATCCAAGGGTACCCCATACCCCTATTTTTCTAGTGGAAGACATAAAAATATAAATATCTAAAGGGATCTAATTGATAATGGTTCCAGGATCAATCCAATTCCATGTCGAACCCTATGACGTTGGGGATATGACTAAAAAGACATATCTACTAAAAGATGACCATTAATGTGTATGATCAGAATGCAAATTACCCATTAATAAGATCAAACATGACGTTCAATTTGGGTAGATCACATATGAAATAGAGTTTATGGTTATCTGGAAAGAAGTTTCCTACAAGGTCCTACTTGGAAGGCCCTATCTAAAAATCCACTTGGTCATACCTTCCACATTCCATTGGTGTCCAAAGTTCCCCATCAATGGAAAAGTCATCATAGTAAATAGTGGAAATTCCTCCATTGAGAATTGCGGAGCCACATATTTTGAAGAATATTTTTACATGAATGGAGGCATGAAACCAGTGGTAGGTAAGGATAAATAGGTTACATCCCCCAATGACTTGGGGACTACCCCAGTGAATCCTTAGAGTATGATTAACAATGAGTATGGGCTCTCCAAAAATCTATTCAAGGTAACAAATCTGGTACCAGAGGTCAAAGCCCATCATCTCTTTAGTAAGAGTGTAAAATGAAATTGGCTCATGTATCTCTCTATAATGACTCAGGCAGTAGGGGGTGATGATGTCTTTTATAATAGCCTTCCTCACCCCAATAGAGATAGAGAAGCCCCCAGACTTATAGATTTGTCTAAAATTGCCCCAATATGACCCTAATTGGAGGAATATGAAGATGATCCATGGAATACCCCTATAACATTGGAAGAATACATCTCCATCACCACAGATGAGCTCATAAAAATAATTCTGGTAATGTAAGAAGACCTGAAACCAACCCTAAATAGCACTGCCATTCCTGTTAACGGGAAAAATATGTTCATTGAATTTCTAAAGAAGCATAAATACATGTTCTCTTGGAACTATACAGATATTCTTAGATTGAAGACAAATGTCGATAAGCACCATCTCAGACAACTTGATGAGCATCGAGGCTTCAAGAAGGCACCCAAGAGGATGCACCCCTGTCATGATACCAATGTAGAGGTAGAAGTTAACAAGTGGATCAAATCCAAATTCTTCCATTAAGTGAAACAAAAAGATGAACTTCTAACATCATTCCTGTCAAGAAAAAAAACATCCAGATCATGGTTTTCATTGATTTTAGGGGCCATAATTATTATTTTCAAAAGCATGAAATCTCATTTAAGATCACAGAACTTTTGATCATTTAAACTGCTGGCTAATAATCCCTTTCTTTCATGGATAAGTTCTCAAGGTACAATTATATCAAGAAGGCCACCAAGGATGAAGAATCCAATAACATTAACATTCCTTAAGATATATTCTATTAGTAGGTCATTACCTTTGGATTATAGAATCTAGTGTTACATACCAACGTGCCATGCAACATATCTTTAATCCATTTCTAGAAAAGATAGTTGAATGTTATGTTTATGACATCATTGTTACATCCTAACAGTGAAGTATTCACTTCATGAATCTCTAGAAAATATTCAGCAAGATACGACAACACAGTATAAAGATGAATCCAATGAAATGGAATTTTAAGGTAACATCATGAAAGATCGTTGGCTTTGTGGTATGCCACTACGACATCAGGGCTGACCTAGAAATGAATAGTTATATGTTCGAAACTTCAACCCTATAAATCTCAAAGAATTTAGGGTAGTCCATGATAAAATCACCTACATTAGCTGATTATTATCCAATGTGGCTGGAAAAGATCTCCCCCTCAATAGGCTAATGAATAAGAGAATATCCTATCAATGGGACGATGACTGCCAAAAATCCTTCTAAAGTCTCAAGTAGTGCCTTCTGCACCCACCTATTCTAATCCATCTGGTGGAAGGGAGGACCCTCAACATATATGTGGCGACTATGGAAAACTCATTGGGAACCCTACATTCATAAAAAAATGATGCGGGGAGCTAGAATAGTCTTTACTACATCATCTGATCAATTATAGGAAATGAGACTTGATACTCTGATGTTCAGAAGAACTGTCTTGCACTCATCTTCATAGTGAAAAAGTTGAGGCATCACTTGTATAACCACAAAGACCATCTATTCCCTTTTATTGATCCACTCAATTAAATCCTTATATGTCCTATGTTGACTGGGTTCTTAGATCGATTGGTGGTCATTCTATAAAATCATGACATTTAGTTCATATCACAGAAGTTAGTGAAAAGAGAATCCCTTGATTATTTCCTCCCAATATATCTTGCCCCAGAAAATACACTGAAATACATCAAGCTCATAGATCAGAAGATACTTTATGTGCATGACACTATTTGTACATGATAGATGTACTTTGTTGAAGCCTCTTGGAGTCCTGTTAGTATAATAATGGAAAACATGAAGCTCAATCGAGTTGTTCTAGGGAATTTATTTATCTCTCCATAAATAGTAGCTTTTCTGTACTCTTTCTCACTTTTCGAAGGCTGCACAAATAATGAGTCTGAATATCATGCCCCCATTGTTGGTTTGGATCTAGCCCTACAACTGTACATAGCCTACCTGAATATCAAGGAGGACTCAGAAATGGGGATGAAGAATATCAAGGAAGAATAATTCATCCAAAAGGAATAAATTTACCCCCTCATTAGATATTTCATGGGACTAATTTCAATTTTCCCTTTTGAGACAACATTGCATGATGTTCCCCAGTCATAGAATGATCCTGCCGACACATTGGCTAATGCGGTCATCATCATAGCTGACCCTGATCAGGAATACACAATATTTCATATCACACATAAAAATATGGTCTATTCAATCATTATATGCGATATGAAATAAATAAATCAGGTCAACACCACCCCAAAGTGTGATTAACCAATGACCACCCCTAGATGGAAGGATCCTATAATCATATATCTGTAATATAGGATTATCCTTGCATACCAAGCTTTATGAGAACATATTTGGTGTTGGGAAGCAAATTTTAATCTAGAGGATGTTCAAAATGAGAATAAATCCCTATAAAAATGAGGAATTTAGGTAAACCTTCCCAGATTCATAGCCGAAGGAGATATTTTTTCTGTCATGAAAGAAGTCCAGGTAGGCTATTGCAGTTCCTATCATTCTAGAACCGGGCTCTCCCATAAAATCAGAAGGTTGTGATATTACTGGAAAACTGTGATAAATAACTGAGTGGAATTCATCGTGAAATTTCATGTGTTCTAGATCTATAAAAACTTCATCCATAAACCCATGTAATTTATACATACAACTAAATATTCCAAAATGTTTCCTGTTCTGGGAATGGATGTTGTGGGGCCATATCCCCAAGCCATAAATAAGCAGTTCAAGTACATACATAGTACTACCAACTTCTTTTGCAATTGGTCTAAGGAAATACCCATCAAGGAATATGGTATTTTGAATTTCATCAACATTGTAAAGATTCATATCATCACCAGGTTTTCGGTCCCTCACACAATATTTATGGAAAATGAAACCAACTTCTATTTTAAAGTATTAAAGAGATTGTACTAGGAGTACAATACCAAGTCCAATCAGTTAGATCACTATCATGTTTTAAAATATGGATAGATATAAGAATTATATAAGAATATATTGAATATACTATAGAAGAAGATAAATAAGGTCAATAATTCTGGTCTATAAAAGATCCTCCATGTTTTATGGTCCTACCATACCACCACCTGTACTACCACACAGGAGGCACCATACTACTTGGCGTTGGGGATGAATGCAATGTTACCCATAGAGTTCTAACTATCCTCACTCGGAATATCCATTTGTGGATAGATCTCAGATGATGAACAATCGCAAAAGAGACTATAATAATTGGAACATCTAAATTAGAGTATATTTCACACAATTCACATCCTGAAGGTCCATTGGAATTAGATATCAAGGGACTTTAATAAAAATGTTCTCTTATGTTCATTCCTTCAAGGAGAACTGTGGAAAGCTCTTAGAACATTGATGATACTAGGAAAGAATCAACCAAAACTAGAACCCAAGTGTGAAGTTCCTTATATAATATATAAGGTTTGTCATAATGGATCCTACTCTTTTCCCACCATGGATGGAGAGCATGTCACACCACCATCAAATTTAATATTTCTCAAGAAATACTTTTCATGACATTCATCAAATGCGAACCAACATTAGAGTAATCCACATCAATTATCCTGAGTATATGATGTTTAACGGTACAAATTATTTCTAACCATATGACATTAAACTATATGGTTCTCATCCACACCACATGACATTAAACTACATGTATCTCATCCTAGCTACATGAGGTTAAATTATGAAGCCATTTCCTAATAACAAGATGTTAAATTGCATGGTATACCGAGTCCTCAATGTATGATGTAAAATTAAACAGATCCACAACCACTCTTTCCCTTCACACAGGGTAATCCATCGTCCTTACAAAAAGACATTAAATTACATTTCCATAATCATAACCACATGAAAATAAACCGTATAGAGTTATCCCTATCCGCATGATGTGAAATTTGATGATTCCTTAAGTTCTACATATAATGTGATTCCTACTATCACCTGATATGTAGTGACATCCAATCCCCTACTCATAGGACCAACCATAGGATTATATTCTATTCACATCAGGATATCAATCATCCTTACTAAATTACACTAAATTACAAGGAAAATGTCCTTATCAAATGAAGTAAAACTACAAGGATTCACAACCTCCCTTATTCTTCACATTGGCGATCAATGTCCTTATCACAAGATGTTACAATGAATGGCTAAAGACCATACCGTAGGATGTAAAACTATACAGAATCAGAATATCTGTCTTCATTCTCATCCATTCAGCCACATACTTACCGTAAGATGTTAAACTACAATAACAATCTAGAACTACATAATGATTTATTTTAATTTTTCAATGAGATTTGTAGGGACACCTCGATTCTCTATCTTATTGTAGCCATTATATGATACAAAATTCCTCCATTATACCCTCAAATGCCTGTAAATTTTCCTTGAAACCATTTATATTCCTTGTTTCTCACATTGACCAAAGATCACATGATCATAGGAACTACAGTAAGGGACTTCCCCGCATGAGCAAGGCAAGAAAGTACATGAAATGTCCATCATCGTCATGAATGATGTACCATAAAAGGCACACCATGAGTCCTTTCTGAATGACGTTAAACCACACATTTAATGTCCTTACCACATGACATGAAACCACGTGGTTCTCAATAACTACATGTATCTTTATTCTCATTTTCATAATATAAATAGTGATTTCTAGACATCCATATATTGGACCAACTATAACATCACTACCTTTTCAAGTTGGTCCATCTTTGTTCTTGTCATATGATGTCAAACTACATGATTTCTTATGAAATACTTGTGTATTGATTCTTGTCATGACAAGATAAATAGTGAAACCTTGGTATTCAACACTAGGATCAACTTGAATAATCAGTAGAAACAATGAAAACCTCTCTGTATGGTCCAAACCTGTGAAGGGAGAGTTTCTATTTCACGAACTATGTGATACTTGGATCATGTCCGCACAAGATATTTAGTGATGTCTAAATTTCCAAAACACAGCCCTGTCACAATAGATAAATATAAGTATGCCCCTATCATTGTGTATGGTCCATACCTAAATAAGGAAATCCCTCTAAAACTGTGGGAGACAGAGAGATGCCTAAAATCCCATTCATGTGCCTAGCTATAATTCCACCATTTCTCATTGCGGGCCCCACATCCACTCTGCATGGCATTAAACTACATGACCCTTAAAAACTACATTTGTTTTGATTTTCATTTCCATGAGATACATAGTGACTCATAGACTTCCACTCTTGGGACATTCATCAATATTTCCATCCTTTCACTTAGGTTCCTACGTCCTTACCACATGATGATAAATTCAATGGGATTAAATCCTTACCTGATGTCCTTAAAATAAACAAGGGAATGTCCTTACCACATGATGTTAAACTGTAAGGAAATATTCTTGGTCTCGTGACATTAATACTAAACAAAAAATCATCCTTTCCGCATGAAATTAAACTATACAAAAAATGTCCTTAACACATGATGTTAATCTACAAAAATTTTCCCCACAAAATGAGGATAAACTGTGCAATCCATCATCCATTTTTCATCCCCTATCAGGGGTCCATAAGAACTATACCCCATCCAGCTAGAGTACATGGTGCTTCCATCATATTTTAAATCTTTTCAATCCAAAACCCACACTTGGAGCCTTGGGTAACATAGTTTCTGAAAACCTTCGATGACCCTTGGAAAGGATACCCAGGTTCAAGGGGACGTTTGATTAACTATGAATGCATGTCAATGGATCATGCATATGCGCCTAGGGTAATCAATCAAATGTGTCTCTATAAAAAAGGGAATTACGGTTCTTATAATTCATGGAATCACCATTGAAGAACACAACACCCAAGTATGAAATTATTAACTCCCAGAATGACTATCACATGTTATTACTCATAATCTGAGAACCTCAAACCATAATTTACAACATTTCCATCTCTTTCTTAGTAGGATTTTGTAGTACTCATGAACCTAGGTATCCCAATTGGGTTATTCTGTAACATCCCCCATCTTAGGTCTATATGCGTCAGGAACTTAAACAAAAGAAACTTTTTCCAATGTTGGAAGACCTTAAAATTCATCATAATGCAGTCCAAATCACAAGACCTTAAACTGATAGAAAAATAGGAACCAAAATTTTCAGGTCAAAAACATACAAATGGGTCTTGATAAAAAATCATGCTTTCACTCCGAAAACTCTTCATCTCTAGAGTTTAGGAAAATTTTATGGTGAAAATAAGTATGGAATGAAGCTTATAATTTTTTGTTTTGAACCCTTGTAAAAGTGAAGCTATGCTCACAAGACCCTTGGTCCAAGTTAGAGAAATGGTTTTGCACACCTACTCACCATGAGAATATGTTCTCTAGGTGGTGAAAAAGATTTTGGGGATGCTTTAACCCTTCTTGTATCTTACACTTTCCAAAAATCTCTATTTATGATTTGGGTGCGTTGGATCATTGTAAACCTTTCATGGCCCATGGGAAAGATATCCTGATTAAAGGGACCCTTTTTAATACTATTCATGCATGCTTAAAGCTCATGAATATGTGCCTATGGTTCTCAACAAAATGCATTACTCTGCAAAAAGGTCTTTCTGATCCTTGTGAGCCCTAAAATCATCATTGAAGTACTCAACACCTCAGTGTGTCACAACAACTCCCAGTATAACTGTCCCATATCATCTTCTTAATCTGAGTAATTTCAACCAGGATTTACAATCCCCGTACAAAAAATTCACGATGATTTAATATTATTGATGTAATATCACCATATTTATTATCCATTCTCAATAGAAGGATGCGAAAATTCACTCTCAATCATTTTAAGTACCACACCCTATGATTCAAAACTATAGGGAGTAGGGATAATGCATTAAATCATGATCTAAATTAACATAGGGTTACATAAACATTCATAGGTAGCCTTATTTCCTTACCCAACTTCAACATCTTGATTATTGAGTATTCTAAAATCGTTCATAACCCTAAAAAAGAAATGGATATTAGAGTTTCTCGTTATGTTATCCACAGATAAGGGATTTGATCTACCAACTAAAGGCATCTATTTATTACAGGAAAGGAGATTCAATCCTTCCGAGCCTTGGTGACAATGAGGTTGAACCACACATCTAATAGTGCTACAAGACATATTGGACATGTCTTCACTATCTCATATTTAAGGAATCAAGATTTCAAATTATGATTTATGTCATCTACAATCCAACTATCAAAGTTGACCTACTAACCCTATTATTTATCCCTTAACACATATTTCCTCCCATAAACTTTCCAAGAACCTTGGAGAAGAGTAGAGACCAGCTTTGTGTTTATATTCTACTGATGCATAAGAGATTAAACTCACCAACTGAAGACATCACTTACTTGAAAGAAAGGAAATACAATCCTCTTGTGTCTTAGAAACACCATGCCAGAACCTAGAACCTCAGTGTGTTTTAGGTTATTCCTGGAATTTCTACTCCATATTCCACGGTCATTGACATGAGTTCTGAGCTATAAGACACTAAAATACATTACATCAAAGGTCAAATCTAGAAGACCCTAAACTAAAATAAAAAATGATATGAGCTAAATGATTATAAGCTATATCACACCAATGGGCCAAGTTGGATGACCCTAACTACTATACAATAAAGGTATAATCTAGAAGACCCTAAAATACCATACAAAAAAGGTCTGAGATAAAAGAACATAAACTTTGACACACCAAAAGGTCTGCAATATAAGAACATAAACTATTGTACCATTAGGATCTGAGCTAAAAGACCATAAAATATAGTATATCAAAAATTTATCCTGAAAAAGCATGTAAGTTACATTACATGCCATTAGCATAATCATGTTTCTCCAACAAAACTTATTATTTTAGGAAAAATAAGATCACTCTCCATCTGGAACATGAATTCTACCCAAATATCCTTCTACAAGTCATCTAATTTCAGGATTGATCGAAAAGAATATAAATAAAATATCTAGTGATGGTGGGAAATCATTAGAATCTCTAAAAGAGAATATTTCATAATTGCAATATTCACTTCCATGCATTCATGTTTATTTGATATAAATCAATAGATTAATATCATTTTCAATTATATTAATATCGAAGAAACAAAATATTGTGAACACAATGAATGAAAAAAGGAAATAACCATAGAAATTCAGAAAATACATCCATTCATAGTGTGAAAAAGAGGGCAGAATCTCAACATTTTGGAGTGTTTTATAAGGATCAAAAAAATAATTAATTACATGGGTTGAGTTAAGATAAAATACAATTAGATACACCATTAAGGTCTACAAGAGTTTGACGGGAAGCATTGATGGAATACTAGTGTTACACTCACCCCACTTATTTGAATTCCACTCTAAGAAAAAGGATCACTACTAAAGCCTTAAACTCCTCAACCCTCTTTCAGATAGATCACAAGGAAGATGATGTTGTTGAATTATTAGACCATAGATGATCTATGATTTCATCACATCAATATATGGGTGCAACCCAAGCATCCACCTGAGACTATAATTCTGATAACAATTAATGACCTTTGTCCAATTCCTCTAATGTCTCCCTTATCTACCAATAAAGAGAAGCCTCATCTATATTATTGTCGAAATCCATTTCACTCATGTGCAGATCTTGTCAGGTCAGGATGATTTCCCACATAATTTCATGAAGATGCTATCGGTCCAAACTACCTACCCCAAGTCCTGAAATAACTGATGAAAGCATTCCCCTTGGTTGTATAATATTTGTGAGGGGGTCTTAGTGATCAAGGCATGAATCTATTTCCAGATCAACCAATTTTTTCTTGATCATATATAATTGATGGATTAAGCACAAAATGAGGATGAATAATTAGTTAAACCAATGCAAAAATCGGAGAAGAAACCCCATACACCCTACTCTCAAAAGTTTTACCATCCATAGACTATGTTAGAGGATTATCTTACTCAAAAAATTATGTTTCACTATTTGAGTATCCATCACTCAAACAAGGTCATTTTATTTACATCTTGTCTATATCTTCAATCAAATAGATTATCACTTATAATAATTAGGTTGTAAAGGAAAAAGGCTTGTCCACCTGAAGAACCAACTGATTTAGCACACCACTTCGATAAGCTACTACCCATGCTTGGGAATAATCTTGGGTATGAAAAGTAGTAGAACCATTAACAGGTGGAGGAATGATATTATCCTCAGTATCTCCACATGATAGTATCTTCCAAAATTGGTGGATGACCCCAGAATTCTTCTCCCCTTGAAATCTTAATAATGGAAGAGGGGTTACCCATTAAATATATCCAATTTCTTCATTGAATTGATAAGGGGGATAAGGTTTTCATATAACTGGATTATCCACTATGGTTATGACCACCCCAACTCATAGAGATATCATATATGACCTTTAATCAAGGGAACTACTACCATTATCGATAAGAAGTATTACCAGTTCATGGAAAGAAGTAAAATCAAACCTACAAGATTGGATCAATGTAGCTTTGACCTTGGTACGTGTAAGTTAAATAGCCCCAATGCTAGATATATTGAACAACCTAATGTGGGATATATAATTGGGGATCCAGATGTGGTTGTAATATTCTTAACAATGAATTCGCTTCCCTATACATCCAAATAGAAATCGGAGAGAACCATTGATCCTGTAAGGGGTGTTTCCATATTGAATATGGACCAAGAGTAGGTAAAGGTGTGTAAGGACTAGTGCTTCCAAATTGAGACACCTTCCTTATGCACATCATGCCACCATCTCTAATGTACTTACTCAAATCCCTAAGCGTGCGTCCTTAGTTTAGAAAATCCACCCATTAAAAACATGGCTATAAATCCCACCAACCTAAGGTCTAGATACATATCTAAATTCACTTGATATCTAAACAAGCTGTAATTCACATCTTGAAGATATAAATATATAATCCAATTCTATCACATACATTTTATAAGGACACCGATGAGGGAATATAACATATGTCTTGTCTTCGTTGTAGCAAGTAAAGATATCTATCCCACACTTAAAAGAAATGAGCAAATGATTTGTTAGTTCCTTCCTCAATTTATCCTTTAAGAAAATAAGAATCCCCCTCCCCAAAACATTTGTCTGCAAAGGATCATACCACACATCCATAGTTGGACGAATTCATCATACATATCCTCAATTGAGAGAATACCACCCAATTAGTAGATCTCCAAGAAGATAATACCCACTTCACTAGGGGAATAATCAAACGTGTTGGTGCTAGGGCACCAATAATTGATCATATATCATTAAATTTTGGGATGGTGGGACATGATGAGTTGGAAAATAAACAAATCTTCAAAAAGGAGAACTCTGTACAACTAATTAGAAAATTTTATGGAGCTTTCCGTAACCCAAAAGGGTCATTCCAATTCCTCATAAAAATTACTGCTCGGATGTAGATCCCACTTCAAACTCCATACATCACTAGTATTGTTAAAATAGGATATAAATATACTTGAATAGCTCTAGGAAATGAGATAATTATAGAATTCACACCATCAAGACCTAAAGGGAAGTTTCTCATTATGTAAGATAGCCTTTCAGACTAAGCTATGATTAGTCGACCATCATTTGTAATTGTCATTTGGACATAGTAGAGGGAGGATGACACCCAGTGAGATGTCATATTTGAGTTTGGAGGAGGGAAGGGAGCATCATATAGTAGAAGAAACCATTATAGATGAGGTCATTGAGATTAATGATAGTCCCACGGATCAAATGAGAGGAACCTCTTCAGACTATCGTAATCAGCATACACATGATATCAAGCATCAGAATTATGAATCCTAGAAATCATATCCCTTTGATTAAATGTAGTCAAGGAAGATTGATGAGAACCAGAGGTCATCTAAATAATAGTATGTGGCATATTTTATAAAGACTAACCATAATCTTATCAAAGGAAAAGACATAATAAACTATTATCATCATGAACATTTCATGAATTGGTGAGGGATTAAAGAAACACATAAAGGATTTGTGAATCACCTAAATCCTAGAAGACTCACGGGTCATAGAACCCCATAGAGAGTCACATGATTTAATGACCCCTTTTGAGACTTTTTCTCTTGTGACCTGGGCATGGTCATGCGAATCACATGATAATAAATCAATCATGTGATTGAGCGAGTGGATCCCCTGAGACCATCAACAAAATCATAATCATTATGGATGAATTTCAGGAAATTACTGAAGTATGGTTCATGTTTGGACTAGAAATTCACTCGAGTTAAAGTATTATTGCAAATAAATTCTCTTGGTGGGGTCTTGTGATCCTGAGTCATGAGTAGATCTCATGATTGAGACATGCATAATAGTATTGCGATGGTGGTACAAGATGGAGGAAGGGTGAGAGAACAATGGAATAATGGTAAACAATGAGTAAATCATCCCTATGCTCCCCTAATTATTGTGAATTTCATAAAATAAAAATCATCACTTGGTAGACCAAATGTTATCCTAGATACTAATTCGTAACAATGCCAAAGACCCTGGTGGGCATTTATTTTCCTCAAAACCGAGTCCTTCTCCAAATGGGCATGACTTCTAATGGGGAGAATTGTTTGATTCTCACTGAATTAGCATAAAAAAATTCCCTCATAATGAAATACATAAATATGGGAATTATTTTCCCTCTAAAAAATGAAGAATATGTTGGTTGATATATGCCGATTTCATGACCCTTCAAAAGAATAATGATCGTGTGATCATTTTGGAGTCATTTAAAGACTCCACACATAGAAAATATCCTATACAAGATCCTATGGAGCCCCATTCCACAACTCTTTCTACATGTGTGAAAGAATTCTAGACAAACAATGTGCATGTGGTGGTAGCATGGTAATCTCCCACATACAACATAGTTGTTTAGTAGGAAGCATGAAACAATCCAACAAAAAATTCTTGAAAAATGGGAAGGAAGATATCCAATGTTTGAGGGACCTAGTTGTCATTCTAATCATTAAACATATCACTAATGTGGTGGATAATTATCCTCCATGATATCCATGAAAATTTATGAGACCCCTGAGACTTTGTAGAAGAAAACATTGGAATTATAAGGGCAGTAGGCAGGAGCTACTCATAGTTATGAAAGATAGGAAGACTGCATTATGAAATCCAAAGCATTCCCTCAGACCCAATAGACATGTTCTCAATATCTTGTGAAAGCCTTTTTCTTGTTAGGCTTGTCCTACGAAATTTCGTAGGAATTTTCAGAAAACCATGTGCCCCCCTTTTCTCGACAAGGACAGACAGATGGATTTGTCCATGAAATGTTATCGGACCACCATTTGAACCATATTGTTTACATGGAACATCATTATGAAATAAAGTAATTAAATTTAAAATTTAATATATAATTTATCCTAAACCTAAACCATTGTAAAATAAAAAATGAAATAAAATAGGTAGGAAGTGGAAGACTCTTGTGATCGTAAAATTATTGTGTTGTGCTAATGATGTCCACAACACAGTCTAATAAAACTTCTAGACAAGCTTTATTGATCACATGGTGACACCCAGAAAATACACCCATGCCTCGAGAAATGTCCCATAATATCCATCGAATATATCATGAAGGCCTTTCAAAAGGTACTTTGATTTGGAAGAGGTCCTTGAGCATGTCATTATAAAGATAGGAAAGTATTTTAATATTCTTTTATAATTCAATAATGTCCCGATTAATTTGAAAAAATCCAATAAATGAGTTGTTGAGAAGAGGGACTCACGGTTGCTAAAAATAAAGCGATGCCCTTAGAGATATAAAAAAAAGGCTTGCAAAGATGTATGGAACCAAACCCCTTTGCTAACCTGAGCTAGGATTAGTGACAGGAATTCAGCACAAATCAGTGAAAAACTAGGGTGGAGAGGCATACAAATTCCCAACCTTATCAAGAAAAATAAACCACCACCAAGTGTATTGGACTCTCGACGTAAAGGTTTGATTTTTCACATATAGGCACATTATCACACACATGCACAAGAGAAGATTTCCATGAGTATATGATCACATGATGAACAAGTATTCCATTAGGTAATATGTTAGAAAAAGTCTAGATTCATCATGTGCCACCCATAATGAACTCAGGGTGATTATTTATAGATTAGTCGAAGGAATTTTTTCGATATTTTTGAAGAACATACCACACATCTTCCAGATCAATCGAGACTCAAAATAATCTGATGTTGAGTAGAGGTAATTAATTCACAATACAAGGGATAAAACAAAGAATAAAAGTGAAATAATTAAACAAAATCATGTCCATTGACCCTAAAACACTTCAAATATAATCGTCTAGGACAATCCAAAATACCAATAAATTTCATCAAGATCTCACGACGTTCCATCAACATGCTATATAGGACATGATAAATCTTATAGACATATTAGATAAAGTTACACAGTCCCCCTGGTGTGCCACTTTAGTCATATGAATCCCTATGGGATTAGAACACATTCCTTGATACATCATTTAGATACATCTTTTGACTTATATAATTGTGCCATCTCCTGTCAGCCAAGTCTTGTGGTCACATTTTAGCATGTCGATCAGCTCACGTGATACCATCTGGGCGAGTTACATGAGGCTGGCAATGCCCTCAAATCATATTGTCCACGACATGAGACACCCTCTAGGGATGTTATTCAAGACATGTGGCACCCTCTAAGACATGCAATACCGACTCTTGTGATACACTCTATGTATGTCAGAATTCTCTTGTGATAATACCAAGACAAGTTGGTTGGGTCACGCGACACCCTATAGACATGGTAATTAGGTTATATAGACCACCTAGATTTTTCAATGTCCTCTAGAAAATACAACTGGGTCTTGCGATACCCTTTAAACAAGAATACCAGGTCATGAGGGCCTCCCAGAACTTTATAAAATCATTCATCCTCAGTGTGTAAGCTCTGATCAATAGGGAAACCTCAGAGTGTAGGTACCAATCAAGGGAACTATAAATAATATGATTTCTACCATATTTAGTATATATAGTCCACCACTACATGGTTATATCACCACATTGATCATTCCATGTGAACCCAACATATAAGTCCCATCTCTACAAGAAATGAAATTGATCACATAGAATCTTCTGTTTCTCATAAAGATTGTGGATCACATGGTCATAGGGAGTTTCATTATTCACATAATTTACACCATAAACCCCTATGTTACAAGGGAAACCTCGATGTGAAAGCCTTGATCAACTGAACTATGATGAATCTGATTTATACGATAACCAGGATATGTAGGATGCTGCCCTGAGGCCCGAGCTCTATGTTAAACATCTAAAGGGGCATCCAAGTATATAAACCCCCATATCCATACGTGATAAGATTATTTAATTAATGTCCCTCATTTCTCATACTAAGTAAGAACATCTAGGATTAGGGTGTTTCAGTAGACATGTCACTCAAATCAGGAATGTTCACTAGTAAGAGCATTGTTTGTATGTAAGCCTTGAGGAATGACATGATATATTTTCCACCATATAAAAACCTATATCATGGGGCTAGACCCAAGGGTCTGACTGAACTTTGAGAACTCTGATTTCTACAATAACAAGGATATGTAGGACACCTTTATAATTCTCGATATTAAATAAACACACCTTTTGATTCAAGTCCTTTTATGAATCTAAAATCTCAAACATTGAGGCCCAATAATTCCAATGGTCTGATCTTTATATACCCTCTGTTAGTGGGATAATAACTCAAATAAACTATGGAAACTCCGATTCTCTCTATAGTGGGGATATGTTGGATCTCCCTCCTTGAACCAATCATGATCACATAGAGTCCTAAAGAACCTATGAAATTCTTTCCGTTTGATGTTAAACTTCATGGTTCTAATGAAATACTTGGGTTTTGATTACAATATTAATTAGGATACGTAGGACACCTCATAAAGGTTCAATCCCCTACTCATAATATTATTATCCTCCTTGGGTGGTAGAACATACCAAATCACTTGGTTATACAACTTCAACACATTAGAAAACATCCAATATTAGAAAATTATAGAGAACCTCAGATACAAACAAATGGATTCACTACAAAGACTCCAACCATTGGTACATGAATGATATTTAACCAATGATTGTTTTGAAAGGGTAACTGGTCCTATATTTGGATTGGAATAGATTTTCGAAGATATCTCCAATATATAAGAGAGTTATAGAGTTTTCAATAGTTCCCCTCAAAAGGGTGTGATGAGCCTGAACTCCTACCCTCATGACCAATTCATGTCACCAAGATTCATTGAGCCTAAAAACCTTGATGAGAACCTACCTTGAGAAAGTTTTTCTGTACCCATCTACAGAAGGGGGAACCATCCAGAGTTTCATATAAGGGTGAAAATGGTATCATGATCTTCATTATTATGCATAACACATACCCCCCCCCCAAAATCAAACCTACGAGTGAATCCCATCTATGCCTCCGAATCCCAAAGAAATGAGGGAATATTTTATAAATGTTTTATCTTCATCCCTTTAAAATTTTATGTTTTATTATGTGTTTAAATTTTTATGTTTTCACTACATCCTATGTTATTTTCTATGTTGTATTTTTTAAATTGAATTACATTATTTACTTATAACTATATGTAATACTGTTTACGTCTCTATTAATTGGTATGTTAGCATATTCTGATTTGATTTGTTTTATAAATTTTTATTTTTCATGTAGTCTAGTGTTTGATATTTTAATATTTAGCTTGCTTGAATATATTATAGTGAATTATTATTACATGTACTAAAATATTTTATGAAATATGATTAATTGGTTTTATATAATTCTCTGAATATATTTTGACATGTTTATGATTTGTTTAAGGGTGATTTTTATTTCATGTACTTAAATATTATATTCTGTCGGGTTGTATCAAATTAATAGTACTCATTTAAATTCATTGAAAATCATTTACTTAATCGTTTGAATATTTTTCTTTGTCTTTTATCTCATTTTAATTAAATATTTTATATAAGGGGAGTACACTTAATATAAATTCACTACCCTATATTTTCATGAAATGAAGATTAAACTATTAGATATTTTTAAGGAGGATTTATATTATTTTAAGGATGGCCTTTCGCTGCTCTATCATTTTATTATTTGTTTAATATCAGTTAATTTTTCATGAGACTAGGGGTAGTTAATTGTTTAACTAATTAAATTTCATTTAATCAGGGAAGTTTTAATATTTTGAATCATGTTTCTTATTCTGAAATTATTTTTTACTTAATAATGCCGTGTATTTTGATTATTATTTGTTAATGAAGAATGATTTACCTTTTGGTAAAAAATTTATTGTATGGTTACAGTAAGAATTGTCTTCTTTTAAAGCATGTCTACTTAAGAATGATTTTCATTATATTAATGGGGTAGAGAATTATAATTCTAATTAAATGAATGTTTTTACTGTTATAGAATGTTAATTTTATTAAAGAATACTTTTTTTAAACAAGTTTATTTATTGAAAGAGAGTCCTTTTTGTTCAACATTATTTATTGAAAGGAGTGAATATTTGTCTAATTTCATGATTATGTTTTGGAAGCATGTATTTACATTATTAATAAAGGCTGATAATTTGAATGCTTGACCCTTTTTCTTAATGTACTATTCTGTTAGGGTAGAATATGTTTCAAAAATACTATTATTTATTTTTATTTTATCTACCTATAATTTTCATATCCTTTTTGATCATTACAAAAAAAGTGATATTATTTTAGAAATATGTTTAGGTTTCGTAATTATAAAAAATGGGGAGAATATTGAGTATATCATCACTATAACTTATTTATGTTTTGATAATAAATTCATTATCACTTTTTTAAATTATTATCCAGTTTTATAATTTTTTACTCTTTACTCATTGTTAAAAATTATTATCTAACAATTTTATTATTACTTTGGAAGTTTTCACATTTTATTATTTGAGAAATATTTCTCATATTAGTTATTTAAAGTGAAAAATAAATATGTAATTTGAATTATATTTTGATGATTTTACTATGGAAAACATGTTACATATAATGTGATGAAATAGAAACATGTGTTTTGTATTTAAAGATAAATTATGTTTTGAAATGGAGTAAAATCCTATATCTTATATATTGGGAAGTTCAATTTTTTTCTATTTTTGGAAAGTTAAACATTGAAGAAAAATGTACATGAGATGAGAAAATGCAAATATTTTAAAATTTTTCAAAGGAGAATATGTTATGAATCTTCTTGTGGGGTATGAAAATATATTACATATTAGCACTTTAAAAATTTACCTAAGTTATAAATGATACATATAAAGAATAATCAATAGATTATCTTATGTATTGATGGTTTTGGAAGTTACTTATTTAAGAAATGTTATGTATGAAGAAGATGCAATAAAATATATTACATATTGTAGACCTCAAAAATTGGATAAGTATTTTATTTTACACATTACATAGTGGATATTTAATATCTTATGTATTTTATCTATTGGGGAATTTCTTTGTGTCAGAAAAGATACACTTTCTCATGGAGGTAATAATTATATTAAATATCAGATGAACACTGTAGAAAACCTTATGTTTTACAATTTAAATATTTTAGAAGTTTTGTTTTGTGATTTTATGAAAATTTATTATCATAGATATATATTTTAAAAATTATAAACTCTTATGACGATAATAATAAGCTCTTATGTAAAAGACTTATTACCCCCACATTCTGGATTATTACTCTTACATTTGATAATGGTTGGTAAACTAGATAAGTGTTGAACTTATAGGGAAGGCATAATTTACTATTATGAGAATTATTATTTACTTATGATTATAATTGATTACTCTTATGATTTGAATTGTGGATTAGAATTTAGTCATATGTTTTGAACTATAGAGTTGTAAATTCAAGATTTTACTAAGTATTGAATCACTCTTACATTTTCTATTATAACCATTATGTTTTATCAAAAAACTGATGAAGTGATTGAATCTTAAGAAAATAATATTTAATCTTAAAATTTTAAAAATTATTGATATTTAACTAAGTCATTACAGAGGAGGTAAAAAAATAACTCTTAGGTTCTAATTTTTTTACTATAAATAAATGAAGGAGGTTAAATTTAAAAAATTGAAGAATTGATCTTTTGAAATAAAGGAAGTAACTCTTACACTCTTTGAATATTAGTCAAAAATCAGTTTACATAATCATTTCAAACGAGGTTCAGTTTCAATATGAATATATTTTAATCACCATGATGTCTTGGATAGTTCATATGAGAGTGATGTTAGTAAGATGCATGGAGAATTATCATTTAACATCTTTATGGGATATTATTCTGAGATTAATGACATATAAAACATAATATATGGAATTTTATGAAGGATATCCATTAATCATTTTCAATATGATTCAAACAGTTAAAATAATTATTAAAATACTAATTGACTTTTATAAATTTAAGGGATTCTACTGAATTGTTTATTTTATGTATTATTATCAAAGAGAGGGAATCTACATAGATATTATTTGAATGTATTATTTTTGGAAGAAATACTGCAACAATAATGATTGAATAATCGATAAAAGTTTTGATGACTTTTTATGATTATCAAAGGGAGAAGAATTATATTATTAATATATTATTTGTTTTTTTTATATTTTTTTCTTGTATGATTATGAGAAGTTACACAATATTCATAAAAATAGGAAACGAAACAATGTTATACATCATACTAATATTTCTCAACACCTTCTATTAGAATAATATAAGAAACATACCTTGAAAATTTAATATTTTTTTCCAATTTGTGTATATTGTATTTTTTTCAATGTTTTTCAATGAATTAGAGGTATTTCAGTGATTTAAAATTGTTGAATTGGATGTAATGAATTTGTTTGTGGGAATTTTGGTTAATGTTTCCTAGCCTGTTAATACTCGTAATGATCCAAAGGCATTCTACTTTTATTAATTCTTTGAAAATCCCCCTTTTAAGGGTTTATGGGGAACCCTTAACTGTTTCATAGGCTTCATGAAATTACATTACCTGAATGTCTTAGTGGAATTCATTGAGACTATAACTACTTGGAACTGCCTATCCTCAGCATATACATCATGATTTTATCTCTCCACCTTGTCACAGATATTCTTCTAGGTGTCCCTTGCCGAGAGGCATAGGCTAGTCCCAATGGAAATGGTTATACACTTTCATTCATTCAAATTTGTTTGCTCTGCTCTGGTGAAAGCACCTTCTCTAAATCCTCATATAGATTCTTCTCCTTATTGAGTCTGCATGGTACATATTTTGCACAATAAGTGGGCTGGTGGCCTAGAGGTGTCCCCAAGGCCTAATCCTGGCCTGAAGGCCTTGAGGTGGCCCAAAAGACATAATAACCTGAAGTCTGTGGTGGTCCAAACTCCTTGAAGGACTCTAGGACCATAACGAACAATACCTACTACAATACATACTATAGTAACCTGAAAATATACCTCCACCGAGATTTTATCATGTCTCATGGATGTACATGGAGTAACCTCACCAATTGGGATGAGGCTCATTTGCCCAGGCCTATTAATAAATAATAAATATATATTTTATTTAATGGATATGGTGTTGATATTGTATTGGAAATGAATAATCCAAGATTTTTGAAGAATTAAAGAAGTTCCCAATTTTATTTCCATGATGTTTTTAATTACTCATAATGATTGTTGTGATTTCCTTAATATCTCAAATAGTTGATTTGATGATTTGAGAAGAACATTTGTTAATAATATAATGATGTTTAATTCAGAATATAAATATTCAAGACAAAGTGTTCCAGATATATAAATAAAATTCTAGTGGAAAATGGTTACCAAATGGGGTCTAGAAGACTAAGGTGATCATTCGAAATACAAGAAAAATTTATTGTCTAAAAGTGTTCATATTGACATTGGACTCAGTCTTCTGAAAAAAATTAAGTGATGATTTTGTTTCCATAAATGTTTTATAAATTTTAATTACATTAAGGTATTCATGATTCTAGATATGTTTATTCACAAGATGAAATTAATTGAATATATAGATTCTAGACAATCTCTATCAGGTGAAAAATTTCTGTGAAGGTATCAAATAGAGGTTTCTATGTTATGTCATAAGATAGAGGTTTTAGAGCAAGGTTATTAGAAATATTCTTCTCCAGGAAGTCATCAGATAAAGGATTCATATGAATGTTGTCAGATAGTGGATTCTAAGATTAATTATTTGATTGAGGTTTCTAAGCAAGAACATTTGATATATTTTTTTCGAGAGAGGTCATTAAAAATAAGTTTTCATGAAAATTATTTGTACAAAGCCATCAAACATAACAACTTAAAGAGCTCTAGATATATGAGACAAGAAAATATTACTAGACGTAAATTTAATGAAGATTACAAAAAAGTGACCAGACAGAGTTGTTCTTATGAAGATGTACTAGATGATTTCTTTAGGATCTGTGTAAAGTTTTTGTAAATTCATACATTATGACAATGTTGAGATGGAAATTTAACAACTCAATAATCACAAAGGAAATATATTTATTCTAACCAGGATTTGAGGAATAACTAAAGATAATTGATTCCATGATTTAAATAAATTTCGCAAAGATATTGTTGAATAAAATTTATTTAGAAGTTTTAATGTAGTCAAATGAAGAAATAGTACAGTGGGAAATTCAAATTTTAAGGATGGTTTGAGTGGGAATTTAGAATTTTGAGTTTTCACACCTCCCATATTTTTTGAATAAATGATGGATATGTAAAAGGTCAAAGTTGTGCAGTGATGTGGCCCATTTAAAAAAAAGGAGAGGTGCTAAATCGGAGGCATAAGACAATTTTTTTAGGTTTATAAATTCGACAGAAAGGTATAGATGCATATTTTTTTGATGATGTAGGTAACAAATAAATAATAAATTTTTTATAATATGAAGGAACCAGATGATGAAGTGAAAAAATGTATTGGACGAAAATTTATTAGTTGAAAATTATATCAGATGAGCACGTATCAGATAAAGAAGTTCAGGAAAAAATTGCATTAGAAAAATAGGTATCATACACAAGGTATCAGACATAGGATAATTATAAGAACAAGGTAGAAGATTAATTTTTTAGATATGTCCAAAAATATTTTTCAAAATGGAATGTTTTGAATTTAAAAATAAGGAAACTTGACTTCATGGTTATTATTAATATTAACATGATGCAATTTGAATCCAGGGAGAAGATAATGAGTGAAAAATAAATTCATTGAAGAATAATAAGAGGAGGGGAAGGGGAGAAGGAAATAGGAAAATATTATAGTTTTTTGAAGTTATATTACACATGAAGAAAATTAATATGAAAGGTGATGTCCATTTTATATTTCACTTATTGTAGAGAGGTCTTTCAACCTCTACAGAAGAAGAAAAAGGGATTATGATGTCTCACATGTATGCAAGAAAAGATGAATTATAGTTTACTACTAATAAGAGGAAGAATGTTGTGTTTAATACTTTTATTACAAGGGAAGAAGGAGAATAATTTATTTCATTATTTTCTACAAAAAGTAGAAGAGAAATAACTCAATGTAAAATTATGATATTCAATAAAAATTATTATCTAGAGGTGGAATTTCTTAGTGTTCCAAGGAAATTGAAGAAGTTAAAGACTATCTAAATAGGTCGTATAATTTTAATACAATGTGTTGTAGTTGAACTAGGAAATAAATGGTCTATGTAATCAGTATTATTTTCTTCAACCCCTTCTAAAGTGTAGGGATCCACACTTGGGATCTAAAAATTTTTGGGTCAAAACACAATAATAGATACCTCATTATATTGAAGAATATGTCTATTATTCAACACCATACACAGTAGGGACTATCTACTCTTATTGTGTAGTAAAAATTGTAAACACATCTTGTGATATAAATTACAAGATTTCATATAATTATATATGAAAAAAATAAATAAGAAGATAACAAATATCCTAATATTTCTAAGTAGTATGGGGATAAAATATATTGATTGGTTTAAAAATTATTGAACACTGATCTACCCCCTTTGTTGAGAATATCTTTAACTATCCTAAAAATTAGTATTGGAGCCAAGGTTTATATATATTAAGTTATGTACATTAACATTATTCTCATTTTAATATTGGAGTTTCTCTCGTGTTTAATAATGAAGTGTGGTTTTGGTGAATAATTGTGGGTATCATATGAAAATATTATTTCTATCAAGAATATGATGGATATAATAAATAAAGGGAAACATGTTGAATAATATATCTCTCTTGAGATAAGAGGAGTAAGGAATTACATTTTCTCCATTCCATGATAACAATGAAGAAAAATCATAAATGGAAAATGAAGAACATGTGGTTTAAATTACCACCACATAGAATTAAAATGTTCCAATATCAAGGGGATCAAGGAAAAGTGATCCTGAGGTATGTTAAAAGTATTTCACATATTATCATCAATAAGTAAAACCAATAATAAGTGATAATAATGATATATAAATAATTTATCCATAAATATCATATAGTATATTAAAATATATTATGTATTACATTCCCATCAATATAGTCTCTATTGTTTTTTGAGTTTTTGAAAGAAATTAGGATGAAATAACCCTTCTTAAAGTTGAAACAAATAACATGGATAACAATTCATGTGAAAATGTTCTAGAATTCATAAAACACTTGAAACATGTTGAAACGTTTGATATGATAAATGTTTAGCTTGAAATAAGTTCTGTAAAATTTGAAATAATTTTCTCAAATAATTTTAAGAGAATGATAGAGTCAAGAATACTCTTGAATAAAAGATCCATACACATGAGACAAAGTGAAAATTACCATTGATATCTGGAATGATCGGTTGAATGTAAAATAAAAGAGGGTAAAAGAGCTTGATGTATTTATATATGATATTCCAAAATGTATGACGAGGTAGTAGAAAGAATTAATAAGTGGGGTATGGAAGAATATAAGACTATTAAAAATGAAAAATACATTCTCAACATGAGAGTTCTTGATCTAGTGATAAAATTAGAAAATATGGAAATATATTAAGTTATGTCTTTATAAAGAACATCTGATTATGGTTATATTGTTTTATATTTTTCTAAAGTAAATTCATGTGTTAGAAGACATATTTTATGTGAAATAAATATCATGAAATCATTTGATGATCTTTCCCAAGTAGCTATGAAGGAATAGGTTCCATCCATACATTTTTTTAATAATTTATTGAAATTTGTTTTCATGAATCGTGTGAATTTAAAAGAAAAATTTATAAAATTATGGATGAAGAAAAATTATTTTAATCGTACCACCATATCCATGGCGGATAAATAAAGGGTTATGGAAGCTAGTTCCCCATGAAGAGCCTAAAATTTTGTGAAGAAAATCCAAGCACAACATGAAATAGATATAATAAGATAATTATATGTGGATCAATGTTAAAGTTGAAATATGTTTGGGAACTATACACATGTTTTTTGGTACAATAATATAAATTCTAAATCACAAATAATGCCTAGTAAAGGGGGAAAAGTCAGAAATAAGGAATAAATACCCAATGATTATGAAAAATATATATACTTTAAATAGAATTGGAAATGTTAAAAAATATTTTTGATGTATGAAATATTTTTGGTTATAAGATTGGTGAATGCTCATATTGACATGAAACAAAATAAGAAGAGAAAAGAATGCCAAAAAAATTGGTGATTAAAAATGAAGAAACCTTGGGATGTAAGAAAAATAATTTTGTAAACAAGAAATCTCCTAAGATGATATAATTAAGAAGAATTGATAGATCCTTAGAAAAAAAGCAACATTAAATTAAGATATTAAGAAAGAAAAATAATTTCAAAAGGATTACTTAATATAAAAGGACTTATAATAAAAAAGGAACTCAAAATAAACCATGTAGAGACACCAATAATGATTCCAGTTAATATAATGATATATTAGTAATTTAGTGAGTAGATTTAGAGATAGGTAGAAGATATAAGTGAAATAATAAAAATACAATGCTATAGTAAAATAATAAGTTACACATGAAGAAGTGTAATTTCATGAGTGATTGTAAAAAAATGACAAACCTTAGGATAAATAAGTACCACGTGTGAGGTGGAATATGGTTGGACATAATTTTAGAGATTACTCTGAAATAATTAAAGAACAAGAACAATTTCTAAATAAGATAAAATTTTCACTAGTTAATTAAAGAACCTTAAATATTAATGAGAAAATAACATCCACGTATAAAAAAATTAAATAAGTTATATGATCCATTCTTACCCAATCAGAATAGAATATCTGATGCAAAAACATGAATATTCTAAAAAATAAATCAACTTAGTTGAGAAAAATATACTAACCTTGTTTTTAAAATTGAAAGGAAAAGAGGATCCACATTACTCCCTTAACATTTTTGAATTTTATTTATACTTATTATATAGGTAATTGAAGGTGAAGCATGATTTCAAGAGGTGAACTAGCGATTGTGAATGAGATATCATCATTTGAAACCATTCTTCAAAGAAGTTACCATCCTAGAATGATTCATAGATTTGTATGTTGAAAATGATAATTAGCGGATCATCCATGATAAATTTGATGTGGTTGTTGTCAACACATGATTTGATAGTCGAGAATAACCCATCATAATTTGATACTACTTTTGGATTTCCAATGCAATATATTATTGATGTCCATCCATAGTGAAGTTGTGGAAATTTTCAAAATATATACAAATACATGTAAAATATCCATTTTGATGTATTCTTAACATGGGGATCCTAACTCATATATATTGAATAGATTAATCATCATGGAAATCATGATAAATGACTCATTGATGGGGAGACAAGTATAGTGTATTGAATAATCTTCCATAATTATTATTTCACAGGAATATGAATACTGAGTAATGTTCTTAATGGGGTGTCATTGAAAAGGTATGTCCTTTTGAATCTCTTCTTTATAGTAACCAAAGATCAAATTTTTAACAAAATTGGGGATAATTTGAATTAATCAATGATATAATAAAATTAGAAGAAGTAAAAGTTTACCAAGGATATTTATCTTATAAATTTTTACTCTAATTACTTTAACATTTTTGTTGTAGTAAGTACCTAAGGTTTTGGTTGGATTATTCTATAACCTTTTTGTATCTTAATTAGAATATTTACCCTAGAATATGTTTTTATGGTCCTTGCATATAGTTTTGGGAGTCCTCATTTCATTTGATATCAATTTTAATTGTTAAAGTGTCACATTATTGTATAAATAAAATCCTTTTTTTAAACCATGAGCATAAGATTAAAGTTTAACCTCCAAGTAAACTCATTTTTACATTAATTTCTATAATTAGCATTATTTTCATTCCCTAATAGTTTGGGTCAAAAACTTTGTTGAACTTAATAGACATTATAAATTATTATTATTCCAAATAAAAAATAAAAATTTCTAAATTCCAACAATAAATATGGCACAAACTGATTTAAACGTAATTCCGCAAATGTGCCAAGAATGTGGGGTTTTAAAATGAAAATGTCCATAAGTTTAAAATAATTTTATATCAAAATTAAATATTAAATTAATTAAAATTACCTAAATTGGTTGAATAAATTTATAACTGGTCAAATATATCTTTTAAACAAATTTATAATATAATTGAAAATTATAAATAATTGAGATGAAATGTCAGTCTTCAATTAAATCTAGTATTTTCACTATTCATAAAAAATCAATCTTCTCAGAAAAATAAAAAATAAATCACCCTAAGATAACTTAGAAATTATAAATTAGAAAAGTATGTTTATTTTTTAAAATAATATTTATATAATTTCTAATATTTAGTTTTAAAATAGATTCACAATTAAAAGGCGGAAAAACTACCTTTAGAATAATATATTTTTATGCGTAAAAAATAGTTTTCTTCTTATATTATGTCAATAAAATATTTTATATGAATGAAAAAAATAAGTAATAGATTTTATAAGATATAAAATTCATTAAAATAATTCACTAATAGTAATTTATTTAATTTATTAAGGAAAAATTCATTTAGTACATAAATTTATTATTTATAAAAACTTTTCCTTCTTATTCAATTAGTTTTTATATTCCTTTATAATTAATATAAAAACAACTAATTAAAACATATATCTTAATAATTAATTTAATACATTTTATAACTTTTAAATAAAAGGCTACGAGATAATTTTAATTTTAAATAATAATATTAATATTATTTAGTAAAATTTGGCATGGCGTGTAATGTAAACCATCAAAGAAAGTTTATATTTTGTGTAACAGAATCTAAAATCCGTGTTGAGTGAATTTGAAGCCATATATAATAGATTTAATTTATTAAAAATTTTAAATATATAATAAATTATTATCATGTTATATTACCTTCTACACTTGGTGTTGTGTGTGATACACACCATTGAATAAAATGTTCTTCATTTAGAATTTAAGGGTGTAATATTCTCCCTACCAATTGAATCTTCAGAATTTAAACTTGATCTGGAAATCAAGAGCTTAACATTAGTAAATACTTTCATTTAATAACCCACATCATAAAATGGGTTAATAATATATCCCATTAAGAAAAGAGAAATGGAGGTATAAAAGTAATCTAGAATAATTACATAACTAGGTTTCTAGATAATAGAACATATACAGTAAATGGGATCATTGATTTGGAAGAGAATAATAACACTAAAATACTAAGGAAGAGTGATAGAGAAAATATTTAGGATAAATTTAATTACCAAAAATCCAAATTATAATTTTTTGACAAAGGTCATTGATATCATAATAAAAAGATGATAACAGGAAAACATTTTTGTTTTAAGACCCTATTCCTAGATTTTTTAAATTATTTCGATATCTAAGAATATATGGATATATAATTACTTGATATGTTTTTATTTCATAAGAAAAATCATATCATTTTTTCTGCCTAGAACTATTTCGGCTTCATCTCTTAGATCAGGTTTCACCATATGGTGATGTAATATAAAAATCTCTATAACCTCCTAAAAAGTTAAACATAAACCATTTCATAAATTTTTAGCCTTAAAAACATTCTCAATATTATAATAAAAAACATTAGAATTAGTGTCAAGGTAATTTTTAGTATAAAATTTACATTAACCAAATCAATCATCTATTTATCCAAACATTATTACCTCAGCATCAACAACATATAAAGGGTTATCAGTCCCTCACCCATCACTTTTATTTGTACCATTCATCTTATGACCTCAAATAATTAATGATGTAGTACTAAAATAAAATACTTATATATTTTATAATTCATATGATGTGAAAATCATCAATAAAATAATTTTACAACATATTTCATTGATTCAAATACAGATGTAAAATAATCATTCCACTCTGGTCATATCAATATCGTAAGCTTGATCTTGTTCTCTTAGCTTCTTCTAAGGTAAATTCCCTTTATTATCGAGAAATTTATTTTCATTGTGTTCCATTTCACAATAGTTGAAACACTGAATAAATGTAGTTTCTTCCTTCCCTTTTCATTTTTTTTCATGGTGAACGTTTTCGCTACCCCTATGACAAACTCCCAACCATTTCAAGCATTTACAAGGATGACTCTTTCCACATTTATAACATGTTGGAAAATATTTCTTGACCTTATTCCATTTATTTTTGATTTTTTATACAATACTATTATTCTCTTTATTACCCTTGAAGACATAATACATGGAGAATTATTTTTCTTCCTTGATATCTCATGAAAGTATTGTATCATATAAAGAAAAAAATTTAAGATGGTAGTTCCCTTCTAAGACTTTGATTAATCCATTCAATGAAATGGTCAATATTTCATTTAATGTTTTATATTAAATCAATATAATACCTTAATAACCTTGTAAATTTATATTTATAAACTTCAACACATTCTTCTTCATTTTTTATTAAACTAAGGAACCTTATTTTCATCTCAGTTTGTTGCTCATGAAGGAAATATTTTTATAAGAATGTCTCTTTAAAATATTTTCATTCCATGAGTTCAATTTACTCTTCCTCTCTAGTATTCTGGATCAATTTCCACTATTGATAAACATATATGATGCTACAATACACTGTAAGTGTGACCTTTTCCTTTTCACCACATCATAATTCCTCAAATATCTTCTCTAAATACTTAATCCATTGATTAACTACCATTGGATCGGTAGTCCTACTAAATTATGGGGGGATATATCGCAAAAAGTGATCCAAAATCCATGAATATTTTTGTGGAATAGGTTTATTCATCTGGGAAAGGTTTTTTCCATATCTTAATTATGCTACCAAAATATATCCATAACATGATCAGTTCTAATACTCGCTATATCAGTTTTCTCTATCAGGAAACCTCAACATTTTCCATGAGTATTGATACCCTTATTTCATCCATGTTTCATTTATAAAAAATAGAATATATTATAATAGAACATATCTCTATGTAACAGAACATTTAATACCAAAATAGTGAAATACTTATCATATGCTATGTATTTCAGGTGTATTTAATCTCAAAATCATAAAAATTATTTATTTTGGATTTTCTTTTATACTTATCCTCAAAGTCTATCTTAGGGTTATGTTCCCAATTCTATGTTTTCCTAAATATAGTTTTATATGTTTCTACTAAACTCTATCTTATACCAACTATAATGACACTTACCCTAGTATCCTAGAGTTGGCGTCTTACTTCATTAAATTATCATTGATACAAGATTTGAATGCTGAAGGGATAATCGGTTAATAGTATTGGAAGCTAGATACATACACAATACCCATTTAACATTTGGAATATAAAATAAAAAAATACAAGAAAAATTATAATAAACTACATCCTTAAAAACTCATTCCAATACCTCTTCATCATAACAAGGGGAAAGAAGATAAACTATGGGTGATCTAAAATTCTATGTAAGGATTATGTACTATGGAAGATATCAGAAATCAATAAATAATCATCATCATGGAGATTTAAATGATTAAAATACCTGATAATTAATCAATCAATTGGGAATAATATTGACTGAATATAAGATGATCAAATAATGTCCATAAATAATAACAAGAACTTGAAACATAGACATGTATATTATAACTATATGAATAATCACATGGAATATCAGTAATAGTGGAATGCATAATTTTGGACATATGAACTATCAAGATATATCCTTAAGATAGTTACTATCAATATCTATCCGTAAGAAAATTTAATTATGTGGGTAGAAAACTGCCTGATTTCTGTCCAGACCATTCACAATACACTACTGTCAAGATCATTCCTCACAAAAATTTAAAACTGTCTTGAAAAAAATGAAAAGGGGTTGTCACCAACAGATTTTATCCTAGGAGAATACAAATTCATCGAGGGGATTACATAAATCGGTCCCCAGCCCATGTATTGTATTTCCAAAACATTCCTCATATATTTAATAATCAATTTATTTCATAAATAATTTTCCATATTGAGTATCCTTTTTGATTATGGGATTCATATTTATCAATATTTCCCCAATAATTCATATAAAATTCAAAGTAAAATCCATATGAAAAAATGATATATGGTTTAGTAAAAAATTATATCCATAATTTTATAATATGGACATTAAAAATAAATATATTTTCTAATGTAAAATGGCTATAAGAAAATGACTGTTTCAAGAGAATGTAAATAATCAAAAAAGTAATTGGGATTGTTTGATAAAATATACCACTTGTTCATTTTAATTTCAAGTCCCTTTGGAGGAAATAATTATAATTGAAACATATATTACCATTAATAATAAATTAATAATTATATTACATTTTCATGGGGTAGTATATACTCTAAAAAAATTAAATAGGTTTATAAAAACAAATAAGTCCCAATAAAATGAAAACTTAGATGAAATCACTTAACATACACTTCCTTTTAGTCGAATGAAAATAGAAATATTTTAGAATGGTTTTAATAATGTTATTAACTTAAAATATTACCATTTTAATATTTACAATAACATATAATATACTTTTATAATATCTTATCTCTCTTTTTTTTAAATCGTTCGTCATTTTTATTTTTTCGGGTGGTAATTGCCTTGTTTTTCGAGTATGTTTTGACCTGTTATTTTTTATTCCTATTACTTGGATATTGATTTAATAATATTAGATAATATATTCCTGTATTTTAATATCATACACATTTATTATGTTTTTATTTAGAATAACCCATAAAATATAGTTCTAGGAAATGAAATGCACTGTTCTTAGAGAAGACATGTCGTATGTATGTATGAACGTTGTTTCCATTTTCTTATCTTATTAAAGAAATAGATGTAAATGATATATATGTATATTATAAATTAATTAAAATAATAATTTCATATTTTTCACATATTTTAATTAAAACCATCATTCATACATTCCTTGTAATGTTGAATGAATCATATCGCTTCATGAGGTGCTAGTCCCCCGTACACACGAAAGACATTATTGTATTCCAAAAAAATGTAAATAATGAATATATTTGTTATATAATAATTAATTAAGAATAAAAATATTATATGAATCATATATTTTATATATAAATCATATATTCATCATTATTCCAAACCATCACCGGAGGTAATGGAAGAATGAACGACATCAGTTCGTGAGGCTGTAGTATCCTGGACACACGAACAATAATTGTGTATCACTTGTGATAGAAGTGTGTTATGTTTTTTTAATAATCCTTAACAAAACAATATATTAGTATATTTGATATATTGAGTTTTTTATATTTAAATGATATAAAAATAATTGAAATGGTGGATAATGAAATAAAACAAAAGTGTTTGTCAAAGAACATTTCATATTCTTCAGGTAACTCCATTTGGTTTATAGAAAACAATTCCTTGGATTAATTTAAATAAAAAATAAATTTTTAGGTTAAGGATTGTGGGAGTTTATTTTTTTATGGAATGGACAATACAAATGGATTTATATGTGTGATTAAGAAAGGGGGTGAGTGCCTCTCTATAGTCGATGGGGAGAGAAATTTTTATAAATACCAAAGGGTAGGAACTATTTGTTGGTATTTCTTATATTTTGTGCATCAAATAATGAATAATTTTCTATAAAATTATTGATATGGTAGAAATATGTCCTGATAATTAGTTTTGTATAAGTTTCTAGTTCATTTGTCCCCTTATGATTAATTTTTAACCACTAAGTAAACTCGTTTTTACCTTAACTATTGTAATTAGTTTTATTTTCATTAACTAATTTTTTTGGTGAAAAACTTAGTTTAAAATAGTATAATATATGAATAATTACTATTAAAAATATGTAATACATTTCTAAAAACACCCAAAAAATTGATTTAAATTGATTAAAAATTAATTCCAGAGACGTGAAGAGAAAGCTGTTTTTTAACATGAAAATGTTCAAAAGATTCAAATGTTTTTATATAAAAATTCATCTTGAAATTGATTAAAATTACCTTAATTGGATTAATGTATTTATAATTTATCTAATTGAACTTTAAAAAAAATTTAAAATAAAATTTATCATTTTAAATTATTTATATAAAATTTTAGTTTTAAATTAAATTCTATATTTTTCACTATTAAAAAAATTTGAAACTTCTTAGAAAAATACCAAAAATAATCACCCTAAGATAAAATAAAAAACATTAATTAAAAATGAAGTTTATTTTTTCAAATTATATTACTAAAATTTATAATATTTAGTTTTAAAATATGTGCTCCATTAAAAGGGAGAAGAACTACCTTTAGAAAAATATAGATTTCTCTGTATAAAAATGGGTTTATTATTATATTATGAAAATAAAATCTATTGGATGAAGGTAAAAAATATTTTACTGAATATATGCCATAAAAAATAATTATGATCATTCAATTATATTAACTAATTTAATTTATTACTATAAAAATTATTTGGTGTATAAAAATATTTTTTTTATAAATGTGTTTCCTTTATATTCAGTTGGTTTTTATATTCATTTCGAATTAATTAGTAACAAATTAATTCAAACATATATATTCATATGTTCATAAATCCAATTTATAACATAAAATTTAACATCAAAGATATGAATTTCATTTTAAATAATAATATTTATATTATTTTGAAAACTCTATTTTTCTGGTAACGCAAGCCAGCAAAGAAAGTCTTTATTGCAAGTAACACTATCTAAAATCAGTGTTGCGTGCATTGTAATCTATATATTATAGATTGAATTTTCATAAAATATTTAAGATATCGTAAAGTATTAGGATGTTATATTCCATTATAAACTTGGTGTTTTTTGTAATTTATGTAATTTAAATAAATATTTTTCAATTAGAATTTCAGGGTATTACACACACTTATCCTACCTCTATTCTTCCTCGACGCATATGATCTACATTTCCTAATATCATTGGCTTCACTCTCTTTGATTGAATACATATTATACAATAATTCAACATCATTTTATTCACACATAAAATATTTATAACACATACTTCTTCTTTATATAGTCATAATCCTATTAAGACATTTCATTCAAAAAATGAATGTGAAAACCCTTTAATCTCTAAATTTCAATTATCTAGTTATCTTTATCATAAAAAATCCTTTAAAATGATAATATAAAATCTATATAAAACTCAAAATTTTATCCTACATGTGATATCTCTAATTATCAAAAAATAATTTTCCACAAAACCTATGAGCACTTCTTTTACACATTTTAATGATAACATGCAATTATTTTTTCACAGTATGACTGCATCTCAATTTACAGAACCATCTTTGACTTATATTTCATCCTCATACCACTTCACGATGTGATCTTCATCATCAAAATTCATAACCAAATCATCTTATCATATACTTTATCTATAGTGAATGAACTTATTCACCATGGTGAAAAGATCATCTACTCAACACAAAAATTTATTGAAAATATCCTTTTGAATCATTTTAATGAATAATTCTTTACATAAAATATTTATCACCGACTGAATTAAATTAAAAATTTAACTTTGAAAATATATTCATCTCATTAAATTATTAACCATTACCTATGAAATTTTTACTTCTATCTATGATAATGAGGATTTTTTAATTTATAAAAGTTTTAGTGAGAAACTATTTGGTATGGAATTATTACTCTTATATATAATAGTGATGATATATTCATTGATTATTTATCAGTTCTTATAATTCTTATCCACCAACATGAGGTTACTCTTACTCATCATTGTTCTTCTATATAGCTTTACAATTTTTTTATTCTAAGTGATATCTTTTGTATTGGATAGAGTAACCCTTTTATAAGCTTTTTTTCATCCACATTTTAGTGTAGGATTAAAAATATAGATTAATAATGATCTAAAATATATTAGGTATCACCATGAGAACCAAAAAATTTATAATTTTATTACTTCTAGGAAATATCATTCATATTAATGTAAGGTTTTTATTTTAATCACAATCTTGTTCGAGCCTCAAAAAAATTATATATCCTTCCTAAATATATTACCTATTGAATATGGATTTCATCTTTATAAAAAAACTACAACATATATCTTCTATATAAAAAATATCTTACATATCACATAAGATATTTTTATTTATTAATTATGAGTATAGTCTTCAATATATATTCAATATAAACAATAATATTTAATTAATTATTATAAAATCTTATTTACTATATAAAATATATTATGTATCCATTGTGAACTTCAAGGTACTTTTTTAATTCTTCCAATATTATAACATTAAGATACTTCACCTTCTTAAAACATTATAAACTCCATACTCATCATGAATCAAGAAATATTCTAAAAAATTTGTGATTATTGTTACTTTTAATAATCCACATAACACTATAATATTAATATTTACAACATTTTAGTTAGTTTGTAATCACTTTCCATATCTTGAACATTTTTAACTTCCAGAAACATTATAAAATTTCACCAAGATACATAATTATGAAACTTATCTCCAGCTTTACCTATTCCTCACATTAACATAATTTAATATATGAATTATCAGAATATACCCAATGTACATAAACATCACTTCTAAAACCATTAAATATGTGAGTAATTAGAGTTTCATGTTTCAATATATGTCTAATACCTCAAAACATCCACATTTAAACTCAAACCTCTTTGACCATCATCCATGTTGTATCATTTATTTATTATAACAAAACTTATACTTTATAATACATGTATTAATGCTCAAGGATATATATATCCATTTCAAATCATTAATCAAAACTGATTAATCTATTAAATAGCCATATTTTCAAATTAATAATAAATATGTTACAGATAGTTCTTCCACCTTTCACTAACACTTATATTTGATTCATGAATATCTTAATATAATAATTATTGAATATCCATGCTACTTTAAAAACACCATGAATCATCTAAATGGGAAACAAATTCCAACATATAAATAGACCTCCCTCAATATATATAATGGAATACAACATCAATACATATAATCCATAAGAAATCCCAGGTGGTTCTCATAATTGAACTTCTTTATTCATTGGGAGTTTCCTCTATCACCCAATACATAATTAAATATAATTCATTTTTTTATAATATATATAATCATCAGAGTAATTTATCATCTTCCAAATTATTACCTAATGTTGGTTTTTCATTTGAGGTGATGTACTAAAATCCATAACAAGGGTGTTGTTATTAGTAGTCCAATGGTAATTAATACTATTATTACCTTTTATGGATAGAATCTATTAATTTATTTATTCTAATTAGTTTTTTTGAATTAATAGAAAAAATATAAAATATAATTATATTGAATACATTGATTTTCATGGTTTGGGTAATTTACGCCACGTCTATCGTGAGAAAAAATCACTATTTTTGGGAGTTAATTATATAGCCAATAATTATACATAAAAAAATCGAGTATCCAAAATAAAAACTTTAAGGATAAAAAAAATCTAATTAGAATTAAATTTCTAGGTGGAATAAATTTATATCATATCCATGTGCACATCGATTTTATAGTTGAATTTTCCAGTTTAATGTACAACTAAATTAAAAATTATTTCTACTGCTTTATATAAATCCCATGTGAAACTAAAATTTCTAACTCCATGTTCTATATGGGCCTTATACAAATTATTATTAAAAATCCATGTAATCATCACGATCACTACGTAACACCCCGAGATTTTATGAAAAATATTACTTTTAATTTCATTAATGTCTTGTGTTGTACGCTACACCAAAAGGAGCTTGCACAACATGCATCCTTGACTTGCCTTGCGTTACACGCAATCGCAACCTTCCTCGATAGCATGTGTAGTACGCAATAACAAGTTTCACTAAACAATAATATGCTATTAAAATATTATTAAAACTAGCCGTTATGAATAGTAATAACCACTTTTTCAAATTTTTAAAATTTTATTTTTCAAAATGGACTTTATTTTTGGATTCGGAATATTGAAATTAGCTTAGGGTGAAATTTTGGTACTTTTCGGATAACTTTCATTTTCTGGTGAATAGTGAAAATTACTAAATTTTAATTAAAAACAACCTTTTTAATAGAAATAATTAATAGTGATAAATTATTAATTTGAGTGGTTTTAAAGTATATTTATAATATATTTTTACAATTTAATACAATGTTGGTCATTGGATGTAATTTCACATTTAAACCAGACATAAACAAGTGTCAATATTTTGATAGTTATTATCTCTTAAAAATATGCTATTTGTTTTGACGACGGGAATTAATTTTTAAATTAAGTAATGCAACTGATATGGTTTGAATTTGGTAAAATATACATCATTTTTCAGTTCATAATATCAAATATAGCTTAGGCCTAATTTTTGGTATTTTTCTGGAAACTTTCATTTTTTAATGAATAGTGAAACCATTAAGTGGTAGTTAAAAAAATGAATTTTTCATAAAACATAATTTTACCGCTTCTATGAGTGGAATTTCAAAAATCCGAGAGACACGGTTGATGTCAGTAAGTAAAATGTTGTTCAATGAGATGAAAATAATTTTTGGTGAATTGTAATTTTTTAATTTTTTTTACCACGGATAAAAGTAAATAGGGTAATTAAGGGTAAACATAATATTATTATTACCCTGACACATGTCCTAATTCTATTGGATAAGTTTAATTCGAACAAAAACAACCATAGGAATAAAATATGTCCATTTAGGCCCACTTGGATTAGATTAGGACATTTATTATTAATTTATTTAAATAAGGGTTAAAATAGTTAAAATCAAATTTTAATAAGTATATAATTTTTAATATAGGGTTATAAATAAGATAAATTTGACTATAAATATTCATTAGAAAGCTTAAAATATTTCCTACATAATGGTATTTTATTTGTGACACAAAGATGATGCAGTAATTATCTTATTAATGAAATATTGACATAATTGATGTTATAAATACCCAAATAAATGTAATTTGAGACTTTTTATGAATTCCACTAATTTTCTAGGTTAATATGAGATGTTAGTATTGATTTAATTAACTTTTTTCGAACTAATCAGTCTGTTATGATTTTCAAAAAAAATCAATTATTAAATAGTGTCAAAATTGACATAAAATAGTTTTTTTTAAAAAATATTATTAATTTTTATTTTATTCATAAAAATATAAGGATCGGCCAGATGACTTAGATAAGGTTATATATATTAATAATAAACAACTTGGGGTTTGTTTGGTATCTTATAGTAAGTTTATTAACCTTATAGTGTAAGAACACAAATGGACACGGTAAAAGTAAAATTATCTATCTTAATGTTAAATCTAAATGATAAGGATAAAATAGGAACCTAAACTTGTCTAAATTCTATTGGATGAGAGGATTTAGACCCATCCCCACCTTAGCTTCGAAATAAACCAATTTGGAGCTATTTAAAACCGAATTTGTATTTATAATAAAATAATATTTTTAGTTCTTCCAAAGGTGCCCCTCTCCTCCCTTATAAAAGGGAACCTCATCCCTCTCTTCCTCACACCACTGTGAGCCTTCAAGCTCGGCCAACCCCTGCCAAATATTCTTCTACACTTCCCTAGAAACATCCTAGAGGTCCTGGTCTTCTTCAAAGACCAATTTTAGTGCCCTAAGAGGAGGACTCAAAGAGGCGCTTCAAAGAAGAGGTAATGTCCGTTACCGATTCTTTCAACTTTATTTATTCTTCCACTTCTTCTTCTTAGGTTGTTTCATTATGAAGTAATAACATAAGTATCACTCATATACATATATGTTATTATAAGTATGATAAAACCCTATTTCACCATCTATCCATCCTACGGAAAATGAAATCACCGCGCGTGCGTACGTATGGAATACCGTCTCCACGCCGTGGTGTAATCTATTTTCCACCACCACCTTACTTGGATGGGTATAATGGTGTACATAATAACTATATATGATTATTGTAAAGTGATATTGATTCTGAAATAGTATACATACACTCCAATACAATTCCACGATCATGAGAACGATATCATCGCTTGTGCGTACGTACGGACTACCGTCTCCATGACGCGATGAGATTCATTCTCCACATTAACCATTCATGAATGATTATAAAGTATATATAATAAGTAATCATGAAATATATGTCATAATAATGATAATGGATTTATGTGTATATATATGTATGTCGTCTACTTAATTCCATTCAACTCAATAAGGAAATGAAAACAGCGTTCATGCGTACGTACGACCTACCATCTCCATGAACGGTGTATTTCTTTCAATTTACTGATCTATTATATATATGTATATTATGAATATATATTATATATAAATCATGTTTTATATTCTGGAATTAAGTAATCATGATCGAAGTAATCATATGAATAATTACAAGTCAAAACACGGACGAAAAATGAAACGATTTTACCCAAAACGCTCTTTAACATGGAATTTACAAAAGAACGGGTAATATAAAGTTATAAGTGAACCATATATGATTTCATAACAATGAGTATGATTCTGGAATAAGTCAATGACATTATTTAAATCATTATACAGGAGGTACGGACACTTACGAAGTAAATCGGACCTAAGGTAAGGGATAATTTTGCAAATCTCATTTTTATCCGAGATTTCTTATTCGTAAGTATTTACTGGGGTAATTTCTATCATCCATGTCCATGTTTTATAAAAGTTTTTTCAAGTATTTTTAAATTCCTTTTTACCCATTTTTGACTTTTACTACATGGTATGTAAGGAATCTTTCTTTTGTTTAAATTACGAGGTACTTTTTGACTTTTTTGCCAAAAGTACGAAAAGAATGTTTTTTTAACTTATACGACACAAACGGATTGTTACGATTTTATAAACCCTTATTTTCATGAAGCTTCCTCCAAAATATTTCATACATATTTTCAATAAGATCTCTTTATTTTAAAACTTCATGAATTTTTGTGAAAATAAATTGATTTTGAAGAAGAAATGATATTTTCCTCAAGAATTCATTTCAAGTGTTTTATCAAAACCATTTTCCGTCTGAGATGAAATTATTTCATATGTGTATGTTTGAAGTGTAATGTCTCTATGATTTACATGGTTTCACTTTTTTTATTATAAAATGATATCCATTTCTTTTATATGGATTATGTGATGATGGGATGGTGTTTATGAAACCCATTTTATTCGTTGGGTTATTATGAATGATGTATTTTTTGTTGCACAAGTAAGAATGATTTCATTATGATATGGGTGGGACCTATATCTCCCTCCAATGAATTGGGTAAAGATTTTTATCTCATGAGGTAGACATGGCTGGAACGGAATGTTAAACTGGTTCAATAATACAGGACTGGAACGAGGAGTGAACTCGATTCACAAAGGGACTTTGTCCACTAAGATGGTCTTGGCAGAAATGCCTTGGCTACTATGGAAATCATATCATGTGCTTAATGGTTTCCACAATTACATGTTTTATTCCCATGATATTTTATCATTATTAATTTTTCTTTATGATCTATGCCTTACGTACTTCCATGTTTTGTGTCATTTCTCAAGCTTTTGATTTTTAAACATTATGCTCATGTTTTTAAGTTCAAATGTACATGGTATGTTTTATTTTACCCATGATTACCCGTACTGAGAATTTGAGCTCACCCTTTTTATGTTTTATTTTCCCCAGGATATAAAGAAAGGTTTTAGGTAAGAAAAAAAGGGAATATCTTTATGGGAGATGTTGAAGATCTTTCACCACGATTAGAAGATTACGTTCCAAGTTTCCAAGGACACTAAACTATTAAGGTCCTTGTGTGTCTATTTTTGTTATGTATTAATTATTCCGCTAAAGTAATGTAATGTCCATGTACGTCAAGCTTTGGGTCTCTACAATTGGTATCAGAGGAAAATTTTAGTCAAACATTGGAAACTAGGATGTGAAAACGTTAGTGAGATCCCTAGAGATATTTCTAAGGTATGTCTAGGGATGTCCCTAAGGATAAGTATACGTATATGATATAGTCCTAGAACTATAGTAACGATATTAGATTAAACCAAAGATGTTAGATATTGAAGTTACTCCCCCTTTATTATGATTTTTACTCTCACACTATTCTTTTTGGGTTTTAGAAAATGGCTAGAAACAAGATGATTCATGATAATGGAGGATATGATGGACAATGGAATGATATTCTTCATGAGAAACCAAATGAAATGGGATTTGGAAGTCCAAACATCATTATTATGCCGAATCAGCAATCTCATAATATGATCAATAAAGTAAAATTTGGTAAGTTTCTTAACTCGGCTAATAAGAGAAAGATGGAGTTTCATGATGATCATAGAGGAAATAAAGTTCAATTTCCCCTATTTAAATCATGTGGGAAGAGGCATCAAGGAGAATGTTTCAAAGGAACTGGAAGATGCTTTGGGTGTGGAAAAGAAGTACAGAAATCCAGTAAGTGCAAAGGAAAAGGTTCAGTTAACACCAGGGATGAGGATAATGGTATTGCTACGACATCAACAACGGTTAAATGATTTGAATGTGGAATGTACGGGCATTATGCAAACCAATGCCCTAAGGGAAAGTCTCATGAAGAGAATTAGTATGGTCGTATGGGTAGTATTTATGTTGATGATGATGAAGAGACTACAAATGATATGTGAGATGAAAGAATTGTTGAATCTCGGTCAATGGTTTAAGAATGTAGTGGAATGATTACATGTTTATCATTTGTAATGTTGTAAAAGTAATCTCATGGTACTATGGAATAAAGACACATCTAAGGATTGTTATACTATTGTCTTTACTTGAGTTTTTAATGTGTATGATTAATGGTACCAGTATCCATGAAAGGTTATTCAGATATTTTTGAAATGTAGATGATATGCTCATAATTAAGGGATAAGGAGAAAATTAAATGTTTGATAGTATTCATGAGCTCATGACTGATATAAGGAGATGGTTATATCATGGTTTGAGTATATAGATTTTTTGGATTTTGGTATGTGGAAAGAGTTAACTTTTGACAGCATTCATGTTTTCACTAAGGTTTAATGGGTATTCATTTTTAAAGAGAATACATGATTAAGGTATTCACATGATTGGAATGTGAACAACAATATATATGGGGGATAAATGATGGTATTCACATGCTTGGTTGATGACATTTCAACTAATCGTTTTCTTTATACTATGAGATTCGACTGAAGTATTTTAGATAAGCCTAAAGATTGGAATGGATTCTGTTGGAAATAAGTTAGTATTGTTTAGGGATAGAAATTTGTATTTTGATATTATTTATGGGATGTTACAGTAATTTAGTTTTAGAAAAAGGACAACCTGCAGGACAGGGGACAACCCATCACGTCGGACAAGGCTATGGGAATCGAACCCACAACCAAGGTGTGACTGGCCTTTATCACCTAACACTGGCCTACAGGAAGTCCCTGTTTAGTAGAAACTAGTTTTATTATATTATTTAGTATGATATATTAAGTATAAGTCCATTTTAGGAACTATATATGATTAATCTCACTATATATGGACTTATGTATTTTTGATAACTTTTATATCCTTTTGTTTGAGATAGATGGAATGACCAATCATTCTATCACATGATCTGCTAACACATTACGAATAACAAATTCAACTTCATTTAATTAAGGGATGGAGTTAAAATTGTTCAATTAACGAACAACATTGAGATTGTAACAAAATCATGTAAGTATTTCTTTTAATTCATCAACTTTAGGGAAATGATCTTGAAAAACAAAAATGTTGTCCTAGTGCCCTTATATCCAATGAATCAGATGGTACCTTATATAAACACAAATATATGGATTTGTGATTGATGGATTTTCCATAGCCATGTTATCTACCACTCTCCATCAGAACATGATGGTTATATTTCTCTTCCATATCCATATTTTCATCTATGTGGAAACCCAGTGATTAGTTTTTTTGGGTAACCGTTACGTTTCATACTTTTGTTTTAATAGATTGGTTTTGGTATTCCTTTTTACGATGTGGGTTTCTATTAAAGAAACTTTCTAGGAGTAAACCATTTATAACCCCGATGAATTTCGAGGGCGAAATTCATTTTAAGGGGGGTAGAATGTAACACCCCGAGATTTTATGAAAAATATTCTTTTTAATTTCATTAATGTCTTGTGTTTTACGCTACACCAAAAGGAGCTTGCACAACATGCATCCTTGACTTGCCTTGCATTACACGCAATCGCGACCTTCCCCGATAGCGTGTGTGGTACGCAATAACGAGTTTCACTAAAAAACAATTTGCTATTAAAATATTATTAAAACTAGCCATTATGAATAGTAATAACCACTTTTTGAAATTTTGTAAATTTAATTTTTCAAAATGGACTTCATTTTTGGATTCGGAATATCGAAATTAGCTTAGGGTGAAATTTTGGTACTTTTCTGATAACTTTCATTTTCTGATGAATAGTGAAAATTACTAAATTTTAATTAAAAACATCCTTTTTAATCGAAATAATTAATAGTGATAAATTATTAATTTTAGTGCTTTTAAAGTATATTTAGAATATATATTTTTACAATTTAATACAATTTTGGTCATTGGATGTAATTTCACATTTAAACCAGACATAAACAAGTCTCTATCTTTTGATAGTTATTATCTCTTAAGAACACGCTATCTATTTTGACAACGGGAATTAATTTTTAAATTAAGTAATGCAACTAATATTTTTTGAATTTGGTAAAATAGACATCATTTTTCAGTTCATAATATTAAATATAACTTAGGCCTACTTTTTGGTATTTTTCTGGAAACTTTCATTTTTTGATGAATAGTGAAACCACTAAGTGGTTGTTAAAAAAATGAATTTTTCATAAAACTTAATTTTACCGCTTCTCTGAGTGGAATTTCAAAAATCCGAGAGACACGGTTGATGTCAGTAAGTAAAATGTGGTTCAATGAGATGAAAATAATTTTTGGCGAATAGTCACTTTTTACTTTTTTTTACCACGGTTAAAAGTAAATAGGGTAATTAAGGGTAAAAATGATATTATTATTACCCTAACACATGTTATAATTCCATTGGATAAGTTTAATTCGACCAAAAACAACCTTTGGAATAAAATATGACCATTTAGGCCCACTTGGATTAGAGTAGGACATTTATTATTAATTTATTTAAATATGGGTTAAAATAGTTTAAATCAAAGTTTAATAAGTATATCATTTTTAATATAGGGTTATAAATAAGATAAATTTGACGATAAATATTCATTAGAAAGATAAAAAGATTTCCTACATAATGGTATTTTATTTGTGACACAACGATGATGCATTAATTATCTTATTAATGAAATATTGACATAATTGATGTTATAAATACCAAAATAAATGTAATTTGAGACTTTTTATGAATTCCACTAATTTTATAGGTTAATATGACATGTTAGTATTGATATAATTAACTTTTTAGAACTAATCAGTCTGTTTTGATTTTCACAAAAATCAATTACTAAATATTGTCAAAATTGACATAAAATAGTTTTTAAAACAAATATTATATTATTAATTGTTATTTTATTCCTAAAAATATAAGGGTCGGGAAAATGACTTAGATAAGGTTATATATATTAATAATAAACAACTTGGGGTTCTTTTGGCTCCTTATAGTACGTTTATTAACCTTATAGTGTATGAACACAAAAAGACACGGTAAAAGTAAAATTATCTAACTTAATGTTAAATCTAAATGATAAGGTTAAAATAGGAACCTAAACTTGTCTAAATTCTATTGGATGAGATGATTTCGACCCATCCCCACCTTATCTTATAAATAAACCAATTTGGAGCTATTTAAAATCTAATTTGGCTTTATAATAAAATAATATTTTTAGTTATTCCAAAGGTGCCCCTCTCCTCCCTTATAAAAGGGAACCTCCTCCCTCTCTTCCTCACACCACTTTGAGCCTTCAAGCTCAGCCAAAACCTGAAAAATTCTCTTCTCCACTTCCCTAGAAACATACTAGATGTCTTGGTCTTCTTAAAAGACCAATTTTAGTGCCCTAAGAGGAGGACTCAAAGAGGCGCTTCAAAGAAGAGGTAATGTCCGTTACCAATTCTTTCAACTTTATTTCTTCTTCCACTTCTTCTTATTAGGCTGTTTCATTATGAAGTAATAACATCAGTATCACTCATATAATGATATGTTATTATAATTATTAAACAACCCTATTTCAACATCTATCCATCTTACGGAAAAACGAAATCACCGCGCGTGCGTACGTATGGAATACTGTCTCCATGACGTGGTGTAATCTATTTTCCACCACCACCTTAATTGGATGGGTATAATGGTGTAAATAATAACAATATATTATTATTTTAAAGTGATATTTATTCTGAAATAGTATACATACACTCCAATACAATTCCACGATCATGAGAATGATATCATCGCTCGTGCGTATGTACGGACTACCGTCTCCACGACGCGATGAGATTCATTCTCAACATTAACCATTCATGAATGATTATAAAGTATATTTAATAAGAAATCATGATATATATGAAATAATAATGATACTGGATTTATGTGTATATATATGTATGTCGTCTACTTAATTCCATTCAACTCAATAAGGGAATGAAAATAGTGTTCATGCGTACGTACGGCCTACCGTCTCCATGAACGGTGTATTTCTTTCCATTTACTGATCTATTATATATATGTATATTCTGAATATATATTATATATAAATCATGTTTTATATTCTAGAATTAAGTAATCACGATCTAAGTAATCATATGAATAATTAAAAGTCAAAACACGGACGACAAATGAAACGATTTTACCCCAAACGCTCTTTAACATGGAATTTACAAAAGAACGGGTAATATAAAGTCATAAGTGAACCATATATGATATCATAACAATGAGTATGATTTTTGAATAAGTCAATGACATTATTTAAATCATTATACATGAGGTTCAGACACTTACAAAGGAAATCAGACCTAAGGTAAGGGATAATTTTTCAAATCTCATTTTTATCTGAGATTACTTATTCGTAAGTATTTACTGGAGTTATTTCTATCATCCATGTCCATGTTTTATAAAAGTGTTTCCATGTATGTTTAAAGTCCTTTTTACCCATTTTTTTCTTTTACTATATGGTATGTAAGGAATCTTTCTTTTGTTTACATTACGAGGTACTTTTTGACTTTTCTGGCAAAAGTACGAAAAGAATGTTTTTTTTAACTTATACGGTGCGAACAGATTTTTACGGTTTTATAAACCCTTATTTTCATGAAGCTTCCTCCAAAATATTTCATGAATATTTTCAATAAAATATCTTTCTTTTAAAATTTCATGACTTTTTGTGAAAAGAAATTGATTTTGAAGAAGAAAGGATATTTTCCTCAAGAATTCATTTCAAGTGATTTATCAAAACCATTTTCCATTAAGATGAAATTATTTCATATGTGTATGTTTCAAGTGTAATGTCACTATGATTTACATGGTTTCACTTTTCTTATTATGAAATTATATCCATTTCTTTTATATGGATTATGTGATGATGGGATGGTGTTTATGAATCCCATTTTATTCGTTGGGTTATTATGAATGATGTATGTTTTGTGGCACAAGTAAGAATGATTTCATTATGAGATGGGTGGGACCTATATCTCCCTCCAATGCATTGGGTAAAGATTTATATCTCATGAGATAGACATGGATGGAATGGAAAGTTAAACTGGTTCAGTAATACAGGACTGGAATGAGGAGTGAACTCGATTCAGAAAGGGACTTTGTCCACTAATATGGTCTTGGCAGTAATGCCTTGGCTACAATAGAAATCCTATCATGTGTTTAATTGTTTCCACAATTAAATGTTTTATTCCAATGATATTTTATAATTATTAATGTTTATTTATGATATATTCCTTACGCACTTCCATGTTTTGTGTCATTTCTCAAGCTTTTTATGTTTAAACATTATGTTCATGTTTTTAAGTTCAAATATATATGGTATGTTTTATATTATCCATGCTTACCCTTACTGAGCATTTGAGCTCACCCTTTTTATGTTTTCATTTCCCCAGGATATAAAGAAAGGTTTTAGGTAAGAAAAAAAGGGAATATCTTTATGGGAGATGTTGAAGATCTTTCACCACGATTAGAAGATTACATTCCAAGTTTCCAAAGACACTAAACTATTACGGTCCTTGTGTGCCTGTTTTTGTTATGTATTATGTATTCCGCTAAAGTAATGTAATGTCCATGTATGTCAAGCTTTGGGTCTCTAAACACTATGTTAATTTTCTAAAAGAAAATCTGGGGCCTTCAAACCATGAACCACTGACCTTTTAATAAAGGGTTGTTTCACCTGTAACCATACTGAAAAGTTTGAATTATAATATTTGGGGTACGATGTATAGTCTGGATCATGTCAAATCAGCCTCCATACATATCATAATACATTATTTTTTATATTTCCCATTGTATAACTTGTCAATGGTACACACCTTATCATTTAACCCTCAAAAGCATTACATTAATGTGTCCTTGTGTTTTCCCAAATTACTATTTTTATGAGAGTCCAAAACATTCCCCTTGAAAAGAATCTAAATAGTGTTAAAATAATTATTCAATATGTCAATAAATCCTCAGTTGAAAATGTATAAGGATTAATATCTAAGTTATCATACTTTTGAGATGATGACATAGTTAGATTGGTTTATATAGAGGAGTTTCAAATCCATTTTTGTATAGAATATCATTATTGCAAACTCTATCATTATATATACAAAAAGATAATATAAGAATTTTGGTTTTAATATTGATTCTATAAGTAAATGACGTTCAATGATGAAGTTTATAACATTTTTAGATATTAAACATCACGAGATTAACTTATTTAAAAACAACACTAACTAATTTAGTAACACATTTCAATAATGAAAAACTGAAAAAAAATGAAACAAAATATCCAAAATAACTATCCTTTTAATTGAATATTTTCCCAAAATTAAACATAATAATGTATATTTTTATTACATGGTAACCATGAAATCATCATCTAATTCATATATTAAAGGGGGTGCTATATTTAATAACACAACACCAATAAATAGGTAAATAAATACTATACCAATTTTATATTTTTCTACTCAAAATTTTAATATTCATAAAATATTCACACATGATATTTTTATGCATTAGGTTAAATAAATTCTCCCCTCAAATTCTTAATTTGAGACAGAATTATATTCGTTTAGATAATAAATATATAAATTCCCAAAACTTTACTTTTATTCAGAAATACTTCCAATCTTTTTATATGTATTATGTCACCTAGTTGATGCATCTAATTGAAAAACCTCACATGTATTCACTAGAATAATCCTTTCACAATATTTAAAGAACCTCATTCCATCCATAAAAATTTTATTATAACCATTTATTTATTTTATTTTTAACATAAAAAAATAATTACACTTAACACTTATTGAATAATGATATTCAAAATATGAATACAACACAAAACATGAAAAAACAAACCCATATAATGAAAAAAAAATCTATAAATTTAATAGACTCATTAACTTTTGTTGAAAACAACTATTAGTATTAACATTATCAATGGTGTCAAAAAAATTTCATATGTATCCCCCATTAAATTAAAACACATTTTACATTTTTTCAATGATTATAGTTAATAATAAATAAATAATGTCAACGAAAACATGAATTTTAATTTTCATGAGTAAATCTAATTTTATGTAATGTGAAATTAAAAAAGTTAATCATTACTAGTGAAAACAATCCACAAATCATAGTTAAAAATTATTCTACCCCTAAATTTGAGAAAATATATTTGATTTTTTTTCTTTTTCTCACTATTCATATCCATCGCATCATAACCCATAGTAACTCCCAAGAAAAAAACATTACACCAAGATTATAACATTGAAAATTTTCCATAACCCATCCATATTAAAAAAATTAGTAATATATTATATTCGTCATATCTATATTTTTATTTAACACTTTGGAATAATTCTTACTAATTATAACTTTACATAATTTTTTGTACATCATTAAAGGAACTCTTTAAACTCCTAACACTATAACTCCATTAAATTTTCCATGTGATGATACAAAGTTGAAGTTTTATATTTGTTATCATCTCTAACTAATAAAAATACACACTCTTGGCATTTATTTTATCGTTTCTACCTACCTTGGATAGACTATTGGGTGTTATTTTCACCTTTAGATATAGAGTAAATATTATTAACCACAAAGATATTTTTTAAAAAACACAAATTTTTTAGGTTGATACAAATTTTATATTACATATAATTCTAAATAATTAGTACACATTATACCCCATAATTTATATAAACAATTTTAATGTAAAAATTATGTTAATATTCACTTAAAACAATAAAACAATAATTAATTATATTTTTACATAACAAAATGTTTGGATTTTGATTTAAATATATAAAATACTTTATAAAAAATATTATCCATTACTCGTTATAAATAGAAAACAAATATTTATATACAAACCCCAATAAAAAAGTAAAAAATTTAAAATTAAATTTATCGTGATATAATAATGATGATATAATAATTTAGGTATATTGGTACCGAAATAGAAAAATAAAAGAAAACTCAAATTTGAACCTTAGTTGTACACCCTACCCCCATCCCACCCAAAACCCTGACACCAATTCTAGTGGAATGATATAATAATAATATAAAAATTAAAATATTATGAATTAAAATCATGAATAGATTATGAAAATTACCTATACTCTACAGATGTTCGATAGTTGGATGATTTTTAAGAGGGTCTGAATTATCTTTCAATGATGAGAGGGTCAAATATTTGGAGTTGAGAAACACATAAATTTGAGGCTGAAATTAGGGTTTTTAGTGGGGATAGATGTTATAGGCTATAAGTTTGAGAGGATTCAACAAGAGAGTGATGAATAAAGTGATTATAATTGAATATAGGAGAGTTAATCATGTTTGATCAAAGGATTGGGGGGATGTTTTGAAAATATTAGTTACACTGAAAGATATTGAAAATTTAAAAGGAAAATAAGAAAATTATAGAGTTAAAACATGGTTTAGATAAATAGTTACCATTTTAAATAATATTAAAAGATATCCAATATTTGAATGAGTCAATTCCATGAATGAGATAACCCCCACGAGTTGGTGAATTTCACAATATATTATGATGAAGAGTGATGTATTTTTTTTAATATTTATTTATGTCTATTAAAGTTCTATAGATAAAAAATTAATAATATGATACGTTTCCAATAATCTTGTTTCTTATGGTTGATTCATCTATCGAAGGTCAGTAACGGAGGTTTAGTTGCTTACACTGATTGGATCTCACTGTATACTATCATAAATAGATTTTATGGGTTGAAAAAATATAAATTATTGAGATAATGAGGTTGTTTCTACCTGAATTTTTGATGTAAATTAATTGATTAAAAACATGATGAAATAGTGATTTTGGATGTTTAAGTCCCATGGATATTAATTATTGTTCACCATCTTATATCAAATAATTATTTATTTTTTAGATTCCATATTGTATAAAGGATATATAGGAATGGATCATTCAGATCAATTATAATTTAAATTAATGATAAATATTTAGCCAAGTCCCATGGAGGTTGAAGGATTTGATGAGCTTTATGACTATTTGATTGAAGAAGTGAGTTGGATATGAGAATTAATCCTTGGGTTATAATCATGAAGGATAATATATGATCTAGATAACAAACTTGGATGATGATGATTGAAAATTTGAGATTATATTAACATGATAAAGGTTTTGAATTAAATATTAATTTATTGAATCACTATATTTGAAGAATATGAAGAAGGGTTTATTCTGTTTAAGGAATGTTTCCACATGTGCTCCACACCCAGGATGATTTGAGTCATTTTATGCCTAATTTACAAAGGTATTTAGTCAATTTAACATACTATAGACACTTTTATGAGAACATTGGTCAAGATAAAGAGAGTTATACTCATCCATTAACGAGTATTAACTCCCATTCCAAGAATCTCTTATATAATTAAGGCATATTCATTAATCCTTCCCAATCCTAGTAACATGATTTGTCACCTCCATGAAAATAGAAAATTATTAACATTTGTGAACATATCAATTGATCATTGTTTCTCCATATATAATTCACTTATATGTTTTAAATACACACAACTAGACACATGGATTTATTGCTATCCAGAGAGGTGGTAGGATTTAAGAAGTTAGGACTAAGCATGTGAGAAGGTATTTCAATGTATCCTTATGAATGTAAGTAGAACCCATGTAGTTTGGTTCCACTTAATAGGAAACATCATACATATTATGTTCATGTGATAATAATAATTATCACAGCTTTTATGGTTGTGCAACCATTATTGAATAATGTTACCTTTAAGATCCCTCATGAACAATTCTAAGAAGTATAAAATTATACAGAAATGGATTATATTTATGTGTAATTAGGATTAGACCTAAAATTTTAATCCTATATATTCAAATTCATAGGAGTAAAAAATCAAGTAGTTTCAGTTAAAATGTTTAGGGTCATGTGATAAGACCAACCCATGAAGTCTAACATTTTGTGATAAGGTTTATATTTTGATTAATTGAGAATAAAACTCAAATAGGCCTACCATGTTTCATAGTTAACATCAATCAAAACCCATGTTGTTTGAGTTACATAGTTTAGGGTCATGTGACTGCATAGTCTATGTAGTTTACCACCACGTAGTAAAAACTATATTTTGGGGTATCGATATTTAACCTCAAATAGGTTTCCAACATATATTAATATATACAAATCAAAACCCATGTACTTTTATTGGTACAATTTAGGTTAATGAGATAGACTGATCCAATTAGTTAATAATATATGGTAAGACTTAATGCTATACAATTTACTATCATTATGACAGGACTACTGAAAAATGATCCAAACAATGGTTGGTGTCATACTTAATCATGATTAGACTTTTCTGGTTCATTCTATGTGTTATTAAGAAAATAAAAGATGTTATGTTTGGGGATTAACCAATATAGAAGACCCATAAATGGATGTCTGTCTCATGACAATTGATACCTATTTGAATAAGAAATACTAAACTCACATGGAATATGGTCTACTGAAGAAGGTTTGGGACTTATACCAAGATTGAGGCCCATATAGAGGTACATGTCTGTCTCATGACAATTGATACCTATTTGAATAAGAAATACTAAACTCACATGGAATATGGTCTAGTGAAGAAGGTCTAGGACTTATACCAAGATTGAGGCCCATATAGAGGTATATGTATTATTGAGTGGACTTGGGATAAGATCATCAATTAGAATGTGGTTAGGGATTTCACCCAGTAGGAGGACCATTTTATCTACATACCAATATCATATTGAGGCCACAAATATTATTTATATGGGATGATCATCTTTATTTGGGAGAGGATTCATTAATAGCCTAATGATAGGAACCCTCATTATTAGGGGAATATGTGATTGTTAACCTCCAAAGGGTTTTATCAATTAATGAGAAAAACCTAGTGAAGGTGTGTCATGGGATGAATGATCTACTGGGAGTATACTGACCAAAAATGCACCGACAATACGGTGATACCTTGTACATATTGATTAAAATATTTATTTTATTTTCTTCCTTTAGCCTTATAGAAATTATTTCCATGTTATTATGAAAAATTTATTCTTTTGATCTAATAATCACATAATAAAATTAAAACATAGATTTTTAATTTAATGGTATACATAACACATGGATTTTACATTGTTCACCATTAAAAGGCAATGTTAAGAAGAGTGAAAAAAATGTGTTTCTAGTGCACCATAATCCATTGTTCACAATTTTAGTGGATATAAGGTTTTTGGAAAGGTAAACTTTTAATAGTAGGGTATTCCCTCTTCCTATAGATAATGATCTCCTTAGAGATAAGGATAAATTAATTTATAAACATGTGTATCTTCTTCAATAATTTAAGGAAATATTGGTTTACCTCCATTCAGTTTGAAACATCTCTTACATCATTCTCATAATTTTATTGAAATTAATTGTTCAATTTTATTAAATTCCATTCATTTATGCTATATGATATCAATAAATATTAGTGAGGGTTGAATATATCTTTTCTAAATGTTATAACAAGAAAAAATATACTCTATATGAATATAATTATAGAATAAGAATTATCTTTTTCTGATCCAACCATATATATTATTATAATTTCTTTTTATTCTCTCTAGAATCCCCTTTTTTACTCCAACCAAATATTATAGTGTAATTATTCACTATAAATATATGTTCACATTATTCTCTAAAAAATGAATAGGGAAATGTATATTTTTTCCTGAGATACATTACCCAGAACTAATGAGAGAATTTTTATATTCCCTCCTTCATTCATCCCTAAATCCAATGGTTGGTATCAATTCTTCCTTCTATACTTTAATGAGATCCTTCCACATATCCCACATTATTTAGTATCATCAACATCATGAATTTAAAACAATTTAATCCATGAAATTTCATTAAATTATTCAATATTTTAATTTATAATCAAATCTTCTAGATATTCTAGAAATTTATCCTTCATGGTATGATTTATTCTATCATGACGTGGTTTCCTCGATTTCCACTGTTTCCCAGTGTGAAATACTTTTTCATATTATATTGATCAGTCGAAAACTATATCCAAAAAAATATTGTAAAATATATTAATATATTCCTTTATTAATTATTTTATTATCATAGTATAATAAATCCAAATCTTCTCGATTCATCCATCCTATCATGAAGCACCATTGTTTTACCATAGTGTGAGACACCAAAACTGCAGAATCACACAAATATACTTGATTCATCTTCACAACATAAACTATTGTGTCTCAAAATATATCACTATCATCTCGAGTAACCATAATTTTTTATCCATCCTTCATGACATGCTATATTTTTCATATCATAATAATATATTTTCAAGATTTACTGAAAATCCTCTGATCCATTTTGTGCATGGCCAGTTTCAGCACAACATGTCTCATAAACTCTGAATCTTACATAGTTTAAAATACTTAAAATTTTGAAAAATATTTTACAAATTTAGCTCATCTTACAAAAAACTATTCATTGAATGACTATAAAATTCATAGTGTGAGAACTTTTAATCATTCAAAATCATGTTCTCCTAAGAACCTTTTGTGGAATAGCAAATTTCATCATTGTGCATATCATAAAATTCAAATTTTAGAATGTAAAATATCATACATTTTCTACCATATAATCTTACATTTCCATACAATATTATTTCATATTACCCAATACATATTTATATTTTTAGAATATTTACATCATGGTGTGGACAAATATTTAATTAAAAAACCACTCCTTTTCCAATAAACTTAAAATATCTTAGATAAACCATTTAGAGTCCCATGTTAACCTCAGAAAGTGGGATGTTTCTAAACCCTCAACATCAAATCAACCAGTCATGGTATGAAATATGATATCGTGATTCAAAAATTATTATTTTAAATAATTGAGATGATAATTGACTAATAACCTTCATAGATCATCAAATAATTCCCGATCTATATGACTCTTCTGTAATAGATTGAATAATTTTATGAAGAACATCCTTGATTCTCAATTGTAGCATGACGCATGTAGTCACAGTTTGACAAAGATATATTTACAATAGAAAATGTCAACATATATCATGTCTCTACCAAAATGACTTTATATCCTCTTAGAACTCAATCTCTTGTATTGTTAGAGTTATTGTTTAAAATTTTATCTTATCTATACGTTTAAACATTACTCCCAAAGCCACAAACATGATATGTACAGATATCAAAGAGTTTCTTTATCATTTTACTTATTCAATTCTATATTATTCTCTTGGTCCACAAAATGATTCTCCACAACAAAAATTATTTATTTACTGCTTCTTAAATATTTTAAAACTATAGATCCAACACTACATCTAGTGATTGAAATCAAATAAAACTCTAAAAATACATTAGTTCCAACATTATAAATCTTTTTATTTTTTATAAATACTATATCAAATATGTCCTATAAAAAATTAAAAAAATACCTTAAATGATAAGGATTTATGATTTATTGGTTTCTTATATATTTTATATTAATATTGTTAAGAGACTTTCATCCCCTTTTACTCCCATTGATAAGATAGATTCAAATTATCTTTATATTATGATATTGTAGTGAAGTTCTATCCACCTATTTCTCATAAATATAAAGGGTTACATTTTCAACCTTTGAACTCAATGAAAGGAGTTACTGTTCTCTATCTTCATCATGTAATCATTTAAAACCCTTTTAGCACCACAAGATGACATCTATATAACATGGATCTATCAACCATTTGAGAAGTTTTAATTCAAAAATAGATCTGTTTATCATCTATTTCATCATATGTTTTAAAACGTTGGTTATATCTATAAATTATTTCCTAGAATATTTCCAAATTTAGTACTGTTGAATATTCAAGACACTTTCTCCATTACAACTACATTTTTCATCAATGATATCGAATTAGTGAATTTAATGCTTAGTACCGAGTCATTAGATAATCCTATAAGACTAAAAAGATAGAACACATTGTAGGACATAAGAGTTTAAGATAAAAATCTCAAGAATTATTCTCCATGCAACTTCATTACAATAAAGTTTTTTTTCGTGAAATATTTTTATTATCTAACACATCATATGATTTCAATAACACTCAAATCAACCAATAAATTAATAATAATAAATTCATAATGTGTTTGAGACATACCACACATTGAATCAATTGATACCACTAATTTATGATAAATTCAACATATCAATTGATGATCATGTATCCTTCTTTATTTAAAGGGAATTTTCTTTTCTAGATCAGAATAACTATACATTGAATGATCGTCACCAAATATCCTTGAATTCCTTAAAATATTAACAATATATATTGAAATAATTTTTATCATGGTGAAACATTTCTTTGTAATGTTATTTTTAATTTTAGTATCTTTTTAGTATCTCAAAATTAGTCATCAAATAGCACTTTTTAGTATATAAAGAAATTAACATGAATTGATAAATGATGTTTCTTATTTCTTAATCCACATTCTCTAACATAGTGGTATGTTACTACATAACAAATGACCTAATGTAACTTGATAATCTAAAATGATATTTTGATACCATGATAAAGTTTAAATATAGCTTTCAAACCATTGTAACCTTATATCATGCTCGAAAATATGTTTTATTATTTATCACAACATGAAGCCACCATATTTAGAAATGAATACTAGTTTGGTTCCTTGAAACCATACTATGAGTTAGTTTTGAGCCTTAATTCCATTTCTTATTTATTTTTATGTATGATACCAATTATAAACTTCAATATTTATGGGTCCTCTTATTTAATACAGTTCCTTTATACTATATCACTTATGATATTTCATCATAATCACATTTTTTCTTCATTCACAACATATAACCCCATGGATAATATCCCCAGTTATGTTTTCACTACTTCCATCTAGTTTTAAATATAAATAGATAATAGTACCTCTAAAAAATATAAGTAGATCAATGTTGTTGGTATTGGTGAACCAACCATTTCCTTCCAGTCTTCTTCTAAGCCTTGCTAGTGGTTACTTCTGTACCTCCACTTGTGAAAAATTCACTACATATTCTCTCTCTAGTTTTCTTTATATTTATTTCCTTGAGGTCCTTTTACATTATTTTACCAATCCCACTTATTAAATTTTACTATTTTCATGAATCACTAATGTATCTTACTTCATTATTACATAACCATAGGAGGGATCTTCTATAACTCATAAATTATTTCTTATGGGGTTGAGTTTTTAATCCAAAAAGGAATGAATTATATCCATATTCTTATATATATATTAAAGTCACTCAAGAATTAGTTTTCCTTGTCAATTATTTTTGAAATTGTCTCCTTTCATTCTCAAAGTTATTTTATATTCTTTCTCTTGATTCAATATTTTCTTTTTTTCATTACATGGGGGATGCTATAATTATTACACAATAAGCTCTTCATGCGCCTTCAATTGATCTACATGTTTTCCCTCAAATATAGTAAATCTATTTTCCATAACAACATATTTTCTTTAAGTTTTGACATTTTCCTTATATTTTATAGTAATGGAGGGATTCCTTATGAATTATTTAATTCTCCTCCATCAATAATCCCTTTCTATTTGCAAAGGGTTAGCATATATAAAAAATGTCAGGAAACAAACCACTTATTGTTACTTATCGGTTGAGATGTTATTTTAATAATTTCATTCCACCATAAAGACCTTGGGATTCAGGACACACAATCATTATTTTCCACAATATTACAAAATTGTTTCTCTTTGTTTCAAAATTATTCTGAGAGGCATTGTTTTGATATTTAGAATGAATCACCCAATTACCTATAGATTTCATATTTGAATTCTCATTCCATACAATTTCGGAGGATATCATGAAGAGAATATCCATATTATCTTTTCACTATATAATGTTTAGTATTGAATCAAGATTCCAAATCTTCTCAACATTCCTTCGACTGGGTATCCATCATTCTCAACTATGAGCCATCATCTATTCCAAATCTTATCCTCTCTTAATGCTATAAAATGATAGGTAAAATTATCTCTTTCAAATCTATAACCATGTATATTTAATTTCCTATCCCTTTTAAATGTTCTTCAATTAAATCACTTTAATCCTTCACTTTTACACTCATATTATTTAGGTTAAAATTAAAGGCCAACTTCACTTTCCTCAATCTTTAATTCTCTAGGGGAAGATATTTAATGAATTTTATATCCACTTCATGTATAATTTACCATAGATCAACCTTTTAATGTATTGATTGGATCTTATTTTGGCCAATTCATAAAAATTCTCTAGATTGAAGATTCAATGTGATTTCTACTTCTCCAATGGGGACGATACATTTCTATAAGGGTGATTATGAATTTTTATATTTATAGGAATATTTAAAAATATTAATATAATCATACATAAAAATGGAATAAAAATTATTTACCTCAATGAGGGAGTCCATATTTATTAAAGACTTATTTTTTTATTCTTATTTCCTTTGTACATAAGAAAAAATTCACTATCTATGTTCGTTGGTCTTCCATTAAAACCATATTTTAATTTGATTTATCAATCTGATTTACCTTAATCTCTTTAATATAAATGCTCTAAAGAGTCTTCCACATCTCAAATTCAGTATCAGAATTAGTGGGTTTCATATAAAAATCATTGGATAATGATCTTTTCCTAATCTTATATATCCTTGCATCACCCATTACCTAACTAAGAATTATAAAATCAACGTATCATAGAATTATTTTCCATGATTTCCTCCCCTAAAGGAATAGAAACATTATGATTTTTTATCAACCATAATAGTTAGTTCCTACAAAACTAAAGGCGTAATCATTGATTCTTTGTCTCAAAATCAAACAAAGACAAATAAATTAAAATAAATTTAGAACCTATTATATTTGATACCACTTTTTATGACTCGATTTACCAAAATCACCCTATTAGGGGGTGAATCAGGGTATACACTGTTTAAAATTTTCATTTTTCATTATTTCCATTAGCCTATTGGATATTTTTTCCATATTACAAATAAAATATTTAATATCTAAATATTATTATCATAAATCACAACAAATGATAAAACAATTGTAAATCATTAAGTTACATAGAATATAAGGATTTTTACTTGGTTTACTACTAAGGGATAATCCAAGGAGAATGTACACAGAATTGTGATGGTGTACTAGAATCTATTTAAATTTTGGTTTTAGTCACACTAACATGGTTAATGAAATATTTACCTAGATTTTGAGGAGTCTTGGGGATGTCTCGGGGGTTTCAGACATAGAATAGGGGAGAAAATTTTCATCTTGTGCATGCTTCAAATTTGAAGCATGATTACGTGTAACTGTGAACCCTAACCATGTATGTCGGGTAGAGGGGTGAACTGTTTGATCAAACCATGCAAGGGGGTAGCCAAACCATCTAGAATGGATAGAGCCATCACACATGTTCATCAAATGGGTTTTAAAGCTTGGTGGGCCCCATAAGAAACCGTGCGGCCTGACCCCCTCTTGGATAAAGGTTAGTACAATGTTAACGCACAGTTTGGCCAAATGTTTGGCCAAACCTTGTGCCCCTTTAATGTGGGTCTTTACATTATTTCCTTATCATGAATCAAGTTTTATAACATAGTATTATATTCTATTCTTCCAACCATAGCCTAGTTGACAAACCAAACCAACCTAGACTTCCCAAAGATTGATCTCCTTTATTTATAAGCTATTTTGAGTACTATTGGGTGGACATAAAATCCATGGGTGATTCTAATACTCATCATTGTTCAATTTTTTGGATTTGGGATTGTATATCCATTCATTCCATTTTAAAGAATTTTGTTTTTTGTATGATTTCATGGTTATTTTTCAAGGAGGTTTGTTTAAGGATCAAAGGAAAAGTTTAAGTGTAGGGATGTTTATGTAATCAAGGTTGGTAGTATACAAATGTAATCCCATAGTATTGAGTCCATATTTTTTTATTCACGTTTTTTTCTAGTGATCTTCCCTTTCTATCTATTTGTTTCCCATGTTAGTAAATGATATTAAGGTTAATTAAATAATTAAATAGAACCCTCATGATTCTTATGTAATCTGAGGAGGATGAATTGACTGGACACATGGACACCAATGGGGTGGACCAAACCATTGAACATGGAATATTGTAGTTTTGAGTGAAATATTTGGTGTTTAAAATGTCTAAAAATTAGAAAATGTGATTAATTTGGTAGTATGGTAAAATGGAGTGATTGAATTAAAATAATTGGTTTGTAATTGGTAATTAATGAATTAATACTAAAGAATAATGGTTAATGGGGATTGGCCTCATGGTTAACTGAATTGGTAAAGAGTAATAGATTATTACAATTATTTAAATGGTTAAATGAGTTTGGGTTGGAAATTGGGTACATGATTATGGGAATGAACTATTAAAATGTTGTTGGATGGAAACAGTCACCCCTAGATGATATTTATAATAATTTTGTTAATTATTATTATGATCCCATGTGATTTTGATACATGTTATCTTTTTATATATTTGACATGGAATTCCATTCACGTGGTTGGTCCTGATTTTCCATTTGAATCCCCCTTTGCACAACAGTTATTCAGGGGATGGTCACGGTGATCCTAAACCCAAGGGGTATGGTCATGCTAGACCATACTCTAGTTGGTGTATTTATACATGGTGTTCAAAACACAATTTTATCATATGTTTCATCTACCAGCACTAGCCAATGTAGGTTTGATAAATGGGTGTAAATCATAGATAAAGGGAAAAGAAATGAAATTGCTCTACTAAATGATAAATATGGTAACCTATTTACTTTATTGTTTTTGTATTTACCAACACCTCTGCATGAAACATGCTATACTATATATTCATTAGTTACTATTGGTGGTGGCCTACTAGTTTTTACTCAGACCCTGCTCAAGCAGTAATTGGGAAGCCGAACAGACCATATAGTTTTAGGTGAGGAAAAGTGAAAGGGGTTTATACTAGATGGTTGAATTGGGTTGGAATGTTCATGGATGAGGGATATAGAATAATATTTAGGTCCCATTTTGGTTATTTTTTAGTATATATATTTTTTATATTTCGATACACGTGTAAATATATGACATGACCTAGTATTTACTATATAAGGCCCCAACCTAAAAAATTTCTTAATATTGAGATAAATCAATAATTTGAATTTATTTCACAATAATGACATTTTCATGTTTATAGATTTGGAGAATTAGGTCATAACTTATAAATAACATATTTAATATTAAAAGTAGACAATTTTACCCACTATCATTTTTTTTCATAAAATAAAAACTCTTTAAAAAGAATCATGACATCCTTTCCTATTTTAGCATCACAAAATTTCCCTGATCCCATCCTTGAAAATTTTATTCTTTATGTCATATTAAAAACACTTAAAAATATTAGGATGAGCCTAAAAAGCTCTGCAAGGGATATATAGATAAAGAAACCTCTTAGTCTTGGGATTACATGAAAACCCTGAATACTTTATCATAATTTAATATTTTAACCTTTAAGAACTAGTAAATATACTTACCTGAATGTAAGCTCATTACTTACAATTTCTGTAACCAAAATATTACCATAAATCCTTTATAAAGAAAAATATAGAATATAAACATAACTTGGGACCTAAAAAAACTTAAATGGAATAACCATACGGTCAACTTCCACACATATCACAAAATGGAAGAGCCATATGAATGACTTCCATACCCAATGTAGTGGTGGTTATGACATAACCTCATGTCCTTGGTTTATCACAGAACCAACCATCATTTGGTTTCTCATGTGACCACCCATCACTGGTTTATCATGTAACCACCCATCAAATGTCCATGTACCATTATATAATAATAACAAATAAAAAATTGAAAATATCAACATTTCACTAACAACATTTCATTTGAAATCACAAGAAATGATTTCATGATATTAATATAATCAATCCATTTAAAACACATTTTCAATACAAAAACACCCAAAAATGGAATTATTTATTTATTTTCCTTTTAAAAACATTATGTCTTATATAGGAAGCCAAATATCAAATAACTCTTAGGGAGTCAGAGAGGTTGTTGTTGCCGAATATGTTAAAAATATTCCTTTTTTCATTTAGTAAAAATATTCATGGAAAAAATATTCCCTTTGAATAAAATTAATAGTCAAAAGGGTTAATTATACACCGTATAAAATAGGGAGATGTATATTATCAAAATATTTCACAATAAAAGGAGATAGAGATGATGTCCCTTACATTGCATGCAACTCTTCACATATGTTCATTGTTCACCCTGAATAATAAAATTATGTTAATTTATACATTATTCAGAACCATTTTCAATTTTACCATTCCTTTTATATCCTTTATTTCCATGTTATAAAAATTACATAATTATTTAAGTTAGTATCAGTCATTTTTTCAATATTCAGTAATTGAGTTGAAAATAAAATTGTTTTGATATAAATTGTACATGTTGTCAAATTTACATAATCTATAATGTGATATTATTGATTTAAAAATAATATATATCAAGTATATATTTATTTATAATAGTCCATAAAATTTGAAGATAATAAATGAAAAGCACCATTCATGGAGGTGGTAGGCCGTATGTATGCATGGACGCTACTTTCATTTTCTGGTCATACTAAAAGTATAATAATAAAACGAAGAAAATGTAAATTATAATACCAGTATTAAATTTATTTCATATATGTCTCATATTTTTAATAAAACCATTCTTTATATGTTCTATGTGTAACATTAATGAGGCATATCACATTGAGGGGTGGTAGTCCACACTTTCTGAAATGAAATTATCATATTTACACAGAATAGAAAGTGTAAAGGTATGTTTTAAATAAAAATCACAGAATCAGAGAGACAATATAAATATAATATATGTCATATATAAATATATTTCTTTCATACTGGCCACCATGAGTGGTTATACAGAAAATCGAACAATCATCGTTTCCTAAGACAGTATTTCACCGTACACAGAAATAGTATGTTCAAATCTATTAGATGGAGGTGTGTGTAAGTGTAGTTATAATACATATCATAAAAAATCCTAGTATATTTATTTTAATGTTTTTTTCATGTAATCCATGAATAATAATAGAATAGGGATTGAAGAAGTAAAATAATGGAGATGAACTTTAAAGAATACGAGACATCTTAAAACGAGCAACCCCCTTTGATTTGAGAAAAAAAGTCTTTCTTGAATTATATTATGCCAAAGGTAATGATTATAGGAGTAAGGGAGGAATGTTGGGAGATTATATGGTAATAATTTGGATGATACAAGGGGATTTAGTGGTGATATTAAATGGGTATAGGAGGTGGCCTTTTGTAAGTGGACGGAGGGGATGTTTAGGAAAGTCTATAAAGATTATTTTATTATAAATTAATTTTTTTTAAAAGGGTCCAAAACTAATGAAATTTTAATATAATATTATGAGTTTTCTAAATCCTCTTAATTAATAGGTTTTAGACAAGTTTAGACTTAAAAATTAGCCTTATCTTTTAGCTTTAACCCTTAGTTAATTAATTTAACTCTTACCACGTTTTCTTATATATTCATACTATATGGTTAATCTAGTTATAATAAAATTATAATAGAACCTAAAGTGGTTAATTAATGAAATGTTAATCATTATCTATGTCATTTGGCCAAATATTAGATTTTAGGACTATTTTATCATTTAATAAAATATTATTTGTTATAAAAACTGATTTATGTCAATTTTATACTATTCCTACAATGACTTTTTAAAAATACTCAACTTGATTATTTTTTAAAAACACCATTAATTAAAAGATTAAAAGTCATATTAATCCCTAAAATTCATTAATGGCTTAAAAAGTTTCAATAAAAGTTTTTTATTTATAATCTCATTTATTTAAATCATTCATTAATAAGGTAATCACAACATCATCATTGTGTCATAAATAGTTTTTTTATTTGATGTATAAAATTTATAAATAAAATATCATGATATAATTTTTTTTATCTTTATAATAACTATTTATAGTCTAAGAGAAAAATTACATAACTTCATACACATTTTTTTAGTAAAAGATACATTTTTATGTTATATTTATCATTACTTTAAATTATTTCTTATAAAATGTCATTTTCACACACAAGTGGATGCATGGGGTCCCAAAATTGACTTTAGGTTCCCATGGTTGATAATATCTCATCTAATTGAATTAATACATGTGTTAAGATAGTTTAATATTATTATTATATTAATTTTTAACCTTATTTACCAGATTTATCTTTTAACCATGTTAAATAAAATAATTATTGAAGTTACTATTCATTATATCTAAAAATAAAAGGTTCTCATTTACACAATTTTAACCATAAAATTCCAAATATAGAATCCATTTTTTCAAATTAAAAACACAGAAGTGGTAGAAATTAATTTAAAATTAATTCCCATTGTCAAATCGAAAAACCATGTTTTTAAAAAGTAATAACTATCAAAATATTGACATCTGTTTATTTCCAATTTAAAAGTGAAATTAAACCCAATGACCAAACATGGATTAAAATATAGAAATATAATCCAATAAAAAATAAAATCCAATTAAAAGTAAAATATAACTATATAAATAAATTAGATGAAAAGGTAGTTTTTAATTAAAATGTAATATTTTTCACTATTCATAAAAAATAAACATTACCAGAGAAATACAGAAAATTTACTAAAAGTAAATTTTGATGTCCCCCCTTCTAAATAAAACTTTTATTTTGTTAAATTGAACATATAAAAGTGAAAAAAAATATTTAAAAAGTGTTATCCATCAAAATGTTGTAAAACGACCATTTAAAAATATAATTGTATTTTATGCTTAAAATTGGATTCATTATTATTTTAAGCCTATAAAATTTATTTGAAAAAAGTATGGACTTTAATAATCTTATTTTAGCTAGTTCGGTTCATTCCCACCAATAAAATGGTTAGTCATTAACTACCATTTAAAATTATAATAATATTATATTATGTTTCAGTATAACTCAAAGTTGTGTTCAACGTAAAATTTCAAAGAAACCTGTGTTGTGTATTGAGTATGCTATTAGAAAATGTTTCATATTGAACATAAAATTAATATATTATTCATAAATATTATATATATGTATGAAAATGTATTATTCTATAAATACTTGTTTATTACATTCTTTCCCCCTTTTGGAAATTGTGTCCTCGCAGTTTTAAAATTATGCTTGGAAACATCATTGAAAACCCCACATTAGAAAAAGTGTCAATAAAACTATAAAATTTAATGAAATAAATAGAAGAAAAAAGGTCACCCAATATAACACACACTAGGATTCCATGTAGTAAAAAATGGATATAGAAGATAATGTAACCCTCAAGTTCAGATGGAGAGTGATAGAAAACATGATCAATAGAAAGTTAACTATTAGAAAATAATAAACATGTGATGGGTTAAACAGTATTTGATTACCCAATAGGAAAAGTAAATATAAAATGTTTTTAAGTTCATTTTCATAATGTTGAGAAATTTATTTATGATATTGAGTAAGAACATAAGGAAATATACTTACTTCTGATGTAGAGATTCATCCTTTATACAATTTCTACCACAAAATCATCATTTCTCCAAATGATGAGTATTCAAGATGACTTGGTCACATATGAAATGCTAAAATCAACTTCTAGAGAATCACATAATCCAAAAATGAAAAACTACATATTTCCCCTATCTTTAGACTTTAACCAAAACCAAAATGGTCAGTACAAGATCAGATAATATTCAAAAAGGATAATCCTTTATAGAAATAAATACTACTCTTAATATCCAAATTTAACAAACAATACCCAAAGTTCAACAAAGGCCATTAAATAAATAATTTTCTTTAAAATTATTCAAAATAATCCAAACTATGTTTGAAACCCAAAATTCAAAAGGATTTTATCACATAAACATCCACAAAAAATCATAACATTTATCTCCAAATAACATCATCAACTCCTAAAGTCTCATACTAAAAAGTAATTAACCTAATCACATATTCTCTATTATTGGTTGATAATTTCCATAAATAACCAAAATCAATATATGTCTACAATAAGAACATATATTATTACAAAATAAAATTCCACAATTACTCCTCAAATTAAATCCCAAAGTATTCTATTTTTCTTAGGCATATAATGTTCCCCTAAGAGCAAAAATCATTAAAAATAACATTTATCACATAACAACCAAATCATTTTCCTTTAATATGGATATCAATTTGATAAAATAATTGTTTCCAAAATCAACTTATTCTTGATTCATAAAATCATTTAACTAAAAGTAATTAATGATACTCACCAGGGACTTCATGTAGGTTAGTGGTATACGATATATCCTATTCGCATTGTGGGTTCGATTCCCATAGATTTGTCCGAAGTGACAAGCTGTCAAATGGTTTTCATGATGTCCTTTTTCAAAAACTATATAATTTTGTAACATTCCCAAAAATGAGATAAATTCCTCCAAAATAACCATTACATATTTTAACCTCAAATTCTATCTCATAACTCACATTTACATCCCAAAATGTAATAACCAGTAATTGCCTCAAATTCAAGGATAATATAAAACCAAATGGTTATTTATAACTATATACATAGATTAAAATATAATTCTTCCTCAAATATAATTTTCACATAAAAAACATCAGGGTTACACACACAAGAGAAAAGTCTTCCAATGTAATCCCATCAACAAAAGATCATTAATACATATAAAAATTTCATCACTCAAATATCTAACATAAATATCAAATTTGTAAAATTTATACATCTTAATCATCCAGAAATATTCATGATTCCTTAACCATTTTTCAACTTATTCCAGAATACTTTTTTCTTACAAACAAAATCATGATTCATATCTTATGATTCAATAATGTCGAAACATTAAAAATAAATAAACAATACCTTTCATAGGTCATTTTTAGTTTCCTCATCCTCAATTGAAATGAAATTAGGTATTGGAAAGCATATATTTATACGGTCCTACAGATCCAATTCCTGAACCTTCTTTGTAGGACATCTATTTTAATAATGATGATGGACACCACATTTAAAAAATTTAAGTGATCCCTCAGAAGGAACTTATTTCACTTTCTTGGATTCAACTGAATGCTTCCTTTTTTCCATGGAAGGTTATTACATCATGACCTTCATTATAAAATCTATAACATCTTAAAATCCCATTGAAGCATTTTCCTAGGAGTTTTTTTCCACATCTTTGACACATAGGTTTTTTTAATACACTTACCTTTATGATTATTACATGAACATCTACATGGATTTATTTCCCTCATAAATTATGCCTTAGAAAAATAAATAAGGTTGAAGTGGTAAATCATGACTCCATATAGTTGGTTAAGAAGAACCCAAAAAGTTCACATTGAAGATCCTATTTTAGTCAGTTTCTTATTCATAAAACCACCACAGTTTCCTTCATGTCCATTGTTACATTGATGAATTCTAGATCTATCCATTTAGTAAAATTGAAAATGTTTGTGTGAGTCTATCACTAAAATCATCATATATTATCTTATGAGGAGAGTAAACACTAATACAAACTTATTCATGTTATATTAAAATCATTCAGTTTGTCTAAAATAACTATTACTTTTTCTATTATTAATACCATTATGGTTATGTCACTTATGTTTAAATAACACCCTAACCTCTAATGATATCTAAACCAACCTTTGATACAAACTATTAGGCCCCATCCCTAAACAAAACTTAATCACGAGATAAGTCAACAATTTCAATTTACCCCACATCAAGGGTTATTTATGGTTTAGTGAGATATAGAATTAGGTCATAACTTATACATACCATCTTCAATATTTCAAGTAGACACTTCAACTCAATTTCCATTTTTTCATAAAATAAAAACTCTTTTTAAAGAAACATGACATCGTTTCATGTTTTAATAGAATAATTTTTCCATCATCCCATCATTGAATCTATTATTCTTTATGTCATGTGTAGAAAATTTCAAAAACATTGGAAGCCCAAAATAATTAAGGTAAGGGATACATAAATAATGAAAATTTTTAGTCTTGGGAATACATGAAATCCTTGAATACTTTATCATAAAGTATTACTTTTCACCTTTAAGAGGTAGTAAATATACTTCACTAAATATATGATCATTGCATACCTTTTTTTACCAAAATATTACCATAAATCCCATAGAAAGAAACATATTTAATATAATGGAAAATTGGGACATAAACATACTTAAATGGAATAATCATACAGTCGACTTCCATATATATCACAAAATGGAATAGCCTTATGGCCGACATCCATAACCAATGCGTTGGAGGTTATAACATAACAAAACATCCCTGTTTTATCATGGAACTAACTTTCATTTGGTTTATCATGTAACCAAACATAATTGGTTTATCTTGTAACCAACCATAAAATATCCAAGTACTATTATATATTCATAACACATAGAATATTGAAAATCTCAACACTTCACTAATAACATTTTATTTGCAATCACAAGAAATAATTTGAGGATATTGAAATACTCAATCCATTTCAAAAACCATTTTCAATATGAAAACTCCCAAAAAGGGAATAATGTGTTTCTTTTCCTTTTAAAAACATTATGGCTTATAGAGGGAGCCAATTATTAAATAACGTTTATGGCAGTGGAGAGTTCATTGTCACCACATAGATTAAAAACTTTACATTTTTAGTTTAGTTAAATGATTCATAGATAAAATATTCTTTTTGAATGAAATTAAAGGTCCAAGGGTTTTATTATACACCGTATAAATTAATGAGGGGTATATTATCAAAATATGCCTAAATGAAAGGATATTAAGACGAAGTCTGTTACCTTGCGTCTGACTTGTCATGTATGTTCCTTGTTTTTCCAGAATAATAAAATTAAGTAAATTCCTCCTTGATTTAGAAACTTTTTCTATTTTATTATTACTTTTATATAGCTTATTAACTTGTTATAGAAATTAAATAATTGATTAAGTTAATATCGGACGTTTTGTCGATAATCAGTACTAGAGTTGAAAATGAACTTGTTTTGATATAAATTATACATGTAGTCAAAAGTACATCATCTCTAGAATTATATTATTGATATAAATATCATATATATCCATTATATATGTATTTATAATACTCTATAACATTTGGAGACATGAAATTAAATCTACTTTTCATGGAGACGGTAGGTCATACATATGCATAAACGATACATTCATTTCATTTTCATACAAAAAGAATAATTATCAAATTATATAAGTGTGTATTATAAAACCAATATTATATTTATCTCATGTATGTATCATAGGTTTAATAAATCCATCCTTTATAAGTTTTATGTATTGCATGAATGAGTCATATCACATTGAGGAGGCTGTATTCCACACTTCCTTAAATGAAATAATCGCATTTACACATCATGGAGAGAATAATGGTTTTTTTAAATAAAAATTAAATTATCATAGAGAAAATATAAATATAATATATGTCACATATAAATATAGTTTCATCATAGTGGACACCATGAGTGGTTGTAGGGGAAAATCGAACAATCATCATTTCGTGAGGCAGTGGTTCGACGTACATAGAAAAAGTATGTTCATATCCATTAAATGGAGGTTTGAATAACTGTAGTTCTAATACTTCTCATAAAAATATCCTAGTATATTCAGTATACTATAGAGGAAGTTTAGAGATGAATTAAAAAAATAGAGAGGATATTAGAGAAGATGATACCTCTTAAATCGTGTAACTCCATTTGACTTGAGCTAAAAGGCCTTCTTGAATTTCATTCTTCCAAAGGAAAGGCTTCTAGGTGGAAGGGAGGTATTTTAAGAGCTTATTTTAGAATATTTCAGTTGATAAAATGGGCTTTATGGGTGTAATTAAATCAGTATAGTTGACGACCTTTTATAAGGGGGAGGAGGGGAACATTAAGAATGTCTAGAATGATTATAATATTATAAAGTTTATATCAAATTAAAAAGGTCCAAAACTCATTAAATTCTAGGATAAGATGAATATATTTCAAAATAATCTCAACCAATAATTTTTAGACAAGTTTAGTTCTCAAATATAATGTTATATTTTAGCTATAACCCTTAGTTAACTAATTGAACTCTTACCATGCCTTCTTGTATATTTGTACTATATGTTTAATATAGTTACTATAAACTGCCAATAAAACCTCAAGTGGTTTATTAATGATATTTCAAACAGTAGCTAAGAAATTTGGCCGAATCATATATTTTTAGGACTATTTAATCATTTAATAGAATAGTATTTTTTTAAACGCATTTATGTCAATATTTTTACTACTCATATCATATATTTTTAGAAATCCATTAAATAATTATGATTTAAAAAAATCATTAATTCAAATATAATAGGTCATAATAATCCATAAAATTCATTTACGTCATAAAAAGTTTCAAAATAAATTTATTTTATTATTTATAATCACATTTTTTAAACAATTCATTAATAAGGTAATAACTACATCATCATTGTGTCATAAATAAATTTATTTATTTGATGTAGAAAAATTATAAATTACAATGATGATGTATAAAGTATTTTTAAATTAATAATGATACTTATAGTTGAAGTGATCAATTATATAACCCCATATACATTTGTTTAGTAATATATTTAAGTTTATGTTATATTTATCTTTACATTAAATTAATTCTTATTAAATTTCATTTCCACACCCAAGTGGATACATGTGGTCCCAAAATCGACCAAAGGATGCCCATGGTTGGAAATATCTAATACAATAGGATTATAACATGTCTTAGTGTAGTTTAATATTATTATAATATTATTTTGTTTCTATTATTTACCAGATACACTCTTTAACCATTGTAAACAAAATAATTACTGAAGTTACTATTCATAATGTCTAAAAAAAAAATGTACCCATCTTCACAATTTGCAACTTATGATTCCAAATATGGAATCCATTTTTCCAAATGCATAAAATAGAAGGAGAAGAAATTAATTTAAAACTAATTCATGTTGTCAAAACACAAAAACATGTTTTTAAGAAGTAATAAATATCAAAAGACTAAAATGTATTTATGTCCAATTAAAAAGTGAAATTACTTCCAATGAAAAAAAATTGTATTAAATAATAGAATTTAATATAATTTCATTTTAAAACTAATTAAAATTTCAATATAACTATAAAAATAAATTATATGAAGAGGCAGTTTTGAATTAAAAAGAAGTATGATTAACTATTTATTGAAAATGACCTTTATTAGAAAAATAACAAAAAAATTAGCAATGTAAATTTTTATGTCCAACATTATAATAAGAAGTTTTTTTGTCAAATGAATCATATAAAAGTTACAAAAAATATATTTTAAAATGATTTACTCTCAAAATGCAGTAAAACAATCTTTTAAAAATATTAGACTATTTCATGCTTAAAATCAAATTCATTCTAATTTTAAGCCTCTAAAATTTAATGGATTAATGTAATGAAATTTAATAATAATATTGTATTTAGTTCTTATCATTACTTCCAATACAACGGCTAGGTAGTAACTACCATTTAAAATAATAATATTACATTATTTTTCGGTATAACTCAATGTTGTGTGCAGTGTGAGATTTCAAAGAAACCTATTGTTGTGTGTTGAGTAATCTGTTAGAAAAAGTGTCATATTTAACCTAAAATTAATTTATTAATCATAAATATTTATAGATATGAAATTTATTATTTTATAAATAATGGTTCATTACAATCTGATTGGTTGTGGGTTCCACCCAATTTTGGGAAATGGATATGGAATGTCATTTTTTGTTTCATTATTTCTTTAATTCAATACTTAATCTACTATATCATACTCCAGTAAAGAGTTTTTTTCTTACCAAATTATTTATTAGACCGTCACTATAAGATTGTAGCCAAAAAAATAAAAGTAGGTGCACCTAAGGTCATGTGGTGACCAATATTGGGGAACTATATAGGATGGATATAGGGCCAAGGAAGTTAAAAAGTGGTATCTTAGCCTCCATAATTTATATTCTTTTTGGATGTTAGACATGATATTATGATGTTCTAGGATTTGGGAATGATCCCATTCAGGGGATTAGAAAACCCATGTATGGGGGAAAACCCAACTACCCAGGGTGGCATGGACATTCTTAATTTTTTATATTATAGTTGAATGTTATTACACATTGAGTGATTCATTAGTAGCATGATATTAATTATTTGGATGTTTCATTTGTGTCCTAGGATTATACAAGGTTGTATATTTATGAATAATTTAAGAACATGGTGGTAAATATTCCATGTATCATGACAGTAAAACACATGTTGGATAATGTATTGAGACCTAATTAGAATTTTAATAAAATAAATATGGCTAATATGATGTGAAAATTATGAGAGAACGTAATAATGGTTGTGAAAATGGTTAAAAGATGATTAATGTGAAGTGAAATATTTAGAGATGGTTAATAATTGATGAAATTTCCTAGGTCTAAATAGCTTGGTTATGGTGTCAGGAAAGTTGTTGTCCTTCTGGAATAGTTATGCAGTGGTTCTAGTTGTGGCAATTAGGGAGCCTCCATTTTTAAATTTTTTTGGATCCCTTGTCTTATTTGTTTTGAGACATGTGTTTGGTATTATTGAGGTATTCCACCATGTTTATGTTTACTATTTGGGGATCATGTTGATATCACTAAGTATGATCCTACAAATGAGTATTAGAAAATCCCATTGGTTTTGGATAATAGAGGTGAGGACTAGTTCCCTGAGAACTTTATTTATTTTATGCAGTTTCTCGAGTGAGGTTATGTGTGGGTAGCACTAAGTATGTTCAAGTTAACCATGGAGTAATAACTATAACACTCTAAAAAATTTTCAAGATAGGGTGGGATTGAGGTATCATAATTATAAATTGACTCTATCCAGAAAATTATATACCATTAAGAAACTCCACCTGAGAAGTGGGTTATTCTTGAAACCTATATGATGTGGGTGTTAGCGATGCATTGGTGGGATATATGGGACATATATGAGAAAAAAGGGTATGTATTGGAAGGAATTATAGGGTAAATTCATAGAGCACTTTTACCCCGAGGTGTTGAGGTAAGGAATGTTTAAGGAGTTTATGTGCTTGACTTGAGGAAATATGACACTGATAGTTTCTGTTCGACGGTTAACAAATCTGTAGAGTTTTTCTCTAATGCTGGAAGGAGATCAGGTGATTATAGTGAGGAAATTTTAGAATGTTCTTAGACCTAAGATTATGTCCAATTTGAATATCTTCCTCTTGAATACGTTTACTGAGGTTGTGTATTTGGCTCTCATTTCATAGGGGAACAGAAGTGAATTTTGTGGTGGCAGGAAAGTAGTATCAGTTAGTCTATCATGTGGTATGACTTCCAAGAGATTGAAGTGTCGTTTTGATAGTTCCCAACAGAGTAGTAATGTGGAGAGTATTCAGGGAAGTGGGATCTTCTCCTAGTGTAAGAAGTTATTCATATTCTATATGTATGGTATGATAGGCCACATTTGAGGGTAGTGTTCTCGACTGCCAGTGGGGTGTCATACATGTAGTATAATGGTCCATCTAAAAAGATTTTATAAAAACATACAATTTTATGCCTTATTCATATATTACGATTTCACAGCTTATGTTTTTCCCTTATGATTCATGTCTTAAGAAATACTAATCAATATTCCACTATTTAGATTTATTATCTTTGATATGAATGGTATGATATTTTAATGTTATGATCACATTATCCTACTCTTATTCTCATGTTTATGCTAAAAATTCCTCTTGTTTACCCTTATTGAGTGTCTAATATCACCCCTTTTTTATGCTTCACTACCTAGGACATGAAGTTATGTATTTACAATAATTTTTCAATGAAGGGTGTTGTTTATGAAGAACCTAGTAGGACATAAAGTATCTTAATTATTGGTGAGTGTTTATACATCCATCTTTCCAAAGGCACGAGAATAATATGGTATTTTGGAGTCCATTTGGGTGTTGTTTTATGTATTACACCAAAATTAAGTAATTTTTTTTAAAAATTATTCTAGTTTCATGTAGTTTGTATTTGAGTAAAGGATTAATTAACTTTTGGAAACTGGGATGATAAAACTTTAGTGAGATACCTAGGAATATTTCTAAGGATATATCTTAGTAAGTCATTGACGATAAGATTAAGGAGGATGAATAGAATTGGAAAATTTCCTATAATTTTAGTAAAGGATAGTGTGAGTGGTTTCTTTGAAATAAATAATTGTATGGATACACCTTGTCAGCATGCTTCTGAAATAGATATACGTAGGAGTAACAACTATTAAAAGGTACTTGAAGCCTAACTCAACTGTAACCAGGAACATGACAATGGGCCTTACAATGTCCTAATTTGACACTCCTTGGGGAAATTTATTTGGAATTCACAAGCTTTTTATTAACAATCACTAAGTATTAAAAAATAAGTTAGCGCTGAATAACCTAGGATAATCCTTTGGTGTTATATATAAATGAAGTTGTCATGTTGTAGACATCCTATATGTTTTTTTCATGATTATATGGTTCCTAACAATGATAATAGTTTCTTACTCAATGCATTCTGGTATTAACAACATAGAGAACCAGAAGTAACTAGGTTAATATTTAATGTGACAGATAGTTTATTAGTGACCATTTAAATGTAATGGTCACCATATTAAAGGATGGTGTGATCATTCTTAGTAAGTTTTCAGGGAACATGATTAACTATTTTTTCATTAACCAACTCTCAGACTTTCTAAGGATGATAAGTATGGAGTATTCTATGATTTTCAGTAATGGAGACCACGTCAAAAAGAATATTATGTTCCCTCTATGTGAATAATTTGAAATGAATCGCCCAATGGAATTTCTTAGAGGATCAAGAAGATGTTTTGACTACCGAAAATAAGGACCCAAAGCACATAACAACAATGTAAAAAAGCAAGGGTTTAGTAAATGAAATGGATGTGAATATTGGACTCCTTAATACATAATCAATAGTTAGATGATTTATTTATGGATTTAATGGTCATTATGAAAATCAATGTTCTATGTTGAAATCTCCAAAAGAGAATCAAAAAGGTGGAATGAGTAATGATTATATTTCATGTGATAATGGGACTACAAATTAAATGAGAAAAGAAAGAGGTATTACTTAATATGACGAGGTATCCTTCTTATGGATTATGTATAAAGTAGAATAATCAATATTTTCAATCAATTTAGATTCAATAATTATGTTATATGAATGGAGAAATATACAAGTATTGTTTAGTTTATGTTTTTTCTAAGAATTTAAAATAGTACATTGAATTTTTATGGATGAGAAACATAATTTAATAACAAGGTTTTTTTACTAAGGGACGACCACCCTTAATATTTTCCTTATGTTAATATAAATTTTTTTGGATTATGAAATTTTTGATCTAAATATGTAAATTGGACAGTACTTCTTAACGTCAAAATAAATAAGGACATTTTGAAAAGTATTTTATGCTACCATTGATGAATTTTTTTTGATTTAATGAATAGACATGATATACATTGGAATATTGAAACAAGTATGTTTTCAATAATGATTTTATATAATTAATCTCATTACCAAGATTCAAGTGAATACTTGATAAAGTTATTCAAATGTTTGGTATGTGATAGATACGAGTTATTGTATGATATATGATGGATAAATATTAAGATTATTTAATGACCTTCCTTATAATGTTTTGGATTTTAATATTTTTTATGGCATATAAGATTAGTCACTTATGAAAAGTATAATTTAAACTTCAGAGGAAGTATTTATGTATTGAGTTTATATTAAAAACATTAGTTAAAAGTTTACATAGTGATTAACCATATTTCAAAGATATCCATAATATTTATTTTTGAAATTATATCCATGTATTTTTAGAAAAAGGACAACCAATATGTCAGATTATAACCCATCATGTATAGCATGGTCTTGAGTCTTGAACCCATGACTGTGGGGCGATAAGGGTTTCATTCCAACCATTGTGCTATACGATATCCTGGTTAATGAGTTTAATTTTTAGTTGAAGAATTTGATGAATAAATATTAATGATGAACCAATAATTTTACTTTTTTGGTTTAGAGATTAATGTGTTAATAATATTTATTTTGGAGAATATTTAGAGACAAATAGTTAGACTTATCATTATTTTATGTGCCTTAAGATCCATAAAAAGTGTATTTTAGAGCTTCAGATATCATAGTCAATTTCTATAAATATATTTATTGATATAATGGATAAACTAAAAATTTATTTAATAACAAAAAAATAATTAAATTTTTTTTATATAAATATATCAGTTAGGTACATTTCCTTATATTCTTGGTAAATAAAATTATTATCGAACATTAAGAAAATGATCAAATTTTTTTTCCTAATAACTATTTTTTTTTTGAATAGATAGACTTTTTATCATCATAGATTTATGAATATGAGGCCTTAAACATTCCATTAATCATTATCATTTTTATTGATTCCCTCAACCATTCTCTATAAATATTTACTCTTATCCTCAAAGTCCATATTTCCCCTTTCCACCATTGTTATCCCTTATCAATACTTAGTTGTGAGTTACATTGGGTAACTATAATTCTTCCAAAATTAAATTTTTAAAGGAATTATTATATTCCATTTTAAGGGGGGGGGGTATATATGAAATTTACATTCATGTTTTAATCCTTTAATAACCAAGACGAATTTCAAGGATGAAACTGTTTTTAAGGGGAGTAGAAGGCAACAACTGTAGTTTTTGTGAACTGTTTTCTGAATAAATTAATAGTATTTAATGTCGAAAATTTAATGATACACTATTTCAAACATTATTTATACTCTATACCATGTTTATATTTCACTACACACAACAACAACTTGTCTTGCGTTACACGCAACACTGAATTTCTATGAAATAACATTTTACATTTATAATTATTTAAACCATGTGGTAATAACATAGTTGTTAAAAATAGTAATACGAATATAACTAACTCATTTTAAATGTTATTTAAAATTGTTTTATGTAAATTAAACCTATTTATAATTAAATATGTAGTATTGGTAAAGTAATTATATGCTTGAAAATGGAAGTTTCTCAAATAAACAGATTTTATATCATTTTTGGACAAAAATACAAATACTTTTATAAACTATTTGGGGTTTAATTTTTTAAATTTAACAAAACATGTGAATTAAAAATTTAAAATTTATATTATGGTGATTTTTTGGTATTTTTTTTTGAGAAACCACATTTTTGGATAAATAGTACAAACACATAATTTTAATTCAATCCTATATTTCATCTAATTTATTTATATAGATAAATGATATTTTTAGTTTGTTTTAAAATAAAAATAGATCATTTATAAAATTATTAATCCAATTTAGTTCATTTTAATCATTTTTAGGTTGATTTTAGATATAAAATTTTAGAGAAATTTTGAACTTTTTCTTTCTAAAACCCAGCATTCTCACCACATCTGCGGGATTAGTATTAAACATAATTGTTGGATTATGTGAATTGAATTTTGAAGGAAAATACAAAAATGATTATAATAGTTATAATATTTATATTCTTATAATATAAACTAATTTGTTACAAAATATATTAGCGGAAGGGATTAAAATTAATTACAATGATTAAGGTAAAATTATGTTTAACAAGGGACGAAACCTTATAAATAAGCACCTAAATGACCTTTCCACTAGTATAACACCCATTAGATGGACATATTTATGCCAAAAACCTTCATTTGTTTATTTTTGTTACTTTATGATGAATTTCTTTAGGTTAAAATGTGGGTACAACTAAATTGATTTCAAAAAATGCCATCTGTGTCCCCTCCCACCCTTATAAAAGGCCACCACTTATCCCCCTTCTTCACACATATTAAGAAAGTTATGTTATGCAATGATATACCTAATTAACATACATAAATACATCTCTTACTCCTTGAATCCACATTTTTTTGAATAAAGGCAACCAAGGGAGACCTTTGTTGCATACAAACTTACTATTCTTCTGTAAGGAAACTACCGCCTCACGAAATGATGCTGTTCATTTTATCTTTACCACATCTCATGGTTGATAATTATGATGGAAAATATATTTTTTATGATATATATTAAATTTATTATGTATTTATACTTCATTATATATTATATAATGAATGCCTTCAGGCTTTTTATTTTGTGTAAATACAATAACATCATTTGTGTAAGTGTGGACTACCACCTCCGCAAAGTGATGTGATTCATTCACATGTTAAATGAAATGTATTAAGGATGAGTTTAGTTAATTAATATGAAATATATCACATTATAATTCTACTATTATGATACTATATATTTATATACATAAATGTGATTTACATTCTTTCAATCAATGAGATAATAAAAAAAGAAGCATCATTCATGCATATACACGACCTACTATCTCCATGAATGGTGTGTTTCCTTTAATATGTATATCTTTTAAATATTACTATAAATATTTATATAATGAATATATATGATATATACATCATTTTTTTGTTATCCCAATTATGTTAAATACCCAGAAAGGGGGGTGAATCCAGGTATAACAGATTAAAACAATTTCCCCTTTAGATATTGTTTCATTGTTAAAAACCACTCTTCTCTCTATTTCCCATATAAATGTATGAATAGAAATGAAATCATAAAAGAGATACAATGATTTTATATGATTCAACCTCACTGGGATATCTTGAAGGATCATATAATAGAAATGTGATGATGCTCCAAATCCAATAAGACTCACTACCAACGTACAAGGTTTGTGATAGATTGCTTCTATGCCTAGGCTCACTACCTATAAAATGTTTAGGTTTAGCTAAATGATTTCTCAAGGTATACTCCCTTACTCACATTTGATGGTTCACTACAAGGGGAATGGATCACCTTCTTCCTCTTCATTTTCTAACTATTATGGGAAGGATCCAGACATAGTTTACAGACATGTAGGTCCTTTCATTAATAATAATGAATTTATCCTCAAATATATGTCGATACATTGTTGAAATAATATTTTTACCCAGAAGATGAAAAAACATTTATACATACTTTTAACTAAGAGAATTTCTTTCATGAAATGTTACATTCCCTTGATGAACATTCTTTCACTCACCATGAACTATATTGCAGCATATGTGAACTGCCTTATACCATGTGGTACACTTGTTTCATGGGAAACTGTTTCTTTATGATCCACCTCTATTTTATGGCCGACTAATGCCTTTAAAACCATGAATGTTTCATGGTCCATCTTAGCTTCGTGGTTCCTTTACCTTTTCAGTATACTGAGATCCAAAAAATGCCATCCCCAAATAGTCTTCATAGACAATCTTTTTTAACGAATTTCCTTCACGCGAAAGCCCTATCTTTTGCGGAATCCTCTCTCACGAACAACGTTTTACATCAAAAAAATATTCCATCCATGACTATCTTCTCTAATGAAATTATATCTTCTTAATTATGTTATTAGGGTCATATATATGGGAAAATAAATCATCTAAAACCCATTAATCATAAATACCCAATACTATGATGTGGTACAACTTTCATCGCCAACTACCATGCAGTCCGTATAATTCCTTATTTCTTTTAGGAATATGATTTCATCTATAAAAAATCCCTTTATAGCTCCTAAAATCACTACCTCGTTTCTACAAATAATTATCCTTTCACAAATGATGAGCCTCCCATGAACTAATTTTGAAACACTGTTATTAGTGCACGTTTTTCGATTCGTATAGAACTGCTATAAGGAAACTCTTACTTTGCTGATTTTCCTTCACCATTGCATATATAACCTTTCTGGTTCATATAGAGAAGCTTCCATACTATTTGGTTCGTGAATACCATGCTTCATATTGGGGGAACTATGGTCCACCAACTATTTTTAAAAAAAATTTCATTTCCTTAAAAAAAATTCTGATTTTGAGGGCAAAAAATTAGGCATATCCTAGGAAAATTCACCACTTTAAAAATTTCATTAAAAAACACCAAAAATACTAAAATGTTGTCATATTGATTTTTAAATAATTAGAATCACCCTAAAAACACTAAAATAAAACCTTGAGGGATTTTTTCCTGACAATCTACCCATTGGGTTTGCTGACAACACATCACAATTTGAAACCATGTTAAAGTTTCTTCCATCATCAATCAAAATTGTCTTCTTAAGATTTCATTAGTGATCAAATATTTAATCAATATAAACTATAAGACCTCAAGAGTAATTCTAGATATGATAAACAATAGTATCATGTCTAGTTCGTCCGTGAATCACTTAATTCAAAAACCACTCCACTGTATTCATCATACAACTCATTTTTTTGTGATATATAACCCTTGATCGATCACCTTTAGCGTCGTATGACTTAGAAAAAATCCCTACAGTATTGATCCCCCTATCATATTCTCCTCGTATATTGATTAAAATATTTTCTTCCTTTTAGTTCCAAAATTTCTCCCCCTTTGTCAACGAACCTATATGTCACTTCGATCTGGTCTGCAATAGGGTAAACAACACAGATCAAAACATTATGGAAAAATAGACCATACACCAGGGATAGGTGGTCTCATATCCAAACATTTTCTGGTTTGGGGATTCAAATAAACAATAAGATCTAGTAGATGATCCTTAAATAGTTATTTGGGTATGGTCATTATCAAAATGTCTGTAGTTTGTAGTCTTGTAGGCACATAATCCAACTTCATAAGCCCTTGGTCCACATTCTATATGGTAAAATGATACTTGATTTCAATGTTATTTATACTTGAGTGATAGGATGGATGTTTTCTATGATTTATTCCACTTTAATTATTATAATATATTATGATCAAAGACTTTACTTCAACTATATTATCATAAAACTGATGTGTCATCGACAATAACTACAAGCATGCTTGATTAGCCACAATATATTCAACTTCTATGGTGCTCAATGAAACGAAATATTGTATCTTTCTTATCCAAAAAATACACAATCTCCCAAGATAGAATTCACTACAAAAAATTGTTTATTTATCATCAGCTGATTCGACCCAATCAACATCTTCATAGCCCAACATATCTTAATGATATTTTTCTTTGAATAGAAAACTAAAAATCCACCGCACCATTGATATACCGAAATATTATTTTCACTTCAATAAATTTGCTTTCTTTTGTATTTCTTTGATACCGTGGTGCTTGGTATGTGGAAAAAAATTATATTAGGTCTTTTCATTATAAGGTACAATAGTATACTAATAATTTTCTAATATTCAACGACATTAACTACATTACCTTCATCATCCAATGAAAATTTTATCCGGGTAGCCACCAGAGTCATTATCTCCTTGTAATTCTCCATTATAAATATTCTCAAAACCTATTTGGTATATTTAGATTCATAAATTAATGTGCCATTTTTCCATGTGTCACCTATAAACCAAGTGAAAATACCATTTCACCAATCACCTACATTTAGAATTTACTTATCATGAATTCCAAAAACTAAGTGAAGTGTTATTTATCTAATCCACCAAATATTATTTCAATGAAATATAACAACACCATCATAATTTGATTATTGTAATTGTTTAAATATAAATTTTAATCAACTCTACCACATTAAAAGTTGAGGCTCTTAAAAAAATATATTATTGAATACATATATTCTATTTCTTTCTTCAACCCATATAACACCTTTTTAAGAAAAAAAAATATGTTCTTAAATTCATGAATTAGAAAACCATATTTCTTCCAAATATAAACTTCTTCTTCCAAAACCAAATTAAAAAATGGTGACTTTAAATTCATATGAGAAACATTGAACTTTCTTTACACCGATATGTCCCTAAATAAATAAATTTTATCTAGCCTCACAATAGTTGAAAATGTTAAATCAACACCTACACCCCCAATTTAGTAGTACCCTTTTCACACTAATTGTTCTTTATTTCGAATCAATGTTCAATATTCATTAATATTTTTGTGAAAACCCCATTTGGAACTAATTAAATTCTTATTTATTCGTCTGAAAATAATCTCCCATACCTAATTCTTCTCAATTTGGTCACGATTATCATTCATAGCATAATCCCAGTTTTCCTCTTGATATGCTTCCTCAAAACATTAAGGCTCGACCTATGATCAGAACGATGCTTATTTTAGAGTCTTCATCCTCCTTGTCTACACCAGTACTATCAGATCACTGATTATGTTTTGTCTTTATATTTTTTAACTTCAGATCGACATTTTTACATATAATAATTTATTCTCATCCTTCTCATTATTTTAATCTTCTTCTAAATCATCCTCCAGAATTGGAACATCCCCTGATCTTCTTATCTCTTCATCACTATCCTCATGAGACTGGTCTTGTAATTTCATAATATTTTGATCCTTCTCAATTATAGGTACATAATTTCTGTCAACTATTTTTCCTAAACACTTATTAAAACGTCTTTATGCTTTTATTTTCTTTGAGTATCCAAGAAATATCCCATTATCACTCTAAGATTCAAAATTCATAGGTTTATCCTTATTGGGATTGCAACACTTAATTTAAAGACTCGAATATACATCGACATTGGATAATTTTCATACCATAAATCATATCAAAAATTAACTTATTTTGGAAATAGTAATACTTTATTTGATGTGTAGAATGATTTCACCACTGAGTCATTACAAAAAATCTATAGAGGGTATTTCTTAAATATCGTTGTTCTAGACATGTTTTTGATAGTAAGACATCTTCTCTCAATTAATACATCTTGTTGTTTAGTTACTACTACTAAAAATTGGTTCCTTATTCCATATTTTATTGGATAATCCACCATATTTCTATTTGTGAACTATGTTCTATTGTCTATTTGGATCTCTTAGATTTTTTGACACAACTTATTTTCAACTTCCCGTTGATATATTGGTATGTAACTGAACACCTCATACTTGTGAGTGATGAATAAAACCCATGTCATTATTCTCCAACCATAAATTATGTGAACATAATATCTCATACTATAAATAGGTCTTGGTGTAATATGTCTTCACAAATTAATATGAATGAACTCAAGTACACTTGTTGACCTATTCTCTTTTTCCTTATATGTATTACAAATAATCTTTCCTTTTTTACAAGTATCACACCAATGGGTACAATCATGTGATAAAATTTGAAATTTTTTATCAATATCACACATCACAATATATTCTAATGATGTTTGGATCAAATTACCAAGGAATTTATGCCATAACATGTTTTCTTCTTCCTTGAAAAAAAATCACATATCTTATTATCCACTTACAAGGTAGAGATTCACCATTATACACTTTCCTTAAAAATGAATACACCATATTTTTCCATAATGATAAATAATTTCATGGAAAAAATATGGTTTTTCTTGAGTCACACATTTGACTTGAGCTTAAGAGGTTTTGACTAAGACCATCAATAACCAAGACATCTACAAGTATCATATATTTTTAACCAAACAAGGATTTTCCTGAGAAAGTAATTCTTAGCCCATCATCATTAACAAATCATAAAATATAATCCCTTTAAAATCTAACTATTTTCACTAGTTTCTTATTTACAATCATATGATAGGTTCATACACTATCAATTATCAATAAAAATATGTGGTCTGATTTTTTAAAATAAATAACTACAACCACTTCATGTTTATCTCTTATGTTTCTGATCCATGTATTTGACTGATATTCTTGATTATTCTCAAAGAATAATGGACCAATTTCATCCTAAAATACTACAAATTGATTTTTTTCATCTAATTTTATTATAATTTGATTTGTTTCTTATGAACATATTCATTATTCTTGAACACATTATTCTGTATTGATGATGAGAAATATATTACCACGAGTCTGAATCCTCCACACCAGAAATAGTGATCATCGAATGAATTCCTGGAGAATTGATCTGCATACAGTTCTCTCTATTGATTTTATTCACTTTGATAAATATTTTATATGGAAATTTTTTTTATAAGTGTCCCATATTTCAACAATAATAAAATCTAAAGTATAGTCCATTCCTTCATGTTATTACTATACTACCATTTTTCCCTAAGGTTATATGAATGTTCTAGTTCTAAATCATACCCAAATTAATCTTTGACCACATAGAGGGATCATGTGGTATAGCTTCAATAATATTTATTTTCTTTTTTTGGTCAATCCCTATACAAGATTTATCATTCTGATCAATCATTTTCTTTTTCAAACTCTCCATTGTTTGTTTCACTGAAACTCTAAATTGAACATTTACTTTTTCTGTTACATTTGTATCCTTATTTTATGGAATAATTAATTTCTCATTACCATTAAGTTTCCTTATTATACTTAAAATTCACCTTATAGATCAACTCTACATTTAAATTTTTCATTTCCAATATTTGTCAAACTATCGATATTTCTTTTATATTATTCTATTTTTTTAATCAAAAATATTTTATATGTTCTCTAACATTGATGATTTATGCCTTTAAATTTCATCCTGTAATCCATAATTTTATTCTTTTTTTTTGTTGCATATAGAGTTTGAAATCAATAACTGACCTGTTTCCTTTCCTGATTTTGGGTCTCCAAACATTTATCTCTTCAATAAAATATTTTAATTAGATCTGAAGTTCAACTATTTTTTTGAATTCTCCTTCATCATTTTCCCTATATTTTATTTTTTGGTAATTTATGAAAACTACAACTATAGCATCTACTTCAGGATCCATGTTGTCCTCTAATTCTTCTACCTCATATTCTTCCAAACTGCCATCTTCTTTTGGAAGAAGAATCATCTTTTTGATGAAATTTATCTTGGTACTCATCCTACCTATCTCAATTATATAATTATTTTAATGGGTAATTTCATTATTGGATTCATTTTCATATTGAAATTTTTTAGAAACTATGGTGAAAGATGTCCATACTTTAAACATCAAAATCATGTATTTGGAAGTTTCCATTGGAACTTCCATCTTCTTCTATGCAGATTTGTGGAGAGAAATGACATTACGTCATCCACATAAAATTCCTCCAAACTATCATCAATAGTGAACTTGTTTGTGGTCTTGAATGCCACTTCTTTGGACTTCCCCTTTTCCACATCATCATTATCATCATTTCTCATTTTGTATGTGACAAGAGTACCATTCAAGCGATCTGTCATTGAATCCTTTGGATCATTATCTTCCAATACAAAAAACATTTGGATTAAAACAAGGTGGTATTTTTATCATGTTTTTATGAAAAATATAAATATCTATAATAATTTATCTCAGACCACACATGTCTTTGACAAAAAATTCACCGTGTCAAATAATGTATCAATAAATTCAATGGGGTGAATTCTCAGATCCTCATACATATTCTATAGAAAATGTTGTTTCAATTCCCTCACATTGGAGTTTCCCTAATTAATATTTTGAAAAATTTCCAACATATCATGTGATGAATTACATGACATCAAATTTGTATATAATTCATTAGATTGGGATCCCCGTAAAGCATTGATTCCTTTTGTATTAGCATCCAATTTTTTAATCTATGATTCTGATAAAACATAATTGCCCATACCAGAATAAATACCATGGATTGTAGATGTAAACACATCCATCCACAATGTTAAAAATAAGTGTTGCATTCGATTCTTCCGTAGTTGAAAATTGATTCTAGCAAAGATCAGAATACCTTTGTGATTAATAGCCTAAATTTCTTCAACTAAGAGAGAACCATTGATGTTCATCCCTTTATCTCTAATATCAATTGTTATCCCAATTAGGTGAAATACCCATAGAGGGAGGGGGTGAATCACGATATAAGATATTAAAACAACTCCCCCTTCATATCTTTTTTAGTTGTTAAACAATACGCTCTTTAATTTCTTTTTCATGGAAATGTATGAATAAAAATTAAATCATGTATGAGACATAGCGATGTGACTTTTTTCACCTTTACTGGGCTACCACCAAGGAGCATACAATGGAAATGTTTCGATTTACCATATCCACTAAGTATCACTTACAAAATACAATGTTCAGTCTATATCAATTCTATGCCCAGGATCAATACCTTTACAATGTTTTGGGTCATCACACTATTTTCCCAAGGGTAACTCCCTAGAATTTATTCGATGGATCATTGTCAGTGGAATCGATCACCTTATTCCACTTGCTTTTATCACTACTCTAAAACGGATCCACACACAGTTTATTGACATGTAGTTCCATTAAATAATATTAATGAATGCATCATTAACATTATCTAGATTCTCTGTTGATGTCCCGTTTTCACGCAATAGTTGAAATACAATTTTTTGTGTACTATTAACTTATGGAAATTGATTTCAAGAAATATTTTGGTCTGTTCACGAACTTCCATGAACTCACCTTGAAATTTATTATATCCTTCCCAAATTCCCTTGTACTACTTGGCATGAGTGTTTTAAACAAAAAAATTATTTGTGATCTCCCTCTACTTAGTGGTCATATGATGCCTTGTGAACCAAAAAATATTTTCGGTCTACCTTGGATTCACAGTAACTTTTCTTTTGAGAGATATCAATATACCAAAAACCCCTTCCACCCACCGTCTCTTTAGATTATCCCCTTTACAGAATTTCCTCCTCATGAAACTCTTCACCTTCATGGAATCGTTCCTTGTGAACTAATTCTGACTTCCCTCATATCTTCTAGAAGTGATGATCTTATATTATGAAATTATCTCTACATAATGATGTGATTATAGTATATTAAATTGGAAAATAAAAGCTGGAAACTATGCTAATCACAAATACCCCAAATTCTGATGTGGTACAACCTTTAACACAAAATGACATGTGTTCAACAGAGTGCCTTAATCATTTTTTCCACTGAGGTCATCTACAAAAAAACCATATACATCTCCATAAATCCCCACCTCAATTCAAAAAACAACGAGCCTTCTGCAAATGATGAGCCTCTATAGAATTGGTTTCACTATGCTATTTTCATAGCACACTTCGTGGTCCACATAGCACTGCTATGTAGAAACTCTTCCTTTGTAAATTTTCCTTTATCGTTCCATGTTCCCCCTTTGCGGTTTTCATAGTGTAGCTGCGATGCTGTGAGGTCTATAAAATCCAATAATCACAATCAATGAACTTTGGTATAGAAACTAATTATTGGAAAAACTTATTTTTCTATAAAACAATCTCCATATTTTTATGCCCAAAAATTTGGCATACATTGTGAAACTGATCCACTTTGAACATCTCTTTCGGCAAAACAAAACATACTGAAACACAATCATCATTCTTTTTCAACAATAATTATAACCCCAAAAACACCAAAATAGAACCTTGAGTGATTTTTCCCAATATTTTTTAAATTTATAGAATATGTTAATATTGATATAAGTTAGGGGATCAATAATAAGAAGTAAAAAAATGTATAATAAAAAAATTAGTTATTACCCGAAACATTACTTTAACATGGAATTATTAATAAAAGGGATATGTAAATTCATAAGTGAATTATATATGGTATTATGTATAATAATATGGTTCGATGGTAGATGTATAATAATCTTATATTTATTATACAGCTCAATTTAATGTGTACATATAATATCAATACATAAGGTAAAGGAGACTCATCGTACTTTTTAATTCCATGAGATACATGCCATATTCACCACTCACTTATTTTTTGTGGTGTATATACTAACATACGACATCTTATTTCATTAATTTAATTTATTTAATGATGTTAAAATTGTTAATTTTTTCAATTCTTTCATAGGGATCATGATTCAAATGTAACCCATCTAGTAAGGGTTTTATCATCTCACTTTTATTTTTCATGAGACACAATCCATGTTCACCACCTATTTCTTATATTTGGTGTGATTAATTACCAAGGATGTATTCTATTATTTTTATACTTTAATTTTTTGGTATTTACATATCCTTTTGATATTATTTCATTAATATGGTTTATATTTCAAATGTTACCAAATCGGTAAGTAATTTTGCCTCAATTTTCCTTCTTTGAGATACAAACCATGTTATGTAGCTGTATTATTTTATAATGGTTATATAATGAAATTTATCAGTTTGTTTTAGGGTCCTAATTCATTTCATGATTTTTTAAGATTAAATTAAGTTTAATTTCATTCATGGGGTGTATAATTTGAAGTTACCACTTGGTAAGTGTTTATTTAAACAATCCCACTTTTTATGAAGTTTTTTATGGTTATTCTACCATTAATGAAATCATATGATCCAACTCTAAATAACTTGCATAAAATGATTTATTATATGATTATTAATAATACATACATGTATTGGTGAAATCTTTCCACTCTTTGTTACATGATATGATTATGAAACTATGTTTATTAAAGTCTAACGTTACCACTATCTTCTGTCAGAAATATCGGTTCGTCCAAAACCACATTTTCTAAAAATGTTTTCAGGATTTATTTATATGTTTTCAAATTATTTTAAATTAATTGGACTTATAAAAGTTTTCAAATTTTTTTTATAATTTTTTAATAGAAACTTTTCTTCAAAACTTCATATGGATTTATTTAGAAGCTTTTAAATAAAATGGTTTAAAAATATTTTCAAAATTAAATTATAAGTTTACAATGTGTTGTCAATGAAATAGTTTTCATAGACTTTTCAAGATTAATTTATATGTTTTCAAATAAAAAGGTTTTAATTTTTTTTGAATATGTATATATAATTTTTCAACAAAATTTAAAAATAAAAATGTTTTGATAAGGCTTTAAGATTTAAAAAGTGTCATTAATATAGTAAAAGATATATTCCTCTAGAAAAGTTTTAAATACAATTGTAAATATTTCATTATGAGAAAATAATTTTGAAATGTTTGTATACAATGGATTTTAACTGAATGTGAATCATCATTAACTAATTATTTATGTGATCTTCCAAAATCCTTCCCCATATAATTTTTTATACTTTGATATGATCAAAGAATACTATTAATATTATTTCATAAATGGTTTATGTTCTGAGGGAATTGTTTTTATGAAACCAATTCTCTTCCATGGGTTATATTCTTCGGAAACCTGGTTCTTTTCCTGGGTAATGCTTTGATGAAATGATTATGATACATAAATATTTACCATATATAATGTTATGATGAAATTTTTATGATACCCATTTCATTGCATGGGTTATGATATGATGTTTATGAAACCCATATTTTTTTATATGTGATATGATATAATTCATGTTTTATCATCTTTTAGCACATGTATGTATGATTTTATTATGTGATGGGTCAGACCTATATCTCCCTCTATTACATTGGGTAATGGTTTATTTCTCCTGATATAATGATGGGAATATAGTTAATGGGATTGATCCTCTTTGGGATGATGGGGAAACCTGATCCATTATGAGATGTTGGGGAAACCAGATCCATTACAAGGAAATGACTATGAAAAGGGATGGTGGTGTGTCCTGACAAGTAGGTGTAGTCACTATAAAGATGGAAGATGAGGAAACACGATCCACTATGGGAAGGTAGGGGAACCCAATCGACTATGGGAAGATGGGGAAACCCCATACATTATAAGAAAATGACTGCAACTAGGGATGGTGGTGTGTCCTACCTAGTAGGTGTAGTCCCCATGAAGTATACTAATATGTTTTATCAATGAATCTTGAATTATAGGTAATGATATTACATGTTTATGTGTATGCCAAAATTTTATGACTTATTCTTATATTATGATTTCATGGTTTATAATCTTGTTTCCCTTTTGATTCATGTCTTATAAACTAATAATATTTATGTCCTGATTTATGTTTTTGATCTTTGATATGCAGGATATGATCATCGAATGTCATGATCACATTATCATACTATTATTATCATTTTTATGATTATATATATATATATATATTACCCTTATTGAACATATGATCTCACCCATTTTTTATGGTTTATTCCACATGATATTATAATATGTATTAAGTATGATATTTATTATAAGGGTGTTAGTCATGAAAACCTAGTAGAAGATAATGTAGCTCAATTATGTTATAGTGTCTATATTTGAATTTTTAAAAGGCACTAGACTAATAAAGTATTTAGTCATCTATTTCTATAATGTTTTAATGATAAATGATTTCAATTTCTTTAAAATAATCTTACAATGTGGCTTATAATTAAAGACACTGATGTATGGATGATGATTTCATATTTGATGGGAGAAAAAAAGAATTAAAATTGTTTATAAATGAAGAAAAAAATATAATATATATATATATATCATAAATATTTAGTTAATTCACTTTTTGTACCAACCAGGTTAGGTGATGACGGAAAAGAATCATGTTTCTTCATGGAGGCGGTAGTGCATATGTGTGAAGGATTCAAAATTTTGATTTTCTTAAAGGAAAATTGAATTGTTATTAATGATTGAAACAAAATTATAATAACATGATGATATAATAATGATACTTATAATATAAATTTTTATATGGTTTAATGTAATTTAAGGTATAATAAGTGAATATTAAGATATAGAAATGAGAAAAGAGCACCTAGAAATTTACATGCCACTTCTTTGACTATCACATTTTCAAAGGTGGTTCAACCTTTGAGGGATTATATTTTGAGAATAAAATTTCCTATTAATGGTATATATGAGTATTTATGATTTTTTTAAGTAGATTTTGGGATAAAATATGTGGGTTTTGTTGTCAGGGTAGGTGAGGAGATGAGTGAATTTTTTTACGTGAAAAGGGATTCCATTTTTGTAAAAATGAAATAATATTCAATAATTTTAAGTAAAACTCAATGAATGTATCACCAATATTGGGAAATAATTATTATAGGATGGTATAAGTTTTCTCAATTCCTCAACCACCCATTACCACACATGTTCTAAAAATTTTTGGGGACCTGTACTCTTTGTTAAAAATTTTCCCCCTTATTATTTTCACATAGGTAAGTTCTTTTTTACCAATTTAACTTATAATTATGATTCAAAAAATATTTCATATTATGTAATTTTTATAAAATATTTTAATCATTTTAATCCATTTTAGTATTTTAATTTTAAAATACTAAATTTATAATGTATTAAAATCTTATTTTTGATAAATATAACTAACGTTCTAAAATTCCAAATATGGTATGATAAATTATAAAAAAACTCTTTAAAATTATTAATTTCTATGTATAGAACTTAGTTTTTATTTGAAAAAGGCTTCCTTAATTTCTTATTTTTACATATATACCAATAGCTCCATTAAAATCATGTTATTTGTAAAAACATTATTCTTCACTATTCACATAAAAATAATTTTATAAGAAATATCCAAAACATTAATATTATTTTATAATTTATATTTTAATTTCAAAAATGAATTTAATTTTATTAAAATTATTATTTTATAATATATGAATTTAACTTTAAAATATTTTTTTTAAATATTTTGAAAAAAACTCTTTTTTAGGAAAGGATTTTTTGGTATATTAGTTATTCCTAGAAAATTAGCACTAATGATAAATATATCAAACATGAAAAATATCCATTTTCTAAAAAAATTAATCAAAAAGAATATTTTAATTACTAATTAGTTTTTATTGTTTAAATGATATTAAACATGATCTTTATTCCATAAGTCTGTTAAACATTTTTAAGATGCTTACTCAACAACTAGCATACCTTGGTCAGTATCTATTTTAATAAAAAGAGTTGTAGGCTATTAGGGTTAGGTGTTTCATTCCAATTTTTTTTTACCAAACATAGTATTTATTTAATGAGGAATATTTTACAAAATCTTTGGTTGTTACATTGTATCCACTTAAATACAATTTCATCATTGAAGTTTTAGTACATAGAAGAAAACAAGCGGGAATACTTTTTTGTAATCACATCCTCAGGTTCCCATATATCCTCCACAAAAATAGGATACCACCATTGAAATTTGACTAAATGAATGGTGTTGTTTTGTAACACCTTATATCTATGATTTATCATCTCCATTATTTTTTCCTCTTCTTAGATATCATACTCCAAATGCATGGCTTTGGAGCACAATATATATAAAGGGCCTAGTATGTACTTTTTAAAAATAAATATATGGATCACAAAATTTATTAGAGGGAGGTATGGAGGGAGTAATAATTGATAGGCTATATCCCTCACAATATTAAGAAACTTGAAGGGTCTGATATACCCAGGGATTAAATTTCATTTCTCTCTAAATTTCATAATATGCTTCTAAAAAGATATAGAGAAGAAAAACATGTCACTATCAATCAACTCTAGATCTCGTCGATGATTATATTTATAACCCTTATAATAAAATTTCTACAGTTTCATGTGATGCTTAATTTTTTTAACCATCTTCTTAATTTCTTAGTGAAGGCCATTCCCTATCGACTACGTTTCTCAATCTTTAACCAAACATGTTGGAGTCTAGCATCTCTTCCCATATAGAACCTCATATGATGCCATTTAAATTCTATAATGGAAAATGATTTTATATGAGAACTCTATCGGGGGTGCTAATCCCAAAGACCTTGAAAATAAGTCAAAGAAGATGTAAATATATTATTTATAGTTTGAATGTACATTTTATACTGACCATCCATCTAAGAATGATAAGCGAAACCGAAACTCTTCTTTATCTCCAATGCTTTCCAAAAGACATCTCCATAAATGTAATGTTAAAATTAATATCATTATTATATGAAATGGATAATGTTACCATATATATCCTTAACACTTCTATTATGTATATATATTCATGATTTTCAATATTGATATATTATTTGAAGAAAATAAAATGTTCTGACTTAGTAAAGAGACTGACTACAAAACAGATTTCATTATAACCATCATATTAATTAAGGAGTTATATGATGAAATTTTGGGATGTGTTTTACCATTCCTAAACAAGTATGGATAATGGATTAAAATTAACCTTTTAATTTTTTCATCAATATTTAAGATTCTAGATTACCAAGCATCAAGATACGTATTTTTCAATTTATCTATTTTTTAAATTATATTAGAGTCATGGTTTTAGGTCTCTAAACATATTCATACATCATAAGTTAATAGAGAAGATTGAGATATTTTCATCATAAAAAAGTTAAATATTTAGTTTGGGATTCCATTGAAAACATATCTGAGTTCCAAACCTTATCACTACATATTTATCAAATCTGGACTCTAGAATATTCACTAGATTTTTTGTAGCTCAACTATATCATTCTTAGATTATTTGAATTCTTTTTAATTGAAGGTTGAGTAATCACTTTTTCAGGATATAAATTATTAAATTACCTTATTAATTATAGATTCATTGATTGAAAATACATGAATATTGTTCCTCTTTCAACCAACATCGTAGATAAGGTATCTTAATCATTCCTGCTCAAAATATATGCCACATTTTTTTTCATCCCTAGGTTGTACTATATTGATAAATCATAGAATTTAATCAGTTCAAACCATATATATTTGTTAATGTCTACATAAATCTATGTGAATATATATATTTCAATCACTTTTGGTTCTTTTGAATATAACACTTCTCACCATAAAGATAATACCAAATTTTTTATACAAATATTATTTTCATGAACATCAAATTATGTGTCAAGTAAATTTTTATGAGTTTTTAATTTTCATGAGCCATATGAAATTACCTATTCATTTTTCATGATGATTCATTCCATCCCATTATTCAAGGAATAACTATATATTATAATCCATTAAACAATAAATGGAAATTTTTGAACAATTGTTGTTAAAAATATCTTCTTTAGTTAATTAAAACATTCTTCTCATTCCTAAATCCAAAGGAACAACACTTCCTTCCATTATAACATGGTTATGTGATTAAATATCAATCTAAAATACCTTACAAATCATTGATAGTATCCATATAACTCAAGAAAACTATGTACCTTAGTTACTATGGTTGGTATGTGACATTGTTCAATAACTTTTATCCTTGATTGATCTATATATTTTCCCTCATTAGTGACTTCATGACCCATGCATGATACTTTCTAAATCAATAATTTACAATTGATAAATTTTTAAAATGTTTTTTCTTTTATCAAGGTCTTTAGAATAATCTATAAGTAATCTTCACAGTATTTCTTTATATTTGAGTATATAATAATACCATTTCTAAATACTACAAATATTGATCAATGAATACTCATAATTCCCTATTAATTATAACAGTGAATATGATATGAGTATTTTTCAATGAAAATGACATCATTATATATTTATAGTGTCTATATCTCCTCTAAAAAGTTGTTTTGGAAATATCCTCTCATATGAACAACAATTGATGAAATCCAGACCAATGTTTTATCATTTATAAGTAATGCACTCCTCTATGCTGATCCAATGGGTCATGAAAAAAGGGTAGAGGATATTTATTCCAAATTCTAACCTTCTGAAGAACAATATTGTCAATAAAAAGATGCATTTATCCATATTTCTTCTTAAAAAATAGGATATGTGATCCCCATGGTGAGGTATTGGGGTCAATAAAATATTTTTCTAAATTATCTTTTATCTACTTCTATGAGTACTATAATTGAATATTGTCTATCCTATATAGTATCTTTGAGTTAGACATAGATTTAGTTAAATGTTCTATAGAAAACTCAACCTAATTATCTGATAGAATATTAGGTACATCATCCAAGAATACATCGGTATATTACCTCACAATACACATGTCATCAATATTGACTTACTATTTGACCAATTGAGATAGAAAGCCCTCATTTTTTGGGTAATATAACCCATATTATGGAATTTGAGTCCAAAGTAAGATCATCCTTATATTGATACTTTAGAATAGAATTACTAGCTATAAAAATGAGATCACATTATCTTAACAATTGATATGGGATCTATATAGGGATAACCAATCCATAGCCAATATTAATTAAAATTAAACCAGTGGAAGAATAATTAAATTTACACCAATTATCCTCCAACAAATGTTAATCAGAGAAGATTTATATATGTTAGACATGACCACTATACCACTGGGTGATTTCACATATTTTTCAATTTACATTTCATGATTTATTTATTACATAATCATATAAAACTTTTTTGACATTAAATAATGTGATAAACCATAATCAAATAAGGTATTTATGGATCTAGAATAAATTTTAAGTGTACTTCACCTAAAATTTTAATTGTGATATACATTGATGTTAGCAATAAATAATTCCATTCCTTATCCCCTTGGGTTGGATGACTATATATCCCTATTTTACTCATTTTATTGAGGGTTAGAGTGTTGATTCACATAGTGTGTAAACTCATTGAAATTTAAGCATTGAAGTGTAGGAAAATCATTATCTAAGACCCTCTTAGTTTTTGTTATTTTAACTTTCCCCTTAGCCTTACTTAAATAGTTGTGGGATTTGTGGTCTACTTTAAAAAACATAAAGTATTTCCCAAATCCTTTAAGAAATTTTTCCTTGATTTCCTCCCCTGATTTTCATAAGAAGGGGTTGAAATTACTTCACCCCATGTGACATACCATCAGAGTTCATATGGCATTTTTCCTTATTTTTTCAGTCTCTAAGGTATAGAGATACCCTATATTCTATTTATACCTCTATATGACATAAATTTATTTTTAGTTGCTTCCAAATTATCTTAATGGATAATACCTTTAAAATATTAAGGTTTCATCCACTAAAGAAATGATCAATTTTACTTTCTCGATCGAAGATAAAAAAAATCAATATTTATAAGAAATATAACGTTTTATTTTTATGTTAAAATGGATCCATCCTCATTTTTATTCAACTCCAAACATTACCTCTCTATCATCATGTGAAGATTCCAAGGAACATATGTGGGAAAACACTTTTTTATATTTTTCTATTCCAATGAATTTACATTCTATTTTTTCATTATATTTATAATGACAGTCCATAATTTTCTAGATTCAGCTTCTAAATTTTTTAAATCCTAAACATTATTATCATTTTATAATCACTTTAGAATGTACAATTTATTTGGTATCTCATTCATCCATTTTGAAGAAATAAGTGGATTTGAAGAGACACTAAAATATGGTGGATATTATTGAATGAAATATTCAATAAATAGTTACTCCTTCTTGGTGTGTCAATAATGTCAACATGTTTTGTGTTTTTATTCATAGATTGTGATATTTTATTGATAATTTTTATAATTTCCTTAACTACTATCTCATTTGATTGTGTTTTACATTAGGTAAACCCTCACATTTCCCCTCACTCCCGATGTTAACCAATTTCCTTATATATCCAACCATTACTAAAACAAAAATGTTTTTACTTGTGTGAAAAACAATTAATATCATATGGAAATAATAACATAAATGGAATAAACTGTAAAACAAGTTAAAATTTAACACAATCATGTTAATATATAATTATTTTTGTTCAACCTATATCATTCTTGGTTAAACATTAGGTTGTGCTTTATAATACATCATAACGCAATCTATAAAAACTAGCTAGGAAAAAAATCCATCACGATGGTTTGTTAATATCATAGGATAAAACAAAACATATCCTCCTTGAGTGAAAAACTCTTTGTCTAGTAAGATTTCCTTTTCATGCACCAAGTGATGATTGAGTTAATTCCCAATCTACCCTTTTTGGGGTTATTACCCCTTGGAACGTATTTTTTAGAGAATGTATCCACCTGTAGTATCCATAAATTGATGTAATTTCTTCTGTAACTACAAAACCATTACTTTAACCAACCCTTAAGATGTTATAATATAGTTATATTTGTCCCTTAGACGTGTTAATATGTTATTCATTATTGTACTACAAGATAATCTCCAAAAATTACTAATCGTTTTGTATAATATCATGTATGGAAACCCAAGATAGTTATTAATTTATTTCATAAATTTTTTATAATTTAAAATTATAAATTTTATAAATAATAACATCCTATGAACCGATATGTTTAACTTATTTAGGTACTAGCTGCATAAAAATATTATTATAAAAAACCAATAATCATTTCTCATTAAATTGACTATACTATACCATATTCTCGAAATCTCATTTGTTTAACTCATTCTCAAAACCTAGGGAATAAAAACATGAGAAATTGGTGAGGTCAAACACATAGTAAGGGATGAATAATCATGTCACTAAATATGTGTTCCTATGTTAATTGAAATACATGAGCATACGTGAAATATCATAACATCATGAGTGACAATCAAAATACATAAGTAATATTAAAAGTAAATATCATAAGAAATTAAAGCCAAAAATGATCAACGTGGAATGACAATATCTGTAACCTACATTATTATCATTTAACAAAAACCTTGATTCTTGAGAGTGTAAGATCATAATGATTAACATCCTTTAACCACTAAAACATATTAGTACAAGGAATAATTAGTTACATGATACATTCCATCAATTACCATGCTTATGTGAAAGTTAAAAATACTCATGAATATATATATCATGATATACTACCTTTTAATAAATGAATTATAGAAAAATATAGGACTCCACATGTCATTAATAAATTATTATGTGTTTACCATAGAAATAAATCACTTTTGAAATCATAAAGAACCCATGAAAATAAAATGGATTTCATGAAAAATTAAAATGGAAATCATTCATTTTTTATAAAAAATACACGGAAATAAAATGGGATTCATAAAACATTCAAATGGTATAAAATAACATCTTGAAATTAATCAACTAATACTAAAAACTAGGTCACCCAAAACCATCACATAATAAAATAAAAATATAGTGTGAATAACGATACAAAAATGCAATGAAGATAAAATTTTTTAAGATAACAAAAACAAATTCATAAAAATATATTTTATGAAAATATTTTTTAATCATTAGTATAAAAGTCAAAATTTGGAGTCCATTTTAAAAAAAATATGTTTTGTTTTAGAAAAATTGAAAAGAAAACCTTTAATGGAAATGGATTTTTATCAAAAACTATATTTTGATAGAAATAAATTTATAACATAATTCAATATAGAAATTCTAGGAAGAAAAATTCAATAAGAAATTGTATTGCTCAAAGAAATGAGTTTAAGCTACTAAGTCCCTTAAAGATTCCCTTCATTCCAAAAAAAGTTGTATAAACATCTATATTATAAATATAAACATATTAATTATCCATTTCATAATTTTATGCATGTAAAATTCCATTTATAATACTCATAAATAATAATTTGATTCATGTATTATATTATTATAATATTTTTTCAATATTATGTTTTATTAATCTGAACTGTTTTGAACTAGGTTTGTAAAACAAGTACTTATATTCAATCTTCTACAAAAGTTAATCATTTAAAGACCATTAATGTTTTTGTGATTTATGTTTTATAAAAACCTATAATGTAATAATTCTATTATATGGGTGTTTTTTCATCTCATTCCATGAAGATAAAAATGGTGATAATCTAGTTTCTGGTTATTCACCTTTCTAGATGGATTCCTTTAAAATGATCATAATTTTTTTTATTTATAAAGAACCATATCTATGATATATGTTAATTATATATATATATATATTATATATAATTCTGAAATATGAACTAAAACCATCTATGAAGGTGATAGTGAAAAACAAAATACTATGTTCCATGGAGTCAGAAGTTTGCCGGTATGCATGGATGATGATTTCATTTTTTGAAGAACAAGAAAGAAGTAAATATTTAAATAATTTCAAGAATTTAAAAGGATACATATATCATGAATATTTATTTAATTCCAATTTTATTCTATCATGGTTCGGTAGTGAGGAAAATGGAACATGTTTCTTCCTATGGTAGTAGCTGACACACACACACACACACACGATTCACATTTTCATTTTTCCCAAAGGGAAAATACAATGGTGATTAATTCTTATAACATAATTATAATAACATTATTGTATAATAGTGGTACTAATTTTATAATTTTAAATAGTGTAATGGAATTTTAGTAAGAATAAGTGAACAAAATGAAATAGAAAATTCATAGGATGTGTTATAAATTTATTTCAAACTTCTCAGATTATCTCATTTGTAAAGGTGATTAATACTTTCAGATATGGTATTTTGAGAATAAAAAAATACACTTCAATGAGTACAAGAATGTTTAGGAGTGTTTTTATCATATTATTTTGAAATAATTGATTTTTGGTTTAAGGGGAACTGAGGAGAAGAGTTCTCATTTTATAATTGAAAAGTGATGAAATTTTTTAAATACCAAAAATTTAAAATTAATGGTTAGTCAATATCATGAATAGTATCTCCCAAATTAGAAAATAATAGAGATGGAAGTTGTGATTTCTATAAAGGAATCAACAAAAAATTACCACCATGTTTTTAACATTCTTGTTATCTTTCCCTAGTGGTTAAACGCATTTGACCCATTTTGTTTTTTTAGTAAGGTATCTTTATTTTTCTGATGAAATTTAACTTTTATGATAGAAAATAAAAGCAAAATATTAAATAATTTTTACCTACTATTTGATAATTTTAAATAAATTTTAATATATTAAAATTATAAAAGTAATGAAAATTATTTTTAAATTATAAAATGTGAACTATATTAATATTTTTCTAAAAAAAATAATTATAGTTCTAAAATGTCAAATATGAGCAATTAGATTAATTTTATTTAAACTTATAATTTCATTTATAAAAAAAATTATAAAAAGGTTTCATGAATTTAAAATTCATACATATATACTAATAATATTATATAATTCATGTTATTCGTAAAAATGATATTTTCAATATTCACCAAAAGTCGATGTTTTTAGAAAAAAAATTAATATTAAATTAATGATTTTTTGATATGTTAATTTTTTTTATTTTTTAAATTGAGTTTATCAAATTTATAAATACAACGTTAAAATAATATTTTAGAATTTTTTTGAAAAACTATTTTTTAGGAAATCATATTTTTCTATATTTATTATTCTTCCGAAAAAGGTCTAATCACAAAAAAATTAATTATTTATGTTATTTAATAAATTTTAATCATTAAAAATTATATATTTTCTTCTTAACCTTACTTTTTGAAATATTATATAAGTAACCTTTAATACATAAATTGGTTATAATATTTTGTACCCACTTATTCAAATACTATCATACCATGGTTAATGTTTATTTTAATAAAAAGAGTTGTAGTTCGTTAGAATTTTTTATTTTGTGTAGAGGAATTATATGAAACAATGTATTTATTTAAGGAATTACATTTTACTAATACCAAGGTTACAAAATATACCAACTATAGCTACCCAAGATAAATATATCTTTTTTTACACCATTACAAAATGTTAACCATTATATATCACAAAATTATGACATAACTCAGTGAACCTTTTGGTTTAGTTTCTTTCAGGAATATTTACATAGAAAACTTGTTTTATATTTTTTTTGAAACATCTACATAATAAAAATCTTCTATACCCCATTCTAAAATTCTCATGAGTTATACTTATCTTCATAGCATAGGAAAGGGAAACATAAGAAGGGGCTGTGCTCAAATGCTTATTTAGGGAAAAATTATCACTATTCCATCAAAGGTTAAATAATAAGAATAATATAAAACATGATTAATGATATTTTTCTTTTAAAAATAGAATGGTAATAAAAATAATTATATATAAACCAAGATAGAATGGTAGTTCATCTCAAAATAAAAAAAATGTACACTGATATTATAGTGTAGGATATGCATGAATACATGCAATAAAGAATTAATATCATAAGAAATTGAAATCATAATTATGTGTAATTAAAAAAATAAAGAAATCATATACATTAATAAAGTTTCACTCCAAAGGCCATCATCACGTTGTGGAAAAATTACAATAGTGGATTGGGTTTACTCCTCATTCACATAAACAAAGCGGACAATGTACCATAATGGACTAGGTTCACTTTTTATTCCCATAAACATAGTTGGAAAAGTACCAGACCAGATTTGGTTCACTCCATAATACAATCAATAAAATCTCATGAGACATAAATATTGACTCAATGAAATATAGGGATATATAATTTTTGTCCCACCCATCACATAACAATGAATTTAAGCTAACTGCTCATGCACCATATATGATATATCATGAGATGAAAACAATACCCAATGCATTTAATGGGTATATAATTATGATACTATCCATTAAATTAATAGAATCATAATATATACATTTATATGTGTACCAAATGTGGTAAAGAATCAATACAAAAATTATAAACATTATAAAAACCATGAGAAAGAACTGAGTTTCATAATATTGTCTAAATGCATAATTGAAGGATATATCATAAGGATTCCCAATAGAATAAATAATTAAATAATTTTGTATGTTCCCAATTTATTAAAGAATAAAATTTATTAAATATTGTGTTTTAATTTAGAAAAATTCACGAGAAAGATCAAGAATAAGTATTTATAAAAACTGAACCTCATAGGTGGTGATTTTTGAAATGAACATATTATATTTTATGGAACAAAATATATGATTACTACACATTAGATAATTATTTATCTAGGTTGTATTTATATAAAATAATGAGGGTTTTGAAAATATATGGGTGGGTATAAAATATTTATGGATGTTACACCTGTTATGAGAAAAGAATTCAGAATGTCTCCTTAATTCAGATTTACTTAAAACTGGTAATTTTAAAGGGGACTTAAAATATGCATTAACTCCAAAAAATAAAGATATAGTAAAATCAGAATAAAATTATGGAAGATATGTAAAATAAAATAAAATATATATATTAGAATAACATATATAAAAATGGAGATAAATAAAGATAATGCATAATCCAAATATAACGAGGGTGGTTTTTGAAAATTAGTTTTTATGTTTTAAAACACCTTTGTTGAAATTACACATTATAAAAAGGATAATTAAAAATTATTTTGAAAATATGATAATGTAAATATTATATTATCCTGATATAAAAAATCATTATGTTTCCAATTATAATTTTTAACATTGGCGTGAATGGAAATTAGTGAGAGGGGGCCTTTATTTAGGAGGATGAGAATTATTCTTAACAAAATTGAATTTTATTGAAGGAATAGAAATCATAAATAAAAAAGATTTAATTAAATATTGTGCCACGATTATAGGAATATTATATATCATATTAAATTGAATATTAATCTCATGGATAATCATTATAACTCAAAAAAAGCGGACTATGTTATGAAAATTCCTTATATTTTAGGAATGATATCAATCATAACCTAAAAAGAGAAATAAAATGAATTGAGGTAATGTTTCCAAGTTTAAAAATAAATTTTGATATTAAATTTATATTGGGAATTAGTTAAACAATATAAATTAAAATTGGTTTATAATACCTAAGTATGCCGCAATTAAAGGTGATTAAGTCAAAACCCTTACCTTTTATCTTGATTTCCTGGAACATGACCTAAACATCTATCTAAAAAACATAAATAAATTATTTTTTTATTCTCTAACATTATTAATAGATAATAAAATTTACAATATTCAATTATAATTAGTATTTATGCATTCTTTAATTAGTTATACTATATTTTAAATATTGGCTATGAGTAATCTTGATCATTTTAAAGGAGTTTCGTGACAACATTGTAGGAATTCATTATTACAAAATATTTAATCATTATTAGATCAAGTATGGTAGAATAATTTATTATTTATAATTATTTATAAATATATATTTTCATTTAATAGGATTTTTTTTATGATCCTTGAGGATGAACTTGGTGACAAGCATATTACGGTAATTTTTAACAAAGGAGATATGATATCTTAGTGAATGATTTTTTTAGTATTACCCCTACATAACATAAATAAAATTTTTACTTTCCTATTTATATAATGTATTATTATTAATTAATTTCTCATAGTAATCCATTATATTATTTTATTATGTTGTTCAAGTAGGTGGTTAGAGTGACCCAAACATAGATATACTATAATTAATGGATGAATATGATTGTAAAAGTGGTTAATTTTGGAATAATACCATTATTGTAGAATAATAATGATAATATTTTGATAATTTAAATGATTTAAACTATATATTAGTAAATTTCAATATATAATAATAAAATAATTTTAAAAATAAGATACATTACTTTGTAGAGGTCGTAGTCTGCACTACACACGATTAACGTTTTCATTTCTCAAAGAATGAGACGGAAATGTGGATTATAAATTGACTCTTAATAATAAAAGATAAATTAAATCTGTAATATTAAATATTTAATTTCAACATTATAATCCATGAATAATGGTGACAGTGAAAAATAGAATTCATTTCTTTATGGAGCTGATAGTCCGCAGAACACACAAAAGACAGTTTCATTTTTCATATTAGAAAATTTGAATGGAGGTTAATATTTATTCACATAAGATAATAAGATATTGAATAAAAAACTTATCCCATTATATATAAATTATTAAATTATAATTGAAAAATTATGAATGGAGGATATTTTATGAAAAATGAGCACTTGCATTGAAAACATTGAGTTTTTCTAGGAGGATTCCACAGAAATGTAGGGAGTAAGGTAATTTATTATGACAATAAGCTTATAAAAGTGAATTAGTGTTATAATATAATAAAAATTTAAGGGTTTTATGAGGAGATATAAATTTTTTATTTCCTTGAAAGGGTTGTTGAAGTCCCCTTTTATAAGTAGTGATAATTTTATTTTGGTAAATAACCATTTTTTACAATAATATCATTACATTATACAAGAATAATAGTTCAAATATGAATATAAATGGAGTGAAATATCATATAATGTCTAAAATTACCCATCCATTCATTTTAACTAATGTTTTAAACATCTTTTGAATTCCCCTATTTTTAGAATTCTCAATTTTATCATTTTTTGTTTGATTATGGTCATTAGTGTTTATCTATGCATAAAATGTTTTATTGATAAAAATAAAAGGAACCATATTAAATAAATTTTAAGTACAAATTAATAATATTAAATCAATTTTTTTAGATAAAATTTCTATGTGTAAGAAAAAACAATTTTAACATTAGCGCATTAAAGGCGTTAGAACCTTTTTTTAGCAAAATTGTATTTTTATGCTTAAATTTTTTGTGTAGGGTAAAATTACCATTAACCTAACTATTCATAATATAAATTGATTTTTTATAAAAAATATAGTTTATTTTTATTTAAAAGAAGAAAAAAAATTAAAAAAAATAATCTTTAATTAAATGAAAAAATCAACAAATTGTTTTTTGGATAATATTTTATAAGTTACAAAAATTTTAATAAGAGGTATTTTAAATTCATCATAATTTTTTTAAAATTTATATTTCCTTAGTTATTAAATAAATAATTGATTATTAATTTTTTTGTAAAATTTTATCTCTTTATTATGTATTAATAATTTTATAATTTTGTTAAAAGAAATATTTTTACTATACACCTAGAAATTTTTTTTATAAAAATTAGAATAGTTCATAGTAATATAATATTTTTATTCTGAAACAAAATTTTTTCTTTCTTTTTTTAATTAAAATTTTAAAATTTTAGAATTTAAATTTTCTCTAAATAATAAAAAATAATGAAATCTATTTCTAAAAGAATATATATTTTCAAAGATTCATATATTCTTATTCTTATCTTATATTAATTAATAATAAAATTAATATTAATATGTTAATCATGTAAAAATATATATTATTCATAAAAAATATATGTAAGGACTTGACCTTTAAAATTACAAATTCAAGTGATTTTAAACTATAATCCACATTATCACATTCCCAACAATCCTTTTGGTTTAGAGTTTTAGAGAAGTAGGATTAACAATTACATAATTGACCCATAAATTAAAATCCTACCTTTATAAAAATTATCATTTTTCCATAAAACAAAATTCATTAAAAAAATACATGTTCACTCTTCATGGAAAATATTCACTATTTTTCCTTGTTTGTATTTTCACTTAAATCTTATGAAAAATATTTTAATCCTTCACATGAGAAACAAATATCAATAAGGGAAATATAGGAATCAAAGTTATTAGTCCAATGAAAACCCATTAATTTTTTTTATCAAAACATAACTTTTTACCTCCTAAAGGGAATCATCTTTTAGAAAGAGGACATTAAATTAAATTTTCAAAATTAAATGATTTTCAAGAAAAAAATTGAAATAAAATAAAATAAAAGTATGTAATATAGGATATCATTTTCCATATAACTCTTAAAAATTTAGGAACCAATATTTCATTCCTCCAACTTAATAGTACCCAATGAATTCAAGGTTCAAGCATAACCCCCCATCCTTGGTTTATCATGGAAACACCTGTCATTTGTTTATCATGTGACCATCCGTAATTGGTTTATCATGTAAGCAACCATCATTGGTTTTTCATGTAACCTAACATAATTTTCTTATAAAATAACAACATATAGTCATAAAAAATTCCCCAAAACCATAACATTAACATTAATTATGAATTATTTCATTACAGAAACACTCTTTGAAGAACAAGAACTTTTCATTTTGAAATAACTAATTTTGAAAAAATGAACACGTACAATGGTAAAAATTTTCATTGAATGTAACCATATATACTCATGAAGTATGTTTCAAAATACTAATTAAATGTAAAAGATTAAAATTATTGTCATTCTTATATTTAATAAAAAAATTCTTTCTGAAAAGGGAATTTTAAAAGAGTATTTTTAAAAGAATGTTCATTACAAAAGTCGTATCCTTGAAGTAACCATTAATCAAATGAATTTATGGTGTATACATGATTTAAATAAACATAAAAAACATTTAATAGAACATAATATATTAAAAGTTTATTTCACATATAATATTAGCATGACCCAATCAAGAAGTAGAAGTGTTAACCCATTGAATGTAATTTTTTTTAAGAATCCCCTACCTTAAGTTTGGCATCCATAAAACTTGATCAAACCTAAATTATAATAGTTTAATAAATGTTATTTATTTATTCTTGAACTATACTCATATTTATAATAAATTATATAATATTTAATAACATATTACCATTCATTCATTAATATCATTTCCTTATTTTCATTTTTTTAGGTGTGTTCATTTCATGGTTTCGTGGTTGGTTCATTGTGTATAATAATGTATTTTCTTACCAATTGGAAATAATAAACTAGAGGTGGAATTACATGTTATTAGTTCACATCAATATGTATAAAATTTCCCATGTATAATTTTTCTTTCTTCCATGAAGATGATTCATTCGATAAAACTTTAATGATAACTGATTAGATTATTTTAGCGGTTTTTCCAAACACCGTGAACAAATATAATTTTATTTAAAATTAAAATTATATTTTATTTCAAGAACATGAAATGGGTTATGATATAAATATTAAAATCATATTGAACCAGAATAATAATTTTATGACTAGACTTACTAGAAGTGATAAAAAACAAAAAAATCAATATTCATAAAGGTGGTAACCTGCCATAATTTGCATAATGGTTTCCTTTCTTTAAATAAGAAGAGATGAGAAATAAGGTGAATATGAGATATTTCATTGGTAAAATAATGATAAATTTAATACATTATTTTTTATTTGTCATTAATATATAGATGAAGGAGATGATAATAAATTAGAAATAGAAATGATATTAAGAGAGGTAATTTGAGAAAATTACGTCTTGAATATTTCCTCCTTGAAGGACCCATTAACGACCATGGAATTGGTCTATTGGTGAGACCAGTAGAACATGTGGGAGGGTATAGTGGATATGATAGTTTTTGGTAGATATTTTTGTATCATCAAGTCTTTTGAGGATAAAATAGGTGGGGAGAATTTTATTTATACATGAAGAGGGGTGGTTTTAAGATACTAAATAATCATTAGTTTATATTTAAATCTAACCACATTTTGGAGGAATTAATTAAATGAATTACATTTATAATTAATTTTTAAATTATATATTGTTGATATATAAATTAAACACCCATTTAAGGTTTTATTTTCAGATATTTTAAGCTTTTACCTTTTTACATTAACTAGTTCCATTATTTTACCTATACAGTAGTAAATATTTTTTTTACCATGGCAAAATTTTTATGCCTAAAAATGAAATTGACCTCAAAAAAATTAGGCCATATAATTAAAAATAAGGAATCAAATTTATCAAATTAAATTCATATAATTAGAAAAATTATATCTAAAACAAAAGTCACTGACACAATAAAAAATATGTTTTTTAAAGTGAAATGTTCAAATGTTTATGATGTTTTTATATCTACATTCAATATGAAATTGATTGAAATGAAATAAATTGTATTTATATACATATTATTGAAATAGTTTTAATTTTAAAACTATTTAAAATATAATTTATCAATATAAATTATTTATATGAAAAGTCTCTTTTGAATTAAAATTTAGTATTTTTCAATATTCATCAAAAAATTAAACTTCTCATAATAATACAAAAATGTTATCCAAAGATAATATTTATATTTAAATTTATAAAATGAAGATTATTTTGAAAAATAACCATTTAGAAAAATTTTAATAATTTTTTTTTTCAAATTTGTGCACCATTCAGAGTCGGAAAAAATTCCTTTTATAAAAATATAACTTATTTGTGCTTAAAGTTGGATTTATTATTATATTAAGCCTATCAAACTTATTGGTTGAATTTGAATTTAGTTTCTGAATATATAAAATATTATTATCTTTATATAATAGTGATTAATTTAATTTTATAATACTAATAAATATGAATAAAAATTATTTTATCGGTACCTATGTTGTTTTATTCTCCCCCTTCCCGAAATTCCGCCCTCTCAAATTTTTTCACTTAAAAAAAAGTGGGGATAAATTTCCCTCAATGAATTTTCAGATCACAATATTTCTACTTCAATAATATGTTTTCTCAACAAAACCATAACCTTGCGATTTACCCTGTTATAGAATGCATCCCCTCCAATGTCTAGATTCTGAATAGGTTATTCCTCATATTAAAGGTTCACTTCCAACAGAACTACCTCAGGGATCAAAATAGGGGATGAATTAGGCACATAAATTTTTAACATTCATAATTGAAATATATTGTGTACCTTGGATAAACTATGAGATAATGCCACTAAGTTTGAAATTAATCCAATATTCTCTAGAATTTCATATGGTCCAATGAATCTTAGAAATAAAATTACCATCTTACCAAAATGCATAAATCATATCCATAGACATATTTTAAGAAAAACACGATCACCTATCTGAAATGATATATATTTCTTCCATTTATTAATATATATTTTTTATTAATCTAAGATGAATTTATGTGTTGATAAATTATCTTCACATTCTCTACCATTTCTGTACAAATTCTGGTCCCAAAAACATTCTTTCATATTATCCCAAAATACTGAAGTTCGACACCACATTACATATAATGCCTCAAAAGGTGAATTATGAATACTCAAATGAAAACTTTTATTATAATAAAACTCAACCAAATAAATATGTTGATTCCAACATCATTATTAATACATTAACTAAAAATGAATCTTTTCCTCCAAGGATATAATTTATATTTCATATTTTCCATCTGATTGGGGATGAAACATAATATTGAAATTCCATTCACTAGCAATATACTTATAAATACCATTGAAAATATTATATTTTAACCTAGGATCATGGTATGGTATAATGTGGAGTGGAACTACATGTAACCTTATAATATTATTGACATAGAGTTGAGAATGTTTATCTAAATACATAGTATATCTTAAATGAATTAAATGTGCATTTCTAGTCATTCGATCAACAATAACCCAAATCTAATTATTACCTTGAGAAGTATTTGCTAATATCACTAAAAAAACCATTGATATATATTCCAATTTCCAATCTGGTACTGGGAAATGTTGAAGAATCCCCTTTAGAAACATTCATTATGCTTTAACCAATTTATAAGACAAACACTTTGAGGTAAATTCAGAAATATCTATTTTTATTCTATTCCCCCAGTAATAATCTTGGAGGCCAATTTAAATCAAAGTGATACCCATATGAATGGATAATTGAGAACTATGTGATTCATTTAAAATTTTTCCTCAACTATGAATTATAAAAAACACACAATATTTTTCCAAATAATTAAACTCGTTTTTCATCAATATTAAAATAAGTGATGTCACCCTTCTTAAGGGATTCATCTTTTTTTAGAAAATACAGATCCTTCGTATAATCTTGATAAATTATTTCTAAAAAATTTTCTGAATGGAAACCTGAAAATATAGTGGTTCTCCCTACATCCATAACTTTTTGGATGTAATTCATCAAATTATTAACCAATGTTTCATGTTCCAAATATAACAAGGTTAACATAGCATTATTTTTTTTACTCAAATCATCGATCAATTTTTTTCCAAGATAATGAATAATCATTTAATAATAATACTTGATAAATTCTATCCATATTATTTATCTAATGTTAAATTATTCTTAAGTGAATATATACTTCAATCTTTCGTGATCAGTATATTTTTCAAACATTACTACTTACAAATGATGCCTCTATATTCTCAATTTAAAAAATAGTATCAAATTTAAAATCATTGGTAGGATAATGTTTCTCATGATTTTTTCAATATGATGAATTATATTTTATTACCTAATCATTCTCTACCATAATACTACCACGTCCCTTTGATGAAGAATCACTAAAGATAACAAAATCACCATTTTTTATGGGTAGGTCCAAAAATGGAGCAATGAAAAATAGTTTTTTTTCAAAAAAAATATTATATTTTCAAGATAAATTTATCCACTTTTCATGTTAACTTTTATAGTAATCTATATAATTGTGATAAATTTACAAAAAATCTCAATTAATAGCCCCCAAATCCAAGAAAAAATTGAATATTATTAACATTTGTGCATCTTGTCTATTCATCAACCATGTTTATTTTGGTGGGATCAACTATAATTACATATTTACATATAATTTCCATAATAAAATAAATATTTTATAACAAAAAATAACATTTTCTATATTTTCATTACAACATATTTTCATTATGTTTTTTCAGAATAATCCTTATTTTTCTCATGATCCTAAAAACATTTTTAATAAACCAAAATTTCGTCAATAAAAAAACCCACAAAATTATCTAAATATTCATGGAGGACTCTACCCATTACATCTATAAATAAATCTATGGTATTTTTAAACCCAAAGGGAATTCCTAAAACTCATAATTCCCATATCTAGTATGAAATTCCATCTTTAGAATTCCATCATCCTTTTCTTTAAATTGATTGTACCCTCACCCAAGATCAATTCTACAATAGTTATATGCTCCATAGAGCTGTCATCAATTCATTTGATGACCCCACATCAACTATAGCAGTATAAAATGACTTTCTAAAAACCTTCTGTTTTCGATCTTGCTGATTACAACCCTAAATGAATTTTATTGTACACACATTATCATAATATTCCAACTCATTGAAAATAATAATTTTACCATCAAATTTCAAATATTTATATAATAATTTTACTTATATTCATAATCCATGTAAAAAATCATAGCAAATCTAAATAATTACTATATTTTCAGATATATTATAGGGGTCCTTATTACCAAATTTTTTATAATAACGGAATTTTATTTTCTTACCTCAATCTTTTTTTTGGAAAATTCTTCCCCAACGCCTATTAAATTGACCACTAATTAATCTTATCATCATGATGAATATAAATGTTATAAAACTCTATCTAAAATTTTTAATTATAATGAACACATTTCTCAAGAAATTAAAACTCTATTGAAGCCAATGATCTTAGTAAAAATGGTTTTAAACAAGAGTAAATACTAATAAATTAAATATCAATTTCTTAAATAATATCTAGTAAGTAAATATCTAATATTGTAAAATTGGATTCATATGCAGCTATATAATATCCATAATTTTTCTTTAGTTCCATGTATTTTTTATCTATTATAAGTCAAATTGTCTTTTAAGAATATTTTTCTTCCAAAAGGCTCTTAAAATCATTACATTTAATAACATCAATACATGTTTTCTTATGGTATTCTTTACTTTGGATAACTTTTCATGATAATTGATGAAACATTCAACTACCACTGTCTATGTGGATCTACTATAAGTTGGAGGATCATTCCTCAAAAAACTCTCCACTAGTGAAATATTACACTCTGGTTGATCTGAATACTCCCTAGCACGGATACCGTCATCATTTATTGGTTGTTTCATCTAATCCTTCATATTGTAAAATTATTATAATTCCAACCATCTCATGATGTTGATTTAGAAGGATGTTTTCCTCTCTATGCCTCCCCCAATAGCTTCGTAGTTTCCTTTTTTGAAAGACATTATAAACAATCATATCATAGATAAGGAAACATGGTAATCATAAAATGATATTTCAGAATAAACATGAATTAAAAAAATGGGTATTCTATTAACATTACCCAACCCCTTATTGTTATCTAAATAATTATCTAATAAAAATTATAAGGTCTCAACATTTAATATTACATATTATAGTAATTTTAAACTAGAATTCACATTATTACATTCCCAATAAAAGTTTCAATTTAGAGTACTAGAGAATTATGAAAAAATATTTCATAATAAACCCATTCATTAGAAGTGGAACAATATAAACAGAATCCATTTTTTCTATAAAACATAATTATTTAATTTTTTTCACTTCATGAAAATTCTTCACAGTATTCCCCTCGCTATAATCCTTGTCTCCTTTGTCCATTAAATGCTATAAAAAAATATCCCAAAACATGGGACAACCAAAAAATCCCAGTAAGGGACAGAAGGGAAGGAAGACTATATGTCCATTTAAAACCCTTAAAACATTTAAAAAAGGATTTTTTACCCCAAAAAAGGAAACTTATTTTTTTAAACAAATTATCTTATATTTTCTAAATCACTAAATTTTCAAGAAAACTCAATAGATATCATATAAAATACAATTAGGTAACTTGGGAAACCATTTTCGATGTCACTCAAACAAATTGAGTAACAAATATGGAGAACCTCTAACCCTGTAGTACCCAATGTGTTGGAGGTTATAATGTAACCACCCATCCTTAGTTTATCATTTAACCACCCCTCATTGGTTTATCACATTACTACACATAATTGATTTATCATGTATGAATCCATAATTGGGTTTTTATGAAAATACGCATCATTATAATCAATTCCCATGAACCATAACATGAAATTAAATCATGAATGGTTTTATAAAAATCACTCTTTGATGAAAATGTTTTTTTTAATTTTGAAATCATTCAGTTTGGGAAACTATGCTTATTCAATGGTATAAATTTTCATTGAGTGTAACCATATAAAAATTTTATGTAAGATTAAAATATTAAGTAAAGATGAAATATTTACATTTTTCATTATATATAAGTAATAAAAATAATTATTTTTAAAAAATAAATTTTAAAATAAATTGTTAAAAGAAATCCCCTTATAAATATCTTATCACTGATGTGGGAATTAATAAGATAAATTGATTGTGTGAATCCAATATAAATCAAAATAGAGAAGGTGTAAATAAATCTTAAGATATAAAAAAGTACGTTCACACATCATATATGCACTGCATAATCAATAAACATAATATTTAACACAAAGAATGAAAATTTTGTTAAAATCCCCTTACCTCATATTCAACTTCCTTAAAAAATGTTCAAACCTCACGTATAATTTTTTAAAGAATGTTGTCATTTTTTTATAAAACTATATTAATTTTTATAATTCCTCATATAATCCTTTAATAACATATTACCATCCTATAATTAATAACAATTCATTATTTTCATTGTTTCAGGTTCATTAGTTTCGTGGTTTCATGATTGGTTCATTTTTCTTTATTTATGGGTTTTCTAATAAATTTAAAATTGTACTATAGAATTGGTATTATATGGTAATTATTTACTTATTGAATTTTAAATGTTCTCAAATTTAATTTTTATATCTGAAATGATGATGACTCTCTTGATAAAATGTTAATGATTACTATTTAGTTTATTTTGGCAGTTTTACCGAATATCACAAACTAGTTTAATTTTATTTAATATTACATTTATATGTTTGTTTTAAAAATTAAATAGGTTATAATATACCTATTAAAATATTATTTAACTAAAATAATAATTTTATTACCATCATTGATGGTAGTACGTGAAAATGAAAAATCATTATTCATAGAGATGGTAAACCGCCATAATTTGGACAATGGATTCATTTCATTAAATAAGAGGAGTTGAGAAATGAAATGAATATGATATATTAAATTAAAAACATAAAAATAAATTATATAAATTTTTATATATTTATTATGATATTTTTTATGTATTAGGACAGTAAAAATAAAATAATAAAATAAATTAAGAGTGGTGGTTTGAGAAAATAACCTCTTGAATATCACCTCTTTGAATAACCCCGTAAGAACATTGAAACAATTATTTTGGTGATACAAGAATATAATTTTACATTGTTATAGTAGATATGAGATGGTTTTATTGATATTTTAGGAGAATCAATGCTTCTGAAGAGAATGGGGGTGGTTAGGAGTGGTATTTATTCTTGAGGAGGGGTAGTTTTAAGTGATTAAATAATGATTATATTATATTTAAAGCCAACCACATTGGTTTGGAATTAATTAAAATAAATTATATTTATAATTAATTTTTGAAATTATTTTTATGGTTGATAAAAAATCAATCATAAATTTAAAATTTTATTTTTTAGTTATTTTAATCTTTTACCTTTTAAATTTATCATATTTCATTATTTTAACTACACTACGGTGAGTATTTTTTACCATCGTATATCTTTTATGAATAAAAATGTAAATGATATTATATCCTAATATGAAACTTATTATTATAAATATGGAATCCATTTTTCCAAATTGAATTCACAAAATTATAATAATTTGATTAAAAATCATGTAGACAAAATGAATAACTTGTTTTTAATGTCAAATAGGTCAAATGTTTACCTTGTTTTAATATCTAATTTCAATATTAAATTGATTATAATGAATATATTATATTAATAGATGTATATTTGAACTATTGTTTCTTATAAAAATAATTTTTATATAATTTGACATTATAAAATATTTACAGGAAAAGTCAATCGTCATTTTAAATTAAGTATTTTCAATATTCATCAAAAAATGAAACATCTCTGAAAAATTAAAAAAATTAACCTAAGATAATTTATATTATAAAAATTTAAAAATAATATTTATTTTCTCAAAAAAAAATTCATAAATGTGAAAAAAATTAGTTCTAAAATAGTCATTTCATTAAAAGGAAAAAATTTTCCTTTTAGATAAATATAGCTTTTATACATAAATATAGATTTACTCTTATCTTAAGCCTATAAAAATTATTGGATGAATTAAAAACATTTTTTTGAAAATATAAAATATTATTACATTTCACAAATAGTTATTAAATTAATTTATGAATACTAATAAATATGAAAAAATTATTCTTTTAGTACCTAGTTTGTTACATTCTCTCCCTTATAGAAATTGCATCCTTACACTTTTATTCACATACTAAACAAGTGGGGATACTTTTACCTCATATAATTTTCATATTGCAATGTTTCTTCTTAAATGATTTTGTTTCTCCACAAAATATTGGCATGTTTATGTAACTTATTTTCTCAATACATTCTCTCTTTGGTCAAAAATCTGAACATGTTATTCCTTATAAGAATGGTTATCTTCCAACTGAAATACTTCACAACTCATAACATGAGATCAATCTGGAATATAACATCTTAACATTAAAACATGAACATTTTGTGTAATTGGGATAAACATGGAGGTAAATCCACTAGGTAGTTAATTGATCCAACTTTCTATACAATAGTATATAGTCCAATAAATTGTGGACTTAACATTACCTTATTACTAAAACTCATAGAACTTTTTCATGGTGATATTTTTAGAAGAAAATCACCACCTAAATTAAATGAAATATATTTCCATTGTTTATACACATATTATTTCAAACTTTTTTTAGCTTAATTCATGTGTTGATGATTTATCTACACTTTCTGAACCATTTCCACTACCAATTCTATTCCCAATAACAGTATTCTTCCAACTTCATCCAAAAATGATGGAGTTCAATATTGATTTATATATAATACCTCAAAAGTTTTAAAATTAATATATGAATTAAAACTATTATTATAATAAAATTCATCAAAATGAATATGTTTATCTAAACTTCCTTATATATCCAATGAATAATAACATATAATTTCTCAAAGGTATTCATTTTCTGTTCCAATTTTCCATATGATTTAGGATGAAAAGTCTAACTAAAATACCATTAAGTACCAATTAACATATATAGACCTTTCCAAAAATTAGAAGTGAACATGGGATCATGGTCTGGTTTAATATATAGAGGAACCACATGTATCCTGAAAATCTCCTTGACATACAGTTGAGAAATTTAATCTGAAGACATAATATCTCAGATAGGAAAGAAATATGTTGATTTAGTCAATAAATCAATAGTATCCCAAATAATATTGTTATCTTGTGATGTCAATGTTAATATAAACACAAAATCCATTGATATATTTTCCAATTTACACCCTAGTACTCATAAAGGTTGAATCATCCCCTTTAGTAACTACCATTTTCATTAAACTCATGAAAATCCAAATACATCAGGGTATATTCAGTAATATCTATTTTCATTCCATCTCAGCAGTAATACTCTCAAATGTTTTTTTATATCTGAGTATTTTCCCTATGAATGGAAAATGGAGAACTATGAGATTAATTTAAAAACCCTTTCCTCAACTACGAATCAAAAGGCACACAAAATCATTTTTCAAATCATAAAATACCTTTTTTATTAAATGTAATATCATGAAACTTACCCTTCTTAACAGATTCTACCTCTTCTGGCCATGATTTACCCCCTTCAAATATCCTTTAATCCTTTTTAAAAAACTCAACCACACTAAAACCTAAAACAAAATAGAGTTTTTCCCTTCATCCACAACTTATAGGTCGAAATTCATCAAATCATTAACCAAATAGTCACATTCCAAATATAACATGGTTAAGGGAACATTAATTTTTTTACTCAAAGTATCATAAACCATGTTTTCTTCTCTCGGATGCAAAATAATTGTGAAATCACAATCCTTGATAAGTTCTATCCACATTATCTATCTCATGTTTACTTTTAACTAAGTGAATATATAATTTGAAATTTTTTGATCAGTATATATTTAACACATTACACTATAAAAATGATGCCTCCAAATTTTTAATGAAAAAACAACAACAGATAATTACAAATCATGTGTAAGATAATTCTACTCATGAAGTTTTCCATGAATCATAATTAATTATCTAATTGTTACACATTAGAAAACAACCATGTCCCTTAAATTAAGTATCATACTAGACAAAAAAACCACCATTTCTTAATGGTAGGGAAAAAAGTATAGCATTTAACAAAATTCTTTATGTTCCTAAAAACAATCATCACATTAATTTTTCTATATTATTTCACTCATTTTTCAATTAACTTAGTTGTTGGTCTAGATAACTGAGAAATATTTCCATCAAACTGCCATTAATATCCTATTAATCTATGAAAACATCAAATATTAGTAACAGTCTTTGGTCTTGTCCATTCATCATTCACTTTTTTAGTGGGATCAGTTGTAATTACATTTTTAATTATAATTTTCTAATGAAATTAATTTTTTGAAACCAAATATCAAATTTTATAAATTTTCTATATAACTTATTTTCCTTATGTTCTTTTAGAAAAATCATTATATATTTTTGATGATCCACATAATTTTTTGAATCAAAAAAAATATCATGAATGAAAACAACCACAAACTCATTAAAATATTAATTTAAGACTCTATTCATAATATCCATAAATACAATATGGGACATTGTCGACCCAAATGGAATAAATACAAAACCATATTTCCCATATCTAGAATGATAGGTAGTCTTTGGAATATCTAGTCCTCTACATTCAATTGATGGTACTCCAAACTAAGATCAATCTTTGAAAAGTATTTCACTCATTGGAGATATCAACAATTACTTTTACGGCCATAAATCAACCTTAGTAGTATGATATGACTTTGATGCATCCTTTTATTTAAAATATTACTAATCCCCCATCTAGTTACTTTTTTGGACACACATTAGAATAATATCACAGCTCATAAAAATTAATGCAACTTACCATCAACATTTCATTACTTTTATAATAATTTTTCATTCAGTCATGAGAAATGTTACCAATATTTCTACATTGAAGTAATTTCACAAATTTTTAGAGACATTTTCTGGGGTACTTCTTGCCACTAATCTCTTAATAAGTAAATATGATTTTCGTACCTCAAAATTTTTCGAGGAATTCTTCCCCAAATCCAGCAAGCCTAAACACTTCTTTTTTATCATTATGTGGTACATAAGTGTGATAAAACTCCATATCATCTTTTCAAGCACAAAAACTAGTTTCTCATATATTTTATAATCTCTTGAATCTAATGATCTTCATAAAATTAATTTTAAAATATAGTAAAATCTATTAATTTTACTACGAATGTCCTAAAAAAATTAAATACATTCCTAGATAGTCTTTTAAAATTGGATTCATGTGTAGCTAAAAAATTATCCTCCAATTACCTTAGTTATAGGAATTGTTTCTCCATTTTGATTAAAAAAGTATTAGGAACCTAATATTCCCAAAAAATACTCTTAAAATCATCCAATTCCATAATATAATGATGATCTTATTCTCTTGTATTCTTAACAAGATTCCACCATCAATTGAATTCACCTTTAAAATGATAAATATATAAGGTTATATTTTGGAATTATTAACATCACATGAATTAAAATATCTTTTCTAGAGTTTTGAATCTTCATTTTAGTACCACTGAGTTTGAGTTTCTTCTAAAATATGGAGGATGATGCCTCATAAAATGATCCACTGCTAATATACTCCTTTATGGTTGATATGACTTCTCCCTGGCATGAATACCTTCACCATTTATATCTTCTATAAACTGTTTCATAATAGTGAGAAAATATTCTATTATAATTCCAACCATCTCAATATGATTATTTTCAAGGATATTTCATATTGATTTATTTTAACCCTAGAGGCCTTGTTTCCTCTTCAGAAAACCATTCTGAATGGATATATCATAGAATAAGAAACATGGTATTCATAAAATGCTATTTTAATGTAAATATAATGTAATAATATTTTATGGGTATTCTATAAACATTATCCAAACCCATAAAATTCTCTAAATCTTGTGATGATACCAACTATAAGGACTCAGACTCAATCATTACACATTCTAGTGATTTTAAACTAGAATCCACATTATTACATTCCAAAGAATATTTTTAGTTTTAGTTTTATAGAATTATAAATAACTCTTACATAATATATAATACATTACATGTGGACCTATAAATACAATACCCATCTTTTCATAAAACAAATTTCTTTATAATAATACTTATTTTCTCTTCATGAAAAATATTCTCAAATTTCCACTTAATCTTATGCTTTTATATATTCTCCCTCTAACCATATAATTTTTTTTTAAAACATGGGATGCAAATAAAATCTCAATAAGGTGTATAATGGAATGAAACATTTATATAAAGTGAAAACACATAAAAAATCTTAAATCGTTCATTTTTACCTTGAAAAAGAAATAATGTCTTCCAAAATATCGTTACCTTTCCATTTTAAAATCAATTGAATTTCATGAAAACTCATTAGAAAGATTATAAAATACAAGTATGAAACTGGGGACATATTTTCCCTTATCACTCTTTCAAATGGAGTAAAAAATATGCACAACATCCATCTCTAGAGTACTCACTACACTGGAGGTTATATCATTACCACTTGTCCTTGGTTTACCACAAAACCAACCTTCATTGGTTTATCACGTAACTACCTATCATTGGTTTATCACATAACCACCCATCATTGGTTTATCACGTAACCATCCATAATTGGTTTGTAACATGACCACATATCTTCATAAATAATTCCATAGAACCATATCATAAATATAAATCTAAAATAATTCACCACTTTAACACTATTCGAAGAAATAAAATTTTCATTTTTAAATTACTGATTTTGATAAAATACCCATTTATAATGATCAAATTTTCCTCTAAAGTAACCATATAAAATTATCAGTTAATCTTAAAAATATTAATGTGATATTAAATCGTAAGATTATATTCAATCCATATATGTAATAAAAACATTCTTTTTGAAAAATGAACATTAAAAATTTATTTTTAAAAGAAGGACCCTCCCAAATATCTTATCAATGAATTTATCATGAATAAATGAATTCATTGGGTTTATCTGATGTGAATCCACACCAAATGAGTGGAAATTAAACTCAATATATTAAATAAAATAACAAATAATCTATAATGACATAATCAGGAAGTTGAAGTTTTAACCCAAAGAACAAATATTTTGTTAAGAATTACCTTACTTTAGGTTTGACTTCCATAAAATGTGTCCAAACCTCATGTATAATTTTTTTTAAATTTTTATTAATTTATTCCTGAACTATATTTATATTGAAATTACATTATATAACCCTTTAATAACATATTACCACTCATTTATTAATAATCATTTTTTTCATTGTTCTGGGAGTGTTTTTTGTCATGGTTTTATGATTGGTTCATTTGTGTAAAATTTTGGATTTTATTGTCAATTGAAAATAATACTCCATAAGTAGAATGAAATGGTTTTAATTCAAATCCATATATAGAAATAGCCTCATATATAGCTCATTTTCTTGCATTATGATAATTTATTTGATAAAATGTTAATAATAATTTCCTTTATTTTGGAGGTTTTTACGAACATCATGAACAAGTTTCATTTTATTTAAAATTATGTTTATATGTTAGTTATAAAACCAGAAATTGGTAAAAATATAGCTATTAAAATATTATTTAACCATAATAATAAATTTATTACTAGTATTTTATGTGGTAATAGAAAAAAAAAATTATTGTTCACAAATACGGTAAACCACCGTAATTTGGACAATGGTTTCATTTATATGAGTAAAAGGAGATGAAAAATGAAATGGATAAGAGAAATTATATTAGATTTATAAATATATATTTTATAAATTATTTTTTTATTATCATTCTTTTATGGGTGCCTGAGGTGAGGATAATATAGAAGAAGAAAATCAATTAATAGAGGTAGTTTTGGGTAATTACCTCATTAACATCACATCCCTAATAGAACACTTAAAGAATTTAGAATTGGTCTTCTGAAAATAAGAACATGGACATGGGGATAGTGGGGAGGGGTGGTTTTGGTATATATTTTAGGATCTATAAGACATGTGAGGATAAATAGTCTGGTGATTACTGGTATTTATACACGAGGAGGGGTTGATTTAACTGATTAAATAATGATTATTTTGTATTTAAATCCAAACACATCAGGTGGAATTAATTACAAAGAATTAGATTGATAAATAATGTTTTAATAATTTTTTATGGAAAATAAACACATCAACCACAAATTTGACAATATATTTTTTAGGTATTTTATTCTTTTACCTTATAACATTAACCCATTTTATTATTTTACTTATACTATAGTAAATATCTTTTACCTTGGTAAAATTTTTAAACTAAAAATTTAAAAAACATTCCAAAATAATTTGTACCTTATGATTCCAAATATGGAATCCATTATAACAAATTAAATTCATAGATTTATAAAAAAAATTAAAACTAAACTCGAAGACACAACGAAACAACAAGGTTTTAAAGTGAAAAGGTTCAAATGTTAAAAATGTTGTTATATATAATTTCATTATCAAATTGATTAAAATGAAATATATTTTATTAATTTATATATACATGATCTATTTTAACTTTAAAATATATTTAAAATGTAATTTGAAATAAAAAATTATTTAGGTGAAAAGTTAGGTTTAAATTAATATTCATTATTTTTCAGTATTCATCATAAAATGAATCAAAAAAATACAAAAAATTCATCTGAAGCTAATTTTGATATTAATATTTCAAAAATTAAGTTAATTTATAAAAATAATTTATTAATATTTAAGATTTTATAAAATACGTGCACCATTAAATGTGGGAAAATTTCCATTTAAGAAAATATAAATTTTTATGCTTAAAATTGGAATTATTTTTTATCTTAATTATATAAAAATTATCAAATGAATTAAAAAATGTAATTAAATAAATAAAATATTAAGATCATTCAATAATTTTGATTAATTTAATTTAATATACTAAAAAATATGAAATCAAATTATTTTTTTGGTACCTGGGATGTTACACCATATACCTTATCAATAATATATTTAGTTTCCTAAAATAAAGTGCATAAAAATCTAATTGTATGAGAAAATATATATCTACGCTACTGAAAAATATGAATTTTTGTATTGTTTTCTTCATTTTTAACATAACATTTTAGGTGAAATTATCTCAGGTGAAATTGTAAATTATTTTTTATTGTTATTTAAATAAAAAGGATGTTATAAATTAATTTTTTTGGAAGTTTTTCATCTTGTTAATTTCATAATTGATGTGAAATACCATTTTCCATGTTGGCTATTCCAAAATAATATGTGAAAAATATATTTTTTTATTTAAAAATAAATTAAATCTTCCCTTAAAAATAGTACCAAAGAAGATAAAAAAACATAATAAAAGAAAATATGCAGCCGAAATGATGCTACAACACAAATATTTACAATTTCGATTTTCAAGTTTGGAATGTATATAAATATTAACCTAAACTACAATCAAACCAATTAAATTTTTTTCCCATTAAATTTTTAATTGTCTCAGATTATGTACAGTATAATGGTGAGGGTCATCAAAAAAATAAAAAATTAAAAAGAATTCATATAACATATATTCTGAATAAAACGAATGAAAAATTAAAAAAATATTATCAAAAAATCCAATATTCTGGAACATTGAAACTATCCTAGTTGAAACTATTTCTTATAAAATTCATAAAACATAGTCCCCAAATAATTTTATTCCTTATTCATGACGTTTCATTTAAAAATAATTTCAATTCAAATTAACACTTTAAGTACTATATAAAAAATATAGTAATTATAAATAAAAGGTCACCTTGTATTTTACAAATCTCATATTAGATCTCTTATTTCTTAATTTCTCTCTAAAGAATCCCCATGGACTATTTGAACATAATATGAAAATTAAATTTAATTTTCATTATTATATAAACCATTGTTAAAATATGTAAACATATGTGTTGAATATAGTCGTAATATTTTCTCACCCTTCACGATGGATAGAGAATTGCATGTGTAGTGTCTTCTCCCTTGAAAAAAAAGCAGCATCCAATGGTGACTAATATATATGAAAAATTATTGTGAGTGGTAATGATGTTATGATATTTATAACACTTTATCATATATATGTTTCATACTCTTATAGATACAGAAGCATCTTTCATAGAATAATTACATTCTTCTGAAATCATTAAGCAATAAGAACCATTATTTATGCATTAGTCATTATCATTTCTATATGGGAAATAAATTTCAGGAATATAAATCCATGTATATTTATCATCGAATTCTATGTAGAAATTCTATAAATATACCTAAGACAATAAAAATATGAGTATAAAATTACAATAAGTTACAAATAACAAAATGATTTATGTTAATAGACTTACATAGGAAAAATATGCATCGTGTTGATGCCCAAAACTTCTCCTGTTAAAAGCTCCTTGATATATATATTTTTTAAAATTCCATCTCGTTTTTATTTTTAAATTACTTTTTTTAAAAGTTTCACAATCCTTGAATGGCCAAATTTTCCTTCTTCCATTAGAATCTCATAAACATCCAATATCAAATTTGAATATGTTTAAAATCTATCAAGACTAGTATAGGTTTTATCTAAAGTCATATAACATTGTATTTGTTATTGTCTACATTATTTTTATTTACCTCTAAAGTATTCCTATTAAAAAATATATATATAAATATTAAATTTCTAAACAATATTAATAGAAAAACGAGAAAAAGGATATAAAATAAACATACCTCTACGGTAATTTATTGAAAATGTCATGATGTACAAAATAAAAAATGGGCGGTACTTTGTCCAAATATAATGAATATTTCTCTAGGATAATATATTATTGTTGATATATCTATAATATCATGTACAATGATTGTAATATTCTCTATCTCTATCTGTTGATGATGAATTCTACCTCCAATATAGTATATCATTCTATATGAACCAATATAATATTGGGAATAATCGACATATAACTCAAAATTAATTGGAAGTTGTGGAAGAGGGTCTATTTGAGAATTATAAGTATGAGTAGTTGGGTATATAGGTGGATGTGTAGTATTATAGGTAGGATGATCAAGATCTACCGCTGTACATGAAGGAGTGGGATTTGTTGGTGAAGGTGGAGGATTGGTACTAACATCCTAAAACATTCTTTGCAGGTCTACAAACATAGATTGTTCCAAATCTCAGATACTATCCTCAATCATCTAACAAATATCTTGATCTTTAACTTCTAATGAGTCTATTTTTATAAACAACCTCCACATAAGAAGCTCTAGAACATGGAAACACTCTTTTTATTGATACACCTATTAGGTATCCTCATACATGACCCGAGTGTTCGGACATTCCCAATGTTGAAGCTATAGTATCATTCATAACCACTTGTATGAAGGATGCATATGTGGTCTTCTTAATAAGATATTGCTATATAGAAAACTTGAAAAACTACATAGTGAATAAAAATATATATATAATTCATTTAACGTAAATAAATAAATATAGTAAACATCATACAATCCTCTCAACTACAACCCTCAACTCTTATGTAAGATATTTTCCTATTTTTTCACATTAAAACCCTCATATCATGTTCTTGTCAAGTGGGGGGAGGTTCAATCTCAATCGATTCTGAAGGCCCATCCCTTATTTTTTGTTATTTTATAGTTCCCTTTATGATTCTTCCCACACTTATGAGACACTCAGATTTGATCGAAGTTAGGGATTTAATCCGTAGGGATATAAGAAGAAACCACGAGACACTCAGATTTTAAGGAGGATTGGAAATGAAGTGGCCAACATTAGTGTTGATTTTAAATGGAATACTAAAACTCCCAAGATAATGGATTTAATTTATGGATGATAAACCTAATGGTTTAGATGTAATAAAATGTTGATCATGAGTCGATCCTATGTTGTTGCTGTGGGTAGAATGGATATAATAGTATTCTTATAAAATATCATTTAAATAATTAAATATGTTTTAAAAAAACAAGATAATTTCACAAAATAACTCAAAAATTTAATCCTTAATCAGTTATAAGGATAACAAAAAATTCACTAATTGGATCACTAAAATGAGAACTCTAATTAATTGGATTGTACTAGAACTCACAATGTGTCATAGTTAAAGTTGTCATAAACATGAAAGAAAAGAACTCATCGAATGGAAATATTATAATAATGAACCAATTAAATAATTTAAGATAATAACATAACATCCAATCTATAACCATTATACTCCCTCGGTTCAACTAATAATAAGACTCTCATTAGATTCATGTTCTCGATTTGTGCGTGTCATCCTTGCGCAGGGGCCATCCTAATCTTCTATGTATCGTTCCAATTTTATTGGATGTCTCCGAAGAGACCTCATTAGATTCATGTTATTCTATAAATGGAAGTAGGAAGTTGACTTATAAGGGTGTAATTTAAGAAGAAAACAATGAAATAATGATCACTCAATCGTTGGGTGAATAATTTCACAAAAGATTATGTGAATAGATTCACTCCATAATGAAATGGTATCAACCTATTATTAATAAAAAAATTAAATAATTAGATAGTAAATTTTATTAATAAATGAAGTTGCGAAAAAAAACGTACTTGATAAAAATTGAAGGTGTGATTACAAAATGAAAGCAAAACATTACAATTGAAGGAAAATCATGGATTCTCCAATTACCTTCACCAAAAGATCCTTTAATAGGAACCTTATTATCTTACTGTTGATACCCCATCAATAAATTCCTTCCCCATTAATTATGAGAGAAATATTTGGGGTGAGAAAACAAATGAAAATTTGACTTTTCAATGTTGACCCCAAAAATAGGCCACAATTCATCCCCCTTTTGGTTGCACGAATTTGATATTAAATATTATAGACTCTAAAAGGTTAATATAATAGAAATATATTATTACATATCTCTTATAATTTATATATAAATTTCACCCCAATTGGATATTCAATCCTGAGGTTATGATGAAATTGGTTGGATGATTTTATGGGCCACGAAACCTAGCCGAAAAATAAAATGTAAAATTGGACTCTCAGGATCTCCTTGAAAAAATAAAATTATCACAGGAAATTTTTAAAGAAATCAACCCAATAATTTTCACTATCTACATTTAAAAATTGCGGATAATTGGCCTTGATTTTTGGTCTCCACATTTACATGATGGGCCTAAGGCCCAATATATTTGATTAGAAATTTCTTCATCCATGGACACAAATGTCCATACTTACTTGAGATTAATCCATTTATCCTAAATAAAAAATATTACACTAAAAGTTTTCAATATTATCCCAAAAATTAAAATAATAACAATAAAACTAATTAATTCGACAATCTGATGATTAATTGGGCACAAATAGACACACTTTAGACATGAATTACACAATGATGTGAAATGAAGTTCAATTTATAATGTGAACTGAAATTGGTATTTATGGAATTTGAAAGACATTATTAATAAAATATAATCAATTAATATTATCCTATTTTAGTGTCTAATAACATCCCATAACACCTGTTTTTTATGTATAGGGAAGAAGTATCTAAAAATATAAAAATTGAATTACATTTTTTAAAAACACTTTAAAATATAATGAACATAAAACGACCTGATTATTAAAAATCCAAAAACAAGTCAAAATAATTTAACACAATAGATGTACACAAGAATATCCCAATCCAAATATCAATCCTTTGTTTAAATTTATCTCCACATTTCGTCCAATTTCATTTAAGCATGATGATATGTTTTGTATCATAAAATACATGGGTCCATTTTGTTGTTATAGGGGAAAATGGAATCATTATGTGGGAATCACAATAATCCTTACAATGATTATCTATTTCTTTTTAATATTTTATTTTTCTTTTATTTTTTATTTTATTTTATTTTTCTCTTTTTATCTTTCTGAAAATAATATAGATGATTAGACCGACACTGCGCAAGACAACTATGGAGTCACGATCCCCATGTGTCAAGTTTAACAAATTATTAAAAATAAATTATCAAGAGTAGAGATGTAAATCCTAAATATTGGAAGGAAAACTATGGAGTCACGATCCCTATGTACCAAATTCCATAGATTTGGAAAATTCATTTCTCCATGTGGTTGTTAATTTAAAAAAATCCTAGATAATAAAAATAAAATTAAAGTGCCCCCAATCCCTACATATATGATGAAAGTGATCCAGAAACTCAAACATACTCCCAAAATTATATGGAAATGGATTGTGGAATTTTTATTAATAGGATGAAAATGTAAGAACTAAAAAAACAATTCAGGCAACCACACATTCCAAAAACTATGCTCATGAACATAAACATGCACTGAAATCCTAATCAAGGTATGAAAAATTATTTTATAGTCAATTTCTATATTTCAAATTGTTGATTAATTCAAAAAAGTATAATTAATTGCAATTCTCTATGAATGCCCAATTTTTTCCATTAAATCATAATTTTTATCCCCCCCAAACATATAATGACACTACCCTCAATTTTAAAACAGAACAAAAGAGAGATATTAAAATTTGGATGAAAAGGGGAGATGGAGACTTGAAATTAAATCATAAAACAAAACCATCTATTTTGAAGATAATGAACCATAAATAAGAAATTAATCATTGTAGCTTCAATTCAACTGTATACTCTATGAGGATGATTAATGGCCAGGTTTAATTTTTATAAAGAATGTGTAAAATTTGAGAATAATAAAATTATTTTTCCACAAAATTTCACACATAAGAGATGTTATGTAACATTGGAAACCCCAGGGAAGTTCCCTTAACTATAAAAAATGAAAAACACAAAAAACTCAAATAAAACAAAACATAATATGTTTCTTCTCTTCGAAAGAAATTATTTTAAAGTATTTATCTTGAATTAAACACCCCAAACTTACCCAATAAAAACTTTCAAAATTTTATTTACCACATTCCTTCCCTATTAAATTTGATTTTTAATGAGTCTCCAATGGTATTTGAAAGAAGATTATCAAATTGATTCATAAATAATCGTATAGGTCCCTATGAATAGGCTAATCCCATGAATATTGAAAAGGGTCCATTGAATTTTTATTTTAATATTTTTTAATACATAAAGGATAATTTTATCATTATTAAATTCAAGAGAAGATGAAGTGATACAAAAAATTGATTATCCCTATGATATATGATTTAATAGAGGATGGATGCACCTTGAATTTTATATTGTGTTGAATAACAGTTTCTGAAAAAGTATTGCACTTAGAAATTATCTTGGTTTCATTTTAAAATTTTCTCAATATAATTCATTCTTTTTGAATATGAGATTCATAAAAAAATTCCAGATGAATGTAAGGAGTGTGTGTGGTCTCAAATTTTGTGATTTCCCATATTGTTCCATTCAATGATGATCCTAGAATGTCACTAACCGGGCTATATAAAAGTGATTCAAGCCATTGATGCAAGTTTACATCACGTGAATATTGAAAATAAATTTCATCATGATTTATAAACCCTTTAATAATTCCCTCTATTTCTTGAGATTGAATTTCAGTATTCCTAAACAAATTCTATTAATTTTCTATCTTTAACTTCTCATATTATAAGGTTGTTCCATTAGTATTTTATTATGATTTTGAATCCTCATATGGTTTTATAATCGATTATTAAATTTTTCATTTGGTTTTTCGCTATTGAATATAGTCTCGGTTTTTTATTTTTTCATGAGAGGTTTTTGGGTAACAATATTCTTCTATAAATTTTGTGTAAGGGATAACCTGAGTAGGAATGGGTTTCATAATTGTTTCAATGCTTTGTTGTTCTAATATAAATAATGAAACATTTAAATTCATTTTATCCATTTTTTCACACAAATTTTCAAAATGTTTTCAGAAATTAATTCAAATAAATTTTGGACATCTTATTATTATTTAATATTTATCTGTTTAACCATCATTCAGAGTGTTATAAATTCATCATTTAAACATTATTCATACCAATGATTGTACATTTCACTTATTGTGGGTCAATAAATCAAGATTTGATCAAATTAATTACCTAACTTATAGTATTCCAAATTTTTATTTCCAATTTGATTCAATACTAAATTTATGATAGTTTAGTGATGATGATACTCCATTAGAGTAGATATAAATTTGGATTTTAGATTTTCAGGACACATAAAAATAAAAAGAGGAAAATGAAATAGAAAGGGAGTAGGAATGGTAAATTGGGGAGATTATAATGAGTATCTAAGATGAATTACTAAGGTCCTCGAAAATAAATCCAATATTTGGTTATTCCCAAATTTACCCTATAGGTTGAAGCTGTCCTTTTATTACAGGCAGGGGTCAAATTTATAGGGATCAAAGAAGTAAATGAGAGACACCTATATTTAATGGAAGGGTCACCTATGATGTGGTTATCTTTGGTGTTGATTTAAAATGGAATACAATCGTACCTAAGATAATGGATTTAATTTAAGGTAGAAACTCTAAATTATTTAGGTGAAAATAATCAATTATTATGAATTGACCCTAGGTTATCTGTAAGCCTATATTTGATGTACTTTTTTTATTAGGAAATTTTAGATCACTAATTCAAGATATATCCAAAAAATAAGACAATTACCTAAAATCATAAACAAATTTAATACATTAAAAATTCCATGTATAGTTACTAGATCACTTATAGGATATGATAAATTATCACTCCAATCAATTGGATTGTACTAGAACTCAAAAAAAAATTATGTTAAAGTTTGTGAAGACAGGAAATAAAATAACTCCTCGAATGGAAATTTTAAAATAATGAATGAATTAAAGAATTTATGATTGTAAAAAAAATCCAATATATCACCTTTCTACAACCTTGTATCATCCCATAAGAGGGTTATCCATCCATGGATTTTATTCTACCAAAGAGAGCATGAATTATACTTATAATGGTGGGATTTGAGAAGAAAAACATTGAAATAACGATCACTCCACCATTGTGTGATAAATTTCACAAGATATTATATTAATAATGAAAATAACTATTTAAATAGTATTATTTTAACATTAATAAGACTATAAAAATATGATAAGAATAAATTTTATTAATAAACAATTGTGAACAAGAAATTACTTGAGAAAAATTGAATATGTGATTGCAAAATGAAACTGTAACATTAAAATTGAATGAAATAGCTAGATTTTCTAATTACCATCACCACAAGATCCTTCAATAGGAACAATATGATTCTAGGATTGATCACCCATCAATAAATTCCTTCTCAATTAATTAGTAGAGTCAATGGTGGGTGTGAAATAAACAGAAAATTTGATTTTTCAATGCTGAGTACAAAAATATAACCAGATTCATCCCCCTTCTGGATGTGAAAATTTGAAAAATAATATGGATGAATATAAAGGGGTAATATAAGATAAATATTATATTAAATATGTCCTACATGTGATTTGGAAATTTCACACTTACTAGATATTCCATCCAGATGTTATGATGAAATATTTCAGCTGATTTTATGGCCTTCAAATCTGGCCCTCACAATAAATGAATACTCGGGATACCTAGATATCTTCAAAAAAATCAGAATTAAATTTTTTAATATCATAATGAAATTATCGAAATAATTTTCTATATCAATGATTAAAATTTGAGATTCATTGGGGTTGATTTTTGGGTTCCACTATTACATGATGGTCTTAAGGTCCAATATAATTTGATCAGAAATTTCTTCATCCATTAAAAAATGTCCATATTCCATTATAACCCATAAATTGATCCTAAAAGACAAAATATTTCCATAAAAGTGATAAATAATATCGAAAAAATATTAAATTCAAATAATGAAAAAATTAACAAAATAATATGATGATTAATTGGGATCAAATTGAAATAATTTAAACCTGAAATACACTATGATGTGAAATAAAGTTAAATGTATAAAATGAACTAAATTTGGTTTTTATGGACAATAAAACACATGAATATTAAAATGTATTCAATTAATATTATATTATTTTAGTGGATAATCGATAATAATATCTAGTTTTATAATGACAGAATAAATAATGCCAAACATCATAATCTTTCTGTCAAGGACTCATGCCAAGACATCATATAAAAAAGGAGGTTCATATACGAAATACCCAATATATTTTGGCTCATGGGACATATTGATTCAATGAGGAACTATAATGGGCTCCTCCCATCAGTTACTATTTCAAATTCATTCCTTATATGAAATAAATGAATAATAATACAACACACAATCATCATAAACTTGTGTATTAAAAAACTATCATATGATATGTCAATATTTTCCCTAGTCAATAAATTGAAAAACATGACCAGAATCTACCCAAAGAAATAATTTTGATATATCATTAGATTATATCACCATTAATTCAGGATGTTAATCAAATTATTTTGAAACATATTAAAAAATCATTAAAATAACATTCAAACCAATCATTGAAAACATGAGTAAAATATCCATTTCTTTTTAAAAAATTGTCAATCATAATTTATAGAATACTAATAAAATTCCATTATTTGATAATAAATATTTGTTTCTATGAATTATACTTCAAATGAAATATGTTTTATAAAAAATGGAAAATATGTTCACTAAGTAAACATAAAAACAAATATTTTTTTCAGACATTTGGAAAAAAGTCAAAAGTAACTCATTCCGAAAATGAAAAGAATATTAATTTCAAAACATTGAGAATAAATTAAAATATAGAATCACATGAATTTAAATAATCATTTTCTAATAAAAAATAATATTCTTATAAACATTTTACGAAATATGGTCATTAATGAAAATTTTAATCTACCAAAGAGAAAATTTGTTTCGGTTCTATTAAATAATATTTCAAACTCATAACATATACCAAAGAGAGGAAAATGAAAGAAAAATATTTAAAATACATATAAAACAATAACATAATAAAATATAATGGGTTTCAAATATACATAGACTACAATTTCCTTCAATGTAAATTTTAAAGTAAACAATCCTAAAAAAATATTATTGAATAAATTATTTCCACTTTCGTAACATTTGAATCAAAAGTTCATTAATGTTGATAACTTAAAAAAATTTTAAAAACCACTTAAATTTAATTAATCTAGTGATAATGAATATACATATATAATTTTACAAACCACATAAAATAAAACATGTGGTTATAATTGGATATGTCTCAATGAAATAGAATTGAGATGGGAAATCACTTACCTTAGACTTCCACAAGGTTAGAAATGATCTAATATCCCATATAAAAAATTTATAATTATTTTAATATATATTAATTTGAATTATTTAACTATATATTCTTCATTAATAACATTTTATTATTTATTTATTGATAATTTGTTTGTAAAAACTATATTTTAGTGTTAACCATTTTCCTTTCCTTACATTTTTTAGTTCGATAGTTCATGCCCTTTCAATCTATTTAGAGTTTCATCATCTCAATAATATTAAACATTTTATAGTTATCATGTTTATTTATTCAATAGAATTTTGTAAATATCAATTAATAAATTTCATGAATGTCATGACCCGTCCCCCGTGGTCCGTGCCGTGACTACCCCCAAACTGCCTTCTATAGGCCAGGGGCTGGCGACTAGCACCAAAATGAATATTCCATATAACTGGGAAGACATTGCCTTTATATCCTGTAAACACACTCAACCAAGCACATAGTATGATACGAACACAAGTAAACTATATAACAAAAAGTGTGTTGAAAGTAAAATGGATGGAAATACAATGCCAACTGTAAAGATACAAGTAAAACTAAAATAAAACTAAAAGAAAAAGGAAAATAGCTACTGGTTCATTCTATGAGGTTCCTACCTAAAGGGTAGGTGCATATCGCCTCCTCTGCACTCCACATCTGTCCATCTCCCCTACATACCGTCACGTCGTATGGTCCACATCGGGCACCTTCATGGCTTGGTATCCTTAGCCTCGATCAACGTTGTCTATCATCTGTACCAAACACAACAGGGTATGGTCATAATCCGTGATGGGGTGAGTAAAATGATACTCAGTAGAGACCCCGAGACCCTCAAGGTCTCACAAAATCCACAAAGGATAAATCTCAAAGCATGAAGTCAACTGTCAACCCTACTTAGGTATATTCCCATACATATACCTAAGTTATCAAGTACCCCCAACTCAATAATGAGGAAACACAGGGCCCAACCCAAAATCCCAAAGATTGACAATTCCACAATGGAAGGAAAATCACAAATTACAGTACCACATAGGTACGCCACACAGAATTATACCACCAAGGTATTAGCACGAAGTAATGTACCACACAGGTACGAACTCAGCTCATTACAGGTATATCTTAATTATAGTAGTAAAGATTATTATATGTAATTATTGAATCATCTTACTCTGTAAAGAGGCAAACCCACATAGGATCTCAAGATGCAGACCTACACAAGATCACTCAGTGCAGAACCACGCAGAATCACTAAGGGCTGACCCACATAGGATCGCAAGGGGCTGACCCACACATGATCTCTAAGTGCTCAACCACACAGGATCTCAAGGTGCTGACCCACACAGGATCACTAGGTGCTACCAACATAGGATCACTCTAAGTGCTTACCCACATAGGATTTCTCTAGGTGCTGACCCACACAGGATCGCTCGGTGCTAACCCACACAGGATCGCTCTAAGTGCTAAACCATATAGGATCGCTTTAGGTGCTTCACGTCACAACCAGCTATTGAGTTCCCACACTATGCTCACTCCTCTCTAGAAGGATCTGCTCCACAAGCTACTAGTCGATACTCCAACTACCATGAAGTCTCATGAAGAAGTATCTCAAAGGACCTCCACATCATAGAGGTCTCAACGCAACAGATGGCATGTCATTTGGACGCCCGGTTTATGAGTTATATTCCATTTTCTCCTGAGGGACCGGTTGGATTCGTGTTTGATCAAACCCGACCATTCCCCAAAATTATCCAAAAAATCAGTGGGGTATACAAAAGGGACCATCTCTCCAAGGTTTCTGGAGTAGTAGAAGGTTCATCAAACGGATGTCCTGTGCCAATGATATTGTCTATGTAAAGTATAGAGTCATATCTGGTCCGGGTCCGGTCTGACTCGGTTGGACGGACCCGGTCCGACCCGGCCTGTGGGTCCGCATAGACATCTAGGTGGCCCGACCTACTAGGCCCGACCAGGCAGACCGTGAGGCCCGCGAGGACGCGGGGTTTCTCTGGGGGCGCGGGGCTGGTCAGCCACAGGGGTTCCGTGAGGGCGCAGTGTAGGTCGACAGTGGGGGGGGGGGGGGTTGCGAGGGTGCGAGGCAGTGGGGAATATTGGCAGGAGTGGCTTGTCTGAGAGGGTGGAGTCCATGGGGAGGCTCGACAGAGAGGGTGGAGGCCGCGGGGCAGCTCAGCCTGGAGGGCGGAGGCCGTGAGTGCCGTAAGGCGGCTCCGCCGCGAGGGCGGAGGTGGTATGCGCCGCGGGGTGGCTCGGATGGGGCGGCACGGCGAGGCCGCGGAGCAGTGATGGTCGCTGACTGCAGAGGGCCATGGGGCATGGAAGCTGCAAGGTGGCGGGGCACTGTTCTTTTATCGGCGGTTCTTGAGTTCCACCAGTGCCAATCTCTGGCACTGGTCGTTGTCACCAAAATCGCCTTCTTTCATTGTGAAGCATACTCAATTCAAAACAAAAGACGGAGTGGTCAGTCCATGATTGTTTTTCCCACACCCTCCGCGTTAGAGTGGTAGTAGGTGGCTCAATAATAATATCAAGAACAGGTAAAGGAAAATAAATCATACATTCTCCCTACCTCGTTCATTTGACACATTGAAGATTTTCCATGAGGAAGGAGATGATGTCGTTGGGAATAGACAGATGTTTGTGATGTTGGCATTTCATCGATCATCATTTCATTAGAGTTGAAGATGTTCCCTGTCAAATAATTTCCCGTAGAAGAAGTCGGAGCCAAAGTCGACATTCTTCATTGGCATTCTTTGTTGGAAATATTTCTCCCAAGGCTCATTCATCCTAATTCCACCCAAAAATACCAACTAGAAAACATAATTGATTATGTTTTCTATTTAGTTCATTGGAATAAATTCAAAAAGGCTAAATTAATTAACTGAGTTGGCATAATAAATGTTGGAGGGGTTGAAGAGGCTCACCAACATTTAATATGATGTTTGAGGGTTTCTCCTAATAAAGGGGAGTTCAAGGGGTTTTAACCATAGGTGGTCCCCACCACTATAACCTCTCATGGGAGGTTTATTTCAGTTGGTCCCCACCTATGAAACATCCACATGAATGTTTCAAAAGAAAAATAAAAAAATGTGACACCATTTTATATTATTTTAATTTTTCACGAATAAGTGAAAATATAACTTCCATCCCTGACCTACTACGGTCAAGGTTAAGGTCTCATTAAGCGAATACTGGTGCTGCGAGTTCAATGGTGCCCTCAGATTTCAATTCCAATAAATTGTTCAAAAGATAGAAAAACCCGCTCGTAGGTTTATAGAATGTACCCGAAAAAAATGTTCATAAATTCATTCTAGGCACACTGGGCCTCAGAATCATGCGTCTTCAATTTTCATGGACTCGTAAAATTCCTATTTATTAAAAAAATAATATGGAAATTATCAGTTTGTACATTATCCACAGCCTAGAGGTTTACTCCCCCGTAATCCACATCTCAAACTAAGGGAAAAAGTGGTGGCACTGAGCACGCATCTGAGCCTCCCACTCCCCTGTTGTCTTCTTGAGGTTCATGTGTTGCCAACAAATGCGCACTAGAGGTATCGACCACCCACGATGGACCCACTACTGTCGATCCTCAATCTCTACTGAAACCTCGATAAAATTCTTCCCATCATCGACGTCTCACAGGCCTTGGTCGATGATGTGAGAAGGGTCGTACACGTATCTCCTCAGCTAGGATACGTGGAAGAATTTGTGCACCTGGTGCAACTGAGGGGGAAGAGATAAGTGGTATGCTAGCTCTCCAACTCTACTGGGGACTTGTAAAGGTTCGATGAGCCTCAGAGATAACTTTCCACCTTGGCCAAAATCTCTTCAAACCTCGTCGAGGTGAGACCCGTAGAAAGACAAGGTCGCCATCCTCAAACTCTAGAGGTGTCCGTCTCCTATCGGCATATGACTTCTTCCTACTCTATGCAGTCTTCATCAACTCTTGGATGATCTGCACATTCTCTGTAGTAGCTCAGACCATCTCTGGTCCCACTAGTGCTGTCTCCCCTTGGTTAGTCCAACACAAAGGTGATCTGCAGGGTCGCCCATACAATGCCTCAAAAGGTTCCATCCCAATGGTGGAGTGATATCTATTTTTTTTTATGAAAACTCCTCCAAAGGAAAGTTATCATCCCACCTGCGACTGAAGTTGAGGACGTAAGCACGTAGCATTTCCTCACGGGTTTGAATGGTCCGCTCAGTCGGACCATCCTTCTGAGGATGAAAGGTGGTACTCAAATGAAGTTGTGTCCTGAAAGCCTCATGTAACCCCTTCCATAGCTTGGAAGTAAAAAATGTATCACGATCAGAGAAAACCATCGAGGGTACTCCATGTAGCCTCACATTCTCTTGTACATAAAGGCATCACATGATCTCTACTGAACCTTGCTCTCGGATCGGTAGGAAGTGGATTGACATGGTGAGTCGGTCGACAATCACCAAAATCGAGTCATGTCCCCTAGATGTATATGAAAGTCCTGTAATGTAGTCCATTGATATCCCATACCACTTCCACTCTGGGATCTCGAAAGTCTGAACCAAGACTACTGGTACCTGATGCTCTGCCTTCACCTGCTGACAAGTGAGGCATCAAGAGACAAACTCTGCAACTGCTTTCTTCATTCTTGGCCACCAGTGCTGTCATCATAGATCATGGTTTATCTTCGCCACTCCTGGATGTACCGCTAGAGGGGATGTGTGGAACTCCCTCATAATTTCATCCCAAAGCGACACTGGTACCATGGTACATCCTCTTAAGAGGATGACGTGCTCCCCACCTTCAATAAATACCTCAGGTTCATGTCTTGTGGATATATGAACATGTCGCATAAAACTGTCAGTGTCCCCACACGACGCCTCCCTGACTTGTTGAAGAATTAGGGGAGTGACTGTAAGAGACTGAATAAAAGCTTCTCCATCCCTATCCATAAAGAATATCTGCAAAGCGGCCAGCTACTCTGTCGCATCTCCTAGCAGCTATATACCAAATCTTCTACTGAGTGCATCTTCAACAACGTTCCCCTTCCCAGGATTATAGACTATCTCGAAGTCATGGTCCTAGAGGAACTCAAGCCAATGTCGCTATCTCAGGTTCAAGTTCTTCTAAGAGAAGATATACATGAGACTCTTATGATCTGAGTAAACTATTAAACATTTTCCCATCAGATAGTGTCGCCACATCTTCAAGGCGAAGACCACTGCTGCTAACTCCTGGTCATGGGTAGCGTAGTTCTTCTCATTCTATCTCAGCTGTCAAGAACTATATGGGATCACCACTCTCTCCTGCATCAGGAAACATTCGGGCCCGATCCATGATGCATCACAATAGACTATATACCCGACAGCCTCATCTCGAAGCCTTATGATGGGGCACTACTCATCCTCTGCCAAAGATCTTGAAAACTCCACTGGCATCTCTCCGACCACACAAATGGTTTCCCTTTCTTCATCAACGATGATAGAGGTGATGCAACTCTTGAGAAATCTAGATCAATCCTCTGTTAGTATCTAGCCAAACCCAGGGAATTCTGTACCTCTGTCACACTCCTAGGTGGATCCTAAGAAAGTACCGTCTCAATATTCATGGGATCCACTGCAACTCCAGCCTCCGATATGAATTGTCCCAAAAAATTAACCTCTCAGATCTAAAACTGGCACTTCGAGAGCTTGCCATAAATCTAGTTCTCAAGGACTATGTCTAGTACTACCTACAAATGATAGGCATTCTCCACATGAGTAGCTGATTAGATCAAAATGTCATCAATGAAGAATAATACAAAGCGATCAAGGCATGGCTGAAAAATCTTGTTCAGGAATCCCATGAAAACTGCTGGAGCATTGGTGACACTGAATGGAGTAACCCAAAACTTGTAACGGTCATATCGACATCTGAAAGTCGTCTTCTACAAATCCTTATCTCGTACTCTGAGCTAGTGATAGCTTGATTTTAGGACTATCTTCGAGAACCATTGTGCTCCTTTCAGCTGATCAATGTGGTTGTAAATCATCGAATGTGGGTACATGTTCATCATAGTCACCTGGTTCAGGCGCCAATTTTCAACAAAAAGCCCCAAGCTCCCATCTGTCTTTTTGGAGAATAGAATCAGGGCTGCCCAAGGAGAAACCCTGAGGTGAATGAATCCCATCCCCTACAAGTCCTCTAGCAGTACCAATTGTTCACGAAGCTCCGTGGGAGCCATCCGATATGCTGGTGTAGATATCAGTGTCATACTGGGGTACAAGTCAATGTAAAATTCCACATATCTGTGAGGATGTAGACCCAGAAAATCATTAGGGAAAACATCCATGTACTGGTCCACCACTACAGGATAGATCGGACTCTCCGCATCAACTACTCTGAGGGTAAGGCTAGCCAACTGATGAGTGATCGTCTGCACTCTCCTCTGATTAAGTTCATCCTATGCTGAAAAGGCTCCGTTCTCACCGGTAAAGGTAAACCTGGTCATATTTATGTGGACACACTACTCTTTACACCTAATCTAGTAAATATAAGCATGAACATTAGATAACTATTCCATAACCAAGATGATGTCATAAGGCCTCGATGCTGCTACTATGAGATATCAGCCAAAGCTCTATCCTCATAGAGTAAGCACACACTGCCGGTACAAGTGAGTAATCATCGAATCTACTTTCGTAGGAGTCTCTAGCTATAAAGATCGATCCAAAAACTCTGTCGGAATATCTGAGCTCTGAACAAGGGAAGTGGAAATAAAAGAGTGACTGGCACCAGTTTCTATAAGTACTGTAGCTAAGGTGGAGTAGACACAGATTGTACCTGTTATCATCTCTGGAGCACAGTGATCATAGGCCTAAACTGACTGTAGCTGGGCTCTCCCCTATCTACCTACTCCCTACGGTTGGGGTGGACCTCCTGGCGGTGGTGGCAGTGACATCTTGAATCGTCACCCACCACCTACTGCACGACCAGCTTTTCTTCCACGTCCACCTGTTCCCTACGGGCCTCCTTGATCGAATCTATGTATCTTCATGGGAGGTCCTTAGACTGTCTGTTGATCATTATTATGGTGGGTTGGACAATCACGAGCCATGTGACCCTTCCCTCCACATGTGTAACACTGCCCGCTCTTGGCATGACTGACTCTTTCTAGGGTTCCCCTCACAACCAACCCTAAATCCTGCAGTCGTCCACCTATAGGATTGGTCCTCTTGGACCTCTGCGACATCTGTCTACTTCCAGCTACAGAAGACTCTACTACATGACGATGGATGGTGGGTCTCGCTGCTGGCAACTACTCATCTAGGAAACTATCCACTAATAGGGCTCTCTCTAACACTCCCGTCTGTATCAGGATGCGGAGTGAGATCATCGAAGCCCTGATCATCCTCATGATTCCATGCTCAAAGGTCCGAGCCTTAATGAATGGGACCTACACCATATCTGTGGAGTAGCGTGAGAGGTCAGTGAACCTCTATATTTATTACTCCATAGTCACATTGTCCTACTGCAAATAAAGTAGATCTTGAATGCGCACTGCTCGAAGAGTAGTTGGGATAAACTCTGCTCAAAACAGGCTCTCAAAGTCTACCAAGAGAAGAGTCAACGCATTGTGAACCTGGAGCATCCAGCTCCACAAGCTTCCTGCTGCTTCTTGTAGTATACTGGTGATAAGGATCAACATGAGATCGGCCGGTGTCCCTACCAACTCAAAAACTCTCACTACGACCTCTAGCCAATCCTTAGCCGCATGTGGGTTCGTATCTCCCATGAACCTGGGTGGCCTCTGGCACTGCAACTCGTGAAATGCGCTCAAGCGGTGTGCACCCTCTGCTGCTGGGGATGGTGGAATCACTGGCACAATGGGTAATGGTATCGCTGGTGGTTCCATTGATTTATCTACTAGAATAGGGCCCTATACAGAAGCCTCATCCCTCAGTGGGATATCGGTGCGTACTACCCTTGGAAACCAGGATGGAAGTCATTGTGGAGGAATCCTGAAAAGAAATAGGTGCGCCATGATCAATAAGATATACCTAGTGAGTGGACTCAAAGAGACCACAAAGAAAACTCTTCAAAACACACATGCAGTCTGTGTTTTCAGGCAATGAGTCAGAAATCAGAAGTCAGGGTCCTGCTGTATGGATATATCGACCACCTCACCAACACTGGATTCCCTAAACTGATAACCACCCTCATTACACGTAACACTATTTCTATTAAAAAGAATGATCAAAGTCTTATGTTCTATGGTAGAACCTACTCCTCTGACACTAATTTGTCACGACCCGTCCCTCGGGGGTCATATCGTGACTACCCGATTCCCGCCTTCCGTAGGCCAGGGGTTGGTGACTAGATCCGAAAGTTGTATTCCCTATAAATGGGAAGGTATTGCCATTATATCCTGTAAACACACTTAACCAAGCATACAACAGGACACGAACACAAGTAAACTATATAACAAAAAGAGTACTGAAAGTAAAAGGGGCCAGAAATACAAGACCAGCTGTGAAGATACAAGTACAAAAGAAATAATACTGAATGAAAAAGGAAAACAGCTACTGGGTCATCCTCCAAGGTTCTTAACTGAAGGGTGGGTGAAAATCACCTCCTTAGAACTCCACATATGTACGTCTCCTCTACGTACCATCACGTCGTATGGTCCACCACCAGGAATCGTCCAGTCCGCGTATCCTCAGCCTCGATCAATGATGTCTTTCTTCTACACCAAACACAAAAAGGTGTGAGCATAGCCCATGCAGGGGTGAGTATAAGGATAATCGGTAGGGACCCCGAGACCCTCAAGGTATCACAAAATCCACAAAGGATAAATCACAAAGCATGAACTCAATTGTCAACCCTATATAGGTATATTCCTATACATATACCTAAGTTATCATGTATACCCATCTCAATCATGAGGAAACATAGGGTCCAACCCAAAATCCCAATGTTTAACAGTTCCACAAAGGAAGGAAAACCACAAGGGAAAATACCAAACTAGTACGCCATATAGAAGCATACCACCAAGGTATTACCATGAAGGAAAGTATCACCTAGGTATGAACTCAGCTCATTCATGGTGTATCATAAGTATAGTAGAAGAGATTATTAGATGTAACTATTGAATCATCGTACTCCGTTAAGACGTAGACCCACAGAGGAATGTGAAGTGATGACCTACACTAGATCGTTTGGTGCTGACCCACACAAGATCGCTAAGTGCTTACCCCCAGAGGATCACACGGTGCTGACCCACAATGGATCGATAAGTGTTGACCCACACTGGATCGCAAGGTTCTGACCCACACAAGATCGCAAAGAGATGACCCACACAGGATTTCTCTAAGTGATGACCCACATAGGATCGATCTATGTGCTGACCCACAGAGTATCGCTCAGTGCTGACCCATATAGGATCGCTATATGTGCTAACCCACACTATATCTCTCTAGGTGCTTCACATCATAACTAGCTACTGGTTTCCCACACTATTCTCACTCGTTTCTGGGAGGATCCACTCCAAAATCTACTGGTAGATACTCCAACTACCATAAAGTACCATGAAGATGTCTCTCAAAGGACCGCCATGTTCTAGAGGACTCAACGCAATAGATGGTGCGTCATTCATACGACTGGTCTGTGAGTTATTAGCTTTTTGTCCCAAGGGCCCAGTTGGATTGATGCTTGATCCAACACAAACATTCCCTAACTTTATCCAAAACATTAGCGGGGTATACCAAATGGACTGTCTCACTCCAAGGTTTTTGGCACTGCTGAAGGTTTGTCAAACGGACGTCCAATGTCAAAGTTATAGCCTAATTAAAGTATAAGGTCGTATCTAGTCTGGGAGTGGTGTGACTCAGTCTGACCGACCCAGCCCGAACTGGCCTAGGTCAACCCAGTTCGGGTCGACCCAGCACATCAGGTTGGGTTCGTCCAGGACCAGTAGGCCGCGAGGCCGCAACGGTGTCATGGGGGCACGGGGCGGCTCGGCCGTGGGGGTGTCACGCGGGTGCAGGGCGGCTCATTCATGGGGGTTCCACAAGGGCGTGAGGCCGCTGGGTGACTCGGCTGGGGTGGCTCGGATGGGAGGGTGGAGGCCCCGGGGCGCCTCGGCCGGGGCAGCTCAGCCGGGAGTGCAGATGCCATGGGTGCCGCGGGGCGGCTCGACCGGGAGGGCAGAGGCTGCAGGTACCTCACGGCGGCTCGGTCAAGAGGGCGGAGGCCGCGGGGCGGCACGACCAAGGTGGTAGGGCGAGGCCACGAGGTTGTGCAGTGAGGATGCACAGTAGCGTAGCGAGGCTGTGGGGTGGCGATGGCCATAGACGGCAGAGCACCGTGGGGCGTAGATGCCGTGGGGCAGTGGGTCGTCGTGCCTTCGTCGGTGGTTCTCTAGTTCCATCGGTGCTAATCACCGGCACAGGTCACCATCACCAAAGTCGCCCTCTTTCATCGTGAAGGATACATCATTTAAGAAGAACGGTGGAGGGTTCGGGCCATGTCTGTTTGGCCTGCACCCTCAACATTAGAGCAGAACCAAACGACTCAACAAGAATATCTATAACGGGTAAAGGAAAATAATTCAAACACCCTCCCTACCTTGTTCAATTGATTTGTTGAAGATTGTCTGAGGTGAAGGATACAATGTTATTGGGAATAGATGGACATTAGTTTCATCAGCATTTCCTTGATCATCAGTTCTTTGATGTTGAAGACGATCCACATCAATGAATGTCTCGTTGAAGAAGTTGGAGTCGATGTCGGCGTTCTTCGTTGGAGTTCCTCATTGGAGAGCTTTCTCCCAAGGCTCTTTCCTCCCAATTCCCCCCAAAAACGCCAAATAGCCTACATAATAGATTATGTTGTCTATTTAGTTCCTTGGCATAAACTCAAAAAAGCTTAATTAATTAACTAATTTGGAATAATTAATGTTGGAGGGGTTTAAGATGCTCCCACAAATTTAATTGGATGTTTGAGGGTTTCTCCAATTAAAGAGGAGTTCAAGGGGTTTTAACATCAAGTGGTCCCCACAACCATAACCTCTCGTGGGAGGTTAGTTCAAGTGGTCCCCACCAACATAACCTCTCATGGGAGGTGTAGTTCAGGTGGTCCCCACCTATGAAACTTCCACATGGATGTTTCAAGAGGAAAAATAAAATAAAATGTTACACCATTTTATTTTATTTTAATCTTTCACGAATAAGTTAAAAAGTAACTTCCACACTCGACCTTCTACAGTCGAGGTGATGGTCTCACTAAGTGAATACTGACACTCTGAGTTCAACGGTGCCCTCTGATTTCAATTCCGAGCACTAGTTAAAATGTTAGAACCCCCCTCCCCTCCCCACACGTTTAATGAATGTACCCGAAAAAAAGATCAGAAATTCATTCTTGGCACACCGGGCCTCAGAATCATGCGCTGTCAATTTTCACAGGCTCTTAAAATTCACATATATTGAAAAACATATTACATTTAAATTTCAGGTCTTTATAATTAATAAATAATTTATTTTATTTTGGATACTGTTGTCCATACGTACGCTAGAGTAATGTTTTGATTTTTCTAATCGATGATAATAAAATAAAATAGATAAAGTTTTGGTTTTATATAATCATAATTATAATTATAATATAAATATTTTTCATTAAATCTGACCTTATTTTTATTTATGTGAATGTGAAATGAAAATGAATCATATCACTTTGTGGAGGTGGTAGTCCACACGTACGCATAAGCGTTGTTATTATTTTCCAACGGATGGAAGGGTAAGAAGATATAAGATATATTATATTTATAAACTATAAATAATTAAATGAAAATATTATATATTAATTAATAACATATCTATAACCATCCATGTGAGGTGGTGATAAAAAATGAAGTACATTTCTATGTGGATATGGTAGTTTGTATGTACAAAAAAGTGAAGCTATCATTTTCCAGTAGATGGAAATGAAGATAAATAAGTGTTCTTTCATCAACATAATAAAATTTAATTAAATTTAAAATAGAAATTTTATCATATCATCATGGTTATAAAATATTGTAATAGTGCAGAAGAAGAAAAAAACATGAAAACACTCAGTTAAAACTTATACAACTTCTTTAGAGAACATCCTTTATCTTACACCTTAAGACTTCAAGGAATGATATTTTGGTTATTCAAAGAAATATATGATGTGATTAGGGATGTATGGAAGGTTCTCTATATGATATGCATTTAAATAAATGATTTATGTAGTTTTATGAAGAGTGGAGATGAGGTTCCATTTTATAAGTGTTGTGAGTGGCACACCTGTAATTATTCTTAACTATTAAATATTGTAATTGTTTTTCTCATAGAAAAGTGCCTATTAAAAAATTAAATTTATAATATATTATTATATGGGTATATATATATACTACAAAAATAAGAATTAATATTTGATTTTATTAACTTATCAGAATGTTTTAATCTTTGTTAACCTGTTATATCCTTTTGTTGTGGTGACAATATTTTTATAATGGTTACTATTCGTAATGAAAAAAATGAAATTGAAATAAATAATTCCGGATATGTAATAAATTTTTCAATATTCAATTTTTATAAGTGTGCAGAATTAATTTTAGTGTAAGTGTGCATAACGCGACTAAAAACAGTTTTAATTAAAAAATATCTTTTGTTACCATAAAAATAATCATAAAAAAATAAAATATAACTATGATTCTATTGTAATTAATTATATTATATTTATTTAAAGGGATATTATTTTAATTCAAATCCAAATACAAAACATAATGATAATTTTTAATTACTTTATTTAAATAAATTAGATTAGAGTTTTTAAAAAATATGAATTTTCACTATTCATTAAAAAATCAATCTTTTTTGAAAATTTTTAAAAAACAAAATATAATTTATACATTATAAATTTTAAAAAAAAATTAATTTTACCATATAATGATTTAAATTTTTTATGAAATTATTTCTAATATCTTCACATGAAAATCATAAAAACCATTTTTAGAAAGAGGTATTTTTAAAGCATAAAATGTATTTATTCTCATTCTTTACCTATTGATAACTAGTAGATTAATATTAAATTTTTTGATTTAATATATTATCTACACATTTAATTTAATTTTTCTATCAATATTGATTAATTTATTTTAATCATAGGAAAATACATTTTTCACAGAAAAAGAGTTTTTCTAAAAAAAATACTCTTTTTACCTTTAAATGATTATTTATTTATTTCTAAATATTTGATAATATATTAATGTATTATAATTAATTGTTATATATTTATAAAAAAATATTTAATAATTTTTATACTCTAAATAAGTGGAATTTTAATTTTAAAAAAACATATATAGAAAATAAATGTATGTAAACAATACATTTCGGTTTAACCAAGAATAATTAAATTAGTAATTATTAATTGATTTTTATAAGTATTTTTATTTTATTTATAATTTATAATTTATTATTTTTTACTATAATAATGTATTAATCAATTATGATTAGTTTTTTGTGCATCATAATCTACTGAACATAGTATCTATTTAAAGGAAAACATGTACTAAAATCATGGAGTGTTATATTCTACTGCCTTATAAAAAATGCATCCTTAAAATTTCAATTACTACTTACTAATGATGATATGAATAAAGTTGTAATTTTTATAAATATATCCTCATCATTATATTATGTAATAATTTAAAATTTATGATAAATAATTCTAAAAACTCATATGTATTTTTATAATACTAGTAATTGAGAATGGGTTTCCAAATGTGCATAATTGAGTTATATTTTCCACACAATAAATTTATCTTCTTCTTTAATTTAAATAATTTTATAAATATTCATAATTTTTTGTTTTTAAATTATAATGTAATTTATCTCTTTTATTGATTGTTTTGATTCATTTCTAGTTTTGGTACTAATGAAGAATGACTAAGAGGTGTTTTCATTCCTAAGGCAAGAAAATCATCCACAAAGGAATCATAAAATTCAAAGAAGAAAGTGAAGTTAATACACCTATGTAAACAAAAATGGGTAGTATAAGATAAGATAATACTAAATATGAATAAAAATTCTTGTGATGATGTAATATATTATTTCTAAAAACACAAATAATAAAACCCAAATAAAATGAATAGTGATTAAAATATTAATATCATTATAAAAATACTACTAGTTCAACATATAGTATTATATTCTTCATCTATAAAATAAATAATCATTAAAAATCGTTAAACACCCCAAAATAAGATTTTTTCAAATTAAACCATTGTTATATAAACAAGATTTTCAACTATAGAATATTTTTTCATCTTATTAGAGACCTCTCCTTATATTCCCATTTAAACCAAATTTTCACAATGCTCTTTTATTAGAAACTACTTTCTCAGAGTGTTAGGGGATGGTTCCATATTATTAATAGATATTAAAATCTATATACATCCAAAATGACATGAATATTTATCTAAATTATAGTTTATCACTACTGGAAACATGATCTTTCCCAACACTTCTATACCAACGGTTTGTAAAAACCGTTGGTATAGCTACCATTTCCCAACGGTTCACCAAAACCGTTGGGAAAGGGCCTCAAAAACACACCCTTTCCCAACGGTTTTGGTGAACCGTTGGGAAAGGTCACTCTTTCCCAACGGTTCACCCAAACCGTTGGGAAAAATCATAAAAAAAACCAGCATTCGCACAACTAAAATACACCCAAACAGAACCTATCCCAACGGTTTTGAAAACCGTTGAGATAGGGCTATCCCAACGGTTTTGAAAACCGTTGGGATAGGTTCTTTAATTTTTTTCCAGATCCACTAACCGAGAACATTATATAAATCAAAATTTTAAATAATTATGATAATACATATATATATTTATGAAATTATGTTTACAAAAGTGATGTTAGGTTAGTGGTTAAGTCGTTCGATTATAAAGGAGGGGTCCTGGGATCAAATCCCAGTGGATGTTTTATTTTTGGAATTTATATACCAACGGTTCCATTACCGTTGATATAGATTTCATATTACCTATACCAACGGTTTTTGGAAAACCATTGGTATAGACCTATCCCAACGGCTTACTTGGCTACGGTTCTCCAAACCGTTGGTATAGGCTATACCAACGGTTTGGAGGCCTATACCAACGGTTCCAAACCGTTGGTAAAGGTTAGTTTTCCAGTAGTGTATGATCAAATTTCCTATAATCACATTATTTGGGACTTCAACCATGGATAAATAGATTTCATAAGATTGTCCTTTCTCCTTTCTCATTTCCTAAGGTAAAATCTATTGACTCATGTATCATTCACATGAGTTGTGACCCATCTCCTTAAAATTTAAATATTTACCCTTGACATCTTATTCATGAGGTTTATGTAATTTTTCTCTACACTTTTAATAGAATCACATTAATTCCCGGTAAAATCGGTGGTTTTGAATTTCAGAATTATTACATGTATGAAATTAAACTCCTCACTTTTTTCATCTTTTCCATATTTTCCATTACCTAAGGATCACCCATACTATTTTTCTCTTGATTTACTTTGAAAAATATAATACATAGATAATAACATAAAAACATTTAGGGATCTTGATAACATATCATCATATAATGAAAAAATCTTAGAGAGTAACCCACATCAATGGATTGGATTTATCCCACCAATGAAAATATCAATCTTACTCTATATATTATATACATAGTCTATGACATGCCTTGCTAATATTTTTAATGTTTTCATCATATATAGAAACACTTTACTCTACCTTTTTCCCAAATTTAAAAATAAAATCATATTAAATCCTATCATTGATCACGAGCAATATATTTTTCTTTGAATATCTACCAAACAGTATATAATTTCGTATACACTATTTTCTCATCCTCCTTAACAATTTTAATCCACTAAATATCTTTTATTATCATATATATTTAATAAAAATAGTAATATAATAATTTTTTGTAACACCCAAATCAAAACAACCATGTTTGATCTTGAGTGCCACATGACCTCATCCACACCACCTTGTAAGTAAGTTTCTACTATATGATTAAAATAGTGGGGAGACTATGACCGCATTATCATTTTTAGGATAATTAATAATCAATAACTAACATAATAGAACATTTTATTAAAAATTTAGAATAACTGAATCAATGGAATACATGATAGGTAAAAAAGAACATCACAAATGTAGAATACTATTATTGGGTAAATAATTAATATAAAAAATAAATGGTAAAATTTAGTCCCTACTGGTGTCCATCATAGCCCACCACCATCTCCACCCAACTCTGCTCAACAATCCTCAAAAGGGACCATTCTCTTATCTTGATCCCTCAAGAAATCTAAAAGAATTCCGAAATTCCTGAGAAGGGAGTGACTAAAAGAATATTTAGTACACCACTAATACATCCTTAACCAAATTTTATAAAGTATAAAAGTATATTCCATAGGAATAATAAACGTGTAATAATCATAGGAACACACAAACCAAAACATAGTGGTTTTTCCTAAATAATAAGCCACAAAACCTTGGTCATACCTGCTTCAACTTTGTATTGTGTGGATAGTCATGGAGTATTAACAATCAAGGACTATAAATGATACTTAGAAATCATGATACTCGACATTCTGTGATCATAAAACATATAATACTATAGGTTTTAAGGAAGTCAGGTTGTGAAAATTTTGTAGGTACTGAGAGTCATTGAGAATTCCCAAGGAATCAAAAAAATACCCCTTGGTATCTATTGGGAAACACGTGGATCACAAAAAATACTCCAGGAATAATCATATCCCTACCCTATACACAGGTTTATCATCTCCATCGTCGCAAATTCATGAACAGTCCTCCTTTAAGGGATAAACAAGTCATGACAGTCAATAATCCTTGGGATATAAGAAAAATAACATAAAAACACACGTTGGATGGTGGGATACAAGATAAATCATAGCACATCATCATAAGTAAGTTAGTAATATAATACATGTTATAAACAATGAACATGAATAACAAGATACAATGTACTCCTGGAAACAAGTGTCACATATGGTTCTTGAGGCCACACACACACCCACATTCAATCATAATCTAAAATAGTCCTCAACTATGCTTACACATAAATAATATTAAAGAAATATAGGTAAAAAATCCCAAAAAATGTAAGGAACTTCCTACAACAAAATCCATTGATGTTAATGGAAAGAATAAACAACATGATATGGTTCGATTCCAAGAGTGGAAACCTCAACAGTTAAGAACATCTCATAATGGATTTATTTTCATAAACATCGACACATCAAAGATCTAGGTTCATAAGGGGTTCTAGAAAAAAATACAGTTATTTTATTTCAAAAATAAATAATATATCACATGATATTATACATTCTCTCTCCTAGATAATTTTAGAATTATCATTCAATGCCAACACATGCACTCTCAATAATATCCATAAAAATATTTATATTTTGATAATTTATTATAAATTATCCATTTATAAACATCTTTTGTGAATTTCACATAATTAATCCTTTTATAATTATATTTGGATTATTTTTCATAAATTATCCTTGTATAATTATACCTTGATAATTTCTCCTCAATTACCCTATTATAATTATCAGTTGATAATTTCTAAAAAATTGTCATTTATAATTATCTATTGATAATTTTCTATAAATTTTCCTTTTATAATTATCTATTGATAATTTATTATAAATTATCCTATAAAACTATATTTTGATAACTTTTAATAATTTATGATTTGATAAACTCTCAACTACTTTTTGATAATTTTTGACTATTATTCATTAATAATTCAAATAAATTATCACCTAGAAATTAAATAAATCATCCATAGATAAAACCATGTGATTACCCATTAATAAACTCACAATTATAGTTTGATTATTTATAATAATTATTATTTTATAATTAAATATAATTATAGTCCAAAATATTTATAAATAATCAATCAATAAAACCATGCTATTATCTATTGATAATTATTATTCTATAAATTATCCATTTATAATATAGAAATTATCATTTAATAATTTTCATAATGATCCCTTGATAATCTCACATTTATCATTGATAACATTAATAGATTACCCATGATAATTCAATGCCTTATCATTGGAAAATTTTGATAAATTATACTTCGATAAATCATTGCAATTATAGTGTAATGATTTTTCATTATTAAACATTGGTAATTCATCATTATTACTTTATGGTAATCTCATTCCATTATCATTTGATAATATTACAAAATAATCATTTAATAATTCTTTTAATAGTTATCCATGATAATCTAAAATAATTATCACTTTATAATTTTAATAAATTATCTGAGAATACTCTATTTGATTATAATGTCATAAATCGAAAATTTCCTTTTCATAATTTCATGAAATAATGTTTTTTATATTTATGTTATTTTATCATTTCATAATTCTTCAAAATTATCCTTTGATAATTTAATGGAATTATACATTAATTATTCTTAGTTTTATCAATATTTATTTTAATCAACCATTGTTCAATAATTTTAAATTAAGGATTCAATGGAATAAATTAAATAAAAGAAATAAAGATAATCACATGTTTATTGAGCATAGTGGAGTAGGAAGAGAATCTTTAATTTAAGGAAATATCTTAGATTGATCAATTTCTATTTCACCAATGATGCATATGGGAGTCTTAGGATCATTCATACTCAATAGAATTGACCATCATTTAATCGGAAATGATTTTTTGATAAAAAAATCCCCAAAATTGTAGCATCTCTAATTTTATTTTTAAAAACATTATTTACTCTATGAATCATCCTAAAATTGATAGTGGGGTGTTTTAATTCACCTCATTAATGAATTGATGATTAAAATGGATATAATTAATTATTAATACAACGTTTTTAATTTAGGGGTCATCAATCAAGGTTCTATTTTTGGAAGAATAAAAAATTAATAAAAATTATTTTTTATTATTATTTTATTAAAAATAATTCAAATTAAATATTAATAAATTAACCCTACCTTCGATCTAACCAAACCCCTATGACGCATTAATTTATGCCCCTATAAGGGTAAACCTCATATCTCAGACCTAACTACGGTCTTGGATTTCTCATACGATTAATAATTTGAGATATATTAAATTAATTTTGAAAAAAATATAATAAAAATATTAAACATGTTATCCTCCCATGTGATGTTTCTAGATATCTGTCAAGACAAAACCAAATATTTCTACTTGGATAAAACCCTCATCTCTAGCATAATAGTTCTATTCGATTTCTCATATGATACATTGTTTGGGAGACATTCAATTAATTTCAGAAAAATATATATTAAAAATATTAAATAATTTCTCAATGCGTGTGATGATACCAAACCCATGATACTCACAAATCATTTATAGATCTTATGGTAAAATCCTCAGTTTGGACCCAATGGTGGTCTCATATTTCTCATATGATGTACCATTTGGGAGATATTAAATTATTTTTAAAAAATCACATGGGTGTATATAATATATTAAATATTTTTATTTTGTATTTTTCAAGGAACTATAACCCTCAAAATCCCATGCTATAATTGCACCTAAATCCAATGATATTCAATATAATATTCCATGTAGTTAAATAGGATTTTACCCATGCAAAAATCTCTCTAAATCATATGTCGAGTTATTTTTGTTGAAAAAATATTTTTTCACATAAAAATTAACATGATTTATCTTCAATTTGGGTTTTTATTATCATTAAAAATTTAGGATATTACCATTCTCCCCCTCTATAAAATTATCATCCATGACAAATATCTCTACAATTCTTGATTGAACAACTCGGGACATTGAGATCGAATATTATACTCGCATTCTCATATTTCCTCTTAGATATATCCATGTTGCTAAAAAATTTGGACAATTGGTACCATCTTCCTTCGAAGGAATTTCACAGTCTGGCCTAATATCTTTATCATATGTTCCACATATGATTCATTCTTTTAAAACTCAACATCCTCATAGTATATAACATGGGAACGAATAAGTGTGTACCTACAAAGTAGATAAATATGGAACATATCATGCAGTTACGAATAATACATAGGAAATTCCATATGGTACACCACAATCCCCAACCATTTGGTGATCAAAAATGTTCCTGAAAAACATGGTGCTAGCTTCCCCTATGACCTTAGAAGTTCGTTCTCTAATTGTGGAGTCACTCACATGTAATCATTATTTCCCACTATTAACACTAAGGGTATCCTCATATAGTCTGAATATGATCATTGTATTCTATGAGCGATGATCAACCTCCACTCTATTCGATTCATCCTTAAACAAATAGAAAACATAACTGCTACCTCACCTACCTCATGCTAACAAGTGATGATTGACCTAGTCTCATATGAAGGGACTCATAAGGTTACACATGAATCATATCCTGGTAAATATTATAGATTGTGAAATATATCATTAGTAGGTGATCATAACAAGCTCTACCAATGTATATCATGATATATAGAATCGTATCTTCCAATATTCATATAGTTCACTCATACTATCCGTCGACTACATAATATTACACTAAGCTCAATCCCAGTTCATTCTATAATGATTTTTTCTAGACATTCTACAAGGGAGATGTAATACAATTGTCTCTAAATTAAAAATGATCAAAGCAACTCCATGTAGGCATAAAATCTCTGAGGCATTGACATTTCTCATATCCTCCACTAATTGAGTCTCTCTTATTGGTAATAAGTGAGGAGAATTTGTTAAATGATCAAAAATATACTAGACTACATCATGAATCCTCTGGGACCTATAGAACCCCATTAAAAAGTATATAATGATGTCATCCCACTTCTATATGGATAACAGGAGTGGTTAAAACAACCTAGTATGTTATTATTTCCCAACCATCACCCCTTAATAGGTAAGGAATTGGGAGAAAAACCAGTAATGTCTCTCTTCATCCATGTCCACCACCACTAAAAGTCATTATACATCTTGGTTGCATCAAGATGTACTTCCCATATAGAGGTATGGTAATCCTTCATCATATCCTCTTTGATGGAAGTATGTACTACTTCAATCCCATTTAATAAGATCATATCATCGTCATCCATCAACAATCTGGGCATTGGATCACCACCAACCATCTATTCTCCCATTAATTCACTATCTTCGTATAACTCCAATCCAGTATTTACCCTGTCTACAAGCGAGTATTTGGTCACTAAAGGGAATAAGTCATCAATCCCTTAGTCTTAGAATAATTAAACCTCTGGTCAGCCAATAAGATCAGTAATTCTCTATATTTAGGTCCCTGTTTCTAAATATATAATGAAAACATTTATGTTTCATATAAAAAATTATCTCACCAAAGAGATAGTGTTAGTATTACTTCAGATTATAAACCAAAACTGCTAGATCTAATTCATATATAGTGTAGTTCCACTCATGGGTCATAACTGATGAGACCTGTAGGCTATTAAATTCTATCTTTTCATCGACACCACTCCCAGACCAATGTCTGATGGATCATAGTACACTACATAACCAATCATAGGCACAAAGAATTTTAGTACTAGAGCTTTCATGAACCTTATATTTAGTTAATTATTCACATTGGTAAGACCACTAGAACTTTAGTACCATCTTTATCAATTGTGTCTTGGGTGCCAATTGTTAAGACATATCCTAGTTAAACCATCAGTAATATCCTATTAAACCTAAAAAGCTCCAAATCTCATACACATTCTGGGGATGTGTTCAGAACATGACTACCTTAACCTTCAATGGATCTAGAAATATACTAGTCATAGACACCACGATTCCTAGGAACTTCACTCATCAAATCTAGATGTCACGTATTCGCATCATGGAATAAATCCTATGTTCTTAAATTATACTCAATATTATCTCTTGGTGTCTAGTACATTTCTATGGTGTCAGTGAGTATATAAGTATATCATCAATGAATAATAGGATGAACAAGCCTTGGTATGGATTTAAGTTAATTTTTAAAATTTTCAGGAATATTATCAGCATGTTCATTAACCTAAATGGTTTTACCATGTACTCACACATGTCATTTCTGATTTGAAGAACCATCATTGGGATTTCCACCTATCTAACATGAAATTGGGGATGGTCCAATCAAAGATCAAACTTAGAGATCCGATGTTATCCTTGTAGCTGATAAAATGGACCATCGATCCTAGGAAACAGAAATCGATTCTTCATCCTCACCGAGTTCATCTTCTAGCAATAGATGCATATTTGAAGTCTAATTTATGCCTTCATGGGGAATAACAAAGATGAATACCATGGTCAATTAATCATTCTTATTAATCCCTTCACATATAATTCATCCCTCGAAACCTTGTTCTCCTTCATCTTAGTTAGTACTATATGATATGGGATATCGAAATGGGACCCACAACTGACACAATCTCTTTTCACCTTAACTTATTGATCTTTTAGAGTCGTTACTAGGTTAATGATACACAACAATTTCAAACCATCACACAACATATTGAGGGATTACAATTCCTTGGAAGGATGAATATTGCTAGATTTGAAGTAAGGGAATATTTGACCATAGTTCTAAAAAAATATTCTTATATCAGACACTAAGAGAAAGACTTATGATTGATGAAACCATGATAACTAAACCATAGAGTAGGCATGGTAAAATTCTCAAATACATTATCTTACACATATTTTGGTAAATTAGAAACATACCCCTCACTAAAGTATTCTAGATTGCTTCCCAAGTATTCCTGTAAGTCTACCTCATGGAGACATCTTCTATAACAAGAAGGAAAACATTTTTACTAGAAACTAATTTGTTAGAATAAACCATAACCAGTATGTTTGATTGTACAATGAATCTCAAAGGTTTCTATGTGATTACACAAGTTTATTATATGAGTCTAACTATAACCTTAGGTATATCCATCCTAGAACCAACCCCTTCTTCCATACTAACATGTTAGTGACATTCATCATATATATGTTAAGACAGCAGCATGATGAGTTCAATTAATTAATTACAATAAATATATATCAAAATTGCATGGAAACATAAATATTTAACACAAACAGAATTTATTGTAAATAGTCAGCATAAATAAAGGTATTTAATTAATCAACCACTATGAAGTATAACAAAAGGTATATATGTGGAATGTTAACCTACATTCTTATCAATGGATCATGAACACACACAAAATCTCATAATCCAAATATTAATATCATGTGAATCACTCTAGGTGAATTCAATCAATAGTATCAAAAAAACATAATTTCTCATTTATCGAAACTCAGAGGTCTCTTATACAGTACTAGCCAAGCACTGATATAGATCCTCTACCCATGTCCCAACCATCCTATCTCATATCTACCCTATCCCATTCCAAGAAAAATATAAGAATATGTTAATGAATCCTAATGCTAAGATACAATTTTGTGACATCCCAACCCAAAATACCATGTTCGAGTCGTAGTGAAACATAACCTCATGTACACCTCCCAATACGGAAGAGGCTTCCAACTAGTAGTGAGGGTCTGATTATGAAAATGGTGATACTATACCATCAATTTCGTATCATAGGATATATAATTAACAATAACTGACTTAATGAAACATCATATTAAACATGTGGAATAACTTAATCAATGAAATATAGACTAGTAAATAAAACCAACTTCTAAAAGTGGAAAGCTGGTCCTAGGTAAATAAAGTGGATAAACAAATAAATGATTAACAACAGGATGAACTGTATGTCCCTCCAAGTCCTCCTTATCCCACTATCTTCTCCACACTCCTATGCTCTGTAGCTGACCATAAGGCCCTATCCCTTCACTGAATCCATACAGAAATCTACAAGTGCACCATAATGCCCATGTATGGGGTAAGTGCAGTAGTCAGTAAGATACCAATAATGATTCCTTAACAAGATGTTCTCATGTATTCAACTGTATTTCATAATAATAATAAATTTTTAACAATCATATTAACATGAAATCCAAAACTAAGTTATCATGTGCTAACAAAGCATTAAAAAAACCTCCATCAATACTTGATTCGACTCTATATTAGAAGGATAATAAAGGTTTCTAAAGAATAAAAGATTATCCATGAGGACCATAAATCATTCTTCTTGGCATTGTGTGATTATGAATCTTATCATACTGTAGTTATCAAGGAATTCACATTCTTGGAATTATATAGGCTTCAAGAGATACTCGTAATTCACTAGGCATCGAGAACATAACCCTTGGAATCACATAGGAATCGAGTGCATCACACAACATCCCCAAGGAATCTTGGTATCCCTACCATGGGTATATATCCCTCATTAACATCATCATAAGTCATGAACACTCCCCCTCAATGGGATAAACATGTTAGGAAAATCCACCTTCCTTGACCTCCATGAACAATACCACAAAATCACACATAGCATGGTAAGATACATGAGAAGAATATAACATTATCATAAGTAGGGTAGAAAATCAATACATGTGATTAACATTGAACATGAATAACAAGTTACAATGTACTCATCAGCACATGTTACACACATGGTTCTCAAGGCTACAAACACACCATCATGTTATCAAAATCTTGCATGATCATCAAATATGTCTACACATAAATCATATTAATGCTACATATGTAACAAATCATAAAATTTTAAGGACATACCAACATCAAAATCCATCTATGTTAAAGTCAATGAAAAACCACATGATGTGGTTTGATAGCTAGTGTGGAAACCTCAACATTAAAGAACACCTCTTTATGGCCTTATTATTGTAAACATTTTCACATCAAATATTGAGGTTCATCAAGGGATCCTGTAACCAAAAATACAAATTTTATTTCAAACAGAAATAAAATATCACATTCGATGATACATTCTCTCTCCAAAGATAATTTCCAAATTATCATTCTAGGACAACACATGCATTCAGAATAATATCTATTAGAATAATTATATTTTGATATTTTCTAATAAATTATAATTTTATTATTTTATTTTGATAATTTCTCATAAATTATTATTTTATAATTATTCCTTGATAATTTCTGATAAATCTCTCATTTATAATTATTTCTTGAAAATTCCTCACATATTATCCTTTACAATTCTCCATTTGAAACTTATTATAAATTATCCCCTATAATTATTTATTGATAATTTATTATAAATTATCCTCTACAATTATCTTTTTATAATTTTTAATAATTGATCCTTTGATAAACTCACAAGTATCATCTGATAATGTTTAATAATTATTCTTTGAGAATTCAAAGTAATTATTGTCTACTAATTCTATAAATTATCCATCTATAAGACCACGTGATTATCCTTTTATAAACTCATATGTATCATTTGATTAATTTTAACAATTATTCTTTTATAATTTAAAGTAATTATCATGTAGAAATTTTATAAATTATCCTCCAATAAAACCATACGATTATCCTTTAATGATTTTCATTCTATAATTTATACTTGGATAATCTAGAAATTATCTTTTTGTTGTTATAATAATTATCCTTTTAATATAATATAATTATCATTTTATAATTTTAATAGATTACCAATGATAATTTAATGTTTTATCCTTTGATAATTTTGATAAATTCTCCTCTGATAAATCATTTAAATTATCATTTATTATTTTTTAACTATTGTCCTTTGATAATTACTCATTATTATATTTTTTTAATCTCATCAAATTATTTGTTGATAATCTTATAGAATCATTTATTCATAATTTATTAAAAAATTATCCTTTTTAATCAAAAATCATTATTGCTTGATAATTTCCATAAATTATCCTTAAAAATTAAATGTGATTATCACATCATAAAAAGTTATCTTTTGACAATTTAGTGCAATTATATTTTTGATTATTATATGAATTTATCATTTAATAATTATTCAAATTACGATTCAAAAATTTATTGGAATTACCCCTAAATTATTCTTAGTTTTATCGTCTTTTATTTTATTCAACGGAATTTCCATAATATTAAATTAAGGAATCAATGAGAGAAATTAAAAAAATTAATATAATATAATAAACTCACATATCCATTATGTATAGGGGAGGAGGAAGAGAACGAGCATCATAAGAAAATATCCCAGATCAATCTACAATGGGTTCACCCACCGTGCATAAAGGAGTCTCAAGATCATCCAAACTCAATTGAATCAATCAACATTGAACTTGAAATAATTCAATGATATCAAAACCCCCAAAATCACAGCACCTCTTACACAATTAAAAAATAGTAGATTTAATTCATTATTCAACCAATGATTGATGGTGTATTTTTTTTAATGAATCCCATTATGAGTTGTTAATATAATTGGGAAGAAAGGTGGAAAATTCAATTTTATGAATACAATGTGGGTTATCAATGGTGGTTTCGATGTTGGGAAGAATAAAAAAAGTTAAAAAAAGATTAACAATAATTTTAAAAAAAATATATAAAAAAAATATTTAAAAACTTACCTTACATGTGATCTGACCAATCGCATGATGAACACAAATTTTATGTATTTATTAGGGTAAAACATGTATCACTAATCTAATAGTGGTCTCATATTTCTCATGTAAACCATCATTTCATAGATATTCAATTATTTTTTAAAAGATATATAATAGAAACATTAAAAAATATTTCCTGGCATGTGATGGAACCAAACACGTGACACACACAAATCATATATTGTTCCAAGGGTAAACCCCTCATCTCGAACCTAAGAGTGGTCTTATATTTCTCATATGATAGACCATTTGGGATATATTCAATTATTTACATAAAAATATATAATAATGATACTAAATATGTTATCCTTGCAAGTGATGTTACTAAATGAATGATGCACACGAACCTTATATTATTTCGAGGGTAAACCCCTAATCCTATAACTAACGGTGGGCTCATATTTATCATACTATGCACCGTTTTGGTGATATTCAATTATTTTTTAAAATAATAACTATGTAATTTAGTATATTTAATATTTTTTATTGCATATGTATCAAGGATATACAGGCCTCAGAATCTCATGGTATCTCAATGCCTAACTCTAAAAATATTCCATATAATATTTCATGGTGTTAAATGGTATTTTAAATTTATTTAGAGCCCTCTAAATCATCTATTTAGTAATTTTTATGGGAAAACTACATTTTCACATAAATATAATCATACATTTTCATCATTTAGTGTTTTTATAATCATTAAAAATATAGGATATTATAATTTTACATTTCATTAAATCCTAAATCATGAAATATCTTTTCAAGGGACTTGATCCATTATTTATCAACTAACAAATTTGTAGTTATATTAAAGAATGTAGGTTTATTCTCTATGAATTAGTCCAAAATTGTAGTATTATACTGTAATGTAAGAGGATTCTCTATATTTCTAAGATTACTAGTCATAACAATCCTTAACTTTTTTTATAATCTTCTAAGCTAAAACTCAGGTCTTAAAGACTTCCATACGAGGAAAATTCATATTTATATTAAGAAAATTGATACACATTCCATTCCTTCCACTAGGTACCATCATAAAATTGTGGAATACATATTATTAGATCTTAACATTATGATTTTTAAATCATAGTGTATAATTATGAATCTAGTGTAATAGTTAGCATAAATTTAAAATTTATGTACTGATAACCACAAAATCATGAGATTAGTGTATTTGGGAATATTTTTAGTACATTATAATATTTTTAAATCCTTCAGGAAGGATCCTAAATAGTTTATGAATGAAACAAATCAAATACCCTAAGAGCTTCATACTAGGTGTCTATTTAGGAATCTTTTTGATGTACAATATAAGGATCGATTCAATGCCCAACTAGCATTTTTAGGGTTATTACCCCTAGGTGTATCTATTTTAATGAATCCAACCACTTTTTTCATCTATAAAAGGTTGTCATTTATAGAAAAACCCACACTCTATACTTATTAAAAATTTAGAATTTTTTCCACCACATATAATTATTCGTAGAGTATTTAATATGGTTATGTATTCCAATTTATGTTTTCCAAAATCTAGTTCCAAAGGGTCCCCTTAACATTTTTTTGATATCGACTAAGAAACCTCAACTCTAGTAACCTAGAGTTACTGTATACATTATTTCACTCGTATAATATACAAGGGATCACACCGTGAAGAAGATATCGATTCAATAGTCTTGGGAAACTATGCCCAAACATGAATTACATATTAAATTAAAAGATATACACATAGCATGAAAAAATTTCTTACATCCTTTAAAATCATTAAAATATTCCTTATTCATATCCTAGGTAAAGAACTATAAAATTAAGGCTGAGCTTAGATGATCAGTATGGGAAAAAATATAGTGGACACCATCATAGAATAAACAAAACATGAATAATATATCACATATAAACAATAATTTAATATGAAATATAAGTAATTTCTTAAAAGCATAATATATCCACGGATGGAATATCAACATAAATGATCCCATAGATAATAATAACTAGTTTCATAACTATATAATGGACTAATTTGGACATAAGAATCATTCTTTCAAGGCATCGGGCCTAGACATCATATATAAGTTGGTAAGACATAATCTAAATACCTGATCTAGCTTATCTCATGAGACCTAATAATGAATATAGGGGATATAAAAGGACCCACAAATCACTTAATAAGTCCAATGAATTCATCATATGACTTAAATAAATAACATTATAGTAAATAATAATAGTAAACATTCATATTAAAAAATAAGCATATGATATGTTATTGTATAACTATTTAATAAATAGAACAACATGACCATATGTATTCTAGATAAATAATGTAGATGGTATCATTATATTATATCCCTAGTAAAGTATATTATTCCTCAAAGTATGTTTACATAATTAAATGGTATTTAAAAGAACATTCAAACATTTCATTGAACACATGAGAAAAATATAATTTTCTTTTGATAACATGTAAAAAAATATTGAATATTGAGAAAATTTAATTATTTGAAAATAATAATTGAAATTTTAAATGGAAACATAAAATAAAATAATATTTATAATGAAGGGAAAAAATTTTCATTTAGAAAATATAAAAACAATTTTTGTTTCCCTCAATTGGTAAAAAGTTAGAAGTTCATCATTTGGAAAATGATATGAATTTTCATTTTAAAACATTGAAAATAAAGTAAAATATAGTTGAAAATGGCTTTAAATAATCATTTTTTCATAGAAGAAATCATTCTATAAACAAATTTAAGAATCATAGACATGTATGAAATATTTAATCTAATAATGTTGAAATAAGGCCATATTTTCATAAAAATATATTCATGGTCGTATTATGTAACAAATAGAGAAAAATAAAAGTAAAACATGATAGATAAATAGATAACCATATAAGAATAAAATAAATGTAGATTTAAAGATAAATAGATTATAATTTTCCTAAATGAAAAATTTAAACATAATCTTACCTAAAAATGAGATTATTTAATAAACCCTTACAACATTGGTAACATTTGAATCAAAAGATCATTAAAGGTGAGAAACTAAAATGGATTTTCCTATATTTTTAATTTTACTAAATAAATTAAAAAATTAATATATATATATATATATGGTATCTTATACACCACAAAAAATAAAACCTGTTGTGAAAATGGAATAATTCTTAAATAAAGGAATTGATATGAGAAATAATTTACTTTAGACTTATTCATGGTTAGACAAGATCGAATATTCAGAATAATAAATATAGTCTTATTATAAATCAATAACTAAATTTTATTTGCATACATATTACTAAATAATATTCATTAATAATTTCTAGCTATATATATTTTAATAAATTATTGGTGAAAAATAATATTTGAGTATCGACCTTTCGGTTTTCTATCGATTTTTTGGTTTGACGGTTCTAGTCCCTACACCCAAGTCATGGATTAATCATCTATAGAATCATAATCATGTTATATTTATCAGGTTTATAAATAAAATATAATTTTACAATAACACATTAAAAATGATTAATAAAGATGAATTATATCGTCTCATGGAGATGGTGGTGTGTACATAAGCATGAGAAATGTTTCCATTTTTCTAATTGATGAAAAAAATGAAATATAAAAATATTTTATTTTATGAAATCATAAAAATAATATAAAAATCATATTTATTCATTAAATTAATCCTTATTTATATGTATAATATTTTGAAATAAAAAACAAAACTCATCTCTTCGTGGAGGTGGTAATCCACATGTATGCACGAGTGACCTTATAATTTTCAAATAGATTGAAGGGTAAGAAGGTGGGAAATATATTATCCTTATATAATAATAAGAATAACATAAATATATTATATATTCCTTTATTATATCTTTATAACCATCTATGTGAAGTGGTGATGAAAAATGAAATTTATCAGTACGTGGAGACGATAGTCTGTTTGTATGCACGTGCAAAGCTTTCATTTTTTCATAATATGGAAAAGGAGATGAAAATTGGTTAGGCTATAAATATATTAAAATTTTATAATATTTAATATATTAGTGGTACAGTATCATAATTTTTTTTTGAATATTTGAAGGATGTGGACGAATAAAAAAACATGAAAACACTTAGTTAAGAGTTATACATCTTATTTGGATAACATCCATTAAATTACACTTTATTCCTTCTAGGATTGGTCTTCTTGTGAGGACCGGACCTATAGGACGTGTGTATGGATGATGGAATAGTCTTTTGGTGGATATTGGAAAATCTTAATTTATTATGTAATGTGAATCTGAGAGGATAGGTTGTCCCCTTTTATATGTGAGGTGTGTGGCACATTTGAAATTATCCTCAAACATTAAATACTATAAGTGTATTACTTATGGAAAAAGTGGAACATAAATAGTAAAATTTATAATATAAGGTTGTGTGGGTTTAAATAACCTCATTAAATAATAATGAATATGATATTATATGACTTAATCATAATGTTTTAACCGTAGTTAACCCATGTCACCCTTTTATCGGGGTGACAAAAGTTATATCATGGATTATATTCATAATGGATAAAATGAAATTGAACACAATAATAAATTTGAACCTCATTATTATAATTATGTGAGACTTTTTTCAATATTAAATTTCTATAATTTCAGGAAATTAATTTTAATATTAGTTCACAAACACAAAGAAAATCCATTTTTTATTAAAAAATGATTTTTTATGCATAAAAATAATATTTCAGAAATAAAATATAAGGATGATATATATATGATTAATTAGATTATTTTTAATCAAATATAAATTATTCTTATTTAAAACCATGCCCAAAATATATTGTTACTTTTAAATTATTTTATTTAGAGAAAATAAATGATATTTTATAAAAAATTAGTATTTATCACCATTCACTGAATAAAAATTATGTTTAGATAAATACAAGAAAATAATACAAAGATAATTTTGAAATTATGGATTAAAAACTAATTTCATTTTTAAAAATTAATTTCCTAATAGTAGATGAAATTAATTCTAATATATGCACATGAAAATTTTAAAAACCATTTTTATATATAGGTATTTTTGAAGCATAAAATGAAATTATTATTATTTTTTATCTAGTAACCACAATTATATGAATTTTAATTTATTTTATTGAATTTATTATCGAAATATTTCTTCAAAATCATTTATTAATAGTAATTAATTTAATTTATTAATATAAAAAAAATATTATGATCATATTTTTTATAAAAAATAACCCTTCATACAATCAATTGTTGTTACCATTATTTCTAAAAAATCTATAATCAATGTATGAATGATTATTAACATACTTATGTATATAAAAAATAGTCATATATAAGTTTAAAACACTAAATAATTGAAATTATCTTTAAAATAAAAATATATAATAAAATAATGTTTATAAATAATATATTTTTATTTAACCAAGAATATTAAAAGTTGTAATTCTTAAATGATTTTACTAATTATGTTTCATATAATTGTCTTGTAATATATTTCATTTTTTATTTTAATAATTTATTATTAACATATGTTATTTTTCATGATTCCCAAGATATTCATTATATTATTTATTTAAAGAAAAACATGTAAAAAAATTTTGAGGGGTTCTACTCTACGATGTTATAAAAATTATGTCCTTGAAATTTCAATTATTACATAATAATGAAAATTTAAATCAACATGAAATTTATTCTAAGGTATAAACCTCACTATCTTAATTGAGAATAAAAAATTTATCCTAAAATTTTCATAAACCATATATGTATCTTTATAAATCTTATAATTGTGAATGGGTTTCCAAATATGAAAAATTGAGGTTTGTTTTTCACATGATAAATTTATCTTACTTTAGGATTTAAGGAATATGTTAAAATAAATAATTTATACCTTTCAAAATTATATGTAAAAATTTTCAATTTGAGTGATTTTTTTATTTAGTTTCCACATTTTATTCTAATGAAGAATGACAGGGAGGGATTTTCATGCCTCAAGCATGAAACTAAACCTTTAATAAATCACCTGATTTTCAATAGAAAGACAAGTTATTCCTCCTTTCTAAACCAAAAGGGGAATTACATGATAAGATAATAATAAATATAATAAAACATAATTTTATGAAGTTAAAAATATATTATAAACCTATAATAATAAAAAATGATAATAATTTAAATTTTTAATTAAATATAATCAATAATGTTTTTTAGCATAAGTTATTTAATTCTTCATATAATAATTTCTTAATCCTAAAAAGTAATTAAACTAAAAAATAGGATTATTTAAAAGTAAAAAATTGGTATAAAAACCATGTTTTTAAGTAGATAATATTATGGTATTATATTAGAGAGCATATTTTATATTCTCATTACCGCCTAACACTGAATCTATGTTTTTTATTAGAAACTACTTCCTTAGAGTGTTAGAGGATGAAAAAATATTCTAAAAAGATATAAAAGTTAGAAATTAAATCATATAAAATATTATCTAACATTTAGTTTATGATAAATTTATTATCAATCACATTATTTGGGACTTCAACCTAGACTTCAGTGATTAAATAAGCCTATATTTTATCCATTATTCTTTCCTAAGTTAAATCCCATTGATTTATGGGAAATTCACATAATTAGTTGCCAATATCATTACAATTGAATAATTGAATCTTTATTTTTTATTCACTATATTTATTTCCATTATCTCTTAACTTGTAAAAGACTCTCATATTATTCAAGAAAAACCTAAGGTGTTTAAATCCATAATTATTACATCTTAGAAATTTCACCCATCTATTTTCTCTTTTTCATACATTCCCCTTTATATAGAGAAAATAATATTTTTTATCTATCATTATCCAACATGAGGAAACATGTTTTAGTATCTTCATATGTTAAAAATGTTTAAGTGGGTAACACCCTTAAAAGGATTAGCTTTAGCACACCAAAAACAAAATTAATCATTCTCTCTATATTACATATATATTCAACATGAAGTATTGTTAATCTGGTAAATTTTAAATCCTAATTATCAACAATTTACTATTCACATTGTCCAAAATTTGAAAATTTTCATTCCAAATTAACTCATTGATCATGTGGAATGTTTTTTCAATGAAAATATTGTTAAAAGTTTCCCATTACATATCAATATTTAGTCATCATATCTCATATTTTGAATAAAAAAAACCATTTATTATCATCTATTTTTTTATAATTTATTTTTAGGATAACCTTTTCCCTTTCATTACATCCAAAATATTGAAATATCTTATTTTATGGGACTCTATTTATTATTAAACTTATAACAGATTTTTGGTTCCATTAAAATATGGGGGTTTTTGTTTTATGTAGTAGTCCAAAATCCTATTATAATATTTATAAGTAGAAAAGTTTATCTATATATCAAATATTACTAATCATAACTTGCACAATTATTTTTGTAATCTTCTTTGCTCAAAGTTCAATATTATAGTAATAATTTGGAGGTAAATTCCTATTTAAGTTATGGGTGTTGATGTAATTTAAATTCCTTCCACTATGTGCCATCTAAAAATAGTGGAATACACTATATTATTTTAAAAAATTATGTATTGTAAATAATATTGTATAATTCATAATATAGGGGAAAATAACATAAATTGAAAATTTATGCACAGGTAATCTCAGAATCATAAGATTAGTTCCTTTGGAAATATTTTCAAATTATAAAAATATTATAATATCCTTAATAATGGTTTTGGATCAACCAAATAATATCACCTTTGTGTTTTAAATCAGGTATATAGTTTGGACTCTTTTTCATGAAATATGTAAAGATAGAGTTAATACCGAACGAAAATTTTTAGGGTTGTTACCTCTATGTGCATCTGTGAAACATCTTACTTAAACTGTTATGTATCTATATATAGATTTCATTTCTAATAAAACCCACACTCAATGTTGAAACAAAATTTAATAATATTTTTTTTGTAAAATACTTATATGTAGAGTCTCTCACAGCATTATGTTCTCTAATATATGTATTTATAAAAATAATTCTCCATGGTCCTACTAAATCTCCATTGATACAAAAAATAACACCTTCAATATAGTAATCCATCGATGTTATTTACTTTGTTACAATGGTACAAGATACAAGGGATCACACCATGATGAATCGACTTGTTTAGTAGTCTTGGAAAAATAGATACATATGTGGCTTCTATATTATATTTAAAAATAAAACTAGATCATGAAAAACACTCATGAATCATTTAAAATCAATCAAATATTCTTTCTTAATTTCCTAGGGAAATGAAAATAATAAACTGAGATCTTAGAAACGAAGTACGGGGAAGAATATATTAGAAATGTTCATATGAAAAATAAAACAATAAATTTATATCAAGGATATATAATAATAAAATTTCCCATCTATGTAATATTAAGAAAGTGGAATATATCTGTGGATGAAATAACAAAATAAATAGTCACATGGGTAATAATAAATAGTTTCGTAATGATATAATGATATAATTCATAATATCAAAAATCATAATGAATATATCCATTCCCCATGCTATGATATCATACATAAATAGGTAAGGGATGCAATAAAACCATATATAGTTTGTCTCATTAGACCTAATGATACCTATATAGGCTATAATATCCCCCTCTCATCACTTAATGGGTCTAATTCATTCATTATATGAACAAAATTAATAATACTACATTACATAATCAATATAAAAAATCATGTTGAAAAACTATCATATGATAAGTCAATATTTTCCCTAATAAATAAATAAAACTAAATGACCATAAATAATTAAGTCAAATAATGTGTTTTGTATAATAATATTATATCACCCATAAATCATATGATTCACTAATGTATTTTTGAAATATTTTAACATAACATTAAAAGTAAATATGAACCTTTCATTGAAAACATTAAAAAATATAATATTATTTTTATAAAAGTTTATATAAAAATTTATAGAATATTGATATAATTACATTCATTTAAAATAACCATTTAAACATGTAATGGAATATTAAAATAAAATAATAGTTATGATGGTGGGATAATTCCTTTATTCAGTAAATGTAAAAAAATTACTTCTTTCACACTTTTGTTAAAAAGTCAAAAGTACATTGTTTTGAAAAAAATAATATTTTGTCTAAAACATTTAAAATAATATAAATTATGGTTTAAAATTTCATTGAATAATTATTTTATGATTAAAAATAACATTCTAGAAATGTTTTTATGAAACATGAACATAGAAAAAAAATTCACTCACCAAAGAGGAAATAAGTTTTTCATTTCTTAAAAAGTATTTTCATGATCTTGTTAAGAATAAAGGATAGAAAAATGTAATGAAAAAAACATAAACTTAACAGATAACCATATGATAATAAAATATATGGATATTAAAATATAATGATATTCTAATTTTTTTAATTTTAATTTAACCATAATTAATTTTAAATAAAAAGTTTATTATATAATAAACCCTCAACACATTGGTAAAATTTGAGTCAAAAAATCATTAATGGTGAGAACATGAAATGGACCTCCAATCCAAAAAAAAATTATTTAATTAATAATAAAATAATTTAATATTTTGTACTATACACTACACAAAAGAAAACATGTGGTGAAAATTTGATAAGTATTAATGAAACTAAATCGAGCGGACAAGTCCTTTTCCTCAAACTTGTGCATGGTTGTACTTAGTCTAATATCATGTATAAAAAATTTATAAAATTTATAATTATATACCATAAATATATTTGGATTTATATTTCAAAATAAAACTCATTAATAATTTATTCTAATCCATTTATTAATAACTTGTTGGTAAAAAAGAATATTTGATTGTTAACCGTTCCATTTTCCATATTTTTTTTGGTTTGAAAGTTCCAGTCCTTATACCTTTACCATGGTTTAATCATCAATAGAATATTAAAAAATTTATATTAATATTTTTTATACATCCAATATAAGTTTACAACTATCCATTAAAAATTATAATGAAAAATGAATTTCATCTCCTCATGGACACTGCATTCTGTATATATGCATGTGTGATTTTTACATTTTCTAATAGAAAAAAATAAAATGAAATATATAAATATTTTATTATAAAAGAAAATAATAATATCATAAATATAATAATTATTCATTAAATCCCACCTTATGTCTATCTATTTAAGGTAGAAATGTAAAATGAATTAGATCACTTCATGGATGTGGTTGTCAGCACATATGCTCGTGTGACGATATCATTTTCTAAAGGAGAGAAGGGTAGGAATTTATATGGTATATTATATTTATAGAATATATATAATTTCATATAAATATTAAATATTAGTAAATTATATATGTATAAAAATTCATTTAAGGGGGTGATGAAAAACAAAATGCATCACTACGTGGAGACGGTAGTCATATATATGCACAAGTGAAGATTTCATTTTCCATATTATGTAAAAAGAGATAAAAAATGATTGTACCATCAACACAATAAAATTTCCTTATATTTAAGATACTAATGTATCTGAACCCATCCCATGGGGCACATGCGGTAAATACCCCAAGCATGCCTTTTATAGGCTAGGGGCTGGCGACTAGCACCAAAGGGGTATTCCCTAAAACTGGGAAGGCATTGCATTTATAACCTGTAAACACATACATCTAAGCACACAGAAATATATGAACTCAAGTAAATTGAGTAGTAAATAGAGTGAGTATAGTAATAAAAAGGGTCCATAATACAAACCCAACTGGAAATTACAAGAAACTGAATTTATAAGTAAACTGGAACAGCTCCTGTGATAACCCGCCAAGGATCCTACTTGAAGGGTTGGTACAGCTCTAAAACGGTCGTCTATATGGTATGCCTCTTCTATGGTCCACCTCCTAGATACCTCTAGTCCTGGTACTCTCGTCCTCAGTCAGCATTGTCTATCATCTGCACCAGACACAACAAAGTACGGGCATAGACCGTGTAGGGGTGAGTATAATGATACTCAGTAGGGACCCCGAGACCCTCAGGGTCTCACAAAATCCATAAAGGATAAACCAAAAATCATGAAATCAATTGTAAACCCTACATAGGTATATGAACTTACATATACCTAAGTTATCAAGTATACCCACCTCAATCAATGGGAAACACAGGGTCCAACCCAAAAGCCCAAAGCTCAACTGTTCCAGAAAGTAAGGAATACCATGATGGTAAGTACCACAAAAGTACGCCACACAGAAGTATACCACCAAGGTATTACAATTAAGGAATGTAACACATTGGTATGAACTCATCTCACACATGGTATAACTTAAGTACAGTTGTATAGATGATTAGATGTAACTACTAATTAATCTTACTCTGTAAAGAGGCTCTGTTGCTGACCCACACAGGATCGCTCGGTGTTGACCCACAGAGGATCGCTAGGTGCTGACCCACATAGGATCCCTCAGTGCTGACCCACAGAAGATTGCTTGGTGTTGACCCCCATAGGATCCCTCGGTTCTGACCCACACATGATCGCTACGTTCTGACCCAAAGAAGATCTCTATTCATTCTTCATGCCATAGCCAGCTACTGGGTTCCCACACTAGGATTTCTCATCTCTGGGAGGGACCTCTCCTCAAGTCACTAGTCAAAACTCCAACTACCACGAAATCCTATGAAGAAGTATCACAATGGACTGCCACGTCATAGGGGTCTCAATGCAATAGATGGTGCGTCAATCAGACGCCCGATCTGTGAGTTATTATCCTTTTAGTCCCAAGGGCCTGGTTGTATTCATGATTGATCCAGCCCGACCATACTCCAACCTTATCCCAAACTCTAGTGGGGTATACAAAAGGGACCGTCTCACTCCAAGGTTTCCAACGTCGCTGGTGGTTCATCAAACGGACTCCCAATGCCAAAGTTATGGCCAAAAGTGCGTAAATGGGTTGAAGTGGGTCCAAGTCTAGTCTGACCCATCCTGACCCAGCTTGGGCCGACATAGTTTGGGTTGACCCGACCTGGCCCACTGGGTTTGGCCTAGCCTGTGCTACGGTCTGGCCAGCTGGGCGGCCCGACCCGCACTTGCCAGTAGCCCACGATGCGGTGCAGGGGCTGTGGGACCGCGAGGGTGGCTCGAGGCCGCGGGTGGGGGGCATGAGGGTGGTGCGGAGGCCGTGGGGTGGCAAGGACATGGGGCGGCGCGAAGGGCCATGAAGTGAAGGACGTCGTGGGTGGTGAGGCCGTGGGGCGGCACAGAGGGCCGTGAGGCAGCGAGGCTGCTAGCGGCACGCAGCCACGGGGGGGCAGACGCTGGGGGCAGAGGAGGTTGCGGATGGTGGTGGCCGCAGACGGTGGCAACCGCGGACGGCACAAGGCCTCGGGGAAGTAGAGGCAACGGGTGGAGGGGGCCGCTGAGTAGCACGAGGCTATGGGGAGATGGAGGTCTTGGGCACTGGTTGCCGCGGAGTGGTTCCATTTCACTGTTGCTTGCGTCGCAGCCGATAGGGGTGTTGGCCACCATTCTCGTTCCCCACCGAGGTTGGCTGTCGCCCACCTCAATCAAGAAGAACACAATATTCATAAAGAAAAGTGGAGGGGTCATGACATATTTGTTTCTCCCGCACCCTCTGAGTTTGAGTGGTCGTATGTGGCTCAACATAAACCTTTAATGAAGAATGTCAAACTCTAAAACCCCAAACAATTGATTATTCCCAAACCCACAAATGAAATCATCCACATATCAACTAGATAGAGAGTTGATTCGCGTTCTTTGTTTTAGAAGGGAAGAACATGGGAAACAATTACCACACATAATTAAACCCTACCTCAATTGTTCGTTGATGTTGTCATGAGAAAGAATTCAATGAAGGCGAAGAGGGTTCCAACGATCGTCACATCTGAAACCAAGTTTCAATGTCGGGCTCATACGTCGTCTTCTTCCATGATTTCCAATGAACATTCTTCGATGGCATTCTTATTTGGAGAAATTTATCCCACCAAGGAACTTCTTTGCCAAAAAAAAATCCTCCCAAACAAAGAGGTACCAAAATAATTAAATTAAGTAGATTAATTTTGTTGTCACATTGGCATAATTAATTGGATCATTTAATTGTACCACATTGTAAAAATTAATTGGCCTAATTAATGAATGGTGTTGGAAAAACATAAAGCAAGGGATTTGAGAGGTTTTCTCTCATTAAAGGGGTTTGGGTGGTCCCCGCCTCTAAATTCAAAATGGGGTTAGTTCAGGTGGTCCCCATATCTAGACATCCAAATGGGAGGTTTTGGTTTGGGTGGCCCCACCACCATAACCAATGATGAGGCGTTTCGAAAAATAAAATAAAAACATTAATATTTTTTTTATTTCATTCTTTCATGAAGAAAACAAATTATAAAATTCACCCTTGACCTACTGCTGTCATGGTGAAGGTCTCCATAAGAGAATACTGGCACTATGAGTTCAACAGTGCCCTTAGATTTCAATTCGGTGCACCGGTTCAAAAGTTACAGAAACCCGCTCGCACGTTTACTGAATGTACCTAAAGAAATTTTAGAAATTAATTCCGGGCACAGCGAGCCTTGGAATCATGGGCCGTCAATTTTCGCAGACTCGTAAAATTCCCAAATATTTTTTTTAAAAAAATTTACATGGAAATTATGGGTCTTTACATTCTTCCTACCTTAGGGCTTTGCGTCCAAAAAATCCACATCCCAAAACTAGGAAAACAAATGGGGTTACTGAGTATGAAATTGGGCCTCCCCCTCTCATGTGCTCTCTTGAAGGTTCCCGCGCTACCAGAGAACGTTCACCAGAGGTATCGACCAACCAGGAAGGACCCACTCAAGTCGATCCTCAATCTCAACTGAAACATCTGAAAACCTCTCCCCATCATCGATATCTAGCTCGTCGTGGTCGATGACATGGGATGGGTCATACATGTATGTCCTCAGTTGGGATACGTGGAAGACGTCGTGCACCCGGTGCAACTAAGGTGGAGGATATATGTGGTAATCCACCTCGCCAAATATGATTAGGACCTGAAAGGGTCGAATAATCCTCAGAGATAACTGGCCATCTCGGCCAAATCTCTGCAAACCTTGTTGGGGTGAGACCTGTACAAAGACGTGGTCACCGTCATCGAACTCTAAAGGTCTCCTTCTCCTATTGGTATAAGACTTCTGCCTTCTTTGTGCAGTCTTTATCCACTCCTGGATGATCTGAACATTCTCTGTGGTAGCCCATACTATCTCTGGTCCCACTAGTGCTGACTCCCCTGGGTCAGTCCAGTACAATGGTGATCTACAAGGTCTCCCATAAAATGCCTCCAAAGGTTCATTTCTAATGGTAGAGTGATATATATTGTTTTATGAAAACTCCACCAATGGAAAGTGGATATCTCAGCTATGAATAATTTTGAGGATGCAAGCACGCAGCAAGTCCTTGAGGGTATGAATGGTCCGCTCAGTCTAACCATCCATCAGGGGATGGAAGGTGGTGCTCAATCGAATCTGCGTCTCGAAAGCCTCATGCTACCCCTTCCATATCCAAGAAGTTAAATGTCCATCACGATCAGATACAATCGTCGAGGCGACTCCATATAGCCGCACAATCTCCTACACATAGAGGTGTCCCTCTCTATCTACTGAACTGTTGCTCTCTAATCGGTAAGAAGTAGGCATCCTTGGTGAGTTAGTCGACGATCATCCAAATCGAGTCTTGTCTCCTGGATATACATGGAATTTATTTCACAAACTTCATGGATATCCCATCCCACTTCCACTCTGGGACCTGTAAAGGTTGAACCAATCCTACTAGTACCTGATGCTCTGCCTTCACTTGTGGACAAGTGAGGCACTGAGAGGCAAACTATGCAACTAATTTCTTCATTCCGAGCCACTAGAGCTGTCGTTAGAGATCCCAGTACATCTTCCCCAATTTTGGATGTACCACAAGAGGGGATGTGTGGAACTCCCTCAACACTTCTTCCTGAAGTGACACTAGTACCATGGTACATCCTCTGAAGAGGATGAAGTGATCACCACTATTATAAAATCCCTCAAGTTCATGTCTTGTGGATATCTGAGCACATAAAGTCTCACAGTCAGTGTCCCCGCGCTGAGCCTCCCTGACTCACTCAAGAAGTGGGGGAGTGACTGTAAGAGACTCAAGGAAATATGTTCTATCATGTTCCAAGAAGGATATCTGCAAAGCATCTAATTGCTCTGTCCCCTCACCTAGAAGATGTATACCAGATCTCTGGCTAAGTGAATCTGATACAACATTCCCATTACGAGGAGTATAGACGATCTCAAAGTCATAGTTTGGGAGGATATCAAGACAATATCGATGTCTCAGGTTCAAGTATTTATGAGATAAGATATAACTGATACTCTTTTGATTAGATTACACTATAAAACGCTCGCCCATCAAGTAATTTCTCCACATCTTCAAGGTGAAGACAACTACTTCTAACTCCAGGTCATGGGTACCATAGTTCTTCTCATGTTGTCTCAGATCTCGAGAACCATATGTGATCACTACATTCTCTTGCATCAGGACACATCCATGTTTGGTCCATGATGCGTCACAGTAGACTACGTACCCTATTCCTTCCTATGAAAGCCTCAAGATGGGGGCACTAGTCAGCCTCTGCCTCAGCTTCTAAAATATCTACTAGCATTTCTCCGACCGAACGAAGGGTTTCCCCATCTTCTTCAATGCTAAAAGTGGTACTGCAAATTTAGAAAAATCTGGCACAAATCTCTGGTAGTATCCGGAAAAACCCAGAAAACTCTGTATCTCTGTCACACTCTCGATTGGATTCCAAGAAAGTACTACCACAATCTTCATTGGATCTATTAAAACTCCAGCCTCTGATATGACATGTCCCATAAAGTTAACCTCTCAGATCCAGAACTAGAACTTCGAGAGCTTACCTGAAAGCTGGTTCTCCTGGAGTGTGTTCGGCACTACCGAAAAATGATAGGCTTGCTCCTCCTCAGTAGCCGAGTATATCAGAATGTCATCAATGAATTATACTACAAAGAGATCAAGGTATGGCTGAAAGATCCGGTTCATGGATCCCATGAAAACTACTTGAGCGTTGGTTACACCAAATGGAATAACCAAGAACTCATAATGGTCATATCGTCATCTGAAAGCTGTATTATTCACATCCTTGTCTCGTACTCTGAGCTAGAGATAGCCTGATCTGAGGCCTATCTTTGAGGACCACCGTGCTCCCTTCAGCTGATCAAAGAGGTCGTCAATCCTTGGAAGTGGGTACATGTTCTTCATGGTCCCCTGGTTCAGGTTCCGATAGTCAACACAAAGTGTCATGCTCCCATCCGCCTTCTTGGAAAAAAAAATCGGGGCTGCACAAGGGGAAACACTGGGCCGGATGAACCCTTTCCCTGGTGTGTCCAGTTGTACCTGCAACTCACAAATCTCCATGGGAGACATCCGATATGCTGGTGTAGATATTAGTGTCATCCTAGGGTACAATAGAATGTAAAAGTCCACCTCTCTGTGAGGAGGTAGACCCGAAACATCATCAGGGCAAAAATCTGCATACTAGTCCACCACTACAGAATCGCTTAGACTATCCACATCATCTGCTCCGTGGGTAAGGCTAGCCAACTGATGAGTAATCAGCTACACTCTCATCCAGGTCAGTCCATCGAATGCTGTAAAGGCTCCCTTATCTCTGGTTAAGGTAAACCTGGTCCCATCCGTGTGGACACAGTGCACTTTATGCCTAAAATAGTCAATATGATCCGGGACTATAGCTAACCAGTCCATACCCAAGTTGACATCGTATGGCCTTGACGCCGCTACTAGGAGACCCCAGTTGAAGCTCTCGCCTTCGAGGGTAATCTCACACTGCCGACACCAGTGTATAATCGTCGAATCTGATTCTATAAGAGTCTCTAGCTATAAAGATCGAGCCAATGGATCCGTCGGAATCTCCATGCGATGAATGAGGACAGTGGAAATAAAATAATGACTAGCACCTGGGTCTATAAGTACGACAGCTGAGGTGGAGTAGACACAGATCATACCTTGTATGATCTCCGAAGCGTTTTGATCCTAGTTCTCATCTTCTTAGAGCTGAGCTTGCCCCTTTCCTCCTGCACCCTATGGTTGGGGTGGACCACTTGGTGGTGGTGGTGGTAACATCTCGAATCATTACCCACCGCTAGGTGCACGACCAGCTCCACTACCACGTTCGCCTGCTCCCTATGGACCTCCTCGGTCCAACCTCTGTCTCTTCCTGGGTGGTCCTTTGACCGTATTTTGATCATCTGTATGGTGGGTCGGACAGTCACGAGCCATGTGTCCTTGCCCGCCGCATGCGTAATACTGCCCGCTCCTAGCATGATTGGCTCTACCTTGGGTGCCCCGCAAAACCAAACCTAAATCCTACGGTCATCCACCTGTAGGTCTAGTCCACTTAGACCTCTGCGACATCTCTCTCCTGCCAACTGTAGAAGACTCCGCTACATGATCACTAGTGGTGGGTCTCTCTACGGGTGACTACTCAGCAAGGAAACCCTCCACTAAGAGGGCTCTCTCTAACACCCCCGCCTACGTCGGGATGCTAAGAGAAATCATCGAAGCCTGGATCTCTCACTTGAGCCCCTGCTCGAAGGTTGGGGCCCTGACGAATGGGTCCCACACCATATCTGTGGAGTAGCATGAGAGGTCAGTGAACCTCGCTGAGTACTGAGCCACAGTCATGCTTCCCTACTACAGATGAAGAATCTCTGGTATGCGCATTGCGCAAAGAGTCACTGGAACAAAATCATCCCAAAACAAGCTCTTGAAGTCTTCCTAGATAAGTGTAACCTCATCATGAATCTGGAGCATCATGCCCCACCATCTAACAGTTTCTTCCTAGAGAAGACCGGCGATAAGGATCACCATGAGATTGGATGGTGTCCCTACCAGTCAGAAGACTCTCACCACGACCTCCATTCAATCCTCAGCTGCTTGTTGGTCCAGCTCTCACCTGAACTTGGGTGGCCTCTGGTACTGGAACTCGTGCAACGTGCTCATGTGGTGTGCAACCTCTACTTTTAGGGATAGTGGCATTGCTGGCCCAATGGGTAATTGTACCACTGGTGCCTCTACTGGATGTGGGCCCTACACCGAGGCCTCATCGCTCGGTGGGATATCAGTGCGTACTATATCTAGAACCCTAGCTAGATTTCTACATGAAGGAATCCTAAAATGAAACATGTGAACTATGGTAATTAAGTTATACCTAGTGAGCTGACTCAAGAGATCACAAAAAAACTCTTGAAAACACACACGCAATCAGTGTTTTCGAGGAATGAGTCAGAAATCAAAAGTCAGGGTCCAGATGTATGGATACGTCACCCACCCCACCAAGACTGGATTCCTAAAACTGATAAACAAACTCACTACACTTAGCACTACTTCCGTTAAAAACAAATATTAGAGTACTATATTCTACGGTAGAACTGACCCCATTGATACCAATTTGTCACAACCCGTCCCCTAGGGCACGTACCGTAACTACCCCAAGCCCGCCTTCCATAGGCTAGGGGCTGGCGACTAGCACCGACGATGTATTCCCTAAAACTATGAAGGAATTTCCTATATAAACTTTAAACACAAACAACCAAGCACACAAAAAATATACGAACTCATGTAAACTGAATAGTAAACAGAGTGAGTACAATATGAAAAAGGGGGAAAAATAGAATCCCAATTGGAAAGTACAAGAAATTGAAAGTACAAGTAAATATGAATAACTCATGTGATCACCCACCAAGGATCCTACCTAAAGGGTAGGTACAGCTCTCGAACATTCATCTATGTGGTACGCCTCGTCTACGGTCCACCTCTGAGCAACCTATAGTCTAGGTACTCTCTTCCTCAGTCAGCGTTGTCCATCTTCTGCAGTAGACACAATGATGTGCAAGCATAGCCCATGCAGGGGTGAGTACAATGATACTCAGTATGGAGCCCGAGACCCTGAAGGTCTCACAAAATCAATAAATGATAAACCAAAAAGCATGAAATCAAATACCAACCCTAAATAGGTATATGACCATACATATAACTAAGTTATCAAGTATAGCCATCTCAATCAAAAGAAAAACATATTCCAACCTAAAAGTCTGAAGCTCAACTGTTCCACAACAGAAGGAATACCATGAAGGTATGTACCACACAGGTACGTCACACAGAATAATACCACCAAGGTATTACCATGATGGAAAGTACCACACATGTACGAACTCAGATAAAACCAGGTATAACTTAAGTATAGTAGTAGAGATGATTAGATGTAACAAATAATTCATCTTACTCTGTTAAGAGGCTCTAATAATAACCCACACAGGATCGCTCAGTGCTAACACACATAAGAATGCTAGGTGATGACCCAAACATGATTGCTTGGTGCTGAACCACAAAAGATCGCTTGGTGCTGACCCACACAGGATTGCTATTCATTCATCATGCCACAACCAGCTACTAGGTTCCCGCACTAGGATTCCTCGTCTCCAGGAGGGTTTTCTCCTAAAGCAACTGGTCGATATTCCTCCCATCATGAAGTCCCACGAAGACGTATCTCAATGGACTGTCACGTCATGGGGGTCTCAATGTAACAGATGGTGGATCGACAACGAGTGTACACCAACCTTATCCAAAACTCTAGTGTAGTAGACCAATGGGACCTTATCGTTCCAAGGTTTCGAAAGCCCCTGATGGTTTTTCAAACATATACACGGTGTTAATGTTATGGCCTAAAGAGCGTAAATGGGTCGAAGTGGGTTTGGGTCCAGTACAACCGGATTTGAGTCTACCCAGCCTGACGCAAAGAGTCATGCCTTGCCCGGCCCGCGTTGGGTGGCACGGGATGGGCGGGGGCACGCAGTGCGGTGTGTTGTCTAAAAGACCGTGAGGGCGGAGTGAGGTCGCAGGGGGGAAGGGAGTGCGGCCCGGAGGCCGCGGGGCCACGAGGGTGGAATGGAGGGCCATGATACGGTGGAGGTAATGGGAGGTGAGGCCACAGGGTAGCGAAGGCCGCCTGCGGTGATGGCCGCAGATAGTGAGAGCCGCGGACAGCGGGGGCCGTAGATGGCATGACGCCACGGTGTGGCGGAGACTGCGGGGCGGCGGGGGCTGCGGAGCTGCGCCGTTGCGTCGGCGCCAGCGTCGCGCCCGGCGGAGGTGATGGTCACTATTGTCATGCCCCACTGAGGTTGGTTTCCACCCTCCTCCATCCCGAGGAACAAAAAATTCATGAAAAACTACGGAGGGGTCAAACCTTGTTTGTTTGGCCTTCACACTCCACGTTAGAGAGACAACAAGCTGCTCAACATAAACCTTGAATGAAGAATGTCAAACTCTAAAATCCCCACCAATTTATTATTACCAAACCCAGAAAAGAAATCATTCGCGGATCAACTATTTAGAGATTTGTTCAGCATTCTTTGTTTTAGAAGGGAAGAACATGGGGAACAATTATCACACATAATTAAACCCTACATCGATTTTTCATTGATGTTGGCATGAGAAAGAAGTCTACTAAAGAGAATAAGGTGCCAATGATCATCGCTTCCAAAACCATGCTTCGATGTTAGGCTCATACGTCGTCTTCTTCTTTGATTTCTGAAGAATGTTCTTTAATGGTGTTCTTCGTTGGAGAACATTCTCACACCAAGGAACTTTTTTTCCAACCAAAACTCCTCTCAAACAAAGAGATGCCAAACAAATTAAATTAATTATATTAATTATGTTGGCACATTGGCATAATTAATTGGATCATTTAATTGTACCATGTTGGAATAATTAATTGGCCTAATTAATGAATGATGTTGGAAAAAATTAAAGTAGGGGAGTTGAGACGTTTTCTCTCATTAATGGGGTTCAGGTGGTCCCCACCTCTAAATTCAAAATAGGGTTAGTTCAGGTGGTCACGACCTCTAAACATCCACATTGGAGGTTTAGGACCGGGTGGTCCCCACCACCATAACCCATGCTGAGCGGTTTTAATAAATAAAATAAAAATGTTAACATTTTTATTTATTTCATTCTTCCATGGAAAACACAAATTCTAAAATTCACCCTCAACCTACTACGGTCGAGGTGAAGGTCTCTTTAAGAAAATACCGGCGCAACAAGTTCAACGATGCCCTAATATTTCAATTCCAAGAATCGGTTCAAATGATTCAAAAACCCTCTCACACTTTTACCGAACGTACCTAAAAAAAATTCAGTAATTCATTCCAGGCACACCGGGCCTTGGAATCACATGCAGTCATTTTTCGCAGACTCGTAAAATTCACATATATTCCAAAAAATACATGAAAATTCCGGGTCTTTACAAATGTTATCATTTCAAAATAGTTATATTAGGTTTGAATGATGTGGAAGAATAAATAAACATAACAACACTCGGCTAAGAGTTATACATCTTCTTTCGAAAACATCCTTTGTCTTACATAGTAATCCAACAAGGATTGGTCTTTTGGTGAGGTATGTACCTCTGGGAAGTGGGGAGGTATTTTTGGAATGTATTTTAATAGATTTTGGTTGATATTAATGGATCAATTTATGTAAAGTATATAGTAGATGAGGTTTCATTTTATAAGTGAGGTCTCTCGCACATTTGTAATTATTCTTAGCTATTAAACATTACAAGTGTTTATCTTAAGGAAAATTTGAACATAAACAATTAAATTTTGAATATAATGTGATAAGGGTATAAATACATTAATATATTATGAATTAATATTGTACTTTATGACTTTATCACAATGATTAAACCTTATAAAACTCACTTTACTTATTTAAATAAGAGTTAATACTTTTACTATGGTTACTATTCATGATGACCAAAATAGAAATTGATCTCATTAATAAATATGAACGTACTTATTAAAAATATATCAGATTTTTTTAAATATTAAATTTTTATTATTTATTGAAAATAATTTTAATATAATTCTTCAAAATGTAATGCAATTTTTTTAGGAAAATGTATTTTTATACATAAAAATAATCTTAAAAAATAAAATATAATGAATTTTCATATAGAATTAATTAGATTATTTCTAATAAAATGGATATTACGATAATTTAAAAACTAATTCCAAATATATATTGTGAAATTTAATTTATTTGATTTAATAGAAAAAGTTACTAATAAAATAATTGTTTTTCACTATTCAATCATAAATCATTCTTTCTAGAAAAATTATAAAATCCCTCAAATATAATTTTCACCTTATAAATTCAAAAATTATTTTCATTTAATTAATTATAAGTTATAAATTTTGAATAAATTAATTCTATTTTCTACTCAAGAAAGGTGTAAAAACAGTAATTAGATAGAGGTATTTTAAAATCATAAAATTACATTATTCTCATTCCATGCATAATAACAATGATTATATGAATATTAATTTATTTTAAAAAATCTATTATCTAGAAAGTTATTTAAGATAACTTATGTATATTTATTAATTTAATATTGTATTTTAGAAAAACATTCAAGATATAAAAATATTTTTTCTGAAAAAAACAATTTTTACATGAAAATAATTTTATTTTTACTTATGAATATTTAATAATCATTTTAGGGATGATTATTAATTTTTTTACATGTATAAATAAAATTATTCCATAATTTTAATACATTAAATAAAGGAAATTATCATTTAAATAAAACATATATAATAAAATAATGTTTTAAAAAATACATTTCTTTTTATCAAAGAAAAATAAAATTAGTACATCTTAATGTATTTTAGAAAATACGCTTCATTTAATTTTCTTTTAATATCTTCCATTTATTATTGTATTAATTTATTATTCATTTTTCTGCTGTTCCATGCATTACGCTCTATTCAACAAAGTATTTATTGATAGAGAAACACGTACTAAAATCATGTGGTATTATACCACCCATTACATCATCACATATCAATCATTTGTGTTCCACATTGAAACATAAATTATTCATCAATGATGAACATGAAATAAACCCATGGAATTATTATTTTTTAAATATATGTGTCATAATGAATAATCCACTAATGAAACACAAAGGTAACCAAAATAAGAAGTATAATTTCATAATGTATATTGAATTTTAAAATAATCATAGATTAATGCGATGTAAAACATGGATATAAGGATAATGGTTGATGAAACAACCTGGAATCATTGAGGATTGGAAGAAACAAATTTATAGGTATTTCATATATATAACATCATAGGGTTTAATTTTACGAAACAAGAGTTTGAGAATCAAAAATAGATGTACGTACCCAAAATAATGAGGCTAAAATAAAGGGATATAGGCATAAATAGAGTATAAATGATTGATAGGATATAATTAGTCAATAATAAAAACCAATCCTGAACATTAATGAAGGAATTGAAACAACACCTTAACTCAATTATAACATGCTTTGGATTTATCATTTATCTACTTTAATAATAAAATTATACTTTTTAATTACATTATTCAAAACTAAAATTATGTTTATTTTTGTAATATTATTCCTTTTTATCCATATATTATTCAATTATTAGTTCACAAGTCAATTTTTAATGGTCGTTGAGATGTTTGTCTTATTTTTCAAATATAAAAAATGTATGATAGTTGATATAAGAGGTTGTTTCTTGCCTCACATACAAAATTTGTAAAACAAAGAATATAGTCAAGTGGGACTGACCATGGTTATTATTAAGGATTCAAGGGTTGGTTCTTTACTATTTTCAATCATTTATAGATATTAATTTGTTTTATTAATTTTGATAGAAACTGGGAATGGGAGTTTATTTTTTTGATTTTTATTATGCATGAATACCAAGTAAAAGAAAATAATAGTACACAATTATTAGTGGGGAAAGGGGTTGGCATAAAAATAGGTAATCAAGGGTCCTTTAATTATAATATGACTAATTTATACCAATTAAAAATCTAATTAATATCATTCAAGAAACATCACTATTATAGTGATGTGTGATACTTTGTGAACATTCAAACACCTCCTTGGTACACAAGATCCTAGCTCCTCCAGAGTATTAGACCAGTGAAAATACTCAATCAAGGTTCCCACTATCCCAAAACCCACCTCTAATCATATAATTTTCATCCCACGTTCAACATAACTAAAATATTATAAAATGTAAAAAAGGGTAAGGATGTGGAAGTGATTTATTTATATTGGAAAGGGAATATGATACTTACTTGGATATAGTTAAAATTATCTTCAAGATCCTTAGAAAAATACACTTCCCAATATAAAATAATCGAAATTGTAATGAAATAAAATGATAAGGACTTAGAGGTACCATGAAACCTCTCTCATGACTTTTATAGTAGTTAATACTCCATGATCATGGATATTAGGAGATAATGGTCACAATTAAATGGAAAATAACAAAAAACAAAAAATAAAGTGAGATGGATGAGAATTTCACAAAACATGAAAAAAATTATATTCAAAAAATACATGGAGGAATAAAGGATATAACTAACATCCTGTAAATGGGGAATAACTATATCTCTCACCCATATAGCCTTTACATAAAATCACTGAGAAAACCCCCTTTCATAATGAAATTAATAGAACATATTATCTATGTTATCATTATCTAACTCTATACACATTTAAGAAAAATTAGAGTAGAAGTGATTCAGTGCTTCACTGATTCAATAGACATTGGTTTTCATGGTCATGTTAGGAATAATTTGATTGATGAATATTTCTCCTCATAAACATTATTTATAGTGGGATTCAAAATTTTCATGATTAAGGCATTGGTCTTGAGATATGTATAGTATAGAAATGATCTAGTTTGATCATTTATTTATTATTTTTTGTCATCATAATATACTGGGTCGTAGTGGATTGAGATCTAGACATAAAAATTTAATAATACAACTTACAATCATGGGAAACAACAATCTCAATGTTAATAGATTAGAAACACTAATCGAATATTTAATGAGAGAGATCATGAGGCAAGTTTAGGATGATTTTTTTATTTGGGTCTTTGACTTTGGACAGACCATATATAGAATCCATAAAGAATATACCTACTTGGTTAGGTAGTGACAAACTATCAAGGAATCCCCTTGATTTGATCATAATTTAGCTAGAAGTCTGATGTCTTTAATGTCAAATTAATCACATAAAATTGGTTTTAATCCATCAATTAATTTTCTCATCGCTAACTTAGCTACCATCATTAGTTCTCTGAGTATCGATGAATCACCAAATATTATAATTGGTACACAGATCATCATATTCTAATAATAGTAGGAATTTATTACAGGGGTTATTCAACTTCATTTACAATAATCCATTAAGTTATAAACATTAATTGAGGTGTTTGAACAACACCTAGTGCATGTACCTATGTATATTTATAGGGGAAACAATGTGGATATTTAAGGCCACTTCGTCATCATTATTTTAAACCTAAAAACAAAAATTATCCTATAATTGAAAACTATTTTCATCTTCAACCAATATCAACCAAAATTTTGACTTTAACATCCTAAAATATTTGACCAGTATCTTAACATGTGTTGGTTAAATATTTATTTCATCATCCAAACCACTGAGATTAACCTTTATTGATCTTTATTTCCACTCTAAGGAATAATTATACTTATTTGATCCCGACATTGAAGGCCAATGTGGTCTCTATATACTATCAATAATGTCACCAATTATCGAGCTTAGGGGTATAGGGTTTGACCTATTTATAGATTAATTCCCCTATGATAATCTTATGTCACATTAAAGCAAGTTGAAATGTTCATTTATATTTGGATCTATGTTTTTGCAAAATCATTTTCTACTTGAATCATGTTTTGTTGATATAATTTCATGTATTGTATCATGATTGATGGTGTAGTATACATAGTGAATTTAGGGTAGTTGTCTTCCCTACCTTGTGGTTGATTAGTTTAGTCCACCATGTGGAGGATAAAGTAGGGTGTAGTAGTGTGATCTACCATGAGTATACCAACATATAGCATCTTGAATAATTTTTAAATTATTTATTCATTGTGTGTTGAGCTATCTTCATACGACCAATGAAGTCAAAGGAACATGATCGGTGGATGGATTTACTATCAAATCATGATTTTAATATATTTTCTCACATGTTTTATTGAGTGACTATGTTATTTGATTGTGTGGTAGGTTTTTCCATCCTTTTTACAGTATCTTGGATTGTAGTGACGTGGTATCTTGAACAACTATGAGCTCCAATTGATGTGACTTTTAACCATTAAATTTTTTCTTTAATTTCAATCATTGTTTTGTGGTCACATAGGTTATGTGGTAGCTGAGATATTAAATATGTAGAAACATTGGGTAATTTTATTTTTCTTCATGCATGGCATCTAAATCGATCATAATTTATGCATATGGTCTCTCCATGCTTTCATGGATTTTTTTTCCATGTTCTCTTGATTGATTGTGGGGTCTTTAAGTAGTTAGTGTATGGACTAGGCCTCCTTCATGCATATGGTTCAAGAATTCATCAAATTTTCAACTCCTTATAGTTCATATTTTAAATACTTAATCATAAATAAAATTAGGTAGTATTAAATTCCAATTAAATTTCCAAAATGAAAATTAATTTCTTATTGAAAAATTACTAAAAAAATTTAAACAAAATTAAAAAATGATTCAAACAATTAAAAATAATATTAAAAAATGTAAAACAATTCAATTAAAAATTAAATATTAAAATATGGAAAAATGATTTAATTAAAAAATGAATAAATCATTAAAAATTATTTTAAAAAAATTTAACAATGTAATTACAATTTTCACATAATTAACAAAAATAAATCAATTAACTCATATTGGATTAATTATAGACTCAATTATAAATGAAAAATAGGTAACAATTTTATGAAATAATTCTCACATCACCGCCACATACATTAACTACTGTACTCCTTTAAAATTCATAACCATTGAATTTCAATTTAGAACAAGGTTACTTTCTAAAAGTACATTTTTTACATTTGAATCAAAATTTCATCTCACTGATTAATATTTTTTAGAAAAATATATTGATTGGATCCTTGAACAACATTATTTTTTGATAATTAAAAAGATAAATATGTTTTAATATGTTTTGGATTTTTAATACTTTGTATGAATTTCTAAATAAAATGTGATTAAATTTTAATGGATCATAATATTTCATTACTAAAAATGTCATTAAATTTCTTGTTTTCAATGGTCGAAACAAGTTCAAAAAGTTTTATATAGTGTTCCTAGGAAAAAAACATATGGGACATTAAAATATAATTTTTAGTGTTTTTAATATTCCCACGTAAGTGATTCAGATCTCCAAATCACCCATGTAACATATTTACAAAACTAATTCTCAAATATTGTTCACCACAATGTTAATTTTCCAAAATCATAATTTTTCAATATTATGACCATAACGTATTATAAAAAACACATAATAGATTAATTATTAATGAGTTAGAAATATAAAAAAAAATTAATGCATTTATTTAGAATAAATGAAATCCTAATTTGACCATTATCATATCTGAAATTAGGTTAAAATTCATTGTATGTTTTCTTTATAATTATGAGGTAATTAAAAAATAATTTTCTAATGATGTTTTAAGATAAATTATGATATGAAATTACAATTAAACAAACTTGTGAGTATTTCTAATTATGATAAAATTATATATTTAAAATTCAGATAGTTCTTAACCTGATTTGACTATTTTGAAATGCCTTTTTATGTCTGAATCTATTTAAGTAATGTTTTTTATGGTAATATATTAGGTCCCCACATTAAAAAATATTTAATCAAGTAAATTCTTTTAAAATTAACTTTCTTACATTAATAATGATATTTTAGGTTTAGACTTTTAGATAATTATGAGATAATTCATACATATTAACCCACATGAATACATAGTGGGTACTATTGAAACAATATGCATTTCATATATAATAAAAATGTTTTTAATAATACATGTAATATTTTGATGAAAAATAATTACAACATACATCTTCGATTATTCTTTTCTCCTGCCCATCCCTAAAGCCTATGGATTTTTTTTAAATTTGGGATGGGAATTTTTTTTAATAAAGGTACATAATAAGAAGTTAATAAACTACTAGGTCATGAATACTTATAAAAATATGAATTTATTATCACAAAGACATACTTATCAGCCATAGTGTAACATATAAAATGTTTTTGAAAACAAGGGATTTACATAAAAGATTGAAAAACATAAATAAAACCATAATGGTATCTTGGGGAATTAATTACATATGAATGTAACCCTGACAACTACCATATGATTTTTAACCCTCACGAAACCCTTACAATTTTACCCGCACATCTACCTTATGATCAAACCCTCACGAGTACGTTATGGTGTAACCATTATAGTTACTCATTCAAAACCCAGCACTCTAAACATCTATCATTAACATAACTAATTCATTTTAATTGGATATAGGCCACACCCTTCATCAAAAAAATATCACAAGAACTAGAACATAATCATAAATCATGATTACTTTCTCCATAAATACATTTCATGAAGAAAATAACTTATTTTAAAAGAATAATACACAAATAAAAAGGAATTCATTTTCAATATAATTAAAAATTTAATTTTTTTAAAATAAAACATAAAAAAATTATGTCTTCATGAAAAGGAGATAATCCAATCATTCCATATATGTTAATATGAAACATTTTTTTTAGAATATGGTAAAAAGAGACATTAAAGAGGATTTTTAAAAGGAAAGTCCCTTACTTGGGGTTGACTTCCATCAAAACTATTCAAAAGTCATATATAAATGTTTAAATAGTGTTATTAATTTATTAATTAGTTATATTAATATTTATAATATGTTATATTATCGTTTTATAACATCTTTTAACACATTTATTGATTATATTTGGTTATTTTATTGTTTCGGGTGTATTTATTTCATGGTTTCCATTGTTGGTACATTAAGGGGTTTCTTGTTGAATGGAAGAAAAAATACAGAATTAGAATTAATTTTTCTTAATATGATTCAATAATATAAAATTATACCATAAATTATTTTTTGGTCTCATATTAGGATCATTCATTAGAAAAACATTAATGAAAATGATTTAGTTTATTTGCCAATTTTTTTGACCATCACAATCATATATCATTATATTGAATATCATGTTTATATAATGGTTCCAGGACATTATAAAACATATAATATGTATAATAGAATCTAATTTAACCATAATAATGATTTTATTACCATCATTTAAGGTGGTAATAGAAAATAAAAACACATCATCCATAATGAAGGTAAATCATTACATCATGGACAATGTTTTCGATTTTTAGAATAATAGGATATGGGGAGATGCTTGATAATGAATATTACATTAACATGGTAAAATTATAGTATATTTATGGTAATGGAATTATTAATTCACTTGGATGATGGTATTTGTAGACAGAATAAGAAAATAGAAAAATATAAAAGAAATTTTAAAGAAAACAAAAGAATATTTTACCTCTTGAACATCTTCTCCTTGAGAACCTCTTTAAGGAAAGTGGTTCCTTACATTTGGAATAACCATCAGGTCATGGATGTGAGTAAGAGGATTGGGAAGAGAATTATATATAAATTAAACAATCTAGATGTTTTTTGGGGTGTTAGGAGAAGAGGTGGTGAGGGTTTGTGTTTATAGTGGAGGAGATGTGTTTCTCTATTATTTTGTTCATTTGTTTATTATTTTGGATCAAGAATGTGAATTTTTTGAAACTTTACAATAAATATATAAAAATAATGAATTATATTTTATGATTTTTGTCTTACATCTGATATACATCTTCTATGACTTAATAATTCATTAATATTTAAATACCATAATTTACTGTATTTCACTATTCAAAAAAATTAAACAATTTTAGAAAATAAAAAAAATCACCATAACCATTTAAAGACATCTATAATTTTAAAATGAACTCGATTTTATAATATAAATTTTATAAATATGATAAATTTAATTTTTAATTAAAAACATCATATATCTGAAAAATATTGATTTTAAAATTCTATTTGATTTTATGACGCTATGAAAAATTAATTGATGTCTCATAAAATTATAATATAATAATAAGAATAAAAATATTGATTTCAGAATCTATTTTATGGAGAGAAATTATCTTTTAAATAATTTTATTTATTATAAAATTGTAAATTAAATTTTATGTGTCATAAAAATACAAAACTCTTAATTTATCATTTTCAAAACATATAATTACTTATTCCATGAAATAGATATATCGTATATTCATTCATAAGAAACCTAAAATTTATTTTTAAATTAATCGGTTAGGTTACTATTTTATTTGTGTAGATTCTTTAATTTCTGTAAATACCACTTATATCATTATTCATTTTTAATTAATTTAAGTATTTGGCTTTAGAATGAAAATAAATTATTTTATAAGTCCCAATGTTGTTAAATTTCCCCCCATCAAGAAGTTGTGTCCTCATAATTTTTATTTACTAATTAAAAAAGTGAATATACCTTTCCCTAATAGTATTTTCAGATTCCAATGTTACTTATTTTCAAATAAAAAATTTCTCTTCCATTTAAAATAATTCTTTGATCAAACCTGAGATGAATTAGACACATACATTCGAAGCATAGAAACATGAAAAACATTTTGTACATGAGATAAACTCAAAGGAAATGATACCTAATTGGAAACAAGTCCAAGTTTATTTAGTATTTTATAAGGTACAATGGATCATGGACATAGATTTAATTTCTTAATAATATTCATAAAACTTTTACAAGGAGAGATATTCAGGAAACATTGATTACCTACCTTGAATGAAAAGGCTTTCCCATGTAATCTGTATAACTTTTCATGCATCTATGATATTTCCTCATGTGTTGCTCGATAATATTCACTTTCTTATCCACTTAATCTACTAATTCGAGTCTAATGAATTTCTATTCCCCGACACCATCCCAAAATGATAAAGTTTGACACAAATTTCTTTATAATTCTCAAAAGGTTTAATTTTTATACTAGAATCAAAACATTTGATATAAGAAAATAAACTAAAGAAATATGTTCCTCAAGACATCCCATGTAATCCATTGAACAAGTATATAACATATCATCTAATATTTAAATTTTTTACTCGATCTATCTATTATAATTATTAGGAAAGGTTATACATAAATTTAATTCATTTCCCAGTGACTTTTAAAGGACCTTCACAATGATTGAACTAATCCTAGGATCATGGTCAGATTTAATGGAGAGAGAAAGTCAATGTAACCTAATAACCACTTTAAGGTAAATTCAGAATAGATGCTCTAGATAAAGCTTTCTTCAAATATAAAGTAAATGTGAAGATTTAGCCAGCATATAAACAATAATCCAAATTACATTATTAGCTTGAGTTTTATTTTGTATTCTCACCATGAAAATCATGGATATATTTTTATATTTCAACTATGGAATAGGAAAATGTTGAATCTTCTCCTTCAGTAGTTTTTTCTATGCTTTAACCTAATTAAAATTCAAACATTTCATTGTAAAATTAGTAGTATCTCTTTTCATTCCATCCCACTAGTAATACTCCATATTGTATATGTATATATTAGTTCTTCCATGATGAACTAAAAATGGATAACTATATGTTTCACATAACAATTATTTTTTATATTTGGAACCACATAGAATATATAATCTCTTTCCAAATATCAAGAAAAAATCATTATCCGCATGAAAATTGGGAAACATAGCTTCCTTAACCAACAATACCTTTTTTTATAACTCACAGTCTTCCTTCTCTACTTTATTAATTATTTAGGAGAGATATGACTTTACTAACACCTAAAAAAATAGTTTAATTTCATGAACCAACAACTTCCAAGAAAAAAATGATCAAACCATAATCCAAGGGGTCATGTTCTAATCATTATATGGTTAATTATGCATTTTTTTCAACTGAAGTCATCTTCAACCTTTTTTATTTTCTTAGATGGAAATTAATCATGAAATCATACTTCTTTATCAGTTATATCTATCGTCTATGCCCCATTTACAATTAATTTTGATCTAATATATAATCCAAACATTTATTCTCAGTATATATTTCATATTTGGATTCATATAACTGATGTATCCAAATTTTTTAAAGGGAAAACCACAGTTGCTAATTCCAGTTCATGTGTAGAATAATTTATCTCATGAGGTTTCAGTTCTGTTAAAACATTATCAATTACCTTCACATTTTTCATCAAAACACAAAACATTACCTTCAATGAAGCATCTCTATGGTTTAAAAACACTCCATTTTTTTATGGAAGATCCAATACTAGTGCATTCAGCAATATTCTTCACAGTTCCTGAAAAAAACATCATATCCTTCTGTCTAAATAAATTTCAACCCTTTATGTTTCAATTTGTTTAGTAGGCTAGATAACCATGAAATTTTTTTAACACAACATTAGTAATAAATTAATAATTCAAAAAAATACAAATCGTTATAATATATGTAGGTTTTGGTCATTCATTACCCACTATTATTTCAGTGGGATCAACTATTATTCCACACCTATTTACAATGTTCTGAAGAAAATAAATCTATTACAACTAAAATTCACATTTTCTAAACTTCCCATATAACTTATTTTTGTTAAGTGTTTGTAGAAAAACTATTAAATGCTTTTCATGATCCTTGAAACTTTTTTAATAAATAAAAATATCATTAATAAAAACTACAAAAAATAATCTAAATATTCATGGAACATTTTATTCATAAGATCCTTAAATACATAAAGAAATTTTTTTAAGCCAATGGGAATTACATAAAACTGATAATACCCATATGTAATTCGATACTCTATTTTGAAAATGTCCTCCACTTTCACCTTTAGCTGATGGTACCTTAATCTCATGTAAATCGTATAAATCTATTAAGCTCCAAGGAGATGATCAAACAAGTCATTAATACGAGGTAGTGGATACTTATTCTTAACACTAATGTTATTAAAACCTCTAAAATAAATTAAAATTATCACGGATCCATATTTCTATTTAATGAACAAAATAGGGTCACCCCATGGTGAAGATCTAGGATGAATAAATCCTTTATCAAGCAATTCCTATAACTTCTTTTTCAGTTCAAGAAGTTCTATTTGAGCCATTTGATATTGGAGTTTAGAAATTGTCTTAGCTTTAGGATCTATGTAAATGGTAAATTCATTTAAGATAACTATAATAGTGGAAAAATCATTATAAAAATAATTTAAGTATTCATTTACTATGGGAACATAATTAATCTAAATAGTTCTCTTGTTTTCAACAGTATGTTCAGGATAAATTTAATTTCGTTTTTTAAAAGTTTCTTAGATTAATGTTATATTATAAATGGAAAGGGTTCATTATTATAGAAAAACCAAAAATCTTTCAGAAAAAAACAACTTATTTATCTCTATAATCATTCATTGCATGGTAAAAAGAAATTCAATCCAAACCCAGAATAACATCAAACTGTAGGAAGGGAAAAAATATGCAATTAATTTATTTAAAAAATAATAGTATAATGATTATTATAATAAACTTTTGTTTTAATATTATCCTTTGTGCTTTAACAATAAGTTTTTGTTTCTTTTCATGAGGTGAAATTTACAATTTACCTGAAAAATTATAAAAAATAATGGAAAGTATAGACTTCATATCAAATAATACAATTGTAAAATATAAATAAACATGAAATGTACCTTATTCCCCTTCATTGGATGTCCCAACATTTTTTGACATAGCCCCAAATTATTATAATTCACCATTATTCCTATAATATTGATGGATTCAATTATTCAGATATTTATTTGGGTAGTTATTTTTATAATTATATATCTCCATATATTTAAAACACATTACAGTTTTCTTATCAGAAATAAACTTAATATCATTTTCATTTGAATCTCATTCCATATGTCCAAAATTACCACATCAAAAACACTTCCTATATTTTTTAAGGAATTGACCATTGTGTTTTTTACCACACATCCCAAAAACTAAAAACTATATTATCTTACCTTTATATTTATTCGATTGATTCTTACCATTTACTAAAATTTGTACCTTTTTTTCTTGTCATTAATGTAAAAATTATCATTATAAAACACCATTTTTATTTTCTTAGCAAAAAAACATGTTTCCCATAAGTTTTGAATTCACAGGAGTCAAATGGCCTTCGATATCTTTGCTTCAATCCGAAGTAAAAATTATTTATTTTCATATCAACATCTAGAATTATATTTGGAGGTTACTTTTCCAATAAATCAAGTATTTCTTAATACATGACCAATTAATAATCCCTATTTATTTGAAATTCCATGAATTTTTCCAATATTATTTTAAACCACATTAGGAAAATATTTTTCAAATAACATATTCTTAAATTTATCCCACTATAAGGCATCAATCCCCTTTCAATCCCTAATATTCTTGACCATAGACCACCACTAGTTGACTTCACCTTCAAGAAGATAAATAAAGACTAACATTTTCATTATATAAACACCCATGGCATCAAATATATTTTAATGGGATTAAATCCAGCCGTCATCCACTAATGGGTGAGAAGATATACTAAAAGGGGGTGTTTCCCCACATAATGTTCCACTATCATCATGTTCTTTTATGGTAGCTCTGGTTGTTCTATAGAATGGGTCAAACTTCCATTTATATCCTGTATCTACTGATACATTACTATCATAAATTAATAAGTTTTAATTCCTACCATTCTTGGTTGCAGATTCCAAAAGTTGTCATCCTCTCGGTGCATTCATACTTCAGATTCCTGATTTCGTCAAAAAAAAATTTGAACTGACATGTCATAAATGAATAAATATGCTAATAATTACATCTAACATTATTTAAAAATAACCACAAGGTAAAAATATTAAGATATTCTATTAACATAATCCCAATCCCTAAAGTTATCTAAATTGTGCTTTGATACTAACTATAATGGCTCAACTTTAAATATTATCTAATCCAATAAATCATTTTTGAATTCACTTCTATAGATTCATAATAAAAATTTCAGTTTAGAGTTTTAAAGTATTATAAAATAATTCATACATATCAACCCACATAAATAAAATGTTTTTACAACTAAAACAGTATCCATTTCATCTATACAAAAAAATTTGTAATAAAACAATATATCTTTTCACGAAAAAACTTCACAACAATCAATGTGGAATCTTATTTTCTCCTACCCATCCTTAAACCCTATGTAAAACATTTTCAAACATGGAATGAGCACAAAATTATTATCAAGGGACATAAAAATAAGAAAATAAAACATTTGTTATTGAATATTTATAAACATATGGAATCATTTTCCAAAAGACATACTTCATAGACATAAAGTATCTTATACTTACTTTATGAAGAAAAGAGATTTCCATAAAACAATGAAAATGTAAATAAAACCATGAAGGTAAATTGGGTAATTACAAGCTTAATATTCTAACCCTCATGGATACCATATGATTTGTAACCCCCACATCTTCCTTAACATATAACCATTAGGAAAACCTTATGATGTAACCCTCATGGATACAATATGGTGTAACCATCGTAGTTACACTTGGAATAAACATTATGGTTAACAGAAAAAATAAAAAATACCCAACTTACTAGAGGTAGATATATCTTCCATCCCTCATTATAAATAATTCCCAATAACTAGAATATAATCATAAAACACGAACACTTTCATCCTAAAACCATTTCATAAAGAAAATATCTTATTTAAAAATAACACTTCAGAAATAAAAAGGAAATAATTTTCTATATAAAAAATGTAATATAGTGAATAAAAAATCAAAATATTAAGGCTATATGAAAAGGTTATAAGTTTCTCAATCAATATATGTTATGACGAATCATTATTTTTTGAATTTTTAAAAAGAATAATTAAAAAGGATCATAAAAAGGAATGTCATTTACCTTGGGTTTGAATTCCTTTAGATGTGTTAAAACCTCCTATATAATGGTTTAAATAGTGCTATTAATTAATTAAAAAAGAATATTCATATTTATAATACCTTATCTGGTCATATTATAACATCGTTCCACCCATTTATTGATAATATTTTTTTATTTTATTGTATTGGGTGCGTTTATATCATGGTTATCGTGGTTGGTTTATTATGGGATTTCTTAGAGAATGGAAGAAACCACCATATGTGGAATAAAATGGTATTAATATATTGCTGTAATTTTAAATTATACCATATTTTTTTACTAATATGAGGATGATTCCTTAGATAAAATATTAATGAAATTGATTTAATTTATTTAATTTATTTTGGAAGTCTTTACGACCATCAAAAAATTATGTCATATTATTTAATATCATGTTTATTTATTGGTTGAAAAGAATTATATAACTTATAATATGTATAAAAATATATGATTTAACTACAATAATGGTTTAATAACTATCCTTCAAGGCTGTAAAAGGAAATGAAAATACATCATCCATGAAGACTGTATATTGAAACATCATGGAGAATGATTTCAATTTCTAGAATAAGATGAGAATACGAGATATTTGATGATAGATATTCCATTAATACAATAATATTACCATATATGTAAGATATTGTAGTTATTATACAGTATTATGTTGTGATCAATATTTATAGATTTAGAAAACTCTTTCTGATTTTGGTTTTAAATTTGATGAGGTTTCTATTTTTTGTGGAAATAATTCTCCACATTCTACTTATAAAAATATTTTACAACACTTTACAACTGAGAAAATTTATGATAAGATTTAATTTCTTTGACATCAGTTTTAAAAAGGTAAAATAATTATAGAATTTACTTCTATTGAAAATCAACTAGTTGGTATCATTACAAATCCCCAGGATTCTAATAAGTTTTATAAAATCATGTTACTACTTTTTATGATGGATATTTAAATCAATATTTATATATAATGAATTTAGGGTTATATTTTGTGAGTTTGTCTGCTGAATTGATTTGATTTGTGAAACTAGGAATCAGTTTTTTAGATTACTATTTATTATTTTCTATATATATTATTTCATTATATTAAAATTTTAAGAGATAAAATACATTTTAAATAAAATTATATTACCTTTTATTCATTTATTCTAGATAAAATTTTATTTTATGATGGTTTTATCATTATTTTTCATAAACAACATCTTAAATTCTTATCGATTTGATGTATCTCGTTCACTAGAATTTTGAAATATGCTTGTTAAGAAATGTTTTGAAAATGTTTATATTTTTTATTATGAAATATAAAATGATAAATAAATAGAGAAATAAACTTCATTTATTTGAAACCAGTGATAATTCATCTATTTAATATAAATGTTTTTTTATAATTTTAAAAGTGTGGAGAAGTATTGAAATTATACTTGATTTTGTAATTATCAAAAGGGGAGAAAGTTGAGTAGATCTTTGAAGAAATTTATGTTTTTATGATTAAAAATATATATATATTTTACTCATTTTGAGAGTCTTGATACTTATTATTATGTTTTGAATAAAGAATGCATAAAATTGATACGATCATAATATTTCATTGCTTAAAATATCATTAAAGTTCAAGCTCAGATTGGTCGATACAAACTCTACAAGTTTTATATAGTGTTCCAAGGAAAAATAAGTCATCCAGGACCTTAGAATATAATTTTGATTGTTTTTTTACAATTATCATATAATGTATTATCATACCCAAATATCTCACATTAGGTATTCACCTAGCTGATTCTCAAACATTATTCACCATGTAGTTGATTTTGTATAATCAAAAGCCTATAATATTTCAACCATAACATCTTCTACACAATATGAAATTGAGTGATTATTGAAGAGATGGATATTAAAAAAGTTACTATATTCTAGTTGAATACATAAAATCCAAAATAGATATCTATCATGTCTTAAATTATTTAATAAGATACTCTATATTTTGTATCACAATTATGCAATATTTATGAACTAAATTGCTACTGTATTTTGATGGTAAGATTATATATAAAAGTAAAATTAAAGTGAATCTAGATTAATTGGAAATATAATAAAATTATATAATTATAATTAAACATTAGTTAAATAATATTTTTCCATTTTGATGTCCTTTTTAACTCTAAAACTGGTTATGTTATGTTGTCTACAATTTTCATAATTTGACTACATCAATTTTTGTATACATGGTGAATTTTCTTAAGTAGTGAATTGCCTACACGATTTTCTTATATACAACACCAATGTAGATTTTTTAGATACCTGATAAATTTTTACTTGAATCATTGGTTATGATAATAAATTATCTACATACTAAAAAATTGTTTTGTTTATTTGATTACGTAAATCGACTACATCAATTTCCTTAAGTGAATTATCCTACTTCAATTAAGATACATCAATTCACTTACATAGAAAAAATACATTAATTTACCAACCTGAATTACCAGTGTGGACTTCTCTATGTGATTGAATAAAATAATAAAGGCTATTATAAAACAAATAAAAATACTACGTTTTTTATTCATGTTGATTCAATCTGCTGGAATTTTATTATAGAAATAATTATTTTTTTCATTGTTCTATGATTTGGTATTAGTTATATTAATTCCAAGAAAACATGTTTTCACTTGTTTTATGAATAATTAAATGGGATTATAATTTGATTAAGAAATTATTGATACTCATAATGATTTTTTTTAATTTAATTATCTAATTTTGAATCACCTAAAAATGAAGGATTGGAATTTATTATTATAGGGGAATACTATAATTATATTAATTTATGTTATTTACTACTGAATTTATTTGCCTAATGGGTTAAATTTTTCATTTATTTAATTTTAAATAATGTTAATATGAAATTTCATGAATATTGTTTTCATTTATAAATAATGTACATGTGTAATATCATCTATGAAATAAGCATAAAAAACTATAAAGTAGTTTTTTGAAGTACAATGTCCTATTCTTGATTAGATAAAATAAAAGATGCAACTGTATTCTAATTTTAAGTTTTTTGTGCATAATGAAACATTATATATATAGTAGGTATATGTGGAACAAAAAAGTGAATGAAGGATGAGGATATACTTGAACAGTACATGTGATGTATTTTCTTAGAGATCAACATCCGCTCCCAGATGAAATAATAAATCTAGTTATGTGGTTCAACTTCTTTTTATTCTTCTTCCATGTGCATAATTTTTTTGGGTTATAATACAAACTAAAAGGTCAATTTCAGGGTTATGATTCCCAACCTAAATTCATGAATTTGTGTTGTGTCTCTAGTAGAAAAAGCTAGACTAGTTTGGTTGTCCCCATAGGAGTTAAAAATGAAGAATGTATTAGGTTTATGCCTTTACTGTCAAAAAGTCTTTGTAATTGGGTTGTTACTCCAAGTGGGAAAAATTCATTGTAATATTCAATTATATTTTTTATAGTGTGTTCCATCTCTCTTAGTTTATGAGAGGGGTGTAGAGTGGAGTATGGTCATTTAGATTTTAACCACTATAAAAATATTTTGTGTTTTTTTCCTTTTCCTTTTTTCTAGTATTATCATTATTTCTCTATTATTACTTGTAAACTCATTATATAATTTTAAAAAGAAAAATCCACCCCTTCTTGGATATTTTTCGATATTATCTTAGGACCAACAAAATATTCACAAGCAGTCAATAACATCAAAAATCAACTAAAGAATATTAATAAATGTTATTTAGATTCAAGGAAATAAATATACACTCTTCATGAAACATTTACTGAATTCTTAAAAAAACAATTAAACATTAAAATGATAAACATAATATAGTATGAATTTTCCTATTTTAAGAATGCTTTAAATTTTTTCAACTCTTAGATATTTAAAATGATTCATAGAACACCAAGATCAAAATAATAAATCTAATAAATATCAGTGCATTAAATACCAAGTTCAAGTTCAAGTATTTATGTGAAAAATATATTCTAAATTATATTTAAAAATACTAGTCCAATGTATTTTATCAGAATTATCAACCAATGAATAGGAAAATATAAACCCATATAAATTCCAAACTACCAATAAAAAGTGAGGAAGAATTTTTAGTTTTTTTCACTTAAAATCACATCATGATCCATTTAGGAATTTTATTCAATATCCATACTTTAATTCAAGAAAAATTTCTCATCCAAATAGTGAAATAGATATATTTAAGTGGACTTTACATTTTATCATGTGTCACTTCCACCTATCCCTCGTTCATAAGCTCCTAAAACTGGAGTCCCAATTTCCTCTATGTTAGTAGAAATCATATGATAATTTTATTAGTCAATTTCCTCCTTAGTCATATGAGTTCAATATTCCCATCTTCTAAATGAATTAATTTTTTGATAATTATGTACTTATTTAATTTTTTCCAACCATGATAGTGAAAATCATTATGTAAATAGATTATTGAATATATATATATATACACATATATATATATAAATGAAATTTATTCACACACGTCGTGCCTAATGTCTCATAAATTAACTGCATGATAACAATTATCCATTTTACTCTAATTTTAAAAGGAATTGTATTAATATTTTTTTATTTAGATACTTAAGTTTTTATTTTTCACAAAGGCTAGGTTACCTTGAATTAATAAAAAACATATAGTGTCACAATGTAACAATTTCAATTTGATAAATAAATTTCTAATTGCACTCTATTTTCTAGTTTTTTTAAAAATAATCCATGAAAATAGTGGGAAACAATACTCAGAAATAATTTGATATTTTGAGGTTTTACAATAAAATAAAAAGTTTAAAAATCAACATTGAGTTAAAATGTGATTATCGGTTCCAAATTATATCAAATAATGTTGTAAAAACTTAATAACTATACAAAAATAATCACACATTACACCAAATGAAATAGAATTTCATTTTTTTTCAAAAAAAATAAACACTAAAAAAGAAAGATGAACAAAATGAATGTTTTCTAGAAAAACATTGATCACTTTACAGCTCCCCTACAATTTATTTTCAATATATTCTCATTAATATTCAACATATATCATTATATTTTAAATTATATTTTAAATTATATTTTAAATTATAAAAAACTAGTGTAATGGAAGGAATTTACTTGGGTATAATTATTATTTTCATGTAGATAGAGTTAGGGGTGAGTGATTATCACTTTAATTGGATTTTAATGATATTAAGGGATATTAAATAGAGACTATCCAATTTATTTCATGCATATAAAATCAAATATAAATTAACAGTTTATTCAAAATAAAATACATAACTAAAACTAAGTGAAAATTAAAGTGAAGGGAGATGAATCATGACTAAAAACTCTAAATAGGTGTTATAGTTATTATTATACATAAATATAGAACTATTATTATCCTTAATAAATAATTAGATTTGGTTTATGTGTTAATAATATCCCCATTTTTTTAATTCTAATGCCTTTTAAAGTAAACTTTTAATCCTAGAGGTCCTTTTATTGACATTATTCATTTCCCAGTCACTATTTTTTTTTGGATTTGTAATGCATGTGGATTTTAAGTAGGAATAAATACTCCTTTTCTTCACTTTTATTTTATGGGATTATGATTTCCACTTCATCATATTTTTTATTGGGGGATATATGGAGAACTCATTCATAACAAGCTGTAAGTAAATAATCAAAATAAGATCCATTTATATCCTCTTCTACTTATTAGACAACCTATTCACCAAATTTTAGCTCTAGTAATTTATCATATCTAATTATATCCTCTAAAACGTCTAATAGTCATATTTATTATAATTTAGAAACCTTTACTTCTTTCTCATTATCATTTTGATCATCCAGGGAAATTAACAAAGGGTACATTTCAATATAGTGAAAATATGGGAAATTATACTATAATTCAAATTGTGGAATGTCATTGAATGGCCTAAAAATAAATTCATCTCCCTCCAGTAAAACATCCATAATATCCTCATACATTAAGAAGTCTCCTAGGAAATCATTCAATGTGATTTCAATTTTTCATTCTTCAAAAGTATCCTAAAAAAATAAATCTAATCATCTTTTCCTCATCATCATCCAAGGTTGGAATAAATTTATCTTATTTTGTAAAATTTAAAATAGGGTATTAGTGGATAATATAGATTGTATAAATTTATAATTATGTTAATAATATTTACTGGTATCCCTCTCTTCTTTTTCAGTGTGTAGTTATTTTTTCCATTTTCAATGCCATATTTAATTCATCTCAAATGGATAGATGTAGTAGTGGGAATTCCATGTTATCCTAAATGTTCAGGCTATCAACGTCATCATCATCCTATTAAAGTATATCTTAGAAGAATCCTTTTTACTTTTCTCTTACAACACATTCTAGATGCATATACAATTGGGTTTCAATGAAAATACAGATAAATAATCCTATATAATAGACTCACTCAATGATATCAGTTACTAGCTCTTCTTCATAGTGTGTGGGTACTAGATAAATGATTCCAAGAGTAATCTCCTTAAGTTCTCCCACCACCTTTTTTGTTGTAAAAATTTGGAAATTCTACTCAGGTTCATCTTCGAATGGAACTGCCTCCTCAATAGTCAATTTTTAATAACTTGATAAGATTTTTTCATCTAGGTTTATCATTTCATCTAGGTTAAGTTCTTTTTAAATGAGTTAATCCTACTAAAGTGTGTGGAAAATGAGATCTAAAGAATTTTTTCGACATTCACTTAGACTCAAAATTAATATCCTCAATCCCCTTTGAAAGAGAACTCATTTATGTTTAATTTTTTACTTTAAAATTTATTTTTAAATCAGTAAATTATTTTAATAGTGATTAAAATAAATAGTTTCTTGATCTAACTCCCATATAATGGTGCCAGTGATGAATGAGGATATCACAGGCCTTATATAAGTTTTTTTAAAAATTATAATATAGTTTAATGGGACTAAACAGGTTCATTCTTAATGAGTAATGAGTTTTTTATTAATTATTCTCAAGAAATTATTGAAATATGTTTTTTTAATTTATAATGCTACCAAAAATGAAAATTGATTTGTTTTGGATTTTACTAAGAATGAATGATGAATAATGTAAATTATTAAAAAAAACTATAGAGGTTTTATTAGGGAACAATGATGGTCTAGAATTAGGTAATCATGGTTCATTTACTATCCAATTTGATTGATTAAGGCCCGTTTAAATGTAATTAATTTCATCCATGGATCATCACTCTCAACATGATTTTTGATGCATAGTGTCATTTTGAAATAGGAACACCATGTGTCGCCTCCTACATAGTATTGAACTGGTGGAAACACTAAATTGAGGAATCCTCTATCCTAAAGCACACCTCCAATCGTATACTATTTATCCCTTAGTCCACCCAACTCCAATGGAATGAAGTGAAAAATTAAAGGGAGGGGAAGCGATCTAGTTGAGACTATATTGAGGTTGTGATAACTACATAGAAATAGTGGTAATTGTCTTCATAATCATTAGGAAATCTATAAACCATCATAATGGAATCAAAATTGTGATGAGATGAAATTTTTAGAATTTAATAACACCCTGAAGCTTTCCCTAAGGCATTACCTATGGTTAATACTCTATGATCATAGTGTTTAATAGATCACACTCATAATACAAAAGAAAATAAAAAAACAAAAAAGAAGAAGTGATACATAATATCATTTTATAAAACATAAATAAAAATAGATTCAATGATATAAAATCAAAAATTAAAATTAGAACAATCATCCCATCAATGGGGCATAATTTTGTTTCTCACTACATCCTCTTTTAATACATTCATTGATATAATCCCCTTTGGTAATTAAATAATATAATTTGGTATCAATTTTACCATGATTAAACTCCATAGATATTTTCGAATAATTGGAGTATAACTGCTTCAGTGATTCATGACATTTGTGGAAAACATACTATACGCATCATGATCACATGGGGAAGATTTTGAGTAAGTACATTTTTGATCATATACTATAAGAATAGTGGACTTAAAATAGTATTGATTAGTGTGTTGGGATATACCCAGTATAGTTGACATATGTTCTAGTATGGGTATTGCATTATTGGTTTAAGGACTAGTCTTATCGTGGGCTGTAATGGAATGGGGCTAAGAGTTGGGAATTTGATCTTATACCTTAAAAGGATTGGTTATCAATGAGCTCAAACACCATAAATTAAAAAAACTAGTCGTACTTATAAGGATAGATCTCATGTGTTTAATTCATGTAGGTTTTTTGATCTAGGTCATCGACTTTAGATGGACGATCATTAAACTCCTTCAAGAATAACCTAGATTGGTAAAGTAGTGACGTACACTCAAGGAATCCCCTTGGTTTGCATACAATTTTTTAATTAGGCCTTTATAATTGATTTCAAAATATTGACATCAACCTTATTTTAATCCAATGATTCCCATATTCATCTCTCACTTGGAAACCAATCACAGTTCACTAAGTCTCGGTCCATCTTCAATATATAATAATGGTGCTTAGGACATCATATTATAAGATCAATTGGAATTTCTTACAAGTGGTCCTTTGTCAACATCATTCACAGTAAGCCTTTTAGTAAGGTAACTTCAGTGAGGAATCCGAATGAACACATGGTGTGCATCCCACTGTATTTGCATAGTCCTGGAAATGGGGTTCTTTGAGGGAAATTCCTCATATCGAATTTGAACATGCAAACAAAATTCGTCCTATTATTGAGAATTAAATTCACCTTCAACCTCACTCAACACATACTACATGCCTGATTTCCTTAAATCCTCGACTTATGGACCTTCAACCTATATTGTTTCTATCTTACATTAGTCATCAAAACCAGAAATATTATCCTATACTATTCTTATTTTCTTCTCGAAGGAACAATCAATCTTCCTTTTTCTCTATATAGATTAATGATGGAGTCTCCATCATTGGTCAAGAAAGACATCACTTTATAGGTTCACAGTTCTAGGGTTTAACCTCCCAAGAGATTTTTCAACCTATTAAGATATCTAATCATCTTCAATCAATATCATATTTTAATTTATCATGGGTTCTACATTTATTTTAATGAATTTTCTAATCATATTATATTAAATCAATCACGTTTATTGTGTGTTCTCATGATGGATGGTGTTTTATGAATGGTCAATTCAGTTTCATCTTATGTACCTTCTTATGGTAGCTCAGTGTAGTTGACTACCTGGAGGATATAGAAGGGTGTGGTAGCATGAGATATCATGATGATACTAATGTGTAATTGGTTCTGTATGTTATCAATTCCATAGACTTTGTGAGTATGATTGGTTTCATCAACAGAACAAAGTCAATGGAGATATTTGTGGTCAATTAATTACCTAAAATGATTTTCTCGCATGGTCAATCAAGGAACCGTTCAGCTTAAAGGCATTACTGTTTCATCTATCATTAATACGATATATCAGAGTTCAATTATGTAGTACATTGAGCTACCATGAGGTATACTTCATGGGAAATATTTCCGTTTCATTATTTTCCAATTTACGTCATGCCTTTACGATCACTTCAGCTATGTAGAAACCTGAATCCTCAACATGTTATAGATTTTAGACTTTTACATTTTTTTATGTATGGTAGCTTGATCAACTATGAGTTTTGAATGTAGTCACTCCATGACTTTAAGTAATTTTCTTACATGGTCTCCTGATTAACTATTGGTTCTTCAAGCGAGTGGTGGATCAATCATTCCAAATTCATGTGGCTAGTTGAGGATCCCATCAAATTTTCAACTCCTTTCAATAAAATATTTCATTTTCCATTGGAAACATGATTATGAATTATTAAATTCTAATTAAAATTACAAATAAATATTATATTTTATTCCAAAAAATTATTAACCTATTTAAAAAAATATATTCCAAATATGATTTAAATAATTAAAATTTAAAATAAAAACCCTTATAATAATTTAATTCCAAAGTTTATGTCAATGTATGGATTATCAATTAAAATAAAAAAATTGAATAAATCATTAAAAAAAATATTTACAGTACTAAAAATTAATTCCAATTTTAATATAATTAAAAAATCAATCAATTACTTCTATTTTAGTTAATTATTTGGATAATTATCAATGAAAATAAGTTATTGTTTTTTGAAAATTTCACCTCTCATCATCAGTATTGGTAAATGAAATTTGTTCCATGGTCCATATGTGGAAAATATTTCGTGGAATAGGTCGACAACTTTATAGTAGTATAAGGTGTCAATAATTATTTAGAAACTAAAAATCTAGTCGAACAATATATAGATTCACTGTAAACAACTATTTTTAAATAACTAAATAGATTGTGATTTTTTACCTTTTATATTATCGATACCATGATAATTTTATAATTCCAAAATATTAAAAATCAATTAATATGATTCTTAATATTTTTTTTATGCTAGGAAAATATATTTAAAACCAAAATACTAATGTAGTGGTGAAAAACATCGTCACTCATTTAGGTGGTATAAACCCACTATGTTGTATGTAGTGTTTGATGAATAAAGTGAAGAGAAGAAAAATAATAATGAATTTCCTAATGTAGTGTAGTTATTTTTGAATTATAATATATTAATAAATTTATTAGTGTTTATTATGGTGTTTATGAGGTGTTATAAGTGAATGAAAATATAAAAGAAATGTGATGAGAAAATATATCGTTCTTGGGGATGCTTCCTTATAATGCTTCTTAAAACATCGACATATGGTTTTTTTAGTGAGTCCAAGACTCCGAAAACAAGATTACTGAAGTTAGCAGGGTTGTTTTAGTCGATATTAACCTATATAATAAGTTTTCATGTGAATAAATATGGGTGTAATTATGGGTGTATTTATAGTTGAATGAGAGAGGAGTTTTTCGAATAAAATATAAAGCATTTTACTAATTTCATGAAAGACTATGAAAAATAATGATTAATGTAACAGATAATAGTTTTATTTCAAAATCTATAATTTTTATCATTTAAAATCATTGAAAACTGAATTTAATTACACAATTATTTTATTTAAATAATAGATTTAAAATATATAATATTATTATAATAAAATATAATTGACACTTAGAAAATTAATTTGTAGTTTATATATTTATTTTATTATTTTAGATAAATTATATTCCTCATTAAATTTATTTTAATTCATTAAAAATCTTTTCGAATTTATTGATTCATTTTTATATCATCAAGATCTCATAAAACATATGGTATATGAAAAAACAATATATTTATAATTCCCTATAAATTAAATTTTTTAGAAGAATATCAATATTTTATCGTATGAAAATTTAAATGTGATGAATCAAAAAATGAGGTTCATTTTATCCAAACAAATTAATAATTTAGTTTTTTATAATATTTTTATTTTTATTCTAAAATTAATTTTTTACTAAATACTTAAATAAATTCATTATTATAAATTTATACTTATAAATATTTTTGGTTTATTGATTTTTGAAATAATTTTATTATATAATAATATTTATATTTACTCATTTTATTTATGTTAAATATGATTTATTAGGTATTTTACTATTCTGAATGTCAAATTACTATACTCAATGGTCATTTGGTATTCTCAACAGTTATATATTGTTTTTAATTTTTATAAACATTTTCTATATTAATCATATATCATTCAATTTGATTCTTTTCATGGATTTAAAATCGAAATTATTAAAAATTATGATTATAACAATAATTTTTTGATTCTTTTTTATAGTTTTGTTCTTATGGTTGATAATTCTAAAATACTACGATGTTCTAAAATTCCAAATTATATTTCTTTTTTTACTTATGTTTACTATCTTGTGGTAGTATTTTCAATTTTATGGAGTAAAATTATACTTTCCATGTAATGTTTTTTGTTAATATAATAAAATAGTGTCCATTTTTATGAGATTTATGTGACTTATTTATAAATTACCTTATGTAAATATATTAAGAATTTAATTTCATATTGAAATATTTTAGGTCATTACCCCCTATGAAGGGAGTTACTGTTAATCACTCATGTTATGACTAATATCTCTAATATTCAATTTCAATTTTTGAGTTTTTTTTTATTTTTCTACCTATTCAATGATTCCATAGAAACAATAGTTTGTGACAAGTGGTTATAGAGTGGAGTGGTGATCACCGACTCAGTATTTTTATAATCATTCCTTTTCCATGTCTTAATGTGATACATATATATTTTTATTATATCACTTAGGTAAAGTTAAGGAACTATAGCATGTGAGCTATTTTTACTAGGGGGATAGAGTCTGTGTAGAGATTTTTTAATCTTTTTATGGTAAAATATAAAATATGTACAAGGGATGTTTTCAAGTGTTCACATGGGAGTTTCCAACCATTTAAATTTTCATTCTTGGTTCTTTAGGGAATTTTTAGTTGTGATACACTATATATATCACAATTTTCTTGTTATTTTATATTTTATAGACTTTATTGTTATTTTTGGACAATTGTGGTATGATATTTCAAGTCCATGTAATCTATTTCATGAGGAATATGTCTAATTTGTAGGCATTTCAATTGTTGCATTGATCACACCGCTAGAACATTATTATTCATAAATAATTAATTAAAACTTAAAACATGAACCATATATAATTTATTAAATTACTAAAATGGGGGAACCCATATCTCATGTGTACTTAATTCTCCCTTATTGTTTATGCCACCCTCTAGAAATTGGGAGGTGTGTCTGAGGTATTGTGATAACATTATTTGGGTATTGTTTGTGTATTCATTTCATAGAAATCAAAAAACGGTTTCATAATAATCTAAGGGATCTTGGGTAGGTAACTTGAGAGTTGTTATGTGATATGACTATTTTCACTTAGTAAGTAACATATAAATATGTCTAGAAAACAAAAATATGGTGGAATATTAACTTATTAGAAGTATTATGGGATTTACATTCTTTATTATCCAAGAAATATCATGTTCTCAAGTCTCATGCATCATAAATGGCACAGATAGGTCAACAAAATTAGAATAACATTCCATATTTCCTACTTTCCTATGGTAGGTTTTTTAGTTTATTATTGGAATATATTGATGATCCATGTTTATTAAAAGAGCAGTAATAAAAAATTCCTTTTCATATATATTTGTTGGTGATTATTATGTTAATATGGGTCAATAATTTATTTACTGATTGAGAAAACTCATTTCATTTATATTGATTGATAAGAATCAAATATCTTGGTTTACAATATCCCATTAAATCTTTTTAAAGGATCTCCTATAAAATTTATAATTATTTTTAATGTCTTCTAGATTATGTTTTAAAATGAAAAGTATTATTATAATTAAAAGCAAGGTAGATATGAATAATGAACACTATATTGTGCACTATTCTTTGAGTTATCTACACTTTTGGATAAGGTTTTAATCTACTTCTTACCATATTGAAGATTATACTGCTCAAATGGGGAGCACTACAAAAAATGAATGTGTAGTTGAGCATGCCTCAATATATTGAACTTTAATTGATCTTAATGTTTTGTAAGGACATCATATTCTACATCAAGAATCTATTTAGGGATCTCCTTTATGGGATCTTGAGGTTTCTTATATAATAATCTATTTTAAATTTCATCATCATATAACCTTTTAGTGTGATGTATCTCCATATGAATCACAGAACTAGATTGATCATCATTATTGGATCATTTAGATTATTGAAACCAAATAAGAAACCCAGGTCTGATAAGATACCTTCATTTTCAAAGGGGCAGTTAAATAGTGGATAGATTTTATGTTCGAGGTGAATAAATATCAAGGTTGTTCCTGTAACAAACTTCAACAGTTTTTCTTAGAGAAGTTTAACCCTAACACATTACATTGGGTAAAGGATTGAGTGTTTTTGGATCTGAGGCAAGGATCAATGTTTTTATTGATTTAGCATGCTATGTTCACTAACATAGATCTCATAACCAGTTACATGATCAAGAATGATCAATTAAAGGGAAATAACTTTGAGATGGGTTTGAAAGAATCACATAATAGTCATATAATTATAAATAATTCTCCATCCTTCTCAGGAGTGGTAAATATATTTTTATCTTTTAAATAAAAGAACTATGGGATTATTGGGTATTCCATTTCCTTGCTAAACCATAAGTAATATCTTTTCCAGTGTTCAAAATTGGTGGTGAGAGGATATTAGTAGGAGAGTATCTTTCAAAGAAAGCCCAAATAGTGGTGTGTATCTGTCAACTAATTAGTGAAGATAACTCATCTTATTCCATCAGTGTGCGTACTCAAGTCATTTTAAGATAAAATATACCTTCAAGGATAAATAATGTCAATATTGTGTGAAGTATTTATATATATTCAAAGGTTCTATCAAAGATGAAATTTAAAAGTTTTGGGAAATGACCTTAACTGACCTAGTTATCTTAGTCATAGTTAGTTATTAGGTATACAAAATAACATTGACTACTCTTTGGGAGATTAGGTTGGGTAGGTTTTAGTGGTAGTAAGGTCCACATTGTTGTTGTGTGATTTTTTAGGTTGATAGATATTTTAAATTAAATTTTCAAATTGATATTATATAATAAATAAATATAAAATGAGGTTGTAGACATAGATGAAATAGAAGTAGTGAATCCTTAGTAGTCTAGAATAACAGTCCACGGAAGGAAATGGTTACCATTATTAGTAACTCAAGTGCTAATACTGACATAGTGTTTGAGGGAATTCATTGTCTCATTTTGAATGAAGATATTGGGTGAAAGAGAGTCCATAAAATTACTAAAACTATATTTAGTATATAATTGATAGGACATTTGAATCAATGGAAAATTTATAAGAAGGGTGAGATGGAGAGAGAAAGAATTCGGTGGAAATCAGTTAATCCTAGATCCAAATGATTGTGGATTATGATTACAGGGACTAAAGGGTCAATTTTAGAAGGTTCACTATTAGAATTTCTTCAAACACAATACATAAGGATGATATAAATTTGTTGTTGAGTATTTTAAGACTATTATATTCAAGTATCATTGATTATAGGGATTTATTTGAAACAACATCTGAGTGATATTGTGAGTAAAATTATATTTCCATATGGATCAGTGAGCTTAGTCTTATATATGAATAAGGTCATGAGATTATTTGAAAGGCTGATGTGAATGTCTGAGGATGAAAATAATTTCCAGAGTTTCATGTGGTGCAGAACATATAGAGATCATAGAATATCGTTATTTAAATAGATCAATTGGTTGATGTGGGTTTCCATATATTTTTTATGGGTCGATGATGGAAAATTACATGGTATTTTGTAGTAGTTTCAATGTGTGATAAAAACAAAAAACTTTATCTAATAATGGATTTAAAAGTATCAATGGTGATCAAGTCATCAAATTCCAAAACTACAATATTTTGGTATGATAATCTTAGTCACAAGGGTTGGAATGTAATGGAAGTCTTATTTGTGAATGTAATATTGAAAAAAATTTATAAGGAGTATATAACACTGGAACAGTGTATCATTGAAAGGTAGAAAAACATGAAAATTATAATAAATTATAAGATCGATAAAATTTAAATATAGAGAAAGTCCCATAGATGTATGTTGTCTAACTTTATATTGGCCAATTTTGTGTACACTATACCATCATACCATCATAAAAGATGAAACAAAAAAGGTGTGGGTTGTCTTTATCAAGAATAGATCTATGTTTCTAAAAATATACTCAAATGAGGATCTATAGGGTAATGGAAGACCATAATGAAGTATAAATTCTTGAGGTTTTATTGTGGGGTGATTATAGAAGGAAAAAATATATATAAATTTTACTAGAAGAATGGAATCTATTTTAATAAAACTATAACCAATACACCAAATCATAATGTGTGAAAAAATTAATGAACAATACTCTAAACAAGTGGTATATTGACTAAAAAATTATAGATGATATATAAGAAAAAAAATTTGTAGATGTCTCACACCTGAGAATTTTTAGATGAATTCCCTATTTCGATGTAGATTATATGGATAAGGAGAACCTAGAGGCTATGTACTATGAATATTTCATATTGGGGTATTTTTGTAGAGACCCAAATCCTGACGTACATTGACATTACATTACATTTGTGGAATACTTAGTACATAACAAAAAACACACACACAAGGACCGTAATAGTTTAGTGTCTTTGGAAACTCAGAATATAATCTTCTAATCATGGTGAAAGATCTTCATAATATCCCATAAAGATCTTCTTTTTTTTTACCTAAAACCTTTCTTTATATCCTGGGGAAAATAAAACAAAAAAGGGTGAGCTCAAATGCTCAGTAAGGGTAAACAAAATAAATATCAATAACATCATATACATAAGCACATAACTTTTGGAAATCTTAACCTGCAAAAGAGATCATAATTTCATAACCTGGGATAACTCATGGAAGTGAAATCTAATCACAATAATCATAACTTAAAAAATTAAACTTTGTGGAATACACACATAATCATAGAGAATCATTTTTTGTTAGTCAAGACTCATTTCCAAGACTATCTTAGTGGACAAAGTCCCTTTCTGAACTGAGTCACCCTCGTTTCAGTCCTGTTTTGCTAAACCGGTATAACCTACCATTCCATCCATTTCAATCTCATGAGATATAAAATCTTTACCCAATGCATTGGAGGGAGATATAGGTCCCACCCATCTCATAATGATACCATTCTTATGTGTGCCACAAAATCATAAATCATACATCATTGCATAACCCATGTAATAAAAATGGGAATCTTAAACATCGTGACATCATAAAAAAATTCATATAAGATAAAGGAATTCATAAAAATAATTCCATCACAACATAATCAAATCAATTTAATAATAGGGATAGAAACAGAACCCTTTATTATCTTAGATGGAAAATAATTTTTATAAAACACTTGAACTTCATTCTTGAGGAAAATATCCTTTCTACTTCAAAAACACTTTTCCTTTCTTAACATGTCATTCAATTTCAAACTAAAAGAAGTTGATTAAAAATAAACTTGAAAACTTTAAAAGGATGCTTCTTGGAAATAATGTTTTAAAAATCCATTCATGCCGTATAAGTTAAAAAAACATTCTTTGTACTTTTCTCGGAAAAGTCAAAAAGTACCTCGTACGAAAAATGAAAAAAGATTCCTTTCATATTCTTTACTAAAAACTCACCAATGGTTAAAATTGAATTTAAACAATTTTAGGTGGATGGAAATAATATTACATATTGAGGAAACATGGATGTGGATGATAAAATACACCCCAGTAAATTTCAAAGTATAAACAATCTCGAATAAAAATAAGATTGTGATATTTCCCTTACCTTAGGTCTGATTTTCTTCGTAAGTGTCCGAACCTCCTGTATAATGATTTAAATAATGTCATTTACTTATTCCAGAATCATAATAATTGTTATGATATCATATATGGTTCACTTATGACTTTATTTTACCCGTTCTTTTGTAAATTCCATGTTAAAGAGCGTTTTGGGTAAAATTGTTTCATTTATCGTAGGTGTTTGGATTTGTTGTTCTTGACATTATTATTACTTATATCATGATTTACTTACTTCCAGAATATAAAACATGATTTATATATCATATATATTCATTATATATATATATAATTGATAGATAAATGAAACGAAACACACCGTTCATGGAGACGGTAATCCGTACGTACGCATGAACGTTGTTTTCCTTTCCTTATTGTCTTGAATGGAAGTAAGTAGATGAAATACATATATACATAAATCCAGTAGCTTTATAATGTCATATAATTCATTATTATTGCTTATATATACTTTATAATCATTATTAAATGGTTAACATGGAGAATGAATCACATCGCGTCGTGGAGACGGTAGTCCGTACGTACGCACGAGTAATGATATCGTTCTCATGATCGTGAACATCTGTTGAAGTGTATGTATACTATTTCAGTATCAATATTACTTTATAATAATCATATATAGTTACTCATTACACCATTATACCCATCCAATTAAGGTGGTGGCAGAAAATAGATTACACCACGACGTGGAGATGGTATTCCGTATGTACGCACGCGCAGTGATTTCTTTTTCCGTAGGATAGATAGATGGTGAAATAGGGTTGTTTCATACTTATAATAACATATCAGTATATGAGTGATACTGATGTTATTACTTCATAATTAAACAACTAAAGGATAAGAAGTGGAAGTAGAAATAAAGATGAAAGAATCGGTAACGGACATTACCTCTTCTTTGAAGTGCTTCTTTGAGACCTTCTTTTAGGGCACTAAAATTGGTTTTTGAAGAAGACCAGAACCTCTAGGATGTCTCTAGGGAAGTGGAGAAGAGATTTTTTCAGGGGTTGGCCGAGCTTGAATGCTCAAATTGGTGTGAGGAGGAGAGGGAGGAGGTGCCCTTTTATAAGGGAGGAGAGGGGTACCTTTGGAATAACTAAAAATATTATTTTATTATAAAGACAAGTTCGGTTTTAAATAGCTCCAAATTGATATATTTCGAAGATAAGGTGGGGATGGGTCGAAATACTCTCATCTAATATAATTTAGAAAAGTTTATGTTCCTATTTTAACCTTATCATTTAGATTTAACATTAAGTTAAATAATTGTACTTTTACCGTGTCTTCTTGTGTTCTTACACTATAAGGTTAATAAACTTACTATAAGAAGACAAAAGAACCCCAAGTTGTTTATTATTAATATATATAACCTTATCTAAGTCATTTGGCCGAACCTTAGATTTTTAGGAATATTATAACAATTAATAAAATAATATTTTTTTTAAAAACTATTTTATGTCAATTTTGACACTATTTAGTAAATTATTATTGTGAAAATCATAACAGAATGATAAGTTCGAAAAAAGTTAATTAAATCAATACTAACATGTCATATTAACCTATAAAATTAGTTTAATTCCTAGAATGTCTCAAATTATATTTATTTGGGTATTTATAACATCAATTATGTCAATATTTCATTAATAAGATAATTACTAGATCATCATTGTGTCATAAATAAATTAAATTATTTAATGTCTAAAAATTACAAATAAAATACCATTATGTAGGAATTCGTTTTAGCTTTATAATGAATATTTATAGTCGAATTTATCTTATGTATAACCCCATATTAAAAATTTTTTAGTAAATAAACTTTGATTTTACCTCTTTTAACCCTTCTTTAAATAAATTAATAATAAATATCCTAATCTAATCCAAGTGGGCCTAAATGGTCATATTTTATTCCTATGTTTGTTTTTGGTCGAATTACACTTGTCCAATAGAATTAGGACATGTGTTATGGTTATAATAATATCATTTCTACCCTTAATTACCCTATTTACTTTTTACCATGGTAAAAAAAAGTAAAAAGTTACTATTCACCAAAAATTATTTTCATCTCATTGAACCACATTTTAGTCCTTGATATTAACCGTGACTCTCAGATTTTCAAAATTCCACTCACAGAAGCGGTAAAATTATGTTTTATGAAAAATTCAGTTTTTTAACTACCACTTAGTGGTTTCACTATTCATCAAAAATTGAAAGTTTTCAGAAAAATACCAAAATTTCACCCTAGGCTAATTTCGATATTCCTAATCCAAAAATGAATTCCATTTTGAAAAATAAAATTTAAAAAATTTCAAAAAGTGGTTATTACTATTCATAACGGCTAGTTTTAATAATATTTTAATCGCATATTGTTGTTTAGTAAAACTCGCTATTGCGTACTACACACGCTATCGAGGAAGGTCGTGATTGCGTGTAATGCAAGGCAAGTGAAGGATGCGTGTTGTGCAAGCTCCTTTTGGTGTAGCGTACAACACAAGACATTAGTGAAATTAAAAAAATATTTTTCATAAAATCTTGTGCTGTTAAATTCTACCCCCCTTAAAATGAATTTCGCCCTCGAAATTCATCGGGGTTATAAATGGTTTACTATTCGAAAGTTTCTTTAATAGAAACCCACATCGTAAAAAGGAATACCAAAACCAATCTTTAAAAACGAAAGTATGAAACGTAACGGTTACCCAAATAAACTAATCACTGGGTTTCCACATAGGTGAAAATATGGATTTGGAAGAAAAATCTAACTATCATGTTCTGATGGAGAGTGGTAGAGAACATGGCTATGGAAAAGCCAACGATCACAAATCCATAAATTTGTGACGATCTAAGGTAACATCTGATTAATCAGATATAAGAGCACTAGGACAACATTTTTGGTTTTCAAGATCGTTTCCCTAAAGTTGAAGAGTTTGAATTAGAATAAATACTTAATTTATTTTGGTACAATCTCACTGTTGTTCGTGCCTTGAACAATTTCCACATCATCTCTTAAATAAATGAAGTTGAATTTGTTATTCGTGAAGTGTTAGCAGATCATGTGATAGAATGACGGGTCATTCCATCAAAAGGTAAGCAAAAGTTATTAAATATACATAAGTCATTATATAGTGAGATTAATCATATATGGTACCTAAAATGGACTTATACTTCATATATCATACTGCTTAATATAATAAAACTAGTTTCTACTAAACAGGGACTTCCTGTAGGCCAGTGGTAAGCGATAAAGGCCAATCGCACTTCGGTTGTGGGTTCGATTCCCACGGCCTTGTCCGACGCGATGGGCTATTGCCCGTCCTGTAGGTTGTCCTTTTTCTAAAGCTATATTACTATAACATCCCATCAATAATATCGAAAAAAGTTCGATCCTAACTTATGTCCAACATAATCCATTCCAATCTTTAGGCTTATCTAAAATACTTCGGTCCAAGCTCATAGTATAAAGAAAATGATTACTTGCAATGTCATTAACCAACCATCATTTATCTCCCATTATCTTGTTGGTCACATTCCAATCATGTGAATACCGTAATCATGTATTCTCTTGAAAAATGAATACCCATTAAACTTTAGTGGAAACATGAATGCTGTAAAAAGTTAACTCTTTCTACATACCAAAATCCAAAAATTCTATATAGTCAAACCATGATATAACCTTCTCCTTATATCAGTCATGAGCTCTGAATACTATCAAACATTTAATTTTCTCTTTATCCCTTCATTATGCGCATATCATCTACTTTCCAAAAATATCTGAATAACCTTTCATGGATACCAGTACCATTAATCATACAATTTCAAAACTCAAGGAAGGACAACAGTGTAACAATCCTTAGATGTATCTTTATTCCATAGTATCATGAGATTACTTATACAACATTACACTTGATAAACATGTAATCATTCCACTACCTTCCTAAACCATTGACCGAGCTTCAACAATTCTTTCATCTCACATATCATTTGTAGTCTCTTCATCATCATCCACATAAATACTACCCATACGACCATACGGATTCTCTTCATGAGACTTTCCCTTAGGGCATTGGTTTTCATAATGCCCGTAAATTCCACATTTAAAACATTTAACCATTGTTGATGTCTTAGCAATACCATTATCCTCATCCCTGGTGTTAACTGAACCTTTTCCTTTGCACTTACTGGTTTTGTGTCCTTCTTTTCCACACCCAAATCATCTTCCAGTTCCTTTGAAACATTCTCCTTGATGCCTCTTACCACATGATTTACATAGGGGAAATTGAACTTTCTTTCCTCTATGATCATAATGAAACTCCATCTTTCTCTTATTAGCCGAGTCAGGAATCTTACCAAATTTTACTTTATTGATCATATTATGAGATTGCTGATTTGGCATAATAATGATGTTTGGACTTCCAAATCCCATTTCATTTGATTGCTCATGAAGAATATCATTCCATTGTCCATCATATCCTCCATTATCGTCAATCATCTTGTTCCAGAAATTTTATAAAACCCAAAAAGAATAGTGTGAGATGCAAAAATCATGCTAGGGAAAACAACATAATAAAAGAGGGAGTAACCTTAATATATAACATCTTAGGTTAAATTCTAATATCTTTAGGGCAATTCTAGGACTATAACCTATATGTATACTTAACCTTAGAGACATCCCTAGACATACCTTAGAAATATCTCTAGGGATCTCACTAATGTTTTCGCATCCTAGTTTCCAAAGGTTGACTAAACCTTTCCTCTAATACCAACTGTAGAGACCCGTATCCTGACGTACAAGGACATTACATTACTTTTTCGGAATACTTATTACATAAAAAAAAGACACACACAAGGACCGTAATAGTTTAGTGTCTTTGGAAACTCGGAATATAATCTTCTAATCGTGGTGAAAGATCTTCAAAATCTCCCATAACGATCTTCCTTTTTTTTACCTAAAACCTTTCTTTATATCCTGGGGAAAAAAACATAAAAGGGTGAGCTCAAATTATCAGTAAGGGTAAAAAAAAGAAATATCAATCACATCATATACATAAGCACATAACTTTTTGAAATCTTAACCTGCAAAAGAGATCATAATTTCATAACCTGGGATAACTCATGGCAGTGAAATGTAATCACAATAATCATAACTTAAAACATTAAACTTTGTGGAATACACACATAATCATAGAGAATCATTTCTTGTTAGTCAAGACTCATTGCCAAGACTATCTTAGTGGACAAAGTCCCTTTCTGAACCGAGTCACCCTCGTTTCAGTCCTGTTTCACTAAACCGGTATAACCTACCATTCTAGCCATGTCTATCTCATTAGATATAAAATATTTACCCAATGCATTGGAGGGAGATATAGGTCCCACCCATCTCATAATGATACCATTCTTATGTGTGCCACAAAATCATAAATCATACATCATTGCATAACCCATGTAATAAAAATGGGAATCTTAAACATCGTGACATCATAAAACAACTCATATAAGATAAAGGAATTCATAAAAATAATTCCATCGCAACATAATCAATCAATTTAATAATAGGGATAGAAACAGAACCCTTTATTATCTTAGATGGAAAATAATTTTGATAAAACACTTGAACTTCACTCTTGAGGAAAATATCCTTTCTACTTCAAAAACACTTTTCCTTTCTTAACATGTCATACAATTTCAAACTAAAAGAAGTTGATTAAAAATAAACTTGAAAACTTTAAAAGGAAGCTTCTTGGAAATAATGTTTTAAAAATCCATTCATGCCGTATAAGTTAAAAAAAACATTCTTTGTACTTTTTTCGGAAAAGTCAAAAAGTACCTCGTACGAAAAACGACAAAAGATTTCTTTAATATTCTTTACTAAAAACTCACTGAAGGTTAAAATTTGATTTAAACAATTGTAGGTGGATGGAAATAATATTACATATTGAGGAAACATGGTTGTGGATGATAAAATACACCCCAGTAAATTTCAAATTATAAACAATCTCGGATAAAAATGAGATTGTGATATTTCCCTTACCTTAGGTCTGATTTGCTTTGTAAGTGTCCGAACCTCCTTTATAATGATTTAAATAATGTCATTGACTTATTCCAATATCATACTAATTGTTATGATATCATATATGGTTCACTTATGGCTTTATTTTACCCGTTCTTTTGTAAATTCCATGTTAAAGAGCGTTTTGGGTAAAATTGTTTCATTTATCGTAGGTGTTTGGACTTGTTGTTCTTGAAATTATTATTCCTTATATCATGATTTACTTACTTACAGAATATAAAACATGATTTATATATCATATATATTCAGTATATATATATAATAGATAGATAAATGAAATGAAACACACCGTTCATGGAGACGGTAGTCCGTACGTACGCATGAACGTTGTTTTCCTTTCCTTATTGTCTTGAATGGAAGTAAGTAGATGACATACATATATACATAAATCCAGTAGCTTTATAATGTCATATATTTCATTATTATTGCTTATATATACTTTATAATCATTCTTAAATGGTTAACATGGAGAATGAATCTCATCGCGTCGTGGAGACGGTAGTCCGTACGTACGCACGAGCGATGATATCATTCTCATGATCGTGAACTTGTGTTGAAGTGTATGTATACTATTTCAGTATCAATATCACTTTATAATAATCATATATAGTTACTCAATACACCATTATACCCATCTAATTAAGGTGGTGGCAGAAAATAGATTACACCACGACGTGGAGACGGTATTCCGTACGTACGCACGCGCGGTGATTTCTTTTTCCGTAGGATGGATAGATGGTGAAATAGGGTTGTTTTATACTTATAATAACATATCAGTATATGCGTGATACTGATGTTATTACTTCATAATTAAACAACTAAAGAAGAATAAGTGGAAGAAGAAATAAAGATGAAAGAATCGGTAACGGACATTACCTCTTCTTTGAAGTTCTTCTTTGAGACCTTCTTTTAGGGCACTAAAATTGGTCTTTGAAGAAGACCAGAACCTCTAGGATGTCTCTAGAGAAGTGTAGAATAGATTTTGGCAGGGGTTGGCCGAGCTTGAATGCTCAAATTGGTGTGAGGAGGAGAGGGAGGAGGTGCCCTTTTATAAGGGAGGAGAGGGGTACCTTTGGAATAACTAAAAATATTATTTTATTATAAAGTCAAGTTCGGTTTTAAATAGCTCTAAATTGATATATTTCGAAGCTAAGGTGGGGAGGGGTCTAAATAATATCATACAATAGAATTTAGAAAAGTTTAGGTTCCTATTTTAACCTTATCATTTAGATTTAACATTAAGTAAAATAATTGTACTTTTACCGTGTCTTCTTGTGTTCTTACACTATAAGGTTAATAAACTTACTATAAGTAGCCAAACGAACCCCAAGTTGTTTATTATTAATATATATAACCTTTTCTAAGTAATTTGGCCGAACCATAGATTTTTAGGAATAAAATAACAATTAATAATATAATATTTGTTTTAAAAACTATTTTATGTCAATTTTGAAACTATTTAGTAATTGATTTTTGTTAAAATCATAATAGAATGATAAGTTCTAAAAAAGTTAATTAAATCAATAATAACATGTCCTATTAACCTATAAAATTAGTGGAATTACTAAAATGTCTCAAATTATATTTATTTGGGTATTTATAACATCAATTATGTCAATATTTCATTAATAAGATAATTACTGCATCATCGTTGTGTCATAAATAAATTAAATTATTTAATGTCTAAAAATTACAAATAAAATACCATTATGTATGAATTCATTTTATCTTTCTAATGAATATTTATAGTCGAATTTATCTTATGTATACCCCCATATTAAAAATGTTTTAGTAAATAAACTTTGATTTTACCTCTTTTAACCCTTCTTTAAATAAATTAATAATAAATGTCCTAATCTAATCCAAGTGGGCCTAAATGGACATATTTTATTCCTATGTTTGTTTTTGGTCGAATTACACTTGTCCAATAGAATTAGGACATGTGTTAGGGTAATAATAATATCATTTCTACCCTTAATTACCCAATTTACTTTTTACCGTGGTAAAAAAAAGTAAAAAGTTACTATTCACCAAAAATTATTTTCATCTCATTGAACCACATTTTAGTCCTTGATATTAACCGTGTCTCTCAGATTTTCGAAATTCCACTCACAGAAGTGGTAAAATTAAGTTTTATGAAAAATTCAGTTTTTTAACTACAACTTAGTGGTTTCACTATTCATCAAAAATTGAAAGTTTTCAGAAAAATACCAAAATTTTACCCTAGGCTAATTTCGATATTCCGAATCCAAAAATGAATTCCATTTTGAAAAATAAAATTTACAAAATTTCAAAAAGTGGTTATTACTATTCATAACGGCTAGTTTTAATAATATTTTAATAGCATATTGTTGTTTAGTGAAACTCATTATTGCGTACTACACACGCTATCGAGGAAGGTCGTGATTGCTTGTAATGCAAGGCAAGTCAAGGATGCGTGTTGTGCAAGCTCCTTTTGGTGTAGCGTACAACACAAGACATTAGTGAAATTAAAAAGAATGTTTTTCATAAAATCTTGGACTGTTACAATTTTAGTGAAGACATTGGATTTGGGATTTGGGATAATAACCTCTGGAAAGTAATCATAAGATTAAATTTCCTATTTAATGGTGGGATCCAGTGGATGGATCAGAACTTGGTAGAAAGTTTAATTGAGAATAATGAATCAATGTATGTACATGATAGTCTTAATGGAATTATGAATGGTTCATTATATCATGATGCACTCAATTTATGGAGTAATTAGAGAATTTATTGAATCCAGATAGATGTTGGTTTTTTTAGTATTTCCTTGTTCGGAAGCACCAGAACGCTCAAGGACTATTGAATCTTGAGGAAGAGTTTTAGAAGGTGTGGCATGAAAAAGATAAGGACTATATGGTAAATTGTTAAAATCCGCCATTTTAAATATAATAATAAAAATATTCAAAACAAAATTGTACTAATTTATTCTTATGTATAGGGATATTGATTGTCTTCTGGATAGAGGAAGAATGTCACAGTGACTCAATATAGTGGGATTAAAAAATGAGGAGAATATTGACTCATTTCATGTAAATAAAAATTTTAGTAGATGGGAATTCTAATTAACAAAAGAAAATTATAAAAAAATTGTTGTATTTGATGAAGGAAGAAGTGGGTTGTAGTAACCAGTACATGGAAGTGTTGGATGTGGTGTAATTTCAATAAATTAAAGTTGTGGGTTATAGTAAAATATTTTATCTAGTTATTAAGCATATAATGATCTATATGGTGCTATGAATGGTTTTAAAGGAAGGCCTTCATATTGAATAATTATATATGATTACATAATTCATTTATGGTAAATTTTATGAGGTTATTTTCATGAATTAACTAGTAGGATTTACAGAAATTAGAAGGACTAGTCTAGTTTGAAATCTCAAACAGAGTTTGTATATGACGAAATTAGAACCCAAACAGTGGAATCCTAATTTATATTCCTTTAAGGTAGTGAAGGTGATAATCTAATGTAATATTGGTAAGTACCACTATCAAAATGTATTTGATAATTACATTTTCGTCATACCATTATTTTATATGGATGATATGCCTATGGAAGGTCCTGGGATAGATTGGATTAAGGAGATAAAATTTAATTTTCTAGAACATTTGAGATTAAGTATCTTGTGGATCTAAAGGGAAATATTTGGATAAGTATATGAAGGGAATGTAAGTATTAAACATATATTTTTTATTATTTTTAATTTTTATAGAAAGTCATTGAATTATTTAGAATTTCCAAGTCAAATCCTATGGAAACCCCATTGGTTAAACACTTCAATCTATCCAAATAAAAAATACCAAGAATGGAAGAGTGGGTAGGGTATATAATGAAGGATCCATATTCACTAATGGTAGAAAACATGATGTTTTTCATGGTTTGTATGAGTCTAAAAAAGGAATTTATAGTGGGAGTTCCCAATTGAATTTTAGTGAAATTAGGGAAGGCACATTACAAGACTATGAAGTTGATATTGTTGTGTCTCAGAGATTTGATAGACTTGGAAGTTTGTAATGTAATGGAAGATCCATTATATGTTTTTATAGATTTATAATCTGGAAGACACTTGTAAAAGTGTTATAGATCTATATTTATCATAATATTTGTGGTTGTGATATGGATTCCTAGAATACAACCCATAGTTACACTGTTTACAATGTAAGATAAGTACATGGAAGCCTCACATATAAAGAAGGAGCTGATATATTGGATTTTTTTTAGAGGAACTCATAAGAAAGAAAATTAATGAATCCTTTTTTATGATGGTTAAAACTTGATATATCAAACTAGTAATTAGTGTTTAACTCATGATTGATACACATTCATTTAAATTTTCAATTAATTTTAAATCTTGTGTTAGCTGAAGTATAAGAGGTAATGAAGGTTAGTGAAATCCAAAATCCAATAGAAATATTCTCAAATTCATAATCTAGGAAATTATGTGATGGTTATCTACCTCAATGGGGCTTAGATGAGGGAGGGAAGTATTAGAGTATCCTTTACACTATAGGAAAAATATCAGTCCATAATTTTACCATGAAGTTAGGGGAAGAAATAAAAGAAGTCTTCAAGTGGGGAATTTTAGGCAAGGAGATTTTGTGAATTTTTTTCAGTCTAATATTTCAAATAATTATACATGGGAATTATTTTTTAGATGTAAATAGAATGGAAGTAGTGTATCTTTGATGGTTCAGAATGGTGGATTATGGAATGCGAAAGGATGGAGTCTAAAAAAGGATCTAAATTTAGATGGATGAGTTTCCCTAGTTATTAGAAGTATCATATATTGGATTCCATGGTCGAAAATATGTTATATCACTACTGTTTGAAAGAAATGTAACTATATAAATAATTTACGACTCTCAATAAATAGATAAGTTGGGTCAATTAGATGATGTACTGGTCAGACATATTTTTCACCTTTTGTTCTCTCAGTAAAGATCTAGTTTTGGGTAATTGTAACTTATAATAACATTATATTATTAATATATTATTAATATAAATGATAGAGTTAGCCTCCCATTGATTAGATAAACTCTCAAAATACAAATATATTATAAATCCATATTAGTTTGAGTTGTCCTATTTTCTATTCCATTAGCATTTCATTCTAAAGGGTTGTGTATAAAAGGATTTTGGTGAGATGCATTAGAGACAAGTTTTTTTGTTGAAATACACTAATATTCGGTTTCACTAAGTTCATATCTTCTATAACATATCCCAAAAATTAGGTTTCATAGGTAGGGTTCCAGATTCAGGGTTTTAGGGAAACCCAATCATCTATATAGGAATTCCCACCTCATGGTCAACATGAGGGTTCATGTAGAGAAGATTTAATTTAGAAATATACTATCAATTATAAATAATTTCCTTATATTCTTAGAGTTTCTATTATGGTGTCTTCTACCTTATCTTGTATTATATTTTCTATGGTCACTTGTTTTTATTTTATTTTTAAAAAATTGGAATGTATATTTGAAATCAAATTGGAAGACTCATGTACATTCATAATTCTTAACACACCTCTAGAGAAGATAATAGAGTTAGTGGGGAAGTTTCCATTATGTTTCATGGTTGTGGAATTCTTTTTACATCCCTAGGATTTGATAGTCCTTGATATAAAATTCATCAATGTTATTATGTGGATGGATTGGTTAACCTGGTTCTGAGCTTCTATTGATGGTTATAATTGAATTGTATCCTTCTGATTTCCAACTGTTATTGAATATAATCTCCATGTAAAGATTTATTTTTAAGCTAGTTTAGTAGGTCTATATTAGGAGAACGTGGGATATGTTACAATAAAAATAGATAGAATATTCCTAGGAGTAGTTGAATCTAAAGAGAGACATCATTTACATCCCTTGGTAGATCATTATCCTAATGTGTTCCCTAATGATTTCTGAAGACTACCTCTTAAGTTGAAAGTAGATTTTAACATCGATATGTTTCCTAGAATTGATCATATATCAATTTACCTATATCTAATTATATCAAATGGTTTGGGGTGATAAAAATTGAGTATGAGGATTTTGAGCTAAAATGATTCATTAGACTGAGCACTTCTCATTATGATGATATTATTTTTCACATAGAAGGATGATGGAAGTTTACACTCGTGAGTAAAATACCAGAAGATAAATCATGTGATTATAAATAATAATTATACATTACTCACAATTGATAAATTATTGAATCATTTTTTTGGTGATGTGGTTTTCCAAAATCGATATACGCATAGGTTATCATCTACCTCAATTTAGACCAAATGATATTCCAGATATGAATTTTCAGAGTTGATATGTTAATTTTGAAAATTTATTTATTCATTTTTTATCTTATAATTATATAGATATGTTCATATAATTATGTAAAATTATATTTCATTTATTTCTAGACACATTAATCAATATATTTATGGATGATATCCTCATTTATTTGAACTCTCATGTTCAGCATGGTCAATATCTCAATATTTCATTAGAGACATTGCAAGAGAACAAACTATATTCCAGGTTATCTAAGTGATCATTCAAAATCCAGGAATTCAATTTCCGTATTCATGTTATTTATAATATTGTAATCTAATTTGATCTTAAAAATGTAAAATTAGTTATTTCTTGAAATTTTCCTTCGAGAATCCTTCATATAATATTATTCAATGGGATTATAGGATAATATGGCTATTTTATCTAGGATTTATCCAATATCACTAATATTATAACATCCTTAAAAAAATGGGTCAAATTTATATGGTATTGTAAGTGTTAAGTAACAGATGAAGAGTTGAATAAAAGGCCGACCATAGCTCCAACTCTTATTTAACCTCATCCAAATGAAGGGTTTGAAGTGTATTGTGATTATTATTTAGTCAGCCTTTGTTTTGTTATTATACAAGATCACCGGGTAATGGAATATGGTTCCATAAAACTATGTTCACATGAATGGATTATCATTACAAACTTTTTTGAATTGGTCATTGCTGTTTATTAACTAAATTGTTAGATACACTACTTACTTGGACTTCAATTTATTACTATTCAGAAACCATAAGATCCTAAAATAAATCATATAAAAATAATATTTTAATCGAAGGATTTTTTTGGGATAAAATATGTCCGATCATTTTATTTTTATATTTAAAATGTTTTTGATAAATCCGTTGTGGTTGTCATTGCTTTTAAAGAGAAGGTTTACACTCAATAGGTGTTAGAGGAGAATTATAAATGGATATTAATGTCTCTAAAGGTTGAACTCAATCAAGATGTGATCAAGGATTGTATTGGTATACTTTTATACCAAATATACCTTATTTTAATGATCATGGAGAAAGTCAGGTATTAAAAACTATAGAACCATTATTATACCATTATTTGAGAGAATCTTGATGGTGAGGAGATCCTTAATGGCTAGTTATAGAATCCTTCATATATATTATATATCCATGGAAGGATAGAGGTACCTAACGGAATAGTAGAATAAGTAATGATATGATATTTTACCTACAAATGGGATGTACATCCTGAAATTATGAAGATACATTATGATTATTCTCACGAGTTCTGCTGGCAAGGCATTAAGAAAGTTATCATAGGATTCGTCATTCGGTGGTTTACATTTCAACATAAAAAATCCAGGAATCAAAGATATTTTGGTATTATTATACCACGTCTTCAAATAATATGATAATAATATGAGATGAATATAGACTTTATGATCAATCTACCAAGATCATATAAAGGTTGAGATGTAGTGTGAGTGATTTTAAATCATATTACTAAGATGGGTCACTTTTTTCATGCCATGGAATCCATATCTATCAGTGATCTAGAAAATATATACATTTGAGAGATCAAAAATCCTTATGTTATGTCATCTATTATTGTATCTGATAGGGGTATAAGTTTCACCTCTTAGTTTTTTGTAAGGGATATAACGAGTATTATGCTCCTAAGTAGAATTTAATGCCACTTTTAAACATCAAGGTAATTTATAGTCTTAGTAAACTATTAAAATTATAGAACACATGATCTAGGGTTATATGCAAGATTTTTATGAATTGTAATGTTATATTTGGTTCCCCATAACAAATTATTTGTAAATTCTGATAACAAGTATTCATTTTCATGAATATTAATAAACCCCCTGTCACATCATGACTTTTCTTCATTGTGACCTAGTATGTGATAATGTACTAAGAGTGTTTGTCACAATGAAATGTCATAGAAGTTTTCTAATATGATGAGAACACAAAATATCAACAATTGTATTCTTAAATAAATGTTTTATATTAATATGTAATAATTTTTGGGACACAAATGGTATTGTAAATCTTGGGAGGAGACTCATTGGAATTTGAGGCAAATTTTTATTGTAAGGACCCATTTTTTATAGAATAATAATTTATAATTTATAATAATATTTATGAATAAGATGTTAATTTTATGTTAAAGGAGAATTTTTTTCTGATAGCGTACTCAACATGAAACAACAGCTTTCTCTGAAATCTTACGTTGCACACAACATTGAGTTATAACAAAAAATAATAAAATTTTATTATTATTATTTTAAATGGTAGTGAATGCATATTCATTGGAATATAGGGAAGTAATAATATCAACTGAATTTTTAAATATCATTTACACATGTTTAAAAAAATGATTCATTGGTTACCAAATTTATTTGAAATGGAAATAAAAACCAATTGAATATAAAGGATGTGTTTTTATGAAAACCCATTTGTAAGAGAATAATTGTGTTTATAAAATCATATCACTATTTATGGATTTTTATTTAATGAAAAATATATTTTATATATTCAATTTAATGTTTTAAATTAAAATGTATTGTTTATTAGATATGATATAAGAACAAATTCAATTTTTTAGACAAAAGAAGCATTTTCCAAAAAATACAGTCTTACCACCTTTTGATGGAGAACCCTTTCTAAATTTAGTTTTTTAAACCATTATATTTTCTACATGAAAAAATATAATTCTTATTTATAATAGGGAAAGAAAAATTAATTTAGATGAAAATTTGAAATTAATCTGACTACTATCATATTTTGATAAAGAGTAAAAGTATGATAAATTTTCATTGAAAATATCTTTTTTCCATCAAGATAATTTATATAGTTAAATAAAATTATGTAATTTTTTTAAATAATAAATGGAATATATATTTATTATTAAATTTAATTTTGTTAATTTAATTTAATTTCACTTTTAAATTGGACTTAAACACATGTCATTCTTTTGATAGTTATTACTTCTTAAAAACATGCTTTTTGGTTTTGAAAATGATAATTAATTTTAAATTAATAACTGGAAAATATGGGTATGGAATTTATAATAATGGATTCCATATATTTAACCATAAGGTTTAAATTTTTTAAATATGTACCTTTTGGTTTAGATATAATGAATAGTAAATGCAGAAACTATTTTATTTTCTATGGTTAAAGGGTAAATCTGGTAAACAAGGGTAAAAAATAATATTATAATAATATTAAACTACACTAACACAGGTCATAATACTATTGGATGAGATATTTCAGACCGTGGTAATCTTTGGGTTTCTTCTTGGTCCCCATGGGCCCACATAGATGTGAAAATTTCATTTTATAAGAATTAATTTAACGTAAAGATAAATATAACAAAAACATGTATCTTTTACTAAATTAATTTTTATAAGGGGTTATATAATTGATCTCTATGACTATAAATAGTAATTAGAAATATAAAAACATTTCCTACATCATGATATATTTTTTTATAAATTTTAGATGTTAAATAAATAAATTTATTTATTACACTATGATAATGAGTTTATTGATTCGTTAATAAAGGATTCAGATAAATAATATTATAAATATTAAAATAAATGTAATTTATTTATTTTGATGCAATACATGATTTTTTTGGATTATATTAATATATTATCTTTGTTTTAATTCCTTTGGTTCGATGGAATCAGGTTGTTATGAATTTTTTAAAAAAAATTATGAATACTGTCCAAAATTGACATAATTCATAACATAAAATATAAAATAGCTTATTAAATGATATTAGATTCTAAAAAAACTATGATTCTTTAAAATTGTTAATATATGTCCAAATATTTCATAAATGACATTTTTATGTGTCTTTTGACATGATATGGTAGTTACATTAACCCACAATGTGTGAATAACATGATATCACTGTAATATTAAAAAGGGTAAAATAATGGTTAATCCAAAATTATAAGGATAAATAAATATTCAAAATTTTTCTAAATTTTTTTTTATGATGTTTATTATAAAAATAATAATCTTATATTTTAATTAAATGTGGTTTTGAATTTTTTTAATAGAAATTTAATATATAATAAATAAATATTTCTCGACCTTCCTAAAGTGCTCTCCCCCCTCTTATAAAATTGAACCACCTTTACCTACATAAATCACACCTCTCAAGCCTATTTTATCATCCAAATTATACTAAAATAATCTTCAAACATTCCTCCCTTATTCATAGAACCCTTATATGGGGAATATTGCTATTCAAGAAATCATTTTGGCTCAAATCAAATGAAGTTAACCGATTTAGAGGTAATGTATTCTCTCGTGTTCATTTCTTTTATTTTCCGTCTACACTCCCAATGATATTATTATTAATTTATTACATAATAACATCCATATCATAAAGATAATAGGATGTTGTTATGATATGGAGTTTAACTATACTTACACACACCTCCATCTAATGGATACAAACATATTGTTTCTGTATACGGTGAACTACCGCCTCACAAAACTATGATTGTTCAATTTTCCTCTACCAACTCTAATGGTGGCCATTATGATAACACTGTGTTTATATATGATATTTAATATATTTTTATTGTCTTTATTCTTATTTATTTTATATTTATAGCATACCTTTATGCTTTTCATGATGTGTTAACACGATAATTTCATTTGAGGAAGTGTGGACTACCGCCCGCTCAAAGTGATATGACTTGTTCATGCCATAAATGGAACATATAAAGGATCATTTTTAAGTACTTATGTGACATATATGAAATATTATATTATAATGGAATTATAATATACCTATTTATCATTTAGGTTTCATATGATAATGAAATGAAAGCAGTGTTCATGCATACGTATGGCCAACTGTATCCATCAACAGTGCATTGTATTTCTAATCTCCAAATGTAATGGACTATTATAAATACATATATACTTGATAAATATAAAATATAAATCAATAATATCATTATGGAGATGATATAATTCTGGCTACATGGAAAATTTATATCAAACAAGTTCATTTTCTACTCAATTACTGAATATCGACAAAATGAATAATATTAAATTAAATATTTTTATAATTTTTATTATGTGGTATTAAATTATATAAAAGGAATAATAAACTTAAAAAAGTTTCATAAGAAATTATAAATTAAATTATGTTTATTATCCAGGATGGAAAAGGAACATACGTGATGAATCATTTTCAAGGTAAGGGACTTCATCTCAATCTCTTTTCATTGAGGCATATTTGGATAATATACACCTCCTTCTTTTATATGGTTTATAATAAAACTATTTGACTTTTAATTTCATTAAAATGGAATAGTATTTATATGAAGAGTTTTACTAAAATAAAAAAGGAATATATTTAATGTATGTGGCGCAATGACCTCTACAGCACCGTAACTGTTATTTGATATATGTCTTCCTTTATAAGCCTTATTATTTTTCTAAAAGCAGAAATGAAATCTCATATTCTCTTTTTGGGTGTTTTCAAAACAGAAATTATTTTTAAAATTGATTTATTATTTCAATATCATTAAATAATTTCTTTTTATTACAAATTAAATGATGTTAGTTTAATGTTGATATATAAAATATTTTATATGTTATGATTATATAATGGTAATCGGACATTTGATGGGTGGTTACATGATAAAACAAATGAGGGGTGGTTCCCCTATAAACCAATGATGGGTGGTTACAAAATAAACCAAATTAATGGTGGTTCCATGGTAAGCCAAGGATGAGTGGTTACATTATAACCTCCAATGAAATGGCCATGGATGTCATCCCTATGGATGTTCCATTTAGTGATATGTGTTGAAGTTGACTGTATGGTTATTCCATTTATGTTTTTTAAATCCCATGTTACCATTATATGTTATATGTTTATTTCTATGGGATTTATGGTAATATTTTGGTTACGAAAATGGTAAAAATGATCGTATATTTAGGTAATTGTTTTTTCTACTTCTTAAAGGTAAAGGTATTACTTTAGGATTATGTTTTCTTGGTTTACATGTTTTCAAAAGAATAATAGTTTTCATTAATTATGTATCCCTTACTGAAATTTTTATTCTCATCCCATGTTTTGAATTTCTTTTCCCAGGATATAAAGAAAAACAGGGTTAAGGATGGTATCATGAAAATTTATGTTGTTAAAACATGAAACGATGCCATGTTCTTTTTTAAAGAGTTTTTTGTTCTATAAAAACCTGATAGTGAGTCGAAGTGTCTAATTGTAATATTTGAGATGTAATGTAACAGTTATGGCCTAATTCTAAAAAACTCTAAACCTAAACAGATACTCGGTGTGAATTAAACTCATATTTTTGACTTATCTTAAGATTAAGTAATGTTTAAGTATGGTGCCTTATAGATCGTATGAGAGGAAAATATTAGACATCTTTGGAGATTATGATGTTTTTATGGGTTAGGGATATGATCGTAGGTTTATTATCTTATGTTATATTATAATTTCAATGATTTAGAATCCCCTTTTGAGGCTTATTTTATTTCAAGGCGATTAACAAAATTTTTGGAGACATTCACCTTTTAGGAAATTATGTGTTATTAGTCTTTGGAATGAAAAATGTGAGGTATGAAATAACCTTTAAGGTTAAACCTTGTTACAGTTATTTTTGATGATTTTATATAACTTTTTGGAATGTTATAAAATTATATATTTTTCGAAAAAGGACAACAAGCAGACCATGTGACAACCCATCGCGTCGGACAAAACTACTAGAATCCAACCCAAAACCAAAGTCGGACTGGGATTTATCACATACCACTAGCCTACATGAAGTACATCTTAATTTTAATTCTTTATTTTCCTTAATTATTTTATGGATATAGAATATGTTTATTTTGGGTACTTATTCTTTATAAAATGGATATCCTTATAATAGGAAAATATTTTAGTAGTTAGCTGATAATTATTATTTTGAAAGGTTTTTGCTCTTTTGGGAACACAATATGCCTAACGAAAATATAATACTATTGGATTTTATTTGTGGAGTAATGGTTTAATTATATTTTTGAAGAAGATATGTTTTTATGGATAATTGGTGATTTGGGTTATTTGTGGAAAGGACTAACCTATCATGGATAGCATGTTATTATTTCCATTACTTTTAATTATGAGACCTTAGGAATAGTAGGTGTTATGTGGAGATAAATATTAAAATATATCATAGAAGAATATGTGATCAAATACTTCTGATTTTTTGGTTTCTATCTTAATTTGGATTATTTTAAACAATTTTAAGGACATTTATTTATTGAATAGTCTTTATTGAACTTTGGGGTATTGTTTGTTGAATTTTGGTTATTAAGAGTAATCTTTTTCTTATAATGGATTATCCTTTTAGGGATTATCCGATCTTGTAAAAAATATTTTGGTTTTGGTTAATGTTTTATGACAAGATAAATATATAGTTAATATATTGAGGATTATGTGATTCTTTAGAAGTTGATTCTAGTGCTTCTGGTGTGACCAAGTCATCTTGAACACCCATCGTTTGAAGAAAAGTTGAGTTTGAGGTAAATATTTATTAAATAACAAAACTATAATTGATAAGTAAGTATGGTTCCATACATTCATAGTCAAGCTCATAAACAAAGTATTCAACTTTATGAAAAGGAACTTCAAAAAATTCCAATTACTTTTTCTATTGGGGAATCAATGACCATTTAACCTATTACAAGTTTATAGTTTTCAGATAGTTAGCCTTATCCTAATCATGTTTTCTATAACTCTCCATAAGAACATTATGGTTATCTTTTCATTCAAATCCCTAGTTTCCTACATGGAATCCTAGTATGGGTTATCGCAAGTCACCTTTATACTTCTATTTCATTCATTTAATGTGGTAGTTTTATTAACCCTTCTTCTGATGTTGAGTTTTTAATGAAATTTCTGAGTCAAAATTTTAAATTATGAAGATGCAATTTTCAAAAGGGAGGAATTATGTAATAACATGGGTATTTAAAGAATAATATAGTTTCATATATATATTAATATTTCTGAATAAGATGTTAATTTTACGTTAAGTGATATGTTTTTATAAAAGCAGACTCATCATGCAACAACGTGTTTCTCTGAAATCTTACATTGTAGACAACATTGAGTTATTCGGAAAAATAATACAATAATATTATTATTATTGAAAATGTTAGTAAATAAATATCCATTGGAATGGAGGGAGTTACTAGTATTGAAAATATATTGAAATATTATTTAAACATGTTTAAATAAAGATTCATTAGTTACCAAATTTATTATAAATGGAAATAAACACCAATTGTATATAAAGGATGTGTTTTTATGAAAACCTATTTAAAAGAGAATAATTGTGTTTATAAAACCATATTAATCTTTATGGATTATTTTTTAATGAAATATATATGTTATATATTCAATTTAATGTTTTAAATTCATCTTATATGTTTTTTGGATATGATATATATATATATTTTTTGGATAAAAGAAGCAATTTTCAAAAAAAATGTAGTTTTCTCGCCCTTTGATGGTGAACCCAATCTAAATTTAATTTTTCAAACCATTATATGTTCTATTTAAAAAAATAAACTTCCTCTTTATTATATGGATATCAAAATTTACTTTAGATGATATTTTGATATTTTTCTAATAACTTTCACATCTTGATTAAGTGTAAAAATACGCTAAATTTTAATTAAAAACAACTTTTTCAATCAAGATAATTTATATAGTTAAATCATATTATTTAATGATTTTAAAATATAAATGGAATATATTTATATAATATAATATATATATTTTTCTTGAGAGTTAATATCACTTGGAAATTGGACATAAACACATGTTAATATTTTTGATAGTTATGCTTAAAAACCCACATTTTAGTTTTGACAACGAGAATTAATTTTAAATTAATTACTGAAACATCAATGTTTTGAATTATGAAAAATTTATTCCATATTTGGAATTATAAAATTAAATTTTTTTTAATTATTTATCTTTTATTTATGGAAATTATGGAAAATAACATCAGTAATTATTTTATTTACCATAGTTTAATGGTTAATCTCGTAAATAAGGATAAAAAATAATATTATAATAATATTAAACTACCCTAACACATGTAATGATACTATTTTATGTCTTAAGTACGACCATGTGCATATTTGTGTCTATTTGGGTCCCCATAGAGCAACATGGATGTGAAAATGACATTTTATAAGAATTAATTTAAAGAGAAATATAACATAAACATGTATCTTTTAATAAAATTATTTTTATATGGGGTTATATAAGTGATATCCTTCACTATAAATATTAACTATATATATAAAAATATTTATTACCTCGGGATATTTTATTTTTAATATTTAGAGGTTAAATAAATAAATTTATTTATAACACATTCATGAGGTAGTTATGGATTCATTAATAAGGGATTCAAATAAATAATATTATAAATATTAAAATAAATGTAATTTGATTATTTTGATGCCATAGATGAATTATATAGATTATATTTACATATTATCATTGTGTAAATTCCTCCAGTTCGAAGGAATCAGTATGATATGAAATTGTAAAAAAGCCATGTATGAATAGTGGCCATAATTGACATAATTCATAACTTAAAATATTAAATAATTCATTAAATGATATTAATTTCCTAAAAATATAAGATTCTTCCAAATGGTTAATTTAAGACCAAATATCATATTAATGACTCTTTTTGTGGGACTTTTGACCTTATATGGTAATTAAATTAACCCACAATGTGTAAATAACATGATATCACTCTAAGATTTATGACGGTAAAACAAGGGTTAATCCAAAATGATAGGGATTAACAAAATATTACAAAATTTCTGAAAAATTATTTGATGATGGTCATTAGAACCAAAATTATCTTATATTTGAATAAAATGTGTTTTGGAACTTTTGTAATAGAAAGTTAATTTATAATAAATTAATATTTATAGACTCCCCTAAAGTGCCCCTCCTCCCTCTTATAAAATGGATCCACCTCTACCCACATAAATCACACCTCTCCAGACCCTTGGATTATCCAAATTATAGTCAAATAAGCTTTGAAAATCCTTCTCTTCCACTAGAAGCATTTCCTTGGGTATAAGGAAATTGAAGAAATCCTTTTGGCTCAAATTCAAAGAAGTTTCCCTATATAGAGGTAATGTATTCTCTCAAGTTCTTTTTCTTTTGTTTTCCCTCTCCACTCCATGTGTTCTTATTATTATTTTATTACATAATAGAACCATTATAATATATATACTAGTATGTTGTTATGATATGTATTTGAGCTACACCTACACACACCTCAATCAAAGGGATATGAACATACTGTTTCTGTGTACGACGAACTACTGCCTCATGAAACAATGATTGTTAAATTTTACCGTAACACCTATCATGGTGGATATTATGATGAAAATGTAATTATATATGGTATTTATTATATTTATATTGTCTCTATTCTTATTTAATTTTAATTTACAATATACATTTATTCTTTTCATGATGTGTAAACATGATAATATCATTTGAGAAATTGTGGACTACCACCCCTCAAAGTGATTTGACTTGTTCATGCCATACATGGAACGTATAAAGGATAGATTTAATGAACATATATAAAATATAATACATATTATATAATAATTTAATTATAAAATACATATTTATCATTTTGGTTTCATATGACAAGGAAATGAATGCAGCGTTCATGCTTATGAACAGCCTACCACCTCCATGAACTGTGTATTTTATTTATTATATCTAAATGTTATGGACTATTATAAATATTTAAATTATGGATATATATGATATTTAAATCATTAATATAATTTTATAGATGATTTAATTTTGACCATATTGACAATTTATATGAAACATGTTCATTTTCTACTCAATTACTGAATATCGACCCAATGTCTGATATTAACTAAAATAATTATGTAATTTTTATAACATGGTAATAAGTGATTGAAAAAGAATAATAAACATATAAAATTTTCCCAATCAATTATAAATGACCTTATATTTATTATTCAGGAATAAAAATTAATATACGTGATGAATCAGACTCAAGTTAAGGGTCTTCATCTCAATCTTTTTCCATTGAGGCATATTTTGATAATATACACCTCCATCTTTTATACGGTGTACAATAAAACCCATTAAGTTTTAATTTCAAAAAAATGGAATCTTTTTTCTACGAAATATTTTACTAAATGAAAAAGGGAATATTTTTAATGTATGTGGTGACAATGACCTCTCCGCTGCCATAACCATTATTTGATATTTGGCTTCCTCTTTAAGCCTTATTGTTTTTTATAAAAAAAAACGAAATCCGATATTCTGTTTTTGGGTTTTTTCATATTGAAACAGTTTTTTAAATGTTTTGTGTATTTCAATTTCATGAAATGGTATCTTGTTATTTTAAATGAAATGTTATTAGTGAAATATTGATATTTTCAATATTTTATGTGTTATGATTTTATAGTGGCACTTAGACATTTGATAGGTGGTTACATGATAAAAATAGGAAGGGTGGATCTGTGACACAGAAATTATGGGTGTTTAAATGATAAAACAAATGAAGGGTGGTTTCGTGATAATCCATGAATGGGTGGTTACATGATAACCTCCAATGCATTGGGTATGGAAGTCAACCATATAGATATTTCATTTAGCGATATATGTGGAAGTCGACCATATGGTTATTCCATTTATGTAGGATTATGTCCCAAGTTACACTTTTATGTTATATGTTTCTTTCTATGAGATTTATAGTAATATATTTGTTACCAAAAGGGTATGAAATGACCTTATATTTAGTGAAGTGTTTTTGCTACTTCTTAAAGGTGAAATGTATTACATTATGACAATGTTTTCATGGTTTACATGTTTTCAAAAGACTAATAGTTTTGATTCATTATGTATCCCTTACTAAGATTTTTATGCTCATCCTATGTTTTTTAATGATTTTCAAAGGAAATAAAGAAGAATAGGGTCAACGGCGGGATCAATAAAAGTTATGTTGTTAAAACATAAAATGTTGTCACGTTCCTTGTTAAAAAGTTTTTGTTTTATAAAACAATGGGTAGGGAGTAGAAGTATGTAATTGAACTATTTGATATGTAGTATAATAGTTATGGACTAATTTTCTAAAACTATAAAAATGAAAATATCCTCGCTGTGAATTAAAGGAAAATTATTGACTCATATCAATATTAAGTAACGTTTAAGTGTGGGGCCTTATACTTGTGGTGCATGCATGTGGTAATTTGTAGTGCTGAAAATTATGAGAATAGGTTCTATCAATAAGAATTCACATTTATAAGTATTATTGGATGCTACTATCTGTAGATGTGTTTCTTGGTCCATATACATTACGATTTTTAATAATAGATATTATGACTTGTGAACTTTGATGTTATTGATGAGAACTATAAAGATATATTTTCACGATGAAGAAGGATATGTTGGGTGAATCACAAATAATATTTCATTAATTAATAATGTGAGAAAGGATTTTCCCTTTTGTTCTTTAATATAAGTTGATATCTCAATCCCTTTGATGGAAATGATAAATCCTAAATAAATACATATCCCAGGTGTTCTGTAGGAAATTTCAAATTCCATAAATTCAAATAGGGAGACATCAATCACATAGGTCTATGGCACCAACATACAGCCTCATTGATTAGAGATATCATGATAAGTGGATTATATGACACAATAATATTTCGTATGTATTTTTTAGTTATTGTGACATTAAATTCCTTCTTTACATTTTTCTTGTCCTATTTCTAGATTCCAACCTTTGACATTGGTTTTCTTCAACTAATTCCACTATGAATGAGGCCTAGAGGGTCAAAAACTAAGTGTATCCAAAACCATAGTAAAAAAACAATATTATTTTTTATTTAACAAGTTAATTAAATATTATTTCCACATGTGGATTAATAATTATTCATGTTTTATTGACCACATATAGTCTACAACTAGTCATTCGAGAGAATATTTTGTGTGGGGATATTTAATATATACTTATTCCTTATTTAGTTAATATAATATTTCATTATTTATTAATGAATAATGTAGTGATATTTATTATTAAATAAATAGTCATTATTCAAGGTTTGTTAAATATTGTGGAGGAATGATGCACTGAGTTCAATGGTCCGATGATAAATAATATATAATTAACATCATTTGAATAAAAATATTTAATTTAATTTCTGAGTCTAGTGCATGTCAAGAAATATTATTATTATTATTTATATTGACCTAGTGTTCCATAATAATTATGAATGTTAAGGAGGTCAAATGTGAAATTATTATTTACTAACCCTAGTGGTATAAAAACCCAATTATATTATTTCATTAGGGTCTACAATTTTACTTGGTTGTGAACAATGACATCCGGAGAGAATTCTCTCAACACCTTATAGAGATCCCTCTCCAAGAACTCTCTTATGAACGAATATCAACCCCCCTACACCACCACTCCTTTGTCTATAGTGATTAAAGAGAATCCGTCTTTAAGTGATTCTCAGAGAGATCAATGTTTAAATACAGAAGCATTGGTATCTACTATGATACTATATAGTGATTCCTACAACATCATTTGGAGGTTTTTGGAACACGTGTGGAACAACGTAAGAGGGAATCTACTCTTTATTCATAAAAACAATGGCACAACATAGAGACATTTTCAGATCCATCAATGAGGAAAGAATTAATTTCTGGGTAATTCTTTAGTTGTTTAAATTAATTATAAATGATATGTGATGAAATTACATTTTAGTTCAAGAATTCAGTCATCAATTATTATTTTATCCATTTCCATTGATCAGAACATTTATGGACATGAAAATATAACATTTCAAATATATTATGAGAAATAGATGTATTGGGCTTGCCTAATCCAATGCTTCCACAATTCTTAGAATCTTTATGTGGTATTAATGTGGTCACAAAATTTTTAATAACTATTTAAAAAATATTTATTAATGAATTTATAATTAGTTTTCAATTATAATTTAATCATCATTTAATATTAATCATGATATATTCTCTTCTTATTCTTTGTTTTCAAAAATATAATCAAATTAATTAATTTTTTGACTAAAATACATTCGAAGAAATCATTAGGAGGTGTTAAGGATTCTACTCAGGTATCACAAGAATACATGTCATGTTGACCATTGGTACACATCATGTACCCATGTTTAATTCACTATTAATTTATTCTAAATTAATTTTACCTAGGTGTAATTTTTACATGCAGTGTCTATTTAAATTCACAGCATTTTTTCCAGGCCATCCTTGCAAATGGTTAGCTGGAATAAATTCCATATAACAACCACACATGACATGATTCATATTTGTCAAAGACGGACCATGTATTTTTGTACATGACATGCATGACTACTGACCATGTAACCTAGAGACCACACACCGTGTATCCCAGGTGCACATTGTGTAATCCATTAATTTTAAGGTATGTTTATACACTGAGTCTATAGAAATGTACTCGAGATAAACTATGAGAAAAATACACATCATGTTGCTGGATTGTATATGTCATCTATATTACCAAATTATGAAGAATTAAAATTAATTTAAAAACCTGCTTAAACCTTATCAACATTTGTTCTATCTGGTAATTATATTGATATTACACACCATGTAATGGGTTATATATGTATATATTAAATTTCTAATTAATTTATACAAATGTTCAAAACTGAATATCATTTATAAGTCATAATACAATCATTACTCTACACGCATTGAATCATAACACACTATGTATATACAATGTGTTCTATGTGGTCATTGAGTTAATAGTTAACTCTATAAAACTATGTGTAAGGATATGTATTTCACATTCCACATGAGTAAATAGAATAAAAATATAAAACATGTTGGTTATTTTGGATGGTTACTCACCATGTTACCTCTAAGTTATATTTTTGAACATTGTTAATTTTGAATAAACTTATTTAATTTGTTTAAAATTAAAATGGATGTGAATCTCAGTTAAATTTGAAATTAGAATTATGATAATAGAATAGATTATTTAAATAATATAATTAATTGATTCAGGTGAGATTTATCCTAAATAAGTGGTATTATAATTGAAATCTATTTTTATTAAATCCATAATTCATTGCATGTGTGTAGATGATAATTTTCATAACCCAAAATTTTGTACTGATTGTTTTCCTTTTCCTTTAATATTAAATTAAATTAGTGGTGGGTATATAAGAACATGGTTTCTTTTATTAAACCTCCTTTACAGATACTTTTTTCCCCTCATCTCTCTGAGAGAAAAATCTTATATAATGGATAGGGATACCAAGCTAGTGGTAGAAGATCAAATTTGGAGTCGAATTGAAGAGAATCTAAGAGGTACATGGGTGGAAAAGTGTAAATCAATAACTTAAACTATAAAATAGGTTATAGTGTTTTACCCCTATATTGAGGGTTAGTCTATCATTAGATAAATAAAATAACAATTTGTAAAAGCTCTTGATCATAACACATTATTATTTTATTTATCTCATATTTTATGATAAATTTATTGTTGATGTTTTTTCTTGATCGCATGAATAAAAAAATTAATGATCATAGAATATAAAACAAAAATAAATTGAATAATGATAATTGTTAAAAAAAGACAAGGTTAATCCGTTAAATAAATCAACCTAATATAAACAATAATGTAATAATAATAAATTTGGTAATTAACATATAAATATTACATACCTAAATTATGTATATTAATTTGGTGTTGACTTCCACTGAATAAGTTAAAATAAATTCATTGTTCAATGTTTTTGACCAACCAAGGTCAGGGTGCTTTCAATTATTGGGGAATTATAACTTGATGTTTTAGGCTGAGATAATATAATTCAAATCATGGGTTGACTGAAAAAGAAGAAATTTTTTAAACTAATTGTTAATGGTTGATGAAATCCAATTTAAGGATTTTATGATGAAGGAATCCACTCAATAGATTAAGGATATATGAGTTAATAAAATTAGAATTTGGAATACCTACATTAAACCCTTCAAATTTGTTAACCACCCAAATTCATCATGATGAGAAGTGGAATATGTATCATTAACACTAAAATGTCCAAGAAATAGGATATTTTGAATCCAATAGAGAAGAATATTTGGTTTTGATAATATAGTGGATGATTAATAGATATAATATCTATTTATTATCTACTTTTATCAAATAAATTTCTAAAATTTTTATCATTCTAATTGTAGAAACATAAAAAAAATATGACTCAAAACAGAATATTGTGATCCATAATTGATAAGGATAACCATACCACTGGCTCAAATTTCCATTAGTGTTAAAGGTTCTTAATCATTATCCTACTTCATGATAGCAAATTGTATGTGCTGGAAGAACCTAATCATGATTTTCCTAGTAATGTGGCTAGATGTTCAGTGTTTCATGTCATCATTCATGGCCATTGATATTCTAATGAAAAATGGGGAAATGGATGTGTGCAACATGATATCTCACCTTTGAAATCTCTATTATGAGAAGGTGATATAAGAGAGATATAGGATAACCAATTATATTTTACAACAAATCTTTGAGATTCGTTAAGAGTTGGGCCTCTTGCATTCAATATTGTCAGATAGATTGAATTCTTAGACACCGTAGGCATTAAATTCTCAGTTTAGTTATGAATATATCTCATTGTTTTCTAACTACCCAAGAGAGTCTACAATTTTATTATCTATTATAATATGATGAATAATGAAAATATTCTTTTGGAACTTTTACTCTGACCCACCAAGGGGACAAGAAAATGGGGCATGGATAATCTATTTTTATTATGGTAAGAAAGAAAATTAAGAACAAGAAGAGGGTCCAAAGACTCATAATATCCTTCCAGATACTGAGAATTTTCCTTCTATGAAGAGAAAGATCTAGAGGCATTGAATGGAAAAGGAAGCAGTATGTTTTGCATGTGGGATGCAAGGATAATGGAAGAGGAAATACAACCAAAAGTAAGGGGAAGATAAAGGTACATTTTTTCGTGTGTATGAATTTAATATCTACACATTGGGTATTAGATATGGTCTATGGTGATCACATTGGTATCAAAATGTAGGGTCCAGGTTGATTCCAAAATATTTTCTGATGATATATGGATTTCTAGGCTACTAATAGTGCATGAATGGATGCTCTATCCATTTGAGACTACCACAATTAATCACTATCAAGAATGATATTAATTTTAAAGGATTTTAATAATGTACCACTATAACTAGGAACATAATTTTTCTTTCCAACCTAGATACAAATAGTTTTATTTTATAATTTGGAAATAAAATTTTCATATTTTCTAAAGGTAACATATGTTACGGTGTATGCCAATTAAATAATAGATATTATGTATTAAATTATGAAAACCAATATGGTTATATAGACAATTTTGATCAACAACCACTTGAATAATGTCCTGATGATTTACAAGAAAAATTACCAAACCACCATTTGGTGGAAAATGTGAAAGGGATATAGAGAATCTTGGATTAGTACAAAATGATGCGTGTGGAATATTTCTAGTAGAATCTTTAGGATATTATTCTTACTTCATAACATTTATTGATTAATTGAATATATATGGATATATATACTTGATGATATATAAATATATTTCCATTGATAAATTCAATGAATTCAAGAAATAATTAGAGAATCAACAAGGAAATAATATAAAGAAAATTTGATTAGATTGAGGTGGTGAATATCTTAACCTAGGGTTTATAAAATTTCTATCAGGGTTTGGGATTCTATATCGAGTCACGTCACTATACACACTGTAGTGGAATGGTGATAATAAACTGGGGAATCGTACCTTACTATACATGGAAAGATCCATGATGAGACATTTAGAACTTTCATTATCCTTTTATGGATATATATTATAAACTGTGGCACACACACCTAAACAAGTAAAAAATCAATAAGATAATGTAATTCACTTCAAGTTATGGAGATAAAAGAAACATTTTATCTCTCATAAAAGAGTATGAGATTACATGGAAATTTTTATGGCCTTCTTAGTCAAAAAAATGGAATCTTATAGTACAAAGTGTAACTTTATAGGGTATCATAAGAAAACAATAGGATACTACATATACAACCCAAAATATAATAATGTAATTGTCACTATAAAATATATCTTTTTTTAGAGGGATAACATCCTCAAGAATAATAGTGGAAGAAAGATTTTTATTGATGATTTTTTTGCTTATGTTACAAAAAAGTCTATACAAAAACATATTCAATGTGTCCCTATAGATAAAGATATTCCTAAAAGATAAGTATTGTATTGAAGCTGTAGAGAGGTAAGAAAACTATAGAGATATGGGTTTTTAGTTAGTGAAGATGGTGAAGTGTTATTGGTTCAAAATAATGTTCCTATATCCTAAAAATAAGAAGTATATAGATCATACGATTCAAGTTGGAATGATAACAAGACTTCTAAAATGGATTCCATGAATCATAACCATGTTTTGGTTCTGCTCAATCATCCAGTTGATGTAAATCCTTATGAGTGAAAATTAGTATTTGAAAAAAAGGACATGGAAGGTTGATTAAGAACCTATAAATGACATTTTATGGCTAAAGGGATTAAACAATGTCAAGGAATTTAATGTAATGAAATATTTACACCAATTACCATGTTTAAATCCATCAAAAGTATACTTTCTATAAAAGCTTACTAGGACTATGAAACCTGGCAGTTGCATGTCAAAACATATTTCTTTAATGGGAACCTTTAGGAATATTTATACATCACATTAACAGAGGGGTTGGTGAATCCACATGATTCCAAAAATATATATAGGTTGTCAAGATCCATTTATGGATTAAAGAAATCATTCATATCATGAAACAATTGATGCGATGAAGTTAATTTTTTTGCCTCATTGAGAATGAATGTGATTGATGTGTTTACAAAAATTTAATGGGAATGTGGTAATTATCATGGTATAATATATTAATGATATATTACTTATTGTTAATGACATACTATTCTTACAATCTGTTAATGTATAGTAAAACAAGTGTTTCTCTGTGAAGAAATCGGGTGAAACAACCAACATACTAGGGGTCAAGATCTTTGATGATATATTTAAGAGGTTTATGTGAATAAGAAAATGAACATAAATTTACCAAATAAATAAGAGATTTATAATGGAACAATCCAAGAAATGAATGGTTTCAGTGTCACATGGTATACATTATTTTAAGAACATGGGTCCTTAGAAATAGTAATAGAAAGAGAGAATTAGAAAGATCTCATGCGCTTCATCAATTCGATAAATCATGTATTTCATGTTATGTAATAGATTTTATGTTTAATATTCATTTGTCATTGTAGAAATATATCATTTTGATTTAGGATAACATCATTACTCTATTGTAAGGTCTACCCTTAAGTATGTTGTGTTATTAGTGTATGGAGGAGATGAGTAGCCAGTATTCAAGGGATATAATTATTATAATTTTAAAATATATATTAATTATCTAAAGAATCATTCATTATATATTTTCTATCTAATCATATGAGCTATGAGTTCGGTGAATTTAACGTAACTAGTTATCACTGATTCTATTGAGGATTCCAAATATATAACATCTTCTAATGAATCAAAATAATCCTTTTGGATACAAAAATATTTCAAAGATATTTATGTGGTACCTAGAAGTAAAGTCATTATCGAATTTACTTGTGATAATACTTTAGTGGTTGATCTTGTTTAATATCCGAGGTTACACCAACGGAAAAAGCATATACTCAAGAATTATCACTTCTTGAGTAATTTGTATCATAGGGTTGAAGAAACAATATGAAACTTTTCCATGGAAGAAAACATTGTAGATACCGTGATTAATGAACTATATCTATAGAAGTATTAATTTCATGTGATAGCGATAAGACATAAAGTTATTACTAGTTATCTTTATTGCAAGTGGGAGTCTTTTGGAGTTGGTCCCCTAGAACCAACTTCTATGTGATTTACGATAACATATATTCATTTTTTTTAATATTGATAAACTTTTTATCACATCATGATTGTTCATATTCATTAAATATAATGTGATAATTTCCAAATAGTAATTTTCATACTGAAGGTTATAAAAGTTCCCTTCTATGAAGAGAACCTAGATAGGTCACGATACTATTCTTAAATATAAGTTGTATATATAGATGAAATTTTAATTTATATAAATAAATGATTTATTTTTTAAAAAATTAATTCATGTATATTTATAAAAGGGTTTCTATATTTCATATTTTGGGGATATTTTTATGAGCCATCCAGCATATTATGTGGAAAATGATTCATGTTAACATATGTGTAATTCCTATAACAACCAGGTCATAAGAATGAATTTTTTTATATGGGGAATGTAGACTTGGTTTTTAATGAGAATATCATAATATATTCTCTTAATTAATATTGATACATAGATTCATATATGTCTTCAAAAGTAATTTTTAAGAAAACATTTGATCTAGAATGAATCATTTACCCTATATACTATGTTTCATGTGAATTTGGGTTGTATATTGGAGATGGTATAAGTTTTCGGAGCCACATGGTCCCCTATATAATAAAAAAAAATTCTAATAGCCATTGTAACATATAAAATACTATGGAAAATGATCATCATGTTCCCAAAGACAATTAAAACCATTTTTAGGGTATAGAGGCTTGCATGATCATTCTACAGTCCTAGGGGTCATGTAAGGTGATTGTGTAGTAAGGTTTTAAATAGAAAAACTCATCATTCAATGCTTTAACATTCATGAAAATGATTTATTCATTCCAAAAAACATTATTGGGAATTTTATATGGTTATTTGTGAAAAAAATTACGATCTTTCAACATATAATCAATGAATTGAATATGTGAATCATGATTGAATGAGGGATATTACGTAAAACATTGATCTAACTTCAATCACTTTTTTCTTTTCATTCTATATATTCAATTTGGACATGAGGATGTAAAATATTTGAGTATTTGGTTATATATTGAGTATTCATATTCTTATTAAAATGTAATACAATATTTCATTTCATGATGTAATATTTTGACTGTTAAATTTTGAAAATTCTGCGAATGGAATAACTCGTTAAGAGGATAAGTTTTATTCTATGAATTAGTTAATTTAATGTGTATTATGTATTTATTGTGATATAATGAGGACTAAATTGATTTAAATATTTATTAATTGTAAATTTATATAAAATGGTGATCCCCACCTAATTATATTTGATGAATTTTAATGATTTTTATGACCATTGGTTTTGGAAAGAATGTTTTGGGATCTAAAGGGAGATATTTCATGATTTTAGGATTGATTTTACTTTGGAGTGTTGAAATCTATTTTTTCAAATAAAATAAAAATAATTTTTTTTTCAAAAAATGAAATGATATTTTAAATGAGAAATTATTAGATCTATTTTGAAATTGAATATGGGGTTTTCAATTGAAAAATTTTTAATGTTTAAAATTATTTTTATGAATATTGTTGGATTTTGAAATAAAATAACTTGTATAATTTTTTATTGTGATTGAATCAAATGTATGGTATAAAACATGAGTTTTAAAGTTGGATTCATGTAGGTTGTGTAAATTTATTAAAATAGGGTTTTCAGAATTTTTTGTAAACCACTAAAAATTCACACATACAAATAATGTTTCTTTGATGGAATCAAATGGATAAAATATAGAGAATGTGTTAAGATAAACTCATAGTTCGAATGATTGGAATCCAAGATAAAATTATCGCCATGGTTTGTGTTTTAATGTTTTAGAGGAGTTTATACAATATTAAATCTAGCTATAATGTATTTATAAAAAATGTTGTTTTTATATTGGATGAAGTATAAAATTTTCTTAGCAAGATTAATAGACTTTCTAAAAAAGGGGGATGTTTCCAATGGAATTACTATAGAATGAGAATTTTCTTTTATATTTTATGGAAATATGGAAATATCCTCTAATGTTTTGGAATAAAGTGTGTATTTACTGGATTTTTTGAAAATGGGAAATTTATAACAAAATATGAATGTATGTGGTTTTATTATAAATTAGGTAAATGATGTGATCATGAAAAAATGGGTTTAAAAGAAAAAAGATGGGTTTTTTGAATCTATGGGAACCATTTTTTAAGTGTAACATGTTGATAAACTAGAATATTATTGGGAGAAGAATTCTTGAATTTTAAATTATTGGATAAATAAAATGCCTTAATGTTTTAAAACTATTTTCATTGAGATGACATGGTTTATGGGTATTTCATTTGAAATTTCCTTTTAATGTAAATGCATTATATTATTGGGAAAATCCTACTAAGTTTGTACTATCCCCAAATATAATCACTCTAGTAGACATATAGACATGATTGATAACAATCAAGGTAAGGGGAATGTGATATTATTTATTAGTGGTGAGTCATAGTTCCACCTAGGAGTTATGGTGGAGGAAATAATAGCTCAAGGATCAAAAACATTTCAATTATGTTGGTTTGTTTCTACCATTTACGTCATAGTTTATATTTTTCATATTTTTTAAACAAATATGGATTTCAATATTGGTGTTTTTAAAAAAATTATTTTAATGGTGTTTTTAAATGTATATACATGTTTTAAGGTTTGTACATGGGTGTAAATCATTCCCCATTTCTTTATTTTATCGTTCCACGCCTTTTAGAAGTCTACCGCGATCTGTATTTGAATACATGTGGTAGCTCAAATTAGGTCTCGGGTTTTGGATCATGGGTTAGGGTTTGACAAAATTTAATCAATGTGGGGTTTTCAGTCATGTCCTATGAAGTTCAGTATGTATGGTGAGTAATTTGGTTAGGATTCAGAATGAACCAATGAAGAAATTTGGCTAAACATTTTATGGTCAAATCTAAGTCACCTAGATTTTTGGGTAAATGAGATGTCAATGATGATCTCATAAGATTTTTAGTTGTGTCGTGTTAACCAAATTTTTTTCTTAATTTAGAAGATTACAGGAATAATTAAAATCATGGTTGGTACCGCATTATATGACTTATTTTTGCAAGAAAACTATTTTTATTGTGTGAAAATTGATTTCCACTGACATTATGTTATTGATCATTCAAAAAAATGAAATGATTATTTAATATGGATTGTATTGGTTTGAAATTTTATTAAACCACTGGTTTGAATTTTTGGTAATGAAATTAGTTAAATAAATAGAATACACATATTTCTAATGTAGAGTATAGGTTCTTGTGATATTGATTGATGAAACAAATATGTGGTTTTGATGGGAATTATTTTATGTGTTCTATAATATATCACCTATAAGAGTTTCTGTTGAGCATGGATGATGATATTTACTTGTATAGAATTCTCTTTTGTTTCCTTAAAAGGTAGGTTCAATTGTGTTGCCTATCCAAGGGATTAGAAAGGGACCTATTTAGGATAGGTTGAGAGAAATAAAAATGGATTCAGAGTTTGTGAATATAAAACCACTATCATTTAGGGAGGGGAAAGTATTGAAGAAAACTATAGAGTGGTAAGAGAGAATCGATTACATATTTAAGTTCTTTTGAACCTTATAGATCATAAAGGTCATTTTCTGTTCATATATTTCAGATTCTATATCCTGAATGATGTGGGAAGCTATTGAGTAGGTAGTACGAGATAAAGATCATGACTAAATGATAATCCAGAGGATCTCTAACGTAAAATATTGGATTAAGGAGCTAATGTTAGATAAGGATTTAGAGTTTTTGGATGTTTAGAAGGGAATTTTGTTAGTTATAGTGTGTGAATTTATGTTTTATGAGCTATTGAAGTATGTTTTGGATCTTGTGACCCATAAAAATCTTATGGAACAAAGGATCGAGATGTGGATGGAATTAGAGATTCGGTTTTGGATTATAAATCTAATATCTCATCTCTATATAAAGGTAGTGTGTATAGATGCATCTATAGAAGAAAATATAATGGATATGTGGAGATAAGATCCATTATTCTATGGTAAGGTATAGGGAAGAACTCATTGAGTGGGAAGAAGATTATGTATAGGGATTTCCAATTGAAATCAGCAAGGGGTTATTCTCAGGATTCCAAAATAAGAGTACCATTGAAGTCCTTCTAGTGTGGTGAGGTGGTCCAGCTAATTCCTAGGTGACCAAATTATCAATTCACGTGTTATCAATATAGTAAAATGTGTCATATAAATAAGTATTATGAGAAATTATTATATTCAAGAAATGTTGGCACATATAAATATATAAATATATCAGAGAAGAAATTTGGTACCCCAAGAAAAAATGATTTGAAGGATTCATGGAAAAGTAAAAATGCATATCCAGGAGGATAACTCAGCACCTTAAGTGATTCAGAGAAATTAATTTTCCACTTAATAGGCCATAGATGAGGTTTAAGTTGATGTGGTGTAATCAATGGTTCATGGTACCATCTTGATATCTTCTACTATTATTTCAACATTTATTTACACTAGTTTATCAAATTCATTTATCTCTAAACCTTTAGTGGTTATTTTAAGGATATATTTGGATTTTATTCCTTATTTATTGAGTATTTATACTCTTATTTTTGAAAGTACTAAACTAGGGTTAAAGAGTCTATCTTGTGAGATCATGATAAATAATATTGAAATATAATTAGATTTATTGGTTTATAAGATGAAGACTATGATTTGGTCATTGGCGTGAATTGGTTGGTTCACTTTAATGCTCAAATAAAATGATATGGTTGAAGAGTTATTTTGGCAGCACATGATAGGAATTTCCACACTTTTAAGGGAGAGTATAATACTCAGGAATGAAGAATGCGTCTGTTGGTGGGGGAGGTTATATCTTAGTTATTTTGTTTTGTGGGTTTAGTTCAAGGGTACGTGGAAGGGAAGGATCTCTCTCTACATTTGAGACAAACATATCAGCATAATGATATTTCTATAGAAGATTTATATTGGTTAATACCTAATGGGGATGTGTATTTTTCTATTTGTTTAGTGGATGAGACAATACCTATATTTTTTCTTCTAATCACATGAAGCCAAAAGATTTATAGGATATGAAAGTGACATTGGATGAGATTATAAATAAGGTATTAATTTGAATGAGTGTTTCCAATTGGGTGGAACTAATTTATTTTCAGTTAACCCTGATGGTATCTTGATGTTGGGTACTGACTACTAAAAGTATATCTAAGTTATAGTAAAGAATAAATGTTTCTTATCTCGAATTCATGATCTATTTGACCAGCTTAAAGGAGCTTATCTGTTCTCCAAATAAACCATTAAGTGAGTTATAATTAATTATGTATGAAAGAGAAGGATATCCCAAAAATTACTTTCCATTATTAATATTTCAATTATAACTTTTTTTCCATTCTTTTCAATGTTACTATGGAACCTCTGGTTTTCATGGCCTGGATAAATCAAATATTCCACTAATACATAGACACATTTTTAGTAATCCTCTTTTATGATATCTTTATCTATTAATGAAATAATCAAGGCCATGATATGTATCTAGAGATTGTCTTAGGAATTTTGTGTGACTATATTATTTGTGAAAAATTATTTTAATTTTATATCTTGATTCATACGGTGAAGTTACTTTGTCATGTAATTTTGGATAAAGGGATCTTCTTGGAACCTGAGAAAAATAAAGTAGTGATGTCTTGGGAAATACTGAAGAATTAATTTGAGATATTTATTTTCTTGAATTCAGATATATATTATATAATATTTATTAAATAATTATCAAATATAGCTTCTATAATTATGGATTTGACCAAAAAATTAGAAATATATGATTGGATATGAAAATATAAAAAAATCAATTGATGAATTGAATATGAGGCTAAATTCAACAACTATTTTGATTATTTCTAAATCAGGACTCAGTTACAATGTGTATTGTGACGCAACAGCTCTAGCCTTGTCATGATTTTTGATGTGGGGGAGTAAAGGTGTGTTGTATGGGTCTAGGTAGTAGTGGCCTCATGAGAAGAATTACCCAAACCATGCCTTTGATTTGGTTATTATAATTCATTCCCTAAAGAGTTCGAGGCCATACCTATTTAGTGATAAATTTGTTGTGTTCATGGATCTTAAGAGTCTAGAGTTTTTTTCACAATGTGATCTCAACTAGAGAGTATGTAGGTGGCTGGACTATCTTCATACAATTAATTTATGAATCTAGTACATAGTAGGGAAAAAGTGTCTATTTTTGAACGTGTATGTTAATATGTAAATTTTTTTTGTTTTGATAAATTAGAACTTCCTTACATCCAATTAAAATCAAACTGATTAAATTTTTATATTATTTCATAATTTTAGTTGATAAAATTATTTTATTACATATCAAAATTAATTTATTAAAAATTTTCTGACCATTTTTACATGTTTTATTCTTTCACATGCTTATATGTTAACACTTTAATTGTTTTTTACCATAGGCAACTACATTTTTTTATATTGATGTGTTTATTTTAACTTTTATTTTTCATACCAAAAGTTCGATATATCTTGTTAAATTTATATTTTTATGATACTGAGATTATAAAAAAAATTTATACACACACACACACTCATATATATATATATAAAGTATTATATAATTTTTTTTATATAATGATATATATATATACACACTACTATTTATCATCTTATTTACCAATTTACCGTGAGTGAACCTTTATCTTCACCCAACCCTGCACCTCTTCAGCATGCCTGGACTCCTCACCACAATAGGTGAACAATAACTCACCATCTTCATGGTGGAAGTAAAAAGGTAGTAGTGTTGCGCTTCAGCATCATGTTCGTCTACATAATACTAGTTTTTCTCTCAGCACAATATATCCAATAGCATCTTCTCATCTCCAACCAACACTAGAGTACTCACAGCACTCTGAGAAACAACACCTTCGTGTCGACCATCCTCAGCATGTTGCACCGAAGACTCCCACTCTGGTATGATCATCCACAATAGTGACTCTAGTTAAACGCCACTATTAACAATAGATCATCTCCTTTAGAAATTGAACTACCCATGCTTGTTCGCTTATTCTCTTATATTCACAACACCATCCAACACCTCATATTTGGCTGCACAACAATGCACGCCAATATTTTAGGAAACAACCTTCCATGCTCATGCTAGTGGGTTCTCTACGGATCCACAACTATTTTAGTGTTTCTCCTTTATAAAAGCCTCTATCTAATCTTCAGAAACATGAAACATGGCACCTAATTCATGTCCACCACCTACACATGAATCATCAGTACCTGGTGGTAGCACCACCAAGCCCTTCAACAGTAAACATATATTAGTATAACTACATGAGTGATGATAGTTCATTTACTCTATTCCATCTACAATGAAATTAGCATACTCTTTAGTTTTGAATCAACAATTCAATCAACTAGTTCTATAATGGTAGCAGTCTGACACTAAAGGATGATGTTCTCCTTCAAGATATCACTAGATTCAACATGAAATGGTAGTGGTAGCACCGTTATTCCACAGTGTTGGAGTAATGTTTTTTAAATGATAGTAGCACTCCTCTATTTTTCAAAGTATAAAAATTTCTACTATATCACCACTTTATAGTAGTGGTATCATGTTTTTCAATGGAGCCAACTTGCACTGATAAATTTCTACTTGACATAGCATGGTAGGACACTAAGAAATGATTGATGTAGAAACATATGGATATCTCCATATAGTTTTTCTACTAATAAGTAATAATATTTATCTAATTTCAATTGGAAAAATATAATACCATTAGTTGTAAAATATGTAAATGAATGTATTTTCTAAAAAAATATAAATTTTATTATTTTAATAAATGTATGTGAAATAATATAATTTAGTTTTTATTTTATTTCTCTAAAAATTAGATTCCATGTATGATTAAATATTTTGAGAATTTTTTTGAATACATAAACACATGTAGTATACTCATTGTAATGCTATGTATGGTGACACTTTGATACTTCAATAAGCATTATGTTTATTCATATTATTTTAATAGTTTTTTTCATGTGTAAAATGTATATTTTCATTAAAAATAATACTAAAAGTGTTTTAAAGATATTTTATACAAAAATAAAAGGTCACAACAACTCTAAGGTGCTGAGATGATTATTTTAAAATACACGTGAAAATTTTTATATATGTATTATTGATGTCTAAATCATATAATGTAGTGATTTGTTAATTAGAAACTCTTAGGAGATATGATATTAATACTACAGTATTAATCCATTAGAATGCGATCAAGATGTAATTTGATAAGGAAAACTTCACTATATTTATTCAACATACTAGTGATGCAAAATTTTGTTTCATGTATGATCAAGAAAATTCATTACTACTCTTCTATTACTAAAATCAAAATTAATAATTAAACTATTCCATCCATTTCTAGTAATGTGATCAATGATCTTCATGTAACATCTACTTTATTTATTAATCCAAATCTTGTTTTCAATGCTACTCGTTTCCCAAGAATTATTTTTATTTTTTAATAATTATAATTGGTGTATTCTTTTCTAAATCAAAAGTAGTTTAATCATGGTTATTCGACCACCCAAAAGTAATTTCATCAATTGTTAATCCAAAAGAAATTTCAGAGTATTCCTAGGTTGAGACAACTATAAAAATTCAGGGTTATCACTTTGGGTATTATTAATGTTAGATACTAAAAAAACGTTATAACACCACGAAAATATAGTTTCCTTAGTGGGTATTGATATTGTCCTTGAGTGTTGATGGTTGATGAGTGGACTAGGACCTTGGTGATCTGGACCACTATAAAAATATTGTGTACTTTTATTTATTTTTTTTTTACTATATATCAAGAACACTACAATCACTATTGATTTATTATATAATATAACTCTCGTTTTTTAAGAAAATGTCTATTCACACCATTTATTCTATTGTTTCCACCAATATAGATCCAAAAATTGGTATCACATCATTGGTTCATAAAAGGGTAGTTTTCATATCTAATTGTTTTAATTTTATTCCAAATAATTGGTATCATATATTGTTTATTTTTAATGATTTGTGCTAACCTGAACATACTAGACCTAACTGACTAAGGAATAGAGACATGTTCTGTAATATGGCTGGTATTAATGACAAGGATGGATAGATTTTTAAAATCCCCCATTTTTTATTGACATGCCAACGGGTTATAGAAATAATGAATGAAAGATCACTTGAAAAAGATAAGTGTAAATCATTGGAATATCATGGATAATGTATGGGAGTTACTCAAAGTTGATACCATGACACTAGTAATGGAAAATTATGTTTTGAAATATTAAATCAAAAAATATATTGTGTTATAAGAAGAAGTGTATATACACATATTTCATCCTGTAATAAATCCCCTGACATTTAGAGAATCCTTTAAGTTAATAATTATGAGAAAAAAATCATAATAGAACAATGCTAGGAATACTCTTAGTAGAATACCTATATTCCAATTTTGGAGAAGATGATTCAGTCAACTAAATGTTCAATCAGTTTATCAGTACTATAAATGGTATAATTGTATTTGATGAAGTATCAGACAGCCCATATTTAAATGGAAGTTTAAAGAGAGATTTTTTAAAATATATGGCATGAAAAGAAGCTATTTTTCAATGAAAGTAATAATTATAAAGAGTAAACATTATATTAACTAATTGGATCTCAACTATAGTATGGGATTTAGTTGAAAAACATTTCTGATGAGGAAACTATGTATATGAAAGGTATAGAGTTTTGTATAATGACAATGAATCATCTATATATTATAAATATATAAACCTGGAAAGTAAAGAAATGATAGATAATTTTAGCAAGAAGTTATTCAGGATTATGAAAAATATTTTTGGTAATAGATAGTTCAAAAGGAAGTTAAAAATGTGTACATGAAAGGTAAATATAGTAATAATAATGATGTTTCTGAAATAACAATTTAGGATTGTAGGATGAAAATTCACATCAAGAATGAATCCTCCAAACCAAAAAATACAGATAATGATAATTATAATGAAAGAAAAAAAATCTTTTTTTAGAGGATGATATTTCTCAAATAGCTTTGATTCGTGTGGTGAATCAAGGAGTAAAAAGGAAATGAGTATCCTTTCTCTGGTGGGAAAATAACATGAGATACATGAATATTAATCTACTCAATTAATTACTCCTACTAAAATTGATCATAATAATATATTTTAATAGGGGAAATAATGTAACTTTGAATATTTTTATAATTCTGATTCTATGAATTCTCATTTCAAACAACTTCATAAAGAAAATGATGAATTCAACAATTTCAGTGTCCAGATATTTTAAAAATAATCTATAATAAAAATTAAAAATAAGAATATTATAAAACAAAATGATAAATTGAAAATGTATTGTGATAATTTGAATATTTTTGTTTACCAGAATAATGAATCTTAAAGGAATTATGATTTTGTGATTTTAAAACTGAGAGAGGAAAATGGTTGACTTAATGAATTTCTTGTAGAAAAAAATAAAACCAGGAAAGAGTGTTTAACTTTTTTGGAAGGTATAGATAATTTTTATAATAAATATATTAATATCATGATGTAAAATAAGAATCTAAGAAATACATATTCAAGAATTAAATATAAAATTTATACAAAAATTTAAGATCTATTCAAAAATAGATTGGGAATTTGAAAAAGGAACATTACAATCATAAAAAGTCATTAATTAGTTTTGTTCAATGTAATGAAAAATATGATAAAATTATTTCAATGATGAAAAGAAACAAAAAATAATTGTTTTTTCTATATCTTTATATCACCAAGTGCGAATAAGACTACTTTTCTTAGAATCTTTAAATGGAGTATTTCTACTGAAACTTATTATAAATGTAGAATGAAGGGGAATTATTCCAATTAATGATAATTGAGATATAATAAATATTTTGTCCATGATAAAACTATTTTATCTATGAATTTATTGTTAGAAATACCCAGAAACTTGTTTTTGAAGTCAATTTTTGTAAGGACCCGTTCTGTTATAAATAAAATTCCATAGTTAATTTTTTAAAATTTATTATAATATAAAAGAGTTTTAGAAAAAACACGAAATTATTTGTCTCTATAATATCCTATCAGATTTAATTTACCATTAAGAATCATTAAAATTGATAATATAGTCTTCAAGAAGTGATAACATGATTAGAATAAATACATGGTTTAACAAATTCAACTAACACAAACAAAGGAAGTAGTGTGCACAACCAGTAGGATTATACCCTATGAAGTCCATTTATAGGATCAAATAAGGGAGATAACATCTCTAGTATTTAACATTGTCTAATTCCACACTTAGATCCAACAAATTAAGCAGGAGTGACACTGTTTAAGAGATAATTTCATTCTCATCGAGATCACAGTCTAAACTGCGTTCATTAAACCACCGCATGAATGTCCAACCATCACGCACCTTACCCTTAAGGAATTTTCTAGTGTTTTAATGTGATATGTATCACGATCCTATAAATATGAGTATGTAATTTATTTCTTTTAGAATAATGAATAAATTTCCATCCTATTATTTTTACTTTCGAAATAAATTTTATTTTGATACCACAAAATTAGAATAATATTTCTATACAATTCAAACTAAATAACTGAAATTATTTTGATGAATTAATGAATTTATTAAATAATTAATATTTATTTAAAAGAATATAATTAAATAAGTTTTGTTATATATAAATTATCATATAATTTATATGAAGTGAAATGTAATATTGAAAAGAGTTCGAAAACTATTATTGTCAAAAAATCCAGATTTTTATAATAAATGTAAATTTTATTTTAAAAGATAAAATAAAATTATTAATAAAATAAATTATGTAAATTGAATTTTTTTTTTAAAATCATAATTTATAAATTATCTGGTGGTGAATTTTTTATAATTTTTTAACACAGTCGAATTTTTGGGTTAAATTTTAATACCATATAAGTATACATTGTGTATGATGAATTTATAATAAACCAAAAGTGATGTAATGAGTACTATAAAAGGTATCCATGCCAAAATATATGTTTTAACTTTAAAATAATATGATTTTATGTTTATTTTATTCATATTATAAATCCAATATGAATCCTCTAATACCATTAATATATTTTTAATGTTTTAAAATAATTTATTTAAGAGTGTGACTCACCTCCTAATATGAAAGGGAATTATTTTATTTTGGTCAGACCATGACTATATGAAATAATTAAATCCAATCCCATTTGGAATAAAAAATTGGTAGAAACTATGGGATGATTTTGTTGATTGGTTTATTTATTATGTAGATTCCAAAACCTAAATAATAAAGATATCCCTATATTTTCCTATGTATACTCACCCATAATACCATTTCTCTTCACTGATAATCATGGGATCATTTCCATACTATTCCATCCACTCTATAGAGTCCTCCAATGGTTCCCCATATCCCTTAAGAATCTATCCCAAGCATTTGGAGTCAAAAACTCAAGAAAGGGATTTTTATCTTCTCATTTCCACTCAAGCACTTATTTTTTTTATGTATATTGAATTACATTTTATTATTTTGGGATATGTTATTCAATATTACCCTTAATTTACATTTAATTTATAAATTATGGTACCCCCCTTGGACTCACATTAAGCCCCCATGAACCTTTCTGTACTCTCATTACCATGTCAAAATATAGTTAGGGTTCTTTTCTTTATTCATGTTTCTCTGTTAACTTATGCCTTCAATTTCCAATTTCTAATGTTGGGATAGGTTATTCTATGAACCTACTACAAATTTTATGTATATATTATTATATGATCCCATATATCTCATCAACCCATTTTTATGAATCGATAAGTGACATCATTATGCTGCCAAAATTCCAACTTGATTTTTCATGCCCATCAATTTTGTATGTACCCATTTCCAATAAAGGGTGTTCACATTTATGCACATATACATTTTTATTGGGAACATACATGTATTTATTTAAAACTCCTTGATCATTTAATAAAATATTATGATGAATGAATTCATTTTGTATGATCTATGTGGCACACTTATGCATGATAAGTAAATTAATATGATCAGTGTGGATGAAATTATATAAATATCCAATAAATTGAGTAATATTTAGTATCATGACACATCATGTTGGCATTAGGAGTGAACTGTATTATTTTATGGAACGTTTTCCACCATGATTTCTTAGCGGTTTTTCCTTGTCCTATGTTTTTATGGGGTGTTTTATGTTGTTTACATATTTACTATATTATAAATATCATGTTATATCATGTATCATTATTCATTTTTATGATTTATATACTTTTTAATCCCCAATGACATGGAAATCATCTAAAATGTATCACTTTATGCCATGTATATTCCCTTACAATGATTTATAGCTCACTCCTTTCTTATGTTTTTCCTCAAGTTATCTCATGCAGTTTTAAAATCTATGGAATTTTATATGCATTTTAAGGAAATTTCCTACAATATTGTTGTATGTAATGTTCAATATTTTATTCTATGTACCTAATTCTAAAATAAAATATAATTATCAATCATTTAGGTCATATAATGTGTAATTTTATGTAATAATTATTTAAATATTGTTTAATAAATAAAAAGGTTGTTGTTGTTGGCATCAAAGAAAAGTTTTTTCTATTTTTTGGAATATGATTAAAAAACTCTTGTGAAAACCCTCAAGAAGAAGATTGGGTATAAGAAAATATCTCTATGTCCTGGTATGTATAGAGTAATTTGATTATCATGGAAATACATCGATATCTAGAAAATATAAGTGGACATGGTTCTCAAATAGTTGTACCTAGAGGGAAAAACCCCAAAAATGTATGTCATGCCTAACTCAGTGTAACAGGGCACCTGAAAACGAGCCTTACTGCACACCTGTTTTGATCATCCAATGTGATATGATTTGGTAAATTTATAATATAATTATGAACAAATATTATGGGATAAAAATACTCATAAGAGTGTATGTTAGGAAATAGATAATGGATAACATAGATTGAAGCCTAGAAATTCATAAGTTAGGGTAATAAATTCCATTTTTTAGGTTATTCCATTAATGTTATTGGATTTCTCCATTATGTATTTAACAGTTTTAAAATTCTCATCCCTATATTTCCCTCTATTCTTTCCAATGGCCAAAAATATGGGGAATCATGTAAACAATCAATGCCACAGAGAATGATATGGCTACCGAAATGAGATTCCCAACATAATGGGAGTAAGAATCACAAACGTCATGAGGATACTCCCTCAGCTAAATCAGGTTATGACTAGATTCCTTGATTAGTTGGATAATCCAAATACTATAAAGATATAAAAAGATGTGTTTGAGAGATTTATGCAACAAAGGGATTTGACATTCAGTGGACCATCTGATCCCTTAATCTTGGAAAATGGATAAAATCCATTGATGATATTATCTCCATCCATAATGATATGAACAAGGGATGGTTATACTGGATGTTTATTTTATGGAGGGAGAAGATGATCAGTGTTGGAAATTGTTTAATAATATGAATCTTGATAAAGATATCGAAGTGATGGAGTTCAAGAAACTCTATAAAATGTTTTTTTGGTAAATATTTTCCTTGCACTCTTAGTCTTAAAATAGAAAGGTATTTTGTTTCCCTAATGAAGAAATGTGACGAATCTATCTAGTTGTATAAGAAAAAAAATTACAAGACCTTCATGAAATGCCTCCATCATTTTTGTTACCCCCGAAATCAAGATTTCCCCCTTCTTTGGTGGGATAAAACCTATTATACAAAAAGCCTCTGCGATCTGTGACTTTGGAAACTATGAATAAATTTTCTAATGTTCCCTTCAAGTGGAAATGGAGGTCATTGAATCTCAATGGTATCAGGTGGATAAAAAGTGGAAAGTAGTGTTTAATTCTGGTAGTCGGATACAGAAAGATAACACTCCATAAAAATTCAGCATCCCACTTGTCAAAGGTGCAGAAAAAAGCACCCTAGAAATTGCATAATGGCGTGAAGAAATTATTTAGGTATCAGAAGGATGGAAACCTAGATAATGATTTATAACATGTGAAATCAACAAATTTGGTGGAGGAAAGCAATTCTCGGGTCAACCCTCAGTGCATTTTTCATTACATCAACTATAAGGAACCAAAGAACATGGAAAACCAATTCACTAATCCATAAAGTTTTAGAGACAACCAACAACATCCAAGGAGGAAAGGGGGAGAATTTTCCATCACAAGTACTAAGGTGAATCTCGACATCGATGTGTTGAAATGTATATTGGTTATTCATTCATTAATAGGGAACATAAATTTTGATTCTAGTTTTACGCATTCCCTTATATAATGAACATTTCATTGAACTTTTTAAACACTCCAATTAATAATTGAAGTAGAGTTATTAGTGAAAATTAAAAATGGGACAATTATATTTATCCCAAGTATACATCTCCTCCCCTATAACAATTTTTTGGCTGAAATTCCCAGTGAACCATTTCATATTCTCTTTGGGAGATTTTTATGCAACTCTGGGCATGAATTGGGTTTCACTATATAGAGAAATCATAAATTGTAATGAGATGAAAATAAATCGTTGTATTGTTAATCGTCCTTTGATTATATAAAATTCCAAGGAAGAGGCTAATTTTTATTTAGCACCAACATCACAAGAATGAATATTATTTCCCTATGAGAATGGATATCTAGGTAAAATGATCAATTCTAAGAGAAATCCATTTGAAAGGACATCCCTATTGTGTGGGAATACACAGATGAGTTTTTTGGGTAATTTCCTAGTCTTCCTCCTAGATGTGAGGTTTAATTTTCATTCAATATCTTACATGATGTATTTTTTCATTATTCAAGGCTCTCTATAGAACGAATCTTATGAAAACTGAGGTTCTAAAGGAATTACTATAGGAGAATATGGATAATGGATTTATACACCCAATTGCTTCACCATGGGGTGCACCAATACTCTTCATCAAGAAGAGAGATCTGTCCATGTGCCTTTGTATTGATTGTCATTAGCTTATCAAGATCGTGATAAAAGAAAAATTATCATTTAACAAAGATTAATGAATTGTTTTAGTAGCTACATAGAGAAAAATATTTCTCCATGGTGGATCTATGGATGTGATATTACCATGTTAAGTTGAATGATGATATCCCTAAGACATATTTTCATATAACTAGTACTTACCCATGAATTAGCATGGTGATATAACCCAATTATTAGATTATGCGTACACACAACTATATGGTTCAATGCTTATTTTTAAGAGTACAATATTATATTTCAATGTTAATAATGAACATGAATATTCAATATATTGAAATCACAAAACAATGATACTTATTATTGGACAACAATATTAAACATGAAAATTGAAACACAAAATATAAATATATGAGAATTAGTTTTCATAGTAGTAGAACATTAATGTAGGTACAGATAGAATAATGTCAATGGTAAAACAAATTGGGATAAATCCAATAAAACCTCCACATTTTTATTAATCTTCTATGTGAAAATATGACATATAGAAGTTTATAGACATGTTACAAAATGTGATTCATATTTGTTGAAACAAATATGTAATATATCACAAGGATAAAGGTTAATCATTCTCCTCTATGACTATAAATATCAAAATAGACATTGTATTACATAACATAATGAATCATTCATACAATTTTTTACATTTCCAGGAAAAAGAATCTATAATAACTGGATGTTTGAAATTTAAGCCATGTCCAGAACCTCTCCAAATAGAAAGCACAGTGCACCATGAGCATTTTTGTTACTAAATCACATTGCACCAGGTTCAAAATTTTGTTAGTAAAGGACACTGCAACCGGAAAAGGTGAAGAAAAATCAGAGACTTTATACATTGATATTATAACAAACCATTTGGGAAAAGGTCTGTAAACTATTAAAGTCTAAATGATAACTGTAAATGAGACCACATAGGTACCCCTAATTGTGTGTATAAATAGTGAAACTCGTAGTAAACATATGATCTGAAAAAATTACACTATTTAGTAAAACAGAGTAATTTAAAATAAGGAAAAGTAAACAGTACCATATCATTTGAGTATCGAAATCCCCCAACCTTGAATGTTTCTTGCTTCAGAATGTTTGTGTTCTAAAATAGAAGTTCAGAAGGTTTAAATATTCAATATTAATCTAACCAAAGGGAACTAATCCTGATTTATCAAAGTGAAACATCCATATGTATCCTAAATTTTATGAGTCATCATAATATTCACCCAAAATAAATTTCAACTATCTCCAAAGACAGTTGTTATTGGTACCTCAATGCAGAATCCCTAAGAAAAAAACGGCAAACGACATGGTCTCCAAATGATTTAGTATTCATATAACATATTTTTACCTTAGAAAAACACGAATGAATGCATCCTCATTACTAAAAAACCATGACAAGAATTGACTATCAACCAAACAGTAGTTAAAATCATAAACATGGAAAGAGCTCTAAAAAAATCCTTAAAAACTGATACGATAACTTATCCAGATTACATAACTGTCATGTATCAAAAAAGGAAATGACCAGATCATAATTTTTCAACTTAATACACTGAACAAATAATTCCTTGAAGAGGTAGAATGGTAAGGTTTTTGAATGGCATTGGTCGACATCAATATGAAGAGGAAAATCCACACTGCAATGTACAGACCCAATTAATCTGTGAAGACAAACAACAAGCATTGAAATATAATTAAATAAATATAGCAGGAAATGAAACAAAAGTAATTTATTGATCAACAGGGAACATTTTATTTTAATGAAGAAAACCAAAGAAATATAGTAAACAACATATTGTATCACACAACAATGCTAATGAAAGAGACAAAATAAACATAACTAAACCAATTATAGACTACAAAATACAGTAATCATAAAAATTTTGAGATATAAAGAGTAAAAAACAGAGAAGGAACATTTACTAAAAGAAGCTTCACAAACACAGTCTTAATACAATAAAGAGACTTCACATGAATTGTGTATGGAGTTAAATTTGTAATGGAAAATTGAAACAATGAGATAAAGTCACATGTAAAAAATACCTTGGGTAAGGCAGGGAAACATTTTGTCTAGTTTGGATATTTTTTCTCATCTCCATAATATGGAGATGATATTCATTAGAAAAATATGATGTTGGCTTGGGGTCTGGAGATAGGGAGCCTTCCATAGAAGCTTCAGCATTGAAGTCAGTCAACAGATTTTTCTAAATGAAGGTTCAATTATAATGAATGAGAAGCAGTCAATACTTATAAGTCATACCATTGAAACATGAATATGAAATTTGATAGATGTAAAAGCACCATAAATAGAGTGTTATTAAAATAAACGTTAATGAGAAACCGAAATGAAGAAAGATAAATTATTTTATACAACACGCACAACATCAGAGTAAGAGAGTATGAAGTTGGAATATTTATACCTGGGTTAATGTGACAACAGTAGTACATGTATCAATAGTAGAAGAATTGTTCAAGCTAAGTCCTGGAGAAGCCGCACTTCGATGTTCCTAATAAAGATAGTTAAAATAGTTCAAGTATGTGGTATATGTTTTATTAAAAAAATGAAATTTAAAGAAGAAAAACTAAAGAACATCTTTTTATGAAATTAAAAAATATTGTTGTTATGTTATCTTCAGCATGCTGCCATGAAATTCCTACTGAATAATGAGACCGCATACCTAGTAATCTACAGAACTCTGATTATAGTTACTGATATAATCTTCATTATCACTACTGAAGAGCACTGTGTATGTATTCTTTTCTGAACTAAGTTTTCTATTTTGAATGTTTTACTCTGTCACATCAAGTGACAAAAAAACTTTCTTTGATTTGAAAAAATTTAGCTCAAGGGGAAAACCAAACTTTCTTTGCTTGTAAACTGCATGAATTGTTTCTCAATGAGAACAATATATAGCAAGTCTTTATAATATTTAACCAGTAGTTGTACTCTAAAACTGATATATTTATATTTGTTTAGTGTCATTAAAACATAAGTCATATAATAAGAATATTAATGAATAAATAGTTAGCAATAATGGAATAAATTAAATGAATACCTTGGATTTGTGAAGGATGGTGTTTTCTTACAATTCTGGCACCAAAAGTTTCCATCAGCAACTTGTATTTTTTTCATGCAGGAGTTGCATGATTCAAAATACCAGTGATGAGTGCTTTGATGTTTTACTATAGTATCATCAATCAGACACCTTTTCGGCTATGAAATAATTAGTAATATTAATACAGTTATCAAATCAGGTATTAGATGAAGTGCATTATAGTTGACATCATTAAATAATGGAAACTAGATACTATACTTACCCACAGAAACTTTTTAACATCAGAATTGAATTTTTTGTTATTCCAATAAGGAATCAATGTAACGCAACTATTTGAACGTGTTGATGGAGGACATTGAAACTATGAATGACTTGTGAGGCCCGTTCTAATTAATGTTGTAAAACCAGCATTAACGATCAGATATAATGTTAATTTTAGTCATATAGAAAGTATTTGTAGGCAGAAAAAGTTTTCAAATAATGGTAGTTAATATTCAACCTACTTCTAAACTCATGGACTACTGGGATATCAAGCTTTAGTAGTATTTTCGAAGCATTAAATGAAGTGTTATAATAAAAGAGGCTGAGACATGTAGAATTGAATGTTCCGAAATTGAAGTTTGAAAATTGAAAAAAAATACACTGATTCCAGTCCAACATGTTGTGAAGCATTAACAGAATTTGTAAATAATATAGGTTTCAATAACTCATAACAATACAGTTTGTAGTATGGAATAAGATAGTATGGTACATAACGGATGTAGGAAATTTAAAATTGGTGGAACTATATAGATTCAAGTTACCTATAAGAAATATAGCATTGTTAAACATATATGATATTCAATCCTGTTGATGTGTAAATTATACAGTCAAATTAGTCCACATTTTGGATTGCATTAGGCGATTGTCTTAGAAATAAATTTTCCAATAAGACATAATAGTTGATACACAGTTTAGTTTCAAAATGGCAGTAAATGAATTGGAGTAGAAAATATGTTCGAAAATTACAGTTTCCAAATATTAATAACTCATATCACATGCTAGATCAGAGCTATTATACCTGATCTTCATATATATGATCATTTCAGTTTGTAAGAAGTTATTTAATTGTATAGTTATGTTAATAATTTATGTTGGATCATATATATTATTACGATGCATTTTTTGAAGGAAAATATTACAGTAAGCAGTAACGAATATTTTTTAACACATAGATAGATTTCTTACAGGTCAACCGCCTTACCCTGACCAGCTGCAAGATCATTACTGTAAGATGATTCTTTGTTGTTCTCCAAGTACTCTGAAATGATGTTCACAACCCCCCAGAAGCTACAGTATCTTCACAAGCCTTTAGAAGAAATCATAGTAGATGTTTTGGGAATTACAAGAATATATGTAAAATTTAGTGGGAAGAGAAGTATGCTAACCTTTCTTCCTCTAAAATGACTTGAAGATTTTGTTTGGAAGTACCAACAGACTGTGTGAGGTAGGATTATTGTATATTTCCAATAATATCTATAACCGGTATGAATGATGTGGAAGGAGTAGTTTTTAAAGAATAGAGCATGACTGTTAACTATAGTATAAAGACTACATAATTTAATGAACCTGAAAAGAATTGGAAATAATCGTTCCTGCAGTAAGTAAATAATTTGATCATGCATTAACTAATATTTTCAGAATCATATATTTTAATACAAAGTCAGTGCAGTTTAATGTACCTATTAGATTTTGTTCTAGAATGGTTTTGTTAATAAAGTCATCAAAAGTACTGATGTCAAAACAGAAGAGTGGTATGTGAGCATCTGTCGGTCAAAGAAATGTTGTTGTTGTGAAAAATAATATACAAGCTTTTCCTGCCCCCAAGTAACTTCCTGGATTAGGGGAAATTTGGATGTTTGGTATAATGTAGCAAAGGCCTTCACACAACAGTGGTTTATACTTGTTCATTTCATGGAGGTTGTAAACTGTACACTGGATTTTTCTCTCCTGCATCAAATCATAAATTTTCAAACTAAATTATTAAAAACCAGCTGTCACATTTCAGAGATATAAAAAATTATACTTCAAAAAAATTAAATATTATTGGTGTTAGAGAAATAGTACATAAACTATAATTTTGGAACTGGATAAACTCAGTTGGGCATCACAGATAATCAGATCGATAGCAGCAACACCGTACTTGGGTGAGGAGTTCAACCACATATTCAATACACACACTTCTATTTTGAAAGTTTTGTCAGCATCAACAGTAATCTCATTCAGAGGACAATTTCTGCGTGACATGCTTACAGTTCTGCATGTTTACAAATATTGTACAGATATGACAGAGTAAGTAGACATTATAATATGTTGTACCTATATATAATAAAATAATAAAAGCATCGAATCGTATAAATTTTAAATGAAAATATACTTAACATAGGTTATTAAAATTTTCTCTATAGACAACGTTTTCTGTACACATAGAGGTATTTTTTCTCTATCCGCAGCTAAAATTTTTAAATTACCTGGTGACATCACTCTAGATATTGAAAGATAAATTTTTTCATGACAGAACACAGGCTTGTGAAGATATAGACATATATAAGATAGAGATTGGCCTTAACTTTTATTAATAGTCATTTCATAAGAAACAGTCATAGGATATTGTCTTCTTTTTAATTTCAAATTCCATCTTATGTCATTGTGTGCCTTATTTATTCTAGGGATGAATGAAAGATATCCAGATTGACAACTAGTTAAAAGTTCTGATTTAATGAAATGATTACCCAACTGTGTAACAATCAGACGAGTACCATTGCATAGCCCCACTGATTGGTCAACATTTCTATGAAACATAATGGGTACTCTGATTTTCAAAGTAATTTTATGTGTAGGAAGCCTAGAGACAGTGATACCATTTAAAACATTAGTTGTATATATTTTCTATGGCTAATCTGTATCAAAAATGGCATTGCAAATAGAATCAGAGCTGAAATAATATTTTCCTTCAGAAGTAGTAAGAGTTAACATGTAGTCATTGACTTCCATAACAACATCATGTGTCAGTGATAATATAGCATGACCTTTCAAATATGATACATCTGCAAAGTTTTCAATGAAATCTGGGTAGGAAAATTCAACAGATGATGTAATAGGGGATTTATTTGTTACAAGATGATATATGGATCGTATTTTAATGCATGTATACCCATCACTAAGCTCTCCAATGAGACCCTCTCCAATTTCCAAAATCCGCATTGCAAAATCTCTAATTTCATTTAGACCGTCAACAATATCTGATGATTTCAACCTCATGTTCTGAGTCAATGTTAAAACCCGACAGTGCTGCCATAAATATGATGATGTTATACTTGCAAAGACAATGTCACTCCTATCTCCATCCGGGATCACCCATAGTATTTCTCTAAAATCTCCGCCCAGGACCACTGTTAGACCACATAAAGACAAATTAGAAATTTGGCATCATTTAATGACATAATATCTTTTAATGTACGATCATGAGCTTCAATGTAGTGTTTATGAATCATTGGAGCCCCATTCCAGATAAACATTTTTGTAGTAGTTGTGAAACATCACTCCCATATTGATTGTTACAGACCAAATGGTAATTTATAGAAATTGGAATTGGAAATTTTGAATGATATATCCTCCCACCATGTAAGATTAAAGATGTTATTCCACTAGAATCAACTACTAGAAAAATTCTACCTCCATACCTTAGTATAAATGTTAAAACTCCCCAGATGAAAGTCGTACCAGTACCTCCAAATCCACGCAAGAGAAAGAATCCACCCCCAGGAGAAGATAACACAGACATAATTTTCTAGATTACATGTTTCTATTCATTAGTAATAATATTGTGTAATGAGTCATACTCAAGATGCAGTATTTCCCTGTCATAATTAAGCTCTTCCACCATCAATCTATTTAGTTAAGGAGATATTGAATAATCGGAAATGGGAATCGGAGGATAACACTGCAAAGATTTTACATTTTTGAGAAGAAATTGGAATTGGAAATTTTGAATGATATATCCTCCCACCATGTAAGATTAATGATGTTATTCCACTAGAATCAACTACTAGAACAATTCTACCTCCAGACCTTAGTATACATGTTAAAACTCCCCAGATGAAAGTCGTACCAGTACCTCCAAATCCACGCAAGAGAAAGAATCCACCCCCAGGAGAAGATAACACAGACATAATTTTCTAGATTACATGTTTCAGTTCATTAGTAATAATATTTTGTAATGAGTCATACTCAAGATGCAGTCTTTCCCTATCATAATTAAGCTCTTCCACCATCAATCTATTTAGTTAAGGAGATATTGAATAATCGGAAATGGGCATCGGAGGATAACACTGCAAAGATTTTACATTGTTGAGAAGAATTTTGTCTATTTCAGCCAAAGCAAACATTTGTTTCTGATGATCTCTCAGTGTCAAGTCTAAAAAATATGTAATAATATTAGAAATAAATGTAATAATTGTAATATATAGTAGTAGAAAAAGTAAGAAGTTTGTACCTTGTAATTGATGTTGCTGTTATTGGTAATATAAAATTTCATCAGTTAGAATATTAAAGGATGCAAACCAGACAATGTCATGTCGAGAAATGGAATTTGAGAATAACATTTCAGCGAATAGTCTTCGCAAAGAATATCCCATTCTACAAGAAGATACATATTGTAGTGCGTGTATGAATTCGTTGCCTTTAGATAGATGTCCCATGGCTTTACATGTTTCTCTGAATGTAAGATGAGTAATGTTGGTCACTGTTCTAATAAATTCATATGAATTTTCTCCTCCAACCTTTGTTAATAGATTACACAAGTAATGTAGTTCTCCAAAAGAGTGTACCACATAGTATAGTTTTCCAATACTAAAACCCTATTTTCTCAGGTACCATTTATTTTTCATGATAGTGGTAGAAAAATCATGTTGTAAATTCTACATATGTAATATTTCTACCCTCATGATAAATCATATTTTCATTAATTCATTATGTGAACATGGTATCCGAAATGTTTCTCTTATTCAAGATGTCTTGAAATTTTTCACTGTCTGCATATGTGAAATTGTTTTCTCCTGGTAAATTAAAGTGAAGTCTATCAACTAGAGGATATCTATAGTGGATATCATAAGAGAAAATCCTCTAAGAATCCTCATAAGGTGAGATGTACCAGCAATCATAATACGTTTTAATCTCATCGACACCCTTGTCGTGAAGATCTTTATTACTATTGTCAAAGAGTTTTGCGATAACATGATCATGCCCCATGCTTATATATTTAAAAATATATTTGATAGAGGATGACTGATTGAAATATTTGATATATATATGTGTTTTATATTTTAATAGTAAAGTTGGATTGTATGAGACAACAAACCGATTTTCCAATGGTAAACCATTTTTGAGAACAGTACAACCGGTATTTTTCTATGATATATGACATAACTGTCAACATACATTGTTGTTGGGGGAATAAATTTTTTTGGATAATACATTGAGCATTTTACACTCCTCATACAAGACGAGCAACGATCGGCATCCCCATAATGTCCATGGATCATGAAATTTCCCACTGCTACATGTATTTTAGGGAAGGAACCTTTGTTTGGAATTTCTACAGAAAAAATTCTGTTAATGTCTGATAGAGTGACCACCTTACTTTCTCGGCTAAGAAATAATAGAATATGCACATGCAGTTGTCCTCTTTTTTGAAACTCCACTGTATGAACAACTGCAATGGAAATTGAATAGAAGAAGAAGAAAATGTCAAAAACATGTATCAAATTCTTGTTGAAGCAGTTATTAAAAAACATGAAGAGATTAGCAATGTAGTCACATACCTTCTTGAGAATTTCTGAAGAAGGATCCTTCTTCTAAATCTTTCATGAGTTTTTGGACCTTTATATTCAACATTTGCAATCGTATTTTAGGAAAGTCTGATGGGCACAGGTTGTTTACATTAATATATCGAGAAAATTCTGGCCACATTGGATTTCATGTAAATGTTAAAAAATGATCGGGATACCCATCCCAATTACAAATTGACATTGAATCTTGGGAATTCTAAATCATATATCTTGGTCCTCCTATAAATGTAGAAGATAAAATGATACTCTTCCCATATAAGGAACCATTCCGATCACCTCTAAGGAAATCATCTTGCATCCCATTTTATAGTTCTTCTATTAAACTCTTTTGGTTATAGAGAATAAAAGATAATATCTGAGACTCAATCATTGCGTATGTATCTAAAATAAACCATTTAAGAATCCTCCTAGAAAATATAAGTCTAGAAAAATCATTGTAACAGGATGGAAGGTGAGAGGAGAAATATTCTCCCATTGTAACATTCCTAACTTTTGTGTTGACATTAAATAGTGTAGCATAATTGGATATGTTGACAACATATTTCTCCTATCCACCCGTGAAAACTAATGGATATTGAAGAGGAAGTTATAGCGGGTGTATCTCATCAATGCGTTTTAAGCCACCATCTTTGCTTTGAATGATGATATCTCTCTCATGGTTTAGATCTTCGATGTCGCCAACAATGAGCATTGAAATCTCAGAAGTAGTTGGTATGTTTTATATTTGTTCATCCCTTCCTCATCTTAGAAGAAGTCACAACTTTAAATTTGTAATGCCCTGCATCTCAATAACATCCCTTACTGTTATGAATTGATGTGATAAAGTGTAATGTTCATGAAGCATATTCTGTAGCTTTTGAACAATAGTGACATCAATAATAGAGTCTTTATTTTGGTAATCAAAACTGCATAAGAATGTGTGTAGAAGTATTGAGAATGGAAAGAGACAATTTTTATGTATTCCCACCTACAACATTACATACGTGATTTCTCGTACTCTATTATGAGCTTCATTTTCAGTGTCGTATACATAGAGTTGAGAAAACATGGGTGGTTTTCTATCAGAAGGGAAAAACCTACAAATGCGATGGTAGTTTTTTCCATTTAATCTAACAATTTTTTGAGTCCCACCACAGTTCACAGATTTGTATACTTTCCCTCCCAATGAGGTGAATGCAAATATAGAGTTGTAAATGTGCATCTGATCTTGGAATGATTTAGAATTTGGATAGGTTTTATTTAATAGCCAAGTTCTAAGGTATTCAACACATGTAGGGAAAGGCTCTAAAGAAATTTATACCATTGAGCAACATATTGAGTATTGAGGGACATGCCTCTAGATATATTTTTTATTCCTCTCTTCATACCAGAAGGTAGAATTACAGTGCTCACATATGATAGAAGGTTCTCCACAGTCAGGATATTCAAAAGAGAAAGGTATTGGAATAGATGCTATGAAATAATAAATATAGAGTATGTTTAACATTATATTACACACACAATATGTGTAGTAATAAATGTGTTTAGTAAATTGAAATAACCTATTTGATCTGTAATTTGAAGTTGAAGTGACATATCTGCAGCATTAATCCTCAAGTTAGTTGTTGTTGATGAATATTTAGTAATAGAATGAAGAGAGTTAAAAAGTGTAATGTTCGTAATAGAATCCAAGTTGACATACCTCCAAAGTTGAATACAGGATTAATCTCAAAGTTCATTGAAGGATTAGTATCCCTGTATGTACCTCTCATTAAATGTTGTTCACCAGTTGTTTCTGTGGAACCAGCATGGTTGGTAATATCTCATTTGGAAAACACGATAGGTGAAGATGTTAGATGATATTAAAAATTTCTTATACATGAAGGGATTTATACATAATAAATGTGAAATGATAGTTGGAATGTGAAAGATACATGTGGATGAAAAAAGTATGCAGTTTCCATTTGCTGTATAATTAGCACTGTTTTATAAAGTAGTAGTATGCGTAAGTGTCAATAATTTACTACATAGAAGACTTCACGTAGTGGATTGTTTGGTGCTTACTATGATGAGGATGCATCAGTTGACTCCGTAATTGAACAATCATTTGAATCTGTACCTTATAAGAGTAATATTAGGACTGTAATTTGTGAAATTGTAATGTATAGTATTCACAATAAAGGTAATATAAGTTTAAAATGCGAAAATGTTTTTAGAATGAAAGCCCATGTCGTATCGTGGTGATTCATCATTTTTTTTGTTCTTTGATCCGCTGTATATCGTTGATAGCTTTGAATACTCTTGAGGGACTGTGGAATAGGGATAGGGAAAATTATAGGAATAAATGGTTAGTTGTTTTTCAAATAGTAATAAAAATAATTAAATGGGAGAGAGTAAACAGAACTTACCTTTGGGGGATATGGATGATAATGGAATGCGGCAACGTAATTCAGTGTCAGTAGCTGGTGTGACCAATTCTGGTGCAAAAAAATTTCCTGTAGGAAATATTAATGTAAAACTGTCATTACTATTATATTATTTATTGTTAGACAACATTATAATGTTTTAAAGAGTTTGAATATAACGTTTAGAAAAATTTCTCACAGTAGAAAAAGTAATGGGTAACGAAGACATACCCCTTTTGGGTTTGACTCCTCCTTGATGGCATGACAGGTTCAGGTGCATTAATGGTTTCAGTGGACAGTCTACCTATGGATTTGGTAATAAATTAAACATGTAAGCTGTTGATTCTTAAATAATGAAACTGTTTTATGAGTGGAAAATATTTAGAAAACAACCTGATTGACGTTGTTGTCATAGTAATCTTCTTTGAAGTTGTGGTCTCTATATCTTAATAGGGAGTGCATATTTGTATGGTGTATATATTTATTTGATTGTTAAAAAATAGAACAGAACCGGTTAACCATGCTATATAGTGTTGTGATTGAATTATATATAAGGTATAATATGAAGAAAAATAATTCATGGAATGCACATTTACTGTGTGCTAGGGCTGTATGAATGATTTGTAAAAGTTACAGTTATTAAATGTGAGAAATATAATGTAAACCATGATAGTAATGATTTTTCTAAGGAATACATCTGATCAGATATAACATGTGTAGTTGGTGGTTGTACTTTGAGAATAACATAGACAATGGAAATGCTGAAGACAAGTAATACTTAGACTGTGCCTGTACATTCAGTGCTATGGATGGTTGTATAGTTATAGTCACATTCAGTTATCATAAGAAAATAGTTGTCATCTAAAAAAGACTCCAACTACTAGAATAGGATAAAATACTATGACTGGTTAGTAAACTTATGTAAACCGCCAAATGATATACTGAAGAATCATATAACCATGCTATGTTGTGTTGTGATCTAATTATAGTTAAGGTCTAATATAAACACAAATAATTTTTTGAATGATAATAGTTAGTGGTAGGGTTGTATAACTGAAAGGTACCCGTTATAGATATATATTGTGAGTAATATAATGCACACCATTATAGTAACTATTCATCAATGAAAAATGGCCGATAATATTAACATGTCTACTTGGTTTCTTTACTGTGAAAATATAATAGATCATATAAATGTTGCAGTCAAGTGATACTTAGATTGTGCTGGTAATAAGTGATATTGTTAGATGTACAATTTCAGTCACTTACAATGAATATAAGACCATTGATGCCATCAAAAAAATAATACTTCCAATATTAAAATAGGATTATGTACTATAATAGTTTAGTAAACTTATGTAAACCTTCAAACAATATATTGTAGTATTGAATTGATAGATATCCTAATGGACTTAGATAGCATACCTTGCAGAAGGGACTGTAGTTGTTGAACCAAGGATAGCCTAAGTAAATTATCCATTCATATTAGTATAGATTCTAGTGGATAATGCAGGATAAAGGAATAGATGACATTTTCAGGCTTACCATTACTTTTTTAGGCAAATGAATTTTAGCTGGTCAATGGATGAACGTACACATATCATTAATGCACTGGCATCCTCATTTGCATATAAAAAATTTTAATGTATTAGTTTTAGTGATGCGAAGGAAAGTAAAAATGTAAAGTACAATAAATAACTAATTTCACAGAATTTGTAACAGTCATTAAAGTAGAGAAAATAAAAAGAAGTAAGTACTGAATCAAGAATTATGTCTTTCCATAATATATACAATTTAAAGAAATGTTTCAGGAGCCTACCAAATCATGAGAAGCGATCGGGCCTAAATATTAGAACCTGGTCATATGTTGTTTCCTAAATAAAAAAGGGCTTCATAAATGAAGAATATTTCCCAAAGGTTAGGCAAGATTAATTGATGACTGTTGTAAAAAAATGGGGTTTCATAAATAAATAAAGCTGTAGAAGAAATAAAACGTTCCCTTTTGTATAATAAAATCCCATCATTGAAACATGACTACAGAAATGAACCAATGTTTCCTATTCACCTGAATTAACAAAAACATTAAAGATTCAATGAACTGAGATGATACAATAATTGAATATTGTAATAATTTGATTGGAAAAAACTGATGGAAGTGAAAAAATAATTATCATACAGGTAAAAATCAAATGGACCCATGGGCCACCATGTCTAGAGAACAACATAAATAGATATATAGAGTATAATGTTTCTGTTAAAATGGATAGTATTACTGCATCACAGAATAGTTTTTAACTAGAATTAAATCAAAGAGGTCAGTAGGCTTATTTCGTCAACGACATCACGAAAACATATGTGATATGGAGGTTTCAATTTTTACTATCCGAATTAGGTATAGTACATGGAGGAAACAAAGCAGTGCGAGGACGATGAATTGATCATCAGTGGAGACTGATATTCAATAATAAACTTGAAACCCTGGAAAATTGATAGGGTAAGAAACACTGGAATATGGAATATGTCGATGGATGAGAGTACAAAAGGAATAATTTAAATGTTCTCTAAAAACCAAAAAAATATTAATTATGTTTATACCTGTGATTAATCACAACATTCTATTTGTCACAGCTACTGAAGGTGGAGCAGAGGACCTGGATGTGGAAGAGCCATTGGAGGATTAGCCGGTTGTGGAAAATTTGGAGGCGTTGGAGATCTGGAAAGATGAGCTAAAGCCTGATGAGCCATAGTCGAAGTCACGGCTTGATAGGACAACAAAGATCTGGAGGAGCTCATGACTTCCAGGGATAGGGTTCAGGATGATTCGGAGATGAGGAGGAATGGCTTTGAAGTTAGATAGTAATGCTGAAACCCTAGACGCCGAGGCGAGGATACACGGGCGGGTAGGGAGTAGAAGCTCGGGGATTTTGGAGGATGTTTTGAGGGAAGTAAACCGCGGGGGAGACGTGGATTTCCCATGTATTGACACATAGGATTAAAAATGCTTACATTAGAACATATATAGATGTACTAGAACTATGAATTCATAGTGATGACTTTTTGCCTCACTAATGTTTCAGAAATATTCATTTACATGATGAATATAGTCTTTAAGGATTAATTCAACAAAATTTTTGTAGTATTTATATATGATTTTAAAATATACTCCAAGACAAGGAATGTTAATTAGGATCATTTGAGAACTATTCTAAATACCTTGTGAAATAATAAATGTATGTCTAATATAGAAAATTTGGGTTTTGGTTCAATGATATCTCATTTATAGGGAATATCATCACATGAAATGGGATATATATGGAACCATCAACGAAATATGAATTTGAAAGATGGATGAGGCTGTCATTTGTGATATATATTCACATTTTCCATGGATTAGTTAGGTAATACCATCAATTTTTTGAAAATTTCTCATGGTTGTTAAACCCTCTAACTACGATAATTTAGAATAGCGATAAGTTATTTTGGAATAATGAATCTAAAGAGAGATTCAAGGTTTTTAAAATAAGGCCTTTCACTTTCCAAATACTCATACTACCCACAAGTGGAGTACTATTTTTGGTATTCAATGATGATTCGATGAAGGTATTGGGATGTGTTTTAATTAATAAGGACAAATTAATAGCCTATTCTTTAATGTAATTGAATTTACATGAACATGACTACATAACTCATGATCTGGAGTTGGATATATTTATCTTTACATTGAAAATATGGTGACATTACCTCATTGGAGATATTTTTTAGATATATACAGATCAAAAAAGTCTCAAATATATTTTCGCATAGAACGAGATGAATATTCGTCAACAATGATGATTAGATCTGACCATGGACTACGAAAATTCAATTCACTGTATCTTGGTAAAGAGAACAAAGTAAAAGACACTCTAAGTAGAAAGGATCCAAAAATTATATCATTGATGAGAATTGAGAGGGATCCAATCTTCTTATATTTTAAAAGAATGTACATGGGAATCCTAAAGGTGGGACCATAATAAATCATTCCAAAAATGATTTACCAACTATCCCTTCTGGAATGGATAAAGGATGCTCAAAGAAATGATGTTGGAATTCACTAGAAAGTAGAAACTATACGAAAAGGGAAATCCTCAAAGTTCTGTGTTAAAGTAGGATTTGTATGATTTGTTTCAAGACAATGTCTACCATCAAATCATGAACTAAATAATCAATTTTTGGATGATGCACATAGTTTTACTTTATCCATTTGTCCATGAAGAATATAAATATATCGAGATATCTGAGAGCACTATTAGTGAGATAATATTAACAAGTTGATCGATGAATATACATCAAAGTTCCTTGTATGTTAGAAAGTGAATGTTAAAAAGGATAAATCTATGGGGATGATAAAACCATTACCCAAAAAATATTAAAATGGTAAAACATTAAAATGAAAATTGTCACTAGACTCTTAAAGAAATATTTGGGAAACAATTCAACATGGTTTTTGGTGGATCTTTTTACAAAGACAGTTTACTTTATTGTGATTCGAGAGGAATTTTCACTGGATCAACATGCACAGATATACTTTAGACACATGTAGATGCTGCATGGAGTACCACTATCTATTGTATCTAATCGAGATCTAAAATTTACATCCATGTTTTGGAATGGTCTCCTACATTATTTAAATTATGAGTTTCAATTCATCAAGGATTATCAACCTCAAACTAATGTCCAATTTGAGTAGATTATACATAAACATGAAGACATATTGAGAGCATGCTCAATTGAATTCAAAAGAGCATGGGACAAAAAACTTCCTCCAGTCGAGTAATATTACAACAACAGTTTCCAATCGAGAATCCTAATGGCTCCCTAAGAGAATTTTTTTTGGAACTGGTAAAAAACACATTCATATTGGAATGATTTTGTGGAACAAAAAGTACTAGGTCCTAAAATGGTCCAATAAATGGTGGAAAATGATAAGACCATTTTGCAGAAAACTAAGGCTTCTCAGTGTCAAAAAAATAACAATGTTGAAATTAATCGGTGAGACCAAGAGTTTTATTTTGGAGATATGGTATTCCTCTGCATATCTCAATGGAAGAAAGTGATGATATTTGGGGAGAAGATAAATCCTTGTCCAAGGTACATCGACCCTTTGGTTATCCTTGATCACATTAGAGTGATGGCCTAGAAAATTGCGCTCCCTCCAAACCTATATAAAGTAAATTTTGTATTCCATGTATCACTCATGAAGATGTAAATACCAAAAGTCTCAAATGTACTCAATCCAGAGTGGCTACCATTGGAGAATGATATTTTCTCTGAGGAGTATCCGATGATGATCTTAATTCATATAGAAAAAGTTATATGAAATAAGACAATGCACCGTGTTAATGTGTTGTGGAGAAATAAAAATTTTGAAAAAGAAACGTTGAAGCCCTAGGAGTTGATGAAACCAAGTTAAACTAATCTTTTTTAGAGTGGTATAATAAAATTTCTATGGAAAATTTTATTAAGGGGAAATATTGTAATGACCCATACTGTTATAAATAAAATTCCACTTGTGGTTTATTTATATGTATTATTATGTAATATGGTTTTAGAGAACACAAGAACATATTTGATTTTATTATATCCTATAAGATTTAATTGACTATTAAGAATCTTTATCATTTAAAATATGCCCAACAAACAGTGATCACATGATTAGTATAAATGTAGGGTTTTTACAAATGCAACTAGCACATACAAAGGAAGTGATGGCCTCAACCAGTAAGATCATAACCTATAGATCTCATTCATTAGATCTTATGAGGGAGATAACATCTCTGGGATTTTCCCTTGACTAAGACCAAGATGAAATCCAAAAAATTCTTCTTGAGAAAAACTATTTACTTGAGAAGTTTCAGCTCATCAAGATCAAATCTCAAACCAAGTTTGGTGAACCATCCCATGAATGTTCCATCACCGCACACCTTACCCTTAGAAAATTGTCTAGTGTATTAAAGGAATATGGATGAAGAACCTTGAAATATGATTATGTACATTAATTTTTATATAATAATGAATATATTTTCATCTTGTTATTGTTACTTTATAAATGTTTTTTATTTTGATACTGAAAGGCACAAATAATATTTTTGTGATATTAAAATTCATTTAATGAATTAATTTTGAATAATTAATGTATTTTGAAATAAATAATATTTTAATAAAATATTATTATTAAATAATTATTATTAAATATAGATGATCAATTAATTTTTTTGAATTCAAATATAATTTTTATAAGGGTTCAAAAAAAGTTACTGTCAATAAAACTTAGCATCTATTAATAAATGTCAATTTTTTTAAAAAGATCAAATTCAAATATTTAGAAAATTATTCAGATAAAATAAATATTATTTTTTGAATCATAACTTTGAAATTATCAAATGATGAATTTTTTATAATTTTCTATGATTGATGAATTTTCAAGTAAAAATTTAATTCTGTATAAATACAAATTTTATATTATGTCATCATAATGACCTGAAAATGATGTAAAAATTACTATAAAGGTATTAATGAACAAATTTCTGTTTTAAATGTATAATAATTTGATTTTTTATTTGATTCATTTTATAAAGCTATTATGAATCTTCCAAAAACATTAATATATTTTATGAGTTTCTAATAATTTCATTAAGAGTGTTACTCACCTCCACATAATAAAGGGAATTATTTTATCAATTTAGGACCTATAAATTGTAAAATAAGTAAAAACACTAACATTTTTTAGAAACCATCGAAAAAACCATTGTATGATTTGTGGTTTTAGTTATTTTATTATTTAGGGTCCCAAACCTAAATAATAATAAAAAACCACCTCTTATCATATATAATAACACCCAAGATCCCATTTCTATTCAATAATAATCCTTGGAGAATTTCCAAAAACATCTTTTCACTCTCTATAGTTATATTATGGTTTCCCCATGCACTCAATATTCCCTCCAAATAGTTTGAGTCACACACTCAATTAATGGATTTCCCTCTTCACATTTCTATTTAAGTACTTCCTTTTTGTTATGTATATTACATTCCATTTTCGTATGTTGGGATATTTTTATACATATTAACCTTAGTATAAATTTAATTTATAAATGATTATCTCCCCCTTTAACTCTCATTATGACTCCCATTATGCATTATGTACTCAAATTAACATGCTGAAATATAGTTTGAATATTTTTCATTATTCAAGTTTCTTCATTAACATTTGACTTAATTTCCAATTTATAATGTTGGTATATGTCTTTCCATATATACTACTTCACATTATAGGTCTGTGTGATTATATACCCCTTTATCTCTCATCAAACCATTTTTATGAATCATTAAGTGACACAATTTTTTTGGTGACATTTCACTGCGATTTTCCATGTCAAAACAATTGTGTAGTGAATACCGTACTAATTTGATATCAAGGGTGTTCACATTTATGCACATATAATTTTTTATTTGGGGATAAAATTTATATATTCCACACTAATTGAACATGGAATAAAATATTATTATGAATTAATCAATGTTTTATGATCTAAAATGCCACACTTAAGCATGAGAATGAAATGAAAGTGACGAGTCTGACCGATATTATATAGTGCTCTAATGCATTGGGTATTGTTTAGTATCATTATAAATCATGTTGGGATATGGAGTGAACCTGAATAATTTATGGGACATAATACACTATAATTTATTGTTGTTTTATCATTGACCAATATTTATGATGCAGTGTTTTAAGTTGTTTCCACATTTCCCTTGTTATGATTATCAAGTTATATCATGTCTCATTGTTCATGTTTATGAGTTCTAATATTGTTATAAACCATTTAAGTTCCCATTTTATAATATGTATCACTTTATTTCATTTTTACTCCCATATAAGGATTTATAGTAAACCCCTTTCTTATGTTTATCCCTAGTTTATCCAGTATAGTTTTAAAATCCATGGAATTTTAGAAGCATGTTATGAAAATTTACAATAATGTTGTTGTGTCCCATGTTCGTGATGTCATGATATATAACTAATTCTCAAATAAAATATACATCTATAAATTTTGAGTGTTGTTATGTGTATTATTATGTAAAAATTCATGAATTAATGTGTCAAAAAGAGAAGTGTTGTTAAATATTGTGTTGATAAATGATCTACTTTGAATTCAGGTGAATATAAGATGACAAAGGTACCAAAAGGATGTTACTCAAATCCTATTAGACCTATGTTATTAACCATACCCAGGTAAGTATCATATAATGGTCAACATTCATACTATATACTATTTTATAAGATGGTATGCTTTAATGAAAAATATCTAATATCTTTTATTACGTTATTTTCTAGATTTAAGGTATGCACCATAACCTCTGTCTATCTATTGTTTAGATATAAAACATGTTGTATCTTACATAATTTAATTTTTTTGTTTTAAATATTAATATTATGTGTTTAAATTTCATATTAAAATATATTTAAAATATATACTTTCAGATAATCATAAATTTAGGGGGAGTTACCCATTTTTTAAAATCAATTAATATCATGAAATTTGAGTTTTTAAATTATTATTTAAATAGTTTTTATATGAAGAATTTATTTTTATTGATCTATTTTAAATTTTAATCAATATTTGATGTAAATTTTCATAAATAAATTTTTTTGTTTAATCAACTTGTTTTTATACTTTGGTGTTTTATTTATTTTGATAAATTGGTTATTCACCTACTTCTCTAACTGTTTGTTTCTTGTAGTTGTTGAAATATAACTTTGAACACTCATAGTCTAGGTAATTCATCGAAAAACTTCTATATATATTATATTCTTTAAAAATTCAATTATTTTAGTCTTTATTTTAAATATGTTTTATATTCTACATCTAATTCATAGTTTTGAATTATGCTTAGCTTGTTTGATTCTGTATAAAGTGAACATATTTTTTATGTATGAAATTATTAGAAATTTCATGGATGAAATCATTTATATAAACTTCTTCCATCTTTTTTAAATCTATTTTAATCTATAAAATGTATCAAATTCTATTGGAAATAGAATTGGGTCTATTGATTTGTCTTGCAATCAGATATTTTAGATTCTTAACTCCTAATGAATTGATTTTTGAACTCTTTAAAAAAATTTCATTTTTTGAAGCATAAAATTTTATTTTATATCTATTCCTGAAAGAGTTTTTTCATGATATAACTATTATTAAATGGTAGGATAAATGACTATTATAGTGTTTTTCATGTAATAAAATATTTTTTTAATCTTATTATTTTTAACAAAGTACGAAATTGATTTAATGAAATTTAATAATTTTTTAATGACTGTTTTAATCTAATACCGAACAATTTTTATGTTATAATATTAATATTTATGCTTATTAAAATTATTTATTTTTTAAAACTGGATAGAGTTATGGATATTTTCTTTCAGGAGAACTGTTATTAAATTTTGTTTTTTAGAATAATCTTCAATATTTTTAATACTGGGTTTTTTATACTACTTTTTTAAGAGGGAGAATATTTTAGAAATCTATTTTTTAAATTTTTGATAAATTTAAAATTTGATAATTTTTTTTGAAAGTTTAAATTTTTTTTGTTTTTTTAATTTACCAAATGAGGGATATAATTAGTATATGAAATTATATATTAATACTTAAGTATTTTTTCTTTAATAAATTAAAATTTCCTCAGATAATATTAAATTCAAAGTATTTAAACCTCTATATATTTTTTCATAATGTAGATTTATGCATATATTTTATGAGATGAAAAATTTAGTTTATTATCATTTGCCTAAAAAATGTTTACATTTTTTTATTTCTCATGCTTGAATTTTAATGATTTAATAATTGTTTTACCATAGGATTTGTTTTATTCACATGCTTCTTCAATCTTTTATATATCCTTCTAAATTTTTTTATATATTTTTAAATTTATTTTTTTAAAATACTTATTTTATAATATTATTTAATTATATATATAAATATAAATATTCATATATATAAACACAAATATATGTATATAACCACTTTTATTATTTATATATATATAACACTTCAACAATAACTATTATTTATCATTTTTATCCATGGGACTTCTTGAACGCACCATCAGCTTCACCCAGTACGACACCACTTTAGTGTATCAGGCCTCTTCACTAGTGTCGATGAGTAGAATCTCACCATCTTTGTGGTGATAGAACAAGGAAGTATTGTACCACCTCAACATAATCTTCTTCAATGCAAAAACAATGATTAACCCAACACAACACCTCTGGTGGAAACTTCTCATCTCTGACAAGAACTGATGTACTCTTTTCATAATGAGTGACAACACCTTTGCATCAACCATACTCAACATACAGTTCCAGTAGCTCCCTCTCTAGTCTGAGCATCCATAATGGCCACTCTATTTTAACACAACTATTCACACCATCTCAACTCCTTCATCCATAAAAGTACCCCACCATTTCATCCTGTTCTCTTCCCCGCATGACATTGTGCAACTACTCATCTTTGGAAACACAACTACGCATGACATAGTTTTAGATAGCATTCTTCCTCACCTATGCATGGGGTTCCTCCCCGAACATGGCACTAGTTCAGTGAATCCCCATCAGGGGTCCTTTTATCAAACCTTCAGAAACATTAAATCTAGAACCTCAACCATGTTTGACACAAATCCTCACAAAACCAACACCCAACAATAGAACAACCCAACCCAACAATGGTAGTGGTGTTTTCATGAACCAAGCCAGGTTTCAATCCAACACGACGCCTATCCCGGTCTATAGTAAGGCTTGAGTGGCGTTCTTGATCCCCACAGGCTGGAAACTACTATCAGACATCAATATAAACTAGTTGGGAATGAATTGGACCATAAAAAAAGACAAATAAATAAACATAAACTGAATAGAACAGATAAATAAAAAAAGATGAACTGAAAAAACTGGCAGCAAAAAAACGAAACAGCTAAGTAACGAGACGTACCTCAGGTGACATAATGGGTTACCACAGAATAGAAACCACACTAACTGCAAGAGATATCCAAAACTAGACCCTAAAACTTAAATGATAATATTGGTGTGAGCCCCGAGATGCCCAATAGGAATGCCAGATTAAAATAATTCCATATTCCCTTTCTTTTAAAAAGAAAATGAAATTGTAGAAGTTTTAAAAAAAGACATAATAAAAAAAATTTCTCATTCTTTTCAAATTAAGTTAACAAAATTTCATTTTTAAGAACATAATTTCTCTTCCACATTGTTTTGAATAGGTTTTCCAAGCATACATAAAGATTTCAAAATAAAAGGAGACTAATTAAGATTAAAAAAATGGTTTTCACAAAAATATTGAACAAGAATGAAATAGATGAATTGAAAATAATATCACAAGCACCATGGAAAATCCCTAAGAATCTGGTGTTATATGGGGACCAAGGATCCTCGTACCACAGTGTAAAAATGGCATATGAACTAGAATGATTATGTTCTCATGAAAGAGCCACTAGTAGGGAACACACCCATAACCTAGTGGTTCCAATCATCATTTTGTTTTGTTAGTGTTGAAGAGTCAATCCTTATAGATGAAACCAGGAATAACCACTTTTGTATCATATAGTGTAGTAGTCCTAGTCTTTCCACTTAGAAACCTAGGTTTTCCCATGTTCTCTATTACATGTGGTGGTGAGTTTTATCAAGAAAACATAAATAAACATATCATTCTCTCTATTCAAAAACACGCTGAACCATTAATCTAAGGTTCACACCAAAACAAATTTTTTAAATCACATTGGAATTTATTTGGAAAATCAAACATACTATTACAGTTTTATAATGAAATGGACCAAAAGGCCACATGTCTTTTAAAATACCCATTTCACATTCAAAATGTCTGGGATGATACTTTTCAAGATCCACAGCCATTTATATATATATATATATACATTGTATATGAATTTGATATAAAATAATGGGACATAATTTTAAAAGGACACCAAGAAAAAATGGAAATTCTAATTGAAGATTCGGGCATAGGAAACCTACCATACGGAGGAACCAAGCCATCCACATTGGTTGTTGGTGATTTCTAACTAAAATCTGCTGCTACCCTACTAATCCAATGCACCTTTGTATACATGTAAGGACAAGTATTCACTATACATACATTATCAAGGCCCATGAACCTGTTCAAGGGGATCGTTACATGTATGTTTATACGCATACACATGTCTCCACTCACCAGCGTATGTATTTTTATATAAATCCATAGGCACACCTAGCCCCATACATGTACATTCAATGCCATGGATGAATATACAAATAACAAGGTAATATAAATTAATATATTTACTTACCTATACACACGCATGCAAGACTCCTTATACCCAAAAACCGAAACCGTAGAGAATGGACCGAGGACTACACTTATCATTTAATAAATCCAATTAAAAAAATTTATAAAACACATCAAATTAGGAAAACAAAATTGAAAAAAGCACACACCTGATTTCATATAAATATGATACTAAAACCAAAAAAAACAAAAAACTCTTTCAATCCATGATCCATGATAACAACGCAATTTAATAAATCAATGAGACTATTATTAAAACACATCAAAAGAACACAACAAGGTCTTGAATCAATATTACACCAAATTTTCCATGTGTAGTCCACTTTAAAACTTATTTCATATCAAAACTCTTAAAAACTACTTTAGTACCTTGATATAATTTAATAATCCATAAATAAATGTTTATTAAACAATTTTCAAAAAGTGACATGTGAATTTACCCACAAAACCGACTCAGAAACCTGTTTTATACTAAGCACTCACCAACGCCATAAAATAACACAATACGAAGCCCCTATGGAATTTAATAAATCAATTTCATATATTATAATAAACAAATAATAGATGAAAAAAGTTTTTTAAAACAAATCTCACACCATTTATATAAATATGCTACTTAAAAATAAAACACATTTTGAAAACAATTTCACACAACAAAAATTAAATCAATAACACCTTAAATTCATTAAGAAAGCAAAATATTTATCCAAAAAAAGGTTATGCATGGAATCAAAAACCATTGATGCCAAATTTCCCAAAAATTGGTGTGAAACTCCAACCACAGCACATAAACACTGCACAAAGATCAAATTGAACCCTAAATCAAAGAAAACAACCAAATGCTATAAAAATTATCCAAAAAAATGGAACCCTAAACCAAAACCCTAAAAGGAGAAAAGAATGATTGCATAATCAGGAGTATCAGAGGGGGAGGATGACGACGAGGTAGCGGCTCTATAGAGGAGGCCCGTGGTTTCATAGTTACTGAAGGAAGGGGGAGTCAGACCACGTAGAAACGGGGGATCACAAGGTAAGGAAAATGCAACTTGAATGGGGGTTGCACTGGGGAAATGCCATGGCAGATGTAGCTTCACCAGAGGAGGAATGCAGGGGGTTCACCAAATGCAGGCCGACTAAGGTGACGACGGCGAGGGAGTATCAGGTAGATGGGAGGAAGTTGTGATGCAAGTAGGGGTCGAACCCTAACAAACAAACAAAAAAGAAGAAATAATAACTAAATAAATTAAACTAAATTAAAATTCAAAATAGTAATAATATTTTTAATAATATTGAGGATAATAATAAAATTAATTAAATAAATAATTTAAAAAGTAAGAGGTCTACAATTCTCCACACCATATCACTTTCCTCCCCTGAAAATCCACAACAAGGCCTTACCCAAATGTTGAAGTCAATGTCTCCTTTCCAATCCAAGGAGATTCCCATGAACGAACAACAAAAGAAATGCCAGAACATAATCAAAAAATGAAGATACTTACCAAATAAACTCAAGAGAACAAAATGGACTCACATTATGACCCCCCCCCCAAGTGTTTTAACATCTCAAGTTGATCAGTCAAGGAAAATAAAATTTCCCACAACGCACAATCCAACTTATTACTTTAAAACATCACATACACTTTCAAAAAGAACCCATACAAAATTCCTAAAACAAGTGAGAAAAATCAATCCACCTATTGAAGAATACTCCTATAACCTACCACAGATCTATCTCTATAAATAAAACAAAAATATTGACATAGGGAGGCCCAAATGGACGCCCCACTATTAAGAATAGGCTAACATCAGTTTATTCCTGGGGAAATTTCATCAAGACCCATATTGGGTCTCAACACCATTTGAGCCAATGAAAATATGCGACTCGAAGACTTCCAAACACTGACCAAACACCCCACCACAAGGGGAATGGAGAGACGGGACCAACTACCAAGGTGTCAAAACTGAAGTCGAATACAAAACAACATCATCACATCCCTGGATGAGCACTAATAAAATTGAGACAGATTTACCCAAATATACCACATAAGGCCTTATAAATGATATTAAATGGAATGGTACAAAACCATTTGGACATTAAGATAACGAGACAAACACACATCCTCATAGAGACAGGAAACCTCACACACCAAAACAGGTAATTTGGAATAGAATAACTATAAGAAATGATTTAAACTGCCTTCACCTTCAATAATGATGAAAGAAATAAGTCACGGATCCAAACATTCATGTGGTTCCTGAACATGCATTAGCTTCAATCCGAGGCCTATGGCTAGATCCCAGATGTTTAAACCATATTCTTCCATGTAGTTATGCATTGAATACTCTCGAACAGAGCTTCTCCTTTTGGTGAAACATGAAACCACACCGTAATCGAGGAAACACTATCAGGAACAACACACCATGTTATCCACTTACTTTGACACAGACCATTCAATAACCCAAAAGATAAGGTGTTTCATGTGAATCACCTCTTGTTACCTGAAATTAGAAACATCGAGATGAACAAAACATAAAATAAAGCTTCCAATAAAATGGAAGAATTTAAAATTTCCTGATGGAAAACACAGTTCTGTCAAGATAGTGTCCCTTAAAATGTTGCACAACCTTCACCATACACCCGAACAAGAGTGAAATACCGCCAAACGACACTGAACATGACCATCAATCCTGAAAGAACCATTACACAGAATGTGACTTTAAACCGAGTCATAAATGGAACATTATTCCAACAAACGGACATAACAACCTCTTTTGATCCATCATTCTACACTGGTGGTCAAGCATGAATCCCTTCTTATAATAGACCAAAAAAAGACCCAAAGGCCCTTTAAGGTAGTAGCCAACACCACCATCTTTGGACCTCTCACTTTTCCTCACTAGAATTCCCTTCACCACTTCCAAAAAGAGCCTATATACACAACGGTGTCAAACTACAACTTTGACAACTTAGACAAACCAAGGAGACCAAAACTCCCTTAAAATACTCTCAAATATGCCATCCCACTATTAAAGTATCATATTAAACGAAAAGGAAAAATGATAGACTTATCACTAACACTCAAAATGGAACTTTGTAACATTGATCAACTTTTGGGCTGTCTAGCAGCGAATTGACTGTGTGCGCACATCAATCTCATGTCAACTCTTTATGGGAGGTGTACACTAGAAAAGAAGGAAATATACGAACCCAAACAAAATGGTCTATTGGTCAAACATTACATGAGAAAACACTAAAATAATGGGTGAACCGTTGCAACTCTAAAAACAATTCTCATGAATGACCATTAACAAACACCTAAAATATACTTTCTAATGAGACATAAACATGGAACATCTTCCAAACAAGATAGGTATCTAGAACTCCAAACACCCTACTACGAGATTCCAAGAACACAAAAAGACACACCTCCTCGTTGTCTATATTCAAACACCCCATCATTTTCTTTAAAAACACTGTGGAAAACAAATCCAGGAGGGTGTGATGCCCATTAACTAATGTCACCTCATGGGACTTATAAATGCATGCTCTCATGCCAACCATGCACCAACTCATCTTCCACATATATCTCATACCTATAGTCTCCAATGAAAATGATAAAGATTATAAGAAAATTCATTCTATTATCCAAAACTAAAATCGGCCCACACCCCCACATTCTAAACCACATGTCACAAGGTTAAAAACAATTGAAATCTCAAAACCCATTTTGGAAAACACCAACCATACACATAAAAACTCACTTTTGAGTCTTACACAATAATCTAAAAACATTTCACCATTTCAAAACACTTTTGATTTCATGAAAAACCCTTTTTATTAAACACCATTTATATAATAACTCTACTCTTCTTATTTTAATGGAATGTTCCAAAGATTTCTAAAACCTTCTGAATGGTCACCAGTTACCAAATAAAAATCTATTTTCCAAACTCCACACATAACTTCAAAAACACTCAACCCCTTTTACAACACCTTTCAATAGTTTAAAAAAATCAATTGAAACTAGAGTTTCAAATACCTCATTAAAATAAACCATGTTTCCCAGACTAGTAGGTTTTTAAATCCACAAGTTTCAATTATAAAAATATAATCTCATTTTAAGAAAAAAACTAGCTCATGAAAATAAAACTTTCTAAAGCCGCATTCAAAACAGTTCTTAAAATCATTTTTTTCATCAGTTTGAAAATCAATCCATTTCCAAATAAGAATATTGATTTTATAAATTTTAAAAAAATGGTTTTCAAGAATATTTACACAACACAATAGGACCCATGGAAATTCAATAGGAAATTAGTGTCATCTGGTGACTTGAACGTATGGTTGGAAACCATACAGCAATTCCTCCACCGTCATGGACAGTGTGCTAGGGAAATGTCCTCGGCTCCACATGGCTTTTGAGGCCCTGTGAGCTGTATAAGAAAATTGACCCTAATCCCTTTTGATTTCTCCAAAACAATTAACAACAATATTGGCCAGAGACATAGACAAACCACAACTTCCCATAGTAACTTGAGTCCTAACCTGATGTGTACTGGCTAGGCACCTTACTCATAGCCATAATATTGAATTCTGAAATCCTTAACTCCAATATATATTGACTCTTCCTTGAGTAACATGACCCAAAAAAGAAAACCTCCTATGATTCCATTTTGTCACAAACCAATCTGGGATTCCATCCGACCCAGTCTGTGGCAAGGAACATGTGGTGTTCCCGATCCCCATGCGATGTAAACTAATATTGGGCATCAATATAAACCAGTTGGGAATGAATTTTCCCATAACAAAAGATAGATAATTAAACATATAATGAAAAATAGAAAATTAAAATAATATCAACTGAACAAAATGGAAGCGAAAAAAATGAAAAACCTATGTAACGATACGTACCATAGGTGACCCCATGGGACACGATAGAATACATTCCACACTCTCTGTAAGAACGATCCAAAACTAGACCCTAAAAATGAAAATATGAAGTAGGTATGAGCACTGAGATTCTCAATAGGAATGCTAGAGTACAATATCACCCAATTCCATTACATTTAAAAAGAAACCCAAAACATACTAGTTTGAAAAAAATATATAATAAAATAATTTTTTTCATTTTTTCAAATTCAGTCGAAAAAAATTCATTTTCAAGATGGGAATTTCTTTTACAAATTATTTTCAAAATTTGTTTGAAATAAGTATTAACATTTCAAAATTAATGGAGACAATTTTAGATTAAAAATATGATTTTCAAAAAAGATGGAACAAGCATGAAACAACTAAATTGAAAATCATATCTCTAGCACTATGGGATATCACTAAGCAGTTAGTGTTAGTTGGGTACCCAGGATACATGTACCTTAGTGTAAATGTGTCATATGAATGACAAAAATCTATGTTCTCATGCATGATCCACTAGAAGGGAACACACCCATAACATAGTGGTCTCCAACCATCATTTTGTTTTGTTAGTTTTGATGCATCAATACTTTTAGACGAAACTGGGATGAACCACTTCTGTATCATCTAGTGTACAAATCCTAGTCCCTCCAACTAGATACCGAGGTTTTCCCACATGATCAATTTCAAGTGGTGGTGTGTTTAATCAAGAAAACATACATGATCATATCATTCTCTCTATTCAAAAACACACTGACCCTTTAATCTCTTGTTAATTTGAAAACCCATTTTGGAAGTCACATTAGATTTTATTTGGAAAATCAAACATGCAATTATAATTTTATTAAGAATTGGGCTAAAAGTCTGTGTCTCTTTGAAAATACCTATTTCACGTTCAAAACAACTAAGAATCTACCTTTAAATATCCACAACCATTTATATATATATACATACTTATATACATTAAATATTAATTTCTTCTAAAATAAAGGGACATACTTTTAGAAGAACACAAACAATAAATGGGAATTCTAATTAAAGATCAATGCATAGGGAATATACCTCAAGGAGGAACCAAGCCATCCACTTCGACTCTTGGCGCTTTCTAACTAAATGTTATTGCTCCACCACTAAGAATATGTGCCTTTAAATACATGTAAGGGAACATATCCCCTATGAATATATTTGCATGGCCCATGAACATGTGAAAGGGGATCCTTAAATATATGTTTATATGAATATTCTAGTCTCCACCCACATGTGTATGCATTTTTATATATACGCATAGGAACACCTAGCCCCATACATTTACATTCAATTCCCTGGATAAATATACCTGTAATGGGGAAACATACATGTATATATTTAATTACCTATGCTCACATAGGCGTGTCACCTTAGACCCGGTGACTCGAAACCAAAATTAATGGACCGCACAGTACACATATCATTTAATAAATCCAATTAAACAAATTTTCAAACACTCAAAATTAGCACAACAAAATTTACAGAAAAAACAGACCCTATTTCATATAAAAATGCTTATTTAAAACCAAAGGCACAACAAAAATCATTCCAACTATGACTCACGATACAAAATAAATTTAATAAATTGATGAAACAATTATTAAAACATTTCAAAAGAACATAACAAGGGACTCCATCAAGATTGCACCAAATTATCCATGTAAAGTCCACATTAAGTCATATTGTTAATCAATACACTTCAAAACTACTTTTGTATCATGATATATTTTAAATAGGCATAAATACAAGTTTAGAAAACAATTTTTAGAAAGTGAAACGTGGGTTTACCCATAAAAACCACAAAAAATCCATTTTTATACTAAGTGCACACCACCGCCATACCAGATCACAATATGTAGCCCTTATGAAATTTAATAAATCAATTTCATATATTATAAAACACTACCAATTGATGCCAAATTGTTTTTACAAAAAATCTCACCCCATTTATATAAATATGAATCTTTAAAATCAAACATATATAAAACTCATTTGAAAACCAATTTTTTCAAAAAAAATATTAAATCAAGAACTCAATGAATTAATTAAGAAATAAAAATATTTAGCCCAATAAAGGTTATGCATGGAATCACCATCCTTTGATGTAGAATTTCCCATAAATTGGTGTTATACTCTAATTACACCACAAAAGCACCACACAGAAAAAAAATTGAACACTAAATCAAATAACTAATCTAATTCTATGAAAAATTAACCCTATAAAATGGAAACCTAAAACAAAACCCTACAAGGAGGAAAGAATTTTTACTGTAGTAGGAGCCAATGAAGGAGGAGGACGATAGCGAGGCAACAACTACTAGAGAGGAGGTCGATAGTTTTGCGGTCATCGGTGGAAGGGGGCGTCCATTTGCCCAAAAATTGGGATTCACCAGGTGATGAAAACGCAGCCAGCAAGGGGGTTTTTCTAGGGAGATGCATTGACGGGGGTAGCTTCACCAGAGGAGGCATGTCAGGGGTTTTTTGAATAAAGACTTTCCAATGGGAGGTTAGAGAGTGCGCAACAGGTAGAGGGGAGGAAGGCATGACGAGAATGGGGAGAGGAACCCTAACAAAAAAGAAGAAGAAGAAATTAATTAATTAAAAAATAGTTAAAATAAAAAAAATAAAAAAAATTATTAATAATATTAAGGATAATATGAAAATAAATAAAATAAATAATTTAAAAAGAGGTGACTCTAACTAGTGTAGTGGAAGCACTGAAATATTGAAGATATATATTTTTCTTGTTCACTCTATAGAGATGGTTCAACAAACATCTATTTTGAGATGGTAGTGCAAGAAACTAGTTTTATAATGGATTTATAGTGAGACCAATGGTATCTCACCTCATTCATGGTATCACTGGATGCAATTTGCAATGGTAGGGTTAGAACGACTCTTCCATGAGGTTGGTAGCTTGTTTTTTCAATAGTAGTCATGCTTCTATGTTTTGAACATTATAAGCATATCTATAGTAGCACCACATAATGGTAGTGGAATCATGTTTTGAAATGGTAATAGCTTGGGGTGATAGATTTCTGCTTGACATCTCACAATATCACTCTATAAATTAGTAATGGTACCAACCTATTGCTACCTCCTAGTGATTTTCTACCATGAGGAAAAAATATATATCTACTACCAGTATAAAAATATAATACCCCCAGTTATAAATAATATAAATGATTATATTTTTTTTGAAAAAATATATTTTTTATTATTTTAATAACTGTATGTGAAAAAAATATTTTAATTAATTTTTTATATATCTTGAAATATGATTTCATGTTTGATTGAATATTCAGAGAATTTTTTTGAATGCATATACATGTGGTATACTATCTTTTAATGCTATTTTTTGTGACACATTGATATTTTAATAAACTGCATGTTTATTTATATTATTTTAACTATTTTTTTAATGTGTAATTTTTTTTAAAAAGTGTTATTTAATATCAAGTAAAAGGTCCTCAACAATTCTCAAAACGCGTTGTTTTCATTTGCATCCATAATAGGGGTCTCGTTTATCATCACTAAAAAATAACTGATAATGTCTACTTTTATCAGCACTAAAAAAAGTTCAGATAAAGGCCCTTTTTATCAGTTCTAAAAAGAAGCACTGATAAAAGTCAAAATAATATTTTTTATTTTAATGTTCTAAATTAAAACAGATTCGGTGGGTCGACCCCCTATCAGTTCTTAAATCCCATATTTTATAGTGGTCGCCTCGCCCCAACCATCCCTTTATCCGAACTAGACCACCTTAGTACTTGCCCAAACATCGCAATCTAGTTTTGAACGTATGACACCCCCTTTATTGATTTGTGCCTTTACCACAGGCCTATATTTTATTATTCTAATTTTTATGATATGTCTTTTAATTTTGAAAAATTTCATCACATTATTTTATACAGATATAAATAAATAAATATTATTATTATTTTTAAATAATGTTATAAAATATGTTGTGTGTGTGTGCTTATTTATAAACACACATGCACAAATATATATTATGTGTGTCTATAGAAATAATTATACATAATTATATTTATTTAGATATATTATATATTAACATATATATATATATATTGGAATATATTTATAAATATATATCTATTTGAAAATTCATACACTCGAATATATATATATATATAAACATTAGATATACATTAATTGTATAGGTATATAAATATTCATATATTTTTATTTTAAATGAAATGTGTATTATTTTTAGTTTTGATATGGTTTATATATTTATGAAGATATTTTAAATGTAAATATGTCTACATATTTATTTATATAATTTATTTTTTAAGCGTGAATATATAAATATATATATATATGTGTATAGATTTAATTATAAATAACACTAAAATATGAAAAATGATAATATTTTAACTTCAAAACATTCATATGAGTTTAATACTTAATAATAAATTGAGACACCAATGAAAAAGGTATTATGAATCCATTAAATGAGGATGAAAGTTCATGAAATGTTAAAAAAGTAGGCTATGCCAATAGAAAAATAAATTTTAGATGCCTTATGGGCCTTTTTACCACAAAAATGATGGATATGGTTATCTTGAGTCATCATGGTGTACATGTTTTTGATATCATTGATTTGATATGTGGTAGAACTCAAACAAACACTTAGATCAAAAGTTATGGTTGTTTGATGTTTCAGTCACATTATCAACTTATTTTTTTTTGTTTATTATTATTTTTTGATTTTTTCTATCTTCAAATAATTATTAAAGAACTATTAATTGATAATAATTATAAAATTATTAATTAATTTTATATATTTAATTATTTTATATTGAATTTTTCCCTAAATATCGAATATATTAAGTGTAAATGGGTATTAAGATTTTTATAAATAATATTTTATAAAATGTATTATATTTATGTTAGTATAAATATATTTATATATTAAATTATGAATTTTAATGATAAATAATTGAGTTAATGAAATATACCTTTTATTTGTGCAAAAAAATTGTTTTAATGCTAATAAATGGTATACTTTTAACAGTGCTAAAAAACAAAGTTAAAAGGATACATTTATCATTTCTAACAAAACCGATAATAAAGGGGTGCATTTAACAACGCTTTATGACAATGATAAAAGTACCTTTTATTCTTGTTTTTTTAGAACTGTTAAAATTTCCTCCTTTATTAGTTGTTTTTTCTGTGCTAATAAAGGGTAGAACTAGATAAATCAGATGTTGCGATAGTGAAAATATATATTTGTATTAACAATAATACCAGAAGTGTTTCCGAGCTATTTTATGTAGTAATAAAAGAGAATCAAAACACTATGATACTGAGTTTTTTATTTCAAAATACATGTAATGACATTATTCTATGTATTATTATTATCTAACTTGTAGCATGTAGTGATCAGTTAATTAGATGAGATGTTCATGGAAATAACACTACAGGATTAATCAGTTGGAATTCGATCAATGGATAACCCTATAAGATATAATTCACATAGTTCATTAAATATACTAATGATACATAATTTTGATGAACATATGGTCAAGAACATCCACAACTACTATTTCACTATTGTGATCACAAAACTATTTTATCTTTTCTATCAATCACTGCTGAAGTGATCAAAGATCATCGAGCTTCAGTGTCTTCAACTTCTGATCATTTAATGGTTTTCAATGTTATTTATTTTCATTGTATTATTTTTCTTTCTTATTTTTATAATCATTATATATGTTTTATGATTTTCCCAATCAAAATCAGACCAGTATAGATAATTCTACAACCCAAAATGAATTTCTTGGGTTGCGAATCCCAAAGAAAATTCATGTTAAGCTGATGTTTGGACACCTATAAAATTTATGGGTTGAGAGTCTAGGTTTCTAAAAAGTTATGAGTCTATAAACAGGTTATCACACCTCTAAATATGATTTTCCTTAGTGGGTACTAATCTTCTCATGAAGTAGAGAATGTTGATGTGTGGAATAAGATATTTGTGATCCAAATCATTATAAAAGTATTATGTTCATAATTTTATTTATATTTTATTGTATATCATGAACACTACACTCTTTTTTATTTATTCTATAATAAATCCCGGATTGTTAATTTTTTAAAAAAAATTAAAAAAATTATTCACCCCCTAGTATATTTTTTCATAAATATCAATACAAAACATGGAATGTAGTGTGAGATGCATTGGGTAGTAAAACTCCATCTTAGGCACTAAATAAGTTAGACAATAATGGCAGTTGATTGGACTGATGTTATAATTTTACATGGAGGTGATAGAAACAACACTCAGTATGTATTTTTAGAGACACAAAGTTACGTCTTTCTAGGTGGAGAAATTTAAAGTGATATAGATACTCAATGAAGACCATGTGAGGATGATGGAACCATAAATAGTGTTGATACATTCTTGGGCTGGTTAGTATTAGTTTATTTGGTCATTTCTTTTAGATAATGGATGGTGGTTTCTACTAATCATGTTAAGTATGTGTTTGGAGAATTTAAACAATTAGGTTTGATGGTATACCCTAGAGTGGCCAAGATGAATCATTGTATTAGGGGTTAGATTTTTTTTTCAAAAATTAATAGAGAGGTTTAGGGTTTTATTTCTCATTGTGTGGTGTGTTAAAGGGTCAATATGGACAACCAATGGCTAATAGGGTTGTCACAGCCTTTTTCAATTCCAAAATAGAAATGGGAATGATTATGTATATAAGACATGATTAGATATTCAAGGGTATCAAGGAATGATTATTTTGTCTAGGTGATAGTGGATCGATTAATGAATCCATCACATTTTTTCCTATATTATAAGTATTTTTAATTTATGGGATCGAGAAGCTTTATATGAAAGACATTTTTAGGCTTTATATAGTCCCAAAGACGATTGTATCCAATATAAATCCTCGATTTCTATCAATATTATTGAGTTTAATCTAGGATTATATGGGGATATTGGCTGAAGATAGTCACAACATATCATCAATAGATGAATGGGAATATAAAGTGTTATATTCAAATTTGAGAAGATATGATTCGAGCACGTGTTCTGAATTTTGAATGTCCTTGGTGATATTTTCATCTATTTATTGAGTTCATATACAATAATTACCAACATTCATTAATCTATATGGATTTTTTTGATGTGTGCTATGGATGACCACGTCAGTCACCAATGTGTAGGCTATGTCTAGTGGGAGGTCTTTTATGGGACCTAGTTTGGTGTAAGAGAGGATTGATAAACATTAGTTGATTTAGAAGCATTTGATTTCTACCCAGAATTGGTAGATTATTATAAGGATCATTAGATATGACCATTGATATTCAATGTTTGAGATTATTCCTCCTTGAAAGTGACTCAATGATTGGGTAATAAAAAAATTGTTAAATAAGTGAAGTTAATGTCGTGGTATGTGGGTCAGTTTGAAATCATTGAGTGGATCAGTGAGGTGTATTATAGACTATATTTTCCATAATGTTATGCAGTATTATATAAAATTTTCCATTTATCTCATTTGAAGATTTATCGACTAAAACCTTTCCATGTATTAAGATAGGTGGTTGTTGAGTAGGAACCCAATGCTTCTAATTTTGAAAGTCCTACTTGAGTGGTGGATTGGGAAGAAAAAAACTTATAAAATGGAGTATTCTATTAGTATCAGTGTTGTAGTAGCACAAGTCAATCCCTGAAGAGGAATAGGATATAGAGTGAGTTTCCATTGATTTTTTATGGAAGAAATATCATATAGTTAGGATAATTGTGATGATCAGGTATTGGTAATTCATTATTTTTTATATATTATTAATTTTTGAAGAGTACTTCATGAAAAGTTCTTGATTAATCTTGAGGAATAAATGACTAAATGATAAAATGTGAGTTTTTCTAGCACCATTGCCTTATACATAGGGTGTTTACCTATAAGGAGAAGGATTCGTGACAATATAAGATTTAAATAGAAGTTTAGAAAAGTATTTTCATGCCACATGGCCCCCTATATGATCCAAGCACAACCCCAGATTCCCCAAAACATGGGAAAATTTTGGAAGAATGATATGCATGGTCTAAATATAGTTTTAATCCAAACCTGAAAGTTGTAGGCTACATTTTAGAGTAATTTTTCCCACACGGTTGTTTCACAATACTGGGGGCCATGGAATGTGATCATTCATTCAGATTTTAAAGGTACAAACTCATCATTTGTAACCGAAAACTTCTTTAGAATTATTTTTTCTTTCCCATTAACTATATTTGGTTGTTGAATGATTGATTTTTGGGTTGGACAATGGATCTTAGGTAAAATAGAGATCAACCTTTTCTCTCTCATTCCCTCTCTCGAATATGAACATGGATCTCAAGTATATTTGAATCTTTGGTTATATATTAAGGTTTCTTGTTCTTATGGATATGAAATTGAAGAATTCATTACATGGTTTGTAATTTATTTTGTAAAATTGTTAAATTTCCACTAATGACATGACTAGGTAGGTGGATGTAATATCCTCTAAGAATTGATTGATTCCATGTGCGTTATTGACTAATTACAATATAATATGTGTTACTTTGAAATCATTTAAAATTGTGAATTTTTATAAAATGGTTAATTTTTATAATATAGTGATTTTTTATTAACTAAATAAAAATAATATATTTTTTGAGGGGGGGGGTTATAAATATTTTTTTTGGAATTATGTTTTATGGATATGAAAATAAATATTTCTATATTTATAGATAGAATTTATTTTCTATTTAGTTGCACATAACAATTTGATTTTTCTTAAAATTATTGAACATTATGATAAATGAATTTTCATTTTTTATTTAATGAACAATTTTTGGCTTTGAACATGGATGTTTCATTTGGAATTTCACTGTGTGAGCATATGTTAAAATGATTTTGAGTGGCCCTATTTTGAAACCTTTATGTTTCACACATGTAAATGAAGTTTCTTGGATAGAAACAAATGGATGGATTAGAGAATATGTGTCAATGTGAGATCATAGTTTGGATGATCGAAATTCAACAGTTAATAGTCATTATTTTATGAGTATGGATGTATTAATAGATATTAAACCAAATTAATTCTAGGTAGAAGAGATTAAAAAACATTGTATTTTATTGGATGAAGCTAGAAAAGGATTTCACATCTGGAATAGATTTTTTTGGAAAAATAATATGTTTTTGATGGAATTTCAGGGATTAGGAAGTATCATTTTTATTTTAGAGAAATTATTGAGTTTCCATAATATTTTTTTAAAATTATGTTTTTTTGGATTTTGGAAATTGTGAAATTTCAATCAAATTGTGAAAATTGGGATTTTTTGATGAAATTATTGGTAATAGAGGTTGTCCCAGATAAGATAAACATGATTAGGGGTGATTCAGATTATATTGATTTTATCCAAACAACTTATCTTGATCACATATCATTAGGAACACTTATCTTCCATAAAATTAAAACATATCAATAAATAAAGTAAAGAGATACACAAAACAATTTACTTGGTTCACCCACATTAGGCTACGTTTGAGGAGTATATAATGTTGATGTGTGGATATACCGAATTAAATAAAAAAATGGTTTGTTTCATTACAATATAGAGTGGTTGCACTGACCCTCTATGATTACAACAATTGTGATGTAGAAAAATCACTTCTCTCAATCAATCCAAAAACTCACTCTCCCTACATGAAAAATCATTACAATCATCACAAGTCAAGAATGAGATTACCTTAATGGAGGTAGGTTAAACTTCTCCTCCTTTATCAATGTGGTGAAACTCCTCAAACCTCTAGTGATGTAGTCTCATGGAAATATCTATATTCTCTCCTCATTCTATACATTTCACTGAATCTGGAATCTTTCCCTTATTATTAATCTTTTATATCAATATGAAGAGACAGAGGTTATATCTATCTTGATAGAATCTCCATGTTGGCCCTATTTAGAGCCTCTAAATGTAATTTGGTTTGATGGAAAATTCATCCATAAATAAACTCTAAATTTGATTCAAATTTTCTCTATTCGAGTAATGAAATAACTCCAATAAGATTGAAATTTAAAATTCATGAGTGGAATATCATCTCAACTCATCATAGAGAGTTTCACTTGAAAATTCCCATTTTGATGCCTCGATCAATGCTTGACTATTGAAACTATTATTTCCAAATATAAATCCTTTTTTAAACCTCATTATTTCCCTAAATCATGTAATATTATTATGATTTCGGTCACTGCAATATACAAATTCATGAAAAAGTTTTTTTATTCCTGTATTCATTGACCACACCGAAAATCCATGGAGACCACGTAATAGCACATCCCAAATAAAATCAAACTCTTGCACGACTTTCTCAATAAGTAACCTTCCAATTTTGGTTCTACTCATATTGTTTGATGACTAACACATCATCTACAACACCCATAATAACAACATCGATCCATTTTATCTCATCTATGAAAACTTGATAAGTGAAACACTATATATTATGGCATCTTGACTCTAAATATCTATTTTAATAAGACACATACATATCCAAAATGATCAGTACCATGCCAATTTCATGAAAATCAATTTTCAAAAGTATTCAGAGAATCTACAATGCTATATAGAATGAATTTTTCGATGCTTAAAATGTTTGTTATCCTCCGGGACATCTACTCAAACTATTTCACTTGAACAATATGCCTTTTATTTATCAAAACACCTACAGAACTATCACATACTCCAAAATTCTTCTAATTTCATTTTTAGGACTAACATTATTATTTTTTCAATAAACAAAAATCAAAAATACTTCAAGAAAAATTGATTTTTTCAAGGAAATAACATGGTTTTTTTGAATTTATGTGAATCAAGTTTTGAATTTAATATTTGATAAACTGTGATGTTGTTTGTAAAAGAATTCTTAGTGGGAATACAAACATGATTGGACATGATGTGGGTCCCTAATGATGTTTTTATTCATTGATGGTGTGTAATAGTTCCACCATGGAGTTATGTAAGATAATATGGTACCATAGGGTGTGAGAATTTTCCAATTACATTGGTTTGTTTTCATTATTTACATCGTACATTTTATGTGATTGGTCTTATGAAACAATTTTGTTTTCACTATTGTTTTTTTAAAAATGTTTTATATGAATGATGTATATATATATGAACTGTTAATGGTTTGTACATGGGAAAATTGTTACTTTAGATTTTATTTTATCCCTCACCACATGTTGGAAACATATATTGGTCTAGGTACATGTTTTGAAATTACTCCAACTAGAGGCGATTTCATGCACCATACATTGAGACGTGAGTTAGACATGAGTCTAGAGTTCAAATTCCCACATAGTGCGCCAATATTTATTTGATTAGTTAGATGTTAAAATCTGGTATATAATTAAATTGGAACATTTAACACAACATGTGAGATGACTTTGATATATGATAATATATGTATTACATTTTTATTTTATAATTAGCCTAAATAAAAAAATTCAATCTAAAATGTTTTTTATTTTCATTTTATTAAACTATAAATTTCATATCCTTTAGAATTAACATTTCTATGTAACTAAATTTAATTAATTATCAATAATTGAACTAGTATATAAATTTTTTTGATACTATTTAAATATTTGAGTGACATATTTTTACCATTCTTACTTTTTTTATATGTGAATAAATATATAAAGATAAAGAAACAAAAAATGTATAACCATAAATTAAATAAAATAGAAAAACATATTTTTTTAAAAGATTTAGTTATAATATAATAAATATATATATACCAAAAAAATTAAGACCTCATCACCCCACCAATAATGGAAGGTCCTTCTGTACCAACTCTATATAAGTCATAGAAACCACCCTAATGCTCTTTGTCACATTTTCTTTCACATTATTCATTCAATTTAATGATAATAGTACAATCCCTAGTTCTGGTGTAATGTGATATGAATCACATAGTGATGTCATCTCATACTCAGCTTAAATAGGTCATTGATTCATTTGTTTTCCCCAAAAGTGGTTTCTCATGTGTTACCATAACACAACACCTAAAAGTTACATCATCACCCACATCACATAAAAAACGCAATCCAACTTATAATAACATGAATACAATTATAATTCCATAAATATAATCCTTGAATACAAACATGAACCAAAAAACTGATTCCCATGATATATCCATAAATTGATGTCCAGTGGATGAAACAGGTCATTGCACCTTATACAACTATCCTATCCAAAACATGAACTCTTGATGGGAGGTTTCTTAATTAAATGAAGTGATCATATAAATTGAGGATCCATCCTTTATATCACGAAAGGAAATTATATTTCATTAAACTCCATAAGTTAATATCATTGTTCATTGAACTTTAGATGTTACAATAGGTCCTATGTATGAGAAACGTTATGTAAAATTGACTTCTTATTCTAGGTTAGTGGATCACATACAGAAGTGTTTAGATAAAATTGAGTGGTGTTCATAAAATACACTATAGGAGAGGAGATATTTTCAAACTCACATTAAGTGTTATAACATTTTTATTTTCATTTACTCTTACAGAATTCTTTATCAGAAAAACCTTGTGATTTCCTTTTATTATTCTTTTTTGTTTTATGAGGTGTATTAGATTACCCAAAAAATCAATCCACATTCCTCAATAACATGATAAATGTTTTTTAATATACCCAATATTTTTATTTCAATGGATTTGGGTCAAGTATAAATGCGATTGAGTTGTTATTAATTCAACCCATCATTATTTTTTTTGTTGGTTTGTTCCATTATCACAAAGCTAGTCCAAAATTAGCTTTATTTCAAGATGTATCATATATGTTGAATCATTATTTAGTAGTCTTTCTAGGGCTTGGTTCTCTTTCCTGGGCACGACATCAAATTCATGTATCTTTTCTAATTATCAAATTTCTAAATGAAAGAGTAGATCCTAAAGAGATACCACTACCTCAAAAATTTATCTTGTCTGGCCTGAATAAAATTTGGGTTATGATGGACCATTAATAAAAATTGTATCCCAATATAATTCCATTTATTCTTTCAATTTAGTTGATTATTGAAGTTATATGGACCATTTAGTGTAATTAATTTGCGTTAGATCACTCTAGTTATTCATGTTTTGTAGTTTATTTTGGGTAAATGGGTATGTATTCAATTTATTATGATTAAATTTGGTAAACAGGTCATGTTCAGTTTGATCTAATATCCTTGGTGAAGATGTAAGAGTTTCACAGTATATTGATCCCACGATGAAGATTCCATTATTTCAAGGAAAACATTTTTTTCAATTAGAAGGAGTTAAATTCAAACTTTGAGGGTCATGTGGGTGTTCATTTTGTAGTGTTTCTGTATGGAATTATTTTGTTAAGCCAACATGGAATTATCTTTGATACAAATCAATAGAATATTGAAATTGGAACTTGTGTAAATAATTCATTAAAATATTACATAAAAAATATGTGTTCAAGAAAATTTCTCACTGTATGTTATTCAAAGATTTGTGGATATAATTGGAGAGACGGTGTTGTAAAGAATAATTGAAGAAAAACTAAGAGGTAAAACAACTTCGTGAAAAATTCCTATATTAAAAAATAAATAAAAAGAAATCCACCAAAAAGTGGAACTATCCAATCGAGGTAACAAATTATGAATTCACTATCTTATCTTATACTAACCTTGGTTTCAGGAAAGCATATGTCCAAAAAATTCAAAATCTCTCAAGGAGCTGAAATGAAGTGGTTTCCTTAATGAATAAGTTTGAAAAATATTAGGTTTCAAGCCCATGGTGGGTTCATTCATCCACCAAGAAATGATCTAATTCTTGTTATATGATGTGGATCAATGGGGAGTCAAGCATGAAGTGTGTATCCCTTATATAGAGGATTGTTTCTTGGAAAACTAAAGGAAAAAAATAGAGGAGGGGGCCTTGAACATTGATATAAATAATATGAGGGAAAAGATAAAAGATCTATGGGATTTCCTGAGTCATTACTCATAAAATGCATCTTTAATAAGGAAAGATATCTAGGATGGATGTTGCCTCAAATTTGAAATAAATGGATTCCAACATAACGAACAAACATAATAAAATCAATGAACTCGAGGAAAGGATAACTCTATCAAATGTAAAGATGTAGATCCACTTAAAGGATACATTAACAAGAATGGTTAGAGGGAATTCAGATATGAAATACAGATATATAGGGAAGGTCCATGATCTAGAATATGAGAAACAATAAAATTTACCAAGGAAACACGGGAAGAATGAGTCATAGAAGAAATTGTTAATAAAGGGATACTATTATGGAATGGTTTGGGTGAATTTTGAGTATGGGCTTCTAAACCCAAAGGCTCAAATGTGGATGAAAATTTGGTTTTCCAACATATCAATAAAATAGAGACCAAATGAGGCATGATTTCTATGGAAGATGTTTTATTCATATTAACCACACGCATATGGAAAGGAATTCCAATTTTAATGATGAGGTGATGAAAAAAGATTCCATCGGGAGGTACTACACTCCAGTAAAATACATGGAGAGAGTTTATCCAAGAGAGAATCCTATTAAGAATAAAAATAGATTCATGATTTTTTAGAAATAATTTGAAACTAAAAAAAGGGTGCACTGAGTTCCAAAATATGGTTATTCACAAATTCACTCTTGGAAAGAAAATAATAAATATTGAGGAATAAGAAAGAAGTTTCTTCAACTGTGAGGATGTTAAAAGACCATGAGAAGAAAAATAAACCAACAAATGAGCATTCTGAAATCGTACTCATGACCAACAAGGAAGAGGTAGCCATAGTGTTCTTCACTAAAAAAATATAAGGAAAAATATAAAGACCAAAGGAAGTGTCTTCTAATAGAGAAGGAATTCATAAGAAAGATACACAATTGTTATAAAATAAGTGGATCCTTTCACAAGTGGAATGTATTCCAAAATTTTTGAAAAGCTAAATCTAAGGAAAAAAATTCTCCCTTCCAATAAACAATTTGTGTTATTGGAGTCACACATATATGTTCTATTGGAAAAGGGGTGAATAAGATAGTTGTATGAGATAATCTTTATGAGGAAGTAGTTAATGTGGTTATGGGATATCATTGATTAAATTTGAAAAGGGGGAATGAAAAAGATGAAGGAAAAGGGTTATTAAAACATGACCAGCCTCATTCCTAAATTTACAGAATCTTTAGGTACTACTCTCTATATAAGCTTGAAACTATTTTAACATAATTTAAAAGGTTCATAAATAAGGATACATTATCAATGGGGTATATTTACCTAAAAAATAAAATGTATAAGAGATAAATTAATTTCTACTTTTAGGCTAATGTAATTTAATGCACCAATATGCATTTGAAGTATTTTCAGTAATAATTCATATAATGTATGTAGGATCATGATATGAATAATTTAATTTCTAAATGTTGTATATAAATGTTTCTGAATTTTAGATGAAAAATGTCACAAATTTATAACTAAACCAATCATTGGTATCATGTTAAATATGATATATAATAGTTGGAATCAAGATGAATATAATGCCCTATACACAGTAGGGACAAACCACCTAAATAATGGGAAAATGAGAATTGGAAGCAGCTATAGCAAAAACACCAGGAATCACAGTGGAAGTGGTTGTAGATAAATAAAATATGGAAACAAAATAGGAAAATGAATATGAAAATAGATTAAGGTTGTGTTTTCTTTGGGTATAGGGAATAATCAAGCTGGTATTCATGAGGGACATGGATATCATTGTTAATGTTAACTTAGAATATTTTTTCACACACATAAATTGGGCAGAGTTGTCTTAGAGAATATTTTGACTTCCCAAAGGAAAAATGGTGAATTCACTTACTGGATGCCTATGAGTTTATGCAGTTTTCCAGGAGTTTAGATTAAAAGGATATTCTTGAATCAAAAAATCCAACCTCAAATTTTTCATAATCTGTTGTCCATTTTGAGCATGTGTTTTCAAAAAATGAGGGGGTTAACACCGAAGAGTTATTACATAAAACCTCAAAGGGGGAGTAAAACCTCATGCAGGCACCCTCTATTTTTTTTAAATGAATGAGATCAAGGATATCATATCATGTGGGAACAGAGAGAAAGATTTCATTCGATTCAGATGATAATTTATTCCCAGGGACCTTAAATATTAAAGGTGAGAGAATTTGATGTTGGAAGTCATTAAAACACTTTTCATTAACCCGTTTTATAATAATGTTTACCCTTTTGGGGAAACTCAAAGATGTGTAATATGTGTAATTTTTCAAAGACCCACATATGGAACTTTTAACATATGTTAAATGAAAATTATGTTTAATTAATAATTTAGGGGATTAAAATATATTATTCATTAAATACATGTTTTGTTAAAAATCTATTAATTTCATAATAATTTAATACACCTATTTTAAAAAATTGAGGGGAATAAAAAATATGTGTAATTTTTGTAATTTTTATAATTTTTGCATAATTTGTGTAAATAAACCTAGATAAAATTTAAATTATATTAAATTAAAATTTTGTTTAATTAAACCTTGTTGGGAATAAAACATTTTTTTAATTAAACATATGTTTCATTAAACCTCTTTTAATTAACCCATTTGATGATAATTTTTCACCATTTTGGGGAAAAAGATGTTTAATTTTTTTATTTTTTCGAATACCCACATATGGAACATTTAACACAGGTTAAATAAAAATTATATTTAATTAAACATTTATGGGAATAAAACATTGGAATTTTATTTCCAAAGGAAGGAGGTAGAAGTGTATATATTATCAATAATATCTGAAGGGAGAGATTGTTGGAAGCCCTGGGGGTTTGTGTTGGATCTGATGACAATATATGAGTTTTTTAGAACCATTGAAAGATAATCCTTGATATCAATATCAATCAATGAATTTACATAGGAATATTTACATTGTAGTGGAATTTGAAATTCATATACCAATGAAATTCCATAATAAATGATGAATTTTTTTTTCAGTGTTTGTCATAATTTTTGGTTGAGTTTTTTTTATGTTTGGAGTATTTTAGATTTATGTAGAAGTTTAAAAGGGCTTGAATCACTTTTTTAGAGAAATAAATATCATTAACATTAAAAAAGATAGCTTAGTCCATGATGGATTGTTGGTCAGAATCAAGTGTTTCTAGAGACAGATGTTCTATTGTGAACCATTCACTCATATTTTAAAAATGTTGAGAGGAATTTCAATTCCACTAGAATGATGGTTCTCATTCCGCGAGGAACATCATCAAGCCATTAATGATGTTTTCTTAGAATTTAAAGAAACAATTTTGACATTGATTCCTTTGTAGGGTTTGGTGGTTATTCCAACATATGAGAAAATACCTTTTTCGGGTTTAATGATGGAGATCAAATGAAAGAAAATCCTAGGGTTGGATTTGAATTAGCACAGTTTAAAATAAGTTATTTTTTGAATTTAAACTTTGAAATAAAAGGCATATTTTGAAGATGTTATATCTCTTGTATAGAACTGATGTATAAAGACATTACAGAAGAAGATAGACAATGGAAATTTGAATCTTAGAAAGAAAATGAATTTTTTTAGCAATGAAAGAATGTTTTCAAGCATTACAAATTTATTTGGAGGGATTTTTCACACTGTTGTAAAAGAAGAAGTGGGGTTTCACGAGGAGCTCATATTTAGACTATGAATATATGGAAGAGAACATCAACAGACCATTTGGGAGTCACAAAAAATATTTGGTTCCAAGTGATTTAAACATCCCTCTCCTGACCGATGTTTTAAATGGGTTCCCACAAATTAATGTTATCTCCCAAAAAAATTTTGTGACAGTCTATAAACTATTTATTTATTCTAGATCTCTTCTAAGGGCCCACCCAAATTACTTGAATAGGTCTGTAAAATTTTTCCTCTCATTGAAAAACTAGTTCATTATATACTTCAGGTCTATGCATCCAGTTCTACATTGAGATTGCAGGCCTTTCTCACTTTTATTCACTGAACTATAAGACTATATTGCAGGTATAGACTATGTTTTTTCTACTCCTACAATTAATATGTTTCACCTAGATGCATTTGACTTCTAGTTATTTCTCAAAAAACCAAAGTGTACTTCTAGATACGAATCTCCTTCAATATAATGAAATAATAAAAGGAAGCAATATCATGTTGTCTCCAAATATTTTATGGGGTTTTTTCTATAGAGAAAGTACAGTATCAAAGCACTTCATTTTTCATCTTTTTTTTGTTTTTATATTAATATAAAAACTATCATGAATATAATTCAAATTTCATTTCTGTATTTTATATATAGAAATACCATTAAGTCCCAATAACCAATATCTATATTCAAATGTAGAAGATATTTCCAGTTTGAATTCTCAAAATAGATATATATTGAAAAATAACACAACTCAATTTTCTCTATAAAACCTATAATATTAAACTCATTAGAATTAAACCATACACTATCATGTACTCATGGAAAGGAAACCAACATTTTGATGTGGTATCTCACAAACTCTTGTTTCTCCCTGGGCTGGTTCTTCAATAGAGAAAACATGAATTATAAATAATTCAAAGTAATTGTGATGTCTATTAAAGTAAAGTTCAGTCCAAAGCATCATATTAATTTATTTATTTATTAATAATATTAATTAAGAAATACTCTTGGATATTTCAAAGGAATTATGTAATGGAAAAACCATATGAAATCAAATATCATTTTGAATGAAAAATTATCCATTTATGTAGTAAGGTATACCCTTCCAAAATCTAGTACCTTTCTAGTATATGGTATAGACTTCTAAAATTCCCCCTCCCCATCCGCGGTAGGGTATAACCTTTTGAAATCTCACCTTCCCTTTTTGTGGTATGGTATACTCTTCTAAAATGGACTTTTGAATTTCCATCTCCCCTTCTGCGGTAGGGTATACCCTTCTGAAATATCACTTTCCCTTTTTTGGGTTAGGGTATAAGATCTTGAAAAACATTTTAACTTTCTGAATCTTTTATCGAAATGATTTCCCTTGAAAGGATAGATTCTATATCTTCAATGAAATCTATTTTATATTTACATTGTCTTATTTATTCTAAACTCATTGAATATAGTTGACAATTTATCTTAGTCCAAAAACACTTGTTTTTAATGCCTTACTAACAAACCCTCTAATCGTCATATATCATGGCAATTGGCTTCAATATGTCCACGTGATATTTCCAAGAAACCAACTACTTTTTCTTTATTCCTTTAGTGGAAATTCAAAATAAAACAAATCGCCAAATAACATGTTCGATAAATACACACAAAAAAACAGAAAATAGGATCATATAGATCACATCTTAATCCATAAGTATTATATCATTACAAGACAATGAGTCATATTGATGGGAGATGGAACCTATATGAACCTAGATTTCATGACCTATGATTTTTCCTAGTGATTATATATTTTAATAACAGTCCCTAAATAATTAGTATTAGGCTCCATTCCTACCCATGATAGGGAGTCAATGATATTTCATCATTATGGTGTCACACAATGGGAACTAACCACTAGATAATAAACAGGATTTTTACATCAAAAGAAGTTCAGAATATTTCTCCTAATAATGTTGACAACATAATCCATGTAAAACCCTAATTTTTTAAAATATAAATTAAAAATTATGATTTTTTTTAATTAGATAGTTATAACTATCCTTTAGAAACAATTTTACCACTTCTATGATTTTAATTTCACAAAATGGCCATCTACGATTGTGATCAGTAAGTTAGTTGGATTCTGATAGAACCGACATGTTTTTTTAGTGAATAGTAACATACAATTATGAATATTAATATTAATTGTAATATGAACCCTATGAATAAAAATTTATATTATTATTTTCTTTTCATGAAGTTATAAAATAATGAGATGTTGATTAATTTTTCAAGGTGTTAAAAATGAGTTATAGTTTTAAAAGTGTTATTTTTTAATCAACTATGATTTTATTGAAAAATTAAACTAATAATATTTAGAAAATTATTTTCCAAAAATCATGTTTATTTTTGAGTTATAAATGCTAAAAATGGTTATGGTGAATTTTTTTTATTTTTCTCAAATTCTTAAATTTTTGATGAATTGTAAAATACGAAAAATTATGATAAATGTTGAATACTAATTATAATACATCATAGATGATTTAAGGATGATATAAGACATCATGAATTGAAATAACATCAAATTATTTCTATTTTGGGTCACATGTGTCATGGATATTCATAATATTGAGAAAAAAAATATTATAATAATGATTAAATTAATGTAAATTTCCTCCTATCCTCCTCTATAAATACCACACTCATTCTACTATTCCTCTGACGCATCTAAAGGATTATTAATTTTCTATGTTTGGCCAAATTCCCTCCCAAAGTCTCTTCCCCACTTCCACGACCTACTGGTCTCACCAAAAGGCCAAAACTAAAGGCCTTAATGAGGATTGTAAATAGAAGAGATCATGAGTAAGAATTATTTTCCTTTTCCATGTGTTCTCATTCAAATTCCTTTCTTTTAAAATGATCTCTTCTCTCATCTATATATATGGAAATAAATCTAAAAGATATTATATATTATGTATCATATCATGTTCATGTAAAATATTCATCATCTTTCTTCCTCTCCTCTCTTTCTCATATTCTAAAAATAAAAACACCATCTGCGATGTGTCGATATACCTAAATCATAGATGATGTGTTTCCAATTTACATTAAATCCTTAAATTATGATCATCAAATAATATTAATGGTTTAATCATAATTTAAAGTGTATTTTTATCCTATTTCATATTCTAATGTGAACTTTTATGCAAGACACTATATTATATAATGAAACAATTTCCTGATTATCGAGGAACCACAAAAAATGATCTAAACAAACATAGTTAATGTTTTATCAACTTATCCACCAACATATATGATAAAAATTGATTTATGATATCATTATATATTATTTTATTATATTAAAACCATTTCATTCCATTTCAGGAATTTCATTTCTTTATGAAAAGAAAATCAAATACAAACCGACCATTGAAATTAAGTAAAGAATGCACCCAAAACAATGGAAGGAACAAAATAATATCAATTAAAGGGATATATGATGTAATTAAATGATCATATAAGATATTATAATGATGAATATGTTTCTGTAATATAATAATAACAATGTTTTAACCATTAAACTGGAGGTTTAAAAAAGTTTTATGTAAGACAAACCTGAGGTAAGGGAATTCTTAACCGGATTTTAATTCATTGGGTTAACCTTCTTCTCCATTATTTATGTGGTATTATAAATGTTTGTGTGATGAATTTTGTTTATAATATATTTAATTTTTTGTATCTACAGTGTACATACATATTACATCTACTCTATTAAGTCCTACTTCAATTATATGATATTTTTAATGGGATTTTCTTTTGAAGATAATCTTCTACATTTTTGTTTTACAAAATTAAAAAGCAATGTTTCATGAAATATTTCATATTTCATGATTATGTAATGTTTTTGGGTTATTTTTTATGATTAATTGTGGGACCTTTATTTCCCTACAATTCATTGGGTATGTGTTCGTTGGATGTCACCCGTATGGTTAATCCAAGTGGAACTGTGATGGTTACATAATAAGGTAGCCATGAGGGTTACATTGTAAGGTATCCATGACCATTAAAATTATAAGGTATCAGGGAGGGTAGCATGATTATGTAAGTAATTCATCAAGATACCTCTATGTTTTTATTTGTGTTATATATTTTTTGTGGTAGAATCATAGAAATATTAAGTTTCACAATGTAAGATTATATGGGTAACAAGTGTTTATTTTTTTGAAAATGATTTCTTATGTTAGAAGTATTCATAGACTAAAGTTTTCTTTCCTTATTTTTATATCAGTTACACATGTTTTTATTATCATACCACATTTCTAAATGATTTTCATAGGTTATAATGATGTGTAAGATAAATATATAATCCATGTTAAATTTATAGAATACTTGTAAAAGAAAACATCTTTTATTTAAAAAGATTCATATTTTCAATGAAATGGAAACTATTTTGGCGGTATCTGCTCTATATGAATATTGAAATATATGTATGTATTATATCACAATTCTCTAAAAATATAAACTTTAAAATATCCTTAATATTAAATTATGTGAGTTCTTGACTAGAATTCCAAACTACGTAATGTAATAAGATCGGGTCCTTATATTTTGTTTCAGAGGATGATTTATATAACTTATGGGGTTAGGATTATGATAATAGAATATCATAAATAATTTTTACTCTGTGGTTTATTTGAAATGATATATCATTTTAAGATTAAAATTTTTCTTTGACTATGATAAGTTTGTTCAGAATTATTTTGCATAAAAGAAATCGTGAAGATGAAGAGGAGAGGCACCGAAAGAATGATATCTATCCAAATATATAGCCTGAAATGTTAGGTATTTGAGCCAAGAAGTTTGTGATAGTAATCGATCAGCTAACGTTGGAAATAAATAGAGGTTAAATACATGTAAGTGAACTAATAGAGGTACCAAAATGGAACATGACTATAGTGGATCATTTTTTGAGACAACACCCTTATGCATTTAGTGAAAATTCAGACCTAGTAGCGGCTGAAGGATGTATTAAATCACATAAAAAATTATTTTTTATTATGGGATGTTAAGATAACAAAAAATTAAGTATTTACATTTATCATTTTCATAGTGAAGATGATCAGTGCCGGTCAATGGTAAAAAAATTCCAAGGACAGAGAGTGGATTGAATCCTTAGAGTGGGATGAATTTAAAATTATTTTCCTCGAAAAACATTTTCTGAAGATGGTATGACATAGGGTGGAGAATAAATTCCTTGAATTTAAGAAAAAGGAGAATGATCCAGTGGCTGTTTATAAAGAAAAATTCTCTCAACTAGTGAGGTGTGATCAAAATCTTCTTCTGGATCTTTATAGAAAAATCATCCATTTTTACTCAGTATTAAATCCCAGGTATCGAAGGGAATTAGCCTCCCATGAATTCAAATTTTATGAGAAATTTGTTTGATGTGATGCAAGCATATATATGGAGTTTTTTGATGATCACATGCAGTTTGAAAACAAAGAGAAGAAGAGGTCCATATGGCAAGTGGAGGGTAAAAATCAACCAATGAAATTTGATGTTAAGAAAGTCTAGTTTCAAGTTTGTGAAAAGTGTAGAAAAAAGAACCCTAGGTAATTTGTTAACAAACCTGGAAATTGTTTTAAGAGGAAATTTTGGACATATTTCTTGAGAATGTAATGAAAATGATTCTATGACTAATCCTGGAATGAAAAATGTTATGTGTTTTAAATGTGGAGAGATGGGTCATTATGAAATTTTCTGCCCAAAGAGAGATACGAATGATGAAAATATTTCATACTATAAATAAAAAGGTGTAGTGAGATCCTTTGCAACTACATCAGCAGAAATTTGGCCATACAATGGAGTTGTATCAAGTACGTTGTTTTTTACTCATATTTTTATAATGTTTTTTCCATATGCGGTATACACATTCCTTTATTTCTGAGGAATTTTCTCATAAATTAGAAACATCACCTCAGCAAAAGAGTCCAAAAAATATTGTTAAAACAACAGTGGGAAATATTATAGAAAATAGGAAATATAATAATAATAATAAGGTGATATGTGGAAGAAATTACCTGAAACCTTTTTTTCTTAGTAGAGTTTTATGCCATTATGGGGATAGACTGGATTTATATTAACCATGCTAGGATTTACTTAAGAGATAAAGAAGTTGTTTTTTCAGAAATAGTTTTAGTTTGTATACAAAAACCGACCTATACAATTGATAACATATGTGGAACCAGAGAAACATTTGAAAGATGAATATGATAGTTATATTTCTAAAATTATTCAAAATAGGAGAACTGATCATAGTAATGATGTGGTAGTGGTAAATGAATACCTTGATGTTTTTCCTAATGAGTTAATAGGTGTTATACCTAACCATGAATTCTAATTCAAAATTGTCTTAGTTTACAATGCTAAGACAATCTCAAAACCCCTATATTGAAGGGCTCAAATATACCTTATTGAATTGGAAAATCAGTTGAAGGAGTTACTTGATAATGTTTTCACTCATCCTAGCACATCACCATAGGGTGATCCTATTTTATTCGTTAAAAATTAAGATGGTTCCATGATACATTTAATTGATTATATACAATTGAATAACATCACTATTAAAGAAAGCATTATTTTCCTCCAATCGATGACTTTTTTTATCAGCTCTAGGGAGCTCAGTACTATTCAATGATTTAATTGAGATTGGGATACCATCAGCTAAAGGTGAAGAAGGATGAAATCACAAAAAATATTTTCATACTAGATATAGGCATTATGAACTTTTTGTTATGCTGTTTTGGTTAACTAATTCTCTTTATGCATTCATGGATCTTATGAATTAAATATTTCATGAGTTCTTGGATAATTTTGTGGTTGTGTTTATTGATGACATTATAGTATTTTCTACGCGTAAAGAGGATCATGAAAAATATATAAGGGATTTTTTTAAACCTTAAAAGAAAATAAATTATATGGAAAATTCAGAAAGTGTGATTTTTGGTTGCAACAGATTTATTTTCATGGGAACATTGTATATAAGGATGGAATAATAGCTGGTCCTGCCGAAACAAAAGTGGTTGATGAATGGCCAAGACCCATAAATGTTATAGAGTATCGTAGTTTTGTGGTATTTGCAGGTTATTTAAATTGGTTTGTTTAAAACTGTTCATGGTTATATTTCCTGCTAAATAATATAATTTGAAAAGTTGTCAGATTTATTCAGAAAGAATAATGTGATTTTTGTTTTCATGAAATGAAGACGAGATTGGGGAATTCTCCTATTTTAGCATTTCCTTCCCGAAAAGGTGAGTTTTCATCTATAATGATGCTTCATTAAATGGACGTGGTTATGTTCTGATGCAGAATAATTAGGTAATTACTTATGCTTCAAGACATTTATAACCTCACGAATTAAATTATCCCACTCATGATTTGAAATTGGTAGCTATGGTTTTCTGTATTGAAAATTTGGAGGCATCATATATATAGATCCAAATGTAAAATATATTTTGACCATAGAAGTCTATATTATATATTCACTAAGATAGACTTAAACATGAGGCAGAAAAGATGTATTTCACTAATAAAGGATTATGATTTCACGACCAATTAACATATGGGAGAAGAAAACAAAGTGGTGTATACAATGCATCAAAAACATCATGTATCATTAACCATGTTACGTTTTGAACATGATCCCTTGATTAATGATTTAACAAATTTTGGCATAGAAGTTATTGGTGAAGGAAATACCTTTGTTTTGTTTCAGGTATCAGTGCATTCTTCTTTATCAAACGGAATAAATCAAGCGTGAAAGGAAGACTCTGAGCTACAGAAAAAGGTAGAATTTTTTAAATTTGGTATGTTTCCAAAATTTAACCTTTATAAATATTGTGTTTTATGATTTGGTAAAAAGTTTGGTGGGACTTCTGATTGACTGTAAAGGAATTAATTGCTATGTGAGGCCCATAGTTCATCATTTTAAATTCATCTAGGTCGTATTAAGATATACATAGTCCTTCATGAGTATTACTGGTGGGATGGAATGAAAAGGGATATTGCAGAATTTACTATTAAATGTTTGAGATGTCAACAGATTAAATAAGAGTGGTAGTTATCTAAGGGGATGCTTACTCCTTTTCCAATGACAGAGTGGAAAGGGAAGAATATATCCATGGAATTCATTGTGGGACTACCAATGTTTTCTTGTGGTAACAATGGAAGATGGTTTATTATTGACCGACTGACTAAATCTGCACATTTTCACCCTATTTTAGATACAATTTCATTGGAACATATTTCTAGATTGTACCTCAATGAAATTTTCAGGTTACATGGACTTCCAACATCCATTGTTTTTTACCGAGATCCCATGATCACTTATTATTGTTGGAAGGGCCTTTAGAAGTCGTTGAGAACATAATTAAATTGCAGTACAACTTTTCATCCTCATTCAGATGGTTAGTCAGAACGAATGATTCAAAATATGGAGGATATGCTTTGAGCATGTTCAATGGACTACTAGGGAAGCTGGGAACAACGTCATTATTTAGTTGAGTTTTCCTATAATAATATTTTTCATTCTAGTATACAGATGGAACCGTTTGAGGTATTGTATGCGAAGCAGTGTAGAAATCTATATTTTTGGGATGATGTCTAGAAAAGGATGTTGATGGGACCAGATTTAATAGTGGGAGTGGTAGAAAAAGTGAAAATTATTCAGAAACACATGAGGATAGCTAAAAGATGGCATAAAAGTTATGTAGAAAAGATGAGTAAAGACTTTTATTTTTAGGCTGGTGAACATGTTTTTTATAAAATCTCACAATGGAATAGTGTTATGCGCTTTTGTATGAAAGGACTGCTAAATCCATAGTTCATTAAAACTTATAAAATTCTAGAGAAAGATGGACTAGTCTCTTATAGGTTAGCTTTACCCTTGATTTTATCTCATGTATATAATTCTTTTTCATGTTTTTATGTTAAGGAAGTATGTTCAAGATCCATCTTATGTATTGAGTCTTGAAGTAGTTCATATGGAGGACAACATTTTATACAAAGAGAAACTAGTTCAGATTTTTTATTGAAGGGAACAAGTATTGTGGAATAGGGTAATCCATGAGGTTATGGTTTTCTCAAGAAACAACAAGGTTTAAAAAGCAACCTGCTAATTTAAAGATTCTACGAGGGAAGGGTACCCTCACTTGTTTAAAAAGTAAACAAAATTGCGAGGTCGCAATTTTCAAAAGCTGGGGACAATGTAACACCTCAATGTTTTAAAAAATTAATTGAAATTCATGATTCATTTTTTAATTTATATTTTTATAACTAACCTTTAAACGTATTATTTTTTATTCTATGATTTGAATTTCAAAACACGTTCATCTAGAGTTTTGATCAATAAGTTATTTGGAGTTTGATAGAACTAAAATGTTTTTTTGAGGAATAGTAACATACACTTATGAATAGAAATATAAATAGTAATATGGAATATATGAATAGTAAATCATATTATTATTTTATTTTGTTAATAATGTAAGATATTGAGATGTAGATTAATTTTTCATGGTGTTAAAAAATGATTTACTGATTTAAAATTGTTATTTTTGAATAAATAATGATTTTATATAAAAATTAAATTAATAATATTTATAAATATATTTTAAAAAAATGGGGTATTTTTTTGAATTCTACACATCGAAAAATGGTTTTGGTGATATTTTGGTATTTTTATGAAATTTATGATTTTTTGATGAATAGTAAAATACAATAAATTACGATAAATGCTAAATACTTGTTTTAGTGCATCATAGGTGATTCAAGGCTGATATAAGCCCACTTGGATCAAACATACCTATAATTTTTACTATTTGGGGTAAAATTAATCAAGAATATTCATAATAATGAGAAAAAACATAATAATAATTATTTAATTAATATAAAATCCCTCCTCTCCTCCACTATAAATGCCATCCTCATTCCCCTCTTCCTCTCACACAACAAAATCCTTAATAATATTCTATGTTCATAAAAATTCTCTACCCAAGGCCCATCCCCATGTCTGAGACCCGATGGTCTCACCAAAAGGCTAAAACCAAAGGCCTTAAGGAGGATCTCAAGGAGAAGAGACCATGAGTAAGAATTCTCTTCGTTTTTCATGTGTTTTCTTTCGAATTCATTTATTTTATTATTCAATATTTCCCTTCACCTATTGAGGAAGTATTAAATCTCAAAAATATTATATATTCTTTATGTTATCATGTTCATGTAAAATATTCACACCTTTCTTCTCTCTTATCTCTCTCTTATTCTAAAAATAAAAACATTGTCCGTGATGTGCCGATTTACCAAAATCCAGGATTATGTGTTTCCAATTTTCATTATTTCCATCAAATATGATCATAATACTATTTTAATGGTTGAATAAGAATTTAAGGTGTGTATTTTAATGTATTTCATGTTCTGGAATTTAATTTTATTCAAGACATTAAATTATATAATGAAACATGTTTATTATTTTTGAGGAACCTCCAAAAATGATCTAAACAAACATCATTAATGTTGTATCTAATGATCCATAATCATATACGATAAAAAAATATTTATAGTATCATTATATATTCTATAAATATATTAATATTATTTCATTCTTCTTCTGTAATATCTTTTCCAAACAACAAGAAAATAAAATACAAACTCATCGTAGAAATCATGTACAGAACACATCAAAAACAATGGAAGGAAGAAAATACTAACAAATAATGGGTGAAATTATGTAATGAAATAATCATATAAGATATTATAAAGATGAATATGTTTATTTAAGATATTAATAACACTATTTTACCAATTATACAATAGTTTTAAATGATTTGGAAGATGAAAAACTTGAGTTAAGGTTACTCCTAACCCGATTTCTATTCTTTGGATTAACCTTGTAATTCATTATTTTTTTGGTATTAAAATTGATTGTGTAATGGTTTTTTATATTATATTTAATTATGTGTATTTATAGTTTATATAAATATTCCATCCTCTTTAATAAGTCTTACTTCAATTATATGATATTTTTAAGGGGGTTTCTTTTAAAAATCCTCTTCTACATTTCTATTTTACAAAATTTAAATGCAATATTTTATGAAATTATTCATGTTGTATGATTATGTTTTTATATTTGGTAATTTTTTATGATGATGGGTGCTACCTATATTTCCCTTGAATTCATTGGTTATGTGTAAGTTGTAGGTCTCCCATATGGTTACACCAAGTGCAACTACGGTGGTTACACAATAAGGTAGTAGTGAGGGTTACATTATAAGGTAGTCTGAAGGGTTAAAAATTATAAGGTAGCTGAGTGGGTTACAAGATTATGTAAGTAATTACCCATGATACCATTAAGGTTCAATATATTTTCTATATGTTTTGTCGAAATCTCATGGAAATATCATGTTTCACAAAGTATGTTTATATGGGTAACAAGTGTGTCTATATTTGAAAATGATTTCATACGTTAGAAGTATTCATGGGATAATGTTTTTATTTCTTCTTTATATATCCCTTACAATGATTTTTGTTCTCATTACATTTTTTTTAAATGAATTTTCATAGTTAATAATTATTTATAAGACAAAGAAGGAAGAAAAGTGAAATTTTATGATTTTTTTTCAAAGAAAACATGTTTTATTTGAAAAGTTTTATATTTGGGATGAAATGAATACTTTTTTTGTGGTATCTTCTCTAAATGAATGTGGAACATTATGTATGTATTATATCCCAATTCTATAAAACAATAAACTTGAATATATCCTCCATATGAAAGGTAGTGAGTTCTTGACTTAAATTCATGATTATGTAATGTAATAAGGTCAAGTCTATATAATCCCCCTCACTATGGTAACTTAAATATTCTCCTTTCTTGATATAATATCCAACTAGGGCTTATGTCACTGCAAAATAGTAATTCACAACATGTTGAAAACCACAAAAAGGTAGGCACCATGGCTGGGTTCCTTTCACATGACACGAGATATATTCTTATGTAAGTATTAAATATTGAAAGTATTAGGATCACTCTTCTAATGTCATCATACCTATAAACCATGGGATTATGTGGCATGGAGTTACACTAGACACTGACTAATTCAAACAATAGGTGTAATTTTGATGGATTAATGGTGGAAATTAGAGTAAAATTCAACTCATTAACAACATGATAGTATTTAAAATTCTTAATAACTCCACATGAGAGCTTGATGAATTATTTTATGTGGCCATATAAATAGATTATTGATATTTTCTATGAAACATATCACATTAATCATAATATAAATCACATCTATCATAAAAAACCACTCCATTTTATAGAGAACACCTCCCTCTCAACAAATTTTCACATTGAAATCATCTCAATCCATTAGAAACTACTACTTTTGGGTCATTCAAAACATCCCTAGGGATTCAAGAATATAAATTCATGTAATTTGAAATAGATCAATAATCATAACCATTATTTTTCTCATTTTAAGTCAGATCAATGTCTTTTAATCATGGATATGATTTTTATTTTCCCTTCCATTTTTTCATTACCTTTCATGTTCATTCTATTTTAATGTGGAATATCTATCACTTTCAATAATATATTATAATAAAATATTAAAATTTGTGATTTTTATAAGAACATCATGATGAAACCAATAATAGAAAATTTAAATCATGAATGATGTTAGTTAAATTTAAGGAATTAATCTGATACTACTATTCATTAGAATTCAGGATTATTAATTTGAGGTGATTTATTTGAATGATATGCTACTTGGACGAATAAAATATAAAATTTCACGGTCGAATAATAATATTAGGAAAAAACTCATTTTTTGAATTGAATCATCAAATTGAATTTTAATTTGTGATATATTTACATTTTTTTATATAAAATGAAAAGTTATACATAAAATTCAATTTCTCAGTATCTTTTCATGATAGTTTCTCAATCTTTCATTTTCATTATTAATATATTTCAGTTCTATTGTAGTTTTGGACTAAACACATTTGTCAAATTTAATCTTTATTTTGAATCACTACATATTAGTTTCTCAATATTTCATTTACATTCTTTATAAATTTCATATATATTTCATATTTTTCCTTGAAAGCATAATTTTCTATTTTATAGAATATGATGAAACTAAAAAATTGTATTAATGATATAATTAATAAAAAAAATTTTGGGAAATTAATCTAAACCCCCCCCCCATAATTTTCACTATATAATATATAGAATGGCTAATTTATTCAGTCAAAATTCTAATGAAGTATAAAAATCAATTTAGGATTACATGTTTGTTGCATTGAACAGATCAATCAATGTTGAACTCTTTTTGTGTGACTCATGGTTAGTTGAACTCTGATCTTCCACTTAATAACTCCTATTCACAAGTTTCTCCCCATTATTTCCCTCACATTGGGGTTCCTATAAAATTCACCCAATAATGGAAATTTATACATTAGACAATAGAGTATATTACACAGACCATAAATTTATTACTTCACAAAAATGTAAATTTTGAAAATAATCTTGAAAATTACTTATTTAGTTGGTGGGTATCTATAATTTGATTTCATTATAGTGGTTGTACCAATTGATTAAATTACAAGGTAATCTATATGATCTGAAAAACTCAACATGAATTACACAAAAAACAACTTTTTAGTTCTCAAAAATTTATTCCATAACAGAAATAAATGATTGATTGATCAAGATAGAGTTTTAATAGAGAATATTAAAACTGAATATATATTGTGAAATATTAAAAAAATTTCATATGAATTGAATAGGTTTAGTTAATAATAAATTTTTTAGTATTTCAACATAATAGTTTCTCACCCTTTCATTTTCATTATTAGGATATTTCATTTTTATTGTAGTTTTAGACTCAACTCATTTGTCAAAATGAATCATCCTTTGTGAAGTACATACATATATTAATATGAAATTAAACAGCATAAACAATCACATTTATAGCACATGATTCAAATAGAAAATCATAATAATGATATAATTAATAAACAACTTTGAGGTAATTTAAATGAAAAACCACACTAATTTTAAATAAATAATATATAGAAATGATAATTTATTTAGTCAATATTAAACTTAAGTAAACATAATATTAGGATTACATGTATGTAGAATTGAATATATCCATAAATGTTGCCTTCTTTTGGTAGGACTCAATGTCTTTTTCCCTTTAATCTACGACTTGTCAACTCCTCCTGGCATATTCATCTCCTTGATTTATCTCACTTATTGCTACCTAAACAATTCATCCAACAAATGAAATTTATACATCACATAAAAATTGTGTGTTTTGAAGACCTCAAATTTATTTCTTCATGAAAATTTCATTCCCAAAATGAATATTGAAAATTACTTATTAAGATGGTTGGTATCCGGAATTTTATTTCTTTGTGGTGTCTATAGCAATTGGTAAATGACTAATGTAATTCATATAATAATAAAAAACTCATCCTAAATTACACATCAAACCAATTATTAGATTTCAAAAATTTACTTCATTTCATACAACTCCAACTAAATAAAATAACTTATTGATCAAGATTGAGTAATTACATTTAAAGATTATGTGACACTTGAGCCAAAACATTAATACTCAGATGGATTTGAGTTGGGTATCATGCACTATTTTTTGTTTGGAGTCAGAAATCAAGTATTGTACTATATTAACTCATGCATACTTGAATACAACCCAAGTTTCTAAATAAAAAAATTATTATTCTTATCTCTCTCAATAAAAACATATTGATAGATTTTAAAATTTATAAAAATAATAATTTCATAATAAATGGTCCACATATTTAATTTTATAGAATTTTTAATTGTTAAGAAGCTCAACATTGTATGGGATCTGGAAGAAAACTCTATAATTGGTTTAGACCTTTAGATTTACTAAATATTTTATCGACGTATAACCCTCAATGAATCAAAAGGGGAACAAATAAGTTATCCTCTTAAACAAATGAACATGCACTAGCACAAGGGGAATGAGTGAAAGGATTATACTACTTGTATTTGAAGGATGTGATTTATGACACTTATAAATAGTGTTCCAAAAATTTGTTCCTTATAAAAAATATCCATGTAAGAGTGTGATTAGATTTATTATATAATGTTTTTTAAAGAACATATCATTATTATTAATTTTTATAAAAAAATTCAAATAAAAATTTTCAAACAGACACAGATTAAAAAAGGAATTATATTTAAATAAATAATGGAGAAGGTGGAACTCAACCAGAAAAAAATGATTTCCAGCAATATTAGCTTTATTTTCTAATAGAAGGATCACTAAGAAACTAATCGTGGAGAGTTGATTTCCTGTCCTTCTAATTAAGGCTGTTTGATAAATAATCTATAACAGGAACCACTATAGTTCCCACCAAACTTGTTTCTGAAAAAATACAAGTTAATCATTAATAGTTGAATTTGGAGATACTTCATCTATACAAGTCACAAATATAACAATTAGTAGAAAATACATCAACTGACCTGGAAATATTTGGGTAGTTAATTTTATTTTAAATCAACCTTCATGTACTTCCTATTCAGATCAACGACACTCCAAAACTATATAACATAAAATATAAAAAAATTGAAATCCTTTAACAGAATTTGAAAAAATATTCTCTAAATAAAATTAAAAAATTACAGCAATGATCAATAAAAAGTAAATGAAAAAAAATTCCATGCCTTCTCTACACATATAATTTTTGATCAACTAAAGGGAAAGAGTAAACATATCACCCATTTGGAATTACCAAACCGGGAATGATTAATGTAAAAAATACTAACAAAAAAAATCTAATGAGTGAGTATTAAACCCATGGACTATCCTAAATAAACAAATTACAATTTTTCAATTGATGAAAAAAATACTACAGATAAAAAAATTAGTACCTTCTATAAAATTAACACACAAGAAAAAAAATTGTATATAATTTCACACTAAGAATAGAAAAATGGATGCCATGAAGCATTCAATCAGGTCAAACACATATAAATTTGATAAAAAAATTATAATTGGTGATTGAAACATTTTACATTTAGTAACTGTATATTTTTTCAACTAATGATTAATGTTAGGGTTAGGCATACCAAACCTGTTAAGATTTGTATTTTATTAACAATAATGAGTAAGGGATGAGAAATTTAAATTGTATAACTAGTACAGTGCAAGTGAACAGATAAAAATATTTTAGGATATTCAATCCCCAAATATAAAAATTCTTCCCAGTTGTATCATTGACTCTCTTTCTAAGTAGTTTATTTAAATTACTGGGGTCATTGGGATGAATAATAAACCCATCAATTTGCTCTACTTTTCTCCACAGTGAACTACTTGCTTTATTTTAAAACTTATTAAAATAATTGATATCACTTAGTGATTATGAAAAACATGGGCCATTTAGAACCCATGAAAGACCAACCACATGCTTACATGCATCCATTTTTTAGTTCAACAACTAGATCCTGAATGTAGCTTCCACTATTCTTATCATACCTAGGGAGGTGAAAATTTCAAATTAACAAAGAATCCAAAATATGTGTATGAAATGAAAAAATACAAACAAAAAATTCATTGAATGGGAGGATGAAATGGACCATCCCATAAAATATTGTTTACAAAGGCCAAACATAGAATAACATCTCTTTTTTATTTTAAAATACATATTAATAAAATTATAAAATTGAAATATAAATATTTATATGACCGTTACATAAAAAAAAGTAATTTTTTATAGTATAATAGATTTTATAATGATATTTTACAAAAAATAAAATAATAAATATTTATTAAAACTAAATAAAAATTATTAATGTTTAGAAATTAATTATCAATATTCTTATATTATTAAAATTTTAATATTTTTTATCCATTAGAATTTTGAAAAATTAGGTAGAGATAATTTCAGACATTAGAAATTCATTTACAATTTTTCATTAAAAACACATAAACTACTATGAAAACAACATGAAATTAAAAAATATGAATGAAATGAATTTATGCAGCGCAACATATACCATGTAAATAAAAAATAAGTTAATGAAAATTTAATCATATAGTTAATCTATTTAAACCAAAAATTTTGAAAACAAATAAATATAAACTATTTCTAATGGAAAATCAAAAATATCATAAGGAAAAGGAAAATCAACTATCTACAATTCAAATAATTCCTAAGATATTATAATTAATAAGTTAATATTGATAAAAAACCCAAAAAATATATTATGAATAATAACTTTAGTTATAAGAAATTAAAAAAAGCACTTCCTTACCATAGAAACTAGGAAGGAATACATAGCGGCCAGTAGGGGATGTGTGAAGAGAAACGCCATTGACCAGTGACACTTAGTATTAGGATAGTAATTTTTTAATATTTTTGTCTTGGTATTCTAAAAATGATAAAAGTGGCACAAGAAAATACAAATACATGTTATTAGAGAAAGGTTTTCGCTGTAGAACTACAATGCTTTTTCAAATTTTTACATGATGAAATGAAGATGACTAAAGTGAAGAAGATGATACAATTTCAAGAAGATCCTTTAATAATAAGAGATTTAATTCCCTATACCATCCTATGAAAAATTATATATACTTCTCTAACTAAAAATTGTTTATCTATTTTTTATTTGTGATAAAGATTAAAAGTGAAGAATATGTTAGAAAAATTATTGATGTTGAAAATAAAAAACATTTTACTACCAAGGTGATTGATGAAAAGTTAACCAATTCTGAAATAAATTACTTGTAAAAATAATAAATTCAAATGGAGTTTATTTTAAAGATATATCTTAAAGATTGTCTTCTGAAAATCATAAGAAATAAAAGGGAGATCATGAAGTTGAAAAATAAAAAACATTTTGTAAAAAATCAATTAAATTTTCTTGATGAAAAATTTAAATTGATAATAGTTATTGATAATATAAATATATTCTTTAATGAAAATAAGTACCTAAACTTTAATATTGGAGAAACATTGACGGTCAAGGTGGAAGAGCTAGAACATATTCAATTAAAACTTTTTAATGTTGTGTAAGTTGGTATAAACATCCAAAAATGAATTACAAATGATGGTTAATGTTTTGATAAATGTTAATCTAATAAGTATTAACAAAATTTATCTTCAATTATTTATTAGAATAATGAAAAATCTCAAAAGTAAAAATGTGGTATGAAAATCATAAATGCAGCTTAAATAAGAAGAGTTAGAAAACCTAATGTTTTTAAGCTAACATATTATGGACCAAATATTGATAATACATTAAATTATATTGATTATGAGAGTAAAAATATTCTCAAAAAAAATATTATTTTGTAACGTAATCTTATTTGTTTAATGAAATACCAAATTATAATGTAAGGAAGGTGATAAAAATCTTAAACACAACTCCGAACAACATGCACGTTATAAAGAGATACATGATTTCTATGTTTAATTTTGTAATTTTTAAGGATTTGGGAATAAATTATATATGTGTTGGTTTAATCATAATAACTATTCAAAATCGAGGAGATTCTAGAGGGAATTATTGAGGATTAGTCAACCCATTCAAAGAAGGTATCCTAAAAAAGTCAATTTGAGGTTGAAAATATATTCAAACCATTAGAAACTATATGGGAAGGATGTGAGAAATTTATATATCTTGTAAAATTATGTATTTTAATGATATCTAAAAAACTCCATTTTTATAAAAAATCTACAAATCCATTTGAGAAAAAAGAAAAATGAAAAAATGCTCTTTATCAATATTACCTCAAATCTAAAAAAGCATATAAGCCATAGATTTAGGAGAGATAGTGTTTTTCACATATAGAAATAGATTTAATTTTGTTGAATCATGTGGATGATTTTTAAGAATACACATTTGAAAATAATTATTCTCTTAGAATTAAAGGCAATGGATCTATTATCAATGGGGATTAAAATTTAAAATCAAAATGATCTATGTTTTTTGAAGGGTTAAAACCGAATTTGTTAACTATTTCCAAAATTTATTATGAAGGTAGGAAAAAAATTTATAAACTAATTTTTTTGTTTTTAGAATTTATTATGGTAATGTTTTTACAAGTTCCCAATGAACAAAAGAGAACTTGTTTCATGTCAGTGATTCAAAAGTTTCATTATATCTAAGCATTGTGGATGAAAATTATCTATGAAAATTGGGCTATGAGATATGTGTTAGAGGAATATGAGAAAGACAATAAATTCATGGTAAATTGATGATTTTATTAATTTTGAAAGAAGAATATAATTTTATTTATCATTTTTTCAATAAGGGGTGATTATAAAGATTGTTCATAAGAAAATTTATATACATTGAAATTTTACATGGAGCCAAACATTTTGATATTTTTGAGAGCATAAGTAAAAAATAAACACATAGAGATAAATACATTGATTATTTCATTGATAATTTTACTCACATTATATATATTATGTTTCTAAAATAGAAATCTGATTCTCTCAATATGTATATTATTTTTATGATAAGTGTAAACAAATTATACGGGTATTATTTGAATTATATTCAAATTGAAAATGGTGGGGAATATAAAAGTTGAAGGTTTAGATATTTTCATAATAAACAGGGCATTATTCATGAGTTTAGATCACCTTAAACACCACATAAAAACAGTTCTTCTAAAATATGAAATAAAATATTGTGTAATATAGCACGAATAATGTTGATCAAACATGACCCTTAGAATTATTTCTAGAGACAAGCCACTAGAGTAGGTCTTTATAATTAGAATATTTATTTTTATAGATTGAAATCTGATATGAATTATTATGATATGTATCACAAAGTTCCCCATGTTTTAAAAATATAAGGGTGTTCATTAGTCCTTGTATTTTAAAAATAAAGGGAAAAAATATATAGAAGTCTGATCTGAGAGGTGCCAATGAAATATTTATTGGATATAGTCTATATAGCATGAGATATAGGTATTATATAAAATAAATTGAAAGGATCTAATATTCTATAGATTTGAATGTTATTAAATGATTGGATAATAATGTTTATCTAGTATTTATAGATATGGAAGAGAGGTAAGATGGTATAGTTGTAGTTAAAAAGTGTTAAAATATTCATAATGATAGTTAAAATGATGAATCTTCTCAAGATGAAGATAGTGATTCAGCTATCTCAATTGATGAGGAATAATTACATTCATCTAATCCTTGGAGGAGTAAACATGTGTATGTTCATAAAATCATTGGAGATAAAAAACGTTTTAAATCATATGAATATTAAAGTTAGTTTCACATTTTCCCTTAGATTAATAAGTTGATCTCAAAGATGTTGATATAACTATGACACATCCAGTGTGGATTGATTTCATGAATAAATAATTATATGATATTGAAATGACTGATTCTTGAGAAGATATACCAAAACCATATATTTATATGGTGATTGGTAATAAATGGGTGTTCCAAAACAAGTTGAATAAAAATTATGAAGTTATAAGAAAAAAAGAATGATTGGTTTGTAAAAGTTACTCATAAATTAAAGGCATTGAATTTGATTAGGCATTTGATCCAGTTTCAATATTTGAAATGATCAGAACCTTTCATTCAATTCCTGCACTACAATGATCTCAAAATTTTATTAATAGGTGTCAAGTAAATTTTTCATAATCACAAGCTCAATTAAGATGTTTATGTTACGAAACCATGTGACTTAGTGATTGAGAAAAATTACTGTTTTGTGTGAATCTTTTAAAAGACTTCGTATCCGATGAAGAATGATCTTAGAGAATGATATTATAAATTGGGTACCTTCATAAAGAATTTTACCTTCATGAAAGGAAGATTTAACAAAAACCTATATATAAAATAAAATCAAGAGGTTTCCATCATTATGATTATTTATGATAATGATATCACAATAATCGGGAACGTTTAGAGAACTTGTGAAAAGGATTTTTAGGAGATGAAAAATATATTGGATATGTTCATATTGGGAGAAATTAAATAATTTATGGGATTATTGTCTAAATAAATAAGGAATATGTTTCCCTATCTTAAGGAATGATTGTTATGGAACTTTTAAGGAAGTTTGGAATAAAAGACTCAAAACAAGTTTCCACACCAATTTTACTGGGAATAAAATTTTCAATAGATGGGGAATAAAATGATACTGATCATAAATAGATTATAAACATGGTTGGATGTTTATTATATCTAATGACCTCAAAGCCAAATATAGTGTATTCTATTAAAATTTGCATCAAATACCATTGTGTACATGAAGAATCTCACCACATTGATGGAAAATTAATTCTTAGATATATCAAAGAAAAAAATACTTTGATTTCAAATATGGGAGAACATGAAAGATTTATTTTTTTGGTTATATAGATATAGATTTTGTATGAAGTATAGTTGATAGAAAATTCACATTTGTTGGAGTTTTTTTCATGGGAGAAAGATGTGTTAGTTATTATATAAAGAATCAAAATTCAGAAAATATTATTATTGTGGACACTGAGTATGTTTCTTCGACACAAGCTATAATAAAACATATATGGATTGAGACACATTTGGAATATTTTTTTGTGGAAATGATGTTTTCCCTTATTTTGGTTGTGATAATAAATTTTCTATAAATATCACAAAAAATATAGTGTGAAATTATAATTCCAACTATAATGAAATAAAATATCACATCATAAAATAGTATGCAGAAAAGAATGAACTAAAGTTGGATTTTATTCTTATAATAGATAATGTTGTTGTAATTTTTATGAAACCATTTCTAAATCAAACATATTATAATATGAGGTTGATAATGGGTTGTAAACCACCCTCACTACAAGGATAAGGTATGTGAATCCACCCCCTCCATCTTGTATTTTAATAGTGTTATCAAGTGAGATAAAAAGTATTAAAATGGTTAATGCATGATGAAATCCCAAAGTGCAATAAGATGTGAAGGTCTAAAATTTAAAGAAATGGTTTCATAAATCAATAATTGAGGATAACATAGTATTATTTTTCAATGTTTCTTGATTCCAACATTATGCTCGATTATGTAGGATTATAATTTTTAGATAATTGATCCATTATATGAGTTATAATATTTTAGTGATTTATGTTCCTTGGATGGCAACCAAATCCAATGGGTACATCGATGGGGCATATATTATGATGATCTATTGAAAAAGATGATGGTTTTTATAAATATGATGGATGTTTAGTGGTTTTATTGATGAGTTTTATTATTGGTCAAAATTAAATCATTATTATTAGTTAAGATATCCAATAATTAAAAAATATACAATTTTTATTAGACTAACTATTTCAGATGATTTTTTATTGGCATAAGATAAGTGTTGATGGCTTATTTTTTTCTCACAAAATCACCTGAAAATGTTTTTGGTGAAATTTCGTCTAGTTTTTCATTTAGATTCTGAATTTTTTCAACATCATGAGTTTTAATAGATATCATGTTCCAACATTAATTAGAAAAGGCAGTAAATTCATTTGTATATACACAGTTCATACTATGAGGTTCCATAGGGTTCGTTGGAGAGACAAAATCTGAAAGAGGTTGGGCTAATGAAATTTTGTATTCAAAGTGTGTTATGTTTTTAAAATACATAAATGTTTATAGTTTTTGAATGGAATATGTTAGATAATTTAATAAAATTAATTCCAATCAGATAAATTATAGTAGAAATTTTTTTGTATAATTATTCTAGGATGAAATTTTACAAATTTATGATGATGGAGTTGGATAGGGATGATCAGATAAATGTTTTTATATAATGATCCTTAGAAAATGGATGAAATATGAAGGAACTAAAAAAATTGTTCTAGTGAAATTCGTTGAATTCATTAATAGTATGGGAAAGTCTATTTAGAAAGCCCTACAATGATTATAATGGAATAATTAGTTGAGTATTCTATGGATGGAATATTTATTACAATTTGTTATCAAAGAAACATTTAGTGGTATAATGTTTTACATGTTCAAATTTTCTTAATGAATTTTTTATAAATATTTCAAATGTTATAGTGTTATGCTGGCCATTTAAATTCCCAACTAAATTTGAAGGATGATATTTGATTCTCACTAAATTTGGAGGATGTTTTTTTGATGATATTAGACTCTAATATTATTTATATGCTTCAAAAATTTTCTTGAAGCATTGAGAATTATATGAGAAAAATTTATTGACCGGGTTATTTGAATTCAATGTATCCATTAAATAGGAATGTAAAATTAATTTACAACCTTTTCTCTATCTATTGAATCCTTAAATAGGGTGAAAGTATAGTACAAAGACAAGTTTACAATTCACATATAAAAAAGTTGAAGAAATGTATAAACATCTTTAGATAGATACATGTGTTGATCTTTGGAATCCAAGTTTTATGTAGAAAGTTTCCAATTGATGAACATTTAAGTTGAGGAATAATAATTCATTAATGACATAAATTTTTTGATCAGCGACAATGAAAAAATGTTATTTGATACAATTTTATATCAAGTGTAATCATGTGAACATAACATAAGGAAGTTGTTTCAATTATCAAAAGGATCCAGATGGAGATTTTTAGATATATGAATTAGATAAACAGTTAATGGGTATTGTTTTATATAGAAGTCCAAGGTGGGAGTTATTTCCTAATTTTGAGTAAGAAAGTGAAAAATATTTTTTTCATATAGATAAAATGTGAAGAAGTATATTTAGAACAATGAAATCATATTTAACATATTGGTGCTGGTTTCTAAAGTAGTTATGAAATCAATATTAAATCATTTATACGTGTGAAGTGAACATGAACTTCTGTATTTATCATAATGAAATGATTGTGTAAGAATACACACTAATCATTATAACCACACAAAATGTATTTTTTTCTAGTTTATTTGTTGTTATTGTATTATTTCTAAAGCATTCCATGGATTGGCTACTCTTACCGAGTAGTGAAACAAGTAAATTATTACGTTCTTGTAAAATGTGTGTTTATTATTCTTTTCAATAATGTTATGACACTTTAAAACTAGGTAAACATTTCTTCCAAAAATGAAATAATAAACATAAAAAATCAACAATTTTACCTCTGCACCACTCAGTGATCACACAAATCTTGTTGCATTCTCTCAGTATCTAACAATTCAACTTATTTATACAATTAACTCTTACACCATCACCAAAAAAAATTTGAAAATCATTATACCCAATAAAATAAATATAGCCATTATAATGAAATGGAACCTTCAATCTCCCCCCTTCAATTTTTTCAATACCATCAACTACCTCACATAACTTAATTTCAATATAACTTCAACAACTCTCATTTCCACTACCCCTAATTATTAATAAATACAATTCTTCAAGAGTAAGGAGTAATATATTATTCATATCATTATTTTCTAAAATCTCATCTTCTCCTGTTTTTTCTAATGTGATCCACTTGAGAGAAGGGAAACATTAAAATTATATAAGTAATGAGCCATCAATTAGTCAACTACGTGTCTACATGGCCAAGCTAAGTATAGAAAACATGATTTTTTAATCATTACATTAACATTATCCCTAAAACCATCCAATATGTGATACTGACTCACATTTCTTTTATTAGGGTCATTTAATAATATTTTCATGATAAATTTATCACCCACACTAAACGCAAAAAACACACTAAGATCATCAAATATTATGGAATATTACTCTCTCTTTAAAATTCTTCAAACTTAACATGAACTACCCCAATTAATCATATTTATTTTAGTTAAAATGAGGCTTGGAAAGTATAATTATCACACCATAGAAATATATTTTTAGAACATTACATATTTATTTATTTTCACATGAAATGATATATTTCTCATAGCCTACATATCACAACTCCCCCTCATGAGATGCACTAAATGATACTTCACTATAAATGGTCTCCTTAAAAGTGAACTAAAATAATCCTTTGATAAAATATGATATATTAAAAGAATACAACATTATACCAGTTATGTCATTTCATTATGGATGGATCACCATAATATAAGATTCTTACAACATCCCAATTCTCCCCCTTAATGCATCACCTTGAATTCAGAACATAAAAAAACATTAGTAGACAAATACATGTGAGTAAGGAGGATTTTCCTATGCTTATTAATGCGATAAAAATGGTTGAGATTTTCCTATCAACCTAGAAATGTATTTCTTATAAAATCAAATGGTGTGATGACTTAGCGTGTCAACTCCTCATATTTTCTAACCATCATCTCTTGATTTTTTCATTCCACTTATCTAGATTAATATTTTTCACATTAGTAAGAAATTCACATGAGAAAATTTATTCATGGTCTACCAGCTGAGAAATTTTTAACTATATTGTTTATATGGTTAATCATTCCATTGAAACATACTCAAATTGTTTTTTGAGTCAGGAATCCTTCTGCATTGCAGCATTCATGACACATCAATTCATTGGCGCTTTATCTTTATCAATATATCATTCTAACATGGTAGACATGACATGCATTTATTATAAGTGTGAACAGTCTATTTTCACCTTCCACATTGTTTCTCAAGACTCCTTGGATCATTCGTGTCTCATAACCTCTCATTAAATTTATATTATCCAACATAAATTCCTTTCACCAAACCAATCCTGTCTTTTCTATCATTGGTTGATTCATTCTTTTCTATTGAATTCCTTCCTTCTACTATGATATACATGACCTTCTTACAAGGGTCTATGTTGTTCCCTATTATTCCATAGTAGAAAAAAATCATCTTTAGCATGACTTCCATCACAACATTCAACATGTGGGTAGTTTTCTTAAAATTATTTACATTATTGTACCATAAGGATGAATCATGTCTTATTCGTTGTTTGTTTTTTCAGATTTTGTGTCCTTATTATCCATAAAACATATGAATCATTTTTGGTAGATTCATACTAGTACCCCTCAACACAATGACCACCTTCATTTCAGTTATAAGAGAGTGATTTTTTTCTATGAGCATTACCTCTACTCATCATTACTACCCCTAAACATAGGAATTGTATAATCTATATAATTTGATGGTTTGTTGCACAAATCAATTTCCAAAAATAATTGTTCATAACACGAAAAAGTGTCCATAAAACATAATTTTATCTTTTATACACCAATATGACCAGCTCAAGACCTTTTCTATTTTAAAATAGAAACGCCAATAATTTGGGCTATTTTTGGGGAGATGATATTCTTGTATATTTCTAAAAATACTAATTATGTAATGGTGAATCTATTTTTATTTTTTCACTCATTTTCCCAAAAAAAGATTTCTAACATGTATCAAAAGATAAAACAACATATTTAAAAATATTAATTTATAGAAAAGGGTTACCTTTTGTTGTGAATGTGTAATGGATAAGGAATTATAATATCTCAAGCCCTAATGACCATTAATATGATTTTTATGGAATTACCTTATTATAAGTGTTTTCCACTTCATATATCTTATTAGATTTATTTGAAGATTCAATTTAGTTGATTTCAATATTTCTAAAATTGATCTCTACCCCAGGAAATGTTAGAATTAGAATGTTCTTTTGATCTTTAGCGGATTTCACCCAATCTTCATATTCATTTCTTATTATATCTATCTAATTATTATGTAACTTATTCACCAAATGTAGTGATTTTTAGGCTCATTTGTCTAATTTTTATGTAATTTAAACAGATTATATCTGACATTAATATAATATTTTCATATTTGTTTCCTTTCCTAAAACATTTTTTCATGTATATTTCTCAACCTTTAAATCTCAAAAATTGTCCTTTTAAATTTTTCTTTAGTAACGAATGAATTTTCTTCACAATAAAATAATGATTGTTCCTAGGATTCAATAAGTTTAGTGATAATTTTTCCCTGTTGAAACATTTTAGCCAATTCCATTCCCATCCCATCATCTTCCAATTCCATCTATGTTCTCTCATCAAGTATTCACTTAATAGATCCAAAAAAATAAATGAAAAAGTAAATTTGAATCTTATTTAAATAATTATTATCTTTGTAGTATTGGTCTTAAACTATATTAGTAAACTTATTTTCCTTCATACTCTTCATAACATGAAATAAATTCTTTTATAGTATTATTATCAATAGTTTTAATAGATGAAAAAACACTTTTATTACATTTAATTATGTTGTTCCGAATAGATGTATAAAAAATAAATTCGAAGGGGGTTGATTGATTTATTCAGACAATACTGGTTGATATAATATTCACTTTTAAAGTGTATATAAAATATTTTTCTATTATTAAGAGAGTATTATAGAATAAATAATAAAATAAATAAATATTAGGACATAAAAGTTTTTTATAGAGGGTCGAGGACACAATAACATACCATAGTACACTCCACCAGCACCCAATACATTCTTGGTGATTTTTATTCCAATAACTTTTTATGTATCAAATAGATGAGTGAAATCTATTGAAACATGTATGAAAAGACATTTTTGGCCCTGATATCATTTCATTGAGGACCTGGATTACTACGTACAAGTAATTTACACTTTTATTTCTAAGTATAAATAGGTGTCACTTCACCCAATTTATAGTTAAGTACATGTGGATAACACGTCTTTCACAACTATGTTCATGTAGCTACCAAATAGGTATAAATAAAGAAGATGTAGATTTTTAACAATTCCAGTGCATAATATCCTCTAGACTCTAGGAACTGGTAGTAAATGGATCTTCCATTAAGGAACAAATATTTTTTGTGCCAACAATGAACTGATACTTGATTAAGTATGAACATTATTGAGCACATAAATAGTAGAAATATATTCATAAATGTATCGTTGAATTATTATTTATCCTTCTTTCTTCTTTACATCCATTCCTCCAGTCAACTAATTATTCAAACATAGTAATATGATTGATGAGATTTAATATTTCCAAAAAAAATTATTAATATTTTTTTAGAATTTCTCCCCCCAATTAATTTAAACATTGGTAAAGTAATTTTTTATGATACTTATAGAAATGTTGAATTATTTTGATAAATTTGTTTAAACATTTTTTTATATGATTTAATAAATTTTCGATTTTAGTTAAAAGACATAAATTGACCTAGATTTTAGTATTTAATCATTTAAAGGATTTTGAACTTGAATATTATTATTATTACTGATTTTGAACTTAATATGGATAATCCATACATTGAGGATTGTGATTTTTCAGGTTGTAATAGGTTTTGAATTAACCTTATTTGTGGTAATGGAGATGTTTAAAAGAAAATGTTGCATAAGATTTATTTACATGATGATAGAGAGTCTCTTAAAGGTCATACATGTGTGATGTTGTTAATATTTTCATGTCTTATTATATAATACCTTTACTTATTTTATATAAAATGTGCATAATTTGTGTGAAATATTAATGTTTTAATATTAAGTATAATTTTTGATCATTTTTAGAAGTAGTCCAATTGAGTCTGTTTACTGTTTTAAAAATAAATATCACTATACTGATACAAATTGTGTGGTTTTTGTTTTTTAGTATTCTCCTTTAAATTTAAAACATTTCATTAGAAGGTACCATGATCCAATTATTCCATTTCAAGGGCCATATGTTCCTCACAAACAAGACCCAAGAATCTGTGAAGAAACTAGATTATTCATGAAGATTTATTTACTAGGCTAAATACAGAAGTCCAAATTCAATTATTCTCCACACTTTTTCGGGGGACAATTTACAGAGTCCAGGATAAAACATTCAAGGCCCAAATCTATGAACAATGGGCCCAAATGAAGATTTGAAGTCCAGACCACCATTATGGCCGAGAAATACAATCAGTATAGTATTCATGACATATCTCATTATGTAAAAATCCAATCGAGCTGAGATTTTGCTGTGTGAAATAGGAGATATAGGTGTCCGACTTTTTTGAAGAAATCATTCGGCTTTAAAGGCATATTCCTAATAAAAACCCCTTTCAGATGTTGGCCTTCAAAAAGACTGGATTGAAATGGATAGTTTAACATTGTTTAATCAACCAGCCATAACTTTTTATCCTTAAGTCCAAATGATTCAAAATTTTGAGAGTAGTTGAAAACTGTATTATCTACAACTTTTAATAAGGAGATTTAACTAGATTCAGCTTTCTGATTAGCAAACATGGCGATGAAATTGGAGGGACAAATTGGAATTAAAATAGTCCACTCCTTGGGCCATAAATACTTTCCCCTTCTCTCCTTGAGAAGGGTTGGCATTTCAGAAAAGAGGAGATCATATTGGAACAACCAAATCTTTACCAAAGGCTTTTTAGGACCTTCCATACTCATGTTTTTACTTGAGAGACCTTTCCTCCTCTCTCTATTTTCACTTACTTTCGTGTTCTTCATTTTTGTAATCTTGTAAGTCTATTTCTTTGTAATTCTATTTGAATGTAAGTTACTTTTTAAATTTATCTTATTCTCATCCACCTTATGTCACTTAATATTTATGTTCTTAAAATATTTTAAATTCAGTTGAATCACCATCCCTTCTTTTTCTTCCTCATTCAATCAAAAATCCATTTTTAATTTTCTTCATCGTTTGTGTGTGTGTTTGGCGCACTACTTTTATCTTGTCCCTTTCTTTTTCTTCTTTTTATAATTCATCACCATAAACATATATCACCATATTAATAACCATCTTAATTGCTGAGTAAATCTCTCATTGTGGTGAGTTTTAATTTTGGTATGTTAAGTGATTGAGATATTTTTCTCAATGAGTATTCATTGAATTAACAATGTCTATATTGGACTTAATATGTTAGGGATTAATGAAATATTTTATTTAACATCTGGTTGCCATGGATTATTGACACCATAAATACACTACCAAAAACAATTACTGATTGAGATTAGAATCCTAGTTATGTTAAGGCTTGGATTAAAGATTTAACACTTAGGAATTCTAATCAACATCAACTTGTAAAGTGGGTGTTAATTTAATTGCAATATAAAGAAAAGCTCAAGGATATCACATGCTTAACTCCCTAATAATGAACTCACCCCAACCATTATCAATTTGTTAAATCAATTATAATAAATTAGTCATTTCAATTAAGCTATACAAACAAACCCCCCAATCAGAATACAATCAACTAAAAACAAACGACTATTACAAAGTATCATCGTCAAGGATTCGACCCGAGTGCTGCTATACACATAAGCAGAGCACCAGAACATTGATCGGTCAATAGGTGACAATCGGCCGTGCGTTTCAAATGGATCTATTGCCGAGGATGGTTCTTTATGTAGTTAGTAGTTTCTGGTAATTTTAAAAAAAATTTAAAAAAAATTAAAAAAACAAAAAGAAAATCTAATCTTCTCATAAAAATCATAAACAGAATAAATACAAAGAAAAACCTATCTTCCTCTTTCTTCCAAAATCTCTCTGAATGCCTTGTATCCTTCCAAACAATCAATCGGGTTTGTTTGACCCTAAAATTGAGCGAACACTTTGCCAACTTAGGAGGAACATAAGAGATAATCAAATAATTCCAGAACCAGTCCTTATCCAACCAATTGAATTAGATATGGACAATCCTAGGGGACAAACCCTTAAAGAACTTATTTCCCCTAATATGAATTACCAACCTCTCGGTATACAATATTCAAACATAGAGGCTGACTTCGAACTCAAATCGGGGTTGATTCATCTTCTTCCTCATTTACATGGGCTAGCTGGTGAGGATCCACATCTCCACCTTAAAGAGTTCCAAGTAGTGTGCTCTACCATGAAGCCTCAAGGGGTTTCTGAAGAACAAATCAAACTTCAAGCATTTCTTTTCTCCATAGTTGACACTGCTATGTCATGGCTTTAATACCACCCTCCTGGTTTGATAACCACATGGAATGACATGAAGCGAATTTTCAAAGAAAAATTCTTTCCTGCATCTCGTACTACTTCTATCCAAACGGAAATAAGTGGTATCCGTCAGTTACCAAGTGAATCAATCCATGAGTACTGGGAGAGGTTCAAAAAGCTTATGTCAACCAGTCCTCACCATCAAATCCATAACCAACTCTTGATCGAATACTTCTATGAGGGGTTATTGGATATGGAGAGAACTCTCATTGATGCCTCAAGTGGCGGTGCTCTTGTTGATAAAACACCTACAATAGTAAGAGATCTCATAAGTAACATGGCTGCAAACACACAACAATTCCTTACTCGAGCACATTCTCAAGTCAAACAAACCCAAGATAACAAATCAATTGAGTCAAACAAGATGACCGAGTGGATGAGTGAACTTACAGGTCTTGTGCGACAACTAGCTGTGGCTTCCAAATCCCCAACCTCGTCTTCTCTGCAATCAATGTTTCATAGACCTTTCAAAAACTATGGAATCTGCAACTATCCATCTCATCCAACTGACACATGTCCACAACTTCAAGAGTATCAATCCGATTCATCTGGACTAGTGGAGCTCAATGTAGCATATGCTTAGCAGAACACCAGCCCTCAACTAACAGGTCACTCTGTTAGAAACTTCAACCAACCTCACTCTGAGCCCTTCTCTTCTTCCTATAACCAAGGACCGAGGTATGGTAATCCCATATCTCATCCCCCTCAATTCCCTCCTCAAAACCCAAACCTATTTCTATACGGTCAAGGTGTTGGTAACTTCCAACAACCTTATCCTTTTATTCCTCAACCTCAAAGGAACAATCTTCCTCCTGGATTACATTATCCTAGTGAGCATTCCCAATTCCAAAACCAATACAATCTCTTTCCCAAGAATCAAAATCTAGGTAATCCCAATACGGGACAAGCCTCTTCTTCCAAGCAACCATGCGAAAGTGCAGTGGAAGATCTTTCCTCCTTCACCTGTTAAAGCCTCAAGAACATTGAAACCCAAATTTGTCAACATACATCCCACCTTAGTCCGTAGAAACCATCTAATTCTTCCCAACTTCCAACTCAACCATTACCAAACCCAAGTGTAATGTAAGTGCAATTTCACTTAGTTTAAGAAAAAAACTTGATATGCCTCAAGATAAGTCCTCCAACCCTCCTTTGAATGTTGACCTAGAAAATGAAAAGAAAAAAGAAAATTGAAAAGGAATCAGAATCAATTCCATCACCTCCTTCCATTCCTATTAGGAATCCAATTCCTTTTCCACAAGCTGTTTCTAAGCCAAAGAAGTCATTTGAACCCGATTCGGAAATGCTCGACATGTTTAGACATGTTGAAGTCAACATTCCTCTGTTAGATGCCATCAAACAAATTCCTAAGTATGCCAAGTTTCTTATGGAATTATGCACCCACAAGAGGCAACTTAGGACCTTTGAAAATGTTTCCACCTAGCAGTCTATTCCCATAAAGTGAAAAGATCCAGGGACCTTTATGGTTCCATGCCAAATTGGAAGTTCCAACATTGATGATGCACTCATAGACCTACGAGGCTCAATTAATGTCATCCCCAAATCCATATTCTTCAACCTTGGTCTAGGTCCCTTACATCCAACGAGTGGTTTCATTCAGTTAGCCAATCGAAGCACTTCCAGTCCAGAGGGAATATATATTAATTAAAAACCACCCATCTAACAACGTTTTTAACCATCTTGCTTCCCACCACCCATTCAAAGAAGTAGTTCCTAGCCATCTATAAGCTACTAACAAAATAATAATAAGTAAATATATATTAATTATATGTTAAAAATAGAGTGTGATGGTTTTTAATAGTCAAAAACCAATCTCAACACTTGCATATAATTATTAAAAGAGGTATAAGGATTGTACAACGAGACCGTGACAACCATAAATAACATGAAAAATCAAGGTTCAGGTAAAATTCCCACCCATTATATTTCTAATTAAAAAGGTAAATCTTTTTATATTTCCATGAATATTGAAAAAATACTGTAAATAATGAAAAATCACCATCCTAATCCAATTTTGGAAGTTTTAAACACACTCAACCTAAAGACTATGTCCCTAAAAATAATACAATGAAAAAAACCTATGAAAACATTCCCATTGAATAAGTATGGTGGAAAATAAATGATGAAATAACTACATCATCCCAAAACTATATTCCCTACAAGGATTAAGCCACCTGAGAAAACTAGTGATGAAATATTACCATAAGAGTTCATATAGATATTTATTAAAACTGGAGATCAACATTTTATTTATAGAAGCCATCTGCCAAATCCAACGGTATGAAAGTTTTATTATGAAAATTTTTTCCAGGAAGAGATCATTTCAAGGAAATAAAATATGTAAATTTAGGCATAACATTAACATACCATGTTACCCCAAAAATACATATGAAATTCCAAGATCTAGGTACCTTCACTATGCCATACACTACAAGTAAACTTTCTTTTTCAAATATAGAGTGTAATTTTAGAGGATCAATTAATTTAATTCAATAACATATTTATTCTTCATAGTATAAAAAAACCTCAAACCCACTTGAGTGGTTGTAAAAATTACTAACTGAACAACTATATACCCACTTGAAGTTCATGAGGATTTTCTAGTAAGTGTGAAATTATTCTTGTACCCTACTAACCATTATATTCTGAAAATGAAAAAAATAATGGTAAATACCATTACACCATTACATTTTGTAAATATAATAATTATACCAAAAAATTAATAAATGGTTATGAAACAGAACATTAAATAACTTTTAGAGAGTAAACAAAAAACTTTAACATTCCAGATTCAATGAAATACCCCCATGATGAGAAATATATGTTTAAATTGAACCGTTTTGAATTTATATTTTATTATAAGGAAGAGATTTATTTATTTGAAGACCTGATTTTTTTAGGATTATCCCTATAAGGAATTAATTTATTGGAGGAATATATTTTTGAAAACTAGTTAAATCACAAAATTGTTATATATTCTGATGAATGTTATTATAGTGAATCTAATTTAGATTATTAAATAACAAAATTCAATGACACATCATATTTAAATGTAATTTTTACAATCATGGATTACAATTAGTTGAAAATATTATTTGATTCCCCCTTGAACTAGAAATAATATTGCTTCTATCCAAATTGATATATTCTTTTCTAGAAGAAAATAATAAAATTCCAGTTATAATCTCACACAATATAAATCATTATCAAGAAAACAAAATATTGGGAATTCTTAGAGAAAACATTAGGGAAATAGGATGGATAGTAGGAGAAATCCCATGGATCTTCCCAACCCCCTACATGTACTAGATTCTATTAGAATTTGAATATAATCCATTTTGAAATCCTCAAATGTGGCTAAACCCCACCCTCACGGCTATTGTAAAAAAGTAATTAAAATGAATATTAGAAGGTATAAGCATATAACCTATATAAGAATATAAATGGATATATCCCATTAAAATTTTCCAAAAGAAAAATGGATAAAATATTGAAAAAAAATTATGAAAATGAGTTAGTTCCCATAATGATTCAGAATAAATGGAGAGTTTGCACTAACTATTGAAAATTGAATCATTTGACTCAAAAGGACCACTTCATCATTCCCTTTGTATATAATATATTAGTGACATTAGATAGTATGGTTCATTAATTTTTCCACATAGTATTTTATTATTACTTTTATGTTCTAATAGATTTAGAAGACAAGGAAAAAACCACATTCATGTGTGTCATTGAAAAATTATATTTCCATAAGATTCCCGTTGGGATTTAAAATTACCCAAGTAACATTTTAATGTATATTGTATTAACATTTCAGATTTTTTTTATAAACATAATTGAGGTATTACATTATGATTTCACCATTCATGGAACATGATTTAAAACCTATCTCAAGAGTCTATAAAACATTTTTTAAAATACTTTGAGAAAAACATTGTTTTATAATATTGAAATATTTAACTTCATGTGGTGAAAGGATTTTTTTGTAGCATAATTTCTATAGATAGGTTTTAAGTGGATAATGCTAAAATTGGAATTATTTCTACACAACCATACCCAAAAACTATAAGACAAGATAGATATTTTTTAGGCCATGTTGGATTTTATGGATGTTTTATCTTGAAAAGATAGATAAAATTATTTACCCCTAACTAACCTAATAAAAAATAAGTTTTACTATATATTTGAGGAATCATGCAGGTAGATCTTTGATAAGATCACAATTAGCCTAACCAAGACCACTATAATCTTCCCCCAAAATTGCAACGAACCCTCTGAGATACTATGTTAGATTTAAAATAAATCTCCTGGGATTGTGCATTCCAAAAAGATATATGGGCACCTAAAAGTGATAAACTAGACATAAATTACCCTAGAAAAAACTGAATAAATCGTACAATAATGGAAAATGAGTTTTCTTAGTTTTTTACAGTAGAAAACATTGCTTATTACATATATGAAAGTAAAGTAACTCTTTATTCTGATCATGTAACACTTAGGCATATAATATGGAAATAAGAAACAAAGATGTGGTTATTGGGGTGTATATAAATAATAATAATAGTTTTACATGGAGATTAATGGAATGAAGTTATGTGGAAATTTGGTGGTAGAATTATTAATTATAATTACTCACATTGTTGAGGTAGAACCACTAACTAAAACAATCCTAGATGACTCCTTTACTAGTGTGAAATAGTAAAAATTCACCCAAGAGCCCTAATACAAAGATATGGTTAATTGTTTAGATACATAAAATTTATACCTTCCTTAAAAAGCATCAAACATTTAAATTAAAATTCAGGTTAATGTTTTATAACAATGAGTATTTGTATATATGAATCTTTTTCAATGACTGTGTATTTAGGTTCTCCAACCTCATGGATTAAATTAAATAAATTATTTCTTTTTTCACACAATTTCTTGTGTAGTCCATTTTGGTCGGTAAATAACAACTAGAAAAGTACTAGAATTCAGTTTATTTTTTCAACAAATTTTCAAAGATTCAAATAAATTATATAAATCATGTAAAAAATGTAAGATTTCTTTTGGAGTTTCCAAAATCTGTACAATTCTAAAATAAACTTGGTTATATATATATATATTTAATGTTTTGGGAAGAAATATAATGGGCCCAATTCATATATCCATTGAGTTTTCATAAATTATTCTAGAAGGGGACTATGTGTCTATATTAATTGAAGAAAAAGCCACCAGAACTGATGATTCATAATTTTCAATTCAGTTTCTAAAATTGTACATTTTTTATTGAATTTTTATACCTTAAGGCATAATCAGTGACTATTTAACATGCTTCTACAACAAGAACATGTGATCCTTCATAAATAAATAAATAGTTAACTATATTAACACAAATATATATAACATCCAGATAAATTGGAATAATGAAGTCTATAATAGTTAGATTAATAGGATTCTATAAAAAACAATATAACATACCAGGATGGATTGGAGTAAGATGTTGGAAGACGGAACAAATGCATACCAAATATCATAAAATACACATTTTTTAGAACAATGTATCTATATAAAAACACCCCTTCAAGAAGAATGGATTATAGGTGAATCGTTTATATCAATACTTTCAAAAATAAATAATGGAGGAGTCCAAACTACTCCCAAAATGCAATTAAATTAAGGAATTCTATGTCATCTATTTCGTTCATAACAGACTATATGTTTTTTATTTTCATTTTTTTCTTAAGAAATCCTTGATAGAATTTATTGCAATTGTATTTAGGATATGTTTGGGGTGTAAAAAAGTAAATAAAAATGTTGATATTGTTATATTATTTTATTTATTTCCTTCCAATATATTTTTATCTTAAAATATATTACATAAAAAAATTGTTTTTAGAGTCTATTAAAAAGATATCTATATAATTTTGATTTTAAATTTAAATATTGTATTAAATAGGAAAAATTAAGAAGAATTATATCTTGCCTAGGTAAAATTCCATTATAGAGTAATGGTGTTTCATTGGTTCTAAAATTTAGAGACTTATATGGTTTATGAGTGAGTTTGGTCACTACTATTATAGAAATTTTGTTTTAGAACTAGGAAAGGGAGTGTAAGTGACACGATCATTGTAGAACCAATGTCATAACATGAAGACAATAGAGTTTTGAACATGATTTAATTTAACTTGTCCATTGGGAAAAAATAACACCTCAAGGAGCCAAAAGAAAGATATTTATATAATTCCTTTGAAACTGGGGTAAAATTAGAAATTGGTATCCTACAATGAATATCTATGACATTAGGAATTCGATGTGTGAGTAAATAATTTTTCTATGTAAATTAAATAAGATATTTATCAAAACATGATTGTGAAAAATTCAGTAAAGTGAATAATTTTTAAAAATAAACTTAGTTTTGAGAGGGTAATATTAAACCTAAATGAATAATGGGGAAATTAACATATAAAAATCACAGTTAAGTTGTATAAAGGAAGCGAGAACAAGAAAATTTGTTTCAAAAACAAAAGAAAAAGTGGTAAATGGAATTGTAACTTGTTATAATTTTAATTACACTTAAATCTATCTAGTATACTCCTAGACATAGAACCTTTTCTTTAATTATAGTGTTCCTATTAGAATAATTCATATAAAATACATAATAAGTCAAAAAATAAATGAATTTGTGATTTTATTATTTTTTTGAATAGATATTTGATCCTAGTTGAGAAATATATTTTTAAATAGAAAATAATTCATTAAATTTCTTTGGAGTACAATTGTTTAAGTCCAAGGAAGTGATGAGATCCGTTATTTCCCAAATTTTTATCTTTTTTTTATTTTAAATTACCCCCATAGTTATTTTAAATCCTGGGTAATTAATACATTTTTGATACATTAATAGATCTAGAATTATATTAATAAATGGATTTAAACAAGGTTTTTTATAATTTAATATTTTTTTTATTTTAATTACAATCTATAAATTGATTCCATGTTTCTTAATTTAGTCGTCTAATGGATTTGGATTCCAATTTTTATTATTTTTATCAATTTTGGAGTTAATTTGGATATGGCATACATTTAAAATTGGTATTTTTCTGGTTTTAATTGGTTTTTATGTACCCTTTAGTGATGTAAGGGAGATTCTTGATATTTTTTAATGCAACAACTACATATTTTAAAAGAACACTACTTTTTATAGTCAATACAACACACAACACTGATCATAAATGAACTATGAAATATTATTATTGAAATATGAATGATAAGATATAGATTTTAAATTAGAAGGTATGAATAATATTAACCATAATATGGAATATATATAAATTACCCACTCAATAAAAATTCATTTATTATGAAATAAGTATTCAATTCTTAGTAAAGTTGTTTTAGGATTTAAAAATACATTTTCTTCAAAAATGATTTTTATTTCATTTTTTAAAAAAAATGTTATCCTTAATTTTTTAAATCAATTTAAAATTTAATTGTTAAAATCAACATTATATATTAAATTATAGTATAAAAATTATCATAGGGTGAATTTTACTTATTTTCTGAAGAGATTGATTTTCTCGTGAATAGTGAAAAATACTGTTTTTTTATGGGAATCATTATTTTAGTTTCAAGCATTTACAAACTACAATTTCTTTAAAATGGTTTCAAATTAAAATTTGATATATAATATTATAAATAAATCAATTATTTTAATGGGAAAAATTTTATGTTTTAATTAGGTATAAAACATTTTTATACATAGAAAGTAATTTTTCAGAAAAATAGTTTTTTCATTATGTTTATTCGTTTTATAATAAATTAATTTATGCCATTTATATGAATTAATTCCTCAAATACTAATATATTATTTTTAATTATAATTTATAAAATTTTAAAATTTTTCCATTTTATTTTTGTTCATTACTTATAGTAACCATAGTAAAAACATTTCCCCATATTGAGGTTAATTTGGGTAATTTGGGTTAAAAATAATATAATAAGGAATAAAAAATGAACCTCATAATCAAATTGATTAATTTTATGAGTATATATCATCCATATATATAAAAATTCTGAATATATGACTTTTAAAAAAATACCATGATTTCTACCTTTATATAATTTAAGTGTGTGTTAATGAAAAAAGTGCCATTTTCTAATTTTAATATATATAATATTTTATAATATGAAAAAGCAGAAAAATTTTAAATAATAAATATTAATTTTAAATATAAATTATTTATTTTTGTCTTGGTAATTTTTTAATAACTTTTAGTGATGATATAATTACCTTAAATGCCTGGGAAAAGCTAATACATCATTTATTTTAATAATAGAAATATAAAATAAATGATGATAAAAATACTAAAAGTAATATAATTTGATATAATTATAAGGTAATATGAATTTTTAGATAAATTTAAAATTTTAGTAGTGTTTTAATTTATTATATTTTAATTAACTCTTTTCTTTGATGTATTGAAGTTCAAATTAATTGAATAGTGTTAAAAATGACATCAATGTTATTGTACAATAAATAATATTTCATTAAATGATTTAAACTTCAAAAAAATATAATATTTTGAAATATTAAAGTTATTATGTTTTAAACATTAATAATATTCCATTTATGGGTATTTTTTCATTTTATATCAACGTTATTAACACTTAATTATACATAACCTTAATAATATGGTAATTGTCAGTGGGGTTAACAATTGATTAAAACTAATAGATTAGGGTGAAAAAATAACAACAAATCGTCAAAATATAATTTTATAAGATAATTTAGACTTATAACCATATTAAATTGAAATTATATAAAATTTTATTCATTTAATTAGGAAAATAAATTTATATTAATTCAATACTACATAATATCCAAAAAATGCCCCTCCCCTTAATTATAAAAGGACATCTCTACATTCCACTGTGTACACCACATTGAGTCATTCAACTCAACAAAAAATTATATATTAATCTTATAGACACCATTATAGAAGTTCTAGAGGTTTTCTACCTGCCAAAAGACTAACCCTAGGTCCCATAAGAAATGATATAGAGGAATTCTATCAAAGAAGAGGTGTCATCATTGCCGATTCATTTGGGTTCATTTTATCATCAACTGCATATTAATGTGTTTTAATCAAAATAAAATAATAAATCTAGTATAATAAATATACTGATGTGTTATTACAATTATTTTATAATAATTTTATAATAATATTACAACTATTTTCCTTCCCCTAAAAATTGAAAACATCGCTCGTGCATAAGTATTGCTTACTATCTCCACAGAGTGGATTAATTTATTTTTCATGATCACTTAAATTGGATAATTATAAACATGAAAATAAAAATTATATATTATATTTATGTTATAAATATTATTATTGAACTACGATATCATATATACCTTATTACATTCTAATTTGTTGGAAAATGATAATGTCACATGTGCATACATGTTGACTACAACTTCCATGAAGTTATGGAGTCATTTTTCATTTAAGAATTACATGAATGGTTTTAAGGAGTTATTTAATGGATATATATGATAGAAAAATGAATATGTCACTATAAATTATTTTTCACCTTTCATTGATTCCATTTGTCAAAAAGGGAAAATATCGTTTATGCAAATGTACGGCCTACCATCTCCATGAATGATGTAATTCATTTATCTATCTCTATATTCAATGGATGGAAATGTAAATAAATATATTGAATATATATGATACTTTACCATTAATAAATATTTGGATATAACTTAAAAATTAAATACATTATAAGGAAGAGATATAAAGAATCAAAACATACATAAAAAACAAAGTAGTTAACACTCGAAATAATGATAATAAAAAATGATTTTTAACAAATGGGTGATGAAATTTTTTAAATTGGTGATATATTATATTATAGATATTTATATGGTATCAGTAATTAATTATAATCAATATGAATTTATTATACAAGAGGTTCAATCATGTTTAACTAAAGTGAAACATGGGGTAAGGGGATTCTAACTCAATTTCCTTTCATTGAGTCATATTTTAATATTATGCACTTAATATATTTTATAAGGTTTATATACTACACCATTGATGTATTTATGACTATTATTCAATAGTAACATCATTTCCATTAAATATCCATATTATTTGAATCATTGAAATGTTTATTTTCTTAAACTATATACCATTTCTACATAAAGTGTTTTACGTTGAATGTCGTTTTATTAAATAGAAAATTATTGAAAATCCATAATCATTACTCAATACAATTTTTTCCTAAGGAATTTTTTAATTAATTGAATTTATCATTCAATATATGAGGAATGCATTGGACATGCAGTGATGGGTGGGGCTACAGTAATATATCCCATCGATGCATTGAAAATTCACTTGAGAGAAATTAGTAATCTATAATTGAATGTGTTTTTGGTGTATGGAGACCTATATTTTAATCTATCTTAGTGTAAGACTGTGATGGTATAGATATCATGATGTCTAATACAATGATGTCTAATATTAATAAGTTCCTTCCATGACAATTTACTAACTGTTATCCATGATTTTTTTTCATTGATATTATTCATGGATGCATTTTGTTCTAGTTATTGATTAAAAAGAATGAATTTTCAATTATTTAACTTTCTATATAGATTATTCTTTATTTACTAATGATATATTCCAATGTTTGGAACCTTTACTAAGAATTTAATCTCGCAGTTTTATTTGTTTTCTTTTCCCCATGATTTGAAGAAGGATATTATGAATAATATCGAAGATGCAAGAATGATTTTAAGCTATGTATTTAAAAATAATATTTTGTTATTATAATTATGTATGATTTTGATTATTCAATACTACTAAACTATTCATTCCTTTGGGGTGTTTTTTTCCAGTGCTAAAGCAATATGGAAGACACCAACTATGGGTCACTATATTTGGGGTCATTACAGTTGGTATCAGAGAATGTTTTATAAAAACCACAGGATCTAGATTTTAAATAAACATAGATAACATAAAAAATTATGGTAATAACATATATTATTAGTGAATGTTTACTAACATAGGGATTTTTATGGATCAATATTCATGATAATTATGAGCTAACATAGCGTGTTCCATTATTCAGTGAAAGAACGTAATAGAATAAAGGGAATCAACACTCGTAGACAATGCATAGATTTCCATGTTAATAAAAGCAATACAGTAGGCATTGGAACTGAGTATATCATGGAAATATTTAGTTAGTTGAATCATGTTATGAAAAATAAAATTTTTAGAATGGAATACTTTTTTTACCCAATGTGATTAGCCTATCTTGGAATGCTTTATATGAAAAAATCCTCCAGTATTTATTGAAACAACTAATCCATTTGTAGCTGAGTAGTAGATTAAATCTCATGGAATGATGTTTTATATTTCTTGATGCGATTAAAGGGAAAAGTTTATTTTTTGTAGTGTATTGATTTAAAGGAGATACAGATCAACAGTGGTCATTTTCTCAAAACACTAAATAGGATGAAGAAATAGAAAATATGGAATCAAAATTATATACATCGTTTTTCATTGTGAAATAATTTCCTTAAGAATAATGAGATAAAATAGAGATTAATTCCATCACCATAACTAATATTTATGATCAAAGTGTTGTTGAATATGAGGCTAACATCACAATATTATCCAGAAATACTTCAGACTACATATATTATCTGAAAAAATTCTGGGAACTTTTTGTTGGGATTAAGGTGAGTCTTCAAATATCACTATTTTCTAAAAATATCCCATCACAGGATGATAAATTATCATATTCCATTAATAAAGAAATTTAATTTTTAGATCCTAAATATTCACAAGAAATTTAGAAAAAAAGAGGATGACTAAAAACTAAGAAAAAGGAAAGGGTTCAAAGAAGAATAAGAGAACTATGAAATTTATATAATCTGAATATTGTGGAAGGATAAATCCAAGAAAACATTTGAAGGGTATGTGAGTTTATTAAATGTTTTGGGATAAGGGTTATCTGGAAAATAAATGTGATGGGAATTATGATACCACTAATTGTTTTTTCAACTGTACATAGATGGGGAATTATTCAAAAAATTTCCCCAATCATAAAGTGAAATTACCTTTAATGAATCCAATTTTCTTCAGTTTTATTTTAATAAATAATTTGGGAAAATTTCCTGACTAGTAACATTGAAAAATTGTGATTTTGATGCATCGTTTTACTAGAAAAATCGATGAATTTTTTTCAATTTTTAATAAAATGTCGAGGCGGTTTTCAATAAAAATAGTATAACATCTAAAACATTATCTAGATCAAAAATCTAAGGGCACTGTTTCATTCAAAATATAGAGTTTACCCTAGGTAATCCCTAACATTGGCCGGTGCGGGTCTGCTGTAGAAATGTTTTCTGGATGTATCGCTAATAAAATTTATAATAAAAATAATTTATTTTGATGAAATTAATATTTTCTATATATTTGAGTTTTTCAGGAATTCATAGTTATAACCATAACCCTATAATTTTCCTGAGAAAATGAGAAGGAATCAATCTTGATGGGAATGATGGATCAGAGATGGGGACATAGATCAAATAATCCATGGATCAGCGAATGACAACGATGCAGCTTCACCCTTCATCAACAACTGATCTAAATTCCATGTAAGGTTTTGTTTCATTGTGATTTGTTCCCCATTCTTAAATTTGATGATGAACATGAACCTACCCACGAATAGGTTGTTCTGTGGTTCGATTACTTGTGGTATGGGGGTTATAACTCTGTGATTGCTTCAATCATCATGATACCTCTAACATGGGCGAATCTAGGTCGAAACGAACAAAGTCCCAGATCAATCCTTTGGGTGATTTTGTGCTTCTATTTTCACCCCTTTGTTCTTCACAGTATTCATGATTTTATGGGAAGATGACTATTGAGCCTTTGTTTTATCGCGCAACACTCGGAGACTTAATATCAGACTCTCTACAACACCGCAGAGGCATGATGGGGATGGCATAGTGCTTCTTGGTCAAGGTAGAGTTCAAGGAAAATGCGATAGGCCACTGGTAGGGCAGCCAATGGAAGTGGAAGGACACGTCCTGAAAGGGTCATTCCATGAAAAGTGTGAGGTCGAGGTCATCAGTGGGGCAGTCGACAGAGGGTTAGCACCACAGGCATGGGCCGTGTCGTAGTCGTCGTAGCCGATGGTCATGGGCCACAATAGGAGGCTGGGAAATTTGACTGGGGGACATGGATAGGTGCTGCATTGCAGGAAACCATGATGGTGGATCCACATGTAAGGCAGAGTGAGGTTCTATCCACGTGAAACATGGCATGACACCACGTCAACATAGGGGCCACACAGTGAGGAAAGAACCCACATGGACCAGCGAAACGGCCCGTAATATAGGGAAATAGGGGAGATGGTCAAAATCAGGGAGAGTAGCTGCTCTAGTGGCCCAGTTGGAAAGGATGAACTAGGTTAGGTCAGGTGGATGGACCAAGTTGGGTAGCCCAATGGGTTGGGTTGGGTCCAGCAGGTCGGGATAGACCCGGGTAAGACCTTTAGAAAAAAAAATTCCTAAAATTATAACAATGCATCCTTTTGATGAGCTATTTACGACATTGGGAGCCAGGAAAAGAGACATTACTTTTGCGATACTCTATGTGACTCTTTGAGGAAGTTGGCATATGACCTATAGGCTTGAGGAGCAGTTTCTCACGAAAAAAATCACTCTACGAGCGAAATCATGTGGCTAGCTGTGATTTAGAAAATATGAGATGTGAATACTACATGACTTTGGGGTTGTGTGACATACTGAGATTTCGTGTCTTACTAAGAATCCATGTCTAATTAAGTCTTTGTGTCTTACTGAGACTCGGTGTCTTACCCAAACTCTGGGTCTTACCGAGACTTTGTGTCTTACGAAGACATAGTGTCTTACCGAGACTCTGTGTTTTACCGATACTTTCTATCATATCAATACAGGGTGTTATATAGAATACATCTGACAATATTGCTTTCTGTTCTAAAGACTAACACATATGTGATCTGACCATGCCATAATTTTGGATATACATAAATTATTTCATTGAGGTTCCCTTCATGAATTTCTTTGTGATAAAATTTTTGTAATTCTTGGTGGTTTAATTAGTGTATTTATTAGTGGTATTACATTGTGGTTTTAGGGTGTACTACTGAGTATTGTTTTACTCAAAACATCATGGACATTGCATTCATGTGTTTAGTATTTTGTATACAGTGGATGAATTGGTGATGTTCTAGATTGACAAGTATTAGGTGGTTCTTAGAATGATCACTCGTATGAGGTGTGCTCTTATGGCATTATAATGTTTTCCTACACCTACCCTTCAGTAAGGGTATTCTATGGATGAGTTTTAGGAACTTCTGATTTCACTTTGAAAGACTCTTTCTTTTGGTAGGCTTGTATTATCAAACTATTTACTTTCCATTTTCCTTCTTTCAAATGCTGTGGTTGGAATCATAGTGTTTGCATGGATTTTTTATTTAGTGTTTTTACATTCTGGAATTTTGGGGCATGGAGTAGTGTGCTTGTGTATAGGTACTTAGTAAATTTCATCCCATTGTGGGATATTCCTACTCAATTCCAGTGGACAGCCCCTAGCCTATCAGAGGAGGGCATGGGGTAGTCAGGACATGGGCCCCTCCGAGATAGGACGTGACAGAGAGGTATCATAGGTGTCAGTTCTATAAAATGATTAGGAGTCTATGAGGATGGTTTGGGGAAATAATGTTTAGTGTTTTGAGTTTGGATTTTAGGAAAAAGAATCCTGTTTTGGTCCAGCGGCTGACATATCCATAAACTTGGACTCTGGAATCCTTCATTTTAACTCGGTATAAGAAAACACTGGTTTCAGGGAATTTAATGGTACAAGAATCATACAAAATTTGGGTGTGTTCTAATGTCCCTCTTGAGTCATCTCATAAGGTATACTATATTTAATGTGGACCATCATGATCTGTTTATGGATTCCATCCCATATATAGCCATTTTGGATTCTATTTCAAGATCATTTGGATGATGCACCTTGTGAAGATGTGTCAGTACAAGGGTCTATTTCAGAGATGGAACCTCCTGTTTGTTTGATAATTATAGTTTCTCCCGTCGAGCGGTAGTTAATATGAGTGCTACTGATAGAGGATGCACATAGACTGAATTCATTTCATGAGTTCCAAAGGCAATGAACTCCCAAGTATAGTGGTGATCAAGACCCCTAGTTAGCTGTCAATTGGATGGAGGTAGTTACGTTTTCCTTCTACCTTGTGAGGACACCTTCCGACCAGATAGAAGTCCTTACCATGATTCTTCTTCTAGACTCAGTGGGGAAATTATAGAACTATGTGACATAAACACATGATGATGCCAATATCTATTGAGAATAATTTGAGAAACACTTTAAATATGAGTTCTTGGAAGCTACATTATGCTCAATGCACATACAAGATCTACTTCATATGTAACAGGGCAGTCAGACTATGGAGGAGTACTCGATGAGGTTTACTGATCATTATCACTACTCCATAGATATGGTATGAGACCAGTTCATCAGGGCTCATACCATTGAGTAGGGCTTATGATGCGAGATTATGGAATCCAAAATATCCCATATAATTCTTACATATTCTGGTGTACTAGAGAAAGCTCTACTAGTGGGGAGATTTTTGACGGAGTAGACACCATAAATGGGTGCTAATGGCAGGCACTAGGCAGCTGGATCTTCAGTGGTAGGTAGCCGAATGTAGTCACAGGGACCCAAACGGGTCAAAAACTCTAGGGGATGACCCTAGGCCATGGGTTCAGTAGTGCAGGGCTCCTATGGCAGAGCGAGTTTGTTGAAGGATAGGTTGTGTAACTTATGCAGTGTTTTGAAACATATGGCATTAGATTTCCCTACCTACCATACAGAAGATCATGAGATTGTTGAGGAAATCCTAAGGAAAATGATGAGGAATGAGAAGTGTGGTATGTAAATTGCTAGACATGGAAGAGGATTAGGTGGGGAAGCAAGAGGGGGGAGATGTTTGATGTATTACCACCACCACCACTAATTGGTCGACACTTGGCTTAGGGAGCTAGTGGACAAGGATTATGATATCTACATGCAATGGAGCCTTATGACCATGGTTCTCCAAGTATGATTAGAGATACGATTTGTGTCTTTTCCACTCTTATTTTAGGTTTTATAGGCATAGGTGTCAATATATCATGTTTTTTCCACAGATTTTGTTCGAGGATCAAATATTCCAGTTGATTTGTTTACTCGACCATAACATTTAGTGACACCTTTAGGAGGGGATTCAATGATCAATCACTGGTGATGATAGTTTTATGTTACTCTTAGAGGTGAGAGTTTTGGTTGGAATCTCTTGGTAGTGGCGTTGAGGTCGTACCATGTCATTCTTAGTATGGACTGGTTATCTATATTTCATACTTAGATTGACTATTTTAGGCATATAGTGGGGTGTTTTCCAAATTATGGGACCAAGTTTAATTTCTTTGGGGAAAAGGAAACACATGGAGTGCCGAATAGACTTACTCATAAGAGGGTACTTCTAATTAACCATCATTTTTATAGCCTCACCCTTGGTGTAGTGGATGATAGGAGTCCTCAGTTTTATGCAATGGTGGCATAGTGTGGGGATGTATTTCCTAAGGAAGTCCCTAGGTTAACTTTCTGTAGGAATGTATAATTATTCATTGATCTATACCCTAGTATGACATTTATATCTACACTTTCATATCCGATTTCTCCTACAGAGCATCTTGAGTTGAGGGTATAGCCGGGGGACTTACAGTGGAAGGTTTTCGTGAGACCTAGTGTTTCACCCTAGGTGGCCCCAATTTTTTTTACTAGATGGAAAATAGGATCTTGAGGTTCTGCATGGATTTTTGAAGCCAAAATCAGGTTAACATGAAGAACAATTTTCTAATACTGAGGATTGATGACCTATTCGATTAGCTAAAGGGAGTAAGGTGGTTCTTGAAGATTGAACTCAGATCATGCTATCACCATCTTCATATATAAAATGAGGATGTATCAAATAGATCCGTCAGATGTTGGTATGACCACTATAATTACATGGTGATATTGTTTGGCATGACTAATTCCATAGAAGTGTTTATGGGACTGATGAACAAGATCTTCTAGACTTACATAGACTGGATTGCGGTGATCTTCATTAACGACATACTAGTGTAGATGGAGAATGTTGAGAAGCACATGATACACTTTAGTATAGTCTTGGAAACACCCTTAGTGAACTAGTCTTATGGAATAATCTCAAAGTGTCAGTTCTTGATTTGGGAGGTCTACTTTTGGGGACACATAATTTTAGAGGATGGAGTCACAGTGGATCCCGTGAAGATTGAAGCGGTGTTTGTTTGGGAGCCACCCAAGAGAGTTAATAAGGTGTGATGTTTCATTGGATTGTTTGGGTACTATCATACATTGGTACAATAATTCTCCAGTGTATAAAAACCCTTGACGAATTTGACATGGTAAGGGTATCCCTTCACGTTCATAGAGAAGTGTCAGTAGTGCTTTCAGGTGCTCAGGTAGAGGTTGAAAATCACTCACATCTCGAGACTACCGGATGAGGGTGTTAGGTATATAGTGTTCTATGATGAATTAAGGGATAGGATTTGTTGTGTCCTATTGCAGAGACAAGTAGTGATTACATATTGTTCGCTCCATTTGATTCATCATGAGTAGAACTACATGACCCATGATCTAGATCTAGGACCGGTAGTCTTCAAATTGAATGTGTAGAGACACTACATTATGGTTGAGAGGTTTACCATCTACTAATACTATAATAGTCTCGACTATATATTTTATCACAATGATCTCAACTTGAAATAGTGGAGATGGCTAGAATTCCTCCATGATTGTAACATTGAGATTATCTATAATTCTGGGAAGGAGAACATAGTGGAAAATGATCTCAACAAGAGATCCAACTTTTAGTTACTAAATAAGGCATTAGTGCAGTTGTATTCATTTCCTATATCCTTTGTGGATGGATATGGAGAGGCCTAACCCCATTCGATTGGAAAATACTCTCAGCAGGAGATCCATCTTGTAGATTCTGAGCAAGGTGTTAGAGCAGTTGGACTTGTTTCATATATCCTTTGTGGATGGAGATAGAACATCTTACCTCCAGTTGATGGTTTTCACCCCTCCACTCTTACAACGATTAAAGGAGACACATCTATGGGATACCAACTGAATGATCTAATGTGATCAGTTTCCTATATGGAATGCACATGATGGATATTTTATCGATGGGGAGCACGTCGTTCTTTTTAGAGGGTGCATTGTTGTACAAGTGGTGATGTGGGATGTAGTTATGAGGGAGTTCCACACATCCCCATTGGTGGTACATCTAAGAGTGCTGAAGATGTACCGGGACCACTGATGTTAGTTCTATTGGCTGGGGATGAAGAAGGCAGTGGTAGAGATCATTTTTCAATGCATCACTTATCAACAAGTGAAGGTTGAGCACAGAGTTCTAGAAGGCTTAACCCCAACACTTGTGGTTTGAGAGTGTAATTGGGATGGTATATTGGTGGAATTCATGAAGGTTTTACCATTCATGTCTAGGGGATATGATACCATCTGGGTGATCATTAATTGAATCACCAATTCGGCCCACTTCATACCAATCTTGGAGAAGGGTTCATTAGAGAGCATGGGACACCTATATGTGTATTAGATAGTTCAGATTCATGGAGTTCCATCAATGATCATTTTAAATTATGATGCTCATTTGACAACCCGAATGTGGAAGTGGTTGCAGGAGGCATTTGGGACTCAGTTACAATGTAGCATTACATTTCATCCCAAAAAAGATAGCCAGACAAATAGGAACATTCAGATTGATTAGTATATTATATGATCATGCAGCTTATAATTTTTTCATATCTTGGAGGATCACCTACCATTGGTGGAGTCTGAGTACAGAAACAACTACCCATCCACCATTGGTATGACACCATTTGAGGCCTTGTATGGATGATGCTACATGACACAACTCTGTCTGACTGACGCAAGAGAGTCAGCACTCATGGGTCTATAATTGGTATATGATACTACTAAGAAGGTGAAGATCATCAAGGAGAATATGAGGACTGCATTGAGCCGATAGAAGTCATATACTAATAGAGGAAATGTACCGTTTTAAACAAAGTTTCACATTTGGAAGCCCAAATTGAAATACCCAAACTATTTACTATTATAGTGAATTTATGTGGTTGATCCACAGAGAGAGAAAGAGAGAGAGAGAGTCACTGCATTTTATTTCTCAATTTTGTGATTAATTAATTAAATATTAACTAAATTTATAGTTGATATTGGATGTTTCACTAATAGAGTAATTGATCCTTCAATTTCTTTGATTGATTTATTTAAAGATAATGAAAAACATAAAATTAATTCTAATGATAAATGGGAAGAATATGTCAGCGCTCTGTATTTTTAAAGTCCATGATAAATCAATTTTCTTATCATGTTTTGTTTTTCATAATAATTACCATTTTCGGGTTTTGAATGTAATGGAACTCAATAGGTCTAATGAGTTTCTTTTGAGTTAATAGATACCAAATCCATGGTCTGGAAATTGAATCCTATTAATTATTTTAATTGCATGACATTTTGAGATGATAAATCCACCTAATGATCATGGGTGTACTATATCATACTACCTATGAAGATCCTTGTAAATTCCATTCTTGGTCCAATGTGTGGTTTCTAGTGATATTTAGTTATAGATATTGAGGGATTATTAGAGAATCATAAACAACACAAATACAATAAGTCAATTGATTAATAATGAACCATAACCATCCACATCCCCAACACATGGGGGATTTAGCTACACATAGAGAATATGATGACTAACATACTCTTAATACCAGAAATAATCACTGAAAAAGCTTCATAATGAAGATCGTTGGGAAGTTAGAGACGTAGTACCTTCTCTATTCTCTTCCCTCTTATCTCTTTCTCTCTCAACTTCTCCCTCCTTTCTTCTCTCGTTTGGTGTCTTTAGTTGTCACCTCCTTCTATCTATCCAAATTCAGAGGGCCTAACCTCTTATTTATAGTATTTCAAAATACACAACATGTAACATAGAGAACATGGCATTTAACCATGTGAACATGTCTTGGAACTTATTTCTTCACCGATAGGTGATCTACCACACCGCCCTTGACCTTGATGGCATCGACGATCGGTTGGTGGGGGTATACAACATTTAGCACTGCCCCACAAGGCATGTAGTGTCAAATTCATCCACCTACAACTTCTAGAATGGGGGTACATGACATGTAAATTGATGTACACTACGTGCAACATCTGGCCGACAACATGGGCGTGCACTAGGTCTAGTTGATCTGTACCTGGGAAAAGGTAGGGAGAATTTATATGCAAAGAACTTCCCGTATATGTGTGAAATTTTGTTCTGATCATTCTTGATTTGTGAATTTGGTTATAAATCCCCTAAAATTCATCATGTTGACTGAATTAAAGCATTTTATCACCAAAAAATATTATATCTGTTGAAAACATGCTTTTGTACTCACTAGAATGAATGAAAATGTATAAACAAATTGGGAACATAAAACTCCCCTACACATATACATTCCCTTACCCTCAAGAAAAATCTCAACATCAAATGAGGATAATCCATACTCTAAAAAGGGATTCATTCATCTAGTTATTCTTATAAATACTATATCCATAGTAGATGAGTTTAAAATGACCCAAACATATTTCAATTCCAATGATATTCTAATCATTCCTTCTATATAATATAATTCAATATTTTCATTAAATTTTATCAACATTATTTATCTTTTCATAAATAAAAATTACACTTAATGGTTTACCTCACAAAAAATTTACCACACTAATTACCCAAGATTATATTATAATAGTTGTGCACAATCTGAAGCATATTCAGTATATCCAAAGGCTTGAAAGTGCTATGATTCTCGACTTTAGAAGTCAATTCACAAAAATTAAGAGGGTTTTCAATAAATTTAACATGTTTTTGAGGCAAAGGGTCGGTAGGTAATAATGTGAAAAAAACATAAGGGATTTAATAAGAAGGATGGATTTTTAAACAATAATGCATGATATTCAAATTAAATCATACCAAAAATGAATCCCAAATCAAGATCTCTAAAATTGTATCATCTCCATGAAATTCCCATACCAACATAGGTCCACAGACCATCAATTATGTGTAACAAATGAATCTTTTCCCTCTTTTGAATTTTTCAAAATACATTTTTTAATAGGGACCACCAAGAACAGAATGAATAGTGGTTTTGGAACCCTTCTACCCAAACGAACCTGTGGAACTCTCCCCCACACTTGATTTCATTGTGGATTACCTAAATGTACCATTAATAGCCAAAAATCTATCTATATAGAGTTCATATGAAAAATGATGAAAATATTTGAATGAATTGGGGTAGGAAGGGTAAATAGGTTTGTAATGTGGCTTCCTATAAATGTAGTTCATGGGTTATAAGGTTCAAACAAAGATTAGATGTTGGGTAGGTCTAAAGGTGAAAGGGGATAAAGAAATCAAATACCTCAATCATTATTATGTGATTCAAAAATATTCATATTTGGAAGATAAAGACAAGAATGTTCTGGTTGTTATACATATTGTAAGAATCTATCATGAAAGAGGGTTTAACAAATAATATTTTAAAAAGTTTTAGAATACCTCTTGAGAATGAGGAAAAATAAAATGTCAATTAGGTCATGAAATGAGAACAAATTATTAGTATAATAATTGTTATGGTCTAAGACTTTAAATCTAGAATCAAACTATATAATCAATAATTTAAATATACTTTGAAATATAAAATAAGAATTTAACTTTTAAAATTCAATTTCATGTATTTACAATTTATATTAATAATTAATCAAAAATATTATACATTTTAAAATATTTCAACTATTAATGATGTCTCCTAGATCAGTTCAAGGGAAAATACTAGTGTAGTAAGATACTCTCCCCCACACATTAATATGGAACATGGGCCCCCATGTGCAACACCAAGGTAGAGAAGAGGAGGTGAGGACATATGGGTGTTTAGGATGAGGGGAAGTAGTAAAATATGTAATGAAAAAGGAAAAATGAAAAGGAAACTCATAAATAAAATTCCCCACATGGTCAGTCGACAAAAATGGAAAGTAGTTGAAAGAAAAGTGCCATGAAACACTATGTGGAACTTGTGATTGGGGAATAAAAATAAAAAGAAATATGTAGAAACATCAACATCAAAACTCATACATAGCGTAAAATAGATATTTATATATATATAATGAAAAAAATCTTCTAAAAACCAGTCATGGGGTGGGCTTAGAAGAGGTTTTATCTGCAATAGAAAGATCTAGTAGCGGAGAATCAGCCATAATAGATAAGGGAATCTCAGGCTCCGGGATCTATTTGGAAGGCGCTATGAGAACATTTGTTGTGGCAGTAGGAGGAACAACAGCTAGAGGCATACGACTAGTTCCCTACATTGGAGGATCTATCAACACATCCTGGCGGTTAGTAGTAGTAAGAGCATCTTGGCTAGAAGTGGATAAGAGAACTGAATTACTGGCTAGTGATGTCAATGGTGGCGGTGCCGTATAAGGCTTAGGAGTGGATTAAGGAGCAGGTTTTGGGGGGACTGGAGGCCTTGATTCTGATGAAGAAGGCCCAAAATCTTCTCAAGGTGGCTCTATGACTATAGGATGGTAGTCTTGTAGTGCACAAGGATGTCTAGACAGCGGTCCATCACATACATATTGTGGTTGATGGGGAGATCAACCGAGGGTGTGGGTGGAGGTGCGGATCTAGAGGGCACAGAAGAAGTGGTAATGGTGGAATAAGAAGCAATGGAGGAAGATATAGGGTAGGATGGGGAAGGGGCATCTGCTGGTAGATGGGTTGGGACCAGATCAACGACACCATCGAGAGCATCTGGGTAATCTCTTTCCCCCACAGGAGCTGGGACATCCTACATGAGCACATAGCCATCCCAGTTATGATCGACCATCTTCATGTAGATAAGCATGAGAATGTAAAGAATTTTAGGAGAGCCTAATAGTTCATGAGTTATAGAGTGATCAAAAACCCATGAGTGGTGTGATAAGTGGGTGTCAAAGAAGTCCTCATCAAGGTTTCCCTAATGGCCATGGATCATGGAATAAAAATAGGTGTCTTTATGATAGGGGATGTCATGTTAGTTGTGTTTGATGAAAGAGGTGAGAAGATTCATGTCGCGACCAAACATGACACCCATATCTTGATGGTAGGGGAAAATGATGGTGTTGAAGCATTGATAGAGGAAATGATGGGGTGGGGAAATGATAATCCTTCTCTTCTAGGATGTGGGGGTGTACCTAGTGTCAGGTATATCAAGATCCCACCAAATAGTGATGAGTTCAGAGCAGTCATGGTGGGTAAGGGTGGAGATAGTAGGAGGGGTGGTTGGATGGGGGTAGAATCCCCAAACTCATCCAAAATTAGCCATGGTCAATGAAAACTAGTGTCTGCGTAGCTGAAATCAAACTAGGGTGGTTGTATTGGTGGAAGTCTAGTGGTAGGAGAGACCATCGAACACTAAGTTCTAGATAAACCCCAAAAATAAATCTCTGTAGGTCAGAGTGTTGAAACGGTGTGTCTGAAGGTGATGTGTATGGACACGAATCTTCTTAATCTCCTCCCAGATGCTAAGAAGTAGTGTAATGATAATGTTGGTAAAGTACCTGCTCAACTGGATCATCTACTGTGAAAAGCGCAAAAATATTTCTATGGTAGGGGGGCCTCAGCAAAGATTATATAGGGATGAGGCTGAGGTGGGGATACAATAGATGACATGGGGGGAAGTAGTGGTCACTGGAGGTGGAGCAGTTGAAGCCGGATCTTTCTCAGGTGGTTCTGCAAAAGTAGTTCTCGGTTCTGAAGGTATGGATCTAGAAGGGAGAGTTATGGAACCTGGTCTCTCAAGTATAGTATATGATGTGGTAGAATACATAATAGAATCAGTGGTGGTTGGAGTGGGTGTCATGGAATCTTTCTGACTATAGGATTTCTATGATCAAGGTGATGGTATAAGAGGTCTCATTTTCGCCAATGTTGTTGGCTGGAAAACAGGGAAATTGAAAACTTCTCTATCGGAATAATGAAGAAGAATCTCATGGAAGGGGGTCTATCACCCTCAGTAGTGGAATGAGGCTTCTTCCCAATCCTGGGATCATCACCAGATATAGATGAAAGGAAAAAAAATAAATATATGAAAATAACAAGAATATGATGAATATGAAAGAAAATGTGGGAAATATGAAAAATAAACAGTACATGGCATGTAGATACAGTATAAAAAGTGTGTAGTGGGATCTAGGAAATTACCCATGTACTCTGGATAGACACATAGAGTGGGTATATGGGTTGGAAAAATCTAGTACACAAAATGTATTAAGGTGTACACACCATCTGTATGAACATGGGGTGGCGTCCGTGGAAGTGCCCATACACTGCTCGACTCATAGCGGTCAGACAAAAATGTGCATGCTGTGTAATGGGTATAAATGATGTGTGGCTGAAACAGGCTTTCCAAGGCTTCTTAGGTCTCCACATGGATCCCATTGAATGGACATGGTATATGGTGTGTACCAAACATACACGCCATGTGTGATGACATGGGATGGGGGACATGTAAGTGCATGATAAGGGCTGGGCCGAAAGGTCATAGGAGGAAATGTACACTGCGTGTAACGAACATACATGGCTTTTATATTTAAATTTATAATAATTTGCATATGTGATCATGTTCATGATGTAAAGAACGTTTTTTCTTCATTCACCATGTGTATTTGGGTTGAAACTGAATAGTAAGCTAATCTCAAATCAACCCAAAACATAATGAAAACCATGAAATAATGGTTAGAAAATGGAGTAACATGAGTGAGGATAAAAATGTAGAAGAAATTGGGGGAAAAAGAAACAAATATGAGGGATATAGGGGATGGATTCAGATGAAAGTGTGTGGGAGAAGAAAACGTGAGGGGGGGGGGGGGTTCGACACGAGGTGATGCCATGTAGGGTTCTCAACCTTTATACCCAAACCCCATGACATGTGGTATGTCCCACACACCATGTATGAGTTTTTTTAAAAATAATTTCTCTAAAACAAAATTATTATTATATAAATAAAATAAATATATCAATAAAAACAAACCAATAAATATTGTTTATCATTGGATGACACACAGTGTTTTCTAAAATTTGAAAAGGAAATCTACAACCTTCAGTCCGGTGTTTGGGTTGGGATTCAAACCACTTATCGGACGATCCAAACATTAGCCGTCAACCACTAGAGCGAATGATTTAGTTCTGCACATTTTTATTAACTTATACTAATTCAATTATAGGTGATGTTCTATATATGAAAAAAGAAAACATATTGTGTGTGGTTTAAATTATTTAATTACTAAGATGAAGCAGGGAGATTTGCCGAGTTCGAACCCAGGTCTTTTGAATCTGGAGTTGAGACGCTACCAATCAACCAACTTCAACCACATGTAATTTACTCTTTTGATAACCATTTAAATTATTAATGAAAATATTGTGGGAATGAAATATATCGAAATTCAAGCCGTGTGATTTTATTAATATGAAAAATTAAGGAACTGGGCCAATTGTCAGCATTCGAACTCGTGTCTTTGAATTCAGGGTCTATGACCATGGATAGCCGGTCCATCCCCATCATGGGTTTTCTATCATTTTTTAAAATGTATATTTTTTTCTAAAATACCTCACACACTGTATAATTAAACACATGTTTAAAAAGGATTAAACCTATACTGAAGGCAGGTATAGAGTGATTCAAACTAGTGAGAACTCAGATAAATTCCGTTGACCTTAAAATTAGCACATGCATCATCCCTATTTATTATCTTAATTAATATATTATTATACTACTTGTTATATCAGAATAAACATTAAAAAGGAATGTACAAGTCATTTTAAAAGGTGGTACAAGGCATGTAGTCTTTGGGTTTCCACCCAGAAGCGCCTTTGTGTTAAGTCATTAACTCAACCTTACCTGAGCCTCTTTCTATCTGAGTTTCATGTTAGAGATTGTTCCCACAATGTCCTTAATTAGAAGATATGGATTTAAATGATTTACATTCACCATAAATGGTTAACCATCTACTCTAGTAACTTCCACCACACCATAGTGGAAGACCATGATCATGAGGAATGGTCCTGACCACCAGCACATTAATTTTCCTGGAAGCAATCTCAAATGACAGTTAAAAAATTATACCTCATCCCCATACTAGAAAAACATTCAAGTGAAAATGTATTCATGGAACACCATTATAATTTCTTTAGAAAAACAGGCATTCTCATATAACTCCCATAGAATCTAATCGATATCCATCAGTTGAAACTTGAGTTTCTCTTTTGTGGCCTTTAAATTTTAATACAAGGAAATCACAAGCCAGTAGGATTTATGCTCATTTTCCACTAGTAAATGGCATGGATTTCCATAGATTAAATGGAATGGGTATATAACATGAAGTTTCTTGAAAGATTTCTGGTAAGCCCATAAGGAATCCACGATCTTATTTGACCAATCCTTCAATGAGGCTCCCACTATCTTCTACAAGATTTGATTCAGTTCTCGGTTGGACAACTCCACATGGACACTGAATTGGGGATGATAAGGTTTCCTCATGTGGTACATCACCCTGTAATTATAGATAGCATTCCTTATCAACGTGTTGTCAAAATGTGTCCCTCTATCACTTATTAGAACCCGTGAAACACCGATCCTATTGAAAATATTCTTCTTCAAGAAGGAAAGGATGAAATTTTCTATATTGTGTGTCATGGTAGTAGATTCTACCCATTTGGATACACAATCCACATGAAACTGAATGTATGAGTTTCTAAATTATTGGGGGGAAAGGTCCCATGAAATCCGTACCCTATACGTCAAATACCTCAACCTTAATGATGGGGTGATGAGGTATTTTAGCTCATCACCAAATGTTACCTATTCGCTGACACATATCTCAATGTTCTATAAAATATCGGGCATCCTTGTGCATGGTGGGACAAAAAAAACTAGATTATAGAATTTTCACTATCGTTCGGTCTTGCCCATGATTCCCCCCAGCTAGGGAGGAATTAAAAAACATCAAATTTCTTTTAATTTCTTTTTTTGGGAAGTAACAATAGATCACCCTATCTTTAAATGAACTGAAGTGAAAAGGGTCTTCCCAGAAATATCTTTTTTTACTTTGAAAATAAAAAGTTTATTTTTATGTAATGTATGATTTGGATGAATGACTCATGTAACAAAGTAATTTGTGGTCTCTACATACCATGGTCAAGGGGAAACTCCAACTGAGAAAAGTTTCTTTTCCAAGATGTCCACCTTGATTTCTCTATCCTCCCCTCTTTCTAAATGGGGAAATTCTAGATGGGTGAGATGATTATCGAAGAAGTTCTCACTTCCATTTCTTACCTAGACTTCCATGTACAACACATGTAGGTGAATCACCAAAATTATTATATTTGGATTCAAATCCGTCTTGTTCAACAAATATTTTAGTGCAGCATGGTCTGTATCAACAATAACTTTTGATATCACCAAATGAAAGAGGAAAATTTTGAATGCCAAAACTACTTCGAGCATTTCCTTCTTCATGGTGGTGTAGTTAATTTGTGCTTCATTTAGGGCTCCGATGGCATAGTAGATATTTATAATGATACAATTATTCCACAATCCAAGAACTTCTTCCACCAAAGAATTACTTGTGTCACACATGATTTCAAATTGTGCCTCCAAGTTTGGGGAAATCATGATAGGAGCTTCAGCTATTCGTTGCTTCAACACATGAAAGGTTGCAATGCATGTTTCATAAAATTCAAATAAAACATCTTTTGAATGTAGTTTTGTTATTGGTTGAGCTATATTTAAAAAGTTATGAATGGATCTTCTATAAAACCATACATTCCCAATAAAACATCAGATTGCTCAGACAGATGATGGAATGAGAAGTTGTGATAATAATTCAATCATCACAGGGTGAACTTCAATTCTGTTCATGGAAATATAGTGGCCGAAGATGATACCATTCTGTACCATAAAGAAACATTTCTCCCAGATAAAAATCAGAATGATGAGTTCAAACCATTCCTAGACCAATTCATGATTTCTCAAGAAGATGTTGAATGAATTTCCATAGATTGAAAAATCATCCATAAAGACTTCCAGAATTTTCTCTTTTATGTCATGGTATATCACTAACATGCACCATTGGATGGTTTCTAGAGAATTGAACATCCGAGAAGACATTCTTCGACTGAAAAATGTTCCATATGGTCATGTGAAAGAGATATTTTCTTGGTCTTCAGGGGAAATAGAAATTTTTTTATCCAGCATAACCATCTAGAAAACAATAAAACATGTTCCCCCCAAATAGCTCCATCATCTAATCCATGAAAAAATGTGGGAAGTGATATTTCCATATGGAATCATTATGCTTTCAGAATTCCATACACACTCTCTATCTCCAGATCATTCTTTTAGGGATGATTTTAATTTATCAATGGTAATTAAAGTGATACCCCTTTTTTGGGAACCACTTGCAAAGGACACACCCATGGGCTGTCGTAGATTGGTTAGACGATTCCTGTATCCAATAACATCATAATTTCATTCTTCGTGGCCTCCTTCATTAGTGTGTTTATCCATCACTTCAGTTACCGAGAGGGCTGTGATCCTTCCTGAAATAGCACCTCACAGGTGAAAATGGTTTTCCTGATCCCTTTCATATCTACAACTGTCCACCGAATATCATCTTTTCTTTTCTTTATAACCTATAGAAGTTCATGTTCTTACTCTTGCGAGAGATATGGGTTGAGTATAATTGGAACTGTGTGATTATTGCCTATGTACCCATATTTTAGTGAAGACGGGAGTGGTTTCATTTCATTTTTTGGGGCTTTAAGAATAGAAGGAACAATTTGTTCTACCTTTTATTGCTCTATAATATCCTAAATAAGTGCACACTTACAATAATGACTTCTCTTTCCTATGATGCATTGAATCTCTTCATGTTCATAATCAGGCTAGATGTCCTTGATGACTGGTTCATCAGTGATAAAAAATTCCCATGTCATCTTCCATGTAGCCAATGTGATTGTTCAGGGTAGTAAATGTGTAACATTCCTCATTTTCATAAGTAATATTTTCTTGATAACTATTAGGATGTTGTGGGATTACTTTCCATCTCTTACTCTAAAGAACAATTCAACTTAGTGAACATCGATCTGAACATTCCTAGGATCCAATAAAGCTCTTCCCGGAATATGACGTGCCTCTTTGTCTTCTTCCATGTCTAGTATAATAAAATTAGTAGGAATAATCTCCCTTCATACTTTCAATATAACATCCTCAAATATCCTTCTAGGATATTTAATGGAGCGATCTTCTAGATGTAATACCACTTGAGTTGGTTTTAGATCTTTCAACACCACATTCTTAAATACTTCAAAGGCATAAGATTTACTATAGCCCCAATGTCATAAAGGTATTTCTTATACTCAAAATATCTGATTGTGTAAGGAATTGTAAAACTTCCTAGATCATGAATATTTGGAGTAAGAGAGTGTTGAACCACCACTAAGCATTCCATAGTGAGAAAAATTATTCCCAGATAATCTATCTTCATCTTGATTGAGAGGATTTACTTCATGAAATTTATATATGATGGAATTTGAGTTAATGCCTATGTTAATAGAATATTAATGTGATGTTTCTTGAATACCTCCATAAATTGTTCAAACTATTGATCAAGATGCATCTGCTTCATTCATGCGGAAAATGATAAGATGGGTTCCTAAGGATTGAAAACCTTTTTCCCATACAATTTGTGGTCTTCTAATATTTTTATACACATTGTGATGTAAGGGGAACCTCAATACCATCTTCATTTGTCGAAGAGGGTTTACGTGGAGCAGGAATTTGGTCCTCACCTTGATTTGATGTTATTTTCCAGGGTAGCTACTACCCACTTCGTAATGTGATAGCATTGGCCTCCACCTATGGGTTCTTCACAGTGTTAAAAGGTATTGTACCCGGTTTTAATGATGTGAGATGATTATAAATATTCACAATTTGATACTCAAGTATTCTAGTAGATTCCTCTTGATTCTGAAATCGTGTCGCAGTAGTTGTTATAAATTTTGACATTATTTATTCATCAATTGATGGGTGTTCTTGGTAAGGTTGTTGTGTAATTGGTTGAGGTTGTAGCTGATGAGTTTATTGCACCAGACAATGGTTTTGATACCCTTATTGTTGGAAGGATCCCTATTTTGTATGGGATATTGTTTATGATACTATAGTTGACCATAACATGTTTCCCTTTGAGGGTGGGGTTGAGAGTTTTTTTGTTGCTTCCCCCAGCCTATGTTTGTGTTATATTGCCAAGCCAAGTTTGGGTATTGAGGGTAAATGTTTGTCCCTCTGTTCTGAGAAACATATCTTAACTCACCTTTTAAAGGATTGATACTTGTCTATAGGAATTCTCCCATTTTTTGATTGTCACCACATTCGTTTCTTGATGGGTGATTTACCACCTGAACTTGAGATGTGTTTTTTTGATTCACGCATCATCTTGTTAGACACCCCATTGAGTTGAACTGTAGGAATCATAGTGGAATCAATGTTAAGCATGACCCTAATTTGAGTACACCTCTCATAGTATGATTGGAAGTTATTTTTTTACATATCTTGAAAGAAGTTGAAGAGTTCCTCAGGGGATTTCCTCATCACCATTAGTCCTACAGCTACATTTACTGTGGATTTGGTGTTTTTCATAAGACCTCCATAGAATGTTTGGACTTGCATCTACAATGGGAGGCCATGATAAGGGAACTTTAAAAATTTATCATTGAAATGATCCCAAAATTCCAAAAATTATTCTTAATTATGATGATGGAAATTGTGAATTTCATTCCACAAGGTCAATGTCTTGTAAGGTGGGAAATATTATGATATATAACCCATAGGCCAATGCCTCACATGTAAGGAAGGAGTGTTGAGGAAATCCATTAATCCATTCCTTCTCTTTCTCCCTTAATGAGAAGTGGAATAAGAGAAGGTGAATGGAATCCTTAGACAACCCATGGTAATAAAATGTGTCAAAAATGTCCAATCAATTGGATAGATGAGCATTTTGGTTTTCACTTTGTAATCCTTCAAACTGAACCTCATTTTGGATGAGATTCTTGGTGGATGGATTGATATAAAATTTTTTGTATTACACTGGTGGTCTAATAATACATGTATCTTCTCCCTGTATAGATGGACGACCATACACCATAAGTGTATGGCATGGGGTTAGTTGTTCTTGAGGAGGTGGGGGCATAAATTGTATCTCATGAGCAAAATAAATCCCCTGGCCTGGATTCATATATGGAAACTACTATGGTGGAAAAAATAATAGGGTTTCTATGATCCATATCTTTGATCAAATTGAGCTGGTTGTCATTGTTGGTTCTGTGGCATGAACTCCATGATATTTACTAGTGGAAGTAGGTTTTTCTCATCCTCAGCAATGATCTGTGGATTCAGGTTATCATCAATAATTATCTTTTATCTAAATACTTGGACAATAGATAGTTATCCCTCTTCTATGTTCCCTATTGAGGCATTTTGGTTATGTTATCCCGTAAGTGCAAGTCATAGCTTCAAGATCATCCATTCAATTTTCAGATCAAACAGAAGGATTTCATATGATTCAATGCTCTAAGAATGAGTGATTCAACCACTCATGGACCTATGATTCTACATAACACCAAACACAAACCAAGAGTAAATGTGGAAGACCAAAAATAATAAAAATATGAATTATATTAAGAACAAAATTTTAAGAATTTTTTATTTTTATTTTCACTTTAATTAATACAAAGAATATTTTACAGAACACTATTAACTTTCAGTCCCTAGTAATGATTCCATAATTTGGTTTCATTTTAACCAATGATGTGTGATTAGAATCCCAAACTGATGTACCCACACTTATTACTAGTATAGTGCAAGTATGGGGTTGATCCAAAGGGAGATAAAGTCATTGCATTCTGTATCTCTAGTTTATGATTAATTTGGTGAATATTAACATAATTTAGAGGTGATATTAGATGTTTCACTAACAGAGTAATTAATCCTTCAATTACTTTGCTGAATTTATTTAAAGAGAAAGTAAAATGTAGAATTGATTCTAACGATATATAGGAATAGTACATTAGGGATATGGATTTTTAAGTCAATCGATAAATAAATTTTCTTATCATGTTTTGTTGTTCATAATAATTCAAATATTTGGGGTTATAATATAAGAAAAAACCCTAGGTCTAGTGAGTCTCATTTGAGTTAATAGGATCCCAATCCTTGGTTTGGAAACTGAAACCTATTAATTCTTTTAATTTTAGGCCATTTTGAGATGATAAATGCACCCAATGACAATAGTTATACATTATTTTAATCCCTTAGAAGTTCCCTTGAAATTATATTCTTTGTCTGATATGGGTTTTATAATGATTTTTTGTAATATATTTCGAGGGATTGTGAGAGAAACATAAATATCACAATTACAATAATACAAATGAATAATAACAAACCGTAATCATCCACATCCCCAACACATGCAGTATTTAGATACACATAATGTATCTAATGACTAATGTACTCATAATACATAAAATAAACATCTCACCAGCATTAAATTCAATATCATTGAGACAGTAGAGTGGCAACACCTCCAATATTCCCTTCCCGCTTTTCTCTTTCACTCCCTTCTTCTCCCTCTTTTCTTCTCCCATTTAGTGTCTCTAGTTGTTCCCTCTTTCTAACTATCTGAATTGTGAGGGTCTTCCCTCTTATTTATAGTATATCAAAATACATGGTGTGTAACATAAATTACATGATGTGTAACCATGTCAACTTGACTTGGCTATTCATTCTCTACCAGAAGGCGATCTGTTGCACTATTCATGACATTGAAGGCATCGACAGTTAGTTGGTGGGGCTACACGACATATAGCACCACCCCACATGGCATGCAGTTTCAACATTATCCTCCTGACACTTTTGGAGGGGGTTATATGGTGTGTAATGTGAAGTAAATGTCATGCAACATCTGGCCGGAAACATTGGGTTGTACTTGGTTTGGTCAATCTATGTCTAGTAAATAGTACAAGGTGCGTATATTAAAAGAGAATTTAGTGTATGTGTGGACTTAGTTTTGATCATTCATGATTTGGGACATTGGCTGTAAAACCCCTGAAATCATCATTACCACTGAATTAAATCATTTTATCTCCAAAAAATCTATATCCTATGAAACAATGTTTTTATACTCAAGAAAATGTATTAAAATGTCTACACTTATAAGGATCATCAGAGACGGAGGCCTCTGGTGTTTGAGGAGAGAGACCATGTGGTACATTGTGTCTCACCCTGACAGGGACTCCAGAGATTTGGATGGTGGAGCATGTTGTCTCTGAGATACATCTTCCCTTTTCAGATTCTTCATAGAGTTGGAAAGGTGGTATATCACCAACCTCTACCCTTATAGTTGCATTGGGTATAGATGTCTTCCACTTGTTGTAGTTGAGGAGGTATGTGGATGATCAATTTCTCGTCATCGACTTGGGCGAGTTGGACATTGATGATGGGGTGAATTTTTTGTATTACCCGGTGGAGAGTGGGGATTGATAGTAGAGGATCCTTCTTGGGTGGTCAATTCCCATGGCGCATGTTTAGGCGTTGCACAACAATCTCTAAGATAGCACTTGGGGGTGAGAGGCCAAGATTCATTCTCTTAACCCTCATAATATTGTTGAGTATCCATTATTTTGGATTTCAGGGATTTAAATCCCTATGGTGTGGAGAATGTAATGACTCAAATTTTCTCTGATTTTATTTTTATAAATTAATTGGGAATATTTGGAGACCATGCACTTAGATGGCTTGTGATTCTGAGGCCCGGTGTACCTGGGACTAATTGATGAAAAAGGTTTCATTTTTAATAAAACATGCTAATAGTTTTCTAAAAAAACTAAGTTAATTTAAATGGGTGTCTGGTTTAGAAATGTGATGAAATTGTTTCATTCAAAATAGATAATTTAAAATATCTAAGGCCTAACATTGTCCATCATGGTTCAACTGCGGTAAGTAGTTTCTAGACATATCGGTAATAAAATATTTAATAAAAACTATTTCAACACAATGAATATTTTCTTTGTATTGGAGTTTTTCAAGAATTCGGGGTTATTACATAACCCAGGAATTCCGTTGAGATTAGGATAAAGAATTTCTCTCGATGACGACAAAGGATCATAGATAGGGACTTTGATCAAAGATCAATATATCTATGAATGATTAAGATGAAACTTCTCCATTCTTCAACAACCGATCCAAATTCCATGTCATATCTTTTTTCATTGTGATTTGTTCCCCGTTCATAAATTTGATGATGAATGCAGAACAACTCACGAATAGGTTGATTTGTGGTTCGATTTCTTGAAGGATTGTATTTATCCTATAAGAATTAAATGGGGGTTTGATTTATGTGATTTCTTATCTCTTATGGATCCCTCTAAGAAGGATGAATCGAGGCCTACACAAAGGCCAACATCCATCCTTTGGGTGCTTTTGTACTTCCCATTTCCCACATTATGATTCCTTCATTTTGGGGAAAATATTTTGAGAGAAAATATATGACACCCCCATGATACCACAAAGGCGTGATATTGAAGGTGTGATGATTTTCAATCTAGGTGGAGTGTGAGGGTAAGAAAGTGGGCCATCGGCAGGGCTGTTGACGGTGGCGGTATGACACATCCTGGTGGGCTCGATCAAGGTGTAGCTTGAGGGATAGGCCACTGGAGTTGTTACTAGCATAGATGGAGCAAGGAAGGCAGTGGTCCACTTCAGAGATGGTGTGGCGATAAGAATGGGACACGGCGGGAGGCCACAACTTAGACCGGTTGACGTAGCTCAGTGTCATGTCATAGGACCCCATGGTTGAGAGACCATTGGTAAGGTTGTGTGGTGGGATGACCATGTGAAATGCAGCACAAAACTAGGTCAGCATGGGGAGAACACAGTTGAGGCATACCATGTATGATGTAGTAAACTAGCCCACTATGTGTACCGAACAGGGGAGCTGATCCACTCCAGCGGCCCGATGGGTTGGACCGAGTTGCCAAATGGGTTGGGATCAGTAGGCCTAGTGGTTCAGGTCGGTTAGGGTTAAGCTAGATTGGGCCAGGTCGTGTCTTCAGAACAATGTCAGTTCGGTCGGCGGGTTAGGTCAGGTTGGGTCGGTCGGCGGGTCGGGTCAGGTCGGGTGGGTCCGGACAGATCCGGACCGGACCCAGGTAAGACCTTTTTACAAATATAGTTGTAACATTCCAATCTTGTGTCAATTTAATGAGATTATTGTGGATTTGGGACCCTTTTAAGAAGATAGTCTTTTTGAGATACTCTTAATGAGTCTTTTTGGAAGATAGAATATGAACTATTGGCCTGAGGTTTGTTTCTTCAGAAACAATCACACTATGAGTAGAATCATGTGTATGGATGTGATCTTGAAACTATGTGAATTTTAGACTACGTGACTTTGAGGTTTCCTGAATTACCAATACTACATGTATTACCATGACCCTTTGTCCTACCAAGACTCCATGTATTACCCTAAATCAGTGTGTTACTGTGACATCATGTCTTACCGAGACTCGATATCTTATTTAGACTTCATGTCTTATATATACTGGGTGTTCTATTGAATTCATCCAATAATCCTAATTTTTGTTCTATAGACTAATTTTTTAGGAGATGACCGTGAATTTCTTTGTGCTATACATCATGTAATAATTCATGGTATACTTTGTGTTTTTTTGTGGTATACTTATTGTATTTCTTTTTTTGTGTACTTTTTGTATTTATTAGTGGTATTCTGTTGTGGTATCCTGCTGAATATTGATTTACTCGCCCCTATATAGGATTTTCCCTCATGTCTTGTGTCTTGTTAAGATGACCGATTCTTTTATAGAGTTACAGGTGGACGAGGACCTAATGGTTCTAAGAGTGATCAGATAGAGGAGGTGTGCTCCTTCGAATTCAGGAAGTTTTCCTACACCTACCCTTAAGGTTGGGTTTTCTTTGGATGAGTTTTTGGAACATGTGCATTCACTTTGAAAAACTCCTTTTTTGGTGGGCCTGTATTATGGACCTATTTACGTTTCATTTTCCAAATATAATACTATTTGGTTGGTATATTAGTGTATGCATGCATTTTTTACATAATTTTTTTACTTTCCAACATTTTGGGGTGTGGAGATGTGTGTCTGTGTGTGTACAGGTACTTAGAAAAATTCCTCCCATTATGGATATGACTACTCAGTATTGGTCATGAGGCCCTGTCCTATCAATGGTGGGCTTTGGGTAATCATGGAAAATGCCCCTTTGGGATTGGTCGTGTCATTACCATAGAATAATCCAAGGGGAAAATGCCAAGATTATTCTTGTACTACAACAGAAATTGAATGATTATTGTTATTGTGTATTTATATTCTTGAATTAATCTTTTTAATTATATATTTTTTATAATAATCATAAACCACATATGGATGGCACTAAAAAAATTTCTTTAAGGATTTTAAGGAAAATGTTTATTTGTACCAATGACCTGGAAACATGATTTAATAGTAAGATGATATTTTATAGAAATGACATAATTTAGGATAATACAACCCTTAATATGGTTATGATGTTGAACTAATAATTTTTAGATGAGATTAATAGATGATTAAAATTTATGAATAATAATTTAATATTTTTGACCACGAAAATGAGCAGTGATTTGTTGATAATCTAAATTACGATGGAGTTTACTTCATTTTTAGATTTGTGGGATATAAAGAATAACGATATAGTTACTTTTTTATAAGCAGTTACATTTCTATTGATGTTTTATGATGATTCTGGTTATTAGTATGTTTTATGACAATATATGATCAATGTATTCCCAATCATGGTATGTGAAACTATGAGAAGATTTATATTGGTGGGGAATAAATTTTTGATCAAATATTTTATCTGTTGGGGTTTAAAAATTTGTTATAAAACTTTTAGAAGAGTCATAAGGTTATCTATTAATGAAATTGTTTAAGTTGAAATTTGGGGGTTATTTTTTAGATTATAGAGACTAAAGTATTATGGGATAAATTTTGGTAAGCATTATGTTTTTGGAAAATATTTAGAGAGAGGATAAATTTCTTTTCCTTATTTTTTGGATTTTATGTTCCTTTAAAAGTTCATTTTGGTGCTTTAGGAATAAAAAATCTTCCAGAATGCTTATCAATTTGAGAATAGATGATATTGTGGTGGAATATGGTTAATTTATGAGATTATACTTGTCAACCATGTATATTTATTTAAATTATTATCTTATATGGTAGACAAATTCCTCAACACTTGGAAATTGATCACAAAATAAAAATGTTATCCTATTATGATCATTTCTAAATAATTTATTTTATTTTAATCCATAAAAAATTGATTGTCTTATAATGGTTAACATTCCCTAGACAATGTTATTTATTACTCTCTATTAGTACTTAGGAATTATTTTTCTCTTTCATATACATATATTCACTTCTCACTGATATTCTCATATTTAGAAAAACTATTTTTGTGGTGACCATCATACATCCCTTTCCCACTTTTTTAGAGGATGTTTTATTAACCTATTTGAATATGAGGGTTTAAAACAAATGAATTTGAAAATGAAAGAACCTTGATTAAATTGTACAAGTTGAATTTTAAAGGAAGTAATTTATTGAATGGGGTTGAATATAATAGTCTTATACTTTATAATAACACTATATTTTATAGCATATACAACACAAAAAACCAACTTAAATGAACCATGAAATACTGTTATTTAAATATGACTATTTTAACCTAGGAATTTAATTGATGAGTATGAATAGTACAAACTAAATTATGAAATATATATAAAGGAAATAATACATATTAATTGATTGACTAATTCTTAGTAAATAAGTACTCAATTTCTATTAATGTTGTTTTTTTTCTTCAGAAATATATTACCTTCAAAAATGATATTTACTAATTTTTGACACAAAATAATATAATTATTTTTTACAATTTATTAAAATGTTTTTGTAAAATTAAATTATTATTCTAAATCTTTTTATAAAAATTATATTAGGGATACTTTTTTAATTTTTCGGAAATGATTGATATTCTGATGAATAATAAAAAATTTAAATCATTATTAAAATAATGTTTTTTTGTTTCATTCATGTAATAAGTTACATTTTGTATTAAAATGGTTTAAAATTTAAATTTATATCTATAATTTTATAAATAACCTAATATGATCTTTGTTATAAATTTTATGGTTTAATTTTGTATAAAAACTTTTTTATACATAAAAAGGCATTTTTCTGTAAAATGGTTATTCGTAGTGTTTTTCGCTTTTATCTTAAATTAATTTATTCAAATTAAAGGAATTTAATATTGAAAAATGTATATCATGTTTGATATCAGGAGTTTAGAATTTTATAATGAGTTAACTTTTATTTTTTTCCATTATGAATACTAACTATAGTAAATAATTGTCACCATAATGATGCCAAAATGGGAAATGTAGGTTAAAAATAATTTGATTATGAATAAAAAATGATATTAATTTTTTTCTCAATTTAACTAGATAAACATATATCATCCATAAATATCTAAATTTTTAATATATTACCTTTTTGTTTCCACTTTACTATGATTTGGACTTTTATAATATTTAAGTAAGAGATAAAGAAAAAAAGTCACTTTTCTTCTTTTAATTTCTAAAATATTTTATGATCGGTATAAATATAGATTAATGTTTGATTAAAAATATTAATTTTAAATATAAATGATTTTATTGAAGGTAATTTTTTAAACAATTTCTTGGTGAAATAATTACCATAAATTCTTAAACAACATTGACACAACATTTATTTAGTTAATAGAAAAATAAAATTAATGATATTAAAAATACTAAAAGTAATATAATTTGAAATAACTATTGTGTTCCATGAATTTGTTAGATAAATATATAACATAGTAATGTTTTAATGTTTTATATTGGAATTTCCTCTTGGTATTGACGTATAAAAATACAAATTAAATGAATAATATTAAAAATAACAATAATGATATTTTATAACAAATAATGTTTTTTAAATTATTTAAAAATAATAAAAATATTATTTGAAGATAAAGTAATTTTATATGGTTTGAAAAATCATTATTGGTATATTTATGAGTTTTTCTCATTTTTTCACATTATTAACCCATTAAGGTAAGATATAGTAATTCTTAAAAAAGGTTAATTGGGGGGTTAAAAATAAAATATATGGTTGAAAACTTACATAAAATTATCAAAATTTTATATTATGATATAAATATGACTTATATTACTATTATATTCTAATTATATAAATTAGGAGTCATTTATGAAAGAAAAATAATTTATAAGAATTTAATACTTTAAGAAATTCCATTAATGACCCTACCCTCAGTTATAAAAGGAAACATATCCTTTCTCTTTTTTAAAAAACATTAATCTTCATAGATAAATACTCATTTCCCAATAATATTAATAACATAATCATCCATTTCTTATATGTTCTGGATCATTCAAAACACAAACCCTAATTCCTCTAAGAAGAGACCTAATGTCTAATGATTAAGAGGTAATCATCTTTAGTGACTCTTTCAGGTTTATTTATTATTATAATTCATATTTAATGTTTTTTAAAAATCCTAAAATAATAAAAAAAACTTCATAAATATAGTTATATGTTATTATAATTATTATAGAACCACATCCCATCTCTTTTCCATCCTATGAAAATTTATAACATGGCTCAAGCATATGTATGACTTACCATTTCCATTTAGCAATCTAATTTTCTTTCATAACCATGTTACTTGGATCATTAAAAATATGGAACTAATATGTATATATTATATTTATGAAATCAATATTATTATTTAACTCTAATATCATATATACATTCTTACCTTCCATTGCATTGGAAAATGATAATGTCGCTCGTGCTCCGTGTGGACTACCACCTCCATTAAATGATATGATGTTTTTTTCATTATTGATTTATGTTGATGTTAATAAGAACATATTTAGTGGATATATATTATATATATGGAATAATAATTATTCTATAATGATTAATTATTTTTATCCTTTTTTCCATCTTTCGAAAAATGAATAATATGTTCATATATACATACAACCTAACATCTCCAAGAATGATTTAAATATATCTATATTGATTATATATTATATTTATTTCATGAAAAATGTAATATGTATTATGTAACCACAACAAAAGTATACATTTTGAAACTATTTTATCTAGACAAACATGAAAAACGAAGCAGTTAGCACCCAAAATAGTGACATAATAAAAAATTGCTAACAAAAGGGTGATAAAATGATAAAAATGGATAATATATGCTATTATTGATATGTATATGGTTCTGGTAAGTAATTATAAAAAATATAAATTTATTATATAGGAGTTTAAAGCACATTAAAAAAATGGAAATGTTGGGTAAGGGGATTCCATTTCAATTTCCTTTTATTGAGGTATATTTTAATATAATGAACCTAGTTTAATATATATTATTAGTATAATGAACCTTTAATGTATTTATGATCATTATTCAATGGAAGATAATATTTACTATATATATATATCCATATTCAGTATAATATTGATATTATTATATCGTAAACTGTATACTATTTCTACATATGGTGTTTAAAATTTAATGTTGTTAGATTGACAATGGAATTATTGATAATCCATATTAATTAATTGTCATGAAAACTTGAGGATAAAGTGTATTTTTTATGAATTTAATTTATCATTTAATATATTATAAATTAATTGGACAAGAAATGATGGGTGGGGCTAGATTTATATAGCCCCACGATTCATCAACTGGTCTCTTGAGACAAACCGGAAAGGTATAATTAAATTGGTTTTTGGTGTATATCAATACATTGATTAATTTGTCTTATTGAAAGGACATTATGGTAGAAATATAATGGTGTTTGAAATCTTGAAATCAAATAGTGATCATTTCCATGAAAGAGAATTCTGTCATTATTTTCCATGAGACTACTGAATTGATATGATCGATGGATGCATTTTGTGCATAGTTGTTGATTAAATGGAATGTGTTATCATAATTTACCTTAACATGTTGATTAGAACTTATTTATCCCTGATAGTATATATTGTACATAAACCCTTACTATGCAACTATTATCTCGAATTTATTTATTTTATTTTCCACAGGAAAATAAGAAAGATATTATAAAAAAATTAAATCATGAAAGAATGATTTTATGATATTTATTTTATATTTATAATGTAATAGGGGAATCATTTATGGATTTGTATTTTCAATACTACTAAACTATGCAGTCCTTTAGGATGTCATTACTTGTATGTATATAAAACATAATACTGAAGATTCCATCTTTGAGTTTCTACAGTTGGGTATGTTACACATAATCTATGTAAGAGTCATTTCTACAATAATAGAGATCCATGGTATGGTCCTACAGGTGATGTACATGGTTCTTCAAGGTCTATATTGAGCAGATGTAATGTTTACCTCATTCATCCCATAATTATATAAATAAAATGAACTGAATATAATCCATGATATCAATCACAGTCACCCTAAATCTATAGCATACTGAATCTTTATCGACTTTGGTAACTAAAGATACAACAATTAATTGACTAATAAGTGAATAAGTGACCATGACGCTGAAGCTAAAATGAGGGAGTGAATAACCTAGGTTGTGTAAGGGTCATACTATGATTTTTAATGCTATATAAGGGCACGAGTCTCCCTATATCAATGTAGACTCCACAGTTAGCCATCTATGCAAGGCTGAAGATATGTTGTGTCAGAGTCAGGTATGCAGTCAATGCTTTGAAAATGGGTGAATAAAAAGTGTATAAGTGTTATACCAAGAATCCAGGGTTATGGAAATGGAATTGAAACATTTCAAAGTCTAAATAAAGCCAACAAGGCCAATATAAGTGTACTCCTTCATTTATAGGACTTACACAAGGGCCTTCTTATGTATTTTAAAGGTTTCGTAAGCGTAAAAGTGATTGCATATGGATAAAGGCATTATACATATATGATGTACGTATTTTTTCATATAAGAATTTAGGATATATTAAAAAATATTTTTGGATCTAGGCCCTAAGAGAGAGTTAGATTACGAGGCCTATAGAGACTCGATTTTGATGTAATGAAAATATTAAATATATAACATCATTAAATTGTTTTATTTTCTTCCCTAAAAGAATAATTCTTGAAAAGAGTCTTGGACCAGAAATACGATACCACCATTTAACCCATAATACAATTTTTACCCTAGTGATGAAATAACCTTGGTTGGTATTGGTTGTCTAGATTGACCATCATCTTGTGTCCAATGGTTAGAAAATTATTAATATTTATTTAATAATTTAATTAATGCCCAACTTAATAAAATATTTATTTAATGAATATTATGGTGGATTGTTAGGTTTATCCTCTACTGATGCCTACCAAATAATCATTAGAATAATTGAAATGGAAGGAATGCACGGATACCTGAATTACCATCCCCATTGTGGAAATGGAACCGAAACTCATAGATCTTATGATGCTCTAAGGGATTCATGATCACATGACCATTTCAGGGTTACATAAAGACTCCATATGTAGTTCATAATATTAAATGAATTTTTGTGGTGCCCCTTCAATAGTTCATCCTGGTCTCACAATGGATCTCTAGAAAACCAATGAACTCTTGTTGACAACCGAATGAATTCCCCTAAGTCACATGGTTTGTCATTGGAAACTTCCTAAAAAACCATCATAAATTCATCCAAAAATAATGGCGAATCATATTAAAATGGAGAGACCCCCAGTGGCCATCAATATAATGCACCATACAATTATTTTAAAGGATAAATTTGATGGATTATATCAAATAAAAACCACAAGACAACTAAAAATTTTCAATATAAATCAAAGGATATAAAGGGGAAAAGGCGAGAGGTGCTTGTTGTCGCTGAAAGACATGAAACGTCCATCGGTGATCTGCAAGACATCGGGAGACATCAGCAAAATGTATGCCTCATCTTACGAATTCACATTGTCTTGTTAACCTCACCACATGGATGTACATATGTATTTAAAAGAAACTCTACACTTCCCTAGTGGTTCTCTTAAGAAAAATAGAGTGATTGTTCAATAACCTGACTCGTGCACCCACATATGTCTCATATTGGTCGTAGAAGGCATCAAAAAAATTAATAAAACATCCTAGGAATTACTTTTTATAACTCTCATAATCCATGAAATTTTTCAAATAAATAAAAGTGGATGGGAAGGAGGAGGTGATAGGTACACGCGGTCGCTAAAAGACATGAGATGCACCCAGGAAATCCATAGCATGGCCCCACGAGACCTCTTGAAAATCTATCTAGTCCATGGAAAAACATATGGACAAGTCACCATTTCCTGAATAAATGTTCTGTGAAATGTATAGAGATATCACAATGGACCTTGGGAATATCCATAGGGCAAGGTGAAAAGCCTTTGCACATGCCTGCATGGTCAAAAAAGTGTTCATTAATCAGAAATAATCAAATAAGGGACCATTTGATATAAGAGTCTCGTGGCCACTAAAAATTGGGTGTTTCATTCAAAATTACCCACGAACAAGACTCAAAAAACTGAATTGTGTCACCCCACTTCAATAACGTCATCCATTATCCGCAGAAGATATGTCGCACAACTCGGTGAGCATCCAGGGTGGAGAGGCCTATAGATTCCCCACCCCAGCATGGAAAATGCATTGAATACCACACAAATGAATGTTTTGAGCACAAAATTCCCAAGCATTGTAGAAAAATTATCAAAGAACCATATCATGTGGATGACTAGTCTTCCATCAGGTTAAATACCAGAAAATAGATAAAGAAATCATGCAACATACATAATGCACTTTTCATGATCATTAAGTGATCGTGTGAAGGGACGCTAGTGAGGCATGTGAAGAACATATAACATGTTTTCCAGATTACACGAGACCCATAATAAACTAATTCTAAAAAAACCTAAGGCATTCATAACATAATAGCTAGGAACAAGATCAAACATGGAGAACTAATAATAAATACAAGATCTTTATCCCTAATGCGCTTCACATAAGTCATTAAAAGACACATGAAAACATGAAGACATGCCACCTAGATCTTGATACATTCTTTTAGCATGCTATTTGGAACATGAAAAATCCTCCAAACATGTAAAAGAAAGCCACATAGTCCCCTTATGCTCATCACCTTGGTCTCATGAAACCCTCGGCGCCTATCACCCAAGCCTTGTGACATCTGATAGATACATTTTCTAACTCCTATAATTGTGCCTTATCATATCATTCATGTATCATAGTTGCATCAGGGCTTGAAAACTAAGCTCTCGTGACATCCTTCAGGAAAGATAGTCATGACCCACAACACCCTTCTAACATCGTTGTCAAGTTTCACGATGACCTCCGGGTATGTTATCAAAGAATCACGACATCCTATGAACCACGTCCCACTATGTCTTGTGGAACCCCCCATATGTGTCCAGACATGTCATGCGATGGCTTCGAGGACAATACAATTGGTTCATACAGTGTCCCCCAAACATGTCAACTTGATCTTGTGACACCCCATTTAACAAGGAATCTAGATCACTTGATGGATCCTAGGACTATCCAATTAGGTTATGAAACACCCTATAGAAAGGAAGCAAGTGAAACCTAAAAGTGCAAGCCCTGGTCACAATGGAAGCCTCAATGTGTAAGCCCAGATCAATAGGGAAACCTCAGTGTGTAAGCCCCAATATTAAAGGAACAATGAAGAATATGATTCTTTCCATTTTCATGATATTTAGGCAACCTTTTCAAAGTTCGTTCTCGATGTAAATCATCTAAGCATATCCCAATATCAAATCCCATTTCCAATGAAATGGCATTAATCACATGATAACCCTTGTTTCTCATAACATTCACAGCTCATGGGGGCTAGGGAGTCTCACTAATCATGTCATCTACACTATACTCCCACAGGTTACATGGGAAAACTCAATGCATAAGCCCCAATTACTGAAATCATTTAGCATGTCCAAGATCAATAGGGAACCTATCTTGGTATAAGTCCTTATAATTTCTAAAACCTCAAGGATTGTCATAATTTCTCTGAGTGTGATCATCCACCTCAACGTATTATCATGTTATGGGGAAATGAACTATGAGAATTATGATTCATTCCATAACCAGGATACACATGATTCTTTTCTATAACTTGAGATCTTATAAATATCCACTTTGATATAAGAAACTGAACAATGATGGATCAGATTCATTTTATTTGTAGGATCAGTAGGACACCTTCTCAAGGCCCGAGCTCTATACAAAACATCCCAAGTCTATCCTGGCATTCAAGTCCCTTATATATATATATTCCATGATACAAATAATATATTTCCACTTATTTCTCAAACTGATCATAGGTTACATAAGCATAGGGAGATACAATGAACACCTCATTGGACATCATGAATGTCCACTCACCGGTGCAATCCCAACATGTATGCCCCAATAAGTGGTATGGTATGAACACCCCTAATATAAGGGTATATAACTTGGTCCCAGTCCTAATGACGTGGAGGAACTATGATTACTACGATTTATACCATAACCAGGATACATAGTATATCTATTTGAGACCCAAACTCATGTATCTTATGTCTAAATACCCATACATATGTCTTATATACATGATTCTAAACCACACTGGAAGAATGAACTACATGGGTTTTGATTCTTTCAATAACCAAGATACATAGGATGCCTCATAATGTCTCATCCCCTTCCTCAGAATATTAACTACCTCGTCATATGGTAGCACATCCTGAAGCATTTGGGCATATTAATTAAGAACATAAAGTTGTTATTCAACATGAGGTATATGGATGAAGAACCTTAGATACATACATATGTATTCATTAATGAGATTACACTTCCCTTAGTTCATTAATGAAACTCCCTTTGTAACACCCAGACCACAGAAGCCTCGAGCCGGTAAATTATTTTATTATATTGGTATAATTAAATGAAATTAATATCCCAAAATAATGATTAGTTTATTAGTTTTGGAATAATATATAAACACATATGTTTTACATTACTTCTTTAATGGAAAACAATATAAAAATTCAATAGAAAAAAACCATAACTCGAAGATTATCACTAAAACTCAATCATAATATTTTTCTACATATCCTAAGGAAAAATAAAACATTAAAAAGGGGTGATATTAGATTCTCATTAAGGGTAAGAAATACAATGTAATTTATCATAAAAATTTACACTATGAAATTTGAACAACTAAAAAAACATGCCATTAAAAATATACTTGATCGTAATATGGAAGGAATGATAATTGATTAAATAAAGACATATAAATGATCACAAGAGAAGGAAACATAACCATTGATATTATACCAGTTGAATAATAACATGTTTTATCAATTAATAATATCATAATGGAATAATTCATAATGGTGGATATTAGAAACATATTGTCAAGGCCTCGACCAAGACATCATAAAATACAAAGGTAAGGACTCAACCAAAACCCAATTCTGCATTCTCTCCTAAGGCCTAGTGATGCATAAAGAGAATTAGAGAGCCCCACAAATCACATTCTATGTCCAATGTATTTCTAATATGAATGGGGAAAAACATAAACAACATGAAAATATGAAATATATTTCCCCAATCTATAGACATAACAACTAACCATTTTGAATAGAAGGATGAATGGTATCAATATTGAACATCTTCATTCAAAATTAACATGAACCATTTAATAAAATATGTTATATGATAAAAATTAGATGTTAATACTAATAAAACATAATATTCATAAGGTGGTGATGAAATATATGAAAATTATGAAATAATATCATTGAATAATTCTTGAGAGTAATAGCATTTTACTTTGAAAAGAAGATTTATTTTGAAAAAATATTTATATAAAAATTGAAATAAACTAAGATAGTTTTTCCCTAATAAAATCACTTATTTTAGAAAAATAATTTTGGCTTAAAATAGATTATATATTGCATTTTAAAATATGTAACAATTCAAGAAGTTCCCTTGAGTCGGGCATGTTTATTAGGAAGAATTTGTGAAAGATCCTTTTCAATCATTTAACTCAACATAAAATAAAGAAGGATTCTGATTTTTACCGGTCTATAGAACATTAAAATATAATTTACGAGGATTAAAAATAATAAATAATAATTTAATTGCAGTAAATATTGAAAATGTTTAACCCAAAAGAAAAATGGAGGTTCAGTTAGAAACCCTTACCTTATGTACGAATAACTTATACACTTGACCTTAATGTCCTAGATAATAAAATTTAATCCATTAATTAATTAATTAATTAATAACCTTATATAAATTTATTTGATTTATTATAATTTTATTAAGTTCACTTGTGGCTTTTTTTGATGTGTTATATGATACAATTTTATTTCTTCAGAGTGTTTGTTTCCTTGGTTTTCATGACCGGTATACTTGTATATGAGTATGAAACATAATGTGGAAAACTGTAATTATCCAGAATTAAATTTAAATTATATTAATGAAAATAATAAAGTGTAAATGATTATATATATAATTTAGTGATATCATGTGAGGATGAATAATTAGACAATATATATAGTGATAATAGTTTGCATTATTACGCCGATCATTCATCACAACACAATTAATATGTTTTATGAATTAGTATTATGTATATATGCTAGATTTAAAAAATTAAATAGGTTATAATAAATATTTTATAGTTAGGTTTAACCAAAAAAATGGTGTCATTACCATCCTTGAAGAATAAATAGAAAAATTAAAGTTCATCATCCACGAAGGTTTCAAATCACTACCTCCTGGACGATAATTTTGTTTTTAAAATAGAAGAGAGAGAGATATAGAGTAAAAAGATTGATGATGATTATTCAATTAACATGATATAATTCTAGTATATAAATTATATGGGGGTTTTCATTTTAATTTTTATAGAGGAGGTGAGGGGAGAATAATAAAATAAAGAACATGAAAATAAACTAAAAGGTAAAAAGAAGAGAATTTTACCTCTTGAATACTCCTCCTGGAGAATCTCTTTAAGGGGATTGATTTTGGTCTTTTGATGAGACCTGGTGATTATGTATGAGGGGGAGGAGCTTGGGAAGTGGTTTGGGTAGAAATTTGAAAAGGTTCAAAGCTTTGAAGGTTTGAGGAGGAGAGGGGGTGAGGGGTGGTTTTTATAATGGAGGGGAGAGGTAGTTGCTCATTATTTTATTCATTATTTTAATAATTTTCTTGAGACAAGAAAAAGTGTTGATTATTTGAATACATACATTAGTAAGTAATTGTGAGTTTTAACCAAGGGTGATTACATAATCAATAAGTCATCTACGAATCCATAATTCAAGTATTTAGCATTTACTGTAAATTATCATATTATACTATTCACAAAAAAATTTAAATTTTTTTATAAAAATACAAAAAATTTACCCTAACAACTTTTTTATGTTTCGAATTAAAAAATGAACTCCATTTTATGAATATATTTTTCTAAATTTGACAAATTTAATTTTAAATTAAAATATTCCTTTAAAAGAAAAATATTGTTTTTAAAATTAATATTGATTTTATAACACCCTGAGAAATTTATTAAGGTCTTATTAAATTATCCTAAAAACATAGGACAAAAAAATTGATTTTTTAATAAATTTTATGAAAATTAATTTTAAATTAAATCAATTTATTAATAATAAAATTTTAATTAAATATTTATTATTCACAAATATACCTACAATTAATTAATAAATTTTAAATATTCACTTAATAATACCATGATATAATTATATCTTTATTTAATTTATAAGATGCATAAATTTTATCTATACTTTCATGGGTGTGGTTAATATTCACTATGTCGGTTTACTATTCATAATGGTCATATTATTATTCATAATGTCAAGTTACTATTCACAAAAAATGTTTGACAATTCTATTATACTCTAAATATATTATTGATTAAAACATTGTATGTCCATTTTATGAAATTAAAATCATAGAGGTGATAAAATTATGTTTAACAGCTAGGTTATAATATAAAAGTGTTTTTTCACAGAGTCATAGGGTTTCATGCATTACATTCTATATTAAATTATTTATAAAACCTTGGGGTGTAACATTCTTCCCCCTTACAAAAATTTCATCCTTAAAATTTTCAAAATATGAGCAAAATTTTTTTTGCAGGTCTTCATCATACATTCGTTAGGCTCCGATGTTGCCTCTTTAATTTTATGAATTTTCCAAAGTACCTTTACCAGAAAATTCGTTTGATTCCTCAAAACCTATTCTTTGGTGTCTAAAATTATGATATGCTCTTCACAGTAAGATAACTCAGGTTCTAATTAAATTCAATCATAAGTGAGTACATGTGTTGGGTCAGGCATGTACTTCCTTTACAAAGAGATGTGGACAACATTTTTTACCTTATAAAGGTTAAGAGACATTGCCAAATGATAAACCATAGCTCCAATACTCCCCATAATTTCCAAAGGACCAATATATATGGGCTCAATTTCCCTTTCTTCCCAAATATCAAAAACACCATTCCATGGAGATGGATTCATGAAAACCGGATCTCCCACTTGAAACTCCAAAACCGTCTTTTGATTATCAGTATAGCTCTTTTCCCTTCATTGAGCTGCATTGATATGGGTTTGAATAGTCTCTATCTTTTTTGTTGTTTACATGACTAAATTAGGGCCTTCTAGCTTCCTTTTACCAAATTCATCCCAGCACTTTGGTGTCTGACATCTCATTCGGTATAATGCTTCATATGGTGGAATTTGAATAATTGAATGGAAACTATTATTTTTTGGAAAAAACATCCATTAGTAAATACCTAGCCCACATACCTTGAAAATCGAGTGTGCATGATCCCAACATGTCTTCTAAATTTTGGATCATCTTTTCTGGCTGCTTGTCACTTTGAGGACGATAAGAATTACTCAAATGTTGCATGATATCCATTTTTTCTATATACTTTTCTAGAGTTTTGATGTAAAACATTGATCATGATCAAACAAAATTGAGAGAACTACTTTGGAAAGTCTTAAAACATCATTTATATAGAGCCATGCAAGGAGCTCCAGGGGTAATCCTCCATTATTTGGAGTAAATGTGATGATCTGGTAAATCATTAAAAAATTACCCATTTTACATCATTCCTTATTAGATTTTTTGGTAATCCAATGACAAAATCCATGGTAATTTCATTGCATTAAAATGTAGAAATAGGTAAAAGTGTCATGAATCATCTAGGATATTTTCTTCCATGGTTCACTTGTTGAATGAATAAATATCTTGATACATAATCATCACTTTCATGATTCATGTTGTAATAATAAAATGTTATTTCAAATATCTATACATCTTAATGCTACTAGGCTTCCGAGAGAAATTCGAAATATGGGAATCATCAAATAAATCCCTTTTTAGCTCAGTTATAGAGGTAACACATAGCCTTCTCCCAATTTTACAAAATCCATCTTCAGACACAAAGTTTGGAGACTCCCCATCTTTCACAACTGTAATTTTCTTTTGAATATTATCATCATAAAATTGATAACTATTTGTTATTTCCAATAACAATGGTTGGGAAACCTATTTAAAAAGTCAGGATGCTTCACCTTCTTTGATAATTCCCATATTCATACTCTCTATATCCACGTGCATAAGATCCTTATCAATCCTCATTTTGTTTAGAACTCCATGATACATCCTGTTTAATGCATTTCCACCTTATTTTCCTTCCTTATATGGTAGTGTATAGAACAATTATAATCCTTGGGTAGCTCAATCCATCTCCATTACCTCGTGTTGGGTTCTTTCTATGAGAAAATATATTTCAAGCTCTTGTTATCAGTATATATCTCAAATATTTCACAAGGGAGATAATGTCTCCATATCATCAATGAAGAGATTATAGCTACTAACTCATGCTCATTATTCAGATAGTTCTGTTAATGAACTTTCAACTGCCATGATTCATAGGCAATAACTATATCATTTTTTATATGGAAAAAACTTAGTACTTTCTCTGATGCATCACTATAAATCACAAATACATCATTTCCCAATGGTAGAGTCATGATTGGAGTATTCATTACCCTATTCATGAATTCTTCCAAAAAATCTTCAATTTTTTTTCCATACAAACATACCCTCTTTACGAGTATTCTTAGTTAACAGGTTACTAATCAAGAAAATTTATGAATGAAATACTAATAATAACCTCTAAAACCAATAACACTATGTACCTCAATTACATTTATTAGGGTAGGACATTCATGAATTTCATTTTTCATTACAAAATTCACTAGGATTCCATCCTTATAGTCAATATATTCAAGAAAAGTAACTATTTTATACCATAACTCACACCTACTAATCATCCTATATAACTTCTTTTTTCTTGGAGTCATTAGAATAATGAAAAAGTGATTCTCATGTTATTCATAGTTTTTGGAGTATACTAAGACATCATCAACAAATATCACAAAAAAGTAATCTAGATATTCCTTAAAAACTCTATTTATTAGATATATGAAACATATGGTGAATTAGTTAGTCTAAAAGGAATTACTATAAACGTCTAATCTTTATACCTAGATTGAAATTATATATTTCGAATATCTTCTTTCTACAACCATAACTAATGATATCCTGATTGAAGTTCAATCATCAAAAAATTTTGGCCTCCTGGAATTTGATACAATATATCATCAATATGAGGAATAGGATAATTGTTCTTTATTGTAATATCATTGATCTCCCTATAGTAAATGCACAACCTCATCGATCCATATTTCTTCTTGACAAAATGAATAGTATCTCCCCATGTAGAAACACTAGGTAGGATAGGTCCCTTAGCACTCAATTCCTATAGTTGTTTCTTTAGCTTTACTAATTCCACTATGACCATTCAATAAGGGGTATTTGAAAAAGGCCTTTCACCAAGAATTAAATAAATTGAAAACACAATTTTTTACTCAAGATGATTTCTAGGTAAATCCTTTGGGAATACATCAACATATTATTGCACAATTGTTACATCCTCAATTGTAATATTTATTTCCTCACACACATATATTTTTTATACACCTCCTGAAGAAATTCAATCAGTAGATATATTGTGAGTGGATATAGATATAAATTAAATGACATAGTTTCTATTATAAAGATATGTGATTCTATATCATTATAAATAATTGTATACTCCTTCTTTTGGAAATAGATTTTCACATCCTAACTTGACTGTTAGTTCATAGAAATAATTATATCAAATTCAATCATGGGTATGATGACATGGTAGGAAACTAAAGCATTTTTTGTGTCATAAGGGGGACCGATCGACACATCCATATTGAAATTATACTCCCCATTGAAGTTTTTACTAAAAACTCCATTATTAAATGAAATTGGAAATGTCCAATATTTTTAGAATTCTAGGAAGACATAAAACAATGGGATGATCCAGAATCAAATAAATCATTGGACATTTTTGAGGAAATTAAAAAAAGGACCTACCTCCACATCATTAGGAACATCAACTTCAGCAGTTGTGACTTCATAATCTTGTCCTTTCTACCTTGGCCTTATCTTGGGTATGTTTCTTTGATTCCTAGGAAAATAAATAGAATAATTTTCCATATGTTTACAATTTTAGCATTGAATATTGGTAGCTTATATGATTCAATTGAAATATTGAGATTGGTTGCCTCATTCTCCGTATTTGTAACAGACTCCTTTTACTTTTAAGCATGCCCTAGGGTGTTTCTTTCTACAAGTATCACATGGTGGAATACTCCCTTTTTATTATTTCTATTATCCATTCTTTCCTCCACCACCCTCTACTTGTATTACTATCTTGATCAAGCCTGCGTACCCTAGTAACCTGATAACCAAACTAGCCTTGACATAGGCTAAGGGGAATTCCCGCTCCCTATAGGTAGGTAGATAGCATCGGGCATCATAAAACATGAATATGTGAGCATATATTCCACAAAACAAAGCGGAAGAAAGACAAGAAAATCATTATGAATATAAAAGAAATTCCACTGGGACTAAAGTCCCAGAATAGAATAAGGCATAAAAATCCCAATGTACAATAACCCCAATACCAAAAAGAAAAAAAAGGTAAATTCCTTATAGACAAAACTCACCATGACCAAGTTTCAATAGTTGGGTCCTCCACCAAGAGATCATTTACCCTTTCCCAAACCTCAAAGAATATAGTCTACAAACAACCGAAGAAAAAAGTAGGATGTGATCCTATTCCCAATAGGATACCACCAACGATTCCATAACTGATTCCAAATATAGACTATCAAATGAAAGGATATAAATTTTCAAAATAAATAGATTCTAAAATTAGAAAAGAATATTTAAAAAAACAAGCTATACAGATTCAAAATGATGGAAAATACTTTGAAAAAACATTTTATCCTTTACCAGAGATTGAATGTTTCTAAATAATGGATTAAATAAAGTAGTTAAATAAAACAGATTATGTAAAATAGGAAGGCCTGTAATGTAGTTAAAAAGCATTGGAATACATTTATATCTCAAATATAAATAACAAGAGAGAAACATTGTAATATTCCAAATGTTATAATAGTATTTCTGGCTCTAGGACTTCACACTCTCTAAGTGAACTTAGAAAAATGTGGGCACACACTTCCCCCAGGAACTTTCTATAGGTGGCTCATCATCCTCCCATCAGAGATGTGACCGAAAACATGTATGTTTTAGAATGTTGTAATAGGATAGAGTGTGTCCAAATAACTATCCATGAATCTAAGGATTGCATGTGCTCTTACATAATCAATGATGAGAAATTTATTTTATGACTTTTTTTAAATATAGTTAAATCCCATTCTTCAATTTCAATTCTAGTTTTCTATTTAAACCCCAAATGGGTTTTATTCTAAAAAACATGCCTTTTTACAAGATAAAACCTTTGGGTTTATATCAAAGCATTTTAATACATTTTCATATGTTTTAAATCCATTCAAAATCAATTGCAACATTTAACAATTCATTACAATAATTAAATTCAACAATTTAATATAAATAATTACCATCAAATCAACTATTTAAATTCAACAATTTAAATCAACCAATCCCCATAATGACACCCCAATTCTGTAGAATATGGTGTGTTTTAGAGTCTCATGCCAAAACCATTTCAAATATCCCAATTCACTGGAATTGGGGTTTATCAGATCAATTGAATGAAAGTTTGATCAAATGAAGATAAATCAGAAATAGTAATATGTCCATCAATTCAAAGGTAATAAATTTGTCTAATCATGAATGAACCACATACCTCTTCCCAAAAGTCAACACTTGCAACGACACCCATAAATGAGAATAAAGGTAAAGATGACCTCAAAACCCGACCTTGAAGAAAGAACCAAAATCATAAGTCATAGATCCATCAGTATTAAGATGATCTATCAAAATCCCAAAAGAAAAGAAACAGATAAACACAAATAACGATGGATAACACTTACTCGAAAATCACACAACATGTGTAATAATGATCTAGAAGAAAATGAAAGGATTCAGAAGGGATGGATAGGTTTGATATCACATGTGGGATTAATTAGTCCATGGAATTAGTGTTTGGAGTAGATAGAAAAGAAATAGTTCCTATTAAAAAAACATAGTCGGTGTATTACACGACGTTTAATCCCAATACATGTTGTGAACCCCTAAATTTAATAACTATTGAAAAACAGCTCACCTCACCTTAAATTACAATGCTCCGAATTAAAATATGATCATTAAATAATTCACTATTTGAAATGGATAATCAAGGCATGTACCCAACACAGCATGAATCCATTCACGACTTTCAGCAGGACCATTACATGATGTGTAAGCCTACAACATGATGAGAAATCCCTCGACAGCCAGCTGAAAAATCTAATTAAAGGTGAGGATACACAAAATATCCATCTTCAACAATATATGAATCCTCCCAATCAATTCTCAACCCTACCCATTGAACTAATGGAAAAAATATGACATTATTTAAGGCGTACCTATCAAAATGGTAATGATATGTTACAACCTCCCCTCTATAAGAACATTTTGTCCTCATAAAACCTATAAAGAATATTATATGCCAAAAATATGAAGCCATTGTTGTCCTGTTTTCACATCACGTTACCACATATCTTGATTATCATACCATGAAACCATTGAACTTGAAATAAAGGTATCATCCTCCCAAAAAGTACCTTGGTCTCAGAATCAACTATATTGACTTGCCACCCAGTCAATGATAAATTACGTTCAATCTCAATATCACTCCAGATGAAAACTTGAGATCGATTAGAGAGATAATTTATCAGATCTAATACATTGAATAAATTATATATTAACATCAATAGTGTTTAATGTGTTAAATGGAATGAAAAATTCCCTACCAACTCAATAACATCAAAACATCCCACAGAACGAGGAGAAAGCTTCCCCTGCCTCCCAAGTCGTCGATGACCCAACCAGACTGAAACATTCAAGAACACCTAGTCACAAACTGAAAATACCAAAGGTTTATTGTGTATATTGGAATAATACTTATATTGGCTATGTGATATCAATATCCTCTACAGAATCAACTGAATCTTTACTATCATCTCTTGTAACAATATTGATCCAACCAAGAAACTTTCCCCAAACTCTGAACAACACAATGTAGAATTCTAAGGCCAGCCATAAAAGGCCTATAATGGTGTCATTATGATCTTGTACTGATATATATTGTTATAATAAATCTCAACCCAACCCCATTGATCATCCAAAGTCCCGCTGAAGTTTAGAATATAGGCATGTGAAGCATATCCTCAAGAATATGTATTGGTCTTTATATCTGACCATCTGAACGTGGATGGTAGGCTATGCTCAAACCATTTTGAGATCAGAATTCTTCCTAAAGGCCTCACTAGAAGAGAGAAGTAAATCGAGGGTCCCTATAAAAGACTATAGCTTATGGAAATCCATGAAAAAAGATAATCTCTTTCACATAGATATTCCCAAACTCCTCAACTATTGAGGTATCTAGAATGGGTATAATGTGAGCTCACATGGTGACTCTGTCGATCAAAACCCAAAATGAATTATTCTTTCTCTGGGTATGAGGAAACCAAATAAAAATGTCTTTAGATATTTCATCCCACTTCCATATAGGAAAAGGAAGTTTCTAAAGTAAACCTGAAAGTTCCTAGTGCTCGGATTTCATCCATTATCATGTGTAGCAACGAGAAACAAACTCAACAATGCCCTGTATCATTCCAAGCCACCAAATATGACTCTGAATGTCGTAGAACATCTTAGGGGTTCCTAGATTCACATCCTACTTGGAATTAATGAAATCCCCCATTACAAGCTTTCATGTAATTAGCGGCACAAAAAAATATTTTGATAGCATAAAACACCCTATTTGGAGAAATACCACTGGGAAACTATCAACCCACCATAAAGAGTGTCCCTAATGCTATTGAAATCACCATCAAGCTCCTGGTCATGAAGAATTATCTTAGGAAAAAAGATGTCAACTGAACACTGGATAAATAAACTTGATCCCCCAACTCCTAAACTCCAATATGCAACTATGCAAAGGGAGCCATAAACTTCCACTCTTCTAAAAATTTATTCACTTCTTGGGTTGGAAGATTCCTTCTCAATGTATCTACAATGAAATTCCCATTACCGAGAGTATAGATGATGTCAAAATCAAAATATTGTAGGTACTTTACCCAATACCTCTGGGAAAGGTTTCAATTATTTTGGGGGAAGATATAACTCAGGATTTTGTAGTCTGAAAACATGGTAATCCTTTCTCTATAAAGGTAATGCTGCAAATTCGTTAGTACGTTCATCAAAACTACAAGTTCATGATACTGGGTAATATAATTCTTCTCTTGTGGCCTAAGATGATGAGATAAATAAGTAACTACATGGTAAACCTGCATAAGAACGTGGGGAAATCCTGAACATGATGCATAAAAAAAGACCACATAGATCTTCCTGGCCTCTAGAAAAGTCAACATTGTTATAGTTGTCAATAGACCGTTCATCTCAACAAAATATGTTTGAAATTTATCATCCTAAGAAAACTTCCCCACCTTCATGGTAAGAGAAATCATAAGATAATACAACATCAAAAAGACCTTCATGAACCTATAGTAATATCTAGAAGAGCCTAAGAAGATATAAATCTCAAATATATTTCATGTTTACTACCAAGTAATAACAACCTTCATCATTTCCAGATCACCTTATATACCAAGTTCTGACAACACATGTCCAAATAATTTTTCTTCCTAAATCCTAAAATCCCACTTTGAAAGCTTGACAATAATTCGATGATTTCTCATAAAAATTTCAATTGTTCTCAAATTATGCACATGATCCTCTGTGATTTAGAGTAAATGAGGATGTTGACCACAAATACTACAAAAAATGTACCCTTATATTAATGGAAAATACTATCCATAAAATCCATGAAAACTGCATGAGTATTTATTAGACCAAAGGGAATAACAAGGTACTCACAATGGTGATACTTACAATGAATGGCCATTTTCTGAACATTAGAGTCTATTATTCTCAGCTGATGGAAACAAGACCAAAGGTCGATCTAAGAAAACTACTTCTCACCAATTAACTAATCAAGTATATTTCCAATCCATGGAAAAGAGTACTTTTTGTTTACCGTAACTCAAATGATATATCAAAAACCAAAAAATAAGAGAATAGAACCATAATCCTTCTTAGTAAAGAGAACCAGTGCCACCCAAGGTGACACACTCAGGCATATATATTATTTTCCAATAATATCATCCAACGGGGTATTTGGATCTTTCAGTTCAGCTAATTCTATGTATTAAGAGGGAGTTAAATTTTTTTAAGTATCGGGCATTACGTCAATAGAAAAATTAAACTCCCTCACCAATAGTGGACTAGGGAAATCCGAAGGAAACATGTCAGGAAACTCGACGATTAATAGAGAGAGACCACCAATCATTGAATCCCACTCTAGATCAAAAGAAATCATTGATATCACTTTTCCCAATTCTATATAATAATGTTCATATCCTATTGACCTTGGGTCCCAATCTCCTTTAAAGACATGATACACACCACTGGGTGTAGTAATGTTGACCCATTAAAGAGATCCATCAATCTGGACTTTATTGGAAATAATCCAATCCAAATCGAAAATGACTTCTTAAGATTTCATGTCAAGAACCAAAAATTATAAGCAAGCTTGAAATCGGATAGAGAGAATGCATAAGAAGGACTACAGAGACCCTGCTCTCTCTTTGTACCAATTGGAGTGGTAATATCCATTGCACAAGATAATAGCTTCATTAGAAGATTATGTAGATTAATGATATAAGTCTAAATAACTGAATGAGATGCACTAGTATCAAAAAGGAAACTCACTAATGATGATTTAATAGTAATGGTACCTCTCATTTTCACTGGACCCATTTCTTCTATCTCTATAGACTCTTCTAATATGTGATGTAGATTTATTTTGGATGCCTAATGATGGAACACTTTTATATAGAAAGCATAAAATTTCCCCATAGTTTTAGGATGAGATAATGATCACGTTGCACTACTCGGAGTAGATATGTGATGGACGAATCTATGTATGTTCCTTGGACATCTGTAGGAGCTATAGTTTTTTGGTTCCTTATTGAAAACCCTCTTAGAATGTCCAAGATTTCAACAAAGGTATCAAACTAAAGAACTCCCTCCTGGTGCTATAGGAGGTCTAGATTGACCCAACCATTGAGAACTAGTGTGAAAATCATTATGACTATGTTTTACTTTGATAGGACCAACACATCCATTGGGAGAAAAAGGAACTACCAACAACCTTGATATTCTAGATAGGTCCATCTCAACCACCATCTCCCTTTCCATCACATCAGCATAAGTGGGAAGCTTCAACCAGAAAACATAAGAACAAATATATGATCAAATCCAAAATTATAACTATCCATCATTCATCCTTTCATTATATACTATATCGGGTGAAAATTACACCAGCATAGAAAATCAATTGGAATAATCAATCATGGTTCTGTAGGCCTAATCAAGATTGGAGAACACTATATCCCTATATAACACCATTTAATATAGATAATACTGGTTGGTTGACATATCCTTGAATTTTTTACACTCTAAAACCTAATGTTTCCATTCCATCATTATCATGTCCCACCATCTCCTGATTGGTCCTTACATCATAAAAGAGGAACACTTCCCCTTGATCACATTCGGTGTCTCCAAGAACTCAAACCGACAATAAATCATACCAAACAATTTCTCAGCATGTTGATGGTCTATGGAGCCTTTGGAAACAGGCGGCTTTTGGAGAAGGAACTCTTGAGTATTATTTCAAAAAAAATCTCCCTAAAGATCACCTATAGTGCCTGAATGAGGACTAGAGGTAGGGTCTATCCTAGAGATTAGACAATACGCATGATCACCTCAACCAAATTTGTGTCCACTTTAGGATACACTTGCTACAGATCTGTTGCAACTTTTCCATAGAAGTAATTTTCATGCCTTATAGGATTCATGATGCTACACAAAATATTTTGGTAAAAGGAAGACATTATATTAACACTCAAACTGAGTAATATGAGAAATTATTCTCAACAGAAGGAAAAAATATATTTTGATCTCACTCTATCCAAATATCAATATGGAAAAGGCTAGAATTAATCCACAAGATGTATTTCCCTAACCACACCTAGTGAATTAAGGTTCATTGTGGTAAGATCTAGATAGACACTCAATCACAATAACCTCCTAAGACCCAAAAATATTTCAAAAATGAATACCGACTTCAAGAATGATGTTTAATGGACACCGTTTGATACCAATTTTTCAGAAAGTATCCCGTGTACCTTGGAAACCTGATAACTGAGCTATCCCTGACATTTCTCGAAGGGTGTCCCCAGTCCCCATGGGTTGATGACTATCCCCTATAATTATACCACATGCAAGTGTGAGAGAACTTTTCACAAAACATTGTGGATGCAAGAGAAGAAAGTCAACATGCATATAAAAGAAAATTCAATAGGAGTAAAGTACCAAAATACATCAAGTTATAAAAATCCCAATGTACTACAACCAAAGTACCAAACGGGAAAAAATATCTCAAGTCCCTAAGGACAAAACTCACCATGAACAAGGTTTAATAGCTAGGTCCTCCACTATGAGATCATTTCCCCTTAATCAAACCTGGAATATGAATGTCTACAAATACCCGAAGGTAAGAGTTATGTGTGACAATAATCCTAGCAGCATACAACAAAAAATTACCTAAAAAATTCCCAATATAGATTTTCCAAATAAACGATTTCAACATTTAAAATAAATAGGTTTAAAAATTTGAAAATAATATTTAAACGAAACATGATATACAGTTTCAATATGTTGGAAGACACTTTTAATGCCCATGTTTTACATTACAAGAGATTTAATGTTTCTAAAATAATTTCTTAAATAAAATAGTTACATAAAATAGTTTTTGTAAAATCCACAGGAATGTAAATTAGTTAAAGGGTATTGACATACATTTATATCTAAAATTTAAATAACAAGTGAGAAACATAGTCATCTACCAAAAGGTACTTTAGTATTTATGGCTATAGGAGTCCACACTCTCTATGTGAACTCAACAATAGGAGTTCACACACATCCACCTGACACTGGATAAAGGTGACATGTCACCCTCCCATAGTGGATGTGACCAACCACATGTTTGTTTTTGAATTTTGTAATAGTATAGAGTGTGTATAAATAATTCACCAACTACCAAAATAATTTCATGTTTAGTTACACAATCAATGATGGGAAATTTATTTTAAGACTACTTAAAATATAGTTAAATCCCACTGTTCTTTTTCAAGGAAAAATTTCAATTTAAAACCAAAACAGGTTTTTTTTAAACATGCTATTTTCAAAAGAAAAATCTTCAAGGTTTTTATAATATCATTTTAAGCAATTTTCACAAGTTTTAGATCCCTCCAAAACCAATTCATCTTTTCAAAATTCATTCCCATGATAAATTTCAAATAATTAATTGAAATAATTTCCATCAAATCCAGAATTTAAATCAATCGATTTCCATAAACACACCCTAATTCAATTGAATATGGGGTTTTCCAGTGTCTTATGCTAAAACCATTTAAAATATACCAATTCATTGGAATTAGGTTTTATCAAATTAATTGAAATAAAGTTTGAACAGTTTAATTTAATCCATCAATTGAAATAAATCAAGCAATACCACGTTAATCAATTTGGATAATCGGGATAGAACCACCTACCTCTTTCTAAAAATCAACACACTTAATAGAACTCGTCAATAAGAATGAAGGAAAAGAAGATATCGAAACGCAACCTAGAAATGAGATCCAACATCATAGGGAATAGATCCATCACTATCAATATGATCTCTCAAAATCTCAAAAGAGTATAAAGAGAGCATCACAAAGAACGAGGGAGAAAACTTACCTAAAAATCACACCACAAGCGTAAAGACGATCCAAATACACATAAAAGGACTCATAATGAAAGAAAATTTTCAAGATCACCTATGGAATTACATAGGTCAAGAAATATGAGTCTGTATTGGAGGGAAGAGAAATAACTAGACACAATTCCTATTTACTAAAAAATGTAGTTTGGGTATTACACACTGTCTGATCCCAATACATGTCGTGAACCCATTAATTTTCATAAACACCAAAAAATGTTTCGGGTTGTCCAAAATTACGATTCTCCGAATTAAAAATGGATCATTACATGCATCACGACATGAAATGGTGAATCACCATGAGTACCCATCACAACATGAATTCATTCACAACCTTGAGTAGGACCATTACATGATGTATAAGACTGTTACATGATGTGAAATCCCTTGGTAGCATGTAGAAAAAGATGGTTAACGGTGTGAATCCAACAAATCCCTGACATTAAAATTATAGAAATCCTTCCAATCCATTATCATCCCTACCCAATGAATGAAAGTTAAAAACTATAAAACTATTTAAGTCGTACAATTCCAAATGGAAATTGGATGTTACACTTGATTTTCCTTAATTTCATATGACTCAGTAAATTCTTTTGTGGTCTTGATAGCACATGATACTATATAACCGTATATTGAGAATGTTTAAGAGACTACTTCCCATAAGAGTAATGGTTTTAAACCATCAAATAATCAATCAATATTGCTTCTTTGATTTTTTATGTAGTCAACAACAAGACATGATAACCTTGTAAAATTGACTACATACATCCCATCATTTTTATCCCCTTTTTGATTCTTAATTTTTTCAAACCGTTTCCCTTTGAGGAGATGGGGGACTAACATTCCCGACTGTCGATCTCACGGATGGATGAGCCCTGCTTGATTGCTAAAGTCGGGTACACCGGTCTTCATTTAGAAACTCCCAACAGTTCCATATCCAACGATTCTTGGACCTCCTTTACAAAGGCAGGCGTCTGCAAGGTGGTTTGGCCAGTGATGCTTAAGAACTCTCACTGGTCTAGAGGATGGGACTTCGGGCTCAACTCACCCTTTTGGGGGGAATTTTTTCCTGTTTTGGGAATCTCTGATAGATTCAAGACGTATTCATATGTTCGTGAATCTTTAGTTTATACCCAAGTATAGTATCAGTGGATTTCCCTCGGTTGGAAATGGTCAGCTAAACGCAGGGGTTCAAAATCATTTATTCTCGTTGTTTACCATCACTTGTTGGATTAATAACCCCAGAGAGTCTGGACTCATTGAGGCGGCACTAGGGGTGGTGTGTTGAACCAACGTGAAGATTGTCAGATCGACCGGTTATTGGGCTTGAACCTCTTGGAAGCTTCCTATGTACCATGCCAAGGAGACGGGGATCAAAGTCCATGTAGTTTGTATGGGAGTGTCAGAGAACCGACGTGAAGGTGGACCCGGGGGTCTGATGATGATCGGGCTTGAACCTCTTGGAGGCTTCCTACGTATCCCTATGGTGGGGAATCAAAGTCCTCGTAGTTCACATTGGCTTGGGACTTTTTCTCTGAGGCATCCCAGATTGATGGATTGGGGCTTACACTTTGTGGAGGCCCATAAGAGGATGTCATGGTCAATGCTTACTCTAAGCCCACATGAGTCATGCTCGGTGTGAGAAACAAGAGGTAGTAGGGACTAGACGATCACGTAGCTAAAGGTGCATCCATGATAAGTGGAGTGGGGATTACACATGGAGCAGCCCATAAGGTCGGGGCTTACACCGAGATGGATGCCCAGGGTGACAATGTGCATTAGGAGAGGGAAAGAGGTGCTCGTGTGCCCATCACCTCTCTTGTTCCCGAGGGAAGTACGGAAGTGCATGGGGGATTCCTTCTGATGGGTATTTTACTACCCCTGAAGGAGGGAGAGGTTCCCCAACCCCGACAAGTGGAGGCACAGAAAGGGGATTCTTGAGCTCAGAATCCACATTACTGTGGGAATGTGAACCCAGGAATTCTTTAGGAATCTTCTCATGGGTCGGGGAAACTCCTCCGCCCCTGCTTATTGTGGGTATGTGAACTCAAAATGGCACGCTGATGCGCCTGAGGGTTACACCACATGGATCCGGTGGCTCTGGTGGAGGCCTCGACTCGGGGCCAAAGAGTAGGCCAGTGAGGGAGGCATGTAGAATTAGGCCGGATTAGAAGGATTTTATCTGGCTCAGGGAACAGTAACTCCGAAGGATTCGGTGGGCCACACACGGGTATGTGTGGTGGCGCCATTCACGTAGGGAAGAGCTACGCGGTTGGAGAATCCATCTACGAACCAGGGTGTTCCGCGGACTGATGGGCATCTAGCAAACCAAGGTGGTTCGTGGCTTCGGGTTTGATCCGTGTACAAGGGTGGTTCGTGGAGGGTTCCATGTGGGAAGCGATGGGCAAGGGCAGTGCCGGCTGGGGGCTTGTCGGTCTAGGATTTGCCCGCGCAGGAGGGTGCTACGCATTGTGGAGTATCGGAAAAAAGGCATAAACACCCTAGACCATGGGGAGTGCATCAGCGGAGGGGCCATGGTTTACAGTCTTCTTCTTTTCTTTTTGTAATTTTAGGTTCGCAGTTTACCGAGTTATTATGCGTTTTCAGGTTCCTTATTCGTTCGTTCCAAGGTTCATACCTGTTTTGGTTCGTGAAATGGAACATTTCTGTTTGCGAAATCCTAAGCCTTCCTTCTAAATCCTTCCACCCGAATCTGATCGATTTCCTCCAAATCCTCCTCCCTCTTCCCCCTCGGTCTCCTTTTATAGAGTGGGGGAAGATATGTATCTGTGGTCACGCATCACCTTTTACAGAGGCTCATGACCTAAAACCCTGTTTTTGGATGACTTGGTCAATCCGCCTCTCGTGGTGGGTACAAAGGGCATCTCCCTCGCGAACTGAACGAGCTCAGAGAGTGCTTCGTGGCCATGGAGGGTTCCACCTCTATTCCGCGAATGACAGCAGACGTGGCTTGGTCTGGTCGACGTAGTCCGTGGCTGGGGCGGTTCCTGACAGTGAACCAGATCGGCACCCGTCCTGCATCGCGCCCGCGGAGGATCTCCGCCTACATTTCCCGAACGACATCGGTCCGTGGAGGGGGTGCTCCGCGGAACCGGCCACGTGCTTGTTTGGACCGGTCTATGGACCGGTTTGTCTTGTGACATTATTATCCATACTTTTCCCCCATTCTTTGGTTAAAATTGGGTATGATCTCCCTTGGGTTAAAAGGGGATTCTCATTGTCCTTTACGGATTTTTCAGGACCCTACAAAAGCCCCCTATCAGAATGGGGTCCGATCAGAACGAAGAGGAGGCCATTACGATGTAGAGTGGTCCAGAAACTTGGATGGTTTGCGCTAGAGGAGTGGACCCGGTGGGGGACCATGCCTATAAATATGGGGGGGCTTCATTTTTCCATTACCGGATTCTTCGTGAAACCATAGCTTCTTGCGTTTCTGTCTACTCGTGCTCGTTCCTTTGCGAGACACTTCATCCGCGAACCAGCTACCACTTCCGTGAACCATTCCTCCTTCGTGGTCGCCTTCACCCACAAACCAATTTCCCAGCCGTGAACCAATACTTTTAATTAATTAAAAATTAAATCACAATTGGCCACGGAGGAACTCGCTTCACGGTTTTGATGTTCTGCGAACTGAAATGTTATGGACATTGAAAATTTCTTAAGTGTTCCGAACCTAATTATTGAAATCTAGGATTAAGATTCCACGAAGCAATCTGGTTCTCGGTTTTCTGGCCAACGCTCCTCGGGTCCGAGTATCACGGACCCCTTCCACAAAGGGCTGGTTCACGGGATATAGTCATCGCGAACCCCCTTATGAGGCATGCTTGTAGAACTTATCACGAAGTCTTCTCAGTGCCTTTGCCATACAACTGGTATTTTTGTCCAGATTTTATTATTATAGACTATCAATTTTCCTGATCCTCATGATGTAGGGTGAAAACATTGTTCCTCCTCGCCCTACACCCAGACATGCTGCCGTGCCTCTCCCAATTGGTTCAGGGAGACTTTTAGCTATGATTCACAAAGCAGAGAGCATCAAATAGGTCCCTAGTCGGTCCATCATTCCAGATGATGGTTTCTTGAAGGACTTTCTCTCTCCTGAGCTCCTGAGTTATCCACTATCAAATCATCTTCCGATTTATGTCTTCGGTCTTCAAGACGATGTCCATATCCCCCCAACATTCATAGGTCTTCCGTCTCCTTGAATGGAAGTGTAACCAAAGTGCATTTAGGCGAACCTTACCTCATTTGGGGAGATAACCTTTAATTCTGATCCGAAAGACACTATCATTTTGAGAGGCTATGTCTGGACCCAAAGCGATCAGTGCAATCAAGACTTCTCTCAAAAAGTTGTCCTCACGAATTACCCTTCTATTATTAACCTTACTCTAATGGATCCTGACGCAGGGTGGATTACTTGATGGGATCTTCGGTCCAGTGGGATCTTCTCAAATGACTGGGCATGGGCTTTCTGGGTCCATCATCATTGTCGGGAATCTCATGAACCACTAGAAGTAGTCAATTTGTACTTCGCTGTGTGGGCTTCCCAATTTTCTCTTTACCCACCATCCCTGATCCTTCCTGACCTGATTAGTCACTGGTGTTGAAGCACTAATACTTTCCACCTTCCCATGGTGAAGTTAGAATTAGTATATGGGATATCTAATAGTTGGGAGGGCTCCCGATTATCGGTGAGATGTATGAAGAGATTCTTCCGACCCCTGACTCATGGGACGACGTCGAACAAGTGCCTTAATTGGTGAGGGATGTACTGGTTATGGTGGAGCAATCACTGGGTCAGGCCTTGCATGCCCACTCTCTCATTCCCTATATCACTTGGAAAGAGTTATTTTTGAACACCACTGGTCCTGTGCCGAAGATCAAGCACCCCAGGACTCATCCTTCTCAAAAGCCATGAACCATCCCAGGTTCCTATTGGGCGGTTCTGGAGGCAGGTGACTACCTTTCATGGGGTTACGAGGTGCGCCCTAGTGTTCCTTCTATGCTCTGGCTGGCAGGTTTGTTTTCTATGTTTCTGAGCAGGTGGCTATTCCAATCTCGCGATATCAACCCATGTGTTAGGGCCTGCACTATAATGATGGAAGTTGAGTTATAGAGGGTCATCTGGTGAATTTTTTCATGCCCACTCTCGCTCGTCTCTACGAACTACTGAGCCACATGTAGGGGTGGGTCACCCTACCATCTGAGTGGGCCATTTCAATTCTTGTATGGCTGGATAGTGGATCATTTCCATTGTTAAGAATATTTTCATAACACAGTCATCCTTCTTCCTACCTTTCGGCCTACATTGCTCAATATAGCAGGGGTTCACTTGAAGTACCTCAGTTCTAATGAAGTTATCGAGCTCCTGAGTGACTTTTCCTAGTTTTCTTTCACTTCCTACCCCACCCCCTCCGGCGTCGTGGTTGACAACCGCCAGGGGATCCTGGAGGAGATATCTTACATGATTTCACTGCGGGACAGGTTTTTGTTTGCATGAATTGATGGGGTTTCACTATGAATGTTTTATTCCCCACATCATTTTTCCCGCCAGTTAGGGTGTATGCAACTCCACGTTTCACTTCCTCCTCCATATGCTCGAGGACTGAACCCAGACACTCTCTGTCAATAGTGGTTGATGCTAATGCGGGAGGGATCCGACGCAACTATTCTTTTTCCTCATATAGGATCAGATGCTAGCCTATCCTAAGAGTACGCAAGGATGTGGGTAAAACATTGCCCCAATGGGGTCTTGGGGAAGGCTGTCCGGCAGGTTCCCAAGTCAAGAGTCATTGCCGCTGTTGTGCCTACCGCACCTTCCTCATCGACTCTGAGGGAGGACTAACTTACGGCTCATTGATCAAAGCAACTTATGGGATTTTCCTATCCCATACACTCTACGGAAGAATTTCGAACAGACCCAACCTTCTTCGATGCGGATGAGGATGACCCTGTGGCCTCGGGTCCTAGCGAGACAAATTCTGAAGTTTTACTGACCCGTACCAGACTTAGAAACCTGACCCCCAAACCCAAATTGGGGTTAGAGGCTTCAGGTCTTCCAACTTTGGAACCATCTTCTAGCATGCACGTTCCTGCGCTGGTCGTAATTCTAGACTTTGCTCTCCTTCCGTCTAGCGAGGATACCAAATATCCTCATGTTATGGAGGATCACCGGGCAATGCGCAGGTGGGCCTAGCCCCAGATGTGTGATATTGTCATTGAAACACCTCTGTCCGAAATGGAAACTAAAACTGAAGCACTCTGACAACTCTTCCTAGGTTTGGGGTCAGGTGGATTTGACTATCGTCAGTTTCATTTTCTCGCCTTCCAGGTTGTCATTTTCCACAGGGAAGTTGCCGATGGTGAGTACAAACTTTATCACCTTACTACTTCTCATTGCGGGACCCGAACCCAGGAGGGAGCCATGATAAAGCTCCATCATCTGATAGCACAGGAGGAGAGCTCTCGATATCAAGAATTCATCCTATCTTCCGAGTTGCATGAATGCGAAGTAAGGGCAGTGATGCTGAGGGACCAATTGTCAGCTCTGACTGATAACCTTGAAGCCACCTGGTAAGGGATCACCGATCTCTAATCAACAGTGGAGCACACCCGTTCGATGGTCGAGGTTGAGGCCATGGAGAAGGCCATTCTGGAGCAGACTTTCAATAACCATCGCCGCACAGTTTCCAATCTGATGGAGAGAGCGAGCCAGGCCCCTTTATGACTATCAGAGCCATTGTTGTACTCTATGTTTTTCTTACCCCTCTACTCTTTTTTTTTGTGAGGGAGAGACCCCAACCTATGGGCATACTCCCTTTTTGGTTAAATGGAATACAATCCTTGTCAATATTTTGTTTTTGTAAAATTTGATTGTTACTAAAACAATCGCTGTGTAAATAAAAACTCACTGAATCAGTGTCAATCATGACTCAGGAAAACAAACTCTGACTTTTTCCTGGACCATGGGATCCAGCGAGCATAGTTTTACTATTTCTAGGGTTTTTTTGAAAAACCCCAAAAAACATTGCATCTTTTCTTTTAATTCCCTAATTTTTCCTGGTCCCATTTAGTGTGGAGCCAGCGGGTATGGCCCGACATTTGCATAGGTCGCCCTTTTTGGGTTTTCGGCTTAACAGGATTTTTGCCTCTTTTGTGAGCGATTTAAATTCCCGCCATCATTACTATCATTACTGATGTTTTAGGTCGAATAGATTTGACAAAATATAGTGGGGCAAGGGCCCCAATGAGGTTTGGTTGATTAAAATATGTCTCAATGTCCTTCAGATGCATGTGGAGGGAGTGTGTTTAGATTTGAACGACATGCAGGGCATGTCTTGAAGAATTGGATCCAGATCGGCGTTGAAAGGTAGGAAGAGCATCGCCTAAAGAAATATTTCCTTTGGCATATGGGCCAGGGGTGATCAATATGTAGAGCCGCTGAGGGCATGGTATGAATACTCATGCAAAGGTGTCCCTAAGTCAATGACTCTCCATTTCTGATGGCCATAGGACTTCATGAAAACCCAGCTTATAGAAACCACCAAGGGTGGCTTGGAGGATTATGAAAAGCACCGGGGGTGGCTTGGAAATTATATGTGACATATGAAAGGTTTTTAGAACAGCTATATCAGTCAGGAGTGTAGAAGCAAGGTTCTTGTCCTACGCATTTATCTAGTGTAAAGGACGGTTGGAGCTTGGCGCAGTTTAACGTCATGCAGTTGGGACTTTATATAGAATAGAACAGCTTCTAGTGGTCCTCAGTAATCACATCAGAGACGTTCCACCATATTCAGGAAGGGTTTCTAAAGAGGCTAGCGAACTGTATCTCAGAGGGTTTCTGAATCTCGAGATGACATGGGGGCTCAGGGGCCAAGAGGCGTACAGAGAGAAGCATTACCTGAGGAAATCATGCCTTTTGTAGACGGTCCAGAAGAGATCAATATACAGAGCCACTGAGGGCATGGTATGCATAGTAATGCAAAGGTGTCCTTAGGTCAATGATTGTATTCTCCCGATAGCCGAACAACTTCAGGGAAGTTGATATTCGGGACCACTAGGGGTGGTTAATAAGGGTTCGGATTTTTCGGAGTACATAGTATGGTTTATGAGGGGAGGGTTCCTGTATATGGGAGAATCATATAGGCTAAATTTCCCAAGAATGGGTGAAGTCATTCTTGCTCACACTGGTGTGAGAGATTAGATTGCGCAGGTCTAACCCCTACACTGATAGACGAAGAAAATCCTACGTGCCTTACTAAACCCATGACATGTTTGGCCAGGCAGTTTACTGTCATTCGGTAAGGATGTGGAGCATTATTCAAGGATGCTGTGTAGTTTACCATCATGAAGTGGGGACAGGGGCACTTTTAAATTTCGTGCAATTTGACGTCATGCGACAAGGACAGCTTCCGTGCAGTTTAACGTCATGCGGTAAGGACATGGGATTTTTTAAACCAGTGAAAATTCTTGTAGTTGGAGGCATTTCCCTGAATGATTAATGCTTGGACTTTGCATATTTAGGCCAAGGGGTCAAGATTTTTTGTGTAGTTTAACATCATATGGTAAGGACGTAGTGGAAAAGGCCTCCCTTCATTATAATGTAACTGGGCTTGAACATCTCGGCATGCCCAGACATGGGGAGGGGTTTATTGGTGTAAATCGTGGTTCTGGGCTTCTTGGATCAGGAGAAATGATATGGGGGCCCAGAGGCTGGTAGGCATATAGAGTTATGAAGAATGTCTCCTCTTGAAATCTTAACTTTGGTAGACGGGCCAGGGGATATCAATATGCAGAGCCGCTGAGGGCATGGTATTCATAGTCATGAAAAGGTGTCCATGGGTCGATAACTTTCCACTTCCGATGGACGTTAATGGTTATGAGGATCTGCAATTATCTGGGCCACGAAGTCTGTCATTTGGGAAGGAAATGTCTGAACATGTATGGCATACTCAGTCCTGGTTTCTGTTGAAGCTTAGAGATCTCCATGCGCTGATTTATTTTGCGCACGGGGGTGTACCTTCACTCCCAGAAGTTTAACGTCGTGTGGTAAGGATGATGTAATCCTAGTTTAGCTGTCATAGAAGTCGGACCACTGGGTGAATATTACTGAAATCACTCGAATGATAACTGAGATACCATGATCTGATATGCTCTGAACAGGGTGGGGGATGAAATTTGTAAACTGCAACTCTAAGGTTTCCCGGACCAGGAGATGTGGTGTGGGGGCTCTAAGGTCAGTAAGCGTACGGAGCTAGGAAGAGTACCACCCATGGAAATCCTGCCATTGGTAGACGGTCTAGGGGCTATAAATATACCGATCCACTGAGGGCATGGTATTCATAGTCATACTATGGTGTCCCCTGGTCGATATCTTTCCACTTCCGATGGCCGTGAAGGATTATGAAAATCTGAGATTGCTCATAGTATAGTGTTCAGAAGGTTGGGATAATGGTGTCTGATCATACAAGAAACATCTTCACTGCAATTGTCCACTAAGTCACAGTAGCCTAGTCCTATCTCGATGTTCGTAGATGTAGGTCATCATGTGAACCCTGGGCGGAAACATAAGCTAATCGGGTAGGGATACCCTGGCGACGTTTGGATGTGAAAAGGGGATAAACATGTAAACCACTACGCCATAAACTTCTGGATCCGAAGGTATGGTATGGGGGCTCTAAGGTCAGTAAGCGTACAGATCTAGGAAGAGTACCGCCCAAGGAAATCATTCCATTGTTAGACGGGCCATGGGCTATCAATATGCAGAGCCGCTGAGGGCATGGTATGCATAGTCATGCAATGGTGTCCCTGGGTCGATAACTTTCCACTTCTGATGGCCATGAAAGATTATGAAATTCCGATATTATCCGAACCGTTGAGTCTGATGTATGGGGAGGATGTATCCAAATGCCCAAGGAGTATTTCCACCTCGTTTCACCATACATCTTAGGTAGTTTGTGATAAAATCCGTGCTGTTTAACGTCGTTTAGTGAGGATACGGTTCATGCAGTTTAACGTCGTGCAGTGAGGATGAAAAATACACCCCATGCAGGTCTTGTCCATACATAGGGGAAAGGGGCATTTTTAACTTTCATTATCCATGCCTTTTAACAGCGTACAGAGAGGACATAAAAATACACCCCGTGCAGGTCTATCCCATACATGGGGGAAAGGGAGTATTTTTAAATCTTATTATCCGTGAAGTTTAACATCATGTGGTAAGGACGAGGAATACACCCCGTGCAGGTCTGGTCCATACACGAGGGGAAGAGGGCATTTTTAACTTCTTATCGGGGGGGGCTAGGACGTGGAACCCTAGAATCGCTACGTATCCTACAAAGGTAGGAATCAGGCCAAACATGGTTCTTTATAATATGATACATTCCATGCATATCTGGTCCGTACACATGGGAAATGGCATTTTTCTTGTCCGTGCAGTTTAACGTCATGCGATAAGGATGACGGATACACCCCGTGTAGATCTGGTCCATAGACGGGGGAAGAAATCATTTTTAACTTTTATTTGGGGGTGGATGGGCCAGGATAGGGAAACCTGGAATCGCTATGTATCCTACAAGGGTAGGAATCAAGCCATACGTAGTTCTCTGAAAGGAGTACAACCCATGTAGGGCTGGTCCATACATGGGAAAAGGGGAAATTTTTAATTTTATCCCACCTGGGAATGGCTGGGCTAGGATAGGGGATCCCGGCATCGTTACGTATCCTGCAAAGGCAGGAATCCAGCCGTACGTAGTTCTCTTCTAGATACACCCCATGCAGGTCTGGTCTGTACACGGGGGAAGGGGCATTTTCTCTTTTTTTTGAGGGGTGGCTGGGCCAGGATGAGGAACCCCAGTGTCTCTATGTATCCTGTGAGGGCAGGAATCAATCCTCACATAGTTCTCTAAAATCCATGCAGTTTAACATCATGCGGTGAGGATGAGGAATACACCCCGTACTGGTCTTGTCCATACATGGAGGAAAAGGAATTTTTAAATTTTATTCTTGTGTTTTTTTCAGGGGGGTCCTGGCGTCACTATGTATCCTGCGAGGGAAGAAATCAAGCCGAACGTAGTTTTCTAAAAGAAGATACACCCTATGTAGGTCTATTCCATGCTCGGGGGGAAAGGGAATTTTTTAAAACATCTTGTCCGTGCAGTTTAACATCATGCAGTGAGGGCGGAATACTCTTAGTTTAAGGTCATAGGGTTTGTAGCATTGGGTGCATGGAAGTTTAACGTAATGAAACTCAGACGATATACTCTTTTTTAGTTATTATGTGAAATACATCTTCAGTAATCTCGCATTTGTAGGAGCGGTTGTAAATTGTCCTCCCAGGGAGATCAGGGCATACGTTTCATTGGAGTAGACCTTGTGTATAACATATGGTCCCTCCAACTTGGTCTTGACCTTTGGAGGCTTCTTTTCGGGTATCATTGGGGTCCGAAGGACAAACACTAATTCTCTTTCCAAGAAAGACCAAAGATGAACCTTTTTGTTGAAGGCTCATGTGATCCGGTTCCGGTATACTTCCAGATGGTGAAAAGTGTGCAACCGCTTCTCATCTAGCTGTTCCAATTCACCTAGCTACTTCCTTGATTTCTCATCGTTGGATAATTTATCACAAATGGAAACGTGAAGCGAGGGTAATTGGAGATCAATGGGAAGGACCTCTTCTATTCCGTATACTAATGTGTACGGTGTAACCCGTGTAGCAGAGTGGATTGAGGTTTGATAAGCCGACAATGCATGGGGGAGTTTATCCAGCCACAACTTCATGTCTTTTTCCACTATTCCTTGGAGATTGTTGGATAGGGTCTTGTTGAAAGCCTCTATCTATCCGTTGGCCGCCGCATGGTAGCGTGATGAGTGGTTAGATTTGATACCATATTCTTGGTATAGCTTCTCCAATTCAACAGAGAAGAAGTTGGTACAGTTATTCGTTAGTATAATATGAGGGACACCAAATCATGTGATGATATTGGCCTTCACGAAGCTGAAAACACTTCTGGCCCCGACATCTTTAAGGGGTACAACTTCTTACCATTTGTAAAAGAAGTCGGTTGTTGTGAGGATATATTTCAGCTATCTTGCTATGGTGGGAGGATATGGCCCCACGACATCTATTACCCAGATGGAAAATAGCCAGGAGTACTTGGCCTGATGAAGTATCTCTGGGGGCCGGTGAATGATGCTGGCATGAATCTGGCATGGGTGGCATTTTGTGGTAAAACACTCGCAATCTCGTGCCACTGTGGGCCAATAGTATCCAAGCCTTCAAACCTGGTGAGAATACTTAGACCCTGACTGGTGTGTTCCACATGCTCCGGATGCACTTCAGCCATGACGACAACAGTTTCTTCTCCATCAATGCACCTGAGGAGGATTCCGTCGAGGCCTCAATTTTTGATGACCTCTTGTAGACCTATGCCGCCAAATAGGACAAAGTTGATTGCCCTTCTCTGTATTTTCTCTCATTGATCCCTTTCTGATGGAAGTTCTCCTCGTTGAAGGTAGTTCGCAATGGGGGTCATCGAGCCGGTGGTAGGAGCATATGGCTGAGGGACAGGACTGCCTTCATGGATTTCATCTATCTTGGTCTGAACATATGTTACGACCATTCAGCAGTGAGCAATATCGATGACTGTTTCATCCCAGTCCGAGTCAGCCAGGGTTGTGACCGTGTTGTCCAACGCATCTTCCTGGGCATTCTGGGACCGGGGAATATAGGTCAATGTTGGTTCTATAGAGAATTCCTCCATTAACCCTCAAACATGGTCAAACAGGGGAATCAAATCCTCCTTTCTAATAGCATATTCACCATTGAATTTCTTGATGACTAGTTCTGAGTCACCTTTTACCTTAAGGTGTTGTACTTGTGCCTGGAGTGCGAGTTTCAGGCATGAAATGGGGGCTTTATACTCCGCCTCATTGTTTGTACATCCTTCTGACAGGAGGAAGGAATATGGAAAGACTTCCTTTTCTGGGGTCATGAGTATTATCCCCATACCCACCTTGTTAAATTTGTGGTCTTCTATCCTCTTCCCAGTCGGGCTTTGGGATGCGTCGTCGATGTAAATTTCCCATGTTGGGAGCTCCCCTTGAACCGAGAATATGTCTTCATCAGGTAGCTCGATATCCGGTGTGGTGGTCCCTACTGAGGCGTTCTCTACCATAAAGTCTTCCAATGCCTAGCCCTTGTGGCCTTCTGATGCACAAACCAAATTTCAAACTGTTGCAGGATGACTGCCCATCGAGATAGGCACCCTGACAGCATTGGGTGGCTGATGATGTACTTGACCGGGTTATTTCATGAGACCAAATAGACTTCATGATGCTGAAAATAATGTTTCAACTTTTGAACTGCGAATACCAAGGCCAAAAAACTCTTCTCGATATTTGAATATAGAGTCTCAGCATGAATGATGGTTTGACTGAGGTAATAGATACTTTTTTCACTGGCCACGTCATTTTTTGTTTGAGGAAGGCTCCTAGTGACCATTCTAGGTTGGTCACATATAGGATGAGAGGCCTTACTTCAACTGGGGAGGTGAGCACCAGTGGGATTAAGATGTACTTCTTCAGGCTTTCGAATTCCTCTTGGCAGTCGTTTTTCCATTTATACATGACTCTCTTCTTCATTAACATGGTAAAGGGAAAACATTTGCCTACCAAGTTGGCTATGAATCACCTGATATAGGCTAGGTGTCCTTAGAATCCTCTCAACTCAATGGGATTATGGGGAGGAGGTAGTTCAAGGATATCCTTTGTCTTTTCAGGGTCGACTTTGATGTCGTGTTGGCATACACCAAAGCCAAGTAATTTCCCTGAGGTAACCCCGAAGACGCACTTCAAGGGGTTCATCTTCAGGCTATGTTGTTGTAGTTTTTTGAAGATGGTCTCAAGGTCTGACAGGTGATCTGAGCACTGTCTTGATTTGACCACCAAGTCATCTACGTAACATTCGACGAATGTCCCCAGGAATTTCTTAAAGGTACAATGCATGGCGCATTGGTATGTGGTGCCAGCGTTCTTGAGACAAAAGGGCATGACCCTGTAACCGAATACACCTTGGGGGGATCTGAAGGTAGTGGCTTCTTCATCTTCTCGGGCCATCCTAATTTGATTATACACAGAATGGACATCCATGAAGGATAGATCCTCATACCCGACCGTTGCATCGATTAATAACTCAGTGATTGGGATCGAGAAGTCATCTTTCGGGCAATTCCGATTGAGATCTCTGAAATCGATGCAAATGTGGATTTTCCAGTTCTTTTTCTTGATAGGGACAATGTTGTCCAACCATATGGGGTACTGGACCTCCCGTATAAATCCTTCTTTAATGATATTATAGACTTCAACCTCTATTTTGGTAGTATGTGCGGGGTGCGTCCTTCTGGCGGCTTGTTTATAGCCCTAGTGGTCATTTGGCAGACCTAGACGGTGCATCGCCACTTCAGGATTGAGTCCTGGCATCTCTGTGGAGTTCCAGGAAAAAACATCCCGATGTTGCATCAGGAAAGAGGTATATACATCGTGATCCTCGGGGGACATGGCTGCACTAATGAGAGTAGGCCTCGAATCTTCCTCGGTACCCAGGTTTATTTCTCTGATCTCATACTCCGTGGTGGAGATACCTTCCCCAAATGCGGGAGGTGCATCCCTGAGATCTTCCTCCTCTTCTTCTTCCAAATCATTGTATTCTTGATCTGACTGGAGGAGAGGTCCCAGTGCAGGTTTTTGGGAGTCTGAAGGTGAGGTTGAGGCATCGTGGGCATCCCCACTTGAGTATTCATCCCCAGATTGTGGGTTGGCGGTCGTTCCCACATTGTCATGCTCATCCCTTAAGGCTGAAGTCATGAAGACAGTTGAGTGTGTGTCTGAACTTGAACCCCTACTCTCAATATGGTTGATGGGTAGTACGTAGTCTCTGCCAAGATGCTTGAGGGGGTCGTCAGGAACCGCTTCTAGACCATTGGGAGTAGGGATCTAGTCAACACCATTGGCCAAAGGCTTCTTCTTCTTTTGCTCATAAAATCTGGTATCAATGTAGTGTGACTCGGAGAGATCAAAAGGGACCTTGTCGGTGTACAATGTCCCACTTTTCCCATTGATGCAGTACTTAATACACTGGTGGTATGATGAAGGAATAGCCATGTGATTATGGAGCCACGACTTTCCCAACAGGGCATTGAATGCTGTGTTCTATTGGACAACCAGGAATTCCGAGTAGGCCATGAGGTCGCTAAATTGGGACTTTAGCTTAATTTGTCCCATTGGCTTCTGCTCGATCTTTTCATAACCCAATAGAGTTCTGGATAAGGGTACTAAATCATCCTCACTATAGCCCAAATTATGGAGTGTCTGTAGGGGAAGGAGGTTAACTCCAGAGTCGTTGTCGATGAAGACTTTACGGATCTCGACATCATTCAGTGTGTCGGACACATATAATGGTTTGATGTGTCCTTGCATGATGGCATCTTCAACCTGATCGGTGAAGGAAATCACCGCATTTCATTCAGCCATGCCAGTCTCCATCCAGAAACTTTCGGCGGCAGCTACCTCATCTTGAAACTTCTGTGGGCTAAGCAAGGCTTTGATAAGCGCCTCCCTAAGGTCGGATAACAAACTCAGGGCATCCAGGATTGATAACATGGCTGGAACTGACGCCATCTGCTTAAGGATGTCGTATGTTTGCTCCAGCGGCTGACACTTATCCACTGGCGTGAGAGTTCTAGCAGGCGGCTTGGGAGCTGGAGTACGTGATGACGAGGGACCAGTCACGGGGTCAAATGTTGATGATGTTCCCACATTCTGGGGACTTGGTCTAACCGGTCTGTTTGTGCACACTAGGAGGCTAGACGCTTGTTCCACTTCTGACGGGTATCGGAGAAAAACGGGGGCAGAGTGGCTTCTTGCAGAGGTGGAGGGGTATTATTTTTCCTGTTGAGTCTGTTGAAGGGCTCTCCCATAGGTTTTTTCGATATTGATGGTTTGGGCCGGGGTCCAACCGTAAGTTTGGTTCTGGTCGCGGCTGCACCTTCCCTGATATCCCATGCCTCTGCAATTCCTCGTCCTAGCTCCTCGTGTTGGGAGCTCAGGTTCATATCCATACCCTTTGTCAGGGACCGAATCCATAAGATGGATGACATTAATGGAACCAAAGATTGGCTCTTCATCCTCTGACATGTCAACCTAGTCGGTTTTCCCTGATGGTGTCGTTCGGTGGTTCGGTGCCCGTGGCGCCAAATTCGGGGGCATATAATCTACCAGGTTCAGGACAAACTTTGGTCTCATTGTGGACTTCTCCTCTTGCAATTGTTTCTTCAATCATCAATTGTGCCCAGACGACCGGCTCGTGGAGGGTTGTGAGGCCAATAATGTCAGCTCTGTGGCTTTAGGGACTATTGGAGGAAACACCGACTGCTGTAGTTGAGCCCGGAGTATGCACTGGGCTCGATTGATAGTCTTCCGAGTCATCCAGTTATCAAACTTCTGCCCCTTCTTGGTGGTGACTTCCTGCCACCCCTCCCCTTTGTCAGAGTTGGTGGTAGAAATATAAATCACATGCGCAGGGGGTGGTCCTAGCTCGACCTTCCAGGATTCTACCATCCTTTTAAGGAGGTCTTTGAAGAAGAATCATTCAAGAATATTTTTGTCCCAACATCTAATGGTTGGGAAAATAATCTGGCCTATCATCGTAGCCAAATTCATCGAGTTTCCTGGGCTACCGGAGGCGAAGAAAGTTACAGTTCATGGAAGCGATGAAGTAGCCGCAGACTTGGTCCTCTCAGAATGAGTATACTTTGTTTCTTTGTTATTCAAAATGGTTCTGCATCGATCCTCTCTGATCGTCCTGCCTAGGCGGAGGCGGCCACTGATGCACATGGGTCCCTTGACGATTTAGTGGAGGCCTAAGCAGTGGAGCAGGTACAGGGGCTGGCTTGAGCATGACAGAGGATGCTTCATCTCTAGATACTCTCTTTTCAGGAGCCTGTGAGGCCACTCAGGACTTCAAATTGGTCCGCTGCAGGGAGTCTTCAATTCTCTGGGAAATGCCCAAGAGATGACGGAAGACAGTGGTGCACTCCACTGGTAGGAGCGGTGTTCGCAGCTCATCATGAAGATTATCTATGCATATAGCAAGAAGCTCGTCTTGAGGCATTGGACTATTTATAGAGTAGGTCAGACCTTTCCATCTAGCGATGAAATATGAGACCCTCTCTTTCTCTCTCTGCTAGCAGTTCATGAGGTCGCTGACTGTTGTTTTAGGCAATGTCGAGCTGAAGTGGAACAAGAACTGCTGCATAAGGTCTTCCCATCTTTTTATTGGCTGGGCTTGTAGACTCATATACCAGATGAAGGCAGATCCTTGCAAGGTCCACATGAAACATCTGTGTTTCACTACTTCTTGTTGTTCTGGAGTTCCCATCATAGGGTAGCAATAGGATGCGTAGTGCATCAAATGTTGTTCTGGATCACCTGATCCATTGAAGATAGAGAATATGGGGCTCCCAAAATTCGGTGGAGTTGGTGTGTTTCTCACCCAATCCGAGTGAGGTTTCCACTCTCGCTGTATCAGAGTGCGTCGACCTTCCATTACTTCCAATCGAGCTGTCAGTGCCTCAATGGTGTTGGTGAGGCCCTGGATTACATACTGTTGGGCCCGGTCCTACACAAGCGTTGCTTGGGGATCTAGATTGGCCAGCACCAAGGGTGCATATGGTATTTGTGACACCTTCAGAGGGTTCAATCATAATCTCTCTAATTGCTTCTTGAGTGGAGGGAAGTCTTGGTATTCATCTGAATCTACGTTTAGGTAGTTGGACGGTCCGAGCGCCTCATTGGAAAGGAGCCCTGACCTTGCATCATTTTCCTGGCCAAACCATGCTCTTTGAGGGGAACTTACTATGATTGCATGATGTGGCTCCTCCTAGGACGCACTATTAATAAGGTGGTTCCTCTGGAGTAGCTCGGCGTTAAGCCACCACAATTCAGTCATCTCCTCTTCCTTTCGAGCGAATCTCTATTCGAGCGTGAGTGGATCATTTTTGTCGAGAGAAGGAGGTGGGTTAAGGGTAACCAGCCCTTTATTATTATCCTTATTGGAAGCTCATTGGGTAGGTGGAGGAGGGTTGGCTGGAAGGAAATCCATATTTAGGGCGGCCCTCTAGTTCTGAGTGCTCACACCTGGGGGTTCTTTGTGAGTCACATCCTGACCGGAACCATCATCTCCTGATCCATCCCGATTTTCATCATCTCCGGCATCACCCGTGGGGTTAGCCTCTATGGAATCTATGGATACATATCGTGGGGTGTAGAATATTTCATCTTCAAAATGGGAAGAGGATCTCATGCATCTCTTACTGGACTTCCTTTTCATGTCCCGGGATGGCCTTTGGACCACTTGACGAAGGGTGATGCAGTGATTTCATTGATGTAACCTGACGGTACGCCTTCCACTCAGAGGCGATGATGATTCAAATGAAGGGATAGGATGGGAACCTCCTCTTCTGACTATCCTCCCTAGACAAGAGAATACTGACTCTCGTGGGGGAGGTTGTTGTTGACGGGGTAATAATGCCCCTAGCCCTGAGGGCTGGGGTTGGCTCCATTACTTGGGCGTTGAGTCTCCTCCCAGTTTTATTGGTCGAACGAGGGAATTTGTTGTTAAAAATGCCCCCAGATCTACAGGTTGGGGTTGACCCAGAATTGCAGCAGTGGTTGCAGCTATCGCTACCTGCATGATCTTGCGTGCCCCCATTCGGGGGTGAACTGGGTGTGATGCCGAGTTCTTCTGTGGATCAATATCTTCTGGGGAGGTAGTCAATGACCGCTGATTGGCCTCTCTTAGGCGAGAGTCCTTTTGTATGCTCTCAGTTGTTTGATTTAGGAGTTCTTTAATGGCTTGTTCCTGCCAAGCCCGATGCTTCTCGGACTTACTAAAGGCTTGACTCTGTTGGGTGTGTTGCCCTTCCTGAATAGGGAGACCACTCGATTGCCGTCTTGATTGGATGACATTGCAAGACACCATGCCGAACGGGTTCTACTGGGCGTGGAGCAGAGTGAAATAAAGAGATCTATGTTCCCCCCCATCCCCTGATATAGACTCTCGTCGGAGCTTCACCGATGAGGAGGCGCAGCTCGTGCAGTGCACGAAGGCAGGCTATCTCCATGTTTCCTTTACATCTCTCGGGGCGCTGTTTCCACTCCGAAGGAAGGGCCTCCAGGTCAATGTGATGCAGGAGTTCTCCTATCGTCTTGACATGGTCTACATACCTGTCATAGGGCAGAAAGATAGATTTCAGTCGGCGGAGGGTTGTCCAAATATTATGTCCATTGTCGTGCACGCATTATTTCGACAACTCTATGGGTATGTCGAACTAAGAGGTGGCTATGGGACAAAGCATGACTGGTATATCATTTCCGGTCAGTCGTTTCCTCATGTGCAACATGTCAGCATACTCCTCCGCTAGTGATTCCTCTACCTGGTCAGCCCAACTGAGGCGCTCACTGATAGTGTGGTCAGAGGCAGTGGGACCGGTAGGTTTTTAATTGTCATGTGGGTGATTCCGAGGAGGTTCAGAAGATGAACGCGGCCCTGGACCATCTCCTAATCGAAGAAGGGTGTCGTTAGCAACGAGCTGGGAATCTGACATGATCGATCCCATCCTTCTGAGTTCCTCAGCATACGAGGGCTTCTCTATGCTTGATTCGGCAGGAGGGGGACCTTTCTGTCGATATGATATGTCATCGCGGGGAGGACCTTCACAATGGCAGCCATAATGGAGGGGAATACTATTACTTCATGATTCTTCACTGCATAGAGGACTTTTGCAGTGCACACCCTGGGGAGGACCTCCAAGGTGTGTCGCAGCAAGGGGAGGACCTTCTGGCTGCATAGCGTCATTATGAGGAGGGCCTTCGCAATAACTTCCATTATGGGGAGGCTTACCATCGTGGCTTGATGTTCGATGTGAATCTTGGGGTGGACCTTCAGGACACACTATGATAAGAGGAGGAACTTCTGGTTGCTTGGGGCCAAAGCGGGGAGGACCTTCTCAATGGCAGCTGTAATGGCGAGGAATACCATTACAGCTACGGAAATGGTGAGGACTACCATTATTGCTGTTGCAGGGAGAATATATGTGGAATACACCCTAGGGAGGGCCTCCAGAATGTACTGCAATGAGGGGAGGGACTTCTCGTTGCTTGACGTCTCTATGGGGAGGACCTCCGTTATCAGGGTGGTGAGGACTACCACCATGATATGATGCCTGGCTGCGCGGAGTGTCATTGAAATGTAACCCATGGGGAGGACCTTCAGGGTAGGCCACAACAAGGAGAGGACCTTCTTGTCGTGATGAGACGTCACTAAATGGAGGGCCTCCATAGTTGCAACTATGATAGAGCGGAATACTATCACAATCTGTGGTCCCACTACCTGGAGAGTGTTTACAGTGTATACCTCAGGGAGGACCTTCATGGTGGACCGCAAAAAGTGTAGTACCTTCTTGCTACTCGATCTTATGGTCACATAGATGATTTCCAAAACTCACATTAGAAGATGACATCTCGTGATCGATCATTATATGCCCGTGGGGGAGGCCCCCACGGGCGCTCTGGGGAGGACCATCAGAGCTGCTGGTAGAAACATTGCGGGGAGGACCTTCACAATTACCACTACCACTCCCATAATATGGTAATGGGTGGGCAGGGTTCTGATCCTATGATGTGTGCTTAGCGGCGTAGGGAACCCTAGCTTCCAGTAGAGCGAATTCATGAACCCGCTCTTTATTTTCCGATTGCCTTCGGTGCATTTGGGGAACTCTCTTGTGAGAACCGGTGACCGTCTACTGTTGAAAATGACCTTAGCCTTTGTTTCCCTATCTAATTGGGTCCCGTGATGCTGTTTGGATATGCCAACGAACATATTTACTTTTAGAAGGGATATATTCCTGCTATGGAGCATCCACCATGATGGACGGGTGTCCCCCAGTTGGAACGAGTGAAGTTGCTCGATCTGGTTTCCCCTACGTCTTGGAATATAGCCGGAGACCCTCCTAGGCAGGAGCATGGATGCATATCTGCTCTAAGGCGGCTATCTCGTCTCTTTAATGAGTCGCCTCAATTAGGGAGATGGGGTCACGGGCCTGAAACCTTGTTGTTGCCGCTGATGCAATTACATTCTGGAAAGTATGCAAGATATAATCTGGGATCAATACCTGCTCCTCCATCATTTCCAGGATATGCAGAGAGACATATTTGGCTAGAACGGGTATGAAGGACCATTCCGGTGTCGAGTAGGAATATCCTGCTCCGGTCCTCCGATGGTCAGTGGGTATTGACAATTCTCTTGTGTCGGGGTAGGTGAACAAATCTTCCCCTGTACCTGGATAAGCCGGTTTATCACTCGTTTTTCCACCACATCAGGATGGCAGACTTTACTTGCATCCACAGGGAGCTGGCACTACATATATTGGTTTCCCACCGTATCGAGTTGGTGGCCTTTGTTGGTAGGGATACATGCCTGCCTATGAGTTGCCGCCACATATGGGTGGTAGGCTTTGTTGATCGCCACCATGCCAAGATGGCAGGCGTCAAGAGGTCCTGCTGGGAGCTGGTCATGTAGACATTGGGTTGCCACCACGTCGGGTTGGTGGGCTTCACGACCCAAGGTAGGGAGAGGTGCATGCCCGGTAAATGCCATTATGTGTGAGAAATGGGCTTGATGGATCTTGGCGGGGATGCGCGCCTGCTCGGATGATGCCTCCATGTCTGGATGGCGGGCCACCTTGTTTGGATGGAAGGCTTTGGAGGGTCGAGTAGGCGTATGTGCTTGTTTGTAATGCATCTTCGTGACTGGGTAGCGGAGATCCTCTTAGGGGACAAGGGTGATGACCGGTCCCGGTTGTAATTTTGCCACCCTTGTCGGGCGGTTCGAGGGGCCGGAGCTCGGGGAGCGTGTCCCTGGATCCTTGAGGATACATCCTCATCAGTGTGAGGATGTTGAGTCGCGGCGTGACCACAATGACATCTTCTTGTGGGGGACTTGGAGTGGAACCCCCGTTCGGTGGGGATGAAGTCCTCAGCATCGACCTCATCTGCCTCCCTAAGATAAGGGAGGTACACGTTGTCTCATTCTGGGGAAAGACTCCCAAAACGGTTGGAAACAGCAACAAGGGATGTCTAGATCTACCTTTGCGGCCGCTACGGGGCATGTGACCGGCGAATCATGACAGATTGGAGGGCATGCATGGACGCCTACACCATTGGGAGAGTATCGTTCACATGGTACTCTCAGATCTGCGCGTCCGAGACCCTGCGTTGAAGATGCTAGGTGGGTGACGGGGTCCTCCATTGGTGAGGATGCCCGATTGTCATGTAGCCAAAAGTGTGCACTTGTGAGTTCCTTCGTGATGCCATTGGATTGAAGGGAGTTCTGTGCTGTGCATGTAAAACATTTTAACAAATACAAATAACAAACCCATCAAAGCAGCGTCTCATGATCCCATGCATAATTAATGACCTTGATTTTCCCTCCATGAGTGTATAAAGGGGGCACAAGGTAGGGTTAGGTCAAATCTATCATGCTTGGTTAAAGATTCACATTGGGTTCACCATTTTTTTATTTCTAACCATTTCCCTTTGTGGAGATGGAGGACTAACGCGCCTGACTGTCGATCTCACTGATAGATGAGCCCCGCTCGATTGCTAAAGTCAGGTACACCGGTCTTCATTTTGAAATGCCCTACAGTTCTATATCCTATGATATGTGGCCCTTCTTTCCAAAGGCAGGTGTCCTCTAGGTGGTTTGGCCAGCAATACTTAATAACTCACATTGGTCGAGAGGATTGGAAGTCGGGCTCATCACACCCTTTTAGGGGGAATTATTGCATATTCCAGTACTCTCTTGTAGATTTAAGACGTATTCATATGTTCGCGAATCTTTGGTTTATAACAAAGCCTAGTATCCATGGATTTTCCCTGGCTGGAAATGGTCAGCTGAACAAAGGGGTTCAGAATCACTTATGCCAGAGGTTTACCATCCCTCATTGGATTAATGACCCTGAGGAGTATGGACTCACTGAGGCGGAACTAGGGGTGGTGTGGTGAACTGACGTGAAGATAGTTGGATTGACTTTTTATTGGGCTTGAACCTCATGGAGGCTTCCTACGTTACCTGCCTAGGAGACCGGGATCAAGGTCCACATAGTTCGTACGGGAGCATCGGAGAACCGATGTGAAGGTGGTCCCAGGGGTCTGATCGTGATTGGTCTTGAACCTCTTGGAGGCTTCCTACGTATCCATGTGGTGGGGAATCAAAGTCCTCATAGTTCACATAGGCTTGGGACTTATGCTCTGAGGCAGCCTAGAGTGATTGATTGGGGCTTACACTCTAAGAAGAACCATAAGGTGATGTCATGGTTGATGATTACTCTAATCCCACATGAGTCATGCTTGGTATGAGAAACAAGAGGCAGCAGAGACCAGATGATCATGTTGCGAATGGTGCGTCCGTGAGAAGTGGAGTGGGTCTTACGCATGGAGAAGCCCATAAGGTCAGGGCTTACTCCGGGATGGATGCCCAGAGTTACAAAGCGCAGCGGGAGAGGGAAAGAGGTGCTCATGTGCCCGTCACCTCTCTTGTTCCCAGGGGAAGTACGGAAGTGCATGGGGGCTTCCTTCAGATGGGTATTTTACTTCCCTGCGAATGAGGGAGAAGTGCCCCAGCCCCAACAAGTGGAGGGGAAGAAAGAGGATTCCTGAGCTTAGACTATACATTACCGTGGGAATGTGAACCAAGGAATGTTTTGGGAATCTGCTCAAGGGTCGGGGCAACCCCTTCGCCCCTGCTTACCATGGGTATGTGAACTCAAAGCGGTGCGCTGATTCTCCTGAGGGTTACACCACAAGGATCTGGTGGCTTTGGTGGAGGCCTCGGCTCGGGGCCAATGAGTAGGCCAGTGAGGGAGTCATAGAGGATCATGCCGGATTGGAAGGATTTTATCTGGCTTGGGGAATGAGAACTCCAAAGGATTCAGTGAGCCACACACGGGTATGGGTGGTGGCGCCCTTCACATAAGGAAGAGCTACGCGATTGGAGAAGCCGTCCATGAACTAGGGCGGTCCACAGACTGATGGGCATCCCATGAACCAAGGTGGTTCGCAGCTTCAGGTTCAATCCGCGTACTAGGGTGGTTCGCGGAGGGTTCCATGTGGGAAGTGGAGGCCAAGGGCGGCACCGACTAGGGGCTCATAGTTCGAGGCTTTTCCCACGCAGGAGGCTGCTACGCGGTGCAGCGGATCAGAAAAGAGGAATAAACAGCCTAGTCTGCGGGGAGTGCATCCATGGATGGGCCATGGTTCGCGGTCTTCTTATTTTTTGTTATTTTAGGTTCACGGTTCAACAAGTTATTATGCGTTTTTGGGTTCTTTATTCGTTCGTTCCTAGGTTCATACCTACTCTGGTTCGTGAACTGGAACTTCACTGTTTGCGAAATCCTAATCCTTCCTTCGAAATCCTTCCACTCGAATCTGATCAATTTCTTCCGAATCCTCCTCCCTCTTCCTCCTCGATCTCCTTTTATAGATTGGGGGAAGAGATGAATATGTGGTCACGTGGCACATTTTGCGGAGGTACATGATCGAAAACCCAGTTTTCGGCTGACATGGTCAATCCGCGACTCGTGGTGGGCACTGAGTGCATCTCCCCCACGAACCGAACGAGCTCGGATAGTGATTCGCAACCGTGGGGGGTTCTACCTCCATTCCGCGAACGACAGCGGATACGGCTTGGTTCGGTCGACGCGGTCCATGGCTGGGGTAGTTTATGATGGTGAACCGGATCGACACCCATCCAGCTTCGCGCCCATAGAGGATCTCTGCCTACATTTCCCGAACGACATCAGTCCGCGGAGGGGGTGCTCCGTAGAATCGGCCGCATGCTTTTTTGGACCGGTCTGTGGACCGGTTTGTCTTGTGCCTTTATTCTGCATTCATTCCCCAATTCATTGGGGAAAATTGGGTATGATATCCCATGGGTTAAAAGGGGATTCTTATTCTCCTTTGTGGAATTTTCAGGACCCTACAATAATAAATAATTGTTTCTCCATATCTATTCATTGTTCTCAAGGAAAATATTTTCCTATGAATATTTCTTTGATGTCCTTATATTCCATTTTTATATTTCTTCCTCCTATATAATGTTTTGAATTAGCAGCCATCAGTAATCTGTTTCTCCCAAGAGGCGATAAAATCCCATTGTTACTTTATACATTTCATTACATCCCAAAGTGATAAATATATTCTCTAAAGAACTTATAAACTTCTCCAATACAAATATATTCGTAGTATCATTGAATGATGGAAGCTATTGGAGCATAAAGTGATCTAAAATTTCTCTTCCCCATTGCGGATCGGGATGCTCCATAGTGACTAGGTTATTGATGATAATCTAAGTCAGCTATCCTAGTATAGTTATAAGTATCTTAGCAGAAATTAAAACTTGAGAAGCAATATCATCATATTGCATAGGTTTGAAATCCATACATTGGATACATGGGATCATGTAGTTTCCATTATTTTCCCTAGGTTCCATTTCTATATAATGATATATACAAAATTAGGTTATAAATCCTAATTTATAATGTCAAATTGGAAAACACTTAACATAAATTGAAATTTTACGCATGTCTAATCTCATAATAATAATCATGGTTTCTTTGAGGAAGTATTAACATTTAAATCCGTAAAAATGGGTTATAGAGGAAATTTGAATTATCCTAACCATACCCCCCAAGAGTGTAAAAATAAGTGTACAGTAAGACTCGTTGTCATATACCAGGTTGACCAAGTTAGGCCTAGAACACCTTGTCAGAGTTGTTACTCATAGGAAAATATATGCCAGAAACCACATCCACTTGTAGTATCATGAAAACTATGTATTTATAGAAAGAAACATGTAATCTATATCTTACCAAAATTTTATGATTTTCATTAATTCTTATACTGAAATTATATCTTAGGGTTATGTTCCCTAATCTATATTTTCTAAAACTAGTTTCCATGTTTTTTACTAAACGTTCTCTAATAAAAATCTTAACACCAGGATCTCTGAATCCTAGAGCTAATGATTTATTTGATTACATTGGTATGATTTAAATAATGTTTTATCCCAATGGAATGAATAGTTTATTAGTTTTTTAAAACTATTTACAAACATAAGTTTTACATTACACCTTGAACGGAAAAAAATATGCTAATTCAATTGGAAATATCCATAACTCCTAGATTATCCCTATAAGTAATTAATAATATTAATCTTCATGTCCTAGGGAGAAGTAAAAAATAAGAAAGGGATGATTATAGAAGATCTTTAAGGGTATGAAATATAGTAGAATTTATCCTAAACATTGACACTTGGCAAGGTGAACAACTAAAAACACATTCCTTTAAAAATATACTTCATCATAATATGGAAGGAATTATAGATGGTTATATTATGACTTATAAATGATAATAGGATAATGAAACATAAAAACAAATTTTTTACTCAGAAAATAATCACATTTTTTATAAGTTACTAATATCAAAATTAGGTAATGTAAAATACTATAAATCTGAAACCTATTGTCATGGCCTTGGACAAGACGTTTGAAAATACTAGTGTAAGCCCACGACCAAAACCCAATTCTTCTTTGCCTCATGTGACCTACCAAGGAATTTAGGGGCAACAGAAGGCCCTACCCATCACATTATATGTCAAATTAATTCCTCATAAGAATGTGGAAAACATAAATAACATGAACATATGAAATAACATTCCCTAATCTATAGATATACTCAGTAATCATTATGAGTAGTATGATGAATGGTATCAAGATAGAAAATCCACATTCAAATGGTTCATAGATCAATTAATAAAATATGGTATATGATAATCATAAGAGGTTAACCCTAATAAAACATAATATTTAACATTTGGTGTTGAGATAGGTTAACATACATTAATAAAACCATCGAAGAATTCATGAGAGTAATAACCTTTTACTTTAAAAAGAATAGTTCTTTTTTTCCGAAAAATCATTTCATAAATAAAATATGAATTAATTTATATTTTCCATGATGAAATTAGTGATTTTAAAAAAATTACAGTGGATTAAAACAAATTATAGTGTGTACTTAAAAATAGTTAATAATTTGAGAAGTACCCTTGAATCAGGCTTGTTTATTAGGAAGAATTTGAGAAAGATTTTTAGAATGGAATTTTATGACCGGAAAATTAAATACATGGAAAAATAAAAACAAGAAACACAAAAAAACTATAATGTATGGTTATGGTGAAAGAGATAAAAAACACAGCAACAAGAAACACCCATTGAAAAAAGGAGGGATCTGGATGTCAAGCAGAAGATTCTGTATAAGCCCACAGCAGAAGGCTTCAGGTACTTAGAACACCCTTTGTAAAATCATGAGCTCTGTGTTTGGTGCCAACAGAATCATTAACAAAGACTTCTTCCAGTGAATCCAAATTCATGGAAAATTCCTCTTCAATAAGGTATGATCCAATTGACAACCCTTGAGATTCAGATCATGCACTACCCCCACAAGATACACAAGCTTTTAAAAATCAGCAACAATGCAGTCCACTCCAGGCCAGAAATCCATGAAAGATGCCCCAAAAAATATTCCTGGAGATACCATGCAATCAAATTAATTCATTGAGGAAGAATCCTGTTGAATTCCAATTACATAAATTCACGGAGATTAAAAACATGCCACAAAATATATTCAAATAGATAAATCTTGAAAACCAGTGTAGGAATTAAAAGACAACTGTAAGCCTGCCACATTATTCCTGTAGAAAAAATAGAAAAAAACCACTCCAAAGAAGAAAAAAGAATTAAACTAAGCAAACAAACCCGAAAGAAATAAAATAGAACACAAGGATGAAAAAAACCATACAAAACATCCTCAAACAGAGATAAAAGAAATCTTACACAATTCTAAAAATTGGAGACTTGTAACAATACTTTTTTAGAAAAGGAAGGAGACTATTAAGAACTTGATCATACAAATAAAATCTACTACATTAACACCATTATTTTCCAGGCCATCAGCAACCGAATTGGCTTTCCTATAAATGTGAGTGATAATTTGATTCAAGGAAAATAGATCCTCCAAAAAATTAATCAAAAGATTAATTAGCTTCTAGGATAAGTGAGAAAGACCCATCCTTATGGTAGAGACAATGATAGTAGAATCACTCTCGATCCATAAATTATCACAACTATGATTCACATCCTGATCCACATAAACGATAATACCATGCATTTTAGCCTCAAGTGAAGAGGCAAAGCCACAAGGACCATGAAAACAACCAAGGAAATCCCCTTTATGATTTTTTAAAATAGAACCATAACCAGAAAGCCCCAAATTACATATAGAAGCACCGTCTGAATTAAATTTTAACCAAACAAAAAAGAGGTTCCTTCCAAAGAACATAAAAAGTACCATGCAAAGGCCTGAAGGTTCCCTGAACACCTATCTGGTTCAAAACAGACAAATCATGAAACGAGTTGAAGCAAAAATGATTCCTTGGAATCTCAAAATTTTTCATAGCAGCAAGAATAGCTGATAAACCCCCACATACCGAGAAGGAAAATCTATCATGAATCACCTTATTCTAAGAAAACCATATAAAATGATGTAGTTCAGTAGAAGCGACCCTAAAAAGATCCATCAATTGAGGAGAAATAAAAATAGAATTCTAGCCATGAAGAAAATGATGAATTGAAGACATACCAGACATAGGAATTTCAAAAATATCATAAACATCCTTCCACATTGAAGAAGAATTAAAACAACTAAGAAACCAATGACCAATATTTTCCCTATATTGATGAAAAAACAAACATGAAGAACATAGAGAAATGCCACATTTTTAAGGAAACAATCAGTAAAAAGCTTCCCATGAGCTAGTATCCAGGTAAATGTTGTCAGAGAAGGCCTAATAAAGTTCATATGAAGATCCCTCATCCACATACAACCTATATTTCATGTTAGGGAATGACAATAAAATTTTTTAGAAGTCAGCAGGCCATTTATAGTAGGTTCCCAAGCCCAAAAATCCTCTCTGTTAGGGAAGCTATAACTATTGATAAGAGTAACAATATGATTAGGGAGAATCCCCATATTATCAAGATGATCATTAATCATAGCATCTAGATCAACATTAAAATCATCATTACTTAAGCCATCAAATAGGGGACCACCAGTCCAGTTGGCGTTCCAAAACGATAAAGATGAATTCCATGAAATAAGCCATCTGGAATGAGAGTCAATGGAAGAAAAATTGGATTTAAAAGATGGACAAACAGAAGAATTAAGATGATTAAAAACCCCATCCCTGAGCCTATATCACAAATTATTACGGAAAATGTCCAAAGACTCAGAATTACTATTGACAAGCCTCAAAATGAACGAATCCTTTAAAGAATCATTAAACACCTCAAGATTTGTAATACCAAGACCCCCAGTATCATAGGGTTTACAACAATTTTTCCAAGAGACCGTAGCTAATTTCATCTCCAAAATATTAACACTCGAAATGGAATTTTTAATAGAAACATAAATGGTCTTGATGAGAGAGATAAGACACTTAAAGACCATGAAATAATAAACAAACATAGAAATGATCACAGCCTTATCCAAGCAAACACGACCCGCTAGGGAGAGAGACTTACCATTCCAGGTATCAAGATTCCATTTGATTTTACAAAGAATATCAGAAAAATAACATGCTTTTAGCCTCCCCCAAAACATAGGAACACCCAAATATGTAAAGGGAATAACTCCTTCAGGAATACCCAAATCTCTGATAATGCCAATCATCCTAGAAATAGGAAAATTCCCACTAAAGTAAACAATGGACTTATTCCAACTAATCTCTTTCCCAAATACTTTTTCATAATGAAAAAGGGAACTTTAAATATTTTTAATATTTCTTTTATCCCCTTTAGTGAATAGAATAATATCATCACCATACAATAAGTGATTGAGAGCAACAAAATGTCTACCAGCACTAATAGACTTCAGTTTCCCATTACCAACAATAATAGAAATTAATCTACTAGGATAATCCTTCGCAATGGAAAAAAGAATGGCCTAAAGAGGGTCACCTTATCTGAAACCTCTAGAACAAGAAAATTAGACCTCATGGGAACCATTAACAAGGACATATATATGAGCTGACTCAAAAATGATTTTATCCCAATTAATGAAGACATCATCAATACCAAAAAAACGCAGAACCTTATAAATGAAAATCCAATTTATAGTATCAAAAGATTTCCTGACATCCAACTTGAGAGCAATATTACCATTCCTTGTGTATTTCTTAAGAAGGTTAACACATTCCAAGGTATTAATAAGACAATATTGAATAGACCTACCCTTAATAAAGCCAAAATGATTAGGATAAACAATCTTACTGGCATTAGAGGACAACCTCATGGGCAAGATATTGCTAATAATTTTAAATTTTTTTTGATCATGGGAACTGGTCTGAACAAGTGAATCTCATTAGCATTCTTAGTCTTTGGAATTAGGCCAATAAATTGAGCATTCAAACCCAAAGTAAGAGAATCACCTTTAAAAAAATGAGTAACCAATCTACAAACATCATCATGAACAACATCCCATTAAGTTTGAAAGAAGAAGTTTTCAAAACCATCTGGACTAGGGGATTCGTTAGAAATTAGACTAAATGCTGCTTCCTTGATCTCAAAGTACAAAGGGATAGATGTAAGGTTTGAATTATCCTCTTAATTAACAAGTGTCGGAATAATACTCTCCACTGGATTAACAAGAGGGACATGACTAGTAAAGAGATCCTTAAAATAAGTAACAACATGCTAAGAAAGACCCTTTCCGTTGTCAAAGACATTATTCCCATTACTAAACAAAGAAAGAGGCCTTGAGACTTTCCTAATTCTCTAAAATGAATTGAAAAATGTATAATTTAAATCCCCATCTCTCAACCTATTCGCCTTAAAATTTTCTCATTGCAAAGAATCTTTGATATTCAACAAATTATTAATCTTGGAAACCAGTTGAGTCTCACCCAAAATATCATTAGAGAAGTCATTTGAAGAATTATGCTCCTACATTTGTTGAAGGGATTCCACAAGAGAGGAAATTTCAGAATCAAGGATATGAAGAAAAATTTCCTCCATAATTTTAAAAAAAAATTATGAAGTTTGAGCTTCATAACACAAGAAAAATCTTTGACCCTACTATTCCAAGAACAACAAGTTTTATCAACAATTGTTCTATATTCAGGATGATTAATCCAAGCTTTATTAAATCTAAAAGGCAAAGGAGGTTTGGGATCCTTACTCAAAAGGTCAACCAAAAAATGGATGAGGATTAGAGTTAACTCTAGAAATAGTCATACATGAAATAAAACCCCAAAAATCAAGACAAGAATCATTGAAAAATGCTCTATCAATTCTACTAGCAACAAATCTATACAAAACATTCATGTACCATGTATACTTATCCCCAAGAATATTAACTTCAATCAACCCATTATCATCAATACAAGATTTTAAATCTCTTGAAGAAATGACATTAGTCATAGCTCAAATATTCTCATCAAAATTCTTGATGGCATTAAAATCACAAAGGATAGACCATGGACCAGATATCGAAAAGTTCAGAGATCCAATATCCATCCCTAAATTCCTATGACCCTGATAACTGTTATGGGCATAAAAAAAGAGAAGAAATGTTAGAACCCCTAAAAATTGAAGGAAAATGTGACATACTGATTAGTATTAACTATTAGGGAAATATAAGATAAAGAAAAATGATCCAAGAACCATAACCATTTAATATCTGATGAGGATCTGTTAGATTCCATAAAATGAAAACCAAGATTTTCAAAATTGGAAATATTGGGAGAAAATACACTCTTGGGTTATGACAAACCAATGGGAAGGGGCCAACGTTTTAGAATGAAGAGCCTAAGGGACCTCATGGTATCATGATTTCCCAGTCCCTGACAATTCCAGAACTTAAGATTCATTTAAATCTAAGACCATGATGATTTCCCCCTTTTTTGACCCCCATAGTTACATGTTTTACAGACTTAGGAGGCCTTCTAGCCATTCGCGTAGGACTGGAGGCCCCTTGTAAAAGATCACTAATACCTAAATTAATGGTTATTTCTTTTCCATTTTTGATACCAACAACGAGGATGTCAACTGGACCTCTGGATGAATCAGGAACACCCATATCCTGTAATGTCACATCACTACTGGATGAAACAGGAGCCTCAATTTCCTCAACCAGTGCAGCAGTACCACCAAAAGAAAAAGGGACCCCAATCACCCCTTCTAGAAAAGCATAATCTTGCTTAAAATAATCAGGTTGATCGCCCTTTATAGAAGAATCTTCAAAAAGAGAAACAGGAGCACCAACCACCTAAACTGGTGAAGTGACGGGTGCAATAGAGGGCATAAGAGGATCAATAAGGACATGGGAAATCCCAGATTCTCACTATCTTGGAAAGAGACCACAGGAGCACAAATATTATCCTCTAAGTCCTACCTCAATAAACAATAATCAATCTCTTTTTCTGAAAAAAAAACCAGGTCATAAATCTCATAAGGGATATTATGATCAAAAATTTGATCCTCTATGCTTGTGTACCCACCATATTTATCCATTTCCTGACCAATATTAGCAAGAGGACTAGGAAGATCAAGAATCCAACCTTCTTCAACATCTTCATAGATTCCTACCCAAGATTTGTTGGAAGTAACTATAACTCTAGATGGTCCAGGTGTATCTTATGAGGGATCCTCCTTTTCCACAAAGACCTTCATATTTTTTGATTCTGATTATCCTCTTTCAAAGCCTTCTCTTTGGGAACCTCATTAACTTTCTTTTGAACCATCCTACAAATCACTACAGAATGAACAACAATCCTGAAAAACTCACAAAAATAAAGAACACATTCAAATTCTACTTTAACATTAATCTTATTACCATTAGCAATCAAAGTGACATTATCCGGTCATTTATTTTCCAAACTAACATCAACCAGAATTCTAGAAAAATATCCAAGATCCCCCTCCAAAGATTTCTGATCCATTCTAATAGGAGTGAAAACAGATTAGGCAAGGTCATTAAGGATATTAGGATTCAAATACATCCAATTCAACCCGTGAAGACTGATCCAAATCTAAGAATTGGTTTGTTTAAGGTTAAAGGGATTAAAATTAACATCCCATTCGGATTATCTCAAAGTACCAGGTTTGAGATGTAGGTTTACAAAATTCAATACTCTATTAAAATCATCCCCTGATTGAAAAATGAGTTGAAAAAAATTCCTCCCAAATGGAATCAATTTCTAGTTACTAAAAGCACAATAATGGTATATTCTATTCTTAAGATCAAGGTAAAACTAGGGTTTATCACCCTTAGAATAAATAACACGACCAAGAATTGAAAACATATAAAGATCAATACATTGTTATAAAGCCTCTGGATCCGTGACTATAAAAAACCACTATTATCAAGTCTGGTATTGTTAGAGGAACAAGACGTACCTATTTTTCTCAAATCAGATGAACCGGAAAGTACCTCGGCAAAAGAAACCCATTTCTTTCTCTTCATAGAGATGTCTGTGGGATCCAATTAAGATCCAAGAACCTTAGTTTAGAGTCGATCATCCTTAAAAGCAAAATCTCAATCAGGATTGAATGAAACCATGTTGGGAATCAAGAAAGAATCCAGAAGCGAGCGAATACTCCATTTCTAAGTTGAAGGGAAAGTTTCACTGCTCTCGCCATCATACCTGGATATCCATTGAAAAGCTGAGAAAGATTCTTTTAAAACATATAAATCCGCATAAAATAAAGAAGGATAAATACTTTTACATAAATATTGAATATTAAAACATAATTAATGAGTTTTAAATAATAAAAATTAATAATTTCATTGGGGGTAAATAGAGGAAAAGAGTAATTTGAAAGAAAAATGGTGGTTTGGGTAGAATCCCATACCTTATATATGAATAATTTCTGCACTTGACCTTAAATTCATAGTAAATCAAATTAAATCCATTAATTAATTACTTAATAACCTTATATTCATGTATTTGATTTATTTTAATTTTATTATGTTCATTTATGTCCCTTTTGATGAGTTATAAGATACAATTTTATTGCATGGGAGCATTCATTTCGTTGGTTTTCATGATCGGTATACTTGTTTATGGGTATGGAACTTCATGTGAAAAGGATATAATTCTCTAGAATTTAATTTATATGATATTAGTGAATATTAAAATTATTTAATTACTATATATATCATTTATTTATATGGTATTTGGATTCATAATAATAAAATACATTTATTGATAATCGTTTTCATTATTACGGTGGTTATTGATCATAACTGATTCATTTTGTTTTATGAATTATTATTATGTATATATACCGGTTTCAGAAAATTAAATAGGTTATAGTAAAAAAATTACTATGTTTTAAAGAAAAAAATTGTATCTTGACCATCCTTGATGAATAATTTTAAGAACAAAAGATCTTTGTCCATGAAGGTTGTAAATCGACACCTCTCAGACGATGATTTTGTTTTTAAAATAAAATAGAGAGATTCCAAATATGTTGATTGTTATTATATCATTAAAATTATATAATTCTAGTATATAAATTATACCTGATTTGTCATGATCATTTTGATAGAGTAGGTTTGGAGAGAATAATAAAAGAAATAACTTGAAAAGAAACTAAAAGGAAAAAAGCAAGAAGATTTTACCTCTTGATTACTCCTGCTTCAGAATGTCTTTAATGGGATTGATTTTGGAATTTTTATGAGAAACAAATATTATAGATGTGGGGGAGGAAATTTTATGTGTTTTTGGTAGAAATTTTATAAGGATCAAATTTGGAAGGTGTGAGGAAAAGAGAGGGAGAGGGGCGGTTTTTATAGTGGTGGAGAGGGGTAATTTCTCATTAGTTTATTCATTATTTTAAAATTTTACATAAGAAAGTAAATAGTGTTGATTCTTAAGACTATATTCATTAATATGTTCATTTTAGGTCTAACAAAGGGTTCTTACATCATCCATACATCATTTATGACTCCATAATTCATTTATTTTTTATTTATCTTAAATTATCGTATTTTACTATTCACCAAAAGTTCATGTATTTTAGGAAAATAAAAAATATTCACCCTAACCATTTTTTAACATGAATAGTTAAAATTTTAACTTTGATTTATTAAAATAATTTTATAAATATGAGAATTTTTATTTTTCCTAAACATTATCATTTACTCGAAATATATAGTTTTAAAATTAAAACTGATTTTATAACACCATAAAAATTTTACTAAGGTATTGTTAAATTATCCTAAAATAATATAAAAAAATTTTATGTATGAATGTATTTAGTAAAAATAAATTTTACTCTAAATCAATTTATTAATTATAAAACTATAATTAAATTTTTATTATTCACAAAAATACCAACACAAATTATTAAATTTTAATTTTTCACTTTCTCATACCATAATATAATTATATCCTAAGTTAATTTATAAGGTTCCAAAATTTTATTTATACTATCATGGATGTGATTAATATTAATTATTTTAGATTACTATTCATAAGGTTGATATTACAATTATTAAGGTCATCTTACGATTCACCAAAAATGTAAGTTGATTCTATTAGACTCTAAATATATTACTAATTATAACAGTGTATGTCTATTTTTAAAAATTCAAATCATAGAGGTGGAACAATTATGTATTAACGGTTCAGTTTAAATAAAAAAGTGTTGGCTCAGGGAGACTCAGTGTTGCATTCATTACATTATATATTAAATTTATCTATAAAAACTTTGGGTGTTAAAACCATTATTTGTTTAATGATAGAAATAACTGATGAATGTGTTTTTTGGAAAACATGTCCTATATACCGATTCATAAGAGGTACAAAATCAAATCTTAAATCTATAAAAGAGTTCTAGAGTAGGAAACAATGCCCCCCAAAGGGTTTGATGAGGTCAAACTCACATCCTCTCAACAAATGTGAGTCCCCAAGACTCGTTTGGCCTGAAAACCCAGATGAACATCGAACTATGAAAAGTAGGTATATACCCAGCTACAAGTAAAGGAATCATTGGGTGCTTCTGGGAAACTTTACATTTTTATCCCACTGAGCGAAACCCATTTCATGCCTCTAAAACCTGACAAAAAAATGGTTAGCCCAACGTGAATCCCTACAATGATTAAATGGATGAAAATTTTCTGTAAGGAAATTTCATTATCTTATCTATGAAAATAGAAATGGTGAACATGATTTGAATCTCTACAATGAAAAAATGATTGGTTATTGTCTATCAGGCCATTTAATTTTCCCCTATACACAAATAAATTGATAAAACAGACGCGAATATCTGCAACAACGGAATGATTGGGTTACAATATGTCAGGAAACATTGTATTTTATACAATATACAATCAAAGAATTAGTACTAGAATGATATTAAAAATTATCCTCTATAACCAGGGTTCTCAAGAAATAATTCAGTCCTCATTTTTACTAGTCCAAAATAGGTTGAATGGCCGAATCTGGTATTATTTTTAAAATTGTGTTAAAAATTAATATTTGATTTTGAAAATTATGCCTACAATATTAAAATAATTGGTAACTTTTTTTCTTGTTGTATGCATGACTAAAGATATTTAAAACATCTCGCTTCAACATAATGTCTTCATCATTGATCATTCGCTCTGGAAAATCATCTTCTACTGCAACCTCTATGGGTCACAAGATAATTTCACCTAGCTGAAAACTCCAACAGTGGGTAGTAGATAAAATGGTCTAAGAGTACCACTGATATTGTAAAATATCGACCATGGAAGATGCTCATGAATTTCTCCAAGCATGATGAATTTCTAGAATGCATCACTAGGGAAAGGCTGGTATAAAGATACTAGCCCTTGTTGCAATGAAAACCAGCTTTAAGATTTTATACATATATCACAAAAATTCCATATTTAATATCTGATGAATGTGGACTTGGAGGACAAAAATAGATCCCTTCTTATTCAGGTTCCACTGAGGAGGGAACCTGTTAACCACCGTCACACACACCATGATGTAGGTACCCATCAGTCACTTTTCGGGGTTACCATCCAACACACCACTACCTCTGATTCCAATTAATGGGCTAGAAGTATGTCGTATTAGAGTAGGAAGGCAATGGATATCCAAGAGAGGCCTCATACCCCCACTCCTGCTGATTATGACTACTGGCATATTCAGGATGGAACCAGAAAACAATCTCATATCTCTACTTATTCATAACATGTTTATGGGTATTTCCCTACACCATTCATGGAGGAGGCTCATACTCCTACCACCATGCCTAAATCCCTTCAACATATTATGATTGCTTAAAGTGGTCAGAAGTGGGCGCATATCCCCGCTTCAATTGAATACATCTTCTAGTTTATGACGGAGACAAAAATGTAGAGGCTCATATCCCAGCACATAATTATCTAAAATGCCAATATATTTTAGCAACGACGGAAGAAATCCTCTGGCATATTTTGACACTATTTTAGATGAAGGGACAGGTTCATACTTCTATCCTTATAGCCATGACATCTCAACACTCTGATCATTGTGGAAATGTGGTTGTACTCGAGTAGGAACACATTCATTCTCCCACACTAGTGTATTATCCATATATTCTGATGAAGGGTGAGGCAACAGACAGGGCTCATATTCCCATTACTATAGGTTATCACTACATGAGAGGAAAACATTCCTCAGGATGGGGGAACATGACTATCGAAGAAGAATGATGAAATATTCTAAAGACCCAAGATCAGGCTTTTATCGCGATTCTAGTCGGGACTAACCAAGTTATAGAGATAGATCGTTGGGACAGGGGCACGTGCCTATTAAAGATTTCTGAAAGCTTAATCCTAAGTCCTAGGATCTGGCACAAATCCTCTTTCTGGTTGGGACTCACCACGCAAGAGGGGAACATGCCTCTGGATAGGATTATATTCATATCGAAGAAGTCTAGAAGTATACTACAATGGCCTAGGATCAGACACATATCCAAATTCTAGACAGTTCTAACCACCTAAAAATGGATCAATCATTAGGATGGGATCATATTTCAATCAGTGAATTTACCCAATATATTCCCGTAGATCATGAAAGTTAAGAGAATATTCATACTTCCACCAAATAATGATTACGCCAACTCCATTCCAAGGAATTACTGGGGATGGATCATATTTTTTCTCCCATTTTTTAGGTTCGTTATTATATTTCAATAGGGAATGAATATTCCGACTAGGCTCATATTCTTGATACAACCGGGGACCACTATGTGATATTTTCACATGCCTTGGGGTAGGTTCATATTATTTTTAAGAAAGAGCAGTGGTATATTCTAAATGGATCAAAATCAGGCTCATATTCCAGTCCTAACCAAGGATCGCCAAGAGAGAATGGAACATGACTTTGTGTAGGCTGACATTCTTATCAATAATGAGATAACATATCTACATAATTTGGTATCTTATCTGTAGTATGCTCATTCTCTTGTAGCAACAGATGACTGTACATATGTTCCAATAACCACCATATAGTAGGCTCATACACCTATACAATCCTAAAAGGTAGGTTTACATATTCATATCACGATGTAGAACTTTTCCCATACTCCTAATATGATTTATGTGAGTATCCTTGAGGTTGTTTGAGACACATTCTCAACACAAAAATGGAATGTCAACTCTTCTATCAAATCAGAGGTAGAATACGTTAATTACCACAACAGTCCTCCTCATGGCAGGGTGGATAGAATTACAGGGAACATAATCCTAAGATGAACTATGTACAACCATCCCACGACAATATCTCTCATGGGAAAGGCAATCCTCCCTTTATTCAAACACCTACATATAGAAAGGGGAACCAATCTTTGACACCATCATATAGATAGGTTCTTGAATAATCATGGTCAGCTATATATTTTTCCCCATCAATTTCAAGTAGCACCCCAGTCCCATCTGCAGGTGACCCTCAGATACATATTCTATGGTTTAAATTTATGGAGGCATGTAAGTATGATGAGGAGGAGACCTAAATTGACACATGGAATAAGACAGTAGGAATCAAACTCCCCTTCATGTTTTTTCACCATGCTACTTCTAGTTATGAGATCCTAGATGAGCCAAAAATGGAGGGCATTACCTACCTATTCCAAAATAAACGGTCCACTCATTATCGACTGAAGGATCGATATATCCCATATCTAGGATAGGATTTCTACCTTCATAAGATCATTATAATACATTTTTAGCTAATCCTGGCAGCTATCTCCATGACCCAAGATCCAAATATGCATAAGAAAAATGCAAATTTTCAACACAATTACTGCCAATGAATCACAATGCTTCAACATATTATCTATGAATCCACATCTTTCATCCTCATTAAGGTATGGGACAGTATGGAGTGTTACACATTGACACTCCCCTAGAATAATAGAACCTCTTAGATGAAACATCCTACGATGTTATAGCCTATGGATAAATTAGTGGACTAGGTAATGTTTGGACCAGTTGGTCACTATAAAAGATTACCCCCACTCTAATAATTCATAGACAACATAGATAGAGAGAGATTATAACCAACATGATTTCAAACTAGGTTCCTCGAGAAAATGGAGGACATTCCAAACATAGTGTTTGATGTTTCGATCCCCTGAAAAAATTCCTATATTAAATGGTTCTCATTATGGACTACTATCGCACCCATCTCCCACAAGACCACAGCTTTTCTCCATCCTGAATACCGTAATAGTTGATCCCATATCATCTATCCAGGATAGGACTCATCCCCCTTGGATAAAATAATATCTTACACCACCTCCACCCATTATGCAGTCAATTTTTGATAGGATTCGGGACATACCCTCAGCAGCTGCAGTCGAACCCCATCCCACTGGTCTGGGAGATTTTATCGCTCAATCACCATTACTAGGATTATCATACACTGATTGGATTTTGGATACATCAATTTTGATTCAAGATAACTCCCACCCAACTTGGTTAATATCATTTATACCTCCATACCAATCCTGAGAATCATCAAGTCCCCTACTAGAGTCATTTGATCCTCAACAACTGGACCAATCCCTAGAAATTAGGGGCACATATTTCCCCAACACCATATGGATGGGTTCACATTCATTATGATCACCACCAAAGAGGAAATCTTCCTTCTATAGGTTGGAAGGAATTAATAAATGGTCAAAATTCCACAAACTTTGTGCATCATAAGAAAATCCCCTACTGGCTGGGGTACATTCAACAACCATGACCAAAAACAGCCTCCAAGTCACTATTCATAGAAAAAAATTGGTGGAATATACAGAGAAGACAAGTAGACCCCATGGGGGCCACAATCTAAAATGGACCAACATGGACAAGGGTTTGAATAATGTCCCTAAAAAGGAATGTGAAAAATCGTCATGTTTCATTAAGAGTAATAGAATAATCACCGTTACCAAATATGATTTTGTAAAAATGGTCACAATCAACATAGTAGATATTGATTATTAAACTAGTGCAGAAGGCCATGGGATGGAAAGCATACCTTTGGAGGTGGGTTACAAAGAGGCACCAAATGATGCTGTACAAACCAGGAACCAATGATTTTTCCAAATCATGGTACCTCCAAATATCGATTTGCCACCTCCATAGTAGAATATTAGCAAGCGGAAGGGAATAACCTTATCCTGGTCACCTACTATATTTAATGGGGTTTCAACCCTATAGGAATGGTTACACAATATGATGAGAAATACAAACTCATTGAAAAATCAATGAAGAGATACTCCGAGGAAATATTCCCACTAGGAATTGTCTTCGGGTAGAGATGAATGTTCTCTTTCCCATGGATGATCTTTCATCAAGAGTGGTATATGATAATAAAACTGATTATGGGTATCGACAACCATTCCACATAAATGAGGATGTCAAAAATTATCATTAATTACCTCGGTTGTAGAAATAACCTCTTCATCGTCAAGACAACTATTCAATCTTGGTACGAATAAACAATATGGTAGGAGATAAAAGTGGGGCCACCTCATCAACCCCCACCAACTTCCAATGGATGGGATATGGCTAAAGAAATAGTGCACCCAAAGATATTCAACATCATTGAGTCCCTAGATACTTGAATAGAAGATATGGATAGGGAACGTTCACCTGTATAGCCTGAGAGAAATCCATATCCTGATTGTGTGGATGACACTCTCCACCCAATTTCAGATATCATACCATTTCTAGATTTGATGGTGCGGGTGATCAAAAAACATCTCACACTATTCATGTCCTAATGCGGGCCAATGATTGGCCCTCGAGATCAATAGGAGGAAACAAAGATTGGGTCTTTTTTACAAACTCAAATGAGGCCATCCTTTGATTGGTATAACAGTCTTCCAGTAGGATCTATGTCAGGATGGAAATAATTTCTCCATCAATTGATTTATCAATTAAGTTTTACACTGAGGAAGACAACAATCATCGAACTGACAATCTAAAAACAACACGAGAATGAGAGGTTGTATGACTTCATAACAAGGTGGAAGGATTTAACCTAATTACTCAACATCTACCTCATGCTAGAGAAAATGAAAGACTCTATGCTCAAAATATTAGTAATTAGTTGTAGATGCATCTGATCCTAATGAAATATCCATGTGGATTCAAAATGTTTTCCAAAATGGACCAAATTTTAGAAAAATTCATCAAGTGGACCCGATCCAAAACTAAACACATGCCCAAAATGTATGGAAAGGCTATCCAGAGGTTATTTCTTGGTTGTAAGTCTAAAACCAGGGATAGTACCTTTCTAAATATCTAGGCATTCCTTGAACAACCTAATGCTTCCTATCGACCATCTACAAGCACAAAATCTCTCTCATCTAGAAGCAAAGATAAATATGGGTCGTCCAGGTTTTGAAGAACAGATGAATAAGCCATATTCCTTATGAAATAAAAAATTCCACATGTATTTATTAGAACCCATGGATAATAACCTGGTCACACTTCTTCAAACTGGGAATCCTAATGAGTTCAAACTCACCAACCATCTTTATCAATTTCCCTTCCATTGGAGGATTGGTCACAATTCCTAGAACTATTTCTCCATTAAGGAAATCCTTCAAGGCATGATTGGTGCTAGACAAGTGGTTATAGATATATCTTGAGAGTAGGTGGCTTGTGGAACCATGATCCAACTGAAAGAAGAGGGTTATTGGAATAATTTATTAGCCAGACATGCACAAAAATTTAACAACTAGATTTCTTCAAAGGTTGTTGATTGATCCCACTCCACTCAAAAAACATAGTTTCACAGAACCGTGATACCTCATCCACCCAATGACAGAACATATAATGTTCATCCCAATTATGGGTGTGACCACTAGAAGAATGATGAAATAGAAGAGAAAGATTCATACTCTTTTACAAAGTGAGCCTTAACTCTCACCAATTTCGTCCCGGTAACATCTGAGGAATGGGTACCGCCCCACCAAAAGAAACCCTCATTGGAATAAGAACCCATATTGGGTTTTGTAAACATAATAAACTTTTCATACCCCTTATCTGATGATGATTTCTCCTCAGAAAATTAGTTTCCCACACATAACCAAGTAATGGGAAGCTGTATGAACCGAAATCAAGGATATATGCAATAACACAGATGTGGTCGGACTCAATATTTCATTTATATAACCATGGATGACATTTATGCAACTACGAATCATTGGAAAGTGCTTCATCAGGCATAAAAGTGGAAAGGAGGTGCCTCATAGCCCTCCAGAAGTCACCCGAAATGGATTCTCTTGCATGAACTCTTAGGGAGTTCCAATACGATCAACCCAAGAAAAGGGGAAGGACAATGTGACTGGTTCCACAAGAAGAATACACTCTCTCAAACTCTTCAAAAGAACCATGTCTATCCATTAAAAATTCCCCATCTCCTCATATTCATGTCTTTGAGAGACCAAATATCGATAACCACTAGCCTATAACACATGAAAATGTCATTTTGAAATAGTTTGTGGTAGTGACAACCATGATCTTAGTCCATGATGTGCTCTATCATTCAATGTAACTCAGAGTGGAACTTCTTGAAGTCCTCTGGATCCCACAAGAGTTTGAGATATAAGTCACTAAGGCCAAGGTTTATAGAGTGGAGACAATGACATCATAATGTTACATCACCATCTCATTCAATAATCATGATTAGGAATAGGCCCTTAAAAATAAATTTGACACCTACATGTCTTTGGAGGACTCAATAATGTCAACATACAAAGGGCTCTAATTGATAATGGTTTTCAGATCAATTTTATCCCAGTCCAAACTGTACGCTGATTGGGATGTGGAGAAGGGGATTTGTATCCCACTAAGATAAGCATCCCAGGGGATGATAAGTGTGATTAAATACATGTTGGGAAAATAATGATTGAATCCTAGTTCGAGGATGTTACATCAGATGCTAAGTTTATGGTAATACAAGAAGACACAACATATAATATCTTGCTCTAAAGGCCCTTACTCCATAGCTACATGGGGATACCTTCAACATTTATTCATTGTTTAAAGTATCCCATAAATGGAAATGTTGACATACTACATGGTGATAGTGCTCCAATCAATGTTTGCAGGGCCACATATGCTAAAGAAGATTTATATATGTACGAATGAAAATGACCAATAGAGGTTGATGATGAAAAAGTTTACACTTCTAATGACTTAGGGACCACACCTATGAATCCCTGGAGTATGTTCTATGGAGACTATGTGCTCCCCATAAACCTGGTCTAGGGAACAAAAATAACCTCAGAGGTCCAAGCCCCTACTATCCCCAGTAAAAACATCATATATTATTTTCTCTGACATATCTCTACATCGACTTATTCAACAGGGTATGAAAATACATATTCTCATGGCCCCTTCCAACCTTATAATGACATTCCCCCCCAAATTTCTATATTTGTAGGAAATTCATCAAAGTATTATAAGATGGAAGAATATGTGGTTGACCACTAGAACACCACTTCAACATTCGAGGAAGGTGTCTCTACTACCATTGATGAACATCGGATGTTAAATATAGAAATAGAGGAAGACCCATTTCCTACACTAATTAGTACAGCTATTCCCCTCAAAGAGAAAGAGATATACATCGCATTTTATAAGCATCATTGATATGTGTTCGCATGGAACTACAAAAAAATGATTGGAATGAAACAAGATTTGGCCACACCTCATATTAGGCTATCAGATGAGCATTGAGGATTCAAAAAGGAGGTCAAGAGAATGCACCACTCTCATTTAACCAATATAGGTGAAAAATTTGATAAGTTGATCAAATCCAATTATGTTTGAGAATTGAATTACCCGATATGGACTGCCAGCAATGTACCTATCAAGAGAATGTATGGGAAGATTAGGGTATGTATTGATTTAAAAGAACATAATCGACGTTTCAAAAGATTTTATTTCCCATTTGTTATCACAGAATCATGATTGATTCAACTGTTGGTTTCCAATTTTTTTCATTCATAGATGGGTACACTAGTGAATATAGGGCTTTTTCTTGTTCGTATTTTTGGGCTTTTATGTAATTTTATAGGCTTTGTAGTTATAGGGGACATAGTAAATAAGGTGTCTCATGTCAGCTACTTAAATCTTACGGTGTAAATAATTTCTGCATGGTTTTTCAGATTAGTTAATTAAAAAATTACTGGAAAAAAAATTATGAACCATATATCATGTTAATTTTTTTAAATAACTGGCATGATAAATGGGTTTTCACATCAGTTATTGAATAATTGATATCAAAATTCTTGTGTAATTTTTTTTCAAATTGGTTATCCAATAACTGACGTGAACACCCAATTATGAACTATTTGTCATGTTTTTTATTGAAGAGCCAACATGAAAAACCCTATATAATTTGTTTTTCACATTGGTTTTCCCATAACCTATTCGAAAAACCAATTATGAATTGTTTACCACATCATAGATTTTAAATACCTAATGTGAAAAAATTTTATTTTTTAATGTACAATGAATCATATCCCCCAGCAGTAGTAGCCATGAAATAAAAGACAAGAAAACATCATAATTTTTAGTAGAAATCAGTAGTAGAGAACAAAGAAAAATCTAGATAAATTCAACAATGTACATTAATTCATCCCTTCTACCAATAGCACCCATAAAAACACATGAGGAAATAGATAAGGCAGCTAAAAATCTTTCACAATACAACATACATTGAACATTAATATAAACTAAGAACTAGTCAAACATGTAAAATAAGTTTCCCATTCAATTTGTAAATGCCTCAACCCATCTGTACTATATGACTATACATAATAAAAAATCTGCAAAAATAATATTGAAATCATTTGACATGAATTTTCAATAGAAAATAGTAACTATTATTGAATTATTTATAAATAAATAGAACAATATAAAACATTATAACTATCCATGTTTTAATTATTTCATACTTGAATCTCAACACATAATATCCACATTCAGTTAAATATTTTTTTATGACACTTTTATAATGAGATTTTGTTTCAAAATAACATTTTAAATTAATATATCCAAAATTTAGAAATTATAAATGATAATTCACCTTAGCTTTTAGAAATTTGATATAGGCCCTCTTGTTTCACTTCTTTCTCATCATCTCTCAAAATAATTCCCATGCCCTGTTTGAAAATAATACGAACATAATAAATTTTATTAATTATAATATTAAAAATTATTTAAATAATCAATCATACATGTTCAATACATTCTTGAAATTTTCATTCACTTCACCATGAATAGAGATTGGCCAATAACATGTCTTCTATGTTCAAAAAAACTCCCAACATCTAATAACCAGTGATATAAAAACAATTTAATAAGAGTTGTTAATATTATAAGTGATATATAACAATTTGTGAAAAAAATATCTAATACCATTCAAGATATAGATACTTTCAGCCCTAAATTATGGCATTCTTATGAAATCATTAAGCAAAATAAATTTTTATTTCTGCATCAGTCATTGTCAAATCTATAGGAGAAATAAACATGGGTCCATAAATCTATATACATTATTCTTCTCATGATATATAAAATTTTTATATAGAAACATAATACAAAGCATTAAATAATTAGATATTTTAAATAAATTAATGGAACGAGGAATTTTTTTATTCAACTTACATGGATAATACTTTCATCATGTCGATTCCCAATTGATCTCCAGCTAAAAGCTCCATGATATCATTTTCAAAAGGCTCACAATCATTTCACACCCAAAAATAGCATCATCAAATGGAATGTCAAATAATCCCAAAAAAATTGAGTACATTAAAGAGAGATTCGGACCTATTGAATTTATATCTGAAGTCATGGAACATTTATTTTTTGTTGTATATACAGTATTTATTTACCTTTAATGAATTCCTCAAAATATCGGGGAAATATATAAACTTAAAAATGGAAAAATAAATTTACTAAAAAAATTAAATTAAATATAACATATATATATACCTCTATGGTAATATGTTGAAGTTGTCCTTATGGGTAATCCACAAAATTATTGATAATTTCTCCCACTATAATCAATTCATCTATAGAACATGGTATTTTTTCTCATCTATCTACAATATCCTATATAGTGACCCTATGATGCTTTATCTCAATCTGGAAATGATGAATGGTATTGCTGATATAATATATCATCCCATATGAAACATTATGATGAGGATGATCAACAAATAACTCACAGTAAATTGACAGTTGTAGAGGAGGGGTGTTGGGGTAGTATAAGAAGTAGTGGGGTCTAGAAACACATATTTGTGAGTAGGATAAGAAGTGGTATCTATTGAAAGAGGTGGAGAAGTAAGATCAGGATTCCAAAACAATCCTTGCATGTCTGCAAACATTTCATGTTCTAAAGATCTAATCCTACCATCCACCATCGATTGAATATTCTGACCTTTAACTTCCAAAATTTATATTTTCTCATAAAAATGAACATTTGAATAAATGTTTGAATGTTGAAAAACATTTCTTATCGATAAATCTATCTGCCATCCTCTTACATGACCCGAGTGTTCAGGATTTCTCAATGTTGTAACTAAAATATCCTATCCACCCTTAGTAATAAAGACCACCCTGTGTGCTCTTCTCCTCAATAGAGTCATGTATAGAATATCTTAAAAAATATGTAATGAATAAAATATAAAGTGTTGATTTAACTTTAATAAATAAATAAAAATCTTACAATCTTATCAGCTATAATTCTTGACCCTTCTGTACGATATTGTCCTTTTTTCACATTATAGCCCTCTTCCATTACTCATTTCTGATCGGGTAGGGGGGGGGGGGGGGGCGCTCCAGATCCTAATGACTTGGCTCTCAAATTTCAATGTTTATCATCTATCATCTGTTCATACAATAATTTATACCCTCCTCGAGATAACATTATGAGGGTAAACATTTCTAGCATGAATCTCTTGATGAGTTATCTTTAATTTTTTAAATTAAGAATTAATAATTATGAATAATGATACCATTATCATGGTCATTAATACAAAAAACATTTAAATAGGTAACATTGAACTTACTAAAAATTCATCTTGTGCTCTACTTTTTAAAAACTCTTTCTATGCGTATACATCTATAAATGGATATATATCATGGGAATTTATATGTTTTATATTCTCAAAAATGAACTATGATGTTAGGGATGATTTAAAATCCCTCCAAATCCTAGCCACCAATGCTAATCATTTTAACTTTACTCCTCCAATGTTAGATATATCATATTTCATCTGATAAGATGGGGAAAAAAATTACAATAATCATTTCACTAAAAGCAGACCAATAAAAAAAAAGATTACCAAAATGGTCTCCCATAATAGTGATAGTGTTGTTTTTTCAACATTTCACCAAGTTGAAAACAAAATAATAACTTTTATTTTACACTCTACTGATGAAAAAGTCTGAAAATATTTTTTCTTTGGACCTATTGGAATTTCATTATCATCAAAGGATATTGGTAACCTATGTTCTTGGCTATGGGTGATTAATCATTTTGGTAAACGTGTTGTTCCACATTTAACAACCCTCAAACTCTTTTCCCCCCATGGAAGTAGATGTCTCATGTAAAGAAGACCGAGGAGGCTCATCAACATGAGCATGTGAAAGTTCCTCTCTATAGGTACAATTATGGTCATCCCTAGAAATATATGGCGGATTAGGGATTGATCTACCATTATACAATAAATACTATCAAAACCTCTTAGTACAAAAATATACAAATCCAAAAATTATATTAAACTGTAATAAAAAATTCTAATTATCAAACAAAAAGAAAAGTAAAACAAATGTGACACATTTTTATTCATATTTGATATAATAAACTAGAATAACAAATATATTAATGAGAGATGAAATGAAATAAATGAATGAAAACTTCACAATATTCATGAGAGATTAAATGAAATAGTAAAAACTCACAAACCTGATAATTCATTTTTACAAAAAAAAAATTATTTTATAATATACTCATACACAATATATTATTTTTTTATTTTAAATTTTATATTTAAAATAATTGGTTTTCAAAAAAATCAATAAATATATATGTTACTAAATGGTAAATATGGAAAACTAGACAAAACGAAACTAATATAAAACAAAAAAATTATCTTATAATACATGTTTTAATAAAGAAAATTAAATTAAAATATCTAACTTATGAAATTTAAAAAAGTATATCATAATTAAATATACATTACATGTAATATTAGGAATATACTAAATAATTTTTTCAAAAATTCCTTCATCATGATCGTTTTATATGGCACAAACCATGTCTTTGATATGTTCATCAACATTATTTGTTAATCATTGCATAGATGTAGGGATCTCACATAAATCAGTATCGTCATTAGGTTTATCATCACCAACATACTATTTTTTCATTATAAGATAAATATCCCACTTCATATTAGATTGATGAAGAACATAGAATTTTTTTTTTCATGTGTTTCCATAATAAATGGATCATTTTTGTAATCCAATTTATTTAGATAAACTAGTGTCATTACAAACAAATCTTATCAAACACTTTTTTATCGATAAACCATTTTCAATTAAATAGTGGAACTTCAAATTTAATGTAATCAACCTCCCATATTTCTTCAATTACTCCATAGTATGTTATTTATGCGTAGATTGGGTTTTTGTCTTTGTCACTTGAAAAATGCATTGCTTCTCTGAACAACGACACTCCACTATTCTGAACCATACTTCTGTTGTCCCGATCATTCATATGAAAAGTATAGCCATTAATGTCATTCCCAAATCATGTTATCAAATTTAAACATGGAACACCCACTGACCATCTCAGTGTTTTTTATTCATTTGGATTAACGGTCTATTTAAACCATGGAAAAAAGTTCTGTTATGCTCATTCAAAATCAACAGATCATTCTTCATTTGATAACTCTATTTCAACTCATTAATATGAAAAAATATATATGGTTGAGAATCATCTATGTTATTAAATATGTATAAATATACATTCATTATGTGTTCACCTATCAATGATTTTACATTCAAGCCAGAAATCCCTTTTCCACAAAAATTAACTGTTTCATGGCGAGATGTAGGCAAACCGATATGCTCCGTGTGAAACAAATATCTTGTACCAATCTCTACAACCTTTATTCAAATATACTTCTCAAAAATGGGTTCATTAGATCGATATGGATTCTTAACATACCCCTTCAATCTCTTCATATAAATTTCAAAAGGATACATTCAGCTTAGATATACAGGTCCTCGAATCATTACTTGTCGCACCAAATATACCCTTAAATGCACCATGATACCAAAAAAGGATGGAGGAAAATATATTTCCATTTGGAAATGTATAGAACCCACTTAGTTACCCAAAATGTTCAAAATGATCAAATCAATCAACTTTTTAAAAATTGAATTAAAAAATAACACATCTTCATGATATTCATTCTAACATGGGTGTGAAATATTCCATGAAATGAAAATTGTAGAAGTTTTTTCACAATGACATGAAAATCATGATATTTAATACCAATCAACTTCAAATACTTTAAATACACAAAATTCTACATTTTAGGAATAACCATTTGGAATATTGATATCATGAAGAGATTGAAAAAAATATTATTTTCTCCCTCTTAGATAAGGTAAGACAATATAGGGATACGAATGTTCACCTTCTCTGAGGAGTGGGAGACAACTTCAAATGTATTCCCATTGAGAGTGAAATAATTCTTAAATTCAACCCATCTTCACCCTTTACATCAATATCTAATAATGTTCCACTAAAACATTCATAAATATTCTTCTCCACATGAATGACATCAATGTTATGTTTGGCCTCATGATATCTTCAACATGGTTGCTCAAAAAATTGACTATTTCAACCATATATTTATATCATTACCAGATTTATGTGTCTTTCTGAATGTCACATCAATGATTTCACCCTTACAATGTACTGATTAGTGGACAAAGGATTTAGAGAAATATTAGAATCTTGTGAGCCCTTGAAATCCTTTATCAATCTTCTATAAGAGTGATCCATATGAATAAACTCTCTATGAATCTTGTAAACTATTTTTTTCTCATGATGCATTTGACAATATGAAGCATATTATTTACAAATTGGACAAGATTTATGCCCCATAAAACTACATCGAGGAAAATTTCTATAAGTTGAGAATTAATTTTTGGTGAATACAATAATTTCATGAAATTAAAAATATTTCATTTTATAAGAAGCAGACACCCTTATACCTTCCCCCCATAATAGTTTTGAATAATCTATTAATGGTGACAAGAAAACAACAATATCAGTTTCTAGCTGTTTTGGTCCAATGATGCTTAAAATCAACATGATATATTTTCACTTCACACATATTTTTGTAGAAAAGTTTTAAATTCTAATTAAAGTAGGCCATGAACTATGTGTTCTACTGAGGCTTCAATATGGATTCTTTCAATTTATGCATAGTCTTGTTTGAGATTTCAAATTACATATCCGAATGTACGAAACTGGTGATCAATGTTATTCCACTATGTATAATCAGTTGGATGATTTATTTTTACATCACATATCCACTCATCATCATGAAATATTAAAAATTTTCATCTTTTTATTAGTATATAAGCATCTTAGATGTGGAATTATAGGAAGATAACAAAATGATTTGGTAGGGGTATCTGAAATTTCTAAATCAGCCTATGATTTTTCTTTCAACTTATACTGTGATGTCACACATTAAGGACACTGATTGAAATTAGTATTCATTTCTATATATAACATAGTCATTCGATCTAGCAGGTATTTTCTTATACCCCAATCCCATCGAACATAATATGTTATTATTAATATAATGTGAATCTGGAAGATCATTTTCTTTAGGTAGAATGTATTTAATTAATTGTAGAAGTTCTGTAATACTATTATCATTCTAGCCAAATTTTTCTTGAATGTTTATCAATCCTTACACTGTAGATAAAACCGTATATTACATACAACTAGGATACGATGTTTTTTCAGCCTCACTATATAAATTTTCAACTGTCATTTGTTTCTCAGTTGTATCTACTTCAATATCACGAATCATTTCATCAAGTTTATCGGATTTATAATCTTGTAATGCACCAACATCAATAGATCTGGAATTATGTCACGTTTCAGCATGCCAAATCCAAGGGTGATAGCTTCAATTAAAACCATAAAAATTAAATGAGCTTTGATCTCTCTGATTTTCAACTTCTTCTAGTTTAAACATTTTATTGATTGATAGAAAACATTTCATTATTTGGATCATTATGTTTAAAAAATTACAAAAAAAACATTTACACCTTCCTCATATTCAACACCTATTCAAGTTGTATTAAACCAACTTTGTTTCATTATCTTTATTAAATATCTAAAATATGTATAAAAAGCTAATAATTTATAAAATATTGACATTAGTATGGACATCAAAAAATATAGAAAACCATGAATTGAATCATTAGAAGGAAAATTGAAAATTTTGATGAGAAATTTAATTCATGCAGAAATAATTAAAAAATATAACCCCATAAAAAATGCCTTAAGTAAAAATAATCGAATATAACCATATGAAGACAATAAAATATATGTAAAACAATATCCATAAAAAATAACTACAAAAAATATATAGAATGAGAACAACTAATTCATAGTTGATTATTTTTAAAAATAAAAAATTTATTCATTATTGTAATTAACAATATAATGTAATCATAAATTGATCCTTAGTTTGAAAAAATGTCACATCAAATAAAATGATAAATGAATTAACACATTATAAAATCAGAAGTAGAATGTACAGTCTCAATCATGCGAGGAATGCACTTAGAATTTCACTTTAACTTCTTCCAACAAGCTGGAAACCCATAGAATATCTACCACATTTGATTTTATTACTATTTTACATTCTTATAATGTAACATTATTATAATTGAATAAATCCACTGGGTAAACAAAATTGGAATTATAGAATTTAAAATAATTTATATTACACTATCAATAATTTAGGGGATACACTATTATACTGAGACTTTGAATCCATCAGAAATTAAAAGCATATGCTCCCAGTCCCAGATAGGACTTGTTCATCTAGATTTATTTACAATTAATTACCATATATGATTTAAAAAATTATAGAGTATAAATATTTACAAGCCTTTTTAATCAATTCAATAGACTGTAAAAGCCCCAAAATTTATATTGAAAGTAAATGATCATCTGTTAATTGAAAAAACTAACTACATATATTTATAAAATCAGATACACTCACAAAAATTCTTGATCATTATTTAAAAAACGATAAGGTCTACTTATAAATCAAGTAACATTTTACAAAATCCACTTTTAATAAAAAAAATTTATAATAACCCATAAACATCAACATACCAAAAAATCAATTAAAATTCAAGCTAATATCCGCAACTCATCATGAACCTATCTATAATTCGCCTGAATGAATTATAAAAATCATTAGGATAAAATTGATAGTAAAATTATGATAATGAAAAAATATAATAGGGATGAATAACTGTGCATGTGTTGGCCATATAGTTTGATGGATCATGCTGAATCATTTTATAGCATATGAAATATTTGTAAAACAATTTATGATCTCTATAAGGTTTATCATACCATGTAAGCTAAAAAATCACATCTAATTCATACTATATTATCATCCCAAAACTCATGAAAACCCAAAGGTATTTATATAACATAATTTGAATCAAACACTATAAATACAAATAAAAACAAAAAAATATCCTAGAAAAATGTATAACAGATTCAAAATTCAAACCTTCAGGAATGCTAGTGGGAGATGAGTAGATCTATAATTGAACGTGCAATGATGAAGATGAAAAAACATGAATATATGAAGATTTTAATGATAGAATGAAGAATAACTCATTGAAAAATAGTGGGTTAGAGATCTGAAGCCAAAGAATCACTGAAGAGGGAGAACCAAATTTGTTTAAGGATTACTTCTGATGCGTAACCCACAACCAATGAAACCCTATGGTTCGATTTAGATCGAAAGGCGAGATTTAGACCATGAAATTGAAGAAACATTAAAATTAGGGCTTCAGTAATTGAGAATTTAGAGATCCATCACGAAACAGGCAACCCACATAACGAAACCCTCGATCGATAGCAATATTTATAATGGATTTTACGTTAATTATATTATAAATGATTTTAAAATCCATGTTCAGGATTTTTTATGTTAGTTATAGTACAAAAAATATAGAATCATGATCTTTCATGTTGGTTATATTGTATAACTCATGTAAAAGAATGAAAAAACATACTTTTTCACGTTGGTTTTATAAAAACAGACGTGAAAAGAGAAATATGCCCAAATTTTCATGTCTGTTATAAACAACCAATATGAGAACTACGTTGTAAAAAATAGTTTATCTACTTGTGGTACTTAAGGTACAATCAAATAAATATGGCCCCTAGGGATGAAGAAAAACTTTCTTCAAAGAACATTATGGTATATTTTTCTATCATGAAAATCCCTTTGGCTTGAAGAATGTAGGTTCCACATATCAACGATATGTAAACCATATCTATAAGCCATTCAGGAAAAATATAGATGAATGTTATGTTGAAAACCTTGTGGTTAAATTTTGACAGTGGTATGATCACTTCACAGACCATCAAATTTTTTTCAGAAGCTACGACAACACAGTCTTTGGATGAATACATTAAAATACAATTTCAGGGTAATATAATGGAAATTCCTTGGTTATGTGGTATGCCACAATGGAATTAAGGTCATCCTAGAGAAGTATCATGTTATTATATCAATTTCACTCCGAGAAATCAAAATGAATTGAGGAGGCTCCATGGGAAGCTTGTATAAATTCACCAGTTTTTTGCCATCCTAGCCATCAAATCTCTACCCTTCACTAATATAATGAAGAAGGCAACCACCTACCCAAGGGACAATGATTTCCAAATGCCTTTGAAAGTATCAATTAGTACCAACTACACACACATATCTTGATTCATCTAGTTTAAGAGAGGCCACTCATCTTATATGTTTCCACCATGGAATTCTCATTGGGATCCATCATACAACAAAAAGAATGATGTAGGGAGTGAAAATAGTAACTATTACATTAGCCTGAGTATTCTATGTACTAAGACTCGATGCTATGATTTCGAGATTAACTAAATTGTTCTCATATTCATAGTGAAAAGGGTGAGGAATTAAATGCAGCACCACGAAGTCTAATTTGTCTGTTGTATCGATCTGCTCAAGTACACCCTTGGTCGTCAAATTATTATTAGGAACATGGCCCAATCGTCCATCATTGTTTATCAATATGATGTTCAATTTGTGTCACAGAAGTCAATGAAAGGATAAGGCATTGATGATTTCCTAGTGGCACATCCTACCACAAAACATATACTGCAAGACACCGAGCTCCCAGATAAAGAGGTCTTAAATTCACAAGACACACCCCAAAAATGGAAGATGTATTTTGATGGAACCACACGAACTCATATAGAAACAAGGCTGGAGAACCAAAAGCTCATTTAGGTTTTCATGGGGACTATATTTTTCTCTACATACAAATTATTTTTTCTTTACTATTAATCAATATATGAGGGCTTCACAAATGATGAGGAAGAATATCGAGCCCTCATCTCAAGCATGGAACTAGACCTACAACTACATATAGCCTACGTGAACATCGAATTTAATTCGGTGTTAGAGATAAAGTAGATTAATTGTTAATACGCCATCAAAAAAAGAAGAAATAGACCCCATAGCTGGATATGTTTGCGGACTAATGGAACAGTTCCCTTTCGAACACATGTTGCATCATGTTCCCCGATTATGGAATGCTTGTGTCGATGCAATGCCCAATGTGGCCCCCATCTTGGATGACCTCGGTCAAGAAGAACAAATCTTCTATATTACACAATAGATAATTTTATCATCAATCACCCTCTATGATATGGAAGAGATAAAGCTGGTCAACACCTCTACAAAGCATGAGGCACCAAAAATCACTCATGGATGGACGGATCTAATACATAGATATTTTCAAAATGGGAATCTCCCAATGGATAAAGCCAGAAAGGAACATATTAGGATCCATGAAGTGAACATAATCTTGAAGGATGGTTTGACTGGGAATAAAATCCAATATAAGTGTCTCTTCGAGGACATAACTCCTAGATTCATAGAAGGAGAAATTTCTACTATAATGGAAGAAGTCTATGCAGGCTCATGCGTCTCCCATGAATCTAGGACCATGATCTCCCATTAGATCAGGAGGATAAGATATTAATGGAAAACCATGATATATTATTGCATGTAATTAACCAAAAATATCATGCATTCCAAATCCATGAGAACTTTCGCCGCAATCCTCCAAAATTCCTACAAACCACAAAATATACCTAGCCATTTTATTTCTGGGGGATGGATATGTTGGGGCCATATATCCTATCCAATGCTAAATAGTTCATGTACATCCTTACTACTACCTAATTATTTTCAAAATGGTCTTAGATGATTCCCCTCTTGTAATTCGAGACGAATAATATCATCAACTTCATAAAATCACATATCATCAATAGGTTCAGGGACCATCACAAAATATTGATAGAAAATGACACTGAATTCTATTATTTGGAATTAAGGAATCTATATTTGGAGTAAAATATCAATTCCAATAACCCATCTCACTATCATGAAATAGAAAATGGTCCGATGGAGTCCTTAAATAGGAGACTAGAAAATATACTCTAGAAGAGGGGGAATAAGTATAAGAAGTATTTTCTAGATAAAATGCTCCATGATATGTGGGCCTTCCATACAACCACACATACTAATGCACAAGAAATACCATACTCGTTAGTGCATGGGATCAAGATTGTGTTAACCATGGAAGTCCATATTCCCTAACTCTGAGTATCCTTTTTCATGAAACTCTTAAATGATTATAAATCACATAAGTTGCTAGATGAATTGGAACAACATTATGAGAACATGTTGAAATCACTGCACAACCTTGAGTTCCACTAGAAACAGATTGCAAGAGCCTTAAATACAAGGGTTCACATAAACTCATTCTTCCATAAGGAACTAGTGTTAGATCTCATAACCCCAATGGTACCATCCATGAATCCCCCAAAGATGGAACCCAAATGGGGGGACCTTACATCATACATAAGATCTAATACAATGAGGAATACTCATTGGACAAAACAGATGGGGATCATCTTAGATATCCCACAAAAGAATGATTTCTCAATAAACAACTTTCAAAAACATCATCAGAAGGGCATCAAAATCATTCTAAGTCCTATAATTCAACCAAACCACCCAACGTTAAACTATATGGAATTCATCCTAACCACACATTGTTAAACTGAACAAAATTCATTCTATCAACATAATGCTAAACTATACATAATTCATCCTAACCACACAATTTTAATCTATATAGAATTCTTTCTAACTATATGTTGTTAAAATATATAGAACTATTCCTAAACACATGATGTTATACTATACAGAATTATTCCTAACCACACTATGTTAAAACTGTATGGAAGTTGTCTTAACCACACAATGTTAAACCCTGTGGAATTCATCCATATTGTGAGGAATTAAATTCTGTGGCCAATGTCCTTACCGCTTGATATAAAACTGCACAAATCCATGATTTCCATTTCTATTCATGTCGAGTCACTCATGTCCAAGCCACATGATGTTAAAATTCATGGTGTATCTAGAACTATGTACAGATAGATTATAATTTCCAATGAGATATGTAGGGAAACCTTGATCCCATGTCTTGGTCCAGCCACTAAATGATGTAGAGTTCCCTCTTTATACCCTCAACCATCTCTTAATTGTAGGGAGACACTTTACATTAGTTGTTTCTCACACCGTGCATTTCTCACATGAGATTAGGAATTGATAAAGGGAGTTTCCCTGATAGAAAAGGAAAAAATTAACACAACATGTTTATTATGGTCCTAAATTCAATATCATTAATGGTGTACCTGAGTCTTTGTTGCTTGACATTAAACTGTGCAGTCAATGTCCTTACCACATGGCTTTAAACTGTACAGTTCATCAAAACTATCTGCGGTTTGATTCTCACTCTCATGAGATATGTAGTAACGCCTAGACACCTACCCTTAGTCCCAATTATAATATTTCTATCAATTCACGTTAGTTTTCCTTCATCCTCACTACATGAAATTAAAATATATGGGATTTCATGAACTATGTGTGGTTTGATTCTCATCCTCCTAAGATTTATAGTGATGCCCAAACTTCCATATTTGGGCTTGACTGCACCTGTTCCATTTATTAATTTTAGTTCACCCTTTTCCTCACCACAAGAAGCTAAATTTAATAGAACGTTATGAACTATGGGTACCATGATGTCTGTCATCACATGATATGTAGTGACATATAGATATACAATATTTATGACTACCTATAATGGTCAATGGAAATAATGCCCACATTTATGTATGGGTCAGACCTGAATAGAGTATTTTTAAATCAAGAACTGCATGTGAGTTGCTTTCTTCCCTCACATGATATGTATTGATGCAACAATTTACTACTCTGAGTCCAGTCATAACTAATAAATATAAAAATTCCCTCCTCCTTATATATGATCTAGATCTACATAATAAAATTCTTAAAGTACAATGTGTGCATTGATTCTCATTGTCATGAGATACATAGTGACACCCTCCATTTTTATTCCCAACCACAACATTTCCACACTTTCATGTCTGGTCCCATATCCTTACCACATAATTTCAAACTACATGGAACTATGTACTTACAGCATGATGTTAAACTATATGAATTTACATCCATACAACATGACATTAAACAAAATGGATGTATGTCCTTACCGCATGATGTGAAACTACATGAAATTACATCCTTATCACATGACATTGAACTTCTTGAAAAAATATCCTTACCACATAACATTAAAATGAATGGAGGAATGTACATCCCTAATATGTGACATTAAACTAGTAAAACTATCACCTATTTTTCATTCATTATCAATAGACCAAAATAGAATTACCCTACACTACCAAAGTATGCAATTCATCCACCATCTTTTAAAGCACCTCAATCCACAACCCACACTTCATGGCTTAGGTGTCTCAGATACCCAAAATCTTCTATGGCCCATTAAAAAGGTAACATGATACATGGACCATTTTCTTTACTATTTATGTATGAATAAGGATCCTATATATTCACCTATGGTTGTTAACCAAATGAGTCACTCTTCAAAATGGACACTCTCATCCTCGTGAGCCCAAACACCACTATGGCATAACTCAATAGCTCAGTGTATTTGAAATCCTCCTGGAATGACTATCCAATATCATCACTCATGACTTGAGAACATTGATATGTGATTTACAACATGTTCACATCTTTCTCATAAGGATGTTATATTACTCTTGACCTTGGGAATCCTATTTAAAATCTTCTGTAACATTTACTTTGGTATTTCCATGTTTTTCATGACCATATACAACATGTACTTTAGTTAAAGATATCATAACTTGAAACACTTCGCTATAATGGTTTAAATTTAAAGACCTTAATATACCAATGAAAGTTACACAAAACTCATTAGGATAAAAAACTGAAATGGGATACCTAAGAAAAAATTGAGTCTCCACCCTATAAACTCCTCATTCTTAATATTTATGAACAAATTAGAGCACTAATAGATAATCCATAAAGGTCATAAGGTCTACCTAGTATCCCTAGTAAACTAAAAGCTACGTTCGCTAGAACCCCTACTCCAAGAAAATTTTTTGTTATGGTTTTTCATATATCCTCTCCATGAGAATATGTTTGTTAGGTGGTGGCAAAACTTTTAGGTTACACACACCCTCCTTGGATTTTACACATTCCACAAATCACACTTCATGAGTTCGGGTTTCTTAGATCATCATAACCTTTCATGTCCCTTGGGAAGGCCATATGTCAATAAGGACCCTTTTAATTACTATGAATACATGCCCATGGATCATGTATATGTTACTATGGCCACCAAAAAAATTTGTTACTACGAAACATAGAATTCCGATCTTCATGATCCCTAAAATCATCGTGGCAGCACTCAACATCTCATTGTGTCTAAAATACTCTATGTATGATAGTACCATTTAATACTCCCAACATGATCATTCAAGGTCATGCATTACAATCCCCACACCAATCTATAAAATTGGATTTGATATCCTCAGAGTCACACCACCATGTTTTATATCATTCCTCAAGGATGGATTGTGACACTTTATTCTCAAGACATTGATAGCCAGCACCTCGGGATTCAAAACCACATGGAATAAGACTTGATCCTCATTATTTAAGAGGCAATTTCCCTAGGTTTCTAGGACCCTTCTTGGTAGCCATTTGTCCATACCCAACATCATCATATGGATTCTGGAGCTTTTAAAATCATTTTATGTCCCTGAGAGAGAGGTGGAGATCATCTTTCACATGGAATTCTACAGAAATATATGGTCCCTGACCCACCAACTAAAGGAATATTCTAAATTATAGAATGGAGACTCGATCCTTATGAGCCTTATAAACACCATGGTGGAACCTCACATCCCTGAATGTCATGGTATATACCCAGTATGTTTGAACCATCTATCATTAATGAACTCAAAATTCTTTGTTATGATATACATTACCCACACTCCAACAATCCAGGAAGATGTAGCCTCCCTAATATTTAAACCTCTACCATATTCTATCCATAAATATTTTATATCCCCTAAAAAAAGATACCTGGATTCAAGGAGATTTTTCATGACTATGCATGCATGCCTATGGATCTTGAATATATGACTTTGGTTATCAACCAAATATGTCACTCTGAAGAAAGGGATTTAAAATCTTTGTTAGTCTATACAATACCCTGAAACAAACCCATAATCTCAATGTGTTTTAGGTAATTTCTAACAAGTCTGCACCATATCCCAGGATCTTACATTAGGTCCAAGATAAACGACCTTAAACTATAAACATAAAAGTTTTTATCTAAAAGACCATAATCTAATAAAATAGTATGATTGAGCTAAAATACCTAAAACTAAAGTGATCGATGACCCAAGATAAAAGACCTTAAACTACATCAATAGAAAGTCTGAGACAAAAAACCACAAACTAAAACTATAGAAGGATCGATCTAAAAGACATTAAACTAAATCAATAAAATTACTTTTCTAATGACCTCAAACTGCACCAATTGATGGCCCATGATAAAAGACCTTAAACTACAATCAAAGAATATATGGGAAAAAATAACTTACACTAAACTGATATATGGTCCGAGATAAATGACTTTAAACTAAAGAAATAGTAGGTATGAGCTATAATAACAAAAACTAAAGCAATATAAGGTCTAATATAAAATACATTAAACTCAAGAATAGAAGTAATCCATCCTGTAAAAGATTTTAAAGCTCAATATATGGCCTCATAAAAATAAAACTATGCTCAAAAAGCCTACCAAATTTGGAAAATAATCGAGAACTCTCCCCCTAGGACATATAATTTACAATGAAAATAGAATAGAATCATCAGTAAGGGATTAAATGCTAGTGGAAATTAATGAGAATTTCCACAAAATATATGAAAATATATATTCAAATTTTCATAAAATTATTCAATGTATAGATAGCGTTGAATATTCTCGCAATGTTAGAACCACTAAATATCCTGCACATCATAGAAAAATAGAATCTAGAAAAAAAATTAGGATTTCAAAAGCTCCATTTGTATTGTGAAAAACATTGCAGCAGGAAACTCTAAATATTAGAGTCTTTACAAAGCTTCAACCAAAATGGAATGCATTATTAGAGTCAAAATATGAAGAAAAAAACTGATTGGCTGTGTTGGAAAGGATATATTGACTCTGAAGTGAAGCATTGATGGATCACTAGTGTGCTGCTCTCCACACTTATTTTTCCTCCTATCTAGAAAAAGATTCTCGAACAAGATATCAACTGATGACCCTAATCCAATGCCTCTGATGTATCTGTCATATAATTGGAAGGGGATCCTCATCCACAAAATCATGTAAAATTTGTTCATTCACGGCTAGATCTCACTGAATCAACACAATTATGTTTATAATTTCATACAATAGTGGATGGTCAAAACAACTGGCCCCAAAGTCATGGAATATTTTGAGAAGGTGTTCCCATTGATCAAGGAATTCATCCATGGGGGTTTTAGGGATCAAGGCATGAATTTGATGCAAGATTATCCAATGTCATTCTAGACACCCTTAAACTATTGGAGTAGGCTGGATAGATGGAGTTCTAATTAGCTGAACCAATGAAAAATAAGGATAGGAGGTTCCATAAGATATTCACTCAATTGGTGTATCATCCTAGGTTGTCCATAAGCTCTTCCCTCATTCAAATATGATTCGTAACATTTAGATAAGATGTTCTCCTAGATGGAATATCATCTGTGGGTTGTACTGGATGGAAAATTTCATCAATAGAATCTGATCTACTATCAAAATAACCACCATCTGAATAGGGTCACTTCCTTGACACCACGCCTAGGTATTCAATCAATTCCATCGACGCTAGAGATAATGAAGTTAGTTATTCAAAAGGCTAGTCCACATGATGGACTAGCTAGACTAGTGCACCATTTGGAAAAGCTATTACCTATTCTTGGGCGTAATCATGGGCTAGTAAAGCATAACCATCTGTAGGTGGAAGAATGATCTCAACCCCAGTATCTTCATGTGATGGTATCTTATTGAATTGATTATTAAATTCATGATTTATTTCTCCAAGAAAACTAACCAAAGGGATGATAGAAACACTTTGAACACAATAAAACTACTAAGTAAATAAATATGATGTGTAAGACACACAGATTAACAACTCATCCGCCATGACTACGAGGACCCCATCCCAAAGGGAAATCATATAAGATATTTCTCAAATCTCGGACGATATGGGGTGTTTGGGATCCTAGAAAGCATTGTATTACTCATAATAATTGATATTCTCCCCTATCTGACCAAATAGGAATTTGAGAGGGACACTAATCCTTTAAAGAGTGTTTCCTTGTTGGATATGTACCATTACTTGGTAGAGTCATGAAAGGACTGATACTTCGAGGTTAAGCCGATACCCTTCTATAAGTCATGCCACCACCACTAATTTGATAACATGGAACCCTGAGAATGCATCCCTACCTAGAAAAATCCACCCATTTAGAAATATTGTTAGAAGGACCACCAACCTAAGGTCCCAATAAACCTATGGTTTTACTGATATCCCCATGAGGTATAATCCCCAACCTCTAAAATGAACCAATACGAGCGTGAACATTCATGAAATTTTTGAGAAGGGAACCAATGGGGATTAATAATAGTTGGTCTAGCCCCAAAACCACACTGAAAAATACTAATCTGGTCTATGATTGAAATAATTGAGTGCACCGTTAGCTCTTTCTTCAATTTCTCCTCCGTCATAACAAGAATCTCCCAGTCCAAAATTGGGTTCTGTAAAGGATCTTCCTAGACATTCATAGCTAGAATGAATTCATCATATATCTCTCTAAGAGGAGGAATATATCCATGTTGATGAATACCCCATAAGATGATACCCACCTCACCGTGAGTAATATGAGATGTGTTGGTCATAGGGAACCAATGAATAATCATTTCCCATATAGGGTCGTGATGGAGGAAAATGATGAATTGAGATATCGACACATATTTGTAAAGATGAATCCTATATAGATCATCATCATTGTCTAAATGTATTTTCCTTACAAAAAAGGGCCATGCCTCTTCATCAAAAAATTTACTACCAGAATGAAGATCTCATTTCGAATACCACCCACCACTGGAAGTGTCTAGAGAAGAGGTGAGTATACTAAAAATAATTTGACCAATAGTATGTTGTGTGATTTCATGACCATAAAGATATAGGAGAGAGTTGTCCAATAGATAATCCAAACCCTAAGATTGAGTTGCAACCACCTTACAATCCTTGATAATTTTCATCCAAACGTAGTTAGGGGAGCTGGACACCCAACAAAATGGAAAATAAATATCTGGGGGATGTATGGAAACATCAATTAGAATGAAAAAATCATATAGAAGAAGTTGATGAGACAAGGGTTGGTCCTAATGATGGTGTGAGAGGGACCCCTTTAGACTGTATTAGAAGTATACAGATAGTAGTTTGGATAAACACAACAATTTATATAAATCATAGCCCTTTTATTGGCCACCATAAAGGGAATTTTGGTGAGAACTAGAATCCATCTAGAAATAAGTATGTTTCATATGTTAAACAAATAAAATAATTATTGTGAATGAATGAAAAGCACCAGTGGAATCAAGTAAATCACTTGGCTCGATAAGGGGTTCGCGAACCACATAAGATGTTTATGGATCCCTTGACATATAGAGAATTTACAGGTCTCATAAACCGCATAGGGAATAATAAAAAACGCATGAACCCATTTGAGACATGAAATTTCGTGACATAAAACATGGTCAAAAGAGTCATATGTTTTCAAATGATCAGGCCAAAAAATATCTCAGAGTCATCAAGATTACCACAACCTTCATAGATGAAGTTCATGGAGTTACCAAATTATGATTCATGGTTGGATCAGACAAGTGTCTATGTGAGAACGAATTCTTGTAAGAGACCTCTGATGAAATGGAATCACTGTATAGACTCACAAATGGAGATCACAATTAGAGGTCATGGAATGGTCTCACGATGGAGGCACTTGGAGGAGGTAAAAACGAGAGCGCTCAGGCGAAAGGGTGATTAGTGGAATGGACTTTCATCCAACCCCTATATAATACATTTCAAGGAATACAAAACATTACCCAATAGATGAAACATCACTGTAGGCACCAGTTCTTGACACCTCCAATATCTCAGGCGTACATTATTTTTCTTCATAACCAAGTCTTTCTCCCCACATATGTTGCGTTTGATGGGGGGATTTTGGTGCCACCCCAAAATAATCATTACAAGAATTGAAAAGGAAGGAATACCTGGATATAGGAATTACCTTCCCTAATAAGGAAAAACAACTAAGACTCATGGATCACATGAGGCTCTAAGGGACCCGTGGTTGGGTGACCATTTCAAGGTCATGTGAAGACTCCATGTGTAGTTCATAATCAATGAATAATCCAAAAAACCCCCTTCAATGGAATTTGGTTCTCTCATGATGTCTCTCCATTCAACCAAATACTGCATGGTGATAACTGAATGAATTCCCCTAGGTCACATGGTTTTTCATTGTAATGTTCCTGAAAATCCAACCGAAATTCCTCCAAAAATAAAGAAGGAATCATATCAAAATGTTAAAATACCTAGTGGTTGTCATAATCATGTTCTATATAATCATTCAAAAGGATAAATTTACAGGATTATATGCCATAAAAATATCAATACCCCCAAATTATTCTAAAATAAATCATAGGAGACAAAGGTGAAGAAGGCTAGAGGTGCTCGTTGTCACTGAAGGGCATGCGACGCACCTTTGGAAATCCACAAGACACTGCGAGACATCGAATAAGTGTCTATCTTTTCTCACAAAATCCCTTTTGCTTTTAAGTCTCACCACACAGAAGTCCTCGGGTATCTCCAGGGAACTCTGCACTTCCCCTTTGTCACTCTAAGGAAAAATGGATAGATTTTTATGCAAAATGACTCATGCAACCCAATATAAACCTTATTGGTCCTGTGAGGTATTGGAAAAAATCGATCAAATATCCTATGTAATACTCATTAAAACACAAATAATCCATGAAAATTGTAAAATAATTGAAAGAGAATAGATACGGAGGAGTTGAGAGGTAATTTTGGTAACAAAAATACATGCGATGTTCTTGAGTTGTCCACAACGCAACCCCGGGAGAGAACCTGAAAAAATGACAAGAAGAGGTGAGAACACCTAAAAAGGCCTCCATTTCCTCGTGAAAATTTTCCAGGAATGTAATTGATGTCTCATAAAGGACATTAGGCATCAACATATTGCAAGGTGAAATGTATTTTGATATGAACACATGATAAAAAAGTATTCATTAATCAGTCAAAATCTGATAAGGGAATCCTTGACAGAAGAGACCTACAACTGCTAAAAATTATCCAGCGCATATGGAATGACCCACAACCTAGAGTCATGAAATTGTGTTGTTTCAGCCCACTTCTTCAACTACATCCTAGATCCATGCAAGATATACCCATTAATCAGTGATCAACTAGGGTAGAGAGGCCTATAAACTCCCCATCTAGAGATGGAAAAAAAACCAGCTACTATGTGAAGGAAACTCTTGAGTAGAAAAGTCCCATGCATCAAAGCAGACATCTTAGAGCAACCAATCATCTAGGAGACTAGTCTTTAAATAGGTAGTATACTAGTGAACAAACAGAGAAATAATGATCCATACATAAGGTACTTCATGTGATCATTCAAAGATCACAATAATGGATACTAGAGAGAAGTGTGAGGAACTTTCTACATGTATTCCATATCATACGACACTCAAAATAAAATGATAGTAAACAAATCTATGGAGTTCACAATACAAGGGTTGTGATCAAGATCAAAATTTGTGGAATTATATGAAATACAAGCTCAATATCCCTCATGTGCTTCAAGTAAGTCATACAGGGACACACGACAGCACTAGGACACATCAACTAGGTCTTGGGATATACCATCAATAGACAATATGGGAAACAAAAAATCCTCCGGACATGTAAAAGGAAGTCACACAGTCCCCTCAGACACACCACCTCAGTCTTGTGAAACACTCTAGGACAATCTCCCAAGCCCTGCAACATCCTACATATACATCGCCTGACTCATATAATGGTTTATGATCATATCATCCATGTCTTGCGGTTGGATATGGGTATGAAAACTAAACTCTCACGACACACTCTATGAAATCTATTAAAGACCAGAAACAACCTCCAGAAATTACATTCAGGTTTCACGATGAACTATAGGGATGTTAGAAAATACAAATGACATCCTATGATCAATGTCACACTAAATATTTCATCACTCCCCATATGCGTCCTGAAAGGTTATGCGATGGATTCTATGAAAATCCAATTGGGTTATGTGGTGTCCCCTGAACAATTCAACTGTATCATGAAAAAATTTCTTTTAACAATACATCCACATCATGTGATGGCTCCTATGACTATCCAACCGAGTCATGCAACACCCTCTAGACAAGCATCAAGTGAAACCTTAGAGTGTTAGCCCTAATCAGAAGGTCATCCTCAGTGTTTAAGCCCAGATCAATAAGGAAACCTTAGTGTGTAAACCTCAATATTAAGGGAACTGTAATGAATCTGATTCCTACAATATTTAGGATACATAGGCCACATTTTCATGGTTGATCTCCATATTTATCATCTAGGGAGATCCCAGTATCCCTATCATTATCTAGATAAATGACATTGATCACTTGCTGGCCCTTGTTTCTCACAATGAGCATAACTCATGTGGGATTAGAGAGTTTCACGGATAATATCAACCTAACTATACACCCCCAAGATACAAGGGAAACCTTAGAACATAATCCCTAATTATCAACATCATATAGTATGTACTTGATCAATAGGGAACCCTTCATGGTATTACCCATAGATTTACTAAAACCAAAAAGATGGTCATAATGTCTCTGAGTGTGATCATCCACATTATCCTATCAGCTGGTTAAGGGATAAATGAACTATGAGGACTATGATTCCCTCTATAACCAGGATATGTAGGATTCCATCATATGTAATAATTTTTAAAAAACATCCACTTCAATATAATAAACTGAATAATGTTGGATCTGATTCCTATCATACATAGGATACATATGACACCTTATCAATGCCTGATCTCGATACCAAACATCCCAATAACTTTCCTATCATACAAGTTACATATATATATATATATATATTCAATTAAACTAATCATCTATTTCACTTTGTTTCTCACTCCAATAATAGATCTTGTGTTCATTGGGAGATATAATAAACACCTAATTGGGCATCTTGAATCTCCACTCACCAAGTAAATCACATTATGTTATCCCTGATGAGTGTTTTTATGAACACCCCAAATATAAGGGTATATAACTTGGACCCAGTCCTAAGGTTGGGGTTGATGTATGGTGACTCTGATTCCATCCATAACCAGGATAAAATGGACGTATCACTAAGACCCGAGCTAGAATATTTTGTGTCTTACTACCTGGACATATTTCTTCTACGCATGATGATAAACCACATGGGATTGATAAACAATATGAATTTTGATTCCTGCTATAACAAGGATACATTGGACACCTCATTATGGCTCAATAAACTCTTTAGAATGCTGACTGTCTCCTCACATGAAATCACATACTAAAGCATTTGATCATATGGGTTTAGAACATTAAGCAGTTTTTTATTGGTAATGATATGGATGAAGAACCCAGGATACATACATATGGATTCATTAATGAGATATAACTCTCATAAGTTCATTAATGATACTCCCTCTATAGTGACCCTACCATTTTACTTTTAACATTACTTGATTTTATGATTAATTATACATCACAATACAAGCAAGGGATCCTGTAGGTAAGTGTCTGGGAAGACTAGATATATATAACTGAAATCATGGTACTAAATATAACATTTTTTTTATTTAGTATTCATAATGACCCCTAACTTCCATTTTTCTCATGCATCTTCATACGATAACCTGGGAAAAAATTAACAAATGGATGAGGTAAAATCCCAGTAAGGGAATAAGAATAAGGATAAATCCTTAGCATAAGGGATAGAAGACACAACATAATGATATAAAAAGTCATGTAACAAAAGGAATCAAAGAATACAAACATGCGATCATTTAATCACGGAATCATAAAAATGTGGCAGAAACAGAAGACATGAATTTAGTATTATTCAAGACTAACAACCTAGACTGTTTCCTATAATCGCACAAGGCAATGCTAACCACCACGACCGTTACACATAGTACACATGCCAAAGAAAACCTCCAAGACCATCACCCATAACATCTCATCAGACTCAACTTTACCCAATAAATTGGAGTACTATCTGGTCTAAACCATCTTATAATTCATGAATATGTTTTCCACATAAATAATCATACATAATGAATCTTACATAACGTATGGGTTAGCCTTGGAATGAATTTGGTACCACAATCATGACATAAATAATAACCAATGGGCGTATCATGAAAGTGTCTATGAAATAAAGGAAATTAGAACATACATGGACATTTATAAGGTAAAATATTGATATATTAGGATAATTAATTTAAAAAATAAGTGACAACATATAAGAAATGGAATTGAGAAATTTTTCCGTTAAAATAATTTTATGTGGTTTTAAAAAAAATACTATAGAGATTTTAAAATAGAAAATGAAAAATATTTTATATCAAAGAAGAAGTGAAAAGATTAGGTTTTCATAACTATAGACTAATTTTATAAAGACAGTGGTGGCTAAAAACCAAGGATAGAGTGCACTTGAAATTGGGTAAAAATTTGGGGAGTTCCCTTAAAACGATTTTGCATATTGGGAAATATCGAGGGGGAATAACAAAAAATCATGTGGATCCCTAAAAGTGAATGATATATTGGTATTGAAACATTTTTTTTATCATAGAAACCGAATATAGAAGATTTACCTAAAAAAGAAAAGACAACTTTATTTGGGTAAAAATAATGATAGAGAAACCTGAGGGAATAAAGGCTGTTCGGGTAGAATTTCATACAGTTTATCAGCATGATATCAGTTGAAATTAATAGGTATTAATGCGAGAAGAGTGGATTTAAAATATTTTCACATAATTTTGAATGTATTGGGGATGTGAGTAATCATACCTCATCACTAGTAATTACACATAAAAGGGAATAACATAGAGGACAATCTTGAATAAAAGTGAAATAGAGAGGATCCCTGAATTTTTTTCTAAAGGTGTTCCTCCATTGATATTAATGACCTGAATAAACAAATAAAGTTTATTAATAAATAATTACAGAACCTCTTCAATATTTAAGTGATTTATTATAATCTTTTATGTTCATTGATGGCCTTTTTGATTGGTTAAAAGTTTCAATTTCATTGTTCGGGTCTGCTTGTTTCTTTTTGTTTAATGATCGGTTCATGTTTTTATAAACATGTATGATGAAAGTTTTTGTCTACAATTGAGGATTCATTTTATTATTGAAAATAAAGAAGGTTAAATGGTTGAAAATTTCATCATTGTTACTTGGAGTGAATTTGAATCATTATAAAAAACATTAGTGACAACCTTTTGGGTTAATTAGAGGTTTTTGACCATAAGGAACATGTTTTGTTTCATAAACCATAAAACATGAGTAAGAAGGATTTCAGAACCATAGATGAGGAATATTACATATATTTAGTTCTTTTTAGACCAATAAAATAGTTTTATGACCATAATTAAAAATGGTAATGGATATTGATAACCTGTCATCCTTGATTGTGCTAAATTAACAGATCTCAAATAGTGTTTTTATTTCATTCAAATAAACGATGGGGAAAGGAGAGAAGTTAATGAATTATATCATTTGAATAATCACATTAAAGTACATGTATGTTATTTTATTTATCATACCATTTGGATGAAGGGAGGTGAGGAAAGAAACAAGAAAAGAATATATGTTAAAGGAAATTAAATAATTGGAATGAGGAAATTACCTCTTGAGTTTAACTCCATTGAGAGCCTCTTAAGAGGAGAGGATTTGGTATATTTAAGAGACTAGGGAATGTTGGACGTGGGGGAGGAACATGGGGTGTGATTTTGGTATATTAAAGGAAAGGAACAAGGCTTGATAAGAGTGAAGAGAAGAGGAAATGATGGGTGGTTTTTAAAGTGGAGGGGGGAGAGGTCTTCATAATATTATAATCATTAATTTTCTATTTCATTAAAAGAAAAAAGGGAGTATTCCATGACCTAGAATAGTTATAAATTCATATGACTTAGAACAAATTGGTCTTACATCATAATAACACCATCAATGACTCAATAATTCCATTATTTAGCATTAATTGTATATTATGTAATATTACTATTCACAAAAAATTCAAGTATTTTAGAAAAATATCAAAAATTCACCCAATCCATTTTATGATGTGTACAATCAAAAAATGAAATCCAATTTTAAAAAATAGTTTTCTAATATTATTTATTAATTATTCAATAAAAATAATAATTTATTTTAAAAAACTTGTTTTATAACATTTATTTACTAATTCCAAAATATAGGTATATCATACCCCCACTTGAATCTAATCTGCCCAATATCATAGATAAGGTTACTATTCATTACACAATGTCACTATTCATAAGGGTGCAATCACTATTCATAAGGGTTTGTTACTATTCACAAAAAAAATATGTTTGTCTTATCGGACTCCAAACATAATACTAATCAAAATCGTGAATGTCAGATTTTTGAAATTTCAAACACATAAGTTTCAAATTAATGTTAAAAGGTCACATAGTACATAGTAGATCATTATATTGTGATTTCATGTGGTTATATAACATAATTATAACAAGTAAATTTCCATTGAAATCATTTATTTTTTACATTCTTCCCCCCTTAAGAAATTTCACCCTCGGTATTTTGTTTCACATTCAACGCCATAAACAGGTGTGGGTAATTTTCTTTCATTGCCTCCTACAGTTCCCATGTTTCCTCTTCATACTTATGGTTATACCATAGTACCTTGACTAGGGGAGTATTCTTGTTACATATAACTTCATCTCTATGATCCATGATCTTCATTGGTCGCTCCTCATAAGAAAGATCATCCTCTAACTGAACCTCCTCAAAAGAGATTATATGTGAAGGGTCTGGTATGTACATCCTTAAGAGGGATACATGTAAGTAATCATGTACTATGTCCATGGAAGATGGAATTACTAGCCGATAGGCCACAACACTGACATGATCAATAATCTCGAAGTGGCCAATGTACTTGGGACTGAACATGCATTTCTTTCCAAACCTCAGGACCTTCTTCCACAAAGATTTGCATTTAAATACCATGTATCCATCTATGAACTCAAGTTCACATTGATGATTGTCTGCATAACTCTTCTATCAACTGTGTGATTCCTTTATATGATACAAAATGGTTTTCAACTTCTTCACCCTTTCATCGACCATTTCAGGTCCTAGCATCTTACGCTCATCGACTTCACCCAACATGCATGTGTTCTTCACAGTTTCCCAGAAAGGGATTCTTATGGTTCTATTCAGATGCTCGAGTGGAAACTATTGTTATAGGAGAATTCAACCAGTGGAAGATTTTGGTCCCATCCACCTCTGAAGTCCATAGAACATGCTCTCAATATATTTTCCAGAGTATGAATAGTTCATGAAGATTGGAAATTAATTTGAGGATGATAGGACGTACTGAAGTTTACATGAGTTCTTTAAGATTGTTGGAGAGTTTTTGAGATCATTGATATGAATCTAGGATCTCAATTTGATACAATATATAGTTTCACTCCATGAAACCTTACCACTTCATTGATATATATTTGTGTAAGGTGATCCAATGAGGAGTCCTCTTGAATCCTGTTAAAGTGAGTTGCATTCATAAGACGATCCACAATGACACATATAGAATTGTTTCATCTGGATGTCCTTGGAACTCAAGTGACAAATTCCATTGTAATGTTCTTCCACTTCCATGTTTCTATGGGAAGTGGTTGCATCATCTTCTTATACATTTTCCTCTCAGCCTTCTATTGCTGACATACTAGGAACTTTTATGTATATTCATCAATTTATCTTTTCATATTGTCCCACCAAATGTTTCCATGGAGATCTCGATATGTCTTTGTGCTCCCTTGGTGGATAGAGATGGTTGAACCATGCGAGTCATATAAAATATTCTTCTTTTTTGATGGATTGGATGATACACCTAATCATGGTAAAAATATTACAACTCATTACTCATCATTTTTGAAATCAGAGGATTTACAATTTTTGATAGCTTCCACCCTTTTCAGAATTTCCCCATCTTTTGTTTGAGCATACTTTATTTTCTCCACGAGGGACAGTTGATCAATCATTTGAGAAAGGGTTTATGATGTTCCTACATTAAGGATTACCAAGTCCATCCATTGAAAATCTAAGTAGATTGGATCCTTTTCAATTCTCACCATTGATAACAATGCATGAACCTTTCTCATATGATCATATACCACCTTATTTTCTATACAAGGATGGTAGGGGATTGAGCAGTCATAATCCTTGATTAGCTCTAACTGTAATCACTGGATCATATTAATCTCTTTTTGTGTCAATATATTTTTGAGACTCTTGTGGTAAGTATATATCGCACACTTCTCCCCATAGAGATAATCCAACTTGATTTTCAATGCATAGATCACAACTGCCAACTCCATATCATATGTGGGATATTTTTGCTCATGGATTTTCAGCTGACTTTTGGAGTAGGATATCACTTTACCATTCTTCATCAACACACAACCTAATCCGTTCGATGAAGCATCACTATACACCACAAAGTTTTATCCACTTTTTGGGATTGTGGTTACTGATTCAGTGATTATCCTCCTTTTCAATTCTTTAAAACAGTCTTCACATTCCTGAGTGTTGACAAACATTACTCCAATCTATGTTAGCTTGGTCATTGGGTTTGACAATCATGAGAAGTTATTCAAAAATCATCGATAAAACCCAACTGAATAAAGAAGGTGTAGGTATCCATTACAGATGTTGGCCTAGGACACTCTTCAATTGCCTTTGTCTTGTAAGGGTCCATAGATATCCCTATGTTGTTGATAACATTCCCAAAGAATGATACTCCCTCCATCCAGAACCCACATTCAATGTACATTTCATACAACTTATCCCATTGCAAAGTCTTTATCATAGTTTTCAAATTCTCCTAATGTTCCTCCTTGCTCTTGTAGTATATCCTAATATAATCAATGAATACTACCATAAATTTTTCATGGTTATCCCTAAATACTGTATTCATTGAATCCATGAATATTGATGGATAATTAGTGAGTCCCAAGGGAATCACTATGAGCTCATAGTTTCTATTCCTCGTTCGAAAGGTAGTATTGGGAATATCTTCCTTCCTCACCTTTAATTGGTGATACCCTGACTGAAGTTCCACCTTATAGAAATAACTGGCCCCACAAAGATAATCAAACAAGTCCTCTATCAATGGTAGAGGATACTTGTTCTTTATCATTATTTTATTGAGATCATTATAATCAATTAAGAGGAACATTGATATATCATTATTCTTGAAGAAGAGGGTTGGCACACCCAAAGGTGAAGCACTTGGGTATATAAAACCCTTCTCCAGATTCATCTTCAACTACTTCTTCAGCTAATCTAGTTCTATAGTGGCCATTAAATAAGGTTTCTTTGATATATAAAAATATCTCAGAAGAATTTCAATTGAGAACTCAACCTCACGATTAGGAGGATGACCAGGAAAGTCCTCAGGGAATACATTAGTGTAATCCATCATGATGGGCAAGTATTCAAGTATGATTTTATCCTTTTTCTCAATAATTTTAAGTATATATGATTGCTCATAAGGGAGAAATATCCACACTTGATATAATGATTCTAAAAGAGATTCATCTTCCTCTGTAGATATGTAAATAATTGGAGGATGCGTCTGGATGTGATGAGTGATATCCCTTTCCCCACAGTGGATTTTTTATTTGTATAAAGATTTCCAATACATGCCCAAGATAGCATCGAACTCCACTAAAAAAAGTATGAAGAGATTTTCTGGGAGGTTCAGTCCACCAAAATTAATGGAGGAGGAGTTATAGCCCAGAGATGCAACACATATTCCATTTTTTATTCTCATGGATAAATTTCCTTCGAATTTTGAGGTGGTTTTTAATAATTATACTCATATTTCAAGATATGAGAGAATTCGTAGAACCGGAATCAAATATTACATTTGCAATTATTGAATGAATAACTAGTATAACTATCACCTCATTGTTATCTGGATCCACCTCAGTAGTAATGATAACAAAATCACTTCCATGTTTCCTGGGAGTTTGTTATGGATTTCCTTTCACAACCTTTGGCGTAGGGAAATTGTTGCATAATTCCCATGCTCTTTGTATTTGTAACACTACACAACTAGATGCGTGTTGTTCTGAACCTTAGTTTCTTCTCCCACATTAGCAGGATTTTTCATGTCCACTCAGAATCTCTTCGCCAGATGTTCCAGGTTTCCACATTTGAAGAAATTCCTGGTTCCTTTTAGATAGATCCCGACATGCTTCTTCTCACAACTTTTATAAATGTGATATTGAAGACTCATTCCATCATGGGATTTTTTTATTGAACCACCCATGTTGTTTTCCATTTTTCACTTATTTTCACCAGTACCATGAAACCACTGAGTGTTTCCAAACTCCATTTTAATCATAAGGTCACAATAGTAAATATCCTCATAATGGTTGAACTATCGAATCTCAAATTATTTTCATATACTTGGCTTTAGTCCACTAAAAAATAGATCCACCTTGAATTCGGTGTTCATGACAAAGCTATAGGCGTACCTTGAAAGCCTTGTAAAGTTTCCATCATATGCGCCGATGGAATTATCATCATTCTGCTTGAGTCTGAGGAACTCTATTTCCATCATGAGGTGGAGGGTTTGAGGAAAATATTTTTGAAAAAAATCTTCTTGAATTTCACATAATCAATGGAATCCATTACCACGTGGAATTTTGTATTGTTGATCAATATCCACCACTGATTAGCTTCCCAATCAAAATAATAGACTAATAGTACACCATTATCTTCATCCGAGCACTGTTCGACAAAGAATATCTTTTCAATGGAGTTAATCTACTATTCCGTGAGGAGGGGGTTAGAATAATCACTAAACATGGTAAGACTTTTCTGTATGAAGGATTCTACAGAAACATGACCTTTTCTTGGAGGAGGAGGGTGCTCCACAAGATTCATGATATTATTCATAACTTGAGCCAAATGAGTAAGTACTGTGATGATGTTTTGAGCACCCTATCCCATAATATCAGGATTATCATTAGGGAAATCTTCACATTTACTATTACATTTCTTGTTGTAACATGTTCTTCTATATCCCACCATTAACTAAGAAAAATAATGTACTATTAGTGTGATTGAATACTTAGCTATTGAGCAACAAAAAGGAAACTTTTAACATAAAAGGATAAACATATAAAGGAGAAGTATATCCTAACTTGGGATTCCTTAGGTATAAATCTAGGCTATCCTTGATCTATTTCATAACTTATATTATTATGGGATTCTTTATTCCTTTAATAATGGGTTGTACTATGATCATGAACCTACAAAGAATTTCCCCTAGGAGTGACAAACCAATAGTGCAATGAGGCCTATTGTAATGTACCAGGATACATCGGTTCATTACAAAAATTCCTTGTTGGTGTTTTTACTCATAGGTACATCTGTTCTAGAGCCACCTCTACTATTTTTTATCCATACTGGGATGTACTTTTTTTAATAAACCACTTACATTATACATTCCAAAATTTATTGATGTTTTCTTATACTTCATCACATCCATAAGGTTCTTACTAAAGTGTTATATTCATAATCTCCAAAAATAACTAGGTCGTCCTCTAATACCAAATATAATGACCCTAGACTTTTACATATAACATTACATGATTTTATGCGTAATTGTATATCAGATTACAGGACAAGGATTGTGAAGACTGGTTTCATGGATGATTAGGTAAACATAACTAAAAACATAGAAATAAATATAACATTTATTTATTTTTTAACAAAAAAGATCCCATAACATCCATTGTGTTCTTACATCATCATAGTATAACATTGGGACAACATGAACATAGTGATGATTTAATATCCTAGTAAGGGAATAAGAAAAATAATAAATCCTTAGCACAAGGGTTAGAAGACATTACATAAAGATATAAAATGGAATGTCTCATAAGGAATCAGAACATATAAACATGGGATCATTTAAACATGGAATCATAGAAATGTTGAAGAAATATATTATGTGAATTTAGTAAGAATCAAGGCCAACCGCCAAGACTGTTTCCCATAGTAGCACAAATCAAGGCTAACTTCCATGATCGTTGCACATAGTAGCCCGGTCCAAGGCTAACCACCAAGACTATCACACATAATGTCTCATGAGACTCAAATTTACCCAATGTAGTGGAGTGATATCTGGGTGCACCCATCTTAAATTCCATGAATAATTTTTCCACATAAATAATCATAGATAATCAATCTTACATAACATTAGGGTTGGCCATGAAATGAATTGGGTACCACAATCATGACATAAAGCATAACCAATGGGAGTATCAATAAAGTGTCAACGAAAGAATGTAATTAAAACATACATGTACATTAATAATTTAAAATAAAAATAAATCATGGTAATTTTGGTCAAAGATAATTGAAAATATTATAAATGCATTTGAGAAATTTAAGCATTGAAACAATTTGTGCAGTTTTAAGGAAAATACTATAGATATTTTAAAATATAAAAGGGAAAAATAATTTATATAAAAATAGAAGTGAACCCATAAGGTTTTAATAATAAATATAAATATTTTTAAAGACAATGGTATCTTAAAACAGAGGATAGAGTGCACTTGAAATTGGGACAAAATTTGGGGAGTTCCCTTAAAATGAGTTTTCTTACAGGGAAGTATCAGGGAGGGAATCCATTAAAAGAATGCATAACCCAGAAAGAGAATAAGGGATGAGCCTCCAAACATGTGTTTTGAGAATATAAGTATCATATATAAGTTTTAAATAAAAATAAAATAAAACTTTATTTGGTTATAAAGAAATATAGAGAAACCTGAAGGACTATAGGTTGGTATGGTACAATTCCTTAAAGATTATCAGTATGATATCTGGTGTACTAAAGAGGTAATAATGATAGATAAAGAGATTTATATTATTTTATACATCAGGAGGAAAGCATGGGGAGGTTCATAATCATACCCCATCATATGAAATTACACATATAAGAACATAACATAGGGGACAATCTTGAATAAATGTGAAATGGAGAGGACCCCTTACATTTTTTCCAAATGTGTTCTTACCTTATTATTAATAACCATAATAAACAAATTAGGTTTATTAATTGGTAATTCCACAACCACTTATTTGTGTAATTGATTCAGTATAACCTTTTTGATTGGTTATAATGTTCAATTTCATTGTTCGGGTCTGTTTGTTAAATTGGTTTTAATGATCGGTTCATGTTTGGATAAACATGAATGATGAAAGTGTTTGGCTACAATTGATGTTACATATCATTATTTAACATCCATAAGGTTAAATGGTTGAAAATTTCATTTCGTTTACTAGGATTGAAGTTGAATCAACATATAAAACATTAGTCACGACCTTTTGGGTTAATTGGTGGTTTTAACCACAAGGAACATGTTTTCATTTATAAATTAAAAAACATGTTTAAGAAGAATTAAAAAACCATATATGATGCATAATAAATATATTTTTTCTTTTTCAACAATGAAAATGGTTCCATGACCATAATTGAATATGATAACAGAAATTGATAACCAGTCGTCCTTGATTGTTTTATATTAACAAATCTCAAAAGGTATTTTCATTTCAATCAAATAAAAGTTGGGGAAATGAGAGAAGATAATGAATTATCTAGTTTGAATAATAGTATCCTATACATTTATGTTACTGGATTTATAATACCCTTTGTGTGAAGGTAGGTGAGTAAAGAAACAAGTATAGAAAAGAACATAAATGAAATAAAAGAATTGGAAAAAGGATTTAACTTTTGAGTTTAAGTCCTTTGAGAGACTATTAAGATGATTGGATATGGTATTTTTAAGAGACTAGGGGTTGTTGGATGTGGGGAAGGATCTTGGGGAGTGATTTTGGGCAGAATATAGGCAAGGAAAAATCCATGAGAGAAGTGAAGAGATGAGGTAAGGATGGGTAGTATTTATAGTGGAGGGGAGAGGGGTTTCCATAATATTATAATCATTAATTTATTAATTTTTCACAAGAAATAGTTAGTATTCCTTGATAAAGAATAGTAATATATTCTTGTGATTTAGAATCAATTTGGATTACATCAGATTTTTGTCGTCAATCACTCAATATATCCCTTATTTAGCATTTATCATAAATTATCTTATTTTACTATTCACCAAATTTTAAGTATTTCAGAAAAATCCCTTAAATTCCCCCTAAAAAGTTTCTGACATGTAGAATCCAAAAAAGAAATCCATTATTAAAAATTTATTTTATATGTATGGATAAGTTAATATTTAACTAAAATCAAAATTTATTCTAAAAAAATAGTTTTAAAACATTAATTCACTTATTCCAAAATATAGGTATATCATACTCCTACTTGAATCTTATTTATATAAAATCATATGCAAGGTTAATATTCATTTTGGTATTTCACTATTCATACTAGTAACATTTCTAATTATTAGGGTATGTTACTATTCAACAAAAATTATGTTTGTCTTGTCGGACTCCAAACATCTTACAAATGGAAACCGTGAATGACAGATTTTTGAAATTCCCAACATAGAAGTTTGAAAATTATGTTTAAAGGTCACATAGTACATAGTATTTTAATATGATGATATTTTATTTTGTTATATAATATAATTATATGAAGGAAATTTCTATTGAAAACATTGGGTTGTTACACCCTCTCTTTGTTAAATGGGAGAATTAACCAATGATTAATTTTTTCAGGGTAACCAGTCTTATGTCATGATTAAGAAGAGATAGAAGAGTATATCATAAATCAATAAGAGATTACAAGAGTACAAAATAATCCCCCCACCAATAGTGTTATGAGCAAGACCACCCATCCTCTGAACAAATACGCATCCTCATGAGTCATTGGGACTCAAATCTGAGGTGAATGATAGTCTTTGGAAAGTAGGTATGTACTCAGCTATAGATGGGGGAAACATTGATAGTTTTATGGAAAATTGAAAATGGTATCTCAATAAGAGAAACACATTCCATACCTCTAAAACCCAATGAAATATTCTTATAACAATAGGGATTGAGAGGGGATCATGAAGAATATTTTGGAAGACTACAACAATATCAATGATTCGATTGGTACAACTGAGATCGTCTACACCAATAGAGTTGTTGATCTCACCAGTGATGAAAATAATTTTTTTTCTTCATCATAGATTGATCTTAACAAAAGGTATGATGTTTTTGTGTGTATTTATCCTTTTTTATTCCCTGGACTACTTAAAATTAATTCTAATAATAGTTTGGTTCATGGGTAGATCATGTTATGAAGATATGGGTTTATCATCCTTAGGATTATGAATTTCATTATTAATATATTTTTGGTCACTCAATCTTCTTACAAAAAACAAATAATACAAACCATCCCAAAAAATATTTGAGGTTAATTCGTATTTTTTGATTTGTCATTTTCTTCACCGTTTCCTCAAACATTCATCACCAATAAATCCATTGGGTGATGGCTTGAAAAATACTCAGTATTTGATCATTATGCAACCATTAATTTGCACAATAGATCAATAAAATGGGTTTAGGTTTGAAATAAATGGATCAATCAATGTTTGAAAATAAAGGTGAGAACCCATTGGTGATTTAGGATCATATATGTGTTTCACATTTCCCATTTTGGTGTGTGGTGATGAGACATTGTGATGGAGTATGTTTCTTATTGGATTTGGTGGCCAGAATCTGGCGATTGGTGGTGAATAGATCTCGTTTAGGCTAAGATCTATGATTATCAACATGATGGGTGATGGATCCAATGATGAATGTTGTGTGGGATCCTCACTACATGTTTTATTGTTTAAATAACACATACCATGTAGTCCCCCTTCTATGGTGATAGAGTTTCAACATAGAGATAAACATCACACCCTGTGTGATATGTGCCACATGTCATGTAACTCAGTGTAGTGGATTGAAAAGTACCCTAGGGGAACACGAGAATAGATATAGCTAAGAACATGTTAATTGAATGTATAAAATGGGAATGACATGATACTTGGAAACAACATGGTACTCATACATGGTTAGGTACAAGCACACTACTTGAAGTACACAAACATGAATAGGTGTACATGGGAACGAGATGGTTTAACACTAAGTATCAAACTAACTATGAAACAAAATTTCTCCTAATAGAACATGATATATATTTTGATAATTACATTCTATTTCAAATAGAAATAAACAGACATACCCGAGGCATGAAAGTCATGCTATGTACCCTCTGTACATGCCATATACTTCTCTAGGAATAGTAGTGGCCCTATGTTTCTTCAGTTTGGACTTGAATTGGTTGAGTGTGTTCCCTTTTTCCATCATTATGATGGTATAATGTAGAATTACATCATAAATATAGGACATTGATTCATTTTATGGGTTATCCTCCAATATAATTTTCATGAATCCATCCATGAGGCCCGGAGTGGGATCCTCTTATATACTGTCTTTCCTAGATGGTTTTTAGGAATATTTATAACAAACATATTCATGACTATGATCCCATAATTATAGGGTTATTCTAGTTAGAATTTGTAGTGTCCCACATGGGTGATGGTTGCGACCCCCTATCTTTGTATCACGATTTTCTATATCTATGGAGTACTTATTTAGAAAGGCCAAACAAGCATGACCTCTCAGTTGAGAATCATTAGTGATATCATGGATCATGGAGTGGATTCTCTTGGATGAGAGTTACCATGAATCCTCAAGTATAATCATGTGACTCTAAACATGTCTATATCCTATTTGAGACATGGATTTGGTTATGATTATATCTATGTTCTAATGGTTCTTTTTTAAAAGTCTCATATACTATTGACATACCTTTTGATTATCTAACTACAACTTTGATTCTTATGTTTGGTTATTTTGGGCACTATTATTTGTTATTGTTATACTCACCGTTGAATAGGATCTACCCACATATTTCATGTGTTATATAAATTATAGGCCAATTGATAGTGTCTTAGGTGGACTAGGAGTAGGCAAAGAATAGACATCTTGACTGACTGAGGATTGACCAGGTGTTTCATTTGGTAGTAGTCTCCTCTTACATAGTAGGTAAGACACTTTTATCAATTTTTGATGTATTGTATTTGTCCCATTAATCTATATTGAACATATTTTATAATGTTATTTGATATAAATGTTTTATTGAATTATAGTATTAATTTCTCTTAAACTTAATATTTTATTGGTATTTAGAGACGTTTGTATACATGTATTTTGGATAAGGCCTTCCATGTGTGAGATATGATAACTCAGAGATGGTCACCAGCACCTATCCAATTAATTATGGTATTGGGGTGTCACACTTATCTTTTCACTAGCTATGTGGGCTCTAGTAGGTCACATCATGAATCATTGGTACCAAAAGAGTTTCATCCTAGGATCATAGTTTGGAGAATGTATAGTTGTGATGTTTAGCATGGGATTTTTGGAAAATACTATTAATGTGTTTAGAGTCCATATTCCAGGCTTGGGAATCTAGTGTTGGTGCTATGGTTAATGTATCCATTCACCCGAATTATAGAAAATTTCTTATTGACTCGATAAATATAGGAATTGGTTGGTGGGAAAACATTGGTACATACATCATATATAAATGGATTCTAGTTTCCATGTCCTTCTTTAGTCAACTCCCTAGATATAATCCTTGATCATAGTATGTATTGATTTTATTTTCAAATTCCTCCATGAATATTTCTAAGTAGTATTACATAGCAGGATCAAAATGAATAATTTACAAGTTACAAGGCTTCACAGTAGGGATCTCTATAGGATATGGCTCCTCTGAGTGGTTCTCTAGTCATTCCACCACTGGTTTAGTAGTTGGTTACTCCATTAGTACTAGATGAGGATGTGTATAGGATTAATGCAATGTATGAGTTTTTGAGGTAGTGACCTCCCATGTTTCATGGTGATCGAGATCCCCCTGCTGTTGTGAACTGGCTAGGGATATCTAGAAGATGTTTCCATAATCTGAGGACACATTCAGATCAAATGGTAGTCTTAGTGGTGGGTATTCATCAAGGATCTTCTGGATGGTGGTAGATTCTAGTGAATAATACACACAATAAGATAACTATCTTATATTCATATTATGGTAATCTCATTAGGGAAGAGTTTTCTCTAACATTGTTACACGAAGTCAGCATACAAGAGCTTATACAATTATAGAGGTGTTGTACGACCATGGATTAGTATTCGTTGAGGTTCAATAAATTTTTTTTGATACTTTATGGATAATTTTTGAGGTATTTATTTTGATAATAGACCATAGAGAAGTGCCTACACTAAGATATCAGGGTTAAAATGGTGTATCTTAGTATTCCCATCTATGTTGGAGTTCTTGGGGGAGCCTTAGTGGTGGAAATATTTCATGGTGAGTAAATAATGAGAGCTGGTTATGGTTGTGGGAACATAGGAGTTGAAACCTTGGATGCTGGTAGCTGATGGAAGAAATTGGAATATGGGAATACGTGTTTCATTAAGAAATGTTTTCAGGATAAAGGGTCTTTGGTTGAGGTCTCTCAAGATAGTTTTTGTCTACTAAGAGATAAGTATAATTTCTCTTACAATAGTCGGGGACAACCCTCTTGAGATTTTTCAAACTTCTGTATGACTGATAAAGAGATGGTTGATGGACCACCTAGGTTGAGAAAATGACATGAGTACGTAGGACTCTGGGGGTGGGGGGGGGGGGGTTGATGTGGAAGATGAGTTGGGAGAGAAGCTGGAGATGGAATACTTTTTATTTGTTTCCATCACCACCCTCAGGTGGTCTGCACTAGGCTCATGAATCTGGTGGGTAGGGATGAGGAAAACTACTGTCTATAAAAGAATATTTCCTTAAGGTTCTCTGCATAATTATAATTTCGAACTGAATCTTCTCTAGTTAAGAAACATTATTGGTATAAATTGTTATGAGCCACTATTTTCATTCCAACTCTTGAATATGGAACTTAGATATACTAGTTAATCGCTTGACATGACCCCTATGCTTGGAGACTCATACTAGAATGGATTCATGGATCACACACTACTATTGACAGTTTTAACTAAATCTTGTAGGGGATATGATATCACTTTATAGAAGAGATGACGCCTTACGAAATCATCTTAGTAATGTACTATATATTTAAAAAATATTCCTAGATTGTATACTTCCAGCATAGTATGTGGTGTATCCATTTTGATGGAATAGTGTTTTCCTTTGTGGGAGGCAAGGAAAGCCAGATAGAGCCAGATGGGCTCATACCTATGAGGATACTACCAATTACTCATTATTTGGATGGTATTACCTTGGATTAGTTGATTTTATTGGATTTTAATTTATTATAGTGGAGGTGGAGTATGATAATGTCATTCCTAAGGTCATTTTAGTCTTAAATCCCTATGAATTTGTATAATTATACATAAATTTCACCCAAGAACTACCTCAAAATTTTCCCCAACAAATTGGATTCCCCCCCACAGAGATTCATGATACGAAGTTGCAATAGAGGGCTCACATAGGAATGGTTTTGTTAGACATAGTGTGTCACCCTGGCCAGCCCGAAAATTCTTCTCCAAGAAGGCCTATGGAAGCTTGAGGTTGTGTGTGGATTATCGTCACATAAACTATGTGACTATGAGGAATAACTATCCACTACCAAGGATCACTAACCCCTTCTAGTCAGTTGAGACGGTTGAGGTGATTCTTAAATATAGAACTTAGATTAGGTTAAAACAATCCTTCATTATGTGATATGTATATACTAAAGATGACATTTTGATAGCATTATGGAAATTATGAGTACTTGGTGATGGATTTAATCTTCGAAAACACCCCCAAAGTGTAAATGATACTTATGAACTGGATTTTTCATCCATTCCTAGAAAAGTTTGTGATAGTATTCATCTATGAAAATTATGTGTACTTAGTGTTTGAGGAGGATAATGTGAGACACATTAGGATAGTATTAGACATACTCCATGAGAACCAAATTTATGGGAGTCTCTTAATGTGTCAGTTTTTTTTGAGAGGTCCACTTTATAAGGAACATCATCTCATTAGGGTGTGTAGTAGTGGACTTAGTAGAGGTTGACGAGGATTATGTATTTGGATCCACTAAGAGCATGATATAGTTGTGGAACTTCCTAAGGATGGAAGGATACTACATGAGATTTATGCCAAGTTTATCTAGGATATCTGGGCCTCTGAATGATTTACTGTAAAATGGGAATCCATTTGTGTGAGTGAAATGGATTTAGAAATACTTTCTGGTGTTTTGGAAGAGTTTGATGAGAGCCCCCCATCTAAATACATCCACTGTAGTGTGTCGAGTACTAAACAACATCTATCGTGGGGTGTGGACAGATCAAATTTCTAAATAATTTTCCTAGTGTAGCGTAGTGGTTGTCCTGAGTTTTCTCACTTGAGGAGATTTATAATTTCTTACATTATTAACATAATTCACTTATATGATGTCACTTTTTTGTTGTTTTTATTCATTTATTAAAACAATTAAAAATTATTGGGTTTCTATTACATTCTAAATAACTAAAATTGGATGTACAATAAAAATTTAATGTTAAAATAAAATGAAAGGCTAAATAGAATGAGTTAAGAAAGAAAGAAATTGGTTCGGATTTTGGGTTTTTTCATCTATCATTATCCTCTTTTATTTTTTCAAATTTAGTTTGTTAATATAGCTATGGAATCTTATACAAGAATCCCAATCATATTGTTTATTATGGTGAAATATTTAAGAGCATATGAAATCTAAATTCCACCCCCTTTTGTAATCAATGTTGATGACACCTCAGTCAAAGGTGTGACATCTTCTACGGCTCAACTCCATTAAATATTGTTTGATATATTGATTGGTTCAACTCCATCATGTGAATATCTGAAAAATAAAAAAGACTGAAAGTAAATACAATAAAATATTAGAAATAGATTTTAGTTTCATGTCATTAGAGAGAATCACCACCCCTGGCCATGACACTCATATCTTCAAGATATATAATATAGACATTAAGAAATAATTTAAGAAAATCATAACCTCCCTTCATCTAAGCGTTGGGATTTCCTCCCATTATTGAGATTAACATGTCATAATGGTGGAATGGAAAAAATATATAAAAATAATAAAATAGAATAATAATTAGAAAACAATGAGAATGTTAAACACAATAAATCATAAAAATAAATATAGTAGATGAAGAGGGACAGAGCATGTCTATGTGTTGTGGAATAAGAATAAAAAAATGAGAATGATATAATAATAATAATAGAATAAACTAAAATTATATAAATAAAATATATATAAAATAATGTTAAAATAATAAGAAAATAAAAGAAGAGAAGAAGAAGAATAATAATAATAATAAAAGATGATGGTGGTGGAACACTCAATAAAAATGAATTGATTAAATTATTTTGAGAAACTAAATTAAATTTTAAATTATAAATAAAACTATAAAATAAAATAAAAAATATAAAAAAAAATTAATTGAAAGGATGCATCATTGGGCTTCCCCTCCATCGGGATCTCCTCTAGCATGGGTGCTAACTCTCCATCGATAGTGGCCAACAGTCTATTTTTATATGCAAGGGGTGTGGAGTATCAGACTCCCCTATTGGTCAAGGAAGATATTAGTTATAAATTTCCCGGATACATGGGATTATGATAATTGGAAACAATGAGAGATCACGTGGCTTCCAAAAATTATGAACAGACTCGGGATTTTAGTGTGGCCTCCCCCTTACGTGCAGGGTGTGCCTAGATTATGTACGGCGTGCAATGACATGTGGAATGTGTTAAAGGTGTATGCATAAGAGCATTGGTGAGTGATATCTTTAACCCCATTATCCTTAAATGGTGGTTGGAGGGAGCTCAATTTATTTTCAATGGTGTTGGATGAGTTCCAAAGATTATCCAACGCATTCCTAATTGTTGGAAGTGATGAGGAGCTCAGGATCATGCTTCAGAAGTTGTTTTTATAGAATTATTCAATTTTTTATAGTGGTGGATAGTGAGAGTTGTGTTGTGTAGGGAAACCGAGTTGAGTATAGGTGGTTGCGTGGGGTGTTTGATTGTGATCGAGGAATGATTTAAACAAGATGAATAATAATAATTAAATCATTTCCCCACATCGAACTGGTGGTTAGAGGAGGTGATGGCTTATAATGTAATTCACGACATCCACTTGCTAGAATTATAAATTAGGGTGGGATCCCAGATATTTACACACGAAAACACACATGGGATGAGAAATACATCATGGATCATGTGGGACATTGGTCCCACTATTCTCTTATAGATCCTCACGGGTTTACACACCATCCTACTCCTTGGGAAGGCTTTCTTGGTGACTGCCTTGGATGACCGACCATCTCATGAGGCTATCCATGAGTCTTGTCAGTTTTTTTATTGAGGTATAGACTTTTTCCTAATTTTATATTATACTCATGAAAAATATTTAAATATTTTAAACAAAATTCAAATAATTATATTATAAGTCCAAATGAAAATAATAAATCCTAAATTCATCAAAATTTTATTTTCATAAATAAAATTTAATTCATTATTTTTAATCTCCAAAATTCTTTATAGAAAAATAAATACATAGGTATTTAGATGTATAATATATTTAAAACCATTCAAAAGTATTTAAAAATATGCATGAAATTTGTGTGTGTCAAATACCGTCACACTTTATCCATGTTTGTCCTCAATCATAAAATCTCTACATTGAATATCAAAGGGTACCAGTGTAACCATTATTAAAATATTAATCAAATGAATAAAAAAATATATAAATGTTATATCGAATTTTCAAAAATACACATAAAATATAAATTTAATTCTTTCATTTTAAAAGAAGTAATCACCTCAAGTATTTGAATTTACCCCTTTTGTAAATGGTGTAACATCTTTTTCATCCATTGAAGTTCCTCGATTTTTGTTTTTAAACATGAGAAATCATGATTTACATATAAATCAAATATTTTGACTCATCACTCAGGATATAATTAATAAAGAGTTATTCTCATATATTATGAACTTGACCCTTATCCATCGGGTTCTAAAAGATCTACTTTCATCACTTTGTGAAGGAAAAATACACCTAAAATCAGGATGAATTATAACAATGTCTCAAATGGAACCGATTGCTAATGTTCAAAGTAATTTTTGTTTTCAATTTTAGACTCAAAGAGGATGATTATATCTAATGTATAAATCATGATTTCGAAAGTGAATGATTAATGAAATTATCCCCTAAAATTATGAAAACACCCACTTTCCCAAAAACAAAAACTAATTTCATGATCAATGTAAATCATAATGAATGATTTGTGCACCATATTGAAATTTTCACTACTTTTGTACTTATTTTTTCATGTTTATTAAAAGTACCATTTTCCTCAATTTTTTCTTTTTCAAAATTTATGTTTAGAATGTATCTAACATCCAAAACCAAACCAAATATGATAAAAAACAATTTTCCTCTAATGTTTATCTTTTATTATTCAATGTCAAAATCCATATTTTTTCATTTATTCAATAGAGGAAAACAATAATGTATATTTAATGAATCAAAAAAAATTCTCATTACCTAATGTAACTCCCCCATAATTTTTCATAAAAATTATTTTGATACATTTTACCATGATTTACTTACCCCCACACATCAACATTAAAATATCATGAAAATACTAAGAAGAGTGTATAAATGAATAAAATTGGCTTAAAATGTGGATCTTCCATAATATGTTCATTCATGGTTTATGTGAGAGAAAAAAAGTATTGATGTAAAGGTTGTTTGTAATGGTAGGGTATTTTAAAAATATTTCATAATCATTTGACTTTTTCCCTATAGTCAATGATTTGAAAAGATTCAATACACGTTCTATTAGGTGTCATTTATAAACATCACTAAAGAAATATGCTCAAGAATAAATTGAAATAACATGGCCTATAATTCCTCTAGATAATGAAATTTTGATTTTTTAAAATCACTAAGGAATAAAAAATAATAAAAAACCAACACAATTGAATATAACAAATGAAATGAATGGAAAATGATAGAGAAATTTCATTTACATAAATCAAGAATTATCTCAAATCAAGAGTCCTCATTTTAATATAAATGATTTTATTTAATCATTAAATTATTCATTTTACTCATTAAATTTCATTATCATTGAAATCCAATGAATTAAATCATAATATTCATAAGGAACTAATTTCTCCAATATAATTCTTGTAAAACAATAAGTCAAGTATGAACATGAAATATTTTGATGAAATATGAAAACATGTTTTGGGAAAAAATAAAGATATTTTGAACATAAATAATGTAATAATGAATTCACAATTTCATGATGCTTAGTCCTCCTATATCATTTGTTGTTTGGGGGATTACTTGTTTCACTATTTCGCTAAAAAATTATTTAATCATTAAAACTCAATATTCTTGTCATTAACGATTAAAAAGATAAGAGGTAGTATACAGCATGCTGGACTAATCCTTAAAAATGAATTTAATTGTCATAGAATGTATGTAAATTTATATGTCCTAATATAATCTCCTAACCCGAACAAGAATTTTTACAACCACTATAGGGAATTTTGAGCTGTTTGTCACAGTCTGACAGGGGTTGGAGATTCATATATTTTAACCACCTCATATTGATTTTTCCAATATTCTCATTGTTATTGTTCACAATGAATGATCTATGGATAGAGTATATAAGATCCATCCCCTTTATAATTAAATATTTATTTCATGGTGGGGGTAGGATTAAGTATTGATCATCCTTAATTTTTTTCAACTTGTACAACCTTATCGTGATTTTACATCATTTGATCAATTTTGGCTACATGGATGGAATATTTCAATGGAAAGTATGTGGGTATTTTTACATGAACATAATTTAAATTTGACATATTAATAATAAATTTCTCCCTTTTAATATGAGAAGACTTTGTGTTGATTTTCTCAGGATCAAAAACATTGAATTCCTCAGGGGATTCATTAAATTATTTTTAAAATAAACTAGGGATATCAATGCCTTCCTCAAAAGGTGCATGTCCAGTTTCTTCATCTTCTTACAAGTAATAAAAACTATTACCTAAATATGAAAATTCAATGAATTGGTAATTAAAACTCAATTAATATTGAATAAAATAAAATTAAGTAGATATTGAGGTAAGTTAAATCCATGAATTTGTTCAGTTTCAATATCTTCATCATTGGTGAGTTCCTCTTGGTGTTGGATCTCAGTAGATAGAGGTTGGTAGTCGGGCTCATCCATCTTTTATTCAAAATTCGTCACATGGGTGGTGTATTCTTCCAAGTATTGGTATATTTTTAATGGTTCTAGATATAATAAATTTCAAGGACTACAAAAATAATGTGATACGTAAATTCATTCAATAATTCATCAAAATTCGGTTGATATCCCACACATAGCTCGAAAATTATGTTTTCCTCATAATGAATCCACTCTATCTCATCATGATCATCTTGGACTTGATGCATCAGATGTATGGCTTATCGATACTCTTAATAAATGGCCTTCAATGCTTGGAAGTCCACAGAAAAGTAAGTAATGTATAGTGGCTCATCATCTGATTTAGGATTAGTTTTCTTTAGGGATACATTTTATAACTCTATTATCCAATCCATTTTTCATTTAGATTTTGTACCTTGAATTACAACTGTTGAATTACATTTTTTTATATTTATATTCACCACTTTCCCATAGAATTTACCAAATGAAATTTATTCAAAAATTAGGGGAGGAAATAAGAATATCACTACCTGTGTATTTTCCTCTTCATTATAAAATTCATGGAAGTACTCCCATAATTTATTCAATTAATTATCCAATTATTCAACCACTAGTTGTTTGAGGGTTACATTAAGCTATTGGATTATGTCCTTGAATTTTTACTCTTTTATTATTTTAATTTGAGATACCATGATCTATCTAGAAAAAATAAAAACTCCATAATCCATATACCATTATGATTTAATTATGGGTTTTTAATCTTGTGAGTAGTTAGGCCATTCAGAATAATAGTCATTTGAATACATCATGGAGAATATTATATGTTTTATAAATCAAATAATACTATATACTATTTGAAAATATAAAAAATATAGAAAAGAATTATTAGATCCCTGGGGTTAGAACTTTTTTTACACACACTTCTCATAGTGTGCAGAAAAAATAAATTTTCTAAATTCTATTCCTAGTGCTGAATAAAGGCTTTTAAAGTTCATCTCATGTGATGAAATTCACAATTACATACTTACTTATTCTAATTCACCTAAAAAATATTATTTTTTATTTTATGAAAAAATGATATTATATTGGGTTTTTGATTACTTTATAAAATATTTAATAATATATAGAATGAAAATTTAAATTTAGAATTTCATGAAAGCATTAAATCATTAATTAAGAAAGAAAGAACTTGGTTCAAAGTTTTTTTCCAGTCCTATCACTACTGTACAGTATTTTTCCAAATTTAATCTTATAATCTAACAATGAAATCTAGTGCATGAATCAAAATCATTTTATTTAATATTATAAAATATTGAATTCCTTAAATTGTCTAAATTCCATGTCCTCCTGTAATCAAGGTTGTTGACACACCTCAGTTGATGGTTTGACATCTTCTAGGACCATACTCCATCGAATTTCATTTCATCCGTTAATTATCTCTACTTTATTCTGTGAATAGTTAAATAATGGAATATAGTGAAAAGAAATAAAAAAATAATATAAATAGATTTTAGTTGAATTTCAATGGGGAAAATCACAGAACCCAAACATTCCAATCATATCTACCAATATATATATATAAACATTATGAAATAATTTAATAACTCCTTAACCTACCGAAGGACAAGCCTTGGGTAGGCCTCTCATTACTAGGATTAAGTGTGAACAATGGTGGAATGGGTGTGAAGACACTAAAAATACAATAGGAGAGGAATGAGAGAAGAATGATAAATATAAACACATTGAATCATAAAATCAAAAAGAGTAGAATAGGGGAGATAGATAGAGAGATGGAAGAAGAATAATAAATTATATAGAAGAGAATAATATTATAATAAAAATAAAATAAAACAAAATAAAATAATGTAAATAAAATAATTTAAAAAGAATAAAAAATTCAATGAAAAATGAATAATTAGATGAAGAATAATAGATGATGGTGGTGGAACACATAAAATAAAAATTCATAGATAAAATAATATTAATAAACAAAAAAATAAAATAATAAAATAAAAGAAAAAAGGGAAAATAGAAAAAAAATGAAATCCATCATCCATGGTCATGACCTCCATTAGGCTCTCCTCCTGTACGGTTTTCAACTCTCCCTCAATAGTAGCCGAGAGTCACTTTTTATAGGAAAGGGTAGTAGAGAATTTTAATACTCTAATGGAAAAGGATAATCTTTAATTTCAATTTCCCAAACAACTAGGATCTTAAGAATTTGAAACAGTCTTAGATCACATGGTTTTAAAAAATGTTGTGTATACCTGAGCTTCGATGTGGCATCTTCCTTACATGTATAATGTGCATATTTCAAGCATGGTATGCATGGCCACATGAAATTCAGTAAAGTTGTAGCCAGTGATGAAATGGTGTGAGAGATCACGAAACCCACTATCCATCATAGTGGATGGAGGGAGCTCGAAACGGTGTTTAGGGTTGTCAGCTGAGGTCCAAAGATGACCCAATGCATTCCAATTTAGTGGGAGTGATCAGGGGATTAGGATTGAGCTTCGATGGTTAGGTCCATGGATGTATAGAACTATTTTACATGGCGGCTAAAGAGAGTAGTGTGGTGGAGGGATAAATATCTAAATGAAGAAGAATTCATGGGTTGTTCGGGCATGATTAAGTTGATATTTAAATGACGTGAACATTAACACTTAAATCATGGTCCCACATCGAACTGGTGGTCGATGGAAGCATTGGATTATAATTAAATTAACGACATCTATTGGCTAGAATCCTGTATCAGGGTGGTCTCCCAAATACAAACATGCACATATACAAGGGTCAAGGTGCACTTCTCGGCTTATGCAAGCCTTCAAGACCACTACGCTCTCACATATCTTCACAGGCCCACACACCCACGTATTCCTTATATGGGATTTCCTCATGGATCACTTGGTCTATAGAACTCTTCACGAGGTGAGATTTGTGGTTTTTTGTCTGCCTAGAAGCGGGGTAGCCTTTTTTCTAATTTTTTATTAAACACAAGAAAAATATAAGAACCTTTTAAACAAAATTTAAAATAATAATACCTTAGGTCTAAATGAAAATTTTAAATCCAAAAATCCTTACCAATGTATTCATCCAAATAGACATTAATTATATATTTTTAAACTAAAAATTTTATATGAAATAATTATATAAATGGGTATTTAGATCAAAAATATATTTAAAACCATTTAAAAGACTTAAAAATATGCATAAAATTTGGATGTATTGTGTATATAGTATTCTATGATTCTTAAGGGAATAGAATTTGTTGTGTCCTAATAAAGAAGATGGTGGTGATTTTTTATGCTTCCTGGATGTTGATACTACATGATAAGAACTATGAAAAACATGATCTTAAGCTAGCATCACTAGTCTTTTTCCTAAAGATATGGTGAAACTACCGTCTGGGTCGGAGGTTTATCATCTATTATTAGCATAATAATCTCTAGTATATCATCTAGGATATGTATCATAACTTGATATAGAGGTGATGATACAATTCATCTAGTATTATGAATTCAAGATAGTCTATTCCCATAAAGTGGATAGGGTGGTAATATATTTTCTCAATAGCAGGTTATGTTATTAGTTCTTAAGTGATTCATTAGAGTAGTTGGACTCATTTCAATTGACTATGGTGGACGAGGATAGTGAGAAATATCAGTAATCATTGGTTGTTAAACCAAAACATCTACACATGTTGTGGAGGATCATCATGGAGCTATAGACTGTGGGACCTTTCATACTCAAATATCCACTCGATGTGATCTTGATGGATTTTCTACTGTTGGTATAAAATCATCCTTTTAAGAGGAAAGATGATGGAACTGGTTAAATTGCATGAGTAGGTTCTATGTGAGTTTCATACACCCCCATGGTAGTACATCCTGGTGAAAAAAAATGTACAATGACCTTCGACAATAGTTTTGGAGGCTAGGGATGATGATGTGGGTAGAATTGTTTTTCTATTGATCCCTAACTTTTAATCATTTAAAGGATGAGTACCATGATGGAGTGGGTTCAGATCAACCACTTTAGGATCCATAGTAGGAGTGGGATTGTATATCTATGAACTTTGTGATGGGGCTTCCACAAATATCTATGGAACATGGTAACATCTAGATGATAATAGAACAAATCAACAAATCATCCCACTTCCTAGATAACCAAGAGTAGAGTTCAATTGATATATTTAAGAGAATTTATATTTAGGATATAGTATAGCTTTATAGTGTTTCCTTGATGATCATTTCAGACCATGATGATCACTTTACACCTTGTTATTGAGAGTATTTTAGGAGTCCGTTGGGACATAGTTTCATTTGAGCCTAATGCTTCACCCATAGACTGATGAACAAACTGAGAGAACCATTTGGGTTGTAAATGAAATGTTATGGTCTTACATATCATAATTTTTTTATAGTTCAGAGGATCACCTACCATTGGTAATGTTTTGGTACAATAACAACTACCATATCACCATTGGTATTACACCATTAGAGTCTTTTTATAGAAGACCTTATATGTCAACATTATGTTAGACTGATCGAGGTGAGTCCACACTTATGGTCCCATTTATGGTGTGATAAATTAATGAGAAATTTCATATTATCCATGAGTGGATAATGACGACCCAAATCCATAAAAACTTATATATAGGCTTATAAGGGAGTCTTTTAGTGTTGGATGATGGAGACCTTGTGTTCTCAAAGGTCTCACATCAATATGGATTATTGGGATTTGTACAGGGTGGTAATTTGTCTTCTATATTCATTATCCCTCTATGGATACTTAATAGGGTTGATGAGGTGGCATACCAATTGGATCTTCAACCATAGTAAGACCATATATATAATGTATTCTACCTATCACAGCTGAGAAGGTATATACGTCACCCATTTATGTTATCGACTGGGGAAAGTTGAACATTAAAGATGGAGCAACCTTTTCAATGTACATAGTAGATATAAATGATTGTAAAGAGAAGATCCTCTATGGCTGAGTGATTGTTTTGGGCATGATCAGTAGTAAAATGAGAATTTTTAGGAGAACACCGATAAGTGGGAGACCCATATATGAGCCCAGAACCCACATATTTTTTAGTAGGATATTTACATTTCAAGATATAAATACCTATGGTGGGGAGAATGTAATTCCCCTATTTTTTTCTTTGTATGAATTTGTAATATATTATGTATTATTTTCAAATCCAACATTAAGACAACCTGTGATTCTAAGGCCTGGAGAGGCTTGATTTTAATATAATAAAAATATTAAATATATCCTACCACATGTGCGGAGTTTTTATAAAATCTTTAAATGACTCTTGAATGGATTCATATATTAGAATTATTATTATTCTATTGAATATAGAATTCAGGTTTTACCCTAGGGGAAACAAAACCAATGTTGGTGTCATGTATTTATCTTGAGCACCACTAGGGAAAAAATTATGAAATGAATTATTAATACAAATTTAATTATTTAATTAAATAATATCCGTATAAAATATTTATATGAGACCTATTATAGAGGATATATAGGTTTTCTACATAACTATATGTATTTTGATGAGATAAAGGAGAAGAGTTTGATGGATGACAGTGATATCAATGATTGTATCGGGACCGATATGTTTGTTTATGCCAACAGAGTTGTGGATCTTACCAATGATAAAAATGAACATTCATTCATCATCAATGATCGATACTAAACTGATGTATGACTTTTTCATATGGATTTATCCCTATTTATTTATCCCATGACGAATGAGAACCAATTATTTAAACAGTTTGATTCACAGGTCGATCGTATTATGAAGATATAAGTCTATCTTCCTTCAGTTTAAGAATTGATTTATTTGTTTATCATTTACTCTTATTTCTTCATTTTAATGAAAATGAATCATGGAAGACCAGAAAACCTACCATGGATCATTTCTATTTTTTTTCTTTCTTCACTGTTTTTTCCTGTGTTCATCATCAGAAATTCCATTGGGAGATTATTCGATAAATAAAAAATATATGATCATTTCATGACTATTTTAAAACACAATAAATTGATACCATTGGTGCAGGTTTACTATAGATTTGTGATAATTATGGTGGAAAGCTGAAGGTGATTAATGATTAGATTATCATTTCATGTCCTAGCGTGGCATGCGACGATGTACTGGTAAAATTGAATATGTTTCATGATTGATTTTGTGGACGGAATCTGACCATCAGTGGTGTATCAAGCTCAGTTGGACCAAGATCAAAAATTATCAGTGTGATTTATAGAATAAATTATGACAGTGGTATCATGGTATGAAAACATATAAAAACCTAGTATTTCTTGAATTTTTTGAATACACATCATGTATTCTGAGGAACACAAGTTGTATAGTCCACCTTCTTTGAGAAAGGGATTTCACATAGAGATAAGTATGACATGTAGTGTGGAATTTGACACATTATATGTCACATGGTGATAATGGATCGACAAAAACCCATGGCTATATTGAAACAAACAGAACCAGACACAAGGGCATGCCTAAGAGTACATGGGCAGGGCCCGGTACTCAGACAAGGCCAGGTGTTCAAACATGGATAGGTAAACAAGATTGACCAAAAGTAAATAAGAAAAACAAATGTACAAAAGTATGGGAATGTGGAACACTAACATATAACCCAAATTTTACATATAGATTATCTCATGATAACGTTTCATGTATTTGGAGAATTACATTCCTTGTGAAACAGGAAGATGTAGGCAGACATGGGGTTGGAAATACATGTCTTGTACTCCAAATACACACCATGAAATTTTTCAAGGGAAGGTTGAGGAAAACATTCTCGTCAGTTTAGCCAATTATAGTGGAGTGTGTTCACATGGCCCATTCAAATAGGGGTATAGTTTCTCATTTCATCATCTAAATAGTAATATTATCCCCTCTATATCTTATCCTATGATAGTGTTTTCATGAATCTCTATCTGATGCCTAGGGTGGGATCCTATGTCATATCATCTTTTCAAGGAGGGGTTAATGGGTAATTATGACTATTTTTTCATGGGACTATTATTCCTTACATATGTGGTTATTTTAGTTGGGGTTTGTGGTGTCCCTCTTGAGCCTAGGTAGATATCCACTATTTTTTATCAAGATCATGTAGATCTAGACAGTAATTATATAATGATACCTGATGAGAAAAACCTATTAGATGAGAACCATTAGTCATAATATGGCTCATTTGGTGGATTATCATTGATAGTTATTACTTTGAAATGTCAAGTAGAATCATACGGCTTGCAGTAAAGATTAGAGCACTTTGAGACTTGGAGTATGTTATGTATATATTTTGGTTCTTATGGTTCTTATTTCTATGTCTCATATCATATTGACATACCATGTGATAATATTATTACTCTATTGATACTTATGTTTTTTTTTATTTTGAGGTTTTCTATTAGGTATTATTATACTAATCCAGGTATGGGCTCAGTCCACACATGTTTCATTTTATGCTGATGACATGAAATTTGATGATGACCTAGGAGGGTGACGATAAATAGGAGCATAGCGATCCGGATTGACCATGGTTATACCTGGTGTTATATGTAGTAGATGACCCATCTTATATTTTAGGTTGGAAACTTTTATTAGTTTTTGTGGGATGGTATTTTCCCTTTATTCATTCTAGTACTTATATCACACACTGATGTAGAAAAAATGTTGTGTGTGCATTATGGTATTTGTTCTACTTTATCATTCTGCATTGTATAGGTATTTGGATATGGGTTCAAATGTACATATACAGAGACTAAGGCCTCCCATATGTGAGATATTCTGACTTAGGGCAAGTCACTAGCTCCTGGCCTAATGGTCTTGGGATTGGGGTGTTACACTCAGATTATCATTGGCAAGGAATTCCCTAGTGGGTTGAATCATTACAAAATAAATGTCATCGATGAGTTTTAAATTCTATGTAATGGTTATTACTGTTTTTCACAAGCTACTTCAGGATAAAGCTATCATTTCACAAAAGCAATCTTGGATATTTGGTGCTATGTATGTGTTACTATAGGTATTAAAACTGAATTTTAAAAATTAGAGGAGCTCAACCGAAAATAGAAATAATTTTTCATTCATCTACACATTGACAAATTAATGAAATAAGTGGATGAAGATCATTTTTTTAATGTAAAAAAAATTGAAAAATTGAGATACACAATCATGATCCTTAAGTTGTGCATATGGTGAAAATCAAAGAATAAATAATTTAGAATTGAAATTATGGAATAACTCAAGATAAAAAAGGGAGTTCATGTGATTAACATGGATGGTGAATCTATTATTAGAAATACCAACAAAATCTTGATATGTAGTGTACTATACACTCAATAGGGGGGATGGAAGCATGACTACTCAATCAACAGGAGGTGTTGATTCATTCTTTCTAATAATTATAAAGTAATGAATCATGTTATGAAACACTAAACCTTTTGTGATCAAGATAAGGACATTCCCCTTTCCCCTATCAATTAATTAAGATTATTAATTCGTTAAATATTTTTTTTTCATATCTCAATATATTTTTGAATGTTTTAGGGATAATGATATTCCCTTTCATTCCATTCATCTCAAATTATTCTTCCCTTTTTACTACATTATACACAAAGGTCACATAGGTTACCTTTAATATTTTTGATTGTGTTTAGTGGGTAAATTTGTGTATGATTGTCGATTTTCAATCACTATGATAGGTAAAATTATATATTTTAGTGATTTTTTAGTCCCTATAATTAGGGATGAAATTGGGGAGGGTTCCCATTTTTTTGACCAATCATAACCTAAACATGATTGTGTTTTATACTACCAAAACCCTACCTAAATTTGATTATACCAGTTTACCTTTTAAACTAACCTTAAATTGATTAAATTTTCCATTTAATAAAAAACCCCTTTAATTTTTATATAAACATATATTACTTTATTAATATAAAGGATTCTAGGGATGATGTTGTCATATAAATAGGATGACGATGGGATGGTCAAAGGGTGATTGGATAATGCAGCGGACATGAGGTGGATGTTCAATTTGAAATTGGGAAAACTTATGATTATTAATAATCATGTATCCATGACAATTATAATGTATGGAATATTCATCATAGGGGACATGCATGCTGAATTAGAATTACGATGCAATACACTATTCATAATAAGGCCCCATGTTCTCACTACTAGTTTGAACAACCACCCCATATAGATGACTCCTCTCCACTCACCGTCCATCCATTCTGAAGACTTATATTATACACACATGTGTATTACATTGATATTATAAATTTTATGATATCCCCAAAAAATCATTCAAATTTAATGTAAATTAAATTATATGACTTCAGAAGAAACATTAACATGTAAAATATATTAAATAAAATATTGAATATAAAATAAATAGGTTTTTGAGTATCCATACCAGATACCAGAACATTAATTTATAAGTAATTTGGTAGGCCTAGTGGAATGTAAACCCTACCCAAACTTGATCAAGGGGCATTCAGACATGATTTAATTATGTATGATATGGTATGGTACCCACTAAATGGTACCGTTTTCCATCCCTATCACTAATTAATATGAAACTTATAGGTGAGGGAAATTTTTGATGTTTGAAAAGATTAGATAGAAAATGAGAGAGAGAAAAAATTAATAATGATTTCATGGGTAAATGAGAAGATATCCAAGGAATAACCACTATTTTTCATACTAAATTTAAAACCAATCCAATTCAATATTTATTTCATAAATCAAACCCAATAAAAAAGAAGAATATAGTCAAAACACTCACCTATCCAAATACAACCTAATTCCTAATATTGATAAATCTATGTAGGTTAAAAATATTATTCCTTTATGGTCCTTCCACATGCCTCTCATCAAGAATATTTATGATAGGACCACATAATAATATTATTAACACTAAGAGGGGATGTAATTAGTGTCGAATGATTTTTAAACCAAATTTTTTTTTTCTGTTGTCCTCATAGACTTGTTAGGATTTTTTTTCACTGATTGTATCATTTTTTTCATATTCATGTATATGAATTTGAGTAAAGGGTGGTACATGATGTTTTACAAAGTTAACTACCCAATAAGGGTAACTAGTCCTTATTGTTTATAAACTTGACCATCACATAGATTCTCCACTATAATGAGGTATCAATTAAAATGGTTCAGCTAAAACCTAATATCAAAACCATGAGTGGTTCCCTACACATTATGTGGGATAAAAACAATCATGTTTCTGTAGATTGGTGATTATCTTGTCTAAATGATCCACATTGATGATCTTTAAGCTAATTTTATAGAGAGACTTCAACTTACTCAACGGCTATGCAATACTAAGAAATTTCTCCAACATATGTGACTTATGTTGATTCTTATGTTGATACCATGATTTATTCCTATTCTATTATTTACACAGTGATATGAAATAAACTCCTCTTCTTCTCCACCTTTATTAAATTTAGTTCACAAAACATTCTTTCTCTTCATAGTAGAAAATCGGAATTATGGGTTTTTATTATATAGAGGGAAGAGCAATTATTCTACCATAAATTTTCTCCTTTACTACCTGCAATAACTCTCTACAATATATGAAATGGTTAATTCTTAAAAACATATTTATTCTTATTCTCCTTCCTATGAAATATAACTACACAGAACTCTTGTCTTTTCCCCTTTTCTTCTTCCCATTATTCTCTTCTGCTTCTTTTTTAGTGCTTATGTTCTTTACCAGTTCACTTATCCCTAGTTTTGACACACAATATGGGTATATGAATTATAATAATTGACTATATTATCCTTATTCTTGACAACAAAATATATATTTTTAATATCAGTGTTGAAATTATCTTATAACATTCTCTTCTACCCTGTTTCTATGATTATCCTCTGTTCGGTACCTTGTCTCTGGTATCTATTTGTTTGATACCTATACATCCATAATTGATTCATTTAACACCTCTTTTGGTGGAACATCCTTTATTTAAAATTTAGACATTTTATTCTTATTCTCCTGATACATTATTCACCTATTGATTTGGTACCTTCTTCTTTTGGTACATCACTTATTCGTCTGGTACATTCTTCACTCGATACTTCTTCATTCATATTGTGGCCAATAATTATACCTAAAATTTTTAACTAAAACTCCATGGAAAACACATAATAATTATCAAAAATTATATGCACTTTACAATGGACCTTCCCCCTTTATATGTCTATCATTTCTTAAAATGATAAGGTAGGGTTGTGAACAATAAATTCTAATTTCCCATTCAAACCATTCATCAAATTAAAATTTCCCACTCAACACTCTTTTATTTATAATGCCATAAATCCAATTAATAAATTGGACCCATAAATATTTGTAGGAACATTCCTAAAATCTTGGTTTTAATGATATTTATTCCTTCTTGAAATTGTTTCTAGAATCACGAGCTTTCCAATATGATTATTGATTCCATGACTTTACAACACAGCATTGTCATAATGTATAACATTAGACAATGTTTATAAAGATACTAAAACCTTCACATAGAACACATCATAGGAACTCATATGTGTTGTAATACTTTATCTAATAATATTAACTATTATCCATTTTATAATAATTACATCCTTCCTCTTCCGATATCTATTTGGATACCCTATCAAATGAATTCACCCAAAAATTACTATTATATAAACATAATAAAAAACTATTATATTATGAAGACTCTACAAAACAACCATCAATTATATTTAAAACAATCTTATGCCCAATCTAATTTTTCCAAAACCTATGTCTAGTGGCTTCTCCTAGATTCTTATTTCCAATGACCTTTCTTGGAAACATATGTTTGATGACATTGTTTGGAAATATCTATCTGATTGTAACAAAAACATTTTTCATCTAGGTTAATCTATATCGAATTCCCCATGTTCTATAAACATCATCGTATGAGAATACAATGATATTGTCATAAATAAATTTAATTAATCATTATTTTTGTTACATTGCTAAAAAGAAAATAATCGCATGATTTTTTTGGCTCAGAAGACTCAGTCTAATGTCACTATGAATAATTTTAGAAAATCATTTTATCTTTTCTTCCATATAATGACCCCAATACACCATACAATATCTTATAATATTTTTCATACTAGACTCGTATATCTCTATCTGGGACACTCCATCCAATGTTTTTACGTAGTGGATTTAACTTCGTTATATTATTCCCAAATATATTTCTACAAACATCAATTAAGATATATGATACATTAAGATCATCTTACTAATCATCCCAGGTAATTCAAAATATTCAAATAACAAGACTTTGGAACTTCTTATCTGATTAAATAAGCTTGAATTCATCATAGTCAGGAGTTTATCATCACCATCTCTATTCAAAATCCAAGCTATATATTTTTTATTAATAATATTTGATAATTCAACCAATCATCCTAGAAACTTATTCATTAGATCATATTAAGAATATTAACATAATTGAATCCCCCCCAATTCATTGTAAACCATTATAATAAAATAGCACACCCAAATTGGGATAAATAATCTCCCCCTTGGTATCTGTTTTCAATACCTTCAAATTGAATATATCAATATGTGAATATTTTTCCCTAACCCCATTTTTTTCAAACATTAATTTTACATTATATCCATCTTATTGAAAATAAATAAAAATACATGGGAAAAAAGTTTCAATTAATTATTTAGAAATTTGTCATCAACCATCCCACTCAATATCAAGTTGATTTATACATAACATAGAAAATAATAATATTTTATTTAGGCAATAAAGTGGATCTTCATCAAAAAACATGATACCAAATGAAATGAGAACATAAAACACTCTCTTTAATGAGCATCCAACTATATTCTAGAAAAAATATTCCAATTATGATACACAATGGTTATAAAATAATCCAACCTACAACTCTAGTACATAATTCAAATATGGATATTGGAATTCAATTAAAAATTTATAATATAAATAGACTTGGTACATTTTTCATCAACCCAATTTTATTAGGTCATTGATTAATCCAATTTACCCCACTTTGTGTTAAAATTTTATTCTTTTCAGACTAATGAGATTAAAAAATACATACCTTTTAAATAAAACTCCATTATTGATATTCCAGTTTAATGAGATTGGTATTGAATAAAATTTATGGAAGCTTATTCAATAAACTCAACTTGTAAATGCCTCATAGAGTCCTTTCTCATGATCATCATGATGATGAATATATTAAATATTTATTATTTAGGATCTCCATATCAATAATACATTAAAAAATATAGTTTACATATGGTTGTGTAGATTTTGAAAATTTCTACAACTTTACTATGGATGATCCTCTATAATATATTACATTGGAATTCAAAATGTAAGATTAAACTAAGATGGTATCTTCTTCAATTTTCAATCATGTGTTGAAAAAAACAACATCAAAATTGTCCAGAATGATCGTATCATTATATTTATCACCATACCAATATAGGAATCATTCTGGAATGGTAACTAATTTAAATAATTTTGTCCAATGTTGATAGACCAATCCCCATAATGGGTTCTCCTCCTGAGATCATGCTCAAGCATCAATTTCCTATATATAAAGAACACTTAAAATTCCTAAAGGTTAATAAAATAAGGTGGATCCTATTTTCTTATCAATGTGAACAATAATGTTAAGATATTTTTCTCAACCATGTTGATTCATTTTCTATGCTATTCATGGTGGCACATATAAACTTCAATTCTGATTAGGGAAGCATGGATATATTCACTTATTTAATTTATTTAAGTGTGAATTTTATTTTGTCATGTTACATTATGGAACATGAATTACCTGCTTAAACTTTTATCTTCCTTAATAACTCTAATTGTGCTGTAAATAGTATAGAGTAATCTCTTGAAGTGCATCCAACCCTGTACCACCTCACACATGGTTCTTATTAAGCATCTGTGAAATAATTTTTTTAAAACCACTCATTATACTAGAATTAATCATGTGAAATTTCATCTTCTAATTTATAATTGGATTCATCTTTGGACTTTTCTATCTTCTATCCTTCTCCAAACCTCTTAGATAAATTAATAATATATCATTATGTTCATTAAAACCCTTCTTAGAGTCTTCATATGGATTATTTTGAGTGAATTTTTTATTATATGTTCTTGTATATGTTGTGATACTTTTAAAATTATTTTACTTTATTAAGATATAATTGTAATTTTGTTCATTTTCTAATGTTCACTCGCTAATATTTCTTTATATCATCTTGGTGGAATTCATGTTTACAAAATTCTTTTTCTTACATCCCAAGGTATTTTTATTCACCAAATTCGATGGTCTTCTTTTCTGATATTATTTTGGTACGTTTTCAGATGTGCATGTACCAATTTTATGACCACCATTATTGCTTAAATTATAAATTTTTCCACCCATTCCTAATATATTTAAATTATGAATAATTTTTTAATCTATGTATGTTTCTTCTTTATTTATTAATTTCCCCAATTTAGATGGTAATAAATTATGCTTTTGAATTTAAATTTGTGTCGCAAAAATTCTATTCATAATGTTGAAAAATATTGAAACAATAACATTGACCGACATACCATGATCTTATTATGTATATTTCATGTTTTTTTTGGGTTTTCATCACCACTTGTTTCGATTTTCATGGGGATCTATCTTCCACGATCCTTCTATTAACCACTGTGGATATAGTAGAAGGATTACTATATTATTTCTTCATTCATACTTGTATATTATTTTATTTTCATCCAATACTATTCATGGTAACTCATTTAGATAAATTATTACAAAATTGTATGTACAATACCTCTTCCATTATAGCTTCCTACGAAATATCATCAAATTATGTCATTATCTTATAGTCGCATAAAGAGGTATTTTTATAAATGAGTTCACTTTTGAAAAGTGTAAATCATTATTTACTTCATCATATAGTCTTTTTGAAGGAATTCACTAATATCTTTCTAGATATTTTATTTTGATCTCAAGATCAATAATTATAATGTTGATAATGTATATTTCATTTTTAGTAGTCTTTAATATGTATTCACCACCCATATTAATTATTTCAACATCATATTCATACATTTTGGTCTTATCGTACAGAAATATATCAAAATCTATAAATATCATTGATTTCACCTTTGACTGATTATTCTTGACGTCAAGATTATTTTTCAGTTTTTACTCAAGTGCATTGATCCTTTATTCAAGAGTTTTCTTGACTCTATCTTTATCTTCAATTTTTTTGATACATTTTTTTTTAAATTTTTAGGAACTTATTTCAAGATCTACGTTTAACATCTCAGGGGATTCAAAATATTAGGGATGTTTTATGCATTCTAGAAAATTTTATCATTAATATTTCTCCATGATATTTGTTTCAGCTCCATGATGGGTGATTTCTCCTTACATGGTTTCAAAGACTCCACAAAAAAGAGTGAAAATTATTAGGGGCATGTAACACAAAATATCATTTAATTTTTTAACTAGTAATTATTTATAAATTTTTTATATATTATCATTATCTTAAATTCATGGTTTTATATCTTGAGTATAATTTGTACAATAATTTTTATATAACTCATCATCACATATCCTTGATATTCTTGATATAGGAATGTCATCCTTATCCTTGGTGGTAATTTAAACTAGATATTCTTCATTTTCCCAGATATATTTATATTTTTTGTAATCATGGAATTTAGAAACTAAACTTTCTTATTCTTCATATCTCAAGAGAGTCATATTATTCAATTTTTTCTCTATTTATTTCTCATGTTCATCATGGTCTAGGTAGAAATAAAATTTTTATATGATGCACAAAATTATATACTATAACTATAATTCATTATTAAATATGAAATAAAGTCAAATATGTATTACAGAATAACATGAATTTGAATAACATAATAGAGTTGAACCTTTGATATGATACCAACTGTTAAGAACATTCAAGAAGTTCTATACACTCAGGGGGGATTAGTTGATGGGGGATTTAAAAAAATCAATAATATATTACCATTTACCTATTAGACCAATTAAGATCTCGTTTATCTTGTTCTGTATCCATTTTCATATCAATGAAGATGAAATATAGTAATATATATCTCATGATATTTTTACAATGTTTACTACCTAATAAGAGAATCTATCCCTACTTTGTAAGGTGGTGAGTAATAAATAGACTATCGACTATAATTAAGTATCTATTATAGTGTTTTGACTTAGAAAAAATCATTAACCCATGTGTGGTTCCCTAGAGTTGGGGTGTGGAGAATAAATATTCTGTTTCTATATACCTATGATTTCCCAGTTCAACTATAAAACATTGTTGGATATTTATATAACCTAGGTAGATAGTCATTAACATTATTAATTAATTTGGAACACCAAGAATGTCCTCTACCATATAAAATTTTTGTTGAATATCACAATGGTATCTGTAAATATTCCTCATATATTTCTTGCACAATAGAATGAAATTAGTTATTCTTCTTCTTCACTTTTTGGAAATGTATTCAACAAAACAATCTTGATATTCTCAGTATTAAATTGGTATGTAACTTTTCTTCAATATATGTAAAGAATAATCTAATATTCTTATTCTTAAGTAATTTTAGCAATTACTCTTTAATTTTATGAATTATGGAATTCACATCATCATTATTATTATTATCATTCTCCATGTGTAATAGAACTGCACAACACTATTATATTATTCTATTTTCTTCTCCCCTTCCCCTACTATTATTCTTCTTCAGTGCATATTTTTTTCACTAATTCTCTTCTAACTGGATTTGAATCACATCATGTGTATATGAATACTAACCAATCATTCACGTTTCCTTCTTCTTACTAATAAAATATAATATTTTCAATACAAGTATTGGACTTCCCTTAAAAATTATTCTTCCACCATGTTTGTCTAATTATCCTCCTTTTGGTACCCTTTTTCTGATACCACTTTTTTTTTGCCTCAAAATCCATAACTTCTTTATCTGATATATATTAATCTGAAACTATTTTTATATGATATATGTTGATTCAATACCTTCTTACCTTTTTTTATCTCATGCCTTCATTGTATGACAACTCAATTATTTACCTAGTAACATCTTCATCCAAAACAAATCCATATAGATATTTGTTTCTGATAGATTAACAATAAAAAACTCACATATGTATCATATTCATCACATCACCTTTTTCCAAAAAATGATCAACATCACTGAATACCTTATCCCCATTTATATAAAAACCATCTCTTCAAAAAATAAGGGAGGTGGGAAAGATGAAAATTCTATTTTCCCACATGAACCATTCTTAAAATTATAATTTCTCATTAGAATATTTCATCATTTGAATAATTTAAAACATTTGAATATATTCGAGTAAAATTAAATATATTATAATTACTCAAGTATTAGAATCAATGATATTTAATGATTCAAAAAATGTGTTCTAGAATCAAAATATTTCCTTCCTGATTATTAAGTAATTTAATGTTAATATCAACATCATCAAAATGTATGAAATTTTAAAAAAAAATTAAAAGATGATGAATCTTTAATTTGGAACATTGTCACAAGAACTATGATTTATAGTGTATTTAAATTAATCATTATAATTTTATGTCTGGTAATATTCAATTACTTTTTATATCTTGAGATATTTGAGTTGTGTTGTCTAATAGATCATTCCAAATAAATTTCTCAAAAACCAATATTTGATGACCTCTCTTGAGAACCTCTATCGAATGACCTTTTCTAGAAACCTTTGTCTGATTATTTTTCATGGAAACCTCTATCTGATTACATCAAAATAAAATCTATTCATGATTAATTCATTCATAAAATTATGTTTAATGGCCACACTTAGAATAATCTCTCTGATGACTTCACTTAGTAACCTATGTCTGATACCTTCCAGAACATTCTTTACTCGGTGGACTTCTTCTAGAATTTCCATCTTCCATGAATTCATTAATTTGAATAAAATAATCTAGAATCATGAATACATTAATGTAATCATGATGTATGAAATTTTTATTGAATGAAATGTATCACTTGATTTCTGTTTGTATGGAAGACTCAATCTAGTTTCCCTCTGAACACATTCATATAAAAATTGTATCTTCTATTTCATAAGATCACCTTAGTATTAAAGACATAGATAATTTAACTTTTATCCACATGATATATCTACATTGAGAACATTTTTTCTATAAATATCATGTTGTGGATTTAAAATAATTTTTTTATTAAGAATGATTCTTCTCCAAACATCAAAGAAAATGTTTGAGATAATATGTCCAACTCAACAATTAGTATATAAAATTCAGAATCATCAAATAAAAATACTTGGAATTTATTATCTTCTTAAGAATTATTGTATTCTCTATAGTTAATAATTTATTATCACAATATCTCTTAAACATTAAATAGGTATATTCATTATTAACAAGTTTGGATACTTCAACCTAACTTCCATGAAATTTCTTCTTTACAACCACTTTGACATTTTCAAATCACATTAATTCATTAAAACCCAATGAAAACAAATACAGAACACAAATTGTGGGATAAATAATGTAAATGAAAAATATACTTCCCCTCTATTATGTTTATATAAAATATTGAGAAACATTAGTATCATGTATAACATTGTAGAACTTCCCATTTTCAACGAATACTACGTGACATATCATAAACCTACAAGAAAAAAATACAATATAAATAATATATTTTTAAACTCTTTTTCTCCCATTGATAAACATACTAAAGTCATCAAAAACTTTAACTATGATTTATGTATTGTCATTTTAGTATTTCATCCCAAAATAATACATTCCAATAATAGGTGAGTATCTTCTCTCTCTTTGATAATAATACATAAAATAAATTAGTTTATTTCTATAAATTTCTCCAAGTCATTTTGTATTTCAATAATTATTAAAACTCATTGAATCAACCTTAATCCCTTGAAAGTACATCCTTCAAAAATAAAAAATTTCAATTTCAAATTTCATTAAACATAGAATAATATTACATGCACATGTCAAAAGATAATTTTCTATAAAACATTATAAATTCTATTTTTTTACGACCTATATAAGACATCATGTTCATTACAATATATTCATAGTGAATCTAAATCCTCATTTTAAGTGATAATGTAAATTCTTGTAAGAGTGTGATGTATATAGTGTAAGAGTTAGTTCATTTATTTTGCAAGATCCATTCTTTAATTTTTGTAAAAGTAAATTCTTTCATTTGATAATAGTTAAACATTCAGAACCTAAGAGTTATTTATTCACTTCCTCTTTAATTACATAGTTAATTTCCAAATATTATTTAAAATTTAATAGAAAATAATAATTTCTTAAGATTCAATCACTACATTAATTTTCATATAAAACATACGGTTCATAATAGAAAATGTTAGAGTGTTTCAATAATTATTGAAATCATGGATTTACAACACTATTAATCTAAAAATATTAATAAATGATAATTCACATTTTAAATCATAATATTAATGAACTTAAATCATAAATGTAACTGATAATTTTAATAAGAGTAAATTATGTCTTCATTGTATATTCAACACTTAGCTAGTTTTCCAAAAAATAAAATTTAAGTGTAATAACCCAAAATGGAAACATAATTAATCCATCACAGAAAAGTTTATTATTCTCTACATAAGAGACTATACTATTGGAAAAATATATATAGACATAACATCGAAAAACATCCTAGAACAAAACATCAAAATTCTATAAATTTTTAAAAATATGGTTTTCCCAATTGATCATCTGATATGCAATATAATTATTCATTCAATGTGAATGTATATATTTTATGAATTAATAAAATATTCAATAGATAAAATGCCTAAGATATTAAATCTCCACGTTATAATTCCTATGATTAAATACATATCTAATATTTGAGATCTTCAATACATACGATATTTTCTAGAATCTTCTTCATATATAACATTTCTGAAATACGTAATTTCCAAAACCATAAATTCATAATATATTCTCTAGAATATTCCATATAAATAACATTTATGACTTAGGATATTTTTTCAAATCATTAATATGTATGATATTTTCTTACCTCATATGGGATGCATAACATATTATTCATTTAAAATTCTCAAAATAATTTTTTTTATCTTCTAGTGTATGTTTTTCATCAATGCATAACATTCCAAACATAGAAACAAATTTGAACATCACAATATTTAAGAAATATGAATTTTTCTCCACTTTCATACATATGTTTTAATCTTATAAATAAGATATTTTTCTATTTCATCACACTATACTTAACAAGTTTTTCATAGAAAAATATTCAAAATAAAATTATATTCTAGATTTATTTTTGAACGGAATGAACTAATATAATCAATTTTTCACAATCATAAAATGTGATAAATTTTAAAATAATGATGGAATAAAAAAAATATATAATAAAATATATAATAAAATAAATATAATAGTGAATAATATTTTTAAAAAATGGAGGGCGAATTTGTTATCAAAACAAAAATGTGTTATGGTGATGTGATTTTCAATAGTCTCGCCATTTTTTGTAAATTAAAATACCTAAAAATATAACCAAAAATAATATAGATATTCTTTAAGGATCAAAATGTTTAGTAAAATGAAGTACATATCAAATAAAAATAAATAACAGAATTTAATTAATATATTCTCCCCTGAAAAATAGAACATTAAACAGAAGGTTTTTGCATAAAAATTATACCCCTTTATTTATAATATAAATATATTATTCCAAATAGTAATCATGAAATAAGACAACAAGGACTTTATTTCAATTAATCTACATTAATATACCAAGTATGATTGAAAATATTTATCATTCTATAATAGTAAACACATGCATTGAGTCATAATTAATATTTTACACCCCATAATATAATAACAATAATTATTAGATAGAAATTATTTAATAAGAAACAATTATTACTAAACCCATGAAATAAATATATCAATCATAAGTGTTATTGTATATAAAATGACGATTAGGCATCATTAATATTTAATAAACAAAATACACCCCATGATTAAGTATATCTATTTTCATAATAAACAACATGAATTAAAATATTAAAATATTCATGAACAAATTAAATATAAATATTTAATAAATTAACTCCCCCTAATATCCTGAAAAATATACTAACAGTATGAAAATAATAAAATGAAAATGTATTGAATGACCCTCCTTAAAATAGGCTTATTCCTCTTTAAAAACATATAACAAAGTATCATTTCATGAAAATATATGCTAGTGAATATTTATCAAGTGTCCTCCTCTTGTATAAAACATTTAATTACAATCTGCTAATAAAAGACAAAAACATTCAAAGAATTATGTAAAGTAATTGTAATGAATTTAAATGAGTAAGTATAAATTTGACACATGATGATAGTATAAAAAATTTCAGTACATTCTACACAGCCCCCCCAATAAATATTTATATACACATAATAATATATTCATGGAATTATATAAATCTTGTCAATGAAATGTCATAATGTAGCATAGTACATTTAAAAATAATTCATTATAACACTTTCAAGTAATTGAAATTATAGATAATTGAACACCTGATTACTAGAAAAATAAAATTTTATAAATCATCTCAAAACATTATATTCCAACACACCAATTAACATAAATATAATGATTATGCAAGCTATCCATAAGTAAATAATGTAATTCACATTAAAATATCAACATATAAAATAAAATTGGAACTGGTGAAGTAGGTAAACAATTAAAGGCATAATAAAATATAAATTATAAAATGGAAGAAGATAAAACATTTATGAAACATTGTCCCCACTATTGAATAATTATCACATGTCAATAAAATATATAACTATAATCTAAAATAAATACTTCCTATACATATGTTAGAAAAATTCTAATGCACTAAATCACACAATACTATAATAATCCCACTTTTAAGATTATTTCCACGATGTCTATCAAACATTATAGGAAATATATGTTCTATTATTATTCATTCATATGTTACCATCCAAAATAAAATATTTAGAATTATAGATCATAGGGATAATTTCATATAAAATACCAAACATTCTTTAATACCATGTGAGGTTTGAAGAAGGTTGATTTGTTGTATCCTATTATATTCATTACTACTCAAGAGGTGATTAGTATAAACATACTGCATGAGTTGGGGGAGATGATGATTTTTCCTTATATCAACATACATGGATTTATTATTATATACCGACTCATGTTTTTGGATGATATGTTTATTTTAATCAGTGGTTGTAGTAAGTTTATTAAGGGATTAAATAGGTTGATGGACAACTATTGTTACTCAAGAATGAAAAAGACAAATTGTAATAAGAGATGTGTTTTTATTTCCAAATGATGGAGATAATTAAAGAGCACTAAAATCCAAAATAAACTATAAATACAAAGGGAAAACCATCTGAAAGAGTATCTTGGGGCACCAATCCCTGATGGAAGTTTCAATACGGTTTTTCTTCAAGAACATAGTCAGCCGGTCATTGATCTCATCTTTATCTAGAAGAACAAGTTTCTTTCATTTTGATGGAGAATTACATAGGTAAACTCCATCCTTAATTCCATTCCGATGCACATACATTTAGTGATCATGGCACCCAAAGGAATTATCAATAACGTTAAAGAACTTTCATTGTCCTTCATATGGGATTCCAATCAGGACGGGAAGTTCCATTGGAACTCATGGGGTTAATTTTTGATGTCAATCCAATAATGGGTTTGGGTGAACTTACAGAACATCTTGGATACCATGAAAATCATATAGGTGTGACTTTCATTGGAAATTATTGAAGGTAAAACCATCAATGATAAATTCATAAATTATAGGATGGGCTATGATCGAAGGGGATATGCAGATCTACCCAAGATATCTTATGTACTTGTGATATGTATGACTAGTCATCAAGAAATTATGAAGGAAATGGTGTGTTGGGCAGCTGGAAGTGGTTACATCATGTATTGGAAGGAAAAGTGTACTATTGATGTGGTTTTTTCTGGTCTTCCTAGTTAATGATATTACTTTCCGGGAGGCGTGCTTATTTTCTATTGTCACGATCCAACCCGGGTCAACCACCCGAGCCGGTCCGCGACATGACCCGAGAGGCGTTCCCGATCCTCCTGGGCTGGTGACAAGCGCCAGGGAATCAACAGTGAGCAAGTGGGAATGATTTCGCCCAATAAAAATAAATAATTAAAACAGTAGAAAAAATAAACAGAGAAGCGCAAAATAAATAAACAATGTAAAGTAACTAACAAGAAAAAAAGAAAATAAAACTAACCGAAAGAGACAACCACTATCACCATGTGACCTCGAGGTTCACTCTCCAACTCACGACCAAACATTGCCCACGGTGAACGCACCCAAGCTGTAGCCTGCACAACACTAAAAACAGAAAGGAACTATAGGCGTGAGTATTAAAACTCAGTAGGCTAGCCCGAAATCTATTCCCAATGCACTACCTTTAAATAAAGAAATTTACTAATTCCAGGTTTGAACTAAATATAAAAAATATTGGTTTTCACTCACACTATCATTTCTAAAACATGTATCAGTCCATTGCCCTTTTTAGTTTGAAACCAAGTTTAATGTTCAAAAGGAACAGGTGCATTTTATTTTTAAAACTTTTTTTTTGAACAATTTAGAAATACAGAATTCAGTTATTAACCAAAAGGAAAACCAAACATAGCACACAACACACCCCAAGGGAAATGGGATAAGTGGCGCACATAGGCCAGCAACCGAACTAGACCTCTCGATCGTCCGCCACACACAAATACACACTGAAGGAAACATGGGTCAAACCTAGGAGATCATGAACAATCCAGAACGTACTATACATCTGACTCATCCTGAAGGCATGCCCTAACTCGATGAAGTCATAACGCCCTAATGCCCAGCATAGCCCTGTATGGCCAAACCGAGGGGCCCAATCCCCATAGCATCAATAACACAGTATTCCCCTGCTATGGGGCCACTAGACAGTGCGTAATCTAAACTAGTGCAGCAATCGTTCTCAGAAGATTCACTCACTATGCCAGGTTCCCATGTCAACAAAAGCAATAAAAGAGGGGTGCGTCCACAATGTAAATCAAGCAGTCACAATGCACTAACATCACATATAGCTCATGCAATCAACGCACATAAAAGATCACCCCTGAATGGATTTTTCAAAATAATTTATTCTATTAAAGTGCCCAACGGGCCTTCACAAATTTTAAAACAAAACCTCATTTCTCGAGAAAACCCAAAATACTTGTTCAGAAGAAATCAATTATCTTTAAAACTAGAAGTACGTTTGAAATTCTGTGAATTATGTTTAAAGGAATAACACGCATTCTTTCAAAATCGGGTGTCCGCCCGTCAAGAAAATATTCCAAGTGTTCGTTATAAAATAAACGGCTCTTTTCACACTAAATAATCATTTAAAATTTTATTATCTAATATTATTTATCATTCATTAAAATTAATAAAAAATAAAGCAATTAATAAATTCTAAATCTAATGTTAAGTGCAGTGGGGGACCTACCTCAACACCAAGGCGCGATGACGACACAAGCTCAGAAACCAGGCGCGACGACGATGCTCAATCGGAAACAGGCGCGACGACGGCGCTCACTCGGAAGCAGGCGCAACGATGGCGCTCACTCGGAAGCAGGCGCAACGATGGCGCTCACTCATAAGCAGGCGAGATGACAATGCTCACTCGGAAACAGGCGCGACGACGACGCAGCCTCAGAAACAAAGCGTGGTGATGGCGATCACTCGGAAACTCCCCGCGCGGGTCCTAGAACGTCAAGCCGACCCAAATAACATTTAATTAATAAAAATTCTAATTAAACCATGGAAATATATATATATATATATATATATCAAATAAAATATCAAATGAAGCATCAAATAAAAGGGTATACCCATCGGGGGGGTTGCGATAAGAAAAGGACTGCCGGAGGGCGTCGCACTGGAAAAGCGGAAGGCGCGCAGCTGGACGCGGTCCGACCAGGGGCTGCGGCAAGGGACGCCTGACATCAGCAATGTGAGGCGGCCGATGGGCAGGGTACGAGTGAGCTGAGAAGCGGTCTCGCGGCTAGATCCAGGGCAGAAGGACAGGGAAGGGGGTTGCGGGTCACTGTAAAAGAGCGGACCATGGGCTGGCAGGGAGGCACTGCTGGAGAAAGCGAGGCCGAGATCGGCTGGGGGCTGGTCGGCGGTGGCAGGCCGGGACTAGAGGGTGTCCGTGCAGGCCGAGGCAGCGCCGTTGGGGCTGGTGCGGGTTGTAGCGATGGGATGAGGGAGGCCAAGAGGGCTGGCTATTGTGTGTAGGAGTTAGGAAAGAGGGAGGGGCATCAGCTTTGTGTGGCGCATGCAGGAAGCGCCGAACAAGGCTGCTGGGGGAGTCGGCCGCGTTGGGGAGCTGTCCTGAAGAAAAGATGAGGTGTCTGGAAGGCCATATGGGGTCACTGCAGGCTGATGTGCAAAGAAGAGAGGCTGAGCGCAAGGGAGGCGCTGGATCTGGATGCTGGGGGTTGATGCATGGGAAGGCAAGGCTGGTCATCGGGCAGCAAGAGCCAGGCGAGGCAGAGGCAGGTTGAGGGATGCAGGTGGCACAGGTGAAGCAATTGTGCGGAGGTACTGCAGGCGCGCTACAGGCGGGGTGAAAGCCGGGAGGAGGTGCAGGCCGGCACGACTTCGTACAAGGAGGAGGCGAGGGCCTCGTGTGGCTGGCGTTGGAGGAGCCGGACAGGGTGAGCGGCTCCTTGGAGTCGGAGGCGGTGGTGGGGAGCTGCTGTAGGTCCGGTGTGCGTCGGGGAGAAGCAAGGGAGAGGGAAGACCCAGGGGAAGACCTGGGTGTGGCCTGCGCAGAAACAGGGGGAGCAGGCAACTGGGGCGTGATCTCACCACGGAGAGCGCCGAAGTGAGGTGCTGCAACAGGAGGGTCGCATGGCTGGCGGATAGGGATGTCTGTAGCTGGAGGCGCCGGACCAGGCTGCTGGGAGCTGCTGCTACACGACTGCAGCGACGTACAAAATAGAAAGAAGAAAAAAAGGAGATAAGGGAGCAGGTGGGGCGCAGCGTGTCCGGGTCGCACGGGAGAAGAGAGAAAGAAGGAAAAAAAAGAAAGGGGGGAAGGGGACACCCGCGTGGAAGAAAAACAAAGAAGAGGAAAAAAAAGTAAAAGATAATGAAGAATAAGATAAAATAAAAAAAGTAAATAAATGAAATAATAATAATAATAATAATTTGACTAATAATAATAATAAGAACAATAATAATGTGAATTCTAATCCAATAAAAATAATAACAACAATATTAATTATAAAAATAATTATTATTATTATAATTGACCAACTAAGCAGTCTCCAAGACCGAGCGCACGAACGGCGCTAGCGGTGCGGAGACCGTGCACCTACCCAGACCAAAAGCGCGATGACTGCTAGCAGTGCGGGGACTGCGCACTGGTCTGAGACCCACCGAAAACCACCATAGCTTCAAAAAATTAAATTAAATCCAGACCTAAACCCAACTATATCCAAAGTCGTGGGACCGAGAAAAGAATAATAAAAAAACATGGGTGTCCATGGGCGGGGTGTGACAATTCTCCCCACCACAGACACTTTCTGCCCCCAGAAAGTCACCAAGCCAACCGTTGACACAACATGCGTTCATTCCCAGACAAAAACACAGAGAACCGAGAGATTCGGGGTGACCATTCCCAACAAACGTCACACCCGACCAATTTAGGGGGGAAAAAGAAACCACTACCCGAGATTGAGTGGAGAACATGAGAGGGTTCTCCCCACCACAAGAATTCACCAATACAAAAACCCTTGAAACACGAACAAACCACCCCGGAGGGGGGGGGGGGAAATACGGGAACTACCAAACCAAACTCATTCATTTTCCCAAAATGTACCAAACAACACACCAGAGACTTGACGAAAAGTTTGTCACAGGACAATCCAGCAACTTGAGGATGAGAAATTAACTCAACACCTCCCATCAACTTTACAAAACGAACATTACCCTATTGAACACAGCTAGGACCAACTCAAAGATAGAACAGGTTCGTTTATTCATGGGCCCACACCATTCAAAGAGACCAAACAACTTAAAAACCACACTGAGAGCAGATAAGGCTGCTTGGATTGTGGGAGAATGCGCTCCTCATGCCACCACAACAAGGATAAGATTACGACAGTGTTGAGAACACAAGAAGGAAACTTTGGATATTTCCCCATTCCGAAGCCGAAGAAATTATCTGGACCGAGGTTCCACACACCCTCAGCAATTCCTGATTGTGCGCGAGCTTCACCCTGAGACCTGTGGTTGGGGCCCTGATGGATGTCGCATCTCCTGCCTCGCAGTCAGGCATTTTCATCTCCTGGTTTCTAACTCCTTTTGTTCGATGATTTCAACAACCACGATGGTCGTACATTTTCAATGGTATGCAACAGGATGACTTAGAATGTCCGGGCAGGCCATACTGGTGGCGCACAAGAGAGCGGTCCGATGAACTAGGAGCCGGTACCGACGTGGATAGTTTCTTGGGGACAGGTTCCACCGGCCCGCACTCCTTTCCAGATGAGGAACCTTCGCGGAAGTTGACTACCATTAATCACACCCAAAACTCTAATGACGATGAGACATTTCATCTTTACTAACCCAGAACTGAACCCTAAAACAACTCTAGGGCGGTATGAACCTTAACTATCCTGGGAGTTCCCAACAACCTGAAGACACACTATCTTTCATAAATATACAACTACCTCTAATAGACTTAAACTACCTCGATAAGGAAGAAACACAGAAAAGGAACTGAGAACTGAGAATTACTTATTGACAACTTTGGGAGGCTTTCTGGGCGGCATACTCATGACAAAACGAAAAACACCATCGAAGCCGGCATCAAGCCAAAACTCAATCAAAGAAACAGCACGAGCTAAGGGAAATAGGCCCATAATCCAAACGTATACAAGACAAGGAGAAATCACTTTTCCAAAACCATTATCTCTTTAAAATTTTCAAAACTCACCTATGGCACTTTATGAACCATCACACGTGTGTTCATTCAATCCCACTAACACCATCTATGAACAAGTGCGCCCACGCACTTTCCATACATACCCACGCACGTGTGACCCTACATAAGGACTTACAAGGTTCAAAAACTTCTTCTCCTTACCAAATATAAACACATACCACATTTCTCCAAACCGATACACCTTCTCTTTAAAAACCCACTTTAGTAATTTCAAAAACAATTTGGAAGAAACACCTTTTTTTTCATTTCAAAATCACTTTCATTTTCAACACACACACACATCAACCGAGTTAAAAACGAAACACAACCAACAAAAAAACACCGGAACGAGGAACTAGTGCGTTTACCTAACTCAGCGACATGGTGGTGAGCCATATCCCAAGTAAGGTATATCAATAAAAGGACCTTGAACTGGACATTTGGGCTCCACATGGGTCACCACACCATGTGAGGCCACAATATGAACCAGTTAACCTTCATTATCTTTCCTCAAACCATAACAATCAAATGAAAAAGACTCAAAACATGGACTAACCCTGGTAACTCAGGTCTCTTCACGAGTGGTGGTGATCAGGAACCAACCCGTAACCTACATCCTTAGCCCCAACAGTCCTAATATCCTTCTATCGGACATACCAAATAACAAAGGGCACTCTGAAAAGCGAGGTCCGCTGAAAGCCAACCTCCTCTGATACCATTTTGTCACGAACCAACCCGTGTCAACCACCCGAGCCGGTCTGCGACATGACCCGAGAGGTGTTCCCGATCCTCCTGGGCTGGCGACAAGCGCCAGGGCATCAACAATATGAGGCGGCCGATGGGCAGGGTGCGAGTGAGCTGAGAAGTGGTCTCGCGGCTAGATCCAGGGCAGAAGGACAAGGAAGGGGGTTGCGGGTCACTGTAAAAGAGCATAGCATGGGCTGGTCGGGAGGCACTGAAGGAGAAAGCGAGGCCGAGATCGGCTGGGGGCCAGTCTGCGGTGGCAGGCCGGGACTAGAGGGTGTCCTTGCAGGCCGAGGCACCGCCGTTGGGGCTGGTGCAGGTTGTAGCGATGGGATGAGGGAGGCCAAGCGGGCTGGTTGCTGTGTGTAGGAGTCATCAAAGAGGGAGGGGCATCAGCTATGTGTGGCGCATGCAGGAAGCGCCAAACAAGGCTGCTGGGGGAGTTGGCCGCGTTGGGGAGCTATGCTGAAGAAAAGATGAGGTGTCTGGAAGGCCATATGGGGTCGCTACAGGCTACTGTGCAAAGAAGAGAGGCTGAGCACAAGGGAGGCGCTGGATCTGGCTGCTGGGCGCTGCTGCATGGGAAGGCAAGGATGGTCATCGGGCAGCAAGAGCCAGGAGAGGCAGAGGCAGGTTGAGGGATGCAGGTGGCGCAGGTGAAGTGACTGTACGGAGGTACTGCAGGCGCGCTACAGGTGGGGTGAAAGCCGGGAGGAGGTGCAGGCCGGCATGACTTCGTACAAGGAGGAGGCGAGGGCTTCGTGTGGATGGCGCTGGTGGAGCCGGACAGGGTGAGCGGCTCCTTGGAGTCGGAGGCGGTGCTGGGGAGCTGCTACAGGTCCGGCGTGCATCGGGGAGAAGCAAGGGAGAGGGAAGACCCGGGGGAAGACCTAGGTGTGGCCTGCATAGAAACAGGGGGAGCAGGCAGCTGGGGCGTGATCTCACCAGGGAGAGCGCCAAAGTGAGGTGATGTAATAGGAGGGTGGCATGGCTGACGGATAGGGATGTCTGCAGTAGGAGGCGCCGGACCAGGCTGCTGAGAGCTGCTGCTACACGACTGCAGTGACGTGCAAAAGAGAAGGAAGAAAAAAAGGAGAGAAGGGAGCAGGTGGGGCGCAACGTGTCTGGGTCGCATGGGAGAAGAGAGAAAGAAGGAAAAAAAGAAATTGGGAAGGGGACACCCACGTGGAAGAACAACAAAGAAGAGGAAAAAAAGTTAAAGATAATGAAGAATAAGATAAAATAAAAAAAGTAAATAAATGAAATAATAATAATAATAATAATCTCACTAATAATAATAATAATAACAATAATAATGATAATTCTAATCCAATAATAATAATAACAACAATATTATTAATAAAAATAATTATTATTATTATATTCGACCAACTAAGCAGTCTCCAGGACCGAGCGCATGATCGGCGCTAGCGGTGCGGAGACCGTGCACCTACCCAGACCAAAAGCGCGATGACTGCTAGCAGTGCGGTGACTGTACACTGGTCTGAGACCCACCGAAAACCACCAGAGCTTCAAAAAATTAAATTAAATCCAGACCTAAACCCAACTCTATCCAAAGTCGCAGGACCAAGAAAAGAATAATAAAAAAACATGGGTGCCCATGGGCGGGGTGTGACACCTATCTTAATTGGTGTCACTATATATTTATAGAAACATGATTTCCAAGTGAATATAAAACATGTTGATCTTCCAGACTGGGGTGTTTTTTCTAAGACTATCTTGGGTCTTTTTTGTGTAAAGGCCTATCATCCTCATATTTGGGAGGTCTGAGGGGTGGATGAATGGGTGAGAAAGATTTAGGGTTGGGATATACCATTTAAGAATAACATATTGAACTATAGGATTGGGAGATTTAGTGAATAGGATGCATTTCACACGAGAGCCACCGCCTACGAGAAATCTAGGACGAAACCCTAGCGCGTGCTGGGAACCATGAATCGAGATCCATTGCAGACGTTGTTGTCGGTCATCCTCCTCCTAAGGAAATTTGGACCTCTAAATCCAAATTTCCAAAATCATATAGGAATCGATGTTTAACAGCAATTTCATTCTCACTGGAAGAGGTAAATCTCCTTTCTGCGGACCTTCGATTTGCATTAGTTGGTAAATTCTCAAAACATCATCCCTCATTTGTTTATCTTCACAAAACATTGGAAAGAATTGGATTTAGAAACTTTAAAATCGGGCTTTTGAATTTATTACATGATCCATTTCGGTTTTCCCTAGAAAATGACTACTATAGATTTTGGAACTGAGGATTGTGGTATTTTGGGGGTTCCATGATGAATGTATTCAAATGGTCGCCTGATTTTGATTTTGATGCTGAACCCCCCAGTGTCCCAGTTTGTCTTGGATTACTGGGTCTTCCTTTGCACCTATTCAAACAGAATGATTTATTCTCTATTGCTCATTTATTTGGTCAGCCTCTCAAAATTTATAATGCTACACTAAACTTGACACACCCCTCGGTTGTGAAGATATACAAAGAAATTGATATTTCTCCTGAAATTCCCTCGAGATTTTGGATACAAAATGGGGTGTGTGGATTTATATAGAATGTTGTGTTTGATAATGCTCCGTATTTTTGTAAGAAATGCTTCAAAATTGGTAATTATACTAAAATATGTGGGACTGAAATACATCCACCTCACCCACAGCCACAATTAAAATCAATGTGGGTTGAAAATACTTCTCCATAAGTGTTAACTTCTGACCAGATATGCATCCCCACAAATAATATTTTCACATTGATCTCCAAGAATAACCCAAACCCTCAATCGGTTCATCCCTGTGAAAATGTCAACCCTCAAACCATGGGGGAGGTCTCCATACCTGAGGGTCAAGTGATTAAATAAGTTTTTCATGAGAATAATGAGGTTTTATAGCTAGAAGCTGATGATTCATTTCAAGAGGATGTTGACAAGATCTCTCAAGTGGAGGAGGATTTTTATCTAAAGGATCAGAAAGGGAAAAAAGCCATTGTTGACTCTGATGGTTTCATCACTCCAAATCCCAGGAAAACTAGGAAACATAGAGATAACATCAATTCTGAAAGAACCATTATCACAAGATCATTAGCTATAAAAAGTACTAATTTTGAGGTTCTTCCACATCCTTTCCCTATTGAACCACTACCTGAATCCTCACAATCTTCGAATTGTTCTGATTCAGATACTTCCTCAAGTGAAGATGATGAAAATGATCCTGTATATTGGGATGCCTATCAGTATGAAGAGGAACCGAATTTCTCAATGGAACATGACTCTTGGTCAGCGGAAAATGACACAACTAACTTTCGAAAATACAAAAATGGTAAAATTACTACTAATGATTATCTTGATATTAGAAAGAGGATGTTTATTAGAGTGGCTGAGGAATTTGAGAAAGATCAAAAAAATTGATTTTAAGGACATACCATGGAAATGAATTTTGGTTCCTGATTTCATTGAGATGTTTGGATGAAGGTCAGTGGGGAATGTTGCTTCTGATGAATATGTTTTGTTTTATTCTGATGGACTTTGGGAATTTTCTGAAATGTATCTTCTGATTCAGTTTAAGTCTGATCCGAATTTTTGTTTGTTTATTTCTGATCTTCTTGAGCATGCACTGATCCAGACCTGCGTTTTTTCTGAAATTCTTCTTTGTTTTCGATGGCCTCTCATTTGATGGCTTAGACAACAGTTTCAACACAGATCTGAATGATTTGAAAGGACAAGGATTCTAATGTTAAACTTGTTTTTCTGATATTCTCACATCCTGGAACATGCTTCTCCGACTAACTAGATTTTTGTGGCATTTTAGAAAGAAGAGCAGTCAGATTGTATATTGATGCTAAGCAATTTAGGTTGAGAGATTTTTTTTTCAGTTTTGAAGTGTGGAGAAATCTCAGTTTGAATTTATTTTTCATGCTATCATATTGAATCTCAGTTTTAATGCATCTCAGTTTGGATTCAATGAACTTTTTTGGACATCTTATAAATTTCTAGAATGCTTGTAGAGGAGATTCACACTGCTCTTGTTCCTTCCTTATGCTCTATTTTTTTGGAATGTTTTCTGCCCTGTCACCTTTTCTTTTTATATATATCTAATTTTAAACAGGTAGGTTTGATCAATTTCTCTCTATGAATCAAAGACAGCCTGCTTTGGGCTGTGCTTGGTATTTTGGAAAGCACACATCCAGAATGGTGATCTTGGTGTCTTCACTGTCTTTCCTGGATTGGAGGTGTATTCACATGAAGATATTTGTAGGTCCGGTTTTATATATTTTTCTCTTTAGTCTTTTATTGTTTATCTAGCTATTTCTATAACTTTGTGAGGGTGTAAGCACTTTTCACCTCAATAATACTTTATACCCTTTTGATTTAGTAAATTTATTTGGCATGGACTGGATTTCAGTTCAAGTCAACTTTCCTAAAAAACTATAGGATTAAGAATCAATAATTTCCCGAAATAATAATAGGAATAGACTGGGAATCACCATGGTGTCCTAGTTTTGGTGTTATAGGAATGGTTTTTATTGTTGTATTTTGAGATATTAGGGAATCTAGGAATAAATATAGGTAAGGTAGGTAATCCTCCCATCTTGGCATCTAGGTCCATGTGGGAATGTTAATTATTGATTTTGGTTCCTGATTTTTAGAACAGGGATGAGGGATTTCATCATATTTATTCTTCTACAACATGGGATTAATTGTAGGGATAATGGTTCACTGGCCCTTGGATGCTGGGTGAAGTGGGATCCTCCGGGTACATGCTTAAAATTAAATGATGATGGATTTTTTGTTGTTGAAGAAATTAGGGGGGGAGGGTATGTATTTTTGGGGGATAAGTTATCTATGGATTCAACACCTTCAATTAAATGGGAAATACCATGGGAGAAGTGTTGAGGAATATTTATAATGTATTGTGATTGTAAAAACATTGTAAAAACCATTACTCCTAAGTGAAATTAGACTCCAATCACTTAGTTGGTTACAAAAACGGTAATTTGAACATTAAATGGTACTTGAATTATTTCATTAGGAACTATATGATTAACACTTACTAGGGAACAATGGTTCACCATGCATGATGGGAAGGAAATGAAGTTACTAATATTATCACAAGTAAAGGAAGCACAAGAGATAAAATCATTATTTATATCTATACTAGATCATTTCCCTTTGGTTGTATGTCCATTATTTGCCGAAAGTACCCTGGATTTCCTCACATTCATCCTCCTTGAGGCCCTTATTTTTTGAATAAAAAGTTAATTTTCCATGAGTGGGTCAAACAATAATTCCTTTTAGTACTCATATGATTTTAGGTCAATTAGTGTTAACAATAATGAATTTTTGATAACAAAGCTATATATTTTGAGTATAAATACTATATTTTACTTTGAAAAAGCATTAAAAATTTAGGAACCCTTAATAAAAAAACGTGATAAATTATTAATCAACAATCACTAGCATAATTTCAAGAAATAAAAAAACAAAAACATTAAATAATATATATTTTTCATATTTATAACCACACATAATATAATTTCTTTTATTCTGATGAATTTTTAAATAAGTATTATATTCCTTCTATTTCATTTAATAAAACTGATTATTCTATTTAGCTAATATTAAACATTAGTAAAAATTATTGAAACCTATTTTAAATATTTGAATTCAGATAATAAATATTAAATTCTAGTATTATGCTTAACATAAATTGATTCATCTTTACCATGTTTAGAATTTAAATCCAATGGCTATTTAAAAAATTAATTCTTTTAAATAATAATAGAATAATAAGATTTGTTAAATGATTTATTCCCTTTACCCAGAATATCATATTTATCTTCAAATGTATGTTAATATTTATTCAACTCATTAATCAAATAATTTTTTGATTTAGAATTAAGAGAGAACACTGATTGAATATCTTTAGTTTGAGCCATGTGATATAAATATAACTTTTGATTGGAATCCTTGATTTTAGAGATATAATGAGATTCATCACTATAATCCTCAAAAGAACTCCAAGTATATTTCAAAACATTCATTCCTTTCATTTTATAATTATATATTTTTTAATTTCTTTTTAAATTTGAGTTGAGGGAAGTCAAGTCACAAATGTCCACTTTTGATGCATTCATATTATCTAACCACTTCCTCATCATCATTCTTGAATTATTATTCTATACTATTATAAAATCTAGTAATTGTTTTTTAGAGTGTGAAAAATCATTAGCATATTCAGAACTACATGAATCATAATTATATGAATAATAACATGTAACCTTAAGAGCAACATTTTCATTTTTGATAATCTTGTGATAATCAGTTTCTGCTTGAATCTAAATTTTATATATCCCAAGCGTTATAATTAAATCATTTATCTTTAAATATTTAAATTATGTGGACTATAAAATAAAATTAGATATTACACTCCATTGTTAGGATTTTTTTCAGAACATTCAATTTCTAATATGGTTTTGGTACAAGAGTTCCCAAGGAAATAACATCATTAACTATCTCATGATTCTTCCCTTAATTTGAGTAATAATTTCTCTATCAAACATCCTATAAGTAATAAACATGTGTTTTTTATTGTTATACCTCATTTTTATTATATTATCATTTCTTTTATGGGAAAAAAATTTAAGTTCCAACATGTTATAAGATGTAACAAATTGAGAAAATCTATTAAACCTTTTCAATCCAAATCCAAAAACGATAGAATTCATATATTATTAAGTTAAACCATAATCAACATCTTGAATATAATTCCAAAATTCATGTTCACCTGTATGAATTTAATAGGGGTTCACCACCATCCAATATAAGTTAATTTTTTTTTCAAATATACCATCCCACAAGATTTCCAAAAACCATAATTATCATTATTGAAATAATGATAAATTATAATAGAAATATTTGTCTCATATATTACCATTTCAATTTTCTTATCAACATTTCTATCTAGCATTAATGGAAAATTAAATAAAACTCTAAACAGAAAGATTCAACCTTAAACTATCTATTTTAGAGATATTCTAGAGTTCATCTCTAATACTACATGTTTGTATCAATAAATATATAATATCCTTAAAGATATCCTCTTTAATAAATATTTATGACATAAATATATGTGTGGAAAAAGAATCAAGAGTGGGTGATATTAGTTCTTTAGAAAATTTTGGTTCAGTAAAATTCCCCTTTTAAATTTTATTGAATATATCTGTGTCCTTTAAAGTGATTAATGATACAAAAATAAAAAATGAAATAAATAGTAAGACATGAAATATTTTTATAATGTATTACTGTAATGGACCAAAAATTCATCATTGAAAATTCCTATTGGTATATTTAAATGATTTTCTATGGTTATGTAAAACGTATGCACTTATTTGGTTCTATGTTTTGGATTTTAAAATACTGCTAAGAATTGTGACCATTTCTAATATATCTCTTGAGCAATGATCACATGATTAGTATAAATATAGGGCTTTAACAAATCCAGTTTACTCAGAAAAAGGAAGAAATGGCCCCACCCAGTAGACTTTTCCCTTACAAAACCCATTTGTCAGAGATTGGAAAGGAGGTGGCATCATTGGGCTTTGCTTTCGATCATGCCCAAGTCGAGCAAGTATATGTTAAGCTCAAGAAGAACAACCTACGAGGGATATGGATGTTGATAGATATTACCACTCGAGTAATGCTATCTGAGCCACCCCAAGAGTCTTCCACCATCACACACCTTACCCTAAGGTCTTCTGTGGGTGTTTTAAGAGGTTATGTAACAAGACCCTAGTACTAAGATTATGTACATTATTCTCTTATAGAGAATATACATTCTTTTTATTATTTTTACTTGGAAATAGTTTTTAAAACAACAATAATATTTTTAGTTAATATTCAACTATGAAATATATTTTTATTAATTAATGTATTTTTGAATTAAATAAAATTTAAATAAATTATTATTATTATTATTAAAATACTTTTTTTAATATAAATTATCGTATAATTTTGTGAATGAAATTGTAATTTATATTAATGTTTGAAATTTGTTTTTATCAAACCCCATGACTTTTTGATAAATGTTGGTTTTTATTTTTAAAGTAAAAATTAACATATATGGATAATTATCTAGATTAAATGGATATTAGTTTTCGAATCAGGATGTTGCAATTATCCAACAGTGTGTTTTTCATTATTTTCTAAGAGAGTTGAATTTTTTGGTAAAAATTAAATACCATTTAATTATATAATGTGTTTTATGACATCATAATGACCCGATATTGATGTAATAAAATACTATAAACATTATGTTCAGACAATATATGTTTACCATTAAAATAATTTTATTTTGAGGTTTTTTTGATTTATTTTACAAAGATTTAATAGACCCTTCAAGGCTTATAAAACGTTTTGTTTTTTTAAATTGTTTTCCTTGAGAGTGTGACTTTCCTACACATATGAAACCCTATTATTTTAAGAAGTTAGGTTATTGTCCTAATAGAATATTATTTTCCACTCCCCTTTGGCAAAAACCATGGGCTGGTTTGTGGTTTTGATTAGTTTAATGTGTGGTGACCCAAACCAAAATAATAAAGAGTTATCCCTCCTTTCAAAAATAAAACATCCCAATCTCCCAATTCCTCTTCACTCAAAGCCTTTGGAGTTAGAAGAAACCCTTCCCTTTTCTCTCTATAATCCTCCCAAGGTTCCCCATGTTCCTAATAAGCATCTCTCAAACCTATCTCAAGCCTTTGGTATCACACTTCCAAGTAAGGGATTTCTTCTATTCTCATTTTTTCCCAATTTTCATTAAGTTTTTATTCCATTTTCTTTTCAATTAAAAATGTTGGGGTATGATTTTTTACCTCCCCCATACTTCCCTCTTTATGTTTGAATTATGGGAGGCCTCTTTATCTCTCATTAATGCCTCCCATGTACACCTGTTTCCATGTCGAAATTCCATGAGATATTTCTCTCTCCTCATTTACATCCAAGTAATTATTTTGTATTATGAAACTAAATTCCATTACATTTTTTGGGAAAGTTATATATATGAACCCATTACTGTACATTTTATGTACATATTATGAGACAAGTATTTATCTCCCATTAATGTTTTTATGAATTCTTATGCCATGTCTTTATGTTGCCGAAATTGCACCGTTTTTCCAAGCCAAAGTCATTATGTAGTGAATACCATGTCCATTTCCCTATCAAGGGTATTCACATTTACGCAGATTTACTTATCGATTATATAGTTTCATGTATGAATTCCACATTCAATTATCATGGAATAAATGATTATTAATAATTAATCCATTTTTATGTTCCATGTGACACACTTATACATGAAATGAAATGTTTAAGAAGGGTGCGCTATGATCGTGCTCCAAATCATTAGGTAAAGTATAGAATCATGATACGTCATGTGCAATGAGTGTTGACTAATGCTAATTCAAGTGCAGTGATGGTTTACTCGTGCTTCTTGACCAATGAGGGTTTACTCATGATCCATGTGCAATGATCCTTGGCTCATGCTAATTCAATGTTAATTGTTGTTGCCGCATTTCAATATTATGATAATCCTATCATTCCATGCCTTTATGTTCATTTTCCTTTTATTCTCCATTGATATGCCTATTTCCTAACATGTATTGTATTTTTCATTTTATACCTTTTTTGATCTGTTACTGATCTTTATAGCTCACCGTTTTCTTATGCATGTCCTCTGGTTATCCAACGCAATGCTATGTATGAAGGAATGTAGTGGTCATGTAAAGGAAGTTTTCAATAAGATGTTGTGTTCTATGTTTTAAGTTCTTATGTAATGTTCTAAATCCCCAAAGACACTAGCCATCTCGATCATCTATGTTGTATCAATGGAAGGTTTTATGTAATAAATCATGTTTATTTATGTAATAAAAAACTTGGGGTTATAGTTGGTATCAAAGGATAGGTTTAGTTATTTTTGGGATTAGGATTAGAAATCCCTAGTGAAGACTTAGAAACTTGAATATGTATAATGAAAAATATCCCTATGTTTTGGTGAATATTGAGTTAGCGATTTATCATGAAAATACATCCCTGTCTGCATAAGGGTAGGTAGAGGTGGCTCTGGAACAGATGTAACTATGTGTAAATACTCCGACAAGGACTTTCGGGCTTGACTCGAGGTATCTGGGTACACGAAAACAGGCCTTTCTGCATTCTTGGTTACGACACTCCCAAGGGATATGAATTGGTAAATTCACAATCTTAGTATGAACCATTATTAAGGGAAATAATAAAATACACTAAGAATATATGTTAGAAAGTAGATCATGGATAACATTGATTGAAGCCTATAGATTGAAAAGTGAAGGAAGTAAAATCTATTCACAAGTCATTTGTTTTGTCCTTGGATTACCTTTTATGTGTTACCACTAACTTTCCTTTTATTCCAGCTAATGGCATGTAATAGGAGGACTTGGGCTAACAACCGATGTGAAGATCAATGTGATGACTATGCTAATGAGATGCCCAATCCAATGGGAGTGGGAATCGAAAAATTTGTCATGATTTTCTCTAAGTTAACTCATCCTTTGAAAAGAAACATGGGTCAAGAGGAACGTTCAACCCCCCCATGAATGAACAAGTCACTACCAAAAGTTTTAGGTGACAAAGGCCTCCATCTTTTAATGGATCATATGATCCTTCAATAGCCAAATAGTGGATCCACTCCATTGAAGAGATCTTATCCATCCTTTAATGTTCCTAACAAGATAAGGTTCTCCTAGCTGCATATCGTACAGAGGGTGAAGTTGTTCAATGGTGGACATTGATCATAAATAAGAAGCCTGGGGAGGAGATTTAGGCATTGGAATAGAAGTATTTTTGGAAGATGTTTTTCAATAAATATTTTCCGCACACCCTCTGACTAAAGATGGAAAGGGAATTCCTTGCCCTTGTGCAAATAGACAAATAATCTGTTAGAATGTAGGAGGCAAACATAAGAAGGTTTTAACGATACACCTTTGTCTTTGTCATAACCCCCGAATTCAAGGTTGACAGCTTCGTTGGTGGGATGAAACCTAGCATACAGAAAGACCTAGAGATTTGTGACTTTGATAGCTATGAGAAATTCTCTAATGTGACCTCATGGTAGAAATGAAGATTGACGAATATCAGGGGTATCATGGGAATAATAAGATAAGGTGGAAATCAATTCAAGAAGTCCGATGGATAAATCCAATGGTGCTAAGAAGATCCCATACACCACTTGCCAAAGGTCCGGAAAGAAGCACCCCAAAAATTGCCAAAAGTGGATGACGAAATGCGTTATGTGTAGAATAGAAGGACACCTAACTGTTAACTTCCAACAAGAAAAAAAACACAGCTATGAAAAAGGGGAGGAACGCTCTATTCAACTCTCAACGCATTGTTCATTCCATAAACTACAAAGAACCAGGGCATCTTGCAAATCAGTTCCCTAAGCCAAGGGTTTTCGAAGGCAACCAACAACCTCCAATGTAAAAAGTGAGAGATTTTTCCATCACTACTACCGAAGTGAACCCTGACAATGAAGTGGTGACAGGTATGCTGGTTATTCATTCAAGAACAGTGAACATAGTTTTTGATTCTGGTTCTATGAATTCTTTTATATCCTGACAGTTTTTTAGAATAATCCCAATGCCACCAAAAATAATGGAAGTAAAGATGTCCGTGATTACAGAAAATAGGAAAATAATTGCATCCTCCGAATATAACTCCTCCCCTGTAATAATCGGTGTATTGGACTTACCATCGAACCTCATCATACTCCCTCAGGTGGAATTTGATGAAAATATTATCATGGATTGGATTTCCCTATATAGATCCATCATAAATTTCGGTGAGAGGGAAATCACTCTCCATGTGGAGAATCGACATCCGATTCTGTACCAGTTCACGGAGGAATATGAATATCCTTTAAATCCATAATCTCATGCAGGGGTATTACTACCCTATGAGAACACATATCTTGATCAGATGATTGAATCTAAGGAGGAAACCATCCTTGAAGACATGCTAATTGTGAGGGAATTCACTGAAGTGTTTCTAGAGGAATTTCCTGGTCTTCTTCCAAGAATAGAAGTTGAATTCTCAATTGATCTTATAACTGGGGTGTTTCCAATTTCCAAGACTCCATATAGAATGGTTGTTGTGTATCATGAGGATCTGAAGAAACAACTACAAGAGATTCGGGATAAAGGGTTTATACGCCCAAGTTCTTTACCATGGGGTGCACCAGTCCTCTTCGTCAAGAAGAAGGATGGGTAAATCTACCTTTGCATCAATTATCTTGAGCTTAAAAAATCATGATAAAGAAACAAGTATCCTCTCCCACGAATTTATGACTTTTTTATCAGAATCATGGGGAATCATACTTCTACAAGATAGATTTGTGGTCGAAATATTACCAAGTTAGGGTAAATAAGGACGATATCTCCAAGACTGATTTTCAAACAAGATACGGGCACTAGGAATTCGTATTTATGCCTTTCAGACTCCCTAATTCTCTAGAAATCTTCACGTACTTGATGAATAGAGTCGTAAGATATTTCCATAAAAAATTTATTGCAGTCTTTATAGATGATATTCTAATATACTCCAAAACCATGGAGGATAATGAACAGCATCTAAAAACTATACTAGAAACCTTACGATAGAAGAAGCACTATGAAATGTACAATAAGTTTCAGTTCTGGTTGAAGGAGGTATCATTCATAGTCCATATCATTACAAGAAATGGGAAATCTAAGGATCCCTCTAAGACAACTACAATAGTGGGATGGATGAGGACAACATCGGTAACGGATATCCATAGCATTTTGGGGATAGCAGGATGTTATCGACGATTTGTGAGAAATTTCTCATGATTTTACAACCTTAAAATCAAGATTACTCAGAAGGGAGTAGAGTTTTCTTGGAGTGAAGAATGCGAATAAATCTTCAAGGAGTTGAAAAGGAGGTTTATCACTGCACCCCATGCTCAAATTACCTATAAGTGGAGAACTTTTTGTGGTATTCCGTGATGATTCATAGAAGGGAATGGGATATGTGTTGATGAAAAATAACAAAGTAATTGCCTATGATTCAAGGTAATTGAACGTTCATGAGTATAATTATCCAACACAGGATCTGGAGTTGGCTGTAGTGATCATCGCTTTAAAATTTTGGCATCATTATCTCCTTATGTAGAATTGTAAAATATATATTGACCACAAAAGCCTCATGTATATAATAACATAGAAAGAGTTGAAAATGTGCCAACAAAGATGGATAGAGATGATCATATACTATGACTTCTCAATCCATTACCACCCCGGGAAAGAAAACAAGGTGTCATATGCTCTGTGTAGAAAGGACCCAGCGATTCTATTATTGATGATAGTTTAGAGGGATCTAATCTTATTAGATTTGATAAAGATGAAAATGGGAATCATAAAGATAGTAATATCATCAATCCTTTCACAAATGATTTCTCAAACGTATCTTTTGTAAAGGTTAAAGGATTATCAAAAGGATGATGTGGGAATTCAAAAGAAAGTGTAAGATATCTATAAAGGGAAATCCTTGGATTTCAATGTTAATGAAGAAGGAATTGTGAGATTTGGGAAAAGTCCATGTGTTCCATCATGTCTAGAGATGAAGAAGGAACTTTTGGATGATGCATATAGTTCAAATTTCTCTATTCACCAAGGAAACATGAAGATGTATCGAGATTTCTGAGGGAATTATTGTTGGTATAATATGAAGAAGGATATCACTGAGTGTACATCAATGTGCCTGATGTGTCATAAAGTGAAGGAAAATAGGAAAAAGTCAAAGGGGATGATGAAACCATTGCCCATACTATCAGGGAAATGGGAGAACATCACCATAGACTTTTTCACCAGACTTTCGAAGACATCCAAAGGAAACAATTGAATCTAGGTTATTGTGGATCGTCTTACAAAGTCTACATACTTCATTGAAATTCATGTGGATTTAAAATTAGATGAATTGGCATAGATATATATCAGGGATTTGGTAAGGCTGCATGGAGTACCACTAAATATTGTATCTGATCAAGATCGAAGATTCACCTATATGTTTAGGAAGAGTCTTCAACATGCTCTGGATACTGAACTGAACATCAGTATGCCCTATCATCCTCAAACAGATGGGAAATCTTATGGAACAATTCAAACACTGGAATATATGTTAAGATCATGTTCAATGGACTTTAATGAAGGATGGGATCAATATCTTCCTCTTGTTTAATTCTCCTATAATAACAATTTCCACTCATGCATCTGAATGGCACCTTATGAAGCCCTGTATGTGAATTGGTTTAGAACACCAGCATGTTGGGATGAAGTCAGTGAAAGTACGATGCCTGGAAAAGTAATGGTCAGAACATGGGGGATAAGGTGAAAACCACTCGACATCATATCTAGGAAGCCAAGAGTAGACAAAAGAGTTTTGTAGATAACCTTCAACGAGACCTTGAGATTAAAATTGGAGACATGGTATTTATACTCATATTTCCATGGAATAATGTCATGAGGTTTGGAAATAAGGGATGTTAAGTCCTAGGTACATCGTCCCCTTTGAGATTCTTGACCGTGTTGGGGATGTGGCCAATCGACTAGAACTTGCACCTACCATGGAAAATTTACATGATGCCATTCATGTAACACTCTTAAGGAAGTATATACTAGATCCTTCACATTTACTCTCTTCAATGGTAGTATAGTTACAAGATGATCATTCTAGTGAAGAGAAACAAGTGAAGATCTTAGATCATAGAGAAAAAGTTCTACAAAATTAGACAATTCCCATCATTAAGGTGTTGTGAAAAAACAAAAAATTTGAAGACGTTATGAGGGAATCGGAAGAAGTGATGAAATAGAGTTACCCACATCTATTTTACTTTGGGAATATGTGTAACGCCCCGACCCTAGTTACCTAGAGTCGGTGCATTATTGCGTAACATTGGAATGATCACAAAAGTTCAAGTCTTGAAAGACCGATTAGTTTAGTATCCTTGGAAACACTAGATAAATTCATAAATGTTACATTGCATCATAAAGTGACAAATCACAATAACATATTCTCCATAGTCCACACTTATATCCCCTTCAGACTATCCCTATAGGTCAGTCATAAAATATTTCTTCATATCCTGGAAAAAAATAAAACATTGAAAGGGGTGAGCTCAGATGCTCAGTAAAGATAACAATATAGCGGAATCTTTCATAAATAAACATAAACATTTAAGGTAATGTATAAATAAAAAAAATTCATTTAAACATGAACTTCAACATAATATGGAAAAAGTAAAATGAAATAATGCCATTTAATTATTCACATGGATATTCTACTGGTCGAATAATCACATGCAATATCAATAACCACTTTCATAATGATGGAATTCATAATTCCAGACTATCATAACCACGTAGACAAGGCCTCGTGTCAAAAATACAAATAATATTTTGTCAAGGCCTCATTCCAAGACACTAGTTTGACTCATCAGACCTGCCGATGCATCGAGTAGCTATAGCGGGCTCCACCCGTCACTTATTATGTCCAATGCATTCCTCATATGAACAGGTTTAAACATATCATAAACCATAACTTAAGAGTATCACATAAAACATGCATAAAGGAAACAAAACATTTCCACATTTCAATCACAAGATATCAATACAACACATTTATATAATAAAAAAACACTTTCAAACCCATTTTCAATACCAAAATAAAAGAAAATTAAAACTTTGTAATTATTTTTCATTTGAAAAAAAGTTATGGCTTTTAGAGGAAGCCGAAACTCAAATAATGTTCACGACCGCAAAGAAGTCGTTGTCGCTGCATACATAAGACAAAAAAAACATTCCCTTTTGCCGTTTAGTAAAAATCTTCCTATAAAAACATTCCTTTTGAATAAAAGTAAAAGTCAAAGGGTTTTATACACCGTATAAAAGAAATTTGTGTATAAAAACAAAATATGCCTTAATGAAATGAGATTGATACGAAGTCCTTACAAAGATAATTTTTTAAATAAAATAGATCTATTATGTGTATTCACTATATTTACACATAAATAAAGTATAAATACAAGATAGGACATAATAATATCATGACATAATTTGAAAGTAGGAGATTAACCCAAAGAATGGAAATTGGATTAAGAAGTTCCCTCACCTCGTGTCCGACTTGACTCGACCATTCTTTAACCTCCTGAATAATAAACTAGAGTTAATTTATAATTTATTTATAACCCTTTTCAAGCTTATTATTCCTTTTATATCACTTATTACCATTTTATGAACATTATTTAATTATTTATGTTAATAACTGTCGTTTTGTTGATCTTTGGTACTTGAGTCAAAAATAAACTTCTTAAAATTACAAGTTGTTCATGTGGTAAAATATCCATTATATCCATAATTATATTCATGATTTAGATATCATATATATCCTATATATCCAGTATATACATGCATTTATAATATTACATAACATTTAGAGGTAAGAAATGAAATGCACCGTTCATGGAGACGGTAAGCCGTACGTACGCATGAACGCTACTTTCATTTCTATTTAATATTTAATGGAATGAAGTTATAATTATATAACGGTAAAATATAATTCCAGTATAATATAATGTATAATACAATTTACTGGATCCTTTATACATCCCACATATTCCATTAACGATTCAAATCACATTGAGGGGGCGGTAGTCCGCACTTTCTAAAATGAAATTATCGCATCTACGCATAATGGAAATCGTAAAGGTATGCCATAAATAAAAAATAAAGAATCATAAGGAAAACCAAAAATTTATATATATCATATATAAAAATAGTGTCATCATAATGGCCACCATGAGAGGTGTTATATTAGTGTTGAACAATCATCGTTTTGTGACGCAGAAATTCACCATCCACAGAAATAGTATGTTCTTTAACCATTAGATGTAAGTGTGTGTAAGTGTAGCTCGAATAATTCTTATAACAACATCCTAGTTTATTTAGTATACTTGTGTTGTTACAAAAGAAATGAATAACAAGAGTTTAGGGGGCTGGAGAAGCAAAATAAAACAAAATAACATAAGAGAAGACATTACCTTAAAATCGGGTAACTCTTTTTTGATTTGAGCCAAAGGCTTCCTTAGGAAGAATTATGCCCAAAGTGAGGTTTCTAGGAGTAACAGAGGGAAGTGGAGAGATTATATAGGAACAGGTTGTCCAAGCCAAAAGGCTTTCAAGGTGTGACTAAGGTGGTAGTGGTGGGGGCCTTTTATAAGAGAAGAGGAGGGGCACTCTTGGAAAGTCATGAAATGTTACTTTATTATATAATGAGTTTCGGATTTTAAAGTTCCCACACTTATATATTTCGATGATAAGGTGATAAGGGTTCTAAATAAACTCATCCAATAGGTGTTTGACAAGTGTAAGTCTTCGATTTTAGATTATCTTTTTATTTTATTTAAATCGTTAATTAATGAGGTAATCGCTGCATCATCATGGTGTCATAAATAATTTAATTTATTTAATGTCTAAAAATTATAAAAAAATTATAATGATGTAGGAAATATTTTTATCTTTCTAATTAATATTTATAGTAAAGAATATGACTTTTATAACCCCATTTCAATATTGTTTTAGTAAAACCACTCAAGTTTGTGACATTTTTATTTTAACATTAAATAAAACGTTTTAATGTCATTTTCCTAACAAAGTGGCTCCATGGGGTCCCCAAGTTGACCCATGGATTTTATTAGTCGTAAATGACTCATCAAATTGGGATAGGAGAAGTGTAATGGTATTTTCATATTTTTATAATATCATTTTTACCTTAAATTTCACTAATTACCTTTAATCGCATTTAATTAAACATAAAAGTTACTATTCACCAAAAAAATTATTTTAATCCCATTGAACAACATTTTACTTCCTAATTTCAACCATGTATGTTGTATTTTTGAAAATAAAATCACAGAAGTGGTAGTGTTTCATTTAAACAAAAAAATCTGTTTTTTAACTACCACTTAGTGGTTTCACTATTCATCAAAAATTGAAGTTTTTCAGAACAATGCCAAAATTTCACCCTAAGCTATAATTGATATTCCGAATTCAAAAATTATTACTATTTTAAAAAATTCCAAACATATAAGTTGCATTAATAAATTTTATAATTAATTTCCGATGTCACAACAAATAGCGTGTTTTTAAGAAACAATATATATCAAAAGAATGACAATTGTTTATGTCCAATTTCAAAGTGAAATTAATTATAATGACCACCATTGGATAAAATGGTAAAAATATATTCTAATTATAGTTTAAAACAAATCAATATTGTAATTTATCACTATAAATTATTTTGATTAAAAAAGATGTTTTTAAGTATTGTTCACTATTCACAAAAAATTGGAAGTTCTCAGAAAAATACCAAAAATTCAACATTGGCTAATTTCAATATTCCAAATCCAAAAATTAAGTCCATTTTGAAATATATAATATATATAATTTCAAAAAGTTGGTATTACTATTCATAATGGCTATTTTGAATGGTCGTGGTCTGTTAGAATCTCGAACATGCGTACAGTGCAAGCTATTGCATTATTGAAAGATATGCATATCGTGGAAGCTCAGGGTGTTACATTATCCCCTCCTTCAATAAATTGAGTCCTTGAAATTTGAAAATTTTCTTTGAAAATAAAAGGTTGAAAATAGAAAATACCTTTGTGGAAAACCCATATCGGAAATAAGGTTAATAAAATTTAGCCTTAATAAGAGGGAAATAAAAAAGTCACCACCAAATTATAATCTTGATAAGTAGAACATTAGTGGAAATTAGAGAAATATAATTGGAGGAAAAACGTAAATATTTGTTGCGAGTGATTGAGGTCATCAATCACAAACAAGTGTAAAATTGAGAGCCTCAAAGCCTTCAATCTATGTTGATTTAAAATATCACCAGATCAACAAACATAAGGTATTAGGATAACACATTTTTTTGTTTTAATATCCCTTTATTAAAGTTTAAGAATTAATTTATTCATAGAATAAGATATAGGTATATATAAATATGCTTGATAAGTAGAGTTTCATCCTTCAATTAATTTATACCACAAACTCATCCTTCACTCAAAAAGATTATAGAACTCAAAAATATTATATTTATCCTAATAGTATAAGGTTAAAAATATTAACACATACCATTTAGATTAGGAAAATTATTTTTGTAAAAACTAGGGACTTCAAGTAGTCTAGTGGTAGGAGATAAATCCCAATCGCACTATGGTTCTGGGTTCGATTCCCACAGCTTTGTCTGACGCGATGGGTTGTCACATGGTCTTCGTGCTATCATTTTGATAAATATCCAAAAATAACCTTAACAATAGTATCCAATGTAAAATATAATCCATTCCAACCTTTATAGTTATCCAAAATTCCTCTGTCCAAACATTATCCAAAAGGAATCTAAATCCCAAAATCAATTGTAACATCAGATTCTCCAAACAATGTAAAGTTTCTATTATTGTCACATACTAAAAATATGATTACCTTCATCATATTTAAACCTTAATGAAAAAAACAAGTACTACAGTACAATCTTTATATATCACATTATTCATATAACCAATACATCATTGATACAACACTCAAATGACATGATTTTTTAATAACAACATAAGAACTATAATAATTCCCCCTGATCTGTGGTATTATCATAACTTGATTAATATCCAATAGCATCATTTGGGGCATAATCTGATGATTTGGACATTGGTTTGCGTAGTGTCCTCACTCTGTGCAGATGAAGCATTGTACATTTGAAACCTTTTTCTTACCCTTGCAGTCACGCACTTTGTGTCCTTTTTCTCCACACTTATAACAAACTCCCATTCACTTTGGGAAAGTTCCAAGGTGTTTCTTCCCACAGTTATAACATACTGGAAAATTCATCTTTTCCCTCTTCCATTTATCCATGTTTCTCTCTTACATCCTTTTCTTCTCTTGCTTACCTTAAAATCCATAGAACTCAGAAAATTATTTACTTATCTTATTAAAACATGATACTATTTCTTCATATGTTGAGAACACATGGGAGACTATTTCCCTTCTAAATGTCGGGTTAATACCATGAAAGATATGATCCTTCTTACTCTTTGGATCATACGTATTGCTGGAGTTCACATTCCTTCTACTGGGCTCCATTTCTATACAATGGCATAAACTAGGTCAGTTTATGAATTCCAATGAATAATTCCAAAAATGTAAAATACTTGACATAAATTGAACAGTTTATGGATACAATCCAGAATAATAAAAGTGTTTTCTTTGAGGAAGTATATACTCATAAACCCTTCATAATGGTGTGTAAAAATGAGAATTATACTAAGAATATCTCCATGAGTGTTGTAACCAAGAGTGCAGCAAGGCCTGTTCTCGTGCACCAGTTCCCGTTTGAGTCGATCTCAAAGTGGTGTTTTCGGGTTTTACCCTTAGGTACATCTGTGCCAGATCCGCCTCTACCTGCTCGTATCCGGATAGGGATGTATTTCTCAGAAAACTCACAAAATGACTATAATACCAAAATTCTAGGAAGTTCTTCTATAATAATCCTCAAAGTCTATCTTAGGGCTATGTGATCTAATCAGAGTTTATCTAAATCTATCTTTCAAGGATAGTACTAAACTGCCTCTGATACCAACTGTAACGCCCCAACCCTAGTTACCCAGAGTCGGTAGATTATTGCGTAACATTGGCATGATCACAAAAGATCAAGTCTCGAAAGGCCGATTAGTTTAGTAGCCTTGGAAACACTAGATACATTCATAAATGATACATTACTTCATAAAGTGAAAAATCAAAATAACATAGTCTCCATAGTCCACACTTCTAGCCCCTTCAGACTATCCCTGTAGGTCAGTCATAAAATATTTCTTCACATCCTGGAAAAATAAAACATTGAAAGGGGTGAGATTAGATGCTCAGTAAAGATAACAATATAGAGGAAGATTTCGTAAATAAACATAAACATTTAAGGCAATGTATAACTAAACAAAATCCTTTTAAACATGAACTTAAACATAATATGGCAAAAGTAAAATTAAATAATGCCATTTACTTATTCACATAGATATTCTACTGGTCTAATAATCACATGCAATATCAATAACCACTTTCATAATTATGGAATGCATAATGCCAGACTATCATAACCACGTAGCCAAGGTCTCATTCCAAGACTACAAATAATATTTTCTCAAGGCCTCGTGCCAAGACACTAGTTTGTCTCATGAGACCTGCCGATGCATCGAGGAGCTATAGCGGGCTCCACCTGTCACTTATTAAGTCCAATGCATTCCTCATATGAACAGGTTTAAACATATCATAAACCATAACATAATCGTATCACATAAAACATGCATAAAGAAAACATAACATTTCCACATTTCAATCACAAGATATCAATACAACACATTGATATAATAAAAAAACACTTTCAAAACAATTTTCAATACCAAAATAAAAGAAAATTAAAACATTGTAATTGTTTTTCATTTAAAAAAACGTTATGGCTTGTAAAGGAATCCGAAACTCAAATAATGGTCACTGCAGTAGAGAAGTCATTGTCGCCGCATACGTACGACAAAGAAAACATTCCCTTTTGTTGTTTAGTAAAAATCTTCGTATAAAAAGATTATTTTTGAATAAAAGTAAAAGTCAAAGGGTTTTATACACCGTATAAAAGAAATTTGTGTATAAAAACAAAATATGCCTCAATGAATGGAGATTGAGACGAAGTCCTTACAAAGATAATTTTCTAAATAAAATAGATCTATTATGTGTATTCACTATATTTACACATAACTAAATTATAAATACAAGATAAAACATAATAATATCATAACATAATTTGAAAGTTAGAGATTTACCCAAAGAACGGAAATTGGGATAAGAAGTTCCCTTACCTCGTGTCCGACTTGACTCGACCGTTCATTAACCCACTGAATAACAAACTAGAGTTAATTTATAATTTCCTAAGAACCTTTTTCAAGTTTATTATTCATTTTATATCACTTATTACCATGTTATAAACATTCTGTAATTATTTATGTTAATAATGGTCGTTTTGTCGATCTTTGGTACTTGAGTCAAAAATAAACTTCTTAAAATTACAAGTTGTCCATGTTGTAAAATATCCATTATATCTATAATTATATTCATTATTTATATATCCTATATATCCTATATATCCAGTATATACATGCATTTATAATATTACATAACATTTAGAGGTAAGAAATGAAATGCACCGTTCATGGAGACGGTAAGCCGTACGTACGCATGAACGCTACTTTCATTTCTATTTCATATTTAATGGAATGAAGTTATAATTATATAAAGGGATAATATAATTCCAGTATAATATAATTTATAATACATTTACTCCATCCTTTATACATCCCAAATATGACATTAACGATTCAAATCACTTTGAGGGGCGGTAGTCCGCACTTCCTAAAATGAAATTATCGCGTTTTCCCATAATGGACATCGTAAAGGTATGCCATAAATACAAAATACAGAATCACAAGGAAAACAAAAACATAATATATATCATATAAAAAATAGTTTCATCATAATGGCCACCATGAGAGGTGTTATATGAGTGTTGAACAATCATCATTTCGTGAGGCAGAAATTCTCCATCCACAGAAACAGTATGTTCTTTAACCATTAGATGTAAGTGTGTGTAAGTTTGGCTCAAATAATTATTATAAAAACATCCTAGTATATTTAGGATATTTGTGTTGTTACAAAATAAATTAATAACAAGAGTTTAGGGGGTTGGAGAAGCAAAATAAAACAAAATAACATAAGAGAAGACATTACCTTAAAATCAGGTAACTCTTTTTTGATTTGAGCCAAAGGATTACTTGGGAATAATTATGCCCAAAGTGAGGCTTATAGGAGAAATATAGGGAAGTTGAGAGAGTATTTGGGCAGAGGTTGGCTGAGACAAAAGGCTTTGAAGGTGTGTGTAAGGTGGTAGTGGTGGGGGCCTTTTATAAGAGGAGAGGATGGGCACTCTTTGAAAGTCCTGAAATTTTACTTTATTATATAATGTGTTTAGGATTTTAATGGTCCCAAACTTATATATTTTGAGGATAAGATTATAAGGGTTCGAAATATACTCATCCAATAGGTTTTTGACGAGTGTAATTCTTAGATTTTACATTATATTGTTATTTTATTTTAATCGTTAATTAATGAGGTAATCGATGCATCATCATGGTGTCATAGATAATTTAATTTATTTAATGTCTAAAAATTATAAAAAAAATATAATGATGTAGGAAATCATTTTATATTTCTAATGAATATTTATAGTCAAAAATATGACTTGTATCACCCCATTTAAAAATTGTTTTAGTAAAACAACTCATGTTTGTGACATTTTTATTTTGACATTAAATAAAAAGTGTTTAATGTCATTTTCCTACCAAAGTGGCTTAATGGGGTCCCCAAGTTAACCCAAGGAATTTATTGGTCTCCCATGAGTCATACAATAGGTGTAGGACAACTGTAAAGGTATTTTCATATTTTTATAATATCATTTTTACCTTAAATTTCACTAATTACCATTAATCGCGTTAAATTAAACTTAAAGGTTACTATTCACCAAAAATTATTTTAATCCCATTGAACCAAATTTTACTTCATAATGAAAACCATGTATGTCGGATTTTTTAGAATCAAATCATAGAAGTGGTAATGTTTCATTTAAACGAAAAATCCGTTTTTTAACTACCACTTAGTGGTTTCACTATTCATCAAAAATTGAAGTTTTTCAGAATAATTCCGAAATTTCACCCTAAGCTATAATTGATATTAAAAATTCAAAACTGATTTCTATTTTACAAAATTCCAAACATATACGTTGCACTAATTAATTTTATAATTAATTCCCACTGCCACAACAAATAGCGTGTTTTTAAGAAAGAATATATATCTAAAGATTGCCAATTGTTTATGTCCAATTTCAAAGTGAAATTAATTCTAATTACCACCATTCGATAAAATTGTAAAAATATATTCTAATTATACTTTAAAACAACTCAATATTATAATTTATCACTATAAATTATTTTTATTAAAACTGTTGTTTTTAAGTATTTTTCAGTATTCATAAAAATTTGGATGTTCTCAGAAAAATACCAAAAATTCAGCATATTCTAATATCGATATTCCGAATCCAAAAATGATGTCCATTTTGAAATATAAAATATATATACTTTCAAAAAGTGGGTATTACTATTCATAATGGCTATTTTGATTGGTCACGGTGTGTTAGAATCTCGAACATGCGTACAATGAAAGCTATTGCATTATTGAAAGAGAAGCGTATCGTGGAAGCTCTAGGTTTTACAATAATAGATTTCGAGGATGAAACTTATTAAGGTGGGAAGATTCTAACGACCCAAAAATTAATTAATGAAATTTCTCTTGGGTTATTTAAATTTCTTCTTATGTTTATGTAAAATGTATGCACTTAATTGGTTCAATGTTTTGGAAATTAGAATACCATTATGAATTTTGACCATTTATAATATAGCCCTTGAATAGTGATCACATGATTAGTATAAATATTGGTCTTTAACAAATCCAATTTAGTGAGAGAAAAGAAGCAATGGCCTCATCCAGTAGACTTTCCCCATACGAAGCCCATTTTTTGGAGCTCAAAAAAGATCTGGTGTCATTGGGATTCACTCTTGACCATGCCCAATCTGATCTTGAATACGTTATGTTAGAGTTAAACCATCTATGAGAGAAGTGGATGTTGATAGAGATTACCACTCGAGAAATGCAGTCCGAGCCACCCCAAGACTCTGTCACCATTGTGCACCATACCCTAAGGTCTTATACAGGCATTTTGAAGAGTTATGTAACAATTATATAGTACTATCATTATGTTCATTATTCATGTATAGGTAATATACATTATTTTCATTATTTTTACTTTGTAAATAGTTTTTAACAAACAAATAATATTTTTATTTAATATTCAACTAAGAAATCTATTTGAATGAATTACTGGATTTTTGAATTAAATAATATTTTAATTAAATAATATTTTAATTAAATAATATTTTAATTAAATATTATTAGTATTAAATTAATTTTTATTAAATATAAATTATCATATAATTTTATGAATTCAATTGTAATTTTTATTAAGGTTTGAAAGCAGTTTTTTTTCAAAAACCTTGAATTTTCTACAAATGTATACTTTTATTTTATAAGTAAAAATTTAAATATTTAGAGAATTATTTAGATAAAATGAATATTATTTTTGGAATCAATATGTCAAAATTATCCAATGGTGAATGTTTCATAATTTTCTGAGATAGTCGAATTTTTGGGTAAAAATTGAATACCATTAAAATATATAACATGTTTTATTACATAATAATGACCCAATAGTGATGTAATAAAATACTATAAACCTTATTTTCGGTCAATATATGTTTTTCAATTAAAATAATGAGATTTTAGGATTTTTTTGTTTTATTTTAAAAATATTTAGTGGACCCTTCAAGGCTTATGAAACATTTTGACCTGAATTGTTTTCCTTGAGAGTGTGACACACATCCATGTAATAAAGACTATTATTTTTAGAATTTAGGCCATTTTACTAATAAAATATTGTTTTTACCCCCATTTCACAAAAAACATGGGCAAAAACCATGTTCTGGTTTGTTGTTTTGATTATTTTAATGTGTGGTGTCCCGAACCTTAATAATAAAGAATTCCCTCTCCTTTCCTATATAAACCCACCCAAACTCCCACTTCCTCTTCAATAAAAGCCATCAGAGTTATAACATCCCATGCCCTCCTCATTCTATAATCCTCCCAAGGCACCCCAATCTCCCAGTAATCCTTTCTCAAACCTCTCCCAAGCCTTTGGGTTTACACTTCTCAGCAAGGGATTTCTTCCATTATCATTTTAACCAGTTTTCATTAAGTTTTCATCCCTTTTGTTTTCAATTATAAGTGTTGGGGTATGATTATGCACACCCATACTTACCTATTTTTGTTGGAATGATGGGATACCCATTTCATTCTCATTAATGTCTCCCATGTACACCTGTTACCATACTGAAATTCTGTGAAGGATTTCCCTCTCTTCATTTACATCAATGTAATTATTCTGTATTATACATCTAAATTCTATTATGTTTGTTGGGACATGTATCTATATTATCCTTTTACTGTATATTCCATGTACATGTGATGAGATTCCTATTTCTCTCTCATCAACAATTTCTATGAATTCTAATGTCATGTCGTTATGCTTTCGAAATTACACTGTTTTTTCAAGACTAAGTCATTTTGTAGAGAATACTGTAATACCCTGACCCCAGTTTCCCAACATTGGTGAATTATTACGTAACATTGGCATGATCACAAAAGATCAAGTCTCAAAATACCGATTAGTTTAGTAGCCTTGGAAACACTAGACGCATTCATAAATGATGCATTACATCTTAAAGTAAAAAACTACAATAACATAGTCTCCATAGTCCACACTCATATCACCTTCAGACTATCCCTGTAGGTCAGTCAAAAAATATTTAATCACATCCTGGGAAAAATAAAACATATAAAGGGGTGTTCTCAGATGCTCAGTAAAGATATCAATATAGAGAATACTTTCATAAATAAACATAAACATTTAAGGCAATGTATAACTAAAACAAAATCCTTTAAAACTTGAACATAAATATAATATGGAAAATGTAAAATGAAATAATGCCATTTACTTATTCACATGGATATTCTACTAGTAGAATAATAATATGCAATATCAATAACCACTTTCATAATGATGGAATGCATAATGCCAGACTATCATAACCACGTAGCCAAGGCCTCGTGCCAAGACTACAAATAAGGTTTTGTCAGGGCCTCGTGCCAAGACACAAGCTTGTCTCATGAGACCTACCGATGCTTCGAGGATCTATAGTAGGATACACCTGTCACTTATTAAGTCTAATGGATTCCTTATATGAAAAGTTTTAATCATATCATAAACCATAACATAATCGTATCACATAAAACATGCATAAAGGAAACATAACATTTCGACATTTCAATCAAAAGATATCAACACAACACATTGATATAATAAAAACATTATCAAAAACATTTTCAATACCAAAATAAAAGGAAAGTAAAACATGGTATTTATTTTTTTTATTTAAAAAAAGTTATGGCTTGTAGAGGAAGACGAACTCAAATAATGGTCACGGCGGCAGGGAAGTCGTTGTCGCCGCATACGTATGACAAAAAAACATTCCATTGTGTCGTTTAGTAAAACACTTTGTAAAAAAATATTCCTTTTTAATAAATGTAAAATTCCAAGGGGTTTACATACCGTATAAAAGAAAGTTGTGTATAAAACAAAATATGCCTCAATGAAAGGATATTGAGACAAAGTCCCTTACCTCGTGTCCGACATGACTCGATCATTCTTTAAACTCCTGAATAATAAACTAGAGTTAATTTCTAATTTCTTAAGAACCTTTTTCAAGTTCATTATTCCTTTTATATCACTTATTACCATGTTATGAACATTATGTAATTATTTAATTTAACAACGGTCGTTTTTTCGATCTTTGGTACATGAGTCAAAAATAAACTTCTTATAATTAGAAGTTGTTCCTGTGGTAAAATATCCATTACATCCAGAACTATATTAATGATGTATATATCATATAAATGCAATATATACATTCATTTAAAATATTACATAACATTTAGAGGTTAGAATTGAAATACACCGTTCATGGAGACGGTAAGCCGTACGTACGCATGAACGCTACTTTCATTTTTATTTAGTATTTAATGGAATGAAATCATAATGATATAAAGTTATATTATAATTCCAGTATAATATCATATATAATATCATTTACTCCATCCTTTATACTTCCCACATATGGAATTAACGATTCAAATCACTTGGAGGGGGCAGTAGTCCGCAATTTCCTAAAATGAAATTATCGTGTTTACCCATAATGGAAATCATAAAGGAATGCCATAAATGAAAAATAAAGAAGCATAAAGAAAACATAAAAATAATATATATCATATATTGAAATTCTGTCATCGTAATGGCCACCATGATAGGTGTTAAAAGAACATTGAATAATCATCGTTTCGTGAGGGCGTAATTCCCCACCCACAGAAACAATATGTTCTTTAACCATTCGATGAAGGTGTGTGTAAGTTTAAATTAAATCCTTCTCATAAAAACATTCTAGTATATTGAATATACTGGTGTTTTTACAAAATAAATGAATAAAAAGAGTTTAAGGGGTTGGAGAAGCAAGATAATACAAAACAATATAAGAGAATACATTACCTTAAAATCGGGTAACTCTTTTTGTTTTGTGCCAAAGGATACCTTGGGAAGACTTCTTCCCAAAGTGAGGCTTCTAGGAGTAAGAGTGGGAAGTTGAGAGAGTATTTGGGAAGATGTTGGCATACCCAAATGGATTTCATTGTGTGAATAATGTGGTAGAGGTGGGGGCCTTTTATAAGAGGAGAGGAAGGGAACTCTTGGAAAGTCATGAAATGTCACTTTATTTTAAACTTTTTTTTGGATTTTAAAGGTCCCAAAATTATATATTTCGAGGATAAGGTGATAAGGGTTCTAAATATAATCATCCAATAAGTTTTTGAAAAGTTTATGTCTTAGATTTTACATTATCTTTTCATTTTATTTAAATCGTTCATTAATGATGTAATCACTGCATCATCATGGTTTCATAAATAAATTAATTTATTTAGTGTCTAATAATTATAATAAAATACTATGATGTAGGAAATATTTTTAGATTTCCAATGAATATTTATAGTACAAAATATGACTTGTATAACCACATGTAAAAATTGTTTTAGTAAAACAATACATGTTTGTGACATTTTTATTTTTACTTTAAATAAAATGTTATTAATGTCATTTTCTTACCCAAGAGGCTCCATGGGGTCCCAAGTTGACCCATGGATTTTCTTGGCCGGCCATGACTCAGCCAATAGGGTTAGGACATGTGTTAATGTAATTTCATATTATTATAACATTATTTTTACCTTAAATTACACTAATTACCTTTAATCGCGATTAATAAAACTTAAAAGTTACAATTCACCAAAAAATTATTTTATTCACATTGAAAAACATTTTACTTCTTAATGACAACCATGTATGTCGGATTTTTGAAAATAAAATCATATAAGTGGTAAAGTATCATTTAAATGAAAAATCAATTTTTTAACTACCACTTAGTGGTTTCACTATTCATCAAAAAATGAAGTTTTTCAGAAAAATACCCAAAATTCACCCCAATCTATATTTGATATTCCAAATTAAAATATGATGTCTATTTAAAAAAAATCAAAATGCATAAGTTTCATTAATTAATTTAATAATTAATTCATGTTGTCAAAACAAATAGCGTGTTTTCAAGAAACAATATCAATCAAAAGATTGACAATTGTTTATGTCAAATTTCAAAGTGAAATTAATTATAATGACCTCCATTGGATAAATTGGTAAAATTATATTCAAAATATACTTTAAAACCACTCAATAGTATAATTTTTCACTATGATTTAATTTTATTAAAAAATTTGGTTTTAAGTATTTTACACTATTCATCAAAAATCGGATGTTCTCAGAAAAATTACAACAATTCAACATAGGCTAATTTTGATAATCCAAATCCAAAAAAGAAGTCCATTTTGAAATATAAAATTTATATAATTTCAAAAAGTGGGTATTACTATTCATAACGGCTACTTTGATTGGTCGCGGTGTGTTAGAATCTCATAGTTGTGTACAATGCAAGTTATTGCATTATTGAAAGAGAATCGTACCGTGGACGCTTGGGGTGCTACACTCTCCCGTACTTCAAATTATTTCCTCCTATAAATTTCTAGAAAACCACCTTATGAAAAGACTCAGGTGATTTTTCATCATAAGTTTCTCGGGTTCCCATGTTGCCTCTTCTATCTTATGGTTTCTCCATAGAACTTTTACCAGACGAGTCGTCCGGTTTCTCAGCACTTGTTCTCTTGTATCATGAATCATGATGGGCTCTTCGCAGTAAGACAGATTGGGTTCCAGTTCTAATTCCTCATAGGTGAGTACATGCATTGGGTCTGGCATGTATTTTCTCAACAGTGATACGTGGAACACATCATGAACTTTGGAGAGTCATGGCGGCATTTCCAAACGGTAAGCTACCGCCCCAATTCGCTCTCGAATTTCAAAAGTTCCGATATATCTGGGACTCAATTTAACCTTCTTACTAAAAATTATAACTCCCTTCCATGGATAAACCTTCAAGAAAACATGATCTCCCACTCGGAATTCCAAATCCTTCCTTCGGTTATCGACATAGCTCTTCTGCCTAATTTGAGAGGATTTAATATGGTTTTGGATTACCTTCACATTTTCCATCATTTCCTCCACCAGTTCTGGGCCTACAAGTTTTCTTTCACCAACGTCATCCCAACAGGTTGGTGTGCGACATCTCTTTCCATATAACGCTTCATATGGTGCCATCTGATTACTTGAATGGAAGCTATTGTTATAGGAAAATTCTACCATAGGTAAATATTGATCCCACATACCCTGAAAGTCAAGTGAAAATGATCTCAACATGTCTTCTATGGTTTGAATAGTCCATTCTTACTGTCATTCTATTTGAGGGTGGTAGGAAGTGCTTAAACGAAGTTCAGTATCTAGGGTTTTCTGAAGACTTTTCCAGAATTGTGATGTAAAACGGGGATCACGATCAGAAAAAATCGATAGGGGTACTCCATGAAGTCTCAAAACATCATTAATATATATCCTTGCTATCCGTTCAAGTGGTAGATCTTCTCTTATAGCAAGAAAATGTGCTAACTTTGTGAGACGATAAAAAATTACCCATATTGTGTCATTCCTTCTAGGAGTCTTTGGTAGTCCCATGACAAAGTCCATCATAATATTATCCCATTTACACTCAGGTATGGGAAGAAGTTGAAATACTCCACTAGGATATTGCCTTCTAGCTTTATCTTTTTTACAAACCATACATCTTGACACCAATCTCCCTCTTCATGTTGTCCGACAAAAAATGATCCATTAAATCTATATACATTTGGTGCTCCTAGGGTGTATAGAGAAATTGGAACTATGAGCATCATCCAACAATTCCCTATTTAAATCAGGTATATCTGGAACCCAAAGACTCCCCTCAAATTTCAAAATTCCATATTCAAACACGAAGTCACTCAATCACCCATCATTCATAGCTTTAATCTTTTTTTTTTCAGCTTTTCATCATCGCCATGATAACTCTTTATCCTTTCTAGTAAAGATGGTTTGGAAACCATCTAAAAATGTTTTGATGTTTCACATTCCATAGTGATTCCTATATCCATCATTACTAGATCCATGAAAATAGGATCCCTTTCCACTCTCATCATGTTCAAAACTCCATGATTTTTTCTACTCAAAGCATCTGCAACCTTATTTGCCTTCCCTGGATGGTAGTGTATCGTGCAATCATAATCATTGAGTAGTTCAATCCATTGACTTTGCCTCATGTTGAGTTATTTTTTGTGAGAAAATATACCTCACACTCTTGTGATCGATATATATATCACATTTTTTTACCATAGAGATAATTTCTCCATATCTTCAAAGCAAGGATTATAGCGGCTAACTCGAGATCATGAGTTGGATTGCTTTGGTCATGAATTTTTAGCTGTCATGATGTAAAGGCAATAAAACTATCATTATTCATAAGGAAACAACAATGTCCTTTATTCGATGCATCACTATAAATAACGAACCCGTCATTCCTCGATGGTAGAGTCAATATAGGGGCATTGACTAATCTTCTCTTCAGTTCTTCAAAACATTCTCCACACTCTTTTTTACAAAAAAATTTAACCCCTTTACATGTGATATTTGTTAATGGGTTAGCCAATCGAGAAAAATTTTGGACAAAACATCGATAATAACATGCTAAACCAATAAAATTGCTTACCTCAGTTATACTCGTCAGTATTGGCCATTCTTGGATTGCCTTGGTCTTAGAAGGATCAACAGAGATTCCATCATTAGAGACAATATGGCCAATAAAATAAATCTCCTGAAGCCATAATTCACACTTGCTAAACTTCCCTTATAATTCACTTCTTATAAGAGGCTTTAGAATAATGCGCAAGTTATTTTCATGATCTTCATAGATTTTGGAGTATACCAAGATATCATCAATAAATACCACCACAAACTCATCGAGATATTACTTGAATACTCTATTCATTTGATCCATGAATATAGAGGGTGCATTAGTCAATCAAAAAGGCATTACTGTAAACTCGTAATGCCCTTACCTAGTTCAAAATTCTATCTTCAGAATGTCTTCCTTCTTCACACATAACTGATGGTATCCAGATCGAAGGACAATCATAGAAAACTATTGAGATCCATGTAGTTGGTCAAAGAAATCATCAATATGAGGTAGGGGATACTTGTTCTTTATTGTTATATAATTGATCTCCCTGTAGTCAATAAAAAACCTCATAGATCCATCTTTCTTCTTAACAAAAAGGATAGGGGCTCCCCATGAAGAAAAACTTAGGAGAATAAATCCCTTATTACTCTATTACTCTAGTTGTTTCTTTAGTTCAAATAATTCCACAATAGCCATTATATAAGGGTTCTTCGATATAGGCCTTGATCCAGGAATTAAATCAATGGAAAACTCAACTTCTCGTTCTGGAGGATGTCCAGGTAAATCATCTGGAAACACATCTACATATTGTGTCACAATATGTACATACTCTATTTGAACATTAATTTCCTTACCTATATTTATTTCATTCTCTTCCTCCCCAATAATTGAATTTAGTTGATCCACTGGGGGTGGATCTAGATAAGAATTAGGTGGTGACAATTCAATTCTAAAGATAAGGTGTTCCTTATCATCATCATCAAAAATCGTAACCTCCTTCTTCTTACAACAAATCTTCACATCATGGTCTGTGAGCCAATCCATTCTGAGGATTATATAAAATTAAATCATGGGTATGATGATGAGATCAGCAGATATAGAAAATTTATATGCCTTAATGGGGACTGATTGACAAAACTTTGTAGAAATGATAATTCCCTTAGGAGTTTTGACTGAAAATTCTCTTGTTAAATCAAATTGGAAATATCTAATTTTCATAGCAAACTAGGAAGATATGAAACAATGCGATGATCCATAATCAAATAATTCATTTTCTGAACTTAAGGAAACCATTAAATTTCTGGCCACCACGTCTTTCGGAGCTTCACCCTCAGCAGTAGTGATAGCATAAGCATGGCCTTGATCCCTTTGCCTCTTCTGAGGTAAGTTCATCTGACGCTTAGGACATTCATTTTCATAATGTCCCATCTCTCTACAATTATAGCATTCCACATTGACAGAAACTCTCTTTCCCTTGAAATCATGAGCTTGGTGGCCTTTTTAACCACACTTGTAATAGACTCCCATTCCCTTCATGCAAGTACTAGGGTGTTTCTTCCCAAATTTACTGAAAGACTGATATTCAACTTTTCCCTTCATCCCCTTATTTCCATTTCCAGATTGATCAGAAGATCTCTTCTTCTCTTGATTTGCTTTAAATTTATAAGACTTAGAGAATTCCTTTTCCGTCTTGATAGCACACATGACAATATCTTCATGCGACGAGAAGGTTTTTGAGACGAATGCTCGATGGAGAAATGGTTTAAACCCATCAAAGAAACGATCAATCTTACTTCTTGGAAAACATATATAATCTGAAGCAAGCTTCTCTATCCTTGTAATGTTATCCTCATGCTTTGCGACATTTTCATCCTCATTCTGCCTCAGACTCAGAAATTGTCTTTCCATATCTACTCGATGGTCATGTGGGAAGTATTTTTCTAAGAAAATTTCGTTAAAATCCCTCCATTACATACTTGATACTTCTTAATCATCCTTTGTGTTTTGAATCAGCGACCACCATTGATCAACATCTCCAGTGAGGTGGTAAGTTTCCATGACAACATTCTCCCTTTCACTACTCCCCAAGACAGGGAATATTTTCTCTAAGGAGTTTATTCATTGCTCAGTTACTAATGGATTCTTACCCCCATTCAATTTTTCCAGTTGTTGCCTCATGAAACGATCTAACATTGATCCTCCATGTTGTGGATCAGGATGCTCCATACGAGTAAGGTTAATATTCATAACCTGAGTGAGTTGTCCCAGTATGGTGATAAGTTTATCAACACCAGTTTTTTCATCATCTCCACTATAATTATCTTTATCAGGAGGGAAATCCATGTATGGAGTGCGTGCACTGATACGGTTTCCATTCCTTCCACTAGGTGCCATTTCTAAACAATGGCATAAACTAGATTAGTTTGTGAATCAAAATACATAATTCCATACTTCTAAAACACTTAAAATAAATTGAATAGTTTATGGATATAATCCATTATCATAAAAATCTTTTCTTTGAAGAAATATATAATCATAAACCCTTCATAATGGTTTGTGAAGAAAATAAGAATTATCCTCAGCATATCCCCTGGGAGTGTCGTAACCAAGAGTGCAGCAAGGCCCGTTGTCGTGCACCAGTTCCCGTTCGAGTCTAGCATAAAGTAGTGTTTTCGGGTTTTACCCCTAGGTACATCTGTGCCAGGGCTGCCTCTACCTGATCGTATCCAGACAGGGATGTATTGCTCGGAAAACTCACAAAATCACTATAATACCAAAATTATAGGAATTTCTTCTATACTAATCCTCAAAGTATATCTTAGGGCTATGTGCTCTAATCATAGTTTATCTAAATCTAGCTTCCAATGTTAGTACAAAACTGCCTCTGATACCAAATGTAACGCCCCGACCCCATTTTCCCAGAGTCGGTGCATTATTATATAACATTGGCATGATCACAACAGATCAAGTCTTGAAAGACCAATTAGATTAGTATCCTTGGAAACAATAGATGCATTCATAAATGTTACATTACATCTTAAAGTGAAAAACTACAATAACATAGTCTCCATAGTCCACACTCATATCCCCTTTAGACTATCCCTGCAGGTCAGTCATAAAATATATTTCTTCACATCCTGGGAAAAATAAAACATAGAAAGGGGTGAGCTCAGATGCTCAGTATGGATAACAATATAGAAAAAACATTCATAAATAAACATAAACATTTAAGGCAATGTATAACTAAAACAAAAGCCTTTAAAACTAGAACTTCAATATAATATGGAAAAAGTAAAATTAAATAATGTCATTTACTTATTCACATAGATATTCTACTAGTCGAATAATCACATGCAATATCAATAACCACTTACATAATGATGGAATTAATAATTCCATATTATCATAACCACGTATCCAAGGCCTTGTGCTCTGACTACAAATAAGCTTTTTTCAAGTCCTCATTCCAAGACAATAGTTTGTCTCATGAGACCTACCGATGCATCGAGGAGCTATAGCGAGATCCACCCATCAATTATTAAGTCCAACACATTCCGTATATGAAAATGTTAAATCATATCATAAACCATAACATAATCATATCACATAAAACATTCATAAATGAAACATAACATTTCCACATTTCAATCACAAGATATCAGTACAACACATTGATATAATAAAAACATTATCAAACCCATTTTCAATACAAAAATAAAAGGAAAGTAATTCATGGTATTTATTTTTTTATTTAAAAAAACTTATGGATTGTAGAAGAATCCGAACTCAAATAATGATCACAGCGACGGAGAAGTCGTTGTCGCCGCATACGTACGACAAAAAAACATTCCCTTTTGTTGTTTAGTAAAATGATTCGTATAAAAAATATTCATTTTGAATAAAAGTAAAAGTCAAAGGGGTTTAAACACCGTATAAAACTCTGGAATAATTAACTAGAGTTAATTTATACTTGCTTAAGAACTATTTTCAAGTACATTATTCCTTTTATATCACTTATTACCTTGTTATGAACATTATGTAATTATTTAAGTTAATAACGGTTGTTTTGTCGATCTTTGGTACATGAGTCAAAAATAAAATTCCTATAATTACAAGTGTTTCATGTGGTAAAATATCCATTATATCCATAATTATATTCATGATCTAGATATCATATATATCGTATATAACCAGTATATACATTCATTTAAAATATTACATAACATTTAGAGGTAAGAATTGAAATGCACCGTTCATGGAGACGGCAAGCCGTACATACGCAAGAATGATACTTTCATTTTTATTTCGTATTTAATGGAATGAAATAATAATTATATAAAGTTATATTATAATTAAAGTATAATATCATATATAATATCATTTATGCCATCCTTTATATGTCATGTATATGGCATTAACGATTCACATCACATTGAGGAGGCGGTAGTCCGCACTTCCTAAAATGAAATTATCACGTTTACCCATAATGGAAATGATAAAGGTATGCCATAAATGAAAAATACAGAAGCATAAAGAAAACATAAACATAATATATATCATATATTTAAATAGTGTCATCATAATGGCCACTATGAGAGCTGTTAAAAGAAGATTGAACAATCATCGTTTCGTGAGGCAGTAATTCGCCACCCACAGAAACAGAATGTTCTTTAACCATTAGACAAAGGTGTGTGTAAGTGTAAATTAAATACATCTCAAAAAAACATCATAGTATATTGAAGATACTGGTTTTATAACAAAATAAAGGAATAAAAGGAGTTTTAGGGGTTAGAGAAGCTAAATAATACAAAAGAACATAAGAGAATACATTACCTTCAAATCGGGTAACTCTATTTGTTTTGAGACAAAGGATACCTTGGGAAGACTTCTGCCCAAAGTGTGGATTCTAGGAGTAAGATAGAGAAGTTGAGAGAGTATTTGGGCAGATTTTGGTCGATCCGAATGGATTTTATGGTGTGAATAAGGTGGTAGAGGTGGGGGCCTTTTATAAGAGGAGAGGAGGGGCACTCTTGGAAAGTCATGAAATGTCACTTTATTTTAAAATTATTTTCGGATTTTAAAGGACCCAAAATTATATATTTCGAGGATAAGGTGATAAGGGTTAGAAATATACTCATCCAATGAGTTTTTTACCAGTTTATGTCGTAGATTTTACATTATCTTTTCATTTTATTGAAATCGTTCATTAATGAGGTAATCGCTGCATCATCATGGTGTCATAAATAAATTAATTTATTTAATGTCTCAAAATTATAAAAAAATACTATGATTTAGGAAATCTTTTTATCTTTCTAATGAATATTTATAGTCAAAAATATGACTTGTATAACCATATGTAAAAATCATTTTAGTAAAATAATAAATGTTTGTGACATTTTTATTTTAACTTTAAATAAAATGTTATTAATGTCATTTTCTTACCCAAGTGGCTCCATGGGGTCCCCAAGTTGACCCATGGATTTTCTTGGTCAGCCATGACTCATCGAATAAGGGTAGGACATGTTTCAATGTAATATAATATTATTATAACATTATTTTTACCTTAAATTACAATAATTACCTTTAATCGCGATTAATAAAAGTTAAAAGTTACTATTCACCAAAAAGTTATTTTAATCCCATTGAACTACATTTTACATCTTAATGACAACAATGAATGTCAGATTTTTGAAAATCAAATCAGAGAAGTGGTAATGTTTCCTTTAAAAGAAAAATCAGTTTTTTAACTACCACTTAGTGGTTTCACTATTCATCAAAAATTGATGTTTTCAGAAAAATACCAAATATTCACCCTATGCTATATTTGATATTCTGAATTCTAAAATGATTTATATTTTACAAAATTAAAAATATTTAAGTTGCATTAATTAATTTAATAATTAATTCCCGTTGTCAAAACAAATAGCGTGTTTTTAAGAAACAATATCAATCAAAAGATTGACAATTGTTTATGTCCAATTTCAAAGTGAAATTAATTCTAATGACCACCATTGGATAAAATTGTAAAACTATATTATAATTATACTTTAAAACCACTCAATATTATAATTTATCACTATAAATTATTTTTATCAAAAAAGTTGTTTTTAAGTATTTTTCACTATTCATCGAAAATTGGATGTTCTAAGAAAAACACCAAAAATTCAACATAGGCTAATTTCAATATTCCAAATCCAAAAATGAAGTCCATTTTGAAATATAAAATTTATATAATTTCAAAAAGTGGGTATTATTATTCATAATGGATACTTTGATTGGTCGCAGTGTGTCAGAATCTCGTAGTTGTGTACAATGCAAGCTATTGCATTATTGAAAGAGAAGCGTACCGTGGAATCTTGGGGTGTTACAAATACCATGTCCATTTCTCTACCAAGGGTATTCAACTTTATGCACATTTACTTATTGATTATAGAGTATTTTTAATGAATTCCACATTCCATTATCATTGAATAAATGATGACATTTAATAAATCCATGTTTTATGATCATTGTGGCACACTTATGCATGAAATGAAATGTTTAAGAATGGTGTGCCCTGATAGTGATCCCATGCATTGGGTAAAGTTTATTATAATGATATGTCTTGGGAAATGAGTGTTGATGCAAGAAAATTCAAGTAAAATGATGGTTAACTCGTGCTTCATGTGCACTGATGGCTTACTCATGCTCCATGTGCTATGTGACTTGCCTCATGCTAATTCCATGTTAAGTGTTGTTGCCACATTTCCATGTTATGATAATCATTCTATAACATGCCTTTATGTTCATTTTTCTTTTATGCTCCATTGATATTCCTATTTCCTATAATTTATTGTATTCTTAATGTTATTCCTTATTTACTCTCTTACAAGGCCTTATTGGTCACCCTTTTCTTATGCATGTCTTCTGGTTATCCCATGTAATGCTAAGTACGAGGCAATGTAGTTGTCATGTAGAGGAAGTTTTCAATAAAATGATGTGTTCTATGTTTTAATTTGTTATGTATTTTTCCTAACCCCAAAGACACTATACCTCTCGGTCTTCTATGATGTATCAAGTGAAGGTTTTATGTAATAAATCATCTTTAAGTATGTAATAAAAATAAGGGTTTCTCTAAATAGGGTTATAAGAATATTGTACAGTCTACTCCACCAATACCAAATATAGGTGTGGCATTTTTTATTCTAATAGTTTTCCTAGAGATCACATAGCTAAGTGAAATCAGCTGACCCTTAGTACAATAATACTTTTACCAGTCCTTTATATCCTATTAGTTAAGACCTAAATAACTATGTAAAAGTATTACACACTTCCATAAATAGGTAAAAGAAGTATAAAGTTCACCCAATATGAAACTATGCACAAGTAACAATAAATTTTCCAATAAAAAGGGACAAGTATCATACAATTATGTAAAAATAGATTATATATAGAGTTTCAGATGTTCTGGTAGACAATTATCTACAACCACTAGTAACTAATAGAGTATAGATATTCATTAAGAGTATAAAATTTCATGGTTAATAAGACCTGAAATGATCCCCACTATAATATGTTCTTCAATGAGTACAATATCAGTAACAAGATAGTCTACAATGTACACCAGGATTTTTCATTCTCATTCCTTCTTCAGTTATTCATTTCTTCTGGTTGAGTGATAACTCAATAAAAATATGAGAATATTTTATTGTAAAATAGGGTTTTCTTCATTTTATTTATAGAAATTATCAATCAATAATAGTATCTTGTATAATTTTATAACACTAATCTATTTCTATAAATTGTTTCCACCTTCTTAAAACCTTCCTGAAACCAATGTATAAAATATAAATTATATATCTAATCCAGTATCATTTTCTCATAGATGAAAGCAGTAAAAGTCATCTAAAAATATATCCACAATTCTTTCATAGCCATTATAGTCTTTCTTCTTGAAATAACACATTTTAATAACATCCAGTTAGGTTCTCTAAATTCGATATAAATACTTAGATTATACAAGTCCAAAAATTTATTTATATTTAAAGTAATATTCCAGATAGATCTGAACAAATAATTCTCCATGCAGCTTACTAACTTCTCTTTTTTTGATCCGTCAAAGTCATCATAGTCATGAATATATCTAGAAGGAAAAAATGATATTTAATTTGAAATTATAATGTAATTAATCATAAGTGTAACCTTCAAGGAGTTTAAAATTCAATTCCCTTATTTCATTAGATACATTCCTCCATTTCATGAAAGTAACTTCCTTTATTTCATTAAAGTAAAACATGTAAAATGTAAGAGTCATTCCAAAAGTTACTCTAGAATTTCTTTAATGAATTCTAAAAAACATTCAATACAATATTTTAAATAATTATTTCTGAATATTTAATCACTTCATCAATTTTATGATAAATCATAATGTTCTTTCTAGAATGTGTAAGAGCCATACAATACATAGAGAAATACTGAGTCCCTGACTTCATTCATAAAAAATAATGAGTAAATTATATTTTTCACTATAATGAAGAAGAGGCATTACATTAAATTTAAAATTTATTTCAAAATTTAGAAAATGTAAGTCCCACCTTCCCTATTGGTTCAAAACATGGATATTTTATCAAACATTATAAAATGTCAGAGTAATAATATAGAATGTAAGGTTAATAGATCCATCGAGTAAGAGTTTTTTTCTTCTCAATATAATTATAGGTACTTTGTAAAAGATTTATCTTAGAAATTCTCTTCTAAAATCATCATAAAACTAAACATTTGAATTCAATAATCTATAAAACATAAAGTTTTATTAAATCTCTATTATTAATGTAACATAATTCTTAACTCCATGTGAATTTGTATGTTTTCTTACTTAAAAAATTAACTAACCTATTGAATATATAAGATAATAAATCTCTCTTGAATAACGTGTTAGTTAAAAGTATTATCCAATTTCTAATATCTTTAATATGTAAGATTTTCCCCATCTTTTTCTTTATACGTAACATTTATGGCCTTACAAACTTATAAAAACATTAATACAGTGGATATTATAAAAGTTATTCTTTATAAATAAAATTTTTGACATAGGTAATTTATGAATCCATCAATACATATGATATTTGTTTACTCCATAAAATATGTGTAACATACTCTCGTTGGAAAAATATCAAAATTTAATTTTTTTCTCATCATGTTTAAGGTTTTCATCAATGCATAAAAGTATAGCATTAAAAAAATTTAACATCCCAATATATAACATATATGAATTTAAATCAATTTTCATATATTTGGTTTATATTGATACATAAGATATGACTTATTTTAATTATATGATACATAACACATTGTCTACAGAAAAAGCATCGAAAACATAATTTGAATTCTGGATTTATTATTCACCTGAATGAACAAATCTAAGAAAAACATCTCAATGAAAAAAATTTAGAATAATAAAATAATAAATATAAATGAATAATAATTAATAAAAAATTATAATATTGAATAATCATATAAATAAGGAGACTGCTAAATAATTATAGAAAATTAAATGATGAATGTAAAGGAGAAGCTCAATATTCTCCTTCATATTTGGTAATTAAAAAACCTAAACATATAACAAAACTAATCTCCCCATTTTTCAAGGATCAAAATGGTTATGATAATGAAGGGGATATAAAATTAAATTAAATAATAGATTATAAGCAATACATTGTCCCCTAACATAATATAAAATTATGAAAAAGGGTCATACATACACATTATCCCCCTTTATTAATAATTTAAATATACTCTTTGAAAAACTAATCACTAAAAATAAAACAAATTCACCCCATTATATAAATAATAAAGAATAATATAAACATGTTTTTTATCAATAAATATGAATAGAAAACGAACACATTAATAAAATTAACATTATATAATAGTAAACACATGATTTCAATGAGAGCAATCAATATCCACTCCCCCACACCTTAAGATAATAAAAACAATTCTTAAATAAAATTTCATTAATATAAGAAATTTATTCCTAAATCCATGAAATAAGAATACTAAACATACATGATTTGAATATATAAATATATTTACATGATTAATTAATAAATAATAAAAAAATACAGAACATGCTTAAGTGATATTAATTTCATAATAAACAACATGATTAACATATTAAATTAGACATGATAAATTAAAATATAAATAGTTAAAAAAATAACGCCAATGATGATCAATAATAATAAACCAAGATTAAAAAATATAATCAAATGATAATTCAATGAAGGATACTCCTCAATATAAGCTTTATCATATTTAAAAAATAGGTAATAGTTAGATATTCCATTATAGAAAATATAGGGTAGTGAATATTCATCAAGTGTACTCCTCTCATATAAAAATTTTAAATTTAGAAAGACACAGAAAAAACAAAAATATTCAAATATTAAGTAAATGATTTGAATAAAATTAAAATTATTATAAAATAATTTAACACATGTCAGAATAATAAAACATTTTAAGTATGTGTTATAAAAATTTCAATTAAATAAAGAATAAACATATCAAAAAATATTTTAGGAAATATATAAAACCTGTTCAACCCATTTTATAAAATAGTTTAGTTCATTTTATAATAATTCATCCTACCACATGCAAGTAAGAAAAATGATAAAACATTAAATATTTTTTAATAGGTATAACAGAAACATATTAGTCAGCTCAAATAAGAATATGAAAACAAACTAATTAATAGTAATATAAAGAGTATGAATGATATGCATAAGATAATTAAATAATTGTTTGTTGAAAATTCAACATACAAAATTACAGTGGATCTAGTGAATTTGGTAAACTATTCAACGCGATATAAAATATAAAATAGAGAAGGGAAGATTGTAAAATGTTCATAAATAATTATCCCCCTATATAAAATAGATAGTGCATATCAATAAATTATATAAATATTATAGAAGATAAATTCATTCTATATTGATATTGAAAAAGGTCGAATAAACTCTATCACACAACAATACAATGCTTCTTATTTTAACACTATTTTCATGTCATCTATCAAACTTGATATGGAATATAAGTTCAAATAGCCTTCATTCATAAATTTCCTACAACCATAATATATTTTTTTCATTGTAGCACTTATGTATCATTTAATACAAAATATAAAACAAGAATACCTTTTATGCTAATAGGATTTTAGGTAAAATTTGCTTAACAATAAGTGATTATGAAAACCAAAATTATTTATTTCATGAAAAAATTAAAGAATTTTATTTAGAAAAATAGTTAGAAATGTTGGAATGATTATTACCCTAGATTTGATGAATTAAAAATAATCCCTCAAATAATGTATGTAAATTAAAAATTGAAAATATTTTATAAGAAGAATGATATTAATTTTAAATATTGGTATGAAACAATTTTTCTAAATCATAGGAATTTATCTATTGCTTTAAATTCTAGGTTTTCCGATATATCCTTTAACAACACCAATGAATTTTTTCTGGTAATCTTCACATTTAATAAGAATACTAGTGATCAATTTTAAGTAATCCAATTTTGATAATAAATATTTAATTATATAATCATGCATAATATAAATCGATTCATCATTATCATGTTCAGAATATGAGATTTCTATGTGATCATATAGTCACTCGGGCTGGATGAATCAGGGGTGACTAGCTTTTTCCAGTTATGGAAAACACAAACTCTTCCTTGCCTTAAGTTGACCAAAAATATTTTATTGGTTATTATGTATGGATATTTATAATCTATCCCTCATCACTTATTCCTTATCATACGATTATAATATAATGTAAACAACACATATCCATATTTACAAGGATCAAACTCAATGTACGAACCTACTCCTTACCATGTGGACTCTTATTGAGTCATAAATACATGTAATTACGTTTCAATGACATATTTTAAGTGTAGTGGTAAGGAATAAATATTATCTAAATTACTCAATTATATTATAGAAGTGAATGATCATTATATTAAATCACAAATTTGAGTTATCTCCCAAAACCTCCCCTTATCTCATTATAGGAACAATGGTTCTATTTATACTGGAACCACTATTATTCACAATTTCTTCATTAAATTAATCTTGGATGGAACTTAGAATGCCTTATGATCTTATGATATACTCAATATGGACATCTGACTATTTACCTTTTAATGGAATGTTCTTTTGGAGCTATCACATTTGGGGACTAGACCATCTCATACTTCTCTATCTGTTATATTTTTTCTAGTACCCCTCATTCCATTGATCCTTATTCGGTAGTCCTTATTTGTTTAGCATATTTGAATTATTCAACTCTTTTTGGTACATAATGTCTAATATATGTCTTTTTGGTTCATGTTCTTTTAGTTCATATCTATCTGAATCTTCTACACCCGAAACACTTCCATCTGACACTTCTTCTTCAACCAAGTAGTTTCTTTGTTTAAAAATCATGGTTAAATTATAATAATACCAATCCATTTTTAATTTGATAAGAAAAATTTCATAATAGACATTCCCTTCATTAGATATGTAATATTATTTAGATATATATGGGGAATAAGAGAGCTTTAGTTTGAACATCGTGTTAAATAGAATTTTGTTTTACCCAAATTAAAACCACTAAAACAACAATTTCAATAATATTTATATGAAAATATTTTAATATTATCATTTTTTTACGTCAATATTTCCTTAAATCTCATATAGATTTATGAATATTGAGGGAATAACTCAACATCATCACAGTTACCGACTTTAAAATTTTTATACAATGTCTCTCAAGTCTCTTTTTGATTAAATTTATAATCTTTCCTATATCCAGAAATATCAACACACTTCTATATCTAATCATCATTATCTAATCAACTCAATACAGTAAAATCAGGATTAAAAAATAAAAAAATCTTCACATGTTTTTTCTATCCGAAGGACTCACAGAAGTTTTTCCATCTAAATATACCTGATGAGATGACATGTCTCTATGTGGTCATCCTTTGTTCGATCATAATTTTCATAGATATAGATCCGGTAAATTAAGTATAGTATAACTGAATCAAATTTAGTCCTTCCAATGATCTTAAAATTTCATTATCTACTGATCATAAAAAATATTATTTGACAGAATTGATATTCTCTATCAAGAACAATCCTATGATTTCCTACATCTGATCAGCTTGATTTCATAGAGTCATTTTGGAAACATTTTCAAACATCATTCTACATGGAGCTTATTTTTTCATTCGACATACAAAATCTTCTTTACATAACCATTCATATATTTCTTCCCAAAACAAATTTGTACATGTTATATCGATAATCATTATATATTTCTTCTTCTTCTATTGTTACATTGTTTTTAGGTGATCAAATAATGTCTTATGTGTTTGAGTCAGTTCCCTAGAACCAAATTATGTGTACATTAAGAAGACTTTTATTCATAGTTTTTTAAATATTAAAAATATAATTATCACATCCTGATTTTTATTCTTCATAACATAGTACTTGATAATGTCCCTATAGTAGTTTCCTGTTAAAAGGTCATAGTAGTTCCCCCCAATGATGAAAATTCATAAGTGTTGTGAATATATTCTTAAATATATGTTCTAAATACAGATGATATCATTTTAGGGACAATAATGAAATAATCTATTAGTGGTAGAGATTCATAGAACTTTTTGGTGTCTTCTCATGGTGTACTCCCTTGTTGATATTTTGTAGGATATTATGAGAATGAGACCCACCAATAGAAAATCAACATTTATATTTGTCATTTGATTTTGTTACCCGGGGACATTCGTTTTTTTCTTTATAATTTACTAATATTATTAATAAGTATTACTAGTTTCATAATTTTTTTTAATGATGAAAACCATGAGGAAAGAAGTTTACGACGAAGTAGGATGCGTTGGGTGCATCACGAGTAATATTGCATTAATGAAAAATGTGAGAATTTATTTTTCCCTTTTGTCATTCTAGGGAAGTTGATATCTCTAGCCCTTTGATGGAAATGATATGGCCTAAATAAATCCATGTCCATGGTGTACAATAGGCAAGTTCTACTTTTGAAAAGACTAGGAAAGAGACATCAAACAAATAGGTTGATGACACCAAAATGAATCATTCTTGATTATATATATCATGATAAAGCGGTTATATTACGTAGTAAGAATTCATATGTGGTATCATGTCCTTATGAAATTATCTTCTTTCTCTATGGGTTCCTTGGTTCCTTTCAAGATGTTATAATTGGACATTAAGTTTCTTTTCCTAATGAGAATGAGAAATCGGCCTAGTGGTCCACACACTAAGTGTAACCGGAATCCCAGTTTAATATTATATTATTATTTATTATTTAATAGGTTGAATATAAATTATTACCACATGTGGTTTAATAATTATTTATGTATTATTTATTACATATATTTCATCACCTGTTATTATAGAGATTATAATGTGAGGGGAATATATAATAAATTTTTATTTTCTTATTATAATATTATAATATTTATTTAATAGTTAGTGGTTTATGTAGTTATGTTTATTTAATTAATTAATAGTCATTATTCAAGGAATGATTAATATTGTGGCAGAATTGAAGACTGCGTTTAATGGTCTGGTGAGAAATAATAAATATTGAATATTGTATAATTAAATAATATTAAATATGATTTGCAAATTAATTTCATGTTGAGAAATACTAATAATAAATTTTTTATTATTTTTCATGAGATTATTTAAGGATTTTATAAATAATAGGGCACTTATGCAATTATTTTATATTAACCCTAGTAGTATATAATCCCAATAATATAATTTTCTCAATAGAACAATTAATTTTTGTTGGTTTTGCACAATAGATATGGAGAATCCTATCAAGACCTAGAAAAGTCACTTCTCCAAGAACAATCCCCAGAATGGAGAGAAATATTATTCCACCACCCACTCTCATGTCAAGAGAGATATATGGGAATGCTTTGGAAGAAGTTATCAAGGCGATCAAAGGAGAATTACAAAAATTATAGGATCTGACATTCTAGTGAACATAGATTCTTATGGCGACATTTAGATATATCTAGATCACATGTGGATCACTAGTATAGGGAATCTAATTTGATTCCTAAAATAAAATATAGTACAATATTGATCTATTGTCAGATTCATGAACAATGAAATAATTCCATCAAGGTAATTCATAGTTTAATTAAAATGATTATGAGTAATATGTGATGATCCTCTATTGGTTTTAGAATTCTATACCCTATCAATATTGTTTTATTTAATTCCATAGATCAAAACATTTATCATTTTGTAAATTTCAGATTGATCATCGATCATGGAAAAATAAAATAAAATTTTTTCATGACCCATCACATGCATATGTTATGCCTGAAACCTATAAGTGGTATGAAAGTGGTCAAATAATTAATTATAATTATTTAAAGATCATTTATTCTTTTCCACATTTGAAATTTTTTTCAATTCATTTTTAATCATTCTTTTAATATGAATAGTGAGATCTTCTTCCTCCTCCTTCCTTTTTAGTAGACCAAATTGAGATGATTAATATTATGGATAAAACAAAATCTAGGAACTCATCCAAAGGTTCCAAGGATTCTAGATAGAAACAAATCACTAGAGGTCAGGTAATTGAAATTACACACTTTGTACTTGTGGTGAATGTATCAAAAATTAATTCAATAAATGATTAAAACTATGTAAACTAATTGCACATGGTGAATTAGCTACATGACATCACATGTTGTCCAGACCTGGGTGGTACAGTGTCAATCAGAGTACACATTGTTTTTCCCATGTGTATGTAGTTTAGTCCCTTTATGTCACAAATGGGTTGTGTATTACCATACATGTCTTACTTGATCGGTGATCTTGTAATTTGTAGATCACACAATGTGTAGCCCATTGGACACACTGTGTACTCCATTTTTTGAGGTTGTATTTACACACTGATGAAATATTTATGTAACACAGATAATTAGTGAGATATGTACATGTTGTATAACACTCTTGTACATGACATTACTTATACCAAATTACACATATTTAAAATTTATTAATTATTTTTTGTAATCCGTGAAGCATGTTACTCATTTGTTCATTAAGATTATAAAAAATTTCTTGTGATGAGTTTTAATATTTATATATAAAATTTCTTAATTAATATCTCTGAAATTTTCAAATCTGCATATCATGTATGAGTCATGTTACAGTTATTACTCTACATGCATTAAATCATGACACGTTATAGAAAATCATGCAATTCATGTAATAAATATGTTGATACTACAGATCTTAAAGGTACATGGTAAGCCATGTATTCTGTATGTCACAACAAATAAACTAGTATACAAGTATAGTACATGTTGGGTAAAATCAGATGGGTATTCAATGTATTTTCCCCAAGGTACATTTATGTACATAGTTACATTTAAATATATTTAATTAATCATTTTTACAATTATTGTGGATGATAATACCATGGGAATTTGGATGAGAAGTAAGATAAATGAATTTATTAATTAATGTTTAATATTAATTGATTCGAGTGTGATTTATCTTCAATACAAATGATTAAGAATGGAATGTTAGTTTTATAAACTATGTAACTATTTTCATGCATGTGGATGATCCTTAGTATAGAACATAACTTTGTATATGATTGGTTTCATTTAATTTATTATTAAATAAACCTATTTGACTACATTACTTATCTCCTATTATGTTTTAGGGCTTGAAAGTCCATTGTTTCTTTTATGTAAACCCCTATCCCTTCACTTTCATATCATTTAATGAATATGTAATGGATGGAGATCCTGGTCTAGTTAAGGCAGTTCATGTTTAGATCCATAGTGAAACCAATCCAAGAGAGATACATCTGTGGATGGTTGGAATGTTGTATGGAAAACTTTAATTAGTTCAAGGTGTTTTCCCCAAGGTAAACGATTAGTTAATCAACAACTTGATAAACTAACCAGTACTGAAAGATCATGATCCTACTAATTTATTATTATTTTCCATTCATTTTCATGGTTATCTAATTATATATTTTTATTCATGATCACATTAATTATTGAAAATAAAGGGCAAGCAAGAAGGAACTAAAATGAAATGTATTATGTGTAAATATTATCTAAGACATGGTTAATCACTTAAATAAATACACTTAATATTAACAATCATGTGATAAAGATAATAAATTAAAGTTAATGATAAAAGGATATGATATCTCAATTATATATATTATGTTTGTATAGACTTCCATTAATTTAGTTAAAATCAAACCATAGTTCAAAGTGCTTGACCATCCAAATACGGGGTGCTTTTAATTACCGGGGAATTATAACATGAAATTTTATGTAGATAAATCATAGTTCATAAAAAGTATTGACATCCAATGTTGGACTTTGTGTAACTGAGATAGAAAGGTTAAGGAAATAAAATTTAATGATTTAAGAAATGGAGAGTCCACTCAACAGATCAAGGAACTATTAGGTAATATTTTTGGCATCTAGAATGCCTACCTAAAACCATTCAAGTATCATGACCAGCAAATGTTGTGGTAATGAGTAGGGAAATATGGATATATTCTAATAGAATATCCATGAAACATGATATTTTAAATCCAATAGAGAGGGATATTGGGTTTCGATAAAATAGTGGGAGACTAATAAATATAATATTTATTTATTTGTCTATATTTTATATGGTAAAGAAAAAGAATTCAGATTCTAATAATTTGTAGAAAAAAATTAAACTGAGTTCAATAATATTACTGTGATACATACATGATAAGTATATAATTCTAAATTAAATAAATTTCCAAGAGTGGAAAAGGTTCTTATGTGTTATACATAGCCATGTAAGGAAATTGTTTGTTATGGAAGAACTTTTTCTAGTGGAATATGGTAATAAGGAAAGCGATGAAGATATATCTATTTATGACAAGTATCTATATAAGGATATATATGTTTAGTTCTTCATTTTATCATCAATTTAAACTGTTATTTTGATGCAACATGAGGACATGGATTCATATATCATGATATATCACCTTCAGGATCTCTATCAAGAGAAGACGAGACCAGAAAGGTAAGAGATCTTTAATTTTTTGTTCCAAAATATTCTTGGAGAGTCTATGCCAGATGGACCTAATGCATTAAAGATGATTGAATACATTAAATTCTTAGAAATATTAGGTATTAACTACCCAAATCAATTGTGTATCAATCATATACTTTCATCACTATAAAATAACTTTCCACATTTAATTAATAATTACAATATGATAAATAATGAGAAGAGTCTATTATAAATTCTTACATTCATTCACCAAGTGGATAAGGATAGGGGCCATGATAAACACAGTGTCCTTACGGTGAACAAGAATTGTAAAAACAATGAAAATTTTCCCACGAACTACAAATAGTCTAAATCTCATGAGCAACATCCCAACAAGAAGAGGAAGATCCAAAGGCTGGGAAAAGAGAAAAAGGCATTATGAATTGGATATGGCAAGTCAATCCAGGGGAAGAGGAAATGCACCTAGATGAAATGGGATTCAAAAGGTGTGTCTACTATTGAGTGTTATCTTTCAATATCTACACATGGTGTATTAGATATAGCTTGTGGTTCTCACATCCATTTCCAAAGAGAGAAATCATGAATATTTAAAATGTTTGTCAAATGAGAGGTTGATCTGAGAGTTTATAATGGAGTGAGGCTAGCTTCCCTGGCCATTGGTGAATAACACCATTCATTTCCAATAATAATGATTCTGGTTTTGAACGAATTTTATTATGTACCTATGGTTAACATGAACATAATTTATTTGTATAATTACTCAATGATAATGGGTTTATTTTCATATTTAGAAATAAAAGTTTTTTCTTTTATAAGGACAACATATATTATAATATGGACCATTTAAATAATGGTATTTATGTATTAAATTTTTAAAATCAATTGTCTGAAATCAATAACTAATCTCGTTCTAAAGATTCATATAACACATAGTTATGGAATCACTGTCTTGGTCAAGTAAATGAGAAGAATTTATAAAATATATATCTAGATGGCTATTTAGAGTCTTCTAATCTAAAACCACGTGAATGATGTCATTCTTTTTTACAAGAAAAAATGACCAAACCACCATTCGGTGGACAAGATGAAAGGGTTATATAGATTTTATGATTGTACACACTGATGTGTCTAGACCATTTCCATTATAAGATATAGGTGGATATTCTTAAATAAAAAATTTTACTCATGACTTGAGATGATATGGTTATGTCTATTTGATGAGTTATAACTCTTAGTACTTTGAGAAATTTAAAGAATTAATGAATGAAGTAGAGAATTAAATTTTTAAGAAGTTAAAGAAGATTAGATAAGATTTAAGTGGTGAATATATTAACCAAGAGTTTATAAACTTATTATAGGTGTTTGGGATTCTATCTCAACCCACTAAACCTTATAAAAATAGTGTAATGGTGTTAGTGAATTGATTAATTGTAGAATGATAGACATGGTGTGGTCAATAATGATTCATACAAGTCTCCTATTATCCTTTTTGGGATATGAATTATAAACAATGGCGTACACATTAACCTGGGTACCAAATAAAGAGGAAAATAGAATTACCTTTGAGCTACCGAGTGGAAACAAACCCATTTTATTTAATTCATTTGTATGGGGATTGAAGGCATTTGTTATGGACTTATCACGGAACAAACTATCACCCTATTGAACGAAGTGTATCTTTATAGGGAATCCGAAGGAAACAAAAGGATAATACCAATACAACCTCTCAGTTAAGAAAGTGATTGTAAAAAAATCAATATTTATTTAGAGGGATTACATAATCACAAAGGATAGTGGGAGAATGATTGAATTCAATGAAGTTAATTCTCAAGATACAGAAGAGTTGGTATAGGAATAGATTCTATTGGGCCCTATGGGAGAAGTAGTTCTCGAAAAACATATACTGTATAGGATTGTAAGAGAGAATAGAGAACTAGAGTGATATGATTTTCTAGTCACTGAGGATGGTGATTAATTATTGGTTTAAAACGATGAACCTATCTCCTACAAGGAGGTTGAAGAATTATGATAGGATTGAAGGTCTGGGATTATCCCAAAAGTAGGTCTGGAGCCTCCATCCCATTCTGTTTCATCCTCCGGTGATGACGGAAGCCCCCGCGCTGGATCCATCCCCCTTGGTGGGGGAGGGAGATTCGCCGTCTCCTAGGAGGGCTACGAGATTCCTACCTTTCTCTAATCCGGAGTTTCTCCCTCTGTTCCTGAGAGCTGCTTTAAACCCTAAGGTTCCAGATCTGTTTGATGGAGTGCCGAATCTTCAACTCTCTTCTTCTGAGTTTTCAGAATCTTCCAGCTTTCTAAATCTCACTCTTGTGGCTCGGTTCAAGCACAAGCGACCTTTAGTGGATGACTTCGACCGTTTTGTATTCGGTTCCTGGGATCTCCAGGAGTGAGCTGTGGTTAGGTTACTTGACAATAAACAAATTATGATTCGATTCGAGATGGAGGAAGACCTCATGAAATCATGGTCGAAGGCTCCTCGCAACATCAAGGGTTATCAGTTTCTTCTTCTTTGTTGGTCTTTTGACATTCATATGAACTGTTATTCTCCTTGCATCGCGGTTTGGGTTTGTTTCCCTAAACTCCCTTTGCCGTTTCAAAATCCATCAATTATTCACATACTGGGCAACATGGTAGGAAGATTTCATTGTGCCGATAGCCGAACTGAGGTGGTCTATCATCCTATGAACCCCTGGGTCTGTATTGAAATCGACGGGTCTCGCACTCCTTCTGACATTGTTTGGATAACAATTGAAGAAGAATATCGTTACAAGCAGCAAGTTGTGTACGAAGATGGGATCGAGTTTTGTGGTTCTTGTAGGAGGAAGGGTCATTCAGTGGAGGTATGTCATCGGGGACTTAATTCACATCTGAGGGGGACCATTCGCACTGAGCAACCTAATCCGGTGAGCGCTGCTAATGGTATGTGTTTGGAAGCAGACTTAGAATTGCAACGAGAGCAGAGTTTGATAGGAAATGCTGCTGGAGGGAGGTGCTCCGAGGTGACTAGTTTGTCTTTGGAAGATAAGTCTGCTGGGTCTCTTAAGGCTTCCCCTGAAAGCAGAAGGGACTCTGGAGCTTCAGATGGTAAGAGGGATATGAACATTTCAGACTCACTAGGTAGTGTGAGAGTTGGGAAGATCGGGGATGGAAGGGTTTTGAATGCAAGGGAGGTTGCTGACCGAGTGGGTGCTAAGTATTCTAGAGGCCTGGACTCATTGGATGCTCCATTTCTGTTATTGAGTAACAGGTTTGAAGGTTTATCTGATGGTATGATGACCGTGGGGCCGGAAGAGGATGCTCATGGGGGAAAGGATGATGGTGAGGAGGTCCTTGACAGACAGCCGGTGGATGGTTTGGTAAACATAACTACTATGGGTGGAGCGGAGGCTGTGGAGGACTACTAGGCTTCTTATTTGGAGCAAGTTCCAGTTGTTCTATCAGTGGAAGATAGCTGCAAGGTGACTAGAAACGCAACCCTGATGGTGGAAGGAATTCAAGATGGTGGGGGCGTGAAAGAGGTGCAGGCCGCAACCGTGGGGAGGCTGGCCACTGAGGATGCATGTCTACCTTTAATGGAGAATAATACCCAAGACCAACGGAGGGGAAACAAGGTAGGGAATCCTGGTTTGAGTTGAGGGGAGAAAACAGGTAAAGGAAGGAAGAAGTTTGGAGGAGAGAAGGAGAATTGGAGTGGCACTACTGGCTGTTCCTTCAGCAATGTGGTTCAAAATGGAAAGAATATTTTGACTTCAGCTGAGGGGCCTTTATCTGCGACACCAAGAAGACGACCAAGGAGAGATTACTCATGCCTTCCACGGCCGATGTGGACCAGATCTGCCTTTAAGTGGAATAGTGAGCTGACCGTGGCTTTTAAGAAGGGGAGTGTGGTCAAAAGGACATCTCTGGAACAACCACTACTTGATCAGCTTAGGAGTCGGGTTAAAAGTGAAAGCTACTGGAGATCGCCAGAATGGGAATCAGCTACGGCTACCGGAGGAGAGGAATCATGCATGGGATGCGGTGAGGAGTATGGTTATTATGATATGTAAGTCTTTGTTGTTTTGACCCTTTCTTTTGTGCTTTTTTTGATTTGCGTTTGTGGTTGTAAACATTTGGGTACTAGGAACCCATAAACTAGGTTTGGAAAATGAAAAAAAAGACTTGCATGCTATCTCCTACAAGGAGGTAGTGGAGATATCATAAGATGGAAGATGGATAGAAAGAATGAATTCTGAAAGGGATTCCATGTATCAGAACCATGTTTTGGTTCTGGTCGATCCTTTAGTTGATGAAAATCCTATTGGATGCAAATATGTATTCTAGAGGAAACTATTCAGGGAAGGTAAATTAAATACCTATAAATAATGGCTAGTGGATAAAGTGTTTAAACAACATCAATAAATTGAATACAATGAATAAATTTAACCAGTTTCAATGTTATAATCCATTGGGATTCTACATGCTATAGAATATTACCATGACTATGATATTTTTTTGATGGGTGTAAAAATGGCATTCTTTAGTGGGAACCATTAAGAAGATGTCTATATGAAAAAAATAGAAGGGTTTTTGAATCCAGGTGAACCCAAAATGATTTTAAATTAGCATAGATCAATTCATGGATTCATGAAATCATCGAGGTTGTGGAACATTCTATTTGAGGAATCTATAAAATAATTTAGATTCATTAAGATAAAATGTGATCCATGTGTTTAAAAGAGGTTTAGTAGACACATGGTCATTATCATAGAAGTATATGTTGATGACTTATAACTTTTTTTAAATGATATATGAGTCTTATAATCTGTTAAGGACTGGTTAAACAAGGGTTTCTCTATGAATGAATTAGGGAAGCAACATATATTCTTGGAATCAAGATCATTCATGATATATCCAAGAGGATTCATAGACTATGTCAAAGTATATATTTTGACCATACTCTAAATAGAATTAGTATGGAAACTTTTAAGAGGGGATTTTTTCTAGTTCCACATTGTTTGTATCGTTCCATGAAATTATGTCCTTAGACACAACATGATAAAGATAGAATGAGTAAGATCTCATACACTTCATTGATAGAATCAAACATGCATAAGATTTTATGTACTAATGATGATGATGCCTATACATTTATCACGTTATGCAGATATCAAGAGGATCTAGAAGAACAAAATATGTATGCTTCTACGTTAATTCTCATGTATCTAGAATGAACTAAAAATATGTTCCTTGTATATTGAAGAAATGAGGAGTTGGTCATCAGGTGTTATAATGATTTTATTTATCAAACATATCAGAAAGATCTAAATTTATATTCATGATATGGTTTCTATCTCAATGTAGGAGTTGTGAGATTGAAGAGTTCAAATCTGTTAGTTATCGTTGATTCTACAATAGAGTATGAGTATATGGAGTCTTTTGATGTTGCAAAGAATGGTATTTAGTTTTGTAACATTTTCCATGATCTTAAAGTGGTACCTAATAGTAAATACCCTATCACATTGTATTGTGATAATGCTATAGTGGTGGATCATACAAAAGATCCTTGGTCACACCATCAGACACAACATATAGTCTGAATGTATCCCCATTTTAGCGATTTATATTAGAGGGGTAAAGATGAAGTAAGAAGAGTACCCATAGAATAGAATGTGGTGCACCCACTCACTAAAGGCCCATATAATCAAAATCATGAGTGTCATGTGAGAGCTAGAATACTGAAGGATGTTAGAAGTTGGCTATAGTGCAGGTGAGAGTATATTGGAGTTGGTACGCTACAACCAATATATGTATACTATATGGTAACATGTATTCATAGTTTTTGAATATTATGAAACCACATATCCATTCATAATTTTTCTTCTACATAACATAGTATGTGATAATTTCCCTATAGTACCTGTCACACTAAAAGGTCATAGATGTTCCCTGGTATTTTGAGAACCTGGAAGTGGTATGAGTCAATCCTTAAATAAATGTTCTATATCCAAATCATATAAATTTTTTAGTTTTGCACACTAGTATTCAACAAATGATAAAGGATATTAGGGGTGAAGACTCATATGAATTTTATCATTGTGTAAATCTTGTATTTATCATCAATCATGGAAGAAGGAATATTTTGGCATGACCTATCACATGATTTTATTATGCGTGGAACCCACATGATAGAATAATTCTTGAAAAATTCATAAATATCAATATAATAATTAACTGTAACTTCACCATTTCATATATTGAGGTTTTTAATATCAACAGTCCAAATTTATAACTACATATTTTTTTACAGATTGTAGCTTTATCACTGTATAACTTGAACTTCCTATAAATTGACTTTGTAGGTAAACTTCATGATTTAAAAATGATAACCTTTTAGTAATCATGATGTTATAGACATTAAGGGTCATAAAATCAGCATCTAAATTTTATTTACATTGTAAAAAATATAAACATATTATATTGTATAGAATAAACTTTATACTATATCCATATTTATGGTAGTAACTCTATTTTCATAGAGAAATCACCCTAATTAATTTGGAGTAAATCATATTAACAGTATCAATTCCTCAATAATATTTGTCCCTCCTGATTATCCTGGATTAATTCATCATTGTTATTATTAGGGTTTAACCTTCAAGGATACTTCTTTTAATAGATATATGATATCTTTAGATAGTGATTTTTTATCTTGCAACATTTCATTATATTCTTCAGTAACATTATCATTAACATTTTTCATAACTTGTTGATATCATCAAGAATTATATCTTGAATATTTCGATCAATTTTTTTCCTTGATTCATCCTCTGGAAGAAATTTTTCCTACATTGTTATTCTATAACATCCTTTTGAATCTTTTATTTTTTACTTAATCATTGAAATTTCTTCAAACTATTGAAAACAGATACAATATATCACCATCGCCGTTTTATTGGAGTTATAATCTCCCTCTATGGATATGTTGTTAATACTGAAACCAATCGTGGATCATGTAGACTTATATCCAACTGATTTTGGAATTATTAATTTTAGAAAAGTTATGTTATACTTCTACTTACTAGTTCAAGGTTTATATTTAGATCAATTAAAAAATTAAGAGAAGAAGAAAAGGTGTGTAGAATGTTCCTCATATTTGACAACATTAAGTGATATAATAATTTTATCACCCCATTAAATATTTGAATTTGAATCCCCCTTTCATGAAATATTTGAGTGAGGGAGGAACATCCTATAAACCTTTTCTTCTTCTCTTCATTTTTTTAATTGATCTAAATATAAACCTTGAACTAGTAAGTAGAAGTATAACATCACTTTTCTAAATGTAATAATTCCTAAATCAGTTGAATATAAGTATACATGATCCACGATTGGTGTAGAAAACAAGAGTTATTAACATATAAATTATAGTTTTACATATAATTTATTGAGTGATTCCATCTTTTGCAGGTAATTATTTTAGGGAAATTTTTATTATATGTTCATTAATCTTACATTCCTACATCCATCATAGAAAAAATATAAAAAATGTTCAAGCATAAAAGAGTAGGATTATCCCACTTTACAAGTTAATATTTACTCAATCATCAATAAAACAATTTTCCCATTTTCATTTAGTCTTGAATTTTTATAAGGATGGGAGTATAGAAAACGTACCTAAAGGATGAAAATAGCCTTTAATTCATCAAATTTTAAACATCCATAACTTATTCATCATAATATTGAGTTTTATTCTCAGAGTAATTTAATTTTTTACTTTATCTATTCTTTGTAATCTAATTTTATATATTTTTATTGTCAATAATTTGTCTATTCATTTTTTCATCATTATATTTTAGGAATCACCAACTTCTACTTCACTTTAGATATCCCCTAAATAATTTCACCTCCATTTCCCTTTTAAATATAGGCTCTCCATATCAAATGATGGAATGTGGTGGATCTTCTCTTTTCACATATAATATATAAATAGGGTTGATAAAGTATTCTAAACTCAAAATAACTCTTATCTTTACCACATTATTCATCATTTCATCACCCTTATCTTTCCAACTAGTAATATTCTTAGGTGTAAAGGGTTTCTTCTCTTCACAAATTCTATTAATATTGTGTTGGACTTTATTCATAACTTAAACTAGAATATAACATGCATTTTTTATGTTTTTATTTTTCTTCTAACTTCATTCCTTCCCACAAATATTCTAACTAAAAAACTATTCATAGCATCAAAACAGGTTTAACATTATTATTTTTCCAGGATTTATTTATAATAACATTTGTTTCTTCCAAATCTCACATACCTTTATCTACAGTTTTTCCTTCCTTGGTAACAATATCATGAAAGTTTCTGGAGTCTGTTTGACTAACTTATATCTTCCAAAAATGTTCTTATTTTCTAGTAAGATACCTTTACAGAAAATTTCATGTGTAGTTCAACTTCTACTTTAGATATGTCCTCCACCATCATTATCTACTTATGTATTTCTTGAATTTTTTGAATTTTTTATCTTTAGATTCGTTCCATTAAAATGAACCTCCATGAAGATATTTTAACTATCCATGAAGTTACTTTTTCTACCAAATAATAAATATCTTTTCATGGATATAGAATCTTCAAAAACATTATTCATGGGTGAACCATTGATCATTGAATTTGAGTGTTTATTTAACAAGGTATACTTATAGTTTATGTTTGATTCAATTCCCTTCAGATTTTTTATCATTATTATATTAGTGGTTGTTACATTTTTATTGGTATAAGTATAACATTACTCACCAAGATCACTTCCTCTACAACATCCATAAAACATTTCATAATTTTAAAATATGTTTTATGTTAATGTATTTGTATTCTTTTGTGAAAGATTTATATACATACCAATGTTTCCCCCTACATTAATTTTTTTATTTCTTAATGTTGGCCTTATTTATTATTAATCCCTTGTAATATGGTTCCTATATTTTAAAACATTGTTTTAAAACATTCAATTGAACCGAAAAGAAATAATATGCTTTGGATACATCGATTGTGTAAATTTTTTTTTCTGGTGGAATCATCATCCACAACTTTTTTTATCCATATATATTTTGGGGAACTCATTACTTTTTATTTTCAATGATTCACATATACATAATAAGTGGGTTTCTAAATTTTCTTGACCTATTTTATTTCATAGTTATAACCTGCACCAAAATTATGTGAATTAGTGTTTAAAGATTTATCGAAATATGGGGTTACATTTTTATATATTATAAAAACATGGTACTTGTAATGCTCTCATATTATTCTCACCATTGGATTGAGACTTTCCTAATGTAAGTTTATCTTTAGAAAAATTGACAGTGGTTCTTTTTTTATCTTTCTAAAAATATTCAACTTGAATATTTTCTGTGTTTCTCAATATTACTTACTACTGAGCACAAATTAAATATAAAGTGTTATTTTTATTTTCAGGGGCCCTAAATTTCTCTTCACATTTTTCATTTACCTTTTGTTTATTTCCATCATACAGATTACTCACCTCATTTATGTAATGATAAAGTTCCTTTACTCATTTTTCCATTATCATTAGTTATGTATTCTTAACATTGAATAATGCATTGGGATTATATTTTATTATATATAGAATTACATCAAAAACTTTTTATAGCACAACTTCTTCACCTAGAATCATCTACAATGTTTTTTCCATAAAAGTGAACTTTTTTTCATAGGATGTCAATGATTTAACTTAATCTCATTGAGTTTAATGAAGGCGTTACTCATTTTTTCCTTCTCCTTTTTTAATCATGAATCTTACTATCTTCCCACAGAGATTATTAAATGTATATTATTTTTCTATATTTTTATTTGAATGGAGGGTTCTTGACTTGAATAATAGTTTTTAATGACAGATAAACTTCTTATTAAATTAAAAAAATAAATTATTTTCACAAAAACATCATTGCAAATATTATTCCAGAGGTTGTAAATTTTATTATGAATATAATAACTTTTCCTGCCTTCCATCAATGAGTTTAGTGAGAACCTTACATCATCATATCTTATTTACTAATTCATTATCTATCTCATCATGTTTTAATATCATCCATGAGATTTTCTTCTCTTTTCCCTTGATATATATAAATATATATAACTTCAACATTGACATTTTTCATATAATATATAATTTTAGATTAAAACATATTCATTAGTTTCCACTAAATAATATTATTCATAGTGTGAGAATGATTCATTTGTATGAAAAAATTTATCAGTTTTACATGAATTTGTACCACACACATTAAATTTTAGTAGTGGTGAATACTCCTACTATTATTTTGGAGAATCTAACTTCTTCTAATTTTAAGGATCTTTCTATTTTCCTTTTTCAATATTTTTTTCTAAACCTTCATGTTATTGTAACAAAAAAACATCTATTTTCATTGGCCCGGTCCTCAATTCATTATCTCCTAAATAAATACTTTCTTCAAATGTTGGAAAGTATCAAGTTATATGAAATAGTTAAACCCAACTGGGAATAAAAATATAGAATCTAATATATGTAAACTCAATATGATACCAATTATGATTCATAATTGGATCGTGCGGTCACCCTAAGTGGAGGGGGTCAATGTAGGAAGAATTTTTGTACAGCTTAAGTCCAACATAATCTCTTTCTTGATTCATGTTGATTAAGAATATTCTAATGGTTTGGATGTTAGGATATTTTGAAAATCACCCTCACTAATTTTTAATTATATTATATTTATAATATAAAGTAAATATATATGTATATTTTTACAAGGTTTATCCTTAATGTTAGAGCCCACTTATTTTAATATAGGGCCCCAAAGATTCATATATTCTTCCACTTAGATATCAATGACATATTATAAGTGGTGTGGGAATGAATAAAATATAACCCAACTACATCACTGTATGTTTCTGGTGAAGGTTATGTATACTATGTCCCACAATTGATTTATCTACCAAAATGCTCCTCCAATATTATGATAGGAATGATCACATTATTTATACAAGAACCACCACTCTTAACATGTTATTTATCAGGTAACTAATGAATGAAAATTTGAATGCTTAAATTTCTTATAATGTACTCAACATGAACATAGACATATCCACCATATAGTAAAATTTCCTTTTAGAGCTCCCACATTATAGGACCGGCCCATCTGGTATATTTCCATACAGTATATTGTGTCTAGTGACCCTCTATCTATTAAAACATTGTCCAATAATTTTTTTAATTTGATGCATCTCTGACCAATGCTCATTTTTATAGTACATTACGTTTGGTAAGACTATATATGATGTATTCATGTACAGTTCCTCTATGTTCTAAACTTCATCATATAGAACTCTTTTATCTGGTTCTTCTTCTTCAACAAAATAGTTATTAGTTGGTGGATCTTTCTGATCTTATAATAGTAACCATACATTTTCAATTTTCTATGGAATCTCAATGAAGCTATATTACCCTCTTTATATATGGAATCATCGATATATTGATATAGGGAACACATGTGATTTATTTTGAGAATTATGCTAACTCATTATTAGTTTTACCACCCTTAAAGTTATTAAAACATATAAAATATCTCAGCATCAATTATATCCTTGAAATATTCATAGATCATAGATTTATGAACATTAAAAATAGCTCAATATCATCATATTTATTTGATTTATAATGTTTATGAAAAGTCTCTTATGTATATGTTCTTTAATATTGAAAAATTTCCTCAATCTAAAAACCTCAAAAAACTTCTCTTCAAATTCTTATTAATTTGATTGACTCATTGTGGTAAACTCATGAACCCACCATCTAGTTCTCTTCACATTTTTTCTCTATCTGAAAGGATCACATATTTTTCTCCATCATGATATATCTAATGAGGTGAAATGTCCTTGTATGGTCATCATGTTTTTTATCAACCTTCATAGATATCATAATCCAAAAATCTCAATCTAGTATAATTCTATCTGAAGTAGTCTATCCGATGAACTTCAACTGTCTAGGTCCGGTGATCGTCCCAAAATATTTTCTGATAAAAATGAAAAAATATATCTTGAAAAATAACAATATTTTCTCCATCTGATTATAATGATTTTTAGAGGTATAATGGTGAATTTCTCAATACATTATTCTGTCTCGTTGGTATGAATTTATTTATTGTCATATGATATTCTAAAAAAATATTTCTTCTTCTGATGTAGTTATAATCTTTTTTCAATCATCATATTTCTGATGGATTTATTCTATTAATCTTCTTGAAACTCATTCCAATCATTTACTATAACTTCACCACTTCAAATCTTGAGGATTGTAGAACTAAAACTCCAACATTATAACATTAGACTTTATATAGTTTTCAATGTCATCACTATATAACTAAAACACTGTACACACTTTATATGACTAGAAACTTAATCTTCAAACCATGAGAAGATTTTAATAATAATTATTTTAGAAATTTTGGGGATCATCAAATAATCTTTTGACATCAAAATATTTCTATTAAATTGAATTTTTAATTTTATAAACTGTAACAAAATGCCATTGAAATATTTATGGAATAAAATTTCTTTGTATGGTGAACTCATCATATATTACTCAAGAATGGATAATAGGGTATTTTTCAATTCTTCAATGAGATTTTTATATCTTGGTTAGCCTATATTACTTCACTGTTATTATTGTATTGGTTTTACCTTCCGGATTATTTTCCTAATAAAATATTTAATTTGCATAGACTATTTTTTTAATCTTACAACATTATCTTATATTTATCTACTACATAATCCTCAACATTTCATCACAATTTCTATATGTGTTCCAAAAGAAGATCTTGCATCTTAATAGTACCATAATTTATTTATTCATATTTCTAGAATAAGATCTTATAAAAGAATTCTTCTATAAAATTCATAGGAACCTTTTATTTTAATTTTTTATTGAATTTACAATCAACTGTTGATAATAAATAAAAAATATCATCATCACTATCATCTAATAGTTGTTAAAAAATTAAATTCAAAATATATTTAGAAGAATAAATATTTTTGACAAGAAAAGAATCATCAGGTTTATTGAAAGATTTATAATATTTTTTGAGAGTACCATATCAATCTTCATGAATAAATTATTATTCATTTATCTCATCAAAATAATAATTTTTGATAAAATAAATTAAGAGATCAAAATCACTGCAGATCGTTAGTATGTGCTATAGGACATAAATTTAACATTTTATTTGAATGATAAGCTTTAGAGTTAGAATAAGATTCATTAATAGTATTCTCATAACCACTCCGAATATATTTCATATATTTATTTCGTTCCTTTTGAAATTATATATTTTTTATAACTTCTTTTTAGATTTGATTTAGGGGAAATTTGGTCTAAAATGTCATCTTTTGTAGCATTCATAGCATCTAACCTTTTTTTCATCGTCATTCAGGAATTTTTCATTTATCCTCTTATAAATCCAACTAAATGTTTTAGTAAACCATGAAATTTCATCTCTGGAATACAAAATGATAAATATTTATTAGATATATAAGAATATGAAACCTTAAGAGAAATATTTTCATTTTATACAGGATTATGATGATCAAATTCTACTTGCATGTCAGCTTCATATATCATGGGTGTTCAATTAAATGATTCCAATTTCTATATGTAATTAGTGTGAACTATATAACAAAAGTAGATACTACACTCTATTTAATAGGTAAAACATTAAATATATTGAATTTTTTATATGTTTCTATTAAAAAACTACCCAACACGGTAAAAAAATTAACTATCTTAGTGTGTATTCTATTCATTTGAGTTATTATTTCAACATAAAACATCATAAAAGTTTTAAAAATGATTTTTTTAGTTTTATAACTCAATTTTATTACATTAAAAATAATTTTATAGGAAAAAAATAGTCTCCCACATGTTATAGGTAACATCTCATTGAGAAACTCAATTGAACATATACAATAATAATGAATAAATGATAACATTCATAGCCTTTGAATTCAAACCATAATCATCATCTTAAAAATAATTCCATAATTTAGGTTCACTGGTAAAAATTTAACAAGGATTCACCACCTTCAAATATACTTTCAATCCATTATTTTTAAAATATATCATCATTCTAAAATTCTAATAACCACAATCACCGATATTATAATAATGAGCACTAATCATAGAAATAATCTCTCTATATTATTCAATATATATATTTCATTTTCTTAAAATCATTATCTCTAACATATAAGGAAAAAATATAAAAATATGAAGAGTAATCATCTATATTTAACTATCTAATGTAGAGAACATCAAGAGTCATTCTCTGATTCCAATTTTTGTTATTAAGAAAGAGATAACATCCTTAAAGATAACCATTATAAAACCAATTATTATACAACAGATATGCATATTAAATTACTAAATGAGGGTGAATTAAGTTCTTTACAAAATATTGGATAATTTGATCTTCCCTTTTAAATTTTATCGAATTTATCCATATTTTTTATATGAGTAGTACATTATTAATAAATAAAGAAAAAAATATCATGGCACAAGAGGTTTTTATATTAGGTTGAAGCTATAAGAAAATATCATATTAAAATCCACCAACACCTGATATATTCTTTGTTATTTTTAATCTAATATTTTTCTATATGATCACACAACTAAGTGTACTTTTTTGAAAATTAGTACAGAAAATGTTTTACTAGGATTTAGGATCCTTTTACTTGGGACCATGACAACAAAGAACCCATAGCTGGAACATCCATAACTGATTATAAGAAGTTGGAAAGTATCCCAATCCACATGTAAGTATAAGAATCTACATATTTTCTAATAAGTAAGTAAAATTTTTACCACTTAGGAAGAAATAGATAAAATATATAGTTTGACAGTTTCTAGAGCATAATTATCTATAGTCGCTAGTAACCAAAAGTATATGGATCTTCCTTTAGAGAATATCTATTCAAGTTGTAGTATTACTAAAGTGATCATCACTATAATATGATCTTTAATGAGTACATCATCAAAAATGAGATAGACATTATTGTATAGAAGAGTTATTCTTTCTCCTTCATTATTATTGTCATTCTTTCATCTATTTGAGTGATGACAAAATAGTATTGAAAAAATATTTGAATGTACTAGATATTGTTATTCGTTTATTTTTATTAAAATTATAGTTAAAAATTATTGCATTATAAAATTTCTTAGAAATAAAATTTGATAATTTTTGAAATAATAATACTATAATAAAATAATAAATATTGTACTTGAATAAATAATAATATAAATATAATATTGTATAATCATAAATGTTAAATATAAACCATGAATATATTAAAAAGTTGATATAAAATTGAATAATCATTCACAATGAAAAAATTATTGAATTAATGATCAAAACACAAATGAGTATTGTCAAGGATACGCTAAAAAAATTATTGCTACGCCCACTTTTATCTTTGAACTCCGACCTAATTTTTTTCCTCTTTTTTCTACATACTCTTTTAGGTTTTGGATGAATCATCAGTCTTAATACCAAAAACTATACGAATTTTAATTTACATATGATGAAATTTTAAAACTTATTCAAATATTAAAATCATATAAGTCTGATAAAAAATTATAATTGAAAATAATTCCAATAAGAGAAAAATGAATTAGTTATAACACCAATTGATGTGATTAGTTGATTTTTTTCACATGGATTGGTATCAGTATGACCCTTCTTACCAAATTATTTTATATTTCAATTATACCATATTGATATTATAACCTTTTCATATTTTTATATGTATGAATATATTTATTCTTACTTAGCACACAACATTGCATGAAAAGAAATAAATAATAAAGAGAGCATCATATAATATTTTTACGAGGTTTGACCTCAATGTTAGAATCCACTCTTAACTATGTTTGGGTCGAGTTTATGAAATAAATTATTGATAATTAATTACAATTCTTAAAAAATCATGTCTACTTATCATATTCAATTCAACACCCACAATGGGTGGGAAGGTATAATATTTAAATTGTTGGAAGGTATCATCAATGACCCAAAAGCTATATCACATTAGTTTCTGTCTCTAAAAATCTTGTTAGCCTCTTGAATGGTATGAATAAAAATATATTATATTTTTATAGTATCAAATAGTCCTCTATATTCATATTGATCATGATATTCCTTCTATTCTAGGATTCCACGACATCATCATAACATGATATTCTTCCTCAATTTCAATCTTTGAAAACCATTAGATATTCAAATAAAATCACATGCATGTTAGTAGATCTAGGTATCCAAGAAATCGAACCATATTCATTATTGATATTAATAATTATACAGAAATCAATATTATTTATCCTTCTATGAACTTCAATCACAATTGCATTTCAGTCTCTTAGGGTCTCAACATAAGTGACGATCAACAACATTCATTCATTTTGATCTTCCCTTCTCAAATATTATATTATTTCCTGATTTTCAATTTACTTCTATGATATATTGATATTTTAGGATATGTTTCCACACCTATTGTAAAGATCCTGACCTGAGTATCCTAGATCCAATTCCTTACCTTATTACATTGGCATGGTTATATGATTTAAATCTCAATAGACTGACCATTTTAGTAGTTTTGGAAATTAGATACATACATGATACCCATTTTACATTGGGAATATAAAATAAAATATAATACATATAATACTAAAAAAATACATCCTTGAAAACACATTCATTAGTCTATTATTCATAATCCAAGGAATGGGAAAAAATTATTTCTATCTCAAATACATAGTAAGAGATATGTATAGTGGAATATATCATAAATCAAAAAATAATAATCATCATGTAAAGGTAAATTAATTAAAAGAATCCAGATTATTCATTTAATTGAACATAATGTGGTTGGAAAATAAGATGACCATATAATTTCATATAAATAATCACATGAGATTGATATGAGACCACAGATATTCTAACTAATCAAATAATCACATGGAATAAAAATAAATATGGAATGAATGTATAATTTTGGTTGTATAAACTATTAAGATATATCCTCAAGGAAGTTTAATTATATGGTTTGAAACCTATAAGATTTTTGTTTTTCCAATACCGTTCACATGACACTACTATAATGATTTATCCTCTGGATAGTTTAAAGCTACATGGAAACATATGTAAAGGGTTTTCAACAACTGATTTTCTCCCATGAGACTACTGATACATCAATGGGATTTCATTAAATAGTCCCCAACCTGTTTACTATTTTTCCAATATAGTACTCATAGATTGAATAATCAATTTATATCATAAATGATGTGCCTTATCTGGTATCCTTAGTTAGTAAAGGATTCAAATTAATCAATGTTTTCTTAATAAATCTTATAAACATCAACATAAACACCATATGTAAAAATGGTATATAATTTATGAAATAATAATACACATAATTTGATAATATATGAATTAAAAAAAATATAATTTCCCGTGAAAATTGATTTTGTGAAAGTGATTGTTTCAGGATAATATTAATTATCACAAAAGGAATTGAAATTTTATGATAACATTTACGAGTTGGTAATTCTTAAGTCAAATCCTCATGGATGAGATAACACAAAGTGAAACATAAAATACCTTGAATTATGAATGAATAATTATATTACATGTCAATTGGGTAGTATATACACCACATAAAAGATAATTGGTGAATAAAAATCAATAAGTCCTAATTGAATGTTAATTGAGAAAACATATCTTACATTATGCTTCCTTTTGGTTAAACACTCTATAAACTCATATACCATGGTTTTAATAATTTTATGAAAATAAATAAACTATACTAATATTTATAATATCATATATTATCCTTTTATAATATATTATCACTATGTTATTAATAATCTTTCATCATTTTTATTGTTTCCAGTGATTATGGCCCTTTTTTCGAGTATGTTTTGACATTGTAGTTTTATGTTCCAATTATAACCTGATATAATCATATTATAGGATGTAAAACCTGATTTAAATACAATATATATTTTTTATATATAAATTTAGATTAACCCATAAAATATGGATATTGGAAATGAAATACACCCTATATGGAGATAGTATGTCATGCATAAGCATCAACGATGTTTCCATATTCATGTCATATTATAGAAAGAAAATTAAATTATATATATGTATATTATATTCTATAATAATATTATTTTCATATTTATCATGTATTTTAATTAAAAAATACTTAATACATTCTATGTATAGTGTGAATGAATCACATCTCTTCTTGAGGTGGTAGTTTTCTCTACACATGAACGACACTGTCAAATTCCAAAAAAATAGAAATCTCAAAGTTAGGGGTTATATAATTATTACTAATGCATACAAAAATTATAAACATCACATATATAATATATAAACTATAAATATATCATTATTCCTAACCATTAAATTTGGTAATGGAGGAATGAACGACATTAGTTCGGGATGTGGTAGTCCACCATACACACAAATGATGATTACATATATAATTTGATAGAAGTGTGTGAATTTTTAAGTCTAAATTTTATCAAAACAAAATATAATTATATTTTAGATAATTATTTTATTATATAACAAATATATAATAATAATTTAATAATATTATAAAGAAATAAAATTAAATTTTTCATTGAAGAATATTACATGTTCTTCGAGTAACTCTTTTTGGTTTATAGCAACACCATCCTTGTTTTGATTTATATGAAAAATAGGTATTCTAGGATGATTTTAGGGAATTTAGAAGTTTATTTGGGTTGGGTATGGATGATCGAAATTTCATTATATGTGTAAAGAAGTGAGGAGTGTGAGTTTCTTTTTTATAGAGGAGGAGGAGTGGCATTCTTGTACATACCAAAAGATAAACACAATTTGGAGGTCTCCATTACATCATGAGTAACATCCCATTACCGATATAATAGGTATGACATTAAACTTATCATGTATTTTCCTTTTCATTAACTGATTAGGGTTGAGAATGAAGTGGGATGGTACCTATAATGGGAAGCCTATGATTTGTTGGACTCCCATCCTTAACCAGCCTTTTATATAAGCAGCCCGAGGGTTACACGTCATGTAACTAGGTTACACACCTTGTAATGGTTTCTATATGAAAGTCATGAAAGGATTCATTCTAGTAAGGTTACACATTTTAATTAGCTGTTATACATCATGAATGTTTTAGAGATCATTTTTTATAAATGGAGCGTCGATTTTCATATCAAGGTGACACATTTTTTAGTAGATACAAAAATAAAAAATATCATAACATGATCATGTATTACAAATTATATAATAATCTGAATATAGTCATTAAATAGTAAATGTGGTTGATATTATCATTTTTCAAATGATCCACTCTCATCTTCCTTGACCATGGCCTTCCCCAAGAGATCTTGAAGCTCTATAACCCTATGAGACACTTTCTATTGTTGTTTGATAGTCGTTGCACTTATAATGTGATTCTCGGGTAAAGGTTATCCTTCATTATTCAGTTTTAACTCTTTATCGTCTTTTTGTATTTCAATAGATCATTAGGAATTTGACGGATCGATGCTCTGTGTTGTTTTATTTCATCCATAAGTTTGGTTTTAAGGTCTTATAAACCATTGTTCTCACTAACAGGTGCCATTTCGAGTATTGAGTTTCGAAAAAAGGTAGGGGATTTCGTCATGTTTATCCAAGTTGATTAATATTGAATTTCATTATTTTTTAAACTATTTATTGAAACTCAATTGATCGAAAATTATTTCTATTGATGTTATAAAATCAAATTCTAGTGAATTGGGAGTTTTTAAATAGCTTTGGAATAAGAATTGGTAAAACCCCCAATCCCATTGAATTTGGGTGGGTTTGTAGAAATTTGTGGATTTAAATTTTTTAATTTAAATTTGAGTTTTTATGGAAATGATTTCAATTATATTATTTAATTTAATTATATAAATAAATTGTTAAATTGATTGAATTGATTTGGATTGATTTTAAACATGTGAAAATGGATTAAAACGTTTTTATAGAAACACAGTGGTTTTATCTTGTCAAAGAAGAATTTTTTTTATTAAAAAACATTTCGTTTTAAAAGAAAAATTGGCATTGAAATGGAATAATTAGATTCGACTTTATTTTAAGAAGTCATAAGAATACATTTCTGATAATTGATTGTGTAAAACACATGGAATCCATAGGTAGTTTGTATTTTATTGGGAAACACTATACGCTATTACAGTGTTCTAAAACATACATGTAGTGAGTCACATTCCGGATGGGATGGTGATGAGTCTCCATTAGCTAGAGTGTCAAGGGGACGTGTGTATACACATATTTGAATGATCACATAGATAGTGTAGAGTCCTATATCATGGAATCTACATACATATTGGTAGGTGACCATGTTGTACGCATGTTTTATATTTGAGATATAAATGTATGTCAATGTTGATTGAACTATATTTCATTCTTTCAGAATTTATATAAATAATTTTAATTTTTTTTTTATTTAATCCATTATTTTAAAAATATCCCATCACTTGCAAGGCCTTTTCTTAAATTAGTTTCCATCAATTTAATTTTATGTAATGATTTTTTAAATATTAATTGAACTTTGAAACATATTATTTAAAAAATTGAATTCATTCCATTGGTTAATATATTTGTGAAACCTTTTATGGAATCCTAAGTGAGACCCTACTGAGATTTTTAGCTCACACCCTACATATGCCTTTTGTAATTTTTAGATTTTATTCTTCCTTATTCGAGCAAGTCGAATGGATCTCATGGAGGTGGATCCAACTATTGAACACTGATTAAGGTGAGTTCTATCCTTAGGGACTTAGGGTTTCTCTTAATATTTTGTTACTTGTGATGTAGTAATTTGGGATTGGTTATTACCTATTGAATTCAGTTCCATTAATCCCAGTAGAGTTTATTTTTTTATCTATGTTGGCAGTATTACCTTCCTACCACTATGTTTTGTGGAAACATTGTTCCCACTTGCATGTTGTATGATGTCAAGTGCTAGTGGATGTCATGTGGGAGTTGGGAACACCTTCGGTCATTGTCAGGGTTGGCTCAGTTGTCTAATTTCTAGGGTACAAGGGATGGTTCTTGATAAAATTGTATTATAGAAGGTTGTTGATCTTTCTTCTTGAAGATAGTATGAATTTTTGAAATATTATTAGGAATTAGATGGTAGTTGTGATTTAGTTCCTTACCAACTCTGACCCTAAGGAACTATATGTCTTTATGGGTTGTTTGGAAAGTCCATCATGGGGATTAGTTATATTATTTTACCCATTATAATTTGGATGGAGTGAAATCCAAATCACTATATTCCATATATTTAAATGAATTTCTCTTTTTTCCCAGTTTGAGGGTTAGTTTTATTTGTTCGTTGTTATTTGCGGATGTTTTGTAGCATCATCCGACTGAGAAGATATAAAAATCGGATCCAGGAGGAAGTTGTTGCGGAACCACAATGATAAAATCCTCCAGTGGACCCGAATCTAGTTGAGTTGATTGTGCACACTTTCCATGATCTCAGATAGAAACCTCCTCCAGTTCTCATTCAGGCTCCAACAATGGATCCTTAGGGGGGGTGTTATGTGATATCATTATCATGATTTCTTTCACTAATAGCCACCAATTTTGAAAATCTCTAATGATCTTCAACAAGTTGAGGAATTTTTGGGAAATATAGGATGTCTTTTTGAGTTCACGGAGACACCGGACATAATCAAAGTGATTTGTTCCACCTTCATACTGTATGGAATTAATAGGAGATGGTGGGACATGATGATAATGAATAAGAAACATGAGGACATATAGTGGAAACACTTTTTTCACCAAACAATTATATCTAGAGTCTATGGTTTAGGCCATAGATATTGTGTTTTTCAAGCACGAGAAGGGTGACAGAACAATGAAAATGTATTAAAATATAATTTCTTAATTCATGTAGTTTTCCTCGGAGATTGTATATAATTATAGGATGAAGGATAAAAATTTAGGGTTGGGACATTGATCACATATCCATTCTCTTGTTTTCTTGTTAAAGTTATCCACATACACATATGTACTGGATATGGAAATGATTTTCATGATGGACCTAGATAGAAGTTAGGGTTATCAAGAGTTTCATTCACTCCAAATAATAGTGTGAGTTACATGAAGGGAAAATATAAGCTTGATGATTATCACAATAGTTATCGATATAAGGTTCATTCCAAACCTCCTACAACATCAAAGGGATGTCTTTGGATTTTCTATCAGTGTGGAGATCCTAGACATTATATGAGAGTTTTCATTGAGGTATCTTATAATTTTAACTACTACGCATGTTTAAGAAACTTATAGTGATTCTTCCCTAACTTTTCTACTCCACTTAGTGGAACAAGATAATCAACTCCTCCTAAAATTGTGGGGAAATTAGTTTCTTCACGTATAAAAGGGTTCCATCCACATGCATTCAAAATGAAGCTACTTCATGTAGTGGATGAAATAAATAATTTTATTGTGTTTAATACAAAATAAAAAATATCCCATTATTATGATCATAAATCACAACTAATGATAATAAATATTTAAATCATAATGTTATGTACAACTTAAGAATTCTAATAAGTTTACCACTAAGGGATAATCCAAGGAGCATACACACAACATGGAGATGGTGTAAAAATTCCATTTCTATTTTGGTTTTTTCCACTTCAACATGGTCAATGAAAATTTTAACATGTGTTTGAGGAGTCTTGGGGATGTATTAGGGGTTCGGGACATGGAATAGGGAAAAACATGCTCATCCAGTGTATGTTACATGGATGATTGTTGGTTATGAGTAACTGTGTACCACAACCATACATTCCCAGAGGAGGGGTGGACCATTTTAATAGACTATGCAAGGGTGTAGGTCAACACACATTGTCTTAGAAAAATCTATCCAACACAATTATCATGTGGTTTTTAAAATAGTGTGGTATCCCTAAGAATTCATGTTCTTTAGGCCCCTCTTGGACAGAGGGAGACATGTGGTTGGTGTATAGTTTCGCAAACTATTTGGCCAAACCTTGAACCCCTTCAAAAGTGTGTCTTACCTAATTTCCATCTCAGTCATTAAATTTTATAACTCATTAGTATTTATTATTCATCCTACATTTTCCTAGTTGATGATCCAAACCCTCAATGACTTCCCAAGGGATGATCTCCTTTGTTTCTAAGCTGTTTGGAGCATTGTTGGGTACAAATCAAAGCCTATGGGGATTCTAAGGATCCTATTTGTTATATTTTATATTTTTAGTCTTATAGAGCTATTAATATCTTTCTTAAGACCTAAAATTCTCTTTTTCGAGTGGTTTCTATATTTTGGTGTTAAATGTGGTCTATTTCTAGGTCAATGGAAATGATTAATTATGTAGCTCTTTATGAAATTGTGGTACGTGGTCTACAAACATTATCCCATTATCATGATTTCTTGTTTTACTGTACTTGTGTTTGTGTTGTGATTTTCCATTGGTTTATATTTGACTCCCTTATTAATAAATATTATTTAGGTTAATTAAATGATGGAAAAAAAATCCTTAGTATTACCTTGGAATATGAGGGGGATGATTCGACAAGGACCAAAGACACCCATGGGGTGGACCACTCCCATGAACATATAATATTGAAGTATTGAGTGATAATTATGGGTTTAATATTATTATCAACTGTAAAATGTGATTAATTTGATAACATGGTAAAATGTAAGGATTAGAATAAACGGAATTCTATGAAATTGGTATTGGGGGAATGAATACTTGTGAAAAATGGCTAACAGGGATTATTTTCATGGTTAATTAAATTGGTAAAGAGGAATAAATGATATCTATTTTTTAAATGGTTAAATGAATTGGGGATTGAAATTGGAGACATGATTTTGGGAATGATCTTTGGAAATGTGGTTCAATGGTAATAGTTACCCCTGGTTGTTATATATAATTAATTGGTTAATGATGAAGATGAGCCCATCTGATGGTCATACATGTTTTTTTGTTATATTGTAAATGGAATTTCACTCCCTTTAGTGGTCTTGTCATTTCCTTCAAGGACCCCTGTGAACATTAGTTATTTGACGGATGGTCCTGGTCGTCCTAAACCTAAGGGGTATGGTCATCGTAGTCTATACATAGGTTGGGATGTACAAAAATTGAATTCCATATAATGGTTTAGAATATTGTTCACCGACCAATACAATATGAAGAATGTTTGATAAATGGGGGTAAATCTAGAAAAAAGGGAAATCAAATGTAATTGATCATATTAATTTTAATGAGGTAACCTATTTATTATACAGTTTCTTTATTTACCTGCACCTCTAGATCCACCATGTTAGAATGGATATTTTATTCGCACCATTGGTGGTGGTCTACTTAGTTGTACTTATACCCTTCTCGAGCATCCATTTGGTAATTGATAAGTCACCATGGTTGTAGATTAGGACAAGGGAAAATAATATATCTTAGATAGTTGAATTTGGCTAGGATATGCATCGATGAGGGATAAAAAATTAGATTCAGGGCCCATTTTGGGTATTTTTTAGTTAATCTTTTTTTGGTACTCATTACAGTTGAAATTATATGAAATGACAAGGTATTTACTTCATGGTTGTGGGAAACAACCAGTTTTAAGAAATGGATATAGAATTCCATTTATGTTTATTTTTTTATTTATTTCTCATTATTTCACACTTTACCTATTGTGGATTATTATAATAAATATGGTATAGTCTCCCCTCATGATTCATTAGTACCACCCTTCTAGTTGATAGCCTCTTGAATACAAGGAGGAATGAATGTGGTCATGTGGTGACCCAACTTGTGCTATGAAATATGGTGTCTACTAGGCTAGTGAAATTTCAAGGTAGTATTAAAGATAATTTTATTTATGTTATTTAGGTAAGGTAGATATGATTTTAGGATGTGTCAGGCTTTGGTAATGAGTTCTTCATTGGAGTAGTTGGCCCATGTACAAGAGAAACCCCACATACCAAGGATGGGATTGAAATTATTAATGTTTTTTGTTATAGTTGGTTATTATTTCACCTTGAGTGGTTCACTTGTAGTTTGATATTAATGTTTATTATGATTAATTTTTTACCCGACATGCCATGAGGTTATATATAAATTATTAATTTAGGCACATAGTAGTACATGTTCCATGAAAAATTCTAGGAACACACTTATGGAAAAATGTATCCTAACATTATTGGAATTTCAAAAAATTAAATATGGATAATAATATGTGAAAATTTAAAATAAAAAAATATTTTTTAAAAAAATGGTTAAAATAAGATTAATATGAAGAGAATGATTGGGATATGGTTTACCCCTTGCTGAAATGGACGAGATCGAAATGTCTTGGTTATGGTGTTGGGATATTGGTTGTTCCTATGGAATAGTTATGTGGTGGTGGATTTGTGGATAGTATTTATCCCCATTTTATTTAATATTTGGGAACCCTTAGGTTATGTATTTTTAGAAATGTTTTTTGAATTATAGAGGGATTCCACCACTTCAATGTTTACAAGTAGAAAAATTAGTGGATATAACCATTAATTCTCCACTAGATGTAGTGTAAAAAACTCCATTGGTTCTGGGTAACATATGTGAGGAATGGTTACTTGAGAACATAAATAATTTTATGTTGTTTATGGAGAAATATCTTTGGCTGGCTACACCATGTCTGTTCGAATTTACCTAGGAGTTCAATCTACAAAACCCACTCACGTTTGTTAGAGAGGTTTGGATTGAGGTTTTAGAATTATGTATTGAGTGCATCTAGATAATTATTGACCGTTTAGAGACCCAACAAAAGTAGAGGGTTATGTTTAAACCTCATATGATTTTGGGGTTAGTGAAGCAATAGTGGGAGATATTGGCCATAATGAGAAAACATAGGTTATGGATTTAATAAACTTATAGGAAAAATTCATAGTGCACATTTACCTTGGTACATTAAGGTAGATAAAAGATGAATAGATTATGCACATGAATTACAAGAATATGAAAATGAAGGATTATTAGGGCTACATCGTAGATCTATATTGTTTATCTCCAACACTAGTTAGAGATGAAGGAATTCTGACCTGAAATTTTTAGGATGGGATTAAACCATAGATCAAACCGCATTTGAATATCTTCCACGTGAAGAGGTATAATGAGAAAGTGGTTTATTCTCTCTTTTCATAGGTCAGCCTATGTGAAGCTTCTGGTGGTGGGTAAGTGGTAGATGTTGGGAAATCAGGTGGTATTACCTTCAAGAGTAGGAAGTTCCATGGTGAGAGTTACCAAATAAATAGAGTTGTAAAGAGTAGTTAGGGAAGAGGGACCATCTCTTAGGGTAATAGCTCAGTGAACCTTTATTTGTGGGGAAAGCTAGTCCACATGAAAGGGATGTCTTTTCAACCACCAGTGGAGTTTTCGGAATAAGGCAGGATGGGACATATATATAGGTTTTTCTAAAACCCATTGTATGGTTGTAGAATTAGAGGATTCAGGCTACTACAGAGTGCCTACATGGCATAGTTGCTCAATATCAGTTGGGTAGATCTAGTTACCATTGTCATACAAGTTGTTGTGGTGGGACTTGTTTATTTTGGATTAGTGTTTTTTTAAAAGGTATTGCAACCCCAAGGACTAAAACTAGGGACCATAGAAAGGGGGAGAGTCATCTTCATGTAGTTCATCCAGTACTCAGTACTATGGAGGCAGTACCATCGACTGTTTGAGGTACGATTCTAATAAATTTCTCTCCTGTTATTTTTTTTTGATACAAGGGTCTCATAATCCTTCTAATTTACTCACTTGGTAAATTATTTTGGGTCTTGTGGTATAAAATGTGTGTGGGGTCATGTCAATTGACCCACCTTAGGGTATACACACATAGATTATCAAGAAATTTCTGTAATCTACTCTTAATGTTGGTGGGTTCCTCGTCTATTGGGATTTGTTTTCTCTAAAGAAGCATTAGTATGACCTAATTCACCAAATGAATTAGTTGGAATTTTATCATGCCTATATCAATTGTTATCACTGAAGGGTGGTGTTCATATCCCTTGACGGTGACACATATATTAACCATGGGTAGTGGGATATTTAGTCAGTCCATATAGGGATAGTTCATTAGTGGTTGGGTGATCTCAAATCCCATGTGGCTATTCATGATCGTGATGATGGGGGAGTAGAGTAGATTGTTTTTCCTCTTATGGTGGTTCAGTTCTAGGATGTGTTCTGAGAATAATTTTTTGGGTTGCTTTCAGAGAGAGAGATTTAATTCATGATTGATATGATGCCTAGATCTGATCCATTATACATATCTCCATATAGGTTTTCACTTGTACACTTTTAGGATCTTAATACAATGTTAGAGGAATTAGACAGAAAGGGGTTTATTCACCCCAAAACATCACCTTAGGGTTTGCTAGTATTTTTTTCTAATAAGGCTGATGGGACATTGTGATTATGCATTGATTACCAGAAGATCAATCAAATGATAGTTAATAACTGATATCCTCTTCAATGTATCGATGATCAATATGATCAATTGAATGTTCATTCTATTTTCATAAATATATGATTGAGGAAAGGTTATCATTAGATGTGGGTGATGACTTCTAATATTTTGAAGAATGCTTTCAAGATAAGATATGGTCGGTATTAGTTTTTTCTGATACCTTTTGGGGGGACAAAAATCCCTTGCTGTGTTAATGGAATTAACGAATAATATCATTCACGCATACCTAGAATAGTTTGAAGTTGTCCTTGTATATGACATCATGGTGTTCTCCCAAGATCATGGCGATCATTCCAACCATATTGACATCATTATGAGTACACTGAGAGAGAATGGGATATAATACAAGAAATCCAAGTTTATTTTCTAGAATTACATGGTACATTTCTTGGGTCACATCATATCTAGGGGGTCAGTGGACTTAGAATCTTTTTTAGTAGATGCATATTGGGAGAATCCAAATAACATCTTTAAAATCAGAAGCATTCTAAGGTTGTTAGGATACTATTGAAGAATAATCAGGGACTTGTCTCACCTAACATCACCACATTCAGTCTTGACCAAGAAGCGTGTTAGTTTTGATTGGTTTGATGATTGCGAGAATACCTTCTAATAATCGAAGAAGTGGATTACTACTGCACCGATCGTGAACTTACCTGAGCTGGGTAAGGTGTATTCCATATTCTATGATGCATCTGGTGTTGGGATTAGGGTAGCATTGATGCAGAATGAACATGTTATGGCATATGACATAGGGTTGTTAAGGTATAGTGAATGAAATTAACCTACGCATGATCTTGTGTTGACTATGATGGATTATGATTTAAAGTGTTATTGACACTATATGTTGGGTGAATGGTTTATCATGTTTAGTGATCAAAAAATAATTATGTAAATATTCTCTTACTGTTATTTTATCTTTATATATTGAATGTGGTGTGAGTAGTGTATTTTTCTGTGGAAGATAATGGCCTTGTTTGATGATATTCATATAGAGATTTAAGATGTCAAGGGATAGATGAACCTTGAAACAATGTTAGTTGATTCGATGCTTTTGAGATGGATTATGGAGATGAAGATAAGGATCAAGAGTTCTTGGACTTAATGGAAAGAAATGAATGTGGGGAGGAAATTTATAATTGTAAGGTTGCTGAGGATAATATCTCTTATGTTTGAGGACATTTTGTGGTGCCCACTTGTATATGGTAATGGATGACATGTGAGTTCCATTCCTCAATGTGGACAGTCCATCCATGATTAACCAAAATATATCAATATATTCATCAAACATATTGGTGTCCAAGGGTGAAGAAAGTGGTTGCACGTTCTGTGTCATGGTGCTAAACATTTATATAGGTAAATGTCAAGAATATGTAGCTGGGTGGTATGGTAAAACCATTTCCCATATTTGAATTGAATTGGGAATATTTCACTATGGATTTTGTAGGGGTAATTTCGATAAATCCTTGGAAGAGTGATGTGGTATGGCTAACTATAGATCATATGAACAAGTTTGCATATTTATTACTAATTCCAGATACTTTCACCATGGATCAATTTAGTGATTTTTGTTTTTGGGAGATAGTGTAATTGTATGGGGTGAATTTGACTGTCATTTCAGACCTAAATCCACTTTTCACTTCATGTTTCTTGAATGGTTTATAGAACAAATTTGGTACCCAGGTGCTTCTGAGTATGGATTTACAACTATAAATGAAATGGAAATTGGATCATACTATTATGGTGATGGAGTATATGATAAAGAAAGGCATCCTATACTTTAGAGGAACATAGGATAAGCACATGAAATATTTATAGTTCACCTATGACAACATTTATTTGGTGAATATTCTAATGGAACCATATGAGGTGCTCTATGGAAGCCCTTACAGATCTCAATTTGTTTTGATGGAGGTGGAAGAGTTCTGATTATTGGGACAGAGTCTCATATTTGAGATTTCATAACACATCTAGTTGATTCATAAATGTTGGGATACTACTCAATGTAAGAAAAAGTTGTTCGTCGATAAGAGTAATTGATCTCATGAGTTTTCCATTTATAAACATTTATTTCATTGGGTGTCAAAAAAATTTGGGTCATCGTTCGATTTAGAAGCAGGTTAAGATGGCTCCCAAGTATGTGGGGCTGCATGAGATTGTGGACAGGATCAAATCAGTGTCATATTGATTGGGCCTTCCACAATTTTGTAGAGAAATGCATAATTTTTTCCACATTTCATAGTTATGAAATTATCACCCAATCTTGTCTCAAGTGGTAAATGTGAATGATTTTAAACATGATGATAATGAATCATTTGAGGGGAATCTATATAATTATGTGGATTTTAGTGAGAAGTTTTTATGAGGAAATGTTGTTCCTTTGGTTCATTTGTTGTGGAAGTATGGTATTTTTTAATAGGAGACATGGAAAAGGGATACTGATATGTGGTTCTATTGGCCTAATATATTTTCCTCAATCTCTCAGAGATACATGGTAGTGTGTCATGGGGATAATCCATAATAATGTGGAGAGGTTATATGATCTCAGAATTTCCTGGAGGTATTTTCTTGTGTATGTTCTAGTTTTAGAATCCTTATACTGGTTAATGGAATGGTTACCCTATGTATGAGGTGTATCTGTGGTGTGATGATGGTTCAGGACATAGAAGAGGGGAGAAAATGGACATCCAGTGCATGTTGCACAGCTAGAATATGGTAAGAAGTAATTGTGCACCCTAACCGTGAATTACTCTATGAGAGGTTCACAGTTTGAATAAACAATGCAAGGGGTGACCAAGTCTTATGGTCTTGGATAGAGCCACCCAACGTAGTAGTCACAAAGTTGTCACATTTTTTATAAAACCATGTAGTATCCCTAGAAATCCATGCAACATGGCCCCCACATAGACAGAGGGTGGTGCACGGTTGGGTAATGGTTTGGCTAACCATGAGGCCAAACCATGCACCCCTTTTAAATTGGGATTTTACCTATTTTATCTCATGGGACAGAATTGTAATCAATTGGTATTCTACTCCATTATTTATCAAATGGACTATGGGATGATCCAAACTCTCATATACCTCTTAAGAAAACATATCCTTCATGTCTAAGATGTTTGGAGCATCTTTGGGTATTGATTGAGGCCTTATTCAATATTACACTCAGATTTATCTTATTTTCTAGATTAGGTATTGTATAGCCATTATTCTCTTTAATAACAACCGAATTTATCTTTTTCTAGTGGTTTATAGAATGGGATATTGAAGGTGGTCAGTTTTTAGATCCATGGAAGATTTTATGTTTGTGGTCGGAAGTAAAATTGGGGTAGGTTTTCTAAAAACATTATCTCATAGATCTGATTCCCTATTAAAGTGTGTGTGTTGTTTTGTGGTGATTTCCCCTTCATTTCAATTTGTTTCCCTTGTTAGGAAATGGTGTTTGGGTTAATTAATTGAGGAAAAATGAACACTCATGATTCCTATGGAATCCATTGAGGATGACTTGACTAGGCCTATGGACACTGATGCGGTGTACCACTCCCTTGAACATGGAATATAGAAGTTTTGAGTGATAATTTTGGGGTTTATGTTTTTAAACAGTCAAAAAATGTGATTATTTTGGATACATAGTAAAATGGAATGATTGGATTCACCTAAATGGTATGTGATTGGTAATGGAAGAATGAATTCTTATGATTGATTTTTAATGGGTCTCAACCTCATGGTTAATTTACTTGGGAAAGAGGAGTACATAATTTCAATGAGTTAATGGTTAAATGATCTTCAGATAGAAAATGAGAGAATTATTATGGGAATGAACTATGTAAATAACGATGGATGTAAATTGTTAATTCTGATTTATATTTATAGTAAATTTGAAAATAATGATTATGATACCATGTGATGGTGATATATGTTGTTTTTTAGATGGTGTACATGGTGATTCACTCCAATGGGTGGTCTTGATATGGAATTCAGGAATCTATACACACTGTAGTTATTTGAGGGATGGTCATGATTGTCCTGAACACAAGGGGTATTGTCATGAAAGCCCATACATAGGTTAGGATGATCAAACCTGGGATTCAGAATCCCAGTTTCACATATAGTTCATCTACAAACACTGGAAAAAATAGGTTTCAAAAAAGGACATGAATCATTGGAAAAAGGGGAATGTAATTTTACCATTCTAATGAGTCCTAAATGTGGTAACCTTTTACTTTATAGTTTTTATATTTACCAACACCTCTTCTTGCACCATGTTAGAATAGATATTTTGTAGAAACTATTGGTGTTCGCATACTGAGTTGTACTCAAACACTGCTTGATTCGCCATTGGGTACTCGAGTAAGAATCATGGTTGAACTTTAGGTCAAGGGAATGGACCCTATTATTGATTCCAGACATGGATTGTAATCGGAATTGATGAGGGACATGGACCAGTTTTAGTAATTTTTTATTTTATCTTTATTTTCGCTCCCTTTCACTTGGATTTGTATGATAAGATATATAATTTACTTTTTGTTCATGGGTTGCACACAGTTTTGGGAAATGGATATAGAAAGTAGTTTATTGTACTTCATTTACATTAATTCATACTTTATCTATTGTGTCTTACTCATATAATGAGGGTATAATCTCACCAGGTGATTAATTAGACAATATAATAATGTCAATGGACTCTAACATATGAGTAGGCACACATGAGGCCATGTGGAGACCCGGCTCGTGACACTAGATATGGTGGCTACATGGTTGTGAATATTAAAAATTATGTGTGGGTCTATCTCCATTCAATTTTAGAATTTTATTGCATCATACACATGATTTGATGGTCCTTTTTTCTTCACTTCAATGTAATTCCCTTCTTCTATGTCGGTTGAGAACAACAACTTTTTTTGAGTGTAAAATCTATTTTTTCACAATTTAACAAAAACATAACCCCTCTCATAGATGAAGATAATTATAAGAATAGAATTATCTTCTTATGAAACAACCAGATATTGTTGAATAATTCCATATTATTATATCAAGGATACTCGTCATCAATAAAATAAGATATGATACTGTTATGTTTCAGCGTTTGACTATCACCACATTCTTATCTAGAAACCAAATATGGAAATATTTCCATTAATAGATAAATTCCGTTGAAATTATAAGAAAATATTTATATGACCACCTGTATTGAGGCCTTGATCAATTGGTCGGGATCATTTTTTTTCTCTACTACACTGAGACCTATATGGTTCCCCACACATTTTAGTGTTTTTAAGATCATGAATTCAAGACAAGTTAATAACTAACAATTATTTACATATTTATTTATTTTGATTTCTAATTGAATCTTCTCGATATTTTGGAAACTTCTTCTCCATGAAATTACATTCTCCTTCCTAACCTAGTTTATTTAACATCCATCATTTTGATATGAAACATCCTTCTATGCAACATTGTGATCCATCAACAATTAGGTACAAAAAAAATCCACTCAAATATACTGATATCATAAATTTAATACTCTTATTGTCATGGAGTGATACATATAAATATTATCAATTAATATATCTTATCGAGTAATAACACATTTAAAATAAAGCATGTGACTCTATATATATTAAATCAATGAAATCTACTTGACACGTATTCTCTGTGTCACTTATTTTGTAAAGGTTCATTGAAACATCTTTCTAAATAACTAAAATGATTTCATATATACTTTATGAAATGGTATATCATTCATATCAAATGAATATCCATTCTATATTTACTGATAATCCATTAATTATTTTTATAGTATGACCAATTTCATTCTGATGCATCTCCAAAAAAAATCCAAATTTGGTAAAATAAAAAAAATTTCATGTTTCAAAAAAATATCATTCACATTTAAATCATCTTTCAAAAACATCACTCGTGACATGAACATAAAACTCATGACATGATCACTGTTAATAATTCAAAATCTAGTTCTCCCAATCATCTTTCAAAGCACGGTTGATTGTATTATGGAATGTACTGTAATCTCTATCTTTTATAAAGTAAAACATCATACATTTTCTCCAATATAATTTAATGTTTTAGTAAATATTTTTATGTACCCTCAAGGAATTATTTTAATTTTCAGAATATATAAACCATAGTGTGGAAAAATATTTCACAATGTAACGTACACCTTTTCTATATACATTTTGAAGTATCTGATGAATCAAATATATCCCCATTTTATCCATAATAATTGGGAATTTTCCAAACTATTGACATGAAATCAAACAGTTTCAGTATGGTGTAAGAGACTATGGTACGAGAATCCTTATAAAACATATTTGATCTAAAAATTTCATTACATTTTTATGGTGTATTGTATATATATATATATATAATATCATTGATAAATCTTTCAAAATATCCCAATGACTCTTATAAGTTCAATCCCGGAATATAATTCACAATATGAAGAATATATTCTCAAAAGGAACAAGCTATATCAATAATCAGAACTATATACATGTATCATGCCTCTACCAAAATGCCTTCAACCCCACTTTAGACTCCTCCACTTGCAGTCCTAGCCTTTTCATTTAGAATTTAATCTTATTAAAACCTATTGAAATCACTCATTGATCCATGGAATTGATATATAGAGATATGAAGGTGTGTTTTTATACTTCCAACTATTCTATGTTTTATTCTTCTCTAGGTTTTCACTTCATTTATCCACAAAACCCAATATTTATTGACTAGAAATTTATTGATTGAAAATTGAGAATCCAACACAAAATACAATGATAAAAAATATAAATCTATAAAAACCCATTTTATTATATCATGATCCCTATTATAAAAGGAATAAATGATTAAAGTGTGGAACTATATAATTCACAGTAGTCTCATCATGCAAGTCTAACAACATTAGAGGAGGCCTTGATGGGATTTGACTATTGGGTTTTTTTCCTTGATGAAATTATGCTAATATGGTTTTATAGATCAATTCAGCTGAGTTTGGGGACTTGGGTGAAGGATAGTGTGTAATGGAGGCCTAGTTAGCCTTAATATTTTCCCTTATAAATTGGGAAAACATAGATACAATATTTTTTTGAAATTGATATTTGTAAGGAAGTTGAACATTACATTAGGAAACCATTACTTTGAATAATATTGTGGTTTTATAAGAGTGGGTAAATTTCTCTAATGTCTTGGGTTTTAGGGTTACTAATTTGTAAAGGAGTTACATGAGAATATATAGAAACGAAGATACCCATATATATATTTTACATCATTACCAAAAGTTAAACATTACATCCCCTAAAAATATCACATATATCAATTCACCTTATGGTTTAGTGTATATAAGGACCAGTTATATAAGAAATTAATTTTACCAAAACATGTGAACAATTCCCTATAATAAAAATATTCAGGATAAAATACTAGTAATCTATGAAGTTATAATTATCTTCATAACCTATATAAGGGAAACATAAGAAAGGGGTGGGATAAAACACACCATAAGGTAACATATATAAAAATTCTATCAATAGTTTCATAATAAGTACATGAGAAAACCTGAAAATGGATAAATTTATTATAAAACAATACATGGAATAATAAGAGAAATCATTGTTTTATGATTTAATAGAATGAAATCTCAAAAAAGTACGATGAAATAATAATGTGAGATAAGCATGAAAACAAGACATAAAGAAATTATATCATATGATAATGAAATCATAAATATTTCACAATAACATAAATAATAAAATTGTATGTATTGGTCACATTTCACTTATAATACCATCATCACATGGTAGAAAAAATCCCATAGTTTTTTGGGTTCATTACCCATTCCCATAAACATAGTGGACATAGTCCCATGGTTTATTTGGAACACTCACCATTCTTTTAAAAATATTGTACAAAGTCAAAGATTGTATAAGTTTTACTCACTAATCCCATATATATCATATAATGAGATATAAACATTTATCCAATTAATTTGAGGGATATATAATTCTGGTCCCACCCATCAGCAAACAAAGTGTGATTTGGCTAACTATTGGCACACCATACATGGTATCTCATGAGGTAAAAACATTACCCAATACATTATAGGGATATATAATCATAGTACCACCCATAAGATAATTAAATTAATAATATTTATGTGTATACATATTTTACATGAGGAAAAGAAACCATACATAATTTATATACTTGATAAAACCCATGAGAAAGAAGCAGGTTTCAAAATATTTTCTCAAAGCATAACCAAAGGATACATCATATGGATTCTAATGAGAAGAAGAGATTAAATCAAATTTTATGTTCACATTTTAATAAATAAACATTTTTATTTAATATATAATTCTAATGTTGGAATAAAATTATGAAGGATAAATGATAAGTAAGTATAAAGAAAACCTCATAGGTAATGCGTTTCAAAATGACCATAGAATATTTTATCAAAGAAAATAACTTATTATTTCCAATTTGAAATAATTGAAAATGGATAGAAATATATAAAAACAAAAAAATAAATTCATTAGAATAAGATATATAAAAAGGAGATAATAAATGAGAATGTGTAACCCCAAAGTAATGAGGGGGATTTCAAAAAAACTATTTCTATTTTTTAAAACAACTTTCTTGAAATCCTAAATCGTATAAAGGATAACAAAAAAATAATTTTTTTAGATAAGATAATTTATGTATTAAGGTTACATGAGATACCATATGATTTTGTTTCAAATTAAAAATGATAAAATTGTATAGAAGAGAAATTATGGAAAAGGATGGGAAATCATTTTTTAAGAGGATGGGAGTTATTCTTAACAAAGTATAATTTTCATGAATTAAGAGAAATCAAAAAAAATAAAGATATGAATAAAATTTACTGCCAATATATAAGTAATGTAAACCATATGAAATTAATGATTAATCTTAAGGTGAAACATTATAACTCAATAAAGAACATAAAATTATAAAATACCCTTTTATTTTAGAAAAGATATCAATAATAGCCTACAAAATGGAAGAGAATGAATGGAAGTGAAGTTTAAAAGTTAAAAATTAATTTATGATATTGAAAATCAAGGGTATAGTAGTTACACAATAAAAAATAATATTGGTGCACAATATCAAAGCATGCTTCAATGAATGGTGATTGAGAAGTAAAATGATACCTTCTATTTTGATTTACATGAATGTTCTATAACCCCTATATAAAAATCATAAATATATTATTTTATTATTTTATAAAACTATTAATAAATATTAACTTTTATAATCTTCAATTATAATCATTATTTTTATGTATATTAATTAGTTACTATCTTTTTTTAATATCAGGTGTGAGTAATCTTGATTGTCTTGAAGTAGTTTTGTGGTCCCATTTTTATTATTCATTATTCTACCAAAGATTATAATTATTATATAATTAATCATACAAGAACTTATCCTCTATAATTATTTATAATTATATAATTTCATTAAATCATAGTTTCAGTTACGATCCATGAAGATGAACTCAACAATGAGCATGTTTCATTGATTTTATACAATTGAGTGGTGGTATCGTAGTGAATGAGTTTAATTTTAGTATTACCTTTAATAAAATAAAAATATTGTATTTATTTTCTTATTTATTTAATATTTTATAATTAATTATGGTCTTATAGCCATATATGATATTATTTTGTATCATTGTTCAAGTAGGTGGTTATACTGACTCAAACATTAACATACAATAATTAATGAACGATTATGATTAAAAAACTGGTTCATTTTGGAATAATATCATTACTATCAAATAATAATGATATTACTTATATTATGATATATTTTTGAATTATATTTTAATGTAATTTAATTAATAATGATGAAACTAGATGGAAATGAGATATTTTACTTCATAGAGGTCGTAGTCCGCAGAAAAACCCTTATCATTTTAATTTTAGAAAAAATGAAAGGAAAATAAGTTGGACTATAATTTTTCTAATTATAATAAAAATTATATTATATATTACATATTTATTTTCTTATTTCACCATTACAATCAGAGAAGAGAGATGGTGGTGAAAATGGAATTCATCACTCTATTGGGGTGGTTGTTCACACAACACATGAATGGCCATTTTATTTGTCTTAATAAAAAAGGTGGAAGATGGTTAATAATTTAAGTATTATAAAAATGAAATTTATTAAAAAAATAATACTATTTTAATTATATTATAGTTATAAAATTTTATCAGGGAATGTGAGATATAATGTAAGAAACATTACGAAAAATGGGTACTCACGTTGTGAACATTGAGTCTTCCTTGCAAGATTACTTGGAAATGAAGGTATTATGATAAATACATGTGACCAAAAGATTTCTTGTGTGTTGAAGGATTTGAGGATATGGAAAAATTTTATTTTTTCATGGTGAAATTTAAATTTTTTCATTCCTTGAAGGGGTTTTGTATTCCCCTGGTATAAGTGTAAGGAATGAAATTTTGTAATTTCACTTTACTTTTCAATAATTTCATAACATTTTTATGCGAAAAAGGATAAATGTTTTGATAATAATTGAATGGGGGATTATATATTTAATGTATAACTCAATCATTCACTTGTTTTAAACATTTTATTAATGTCCCATACTCATAGAATGTTCACTTTTATCATTTTTTGTATTACCTTAGTTACAAGTGATTACCTACGTAAATCATTTTTATCCCTAAAAATAGAAGTTACATTATAAAATAATTTATACCTACTGATTAAAACTATGAAATAAAATTTACCAAATAAAATCTCTAGCTAATCAAAATAAATTTTATTATTAGTGCATGTAACATGTAAAAATGGTTTTTAGACAAAGTGCATGTTTAAGCTTTAAATTTATGTATAGGTTAAAATTATCAACATATTTGATTTTAATAACATAAATTACATTATTGTAAGTCAAATAAATTTTATGTGGATTTAAAATCAATCTAAAAGAAAATTTTACTGAAATATTATTTAATTAAAATAAAAGATCAAAATAAATTTGTTGGAAAAGTTAACATAAATTGCTAAAATGTTAATCATAGGTTTTCTAAATTCTATATATTTGTTTTAAATTTAATATTTGAAATTATTAATCACACTGTGATAAATTTAAAAGATTTATAAATTTCTATGTCGTGATTATATAACAATAATGTAAATGTTTTGGTAAAAATGATATGTTTACTATTCAACAAAAAAATAATAATTATTGAAAAATCTCAAAAATTTATCTTAATATAATATGATTATTCAGAATCCTAAAATGTAGAAATTGTTTCCTATTAAACTATTAAATTATAGAATTTAACATCCAAATAAAATCATAAATTATAATAAATTGTTTTTTAAGAAAATGAATTTTCAAAGTGTTTTTCATTTTTATTTTTATTTTATATGAATTACTAATAAAATTTATTTTAATATTTTATTCATATATGTTATATATATTATCTATATTATATTTAGATTCCTAAAAAATCACATAAAACTGAAAATTCTTATAAAATATATTTCTGCCGTAAAATAATCATATTAGTTATTTAGCCACGTTAATTTTATCAATTCATTAGTACAAAAGTGGCCTTTATTTAATTTATTCATATATTTCAAAATGATCTTAACTCTATTTTTACCCAAAAATTTAATCACTAAATTTTAATGGTTATATAATATTTCATGATTCATTTTTCTTTAATGATTCATGTGAAGAAATATATCGACATAATGATTATTTAGAGAATAATTATACAATAAAATATTGGGGAATTGAATTCTCCACATTTAAATAAATTTTTCCCACATCATTTTAATTATTACCTATTAATGAAAATATAAAAAGGAATATAAATGATATAAATGACCAAGGATATAATTTCTATTGATATATGAACCTTGTAAATATAGGGAGCATATCTTTTTCCCTCAATCTAAGATTATGCATAATATTGTGTTCTTTCTCCAACCACTTGATTTTAGATTTTATTTTTAATTTTTATAAAGATCAATATATTAAAATTGTTATCCAAAATATATTTATAATAATCCTTTCATTGATATACTATTATATATTGAAATGAAATGCGATTTTATTATTGCTGTTATTTCATAAACATTGTGCATGAATCCATTTCCAAAATCACATTAAATTTATATAGAGGATTGATAATAAAACATGAATAAATCATTATCTCATATTCAAAAATAATGATTAATATAACCTAGATTTAATAATGGTACAGCCTAGTGATTTTATTTAAAAAACAATCAGTTTGTGAAGACAATAATTTAATAACACATCCAAAAGTCTAGTGTGATTAATGAATGTTCCTAGAACCAATCAATTATTAGTATCCTATCTAGTAGAATTAATTGAAATGGATTTTCATAATTCACATGTTCTAGGTGTTTATTAGTTTCTATTACCATTTTAATATGTTGGATTAGTGTTTTGGGTTTTCTAGTGATTAAATGAATTATTTCTAGTATATAAAATTACTAGTGGAACCTTAGGAAGAACATTTTCCCCATCATGTTAACTAAAATCTTCCTTTTAACTTGGTAGTGTGTTTCTTGATTCCCTCATTTTGAACAAATTAATTATCAACTAGATCATTTAACACAATTCCCTATGCGTCTCCTCCCACATTTTTGACTTGAAGGGATCATATATTATTTCCTTCCCCATATTAATCACATAAACTTCCATAAAACCATATCCTTCTAATAATTATTTATTTTGGCATTTAAACAATGTTAAAATTAGTAATAATAATTATTGATATATATTTTGTAATAATCATAAGATTTCTTATTCTAACTCAAAACGGAATTAAATAATATCATGAATTAAATTGATTGATAATGCGAACATGATCACCCAAAAAATCACATATTAAAAGAAATATTTTGGGTGGGATATGAACCACAACCCCATTTGAGAATTATTTTTTATATATAATGAATACCAAATCATGAAATGATATATTTTCAAAATAGTTTTTTTCATCATTCTTAAATTCATAACTACAAGTATCTTTTAAAAAATTCACATTTTAAAAAAAATGTGAAAATAAAAAAATTCATGGAAAGTTAATTGGATAAAAAAAAATTCCATAGAAAAAAAGATATAAAATCATTCATGATAGAATTTCTTGGAAAAAAATATTTCCGTAATTAAATGTATAACTCAATGAATGGAGTTTGAGTTACAAATTACCTGATATTTACCATTTATTTAAATGATTGTTTTTAACCGCATGTATCATAAAGATAATCATATTAACTAATTAATTAATATATTTATTCATATATACTTCCAATTATATTATTAAATAATATCATTTTTCTTCCGGTATTAGATTGTTATAATCACTTTTCAACATCATGTGTTAATCATCAATTCTATTTTGAACTAGTTTCATAAAATTTGTTTTAATATTTATTATTATTATAAATTTATAATTTTTAAAAAACATTAAAGGTATTACAAATTTCGGTTTATAAATACATATAATTTTATAATTTCGTTAAATTATAATTTTAGTCATGTTCCATGATGACTAAAATAGTAATGAACTTATTTTTGGGTTATTCACTAATATCAATGGATTAAATTATAAAAATAATTAATTTTATCCATAAAAATAAATATTAATGATATTTATTACTAATATATATCATATATAATTAAAATAATCTAAAAGCATAAATGAAGGTGGTAGTGAAAAATGGAATGCATTTTTCCTTCAGGTGGTGCACTGCATGTACATACAGATGATGATTTCAATTTTCCAAAGGGATGAAGAAATAATTAACATGGATTGTCAATAAAGGAATATAACTATCATATATATATATATATCATAAATATTTAGTTAATTCCCCTTTTGGGCCAACCAGGTTAGTCGGTGAAGGAAAACAAAACATGTTTCTTTGTGGAGGTAGTTGTCAACAAGTACGCATGATTCACATTTTTAATTTTCTTAAAGGAAAAGAGAATTGTTGTTTGTTATTATCCAATAATTATAATAACCAAATGAAATTATAATGATAAATTTTATAATATTTAATATTGTTTAATGTAATTTGAGGTAGAATATGTAAGAATAAATAAGTAGAACTTTGAAAGGAGTGGTTAGAAATTTATGTAACACTTTTTGGATTGTAATATTTTCAATGGTGGTTAATTCATTGAGGGATGGTATTTTTAGAATAAAAGAAAATCTTAATATTATAAAATAATTTCTATGATAGTATTCAGTAGATTTTGGGATAAACTATTTTGATTATTGTGGGAGGGGAAATGAGGAGAGGAGTTCCTCTTTTATAAGTGAAAAGGGATGACATTATTATAAATACCAAAACATATTCAATAATTGGAAGTAAATATCAAGGAATAGAGCTCATTAATTTAGGAATAATGGATATAAGAAGGTATAAGGTTTCTCAATGTCTTGACCATCCATGACCACAGATTTTCTAAACATGTTTTCCGTCTTTCCCTCTCAGTTAAACCTTTTTTATAACGTTTTATTTTAACCGAGGTCACCAGTTTTTTTAACAATGTAAATTGGTCTTTCTCATTGAAATAACAGTTCTTATTATATAAATTATAATTAATAATTTAAAATTTTTGATCCATTTTATTATATTAATTTTCTAACAACTGATAAAAATTAATTTTTAAATACAAATATTATTATGTATTTAAAATAATTTTTGTTGAAAAATATAACAAAAGTTATAATCATTAAAAAATTGGATTCTAAGTTAATAATATGTTTTTTAAATTATAAATTCACTTATCAATCACATATTTAATCATAGAAAAAGGTTTTATGAATTTAAATTCCTACATATATATTAAACATTTCATAAAAAGATTATTAGTCGTAAAAAAATATTTTCCGCAAATTATCCAAAAATAAATTTTTTTATAAAAATTAAAACAAATTAATATAAATATTTAGTTTTTATTTTTATTTAAAAATTTAATTTAATTTTTTTAATAAATATTTCTAAATTTTTAAATATAACATTAAATTAAAATTATAAAATTTTATTAAAAACTATATTTTAGGAAATGTTTTTTTATAATAATTATTAATAGAAAATTAGAAATAATAATAAATATTAATAACATTAAAATAAAAATTTTATAAAATAAATTTTAATCATAAAAATATTAAATTAACTATTATGTTGTACATATTGAAAAAATATTTAAAATGATCTTTATTTCAGATGTTGGTAATAACAATTTTTACCAGCTTATTCAACGATAAGAATAACATAGTCATTATATATTTTAATAAAAAGAGTTGGAGAGTGGAAGGGTTTGGTGTTGCATATAGAGAAAGAAACTGAGTGTGTTTTTTAATTTTGGTGGAGAATTAAACTATAACATAGGTCTTTACATTGTCACCCAATAAAAATAATTTTATCCTTGATTTTTTATTACATGGAATAAAATAAGTGATAGTACATTTGTCTCATCATATCATCAGGTTCCTGTATAGTCTTCTTGAACTTATGATTCCTCCATAAGATTTTTACCAATTCAGTGTTCTTATTACACAATACCTTTTATCTATGATCTATGATATCATCTGTTTGTTTCTATTTGAGGAGATAACACTCCAATTTCATGGATTCTAATATCAACCCATGTGTAGGGCCTAGTATAAACTTGATCAATAGAAATATGGGGAACACATAATTTTTTAATGAGAGTTATGGTGATGTTGATAAGTGAATCACTAACATGATTAGGGATCCCAAAGAGCCAGGTATACCCAGGGATTGAATTCCATTTCTACAAAAATATCATAAAATTCTTCCAAGTAGATATCCATAAGAACACATTTTCCATATCTTTAAACTATATATCTCACTAATTATCATCTTTAAAAATCCTTTACATTAACTATGAAAATTTTATGTTATTCTGAATGGTTTGAACCTTCTTCTTCATTTCTTAGTAAATTCCAAGTCATATTAAATTATATTCCCCAACATTAACTGAAGTTGTTAGATCCCATAATTGGTTCACATATAGAGCTTCATATGGTGACATCTGAATGCTTGAATAGAAACTGTTGTTATATGAGAACTATAACGGTAGTTTAGTTCCCAATATCCTTGAATATCAATCAAATATGATCATAGAATAAACATTAGAGTTTGAATGGTCTTTTATGACTTACCATCCTTATATGGATGATAAGCAGTAATGAAACTCATTATTATCTCTAATTATTTTGATGACATCTCTAAAATCTCATGTTAATCCTAATATACTGATTAGATAAAATGTATAATGTTACATCATACAGCCTCACCACTTCACTTATGTATAACATGTCTTGTTCGTCAATATATAAATCATATTTTATAAATATAAAATGTGTTATCCTAGTAATGAGATCAACTAAAACCTTGATAACATTATGAAATTTATATGTCTTAGGGAGTCCTATGATAAAATCCATCATTGTTTTATCCTATTTCTATACAGTTACAGATAATGGTTGTATCATAACCTTAGATGTTTTTTTATCAAACTTTAACTTTTTCTCTTACCATGAATGAAGATATGTTTTCCACAATTTCCCTCTTCATGATATACCAAGGGATATTTTTTTAGGTCTCTATACATATTTAAACTTCCTGAAATAATAAATAAGTGTGAGCTATGTGCATCATCCAAAATATCCCTATTGAGGGTTAGTTTCTATGGAACACATATATGAGATCCGAACATTACAAATCTATATTTATAAAAGTTGGACTTCATAGTATTCACTATCGTTTTCTGTAGCTCCACATTATCATTGTGGGATTAAATTATATTTATGTGAATAGAAGGATGATTAATCACTTGGTCAAGATAGAACTTCTAACATTACCTTATGATTTCAATATTCATCCATTGAAAACACATGTATACTGGGCCTCTTTTAACTATCATCATAAATAAGGTATCATGATATTTCATACTCAAAACATATGGCACCTTGTTTTCATTCCCATAGTGGTAATGTATTGAGTAGTAATAGTATTTAATTATATCCAACCATCTCATTTTCTGAGTATTTAAATCCTTCTATGTGAATATATATATTTTCAACTCTGATGGTTGGCTTAAATATTACACCTCTATCCATAAAAATAATTCGATACATTTTTAATGCAAAGATCACTAATATAAGCTTTAAATTATACGTCTAGAATTTTTTTGTGAGAGTTATTTTATTCTCGAGTGGTATAAGGAATTGAAATTTTATTTTTCAAGAGGACACATTCCATAACCTTCTTCAAAGAGTCACTATATAAAACAATCCCTTAACCTCTATAGGGTAATGTATGTCTAGATGTTGTTACTATTCTATTCTTTAGTTTCTTATAACATTATTCACATTCTTGTATCCATAGGAACTTCACTCCATTATATGATAACATGGTTATTGGATTTTAGATCCATGATATGTATCTCACAAGTCATCGATAGTGTCCATATAAATTGAGAATACAATGGATCTAAGTTACTGTTGTAGGTATGGGTCATTATTAAATAATTTTTATATTTCATGGATCTTTATATATTCCTTCTCTACTGATTATATAACACATGATTGATACTTTATAATTTATGAATTAATAATTTATATGGTTTTTATACATTTTCTTTTTTGTAATAGTATTTAACACAATCAACAAATAATCTTCACACTCATCCTTTATATTTTTGTATATAAGAATATGATAAAAAAATAAAACTAAATATTGATCAACGTATTATTTAATGACTCTTTTTATTATATCTATAAAGTTGATATGATAATTAGTATATCCAAATAATACCACTATAAATTTATATTTTCTATATAAAATCTAAAAATCTATTTTTCAAATATCTTCTCTTTTGACCCTTAACTGATGATATCCATATCAATTGTAAATCATGAATAAGTACTAAGATTCTTTTAGTTGATCAAATGAGTCATCATCATTGGGTAAATGATATTTATTCTTTATTGAGATCTTGTTAATCTCGTGATAGACAATGAAAAGATACATTGATCCACCTTTCTTTTAAACAAAGAGGAAAAGTGATCCCCTTGGTGAGGTATTAGGGTCGATAAAAACCATTCCCAAATTATATTTTAGATAATTATTTAATTCCAAAAATTCAATATATTCCATCATATATGGTCACATTGAACCAGACATGGATTTAGCAATATGTTATGTTGAAAACTAAACCTCCTGCTCTAGAGGAAGACCACATAGTTAATTTAAGAATACATCATTATATTACCTAACAATAATAATTACATAAATATTAACTTTATATTTGATAATTTTATCTCTAAATACCTTATTTTTTGGTAATATAACCCAAATTATTTAATTTTATTTAAAAGGGAGATAATCCTTATACTGATACATGAGAATAAAATTACTTAGGATACAAAATGAGATCAAAATTCTCCTGACAATTTATATGGTCTCTTTATAGGGATAACCTATCCATACTGAATATTAATTAAAATTAATCCCATGGAAGAATAATATGATGTACAAGATGTATCATCCAACAAATATTAATTAGAGAATATTTAAATATGTGAGACATTATCATTATACCACTAGGTGATTTTATATAATTTTTATATACATATGTTGAGGTGGTGATTCCAAATTTTTATAAATTTTTTTTACATGAATGAATGTGATAAAAAATATTCAAATAATGAACCCGAAGATATAAAATACAGATTATGATTGATCCACATCGTTTTATAATTATAATCATCCCTGACATTAGTGATTGATAATTCAATTCATTATTACCTTAGATTGGGAGGCTATTAGGCCTATTTTATTCACTACACTGAGGGTTGAGGTATTCATTCTAATAGTGACTAAACTCTTTTCACTTGAATATTAATAGTGCATTCAAATCATTGGTTGAGACATTCTTCTTTTCATTTTATTAATTATACCCTTAGCCTTAATTAGATTGTTTTGGGATTGTGCGTTTACTTTACTGCACTTAAATAACATCCCTAATCCTTTAAATAAATTACCCTAGTTTTTTGTCAATACTTTTAATATTTAGCTATTTAAATTTCCTCCACCATGTGACTTTCCATTAGAGATACCTTAGTATTTGACCTTTTTTACCCCTCTAATATATTGAGATACCTCAGATTCTATCTACACCTTTATATCATAAAAAAGTTTCTTTTCATAGCTTCCAAATACTCTTAATGGACAGAACCATTCAAATATTAGGTTTTTATCTACTGAATAAATGATCGATTTTACATTCTCAATCAGAGATAAAACCTGATAAATATCTTTCACGCCTTATAATGTTTTATTTTAATTTCACTATGGATCCATCCTTCTTTTATTTACACCCATATAGTTTCCTCTATCTCATAATGTCAATATTTCAATGAAAATATATGATAAAAACACTTTCTTAAATTCATCCCGTTCAATTGTGTCTACATTATATTTCTCCATTATACTATTAATGAGAGCCTAGAATTATCCAACCTTGCATTAAAAATAATATACATCCTGAACATGATTATCATGTTCTCATCACTTGAGAATAAAAACTATATTTCACATCACATATATCCATTCCATAGAAATAAGTGTATTTGAAGATCCACTGAAATATAGTGAAAATTATTGTATGAAGGACTAAATAACAAGTAATTAATTCCTTTGTGTGTTCAAGATATCAACATGGTTTCTATTATTATTCATAGATGTTGAAAGGTAAGTGTTAATTGTAATAATATCTTTCACTGCATCACCCATTCTATTGGGTTTCCTATTAGGGAAACCATCACATTTCCCCTCAAACCCACTATTAATTAGGTTACATCATGTTTCATCCATTAATAAAACAAAAAATATGTTTACATGAGTAGAAAAAGATTAAATTCAAAAGGTAATAATATCATAAATGTAATTATACTAGAAAAAGATTATAATTTGGAACTACCTTGTATGTATATATTTATTTTAGTTTAACCTATATCATTCTTAGTTAAACTTTTTGTTATGTTTTATAATACTTCTTAAACAAATGAATTAAATTCACGAGGAAATAAATACATCATAATTGTTTTTAGAAATCATATGATTAAGAAAATCATACCCCTAGTAGTTTCAAACTAGGTGTGCAGTATTCTCTCTTTATCAATCACCGAGTGATGACTGAGTTTATTCACAATCTATACTTTTTGGGGATGTTACCCTTAAGATCATATTTTATAGATCATACATCCACTTGTAATATCCATACATGGATGTAATTTATAAGTTAACTACGTATTATTTAATTTAATAATATATTATTATTTTATTTTATACTTACACTTTTCCCTTATTCTTATCACTAGTGATTTCATTAAATTACCTTAAACCAATCTCCAATAATAACTAAACCTGTTCTATCATACTTAGTATAACTAACAAAGCTATAAATGACGTTTGATTATATATTTTACTGAATTTAAAACATTAAATATCATAAATGAAAATATCCTAAGAACATATCTGTTCATTATCTTTTGATACAAGCTACATAAAAATCTTATTGTAAAAAATCATGATCATTTATCGTTAAAGTCAACATACTAGACCATATTCTAGACGACTCATTAGTATGACTCATCTTCAAAAAAAAATAAATTAAATCAAAGAAATACGAGATATCAAACACTTTTCAAGGGGTGAATAATCATTTTAGTATGGATTTATTCATAAATATAGGTAAAATAAATTTGAATAAGGAAAATATCATAACATGTAGAGTGTTAATCATAATACATAACTGAGATTCAAAGTACAAGTCATAAGAACCAAAATCAATAAAAATATCAACATGTAATCATAATCACTCCATCATTTATTATAATCATTTTAAAAAACCTTGAATAATGATAGTATGAGATCATAATGAATAAAATCATTTAACTATGGCATAAAAATTTTTACAAGGAAACATTACATTATCGAGCAACACCATCAATGCATATTATTATGACAAAGTGATATATACTAATGAATACATATCTCATGATATATTAACTATTATAAAATGCATTAGAGGACGATATAGGACCTCATATGTCATCAATCCAAATTTATTATTTTCACTCATAAATCAATCACGTTTCAAATCATAAAGAACCCATGAAAATAAAATAGATTTCATTAATCTTCTAAATGAAAATAATTTCCTTCTTATAAATAACCCATGGATATAAAAATGAGTTTCAAAAAATATCCAAAGGTTGTAAGATTGAATCTTGAATTAAATATATTGATTCCAAAAAACATTATCACCAAAAATAATCATATAATAAAATAATAATATAGAGTGAAACAAGAAACATAACTAAAATAGAGAAAAATACTGTTAATATAACAGAAATAAAATCATAAAATATATTGTTTTGAAAAAATTTTGTATTCATCATTAAAAAAGTCATATTTTGGTGTCTTTTTTAAAAAAAATCCTTTATTTATTAAAAAACTAAAAAAACATTTCACGGAAATAAATTTGGATGAAATTTTTTTTAATATAGAATTAAATAGAGAACATCATTCAATATTTATTGACATAGAAAAAAATTTAATGTGAAATTGAATAACACAAAGAAATGATTTGGAGTTACTATATTCTTTACTTTTACCCTTCATTTCAAAAAACTGGTTTAATATTCCCCATAAAAAATATATAAATATTAATTACCTATTTCATAACCCTATTCAAATAAAATTACATTTATAATCTTCATCAGAAATAGTTTTTTTTCTACTATTACACTGTTATAATATCTTTTCAATACATGTGTTAATAATCTTGGATGTTTTGAATTAGGTTCATAAAAGTAGTAGTGATATTTTATCTTACACTAAAATTAATCACCTAAAACCCATTAAATTTATTGTAATTTATTTTTTATAATTAAAAAATGTTATAATTTTCATACATTGTATTTTAATTCATCGGGTTTTGTTGTGATGAAAACAGTGATGAACTAGTTTCTGGTTATTCACTAATCATGATGGATTTCCTTATAATGATAATTAATTTTTAGTTATACATAAATACCATATTAGTTATATATATTAATTATATAAATATATATCATATATTCTTATCAAATTAAAACTAAAACCATCTATTTTGGTGATAGTAAAAAAAACTCATTGTTCCATGGAGTCAGTAGTTTATACATCTGCATGGATGATGATTTCGTTTTTTAATGGATAAAAAAAGAAGTAAAATGTTTTAAAATTTCATGAAAATAAATATGATTCATATATCATAAATATTTATTTAATTCCACTTTTATACCATCTATGTTATGTGATGAAGGAGACTTATTCACATTTCTTCATGGTGTAGTAGTATGCACACATTCACTATCCACAATTTTAATTTTATTAAAGGTAATAGAAAGGTGATTAATGATTATAAAATAGTAATATTAAAAAAATTGTATAATAATGAAACTTATGTTATAATTTAAATATCATTTAATGGAATTTTATTGATAATAAGGGAAAATAAATAAATAGAAATGAGAAAGGATCTGCTAGAAATTTATTTCAAACTTCTTGGATAATCTCCTTTACAATGGGGATTAAGCCTTTGAATTGTGGTATTATGAGAATAAAAAATCCTCTTTAATGTTTATATTAATGTTTAAGAGAGTTTTTGGAATATTTTTTCTAATATAAGTGGTTTTTGGGGTATGGTGAGTGAGGAGAGGATCTCCCCTTTTATAAGTTAAAAGGGATGACATTTTTTGTAAACACCCAAAACATTTAAATAATGTGAAGTAAATCTCAAGAAAAGTATATAAAAAATTGGAAAATAATGTAGAGGAAATTTATAGGGTATATAATTTAACAAACCACAAATTTTCTCCATTTTTTGAGCATTATCACGGTATTTCCATCATGGTTAAACCATTTTGACCCCTTTTGATTTTTAATAATGTAACTAGTTTTTTAACAAATGATATTTATCCTCAATATTGAAAATAAAAATGTACTTATTAAATAATTTTAACACAATGATTCCAATTTTAATATTATTTTTACTATATTAATTTATTAAAAGTGATAAAATTTTAATTAAAATTATTAAATATGACATATAGTAAAAACAAATTTTTAAAAATTATAATTATTTTTCTAAAATTTTAAAAATAATATTGTTGATTTAAAAATGGTTTGAAAATTATAATTTCTCTTATAAAAATCATATTTTGTCTTATAAAAAGGATTCATGAATTTTCCATTTATACTGATATATTAATAATTTCATAAAATTCATGTTATTTGTAAAAATGGTATTTTTCACCAATCACCAAAAAGTCAATATTTTTATAAAAGTAAGAGAAATAAATATTAAGATAATTTTTTATGATAAGATAATGTATGCATTTAATTTTTTAAAATTCATTTTCTCATATTAGTAAATTTAAATTTTAAATAAGATAATAATATATCGTGAAAAAATATTTTTTATATTAAATAAATTTTTGATATATTAATTATTCTTATAAAATTAGTGTCAATTACATAAAAAAATTAATACTTAAAAATTTTCTATTTTATAAAAGAAATTTTAATCACCAAAAATATTTTATTAGCTTCTTAACCATGATTTTTGAAATAGTATTAAAACTGAGCATTATTTTATATTTGGGTTATAATAGTTTGTACCCACTTCATCAAAGGCTACCATACTTTATTCAATATTTATTTTATTATGAAAGTTCTAGTACATTAATTTTTTTTTAGAATTATATAGAACATTGTATTTATATAAGTTGTAAAATGTTACTAAAACTTGGGTCGTTATAGATACCTACTATAGAAACCCAAGATAAACATATCTTTATTTTACACCATAATAAAATTTTAATCATTAAATCTCACAAAATTCTCAAATAACGTAGTGAACACTTTGGTTTAGTTAATTTGAGGAATATTTAAGTAGAAAACTTATTTCATAAAACTTTTAACACTTTTCATTAATCATAATATTCTATACCCCGATATAAACTTTGCATATTTTATACTTATATTTGTAACCTAGGAAAGGGAAACATAAGAATTGGGTGTGCTCAAATGTTCAGTAAGGAAATTTTTATCACTATTCCATCAATGGTTAAATAATAATAATAAGAGAAAACATAATTAGAGGTATTTTTCTTACTAAAAATGATATCGAATAATAAGAGTTATCAATAAATCAAGAAGGAAGGTCATGGAATCTCATAAGAAAAAACATTTAGCATGATAGAATATTGTAGGCTAAGCATGATTACATCAAATAAGTCACCAATATTATATGATAATGGAATAATAAATAAGTTTAGTTAAAAATAAATAGCTACATCGAAAGCATATGCCAGGTTTCATTCCCAATACCATCATCACATAGTGGACAAAGTTCTATAGTGGATTGGGTTCACTCTCCATTCTAATAAACATAGTGGATAGAGTACCATAGAGGATTTGGTCCCTTTATTATTCCTATTAAAATTGTGAAACAAAGTTCCCAGAGTGGATTAGTTTCACTCTCTAATACTATAGATAACATCCTATGAGATATAAATATTTTCTCAATGAATTGGAGGGTAATATAATTTCATACCCACCCATCATACAACAGTCTGATTTGGATAACATATCATGTACTATATATGGTATCTCATGAGATGAAAAAAATACCGAATTCATTGAAGGGTTATATAATTCTAGACATACACATTAAATAATTAAAATAATTATATATATAGTTATATGTGTACCGCATGAGGGAAATAACACATACAAAAAGAATAATAATGATAAAAACCATTAGAAATAAGTGAGTTTCATAATATTGTCTTAATGCATAACTGAATGCTATATCATAAGGGTTACAAAGTTAAGAACAAATTAATTATTATTACATGTCAAAATTTTAATAATGAAACATATTTCTCGAACATTGAGTTCAAATTTAGTAAAATTAATGAGAAGGATAATAGAGAATTAAGAATACCAAATGAACCACATACGTGATGTCTTTTCAAAAGAGCACAAGATCATTCAAGGAAGGAAATATCTTATTATTACACATTAGATCAAAATTGAACTAGGTTTATTTTAAATAAAATAATTAGGGTTTTTAATATCTATTTATTGGTATAAAAATTTTATGGATGTAACACTTTTTATAAGATAATATATCATAATGTTTCTTTAATTAATATTTATATTAAATTGTGAATTTAGAAGAGAATATAAAACATGTATTAAACCCAATAAATAAAGTTATAAAAAACTTGAAATATATTTAAGGAACATATATAAAACATATATATTAAATACATGATAATAATATGTATATAAAGTGGATAAAAAGTAGAATGCATAATCCAAATATAATGATGGTGGTTTGGGAAGATCCCTTTTTATGTTTTAAAACTCGTTTGATGAAATAACAAATTATAAAAATGAAAATAAATATTATTTTGAAAATAGGATAAGAGAAATATGAATGTAACATGATATACCACGTCATTAAGTTTCAAATTAAAATGTGGTTTGGGAAGATCCACCTTTGTTTTGAAAATAGGATCAGAGAAATATAATGATGGTGGTTTGGGAAGATCCACCTTTGTTGTTATAAAATTTGTCGACATTATTTTGGATTCATCATCTAATTGAACATCCTACTCAACATGAAATTTTTAATAACTAAATGGTATTTTCTCATATTGGTTCATCATTTCATCTTGGATGTTCCCTTTAAATCTGTTAAGGATACTTAAGAGGGTGTATGGTTTGATTTAAATCCTTGTTTTTCAACATTCAGTTAGACATGACAATAATATGCTTATAACTTTTTTAAAGGTACTTCATTAATATTTTATTTTTTTCTTTTAAATTTATTTTAAAAGTAGTAAATAATCGGAAATGTGATTAAGATAATTTCTTTCTTGATCTAACTCCCTAGAAATGGTTCTTGTGATGAATGAGGCTTTCATGGGCCTTATATACAAAAATTTTAGAAAAATAATATATTATAACGGCACAGACTAGGTTCATTCTCAATGAGTAAGGAGTTGGTTCTTTGTACATGAGCCTCAGCCCAGTTGGTAAGGACTCTGTATGTGCATCCAAATGACCAGGGATCAAATCCAGGTGGAGGAAGAATTTCTGGGTACGATAGTAGTACTGTAGCAGGTACTGTAGAAGTAATGTAGTAGGAACATTAGCAGTACTATAGCAGGTACTGTAGCGGGAACTGGGCAGTACTGTAGAAGGTACTGTAGCAGGCACTCTTTGGCAATGTAGCAGCCGGGAATATGCCCCCGTTTGGGCCTTCGGGCCACCGATTTGGTCCCTGAGTCCTGTAAGGCCTTCGGGACACCTAGGCCTTCGGGTAAGTAAGGCCTTTGGCCCACCTCAAGGCCTTCGGACCACCTCAGTGAAGATGAAAACCATACAACCTACAAGGAACAAGCTCTACAAAGAGTATGAGCAAGGAGCTTTCACAACAGCAGAAGCAAAATAGATTGCAAGAATAAGAGGGTATGACACCTGCCATCGGGACAAACCTGTTCATGCACGGGAATGCGTAGCCAAACAGCCATGCGAAGGTGGAGAGCTGATTTCATGATGAAGATGGTGGGGAGGAGCAGTTCCAAGTAGTTAGTCTGGGTTGTATGTAATGTTTGAAGCCTACAGGTAATGAATTCCTCTAAGGTCTACGGGCCATGTAATAATTATGCCTACGAGCCTTGTAAGGGTTACACCTCACCCCTTGAAAGGTGGATTATCAAAATCAATTAAAAATGAAGGCCTTCGGGCCATTGGAGGAAGGGGTTGGATATTCACTATTCTAAATGACTTATTGATATTTGTTTTGTTTCCTGAATTTTTAATATAACCAAAAATATTATATGATTTTTTTTACTTTACTACTTTTTAATGTAGAATAAAATAATGTAGTAAAAAAACATATACAAGGGTTCATAGTGAAATCAGTTGGTCTAGAATTGGGTAATCACATTTCCTTAAATATGAAATTTGATCGATTAAGAGTTGTTGAAAATATAATTAATTTAATCCAAGGATCAGAACTCTCAACATTCTTTTTTATGCATAGTGTGATTTTGAAAATATTATGGGAATTCCAAGTCTCACCTCATATATAGTATTGAACTGTTGTATATTTTTAACTGAGTTATCCTCTATCCTAACGCAAAACTCTAATCGTATATTATTTATCCCTCGGTGGACCCAACTCCAATTTTATGAAATATAAGCTAAGAGAGGGTCGGGAAGTGATTTGTTTGAGAATGGTGTAACACCCTAAGGATTTAAAAATAAATTTACTATATAATGTAATGAACACAACACAGAACCTCTATGAAACAACAATTTTTATCAAAATAATTTAATCAATATAGTTATAACCTTTCCATTAAATGTAAATTTTTTAACTTTTTTTATTTGATTTTTGATACACGGACATATAGGAATGTGATCGGTAAGATATTTAGAGTCTGAAAAGAACAACTTATTTTTTTTAATAGTAATAGACCCCTTTGTAATAGTAATGTACCCTTATGAATAGTAATAGAACCCATATGTATAGTAAATTGGAAAAATAAATAGTATCCTAATCCATGAGAGTATATCTGAGATTTATGCACCTCATAAATGAAATTATGAAAAAATAATATCATTGAACAAATAAGTGAAAATAGTGAAAATTCACAATTAAGTATAGGTATTTTTATGAAAAATAAATATTTAATTACAATTTTATAATTAATAAGTTTTTTAAAAAGAAAATTAATTTTAATAAAATGTATTCATAATTAAATATTATAATTTCTTATTATTTTTCGATTATTTAATATGTCCTCTTAATATTTTAGGGTGTTATAAAATTATTTTGACTTTAAAAACTCTATTTTTTGAGTAAATAATGATTTTCATTAAAAAAATTATCTTATTCTGAAAATTATATTCATAAAATCGAGTACTATTTGGAATTATTCACATCAAAATATGGTTAAGGTTAATTTTTGGGATTTTTCTTAAATACATGATTTTTTGTGATTTGTAAAATATAGTAATATATAGTATAAATACATAATAAGCTAAAAAAACTATTACTTGAGCCACGGATAATGCAATCACCATTGGTTTGAACTCACATGAAATTATTATTTTATTTAGTCACAATAATCAATAATTTTTCTTGTCTTGAGAGAAATAATAAAATAATGAATAAAATAATGATAAATTACCCCTCTCCTCCACTATAAAAATCACACCTCACTCCCTCTTCTCCTCACACCTTCAAAGCTTTCAGCCTTATAAAATTTCTAACCAGTGATCTTCCAAATATCCTACTCCACATCCATAATCACATTATCTATTAAAAATACCAAAATAAACTCCTTAAGTAGATTTTCAATGAGTATTGGAGAGGCAAAATCCTTTCCCTTGTCCTTTTATTTTATATTTCAAGTTATTTCTTATACTATTATCTCATCATCTCGTCTATCTAAATGATATTGAAAACTCCAGTATCACTTATATACTATAATTTTATCATGTTAACAGAAGAACCATCATCAATATCCTTACTCCTAATATCTTTTATCTTTATAATGAAATCATCGTCCGGGAGGTGCCGATTTATAACCATCATTGAAAAAGAAATTTTGTTCTTCAATTTCTTCTTCAAGACTGATCGTGATAAAATTTTTATGGTTAAAGCAGAATATGAAATATTTTTTATAACCTCTTTAATATTTTGGAACCAATTTAAATACATAATAGTAATTCATATGACAAAACTAGTTCCTGGTGATCAAATTACGGCTGTAATAATCTAAATGATTATCACTAAATGTCTTATATAATGTTTCATTCTCATAACATATAACCATATATCATATATAAACATTTACACTTATGTATTGTCATTAATAAAATTTAATTCCAATTCTAGAAAATTATACACATTTTACATGAAGTCCATTACTTATAAACAATTGAACTGATCATGAAAACCAAGAAAATGAATGCTCCTAAATGATGAAATTAAACACTATAACTCATCAATAAGGCCATAAATGAACATAATAAAACAATAATTAATCTAATAATTATATAAAAGGATGTGACTTAATTAATTAATGGATTTAATTTGATTATCCAGGACATTAAGGTCACATGAAGAACTCATTTGGACACAAGGTAAGGGTTTTCATCCTAAACCTCCATTTTCATTTGGGTTGTGATTAATTCCCTAATAAAATAATTAAATTATTCATTTACTTTATATAATTCTTATAAATTATTTATATATGATTCAAAATCATTTATTCTCATCAGTTCTTTTTGTGTGGTGACTACATGTTTTAAAAGGGTCACCTTCTAAATTCTTCGGGATAAGGAAGACCCATTAGTTGAAACTTCTAGATTTCATACCTATTTTAAAGTGCGCTCAATAATCTATTTTATCCAAAAATATTTTTTATAAAGACACACATTTTATCATTGAAAAAATATGTAGTTCTTTTATGGTTTTTTGAATTTATTTTTCCAAAAGAACTCTCTATTTCAATGTAAAAAGGTATTACACTCAAGAATTCTTCAATGGTTTACAAAATAATTTTCCTCTATTTCAACCCCATAATGAATATTATGTTTTATTTGGATTTACATTTTATTATTAACATCTACCATGTTTTATTAAATTTTTTATGATCAGTTTGATTGTGGATGTTCTATCCTGATACTATTCATCATACTACACTACATGGTTAGTGATTATGTCTACAGATTGGGGAATGTTATTTCCTATGTTCATGAAGTTTATGTTTAGAAACATTCATACAAGTATTTCATTGGAAGTAAAATGTGATGTGTTTGGCCTTCTATATCCCTTTTATTAATTGGTAGGTCTCCTGAGACAAAACGGAATTTGGTTTTAGCCAGGCCTTACCCTAGTATTTTCATACGTCTTGGTCGAGGCCATGAAAATATGTTACAGATGTCTAGAATAATGAATTCCCTCATAATAAAAATATAAATTGATAGAAAAAAAATGTGAGTATTCAACTACTATAATATCCATGATTATTTTTAATTATATTATGATCTTTTATATAGATTTATGTAATCATTTACCATTCCTTATATATTAAGCTCAAGTTTAATTTTTAAAGGAATGTTATTTTAGTTATTCACCATGTGTAATGTTTATAGTTACGATAACTTTCCCTTTATTACATAATCTTACTAAGAATATAAACTCATCCATTTAATATGTTTTATTTTCAATAATATGAAATGATTAATATTATTATGAATTACATACAGGAATAATATAAAAGTTTATGGGTGTTTTTATGGGAGTTGCAATGTTGTTTTTTATTTCAAGTAATAATGTAAATCATATACTTGTAAATAGTTTTCCAAAACTACAAAAATCATCGATCCATTAGGTTCCAACATCCTTGTAAACATAAAATTTTATTAATATAAGGTAATGGATCTAGGAAACTGGGGTTAGGGTCCTTATTGTTTTTATTAGAGGATGTTTTGTAGAAACCTCAGGAACTAGATATAGAAAAAATAAATTTGTGAACAAAAACTAAGATAGACATTGAGAAAAAGAATATTAGAACATCATAGATATTCATAAGGTATAGGCTTTGTCTATATTTAAGGAAAATTAACCCCTATCTGGATTCTACAATTGAACATGGTTCTTGGATAGATGTAACTATGAGTAACAACTCTGACAAGGTTTTCTTGTCTGAACTCAGGGTAACATTGTACATAACAACGAGCCTTACTATGCAACTAGTTTGATCCTCTCATGGGATATTCTTAGGATAATTCAAATTTTCATTACAAACCATTATGATGGATTTAATTTAAAATATTCCCCAAAATAAACCATTCAAATAATTATGGGATTATACATGCATAAAACTAAAATTTATGTTATGTGTTTTTCTAGCTAGAAATTTTATATTATGATTCATAACCTAATTTAATTTATTCCATTCTTTTCAAATGTCACATGGTTGAAAGAATAGCAACATCATGAATGATCATATCCCATGTAGGAATTTCCCTCTTATTAAAGGTAATAATGTTGGACATGGAGATGTGAATGGTGCTGAGAACTTATAACTATACCGAGACAACCCACTTAGGTTATAAATAATAAACTATCCCGTATGGAGTATATTAATCCACAACGTTGATGATCAATGTTAAAAAACATTATTTCACAATATCCCCCATCATTCAATGGCACTAAAACCCCATTTATAGAAGAGTACTGGATAATATCCATTCAGATGATATTTTTCACTTTGGGATGTAATGAAAGGGAGAAGGTTGTCTTGGTAGTTTATCTTCACTTGGGAGATATGATTCAATGGTCTTCATTAATTCAAAAACACAATAGAGGATGAGAAAATTTAAGACTTTGAAGAAAATTTTATAAGGTTAGAAAGTCATGTTGTAGACTACATACATAATCCAAGGAGAAATATTGATGGATTGTTTGATGGTTTGAAACCATTCCTCGAAAGGGAACTGTTCTCCCTATCACTCTCATCATATGATGATATTGTATCATGTGATATCTAGATAAAGAAATAATTTTATAAGTATTATGAATTTACTAGAAAGAAATAGAATAAGAGAGTGGAATAGGAAATAATTGATAATGGGAAGAATAAAAAATAGATTTTTTAACATGTGATACTTGTGGAAGGAAAAACCCCTGATCCTTCTTAAAAGGAAAAAGAGCATGTTATAAATATAGAGAAATAAGACACCCAAATCGTGATTATAGGGAATGAAAGAATCTAACAATGTTCAATTCTAGAATTGTAAACAGATGGGACATTATGAAAATGATTTTCCTAAGAACCATAGAAACATTCACCTGAAAAGTCCAAGGGATAATGGCCAAGATTATGTGATCACAACTACGGAGGTTGAAGTTCTTAATGATGTGGTGTTAGGTACTTTAATCATTTCTTAAAACTTATCCAATTCTTTATTTAATTATGAATCATCACATTATTTAATATCTTCCTAGTTTTCTAAGAAAATTAGACAGTTACAATTTGATTTAATAAAGAATTTGTGAGTTAAAAATCTAAAGGAAAGAATCATTGCAACAAAGATGTTTCAGTCAATCGCCCTTATAACAAATAAAAATTCATTAATTTCTGAACTTATCATCATACCTATGATTTATTTTTATAAAATACTATCCATGAATATAATTTCAAATTATGATGTAAATATCTATTTCAATAAGAAGGAAGCTATAATTTTTGATAAGGATGTAGAGTCCCTTATCTTTTGAGGAGAAACATTTCCATCTGATTCTTATCTAGATCCACCCCCAACAGGTCTACTGAAATCAAATTATGGTGTGGAAGAGAACATAATATATATGGGTGGGGAAAGAAATAATGAAATTGAGGATATTACTATTGTGAAAGAATGCATTGATGTTTTTCTATAGGATTTACCTAGACATCCTCTGGACAAAGAAAATGAGTTTTCTATTTATTTAATTCATGCTGAAAGGCCTATATCAAGGACCCCTTATAGGATGACCACACTAGAATTAGTGGAGTTGAAGAAAGTACTAGTGTATTTGGGTTTTAAGGTGTTTATTCTGCCTAGTGTTTCACCTTTGGGAGATCATAATATTTTCATTAAGAAGAAATATTGATATATGAGGTTGTGTATTGAATATATATAGTTTAACGATATTATGGTGAAGAGACATTATCATCTTCCTCACATTTGTTATTTATTTGATCAACTTCATAGATCCCAATATTATTTGAATATTTTCCATCTATCTGGATATCATTAGTTGTGTGTGAGGAAGAAAGATATTCCAAAGACATCATTTCGAACCAGGTATGGGAATTACGAGTTTACAACAATGCCTTTTCGACTGACTAATGAACCCTATGATTTCATGCATCAAATGAATTGTGATATCATGGTATATATTGATGACATTATTATGGTATTTATCATTGATATCCTAGTATTCCCCAAATATATGAAGATAATGAGAATAAATTGCACATTATTCTGTGGATTATTAGAATAAACATGAAATATGGGATGTTTATTATGTTTTAAATCCTGGGTTTGAATCATTTCTTTTCATGGACATACTATCTCTAATGATTGAATCTTAGTTGATCTGTAAATGGAAAAGGATGTTCGGTAATATACTAATCCAATGAACATAACTGAGGTATATTGTTTTATTGGTTTAGTAGGTTATTATTTGGGTTTCATTTAGAGCTTCACCCGATTAGAAAATGTGTTAACCAATATTACTAAAAAGGGGTTAAGTTTATATTGACTAAATAATGTGAAGAATGTTTTGAAGAATTGAATATGAGATTAGTGAATTCTCTAATCCTAACTCTAACATCACAAAATATGGGATTTGTGATTTATAGTGATGAATCATCTAAAGGACATGTCTACTTTCTTATACAGAATGATAGAGTTATTTCTTATGTATAAAGGTAGTTAAAAAAATCAAGAACAAAACTATCCAACTAATTATCTTGAGTTATTAGTGTTAATATTTTTATTAAATATATGAACACATTATCTTTATGGTGAATTATGTGAGATATATACTTATCATAAGAGCTTGAAATATATAATCTCAAAGAATGAACTCATCATGAGACAAAGGCATAGATTGAGCTACTCAGGGATTATGATTTATCGATACACTACCACCTAGGAAAGGAAAATAATGTGTGTGATTAATTGAGTAGAAAGGATCAGGGAGTTCTAAATTAATGGTGATTGAATGGGATCCAATGTCAATGGATCTAATAAATATGGATATGGGATTTATCATTGAAGGTCAAACATCATTACTTTTTACATTGGTTGCCCATACATCTTTATTAGAAAGGATTAAAAGTTCTCAGCCTGAGGATGAGAATCATCAAAAGAAAATTAATACACTGAATGAGGGGAATTTGAATGACTTGATGTAGGAACAAGGAATTTTGACATTTTGGAGGAGGCTATGTGTTCCCTCTATACCCAAGATAAAAGGAGTTATTGGCTGATTCCCATAATAATAATTTATTTGTACACCCTAGTATCACAAAATGTATAGATATTTGAAGGAACATTTATAGTGGGATAATGTAAAGCGTGAAATTGCTGATTATATATCGTGATGGATAGTCTGTCAACTGGTGAAGGATGAAAGACAACATCTTATGGGTGTTATGAGACCTCTTCATATTGCTACATGGAAATGGGATGACCATACTATGTATTTTTACATTGGATTACCCAAAACTCCATGAATGAATAATGAAATATGGGTATTTATTGATCAACTTATCAGATATGCACATATCCTCTCTATAAGGGGGGATTTTCCCCTGAAGTGCGTGAAAAAACTATATATTAATGAAGCTGTGAGACTTCATGGAAAACTATATCCATTTTTTCTGATCAGGATCCACAATTTACATCAAAATTATTAAACTGTATTCATAAATATTAGGATAATGAGAACCATTTAAATGTTAATTACCACCCTCAAATTAACAGGCATTTATAAATGAAGATCCGAACTTTAGAAGACATGTTGAGATCATGCTCCCTTAAAATTCAAGGTATATGGTATCCGTATTTTCCATTGGTAGAGTTTTTCTACAATAATAGTTTCCATTTGAGTATTCAAATCGCACCATATGAAGTGTTTAATGGAATAAAATGTCGTACACCAACACGTTGGGATGAAGTTTGTGAAAGGAAGCTTCTAGGCCCAGAGGATCTAGAGGAAACCACATTGATGTTAATGGAAATTCAAACCAATATCAAAGAAACTTTATGTAGTCCAAAGAGAAATTCCAATAATCTAAGGATTTTAAATTTAAAGTGAGATATTACATTTTCATGGAAGTATCTCCATAGAAGGGTGTTATATGATTTGGGGAGAAAGGGAAACTGACCCCTATGTACGTTAGACTTTTTGAAATACTGGAGAGAATTAAAGCTATATCTTATCATTTTAAAATAAATTCTATCCTTTTTAATTTACACAATGCATTCCACATATCCTTTTTAAGGATGTACATTATAGACCCAATGTATGTCTTCAATTATTAAGGAATTGAATTGTAACTAGACTTATCTTACATTGAAGAGACTATCTGGATTCTGGAAACTAAAGAATAGGTGTTGAGGAATCGAACGACTCGGCTGGTAAAGTATCTTCAGAAAAATCAGAAAATTGAATAGGAGACTTGGGAGCCAAATTATCTTATGATTATGATCTACCTAAATCAGTTTATAAGGTAACATTCTTGTAATTTAGAGGGAGAAATTTGTTGGAGGGGATAATTTAATACCCCAAGGATTTATAAAAAAAATTAATATATAATTTAATGCACAAAATACTAAGTCTCTATAAAACCAAACATATTATTAAAGTTATTTTAATAATAATGTTATAACCTAGACCTTAAACATAATTTTTTATCTTTTGTGTTTTGAATTTTGAAAAATGGACATACATGGTTGAAATCAGTATTATATTTATAGTATGATCGGATCAGCTAATTTTTTTGGGTGAATACTAACTTGACCCTTTTGAATAGTAATTTACATTTATGAATAATAATATTACCCTTATAAATATTAAATCATCCAAATGAATAGTTACCTCCTCTATTAGAGTGTAAATAAAATTTATGAACCATATAAATGAATGTATGATATAATTATATCATATTACAAGTATGTGAATATTTATAAAATTAATAATTAAGTGTTGGTATTTTTGTGGGTAATAAATATTTAATTGAAATTTTATAGTAAATAAATTTATTTAAAAGAGTTATATTTTTTAAAAAAATTAATTCATAAATAAATATTTTATTGTCCTATTATTTGATGATAATCTAATAAGACCATTGTTAATTTTCCAAGGTTTTATAAAATCAGTTTTAACTTTAAAAACTATATTTTCAAGTAAATGATGATTTTAAAAAAATTAAATTACTCACATTTATAAAATTAATATCACAATATGAATTTGATTTTTGAATTATATACATCGAACAAATTCTAGGGGATATTTTGGGATTTTTTTGAAATACTTGAATTTTTACTGAATAGTAAAATATGGTAATTACAATATAAATACATTATAAGATAAATACCCAATTCCTTGAGTTATGTATTATGAAATAACCCTTGGTTTAAACTCAAATGAACTTATTAATATATATATTCTCAATAATCAATACTATTTATTTCCTTGAGAAAAAAATAATAAAATAATGAGAAATTACCCCTCTCCTCCACTATAAAAACCACCCCCACCCCCTCTTCTCCTCACACCTTCCATGATTTGATCCTTGTCAAATTTCAACTCAATCATCTTCCGGAGATCTTCCTCCACATAAAAAATATATTTTTCCAATAAAAAAAGAAAAATAAATCCCCTTAAGTAGATTCTCATGGGGAATTATTCAAGAGGTAAAAACCATTTGATTATCATTCTATTTTATTTCATCTGATTTCTTTTATTATTCTCTCCACAACTCCTTTGTACAAATGAGAATTATTACTAAAATTTCATTTATTTACTATAATTATATCATGTTAATGGACTAAACATCATCAATATCCTTACTCTCTCACTCTCTCTTATTTAAAAAACAAAATCATCATCAAGAAGGTGCAGATTAACAACCTTTGTGGATGGAAAACATTCAAACTTCAATTTCTTCTTCAATACTAGAGAATATATAGATTTTAGGTTAAAACTGACTATAATATACATATTATAACCTATTTACTATTATATAACTAGTATATATACATAATACTAATTCATTTGGAAAAACTAGTTCGTGGTGATCGAAATACAACCATAAGAATCTTAACTATTATCACTAAATGTCTTATCTGATGATTCATCCTTATACCATATAACCATATGATATATATATATATATCCATTTAAACATCTGGATTCTCATTAATAACATTTAATTTCAATTCTAGTGAATTTTATCCCATTTATATGTACTTCATTAATTATAATCTAGTGAACTGGTGATGAAAACCATGAAAACAAATGCTTCTGAATGATAAAATTGAACTCTATAACTCATCAATATGACCAAAAATGAACTTAATAAAACTATAATAAATCAAATACATATATAAAAAGTTCTTAATTAATTAATTAATGTATTTAATTTTATTATCAAGGATGTTATGGTCAACTATAGAACTCGTTCAGACAATAGGGAAGGGTTTTCTTCCTAAACCTACATTTCCATTCGGGTTGTGATTTATTCCTCTATAATACAATGTAATTCATCATTTAATTTATATATATCTTATAAATTCGTGGAATATGTCCCAAAATCATGTATTCTTTTCATTTAATCTTTTTTGTGGAAAATATATGTTTTAAAATGATCCCCTTCTCAATTCTTCCCGATATGGAAGCCAGATTAATAAGAAATTCAAAATTTATTACCTATTTTCAAGTGAAAAATATAATCTTTTTATGCCACAATTATTTTTAGAATACCAATAGATTTATCTCAAAAATAACAACCTTATTTTATTTATGGTTTTATGAAAATTGTTTTTGAAAAGAACTCCTTTGTTCAAACTAAAAGAGTATTACTCTCAACAATTTTGACGATTTTATTAGTTCATTTTCATCTATTTAAACACCCATATGGAATATTATGTGTTATTTTAATAAAAAAAAATATGATTATCATCAGAAATATTTTATTAAATATTTTATGTTATGTTTTATTGTGGATGTTCTATCATGATACCATTTACTATACTACTCACAATGGTTATTGATTACATCTACAGAATGGGGTACATTATTTCATATGATCATGTTGTTTATGTCCAGCACCATTAATATGAGGAATGAATTGGATTTATAAATAGATGTATGAGTATTTCTATATACCCTCTATGCATTGGTAGGTAGTATTAGGAAAATCAAAAGTTGGGTTTGGCCAAGGCCTTAATCTAGTATTTTCTAACATCTTGGATGAGGCCTTGACAATATGTTTCAGATGTATGGAATAATGTATTACCTCATTATGATAATAGTAATTGATAAACCATCTAATTATTATACTTATACAATATCCACAGTTAATTTTCATTAAGTTGTGATAATTTATATTTATTTATATAATCAGCTTCCATTCTTTCCAAATTATGCTCAAGTTTATTTTTTAAACAATGTGATTTTAGTTATTCACCATGCCTAATGCTTATATTCATGATAACATATATTATATTAATTACCCATAATAATAATCTATGCCCACCCCATTATTATATTTTATTTTCCCCCAAGTTGTGAAGATGAATATTTTCATGAATGACTTGCAGTAATAATCTAAGAGTTTATGTGTGCTTCCAATGGAGATTCAATTTTTTTCTTTAATGTTGTAATGTAACTCTTATGTTTGTATATAGTTTTCCAAAACTACTAATATATTCAGTCATTTGGGATTTTAAATCCTTTTAAACATACCAATGTATTAATATAAGTAACCATCTCTAGAAGACTAGGATCGGGGTCCTTATTGCTGGAATGAGGCTATGATAGTTATTAGTACATAGTGAGAATTCCCATCATGATCCATGGAAAAATACAACACCCATCACAAGAGAATAAAAATTTTGATGAAAGAAAATGTGAATAACATAATAAAACCTTGAAAATTTACCTAGGTCATTACGATTGGTTAATTCTCCATGATCATAGGTTTAAGCAATCTCAATCATTCTACAATGGAAGAGAAAAAAAGAGAAGTGATATAGAAGAAAATTTTACAAAACATGAATATAATTAGATATAATGAAATAAAAGAATAACATAAAAATAAAACAATAATCCTAAAAGGGGGATAATAATCCTTCTCACCCCAACCATTTTAAAAAAATCATTGACCTAAGCCCCATTTGTAAGAAAATAATACAATATTGTAATAATTTTACCTTAATTAAACTCCATATATTATTGAAAATAATTAGAGTATAAGAGATTTAGTGCATCTTAAATTTAGTTTAAATAATAGTTTTCATGTCATGATCACATGGGGAAGATATTTAGTAATGTAAATTTTAGATATTGGACTTTAGGAATGGTTGCCTTCAAAATCGGATTGATCAAATTGTTTGGCTTGGGCCCAATATAGTTGAGTGATGTTCGGTATTTGATTATGGGTTTTATGAATTTTACTATCTTAGGCCTTACTGGAATGGGGTCTAAACATGATAATTTTATCTTACATCTTAAAATCGTGGGAAGAAATGAGCTCGAACACCATGGATTGAAAAAACTAATCATGCCTATAATGTGATTCTCATGTGATTGGTTCAAGTAGATGTGTTGATATAGGACAGTGACTTTATATAGATCATCATTAGACTCTATTTAGCATATCCCAATGTGCCCAGGTATTTATGAACTCTCAAGGAAGCCCCTTGTTTTTTATCCAAAGTAGTAATTAAGTCATTATCCTTAATGTTGAAATATTCACATCAAATTTTTTTAATACATTGATTCCCATATTCGTCTCAAACATGGCTACCATGGTTAGTTAATCAAGGCTTGACACATATTAAATGGATATTATTGGTTCTTAGGTCTCTATATTATATCCTTAGCTGGAAAATCATACAAGGGGTCCTTAGTCAACAACATTCATAGTAAGCCTTTTTGGAATGGAACTTCATTGAGGTATTTGACCGAAAAACTGTTATACATCCCATAAAAATTTCTTAGTCATGGAAATGAAGTTATTTGTGTCCCCTTAATCATATTCAATTCGATACCATTAATAATGTTCATCCTATTATTTACAAATAATTTCACCATCATACTGACATAATGGATATTGCAATCCCGATATCATAAAATCCTTGAAATATGTATCTTCAACTAGTATTGGTTTCATATTTACATTATCATCAAAACCAAAAATATTGACCATTTTTTATATTATATTATTAACAAAGTCTCACTTTTAATTTCTTAGTCTGATCATAGAAGGTCGATTGAGTCTCCAACTATGGTCTTCCAAGCCTTTGATTTCTAGGTTCATAGATCCAGGGTTCAAATTACCTATCGCTTTTTCAACATTTGAAAATATTTAACCATATTCAATCCAGCTCATACATTCATTCATCTTATGTTAATCCTTTTTGACAAATTTTTTTCTAATCATATAAAATTTTGTTCATCATGTTTCATGTATGGTATAAGGATAGATGAGGTTGTATTCCTTGTCAATTCATGCTCGTTTTATATTCATCCTTATGGTACCTGGGCATAGTTGATTGTGTAGAGGAAGGACTAGGGTGTGGTGGATTGATCTATCCTGATGATTATAACATGTCATAGCTTGAGGGATTTTTCAATTCATTATGAACTGTGAGTATGGTTTCTCCCATCAAAGAAACATTGTCTAGGGAGGTATTTCTTATTTTTCATGACTTTATAGGATTTTCTGGCATGGTTAATTGAGTTACCATGAAACTTGAGGGAGTTGTCGGATCATCAATCCTTTATGTTGTAGATCAGATTTCAGTGATTTCTAACATTTATCTAATGTGAGGTATACTTCAGGAATAATATTTCACCTTCATTTTTTCCATTTTGATCTTGCCTTTATGGTCAGTTGAGTTGTGAAGCACAATAATTATTCAACATGTGATAGCTTCAGGATGTTTCCAAATTTTATATGTATGGTAGATTGATCAATCATGAGTTCTTCATATAGTCTCTTCATGCCTTTATGGAATTCTTTCACATGGTCTCTTGAATAAATGTTGGGTCTTCCAGTGACTAGTGGATCGATCATGCCTCCATCATGTGGCTTGTTGAGAACGTCATTAAATTTTCATCTATTTACAATATAGCAATTAAATTTTTCATCACAAATATATTTTGGAAGTATTAAATTCTAAATAAAATTCAAAATAAAAACTATGGATTATTTCAAAAAAGGAATATGAAATTTTGAAAACAAATCCAAAAAATATTTAGGCAATTAAAATTCAATATCAACACCATTCAAAAAATTCAATTCCATATTAAAATTCAATGTATATATAGATAATTAAATTCAAAAAATGAATAATTAATTAATTTTTAATACATTTTTTATCTTCATATAATAAAAAAATCAATCAATTATTTGGGTTTTTATTAATGATTGGGATAATTATAAAAGAAAACTAGTTAAATTTTTTGGAATATTCTACTCACATCAACAGTATTAAATTTTTTTCCATGGTTAATATGCCCCAAATATTTCATTTTATATGTCCATATAATTCTACTACTATAAGTTATCAATAGGTATTTATTTAGAAAAAATATATTCAAACAATCTACTGTTTCTTAGTAAACCACTATTTTTAATTAAATAAATAGAATGTGATGTTTTATCTTTAATATTACAAAAAAATTGTTATTTTTGTATTAAATAATATTAAAAATGACCTAAAATGATTTTTAATATTATTATCATACTATAAAAATATTTTTAAACCCACAATCTTATGTTAGTGATGGAAAAAATCATCACTCATATTGGTGGTATAAACCAAGCGTGGTGAAAGTAGTGTTTTATGAATAATGTAAAGAGAAGAAATATAATAAGAAATTTATCAATATAATATAATTAATTTTGATTTATAATATTGGAATAATTTTAGTAGAGTTTATTATGCGGTTTACGAGGTTTTATAACACAATGGAAATTTAAAAGAACTGTAATCATAAAATAAACTATTGATGGGGGCACTTCCTTAGACTACTTTTTAAAACATAAAAAGTTGTTTTTTGGTGAGGCAAAGACATTAAAACATGTTTAGTGAAGTTATGGGATTGATTTTGGTGGATTTAAGCTATGTAAAAAATTTTATAAGTGATTATAGATAAATGTAATTAATGGTGTATTTATTGTTGATGGAGAGGGATGTTTTTAGAAAAAATAGTGTATTTTACTATAATATATCACGACTATGAATAATAATGATCCTTGTGACTAATAATATTTTATATAATAAAATGTATATTTTTAGCTTAAAATTAATCAAAATTAAATTTAAATACATTAATATTTTATTTATAGTAACGAATGAAAAATATTATTTTATGAGAATAAAATATAATTTAGATATTAGAAATTCATTTACAGTTTTGGAAATTATGTTTATTATTTTAAATTGATTATTTTACTCATTGAATTAAATTATAAGTCATTAATTTTTTTTAGATTCTATTGATTCATTTTACATCATTATGAAGGCATAAAACATATGGCATATGAAAAAACATTATTTTTATTATTCACTAAAAAATAAAATTTTTAAAAGAATATGATATATTTATAGATATACATATTTTGAGTTTTATGATTTTAGAAATCATTTTTTGATATTATAATATTTATTTTTACTCATTTTATTCATGTAAAATATTATTTATTAGGTGTTTTAATTTTTTTAATGGTAAATTACTATTCCCAATGGTGACCTGGTATTTCTAACAACTATATTGGGTTTATAGTTCCTAAAAATTCATTTTATATTCATCATTTACAATTAAATAATATTAAATTCATGGTTCTATATTTTTCATTTTTGAAAATTCTAATTATTTTACTAATTTATTGTTTCTTTTTTATAGCCTTGTTTGTTTTTGAGATAACTATAAGAGATCACGAGGTTCCAAAATTAAAAAATCTAGTTCTATTTTTTACATGTGTTTACAATCTTGTTTAACTATTTTCAGTTTTACAGAGTACATTTATAATTTATATATAATGTTTTTTACTTTAATAAAATAGTGTTCATTTTTCTTTTATGATATTTAGGTGACTTATTTATAAAATAACTTATGTATATATATTTAGATGGTTATTTCATATAGAAATATTTTAGGTCATTAATCCCTATGAAGAAAGTTATTTTTAATCACTTAGGTTAGTCAAATATCTCTAAAAATCCATTTTAATTTTTTATTAATTCTTATATCTATGCATTGTTTCCACATGAACATTTTCATGCAATGTGTTTAGTGAGTGTTGTGTCGATTTCCAACTAGGTATTTTTATACTCATTCCATGTAAAAGTCTTTATGGGAATAGTACATATGTTTTGTATATCAACTCAGTAATGGTAAGGAATTTTAGCATAGGATCTAGTTTTACTAGGAGGATGGATTGTAGTTGGATACTTTTTGACCCTTTAATGGGTAGACACAATAGATGTATATGGTTTCTTTTCAATTATTCACATGGGAGTTTCAACCCATTGAGATTTTAATTCTATGTTATATACATCAAATTTGGTTGAAATGATATGTATACATCATATTGTCCTAGTATTTTATATTTTATATACTTTATTGTGGTTTTTGGAAATTTGGTTTTTGATATTTGATGTTCATGACATCTCATTCTTGTAAAATTTGTCTAATATCCACCCAAATCAAATGTTTTGTTGGATACACCTATATATCATTATATTATTAAAATATGTCCTAAAAATAAACAAAAGAAATATATAAAATTTATTAAATTACTAAAATGGGGAAACCACATATCAAATGTAATTTATTTAACCCATTGTGCTTATGTCAACTTCTGGAAATTGGGAGGTGCATTTGAGATATTATAATGGCATGATTTTTGTATTTTTTTGGTATTCAAGCCACATATAACCCAAAATTATATCATAATACTCTAACGAATCTTTAGTATGTTACTTGAGTGTGTTCGAGAGATAAAACAATTATGAATTAGTAAGTAAGAGATAAATATTCCTAGAAATATAATTATTATGGAATCGTATGTTATTAGGGGTACTATGGGATATTATTTCTCTATTATCTAAGAAATTACACGTTCAAAAGTCTCATACATCATATAGGGCATCGATAAGTTATAATTAGTAAGGTAACATACTATATTTCCAACATTCCTATGCATGGTTTTTTTATTATTTAAATAAATTTACAATCCATGTAAACCAAAACATCAATAATCAAAAAATGCATTTCCTATACATATTTTAGTGATGATTAGAATAATATGGTTTATTATATGATTTATTAAAGGATAAATTCATTTCATTTATATTGACTGTTTTCCATCATATATATTGGATTGTAGCATTCCTTTAAATTTTTTTAAGGTACCTTCCAAAAAAATTACAAATATTTTTATTGTCTTATATATTCTGTTTTAAAATTAAAATTATTATTATAAATTAAGTAAAGGGAGATAGGAATACTGACCTCTATAGTGTGTTATATGATTTTAGTTATCGACCATTGAGTAAAATGTATTAATGTATTTCTCTACCTTATGGAATTGTATACAACCTAAATATTCACCTCCACCAAAAAAAATTGGGGTGCATGAGAATGTATCTCTATTTTGACCAATAATTAATAATAAATTTTTATAAGGACATAATCGGCTACTTAAATATTCTATTTAGGTATATCCTTTATTGAATCCCAAGGATTTTGATATAATGAGGGATTCTCAATTTCATCATCCTATATCCTTTTAAGGTGATATACCTTCTCGGGAATCCAAGGACTAAATTGATCATCACCATTGGATCAAGGAGAGTTTTTAAACTATAGTGAAAAACAAGGATTTAAAATCAACCTTCATGCTCAAAGAAGTATTTCATTAGTGATTGGATATTATGATTTAGGGGTCAAAATTTCAAGGCCCTTACTATGAGAAAGTTCAATAGTTTATCTTAGAGATTTTTTACCCTGAAATCTCATATCGGGTAAAGTATTATGAGTTAATGTACCAGAGGAAATGCTCAATGTTTATCATGAATAATTCTTATTTGTTCAGTGACATAGTTCTATTAATTTAATAAAAAATCAAGGAAAGTGAGTTTAAGGGGAAATAATTTTGATATAATCATGAAATAATCACTAAATATCTAGATAATTATCATTAATTTTACTCACTTAATAGAAGTAGTAAATAAAATTTTTCTTATTGATCCAAAAACTAACAGAATATTGAGTAGCTCATTTGATAGAAAAACCCTATGTAATGTTTTTTTAGTTGTCTCAAGTGGTGGTTAAAGGAGATTAATAGGGGTGGCTCTTTTAAGGAAATATATGATAGTGCTATACATCCATAAATTACTTTGTGAAGAGCACCCATCTAATGCCATCAGTGTGGGTTCTTAACTCTAATTAACCATTACGACACCTTGAAGGATAAATAATATCACTATTGTTTTTGACAAATACGTATTCAAAGGTTCTATCAAAGAGTAAATCTGATTGTATTGGGAAATTATCTCAAATGAACATGGTATCTCAATCATAGTTAGTCTCTTAGTTTACTAAATTAAGATGACTACACTCATGGAGATCAGGTCAGGGAGGTCGATGTTATAGTAAGGTCCACTTTTTTTGATATGTTAGGTCGACAGATATTCTGAATTAACTTTTCACAATGATATTATAGAAATAATAACTCTAGAATAAAGTTTCAAAACTATATGAAATTTAATTAGTGAAACCTCATTGGTCTTTAATAACGGATTGCATGGGATTCAATGGTTACCATGCCCAGTCACTCAAGTACTAACATTGACACAATGTTTGAGGGATTTCATGACCTAATTTTGAGTAAAGATAATGGGTGAATGTAAGTGCATAAATAATAAAAAATTTATTTAGTACATAATTTAAAGGACATTTAACTCTATATAAAAATCACGATAAGGGTAAAATAATGTGGGAAAGAATTTGAGGGGAATCAGTTATGTCTACATCCATATGCTTTCATTGAGGAAAGGGATTACTAGGACCCAATGGTTATTTTCACAAGGTTCACTTTTACAATTTCTACAATCACTATACATAATAATGAGATAAATTTTTTTATGAGTATTGTATGCCTATTGGATTCAAGGATCACTGATTCTAGGGATTCATTTAAAACAACAACTAAGAGACATTTCATGTAACAATATATATCCAGACATTTTAGTGAGATTACTCTTAGGATGAATAAGAACCTGAGATTATAGGAAAGGATGATTTGAATGTCTGAATGAGGAAAAAATGATTTTTTAGTTGCATGAGTTCTACCACATTCAAGGATTATAAAATAACCTTATTTAAATAGGTCAATTTTTTTATGTCGGTTTCTATATACTTTTTATCGGTGGAGTGTGGAACATTAAATGGGGTTTTTTGGTGGTGTCCATGGGTGTGAAAAAAAGCCTTTTATCTAATAATGTATTTAAAATGATAAAAGGTTATCAAATCATCAACATAATAAACTAAAATGTTTTTATATGATCATCTAAGTCACATGGTTGAGAATGGGATGAATGTATTTTTTATAAAGGAATATTGAAATCAAATCACATGGAGTAAACTATACTATGTAAAATTCATCAAAGATGCAACAAAAAGTTGATGGTATTCGTTCTCAATCACAGATTTGAGGTTCTTAAAACTATCATCCGATGAAGATCCAAAGTTTGAAGAGAGAATAGAATAAATTCTAATTGAACGAGGTATGATAATAGTAGTGAGTATAAAAGGAATTAAATATTTAAATTTTAATAGAGAAATGGAATATATTTTGATACAACATTAACCAAGACACTAGAAAACAATGTGTAGTAAAATTGATAAAAAAACTCAGAAAAAGTGATCTCATATCATGAGGTCACATTTAAGTTTCCTAAATGAGTTCTTAGTGTAAGAATTTATCATTATAGATTATCATGTGAAATAAATTTTATTTAGACCGATGGGGTGGAAGATTATAGATTAAATTTTGACTGGGAAGTTGGTAGATGTCTCACAATTTAATATTTTAGAAGCATTTCCTATGTCAATATTGATTCTATTGATAGGAATAATATATGGGTTGTGTCTTATGAATATTTATTTATGTTGTATTGTAATGAAGACTTCTGATTTTTTATTAGGGATAATAACCATTGTAAGGAAAACAAAAGTTCTAATGTCTAATTTACTAAGGGGGTCCTATGGAAGGATCTGAACATAGAATAAAATTTATTTGAGAACAAAGAATAAATGTATTTACATGATCATCTAAAAGTAATTACAAAACATCCATTATATCCAGAATCACTCATGATCTGGTGTTAGTAGAACATTTATTGAATCCAGATAAATGTTGGTTTTGGGTAGTATATCCATGTCTAGATGTACTATAATTCACAAGGACTAAAGATGATCGAAGAAGAATTATAAAATAAGTGGTATGAAAAAGATCAAATTGTAGGGTCAATTAAGTAGATCTACTAGGTTCAAACAAACAATCAAAATGTTTGAAAAAAATTTCTACAAATTTCTTCTTATATATGGTTGATCGACTTTCTTATGGAAAGAGGAATAAAGTCTTAATGAATCAAGATGGTGGTAGTTAGCAATGAAGGAGGATATTGACTCATTTCATTTCAATCAAACCCGAGATTTAATAGAACATCCACATGATAAATGAGAATTAGAAATATATGAGTCTACTAGTTGAATAATGAATTAAGTGGAAGGAAATGGTACATGGAAATGTTAGTTGTGAAGTAATTTAAAGAAATATGAGGTGTGGGTTATTGTGAAATATTTTCCCTAGTTATCAAGCATACAAATGATCTAGATAATCCTCTAAATGGTTGTGAATGAATGATTGTATATTAAATAATTATATATGAAGACATCATTCCTTTATGGTGAATTGGTGGAGGAAATTTTCATAAAGTAAATAATGGGTTTTATAGAAATTAGATGTGATCTCGTGTGATTTCTCAAATAGATTTTTCATAGGCAGTATCAAGCACCCAAACAATGGAATAATAATTTTGACATGTTTATAGTAGTGATGGTGTTCATCTAATGTAATTTGGATCAATAACACTATAAAAAATTATTTGATAATGAATGTTTCATCACACATCTCTTGTATATGGAAGATATGGCACAAATAGGTCTGGTAATATATTGGATTAACGGTTTTAAAGTTAGTTTTTCCAAAACATTTGAGATGAAGGATATCTGGATATAAAAAGATTTTTGGATAAGGATATAAAGGGACTGGAAGTATGAAATATTTATGTTGTATTAGTTTGAATAAGTATGGAATGTATTTTAAGGATTCTGAATGTTCCAGTCAAATCCTAGGAAGACCCCATTGGTTGAACACATCAATCTATCCAAATATAAACACCATGATTGTAATAGTGGGTTGAGTTTATGGAGAATAATATGTATTCCTAAATTTTATAAAACATGATCAATTTTAGGGTTTGTATGATTCTAAATATGAATTTATGGTGGGAGTTTTTAATTGATTCATGGTGAATTCAGTAAAGGCATTTTGGGAGTGTATGAGGTGGATATTATATAATATCAAAGGAATGATAGACATTGCACTGTGTTATGTAATAAATGATCCATTATAAGTGTTTACAAAAGTAGAACTTGTAAGATACTTGTCTCTTTGTTATAGATATATATTTAACATTGGAGGTGTGTATGTGAGTTGGGTGTCTATAATACAGCCAATAATTACACTATTTGAAATATAAAATAATTACATGGAAATAACATATGTAAATAATGAGATGATCTATTTGAAGTGTTTATTGGATGAACATAAATAGATGAAATTTAGTGAAAAAATTTTGTTGAATAGAAAAACGGGATACATCTTACAAGCAATTTATTGTATCTATCATAGATAAAATACATTCATTTAATGTTCCACTTCATCTATAATCTTTTGTTAGATGATGTATTAGAGAAATGGAAGGTTAGTGAAACTCTGTATCTAATGGAAATTTTTACATAATTCAAAATTTGGGAATTTTTGTGGTAGATTTTTGCATCAATGGGACATGAATGATGTATGAATGGACTAGAAGTTCCATTCCACTATAGGGATAATATGAGTTTATAAGGTTTCCATGAAGTTAGGGTAATCATTAAAATAGGTCATCAAGTGGGAGATTTTATTCTAGTAGTTCTGTGACTTTTTTTAAAATTATTATTTCAAGTAATGATAATTTGGAATAAGTTTATTGATGAAAAAAATAAGGGATGTAGTGGAACTTCAGTGGTTTATAATGAAATATTCTATAATTATTAAGGATGTAGTCTAGACGTAGGTTCTAATTCATGATGGATGTGTTTCCCCATTTACTAGAAGTTTAATTTAGTGGTTTTAAAGGTCAATATAATGGTGGATTACAAATAAAATATTGCAATGGAACTGGATTCATCAACTAGTCTTGTCTATAAATAGATTAGTGGGGTCATTTATATGATGTTCTGGTTAGATGTATTTTTCACCATTTGTTCACTACAATATGATCTGGTTTTGTGTACTTTTTACTTTTAATAACATTATATTATTCTTATATTCTTAAAAAAATGAATACATTGATTCTCCCTTCATTTATATAAACACCCAATGAACATAAATAATTGTAAATCCACGTTAGTGTGAGATACTTCATTTTCTATTCCATTATCATTTCATTCTAATGGGTCGTGGGTATGTGTATTTTGTTGAGAGACATTAGAGACTAGTTTGTTTATTCAAATACAAAAATATTAGGTTCCATAGAGTCTATATATTCCAAATATCATCCCATATTTTTGGTTTTCGAAGGTGGCATATATATTTATAGTTTTAGGGAAACCCAATCATCTACACAGGAATTACCACCGCAAGGTCAATGGGAGGTTTTAGGTATAGTATATATTATTAAAAAATCTATTTCCAATTCTAGAGAAAAGGCATATATTCATATAGTTTCTATGATGGTATATTCGATCATATATATTCATATATTAGGCTCTTTCATTGAAATATTTATTTATGATATCCTCATTTATTCAAAGTTTCACGATGTGCGTGGTCAACATCTCTACATTTTTATTGAGACATTGCAAGAGCACCAGCTATATGCCAAGATATTTATGTGATAATTCCAAATTTAGAAATTTAAAATATGTAGTCTTGTAATTTATAATGTTTTCATATCATTAGATATTGAAAAGGTGTAGTTAGTGATTTCCTAGAAAGTTCCTTCCAACATCTTTTAAAAAAGAATATACCTTAGGATTATAGGATAATATTACTATTTTATCTAAGATTTTTCCAATATCATTACTCCAACGATATCCTTAAAAATAAAGGATACAATTTTATAAGGTTTTGGTTTTGTTAGGTAACTTTCCATAATTGAATAATAGATTGAACACAACCCAAGCTCTTATTTTACCTCACCCAGATGAAGGGTTTGATGTGTATTGTGATTCTTGATTTAATAATCCTTGGTTTTTTCTTATATATGATTAGTAGGTAGTGGAATATGGTTACATAAAACTATGTGCACCTTAAAAATATACCCTACCAGATATTTTTAATTGGGGGTTGTTTTTATGCACTAATATGTAGAATACACTACCTATTCAAAGTTCATTTTTTGGTATTCACAGACCATAAGACCCTAAAATAATTCATATTGAAATGATATTTTATTCTAAGGAATTTTTTGGGACATAATATCTCCAATAATTTAATTTTTATTTTTAGTATATTGTTTATTAATATGATGTGGTATTCATTTCGTTAGAAATAATTTTTACCCTTAATAATTGTTAGAGGAAAATGATGATTGTATATTAATGTATCTAATGTATAAACTCCATATAGATGTGATCAAGGATAATATTGGCATAACTTTATACAACATCGACCATATTATATTTACCACGGAGCATGTCATATATTCTGAAACCCATTTCCATTATTACACCATTATTTGATAGAATCTTAATGGTGAGTAGATCTTCAATGGTTGAATCTTAGATCCTTAATTTTTCTTATATATCCATGGAAGGCTAGTGGTACCTTCTAATATAATAGTATATGTAATGAAATAATATTATTCTTATAAATGGTATGTACATCATGTAACAACAATGATATATTATGATCTTCCTCACCAGTTCTGGTGGAAAGACATTAAGAAGGATATCATAGGATTCATCGTTAGATGGTTTTCTTTTAAACAAGAAAAATCCTTATATCAAAGTACTATGGGTTTTTATCTACCACTTCCTCTACCAATATGGAAATAATATAATATCACTATAGAATTTATGATCAATATACCTATAACCTATAGAGTTTGAAAGGCAGTGTTGGTGATGTTGGATTGTATAACTAAGATAGACCTCATTTTTCATGCCATGGAATCCATATCTATTGATGATATAGGAAATCTATACATTGAGAGATAATAAATCTTCCTGACATGCCCTATAATATTATATTTCATATGGATCTGAGGTTTACATCTCAGTTTTTTCAAGGGTTTTGTGAGTATTCGGTTCATAGGGGAAATTGAGTACCACTTTTCATCCTCATGTTGATTTCAAGTCTTAGAAAATTATTCATATTCTATAAGATATGATTTGAGACTATATTCTTGATTTCAATGGCGTGTAATGCAAGAGTTGGTTACCAAGACCCAACTTTTTTGTATTTTATGATAACTTTAATCCATTTCCATTAATATTGATAAACTCATTATCACATCATAGTTATGTTTCTGTGTGACATTTTATTTGATAATCCCCTAAGAGTTATTATTGCACATAAAGGTCACAACAGTCCACTGCTATGATGAGAACATAATAGTTCCACAACAGTATTATTAAATATATGTTCTATAGAAAAATGAAATAATTTGAGGGAAATAAATGATATTATAAATCATCGGTCGAGACACATAGTAATTTGAGGCACCTTATCATGGTGCACGACATTGCTAATTTTCAGTACGAGAAATTATATGAACTGGACCCACTAATAAGAAATCCACATTTATTTGTTTCATTGGAGGATCCTATCAACAAACATGTGCATTGATCTTTAAGAATTAATATTAGTATTAATATATTATATGTTCCATACACTTTGATGTACTGATGAAAACAATTATGATATATGTTCATAGTGAAGTAGGATATATTTTTTAAGTCACGAGTAATATTTCATTAATAATTAATGTGACAAAGGATATGTCTCATACGTTCTTTAATAGAAGTTGATATCTTGGACCCTTTGATGGAAATTATATATCCTAAATAAATCAATGGCCATGGTAACCTTTTCCTATATGCTATCCTCGGGCTTTGGGTTGCTTTGCCTAATGCCACTGAGAAATAGTATTATAGGATCACACACTAAGGGTATCCAAAACCTCAGTTAAATAATAATAATATTTATTATTTAAAAAGTTGAATAACTATTATTCTAACACATGAGTTAATAATTCTTCATGTTTTCTTTATCACATATAGTCCATCACTAGTCATTTGAGAGAATATTTTTGAGGGGAAAGTTTAATATATATATTATTTATATTTAGTGAATATAATATTTATTTACTAATTGATGAATAAGGTATTTATATTTAGTTATTAATTAAATAGTCATTATTCAAGGTCTGATAAATATTGTAGAGGAATGATATACCGATTCCAATGGTCTAATGAGAAATAATATATATTGAATATTATTGGATAATTAATATTTATTTTAATTTTCAAGTTTATCGCATGTCATGAAATAATAATAATATTATTATTATTAACTTTATTTTATACATGAATTATGAATAATAATAAATGCTCTGCTGCAATTATTATTTTATAACCATAGTGGTATATAAACCCAATTATAATATTTCCATAGGGTGGCCAATTTCACTTGGTTGTGCTTAATGACATCTGGAGAGAGTTATCTTAATGGAATAGAGATACACCTCTCCAAGAACGATCTCAAGAACAAAGAGGGATCCTCCTCCTCCTCCACTTGCAATTCTAGAGAGAACAAAGAGAATCCTTATTCAAGTTATTCTCGAAGTGATCAAAGGTGAATAAAACAAGCATCAAGATCTACCATAATAGCACCCATAGATTCCTATGACATTGTTTGGAGGTTCATGGAAAATGTGTGGATGTCCACTAGTAGGAATATACTCTTGATTCATACAAAACAAAAATGTTATAGCATACATAAATTTTTAGATCCATTAATAAAGAAATAAATAATTTTAATGCAATTCATTAATAGTTTAAATTAACTAGAAATAATCTGTGATGATCCTATATAATGGTTCCAGTGTTCAATCGTCTATTATTATTTTATACATTTACATTGATTGAAAAATTTATTATCATGAAAATATCAGATTAATAACTGATTTTGACAAAAGCATTAGTTGAGAATGTCCCATATGTGACTTCCTCAGTTCTAGGAGCCTCCATGTGGTATTGATGAGGTCACATAATTATTTATATATTGTTGATTTCTGAATTTATAATTATTTTTCAATTCTTATTTAGTATTCCTTTAGTTTGAATCATGAGATATTCTATTCTTCATCTTTTTAATCATAAATATAATCAAACTAATTAATTTTATGAATAAAATTCATTCGAAAAACTCATTGTCAGGTGTTAAGGAATCTTACTAGATAGTATAAGAGTACGCACCATGTATCCCATTGGTACACATCGTGTACTCGTATTTAACAAATTATGAATTAATTCGGAAATAATTCAATATAAGTGCTATTATTACATATAATGTGTATTTCAATTCACTACTTGTTATCTAGGCCAGACTAGAACCTAGTCTTCCAATCAATAAACTGTGTAACTTCCACACATCATGTGTTGTATATTAGTAAAATATGTGCAATGAATTTATATACACAACATACATGATTTGTGACCATGTAACTCAGAGACCACACACTGTGTATCCCATGTACTCATTGTGTACTCCATTATTTTAAAAGTCATTATAGCAAACCGAGTCCCTAAACATGTTCCATAGATAGAATCTAATAAAAATACACATCATGTAGTTCGATTACACCAGTCTGGTATATTACCAAATTATAGAAAATAAAATTATTCTATTAAACTCCTTAAACCTTATCAATATATGTTCTTTGTGGTTATTATGTTGATAGTAAAGACCATGTAATGGGTTATATATGAATATATTAATTTTCTAATTAATTTTTACTTAAGGTTCAAAAATTCATATCATGTATAATTCAACATACAATCATTAATCTATGTTCATTGAACCATAACATGCTATGTAAATACCATGTGTTCCTTATGGACATTAAGTTAATAGTACCCTCAATGAAATTATGTGCTAAGACATGTATGATACGTGTCACGTGAGTAAATAGTATTTGAATATAATACATGTTGGGTAGTTTGGTTGGGTACTCACCATGTTACATCTAAGGTACATTTTGGTACATTGTTAATTTTGAATATATTTATTTATTTTTTAAAAAATTATGGTGGGTGTGAATAAGAATTTTTTTTATTATAATGCAGATAAAGGAATGGGTTATTTTAATAAGATATTTAATTGATTAAATTGTGATTTATCATAAATATGTGAGATTATAATTGAATTTTTGTTTTTATTAAATTCAAAATTCATTTCATGTATTTAGATGATACTGAGAATATACCATAATTTTTTATAGATGTTTTTGTTTTAATTTATTATTAAATTCAATTCATTCTGGGCCTACAAACCCATGTTTTCTTTAATGAAATCCCCTTTTCCAATCCTTTGATCTCCCAAACTATGTGTGAGTAAAATATTATGTAACAGTTGGAGATCCCAATCCAGTGTTGGCGGTTCATGTTTGGAGTATATATGAAGCTAATCTAAGAGGTCCATGGGTGGAATAGTGGGAAGATACCACAAAAACCATATAATGGCTCATGGCATTTTCATTAAGGTTTAGGGTTAGTTTATCATACAGTAGATAGAATAACCATTAGTAAAATCTCATGATCAACCCACTTTATCATTTTATTTTTATCAATTCGTATAGTTTTTTCATTATGGATGATTTTTTGTGATCATAGGAATAAAAACATATTGAACATGTATGATAGAAATAAAATGAATTAGACTATGCATAAATTTTCTCTAAGATATGGTTAATAACTTAAATAAATCCACTTAATATTATGATGACATTAATACATATAAAATAGGAAATTGAAATATAAATATAAAATAAAACAATTATATATATTATGTTGTTATTGACTAGTACTACTTACGTTAAAATTAAACCATAGATCAGAGTGCTTGACTTACCCAATTCAGAGTGATTTCAATTATCGGTAAATTTTAACATAAAGTTTAAGGTTCACATAACATAGTTCACATCAGTGGATGACTACTGAATAATTATTATTTTTAACTAAGAGGTGTTGGCTAACAATTTAAGGCCTACTTATATATGGAGAAAAAGAGTGAATTCTAGATGTATCTATTACAAGTGGGGGTAAATATTATATTTAAAAACATTAGTCTAAAAGATATTAAACTTAAAAAAATTCACATAACCCTTTTTGTAAACATATTTGATTCAGACCTATCCCTTCGTCTGGATACCAAAGTATCACACTCAGTTTCATTTTTGTATATAATAAAAAAATGAAAATAATAAAGAATATGATTAAATGATAATAAATTTAGATATGATTATATTAGAGTAAAAAAACTAAATCAAAAAATATTTTATTTAAATAATAATAAATACTATTATCATAAAGGCTGATAATATTAATATAATTAGTTTCAATTAAAACAATATAAATAGATCTGATTCAGAAATGAACTGATTAATATATAATTTTTATTTTATTCAGGTACATTATGATAAAAAAAGAACAGTTGAATTAAGAACCTATTTATAAATTAGTAAAGAAATAGAAATATAATTAATGACATATAAATTAAAAAGAATTTATCTCTTTTAACCTTAACCTTAGGGTAGCCAAAAACCGAGGCTTAAGGATTTCCTTATTGTATACATATAATCAAGTCTCTATTTTCATAGCAAGTAACGCTCATGATATGAATATATGCTTTGATTTATCTACCTATCATCCAAATCCATCATTCTAATGGATCATCTCTATCTAACTATACCTAAAAGACCATGTTCAATACGATGATCATGATTCTTAATCTTGTTATCCTTTAATTCCCTAAATTATAATAAAAAAATCATAGATAGGTAACAATTACAAAAATGTTCAACATGAGACAATCTAACACGGTTTTCTAAGAATGACTATCTGTGAATAATTACACAAGATTAAGGGAAAGTTGTTTACTCTTTTAAATCTACAAGAATTGATAGAAAAAATTACTCATCCAATTCAAACTCTTAAAATGACTTGTTATTTATATGTAATCTTAAAACAGTATTCTTATCCTCCAAATAGTCATATTTTATCCAAGATTTTACAAGGACTTGGAATCCGAGAATTTTAAATCTCATGTATTTATGTAATAAAAGAATATCATACATTGTATTGTATTTACACCATCAAAATGTAAAAGTTTTTCTATTACGATATAAATTATTTTTCGTTATTCATAATTTAAATATAGTTAATATGATTGAATTACTTACATATATCTTTAAGATAATATATATCACTATGAATATGATTTTTACCAATTCTAATATTAGTCTTATTATGAATATTTTGTTAGTACTAAAGATAAAATAGAAAGTCTATAATTTGATATGATAAAGGTGAATTCAACATTTATCGGTTCCATTCTGATTATGATATTTCTAATGAAGAATGTTATTTTATATTCATGAGTACTTTAGAACGAATTCTATGTATTGTGAAACATATATTTCTTCTACAATAACATTTTAAAAAGAATTTGGACATAAAGAGTAGTAAATAACTATTTAAGAATGTTTTTTTGATTTCCTTAACCAAACGAATGGAAAAAGTCATAAGTAATAATTTAGGCTCAACAGTCTCCCCTTTTTGGAAAGCACAAAACATAAATCCAAAAATATGAAATATCATTGAAAAATATATTGTCTATTATCTTTTGAGTACATGATATTCATAATTAATATGAAATTATAAACTCCCTTTGAGTTTTATAAATCATATGAATATGATGAAGAATATGAATAACTCACCCTTAGGGTAAGAACTCCCCCTAAGGACATCATTATATTATTTAATGATTTTTATCCCCTTTGTATATGATTCTTCTAGAATAAGAAAAAGTTTCTTCCAAATATGATTTTTTTCTCTCTAGATATGATTATTTATCCTCTTTTGTGACTTTAAAAAAGAAAGGGGAAATTATTTGGATTCCTGAGAATGGTTATAGAACCAAATATAAAAAAATAATGAAGCACTTGATCATCCAAAAAATGAAATAATATTGATCCAATCCAAATAGATGACTTTGAAACAATTCATAATGAGATGATAATGTGATTCATTGACAAATATGTTTTAAAAAGTAATTATAATTACAATAATATATCAAAGGTAAAAGAATCAATATTTCTTCATCATCAAGGATCTCAAAAAAAATATCCATCTTTTTAAAATAATTTCTTTATCCCATAAGGCATTCTCTCGCTTTATCTTGGGAAAAAAATTTATATTCCTGGATCTATAGGCTTTCTTGAAAAACCTCATTATGACTATCTAAAGTGATGATTTCTTCCTTGTAGTTTTGAGCCTTGAAATCAATAATTATATGTATTTAATATTTCAATTTATTTATATAACTTCCTGAGTGCATATATCAATTTTATTTCTTGAACTGAACCACAAATTTCACCCTCTCTGACATACCTTAAGAAAATTCATTAAATTTTTCAACAAAATAACTAATCATTTTCTTCAAATAATAAATAGATTCATCATGCTTCGTTACTTTTTCATCAAAATTATAATACCATTTTACCAAATTTTTATATTTGTTCTTATGCTATTGAGAAGTTTGTTGAAGAACTCATATATCATCCTCATTATGAATCACATTGTCTAATAAAAATTTGATTCATACCGATTTTTTAATTTTATTTTCATGAATCAAATAGACCATTAATTTTAATTTTGAAACAAATGTATTATTCTTTATATTCTATATAAATATTGAAAATTGTAATAAATTCCTTGAATTTTAATTTTTTTTTCAAGAATCATGTATCTTAATATTAGATTGTTGAAAATGAGTGTTTCAACTTCATCTTGTTTTGACATTCCTTTTAAATCTTTCTTTGAAAATAACTTTTCAATTCTTTCACTAGCAAGTTTTACATCAAAAATCTCAATGATTTCAAAATCGTCATTTCTTTTATCAGATTGATCATTATTATCTCTTTTTGGTAATTCTAGTATTTTTTCTTTCTTATATGGGGATTATTCTTTCTTCTTTTAGGGGTATTTTTTCTTCTCAATACTTTCATATTTTTCATTCTGCTCAGTTGTAGAGGATAAATCTGATAATGAAGCCTTTGAAGTTATGAAATATAATTTATCATGTTTATATTTTGTATCATCTTCTACATCATCATACTCTTATTAATATTCATCTTTATTATCATTTTCATCATTTTCTTATTCTTTACCATCGTCATATATATCTTCATTGAATAATTCTTCTTTATATTAGCTTCCTTCTTTACAACCTTATCCCTTTTTTATAATGTATCAATTTTATTAGAATTTTAATCCATTGATTTAATAAATTATTCATTAATATTTTATTCTATTCTAAATCATATTTACTAATTGGTACCAACTCTAATGTTTATTTTGAAAATAGAGTTTAATAATTGATTATAAAATACTTTATATTTCCCTTTTCTATAATATAGGGAACTTCATGCCAATAAGAGTGGTTTCTTGAGAATCTGAACTAGAACACACAGTTATTTGGTCAGGCTATGTATATGGTAAAACAACATTTTCCAACACTTCATCTACTCCTTTCAACAATTAATTCATAATTTTTACACTGTTCTGTTTATTTTATATTTCTTTTCTTTTGCTTCTTTGTCCAAAACATCTTCACCATGAATTTTTCTAGGCAGAGCCTCTGTTGGTTGAAATCTGAATTGAGGATCACCTTATTTACCCTCTACCATTTTCTTCATCCATTATTCTGTAACATCATCTGGAACTGAATTTTGTTTCTTAACATTCTACATCTTAGAAGATTCTACTTTTCGTTTCTTCGGCCGATCACCTTAATCAACATTCTTATCATTATTTTTAACATTTTCCCCCAATCTCTTAGAACAATGTTTTTCCAAAGTTGTACCGCTATATTTATCAATAATGAACTAGGATTCTTCATCAATACCATATCTCATTCAATTGAGATTGTCATCTATGATTAATTAGATTGTCATCATCTTCATCATTGGCTTATTTTCAATATTGAAAAACCAGATACACTCAGTCATCAACTTTGGTATCACTACTAGAAACATAATGATATGATATTTAGTAGCATCAAAATATAATTTTATGATGGTAATAAATATGTATAAGATTTAATTTATCATTTTCATATTTATAAGATAATCTAGTATTAAAAAATGAATAATCTTTAAGGTATCATGGTCCCTTTTTCCTAGTATTAGAAAACCATGCTTCTATAATGTAAAGGCACTATTATTTTCTATAATATTTTTTACCTTATTACATTTTTTAATAATGAATCAATGAATTATCTTCCATTTCCTTATCAAATTATCTAGGATAATAAAGAAACTAATAGGAATGATAGAATAATTCTCCATCCGATGATATTTTATGAAAAATAGATTTTTTCTATAATTCAACTGATAACCTTTTCTATAAATTTGAAGGGAATTTTTTTTGTCATCCTCATTAAAAAACATCACTGAAATATATAATTCAATAATGATATCAAGGTAAACTAGATCGATCTTTTCATCATATTTTTCTATGTATAATCATTTCTAACCTTAGAAGTCTATTAATTTCATGATGATAGAATCATACTTATAATAAAAAAGATATCTCAACTAGCCTTTCCTTAAAAAATACCACTAATTGAAATCCTTTTTAGGAGGTATCATATTTTGGGAATAAGCTCAAGATTCGAACATTCAGACTCGATATTTTCATACCCAATTCTTTTGAATGCTCCAGAACTTAGACAATGGAGGAAAACATTTTTGATGTGGGACTCAGGGGTCCCCCTTTATATAGGCAACTGAACTGAGAGTTCAAATTCAAAAATAGATCCAATGGTTAATATTAAAACTTATCTAATATGGAGGAGGAGAATGATTGAATGGAATATTAAATATTTTATATTTTATAAATTCTTGAGGTTTTAAAAGTGTGGTCCTATTAATACTGAATACATTTCTGAAATTTTAAAAAAAATGAAAACAAAATAATGTAGTTTATTTGGACAACAAAAATATGACATTGTTACGATGTTGTGAAAAAAATATAAAAGATAATAAGAATAATTTTTAGATTTGGTATGTTTCCTTAGTATGGATAACTATGTTCTTCTTCAATTTTGTAAACTAATAAGATTAGAATAGTTTTATAAGATTACATAATTTTTTTGGGAAAATATACAAAATAATTATCTTAGAAGTAGTTTTTTGAACTAAATGCAATATTCATAAATAAATTATTATTTATGAAAAATATGAAAATGATAATTTTGAGAAAACACGAGTTTAGAAAATTTGTAAATTTTTTGAGTCAGTTGAGTACTGACTTTGAAAATTTTTCATGGAAACATGTGTTAAAAAATAGATTGTGATAAATAATTTAAAAAAATGGAAATTTTGAAAAAAAAAGTTTTGAAAAACTACAAGTATACGTAATCACCCTATGAAAAGATGAAATTTAATATATGGAGATAGATAAAAAAGAAATAGATATTAATTATTAATTTATCTTGATCATTTCTAGTTTCTATTTAATGTATTCAAATATATCGAATTGTGGTGGTTTTTTAAAAATGTTTACAAATATTTCATGCTTTATAATGAATTGTAAAATGATATCTCCTTTTAGTGTGTGGTCCTGAAGAAATTAATGCCTAATATCTATTTTTTGTATGAGAGTGATGTTCATGGTTCATTCGTAAATAAATCCCACTATTATTATCATATATTATTTGATTTTTCATAAAAATAATGCCATAGTCAGTGAGTGTGTGTTGAATCTAGAATAATTGGGCACAACAAATTCCAACTACAATATATTCAGCTTTAGTAGTGGAAAGTGATGAAGATATTTTTTTATGACAATACCAAGAAACTAATGAGTCTCTTATAGAATGAAATGTTCTAGTATATCCTTAAAACATATTTTCCAAGTCAATATATATATATGTATATATATATATATATGTTTCTAAGGTTACATTGTCATAACCTTTTTTTCATAACCAATATTGATCTTCAATTTCACTAATATAAGGTATGTCTTGGCTTTTACGATTTTTTAAGCCATGTGCCTAAACATTACCACAGTGATTTCAAAATATATATATATATTCAACCATGGAATTGTGTAAAAAAATATTATAATTTCTAAAATTCATAAGGTTAACTTCATCACAAAATTTCCTTATACTCAGAAGGTTGTTATTTATTCCTTTAACAAATGAAACATTTGAATTTAAATCTTTCCCAAGAATAATTGTCTTCTCTATTTTGATCATCTCTCTTTGAGCATTATCTATAAAAGTACCATTCCCCTTTCACCTTGATTATTATCTTAGAGAAATATTTGTTATCAGTTATATGTTGGGAACATCCTCTAGTTATGCACCACATACTATTTTTGATGGTACATTCATTATTCTCTTGAAAAAAAGAGATTAGACATTGGGAACCCACACCTTTATTGGTCCAATTGAGTTAGAAAAATATATTTTAGGAATATAAATTTGTTTTGAAAATCATAATTTGTGAAAAAATATGATTTTAATTTTATTAAGTGAAAACTTATTCTTCTAATGTCCACCACTTTGACATTTAGTACTAAAGGGTGAACTTTTTGGTAAAAAGTTATTGTTACAAAAACAAATTTTCTATTCTAACCCATTATTGATCTATTTCCAAGATAATTTTTTTGTCTATATTTTTTCAAGGATTAGTTTATGAGTTCTAATGTTGGAAAAATGTTTCTTTCATGGGTGAATTTCAAATTTTATTTTTGCAACTAAATTCTTATACTCTTTAGTTAAAGATTCATATTTTTTTTATCAAAACATCTTTGTTAATTATTTCATTAAAAAATTAATTATTCTAATTTTTTGAAAAATATTATTCTTTAGAATTGGATTTATCATGATACTTAAATGATCTGACACTTTCTTTATTTAAATAACTATTATCGATTTAGCCTTATCCTATTTTCTTTTACAAACATTGAAACTTTCTTTTTCAAAAATTTAGGAAAATGGGAGAATTCATCATAAGAACGTAAATAGTTATCTTAATATGAGGAAGATTATTCATATAATGATATTTATCCTTATCAATAGGATGATTATCATTAATATACATATTAATAATGTTTTCTATAGTGTGTACCTGGGTCATGGGACAAAGATTTTATTTAAGTATTCTTAAAATAATAACAATGTTACTTTGTATAAAACTATTATTGTTAGAAGAATAATTTTTGGAATCACCTACAATTTTACTCCAAGAATCATAAACATTATGAAATTTCATTCCTTTTGACTTATAAAACATTTTATGATTGTGATAAAAAATTCTATCTTTTAGGTTAGGATAATCTGGTCAGATATTCCAAGATCTTTTACAATCATAACATGTGACATCATTCTTATTGACACTTCTATACTTATAATATTTTTTTCTATTAGTATTGTAAATATTTTTACCAAATATCTAATTCAATAATCGTGTAAGATTAGATATCTAATTTTATTAATGTTCTGAAATTTTATATTCATATTGAATAATAACATTCTTTATTCATAAGGATATAACAACTTTTTTAAGAGTTTGGGGCTTAGTAGATAAGGAAGATATAAAAAATGAAACTCCACCATTATTTTTCTTCACTTTATTAGCATCTCTATTAATTCTATATTCATATTGCATCAATGTTTTGATAATATCATCTCGAGTAAGATTAATAACCTTTATAGTTATAAAAAAAATAGTTCTTCTAGACTCACATCCATTTTTCATGATTTCTATAATCTTTTTCACAAGAATATCATCATCTAAACATTTAACAACAATAACTTGTAAACTATTTATAAAATAAATAATTATTTTATGCGTATTTTCAATGGATTCACAAGGTAAAAGATTTAATTATTAATAATATCTATTAGAATTCTTCTTCTTGAATCAATAACTTTTTAAGTACCAAAGTGTGTAAACGTAATCTTTTCTAGATAATATTTACGACTTGAAAAGATGATATTTGTCTATATATACATCTAGTCATTAAACAAAGAAAAGTGTTCCTTAATATTTTGTTAAGTTTATACTCTTTCTTTTATGAAATATCAATGGTTATAACTTCTTTATTAGGTATTTTTTAATATATAGCTAAAATCACAAAATTCTCAACCCTACTGTTGACACTAGAAGTATTCATTCTATCTCTCCAATATTCATAATCATCCCTATCAAAAACAGGAGGCCTATTTGGTTTTATATTTGGAATGGATATGATATTAAAACTGTTCATAGTAATAGAAAAACTATCATTTCCCCAAACATGTTTGTGGATTAATATTTTATTACAAAAATTGTAGTAAACTTTTACAAAATTTCAATAGTAAATAAATAAAAATTCAATAAGTATTTGAGTAGTGGAATCCATATCTAATTCAAATTATTGGATATCAATATATGATATATTGATATTAGGATTAAAATAATATTTTCTAGATTGATCTATTAAAGGAGGGGATGAATTATAGTTTAAAATAATTAGTTTAAAAGTGTTTAAAGAAAATGAATTCAGAAACCTCTTTGTGTAAAAAGAGTGAATCCAGACATGGCACTTAGTCCAATCACTAAAGTATCATAATAGACATGATTTAAATATATCAGAGTAAAAAAAAATTAGAATCATAAAGAATATGATTAAATGATAGCTAATATTGATAAAATTATATCACTGTATGAAAAAACTAAAAAAATATTTGATTAAATTCAAAGTAAATTCAATTATATTTAAGAGTGATAATTATAATACCCTAATTTTCAATTAAAACAATGTCAATAGATCAGATTCATATATGGTCTAATTAAGACTTTAATAATTATTATATTCAGATATGTTATGATAAAACATCTACATAAGAATTAAGACCGTGTTATGAAATAATTAAAATAAGTAGAAATAATAAGAATCACATACCTATTATAAATAATTGATAAATATTAACCTTAAGGGAATGGTAGCTAAAACCATGTATAGATTTATTACAAGGTTTATATATATAAGAATGTTTACCTTTCCTTTGAAATTAATTTCCTAAATATGAATATTAGGTTTGATCTGTCATCATATCCTCAACAGACCTCGGTCTGATGAATCGACTCGGTATTTCTATCCTTCTAAGAAGTGAATCAATACGATGATTATATTCTTCAAATTATTATCCCACAAGACCTAGATCATAATATGAATAATCATATGTAGGTAAAATTTAAAAAAAAATTCTAAAGGAGACATCCTTAAAAGGTTTCCTTAGAATTAAACTCTCTAAATAATTACAAAAGACTAAGAACAAGATGTTCACACTTTGAAATAATTAGATAAAAAAAGAGAAATAAATAATCAACTACTTCAAACTCTTCAAATGAATAGTTATTTATAGTTTAGATTTAAAAGTTATTATTGGTCACCTAATGGTCATACTTTAATTTTTATTTCAACAAGAAATTGGAATCCTTGCATTTGAGAGCTCTTATCTTTTTGGCACAAAAAAATATCCAACTTCATATTGTACATGCACCATCACAGTATAAATGATGTTCCATTAAAATAGATACTATTTTATCATATTATAATTTAAAAAATAGTCAATCTGATTTAATTACATTCATATGTCATTAAGACAATCTATATGAGTGTGAATATGGTGTCCACTGGTTCTGTTTTCAGTCCGATTATGAATTGTTTTTCAGTACTAATGAAAAGACAGAAAGTATCTCATTTAATCTGATAAAGGTGAATCCAACTATTATTTATTGCATACACATTATGATATTTGTAACTAATAATGTTAGTTTATATTCAAGAATAATTTATAACTAATTCTATGAATGTTAAAATTTATATGGTTTCTACAAAAACATTCTAAAAATACTTTGTAAATAAAGAGTTAATAATTAACTATTTTTGAAAGTGTTTGTGATTTCAAAAACAAGAGGTATGGAAAAAATCATAAGAAAAACATTTGAATCAATAAGAGTTAGTGGATGAACAAATCAAATTTAAGGATTTCAAGATTAGGGAATCAACTAAAAAAATTAATGAACTCTGAGTTAATACAATTTTAATTTATATTACCTACCAAAAACCCATCAAGTTACTTGACTTTCCAAAGAGAAATGTTGAGAATGGTAATATGGATCCTTTCAACTAGAATTTAAAAGAAACAATATATTATTAATCCAATAGAGAGTGGTATTCGGTTTTAATAAAATTGTGGAGGATTTGTCTCTCTATGAGAAACATTGGATTGATTCCATAAATGATCTGTGTGTTTTGTTTTCATCCAGGACCAATGAAATTATAACGAAATGTGAGTACATGGATGTGTATAACATTATGACTTGACCACTGTATCTCTATCAAGAGAAGGCTATAAAGGAGAGATACACGATCTAAAATTCTCTTTTATAATAAATCATTTTGATTTGGTTCCATTTGGGCCTCATGTTGTCAACCATATTATCTATATTGAATTTTTAGACCTCTTAAGGATTAAATTATTGTATGATTTAGTATAGATCTCATATTATCCCATCTACTCAAGACAATATAAATTTCTATTCTAAATTTTTATATAAGAAATAAATAAAATATTCTTTTGGAACTTTTTACTCTCCCTCACTAAGTTGAAAAGGACATGGGCATGAAAAACCAACAATCTTTAAGGTGAAATGGAAAAGAGAGAATAATGAAAAGGGTCTTAAGAATCGTAATAGGTCTAAATATCTAGAGCACTATCCTTCTAAGAAATGGAAATTCTAAATTCAAGGAAAATAAAATGAAGAGTTATGTTTTCTAAGTGGAAATTAAGGCAAATAAAATAGGAAAAAGACCCAAAATTAATGGGAAGCTAAATTTGAATTTGTTGTCAATTGTAATTTATAAATATCTACACATTGGGTATAAGATAATGCATGCGGTGTTCACATATGTATCAAAATTCATGAACTATGTAGATTCCTAAATATATCATGGGGATAGATGGATTTTTGGGAAACCAATGGTGAAAGGTTTGATGATCTATCCATTTGAGACTATCACATTTATTCAAACAAGAATGATATTGGTTTTAATGAATTTTCATTTGTTACCAACAGTTATGAAGAAGATAATTTTTGATTCCTTCAAATATAAGAAGGGTTTTATATTCAAATTTATTAATAAAACTTTTTTATTTTCTAATTAAAAGATATGTTAGAGAATGAAAAATTTAAATATCAGATTTTATGTAATAAGTCATCAAAACCAATATGGTTATTTAGACTCTTTATCTAAATTTACATGAATGATATCATGATTATTTACAAGTAAAATTTACCAAACCACCATTTGGTGGATAATTTGAAATGGTTATAGAGATTCCAGGTGTAGAGACCCGAAGATTAACGTACATGGAAATTACATTACATTTGCGGAATACTTAGTAAATAACAAAAATAGACACACAAGGACCGTAATAGTTTAGTGTCTTTGGAAACTTGGAACATAATCTTCTAATCGTTTTGAAAGATCTTCAACATCTCCCATAAAGATCTTCCACTTTTTGTTTCCTTACCTAAAACCTTTCATTTGATCCTGGGGGAAAATAAAACATAAAAAGGGTGATCTCAAATGCTCAGAAAGGGTAAGATTGGATAAAATAAAACATACCATATACATTTGAACTTAAAAACATGAACATAATGTTTAAACATCAAAATCTTGAGCAACAACATAAAACATGGAAGTACATAAGGCATGGATCATAATGGAACATAAACCATGATAATATAGCATGGGAATAAAACATGTAATTGTGGCATCCATTAAGCACATGTAATGATTTCCAAAGTATCCAAGGCATTGCTACCAAGACCATCTTAGTGGACAAAGTCCCATTCTGAATCGAGTTCACTCCTCATTTCAGTCCTGTAACAGTGAACCAGATTAACTTACCGTTCCAGCCATGTCTATCTCATGAGATATAAATTCTTTACCCAATACATTGGAGGGAGATATAGGTCCCACCCATATCATAATGAAATCATTATTACTTGTGCCACAAAATAAACAAACATCATTCATAATAACCCAATAAATAAAATGGGTTTAATAAACATCATCCATCATCACATAATCCATATAAAAGAAATGGATATCATTTCATAATAATAAAAGTGAAACCATTTAAATCATAGGGACATGATACTTGAAACATACACATGTAAAATAATGTCATCTTAAATGAAAATGGTTTTGATAAAACACATGAAATGAATTCTTGAGGAAAATATCCTTTTTTCTTCAAAATCATTTTATTTTCAAAAAATGTCATGAAATTTTAGAAGAAAAGGTTTTTTTGTTGAAAATAGTCATGAAATATTTTGGAGGAAGCTTCATGAAAATAAGGCATTATAAAACCATAAAAATCCATTCACGCCATATAAGTTAAAAATAACATTCTCCTCGTACTTTTGTCGGAAAAGTCAAAAAAGTACCTCGTAACATAAACAAAAGAAAGATTCCTTACATACCATGTAGTAAAAGTCAAAAATGGGTAAAAATTAATTTAATCATACATGAAAACACTTTTATAAAACATGTACATGGATGATATAAATAACCCCAGTAAATACTTACGAATAAGCAATCTCGGATAAAAATGAGATTTGCAAAATTATCCATTACCTAAGGTCTGATATGCTTCGTACGTATCTGAACCCACTATATAATGATTTAAATAATTTTATTGACTTATTACAGAATCATATTCATTTTTATTATATCATATATGGTCCACTTATGACTTTATATTACCCGTTCTTTTGTAAATTCATGTTAAAGTAGCGTTTTGGGTAAAATCGCCTCATTTGTCGTTCGTGTTTTAACTTGTAATTATTAATATGATTACTTGGATCATGATCACTTATATCCAGAATGTAAAACATGATAAATATATAATATATATTCAGAATATACATATATATAATATATCGATAAATGGAAAGAAATACATCGTTCATGGAGACGGTATGTCATACGTACGCATGAACGCTGTTTTCGTTTCCTTATTGAATTGAATGGAATTAAGTAGATGGAATACATATATTTATACATAAATCCATTATCATTAGTATGTCATATATTTCATGATTACTTATTATATATACATTATAATCATTCATGAATGGTTAATCATTGAGAATGAATCTCATCGCGTCGTGGAGACGGTAGTCCGTACGTACGCACGAGCGATGATATCATTTTCATGAACATGGAATTGTATTCAAGGGTATGTATAATATTTAAGAATCAATATCACTTTATAATAATCATATATAGTCATTATTTACACCATTATACCCATCCAAGTAAGGTGGTGGTGGAAAATAGATTACACCACGGCGTGGAGACGGTATTCCGTACGTACGCACGGGCGGTGATTTCATTTTCCGTAGGATGGATAAATTGTGAAATAGGGTTGTTTCATACTTATAATAACATATCGGTATATGATAGATGCTGATGTTATTATTTAATAATGAAACAACTAAATAAGAAGAAGTGGAAGAAGAAATAAAGTTGAAAGAATCGGTAACGAACATTACCTTTTCTTTGAAGCGCCTCTTTGAGACCTCCTCTTAGGGCACAACAATTGGTATTTGAAGAAGACCAGTACATATAGGATGTTTCTAGGGATGTGTAGAAAATAATTTGTCAGGGGTTGGTCGATCTTTAAGGCTCAAAGTGGTGTGAGGAAGAGAGGGAGGAGGTGCCCTTTTATAAGGGAGGAGAGGGGCTCCTTTGGAAAAACTAAAATTATTATTTTATTATAAAGACAAATTCGGTTTTAAATAGCTCCAAATTGAGTTATTTCAAAGATAAGGTAGGGATGGGTATAAATAATGTCATCCAATATAATTTAGACAAGTTTAGGTTCCTATTTTATCCTTATCATTTATATTTAACTTTAAGTTAGATAATTTTTCTTTTACCGTGTCTTTTTGTGTTCTTACACTATACGGTTAATAAACATACTATAAGAAGCCAAACGAATGCCAAGTTGTTTATTATTAATATATATTACCTTATCTAAGTCATTTCGCCGAGCCTTAGATTTTTAGGAATAAAATAACAATTAATAATATAATATTTTTTTAAAAAACTATTTTATGTCAATTTTGACATTATTTAGTAATTGATTTTTTTTAAATCATAAAAGAATTATTAGTTCTAAAAATGTTAATTAAATAAATACTAACATGACATATTAACCTAGAAAATTAGTGTAATGCATTAAAAGTATCAAATTACATTTATTTTGGTATTTATAACATCAATTATGTCAATATTTCATTAATAAGATAATTACTCCATCATCTTTGTGTCATAAATAAATTAAATTTTTTAATGTCTAAAAATTACAAATATAATACCATTATGTAGGAAATCGTTTTATCTTTCTAATTAATATTTATATTCAAATATATCTTATGTATAACCCTATATTAAAAATGATATACTTATTTACCTTTGATTTTAACTATTTTAACCCTTCTTTAAATAAATTAATAATAAATGTCCTAATCTAATCCAAGTAGGCCTAAATGGTCATATTTTATTCCTAAGGTTTTTTTGGTCGAATTACACTTATCCAATAGAATTAGGACATGTGTTAGGGTAATAATAATAACATTTTTACCCTTAATTACCCTATTTACTTTTAACCGTGGTAAAAAAAAGTAAAAAGTTATTATTCACCAAAAAATATTTTCATCTCATTGAACCAAATTTTACTTACTGACATCAACCGTGTCTCTTGTATTTTTGAAATTCCACTCACAAAAGCTGTAAAATTATGTTTTATGAAAAATTTATTTTTTTTAACTACCACTTAGTGGTTTCACTATTCATAAAAAAATGAATGTTTCCCGAAAAATACCAAAAATTAGGCCTAAACTATATTTGATATTATGATCTCAAAAATGATGTCTATTTTACCAAATTCAAAACATATCAGTTGCATTAATTAATTTAAAAATTAATTCTCGTCGTCAAAACAAATAGCGTGTTCTTAAGAGATCATAACTATCAAAAGATTTACACTTGTTTATGTCTGGTTTAAATGTGAAATTACATAAAATGACCAACATTGTATTAAATTGTAAAAATATATTCTAAATATATTTTAAAACCACTCAAATTAATAATTTATCACTATTAATTATTTCGATTAAAAAGGTTGTTTTTAATTAAAATTTAGTAATTTTCACTATTCATCAGAAAATGAAAGTTAGCTGAAAAGTACCAAAATTTCACCCTAAGCTAATTTCGATATTCCGAATCCAAAAATGAAGTCCATTTTGAAAAATAAAATTTACAAAATTTTAAAAAGTGATTATTACTATTTATAACGGCTAGTTTTAATAATATTTTAATAGCATATCGTTGTTTAGTGAAACTCGGTATTGCGTACTACACACTCTATCGAGGATGGTCGTGATTGCGTGTAATGCAAGAAAAGTCATGGATGCGTGTTGTGCAATCATATTTTGGTGTAGCGTACAACACAAAACATTAATGAAATTAAAAAGAATATTTTTCATTAAATCTCGGGGTGTTACATTCTACACCCCTTAAAATGAATTTCGCCCTCGAAATTTGTCGGGGTTATAAATGGTTTACTACTCAAAATTTTCTTTAATAGAAACACACATCGTAAAAAGGAATACCAAAACTTGGATTTATAATCTAAAGTATGAAACGTAACGGTTACCCAAATTAACTAATCACTGGGTTTCCACATAGGAGAACATAGGTGAAAATATGGATATGGAAGAGAAATCTAACCGTCATGTTCTGATGGAGAGTGGTAGAGAACATGGATATGAAATATCCAACAATCATAAAACCATAAATTTGTGATGATCTAGGGTACCATCTGATTCATCGGATATAAGGCCACTAGGAAAATATTTTTGGTTTTCAAGATCATTTCCCTAAAGTTGAATAATTTGAATTAGAATAAATACTTACTTTATTTTGGTACAATATCACTATTGTTCGTGCTTTGAACAATTTCCACTTCATATCTTAAATAAATGATGTTTAATTTGTTATTCATGAAGTGTTAACAGATCATGTGATAGAATGATGGGTCATTCCATCTGTTTCAAACAAAAGGTTAGCATAAGTTATCAAATATACATAAGTCCATCTATGGTGAGGTTAATTGTATACGATTCCAAAAATGAACTTATACATCATATATCATATCGCGTATTAAAATAAAACTAGTTTCTACTAACCAGGGACTTCCTGTAGGCCAGTGGTAGGTGATAAAGGTCAGTCACACTTCGGTTGTGGGTTCGATTCCCACAGCCTTGTCCGACGCGATGGGCTGTCGCCGGTCCTACAGGTTGTCCTTCTTCTAAATCTATATTACTATAAGATCCCATAAATAATATTGAAAAATGTTCTATCCTTAAACAATACTATGTTATGTGCAACATAATCCATTCCAATCTTTAGGCTTATCTAAAATACTTCGCTCCAAGCTCATTGTATAAAGAAAATGATTACTTGAAATGTCAGATAACAATCACGTGAATGCCATCATTTATCCCCCATATATCATCAGATATATCTTGATGGTCAAATTACAAACATGCTAATACCTTAATCATGTATTTTCTTGAAGAATGAATACCCATTGAACCTTAGTGAAAATATGAATGCAGTCAAAAGTTAACACTTTCCACAAACCAAAATCCTCAAAATTCATTATACTCAAACCATGATATCACTTAGTCCTATTATGAATACAATCAAACATCTCATTATCTTCTTATCCCTTCATTATGTGCATATCATCTTCTTACCAAAAATATCTCAATCACTTTCCTTGGTTACCGGTACCATAAAATTATTGAATACCACAATAGAATAATAAAAAAATATTCTAATACACAATAAAAGTACCTCAACAACATTATTCTTGAATACCTATACATAAACACTTCAATCCATCCTCTTCAATTATTATCCTGGAATAAGTCCTTCCTTGATTTAGAAGTAACTTTTTAGGTCAGGGCATTGAGTTGGGTAATGCCCATGTTCTCCACAAATAATACATTGAACTCCATAACAGTCTGTCACTCTATGACCCTTTTCTCCACACAGATAACATCGGTCCCTCCATTTGAGGTATTCCTCAAGGATATTCTTCCCTTCTTTAGAAATATCAATCTTCCTTTCTTTATGATCCTCAACATACGAACATGCATAATAGTATATCTTCCTCTTCTTTGATGAATTAGGAATACCACTAAATTTCACCTTGTTAATCATATATCGCGATAACTGATTCGGCATAATCACAATATCTTTTTCTTTAGGCATTACACAATTTTGTTCCTCATAGTCACCAATTTTTCCATTGGATTCAATGTTAACCGAATTTCTTCTGGTTCCCTCCATTAACTAAAACAGAGAAATAATTCTGTGAGAGGCAAAATCATTCTATAGAAAACAACATAGTAAAGGGGGAGTACCCTCAATATCTAACATCTTAGGTTAAATTCTAAGATTCTTAGTGAAATTCTAAGACTATAACCTATACGTATACTTTACCTTAGAGATATCCCTAGACATACCTTATACATATCTCGGGGGATCTCACTAACGTTTTCGCATCCTAGTTTTCAAAGGTTGACTAAACCTTTCCATTGATGCCAACTGTAGAGACCCGAAGCTTAACGTACATGGACATTACATTACTTTTTCGGAATACTTAGTACATAACAAAAATAGAAACACAAGGACCGTAATAGATTAGTGTCTTTAGAAACGTGGAACGTAATCTTCTAATCATGGTGAAAGATCTTCAACATCTCCCATAAAGATCTTCCACTTTTTGTTTCCTTACCTAAAACCTTTATTTTGATCCTGGGGGAAAATAAAACATAAAAAGGGTGAGATCAAATTCTCAGAAAGGGTAAGCATGGATAAAATAAATCATACCATATACATTTGAACTTAAAAACATGAACATACTGTTTAAACATCAAAATCTTGAGCAACGACATAAAACATGGAAGTACATAAGGCATAGATCATAATGAAACATAAACCATGATAAAATAGCATGGGAATAAAACATGTAATTGTGGCATCCATTAAGCACTTGTAATTATTTCCATAGTAGCCAGGGCATTTCTGCCAAGACCATCTTAGTGGACAAATTCCCATTCTGAATCGAGTTCACTCCTCGTTTCAGTCCTATAACACTGAACCGGATTAACTTACTGTTCCAGCCATCTCTATCTCATGATATATAAAATCATTACCCAATGAATTGGAGGGATATATAGGTACCACCCATATCATAATGAAATCATTCTTACTTGTGCCACAAAATAAACATACATCATTCATAATAACCCAATAAATAAAATTGGTTTCATAAACATCATCCCATCATCACAAAATCCATATAAAAGAAATGGATATCATTTCATAATAATAAAAGTGAAACCATGTAAATCATAGAGACATTATACTTGAAACATACACATGTAAAATAATGTCATCTTAAATGAAAATGGTTTTGATAAAACACTTGAAATGAATTCTTGAGGAAAATATCCTTTTTTCTTCAAAATCATTTTATTTTCACAAAATGTCATGAAATTTTAGAAGAAAAGGTTTTTTTGTTGAAAATAGTCATGAAATATTTTGGAGGAAGCTTCATGAAAATAAGGATTTATAAAACCATAGAAATCCATTCACGCCGTATAAGTTAAAAATAACATTCTCCTCGTACTTTTGTCGGAAAAGTCAAAAAGTACCCCGTAACGTAAACAAAAGAAAGATTCCTTACATACCATGTAGTAAAAGTCAAAAAATGGGTAAAAATGAATTTAAACATACATGAAAACACTTTTATAAAACATGGACATGGATGATATAAATAACCCCAGTAAATACTTAAGAATAAGCAATCTCGGATAAAAATGAGATTTGCAAAATTATACCTTACCTTAGGTCCGATATGCTTCGTACATATCTGAACCCCCTGTATAATGATTTAAATAATGTTATTGAATTATTACAGAATCATATTCATTTTTATTATATCATATATGGTCCACTTATGACTTTATATTACCCGTTCTTTTGTAATTTCATGTTAAAGTAGTGTTTTGGGTAAAATCGTCGCATTTGTCGTTCGTGTTTCAACTTGTAATTATTAATATGATTACATGGATCATGATTACTTGTATCCAGAATGTAAAACATGATAAATATATAATATATATTCAGAATATACATATATATATAATATATCGATAAATGGAAAGAAATACACCGTTCATGGAGATGGTAGGTCGTACGTACGCATGAACGCTGTTTTCGTTTCCTTATTGAATTGAATGGAATTAAGTAGATGACATAAATATATATATACATAAATCCAGTATCATTATTATGTCATATATTTCATTATTAATTATTATATATACTTTATAATCATTCATGAATGGTTAATCATTGAGAATGAATCTCATCGCGTCGTGGAGATGGTAGTCTGTACGTACACACGAGTGATGATATCATTCCCATGATCAGGGAATTATATTCAAGTGTATGTATAATATTGAAGAATCAATATCACTTTACAATAATCATATATAGTCATTATTTACACCATTATACCCATCCAAGTAAGGTGGTGGTGGAAAATAGATTACACCACGGCGTGGAGACGGTATTCCGTACGTACGCACGCGCGGTGATTTCATTTTCTGTAGGATGGATAAATTGTGAAATAGGGTTGTTTTAGACTTATAATAACATATCAGTATATGAGTGATACTGATGTTATTATTTCATAATGAAACAACAAAATAAGAAGAAGTGGAAGAAGAAATAAAGTTGAAAGAATCGGAATGGAACATTACCTCTTCTTTGAAGCCCCTCTTTGAGACCTCCTCTTAGGGCACTACAATTGGTCTTTTAAGAAGACCAGGACCTCTAGGATGTTTCTAGGGAAGTTTAGAAGAGAATTTGTCAGGGTGTTTCTGAGCTTGAAGGCTCAACGTGGTGTGAGGAAGAGAGGGAGGAGGTGCCCTTTTATACGGGAGGAGAGGGGCTCCTTTGGAAAAACTAAAAATATTATTTTATTATAAAGCCAAATTCGGTTTGAAATAGCTCAAAATTGAGTTATTTAGAAGCTAAGGTGGGGATGGGTCGCAATCCTCTCTTCCAATAGAATTTAGACAAGTTTAGGTTCTTATTTTAACCTTATCATTTATATTTACATTTAAGTTACATAATTTTACTTTTACCATGTCTTTTTGTGTTCTTACACTATAAGGTTAATAAACTTACTATAAAAGGCCAAACGAACCCCAAGTTGTTTATTATTAATATATATAACATTATCTATGTCATTTGGCTGAACCATAGATTTTTAGAAATAAAATAACAATTAATAATATAATATTTGTTTTAAAAACCATTTTATGTCAAATTTGACACTATTTATTAATTGATTTTTGTAAAAATCATAACAGAATGTTTAGTTCGAAAATATTTAATTAAATCAATACTAAAATGTCATATTAACCTAGAAAATTATTGTAATTCATAAAAAGTCTAAAATTACATTTATTTTGGTATTTATAACATCAATTATGTCAATATTTCATTAATAAGATAATGACAGCATCATCTTTGTGTCATAAATAAATTAAATTATTTAATGTCTAAAAATTAAAAATAAAATACAATTATGTAGGAAATCATTTTATCTTTCTAATTAATATTTATAGTCGAATTTATCTTATCTATAACCCTATATTAAAAATGATATACTTATTAACCTTTGATTTTAACTACTTTAACCCTTTTTTAAATAAAATAATAATAAATGTCCTAATCTAATCCAGGTGGGCCTAAATTGTCATATTTTATTCCTAAGGTTTTGTTTGGTCGAATTACACTTATCCAATAGAATTAGGACATGTGTTAGGGTAATAATAATAACATTTTTACCCTTAATTACCCTATTTACTTTTAACTGTGGTAAAAAAAAGTAAAAAGTTACTATTCACCAAAAATTATTTTCATCTCATTGAACCACATTTTACTTACTGACATCAACCGTGTCTCTTGGATTTTTGAAATTCCACTCATAGAAGCTGTAAAATTACATTTTATGAAAAATTCATTTTTTTAACTACCACTTAGTGGTTTCACTATTCATCAAAAAATGAATGTTTCCAGAAAAATACCAAAAATTAGGCCTAAGCTATATTTGATATTATAAACTCAAAAATGATGTCTATTTTACCAAATTCAAAACATATCAGATGCATTAATTAATTTAATAATTAATTCTCGTCGTCAAAACAAATAACGTGTTCTTAAGAGATAATAACTTTCAAAAGATTGACACTTGTTTATGTCTGGTTTAAATGTGAAATTACATCCAATGACCATAATTGTATTCAATTGTATAAATATATTCTATATATACTTTAAAACCACTCAAATTAATAATTTATCACTATTAATTATTTCGAATAAAAAGGTTGTTTTTAATTAAAATTTAGTAATTTTCACTATTCATCAGAAAATGAAAGTTAGCCGAAAAAGTACCAAAATTTCACCCTAATCTAATTTCGATATTAAGAATCCAAAAATGAAGTCCATTTTGAAAAATAAAATTTACAAAATTTCAAAAAGTGGTTATTACTATTCATAACGGCTAGTTTTATTAATATTTTAATAGCATATCGTTGTTTAGTGAAACTCGGTATTGCGTAATACACACGCTATCGAGGAAGGTAGTAATTGCGTATAATGCAAGGCAAGTTAAGGATGCGTGTTGTGAAAGCTTCTTTTGGTGTAGAGTACAACACAATACATTAATGAAATTAAAAAGAATATTTTTCATAAAATCTCGGGGTGTTACATTCTACCCCCTTAAAATGAATTTCGCCCCCAAAATTCGCCGGGGTTATAAATGGTTTACTACTCAAAATTTTCTTTAATGATAACCCACATCGTAAAAAGGAATACCAAAACATGGCTTGAAAAACTAAAGTATGAAACGTAACGGTTACCCAAATTAACTAATCAATGGGTTTTCACATAGGAGAACATAGGTGAAAATATGGATATGGAAGAGAAATCTAACCATCATGTTCGGATGGAGAGTGGTAGAGAACATGGCTATGAAAAATCCAACAATCACAAAGCCATAAATTTGTGATGATCTAGGGTACCATCTGAATCATCGGATATAAGGGAACTAGGAAAACATTTTTGGTTTTCAAGATCATTTCCCTAAAGTTGAATAATTTGAATTAGAATAAATACTTACTTTATTTTGGTACAATATCACTGTTTTCATGCTTTGAACAATTTCCACTTCATCTCTTAAAGAAATGAAGTTGAATTTGTTATTCGTGAAGTGTTAACAGATCATGTGATAGAATGATGGTTCATTCCATCTGTTTCAAATAAAAGTTTAGCAAAAGTTATCAAATATACATAAGTCCATCTATGGTGAGGTTAATTGTATATGATTCCAAAAATGAACTTATACTTCATGTATCAAACCGCGTAATAAAATAACACTAGTTTCTACTTACCAGGGACTTCCTGTAGTCCAGTGGTAGGTGATAAAGGCCAGTCGCACTTCGGTTGTGGGTTCGATTCCCACAGCCTTGTCCGACATGATGGGATGTCGCCCGTCCTCTAGGTTGTCCTTATTCTAAAGCTATATTACTATAACATCCCATCAATAATATCGAAAAAATTTCTATAATTAAACAATACTAACTTATGTCAAACATAATCCATTCCAATCATTAGGTTTATCTAAAATACTTCGCTACAAGCTCATAGTATAAAGAAAATGATTACTTGAAATGTCACATAATAATCAAGTGAATACCATCATTTATCCCCCATATATCATAAGATATATCTTGTTGGTCAAATTACAAACATGTGAATACCTTAATCATGTATTCTCTTGAAGAATGAATATCCATTGTACCTTTGTGAAAACATGAATGCAGTTAAAAGTTAACACTTTCCACAAACCAAAATCCTCAAAATTCATTATACTCAAACCATGATATCACTTAGTCATTATATGAATACAATAAATCATCTCATTATCTTCTTATCCCTTCATTATGCACATATCATCTGCTTACCAAAAATATCTCAATCACTTTCCATGGTTACCGGCACCATAAAATTATTTAAAACCACAATAGAATAAGGAATTTTCCTGTAATTTTTAAGAAGAAAAAATAAACAGGGGTCATAAAGTGTAACTCTATTGGGTATCATAAGGAAACAAAGGGATACTACATATAAAAACCCTTAGACAATAAAGTTATTGTCACTAAAAACATTTTATTTATTGAGAGGGAGAAAATCCTAAATAATTATTATGGATGAATGATTTATTTTTATGAACTTTATACTAAAGATGTACATTATTTGGAAAAGAAACACCTTCTATAGGTCCCCATGGAAGAAGTTGTTCCTAAAACACAATTATTGTGTAGAAGCAAAAGATAGGTTAAAGAATATGATAGATACGTTTCTCTTGTCACAAAATATGGGAAATTATTATTGGCTAATGATAATAAACCTCTCTCTTGTAAATAATATGTATATATCTGAATACCTAAGATATAAATATGCCATGAATACTGAAATAGATTCCATGTATAAAAACCATGTTTGGGTATGGATTTACCAACCAGTTGAAGTAAATCCTATTGAGAGAAAATGGGTATTCAAGAGAAAACTAGGCATGGAACATTGAGTAAGATCCTATAAATAATAGATTATGGATAAAAAGTCGAAACTTGTAAATTAATTTACTATGATTAATCCTTTTCACCAATTAACATGTTTAAATCCATCCTAATTCTAGTTATTGTAAAAAACCTACCATGATTTTGATTGTTTTTCATATGGATGTCAAAACCGATTTCCTTTATGGGAACCCTTAGGAATATATATGCATGACATAACCATAAGGGTTAGTAACTCAAGGTGATGCCCAAAAGATATGAATGTTTTTAAGATCCATTTATTGATTGAAGCAAGCATACAGGTCATGAAACAATTGATTAAATGAAAATATAAAATATTTTGGGATAATTGAAAAGGAATGTGATCTATATGATTAAAATGATTTTAGTGTGAATTTGGTCATTATCCTTGTTATATATGTTGATCAAATACTACTAATTGGAAATGAAATAACAATATTAAAGTCTGTCAAAGGCTAGTTAAATGAGTGTTTCCCTATTTTGGAGTTGGTTGAAACAACCTACATTCTAGGTATCAATATCATTAGTGATATATCAAAGAGGTTTATTAAAATAAGTCAATGTACATTCATTCACTAGATATATTATTATTTATTATGGAAAAATTAATGTTTAGATTGGTTCTAGTGTGACATGGTATATAACTTTTTATTAGAATGTTTCCATAGAAACAATATGTGAAAGACAGAATGAGTAATATGTAATACACTTTAGTGATATGATCAATCATGTATTCCATGTTATGAACTAGATATAATATAATATATTAATTGATAATGGTTAAAAGATATCAAGTTGATCTAGGTGAGCATTCCCACTCTACAGTTATGTTTATCCATAAGTATCAAAGAATAACAAATGTTGTGTTCATAGTGTATGGAGGAGATTAGAAGCTAGTCATCAGGGGTTATACTAATTTTAATTTTCAAATATATCATAAAATCAAAATTCAAAGTTATAATATTTTTTCTATCTCAACAGAGGATCTATGAGTTGGAAGAGTTTAAAGAATCCAGTTGTCAATGATTCTATCGAGGATTTTTAATATATAATAGCATCTGCTACAACTAATGAATCAATTTGGATACAAAACATTTTCTAATAACATGATGTAGTACCTTGTAGTAAATATCCTATCACATTGAGTTGGGATGTTAATATAGTGGTGTATCTTACAAAATATACAAGATCACACCAACATATAAAGCATATACTCTGGAAGTATCACCTCCTGAGGGGTTTCTCTTATAGGGTTGAATCTACATAAAGAAAATTTTCCACAGAATAAAATATGGTGGACCCCTTCATTAATTGAATATATCAGAATAATCATGTGTATCATGTGAGAACTAGTATATTGAATGTATTTATCAGTTGGATTTAGTGGAATTTGGAGTCTATTGGAGTAGGAACCCTAGAGCCATCTTCTTTGTACTTTATGATAACCTATATTCATTTTTTTAATATTAATAAATATTTTATCACATCATGACTGTTTTTATAAATTACATGGTATTTGATAATGACTTAATAGTAGCTAATGCACACAATGATCATAAAATTTCCCTACTATAATGAGAACCTAGAAGGGTCATGATGGTATTCTTAAATATATATTATATAGCTTGATGAAATTTTATTTTCTGTTTAAAAAAAATTTATATAAATAAATGATTTATTTTTTATGTATTTAATTCAAGTAAGTTCATTTTAGGTATTTTGAATTTATATAAAATAATGATCTCTAATTAACTTGATTTGATTAATTTTAAATATTCTAATAACCATTTATATTGGAATGAATGATTAGGGATCTAAAAAGGAATATCTCAATAATTTATGATTCAATTTATTATAGATTTTAGAAATGGAGTATATAAAATACAATGAAAATAATATATTTTTCCAAATATTAAATGAGTTTCATGACGAGAAATTATTGGATTTATTTTGAAATTAAAAATGGGATTTTCTATGGAATCTTTTTCAATGTTTAAAATGATTTTATTTTTAAGAAAATTAATGAATTTTGTAACAAATTTATTTTTATAAATTCTTTTAGTGACACTAATCATAATGTGTGATTTTAAAAAAAAAATTCAGAATTTGGATTCGTGTTGGGTGTGTTAATTTATTTAAATAGTGTTGTGATAATTTTTGAAAACCACTATGTTTTACCTTTAGAAATAATGTTTCTTTCGTGAAAACAAATATATAGCTTAGTAAACATGTATAAAGATAAAAAAAATAGTTTCCGTGACTGTAATCAGTGAGACAATTATCACCATGGAGTGAGTTTTGATATAAGAATAGAGATTATACCAGAGTAAATATATCAAGAAAGTATTTAAAGAATGTTAGTTTTATATAGGTTGAATCCCAGAATCTCCATAACATGTGGAATAAAATTTATTTGAAAAAATAGGATGTTTTCAATGGAATTATTATGAAATGAGAAGTTTACTTTGGGTTTTATGTAAATTTTGGAGCATCCGCCAAATTTTCAGAGAAAAGTTCATTTCATTGGATATTTGGGAAATGGTAAATTTACAATACAAAATATGAAAGCATGGGATTTTTTTATAAATTATATAAAATGAATTTTTCATGAAAAATGTGTTTTCATGGAAAAAACATGGGTTTGTTTAAACTATTGGAATCATGTTATGAGTGTAAAAATTTGATAAACTATGATAATCAAGGGAGAAGAATTCATGGATTTTGTAATACTTGTTAAATAATATTCCATAATGTTTTAAAAGTATTTCCTTTTCATGAAATATTTTATTAATATTGTATTTGAAATTGAATTTTTATTGGAATGCATTAGAGTCTAGGTAAAATTCTAATGAGTTTGTACTCACCCCCAAGTTGTTGACCCTCATGGACATGTAGACATGATTGGTTACAACGAAGGTGAGGGAAAGTTATCATTATTCATCAGTGGTGATTCATAGCTCAACCTTGGAGTTATGTTGGAAATGATAGGGGCTCATGGGTTGAGCATTTTTCTATGAGGTTGGTGTTTTTATATAGTTTATGCCATAATTTATATTTGGTATGTCTTATTAAAAAAATTCTCTTTAACTATTTATTTTTTTAAAAAAATTTATTTAAATGTGTTTTAACATATACAAGTTTTTTTATGGTTATTAAATGGGCATTAAATCATTCCCCATGATTTTATTTTATCCTTATCCATTTTTTAAAATCCTCTCGTGATTGTCATTTAAATCCATGTTATAGCCTTGCTCTAGTCTTAGAAATTAGGATCTTTGGTTAGGGTGATACAAAATTGTATCAAAGTGGGGTTTTTAGTGTAGTTGTGGAAAGTACAATAAGAATTGAGAATAATATGGTTAGGATTCAAAATAAACCAATAAAGAAACATGGATACCGATTTTATGTTGAAATATAATTCACCAAGATGTTTGTGTAAATGAAAAGTTATTGATGAGATCATAAGATTTTTATTTTTATCATGATAAACTATTTTTTTTTCAAATATACAAGATTCCAAGAATCATGGAAACCATTGTATAGACTACATCACATGGTATAGTTTTCAAAGAAGGGGTTTTCTTGTTTTGGGTTAATTGAATTCCAATGACTTTGTGGTTTTGATCATTGAATGATGTTTTTGAATGATTGTTTAATATGGATTTTATAGTTTTGAAATTTGATTAAACCATTAAGATGAATGGTTTGTAATTATATTAGGTAAATAAATATAAGACACAATGTTATGGCATAGATTATGGGTTCTTTTTATGTTTATTGATGAAAAAATATGTGATTTTTTGGGAATTATTTTTTGTGTTTTATTTTATATCACATATAAGATCTCTAGTTGAGTATGTATAGAATAGTTAGTGGTAGAGAATTATCATTCCTAACCTTAGTTCATAGGAGCAATTATGTGGCTATCCATGGGATTATCAACAAACCATATTTGTATAGTTTAAGAGAAATAGATATGGATTTGGAGTTTGTGAAGAAGAAACCTCCATCATTTATAGAAGGAATATGATCAATGAAAAAAAAGAGTGGTTAGAGAAAATCAACAACAACTTCGAGTTCTTACAAACCATAGAGCCCTCAAAGGCCATGTTCAGTTCATATCTTCTAGATTTTCTGTATTTAAAGAATAATGAAACAATTGAGTAAACTAAATATAAAAAAAGATAAGGACTGGAAGATATTCCAATGGATCAACCATGTTCAATGATTGTCTTAAGATATAAGATTTTCTTGGTCTCAATATTTCTTGTATTTTTATCATTGGATTTTGTTACTAATTTATTTAGAATTGATGTTAGATAATCTAGTGAATTATGTGTTGGAGCTTATGATATAGAAAAATATCAAGGAACAATGTATTGAGATGCGTCCAGAATAAAATATTCAGTTACTGTTTATTCATCAAATGTCGCCTCTATATACATAGGTGGGGAGTATAGAATATTTGTTAAATTTTAATATAATGGATACATAGAATATGAGTTCCTTTATTCAATGGTTATGTAGATGGAAGAAGTCATTAAGATTGATGAAGATGAAGAACATGGATTTCAAAGGTTAATCAACCCGTGGTTATTCTTAGGTTTCAAAATGACGATGACTGCTAAAGTGATTCTAGTGTGGTAAGTTGGTCCACGAAATGGCCAGGTCCCAAAATCATCCATCGATGTGTTGTCTACGTGGAAAAATTGGGTTATCTAAGGAAGTATTATGATTTTTTTAAAGTTACGCAATGTTAACACATCTAAATAGGTATAACGATCAATGATGAAAGGTGGTACACTAAGATATAATGCGTCAAATTATTCTAGGAAGAGTGGGAAGGCCTCTCTATGATGATAATTTAGTACCTTAGAAGAGTGAGAGAAATCAATTTTCCACTAAATAGAAAATAGAGGAGGTTGAGGTTGATGTGTGGTCATCCATAGTGTAGGGTACCATATTTATAGTATCCACTATTATTTATACATTTATTAATTTTAGGGCATCCAAATCATTTATCTCTACACATTTGGTTGATATTTTGGGGTGATATATAGATTTTATTCCTTATTTAACAATGGTAGATACTCTAATTGGTGAATGTTTTGAACAGTGTTCATGTTTCTATCTTGTGCGATCGTGAGAAATAATATTAAAATATGATTACATGTATTGGTTTATAAGATGAATTCATGTGATTTGATCAATGTGATTGATTTGTTGGATTAATATTAAGCTCAAATAAAATTCTATAGTGGAAGAGTTATTTTTGAATCACCATATAAGACAATACAAACATTAATGAGGGAATACAATACTTATGAAAGTAGGATGGGTATGATGATGGGGGATGTTGTATCCTTTTCATTTTAGTTTGTGGGTTTAGTTATTTGGTACTCAAAAGGAAAAGATCCACCTATAATTTTTAGACTTGTGGATCAATATATAAATATTTATATAGGGTATTTCTATGTGTTATTACCTAAAGGGGTGTGTAATTCATTATTTATTTGGTGCATGAGTCAATACATATATCCTTTCTTTCTTATCCCATGGAGCCAACAGATTTACAAGATATGAAAGTGAAATTGGATGAGATTAAACAGAAGGGGTTCATTTGACTAACTGTTTCCACTTGGGTGATATTAATTTCCTTTTCAACGAAACCTGATGTTATCTTGAGGTTTTTTACTAACTATCATGAGTAGAACCATGTGATAGTGATGAATAATTTCCTCCTATCTCGAATTGAGGATATTTTTTACCAGATTATGGTATCTAATTAGTTATCCAAAAGTGACATTTAGGAAGGTTCTCATTAATTAATATCAAAAGATGAGGATATCCCAAAAATAACATCCCAATTTTGATAAGTCCATTATATCTTTTTTTCATTTCTTTTAGTGTTGCCAATGCACCTTCAGTTTTATTGTCCATGATAAATAGAATATTATACTAAAAATTGGACGCTTTTACAGTGTCAATAGTGGATGATATTCTTATTTATCCAAGGAAAAACAAAGGATATGATAGGGATATTGAAATTATTTTATGGAATCTTCATGAGTATAATATATTTTTTTAATTTCTCAAAATTTCATTTCTAGATTCAAGTGGGGATGTTCCATGGCCATGTTGTTTTTGATAAAGGGGTCTATTTGGAACTTGATAATATCAAGGTAGTGAGGTCTTTGTAATTAGTGAATAATATATTTTAGCTTTTTCTTTTCCTGGGTTGGGATATATATTATTAAATATTTATTCAGTACATAACAAAGCCAGCTTATCCAATGACTTATTTGACTCAAAAAGGAGAAATTTTTGAATGGGTTGGAAAATATAAAAAAGAATTATAGGAATTGAAGAGTGGAATTACTTCAACACCTACTCTGATACATTATAAATCAGATGTTGGTTACAACGTGTATTGTGGAACATCAAGTATACCCTTGGGGTGTGTCTTGACATAGGGGAGTAAAGGTGTGGCGTATGGGTCTAGGCAGTTGAGGCCCCATGAGAAAAATAACCCAACCCATGAGTTGGATTTGGTTATTATCATTCATTCCTTATAGAGTGGGAGGTATTTACTATGTAGTGATGAGTTTTTAGTGTACATGGATCATAAGAGTCTGATGTATATTTTCACACAACATGATCTCAACTAGAAAGAGTGTAAGTGGGTGGAATATCATCATACCATTGATTTTGGATTCATGTACACATTAAGGAATGTGTGTTTGTGTTTTAATCGGTATGTTAATACATTAATATTATTATTTTAATAAATTATAGTTTCTTCACATTAAATTCAATTCCAACTTTTTATATGTTTTTATTTTTTTCATAACGTTATTTGATTAAAATATTTTATCATGCATCTCATTTATTTTATTATAAATTGTCTAAATATTTTTTTACATGTTTTATTATTTACATTCTTATATGATAATTATTTAATTGTATATTCACCTAGGAATCTAAATAAATTTTTTATTATTGTGTTTCTATATTAATTTATATTTCCAACTGAAATTACTATATATTTTGTTGTATTTATATTTTTTAAATATATAGTTTATAATTTTTTTTGTTATTTATATATAAATATTCATATATATATATATATAATATTATATAATTTTCTTATATATATATATATCTTCAACATCTTATCATATTCTTTCGTGCGACTACTTGAGCACACCTTTAGCTTCACCTAGCCCAACACCTCTTCGGCGCGCCTTCCCTCCTCACTGGCATGGCCGAGCAGCAGCTCACCATCTTCATGGTGGTAGCATAGGGAAATAGTGTTCTACATTAGAATCATCTTCATCCACATGACACGAACACAAAATGTCTATTAGAAACTACACATCTTTGACCAATACCAGAGTACTCATAACACCATGAGCGGCAACACCTTTGTGTAGACCATCCTCAACATCCAATGTCGATGGGTCCCTCGCTGGTTGAGGCATCCACAATAGAGACTCCATCATGACTAAACTATTCACATTGGACCTTCTCCATCAGCCTTAGATGCACCCCTCCTAACTCACATCAGTTCTTCCATGCACAATAGCATCCAGTGCCTCGTATTTGGCTTCATAAAAATGTGTGACATAGTTTTCAACATTGGCCTTCCTCACTCCTTCTAGAAGATCATCTAGGGACATGACACTAGTTCAATAAATCTCTTTAATGAACACCTTCATATAAACTTCAGTAACATGATTACTAGATCCTCATCCATGTGCAGTACCTACGCTCATCACAACCATACCTAGTGGTCGCACCACCAAACCATTCAATAGTAATCATGTATCAGTACCACAGTAAGATTGAAGGTAGCACTCTTTTCTATTCCATATACAATGATAGTTGCATACTACTTAATTGTGAAGCTGTATCACAAGAACCATGTTCTGTAATAGTTGAATTTTTTCACCAATGGTAGCTCACCTCTTCCATTGTCACACAATATTTAACATCCAATAGTGGTGGTAGCACTGTTCTTCCATAGTGTAAGTGGAATATTATTTCAATGGTTGTAGCACTCCTCTATTTCGAATGATAGAAACATCTCTACAATAGCACTGCTTAATGGTAGTGGTATCATGTTTTTCAATAGTACCATCTAGAAATGATATATTTCACCTTCACATATCATGGTAGAAATCTTTAAAATAGTAGCTGTAGAATCCTCTAAATATCTCTAGGTAAGTTTTCTACCAAAAAGTAAAAATAAATATTTACCATCGGTTTAAAAAATATAATACAACCAGTTATAAAATATGTAACTGGTTATAATTTTTGAATAAAAATATTTTTTTTATTTAAATATCTTCAGGTCATATAAAATATTTTATTTTATATTTTATGATTCTAAAAATATGATTTCATTTTTGAATAAATATTCTGAGAAAAAATTTGAATACATACAGAAATGCAATATATTCGTTGTGATTATATGTTTTGTGAAACCTTGATATTTCAATTAGCTATATGTCTATTCATTTAATAGTTATGTTAATGTCAAAAAATATATTTTCATTATAAATCAAACTAGAATTGTTTCTAATCTATTTTATACCAAAATAAAATTTCTATAAAACTCTCTAGTGTTGAGCATGTTATTTTTGAATATAAGTAACAATTTTATCATATGTATTATAAACCTCTAACTCGTGGATTGGGTGGATTCGTTAATTATATTCCTATAAAAGATATTCAAAATAATAATATTGGATTAATCCATTATAATGCGATCAAGGGAAAATTTGATAAGATAAATTTCACACTATTTATTCAACATATTGCGGATACGCAATTTTTCTACACATACGATCAAAACCAATTTGGAAAAATGTTTCATCGTTGTAACCAAAAAACAATTTCAACTATTAAATCTATTATTTCTGAAGTAATCAAGGATCATCGAGGAACACTGTCTGCATCTTTGGATCATAGGTTTTTTAATTGTTTCCTTTTCATCGTATTATTTTTTTTCTTCTATTTGAAATCATTATAGTAGTTTAATGTTTTTTATAATGAAAATCTGGTCATTCATGGGTATTCTTCTACTCAAAAGTATGTTCGTGGGTTATGTCTCCCAATGAAAATTCTGTTTAAAGATATGCTGTTACTCCAATAAAAATTTAGGGTTGTTCCTTTGGTTGTTTTAAAAGTTAATCTCCATAAATAGGTTATCACGCCTCTAAAAGATAGTTTAATTAGTCGGTATTAATCTTATCCCTAAGTCGATAAGGTTGAATAGTATACTATGATCATGGTGATCTAATCCATTATAAAAATACTTTGTTATTTTTTTTTTATTTTCTTTGTACTCCATATCTTGAAAACTGTACTCACTTTTGATTTATTTTATAATATAACCCTGATTGTTTATTTTTTAATTTTCATAAAAAAGACTATTTATCACCCTTTAATATATTTTTTCCATCAATATTGATCCAAAAATAGATATCATAGCATTGGGTCCATATAATATAGTTAGTGTCCTTGATTGTTTTAATATTATACCAAACAATTGGAATTATATATTTTTTATCTTAAATTAATTGTTCTAAACTAAATATATTATACCTAAAAGGATGAATAATAAATACTATTTTTGATAGATTGCGAGTATTATTGAAAATGAATGATGTTTTTTTAATCTCATTTTTATTTGGATGTGTCTTTGGTTAATAGAATGATTTAATGAATTATTTTCTAGAATAGATAATTTTAAATCATTGGAATATCATAGAGAATGCATATGAGTTACACAAAGCATATCCAGACACACTACAATGTAATGACATGGTAAATTATGTTTTGAAATTTTATGTAAAAAAATTATCATGCTATTAGTATACTCATATATGTCCATATTTCATCATGAATGAAAACCAATAACATTTGGATAATCATTCAAAAACACAATATGGGATAGGAAATCTTAAAATAACAATTCTATGAATTTCTAATGATGAATACTAGAATTTCATGATTAGAGGAAATAGTAAGTCAACCAGATGTTCCATTGGTTTAAATGTTCTACAATTGGTATGGGCATACTAGATGAAGTATCGAACAACAATACATTAGTCTAAAGAGTATAGAGATCTTTAGCAGAAATATGGAATAAAGACCATGTTTTCATTAATTAAAGTAAAACTTCTAAAGAGTAAATCTTATATTAATCCATTATCTCTTAACTATATTATGAGATTGAATTTAAAAACATTGTTGATGTGGAAACTACAAATATGAAAATTATAGATTTTAAGTATAATGGTAATGAATTATCTAATTAGACAGAGTCTAAGTTCCTATAATATGTCAAAAAGATGGATAATATTAGTAATTTTTTTTTAATTTCATGAAAAAATAATATTTTTAAGAGAAGGTTCAAAAGGTAGTTCAAATATGAGTACCTGAAATTTAATTCTTGTAATAATAGTTATGTTTCAAAATTATCTAATTACGAGTACAGAAAGAAATTCCACATCATGAAATAATTATATAACCTTAAGAATCCAAATAATGAAATATAGAAAGGGAGCTAATAAAAAAATTATTTTTTAGATGTTGGGATTTCTCAAAAATATTTCATTCAACCAGTGAATTAGGATGTGAAAATGAAATACGTAACCTCGCTCAAATGGGTGTAAAATGTGAGATACCTGACTCTTTCTCTACATAATTAATTAATCATATCGATATTGATCATAATGAAATATCGAAATATGAAAAATAAATTAATTCTAATTCCATGAATTCTAATTTCAAACAATGTCTTAAAGAAAATATAGAATTAAAAAATGAGAGTGTTGTGATTATCAAAAAATATATGATCATAAAAACTAAAGATAACAATTATATTATAGAAAATGAGAAATTGAAAATGAAATATGATAATTTGAATATTTTTGTTTCATAGAATTATGAATCAAAAAGGAATTTTTTTATTGAGACTTTAAAACTGACAGATGAATATGATCGACTTAATGACTTTTCTGAAGTAATTAATAATGATTAGGAAAGAAGGATTATTTTTGGTTAGGATGATACGAATAATATTGATAATAATTATAGGATTCTCAATAAGGAAAATGATAATTTAAGAAATATAGCTTCTAGATCTGAAGAGTAAATTTATACTTATTTAAATGAAATTTATAAAGAGATATTGAATCTGAAAAATGAAGAATTAAATCATAAAAAGACTTCAACTTATTTTGATCAAGTTAATCAATGATTTGATAAAATGATTTCTGTACTAAAACCAAAATTTTACTAGAATGTTTTTGGCTATAACATTTTATCACCAACCATGAATAAGAATACTTTTCATAAAACCTCTTAAAAGATTATTTAAACTATAAATTATTATTAATATATAATTAAAGGGAATCATGCCAATGGATACACATTAATATTTACTCAATATTTTATTCATGATAAAAATATTTTTTATAAAATTATATTTTATGAAATAACTAGAAACAGATGTTTGAAATATATTTTGGTGCATAAAATATCTACTATGAGATCGTCTTATTCTAAGAAGATACGGGTACCAAAAAGGTTTTACTTGAATCCTATTAATTCTAACCCAGTAACCATGCCTAGGTAATTATTTTATAATGGTTAAAATGTATATTATATACTATTTTATAAACTCGTATGCTGGCATGCATAATTTCATATTTCTTTTTTCATGTTATTCTTTGGATATAAATCATGCACCACCACATCTTTCTATTTATTGTTTAGCAGGAAAACATGTTCTAGTTTACATAATTTTAATATTTTATTATATATATAATTATTATGTTTTTATATTTCATATAAAAAGAGTTTTAAAATATATTTTATTATGGATTTATGAATTTAAGTGGAGTTACCCATTTTTTAAAATCAATTAATATGCTGAAATTTTAGTTTATTTAATTAGTATTAAAATAGTTAGTATATATAGATTTCATTTTTATTAACATGTTTATAATTTTTTTCAATATCTAATGTATGTTTTTCAAAATAGTCCATGTTTTTATATTTTTTATATACTTTTATTTCTACTTTAGTGTTTGATTTTTATATTTAATTGGTTAATCACATACTTCTGTAACATTTTGTTTCTTCTAGTTCTTGAAATATAGATTTGAAAAATTCTAAACCAAGTAAGTCATTGAAAAAATTATAAATATATTTTATGCATTAAAATTTATTTTTTTTGGTCATTATTTTAAATATATTTGATCTACTATATCTAATTCATTGTATTGAATTATGATTAACTTTTTTAATTCTATAAAAATTGATAATATTTTTATGTATGAAACAACGATAAATTTCATAGATTAAATCATTAACATAAACATTTTACATCATGTTTACATATTTTTTGATATATTAAATGTATGAAATTGGATTAACTATATAATTTGATCTTTTGATTTGTTTTTGGATCAGATATTTTAGGTTCAACTCTTGTAGATTTTTTTAAAAAAATATTAATGAAATATTCGTTATTTTTTTGATGTATAATTTTTTATTTTATAACTATTCATGAATGTCTTTTTATTTTAACATAAATTTATTTTTAAATGGTTTGATAAATCTCCATCACCATTTTTAAGGTGGTAATTTATTTTTCAAAGGGATTACATTTAAAAAATTGTAAAATTTATTGAATTACATTTAATATTATTTTATGAGTGTTTTAATTTGATACCAAACTATTCGTATGCCAGAATACTAATATTTATGTTTCTTCTAATTACACCTTTTTTAATATTGGATATTGTTATTGATGTTTTATTTCATGAAAAATATTATTAGATTTTGTTTTTTATAATATTTTTATACCTTTTTAACATTGGGTATTTGATAATACTTTTATTTTTGAAGGATAATATTTTAGAAATCTAAATTATTTTGTTTTAGATAAATTTCAAAATGTGGAAATTTTTTTTGAACTTTTAATAAATATTCATTTTTTATTTACAAAAATTAGAATATTTTTAGTATTTGAATTTTAATGTTAATAAATTAATATTTATTATTGGATAAATTATTATTTCCCTATATTTAATTTAATGATAAATAATTAAACATATATTTATTTTTCATAAAGTTAATTGATTAAAATATTTTATCTCACATATTAGTTATTTAATTTTCAATTGTCTAAAGATTGCTTTCATGTTTTATTATTTCAAATGATTATATGTTAATGATTTAATTTTTGTATCATTGGAAACAATATTATTTTTTTATTTATTTGTTTCTTTTAACTATTATATTTCATACTAAAATGTTTATATATCTTGATAAATTTATAATTGTAAAATACGTAGTTTATAAATTTTTCTGTTTTTATATACATAAAGACAAACAAACAACTAATATTTATCATTTTTCTTCCATAGAGACTTTTTTTACACACCATCAGCTTCACCCAGCCTGCCACCTCTTCAACATGCATGGCCTCTTCACCACTATCGATGAGTAGCTACTCACCATCATTGCTGTGATAGCACAAGGATGTAATGAAGTGACTCAATATCATCTTATTCTATAAGACATCAATGCTTATCCCAAAATATCCCGTCTAGGGGAAGCTTCTCATCTCTGACCAACATCGGTGTACTCCCAACACAATGAGCGACAATACCTTCACATAGACTATCCTCAGCATACAATGCAAGTGATTCCCTTTCAATTTAGAGCATCTATAGTAGTGACTCTATTTCAATTCAACTATTCACAGCAGCTCATATCCTTCACCCATGAAATAATCCCCTCTATGCCTACTTTTTCTCTTCCATGCACAACAATATACAATAACTCGTCTTCGGCTGCACAACAATGAGTGACATAATTTCGGACAAAGGTCTTCCTCACATATGCTGGTGGTTCCTCTCAGGAAATAGAACTACTTCAACACATCTTCTTCTTGCACGTATCCATCTCATCTTTATCAAGACGATGTCTGGTACTTCATCAATGTCCAACACCTGCGCGTGCACTAACACATAATGATAGCATTTCCCAACCCTTCGAATGTAGTAGTGTAGTGGTTTCACAGCAAGAGTGACAGTATCTCATTTTCTAGTTCCTTCTAATGTAATTTTACTGTACTATTTTGTTTGGAAATTGTTGGGAAAGAACCTATTTATACAATGGTAGTAGCATGACACCAACGAAAACTCACCCGCTTCATGGTAGAACCTACTGCACCTTGCAATGGTAGCTGCAACACTGCACATCAACAATGGCGATAACATACTCTTATAATAGAATTAATTCTCCTATATTTCTAATGGTGGCAGTATATGTGAATTAGAACTGCTTCTCAGTAGTAGTATCACAAATTTCAACCTCAATCTCCTAGGATGGTTGATTTTTCCCTGACAGATCACAGTTTCACTCTATTCAATGGTAGTGGTACCAACCTCTTGCTTCCAAAAGCTATTGTTTCTACCATGAGGTAAATATATTTATATACTATGAATTTTGAAAATATAATACTTTTAGTTAAAAATATGTTACTTATTATAATTTTCTAAAAAAATATAATTGATATTATTTTAATAAAAACATGTGAAATAATATATTTTATTTAATTTTTAATTTTTATGAATATATGATTCTTTATTTGATTTGATTCATTGAGAAAAAAATATGAGTATATATACATGTAGAATAATCTTTGAGATGCCTATTTTTATGAAATTTTTTAATATTAATTAACTAAATGTTTATTCAAATTATTTTAACAATTTTGTTATTGTGAAAATAATACTGTAAAAGTTCCCTTGAACAATTAGAAAAAAGGGATTTAATTGAAATAAAAAAATTTTGTCATATCACTCTTAAAATGAGGTCCCTTTTATCGACAATAAAGAAACACTAATAAAGTTCCCTTTCAGCTTTGGTAGAAAAAGTACTGATAAAGTCCCTTTTATCACCGCTAAAAAGAAGAACCGGTAAAAGTACAAATAAAAATTAAAAATTGATATTATATTCCAAAATTAAAATAGATTCGAAGGGTGGACCACACCCCTTTTATTAGTGATTAAAGCCTGCTTTTAATAGTTCTCATATATCCCATACCACCCCTTCATCTAAACTAGACCACATTTATACCCACCCATAAGCTGCTACCTGATTTTAAACCTAAGACCTCCCGTTTATTGAATTGAGACTTTACCACCAACCTATATTTTAATGTTCATATTTTTATGATATATCAATAAATTTATATATATTTCTTCACATTATTCTTTCTATATATAAATATTATTATATATTATTATATATTATTATTTTTAAATACATATGTAAAATAATTTGTGTGTGTGGGCGTATTTATATATATACACACACACCCACATATATTATATGTGTTTCTATAAATATAATTATACATATTTATAATTATTTAAATATTTTTTATATTAATATTTATATACATATATAGGAATATATAGATAAATATATATCGGTTTGTTAATGCACACACACAAAAAAATATTTTTATATATATAATCACTGCATGTAAATTATTTTTATAGCTATATAAATACTCATATATTATTATTTTTAATGATATATATTATTTTTTATTTCATTATGTTTAATATATATATAATGATATTTTAAATGTAAATATTTTTAGATATTTATTTTTAAAATTAAATTTTGATCTTTGAATATATAGAAATATGTATGTATGTCTATATATGTAATTCAAATAATATAAAAATATGAAAAATTATAAAATTATAACATAATAATATTTATATGAGGGTAATCCATAGGATTAAATTTAGTATCCACAAAAAAATGATAACAAGACTCAATTAAATGAGGATGAAATTCCATAAAATATTAAAACCTAGTGGTACCCCGAAAAATGATCATGTTTTAGGGCTTATGGGAGTTTTTTTATCAAAATAGAGCCATTATTTAGGTTCTTTCAGGTGATGAGAGTGTATAAATTTTTTATAACCTTAATTTGGTATGTGGTGGAGCTCAAACAGACACCCGTATCAAATGTTGTGGATATTTGAAGTTCGAATCACATTTTCATCTTAGTTTATATTATTTATTAATTTTATAATTTTTTTATATACATTTTTTCTTAAATAACCATTACTCGATAATAATTAGAAAATTATTAATTAATATTAATTTTTAAAATATTTTATAATTAATTTTTCAATTAATATCTTATATATGAAGTATAATTGCATATTTATCCTTTTAAAAATCATGTTTTATAAAATATATTATATTTATATAATTATTAATATATTTATATATTAATATATGATTTTTAATGATAAACAAATTTTTTAATGAAATATAACTTTTTCAATGCTAAAAACAATTATTTTAACGTTGATAAATGACTTAAATTTATCATTGCTAAAAATAGTGCTGATAAAGGCGTGATGTTATCAAAACCTCAAAAAACTGATAGAAGAGTTCTTTTATCAACCCATTTTAAACACTTATAATAGTAACTTTTATTAGTGTTTCCTTAGCACTGATAAAAGTACACCCTTTATCAGTGATTTTTTAGTGCTGATAAAGGGTATCGCTAGATAATGTCGATTATGTGGTAGTGAAAATATATATTTCTATTAATAATCATACATGAAGTGCTTTAAAGATATTTTATACTGAAATAAAAGAGCATCAAAATTCTTTGATATTGAGTCTGTTATTTCAAAATACAGGTAATGGAATTATTCTATGTATTATTATTATAAAACATGTAGAAAATAGTGATTAGTTAATTATACACTCCTAAGTGATCTTGAAATTAATACTATAAGATTAATCTATTGGAATGCATTAAAGTGAAAAAATAAGATATAGTTCATAGATTTCATTCAACATACTCTTTTTGGATAATTATTCTACACATACAATCACGAACATCTGTGACTACAATTCCATTTTTTAGATCACAAAACTTCTTCAACAATTCAATAATTTACTAATGAAGTGTTCAATGATCATCAAGAGACATTATCTTCAGCTTCTGATCATCTTCCGGTCTTCATTATTATTTTACCTCATTTTATTTTGTTTCATCAATTTATAATCATTATAGTCATTTTATGATTTTCAAAAATAAAAATTAAGATTGTCTGGGTTATTCTACCACCTAAAAGGAATTTCTTGGGTAGTGCCTCCCAATGAAAATTTTGGGTACTATTGGTTGTGAGTCCATTATAAATTCTAGATTGTTTCTATTTATACTATAAAAGTTATATTCTATAAACAGGTTATCACACGTCTAAACGTGATTCTCCATAGTGTGTACTAATCTTCTCATAGATTAGTAAAGGTTCAAGAGTGTACTAAGATCTTGGGGGTATGAATCACTATCAAAATAATGTGTTCTTTATTTTAATTGGACTGTACTGTATATAATTAATACTACACTCCGAGTTTGATTATTATATAATAAAAAATTGATTGGTTATTTTTAAAAAAAATTATTCACCCCCTCTTGTCTATTTTTTCATTAATATTTATCCAATAAATGAAATGTAGTTTGAGATTCCTCAAGTACAAAACTCTAACTTATGAAATAAATAAATCAGTAAAATAATTGACATTGATTGAATTTCTAGTCTAATTTCACCTAGAGGTGAGATAAATGACACTCAGTAAAGGGGTTTCTAGCCTTAATGTAACATTTGTGTTGGTATAGTAAGTAAAGTAATGGTATATTCTTGATGAGGATCGTGGGAAGATTAGGGACACCAAAAATGTAGGGGAGACAATCGAGGAATGGACAGTCTCATTGGATTTGGTACTTTATTTAAGAGAATGGATTGTGGTTTCTATTAATAATGGGAAAGATGTGTTTAGATAATTTCACCATTTATGCTTGATGGTACATCCTAGAGTGACCATGATATATCATTATATCAAGGGTTAGATACAGTGTTAAAAAATTAAGGGAAATGTTGATGATTTTATTTCTCATAGTCTGGTGTGTCAAATCATGTTTGATGGTAGATCCTAGAGTGACCAAGATATATCATAAAATGAGGGTACATATATGGTGATCAAAAATGAAGAGAGACTTTTATGATTTTATATCTGACTGTCTAGTGTGTCAAAGGGTAAATATGGATAACCAATCACCATCAATGTTGTTATATCCTTTTCCAATTCCAACATGGAAAATGGGAAATAATCTCCATAGAATTCATGATTGGGATTTCATGGACACTAAGGAAATATGATTGTTTTTTGGTGATAGTGGATCGATTAAAAAATCATCAAATTTTTTTACCATTCAATAAATATTTTTAGTTGATAGGATTGTGAAGCATTATATAAAAGATGTTTGTTATACTTCATGGAGTCCCAAAGTCTATTGGCTCAATTATAGATCCTTGGTCTAAATCAAGATTCTAGAGAGTATTACATAATTATATATGGACATGGGTGAATAAAAAAAAACATATCCTCTATAGATGAATGAGAAGAGAAATTGTACCATCCAATTTTTTGAAGATAGGATTCGAGGAAGTATTCATGATTTTGGAAGACCATGGAAAAATAATCCTCTATTGATTGAGTTCATATATAATAATAGTTATCATTCATCAATATGTATGGCATCATTCGATTTGTTGTATAAAGGACCATGTTAGTCACCATTGTGCTGGGATGAGACTACTGAGAATTCTCTTGTGGGACCTAGTTTGGTGTAGGGGATGATTTCTTATGTTTAGTTGATTCATAAGTACATGATTTTGTCATAGGGATGGTGAAATTCTTATATTGATCATTATTGTTGACCATTGAGATTTACTGTTGGAGATTTCAAATTCATGAAAGTGACTCAATGATTGTGTCACAAGCAATTTGGGAAATAAATAAAGTTAATGTTGTGGTATGTGAGTCCATTTGAAATTATTGAGTGAGTTAGTGAGGTGTCATATAGATTATATTTTTCATAATGTTATAAGGATGTATATAAAATTTTCTTTCTTTCTCAGTTTAAGAAGTGTCAATTATAACCTTCTCATGTCTTGAGATAGGTGGAAGATGAGTTAGAACCCAATGTTTCGAATTTTTAATGATCTATTTGAGTGGTGCTCACGATGAAAATATCCAAAAAGGGTTGATTATTCCATTTGTATGAGTGATGTGGTAGCCCGAGACAATATAGAAAGAGGAATGGGAGATATATAGAGTTCCTCGTGATTTTTTTGATGAAAAGCCATATTTTGTGGAGAATTTTAATGTGTGGTCTTGGGAATTAATTGTGTTTTTATTATTGATTGTTGAAGAGGATTTTAGGACGTTCTCTTGATTATTCATGATAAATAGATTCCTATATGATCTAAAAAGTGAGTTTTTATAGAACTCTTTCATTTGAAATGTGTTTTTAACCTTATGGATAATTATTCATGTGAATATGAGAATTAAATAGATTTTTGGTGACTTATTTTAAGGACACATAGTCCCCTATATGATTATAGAACAACCCAAGAGACAGCACAAGATGGGATAATTAGGTTAGAATGATATACATCGTCCAAACATTGTTGAAACATGATTATGAATTCCATTCACTCCTTTTTTCATGGAAAAGAGGCCTGATTGATTGTTTCACAGTACTGGGTCCATGAAAGGTCATCATTCATTCATGTTTTAAAGGTAAAAACTCTTAATTTCAAGGCTAAAACATATTTGGAATGAGTGGTTCTTTTCCTTTATCATCCTTCGGAGTTTACTAAGGAGATTTAGTGAAAAAATTTTATAATTAAATATATATAATTTATTGAATGCATGACTATTGTGTTGGAAAACATATCATAGGTAAAAATTAGATTTACCTTTTTTCCATAGTTTTTTTTCTCTCTCTCTCTCTAGAATCAAATCCTGGAGATCATGAATATTTGAATATTTGGTTATATATTTAGTTTTCTTTTTCATCTAGATAATGAATTTATGAATTCCATCCTTTGTGTGATATTTTTATTATAGAATTGGTAAATTACCACAAATAAAATGATTACATATAGAAATTTGATCTCTTCAATTGAAACGTCCATGTTCCAGGTCCCGCCCAAAGGTGCCCCAAACCTGGTTGGTCACATGGCCTCATGAACATTTCCCAAAATGATAGAGACTAACCACTAGAAGTGAGGTCCTTAGGTGTTATAGTGGGGAAATAATGCCCTCATTGGTATAGTAAATTAGTTGAAGTAAACAGATAACTATAGTAGAAGCAGTAATAATACCATACAATAGTAAATAATGGAAGACAAAAAGTAATAAACAACTGGAGAATATATATAAATGATACATGATACATAGGTATTGGAAACAAACTAAACAAGTAACAATGCAGAAAATATAGTACTATAGAAAAGTACAATGAAAACAAATAAACTCCAACAGCATTGCAAGCCTCAGCTTGGTTGCAAGCTCTCCATCTCCATAGAAATCAAGTATCTGAAGTAGAAGGGTGATAACACTTATCTTGACCTACTTGAATATAATCTATTTGGTCCCAAAAGCATGACCCAACCAGGGTGTGAGATGAATCCTAGTAGGAAATCACCTAATGATATATGCCTAATAGTTATTGAATATATATGGAAAGAAATAAGAAAAATGAAGTAATAAATAAGGAAGTACTCAAAAGTAAACAATATTACAGTTTCAATTACACTCATTTAAATTTAACAATTTAACCAAAAAAATTATAATACAATAAGCCCTATGGGAATGTTCTCACATCCTATTCCCTCTGGTCAGCCATAATCTCAAGTAACCCTCTGGGTAGTTTTCACAGCCTGACCCCTCTGGTTCAATTTAAAAAATGGGATATAACAAAGACTCTCTGAGGAAGAACTCATGGTAAATTCCCCTTATAGTCTTGTATAAAAAAAGACTCATTGAGTAAGTAGTCACCATCAATTCCCCCTATAACATTTTAATAGTAAAATTCAGACACTTTGAGGAAGCACTCAACGTCAATTCATCATGCTGTCTTGTAATGTATCTATAGACACTCTAAAGATCACTCAACGTCAGTCCCCCCTATGGTCTCGCAGTGTGATAATTATAATAAACCCTCTAGTAAATCCATAAATGTCAATTTCCCCTATGGTCTCACTACTAAAGGTTCCTGTAGCCCCGTGTAAAGAAATCGTGCACAATTGATAATCAGGATCAAAAGTAAATCTCAATGTACTACTTGGAAAAATATCTACAAGGCATGGCACAACATATTAGATAAATAATCACTCCATCCTAACAAAACTAGGAATGAGAATCAATTACCTAACATTCAATGCTAGAAAAAACAACAAAAATAAAAAAAGAATGGGAAAACACATCCATAACATGGATATTAACCCTATTCACAAACAAACAACATGTATTAAAACCTACAAGGCATAGAAGGCATTAACAGGTATAAAATACCAAAACACGCAACACCCCGAATGAGGGTATTGGGAAAATTTTCACATATAACTCAAATACTAAATACAGAAAGGCACAAACCACCATCATCGGTGTTGTATTGATGATATACATGAACCATAGGCCTTGAATCACCCAAAAACACCGTAGATATACAAAAATGATAAAAATGTTTAATCGAGGATATCATATGAAATATGATAAATTAGGAAATAAGGCTCAAGAATATGGAAGAGAATACTGTGGTGATTCCAAAGCAATCAACAACGGTCTATTCGGAGAACGGATGGTGAGTTGGGGGCTCAGATATGATTTTGATGTCTCATTTGCTCCTGGATGGGACATGCCAAGAAGAATTATGTTTTGTTGATTAGAAGCGACCCTGTTTTGTTTAATGAAATAAAAAAAGTAGAGGATGTGTTCTTTAGAAATACCCATCTTGTACTTCCCATTACCATTCCCTATTTTAGGCGGCCTCTAGGTCACCCCACATGACCATGTGCTCGGCAATTACACATCCATCACACAGCTACCTGCAGAAACCAGGTACAGGGTGTGTACTTATAACTACACGATGTGTACTCCTAAAATTTCCAAAAAAACTCATATATTTCTCAAAAAAAAAGAATATCCATACATGAAAAAAAGGTCTGGGTTCTTACATCAATGAATTGGTTGATTGTGATCTTATAAGGGATACTTTGATTTAAATATTTTAAATTATGATATATTATAATATTGTAATTTTGGATTAACTATATTTCATGAATATATTGGTGGGAAATTTATAACCATTGATTCTAGAATGAATATTTTTGGATTTGAAATTAATTATTTTCAAATATGTGGATTGAATTTATTTTGGATTTAGGTGTACAAAAAAAATTTATTTTTATAAAAATTATTGAATTTTGTGATAACTTAATTTTAACAAATTGGATTGTTGATTTAAATAACAATGTGTCAATTTCAACTTGAATTTTGAATGGGAATTCTCACTGTGTGTGTGCTAAAATGATTTTATGTGGCTTTGTTTTGACACATCAAAACATCACCCATGAAAATGACGTTTCATTTATAGAAATGACTAGGTGGATTAGAGAATATAAATTAAGGTGAGAACATAGTTTCGATTACCAAAATTTGAAATGAAACAGTCACTAAAGTTTGTGTTTCGATGTATTAATAGACTTCATAGCTGAGTTATGTTAACCTGCAGGGATTTTAAAAAAATATGCTCTTTTGATTACATAAATCATACAAATGTTTCATCACGTGGAATGGACATTTTTGGATGAGAAATGCTTCCAGTATACCTTTGTTGAATGGGAAGTATCCTATGGATTTGGAGGAAATAGGGTAGTTTTTATAAGATTATGAAAAAACAAGATGTTTTATTAGATTTTGGAAAATGAAAAATATTGAACATATTTTAAAATTTGGTTGTTTTATTAGAATTTTAGTGAAATAGTGTTGGTACAAAACATGGTAAACATCTAGAGGGGGTTGAGCTAGTATATATTGATTTTTTGCCTAAATTTCTGATCTTCATCCATTATTACTAGAGACGCTTCTCTTACTTATAATGAATACATAGTAATATTGCCTGTAAAGAGTGACACAAGAAATATTTTACTTGTTTCACCCACAATAGGCTAAATCTAAGGAGCATATGTGCTGATGTTCAGCTATACCAAATTCACTAAGCACAACATTTTTTCCATACAATTTAGAGTGGTTTAACTGAGTCTCTATGTATATAACCCTTGTGCAGAAGATTACTCACAACTCTCAATCACTCAGAATTCTCACCCCCTCCATGTGAAATCATTGTGAACATCACGAATCATGAATAAGATTACACTAATGTCTATATGTTAATTAGCTCCTCCTTTATCCACATGATGAGACTCCTTGAACCTTTAGTGAGGTAGTCTCTTGAATCTATCTTTATTCTATCCTCTTTCTAACTAAATTAATGAATCTAGTATATTCCAATTATTATATATCATTAATATTTTTTGGAAGATATTGATGTCATCTCCATCTTGATTCAATCTCCAAGTTGGTCATAATTAGAGCTTCAAAATCTCCATTAGTTTGAGGGAAAATTAATCCATAAATATTCTCCCACTTTTAGTCAAATTGTAACTCTTTGGGTACAGAAATAACTCCAAAAAGGTATAAATTTCATATTCCAGAGTTGAACTATTACTCAACCCATCATTGTATGTTGCACTGTAGAATGACTATTTTGATTCTTTGGTCATTGATTGACCTTTGAAACACATAGTTCCAAATATCAAGACTTTGTAAACCTCACTGTTTCCAAAAAATTATTTCGTTTTATTATGGTGACCATCACTACAACATATTACTTCCTTACAAGTTTGTTTTTGTAGTCCTGTGATCTTTTACCACAACAAAAAACCATAAAGGTCACATCATTGTGCATCCACATGAAAATCACATTCTTCAATGACTTTCTATAGATGTAACTTACCAATTTTTGTTCTCCCCATAATGTTTGATGACTAGAACACCATCTAAAAAACCGATCCTAACTACTTCAATCCATTTTATATATTATTCAAAAAAAGGTGAAGCAACTTATATTTTTTCATATTGAACTCTAAATCATGATTTTGATATGAATCATGAAAATCAAAAATTGTTAGTACCATGCTTATTTCGTCCTCCCAATTTTTATAAGTATTCTCATGAACTGTAATGGTATATGAAATTATTATTTTATTGCTTATAATTTAAGATCTCCACCATCAATTCTACTCTAAATATTTCTAATTAATGTGGTCACTTCCACTTGGTTCCCTTTTCTTCAACTCAACCTGTACAGAGCTCTACCTTACTCCAGACTACAACTAAGGTAACATATTCAAAATATAATGAAACTCTATTAAAATATCAAGTCTCTTTTACGATAAATAATTTTTCTCAACAATCATAATCCCAAAATACCTCATTAAAAAGGGGTTTTCAAGGGAAAATGTATTTGATGAATTAATGGGAATCATGTTCTGAATAGAACATTTTGATAAATTGTGTTGTTATTTGTAAAATAAATCTTGGTGGGTATGAAAACCTAATTGGTCAGGATACGACAAAGGGAAAGATATTGTTGTTAATAAATTGTAAGTAATAGTTCCACCTTGGAGTTATGGAAGTGGAGATGGCACATCATTGAATGAGTATCAGCACATGATGCGGGTTTGAATTTTAATACCACATTTTGTATTTGATCAGTCATTTAAACAAATTTAGTTTTCCGAATTGATTTTTTTTTTAAAAATTATAAATATTATTTTTATATACAAATGTATTTTTATTGTTTTTCAAAAGGTAAATTAATTTCCCACATTTTTTTATTCCTCGCAACATGTCATAGACCTTTACTTCTTGGGGTAAACAATTAATAATGATGTCAATGAGAGGTGATTTCAAGAACCATATAGTAAGATGTGAGTTGGAGATGAGTTTATTTGAAAAAGTTACTAATGATGCACCTATATGTGTTTCACTAGTTTGATTTTAATAAGTGGTACATGATTAAATTGGTAAATTTAACCGAACATGTGAAATGTCATTTGTATTTAGTAATATATGTGTCACATTTTTATTTTTTCATTTTCATAAATAACAAAATTAAATATTCAGTGATTTTTAAATTCATTCTTAAAAATTATCAATCTAATATATTTTGTCTCTTCATATCTAGGTAACACAATTTAATTAATTATCAATGTTTGAAAAATAGATAAAAAATTGGATACTATTTAAATATTTGAATGACATATTGTAATATTTCTGAATTTTTTCAAGTATGAATATATTTAAATAAAAAAATATTATAATAATAAATTAAATTAAAATTAAAATAATATCAAGGTTTTTTTAAACATTACATATAATATAACACAAAAATATATAAAAAAATGTAAAAAAATATAACTAGATCACCCCATAAATAATGGAAGATCCTTATGGTGAAAAAGAAAATGAATAATAAGAAAAATGTTCCAAAGAATCAAAATAATTATAAATATCCCAAGAATCATCATTCCATGAAGAGGATGATCAATAGGCATGGAATAGAAAAATAATAAATTCTTTTTCTATGTGGAATGCAATGCCAATGGAAGAGCTACAACATCCAAAGAAAGGGGAAGGTAATGTTTAATTTGTCATCAACTGTAATATTTAAATATCTAAAATTGGGTATCAGAAAAATCCTATGGTGTTTACATATGTATCAAAATGTAGGAACCATGTAGATTCCAAAATATTTCTAGAGGAGAGATGGATTTTTGGGATACCAATTGTGCAAGACTGGATACTATATCCATTTGATATGACCTCATTTCATTTATAACTAGAATGATATTTGTTTTAAAGGATAGTTATTATGAACCAAAGGTTACCAAGAAGATAATTATTTTATTCCTAATATATAGAGATGGTTTTTTACAAATTTTGAAAAAAAAATTCTTTTATATAGAAAATATATGTTGTAGTATGGAATATTTAAATAATTGACATTATATATTGAATAATGAAAACAATGATGGTTATTTGGACACATTTTATCTAAAAACACTAGAATGATGTCATTAATATTAACAAGAAAAAATACAAAACCACCATTTGGTGTACAAGGAGGATGTGCCATAGTGATTATAGGATTGGTGCACAATTATGTGTGTGGACCATATCCTGTTGAAACAAGAGGTGGGTATTCTTGCTTCAAAACATTTCCTGATAAATTATAGAGATATGGATAAATTTACATGATGAGGTATAAATCCAAGTCCTTTTAGAACTTATTTAAATTAAATAATTAAGTATATAATCAACTTGGAAAGAATATATTGAAAATTTTATTGGATTGAGGTGGTCAATGAATTCACCATGATTTTATCAAATTTTTATATAAGTTTGGGATTCTATCTCAACTCACTCCATCACTCACACCTTAGTGGAATTTTTCGAGTGAAATAAAGAATCATACCTTTTTAGATATGGTCATATTGATGATGGGTTATGTTGATCTTAAATTATCCTTATAGGGATGTATATTACATAATATTCCACCCACACTAATATAAGTACCAAATAAATCTACAAATGGAATTTCATTCAAGTTATGGAGTGGAATGATAATTGTTCTATGTCAGAAAACAGTATGGGATTTATAGACATTTGTTAAGGAATTATAAGGATACAAACAAGAACCTTAGGGAAGAAACTATAACACTACGGGGTGTCATAAAGTAATAAAGGGATACTACATATAGAACCCATAAGACAAGAAAGTGATTGCCATTAGAAAAACCACCTTTCTAAAGAGGCATAAGTCCTCAAAAAAGAGAGTTGAAGAAATATTGATTTTTATGAATTGGATGCTAAAGATACAAAATAGTTTCTACATAATCATATTCCATAGGTCCCCATGGAAGAAGTTGTTCCTAAAACACAAGAACAACATATATTCTTTACAGAGTTTGGAGAACTAGAGATATAGGGTATTCTTTTCACCGCATATGTTGAATTTTTACAGGTTGAAAATAATGAACCTCTCTCCTATAAAAAGGATGTAAGGATATCTGGCGATGAATGATGAAATGATGCGTTGAATTTTAAAATGGATTCCATATATAATAACCAAATTTCAGATCTAGTTGATCAGTTTGTTGATGCAAATCATGTTGAGTATAAATGGGTATTCAATGGAAAACTAGACATAGAGGATAGAGTAAGAACCTATAAATAATGGATATTGGAAAAATGATTTTTTTTTTTTAAGAATTTAGAATGATTAATCATTTTCACCAATTAACTTGTATAAATCCATAAAAATTATACTTTCTATAGAACCTTACCTAGAATATGAAATTTTGAAGATGGATGTTAAAACAACTTTCCCTAATGGGAACCTTTAGGAAGATGTATACACGACATAAAAATAAGGGTTGGTGAATCCAGGTGATTCCAAAATGATATTAATTTTTTGAGATGTATTTATGGATGGAAGAAAGAATCCAAGTCAGGAAAATTTTGATTCAATAAAGCTATAAAATAGTTTGGTCTCATTGAGAATGAATGAGGGCCAGGTGTTTTAAAGAATTTTAGCGGGAATGTGGCCATTATCCTAGTAGTACATACTGATGACATAATACTTATTAGAAATTACATATATGTATTACAATATATTAAATAATGGTCAAATTAGTGTTTCCCCATGAATGAAATATGTGAAATAGACTACATTATAGGGATCAATATCATTCATGATAGATAAAAGAGGTTTCTTAGAATATGTCATGATGTATACATTGACCAGATATATAATAGATTTAATATGGAATAATAGGATATGGGATTGGTTATAGTTTCACATTGTATACATATTTCTAAGAAAATGTGTCCTCACATACAATAATTGAAGGATATAATGAGTAAGATCTAATATGTTTTTGTGATATGATCCATCATGTATGTCATGTTATGTACTGCACATGATGATTCATAAGAATTGATCATGGTATACCGATATCAATTTGATCTAGGAGAGAATCAATTATTTTATATTAAGGCTATACTTCTAAGAAAAAATAATTATTTGTCCCTGATCTATTGAGGAGATAAGGATCTAGTCATCCAGGGTTAAATTAATTCTAATTTTCATATCCATCATAAAGAACTAAATTCATAATAAAGACATTATCTCTATCTCAGTAAATGAGTTGTGAGTTGGAAGTGTCAAAGGATCTAGTTTTCACCGATTCAACTGAGAAGTGTAAATACATATCATCTTATGATATATCCAAAGAATCCACTTGGGAAAGAAACCTTTTCCAATATCATGATGTGGTACCTAGTAGTACATACCCTATCAAATGGAGTTATGATAATAATTTAGTGGTGGATATTAAAAAAGATCCAAGGTCACACAAATGGATAAATTTTATACAATTTATGTATCACCTCATGTGTGATTTACCTCATAGTTTTGAGGCTTTAGTATACAAAGTTTCAACAGAAGAAAACCTGGTGGATCACATGACTATTGGCCCATCTCAGAAAATTCATAATTATCATGTGAGATCTAACAAACTAATGTCTCTTAGAAGTTTCCTCTAGTGAATTATAGATTTTATTAGAGCTTGTTCCCTAAAAAAACTTATGGGAACTTTATGATAACCAGCATTTATTTTTTAATATTTATAATCTTTTTATCACATCATGATTTTTCTTCTACATTATATAGTATGTGAAAATTTATTATGTTAAGTTGTCACACTGAAATTTCATAAAAGTTCCTCACTATGATGAGAACTGAACAGGATTATGAGAGTATTCTTAAATTTATTTTATAGAGAAAGATAAAATTTTAATTTTTTTTGACAATTTAATTTATATAAAGAAATTATTACTTTTTTAATTTTTAAATTCATGTATGTTCATTTTAGGTTTCCTATATTTCATATGTCAGGGATATTTTTTTTTATTCACACAACATAGAATATAGAAATTCATGTTATAAGAGGTTTGGCACAAGTTGCACAAATGTATTAAGAAGTTTTTTGTTTTTAGATGGGGAATGTAGTTTTGATTTTTAAATAGGGTTTCATGATATTTCTTCCTGATTAATCTTGAGAAATAGATTCGTATATGTACTCAAATGTTATTTTTAAGAGAACTACTGGATCTAGAATGAATTATTTTCCTTAGGTACTAAGTATCTTGTGAATATGAATTGTATTTAGAAGATGGTATAGTTTCTCTGAGTCACATGGTTTCCTTTATGATCCTATCATAGTCTCGAACACCTTATAACTTGGAAACTCTTTGAAATAATGATCATAATGGTCCCAGAGACCATGCACTCCATTTTTAGTGTAGAGAGGCTTGCACGATCACTATATATTCACCAGGATCATGTAAGGTGATCTTGTAGTTAGATTTTAAATAGATATACTCATCATTCCATGCCTAAAAATTATTTAAAATTTACGATTCCTTCATAAAAACTTTCTTGGAAATTTTATAGGGTTATTTATGAAGAATTTAAGGATCTTTAAACCTATAATCAACTAATTGATGATGTGATTCATGGATTGATGAGGAATCGTTCATAAAACTTATACCTATCTTCACTATTTTCACACCCATTCTATATATTTAATCTTGACATAAGTATGTCCTGTATATGAGTCTCTAGTCAGAGATTGAGTATTCATATTTTTATTGATAGGGAATTAAATATTTCATTCCCCGATGTAATATTTTTACTTTTAAATTAAGAGAATTATGTGAATAATAGAATTAATTCATAGGACAATATATCTTCTATGAATTAATTTATATAATGTGTATTATTGACTAATTTTGATCAAATGAGGTCTACATTGATTGAAATATCTATAAAATTTGATTTTTTAATAAATTTAGATCACCACATAACCAGATTTGATGAATTATAAATGTTTTTATAACCATTTATTTTGGAATGAATTTTTAGGGATATGAAAAAGGATATTTCCAAAATTTAGTATTGAATTTATTTTTTATTGTTGAAATGATGTTTTTCAAATAAAAAAAATAATACATTTCTCCAAAAATGAAATGAATTTTTCAATGAAAAATTATCATGTTTATTTTGAAATTGAAAATTTGGTTTTCTCTTGAAAAATTTTCAATATTTAAAATGATTTTATTTTTAAGATAGTTATTGAATTCTGTGAAAAAATTAATTTTCATAAATTTTTTTGTTATTTTAATCCTGATGATTTTCATTATAAATGGATTATTAATTTAGGTTTTCATTGGAAGTTTTCATTTATTAAAATGGTTTTGAGAGACTTTTTTTAAGCTACTATGTTTTACCCTTAGAAAATAATTTCCATTGAAGGAAATAAATTTTTATCTTATAAAGAATGTGTTAAAAGGAAGACATAGTTTTGATGACTTGTATCCCAGAAGAAATTCTCACCATTTTGTGAGTTTGGATGTATGAATGGGTTTTTTATAAGAGTAAAGATGTCTAGCAGGGATTTTAAAAAAATGGCTATTTTATATTGGATGATTCCTGAAATTTCCTTAGCATAGGGAATAGTCTTTGTTTCTAAAAATATATTACCTCTATTGGAATTATTATAGAATGAATAGATTACTTTATTATTTTAGGGAAATAGTGGAGGTTCCATCACATTTGGAGAAAAAGGTGTTTTCATAAGTTTTTTGGAAAATGGGAAATTTCTATCAAAATATGAATGTATGGTGTTTTATTTTAAATTAGAGGAAATGATGGTTTCTTGAAAAAAATGAGTCTTCAAGGAAATATAATGGTTTTGTTGAATATATAGGATTCATGTTTGGAGTGTAACATTTTGATAAACCATGAAATTTAATAGAGAAGAATGCTTGGATTTTGAAACTCTTAGTTAAATAAAAGTCCATAATGTTATAAAACTATTTTATATAATGTGACAAGGTATATTTTTATTTCATTGGAATCCATTAGAGTCTTGGGAAAATATTACATATTTTTTAGTCACCCCCAATATGTTAACCCTAATGGGCATGTAAAAATTATAAGTCATAGTAAAGGAAATGGGAAGGTGTGATTCATCATTAGTGGCGAGTTATAGTTACACCTTGGATTAATGGTGGAGGAGATAATAGCTCATAGTTCAAGCATTTTTATATGATTCTAGTGTGTTTTTATCATTTACATCATAATTTATATTTTTACGGTCTTATAAAAAAATATGTTTTTCACTATAAATGTTTTTAAAAAAAATTTATTTAAATGGTGTTTTAAGTGTACAAACATGGTTTATGTTTTCTAAATGGGGGTAAATCATTCCCCACGATTTTATTTTCTCCTTATTCCTTTTTTATATGCCACTCATTATCGGTGTTTGAATCCATGTGGTATCCCAAATTTGGTCTCGGGATTTAGGCTCCTGGGTTAGGTGTTACAAAATATTATCAAAGTGGGGTTTTTTTGTCAAGTCTTGGGAATTCTAGTTAGCATGGAGAATAAAATGGTTGGGATTCAGAATGAACTTGTAAAAAAGGTGGAAAACCATTTTATATTGAAATCTATGTCCCCATTATTTTTGGGGAAATGATACATTGGTGATGACCTCATAAGATTGTTATTTGTGTCATATTAACCCACAACGTTTTGAAATGTCCAAGATTCCAAGAATAATGGAATGAATGGTATATAAAAAATCACATGAAATAATTTTGAATGTAATGGGATTTTTTAATGTGTCAACATTTATTTATGATGACTTTTATTGTCTCTCATTCAAAATTATTTTTGAAATGATTGATTAATATGGATTTTATTGGATTGAAATTTGAATTAACAATTATAATGAATGGTTAAGAATGATATTTGGTAAAGGAATAGAAGAATCATTATTGTACAATAGATTATGTATCCTCATGATTTTTATTGTTGAATAAATTTTGTTGTTATGTGGGGAATTTGTTTTATAAAAAATATCCCCTAGAATAGCTCAAGACGAGCATGGATAATGCTAGGGGTAATAGATAATTTTGTATTGTAGCCTTAGTTGGTAAGAGAAATATTGTGGGATATCCATAGGATTATAAAGGGAACTAAATAGGATGGGATTATAGAAATATATAAGGATTCATTGTTTGTGAAGAAGAAACCTCCATCATTAGGTAGGGAATAGGATCGAAAAAAACTGATCAATCATTCGAGAAACTCAACTACATCATCAAGTTTATAAGAACCTTGGAGCCCATAAGGTTAGTGTTAATATCATATCATCCATATTTTTTGGCCTGAAATAAGTGGGAAACCATTGAGTATGATGAATAGGATAAATAACATGACTACAAGTGATTTTAAAGGATCTTTAATGTTCAATGATGGTTAGATGGGATAAAGATTTCTAGATCTCGATAGTTTTTGGATTTTAATTAGGGAAATTTATTAGTGAAGGAGTGTTAGATTAATTTTGATGATTTATTGAAGTATGAGTTGGAGTTATTGAAAAATATAAAAATCAATGAACAATGGACTGATATGTGTCTAGAATCAGAGATTCAATTAAATTTTATTCTTCTAATGTCACATCTTTATATGAAGGTGGTTTGTATAGAATCAATAGTAAAAGTGACTATAATGGATACATAAATGATGAATTCATTTCATCCATGGTTAGGTAGAAATAGGAACACATTTAGTGGCAAGAAGAGGAAGAACACATATTTACAATGGAAATTAGCTTTGGGTTCTTCTTCGGTTTGTGAATGAAGAGGACCACTGAAGTGCTTTAAGTGTTGTGAGGCATCCACCCAATTTCCAGGTGCAATAATATTATTTTAATGTGTTATCAATGTTGAAAAATGGGTCATATAAAAGAAGTATTATGAGAATTTATTATTGTAAACCAATTATGGAACATCAAAATAGGTACAGGGATCAAATATTCAAGGTGGTACATTGACACATGATTAGTCAATGCATTCATGGTGGAGTGGGAAGGACTCTCTTGGAGGATAAGATTGCTCCTTATAAGATTCAGAGAAATCTATTTTCCATTAAATACACAATAGAGGAGGTTTAGGTTGATGTAGGGTCATCCATGGTGTATGGTACCATTTTGATAGCTTCTACTATTATTTCTAATTTTTTTACCTTGGGGAATCACATTGACTTATATCTACACCATTGGTTGTTTTTTTAGGGATATATCTAGATGTGACTCCCTATTTAAAGATGATTGATACCTCATTTGGTGAAAATATTGAATAAGGGTTCTAGTTTCTATCTTGTATGACAATTATAAATAATATTTAAATATCATTATATTTCTTGGTTCACAAGTTGAAGTCACGTGATTTGATCGTTGGGAAGGATTGGTTCATCAAATTTAAAGCTCAAATCAAATGTTATAGTTGAAGAGTTATTTTTGTAGCACTATATAGGACTATCCAATCCTTCTGGATATAGTAAAATACTATAGAAAGTAGGTTGGTTTTGATGGTGGGGGATTTGGTATCTTTGATTTTTTGTTGGTGGGTTCTGTTCATGGGTACACAAAAGGGAAGAAACAATCTCTACTTTTAATACTAGTGGATCGACATCTAGAAATATTTATAGGGTATTTTTATGGGGTAATGACAAATTGGGGTGTATTTTTCTATTAATTTTGTGTATTATAAAAATAAATATATCTTTTCCTTTTTATCACATGTTTCTACTAGTTTTTAAGAGATAAATATGAAAATGGACGAGCTTAAAGATAAGGTAATCAATTGACTGAGTGTTTCCACATGGGAAGTACTAATTTTATTTGCAAATATACATGATCTTATATTTATGTTGTATACTAACTATAAGAAGTTGAAGAAATTTATAAGGAAAAATAAATATCTAATATATTGAATTGATGATCTATTATGTGACCTTAAGGTAGATGATTAGTTCTCCAAAAAATGACCTTTATTTGTGCTATCATTAATTTAAGTTGAAAGAAGAGAACATCCCAAAAATAGATTCACATTATTGATATGTCCCTTATTAGTTGTTTTCATTTCGTTTAGTGTTACCAATGCACCTGTGGTTTTAATGTCCATGATAAATATAATTAACCAATAATAATTTGACACTATTGTAATGTTACTCATTGATGATATAAATATCTATTCATGGAACAACAAATGCCATGATATGCATCTATAAAATTAATTATAATTTTTTTTTGAGTATATCCTTTTTGAAAAAATCACTAAATATAATATCTATATTTAAGAGGTGATTTTCCTTGGAAATGATATTTTTGATAAAGGGATATATTTGTAAATTGAAAAAAATAAGTTGGTGATGTCTTGGGAAATACTAAAGAATGAATTTGAGATTTTTATTTTTTTGTTCTTATTAGATATTATCTAATATTTATTCAATAAAACTAAAAGATACATTATCTAAGGATGTATTTGACTTGAAAAATGATATAATTTTGAATGTAGTGGAAAATATAAAAAATCATTTTAGGAATTGAAGAGGAGGATTACTTTAACACATATTCTGATTCTTTCTAAATTAGTAGTAGGATACAAGTGTATTGTGATGCATCCGGTCTGGCATTGGGGTGTGTCTTGATTAATGGGAGTAAAAGAGTGTTTTATGGGACATTGAAGTTAAGGCCTCATGATATAAAATACCCATCCAATGAAGGGTATTTGTTTATTATCATTCATTCTTTAAAGTGTTGGAGGAATTACATATTTAGTGATAAATGTTCTTTTACATTGATCTTAAGTGTATTATGTATATTTTCACACAGTGTTATCTCAATTTAAGAGAGACTAGGTGGGTGGAATATTGTCGTACCATGGATTTCAAATTCATGTGCTCACTAGGGAAAGTGTTTTTTGTTTGAACATATATTTTAATAATTTAATATTTTTGTTTTGATAAATTACAATTTTCTCACATTTATTTAAATTAAAACTATTTAAATGATTATATTTTTTCATAATGTTAATTGATTAAAATATTTTATTTCACATCACATTTATTTTATTATTAATTTTCAAAAAATTAAATTTTTTATTATTTCACATGTTTATTTGTTAATAGTTTAATTGAATTAAATCATAGGCATGAATATTTTTTATATATTATATTTCATACCAAAATAGTGATATATCTTGTAAAATTTATTTTCTTTAAAAATAAAATTTATAATATATTTTTATAGACATACACACAGACATATATATATATATATATAACAGCTTATATAATTATATATATACACTATTTTTTATCTACATATTTCACACGAATTCTTCAGCGCACCTTCACCTTCACCCATCCAAACACCACTTTAGTACGCCTTGCCTCCTCACTAGTATTGGTGAGCACTAGCTCACCATCTTCATGGAGGTAGCATAAAGACGAAATGTTCTATCTCATCATCATATTATTCTATATGACACCATACCTTCTCCCAGCGCTAAATCTCGAGTAGCAGCTTCTCATCTCTAACCAACACTGAATTACTCAAAACACCATGAGCAGAAACACCTTCATGTCGACCATATGCAACATACAACATCGACATCTCCCTTTATCGTATAAGAATCCAAAATTTCAACTCTATTTTGACACCAATGTTTACACTAGATCATCTAATTTGGAAATGGAATCACCCATCCATGGTCTCTTCATCTCTTCCATGTAGAACACTATCAAGTGACTGACTTTTGGCTGTACAAAAATGCATGATAGAGTATCGAATGAATGCCTTCATCGCTCCTATACATATTTCCTCTCTATATGCGAAAATATTTTAGTTCATATCCTTCATGCACAGCTCTATTCTATCTTCAAAAACATATTTTATATCCCCTCATCCATTTTGAGATCCTATGCATGCAACATCATTTCCTAGTGGTAGAACTAAATAACCCTTCCATGGTAACTTGGTATCAGTAGCATTGCAGGAGTGATGGTAGATATTTTACATATTCCTTCTATAAGGATAGTAGTCAACCTTCCATTTATGAAGAGGTAGTGCATGTACCAGGTTATATTATGGAATTAGTTTGACAACAATAGAATCTATCCTATTTCAGGGTAAAACCATATTCAATTTGCAATGGTAACGGTGACACAATTCATCCACGGTGGTTGAGGAATATTTTTTCAATAGTAGTTTCCCTCTTTTTTTTTTCAAATAGTAGAAACATATCTACAAAAATAATGCATAATTGTATTAGTAGAATGATTTTTAATTGTACCAACTTTCAATGATAGAACTCTACTTGAAATTTAATAGCAGCTAACTGTGCAATGGTAGTGGTAGAAACCTCTTGATATCTCCAAGTAAAATTTCAACGGATAGGTAAATATATATATCTACTATCAGTTGGTAAGTATAATACCATCTATTATAAAATATGAAATTGATTATATTTTTCTAAAAAAATAATTATAATTATTATAACTACAAGTGAATAAAATATTTTAATTAGTATCTTATTTTTCTAAAAATATGATTTCATGTTCAAATAAATATTCTGAACAAAAATATTGAATTCAAACACACATGTAGTATAAAATTTTTGGTGATCTATTTTGTGAAAAATAGATATTTTAATAATCTATAATTCTACTGATATTATTTTAATGGGGCTTATGTACTTTCTTTGATGAATAAATGCTTGGGATTATCAATGTGGTTGATGTAACTCAACAAAAAGTTTGGTCTTATATATGGATGGAATGTGACTCTAACACAGTGGTGAATGCAATTAGAAATGTCATTATCCATTTTTCATAGACACTCACTACCAAACGGATTAGTTTCTTTGAATCTCTTTAATCCATCAATTATAGTAATACACATGTCTTTCATGAAGAACATTTTGTGGATGATGGATTGTCTAACAAAGGGGTGACGATAAGTGTTTTGGCATGGCTCAATGATATTCCATATGATCTTTTTCTTTTTTGAATAATGAATTTTTTTAAAACCACACATAAGACTTTTGTAATGTTATTTTAATTTAATAAATGGGAATTTTTATTTTGGCCAGGTCTTTATTCTACAAAAAAATAATATTATATTTACAGTTTTGTTAATGTATCAAATACATATTTGCATTAACAGTCATACTGGAAGTATTTTGAACCACATTTACACAAAAATAAAATATCGTGAACATTCTATGGTATTGATCGTTCAATTTTAGAATATGGGTAATAGTTTTATTATATGTATTATTATTATCAAATGCATGGAATGAAGATATAGGTTATCTAAATGCTCTTACATGATATTTAAATTAATACTATATGATTAATCTATTAGAATGGGATCAAGATATAATGAGATAAGATCAACATCAAACTGTTTATTCAGCATTCTGTTGATACACAATTTTTTGGCACGTAAGATAAAGAACATTCAAGACTATTATTCAATTAGAACAATCAAAAAAACATTTTAAATATTCCATAAATTACTACTAAAGAGATCAGAGATCATCCTATAGCATCTTATATATCTTTTGATCATTTATGGGTTTTCATTTTTACTCTTTTTCATCATCTTATTTTTGTTTCTTCTTTTGGTAATTATTATAGTTTTTTATGATTGTACCAATCAAAAGAAGTCCAGTCATGGTTATTCTACCACCTAAAATTAAGTTCATGGGATGTTACTACTAAATAAATGTTAGGGTAAGTCTAGGTTGTGACTCCTATAAAAATTCAGGGTTGTTCCATTGGGCATGGTAAATGGTAGGGTATATAAATAGGTTATCACGCCTCTAAAAGTGAGTTTCCTTAGTGGGGTTTTGTCTACAACCTGAGCAGAGATTGTTGAAGAGTGGAATAAGATATTGGTTATCCAAACCCCTATAAAAATATTGTGTTTTATCATTTATTTTTGTTGTAATATATATCGTGAACATTTCAATCAAAGTTGACTTATTCTATAATATATCTCATATTGTTATTTTTTTAAAAATTAAAAATACTATTCACAAATGTTAATCTATTTTTGAATCCATATTGATCCAAAAATTGGTATCTGAGCATTGGTTCATTAAATGATAGTTAGCATCTCTGACTATTTCAATTTGATACTAAACAAATAGTATAAGAGCTTGTTTATTTTAGAGTAACATTGTTATCCTAAACATCCTAGACCCAGTAGACTAATAAATCATTAGTCATTAAATAACATGGAAGGTATTAATTATAATAATAGATGGATTTTTCAAAATACCCCATCATTTAATGAATGCAACAATGGGTACAAAAAGAATGGAAAGAAATATTACCTGAAACAGAAAAGTATTAATCATTAGGTTTTCATGGAGAATCCATATGATTTACTTAAAGGGTATTTAGAGATACTAGTAGGTAATAATGTGGCGCACCTTTTTTTGAAGTACTAAGTAAAAAATCTTATCATGTTAGATGAAGAAGTGTATAAAGTCATATATTTATATTTAAGTCATACCATGACCTTTGGAGTATCCTATAAGTTACTCATTATGGGATAGAAAAAAAAAGTGTTGGGAATGATCTGAGTATAATACTAGGATTTCAATATGGGAGAAGATGAGTCAGTCAACCACATGTTCCCCTAGTTTACACGTACTACAAATGGTATGGGTGTACATGATGAAGTACTGTACAACACAACCAAAATTTAAAGAGTACGTAGAGCTTTACTGAAAATAGGGAATGAAAAGAAGGTAGTCAGTTATGATAATTTTAATGAGTAAAATATATATTACCTAATTTCCTCTAATCTATGATATAGAATTTAATTAAAAAACATTAATGATGATGAAACTCCAAATATAGAAGGTATATATTTTAGGAATAATATTAAATAATCATCTAATTTTTTTTAATTCTGAGTTCTAGGAATGTGAAAAATAGATGGATCATTTTAATAAGATTTTTTTTCAGATCTATGAAAATAAATGTGGTATGATATAGTTCAAAAATGAGTTATATGGCAGTATATGAAAAGAAACTTATAGTAATAATAATTATATTTTAGAGTTAAAATGTTAATATTACAGGATAAAATGTCACAATATGAAAGATTAACCAAAAATCAAATATCCTAAATAATTAAAAATTGAAAGGGAGAAAAGAGAAAAAAATCTTTTTTAGAAGGATGGGATGACTCATATAGCTTTGATACATGTGGTGAATCATGGAGTGAAAAAGAGAAAAATTAATTTCACGCAGATGGGTGTATAATGTGAGATACAAGACTATTTCTCTACTAAATTAATTACTCATGTTTGTATTAATAAAAATTTTATATATGGAGATGAAAAATAAAATAATTTTAATTATTTTTATAACTCATGTTTTTTGATTTTTAAATTCAAACAACTACTAAAATGGAATTAATGATTACAAAATTAAAGTGTAATTATTTTTTAAAAATATATGATGATAAAATATAAAAATTATAATTTGATTAAAAAATATGAGAAACAAAAATTGGATTATAATTTAAATATTATTGTTTTCTAGAATGATGAATCTAAAAGGAATTATGATTTCATGATTTTAAAACATAGAGAAGGAAATGATACACCTAAATAATTTCTAGTAGTAAATAATAAATACTATGAAAGAAGGTTTAATTCTATTTTGGATGATATGAATAACATTGATAATGAATATAAGAATCTCAAGTAGAAAAATAAAAATCTATGAACTACTACTTTTGGATCTAATGTGAAAATTTATACTAATTTAGAAACTATTAAAAATGATATTTTTAGTTTGGAAAAGCATGTTTCCAATATGAAAGAGACTTTAACTACTTTTGTTTATGGTAATAAATATTGGTAAAATTATGTCTCTAAAGAAACCAAATTTCCACAAGAATGGTTATGGATATTTCATTTTGACCCCAATAATGAATAATACTAGTTTTCCTAAAATCACAAAAAGTGTATTTATACTATAACTTGTTTTTAAATTTATAATGAAATGGATTTTTTCCAATGAATGATAATTGATATTTCATCAATATTATGGTCATCCTAAAACTATTTTTTCTATGAATTTATTTTTAAAAATACCATGAAAAAATGTTAGCAAACATTTTGGGTGGATAAAAGATCTAATGTGAATTCGGCTGAAACAAATATGACATGGTTACCAAAAGGATGTTACTCAAATACTTTTAGACCTAAGACAGTCACCATACCAATGAACATATCTTCTAATGTTCAACATGATTACTATTTTTTGTTTCATAAAATGGTATGTTGGCATGAATAATATCTAATATCATTTATCATGATTCTATTTTGGATTTAATGGATGATCTATAACCTATACATATTTATTGTTTATCAAGAAAATGAGTTGATGTTTACATAATTTAAAATATTTTTTTATATATGATGATATGGTGTTTATATATTACATAAAACATGTTTAAAAATATATTAATTTATAGAATCATGAATTCAAGAAGAGTTGCCCATTTTTTTAAAATCAATTAATATTCCTGAAATTTGATTTTTCTTTCAAATTAGTATTTAAATATTTAGTATATGAATATTTCATTTTGCCTAATCTGTTTGAAATATTTTTTAATATATAAGGTATGTTTTAGAAAATAAACATTATTTTTTTATTTTATTAATCCACTTTTATTTTTTACTTTAATGATTTATTTTTTGTTTGGTTTGATAATCGCCTGATGCTCTAACAATTTGTTTCTTGTAGTTCTTAAAGTAAAACATTTAACATATTTGGTCAAGGTATGTCTTCAAAAAAACATCAAAATATATTTTATGCATTACAAATTAGGTTATTATGCAAATTTTTAAATATGTTATGTCATATATGTATAATTCATAGTTTTGAATTATGGTTAACTTGTATGATTCTGTAAAAAGTAAACTTACTTTTCCATGGAATAAATCATTGATTTAAACATATTACAACTTGATTAAATCTCTCTTATTCTATAAAATGAATAAAATTATATAGATAATAGAATCTGATCTGTTGATATTTTTTTGTTTTAGATATTTTGGATTATTAAATCATGTGGAATTTATTTTTAAACACTTGATGGAATTTTCATTATTTTTTTAAGAATAATAGTTTTTTTATATCTTCTCATAAAAGTTTTTTTATACTGTGATATAAATATTACTAAATGTTTTGATAAATTAATATCTTATTTTTAGGTAATAATATATTTTGTAATATTTTTATTTTAAAAATTTTATGAAATTTATTGAATCAAATTTATCATTTTTTAATGAGTGTTTTAATTAGATAATGGAAAATTTGGTTATTAGAAGATTAATATTTATGTTTCTTATAATTAATTATTTTTTAAACTACATATAGTTATGGTTATTTTCATTCATGAAAGCTGTAATTAAATGTTATTTTTATAATAATTATATAACTTTTTAATACTATGTATTTGGTACTACTTTTTAAGAGGTGTAATATTTTAGAAATATAATTTTTTCCCTTTTAGTGAATTTAAAACTGAAGAGAATGTTTTTTTCCATGGGAGTTCTTGTGCGTACCTTTAGATTCACCCAGCCTGACACCTCTTCAGCACACTTGACCTCTTCACTAGTGCTGGAGAGCTTCAACTCACCATATTCACAGTGACCACACAAGAAAGTATTTCATCACCTTAGTACAATTTTATTATATTTGACATTATTTGATCACCTATAATGACATATATAATAGTATATTCTCATATCTTACCAGCATCAATGTACACCTGACACCACATGCAACAACGCCTTCACTTCTACCATCCCCAACATATAGTACCGATGGATTCCTCTCTAGTTCGAGCATCCATATCGGTGACTCTGGTCAACTCCTCTGTTATCAATAGATCATCTCCATTATCCACGAATTGACCCCCTCCATGTTTATTTCAATCACAAGTCACCTTTTTCAATATGAGGTAAGGGATAGAATGATTTCAAACCCTTCCTTCCTCAAGATGGAGGAGATATAATGACCCCTGAGTCCCGCATCAAATATGCCCTAGGGTGGAGACCAGCACCAAAAGTATAGATATATCACAAAAATGGAATGTATTGCCCTTTTAAATTATCATATATTGGGAGATAAAATGCATCAAACTCAAATAACTACATGTAAGATATATATATAAAGAAACCAATATCTATCCCAAATGAATGTTGAAAGTAATACTACTACAAAAAAACTCCAATATACCAAAATAAAACTAAAAAGTAACACAGTAATCTTCCCCAAAATCTAAGCTAGTAAGGTCAAAAATGGTCACAGTAGTCTGCCTAAAAACTAGAAAATAGTTTTAAATATGTAGGGTGACCATACAGGTATACTCAGTTGGGAAAAACCAAGGTCACTCATGCACGACTTTGAGATGTATACTAATGTCCATGTGAGAAAACAACATAAACTCAAATGCACCTAACAAGGTTTACTATCCACCCCAACCTCAGCAAGGAATTCTCAACAAATAACACAAGTCATGTAATGTAATGTATTATGCACGTCGATATTTGGCTACCACGGGCCACTTCCCACTGGTAAACTGCTCATCCCTAACGATGAACGTCCTGATGCTACCACGCTCTTCCAAAAGACCTACTATCACAACCTACCTTGATATACATGTTATACACACCATATAACAATCTACATCTAGACACCGGGGCTATAAACACCACACGTCTTTCTTGAAAACACATGCACCTCTTCCCAAAGACACCGGGGAAACAAAATGTAACGACTCGTACTTTTATTAATGGAAATTTCACTTGATATAATATAATGACTTTCTATGTGAAATGGTTATATAAGGTATTCACTTATTTGGGTTTATGAATAGGTATTTTAAAATACCATTATGAATTGTGAGAATTTCTAAAATAGCTATTGAACATTTATCACATGAATAGTATAAATTTAAGGCTTTAACCAATCCAATTTACTTAGGCAAAGGAAGAAATATCCTCATCTAGTAGAATTTCCCTGTATGAAGCCCATTTCTTGGATCATGGAATGGAGGTGGAATCATTGGGATTCGCTCTTGTCCATTCCCAAGCCAAGCTTCAACATGTTAATCTCTAATAGAACCACCATTGGGAGAAGTAAAAGTTGATATAGTTTACCACCCTGGTGATGTTATACAAGACACCCCAATAGTCTGTCACCATCACATAACTTAACCTTTGGTTTTATGTGGGTGTTATAAGGGGTTATGTAACAAGTCCCTAGTACTATGACTATGTACATTATTTTTGAATAGAATATATACATTCATTCTGTTAATGTAACTTCCAAAATAGTTTTTAAAGAACAAATATTATTTTTTTAGTTAATATTCAACTAAGAAATCTACTTTGGTGAATTAATGTATTTTTGAATTAAATAATATTTTAATAAAAAATTATCATTAAATTAATTTATATTAATCTTAAATGATTGTATAATTTTTATGAATATAATTGTAATTTTTATTATTGGTTCAAAGGTGTTTTTTTCAAAACCCTTGAATTTTTGATATATTTCTATTTTTATTTTAAAAGTAAATATTCAAATATTTAGAAAATTATTTAGATAAAATGAATATTATTTTTGGAATAAGGATGTCAAAATTATTCTACAGTGAATTTTTTATAATTTTATAAGGGAATCAAATTTTTGGGAACAAATTAAATACCATTTAAATATATAATCTATTTTATGACATCACAATGACCCAATAGTGATGTAATAAAATACTATAAACATTTTTTTCAGTAAATATATGTTTTAAAATTAAAATTATGTTAATTTAGGTTTGTTTTATTTATTTAACAAGGATTTAGTAGAGCCTCCAAGACTTGTGAAACATTTTAGCTTTTAAATTTATTTCCCTGATAGTGTGATTCACCATCACATAAGAAACTCTATTATTTTTAAAATTTCATCCATTGACCACATAAAATATTGATTTCCAATCACTTTTTCCCAAACCATGGTAATAACGCATGGGTTGGGTTGTGGTTTTGATTAGATTAATGTGTTGTGTCCCAAAGTAAAATAATAAATAATTCCCTCTACTTTCCTATATAAATCAACCCAAGATCCCACTTCCTCTTCACAAAAAGACTTTAAATTTAGTCCAACCTCTTCCCTCCTCTCTCTATAATCCTTCCATAGCGCCCCAATCTCCCAATAATCCTCTCTTAAGCCTCTCCTTTGCCGTTGGGATCAAAATTTCATGTAAGGGATTATTTCCTCGATTATTTTAGCCAAGATTATTAATATTGTTATGTCCTTTTATTCTCAATTATAAATGTTAGGGTATGATTTCACACCTCCCCCATATTTACCTATTTATGTTTTAATGATGAGATACCCATTTCTATCTCAATAGTGCCTCCCATGTACACCTGTGACCATGGAAAAATTCCATAAGGAATTTTAATCTCCACATTTATATTCAAGCCATTATTTTGAATTATCTATATCAAATTCCATTACTCGAGTTGGTAAATGTATCTATTTTACCCCTTTACTATCCATATAATGTAAATATGATGATAAACCCCATTATCTCTCATCATTTTTTTTATTAATTCTTATTTCATGTTGTAATGCTGCCAAAATTGCAACATGATTTTCCAAGCGAAAGTCATTGTGTAGTGAATACAATGCACATTTATCTATCAAGGGTATTCAACATTATGAACATTTACTTATTGTTTAAAGATTTTAATGTGGGTATTCCACATTCCTTTATCATGTAATAAATTATGATGTTGAATGATTCTATGGTGTCTGATCCATGTAGAACACTTATGTATGAAATGAAATGATTAAGAAGAATGTGCCCGGATAGCACTACAATGCATTGGGTAAATATTAGTATCACAATACGTCAAGTTAAATTGGGATTTACTCATGCTAATTAAAGTGAAATGAGGATTCATTCATGGTAATTCAAGTGAAATTAGGGGTTACTTATGCTATGTGTGCAATGATCCTTGGCTCATGCAAATTCCATGTTATGTGTTATTTCCACATTTTCATGTTGTTGTATTCATGCTATATAAATCCTTTATTTTCATTTTTCTCTTTCACTCCATTGATATTCCTATTACCGAACATGTTTTTTAATCTCTATATTATTTTGTGTTTACTACCTTACTGGGCTTAATAGCTCACCATTTTCTTATGCATGTCTATAGGTTATCCCATGCAATGCTAGTATGAGGGAATGTAGTGATCATGTAAAGGGAGATTTAAATAAAGATGTTGTGTTTCATGTTATAAGTCATTATGTAATTTTCTTAATCCTCAAATATATTATACCATTATATTATTCATGATTTATCAAGTGAATATTTTATGTAATAAATCCTGTTTAAGTGTCTAATAAAAAGCAGGGTTGTTATAGTTGGTATTATATGATAGGTTTATTTATTTTTGTGATTAGGAATAGAAACCCATAGTGAATAATTAAGGAAAAGAATAAGTCTAATAAAAAATTCCATAAATTGTGGTCTGTATTGATTATGTGTTTTATCAAGAAAATAGATCCGTGTCTGGATAGAAGCAGGTAGAGATGACTCTGGCACAGATGTACGTATGAGTGAAAACTCAAACAAGGAGTTTCAGGCTTGACCCAGGGTATCCTGGTTCATGACAATAGTACGTGATGCGCTCTTGTTTATTCCACTCCCGGGATATATGCATTGGTAAATTCAAAAGTTTAGTATGAACCATTATTAAGCGAATTAATAAAATGCCCCTATGAATATATGATAGAATGTTGATCATGGATAACATAGATTGAAGACTATAGATTCATATGTTATGGAAATAAAAAATATTTATAAGTCATCCATTGTGTCCTTTGATTAACCATTATCTGTTACCCCTAAATTTTCTTTTATTCCAACCAATGGCCGGTAATTGGAGGACTCGGTCTAACAATCGATGTGAAGACCAATGTGATGACTATTCTAATGAGATGCCCAATCTGATGGGAGTGTGGATCATTAATTTTGTCATTATACTCTCTTAGTTAACTAATGATTTGAATATATACATGGGTTATGTTGAACGTTCAACCCCCCCCCCATAAAAAGAGCATTCCGCTATCAATAGCTTTATGAGACAAAGGACTCCTACTTTTAAGGGATCATCTGATCCCTCAATCACTGAAAAATGGTTCAACTCCATTGAAAATATCTCCTCGACCCTTCAATCTTCCAAACATGATAAGAATATTCTGGCTTTTTATCATATAGAGGGTAAAGCCGATCAATGGTGGACATTGATAAAAAAAATATAACACCTATGGAGGATATTGAGGTGTTCCAATGGATGGATTTCCAAAAAATGTTTTTTGATAAATAGTTTCCGTACACCCTCCAACTTAATATAGAAAGGGACTTCCTTTCCCTCAAGAAAAAAGATGAAGAGTCCATTGGAGCATACGAGGAAAAAATCAGAAGGCATTCATGATATGCCTCAAGCTTTGTCATTACCCCTGAATATAAGGTTGATCGATTCATTGGTGGGATAAAACCTAGCCTAAGGAAAGCCCTGGTGATATGTGACATCGATAGTTATGGGGAAATCGTCTGATGTGACCACATGGTCAAAAAGGAGATTGAAAAATCTTAGGGGTATCAAGGGAATAGGAAGCAAAAGGCGGAATTCAGTTCTAGCAGTCCGATGGATAAATCCAATGGTGCTATGAAATCAATCACCTCACTTGCCAATGGTGTGGATAGAAGCACTGCAGAAATTTATTAAAGGGGATAAGGAAATGATTTTGGTGTAGAAGAGAAGGTAACCTAGCTATTAACTGCCGACAAGAAAAACCCACTCTATAATAGAGGAGAGGAACACTTCATTCAAGCCTTAATGTATTTTTCATTTCTTCAACTACAATTAACCACGACACAATCCAAATCAGTTCCCTAAGACAACGGTTTTCAGAGACAACCAACAAACTCCAAGGGAGCAAGGTCGATCTTTTTTTATCACCACCACTGAAGTGAACCTCCACAATGAAGTATTGATAGGTACACTCATTCAAGAATATAAAACGTACTTTCTATTTCTGGTTATACACATTCTTTTGTATCTTTAATGTTTATTAGAACAATTCCAACACCACCACAAATCTTGGTAATAAAGATGTCAGTGAGTACGACAAATGGGGAAATCATTGCATCCCATGAATATTACTCCTACCCCATCATAATCAGTGGGTTGAACTTCCCGATGAACCTCATCATACTCCCTGTGTAAGAATTTGAAACAATTATTGGAATGGATTGCCTTTCCTTATATAAAGCCAATATAAACTGCTGTTAGAGGGAAATCACACTCCATATAGAGAATCAACCCTTTATTCTGTACAAGTGTGAGGAGGAAGATTAATCTTCATTAACACAGTCCTCTCAATCGTAGATATTACTTCCTTATGAGCACGCTTATCTTCCTTAAATGATTGATTCTAAGGAATCAACCATCCTTGAAGACATGCCTATTTTGAGGGAATTCACTTAAGTGTTTCCTGAGGAATTGTCGGGTCTTCCTCCTAGAAGAGATGTTTAATTATCAACTGACCTTATTCCTAGGGAGTTTCCATTATCCAAGACCTCATATATAATGGATGTTGCGGAGTGTGATGATCTGAAAAAAAAACTCTAGGGGAATCTGGATAAAGTGTTTATATGCCCTAGTGCTTTACCATGGGGTGCACTAGTCCTCTTCATCGAGGAGAAGGATGCACACTGTGCCATTTCATCTATTTCAATGAGCTTAAAAAATCAAGATAAAAAACAATTATCATCTGACATGAATTGATGACTTGTTTAATTAGCTTCAAGGAGCACAATACATATCCAAGGTGGATTTGCGGTCAGGATATAATCATGTAATGGTGAAGAAGGAAGATATCCCCAAAACTGCTTTTCGTACAAGATACAAGCACTATGAATTCCTAGTAATGCCTTTAGGACCCGTTAATGCTCCAACAATCTTTATGGACTTGATGTATTGGCTATTTTGATATTACCTTGACAAATTTCTGGTAGTCATTATAGATGAAATTATAATATACTCAAAAACCAAGGAGGAGCATGCAAAGAATCTGAGAACTGTACTAGAGACCTTGAGAAAGGAGAGGCTCTATACAAAGTATAGAAAGTGTGAGTTCTGGTTTAAGGAGGTCTCATTCTTGGGTCACATCATCACAAGCAATGTGACATCTATGGATCACTCAAAGACAAATTTAATAGAAGTATGGGAGATTTAAAAATTGGTAATGGATAGATGTGGCTTCTTGGGGTTAGCGGGATATTATCGCCAATTTGTGATAAATATCTCACGATTGTCCATCCCTCTTAACAAGCTAACTAAGAAGGGAGTAAAGTATTCTTGGAGTTATGAATGTGAAGAGAGCTTCAATAAGTTGAAAAGGAGGATTATCACTACGACAGTTCTCACACTACCCACAAGTGGAGAAATATTTATGGTATTTAGTGACATTTCTAAGAATGGCATGGGTTGTGTGTTGATGAAGAATGATAATGTGATAGTCTACACCTCAAGGAAGCTGAAAATCCCCCAAGAAAAACTATCCCAATCATGATCTAGAGTTGGCTGTTGTGATATTTGCATGAAAATCTAGCAGCATCATCTCTATGGGGAAAAGTGTGAGATATATACTGATCAAAGAGCCAAAAATATATATTCACACAAAAATATTTTAATATTAGCCAACAAATATAGATAGAACTCATCAAGGATTTTGACTACTCAATCCACTACCATCCTGGTAAGGAAAACAAGGTGGAAGATACTCTATGTAGAAAGTATACTACATATTTATCAATGATGATAATTGAAAAGGATCCAATCTTCTTATATTTGTAGAGGATGGACACTGGAATCATTAATGGAGGAACATCATCAATCATTTCTCAAATGATTTATCAACCATCCCTCATGTAGAAAATAAAGGATTCTCAAAGAAACGATGTGGAAATTCTAAAAAGGGTGGATGATATTAGAGATGGTAAATACATAGAGTTCATGGTTAAAAAGTATGGAATTGTGAGATTTGGTTCACGATTATGTGTACCATCTGATCGAGAGATAAAATAGGATCCTCTATATAACGCACATAGCTCAACCATATCTATTCAATTGGGGAGCACAAAGATGTATCGACATCTCTAAGGAAACTTTTTGTGGGGCAATATGAAATGGGATATTGCTGAATGTACATCAATGTTCTAGGTTTGTCAGCAAGTGAAGACTGAGAGGCAAAAGACTAAGTGGATGATGCAACCACTACCCAAACCAAAATGGATGTGGTGTAAAATTACCATGGACTTTGTTGCTGTAATTCCATGGACATCCAATGGAAATAATGTTATATGTGTCGTTGTGGATCATATTACAAAGATAACTCACATTAACATGATTTGATAGGACTTCTCATTAGATCTACTTGCATGGATTTACATCAATGAATTGGAAAGGCTTCATGGAGTACCACTATCTATTATATCTGATCGTGATCTGAGATTGAACTCGAAGTTCTAGAAAAGTCTCCATTATGCTCTATGCACTGAACTGAACTTCAGTACGACCTATCATCCTCAAACTGATGGTCAATCAGAGTAAAAAATTCTTACAGTAGAAGAAATGTTAAGATCATGTTAAATAGACATAAAATAAAGATGGGGCCAACATCTTCCACTTGTTGAATTCTCCTAAAATAAAATTTTCCACTCGAGCATTCAAATGGCACCATACAAAGCTCTTATGGGAAAAGGTTCAGAGCACCATCGTCTTGGAATGAAGTCGGTGATGCTAAGTTTCTAGGATCTGAAATGGTCAATGAAATATTGGAGAAGGTTAAAACCATTCAAAAAAATATCATGGTAGCCCAAGGTCAATAGAAGAGTTATACAGATATCCTTCGATGAGACCCTGAGTTCAATATTGGAGAAATGGTATTTCAATGCATATCTCCCTGGAAGAAGGCCATGGGGTTTGGAAAGAATGGGAAGTTAAGTCCATGGTACATCGACCTCTTCAAGATTCTTGATCGTGTCGGGGATGTGGCCTATCGACAAGCATTTCCGTATACCATGTCCAAAGTACATGATTTATAGTCATGTATTCATCTAAAGGAAGTACATACCATACCATTCACATGTACTCTCTTTAGATGTAATACAATTAGAGGATGATCTTTTTTATGAGGAGAAACCAATGAAGTTCATAGATTTTAAGAAGAAAGTTCTACGAAATAAGACAATGCCCCTCATGAAAGTGTTGTGTAGAAAACAAAATTTTGAATAAGAAATGTGGGAATGAGAGGTAGTGATGAAGTAGAGTTACCTTCATTTTTTTAGTGTGGAAAAATGAAATTTCGATGCAAAATTTCTTAAGGGGGGATGATTGAAACGGCTCAAACTTTTATGAATGGAAATTTATCTTGATCTAATTAAATGTCTTATTATGTGAAATGGTTATATAACGTATTCAAAAATTTCGTTTTATGATTTTGGATTTTAAAATACTGTTATGAATTGTGACCGTTTCTAATATAGCCTTCGAACAGTGATCACATGATTAGTATAAATTTGGGGCTTTAACATATCCTATTTACTAAGACCAAGGATGATATGGCCTCATCCAGTAGACTTTCTCCATATGAAGCCCATTTTTTAGAGCTCGGAAAGGAGGTGGAGTCGTTGGGATTTTCTCTTCACCATACCCAAGCCAAACTTCAACATGTAAAGCTTGAACAGAACCACCTACAAGAGAACTGGAAGATGATAGATATTACCACCCGAGCGATGTTATAAGAGTCACCCCAAGGGTCTGTCACCATCACACACCTTACCCTTCGGTATTATGTGGGGTGTTATAAGGGGTTATGTAATGAGACCCTAGTAGTATGATTATGTACATTATTTTTTGTATATAGAATATACATCAATTTTATTATTGTTACATTGTAAATAGTTTTTAACAAACAAATATTGTTTTTATTTATTATTATTCTAAGAAATATATTTTGATGAATTAATGGATTTTTAAATTAAATAATATTTTAATAAAATATTATTATTAAATTAATTTTTATTAAATATAAATGATTTTATAATTTTTATGAATACAATTGTAATTTTAATTATTTTTGAGGGATGTTTTTTGTCAAAACCCATGAATTTTTTATAAATATCGATTTTTATTTTAAAAGTAAAAATTCAGATATTAATAAAATAATTTAGATAAAATTAAGATTATTTTTGGAATTAGGATTTCTAAATTATCCACTGTTGAATTTTGCAAAATTTTCTGAGACAGTTGAATTTTTGGGTAACAACTAAATACCATTTAAATATATAATGTTTTAATGACATCATAATGACCAATTAGTGATGTAATAAAATTCTATAAAAATAATGATCTTGAAATATATATTTTACCATTAAAATAATGTTATTTTAGGTTTTTTTATTTATTTTAAAAAGCCTTAGTGGACCCTCCATGAATTATAAAACATTTTAGCTTTCAAATTCATTTCATTGAGAGTGTGACTCACCTCCACATAGAAAACCCCATTATTTTATGAATTTCAGACAATGGACTTATAAAATATTATTTTACAATCCCCTTTGGAAAATCCATTGGCTGATTTGTGGTTTGGATTAGTTTAATGTGTTTTGTCCCAGATCTAAATAATAAATAATTCCCTCTCCATTCTTATATAAACCCACCAAATCTCCAACTTCCTCTTCACTCAAAGCCTTTCGAGTTCATCTAACATGTCCCATCCACTCTCTAGAATCCTCCCAACGCGCCCCAAGATCCCATGAATCCCCTCTCAAGCCTCTCCCATGACTTTGGGATCACACATCCAAGTAAGGGATTTTTTTCCTCTCTCGTTTTAGCCAAGTTTCTTAATATTGTTATTTCCTTTTATTTTCAATGATAAATGTTGGGGTATGATTTATCATTTACTCCATATAACCCTATTTATGTATTAATTATGAGAGATCCCTTTCTCTCTAATTAATGATTCCCATGTACAACCGTTACCATGCGGAAATTCAGTAAGGAATTTCTCTCTCCTCATTTACATTTAAGTCATTCTTTTGTATTATGAATCTAAAATTGCATTTCTCATGTTTGGAAATGTATCTTTATGAACCCCATACTGAAAATTTCATGTAAATATTATGAGACACTCCATTCTCTATCATCAACCATTTTTATGAAATCTTATGTTCTGCCGTTATGCTACCGAAATTGCACAAGGAATTTCCAAGCAAATGTCATTGTAAAGTGAATAACTTGCCTATATCTCTATCAAGGGTATTCATATTTATGAACATTTACATATTGTTTAAAGAGTTTTATATTTTTATTACATATTCCTTTATTGATTTAATAAATGATGATGTTGAATGATTCCATTTTGTATGATCCATGTGGAACACTTATGCATGAAAGGCAACGATTTAGAAGGGTGCACCCTCATAGAGATTCAATGCATTGGGTAAATATTTGTATCATGATACGTCAAGTGTAATGAGGATTTATTAATGCTAATTTAAGTGAAATGGGGATTTATTCATGCTAATTCAAGTGAAATTATGGTTTAATCATGATCCATGTTCAATGAGCATTGGCTCATGCTAATTCCACGTAAAGTGTTGTTGCCACATTTCCATTTTATAATAATCATGCTATATCATGCCTTTATATTCATGTTTATATAATGCTCCATTGATATCCCTATTTCCAAAATTGTGTGTTAATCTCAAGGTTAAGACTTTTTTACTCCCTCTCTAGACTTTATAGCTCACCCTTTGCTTATGAATGTCCTCGGGTCATCCCATGCATTGCTAGTACGAGGGAATGTAGTGGTCATATAAAAGATGTTTTCAATTAAGATATTGTGTTTCATGTTTTATGTTGTTATGTAATGTTCTTAATACCCAAATACAGTAGACCTCTCTATCTTCTATGTTGTATCAAGTGAATAATTTCTGTAATAAATCTTGTTTAAGTGTATAATAGAAAGTGGGGTTGTTATACAAACCACCTCCCACACAGCCAATACCATATTTCTGGTATTAAACCTAAAGAAATTACATCCTTCCTGATGAGTCTTGGGCGGTCATTTCCTATAAGAGGGAGCATGGTAATGTTAGTATCCAACTATCCATCCTCCCACTGGGATGCTAGGAAAGACACCCTACCTCATTAAAATGGGTGTGTTTGGAATAGAGTGTTCAAAACGGGTGGGGTGTGTATAGAAAACATTAGGAACTACAAGTATATATATATATAGGTAACAAAAACTCATCTCATCCTATGGGATTCAACACTTACAACCGGATCACTAAAAACCACATTTTCTGCTACCCCTACATGCACATACAACCACAAATGATGGTCACTTGAAGGCCGCTTTACTACAAGCCCCAACTAAAAACATACCCCCAGCTAATTCATTTAACCAATAATCATTATGCATTATCAAATAATTTATATATTTATTTCCATACATACCAGGAAACTACCAAAAACTGCAAACATTATAACGTGGAGTAACCATACCAACCAATACCAAGTCAAACAAAGAATGAAAATGTCAACAAATGTATTAAAAGTTATCCCTCCCAATTCATCCTCTCACAACCAAACCCAATAGTCTCACTGTATAATAACACCACACCCATCACATCCATAAAAATGAAATACTGGCACATCCCAATCTTTTAGCCTATTTTCACAACCACTTCCCAGACGAAATACCACTGTAAAACAACTCCACCCATTCCACAATCAATCAATCTCTCAGACAGAGATACCAAAACACTACACATAACATCCCATACACACAAAATCACAACCCCGACCACTGCTCAACACTAGCAACAAAGACACAATAATGAATGTAAACACACACAATACACATCCACACCAACAAGGAAAAGATTATTCATATTTAGAAGCAATTATTTTTTAATACCACTTGATAAAATAGGGGTAATCATAGAACAACTTCGAACCTAGGTTATCCATTTATTTAAACTAGTATATATAATTAAAAATATTCCAATTATTACAACAGGGACTCACAAATCACATAGGTGTGCCAACAGAGACCACCAACGACCATGATTTTCATAAAAACACAACCGATATGATTCACAACATGGATCAAGGATAATAAATAAAACAAAATGACCATCACCATCATATTCCAATAACCTATTTTATTTATTCTTCTTATCTTCAACAAATCGATTTCCATAGTATTCATAATGAGGTATGAGTACACCCACCCCATATAACGCACAACTATAAGAGAGACACTGGAAAATCCCTACCTAGAACAACATGGTACCAAAACTCCTCCTTGATCCAAAATAGTTGGTGCTCTAGTTTTAGGAAAACTCTAAGGGAAACTCCATGGAAAACTCCAAGGAAAACTAGATTGATGGGAATGGAAGAACACATGACTACCTGGGAATGGAACGCTCTAGGATCACAAATAGAAAATGCAAAAACTCTAGGAAGATAAGATGTAAACTAAGAGAATCCATACCATAAATCAAGAGAAGAGGAAAAGATTTCATGGGCTATTAAAGTTGAATCATGGCCAATACCACGTGGTTTGAACATTTCAGTGTCCCCAAAATGTTAGGTTATTAAAGATATAATTAATATCCATTGAAATACCTTTATAAACGCCAAAAAAATGATTTAAACATGATTTAAATCAAATAAAATGTTAGAGGGGTGAAATTCAAAAAACTGGAATATGAGTCACTGATGGGAGACTCACTGACAGCAAGCCACTGACAATGATCCACTGATGCTGGTCTACAATGGACTGAGCCACCGATGTGACCTACGAAAGCCTGACTCACTGACGCCCTGAATCATCGACACCCTGACTCATCGATGCCCGGATTCACCAACTCCTTGACCAATAGACTCCTCGACCTACCAACTCCTTGACCTACCGACGCCTTTGGCCCAACGGGGCTTCAACCTAAAAATAAAAAATAGGAAATTTGGACAACTCATGAAATGAGATACTATTTCCTCCCAGAACACTCCGAACACTAGATTTTGGCAATTTAATGGACCATGAAGGTTCGGGCCATTGTAGATTTGGAACATTGATGCATGACATCATGTAGTTCTAGTCCACCTTAATACATATCGATGCCCAGTTTCATGCTAGAGAATTCAACATCAATGAAATGCACCTTTACCACTATCATATATTATCTTGTTCTATATTTTATGATATAGATAGTTAATTTTATATATTTTGTTACATTTTTTATCCATATATAAATATATTTATATTTATATATACATTTATAAAATAGTTACAAAATATATTTATAAAATATATTTTGTGTAGGTATATTTATAAATACATATATGCACACACATATATAATATGTGTGTCTCTATTAGTACAATTATAAATTTTTATATTTATCTAAATATTTTATAAATACATATATTATATAAATATATTAAAATATATATATATATATGATTTTTAAATCGCACACACACAAATATATTTATATATATATAAACATTATGTATATATATATATATATATATATATATATATTAATTATATAGGTATATAATTATTCATATATTTTTATTTTAAATTTAATAAATATTATTTTAGATTTAGATATGGTTTATATATTTAGAAATATATTATATATATAAATATTTTTGCAAATTTATTTATAAAATTATTTTTTATGGGTGGATATTTACAAATATGTATATAATTTCATATAATTAATTTTAAATAATATTAAAATATGATAAATGAAAAAATATAAACATCATAATATTTATATGAGTTTAACCCTTAAGATTAAATATAGTATACATCAAATAATAAAATGAAGACCCCTTTAAATGAGGATGAATGTCCATAAAATGTTAAATAAATGGGGGTACCCCAAAAAAAAGCTATGTTTTAGAGGCGTATGAACCTTTTTTGACCTAAAGAAATATTACCATGGTTCCCCTGAATCATCATAGTGTAAATATTTTTTATATAATTTATTTTATATGTGGTAGAGCTCAAACGGACAAACAAATAAAAATTTTTGATTGAAATTCGAGTCAAATTTTCACAATATTTTAGATTCTTGATTAATTTTTTGATTTTTTTTTCTATCTTAAAATTATTTTTAAATGACCAATAATCTATAATAATTAGATAATTACTAATTAATATTGTATTTTTAATTATTTAATAATCCAATTTTCACTAAATATCTTATATATTAAGTGTAAATGCATCTTTAGCCTTATATAAATCATATTTTATAAAATATATTATATATATATAAATATAAATATAAATAATATATTATTATTTGATTTTTAAAACAATAAACCTTGTATTAGTGCTAAATAATTGTTTTAGTGTGAGTAAATGGCACAATTTTATCAGTGCTAAAAAAGAACCGAAAAATGGGTGCTTTTATCAGCGCTTAATGCTAATAAAGGGGGTGATTTTAGAAGTGATATCATTAATAGTGATAGAATTAAATTTTATCATTTTTTACAATGAATAATATACCCCCATTATCAGTACATTTTAGTGCTACTAAATGTTAGCGATGGATAATGTCAGTTCTATAGTAGAGAAAATATATATTTATATTAACAGTCATACAGTAAGTGTTTCAAGGGAATTTTATGTATGATCAAAAGTGAATCAAAAATCTCTGATATTGAGTATGTTATTTGAAAATATAGGTAATGGTGTTACTATTTGTATTATTGTTATCTAAATTACGACATGTAGTGATTAGTTAATTAGATTCTCCTATTAGATCAAGGAATTAATTCTATGGGAATAATCTATTGGAATGTGATCAAGGGATAACTTTATAAGATATAATTCATGTATTTCATTCAATATACTGATGATGCATAATTTTTCTTCACATATTATCAAGAACTATGGAGATTACTATTCAGTTGTTATGATCACAAATCTACTTCAATTGTTCCATCCAATACTGCTGATGTGATCAATGATCATCGAGAGACATCAATTTCATCTTATAGTCAATCTTTTAATTTTCCTTGTTGATTTTCATCATCTTATTATTTTATTTTTTATTTATATATTAATTATACATAGCTTACAATTTTCCAAATCAAAATTAGGTGATTCTTGTTTAATCTACCACCAAAAAGGAATATATTAGGTTGTGACTTCTGAAGAAAAATATGGTTAAGTCTTGGTTATAAATATTATAAAATGTTTGTCTTGTGCCTTAAGGTATTTTAAAATATATAGGTGATAAACTAGTTATCACACCTTTAAAAGTGAGTTCCATTAGTGGGTAATGATCCTCTCGTGGAGGAGGGAAGGTTTATTGGAGGACTAGGAGATTTGGAATCTGAAGACATAAAACAATATTTTGTTCTTTATTTTATCTTTATTTCATTGTATATCATCAACACTACAATCATTAAAGATTTATTCAATAACAAAACATTAATTGTTTAAAATTAATTAAAAACTATTTACCCCCATTAATCTATTTTTTTCATCAATCATGTTCCATCAAAAGAAATATATTGTCACATGACATGAGTAGTAATTATCTAACATAGTAAATAAAAAAAGTTGGTGAATAATGGAAGTTGATGGGGTTGATGGCATACTTTCACCTGGTGGTGATAGAAACAACACTCAGTACTGGGTTTTCTAGCCTCAATGTTACATCTATGTTGGTTGATTGATTGAAAGAGAGGTAGATTCATAATGAGGACTGTAAGAGGTGATGGAAGTGATAAATAGTTGGGAAAAAATCATGGGATGGCCAGTCTCAAAGGATTCATTCCTTTGTTTCAGATAATGGTTTGTGGTTTTTATTATCCTAGTAATGATTTGTTGGGATAATTTCACCATTCAGGATCGATATTACATACTAGAGTGACAAAGATGATTCATTATATCAGGGGTTAGATTTTGTGTAAAAAATTAAGATAGTAGTTCATGATTTATTTCCTATTTTCTGGTGTTTCCAAGGATAAAGATTGACCACCAACGACTATCAGGGTTATTACATCCTTTTCCAATCCATCTCAAAAATGGGAAAAAATCTCTATACACTTTGTGATTGGGTCTTCAAGAACAACCTAGAAACATGATGGTGTTTAGGTAATAGTGGATATATTAAGTAAGTCTAGACATTTCATTCCCATATAATAAATATTTTTTGTTGATTAGATTGGGGTGTTTTATGTGAAAGTTGTTTTTAGACTTCATGGAGTCCTAAAGATGATTGTATCAAATGTATATCCTTGATCTACATCAAGATTCTATAGAGGAATCTACTATTTTATAGGCACATATCTGAAGATAAGAACAACATATCATCCATATAATAATGGGAAGAAATAGTGTAGCATTAAAATTTTAGAAGATAGGATTCAAGAATGTGTTCATGATTTTGGAATACCATGGGAAGATTATCTTCTGTTGAATGAGTTCATATATAATAATACTAATCATTCATCAATATGTATTTCATCGTTGCATGTTTTGTATGGATGACCATTTAAGTCACCATTATTTTTGGATAATACTGCTGAGAGGAATATCTTGGGACCTAGTTAGGTACAATAGATGATTGAGCTTGTTTAGATGATTCAAAATCATATGATTTCTATCCAACATTGGTATACATCTAATCCTGATCACTAGAGGTGACCATTTAGATTTGATAATGAATATCCTGTATTCTTGGAAGTGACTCCATTATTGGGTCACAAATATCTTGTACAATAAGGAAGGTTAATGAAATGGTAAGTGGGTCCTTTTGAAATCATTGAGTGAATCAATGATTTTTCTTATTGATTCAATTTTTCATAATGTTATGCAATAATATATAAGATTTTATGCGTTTCCAGTTGAATAAGTATCAACTAGAACTTTCTCATGTCTTGAGATTGGTGGATGTTGAGTTGGAACTCGATCCTTAAAATTTTGATAGGTCTATTTGGGTGGTGGACTATGATTAAAAGAACTTTAGATGATGGTGTATTCCATTAGAATGAGTTTTTTGGTAGCATGTTTCAATCCAAGAATAGTCCTAGGAGATTGAAATAGTGGTCATTGTTTTTTGGATGAAAATTCATATAGTGTAGAGAATTGTGATAATCAAGTCTTAAGAATTCATTGTTTTTATACATTATTAATTTTTGAAGATAAAATCATGACGTTTTCATGGTTATTCTTGAGAAATAGTTTACTAGACGATCAAAAACATGAAAATTTCTAGCCCCAATGCATATAAAATTGGGTGTTTAATTTAGGCAAAGAGTTTATTTTTCATACAGGCTATAAATAGAATTTGGGTAAAGTAATTTCAGGCCCCATGGTCCTCTTTATGATCCCAACATAGCACCATAGACCCCATAACAATGGAATATTTTGGTAGAATGATATACATGTTCAAACCATGGTGGCAACAAGATTTTGAAGTTCATGTGCTCCTTTTCAAGTATAATATGCATATATGGTTGTTGCAAAGTACCATGGGTCATACAAGGTGACCATTTATATAGGTTTTAAATGTAAAAACTCGTGATTTCATGATTATATATTATTTTTAATGATTGGTTCATTACCCTTAACATCTATGGAAGTTTTATAGGGATATTTTGGGAAGATTTTGTTTTCATTCATCATCTTCAATGAATTGAATGCTTGATTGTTAGGTTAGTAGAAAGATATTAGGTAAAAAAAATATCTACATTTTCACTCTCATTCTATATGTTGAATCTAATCCTGGGGATAATTGATATTTAAATATTTAGATAGAGATTGAGGTTTCTTAGAAACAAATGCGTTTCTTTGAGATTGTTCATTATGGAAAGAACATGGTTTGGATGGCTGAAATCTAAATGTCAATAGTTATTATGGTTTGAGTTTTGAGGTATTAATGGAGTTCATAACTACGTAATTCTAGCTATGTTGTATTTTAAAAATCATGGGTTTCTTATTTGACGATGCTCGAAAATGAATCAGAATGTAGAATGGACTTTTTTTGGGAAACAAAATTTTTCCAGTGGAATTTTGGGAGATGGGATGTATCATTTTGATTTTAGGGAAATAGGGGAGTTTCAATAATATTTTTCGCAAACATGGTGTTTGATTGGATTTTGGAAAAGGGATACTTCTACCATTCTATGAACACGATGAGTTTTCTTAGAAATTAGGAGAAATAGTGTTGGTCCCAAACACGGTAAACACGCTATGGGGGGGGAATGAAGGTATATATGTCGATTTTATCGAATCGATTTATCTTTATCTTCTATTATTTGGAAAAATTATATCCTTACTATGAATACATAGATATAGTGCATGTAAAGAGATATGCAAAAAAATTACACGGTTCACCCGCATTGGGATATATCTGAGGAAAATATAATGGGGAGGTATTGATATACCAAATTCACTATGCATACTCTTTGTTTCCTTAAAATTTAGAGTGGTTGTATTGTCCCTTTAAGTTTATAATGCTTATGAAGTATAGAAATCATTTATCTTAATCACTCAAAAATAACACTCCTACTCCAAGTGAAATCATTGAAATATTCACAAATAAAGAATGATATTACACTAAGGAAGCATGTCAATAGGATCCTCCTTTATCCATGTGATAAAATACTCAATCCTATAGTAAGATAGTTTCTTGGATCTCTCTGTATTCTCTCATACTTCCATAAATTTCACTAAATCTATAATATTCCTGTCATTATACATCTTCGATCTCTTTTTAACTTGATTGATGTTTTCTCCATCCTAATATAATCTCCATATTGTAGAAAAATAGAACCTCAAAATCTAATTTGGCTTGAGGTAAAATTCATAAATAAATACACACTCATTTGGAGTCATATTTTTCCTATTAAAGTTATTAAGTAACTCCAGAGTGATATAAATTTCAAATTTAGTAGTTGAACTTTATCTCAACTCATTATGTTGTGTCACACTACAAAATTAAATTTTTTATGCTCTATTCAATGTTTGACCTTTGAAACTCGTATTTCCAAATCATATTCCTATGTAAACATAACCATTTCCAAAAATAACGTCATCATATTCAGTTGACCATCATTATGACATAACACACATGAAAATTTGTTTCGTGGTCTTGTGATCATTGATAACACTAAAAAACTAGAGAGGCCAAGTCATAGAACATCCCCAATAAAAACACATTCTTCCATAGCTTTCTCCATTATTAACCTTCAAATTTTCATTACACCCATAATGATGGATCACTAACATGTCCTCTAAAACCCCCATGGTAACAACTTCCATCTCATTTATCTCCTCTCCAAAAAATACAAGATAGGTGAAACTCTGTATATTATGACATGTTGATCTCTAAATAACTATTTTGATAAGACACAAGAAAATTCACAATGGTTATTACCAAAGAAATTTCCATGCTCCCCATTTTTCATAAGTATTCTCACAAAATTTAATGCTATATAAAATGCCTATTTCAATGCTTAAAATGTCAGTTCTTATCCATGAATTCTACTAAAACGGTTTAACATCAGCCAGGTCACTGCCACATTCTTTCATGTTTTCATCTCAACATGTACAGTGCTCTGGCTTACTCTAGACTTCCTCTATAGTCACATGTTCTCAATACAATAAAACTACATTAAAATCTCATGTCTTTATATGAATAAATTTAATTTTTTTGGAAAAAAACATAACCCAAAAATTCTTCAAGAAAAAATGGGATTTCAAGAGAAAAACATGGGTTTGTTGGATTTAAAGGAATCATGTTTTGAATGTAATATTTTGATAAACAATGAAGTTATTTGTAAAAAATGTTTTCATGGGCATGAAAACTTTATTAGATCTGATGAGGGTAGGGGAAATATATTTTTCATCATTTATACTATGTAATAGTTCCACCATGGAGTTATGGAAGTGGATACGGTACCCCATGGGGTAAGTATTTCCCTATGATGTTGGTTTGTTTTTGTTGGTTTAATCGCACATTGTATTTGATTAATCTTGAAAAAAATGAGGTTTTCAATATTTATTTTTAATTTTATTATTTAAATGATGTATTTACATATTCATTCATTTTTAATGGTTTGAACAAGGTTCCCACAAGGCATGAATTAGTGGTAATGGATATGTTGGGTGTCAGGGAGGTCTCTAGTCAAGTCTCCTTGGCCACTAGCCTATGTGTGTTTCATGTTTTCTTTTATATTTGTAATTCCACGTATCTAGTCATTTTTAATGGTCTGTACAATAGAAAATAAATTCCAACTATTTTATTTCATCCCTCACCACTTGTCGTTAACCATTACTAGTTGGGGTGTGTTTTTTTTCATGTTTTCAGCAAGAAGTGATTTCATGCACTATACATCAAGACAAGAGTCATACATGAGTCATGTTTACAATGGTATTCATGATGAGCCTTTATTTATTTAATTAGTTATATTTTAGAAGGTGTTCGATAATGAAATTATGGTATTGTAACATTTTTTATCATTAGAATAAATTACAAAATTAAATCTCTAGTTATTTTTTCAATTCATTTCAAAAAATATTTTTGTTTTATTAGACATTAATTATTTTATCATATATTTATACACACAAAAATTAAAAAAAACTAGATCAATCCACCAATAATGGAAGAGCCTTCATTTCCAATACTACAACTAGTGACACAATCTACCTTTCGAGACTTACCAACTGGTATATCAATGTTCTGAAAAGAAATGAACATGAAATCTATGTAAACATTGAAATATGCCTGGGATGTTGTGTTTGAAAAAACTTGTAATGTTCTATTATTATTTTTATTTCACCAATAATCTATCTTAATATCATATAAATGCAAAATACATTTCCCTAAAATTATTGACAATCAATACTGACATTTTCGATAATGTCAATCAAAAATTATTTTCATATATTGAATGTAAACCACCACTAAAAACTTATACCAAGAAAACTAGCCATTCTTAACGATTATGATACTAAATTTATAGTTGGTTTTTGTCACATTTTCTCTCACATTATTAATTGAATTTAACTATGACAATAAATTAACCAGTTCTAATGTAATGTGACATGAACCCCATACAGATATTATCTAAAACACTCATAAAATTGATAAATCATTATTTTTTTCAAAACAATAGTTAACATAATACCTAAAATAATAACTTGAATACAATATTAATTCCATAAATAGAATCCTTGAATCCAAACATGCACCAAAAAATTGATTCCCATAATTTATCCATAAATTAATTTCCAATGGAAGAAATGGATCCGTGGCCAAAATACAACATTCATCTGTAAGATCAATCACTAATACTCTGATAGATTGTGTTAATCCCAATCACCTGGTCACCACATTTTTTTATTACATTCACCTAGATAATGAACCACTTTATACCTTGAATCTTTTTGTCAAATAGATGTTCATGTAAAAATAAATGATACTTTGTACGTCAAAGTATTAGCTCACTCATAATACATTAAAATATATGAAATGAATTGTAAAAAACATATCTTTATAGATCTTGTGTAATTCCTATGAACTGGAATATGGTCTTTTTTTAACATTCAATTCATTAAAATAAAGGGAATTAGTAATATATGTGAAATCCTAATGAGATAATTCTTAATTAATTTAAGTGATCACATAAATTGGGGAACTATTCATGCTAACAAGATATAAATCCTGGCGAGGGGAAGTTTGAAGTTGTTAAAGTCTAGACAATTTCCTCTATGACCTTCGGGTCGTGTAATGTCACAAACCCAACATTCCATGTTAGTGTTTCCCTTAAACCCTTAAAATGGGGATTATAAAAATTGAATAAATATAGAAGGCCCTCTGACCATTCAGAGTAAGAGAAAACTCGTGAAAATATGACTTGTGGTTCATAGTTAGTGGATCACCTCTATATGGTTGGGTCTATTGGCTGACAATGATGGGTGTTAATAAAGTGCATTGTATGAGAAGTGGTCCCTTCAAACTGAAAATAAGTGTTGCAACATTTTTATTTTCATTTATTCTAACTGGATTCTTTCCCTAAGAACAGTGTGATTACCATTTTAATTGTTTTATTGCCTATGAGGTGTATAAGATTACCCAAAAAAGAACATACATAATTAACATGAAAGAGGTGGAAATTTTAGACTAAACACGGTAAACACATTCAATTGGATATGGGTCAAGTATAAATGGTATTGAGTTGTTATCTGGATGACCCGTCTCACCCAAATTAGACTCGAGCTTGGGTAAACCTTTTATAGACTATTTATCCCAATTAAATTCAATGTATTCATTAATGTAATTCAATTATTTATGTTAGATGGTTCATGTAATGTCAGTTATTCAGGTGATATGGGTCTAGTAAAGAGAGTTATGTGGGTTATTCAGGTTAAGAGGGTAAGGTTTCAATTTATTTTATTGACCAAGATAGACCGGCCATGTCTAGGTTAATCTGATTACCTTGGTTAATATTTAAGATTCTAATAGTATATGTCTCCCACAATGAATATTCCATTATTTAATGGAAATTTTTTCTTATATTGGAAGGATTTCATTGTATACTTGGAAGATCATGTAGGTTTTCCTCGTGATGTGATTCTAGATGGATTTTTTTTAAGATAATAGATAATTATCTTTGAAACTAATCAAAGGAATTCAGAGATGGTTACATGTGTGAAGAACACATTAATAGATTATATAAAAGAATAATTTTTCAACAAAATTTCTCACTACATGTTCTTCAATGCTATATAGATTTAATTGGAGTTATGACATTGAAAATATTAAGGGAATATTCGCTAATAGGTATAACTAGTGAGTGAAGAGTTCCAAATGTCAAAAGGCAGTAAGAAGAATAATAAATCCACCAAAATGGTGAACTCTCCAACTGAGGAAACAAAATATGAAATCACTCACTTATCTTATACTAACTCTGGGTTGGAGAAATCATGTGTCCAAAAAAATTCATACTCTTTCAAGGAGATGAAAATAAGTTGTTAATTTGATGAAGTAGTTGGAGTAATATCAGGTTTCAAACCCAAGGAGGATTAATGAATCAACCAAGAAAAGATTTAATGCTTAAAAGAGGAGGTGGGTCAATGGGGAGTGATTCATGAAGTGTATCTCTCCTATGTAGATAATTTAACCTTGGAAAACTAAATATTAAAAACAGAGGATGTAGACTTGAACTTCTATCAAAAGAAGATGGGAGAAATGATGAAAGATCAATGTGATTGCATGTGTCATAACTTTTAAACTAAGATTTAAGAAAGAAAGAAATCAAGGATATTTTCTGCATCATATTTGAATGAAATAGAATATAAAATAATATAGAATGACAATAAAATTAATTAAATTGAGAAAGGATAAATTTCTAAAAAAAGAAGATGAATTTTCCCTCAAATGCAACATCATCTTGCACAACTAGTGGGAATTAAGATCTGAAATCTAGATATTAATGAAATATCCATGATAGAGAATTTGAAAACAAATATATGTTTACTAGAAATCAGTGGAAGAAAATGACCAAGAAGAAAGTTATATAATATTCTATTATTGTGGAACAGTTTCATCACATTATGTGCATGTAATTCAAAATCCAATGACTCAAATATGGAATACAATTTTCTAGGTCAAAATCTCAATTAAAAGGAGACCAAATAAAGTATGATTATAATAGTATATATTTAAATTTTTTAACCTTGTTCATATGAGAATGAATTTTAATTGGAATGATTTGTTGAAAAAAAATATTTCACCTAGACATACTCCACTCCAGTAAAATACAAGGAGAGAGCTTATCTGAAAGAGAAGGATATAAAACCAGAAAATAGATTCATAGTTTTGGAGAAAAAATGTGAAACTAAATAAAGGGAGCACCAAGGGCCTAAATTTGGTTACTCATAATATCCCTCTTGAATAAAAAACAATAATGGATGAATAATAAAGATTGTCCTTCAGCTGTGAGGAAGGTAAATGAGAACTGGAAGAAAATTCCATCAATAACGAAGCATTCTGTGATCAAACTCATGACCATCAAGGAGGATGTATTCTTACGTGATATTCACTGAAACCACTCTATGGAAATAGTTTAAGACTGGAATAAGTGTCCTATAATGGAGAAGGAATTTTAAAGAGAGACTCAGTAATGTCATGACAATATAAATTGCATGTGAAAGATGAATCAATTCTATAATTTTGGAGATGCTTGAGAAAATGATAAGAATTATCTTATCCAAAAATATATGTCTGTTATAGGATTCAGATATATAATATCCATTGGAAAAGTGTTGAAGAAGAAAATTTTAAGATATAATCAAGATGATGATGTGGTTAATGTGGTTATGGAATTTTGTTCCATAAATTTGAAAAATTAGAAATAAAAACAGGATGGAAAATGGTTGGTTAAACATGACCAGACTCATTACTCAATTTAAAGATTCTTGACATACCACTCTCCTAATATGATTTAAATATTTTTATCATGTTTGAAGAGGTTCACAATTAAGGGGGTGAAATTATCCAAGGGGTATGAGTTCTTACCAAAAAATGCAAAATATATAAAGTTGAATTTGGTTTTAACCTAATGAATGTTCCTGGAGCAAGAGGTATTTTAAATATTTCAAGTCATGATTTGAATCAATAATGTAGCTGAATTATATGAAAAATTTCATTATATAAAATTGTATAGAAATGTTCCTGAATCTGGGAAGAAAAATGTTTAAAATCTATACCAGAAACAATTTTTAGTATCATTTTTAATATGATGCATAACAGATGGAATCAGGATAAATCTAGATCCAAGGAGTTAGTAGGGTCCAACAAGAAAAATAGTGGAAAATGAGGTGTGGAAGTAGTTGATGAGGAAATTTTGTGAGTCATGGAGAAAGTGGATGGCAGATAACGAAAATATTGAATGAACATAATAATAGGATGATTATGAAAGACACATGTTGTGTTTTATTTGGGTAAGTAAATACAGATGTTATTAATGAGTGACATAGTTAACATATTGGAATTTAACATATACTCTTGTTTCCAACATCAAACATAGGATTATCATGCTTACAGAAACTATTGAAAGACCAAAGGTGAAATAGTGAATTCTATCACTGGATGTTTATGAATTTATGCAGTTGTTATATAGTTTATCATAGAAAGATATTCTAGAATCAGAAAATCCAACCTCAAATGATTAATATTTTGTAATAATGTGTTTGGTTATTCAAGTTGTTTTCATAAAATGTGGGGGAGCACAGAAAATGAGTTTTTCCAAAAAAACATAAAGGGGGTTTCGGTGAAATCACATAAGGAAAACCTCTAATTTTCTCAATGAAGGTGATTAAGGAAATCATAGATAATGGGAACAAGGGGAAAGAATGTACTCAGTTCTTGAGGAATATTTCTTCCCATGGAACTAAAATACTAAGGGGGATTGAATTTAATGATAGATGATGATAGAGAAATGAAACCTCATACCTAGAATGTATATTCTACGTATCATTAAATGGAGTCTTTTTTTAATGTTTAAGAAGATTAAGAGCCCTTGAAGCTCATTATAAGAGAAATAGATATCATTCGTGCTGAAACAAAATGTTTAGGCTAGTATCATGTTTTTTTTTCAGAACATATATTGACTCTGTGAACAATTAATTCATTTCATGATTGACAGTTTCTTGGCATCTCACAAAATAATGTTGACATGGATTTCTCAGAAGAGTTTGGTGGTTATTACAACATATGAGAAACTACCATGTCTGATTTTAATGATGGAGATCAAAAGATAGAAAATAAAAGTGTTGTATTTGAATTTGAGAAGTTCAAAGTTATTAATTGAATGAATTTCGAATTTCAAAACTGAACTTATTGTGGAGAAGTTATAATATATTGTTTAGAACCAGGGAAAACGAAATTTGAGAAGAGGGGAGACATTTCAAAATAGAATGGCATAATGAAAGGGAAATTTTTTATGTAAATTAATGAATAATGTTTATAACTCATTAAATATTTTGATGAGGAGCGATTTTTCACTCTGTTGAAAAAGAAGACGAATTTTTTTGAGAGGAGTTCATAGTTTTCCTATGGAAATAAGGAATAGGACATCAACAACACCAATCCATAATCTATACATTTTCTAAAACAGTGAAGAAACTGTTCTATATTGGTTTGCAGGAAAAAGTATTTTTGTGTTTACCTTTCTATGATGTGAGAAATGGATGAAAATTGTGAGGAAGTAATCCATGTTTGAAGTGATCCCATAGTGATAGTGCATCAACCCTAAGCATCATTAGGGCCCTTTTTTATTTTTTTTAATTAAAGATTAATGTTTTCTTTTAGAGATTCATTTTCAAACTAGTATAAAAAGTATTTATGTCTAAATATTTTGCATGGCGGATGGGGAGGTTACCTACAGAAGGTTTTTTTAATACTATAAATATTTCAGGTGATGTCAAGACTTATCATTGATAGATCCTCCTATGGGATTCTATTTATCTAGTTTCATATGGTATGAACATGGAAAGATATTGGGTATTAACCATGGGTTATGAGGATATCATCATTCATTTTTATTATATATTTTTCCCATGGGTTATTTAATCATGGATGTATATTTAATGTCGACTTATACATTTGATGTTAATAGTTTTTCATTCATGTTATATGGATTCAGATTATTGGTTTTTTCTATGACTCGATTTGTTTGTTTCTTATTTTGAAACTATGATTTTCATGGGTCTCTGAATTATGAATGAGGCATACCATATTTTGATTTTTTTTTCATTGTATATATTGATTGGGTGAAACTGTTCCCATAAGTCTGTATTCGACATCCCGACATAGTGGCTAGCCCATGGGATTCGAGGAATCCTTTTGGTGGAGGGATTTGTGAAAGAATGGTATTAGAGTTTCAAGTAGAGATATATGATTGATTTTGGAGTTTAGCACTGGCAAGAGTTCTGGGGTTGGAAGGGAAATAGTGTTAGCTATGTTTAGTATGCGATGTAAACATGTGAGAATGGATAAGACATGGGTATTTGGGGGCCCATATGATATAATGCATGGACTTTTAAATTTAGTAAGACTTTTAAGATAGGTTATATTAGTTTTACGGTAGAGACCTAGGAAATGATCATGCATCATTACTCTTTGCATCTATTTTTTAGTGGGATGATCATGGGAGAGGATGAACCATAAATTGTAAAATAAAGAAAAATTAATTAATTAATTAATAATAAATATTCTATATTCCCTGTTTTGAGTCTATCCTATTATTGTTCTTGTAGGTATTGTTTTGGGTCGACATCCTAGTCAGGATCATGCTAAATATATTCAATAGTATGTGTCAGAAGATCGCCACAAAGTATATATTTACAATGATGACACTTAGAGGAGGAAACTCTGAGAGATACAACACTAGAGTTTGCAGAATTTCAAGGGATCCATATCAAACACAGTCATATAATGTTGTATAGGGGTTTGATATCACTATTTATTTCATTAGTATTTGGATGGACTAGTGGGTTTCATTTCCTAGGATGATTCTATGTGGAGAAATGAGGAGGTGGTGGATCTTGTTACTCAGGGATGGCGAGGAGTCATCATTCTCATGGGATAAGTTCTGAGACTAGTATCGGGCAGTGATTCTCTCTTTGACTACAAAGGTGGAATGTTGTTAAGGGATGATTACTCATCAACAATGAAGTTCCATTATATGGGAGTTTTCAATCCTTTTCAAGACCCACCTCCAATATTATTAAGATATGTTTCCGAATGAGGAGGTTAGAGAAAAGAATTTTGAGGAGCCACTGCATCTAGAGATTCAGCACCTGGTCACCCAATTTACGATGAAGACATATCTTGAGGTTTTAACGAGCATAGTGGTTGTTGATAGGACACTCACCAGAATTGAATATCCATTAGGGGGACACATCAATGTTCCTCGCAAATAAGATTTGTTGTCCAAGGTTCCTAGTTTCTTTGTAATAATAGGACAGATGGTTGGTTTAGTAAAACACTAATATGTTTCTCCTCTCCATAGAGTAGAGAAAAATTGTAGAGGTGGTTGTCATAATGATCACAAAGGTCGTGGATTAGGTCATGGTTAGATTTTTTGCTGTAGTTTTTCCAGCACTAGGTGAGGCAAACATTTTTTAAGGTATTATTTTATTTTCCTAATGTATATTTATGATTAGATCGATTCATGATCCATAATCCTTCATATCAATCAACCATGTCCATGATTTGGGACTTGCGGTGGATAATTACAGTGCCCTTGATGTTGACTATGCTATTTGGAGGTAAATCATACCTGTATAAATATTATAGAGACTATAAGCTAGTGCTCTGGAAGCACTGCTCTAGGATCATGACGTTAGTTTCATGGGGAATTTCATGTCTCAACAAGAATTATCTAGTGACCATTCAATGATAGATGATTATTTTTCTTATACAACCACCAAGATAGTCCATACATGATATGTTCCATTTTAGTTGAGTGTTATTTTAGGAGTTTGTAGTTTATTTCTATCTAGTTGAGACTCCTCAAATATCGTTGACAATAAATCATTAAGTGTTCTTGCAGACTCATTAGTGTCAGAAAAAATTTGAGTACCTAAAGGAGAAGTTGGTCAGTGATCATGTTCATCATCTTCAAGAAGTGGGATTTAAATTTGAACTTTTATGTGACTCATTGAGTCTTTAATTAAGCTATGTTCTGAGGAATTATATATCAATTGTTTATTATAAGTCTCATCAGTTTTTTCACATATTCATATCTATGTTGCTGATGAACTTGAGATGGAAATAGTTGTGTTTGTCTTGATTTTGTAGTGGCATTACGTCATCAGAATGAATTATGTGATTTTTTAAGATAAAAAAATATTAAGGTATGTCTTCTACCAATGTGACTTGAACTTTCATCAGGGATGACGCATGAAATTATTGAGGGATTATGACTTGGATATTTCAAGCACACCAGAAAAGATAAATTTTGTAGCAAATTCATTGAGTAAGAACTCATGTAGTGATTCCATGTGTGATACTATAGATTCATTAAGAGAAATGGAAGAGCTCTCACCAGTTCATCTTGAAATGTGGGAGGTTATAAGGAGTCATTTTCTTTTCTAGATAATAGTGCATTTGTATTTAGAGTAGTTGGTGGAGGAGTATGAGGTATGGGTTTTTGAGGTGGAGGTATAGAGAGATTGAGTTGTTTTGATGGGTATTCCACATATATTTTTTATAAGGATGGAAGGAACCAGGTGTTTTTCTTGTGGAATCATTCAATATCATTATTGATGCATGATAAGGTTCTTTATGAGTTCCATAGCTCACTAATGATATTAAATCCTTGCATGAAAAATATGTAATGTGTTATGTGTGGTTATTTTTTGTGGCCTAGGGTGAAGAATGAAGTTGCATAGTTTCTGTCTTGATGTTTTTTCTTCCAAAAGGTGAAGGTTGTGAACCATGTTCCCGATGATTTACCACAGTCATTAGATGTTTGTCAATGGAAGTGGGAGGACATCTCTATGGAATTAATTACCATTTTACCTAGTGATCAAGGATGCTATTTGATTTCATATGGGTAATAGTTGATAGTTTGATGAAATAAAACCACATTGTAGCTGTAAAGGAGTCACTCTCAATAGAGTATTTATCGAGGAAATATCTAAAGGATGTGGTGAGACTTTACAGAGTCCCAAGGATGATAATCTCTAATCATGATCTTCATTTTACCTCTTGGGCATGGAGAGGTATTCGAAAAAAATTTGGCACACAGTTATGTATTTGCACTAATTTTAATACATATGTGTACTGTCCAATAGAGTGGCCTATTTGGACACTAGAATAAATGTTTTTTTCTAATATCTTGGATTCTGGTGGTTCATGGATGAGGTACCTGCCTTTGGCTGAGTTTCCATACAAATAGTTTTTCATTACACAATTGGTATGACATCGGTTGAAGCTTTTTAAAGATGACCTTTCCACTCTCTCTTGTTCTAGACTAGGGTTTGGTAGTTTGTACTTCTTATATAGGTATAAGTAAAAAAATATAATAATGATGGTTCAGGTGATTCGTGAAAGGTTTAAGACATCACAAGAACTTTATAATTCATATGTTGATAATTAGAGACCTATAATGTTTATAATTGGAGATCATGTGTTCTTGAGAGTGACTTCTCATCATGGGAAGTGATGTTTTATCAATGGGAGTAAGTATTCTCCGCAGTTTGTTGAGACTTTTGAGGTATTGGACCATGTTGGAGTTGAGGTGTATTGGATTTCACTTCCTCAATAGATGATTTAGATGAATGATATCTTTTATCTTTGTAGTTATGTTCGTGATGATAGGTATTTTATTGACTAGGTAATAATTGATGTTGACGATGATGAAATGTTTGAAGGGTGTCTTGTAGAGATCTCGGTACTCCAGGAGAATGTGTTACATAAGGGTGTTTTTCCCGTAGATCAGGCCTTATGTCATCATGGTGGTGTGGAGGAGAGTACTTAGGAACGTGAGACATAGATACATGCCTACTATCCCAAGTTGTTTTTCTGCCTTCCCTTGTATTGTTGTTTGTTTTATAGATGTTTGTTATTTATGGTTTATGAGATGGTCATTCACTTATGGATTATGGAGGCATTACTCTTATAATATAGGTGTCTCCTACATGATAATTTTCTATAAATAGTTGTTGATGTTGTGTGGTTATGATTTTATTTCTTTTGGCTGAAGTGGTTGATTTCCTCTGATGCGAGGACTCTTGAAATTCATTTCATTCTATGGTTTTCAAACAACCATTTTTCCTTATTTTCTCTCCGGGTTTGGTTTTGAATTATTGTGGACCTTAATGGTTTTAAAGGTATAAAATGTATGGTTTTGGAACCTAGATGTCTTTTCCAATCCATGTTTTGTGTGATGGAGGTGATTGGAGTAGGTTCCAAGATGTTTTCTTGAAGAAGGGGTGAAAATGATGTAGACTATGACATGGAACCTTTGGTTAAAATATAGTATAGTTTTTTAACGTTGAAGAGTTGACAGTTTTGGAATATAGGAGCTCAGGATGAGCATTGAGGATTATTCCAAAATGGAGGTGGTTAAATCATGGGGTCTAGTTGTGGTGTATGCCCTTCCCAATGGTATATTGCTATGACATGGAGAAAATGGATGTGTCATAGCCGCATTTGATAGATCTTCATGTTTGTACAATTTGATTTCATGTTCTAACTGATGATTTCAGTTTTCCACCATTGTGACCCGTAAATAATGAATTAGTTAATTTAAGGTGGAATAAAAACCAGTTATTTGGGTAAAGATAAATCATTTTGGATGATAGTGTGAGTTTGTTTATAAACACTGGATTCCTTCGGTTGGGGGTTATGTGAGCCCTCTTTTATGTGAAATCCAAATTCCTTATTAAATTACACTATTTACTAGGTTGTTTGTATTCTTTTCTATTCTCCAAATGTTTCCCTTACTATGTGATGTGATGTGTTTATGGGTTAGATGAGGAAATATGGATGATGAGGTCTGATATTGAAGTAGTAGATAAAATTTTGGCAGTTATATGCATAGTGATATGCATATAGGTGTTGGAGATGAAACCAAAGATGATGGAATGGGTTAAAGCTAAGCCTATCCATCATTTTTTTGAATGTTGAATGCTTTCTTGTTAACTTTGTTTAACGGTATGGTGTTTGGATTTCTTATTTTATCTACTTTCTATTCCCCACCGCTTAAGGTTGGAAAATGTGTTTGGTTTCATCTCTTTAATAATATATTAGGAATTTTTCAAACATTACCTAAAATTATGGAATGGTAATAATGTTTTATAAGTGTAATAACCCATGGGGTTTGTATTGATATAATAAAAATGATAAGATCTTGAGAAATTGTGGACCTGGTTTGGAATATGCCTTGAGGGAATAGACATCACACTTATGGTTAATGAAATGTGTATTTGTTAATAAATTTTTTAATTAATGGTTAATGAGTTAATTATCATAATGTGAAATTTAAAAAGTAATGATGTAATTTAATGTAATTCTTTTTAAATATTTGTGTGATTATAGGATATCTAGTCCCTAACAGTGGTTAATTAGTATTCAAGTGATGATAGTTGTAGTGGATCCTAGGGACTAGGTTGTCCCTTTAATGTGGTTGCGAGATATATTTTATCCTTTATGTTTTCTTTATTTCATAATCTACCCTACCCATATCGGTTAGTGTGACAGACACCCAGTGGAATTTGGGAGGGTGTTTTCTGAAATATACACATGGGAGTATGGATGGATGGTTACGCCCTCTAGATCCATTGACCCACATAATAAAATTTATGGTTTCTATGAAAAACTAATTTGTTAATATATGGTTATGCTATATGGTATTATGATATTATGTGATGAAAAAGATGCTTTTTGTGACACACATTACATTTATTTTCATGCTATATTTTTAAGAGAAATGGCTCATGACATATGATGTTGGGGATGAGCATCAAACTAGTGGGGAAGTGGTAGCAGGGTAACCTTTTTGTCTCATTACTATAATAATTGATCTTTTTTATGCCATACATTGTGATAGATAGTCATGAGGAGGCTTGGAACATAGCATACCCATTCAGGTGATGAGTTAGTTTCGCTTTTTGTTCACTAGAATATAGTATTATTTTTAATCTTTTGAAGGAGAGGAACCTGAGAGGATCATATTGAGTATACTATTATGCTCTCCCTATTTATATATAAACTCTTTTTTAGGTCAGTAGTATCAGGTTCTATATTGGGTAGGATATTTCTATGTCATGTGCTTTTTTGAGTTATTTGGGATTCATGGTGATTATTGAGTTTACCTTTTTCATATTTTTAGTTTTCCATTCAATTGTTTTTGTATTGTATGACATTATATGTTCATACATGGGATCTCTTTTATCCTTTTGATAAGGTGTTTATTAGTGTACATATCTTATCTCCCACTTCAGAATGTTCTCATAGAGGTTAATGTCTCCCATTTATATGTATAATAGACCATTGGTGTGAGTCACCCACTAAAGGCATATTAGATTCATGACTCAGGTGACCACCATCCTCATCTTATTGTCAGCCCAAGAGGGGTAATATTTTGGGCGTAGGGGGTTGTGATAGAGATATTATATAAAAAAAATTAGATTTATTCTGAAATGTGCCACAATAAAAATAGTGACCTTTGAATCTTGATTGTTGATGGTCAAGTCTATAAAAAATATATTTGTTCTTCAGGTGTATTCCAGTTTTTGTTTTTCCTTTTCCTCAGGATATTTTTTTTCTAACAACATCTACACCTCATATAGTTATAGGAGTACATATATTATAAGACTTCAGCATGTACATGCCCAGTTAGTGAGCCAGAATATAAAAAATAGAATGAAGCATGCTCGATATTACATTAAATAACATAAACTAATTGAACCATTTCCATGGGACTTGTATTCAAAATGATTTTAGAAATCTCTTTCTAGACATCCACATCATTTTCATAAATTTTCCTCATTATATTTAAGGATTTTTCATCCTCATGTCATGTAGCTTTTTCCTCACTAACGTATTATTCTTTTTCGAGATATTTTATTTTAGAATATTTGAGCATATAATCACTTTTTACAATCTTGGCCTCAAGAATCATAATCTCTTAATCAAATTCATATTCCGTCTCATTTTCACTATCATGAAATTTTTTATTGATCTTAATGTATTTCTCAATACATGCTTCTAGTTCCTATCTTAGCATGTAATTACTATATCCTTATTCCTTCTCCTCACAACTTGATGCATCTTTAGGAATCATAAATTCAGAAATAAAGATGGTGTGATCTCAAGATGTTCTCCCATACTCTAACTCATACCATATTTATGAGCCTTCAACTATATCCCAAATCATCAAATATATGTTTAAACTTCCTAGAAGGATTATATTTCTTCATATGGTAATCTTTGAGAGTTTTTCTAGACTTTCATCTATAATGATATTCATATTCATCCACACACTCAATTTAGTCATGGTTGTTTTTAGGAAAGTCAATTGAAAAATGATAAATTCATCCACAATTAAAGCATTTTAGAGGGGGAATAAACATTTTTATTTTATTTTTCTTCTTCTGATGTTCTTGAAGATAAATGACATAAACTTTTAATTCTATTCCACATATTCATCTTCACATACTCATCTTTTTAATCTAAGAGTCGTTCATATTTCTTGTATTTTTTCACGAGGACACTCATGGATTAAAATGTCATCACTGCATTAGCCTTTTCCATAAACACATGACCTTTTCTCATCTCGTAGAAAAAAGTTTGTTGTACAACTCATCCAAAGATAAATATTGTTACCTTTGAGTGAAGAGAATTTTTCATCGCTATCTCCCAAAGTCTCTCCAAGACCATTAATGTTGTTGAAAATTTCATTCACTTAGATGTAATCATCAATGGTTTCATCATCATCCATCCTCACATCATCAAATTGGTGTCTCCAAATTTCCATCTTTACAAATTTTACATCTATAATCCCTTTAAAAATATTGTTGATTATATCCAAATAATCATCAGTAGATCGGAGTCTCATCACCATTATGTATACTCTTTATGAAAGGGACATGAGGATAAAATTATTGAATTTTTCATCCTCCTCCAATTTTCTTTTATTTATGAATTTCATGACAACATATTTCGCTTTTGGTAGAAATCCCATGATGGCCACATCTAAAAACTCTGAGGCCAAGAGGAATAAGGTAGGGATCATCCAATTGTTTTAACCATGATAATACTTATCATGGAGTGTTAAGAACTCCTCTAATGTTCATTGAACTTAAGCTATCCATTTTTAGCTTCATTCAAGATTGGATCTCTCAGAGGAATCCTAAGTTGATGTTGTTATTAATTGAAGTGCTAGAGTTCTTTTGAAATCATTGAGAAGGGTACTTGGGTGAATCAGTGATGTCATTAAATTTTTGGGAATTTCTTATTCTTATATTCAACCTATGTAACTGGTAGTTCAAATATTCAAATTATTGATTAATTCACGCTCACATGTATAGATGTATGTGATGAAAATTTAGGAAATCTCATGAGGATTTACATGTTTCAGACTCAATTAGAGAGCCAAATCCATTACATATTCAGTTCAATTTTTCAGACTGGTATTTCTAATATAAACCAACATGAGTAGAAGTACATGTTATCTCCAAAAAATATTTTCCAGAAGTCGCCTAATATTTTTGTTCCCAAGTGATTACATCATCCATCCCCAAATATATGTTTTATATTAGTTACCACTAATTAATGTTATCTCTTAAGAATCTTATGCTAATGTTTCTAAACCATTTATTTATAATGGATCTTGACAAATCATAAAAGTTTCCACCTGAACGCCTTAAACATTCCTTCAACTATTTTACTCTCATAAAAAATCGTTCCTTTTTGTTACTTCTTGTCCACACATATTTTTCTCTTTCATGATCACAAGTCCTTCTCACTTTGATTATCCTAATGATATGATGATATCACTGGGAAGGACTATGTTCATATTACTCATTAAATGCACAAGTTCTACCTTAATGCAAATGGATTCTACTTAATCCTCAGCACATATGAGTGTACTACTAGATGTTTCACTTCTATTTCAATAGAAATAAATATTCAATGGTTTCAGCAGTATGTTCCCTCACTATCATATATGGTTATTTTTCTATATATAAAGTATAATATTATCCCTCCAATTATATTCATCATCTATAATTTTTATATTCATGGAAAAATTATCATGGATATAATTCAAATATCATTTCCATATTTGAAATATAGAAACTCCATTAAATACTAATAGTAAATCCATATGTTCATATCTGAATTATATTTCTGGTATTAATTCTCACAAAAAAACATCATTTAAATTGAGTCAATGTCTTTCTTCAAATATTCCATGAGACTCGAAATCCTTTTTCTCCATTATATATTGAAAAAAACACAACTCAATTTTCTCCATAAAATCTACAACATTAATATCATCGGAATTCATCCACACACAATCATGTCTTCACAACATGAAAACCATCATTGTGATGTGGTATCTCACAAACTCAAGTATCTCCCTTAGTTGGTTCTTCAGTAATGACAAATTGAATCAAAAATAATAAAAGTAATTTTGATGTTTATTCCAATAAAGTTCAACACATAGATTCACCTTAATTAATTAATTTATTAATAATATTAATTATAGATACTCTCATATATTTTAATAGAGTTTTTTATGGAGATCCATTATAAAATCAACTTCCTTTTTGGGTACCATTTTGAACCAAAATTGGAAATTTGTGTTGTAAGGTATTCCCAACATAAATATTTCACCTTTATCTTATAATGTATACCCCTCTAAAATAACACTTCCCCTTATGTGGTAGGGAATACCCTTTAGAATTATCACATTACATTTTTGTTGTATGGTATACTCTTCTAAAATACATTTTATTATTTTGAAACCATTTTCCAATGTATTTCCTATCAATGGATATATTATCCTTATTCCATGAAATCTATATGATATCCACATTATAAAGCTTCTTTTATACTAATTCACAAATGTTTCCAATTTACATTCATCCAAAAACACTTGTCTTGAAATAATTACTAACTAGACCTCCAATCCTCAGATATCAAGGATACTAGCTCATATCATTCTAAGTGATATTTTAATGAAACAACTGTATTTTTCTTATAATTGTTTTTTATAATAGAAAAACCACAAAAATACTACATTGAATTTTAAACAAATCCTATTCACAAAAAATAAAACCTCTTCCTGGTACGTCATCTTATTGATCCCCCACACTGTTATCCAACATCTCTCATGCGTATTCATTATAAAATACAACCATGATCCGTCCTATTTCCATTTCACAATCAAAAACAACACCAAATAACCATGTCAATATATTAACACTCACAAACACCAAATATAATCACTATGATCACACCATTATCCATTAGTACTATATCATTATAAGACAGCGTGTCATATTGATGGGCGATGAAACATATGTGAACCTAGAGAAGAGGACCAATAATTTTCCATAATGATTATATCTATGAAAAATGTTTACTAAATGATAGTTATTGGATTCCATTAATATTCTTGGTAGAGATTTAGTTATATTTAATAATTAACGTGTCACACAACAAGCTCTAACAACTTGAAAATAAACACAATCATTACATTGGACGAAGGTCAAAATATTTTTCATAATAATTATCACAACCACACCCACCACAAAATGGTAACATACATACACTCTCTTTATAAGAAAAATTGGAAACTTCGCCCCATGTAATGCTAAATGAGATATTAACAACATGTTGAAAACCAAAATGTGGGAGGAAAAATGGAACGGTGTCATTCCAATGACATGAGATATGTTCTTATGGTAGTATTAAATATTTCTAGTATTTTGATCATTTATTCAATGTTATCATGTGTATATATAATGGGATTATGTGGCATGGAGTTACACTGGATAATGAATAAAATAAATGATAGGTGGAATCTTGATGAATTAATTGTGTAGATTAGACTAAAACTCAACTCATTAACCACCTGAGAGTTTTTAAAATGCTAAATAACTCCACACGATTGCTTGATGAATTATTTGGAGTGGACACATAAATAGGGTATTGATCCGTGATAAGACAAATATCATATTTATCATCAACATGAATTGCATCCATCACCAAGAGACCACTCCATTTTTTAGAGAGCACCTCCCTCACCACAAATTATCACATTACAACCATCCTGATCAATTAGATTCTATAAATCAGGGGACACTGAAAATATCCCCGGGTATTCAAGAATAAAAATTCACATAATTGTAAATAGATCAATAAAAGTCACCTTGTTTTATATCTCTATAATTCATATCAGTTTCCTTTCATGTTGGATCTCAGTTTCATTTTCCCCTCCAATTTTTCTCTTCCCCCACTAGGTCAATCTATTTCAAAGTGGTTATTATATCCAATTCAATAATATTTTCCTATAAACTATTGAAATATGTTATTTTTTATAATAACACCACGAATAATCCAATAATAGAAAATTTCAATCTTGAATTATGTTTTTATGTTTCATGGATTCATGTTATACAAAAATATATAATAAATATAGTTTATTAATTTGAGGAGATTTGTTGAAGGTCGTGTTATTTGGACATCTATAATATAAAATTTCATAATCACATAATATTCGTTTGAAAAAAATAATTTTAAGAATCAAATCATCCAATTTAATATTAATTTTTGAAATATTTACATTAATTCATATAAAAATAAAATGTAAAAAATAAATTTTTAATATCAGTACATGATAGTTTCTCAGTCTTACATTTTAATTCAAAATATATTTCATTTCTATTGAATTTTTGGACAAAAATAATTTTTCAAATTGAGTATTAATTTTTTAAATACTTACATTTTTCATATAAAATGAAAAGGTATAAACTGTCAAATTTTATATATTAGTACGTAATAATTTTTCACACTTTCATTAACATTCTTTTGACATTTCATTTCAATTTCTATTTTTGGATTGAAACATAATTTTCCATTTTATAGAAAAGTATTCATCTAAAAAATTATACTAAGGATAGAATTAACAAAATACTTTAAGGAATATTAATCAAATAGAGCACCATAATTTTCACTGCATAATATATAGAAAATATAATCTATTCAGTGAAAATTCTAATAATGTCAACATCAATTTAGGATAACATGTATATTGTAATGAATAGATCCATCAGTGTTTCCTTCATTTTGAATGACTCCGTGTCTTTCACCATATGATCTACCACTCTTCAACCCATCCTATTATTTTTTGCTCCTTAATTTATCTCACTTTCCATATTCTAAAAAATTCAACGAAAAAGGGAAATTAATATATCCTTAAAAATATTGTGTTGGATGGAACTAATATTTATTATGGAACAAAAATTTAATTCCCATAAATATGCTTTCAATTTATTTTTTATGATGGTGGGTATTTGGTAATTGATTTCTTGATGGTGTGTGTAGCAATTGGTGAATGACCCAAGTAAGCCATATAATCAGAAAAAAATCATCGTGGATTACACATTAAACTGATTTTATATTTTAAAAAAATAATTCTATGTATTACCTCTTAATATTATTTATGTTATTTATTTTTCAAGATTGATTAATTATATTTAATGTTCATGTAATGTTTGAGCCTGAATATTAGTGTTCAAATGAGTTTTTGTCATGTCTCAAGCAATGTTTATTATTTAGTGTAAGATCTAATGTATTTCAATATATTGAATCAATCATACATTAATAAAACCCATTTTTCTAAATATTAAAAAATTATTATGATTATCTTTCCCAATAAAAACATATTGGGTTATTTTGAAAATAAAAAAATAATTATTTCAGAATAAATAGTTCACAGATTAAATTTGATAGAATTTTTATAAGAAAAAATACCCAACATTGTATGGGATTAGTAATAAAACATTGGAATTGGTTTAGAAACTCATATTTACATATATTTTTGTAAAATAAGAACACTCAAAGAATAAAAAGTGGAAAAGATAAATTATTCTTATGAACAACTTAGGCTTCAATAGCACTAGTGGAACAACATCCAGGGTTCCACTATAGTGATATTAAAATATGTGTTGGATGATACTTATAAATGGTGTTACTGAAATTTATCACTTATAAAAAAATTTATTTATGACTATGTTCATATTGCAAATATTTCTTTTTTATAGAATATATCATAAATGATAATGGGTAAAATAAATTTTTAATAAAAATTATCAAACCCACTCAACCTGAAAAGTTATTTACAATTATATAAAACATGGGGAAGGAGTAAAATATGAATAAAAATTTATTTCAATTAATATTACTTATATTGGCCAATAAATGGATTAGTAAGTAGATCATTAGTAAGAGTTTATTTCTTATCCTTCTTATAAATCCATCCAGTAGAGTATTCTATAGTAGGCTCCACTACAGTTGCCACCTAACTCATTTAAAAAAATTTAATATTTACAGATATGTTCCTAAATACAACATCCAATCAAATAAAAAATTGTTTAACATTATCAATGACATAAAAAAACCATGAAATATTTGGGCAATGCTTTTTATTTTAAATAACCCTTATAGTAATTACACTTGTGATAAAAAACACTCCTATACTATATTCATCACAATATGACAAAACTATTAACATAAAATAAAATAATATAAAAACACATCCTTTAAATAAAATTATAATTAGAAAAAATGATAAATACAAAGAAAATGGAAAAAATAAAATGTCATGCATTATCAATACTAAGAATTTTTGATTATGTAAATCGAAATAGTAAACATCTCCCCCTTTGAAATTAACAATATAGGAATAATAAAAGCAAAAAATACTAATTAATAATTCCAATTAGTGGGGATGAGGCCCTTGGGATATCATTCCAAAATAAATTAAAATAATCTAATTGATGAAAAAATACAAAAGAGAAAAAAATCGTATATTTTTCAAAATTAACACACACAAAAATTTTATATAAATACAGACTAACAATAGAAAAAATTAACACCATAAATAATTCAATCATGTGAATCAATAATTAATTAGATCAGAAAACAAATAACAATGGGTGAGAAAAATGTTATACCTTTAGTAACTAAAGATTTTTTTTTCAACTCAGGTGTCATGTGAGGCACAGGCATATCAAACCTATTTAGATTTTTATTTTATTAATCAAAATGAGAAGGGAATGAGAAATTTACATTTCATAACAACAAAGGAATCAGTGAATAGAGAAAACAAATTTAGGATGTTGAATCCCTACAACTACTAATTCCTCCCAGTTGTATAATTAACTTTCATTTAAGGTAGTATATTTATTTTTATTAGGTTATTGGGTGGAACAAATAACCCATCGATTACTTTTGTGTTTTTTCAACACAATTAAATACTTTCTTCAATATGAACATTATTACAGAAACTCATTTTTCTAAAATTTGATGATAATGGAGGAACATTTGTCTCCCATGAAAGAGAAATCACAGTCTTGGTTACAACAAATTTTTTATCTCAAAAACATGATCTACAATGTAATTTCCTATATTCTTATGACACCAGTGGAGGTAAAAAATTAAATTAAAAAATGAATCTAGAAGAGGTAGATAAAATAAAGAAAAATAAAAATGCATTGAATGGGTGGATATAGTGGACCATCTCAGAAAATGTTGTTTCCCAAGGGAAAACATAAAATGAAGCACTTTTATATAGAAAAATATATATATTAATATATGAAAAAATATATATTAATATTTTATATGATCAGTATATCCTAATTTTTTTTAAATTTATATAATATAATAGATTTTATAATGAAATTTTTAAATATTAAAAATATTATTTTTTAAAACTAAATGAATTTAATTAGTTTCTAGTAAGTAATTATCAATATTTTTTATAGTATTAAAATTTTACTATTTTTTTATTTATTTAAAATTTTAAAAATTAGGTAGAGATAAATTTAAACGTTTCAAATTAATTTACAATATGTATTTTAAAATCTAAAAAGTAATAAAAATAATATAAAATAATAGTAATAATAATCCAATGCAATTATGAGGCACAAAATATACAATGTAAATCAAAATTTACTCCATAAATATTGGATCAAACAATTAATCTAAGAAGACATATGATTTGTGAGACTAAAAGGTATAAAATTAAACTAATTATAGATAAAAAAATATCAAATTGAAAGATCTAATAAACTATAAAATTCTCAAATAATTTCAAATATATTAGAAATAATTTTATAAGAATTATAAAAAACAACAAAATATTATAAATAATAAATTTAGTTATAAACAAAACTTCCTTACCATAGAAACTAGGAATAAATTACTAGGGAGGAGCGAGAACACTAGCCAGTAGCACCTATAGAGGGATAAACGACATTAGAGGGGGAGGGGGATTGGGAAAAGATCCATCTGAATAAAGAATTAGCGATGAAAAAATCTATAAGGTATGGGGAGATAGAGAATGCGAAGTGATGTTTCCAAAATCACAATAATGAGAGAAGGGGTATAGAGGCAATGAAGGGTAAGGGGAATAAGGATGAATATGACAATGAGTCAATGCATCAAGGTCTTAACAGGGTGGAGGTGGTTTGTTTTGGGTGCAATTTGTTTCATGAGAGGGAGAGTTGCGAGAAGGAGGTGGCGGTAGAGTTCGCTTACCATTGCTCTATCCCATGTTGTTGTTGGGAGATTCCCTTTTGTCATACCATTAAATATCAGATGGATTCAATAAAATATTAAAAATATACTATAAGACAACTCAAACTTTAGGAATACAAATACATATAAAAAACATTAGGGACACTGATTTTAATTAACATATTATATCCTTTTGACTACATTGATATAAAAAAATGAAACCAATCAATTTACAATTAAAAGAATTATTATAACATGGGTGATTAACATAATTTTATCGTGCTAAATAAACATACTGAATCCATGTTTAAGGATTTAGTTGGAGTAGTAACTAATGGCATGTAGTTTAAATGGGCTTAAATGGATCAAAGAAAAAATATGGAGTTAAGTTGACCGACCAAAAACTATGAAAGTTATCAAGTGAGAGAATACTATTTATTTATATTTTAATTTAATATATGGGTTCATAATGGAATACATTTATATTTTTTTAATTAGTAGATGGACATATAAATACCCATGTGTACTTGTATTTTTTGACAGTCAGGTGAGAATTTTTGTGTGGTTAACATTTAATACTCCTTAATAACATGTATTTTTATTCTTTATAAACTTGTTTTCATAGTCAATTATATTTGTGAACCAATATACATATTTATCTTTTTAAAATAAATATTAGATTAAAATTTTCAATCTCACATATGATGCTGGTCAAATGGAAAACACATTTTTATACCCTCTCATGAAGACTTAGTCAGCTCAGTCTTGGTCCAACCAATTAACCACCCCTGTATTAAATTAAACCATTTGCTTCTAATCAGTTTCAATAAGTTATAAAAATGAATATTAGATAGATAGTCAAATCAGACCAAAACATTGAATGAATAATGAAACACACTAATGTTCAATAATATATATTTTTTAAAATAAATTTAGTTTCTTGGATAGCATCTATTACAAGCAACATCAAATTTAAACAAACCATGATATACTATTAACATATTATCATTTAATGTGGGAGTTATCATCTAGTAGTTGGATTTTTGGGTATAAATATGATTAATTAAATTGATAAAAACTTATGTTTTATATATGTATAATATGAATTATTTTATTATCAATTAATTCAAAATGAAAACAAAAAACAAACTGAAAATAAAGGAGATGTTTTCTAAAGAACTATTTTTATCCACGCGATACATTTTTATCTTAATTAATTAATTTGATAACTATTAATTATTGATTTTAATGAAATTTTTATATTATATTTAATAAAATTTGTGATAATTCATCTGATAAATTTTTCAGGCATGGGATAAAAATAAATTCAGTTTTATGATTAAACATATTATTTTTTTCTAAAAAATGGTTTTGTCGCATTAGGAAAATTTATTTTAAAAATAATTATTATAACTTTTAGAAAATTTATTTGAAAAAAGAAACATATTTTTTTAATCAAAATGAAAAAATTATCTTAAAATGAATATTTTATAATTTTCTAAAATTATTAATTTCTTAAATGAATAGTGAAAATACTAATTTCTATTGAAATTATTTATTCGTTTAAAAAATTTACAATATTAAATTATTTTTTAAAATTATTTTATTGTAAAATTAAAAAAATTGTATTATTATTAATCTAATTTAGGTAGCTAAAATCAAATTTATGGTTTTGTTTGAAACAAGAAACTTTTATACATATGAAAACTATTTCTTTTGAAAACCACATTTTTTCATGTTTTCGGGTTTAATTATCTCTTAAATTATATCACTTATATCAATTTTATTTGGTAAAATTGGTTACATATTTGGAATCAAATTAATTAATTTTATTTAATAATTTAAACTTATCATTTCTTCATAATTAATAGTATTACAAAAAGAGTTAATTACTACAGTTAAAGTAAAAAAGAGTTTTCTATGGGGCTTAATAAAAAATATAAATTTATTATTTCAAAATAAACATCAAAAAATCATATTGGATAAACATATTTTGACCTTATGTTATAACATATTAAAATTTATATCCATTTTGTAGCATTTTTTTGGAGTTACTTTATCATTTTGGATTCTTTTTGGTGATTTCTAATTGGGTTACCTCACCTTCTTATAAAAGGACACCTCCCCTATTCTCCACTTAACAATTCAAGATCATTTTGGATCATAAAATACCTAATAAAATACAGTCATTACACCCCTAATTGTAACTTAGAGTTCATTTTTTAATATCAAATCATTATATGGAGACATTATGTATAAACCTAAAGAGGCCCTCTAAAGAAGATGTATAATTCTTAACCATGTGTTTTCTTTTATATTTCTTTTTTCACCTCCATATAATGTTATAAAAATATTTTGAAATAAAAACACAAGTATATTCCATATATTGATATGTTATTATTTTAATTACATGACCCATATTAATCATCCCCTCCATCAAATGGGAGATGAAATTGTCGATGTTGGGCATGGCAGACTACCGCCTCATGAACTAATGTAATTTGTTTTCCATAACTTCCTCCCACATATGGATATAATAATGGATTTAAAGTTTATATATATGATATTTATTACATATAAAAAATTCTTCAATTATAAGATCACATCTACCCTCTTACATTCAATTCATTGAAAAATGATAAAGTCGCTCATGCATATATATAGACTATTTTCGCCATGAAGCAATGGGATGTATGTTTAATTTTATTTTGACATGGATGGTAAAATGAAAATATTTAATTAATATATATTATAGATATGATATAGAAATGATTCTAGAATGGTGAACTATTATATACCTTTTTTTCCATCCATCAGTCGAAAAAATCATTACAACGTTCATGCATACGTATGACCTTCCATCTCTATGAATAGTGTAATTAGTTTTTCTATCTATAAATTTTATAAATGACTATTAATTTGTATATAATGGTTATATATAATATTTATATAATTATTAACATTTTGTATATGATGGAACCATAATCAAACTACAAATAACAAAACTACCGAACCAAAAAAATTACATGAGAAACAAAGTAGTTATTACATGAAATAGAGATTTTGATAGAGAATTATTAATAAATAGGTGATAAAAGACTATATGTAAATAATATATGGTATTATATATATATATATATAATTTTTTATATAATATATGTTCAATAAAAGTATATTTAGTAAACAGTATTCTCAAATGTGTAAAATGAAATTCGAGAGCTGAGGTAAGAGATTTTCGTGTCAGTTTTACTTTCGTGAAAAACATGGAATATTAATCACTTGTTTATTTTACATAATATATGTTTTTAACATGATTTTTTTATTATGATTATATTGAGAATTATGGGTAAATTCACATGAATATATGGTTCTCTCTTTAATGCGGCATAGGTTTGGAACTTACCAAATTGGTAAGTGTTCTACATTATAGAATAATTGTTTGTCGAGATTATTTATGGTTAAGATCCGATGATGAGATTTTATAATATATCTCTAAAAACCACAAGAATTTTATTATCCTATGATTATTTCTAGAAATCACATTACATTATATCATTTTTCCCTCTCTATTTAATTATGATACTAATAGAATGCTTTTAAGGAAAACTAAAATTTTCTCTAGTCGGTCAAAATTCATTTCTCATCTATGACTGTGATTTCTAAAAATGTTTTAAATAGTTTTTTTAATATTATATAATGATTTTTAAATTCATTTTCAACTTTTTTTTACTTTTTATGAAATATTTTAAAATTAATCTTGATGTTGTTTTATGAACGTGATACTTTTGACTATTTGCCTAAAATGTGAAAAGAAAACTTTACTTTATTATCTATGTAATAAAAATTATTTCCAATCGGTCTAACCAGTCAATGATTTAAATATTATATTACAAGTTTCTTTAGTCATTTCAAAAACAATCATTAATTTTTGATAAATTTTTTTATTTTAAAATTTACTTAAAAAGTAAAAGGGATATTTTTCTCAATAATGTTATCAATTATCAATTATTGGTATTTATGTTCATTATTGAAAAAAACCATTGATTATTCTTTTGATCAATTTGGTATTTGATCAAATGTATTATCTCTATTATTTATCTTTATGTTTTTTTATTATTATGACTATATTTTTATGAATCCTTTTTTACATGGGTTGTGCATATGAAACCAGTTCTTTTTCCACATGTTATGTTGTGATTAAATTTTTATGAAACTCATTTCATTTTACTGAGATATGATATGACAATTGTTCTATGATCATGTGGAACACATATGTATGATTCTCATTATTTGATAGGTGGTTCAATAATTATATATCTATACAATTCATTGGGTAAAGATGGTTATCTCATGAGTTAAATAGGAATGGAAAGGGATTCGAACACAGTAAATTAAGGGACTATTTCCACTATGATAGTCTTTGGAGTGATCCCTGACTAATGTTTTTTAGGGGAGTAAACCCATTCCACTATGATAGATTTTTTAATAAAAAATTACTAATAAAAAATGATATCTATACTTATGTGCATTCCACAAATATATATCTTATGAAAATGTTATGCTCTCATAAATTATGTTCTTTGATTCATATTAGTTCAAGTCTTATGAAAATACAAGATTTATTCCATGACTCATGTTTTGGATATATGGTATTTAGGGTATTGTATTTAAATGTTATTTTTGTGTTCTTATAACCTTATCCTCAAGGTATGATGATATATCTCTTAATTTCCCTTACTGAGTATCTAAGATATCTATTTCTTATGCTTCTTTTCTCCGGATTGTGAAGAAATTTATTTTGATTATATTTCTAATAAAGGTACTTGATAGGAATAACTTAGTAGAAAATGATATAGTTTACTTATGATCCATTTTTCTATGTATCTTTGTTTCGAAAGTCATTATAACTATATGATTCTATAATGTAATTTTATGTTTGTTATTGAAGATTAATATATATATTTGAAAATTAATTTTCATTATATTTTTTTCAGAGGAATGTTTAGTTAACCATTGGAAACCAATATGAGAAAACTTTAGGAAGAATCCCTATGATAAGACAAAGTATAGAAAACTATCTTGGGAGTTTTTTAAAGGATAGAGAATGTGGTTTCAAGAAATTACATCCCTATATATATATTACAAGTGGATATGGTTTTGGAAAATCTGTACATAGGGGTAATAACTCTAAAATGTATGAATTGGGATTTGACTCAATCGTCACCTACTGCACGGAAATGGGTCATGTTACAAACTAGGTTTGACATTCCTAGGGGATATGTTTTTTGGGAATGTGATTTCAACATGTCTTTTTATTCTTCCTCTTGTAGAATTTTATGTTATCAAAGGCATGGATTTACTTTATCTACATATATCCCACATCAATTTCCATGGAAGTGAAGCCACATTTTATATTCCAAACCACCCTACGTTTTTTGATCAATGAGATGATAAATATGATATTCCAATGGAAATTTAATCTATTATCTCTGTCTTAAATCCTTTTTTAATGGGGTATTTATCTCAGATGGTTGAGGAAAACATGACATTGAATAAACCTCTATTGTGTGGGAGTTTGTTGATTTTTTCTAAAATATTTTCCAAGTCTTATGATGAATCATTGATTTGAGTTATCAATAGAACTCATTACTAGTTTCAAACATATTTTAATGACTCCAAATAATATAACATGATTTAGTTTCATGAATTAATGTAAAAAACACTAGGAGAATCTTAGAAATATATTTATTTGGAGAAGTGTGTCACCTTGATGTTCCCCTATTATTTTTTTCTAGATAAATGATAGATAGATTTCGATATTAATTAATTATAGGAAACTAATTAAGATCAAAATCGAGAACAAGAATCCCATACCAGGTGTTGATTACTTATTTTATCTACTGTGGTGATCTTAATAATTTTCCCATATTGACCTTCATTATGCATAACATATATTTAGCATCCTGAAGAAGGATATACCCAATACAACATTTCACACAAGATATTAACAATATTAATATATAGTGATGTCATTTGGCCTTACTAATTCCCATACTTTCTTTATATATTTAATTAATAGAAACATTAGATATTACCTTAATAATTTTTTGGTAGTCTTCATAGATGATATTATTATATATTCAAGGTTCGAGGAAGAGGATGAATATCCCTTGAGAATATGATATTGACTCCTATAAGAATAATTTGTATGAAAAATTTAGCAATAGTGAGTTTTTTCTACAAATGGATTCATTATCTGGTTATATAATCTTAAAAGATTATATATTTGTGGATCTATCAAAAAACATACTTATTAAATGTTAGCCCAATCCAATCACAATGTCTATGATCTAGAGTTTTATTGGCTTGGTTAGATAATACTGATGGTTTTTGGATAACTTATCACGACTAACAAATCAACTCCCCATATTAACTTTTAAGGGATCCCAATTTATTTTTTTACAAATTAATGTGAAGAAAATTTCAATGAAATGAAGAGAAGGTTAGTCATATCACATTTGGATACATTAACCTACAGTAGATAAGTGCTTATAATCTATAATGATGTAGAAAAGATGGAATTTAGATGTGTTATCAAGCATAATGATATGGTTATAGAATATTCCACATAATAATTTGATGGTTCGTGAGAAAAATTACCCAAATCGTGATTTAGAGTTTGTTGTGAATATTATTTCATTAAAAATATGGAAAATTATCTTTTTGGAGAATGATGTGATATATATTTATCGTAAATGTTTAATGTTTATATTCAAACAAAATGAGTTTAAATGTGATGAGGAAGATGAGTGGAACTGATTAATGATTAGGGATTTTTAATACATTACCTCCCTGGGATAACAAACAAGGTGGATGAAACATTGAGTTGAAAGGACCATGATAACATATCTATGATGAGTAATATGTCACGAAAAAATGAAGGAAGTGGATAAATATTATATTTATGAAATGAGTGTTCACCCATCTATCAATGTGAAGATTAAATAGGCGTAAAAGGAAGGTGTAAAAATGAAGAAGAAGGTGATAATTGTTACCAAGTTCAAACATTATTATAGAGGAATGATAAGGTTCAGGAACCATATATACGTTCTGAAAATACCTTAGTTAACGAAGGAGTTGTTGGATGAGGCTTATAGTTTCTCATTCTCGATTCACCCTAAAAGTGTGAAGATATATAGAGATCTGGAAGAGTATTTTTGGTTGGATGAGAGGAAGATAGATATTATAGAGTTTATATCTAAGTTGTTTCTTTGTATATAGGTTACGTCTAAGATATAAAGTATAAGGGGATGTTTCAACCATTACCCATACCAAAATGTAAATGGGAAAACACACTAATACAATATTAGCTATTAAAGCACTAGAAAAGGACTTTATCAGCACAAAAAGTGATGATAATTGAATCCCAGTTAAAATCCCAAAACATATAATAGTGATAACAAATCCATATTAATGGACCCTTTTAACAACACCAACAATGAGATGTTAAATGGGTCCTTTAAAATGGTTTTTATCATGGTTAAATGGGGCCTTTAACATTTCTAACAAAGCGCTGATAAATTATATATAAATTCCCCCCAACACCCCACCCCCTTTATCAGTGTTTCCCACCAACTAACCCCTTTAATAGTTCATCCCCCACCCCTTTAGTAGCAATTTATATTTTATCAACCTTTTAAAATCACCCCTACCTCTAGTGGGTTTCAAACCCCAGACATCCAATATATACATCAATGGCTTTTCCTCTCCATTATACTATTTTTTTCTTATTTTTTTATATATATTTATATATATATTATCAAATTGTTATTCATATATTTATATATATGTTTATATGTGTATTTATATATTAATAAATATATTTTATATGTTTATTATTTTAATTTTTTTATTTTAAAAAATTACTTTTTTATGTGTGAATATAAATATTATGTATATATTGGTATATATTTGATTATAAATAAAATTAAATGGTGAAAATAGATAAAATTGAAAATCCATAATATCATTATGAATGTAATGCATATTAATAAATTCACCCCCACTGAAAAAGGGAAATAATACCCCCATAAATATGGCTTAAAATCCATCAAAAGTTGAAAAATTTGGGTACAACGACTAAAAACGTAGATTTCGAGGACTTTTGGGCATTTTTGGCATCGAAAATATGGTGACCAATGTCTGTGTCATCATGTGGGCGTAGATCTCTTCATGGGATTAGATTTGATATGTTGTAGAGCCCAAACAGACACTCGGATTAAGAGTTATGAATGTTTGAAATTTGAGTTATGTTTTCTACTTATTTTTTATTTTTTTTTCATTTTTTATCTAAAAATTGATTTTAAATAGATATTATATGGTAATAATAAAAATAATATTAATTAAAAATAATATTTAGCTATTTTATATTAAATTATCACTAAATATTTTATATATTAAGTTTAAATGCATACATATCTTAACTAAAACATATTTCAAAAAATAGATATTATATTTATATCAATATATATATATTTATATATTAGTATATTATTTTTAATGAAACGTATTTGTTTGAAGTATGATTTTAACAGTGCCTGTAAAAAAGAACTCATAAAGTGGGGGTCATTATTAGCACTCTTAAAAACATGTTGATAACCCCCCCCCCCCCCCCACCATTATCAGTGTTTTTTTTACAAAAATTGATAAAATACCTCATTTATCAGCAATTGTACAAATGTGTTCATAAAGGACCCACATTAACAACACTTTTTCTTAGAATTGTTAAGGATCCCCTTTAATAGTGCAAAAAAATCACGATTAAAGACCCCCTATAGTAGTGCTTTTTTATCACGGAGAAAGGGTGTTGTTAAAAGTATTTTTAGGTAGTGTTGTTTGAGCCCTAGCACTGGATAAACCCAGTTTTGTAGTAGTGACGTCACCATAGATTTTTTCTTCAGATTCCCCCAATCATCTAAACTTGGTAGTGCTATTGGAGATGAATTCAGTCACCCTATAATGTAATAATAGTTCATTTCTATTAGATATGATTTCTATCTTGATCATCTGGTCAAGATATACACTAAATAAGTCGTATGGTTTAAGGGTGTAACACATTCTGTTAAAAATAATCCGGATCCAAGGTTTACCTTGAAGTTTTGGTAATGTTTTTTATAGGCTTGGGATATGGAGTTATGTTTCAGCACTTTGTATCATCCTCTAAAATATGTCCAATCTGATGGAACCATTAAAAATCTACGTATATGTTTAGATCATAATCTATGGAATTCAATGGAGGATAGTACCAATGCCGCCCTCTAGTCATGTTTCCTTATAATAATAACTTTCACTCATGCTTTTCTACAACACCTTATGAAGTCACCTATAAAAATAATATATCTACATCATTTTGGGATAAATTTGGATAGAGAAATTTATTGGGACTTGATATATTTGAATAAATGATAGAGAAGGTTAGAGCCATTTAGTAACACATATGAGCAGTACAATGTAAAAAGAGAATTTATGCTGAAAATAATCAATGAGATCCAATGTTTGAGGTTGGTGATATGGCGTATCTATGAATTTGTCCATGGAATAATGATATTATATTCTAGAGGAATGTAAGGTTGATATCGAGGTATATTTTCCCCTTTACAATTTTTGATCATGTAGGGAAATAGCTTATTTCATAGAACATATACTAAAACTATCTCAAGTTATCAATGTGTTCCATATATCTCTTCTCATGAAGTAGTTACCTAACCCTCCACATGTACAGAACTCTATAGTTATACCAAGGTAGTGAGATATCACTTATGTGGAAAACATAGTGGAGAATATGGATCGTAGAGAGAATGTGCTATGAAACAACACCTCTCACCTAGTCAGTGTTTAGTAGTAAAACTACTTATTTAAGAAATATACAAGGGAACATGATGATATGATGAGGTAGAAGTATACATACAATAGGGATGAAAATGGAGATCGCACACTTATCCATAAATATTATATAATTGAGTTTTAATAAAATTTATTTTTACCACAACATACTACATTAACTTTTACACAAATCATATTGACAACAAATACACCCACTTTTTGCCACTTCATGTTGTTGATCCCTAACACTCATATCCAATTACTGAAAACCATATTCATTATAATATAAAACATAGATATAGCCTTTTGGAGTTTCACAATCAATCTAATCACAAAATAACATGGTAAATAAATTCAAACCCACATCCACCAAATATGATCACTGAGATTATACCCTTATCTATGTGGACTATATCATCATTAGAAAATGAGTAATATTTATTTGATATGGAACCTACATAAAAATATAATAGACTAACTCTTATTTCCCATAATAATTATATTCCTGAAAATGGTCCATGAATGATAGGAATTCAATTGAATCACTACCCTTGATTGAGCATCATTGATCTTGTAAAATTACAGTGTTATACAATGGGCCCTATGCACTATGCAATAAACACAATATTTACATTTTGTGAAGTTCAAAATATTTTTCATAATTATTTTCCAAACATCATCCCCAAACAAATAGTAACCGAAATATACTATCTTCCAAAAAGAAAGGGACATTAGGACCTATTTCATGTTAAAAGAGACATTCTCAACATGTTGAATACCACAACAATGTAGGAACAATGTCTTGGTATTATTCCCATGAAAGAAGATATGTTATTATAGTAGTATTAAATATTTCTAATATTTTTGTCACTATTTAAATGACATCATATGTAGATATCATGGGATTTTTTTGAAAGTAGTAACACAAGATGGTGAACAATTAAAACAACATGTAGAAGCTTGATAGAATACTAGTGGACATTAGAGTAAAATTTTACTCATTAACCACATCATAGTTTCTCAAAATCATTTAAACTCTACTTGATATATTCATGAATTATTTGATGTGGCCATATAAATAAGGTGTTGTTCAATTCTAAGACACATATAGCATTCATCATCAACATGAATCACATCCATCATAAAAAACCACTCCATTTTATAGAGAACACCTCTATTTCCACAAATTATCTAATTCCAACCATCCTGATCCATTATCTACTACAGATTTTGGATCACTCAAAACATCCTAAGGAATTTCAAAATGAAAATCAATTTAATTGGAAATAGATCAAAAAACCCCACCATGATTTTTTCTCTTGCTATGTCAAAACAATGTCCATTCATCATAGATATCATTTTTATTTTCCCTTATATTTTTTCTATCCCTCCATTTGTCATTCTCTTTCATTGTGGTTTATCTATACCCATCAGTAATATTTTCCAATATTTTTTTAAAATATTTGACTTTTTAAAACAACACCATGAAGAAACCAATAATTGAAAATTTTAATCCTTAATTATGTTTGTTAAATTTAATCAATTCATTTGATACATACATTCATTTGAATTTAAATTTATTAATTGGAGGTGATTAATTGAAGTTCATGTTATTTGTAATCCAAAAATATAAAATTTAACAATCACAAAATATTTTTTCGGATAAAAATCATATGACGAATCAAATAGTACAATTTAATTTTCATTTGTGAAATATTTTCATACATTCATATAAATTAAAAGGTATAAACACTAAAATTTTTAGTATCACTATAAGATTGTTTCTCACTATTTCAATTGAATTCTTATGATATTTCATTTATATTGTTGTGTTTAAGTATAATCATTAGTCAAATTGAATCTTTATTTTTTAAATACTTATATATATTTATATAAAATGAAAAAGAATAAAAACTCACATTTTCGGTATCAATACCTAACAGTTTCTCACTATTTTATTTTAATTCATTTGAAATTTCATTTCTATTGCAATTTTGGGAATGATAAATTCAATTTTTTCCTTCATAGAACATGATTCAAATAAGAAATATTATTAATGATAGAAATAATAAAAAAAATTAAGGAAATAAATCTAAAATTCCATAAAAATTTTCAATACAAAATATATAGAAAATCTAATATATTCATCAAAATTTTTCTATTGTAAATATAAATATTGGATTAATTAAATGTTTCATTAAACAGATATAACAATATTTCTAGTACACTCAATGCAATGTGTCCAATGTGAATGTTTTATAACTAATTAGACACTATAAAGGTGGTGATAATGGTAAAACCATAGAGGGAACAAACTCTGGTTTACTAAAATTTTCACATTGGACAATGTTTGAAAAAACAATAAAATGAGATAATTACTATATTATTAATTTTTTTAATAAAACTAATAATTCATGAATTTGTTAAATACAAATTATAACACAATATAAAATAATAAATAAGAACTCTTATTAGAAACATGTGTCGGGGATGCTGACGTTGTAATTAAACAACTTTCAGCCCTGAAAAATTATCTTCTTATATGATAAAATATTTATCTAGATCCATTATCACCTATTAAAAATATATAAATCCATTTTAGTGGCTTATTATTTAACCACCTAATTATTTTATTGTCTTTTTCCTTAGTGTTGTTAATTAATTAGGAAATGTGTTCGAGTACTGAACCAAACTATGAAATGAAAAATCTTACTTTTAAAAACGTTTTTCCACCTATTTACACTATAGTTAATCAAAAGGATTAAATTTCATGGTATCACTAATTTGAATATGAATAAAAATGTAAATTTTTTATTTTTAAGAAAGAAATTAAGTTTAAATATAGTTAAATTAGATAAAAATTCAAATGAAAATAAATTAAATTGATAATTACCCATAAAATAATAACATCACATGGAATGTTCAACAGAAAAAGTATTTGATCAATATCCCGATAGAGAGAAATTACCCCAACATCATGATTGAAAAAATATGAGCATTAATATTATGATAAATCATTAAAATTGTTCACAAGTTATCTATTAAAAATATTATGTTAGCTTTCACTTTTGATGGGAAATCACTCACCACCCATCGATTTTTAAATGCATTTTATACTAAGCACATGATGATATCACACCCAAACCACCATGATAATGAAAATGGCTCACCAATAAAATCATACTTGGTCTAAGTCACAATGAACAAGTGGGTATCAAGAAGGGTGAGTTGAACTATCAGGTGGAGGATGTAATGCAGGTGCGCACCTGACATGTAGTGGAAGAGGCATGGAAGTGTAGTAGGGGTGGTGCAAGTGAGAAACTATATCTGATGTGATTTCAACTATAGGGCGGTGTTATAGTCCTCTGGTTTGCACTGAGTGGAAGGGATTCGAGAGCTTAATGCACCATGAGGTGATGAAAGTGACGGTGTCACTAGTCGGTTACTATCAAAGAAGAGAGGGGGGGTGCTACCTGGTGTGGTCGAGCATGAGGAAAGGGAGGAGGGTGGGGGAGGGAGAAGAGGTGGGATGGGGGGATTCTTGGAAGGGGTAGAAGCAGCAAGGGGGACAAACATGGGTGTATAGGAGGAGGGAGGGGGAACATGGAGGGGTTGGGGAAATGGGTATAGAGGGGCAGTGGGGAGAGATGTGGTGTTGGGTGGCAGATGGGTGTATATGCATGAGAATACCTATACTAGCCTAACATTGGTTTTCATTTTAGGGAATGAGAAGGCACACATTCTACTAGATGGAGGAATATATCCTTTTTTTTAATAAAATCACATTTCAAAATTTAATATTATTCATTATATAATAATTTAAATTTTTTAATGTTAATATAAATATAAAATCAAATTAACAACATAATAATTTTAATATGATTAAATATAGACAAAAATAATTAAATGTAAAAAAATAATTAAAATGATATGTTATCAAAATTTATAATAACAATATATTCTAAAATATAAAATTTAAAATAAATGTAAACTAATAAAAATTATAAATTACTAATATGAGTATATAAATTAACTAAAAATTGTCATAATATATAATATACTACAAAACACCAAAAATAACTAAAATATAAAAACTAGTTGAAGAAATTAATTAAAACTATGATCTAAAATTATAAAAAATACTTGTGAAATCCATGTACATAAAATCCCCCACACATAAACCTTTTCACTCATGGAAATAACAATTAGAAATATTACAGAAGTGGACCTATTGACAAATCAAAACATCTAAATTAAGAGTAAAAAAAATTCAAACAATTTACACATAAAATAGCATGATTCATATAAAATTCAAATTTTCAAGAACCATTTTCCTTTCCCTTACATTCTTTCCAAAACAAGTACCTAAAATCATTCATCATTTGACCTACCTCCCCATAACACTCATTGCTCAAAAAATTTGATCAATGTTTTGATCAATTTTCATACACATGAATTCTTACAATATACATTTAATTAATATCAAATCTCCAATAGTGGAAATAAAAATAATACATTAATCTAGAGTAATTGATATTATGTTCAACTATCACTGAGGAAACAAGATGCAGGGTCCTAAAATAAATATAACAGTTTTTGGAAAAATGAGGGTTGAATCTTGAAATAAATATATGATAATTTTCAATCCAAATGTCTCCCTCAAATATTTGATCCCCCAACATAATACATGTATTGTGTCCATGAATTTGATAATCCAATTATTTGTTTTTTAATCCATTTCATGATATTGTTTTAACAAAACCCACACAAATAAGATGGGTAGGAAAATGGGTGAGTATAAAATCCAAAACACCGTGAAATAAATGTTAGAAAAAATCCTAAAGAAATGTAAAAATGTAAGACATACTTAATAGAATATTTTTGAAAGTAGGTCATATAGAAAACTCTATAGATCCTAGTGTAATTAATAATCACTTTTATAGGTATAACTAAAATCTAGGGTTACCACATAATGACCACATAAGCACTCTTTGTTAGAAAAAAAATAATATACATTATAATATCAAAATACATGTAATGAATGTGGATACATTGAAATATGAAGAATATGATCATGATGAGATAATGTTTATCCATGTTCCAAAAATGCCTCACTATCCCTCAAATGACCCTCAACATGAATAAATCACTCCCCCGCACATCGATTGAAAATCATCATGAAAATATTTATCAAATATGTAGGGAAGGGTATCATATATGGGATCATATTAAAAAGGAATCTATATGACTTCTAATTACTTCATGATGAAGAAAATGAAAGGGTGTTGTAGTGTGTTAGAGGGGATAAATATAAAAAATGCATCATTGATTCCAATGAAACATTCAATGTTCCTATCATGTTAACAGAAAAACATGGCACATTCTATAAGACATGACTTAGTCGAGATTCCCTCAAGAAAAATAGAAATTAGTGATGATTCCAAAATGGCACAGAATCTTCACGGGTATAGAAATAAATTTTTTGATAACAAAAATGATCTTGTGTGAAAATAGTAAAACATTTTCAAAGATTAAACAGATATAAAAAATATTTTAAATCAATGTATTGATAATCATATCATATCAAATAGGATTTGTGTGCTCGAACTGTGTAGGAATATAATTGGTATTCCTCAGAATATTTTATGGAAAAAATAAAATAAACTTAATGTGGGTTAAATAATTTGCTAGGATGTTATTATTTTTTTAATTTTTATTTTTTTGGGTTTTTTTCAATTATTTTTTTTACATGGTGTTTTGGGAAGCATACAATATTAAATAAATTAAAACAAATCCCAGAGTAAGTGTTTATAGACACAGAAAGGATAAAAGTATATGATGAAGCTCTAAAACATTTTGTACTAGTAAAATATAGAAATGGATATAACATACCCACATCATATCATAAGGATAACAGTAAAATTTATACAAATTATAGAAGATATGAGTGACAATAACATGTGTACAAAAATTTAGGGAATTGCTGAAAATTTTCCACACATGTCAAGATTATTTCCTAAAACAAAATAGAACAAATAAATGAAAATAAAAGAAAAGGGAAAAAATTGGTTTCCCCTAGGAAATGTTATGTTTTATGAATTCATCTAGAGGGATAAAAAAAGGTCAATTATAATGGTCTATTTGCTCAAAATTACTCTATCACCCATAAGAACGGGTGGTTGTGTCACTGATCCCACATGTATTCTTGGAAAGATTAACCCCCTATGGAGTGTATTAATAATGAATCAATTTTCTAAGGAATACCATTTTTTATCATCATGGTGGTGATGGATGATGAGCATGGATCTCTAATGAAATCACCTAAATCAAGGACTCATTGTTTGGCAGATGTTGAGTCACCAATTACATGAGGATAGATGGTGGGAGAACAGAAAAATCGATGACCATGGAAGAGGTAAAATATTTGTTCAAGGATAATATAAAAGTGTATTGATTTTTTTTAATTTCACCCATAAATATAGATATAAAGAATGTAAATATAGACCACTTAAGTCGATGTAGTCAGGTTTCCTACTAATTAGAAATATGTTTAACATCATCAGCCGGATGAGCATATCCTCAATTTATGTTAACATCATCAATGATGACTATTGTATCACAGTTGATATAACTTTTTAGGTGTTGACCATTAAACATAAATTAGGGACTCTTCCCATCATTTATTTCAACATCACCACGGGGATAAACAATTATAAAAAGTGTAAAGACCTGAACACTTTGATTTCATATTTCCATCCATGATCCAATGTCTTGAGATGAAGAGTAGAGTTTTTTTCATGCTTAAGTTTTTTGGATCTATTTATCATTCTAGGATCCAATTTTCTGTTCATAGATCAAGTAATTTTTATACCCTCCACTTATCATCTTGTCTAAATTATTCATTTGTAAAACTATTTCTTTTAGGAAGTTATAACATCAAAATTAATCTTCTTCATAGCCTAATAAAAATGTTTTACTATTATATAGGGAGGTGGTATGTTTTTCTAGATAACAAAAAATATGGGGAGATTCTAATATGTTTTTTTATAGAGTCATGTAATCCCAATGAGACACATCTGGTTTTGAATCCCAATATTTCCAATATGTACTCTCCATTTTCACTAAAATTCACTTAATCTATATACATGAAACCACATCTTTTCCATTGGTATGTGGATGTTTTGGGGTGATCATTTAGTGGTTACATCCTTAGAGAGTAATTATATTCCTAAATATAACATTATTGAATTTGGTACCACAATCATAGAAGATGATCCTAAGAATTCTGAAATGAGTAAAAATGTGTTGTTTTATAAAATTTATGACAACTTGTGAACAGTTTTCCAAAAAATATTTATCTTCCTCCCACATTGACACATATAACACAAATACAATAATGTATTATTTTCCAAAAGATTTAGGAAAAGGAACCTAGAATTTGATTCACCATATGTCAATGTTTTTGGTTCCCATGACTTAATGTTATGGAATCTCATACATCCGTCTTACACCCCTCATTTACTTGGAATTTATTACAATTCATGGTAAACTCAAAAAAAAAATAATTCATGGTAGGCTATTACAAACCAAATTTCAACCCTTTTCTAATTGTTTGATGAATTCCATGTTGACCTCCATCTTTTCTAGCATAGCACAAATTCAAAACAATATCAAATTCTTCTTCTTGGATTCATATTATGATAATTCTATTTACCAAATCCTTAGAAAGGAATGGATCTTCCTTGTAGTAATTTGATTCATCATCCATAAATAATTTTCTCTACTCCATTGATAAATATGGGTATACCATGATACAAGTGAAGTAGTTGATGAAATTGGAATACCAAGGTGTGATTATCTTTATGGCATACAATGTTTCATTATGATATTTATATTTTATTAATTACACATTTACATCACTTGTTTTAATGAAAAAGGAATGATAAATGATCCTTAATGACATTCCAAGTTCCCTTTTTCCCTTGACTTTAATTTCAAATTCTTGAAGTAACATATCAATCAAATGAGTATGGGATTCAAATATTTCATAGTCATCAGATACCATGGGGCAGAGTTATCATTATAGACAGTGACATTGGGGTACAATATGTGAGATCATAATTTATAAAAAGTGAATACAACTACTAACAATAGGTTTTAATTAGATGTGTAATTATGTTGAATGTCATTCAATGTGAGATTAGAATTATATTTTGTTTTATCAATCCTTTCATTCCTTTTTCCCAATGCAGTAACAACTCCCTAGTCACTGGAATAATACATTAACATAAATGGATGCTTCAAATTGGTTGAAATCATTACTAGAGATTCAACTAAATATTTCCTTACCAATTTAAATGCTTCATAATATTCAGTCCTAAATCGGAATATGGCATCTGTTCCCAATAGGGTCGTAAGGGGTGGGAAATAATAATGGAATTTATAATGAAACATTGGATGAATCCAACAAGACAAAGAAATACATGAATTGATTGAAGTAAATTAGGAATTCATTTCTCAGATATTGTACTAATCAGGGATACATAAACGTCAACACCTTTATTTGAAACTTGATGACCTAAATATATCCACTTTGTACAATGAAGTGTAAATTTTCCCAATAGGGTACCAAATTTTTATTTTACCATCTCACCAAATCCTTATCCAATTGTTCTAGAAAATCATAAAAATAATCCTCATATATATTGAGGTTATTCATGAATATTTACAATAACTCTTTAATCATGTTGTGGAATATTACAATCATGCATCGTTGAAATGTAGTTGGGGCATTGCAAATTCGAAATGACATTCCCTAACAATGGAATGTTCTATAAAGAAATGTGTGCACTATTTTATAATGATCTTACAATCTAAAAACTATCTAATTATTGATTGAGAATCCATCAAGAAAACAATAGTAATATCTCTGTTTCAATCATTCAAGGATTTGATCAATAATGAGTAATAGAAATTGATCCTTTTGGTAGAATTAGTCAATTTTTTATAATAGATGAATAATATTCTACTATTAACAATTTGTGTGGTTATCAATTCCCTTTTTCATTCTCAACTACTCTAGTCCCATCATTTTTAGGTACCAATATCAATGAGCTAACACACTGACTATCAGGGATTGGAAATATTAAACCATCATCAAGATGTTTAATGAATTTTTTCAGGAATAATTCATTAATTAGAGGTGTTAAAAATCACTGTAGTTTCCTAAAAGGTTTTGAATTATCATCCATATGTATTATTTGAGTGCCAATGGCGGGACTAATACCTATTAAATCAGACATTGTCTGACCTATTCATAGATTCCATTGTATTATCAAATTGAGAAATTTACATTCATGTTCACATAAAATATTAACATTTATAGTGTCCATAAAGGAGTTCCAAACTCATATGTAGCTATAGCTCAAATTTTTTGGAATTGTTTAATTCTTAGGTATTGGATGTTTTCAAGATGATACAATGAGGTGAACTATTGTTTATCCAAAGAAATGACTTCATTTCCAATGAAATCTACTTCCCTGATTGATTATGTTAACTCCTCATCTTCATTGTGCAAATCCTTGAGATTCATCAAATCCCTTGCTAAGTAATCCCATTCATTAATCATATCTAATAAATAAATCTCATTTGAAGATGGATTTTCCATATCCATTAGAACAAAAAATGTTATGTTTTCATCAACAATTAAAAATAATAATTTTATCCCTTGGACATCAACTATAACTATACATGTTGCTAAGAATGGTATACCATTAATGTGTGGGATGTACTTATCTTATTCGTTATCAAGGAAAAATAAATTAGTTGTCATGTAATATCTATCAACCATGATTAGTATATGCCCTAATATTTGTTGAGGATTCTTCACTAATTTGACTAGAAATTGGAAGTCGGCCCTAGTTAGATTTAAATATATGATGCCTAGTTCTTAAATGTCTCTATATTTCATGAGGTTTACACTAGCTTCGAGGTCACACTAAGTACTTCAAAATTTACATTCTCCAATATTTCAAGAAATAGATAATATTCCATAGTATCATAGTATAAGAGGTAGGGATCTAGGTATAACTAATAAACATTCCTCGTGCATTATGATAGTTCCAAGATCATCTAGTCTTATTCTTTTTGACAGAAGCTTCTTGAGAAAATTAGTATAGTGGAGCATTTGTGTATTGGACTCAAAAAATTAAGTATTTATGTGACGATTCTTAAAAATTTCTGTTAATTTCACAAATTGAGCATTTATCTTCCTCCAATTCTGTCATTGTGGAAATGAAAGAGGTAGTGTGTGATATTTAAATATTTCATTTAGTGCCTTTTTTTCCTTTTTTCCCTTGCATGTTCAATTTTTGAAAGTTATTTTCGATCATCCACCTCTTTATCATCAGGTTTAATTACATTGTTTGTTGATTTTCCATCCTCAGTGGTAGATATATGTATCATATCTGTTGGTTAAGAATAATTCATTTGATGCTATAGAAATTGTGTGCCACTACATAATGCGATATCTTTGTCCTCTTTTTCTGGGTTAACTTTTGGGCTACCTGGTAGAGTTCCTTATCATTGTTTTTTATTTGTGTGACTGTATGAATGACTTTATTATAAATGGTTCAAACATATACTTGGACATTTTTGGGTATTGACTACAAATTTTGGGTTGTTGTCTATAATTTTCTGGTTTCTATATCTTATATCTCAATAATAGATTGATTGGATATCATTAGTTTTTCAATAATTTCTCTCCAATCTTGTTCAACATACATTACAGTAGGGGAAAAGTCTGTTGATTACTTTGTGTCTTTTTATTGTATGTTGTTGATGAAATGGTGGTAGATATTTCTTCTGAGATTCATGATCTTGTGATTTATTGGTGGATCAGAAGGCTGGTTGAGAAGGGAACTTAAGTGGTCACATGTTTTGGTTCATTATCTAAGTAGCTATTAGTTCCTTCGAACCGTGATTTCAGTTACTATTTTTTGAGTTTGTATTGATATTGTTTATTTAATTTACTCAATTATAGCTTATAATGTATGCTTTAGACATATTTTTTACATGTGTGATATAGTCATGTGGGATAATCATTGGAACCACCACATTTTGGGCAGTGTTCATCATAAAAAAAATGGACTTGAACTAGATTTGGGGGACTCAGGGAAAATATATCAAACCTCTTGTTGTGAGAATCATAATTTTCTTCTATAAATGTGTGACAATCAACTTGAGGCACTCCTACATTCCATCTTGAAAAAAAAATAGCCACTACAAACCGTCTTCTGCCATATTTTTAATTAGTATGTATAAATCATCCAGATCAATTTCCATGAATGCATTTTATAGAGAGATTTTTATTTTTGACTTACTCTCAAGTTTAATTCCATTTTAGAAATATTTCAATTTGTTTTTCAAAGTCTTTTAAAGATGAGTTAAACTCATTATCGTGGACATAAATCTTTCCCAATATTCTCATAATGATTCTTATGAAATTTTGAAAAAGGATTCATGACCTCTATTGATTTTAAATTATTGTGAACATGTGTAATACCAATCAAGAAATTATATTCTCAATTATTCCCTGGTGAAGACGTTATCTCGGTCAAGATGTTCCAATCGTGTTTTGATTTTCCTTACAAGTAGAATTAAAATACTCTTAAGAACAATGAATAGATAATAACCCCATTAAATTTAAATGTGTAAATAGCTTTGATAAATCTATTCACATGCACATAAGGTTCCTTTCTACTTAAGACATGAAATTTTTCATGTTGTTGGAGTAGGTTTATCTTCAATTCAAATTTCATCACTTGAATTCTAGTTCTTGTTACACCTGAGCCGACTCTAACTATGTTGGTTCTTAACTTCTATCCTATATTATTCTGACGTCTTTGAGTATCAAGTAAATTTTGGAAAAGTTAGTTGACTTTTCCACTACGAAACACTGGAATGCGAGTCTCGATGCATTCTGCCTATTGATTCCATAAGTTTTCAAAAGAGCTACCAATATCTGATTTCACATTTCTAGGTTGTTCTTGTTAGTTATTAGGTGTTAGTTTATTTTTCAACAGAGCTGAGTTATGAGTGTTCAGCATTATAGAAAATATTGTATGATAAAATGTGTAATAGAATATTTTATAATTCTTGATGTGTTTTTTCTCCCTAGAAACAATGAATGAAATTTGGAACTTACATTGAAAAACATTAAATTTTCAAATTTTTATAACCAACTAGATACTGTAAAAGTGGCATATTGGGTCGAACCACATAGATCAAGGACTATAGTTCACTAAAATTATCTCATTAGAAATGTTTAGATGGAAAATAAAATGAGGTGTTTCCTTTTTATTCATCATTGTTTCAAAAATAATGATAATTTGAGAATGGTAAAAAGACAATATAGAATGAAATTGAAATAATGTCGAAGAACTTTTATCAACAAAAGGTATCAAAGATGCGGATGTCATAATTAAACTTCTACGCAGCAATGCAATAATATTTTCTTGTGTGATCAAATATTTATATTGATTAATTATCAATGCTTCAAAATTTATAAACCCTTTCTTAGAATATTATTTTTTAATCATTTAGATTATTTAATTTCATATTCTCTGGTGTTTTAAATGAATTATGAGATGTGTTTGAGTGCCGAACCGAAAGGTAAAATGACACAACCTATTTTTTACAAATCCATGCAACCTATTTCAACAACTATCAATTAAAATAGGCAACCTTCTCAGTATATTATAATCATTAACTAATAAAAATATCATGTTTTATGTTTTTGAAATAAATTTAATATATATATATAGAATTAAATAAAAAAAATTCAATGAAAATTGATTCAATTTATAATTACCACAAAATAAAAACATCACATGACATGCGAAATAGATAAATTATTTAGTTAACATTCTTCAAACAAAAATTACCCTGATATATTGATTGAATAAATACACACAGTAATAAAATGATAAATCAGTAAAATTTTACCTGAATTATCTAAAGAAATTACTGTGTCGGTCTGCACTCTCGATGCACAAAGAACTCACCCCACATAGATTTTCATATTCAAGGGATCCTCTACACATGATGTTGTCACAACTAATCCACCGAAGTACTAACAAAAGCTCACCAACAAAACCATACCTGTATGGGGTTACAATGAAAAATAATGCTTCAAGATGGGTGAGTCACATGGCTTGGATAGGATGCATGTGAAAACATGATAAAAAGCGAAGTGGCTTTGATGTGTAGCTGGTGAACCACTATAGAGAAGCTGGCTCAGATGGGAACACAACTATTTGGTGGTGTACCTTTCCTCTAGTGTGCTCTAGAGGAAGAAGGAGGGGCTACTAGGACATGGTGTGTAGGGATGAGATGAAATGGTGGGTGTCACCGGTCAGTTGTTGTAAAGAGGGAGAGGGGATTGCTGTTCCAGGTGCGGTCAAGTAGGAGGAATGGGGGGAGGGGAAAGGGGGAAAGGGAGGAGGAAGGGGGAAAGGGGGAGGGTCAGGGGTGGTGGAGGAGGGAGGGGGAAACTGATAGTGGGAGATGAAAGAGGGAGGGGGATATGGGAGGTGGGGGTGGATATATGGGAATGAGGGGAGCGAGGGGATGCAGGGAGTTATGTGGGGTAGGGGGTGGCATGCAGATGTGGGAATCCTCAGGACTGGCCCATCTATGTTTTTCTTTTTATGATATGATGATGTGCTCTTATTGCTGGGTGGAGGTGAATATCAAAAAATTTAATGAAAAAAATCAAATTTAATATATATTTTTTTAAATTATTTAATTATATAAAAATGTTAAATGTAAATAAAAATTAAAAACCTAATAATAATAATAATAACTAAATAAATATAGAAAAAATTAACTATAAAAAATACCTACAAGAAAATGTTATAAAAAATAATAATAATATAGTGTTAAATAAAATATATAAAATTATTATTAAATTCTAATAAAACTAAATCTCTAATATAACTATATAAAAAAACTAAAATGTATCATAATATATAAAACCCTAAAAAACAATAAAAATTAACTCAAATATAAGAAATATGTAATCTAATTAATTAAAACAAATTTTGAAAATTATAAAAATACAAGAAAAATCCATGTATATAATTTCCTTTCTTTTTGTATGCCTCCATTTTTTTACCCTCTAATCTTCCACTTTTCAAAACCTCTCAGTCTGTTCCGCACATCAAACTATGTTTCCTATAAAATTCATCCAATAATGAAAATTCATACATCCATAAATAGAGAATGATACAAGGGCCTAAAATTTATTATTTCACAATAATGTTATTCTAATAAATAAACATGCGAATTAATTTTTAGAAATGTGGGTATCTAGAATTTTCATTCATGATGGTGTGTGTGGAAGTTGTTGACATTACAAGGTAATCCATATGATCAGAAAAATGTAGATTGAATTATAGATAAAACTAAATTTCAGACTTCAAAAAATTATTCCAATTATTAACTCCTCAACTCAGATAAAACATTTATTGATCAATCTTGAGTAATTAGATTTCAAGGTTAGGTTACTCTTGAGCTTGAAAATTACTGCTCAGATGAGTTTGAGTCATGTACCAAGATTTTTTTTGTTTTGTGTTAGAACCCAAGTATTGAACTATGTTGAATCATGATTACATGAATAAAACCCATGATTATAAACATAAAAAAAGAATATGGTTATATTTCTAAAAAAACATTTTGGGGGATTTTGAGAAAATGAAAATAATAATTTTAGAAGAAATGGGCCACATTTTTATTTTGAGTGCACTTTTATAAGAAAAGAAACATATAATTTTGTGGGGTCATGAAGAAAACATTATAATTAGTTTAGACCATCATATTTACTTACTTTTTTTCAAATCAAAACCACTAAAGAGTTAGGAGGGGAAAAATAAATTATTCTCTTAAACAACTGAGCCTCTAATGGCATGAGTAGAATGAGTTCTAGTCTTCACCTAATTGGATATTAAATATTTTGTTCGATGACACTTATAAAATATATTCTTAAAATTTATCAATTATAAATATGTTTATGTATGTAAATTTAATGATTGATTATATAACTTTTATAGAGAAAATATCATAATTAATAATTGATATAACAATTTCTCAATACTTGTTTTTGAAAATCACTAAAACTAGAATGGGATTTGAATGTACATAGAACATGGGGAAGAACCAAATCAACAAGGAAAAATGATTTCTAGTAATATTATTTGTATTAGAAAATTGATGGATTAGTAAGTACCTTATTTGAAATAGTGTATTTACTAACCTTCTTAGGAATCCTTCCATAGAAATACTCTACAGGAAGTTCCAATACAGTGACCTTCTGACCCACTGTCTTCAAAAAACTAGTAAATCTTCTACAACTTCATTCAGTGAGAAAACATCTATAGAATTCAGAAACTATAGAATAGTAGAAAATACATCAAATAATTTAGAAATATCTGGAAAATTCCAATGATTTTGAATCATCCATCATGTAATTCCTGTTCAGATCAATGAAACTCTTAAACTGTATTCATAAAAATATGAAAAAAATTAAAATAGTTTAAATTAATATGAAAAAAATTATCTATTTTATTAAAAGTACACCAAGTATCCATACCATGTAAATAATTAAAAAATTTCCATTCCATATCAATACTTAAAATTGTTAATCAAATAAATTGAAAGAGTAAACATATATCCCTTTTGAATTTAAAAAACCAGGCATAGTTAATGTTAAAAAAAATACTCATCAGTAATTATAATGAGTGTGGATGAATCCAATGGCCTATCCTGGGAAAATATACTATAATTTTTGAATTTATTAAACAGAATAGAAATGGAAAAGAAGTACTTTCTACAAAATTAACACACACAAAAACTATTGTATATAAATTCACTCTAAAAAGGAAAAAATGAAAATTCTCAAGAACTCAAACATGCGAAAAATTAATGAATTAGATGATAAAAAAACTACATTGACTGAGTGAAATGTTGTACCTTCAGTAGCTGAATATATTTTTCCAAATCACGTGTCATGTTAGAGACAGGAATATAAAACCTATTTATTTTTTTATATTATTAATAAAAGTGAAAATTGGATGATAAATTTACATTTCCAACATATAATGTCATAATGAATAGAGAAAGAAATTTGGATTTCAAATCCCTACGCATACAAATTCCTCCCAGTTGTATCACTATCTTTTTTATGAGTATTCTATTTACATTCGCGGGGACATTGGGTGGATCAGACATCCAATAGATTAGCTCTGTGTTTTTTCTCCACAATGAGCTACAGGATTCATCTTGAACTTTTTTTGTAGAATTTATTTTTCATAATGATGTAGATTAAGGAGGGACTTTTATATCCCATGATACGCCAATAACATGAATTATTGCATCTATTTTTTATCTCCAAAACAAGATCTACAAGGTAGATTCTAAACTTCTTATGATATATGGGGGTGAGAAATTAAAATTTACAATGAATTTGGAAGAGGTAGATGAAATAAAAAAATTAAAAAATCATTAAATGGGAGTATGGAATGGACCATCTAATAAAATGTTATTTCCCAAGGAAAAATTTACATATAAAGCCCTTTTATATAGGAAAATAAAAATTTAGAAAAAATTGATAAAATTGGAACACACATATTTAAATGATCATTATACATAAAAATATTAATAATTTTATATAATATAATAGATGATATAATGATATTTTAAAAAAATAAAGAAAATAAATATGTATTCAAACTAAATAAAATGTACTATTTTCCATTATTTAATTATCAATATTTTATATTATTAAAATTTAACTACTTTTTGATATTAAAAAATTAAAATACAGGTAGATATAATTTAAATAATTACAATTTTATTTATTATTTTTATTTTAAAACATAATAAATACTAAAAAGCAAAACAAAATAATATACTGATATATAATTATGAAACAGAAAATGCACCATGTAAATTAAAATTTACTAAATGAATATTTTATTAAATAATTAATCCATGGAGAAATATAATTTTTTAAATAAATAAGAATAAAATTTAACTGATGACATATCACAAATATTAGAAGGAAAGTGAAAATCAACTCTCTAAAATTAAAATAATTTATGGGATGTCACATTGAATTTTTAATAATGTTAAAAACATCAAAAAAATATTAATAATATTAATTTTTTTATAAGAAATAAAATATGATACCTTACTACTACAAATGGGCAGCTATATCCAACAACCACTAGGGTAAGAGTGAAGAGCGATGATGATGGACAATAACACTTTTAGTGAGGGAAATAGGGGTGGAGGGAGAGTGGTTATTGGAGAAGGCTATGTCTGACTCTAGAATTGGTGAAGTAGTATGCTATGATATATGGGGAGAGAGACCCTACGAAGTAATTTTATCTGAACTACAGCGACAAGAGATGGGGTATGGAGGCGATGAAGGGGTGGTGAGAGGATGGTTGTATATATTGATGCGGTGCCATCACAAGGTTATAGTGGGGGAGGAGTTATTTCTTCTTCCTAGGGATAAAATTAACATTTGTTTCATGATAGGTAGAGTTGTGAGAAGGGGGTTTAGGTAGGTGAAATTTTTAATTTATCAAATTAGCATTAACATGTGCAAGTCGGATACTGAACCATATGGGGTTTTGGGGTTTCCCTTGGTCTGACCTTTCATGCATCAGACATATTCAAAAAACAAGAATAATAAGAAGATTACATGACACAAGTCAAGCCTAAATAATATAAATACATAAAAAAATAATTATTGAAATCGATTTAAACTAACCAGTTATATGTTGATGACTACATTAACATAAAAACTGTAATTATCAATTTTCAATTCAAATCCATTTTAAACCATAGGTGTTTAATAGGCTTCTGGAATGAAATCAAAACCTACTAACCCTATTTTTAAGGGTTCATTTAGTGTAGAAAAAAATAACCGGAATTTTGAATGGGATTAAATCAACTTATGAAAAAATGGATTTATTAAGACTGACCTAAACATGTACAAGTTATCTAATGAGCCATGGTTAATTTATATATATCAATTTAATATAGTGTGTTTGTGACATGAATTTATAATTTCCTTGTAGATTATGGATGTATAAATACACATATTCTCATATGTGGGCTAACATTCATGTGATTACTTTTTCTTGGTTGACAATTAATATTTATTAATAAAAAGTATTTATATTCTATATGTTTTTGATCATTAATTATATGTGTGGATTGACATATAGATAAATCCATATAAATTAGAAACTAGAATTAGTATTTCAAACACACATGAAATGGTTGTCTAAATGTATTGGACATTTTTAGACATGGCTCTTGTAGACCTAGTCCTCTCGGTCTCAGTTTAACTCCTTAACCGCCCCTGTATTTAATTGAACTGCTTAGTTCTAATTAGATTTAATCAATTTAGAAAATGAATATTGGGTTGTTACTAAGATCAGACCAAATCAATGGAAAAATAATGAAACATCCTGAGATTCTCTAAAATATATATATTTAAAATATATTTAATTTCTTAGATATCTTGTCTTACACAGAGCATCAAGTTTAATCAAACTCTGACATGCAATTGAAGTATTATAATTTAACAAGAAAGTTATCATATAGCCAATGAATTTATTTGTATGAATAGTAATAAATAAATTATAAAAAGCATATGGTTTATATATGTATAAGAATAATTCATTAGTTATCAATTAATTATAAAAAAATATGAAAAAAATTGAGAATAATTGAGATATTTGTAAGAATAACTATTCTTTTGCAAAAAAAAAATATGTGTTTATATTAATAAAATAAAGTGGTCACTATTAATGAATTATTTTAATAAATTTATATATATTATATTTAGTAAAACAAATTTCATTAATTTAATAAATTTTCAATTCATGAGATTATGAGATGTCCGGTTTTATGATTAAAACTGTATTTTTCTAAAAATGGTGTAGTCATATTTTTCACATTGATTTTATAATTAATTTGTTTTCCAAATATAGAAAAATTATTTGAAAAATAGAATTTCTATTTTGGAATAAATATGTAAAAATTATTATATGATGAATTTTTGAGAATTTTATAAAAGGATTAATTTCTCGATGAATATCACAAATACTAATGTGTATTGAAACTATTAGTTTGTTTAATACATTTAAAAAGTTAAATTCTATTTGAATATTGTTTTAAAAGTACTATAATATAAATTTTATTATTATTAATTAAATTTAGAGTTATTAAATAAATTTTGTGTTTAATTTTGATAATAATACTTTTTGTAACCAAGTAATCATTCTCTTGGGAAAACCGTATTTTTATTGCGTTTCTAGGTTTAATTTAGTATTAAATTATTCCAATTAAGTGAATTAAATTTGAAAAAATGGATTAAATATTTATAATCAGAATAATTTATAACATTTAATGTATTAAAATTTTCTTTTTTTATAATGAATTGTAAAATTGCAAACATTATTTACCGTGTTTGAAGATAAAAATAGTTTACTCTTGGAGTTGAACAAAATGATAACGGTATGTTTGAATATTAAAATTACACAAAACGTATTGGATTAACATATTTTACCCTAATATTATACCAAATTATAATATATATCCATTTGTATGCATTTTAATTGTGAATGATTTTATCAATTTGGATTGTTTTTTGGAATTTCCAAGTGGGTTCACTCCACCACTTTAAAGTACACATCCCCTCTTCTCCTATCCATACATAATGATCTTTTCAGATCAGAAATTCATTGAAAAAGTAAATTCATTAAACCCCTTATCATGACCTATAAACCATATTTTTATTATAAACCCATCATTAGAAGACATTTGTCAATAACATAGAGATTCTCTCCAAAGAAGATGTATTCCTGTTTACCATGCGTTTTATTTTTTATTTCTCATTCATCTCCATAAAATATTTAAATTTTTTTTGAAATAATAAAACAAGTATATTAATTACATAGATATGTTATTATGATAATTTCATAAATATATTAATTTTTTCCTCTAATAAATTTGAAACGAAACCATCGATCTTGTGTACGTTGTACTACCGCCTCGTAAACTGATGTAAATAGTTTTCTATTGTCGCCTCTCATAGATTGATATAATGATGGATTTAAATTATATATATATATAATTTTTAAATAATTATAATTATGTAATAATAACACAATATCTACCTCTTTATCTTCCAATTCATTGAAAATGATATCATTGATCATGCGTACTTGTAGACTATCACCTCTACAAAGCAATGCGATGCCTTTATAATTTTATTTTGAAATGGATAGTATTAATGATATATTTAATAAATATATATTATATATATTATATAAAAATTATTCTTTAATGGAAATTAATTATATTCATTTCTTTAGATCTATCTGTCAAAAAAATAGACACAACGTTCCTGCGTACGAATGACCTACCATATCCATGAATGGTGAAATTAATTTATCTATCTATAACATATATAAATTACTCTAAATATGAATATAATCAATATATATAATATTTATATCATATTAACCATTTTTTAGATGATGGTACTATAATCATAGTAAAAATACAAACACTACTGAACTGAAACATATATGAAAAAAAATGTTATGATCCAAAATAGTGATTTTAACTAAGAATTATTAATATAATGGTGATAAAAGAATATAATTAAATCAAATATGGTATGATATATATATATATATCCATGTTTCTTGAATAGATATATAAAAACCCTATTTTTATTTATCATGAGGTTCAAATGTGTACAATTAAATTTGAGACCTTAGGTAAGTGATTTTCATCTCACTTTTACTTCAATGAGACACATTCCATATTCACCACATGTTTATTAAATGTAGTTTTTATTTTGAAAATGAATATTTTTTATTATTATTATCATAAAAATTATTTGGATATTCCTACCAATTTATGGTTCTCTATTTAATGAGGTATTGATTTGAAATTTACTAAAGTTGTAAGGGTTTTATGTTACAATATCATTTTTTATCAGAATTGTTAATGGTTAAGATCCTTTGATGAAATATTATGATGTATCTCTCTAGAAACCCATTATTTTTATTCTATTAAAATTGTTTATAGAAATTCTATTCTTTCCTATCACGTTACTCACTTTATATACTTAATAAAATAAAATAATTTATTTAGGGAAAACATAAATTATATCCCTTCAGTCAAAAATCAAATCTCTTCATTGATAATGATTTGTAAAAATGATTTATAAAAATGATTTATAAAAACTATTTATAAAAATGATTTATATAATGTTTTTACTATTATCCAGTGATATATTAAATTCAATTTTACAATTTTTTTGACTTTCTATGAAATGGTTTAAAATTAATATTCTTGTCATTTTCCAAACATGGTAGTTATGAATATTTATCCAAATGTAAAAGGACTAATTTTTTAACAATTTTGAAATAAATGGTATTTCATACCATTATAACCACTCAATGATTTAAATAATAATTTATGTGTTACCATAGTTATTTTAAAAAATATTTAATTTAGTATTTGAAAATTTTTTTATTTTAAAAGTTATTTTCAAAGTAAAACAACTATTTTTTAAATGAATGTTATCAATGATCATTTAATTGAATTTCTATTCACAAATGACTAAAAATATTTATTCTTTTAACGATCTATTAGGGATATGATCCAATGATACTATCTCTATTATATCCCTATATAGTTTTTTATTATGATGAATTGTTGTTTACGAAACCTGTTTCTTTATCCCGAATTACGCTTTTGAAACCCATTTCATTTCCACATATTTCACTATGATGTAATTTTTATGAAACACATTTCCATTCAGTGGGGTAGGATATTGTGAATATTTTATGATCATGTGGCACAAATATGTATGATGTCCATTATGTTATGGGTGAGTACATGATTAAATATCCCTCTAATTCATTGGGTAATGATGGATATTTCATTGGTTAAAATAGAATGTAATGTGAAATTAACTGAGTTTAGTAACTGATTTTTTCCACTATAATAATCTTGGGAGAAAACAGAGTCTAATATGATGTTTTGGGGAGTGAACCTATTCCACTATTATAGTTTTTTGAATGATCCTTGAATACTAAGGAAATGATTTTCTATACTAATGTGTATTCCACAAATCTATGTCTTATGGCAATTTTATGCCCTCACGGATTGGGTTATTTGATTCCTTTTGATTCATGTCTTATAAACAACCATGATTTATTCTATTACTCATGTTTATGGTCTATGATATATAGGGTAGGGTTTTTAAATGTTATTTCATGTTCTTATACTCTTATGCACATGTTATGTTGATATATCCTTATTTTACCCTTACTGAGTATTTGAGCTCACACATTCTTATCTTTCTATTATCCATGTTATGAAGAAAGATATTATGTATAAAATTCCTTGGAATGGTTATAATTTTTGAATAGCATCATGGAAGATGATGTAGTTCAATCATGAAATAGTTGTCTATGTATCGCTGTTTCTAAAGGAAACATACCTATATGATTCTGGCATGGATCGCTATGTTAAATAAAGAATATTCATCTAATGAGATTTCATATCTATGTACAAAATGTATGAGTCATTATAGTTTGTATTAGTGAATTGTTTAGATACCATTGAAAACTAGGCTGAGAAAACATTATTTAGAACCGTGGGTATATCTTAATGTGTAGGAAAATGTCTTACGATTATAGAAAATGATAGAGCGAAAGGTTGATAACAAATTAAATCCTTTATATATAATACAATTGGATGTAGATTTTTCATTTCTGTACCTAGGGTTAATAACATTGAAATGGGTGCATTGGTATTTTACTTGATCATCACCCACTGCATGACAATGAGCCATACCACACACAATATTTGACACTCCTAGGGGTTATGTTTTGAATATTCACATACTTTTTTTGAACCATTATAAAGGATTTGAATAAATTGTTACCATGAATGACCTAGTTTGAAAATATTTTGGTAGAGATTTATAGTGAGTCATATTTATTTAGACATCCTATAAATTATTTTTCAGGATTATGTAGATTCCCACTATGTTTATTGTAGCTCAAATTGTAATTTTTCATTTTAGTTGATGGCTAGAACTAGAATGAATCAGGATAATAATTAATATGATGAACCATGAAATGATTCCCCTCTAAGAAACTAAATGTTATGGGATATGGTATGAAAAATATAATTTCTATTCCCTTAAAACATTCTCAAGCTATGAATTATGTTGAATATAAAAAATAAAAGGAGGGAATAATGTTTTACTAAGTCCTCATGAGGCAACACCCACCTACTTTTAGTGGTTCCACTGATCCACTTGTTTTTGAGTAATGTATCAATACCATTGAAAAAATATTTTCTATTCTCTAGTGTTTTCATCATAAAAAATTAATTCTAGATCCCAATAATTTGGAAGGGGAAGCAGATAAAATGTGATACTGTGAAAAATGATGAAATTTAGTTCATGGAGTGGGATGATATTAGGAGATTATTTTTTAATATGTACTTTAATAATTTTCATCATATGAAAATGGAAATGTAATTTTTTGATATTAAGCCTATGGATGATGAATCTGTTGGCACCTATGAGGAATATTTTAAAAAACATTAGTTTCGCTTTTGGAATTATCATCCATCCTAAAATTATTGTTGACTAATTATTCATTTGATTAAAACTATGTCTCTAAAGGGAATTATACACAATGTATTTAATTATAAATAATAATTATTTTGATTTTATATCAATGTGTAAATAGAGATTGAAGTTACCTATATATCTCACGGTTTTGATTAAAAAAATATTTAATTTAAAGGAAACACCAAAAACCATGGAAAGAAGAAGATCATTTATACTTTATGTTCGATGTGTGAATAAAAATGGAGGAAATTGTATTAAGGGGACTAGATAAGGTTTTTTGTGTGAATATGATTTTTATAAAGTGGATGAATATTGATATGATGTGAAAAAGTTAGCAAGTGATATGAATATAGAGAAATCAATATAGAATAAACCACATGAACCCCAGTGTTTTAAATTCAATGATAATGGGAATTAAGATAAACAGTGCTCAAATACGATGGTTAATGATGATTATCAATGTTAGAAACCTCGTAAGCCTAGAGACAAAGTGAAATCTAATGAGATCACTATTTATGATGTGGGGTATGATAAAAATGTGGTTAAACGTATATTTACAATACACTCTAGAACTAATAATGTTTTTAATATATATCTACCTAATATTATATATAAATCATTTTATATGGGCATCAAAATTCCACCCCCAAAATCAGATGTCGAATTATAAGTGAAAACCTCTAATGGTGCATTGGTTACATCTCAATGCTGTGATTATTCTCTAGTTTATTTTTGTGGGAACATGATTCCTCTAATTCTTGTTATTCTCCTTGTGGTTGAATTCAGTTTCATCTTATGCATTAATAGACATTCTCTATATAAATACGACATCAATTTCCATGTAAGGGAAGCCAAATTTTGTTTTCCAAACAATCCTATAAGCATCTAACAATGTGACTATAAATATGAATCTCCAATGAAAATTGCATCCATTTTATGGGTCTTAATTACTATTAAAAATGGGTGTTTATCTTATATGGATGGGGAAAAATTAAACATAATATATATGTTTATAGTATGGGATTTTATTTATGTTTTTCCAAAATATCATCATAGTCTTCTTCCAAATCATGGAGTTTATTTATCAACAAAACTCATAAATTGTTCCACACATATTTATTGAATATCTTCCTATTATTTTAACAAATGTGAATTTTAGCTACAAAATATTTCATTTCTTGGTAATATAATCCCAAGAGAGTGTATATCGGTAGATATTTCAACAGGAAATGTTTTTGAAAATCTATCCAATCCCACCACTATGACTAAGATATGATGTATTATTGGTTTGGAAAGACATTAACTATGATTTATATGGAATTTCTCATGACTATGTAATCAACTCACCAAGTAAACTCCAATAAGATCAAATTTCCATTATAAAATCGAATTTGAAGAAAATTTGATGGATCTGAAGAGAAATTTAGTCATCAAACTTTTCAATTAATTACCTTTCAATGGAGAAGTTATTATAATCTATAATGATACATATAAGAAGGGATTGTGATGTTTTCTCATGAATAATGATATGGTTGTACCATATTCCTCATGACAATTTATGGTTCATGAGAAAAATTACACAAATATTGGTTTTGAGTTAGTTGCGATGAATTTTTCATTTAAAATAAGGAGGCATTTTATTTATAGAAAACGGTGTATTATATATAATAATAATAAATTCATAAAGTATATATTTTAAATGAAGGAGTTGATTATGTGATAGAGAAGTTGGTTGGCACTAATTAATGATTACGAATACTTAATACATTACAATACTGGGAAGGTGAACAAGGTGGATAATGCTATGAGTCAAATGGATTATGCTAGGTTATATTTGTTGAGGATAAAAAATATCCAATATTTATAGATTTTAAAATGAAATATCTAGATATTTTGAAGAAAGGGGATACTTTTTATCTTTCTCAATTTAGTGTTCATCCATTTATCCGGGTGATGATTAATGAGGTATAAAAGGAAGACATAAAAATACAAAAGTATGTGACAAATTTTATTGAGTTTAACCTTGATTATTATTGAATGACATGGTTCAAGAATCTTGTACGTGTTCTAACTATAATATATTTAATGAAGGATCTATTATATGGGGACTATGGTTCCTCATTCTCTAATAATTCTTGAATATGAAGATGTATAAATATATAAAAGAGTATTTCTAGTGGGATGGTATGAATAGAGATATTGCAGAGTTTATATCTCAGTGATGGTTATGTTAGTAGGTTAAGGTTGAGAGAAAAAAGACTACAGGGATGTACAACCATTACCCATGAATTCATGTAAATCTGAAAACATCACCACGGATATTGTCATTATATTCCCTAAAACATTTAAATTCCACAATGCCATTTGACCTATATTCAGTAACCATAAAACCTAAAAACAATTCATTTCATGAGAGAAGATTTATCAATTGATAATATTTTCAACATATTCATTAAGTAAGGAGGTAGGTTTTATAGTGTACCTCATTCTATTAAATATTATCGGGATATGGGGTTTACCTTGAAGTCCTATAGAAGTACTTCAAAGGCTTTGGATATAGTGTTATGTTTCAAAACTATGTATAATCCTCATACAGATGACCAATCTATGATAACCATTCAAACCCTAGAGGATATGGTTATATCTTGTTCTATGGAATTCAAAGGTGGTTGGGATCAACACCTTCCTCAAGTCGAATTTTCTTACAATAAATTATTTATCTTAAGCATTGATATGAATCCTTGTGATTCCCTCTATATAAAAGATTTTAGAACTACAAAATGTTGGGATAAATATTAAGAGAGAAATATATTGGGAATTAAACTATATGAATATATGATATATATGTATATAACCATTCACCAACACATAATAGTTGAAAATTTTTGATAGAAAAGTTATGCTGGAAATCATCAGTGAGATCTAGAGTTCAAAGTTGGTGATTTTCTATTTCTATGAATTTATCCATTGAAGAAGTCTATAAGATTCCAGATGAAAGGAATGTTGAGATAGAGGTATATTATCCCCTTTTAGATTCTTGGTCGAGTAGGGACAATATCTTATCACTTGGCACTTCCACCAAACCTCTATCAAGTTCATGTTGTTTTCTATATATATATACATATATATCCTGAGGATGTATATACCTAACCCTTCACATAAACTGAACTCAGAGGACATACCCATGTAGTAAGATCTCTCTTATTAGGAAAAACAAATGTAGATTAAGTATCATAGAGAGAATGTTCTATGAAACAATACCACTCATAAGGTCAATGTTTTGTGGAAAACCCACTAATTTAAGGAAGCTACAGTGGAAGACGAGGATATGATGAGGTATAAGTCACATGAATTGTTCTTATCATTGTGATAAAATTTTGACGGTGAAATTATTTGTAAGGGGGTCATAATGTAACACCCTGAGATTTAATAAAATATATTTTTTCAAATAAATTTAATTTCATTGATAGGTTGTATTACAATCGACACAATGTTTAAGCTAATCATGATATACTATTAAATTATTATTATTTAATGTGATAGTTATAACATAGAAATTGGATTTGAGGGAATGAATAATATTAAATAAATTATGAAACAAAATATGGTTCGAATATGTATAAAATGGATTATTTTATTACCAATTGATCATAAATAGAACAAAAACAAATAGAAATTATATGATATGGTTATCTGAAAAAAAATTATGCGTAGAATATGTGATTATATTAATAAATAAAATTTATCACTATTGGTGAAATATTTTAATGAAATTTATATATTATATTAAATAAAATTTTCTATCATTACTCTAATATATTTTTCAGGTATGATATATGAATAAATCCAGTTTCATGATTAAAATTTGTATTTTTCTAAAAAAAGCCGGTTTGTCATGTTTTTCAAAATTAATATTAAATTAATTTTTACCAATTTTATAAAATTTATTTGGAAAAATGAAATTAGTTTTTGGAATCAATATTATAAAAGTATCTCAGGGTGAAATTTTGAAAATTTTATGAAAATATTAATTTTATGACAAATAGTGAAAAATATTGATTTTTATTGAAAATTGAATTTCAATTTTAAGAATTTAAAATATTCAATTTTTTATTAAAATTTGATTAAAAGTATAAAGAGATAAATTATGTGATTAACAATCTAATTTATGTAATTAAAATAAATTTTATGATGAATTTTGGTATAAAAACTTTTTTTACTTGTGAAAACCTTTTCTTTGGGGAACCACATATTCGTAACATTAGCGAAATTACATTTAAATTTAATTATTTTAGTTATGTAATGTGAAATTGTTGAAAATGTTTTACTTATATTGAATAAAAATAATTAATATTAATTAATAGGGTGAATTTAATTTTTTCTTAATTAATTGTAAAAATAGTAAAAAAATAATTACCACGATTATGCTTTAAACAAGTTTTCTGAGAATTTAAACCAAAAGGAAAAGGATAATTTGGCTAATTAAACGCTTCCAAATACTAAAGGATAAACATATCATGGAATTATCTTATCCCACATTCAAATATATTTCCATTTTGTTGAATTTTTCTTAGTAATGAATTTATCATTTTGGAATCTATTAGAAAATGTTCAAGTGGTTTCTCCCCCCAACAATAAAAGGAAACATTCTCTTCTCTCATATAAAAACATCAAAAGACTTTTGGTTCAAGAGAATTATGAAAAATACATTACTTAAATCTATCTCCATGACCTAGAGTCCCATATTTTATCATAAAACCATCATAGTAAAGGCTCTAGGTATAATCTTAAAGAGTCTCTCTGAATAAGAGGTACAGTTCTTAAACATGCCTTTTAATTTTATTTATTCTTCCACCTCCTTAAAATATAACAAAAATATAATGTATTAATTAAATAATTATATTAATTAATTTAGAATATAATTTTTTAATTGAATAAAATATATCTATCTCTTCTTCATCAAATTGGAAACAAAATTATCAATTCTGTGTATGACAGACTACATCCTCGCGAACCAATATAATTCATTTTCCATCACCACCTTTTACAGATGTATATAAAGATCGAATCAAATTATATATATTATATATACTGTGTAATTATAATAATGTAATTATAATATCATTTAATATTTATTACCATCAAATCCACTAAAAATAGATATTGTCTCTCATGTATATGTGTGGACTACTGCCTCCATGAAGCGACGAGATACATTTTTCATTTTATTTCTAAATGGATACAAATAAGAGTATATTTAATTAAAATATATATTCATATATTAAATTTAAGATATAAAAATGTATTTTTTAATGGTGAATTATTATATAAAATTCATTCTTTCTATTGCTTTAAAAAATAAAAACAACGTTCATGCGTACGTACGACCTACCATCTCCAAGAACAGTGTAATTTAATTTTATATCACTAGATTTTGTAGATGAATATAAATATTTATATATAATATATATATATTTATTATTTATATCATGTTAAAATTATAGATATTATTAACTATAATCAATGTAAAATGGACAATATTACTGAACCAAAACTTACACAAAAAACAAAGCCATTATTACCTAAAAAATGATTTTAAGAACTAATTGTTTATAAATAGGCAATAAAATGAAATAATATAATCATATATGGTTTTATATATATGATTATTAATATGGAATCGATTTATTGGAAACCTATATATATTCTACAAGAGGATCAAATGTTTAAAAATAAATTCAAGACTTGAGGTTACAGATTTTGGTCTCAATTTTACATTTATGAGGAGCATTCCATATTTACAATTTGTTTATTTATTATGGTGTATATTATACCCATGAATATATTTTATGATTATTCTCAATAAGATTATGGGGATATTAATATATATCTATGGTTATTTCATGAGTTTGTGACATGAAAGTCACAAATATAGCACTTCTTGAAAGTCATCATATAGCCACAATTTATAACCGTGGTTATTAGCCACAAAAATCATGGATATACTTAATATGTATGGTTCAGCTGGACCTGGATACTATTGGAATGGAAATATGGATAGAAATGTACCCACAGTTGGAAACCATTGTAGTAAAACTATATCCATGGTTTAAAACAATGACTATATCTAATTATACTATATTCTATTACCACGGTTGGATACATTGAAAAACAATATCCATTGTTTCTGCTATAGTAGTACATCTATATATAGAGTTGTTAATAATGGATATTAATACTTAAAAATTAGATAATAGCCACTATTACAAACCACGGATACAGGTGTGCTTCCACATTTGGAATCGCGGGTATGAATTTCTCTATAAGGTTGAACAATATCTAGCCTCCTTGCCACTCCTATTGAAATAATTAGATACCATAATGAAATAATTAAATATATGCAGATACATAAAGACAAAATAAAATACAATTCAATATATGAATAATGAAACTTAACTAAATAATAAAATTCAATATATAAACAATATAAAAATATAGTTTACATTAGAAGAGAGCCTTAATATTATTATCATCAGAACCGTGATAATCCACATCCTATCCTCTGAAAGAATCTCCACAAAAACCTCTCAAACCACCCGCATCATCATCATCATAGACATCAATAGTGGAATTGACATCAGTAATGAAAATGACATCGGTAGAATTACCAACTGGTGTAGAAAAATCTATATAAATAGAACTCATCGACATCTTACAAGCATCAACTAATGCAATAGATTTTGGTGTAAGGGACGAAGATAGGGAGGAATTAGATTTCATCACTTGTTCAATTATTTTATTTTTATTTTGAGTATCTTCTTCTGATATTTTAGTTTTATATTTGATTACAACAGTCATTTTTTCCACTGTGACCCTACCAAAACTGGTATTCCAAGAAACGTTGTCAAAGGACCAATATCAAGATGTTAGAATCTTTTTCCTAAGTCATAAACACACTCTTCCATGATATTCATCTCCTACTATCTGATGAAGATGATCGTTTGGCCCAAAATAATCATGTTATTTTTCATTCAATGCCTCCAAATCAATCTATTGAGTGATATATAACATAAATTAAACGTGATAAAATAATAAGAAGAATTAAATTCATACTAAAAAAATGAAATTTAAATATAAATATAATCATCTCTCGGGTATTTCTATTTTCTACAATATTATCTCTCTTTTTCCTACTTGCACATAACAAGGTAGAGTGAGGAACCTTACCCTTGATATTAAATTCCTTTTTCATGGATAAAAATATAGAAGGAAACGTTCAAACTAAATTAATTATAATAAATAAAGATAAACTATATCAAATTGATCTTAATAAATTATATTTTAATATATAAAAAACTAGGAATAAAATTTTATTTGTAGAATAAAAAATTAAACCAAAATAAAAAACAAAAATGGGAAATATTTTTAACCAAGTAGAATTTTTAGGATACTATTGAGAAGAATTAAAATTGTAAAAGAAAGATAGGTTCAAATATTTCCATTACCTGGGATATTACTATTAATATTATTAAAATTATATTCATATAATTTAGGGTGTGAGAAGTTAATATAAATCATGAAGAATGATTAAGCCTAGAAAAAAGAATTAATTCAACACATTTGAATACATTCCTATCAAAAAACATAATTAAAGAAAAATTAATTTCACATGATTTTATTTGTACATAACATGATATATATGAAATTATTATCATAGAAATTATGTACAATATCTATAAATGTTATGAATAATGTGATCATAATGTGATATATTTCCTATTAATTATTTATGTTCCTTTTTAGTAATGACTAACTTAAATACTATTTTATGAGCATGCCACAACTAATGATATGGTGATGTGTTAATGTTATTCTCTAAAAACAGGAATATAGTTAAATATACTACCTTGTTTAATTTAGAAATGGGATGTAGAATATATTATTATTATATATAAGGAAAATAATGTGTTTAATGGATGTCACCAAAAATCATGTAATTCTAGAATTATGAATTCCCTTAATCATGAACAAGCTATGAGGGATCTAATAAATCATTAAGTTCCTTGATTGTTTAAACCTATTTTTTGGATTTATACTTACTATATGATTAATTATATATTTATGATTTTTCCCATATTGTTCATTCTTAAATAAATGATTGATAATGCTTTGGTGACCATGGCTATGATGAGTTGGTATGATAATATTATTTTTCAACATAGTGTGGTTGAACATTGTTGAGAAATGGGTAAAAGTTTCATAGGGATATAGTGGTAATGATTATATTGATAACATGATTGATTATATTATAATAAACGGTGTTCTAGATGACAGAGTGTGGTCGGGATGATTGAAATCTTTGATTTCACATTTGATTGCTTCTTGGTGATAGTTGGGTTTTTATGTTTTTCCTACTTGGCTGACATAATTAAGTACTAAAGGAAACCCTTTAATAGTTAAAATGATGAATCCATATTCTTATGAAATATTATTTAATGATACTCTATTAGATTCACACACCAGAAGATAAAAGGCCAGAGAAGAGATTGAAATTATAAATGTAGTTTTTTAGGATAGGAAGTTAAGGAAATCCATAATTATATTACCATGGTAAATGTAAATCTAAAATTTCCAAAGTAATGAAAAGTAAAATTTTGTAATCTATAAGATGAAAATAGAGGGATGGTGAGGAAAAATATATGTGGGAAAGAAGGGAACTTCATATATGTAATCATGAACACTCCAATGATTCTAGATGAGAAATGATATGTGTCATATCCATAAACACATAATCAATATTCTAATATGTTAAAAGTAATGTATTATCAATGGTTTGGATAGTTTTTGAGTCATGACCTTTTCCATGGGGATCCTTTAGTTTGGTCTTCAGGGAATTTTTAGTGACATTTTCTATGATGAAATTTCCATGAACTCTATTTCATGGGATTATATATGGGTTCTCGGATCACATAGACACTTCCAGATTGAAATAAAAACATCGTCATAAATATTTATTGTAGGTGGATTCTAGATACTAATAAATTTTACCCAATACATTGAGTTGTTTTTATAAATTTATGGGATATTGTTTATGAACATGGGAGCATTAATCATTGTACTGATTTATTATGAATTCATTCCCCTCCCTCAAATTATGTCAATAGAGAGTATAATACTATGATTGTAAAGGGGTTTTTTTTAATTTCATGGAATTGTTGTTTGAGAATATTTTTTCCCAATTATTTATATTAATTTTCCCAACATTTATCCGAACATCATCATATAAAATGATAAATATCCATATGTGAGGTGTCGATGGACCTTCCTAACTAGCATAGTCAACATATATATGATGTAGATTGATAGATTCTAGAAAAGGGTAAGGGATGTTATTAAAATATTGATGTAGTTGAGTTGATATTGGATTTATCTGTACTTTAGATGGATGACTATGATAAAATCATAGGTATGGATAAGATGAAAATTATTGAGGATCACATCGATTGTTATACATGAGAGGTTAGTTGTAAGACTAATGATAGAATCAAACATCACTATAGAGGAGACTATAATGTAATATCATGTGCAATGGGCATGTTGAAACTTTTAGTATGATTTATTTCATACCAGTTGGTAGCATTGACCATGGAATCAGTAGAAGAGATAAAAAAATTATTAATATTTGTTTTTGTTGATAAGTTTCTAGATGATTTCCCAAGCATATCTCATGTTTTCCACAAAAAATAGTAGTAGAGTATATCACAGATCTGATTCCATGGACTATACCAATATCACATCTATATTATAATATGAATCCAAAAAAACTAAGGTAATTAAAAATGTAGTTGATATATCCAAAAAGAAAAGAGTTCATTTGTTCTAGCATGTCTGTGTGGGTAAAACAAGTATTATTTTTCCAAAAAGATGGATGGAAATAATTGGATGCTTGTAGATTATTGTAATATTAATGAAGTAATGATAAATAATCAGTATCCACTTCCATGAATTGATTATCTATTCGATCAACTGAGGGGACCCATATGGTTCTCTAAAATAGACATGAAATCCGGATAACACCAATTCTGACTTTGGAAGGAGGACATTCCAAAGACAACTTTGAGAATTACATATATCCATTATGAATATGTGTTTTTTAATTTCGTTCATACGAATATACAATTAGTCTTGGTGATATTTATGAATTATATAGATCAAAGATATCTAGATTCTTTTTTGGTGGTGTTTATAGATGGCATATTGGTACATACAAGGATAAGTTATGAGCACAATAATAACATGGTTACAATATTGGGTGTCATGTGAGATCATCATGTGTATTAAAAATTATCAATGTGTAATTTTTTATGCAATATGTATGTATCCATTTCCATGTTATCTCTAAATGAGGTGTTTCGGTTGATCCATAATGGATAGACGTTGCTATCTCTTATAAAATTCAAAAGAATATCTTCAAGATCTAGGGTTTCCTTTGATTTTATGTGTATTACTAACTCTTTTTCATGACAATATTCACCCATAAAATCTTTTACAATGATGAATGCACTCATCAAATGTATATAATACCATCATAAGTCTTTTTAAGAGATTAATGCTCACGTTACATAGGTATTTATATTTGTTTTTTCAGAATCAGGACAAGGGTATGTGGTGTATTTTGATGATTTGGGATTTCAGTTGGGATGTGTTCTCTTACAAGGTGATCATTTTTTCATATGGCTCACAATAGATATAGTTTCATTATAAGAACTACCAAAAACATTATTAGGATAACATTCTGTATTTGATTCTTTGATGGCTTGGTGTCATTACTTCTTTGGTGGGATATTTATGGTGTTTATGGATCATAAGAAATTGAATCATATTATTCTCACAAATATATTTGAATCTGATAGAGAGAAGACAGATGGATTATCTCAAATTTTTACAATCATACTAGATGTATACACTAGGAATATGAATTTTTTTGAAAGATTCATTAAGAAGAATGTCATAATCTCGGTTAGAATCACGTGCATCAGACTAGTGGCAGTTAATGTCTGTGATAACGAACATGTACATTGATTGTGATTACCAAGTTAATGATTTTTTTTCAAGTTTCAATTTTTTTATTTGGATGAAATATTCACGGACATCTAATTATTAATGTGTAACTTTGAGGTTGAGACTCAATAGTGGAGAGACCATTGAGCGATGTAAGCTCGATGGGAGTTTGATTTTGTTGTATTGAATTTTTATGGTCTTAATTAGGGACTTTCAGAAACAAATTATTTATTCTTATCACCATTCGATACGGTCTATTCATCTTGGAATAAAAAATACATATAAGGAATTAAAATAATAGTTTTGGTGGGTAGGCATCAAAAGGACGGTGGATGGGTTTATTTCAAGATGACTCAATTATCAATAGGTTAAGGTAGAGCATTAGTGACCATTGGGTATATTGAAATTTTTACCAATTCCAATTTCAAAATGGGAGAAGATAGCCATGGATTTTAAAAAAGGTCTCCCAAGAACAATTAAAAAACATGATTCCATATGTTCTATAGTAGATCATCTCATAAACTCTACCTATTTCATCCAGATTCACGAATCAAAAATAGAGGAGGACATTTCTAAAATCAATATTTGAGAAGTGGTAAAGAGGTAGGATATACAAGTTTTGATAGTATCATACTGAGAACCTTGTATTATATATCATTTCCTGAAATCCCCTCACTAATCCCTTGGCACTCAGTTGACTATGAGTAGGATTTATCATCCTTAGAGAGATTGAAAATCCAATAGAATGACGCAGACATTGAAAGAATTTTTGTGGGTTTGGATAATGTATTTTCTCTCTCATGGTAGGAGCACATATTGTTAGTGGAGTTATAGTATAACAACAGTTATAATGACGTGATACGTAAGGCTCAATTTGAAGAATTGTATGGGCGTCCTTTTCGTTCTAAAATATTTTGGGTGGAAATAGGTGAGAATTCAACAGTTGGGGTATTCAATTTCCAATAGACAAGGGATAATATTTAGTTGATTTGGAAAATTGATAGAGACATATCTAATTTGTCTGAATTCATATGAAGATCATATTTGATAGTTTTTTTCATCTTAAGTGATTGATCAAGTGTTCTTAATACTCTCACTATGGCTTGTACATCATCATTTTGGGAATCACAGAATTTTACCTCCTTGATACATAATAACTTTTTGGATACTTTAACAGGTATGTGATGTGGCACATAGATTTTCTTTGACAGCACATTTTAGGGCAGTTCATAATGTGTTTCACGTATCTCAGTTGAAAAAGTATTAGCTGGATCCTGACCATGTGATTTTAGGGGATCATATTGACCTAGAGATGGATGTTTCTTTGCTTCATATTCCTATACAGAATATAAATATGTATGAGAAGGTATTTGATTGGAAAATCACCAGTCTAGTGTCGGTTTTGTGCCGACATGGTAAAATTTAAGAAGCATCCTGGGAATAGGAGAAGGAAATTGTCCTCAATTGGCCAAAAATCTATCAGAAAAAAGGTGGGTTTCTACTTTCTGGTGATGGAAAGGATAATGTAATGGATAATGTATCACCCTTTTATTTGTAAGTATCCATTTCCTGATTTATTATATGTAGTTAAAGTGTTTTTCTAATGTTTTGGAGAGTTTGGAGGAATTTTGGAATGTTTTTAGTGATTTTCTATAGGATCATGTTTTGAGGATGGTTATTAAAAATAGTGAAACTCCTACAATGAATCATTAAATGTCACGACCCTTCCTCGAGGCCCATTCCATGACTACCCCAAGACCACCTTCTATAGGCCAGGGGTTGGAAACTAGAACCAAAGGCGTAAATTCCTATGTTGGGAAGGCATTGCCTTAATTAAAGTAAAAAAACACAATGGAGTACATAACAAGAAGTAAACACTAAGTAAAACTGAATACAAAAGAGTGTGATGGAATATAAATGGGCCAGTTACAAACCCAACTGAACAATAAGTACAAGTAAAGGTACTAACAGCTGAAAGTAAAGAGAAACTTCTGGATTGTCCTCCAGAAATTCTTACCAGAAGGGTTGGTACAGATGGCCACCTCAGCACCCACGTCCGTCAGTCTCCACTATGTGTCAACTCGTCGCAAGGTCCACCTCCGGGTACCGTCCAGTCGTGGCGCTCTCGGCCTCCGTCAGCGTTGTCTATCATCTGCATCCAACACAATATTGTGTGGGCCAAGACCATGTAGGGTTGGGTATAACAATGCTCAGTAGGGACCCCGAGAACCTTGAGGCTTCACCATATCCACTAAGGAAAATAAAAAGAAGAAAGATACAACACAAAGTATCAACCAACCCAACTTAGATATATGCCCATACATATACCTAAGTTATCAATCTCAGTTTCGCTCCAACTCTCAAGCCCAAGCACAAACTAGTACACACAGGATGTAAAGTCAATATCATTGATGATAATGATTGAAATTCAAGTCTATGCTCACACATGTATACATGTTTTGTATAGTGATAGAGATGATCAGTTGTAGCCACTGATTCATCTAAGCTGTCGAACCCACGAAGGATCCAAGTACAGATGTCATCACTTCCAAACCCACATAGGATCCATGTATAGAAGTCATCCCTACCGAACCCACGTAGGATCCAAGTATATAATTCGTTGCTATCGAACCCACGTAGGTTCCAAGTATAGAATTCGTCACTGTCGAACCCATGTAGGATGCAAGTACAGCAGTCGTCGCTGCCGAACCCACGTTGGATCCCAGTACAGTAGTCGTCGCAGACACAACCATCTCTTGGGTTCCCACACACAAAACGCTCAATTTTAGGAGGGTACACTCCTCTAGATTAGAGTTAGATACAAAAATTATCATTAAGTCTAGATATGATGTATCCCAAAGTTCTGTCTCATTATAAAGAACCCAACGTGACAGACGGTACGTCAATCAGACGCCCGATAAGAGAGTTATTGGTTTTTTCGTTCCAAAGGCCCAGTTGGAATTACACTCATTCCAAAACTAGACATTTTCCTAGTTGACCAAAACTCACTTTGAGTATTGCAAAATGACTGTCTCGTCATGAGGATCCTAGTTCCACAGACAGCGCGTCGATCAGACGTCCGGTCTCGAAGTTATTCATGTTTAAGTGAAACAGGCCCGACCCGGTACAGTGGGTCCGACCCGGCCAAGGGGTCATCCCGGCCTGGTGGGGCATAACATTGCCATGTGGCTATTTCCCAGCCTGTGGTTAGCCATGGCTTTGCCAGCCGGCCGAGCGGAGTGTGGGGGCGCGGCCCCCCGATTCCTTGTAATAGTGGCGCCGAGCGGCACCGCCTCTCCTGGCCGGCAGGATGAAGCCGACCGACTATTCTAGAATGAACATCCCACTGTATGGGCCACTATACTCCCACATCGCAGGGCCCACCTAGCATCGTGGTATTTCCGTAGTGCGGAGCCCACCTGGTGACGCGGTCTTCCCGCAGTGCGGCGCCTACATTGCGCCGCGATCTCCTGCCCGGCTGGCTGTAGCCAGCCGATTTGTCCAACAAGCGGCCTATGGGTGCGGGACACACCTCCTCTGCATGATACCTACGGGTTCTGCGGTTCACCAGCCCGGCCGGATGGTTCGGATCATCCGAGGGGCCCACGGATACGGCCCATGGTTTCCTCCACGCGGTCGGTGCGTGGCCGCGGTTCACCAGCCCAGCCGTGTTTGTTCGTCCCGCACCCTCCGTGTTAGGCGATATGAAATGGCCATAGACAATTACTTGTTATCATCAATGATGAGAGTATAATTTTATTAAACTAAAATCATAAAAAAAATCCTTACCTTTATTCTGATGTTCTCTTGTCGACTAGCCCTGAAAGATGGTGTCGTGGAAATCGTGCGTCAATTTTGTTGACGTCGAGAAATATCCAAAGAAGAAGCATAGTTGATGTTCCTCGCGGATGGAGTCTTCTACCTTGACGCGGAGGAATAAGAATAATTATGGGCATTCCTCGTGAATTTCGCTTCACGTTCTTGCCTCGGTCGTCAAGAGGATATTGTTCCTCGTCTTCTTCATTGGAGAGGGTGAAACACTGGGTCGGATAAATCCCTTTCCCTATAATTCCTCCAGCTGTACCCATAGCTCACGATGCTCGGAGGAAGCCATCTAATATGATAGAGTAGATATTGGTGTTGTCCTGAGGTACATGTCAATGTAGAATTCCACCTCTCTCGGAGGAGGTAGTCCTGGAACGTCAACAGGGAAAACATCAGCGTACTGATCCACCACAACAAGAAATCTCGAACTCCGCACATCAACCACTCCAAGGATGAGACTAGCCAACTGATGTGTGATCTGCTACCCCCTCCTCTACATAAGTCCATCCTGTGCCACAAAGGATCCCTTCTCACCGGTGATGGTGAACATAGTCCCATCCGTGCGGACACACCGCACTTTTCACCTAATACAGTCGATCTGAGCATGGACTGTAGATAAACAGTCCATACCCAAGATGACATCATAAGGACTCGACTCCACTACAAGAAGATCCCAGATGAAGCTCTCACCTCCTAGAGTAATCTCACACTGTCGGCACTAGTGCATAATCATCAAGTCTACTTCCGCAATAGTCTCTGGCCATAAGGATCGAGCCAATGGCTCTATCAGAATCTCTAATCTCCGAACAAGGTCATCAGAAATAAAATAATGACTCGCACTTGTGTCAATAATTACTGCAGTAAAGGTGGAGTAGACACAGATAGTACCTCAAATCTTATCAGGTGCGTCGTCGTCGTAGGACTCAACTTATTGGAGTTGAGCTTGCCTCTGTCTACCAGCTTCCTGTGGTTGTGGTGGTCCTCCTGGTGGTGGTTGTAGTGCCTCAAAACATTGTCCACCACCCACTGCTCGACCAGCTCCTCTGCCCCATCCGTCTGCTCTTGACGGACCACCACGGTCAAACCTCTAACTCTTCTTGGGAGGTCCCTCTATTGTCTGTTGCTCATCCTCTTGGAGGGTCTGGCAGTCTTGAGCCATGTGACCCTGCCCGCCACATGCATAACACGGCCTGCCCCTTGTATGGTTGGCTCTGTTTAATGTGCCCCGCACAACCAAACTTGTATCCTAAGGTCTCCCACCTAATGGCCCGGTCCACTTGGACCTATGAGACATCTGTCTTCTTCCGGCTGCAGAAGAATCCGCTACGTGTCGTCTTGTGGTGGGTATCGCCGCTGGTGATTTCTCAGCAAGAGAACTCCCTGCTAGAAGGGCTCAATCCAGCACCCCCTCCTATGTCGGAATGCTGAGGGGAATCATCGAAGCCCTGATCTCATGCATGATCTCCTACTCAATGGTCCGGGCCCTGATGAACGGGTCCCTTAACATATCCGTGGAGTAGCGTGATAGGTCAGTGAACCCTGCTGAGTACTAATCTACTATCATAATGCCCTGATGCAGATGAAGTAACTCCTGAATCTGCACCGCATGAAGGGTGGCTAGAACAAACTCCGAGCGGAAGAGACTCTTGACGTCTTTCCAGAGTGATGATGACTCGTCATGCACCTAGAGCATCAGGTTCCACTATCTACCTGGTGCTACGCGCAGGAGGCTCACGGAAAGGATCACCATAAGGTCGGCTGGTGTCCATACCAATCTGAAAACTCTCACGACAGGCTCCAGCCAATCCTCGGCTGCCTGTGGGTCTGTCTCTCGACAGAACTTGGGCAACCTCTGTCGCTGGAACTCATGTAATGCACTCAGGTGTCATGCACTCTCTTCTGCTGGGGCCAGTGGTATCGGTGGCCCAGTGGGTAGTGGTACCGCTGGTTCCTCCGCTAGATGGGGCCCTGCACTGAGGCCTCATCTCTCAGTGGGCTACCATCTCGTACATAACTCAGAACCCTAGGTGGATGCCTTCATGGGGCCATCCTAAAAAAAACAGGTGCACCATGGTTAAAAAAGTATTCCTAGTGATCTGACACAAAGTAATCCCAAAGAAAATTTTTTCAAAGGGAACACACACCCAATCAGTGTTTTTGTGCATTGAGCCGGAGATCAGAAGTCAGATTCCTAGTGTATGGATACGTCGGCCACTGCACCAACACCGGTTTTCCTAAACTGATAACCACACCCAAAGCAGTTAACACTATGGCTTCATAGAAAATAATGATCAGAGTCCTGAGTGTAGAATCGACTCCCCTGATACAAATTTATCACAACCCACCTCCTCGGGCCATGAACCTTGTCATCTGACCCCATTGGTATCCTATAATACCTTGGTTGCCTTAGTAGAACACCATATGCTATTACTCACTAGGGTCTCTTATCAGACTAATCACTATCCCCACAGGCCAACACATGTTCTTTCAGTGTGCGAGTGAGGGACAACACAATGAAAGAATTTGTGTTGGCCTCTAGGGACAATCATTATTCTGATAAGAAATCCTAGTGAGTAATATCCTATGGTGTGCTAGGAAGGAAACCAAGGTATTATAGGAGACCCGTGGGGTCAGATAACAAGGTTCATGGCCCGGGGAGGTGGTTCGTGACATGAAAATTGATGAAATAGGCTTATGATAGGTGCATAGTTTGGTAATCATTTGGCCAAAATGGGCAGCCACCTTGGAGTAACCATGATTTTTTAGATAGGGTAATTATACCTGGTTGGTGAATGGTTTGACTAATTGTTTGAGCCAACTAGGTGAAGCAATTCTTGACAGAGATTCCTATTCATAGATAGCACATTGTTTTCCTAACCCTGCGAGCTAACTATGTACGACCAAATGATAGATCCTAAAATTGTGGATATAGCTTAGTTTATCACCCTAACCCCTCATTTATATTTTATTAGTACCATAACTCAATTTCATCTTCTCCTAAAGTCTATGGATATTATTCCCTTCGATCCATGGGTGATCCATAGGAAAATATTATTGTGTTCAAGGCCAGATTTAATGGTATTCTCCATTCATGGTTTTCTTCCATAGATCTCTACTTCTTCCTTATGATGGATCCATAGATCTTATCCATTGTGGATAATTCTTTATCAGTTGATGCCAATAATGATGATTTTTTGTTGTTTATAGGATAGAGATGAAGATATATGTTAGGGTTTTGGAGATTGAACCTGTTTTGTTTTTGAATAATTTATGATATTCTTCATTTTGCCTATTTTTTCAAGGCAGGTGGCTTCACTATGATCTCCTATTATTATATCATGAAGGACTAGTTTCATATTTTTTGAATTGATTAAATTGATTACTAAATTGATGTGAATATAATGGTAGAAAATGTTTTTAATAATTGTTTATGGATTTGTGAATATTGGTTATTTCGAAAAGGGATTTGATTATGGATTTTTGAATAATCATTTTAAAATTTTAATATGATTTGATTCATTCAAATGTTTTTATGGTGATTGTTTCACTAAAAGAAATGTTTTATTTAAATAATTGATAATTTTTATTTTACATTGGTTTTTCACATAATGGTAGGTGTGTGTTCATGTGAATTTAGGACGGAAAAGGGTATAGTGATTTCATAATCAAAAGTGGGATAGAAAAGGGTATGAAATTTCCCCCTTATAAATGGTTCACCAAGTGATGGATCAGTGAAATAATAACTCACTAATCATAGGAATGAAATTTTACATGGATTCATTAATGTTTTGATGTGTGGATATGTGGAATAGATTATGAAAATATGATATTTTTTAATGGTTATAATGATTTATTTTGTTGATTTGATTAAACTATTATGGTTGGAAAACTAATTTGGTGTGAAACTTCTTGGATTTGGAATAAACTATTAATTTTTTAAAATATTTTTATATAGATTTTCTGACATGCTCTTCATAGTGGTATTATTATGGAAGTTATTTGGGGGAAACCTACTAAGTTTTATTACTCATCTTCTTCATACGAACATTAGTGATTTGAAGGTATTGTTTATGGAGACACATGTAAAGGAAAGGAATTTCATTTATTTAGGGATGCATTGTAATAATTATTCATTGAATGGCGAGGTGGATCTTGGAGAGTTTTGGGAGCAATGGAGTTATTTATTCTATTCATTGAGTTTTTTTGGTTTTGTCTTCTTCTTGGTAAAATGATATTATTATTGAATTCAAAATTCAAATTATGATATTTGTTCATTGTTTATAGTTTGGTCTTTGTCAGTTTGGTATGACATTATGTTGTATTACTTTTTTTCATAAATCATATAGTAGTAGTCTGATTGTGTTTATCTTGGTTGGCTATTTTACAATTCAAAATAGAAAATCATCCCCCAATAGTACGAAAGCCCTTGGAATTTATTGATAGCCTTTGGAATCTAGGGGATATCTCTAAAGCCCAAGAAGAAATTCTACCTCCTCTCAATCCAATGATGAGGTGGATTATGTTAAATAAAATTCCTATGAAATCATCACATCTATTATATCTTTATACTAGAAAAATATCTCAGTAAAGTCATCACAAACAATGTAATGGGAATTCATGTGGTATGAAGAAACCCTATATCCTTAATGGGGGAATTTATTTCCACCCATATTGATATATAAATAATATAAAAGGAATATTCACTATGTTGGTTAAGAGGGTAGTACCTATGTTTCTTAAAGCAATGTCATAGTACCCTATGTTTGTTTTCATCGAGGAGAATCTAATAGTAAAGGGACAATTCATCCTAGTTTTCTTGTAAGGGTAGATACATATTCAGGGTTTCCTCCTTCCTACTAATATTTCCTTTTGATTGATTATAGAATATGTTGTGGGACAAATAAGGTCATAACACAATGGGTAATTGGTTGTCCTATTTCCCTACGAAACATGCCCTGCAACAACTAAGTTGGAATGAGACTTGACACAATATTTGAAGATGAGGAGGACTCATAAAATGTTTCATACTAGAATACCTCAAACCCCTAAAATTACTAGGAATTATATTAGATAACGTGATCCTAATATTTTGAAAAACATATGGCACCCCCACTATTTATTTATGTTGATACATTAATAAAAATATCATGGAATGATTGAGACATATTGTAAAGTACACATTGCATTTTGGAGGTCTAGAGAACACTCTATATAGTGGAGATTGTATTGACAGTTCTTGGGAATATGGATTCTCCTACCAACAACACATGTTTTGAACATATAGAGGTGATGTGGTCCAATATCATAGAAATTGATGCCATGATCCATTATCGTTACAGTAATAAATTTTATACATATCATTTCATTGAGTTTGTGGCTTCAAAAGAAGTCATAGTATTCAAGGAATAATGATTTGTGAATCATCACAATATATCAACACTAATATACGAGACCCTTCTGATGATCTTAGTGGATAACAACCTTATCTCTAATAAATTTTCACAAATTTGGAATATTTCTGGTATGATTACCTCAATGTCTAGGCTAGTGTAAAGGATATAGTTTCTTCCTGTGAGTGTATGAGTATACTATGGCGAAGGATTATGACAGAAGAATCCATGGTGCACATATTTAATATCAAAGACAAAATGATTAATAAAACATCATAATATAAGGGAATACTTTCCAAATGAAAATATTTTCTTTCAAGGTGCCTGATCTTGTGGAAAATGTCCAATGAGTTATTATAGTTTCACCATGAGCAGGCTGCTATAATTAAAATTGTTCTAGAAAAGGAATTACTAGTGAGGAATGTTAAAGTAGTAGAATAGGTTGCTACTGTGAGGGAGAATTTACTAGTACCTGATGGAAATGATAAAATTATATTTCAAATAGAACTATGAAAAGGGTGCCGATAATTCAGTACAACTATTGATAAGAATAACCCTTTCAATGAATTTTATCCTAGATGTGAGGAGTGTAAGGATTGTAAAATAACTAGATGTGTTAAAAATTTATACTCTTGAATTCATGGGGTACATGGATAATGTCTATTTTTATTTTATCATTTATATATTTTAATTTATGTAGGTCTTACAAGATTAGAAAATTTAGTTGGAAAAGGAAGGAGAATAAAAGGAAAAATGAATTATATAATAACATAAAACTATATAAATAAAAACCAATTTTGATATAAAAAAAAATGTAAAAGTCAATAAATATATATTTCAACAAAATGATGTTTTATAGTTTAAATGTTAAATTATCTTTTCTTCCTCACGATCTGGGAGTAAAGTGTTTCCAATAGTGTGAATGTATTTCATTCCACTCTTATTTATTTTATTTCTATCAGATTTATCCTATAAATGGGAAATTATGTAATTACATTAACATAAATAAAATAATTTATTTATTATATAAAAATAATTTTCAAATAAATAGATGATTATTTATATAAATTATAATAATAAATTAAATGTTAGACTATTCTAATTACCAAACACCCCTCCATATTATGATATTGTGAAATAATGAATGATCCGTAATTCATAAGGATCAATATTAAATCACTCTTTCTAACTAACATACATGTAATACTTGTATGCTTAGCACATCACCAAACTCTATCAACCCTGTTACCTTGACATTTTTTCCATCATGAAAACTGTATTGAAGACGCATTCGAAAAAATTATTTTTAAAAAATTATTATAAATTATTATATTTATAATTTTATTAACATTAATTATCCAAATATCTACCCAGATTGTTCAATATTTGTTCTCCAACATCTATCTAGCTTATTGGATTATTCGGAATGATATTTTTGTGTTTAGAAACATTTCGGATAAATCTTTTACTTTGCTTACCATTTTTTTTGAATTATAGAATTTTCCTTCTTGTAATGAACAATGAATTATGTCTATCGATTCTAAACATCTCTCATTTTTTTAAACTCATCATCTTGTAGAGGATATAGCTAATCATGAAATAAAATTAATAAATTAATATAATATATATAAATTTATCATTAATCACTATAACTAATGTTCAAAAAAATACTACTAGATGGGGGATATTTTGACCCCTGATGTAATGTGTATATTAGAGGGGGTATCCTTAATAGAAGGTGGAATATCTGCTTTAGGAGTACTCATTATAGTCGATGATGATAAGTGTACCGATGGTGGGATAATCCTTGATGGATAGCCTTGTAGAGATAATGGTTTAAATGGATATGGATATGGTATTGGGATATATGGTGGAGAAGTTCCCTATACACTGAAGGGTAGAAATGGGTAATAATGAGGGATGAAAGCCTGAGAAATAACATCAACTATGGGTGTGGGAAGAAAGGGATATGTAAAAGGTTTGTCTGGAAAATATGGTATTGGCATAATTGGTGGATGACCTCATATTGAGAAAAGCAGGATGAAGGGTGATTGCCCAAAATGACATCTTGACGACTGAAGTGGTATTGTGGTTGGCTGAATTGTTGAATCAGTCATACAAGTACCCTCTGCCATACTATCGACGTCCATAGAATAATCCAATCACCTCCTAAATGAAATAAAATGGTTAATAAAACAAAAGAAATGATAGGAGATAAATAATAAAAAATAACATAATACGAAAACATAATTTGTACTTTCATTATGATCATATGAGACTTTCCTTAATCTCTAATACATTGTTCATTTCTCTATGTTAGTTTTATTTTTAAATAATCATAAATAATAATTTTGGAAATTAAATTTAGAATAATATTTAATGATAAATTGAAATAATGAAAATGATAAATAAAGAAATTTTAACATTAAACTAGCACTAATGAGAAACAACATTATAATATCATTTTTTTATTATATCATTGTATAATTTTATTAAATACCAGTTTTGTTTATATATTTTTAAAAGTCATGGAGGACATGTTTTAGGTCTTATATGTCTTAAGATATATATATGACTATGTTTCTGGCCAATACTATTCATATTTATCATTTTATTACTATCCGTAGTTGGGATTCTCATAACTCAATGATAATACATATTCCCAATAAGGCTTGCAATGTTTTTTCATTATTTTATAGATTTTATATTAATGTTCAATAAGTAATTTTTATAAAAATAACTTTGTCGTGAAAAATGGAAAGAACACGGTGTCTGAAAGATTATTATGTATAGTTCATAATGTAGTGCGCAAGACCTAATGCCAGTTCTTGACAATAACTAGTTCACATTGAATAATTCTCTCATATTTTAAAGATAACAAAAACCAAACATGCATATCTTTTATTTTTTACAATGTTTTGATTTTTTTTATTTTTATTTAAATTAATATTTATTACACTATGTTATTAATTTTAGGGGTGTTAAGAATGATTAGATGTGGTATGCTCTTATTTGATACATTTTTTATTTTTAATTAAATAAAGATATCATTTGTCTTTATCATATAAAGGGTAAATTTCATGCATTTTGGTTTTATTAGTTGTCAATAAATTTTATTTATAGATTCATGAATTTTGAACTATTTTTAAAATATCATTAATAATTATCAACTAAAACAATATATATTCATGTTTCTATTTTTGTCAAATATACTGGCTTCTATAAATATTTTAAAAAAGATGGTGCCATTCTCTCATGGAGTAGATCTCCCTCCTAAAATCTAGGGTTTCCCATTGAACACCATGAATGATATTTACTGCTCCCTGGTGATATAGTTTCATCCATTATCACCCTATGCTTCTTCAATATCTGTGATGCACTTCTTCCTCATGGATTCCCATTACATCAAATTATTATGGATATTTGTATTTGATTTCAATTGATTTCCTCTCAGTTTAAGGATCTGTTGTTTTTTGAATCGGGTTTCCCCATTTCATTATTCTTATTTTTTTATTAGATGATCACTTTTGTTTAGTGTTCCCCAACCTTTTCTACCCTACTCTTATCACATTAACCTTCATTGAAAACTTCATTTTCATAAACATGAAGGCACCCTGGTGGTTTTGGTTTTGGTTAGTAGTGACGATCATCAGATATTACTTTTTTCAAATTCTCCCTCCTCTTCTTTTGTTTCCTATCCCATTGTACTAGATCCCAATTATTTTTGGTATTAAGGTGTTTTTGGGGGATTTGGTAAGGTGTTGGTGGATGTGTTTGATTTCAAGGATGTGTTATTACTGGTATCATCCCTTGATTCATTTTTTTTGTTGAATCAACGATGTTGTTTGTCGGGGTTTCATCATTATTATTTTTGGGTTTTTCATCTCTATTTCTACACCTGACTAGATGTAGTATATATCACGTCATTGGTTTTGATCTAATGGTTGGAATAACTATATTGACAAGATTCAGAATAATGAAAAACACTAATCAAGAGGAATTGTGTCTATAACTATTCCATTGAAAACATCCACATATTCCTACACATCTTCAAATCATTCTTTTATATGCTGTGAAAACATAAATGTGAATCCAAATCAACTGAATACAACCCTTAGAGATTTATACCCACCCAATTTCAATAATAATAACTAGCTTCAACACCAAATTATCAATAGTATTATGATCATAGAACTAGAAAGTTTGGATATCTTCCTAAATTTCTTGGTATGTCAGAAGAACTTCCCAAAGCACACTTGTTATAATTAGTGAAAAGTCTGTAATAGATTCTAATCTAAATGAGTAACCAAGGATCATCTTATCTGGATGTCATTTCCATTATCTCTAGAAAAATCATCCATAGAGTGTCTCTACAACCTCCATCCTAGAAGTGTCACAACTTGATATGAGTTGTATATGTATTTCTTCTATAAATACATCCCTACCTCAAGAATTTCCCTACCATGGAAATATATTTCTTGAATTAAATTAGAACATGGTGAAAACCTCTATATATTTCATTAAATTATAAATCACTTAACAACATCATAACCAAAAAATGCCTATAATGATCATAATTTCATTTTATTATTTTACCAAGGATTAATGTTAGTGACCAGAAATATATGAATACTTACTATAGATGAGTACATATAGAAAAATAAATTATTAATTATAGAGAACTAATTGATACACATCCAAAAATATCAAAAATAAAATCTATAAAAACCAAAACAGGGGGACTGTTTGAGGTTTAAAGTTCTAGCTAACCATAATATTAAAAAATGTAAGACCTAAAATCACTTTTGAGATAATTAGTTTTGAATAAGGTTCAAGAGACCACATATTTTACACCCCCTAAATACTTCTAACATTATCACTCATTTGAGTACTAAAATAAAAGTTGAACTCTATTTTATGGAAAAGAAATCTATGATTCCATGTCTCATATGTAATACATGTCATAAATTACCTAAAATCATGGATTCATATAGTTTTCAAACATTTAATTTGGAATTGGGAACTAATAGCCTTAAACACCACCCATCTAAAAATGTTTTCAAACTATCTTTCTATCCACCAACCTTTTAATGAAGTATTTCCGAACTACCAATATTCTGAAAAGGAAAAATCTATAACTATCTATGTAAGAAATGCTAAAATTGAACTTGGAGGCTCACAACACTCAAAACCGACTATCAACACTCACATATCAGCAGTGAAAGTGATTTATAGATAGTATGACCAGACCATGACATCCATGAATGACAAGAATAATCAAGATTCAGCTAAAATTACCACTGAGTAAATTTTTAATAAAAAATTAAATATTTGCTTTATTTTATCATGGTTTGTAAATCCGCCAATAAATATTAAATAATCACTATCTTAATCTGATGATGGAAGTGGAAAACCCACTCAACCTAAAAAATATGAACCTAACAAATAATTGGAATAAAAATCATATATAGAAACACCTACATTGAATATGGATAGTGTTATATACAATATGAAATGCCCACAATATCCCCAAAAATACTATTCCCACATGGATTAAACCACCTCAAAAAATCAGTGATGAAATATTACTATAAAAGAACTTGTAGATATTAAAAAAATAGATCAACATTTTTTTCTGTAATCCACGTTCCAAATACCAAGGTTTTGTAAGGTTTAATTAGGAAATGTATACTAGGAAGATGATATTTTGAGGAAATGAAATTTTAAAATTAGGTTGAACTATATCTACCCGTATTAAAAAAATACCTAGTAAATACATGATCCAGGTACCTTTAGTATCACTTTCAATATAAGTGAATTTGATTTTTAAAATAATGTGGTTGATTCGAGAGCATAAATTAATGTAATTTTATACTCTATTTTTCTTAGAATTATATAGGAAATCCAAAACCCACCTTAGTGGTTGTAAAACATACTAATCAAACTACTACTTACCCAGTTTAATTTCATGAGGATGTTCTAGTATGTGTGAAATGATTATTCTACCCTACTAAATTTTATATTCTAAACATGGAAGAAAATAATGGTAATTCCCATTATTCCATTGTCTAAGGTATGAAACATATAAAGAGTAAAAAAATAACTTTTAATGAAGGATCGGTTCAATTAATTTTGGATAGAAAATAAGAAATATTAACATTATAGTGTCAATGAAATATCCCCATGATGATCAATATATGTTCACATTTATCCTTTTTGAATTGTAATTATTTTCTAAGTATGTGATTTAAATTATTGATGATATAATATTATTTGGATAATCTCTATAAACACAAAATTTTTATGATGATTCTATTTTGGGAAACGAGTTAACTTTGAAAACTTTTATATGTGATGATGAAATATTTCTTAATGAATAGAATATTGATGATTTAATAAAAACCAAAACTAAAAAATCATCATTACATGTAAGGGTTACAATAACTGATCACGCCTACATGATAAAATCATTAGAAACCCCCTTGATCTGGAAATAATGTTGCAGCTATCCAATTTGAAATATGATTTTATAAGAGTAAAAAATTGAGTTATAATATTAATAAATATAAATCCATATCAAGAAAAAAACTATTGAAAATTCTAAGAAAAATCATTTTATAAATAAGATGTACATTAGGGTACATCAATTGGATTATCCATACCACCATCACACACCAAAATTCTATTATAATTTGAATCTAAACCATTGAGATAGCCTCAACGGTGACTCAACCCAACTATCATGGATGTTATAAAAAAAGATTTAGAATTTATTTTATGATCTAGACTCATATAACCCATCTTTGAATAATAAAAATTGAGTCCAATAAATATTTTTCCAAAGGAAATTTGATATAAAATTGTTTAAAATTAGAATAATGAGTTAGTTCCCATAAGGATCTAGAATAACTTGAGTGTTTTCATTGACTATTAAAAATTGAATCATGTGATTGTAAAGGTCCACTTCTTCATTCACTTTGTATAAATAAACTTATAGAGGTTATTTGTAACAGGTCATTAATTTATCCTTAAAGTATTTTCTATGAATTTTTAGGTTCCAATAGCTTGAGAAGAACATGAAAGACCACATTTTCATGTATCTTTGATATATGTTATTAATATAGGATTCCCTTTGGGATTTTAAATTCCCATCATAACTTTTATCATGACATAGTAGAACTTTTTATATTTTATTAATATATGACTGGATGTAACCTTGATGATTTTATCATGTGTGGAATAAGTTTTAAAACCTCTCCCAAGAGTCTAAATGTAAAAATAAAAAAACTACATTGAGCAAAAAATTGGTTTTAAAAAAATTATATATTCTATTACAAGGTGTCTAAAGTAAATGACTTGGGTTTCATAATTTCTAAATATAGTTTTTATGTGCACAATGATAAAATTTTAATTATTTCTACACTTACATACCCCAAAATTGTGACACATAATAGATAATTTAACACCATGTGGGATTTCATTGAAGGTTTACCTAGGAAATTATCAAGAATAATTTTCCCCTAAAAAACCTACTCAGTATGACGAATGAAATTATATTTATTTATTCATTTCGGGTAACCATTGATAATTGCAAAGATATCAGGACCAAGAGCACTTTAATTTTTCCACCTTATTAGAATGAACCATTTGTGATGTTATGAGATTCTTTAAAAAATCTTTAGTTGTCATGATTTCCCAATAGATCGATAGAAACCTAGAATTGATAACATAAAAATAAAATACCATAGAAACAACCTAAAATAATCACACAATAATATAAAATTTTTTTTTTGAAAAAAATTACTTTAATGATGTTTTATTCATACATATAAGAAAGTAAAGTATCAATTTTTCAAACCAAGTTACACTTAAGTAACTGATCAGGATATAGGAACCAAAGATGAGGATAATGAGGTGTATATAACTACAGAAAATAGTTTGTATTATTGATTAATTATATTAAGGGATGTGGATATTTTTTGGTAGAACACATTAGTAGATTTAATCACACTACCGATATAGAAACCCCATTTAAAACAAACATAGATGATGACACCCATTATAAGAATATGTAAAATGTCACCCAAGAGCCTTGATATGTTGATCAAGTGCATTTTTTCGTCACATAGAATGTATTTCTTAATTACTAAGCATAGAACATTTAAATTGAAAATAGTTTCAATTTTTATGTCTATGAGGATTTATATTTATGGAATATTTTCAATGTATGTGTAATTAAGAGCAGCATCCACACTAATGAATTTAAATATTTGATTTATTTTCTAATATATACTTCCATGTGTAGGAAATTTTGGAACTTAAATAACAATAAGGAATTTTTTGAATGATAGTTTATTTTGGACTTCAATTTTTAAATATTCACAAAAATTCTATAAATCATGCAAAAACTGTCAACTTACTTATTGAGTTTCCAAAATATATTAAATTCTTTAATGACCATGATTTTTATGGAAATATTTGATACTTGGGGATTAAAATTTCTAGGACCATTTCATATATCCTTTGTATTTTCCTATATTATTTTATAATTTGACTATATTTCTATATAGATTGAAGAAAAATCCGCCCAAACCAATGATTCCAATATTTTAATTGATTTTCTAAAATCGAACATTTTTTATTGATATACTATAACATGAGCCATAATCATTGACCAGTGAACACACTTCTATAATAAGAACATGGGATCCTTTATGATGAAATGTGGAGTGCACTACATTTAATCAACCACATATAACCTCCATGAAAATGATCATGCTAAATTATCCAATATTGAGACTAATAAGATTCCAGAAAAAAAACAGTGTAACCCACCAGTAAGAACTAGAGTAAGAAGTTAGAGGATGCACCATGGGCATATAAAATAGCCTAAAAGAACCCATTTATTAAGGAAAAGGGAGCTTAAAATATCACCCCTTCAAGGTGAATGGATAACATCCAAAGCATTAATATGTCAAAATTTGTAAAGAACCACTAGAGTAGTTAAAACTCCTCCCAACTACCACTGGATAATGGATTTCCAGGTTTTCTCTTTTCTTCAAACAAGACATTATGATTTTTGTTTTAAAATCTTCTTCCTATTAAATACATGATATAAATTATTTTAATAGTATTTCAAATAATTTTGGGGATCGAACAAGTAATTAATGATTTAAATACTACTTTTTTTCTTTCATATTATTCTTCTTATATATTATTGGAAAAAAACATTACAAAAAACTCGTTATAAAAATCTATTTTTTAAATTTCAGTGTGATTTTGATTTAAAATTTTAAGAGTGTATTTATATAAGAAAAACAAAGATGAGTTATATCTTTCCTATGAAAAATACCATTATATTGTAAATTTATTTTATTAGTTCTGAAAATTTGGGGTTCTGATGATTGTTATGTGTGCTTGGTTACTAATATTATGGATATTTTGTTTTATAACTTTGAAATGAAATGTGGGTGACAAGATGATTATTGGACCAGATTCATAACATGATGACACTAGAATTTTGAAATTAATTCATGTTAATATGGACATTGTGAATGAATAATAGCTCATGAATCTAACTAAAAAGTAATTTATATAATTCCTGTGAAACTAGGGTAGAATGGGAAATGGGGATCCTAGAATGAATTTATAAGACATTCAGAAGTTTTTTTGAGTAAATAAATCCTATCTATAAATTAAATAACTTCATTGTCGATAATTGACTGAGAAATTTTCAAAAAATGTGCCTAATTGTAAAAAATAAATTCATTTAGATGGGGGGAATTTGTAACCAATATAATAAGGGGAAATTTAATTAAAAACTATCATTTGAGTTCTATAATAGAAGATAGATCTAGTATTTTTGTATGAAATAACTTTGATGAAATGCATAAATCGAAGTGAAACATGTTAAAATTTTAATTGATCCTAAATCTATGTAGTCCACTTATAGACATAGAATTTTTCCTTAAATTAATGTGATCATGTGAGATTAATTAATAGGGGATATAAACAAAATTAAAAAATGAATGAATTTGTTATTTTTTGTTATGGAATAACGATTTGATCCTACATGATAAATTTATTTTCAAATAGAAAATAATAATTTATGTTTCTTGGAGTGTAATGGTTTAAGTGTGGGGAGTTATGAGATCTAATATTTCTCAATTTTTTATATATTTGTTATGGGAAATTATCCCCATAATTAATTTAAAAATAGGCTAATTAATAAATTCTTTATCCTTTTAAAAATCTAGAATTATTTTTTTAAATGGATTTTAACTTGTGTTTTTTTCTTGATTTATTATTTTTTGGATATTAATTTTATTCCATACACAGATATTATGTTTTTTAATTTTTTTTGTTTGAAGGATTTTGATATAATTTATAATATTCTTATCAATTATAGACTTAATATAGATAATCTATACATTATGGTTTTTGATTTTCCATGTCTTAATTGATTTTTTAACCCTTATGTGAGGTAAGAGAGCTTCTAGATGTTCACAATGTACCACCCTAATATTTTATAATAACACTATGTACAATAATTAGAACATCACTCAACACCAAACTTAAACGAACAATGAAATATTATAATAGAGATATGAATGATATAACCTAGTGATTAAATTAGCATGTATGAATAGTAATAATAAAATTATGGAATATATATAAATTAACTAATTACTAAAAATTTATTGATCAATTCCCAGTAAATATGTTTTCAATTCTCAGTAATATTATTTTATGTCTGAGAATAATGTTTTCTTCAAAAATATTTTTTTTGTTTTGTGAGAAAATATTAAATTTATTTTTTAAAACATTTTGAAAATTTATTAGATATAATGAAAATAATATTTTAAATTATAATATCAAAATTATATTATGGTGAATTTTGGGTATTTTTATGAAAAGATCGGTTTTTAAGTTATTAGTGAAAATAAAATATTTTATTGAAAACTGTATATTTGTTTCAATGATGTACAAAGTTACATTTTGTTTTAAAATTATATAAAAGTAAAATTGGATATATTATATAATAAGTAACCCAATTATGTTAATTTTTAGAAATTATTGGATTAATTAGTTATAAAAACATTTTAATAATAAAAAATGCATTTTTTCTGAAATTTTTTTTTATTTTGTTTTTTAATTTTATATTAAATTTATTTATACTAGTTATAGGAATTGAATATATAATATGTTATATAATAAATTAAATCATAATTTTTAATTTTTTTATAGATATATTTTATTTTTTGGTGTTTTAAATAGTAACCATAGTAAATAATGGTCCCTGCAGTTAGGGTAAATCGTGTAATTTAGGCCAAATATAATATGATAAGGACGCAGAAATGACTATAAATATTAAATTAATTTTATTTTATGACTCTATATCATTCATAAAAATCCAAATGTATAATATATTACTTATTAATTCTATTTTTCTTTCACTTGGATTTTTATATAACTTATGTGAGAGATAAAGACAAAAATATCACAATTCTCCTTTTAATATGTATAGTATTTTATGAAAGGAATAAATGAATGTGATGTTAAAGAATAAAAATTAATTTGAAATATAAATGATTTATTTTTATCATTGAAATTTCATTTTAATTTTAATTTATTAAATAATTACCTTAAATTCTTTCACAATGGTGACACAACATTAATAAAATGAAAATTCAAATAAGATAAAGGATTTGAAAAATACTAAAAGTAATATAACTTGATTTTATTATATTTTTTAATTTTTTTTAGATAAATATAACATTTTATTAATTTATTAATTAAATATAATTTAATTATCACTTCTTCTTAGTGTATTTATGTTCAAATTTAATGAGTTATGTTAAAAATGACATCAATTATATTTTAAAATAAATATTTTTTTAAAATGATTCAAAATTCAAGAAATTACAATATTTGAAAAAATTAATGGGATGTGGTTTTAAACATAAACCATTTTATATTTATGAGTATTTATTTTCATTTTATATTAACATTATTAACCCTTAATTATAGAAAATCTTAATAATCCAGTAATTTTCACAAGGGTTAACGAGGGCTTAAAACTGAAAGATAAGTGTGAAAAATATCAAAACATTGTCCAAATTATATTTTATGACATATTTTAGACTCATAAAAATTTAAAATTTAAATTATATCATTTTTATTGATTTAATCATGAAAAATAATGTATATTAATTTAATAATTAAAGACATTCCATGAATTCCTTTTCCCTCAATTATAAAATAAAACCTCTCCTTTATCTTCTTTACACCACATTGAATCATTTATCAAATATAAAAATTGACCATTAATCTAATAAAAGACATTATAAATTTTCTATAAATTATTTACCTTTCAAATAACCATCCTTAGGTCCCTTAATAATTTATCATAAATAATTATACCGAATAAGAAGTAATCATCCTTACTGACTCTTCCACATTTTTTTCTTCTTATACCTTCTCTTAATGTGTTTTAACATTGATAAAATAATAATTATAGTAACATAAATATACTGATATGTTATTATGATTATTTTAAAATCATGTTCCGTCTCTTTTCCATCACATGAAAATTGAAAACAGCGCTCATGTGTATATATTACTTACTCTTTCCACGCAGCGGTGTAATTTATTTTACATCATCACATTAATTAGTTGGTTATAAATATGTAAATGATAATTATATATGATATTTATTATATAAATATGAATATATAAATATAATATCCTATAAACCATATTACCTTATATCCTATTGGAAAATGGTGATGTCGGTCATGCATACGTGTAGACTACAACCTCTATGAAGCGATGTGTGATAGATTTCTATTTACACATTACAAGGAAGGTAATAAGGATGAATTTAATTGAAATATATGATATAAATATGATTATGTAAATATAGATTATTATTCACCATTACTTCGTTCCATTTTTCAAAAAGTTAAAATTGCATTCATGCATACGTACGACCTACCATCTCCATGACCCGTGTAATTCATTTTTCTATCCCTATATTTCATGGATAGATATAAATATATATATATTTAATATATATATATATATATATAATATTTATTCCAATAATAAATTTAAGGATATGACTTAAATAGAGTAAATTTACAAGGACTATAACTTCCAAATCAAAACATACAAGAAAAATGAAGCAATTAAAACAAGAAATAAGGATAATAATAAAAGATTTTTAACAAACATTTGCTAAAATGTTATAAATTTTTCATATATGATATTAAAGATATGTATATGGTTTTATAATATAATTATAATAATTATATATTTATTATATAAAATATTAAATCATATTTAACTAAAGGGAAACAAAATGTATGGGGATTCCGTCTCAATTTCCTATCATTGTGGTATAGTTTAATATTAAGTATTTAATTTCTATTATATGTTTCATATAATCAACCTTTCATGTCTTTATGACCCTTATTCAATGTACATAACATTTCCATTAATTATCCATATTATTTGAATTATATATATGCTTATTTACTAAATTTTATACCATTTCTACATGTGGTGTTTTACTTTGAATGTTATTTGATTGACTAGGGAAATATTGATAATCCATATTAATTACTCCATAATAATATTTGTTGAGAAGGAATATTTTTTATTAATTTAATTGAACATTAAATATATAAATAACGCACTGTACATGTAGTGATAGGTGGGGTGTGAAATTATAGAGCCCCTCGACAAATCAACAGGTATCATGAGACAAATTAATAATCTAGCATTAAATAAGTTTTTGGTGTATTCATAACAATAGTTATAACATTATTGGTGCAAGGTCTTGATAGTATTGATACCATGATGACTGAAATCATTTCATATAATATTAGTCATTCCCACTAATAAGAATTCAATTATTATTTTCCATGAGACTATAGTATTTATACTAACAATAAATTCATTTTGTGATAAGTTGTTGATAAAATGACATGAACTTTTAATTATTTCCCTTTCCATATTTATTTTGGCTAATTTATACATCCTATACTTTAATGTATATAATCCTTAACATGAATCTGATTTCACCATATTATTTGTTTTCATTTTATCCGGATATGAAGAAGGATATTATTAATAATATCGATAATGAAAGAATATTTTTATGTTATGTATTTGATATTTCCAATGAAATATAAGAATCATGTATGAGATGGGTTAATCAAGACTACTAAACTATTAAATCCTTTGGGATATATTTCTTTATATTTAGTGATAATGTGATATAGATGGAAACAAACTCTGGGTTACTAGAATTGGGGTTTTTATATTTGGTATCATTAAATGTTTAGTAAATACCTTTTTATCTTGATTTTAATTAAACATGGATAAAATAAAAACATGACAACAACTTATTGTTTTTGAGAATTTTTACTTTTATAGGGATTTTTATGGCTAAATATTCTTGATGGTTTTGAGATAACTTATTGTATTCAATTATAATGTGGAGGAACATAATAGAATAATGGGAAACAACACTGATAGACAATATAGATATAACCATGTTTGGAGATGAAATATAGAGTGAATTTGAACTGGGTATATATTAGAAATATTAATGTAGTTTACTAAGGTTATGAATAATATCCTTTTCCATATTGGATAATTTTCTATTACACATAATTATTTGCCTATGTTTGATAATTTTATAAAAAACTAGCCTCTATCTTTTAGCAAAACTACAAATCCATTGTTAGTTGTGAAATGGATTAAATCTCCTGAAAAAATTTTCCCATAATTGGTATGTGATGAAATTTAAATTCTTGTTTTGGTATCCTATGTTTTAAAGGGGATATAGATAAATCGTGTTCATTAATAAAAAACCCTAAAGACACACATGAAATAGAAAACATTTAATGAAATATTTTTAATGTTTTTTTGAGAAATACTTTACAAGAGAATAATAAGATAAAGAGGAGAATAAATAACTCACTTTAAAGAATAGGTAGGACAAATTGTGGCAGAATATGAGGCTAACTTCACAATAATTGCCAAACATACTTCATACTACATTTGTGATCCGAATTGAATGATTGTGATTTTTTATGGGATTAATACGATTGTTCAAATAGAACTATTTTCTCAAAAAATTTATCATCGGATGATATAATATTAAGTTACATTAATACAAAGAAGGGATTTTATAGCTCATACATATTCAAGAGAAATTATGAAAGTAATAGGAAAAATAAACACTAAGAAAAAGAGAAGTGTTCAAATAAGAAGAATTGAACCAAAAAATATACATCATTTGAAAATTTCAGAAATAAAAATTCATGAAAACACATGAATGGTATGTGAGTTTGTAAAATGTTTAGGGATAAGAGGAATCTGTAAAATGAATTTAAGGAGAAGAAAGATACCACTAATGTCTAATGTTTAAAATGTAATTTGATGGGGCATTATTCAAACCAATTCCCCAATTGTCAAGGGAATGTAGAACAGAATAATCTTAGGGGAGAAGACAAAGATTATGCTATTACTAAAATTGAAATAGAATTATTAAAGTGATTGCCTATTTAGATTCAATAATTATATTTACAAACTATATTTTGGTTAGAGTCATGAAAGGTATAAGGATTATACTAAAATAACTTTTCATCAAGGATAAGAAATAATATGTTGAATGGTATCGATGATCTAGAAAAGTGATATAACAATAATATAATATTTTATACAAAATACATGACATAGGAAAACATAACCCTTAATATGTGTCTGATGCTGAAGTAATAATTTGAAGAAGGGATAAAGTTATTATAGAAAATATGGAAGTGAATCAAATTTTATTGGTGTCCATGATATTTAATCATTATTTATTCATAGAGTAAATTATGATGGTTTATATCACATTTTTGGATTTAATCGATATAAGGTATAGTGATATAGTTGTTATTTAGAAGTAGTTATGTTTTTATTGATTTTTTACAGTGATTTGGTTTATTAATTTTTCTTAGAGAATATGTGATCAAGGTATTCACAAGTTTGGAATGTTAAAATATGAGAAAATTTATGTTGTTTGGGAATATATTTTTTCGTCAAAAATTTTAAAATTATTTGGTTTTGAATTTGGTTATAAATATTTATGAAGAGTATTATGGTAAACTATTTATGAGCTCATTTAAGATAAACATTGGGGTTTTTTTTTTGATGTTATAGAGATAAATGAATTTTTGGATAAATTGAGAAAAGAGTTTTTTTAGAAAATGTCTCCAGATATGATGAATGTAATTAAATTCTTTTCAAGATTTTATGATCCATTAAATTTAATTTCAGTGCATTAGGTTTAATAAATTATTCCTAAATATATAACATTTAGAGAATAGATGAGACTACGGTGAAATTTGATTAAAGGATGAAATTATACTTTCCAAAAAGTATATTTCTTTATATTATTATCATTGATGGTAAAAGATTTCCTCAACTCTAGGAAAAGGATTAATAAATAAGAAAAATTATCTGATTGTGATCATTTAAGATGAATTGATGGTATTTTCACCCATTATAGATTAATGGTATTATGGTAGTTAATGTTATCCTGACCATGTTATCAATCACTCTCTATTTTTTAGTAGGAATTAGTTTTACCTTCCTTTTATAATTTTTCACTTCTTGCTAATGTTTTCATATTTAGAGAAGTAGTTTTTTGGAGACATTCATACTTCTTTTTCCCACTTGTTAAGAGTTAGTTGTATTAACCCTTTTTAAGATGCTATTTTTCCAAAAAAAAATGTGAAATCATTGATTAAAGAGTAAAAGTTGAAACATAAAAGAAGCAATTTTTGAAATTGGGTAAAATAGAACACCCTATTATTTTGAAATAACACTATGTTCTATATAATTTACAATATGTAATTCCCAACTAAATGAACCATGATATATTGTGATTTAAATATGAGTGTAATAACCAAACCATTTAATTAGTGATTATGAATAGTATTAAATGAATTATGAAATATATATAAATTAACTATTTAATATAAATTATTTTATTATTTATTATTAAATAAGAACTGAAATTTATGTAAAGTTATTATTTTCTCCAAAAATACATTGGCTTCAAAAATGTTTTTTCATATTTTTTTTGGAATTTAATATATTTATTTTTTACAATTTTATAAAATGTATTTGATAAAATTAAAATTATATTATAAATGATAATATCAAAAATATTTTTGGGTTAATTTTTGTAATTTTTTGATATGATTAATTTTCCTATGGATAGTGTTGAATACTGATTTTTATTGAAAACCATATTTTTGTTTCAAGAATGTAAAAACATCCATTTTATTTGATTTTTTTTAAATTAAAATTAGATATATTGTTTTATAAATAACCCAATTATTTTCATTTCATTAAATTTTATGGTTTAATTACATATAAAAACATTTTCATACAACATATAGTGTTTTTATATAAAATATAATCACTATACTTAAGATAAAATGGGTAATTTTTGTTAAACATATTATAACAAGGAATAAAAAATGACACTAAAACATTCCTTAATTTTATTGTTTTTTTTATATCATCCATGTATATCAAAATTTTGAATATTATTCCTTTTTATTCAATTTAACCAAGTTTTTTACCTTCAAAATATTTCTGTGGGAGATAAGGACAAAAATATCACTTTTCCATTTTTAATATATATAATATTTTATGATATGTATAAATATAAATTTTATTATATAATAAATATTTATTTTAAATATAAATTATTTCTTATCATGTTAATTTATCACTATTTTTCATTATTATTTAATTACCATAAATTCTTGTGCAACACCGATAAAACATTTATTTAATTAATAAGAAAATAAAATATATGATATTAAAAATACAAAAAGTAAAATAATCTGAAGTAATTAATATGTCAAATGATTTTTTTAGATAAATATAATTTATTAGTAACATTTTAATGTGTTATATTGAATTTAAATCTTTTTTCATTTATTTAATGTCAAATTAAATGAATAATGTTAAAAAAAACATTAATGATATTTTATAATAAATAATACTTTATTAAATGATTTAAAATTCATAAAAATATTATATTTGAAAACCATATTTGGGTATGGTTTTAATCCTAATCCATGATACATTTAGATTTTTTTCACTTTATAGTAACCTTATTATCCATTTATGGGTAGAAACATTTAATATTATCGTAATTTCCAACATGGTTAATGGGGGTTAAAACTATAATCTAACGATGAAAATATACCAAACTCTGATCAAAATTTTAATTTATGATATAATTATTAATTATAATCATATTATACTCTAATTATATCAATTTGGATACATTTAGTCAGGAATAATATATTAATTTAATTTAATACTTCAATAATTTCCACGAATGACCCTACACTCAATTATAAAAGGACACATCTCATTTTTATTTTTTACAACACATTGATCCTTATATCTCAAAATACATTGACGAATAATATTAAAATCATACAAATCCATGTTTTATAGGTTTTTTAACTACAAAAAGACCAACCCTAAGTCCCATGAGAATAGATTTAAAGGTTGTCTACCGAAAAAAGAGGTAATCATCTTTACCGACTCTTTCATGTTTATTTATTATTATAATTTATCTTAACATGATGAAATAATATTAAAATATTAATTACAACCTATTAAATAAATTTATATGTTATTATAAATATAGTAAAACCATATCCCATCACTTTTACATCTTACAAAATGTTAAAACATTGCTCGAGTGTATGTACAACTTATAGTTTCCACATAGTGGTGTAATTTGGTTTTCATAAGCACTTTATTTAGATCATTATAATAATGGATCAAATAATTATATATGATATTTATGATTTAAATATGATAATTTAAACACAATATCATATATACCATCTTACCATCTTATCCATTCAAAAACAATATCATCACTCATGCATACCTATAGACTACCCCACCATGAAGCGATGTGATCTGTTTTTCATTTATTCTATACATTGAAAGAAATAAGAAAATATTTAATGACTGTATATGATATATATGATATAAACAATATTATTTAAATATTAATCATTATTTTAATTTCTTTTATTCTATCTATTGATAAATGAAAACAATGGCCATGTGTATGTACATCATACCATCTCGGTGAATGGTGAAATTCAATTTTAACTCTCTATATTTTATGGATGGATATAAACATCTATATATAAAATATATATTATTTTTATATCATGAATGAAATTATAGATATTATAGAACAATAATAGAATTATAAGGACTATAACTACCAAATCAAAACATAAATTAAAATTGAGAGGTCCACTTTCTAGGACATGTTATGTAATCATAAGGTGTAATATTAAGCCTAGTAAAGGATGAGGTAGTTTTATCTTGGGAGACACACTAGATTTTGATAAAGGAATGGAACTTCTTTTGGTATGTAGGCTACTATTAGAAATTAATTCACACTTTCTCTAGGATTTCAGTGCCTTTAACTACGTTAATTTGAAAGGGCTACCAACTTTTGGTATATAAAGGATATAGTATGATTTTTTACAGTCATGGAAGATGTTGAAGAGCACCCCCATTTTGAGACATCCAAATGATGGTGTTATGTACTGATGTACACCTCTCATAGGATATGGAAAAATCAAATTTCAAAATATTTTTCCTACTGTAGCACAATTGATGACCGTGGTTGTCTCACATGGGGAGCTTCACAATTACATAATTATTAAAATTCACCTAAAAATATTTATTTTTTGTTTTTTAATTATTTTATGAAAACAATGATAAATTAAGGGAATTTTTATCAATTAATAAAATATAGAAAGGACATATCGAATAACAGTTTAAACATAATCAGGCATGTATGGATAAAAAATAATGATTTATGAAAGAAATAACTTGGTACTGAGTTTGGATTTGTGTTCTATCATTATTCGTCATTATTTATTCAAATATATTTAGATAATCTAGTTATGAAATCTCATTCATGAATAACTATCCTTTTATTTAGTATTATGAAATAATAAATTCCTTATGAAAACTAAATCACATCTCCTCCTATAATTAATGTTCATGAAACACCTTAGGCGAAGGTGTGAAATATTCCAGGACCCAAATACATGAAATTTCATTTCATCCATTGATTGGGTCATATAAATCATTCGAAAAGCGTAAAATGGAAGAGAAGGAGAAGAAGTTAAATAAAAGGATAGAATTATATTTGATATAAATTTCACAGGGGAGAATCTCAACACCCATGCAAACCACTCATATCTATCACTAATATAATATAAACATTAAGAAGAATTTTAAGAAGACATTAACCTCACCCAGGACAATACTTGGGTAATCCTCCCATTATTGGTAGTAAGAGGTCATAATAGTGGATTGAGAAAGAAGACAATAAAAATAAAATATAAGAATAATGAGAGAATAATGAGAAATTTAAACACATGGAAACCAAAAAAAAATATACAGGAAGTGTGTGAGATAGAGTGATGAAAGAAGAATAAAAAAATAAAATAATGATATTAGAAGATGTATAAAATAAAAATAAACCTAAAAAATAAATAAATATATGAATATTAAACGAAGACGAAGAATAATAATTGATGATTGTGGGGGAACACTTAAAATAAAATTCTTGGATTAAATTATAATAAGAAACTAAATAAAAAATTACATTAAAAATAAATATAAAAAATAAAAGAAAAAAATATAATTAAATATATATATATAAAGGAAAAAACATTGGGCTTCTATTCCCTTGGGTTCCCATCAAGAATGGGTGTCGACTCTTCCTTGATAGTGGATGTGGGTCCCTTTTTATAGGAATGGGTCATGGAGTCTCAGACTCCTCTGATGGTCAAGTAGGATCTTGAATATAAATTTCCCTTGCGACCTTGGATTCTGAGAATTTTGAAACAATAAAAGATCATAAGGCTTCCAAAAATAATGTGCTGACCTATTTTTGGGTGTGGCGTATTTCTTATGTGCACAAAGTGCATGTATCATGCATGGTGTGAATGGTTATATGGCATGAATTGAATTTGTAAGAAACAGAGTAATTATGATCGAGCGATTCAACCCCTCCGACCTTCACTGTGGTCAGACGAAGAATTAAATAATGTTCTTGGGTGTTTGCAGAGGTCTAAAGATGATCCAGTGAATTCCTAGTTGGTGGTAGTGACAAGGGGCTTGAGCTCAAGATTCAATATTATTGTCCATTGTAGTCTCGAATTATATGTTGTGATGACTAGTGTAAGACATTCATCAGAGGGTGAAAAAGTCTAGTGAAAGTAGTGGAATGGGATGTTCATGTGTGAGTGAGGTAAGATTTAAACATGATTAATAGTAACACTTATCATCATTTCCCCAAATCGAACTAGAGGTCAGAGGCAGCACTGGATTATATTAGAATTCATGCCATCAGCTACTAGGAATCTTGAACTGGGATAGGATCCCATATACATGAAGACAAAAATACATGGGGCAGGCCACACCGCTCTACCCATGCGACCCTTCAGGCACACTATGCTCCTATAGCTCCTCAATGGAATACACACCCATATGCACCTTTGGTGGGATTTCATGGTGGCTCACTTGGCTGTCCATCCTATTTGTGAGGCAATACATGTGGATTATGGTATTCTTGGGTGGTGGCTATCCTTCGGCTTAATTTTTTCATTGAATTCCTTAAAAATATATGACTATTTCAAAAAAAATATTAAATATTAATATCGTATGTCCAAATTAAAATTCTTAATCCCAATGTTATCACCATATTATTCATAAAAATCGATATTAATTATTTAGTTATAAATTCTTGATTTGGAATAATGCAATAAAATACAAGTGTATTTAGATTTAAAATCTATTTAAAACTATTGAAAACAATCTAAAAAATGAATGAAATATGTTTTTTCCAAATACCCCATTTCATAAACTCTGATTTTCATCTAGCATAAAATATCAACATTGAATTTTAGAGGGAACTAATGTTACCATTATTCAAATTTGTAAGTAATTAAATAAAACAATTATCAATTTTAAATAAAAAATTATAAATTGCACAAAAAATATCAAATTATTTTCTCAATTTTCAAAGAAACAATCAAATCAGGTATTTAAATTTATCCTTTTTAGAAGTAGTCGATCTTATTCTTTTATCTATTAAAGTTCCACATTTTATTATTATTAAACATTAAAAATTAGGATTTTCCAATCCTTGGAATATTATTACTCATCACTCATGATATAATTCAAGAAGAGTTACTCTCATATAATGAGAACATGATCCTTGTCAGTAGGATTGTAGAGGAACACCTTTATCTGATTTGTAAAGACAAAAAAAAAACTCTGAGGACTTGGAATAAATGTTCAAATGAATTTGCGGATTAAATTTTGTAGGAATTGATGTTTGAAATTTAAGGCTCAAAGGGATATTTATCTCTAAAGTATAAAGCATAATATTAAATGTGAAATATCAATGAAATTATCACATGTTATTATGAAAACTATAACTTTCACAATATACCCAAATCATGTTCATGATTAAAGTAAAATCATAATTAATGATTTTTTCACCTTCTTGATTTTATCACTAATTTTATACTTTTTTAAATATTTTTCCAAGTACTGCTTTTTTCATTTTTTTTTATTTTTTAAATTTTATTCTTAAAATATATCTAACATCCACCACATTACCATATATGATAAAAACCAATTGTCCAGTAATGGTATTGTTTTATTCTTCTACACCACAAACCATATTGTTTCCATTTTTTAATACGGGTAAATAATAAAGTATAATGTATGAATCGACAATAATTCTCATTACCCAAAGTAGAACCCCTACACTTTTTCAATAAAATTAATATCATCCATTTTACTTTGAATTAAAAAATCCCCACACTTCAATTTTGTAATATCATGAAAATACAAACATTAGGGTAAGAATGGAAAAATTGGGCTTCAAATTTGGATAATCAATATTATGGTAGTTCATGGATTCTATAGGCTAAACTAGGATTGATGTAAAGGTGGTATTTAATGATATGGGATTTTCAAAAGATTACTCAATAATTTAAAATCAGTTTTTTTAATGTTATAGATTTGAAAAGTATCAATTCATGTTCTGGTAGGTGGTATGTCTCAATATCACTCAAGAAATATACTCAATAAAAAATCAGAAGTACGCGACCTAGAAATCCTCTCAGGAATGGAAATATGATATTGAGAAATCACTCAAGGAATAAATAATAATAAAAGATCAATCACATGAATCTCAGAAATTCATATTATAAAAAATAACGGAGATATTTCATTTACATAAATAAACTAATAAATCAAATCATGCGCCCAAATTTTAATATCAATGATTTTCTTTAATCAATTAATTATCTATTTTTCTCATTCAATATCCTTTTCATTAAAATACATAACACAACTTCATATGAATCCAAATAAACTCATGTATTCTATATAGATCATGTAAATCATGAATCCTTATATGGGAATAAAATTTACAGTTTAATGCTCAAAACATGTTTTGTATAAGAAAATGCAGAGAGTCTGAATAAAGATAATATAATAATGAACTTCCCATTTCATGAACACCAGCCTGATATCCTCTATGGTTTTTTTGGGGATTCATTATGGAATCCTGGTTCTATAAAATTAATTTAATCATTAAACCTCAAGGATCATGTCATTAAATATAAATAAGATAAGAGGGAGTGGGATGCATGCTAGACTAATCATAAAATATTGAAATTTAATGTCCTAGAAAGTATGTAAATGGATACATCATTGTAAAATCCCCCAACAAGGACCTTAATTTTTATAGATTCCATGGGGAATTAACAGCTATTATCTATAGCATTATGGTGGATGGAGCATCTTGTATTTCAACCGCCGTATGTGGATTTTCACAGTTTCCACTTCTTTATGGGTTGTCAGGAACGACTCATGGATAGAGTATACCAGTTATTTCCCCTTTATAATTAAATATAGCTTTCAGGTTGTGGTAGGATTATGTATGTATCATCGTCCTACTTTTTATCTACCTGTACAACCTTCTATTAATTTTCCTATGCTGGCTCAATTTGGGTAGTCGGGATTGAATATTTAAAGAAAAGCATGTATTATTACTTGAAAAAAATTAAATTTGAATTATTAATTAGACATTTATCCCTTTTCAAATGAGTAGAATATATCTTGATTCACTCATTTTCAGTAACTTTTAGTTCCTCATGGGATTCATAAAATTCTTGTTAAACCTAATTAGGGATCTCTATGTGTTCCTTGGTAGGTTCATTTCTAGTTTATTCATCTTCCACTAAGGAATAAAAATGATTTAATGAATATGAAAATTCAATGCATTAGGAATTAATTCCCAATTTAAATAAAATAAAATAAAATGAAATACAGTTTTAGAAAAGTTCAAATCTATGAATAGGATCAATTTCAATATCTTCATCAGTGGTGAGTGCCTCTTGGAGTTTGATCTCAATGTCTAGAGATAGGTAGATGAGCTCCTTCATCATTACATCAAATTCCACCACATAGGTGGTATATTATTCCATTCCTAGAGATGTGTATAAAGTGTTGGATCATATACAATGTAAGGACTAAGGATATGATGTTTCACCTCAAATTTATTAAATAATTCATCCAGTCTTGTTGATATCCCACAAATATCTCAAGTGGAATGTTTTATTTATCATGAATCAATTCTAGCTCATCATGATCATCTTAGATCAGATACTTCATATGGTTGGTTGAGGGATACTTCACAATCATGGCCTCCACATCTTGGATGTCTTCGAAAATATTTAATGAATAATGTATCATCTTCTGGTTAAGATTCTAGTATCTTGAGGTATGTGTTGATGTAATAATTTGTCCAATCCATTTTCTTTTTAAATATTATAACTTTCCTTCCAAACATTGTATTATATATTTTATATTTTAGTTGGATACAATATTAGGGAAATTATCCGAGGTAATTTCATCAAAAATTATGTGAGGAATCAAGGATAGGTCTAATTATGCTTGGATGCCTCTTGAAATTGTTTTTTGGATGTACTCCCATAATTCAGTTTATTATGTGGCTAATACTTAAACCACTAATTGTTCAATGGTCACTTTAGGATCCATGATGAGGTCCTTGAATTTCACTTATATGATGAATTTCCATCGGGATACCTAAATCTATCTAAAAAAGTTCAACTCTATATTATGTACACCATATTTGTTCAACTATAGTTTTCTACACCTATGAGTAGTTAGTCCGTGAAATATAATAATCATTTGAAAGAATCATGGAAATATTTTATGGTTTTTAAAATATATTAATTATATATTCTATGTGAAAATAGTAAAAGTAATCTAAACAATTATTATATCCCTACCAAAATCAGTAGTTTTTATACAAAATTTTCATGGGGTGTGGAAAAAAGAAAATTTCTAAATATTCTTTCTATTATAGCATAGTGGCTAACCAGGGTCATCTAACTTTTGGAGCTTAATAAATTCTTACATACATATTCTAATTCACATAAACACTATTTATTTTTGGTTTGTTTTGTTATCATAAGAAAATAATGATAAATGATTTTTTTATTAAATTCTAAAATATTGAAATTACGTAAAATATTAAAATTTAAACTGAAACAACCATGAAAGGTTAAATAAAATGAGTTAATAAATAAAGAACATGGTTTTGAGTCTGTTTCCTATTATATCATTATTATTCTTTATTTTTTAAAATTTAGTTGGATAATCCATTTATGAAATATCATGGATAAACCACTATACATTTATTTGGTATTGTGAAATAATTAATTCCTTATGAAATCTTAATTCTACATCCTCCTATAATCATGGTTGATGACACACCTTAGTCAAAGGTGTGACATAATCCAAAAACTAACTCCATCGAATGTAATTTCATCGATTTATTAGATCAACTCCTTTTTGTGAAGAAATGTCCAAAGGAATAGAGGGAAAAGAAATATACTACAATAAAAAATAGATTTTTTAATGTTATGGGAGACAATATCCACACCTATGCACGCCACTCATATTTACCAAAAACATAATATATAATTTAAGAATGAATTTATGAACATATTAACCTCTCACATACCAATACTTTGGTAAGTATCTCATTATTGGGATTAATAGTTCACAATTTTAGAATGGGCAAGAAGATAATACAAATCAATTAAAAGAATTATTATAGATTAAAGAGAAAGTTAAACACATGGAATTTAAAAAAAAAGTAGAAGATAGGAGAGGGAGAGAGATATAGAATAATAATAATAAGATAAAAGAAGATAATGATATTATAAGAAGAATAAAATTAAATAAAAAATGTATATTTATATAATAATGCTTAGAGAATATGATGATAAATGAAAAGAAGAAGAAGATAAAGAATGGATTCTAGTGGTGGAACACATAAAATAAATATGCATGGATTATAATCTATTAAATAATAAATTAAAAAATTAAATTAAAAATAAAACTGAAAAAAGAAAAAGAATAAAAGAATTAAATGAAAGGAAGAATACTCAGGCTTGGCCTTAATCAAGATCTCCTCTAGCATGGGTGCCAAATCTTCCCAAACAGTGGTCGGGGGTCCCTTTTTATAGGCAATGGGAGTGATGTATCACCATACTATGTGTAAGGGTTGGTTTCCTGAGAACCAGCTGTTTTGTACTTTGATTACTTGAATGTTCACTTATTATATATCAGTCATTGTTCTGCATGACTATAATATGATAATGTCCTGGAATATTTGTTGCATTGATATGGTCATGGATGATCCCTGCTATAATGAGAACCTTCAAAGTCTATAACAATATTCTTAAATAAAGTTCTACGGTTGGATGACATACTATGATAGGACACATAGTATACAGATCATCATGTGTGAGTACTCGTAAGAAGACGAGACTCTCTCTCATGGAGTACGCACTTGGTAATCTCCAAGATGGGAGATTATGAGAACAGACCCACCAGTAGAAATTCTGCATGTCTTGGTGTCATCAGACATTACTATATACGAGTGTGTGTAATGGTCCTTAGACTAGAAGATTATCATTAACTCATGTCATGACTCGTGCACTTAGATTTACTGACGAAAACCATCACGCAGACGATTGGTGGGATGTAGGGTATGTTGGGTGCGTCACGAATGACATGTTGTTAATGGATAAGTCAAGGAAGGATTTTTCCCTTCCATTTATGGAAGTTGATATCTTGTCCCTTTGATTTAAATAGAACAGTCGCATTAAATTCCATGGACATGGCGTAAATGACGAGTTTATTTCAGGAAGTCAAAGAACGACGGATCAAGAATATAGTTATATGAAACTACCATGAAACCTGCTTGATGAGATATTGAGACAAAGGGATTAAATTACATAGTAAGCGTTCGAATGAGGTGATACGTCAATGCGGCGTCAACTTCTTTCTCTTGGTTGTCCTAACCTGTTGGTAGACAGTAATCTTAGACTTTAGGAAAGCCCGCCTAATGCCAATGAGAAAGAGGCCTAGAGGGTCACACACTAAGTGTATTCAAGTATCTCAAGTAGAATAAAGATTATTCACGTATTTGGATTAATAATTATTCAAGGAAGCCTAAATCGTTTTAATGTTGGAGGAAAAATAAAATAAAACAAGTACACGTCGTGTATCAATGATTACACACCGTGTAGTTTTATTTAGAAAAAAAGTACACGCTGGGAATTATTAAATTTACACGCCATGTAGTTTTCATTTTCGAAGGAAAATTAATAAATGAAAACAATATATACATGCCGTGTACATTGAATTTACACGCCATGTAGTTTTCAATGAAAAACAAGTACACACTATCTTAGTGGACAAAGTCCATTTCTGAACCGAGTTCACTCCTCATTTCAGTCTTGTTTCACTGAACCGGATTAACCTGCCGTTCCAGCCATGTCTATCTCATGAGATATAAAATCTTTACCCAATGCATTGGAGGGAGATATAGGTCCCACCCATCTCATAATTATACCATTTATATGTGTGCCACAAAATCATAAATCATACATCACTACATAACCCATGTAATTAAAATGGGATTCTTAAAGAACATGACATCATAAAACAATTCATATAAGATAAGGGAATTTATAAAAATAATTACATCACAACATAATCAAATAAATTTAATAATAGGGATAGAAACAGGACCCTATATTATCTTAGATGGAAAATAATTTTGATAAAACACTTGAACTCCATTCTTGAGGAAAATATCCTTTCTACTTCAAAAACATTTTCCTTTCTTAACATGTAATACAATTTTAACTAAAATAAGTTGATTAAAAATAAACTTGAAAACATGTAAAGTAAGCTTCTTGGAAATAATGTTTTAAAAATCCATTCATGTCGTATAAGTTAAAAAAAATTCTTCTCGTACTTTTGTCGGAAAAGTCAAAAAGTACATTGTATGAAAAACGACAAAAGATTCCTTTCATATCTTATAATAAAAAATCACCGAAGGGTAAAATTGGATATAAACTATTGTATAAGGATATAAATTTTACAAATTGAGGAATCATGGATGTTGATGATAAATATTTCCCAGTAAATTCTGAAGTATAAACAATCTCGGATAAAAATTGAGATTGCGAGATTTTCCTTTACCATAGGTCTGATTTGCTTCATAAGTGTCCTAACCTCCTGTGTAATGATTTAAATAATGTCATTGACTTATTCTAGAATCATACTCATTGTTATTATATCATATATGGTTCACTTATGACTTTATTTTACCCGTTCTTTTGTAAATTCCATGTTAAAGAGCGTTTTGGGTAAAATCATTTCATTTGTCGTTCGTGTTTTGACTTGTAATTATTCATATGATTACATATATCATGATTACTTAATTCGATAATATAAAACATGATTTATATGTAATATATATTCAAAATATACATATATATAATAGATCAGTAAATGGAAAGAAATACACCGTTCATGGAGACGGTAGGCCGTACGTACGCATGAACGCTGTTTTCATTTCCTTATTAAGTTGAATGGTATTAAGTAGATGACATACATATATAGACACATAAATTCAGTATCATTATTATGTCATATATTTCATGATTACTTATTATATATACTTTATAATCATTCATGAATGGTTAACGTGGAGAATGAATCTCATCACGTCGTGGAGACGGTAGTCCGTACGTACGCACGAGCGATGATATCATTCTCATGATCATGGAATTGTATTGGAGTGTATGTATACTATTTAAGAATCAATATCACTTTACAGTAATCATATATAGTTATTATGTACACCATTATACCCATCCAATTAAGGTGGTGGTGGAAAATAGATTACACCACGACGTGGAGACGATATTCTGTACGTACGCACGCGTGGTGATTTTGTTTTCCGTAGGATGGATAGATGGTGAAATAGGGTTGTTTTATACTTATAATAACATATCAGTATATGATTGATACTGATGTTATTAATTCATAATGAAAAACCCTAAGAAGATAAAGTGGAAGAATAAATAAAGTTGAAGAATCGATAATGGACATTAACTCTTCTTTGAAGCGCCTCTTTGAGATCTCCTTTTAGGGAACTAAAATCGGTCTTTGAGGAAAACCAGAACCCCTAGGATGTTGCTAGGGAAGTGTAGAAGAGAATTTTTCAGGGGTTGTCTGAGCTTGATGGATCAAAGTGGTGTGAGGAAGAGAGGGAGGAGGTGCCCTTTTATAAGGGAGGAGAGGGGCACCTTTGGAATAACTAAAAATATTATTTTATTATAAAGCCAAATTTGGTTTTAAATACATCCAAATTGATTTATTTCGAAGCTAAGGTGGGGATGGGTCGAAATTACCTCTTCGAATAGAATTTGTACAAGTTTAGTTTACTATTTTAACCTTATCATTTAGATTTAACTTTAAGTTAGATAATTTTACTTTTACCATGTCTTTTTGTGTTCTTACACTATAAGGTTACAAAACTTACTATAACAAGCCAAAAGAACCCCAAGTTTTTTATTATTAATATATATAACCTTATATATATCATATGGCCGAATCATAGATTTTTAGGAATAAAATAACAATTAATAATATAATATTTGTTTTAAAAACTATTTTATGTCAATTTTGACAATATTTAGTAATTGATTTTTTTGAAAATCATAACAGAATTATTAGTTAGAAAAAAAGATAATTAAATCAATACTAACATGACATATTAACCTATAAATTTAGTTTAATTCATAAAAAGTCTCATATTAAATTTATTTGGGTATTTATAACATCAATTATGTCAATATTTCATTAATAAGATAATTATTGCATCATCTTTGTGTCATAAATAAATTAACTTATTTAAAGTACAAAAATTACAAATAAAATATCATTATGTAGGAAATTATTTTAGCTTTCTAATTAATATTTATAGTCTAATTTATCTTATGTATAACCCTATATTAAAAATGATATATTTATTAAACTTTGATTTTCACTATTTTAACCCTTCTTTAAATAAATTAATAATAAATGTCCTAATCTAATCCAACTGGAACTAAATGGTTATATTTTATTACTAAGGTTGTTTTTGGTCGAATTACACTTATTCAATAGAATTAGGACATGTGTTAGGGTAATAATAATATCATTTTTACCCTTAATTACCATATTTACTTTATACCGTGGTAAAAAAAGTAAAAAGTTACTATTCACCAAAAATTATTTTCATCTCATTGAAGCACATTTTACTTAATGATATCAACCGTGTCTCTCGGATTTTTGAAATTCCACTCACAGAAGTGGTAATATTGAGTTTTATGAAAAATTCATTTTTTTTAACTACCACTTAGTGGTTTCACAATTCATCAAAAAATTGAAAGTTTCCAGAAAAATACCAAAAATTACGCCTAAGCTATATTTGATATTATGAATTCAAAAATGATTTCTATTTTACCAAATTCAGAACATATCGGTTGCATTATTTAATTTAAAAATTAATTCCCGTCGTCAAAACAGATAGCGTGTTATTAAGAGATAATAAATATCAAAAGATTGACAGTTGTTTATGTCTGGTTTAAATGTGAAATTACATCCAATAACCAACATTGTATTAAATTGTAAAAATATATTTTAAATATACTTTAAAACCACTCAAATTAATAATTTATCACTATTAATTATTTCTATTAAAAAGGTTGTTTTTAATTAAAATTTAGTAATTTTCACTATTCATCAGAAAATGAAAGTTATCCGAAAAGTACCAAAATTTCACCCTAAGCTAATTTTGATATTCTGAATCCAGAAATGAAGTCCATTTTGAAAATAAAATTTTTAAAATTTTAAAAAGTGTTTATTACTATTCATAACGGCTTGTTTTAATAATATTTTAATAGCATATCATTCTTTAGTGAAACTCGGTATTGCGTATTACACACGCTATCGAGGAACGTCACGATTGCGTATAATACAAGGAAAGTCAATTATGCATGTTGTGCAAGCTTTTTTTGGTGTAGTGTACAACACAATACATTAATGAAATTAAAAAAAATATTTTTCATAAAATCTCGGGGTGTTACATTCTACCCCCCTTAAAATGAATTTTGCCCTCGAAATTCGTCGGGGTTATAAATGGTTTACTACTAGAAAGTTTCTTTAATAGAAACCAACATCATAAAAAGTAATACCAAAACCAATCTTTAAAAACAAAAGTATGAAACGTAACGGTTACCCAAATAAACTAATCACTGGGTTTCCACATATGAGAAAATATGGATATGGGAGAGAAAGCTAATCATCATGTTCTGATGGAGAGTGGTAGAGAACATGGCTATGGAAAAATCCAGCAATCACAAAGCCATAAATTTGTGATGATCTAGGGTACCATCTGATTCATCGGATATAAGGGCACTAGGATAACATTTTTTGGTTTTCAAGATCATTTCCCTAAAGCTGAAGATTTTTAATTAGAATAAATACTTACTTTATTTTGGTACAATCTCACTGTTGTTCGTGATTTGAACAATTTCCACTTCATCTCTTAAAGAAATGAAGTTGAATTTGTTATTAATGAAGTGTTAATAGATCATGTGATAGAATGATGGGTCATTCAATCTGTTTCAAACAAAAGGTTAGCAGAAGTTATCAAATATACATAAGTCCATCTATGGTGAGGTTAATCATATACGATTCCAAAAATGAACTTATACTTCATATATCATACCGCGTAATATAATAAAACTTGATTCTACTAACCAGGGACTTCCTATAGGCCAGTGGTAGGCGATAAAGGTCAGTCGCACTTCGGTTGTGGGTTTAATTCCCACAGCCTTGTCCGACGCGATGGGATGTCGCCCGTCATGCATGTTGTCCTTTTTCTAAAGATATATTACTATAACATCCCATCAATAATATTAAAAAAATTTCTATCCTAACTTATGTCCAACATAATACATTCCAATATTTAGGCTTATCTAAAATACTTCGGTCCAAGCTCATAGTATAAAGAAAATGATTACTTGAAATGTCACATAACAGTCACATGAATGCCAACATTAATCCCCCATATATCATAAGATATATCTTGATGGTCAAATTACAAACATCTGAATACCTTAATCATGTATTCTCTTGAAGAATGAATACCCATTAATTGAACCATAGTGAAAACATGAATGCAGTCAAAAGTTAACTTTTTCCACATACCAACATACAAAAATTCTATATACTCAAACCATGATATAACCTTCTCCTTATATAAGTCATGAGCTCATGAATATGGTCAAACATTTCATTTTCTCATTTTCCTTTCATTATGCGCATATCATCTTTTTTTCCAAAAATATCTCAATCACATTCTATGGTTATCAGTACTATGGAAAACCACAATAGACCAATACATAAATATTTCAATATTCCACGATACTATATACAACATTATTTTGGAATCCCATTACATAAACACTTAATAATTCCACCACATCATTGTCATATTTAACATCGGCAATAGTGATCGCATGTAACTTCCCTTTGTCCTTTTCCTTAATTGGTTTCTCATGTCGATCATCACTAACCCTTGGATTAGGGCCTTTATTAGCATAATGACCCATTTCCTTGAACTTGAAGCATTGAAGTGTTGGTGGTGTGTTCTCTGCAGTCTTTTCTTTATTCACATCATTAGAAACCCTTTTTCCATTACTTTGACACTCAGCTGCTCGATGACCTTCTTTACCACACTTAAAACATTTTATAGTCCCTTTAATACAATCTTAACCATGCTTCTTTCTACACTTTGAGCATAAGGAAACATCCATCTTCTTTTCACCGTTATTCTGAGATTTCTCCTTGAACTCCATCTTTCATTTCTTGTAAAAACTATGAGATGGATAAGTAACACCAACTTCCATTTCTACCTTGATAGAACAACGCACAATTTCTTCATAGCTACTGAAGTCTCTTATAGCTAATGCCCTTCTAAGATTTGGTTTTAATCCACTGAAGAATCGATCAACTTTACTTTCAGGTTGGATGATAAATCCAGATGCATACCTTGCAAGCCTTGTAAAATTCGCATCGTATATACCAATAGATTCATCATCCTTTTTCTTTAGTTCAAGAGAGTCCTTCTCCATCTTTGTTCGAAGAATATGAGGTAAGTACTTATTGAAAAATAAGTTCTTGAACTCGTCCCATTCCATAAACTCAATTTCATCTCTTGGCCTCGTATTCTTGATAAGATTCCACCATTGATCAGTATCACCTTCCAAACGACACACCGCTAAGATGACGTTATCATGTTCAGAACATTGAAGATCTAAAAATATCTTTTCAGTAGTACTGATCCATTGTTCATCAACAAGTGGATCAGAAGACCCACTGAAAGAAGGTGGACGTTGCCTCATGAAGGAATCAATAGAATATTGTTCCCTTCTCTTCTCATTTGGAAGTCCAGAATGATTCATAGCTTGTGTAAGTATAGCAATAAGAGTTTGCACTCCATCTACCATAACATCTGTTTGTTCAGGAGGACAATCATTGCATTGTCCATTACATTGATCAACACGGTTCCTTCGGGTTCCAGCCATCGTCTTAAACCCAAAAAGAATAGTGTGAGAGGTAAAAATCACACTAGGGAAAACAATATAATAAAGGGGGAGTAGATTCAGTATCTAACATATTAGGTTTAATTCTAAGATGGTTAACGCAATTCTAGGACTATAACGTATACTTGACCTTACAGACATCCCTAGACATACCTTAGAAATATCTCTAGGGATCTCACTAATGTTCTCGCATCCTAGTTTCCAAAGGTTGACTAAACCTTTCCTCTCATACCAACTGTAGGGACCCAAATCTTAACGTACATGAACATTACATTACTTTTGCGGAATACTTAGTACATAACAAAAACACACACACACATGGACTGTAATATTTTAGTGTCTTTGGAAACTCGGAATATGATCTTCTAATCGTGGTGAAAGATCTTCAACATCTCCCATAAAGATCTTCCTTTTTTTACCTAAAACCTTTCTTTATATCCTGGGGAAAAGAAAACATAAAAGGGTGAGCTAAAATTCTCAGTAAGGTTAAACAAAATAAATATCAATCACATCATATACATAAGAACATAACTTTTGGAAATCATAACCTGTAAAAGAAATCATAATTTCATAACATGGGATAATTCATAGTAGTGAAATGTAATCCCAACAATCATAACTTAAAACATGAAACTTTGTGTCATATACACTTAATCATAGAGAATCATTTTTTATTAGTGAAGACTCATTACCAAGACTATCTTAGTGGACAAAGTCCATTTCTGAACCGAGTTCACTCCTCGTTTCAATCCTATTTCACTGAACCGGTTTAACCTGCCATTCCAGCCATGTCTATCTCATGAGATATAAAATATTTACCCAATTCATTGTAGTGAGATATAGGTCCCACCCATATCATAATGATACCATTCATATGTGTGCCACAAAATCATAAATCATACATCATTGCATAACCCATGTAATAAAAATGGGATTCTTAAACAACATGACATCATAAAACAATTCATATAAGATAAAGGAATTCATAAAAATAATTCCATCACAACATAATCAAATCAGTGTAATAAGAGGGATAGAAACATAACCCTATATTATCTTAGATGGAAAATAATTTTGATAAAACACTTGAACTCCATTCTTGAGGAAAATATCCTTTCTACTTCAAAAACATTTTCCTTTCTTAACATGTCATACAATTTTCAACTAAAAGAAGTTTAATAAAAATAAACTTGAATACTTGTAAAGTAAGCTTCTTGGAAATAATGTTTTAAAAATCCATTCATTCCATATAAGTTAAAAAAACATCCTTCTCGTACTTTTGTCGAAAAAGTCAAAAAGTACCTTGTATGAAAAATGACAAAAGATTCCTTTCATATCTTTTACTAAAAACTCATCGAAGGGTAAAATTGGATATAAAATATTGTAGAAGGATATAAATATTAAATATTGAGGAAACATGGATGTGGATGATAAATATTCCCAAGTAAATTCTGAAGTATAAACAATCTCAGATAAAAATTGAGATTGCGAGATTTTCCCTTACCTTAGGTCCGATTTGCTTCGTAAGTGTCCGAACCTCCGGTATAATGATTTAAATAATATCATTGACTTATTCCAGAATCATAATAATTGTTATTATATCATCTATGGTTCACTTATGACTTTATTTTACCCGTTCTTTTGTAAATTCCATGTTAAAGAGAGTTTTGGGTGAAATCATTTCATTTGTCGTCCGTGTTTTGATTTGTAATTATTCATATGATCACTTAGATCATGATTACCTAATTCCAGAATATAAAACATGATTTATATATAATATATATTCAGAATATACATATATATAATATATCAGTAAATGGAAAGAAATACAACGTTCATGGAGACGGTAGGTCGTACGTACACATGAACACTGTTTTCTTTTCCTTATTGAGTTGAATAGAATTAAGTAGATGACATACATATATATACACATAAATCCAGTATCATTATTATTTCATATAATTCATGATTACTTATTATATATACTTTATAATCATTCATGAATGGTTAACGTGGAGAATGAATCTCATCACGTCGTGGAGACAGTAGTCCGTACGTACGCACGAGCGATGATATCGTTCTCATGATCGTGGAATTGTATTGGAGTGTATGTATACTATTTAAGAATCAATATCACTATACAATAATCATATATAGTTATTATGTACACCATTATACCCATCCAAGTAAGGTGGTGGTGGAAAATAGATTACACCATGGCGTGGAGACGGTATTTCGTACGTACGCACGCGCGGTGATTTCGTTTTTCGTAGGATGGATAGATGGTGAAATAGGGTTGTTTCATACTTATAATAAAATATCAGTATATTATTGATACTGATTTTATTACTTCATAATGAAACAACCTATGAAGAAGAAGTGGAAGAAGAAATAATGTTGAAAGAATCGGTAACGGACATTACCTCTTCTTTGAAGCGCCACTTTGGGATCTCCTTTTAGGGAACTAAAATTGGTCATTGAAGAACACCAAAACCTCTAGGATGTTGATAGGGAAGTGGAGAAGATAATTTGGCAGGGGTTGGCTGAGAATGAAGGCTCAAATTGGTGTGAGGAAGAGAGGGAGGAGGTTCCCTTTTATAAGAGAGGAGAGGGGCACCTTTGGAATAACTAAAACTATTATTTTATTATAAAGCCAAATTCGGTTTTAAATAGCTCCAATTTGATTTATTTCCAAGATAAGGTGAATATGGGTGGAAATCCTCTCATCCAATAGAATTTGGACAAGTTTAGTTTACTATTTTAACCTTATCATTTAGATTTAACTTTAAGTTAGATAATTTTACTTTTACCGTGTCTTTTTGTGTTCTTACACTATAAGGTTAATAAACTTACTATAACAAGTCAAACGAACCCCTAGTTTATTATTATTAATATATATAACCTTATATAAGTCATTTGGCCTAATATTAGATATTTAGGAATAAAATAACAATGAATAATATAATATTTGTTTTAAAAACAATTATATGTCACTTTTGACACTATTTAGTAATTGATTTTTGTTAAAATAATTACAGAATTATTAGTTAGAAAAAAGTTAATTAAATCAATACTAACATGTCATATTAACCAATAAATTTAGTTTAATTCATAAAAAGTCTCATATTACATTTATTTGGTTATTTATAACATCAATTATGTCAATATTTCATTAATAAGATAATTACTACATCATCTTTATGTCATAAATAAATTAACTTATTTAATGTCTAAAAATTACTAATAAAATATCATTATGTAAGAAATTATTTTATATTTCTAATGAATATTTATAGTTTAGTTTATCTTATGTATAACCATATATTAAACATTGATTTTAACTATTTTTACCCTTCTTTAAATAAATTAATAATAAATGTCCTAATCTAATCCAAGTGGGCCTAAATTGTTATATTTTATTCTAAGGATATTTTTGGTCGAATTACATGTATCCAATAGAATTAGTACATGTGTTAGGGTAAGATTAATATCATTTTCACCCTTAATTACCCTATTTACTTTTAACTGTGGTAAAAAAAAGTAAAAAGTTACTATTCACCAAAAATTATTTTCATCTCATTGAACCAAATTTTACTTACTGATATCAACCGTGTCTCTCGAATTTTTGAAATTCCACTCACAGAAGCGGTAAAATTAAGTTTTATAAAAAATTCATTTTTTTAACTACCACTTAGTGGTTTCACTATTCATCAAAAAATGAAAGTTTCTAGAAAATACCAAAAATTAGGCCTAAGCTATTTTTGATATTATGAATTCAAAAATGATGTCTATTTTACCAAATTCAAAACATATCAGTTGCATTAATTAATTTAAAAATTAATTCCCGTCGTCAAAACAAATAGCGTGTTCTTAAGAGATAATAACTATCAAAAGATTGACAGTTATTTATGTCTGGTTTAAATGTGAAATTACATCCAATAACCAAAATTATATTAAATTGTCAAAATATATTCTAAATATACTTTAAAACCACTCAAATTAATAATTTATCACTATTAATTATTTCTATTAAAAATGTTGTTTTTAATTAAAATTTAGTAATTTTCACTATTCATCAGAAAATGAAAGTTATCCGAAAAGTACCAAAATTTCACCCTAAGATAATTTCAATATTCCAAATCCAAAAATGAAGTCCATTTTGAAAATAAAATTTACAAAATTTCAAAAAGTGGTTATTACTATTCATAACAACTAGTTTTAATAATATTTTAATAGCATATCGTTGTTTAGTGAAACTCGATATTGCGTACTACACACGCTATCGAGGAACGTCACGATTGCGTGTAATGCAAGGAAAGTCAAGGATGCGTGTTGTGCAAGATTCTTTTGGTGTAGCATACAACACAAGACATTAATGAAATTAAAAAGAATATTTTTCATAAAATCTCGGGGTGTTACATGCGCATATCAAGGAATTAATGACTTGACATGGGGTTTTAAAAAGGGAGATAATGAAATATATAAAACGCATAACACGTTTATTTATTGTCATAACTCTACAACCTCAAAACCGAATTATAAATATCCTCACAACCCCAACTCTTTTCCTTACACACAAGAGAATCATTTTGCACAACAATTCTGGAGAATTCTTTCAAGGCTGAAAGAACCTCTTCCTCCATGAACAATCTCAAGACCGAGAGAGATCCTCTTCTATCGGATCAAGATGATCTAAGGCAAAAAATGAAAGCAAAGGTTTATACATGCTAGCACCCAGATACTCCTTTGGCGACATCCTGAGATACGAGGTACACGTGTGGATCACCGCTAGAGGAAGTCTACACTTGGCTTCTGCGATGCAACGACGAATCACATAGGAACGTGATCAAGAACATCAACGAAGAATGAACACCCAAAAGGTATTTATTTTCAATTTATTAAATTAATTATAATCAACCTGTAATGATCCTACCATTTGGTTCTGGTACTTTTCTTTTCTTTGTCCATTTCTGTGATTCGATCCATGGAGACTAGCGTTTATTGTCATATTGATCCCAGATTGATCATTGTTAACAAAAAAAGCCAAGTGGGAACATCCACACAGACGCTTCTGCTGTGCCCAGAACCATCAAATGGTATCATAGGGAGGTTACAATGTTGATTATAGTTATTTAATTTTCATTGATAATTTACACATTTATATTTGATTCAATTCGAAATAAATCGTTCTATAAATCTGAATAAATGAGATCTATTCTTACTCTTTCGTTTATCGAATCATATCACAGAAAAAACCTTTTAATTTTAATTTTGATTAAAATAAAAATGAGGAACTCATCCGGAGGAGCCGCTCTTTCTGTCTGTAGAACACGGGAATACACGACGTGTAGTAAAAACAACACTCCGTGTACTTAGGTTCAACAAACCGGTGTTGGTCTGCCAAGCCACATCGTGTGAATTGATTACACCTAAGTATTTAACACCCCGTGTTGGCCAGAATTAAACGGTGCGTGGGAACTAGAATACACGGCGTGTATGTTGGAGAAACACACTGTGTAGTCTAGTCCGGCCCAAGTGAAACCATGTACAAAGGATAAGCCGCGTACCACATACATGGGATTGCCAGACCGGTCACCGTGTAACAAGGAAGTACAAGCTGTGTATGATTCATCTACATGTCGTATACTACAAAATTTCCAAAGTATAGAAAACACGCCAAATCCTCCGACGAGTACTTTGGATAAAAGGTGAAAAGAAATACATGATCTGTAAATATAAACTACGCGCCGTGTACTTTCCAGAAATTTAACCTGGTTTCCTCCAAAAGTACAAAGACATGTACAAGGGATATAGATGAGAAGAATCTCAAGGAAATTCAGAAAGGAATTTATGATAAATAATTGATTAATTATAAAATCATAATTAATTGAATTCGAGCGTGACTTATCTTAAATGAAATAAAAGTTAAAAGAATTTGAATTCTAAATATGAGTAAATGTCTTTGCATGCTATGGATGATAATGAGCTAGAAAAAAGACCCTTTTTATGTGTGTATGGTTTCATTTAAATTTGTTTAATTAAAATTTGTTGGCCTGGGAGCCTTCTTCCAATAAAATGTAGGGCCTGTGTGCCCATGGTTTCTTTAATGTGAAACTAATGTAATGGAGGATCTCCCTAGCCGGAGGAAACGGTTTCAAATCCGAAGCTTAGGCAAAACCAACCCAAGAAGATACAAATGTAGATAGGTGGGAGATGCAAAACACGAACCATCGGGTTCAAGGTGTTTTCCCTGGGTCAGGGTTAGCTTATCAAAACAACTACATAATCTAACCAATATAAGCTCATGATCATGGAATCTTATTTTATTACTTTCTGATTGCATGGTTTATTTATTATTTATGTGTTTTCACGATCACATAATTAATGAAATAAACAATCATGCAAAGATGGAATAAAATGAAACCAGACTATGCGTAAAAATTATTAGAACATGGTTAATCACTTAATCTAGCATCACTTAAAATTAACAAGCATGTGATAATTCAAAATTACACATAAAAGATTTAAATCCCTCAATACCATATTAAGTAAGACCATGCCTTCCGTTACTTGATTAAGGGAAAGACTCAATAAAACTATTTTTTGACCAACCATTGTTGGGACACTTAATTTTATAAAGGAATCCCTTATGAAAGGTTTCGGGTTGAATTAACCATATTACACCAAGAGGAGTAGCTCTTCCTAGACTTGATCTAATATTGGAGGTAAGAGTTGAGAAAATTCATGTCAGGATTTCAGGATTGGAGAGTCCACTCAATAGATCAAGGAACTGTAAGCTCACAGTTGGCAAAGACCTGCCTACCTAAATACCTTCAAATAGTTTGACCAACCCTTGTTGGGGTTATGCGAATGGGAATATGGATCCTTGCCACTAGAATGTCAAAGAAACCAGACATTCCGAGTTCAATGGTGAGGGCCATTGGGACTTGATTAAATAATGGGAGAATTAATAAATTCATTTATTATTTTTCATAAAATATAATAAAAAGGTACTGATAAAACAACTGTTTTAATTTGTTGAATCGAAATGAAAAACTCATCAACCACATTTTCTCTATGATAAATTTTGGATAAAGACAATATCCTCACCGTCGGTAACTTTCATGAATGGTTTAGGCGCCTTCGGTTTATCCTACACCATGAATGAAAGTTTTACGTGCTAGAGTCCTTAATTCCTGATTCTCTTGCCCAAGGGTCGAGTGATGAATATTTCTTGATCTACCATCAATATTTGAATGATGAACTCGGCGTTCAATGTTTGATGATATCATCAATGTCTAGTAATCTCATGAAGTCTCACGAAGACATGGATGCCTATAGCATGCTCGAGCACCTCTATGGTCTATACATGGAGAGATAAAGACAGGAAAGTTTTGAGATCTCCAAGGCTCTATTCCAGAGCATGCTTGGAGAGGGTGCCCTAGTCGGGCCTCATGTAGTCAAGATCATTGGCTGCATTGAGCACTTGGAGGTTCTAGGGTTTAAACTCCCCGAAGAACTGGGTACCAATCTCATTCTTGCATCACTTCCCAAGAGCTTCTCAAACATTGTTGTGAACTTCAACATGAACAACATTGAGAAGTCTCTGTCTGATCTTCTTATCCACATTCACCAAGTGGATAATGACATGAAGTGTGAAAAACCTTCTATCCTTATGGTGAATAAAAGGAAAGGGAAGGAGAAGAGATTTAAGCCCAAAGCTTCTTCAAGGCCTTCCAAGAAAAGGAAGATCAACGGTGATGTAAGAGAATAGGAGGGTGTTTGTTTCTCATGTGGTAAGAAGGGCCACTGGAAGAAAAACTGCACCCAGCCAAAGAAGCAAGGGGAAGCTTCTGGTGAGTTTTTTATCAAATGCAAGCTATCTATTTCTATTAATTGGGTATTAGACACTACTTGTGGTGATCACATTTATATCCAAATATAGGAAAAAAGTAGAGTCAGAATTATTGACCGAGTTGAGGTGGATCTACGAGCAGCCAATAGAGCCAGACTTGATGTTGTAGCTGTCGGTGACTACCATCTCACATTGCCTACTGGGATGGTCTTGGTTTTGAAAGGTTGTTATTATGTTCCTTCTGTTACTAAAAACATTATATCAGTATCCATATTAGATACTGATGGATTCAAGTTCATGTTTGTAAATGAATGTTGCTACTTTTATAAAGTTAGAATTTGTTTGGGTAGGGAACAATTATATAACGGCCTTTATGTGTTAGACTACAAAAACCATGTAATGGAAATCGATGACAAATTCAATTCACATGACTCATACCAAACCCAACTTTGGCATCACTGGCTAGGTCATGTCAATGAGAAACATTTGAAAAAATTACATCAAGATGTGTATTTAGATTCTTTTGAACTAAAACCACTTGGTGTATGCCATGCGTGTCTACAAGGAAAATTTACCAAAGCCCCATTTAGTGGGAAAGGTGAAAGAGATAAAGAGCTTCTATAATTTGTTCACACAGATGTGTGTGGATCATTTCTAGTTGAGGTAAGGAGTGGGTTCTCGTACTTCATAACTTTTACTGATTATTTTAGTAGATATCGATATATCTACATAATGAGGTATAAGTCAGATTCTTTTGATCAGTTCAAAGAATACAAGATTTAATTTGAAAACCATCTTGGTAAGAAGATTAAGAAACTCCACTTAGACAGAAGAGGAGAATATCTTAATCAGGACTTTATTGATTTCTTACGGGAGTTTGGGATTCTATCTCAACTCACTCCTCTTTAAACACCTCAGTGGAATGGTGTAAGTGAAAGGAGGAATCGCACCCTGTTGGACATGGTGAGATCAATGATGAGTCATGCGAGTCTTCCATTATCATTTTGGGGATTTGAATTACAAAAATCAGCACACATACTAATCCAAGTACCAACTAAATCAATAAATGGTATTCCATAGGAGTTATGGAGTGGACACAAAGCCATGTTATCGAATTTACATGTGTGGGGTAGCGAAGCCTTTATTAAGGCCACTTCAGGTAACAAACATGCACCCCGATGCACAAAGTGTATCTTTATAGGATATCCTAAGGAAACAAGGGGTTATTACCTATAAAACCCCTCAGAAAAAAAGGTTACAGTGGCAAGACATGCCGTATTACTTGAGAAGGATCTAATCTCCAAAAAATATAGTGGCATTGAGATAGACTTTGATGAAGTTGAGGCTCAAGATACACAGGAGTTGGAATAAGAACAAATTACACAAAGCCCCGTGGAAGAACAATCTGTTCCAGAGACATAAGAACTGCGTAGGAGCACGAGAGAGGTGAGGGAACCAAAACGATATGGTTTTCTTATCACCAAGGATGGTGACTCATTATTGGTAGACAATGATGATCCTCTTACCTACAAGGAAGCAGTTGAAGGCACAGACGTTTCCAAGTGGATAGAAGCCATGAATTCTGAAATGGATTCCATATACCAAAACCAAGTATGGATTTTGGTAGATCCTCTAGTTGATGTATTGCCTATTGCTAATAAATGGGTATTCATGAAGAAACTGGACATGGAGGGGCATTTTATCACCTACAAGGCATGACTTATTGCAAAAGTTTTTAGACAGAATCAAGGAATTGACTATGATGAAAACTTTTCACCGGTTGCGATTCTGAAATCCATCAGAATGCTATTGGCCATTGTCGCTTACCATGACTTTGAAATTTGGAAAATGGATTTCAGAATAGCATTCTTTAATGGGAACCTCAAGGAAGATTTCTACATGAAACAACCTGAAGGGTTTGTGACCCCAAAGGATGTCAACAAGGTATACAATTTGCAGAAATCCATTTATGGATTAAAGCAAGCATCAAGGTCATGGAACATTCGTTTTGATGAAGCTGTAATAGAATTTGGCTTTGTTAAGAACGAATGTGAGCCCTGTGTCTGTAAGAGGTTTAGTGTAAGTGTAGTTGTTTTCCTAATAGTATATGTTGATGACATATTACTAATTGGAAATGAAGTACCAGTCTTACAGTCAGTTAAGGAATGGTAGCGTAAATTTTTCTCCTTGAAATACCTGGGTGAGGCAGCATATATTCTTGGGATCAAGATCCATCATGATAGATCCAAGAGAATGCTGGGCCTGAGTCAAAGTACATACATTGAAAATATACTGAAGAGATTCAGTATGGAACATTCCAAGAGGGGATTGTTGCCAGTGTCACATGGCATTCATATTTCCAGGAAAATGTGTCCTCAGACACATGAGGAAAGAAATATAATGTCAATGATCCCTTACGCATCCTCGATTGGGTCAGTCATGTATGATATGCTATGTATGAGGCTAGATGTTTCTTACACATTAAGTGCGGTAGGAAGATATCAAGATGATCCAGGAGACCGCCATTGGATGGAATTCAAGACTATCCTTAAGTATCTGAGGCATACTAAGGATATGTTCCTGGTTTATGGAGGAGATGAGGAACAAGTCATCAGAGGAAATGTAGATGCTAGTTTCCAGACTGATCATGATGACATGAAGCCGCAGACTAAATACATCTTCTGTTTGAATGGAGGTGCAGTGAGCTGGAAGAGCTCAAAGTAATGTGTGGTGGCAGATTCTACAGTGGAGTCCAAGTATATCGCAGCGCTTGAGGTAGCTAAAGAAGCAGTATCTATGCGAAGCTTCATCCATGATCTTGATTTAGTACCGTGCGGTAAAAATCCTATCACAATCTATTGTGATAATACTATAGTGGTGGAACTTGAAAAAGTGCCATGGTCACATCAGCGGAAAAAGAACATACAATGGAAGTATTATCTCTTGAGTGATTTTTCTTAGAGAGGTGAAGTTGTAGTGAGCAGTATTTCCATAGAAGACAACGTGGTGGACCCCTTGACTAAAGCCTGGACTCAGCAGAAACATGATCATCATGTGAGGTCTAGTGGACTAAAAGTCATAGGTAGTTGTATCTAGTCCAAGTGGGAGTTTGTAAGGGTTGGTGCCCTAAGAACCAACTATTTTGTACTTTGATTACATGAATGTTCACTTATTATATATTGTTCATTGTTTTTCATGACTATAATATAATAATGTCCTGGAATATTTGTTGCATTGAAAAGGTCATGGAAGATCCCCACTATGATGATAAACTTGAAATGTTATAAAAATATTCATAAATAATGTTCTATGGATGGATAACATACTATGATAGGACACATAGTATATAGACCATCATGTGCGAGTACTCGTAAGAAGACGAGACTCTCTCTCATGGAGTTCGCACTTGGTAATCTCCAAGATGGGATATTATGAGAACAGACCTGCCAGTAGCAATTCTGCATGTCTTAGTGTCATCAGACATTACTATCTACGAGCGTGAGTAATAGTCCTTAGACTTGAAAATTATCATTAAATCATGTCATGACTCACACACTTAGATTTACTAATGAAAACTGTCACACAGACAGTTGGTGGGATGTAGGGTACGTTGGGTGCGTCAAGAATGACATGTTGTTAATGGATAAGTCGAGGAAGGATTTTTCCCTTAAATTTATGGACATTGATATCACGGTCCTTTGATTGAAATAGAACTGTCGCATTAAATTCCATGGCCATGGTGTAAATGACGAGTTTATTTCAGGTAGTCAAAGAATAACAGATCACGCATATAGGTTTATGACACTGCCATAAAACCTGCTTGATGAGATATTGAGACAAAGGGATTAAATTACAAAGTAAGTGTTCGTATGAGGTGATACGTCAATACGGCATCAACTTGTTTCTTTTGGGTGCCTTGACCTGTTGCTAGACAGTAATCATGGACTTTAGGCAAGCCCGCCTAATTCCAACGAAAACGAGGCCTAGAGGGTCACACAATAAGTGTATTCAAGTATCTAAAGTAAAATAAATATTATTCTCGTATGTGGTTTAATAATTATTCAAGGAAGATTAAATCGTTTTAATTTTAGAGGAAGAATAAAATAATACAAGTTCACGTCGTGTATCAATGATTACATGCCGTGTAGTTTTATTTAGAAAACAATTACATGTGGTGTATTATTAAATGTACATTCCGTGTAGTTTTCATTTTGGAATGGAAATGAATAAATCCAAACATGATATACACGTAGTGTACATTGAATGTATAATCCGTGTAGTTTTCAATGAAAAACAAGTACACGCCACATATTTATTAATACACGCTATTTAGTTTTTCCATTCGTGATTTTGAGGAAAATATCGTTTTATTAAATGGTATTTAATATAATCAGTGTGGGAACATGTCAAGGAATTAATGACTCGACATGGGGTTTTCAAAAGGGAGTTAATGGAATAAATAAAACACGTAATGTAGTTATTTATTGTCACAACTCTACATCCTCAAACCCGATTATAAATATCCTTACAACCTCAACTATTTTCCTTCCACACAAGTGAATCGTTGTGCAGAACAACTCTAGAGAATTATTTCAAGGCCGAAAGAACCTCTTCCTCCAATAACACTCTCAAGACCGAGAAAGATCCTCTTCCATCGGATCAAGATGATCTAATGTGGACAACGCAAGCAAAGGTTTGTCCATACTAGCACCCGGAGACTCCTTTGGCAACGTCCCGAGATACGAGGTACACCTGTGGATCACCACTTGAGGAAGTCTACCCTTGGATTCTACGACACAACGATGAATCACATCAGAACATGATCATGAACATCAATGAAGAAAGAACACCCAAAAGGTGTTTCTTTTCAATTGATTAAATTAATTATAATCAACCTGTAACGATCCTACCTTTTGGTTTCGGGACATTTATTTTTTTTGTCCATTTCTGTAATTCGATCTATGGAGACTGGAATTTATCATCATATTGATATCAGATTGATCATTTTTAATGACAAAATTCCAAGTGGGAACATCCACCCACGTGCTTCCACTGTGCTCGGAACCTTCACTATGGTGGTCAAGGAATATATTCATTTTAAATTTCATCAAGTCCCAAGATTGTGAGAATTGGAATCAACTGCAGATCATGTGGCTTTCAAAAATGATGTGTAGACCTGAGATTTGTTGTGGCCTCCTCCTTACGTGCATAATGTGAATGTATCATTCATGGTGGGCTATGGTACAAATCAGGGGATCGAGCTCAAGCTTGACCAGTAATGTCCAATGATTCCCCTAGTTTTTTGTATTGGAAGGCAATGAGAGCAGTGCAAAAGAGGGTAGGAGAGGTGAGAAATGATGGTGGTATGAGGTATCCATGTGTGAGCGAGGACTGATTCAAATGGAATGAATAGTAACACATAAATTTTTCCCCCACAATAAACTTGTGGTCGCAAGAGGCATTGTCTAATAAAGTGATTCGCAAAATCCATCGGCTAAAAGCCGACACTAAGGTGGTTTCCCAGACACACACACACACACATGGTCTGATATCCACCCCTCACTTGTGTGGTACTTCAGCAACACAATTCACTTGTGTCTCCTCATGGGCCCACACAAAAAACTACATTTTAGGCTTGATTTCATGTTGGTTCACTTGTCTAGGTGATATCTTAATGAGGATAGACATGTGTATTATATGATTCATGGCTGGGGGATATCATTTAGCCTTATTTTTTTTAACTCTAAAAAAATATATAAACGTTTCAAAAAACTATTCAAATAATAATCTCTTAAGTCCAAATTAATATTGTAAATACTAAAATCAACTACATTTTATTTATCTAAATAAATATTATTTCATTATTTAAAAATTATTAGTTTTGAAGAAAACTATTAAATACATGGGTATTTATATCAAATATCTATTTAAAACCATTATAAAATCTATAAAAATGCATTAAATTTTCATGTGTGATGTACATAGGGGTCTATGATGCCTCAAGGAATAGGCTTGGTTATGTCTTGATGCAGGAATTGGTTGTGATTACCTATGGGTCCTATAATTTCATTCCACATGAAAATAACTATGTGACCTATGATTTTATGAAGACATCAATAGTCATTTCCATGAATATTTAGAGACACTACCATAAGGGTTGATAGTTTCTCATCCATTCGGACCATAATAGTCTTAAGTATATCTTCTAGTAGAAGTATCATAAATTGGGAGATAGGTTATCAATAAAGTTCTTCTAATATTATGAATTGAAGATAATATATACTTATGGGAAGGGGAACAAGGTAATATATTCTCTAATAAGGATGTCATGTTAGTAGTTTATAATTGATGCATTGATGTAGTTGGTCTCATTTCTATCATCCATAGTGGATGAATAAAATGAAAAATATCTATAATAAAGGGTTGTTACCCCAAAAATTCTAAAACTTGTTATAGAGGATCATCGTGGAGATATCGAATAGGAGACCATTGATACATACATTTCCAACCAACAAGCTCCTAATGGATTTTATAAAGGTATGGGAAAATCTTCCTTTCTAGAGGATGGATGATTGTTCTAGTGATGTTGCATGAGGAGGTTAAAAGGGAGTTTTATACACCCTATAGGGATTTAAATCGAGGTGTGTAAAAGTATTCCAGGACCATCAACATCAGATTTGGTGGCAATGGATAAAGAATTATATATTAGAGTTTGTATTTCGATTCCCCACTTACCCTTATGTAAAGGCTGAGCACTATGTTATAGCGAGTATAGATCAGGAACTTGAGGTTCCATAGTGTAAGTGGGATTTTATATCTATGGACTTCATGAAGGAGATACCATAAACATCTATAGAACAAGAAATCATCTTGGTGATCATAGACCGACTCAACAAATTATCCCATTTCTTAGTTATCCATCCATTGAGTTCAACTGATATATTGAGACACATTTATGAGTAGGATATAGTCCATCTTCACAAAGTTCAATTAATGATCAATTAATTACATTTTTCTCAATTCACATAATAATTATTTACATAATTTCATGAGTCCTTGGGGTCATATTTGCATTTGAGCGTGATGTTTCACCCCCAGACTGAGGCCCAGACTGATCAAACCATTTAGGTTATAGATGAAATGATTCAGTCTCACATGTTTTATTTTTTATATAGTTATTAGGATCACCTACCCTTGGAAATTTTTAGATACAAAAGTAAAAAACCATTACACCACTATTAGGACACCATATGAGTATTTGAACAAGAGACCCTATATATCACCATTATGTTAGACTGATCTGGTGAGTCAACACTCATGGGACCAATGTTGGTTCATGTAATGAAAGAGAAGGGTCATATCATATTAGAGTGGATACAGACTTCCCAGATCAACCAGATGTTCTATGTGAGATAACAAGTGATTCCTTTAGAGTTTTGATGATGGCGACCTTGTGTTCAAGAAGGTATCACCTTGATCTGGATTATAGATATTTGTCTAGGATAATAGTATATCTCCAATATATAATAAATTTTTTTAGATAGTAGATAGTGTTGATGAGGTGGCATACCTCTTGGCTCTAAAATCACAGGTAGACGGGTCACATGAAGTATCCCACCAGTCATATCTGAGGATATATGTGCAATAACTATTTCATGTTATCTTTTGGGGAAAAATAAACGTAGAGGATAGAGAAACCTTTTTAGAGTACCTAGTAGTGATCAAGGATCATCATGAGAAGATCTTTTGTGGGTGAATGATTCCTTTTTTGCATGTCTGGTGGTGAAATAAGAATCGTCATGATCACACCTAGGAGTGGGAGGCCCATATGTGATCCCTGTACACCCATCCTTTTTTAGTAGGATGTTTACTTTCTCGGATGAAAATACAAAAGGTGGGGAGAATGTAATGTCCTTATTTTTTCTTTTAAGACTGTGAAATATATTAATGAATATTTTTAGATCCAAAGTCTTAGATGATGTGAGATTCCAAGATTCAAAGTGGGTTTATTTTGATATAATATAAATATTAAATATATCATATTATATGTGCATTTTTTTCAAAAATAATTAATGGACTATCGAATGGAGTCTTAGATAAAAAATATGAGGCCTCTGTTGAATCTAGAATAAAGGTTTTACCCAAGTACAAACATATCCTTTGTCAGTTTTAGGTGTTTTCAATGAGAACCACTAGGGGATAAATGATTAATTAAAGTATTAATAATTATTAATTGTTTATTAAATCTTGTACTAATCCAATATTTATATAATCCCTATTATGGAGGATCCTTGGGTCTATCCACATAACTCTAGGTATTTAAAGGGTATTATGGAGGATAGTTTTGTGGACAATAGTGAGATCAAAGATTGGATCAAAACAACCTAGATTATCTATGCCAACAAAGTTGTGGATATTTCCAATGTAGACAATGAATATTCATTCTTAATCAATGATTTATACTATCCAAAGGTAGGGGTTGTTTTATATGTATTAATCTAAATTTATTTATCCCATAAAGAATGAAAATATTTTTTTTAATGGTTTGATTCTCATGTTGATCGTTTCATATAGATATGGGTTTATCTTCCATTGGTTTAAGAATTGATTTATTAGTTTGTTGTTGATTTTTTTCTTGATTACAATAAAAGGGAATAAAATAAAACCAAAATAACCACCGAGGTTCATTTCTTTTTTTATATGTGTTTTTCTCTTACATTTCATCCCATGTTCGTAACCGGCCATTCCTTTTGCAGAAGGCTCAACAAATACCAGATACTTGATCAATTTAGGACCTTTATTCAATAAAATGTATTGATACCACGATTTTGTGTTTGGGAGAGAGGATTGATAATTATGGTGGATAATTGAAGGGGATTCAAAATTAGAGCATCATTTCCATTTTCAATGATTGGAATGTGGAAATGGAACATTACAATAGAGGATGTTTCCCATTGGATTTTGTGACTATATACTGAACATTAGTGGTGCATCAAGATTAGTTGGACCAAGATCCACAATTTTCTGTGTGATTTAAGGAATAACTGACAGAAGAGGATGGATGGGTGAGAAACCTAAAACAACCAATTATTTATAGAAAAATCCATACAACATGTCAGGTATTCTAAAGGACACATGTTGTGTATCCCCCTTTTTGGGTGATAGGGTTTCCACATAGAGATAAATACCACCTGAAGTGTGGCATGAGATAAATGTTGTGTTACATGGTGATAGTGGCTCTATGTGTACCCTATGGGTGTACGGGAATAGTCGCAACTAGACACAATGGAATGACCCGAAGTATATGGCCATGTCTTAGTACTAAGACTTTTCTAGGTACATGAACATGGCCAGGTAAACAGGCCTGACCTAAAGTATTAGGGCATAAACATATACACACAATAATGGGAAGTCATCACACTGACCTTCGACCCAACCACTACACACACATTATCTCAAGAGAACATGTCATGTATTTAGAGTATTAAACTCCATGTAAAATGAAATGACACAACTAGACTAGGGTCATGAAAGAAACATCATGTACCCCCATCACACACCATGAAATTTTTTAAGGGAAAGTTGAAGCACTCCTTATCTTCAATTTGAACAAGTATTGGTTGAGTTTTTTTCCTTGGTCCATCCCTATAAGGATATAATAATGTATTAAATCTCGTGAATAGGATTGTGATCCTATATATTTCATAGCCTATGATAGAGTTTTTATGAATTCCTCTATGAGGCCTATCGTGGGAGTTTCAGTAATATCATATTTCAAGGGTGGGGATTGAAGAATAATCATAAACTACTTACATGGGAATATGACTCCCTACATTTTTCTGTTATTCCAGTTAGGGGTTGTGATGTCCCCCTTGAGAATTTGGTGTGATCCAAAATTTCTGTATCAAGATCTTATAGATCTATTGAGTACTTTTTTAGAATGTCCTAATAAGGATAACCTCTCAAATGACCACCATCTGGGATTGCATGTCTCATGGATTGGATACCCCTCGATAGGCCTTACCCTGAAGCCTTAAGTAGAATCCTATAGCTGGTATTATGGGTGAGACCTCATTAATTATTGGAGTCTGCTATGTGTATATTTGGGTTGTTATGGTACTTGTTTATATGTCACATATCATATTAACATAAATTGTGATGAGATGACTACTCTCTTGATTCTTATGAATGGTTATGTTGAGGTTTCCTACTAGGCATTGTTATACTCACCCTTACATGGGATATATCCACCCATATTTTGTCTTATGATGATGAAATTCAAATTTACAGTGACCTAGGAGGACCATGTATAGGGCGAGCATAGAGAGATAGAGTAACCATGGTTAGACCAGGTGTTGTTTTTTGTATCTATGCCCATATACATAGTATTTTGGAATCTTTTATCACATTTTATTGGCTTTTATTTGTCCCTTTATGCTTTTTAGTACGTATATTTCTCTCTAATGTTGAATAGATGTTGTCTATGCATTATGATATCATTTTATCATTACCTTTAATCATTTTATGGGTATTTATAGATGTTTTCATAAATACAAATACATTGATAAAATCCTTCCATATATGAGGTAATCTTATTTGATGATGGTCACTTTCCTCTGACATATTAGAGGTAGGATTGGGTTGTTAAAAATAGCTTATCACTAGCCAGGATGGCCCCAGTTGGTTATATCATGACAACATAAAGGTCATCGATTAGTTTTAAATCATATATAATGTTAATTCCACGGTCTCGAGAGCTCTGTTAGGGAAATGTACAAGCTAAACCTAGGTAATCTCGGATAGTTGGAGCTACGTAAGGGTTCTTACATAGATTAAAATGGAATTTTCCATATCAGAGTAGCTCAACCTAAAATAAAAATCTATTATCATTCATCTATGTAATGATCATCCATATAAAGAAAGATATATAGATCCTAGGAAGAATGTCAACAAATATACATGACTTCAAATACTAAATCATGATCCATGATAAATTCACATGGTGATAATCAAGGATGAAATAATTTGGCATTCAAATTAAGGAATTCCTTAAGGGAAAAGGAAAGAGTTCATGTTACTCACATGGGTGGTGAATCAACTGATATAAAGGTCCAAAGAATATCTAAAAATAGATAATTGAAATCTCAATACGAGGGGGGAGGAGGTTGGAACCTTGAATAATTGATCAACTGGAGGTGTTGTTTCATGATATGTTTTAATTATACTATAATGAATATTCTAATGGAACACTAAACCATTAGTGTCCAAGATAAGGATATTCCCTTTTCCCATGCCAATGAATTATATTCATTAATACATTGCATGTTTTATTCAAGTCTCTTGATTTATTTTAATATTTCAGGAATTTTTATATTTCCTCTCATTCAATGCATCTCAAATTCTTCATCCCTCTTTTTTATGATTATACACACAAGTCTTACAGGTTCTCTCATCTATTTGTGACTGTGAGTAGGGGTTAATTTGAAGGTTATTAGTGGTTTCAAATCAATTGGAAATGTAATATTAGATATTTTATTGATAATTTCATCCCTTTATTTAAAGATTAAAATGGGGTGCTTATACACATTTTTTGAAATATCCAAACATAATATTGATTACATTTAATACTACCCGAACCCTACATAAAATCAATTATACCAATTTAACTTTTACATTAACCCCTGCATGATTAATTTAATGATAAATATTTAATAAAAACCTTATTTTATTGTTATATGAAAATATATTATTTATTTAATATTTACAAGTATTTGGAAGAGGTTTTCATCGGCCCAAGATAATGATAGGATAGTCAGAAGGAAGAAGACAGTGTAGTAGATAGGAGGTGGATATTTGATTTTATTTTGGGAACACAGGGGCCTATTTAGCACAAAGTTTCCATCACATTTATAATGTGAGTCATGATCAACATAGGGGTAATGTGTCACAAATTAGATTTGAAATGCATGAAACAAGGCATAGTAAGCAACCATGTTTTCACTGTTTGTTTGAATAACCACCTCCCCAATTAGCTGTTTCCCCACCACTCAATATCCACACGTTATGTAGCTTTATTTTATTCACACACACACACACCATCTATATTTTAATTTGTTTATATCCAAAAATATTATACTATAATAAAATAGAATTTATATTAATTTGCATCACAAGAAACATGGGAATGTTAAGTATTTCAAACAAATTATTAAATAAAAAATAATTTGGTTTCCAGGTATCCATACCAAATACCAAAACCATTCCTGATAAATAATTGTGTTGGTTCAGTGAATCCCAAACCCTACACAAAACATATTAATGAGTACTAGAACCCAATTGAATCACATGGGATAAGGTTGGGTGCCCACTAAATGGTACCCATTTCCATCCCTACATCTGATCAATTTGAAAATATAGGTGAGGGTAATTAGTGATGTTTCACATTATTAGAGAGAGATTGGGAATGAAAATAATTGAGCAATTATTTAATGGGTATGTGGGGGGATATAGAATGCCAACCCCCTATTTTTAATATTGAATTTAAAACTAATCCAATTCAATCTTTTTTTCCTACACCAAACCCATTAAACAATAGAAGAACACACAAAAAACACCTACTTCTCCAGAGACAACTTCAGTTAATATATCAAAACATCCATTAAAATTTCCACATATTGTTTGTTAGGGGTCCCAAAATTGTAATCTCATCAAGAATATTTATTTTAGAACCACTTCAGTATATTCATTACATTTATAGGGGTTGAATTAGGGTTAATGAAATTTTAATAAAATTAATTTTTTTTATCTCTTTACCTATTAGACCTGTTAAGATATTGTTTATCTCATTCTATATTTATTTTCGTATTCTTCTAGACGAAATTGAATGAATTGTGGGACATTATTTTTTTTTCAAGGTTCACTACCCCAAAATAGTAACTTTTTCTTACTATGTATAATGGTGACAATTAAAAATATTCTCTAATATAATGAAGTATTAATTATATTGATTTGACTCAAAAACAATCTTAAACCCATGTGTGGTTATCTACACTTTTAGTGTTGGGAGAATAATTATGATTCAATAGATTGGTGATTTCATAGTCCAACTATAGAAAATTGATCATCTTTATACTTCCAATGTAGATAGACTTCAACTTATTCAATTTCTTTGAAGCACCAATAAATTCCTCAAAAAAATGTGCATTTTGATGAATGTTACAGTGCTACATTGAATTATTACTCTTCTATTATGTTCACAATGACATGAATAAGATCCTCCTCTTCCTCTCCTATATACAATTTAGTGAACCTAACTTTCTTCCTCCCCATAACAGAAAATTATAATACTGGTTTACATGCACATATGTAAGAATGATTATTCTAATATTCCTTTTATTCCCAATATCTACAAGACCTCAATAGAATTTTTTCAACCTAAAATGCATAGCATCTTATTTCATTTTCTTCTTCCTGGAAAAAATAGATTCACAATACTCTTGTCTTTTCCTATTTTTTTTATATTCTTCTCTTATAATAACAATAATAATTATTATTATTATTTAGTGTATATGTTATATACGAGTTTCTTATCCCTATATTACACTAACAAAATTTTTATATGAATGATAATCTCTGAGTGTAGTATCCTTTTTATTAACACAGAAATATTTTATTTTTAATATTATTGTTTGATTTTTCTGAAAACTTTTTATTCTACCAGGTTTCTATGATTATACAATGTCTAGTACCCTATGTTTGATTCCTCATTGTTTGATACCACTTCAACTAGAACTACATTATCTAATACCTATTATGAAGATACATTCTTTGTTAGAATGTTATTAAATATATAATTGTTAATATAATATGTATTATAATTATTAACTCCATGTGGATGTGTATATATTCTAACATAAAAATTCTTCAATAGATAGAGTAAATAAGATATTAAATCATCACTATATAGTTTATAAGATAAATTAATTAGAAAACTTTTGATACCATCATTACGTAATACATTTTAAAATATCTTTTTCATATATAAAATATCTGAAATAATTAATTTCCACACCCATAAATACATCAGATATTCTCAAGTTTTTTCTTTACACATACAATTTATAACTATTAAATTTTTTAAATCATTAATATGTTTGAAATTTTCATACCCCGTAGAAGATACATAAAATATTATCCTATCAAAAATCTCAAAATATAGGATTTTTCTCATCCTATGTATTTTTTCCATCCATGTGTAACATTCCAATCATAAAAAAATTGAACTTCACAATTTATAAGATAAAGGACTATTACTCCATTTCCATAAATATGTTTTCGTCTGATACATAAGATATGAAACTATTTCATTACATTAAATATAACATGTTTTCAATATAAGAATAATCAAAATAGAATTCATATTATATATTTATTTTACAATTGAATGAATTAAAATAAGAAATATTTATCCAAAATAAAAATTTACAACATTCAAAATAATAATCGAATAATAAAATAATAAATATAAACAATTAATAAGGAATTAAACAAATATAATAGTGATTAATCATTTAAAACAAATATAGAGAGAATTTATTATCTAAACACAATTAATTTATTTCGAGGAGATGCTCAACCTTATCCCAATTTTTTATAATTAAAATTCCTAAACATATAACCAAAATAATCTATATATTTTTTTAGGTATAAAAATGGTCATGAAAATTATTGGTAGAAAACAAAATTATATCTTAAAATTCATGAAATATAATCTCCCCTACAATAATAGAACATTAAGAACAAGGGTCATGCATACATATTCTCCACCGTTATTAAAAAAATTAAATACAGTCTTTCGAAAACTAATAATGAAATAAGACAAAAATTTACCCCATTAAAAATATAATAAAGAACAGTAAGGGAATGATTTAAATGAATACACATTATTAGAGAAAATATGATTAAAAATCTATGTATAATAGTAAAAAAAATATTTTCATCATAATTAATATTATCCACACATTAAGATATTAAAAATCATTCTAAAATAGGAATTCATTAATTGAAAACAATTATCCATAAATCCATTTTATAAAAATAGAAAACAGTTTTTTTCCAGTATATAAAGGGGTATTTTATACTTCATTAATAAAGATTAATTTGGATACACTATATGAATAAGTCAAAATAGTTTGATAATGAACAACATGAATCAAAATATTAAAGCTGTCAGGCTGAAATGAAATATAAATTTTTATAAAATTAACTATCATAATATCATGAAAAACAATTTTAAATTTAACAAATAATCCAATGATGTAGTAGTAAAAGTTACTCCTTAATATAAGCTTCTTCAACCTTAAAAAAGTATAATAGTGAAATATTCAATTCATAGAAATATTGGGTAGTTAGTTTTTATAATGAAAACTCTTCTTGTATGAAACATTTAATTATGGGGAGCTAAAAATAAGAAAAAACTATTCAATGAATTAAGTAAATTATTTTCATTGCATTTAAATGAGTAGCTACAAATTTGACACATATAGATTGAATAAAATAATTAATTACATTTGAAATAAATCCCCTTAAATAGATCATAAATTTAAAATAAATAATTCAATAATTATATAAAACTAGTTTAACACATTTCAAAAAATAGTTTAGTACAAGTAATAATAATACATTATAACACATGAACGTAAACTAAGTGATAAAAAATTAAACCCTCGATTAGAAGTTGAATAAAAATTTATAAATTATCTCAAATGATCGTATTCCAACACAATAATTAATATAAATATAAATAGTATGCATTCTTTCAATAATTAAATAAAAAAATTCAAGAAAAAAAATTCAATATAGATGAAAAACATAGAAACTACTAAAATAGGAATAAAATTAAACACAAAATAAAACACAAAATTTAAAAGGTAGAGGATAAAATATTTATAAAATATTCCCCTATAAGAAAATAATTAGCACATGTCATGAAATTATATAATAAAAATTGAAATTAACTACATACTATATATATTTAAGAAAAATCCCAGTGAACTCAATCAAACAATAGTTTAATGATTCCTCTTTTAAAACTAACTCCAAGACATTCATTAAACATTATAGGAAATATATATTCTAGTAGACTTCATTCATTTGTTGCACCAACAATTAAATATTTATCATTATGGGTCTTATGATTCATTTTATTTAAAATATCAAACAATCCTCAAGACTATGTGAGGTTTGATGAAGGGTGATTCATTGCCTCATAGTATCCTCATGATTCCTTAGGAGAAACTCATTAGAAACATGCGACATGAGCTCGGGGAGAGGGGTTTTTCCTTAAAGTAATATACATTGATCTAGTACTATATCTCACTTAATTTATGTGGATGATACGATGTTTTTCATCAGTGGTAGGAACATGTCGATTGATGGCTTCAACTAGTTGATAGACAGCTATAATTTCTAGATTATGGAAAGAATGAATTGTAATGATATCTTGGCTTATCTTTCCCTATGTTGCAGATTGAGGAAGAGCACTCAAATTTAGGATAACCAGATAATATAAAAAAAATAATTTTCTGATTGAGTATCTTGGGGTGCCCATATCTGATGGTAGGATCAAGAATTTATTTTTCAGGAACATGGTTTGCCGGGTCACTTCTCATATCTTCATATATAAGAACAAGTTTTTTTCATTTGGAAAGATAAATACTCTAGTAAATTATATCCTTATATCAATTTTGATGCACATACATTCATTGATCTGTTGTTCTATAGTAATAATCAATAATCGTGATAAAATTATGTCACCCTTCATATAAGATGCCTATTAGAATCAAAATTTTAATTAAGAATCATGGAGATGGTTAGTGAGGCTGAAACAATAAGGGGGTGAATGTATGTAGCATCTTAGATACCATTAAAAGCATGTAGGTGATACATGAAAGTGAAATTATTGTATGTAAAACCCTTTAGGACAAATGCATGAAATATAGGTATGGTAAAGATTGATGGGGCTAGGATGATCAACACAAGAGATATTACAACCTTATGATATGTATGATCACTCATTTGGACATTTTGATGTAGAAGGTGTGTTTGGTGGTAAGAAGCAGTTATATCAAGTACTACACGGATAATTTTTATGATTCTCAATATATAGGATTTCATGGGCCATCGAACAAGCAAGGATGTCCTGGGAAAAACACTTCAAGATTAATTTGTTTCTTTATTCGATGGGAAGGTCTGAGTTGTGACACCAAAGCTTATAGTATGGTTTTTATCATAGTATATTGCATGATTGTGGAGTCTATAGATAAAGATATGAATGGTAGGGCCTCCTCCCATCTTATCATCCTGGTGTGGGTGAGAACATTAATGGAGGAATTTCGATTCCTCATTTTAGAAGGGGGAATGATGGATTTCTTTATGAGAATTGTTCTCGAGAATGGGGTACTTTTCACGGGTAATGTTCCTCTACTCCAAGGATGTTGGATTAATTTGGATCCTCCTAGTATAGGTTTGAAATTAGACGTTGATGGATCTTGTGTTTATGGATAGAATAGGGGAGGGTAAGGATAGTCTCTGGTAGTAGGGGATAATTTAACATTGCTTTCAGCTCCTTCTATGGAATTGGAAAAACATTGGGGCTAGAGTTAAGGGCTCAGGGTTGTGGGTTTTCATTGTGAGAACAACACAACATCCATATTTCTTTGGTGGAATTAGACTCCAAATGCTTGATTGGTTAGATGAATAATAATTTGAACATTCCCTAAGGGATGACTAATTTCATCAGGAACTACAAGTTTAGTGTTGGCCATGGAATGGAGTATCTCCACAAATGGTGGGAAGGGAATCATGCTATTGATATTGTTGCAAGGAAAGGACGATAAAGAGAAAAACTCATTCATGATCTTTGAACATTCTCTTTTCACTATGACTGTATGTCCATTATTTATGGTGATGCCCTTAGTTATCATCACTTTCTTCATCCTTATGTCCCCAATTTTTGGAATAAAATGTTAATTTTTCGTAAGTGAGTCAAAAATTAATTCTTTTTAGTACCCACATGCTTTTGAGTCCATAAGTATTAATAATAAGATATTTAGATGGCCAATACTATTTATTTTGAGTATAAATTCTATAATTTAAATTATCTACAAATTTAAAAATATAGGAACCCTTAATACAAAAAATATGGTATATTATAAAGAGAAAATCACTAGCATAATTTCCAAAAATAAAAACATAAAAAAATTAAATAATATACATTATTTTACTATTATAATCACACACAATGTAATCTCTATAATTCTTAGGAATTTCTCTATAAGTCATAATCTCCCTCTATTTCCATTTACAAAACCAATGATTCTATTTAGGTAATATTAATTTTTATTAGACATGATGGAAACCAATTTTAATGATTCAACTTCAGCTAAAAAATATTTAACTCTAGTATTTTGCATAACCCAAATAGATTATGCATTATTAAGTATATAATTTAAATCCAATTTTTTTTGAAAAATAATTATTTTTTAATAAGAACAAAATCAAATTATTTTTTAATGATTTATTCTCTTGATTAAATGTATCATATTTATCTTAAAGAATATTTTAATATTCATTACTCTCATTAAAAAATTCATTTTTATATTTACAATTAAGATATATAAATGATTATACCTCTTATGTTTGAGCCATTTGATATAAATTTACCTTTTGGTTTGAATTATTAGCATTAGATTAATAATTATATTCATCACTGCAATCCTCATAATCTCCCCATGTAGATATCATATAATTAATTAATTTCATTTTATAATAATACTTTCATTGGAACAAAATTTTAAATTTTAATTGAGGGAAGTCATGTCACAAATGTCCACTTTTGTTATATTCATGTCATCAAACACCTTTCAAATCAACCTTATTGAATTTTTTATTTTCTAATATTACACAACCTAATAATTTATTTTTAATGTATAAAAATGCATTAGAAGAATATAAACTAATTTAATCAACGTTATTTCTTTAAGAAAATTTATGAATAAGACAATCATTTTCATTTTTTACAATCTTGTGATCATCGCATTTTTCTTGAATTTTTACTTCATATAACATTAGTATTAAAATTTTTTAATTTATATTTAAACCAATAATTTTAAGGGACTATATATAAAAAATTATATTCCACGCTATTTAGTAGCTAAAAAATTAATAACATTCAATGATTGATATGGTTTTGGGTGAATAATACCCAAGATAATAACATCATTCACTATCTGATGAGTTTTCCATTCATTTGAGTAGCAATTTCTCTATCAAACAACCTCAAAGTATTAAACATGAGTTTTTTAGTGTTATGCCTCATTTTTATTAAATTATATTTTCCTTCATATGCAATAATTATAGTCTCCAAAAAATTATAGGCATTTAAACATTGGGAAACTCCATTGAACTCATCCAACCATAATTAAGAAATCATAGAAATAATAGCCTTTTAAATCATACCATAATAATTATACTGAAATAAATTAAAAAATTCCTATTCACATGAATGAAAAATATAGGGTTTCACCACCTTCATATACTCTATAAATCCCAAATTCTTCCATTTTATAACCACCCTAGATTTTCAACAATCATAGTCATCACTATTGAAATATGGAGCTTTAATCATAGACATACCTTGTCTAGAGGATACCAAAACCATTTTTATTTTTTAAATCAACCATTCTCTCTATATTTTATGTCAAAATAAATAATACTATAAAGATCATGATTTAACCTTCACCTATCTAAAGTACATATATTCATGAGTTATAATATGATACCACTTATTGGTATCCAGAAAAAGATAATATCCTTAAATAGATTTTATTTAATAAAAATTGTTTCCCTATATAGATATGTGGATAAGGACTCAATAGGGGTGAATTTAGTTCTTTATAAAACTATTTTTGAACAGAAAATCCATTTTAAATTTTACCAAATCTGTTATTCTCTTTTTAAGAAAGCACTCCCTAAAAAAAGTGCAGGTCATGAAATTTTATTATAACAGTTTAGGTATATAAGAGCATCATACTGTACAATCCACCAACAACTAAGATATTTTTGGTCTTTTTATTATAATACTTTTTCTAGAGATTAGATGGATGAGTGGAATCACACGAAACATTGTAAAACAAGGTTTTTACTGATCCTTCATATACTTTTACTTATAACCTCGGTAGAAAAAAATGCTACTTACACTTCCATAACTGTGTACAAGAAGATGAAACATAAACAAATCCACAAATAAGTACATGTGACTAACATTTCACTTGGAAAAAGTATAAGTAACTTCCAAATTTGTTCAAATTGATGATATATAGAGTTTGATCATTTCCGGTACACAATTCATTTTATCCTCTAGTAACTAAAAATAGATCGATCATATGTTAGAGTATAAATCACCAATGTGTTTTATACCTAAAATGATTCTAAATATAATATGATCTTCAATGAGTATAATAATGGTAACAAAATTTTCTTTGATATAAACCATGTTTTTTCATCCTTATTTGTTCTCTTTTTCTTTTTTCCTTGTAGATGAGTGATAAATCAATACAAATTATATAATATATGAAGAAACATGATATTTTTTTCTATATATTTCTATAGAAAGTATAATGAAAAATATTATATTTTATAATGTAGTAGCACATGTCTATTTATCTAAATTATTTTTTCCTTATCCCAAACATTTTTGAAACCAATATATATAATATAATTAATATATCTGGTGCATTATAATTGTCTCTTAGATAAACACATTCATACTCATCTGAAAATATATCAATGATTTTTTGCATTTTCATTTTTTTCTTTCTTCTTGAAATAATACTTTTCAATAACATCTAGGTAGATTCCCTATCTTCGATAACAATACTTTGAATATAAGAGTCAAAAACCTTACATAAATTTATCTAACAAAACCGATATTTAAATATTAATATAAACTCATTGAATTACAAATGAAATTTCATAAATTTCTTAAAATTTTCAAAAAAATGAATTTTAAATATTATTAAAATCTGTGTAATATTTTATATATATGCGAACAAATAATTATCTATATATCTTAATAACATATTTTTTTCTGATCCATCAAATTCATCATGGTTGTAAAAATATCATCAGGGAATAAATGAAACATAATTTTAAATGATAAATTAAACAATCATAATAGTATCCTTTAGAGAGTGTAATATTTTTTAGCTTTTTCATAATATATTTTCCTCAATTACATAAATATATCATCCTTCATTTCATTATCGAAAAACATGTAGAACATAATAGAAATTTAATAAATTACTTTATAATTAATTTTCTGAATTATAAACATCCTTCAAAACATAAGAGTACAACCTTTTTTAATAAGACTTAATCACTTCATAAATTTTATGATTAAACATAACAGTCAAAATAGAAAATAAAAGAGTCATATAATACTTAGATAAATCCCAAGTTCTAAACATTATTCTTCAAAAAGTATGAGTAAATTCTATTCCACATTATAAATCATAAGAGTCATTACCATCAATTTTAAAATTAAACATAAAATTTCATAAGAGTAAGTCCCACCTTCCCTTTACTTTAAACACTGAACCATTTTTCAAACATGTTAAAATATAAGAGTAATAATCCAGAATTTAAGGGTAGTAGTTATATTGTCTAAGATTTGTTTCTCAGTGTAATAATCTTAACTATGTATAAAATCTAGTTATGAAGTCAACTTCCCAAAACATCATAAAATTAAACTTCTAAAATCACTAAACTTTATAATATAAGGTTTTATTCAATATTCACCTTTTGTGTAATGTAATTCATACCTCCATGTGAATTTTTATGTTTTCCAACTTAATAAAATTCATAATATATAGAAAATGAAAGATATTCAATCTTTAATATAAAATGTATAATTTAAAATACTTATCCAATTTCTAATATTATCAAAATATTAGATTTTCTCCATCTTTTCCTTTATAAATTACATTTATAACATAACTGATTTCTTAAACCATCATAACATAACATATTATACAACTTTTACTTTATACATAATATTTCTAAAAATGTTAATTTCTGAATCATTCAATGGTTATGATCTTTTTTTACTTCAGAGAATATGAGTAACACACTCTCTATTGAAATATCTCACAATGTCATGTTTTTCTCATCCTGTGTATGATCTTCATCCCTGAAGAACACTGTAGAATAAAAAAAATTAAATTCCCAATCCATAATATATATGATTTTGAATCAATTTTCATATGTAAGGTTTCTTTTGATACATAAGTTATGATTCTTTTTTATTACATAATATGTAACATATTGTACTTTGATAAATCATTAAAATCTAATTCATATTGTAGATTTCTTATACATTTGAATGAACTATTATAATAAAATGATATCAACCATAATGTTTGGAAAATTTTAGTATAATGATATATTAATAAGATAATAAATATAAATGATGAAAAAAGAATAAAAAAGATATATTATTGAATAATAATATAAAAAGGAGAGGTAGAATTAATTATCAAAACATAATTGATGAATGGAAATAATATTCTCATCATTATCCCTCATTTTTTTATAATTACATAACATTGAAATATAACCAAACTGATCTCTCCATTTTTTCAATGACAAAATACGTTAATATAATCAAGGGTATAACTAACAATAATAATTAATTTAGTATAATAAATACATTCACCCCAAACATAATATGAACTTTAAGAAAAAGAGCCATTCACAAACAATCTTCCTATATACTAATAACGTAAATATATGCTTTAAAAATAGTCATGAAATTAAAAAAAATATTTTCCCCTTTCAATAATTAATAATTAACATAATAAAATGTTTTAAATAAATAAACATTAGTATAATAATAATTATGAAAGAAAATTAAAATTACAAAATAGTAAACAAATACTTTCAATTAGAACCGACTTTCTCTATTACCCTCTTTAAGAGACAAAAAATAATTCATAAATAGACATTATTTAATAGAAAAAAATTCTTTCTAAACCTATGTAGTAAAATTAGTAATCAAACATTCATCAAGAAAATAAAAAATCTGTCATGATTCATTAAAAATAATAAATAACATACAAAACATGATTAGGTAATACTTATTTCAGAATAAAAACATTCTTCAAAATATTAAAAAATTAATAATCCAATAAAAATATAAATAGGTAAAAAAGTAACTCCCCCTAATCTAATGAAAAATACACAAACAATGATAAGATAATAAAATGATAAAGCATAAAATTATCCTCCTTATTATAAGATTATTTTAATTTTAAGATATATAATAGTGAAATCTTCCTTTCATGAAAATATTGGGTAATGATTAATCCTCAAGGGTAATCCTCCCATATTAAATTTTCAACTCCGTTGATACAATAAATAAGAACAAAACATTCAAATAATTTTTTAAATGGCATGAAAACAATTTAAATGAGTAGCTAATAATTAAACACATGCATGTGGAATAAAACACTTAAGTACATGCTATACAAATATCATATATGAAACTACATAAATCCTGGTTAGATTTTCGAAATTTGAAAAATAGGTTAGTATTATCATATTTATTGATTTTATAATTTTCATACAATGTATGTTATGTCTCTGTTCGTTAATAATGAAAATAATACTTCTACCTAAAACTCTCAAAACACTAATATATCCAATCTTGTTTATCTGATTGACTCATTATGATAAAATCTGGATTCCACCATCTAGATCTCTCCACATGTTTCCTCCATTGGATGGAATCATATAATTTTTTCCCACATTGATTTTTCCAATGAGATGATATGTCTCTATATTTTCATCATGTGTTATATCAAAACTCACATAGAGAATAGTCTAAAAAGGAAAATCTAGTATAACTTGTTCAAATGTAGTACACAAGATAATCATTAAATTTCTATTTCCAGATTTCTTGTCAAAATATTGATTGATATGAATGAAGAAATATGTCCAGAAGAATCATACGGATTTCTCCATATGACTAGCTTTATTTTTCCAGCTCAGCTTGGTGGCTTCATCAAAAAAATATTTTCCAATGTTTGACATGAATTTATACATGTTCGTCCAATATCATTCAAATATTTCCTTTTTTTGGATTTATAATGTTTCTCTTTGATCAACCTATGCTTGATGGACTCATTAAATTAATTTTCATACAACTCCTTTTGATCATTAACTATTAGTTAACCATTTAGAATCATGCTTTTTGAACAACTATAACTTCAAATTTTTAACTTCAAACATTTTATATTTTTCAACATCATCAATTTAAAAATTGAAAATTCTAAAAAAAATCACTGTCTAGAATCTTCATCTTTGAACCATGATAAAATTTTAATAAATATTATTTTAGGAATATTAATGATCAAAAAATCATCACTTGATTCCATAGTTTTTCCAACAGATTGAATTTATAATTTATACAAATATTACTCCATTCCATTGAAATATTTACTGAAAAAACACTCATTGTAAAGTGAACTCGCCCTATATTCCTATAGAATGAATCATTGGGACATTATTAAATCATCAGTGATCTTAGTTTTTCCTGATTATCATGGATTACTTCACAATTATTATTTTTATGGTTTTATATTCAAGATTAATTCCTTAATAAAATCATAAATTTCCATAGATAATGATATAAAGCTTAAAACCTTATTATATTTTCTTCAACTACACTATCCTACACATTATATCATAACATGTATATGTCTTTCCTAAGAATATCATTCATCATCACAAATCCTTTATTTAATGATTATTATATCTACTATCATTTCTTGTAAAATAATTCTTCTATAACATCTTGAAGAAAATGTTATTTAAAATTACTCATTCAATTTACTACAAACTGTTCATAATAAATACAATATATCATCATCATCACAAAATTGTTGTTATAAAATTTAAATCCAAAATCAATTTAGAAAAAATAATTATATTTGATAAGAAAATAATAATTATATTTATTAAAATATTTATAATATTTCTTCAGAATATCATATTTATCTTCATGAAAAAATTAATATAAATTTATCTCATCAAAAAAAAATTCTTCGGTATAAAATTAAGCGGTAAAATTAACTTCACATCTTTAGTATAAGATACATGAAATAAAATTACCATTTTATTTGAAATATTAACATTATTTTAGGAATAAGAATAATTAGATGAACTACACATATATTTAATATATTTATTTCACTTACATCATTATTTTATTTAACATGGAACATATTTTTAGATTTGAGTTAAGGGAAATCTGTTCTACAATGTCCTCTTTTGTTTTATTCATAGAATCTAACATGTTTCTCACCATCCTTCATGATTTTTTAATCATCTTATAAAACATCCTAAATCATCCAGTAAAAAATTTTAATATTATCACTAGAATATAAAATACAGTAATATTCATCAGATGAATAAGAATATGATACCATAAATGAAATATTTTCATTTTTTACCAGATTATGGTCCCCATCATCTACTTGCATGTCAGCAACATATATCAGATGTGTTCTAATTAAATAATTCATTTTAAAATCATTAATTAGTTTTTAGTATCTCAAAAATTAGATATTCCTATCTATTTAGAAGGTAAAACATTAGATACTTTTAATGTATGATATGTTTTTATTAAAAAAGTACCCAAGTTAGAAAAATAATTCACTATCTTAGTATGTCCTTTATTCATTTGACTAATGATTTCTCCACCAAACATATTAAAAATATTCAAATTTAAATGATCAATGTTATAACTCAATTATATTACATTATCAGATCCTTTATATGAAACAACAGTGGTCTTCCACCTGTTATAGGTAGTATCACATTGGGAAACACTAATGAAGTTATAAAATCATAATCTATAATTGATAACATTCATATCCTTTTTAATTCAAACCATGGTCAATATCTTAAATATCAATCCATAATTTAGGTTCATTTTTAGGAATTTTACTAGGGTTAACCACCTTTAAATAAATTTTCAATCTAGGATTATTCAAAAATATAATAATCATAACATTCCAACAACCAAAATCATCACTATTAAAATATTGAAATCTAATAATATATAAACATTCTCTAGAATATTCCAAATCTATCTTTAATTTTTTACTAATATTTCTCTATATCTTATAAGGTTAAAAAGATAAAAATTCATAGAGTATGCTTCATGCTTCAAATATCTAAACTATAGATTTTCAAGATTGAAAATCTAATTACACTTGCTGGTATAAAAAACGAGTTAATATCCTTAATGATAACCTATATAATACCAATTTCTTTTCCTAGATAGATGTATGTATAAATACTCAATATAGGGTGAATTATTTTCTCTAGATAATATTGGGTTATTTAAACATCCCTCTTAATGTTAATCGAATCAATATTCCTCTTTTTAAGTGATTATTAAATTATAAAATAAATAAATAAAATGATCATGTCACAAAATGTTTTTATAATGGTTTGGGGATATAACAACATCCCATAATCAACTCAACCAAAACCTTATATAGCATATCTAATTTTTATTTTGATATTTTTCTTAGGGATTGAACCACTATGTGTAGTTAGATCAAAATTCATACAATGAGGATTTTATTTGGATAATATATCCTTTTACATGGGACCTCAATAATAAATTACAAGTAGTTGAAACATCCATAACGAAGTATACGAAGTTTAAACTACTTCCAATTCATAATTTATTACATGAATCTGTTACTTTTACCACAAGTAAGTAAAAATAATTACCACTTATGCAGAAATAAATGAGATGAAAAGTATGAGCATTTCTATCAGACAATTATCCATATTATCCAAAAACAAAAAATATGTGGATCATCATTCTGAGAAAAAATCTTCAAGTTGTAGTATTACTAATGCGATCTCCATTATAATATGATATTTAGTGAGTACAAAAACAATAAAGAAGTAGTCCTTAATGTTTAGAAGAGTACTTCTTTCTCCTTTCTTATTTCCTTTCATTTATCTATTTTATCGATAACACAATAGTATTGAGAGAATATTTTAATTTACATAATTACATTCTTCCATTATTTATATAAGAATTATTTATAACAATAATTTCTTGTATAACATTATAACACTTCTCTAAATATGTAAATAATGTTTACCCTATAAAAAAATTCAAATATATATATATATAATAGAAATAATAAATCCATTTTAGTTGTTATTATTTTATAAACACATTAAAATTCATAAAAAATATCTCCATGATTTAAGCATAGTAATTTTTGTATTTCTTTATGAAATAATACATTCAAATAATGGTCAACTAGCTTCTCTCTCATTGCTAATAATACTCAGAATAAATGAGTTTTAAAAATTCAATAAATTTTCATAATATAAATACAATTTAAATATAAATTTAAAATCATCGAATCATCATTTTAATCTCACAACAACATCATTGAAAAAAAATTAAAAAAATTTGAAATTGTAATATCATTAAAGTCAAATTAACATTCCATGCAGATGAGAACTGACATTTCTCCGTAAAACATATTAAATTTTCTTTTTTTTATATTCTTGTATTCATGGTCATTAAAATATCATAATGATAGAAATGAAACATAACTTGAAATGATAAATAAAATAATAATAATAATAACCATTAGAGAGCATAAAATTCACATCCTTTATTTCGTAAGATCTATTCTTCCATTTCAAAAAAGAAACTATCATCATTTCATATAACTACAATATTTGGAGTGTAATATTTATTTATTCACTTCCATTATAAAAACATATCTAAATAATGAATTTCATTAAACGATTTAGAGTAAATATTTAGTACATATGAGATGATCACTTCATCAATTTTCAGATAAAACCTTAACGAATTATTAGAAAATATTTGATTCCTTCAATATATAGAAAAATCCTGAGTTCCCAACATCATTCTTAAAAATGTATGAGTAAATTATGATCAACACTATAAAACATATTATTCATGAAATTCATGGGTAAATGTAACTTCCAATATTTAGAAGTGTAAATTATACATTCTATTTTGGTTAATATTTGGATGATTTTAAAAAAAAGTAACAAAGATAAGAGTAATAATCTAGAATGTAATGGTAATAGATCCGTCAAATAAGGGTTATTTTTCTTGGCATAAGAGTATTTAATTTATGAAAAATTCAATTTTGAATATAACTACATAGAAATAACATCCTAAAATCTCTAAACATTAAAAAATAAAGTTTTCTTCAATCATCATATGATCATAATATAATTCTTAACTCCATGTGAATGAATATGTTTTATAAATTATGAAAATACCAAATAAATATAATATATATGATATTTTATTTCCACTATATATTATAACAGATAAAAAATTTACAATTTCTCAAATCATTAATAATTAATATATTATCTACCTTATCCATCATACATAACTTTTTTAACATAATAAATTTATAGACCTACAATATATAAAATATTCTATAGTTTATTCTTTATATGTATCATTTTTAATAGAGGGGATTTATAAAACATTCAATACATAAGATATTTCATCACTCTATAGAATATACGTAACATACTCCCATTTGAAAAATGTCAAAATGTAATATTTCTCATATCCCCTGTAAGGTTTTGATCCATGAATAAAATTCTAGACCTAGAAAAAATACCACCTTTCCAATACATAATATATATTAATTTTACTATATATATAGGGTTTATTCTGATATATAATATATTCTTTTTCCCCAATTTATGTGCAACATACTACCTGTAAAAAAATGTTCAAAATATAATTCAAATTATTGTTTTTTCAATGAAAGATACAATTTAAGAATAATATCTAAAATATAAAATCCAATAAGTTTTTAAATAATAATAGAACCATAAAATAATGAATATGATCCATGAATAACAAATAATGAAAAAAAACATTATATAATCATAAATAATAAATATAGACTAAGAATATAGAATAAAATAGATATAAAATTGAATAATAATATAAAATGAAAAGAGAGTGGAGTAATTAAAAAAAATATTTATTCCAATGATACACTCATCAAATTAGTTTCATATCCTATTTTTCCTTAAACTCCTACCTAACACATTTTCATCTTTCTACAACATAATATTTTTGGTTTTGGATGAAATATCATTATTGGTATTAAAAAATAATGGAATTGTCTTTTATATATGAGTAACTAATAAAACATATTCAAATCCTCAAATTATAGAATGCAGATAAAAATGGATTAAAAAAAATTCCAATAAGAAGAAACTATATTAATATTGACCACACTTTATTTGAATTGGAGATTATGTAGTCACCTAGGGGTGAGTCTATGTGACCGTTTTTACTAAATTATATTATCTTTTAATTATACAATATTTACATTAAAACATCTTATTTTTTTTATATGTATGGATATAACTATGCTTACGTAGTACACAACATCACATGAAATGTCGTAAATAAAAAAGGGAGGAACATATAATATTTTCACAAGGATAGATACCAATGTGGGAATCAACTCCTTACTGTGTTAAGGTTGAATTTTAGAAAAAAAATATCAACAATCACTTACAGTGATTAAAAAATCATGAGACTTTATCATCCATAAATCAACACGTAGAATGGGGGGATTATCTTTTATTAAACTGTGGGAAGGTACCATCATTTATCCTAAAGCTATATCACATCAGTTTATATCTCCCATGAGACCTTAAAATTGCTTGATTGTATGGATATAATTATATTACATCAATAGATAATTTAATAGTCCTCTAAATTCATTATTACAATGATATTAATTTTTTTCCAGGATGTAACAAAAATATCATAATATGATCTTATTCCTCAATTATAGTTACTCACATCCAGTAGATTTGTAGTTATAGTCACATGCATACCAGTCTCTTCCAGTAAAAAAATATTTTATACCTTATTTATGATTGAGATTAATAGTTTTACTCAACTCAATATAATATTAATCCTATATAAATTTCAATATCAATATATTTTTAGTATCTTAGATTTAAAGTATAAGTTACGATCAATAATAGTCATTCTTTTTTATATCCCACCTCAAATATTGTCTTATATTATTTTTTTGAGTTTCCAAAAATACCATATTGATATTTTATGATATGTCTCCACAATTACAGTAATGATCTTTACTCCTGTAGCCCAAATCTAGTGCCTTACTTTATTATAGTGGCACAGATAAAAATTCTGAATCAGAAAAGATATACTAGTTTAGCAGTATTGGAAACTGTATACGTACATGATACCCATTTTACAATCAGAATAGAAAATAAGAAATAATCCATAAAAAATTATAATAAAATTTATCTAGGAAATTTTTTTAAAGATATATTATTTATACCTAAGGAATATAAAAAATAAGGGCAAGCTGTAATTCTCATTAAGGGTTTTATACACCAGAAACTATTATAAATCAACAAATAATATTCATCATAGAATGGTAAATGACTAAAAGAAATTAAAATTTATCAATGACTTGTGAATAATATGGAAGGAATAGAATATTACAAAATAATTCCATATAAATAATCACATGATCTTGAAACAGGACCATGGATATAAAAACTAATCAAATAATGACAAGGATTTAAAAAAAAGAATGAATGAATGCATAATTTTAAAATTATATATTATCAATATACATCCTCAAGTTATTTTAAGTCTATTGGTATAAATCCTTATGATTTTTTTGAATACCATTCTGAAGTAAGTATTGTTAAGATCTATCCTCTGAATAGTTTAAAACAACATGGAAAAAATGTGAGGGGTTTTCCAGCAACTGATTTTGTCTAAAGAGAATAATGATGTAATGAGGGGCTTGTATTAACTGGTAACCAACCATTTTATTCTATTTCCAAAACATTTCTTATATACTAAATAATCAATTTCTATCCTAAAAATGTTCCTTATCCATAATCCCTATTAGGTAAAGGATACAGATTTATCAATATTACCCTAATAAATTGTATAGAATTCAAAGTAAATATCAAATGTAAAAATGGTATTTGTTTTTTAAAAAATAATCATATAAATCATTAAATAATATGGATATCAAAAATAAATATAATTTCTAATGAAAAATGGTTATAAGAAAGTTATTGTACCAAGATAATGTAAACAATAAAAAAATGTATTGAGATTGTATGATAACTTTTACCCTATAGTAATATTCAATTCAAATAAAATAGATGAGATAATTGAACTGAAACTTAAAATAACATTAATTATTAATGAATAATGATATTTCATGTAAAATTTGTAGTATATATACCACATAAAATTGAATTGGTGCATAAGAACAAATAAGACTCAATGGAATGTAAATTGAGAATAAATCCCTTACCTCACACTTCCTTTCGGGTAAACACTATATAAACATCTATATAATATTATTAATAATTTTATTAAATTTAAAAAACATTTTAATATTTATATTATTTTAAATTATCCTTTTATAATATCTTATCACTTGTTTGTTAATAAATATCCATTATTTTTATTATTTCGGTTGTTAATTATCTTGTTGACGACTGTGTTTTGACTTGTTATTTTTAGTTCCTCTTACATAGATTACAATTTATACAAATAATAGAAAGTAGAAAAATATTTAATTATAATATATATTTAGTGAATATTTAAATGTATTAACCCATTAAATGTGGTGATAGGAAATGAAATACATTGTTCATGGAGATGGTTGGTCATAGGTATGCATCAATGTTGTTTCGATTTTCATGTTTTATTAAAGAAATACAATAAAATTTTATATATGTATATTATAAATCTATTATCATATTAACTTGTTATTTTTCACATATTTTAATTATATCCTTCCTTAATACAATTAATGTAATGTGTGAACGAATTACATCGCTTGGTGTGGTGTTAGTCTATCATACACGTGAATGAGACTATTGTATTCCAAAAAAACTGAATTCATGAAGTTACATGTTAAATAATTACTAAAAAACACAAAACATTAGAAATATTTCATGTATTATTTATAAACTATAAATACATAATTATACCCAACCATGAAATGTTGTAATTTAAGAAAAAATGGCATCGGTTCGCAAGGCGGTAGTCTACTATACAAAATAATGATTAATGCGTATTGAATTTGACGGAAGTACATGACTTAATAGGTCTAAAATGTAAAAAATAATAATTATATTTATGATACTTGGTTTTTATATATTAAATATATAATAAAAATTTAAGTGGTTTATAATGAAATAAAATAAAAGTTATTGTTGAAGAACATTACCTCTTCTTTGGGTAACTCTTTTTCGTTTATAACAAAGTCCATCTATTTTTTTGATTTATATAAATATAATAATTTATATAGTGAGGTAAGGTCTTTTGGTGTTGATTTGGGCAGGTTTTCGACAATCCATATGGCATTATAGGTGTACAGAAATGAGAAGAGTGAGTATCTTTTCTTAGTGGAGGAGTGGAATTTATGTAAATACCAAAATATAAACACTATTTTAAAGTTTCACTCACATAATGTTGTTCCAATAATGAAACATTATCTATAAATTTAATTATATGGTCTAAATATGTCTATAAAATGGGTTTTTACATGTTTCTATGTCATATACCCCTTAAGATTAATGATTAACCACTTAGTAAACATGTTTTTCCCAAAATTGTTGAAATTAATTTTTATTACATTCACTATTTTTTTAAAAACTAATATAAATAAAATATACAATAAAAATATTCTAATAGAAAATATTTTACCAATTTTTCCAAATTACAGTCATAAATGTTACCTAATCTGATTTAAAATTTATCCCGCAGATGAGCCCAGAAAGTGGGGGTTTAAAGTGAAAGTGTTCAAATGTTTGGAATTATTTTATAATAAAATTCAATATAAAATTGATACCATTGAACTAAAATCGATTATTATATGTGAAATTTATGTAATTTAACTTTAAAAATAGTTTAAAAAATAATTTAACATCATAAATCATTTAGATAAAATGTGATTTTTCAATTAAATTTAGAATTATTCAATAATAATCAATAATTTGTACTTATGTAAAAAATACCAACAATTACACCTAAAAAGAATTTAAATTATTATTTCAAAAATTATTTTTTTTCAAAAAAAATTATAAAAATTTGAAAATTTAGTTTTAAAATAAGTGATCCATTAAAATGTATCAAAACTACCTTTTGAAAAAAAAATTATCTTTTTGGGTAATATTGGATTTCATCTAATATTATTCCAATCAAATATATTGGATGAATGTCAAAAATATATTTTATTAAATATATAATATATAATTTTACTTAATAACATTCACTAATTTATATTAACTTATGTTCTTAATATAATATGCCTTTGTCACATAAAAATAGTTTTTCATTAAAATGTTTCCCAAATATTTGATTGGTTATTATATTCCTTTATCATTATTTGGTAACCAATGAACTAAACCATATATATTCATAACTTAATTTATTATATTTATAACAACCAATTTAATGTCTAGGATACAATTATCATTTACAACAACAATATTAATAATATTCTGTAAAACTCAGTCTTGCGTGTAATTTATGCCATCAAAGAAAGACTATGTTTCATGTAACACAACCTAAATTCAGTGTTGTATATGTTTCAAGACATATATAACACAGATAGAATTTTATTTATAATAGTACATATATTTTAATGTCTCTGTATTTTATATGACTTTATACGCTTGGTGTTTTGTGTGATAAATTCAATTGAATAAAATGAAATTCTTTTTGATTTTTGGAGTTTAACATTATTTCTACCTTGAATAAATTAATTTTTTTAAATTTATACTTTATCATGGAAATGATGATCTTGAAATTTGGAAATAAATCATTGAGAATCTCACATCATAAACTTTTTAATAAAATTTTCCCATAATAAGAGAGAAACGTAAGGATAAAAGACATCTAGAATAATCAAATAACTGGTTTTCTAGATAGAAGAACATAGGTGGGAAATGAAATCATTGTCATGTATGAGAAAACTGACTATTGGATACTAAGGTAGAGTTATATAGATCATTTTGAGGAAAATTTGAACAACTAAAAATCCATAAACTTGTGTTTTAAGAAATGTAATGTATATCATAAAAATTTAAGATAGTAAGACAGTTTTTTTCAATACCATATTCTTATATTTTTGGAAGTATTTCACTTTCTATTATTATAAGAAAAATATAATTATTTAATATTTTCTATTTCATAAGAAAAATTTTATCCTTAGGTTGTGGCTTTCATATTTAAACTTCATCTCTTATCATAGGTTGCATCACATAGTGTGTAATACAATAATCTTTAAAACCTCATACAAGGTTCACCTTAAAACAATTCATAAATGGTTAACATTATGACCATTTCAAGTATTATGATCCAGAAATTTAGAATCAGTTTCAAGGGACTTATTAGTATCTAACTTACAATATCCATATAAACTATATCTTTATTTAAACACCATTGTCTCAACATCAAGAACATATTAAGAGTTATATTTCCCACAAACATCACTTTATATGTACCATTAAACATATTCTCTCTAATCCTTAATGAAATAGTATTACATTAAAATTTTTATATATTTCATAATTAATATGTCGAGAATAACATCAATAATATAGTTTTTCAACATATTTATTAGATTGAAATATAGAATCAAATTAATCATTCCACACCAGTTGTGCCAATAGAGTAAGCTTAACTGTGATCCCTTGGATTCTTTTGAGGCATATTCCATTTACAAATGGGATATTAATTTTCATACTATCCCATTTATATATATTTTATATTCTAAATAAACGTCTTTGCTTCCATCAGTTTTCATTTTTCTTCCTAGTGACTCTTTTCTCCACACTAATGATAAACTTCCAACCCTTTCAAAAATTTATTAGGGTGATTCTTTCCCTAGTTAACACAAATGGGAATAATTCATTTTCTCTTTTCCCCTTTTCTGTGATTGGTTCTACCTTCCTCTTTTTCTCTTGATTATCATTGAATCCATAAAATTTGGAGAATTATATCTCTGTCTTGATATTATAAGAAATAATTTAATCATATGAGAAAAAATTTTGAGACAGTAGTTTCCTTTGGAGACTTGAATTATGACCATTGATGAAATTTTCAATCATGAATTACATGGTGCATATGAAATCTATATCATTCCTATATAACCTAATAAAGGTAGATTCACTCTCGAAAACATATAATTACTCTTTTTTCCTTAAAATAAGGAACCTTATCTTCATCCCAATTTTTTACTCATGAGGATTATATATTTTCAAAGAATATTTCTATAAAATATTTCAATTAAAAGAGTTATTATTAATCTTCATCTCTAGTATTATGGATAAACTACATGTATTGATCACCATTTCCATTGATATAATACACATCAAGTGATATATTTTCCTCTTCACCGCATCTCAATGATATCAATATCTTTTCTGAAGACATAATCCAACAACCAGTTTCCATTAGATTAGTAGTCCCATTAAATGATGGGAGCCTCTATCATATATAGTGATATAAAATTTAGTAATCTCATTGTGGAATAGGTTGCTTCATCTGGAAAATTTTATTTTTTACAACCTGATTAATCTTCCCAAATATATCTATTACTTTCTCTCTTCTATTATAAGGTATATCGACATTTTCAACAGATAACACTAAACATTGACCATGAGTATTAATATCCTTCTTTCTCCTTGGTTCCTTTTTTTAAATTATGGAATACAATATATTAGTTCATAAAATTATTTAATATAACACTTTGTCAAAAAACTAGTGAAATAATTATCATAAATTGAAAATTTTATGCGTATTCAATCTCAAAATCATAAAAATGGTTTCTTTGGGATGTTCCTCTATACTTATACTCAATGTATATATAAGGGATGTGTTCCTTAATCTTTGTTTTCCGAAATATAGATTCCATGGATTCTACTAAACTTTATTTGATACTAAATGTAAAGACACCAACCTCAATAGACTGGAGTGAGTGCCTTAATTTATTACATTAGAATGGATATAAGATTCCAATCGCAAAAGGATAATCTGTTTAACAGTTTTTGAAACTAGATATATACATGATACCCATATTATATTGGGAATAAAAAATAAAAAATGACACATAACAAATTAAAATAAACCACATCCTTTAAATATCAATTAAATACCTCTTCTTTATAACATGAGGAATGAAAAATAATAAGGCCGTCCTATAATTCTCTATAAGGGTTAAGTACAATGGAAGATATAATAAATAGATAATGAATAACCAGAATGGATAGTTAAATGAATTCAATACATGATAATTAATAAATAAAATGAGAAGAATATGACAGGAATAGATGATAATCAAAATAATCCAATAAATAATTACTTGATATTGAAACATGACCATGGATGTTATAACTAATAGAATACTGACATTGAATAACAATAATGATAGAAAGAATAATTTTCAACATCAGAACTATCAAGATATATCTTCAATATAGTTTATTTTTTCTAGATCTATCCTCAAGACAATTTATATCGATGGGTAGAAACCCGTCTGATTGGTTTCGAGACCTTTCATAAGTCACTACTATCAAGATATATCTTCAAAACTATTTACAATTATTTGGAAACAAAGGACAACTATTTTTCACCAACTTGTTTTTCCCCATTAGAATACTAATGCATCAAGGGGGTTGATTTAAAAATTCTTAAATCTATGTATTTTATATAAAAAACATTCTTCATATATTTAATAATCAATTTACTTCATAAACAATGTTTTTTATCCAGAATCCTTATTGAGTAAAGGATACATATTTATCAATATTTCTCCAATAAATAAAATATATTTCAGTGAAACACCATGTGTAAAAAATATATGTGTTTTATAAAATAATAACATCCATCATTTAGGAATATGTATATCAAAAAATCTATTATTCCAATTAAAAATGGTTACAAGATAGTGATTGTTTCAAGTGATACTGAAAAATCACTAAAGGAGTTGAGATTTTATGATAACATTTAATACTTTTTAATTTTCAAGTAAAATCCCCTTAAATAATATAATTTAAACTGAAATATATAATAAAAGGAATTATGATTTAATAATGATATTAAATGTAAAATATTTAGTGTATACACCACATAAAAGTGAATTGGTGTAAAAAAACAAATAAGCCCCAATATAATGTAAATTGAGAAAATATAATTTTCATTACACTTAAATTTAGATGAACACTATTTATAATCTTGTATAATTTTATTAAAAATGTTATTAAATTACAAAAACCCCATATTAATATTTATAATAATATATAATATCCTTTTATAATATCAGGCCACTAATTTTTTTAATAACATTTCATCGTTTTTATTGATTCGGGTGTTAATTGCCTTATTTTTCGAGCATGTTTTCACTTGTTATTTATTGTTCCTGTTACATAGATCATGATTTTGACATCTTCCAAAACATAAACCATGATTTAAAAATCATATATTGGTAATATATATGTATTTATATTTACCCATAAAATACAGTCATATGAAAAGAGGTACAATGTTCATGGAGAGGGTACGTCGTACATGGGCATGAATAGTGTTTCCATATTATTATCATATTAAATAAATGAAATATAATTATATATATATATATATATTATAATTTTTCATGATAAATCATAGTGGCGACCTTTCCGGTACTCCATAGGACAACATCTAATAGGCCATGGGAAGGTGACTATCACTGAGTAGGTATATCACTGACATGGGAGCCATTGCTTATATACCTGTACACACACACACACATCTCTAAGATCATTAAATGATGAAATTTAATAATCTCTATGAAACCAATGCATTCATGCATCAATATCCCAAAACTAGAGTATACAAGCCTTAGGATTTCAACTCAAAGATTCCATGAAGACTCGTCTTGGAGAAGACAGCCCAGAGTATGATAGCACCGGTGATTTCCGTCCAAGAGGTACTTTTCGTTAGGTATCATAATGAGATAGATACACAAATGGTTCAAAGATAATATGGCACAATATACGAGGATCAAAACTAGTACCATGTGTTGATTCCAGAAACTCAACCTGGATTAACCCACTAAGTAGAGGATTGGCGCTTTTGTCGTATTGGTAATGTCAATACCCAGAACTACACCCAGGGTACGAAGTTGATTAGAGGATCTCTCTTTGAGAATCTTAGAGGGATTTAAACAACACTCTCTAGTATTTCATGACATGGGGGATTATATTCATAGGAGTATAAGAAGTCTCCCACCAACCTTTAGTGAAATAATAAATGGAATGAACCCACATAATAATTTTCCAAGATATGGGGGACAGGAGATTCATGCCATGTAGAAAGTGGTACATGGTATGTAGTAATGGTTCATGTCGTGTACCTTTACCCTGGGTACCACCATTGTAAATGTCAAATTTCATCAACGCGTATCGTGTATAAGAGTACACATCATGTGAAGGGGTTACATACAGTATCCCTATATCCAGGGATTGCCCGTGTACTCCATCCATGTGCATGTACACAGTTACAACCCATATATTCGTGACTGTGTACCACTACATGCGGTATACCATGTATATGGTCATGTCCACACCATGTGGGGGTGTACAAACCATGTATGAAACTAGTGTAATCCACCTCATTAATGTGTACTTCTCAATGTACACATCGAGTTCATCCAAGTGGACTACATGATGTGTATTCAAAGACTACATTCCATGCATATTTGGTTTTTCTATAACCCAAATTCTTCTACCCACACATGGTATTTGATCCTCCAGTATTCGCTCTGAAGATCATTTCTCCATGAAACTCAAAATCCATGGTCTTTTTTCCATTCTATCACTGAATCGGTGATATTAGGGCCATCGACCCACATAGAAAATAATATCATTTATGATCTTTATTATTCATCGAAGAATGTGAAATAATCACAAGCCATTTTTTGATCTGTGCTCAAAACTAGAATATCTCCTCCACTGAGTCATATCGATGTGGGATCAAGGATTTAAAATATTTTTTCCAAGAATAGAATGCACAACGATCAATTGTTCAAATAAACATTGAACTATAGGGAAAATTAAGAACATCACAAAGAATTATGAATCATGGGAGACAAGAAAAAATAAAGAAATGTGGAATGAACCTTTTTTAATGTTCATGTAAAGCACTATTATTTTTCATTGTAATGACTAACAAAGAAATCAATAACCACATATAAATATTCTGATAAATCCCTCTTAATATCATGTCCTACATAATGATCGATCTGTGGGATCATCTATTCCTTGATTAGATAGTGTTCATCATTGAATTTATGAAATGGTAAAAAATAAAAATCACATGATTGAACACAATACAGTTCAATAACTAATAAATAATTATTACATTTTTGTGTTCATTTGAGAGATATTTTGAATATGAGGCTTTGTCGGTCGATTGATTCACAATTTTCAACTTCATCGTTGTTCAATTGAGATATTTCTTGAGGGGTTCTCTCCATCGATCCTCATAATCTTCCATTGTTATGTGGATGACACTATAATTCATACATAAGGGTATATTTAAAAAAAATTCACTACATCAACATAATAAATTAAAATGATTTTTATGAAATTATTTTATCCTTCTTCTACCCATGATAAATTTTTCACAAATGAACTGTGCTGACCAATATTAGGGTGTTCCTTGGGCAGAACCTGCATTGTGAACTCAATGGTTCCCTCAAATTTATGATATAGCTACCCATTTAGAAGTTAGTATAGTTTCATAGGAAAACCACATGCTCTCTCTATTTAAAATTTTACAATATTTCATAAAATTATTCTAGGATCAATGGTCCTCAGAATCACACTCCATCTCAGCACCTGTTCTCAAAATTAATACCTATAATATTTAAAAATAATTCATGGAAAATCCTAGTCTTTAAATTCTCCCCATATTGGGTATTTACGTCCTCAAAAAGAAAAAACAAATGCTACTAAAAGAGATGAGGGTATTGAGGAAGAATTAGAGCCTCCTACTCCCAAGTGCTCTCATATAGATTCCATTAATACTGCCAAACACACACTAAATAAATAATTAACTCATAAATTATCCTCTTCCACTAATCATTGATATCTACTGGGTACTTAGAAAAAGTCAATTCATCCTCAATTTCTAACTCACTTCTTCTGATAACATTTGATAGGTCATGTACATACCTCCACAACCTCAACATGTAGAAGACATCATGACCCCAGTCTAACTACAGAGGTAAAGCTAAACTAGACACCACCACAAACACTCTATGTATTATATGAAATGGTCTGATGAACCTCATAGATAACTTTCCACCTTGGAAAAATATTAATAATCCATATCGATTTGAAAACATTAATAAAACATGGTCTCCTTCATTGTTCTCCAAGTGTCTCTATCTCCTATCACCACAAGACTTATAACTAATTCGGGTAGTCTTCATCCTCTCCTAGATGATCTGAACCTTCTCAGTTGTATATCACTCAAACTCCAGGAACATGAGTGGTAACTCTATTGGGTCAGTAAAACAAAGTGTTTTCCTATAGGCTGGCCCATAAAACTCCTCAAATGGTGCCATACTGATGGTGGAATGGTAAATTTGTTTGTACGCAAACTCCACCAGTGGTCGGAGATTCTCCAAACTATGGCCAAAGTCTATCATGAAAACTCATCATGTGTCCTCCAAAACATTAATATTCCACTCTATATGGCCATAATTTTTCTAGTTAAATGATGTGGTAAATCACTATTAGAACCCAAACTCCTCTTGTAATCCCTTATACAACTGGGATTTTTTGTGAGCATCATGAACAGAAACAATCATTAATGGAAATATATGATTTTGAACATTCTCTTATATGTAGAGGAATTCTAATCTCTCTACTCAACTCTTCCTTTGGACAGATTTGATGTTGTCTGACTTAATGAGTCATTCAACAATCACCCAGATGGAATTGCATCCCCTAGAAATATGCAGTAAACCCATCCCAATGTCCACAGATATCACATTTCACTACAATTGTAGAACCATATGGTGTTGAGATAAACCACACTTGAACCTGGTGCTCTGCGTTTACTTTTTAACAAGTATATCATTGATAGAAAAACTCTCCAACTCATTTCGTCATCCCTAGCCACCAAAAATGATGTTGGAGGTCCTGGTACATCTTATCTACACTATTATGCTCCTCCAAAGGGTATGTATGAAACTCAATCAAAACTTAATCCTAAAACATAACTTTTACCATCTTGTGTTCTCTGAAACGAACTATTTTCTCCACCCCTTTATAAAATCCATTAGGATCATTCCCTGTGGATATCTGAGAATGTATGGTCTCACAATATGTATCCTCAAGTTTTGCCTCCCTAACATTCTATAAGAATAGAGAGGTGAAAACCATTTAATGGAGGTAAGCTAAATAATCTCCATCTATAAAGGATTACTGTAATAAGGCTAGCTATTATAAAACATTGTTATACTACTGCGAAATAGATCTCTTATTGATAGATTCCTCAACCACGTTACCCTTCCTAGGAGTATAGAAAAAATAAATGTAGTAGTCCTGAAAGAACTCTATCCATCTCATCTATCTCATGTTAATATCCTTCTGAGATAAGATATACATGATACTCTTGTGATTGGAGTAGATGATAAACTGCTCTCAAAATTGGTAGTGTCGCCACATATTCAAAGTGAAGACTATTGCTTCTAACTCAAAATTTTGGGTCATGTAGTTATGCTCATGTGATCTCAACATTCATGAAACATATGCAATCACTACACTTTTATTCATCATATTGATACTATGATTGGTTCATAATTCACCACAAAAATTTTTTTTATTCGATACCTACCTCTGTAAATTTGATGATTGAAGAGCTCATTAAAATCTGCTCCAACTACTAAAAATCCTATTGGCACCCTTCCATCCTCACAAAAGTATGACCCTTTCAAGTCAAAGCTGTCATGGGTGCTGATATCCTTGAGAAATCAGGTATGAGTCTCTGGTAATAGCCCGAAAACCCATTGAATCTCTACACATATATCACGCTTATAGGTGTCTCCCATGAAAACACCATCTCAACTATTTCTGGTTCCACTACAACACCATATTTGAGATAAAGTTTCCCAGAAATTGAACCATGAATTTCTATAACTAGAACATCAAGTTTTTTCTATAATTCTACATCTCTGTGAGTATGTACTAAACTCTCTTAAAGTGAATCACATGGTACTCCTTAGATGTTGAGTACAAAAGGATATAGCCAATGAATACTATGATGAACTACTCTAGGTAAGGCTAAAAGATTTGGTTCATGAGTGTAAGAACCTGGTTCTTATTTTTGAGGTATGGGCTTCTTCTTTTTCCTTTTCCTTACGTGTTTTTGAGAAAATATGGAAAATGGTAAGGAATATTAATTTTTGGAACTACACACCGTGTACTTTATCCACACGTTGTGTACTTTTGGCCGTGTTGCGATGAGTACACAGGGCGTGTGGCCATGCCGGCGATGAAGGGTGTAGGAACCGACTACACGCCATGTAGTGGTACCCTACATGCCGTATAGTCCGTCGGCAGGCATAAACAGTAAGTCGGTGGAGTCGCCGCCAGCTGGGCAGCAGTACACACTGTGTACTTGGGAGTACATGTCGTGTAATGTTTTCGGCAGATGAACAGTGTGGCGGTGCCGCCAATTGAACAGTTAAAGGAAAGGAGTACACGCTGTGTACTTTGAAGTACACACCGTGTACTTTGTTTTTTCGGCTTAAAACAGGCAGTAGCCTCCACATTTGGAAGAGGAGGCACTTGATCCATTTTGGAGCCAAAGGAGGAAGCTGGATCTTTGAAGGCCCACCGGGAGTTCGTCTGGAATCCGACTCGGCTTCAGACGATCTCTTTGGAACTGCACGGGTAAGCCCTCTCCTCTCCTAGTACCATTCTTGCGAATTCTTCTCCTAACGTAAGTTATTTACATTTGAATGAGTTTTGTTCTTCATCAGATCTACGCCGTTCTTGGGCGTTTCTGGAGCCGGCGTTCGGGTATAGCGTTTGTTGGCGTATAAGGTAGGTGTCTTTCTGTTTAGTTTTCCAATTGTTGTGTGTTTTGTGTGTTTTTGGGCCACGAACCCATGTCAGGGTGTCGTGTGGCTGAGGCCATTGCTATATTTAATACCTATAATTGATTAGGTATTTAATTGTGATAATAAAATGCTATTTGGGATCGTTGCTTGGATCCAGGACCATCCCGAGGGGTGTGTTCTTCTGTTTAGCCGTTTGGCCAGGATACTCGAGGGTATGCCTTAAATGTAGTAATTGTAGAATTGCCATGAGAGTAATTTCTCGTTACTGCTTGTTTACCTGTTGGGCATGGCCTGGTTACTTGTTTAGTCTGAGGGCATTGTTGTATTTGGCATGAGGGCGTTGTTGTGATTAGTCTGAGGGCACTGCACTATTTAGCCCGAGGGATGTAGTATTTCGCCTGAGGGAAACCTTTCGTGCATGAGGGCTTGACTTTTGTGCCTAAGGGAGACATTTCCTATGCCTGAGGGCAATTTCTGTTAATGCATGAGGGCTATACCTGCGGGTTGGATTCTGTTTACCTGAGGGAAAGGTTTTTTTTGTCTGAGGACGTGGACTGTTTAATTAGAAATGTACTGTGGTGGTTTCTAATATTTAAATGGATTAAATGGCTAATAAAATGGAAATATAACTGGTAATTAGTTACTTTTGAGTACTGCTTACTTTATTTAATTTTACTACTACACACTATTGTTGCATGCTTACACGCAGTTGGGGACGGGCCTTTCGTGGGAGCTTACTGAGATATATTTCTCACACCCTGTTTGGTTCACGCTTTTTAGAAAAAATAGATTACGTTGCTGCAGGTGTAGATAGGGGCAAGAGTCCCTATACAGGTACTTGACTGTTGCTGAGGAGTAGGAGGGCATGGGACCGAGCCTAGGCTCGCGATGCCGATGCTAGCTGTTTTGCTTGGTTGATGTACTCTGTTTTATGTTGTACTGTATTGATTTATAACATGTTCTGGATGTTTTCTTAGAACTTGAAACATGTAGCATCATCACTTATATAATATTGGTTATATCCACTGTTGTAGTTATTTCAGTTGTGTATGTCTACTGCTTCCGCTGTTTGTTGTATGTTTATTTTTGGTATTCCGCTGCGCTACACTTTGATAAATGAGGGAATAGTTTTCCCACTATCAGACATGGGCCCTCGCTGCTAGTCGGCAGCCTCTGGCATTTGGGGAAATGCTCTTGAGGTCACATGGTGAACCGGGCTCGGGGCACCCGTTGCGTGGCACCCGGGTCCGGGACATTACAAAGTGTTATCAGAGGGGTTTCTTTTCTTTGACTTACTATTTGGAGTCGTAGTCAGGGATAGGATGGAACGGTAGTTGGTAATAAGCTGTGCCCGGGCATAGCTGACCCGTGTACAGGGAAAATCCAGTCTACATCGTACTTTTCATTCATTGATATTGCAATTTTACAGTTGATATATTTTCACCGTTGGGTGACGCACTTGGATTGTGCTGGTTATATTTTATCTGTGGGTTCTATTTAGTTGCAACCCGGTGAGATGAGGGTATTCCGTCTCATGCATCATATAGGAACAAGCTAGATATCACATGCCATGCATAATTTCCATGCCATGTAGGTGCATTGGTATTTGCATGTTGTTGTGATATTTGTTGTCCTAGTAAAGCATGTTGTTGTGATAGCTGCTTGATAAATACCTGCCTTGTGATATGGTGTTTTTGTTTGATCTTGTTTATATAATGGATTCCAACCTTTGGTTTTTGGGGAGTATGGTCCCCCATCGACCATAATTTGGTGGATCATTGACTGGTTATTGGTTATAACACAAATAAGATGTCAAACTTTGATTCGTCGGGTGTATGGTCCCCCACAGGTCGGACTTTGACACTTAGGTGTTGTTTTCGGTATTTTATGGGTTCCGGAAAAGTTTCTGAGGTGTACTATCCGGAAAAACCAGTAGACATGCCGTGTAGGACCTCATACACACCGTGTGTGTTCTTCTGTTCGGGAAAAAAATGAACTTTTTGAGTACATGCCGTGTACCCGGGGTACACGCCGTGTAGTCTCTTCCTGTGTTACAAACCGTGTGGGCGGCGACACGGGGTAGGGAAAGGGTTGGGTAAAACAATCCGTGTAGATTATGTACACGTCGTGTAGTGCTGACCCGGAGTCCGGCCGTGTAACTAACAATACGGGTCGGTGAACTCCTTGATAGAACACGTTGTGCCAGTTATAGACACGCCGTGTAGTGTGACCTGGGGACTCATTCGTGTAACTAACAACACGGGCCGGTGTCACCTATTTCAGAACATGTTGTGTACCTTTGGGACACACCATGTAGTCTTGTCCAAGGAAAGACCGTGTGGAGTTACCCATGTGGCAGGGAAACGGGATGGTGTACACGCCGTGTTCGGGTGTAACACGCCGTGTAGGGTAAATCCGAGTAGTCAGCTGTGTCACAGACGACCCGATCAGTTGGAAAATAACACCATACACGCCGTGTAGATATTATACATGCCATGTAGTTTTGTTTAATGGAAGCCGTGTGGAAGGACCCGGGCAGGGGAATGGAAGTCAAGTACACGACGTGTAGTCAGTGTACACACCGTGTAGTCTTGCTTTTCCTGGAGAGCGGCAACGAGTATACTCCGGAGGTGGTGGGCCATGGGCTACCAGTTGATCCACCAGTAGTGCCAGATGCGGCACCAGCTGTTATACCGGACACAGGCGTGGAGGCGCAGTTCCGTGAAGGCTTATTGCGGTTCATGCAGACCTTTCAGGGAGCACCGCAGGCTACCACATCTATGGCTGAGCTGACGTGTATCTTTCAGCAGCAACATCTACCTACGTTCTCAGGGGATGGTGGACCACAGGCTGTAGAGTCTTGCCGAGGATTGATGCAGACTATTTTCGAGCATCTTGAGACGCCTCCAGGGCGGAGGGTCAAGCTCACGACTTACATGCTACGTGATTCTGCCAAGATGTGGTGGGATGTTACCACACAGTCAGAGCATCACGGGGACATGTCGTGGGAGGATTTTCAGGTAGTCTTCTATGACTTCTCCTTTCCCAAGACGCTGAGGGCAGATAGAGATCGAGAGTTCATGAATCTGCAGTAGGGCGTTATGTCGGTGATGGACTACTCGAATCGTTTTACAGAGCTTCAGTGTTTTTCACCCGTGCTGGTGGGTGATGAGACGTTGAGAGACCGATGTTTTGTGGATGATCTTCGGTATGACATCTGAGCACTGGTAAATGTTTTCAGGTTGCCTACTGTATACGCGATTGTGAATTAGGCGTTGATTACAGAGAGGAACCTGAGAGAATCGAGTGGTATGGGCCAGGGCGGTTCAGCACTAGTTACTGGTACTATTCCTGCTAGCAAGAGGAAGAGACATATGGACTTCTCTCAGGGCGGCAGAACCAGCCAGGCAGCTTCTTCAGGTGGACCGGCCAGGTGCTACCAGTGTGGCAGAGAGGGGTACAAGAGGCTGCAGTGTCCAAGGGACCTAGTGGAGTGCCGATCTTGCAGCAAGATAGGTCATCTGCAGCGCTTTTGCGGGGCGTTTCTAGCAGTGGCTAGTGAGAGGGGTTCTGTGCAGACTCCGCGTGCGGGAGCAGGACCAGTGGCTTCTTACTAGTCAGGGAACTGGAATACGTCAGGGCGTGCTAGCAGAGATGGTGGTCGTGGCCGTGGTAGGAAGACACCAGGATCGCAAAGGCAGCAGGGTGGGACAGCTCAGGGTATCTAGGCTGTGTCGTAGGGCCACGACACTGGGCAGGCATATGCAGTGCAACAGACCCAGCAGGAGTAGGATCTCGGACCTTCGACAGTCAGAGGTACTATTCTAGTATCTTCTGTATTGTCTTCAGTACTTTCTGATACGGGTGCTACACATAGTTTTATATCTGTACCCATTGTGGAGAGCCATGGGCTCAATGTTTCTACATCTTCAGATATCATGATGCTAGACACTCTTTTGGGGACTAGGATGGTTGGTGTGCGTCAGTGAAAGGAGTGCCCCCTTGAGGTTGATGGGTGTCACTTCCCTTGGGACCTCTATGTCCTGGAGATGACGAGCTATGACGTCATTCTCGGGATGGACTGGTTGGTTCCCTTTCGAGCCTTTGTAGACTGCTATCGTTGCAGGGTGCGTTTCACGTCACCAGAGGGTGGGGAGTTTCTATACAAGGGCGAGTGGGATGTTCAGGCGAGTCGAGTTGGACCAGAGCATCATGGGAGAGGTGCAGTCACAGCCCATATTGCGAGCTTATATCTAGATGACCAGGGGACTTGTTAGACAGATTTCCCTCCAGTTGTCGATCGTTTTAGGGATGTCTTCCCAGACGACTTTTCAGGTCTACCCCCAGTGTGTGAGGTGGATTTCTCTATCGAGCTTGTGCCAGGAGTATCACCGCTGTCCATTCATCCTTATAGGATGGCCACGCCTAAGTTGTAGGAGCTCAAGAGGTAGCTAGAGGAGTAACAGGCAAGGGTTTTTATCCGACCCAGTACTTCTCCTTGGGGTTCTCCGGTCCTTTTTGCGAAGGAGGCGAATGGCACCCTCAGACTTTGTGTGGATTATAGGAAGTTGAACCAGTTGATGGTTAAGAACCGATATCCCTTTCCGAAGATAGATGATTTGTTTGATCAAATTCGTGGAGCACAAGTGTTCTCGAAGGTTGACTTTAGATCCAGATATCATCAGCTGCGCATTATACCATCTGATATACCTCTCACAGCTTTCAGGAGCAAGTATCGTCTATATGAGTATACGGTTATGCCGTTCGAACTCACGAACGCACCATCAGTTTTCATGGCTCTAATGAATCATGTGTTCCATCCGTATCTTGATTCATTTGTGGTAGTATTCGTGGACGACATCTTGGTGTACTCTCACACTCGACACGACCATGCCACCCATCTTGAGATCGTATTGAGTACACTGAGAGAGAATCACCTATATGCTAAGATCTCGAAGTGCCACTTTTGGATGGACCAGATTCACTTCCTGGGTCATATCATCTCAGAGGCAGGAGTTGCAGTGGACCCAGAGAAGGTGAGAGTAGTAGTTTCTTGGGAGAATCCCAAGAACGTGTTTGAGATACGAAGTTTCATAGGGCTGGTTGGTTACTACAGACACTTCATACATGACTTCTCCTGCTTATCAGCACCGTTGAAAGGTCTGACTAAGACGGGTGTGAAGTTTGTTTGGTCAGAAGCTTGTGAGATAGGATTTCAGGACCTGAAGGGAAGGCTAACATCAGCACCAATCCTGATACTCCCAGAGCATGGGAAGAGTTATACAGTTTACTGTGATGCATCAGGGATTGGGATGGGAGCCGTTTTGATGCCGGGAAACCGAGTCGTTGCGTATGGGTCTCGGAAGTTGTGGCCACATGAGAGGAATTACCCGACGCACGATATCGAGTTGGCTGCAGTTGCTCATGCGTTGTGCTGTTGGAGACATTACCTGTTGGGAGGGAATTTTGTGGTTTTCACCAACCACAAAAGCCTCAAGTATATCTTTACTCAGCGTGACCTGAATCTGAGACAGAGAAGGTGGGTCGAATACCTACAATCCTTCAATTTTGAGCTTTCCTATACACCTGGTAAAGGTAATGCAGTAGCCGATGCACTGAGCAGGAAGACTCAGATACAGGCAGTGCAGGAGGCCAGTGGTGAGTGGCAGCTTATGGCTTTGTTCTCTGAGATGCATCTGGAGGTGCATGATAGTTAGGGGCAGACTTATCTTTCCTCGTTAGCTGTGACTTCTACCCTATTGGGAAGAGTGAGGATGAGCCAGCTATCAATTTCAGAAGGCCTAGTTCTATGGGATTCGGTGGAAAGTGAGGACCCTCCTCCCAGTTGGGCGATAGGTGATGATGAGGTTTTGCATTTCCATGGACGAGTATGGGTTCAAGGGGATATACGCGAGGAGATGATGAGGGAGTTTCATGCTTCAGCTTGGACAGTTCATCCCGGGGTTACCAAGATGTACCGTGACCTGAGACGTCAGTACTGGTGGTCGGGAATAAAGAGATAGATAACGGGTTTTGTTATGAGGTGTTCCACCTGTCAGCAGGTGAAGGAAGAGCATCAGAGACCAGCTGGGCTGTTATAGCAGTTGTCCATTCTGGAGTGGAAATGGGATGATGTCGCGATGGATTTTGTGACGGGATTGCCAAGGTCACCTCGTGGCAATGACATTGTGTGGGTTGCTGTGGACAGACTCATGAAGGTAACTCACTTCTTTTCTAACAAGGAGACCTTTGGTGTGGACAAGCTCGGAAGGCTGTTTCTCCAAGAGATCGTACGTCTGCATGGGGTCCCTCGTTCTATTGTTTCAGATAGGGATGCCCGCTTTACGTCTCGTTTCTGGCAGAGTTTTCAGAGGGCGTTGGGTACACAGGTCCTTCTGAGCACAACATACCACCCTCAGACAGATGGCTAGTCAGAGCGTACGATAAAGGTGCTTGAGTACATGCTGCGTGAATGCGTCCTAGACTTTGGGGGCTCTTGGGAGAAGCATACTCCCTTAGTCGAGTTTTCCTATAACAATAGTTTTAAGGTGACTATTGAGATGGCACCATACGAGGCTTTATATGGAAGGACATGCCGATCACCTTTGTGCTGGTTAGAGGCAGGTGAGGCAGCTTTGCTGGGGCCACAACTCGTGCAGGAGACATCTGAGTAGGTCCAGTTGATTCGGATGCAGATGGCTACCGCGCAGTCTCGTCAGAAGTCTTATGCTGATCGCCGCAGACGACCCTTGGAGTTCGTGGTCGGGGATCAGGTTTTCTTGCTTGTTTCGCCAAGGCTGGGACACAAGCATATCCGGAGATAGGGTAAGCTTTCACCGAGGTATGTGGGACCATTTGAGATTCTGGAGAGAGTCGGGATGGTTGCCTATCGGTTGTAGTTCCGGCAGCGGTACCGAACCATGCACGACATCTTCCAGGTGTCTCAGTTGCGTCACTAACTTTCAGACTCGTCTCACACCTTTCAGCTAGAGGAGGTTGAGCTTCAGCATGATGCATCCTTTGAGGATCATCCGATCTGTATTGTTGATAGGAGCACGAAGTTTCTCTAAGGCCGGTCAGTTCTTCTCGTATGGGTGCTATGGCAGCATGGCCGAGTGCAGGACGAGACCTGGGAGCGGGAGGCTGATGTACGTGCTCAGTGTCCAGTGCTCTTCTGAGTTTTCTCTTTTCCACCCTTGAAAGGGAAATTCGGGGAAGAATTGCTTTAAGGGGGGAAGTTTTTAAGAACCCAGTTCTTATTTTCGAGGTACGACCTTCTTCCTTTTCCTTTTCCTTAAGTGTTTATGAGAAGATATGGAAAATAGGAAAGAATGTTAATTTTTGTAACTACACGCCGTGTACTTTATCCACACGTCGTGTACTTTTGGCCGTGTTGGGATGAGTACATGGGGCGTGTGGCCATGCCAGCGATGAAGGGTGTAGGAACCGACTGCATGCCATGTAGCGGTACCTTACATGCTATGTAGTCAGTCGGCAGGCTTAAACAATAAGACGGTAGAGTCGCCACCAGCTGGGCGGCAGTACACGCCATGTACTTGGGAGTACATGTCGTGTACTCTTGTCGGCAGATGAACAGTGTGGCAGTGCCGCCAATTGAACAGTTAAATGAAAGGAGTACACGCCATGTACTTTGAATTACACGCCGTGTACTTTGTTTTTTCGGCTTAAAACAGGCAGTAGCCTCCTCATTTGGCAGAGGAGGCACATGAGCCATTTTGGAGCCAAAGGAGGAGGCCAGATCGTTGAAGGTCCACCGGGAGTTCGTCTGGAATCCGATTCTTCTTCAGATGATCTCGTTGGAACCGCACGGGTAAGCCCTCTCCTATCCTAGTACCGTTCTTGCCAATTATTCTCCTAACGTATGTTATTTACCTTTAAATGAGTTTTGTTCTTCGTCAGATCTACGCTGTTCTTGGGAGTTTCTGGAGCCGGCGTTCGGGTAAAGCGTTTGTTGGCATATAAGGTAGGTGGCTTTGTGTTTAGTTTTCCAAATTCTATGTGTTTTGTGGGTTTTTGTGCCACGAACCCATGTCAGGGTGTTGTGTGGATGAGGCCGTTGCTATATTTAATACCAAGAATTGATTAGGGATTTAATTGTGATAATAAAATGCCGTTTGGGATCATTGCTTGGATCCCGGACCATCCCAAGGGGTGTGTTCCTCTGTTTAGCCGTTTGGCCAGGATACCCGAGGGTATGCCTTAAATGTAGTAATTGTAGAATTTCCTTGAGAGGAATTGCTTGTTATTGCTTGTTTACCTGTTGGGCATGTCCCGGTTACCTGTTTAGCCTAAGGGCGTTGTTGTATTTGACCTGAGGGCGTTGTTGTGATTAGCCTAAGGGCACTGCACTATTTAGCCCGAGGGCTGTTGTATTTTTCCTGAGGGAAACCTTTCGTGCCTGAGGACTTGACTTCTGTGCCTGAGGGGGACACTTCCTACGCCTGAGGGCAATTTCTGTTACGCCTGAGGGCTATATCTGCGGGTTGGATTCTGCTTACCTGAGGGTAAGGTTTTGTTTGTCTGAGGACGTGGACTGTTTACTTAGAAATGCACTATGGTGGTTTCTAATATTTAAATGGATTAATTGGATAATAAAATGGAAATATAATTGGTAATTAGTTACTTTTGAGTACTGCTTACTTTATTGCATTTTACTACTGCACACTGTTGTTGCATGCTTACACGCAGTTGGGCACGGGCCTTTGGTGGGTGCCTACTGAGATATATTTCTCACACCCTGTTTGGGTCACGCTTTTCGGCCCAAACAGATTACGTTACTGCAGGTTTAGATAGGGGAAAGAGTCCCTATACAGGTACTTGACTGTTGCTGGGGAGTAGGAGGGCATGGGACCGAGCCTAGGCTCGCGATGCCACTGCTAGCTGTTTTGCTTGGTTGTTGTACTCTGTTTTCTGTTGTACTATATTGATGTATAAAATGTTCTGGCTGTTTTCTTATAACTTGAAACATGTAGCATCATCACTTATATACTATTGGTTATATCCACTACTGTAGTTATTTCAGTTGTGTATGTTTACTGCTTCCGCTATTGGTCGTATGTTTATTTTGGTATTCCGCTGCGCTACACTTTGATAAATTAGGGCATAGTTTCCCCACTATCAGACCTGGGCCCTCGCTGCTAGTCGGCAGCCTCTGGCATTTAGGGAAATGCGCTTGAGGTCACGTGGCGAACCGGGATCGGGGCACCCATTGCGTGGCACCCGGGTCCAGGGCGTTACAATGAGTCCCATGAACACTGTTAGGGTGTTCTTCACACCAAATGGAATCAACACGTACTTATAGTGACTATAGATACATCATACTGACATATTCATTATATCCTTAAACCGTACTTGAAACTCGTGACAGTATGATCTGAGGTCGACCTTCGGGAACCATCATGGCCCCCTCAACTGATCAATGAGGTCATCAATCCTCAGTGGTGGATAATTTTTATTCACGATCACTTGGATAAAGCACCTGTAGTCCACACATAACCTCAGGCTCCTGGTTGCCTTCTTGGAAAACAAAACTTGGGCTACCCAAGGTGAAACACTATGTCTCATTAATCCCTTCCTCTATAAGTCCTTAGACTGCGCCCTTCTCATAAAACAGTAAATTTGGGAATGGACTTCATTTAAAAAATCCATAACAAGAGTTAAATATTAAGGCCTCTATAGCATCTCATGTTTTATGAAAGATATATTATATTCAATAGCGTACATTATATGCTACATTAAGCATAAACAAACCAATAAATAGTATTATTTAAATGCTACCATTATAACATATCCGTTGGAATGGAGGGAATGATTATTATTAATTTTATTATGAAAATATGGTTTACACATGTCAATATAATGATTCATTAGTTACATAATTTTTTAGAAATAGAAATAAAAACCAATTGAATATAAAGGATTTGTTTTTAAGAAAACATATGTTAATGAGAATAATTGTGCCTATAAAAAGATATCAAGTTTTCTTTTGGATTATAATAATGAAATATAAACTCAATGTGATTTTTAAAATTCATGAAATGTGTTTTCTAGATGAGATACATGAAAAAAAATCAATTTTAATCATAAACGAAGTTTGTTTCAAAAAAACATTTTTACCACCTTTGGATGGAGAAACCATTATAAATAATGTTTTTGATACTTTTATATGTTATATTTAAAAAATAAACTTATTAATTGGAATAGGTACACCAAAGTTTATTTTGGTTTATTTTTTTTTTCTATTAAAATTCATATTTTAATGAATAGTTAAAAATACAGGTTTTAATTCAAAACTGCATTTTTGTATAATATTTATATATATATATATTCATTTTAATTGCTTTTAAAGTTAAATTGGATTCTTTTTTTATCATTTAAACCATTTTTGGTAATTGGATGTAATTTGACATTAAAATTTGATATAAACACATGTCAATATTTTTGAGCCTTTAAATTTTAAAAGACATGTTTTTTAATTTTGATAGGTGGAATTAATTTTAAATTAATTACTGCAAGTTATGTGTTTTGAATTTAGATAAATGGATTCCATATTTGGTATCATATCTTTCAAATTTTTTAAATATGTCCCTATTATTTTTTGACATTATGAATAGTAACTTTAGTGATTATTTTTATTTACCTTGGTTAAATGGTAAATCAAGAAAATAAGGGTAAAAATAATCTTATTATAATATAAAACTACCCTAACATGTGACATAATCATATTGGATGAACTATAGGCAACCAATAAAACCCTTGGGAAGAAAATGCGGTATTTAGAATCCACTTGGGTGTGATTATGACACTTAGAACGTTTAATTTAATGTAAATGATAATATATTATAAACATGAATCTTCTTATTAAAAAAAATTTAATATGGGTTTATATAAATTATATACATTACTATAAATAGTCATTAGAAATATAATAATTTTTCCTACATCATGGTTTTTTATTTGTAATTTTTATGTTTTAAGTAAATATATTTAATTATGACCCAATGGTGATGCATTGATTACTTTATTAATAAAAGAATAAAATAAATGATATTAAAAATGTTAATATAAATATTATTTGAATTATTTGATTCCATCCATTAATTTTATATATGAATATGAAATTTAATTATTGTGGTAAAGTTTTATTGAAGTAATAATGTTGTTATGAATATTTTATCAGGTCAAGTATGAATAGTATAAAAAATTGACATAATTCATAATTTAAAATATAAAATAGTTTATTAATTGTTATAAAATTCCTAAAAATATAAAATTTGACCCAATTATTATGATAAGTTTTAATGATTCATATATGACACTTTTTTCCTCTTTTCACAAGTTATGGTAATTATAGTAACTCAAAAAATTTATATAACAAGTTATCATGGTAATATAGAAAAATAAAAAATTAGGGTTAACCCAAAAAGATAAGGATTAATAAATATTAAAAAATTCTATAATTTAAATTTTAAAATTTTTATAAGACCAAAACTAATCTTATATTATAAATAAATTAGTTTGGTACCATTATAGACTGAGAATGAATATAAAATAAATCGATATTTGAAGACTTTCCTAAAGTCCCCCTCATGTCTCCTATAAAAGAGAACTTATCATTCTATTTTATTCAAACTTCCTGGTCCTTTTTGATCAGCCGTAAACTATCCAAAACTCTTATTATAATCCCTTCCCACATTCTTAATGCCTTATATTAGGAATGACACCCATCTAAGAGCAGTTAAGGTGTTCTTCAGAGGTGATCAACCGAATAAGAGGAATCATTTTCTTCAAGTGTTTCTATATTATTTCTTATTCCACTTCATTAAAATATCCACCAAACATGATGAGATAATAAATATTGTATAATTAATATAATTAGATTTTCTTATGTTGATATCATCACCTAAAACCTTCTCGACTTCCATTAAATGGGAAAAAAATTAATCATTTGTGTGTATGTGTTTACTATCACCACCATGGACTAATCTAATTCGTCTTCTATAACCATCTCTCATGACTCGTTAAAATAATGGAATTAATGAATATATGTGAGATTAATGACTTATTAATAATTATAATATATAATAAATCAATTAATTTTTTACTTCCCCTTGAGAAAAAATTATTATTTCATTCATGTGTACGTGTGAACTATCACCGTAAAGAAGTGGTGTAACTCATTTTGATTCATTATATAAATTTTATGATATATATATATAACTATATGAAAAATATTATTTTGATTTAAATAATATAATTTACATTCTGGAAAGATAAATTGATAATTACATTATTTCCGTAATTATTAATGAAAAATGGAATCGTTGCTCATTTGTACGTACGACCAACTATCTCCATGATTGTAATGTTGTTCATTTTTCATAACCATAATTAATTTTTTTATTTAAAATGTGTTATTAATGTATAAAATTTATTTATATGCCTTGAATACTATTATAGTGATGATTTAATTATAACCACATGGACAATTTAGATCATAACATGTTCATCTTTGACTCATGTACCAAATATCGACAAAACATCTGACATGAACCCAACAAATTAAAAAATTTATATAACAAGGTTATAAGTGATATAACGGGTATAAAACATAAAAATGGTTCTAAATAATGTTAAAATTAACCTATGTTTACTATTCAATAAGATATGTAATGAACGAGACTACAAGACTCAAGGTAAGGGAAATCTTAACTCATTATTCATTCTTTGAGTTAAATATCTATGTCATTGTTTATATTTTTCTATAAATATGTGTGAATAACCCCAAATTTTTTTATACAGAATATCCTCTTTTATTGGGTGGATTAATATTTTTTTAAATAATTATTTCATTTATTTGTCATTAATTTAATTTCATGATCTTTCTATGGGGTTCCGTCTCCATCTCCTTCCATTAAGGCTTATATTGATGTTATGAACCTTTATTATACTATATGGTGCATATAAAACCCTTTTCAAATGTTATATCATTATTAATTTACTCTCATGATATTTAAATATTTTTATAATGTTATTCCTTAATTATTTTTGTTTATGTGCTTCTCATGTGGTAAGAGACTCTTTATCTAAAATATCATTATAAATGTTTTAAAGATTTATTCGTCATAAACATTCAATTTCATCTCCAAATTTTCAAAATGGTTTTTAGGAATTTATTTATATTTACCTGAATGTTTAAAAATTTCAATTTAATTAAATAGTTTCAAAGTGTTATGGGACATATTGATTAAAAACTCACTTTATTAAATGTGTTAAATGGTTTTGGAAATGGGTAGAATATTTCAAAATCATGAAATGATTTCATGTCATTGCAAATAAAATTTTATGAGTAAAATTCTAAAAATTGAAATCTTTTATGTGTTATGATTTTATAGAGGTACTTGTAAATTTGACGGGTGGATACATGATAAAAAAAAGAGATGTGGTTCTATGATAAACTAAGGATTGGTGGTTATGTTATAACCACCAATGAATTAGTTTTGGAAGTCAACCATATAGATATTCTATTTAGTGATATCAGTGGATGTTAACAATATGATTATTTAATTTAATTATGATTCGTTCCCAAGTTAAATTTATATGTTATATGTTAGATACTATGAGTTTTGTGGTATTATTTTGATTATAAAAAAATATAAGTAATGAACTTATATTTAGTGAAGTGTATTTTACTACTTCGTATAGGTGAAGTGTATTACATTATGATAATGTATTGATGTTTTAAATTTATTCAAAATAATAACATTTTTTCAACTTTATGTATCCATTAACAAGACTTTAATGCTAATCACATGTTTTGAAAAAAAAATTCTTAGGTTTTAAATAGGATTAGAGCCAGGGATGGGATCAATGAAAAGTTATGATTTAAATAGAAAATAAACCATGTTTCATTCTAAATGTTATTTCTTTACATAAGAGATGCATACTATTGGAAGATTAAACTTTGCATTTCTATGGTTTTTTTATGTATGATTTATGACCTAATTATCTAATAATCTAAACCTGAGTTGTTATTTAACTTTAATTTATTATTAAAACCCATGATTATGTAATTTTTAAGGTGGGGGCATTATAATTTGTATCAGAGGATGTATTAAAAAACAATAGAGATTAAGATATATTCTTATGTGGTTGTGATATCATATGTGTTTATAATTTGTAGGTTGATCATAAGATCAATAAATTATAAATCCATTTTTAGGCTTATGTTATGAATTATCAATATAATTTACTGTATTTTTGGAGAAATTTATTATTGAGGTAGTTACGGGTTAGTTCTTTGGTGCTAAAAAATATAATGAATAGAAAAACCTTTGATGTTAAAATATGTTATGGTTATTTTTGAGGATTTGATATAATTTTGATAATTTTATAATAATTATATAGTTTTTCAAAAAGGACAACATGGAAATCATGTGAAAAACCATCACGTCAGACAAGGATACGGGAATCGAGGCCACAACCACAGTATGACAGGCCTTTATTGCCTATCATTGGCCTACAGGATGTCCATGGTTATTATGACTTATTATTTTTAACTAAATTATTTGATGGATTAATAATAAGTTGATTTTGGAGAAATATATTTTACCAAATATATGAACATGGGATTGTAAAATTATTTTGGGAATATGTGATAAATGAAACTTGGGAAGATGCTGACTGTTTTGCAATCTTTATATGATTATGGTAAATGGAATAAAGTGGGATTTTATTTGTGGAAAAAATATTGAATTATTTTTGGAGAAATCCTTGATTTAATTATGTACTTATGGTTATTTGGGTTATTTATGGACATGATTAACCTATATTGGAAAAAATGTGATTTGGATAATTAATTTTTTTATGGGACATTACGAGTGTTTGATGTTATTTGGAGATAAATGTTACAATTTATCTTAGAAGACTATGTTTTCATATCCTTCTAATTTTTGGGTTTGAATCTTTGTTTTTATTATTTTGAGAAATTTTAAAGACAACTATTTATCAAAGGGTATATGTAGTACTTTGGATATTACTTTGGAATTTTGGAGATTTAAAATTTGGTTTTCATCATAAAATATATTCTTTTTTGGTGAATTATCTAATTTTATCCAAAACATTTTTTTAGATAATATTTCAAGATAGGGTGAATATATAGTTAATATTTTTAGGATTATGTGATTCTATAAAAATTGATTCTAGTTCTACAGGTGTGACCAAGTCTTCATGAATACTCATCATTTGGTGAAAAGATGAGTTTGTGGTAGAAATTTTTTATTAAAGGAAGAAACTATAATTGACTAGTAAGTATTTTTCTTTACGTTCTTAGTGAAACATGAAAATAAATTCCTCAACTATATGAAAAGGATATTAAAACAAAAACTGTTTTCAACTTACTAATCCTCCTGTGAAATCAAGGATTTTTTAACCCATCACAAGTTTGTGGTTTTCTAATTGTTAAATTTCTTTGGATAATGATTTATTTCACCCTCCATCAGAACATGATGGTTAGTTTTTCTTCCATATTAAAATTTTTTATATATGGAATCTTAGTATGTGTTATCTCGGGTGGCCTTTTTACTTCTCGTTATTTCTTTTAAAATTGTAGTTTTATTAACATTTTAACTTATGTGCGTTTTAAATAAAGGTAATTTGAAAATTTATACCCTAATTACCAACCCAAAAGTCAAATTTAGGGGATGAAATTTTTTAATGGGGAGGAGTATGTTACATCCCTGTTTTTCAGAAAGAAACTCTATGTTCAATTGCGTACATGATATACTACATCGACCTTAAAACCAACTAAATAGTATTATTTAAATTTTACCATTATAACCTATCTGTCAGAATGGATGTAATTAATATTATTAACTGAATTATGAAAATATGGTTTAAATATGTTTATATAATGATTCATTGGTAACCAAAATTATTAAAAATGGATATAAAAACCAATTCAATATAAAGGATGTGTTTTTTTTTATAAAAACCTATTTAATGAGAATAATATTGTTTATAAAATCTTATCACTATTTTTGGATTATTTTTATAATATATAAAATCATTTTTATGATTAAATTTCATATTATATGTTTTATAGACAAGATATAAGGAAAAAATAAATTTTAAGCATTAAAGAAGTATTTTTTTAAAAAGGCATTTCACCACCTTTTAAAGGAAAATCCATTTTAAATCCGGTTTTTTCCACTCTCGTAAGTTATATTTGAAATAAATAACCTCTTGTTTGGAATAAGTACATCAAAATTATCTTTTTTTTAATTTTGGTATTTTTATGATAAAATTCATATTTTAATGAACTGTGAAAAATACTGCATTTTAACTCAAAACTTCATTTTCATATAATTTTTTTATATATACATATTGTCATTTTAGTTGGTTTTAATTTTAATTTTTTTATGATTTTATAATTTAATCCAATTATTTTCATTATAAGTAAAATCTCATTGAAATTTAATATAAACACTTGTCAATCTTTTGAGGGTTTTTAATTTTAAAACCACCATTTTTTTATTTTGACATGGGGAGTTAATTTTAAAATAATTATTACATGTTATGTGTTTTTAATTTATAAATTTTATTTAACTACTTTTAATCATAAGGTAAATTTTTTTAAATAGTGCCCTTTTGTTTTTGGACATTATGAATATAAACTTTAATAATAATTTTTATTTAACACGGATAAAGGGTATATGAGGTAAATAAGTGTAAAAATAATTTTATAATAATATAAAACTACCCTAACACAAGTCATAATCCTATTTTCTGACATATATCAGACAAATACATACCTTGGAATGAAAATTTGTAATTTGGAATCCACTTGGGCTTCATTATGACACTTGTAAGTTTTAATTTAATGTAAAGGAAAATATGTTTTAAACATGAATCTTCTTACTAAAAAAATTTGCATATGGGTTTTTATAAATGATTGATTTGAATATAAATAGTAATTAAAATGATAAAAATATTTCCTAAGTCATGGTATTTTGTTTATTGATTTTATAAATTAAATATATTTATTTATTTTTGAAATAATGGTGATGCAGTGATTACTTCATCAATAAAATATTCAAATAAATTATATTACAAATGTAAAAAATAAATATTATTTGAAATAGTTTATGCCATAAAATAATTTTATAGATGACTATGACATGTTCGGATTATTTTAATGTATTTTCTATAAGGAATGAAGTTGTTATAAATTTTGAAAAAAGTTTATTATGAATAGTTTCAAAATTGACATAATTCCGAACATAAAATATAAAATAGTTTATTAAATCTAAAAAAATTCGTTAAAATATAAGATTTTGAAAAATTATTATTAAAAGTAGAAATATGGTATAAATGACACTTTTTTTCTATTTGATGTGTTATGTTAATTACATTAACACCCAAATTCTAAATAACAAGTTTTTATTGTAAGATTAAAAAAGGTAAAATAAGGGTCAACCCAAAAAGATAGGTATTAAAAAATATTCAAAACATGTCTAATTTAAATTTAATAAGGGGTATACGACCATAAAGAATATTGATTATAAATAAATGAGTTAGGGACCTTTAGAAGCCAAAAATCTATTTATTATAAATTAGTATTTCAAAATTTTCCTAAAGTGACCCTCATATCTCCTATAAAAGGGAACATATCCTTCTCATTTATTCACATTAAAAAATCCGTCTATTTTGGAAAATTCCTATCCAAACTCTTCCCAGAATCCCTCCCTATATTATTAAATTGTCATTATTTTCAAAAAACCATTCTTTGAGGTGTAAGGTGTTCTTTTAATGCGATCAACCGAACAAGAAGTATAACTTTTTAAGTGTTTCTATAATATTTTTTCTTCCACATCCTTCAAATATAATCCAACCATGTTGAGATAATATCTATAGTATCCTTATTATAATTAGATTTTATTACTTTAATATCATCACCTAAATCCATCTTCACATCTATTATATGGGAAATGAGTTAATCATTATAACTTACGTGTGAAGTATCACCTCCACAAACCGATCTAATTCATTTTCCATAACTGTATATCAATAATTGTTATAATAATATAATTAATGTTAATATTAATGACATATTAATAATTTTAAGATAATTTTATATCAATTACATTCTTTCCTCCATGTGCAGAAAAATGATAACATCATTCATGCATATGTGTGAACTATCACCTCCAAGATGTGGTGTGACTCATTTTGATTCATTATATAACTTTTATGATATATATAATTATATTTAAATGATTATTATGATTTTATAAATATAATTATTATTATGGGAAAATAAAATGATAATTACCATATTTCCATAATTATAAATGATAAATTAAAACGTTACTCAGGTGTACGTATTTCCTATCGTCTCCATGATTATAACATTGTTCAATTTTCATAACCAAAACTAATGGTTTTATTTAAAAATTATGATTTATTTATAAATTTGATTAATATGTGATGAATACTATTCTGGAGATGGTGTAATTATGACCACATGAACAATTTACTTCACACCTTTTTTATTTTTGACCCAGGTATCGAATATTGACAAAACATCCAACATAAACTCAATGAATTAACTATTTTATATAACATTGTAATAAGTGATATAAGGGGAATAAAAACATGAACAATGTTATGATTTAAGTATAAACTAACCTAATTTTATTATTTTGGAAGATAAGTAATGAACCTGAAAATTCAAAGTCACGGAAAGGGAAATCGTAACGTAACCTCCATTCATTGAGTTAAATATCTATCATTGGTTATGTCTTCTACGAATATCTGTGAATGATACCTAATTGTTTTATACGGAATATCCGATTTTTTTTGGTGCATTTATATTTTTCACACATAGTTATTTCATTTATTTATCCTTAATCTAATGATACGATATTTTAAGGGGCTTCTTCTCAATCTCCTTTCCTAGATAAATATCTTGAAGTTATGAACATATATAATCCAATATGCTTTATATAAAACCCTTTTGACACATTATATCTTGAATTATTATATTATAATGATATTAATTTTTTTTAATGTTATTCCTTAATGATTTTTATTCATGTATTTATCAAGTGGTAAGAGACTCTTTAACAAAAACATCATTCTAAATGTTTTATATATTTATTCTTCAAGAACCTTCAATTACATGTCCATTTTTTCAAAATTGTTTTTATGAATTAATTAATATTTACATGAATGTTTTTGAATTTCAATTTCATCCAATGTTTCACATTTTTAAGGGAAACATTGATTTAAAATTCCCTTTATTAAATGTTTTAAATGTTTTTGGAAATTTATTGAATATTTCAATATCTTGAAATAATTTCTTGTGATTGAAAGTCAAATTTTATGATTATATTGTTATAAATATAAATATTTTATTTATTACAAATATATAATGGTTCTTGGACATTTTAAATGTGGTTATTTTATAAATAAAGTTGGGTGGATACATGACAAACCAAGGACGGGTGGTTACGTTATAACCTCCAACGAATTGGGAATGGAATTCGGTCGTACAGATATTCTAGTTAGTGATATGTTTAGAAGTCAACCATATGGTTATTCCATTTATTTACGATTATGTCCCTATATCCATATATATGTAATATGTTACATTCTAAGGGTATTAGTGTAATCATTTGATTACAATAAAAGGTAAGCAATGAACTTATATTCAGTGAAGTGTATTTTACTTCTTTATAAAGGTAAAATGTATTACAATATGATAAAGTATTCATGGTTTAAATTTTTTCACAAGACTAATAGTTTTCCTTCTTTATGTATCCCTTTTAGATATTTTTATGTTAATCTCATGTTTCGAAAAAAAATTCAAAGGTTTTCAAGAAGAATAGAGTCAAGGATGGCATCAGAGAAAAGTTATGATTTGACATGAATATAAAACCCGTTTCATTTTATATGTTTTAGATTTATGGATGAAATATATACTATTGGAAGTGTCCACATTGTAGTTCTATGGTTTTTTATGTATGAGTAATGGACTAATTCTCTAAAACACTAAAACTAAAAAGATCCTCAATGTGAATTCTTGATTAAAGCTCATGATTTGGTAATGTTTATGGTTGGGGCCTTATATCCTCAACTACATTACCAAGAGATTCCAATATAAACAATCACCTCCAAGAGTTATCTAACATTATAGGGACAAGTTCTTTATCATTGTGGCTTGTCCAGTAGGTTTCTTCAAAAGTATGGGGTGATTGGATGGTTCAATCAGAATCTCTATGTCTCAAACCAGATATGTGGAAAAAAGGAATGGCTAGCTGCTTTTTCTACTAGTACAATATATAAAGTAGATAATACATATATTTTACCTCGAATCATTCCTGGAGACCCTAGTTCATATAGCACGACCACCTACAGGTAACTTTACCCCCATCCTTCTTCTCCCTAACCTTGGAGTGGACTACCTTGGGGTGGTGGTGGTAACAAGCCTAAATGTCAACCACCTCCTACTGATCTCCAAGTTACTCTTCTAAATTCTCTACATTATGGATATTCCTACTCCCTTCGATGTTTTTGCATTGATAATCCATCCACAGTCCCCCTATTAGTCCTATGGTGGCTCAGAAAATCTGGACCAAGATGCTCCCTTCCATCACATAAATTGTACCACCTCTCTCTAAGATGACTAGATCAACCATGTGAGTCCTACACTGCAATTCATCAATCCTGGGACCTCCTCTTGAAATGTATCCCATTCATAGGTCCTGGATACTGATTTTATCCCCCTAATGTCAAGGTCATTTCTCTTTCTTTCCCACTTATTGCCATTACCTGTTATATCTACTCAGCACAGAAACATGTATTCCTCAAAGCCTGCTGAGGTAGCCTAACATAAGTAGGAATGCACAGAGGGATAAAAATTGCTCAGATTTACCTATGTAGTCCTTGATCAAAATTAGGATCCCTGAAGTACTGATCTCTAATTATATCAATAGAGTACCTAGAAAGGTTAGTAATACTAAAAGAATAATCATCCCCTGAAATAATGCCATACTGGAGTTGATGGAGCTCTTGTGTATGCACAACCCTCAACGTAGCTGGTGAGAATGCCTCTATGAAGTGGTGATCAACCTCTATCCATGAATGAGTCGGCTCATCATAAGACTGTATAACCAAAGTCCACCATCGTCATGCTATGTCATGGAGAAGGATCGCTTCCAGGACCACAATATGATCTGCTGGTTTCCTGACTAGGTAGAAAACTTTGGTCACAACCTCAATCCAGTCATCGAACACTTGTGGGTAGAGCATGCCTTAGAACCTGAGGGGTCACTACCACTGAAAATCATGAAGCACACTGAGCCTTAAAACCTCTCTTGATGGTACTATGGGTACCACTTGCTGCTCTATAGGTGGTGGTATGGATGATGCACCACCTGTTGGTTACATATTGTGTATGGATCCCTATATTGAATCCATTTCAATGATGGTACCATCCTTATGATCATGCTAAAGAATATAAGATGACAGAAGTCACAGAGGCATCATGTATGTAAACAAGAGACACAACAGTCGATGATTATATCTGGATAAATGAATCAACAATGACATTGAAACCACAGTAGGTTCTTATATGATGAATGTGACATTATTTCCCTCAAACCAATGTTCTCATGTTCTAAGTTGAAAAGAAGAAGATCAGAGTCTTGGTGTATTAATATGCTGACTGCCAAACCAACACTGGAGTCCCTGACATGAAATATGAACTCCATGCATTTAACACTAATACCCCAAACCATCCTCATAGACTCATAGTCTTAATGTTGAACCAACCACTATGACACAACTCTATCACAACCTATCTCAGTGGGCCACATTCTATGATTCACCAAGCCCATCTATAACAGGCTAGGGGCTAGTGACTAGAACCATGTAGGCATATTACTAATGTTAGAGGAATTATTAATGTACCTATAAACACACAATCACACACACACACACACACATATCAAGGATCAAAAAATTATGAAATGTAAAAACAAATAAAAATAAAATTCTTGCATACATATATATCCCAAAACCAAAGTATACCTGCCCTAGTATTTCATTTCAATGATTTGACAAAGCACTCATATGAGAGAACACATTCCGGAGTCTGATAGCACTGGTGATGTCTGTCTGAGTAGTGATTCATTCCGGGTCTCTCCATGAGTAAGATATGTTGATAGTCTGAATAGAATATAAAACAATATATGAGGACCACCATTGGGTCTTCAGAGTGACAATAATAACTCAACCTAGATTAATTCACTATGTAGAGGATCAATGCCTGAGTAGTGTTGGTCAGGTTGATAAAATGAACTCCACCCATGGCATGAAGATGAATAGGGGATCCCAATCAAGGCCTCTCACGGGGATTCCAACAAATATATCCAAGAAGTCTTGCTGAATGAGAACATAGTACTATGAGTAAGAAACAAGTCACACCAACCATCAATGAAATGTTAAAGGGAATGACCACTGACGACACTTGTCCAATATAAAATCGATATGAGATTCAAGATATGTAGAAAGGGGTATACAACATGTATAAATAATACAAGTTGTTCCCATTTACTCTGGGTACCACCCATTTAAGAAGTTTTTTCATCAACTCATGTCTTGTATAAGATTACACAACATGTGAATGAGTTACTCACCATGTCAATGTATAAAGGGCCCACATATGTACTCCAAAAAATTTCTTGTACACAGTGCCCACCCATGTACTCCAGGCCTTGCCATGTGGGGGAGTAGACACCGTGTTGGAAACCTGTGTACTCCTCCCCATGTCTGTTTACTTCCTAAAATACATGTTGATGTCATCCAAGGGTACAACATGCTAGGTAATTGAGGACAACATGCCATGTGTATGAGGTTTTTCTAGAACCCATCTTCTTTCTCATACTATCACTATTTGATCCTCCAGTCTTTGATCCAGCGATCGGTTGACCAAGAAACTCAGGAACCATGATTATTTTCCTATACCATTTCGGAATCAGAGTTATTTAGAACAACGATCCACTTCGAAAACAAGATAATCCACATTCATTGTTTCATAAAGAAGAATTAAAAATTAGTACCAAAAATTGTTTGATTCATTTCCACATCCACCATCGCACCTTTATCAAGTCGTACCAATGATAAATCTAGTAAATGGGATTATTTCATCATGAATAAAATTCACAGAGATTGATTGTTCAATGAAACATGGAATCGCGGGGAAAAACAATGAAAATAATGAAGAATGGTCAATTGGGGGATAAAAGAACAAATATAAACAAGAGGAATGAAACTAGATCGGTGTCCTTGTAGTTCAAGATTCATTTCCCTTAGAAAGAATGATGAATAAATAAAAACCATGAAAAAATACCATGTCAAATCCCACAAAATAACACATCTTGGATAATTATCGATCCATGGGCCAATTTGTACGTCGATTCGTCCATGTTCATCATGGAATTCAAGAACAGGGAAAAAAACAAAATCACCTACACTACCTTGATTCAGTTCAATCGCTAATGATGATAGATCCCTAAATTTTGTACATTGGTGAGATTCATTGAATTAGAGTTTGCGTCAATAGATCAATTCACGATATACAACTGCATCATCATTCGTTCGAAATATTTATCTACGGGTTCCATCCAATGATCCTCCGGAAATTACACGGCTCTTCAGATAACCCCGGAATTGTGAAATAATGATGTATTTAATGAAATATTATGTCATTGTGTCAAAATAACAATGTAAAATAATTTTTAGTAAATTGTTTTATCCATTTTATGCCTGTGACAACATTTACAAAAAATCTCACACCAACCAATGTTAGGTCGTGCCTAGGGTAAAACCAAAATTTAGAACTCAACAGTGCCCTAACATTTCTAATTCGGGAACCCATTTAGAATATTTTATAATTTTTTAGAAAAAATTTTCCATGTGCTAGTAATTAATTTAATATATTTCAAACATTTATTCTGAGCACACCAGACCTCAGAATCAAATGTCATCTTAGTGTCCAGTCTTACAATTAATCCATATAATATTAAAAAATAGTACATAGAAAATACTAGACATTACATAATTATAGTATCATATTAATGTCATATATGTCATATATGTTAATTAAAATCATCACTAATATATTCAATGTAATGTGTGAAAAAATCACAGTGTTGCGCAACGTGGTAGTCCATGGTACACCCGAACGACGTCATGATATTCCCTCAAAATGGAAAGAATGAAGGTGCATGTTATATAATAATTCAAGAATCATAAAAAATTTATAATTATCATATATATCATATATATCATATATAATATAGAAATCCATAAATATTCAAAACCATAATAGGTGGTAATGAAAGAATGAAAAACATCTGTTCTTGAGGCGGTTTTCAACTGTACACACGAACGATGATTGCATATCCCATTTGATGGATGTGTGTGAATTTGTAAGTCTACCCATTAAAAAATAACATATTTGTATATTTTTTATATTTATATTGTTATATATTAATATTATAATAATTAGTGAAGGGGTTGAGAAATAAAGAAAACAAAAGTTCTTATTGTGTAATGTTTCCTCTTATTCAGGAAACTCCTTTTTGTTTATATCAAAATACTTACATTGTAAGATTTATACAAAAAATATCTTCTATGATAATGGTATAGATTAATTTTTTGTGGTTTTGGAGGATCCAAAATGGATTTATAGGTGTGAATAAGTCAAAGGATTGACTTACTTTCTATAGTGGAGGAGGAGTGACATTCCATAAATACCAAAAGGTAAACAGTATTTGGATATCTTATTTATATCATTTTACTCAAATAATGAAAAACTTTTGATGAAAGGAAGTATATGGTCCATATAATTTCATTATTTTATATTTGTTCATATTTCTAGGTCAGTTGGCCCCTTGAGATTAATTTTTAACCCGTAAGTAAACTCGTTTTAACCTTAATTACTAGAATTAATATTAATTCCACTCACTAATATTTTTTTTTCAAAAACAAAACTTACGTTAATATAAATTAGAAATTATTATTGTTAAAAATATTTAATGCATATTTCCAAATATAATTCATGAATGTGGTGGAAATTGATGTAAAATTTATGCCTTAGATTTTCGAGAATATGGGTTTTTTAAGTGAAAATGTTCAAATGTTTGAAATGTTTTTATATCAAAATTAAAAAAAATAGATTCCAAAAAACCTAAATTTAAATAATTGATATATTCTTGATCTATGGTTTCATTAAATGGTATTTAGAATATAATTTAAAATTTAAAATTCTTTACATGAAATGTCAGAATTCAATTATATTCATTATTTTTTACAAATCAAAAAAATTGAAACTTCACAAGAAAAATAAGAAAAATTAACACTTTGAAAATTTTGACAATATACTTTAAAAATTGATTTTTATTTTTTCAAATAATATTTATAAATTTAAAAAAAATTATTTTTAATATTGGAATGAAATTAAAAGGTGTAAAAACTACCTATAAATAAATATAGATTTTTATGAATAAAAATGGTATTTTTCCTATGTTATGCTTATCAAATATATTGGATGAATGTTAGAAATATTCAATTGAATATATATTATATAAATTTAATTATTATTATACATTTATAGTAATTAATTTAATTAATTAACTTAAAAAACATTTGGTTCATAAAAATCATTTTATATTGAAACATTCCATTTATATTAAATTGGTTTTTATATTCATTTCTAATTAATTGGAAACCAAATAATTAATACATATATTTACTTAAGTTATTTTATACTATTTATAACTACTAATTTAATGATAAAGATAAACATTTTATTTTAATTAAAAGTATTAATAGTATTCTATAAAACTCAGTCTTGTGTGGAATGCAAGCCATTAAAGAATGTATATGTCACATGTAACACAAGTTAAACTCAATGTTACATGAATTTAAATCAATATATAATATATTAATTTTATTTAAAATAGTAAATATATTGTAAATACTAAGGATTTTATATTCCCTTCTACACATGGTGTTGTGTGTGATACACCCAATTTAACAAAATTTTATATTTTTAGAATTTTTCGGTACTACGTCCAATTCTCAATCCTCTCCCCTTCCTCGAAGAATAGGATCCAATTTTCAGAATATCAACAATTTAGGTCTTTGATAAAAAATCATATTCTATAGGAATGAAACAAAAATTTATCCACACATACCATATCGATAACCCTTTTTGTTATTTATATACTTAGTATCCCACTATGAATCATCATTAACAAAATGAATTTGAAACCCCTTTAATCTTGACACTTAAATTCTCTAGATATCTTTTTCATTGTAATTGGTTTAGACTGATCATATAAAATCTCTGTAAATATCATGTTTGTAAACTCTAGGTTATATCATGAATTATCACTACATCCTTTTCCAAAAAACAGATAAGCACTTAATTTCATCAATTTTATGATAGCATCCAATAAAGTGTTCAAAGAGTGACCACATATCAATTAATAGAACCATATTTGACTCATATTTATTCCTCACACTACTTCATGATTAGATATTCTCCATCATGATTCATAACCAACTCATCATATCACATCCTTTCACTTTATTGAATCATCTTCTAAGCCATGTTGAAGAGATCATCTTAAAAACACTAAACTATAATGAAAATACACTTTTTAATCATTGGGATGGTTAATTAATTAAATAAAATCATTATCATTGAATGACATAACTCAAAATTTTAAATTTGAAAATATATTCTTATCATTAATCTATTAACCTTTACATAAATTTTTTTATCTCATATGTTTTATAGTGATGACCAGACACATTAAAAAAAATTTAGGGAGAAACTATTATGTTGGAAATTGTTACACTTATGTATCATAGTGATTTTCTCTACTCTATTTATTTCTTAGTTGATTAAACACTTTCACCTCAACTCGATGATACTCTTATATATCATTAATTTTCTATATACCTTTCATTAATTTTATTATACATGGTTTCCTCAGTATTAGATAGAGGAACCCTTATATAATGTTTTTGAATTCCACATTTCAACATGGGATTAGAAGAAATATTAACAGTGATTTGAAATGTATTATGTATCACCATGAGAAACAACACATTCTTAATTTATTACTTCTGAGAAATATCATACATATTCATGTAGGGTTTTCCTTTTAATCAATTTTCTGTTCAACAAAAAAAAATTATATATTATTCTTAAATGTATTACCTATTTCATATGGTTTTAACTCCATAAATTTTTTACAACATATATCTACTTTAAAAAAAACATTACATATCCCATAACATCTCTAACTTTGTTATCATTTAGTATAATATTCATGACATTTTCAATATGAAATTTCATATTTTATATGTCATTATGAAATCTTATGTATCATATAAAACATATTATTTATTCAATGTAAAATTATAATAACATTTATAACTCTTTATTTATTCTACTTTTTATATAATTCATCATCTTCAAACCTTCTAACCTCCAGACTCAGCATGAATCAAGAAATATTATCAAATAGTTGTGATGTTTTTTACATTGAATAATCCACACAAAATCATAAGATTTTATCTTTTTTTAAATGATATGAGACATTTTCATAATAATTAAGCCACATTTATTAATAAAAAGTGAGAAGCATACACAATTCTAAAAATGGGATATTTGTCACAATCCCTCTTATCAAGAGATAAAAACTCATCAGAAAGATGATCTTTCTAGATGAAATCAACTCAATTGACCCCTTTTATTGCAAGGCCATCCACCACCAAATTATCTTCTCTATAGGTATGAGTGATGATTTGATTCATAGAAACATGAGAGTCTAGGAAATTAACTCAGCGATTAGTGAACTTCCAAGATAAATGAGGAGATCCCAACCTAATAGGAGAAACAATAATAGTAGAATCACATTCAAGACAAATATTATTCTACCCATGTCTCTTCTCCTACTCCAATGCAACAATAATTCCAAGCTTATCTGCATCAAGAGAGGAGGAATGAACATTCAGTGGGTTTTTTTATCCCAGTACCAGCAGTTTATTATATAAGATTTTATCTTATTAACCTTTAAATTAGGTTGAAATGACCTTCCAGATACTAAACATTTTTAACATCTAGATACTTCATAACATAACATCTAGATAAATAATTTTAATACATTTATATAGCTTAACCAATTTTTCACATCAACTAAAAGGACATTTGGAATCATCAGAATGTTCCCAAATATCGTTGACATAGCTTATAAAAATCTTAAACATATGAGTACTTAACTTTGATTATTTCAATGGATATTAGATGCTGGAAAACATACTATTTAAACTTATCCTTATTTAATCCATCAACCAAGTGACGTAATTTATTTAATATAATGACTTTTATACCAGATAATCCATGTATGAATGCTCAATCTTCAAGATAGCATTTTCACTTCCTTAATTATGAAACATTAATAATTTAAATACCAAACTTTTCAAATTCATAAGAAATATTTTACAAATAGTTCTTCCCCCTTTCAAAAACCCATACATTTTATTCATCACTTGATCAATCATAAAATAATTAAATATTTAGGTTTCTTTAACAAAACCTTGAAACATATAAAGGGGACACCTATAATAATATAGAAATAGATCTCCATAAATATATATAATTTCAGTCAACTTTAATGTATATAATCCATATGAACTCCATGATATATCTTATAATAAAAATTCCTCATTAATTGGAATTTTACTCTTTCCAATACATATTTAAAGGTATATTAATCATTGATAATATATATAATCATCATAATCATTAAGGATGTTCAAAATGATTACCTCGTGTACATTGTCTATTTGAGGTGAAACACTACCCTACATACCAAGGGTATTTTTATTGATATTCCAATGGAAATAGATATTATTAATACCATTGAGGGATACAATCTACTAATTTATTTCATGTCCTTCGTGTTTTTCAAATTAGATACAAAAATATAAAATAGAAAGATATTCAATGTTTTGATTTAGATGGTTCAGGTAATTCACTCCATGTACATGGAGAGGAACAATTCACTATTTTATAGAGTCAATTACATGGAAAATAGTTTTAGATACAAAAAATTACAGTACCCCAAGTATAAATTTAAAGTATTAAAAAATCTGGTGAGTATTTAATTTCTAGGTGAAATAAATATCCAAGATATACATGTTTAAACTGCTTTTATAATTGAAATGGTCATTTTCATGTACAACTAAAATAAAAAATAATTCTTCCACTTCATATGAATCCCATGGGAAATTGACATTTCTAACTCCATGTTCAATAGAAACCTTATGTGCAGTATCCATTAAAAAATTTATAATATCCATTAACCATATATATAAGGCCCCAATGATAATCATCACATAATATTGAGTTACATCAATAATTTTACTTTCATTCTCAATGATGATATTTTAAGGTTTATATTTCTATAGAATTAGGCCATAACTATCACATAACAAAAATTATATGAAATCAAAGTGGGCACTTCCAAATAGTATCCATTTTTTTACTACAGAAAATCCCTTAAAAATGATTTATTTTCAAGACACATCCTCAATTATTTCAACATGAAATCTTATTTTTCCTTAACAATATTATGACCTGTGAGAAAAACTCAATACATGGAATGAGATGAGAAATCTCAGTAAGGGATACCGAAATAAAGAAAATCTATTATCCTTCAAAAAACATGTAAACCATGAATACATATAATAAAGTAATACTTTTCACCATTAAGAAGTAGTAAATACTATTCACTAAAAATAATATTAATGATTACCATTTTTATCTTCAAAATATTACTATAAAAACCATAGAAATCACATATAACATTTTGAGTTAATGTCGTACATAATCACACATAAATGGAAAAACCATACAGCCGACTTCCACACATATCACTCTTACAAATGGAATAAGCATACTACTAACTTCCATACCCAATGAATTGGAGATCTATAATTGGGATCACCATTCATATAAGCTATATCAGGCACACCCGTGAGCTATAATGGGGCTTAACCCTTTGCATATGCTATATTGGGCCCACCTATGAGCTATAATGGTGCTCAACCCTTCATATAAATTTTATCGGGCTCACCCGTGAAGTTTCCAAGTACCATTATACAATAAAAATACCTAAAATATATTAGTTTTAAACATTACAGTCATAAATTTTCATTTTCAATCACAAGAAAATAATTAATTTAAATGAAATTACCAATCCATTTTTTAAATAAACTTAAAACATTTAAAAAAAGATATTTGAATTAAATTATCCCACACAACTTTGAATTTTTGAAAGGAATTAAAATTTTAAAACATTTATGTCCATATGAATAAATCCATTAAATAAGTTTTAAATTATGGACATGAATGAAAATGATTTAGAAGAATAAATCATTAAAACACTTAAAATAATGTTTTAGTTAAAGATTCATATACCACTTTTAACATTTAAATTATAATCCATGTGATAGTAGAAAATTTTAAAAAACATTAAATTACATTATTATAGATAATATATAGATATATAAAGTCAAATACGCAATATATTCACTTTATAAATGAATAAAGGTGCATATCATCAAGAAATGTCTAAACGAAAGGAGATTGAAATGAAATCCCTTACTTTGAGTCCAACTTGTCATGTACAATATTTATCATCCATAATAATATTATTTGGTTAATTATTTACTTAATTAAGAAAATTTATAATGTTTATTATTTTTTTATATTACTATTATCATTTCATAACAATTACATAATTATTTATGTTCACATCGGGTATTTTATCGATATTCAGTACTTGAGTCGAAAATGAACTTTGAATGATGTCAATAGACTATAGGTCATAAGCCCATCCTATCCTAAATAATATTCATGAAATTATTTTCATTTTTATATATAAATAATTTTTTCATATAAAATCATTATTAATGGTTATGAAAAATTAACAACATTATAATCATTGAGATGGTAAGCTGTATGTACACATGAGCGACGTTTTAGATTTTTCATTGATCTTTATGAAAAGATGGTAAGTATTGTTTTATCATTACATAATTATCATAAAATCATTAATATAATATCTATAATTTAAATATACTTATATTTATATCATATAAGTTATTTAATAAATAGAAATGAGTCATATCGCTTCCTAGAGGTGATAGTTCACACGTACACGCGAATGAAGTTATCATATTTTTGCGCATTGAAAGTGAACATTTTATTGATAAATTATTATATTATAATGACTAATATGACATGAATATAAAATATGAACATTAATTACAACATTACAATAAGTTATGAGAGATGGTTATGGAAAATCTATTAGATTGGTTCATAGAGGTGATAGTTCACATATATGCACGAACGATTAATTGTATTCCCAATTAATGGAAGTGGAGATTGATTTATGTGATAATACTAATAGAAAAAATTAATTATATTGAGTATATTGGAGTTATTATTTCTCAATGGATGAGGAATATTTGAATGAAATTGAAAAAGAAATAATACAGAAATACTTAAACAAAAGCATTCCCTTTCCTTCAGATTATCACCTTTATTAACACCTTAATATCTATAAGAAGAGTGTTGTGCCTAAAATAAGGGCTCAAAAATTTTGGGATGGATTATATTAATGTTTTTTCATAGATATTGTTTTAAACAAAAGGTTTTGTAAGTATGAGTAATTGAAAATAAAGGATTCAATTTTATATAAAGTGGAGGGTCACCCTTGGAATTATTTAATGTATTAAATTAATATAAATTCAATTTTGATTACAAATGGGTACAAACTCATGTATTTAAAATATATGATGATTTTGGGTTTAATACATATCATATAATTAAAATTAATGAAGTTTTTAATATTTTTTTAATCATTATCATATTTTTAACCCTTTTTAACTTTTACCATTTTATCATCTAAATTATAATTCGAGAGTTTTAATGATTATAAAATCAAGAAAAACGACCAATGTACTATTATTAAATTAAATATTTAGAAATATCTCCATTATTTGGATCCATCGTATATTTTTATAAATTTATGTCATTTAATTAAATATTTCATATTTTAAAATATGAATTATGTCAATTTTTCACTATTCCTTACATGGCTTTTTTAAAATATCATAACAACTTGATTACTTATAGAACACTACATTAAATCAATTCTAAAACATCATATTCATCAAAAAAAATTCATGTATAACATCGAATATTTCAAATTAAATTTATTTTAATATTATTAACATCATTATTTGATTCTTTCTTTAATAAATCTTGTATTTCATCATCAATGTGTCTAATTAAATTTAAATTTTTAATTCCTAAAATTTATAAATAAATTAAAATTATGTATGTAATACTATTATATTTATGGTGAGTATTCATATTCAGAAACATTAATTATATAACAACATATTAAAATTGTCTATGTAAGAAGATACATATTGATGACATATTTACATTTACATTAAATTAAAAGATATAAATGTCTTAATCACACCCAAGTGGCATCAAAATGTCACAATTTAGGACAAGGGGTTTTTATTATAAATAATAAATAATCTAATATAATTATTATATGTTTTATGGTAGTTTTAATAATATTATATTATTAAATTTACATTTAATTACCATATTTATCATTTTACTGTGGTAAATAAAATACTACTATTACTTTTCCCCTAAAATTACTTTGATCATATTTGACAAAAAATTTCATATTGGTTATAACAATTTATTTCCTTTTTTTTAATATTAAACTCATATAAAAGGTAAAATTACATTTCATGCTAATCCTGCAGATGTGGCTAGAAGGAGGGTACATGAGAAGTTCAAAAAGGTCAATAAGTTTTAATATCAAATTTTAATATGAAAATTTTTACAATAACCTAAATTAGATTAATATATCTACTATTTAACTATTATGACATGAAAATAAGTTTAATTTGTAATATTTATTTAAATGAAAAATCATTTTTTAACTATATTGTAGTATTTTTCAGTATTTATTATAAAAAGAAACCTTTTATAAAAGTACCAAAAAATCATCCAAAGTATATTTTTATATCTTGATTCCAAAAAGTAGTATATTTTTTCAAATAGAACATCTAAATGTGTCCAAACTAGATTTAAAAATGTTTCTTTATTAGAAGGCGGTAAAACTTTGATTTAAAAATATTAGACTATTTTATGCCTAAAAATGGATTTATTCTCCTTTATGCCTCTAAAATTTATTAGATGAATGTAAAAATATTTAACAAAATTTTTTAAACATAATATAATCTGTTCTGTTCATTCTCAGCAATATAGCTACATAGTGATAACTACCATTTATAACAATAATATTACAATCAATTATTTTTTTGGTATAACTCAGTCTTTTGTGCATCGTAACATTTTGGAGAAACCAATTGTTTCATATTGGGCATGCAGTCAAATATAGAATCCTCACTAAAGTAAAATTAATATAAAATTAATAAATTCTAATAGATATGAGAAATTATTATTCTATAATTACATGGGAGGTTACATCCTTTCCCCTTTTGGGAAATTACATCATCACAATTTTAAATTTCATCTTGGTAACTTCATTGAAATCCCATATCGAAAAAATAGTCAATAAAACCCCCACCATAAAAGAACGAATGTGAATTGAAAAGGTCACATGAGATAAAATAATATTATGGTTCTTTGTAGGAAAATATTTATATGGAAGAGAAAATTATCCTTCATGTTCTGATGGAGAGTGATATAAAACAATTTTAGGTTAAAGTTAACATCCTAGTGCTGTAAATATATAATGGGTAAAACTGAATTTGATTTCTTAGTAAAAATAGTAAACACGTAACATTTATTTTGTAAGATAATTTTCATTTAAGGGTGGAACTCAATTAAATCGTTGAATATGAATATAAAGAAAAAAATCCAAATGTAGAGTATCATACATTTTCCAATTTCTACCATAAACTCATATTTTTCTCCAAATTATGAGTATTCTGAGAAGTATTTTTCACTTCTGAAGAACTAAATTCAACATCTAGAGAATCAGATAATCTATAAAATATAAACTATATATTACTCTTGTAATAAAAACTTGAAAAAAACCAATATGGTTGGGATAAGATAATACAATTACTCCAAAGGAACAAATCATTGGATGATGAAAAATTACTTTTAATATCCAAAATTCAACTGTAGTAATAGAAGATCAACATAGACCCTTCAAAAAATAACAACATTTAAAATTTTACAAATAATTGAAACTAATATTTAAACCCAAAATTCAAAATGATTTTATGACCTAGTTATATTGGATAAGTTTTTATGTTTATCTCTAATGAAAATAAATCACTCCTAATGTCTCATACTAAGATGTAATTTCCAAATCAAATATTCTCCCTGACAGTTTAATAATTTCCATAACTAACCTAATTCCACATAGTCTAATATTAAAAAACATATATTCTTAAAAACTAAAATTCAAACATTACTCTTCAAATAAATTCCCAAAGTGTTCTATTTCCTTTGATCATATAATGTTCTGAAAATAGTGAATGTCTTCCAAAATCACATTTTTAACATAATCCCCAAATTGTTTTCCAATACCGAGGATATTAATTTTATAAAATATTGCTTCCAAAAATAAACTTATTATAATTCATTACACTCATTTAACTGAAAATAAAAATTCATACTAACTAGGGACTTCACATAGGATAGTGGTAGGTGATGCGCCCATGTCACCCTTTGGTTGTGAGTTCAATTCTTGCAGCCTTGCCAGATGCAACAGATTGTCACACATCTTGTGGGTTTCCTTTTTTATAAAAATATATAATTATAATAAAATTCAAAAAATGAGATAAAATCCTCAAAAATTAACTATAACATGTTGTAATCTCAACACTTATGTCATGCCTTTCATTTTCCATCCAAAAATCCATTATCCCATAATTACCTCAAAAATAAATTTCCCTAAAAATATTTTTAATCACCATAAAAATTCATAACATAAAACCTAAAAAGGTATCTGTAATACATGATCTTATTATATACATGAAAATTATAAACCTTTGATTATATCACTAAATCTAATGAAAACAACATAATCTCCAATGATGTCTAAAACATCATCTAATATCCACTATATTGCCCTGACCTAAATCATTATATAATATTGAGTTATGTCAACAAATATAAACTCTTTCACATTAAAGAAATTCTAATTTTTATAGTTTTATATAATTAGGCCATAACTATTTGATAACAAAAACCATAAGAAATCAAAGTGAACATTTCGAAATAGTATAAATTTTTTTCACCCTGGGAAACCCTTTTAAAAAATAAAACATGATTTCTTATTAAGACACATACTCAATTCATTCATCATTAATTTTTTTTTGTCCTTAACAAAAATAAAACCTATAAATTTTTTAAAAAAAATTGGTTGAGAATGAAAGTATCAGTAAGGGATAAACAAAGAAGGAAAAACGAATTAGCCTTGAAAAAATATGTAAACCACGAATACTAATCATATGGTAATATTTTTTACATTTTATAAGTAGTAAATACCCTTCACAGAATATTACCTTATTACATACCCATTTTATAAAAAAATATTACCATAAAACCCATAAAAATCACAAATAACATATAATGGTGACTTCAGACAAAATCATACTTTAATAAAATTACCATACTGTATAATTCCACACATATCACTCATAAAAATGGAATATCCATATAGCCGAAATCTATACCCAAGGAATTGGAGATCTATAATGGGGATAATCTATTTTATAATATATATCGGTCTCACTCATGTGATATAATGGGTCTCAACCCTTCATATAAGTTATATGAGACTCACCCATGAACTATAACGGGGCTCAAACAATTGTATAAGCTATATCGGGCTCACTAAATTTTTTTCCAAGTTCCATTATAAAATAATAACACAAAAAATTTTAATATTTTCAACATTTCACCGAAAAATTTAATTTTCCATTATAAAAAAACATTTCAATTAATTTAAATAACCAATCAATTTATAATAGACACTTAAAAATTTATAAAAATATTTTTCAATCAAAGTGTCCCATAGAACATTGAATATTTTGAAGGGAATTAATATTTTCAAAAATTATGTTCACATAAATAAATCAATAAAATCATTTTGAAATCATTGGCATGAATGATAATGATTTAGAATAATAAATCCTTAAAACACTTAAATCAATGCTCTATTTATTGATTCCCATTCCATTTTGAATATTATAATAATAAGCCACATGCATGTTGAACATTTTAAAAAACATTAAATTAAATGACAATATATAAAATATTGATAGAGAACATAATAGGGATATATATTAACTTTATAAAATAATAAAGGTGCATATCATCAAGAAATGTCACAATGAAAGGAGATTGAAAGGAAATCCCTAATGTTGAGTATGACTCGTCATGTAAAATATTTATATTCCAAAATAAAATACATAGGTTAATTATTTAGTTTTTTAATAACATATATAATGTATATATTCCTTTTATATGAATATTATCATGTCAGAAAAATAATATAATTATTTATGTTCACATCGTGTGTTTTTACGATATTCGGTACTCGAGTCGAAAATGAATTTGGTATGATGTGAATAGTCCATGTGGTCATAATTCCAATATATCTAGAATAATATTCATGACATTATTATTGTTTTTATATAGAAATTATGCTTTTAAATCAATCCATTAAGTATGGTTATGAAAAATTTACAATGTTATATTCATGGAGACGGTAAGTTGTTTGAACGCAAGAGTAAATTTTTCCATTTCTCAGTAATCATTATAGAAAGAAAGTAAATGTTATTTTATATTAATATAATGATAAAAACATAATTAATATCATTTTAATGATTTTAATATACTTATATAGATCATAAATTTGAATTAATGAATAAAATCAAGTCAAATCATTTCTTGGAGATGATAGTTCACACATACGGACGAACGAAACAATAATTCTTATGCACATGGAAAGTTAGAAAGTAATTGATATATTATTTTCTGATAATGATTAATATTTAATTAAGATAAAATATTAAAACTTATTTTGTTATCATTACTAGTCATTATAACTGGATATGGAAAATGAATTAGATCGGTTAGTGGAAGAGATATTTCCCACATACACACGAATGATTAATTCATTTACCATTTAATGAAAGTGGAGACGGATTTAGGTGTTGAAACTAACATAATAATATCTAAGTATATTTATGAAACTTCAGTTATTATTTCATCATGTTTGAATAATAATTGAATGAAATATAAGAATAAATAAAATAGAAACACATCAACAAAAACATTAATGTTGTGGGATGATCACCATTCTCAACACCTTAAAACCTCAAATAAGGGTTTTCTACCTAGATAAGGCCTCAAGAATTTGGGGATGGATTTTAGGAATGGTTTGGGGTATATATTGTCTGAACCAAAATGTTAAGTAATTTTTAGTAATATATGGTAATGTGTCCCTTTTATATGATAGGGGTGGGGAACCCTTTGAATTATAAGAAGTATTAAATTATTATAAATTTAATTTAAATTCCAAATGGGTCCAAACACATACATATAAAACATATGATGAATTGGGGTCAAATACCAACAATAAAATTAAAATTAAACAAGTTTTAAATATTTTTTAATCCTTATATTTTTGTTTTAACCCATTTTAAATCTTACCATTTTATCAAATAATTTACACTTTGAGGTTTAAATTAATTTCCAAATCATGCCAAACGACCAATTAATGAGTCATTAATGACAGTTTTAGACATATCTATATTTTTTTTCTTAATCTTACATTTTTATAATAAATTATATCATTTAATTAAATATTTTATATTTTAAAATATGAATTATGTCAATTTTTACACTATTCAATACATGAATTTTTGAAAATAACAAAAAAACATGATTCCTTCAAAAAAACAACATTACCAATATCCTAACATGTTATTTTCATCCATAAAATTTCCATATGGCATAAAATGTTTTAGAATATATTTATTTTAATATTTTTCATATAATTTATTATATCCTTTCTTTAATAAATCTATTACTACATTAGCATTGTTCCATAACAAAATTTAATTATTTAATTAATAAAAAAATTTATTAATTCCCATGATGTAGGTAATTTTTTTATTCTTCTATGTACTATTCGTAGTCAGAGATATTACTTATATAACCCCATATTAAAATTGTTTTAGTAAGAAGAGACAAATTTTAGACATATTTTCCATTACATTAAATTAATTGTTATAAATGTCATAATCACACCAAAGTGGCCTCAAAAGCTCCTAATTTTGGAACAAGTTCGGCCATGGTTGATAATAACTCATCAAATGTTATCAGGTCAAGTGTTACTGTAATTTTTATAATATTATAATGTTATTTTTACCATTAATTACTCTATTTACTTTTTTACCGTGATAAATAAAATATTAAAGTTATTATCCATAAAAACTATTTTGATCATATTGGACAACATTTTTCATATTGATTAAACCCTTGTATATCTGTTTTTTAAAATTCAATTCATAGATGCAGTAAAATTACATTTTAATACTAATCCTGAAGATGTGGCTAGAATGCTGGTAAAATAGACGTACGAAAATGCCAAAAAAATCATATCCAATTTCTATATAAAAATTATTCCAATAAACTAAATTTTATTAATACATGTACTATTTATCTACTATGACATTAAAAATATGTTTAAATTATAATTATTTTTTAAATGAAATTTTTTTTTACTATAATGCAATATTTTTTATTGTTCATTAAAAAATGAATCTTTTCAGAAAAATACAAAAAACTATTAAACCAAAGGAAATTTTGATGTCCTTCTTCCAAAGAAGATATTTATTTTATCAAATAAAACATATAATAGAGTTATAAAATATATTTAAAAATAGTTCTCTATTAAAATGTGGTAAAAATATCATCTAAAAATATTAATGTATATTTTGATTAAAATTAGATTTATTCTAATTTTAAGCCACTAAAATTTAATGAATAAATGTAAAAAATTGATTAATGTGTATAAACATAATATAGTTTGTTATATTCTTTCCCTCTAGTATAATGGCTAGGTGATAACTACATTTTAAAATAATAATATTACAATGTATTATTTTTTCAGTATAACGAATTATTTTGTGCAATTTATGATTTTTTAAAAACCATTTGTTGCATGTCAGTTATGCAGTCAAAGATAGAATACCCTCTAAAGTAAAATTAATATCTAGTTATTAAATATTAACATATATACAAAGGTCTTGTTCTATAATTAACTGGGATGTTACACTGTGTTATTTATCTAATAAAATTTTGTGGACTCCAACACATTAACCACCATCCTTCTAAGAAAGAGTTTTTTCCACTTTAACATTTGTGAATGTTTTGAATTTTAAAATTTGGTGTATGATTTAAAATCTAGACTATATCAAATAATCCTCCAAAAATTTAAAAATAATTTTTTTTCGTATATTTACATTTTTATCTACTATCAATGGTATGTACCTTAGCATTTAATAATCAGAATTCATTAATTTTATGTATCCTTGTGTTTTACGAAATTTCAATTTTTATGAGATTCCAAAACATTGTCCATGAAAAAATATAAAATATTGTTTTTATATAATAATTCACTATGTCATACAAAACTATGCTTGAAAATTTATTGGGATTAACATCTAAGTAATATTTGGATTGAAATGTTGAAAGAGTTATATAGGTTTATGTAGGGTGGTTACAAATAAATTGTGTAAGTAATATAATTATTTGAGACTTTATCATTAGATATTATATAAAATATTATTTTATTTCATTTAATATTGATTCTAAAAGTTAACTACGTTCAATGATGAGGGTTATCCCATTTTTTTATTATAAACATCATGATAATAACTTATTTACAAAAAATACTACCTAATTTAGTAATACATAAAAAAATCCCAAAATGATAAAGGTTACAAAATTTATAATATTAATATCCTATTGATGGTATATTTTCACACCATAAAACATAATTTTTTATATTTTAATGATATAGAAACCATGAAATCATCATCTAAGTCATATATTTAATGGGGTCCTAAAGGTAAGTACACAACACCAATAAAGGTGTAAAATAATATTATATCAATTTTATATTATTCCTATCAAAATTCAAATATTTTTCAAATCATTACAAATTATATTTTGTGTGAGTTATGGTAAATCAAGTATAGCCTATCACATTCTTCATTTGTGGGGGAATTATTTTAATTTTGATGATAAATATTAAAATATTTAAAATTATGCATTCATTCAAAAGAACTTCAATGAATTATATATATATAATGTCACATATATGATACATATAATTGCAAAACCACACAAGTATTGACTAAAATAATCCTTGCATAATATAGAAATAATCTCATTCCACCAATATAAATTTTAAAATAACCAATTTATTTCATGTTTTTTTAAATAAAACATTAATTCTAATCAACACTTATTGAATAATAATATTTTAAATATGAATAAAACATCAAACATGAAAAAATACATCCATAAAACGAAAAAATTATCTAAATTAAATATAATCATTAGCCTTTGTTGAAAACAATTATTACATTAAATATTATCTACGGTATTTAAAAATATTTTATCTGTCTCCCCAATTAAAGTAAAGCACCTTTTATGTTTTTTTATAAGATTACATTTAATTATGAAGAAAGCATGTTAACAAAAACAAGAATTTTAATTTTCAAGTTTCAATCCAAATATAAATAATTTTCAATAAATGAAATTTATTCATTACTAGTAAAAAAATCAAAAAAAATTAATAAATATTCTACCACTAATTTAAGATAAAATTCATTTTTTTCATTTTCTCGCTATTAAATTGCATTATATTATAACTCATAGTAATTATTGGGAAAAAATTTACACCTAAACTGTAGAATTGGAAAACATACATAACCCATTCATATTTAAAAAAATAGTTAATATATTATAATCATCGTATAAATATTTTTATTTAACACCTTGGATTTATTCATACAAATTCATAATTTCACTAAATAGTTGTACATCATAGAAGTAACTCTTTGACCTCCTAACACTTTATTCCATTTCCTTTTCCATGTGATGAGATAAGGTTGGAGTTTTATACTTTTTCCATCTCTAACTAATAATAGTACACACGTATTGAGTTTTTTATCATTAATCCATACCTTGGATAGACTATTGGGTGTTATTTACTAATTAAATTATAGATTATGTATCATTAACCACACAACTCTTTTATGAAATTGATAGTTTTTTAGTTTGAAATCTTTTTAATATTAATTAAAATCATTAAATTTTCATTCAAATTATACCCCCTAATTTCTATAAACAATTTCAATTTAAATATTTAGTAAATATTCATCTAAAACAAAAAAATTAAAAACAATGACTTATTTTTTACATAACAAAACATGGGACTGTTTATTTTAGTATAGAAAAGAATTTACTCAAATTATTTTCCATGACTCATTATATATAAAAAAATTATTTATATTCCCCAATACACAAAAAATAATAAAATTTTCAATTTAATATGATCTAATTATAATGATATAGTTATTTAGTTACATTATAACCCACACACATAAACACATTAAAATAGGTTTCAAACTTGAGATGTTCACCCAAAACCCATCACACCCAAACCATTGATTCCAATTCAAGTGGCATGATACATTAATAATAGTATGAAAATTAAAATATTATGTATTATAGTAATTAATATATTATAAAAATTACATATACTCTATGAATGATGGTTGGTTGTAGGCTTTGGATAGGGGTTCGAAATATATTTCAATGTTTTCTGGATCAATTATATTGATTCGAGAGACATTAGAAGAAGAGGATAAAATTTGGGTTTTTAGTTGGGAGTGATGTCATAGGTAATAAATCTGAGAGGATTAAATATGTGAGTGAGGAATCACGTTAATATTATGATTGAGGGGAGAGTTATTTGTCTTCAATCAAAGTAATGGGAGTAAGGTATGTAAATTAATGTTAAACAGATTGATATATAATATATAAAATGAAAATGATAAAATTTTAGAGGTGAAAGGTGGTTTAGATAAAAAATTAAGATTTAAATAATATTAAAATACATACTGTAATAGAATGATTTTCTTCCTAGAATGAGATAATACACATGATTTGGTGAAGTTACCAATGGATTATAATGAATAATGATGTACTTGTTGGTAATAGCCAGTGATGTCTATAAAAGATCTATGGAAGAAAATTTATGAATACAATATGTTTCCAATGATCATGATTTTTAGGGTTCCATCATATATGGTGGGATAGTAAAGGAGGTTTAGTTGCTGATGCTGATTGGATCTCACAGTATACAATCATAATGTAATTTAGTGATATGAGAAATGATGAGTTATTGAGACAATAAAGTTGTTTCAACCAAATATTTTGATGTAAAAATTTGATTCATAACTTGATAAGATAATTAGTTCATGAATTTAAAGATACATGGATATTATAGGATTTTTCACCACTATATATCATATGATAATGTAATATTAGAGATTTCATATTTTCTACAAATTAACTAAAGCTATTAGAATGAATAATTTATCTCAATTAGAGGAGTAATTATTGATAAATATTGATCCAAGTGTCATGTAGGATGATGGATTTTATAAAATTTATTACTCTAGGATTGAAGAAGTGAGTTGGATATGAGAATTTACCAGTGTGTGATTAGAATCAAGGATGATTCAAAATCAAGATAACACATTTTCATGGTTATGATTAAATATTTTAGATTATATTGAGATGAAAATGGATTTGAATTAATTAAAATTTGATTAGATCACTAGATTTGAAGAATAATAAGAATAGTTTATTGAGGTTAAAGAATCTCATCACTTGTTGTCCACACCCATAATGTTTTGATTTTGTGTGGTCATGATTTGCAAAGGTATTTGGTCACGGGGAAATTCTAGTGACACTTGGGAATTAAAATTAGTCAAGATAATGAGAGGTATACTCATCCATTAATTAGTATTAATGTCCATCCAAATACTCGTTAATAAATTTAAGTAATATTCATTAACCCTCCCCAATCCTAGTAACATGATTGGTTACCTCTATTAAAATGGTCAATCATTAACATGTATTAATGTGAACATATATATAGATCATAGATTATTCATATATCCTTCACTGCTATGGTTTAAAGACACACAACTGACCCCATTGGGAATTACCACTATTTAAGGAGGTGGTAAGTTTTGGGACGTTAAAAATAATCTTCTGATAAGGGGCTACTATGTATCAATGTGAATGGAATTAGAACCCATGCAGTTTTTTTCCATTGAACAGGATGTTTCATTCTATTTGAGGTCATGTGATAAGAACTATTATCATGCCTTTTATGGTTGTACAATCATAAATGAATAACATTAATTTAATGTTTATTCATCCATAAAAAAATCTATGAAGATTAACAATATATATAATGTACTATATCTGGGGTGAATAAGGATTAATCCTCATAGCAGAATCCTATATATCTTAATTAATAGGAATAAAAACTCAAGTAGTTCATGTTACATTGTGTAGGGTGATGTGATAGGACCAACCCATGAAGATCAACATCATATTCTACATACTATATTTTGGGGAATATGGATTAAACCTCAAAGAGGAATCCCACGCATCTATATTACCATGAATCAAAACCCACGTAATTTTTGTTACATAATTTAGGGTCATGTGATTGAACATTTCAAGTATTTTACCATCATTCAATAAAAAATATATTCATGTTAATTAGGATTAAACCTCAACGAGGTGTCTTAAGTATCCTAATTAGTAATAATAAATACTAATGTAGTTAAATTTTTAAATTTTAGGGTTATGTGACAAAACTGATATATGTAGTTAACATCATATTTTAAAACATTATGCAATAAAATTTAATGTCATGCTACCTGGACTACTAGAAAAAATGCGCCCAATAATGGTTGGTGTGATACTTAAGAAATATCGTACTTATCTAGTTCACCCTATGTGTTGTAGTTAAATATTAGAGGGTACGTTTGAGGATTAAACATGATAGGAGTCCCATGTATGGATTTACATCACATGACTATCGATAACTAGATGAATAAGAATGACTAAAATCATGTGGATTATGGTCTAATGAGGCTGGTTTGGGACTTATAGTGGGATTATGTCTCATAAAGAGGTATATGTCATATTGAGTGGACCTGGGATGAAATCATTAATTAAGATGTTGTTAGGTATCAGACCTAGTTGGATACCATTTTTTGTAGCATCCCTGGATCATAAAGAGGAAAAACATATTATTGATATGGGGTTGTACAAATGAGAATCTTGATCTGATAGAGGTTTCAAAACCACTTAATTATAAGGATCAACGTTATCAAAGGAATAAGTGATTGTTAACCCCATGAAGCTCTTATTAATTAATAAGGAAAACCTAGTCAAGTTATCTCATGGGAGGACCAATAAATTGGTAGTAGATTGACCAATAACAATTTTAGAAGAGGGGTGAACCTCGGTTCACATTGATTAAAACTTTTCATTTCATTGGTTCTTTTAGCCTTCTATATATTATTTCAATGTTATTATAATTTATTTTAATCTCCAATCATATGACCACTAATTACAAAAAATGTAAAAATAGATTCAAAATGTACTGTTATACATAACACATGGATTTTACATAGATAACCACTAAGGGATAATTTAATAAGCATTCAAATAGTTTTGTTCTAGTGCACCATAACCCACTCTACTCTCTTTTAGTGGATGTATGGTTTTGGAAAGTTTCATATCATATTATAGGAATTCCATCTTCCCTTCCGTGGTGCATTACTAAAGATACATATAAAGTAGTTTACACACATGTAGATCTTCTTCAACAATTTCAGGTAATTTGGGTTTAAATCCATCCATGATGAAACTTTTCTTGTATCATTTTCATAATTTAATGGTCATTTTTTCATAAATTTTCTAAATTTCCATTATTATATGCAAGATGATATCAATACCTCTATATATGGGTTGAATATATTTTTTCAAAATTTAATTATAACAACACTTCTATTCTAGATGATGATAATTCCTAACTATAATTTTCTTTCTATGATACCACAAGATATATTAGTATAATTCTTTTCTATTATCTCAAGCCTCTCATCTTTAGTTAAACCAAATATAGAAGTTTTATTCTTATCTATACGGATCTTTTCACATTCTTCTCTAAAAACATAATACAGAAATATATATTTTTTCTAGAGATCAATTCTCCATAACTACTAAGAGACTTTTTATATGCCCTCAAAATTTGACTCTTATTCCAAGGTTTGGGATAAATTATTCTATATATACTCCACTGATATTCTTCCTCCTGTCCCACACCATTAAGTGTGGTCAATATTAGGAATTCAAACTATGTTAATCCATGAAATTTAATTTCATCCGTATTTATTATATTTACTACTTAAATATGCTAGATATTTTCCAAACTTCTCCTTTAAGGAATGATGTCTTCTATCACAACATGGTTTAAATGACTTCCACTATTTACCGATTTGACATCTTTTTTCGTATTGTGTTGATCAGTCACAAACTAGATCCCAAAATATTTTAAAATCTAAGAATATCGTATTTTTAATTCATTGAGTATCATAGTATGATACATCAAAATATTCTTAATTCATCAATCCTATCATGACGTTACATTTTCTACTTCAAGGTGTGGGACTTCAAAACCCCATAATCACTCTAATCTACTATTCTTCATCAAAATATGATATATTTTTTCATATAACATATTAAAATATTCTTGAATCAGTATAATTATTTTATCTATCCCTCATGAAATACTATATCATTCACATCACAAGAATCTCTATTCTAGTGTTTTCGGAACACCTCTAATGTGCTTTGTGGCACAACCAATTCCACGAAAAATTATGTAAATAACTCAAAATATTTATTAATAAAAAATATTACAAACTTAAAAAATAATACATTTTTCAATCATATTAAAAAATATTTATTCATTGAAAGGCCATAAAATTCATGGTGTAACAGCATTTTATATTTAAAAATAAATTTCATTTAGGAACCCTTTGTGTAATGTCCAATTTCATCACAATGCATACAACAAAATTCAAATTTTTCAAAGTAAAACATCATAAATTTTATACAACATCATAAATTTTATACAACATCATATTCCATTTCCAACCAATATTCATACATATTATATAAGACATATCTAGATTTTTAGTATATATACATCATTTTTATCCAACCATTTCTTGACACAACACACACATTTTCCATAAAACATAAAAAGTATTAGATAAACCTTATGATGTCCCATGTTAGCCATATTATGTGTGTATTTTCTAAACTCTCTACATCAACTCCACTAATTTTGGAATGATGTAAGATCACTTTACTCAATATTCATTATTATAAATATTGTAGATGAGAATTTTCTAATATTCTTCTTAGAGGAATAAAAAATTTAGGGTGTGGATGATTCTTCCAAAACATAATAAAGAATTTTATAAATAAAATCCATGACTCTCATTTTTAACAAGACACATGTACTCTGGGTATGGATAAGTTATATTCAGAATAATAAATGTCAACATATATTACACCTTTACAAAAATGAATTCAGATACTCTTATGACTCATGCTTATATTTTATCATCCTTTTAATTTCAAATATATTATTTTTTTGACCTCTTCAAATTACTCTCAATTTCACAACCATGATAGGTAGAGTTATCAAAGTGTATCATTGTACGTTTACTTCTTTCATTTCCTTTTCATATCCGTGTATTCAATATGTTTCTCTACAATGCCACATATTTATTGATTGCTTATTCCATTCTTGAAAAATATAGATCCAATTCTAAATACAGTGACTAAAAAATTCCAACTCTACACATATATTTAGTTCCAACAGTCTTCCCCTATTTGTTTTACTATCAATATTATAAGAAATCAATCCTATAAAAATTTTATCAATTAACTAAAAGGATATGGATTTATGATTTCATGATTTCCTACACCATTCATATCAAAAATTATAAAGGGCTTTTCAATGCCGTTTACACACACCCCCTTTATAGAGAGATACAAAGGGTCTTAAAATTATGACTTTAAGTCAAGTTTTATCTCCTTAATTATCTAAAATATATAGGCTTTCTTTTTCATATTTTACTCCCCCATTATCAATAATCTACTGGAACAATATTTTAGAATTTTCTCTACACAAGTCTTGCTGGAGAAATCTGATCCTCCCCATCCTTTGAATCCCAGGAAAGGAGTTATAGTTATATCCCTTCATCATTTAATCTTTTACAACACATTTAACTCCATTATACGAAATAAATAAAACATGAATATATCAACCATTTGATACATTTACATTGTAAAATAGATCGGTCTATCATCTAAGTCAACCTATGATTTCAAACATTGGTTATATTTATCAATTATTTCATAGAATAATTCTTAATTTAGAACCACTAAATATTCAAGACACTTTCTCCATCACAAATACATTCTACTTAAATGATATCCAAGGAGTTAATTTTCCAATTGGTACTGAGTCATTGAAAAATCCTCTAGTAATACAATGATAGAGCAAGGTATAGGTCATAAGAGTTTAAGATAATAATCTCATGCTTTCAATTCCACTCACATTTTTTCACTAAATTCTAGGGACATAATATTTTTATATATCCACCACATCTCATGATCTCAATACACTTACAACAAGCTATTAATGAATAATCATAAAATCATAAATTGTGTGAGATAAAAAATATATTGAATCAATTGATACAGAGAATATAATTTTATGAATTGATGGTCATGCATCCTTCTCTATATATAGGGAAATTTTTTTAGATGAGCCTAACTAAGGATTGAAATATCATCACCAACTCCCCATAAATTCCTTCATATTTTGACACCATATAATGAAATAATTTTCAAAATGGGGAACCATTAATTTCTAATGTTATTTTTACTTTTAGAAGCTTCTTAATATTCTGAAATTATTCATCTATTTCCAATTATTAGTATATAAACAAATAGACATGAAATGATAAATGCTACTGATTCTTCCTTAATATTTCCACTCCTCCTTAGTGTCATGTTACCAATTGAGAAATGGCCTAATATCACATGATAATATTCAATGATATTTTGATGCCATTGTAACATTTAAACATATCTTTCACTCATTTTTAACCGTCGATCAGCCTATATAATATTTTTTCTTTTTCTTCACAACATGAAACTCTTAAATTTTAAAATGATTTCTAGATAGGTTCCTTGACACCAAATTTTTAGTTAGTTAAGATCCTTAATACCATTTATTATTTCTTCTGATTTCATATACCAATTTTAAACATCAATAATTCTAACTCATGTTATTTAATCAATCTACTTTCAACTCTATCGCATATGATCTTTCATCATGATCACATCACTTCTTATTTTAGTAAATATATCCCCATGTATCTTATCTACTCCTATGTTTTCAAAAATTCCATCTGATATTAAATATATACATAGAGGGGTACCTCTATCATGCCCAATAAGATGAATGTGGATGATCTTGGTGAAACAACCATTTATTTCCACTATTATTCCATGATTTTCTACTGGTTAGTTTTGTATCAAAACTTGTGACAAATTCACTATGTATTATCTCTCTAGGTTTCATTATCTTTTTTGGATTTAGAGATTTTTTCCATTATTAGACCAATCCCACTAATTCATGTTTATTCTTTTTATGAAATACCAATGTATATTACTTCATTATTGCATCATTATAGAAGGGATCTTTAATTTGACATAAATTCCTTCTTATTGGGATGATTTATGAATCCAAAATCGAAATCCATGTATCTATATTAAAATATATAAATTAGAGTCACTCAAGAATTAGTTTTTATTACTAATTATTTTTTGAAATGAACTCACGTATGTCTCATTGTTGGATCATCTTCCATCACATAATATGAGATTTTCTTTCTTTCTATCCATAGAGGATGCTATGAGTACTCCATAATAAGTTCTTCATTCACCTTAAATTGATATACATGTTTTCCCTCCAGAATAGTAAATAAATTATCCAGAAAACCATATTTTCATTAACAGTAGATGCCTTCGTTATATTTTATAGGAATCGAGGAATTATTTTTGTCTACTTTAGTTCTCTTCTGACTAAAATCCATTTCCATATTCCATGGGTTAGACCAAATAAAAATAGTCCTAGAAAAAATATAACTTTTATTGTTACATACTGGTTGAGATAGTGTTATAATAATATTCCTTCCTCCATAGAGCCCTTGGGATTATAGAAAGATACTCATGGTGTTCCCCATTCTTCCAAAATTATTTCTCTTTGTTTCCACCTTCTTCTGGGAGACTTTATTTTGATATTTAGAACGATTCTCCCAATTTATTTTTGAATTTATATTAAAACATTCATACCATCCACTTGATGAGGATAAAATGAAGGGAATCTATATCTTCTCTTTTATCTTTAATGATTTTAGTTTTGAATGATGATTTTTAGTATTCTCAATTTTTCCATCAACCGGGTAGCCATAATGTTCTACAATGTGCCTTATTTAATTTCAATTATTCTCATACATTAATATATGTATTGAGATGGAAAATGTATACATTTAGTAATTTATCCATGTATATTTACATTCCTATATCTTATGAAATTTCTTCATATAAATCACTTTGATCACTAAATTTTGTACTTATCTTTTTTATGTTAAAATTCATATCGAATTCCACATTCATCAATCTATAGTATTAATTTGATGGTATTTAGTGAATGTTATATCCACTTCAAGCATAATTTTCTATTTATCATCCCATTTATTTAAGGCTAGGAACTCCTTTTTCCTCTACATGATCATTCTCCAAATATATGTTGAGATCATATTTCCACTTCTTCCATTGGGTTGATATTTATCTCCAGGGGGACTAAGAATTTCCATATTTATAGGAAACTTTCAAAATATTTTTAGAATCTTATTTAAAAATGGAATCATAATTTTTTACCTCAATGGTAGAGTTATTCCTTACAAAGGCCTTCTAATATTTCTTCTTCTACAATTTTGAGATCAGTTGATATTCACTTTATTTGTTCATTTGTATTCCATTACAACAATACTTTAATAATTATTCCTAGATAGTATTAATATTTAATGATTTTCGATAAATGGTCCAATGAGTCTTCAATATCTCAAATGTACTATCTCTGTATGTGGGATTATTATAAAATTCATTAGATAATGGTCATTTATAGATATTATCTATCATTTAATCACCCATTCATTAACATTGAATTATAATTTCAACATCTCAATGAATTTATTCCATTACATCATTAAAAAAATCATATAGGAAGAGTATCATTTAATTTTTCCAAACATCATAGTTAGTTCTTATAAAAACCATAGGGGTAATAATTAATCATATGTGTAAAAATCCATCATATATAAAGACATTAAACATATGTCAGAACCTATTCTATTTGATACCAATTTCAAGGAAAAGATTGACCCAAATAACCATGTTGGTGGGGGTGAATCAGGGTGTACACAGATTTAAAATTTTGTTTTACATTGTTCTATTTTTTACTTATGGATATTTATTCAATTTTAAAAATAAAATATTCAATCTCTATTTCATATTATCATCAATAACACTAAATGATAAATCAAAATTGAAATATACAGGTATATAGAACCGAAATATTTTACTTTGTTTACCACTAAGGGATACACTATGATGTATATGCATGACATTGTATTGGTGTAACAGAATCTATTTTTTTTCATTTTCATCCTTAACATGGATAATGAAATGTTTACCGAGTGTGTGAGGAGTCTTGGGAATGTCCTTGGGGTTTGGGGAATGAAATAGTAGAGAAAAATTCCATCCAATTCATGTTGTAATGTAGGTGCATTGTTAGGAGTATGTGTGCACCCTAACATTGCATTCCTGTAGTAGGGTTTCATGGTTTGATGAAACCTTGAAAGGGGGTGGAAAACTGTGTGAGATTAGATAGATCTATCCCACATAGTTATCACACTTTTTTTTCAAAACATGCGGGTTCCCCAAGAAATCATGTGGCCCGGCCCCCTCTTGGACAGTTAGTGGTGTAGGGTTGGTCCTTAGTGTGGCCAACTGTGCGGAGAAACTATTTACCCCATTTAAAGTGTGTTTTTAAAATATTTATCTCTTATGAATTATGTGTTATAAATTTGGACTCTCCCCCATTATTCCTCTAGTAACCTAGGTGATGATTCAAACTCTCAGAGAGAACCCAAGGATCGATATCCTTCATTTTAAATCCAGTTGGAGTGTTGTTGGGTGCAGATTGAAGCCCTTGGTTAGTTTAATGATCCTAGTTGATCTATTTTATGGATTGGGGATTTTAAATTCATTCGTCTATTTTGGAATCCCTAAATTTATCCTTTTCCAATTGGTTCTATATAGGGGTCTTGAAGGTGGTTTCTTTCTGGATCAAGGAAATGGTTAAGCAAGAGGTTGTATATTTAATCAAGGTAGGTTGTATAAAAATTTTATACCATAATTTTGTTTCCATATTTAGGTTTTAATGTGGTTGTGTGGTGATTCTACCTTGATATCCATTTGATACCCTTGTTTGGATATGGTGTTTTGGTTAAAGAAATGATGAAAAGTAACCGTCAAGATATTTATGGAATTTGGTCATGATGGATTGATTGGACCCACAGACACCCACGGGTTTACCACTCCCTTAAAAATGGTGGATTTAATTATATAGTGATAATTTTTGGGTTAATGATGTTAAAAATTGGGAAATGTGATTAATTATATAACATGGTAAAATGGAATGATTGGATTAACACGAATGGAACATAATTGGTAATGGGAGAATGAATAATTTTGATAAATTGTTAATGGGGCCTGAACACATAGCTAATTAAATTGGGAAATATGAATATAAGACTATAATGAGTTAAATGGTTAAATGATATTGATATGGATATTGGGGAACCTGATTATGGGAATGAACTATGGAAATGTGGTGGGATTGAAAATGTTACACCTTGTCAATATATATAAATAATTGGTTAATAGTGATGATTATCCCATGTAATGGTGACACATGTTGTTTATTGGTATGTTTTACATGGTGTTCCACTACCATGGGTGGTCTCAACATGGAGTTCGAGCACCATTGGGAATAGTAGTTTTTTTATGATGGTCATGGTTTTCTTGAACCCAGTGAGTATGGTCATGCAGGTCCAAAAATAGGTTTTGATGTTCATACATGGAATTCCAAATATTATTCTAGCATATGGTTTATCTACCATCACTTGTTAAAGGGGTTTTGATAGATAGGGTGTAAATCATGGGAAATGGGAAATGAAATTTAACCGATCTAATGAATGGAAGATATGGTAACCTGTTTAGTTTTTATTTTTTGTATTTACCTATACCTCTGCATGCACCATGTTATACTATATATTTTTAGATATCACTGGTGGGGGCCTACTGAGTTGTACTTACACCATGCTTAAGATTCCATTGGGTGCTAGATTAGAATTCATGGTTGAAGGTCAGGATGAGGGAAATGTCCATATCCTATATTATTGGCTAGGTATGGGATGTGCACAGATAAGGGATCCAAACATAGAGTTAGGACATGTTTTGTGTATTTTTCTTGTTTATCATAATTTGGGGTTTCCTTAAAATTTGAACTCTATGACATGAAATGGTATTTTCTGTTCGGTTATAGGTTGCACCCAATTTTGGGAAAGGGAAATAGAATGTAATTTTTGATTCTTTAATTCATTTATTTTAAACATTATTTTAATTTCCTTACTCCGATAAAGAGGTTATAGTCTCCCCATAAGATTCATTGGACCCTTACTAGTAGTTGGCAGCCTCTATCATATGAGGAGTCATGTTTAATGTGATTTGATTACTCGAATTAGGGAACTGAGTATGGTGGCTACTAGGCTAGGGACATTATAAAGTGGTATTATAGATTCTATTATTTATATTATCTAGGGAATATTGATAGGAGAATAGGATATCTCAAGTTTTGGAAATGAGCTCGCGTATAGGAGTATCTAATCAATGTATGGGAAAAACCCATGTTCCCAAGGTTAGATTAACATTATTATTTTTTATATATGGATGTTATTTCACCTTTAGTGATGCACTTGTAGAGTTATTACAACAATTTTGATATTTCATTTTAGACCTCACATGGAATGGGGTTGTATATTTATGCATCGTTTAGGCACTTACATGTAGATGTGGAATGCACCATTCTATGAAAAAACATGTAAGAAGATGCTTTTTATCTTTTTTGAATTTTTTTTAAAAAAATATGGCTACTAATATGTTAATATTTTAATTTAAAAGAGGATTGGTTGTGAAAATGCTTAAAATATGGTTAATGTGATGTGAAAATTTCGGAGATAGTTTACCCCTTGATGAAATGGAATGGGTTAAAATGGATTGGTTATGGTATTGGTATAGTGGTTGTGTCCATGGAATAGTTATGTGGTGGGGGTAGTTGAGTATAGTAGGGATCTACCATTTTCTTAAAATTATGGGAATCATATGTTATATATTTTGAGACGTGTGTTTGAAATTCTAGAGGGATTCCACCACATCCACATTTAGCAATTGGGAAATAAGAAGATATCGATGAGAGTTCTCCTTTAGAGGCAGAGTGGGAAAGCATCTTGGATCTCCATAATATAGGTAGAGAATAAATCCATGATAAATTAAATCATTTAATATAGTTTCCTGAATGAGATCAAGGGTGGGATACACCATATATGTTTCATTTTACTAGAGAGTTCCAAATATAACACCCTCCAACATTTGGGGGAGAGGGTTAGCCCATGGTCAAAGAATTATGGATTGATTCCAACAAATAAAATAATCAATCATTTAGATAACCCACATGAGATGAGGGTTAAGATGTCAAATAATATTATTTAGGTGTCAATGAAGCATTGGTATGAGATATGGGCCAGATTTAACAAAATCGATGGCATGTCTTGAAAGGACATATAATAGAAATATGTAGAGCATCATTACCCTAAGGCATTGATGTAGATAAAGGATGAAGAATTTATGCACATTACATAAAGGAATATGATAGTAATGGATTATTCTAGATTCTTTATAGATCAATAGTTTTTCTCAAGTGCTTCCAATATATGAGGTGATTGTGTCTACCCACTTTCAAGATGAGAATAGACTTATGATCCAGTAATAGGTTAATATATTCTACTTGAAGTGGATTAATGTTGTGGGGTATTAGTCTCTCATTTATATACGAAACCAAATTGAATCTTATGGTTTTGGGCAGTTCATGGCAGTTGATAAATCATGGGGTATGACTTCCGATAGGAAGAAGTATTGTTTTCATCTTTACCACTAGAGAAGTGGTGGGCAGTGGAGTCAGGGAAGAGGGAACTTCTCTTATGGATATAAATATGTAAATATCCATAAATGTGTCATACTAGGAAATTTGTGATGTTATAGTTCTTAACCTCTAATGGAGTGTTGGGAATGCAAAGATATGGTTCATTTGAAGAGGTGTTTCAAAAACCCTGAAAAAAGATGGTAGCGGTGGATGATTTATTCAAGTGTAGATGGATCGAAGGGGTCAGTTACTCTGTATCAGTTGGGTATTTGGAGTTACACCATCTGTATCAGTTAAGGTGGATGTGATGTTGGTTTGGGTTTCAAGTATTCCTTTCATGTGGTCATTTCAACAATGGGGACTGAAATTGGGGCCCAAGAAAGAGGGGTAATCCATCTTCTTGCAGTTCAGCTCAATATTAGCACTAGGGATGTGAGAATATTGACTTTTTTTGAGTGATTAATTTAAAATCCACTATTTAGAGAATATTTTGATGTATAGGGATCACATTCCTACATATATACTCATTTGTTAAATGTTTTTGGTCTTTTAGTAGAACGTGTTGGGGGGGTTATAGTAATTGGAACACCTTTGGTGTGATGGGAATAGTGGAGCCTCTAATACAGGGAATAATATCTTATGTTGTGTGGCTTTCACTTCCTTTAGTATTCGTTTGTGCTCAATATTTTAGTGTTTTATATGATTATATGAATTGAATATTTGTTTTTGTATCGTTCCAATATTGATTGTTATGCCAAAGGGTAACATCCACATCCCTTGATTATGACACGTATATTCACCATGGGGAGTGGGATGTTAAGGAAGGCCATGTTGGGCCAATTAATAATTTATTGGGTGACCTCACAACCTATGTGGATAGTGTTGTTCTATATGATGGGGGAGTATAGCATATTTTCTCTCCTCCTGTAGTGGATTCATTCTAGGATGTGTTCCTAGAAGTCTTCATTCGGTTCATGTCAAAGAGACAGGTTGAGTTCATGATTTATATATTTCCAGGAGATGAGCTGATATCCATACGTCTATATAGGATAGAACATGGAGTGTTCCAAGAGAATAATTCATAGTGTGAGTAGTTATAGGGAAATGGGTTTGTTCACCCTAACATGTCACATTATGTTTTGATAGCCTTATTTTCTAAGGAGGCTAATGTGTCATTGTGATTATACATCAATTACCAGAAGCTGAATTGGATAATAGTTAAGAACAAATATCCTATTTCACATATCAATGATCTTTTTGGTTATTTGATATGGGATTCCGTTTTCTCCAAGAATGACTTGAGGTTAGGGTGTCATCAACTGATTTTGAGAGCTTCTGATATTTTGCAGACTACTTTTTGGAGAAATTATTGTCTGTATGAGTTTTTTTATTCCTTTGGAGTTGAAAAATTCCCCAATAGTGTTTATGTAATTAATGAACTGAATATTTAAATAATAACTAGAACAATACATGTTTTTCTTTGTAGATGAAATCATTGTGTACTCCCAGAATCATGAAAATCACGCCAACCATATTAACATATTTCTGTGTACACTAGGTTAGAATCATATATATTCCAACCTATTTGTGTGTAGTTTAAATATCTAAAAGATACATTTCCTAGTCCAAATCATCTCTTTAGAGGGTTTCTTAGTGGACCTATAAATATTTCAAGCTATTGTATCTTGGGTGTAGACTAAGAATGTATTTGAAATTAGAATCTTTTTGTATTTGGTGTGCTTCTATTCATTGTTCGTCATGGACTTGTCTCACATAGAAGCAAAAATTTCAATCTTTACCATTAATGGTGTCATGTTTGAGTGGTCTAGAGTATGTTAGAATACCTTCCATGAATTAAAGAAGTGGTTGACTACTAAAAAGATCTTTACCCTACCCAGTCCAAGAAAGGATAATACCATATTTTGTGATGGGTTTGCTTTTTGGATTGTTCTAGTGTTGATGCTCGATGATCGGGTTGTGGGGTATGGGTCAAAACAGTTGATCTAAATAAATGAAATTACCCTATGAATGAAATTATGTTGGTTTTGGTGGTTTATGATTTAAATTGGTGGTGACACTACTAGTTGGGTGAAAGGTTTGTTGTGTATACCAATCACTAAATCCTCATGTAATTATTCTCCCAACATTATCTGTACCTTAGAAAGTGATGGTGGGTTATGGAGTCTAGTTCAGAGTGTATGATAATGACCTTGTTTGCTGAGAGGCATATAGAGGTTCTGGAGGGCCTGTGAAATAAGTCTCTTTCACCCTTGTTATTATAATCAGTGATTTGGAATAAGATCAATGATATTTAGTATGAGGATATAGAGTTCTTATCCTTGAGGGAAGTCCTTTATGGTGGGGAGGAACATTCTGATTGGATGGTTGCTGATGATGAGAAATTTTATGATTGAGGTCGTGTAATGGTTACCAATTGTAGGAGGTAATATATGATTTGTGGGTTCATACCTAAAATTTGGAAGAGAATCCTTGCATAACCAAATTGTTATAGGGCCATTATTAATAGTATTGGTTAAAAGGGATATGTAAATAGGTTTAAAGTTTCATTCCATTGTGCTAAATCAATCAACCGGTGAATCCTGAGCATCAACATCCAGGTCGTATACTATAATTGGTACCTATTTTAAAATGGAATAGAGATAATGTCACCATCGATTATATAGTGGGACATCCAAGAACTCATCAAAAGTGTGATGTGATATTGTTATTCATAGATATTTTCACCATGTGGGAACATTACTTATCTATTCAAAAGACTTTAACTATTGATATGTTGGGTGAGTTGCATGTCCAGGAGATAGAGGGTTTTATGAGGTTCCTTGGAGTATCATTTCAGATAATGATCTTCATTTCATTTCATGTTTTTGGAATGATTTTCAGAACACGATTGGTATTTCGGTGCTTATGAGTATGCCTTTCCACCCATAAATAGATGGGAAGTCAAATAATACTATTCATGTTCTAGATGACATATTCAGGGCATAATGGATAATGGGAGAAGCACCCAGGTCTTGTAGAATCATCCTACAACAATAGTTATATGTTGATGATTCAAATGAAACAATATGAGGTGCAAAATTGGACAGTTGTGTAGATCTCCATTGTGTTGGTTAAAGGTAGGGGATTCAGGTTTTTTGGGACTGAGTCTCCTGTTAGAGATGTCAGAATAAGTTCAGTTGAGTTAGAAACGTATGGCTACAGCGTAGAGAAGGAAAAGGTCATATGATTATCAAAATCATTAAACTCTTGAGTTTTTCATGGGTAGTCATTTGATTCTTCAGGAGGCCCAAAGGATGGTTCACCATCAGATTCAGATGTAGGGTAAGTTGGAACACATGTACATGGGGTCATATGAGATTTTGGAAATGATCTGACTAGGGACATACAGATTGGACCTTTCAAAATAGAATAGTGGAATGCATAATATTTTTCATGTGTCCCTATTATTGAAGTATCATCGAAAACTATATCATGTTTTAAATGTCGTTGATATGAATATTGAAGAAAATGAATCCTTTGAGATAATCTATTTCATGTTGTGGATCACAAAGAAAATGTCTTATAAGGAATGATCATGCATTTGGTTTAATCATTATGGATGTGTGGTTATTATCATGATAAAACTTCTGGAATGTGTGACCAATATGCTATCCTAATGGCCTATTAATTTTCCCTTGGAGTCCTAGTGATACTTGGGAATGTATCCTGAGAGTGGGAAAGTATATGGTGGGGAGGATATAGCATTTCGGAATTTCCTTGATGTATCTTCCTATTTAGGTTATGGTTTTATCCCCCCTTAACATGGTTAATTGTATTTTTATTGGATGTATGAGGTCTCTCGAGGGTTTATTAGGGATTCGGGACATGGAATAGGGGATAAAATGTCCATCCAATTCATGTTTCATAGTTAGCACATGGTAGGAGTAATCCTGCACTCTAACCATGCATTTTCTAGAGGAGGTGTTCATAGATTAAAGAAACCAAACAAGGTGATGAAAAATCATACTGGATTGTATAGATCCATCCAAAAGGTTTATCACCCGATTCGTCAAACTATGAGGACTCCTAGGTAAGTCAACCGGTCTGGTAGACTCTTGTATAGAGAGTGGTGCATGGTTGGCGTATGGTTTGGCTAACAGTGCGGTCACACCATTAAATCCATTAAAATTGGGGTTTTTACCATTTTCCCTGTTTTATATAATGTTTTTTAACTCATAATTCTCCTCCATTATTCATCCATCAGACTATGTGATGAGACAAACCCACATAGACTTACTAAAGATCAGTCACCTTCATTTATAAGTGGATTGGACTGTCTTTGGGTGAATATCGAATCCTCGGGTGAGTATAACACTTATATTTGTTCTATTTTATATATTTGGCATTGTAAAACTATTTTTCTCCTTCTAAAGCCCTAAATATCAACATTTCCAACATTTTCTATGTCTAGGTTTTGAATGTGGTCTCATTCAGGAACAATGGAAAAGGTTAAGAGTGTTGTTGTCTATGTAATTGAGGTAGATATTTTATATATGTTATCACATATTCATGACACCCCATTTAAGAATTCATATGTTTCTGTATTTATTTTCCCGATCCATTCCATTAGTTTCACTTATTATGAATTTTTATTTATGTTAATTAAATAATGAAAGGTAAACCTATTGATTCTCATCGACTCTAAGGAGGATGACTTGACTAGGCCTATGGAAACCCATAGGGTGACCCACTCCATTAATCATGGAATATTCAAGTGTTGAGTGATAATGGTTGGGTTTAATTTGTAAAAAATGGAAAATGTGATTAATTCAATAACATGGAAAAATGGAATGTTTGGCTTAACTTATATAGTATGTAATTGGTAATGGGAGAATGAATTATTATTATAAATGGTTAATTTGGATTCAACACACTATTAATTGACCAAGGAATGAAGAATATATGATTAAAATTAGTTAAATTGTTTAATTATTATTAGCATGAAATTCAGAACATGATTATGGGAATGAACAATGGAAATGTGGTTGGATGGAAAAAAGATAGCCCTGGTTGATATTTATAATGATTTAGATAATGATTATGATGATGATGAGCCAATTTTATGGTGATATATTTTTTTTTTTGTAAATTTTTACACGGCGTTCCACTCCCATGGGTGGTGTTGATGTGGTATTCGGGAACACCTATGTTTAGTAGTTATTTGGTGTATGGTCATAACGATACTAAACCAATGGGGTATGGTCATGGTAGTCTATACTCCAGTTCGGATGTTCATACATGGAATTCTTAATCTAGGTTTTTCATATAGTTCATCTATTGAAAATGGATAAAGCGGGTTGGATAGAAGGGGTATAGATTGGAAAAAGGGAAATAAAAGGTATTAGGCCTAATAAATGATAAATATGGCGACTTGTTTACATTATAGTCTATGTATTTACGTGCACAACTACATATAACATATGATATTGGATATCTTTTAGACACCATTGGTGGTGCACTACTGAGTTGCACTCACACCATGCTCAGGATGCCATTGGGTGCCCGAGAGGACTTCATGGATTCAGACTAGGAAAAGGGGAAGAGCTCTGTGCTATATGGTTGACTTCGAATGATATGTACATTTATTAGGGATGTAGACTTGAAGTCAGTACACGTTTTTTTATTTTTCATTTTATCATTATATTGTGTTTCCTTACACATGGAACTATATGACATGACATGGTATTTATTATTTAGTTGTGGGTTAAACCCTATTTTGGGAAATGGGTATAGAAGTTAATCTATTGTTTTTTTATTTGCTTTATTTAATACTTTATCTACTATGTATTTATATGATAATAAGGGTATAGTCTCCCTTTGTGATTTGTTAGACCTTTACTGCTAGTAAGAAGCCTCTGGAATATGGGAAAGAGTGCCTGAGGTTGTGTGGTGACATGGATTAGGGGCATTGTACATGCTGGCTATGGGGATGGGGATATTAAAATGTAAATTTGGTTCTCTCCCTATAAAAATGTGATAAATTTATAACATGATTTTCTTGATTGTATGATCCTTTTCCTTAAAATTCAACATAATTCCATTCATCTATATTAGTTGAGATCAAGACCATCATATAAGGGTTAAATATATTTTCTCATGATATAATAAAATAATAACACCTCTTCTAGATGACGTTAATTAAAAAACTAGAATTATTTTATTGTGATACAAAAAATATATTGTAGTATAATTTCGTCTTCTTCTTTTAAGAATCATTTTAAATAATCCAACAAGATATGATAGTGATATTTTTTTTGTATGAATCGTTGTATATTATTATCTAAAAAAACTTGGAAATGCTTTTTTTAGGTAGAACTTCTCATGAACTACTAAAATAAGTTTTACATTCCCAAATATATTTCTCCCTTAATCTAAGGTTTGGGTTAAATTATTTCTCTATCCTCTACTTAGATCTTATAAGGTTTCCCACACCATTTAGTGTTGTCAAGATCACAAATTTGATGCAATTTAATCCCTAAAATATCTTTATATCCTTATTAATTTAAATTTCTATTTGAGTTTTCTAAATACTCTGAAAGCTGCTTCTTCATTGCATTGAATTTTCCTTCTTCAAATTTTTTCCTTGAAATCCACCACTTACAATACGGCATCCATCATTGATGCATTGGGATTAGTTAATAACTTAGTCCAAAAAAATTCAATCATATCTATTAATATCTTAAATTATAGTTGACTATGTCTTATGGTGTTATATGTCCAAATCTTCTCGATTAATACATATTTTATAATAATGACACTTATGTTTCATTGCACGAGACTTCAAATCATTGAATCAAGGAAATCTACGTGACTCATATTCACATTGTGACTTATTGTGTCATAGTTCATAGAAACATATTCCTAAATCAGCATAATTATTCCATCAATACTTCAAAACATGGTATAACCTTCATATCACAAGCATATCCATTCCATATTTACTAAAACTCCACTAACATACATTGATATGTGTCCAATTTCATCACGATGAGTCTCAAAAACTCAAAATATGGTAACAAAAAACATATTACGCATTCCAAAAATAATATCCCACATAATTAAATTATCTTACAAAAACATCACTCAGGACAAGAACATAATACTAATGACCCGATCACTTTTATTATTTTAAAATCTAGTTCTCCCAAAACTCACTCATAGAATTTTAGATTGTATTGTTGTCCATATAAGATGATCTAAATTTTATAATGTAAAACATCATACATTTTCTCCAAAAAAATATTTTATTCCCATACTATTTTCGTATCTATCCACTAAGACATACTAAAAGTTTTAGAATATATACATCGCAGCATTGCAAACTATTTCAATATGTGACTTCCACTTTTTTATAAACCTTATGAAGTATCAAATGAACATCATAGTGTCCCATGTTAACCAAAATAATTGGGAATTTTCTAAACTTTTGACTTGAACTCCACTAGTTGCATCATGACGTAAGAGATCATGGTATGAGAATCCCTCGGAAAAAAATTTGAGATGAGAATTTCCTGACGGTTTTATGATGCATCATTTATGTAATAGCTTGGCTAAATCTCTCACAATAGACTAATGACTCTTATAATGTGCCTCCATGAATCTCATTTACAACACAATGTATATATTTACAAGATTAATAATCTATACCCAAAATTGGAACAATCAATATGTATCCTACCTCTACCAAAATGACTTCAACTCATCTTGTGACTCATCTTGTGACTCATCTACTCCCATATCCCTAAACATGAAATGTAGAGATATAAAGGTGTATATTTCTACAACCAGTTCTTCCATGTTCTATTATTCTCTAGGATTTCACTATATTTCTCAACAACACCAAATATTCATCGACTGCTCCTTTTGTGCTTGAAAATTAAAAATTAAACTCCAAATGTAGTGAATGAAAAAAATACAACTCTAAATATACATATTATTCAAACATGATCCCTCTTATAAAAGTAATATATTATTTAAGGGTATAACAATTTAAATATAGGTTGTCAGATCATGTATGTCCAACTACTTTGGAGGAGGCCACGATGGGATGAGACATTGGGGACATAGACTATGGTGAAATGAATCCAATAAGGTTGTTTGGATTAATTTTGCATAGGTAGGTGACTTGATTGAAGGAGGCTATGTAATGGAGGCCTAGTTTCCAAAAAAATAGGTAATTTATAAAATGAAAAACTATAAATTAAATATTTCAGGGAAATGGATCATTGGAATGAAGCTAAAATTTACTTTTAGAAGCCCTAATTTTATATAAAAATGTTCTTTAATAAGAGTGGGTAAGGATTTATAATGTATAGTGATTTAAGGTTTCTAATTTGTGAAGGATTTACATGAGAATATATAGAAACCAAATTAAAAATATCTTTATTTTATACCATTTCCAAATTTTAAACATTAATTCTCACAGAAATCTCATATCGGTCAAAGAACATTATGGTTTAGTGACTTTGTGGACTAGTTTTGTAGGTATGATATTTTAAAAAACCTCTGAATAAATATTTATATTCCAATTAATCAAGAAGACCTTAAATATTTCTCTTAAGCTATAATTATTTTTCATAACCTATATAATAGAATCATAAGAAAGGGGTTATATCAAATGCTCAGTAAAGGAAAACATTTCATCATTCCATCAAGTGTTAGAAAATAATAATATGAGAAAACATGTTTAGGGAGAAATTTCATATAAAAATGACATGGAATAAAAATATTTATCTAAAAAACATGAAATAAAGACAAGAAATATCCAAATAAATAATTTGTACCATGAAATAATATTGTGATATAATAATGAAAGCATGGAATAAGGAAATTATTTGATAATATAGTGATTTCATAAACATGTTACATTAAAATAAAGCATAAAATAATACTTATAGGTAAAGTTTCACTCATATTACCATCATCACATGGTCTAAAAGATCCAATAGTGGATTGGGTTCACTATCCATTCCCATAAATATAGTGGACAGAGTCCTATGGTGGATTTGGTTTACTCCCCATTCCAATAAATATAGCGTATGAAGTCTCATATTTGATTAAGTTCACTCCCTAATACCATTCTTAACATCTCATTATATATAAATATTTACCCAATGAATTTGAGGGATATATATTTTTTATCCCACCTATCACATAAAATAGTATGCTTAGGGTAACTCCTCATGCAATATGCATGGTATCTCATGAGATAAAAAGATTTAACAAAAAAATATAGAGATATATAATCCTAGTACCAACCATAAAATAATTAAAATCATGTTATTTAAATTTATACATGTTCCATGTGAGGAAAAGAAACCATACATAATGTATAAGCATGATAAAACCCATGGAAAAGAAGTGGGTTTCCTAATATTGTCTCCAAGTATAATCAAAGGAAATATCATAAGGATTCCCAAGTGAAGAAGGAATTAAATAATTATTTTTCATAGTATAATTATGGAAAATATTTCTTGAATATTGAGTTCCAATGTAGAAAAATTCTCCCTTTGGATAATGTAGAAGTAAGAATAAATATTAAGAAATAGTAATTATTTTTGAAATCACCATATAATCATTTAAAGATGGAGGTATATTATTGTTTTCCATTAGAACAAAATTGAATATGTATGGAAATATGTAAAAAAATATATAATAAATATATTATAATAATATATTGAAAATGGGAGAAAATTAAAGAGATCGTGTAACCCAAAATTAGTGACTGTGGTTTCAAAGAACCATTTTTATGTTTTAAAAAATCATTTTTGAAATACCTCATCATAAAAAGGATAATAAAAGAATATTTTTAAATATGAGAACTCAAATATGAATGTTACATGATACCACCTGTAATTGTTTTCTAATTAAGGAAGATATCATTGGAAGGAAGAGAAATTATGGACAAGGAGGGGTAGTCATCATTTAAGATTATAGGAATTATTCTTAAAAATGTTAAATTTTAATGAAGGAAGAGAAACAATATATAATGATTATTATAATTAAAGTGACTCCCAATATAAAAATAGGGTATTCCATATGAAATGAAGGATTAATCTTAAGGATAAACATTATAACTAAATAAACCATATTAAATTATAAAATACCCATATTTTTTAAGGTAGACATCAATTGTACCCCACCGAATGGAAGAGAACGATTTGAAGTGAAGTTTAAAAGATAAAAAATAAATTATGATATTATAATTCAAGTGGTTATTAGTTACAATGTAAAAATTAATATTGGCTCATAATATCAAATAATTCCTCAATGAAAGGTGATTGAGATCGAAAACCTTAACTTTTATCTTGATTTCCTTGAACATGAAATAACCAACTGTATAAAAAAATATAATAATTAGTTATTTCATAACCTTATTAATAACTATTAACATTTATAATACTCATTTATAATCATTCTTTATTTGTGTATTAATTATCTATTATCTATCTTCAATATCGGGTGTTAGTAATCATGATTGTATTAAAATAGTTTCATGATAGTACTTTTAGTAATAATTATTCTCCCAATTTTTATCATTATAATATCATTTAAGGTACTAGAATTGACCATATATAATTATTATGAAAAATATAATTTCATTATATGGGATTTTAATTAACAATCCTTGAAGATGAACTTGGTGACAAGCTTGTTTCGGTGATTTTTTAAAATGAGGGTGGCGTCTTAGTGAATGAGTTCAATTTTAGTATTACCATTCCAAAATTAAAAAAAAATACTTTATATATATATAATATTTTTTTCATTAATTATGTTTTTACATTAATCCATGGTAATATTTTGTTTCATTATTCGAGTAGGTGGTTAGATTGACAAAAACAAGAACATACCTTAATTAATGGATGATTATGATTAATAAATTGGTTAATTTTGGAATAATATCATGATTTCAGAATCATAATTCTATTATTTGGAAAATCTTATTATTTGGTACAATAGTTTCATATATTTTAATTAATAATAAATAAACTAGAAGAAAAATGAGATAGGTTTTTTCATTGAGGTTGTCGTCCACAGAACAGTCCATTAACATTTTCATTTCTCAAATAATGAGAGGGAAAGAAGTTGGATTATAATTTTTCACATGATAATAAAATTTATATTTAATATTAAGTATATATTAATCAATTTAACCCATATAATTAGTGAATAGAGACATTGGTGAAACATAGAAGTTGTCGCTACGTGGAAGCAGATATCCGCACAACACATGAATGAAAATTTGTTTTTATTAATATAAAATGTGAAAGGTTATTAATAGTTATTCATTAAGAATAATAAAATTAATTAAAAATAGTAATATTATCATTATATAATTCTTATATATTATATTGGGGAAATTTTGATATAAAGGAAGAAAATTTTGGAATGTCAGTTTTCATGTTGTGAACATAGAGTTTTCCTTAGAGCATTATTTAAAAATTGAAGGATTAGGATAATTACCCGCGAACATAAGCTTATAGAAGTGAAGAATGATTTTAGGATATGGTAAAATCTTATTCATTCAAGGTGAAATTTTAATATTGGTATTCCTTGAAAGAGTGGTATATTTCCACTTTTGTAAGTGATGAGAATGACATTTTTGTAATACACTTTACTTTTCAATAATGTCATTACATTATGAAAGGATAAATGGTAAAGAATGAATAATACTGGAGTGGGGATGATATATTTCAAGCATTCATGAAACATTCATATCTTTTAAAATATTTTTTTCCCATACTCTTCAAAATTTCACTTTTACCATTTTGGGTCTTACTGTAGTTACTAGTGTTTACCTAGGTAAATCATTTTTTAAAATTAAAAACAAAATGACCATTATTAAATATTTTATAACTACTTATCAAAAATATTAATTAATTTTTATTAGATAAAATCTTTTTTCAATAAAAATAAATTTTAGCATTAGTGCATGTAATGTGTAAAACCCCATTTTTAGAAAAAGATTATTTTTAAACATAAAAGTTATGTGTAGGGTAAAATTATCAATGTATTTTATTGTAATAATATAAATTATTTTATTATAAAAATTTATATGGATTTAAAATAAATATATTAAAATAAAATTCAAAATATTATTTAATTAAAAAAAATAAAAAAAATAATGTTTTTTGTTGGAAAAGATTACATAAATTCCTAATAGGATTATCATGGGCTTTATAAATTTAATATAGTATTTTTTAAATGTATATTTATATATTATAATCACACAATGTATCATTTAAATGGTTTATAAACTCTGAGGTCTTGATTACATAATTATAACGTTACAATTTTTGTAAAATGTTATCTTTACTATTCACCTAAAAATTAATTGAATTTAGAGAAATCCAAAAAATTTATCCTTAGATAATATGCTATTAGGAATCCTAAAATGTAAATATTTTTTAAAAATTAAATTCTAAAATTTTAAAATTTAACTTTTAAATAAAATCAGAAAATATAAAAAAACTTTTTTATAGAAAAATAACTTTTCAAAGTGTGTTCCATTCTTATTCCAATTTTTTATGAATTAATAGTAAAAATAAAATTAATATATTATTAATATAATATATATATATATTATCTATAATAAATTTAGTTTTTTATATAAGGAAGATAAATATCATATTTTAAAATAAAATGTATTTCTAGCATAAAATAATATTATTAGTTATTTAGCCACATTAATTTTGTCAATTAATTTTGTTTCATCATGTATTTCATAATTTGGTTACCTATATTAATACCCGAAATTTATAACAACACATTTTAATTGTTTGATAACATTTCATAGTTCATTTTGGTTTAATGTTTCATGTAATGAATGCTAATGACATAGTTTTCTATAGAGGAAAATTATATAGATAAATCATGGGGAATTGAGGTCTCTACCCTTTAATAAATTTAATAATAATGATTTTAATTATTATATAATAATGAAAATATCTAAAGGTTTATATATAGGATCAAAATGATGAATGTATATGCTCAATATACAAGAGGGGGTGAATTGTATACTTTAAAAAATTTCTTTGGAACTTTTAAAGATGGTAATGTATAACAAAGTTAAACAAGGTTAATTCACAAGACCTATTAGTTATAAAGACATTCTTGATTCCATAAATGTGGTTTTGGAAATTAAACATAACAAAAGTTTATAAGAACAAATATTCTACTGTAAAGCGTATAGATTCTTACTAATCAGATTATACAAGTAAACGAAATTATAAGATAATTATATTTTCCTTAACAATCAAAATGCAGGAGAAAACATGAAACAATACAAGTAACAAGAAGTAAATCTTTTAACCCAAAGAGTAGGGTATCAAAAAAAGTTGGATAAAGGTACCTTTATTTATACTTTCAAGAAAGTCTATCTTACCCACACCAGGGTAAGCCCTTGATACAGAAATTGGAGTCTATCTTGCTATCCCCAAAAGCCCTCAAACATCAAGGTAGTCGGCACCTCTATCTTCCTATCTCCAGAAGCCTACGAATGTTCCCAGCAACATTCAGTGTTGTACAAAGAAATTATGAACAAGATGTTCAGTATGCAAAAAGCAATAAAGTATCTCTCTCTCAAAAAATCACTTCAGCAGCATGTAATCTCTAGATTGATCAACTTGTTATGAGCTCATTCAAATGAGATACTATTTATAGGAACATCTTCAAAAGTCGGTTCCCTCCTCCAACGGTCATATTTTTCCTTGAGTTTAGGAGGGACCAATACACATGTCACTCAAACAATGGTTAGTTATTAACAGAAAGAATGAAATTGTTTCATAACTATAACAACTGTAAGAAAAATATGGTTCCTTAACCAAACCCATTTTTCAGAGTGTAACAATAAAAGTTCGAAGTCTAAAAAAACTATTTGGTGTCTATAATACAAAACTATTCAGATTATGTATTCAGAATAATTCAATCTAATTTCAATATAAATCTGGAGTCTGAATTTCTAGGAAATTCAGTGTCTGAATTCATAAGAATTTGGAGTCTGAATTTATAGAATTTGGATTCTGAACTCAAAAAGATTGGATTCTGAATTTAGATAATTTGGAGTCTGATCTAAGGATGTTCAGAGTCTGGATTTAGATAATTTGAAGTGTGAACTCAAAACTTTTGGAGTCTAAATTCAAGGAATTCAGAACATGAACTAAAAAAGTTCAATGTCAGAATTTAAAAAATTTGGTACCTGAACTCATAAATTTCAGAGTCTAAATTCAAAGAATTCAGAACCAAAACTCAGAATGTTTGGAGCCTGAATTTAGAGAATTCAGAAGTTGAACTCAGAATGTTCGGAGTCTGAATTTAGAGAATTTAGAACCTGAATTTGGATCCTGAAAATAGAATAATCTATATCTAAGTATTTATAAGATTCCATGGTTTTAGATATGAAACCGAATTTTGTACATAAAAATAAAATGGGTTAGGTTTAGAGAAAATATTATATGGACAATAAAAACATGGTAAGGTTATATTTTACTAGGGGAAAGAACAATTTCCATATTAAGATAAAAAAGAAGGGAAAATAAATTTTCCTTAAAAAAGAGTGTTTTTTATTTTCAAAACATTATTGAATGGAAAATTCGTAAGGTAACCTTATTGACTCAACAATATCCCCCTTTTGGGAAATCATAAACATCCTTATGAAAAATAATATAAGGACTTTGAAAACATATTTCTAGACTTTGAAAATAAAACTTATCTCCCTTAACACATGGGAAAAGATGAATATGACTAACTCCCCATTAGTTTTTGGAACACTAATGATTGTATTCTTGATTTCTGAATTGAGGCATAGAATTCTATTGCATATGAAAATCTTCTTGGATAAGAAATCCCCCTTAGATGAACTCCCCGTTACTCAGGGAAATTTCATCTTAACTTAGTATTCCTTTTTATCATTTCTTTATCCCCCTTTTTGATTTTCAAAAAGGATTAAAGGGATTGTAAAAAAATATGGTACCTTAAATATTATTACTAGACAACAACAAGAACGATCAAACAAAAATTTCATTAGGATTGGAAAATTTATATTAAGAAGAAATACAAAAAAAATATTGGAATTAAAAAAGATTATCCTTCCTTCTCCTTCAACATCAACTTATTTACTGTGGTTTATTATTCTTGATTTCCTTGTGATCCTCCTATTCTCATTTGAGAAGCTGATCCTGATCTTCTGTTTTCGTCTCTAAGGATTTGATTTTTCTTCCTGAGCCTTAAGAGATTTTGTCGGACCCTTTAGAACTTCTTCTTGTTTAGAAAATTTATCTTCATTCTTGATTATATGATCTCTTTCCCTCTACCAACTCTAAGTAACTAAATATAATTTACCATTCAGATATTTCACTTCTTGCATCCAAGAATTCTATTCCAGAGTTAATTTTTCCTCAAAACTATTTGTGAGATCCTTGATCTTCCCATCTTTAGTGTCAAATACACCCTTGACACATTCTTGGAAATCATCATTAATTCTGATGTCTTCTATAGTTTTCTTTGACCATATAGTATTCTTATTGCAAGATCATTTGTGGGATTCGTAGTTTATGAAAATGGTTTTGAAATCGGCTTAAATTTTGAGGCACTTATCCATCACCATGGATACTAAATCTGATTTCTGATTTAAGGAATGTTGAAGCATCATTCATCTGGATTCTATGCATGGAAATAGGGGATAGTTCCAACAAGATTTCTTAATGATTTTACAACAAAATAATATCCAAGAGAGGATGATTCTGAATCAATGATTTTTCATGGTGAGGATTCTTTTTCAATATCATCAGTTTTATTCTTTGATGAAGCACCCACTTCTTTATTATTCACCACTGCTTTGTAAGGTGTATCAAGAACCGCCGGTTTTCCCTTTTTAGCTTTTGTAATTACTTATTCTTGATTGGGTGACTCATGTTCACTATCAGATAGTTGCCCAATTTTATCTTCATCTACCTCTTTCTTCTCAGCTCCAGCTTCACTATCCTCTAGTTGAAGAACTCATGGTCGGAGCTTTCTTCTTCAGACACTTTGTTCACTTATTCTCCACTTTTATCATCTTTCCCTAGAGTATCAAGTTATGATGATTCAGCTTTAGAGGTTCGGAATGATAATTTTTCAGAAGGGATTTCTTTCTCATGAACATCCTCTACTTGCTTTATAATGTCTTTGGTATCACCAATGCCTTCTTCATCTTCTTTTACTACTTGTTTTTTTTTTCTACTTCTTTTTCATGGACTTTTTCTGGAGTCACAAACTACTTTCCCAATGTCTCTGGTAAAGGTTCTATCAGAAAGGATTCTGGTACCAGAATATTCTGATATTGTTTCTCAGTAGCCTTCAGAATTGAATAGACTATCTATACCTCAAACAACATTTTCTTCTACTTATTTTCTTTCTCTTGATTCTCAAGCTCTTCAGATGACTTTTCCTTCAAATATTTTTCCTCAACAGGGTCCAAGCCAATCTTATGTGCCCCTTGTTTCTGATTTTTCATGTCTTCCCTACACTTAGCCATAACATCATCAGGATTGTCTTTTTTTATTTGATTTTGGTGATGGAGATTGAGTTTCCTTTCCTATTGGGATTTTTTCCTTCTCTTGCACTTCCTTTACCTTCCTCTTCCTTCCACCCTTTCCAGAGGTTTCAGCCACCACCTGTTTCTTTGAAAGAGCTTCAACTTCCTCTTTCGGAAAATCATAGAATTCTTCAAAATCATTAGAAAAACTAACTTTCATCCTTCTCAAGGTGTCATCACTCAGCAACATGACTTTTAAATTTTGTAACATAGATTTTCAATGGATTTTGAAGGATTCTTAACACCAAACAATCATTTTTGATAGAATGGATGGATACATATTAATTTGAGGCTTCAGATTTCCATTCTTTATGTTCTCAATCGTAACCAGGATATTCTTAACCATGGTTTTCTTTGTTAATTTTACCAAAAATTCCAGAATATAGATGTCACACTTCTTAAATGTATCCTTATCTCCATTTCTCGTAATGATGAATAGTTGAACCCACAATTCAGGAGTCCAAAAATTTGTATACAGGTGAAGAATCTTTGTAGTCTTTACCTCTGAAAGACCACGACAAGTCATAGATTTTTCTTTAATAAATTTTCCTTGAATATCAAGAAGCTTATGTGAGCATAACTTTGCTTCTCCCTCATGAGGTATTCCAATAAAACTATCATCCTTGGTATATGAATGTGAATATTTCTTCCCATAACACTTGAATGAAACCTTGCTCCTGCCTCCTTCCTTAAATAAAGTTACTATCTCGTAGAATTAAATCAGTAACTCTAGATACACTGGATCTTGTTCTTTCAGTTTCAAAATGAAAACACTCTCCCAGCCATTCATATTTATATTCTTAGATATAACGGAATCATACTTGGTGAAGAAATTTGGATGAACCATCCTTTCTCTATAAACCTTCCATTCAAAGATTTCCTTTATCGACAACATTTTTTATTGAGACAAAGCTTCAATAGATATTCAGAACTGAGGACACATTGAAGATCTGGAATGAGATTATGTAGGAGGGTCCAAGCTTCAGCACGTGAAGGATTGAGTTTCGATGTGGGAAAACCATTGGGGGTCATTTATATAGGCATTTGAGGCCACGATTTAGCTTCTATAATCAATCCAACAGTAGAAAAACCTTCTGATCAGATCTCACAGCTTAAAAAATGACCTAAGAAGAATTTTGAGGGATTCCAATCTTTTTAGGGTTTTTAATAAAAAAAATTTGGATTCAAGGAAAGGAGAATACGAAAATTTTAAAAACAGATGAAAATACCCACAATTAAAAAATGATTACGAAATTTAATAAAGGAAACATACCTTTCAGATTCCTTGAAACATTATTCGTAATGAGGAAAATTCTTCTTGAAGAACTTTAGATTCTGAAAACATTGATTATGAAAATATTCAATACTAAAATATTCATTAAGAAAATTTTAAGTACAAAAATATTTATTAAGAAAATTTTAACTACAAAAATCTTCATTACGAAAATTTTAAGTAAGAAAATATACATTATGAATATTTTAAGTATTAAAATATTCCTTAAAAAAATTTTAAGTATAAAAATCTTCATTATAAAAATTTTATGAACGAATATATTCAATAAATGAAATTTGAGTATGGGAAAAATGTGACTATGAAAAACTCTTGCACGACAGAATTAATTAGATTGCAAGAGACATTTTTAGACTACAAAAAATTTAAACTACAAAAAGTTTAGGCTACAAAAAGTTTTAGACTATAACAAATTTTATACTAAGAAAACATTTAAATTATGAAAAATTTTAGACTATGAAAAATTTTAGACTACAAAAAATTTTATACTACAAAAATAATTTAGACTATAGAAAAGAAATTAGATTTTTTAAAAATGACTATGAAAAATTTCAGACTACGAAAAAAAAAATACTACGAAAAAAAATTAGACTACGAAACATTTTAAACATCTAACAAGAAAATATACTTCCCCTATGAAAAATATTCTTTTACTATAAGGATATAGGTTTCAACAAGAAGTTAATAAGGATGATTACCTTATAGTTATCATTCCTAACTTCTATTTAATGTATTTAAATCTATCGGAAGGTAATGATTTTGTGAAAATATCCGTAAGTTTATCTTGCACTCCGATAAATTGAAGAATGATAAATCCTTTTTGAGTGCGGTCTCTAAGAAAGTGATGCCCAATATCTCTGTGTTTTTCACGAGAGTGATGTGGAGGGTTTTTACATAAGGTAACGGAACCAGTATTATCACACAAAATTTGTGTTTTGGTGTAACTCATAACATAGTTTGTGAGTGTGTTTTATATCCACACCACTTGAGCACAAAAACTTCCAATTGCTACATATTCAGCTTCAGTAGTGGAAATTTCTGCTGAGTGTTTCTTTTTTCATGACCAAGAAACTAATGAATCTCCTAATAAATGATAGGTTCAGGATGTACTCTTACAATCCATTCTACATCCACAAAAGTCAGCATCTGAAAAATATTTTAAAATAAAATCATTTCCAGAAGTATAAAAGAGTCCTAGATCGATGGTTCCCTTTAAGTAGATAAAACTAATTTTCACTACCTTTAAATGAGATTCTGTAGGATTGGATTAATATCTTGCACAAAAGCAGACTGAAAACAATAAATGTGAATGACTAGCTGTCAAGTAAAGTTGACATCCTATCATACCTCTATAAGATGTTTGATCTACTGGTTTCACAGCTTCATTAAGATCAAGTGAATTTGAGGTACCAATGGGAGTACTTATACTCTTAGTGTTATCATATCCATATTTTTTAATAATAACTTTAATATACTTATGTTGGGATATATAGATTCCTTTTGGTTTTTGAGAAATTTGAAAACCAAGGAAAAATGTTTACTCACCCATCATACTCATTTCAAACTTAGATTTCTTGAGATCTGTAATGGAATCAGTTAAATATTGCTGAGTTGAACCAAATATAATTTCATTAACATAAAATTTAACAATCAAAAAAAATTATAATCATTCTTTATAAAAAGGGTTGGATCATTATTTACCTTAACATAATTATTTTGAAGAAAAAATCATGTAAGTCAATCATACCAAGCTTGAGGGGCTAGATTAAGTCCATACAATGCTTTGGTAAGTTTGTAAACTTGTTCATGATGTTTGGAATTTTCAAAACCAGGAGTCTGTTCAATAAAAACATCTTCTTGAACAAAACCATTAAGGAACACAAATTTAACATCCATTTGAAAACGTATGAAAATGAAGAATGCTGCAAAGGCAGGTAGAATACGAATAGATTCAAGTCTAGCTACTAGATTATAGGGTTCTTCATATTCCATTCCTTCTTGTTGAATATAGACTTTAGCAACCAATCTAGATTTATTTCATACTATGATTCCATTTTCATCACATTTATTTCTAAAGACCCCTTTTACTCCAATAACAGAGGTTTCCTTAGGTCTTTTAACCAAGGTCAGGACATTATTCTTTTCATATTCATTTATCTCTTCTTCTATATATTTTATCCAATAATCATCACAAAAAGATTCGTTAGTGCTTTTTAGTTCTAATTGGGAAAGGAATGCTTAATTTTCTACATCATTTCTTAAGGAATATCTAGTAATTATAGGTTGATTTACATCACCAATGATTCTATCACTGGGATGATTATTTAGAAACAACTGATTTGGGTTTTGAAAAACTTTTTCATCAACATAGGGTATGAAGTCTTCTAGGGTAAATGCTTTAGAAATATTTTCCTGAACATTTTACTTATCAGAATAATCTTCTATCAAGGGTTGATAATCCGTTTTTCAAAACACATCCAAGGATGTAGGTTGAGGTTGTTTAAATAAAGGATCAATTTCATCAAATTTGAAATGTATTTTTTATTCAACAGTACAATTATTTTTATTGAAAATTCTATAGGCCTTAGAAGTTGTTGAGTAGCCTAGGAAAATTCCTTCATCAGAATTTGTTGCAAATTTGCATAGATTATCTTTAGTATTCAGAATAAATACTTTACAACCAATAACCTTTAAGTTTAAAATTCTAGGTTCTCTACCATTCCATAACTAATAAGGGGTTTTATTAATAAAATTTCTAATCAAAACATGATTTATAGTATAACAATAAATACTTACAGCTTCAGCCCAAAAATGTTTGGCTACCGAATATTAACTCAACATGGTTATTTTTATCTCTTGAAGAATTATATTTCTTCTTTCAACAAGATTATTTGTCTGAGTTGTTATGGGTGCTGAGAAGTTATGATTAATGCCTTTTCTACTATAAAATTTTTCAAAATTAGAATTTTGAAATTCAACTAAATGGTCACTGTGAATAGTTATTAAAGGAAGGTTTTCCTCATTTTTAACTTGGGATCTAAAACTTTTGAAATAAGAAAAATATTCAGATTTCTTTTCTATAAAAGTGACCCACGTAAATCTAGTTTAATCATCAACTAAGTCAAATACATAATATTTGCTTCCAATTCTTCCAGTTTGTGTTGTACCAAAAAGATCCATATGCACTAACTGTAATGAATTAGTAGTTGAGACTTCACCAATTGATTTAAAACTTGATTTACGTTGTTTTTCATATTTACAAGGATCACAAACTTTTGAAGAATCGTATCTAAGAACTGGTAGATCCTTAACTAGTCTTATCTTAGAGAGTCTGCATAGGTTCCTAAGGTTATAATGTCCTAATCTTCTATGCCACAACCAAGAATGATCTTCCATTGCACTATGGCAAGGTAGGTCTTGGATCCTAAGGTCTTCTATGTTTATTGTGTAAAAATTCTATTGCCTATTGGTAGAAAGAATAAACTCTTCCTTGGAATTGTGTACTAAGAACTTATCATTCCTAAAATTCACAAGGTTACTATCATCAAATAATTGAATTGTTCTAATGAGGTTGTGATTGATACCATTAAAAAATAAATCATTTGAAATCAATGATTTTCTTAGAAGAACAAATTTACCTATACCAATAATTTCTCCCTTAGAATTATCTCTGAAAGTTACTTTTCCTCCTTTCATTTTGATAATATTTTCAAAGAAGTTTTTGTTACGAGTCATATGCCGGGAACATAAACTATGCATGTACCATGTATTGTTTTTGGAACTATCTTTATTTTTCTGAAAATAATAGATTTAGAGTTTCAGAACCCAAAAATTCTTGGATTCGGAAACTTTAGAAATAAAAATTTTCATAATCCACATTTTCATTGAAAAATAAGCATTATGTAAACCTAAAGACTGATTTTTGTTTAAGGATCAATTTTTTTCCCAATGCCCACTACACTAACATTTAGTGCAGAAAGGAGCACTGTGAGGAACAAAATAATTGTTACTAAAAATTGGTTTCTAACTAGTATAACCAATACCAGAATTATTCTATAGATGTTGAGTTTGAGAATACATGTTATCAAAGTTTTCCTTTCCTAAGGTAAAGCTTGAAAAACACTTCCTCAAGGAAAATATTTCTGAATTTAGTCTAATCACTAAGTTTTTATCCTCAAAAACATTAGTTTTTGTTCTAGAGTTAGGCTCAAAAATAGTTTTCTTAGAAATTACTTTTCCTAGATCCTTATAATGTTTATCCTTCTCAGAATTTACTTCCTCAAGGTTTTTTAAAATAAATTAAAAATAAATGGTTTACTTATCATGATATTTAAAAATATATTATATTTCCTTACTAAGAATAGAAATCCTAGAATTTTCATTTTCAGGCTTTTTCTAGACTTTAGAATTTTCATTCTCAAATAGCCTAGCAAACCTAGAAAATTCTTCATAGGTAGGTAAAGTATTTTCTTCATCAGAAAAAGATTCTTCATTCGAGTATTCATAGTATTTACTATCACTATAATTAGAATTCAAGGATACATTGGTTATGGATTCAGAATTGTGCACCTTATCCATTAAAAACATATTTTTAATAGGTATCTTGGAATATAAAACAAGATTCTTCTCTCCAGATGATTCATAATCTGAGAATTCATTAGAAGTGTCTCCAGTAATGGCACTTCGGGTGTCATTAGCTTTCAAAATATTCTTATCTTTACCTTTGTAGTACTTCTTTCTATTCTTCTCAGAATAATTTTCATTTCTATCTTTTCTTTTAAGCATAGGAAAATCTATCCTTATATGTTCAACTCTTTTTCATTCATAACAAGTTACTTTAGAGTCTTTCTTATACATTTTTTTTCTTCTTATATCTATACTAAAATTCTTTCTTCCTGACTATATTATTCATCCATCTAGAAAGATTAGCTAGTTAATTATCAGAATGATCACTTTCACATGATTCAGATAAAATAGTAACCTTCTTAGACTTAGATCTTGTAATTATCTCAAGAGTCTTGGCTTTCATATGATCTGAAGTAGTTTCAAAAGAAACACTTCAATTTCCAATATTTTTCTTAACATTATCAGCATCTCCCTTAATTCTAGTCTCTTGTTGAAGAAGAGTTCCAAAAATTTCATCAAGAGTAATCTGTGAGACACTATTATTTTCATCTATAGCTATTCTCTTTGATTCCCACTCATTAGGCATGATGTCTATAATCTTGTATACAAGTTCTTTATCATCCAAACATTTTTCACCCATGGATTTTAAGGTGTTGACAATAGTCATAAATATCTATTGTACCCTACCAACTAGTTCTTCATAAAGAAACAAAAAACCATGACACTCAGCTCTAAGAATAGCTCTTCTAGTTTTAATAACATTGGAAGTACCAAAATTAGTAACATCAATCTTCTTCCAAATACAATTTGTGGTTTCACAAGAAGAGATCTGGCTATATATATTCCTATTCATGGAACACATCAAAGCATTGAGTACCTTATAGTTAAGTTGATATTCTGACTTCTCTGGATTAGTAATAGTTCTAACTTCTTTATCAGGAATCTTGTAATCTCCAGTCTACATAACAAATTTGTCTACTCCAGTATTAATGAAAAACATCTTCATACGATCTATCCAATATTCATAATCATTCCCATAAAAAATAGGTGGTCTTGTAGGATTAAGATTTTCAATTGAACCAAAATTCATTCCTACCATCTTAAATAAAATATTCCCACACAAACTTTTCAGTAATAAATGTTTGTAAACAAGGATAAAATTCCCTAATCAAGGAAAATATAGAGCAATGAAAAATTTGAGGAAGAAAACATATATAGGAATATAAGTATTTCAAAGACCTCCTCTGATACCAATTGTAGGATCAAAATATTGAATGTAGATGCCCAATATACAAGAGGGGGGTAAATTGTATACTTTAAAAAATTCATTTGTATCATTTAATGATGGTAATGCTTAACAAAATTAAACAAGGTAAATTCACAAGACCTCTTAGTTATACAAACTAGATTAATTCTGGAAATGTGGTTGCAGAAATGAAACTTAACAAACGTTTACAAGAAAAAATATTCTACCTTAATGCATATAGAATCATAATAAACACTGTATACAAGTACAAGAAAGTATAAGACAATTATACATTCATTAACAATAAAAATTCAGTAGAAAACATGTAACAATACAAGTAACAATTAGTAAGTATTTTAACCCAGAGAGTAGGGTATCCAACAACCTAGGATAATGGTCCGCTGATTTATACATTCAAGAAATTATGTATTACCCACACCAGGGTAAGCCCTCGATACGAATATCGGAGTATGTCTTGCTATCCCCGCAATCCCTTGAACATCAAGGTAGTTGGCACCTCTGTCTTCCTATCCCCGGAAGCCCTCGAATGTACTCAGCAACATTCAAAGTCGCACAAAGCAATTCAGAACAATATGTTCAGTACACACAAAGCAATAAAGTCTCATCTCTAGAAATAACTTCAGCAACATGTAATCTCAAGATTGATAATCTTGTTATGAGCTTGTTCAAATAAGCTATTATTTAGAGTAACATCTTCAATGGTCGGCTCCCTCCTCCAATGGTCAATTTTTCCTTGAATTTTGAAGGGACATGTACACCTATCACTCAAACAAAGGTTAGTTCGTAACAGAAAAAATGACATCGTTCCATTACTATAACAAGAGTAAGAAAAATATGGTTACTTAAGAAAACCAATTTTTCAGTGTGTTAGTCTAAATGTTTAGTGTCTAACCAAAAACCATTCGGTGTCTATAATACTTTAATATTCTGATTATGTCTTCAAAAGAATTTAGAACATGAATTCCACTGAATTATGGAGTCTGAATTTCATGGAAATTCAGAATCTCAATTCATAAGAATTCGGATTCAAAATTTATAGAATTTGGAGTTTGAACTCAGAAATTTCAGAGTCTGAATTCCAAGAATTCGGTGTCTGGACTAAGGAAGTTCAGAGTCTAAATTCAGAGAATTCTGAGTCTGAACAGAGAAAGTTCGGAGTTGGAATTCAGAGAATTCGGAACCTGAACTCAGAAAGTTCAGAGTCCGAGTTTAGATAATTTGGAACCTAAACTCAAAAAGTTCGGAGTCTGAATTTAGAGAATTAAGATCCTGAACTCAAAAAGTCCTAATTATGAATTCAGATAATTTGGAACCTGAACTCAGAAAGATCAGTGTCTGAATTCAAAAAATTCAGAACCAGAATCTTGATCCTGAAAACAGAATACTCTACATCTAAGTATTTATAAGATTCTGAGGTTTTATATATGAAACCGAATTTTATACATAGAAATAAAATGAGTTAGGTTTAGAGAAAAATTTTATTTGAACAATGAAAACATTGTATAGAAAAATTTTCCTTGGGGAAGGAATATTTTCTTTATTAAGATAAAACATAGGTGAAAATAAATTTACCATAATATAGAGTGTTTGTGATTTTCAAAACATGATGGAGTGGAAAATTTATATGGAAACCTTATTTACTCAACAATATAAATATAGACCTAACCAAGGATATAATTTCTAGAGTGATATCAACCCTGCAAACTTATAGAGCATATCTTTTTTCCTCAGGTATGGTATATAAATAAAATTGATTTTTTTATCCAACCACATGAGTCAAATGTTTATCTTTAATAGATTTCAACATCCATATTTTATAATTTCATGGAAAGGGTGTTTATAATCATCCTTTCATTGATATAAAATCATATATTGATATGAATTGTGATTTCCTATTACAATGTTTTTCTAAAAATAGATCTTGAATCCATTTCCAAAAATAGATCAAATTTTCTAAAGGATACAAAACATGGAAGACTCATTATATTAAAACCCTTGATGAAGATTAATGTACCATGAATTCAATATTTTTAACATCAAATTTTTTTATTTCAAAAAATATTAGTTTTTGAAAACATAAATTTAATAAGAAATCCACAAAATAGTGTAATGAATAAGTGTTCATAGTGCCAATTATTTATTAGTATACACTCCAATAGTAGTAATTGCATAGTATTTCCCTAATTAAAATTGTATAGGAGGTTTTTTGTGTCTATTATCATATTTATCCATTGGATTTGTGTACTATTTTACCCAATTCCTAAATTCGTTATATATAAAACATCAAATCGGTAGTTGGTACGTAGAGTGAACTTTGTATTCCCAATATTGTTAACTAAACTCTTTCTTTCATGTGATAAATTATTTCTCAATTTTATCCATTACCAAAATCAAATATCTTCATATTCCACTAAGACATTTCCTTAGTTTTCTCCTCCCATATTATTGACATGAGGAGATTGAATATTCTTTCTTTCATCATCTTCAGCACTTGAACTTCCATGAGAACATATCCTCTCCTCTTTATTTTTTTGAGATTTAAACAATTTTCACATTATTAATCATTATTATTTATATTGGGTTTGGAATAATCATATTATTTTTTATTCTATATCTAATCCCATTAGATTTCTCATTGGGAAAATATCTGCATTATCCATGACATTATTTTTAAAAATGGTTCCTTCAGGATTAATCAATTACTAAAACCAAAAAAAGATAACATAGGTTTAGCATAATTGACATTATAATAGATTTACAATAAAATATCTAACAAAAAATTCAATATAAAAAAATCATCCTCTGTAAAATAATAAACTAAACATTTAGTACAACCTAAATCACATTTTGTTCAATATAGGCCTCCTTAGGCTGGGATCTTTCATACCTATTTTCCTAATTACATAACATAATCAATCATAAATATTTTACTATAAATATAATTTTATTTACCAATGTATATCCCCAAGAAGTTTCAAACTAGTGGTACAGTTAGGACTCTTTATCATGAATTGGTAAATGATTGAGTTAATATATAATACACCCATTTTGGGGTTACTAACCCTTGGAAGATTTGTGATACATCTTGATTCCATTTATATTATCTTGATAGGGATGTTTTTTCTAATAAAACTATACAATATCAACTTTAATAAAATATTAGGAAGTTATCCTATACATAGACTTATCCATTATCCTAGGGTGTCCACTATATTTGTCTAAATATACTCCAAAAAATAAACTATTCATAGAAAATAACTAAACCCTGTGATACTATAACAAACTAAGATAATCATGCCTTTATTTTACATAATATACATGATTTAAGACATTAAATTTCATAAATTATAATATCCATATAATAGATAGGTTTAGTGTCTTTGGTGACTATCCACATAATAAGCTTATTTTACAAAACATCAAATAATATATCCTTAATGGCTCCGTAATATACTATATTCGATACATCTCATTAGTGAGACTCATAATTAAACCCTATGGAATTGAAACATATGAAATAGGAGACCTTAAAGGATTAGTAAATAAATAATAAACATTTCACCAAGGATGGGTTCATAAGAATAAGTGAAAGATATGATCATAATGGAAATATCAAACATTATGAGTGATAATATTAAGACTTAATTAAACTTTAAAATACATGGAATAATAAATTAAATCAATGAAAGATCAAAATTGAAGCATAATAGCTCTAATATGGAATAGAATAATTTAACATAAATTGTGAATAATGAGAGAATAAGACCATAATGAATAAAATCCTTCAAATATGGTACAAACATTAGCATAAGGAAACATTACATTCATGAGAAACAACATAAGTTCGCGTACTTTTGAGTAACTAAAATGTACTCAAAAATACCTTTCTCATGAAATAAACTATTATCTAATGCGTTTAATGGTGATATAGGACTCCAATCACCATTCTTATATACATGGGTGTGCAGTTTGAAATCATTAACGTTTCAAATAATAAATAACACCTGTAAATAAAATGGTTTTAATAAAACACCCAAATGAAAATCATTCACTTTTAATAAACAACCTGTGGAAATAAAACGGTCTTTAAAAACATCCGAATGGTAAAAAAATAACATCATGAATTAAATTACTTGAAAATGAGAACATCATCACCCAGAATAATAACATAATTAATGAAAACATATAGATTGATAAATGTAACAGAACATTATCATAAATACATTATTTAATGATAATGAAAAAAAATAATGAAATGATATTTTTTGAAAATAATTTTTATTCATCATTATAAAATTCATAACTATGAGTACATTTTAAAAAATCCAGGTTGGTTTAAAAAAATGGAAATAAAACCATTTTTGGAAATGTAGTATTATAAAATTTTTCCCTTGAAATAAAGACATAACACCATTCAAGAAAGAAATTATTGGAAAAAAAATGTTTTTATGAAATTTTATAACTCAAAGAATGGAGTGTGAGTTACCAAGTACCTTATATTTACAATTTATTTAAATTAAGGTTATGTAACCACTAATATCCTAATGATAAACATATTAATTAACTATTTAATAAACATAATCGTATACATTTCCATTTAAATTTTTCATTAATAAAAAATTTCTTCGTGTATTATATTGTTATAATCACTTTTCCATATTGAGTGTCATAAATCTTTACTGTTTTGAAATAGGTTCATAAAAGTAGTGCTAATATTATTTTTTATAATAATGTTTAAAATTTAAAAACATTTAAAGGTACTATAGTTTTCTTCATGACCTATAATGTTACAATTTCATTGCATGGGATTTTTAGTCATGTTTGTTGAAGACTAAAATAGTGCTGAACTTGTTTTCTGATTATTCCCCGATATAAATGGATTACCTTATAACGATCATTAATTTTAATTTATCCATATATATAAATATTAATGAAATATATTTCTAATATATATCATATATAATCAGTTAAAGTTAAACTAAAACCATCCATGAATGTTGTAGGGAGGTATGGAATTCACCGTTCCTTGAGGTGGTTGTCTACACATGTGTATGGATGATGATGATTTCATGTTTCGAAGGGAGGAAGAAAGAATTTTCATGGTTTATTATTTAATAATGGTAAATATAATATATATATATATATAATAAATATGTATTTAATTCCACTTTTGGACCAACATGGTTAGGAGGTGATGAAAATGAAACATGTTTGTTCTTGGAGGAAGTAGTCAACATGTACAGACAATTCACATTTTTATTTTTGTTAAAGGAAATGGGAATGGTTCTTAATGATTGTACTATAAATATAATGATATAATGATATAATATTTATTCTTATGATATCATTTTAATATGGTTTCAGTAAATTTTAGGCAGAATAAGTGTGCATAAAGAATTGATATGAGAAATGAGAGGTTAGACAATTATGTGCCACTTCATGGATTATCACCATTCTATAGGTTTTTAATTTTTTTAAAGATGGTCTTTTGGGAATAAAATAACCTATTAATGATATAGTCAAATTTTTATGGGTGTTTTGAGTAGATATGGGGTTAACTATGTCGGTTATTGTGTGAGGGGAAGTGGGGAGTGGGGTTCCTATCTTATAAGTGAATAGAGGTGACATTTTTTAAATACCCAATAATATTTAACAATAGATGGTAAATCCCAAGTCTAGTAGTTCAAATTTTTTGAAATAATTGATATTGTAAGGTATAAGGTTTTTGAAGGCCTCAAACCCCAATTATCACACATGTTCTAAACTTGTTTTTGTTATTTCCTTCTTGGTAAAACCCATGTTATCCCTTTTTACATTCATTGAGGTAACTAATTTTTTACTAAAGTAACTTATCCTTTATGATTAAAAAACGAGTCCGTGTTATATAATTTGGGCCTAATAATTTCAAATTTTATATAAATTTTTTAATATTAATTTTATAATGTTGATAAAAATTTATTTTATAAAACTAAATTTGAAATGTATTAAAAAGTGTTTTTGGAAAAATAATACCGAAGTTCTAAAATGTCAAATATGGGGTTTAAAATTTAAAAAACAATTATAAAACTATTAATTAACCTATAATACATTTATATTTTCTTTTAAAAAAATTCATGAGTTTCCAATTTATACATATATACTAATAATGTCATAAAAATCGTGTTTTTTATAAAAACATTATTTTTTATTATTCTCTTACAAACAAATATTTGTAGAAAAGACCCAAAAAATAATATTAAGTTAAAATTTATTTTTTAACATTCAAATAAATTTAATTATTTTAAAAATTATTACTTTAATATTTATAAATTTAGCTTTAAAATTAAAATTTAAAATATTGAAAAAAAACTATTTTTTAAGAAATGATTTTTTAATATAAAAACTAGTCTTAAAAAAATTATCTCGAATCATAATTATATCATTCATGAAAACTATCCATTTTATAAAATAAATATTAATCATGTAAATTAATTTATTAACTAATTAGATTTAAGTATTAAAACAGTATTAAAAGTCATATTTATTTCATATGTTGGTTATAATCATTTGTACCCACTTGCTTAATGACTAACATACCATGGTCAATATCTATTTTAATAAAAAGAGTTGCGGCCTGTTAGGGTTTGGTGTAGTTTAAAGACAAATCTAATGAACATAATATTTATTTAAGGTGTAACATTTACTAATACTCAGGTCATTACATTTTACCCCTTAAAAATAATTACATCCCGAATGTTTTATTAAATGGAAGAAAATAAGTGAGGGTACTTTTCACTAATCACACCTTGAAGTTCCCATATACCCTCCTAAAACATATGATTCCTCTATAGGAGGTTGACCAGATGAATTGTTTTATTCTACAATACCTTATATATTTGATTTAAGATATCCAATGGTTGTTCCTCTTATGATAGATCATAATGAAATTGAATGGATTCCGATATCAATACATGTGAAGGGCCCAGTGTTAACCCTATTAGAAAATATATAGAAAAATAAATTATTAGAGATAGGTTTGGTGGGAGTGATAAGTGATAAGTGATAGGATACAACACTAACTGACTAAAAATTAAATTTTCTAATAAAGAAACACTTTTATGGAAAAAGTGAGAAACCAAAGATTAGACATTAAAACAAATAGATGACCCATTAAAGAACAACTTAAGATGGTTAGATTTGATATCCCTGGTTATATTCCAATAAATAGTACTAACCTAAGTATTGGGGTCATCCATCAGAAGATCTTTGAAATGATCTGCCAGTTTTTCCCAAGCCTAAATGTACTCTTCTTGGTTGAGCTTCCCATCATTATATCCCCTAATCAATATCAGATCCTGTTCGTCAACCCAGTTACTCTGGTTCTCATTGGTACACAACCTTAAAGATCTTCCCATAATCCTATTAGCTTCTTCGTCGGTAGCATTAATTGATAGAACATTTTCCACCGTTTCTTCTCCCGAGTGCATAAGCAGCTCTAGAGAAGGATCAGTCACTAAACTAGACTCTTGTGATTTTCCAGTATCAACCTTGGAAGGGGAAATAGGATCATTAATCATCATCTTGTATTTCAACTTCTTCATAGATCTATCTTCCCTTAGAGGTGGTAAATAAGAATAGTCTTTTCTCTCTTTTTGAATGCCCCTCTGGCTCTTACTGTGCCTCGGGATTACTAGATCACCCTGGAATTCTTCTCCAATATCACCTGATAATATCTCAAATTCCCCATCACTAGAATATATCGTGGATTCTCTCTTCTTCAGTAAGGGCCTGACCAGATCAGTTTTGGCCTCCTATTCTAGATTAACATGTGACAACCCTTCAAATGTATTGTCCAAAAAATATTTACCCATCTCCCTACTTGGAAAAGGGACAGATATACCTAGGGACATAATTCCCTTTCTTACCAAATATAAAAACACACTTCTAAGGATATATCTGGAGGAACACCATATCCATAACATTAAACTATATATTTCACTAATGATTATCATTATTAATTTTCTACTCCCATTATTACACTTCCATGTGTTAATGAGTGGTTTGAACCTTCTTCTTTATTTATTAGTCATGGTCACATCCAATTAACTTCCTTTCTCCAACTTCAACCCAACATATTGGAGTCCTATATCTCACCCCAAGTAGAAATTTATATAGTGCCATATGAATGATATAATGCAAAAAAATTATTATATGAGAACTTGATAAGGGGGTGTTGATCCAAATATCCCTGAAATCAGTTGAATAAGATCTTATCATATCATTTAGATTTTTTATGTTCATTTAAGGCTGACCATATGTCTGAGGATGAAAAATAGTACCAAAAATCAGTTTTATCTCCAATGACATCTGAACTATTCTCCAAAATATCATGGTACACCTCATATCTAGATTCGATACAATGGTAATGTTACTACATACAACCTCATGAATTCCCTTATGTATATATTTGATTGAAGGTAAACATATAAATCTTATTTGATTAAAATAAAATGCGCTAACATAATAAATTGATTGACTAACACCCATATAGAATTATGAAAATTAGATGTCTTAGAGAGTCCTATGAAGAAATAAATGTTTTTGTTTTACAATTTCTATACTCATATGGCTAACGGATTCAACATACCCTTAGTATTTTTTCAACCAAACTTAACATTATTTCATACCAAACATAAATATATATATTCTTCAATATATATCTTCGTGATATCCCATCAAAAGATTTGATTTAATTATGTATACATATTCGTAAATCCTATATTATTATAAAATATTGAGCTATATGCATCATCCAGAAGTCCCAAATTCTATTCTGGTTTAATTGGAACATATATTTGACTTATATACCATTTTACTACATTTTTATCAAAGTTAGAATCTAGAATATTCAATAGATTTTTATGTAAATCCATTTTACATTTCATTTATTCTTTAATCTTCATGTTAATGGATGGTTGATTCATAACATGGTCATGATTGAACTTCTCACTTTCCCTTATTACATCAAGAATCATCCATTGAAAATAAATGAATACTTTTCACCTTTCAATCATCATCATAGATAAGGTATCATGATATTTCCTTCTCAAAACATATTCCATCTTGTTGTACATCCCTAGGTGGTAATGGGTTAAGAATTCATAGTATTTTATTAGTTCTAACCATCTCCTCTGGTGAATATTTAACTCATTCTATTTGAATATATATAGTTAAAATAGTAACGGTTTGTATAATAATAACACTTATCCACATATATATAATTCTAAAAAAATTAATGTAATGATCACTTCCATGAGATTCAAATTATGTGATAGGAATTTTTTTTAGTATTTTTTAAATATTAAGAGGCATAAGAAATTAATTTTTCATTTTTTAGGATGACTCATTTTAGCATCTTCTTCAATTAATCACAATATATTAAAAACACTAACACATTATATGGTAATGTATGAATATTTTTTCTGAGAAGTATCTTCTTTAGTTTCTTAAAAATTTTATCAAATTACTCCATCTCATGTAACTTCACTCGCATACATTCTAACATGGTTAGAGTATTAAATATTGATTATAAATTCCATAAAAATTCATTGATAGTATCCATAAAACTAAATAAAACTATAGAACTCTGTTACTGTGATTGGTATTTTTTATTTCTCAATAAGTTCTATATTTCCATGATCTATATATATGTCCTCTCGAGTTGTTAAATGACAAATGAATGATACATTCAACTGCGAGAATTCATACATTCTGATTTTGTTTTAAAAAATATCCTTTATAAAGGTATTTAAGACAATATGAAAATAATTATCACACACTTCCATTCACTATGAGTATATAAGAATATCATTTATAAATAAAACAAAAAGTTGATAATCATATTATTTTAAAACAATATTCACTAGACCTATGAATATGATATTATAATTAGTCATTAAAAATGACATAACTATAAATTTATAGGTTCTGTATATCATCTAAAAAAGATGTATATCCTCTCATTTTACCCTTAAATGATAATATCTAAATCAAATGTAAATATTTGAGAAGCACAGAGCTCCAGTGAGTTGATCAAATGGTTCATCAACACACGATTAAGGATATTTATACTTTGTGGTGATCTTTTTAAGCTCATGATAGTCAATAAAAATATTCATTAATCTATATTTTTTCATAACAAATATGTTAGATTATCCCTATAGTGAAGTATTAGGGTTAATAAAAACCTTATCCAAATTCCCTTTTAGTAACTTCCTTAATTACTATAAATCAATATAATCTATCCTATATGGTATCTTTGAGTAAGACCTAAATTTTGGTAAATGTTATTTCTAAAACTGAACTACATTGTTTTGGGGAAGATTAGTTAGTTTAACTAGCAATACATTAGTATATTACCTCACATTATTCATGTCATAAATATTGACTTTCTATTTGAACATTTTATCTATAATTACCTCATATTTGTTTTAATTTAAGCCATATTATAGATTTTTATTCTAAAAGGATATATAATTATATTGATACATGAGAATAAAATTACTTGCATTATAAAATGAGACCACCTTCTCCTGTCTATTTATATAATATCTATATAGGGATAACCAATCTATACCTAATAATTATTAAAATTAAAAATATAGATGAATAATTAGATTTAAAATTAGTATCATCCCTCAAATATCAATCAGATAATATTAACATATGTTAGACACAATCATTGTACCACCAGGTGATTTCCCAGACTGTTTGATATCCATATATTAATGTGGTAATTCAAAATTATTATTAAACATTTGTGATATGAATGAATTTGATAAAACATAATAAAATAAGGTACCTATAGGTCTAGAATAATGATTAAGTGTACTTCGCATCACTTTGTAATTGTGATCTACCTCAATGTTACTGATTGAGAATTCCATTCCTTATTCCCTTATTTTGGGGGATTATTGGGGCCTAATATATTCATTTTCCTAAGGTTGTGGTATTGATTCACGTAGTGTCTAAAATCATCGAACTTGAAGCATTGTAGTGATGGTAAGTCATTAAATTAGACCTTCTAATTTTTTATTGTCTGGATTTTCTAGTCAGCCTTACTTCAATATTTGTGGGATTGGTGGACTACTTTACCAAAAATAAATAACATCAGTAATCCTTTTTTGAAATTACCCTTGTTTTCCTCCGATAATTTTGGTATGTAGGGGTTACAATATCTCCCCCTCCCCATGTGACATACCATCAAATTTCCCATGGTATTTAAACTTTCATTTTCCCTATATAAATTATTGAGATACCCTATATTCATCCTCCAACATTATATCACATAAAAAATATTTTTATAGCTTCCAAATTATATTAATGAAAAAAGACTTCTAAATATCTAGTTTTCATCCAATAAAGAAATGATCAATTATAATTTATATATCAAATATAATACAAGATCCATATTTTTTAATCCTTGTAATGTATTATTTTCATGAAATAATGGATCCATACTGATTTTATTTCAACTCCAATAATTTCCTCTAAATAATCATGTGAATATTTAAATAAAAATACTTGAAAAAAACACTTTCTTAAACTCTTCCCATTTAATTTAATCTACTTCCTACTTCATTATTATATTGTTAATGAGATTCTAGAATTGAAAAAAAATAACTTCTATATAGTATAAATCCTGAATATGATTATCTTGTTCTAATTACATGACAATGTAATATATAATTTCCATCGCATTGATCCATTTCTCATAAATAAGTGTATTTGAAAAGCCATCGAATGATAGAGGAAAATGGTGTATGAAAGACATATTAACAAGTCTGTCCTTCAATGTAGTATTCAAGGTTGCAACATTACTTTTTCATTAATTATATTTTTTTTATTGTTGAGTTATTATTTTTATAATATCTATAAAACCATATCTTATTCTATTGGGTTCTAAATATGGAAACCATCACTTTTCCCATCAAACCCATTGTTTAACTACTTCCATCTTGTTTCAGGGATTACTAAAACGGTAATCTTCTAACATGAGTAAAAAATAGTCAAAATAACAAATTAATAATAATTTAAAAATAATTACACCTTAAAAACATAAAATTTGATATTACCATGTTAGTCTATAATTATTTTAATTCATCCAATATAATTCTTGGTTAATCTAAAGGTTTTGTTTTCTAATACTTATTAACACAATCCCATAAAGTAACCATGAAATAAATCACTCATAATGGTTTGAATAGATCATATTATCGACCAAATAATAACCCCTTGAATTTTCAAACTATGTGTGTAGCTATTCCACTTTTTCATGCACTAAGTGATAATTGACTTATTTCCCAATCTATCCTTTTTGGGGTTATTAACCATAGTTACATCATTTCTAGAGACTGTATACACTTCTAGTATCTATACATAGATACAATTTTGATGGTGACTACACAATATCTACTTTAACACAACTATAAGATATTATCCTATACTTATACATGCCCCATAGACATATCATTAGGGTTTTCATTAAATTACTGTACACTAATCTCAAAAAAAACTAAACCATTACTCTAATACCAATTATATTAACTCAAGATAAAAATGACTATATTTTACATATTTACAAGATTTATAACATTAAATTTCATAAATAATAATATCCCAAGAACTGATATTTTCAGGGTATTTGGAGACTAGATACATAATAAACTTATTATAAAAAAACTGCACCTATTACTTCTTAATGTCACAATACTAGACCATCTTTTAGTCATATAATTAGTATAACCCATGATAAGAATCATGGGAGTGAAAATATAGGATAGATTGAACCCAAAAAAAACTATAAGTGATGGACAATAATATCAATAAAGATATGTTCATAATAATAATTGAAATAAATTAGAATAAGGGTAATATCATAACACAATGAGTGATAATCATAATACATATGTGAGATTCAATGTACATTACATATGAACTCAATTCCACAAAAAATCAACAGGGAAGCATAATAGCTACCACATGGATTATATTCTATTAAGAAAACATTGAATCATGATATCATTAGATCATAATGAATAAAATTATTTGGCCATGGAAATACATTTATTAGGAAACATTTCATTCACGATCCATACAATCAGTTCCCATCGTTATAAAAAATAAAAATGTACTCATGAATACATATCTTTAGATATATTACCTCTTTAAAAATAAATTAAAGAATGATATAAGACACCATATGTCATTTATCCAAACGTATGTGATTTAAATAGAAATCAATCACTATTGAAATAGTAAATAACCCATGAAAATAAATTAGATTTCATGAAACTTATAAAGGAAAATCATTCCCTTTTATAAAAAACCCATGGAGTTAAATATGGTTTTCATTAAACATTAAAATTGTAAAAAATAAAATCTTTAATTAAATCAATTGAAATTGGAAAATATATCATAGAAAATAATAACATGATAAATGAAAAATATGGGATCAAACATGAAACATAACTCCATTAGTGATAAATAATTTTAATATAGAAAAAAATCATGGAAATGTATTTTTTTGAAAACATTGGGTATTCATCATTATAAGAGTCATATTTTAGAGCCCATTTTAAAACAAATGTCATCTTTTTTGGAAAAAATTTAATATAAAACCATTCCTGGAAATGGATTTGGATAAAATAATTATATAAAAAAAAATTGATAAAATCAATCAATATAGAAAGTATTGGAAAAAAAATTCAATAAGAAGTTGTATCACTGAAAGAAATGAGTTTGAGTTAGTATGTCCCCTGCATTAACTCTTATTTTACAAAAAAAAAGGTTTGACATCCTCTATCATAAATATAAGAAAATTAATTACATATTTCATAAATTCATTCACATATAATTCTATTTATAATATTTGTGTATTAGAGTTTTATAATATCATTTCAATATTAGGTTTAAACAATATTTATCATTTTAAACTAGGTTCATAATGTTGGCACTGAAATTCATTATTCTACTAATATTAATCATTTATAAACTATTAAAGTTGTTTTAATTTATCTTTTATAAATACCTATAATGTTATAATTACATTACATGTGAGTTTTATTCATCATGTTTTTTCAAAGATGAAAATGAAGATGAACTACTTTCTTGTTATTTTCTAATCATGATGGATTTTCTTTTAAAGATCATTAATTTTGTCTTATCCATAAAGAACCATATTAATGATATATATTAAGTATATATATATATATTATATATAATTAAAAAATATAAAATAAAACCATCCATGCAGGTGATAGTGAAAAAAATTCATTTTACCACGAAGTCGGTAGATTGCACTTATTCATGAATTATAATTTCAATTTTGGAAGGGAGTAAGAAAAATGTAATGTGTATTATAATTTCATAAACATAAAAATGATAAATATATTATAGTTCTTTCTTTATTTCCCCTTTTAAACCATCTGGGTTAGGTGATGAAGGAATATAAACCATGTTTCTTCATGGGGTAGTACACCGCACAAACACACGATTCACATTTTTATTTTTATTAAAGGAAAATGAAATGTTATTAATGATTATACTATAATTATAAAAACATAATAGTATAATAATGAAACTGACTTATGAAATTTTGAATATGGTGTAATCTACTTCTATAAAGATTAAGTGAACATAAAGAAATAGAAATGAGAAAGGATCTATTAAAAATTAGTTTTGAACTACGAGGATTATCTCCATTACAGAGGGGATTATGCTTTTTAGTTATAGTATTTTGAAAATAAAAGAAGTAATTATTGTATTGAGGAAATTTTAGGAGAGTTTTTGGAAATTTTCATAAAAAATAAGTGATTTTTGGTGTGAGGGTAATAGAGGATAGAAGTTCCCCTTTCTTTGTTAAAAGCGATACAATTTTTGTAAATACCCAAAACATTTAAATAATGGGAATTCAATACCATGAAAACAAGCTAAGTAATTTTTAAATAATTTATAGTGAATTTATAAGTTATATAATGTCCTAAGACACCCATTCCCACCATGTTTTGAACATTCTTATGGTCTTTCAATCACGGTTAAAACCTTTTTTCGTTTTTAATTTTTATTAATGTAACTACTCTGTTTATGAATGTAATTTAACCTTTATTATTGAAAATGAAAAGGTACTTATTAAATAATATTATCCTAATAAATAATAATATTAAATCATTTTTATTATATTTATTTTCTAAATGTGATAAAAAATCTTAAATAATTAAATGTTACATGAATTAAAACCAATTTTCTAAAATATTTAACTATAGTTCTAAAATGTCAAATATGAGTTTGCAGATAAATTTTTTTCAAATTATAATTTCACTTGTAAAATAAATATTTTTCTTATAAATGTTTTTCATGAAATTCAAATTCATACTGATATATTAATAATTTCATAAAATTCATGTTTTTTGTAAAAATGGTAATGTTCACAATTCATTAAGAAGTCAAACATCTTAGAAAAATACCAAAAAAAAATATTATGTTAATGTTTTTTTAATATGTTAAAAATGAATTTAATTTTTTAAATTTATTTTTCTTAGTTATATAATTTTTTCATTAAAATAAAATTTTAAAATATTGTGAAAAACTTCTATTTCTCGGAAATCAATTTTTTCTATATTAATTATTATTCTAAAACTAGAACTAACAAAAAAATGGGACAAAAAATTTTTAAATTTAATTAAATAAATTTTAATAAAATATATTCTATTAGCTACTTAAGCATTCTTTTTGAAATAGTATTAAGAGTGACTTTATTTCACAAGTTGGTTATAACAGTTTTCACCAACTTAGTCAATGACTACACCACATTGGTCAATATCCATTTTTATTAAAAAAATTATTGTACATTATGGGGTGGTTTTCTGTGTGGACAATTATATAAAAGATAATATTTATTTGATATGGAACATTTTACTAAAACTTAGGTCATTACATATACTATCCATAATAGTCCAATCAAAACATATCATTATTTTACACCATTATAAAAAGTTAATCAATACATATCACAAAATTCACACATAACATGGTTATCCATTCTGTTTAGATACATTGAGGATTATTAAAATAAGAAAAATTAATTTATAAAAAATATAACACTTATCTATAATCAAACTCTTCTATACCCCCTTTTAAACTTCACATAATTAATTTTTATCTTCAAAACCTAGGAAGGGGAAATATAAGAAAAGGGTGTGCACAAATGATCAATAATGGAAACTTATCCCTATTCCATCAAAGGTTAAATAACAAGAATATGATAAAACATGATTAAATAGACTTTTATTATTAAAAATTACATGTAATAATAATAGTTATTTGTAAATCATCAATGAAGGACATGTAATATCAAAATAAAAAACATGTATCATGACATAATTGTGTAGGATACCATGAATACAAGGCATAAGGAACAAATATCATAAGATAGTGGAATAATAAATATGTGCAATTAAAATTAATAATTAAATCATAATAATTAGTCAAGGTTAACTCCCAATACCATCATCACATAGTGGAACACTTCCCATAGTTGATTCGGTTTACATCATATTCCCATAAACATAGTGAAAGAAGCACCATTGTGGATTAGGATAACATTATATTCCCATAAACATAATGAAAATGCCACATAGTGTATTAGGATACCTCTCTAATACTGTAAATAAAATCTCATGTGATATAATTCTTTACTCAATTCATTAGAGGGATAAATAATTCTGGCCCCACCCGTCAAGTAACAATGTGTTAAGGCCAACTACCCATGCATAATATATGGTATCTGGTGAGACAAAAAATATAAACCATAAATTTTAGGACTATTTAATTCATATTTCACCCTTAAATAAAGAATATAATAACATATTCTAGTATATGTGTACAGCATGAGGCAAAGAAACCATGTATAAATAATAACCAAGATAAAAATCATAATAAATAAGTAAGTTTCATAATCTTATCTTGATGCCTAATCGAAGGATTTATCATAAGGATTCCAAATAGAAGAGAGAATTAATTCATTTTTTATGTTCAAATTTGTATAAATAATCACATTTCTTGGACATTTAGTTCTAATTTACAAAATTCATCATGATTTTCAAGGAGAATTAAGAATAAAAAATGAACCACATAGGTGATTCTTTTTTAAATGATCATATAATCTTGAAAGAAATGAAATATATTATTATTAAAATTTAGATAAAAATTGAACTACGATGTCATTATATTAAATAATTATGCTTTTTTAAATATATTTATTGGGATAAAATATTTATATATGTGGCACTTGTCATGAGATAATAAATTGGAAGGTTTCCTTAAGCTGAATTTACATAAATGTATTATTTTGAAGTGAACTTAAATCATTTTTTTAACCCTAAAAAATAAAGGTATAGTAAAATAGATATATATTTCTAGAAAATATATAAAACATATAGAATAAATAGATGAAAATAATATAGAAAAAAATTGAGAGAGAAAAATAGAATTCATAATCCAAATATAACGAGGGTGGTTTTGGATGATCCCATTTTATGATTTAAAACAAAATTGTTGAAATAACACATTATAAAAAGTATAAAAAACCATATTTTGAAAATAAGATAATTTAAATATGGAATTAAAATGGAATAAAATATCATTAAATTTACAATTGAAAATCACATCCTTTTCCAGATGAGTAATTATGGAGCTGGAGGGGAAACTCTCATTTAAGATGATGATAATTATTCACAACAATATTAAATTTTCAAGAAGGAATAGAACTCATAAATAATAAAGGTTTTATTATAAAGTAATATTTAATAATATAAATATAATATACAATAATTAATTAATGATTAATCTAAAGGATAAAAATTATAACTCAAAAAATCATATTTATATATGAAAAATTGTTATATTTTAAAAACGAAATCAATCATATCCCATAAAAAGGAATAAAATGAATTGACATAGATTTTATAAGTATCATAATTGATTATAAACTGGAAGAGGATAATATTCATTGTTAATTTATATAGTTTTCATGTGATTTTTTATTCATAAATACCATTTAAGAGCATTTTACACTTTGAACATCATTTCACATCATGATTGCAATTCTTTCCTAAAATATACTATTACAAGGTACATTCTTGAACATCTCATAAAACACAAAATGGTCTTCATTTTATTTTAATATATTATTTTCATGTATCCCATGCTATAAGGAACAATTCATTATTTTGGAGTACTTGGAGATTCAATTTGGAAGACCACCAAACTGGGATTTGAACCGACCACATTCTGGGCGAAGTGAGTTGGACAACATCCCAATAAACGTACTGTAGTGGACATGATTCAAGACTAAAGAGTCTAAAAATTTAACTGGATATATAATATATAATTGGGAACATTTAATTAGATAGTGGCCAAGTCTGATTTGAATTTTTTAACATATTTCTAGGTGTCCCAAGTTGAAGATGCAATTCTGAGTCAGATTCTATGGCCCAGAAAAACAGTCCATCAATTAAATCATATCTCACCAACCACAAAGTATTTTGGGCTGAAATGTTACAGGATATTATGGTAAATTCTGGGATTCATTTAATTCTTCTATGGCCCACTCTAATTCTCCCTTCTAAAAGGTTATTTCATCTCTTCTGTTCCATTAATGCTAGATGGCTCCCACATCAAGGCAAGAGTTGAAAAGTCACATCTCCATTAATTGTCCACCCACCTTTCCCCACCACAATTAATTAAAGGCACATTGGATGATAGGGAATCATCCAAAGACTTCCAAAATGCCTATTTAAGGTAGTAGTGATTGAGGATTTGAGGATCTTTGAGATTTTTTTCAACTTAATGTTATGATGCCAAATTGTCTTTATAACGTTCTTCCTTCACATGTAAGTTGTTTTAATTCACCCCAGTTTCTTAATAAAAGTTCTTCTTCTCCACTTATTATATTTTTCTACATGTCACTTTGATACTGTTTCCTCAAGGTCTGAATTTATTCACACCAAACCTTGTGAAGTTATTCACAAATAGGTGGAGTGATCATTTTCTTTTTATTATTTTCTTTACTTCTTCAATTCCTCACTCATGAGTCTACTTCTCGCTTCCAATGAAACCATTGCATCAATGGAGGGCTAATACAATTATGCGTTGATCCAAGGGAGTAGAAAGGGGCTGGATTGGATATTATTTATCAATATATTAATTTCTAATCACTTATTTTAATTGAAATTTTTATTTGATTAGTTTTAAACTCCATCGTCCTTGTTAAATTTAAGGCCACACACTTCAAGTGCTAATAAGAACCATTAACTTGAAGTGCTCAAAACATTGATCCTTATAGTGTATAGGTGATTATTATTAATGTTTTTAGTTATTAAACCAATAAGTGAGGATTTTGTTTGATCTTCTTAAATTAACTAATCTCAAATATAGGAAATTGAAATAGTTGAACAAAGAATTTCATCCAATCCACCCAAAGTGATAACCTAGGATCAACTCATTCTTTTACATAGAATTAACTTAAATATGTTAGATATCCTTTAAAACCATATAAAATCAATCCCATTTTTCCACTTCATTGCCAAAAACAGGCAATAGAATGTATGTGTATGTAGGTTACTTCTTAGGTCTCTGAAGATTCGATAACCCAATATAGACTACAAGGAACGTTCTACCTTCTTCTCTTGGGTAAATTTGAGTGTGAATCAAATTTTGATATCGTTTCTGGGGACCAAGTAAGTTCTGTAGACTAAAAACCTTCTTTTATTACCCCCATTCTTCTATTCTCACCTAAATTCTCTTATCTTTTCCCTTTCTCACTTTTTTTTTATTTTGGCGCATGTCCGCCTACACCCACAATAACTCAAATAGATTATCTATGGTGGATACTCCAAGGATAAAGGAGTCAAGTTCATCTAAGTTATTATTCACATTTGATCAAAATGTTCTTGATACACCAGATTCAGCAATTAAAACAAGTCCAGTGGAGAGTCATCAAAGAAATCAAATGGTAAACCCTGTGGGTGATCAAATGGGAATCCCAAATCAAGAAGCTCCAAACATAGGGAATACGGTCGATCAAACCATGAACGACTACCTTACTCCAGCATGGACCAATGCCCCATCATGAATTAGACACAATTCCCTAAGATATTCCAACTACATCTTTAAACCCCATTTCATAAACCACCTTCCAACATTCCATGGAATGGAGTCTGAGGTTACCTACCTTCACATTAAGAATTTCAATGACATTATAGAAACCATGTGTCCCCTACATCAACTTGAATCACCTAAAATGAGGCTATTTCTCTTTTAAATAAAGGATAGAGCTAAAAATTGGCTAAACAATTTGCGACCATCATCCATCAAGTATTGGGACTAATTATAAAGGAAATTCTACAAAAAATAATTTCCCACAACAAAACAATAGCACATAAGAAGTGCATCCAAAACGTTTTTGAAAAAGTGGGAGCGTCATTCTTTGAAACATGAGAGATATTTAAATACAACCTAAACAGGTTTCCACACCATGGTTTTCCTATTCCTGAACAAGTGAGAATTTTCTATGAAGGTTTGGGCCCAGGGAACAAACAATTCATTGACATGATGTGTAATAGGACCTTTAATAACAAATCCCCAAATGATGCTTATGTGTATCTAGAAATCCTTGATGAAAAAAACCAAACATGGGTAACATCAACTTATACTAAAAATCCAAAAAGAACTACGGGAATTCAAACACGTAGAGAAGAGGAAAGTCTCAGGTCTAAACTCTCAGCACTAACTAGAATGTTTGAAGAGGTAGACCTCAGAAAAATCCATGAAATCCAAACTGTAGACCCTATTTTCACAATTTGTGACAAACATGCCCACAAAATAGACAACTACCCTACCATTCCATCCATCAAGGATGTTCTTCTAGGAGGACCACCTGTTGAAGTCAATGCCCTAAACATTAAAAATCCTCAATACCAAAACACATTCAACCCAAGGTATAATGACCACCCAGGTTTCTGTTGGAGAGATAACTGACAACCTAGCCAACCACAGGGAAAACATCTGTACCCCCATCAGAACTACCAAACCCATAACCAGATCCAATCCCAACCTATACAATACCAAAAACAACTATTCTATCTTCAACAAACCCTTCCACCTCCAAAATATCCTTCCAGGATAAACTAATCTTCTCAAGAACCAACCCAAACTGTTCCACAAATCCTACTAGAACAACTGTGCAAACAAATGGAGAGGATGAACTCGGAAGTCTCTTACCTTAAACAAGAACTTAAAACCACCAAAATTGTAAATGCACAAATTCCCTCTCAGGCGGTACCATCCTCAACTTCAAGGGGAGAGTCATGCTGTACTCAAACAACACATGAACTACTAAAGGCTGTGACTATTTTAAGAAGTGGAAAATCAATTAAAAAACCCGAACAAATAAGTTATAAACCATGTGAAGCTTCAAAATATAATTAAAATTCAAATGAACCACAAGATAAAACTAAGGAAACTAATAAAAATATGAAAGAAACAACTCTTCATCAAATAACCCCACAACATGCACCATTTCCTCAACGCGTGAGGGGGAAAACCAAGCCTGAATTGAGTGAAACATTGCGGGAAATCTTCTCACAAGTAAAGTTGAAAATTCCCCTTATTGAATCCATCCAAACCATACCTACCTACTCACGGTACGTTAAAGACTTGTGAACTTTTAAAATAAAATATTCACATAAAAACCAAGTCCTTTTGGGTGCTAATGTGAGTACCACCATTCAAGTGACTATTCCTCCTAAGTTGAAAGACCCGAGTTTCCCTTTCATAAATGTTGAACTAAGAGAGAGAAAAGTTGTCAAGGCCTTGTGTGACCTAGGTGATAGTGTCAATCTCATCCTGTGTGTGTGTACTATCAGTTAGGCTTAGTAGAGCTCCAACCCACATCTATCACACTTCAACTTCCTGATCGTAGCATTATGGTTCCAAAGGGGATTTTAAAGGACGTTCTGGTAAAGGTTGAAAACTTCATCTACCCTGATGACTTCATTTTCCTTGAAAACCATCCAAATATAGGAAATAAAGAACAAATCCCAATCATCCTTGGTCTTCATTTCCTTGCAAAAACCAATTCTGTTATCCGAGTTCAAAACGGGAACATGACCATCACCTTTGGAAACCTGAGTCTAGAAATGAATATCTATAATGAAAGCTCACTAATAGGATATGATGAACAAATTCATGAAGTAAAAAAGATAGGAAACATTGATAATGAATCCGTAGAACATCAAGGAATATTTTATGGACATTTAAGTCAGGATGAGATTGATTTCCTTTGTTCACGTGAAAGAATTATTTCTCCTTGGATTGAATTGTTTTCAAATTACTCTTATGATGAAGTCTTAGGTCCAACAATCAGTGAAACCTTTCTTGAAAACACTTTCATGGAGACCACTCCAAATTCCTTCCCAAAATACGATCAAGCCAATCTACTAGCTGAAACTTCTACATGCGGGGAATCAATCCTATCTAAAACTTTTGTAAATAAAATTGATCTTGATCCAATGTCCAAATCTTCTGCTGAAATTATGACCCAACATGATCTTGAATTGAAGGAACTTCCTACTTCACTCAAGTATGCCTTCCTAGGGGACAATCAAAAACATCCTATGGTCATTTCTTCTTCTCTTGAGGCCAATCATGAGAGGATGCTTCTATATGTCCTTTGGAAACATAATAAAGCCATTAGTTGGAACCTGTCTCAAATTCATGGTATTAGCCCACTTATTGGGAATCATAGGATTGTTATGGAATCTGATTCAAAGCCATGTCATCATCCTCAACGACAAATCAATCTTAATCTCATGTAGGTAGTAAGAAAAGAACATCTGAAATAGTTAAAATCTGGTATCATATATCCCATAGCTGAGAGTCAATGGGTGAGCCCAGTCCAAGTGGTTCCAAAAAAGGCTGGAATCACAGTGATAACCAATGAGGATGGAGAGATTCTTTCAACAAGGGTGAGTAGTGGATGGAGAGTCTGCATCAACTATATGAAGCTAAACTCATTTACCAAGAAGGACCATTTCCCCTTATCATTCATTGACCAAGTCCATGAGAGAGTGGCGAGTCATGCCTTATACTATTTCTTAGATGGGTACTCGGGGTAGAATCAAATTGAGGTCTCTCTATAGGATCAAGGGAAGACAACATTCACATGTTAATTCGGAACCTTTTATTTCAAATGCATGCCCTTTAGGTTTTGAAATGCCCCTGGAACCTTCCAGTAGTGCATGATGAGAATATTCTCAGACATGGTAGGGGATTATTTTTGAGGACTTCAGGGATGACTTATCTATGTTTGGGGATACATTTGAGGGATTTTTAAGGAAGGTGGAGAGAGTATTTTCAATATGTGAAGAAAAGAATCTGGTTATAAACTGGAAAAAATTCCATTTCATGGTTAAAGAGGGACTAGTTCTAGGGAATCTGGTCTTAGGTAGAGAGATTGAAGTTGATAAACCCAAGCTTGACATAATTTTTTACCTTCTATCAACCAAAACTGTCAAGGAAGTGAGGTCGTTCTTAGGACATGCTGGTTTCTATAGAAGATTCATTAAAGACTTTAGTTCAATCTCTCTTCCCCTTTATACTCTCTTAAAAAAGGATGCTCCATTTGATTGGACTGAAAGCTATGAGGGTTTATTCTCAACCCTCAAATCCTCTCTCACCTCTCCTCCCATTATGAAATATTTAAATTGGAACCTTACTTTAGAAATTATGTGTGATGCTAGTGACTTTTCTGTAGGATCTGTGTTAGGACAACATTGTGATAAAACTCTTTATGTCATTTCTAATGCAAGAAAATCCTTAAATGATGCCAAAATCAACTACACCACCACTGAAATTGAGTTACTTACTATTGCGTTTTTCTTAGATAATTTTAGGTCCTACCTCTTAGGATACCCCATCATTGTGTTCACTGACAATTCTGCACTAAAATGCATCTTCCAAAAAAAAGATTCTAAGGATAGACTAATTAGGTAGGTCCTTCTCTTACAATAATTTGACCTCACAAGAATGGGTAAAAAGGGGGTTGAAAATATTGTAGTTGATCACCTCTCTAGGATGGAATTCAAATACAATCCAAATCACCTTTCTGTCTCTGATTCATTTCATGATGAACACCTGTACTCTATGAGTGACTTCCCTTGGTATGCCAACATAGCCAATTTCTTAGTTACAGGAGTCATTCCAAAAATTTTAGGGACTCTAGCTCGAAGGAAATTCCTTTCTGATGTTAGACACTATGTGTTTGATGATCCATACATCTATAAGTTATGCCCTGACCAAGTCATTAGGAGGAGTGTCCCAGAATCTGAACAAGAGTCTATCCTTAAATCCTGTCATAGTGAGGCTTGTGGAGGTCACTTTTCCTCTAAGAAAACATCTGTTAAGGTTCATCAGAGTGGTCTCTTCTAGCCCACCCTCTCAAGGTACTCCTACTCATTTTTTCAATATTTTCCTAGGTGTCAACATGTAGGGTCCATCACAAAACGAAATGAAATGCCACTCACTCCCATCTTAGTGATTGAAATCATTGACTACTGGGGAATCGATTTCATGGGTCCCTTCCAAAACTCTAGGAGAAATTTTTACATTCTTTTAGCTATTGACTATGTCTCAAAATGGGTTGAGACGATTCCTACAAAATCTAATGATCATCAAACTATGTATAGATTTCTCAAGGAAAACATCCTCTCTAGATTTGTAATTCCTTGGGATATCATTAGTGATCATAGAACTCATTTATGCAATCTTCCATTCTCAGCACTAATGGACATGTATGGAATTTATCAATAAGTATCAACTGATTACCACCCATAAAAAAATGGTCAAGCTGAGTTATCCAATCCAGAAATAAAACAAATTCTTGAGAAAAAAGTTAACCCATCTAGGAAATATTGGTCAAACAAACTGTTAGATTCTCTTTGGGCCTGTCGAACTGCATTTAAACCCATTTTGGGAATGTCCACATATAGGTTGGTTTATGGTAAAGCATGCCATTTTCTAGTTGAGATTGAACACAAGGCCTTTTGGGAAATTAATAAAATGAATTACGATCTCTCACAGGCCAAAACAAAAATATAATTAGATTTCAATGAAATTTAAAAAGTTAGGATGGAGGCTTACGAGAATTCAAGGATCCATAAAGCTAAAGTACAATCCTACCAATATTGAAATCTTAAAGAAAAACACATTGTACTGGGTAAACCAATTCTTTTGTATAGTTCTAAACTTCATCAACACTCGGGAATGTTGGGGTCTAGATGGTCAGGCCCATACATAGTATATAAGGTGTACCCCCATGGGGCTGTAGAAATTCAAGATCCCACCAATGGTCAAACCATTAACGTTAATGGCCATAGATTATAACCATTCATTTAAACATTTCCAAAATAGGAAGTTATTGAAGACTTGTGTGAACCAACCTTAGATGAAGAAAATAATTAAACAATTAGGGGTATAAGTTGACCTAGAGACATTAAAAAAAAGTGTTGAACGAGAGGCAACCCATGGTTTTCATGTTTTATTTTATTTAAATAGAACTTCAGATTGTTGAAATGTTCTTCTTTAATGAGTAAGGATGGGTATGAGAGGGGATCACCATATTCACCTGTGTCACGTGGTGGGAACCCTGAGTAATACCAAACCCATAAATTTAAGAAACGAAAATGTATCATCATTTTGTTTTATATCTATGTGTTTGAATGTTTGAAAAAAAATTAGATTATTGACCTATTCATATTTTATGAGTATGGATGGGTATGAAAGGGGAGCACCGTATTCATCTGTGTCATGTGGTGTGATCCCTAATTAATACCTTACCCAGAAATTTAAAAGAGTACAATTTATCATTAGTTTATTTTATTTTATTTATGTTTTTGTAGGTTAAAAAAATTAGACTATTGGCCTGTTTTTCTTTTATGAGTATAGATTGGTATGAAAGAGGATCACCGTATTCATCCGTGTCACGTGGTGTGATCCTTGAGTAATACATAACTCGGAAATTTAAAACAATACAATGTATGGTTCAAGAACTATTTTGGGTGATACATGTTCAATCAAGGAGGTGCCTACATCCCCCAAGATATCAAAGGATTAATCTAGATCATCATGAACTTCAACATCAAAAAACAGTTGAATTTGTTCCGTGTTTATCATATTCAATTTCCTCTTTGAACTCCTCTCCTACCCCCTTCTAACTTTTCTTTTCTTTAAACACTAGGGACAGTGTTATTCTATGTTGGGGGGAGATGAAATAAAAATTTTGATCTTGTGTTCAAAAAAAAGTGTTGAAGGAAGAATTTCATTAACCATGAACATGATAACACACATTGAAATCTCTAAAATTGGATATCAAGTAATTTTCAATGCCTTGATTCTGATTTTAATGCAAGTTTAAGTTCATGTGAATATATTTTGGAAAGTGTGGTTGTCCGATGTGATTTTTCACCATTTATATTTTCATCCATTTATTTAAAAAAACACAATTCACATACTTTAGATTGCGGGGTATTAGTTAGAGTTCTTCGGGTCCATAATAAATGGGATAAGGTTGGTGATCATTTTAATTTTAACATGACTATTCAGAAAATAAATAAATTCTGCATAGAGTAATGAATTGACCTAATGTGTGGCTTTCGGTACTTATTGATTGTGACTCCATAGTTGTCTGGCCCAGAGTTGGGAATTTTATCTCTATTTGTGGTAATTATAATTTGTTGTTGATTGAGTTAACTCGAGATGATGCCTAAGTATGTGAGCTTCACTTGGTTCCGTAAGGTCTTTGAGCCTGGGAGTCATCGGCAAAGTCTTGCAACATGGGTTTCCTCGATTGAGTTCAATTTCAATTACCATTGAAAATTTTTCAAAAAAAACAAATAAAATAAAATAAAAAAGGTGTACACATATTAATATCAAATTTTGATTTCTCATAGTGCTTCCATATTTTATCTCTCGAATGAAAATGACCCCCCTTGTTTATTATGACGCACAACTCCTCATCATGCTTAATTGAATTTGGATTAAATATGGTGATGAATTTGAACAAAGGAATGGGTTTTGGCATTGGATATTCCTATGGTCATAGATTGTTTTAAATTAATTTGATGGGTTTTATTTTTTTGGTATATGTTCTTTGGGCGAGCAAAGTGTATTACAATGTTTTTTGAAAAAAGGAATTCAGATTTCATGTTTGTGAGATATATTTTTCTCGGGACTAGAAAAACTCAAGTTGGGGGGGTGTGATTATCCACTGGACGAGGATAATATTCATTGTTAATTTATATAGTTTTCATGTGATTTGTTAATCATAAATTCCATTTTTGTGCATTTTACACTTTGAACATCATTTTACATCATGATTGCAATTCTTTCCTTAAATGCACTATTACATGGTATATTCTCGAACATATCATAAAACAAAAAATGGTCTTTATTTAATTTTCATATTTTATTTTCATGTCTCCCATACTATAAGTAAAAAATTCATTATTTTCGAGCACTTGGAAATTCAATTTGGAAGACCACCAAAGTGGGCTTTGAACTAACGACATTCTCGGCGAAGTGACATGGGAAACAGCCCAATAAACATACTGTAGCTGACATGAGTCAAGCTCAAAGAGTCTCAAAATTTAACTGGAGATATAAGACATCATGTAGAACATGTTATTCAATAGTCTCCTAGTCTAATTAGAATTTTTTAATGGATTTCTAGTTGGCCCTAGTTGAAGATGTAATTCTGAGCCAGATAAACAGTCCACCATTTAAATCATATCTTGAAAACCACAAAGTATTATGGGATGAAATATTATAGGATATTAGGGGACATCTGGGGATTCATTTAAGTATGATATGTCCCACTCCAATGTGGCCTTCTGGAAGGTGATTTTGTCCCTTCTGTTCGTTGAATGCAAGCTGGATCGCACTTCAAGGAAAGAGTTGAAAAGGCACATCTCCATTAATTGTCCACCCACATTTCCCCAACACAATTAATTAAAGGAACATGGGATTATGGGGACTCATCAAAATACTTACAAAATACCCATTTAAGGTAGTAGTGGTTGAGAAGTTTAGGATCTTTCAGCTTTGTTTTCATCTTAATTTTATGCTGCCAATTTGTCTTTGTAACTTTCTTCCTTCACATGTAAGTTGTTTTAATTCATCATAGTTTCTTAATAAAAGTTTATCTTTTCCAATTATTATGTTGTTATCAATCTCACTTTGATACCGTTGCCTCATGGTGTGAATTTATTCACACCAAACCTTATGAAATTATTCAAAAAATGGGGGAGTGATCATTTTCTTTTTATTGTTTTCTTTACTTCTTCAATTCCTCCCTTATGAGTCTACATCCCGCTTCCATTGAAACCATAGCATCAATGGAGGGATAATACACTTATGGGTTGATCAAAGGTATTCTAAAGGGGATTTATTGGATTTTATTTATCAATCTATTAATTTCTAATCACTTCTTTTAATTGAAATTTTTATTTGATGATTTTTAAACTCCATCATCCTTGTTAAATTTAAGGCCACACACTTCAAGTGCTAATACGAACCTTTACCTTGAAGTGCTCAAAACATTGATACTTTAAGTGTATAGGTTATTAGTATTAAAGTGTTTAGGTATTAAACTCTTATGTGAGGATGTTGTTTGATCTTCTTAAATTAACTCATCTCAAATATAAAAATTGAAATAGTTGAAGAAATAATTTCATCCAATCCACCCTCAGTGATAACCAAGGAACAACTCATTAATTTAAATTTAATTAACTTAAATCTATTATATATACTTTAAACCCATATAATATAAATACATTTTGTCCACTTCATATCCAAAAACAGTCCATAAAATGTACATGTCTGTAGGTTACTTCTTAGGTCTCTGAGGATTCGACAACCCAAGCTAGACTACAAGGGCCGTTCTACCTTCTTCTCTTGGGTAAATTTGAGCATGAATAATTAATAATTTATTATATTATAATTCATGTGGGATTTCGTTGTATCATATTAATTAATATCATGGTATACTATTAAAGCATTCCAAAATTAAGAATGATTAAGATGAAAACCCTTACATGTTGTCTTGATTTCCTTGAACATGATATAACCTCCAACTTAAAATAAATTTTTTTATTAATTAGTTATTTAAGAAAAATATTTAAAACTATTAACATTTATATTCTTAATTTATAAAAATTATTTATGCATATATTAATTTGTTATTATCTATTTTCAATATCGGGTGTGACTAATCTTGATCGTTCTCAACTGGATTCATGATAGCATTGTAGATATTCATTATTATAACAAATTTAATAATTTTAACGTAATTAATGGTAGTTTAATTTATTATTTTAAGTATTTATAATTATATAATTTCATTTTTTGGGAGTTTTGTTTGAAATCATTGAAGATAAACTTATCAACAAGCATATATTAGTGATTTTTAACAAATTTGTCGAAGTCTCTTAGTGAATGAGTTTCATTTTAGTTTTACTATTTTAGAACAAAAATAAAATAATTTATATATTATTATTAATTATGTTCTCATAGTCATTAGTTATATTATTTTATAGCATTGTTCATGTATCTGGTAGTGTGACCCAAACATAATCATACTATAAGTAATTGATGAATAGGATTATGAAAGTGGTTAATTTTTGAATAGTAAAATTATTATAGACAAATAATGATATTATTATAATAATTTTACTAAGGTGAACAATATATTATAAAATTTTAATAAATAATAATGAAATTATATGAAATAACAAGATACATTACTTTTTGGAGGTGGTGGTCTGTACAACACATGATTAACGTTTTAATTTCATAGAGAATTATAGAGAAAATGTATATTAAAATTTTTCTCGTAATAATCCTATTTATATTAATTATATAACATGTATTCTTAAATTTAATCCTTAAATTAGGGAAGATATGACATAGTGAAAAACCGAATTCATCGCTTTATGGGATTGGTAGTCCCCACAACACACAAACGAAATTTTTATATTTCTTAATAGAAAAGGCGAAAGGTGGTTAATAAATATTCCCTTAGAAAAATAATATTTAGAATAAAAAAATTATTTCATTATCTAGTAATTATAAAATTATGATTGAAAATTTAAGAACGGGGGAAACTGTATGAAAAAATGAGTACTCATGTTAAGAACTGCGAGTTCTCTTTAGAGGGTTCCTTGAAAATATTGGAAGTAAGCTAATTCATTATGAATATAATATTGTAGAAATTAGTTACTATTTATTAAAATAAAAATGGTACAGTTTTATGAGGAAACATATGTTTTAGAGTGCCTTGAGTGGGTTTGGAATTCCCCTTCTATAATTAATGAGAATGTCTTTTTTATAAATACGCATTATTTTATAATAATAATGATTACATTATTATGTAAGAAGGTTCAGAAAAGGAACAAAATTGAATTTAAAGATAATATAAGGTTTGAAATATCTCATCCAATAATTTTAACACATGTTTTAAACAAGTTTTTAAGTCCCATATTCTTAGAATTCTATATTTTATAATTTTTGGTTTCATAGTGGTAATTAGTGTTTATATAAGTAAATAATTTTTTATGAAAAAAATTAAATGGAAAATTATTTCCTAATTTGTGCCTATTAATTAAAAATATGATGTTTATTTTATCAGATAAAATTTCCATGTGTAATAAAAATAAATTTCTACATTAGTACATGTAGCATTTAAAAACCCATTTTTATAGAAAGTGTATTTCAAGATTACAATTTTGGTGTGGGATGAAATTATTAGTGTATTTAATTTTCATGATATAAATTTTTTTATTATAAAAAATAAAATCTATTTATACTTAAAATAAATAAAAAAATTTATAAAAATAATATTTAATTAAATGAAAATATCAAAAACATATTTTATTGGAAAATATTACTTATATTTGTAAAATGTTATTTACGGGTTTCTATATTAAAAATAGTGTTTTTAAAATAAATTTTTTTACTTATTAGAAACATCAATAAATATTTTAATGTTTTAAAACTTTTATCTCTTTCTTATATAATTAAAAAGTTATAGATTTGGTGAAAGTGATATTTTTACTATTCATCGAAAAAATCATATATTCATAAAAATTTAAAAAATTTATCATAATATGATATAATTATTTATAATCCCAAAGTTAATTTCATTTTTTGAATTAAAATTATAATTTTTTATAATTTTTTTTAAAATCATAAAATATAATGAAATCTATTTCTATAGGAAAATTCCATTTCAATGTTTTTACCACTCTTATTCTTATCTTCAACCAATTTATAATAAAATAAATATTAATATATTGTTCATATAAAAATATATATTATTCATATAAATGATATGAAGGGACCCAACTTAAAATATGACATATTCTAGTGATTTTAAACTAGAATCCACATTCTTAGATTCCCATGAATCATTTCAGTTTTGAGTTTTAGGGAATTTGGATTAACTATTATATAATAAACCAACAAATTACAAGTTTACCTTTACTAAAAAATCTATATTTTCTATAAACAAAATGATTTAAAATTAAACATGTTTTCTATTTAAGAAAAAACCTCCCAATTTTTCCATGGATTTAAACGTTTTCAATAATCTCCCTTAAATACAATGATTAATTTTAAAAAAAATTACATGATAAAAATATCATTAAAGTACATAAAGGAATTAAAATAGTTAGTTTAGTGAAAAAAATAAAATCATTTTCTTAAAACTTTCATTTTTGCTTCAAAAAATGAATCATATTTTCAAAAAACTATCATTATCTTACTTTTGGAAAATTAACCAATTTTAAAGAAATCTTATTAGAAAGCATATAAAATATAGGTATGTAACAGGTAAAATGATTTTACATATCTTTCTTAAAAATGGAGTAACCAATTTGGAAAACCAACAAATCTTGAGTACCAAATTCATTAGAGGTTATAATGTAACAACCCATCCTTGGTTTATCATGGAACCGCCCATTATTAGATTATCACATAACCACTAATCATTGGTTAATCACATAATAACCCTTAATTGGTTTATCACATAACCACGCTTAATTTTTTTATGATGTAAAAACCTATCATTATAATCAATAACCATCAACTATTACATAAATAAAAATTATGAAATATTCCATCACAAAAACACTCCTCGAAGTAAATAAATTTTCATTTTAAAGTCACTCATTTTACTTAATTGTGAACATAAAATGGTAAAAAATTTATTTTAAAGTAACCATATAATTTTTTAATTTAAGTGTCAAATTGATAATTAAACATGAAATAGGGAAAGTTTTAGCTTTCCTTATATGTAATAAAAACCTTATATTAGAAAATGGAACATTAAAAGATGATTTTAAATGAAAGTCCCTTACAAAAACATATCATTGAAGAGAGTGTTAATAAAATGAATCAATTTTGTCTATCTTTTATAAATGCACATATAATAAGTATAAATAAAAATTAAGATATTATAAAGTCATTTCACATATTATTTTAATTTCATACATGAGGATGATTCATTTTATAAAATGATAATGATAAATGTTTAGTTTATTTTGGCGGTTTTTATAAACATCGTCAACTTGTTCCATTTTTTTTAATTTTATATTTATATGTTACTTCAAGAAAATTAAACAGGTTATAATATAACTATTAAAAAATTATTTAACCATAAAAATACTTTATCCCCATCCATGATAGAGGTAATGGAATGAAAATCATTATTCACGGAGATGGTAAACCACAATAATTTTGATAATGGTTTCATTTCATTGTATTATAGGAGATAAGAAATAAAATGAATATTATATATTATATTAGAAACATATAAAACTATTATATTCATGATTCTATAATTATCATTATTTTCTAGATGAAGTTGGTGGGGACAAAATAAAAGGAGAAAATAAATTTATATATGTGGTTTTAGAAAATTACATCTTGAATATCACCTCCATTAAGGAACCCTTAAAGGCCTGGGAGTAGAGCTTTTAGTAGGACCGTATTCACTTAGACCAGGGCTGTGTGGAAAGGATTAGATTTTTATATATATATTAGGATATTGAAGGCTTTCTAGGAGGAAACAAGTGGTAAGTAGTGGTGTTTATACCCGAGGAGGGTTGTTTTAAGTGATTAAATAGTGTTAATTTTATATTTAAAGACAACTACATTGGGTTGTTATTACATAAATTGAATTAGACTAATAATTAATGTTTAAAATAATTTTTATGGTCCAGACACAAATCAAAACCCAATTTAAAATTTTAATTATTATGTATTTTAATCATTTTTCTTTTAAATTTAACCAATTTTATTATTTTACCTATACTGCAAAAAATATTGTTTTTTACCATTGTAAAAGTTTTACATAAAAATAATTTTAAACTAAAAAAATAATTTTCACATTATTATTAAAACTATGGAATCCATTTTAAAAAATTTAATTCAAATAATTAGAACTATTATATTTAAAACAAAACTCATAGACACTATGAAAAAACTTGTTTCTGATGTGAGAAATTTCAAATGTTTACAAATATTTTATATATAATTTCAATATAAAATTGATTAAAATGACCCAAATTTTATTAATATATGTATAATTTAACAATTTTTATTTTAAAACCTATTTAATATATAGATTATCATTATAAATTATTTAGATGAGAATTCGGTTTTTATTTAAAATTTAGTAATTGTCACTATTCATCAAAAAATATTACTTCTTAGGAAAATACCAAAAATTCATCCAAATATAATTTTGATAATATGATTTAAAAATTTATTTTTATTTTTCTAAAGAAAATATAATAGTTTAAATATTTTATTTTAAAATAGTCTCACCATTAAAATATGGAAAAATTTACTTTTTAGAACAATATAGATTTTTTATGTCTAATCCTAGATTTATTCTTATATTAAGAATGTCATAATTATTGGATGAATTTATAAAAACATTATTGAATATATGACATATTAAAATCTTTTAATAACTTTGATTAATTTAGTTTTGGAACACTAACAAAAATGGAAACAAAATATTCTATCAGTACCTAGGTCATTAAATTCTCCCAGATTCTGCAAATTTTGTTGTCATAATTTTATTCACATAATAAACAAGTGGGGATAATTTCCCCTCATAGAATTTTGTGATTCTCATGATTCTTATTCAACCATGGGATTTCTCTATGAAACCTTAACCTGGTGAATTACCTTGTTCTGCAATACTTTCTCTCAATGGATAGGAATCTGAATAGGATATTCCTCATTTGAATGGTTCACTTCCAGCTGAACTGCATTATGGATAAAAACTAGAGATGGATTTGGAAAATAAATTTTAATCAATGAAATCTGAAAAATGTTTTTTACGAAGGAGAAACATGGAAGTAATCCCACTTGGTATGAAACTAATAAAAATTTATTCAGAATTTCATATGGTCAAATGAATCACAGACTTAAATTTACCTTCTTACCAAAACACATAACAATTTTCCATAGAAATGTGCTAATAAATACATGATCAAGATCCTCTAATGTGAGATAGTTCCTTCAATTTTCCACATAGATTTTCTGCCTTCTATGGTCTGATTATATGTGTTTCTAAGATATCTTCCCATTATACACTATTCCCTCTAACAATTATAGTCCCACCAAAATTCATTCACCTACATCATCCAAAAATGTTGGAGTTCAACACGACATTCCATATAATGCTTCAAAATGTTCATTCCTAATTCTCGAATTGAAATTTATAGTGCATAAAACTCCACCAAATAAATTTGAGGATCCCAACTTCCTTTTTAATACATCAAATAAGAATGAAGCATATCCTGCAAGGTTTGAATTTTTTGTTCAGACTGCCTATCCAATTGAGGAAAAAAATATATACTAAAATATTATTATATATCCATAAACTATTTAATACCATTCCAAAAATTTGAATTAATGTTGGGATCATGGTCTGATAAAATTGTGAGAAGAACTGTATGTATCCTAGAAATATCTTTGACAAATAGTTAAAAAAGATAATCAAAATACATACTATCTTAGAGAAGAAGGAAGTTTTCCAATTCAATCAATCGATCCATAATAACACAAATCACATTATTACCTCGAGTAGTCTTTGAAAATACCAACATGAAATCCATTGATATATATTTCCAATTTCTACTCAGGTACTATAAAAGGTTGAATGATTCCCTTGGGTAACAATCATTTTAATTTAACATTTTGACAATTCAAACACATCTCGGTAACTTCTCAAATATTTATATTCCTTCTATTCCACTAGTATTACTCTTATAGGTATCTATATATCTTAGTTCGTAAATGTTGAATGGAAAATAGAGAACCATGAGATTATGTTAAAAACTATTTCCTAAACTTGGAAACACAAGGCACACATAAAATTTTTCCAAATTGTAAAACACATTTTTTATCAATATTAAATTAATTAAACAAATGCTTCTTAACAGATTCTATCTATTACTAAAACATTGGTCCTCTTTCTAAGATTTCTTAATTCTTTCAGAAAAATTATGTAGCATTAAAACCAAAAACAAAATATATGTTTTCCCTAAATCAAAAAAAAAATGATCAATAATAATTAATTCATTAACCAAAGGGTCACATTTCGAAAACAACATAGTTAACGTAGCATTATTGTTTTTATACAAAGCATATGCCACATTTTTTATTTTCCATGATAATAAAGTACTCTGAGATAATAATCCTTGATCAATTACGTCCATATTTTCTATACGATGTTTAGTTATTCCTAAGTGAATATATACTTCAAAATTTTGTGATGATTATATTTTTCACATTTTAATCCAAAAAAATGATGCCTCCAAAATTTTAATTAAAAATCAATAGTAGCTAATTTGAAATAATGTAGATGATAATTTTTCTCATCTTTTTTTTAATTTCCATGAAGCAAAACCCATTTTATAATCATTATCAATCAGAAAAAATCCATTTCCTATCCATTAAACATCACTATAGATAATAAAATAACCATTTAATAAGTCAAGGGAAAAAACTAGATCATTTATTGACCTTCTTGTTAGTTTTTCAAAATAATAATAAAATTAATTTTTCTAGATAAATTTAACTTATTATCATTTTAACTTGGTCAGTGGGCTTGGTATCCATGAAATTGTATCAAAAAATCTCTACAAATAGTATACAAATCCAAGAAAAATTCAAATGTTAGTGACGGTTGTCGGTAATAGTCATATGTCAACCACTTTTTTGGTATGCTCAACTATAATATCATCTTTACTTATAATGTGACTAAACAAATATACAGTAACCAAATATCTCATCCTATAAATTTTCCATATAACTTCTTTTCTTTATGTTTTTTCATAAAAATCTATTTATGATTTTAATGATCCTCATAACTTTTTTAATGAACCAAAATATCATCAAAAAACTGACTAAAAACTTATCCTAATATTCATGGATGTTAGTATTTATAATATACATAAATAAAATAGGGGATTTTTTCAACCGCATGAAAATAACTAAATACTCATAATTCCTTTATCTAGTATAAAATTTTGTCTTCAAAATTTCGTCCCCCTTTACATTTAACTGATGTTACCCTGACCCGAGATCAATCTTTGAGAAGTTCTTCATTCCCTGAATCTTTCACCAATTCATTTGACAGCCCCAAATATACCATAGTAGTAGAATTTGGCTCTAATACACACTCTTATATCAAATATTTCTTATTTCTCCCCGAGTTACTATCTTTGGACACACATTAGAATGACGTCCCAACTCAATGTAATTAAAGTATCCCACCATCATATTTTTATTATTTTTCTACTCATATTAGTTATAGTCACAAGAAATGTTCCCTATCATTCCAATTAAAAATAATTTCCCAAATCTCACGATATAATCCCTATGGTGCTTCTTACCGCATTTCTCATAAGAAATAAATTTTATTTTGTTAACTCTAATTTTTTTTGATGAATTCTTATACAAATACTCCTAACATGACTACATCATAATCTCCTCATCCTAATGTAGATACAAGTCCATAAAATCCATCACAAATTTTTCATCACGTTAAAAACATTATCTTAGATTTTATACTCTTATTAATATAATTATCTTAATAAAATTGTTTTCAAACCATAGTAATATAAACTAATTTTACAATCAATCTCCTAAAAAATCTGATAATTATGTGGCTTGCCTTGTAAAAGTGAATATATTTGAAGTTACGTAATATTCATCCTTATACCTAATTTAGTTGTTTTTTATGTATTATGAGTCAAAATGTATTTGGAAAATACATTTCAATAAAAAAGATTATTCATATAAATCCATTCCATGACATGAAGATCATATATTTTTCTATTTTATTCTTAACTAGAGACCGTTATCAATAGAAATCACCATGATGGTGATAATCATATAAGGATAACTTTTGGCATTTTGAATATCTCATGATTTCAAATATCTTTTCTTATTCATTGATCCATCCTTTGGCTACCACTGTGTCTGAGGCTCTACTTAATACTAGAGGATGTTACCACATAAAATGCCTCACTACTGACATATTCTTTTATTGTTGAACTGAATGATACCTTGCATGGATACCTCCAAAATTTCTATATTATATCAAATGATCCATAATATAGAACATCTATTTTTTTATTCCAACCATCATAGTATGTTGATTTGGAATGATTTTTTCCTATTGATTTCTTCCCACCATAGTTTTCCTATTTCCTCTAAAAAACCAATTTGAAAATACATATATTAAGAGAAGAAACATGTTAATATTCAAATTATATTTCAAAATAACAATAATTTTAAAAAATATATATATTTTTTTAACATTTCCATAACCAATAATGTTATCTAAATCATGCTCTAATACCAACTGCCTGGATCGGACATTAAATATTACATATTCTAGTTATTCTAAACTATAATCCACATTATTAAAATCCCAAGAATCACTTATTTGTATAGTTTTAGAAATTTAGGACTAAATATTACATAATAAACCCATACATTAAAAATTGACAAATAGACATCGTATCCATTTCCATAAAATAAAAAATCCTTTAAATAAAACTCGATTTCTCTTCATGAAATATATTTACAATTTTCACATTGATCTCATTCCCGTCTCTTTTTTCCCTTAATTCTTATGAAAATAATTTTAAAAATTAGGATAATAAATATAGGTCATTATGATACATAAAGGAATTGAAACATGTATTGCATTGAACAACCAAATAAATATTTTCTAAAAACATTCATTTTTACCCAAAAAAGAAATTATCATTTCCAAAAAAGATCATAATATTATATTTAAAAACACAATATATTTTCATGAAAAATAATAATTAAGAACATAAAATACGAGTAGGTAACATAGGATATAATTTTATATATTAATCTGAAAATGGAGAAACCAATATGGCCAACCTCAAACTCCAAAGTACCCAATGTGTTGGAGGTTATAACTTAACCACAAGTACTTGATTTATCATGGAATAACCCATCATTAGTTTATTACATAACCACCCTTAATTTTTTTATCATGTAACCACAAATAATTGGTTTAGAACTGAACCACCCATCATCATAAAAAAATCCCATTAACCATAACTTTAACCTAAATCAGGAAATATTTCGTCATGAAAACACTCTTGAATGAAAATAGACTTTTCATTTAGAATTCACTCATTTTTAAAAAGTGTGCACATACAGTGGTAAACATTTTATTTTAACCTAACTTTGTAAACATATAATGTAAGACTAAAAATATTAAAGATACGTGAAATATTTAAATTCTATCGATGATATATATTTGATAAAAACATTATTTTTCATAATAAAACTTGTAAAGAGGATTTTTTTAAATAATGTCCCTTACATATAATTTATCATTGAAGTGAGCATTAATAAAATGAATTGACTATGTGTTTCCACTATAAATACACATATAAAAAGTGTAAATACAACTTAATATAATAAAAATTCTTCTAAAAATAATTTTAGCATGACATAATCAAGACGTATAAGTGTTAACCCAAATAATTTAAATTGGGTTATGAATCCCCTCACCTTGTGTTATACTTCATTAAAATATGTTTAACCCAAATTTATACAAGTTTCAATAGTGTTATTAATTTTTTATAGAACAATATTCATATTTATAATAAGACATATAATCTATTAATAACATATTTCTATCGATTCATTAATAATATTTGATTATTTTCATTATTTTGGGTGTGTTCATTTCACGGTTTCATTATTGGTATATTTGTGTATAATTATATATTTTATTGTAAATTTAAAATAATACTTAAATTGGAAATAAATGGTTTTAATTCACTTCCAAATTTTTAAATAGTCTCGCTTATAATTTTAATTTCCTACGTTTGGAAGTTTCATTTGGTAAAACATTAATGAAAAATGTTTTTTTATTTTGTGATTTTTTTAACATCACAAACTAGTGTTATGTTATTTAATATTGTGTTTTTATGTTATTTATGAAACATGAAAGAGGATATAATATACCTATGAAAAAATAATTTTACCAGAATGATGTTTTTAGGACTAGCCTTGAAATTTTTAATGGGAAATAAAAAATCATTTTTCACAAAGATGATAAAAACCATAATTTGGACAATGGTTTCATTTCATTAGACAAGAGGAGACGATAATTGAAATAAATATGAGATATCCCATTAGAGAAATCTATCTATTGTATATACTAGATTATAGAGTTATCATTATTTGGCATTCTGACCCGGGTGGTAGTAAATGGTGCCCCGAGCCAGTTGGCCACATGCCCTCAAGTGTGCATCCTCGTACGCCAGAGGGTTCCAACATGAAGAAAGGGTATGGTAAGTCAGTCTTGGGGAGACAATACCCTTTTTATCTGAATAAAACAGTAATGGTAGAAAAAAATATTATCCAAGGGAGAATGTGTATAAATTACCAGAATAATACCATGTCATGTGATAACCAATATATGAAAAATAAAAATCTCAACTGAAAGGTAAAACAAGATATGACAATGAAAATGTCATGTGACTACAATGAAACTGAATGTAAAGACACAACGACTCCCATGTGGGTCTTGATCCACATCTGGTTTCCTCTCCCATGCTCTAATTCCAAACAACAAGCTAAACTAGGGCCTTGACCTTATCCTGTCATACAATAGCATAGTCTACTCCGGTGCCGATCAGGCATCCAGAATAGGGTGTGAGTACAACTCAGTAATCCACCACCAACTATTTCTAAAATGAGTCCAATCAAAAGATAGTGAAAGTAGTTTTAAGAAGAAAAAATATAAAATTCATAATTAAGTTGTTATCACATTGTCATTTAATAATTAACCATCACATTTGGCCCAGTTTCAATTCAAGTTTCCTATTTGAATCATCATTTATTAATAACAGTCATTCATTTTAGGTTGTTATGCCTTGAAATACAAATCCCATCATGTGTAGGTCGACATTCCTATCATTCTATATCTCATTGGGTGTAGGTCGTCATGACTAACACCCCTTAATCTTATTAAAAAAATTTCATTTTTTCTAGCACCCCATAATCTCAATCTTGTATAACTATTGGGGAGGAATGCCATGTCCATGTTACAAATTCAAATTGGTCTAGAATTCCATGTGTAGAACAAAAAAATCACATCCATTTAATCATTCATTAATTCACAATAATTATCGACATTATCCCATTATTAATCCAATGTTTAGTTAAACATTTCAAAGGCTATTAGTTAACTCAATAATTAACTAACCATATATCCCATTAATTAATTCATCATTCAATTAATTAGTCAACACTCTTCTCATTCCATAATAAATTCTTCACAATTAATTATTCATATAAAATCTCAACAAGTAATAATTAATTCTCACAATTAATTATCTTTGATCATCATCATTGCACATAATTAATTCTAAAAATCAATTATATTTCATAGCCAACATCATTTCATAATTAATTTTCCCCTATTAATTATCTTAACACAATCAAATGTTTATCACAATTACATTATCTCAACACATAACAAATTTCCAAAACAAGTATATATTTGGGAAACCTCCCTTTCTTTGTTATTTGATTCAATTATCAATTAATCACCAAGGAAAATAAAACGTAATAAAATCTCAACAAGTAATAATTAATTCTCACAATTAATTATCTTTGATCATCATTATTGCACATAATTAATTATAACAATAAATTATATTTCATAGCCAACATCATTTCATAATTAATTTTCCCCAATTAATTATCCTAACACAATCAATTGTTTATCACAATTACATTATCCCAACACATAACAAATTTATAAAACATGTATATATTTGGGAAACCTCCCTTTCGTTGTTATTTGATTCAATTATCAATTAATCACCATGGAAAATCAAACGTAAATTCCACATTCCTAATTATTTCAATCATGGAATTCAGTTATGAAGGGAAGCTAGAATATAATAAAATCACATTTACATATCAAAACCATGAAAATGAGAGTTCTATTTAGACCACATACATTGGTTTGATGAGTGATTCTTGTCCAATGAAAAATCCCCAAAATGTGAGAGGCATAATGATGTCAATCAAGATCCTAATCTAAATCCCTAAATGAAAAAACAATATCAAAACATCAAGATCTTATGAATCTAGATCTAGGTCAAATGTCCATGATCTATATCTCAACACAAAGGTTTAGATCGAAGAAAATGGGTGAGAACGTCGATTAAAGGATCTATGAAAGATAAGATAAATGATGGGAGAAATATCAGGATGAAATCTACATATCTAAATAAGAGAAAATCATTGATCCTAGATTTGGATCTGAATAAAAAAAATCATTCCCCTTAGAATCCCTCTAGAAGGAACTGAGATCACCCGGGAATTTTCAAGCCAGACCCAAGGTCGAACTAGATATATTTTGGAGGTTTGGGTGGTTATAAAACCAATTTTAAAATTAAACTACTCTGCATGCACAGTTTCCCCAAGGAAGGCCGCACAGTTAGGCCAAACTATGTGCCAACCGTGTGTTCTTACATCACTCACATGACTAGATGGAACACGGTTTGGAAACCCATGTGGCAACCATGCCGACCTCTACAATCAGCATGGTTAGCTTGCGTATGGTTTGGCCAAACAATGCCCAAACCATGCACAACTTCGTGCATTTCTAAGATCCTTAAATTCACCAAAATGTACCCAACGTCACACCCCAACCCAAAGTTACTTAATATTAATAAAAAGTACCTGAAACCACGCCTGAGATTCCTCCAGAAAATTCTAGGATCTTACAATCTCCCCACCTTATAACAGATCATCCTCAAGCTGTACACTAAAATTCCTCTATGATTCCATGAAAAAAATATTGGTCGATTGAGCCTTCATATATATTTCCCATCCCCAGTCTTCCTCTTTCACATGACCATGCTACAATAACACATGGACTATCTGCATGGTTTTCCCTCACCACACTTTCTCACTGTGATCCATCACACGTATCAGATGCTCCTCAATATACGCATCTATCTCAAGATCAACCTCATCAACATCAATCACATGAGAAGTTTTGGGGTGATACATCTGTAGTTGTGACACATGGAAAACATCATGCATAGCACTATACTTTTGTGCAAGAGCCAATTTATTCTCGAGCGGCCCTATTCTCTCCACTATCTCAAATGGTCCCACAAACCCGTGTGCTAACTTTTTTTGTTTCTCTATCCTATGGTGACCCAACCTTAGAGACACTAAAAGGAAAACACAATCACCCTCTGTATACTATAGGGTTTTCAATGTTTATCAACATATGAATTATTCATGTTATGTGCCATTTACATTCAATTTTGAATCAACTACACCTTCTCTAATGTCTCCTGAAAAAGACACAGTCCCAACTGCTCTGACTCACCCACCTCTAACCAATATAGCAGTGATATACAGGTTCTACCATAAAGTGCCTCATATGGTTCCATATATATAGTATCCTGATAACTTGTGTTATTGGAAAAATCCGATAAATCCAAATTCTTCTCCAAAGAACTGCCAAAGTCAAGAACACATTCTCATAGCATATCCTTTATCACATGTATAGTATGTTCCTTCTGCATATCTGTCTGTGGGTGGAAGATCGTACTTAATAGAATCTGTTTACGAAGTGCTAGTTGTGAGCCATACTAGAAGCGTGAAGTAAAGCGCAAATAGAAATATGAAACTATAGTCTATGGAAAACTATGAAAATGAACAATCTATCATACATATTGTTCTCCCAACTGTTCTACTATAAATGTTTTCCAAGTACATAAGAAATGTTAAACCTTCATTAGTTGATCCACAAAGACCCAAATAAAATCATTCATCCTAAGAGTATTTGGAAGTCCTTCCACAAAATCCATTGTCACATCAACCCACATCCATTCTAGAATAGGTAACGGCTGCAATAGGCCTCCAGGTCATTGATTCTCTACCTTCACCTGTTGACAGGTAACATATATTATTACAAACCCTACTATCTCATTTTTCATGTCTAGCCACAAAAACTATCGTCATAGGTCTCGGTACATTTTTTCACCCCAGGATTTACCACTTAGTTTGAGGCATGAAATTATCACATGAGTTCCTCTCTCTTAATTTTAATAACAACAACCCAATTTTTCACAAAAGTGATCTCATCCTCATCTATTATCTAGTATGATGGTGTATCCTCACCTTCGAGGATTTCCCTTAAGGTTAAACACTCTGGAACCTCATACTTCATGTACTAGATCCGTCTCATGAGTGTAGACTCAACTAATACAGAAACCATATTAATTCTCTCCTGACTCTCCTGACCTACCACATGAATTTATTCCAGAAATGTCATCATCTTCCACTCTGCACTCAACTCATTTACCTACTGAGTCTTAGTTTTCCTCCTCAAGGAATCAGCAACACTATTCCCCTTTCCCGATGTATATTCCAGTTCAAAATCAAAGGAATGCATATATTCTACCAATATTAGCTATCGGAGATTGAAGTCAGGTTGTTAAAAGATACACAAAAATATTTTGTCATCCAAAAAAACTATAAACTTTTCACCCAAAAGATAGTGTCACCAACACTTTAGATCATAAACCACTGCTGTCAAATTGAGTTCATGCATAGGGTAATTCTGTTCATGAGGCCTCAACTACTGAGACTCGTAAGTAATGAATTAATCCCCTTGAATCAACACCACTATGAGTTTGATCCCAAAAGAGTCAGAATACACCGTGTACTCCTCATCCAACTCAGGTAAGATCATAATTGGGGCTGATGTTAATCGCTTCATCAACTCTTGGGAAGGATCATTGCATACTCCAGTATAATAAAACTTTATACCTTTCTTTATCAATCATATAAGTTGTGATTCCAATGACTAAATTTCCAGGATGAACCTCCTATAATAACAAACTAATCTCAAATAATCATAGGATATGAAGAACATTCATCGGATTCTCCCATGAAATCACTACCTACACTTTTTTAGGCCCACTTACACAACATCCATGTTGATATGACACAAAAAGTATACCCTATCAATCCAAAACTGACATCTAGATATCTTGGTATATAGTCAATTATCTCTTATTTTACCCAAGATGATGTCAAGATGTTGGGAATGATTTACATGAGTCGTAGATTACACCAAGATGGTGTCCACAAACACCACTACAAACTGATATATATATATATATATATATATATATATACAGATGAAAGATCTTGTTAATCAAGTCCATTAATACTACTAGAGCATTTATCAATCCAAACAGCATTATAATAAACTCATAAATTCCATACCTTCTTCTGAATTAAATTCTTGGTATATCAGAGGTACAAACATAAACTAGATGATACAAAAATCTCATATAATATTTTGAGAACACACACGACCCATTCAATTCATCAAATAGATCATTAATACGTAGAATATGATATAGGTTCATTACAGTCATTTTATTTAACTTATGGTAATTGACACACAAGTATAAACTCTCATTGTCCATATTTTCAAACAAATCAGTTGATCCTAAATGTGACGTACATGGATATATAGACCATTTATCCTCCATCACCTCCAATTGAGTCTTCATCTCCTGAAGCCCATTCGGTGCCACTTTGTAAGGTGGAATAGATACTGGTTACACACCCAGTAGAAGCTTAATAGTGAATTCCACATCTCTAAGAAGTGGAAATCCTAATAGGTTTATGAGAAAAATGTCATGAAATAGTTCTACCATTGGTTGAAGGATGTATTTCCTATCAATCCCATCAACCTGCAGAATACTAGAAACTTGTGCTATGAGCTCTCCTAATTGCTAAGTAGTTAACCCTACTCGGATCGCCTGGATATCCCACTCACCACGATGAACAATTTTGTTAGCCTTTGGAGATATAAAGGTCACCCTCTTATGATAAGAGTCATTGTGGGCTCGATATGTGTGTAACCAGTCCATACCCATAACATATCATAAGTCTATCAAGATCATACAAGAATGTAACATCAGTGATACGCTGAACCCCATATAATATATGTAGCCAACTTGACCCTCCTCTCAACTAGAGTCTCAAAATGTTCGAGTATCTTCATTATGGATTCAATCCTGAATTCAGATCCCTCAGGTTCAACCTCTCTAGAAAAATTAAGAGGGTGCTACAATTGAAACTCCCTTGTCAACTCTAACATCATTTTCTGAACCCACCCTCGGTCGCTCTCTATGAATTGCCTAAAATTAGAAAGGTTGTCTCCTAACTATTCCAATTCATCCTTATCTTGTACCAATGATTCCTAAATCTCCCTGTCTATAATATTGTTCTGGTCCATACCCCTTTTTCACACCACATGGTCAACATTGAGGACATATCACTACCCTTATCCACCTCACTCTGAGGTCTTGGTTAACCAGGGTACATATATTCGATTAATTAATTCAACAATTAATTTACCACATTATTTCAAATTAATTAATTCAACAATTAATTAAATAATCATACACATTTCATTAATAAAGTCTCTCATTTGACACCAATTTACTCTCCTTTTTAATCATTATTTCATTCTCACAACAAGGAGTAATATTTCACGTTCAACAACATACCAAATTTTTCTTGTGAGGTCCTAAAATGATGCATGTCACTGCAACCCTGAGTTCTTTAAATGATGCATGCAGATTCAAGTTCCATGCCTCTTTAGGCCACGAATCGAAATTCAATAACTGTCAAAACAAATATCACGTCACACTATAAGTGCATCCCCCAAGATGAAATAATATCCAACTTTAACTACAAACAAAAAATCACAATAATCCAACCCTGAGTACTCAAATTTTCCCCCGTACATGGGTTTACAACTCCCATGAAAGAGCTCATTACCAATCCTCATCTCTTATTAGTATCCTATATACCTTTCCCAAAAATGTAGGACTAAAGAAGAAGAAGAAGAAATGGAAAAATCCTTTGATACCACTTTGTGATGTCTGGACCTGGGTTCCACTTGAATGTGCCTTGAGCTGGTTGGCCACATTTCTTTAAGCACACATCCTTGTATGCTAGAGGGTGATGATATTAAATGATGGTCTGGTTAGTCATTATTGGGGAGACTATACCCTCTTTTATGAGAGTAAAACACCAATGGAAGAAAATAACAACAACCAATTGTTTAATTGTATAAATAACATGAACAATACCATGTCATGTGATAAACAAAACATGAAAATTTAAAACTCAACTGAAAGGTAAAACATGCTATGATAATGACAATGTCAAGTGTCTATGGTGAAAATTAAATTAAAGACACAACGACTCTCAAGTGAGTCCCAAACCACATCCGGTTCCCTCTCACATGCTTTAGTCCCAAACAACAACCTATCTCAGGGCCTTTCCCTTATCATGTCCCACAACAACGAAGTCTACTCGGGTACTGATTAGGCGGCCTATATAGTGTGTGAGTACAAGTCAGTATTCCACCACCAACAGTGTCTCAAATGAGTCCAATAAAAAGGTAGTGTATGATGTTTTTTGAAACAATAAAACCCAATGCATAATTAAACATTTATCGCATTGTCATTTAATTTTTAATCATCAAATTATTTCTAGATTCAATTCATGTTTCCCATTTGAATAATCATTCATTATTATTAATCATTCAGTATAGTTATTCATGCCTAGAACCCCAATTCTCATTTAGTTTAGGTTTCCTTTCCTATCACTCTATATCTCATTCAGTGTAGGTTGTCATGCCTAGCACCCCATAGTCTCATTTGGTATAAGTCTTCATGCCTAGAACCCCATAAACTCAAGCATGGATAACTATTAAGAAGGTATTCCATGTCCAAGTACCAACTTTTAATTAGTCTAGAATTCCATTTCTATCACCACAAAAATCTCAGCCATTTAATCATTTGTTTATTCACAATAATTTGACACATTATTCCATTACTAATCCAATGATTTGTTAAAAAATTCAAAGGGAATTAGTTAACTCAACAATTAACTAAGAACATAACAAATTAATTAATTAATCAATTAATTAATCAATAAACACTATTCTCGTTCCCTGATTAATTATTCATAATTAATTATCCATATCAAATCTATATTTTTCATAATTAATTATCATAATTAATTATCATTAATCAACATCAAGGCATATAATTAATTCTAAAAATTATTTATTTTCATAGCCAACATCATTTCATATTTAATTTCCCCAAATTAAAAATCTTAACAAAATAAATTCTATATCAAAAATAAAATATCTCAACCCATAAACAATTTCAAAAAAACCTATTTGGGAAACCCGCTTAGTTTGTTCTGTGATTCAATTATCAATTTATCACCAAGGGAAGTAACAAGTCAATTCCACATTCATAATTACTCTAATTTTTGGAATTAATTTTTCATGCGTATTTAGAAAATCATAAACTCACATTCACATATAAAAAACTGGACTAAGGGAGATGTATTTGACAACCTACCTCGGTTTTTTGACAGATCCTTACCCAACTAGACATCCCAAAAATATGATTGGCACAAGGACGTCGATCAAAATCCAAATCTAAATCCCAGAACGTATAATGGAGATCAAAAAATCACGGTCTTATGAATATAGATCTAGATCGACAATCCTAAATATAGATCACAACTCATCGGTTTATATTGATGAAAAAGGGAAATATCTTCCATGAAATGATATTGGAAAGATAAGAGAAAGAATGAGAGAAACATCGGGATGAAATATACAAAAGGAAACAAGAACGAATATTCGATCCATACTTTTGATATCAATGAATGACATTTGGACTGACTTAGAATAACTCATGATGGATCTTAGATTGCCCAGAATTTTTCAATTACAAGCCTAGGTCAAGCTAGAGAGGATTCAGCAGTTCGGGTGGTTTTAAAACCAATTTATGGATAAAATTGCTCTGCATGCACAATTTCACCTAGGAGGCTGTACAGTTAGGAAAAACTGTGCGCCAACTCTGCGGTCTTCCACTTCCCACATGGATAGATGGTTCACGGTTAGGAAAATAGTTTCCCAACCATATAGACATCAACTGTATGAATGGTTAGCTTGTGCACGGTTTTTCCAAACCATGTACAAACTGTGAAAAACCCCATACCTTCCCAAGTTCTTTAAAAACATCACCCAAACACACCCCAGGTCATACCCCAACCAAAAGGTTCTTAATAACAAAAAAAATTACTTGAAAACATTCCCAATATTGCTCCAAAAAATCCTGGGATCTTATACATTATTTTATGGGTGAAGGAGGTGTGGATAAAATAGAAGAATAAATAAAACTAATATTGATTATTTTGAGAAAATTGCCTCTCGAAAATCGTATCCTTAAAAGACCCCTTACTGACCTTGGAATTGAAATTTTGGTGAAATAGAAGCACTTGAATGCGGGGAGAGTGGATATGAGATTTTTTTTAATATATACTTGTATATTCAATTCTTGTGAGGAGAAATGGGGTTGTAAGGATAAGTATATAAACTTATAGAGGGGTGGGTTTATGTGATTAAATAATGTTTTTTTTAAAGCTAACCAAATTGATGTAGAATTAATTAAAATGAATTATAACAATAATCAATGTTCAAAATTTTTGTTATGGTTGAGAAATAAATCAATCACACATTTAATGTTTTAGTTTTTAGTTATTTTAAACTTTTGGCTTTTAACATTAACCCATTTCAATATTTAACATATACTATGGTCTTTTTTTTTACCATTAAAATTTTTTAATGGATAAAAATGAAAATTACCTTAAAAAAATTTAAAACATATGATTCCAAATATTGAATCCATTTTACTATATAGAATCCAAAAAAAATATAAAAATTAGATTTAAAAAACCATAGACACAATGAAAAAGATGGGTTCATAAGTGAAAAGTTCAAATGTTTACAATGTTTTTTTATTTAATTTCAATATTAAATTGATTACAACGACCCAAATTTTAATAATATATGTATAACTGATGTCTTTTTAGTTTGAAAACTATTTAAAATATTATTTGTCATTATAAAATTTCCTAAGGAAATGTTAGCTTTCAATTAAAATTCAGTATTTTTCACTTTTCATCAATAAATTAAATTTCTTAGAAAAATACCAAAAAGTAACCATTGAATAATTTTGATTTTAGGATTTAAATATTTAATATTATTTTTTCAAATAAATTTTATAAAACAATAAAAATTTTGTTTTAAAATTAGTGCTCCATTAAAAGGTGGAAAATTACATTTTAGAAAAAATATAGTTTTTTTTATGCTTACACCAAGATTTATTCTTATCTTAAGACTATAAATATTATTGGATGAATTTAAAATATGTGTTTTGAATATATAAAATAATATGATATTTAACTGATAGTGATTAAATTATTTTATGAATACCAATAAATATGAAAAAAAATCTATATGTACCTAGTATGTTATATTCTCCCTCCTTTTGGAAATTATGTCGTCACAATTTTATTCACATAATAAACAAATTTGATTACTTTTACCACATAAAATTTTTAGATTCCCATGATTCCTCTTCAACCATATTATTTTTTCGCAAATCCTTGACTACCTAAATTTCCATGTTCTATAATACGTTATCTCTACGATCAAGAATCTAAATGGGTTATTCCTCATATAAAAGGTTCTCTTCCAACTGAACTACTTCGGGGATCAAAACATGAGATGAATATGGAACACAATTTTATGACAATAAAACATGAAAATAATTATTTAGTTGAGATAAAATTTTAGGAAAATAAACTAGGTAAGAAACTGATCCAACTTGTTATAGAAATTCATATGTTCAAATGAATTTTGAACATAATGTATATTCTTAAAAAAAGGCATAAATCTTTTAAATTAAAATATATTAAGAAAAATATGATCATGTAATTAAAATGAATGAAATTCTCTATTGTTATACATTTTTATTTTCTTATTTCTATAAATTTTCTTCATGTGATTCTAAATTATTTTAAACTTTTACACTATTTACTATACCAATTATATTCCAAATAACATTCTTTCAACTACTTCATCCCAAGATTCTAGAGTTCGACACCAATTTATGTATAATGCCTCAAAATGATTCATCTAAATACTCAAATGAAAACTCTATTTTATATTATAATTTATCCAAATATTGACATTGATCCCCACTTCCTTTGTAATAAATTGAACAAGAACGAAGCATGTCCTATAAGGTTTGAATTGTTCATTCATATTTTCCATCGGAATGAGGATGAAAGTTTTTCTAAAATCAAATTCAGTGCCCCTCAAATTCTAAATACCATTCAAAAAATTTTATGTTAACATGGGATCATGGTCTAATATAATGGAAAGTGGAACTCTATTTAACCTTTAAAAATCATTGACATACAATAGTGAAATTTGATATGAAGATATAGTATCTCAGATAAGAAAGAAATGTACTGATTTATTCAATCTATCAACAATAACTCAAATACTAATTTTATCTGTAAAATTCATTGGTAATCCCACTAAAAAATCTAGTGATATATTTTCCCATTTTCACTTTAGTACTGAAAGTATCCACTTTAGTCACTATCATTCTACTTTATCTTATTAATAATTAAAACACATCAAGGTAAATTAAGTGAAATTTATTTTCATTTAATCTCTCATGTAATGCTTCTGAAGGCCTGTTTACATCATTGTATTTCCTAGATGAATGGAAAATAGAGAAATATGATCATTGGTTAAAAAATATTTCATCAACTAAGAATTACAATGCATACATAATCTTTTTTGAAATTATAAAACACATGTTTCCTCAAAATTAATGTCGGAAAACATACCCCTCATAATATATTCTACCATTTACTACAATGATTAATCCTCCTTCGGAGTATTATTAATCCTTTATAAAAATTTTGAGTTTACATTAACAAAAAAACATTTCAAAGTTTCACGGCTTCTAGAATGAAATTCATCAATTAATTAACCAAAGGGTCATGTTTGAAACATAATATGGCTAACATAACATTATTTTTTGACTCAAAGCATAGTCTACCTTTTTTTCTTCTCTAAGATGATAGATAATTATCAAATCATAATCATTGATCAGTTTCATCCATATTCTCTATCTAGTTATTAATTATTTTTGAGTGAATATATACTCAAATCTTATTTTATTAGTATATATTTCACAATTTACTCTACAAAAATGATGCCTCAAAATTTTTAATGAATAAACAATATCATCTAATTATGATTCAGGTGTAGAATAATTTTTCTAATTAATTTTTAATTTCTATGAAGCATAAAAAATTAATTGATCATTCTATATATGAAAATAACCTAGTCCGTTTAATGAAGCATGACTATAGAGAAAAAAACCACAATTTCACAATGTTAGAGCCAAAACAAGAGTAATTACCAATATTATTTTTATTTTTTGAACACAATAATCACACTGATTTTTATAGATAAATTTAACTCCATTTCATATTAACTTATTTAGTGGTCCTGAAAATTGTGAAATTTTTTCAACCAAACACCATTAAAATCCAACTAATCCATTAAAAAATAGAATCTCAGAAACATTTTTGGACATGGACATTAATATACCACTTATTTTAGGGAGATAAATTTTAATTACCTAGTAACGAATAATATTTCAATGAAATGATATCATTTGTAAAAAAAATCACATTTGTTAAATTTTTCATATAACATCTTTTAATTACGTGCTTACAGAAAAACCCTTATTTTACACGATCGTCATAATTTTTTGTATAAACAAAAATATCATAAATAAAAATAACCAAAAACATATCTAGTTATTATTATAAGACACTATTTGTAAGATCTATTAATAAAACAATTTCCTTTTTCAACCATAATTATATAACTACAAACTCTTAATTCCCATATCTAGAATGGAATGTAGTCTTCATAATATCTTCCACCATTATTTTCAACTAATGGTTCCCTAACATGGGATCAATTATTTAAAATTACTATTCTCACGATAGCTATCACCAATTCATTTTATGGTCCCACATCAACTATTGTAGTAGCATATGAATTTTCTTCACCCTTCTATTTATGATCATGATGATCCCCCCTAAGTGAATATATTTGGACACCTAATATCATAATGTACCAAATCATTGAAAATAAAGAATATTACCATCATTTTTTAATTATTTTCCTATTAATTTTCCTTACAGTCAAGATCCATGTCATCTATAATTCCACATCAAAATTATTTTAGCGATTTTTGGAGACATTCCTTATAGTGATTCTTACCATACTTTTAATAAAAAGGGAATTTTATTTTCTTACCTAAAATTTATTTTTGAATTAATCTTTAAATCATTCCAACGTATTTTCTTCTTCTTATTATCATCATGAGGTGCATACATGTCAGGATATTACATCTCAACCTTTTCAGCATAATGATCATGTTTCTCATACATTTTAAACCCCCTTAAAGAGACTACTCTTCATAAAATTGGTTTTAAACAAGTGTAAAATCAATTAATTTTAATATAAATGTGCTGAAAAAATATGGTATGTACCTGTAAAGTGTATTAAATTTTGATTCATATGAAACTACAGGTTCTTCACCCCTCTACTCTAGTTATAAGAATGTTTTCCCCATTCTGAGTCGATCATTCTTTGGAAAATATTTTTCTATAGACATACTCATAAAATAATCTCATTCCATAACATCAATATCATCCTTTTCTATACTATTATTTTCTAGAGACCATTATAGATCAACATAACCATCAAAATGATATAAAAAAATATATTTAACTTTTGTTTTCTTAAACTTCTCATGACTTTGAATATCTTTTCTATTATGTTGATCCATCCTTTCACTACCACTAGGTCTGAGGTTCTTCTAAAATATGTAGGACTTTTCCTAAAAAAAATTATCAACTATTTACATATTCTTCTATAGTTGATCTGACAAGTCTCTTTCATGGATACCTCCACCATTTATAGATTGTGAAAACTAAGAGATCATAGTGATAAATATTTCTTTTCTAATAATAACTATATAAAAATGTTGATTTGAATGGATGTTTTTCTCTTGATAATTTCCCACCCTAGCTTCTTTATTCACTCTACGGAAAACCATTCTGAACGGACACATATTAGGTAAAGAAACATGGTAAAATTAAAATTCGAATTTAAAATTTTCTTAAATTAAAAATCATTTATGTGTATATTATTTACATTATCTTAACCTATAATGTTTTCTAAAACATGCTATAATACCAACTATAAACATTACATATTATACTCATTTTAAAATAGAATACACATTATTTCGTTCCAAAGAAACATTTTTTGTTATAGTTTTATAGAATTAGTAAGATCTCTTAATTAATAAACATATAAATTACAAGTAGTTGTATACAGAGAGTATCCATTTATTCCATAAAACAAAAGTTTTTAGAATAAATCAGTATTTCTCTTCCTGAAAAGTATTATAAATTTTTTCCTTGATCTTACTCTTCTCTAGATTCTTCGTTAAAGCATGTGGTTTTTTTAAACAGTGTATTTCATAAAAAGATCTATAAAGGACATAATGGAAATGAATCCCATAATTTTGTCAAAAAAATTACCCATTTACCTCAAAAAAGTAATCATAATTCCAAAAATAACTATTACCTTACCATTTTAAAATCAATTTATTTTCCTAAAAACACATTCGAAAGAATATAAAATATAAGTATGTAACATGGGAAATTATATTACATATCACTCATAAAAATGAAGTAAGAAATATACTTAAACTAAAATCTGGAGTATCCAATGCATTGGAGGTTATAATTTTACCACACATTCTTGGTTTATCATGAAACCCTATGTCCTCGGTTTATCACAAAAACATCTGTCATTGGTTAATAACATAACCATGCATCATTGGTTTATCATGTAACCACCCCTCATTATAAAAAATTCCCATGAACCATAACATAAAACATAAATCATGAAATATATCATCACAGAAACACCATTTTATGAAAATGAACATTTTATTTTGAAATCACTCATTTTGAAGAATGGTGCTTGTAAAACGGTAAAATATTTCTTTGATAGTAACCATATAAACATGTATGGAAACAATAAAAATGTTAAAGTGATATGATATTGATAAATTTTATTCATGATTTTTATTTAATAAAATAATTCTTTTTGAAAAAAGAACATTAAGAGGATTTTTAAAAGAAATTCCCATACAAATATAATATCATTGAAGTGAGTTTTAACAAAATAAATTGATTGGGTCTATTAGATGTATATGCACATAGAAAAAGTGAAGAAAAAATTAATATATTAAAAATTTATTTCGTAAATAATATTATCATGATATAATCAATAAAAATAAGTTTTAACCCAATTAATGGAAATTGGGTCAATAATTCGATTACCTTAGGTTTTACTTCCATAAAATGTTTCCAAAACTCCTAGACTATGGTTAAAATTATTTAATTAATTTATTAGATAACCATATTAATATTTATTATAATTTATATAATCCTTTAAGAATGTATTATGAACCATTCCTTAAAATATTTCAATATTTTAACTGTTTTGGGTGTGTTAATTTCACGCTTTCATTATTGGTTCATTTCTGTAAAATTTTAGATTTCATTATCAATTGAAATTAATAATACAATAGTGGAATGAAGTGGTATTAATTTACTTCCATAATTATAAATTTCCCGATGTAAAATTTTTATTTCTTACATGAGGATGATTCATTTGAAAAAACGTTTGTGATAAATGTTTAGTTTATTTTGGAAGTTGTTAAGAACATTAAAAACTAGTTAACTTTTATTTGATATTATTTTTATATTATAGTTTCAGAACCTAAAATACATTATAATGTACCTATTAATGTTTTATTCAACCATAATAATACTTCTATGATTATACTTTAAGGTGCTAATGGAAAACAAAAAACAATTATTCACAGAGATGGTAAACCACCATAATTTAGATAATGGTTTCATTTATTTGAATGAGAGGAGAGGAGAAATAAAATGGATATAAGATATTAAAATTAGAAGCATAAAACTGTAGTATATAAATTATTCTATATTTATCATTCCATGATTGATTAATGTGTTCAGGATAATATAGAAGAAGAAAAAAATTAATAATGGTGGTTTAAGGATATTTTCCCTTCGAATATCACCTCCTTCAAGGACCCATTAAAGATGTTATAATTGGTTATTTAGTGAAAAAATAAGAATATAGTCATATGGAATGTGTATAAGAGTGTTTATTGTTGATATTTTAAGAGAATCAAATCATTATAGTATAAAAGGGGTGGTGATGAGTGGCATTTATAATTGAGGATGGGTGCTATTAAGTGATTAAATAACAATTATTTTATATTTAAATCCAACGACATAGCGGTGACAATAATTAAACAGAATTATATTGATAATTAATGTTTTCAAGGCTTTTTATGTTCAATAATCACATAAACCACCCATTTAATGATGTATTTTTTAGGTATTTTAATATTTTACCTTTTCACTTTAACTGATTTCATTATTTTGCCTATACTACAGTAAATATTTTTTTACCATGATAATATTTTTAAGAAAAAAAATTAAAAAGAACATATAAAATAATTTATACCTTATTATTATATTTATTTAATCCACTTTTAAAAATTAAATACATAAAATTAGAAAAATAATATTTAAAACAAAACTCATGGACATAATGAAGAAGCAAGATTTTAATGTGAAAATGTTCAAATATTTACAATGTTTTTATATCTTATTTCAATGTGATATTGATTCAAATAAAAATAAATTGCATTAGTTTATGTTTATTTTTACTATTGTGTCTTTAAAACCTATTTAAAATATAATTTCACAATATAAATTTTTTAGATGAAAAGTCAATTTTCAATAAAAATTCTATATTTTCACTATTAATAAAAAAATTAATCTTCTTAAAAAAACTAAAAAAATTTATCCCAAGATAAGTATTATATTAAGATTTTAAAAATTATGTCTATTTATTCAAATAAAATTTATATAAGGGTAGAAATTAATTTTGAAATAAGTTCTCCATTAAAAGGTGAAAAATTTTCCATTTAATAAAATATAGCCTTTAAATGCATAAAACTAGATTAATTATAATATTAATCCTATGAAACTTATTGTATTAATTTCAAAACATTTTATCAAAAATATAAAACATTAATATCTATCAATAATAGAGATTAACTTAAATTATGTATGTTAATAAATATAAAAAAAATATTTTTTTGGTGCCTCAGTTATTACACCTTATAGCTTATTCCTAACATATTTAGTATCCAAAAAATATTTTCATAAAAATAAAAAAATTTAAGGCAATATATTTATATAATAGTTAAAATATTTTTTTCATGTTTTCTTTTTGTTTTTTTACATCGGTTTATATGAGAATTTATTTTACACAAAGTTATAAAAATGATTTTAACATCAGTTAATAAAAATGTATTTTCTAAATTAATTTTCTTGGAAGTTTTTCACATTAGTTATTTCATAAAGATAGTAAAAAATATATTTTATTAAATTAAATGAGTGCATTTATTCCCCTCCAAATAGTACAAAAATATATATAACAGAATAATAGTTGAAAATCAGCAATATAAACATAACTGAAATAAAAATATTTACTATTTCAGTATTCATGTTTATAATGTATATTACAAAAAAAATAAATCCAATAAAACCTATGAAATGATTATGAAATTAAATTTTTATGCGTATCATATCTTCTATAGTATAATTCTGAGGGTCATAAAAAATAATCAATATAAAAATTAATCATTCAAAATGAATTCTGAATAAAAAGAATGAAAAATTCAAGAAAATATTTATATAAAAATATAAACTTCTAGAACATTTTGACTATCCTGGATGAAATTTATTCAGTCATAATTATTATAACATATTCCCCATATTAAATTAATTATTATTATTAATGAAACTACTGTTTAAAATAATTTTTTAATTTAAAATAAAATTGTTTTGTACTATATAAAAATCTAGTAATTGAAATTGGAAAGTCGCATTTTCATATACATATCTGATCTTAGTGTTCTTATTTCATATTTTACCTCTAATAAAATCCAATACAATATTTTAAAATAATTTAAAAAAATAAAATAAAAATTTATTTATATTTGAAACTAGTATTTAAATAATAAAACATACATGTTCAATATAGTCTTAAAATTTTCTCACACTTCCCCATTGATTGAGTACAGATTTTATAAAGTCTTCTCCCTTGGAAAAAAACACCCAACAACCAATGGTGACTTATATATATATATATTGTTATTGGTAATTATTTTATGAGATATATGATACTTTATAAGATATATGTTAAATTATCTTAAAGATAAGGAAGCATTCAACACTGAATAATTGCATTCTTCTGAAATATTTAATCAAAAACATTTATTCTATCTACATCAGTCATTATCTTTGGTATAGGTGACGTAACTTTTTGGTCCATAAATCCATATATAGCTATCATCTCATGATATTTACACATTTTATAAAGGTAAATAACAAAAAAACAATATTATAAATTTTCAATAAATTAAAAATAACCTAAAGATTTAAATTTATCGACAAATATGAAAAAAACGTGCATCATGTTTATTCCCTACTCATCTCTGGTTACATGATCATTCATATATTTTTAAAATAGATTCACTTTTTTATATCAAAAAATTATATCTTTAATTGGAATCTCATAAACATCTAATAAAAATTTTAAATTTATTGAAAATCTATCAAGACATGTATATCTTCAGTCTGTGTGCGAAGCGCAGGTCTGAAAAAGCGGCGGCTAAGGATACCTCTGATCATTGTAAAAGCTTCGCGGACGTGGTTAAACGGGCTGGAGGACTATCGTTAACAGACTGTGAATCATCCAGATTGGGAAGAGTAATAAGGAAAGGTTGTATCGCTCATGTGGCGGCTAATCAGGATGTTGTTGAAGAACGAGTCAAGCTATGAAAATTTTCAATCATCTCCCGCGTGGTAATTCCAAAACATGTCCGGCCCTGGACGTTTCATGATCTCACAAAAAAGGCTGGCAAAGATCTGGGGCTTCAGCGACTGGAAGATGATAGCAATGGTAAGGGTCTTCTATCATGTGGTCTTTCCCTCTGACGAATGCAAAAGGCGCGCATGCAGCTTGGGATCTCTTCCTCTACATCCTGGCTTTCTGCAAATTCATGAATGGGATAGGAATTTTGATCCAAACATGGTCAAGAACACCTTCTCCCTGATATGGATAATAATTCATATTCTTAGCTGGATTTATTGGCATCTACAATTTCTATGGGAAATAGCGTCCTCTGCCGGTAATCCAATTAGGCTTGATAAGCAAACAGGTAACCCTAGCTTTGGTCATTATGCTAGGATTATAGTTGAGGTAGAAATGTCAATGATTTTAGTGGAAGAAGTGTTATTCACCACTAGGGATGATAGTATTAACCTAGAAATAGGTTATGAAAGGATGCCAAAATTCTACTCTAATTGTCACAACATTGGGCATGTTCTTTCTGATTGCAACTGTAATAAAACCTGCTCTACATGTAACATTAGAGGACATGATTCTATGAATTGTTGAAAAAAGAAAACTGAGAAGGGACCTTTGAAGATAGACAGTAATGCATAGGCTCCTCTTGAGAAGGAGAATGATTAACCTGGCTCTTTGGAACCTAGCAAGGTGAATGATCATCCTAGTCCTTTGGAACTTGTTACTGATGCATCTGTTGCTGATTAGGATAAGTTACCCACTACTGATAATGTAGAGGATGAATAGGATACTGAGATGGGTCCTGAGCAGGAGGATTCTAATCCTTATAAGGGAATCCCACAGGATGACTCTATCCCACTGGAGGGTTCTGGAAACCAGATTAGCTATACAATCCCTACGGAACCCCTTTTGGGATCTAATGAGAGCTTGTAAAGGTAGCCGGTACTTACAATGGTTGATGTTTCTAGCACTTGGGTTAGTAACCCGGTTGTGAGGGAATCTCCTTTGGAAGGAGATGAATTGACACAGCTCCCAACTGAGGCAACAGGAGAGTTTTCACAAACTCATCCATCTAAGGTTACTAAAAGAAAGTTGCCTCTTACTTTAACTATGCCTATTGAATCTGGGAATAGGTTTAGCACTCTCTCTGATGATGAATCTGAATACTCCAAGGATGAGAATGCAACCAACAAGGGAATGGATGATAGTAAATCACATTCTGAGAAATGACTAGCTCCAAGTTATGTTGCTCCCTATACTAGACATAGGTCCTCTAATCAATGAAGATAGTCTTCTGGAACTGCCAGGGTCTTGGGAATTTTCCCACGGTCAGGACCCTGAAGCACTTTATCCTGACCAATAAACCCATGTTACGGAGTATTTATGAACCAAGGATGAAGTTTGAAAAATGGAGGGCATTTAATTGTAATGATTTGGGGTATTCCCTCATTTCAAAAACTCAATTGGAGAATGATAGTGAATCCTTATGGGTGCTCAAACACAATAGTGTTACTATTGACTCTTTCCAAAATTACCAACAGCCAGTGACCATTTTCTGTTGTATTCATTCTAATTCATTGTGTTTAACCTTTGTCTATGCTTTCAATCAATATATCATAAGGAGATTATTATGGAAAACTTTGATTACAATTTCTGAGAGCATGTCTACCAGATAGATCTTACTTGGTGACTTTAATGCCATATTAAGGCCTGAGGAGAAAACTGGACAAACCTTCTGTAGGGCTTCAGCTAAGGATTTCTCTTCTTGTATTGATCATTTTAGACTTTATGAAGTCCCTATTTCAGTTTCATATTTCACCTGGAGCAGACACACTCTTAATGGGAGATAAGAAAGCAAATTAGATAGGTGCTTTGTGCAATTGGATGACATGAGTGACATGAGGGGAATTTCTGGCATGAACCTTCCCAAAATTTACTCGGATCATAACCCCATAGTGATTGATCTTTGCTTTACTAATTTGAGGTCAACACCATTACCATTTAAATTCAACAATGCTTGTCTGGTTGTGTTAGGCAGTAGGGAAGTAATTTGGAGGCTTGGGAATCAAATATATCTGGGTTTTTTTGTACATCTTGTCTTCCAAGATGAAAGCTGTGAAATCCAGGCTCAAAATATGGAGTAAGAAGTCTTTTTAAAATATTGGAAAGGATATCAAAGAGGCTGAATCTCTTTTGTTAGGCTATCAGCAGATGAATATGAATCAAGATACCCCCTCTTCAGAAGTGATTCAAGCTGCCTCCAAACTTGATAATCTCTTGACCCTAAAAGAGAACTTAGACCGCAACCAGTTTAATGCTAAATGGATTAAGGATGGAGATAGAAATTCTAGATTGTTTCATTGCATGCATAAGGAGAAAAAGGAAATTAGGACTCTCAAGGCTCTAAATATTGATGATGATTTGTTTACATCTGAAAATAAAATTGATAATGCTGTTACAAGTTACTTTGAGTAGTTATACACTGACTCTGGGGGGAGCAGTTCAAGCAGAATTCTCAACTATTTTGAATCCAGTGTGGATGAGAGCCAGAATAAATAGATCACTGAAACACCTTCTTTAAAGGAAATTAATTTTTCACTTTTTTCCTTAAACATAGACAGTGTGGCTGGCCCTGATAGTTTCACAAATAAGTTTTTTATGTTCTATTGGGATATCATTCGTACTGATCTTATCAATGCGGTCAGAGAATTCTTTCACCACTCTTTCTTGCCATTTGGGTTGAACTCAAATTTAATTGCTTTAATTACTAAGAAATATAATGCCCTGGACATCAAAGACTTTAGTACTGTAGCCATTGGGAATATAATTCCTAAGATAATCAGTAATATTATGGCAATTCGGCTAGGTGAAGTGGCTAAAAATATCATCACTGCCAATCAGTTTGGCTTTGTACTTGGGAGAACCATTCAAAACTACCTATTTACTACCTCTGAATGTGTTAACATCATGAAAGGTAAAGTTCCTAATGGAAATATGTCTATAAAAATTGACATATCAAAGGCCTTTTGTACTATAAGGTGGGATTTCATCCTCAATATTCTTAGGATGCATGGATTTTTAGAGAAATTCATTTGCTTTATTTTTTCTATTTTGGAATGTTCTAGGATATCTATCCTTTTCAATGGATCCCCTAGGGGTTTCTTTAAATGCACCAGAGGAGTCAAGAAAGGTGATCCTTTATCTGGGATTCTTTTTGAATTTGCAGAAGACTACTTAAGTGCATGTCTACATGGCCTTGTCAATAGTGGTATATATCAAAGAATGAGGACAGGAAGGAATTATTTTTCTCCTTCACATCTTTTATATGCAGATGATATTATCCTTTTTTTGAGGCTGATAGGAAGACAATCTCCTCTATTAAGACTATGTTTTCTCATTATGTATAAGTATCAGGTTAGGGAATCAGTTGGAAAAAATCATTTGTTGTCTTTGGTCAAGGAATCACTAACTTGAAGCAAAGCAGGATTGCAAGAAGGCTTGGTGTTAAGAAAGGTACATTACCTTTCCAATATCGTGGAATTCCTCTATTTTGGGTAAGGGTAAATCCTGAACATTTAGATGGCATTGCATTGAAAATTACCAACCAACTGGCAAGATGGAAAGGGAAAGCTATGTCCCAGGGCGTGAGAATCTTCCTTGTTAATTCTTTTATCACCTCCATGTTTGTCTACTCGTTCTCTATCTATAGATGGCCAACAACTCTCCTTAAGGAACTGAGTGGCCGATCAGAACATGGACCGGCTCCATTCAACAGAAAAAACTTGTTACTGTTGCATGGAAAAAGTGTATTATGCCCATTAAGATGGGAGGAATGTGTATTAAGGATGTCAGAACTTTTAATAACGCTCTTATTCAGAACATTTTTTGGAAGCTTCTTACAAAGCCTAACTTCTCTGTGGGATTTTTGATAAATAGGTTTGTTTCCAAATTATAAAAAGGAATGTATTTATACCTCAAATCATCTATACGGTCTTCAATAAGGTCTACTTTCCCAAGTCTCATGTATCATTCAAAATGGATAGTAAGTCATGGTTCTCACCTCAACTGCTGGAGCACTTCATGGTTGTCTTCTCCTCCCAAAGGCTAGGTTTCTGTCCCAGAAATTCTTGGGAACATGTCTATTAATGAACTAAATGATAATGTTGTCACACTTATTCTTATTCCAGATAACCTTCGGCTGAAAATCACTTATTACAAATATGTGGATGTTGACATTCTAATTTGGAAGCCTGCTCTTACTGGCTGTTTCTCGAGTCAGGACTGTTATAATATGCAGGTTGGAGTGAACACTATTTTTCCTGCATTGCATGAAGGATTAAGGAGACCATTTATACCGCCCAGTGACCTGCTTCTTATATGGAGAATCTGGAAAAACAGAATGCTCCTTCAATGTGCGCTACAGTGGAAATGTTTCAGTCTTGCATCGGTATGTCAGTTCTATTTCAACAGTGATGAAACACTTTCACATATTTTCATATACTGTCACTTCTCTGCTCGGTTAAGGGAGTATGTGTAGTTAGGTTTTCAATTCTCCCTTGATATCTTCTCTATGGATTCACTATTTACATTTTCTTTCAAAACTGTTTTTAGAGATCAAGTGAATTCTTTGTTCCTCTCTGCTATTGTTTCGGTATTCTCTTTTATCTAGAAATCTAAGAATAATACTGTGTTCAATAATACCAAGACTTCTTTTAGAGATGTTTTTCTTTTGATGCATCGAAGTATCAAACTTTCTTCAACAATACAAACTGGTTCCATGCACAATGATGTATCTGACTTTGTACATTTGAGAGCTCTTGGTGTTTGTGGCAGGGAACAGAAGCCCCGAATGGTCAAGTTTATCCGATGGATTCCACCCATCTTTGAATGGCTGATGGTGAATATTGATGGGGCGGCCTCTGGTGCACCAAGTCCTGTTGGTTGTGGAGGGGTCTTCAGAACTCATCGAGGCTTCATTAAAGGCTGGTTCTTCCATTACGTTGGATATGCTCATGAAATTGAGGTAGAACTTTGGGTGATGATTAAAGAAATCAGGTATGCAGTCCATTGTGGGTGGCATAGTGTTTTTCTAGAGTTGGATTCCTCTGTTTCTGTGAAGATTTTGAAAGGTCGATCCTTGAATGTTCCATGTAGAATGGTGTCTTCATGGATTTCTTGCCTTAAGAGTGCTGAAAACTATGCTTGGATGTCTCCCATGTCTATCGGGAAGCCAACCATGTTTTTTATACTCTTTCTAAAAGGGCCATTATGGAAGCTATCTCCAGTTTGTCCTTCACCATACCCCCTATTGTGATCATTTTGTCTGCAGTGATAGGGATGGTGTTTTACATACTCAGCTTTTTAATAATCCTTGTTTTTGAGTTTCTTTGTACTGTTTACTTTTTCTTATAATAATTTATTGGGAGCAGGCTTTCACCTGTCTCTCGAACCTTCTGACTTATTTTATTGCATTTAAATTTTTACTATAAAAAATATATAAATATATATGAATTAAAATTTTAAAAAAATAATAGAAAATTTTAATATATGATATAATTTACACATACCTATCTGGGAATTTGTTGAACAAGTCTAGATGGCTAGAATAAAAAATGTCCAACACTCTGTCCAACTGTAATGAACATATTTGTAAGAAGTGACATTCTTAATGATCTACCTAGAAAATCATGTATAATGAACCTAATATTCCCTATGTATATTTTTTGAGGTTTTACTCTATAACCAATATAATATATCTTCATCTATGAAATAATATGATTCTTAGGATCATCAACATATAACTGACAAAAAATGGGAAGTTGTCGAAGAGGGTGTGGGAGTAAGATAAGTTGGAGGAGTGGGGTATATATGTTTAAAAAGAGTACTTCTAGTTGGAGGATTGTGATCTACTTGTGGTGGTGTAGGATTGGGATCCTTGAGTGTAGTTGTAGGAGTGTGGTAAAAATATAGAGGTTAAGTATAATTGGTAGTATGAGTAGGACCTACAGGTGTAGGTGGTGGAGTGGGATCCGTAGGTGGAGGTGGCGGAGTGAGATCAATAACATGGAACTGTATTTTCAAGTTTGAAATCATTAATGTAAAAAATCTCTGATCATATCCCAAATTATATTAGGAATATCATGATCTTTATCTTTAAAATATTATATTTTTTATAAACATCCTCCATTGAAGAAGAATCAGAACATGGAAAAACCTTTTATAATGATACACATTAAGGTTATCCTTCTACACATCTGTGGTATTTCTACTTTCAAAATTCTTTGCCTAAAACATCCTTACTAAACTTATCTATAAATTCCCCGATGTGCTCTTCTACTCAAGATATTCATATATAAATTTTTTCAAAAATTACCAAGTGAATCACAATTTATAAATAATTTATTTTACATAAATAAATAAATAAATTAAATATCTTAAAATCCTATTATATATAACCCTTGAATCATGCATATTATATTTTCCTTTGTTTCAAAAATGATCCCTTTCCATTTTTCATTTATAAAGCGGAGTGTCATCCTTTGTGGAGCCTAAAATCACATATGTGAGTTTTTGAAATTTTTCTGTTTCCTTGATGATTATTCCCACACTTATGACATATGGATAATTGGATCCTCTTCCCTATATGAATTTTATTAGTTATAACTCAAAATATAAAATCTATTAGTATCTTTTTATCTCCAAAACCATAGTACCATTGAAATTCACCAATCTCCATCTCGACATTAAGGGTGCATTGAACGATTTCTTCATAAAAACCAAAGTCTTGAATAATTAAATATTTCAAAAAACATAGCCTTAATATACTAAATAAATATAAACCCTTGATTTCATGGTTAATTAGAAATTTATAGGGCTACCTTAATATTCTTCTAAATGTTTCCTCATAATATAAATTTGATTCTTCCACCCTTTTATTATTCTAAGAAACTAGTCCTTTCCCAAAAGTCCTTAATTTGGTTAATTTATCAAAATCCATCTTTTTAAATGGGTTGAGTGGGAACCCTAAAAGGGGTTGGGGGACCAATGGAATATAATAATTTTTGGGTACAAGGATAAAAGTATTATAATATTTATTTAAAGCATAAATAGAATCCTCAATACCTATATTAAAATTTAACATTATTTCATTCCTTCCCACCATTTTCTAAAATATTCCTCAGATGATGTTGTTTCTTTGGTAAAGTTTCACTACCCCACTTGTTGGCCTTGTACGGTTCATCTTGAGTAGAGATCATCTTCCACCACGAATTTTCTACCTACATCTATATGACTCCTCTAATTAACACAATTTCTCTCATATTTCGTCCCATCAGTGAGAAGTTATTACATTGCGGTCCTAGTGTCCAAGGATGAGCAAAGACCTAGAATACCAAAGTCCTAGGATAGAATAAAGGCTATAGTGGCCTAATTTCCAAGATACATCACCTAAAATATCATTTCATATGAATAAAGTCTCAACAAAATTTCATTCTATAGTACCCACAATTATATTGTTATATTATAATACCAAAATAATTCACCATTACGTAGCTTTCAACCTAATTTTTTCATGTAGTATTATATGGTTCTTACCACTATTCCAAACCCCAGCTATATCCCAAAAAAACTCCCATTCAATTTTTATATTTATTTTTAAAGAAAATTTTTATTGATAAATATTTTTTTAATTTCATTCCCTTACATTTAGTCAATATCGTCCTTGGGATTCACATTCTTGATATATTCTCACCATTTATCATATTATCTTTATGGGTTACAAATATAATATAACTCTCCCTTCCACAGAGCATTGGGGGATATAAAATAACTTATCAACGGAACTGATTTGTTTCTCTATTATTATGGGATTAGAAGATCATCCAATAGAAGGGGGACTTTTTCAAACAAATTAATAAACCATAACTTATTCTCTCTTAGAATAAGTATGAAACTCTAAATGATTCATGTTATTATTTATGGCATGAGTTATTTGAGAGTGTACCAATATGAGGTTCTCAACTATAGCTCCCGTCATATTGGGCTTGTAATTTGGGAAATCATTACATTACCCATATCATTGGTTGTTGACATAGTTCATCCTATCCATCCATTTACTAAATATGGAATGTTAGGGATAAGAATACTTATATTTTAAGAAAAAAGGAAAATAAGAAATGTATAAATAATGACACATAAATAACATATATATACAATCATATGAATCTATAAGTTTCAATATGTTTCTTCTATAATGTATTTACTATTAGTTCTCTAAAATAATACTTAAAAAATAACTAGACCTTGTAATAATACCAACAATAGCAACCTATAGAAATGGAAAATAATTAACATTGAAATAAAAACTCATAAATTACATATATATCCGAACATATGACTTTTTTCATTCACATAATATTATATTATTTTTATCATAAATTTTCTAAGATATTCCTAGAAATGTATAGGTATAATGTCTTGGAGAGATTAAAAAAAATTAAATCAATATCTATAAAATATCATTTGAAATTCCATTATTATCCCCATGATATCAATGTTCTCCTATCACTACACGGGACATCTCAATGACATACATAAATAATGGTAGTGTTTAAAATACCAATAAGGGGTAATCGTTGTAACCATGAGGGTTACAAATGACCAATAAGGGGATTATAAATAAAAGGTGATTCTTAAAATTAAACATGGAATAAAGATATAAAAATTATGTTATCATCATAATATGGTAATCTAGAAAAGCATGGGAAAGTGACACAACATAAAACTTGTTATAAAAATATGTCGAGGCTCAATACCATGACGCCATAACATAACGTTCTCAGATAACTACCCATTCACCATAAACAATATCTCATGTGAAAAAATAATTACCCAATCAATTGGGGTGATATATAATTATAGGGACACCATTAATACCTTACTCTAGTAACATATATTTGTGGTTTTCTTTATTATATTAGTACTAGATACAATAAATCACACCATGAATGATCAATAATTTTAGTAGATTTGGAAAACTAGATACATATATGAATTATATATTTTATTGGAAATAAAAATAGCATCCAAAACATTCTTGAATCCTTAATAATATTTAAAATATTTCTTCTTCACATCAAGGAGAAAGAAAAAAATAAACAATAAGGCCAAATTATCAGTAAGGGAAAGCTTATAGTGGAATCTACTATAGAATTAATAAGACATGAATAATAAGGAAAATATAATCAATAATCAAATACTTCATCACTTCAAAACTCCTTGAGTTTTTATGATTTTATGGGTTCTTATCCCATAATTTAATAAAAAATCAATTTTAAATAACATAAAAATATCATAAAAGGGAATGTACCTATGTAATCACATGGATTACGGTATCTAGTTTTATTATGATAGAATGAATAATAGAAAACATCATAATCTTTCTATCAAGGACTCGTGCTAATATATCATATTTAAATAGGTGAGGCATATGCCAAATACCTAATATAGTTTGTCTTATGAGTCATTATGATGAATTTATAGGATATAATAGACCCCTCCCATCACATAATAATTCTATTTCATTCATCATATGAAATAAATGAATAAAAATATAACTAACAATAAACCTAAACATTTATATTAAAAAACTAGCATACGATATGTCAATATTTTCCCTAGTCAATAAATTGAACAAAATTACCATAATCATTACAGAGAAATAGGTTGGATATATCATTATATTATATCACCACAAATTCATAACATTAATCAAATGATTTTGAACTAGATTAAAATACCAATAAATGAACATTCAAAATATTCTTTGAAAACATGAGAAAAATAACTATTTCATTTAGAAAAATTTAACATAAAAATTGATAGAATATTGAGAAAATTATATAATTTGACAATAAATATGGAATAATTTAAACAAATATTTAAATCTAATATTTTTTATAAAACAAATATATTTGGTAATTTTAAAAACATATATTATTTTTAAACAATTGGTTACAAGTCAAGGGGACCTCATTCATGAAATTATATGAAGTTTAATTTTAAAAAATTTAATATAAATTCAAATCTGGAATAATTTGAATTTAAATAATTAATTTATAATAGAAAATTACATTCTTGTAATAATTTTATGAGATATGGATATGAAATAAAAAGTCTGTCAACCAATGAAATAATTATTTATGATTTTCATGAAATATATTTTCATGGTCATAACATGTACCAAGGTGTTTAAAATGAATGGAAAACACTGAAACTCCATATATAACCATAATATAATAAAATATATGGAGTTTAAAATACAAAGAGACTATAATTTCCATCATTTTAAATTTTAAAATAAATATTCTGAATAAATAGAGACTTTAGAATGAACCCTAACCACTTTGGTAACATTTGAATAAAAAGTTAATTAATAATGATAACATTAAAAGGATTTTTAAACCACATTAATTATATTTAATTAATTATAATTTACATCCATATAAAAGTTCATACACCATTAAAAATAAAACAAGTGGTGAAAATGGCATAAGTCTCAAATAAAGGGAATTGAGATGATAAATCCCTTACCTAAGACATCCTTTTAGTCAGAAATGATCAAATACTGTATATAATAAATTTATGTATATTATAAATCTTTATTATTTCTATTTCTATTACTATATAATAATCATTAATAATTTTTTCTAATACATTTATTGTTAATTTGTTTATTAGAAAAAATATTTGATTCCTAATTTTTTTCATACATGTTTGGTTTGATAGTTCTTGTTCTTGCACCATGTTCATGGTTTTATCATCCCAATAATATTAAACATTTCAGATTTTTTATTTTTATAAATTTAATATGATTTTATATATATCCATTAAAAATACTAATGATTGATGAAATACATTTTATCTTAGAGATGGTAATCAATACACACACTGAAGTGATGTATCAATCTTTCTAAAGGATGAAAATAAAATAAATTAAAATAGATAAAGTTTGTATTTTATTTATTAATAATTATAAAATAAATATCCTTATTATTCATTGAATCCACCTTTACTTTTATCTACATATGGTTTAAATGAAAAATTAATCATATAACTTGTTGGTGGTGGTAGTCTACATATATAAATGCATGGAATTATTATTTTCAAATGGATATAAGGGTAATAATTTTGAAGATATATTATCTTTATATAGTCATAATAATGTAATAAAAATATAATATATTACTTAATATCATCCTTATAACCATCCATGCGAATTTGTGAAAAAAAATAAATACATCACTATATGAAGTTGATAATTGGTGCATTCCCAAGAGTGATATTATAATGACCCAGAAATTTATATAATTATACTTTTGATTTATATTAATACATATGAATAATATATTAATTTTATGTTAAAGGGGAATATTTTTCTGATAGAATAATCAACATGCAACAATGGATTTCTCTAAAATCTTACGTTTCACAAATTATTGAGATATACCGAAAAATAATATAATATTATTATTATTTTAAATGGTAGTTAACACCAAGCCATTGTATTGGAATAATTGAACATAACTAAATAAAATATTATTATACATTTTTTTAAATGTCTTTACATTTATCCAATACAATTTAGAGGCACGAAATGATAATGAATCTAATTTTAATCATACATACTATAATATTTTTTTAAGTAGTTTTTCCACCTTTTGATGGAGAACCCTTTTTAAATCTGTTTTTTTTCTTTTATAATTATAATTTCAAAAAAAATTAACTTCTTCTTTAGAAGTAGAACATAAAAATTTACTTTGGTAAAATTTTTGGTATTTTTCAAAAAAAAAATCATTTTTAATGAATAGTGAAAAATACAACATTTTAAGTCAAAACAGTCTTTTCATCTAATTTATTTATATGGATAGAGTATCTTTTTAATTGTTTTTAGAGTTTAATTAGATTATTTTTTCACCATTCAATATAATTTTGGTCATTATAAGTAATTTCATTTTTTAATTAGTCATAAAAACATGTCTATCTTTTGATAGTTATCATTTCTTAAAAATACGCTTTTTGGTTTCGAAAACAAGAATTAATTTTAAAAAAAATTCTAAAACATATATGTCTTGAATATAGAGAAATGGATTCCATATTTTGAATCAATAGGTCAAAATTCTGTTAAAATAAGTAACTTTTATTTTTAGATATTATGAATAGTAACTTCAGTAAATATTTTTTTACTATTGTTAAAGGGTAAATCTGGTAATTAGGGTAAAAATAATATTATAATGATATTAAATGGCCTTAAAATGTGTCATAATCCAATTAGATGATACATTTACGACCATAGGAATCATTTGGTGGAGTTTGGGACACCATGGTGCCAATTGTAAGTGAACATAAAATTTTGTAAAAAACAATTTAAATATAAGGAAAATGTAACTTAAACATATATCGTTTGGTAATTAAATTATATGGGGTTATCCAAGAAACATATTCGACTATAAATAGTCATTAAAACTCTAAAACTCTTTAATACATCATGGTACTTTATTTATAATTTTCATAGAGTGGATAAATAAATTTAATTGTGACATAATGATGATACATTGATTACTTCATTAATAAAGGATTCAAATAAATGATATTATAAATGTTAAAATAAATATAATTTTGTTATTTTCATGTAATAAATGAATTATCTAGATGATAGATACATGTTAAATTTTTATTAATGAAGTTTTTTCTAATAAATCAAGTATTTATGGTTTTTTAAGAAGTCATTATTTGAATAGTTCCAAAATTGACATAATTCATATTTTAAAATATAAAATATTTTTTAAAATATAATAAAATTAGAAAAAATCAAATATTTGTCCAAATATTTATCATAAGTATAAAATATTTTTATTGAATCTTTAATGGGATATTTTTTATGTTTTGGAAACTATTATGATTCTAAAATTGTTAAATGCTTGATAAAATGGTAAGAATAAAAAAAGGTTAAACAAAAATGATAAGGATTAAAAAATATAAAAAACCTATAAAATTCTTATTTGATGACATTATTTTTAACAATATTCATCTTATTTTTTAATTTAATGGGTTTTGTACCTTTTGAAACCAAATATCATTTTTTAATAAAATAATACTTTTAAACATTCCTAAAGAGACCCTCCCCCCTATAAAAGTTCATCACCTCTAACTCATTACTCAGACCTCTCAAGCCCCTTGGAACATAAAAACTCTTCCCAAGTAAGCTCCCAAAATATCTATATTCTTCCTAGAGTCCTTCCCCTAGGATGAATGAAATTAAATTGATCCCTTTATCTCAAATCAAAATAAGTTACCCTATTTGAGGTAACGTCTTCTCTCATGTTTCTTTCCAATATTTTTCCTTCTCCACTCCATATGCTCTCATTATTATTTTTTTACATAACAACACCAGTATCCCCAATATACTTGGTTGTTTTTATGATAATTATTCTAACTACACATACACACACCTCCGTCTAATGATTATATAACATAATGTTTCTGTGGATGGCGAACTACTGCCTCATGAGATGATGATTGTTCAATCTTCTCGTACCACCTATTATGACGGCCATTATGATTCCACTATAATTATATATGATATTTATAATAGTTATTATATCTCTATTCATATTTAATTATAATTTATTACATACCATTATGCTTTTCATGTTGTATAAACACGATAATTTAATTTGAGGAAGTGCGGACTACCACCCTCTCAAAGTTATAAGACTCGTTCAAGCTATACATAGAACATATAAAGGATGGGAATAATGAACTTATGTAACATATATACAATATATATTATACTGGAATTATAATATAACTATGTATCATTTAATTTTTTTTCCTATAAATATGAAAATTAAATGAAAGTAGCATTTATGCGTACGTACGGTTTACCATCTCCATGAACAGTGCATTTAATTTATTATATTAAAATGCTATTGACTATTCTAAATACATATGTACTGGATATATATGATATATATTATATCTATATCATGGATATCATTTGGAACATAATGTAATTTTGAATGCCTGGAGAATTTATAATTATAACAAGTTTATTTTTTAATCAAGTTCTTAAAATCAAAAAAATGTCCAACATGAACTCAAATAATAATCTAATTATTATATCAATGTAATAAGTTATATAAATGGAATAATAAACTTCAAAAAGGTTCTTAAAAAGGTATAAATTCTCCTAAGTGTATTATTCAAGATATTAAATAATGAAAGAGTCATGTCCGACATGAGGGAAGGGACTTCATCTCAATCTCCTTTCATTGAGGCATGTTTTGATAATATACACCTTCTTCATTTACATGGTGTTTAATAAACCCATTTAAATTTTATATTCTTTAAATGTGAATATTTATTCTATGAATCATTTTACTAAATGATAAAATGAATGTTGTTAATATATGTGGTGACAATAACATCTTCGCCACCGTAATCGTTATTAGGCTTCCTCTATAAGCCTTAAATTTTTTAAAAGGAAAAAAGAAACCCCTTATTTCCATTTTTTGTTGTTTTGGTATTAAAAATGGTTTTTGAAAGGGATTTTTTATTCTAATATCATGAAATTATTTCCAGTGATTTCAAATGAAATTTTATGTTTGAAATGTCAATATTTCCATTCTTTTATAAGTGATGATTATATAATGGTACTTGAACATTGGACGGGTGGTTACGTGTTAAACCAAATAACAGGTTGATTCGTGATAAACCAAGGATAGGTGGTTAAGTTATAACCTCTAATGCACTGGGTATGGAAGTCAACCGTTTGGAAATTCCATTTAGTGATATGTGTGTAATTCAACTGTATGGTTATTCCAATTAAGTATGTTTATGTCCCAAGTTACCTTTATATTCTATAAGTTTTTTTCTATGGGATTTATGGTAACCCTTTGGTTACAAAAAAGGTTAATAAAATAGCTTATATTAAGTTAAGTGTTTTTGCTACTTCTTTAAGGTAAAAATTATAACATTATAATTAAGTAATCATGGTTTATATGTAGTTTTAAAAACTAACAAATTTATTTCTTTTTGTATCCCATACTATGATTTTTATGCTCATCCCAAGTTTTTGAAATGTTTTTCACTAGACATAAGGTGGAATAGGGTCACAGATTGGATCAAGGAAAAGTCATGTTGTTTAAAACATAGAACTAAACATGTTTATTTTCATTTAAAATAATTATTTTATGAAAAAAAATGGACACCGAGTAAAAGTGACTACATGTAATATTAAATATGTTTTGTATAAGTTATAACCTATTTATATAAATATCTAAACCTAAAAATAACCTCAATTTGAATTATTAACTTAATTCAAGATTATGTAATGTTTAAGGATGGGACTTATAGTTGGTATCATAGGACATTTTAGATGACTTTAGGAGTTAGAATTTTGTTAATAGAATATCCATAAATTATTTTTACTTTATGGTATGATTGAAATGATATAGCATTTGAAGGTTACCATGATGATTCACCTAAGATATTTCTATATTAAGAATGGGTTTACTTATAGGAAATAGGGCTTCTAGGATGTAACAACATAAAGAGGAAAACAACCTTCCAAATCAGCAACATGAGATGGTCGAAATCAGAACTGAATAGTTTTTTGCTGTGATGGACCAATTGACATAGGCTATAAATATTGGTTGTATCCCAGAACTAGATCAACCAAATCACCCCTAGAGGAACATTTATATAGTGAAGCATTTCATGAGGAAACATCCCCCATCATTTAGAGGATCATATGACCTTATTCAAGCTAACGGGTAGATTAAAGCATTGAAAAATATTTTTGATGTCATGGGTTGTACTGAAAATCAAAAGTTTAGTCATTTTGTTTATCGTTTTGAAGGAGAAGCAAATAAGTGGTGGTCGATGGTTAAAAATATCAGGTATAATGAGGAGATTGATTCTATTTTTTGGGAATAATACAAAGGTATGTTTCATGAGAAATATTTTCTTAAGGCTATTTGTCTTAGGATGGAAATAAAAATTCTTTGAATTGAGGAAATAGGATTTCTCAATGGATACACATGAACAAAATTTCACTAGACTGGAAAGGTATTCCCCAAATTTCATCCAAAATGTTGATAGTAAGGTAAATATATTTTACATAGGATTGAAGCCACAATATCGAAGAGCATTATCCTCTCATGAATTCAAAATCTTGGAGAAACTTGTCTTATATTCCAAGAAGGTATAATTGAATTTTTTTTGATGATCAGGTGTTCCAAGAGAGAATGAAAAAGAATAAGTCCAGTTGGTAGGGAATGGGAAATAATTCATCAAATAAGTCTGGAGGTAAGAGAATTAAATTTTTATCTTGTGTGAAGTGTGGTAAAAATCATCCTGAAGAATGTCTCTCGAAATCTATAAAGTTCTCCAAGTTGGGTAAGACTATTCATATTTCTCTTAAATATAAGAAATATGATCGAAAATTCAATGAAAAGATAGTGGTAATATGTTTTAGTTGCAATGACTTTGGAAATTATATTAATCTGTGTCCAATGTTGATTACCTGGGGTGGAAACTAGACTGATCAAAAGTATAAGGGTGGGGAAAATATTTTTATACTACTATGGTTGATATTGGACCATCAAATGAAGTGGTGTTAGGTAATTTTTTTTAGATTATGCCAATGTGTTGTTTGATTCAGGATCTACACATTATTTTATTTCTGATAATTCTTCAAGTAAATTTGGAATTCCATCTCATGAAATGAATCCTGAACTTATGGTAAAACCACCTGGGGGAAATATTGAGAGAAATAGAATTATAAGAATCTTCATATCCAAATTTATGGAAATAATTTACCTGAAAATCTTATTGGTTTTCCTCTATTAGAGTTTGATGTTATTTTTGGAATGGATTGGCTTTCAGTTTACCATTTTATGATTGACTTTATTGCAAAAAAGTTTTTTTTTCAGAAATACATTCAATTTTTTTACAATAATGAACCCTTATCACTGATAACATATTTGGAAGATGAGAAACTAGTGAAAGATGGAAATGAATGTTACCTTGCACATATTTTTGAAAAAAAAAAAAGAAATTGTTCAGATTAATGATGTGGCAGTAGTAATTGAGTATCTTGATGTTTTTTATGATGAGTTTCCTAGAATTATACCTGATCAAGAATTTAAAATTACTATTTTCATAGTTCATGATGCTAAAACAATTTCAAAACCCCCTTATCGAATAGATCATATTTAACTTTTATAGTTAAAAAAGGAATTGGAGGAGTTTTTAGATAAATGTTTCATTCGATCTAGCACATCACTATGGGGTGATCCAGTCATGTTTGTTAAAAAGAAATATGTTTCAATGAGACTTTTCAATGATTATAGATCCATTAATAAAATAACTTTTAGGAAAATGTATCTGTTGCCTCATATCGATGATTTGTTTGATCATGTCTAGGGAGCTAAGTATTTTTTTTATGATTGACTAGAGGTTGGGGTACTATCATTTTAGAGTAAAGGATTTTGATGTTTCAAAAAATGCATTTCGTACTAGATATGGCCATTATAACTATTTATTTATTCCTTTTGGGTTAACTAATGCACCTTCTGTATTCATCGATCTTATGAATAGAATTTCTGTGAGTTCTTAAATAAGTTTGTGTTTTTGTTTATTGATGACATTTTGCTATATTCCAAAAGTAAATAGGTACACGAAATTCATATAAGGTTTGTATTGCAAATATTAAATGAAAAGAAATTGTATGGTAAATTCAGAAACTGTGAGTTTTTGTTACAAAGAATTTAATTCCTTGGTCACATTATTTCAAAAAATGGTATAAATGTTGATCTTACTGAAACCAAAGTTTTTGAAGAATGGCCAATATATGCAAATATAATCATGATTCATAGTTCTCTTGGTTTGGATGGCTATTATAGAAGGTTTGTTGATAATTTTTCACAGTTATCTAGCCCACTGACTAAGTTAACTCAAAAGGTGTTATTTTTATCTAGAAAAAATAATGTGATGATTTTTTTTAGGAATCGAAAAGATGATTGGTGAATACTCTATTATTCACATTACCTTCTAGAAATGGTGAGTTTGTTATCTACAATGATGATTTGTTGAAATGAATTGGTTGTTTTCCAAGGTAGAATGATCAGGTAATTGATTATTCTTTACATTAGTTGAAAATTCATGAGTTAAATTACCCTACACATGATTTGGAATTAGCTATTTTTGTTTTTGTATTAAAAATTTGGAGGCATCATTTGTATGGCATAAAGTGTGAAATATATTCTGATCAAAAAAATTGGAAGTATATATTCACATAGAATAAATTAAAATTGAGAAAAAAGAAATGGTTATAATAAATCAATGATTATTATTTCATGATCCATTACCTTATAGGAAAGTAAAATATAGTGGCTCATGCTTTGAGCTGAAAGAGTAATGCTACATTAACCATGCTACGTTTGAAACAAGATCATTTGATTAACGAATTGATGAACTTTGGTATAGAATTTTTTGGTGAAGGAAATTACACGGTTTTGTTTCTGGTAGTAGTGAAATAATTTCTAGAAGATAGAATAAATCATGTGTAGAAAGAAGACAGTGAGTATCCGAAAAAGGTAGAGTTAGTTCAGAAGGGTAAGTTACCATAATTTAACATTGAAAAAGTTTGTGTTTTGAGGTCTGGGAAGAAATTATGTTTTCCTTGTGATTCAGAGTTGAAGAAAGTGTTTTTATGTAAAGATCATGGTTTTCCATTTTCATTTCATCGTGGAAGTACTAAGATGTGCAGAGATTAAGGAAAAGTCATGCTATTTAAAACATGGAACTAAACACATTTCTTTTCTTTTAAGAGTTTTTATTTTATGAAAAATAGATATTGAGAAGAAGTGTTTACATGTAATTTTCAAGATGTTTTGTATATGTTATGACCTAATTCCTGATATCATTAAACCTGAAAATAACATCAATGTGAATTATTAACATAATTTATGATTATGTAATGTTTAAGGCTGGGAACTTATATATGGATTCATTTTCCATTAGATGGTATAAAATATAGAAAGGGATGTTTAATCAACATAATAAATTTAAAAACATTTAAAATAACAATTTTATCATATAATCATTGTTAGAATATATTTTAAAGATTTAGAAGAAGAGAAAACATGAAAACACTTTGTTAAGACTTATACCACTTCTTTAGAGAACATCCTTTTCATTATAACTTAAGATTTCAAGGATTGGTCAAAGGTGATAAAAAGAAATATAGTATGTGATTTTGGATTCATGGAAGTTATTTGGGAGTATATTGGTCAAGATAAATGGATTGAGTGGTTTGAATAAGAGAGGGTATGAGATTCCATTTAGTAAGTGAGGTGAGAGGAACATTTGTAATTATACTTAAATATTAAATATTGTAAGTGTATTACTCCTAGAAGTGTGGCATCTAAAAAATTATTTATATGATATTTTTATAAGGGTATATATTCTATCCTATAATAATAATTAATATTATATTTCATGACATTATCACAATTTTTTAACCTTAGTTAATTTTTTATACCCTTTTACGATGGTGACAATATTTTTACAATGGTTACTATTTAGAGTGACCAAAAATGATATTGAACTCCATAATAAAATTTGAAAAATCCCATTCCAAATATGGGATGAATTTTTCATGATTCTATTTGTAGTAGTGGAAGGAATTAATTTTAATGGAAGTGTGAAAAAGTGTACCTAAAATAGTTTTTTTATTAAAAAATAAATTTATAAGAATAAAAATAATCTTATATCAAACAAAAATATAAATATTATTTAAATTTAATTAATTTTAGTATCATTAAAAAAAATGATACTATTTTATTTTAAATCCAATTACATGACATCATTTTTAATTTAAATTACATTAATTAAATAAAATAAATTATAGTATTGAAAAAACAGTAATTTTCAATATCCACATAAAAATAAATCTCTTTAGATAAATTTTCAAAAACACTAGAAGATAATTCATAAATTAAAAAATAAAGAAAAATTTCATTTTTTCAAATAATATTCCCAAATATTTTATGAATTTATTCTAATAGATAGACATGAAAGACATAGAAACCATTTTTTGAAAGATGTATTTTTAAATCCCAAAATGATTTAATCTCATTATTTTGCTACTATGAAAATCAGTTGTATTTTAATTTATTTGATTTAATATAATACCGAAGAGTTTCATTTAAATTATTTATAAATAATTATTAATTTAATTGATTACAAAAAAAATCATTGCGCACCAAAAACCTATTTTCCAAAAAAGTATATTTATTTACCATCAAAAGCTTTTATCTTTTTTTATAAAAAACTGATAATCAGTGGATGAAATATTATTAATTTTTTATATTTATATAAAATAATATTTCATATGTTTTATACTCTAAATAAGAGAAATTATATTTTAAATTAATCATATATAGTAAAGAAACACTTTTAAAAAATACATTTCAATTTTACCATGTATTATTAAAGTAGTAACTATAAATTAATTGTTCTAATTATGTTTCTTTTAATTTAATTTTAATATATTTAATTTCTTATTTATAATAATTTATTAATCAATTATGTTTATTTCTGTGTGCATTTTAATCTATTCAATACTCTATTAATTTAATGGAAAACATGTACTATAATATTGTGGTGTTATATTTTACCCCTTACAAAAATTGCATCCATTAAAATTCAATTATTACTCAGTCATGAAGATATGACTCAAGATGTAGTTTCTAATATGATAGCATCCCTGTTGTCCTAGGTAATACTGTAAAAATAATAATAATTAATTCTTAAACCATGTATGTATCTTTATAAGACTTATAATGGGGAATGGGTTTCCAAATGTGCACAATAGAGATATGATTTCCATATAATAAATTTATATTCCTCGTGAATTTAAGAAATATGGGATTTATTAAAACATGATTTATTTTTTACTTTTAATGTGAAAATGTCCCCTCGGATTGGTTGTTTTGATTAGTTCCCAATTGTGATACTAGCACAGATTTACTAAGTGGGATTTTAATTCCTTAAGCATGAATATCAACCATTAATGAATCATAAGATTCAAAAAATAAATACAACTTATTCCATCTATCTAAACAAAAGTGGGTTGTATAATATCAGATAAAACAAAATTTTAATAATCATTCATGTGGTGAAGTAACATATTAATTCATAAAACATAAATAATAACACAAATAAATAAATAATAATCTAAATCTTAAATTCATTATAAACAATTATACTTATTCAGTATAGGGTATTATATGATTCATATATAAATAACTTTATCATAAAAACAAATTATAAACCAAAAATAGGATTATATCATGTTTAAAAATCAGTATAAAATACTAGTTTTCAACTATAGAATATATTTGTATCTTACTATAGACCTCCTAATTGTATTCCCATTATAAGCAAATTTTTACTATGTACTTTGATAGAAAAGTACTTCCTAATGGGTTTTGAGGGATAGTCGAATATTATTTACAATTATAAATGGATATACATATCCAAAATCAAATTAATCGTTATCTAAATTTGAGTTTATGAAAAATTTACCTACAATCACCTTATCTAGGACTTCAACCTTGGTTGAAGTGATTTTATATTTTTATCTTTTCTCCTTTGTCATTTAAAAAGGTAAATTTAATTGATGCCTGGAGCATTAACATGAGTAATTCCCCATATCTTAATAGTTTAACTATTTAAACTCACTTTCATATTCATTAGATTGATGTCATTTGTCTATACACATGTAAGAGAATCTCATTCCTTTCGAGTAAAACCCGACAAGGTTCATTTCAAAATTATTACATGTTGGAAATTGTACTCTTCCCTTTTTCATTTTTTCAATATTTCCCATTACATGAATATCACATTACCTAATTTTATCTTAGTTTACATAGAAAAATATAATAATGTAGAATTAATTCTCAATATTTGGGTCACTTGATACCATAGAATTATATGTTCAGAATGCTTTAGAGAGTAACACCCTTTAAAGTCTTGGATTTATCCCACCAAAGAATGAATAAATTTTACTCTAGTGATTATGTACATTGACTGTGGCATTCTGTTATAATCTTCTAAAGTTTACTTCATACATAGAAATACAATACACTTCATTTTTTCTAAAATTTATAAATAAAATATTTTCCAAATCAGGTCAATGCTCATGGGAAATATATTTTTCAAATAATATCTCCTTAAATGTATCTCATTCCTTATACACTATTTCCTCACCCTCAATAGTAATTTGAATCAACACTCATATTTAATTAGAATATATCTTTAAATAAAGAATGAAATAGAATAACAATTTTGTAACATCCTAACCCAAACAACCATATTCTATCAGGAGTGCCACATAACCATATATGCCCATTTTTGTATGTAAGAGGCTGCCAATTAGCAGTGAGTGTATAATTCCAATAGTGGGGGTGCATTAACCTCAGTATCATATCTTATAATCAATAATAATTAATAACTAATATAATAAAACATTAGAGTAAACAAGAAGGATAAATTAATCAACAAAATACATGACAGGTAAATAAAATCATCTCCCAAAATTGGAAAAAATTTCAAGGTAAATAAAGGACAAAAAATGATAAAATATAGGTCCCACCGGTGTCCATCCAAGCCCACCACAATCTCCACCCACATCTACTCAACAATCTACCACATGGTCATTTATCTTCATTGGAACCCTCATGAAATCTATAACCACACAGATATTTTTGAGTAGGATGTGAGTGAAAGACTTAGTAGGACATCACCAATACATACAAAACCAGATGTGATCAAGCATAAAAGTGTATTTCATAATAATTTTAAACATATAACAAGAAAAGTAACACCCAATACAAAATTGAGTGTTCATGCCCTAACCAAAGAGCTAAAAACCCCTGGTTGTACTTGATTGATATCTATAGTATATATATAATCAAGGTGTTTGAAGAATCAAGGATAGTCCATGAGGATCATGAATTAACCTACTCATCATTATGTGATCAAGAAAAATTACATGTTATAGGCATCAAGGAATTAATTTTCTTATCATTATCTAGGCATTGAGAGATACTCATCATTCAATAAGAATCAATAAAATACCCTTTGGAATCATTTGGGCATTTTATACATCATATGACATCCACCATGCATCGTCATATCTGTACCCTATGCATGGATACTTCATATACATCATAGAAAGTCATGTTCACTCCCCCTCTAAATGACAAAAATGTCACAATAGTCCACCTAACTTAGTATCCAAGAAAAATACTACAAAAACACAAATAGGGTGGTGAGATACTAGAGAAATAATAGCACATCATCATAATTAAGATAGCACAACAACACATATGATCAACATTAAAAAATAATAATCTACAATGTACTCCTTGAAATACGTGTCACATAAGGTTCTCAGGGATACACACACAGACACCCACATTCCATCATAATCTTGAATGATAATTAACTATGTAGACACATAAATTAAATCAAGGAAATGTATGTAACAAATCCCTAAATGGTAAGTTACTTCGTACTTCAAAACTCATCAATGTCAAATGATAGGATAAACCACCCAATATGGTTCGATTGATGGAGTTAAAACCTAAATAGTCAAGAAACCCTCTTCGTGAACTTATTATTATAAACATCAACACACCATATTTTGAGGTTCTTCAAGGGTTTATATAACCTAGACCAGTTATTATATTTCAAAATGAAATAAAATATCACTTGAGGTGAAACATTCTATCACTTGGATAATTTCAAAATTATGTTTCTAGGCTAAGGAATCTGCTCACAATAATCTCCATAAGAATAATTATCATTAGATACTTTCTTATAAATTTTCCTTTTATAACAATATTTCTAGAATTTCCCATAAATTATACTTTTATAATAATATTTTTGACAATTTCTCAAAAATTATCCATTAATAATTATACCTTAATAATTTGTAATAAATTACCCTTTTATAAATATCTCTTGATATTTTCTCATAAATCATTTTTTATCAATGTCTTTTGATAATTTATTATAAAGTATCCATTGATAATGATCTCTTGATAATTTATTATTAATTTTTCTTGATAATTATATTTTAATAATATTTAATAATTTATCCTTTGACACACTCACAATTATGATTTGATAATTTTTAATAAATTTTCTTTCATAATTCAATGTAATTATAATCTATTAATTCTATAAATTATCCATTGTTATAAGTAGGATATTAACCCTTTGATAAAAACACAATTATAGTATTATTATTTTAATATTTATTAGTTGTTTAATCAATGTATTTATCATCTAGAAATTCTATAAATTATCCCTCGATAAAACTATGCGATTAACTTTTGTTAAATTTTATTCGAAAAAATGTCCTTCAATGATCTAGCAATTATCATCTGATAATTCTAATAACTATCCTTTGATTATCTCAAAATTATATTTTGATGGTTTTAATAAATTATTGATGTTAATTCAATGAATTATCTTTTGGTAATTTTGATAAATTGTCTTTTAATAAAAAATTGGAATTATCATTTAATGACATCTCATTATTATCCTTGGAAAATTCCATATTATTATTTGTTGGTAATCACGTGAAACAATTGGTCAATAATCTTAAGAAATCATATTTTAATAGATTATTTAATAATTATAATTGATAATCCAAAATAATGATCCCTTGGTAATTTTAATGAATTATGCATGGACGGTCTATTTGATTATCATGTCATAAAAATTATCTATTGACAATTCAGTGGAATTAGGTTTTTGACAATTATATGAATTTACCATTCAATATTTCATCAAAATTACTTGATGATAATTTATTAGAATTATCCCTTGATTATTCTTAGTATTAATATCCTTTATTTTAGTAAACCATTTTTCCATAATATTAAATTAAGTAATCAATGCAATAAATTAAAAATATATATTTAAAATATCGAACTCACATGTTCGTTTTGAATAAGGGAGGAGGAAGAGAATCTGTTGCATGGAAAAATATAATGGATTTATCAATGGAGGTTTCACCAAACGTTGATAGGGGAGCTCTAGGATCATATGGAACAAATATAATCTATCAATATTGTACCCAAAACGATTCTCTTATTTCATAAACCCCCAAAATCACGTCATTTATAACCCTATTTTAAAACACATGGTTTAATATGTGATTCCAAAAAAAATTGATGCTTGAGTGTTTTAATTAACCCATTAATGAATTACCAATTTAAATTATTCAAAATGATGATAAATCAAGGTTTTTGAGTTTGGGTGTCATTAATGGTCTTTCTATTGTTTGGAAGAAGAAAAAAGTTACAAAATTATTTTGAAAAATAATTCTACTAAAAATAATATGAATAAAATATAAATGAATTAACATTACATGCTATCTAACCAAATGACATCCACATAGAAATTCTTTCCCCTCATTGTGTAAACCTGCATCCCATACCTAACTCTGATATTGGATTTCTCATACGAAGAATTATTTGATATATATTCATTTTTTTGTAAAAATATATAATAAAAATATTAAATGTTTTATCCTCATGTGTGATGTTACCAAAAACCAGGCATGAAAAATCCATATATAGTTCCTAGGGTAAACCACTCATCTCGTTTGTAATGGTAGTATCATATTTCTCATATGATACATCATTTGGGAGATATTGAGTTACTTTTAGAAAATTATGTAATAAAAATTGAAAATAAGTTATCCTCAAGTGTGATGTTTCCAATCACCTGATTTGTGCAAATATTTTATCATCCCTAGGTTAAAACAGTTATCTTGGACCTAATGGAAGTCTCGTATTTCACACATTATTAAACATTTGGGAGATACGAAATTATTTTGAAAAAATCACATGCATGTAAAATAATATATTTTATATTTTTATTGCATTGGTGTCAATGCCCTACGATCCCAAAAATCACATTCTATATTGGTGCCTAACTCTAAAAATATTCAATATAATATTACATGAGGTTAAATATGATTTTACACTTATATAAAGCCCAATAAATCTTCTATTTTGATATTTTTTTTAAAAGTTTATTTTCACATAAAAATAACCATAATTTATCACTAACGAGAGTTTTTGTTATATCTATAAATTTAAGATATTTTAATATTTCCCATCTATAAAATTTCCATCATCGATAAATATCTCTAGCAGTCTTGCTCATATAACTCAGGCCACTGATATCAGTCATTAGACTTGCCTTCTCGTGTTTCCTCTAGGATCTATCTATACTACTACATAATTTAGACAAGTGGTACTAACTTCCAACAATAGTATTTCGCATTATAGACTAATATCTACATCAGATGCTCCTTATATAATTCATCTTTTTAAAAATCAACATCCTCAAGTTTTATAACATGTGCACTATTGAGTGTGTACTTACAAATATGAGAAACATGTAACACATATTTCATTTTCCAATAACACATAGAACATTTAGGATGGAAAAACACTATTCCCACCCATTTAGTGATCTAAATGGTCCGAAAAAACAAAGTGTTATATTCCCTTCCATTATTAGATGTTGGTTCCCCAACCGAGGAGTCTGTCTCTAGAAAAAACTATCACCCACGAAAAACTCCAAGGGTATCCTCCAATAGTTGGCCTAAGGTCTTTGTCTTATCTATGAATTGATCAACCTCTTCTTGATCATATACACACTCTCGAAGGCCTACTGAACATGATTGGGAGAACAACTGGTGTATCACCTTTCTCATGCCCAAAATTGGAGAACGACATAGTATTTTGTAACATGCCTCATAATTTTCCACATAAATAAAATCATAGAAACTATTATTAAATGAAAAATCAATAAAAACTAGGTGATAATCCCGTGATTCACCAAATTATATCATGAAATATCAAATTTGATCATCCTGTATGAATATAGTATACTCAGATAGTCTGTCGATCACAGGATGGTACACCATGCTCAATCCCAGATGATCCCCTGGGGTTTTTTATTAGCCCTATAAAAGAACATTGTAAAACATGTGTCTCTATCTGAAAATAAATTATGAAAGGAACTCCATGCATGTGCAGTATCTCTCACACATGGTTCATTCTCACATCCTCTACTAATTGAGTATTTCTGATCAGTATTTAGTGAGTATACTTTATTGTTGATCAAAAATTACCCAAACTACATATTGACTCTTCTGGTTCCTAGGTAACTACAATATAATGTCCATCATTATGTCATCCCACCTCAAAATTGGTACCAAGAATGGTTCAAACAAACCCACCAAGATGTTGGTTCTAGACCATCACTCTGTTTTAGGTAAGGAATCAAGAGAAAAAATTAGAAATGTCTCTATTCGTCCTTGGCCACCACATCCTAATGTCATGATAAATCATGTTCACACCATGATATACTTCCCATATAGAGGTATGGAAATCCCACATCAGCTCCTCTCTGATGGAAGCATGGAATACCAATATCCCTTGTACCGATATCTCATCATCTTTATCCATTGTCCACATAGGAAACATATCACCACTAGATATTTTTTCTCCCATCACATCACACACTAGTTCTGATTACAATCCAATATTTTCTCGGTCCACGGTTGAGGTTGTGGTCTCTAAAGGGACACAAGTCTTTGATCTATGATCCTCAAAAGCATATATCCTCTAGTAAGCCAATAAACTAAAAAATACCAAATTTTCCAGACTTAGGTCCCTCTATGTAATGATATAATAAAAACTTTTATGATCCATGTAAAAAAATATATCAGCAAATAGATTGTGTTTCCAATACTTCTATGTGTGGACCAAATCTTCCAGATCAAATTCATGTGTAGTGTAGTTCCTCTACTAGTGTAATAGTTTATAAGACCCATAGTATACTACCTTCTCTCTTTTCATTATATGCACTCCCATTACAATGCCTAATGAATCACAGTACATTACATAACCAATCCCACACTCAATGACTGTCAGTAGTAGATCTATGATCAAACTTTTATTTCATTCATTATTCACATTTCTCTGACCACTGTAACTTCACTCCCTTATTATTAAATTAATTAATGGGTGTTGATAGTGAGGAGAAGCCTTAGATAAACCATCATTAATATTTTAAAAAATCTTAAAAAGCTCCAAAAATAAAACAAATTCTAGGGATATGTTCAGGACATGTCTTCCTTAAATTTCTCTAGTTTTAAAAATATACTGGTCTTTGACACTTCATGTCCTAGTAACATCAACACTCGAATCTAGAAGTCACACTTTAACATCTTGGAAAAAATCATATGTTCTAGAAGAATACTCATGACTATATCCAAGTTTATAGTATGTTTCAATAGTGTTGGAGATTAGATAATGTTATCATAAATGGATATTATGATGAATTAGTCCAGGTATGGATGGAAGGTATTTTTCATAAGGTCTGTGAACTTTACCATTATGTTCATTAGACTGAATGGCATTACAATGTACTCACATATTCCATTCCAACACTGAAGCACCATATTCAGAATTTCCCCCTCTCTAATATGCAATTGGATATATCTCGATTGAAGATCAATCTTAGAGAACCACTGGGCTCCTCCTAGCGAATAAAAAAGACCACCGATCCTAGGAAATAGATATCGATTCTTCATCATCACCCAGTTCATCTTCTTGTAATTAACTCATAGTCTATGACGTCTTTATTATTTCTTGTATAAAAAAATTGGTGATTCGTATGGTTAATTATGATGAATTTATAACCCATTCCTCTCCAAGTCATCCCTCTAAAAAAATTTCTCCTTCATCTTAGTTGGTACTATGTGATATTGGATATTGAAATGGGTTGTGCACCCGACATAATCTATTTTCATCAAAACATAATAATCCTATATATTATATACTAGGTCAAATATCCACTATAATTTCAACCCATTACACAATATCTTAAGGGCCTCAAATCCCCAGGAAGGATGACGAATGTTGGTGTTGAAGTAAGGGTATATTTTTTCATAGTTCTTAACTCCTATTCATAGGAAATAGCCTCATTGAATGTATTATAATTGAATTGACCTTGATAAATAATCCATATATTATTAATGAAAGAATTCTCAACTACATAGTTTTACTCATCCTATGGTGAAACAGACACATGCTGCATTTCATAAGTATTATGGATTGTTTCCCATGTAGTCCTTTATGTCTACGTCACAATGAAATAGTGAAAATCATGAAGGAATACACTTTATAAGATAAATAATATTATTAGGAAAAACCCTATTCATTTAATGGGATCACACAATGATTATCCTAGGTATATATGGGATCAAAATATGTTATTCTATGACTCTACCCTTAACCCAAGGCATACCCCTCCTAGCACTAACCCTTGTTTTATTTTCGAAATGTTAGTCGCATTAATAGTATATATACTAAAAAACATAATTATAAATAAAAATAATTAATTTTAATGAAGATATATCGTGACATCATTTTAATATAGATATATCAAACAAATATATTCTATATTGAATAGATAGCATAAATAATGGAATTTATTTAATGAACTGTTATGCAGCATAACAAAAGGTATATATATATATCATGTGAACCTATGTTCCTATTCATGATGAATGAAAAGACACTAAATCTCATTAATAATATACCAACATTGTAGGAATCACTTGAGGTGTTTTAAATAAATGGTACCAAAAAACAGAATTTCCCATTTTTGGAAACTCAGAGAACCACTATACAATGTTGGACAGGCATTGACATTGTTCCTCTACCCCAAGTACCATCCTTCATATCTATTATCAATAATATCCCATACCAAGGAAAAGATAAGAAAAATATAATGAATACTAATTCTTAGATACCATTTTATAGGATCCCAACCTAAACCACCGAGTTTGACCTGTTGTTCCACATAACCTCATGTACGCCTCCCCGGATGCAAGATGCAACCAACTAATAGTGATTGTCTGATTATAAATGTCAATAAAATATACCCATAGTATTGAATCATAGGATATATATTAAAAATAAAAAAAACTAATAAAAAATCATAGTAAAAATCCAAAATAATGGAATCAATGACATACCCGCAGTTAAATAAAAGAAACACCCAAAAGTGGCCTGCCTGTCATGGGTAAATAAATTAGATAAAAAAATAAATGATGAAGTGTAGGATAAACTACATGTCCCGTGTTTTCTTCCCAATCACACTACCATCTCCACACCAATCATCTTAACAATCCACCATAAGCCCCATTCCCTTTATTGGATCCCCCTTAAAATCTACATGCGCACTGAAATTCCCTATGTAGGATGTTTGTAACAGACTTAGTGGGACAACACCAATGTGTCCTTAACATGATTCCCTAAAGTATATATGTGTATTACATAATAATAATATATTTTTAATAGGAATATTACTGAATAATCCAAATATGAATGATCAAGCGCCAACTATGTAGCCACAAACCCCTGGTTGTACATTCTTTGACTCTATCTAAGACAAATGATCAAGGTGTCTAAAGAATCTAGGACTATCCATGAGGATCATAAATCATGTTACTCAACATCATGTGATATTTAAACTCAATATATTCTATGAAACAAAGAGTTCACAATATCTTAATTCTCCAGGAATTAGAAGATACTTTAAATTCACTAGGCATCAAGAACAAACCCCTTGGAATCCTCTAGGAATCGATTTCATCACATGAGATCCTCGAGGTAACATTATATCCCTACCATATGTATAGGCCCCTCATTTCCATTTTCACAATTCATGAACACTCCCCCTCAATAGGATAAACATGTCATGATGATACATTTACCTTGGGCTCTAAGAACAATACCAAAAAAAGAAAATATAGTGTGGTAGGATAAACGAGAAATCATAGAACATTATTATTTGTAAGGTAGAAAATAAATACATGTGATCAACATTTAACATGAATAACAAGATACAATGTACTCCTAGAGACAAGAGTCGCATATGTTTCTTAGGGATACACAAACACCCACATGTGATCATAATCTAGAACAATCACTAAATATGTGAACATAGAAATAATATTAAGGTAACATATATAAAAAATATCAAACAGGAAGGAACTTATTAATTAAAAACCTATCAATGTCAATGGGAAGGATAGACTACCCAATTTGGATCAATAGCTAGAGTGGAAACCAAAATAGTCAAGAACACCTTTTCCTGGAATTATTATAAAAAACTTCAACGCATCGATGCTTGAGGTCTCTCAATGGATTCTAGAACCAAAACTATTTAATTATTTCAAAAATACATAAAATTTCATATGTAATAATACATTCTATCTCTTGGAAAATTTCCAAATTATCATTCTTGGCCAACCTATGTGCTCACAATAATCTCTATAAGAATAATTAACTTTTGATTACTTCTTAGAAATTATACTTTTATAATTATCTTTTGATAATTTCTCATAAATTATCCTTTTATAATTATAACTTCATAATTTCACATAATTTACCCTTTTATAATTATTTCTTGATAATTCCTCATAAATTATCCCTTATAATTATTATTTTATAATGTATTATAAAATATTCTTTTATAAATATCACTTGATAAATTTTTATTAATTATACTTTGTAAGTATATTTATATATTTTTTCACAATTTATCCTTTGATAAACTCATATTCATTGTTTGATAATTTTTAATAATTATTCATAGACAATTAAATTAAAATATCTTCTAGTAATTGAATAATTTATCCATCGATAATACCATTTGACTATTCTTTGATGAACTTAAAACCATTATTTTATTATTTTTAATAATTATTCATTGAGAAGTTAATGTAATTATAGTCTATAAATTTTATAAATTATCCTTCAATAAAACCATGTGATTATCCTTTGATAATTTTTATTTGATAAATTGTCCTTTAGTAATATAAAAATTATCATTTGACAATTTTAATAATTATCCATTGATAATCTTACAATTATCATTTAATAATTTTAATAGATTACTTATTATAATTCAATGTTTCATAATTTGATAATTTTAATAAATTATCTTTCAATAAATAATTTAAATTATCATTTATTGATTTCTTAATTTTTTCTTCGATAATACAACATTATTATTTTCTGTTAATCTAACATGATTATGCGGTGATAATATTATATAATCATCATTTAATAATTTATTTAATAATTCTCATTTTAAAAAAATTATTATCATTTGAAAAATGTAATAAAAAATACATGAATGTTCAATGTTATTATCTTTTCCTACAAATTTATCTTTTGATAATTTAGTGAAATTATGTTTTTAATAATTATAAGAATTTATCATTGGAAAATTCATCAAAATTATCCTCCAAAAATTTATTGGAATTACCCCTTGATTAATCCATGTTTTATAATCCTATGATTTAATCAACCTTTTTCCCAAAATTTTAAATTAATGAATTAATAATAGAAATTAAATAAAAAAATAAAAATAAAAGAAGAAAATCACATGTATGTTGTGCATTGGGGGAATGGAAGAGAACTAGATACATGAAGAAATATCCCAGATCGATCGAAAGTGTGTTCCCCAACCGCACACTAGGGATTCTTGGGATCATTCAGACACAATAGAATTGAAAAATATTGAACCTCAAATGATTTATCTATTCCAAAAACCCCAAAATCACATTATTTCAAACCCCATTTTAAAACACTTTATTTAATTTTAGATTGATCAAAAATTGATGCTGAAGTGTTTTAATGCACTCTATTAATGTTTTTCCAATTTAAAAAGGTAAAATGGTTGATGAATCCATATTTTTAAATTCAATGGGGATCATCAATGGAGATCCTCTATTGGGAATAAGAAACAATTTTTTAAATTTTTAATTATTATTTTAATAAAATAAATTTAAATAAATTATTTGTAATTCCCCCACCCTAGTTACCCAGAGTCGGTGGTTTATTACATAACATTGGCATGATACAAGTAATCATGTCTTGAATGACCGATTAGTTTAGTATTATTGGAAATAATATACATATATATGTTCAACATGAAAACTTGAAAATAAATACAACACTAATTTATTTCATTAGAAACATCCAAGCCTCCAATATTATTCCTAAAATTCACTCATACATAACTTCTTCATATCCTGGGAAAATGAAATATAAGAAAGGAGTGATCTCAAATGCTCGGTTAGGGTAGGCAATACAGCGGAAGATAACATAAACATTAGGCATGGTGAATAATTAAAAACACATGCCTTTACAAATAATAAACATGAACACATTATGGTAGGAATATGAGATGAGTAAATAATTCCACAATAAAACATAGTCATGGTTATTCTACTAGTCGAATAACCACATGAAACATCAATATTATTTTCATAATGAGGTAATGTATAATGTGAGACATTCTGAAACATCTTTCCAAGGCCTCAACCAAGAAGTCTAAAAATGATTTAGGCCTCAGCCAAAACCATATATCCAATATGGGAAAGCCCTCAGACAATTCCACATTTAATTGTCTCATAAGACCTACTGATTTATCGAGGAGATATAGCAGGCTCCACCCATCGCATATTAAGTCCAATACATTCCTCATATGAAAAGGTTCAAACATAACATAAATATTTATAATAAAACTAGCATAAAAAATGTCAATAATTTAACCATAAACCATGAAGGGTATAAAATAACACATCCATATTCAATCATATCAGAAAAACATAACAACAATATGGAATATTTGTATCATATTAAATCAACTTCAAACAAGGGTGAAATTTATCAAAGGATGTTGACATCGATGAAATCAAAACTATTTGATAGAAATATCTCTTTCTATTTTGAAATCATTAAAGAGTCACATATTATAAAATAATATATTTATTTTGAAAATATTCTTATAAGCTTGTATGTAATGCTTCTAGGACATTATAATGGTAGAAAATAGCCACACCCTTCGTATAAGTTAAAAAAAGACATTCTTACCTTAATTTTGTCAAAATGGTCATAAAGTACCTTGTTTGGAAAACAACAGAAAGATTCCTTTGAAAACATATAAGCTAAAATAAGTATATAAATTAAAATAACCCATTTTCTAGTAAATTGTAAAAATGTTTTGAAATATATTTTTAATAAAACACATAATTGGATGATAAAGAGGTCTCAGATGATACATACGTAAAAACAACCTCAGAAAATAAATAGATTGTGAAATTAACAATTTCCTTGTAATTTTTATTAGTCGATGGTATGTTAACTTCCTGTTTAATAGTTAAAACATTGTAACTAAATTATACAAAAACTATATACATAAATATGATATCATATATGATCCTCTAATACTTCTTTGTTAACAATATTTCAGTAGTTTCATCCTTTCGGGTGCTACCTGATTCATTTTCCTTTATATGCATGGTTATGTAAGCCTTGTTTGTAATGAATAAAATGTATTTTATTCATATCCATAATTATATTAAGTTCGTAAACCTTATTTTTAAACATAAAATGAAAATTATTCTTGAATTATTACAATGGGGAATGAATCCAATCACGTTCGTGGAGACTGTAATCCATACGTATGCACGAGAAACAATATCATTATATTGATGGTTAAATTGTACGTAATTGGATGGTATATCATATATAAAGAATCATTAACATGTTATATTTATTATTTAAATCATTTATACTCATCATTATACCCATCCAAATAATGAAGTGTTTGAATAACAAATTACACCACGACGTGGAGACGGTAAGCCGTACATACGCACGTATGGTGACTTTGTCATTCATATGATAGATAGAATAATGAATATGGTTGTACCATTTTTATATTAACATCACAGTATATAGAATATACTGGAGTTATTATTTTTTAATATAAATAACAAATAAATATGATGTGTAAGAATAAAAGAACTTGAAAGATGTGATGGAATATTTACCTCTTCTTCGGATTCTTCCTTTTGATTTGATAAAAGGGGCTCCATATATTGGCTTTCTGACCAATGGAAGGCCTCTAGGATGAAGGGATGAAGTTTGGAAGGATATTTGGGTTGGGGTTGGCAGATCCAAATGGCATTGGAAGTGTGAAATTAAGAGAAGGGGAAGTACCCTTTTATAAGAGAGGTGAGGGTCACATTAAGAAAATCTTGAAATATTATTTTATAATAAAACCATTTTCTCTTTATAATGGCTCCAAAATTAATTATTTATAGTCTAAGGTGAGTATGGGTCTAAAAACTAACAAACAATAGTTTTTATACATGTTTAGGTCACCATATTAACCTTATCTTTTATATTTAAATCTTAGTTAAAAAGTTTGACATTTACCATGTCTCTTTGTATTTTTATATAATATGGTTAATAAACATAAAAAAACAAGAAAAATGAACCCCAATTGGTTAATTATTAATATATATAACCTTATCTAAGTTCTTTGTCCAAACCTTAGATTTTTAGTAATCTACTATCTATAATAAATTAGGCTTCTTCCTACCTACGTGTCAAACTCTCATCCTCCCACGTCTCCCTCCAATCACATTCCCTCCGCTTTTCCATCCTCCCTCCCGCGACACATTGGGCTTCCCCCCTGCGTGCTCTCCACTGCTCCCTCTAAATTAGGGTTTCATGCCTACTAGCATCCTTTGATCAGTCACTCCGCTGATCGGGATTTAGTCTCCTACGGTTCCCGCTCCCATATTCCACTCGCCTCTCCCGCTCCCATCTACGACTCGCCTCTCCCGCTCCCCTTCCCCAATCTTCTCTCCATCCGCGCATCTACCTCCATGTGCTCCGCCTTCAGCTCCGCTTCTCCACCCGGTGATCCCCCAAAATTTCACCTTCTACCTACCACAATTTTAGGGATCCCGGTACGAGATCTTCCACTACTCCTAGGTTTCCTCCCGTTTCAAATATGTCGGTGCTCCTACGATTCCTGCTTCTAGTGTTCCTACTCTGAATTTACCTCTACAACGATTCTGATAGCCTGCACTCCCATTTTTCCTTCAACTCCCCTCCTCCTACGGCTCCCACTACCTTTACCCCTCTACCGCGGCTCCTATAATTCCATCGCATGTTTCCCCTCTCATCATCCATCTTCTACTATGGTTCATCCGACTGGAAACCCTAGATCCTCTTATGTTTCCCTCTTCCCAATACTTCTTCAAAGTACTTAAGTCAGAAACCCTCTAAATTCACTTCACCCTGTTCCCTAATCCCCTCAAGCTCAATATTTCCCTCCACATCTATATATTTTGACTCTTTCTACTCAATGAAAATTCGAACAATGTGATGCTCGGCCCACAAAAGGTATGATTTTATTCTTTCGGCCATTGTTTCTTGAACATTATTTATTATGATTATATTCTCTGATGTTGCGGGTTTATTCATTGAAAATATTGGGTTTTATGATTTTTCCATCTATACTAAATTAACTAGGATAAAAATGATATTTTTCATATGATTGGGATTAATTATTTCTAAATGATCAATCTTATGATATTTTTTAAATATTTATTTTGAAATTGTTTAGTTTATAATCCTACTGAGTTCTATGAAAATGCTTAAATATGTGCTAGTTGTTTCAGATCTAGGGGCTTCTCTTACCAGTGTCGCAACTTCAATTCATAACACTATCACGGTGGCTGCAACATATGGAATCCAGCAAAGAGATTTTCTTTTCATACCATTGTATTCTTCCCTCGGTGATTTACTCTTATTACATTTCTCCAATGTTTTTTGACTCACAATAACTGGCCCAGTTTCCCCGAAGTGACTGTAGTTCTGCTTCTACAAAGTGCAGAATTCAGATTATGTTACTTACTCTATTTTGTTGATTACATGTGCTATAGATTTCAGATGGGGGTGATCATTACTGAGTTGGAAAGATTATAAGATTATCTAATACAATAATAACTGCATAGAAGTGTGGCTTGATCATTTTGGAACTCAAATTTTGGCCCAAAGTTATTTTACTTTTGCCGATACAAAATTATCTTTTATTTATTTTTATTTTTTTAACATTTTGGATTGAGTTTCTTTCAGGTTTTAAGTAAGGATATACAAGTAAGAAGTTGATCACTCATTTGGACAGTTTTGGTGTCTTGAACCACCAGGTTCCCCTTAGGATCCTATCGGGGCCCCTATAGGGAGTTCTAGGAAGCATGTGCTTCTGTTCTCCACACCAGTAACCGGGTAACTTCCTGTTGGAGGTTAATACGTAGTTAGTTATACTCACATGAATTTAGGATAAATGGTTTGAATTTTGTGTTGATACAGATGCAATGTTAAGGGGGTATTCTATAGAACATGTTTGAAGACTATTAGTGGGTAGCTACATACCCCACTGGATTTGGTTGTTGTAGAGTTTTATGTTAACATCATTTACGATAATATATTTTTTCCCTTAATTGTTTTCGATAGATAGAAACATCAATGGTGCGTTGAAGCATCTTTGTACTGGCGACCTCCCACAACCTCACCAGATAGATTTCCCCATTTCTCAAGATTTTAGGTTCAATTACCTTATTCCATCTTTCTACTTTTTTAGCAAGTAGAATTTCTAAACATAATAAATTTTCCTTTGTTGATTGACATTAATGGCCCAATTTCACGAAGGGATTATACTTATTCTTCTATAAAGTGCATTATTATGATGATGTTACCTACTATGTTTTGATGATTATTTGAGTTGTAGATGTCATATTGGGGTGATAATTACTTTTTTGGAAATATTATAATATTATCGAAAACATTCATAACTGCATAAAAGTATGGCTCGATCATTTTGGTTCTCAATTGTTGGCCCAAATCTATTGAACTTTTGTGGCTACAAAATTATATATATTTTTTATTTTATTGTTTTAATAGTTTCAATTGAGTTTATTTCAGGTTTAATGTTTGGATATAGAAGGAAGATGTTGATCAATTAATTGGAGGGTTTTGTGGCCTAAACCACCAGGTTCCCCTTTGGATCCTACTAGGGGCCCAATAAGATCTTCTAGGAAGCAGTTGCATTTGTTCTCCACACCAGCAACCTGGTAACTTCCCATTGGAGGTTAATATGTAGTTTATTCTCACATGAATATAAGATAAATGGTTTGAGTTTTTTCTTGATACAGATGCAATGTTAAAGGGTATTGTTCATGTCTATAATTGGAAAACTATTAGTTGGATGCAACATACCCCCCCAGATTTGGATGTTGCAGATTCATGATAGTTTTATGTTATGATCTTTTATGGTAATATATTGTTTCCCTTAATTGTTTTTGATAGATGAAAAAATCCAAGCTTCATTGAAGCTTCTCTATACTGGAAATCTCCCACAAGCTTCAAGTTTTATTTCACTTTTTCTCAAGATTTTAGGTTCAATTTCACTCTTCCCTCTTTCTCCTTTTGAAATTAAGGTTCATATTTCCTTCATAGATTCCCTCTTTCCACTTTCTATTTTTAATTTTCAGGTTTGGTGTTCCGATCACATGTTCCCTCTTTCAAATATCTCCACCTCCACCTGCTACACCTTAGTCTCCCTAAGCCTGCTCTACCTCCAGTGCCTCTGCCTCCCCCTCCACCTAGTCCGCCTCAATCACCCTCTGATTTTAGAGATATGGTTGGCATTCTTGAGTTCAAATATATAATGTGTTTCTAATAATATTTTTCATAATATATTATATAGATATTTTTCATATTATATTTTGAAATAGTATATTGAATTCATTTTACTTATTCAGTAAACATGGATTTCATATTCATCATATTCCTTCTAATATTGTATTTCTAATATTGAATATCTAATATTCATCATATGGATAAAAATATCCAATTGTAAACAAGGTATATTATTCTTCATTTCTATGAAAGTGGATTCTCATGTAGTACCTATAATTTAATATTGTTTCAATATAGTATTTTCAACTAGAAAGACCATATTGATATTTTAATATTGAATTTTTAGTATGAGAAATTTGTATATTGCATATTATGGAAAAGAGAACTGAAAATAGAACATGGTTATTCTACATTTAGTAGTATATTTAATGAATTTTAGATTTTAACTATATGCAGATTACATATTCAGTATGTTTATACTGAATACATAAAAATGATGTCTACATAGGTGTGTATTTAGGAAAAATGATGAGTTTGGGATTCTGGTAGAAGCTTCCTCTATTTAAACCCTATACACAGTTATTTTTCTTGGAGATTTAATAAAACAGTATCCAGAATCATCACTATCTATTTGAAGATAGTTTTACAGTTCTAAATATAATTTAAAATGCCACACAAATCATGGATTTTCATAAACAGGATTTCATCCATGCAGCTTCTCAACTTGAATACCTAGATCAAGTGCTTTGTATGTGCAATGATGATTATGGATGTTTATTTCAGAAATCTCCAAGAGGTGTTACATATGCTGAATATGAAATCTGACTCAACTTATATGCATACTAATATCAAATTGCAAACAAGGTATATTATTTTTCATCTAACTGCAGTTGTCTTTTCTGGTACAGCCTATATGTTGATGTGGTGTCAATCTAGAAATTTCAACTTGAAAGACCATATACTATGTATTAATATTGTAATATTGAATTTTTAATATGAGAAACATGTATATTACATATAATAGAAATGAGAATTGAAAACTAAACATTGTTAAACTACATTAAGTAATATATTTAATGACTTACATATTTACTATATACAGATTGCATATTCATTATATGCATAATGAATACATAGTATATGCATGTTACTTATTATAAATTAAGTCATTCAGTTTTCATAATATACATATTATCAATTCACTATATACATACTACATACATAGTATATGCATGTTACTTATTATAAATTAAGTCCTTCAGTTTTCATAATATACAAATTCTCTATTCACTATATGTGTTTTGTTTCAAAGTCAGTAGAAGGGGGAGGCGCTGAGAATTTAGAGAGGGGAGGGGAGGGGGGGAATATGAGGGTAGGGGGAGGGGCCTGGTGGGGAAGAGGTTGGGTAGGGGGGAGTGGTCGGGGAAGGGTCTGGGCAGGGGGGAGGCATATGTAGGTGGTGGAAGTACTGGGATTGGGTGGGAGACAACTAGAGGAGTGGGATGGGAGGGGTAGAGCTGGGTAGGGGTAGGGGGAGGTGCTGGGAATTTTGAGGGGGGGACAAGCTGGGCAGGGTGGCAGGTGGGGGGAGAGGAGGGGCAAGGCAGGGGAGTGATGAGGAAAGGGGAGGAGGAGGGTGGAGGAATGGCTTCGGGGATATTCTTATTAGTGGGAAAGGGAATGGATGGGAGGGGTTGGGCAGGTTGGAGGGGAGGGGAGGTGAGGATGAGGGTAGGGGAAGGGGCCTGGTGGGGGAAGAGGTTGGGAAGATGGGGAGTAGTGGGGGAAGGGGTTGGGAAGGGGGGACGCGTACGTAGGAGGGGGGTGGGGGTGCTGGGATTGGGTGGGAGACAACCAGAGGAGGGGGAGGGGAGGGGTGGAGCTGGGTGGGGGGTAGGAGGAGGTGCTGTGAATTTGGGGGGGTGAAAAGCTGGGCAGGGTGGTGGGGGGAGAGGAGGGGATGGGCAGGGGAGGGGCTGGGCAGAGGGGAGGAGGAGGAGGGAGGAATGGCTCGGGGAAGAATCTTCTTAGTGGGTAGGGGAATGGAGGGGAGGGGCTAGGCATGTTGGAGGGGAGGTAAGGGAAGGGGATGGGACGATGAGGATAGGGGGGAGGGGACTGCTGGGGGAATACTTTGGGCAGGGGGTGGTTGGGGAAGTGTCTAGGCAGGGGAATGGAGGGGAGGGGCAGGGCAGGTTAGAGGGGAGGGGAGGAGAGGGGAGGGCAGGATGAGGGCAGGGGGAGCATGAAACAGTCAATCTATAGTAATACCTTTTCAATGTAGATAAAACTGTGTTTCTTCATGTTCTATAATTGGTTTTTTAGGCATTATGTGCATATTCAACTCTTAGGGATGGTGACCATAGAAATGAATACTGAAACAACTGACTGAATTTTTTAGCTGTAATTGCAAGGTAATACTACAGATTGACCATTTCATATTTTCTCATTTTTTATTTCTGCATTATTTTTAAACATTCAAAAACAATATTGGACTGCTATTTATATTAGGGTAAATGTAATATGATTACCCTATTTTCTGAATTATCCTCTACCATGGATGATGCATAACATATTTTGCATGTTTATGTGTTTTCTATGATCCATATATTGTTTAAAACATCCAATTCATTTGGTTATTTCACATATTAGTTGAACATGTTTCTGTTTATCATTTAGAGATGTTACTATTCCAATAGAATTTTATTTTCTCATATCTATGACATATCCACAGCACATATACTGGTTCAACCTTTTATTTACAACACTGTATCTATACATTCAACATAACAACTTTAGAAATCTGTAAGTTCATTTGAAGTATTAACTTTTTACATGATGTTTATAGATATTCACTGCTTTTAATATGAATTTATTTTATAAATTAGTGAAAAAATACACATACTGTTGTAACCTACATTACCTATTAACATAAGCTTACCAAATCTCATTTTCGGATCACAGTGGGTTTATTTTTACATTCATATTCTGGAATCTGCATTTTCAGTAGGAATTAATATGTATTCTTATTTTAAAACATTTTTTCCTATGAAGAAAAGTTATAAGATTTTGAAGATGAAGATTTGTACAATGTGACATGATAATTTGGTTAGAATCTACTACTTCAAGTCTCTATTGATGAGTGATACAGTTATACAGATACGGAGATGAATATTTATGTTGTATAATTTGACAAACATATTTTCAATCTGTTTTCCATATTATCTTTCTACATATTGACTTTATGATTGTTAAAATCTTTTCCATTTATTATTGTTATCATTTTTTGTATTTCAAAACAAAAAGCCATGTCTTTTTCAATATTAATGAATGATTTCTTTCAGGCATTCAGGGTGATAGGATTTACTATAACTGGAGTTTGGAGATACACTATGCATTATAGAAGAGGGAAACATGTAGGGATTTCATGATCAGTGGATAATTTTATTTTCTCTTAGTTAATAGTTTCTTCTACGTTTAGTGTATAATACATGTGATACATGTATTTTAAAACTGGATAATGTACTCTGGATCATTTTAATATGACAAGTGGATGTTTTTTTAGATCACCGGATCAGGTATTTTATACATCCTTTCTTTTTTTCAATGTTTATTTTCTCTTATCTAATTTGAGTTATTTATCTTATATCCTCTGTTGATATTATTCATATGTCAGGGATGCTGCTCATCATTGGGCTGGTTTGAGGGGAGGGGAGGAGAGGGGAGGGGAGGGGAAAATGAGGGATGTGGGGAGGGGGCTGGTGGGGGAATAGGTTGGGCAAGGGGGGAGGGGAGGGGCTGGGCAGGTTGGAGGAGAGTGGAGGGGAGGGGAGTGGAGGGGAGGGGGAGGGGGAGGGGGCTGGTGGGGGAACAGGTTGGGTAGGGGGGATGGGTGGGGCTAGGCAGGTTGGAGGGGAGGGGAGGGGAAGGGAGGGGAGGGGAGGGGGAGGGGGGCTGGTGGGGGAACATGTTGGGCAGGGTGGGGGGAGTGGTGGGGGGAGTGGCTGGGAAGGTGGAATGCTGAGGTGGGAGGGGGAGGTGCTGGGATAGGGTGGGAGACAAGCAGAGGAGGTGGGGAAGCGAGGGGTAGAGCTGGGTAGGGGGTGGGAGGAGGTGCATGGAAATTGGTGGGGGGGTTACAAGCTGGGCTGGGGGGGAGGAAGGGCTGGGCAGGGGAGGCAGGACAAGAGAAGGAGTGGGGAGGGGAGGGGTAGAGCTGGGAATGGGGGTAGGAGGAGGTGCTGGGAAAGGAGGAGGTGACACGCTGGGCAGTGGGGGTAGGGGAGGGACCAGGCAGGAGGGAGGGGGAGGGGCTAGGCTGGGGGGGGAGGAGGAGGGATGGATAGGTGAGGGCTACAATGCAGGGAGGGACTGCCGATGAACTGTATCTTTGTATAAAAGATATTGTCAAACCAAAGGCTGACAATATTGACTGGTATTTTGTGATTCAATTTCCATGTATTATTTGACTACATATATGCTTATATTATTTCAAATTAATGTTTTAATTTTTTTTTCCAGTTGTAACTGAAATTATACATTTACATAACTAATAAAATGAAAGAACATGTTCAAGTGTAACCATTTTCCTTTATGATGCATATATCATTTACACTAAACTGAATTCTAATTTTCAATTTTCTCACATGTATTATCTGCTGTAGGGATGATCGTTTGTGTCAACCCAACATTCGGCAGTTCTGCAATGCTATGACAATGCCTACTAATTGGGAATACATGAATTTACCTATACGTCTGTCCAATACACTGCCAATATGACTAGGAACAACAGATGAATTTAAAAAGTCGTGGATGCAATTACTTATTATACCCTTCTGTTCACAATATAATGCTTCTATGTAAATGATCTGTTATATTTTCATTGATTACAAATTATCCCTATTATGTTGACATTCACAATTAATGTTTTCATATTTCAATGTTTATTAATATTGATTCTTATTTGAATACTATGTCACTTTATATATAAGATTTCTTAATGGTAAAAATAAATTTGAATTCCTTTCTATATATTTTTTTTTGATTAAAAATCATGTGAAGACGTTTTTTAAACTTGTACAAGTATTACCATATTATCTTTAACTATTTTTTAAATTTAACATTTCAATATATTATTTATTAATTTTCATTCTATTTCACCGTTGGATCCTTCGTTGTTAATTTTATACAGAAGGCTGCCCAATATCTAATTTTTGTTCCTCAATTTCTATAACTTTTACTCCTCATTATGTATCTCATTTTATTTTCAAATATATTCATTATTAATATAAACTATTATGTTATATAAATAGTAATCTATAGTTAATAATAAGAATTATTTTATAGTGTCGTGCATCGCATGGGCGGAGTACTAGTATTATATCAATTAATAATATAGTATTTGTTTTAAAAACTCAATTATTTCAATTTTGACACTATTTAGTATTTAGTTTTTGTGAAAATCATAACATCAAGATTACATCGAACAAGAATTATTTAATCAAACCTAATAGGTCATATTGACCGAGAAAAGTAGTTTAATTCATCAAAAGTCTTAAATTATATTTATTGGATATTTATAATTTCAAATATTTTAATATTTCATTAATAAAGTAAGCACTACATCATCATTGTGTGATAAATAAATTAAAATATATAATGTCTAAAATTTATAAATAAAATATAATTATGTCGGAAATATTTTTATATTTATAATGAATATTTATAGTCTGATCTACTATATATACTAAATTAGGCTTCTTCCTACCTATGTGTCAAACTCTCATCCTTCCACGTCTCCCTCTAATCTCATTCCCTCTGCTTTTCCATCCTCCCTCCCGCGACACATTTGGCTTCCCCAATGCATGCTCTCCACTGCTCCCTCTGAATTAGGGTTTCATGGCTACCGACGTCCTTCGAGTAGTCACTTCGCAGATCGGGATTTAGTCTCCTACGGTTCCCGCTCCCATATTCCACTCGCCTCTCCCGCTCCCATCTGCGACTCGCCTCTCCCGTGCCCCTTCCCCAATCTTCTCTCCATCAGCGCATCTACCTCCATGTGCTCTGCCTTCGGCTCCGCTGCTCCACCCGATGTTCCCCCAAAATTTCACCTTTTACCTCCCACAATTTTAGGGTTCCCAATACGAGATCTTCCACTACTCCTAGGTTTCCTCCCATTTCAAATATTTCGGTGCTCCTACGATTCCTGCTTCCAGCGTTCCTACTCTGAATTTACCTCTGCAACGATTCTGACAGCCTACACTCCCATTTTTCCTTCAACTCCCCTCCTCCTACGGCTCCCACTACCTTTACCCCTCTACCGCGGCTCCTATAATTCTAGCTCATGTTTCCCCTCCCATCATTCATCTTCTACTATGGTTCATCCACTTGGAAACCATAGATCCTCTTATGTTTCCCTCTTCCCAATACTTCTTCGAAGTACTTAAGTCATAAACTCTCCAAATTCACTTCACCTTGTTCCCTAATTCCCTCAAGCTCAAGATTTCCCTTCGCATCTATATATGATGACTCTTTCTACTCAATGAACATTCGAACAATGTGCTTCTCGGCCCAGAAAAGGTATGATTTTATTCTTATGCCCTTTGTTTCTTGAACATTATTTATTATGATTATATTCTCTGAGGTTGCGGGTCTATTTATTGAAAATATTGGGTCTTCTGTTTTTTCCATATATGCTAAATTAACCAGGATAAAAATGATATTTTTCATAGTATTGGGATTAATTATTTCTAAATGATCAATCTTATGATATTTTTTAAATATTTATTTTGAAACTATTCAGTTTATAATCCTACTGAGTTCTATGAAAATGCTTAAATATGTGCTGGTTGTTTCAGATCTAGGGGCTTCGCTTACCAGTGTCGCAACTTCAATCCATAACACTGTCACAGGGGCTGAAACATATGGAATCCAGCAGAGAGATTTTCTTTTCATACCACTGTATTCTTCCCTCGGTGATTTACACTTATTACATTTCTCCAATGTTTTTTGACTCACAATAACTGGCCCAGTTGCCCCGAAGTGACTGTAGTTCTGCTTCAACAAAGTGCATAATTCAGATTATGTTACTTACTCTGTTTTGTTGATTACATGTGCTATAGATTTCAGATGGGGGTGATCATCAGTGATTTGGAAAAATTATAAGATTATCTAATACAATAATAACTGCATAGAAGTGTGGCTTGATCATTTTGGAACTCCAATTTTGGCCCAAAGTTGTTTTACTTTTTCCGATACAAAATTATCTTTTATTTATTTTTTTGTTTTAACATTTTGGATTGAGTTTCATTCAGTTTTTAAGTAAGGATAAACAAGTAAGAATTTGATCAATCATTTGGACTATTTTGGTGTCCTGAACCACCAGGTTCCCCTTGGGATCCTACCGGGGCCCCTATAGGACGTTCTAGGAAGCATGTGCTTTTGTTCTCCACACCAGTAACCTGGTAACTTCTTGTTGGAGGTTAATATGTAGTTAGTCATACTCACATGAATTTAGGCTAAATGGTTTGAATTTTTTGTTGATACAGATGCAATGTTAAGGGGGTATTCTATAGCACATGTTTAAAGACTATTAGTGGGTATCTACATACCCCACTAGATTTGGTTTTTGTAGAGTTTTATGTAAACATATTTTATGATAATATATTGTTTCCCTTAATTGTTTTCAATAGATAGAAACATCCGTGGTGCTTTGAAGCATATTTGTACTGCCGACCTCCCACAACCTCACAAGATAGATTTCCCTATTTCTCAAGATTTTAGGTTCGATTACCTTCTTCCCTCTTTCTACTTTTTTAGCAAGTAGAACTTTTAAACATCATAAATTTTCTATTGTTGATTGACATTAATGGCCCAATTTCCTGAAGGGATTGTACTTATGCTTCTACAAAGTGCATTATTATGATGATGTTACCTACTATGTTTTGATGATTATTTGAGTTGTAGATGTCATATTGGGGTGATAATTACTTTTTTGGAAATCATATAAGATTATCGAAAACATTCATAGCTGCATAAAAGTATTGCTCGATCATTTTGGTACTCAAATGTTGGCCCAAATCTATTGTACTTTTGTGGCTACAAAATTACTTTTTTTTATTTTATTGTTTTAATAGTTTCAATTGATTTTATTTCAGGTTTAATGTTTGGATATAGAAGGAAGATGTTGATCAATTAATTGGAGGGTTTTGGTGGACTAAACCACCAGGTTCCCCATTGGATCCTACTAGGGGCCCGATAAGATGTACTAAGAAGCAGTTGCATCTGTTCTCCACACCAGCAACCTGGTAACTTCCCATTGGAGGTTAATATGTAGTTTATTCTCAAATGAATATAAGATAAATGGTTTGATTGTTGTCTTGATACAGATGCAATGTTAAAGGGTATTGTGCATGTCTATCATTGGAAAACTATTAGTGGGCTGAAACATACCCCCCCAGATTTGGATGTTACAGATTCATGATAGTTTTATGTTATCATCTTTTATGGAAATATATTGTTTCCCTTAATTGTTTTCGATAGACAGAAAAATCCAAGCTTCATTGAAGCTTCTGTGTACAGACAATCTCCCACAATCTTACAAGTTTTAATTCACTTTTTGTCAAGATTTTAGGTTCAATTTCACTCTTCCCTCTTTTTCCTTTTGTAATTCAGGTTCATATTTCCTTCATAGATTCCCTCTTTCCTCTTTCTATTTTTAATTTTCAGGTTTGGTGTGCCCTTCACATGTTCCCTCTTTCAAATATCTCAGCCTCCACCTGCTACACCTCAGTCTCCCTAAGCCTACTCCACCTCTAATGCCTCTGCCTCCCCCTCTGCCTAGTCCGACTCAATCACCCTCTGATTTCAGAGATACGGTAGGCATTCTTGAGTTCAATTATATAATGTTTTTCTAATGATATTTTTTATAATATATTATATAGATATTTCTCATATTATATTTTGAAATAGCATATTGAATTTATTTTACTTATTCAGTATACGCGGATTTTATATTCAGCACATGCCTACTAATATTGTATTTCTAATATTGAATATCTAATATTCATCATATGGATAATAATATCAAATTGTAAACAAGGTATATTATTATTCATTTCTGTGCAAGTGGCTTCTCATGTAGTGCCTATAATTTAATATTGTGTCAATATAGTATTTTCAACTAGAAAGACCATATTGATATTTTAATATTGAATTTTTAATATGAGAAATTTGTATATTACATATTATGGAAAAGAGAAGTGAAAATAGAACATGGTTATTCTACATTTAGGAGTATATTTAATGAATTTTATATTTTAACTATATACAGATTACATATTCAGTATATTCATACTGAATACATAAAAATGATGTCTACATAGGTGTGTATTTAGGAAAAATGATGAGTTTGGGATTCTGGTAGAAGCTTCCTCTGTTTAAACCCTAAACACAGTTATTTTTCTTGGAGATTTAATAAAACAGTATCCAGAATCATCACTATCTATTTGAAGATAGTTTTACAGTTCTAAATATAATTTAAAATGCCACACAAATCATGAATTTTCATAAACATGATTTCATACATCTAGCTTCTCAACTTGAATACCTAGATCAAGTGCTTTGTATGTGCAATGATGATTATGGATGTTGATTTCAGAAATCTCCAAGAGGTGTTGCATATGCTGAATATGGAATCTGCCTCAACTTATATGCATACTAATATCAAATTTAAAACAAGGTATATTATTTTTCATTTAACTGCAGTTGTCATTTCCGGTACTGCCTATATGTTGATGTGGTGTAAATCTAGAAATTTCAACTTGAAAGACCATATACTATGTATTAATATTGTAATATTGAATTTTTAATATGAGAAATATGTATATTACATATTATATAAATGAAAATTGAAAACTAAACATTGTTAAACTACATTAAGTAATATATTTAATGACTTACATATTTACTATATGCAGATTGCATATTCATTATATGCATAATGCATACATAGTATATGCATGTTACTTATTATAAATTAAGTCATTCAGTTTTCATAATATACATATTATCAATTCACTATATGCATACTACATACATAGTATATGCATGTTACTTATTATAAATTAAGTCCTTCAGTTTTCATAATATACAAGTTCTCAATTCACTATATGTATTTTGTTTCAAAGTCAGTAGAAGGGGGAGGCGTTGAGAATTTAGAGAGGGGAGGGGAGGGGAGGGGAATATGAGGGCAGGGGGGAGGGGCCTAGTGGGGAAGAGGTTCGGTAGGGGGGAGTGGTGAGGGAAGGTGCTGGGCAGGGGGGAGGCATACGTAGGTGGTGGAAGTGCTGGGATTGGGTAGGAGACAACTAGAGGAGGGAGAGGGGAGGGGTAGAGCTGGGTAAGGGGTAGGAGGAGATTCTGGGAATTTGGGGTGGGACAAGATGGGCAGGGTGATGGGTGGGGGAGAGGAGGGGTAGGGAAGGGGAGTGATGAGGAAAGGGGAGGAGGAGGGGGGATGAATGGCTCAGGAGATATTCTTCTTAGTGGGCAGGGGAATGGAGGGGAGGGTTTGGGGAGGTTGTAGGGGAGGGGGGTGAGGATGAGGGTAGGGGGAGGGGGCCTGGTGGGGGAAGAGTTTGGGCAGAGGGGGAGTGGTGGGGGAAGGGTTTGGGAAGGGGGGACGCGTACGTAGGAGGGGGTGGGGTGCTGGGATTGGGTGGGAGACAACCAGAGGAGGGGGGAGGGGTGGAGCTGGGTGGGGGGTAGGAGGAGGTGCTGGGAATTTGGGGGGGTGAAAAGCTGGGCAGGGTGGCGGGGGGAGAGGAGGGCTGGGCATGGGAGGGGCTGGGCAGAGGGGAGGAGGAGGAGGGAGGAATGGCTCGGGGAAGAATCTTCTTATTGGGAAGGGGAATGAAGGGGAGGGGCTAGGAATGTTGGAGGGGAGGTAAGGGCAGGGGAGGGGATGATGAGGACAGGGGGAGGGGGCTTCTGGGGGAAGACTTTGGGTAGGGGTTGTTGGGGAAGCGTCTAGGCAGTGGAATGGAGGGTAGGGGCAGGGCAGGTAGGAGGGGAGGGGAGGGGAGGATGAGGGCAGGGGGAGCATGAAATGGTCAATCTGTAGTAATACCTTTTCAATGTAGATAAAACTGTGTTTCTTCATGTTCTGTAATTTGTTTTTTAGGCATTATGTACAGATTCAACTCTTAGGGATGGTGAACATGGCAATGAATATTGAAACAACTGACTGAATTTTTTAGCTGTAATTGCAAGGTAATACTACAGATTGACCATTTCATATTTTTTCATTTTTTATTTTTGCATTATTTTTAAACATTCAAAAATAGTATTGGATTGATATTTATATTAGGGTGAATGTAATATGTTTACCCTATTTTCTGAATTAGCTTCTCCCATGGATGATGCATAACATATTTTGCATGTTTATGTGTTTTTTATGATACATATAATGTTTAAAACATCCATTTCATTTGGTTATTTCACATATTAGTTTAACATGTTTCTGTTTATCATTTAGACATTTAACTATTTCAATAGAATTTTATTTTTCTCATATCTATGACATATACACAGCACATATATTGGTTCAACCAGTTATTTACAACACTGTATCTATACATTCAACATAATAACTTTATCAATCTATAAGTTCATTTGAATTATTAACATTTTACATGATGTTTATAGATATTCACTGCTTGCAATATGAATTAAATTTATAAATTAGTGAAAAAATACAAATACTGTTGTAACCTACTTTACCTATTAACATAAGCTTACAAAATCTCTTTTTGGGATCACACTAGGTTTATTTTTACATTCATATTATGGAATCTGCATTTTCAGTCGGAATTAATATGTAGACTTATTTTAAAACATTTTTTCCTATGCAGAAAAGTTAGAAGTTTTTGCATATGAAGATTTGTAAAATGTGACATAATAATTTGGTTAGAATATACTACTTCAAGTCTCTATTGATGAGTGATACAGTTATACAGATACAAAGATGAATATTTATGTTGTATAATTTGAAAAACATTTTGTCAATCTGTTTTCCATATTATCTTTTTATATATTGAATTTATTATTGTTAAAAAATTTGCCATTTATTATTTTTATCATTTTTTATATTTCACAACAAAAATCCATGTCTTCGTCAATATTAATGAATGATTTATTTCAGGCGTTCAGTGTGATAGGCTTTACTATAACTGGATTTTGGTGATACACTTTGCATTATAGAAGAGGGAAACATGTAGGGATTTCATGATCAGTGGATAATTTTATTTTCTCTTCGTTAATAGTTTCTTCTACGTTTATTGTATAATACATGTGATACATGTAATTGAAAACTAGATAATGTACTCTAGATAATTTTAATATCACAAGTGGATGTTTTTTTAGATCACCAGATCAGGTATTTTATACATCCTTTCTTTTTGTCAATTTATATTTTTTCTTATCTAATTTGAGGTATTTATCTTATATCCTCTGTTGATATTATTTATATTTCAGGGATGCTACTAATCACTGGGTAGGTTGGAGGGGAGGGGAGGGGAGGGGAGGGGCTGGGTAGATTGGAGGGGAGGGGAGGGACTGGGAGGGGAGGGGAGGAGAGGGGAGGGGAAAATGAGGGAAGTGGGGAGGGGGCTGGTGGGGGAATAGGTTGGGAAAGGGGGGAGGGGAGGGGCTAGGCAGGTTGGAGGAGAGGGGAGGGGAGGGGAGGGGAGGGGAGGGGGAGAGGGAGGTGGCTGGTGGGGGAATAGGTTGGGCAGGGGGGATGGGTGTGGCTGGGCAGGTTGGAGGGGAGGGGGGGAGGGGAGGGGGGAGGGGGCTGGTGGGGGAACAGGTTGGGCAGGGTGGGGGGAGTGGTGGGGTAAGTGGCTGGGCAGGGGGAATGCTGAGGTGGGAGGGGGAGGTGCTAGGATGGGGTGGGAGACAAGCAGAGGAGTTGGGGAGGGGAGGGGTAGAGCTGGGTAAGGGGTGGGAGGAGGTGCTGGGAAATTGGGGGGGGTTACTAGCTGGGATGGGGGGGAGGAAGGGCTGGGCAGGGGATGGAGGATAAGAGGAGGAGTGGGTAGGGGAGGGGTAGAGCTGGGCATGGGGGTAGGAAAAGGTGCTGGGAAAGGAGGAGGTGACACGCTGGAAAGTGGGGGGAGGGGAAGGACCTGGTAGGAGGGAGGGGGAGGGGCTAAGCTGGTGGGAGGAGGAGCGATGGAGAGGTGAGGGATGCAACGCAGGGAGGGGCTGCCGATGAACTACATCTTTGTATAAAGGATATCGTCAACCCAAAGGCTGACAAGATTGACTGATATTTTGTGATTCAATTTCTAGGTATTATTTGAATACATATATGCTTATATTATTTCAAATTAATGTTTTAATTTTTTTTCCAGTTGTAACTGAAATTATACATTTACTCAAATAATAAAATGATAGAACATGTTCAAGTGTACCCATTTTCCTTTCTGAGGCCTATATCCTTTACACTAAACTGAATTCCAATTTTCAATTTTCTCACATGTATTATCTGCTGTAGGGATGATCGTTTGTGACAACCCAACATTTAGAGGTTCTGCTATGCTATGACAATGTCTACTAATTGGGAATGCATGAATTTACCTATACGGATGTCCAGTACACTTCCAATACGACTGCGAACAACAGATGAATTTAAAAAGTCATGAATGCAATTACTTATTATCCCCTTCTGTTCACAACATAATGCTTCTATGTAAATGATCTGTTATATTTTCATTGTTTACAAATTATCCCTATTATATTGACATTCACAATTAATGTTTTCCTATTTCAATGTTTACTAATATTGATTATTATTTGAATACTATGTCACTTTATATATACGATTTCTTAATGGTAAAAATAAATTTGAATTCCTTTCCATATATTTTTTTGATTAAAAGTCCTATGATGATGTTTTTTAAACTTGTACAAGTATTACAATATTATCTATAACTATTTTGTAAATTTAACATTTCAATATATTATTTATTAATTTTCATTCTGTTTCACCATTGGATCCTTCGTTGTTAATTTTATACAGAAGGTTGCTCAGTATCTAATTTTTGTTCCTCAATTTCTATAACTTTTACTCCTCATTATGTATTTCATTTTATTTCCAAATATATTCAATATTAATATAAACTATTATGTTTTATAAATAGTAATCTATAGTTAATAATTATAATTATTTTATAGTGTCATGCATCGCACGGGCGGAGTACTAGTTTATCTTATTTATAACCCTATATAAAAAATGGTTTAGTTAATAATCATTGAATTAAACGGTTTTAAATCTTCTTTAAATAAAATAATTATAAATGTCCAAATCTAATACAAGTGGACCAAATGGGATCATATTTTAATCCTGAGGTTGTTTTTGGTCTAATTATACTTATCTAATAGAATTATTACACGTGTTAGGATAATTATAATATCATTTTTACCCTTAATTACCCTATTTACTTTTAACCATGGTAAATAAAAGTAAAATTCCACTATTCCCCAAAAAGTATTTTCATCTTATTGAACCACATTTTACTTATTGATTTCAACAATGTCTCTCAGAGTTTTGAAATTAAACTCACAAAATTGGGAAAATAATTTTTTATGCATATTTGCAAATGCTCCAAGGAGGTGGGTAAAAGACGGTAAAAAGTTAAATAAAAAATTTATATATCTAAGCTTGTTATAAAATGACACCAATGAATTAAATTTAACTTATATAGGTATTATATAACTACTTTTTCCTAAAATAAATTTAAATAAAATAAAAAATTATTTTTAAAAAAGTCGGTTTTATCCAATAACGCAGTGTTTTTCACAATTCATCAAAAATTTAATGTTTACTGAAAAATAAAAAAATTCACTGTAAGCTAATTTCAATATTCCGAATTCAATTATGAAGTCTATTTTGAAAAATAAAATTTATTAAATTTAAAAAAGTTTGTATTACTATTCATAATGACTTGTTTGATTGGTCGTGCGGTGTTAGAATCTAGAAGTTGCGTACAATGCAAGCCATTGCATTATTCAAAGGGAAACGTACCGTGGAAGATTGGGGTGTTATATTCTCCACTCCTTAAAATAATTTCGTCCTCAAAAATTCTAGAATATTACTATATAAAAATATTCAGGTGGTTCTTCATCATAAGTTCCTTAGGTTCCCACATTACCTCTTCCCTATTATGGTTTCTCCATAGAACATTCACCAAATGAGTCATTCGGTTTCTCAGCACGTGTTCCCTGGTATCAAGAATAATTACATGATCTTCACAATAAGATATATTAGGTTCCAGTTCAATTTCCTCATAGGTGAGTACATGTGTTTGGTCAGGCATGCATTTTCTCAATTGTGATACGTGGAACACATCGTAAACTTTGGAGAGACTTGGTGGCATTGCCAAATTGTAAGTTATAGCCCAATTCATTCGAGAATTTCAAAAGGTCCGATGTACCTAGGACTTAATGTACCCATCTTACCAAACCTTATAACTCCCTTCCAAGGAGATACCTTTAAGAAAACATGATCTCCTACCTATTATTCAAAATCCTTCCTTCAGTTATCAGCATAGATCTTTTGCCTACTTTGGGATGCTTTGATGTGTGACCGTGTTGTCGAACGCGTCAAATTAGTTGTTTAATTTTGACTAAAATTTCTGCAGTATAGCAGCAACCCTAGGTCGTCTCTTGACGGAGCCTTAGATCATTAATTCTAAAATGTGGTTCTGATTATGAAATTAAAAAGGGAAATGAGGTATTATAATACTTGGGTTTGATGATTAAAGATGACAATAGAAAATAGAAGCTATAAAACAAAGTAGAGATTAACAGAATTAATTAAGCGTGATCAACTCGGGGTACTCGTATGATGTTTATCCTTCATCGCTTCATGATATAAGGTTATGATCTTTTAATACCTGGTTTTTAACACCTAGAACTAGAATTTTACTTAGTTTATACTAGGATACTTCCTAGGGTTCAGTCAAAAATACACAATGATTCACCAGACACCGCCGATGATTGAATGAATTTTGTTTGACTTCATAACCAAAACTCACCAAGGCAACACACGAAAAACTCAATGCGCTGTCCAAATTTGTATGTTATTTCTTTGTGATACCATGACATAAATGTACATGGCCTTGAATGTACTTGTGTGAGTTCAATTTACCAATATAAACCACACAAACACCACAATTGAAAGGGGGAAAGAAAGTGGTGAACGGTGTGTGAAACATCACATGAATGGGTACCCCCAAACATGATCATATGAGTTGAGCATGACATACCAGTACATAACTCAATAAAATAAGAATAGAGGATGATTAAAAACAACACATCAATCTGGAATTTAAAAGATCATTCAAATATTACAAACATGAAGCTCAGGATGTACATCACATTCCTCCCCGGGTGATCACAAGGGGTTTAGAAACCCATGGGAGAGGAAGAAGAAGAAGATGTTGAAGTAGCACTTCCCATAGCCTCCAGAACTACTAGGGATGCTGAGAAGACTCCTTGGGGACTCCAAAATGGCAGAACCTTGCCTCTTTTCCGAACTTTCAAATGAGGAGCCCAAGGTTCCCTTTTATAGGAAATGTGGGAGGTGGTTTTGGGCACACAGATTTCATCAATCCACTTTCACAACGCGTTTCGGCCTTCAGATAGTCTTATATCGATTTGGAGAAAATAGAAAAGTTGTATCCGTACCTTTTGACTGTCTCCACCGAATGTTTGGAACCGTTTGGACAAATAAAGCTCAAGATATTGATAAAATACAGAACACCGCATTTGACTTGGTCCAAATTCGGTGGCTTGGACAGATCAGTTCGGATGGGCCCCATACAAGCCGAATCAGGATTGGGTTCCTTCATATGAAATGTATCCTATTGAATTTTGGACATTCCCACAAAATTTCAGCCCATTTGGATGCAAGGATTTTCTGTACTATTCAAAATAGTGGACAGATGTCCATGGGTCCATGCAATTTTGGCCCAGTTTTCTTTCACTTCATCAAGGGCCCTCCAAATCACCTCCACCTACATTGTAATTTTCAAAACAAGTATCATTGCCCTATTTAACAGTGATAAACACAAAATTATTTAATCAAACATGAAGCACAATTTGATAATATTTTTATAATTTTTAATACAAAATATGTTTAGCACATCGGTGTAAGGGTGAAAATGAAACAGTGAATCGTGGTACGATCACACCCCCACACCTAAACATTTGCACTCCTGGGAAAAGTCACATATCCAAATACAATGATTCATATATATATATATATATATTTCCAACATCCTAAAGATTTATCATTTGAGGAAATTTTATTTAAAGTAAAGTGATCAATGCACGAACCACGCCAAGGAGTTCTTCCTAGTGAAAATAGAAAAAGATGTCTCATAAATCATATCATAGTGAAATTCAAAAAGATTCATGATACCCAATTGAGAAAGGAATTCATAAGTAAACCATGACACTAAATCTCCATGTTTGTGTGTGAAAACCATTCCATGCTATTCTTTCCACTTGATATCCAATAAATATATGTTATTTTAACATTTTTCAGCTTAAATGATTTTGTCACCGAACCTGTCCTACATCCTTTGCAATCATATTTCAAGACCCACTCATTTAAGCATTCCCAGAAGTCAAACCATAATCTTCTGACCTAGATATCCCCATATGTTTCACATTTCATCACTCCCCTCATTTATTATATTTTTTTTGAAGTTGCAATTGGAACAAATCTCACACTTATCTCTCATCCCTTGTTTGATCTTCTCACGACACTAATTGAAATAGTTATAACAAGATCAAAGGTTGAGGAAGAGTGGTTTTTTGACCTGCCCAAGACACAACAAATTTTTTTTTGAGGGCGTACAACAGTCGGACATTAGGTACACACGCATAGGTCAATATGGTACAGTAATGAAACAAATCGGATAAGGAACGAACGTATGGAAATATCATTTAAAGCTGAAAAATATTAACCCAACATATATTTACCTTATATTAAGTGAGAAATAATCACACTTTGTGGTTTGGTGAAAAAATTTGTGGAGATATTAGTGACACAGTTTTCCAAAAAACTACTCACAAAAGGGCAACAATCATCTCAAAGGTTTCACATAGATACAACCATTTATATCATTGACAGAAATCCAATTCACTAAAAATCACTCCTTGATGGTAAACTCATACACTTTCTCTTTTTAGCCTTCGTTATGGTATTTTTACTTTCTCCATTTTATGGTCGCCACATCATGGAATTTCGAAATTGTTGATGTGGAAAAATAAAAATACCATAAAGAAGGCCAGAAAGAGAAAACAAAAGGAGAAAATGATGAAAAATCCCAACTAACCCAGGAATGTATCCACCCCCCCCCCCCCCCACACCTAGAATGTGCAGTGTCCTCACTGAAATAATTGAAAATGTGAGAAGGAAGGATAAAACCTGGTGTGTTTTATTGGTATGATGCGTCGAGAAGGTGGATTTCCTCCACCGGATTCTTTGGAAAATCCTCATAGAAGTGTTTAAGTCGCTGCCCATTGACGGTAAGACTTCGTCCACTCTGCTCATGCAAAACTTGTATTGCACCAAAAGGGTAAACATTAGTAACAGTATAAGGACCGAGCCATCGGGAACGAAGCTTACCAGGGTGGAGCTTAAGCCTGGAATTGTACATGAGGACCTTCTCACCAATATGGAACTTCCGCTGGTGAATCATGCTATCATGAATAGACTTTGTCTTCTCTTTATAGATTCGGGAGTTTTCATATGCATCACGTCGAATTTCTTCCAACTCTTGAATCTGCAGCTATCTTTCCTCACCTACATCTGAAAGGTTCATATTACATTGTTTGACAGCCCAATATGCATGGTGTTCTACCTCCACCGGGAGGTGACAAGATTTCCCAAACACAGTCCTATATGGTGGCATTCCGATCGGTGTTTTAAAAGCAGTACGGTACGCCCAAAGTGCATCATCCAAGCGCAAACTCCAATCTTTCCTATTGGGTTGTACAGTTTTCTCCAAGATTCTCTTAACTTCCAGATTTGAAATTTCTGCTTGTCCGTTAGTTTGGGGATGATATGAAGTGGAGACTTTATGAACAACCCCATACTTAAGAAGCAAGTTTTTCATGTTACGATTGCAAAAATGTGAACCCTGATCACTAAGGATGAATCTTGGTAGACCAAACCTACTGAAAATCTGGGACCTCACAAAATCAACAACCACTCGAGAGTCATCGGTCCTGGTGGCCTTTTCTTCCACCCATTTAGATACATAGTCAACCACCAATAAGATGTACACAAAGCCAAATGAATTTGGAAAAGGCCCCATGAAGTCAATGCCCCATGCATCGAAGATCTGACAAAATAACATGGGTTGTTGGGGCATTTCATTCCTCTTGGAGATATTCCCTGTGAATTGACATCGAGTACATGATTTAAAAAACCTATGGGCATCTCTATACAATGTTGGCCAATATAATCCTGAGTCAAGGACCTTTCGAGCTGTACGTTGAGAGCCAAAGTGGCCCCCACATGCCAAGGTGTGGCAGAAGGTCAAAACAGAGGTGAACTCATGGTCAGGGACACACCTACGAAAAACCTGGTCACTACAAATTCTCCACAAGTATGGGTCATCCCAAATGTACCATCGAGAGTCATGCTTAAGTCTATGGGATTGTGAAGTGCTAAAATCAGGGGGGAACCTAGATGTTGCTAGAAAATTCACAATGTCCGGATACCAGGGGGTAAGGTCCACAACATCACAAAGGTTCTCATGAGGGAAGAATTCTCCAATGGGTAGGGGTGAGTCAACATGATGGTCCAATGGTGGGGAAATCCTACTAATGTGGTCAGCTACAACATTCTCCACCCCTCTCTTATCTCTAATCTCAAGGTCAAACTCTTGGAGGAGGAGCATCCAATGAATGAGGCGGGGCTTGGCTTCAGGTTTCTTTAGGAGGAAACGAAGGGCAGCATGGTCAGAAAACACAATCACTTTTGACCCAAGAAGATATGAACGGAATTTTTCCAAGGAAAACACAATAGAAAGGAGTTCTTTTTCTGTGGTTGTGTAGTTTACCTGGGAAGGGTCAAGGGTACGCGAGGCATACGCAATGACATGAGGAGCCTTTTCAACCCTTTGTGATAAAACTGCCCCAACTGCAAAGTTAGAGGCATCACACATAAGCTCGAAGGGGAGATCCCACCTAGGTGGTTGGATTATGGGAGGTAATGTGAGACTCCTTTTTAGTGAATTGAATGCATCCTCACAATTTTTATCAAAAACAAATTCACAATCCTTTTGTAACAACCGAGATAAGGGAAGTGCGATCTTACTAAAGTCTTTAATGAATCGTCGATAAAAACCAGCATGACCCAAGAAAGACCGCACCTCATGAAAACATTTTGGAAATAGAAGGGATGAAATTAATTCAATTTTAGATTTATCAAACTGAATTCCCTTATTTGAAATGATATTCCCAAGAACTATCCCCCACTCAACCATGAAATGACATTTTTCATAATTCAAAACAAGATCTTTTTCAATGCAGCGGTGGAGGACAGAACCTAGGTTTTCCAAACAATCATCAAAAGAAGAACCATAAACCGTGAAATAATCCATAAATACATCCATACAACTCTCATGGTACTCAGAAAAAATACTCAACATACATCGCTAAAAAGTACCAGGAGCATTACATAGACCGAATGGCATCCTTCTGTATGCAAATGTGCCAAATGGACAGGTAAATGTTGTCTTTTCTTGATCCTCAGGGGCTATATGGATTTGGAAGTAACCCGAATAGCCATCAAGGAAACAATAATGAGACTTACCAGCCAATCGTTATAACATTTGGTCAATGAAAGGTAAAGTAAAGTGGTCCTTCCGCGTGGCTTGATTCAGTCGACGGTAGTCAATACAGACTCGCCAATTGTTTTGCACACGTGTTGGAACCAATTCATTCCTTTCATTTGACACAACTGTTACTCCTGTTTTTTTAGGCACAATTTGCACTGGGATGACCCATTTACTATCAGATATAGGATAAATGATCCCTGCAGCAAGTAATTTACTGACTTCCAATTTTACCACTTCAAGGAGAGTGGGATTCAACCGGCGTTGTGATTGTCTTACGGGTTTAGCCTCATCATCCAAAAGTATATGGTGCATACAAATAGATGGGCTAATCTCGGGAATATCATCCAATGTCCATCCTATTGCCTTTTTACACTCTCTCAAAAGTTTGAGAAGTTTCAATTCCTGTTGTGGAGAGAGGTTATTGGAAATAATGACGGGAAATTGGTCAATACCCTCAAGATATGCATATTTTAAATTAGAAGGAAGTTGTTTAAGTTCAAACACCGGTTGTTTCTGGATTGAGGGAGGGGATTTATGGGGAGTGAGGTCCATGAAACTATCTATCTGCTCATGTTTATTCTCAAAGGAAAGAGAATCTATTGAAATGAGATTTGCAGAATCATCGATAGTCATAGGTACCTCAGAATAAACACACTCATCAATTAAAGCACAAAATTTACATTTTTCTAGACCCACACAACATTCAAATGAAGAACCAAAACTCAAATCATCCAAGGGTGAAGAAAACAAAAAAGAATCAGAGTTTGGGTTGAGGATATAATTGTGTGTGTGTGCATCGTTTGAGAGCACTTCCATCAAATAGACAGGAAGAGTGGAGTGCTCTTCAACAGGGTGTTTCATAGCCTCAAGGATGTTAAAACTTACCTTTTCTCCTCCGAAATCCATGGACATTGTACCATTGTGAACATTGATGATCGTCTTTGCTGTTTTTAGGAATGGCCTCCCAAGTATGAGAGGGGCATGTCCTTGGGTTAGGGTATCTTCCATCTCAAGAATGTAGAAATCAGCGGGGAAGATGAGATTCTTTACTCTAACAAGGACATCCTCAATCACTCCTTTTTGATGTGTTGTACTCCGGTTGGCAAGTTTCACGATAATTCCTGTTGGTTGAAGCTCTCCAACCTGTAGAGAAGTATATACGGAGTGAGGCATTACATTAATGGAAGCACCTAAATCTTGCATAGCATCAGAAAAGAAGGTCTCCCCTATGGTACAAGGCATGGTGAATGTGCTGGGATCCTTGCATTTGGTTGGCATTGCTGGTTGAATCAAGGCTGATACATTCCTCCCTAGGTTGACTCTCTCATTCCCCTTAAACCACCTTCTATGGGTGCAAAGCTCTTTAAGAAATTTGGCATAACGGGGAATTTTCTTGACTGCATCCAAAAATGGAATATTAACTTGAACTTTTTTAAATGTATCCATTATTTCATTGGCAATCTCATTATCAAAGTTTTTCTTAGATTTATAGAGTCTTTGAGGGAAAGGAAGAGGAATTGATTGTTCATTTGAATCATCAATGATAATTTTATTGCCCTTTTTGTTTTGTTTTTCATTACATGAAATTTTTGAGGGTTGGGAAGGAGTGTTTTCAAGAGGGGGACATACCTGTTTCATAGGATCAGTAGAAGGAGAAGCTTCTTTACCACTACGAAGTGTAATTGCACATACATTACCTTTATCCTTCGGATTGGCAATGGGTTGGGATGGTAGTTGTCCAGAACCTTGCATCTTAAGCTCACCGATGGTGTTCGCCAATTGTCCCACTTGAGTTCGTAGGTCTTGAATTGCCGATTGTGTGGTCTATTGGAACTGATGGTTCTGGGTTGCCATTTGTTTCACCATGTCCTCGTGGCTTGGTTCAGATTTGGGCGGAGGAGGAGGATGATTGTTTTGCGAAGTTGAAGGATAAGAAGGTTTCATACCTTGGCCTTGTTGATACCAATTCTGCTTCGGGTAGCTTGAGTTTCCTCCTTGTCGGTATTGTGGTTGTGCTTTCCACCCGGGGTTTGGATTTGGCCTAAATGGTTCTTGCTTTAGGGGGGCGCTTGTTGGAATGGACGCCCTGGGAACACAGATGCACAGGACTCAGATGAATCTTGATGTTGTGGGCACTGGTCAGAAAAATGAGTGTTATCAGAACAAATACCACAATGCAATGGAATAGAAGTAGAGTGTGAGTTACCTTGTTCTTGAGCTAATTTCCTTAGAAGGGTATGCATCTCATCAAGTTTAGTATCTATCTTTTGTTCTAGGGCTGAATGACTTACCTCATGAACTCCTCGGGTTGGTGCAATAGCTCGTGTACCAAATTGTTGTGGATTTTGAGCCATGTTGGCTATTAAGTCACGAGCGGCAGAAGGAGTTTTGTCAACTAGGGCACCACCAGCTGCAGCATCAATCATTCCACGATCCATGGCGATAAGTCCCTCATAGAAGTATTTGATTAATAGTTGTTCACTAATCTAGTGGTGGGGGTAGCTTGAGCAAAGTCTCTTAAATCTCTCCCAGTATTCATGAAGGGTCTCTCCTTGTGATTGCCTAATTCCACAGATTTCTTTCCTAATTGATGCAGTTCGGGAGGTAGGGAAGAACTTCTCTATAAAAAGTCTTTTTAGGTCATTCCATCCCCCAATTGTGGAAGGCAAATAGTATATCCAATCTTTGGCTACACCATCAAGGGAGAAATGGAAGGCCCTAAACTTAATGAGGTCCTCAGACACATTTTGGGGTTTCATGGTGGAGCACACTATGTGAAACACTTTTAGATGTTTGTGAGGGTCCTCTCCGGGAAGACCATGGAATTTTGGAAGGAGATGGATGAGGCCTGATCTTAGATCAAAATTGGCCACTTCCTCAGGATATTGGATGTACCCAGGTTGGTACTCCACATCCGGGGTGGTCGGTTCTTTTAATGTTCTGTTATTTGCAGCCATGATCTCTAGGGTTTGATTTGGTTCAATTTTGGATTGGTTTAGGACCACTTTAGGTTCCACAAGTGGTTCCACAATGTTACTTGATTGACCTTCTCTAGATTACTTGATTTGTGTGTGAAGTGACTTTTCAATTTCAGGATCAAATTCAAGTAGTGTTGCTTTACCAGATCTTGTCATGCAACAATGATGTCTAGTTTGATTGATTGATTTTTTTTTGTTGTGTGTTTTTTTTTATTTGAGATGGATAAAAAAACTTAAGAAGGGTGAAAGAAGAATAGAATGTTATACTATAGAATTAGAGAGTGAGATGGATAAGAAGAGAGAGAGAGAGAGAGAGAGAGAGAGAACACACCAAAAACAACAAAAAATAAAGACAAAACCCAAAACAAAAACAATCAAATGGGGGTGGGGTATTTAGAGGAGTACTAATAAAGAAGTAAAATGACTCAATAAAAATAAATAAAGACAAAAATGATCTTGGATCCCCGGCAACGGCGCCAAAATTTTACCGCGTTGTCGAACGCGTCAAATTAGTTGTTTAATTTTGACTAGAATTTCTGCAGTATAGCAGCAAACCTAGGTCGTCTCTCGACGGAGCCTTAGATCATTAATTCTAAAATGTGGTTCTGATTATGAAATTAAAAAAGGAAATGAGGTTTTATAATACTTGGGTTTGATGATTAAAGATGACAATAGAAAATAGAAGCTATAAAACAAAGTAGAGATTAACAGAATTAATTAAGCGTGATCAACCCGGGGTACTCGTATGATGTTTATCCTTCATCGCTTCATGATATAAGGTTATGATCTTTTAATCCCTGGTTTGTAACACCTATAACTAGAATTTTACTGATTTTATACTTGGATAATTCCTAGGGTTCAGTCAAAAACACACAATGATTCACCGGACACCGCCGATGATTGAATGAATTGTGTTTGACTTCATAACCAAAACTCACCAAGGAAACACAAGAAAAACTCGATGCTCTATCCAAATTTGTTTGTTATTTCTTTATGATACCATGAAATAAATGTACATGGCCTTGACAGTACTTGTGTGAGTTCAATTTACCAATATAAACCACACAAACACCGCAATTGAAAGGGGGAAAGAAAGTGGTGAACAGTGTGTGAAACATCACATGAATGGGTACCCCCAAACATGATCATATGAGTTGAGCATGACATACCAGTAAATAACTCAATAAAATAAGAATATAGGATGATGAAAAACAACACAACAATCTGGAAATTAAAAGATCATTCAAATATTACAAACATGAAGCTCGGGATGTACATGACATTCCTCCCCGGGTGATCACAAGGGGTTTAGAAACCCATGGGAGAGGAAGAAGAAGAAGATGTTGAAGTAGCACTTCCCATAGCCTCCAGAACTTCTAGGGATTCTGAGAAGACTCATTGGGGACTCCAAAATGGCAACACCTTGCCTCTTGGCCTAACTTTCAAATGAGGAGCCCAAGGTTCCCTTTTATAGGAAATGTGGGAGGTGGTTTTGGGCACACAGATTTCATAAATCCACTTGCACGATGCGTTTCAGCCTTCAGCCAGTATTATCTCGATTTGGATAAAATAGAAAAGTTGTATCCCTACCTCTTGAATGTCTCCACCGAAAGTTTGGCACCGTTTGGACAACTACAGCTCATGATATTGATAAAATACAGAATACCGCATTTGACTTGGTCCAAATTCGGTGTCTTGGACAGATCAGTTCGGATGGGCCCCATACAAGCCGAATCAGGATTGGTTTCCTCCATATGAAATGTAGCCTATTGAAGTTTGGACAGGCCCACAAAATTTCAGACCATTTGAATGCACGTATTTTGTGTACTATTCAAAACAGTGGACAGATGTCCATGGATCCATGCAATTTTGGCCCAGTTTTCTTTCAATTCATCAAGGGCCCTCCAAATCACCTCCACCTACATAGTAATTTTCAAAACAAGTATCATTGCCCTATTTAACAGTGATAAACACAAAATTATTGAATCAAACATGAAGCACAATTTGATAATATTTTTATAATTTTTAATACAAAATATGTTTAGCACAGCGGTGTAAGGGTGAAAATGAAACAGTGAATCGTGGTACTATCAATGTGGGTTTGGATAACCTTCACCTTTTCCATTGTTTCATCAACAAGTTCTTGGCCTATGAGTTTCTTTTCACCAATATAATCCCAACAAGTTGTTGTGTGACATATCTTTCCATATAATGCTTCATATGGTTCCATATGAATACTTGAATGGAAGCTATTGTTATAAGAAAATTCTATGAGAGGTAAATATTTATCTCACATACCTTGAAAGTCTAGTCAAAAAGATCTCGACATGTCTTCTAAGGTTTGAATAGTCCATTCTGATTGTCCATCAGTTTGAGGGTGGTAGGCAGTGATCAAACTAATTTTAGTATCCAGGGCCTTCTGAGGACATTTTTAGAATCTTGATGAAAAATGGGGATCAAGATCAGAAACAATCGATAGGGGTACTCCATGAAGTCTTAAAAATTCATTAATTTATATTCTTGCTAAATGTTCAAGTGGTAAATCTTCTCTTATAGCAATAAAACGTGATGACTTGGTAAGACGATCAACAATGACCCATATTTCATCATTCCTTCTAGGTGTATTTGGTAGTCCCATGACAAAGTCCATTGTAATATTATCCCATTTTCACTCAGGTATGGGAAGAGGATGCATGACTCATCCAGGATGTTTCCTTCTAGCTTTCACTTGTTGAAAAACCATACATCTTAACCCAAAATCAGCAATATCCCTCTTCATTTTGTCCAACCAAAAATGTTCCTTCAAGTCTCTAGACATCTTGTTGCTCCCATGGTGTATAGAGAAATTGAAGCTATGAGCATAATCCAACAATTCCCCTTTTAGATCAGTTATATTAGGAACATAAAGCCTCTTCCCAAATTTCAAAATTTCATCTTCATATATGAAGTCACTCAATCTCCCATCATTCATAGCTTTAATTTTCTTTTGTAAATTACCCATCTTCAGTCTGAGAACTTTTTTTCCTTTCTAGTAAAGATGTTTTGACAACCATTTGTAAAAGCATTTATGTTTCACCTTCCATGGTTATTCCCATATCCATCATTACTAGATCCATCTATATAGGATCTTTTTCAACTCTATTCTTGTTTAAGACTCCATGATCCATTCTAATCAGCCTGCCCATGGGGCAGTTGGAGCCTCAATCCAGGTCGGGCATATAAATTCCCCTACTCAGTATATACATGGAGCTGTTGATATGTGTCAATGTTGGCTCGGGACACAGTAGCTGCTGACGTTGACACCCCTTTGCGGACATCCTCTTCGGCTAGCACCCGATGCTAGCAACAGGTTAGATGGACTCGAGTCGGTGGTGCAGGTACGTGGCTTACATACTCCTCGGCCAGTAATATTGGGTGGTGGTGCTGACACATTCTGGTGGGAGCCCTCACAGGGAGTCCCTGTAATGGGATTCTGGCCTGGATATTCCCTACCTAGTCAGTATAGGGAAGGGAGTCATTGAGACGTTCCTCAGAGAGGCTCCCAAAATGGTTATATGTTGGAGTGGGTAGCAGTAGCTCCCTGCACGGCCCTCGGGGGCAGCGTTGATGATGAGGCGCATAAGCCTCTAAATCTAGGCAGGCCATATCCTGAGTTGAGATAATACCCAACTCCTCGTACCGGTGTATGAGTTCATTGATCACCCTTCATTGGATAAACTCTGAGGGAGAGATGGGGAGGTGGCACCCAGTGGTCATGGCCATTGAGACCGTCGAAAAAGAAGCAGAACCGCATGAGACTGTTGCGTTGGTACAACCCCTACCCCTGCGTCAGTGTGTGAGCGGTTACCGAGTTATGTTTGCAAAAAATTGGTTTCGAAAATCAGGGAGTTTAACTCATCTGTGTTGAATGGAAAAAGGGAATCAACGACCAGTTCTCCGACTCCATTTTGTCTTCCATGGCTGGTAAGATGGATCAACCCTGACAACGTCACAGACCGGGATGTCCAATGTTTTGACTACCCCAACTTCCAGTGATTTTCATGAAGATCCTGTTATTTACATGGTAGGACCCAGCACCAGATAGTTGGATCCAGTGACACGCTAATCCACTGATGTCTCTGACACTACTAATCTCCATATTCAAAAGAAGACCTTCATTTTGGGTTTACCATTTCTATTTCGGACACTTTCGTCGGGGCACGCTCATCCATCTTGTTGGGGGATGGTGGCACTATTTGTTTCCCCGTATTCCCTCTTTCCAAAGGTGGGTGGAATTCATTCCATGTTCAGGGATGTTTTCTCCTTGATCAAAACATGATGATAGGATGTCGGTTTTTCCTTCCGTGGATTCCTCCTCGAAGCTCTTCACCTAGTCCGGGTCTCCCTTATATAATTAAGACATTGTTCGTGAAGCTCTATTTGGTTACATATCTTCATGGACACCATTTAATTACATTGCTTCTGTCGGGACATTCCAAAGGGTCCGGTCAGCTTTTCTACCCTCGGTCTGGGGAGTAGTCATGTTGGACATCACTTGTGTGTTTGGAAGTTGGGACACTGGTACATCTGGGTTTATTCCCCTTATTATAGGGCTTCTTTGAGGTGCGATAGCCTGAGGCATCCCACATCTAATGTGGGGAATTTTAAGCCATGGGCATGTATCTGAAGTTTTCCTTAGATTCCCATGTTTTACATAGGGTATGCTGAATGTTTAACATCCAGTGGAGATGGATCGGACTGATTAGAACACTGATTAGAGTGAATCAGATGGGTGCAACCCTTAAAGGGAACACTGATATTGGAGGGTGAGTTATCATGACCACGCCGAGATGTGTCGGCCCAGGTAAGAATCAAGATGGATGATGGAGTGTTTGAATGAAGTGGATGGTGAATGGGATGGAACTGCCGTGAGGATGACAATAATGTCGAGCTTGAGTCTCAAGGAGACCTCCTACGTATCCCCTTGGCAAGGAATCAAAGTCTGCGTAGTTTGGTAGGGTGAAGGGACGCCTAAGTAGGTGACCCGTGAGAATGGATGCATGTATTGGACCCGGAGGAATTGGAACCTCTGGGATGGGGCATGACCTTCCCAAAACACATAGCCTTGAAGGGATGACCATGCAATGGTCTCGAATTGGGGCATACACATGGGATGTCTACCCGATGATTTATATGGGGCTCACGCATGGTTAGCAGCCCACGTTGGTCTGACACCACTAGGATAGACCAAAGATGAGGGTCTCAGCAAAGGGGATTACATTTTCATTCCACTGAATAGGGGACACAATGGTTTACCACTGATTTAGGTCACAATGTCTTACCACTAGATAGGGTCACAACGACTTACTACTTGATGGGGTCACGATGGCTTACTGATGGATGGGGTCACAATGGCTTACTGCTGGATGGGGTCACAATGGATTATCATTGGATGGGGTCACAATGGATTACCACTGTATGGGGTCACAATGGCTTACCATGGATTGTGGTCATAATAGATTACCGATGGATGTGGTCACAACAACTTACCATTTATTGAGGTCACCATGGCTTATCGCTTGATGGGGTCACAATAGCTTACCACTAGATAGGGATGTCAACAACTTACTGCTGAATTCCATTGACAATGCCTTACCACGGAATGTGGTCACGATGGCTTACCGATTGATAGGTATTTCAATGGCTTACTACTGGACGGGGTCGCAACGACTTACCACTGGATGGAGTCGAACCTCAGGGAGGATTCATGCGTACCTTATCTAGGAGACAAGGATCAAACCCTCATAGTTCTTGTGGGATGGGGGTTAGTGAACCAATGTGGAGGAGGACCTAGGGTCCAATGGTTTTTGGTCCTGAACCTCAGTGATGTGTCCTACATACCTTTCCTTGGCAAGGATCAAAGTCCACGTAGTTCGGGTGGCTGCAACGGTTTACCACTGATTGGGGGAACAATGGATTACCACTGATTCAGTTCCATAGTTTAACGTCATGTAGGATAGGGGTGAACTGATGTGAAGTGGTTCGGAGCTATTTGATGTTGGACTTGAACCATAGGGAGGCTTCCTATGTACCTTATCTAGGAGACAAGGATCAAAGGTCTTGTAGTTTGTGAGGTGTTTTGTGAACCGATGTGAAGATGGTTCAGACCAATGGGTGGTGGTATTGAACCTCAAGGAGGATTCTGACGTACCTCGCCTTGGAATGTTTCAAAGACCTCTTAGTTCAGGTGGGGTGTGGGGCTTACACTCTAGGATACTCGGAAAGGATGTCATGATTGATTCTTGATCTAAGCCCACGTGAGTCATGCTTGGTGTGATAAACAAGAGACAACTAAGACCTGATGATCACATCGTGAAAGGTATGTCTGTGGGAAGTGGAGTGGGGCCACACATATTTGGCGGCCCAAACAAGAAATAAGGGCTTACGTGTGGTTAGCAGCCCCAGTGATAAATATTGGGAATTACTCTAGGGTGGAGGCCCGGGTGATGAAAAATCCCAATGGGAGAGCGATTTGGCACTCAGGAAGAGAGGAGGAGCATGGGTGTTTCCTCCTGCAGTAAAGGCTTGGGGCTACACAAGGGGGGGTTTCCCTTTCCCTGTGGATAGATGCCAATCCGATAAAGAGGATATCATTCCATGTGATGAATGATCTCACTCTTGTGGAGACCAGTGGGCATAAAGAATGTCTGAGATGGAGCATCCCAATACCTTACTTCCCTTAATGGAGGATTGGTATAGGTTATGTAATTCCATGTGGTGAGGGGTGCACCCACCTCTCCTACACTACAGGATGTTAAACTGCCAAGAACCATCATCCTCAGCCCATGACATTAAACTGTAGCCTCGTCCCATGCATTACATGTCGGGTGCTCCATCTCGGACATTCTGTATGCCCACTGGTCTCCACGATAGTGAGATCATTCCTCAGATGTAATGATATACTCTTTATCGGATCGGCATCTATCCGCAGGGAAAGGGCACCCCACTAGTGTAAGCCCCTATCCTTTTCAACAGGAGGTAGCACCCCTGCTCCTCCTCTCTTCCTGAGTGCCAAATCCCTCCCCCACTGGGCTTTATCATCACCTAGGAATCCACCCTAGAGTAAGTCCCAATCTCCATCACTTGGGCTGTTAACCACAGTTAATCCCCAATTTCCTCTTTGGGACACCAACTATGCATGTCCCCACTCCACTTCCCACAGACGCATCTTTCGCGACGTGATTGTCGGGTATTTTTGTCTCTTGTTTCTCACACTGAGAATGACTCACATGGGCTTATATCAAGAATCGACCATGAAATACTTTCTAAAAAGCCTATAGTTAAAGCCCCACACCCCACCTAAACTAAGAGGTCATTGATCCTTTCCAAGGCGAGGTACATAAGAATCCTCCATGAGGTTCAAGCCCACCACCAATTGGTCCTGACCATCTTCATGTTGGTTCACCAAACACCTCACAAACTACGAGACCTTTGATCCTTATCTCCTAGATGAGGTATGTAAGAATCCTCCCTGAGGTTCTAGTCCAACACCTGGTCACTCCGAACCCCTTCACGTCTGTTCTCCCCTATCCTACATGACGTTAAACTATGGACCTCAATCAGTGGTAAGCTGATGTTCCCCCAATCAGTGGTAAGATGTTTCACCAACACGAACTACGTGGAATTTGATCCTTGCCAAGGAAGGGTACGTAGGACACCCCCCTGAGGTTCAGTCCCAACAACCATTGGACCCCAGGTCTTCCTCCACGTAATTTCACCGACCCCCATCCCACAAGAACTACATGGGTTTGATCCTTGTCTCCTAGATAAGGTACGTAAGAAGCCTCCCTGAGGTTCGACCACGTCCAGAAGTAAGTAATTGCGACACCATCCAGCGGTAAGCTGTTGACATCCTTATCCATCGCTAAGCCATTGTGACCCAATTCAGTGGTAAGGTGTTGTCAATTCCATCAGTAGTAATCCGTTGACATTACTATCCAGCGGTAAGTGGTTGTGACCCCATCCAGCGATAAGCCGTTGTGACATCAATCAGCGGTAAGCCATTGTGACCACATCTAGTGGTAAGTAGTTGTGACCTCAATCCATGGTAAGACATTGTGACCCCATCCAATGGTATGTTTTTGTGACCCCATCTAGCGGTAAGAAATTTTGACCCCATCCAGTGGTAAGCCATTGTGACCCCATCCATCGGTAAGCTGTTGTGACCCCATCCAGCGGTAAGTCGTTGTGACCCTATCTAGTGGTAAGCCGTTGTGACCTCAATCAGCAGTAAACTGTTGCATCCCCTATTCAGCGGCAAGGTGTTGTAATCCCCTTTGTTGAGACCCTCATCTTTGGTCTGTCCTAGTTGCGTCAGACCAACTTTGGATGCTAACCATGAATGATCCCCATACACATCATCGGGTAGTCATCCCATGTGTATGCCCCAATTCAAGTCCATTGCCTGGTCTTCCCTTTGAGCCTATGAGTTTCAGGAAGGTCATGCCCCAACCCAGAGGTTCCTCTTCCTTCGGGTCCAATACATGAATCCATTCTCATGGTCCACATCCTTAGGCATCCCTTTTCCCTACCGAACTACGCAGACATTGATTCCTTACCAAGGGGATACGTAGGAAGTCTCCTCGAGACTCAAGCCCAAAATTACCATCGTCCTCACGGTGGTTCCATCCCATTCCCCATCCACTTAATTCAAACACTCCTTCATCCATCTTGATTCTTACCCAGGCCACCACATCCTAGCGTGGTCATGATAACTCCCCCCCTATATCAGTGTTCCATTTAAGGGTTGCACCCATATGATCTACTCTAAACAGTGTTCTAATCATTCTGATCTGTCTCCACTAGATGTTAAACATGTGGCATACCCTATGTAAAACATGGGAATCTGAGGAAAACCTCAGATACATGCCCATGGAATAAAATTCCCCACATTCTACGTGGGATGCCTCGGGCATCCACACCTTCCAGAATCCCTATAATAAGAGGAATAAACCAATACGCGCCATTGTCCCCGCATCTAAACATGCAAGTGATGTCCAACGTGACTAATACCCTAACCAAAGGTAGCATCCCTGACCGAACCCTTTGAAATGTCCCGACAGAAGTAGTGTAATTAACTAGTATCCTTGAAGATATGGCACTAGGAAGAGTTTCACAAACAACATCTTAAATCTATAAGGGAGACCCAGACTAGGTGACGATTTCTGAGGAGGAATCCATAAAATGAATAAATGACATCCCATCATCCTGTTTCAATCATGGATAAAATGTCCCTGAACAAGGAATCAATGTTTCCCGCCTTTGGAAAGAAGGAATACGGGGAAACAAACAACGACGCCATCCCCAAACAAGAAGGACGAGCGCGCCCCGGCGAAATCATTCAAAACAGAAATGGTGAACCCGATGTGAAGGTATTATTCTAAATATGGAGATTAGTAGAATTCAAGACATCATTGGATTAGCATGACACTAGATCCAACTATCCGGCACCTGGTCCTGCCAAGTAAATAGCAGGCTTGGCATGAAACTCACCAAAAGTTGGGGTAATAAAAATGTTGGACGTCCCATTCTGTGATGTTGTTAGTTTGGATCTATCCTACCTACCATGGAAGATGGAATGGTGTTGGGGAGATGGTCATTGATTCCTTTTTTCATTCAGCACAGATGAGTTAATATCCCTGCATTCCAAAACCAAGCTGTTGCACTCGGAACTTGGTCACCGCTCGCACACCGACGTAGGGGAACGGGCAGTACCAGCGTGATAGTCTCGTGAGGTTCCACCTCTTTTGAGACAGTCTCAATGGCCACGGCCACAGGGTGCCTCCTCCCCATCTCTCCCTTAGAGTTCATCCAACGAAGGGTGATCAATGACCTCGTACACCGGTATGAAGTGGTGGGTATTATCTTGACTTGAGATATGACCTGCTTGGATTTAGAGGCATCTTCACCTCGTTGTCAATGTTGCCCCCAAGGTCTGTGAAGGGTGCTGCTGCTCCCCACTCCAACATATAACTATTTCGGGATCCTCTCCCCAGAAAGCCTCGAAGACTCCCTTCCCTACACCGATGAGGTAGGGGATATCCGGGTCTGCCTGGTCAGAGTCCCATTCCAGGGACTCCCAGCGAGGGCTCCCACTAGGCCACATCAGCACTACCACCCAATCTTATTGGCTGAGGAGCATGAAAGCCACGTACCTGCACCACTGAATCTGGTCCATCTAACTTGATACTAGTGTCAGGCGCAATCCGGAGAGGATGTCCTCTAAGGGTCGTCAATGTCAGCGACTAATGGGTCTCGATCCACCATCGATGTATGTCAACAGATCCATGTATATGCTGAGCAGGGGAATTTGTATGCCTGAACTATATTTAGGCCGCATCCACCCCTTGGGAAGGCTGAGTCGACTCTCTTGGTCATTGGCACAGGCAGTGGCCACTGCGGACAAACCTTCTACGATTTCACTGAGTACGGAGGTCCTCCCCATACCGTTACCATTGAGAACGTGGGCCTTCCCCACTTCCAGGACCGATATGGAAATCTGCCCCATGCCACCTTCAATCAAAATGAGGGTCCTCCCTATAGTGATGATGCTCAGTATGGAAGTCTCTCTTGTGCCCACTAATCTAGATATGGAGTCACTCCTCCCACCATAGACTGTTGGTATGAGTACGTCGCACATCTGGTCACTCTTCAATGTGGGGACCCTCCCCATGTCCTCGTAGCAGGTGGTGAAGGTCCTACTCGCCTCAGCAACCAGAGGGGTGAAGGCCAGCCTCACCTCACCAGCACACATCATGGAGGTCTTATCCATTTTTAGCTAGACCAGTACAAGGACCCTCCTTATACTGATGTCACCAGGAAAAACAAGCATGGAGGTCCCCCCATGCTCTTACCCATTTCATCGGAGGTCTTAACAACTTCAGCGCTACCCATGGAGGTCCTCCCCATGTCCCTTTTGATATTTTTCCCAGTGCTCCTCACACCCCGGCTTACTCAGGTGGAAACCTTCTCCACCCCAGCACCAGTGCGGCTGAAGGACCTCCTCGTGTCAAGAATATACCCTATCCCAAAAATCCATCAAAGCGTAGTAAGGCGGGTCGTCACCACCATAAGAAGAATTCTGGGAAGGTCTGGATAGAGATCAAACCAGTCCACTTCTTAGACTCCGAAGCAGAGTACGACTCAATGTGGGAACCCTCACCTCACTCATCCGAGTAAAGTGTTGGGGAAGGAATGAGGCGCATCAGCCTAGTACACCCATAATGCGAGGTCCATCATATTCCCATGTCCCTCCATAGGTATATCTTGGAGGATTAAACTTTGGAAACCCCACAGGATACAGTTGTGCAATCACCACCACCGTCACCAGAAGCACTCTCTACCTCAACTAGAGTTCACAGAGAGATATTCTAGCGACCAATGGTGGGTGAGCAGCAACACGACCTATCACCATTATCCCTATCCCTTATGCCAAGAACAAAGGCCATCAGTCCATCCTACTGCAATGTGGTGGATATGTAGATACACTCTTTAGAGGATAGCCCGAGATGTGTCAGTTTGTCGGCTCGCTCGCAGTACTCTCCTCCGGCCAGCCTACCGTCCCAACGGTATGCTTCAGTACTGCTATTGGTTCCTCAGATGACTCTAGTTGACGAGTGGGGTAATGAAGAGCCAAACCCTAAATCTAAGACAAGGGTATTAAGAAATATCCTCATAGTGGACCACTTCCTTGAGATGTTCTTGCTGGTTGTGGTGCTGAATTTCCGCTCACAGGAACCCCTCACCCGAGAGTAAGTTGAGTGTTTCTATCAAACCCTCTAGGTGATGCACTTTTTTCTTCATCGTCAGCGAGTGGTTGATCCCAGGATCCAAGCACATTTTGAAGATATCAGTGAGCAGTGACATATAGTTGATTTGTCGCACTCCCTATGGCCTAGTGCCCCGAGTCACCTAGCCGGTGTAAGGCCCTCCAACAACAATGTGTTCAATGTTTTAAGTTACTCTGCATGATTGTCAAGGATACTTCCCCCCACATGATAATCCATGGCCGAGGGCAGTATCCTACCCTCCTCTTCAGTTCTATTCGATGACATCCCGACTCGCTAGGCGATATTGAGAACATGTCCCCAAGTAGGGTCACAGTCATCATGGTCGACATATTGGGCAAGGAGAACGATATGGATATTCTTGATGGGGACTTACCCCCTAAGGGCATGCCACCACTACTGGATCCATCGAGGAGAGTTACTCACTAGTAGGGGAACCTACTAGGTATCCCCACACCCACTGAGGTGTTAGTTTATAGCCCGAATTTTGGAAAGGGTAAAGAGCACCTCATTGCTGCCAAACACTCCGACCCATCCACCTTAGCGTAGATGACAGAGGAGGACCCTGAGAATGCTGCATTGCGCCAACAACTTGACAAATAGAAAATGTTGGTCGATGACCTCCTGGTTGAATGCACTGCGGAACGAAATCCATATTATGGGGATCCATGACTTGTACAGTGGGGGCATGAACAATATCCCCTCGGTGAGCTTCCTACAAGGGACCCTGACCATCCTGCCCCTGTAGATAGGGTTGAAATCGGAACATATGGAAAGAGGGCACAATATGTCTCGCTAAACCCTTCAGAATGGTGTGATAACCCAAGGGACCCAGCTTAGGTTCCCCCAGCTACCCCTAAGGTCATGCCACCAGCAGCTCAATGAGCTTTTGTGCCTTCTTACCATGTTGAAGAACCCGCCAACGCACTCGTGGTTAGGGATCCCCGTCAAGACAGGGACCCCCACCCAAATGATCTAATGGAGGAACTCATTACCTACCATGAGTGGTTGGAAACGTGACAGGTGGAAATCCCACCTGATGGCATGAAATATCCAGCATGGGTGGATGATATTCCATCACCTCCAGGTTTCGAGAATCTCACCTTCTCCCCCTTCAATAGGACCGGGGACCCACCACAGCATCTGGCCCACTTCACCTCAAGGTGTGGGCCAATGTTAGTGACTCCAATGCAGCAGGAGGATGCCATGATCCGATGTTTGGTATAGATATTGGAGGGGAATTTATTTTTCTAGTACATCCATCTCTCCATCAGATCAGTAACCAGCTGGGAGGACCTCCGTAGGAAATTCCTCTACCAGTTCAACTCCACGATGCAAAAAAAACAAGTATCGTGGACCTATTCAAGTTTGGGAAGAGGCCTGATGAGAACGTCACCAACTTTGTATCCTTGTGGTAAGGACTCACCTACTACCTTGACATGCCACTAGCTTAGGAGTAATTACCGACGATGTGTGTCAGAAATGTTAAAATGGAACTAGTTCCCTATCTAATCACCCAGAACTACTCGGGAGGATTCTTATACTTCTCTGAAAAATCCCAACTCCTGGAAGAAGAAATGCCACAGGCTAGCCAGGCACATCTGTTGCCTCCTAGAATTCCCGCGAGGAGGGCTGTCAGAACCGAGCCCACTGAGGTGGCCCAAATAGAGGCCCCTAGAAATCTAGAATTATTACTAGTGGAGCTACCTTCATAACCTCGTAGAGGCCAGCCACCATGGGCATAGCCTCCAGCCTAGCAGCGGCCTCCTTAGAGTCTGTAGTTGCCACGCGTAATGCGCCACCACCGCCTAGGTGGGACAGTCAGGCTCTGCCTCCTCAACAAGCTCCTCTATCCCCGCGTCAGGGTCAGGCTCCAAGATCCCCCTTTCTAGACAAAAGAAACCTGACCTACTCGTTCAATGTGAATTAGGTCCCCTGCTATTTCCAAATTTCATTGAAACAAGGGATTGTGCATTTTCCAAAGTGCAGAAGGACAGAAGAGGCGAACCTCACTGATCGCCCCAACTACCACCCCAATCATCAGATCCTGGGACACACCCTCAGTTAGTGACATGTTTTTGATGAATGGAATCAAGACCAGGTCAATAATAACAATGTTAGGTTGGGACCAACTCCAGCATAAGTGGAATGTGTCTTCGTAAGGCCGGATAGAAATTGAGACGATAAAGGTGAGTGGCACCAGGTTTGAAACTGCAGGTCCCAGAAGTATGAAGATGGGATGTCTCAAAAAACGGTCGCCCATGCCCATTCTATCATTTGTGCATGCCTGAATTGGATGGAGCCTTCAAAAGCTACATCCACCACTTCTGCGTCCTTATATCCACCGGCCTCTTCCCAGAAGAGTAAACACCAGCGACGCGAGGGAAAGCAAAGTCCCCCACCGATGTCATCGTCATCCCATACTCTTGGTGAATTAATGCCCTCGAAGATGGTGATTCCTCCCAGAATCTGCCCAGTAGTGGATGACTCTTCGAGCGATAGACATGGGTATGCTTTGGTTAACACCGTGGAGTTGGTAAACCCATACATGACTCCAGACGATGGGGAGCGCCAGGAGGATCTCCCCAACGTCCACAGCCGACACCAACATCGGCTGAGCCACAACTATATGGTTCATCGAGGCACATTAGTTGGCACTTCCATCTAGGCTGTGTATGCCACTGAGACTTGACAGTAATCCCAATGCAGAGCTCAGCACACGCAACCTCCTCATCTGGTGTCATCAGGCCCACCTCCACCACCGTTTGTGCTACTAGATCAGGCAGAGCCACCTTGATCATGCTGCAACCAGCCACACCCTACTACAGGCCAGTCTCAGTCATCCAGCCCTCATCCGGTATCCACTCTGCAGGCTTCAACTAGTGAGCAGCGGGATATTCCTAGCACCAATCAGCCATCGGTCTAGCTGGGAGGGGCCATCATACCTCCTATCATAGAGCGACCTACTACAAGCACAAGTTCATGCCTGGAGAGGAAGTATGATGTTCTAAAGCACCTTTCTAGCATCCCAGCAAGTCTCTCCATCATTGAGGCCCTTCTCAAGTTGTTAGATATAAGTGAGGCCCTCGCTGGGGCTTTAATAAGCCCCCTCCAGTTTGAGATGGAGGTAGTAAATGCAGAGGCCTTTCATGCAGAAGTGATATATAATGTTGAATGCTACGCCATTATCTCATTATCTAGAGAAGATTAAGGTTCTCCAATATAGGGGTAGATTCACCCACTATTAATCACTAGCCAATTCAATGGTGTGGAGGTTCTCCAATGTCTTATTGAAACTGACTTCGGGATTAACCTTATCCCAACATGGACACTGCATAATCTGGGGTTATCCGAAGATGACTCGACTCCCTTCGAACTGAAAATAGAGGGATACGATAGGACAGAGCAGAACCTCAACATCAAGATCCATTTGAAGACCATGTTCAGTGGCCTAGTTTCCAACACTGAGTTTATGGTTGTCTCCCAAGACATTTCATACACTGCATTGATGGGAAGACCATGGCTCCACCTACACATGGCGGTTCCCTTATCGTATCATCAGTGCCTCAAGTACTCCCTCAATGGTCGAGTGGGAATGGTCTAAGGTGACGTGTCTCCTTTTTCCTATTTTGAAACCTGCTACCTTGATGTTGACTATTACAAGAGCAAGGACAAGCAGATTCAGGCCTGTGAGGTTGAACCCATTGTAGTTGAAACTGACCCCTGGGTAGGTCTACATGACACCTACATCGTCCCATTCCATTGATTGGAGGCCGCAACCCCAGATATGGGGCATGTTTTTGTTGTCTCTAGTATAAGGGGTAAACATATTCTCAAGTCCAAGAGACATTGGGAGATCACTTAATACTCCTATAAAAATCTGGCACAGGTGATCCTGGGGCCTCCTACCCTCATAAGGTATCGGGATGTCCGACCCATGGGAACGACAATACGTTATGTGTGCATGTTTCACTGGGTAGGAATTAACCGGATCAATCCAAGAAGCCACTTTTGGTTTGATATCATAAAGTGTTTCCCTTTAGCCTGAAGACCAGACTAGATCGGATCGACAACCTTCATTACTATGGTTTCTACAGCACCAGAATCTCCCGATGTAGTGACCACTGGCACTCAGGCTAGTACCGGCCTCTCCTTGGGATCTTTTGACCAAGAGGAAGATCCTACCACTGTGGATCCTTCCTCTACAAGAGAATAAGTGTATTTGGAGGATGCTCCCCTGCCTTTGAAGAGGGTGTTTCCTCCACGGTCAATGAGTTGGTACAGGTAAACCTCGGTATCGAGGTAGATCTGAGACCTACATTAATCAGTACCACCAAGTCCCTCGAGGAGCAGAAGCGGTACGTAGAATTATTGAAACAACATTGTGATGTATTCCCCTGAAGCTACTATGAGATACCAGGACTTGAACCTCAGGTAGTCGTACACCGCCTTGGTCTCCCGACAAAACATCGCTGGTTCAAACAGCCTCCCAGGAAGATTCACCCTTCTAATGGTGCCATGGTAGAGGTGGAAGTTGATAAACTCATCAGCAACAATTTTGTTAAGGAGGTATAGTACCCAAAATGGTTGGCCAACATTGTGTCGTCCAGAAAAAAGAACGGGCATATCGGATTCTCCATCGACTTCCATGATCTTACCTGTCACTATCTGAAGGATGATTTTCCCCCTACTATGACGGAATTGTTGATCGATGTTATGGCTAGGTTCCAAGCCCTCTCCTTCATGGATGGTTACTCTGCATACAATCAGATCTAGATGACCCCCGAGGATGAGGATTTCATAGCCTTCAGAGAACCACATGGTACTTTCTGTTACCAAGTCATGCCCTTCCGCTTGAAGAATGCCGGCGACACCTATCAGCGCGCTATGCATTGCATATTCAAGAAAATCCTCAGAACATTGGTTGAATTATACATGGATGATCTGGTGGTCAAATATCATCAGCTCCAATGCCATCTCAATGACCTTGAGAAAGTGTTTGGATTCCTCCATTCTCGCCACTTGAAGATGATCCCATTAAAATGTTCCTTTGGGGTCACCTCCAGAAAATTTCTGGGCTTCATTGTCAGATACTTGGGTATTGATATTGACCCTTAAAAGATCAAGTCCATCAGCCAGATGTCTCCCTCAAGCAATATTCAGGAACTTCGGGGCTTCCAAGTCCACTTGTCCTACATACGCCGATTCATTGCGAATCTGGATGGCAAGTGTTAGACCTTTTCTCGGTTGACAAAGAAAGGAACCACCTATGATTGAGAGGAAGAGTTCCAGACCACATTAAAGGAAATAAAGTATTATCTACTCCAGCCTCCGTCCTTGATTCCACCCATCTCCAGAAAACCACCGGTCCTTTATGTGACTACCCTGGAATGATCTCTTGTTGCCCTTCTCACCCCGAAGAACAATGAGTGGATGGAGAATAGTCTTTACTACCTCAGCTTCATGCTCCTCGATACAGAGACCAGATACTCCCCCATCAAAAAGAGATTCCTTGTGCTAGTTTTTGTTGTACAAAAATTGTGACATTACTTGAAAAACCATGAGGTAAAGCTGGTGTCTCTGGTAGACCCACTGAAGTACATTCTGAACCGCCCCATATTGACATGTCGTCTTACTCGGTGGGTATTGATTGTCCAGCAGTTCGATATCAGGTTTTTCCCTCTGAAAGAAATTAAGGGGAAAGCATTGGCAGACTCTCTTGCTGCCCATTTGGCTCCTACTGACCACTTATGGGATCTTGATTTCCTCGATGAGGTGATCTTCTCGATATACTAATCCATGTCGTTTTGGCAGATGCACATCTATTTTTATTCCCAATACCCCACTGGTAGGAGGCTCAATGATCCCAGGCTCAACAGGGTAGGCTGGGGTATCGTCTTTATTACCCTGGCACAAGCCATTCTGCCGTACTCATTACTGTTGTCAGAAGGTTGCACCAACAATGAAGCAGAGTATCAGGCCCTCATCACTGGTCTCAAGTTGGCCCTCAAGATTGATGTGCCCCATTTTCATGTGAATGGGGATTCTAAACTAGACATCAAGAAGATCAACGGTGACTACGTAGTCAGAAATCCAGAGCTCGTACCCTTGATGGAGCGCGCTCTCCATGTAATGGCCCAATTCCCATCTTGGCTGGAAGTTACTCATGTACCTCAATCTTAGAATGGTCGGACTGATGCCCTGGTCGGCCTGGCTGCATCACTTACAGAACTAGAGTAGGATGATCTGATTATCCATGTGGCGCATCAGAGATTCATTGCTCCCGTCTCCCAAGATTATAACGATGGCCTGCGGGTAAGACATATTACCATCAGTGCCTCCACGTCAGGACCCCTAGGTCCCATGGATTTGGTTTTTGAAGTATCTCTTGATTGAAGGATACATTTGGTTGAATACATCAAACATGGTAATCTACCTGCAGATCGGGCCGAGCACGAGCGAATCTGATGTCGTGTGTTGTAGTTTACCCTCCAGAGTGGTCCCAGTCTTAAGAAGACCCACTACAAGCATGGGTTCGATGGTGTTCTCCTCCGTTTCATCAAAGAAGTCAATATTTCTCAAGTCACGCAGGAGGTTCATGTCGGTTCCTGTGGTGCCCACCAGACTGGGTCAAAGCTATCCCATCAATTCTGAAGACTGGTGTACTTTTGGCCCTCCATGATCCATGACTACATCGAGGTCACCAAAAGGTGTCATGCATGTAATTTTCATTTTAACTTCATGCATCAGCCACCATAGCCTCTCCACACTACTAAGTACTATTGTCCCCTCACAGTTTGGGGAAAAATGTCATGGGACTATATCCACCGGTGACAGCTTGCTAATGATGGTTCATCCTAACCACTACAGATTTCTTTTCCATGTGGGAAGAGTAAGTTCCACTCAAGGAGGTCAAGGAACAATCTATCATTTACATTGTGAGCTCTAATATAATCTACCGGTTTGGAGTCCGTCGTGTTATCCTCACATATAATGACACAAACTTCTGAGCGGCTAAGTTCAATAAGTTGTACGCCAAGTAAAACATATGTTCTAACCATACCTCCCACCACCACGCGCATGAATAAGGGAAGATCGAAGAATTCAACAAAACCCTATATAAAATTTTGTATAAAATGGTTAATCATAACAAGAAGATTTGGCCGGACAATCTCCCCAACTCCCTCTGGGCTTATCGGACAACGACTCGTAATTCCACCCAGGTGACCCCATATTCCTTGGTGTATGGAACTGAGGTCATCCTGCCCATTGAAATTCAGTTTCCTTTGTTACGCACAGTGGTCTATGACCAGAAGGTGCCAGATAAGGTAGCTAAAATTCTTCTGGGTAAAATGGAAGCACTTAAAAAAATAGGCTTTTTGCCCGGCACAATCTAGAAAGGCATCAAAATAAGATAGTTAGAGCCTCCAAAAAGAAAGTTCACCTCCTATCTTTCCTGCAAGGTGGTTTTGTATTGGCCCTTAGGACACCAATGATACCTGACAAGAAACCACCCAAGTAGGAGCTCAAATAAAAATGACCTTACATAACTCACAGATTTTACCCCAATGGTGCATACTCACCGGAGACCACGGATAGTGATCGTATAACTCCTCCCACCAATTCCAAATTTCTCAAGTAATACTTTGCCTAAGCTAGCTGGTCCTACATGACCTTAAAATGCTTCGTCCCAAACGATGTTAAACTATTCAATATCCTTCAATATATTAAAATGAATGGATTGTCTGGAACTACATAAGGATTGATTCCCATCCTTATGGGATACATAGGAACGCTCAGATGCTCGGTCCTGAGTCTAGCCCCCAGACTCTGCTCTTCAACTATCTCCAATGGGTATAGTTATCTCAGAGGGTCCTTGCATGGTATAGTGTAGGCTTCTTTAGCCCCACTCATGTCAGGATTATGAAAATCGCACCATGTTCCCACTCCCAATTCTTCTATCCTCCCACGTCCTCACCACACGACGTTAAACTGCATGGCCTTCAAGAACTATGTATGGCTTGATTATCATCCTTATGGGATACGTAGGAATGCCCGAACATTTTTTCTATCGGTCCAGCCCAAACTTCAGGATTCCCCCTCGGGTCGGGACACCTGGTATGGTACAAGATTTTTCTTCAATTCACGTCAATCTCATCTCAATCCCACCATATGTCCCACTCCCCGGGGATGTCCATCACTTTCACCACCCTGATTTTCATTAAAATTCTTGGGCAAATCTATGCTTCACCCACTCATTTGATTGGGACTCCATCATCTTTCACATCCAAAAGGACCCCCGACTGGCATGGATACTTGACCCAAGGGCTCTCCTACCACTTTGGTCCAACGCCCTCGAGAATGTTGAGAAAAAAATTGATACAAGTCCCGCGTTGAAAATATGGTCAGAGTTTGATGCTCATTTGTTGTTCCCATTTCAGGTCACGCTATAAGGACGTTGTATTTTGAACATGTTTAGTGGCTATCCTTTGTCGTTGTCACCACCCTCGTAGATCCCAAACATTGATTGTGGTGGTTCATCCTGCTTGTTATATCTTCAAGTTGTGATTCCCTTTGGGAGATTCCAACTATCAGACCCTTATATAATAGTGATAGCCGAATCTGGCTCCTTGGTTCCGACACCGAGCACTGCTCACGTGGGCTTAGGAGCTGTGATGAGGTGGTAACTGCACAAGAGGTCATATGGCTACATTTGTCCTGGATGCCCAGTCATAGGTCCTTAGACCCCTTTGGGCCCTTGGATGAAGTTCACATTTAGGATTGTGTGGTGCGGTGTGGACTCATGTCCTCATTCATGTCAGTCTATTTCTCCACTCCACACAATTCCCCTTGAGATATTGCTTCCATCATTTATCATCTGTTCCCTGAGCACAAACCCTGCCATGCTTGGCATCACCCATCATTTGGGTTTCCATCTCCCTCTATATCCAAAAGGGTCCCCAATGGCTTGGATGCTCGGCCCAAGGGCTCTCCTACCGTAAAGAGATAACACCCTCGAAGATTTCACGTGAATAGTTGATACATGTCTAGTGTTGAAAATATGGTCAGCAGTTGACACTCAATTGTTTTCCCTGAATTCTAGTCATAGAAGTGTGGATACAGTGTTGTGAACATGGTCAACAGTTTTCCTCAATCATCATTTCCTCTTTGTGGTATTCCATAAGCATGATGATTTTCCCTTTCTGTCCCACGTATATGACATTTTACTAAGCATATAAGGTCCTAGCTCTATGAACCTAAACAAAGATCACCTTCTTCCTCTCTTCAAGATGTTAAACTACAAACTGGCCAGGAATTTCCATCCAAGGCCAAGCCTCAGGCCCCTTGGCCTTTTTGGTCCCCTGTCCCAAGTTCTCACTTAGGGTTGTACAGTGTGGTGCGGGATTATGTCCTCATTCACGTCGGGTTACTCGTTGTGCCGTACACATCCCTGGAAAAGATACCTTACCCCTACCTTCGTCCTCACTACAAGACATTAAACTGCAATCTATAAATTACAATATATCTATGGCCCAATCTCAAGCCCCTAGACCAAGTCTTCACTCAGGATAGTACGGTGTGGTATGCGATTATGTCCTCATTCACCTCAGTTTACTCACTGCACCGTACACTTTTTTTGATTGGGGTATCTGACCCATTTGAGTCCTTACTGCATGATTGTAAACTGCACATTACACTATTCTATAACTACGTGTGGCTTGATTCCCATCCTAATGGGATACGCAGGACCGCCTGAACGTCTAGTTTTTGGGTCGAGCCCCATCTCTTAGAAACCTCCCTTTCACCTTGTCCCATTGACCTACACTTTCCCAAGGAAAGGGGTATATGGTTTGGTATGAGACTATGTCCTCATTCATGTTGGGTTTGTAATAACAATGCCATGTGCCTCTGTCTCCTAAGAGTTCTCTATCCCCTTGTTCTATACTCATATTTTCAAATTAGACACTTTCAATTTGAGCCCCATCAACCCTCTTCGGTGATTGACCAATGTGACCAAGAGTACTCTGGTTCAGTGTCTAGGGTGTCTAATTTTACCTGGACATGTTCCCACACACCTTACAGGCTTCGTGTTCCCCTTCATTTGGGATTCAATAACCTTTCACACCCAAAGGGACCCCCAAATGGCATGGATTCTAGGCCTAAGGTCCCTCCTACCATTATGGTCTAACGTCCCTGAGGGTTTCACACAAAAAATAGATACATGTACCACATTGAGAATATGGTCAATGGTCGATGCTCATTTGTTTGTCCCCATTTCTGGCTAATGCGATATGGATGTCGTGTTTCGAACACAGTCAACAGTTATCCTCCACCACCACACCAACCCCTTTAAACCTTGAATGTTGGTTACATGGTTAACATTATTTTCCACCCCATAATGCCAAATGGAATTTCGACACTAATATCATTATCCTTCAGTGCACATTTGCACTTTGTGAGGACAAAAGTCACAGTAAAGGCATCATTCGGGGATCCGCACCTACTTCCCTTTGGCATGTGTTCTAGGTATTGCAAAAAAGATTTTTATCCCTTGTTTCCCACACCAAGTTTGACTCACATGGGATTAGGGATCAGGTTGAGGTCCACACATACATGGAAGTATTTTGACCATCTATGGTCCGAGTTCTAATACAATAAACTGAGATCATTTTTATAAGTATGTACAGCATGACTCCCATTCCCATGGGACACGTAGGAATGCCTAGACATATTGTCTTTGGGTCCAGCTTGAGTTCCTCTAATTTATCTCTTCTATTCTACCTTTGGGGCATTAACTCTTACGAGACAATGTGGTGTGGTATGGGATTATGTACTCATTCACGCTGGGTTTTCATTAGCCACACCACGTATTCCCTTTTCTAGTAGTTAACCCCCTACTTCCTATCCCACATGACATGAAACTGTATGTTGTACCGTGCGATGTTAAAAGGTACTTTCAAGACCTACGTCTGGATTGATTCCCATTCTCATGGGATACGTAGGAACACCCTAACATCTTGTTTTTAGGTCTAGTTCAATTGGGAGCCAGTTTCACTCACCCCTTATCCTCTAAAATTTCATGACCACTCGGCCCAAGGTTTCCTCCCCACAATGGAACATGGTATGGTGTGGACCTTGTCCTCATTCATGTCGAGTATGCTTTATCACGGCATGTGCATCCCCTCTGGAACCTCATCTCTCCTTTATAAATCTGAGCCTTATGACTAAAAAACTATGATGCTTAGTCCCACAAGTCTTTAAACTGTTGCACCTATCCCAATCGATGGTAAAAATGCATGGTTTTTTCCCTCACATGACCCTAAACTATGATATTATCTTCATGGTCCCATGATGAAAAACAGCACAGCTTTGTGATGTCCTCACCTGAGGGGACGTCATGTTCGGTATCAGTTACACACCATACTTTTTTTCAACCGTTGCATATGGCTTGATTCCTATGGCGATACTTGTACCTTCCATCCTAGGTCCATTGGTTCACAAAAAAACACATTCATCCTCAATGAAAAACAAGATATATATAATACTACTTCCTTTAGTGCAAGGACCAGACCTACACAACCCTATTATCCTTAGCATCATTATCCTACCGCACTATCCTTATAATTATGTACAATTTGATCCCCATCCTCATGGGGTACATAGGAGAATCTGTGCACCTTGTATCGGGATTAGCCTGACTTTTTTTTGGTCCCTCAACCTAAAACCTCCCCAACGAAGCGCACAGTATGGTGTGGACCTTTTCCTCATTCACGTCAGGTCTTGTAATTACACCGTCGCGCATCTCTCATTTCTTATAATCCGTGTTCCAAGCTCTATGACCAAAATGTAAGACCACCCCAGATCCTTTTCGCAAGACGTTAAACTACACGACATCTGCTAGAACTACATTTGGCTCGATTCCCATCCTCATGGGATATGTAGGAACGACCAGACATTTTTGTCTTCGGGTCTAGCCCCAGGAATCTACAAACCTTGTCCCTTATTTTTTTAGCCCCTTGGCCTAAAATCAATTGATAACATTTGGTGTGGTGAGTACATCTTAGGTTCTCATTGACGTCAAGTTTTTCAATAGCCACACCATGTGCTCCCTATATCATTCCATAGCGTGGTCCAAATTCTATGACCCATTACTAAGATCTCCCATTTGGAATTTTCGCATCACATTTGGCTATTTTTCCACCCTAAGCACAGTACATTAAATCAAGCCCCCTTAATGGTCCACCCTTGGACTATAAGTTCAATGTGTGTGACACCAAGACCCTTGTACTTGGTAAGGGACTCGACTCCCTTTATCTGATATGTCTTATAGTGGTATCTAGATACATTTCGACAAATAGCCCGAAGTATGGAATTTTCACGGGGACATTTCCCTTGTTTCATGTATAACTTTCGTGAGCCCATAATTTGGATCCTCATCACCTTACATGTCTAAAGGGACCCCCTTTGAGGCCTGGTCTCATGCCACATAGGCATACCTATTGTTGTGGGCCAACGTCCCTGAAGATCTTGGATGGTATTTGCGATAGGTCTTGTGTTTCGAACATGGTCAATATTCGACCCTCATTTTTTTTCCATTTCAGGCTAACATGATTTGGATACTATGTTATGAACATGTTCAACAACTATCCCCTATCAACAGGCCACCATCATTGTGGTCCAGATCTCGAGCATCATGATTAGCATATTTCCACTTCCTTATGTTCAAGTGGAATTCCAAAATACTCAGCTTTACACTTTTGCACATCTAGGTGAATTATATAGGTAGGTCAACATCATTGGGACATCATTCAGTTAGTGTCATCTCATCCCAAACATGTGAATTCATGTGCTAGTAAAGTCCCATCACTACTTCTTGTTTCCCACATCTATCATGACTCGCATGGGCTTAGTAGTTCTGGTAGGACGTGTCCTGGAACAGCAATGCCACACATGCCTTTCATCATCCTGCATGACATTAAATTTCACTCTCATAACTACATATGGCTTGATTCCCATCCTCATGAGGTATTTAGGAATGTCTGGTCACATTTCTTAGGGCCCAACTTAATTTTTAATTTTGCTCCCTGGACCTGAAGAAATTCCTTCAGGGATATGTGGTGTAATCCAGAATCCAAGTCCTCATTCACATCGAGTTTATTACTACCACACCACATACTCCCTTCCTGGTATGTTCCCTTTCACTCCACATCCTATCATATGATGTTAAAGTGCACGAGTCCATATGTCCTCATCCCATGACACTAAAATGTGGTTCTACCCTGAACAGGTTCAGGATGCCCTATGTTAATCATGGGCTATGTGAGTTTCCTCTCTAGAGAGGATTCTCCCTACTGGTGTTGGTCTCTGACCACACTGTGCCCCAAGAACAACATTTGGCTTGATTCTTATCTATAGGTGATATGTAGTGACGCCCAGGAAATTCACCTTGGGCTCAACCCAGGGTCATTAACCCTCTTGGCCCCTTGTCCCCGATCACGGTCTAGTCTTTATCACCTTAAACTAAGAGCCTACAGTCCATGTAACCTGACTTTAAACTATTAACCATGGTCCAGGTAGTATGACCTTTAAACTATGTGCACCGTCTTTACCGTATGATGTATAACTATAGGTCTTTCCCGGTCCCTACTAGAGAGATCTTGTTCGAAAGTATGTTTGATCCCTGATCAGACTGATGTACCCACCTAATGTGTTTCCACCATGGTGCTGTAACTTCATGAGAGTTGGAATCCTGTCGAACAACCCATCAATCCACCCTCCATGCTTTGCGTACCCTTTATACAGATCCTCTTCCTATTTCTCATCTAGAGGAACCCCCTAACAATATGGATGCACGACCTATGGCTTGCCTACTGTCTTGGGATAACGTTCCGAAAGACTAATGGATGACATTTCGAGACATGCCCCATGTTACAAACATGGTCAGCGATCGACCCTCATTTGTTATCCCCATTTCAGGATAACTCTATAAAGATACTATGTTTTGAAATTGATCCAAAATCATTCTTAATTGTCATGAAATCACTACAGTGTTTCGAATCTTGGGTATTGTGATTCACACCTTTCATTCCCCCCTGTTTGGATTTATTCCAGTGCCCCTGCAGTTACCCCGTTCATGAAAAAGATCACACTGGGAAAATGGTAATACAACTATCTTGAGAGCTTCATTCTCCATTCTGGTCTCCACATTCTCTTCCCGAAAATCTGGGCTGGTTGTTCAAACCTCAGATGTTGGAAACCTGGTCAGCACTCATATGTTCAGACGGAACAACATAGCGATCATCCCTTGTTTCTCACATTTGGCTCAACCCGTGTGAGCTTAGTTATTGAACACCGGGTGTTTCAAAAAAATAACAAATTCAGATAAAACTAACACTAATAATGGGACTCAGGCATGATATGGCATAAAATAATCAAATTATGAAAGTACATTAGAGGGTTTTTGATCTCTACAACACCTGAGGGTCTACCCCTCCCATGGATGGGTTAATCCCATCAAAAGAATGCTGCAGTTCTGCCATCCTCTTGCCTATGGAATCTAAGATTTGGTGTTGCCTATTCAGTTCCCACTCCTCCTCGGCAGCTATGAGGCGTAATTCATCGGCTGCAATCTGGGCTCGCTCTATATCAGTCTGGATGATGGTCATCTCCTCAAAGGCTCACTTCAAGCCATCTTTGGCCTCTTCCATCTGGGCCTTCAATCGCAATATCTTCCCCGATTTCAGGTTATGGGTGGTTGAGTACTCATCCACCTGGAACTACAGCCCCTGAACATCGTTTTCAGCCTCCCATATCTTCTTGATGTCCATTGCTTTCCTCTGATACTATCCCTCACCAATTCCACGATCATACTTCCGAATCTTCTCCACCATAAGATTTCAGACAAGCATGTGAGGACACTGGGCATCCACTCCCCTAGCACATAGTTTACGCAGTCCCGAGCAACGTCTGTTGATATCATTCATCCATAGTTCATGGGGGTGTCATCAATGAATCGCTTGATCAGCTTCCATGATTGGAAACATACTATTTTTTTGTCCTCTTCATCAGAGGTTGTCTCGTCCCAATCAGCGTGGTTGGCAGGCTCATATGCAGGAAACGCCCTTAGGAACATGTCAACAGGGTCAAGATCTGGCAATTGATCTGGCATGGATGGACCTAGGCTATCTGCTCGATCTTCATCATCAGATCCCACTTCAATAATCCTCGACAAAGCCCTGCTGGTGGTCCCACCAGTGATCCGGAGCGTCGTAGTTTGGTCAGTCTGGATATTTTCCTCCACGATCACCAGCATTCCTCTAGGAGAGACGCCACTAGAATCCCCAACCAACATTGCTAAGGTGACCCACGCCATTTGAAGAACTGTGTGCACCAAAAGGGTCTTGTATGTTATTTCACATGGTCAATTGGCGACGTCTATGAAATTGCTAGAAGAAAATTATGTAGATTGAATTCATTGTCTCGTTCTTGGGTTGATATCATTGGGACCCCGAGGTGTGACCACCCGTATATTATTGGAAGATTTGAAAGCTCCCGAGGGGTCAGATCAGGTGTCTTGGAACCACTAGATGTAGAAATTGATGCAGCTATAAGTGTGGATCATGAAGGCCCCGCATCTGCATCCACTGAGGGACGAGAACAGATTCAATGTATGAGACTATCCTGGACAATTCAAGTATTAGCACGGAGTCCAGAACGACCTGGGAGAAGACCCTGAGGTAGGGGCTTGGTATTTTACCTCAAGGGCCTCTTTAAATTATTCAAGGTCCTAGTCCTGATCGTTGGCTTCATCCTCCTCCAACGGACTCCCCTGACCGGCCTCGTCACCCCAGGAGGACTCTTCTGATTCTTCCGGCATAGATAAGCTCTCTATCAGTTCAACGGCCGACAATTGTGGAGAGACTGTACGATCTAGCAGCACCTTGGCACAGTCTATCATTGGACGCAGGGTAACCCAAGAATGCACAAAGTCCACTAGCTCTGCCAGGTATTGCTCCACCTCTGCCTAGGACACAGAAAATCCGGCCCCGATTGGGCCTATACCCAAAAAATCCATCCCGAGAGGGTTCAAGTGTTTCCACACCTTAGACGGGCTGAGGAATTACTGGTAGACTTCCCAGATGTCCCAGGCCTCTGGGAAGAAATTATTCTCTGGCATGTCTATATGGCGCAACGTCTTCCCCGGAGCCTGGGTGGGTATCCTATGGAATCCTCTCGGCGGCCTCCCCTCTGGGTGACTCTAATCTTCTGGAACTGTCGGGTTCGCTACCGCTGTTGGATCTATTGCTGTTTTCTCACCCTTAACTAGTGCGGGTCTCGCTTCCATGGTAGCCCCGCCACCGTGAGATTCCCTTACCGCCTTCCGTCCCTAGCCTGGATGTTTGGAAGGATCACTATCACCAACACGAATGGTAGGATGCTTCTGCATCCTCCCCAGGTAGGTCATCTCCCAGCATTGGGAATACTACTTTACCAACCCGAAGATAGCAGTAGGTGGAGGAAACATGTGCCGAATCTTCCCATCTTCCCGTGTGAACATGAGTCACATATGCCTCATCACACACGAGTGTTCCTCATTGAGCACCACTATATAGACATGCGAGGTTAGTCACTACATACACCGAAATTTCCAGGAAAATCAGTGCGGGGTGTATAACTCGCAGAGGGGCTCACGATCCACCCTTTCCACCATGAATCCACCTCAAAAGGCTAGGAGAAAGAAATAGTGCTCTTCCGTTCCTTGACTGTCATTAGTAAAATCACCTGTTTGTAATGGAAATGGGTGAATGTTGAATTCCTCCACCTTCCACACCCGGTTCAGCACCAATGGTGTGTTCAGCTGGGCTTGAAATCTTCCTGTGGCGGTCAGAATAGAGGGGCAGAAGTTTGTCCCCAGAGGCGAGATGGGGTTCATGTACTCATAAACCCCCCCTATCATGTGCTTCTATCCACCCATACCGGAGGTGGAATGGCCCGCATATTCTTTGTGGCCTCTTCCCCTCACTGATGTGCCACAACATCTTAAATTGCTTGGAGAGAATCGAGATCTCAAGGTTGACTCACCTTCTTCTTTCCAACATGGATACCATGATAAATTTTTTGGGTCGCACGCCCATGTTTGTAACCCTCACCGGAAGGATCTAGCCACAAATGAGAGTCGTGATGAATGTTTCCAGCCTGGTTATTGTCTACTGCTCGGTGCTGATGCTAAATCCCCATGTTTTCCACAGGCATTCCTCCAAGAGCCACCAGTATGAGTGCTTCTTGCCTCATTGATCCCCCTTCGGGCAAGTCTGATGCCTCACTGGAAACTGCCTGTCCTCCGGGAAGTTCAGAAACTGATTGAACCACCGCATGAAATGGACATCCCTTATGACTTCTTTTTCCTCTCCAGGCACCAGCTCCATCAACGTCATCGATAGCCGCATCATTTCCTCCCGATCCTCCCACGCACCCATGACGGGAAGGAATTCATCATACATCACCCCCAATATCAGGACCCCTGAGATCTGGTGCACATCCCACTAGCTGATACCAACCTCCCTGTGGTGTAGGTGGAATGCATTTGTCCTCGATGACCACATTATCAGAAACTCCAGGATCAGCTGCTTTGGCTAATATATGGGAAACTGGGAGGCCCAAGCTGCCTCATATAGGCCCACTCTTCTCAACTCTGCCCCAAACTCTTCACATGAGGCACATACCCAGTGAGCCCAGGCCCAATCATCTGTGAAGTTGACGCCCTGGCACGGGTCCCACTCCTCAGACCATCCCTTCCCAGGGTTCCTCAAGGCTACCTTCCAGATTGTCTGGTACAGAGGGGGGGACGTATCCGACTGCAAGGTCTTCCCACCCACGTTGTTCAGGTGGTTATACAAGCAGTCAGCATCGACAGGTGTGGAATTTTCTCGGGCTTGGACTTCAGCCGCCCTGAACCATTGGCGCTGACACGATGTTCTCCTGAACCAGTAAGCTGGCTTGTGCCTACTTACTTTAGAAATGAGGACATCATCCCTCAGACCGAAACAATACAAAGGCAGCCTCTTACATAGTGGAAAGTTCCTATGGCTCTCCGATAGCAGCTCCACTCAGGAATAGTGGTCCGAGTGGCTCTGTATTAACTCCCCAAGGCCAAAGTTGTTCGCCATCTCCTCTCTTTGGGTAGTGTCTACAAGGACCCCCCCCCCCCCGGCAGCCTCCTAATGATCCATTTAGTTTTATGTTTGGGTGTTTTCTGTGTTTTGTTCGGGAATCCCTTTCACGGAGCAATGTCGTTGAGATTGTTCTCAAATAATGTTCACGGAGCCCTGCCCTGACCTTCAAAATAATTTCTCTAAGTGCTATCGCTGAGTCGAAGACTCGCTGTGCGCCACGAAGCAGAATCCCCGATTCACGAAGAGCAAGCATATAGTTCACGGAGATTCGTGAATCAATAGTGTTAGGAGCCAAAGTCACAGAGGAGATAAAGGGAAAAGGGGAGTTCATCTCCCCAATTTATAGGCGACGACCTTCATAGATTTGCAGAGCATCCATACCGCACTGATCTTCACTGCGCACTTAGCCTGCAGGTCGCATATTTGCCTCGCGAGCCCTCTTCATGAAACCGCTTCATGGACGGTGAGAGATTTTAGCAATTAACCATCATAATTTGACCCTTGATTTCTCCTCAGCTCCAAGTTTGAGGGGGGAATTTGTTGACACCAAAAGTTGGGAAGAAGAACAAGAGGGAAGTCTCCGATGATGCCTCTCGTAGCCCTTTCGTAGAGCCCCATGGCCCCACACCCTTCGCAGAGTAATGAGGTGGGACGCTCTGCGAACAACATTGATGATCGTGAGCCCGCCATGGAGAAAGGGTTTGGGATATTCCGCGATCCGGTTTGATGTTCGTGAGACTGCCACGGTGAAAACTCTCTCATCGCACCAATCGTGCTCTGCTTCGTGGCGCCTCTTGCTTATAAATACAAGTATCTCTTCAATCCCAAAGGAAGAATCATCTAACCTTTCACCTTCTGAGCTCTCAAATCGCGTATCACTTCTTGCTCTGTGAACCGTGAGCTCCTCAAGGTACTTTTTCTTTACGAAGTGCCGTCCCCTTTGCTTTAATTGAACCCCTCTTCTGAGAGGGATACCTTTTGTGAATCCCATGGGCCTTGAGGAAGGAAGGAGATCCCCATAGGGACTCGGGTCTTCGTGAAGCGTTTATGATTCGTGAAACATATTCCACACCCATATGACCCACATGCTAATGAAGGGTTAATGTGCTTCACGAAGCACATTGCTTCCCGACACCTAGCTTCGGGAGACACCCCTGATTTGTGAGGCATTTCTTCACGAATTCCTTTCCACTTCACGAAGCTCCAACCGTATGCACCTATGTCTTATTCCTAGCATAGGAAACTTCACTTCGCGAACAACATCCCTTCATTATGCCCCTCCACTTCATGGAGCACCAGAGCTTCACAAGTCTTCTACCTATGGCCCCTTTTTCTCTGCAACTCCTTTACCTATGAGGACCTTCTAGTTCTCATAAAGAAACTTCAAAGTCATTTGAATGATACTACCCATTGTGTTACTTCGCCACATCCTTCTTTACATAGGCACGCAAACAGCTATTGCTTCATCGCATAGCCATACTAACATCGACCACCCAATGGGTCGGTCCATAACACCCCTCGCCACGGCATTGCTGATGCCTTCCTTACCTCAAGGGGCGATTGGTATAGGTTATGTAAGTCCTATGGATGTGGAGCACACCCACCTCATCTGCACTGTAGGAAATTAAATTTCCAATCACCATCATCCTCAACACATGATGTTAAATTGTGTCCTCGCCCTGTGCATTACACGTGTGGTGCTCCATCTTGGACATTCTCTATGCCCACTAGTCTCAACGGGGGTGAGATCATTCCTTAAATGGAATGAGATCCTCTTTATTGGAGTGGCGTCTGTCTGTGGGGAAAGGGCAACAACCCTGGTGTAAGCTCGTAGCCTTTCCTGCAGAAGGTATCACCCCTGCTCCTCCTCTATTCCTGGGTTCCAAATCCATCTCCCATTGGGCTTTGTCATCACCCGAGCCTCCACCTCAGAGTAAGTCCCACTCTCCATCACTTGGGCTACTAACCATGTGTAATCCCCTATTTCCTATTTGGGCTACCAACTACACGTGGCCCCACTCCATTTCCCACAGACACACCTTTCACGACGTGATCATCAGGTCTTTGTTGTCTCTTGTTTCTCACACTGAGCATGACTCACATGGTCTTAGAGCATGCATCAACCATGAAATATACTCTGGGAAGCCTATAGGGTAAGCCCCACACCCCACCTGAACTATGAGGTCTTTGATCCTTGCCAAGGTGAGGTACGTAGGAAGCCTCCTTGAGGTTAAAGACCACCACCCATTGGTCCCAACCATATTCATGTCGGTTCACCAAACACCTCACGAACTATGAGGCTTTTGATCCTTGTCTCCTAGATAAGGTACATATGAAGCCTCCCTATGGTTTAAGTCCAACACCCGGTCTCTCTGACCCCCCTCACGTCGGTTCACCCCTATCCTGCATGACGTTAAACTGTGGACCTCAATCAGTAGTAAGTCATTGTTCCCTCAATCAGCGGTCAGCTGTTTCACCCACCGAAACTATGTGGGCTTTGATCCTTCACAAGTCAAGGTAAATTGGACACCTCTCTGACATTAAATCCCAACAACCATTAGAACCCAGGTCCTCCTCCATGTCGGTTCACCGACCCCCATCCCACAGGAACAACGTGGGGTTTATCCTTGTCTCTTAGATAAGGTATGTTTGAAGCCTCCCTGGGGTTCAACCCAATCCAACGATAATCTGTAGCAACATCGTCCATTGGTAAGACATTTACATCCCTATCCATCAATAATACATTGGGACCAAATTAATCGGTAAGTTGTTATTAATTCCATTTAGTGGTAAGCCGTTGGCATCCCTATCCAGCAGTAAACCATTGTGACCCCATAAAGCGGTAAGCCGTTGTGACCTCAATCAGTTGTAAGCCTTTGTGGCCCCATCCAGCGGTAAGCCATTGTGACGTCAATCTGCGGTAAGCCATTGTGACCCCATCCATAGGTAAGCCGTTGTGACCCCATCTGACGATAATCCATTGTGAACCCATCCAGCGGTAAGCCACTGTGACCCCATCCAGCAGTAAGTCGTTGTGACCACAATTAGTGGTAATCCATTTTGTCCACTATTCAGTGGCAAGCCGTTGTAATCCCCTTTGCTGGGACACACATATTTGGTCATTCCTAGTGGCGTCAGACCAACTTTGGCTTCTAACCATGTGTGATCCCTATACACATCATCGGGTTGTCATCCCATGTGTACACCCCAATTCAAGTCCATTTCCTAGACTTCCCTTCAAGACTATATATTTAGTGAAGGTAATTCCCCATCCCAGAGGTTCTACTTCCTCTGGTTCCAATACATGCATCCATTCTCATGGGACACCTCCTTAGGCGTCCCTTTTCCCTACTGAACTACACAGACATTGATTCCCTGCCATGGGGATATGTAGGAAGTATCCTCGAGACTCATGCCCAACATTACTGTCATCCTCATGACGGTTCTATCCCATTAACCATATACTTTATTCAAACACTCCATCATCCATGTTGATTCTTACCCGGGCCACCACATCCCAGTGAGGTCATGACAACTCACCCCCCCTATATCAGTGTTCCCTTTAGGGGTTTCACCCATCTGATTCAATCTAATCAGTGTTCTGATTAGTCTGATCCGTCTCCGTAGGTCGTTAAACTTGCGGCATACCATGTGTAAAACATGGGAAGCTGAGGAAAACCTCAGAGACATGACCATGGAATAAAATTCCCCATATTCGACGTAGGATGCCTCCTGCTTCCACGCCCTCGAGAAGCCCTATAATAAGGGGAGAAACCCAGACACGCCAGTGTCCCAGTGTCCAAACACACCAGTGATTTCCAACAAGACTACTCCTATAACCAAAGGATGCTTCCCTGACTGGATCCTTTGGAATGTCCCAATAGAAGCAGTGTGATTAACTGGTGTCTATGAAGATATAAAACTAGGAAGAGTTTAATGAACAAAGTCTTAAATCTATAAGGGAGACCAACACTAGGTGTCGTGTTCTGAGGAGGAATCCAAAGAAGGAAGAACTAACATCCCATCATCAGGTTTTGATCAAGGAGAAAATGTCCCTAAACAAGTAATGGATGTCTCCTGCCTTTGGAAAGCAGTAATGCTGGGCAAAAAACAGCGCCACAGTCCCCCAACAAGAAGGACGCGCGCGCCCCAATGAAAGTGTCGAAAACACATATAAATAAAATTTAGAAGAATTATTTAAATTAAATAAGATTTAACTTTGGGTAAATAGATTGATATAGTAACTCAGCGGATAATGGATGTTTTGGACAAATCCCTTACCTAAGGTATGAAAGTGTTCTACACGTGATTTTAATCTCCGGGATAATCAAATTAAAAAAAATTAATAAGTTTAGACCCTTTTATAAATTTATTTTATTTAATAATATTTTATTTAATTCACTTATGGCCTTTTTGAGGAGTTATAAGATTCAATTTCTTCATTCAGGAGTGTTCGTTTCCTTGGTTTTCATGATCAGTTCTTTTGTATACATGTATGTATGTTCATGTAGAATGGGAATAGATATTCATAGTTGATGTTACCTATTATTAATAGAAATATATAATTTTAAATGGTTATATAATTCATTTGGTACTTTTGTGTTTGGATAAACCATTAGATAAGACGTCAGTAATAATCGATTGGTATTTTTGGGCAGTTTCTGCTCACAACGAACATGTTTTGTTTTTTATTTAATATTATATGTATATTATAGTTATATGACATTAAAAGGGTTATAAAATTAATTTTACACTATTCCATAACCATTGAAATGGTTATAAAAATATCCTTTAGGTGTTAATGGAAATTAAAAACATGTCATCCTTGAATTCCATAAATTAACACATCACGGACTACGTTTTTATTTTCAGAGAAAAAAAGAGAGGGGAATGAAATGATGTTGGATTATTACATTAAAAAAATAAAATAAAATTATATGTGAGATAATAGAGTAAACATGACACATGGATAAGGGTAGGTGGGGAGATACTATAAAAGAAAATTAATTATTATGAAATTAAAAGAAAATGGAATATGTTTTAACATCCGGAATTCTCCATCGTGAGATCCAACATAGGGAAATGGGCTTGAACTTTAGCAAAGACAAAAGTATCTTAGACATGGGAGAGATATATGGTAAGAGGATTAGGTTTAATTTGTATAAATCTTAAATCTTTAAAGGTGTTAGGATAAAAGGTGGAGAGAGTTGGTCTTTATAGTAGATGAGAGGGGTGTTTCTCATTATTTTATTAATTAGTTTATTATTTTGGATCAACACTATGAATAGTTTGAGAATTATAACTAAATATATTAAAAAATGATGGGTATTTTAATATTATGGTTCTTACATCATCCATAAGGAAATTAATAGTTTATTTAGTTTATAATGTATTGTAAATTAAATTTTTTTACTATTCACAAAAAATTCATGTATTTCAGAAAATTCCCATAAATTCGCCCTTATGATTGATTGAGTTATTTAATTTAATAATGAACTCAGTTTTATGAAAATAATTTTCTGAATATGAGAAACATAAATTTCAATTAAAATCTTCATTTACTTTGTAAATACCAATTTTAAAATTATAACTAATTTTATAACATTTTGAAAAATAAATTACAGTAAAATAAATTTATCCAATAATAATAAGAAACGAAATATTAATTTACAAACAAATTATAAGAATATGACTTTTATTTAAAATAATTATATAAATTATAAATTGAAATTAAATTTTTATGTATTACAAAATAACAAAATTTAAATTACCATTTTTAAAAAATTTATTTACATTTTCCAATATATTAATTAATTAAATATTCATTTATAAGATACCCTAATTTTATTTATACTATCATCAGTGATGATACTATTCAATTGGATGATTTACTATTCCTATGGGTCATATTAAGCTTCCAAATATCATGTTACTATTCCATTAGTTTAAGTTCCTCAATTTCTGATAATTCCTCTTATTTCATTCATTATTCATTTATGAATTTTTATACTATTTTATATGATAATTTCAGTGAATTATAATATATTAAATTATAATTATATAGGAATTACCAATGAAAAAATATAGGGTCATTATAGTTTTACAAACATGTTTTGGTACGACTATTATGATCCTTACAGCTCGGTCATGGTTTCATCATATATACAATAATAAAATTGTTATATTTAAAAGGATTATAAATTCAATATACTTTTAAAATCATCCATTAAAAATGGTCATTAATGATTAATGACATCATTTCATTAAGATAGTGATCTATACATAAGCACGAGCGATGTTTCTATTTTTCTAATTTGATGAAAATAATATGATATTTATAACAGTTTAAATTTATGAAATCATATTAATAATATAAATATCATAATTATTCAAAACAAAACAAACATTTTAATATCTATATAATTCATAAATGAAAAGTGAATCACATCTCTTTGTGGAGGTGGTAGTCCAGAGGTATTCATGAGTGACGTTATAATTTTCTAATGAATGGAAGGGTAAAAAGGTGGATGATTTTTGGTCTTTATAGAAAAATAATAATGTAATAAAAAATTTATATATTTTTTAATTATATATTTAAAACCATACATGTGAGGTGGTGATGATAAATGAAATGTGTCACTATGTAGAGACGATAGTTAGTATGTACACACGTGTGATGATTTCATTTATAATATGATTGATAAAGAGATGAAAATGGGTTGTTCCTTATATATAATAAAATTTTATTATATTTTGGATATTAATTTTATCTTATAATAGTTTTTAAAGAATATTTTATTGAGGTGGAAGAATAAATAAACATGAAAACAATCATTTGAGAGTTATACCTCTTCTTTGGAAAACTTCCTTTTGCATTCAAATTTATCCTTCTAGAATTGGTCTTTTGGTGAGGGAAAAACCTATAGAAAGTGGGGAGGATTATGGGAAGGTGTTTTGGTGGATATTTGTATAGCTAAATAGATTTTTTGATGTGAATAATAGAGGATAGATGATTCCATTTTATAAGTTAGTTTAGTGGAAGAGTTGTAATTATTATTAACTATTGAATATTAAATGTGTATTACTCATGGACAAGAGGAAATTAAAAATAATATTTAGAATATATGGTGATATGGGTATGAATAAAGAAATTAAAAAATAGTTAATTTCTGATTATATTACCTTATCATAAAGTATTAACCTTAGATAAACCATCATACCCTTTTATTATGGTGACAAATTTTTTATCATAGTTACTATTGATAGGAACAAAAAATGAAATTGAAATCATTAATGAATTTGAACCACACGATTCAAATTATGTTATCATTTTTTCAAAGTGAAAATTTTATATTCTTAAGAAATTAATTCTAATATGAGTGCATAAAACACAATGAAAACCCGCTTTTATTAGAAATGTGTTTTTTAGGTATAAAAATTATCTTATAGAAAACTCAAATAAAATTATGATTCCTATAAAATTAATTAGATTATTTTTAATTAAATTTTTATTATATTTATTTAAAACTAAATTAAAAATATAATGAGACTTTTAAATTATTTTACATAGAAAAAATAAATTATTTTTTAGAAAAAATTAGTATTTATCACAATTAACTCAAAAAGAAATATTTTAAGAAAACCCCAAATACAATCACCCTATTTTAATTTTAAAATCATGGATTCAATAAATATATAAGTTTTATAATATAAAATTATAAAGGTACAGAAATTAATTATAATATATGCAATGAAATTTATAAAATCATTTTTAGAATATTTTATTTGTGAATCATAAAATGACAGTATTCTCATTCATTTCCTAGTAAAAAACATTATATGAGTTTTAATTTAATTGATTGGATAAGTTATATATAATTTCATTAAAATTATTTATTAGTTTTTATTAATTTAATATATTAATACATTAATACAATATGGTCATAAAAACTGTTTTTCTAAAAATTAGATATTTTTAAATTCAAATAATGTTAACACTATTTTTTGACATTTGATAATCAATGTATGGAATATTTTTAATTTTCATACATATATAAAAAACACTCTTAAGAAATGTTAATAATCTAAATAATGAAAATAATGTTTGAAAAGAAACATATATAATATAAAAATTTATATAAATAACACATTTCTATTTAACCAAGAAAATTAAAGTTGTACTTCTTAATTGATTTTTATAATTATGTTTTATTAAATTTTCTTTTTATAAATTTAAATTATTATTTTAATAATTTTTTATTCACATACTTTGGTGTTTTTATAAATCCCATGCTAATCAATATAGTATTTATTTAAAATAAAACATGTGCTAAATCATTGGGGTGTAATACTATACACCTTTAAAAAAATTGTGTCCTTGCAATTTCAATTATTACATACTAATGAAGATATGAATCAATATGTAATTTCATTAAGGATATAAACCTCAATATATTATGTAAGACTAATAAATTTATCATAAATATCTCATAAACCATATATGTATCCTTATAAAATATGTAATTGTGAATGAGTTTCCAAATGTGCTTAATTGGGCTTTGTTTTCCACATAATTTTTTTTTCTTCCTCTTCAATTTAAGGAATATAAGAAAATGCATAAATTATTTATTTCTTCTTTTTGGGTGAAATTTTCTTCTTTGATTGATGTTTTTATTAGTGTCCACTTTTTATTCTAATGGAGATTGACTAAGGTGGATTTTCAAGACTAATATAAGGAAATAAACCTTTAATGAATTATAATATTCACAATAGAAAGACTCGTTATTCTTTATGTCTAAAACAAAATGGGTAGTACACAATAAGATAATAATAAATATAATAAACCATTACATGATGAAGTAATAAAGTAATTTACAAAATGTCAATAATAACAACCAAAGAAACACAATAATAATTTAAAATTTTAATTCATTATAAACATTAATACTATTCATCATAGATTATTTTCTGCTTCATATATCAATTTAATAATCCTAAAAAATATTTAAACCAAAAAATTTGGACTATGTTAATGTAAATAATTGGTATAACAACCATGTTTTTAAATATTGAATATTTTTGTATCTTATTAGAGACCTCTTATTTTATTCTCATTACAAACAAATTATCACTATATGATTTTTATTAGAAAATAATTCCTTGGTGTGTTTGGGGATGATTCAATATTATGAGTAGATATAATAGATTAACAAGATATAACATAAAATGATGGATTATCTACCTATTAATTTGTGATAAATGCAATAGAAATCAACATATTTAGGGCTTCAACATTAGATGAATAGATTGCACAGGCATAGATTTTATCCTTTTAGATTTTCTAAGATATATTCAATTTATTCAAGGAGATTTCACATAAATATTAAACCATAACTTTATATTGAATAATTGAATCTTGTGTTTGTATTCCGCATATCGATGGTCGTAATCTGGAGACTTTTAATAGATTCACATTACTTTCAAGGAAACCCCAAGGTGTTTAATTAAATAATTATTACATGATGGAAATGTCACTTTACCCTATTTTCATTTTTCTAAATTTACTTTTACATAACTATCATTAATTCTATTTTTCTTTTAATCCTTCTACAATTTTAGGGAACTTGTTTCCATTACATAATATGTTATTTTTTTGAGAGAGTAACACCCTTAAAAGGAATATATTTACCCCTAAAAACAATAAATCCTAATCTCTACACTACATACATATTCAATAGTACATGTTGATAATATTTTAATGTTTTCTTCATACTCATAAACAAGTCATACTTCTCTTTTTTCAAAATATAAATACTTTTTTCAAATTAAGAAATTTCTCGTGAGGATTTTTTTGAAATAAAATCTTTTTAAAAGTATCCCATTCCATATTCTGTATTTCCTCACCCACTTTAGTATTTGGAATAAAAAACCTCTTATAAGTATCTTTGTTTAAAAGTAGAATTTCTAGGATAACATTTTCCCTTTCATTACATCTCAAATCTTGAAATGTCTTTTTTGTGGGAATTTATCCATTTTGCAGCTACTAATTGATTAATTATCATTTTAATGGATGGAGGTTTATGTTTCATGAAGTATTCAAAAATCATATTATAATACTATGATGAAGTAATTTTCTCTATATATCCAAGATGACTAGTTATAACTTGTCCAAATATTTTTATAATATTCTTAGATGAATTTCCAGTCTTATAGGAATGCATAGAAGGGAAATACCTATGTACATTATGAGTGTCGATACACATTCCATGCCTTCTACTAGGTGTCATCTCAAAACAATGAAGAACAAAATATTAGCTCAAAACATTATAAATTTTAAATTATAGCGTATAATTCTAAATATCTTGTAACAATTTCAAAAAATTGAAAATCATGCATAGGTAATCTCAGAATCATAAGATTAGTTAATTTATGAATATTTTCAAAACATAGTAATATTTTCAGATCCTTCATAATTTTTTATAAGGTGTTTTTGGATCAAACAAATAATATACCCTTGGAATATCAAATTCATTATGTATTTATGCCTAGTTATCATTCAATATGTAAAGATAAAGTTAATATTGAACATTATTTTTCATGGTTATTACCTATTGGTGCATATATTCCAAATCCATCATCAAATTGTTTGTATCTATATAGGTATTTCACTTCTAGGAAAACCCACCCTCTATTCTTAAACAAAATTTTATAATATTGTTTTTATGAAATGACTTATCTCAAGAGTCTTTCATATGGTTATGTTATCTAATCTATATTTTCCTAAATCTATTTTTCCATGGTCCTACTAAACTTCATTTGATACCAAAATTAAAATGTTGAATCAAGTAGACCAGACTAGGTAAGTAATTTATTACATTGTTAGTATATAAAAGGGATCACACCACAAAGGATCGATCCGTTTTGTAGTCTTGGAAAAATATATACATACATGAATTACATATTTTATTGAAAAATAAAAACATAACATGAAAAAAATTCATGAATAATTTAAAATCAATCGGATATACATTTTTCATGTACTATGGAAATGAAAAAAATAATGTGAGAGATCGGACACTATGTAAGTGAAAACATATATTATATGTTTTCAATGAATAAATAATACATGAAGTGTATATGAAAGATAAATTATAATATAATATTCTATATAAGTAATATTAGGAATAAGGAATATATCTGTGGATGAAATATAAACATATCTAATCACAAGTACAACAATAACTAGATTCATAATTACAAAATTTATAATTTTGGAATTCATAATAAATTTATTAATGCACAATTTCAGGACATCATACATAAATGGGTAAGGAATGCACCAAACACCCATTCCAGTTTGTCACATGAGACCAAAAGATTAATCTAAGGGATATAAAGGTCCCCTAATAGTAAATAAAAAGTATAATTAATTCATAATATTAATCAAATGAATAATATTACTTTACATAATCAATATAAACATTCATGTTGAAAAACTAACATACGATATGTCAATATTTGTTTTAGTTAGTAAATAAAACAACATAACCATAAACCATTAAGAGAAACAAGGTGTATGATATTATTGAATTATATATCTAGTAAATAATATGATTTATTAATGGAATTAAAAATATATAAAATACCATTAAAATTAAATTTTATCCTTTCTTTAAAATCATGAGATAAATATCCTTTTCTTTTGATAAAATATTAATTAAAAATTATTTTAAATTTGAGAAAATATAATTATTTTAAAATAATAATGTAAACCTATAAATTAATATTATAATCAAATATCTTATATTATTGAGGAAAAATTCATTTATTCAGTAAATGTTAAAATAATTATTTCTTTCATAGTTTTGGTAAAAATTTTAAAGTGCACCATTTAGAAAAACAAAGAAGACTCTATATGTAAAACTGAAAATAAAGTAAAATATGGTTGAAAATATATTTCTAAATTCAATTTATAAATGAAAATAACATTACTGAAAATAATTTAGGATACATGGACATGTAAAAAAATGTTCGTCAACTAAAGAAGAAATATTGTAGGATTTTCTTAAAAATCATTTTCTAGATCGTATTAAGTATCAATGAGAGGAAAATGAAAAGAAAATACAAGAAAACCATATATAATGATATGATAATAATATATATGGGGTTTAAAATTTAAATATCTTATAATTTCATTTAATGTAAATTTAATCATAAATAATTTAGAATAAAAATGGTATTATAGAATAAACCCTTACCACTTTGGTAATTTTATAATCAAAAGATAATTAAAAGTGAGAATATTAAAAATATTTTTAAAAAACTTTAATTTGAGTAAATTAATCTAAAATACATCCATATGGTTTCTTATACACCAAACAATAGAATACATGTGGTGAAATTGAAATAAGTCTCAATAAAAGAAAATTGATATGACAAATCCCTTACCTCAAACATCCTCATGGTTGGCCATTCTCTAATATCATGTATAAAAAATATTGACTTAATATAATTATATATCATTATGATATTTTTATTTTTATTAAATTATACTATTCATTAATAATATATTTTCATTCATTTATTAATAAGTCTTTTGTAAAAACAATATTTTAGTGTTAGCCATTTCGTTTTCCAAATATGTTTTGGTTTGATGATTCTTGTACTTAAACATCGATCATGGTTTCTTCATCCATATAATACTATACAAGTTATATTTATATTTTTTATACATTCAATATAAAATTAGAATTATCCAGTAATAATGATAATGAAATTGGAATTACATCGTCTCGGGAAAATTGTAGTTTGTACAAATGCAAGAGTGATGTTTCCATTATTCTAATGGGGGAAAGAAAATGAAATATATAAAGTTATAATTTAAAAAAATCATAATATTAATATAAATATAATCATAATTAATTAAATAAAAACTTATTTCCATATATATAATATTAAATGAAAGATGAATCACATCGCTCCGTGGAGGTGGCGGTTTACACATACGCACGTTTGACGTTATCAGTTTCCATAGGATATATGGGTAATAAGTTTGATGGTATAATATCTTTAAAGAATAATAATAATTTCATAAAAACATTATATATTCCTCAATTCCATTTTTATAACCGGTTGTGTATGTTGGTGATTAAAAACTAAATGCATCACTATGTGGACATGATAGTCCATAAGTACGCATGAGCAAAGCTTTCATTTTCCATAGGTTGGAAAAAGAGATAAAAATGGTCATAAAATTCTAATAAAAAAATTAATTATATTGAAGATACTGATGTTATCATATCAGAATGGTTATAGAATATTTGAAGGAGGTGTGAAAATAAATAAACAAAAAAAGACTCAGTAAAGAGTTATACCTCTTCTTTGAAAAATGTCGTTTGTCTTAAACATTGCGCCTTCATGGATTAGTCTGTTGGTGATTTTGGTACATCCAGTACATAGGGTGAGAATTTTGGAAGGTATTTTAATAGATATTGGTTTATATAAACGGCTCAATTTATGAGAATAATATTGGATAGGAGGTTCCCTTTTATAAGTGAGGTGAGGGGTACACTTGTAATTATTCATAGCTATTTAATATTAAAATTGTATTAGTAATTGAAAAGTGTAACAGAAATAATTAAATTTATAATATTATGTGATAATGGAATAAATTATCTCAAAAAATATGAATTTAAATGATATTTTATAACATTATCAAAAAAAATTAAACTTAGTTAACTTGAGTTACTTTATTATAGTAGAGACAAATTTTTTACTATGGATTATATTCATAATACCCAAAAATGAAATTGGCCTCATTAATAAATTTCTATTTCTTGATTATAATATTTTCATAAATTTGTAAGGAATAATTTTTTATAATAAGATGCAATTTATTTAAATATAAATATTTAAAATGTAATGAAAATAGATTTTTTACTAATTTTTTTAAGCATAAAAATATTCTTATATAAATATAAAATATATTGAAGATTAATTTAGAATTTACTAGATTATTTTTAATAAAATGAATTTTATGATAATTTAAAAACAAAACCAATATATATAATGAACTAAATTTTTTTTTTTAAAGAACAAATTTACAGCTTGTCGAAAAATAATAATTTTTCACACTTCAATTAAACATCAATAATTTTATAAGAATAATAAAAATTGACCGTATGATAATTTTAAAATTATGACTTCAAAAACGAAGTTCATTTATTAAAATATAGTTTATAAAGGTTGAATAAAATAATTCTAATATCTATTCATAGATTTCATAAAACAAATTTATAAAATGGTATTTTCAAAGAATAAAATGAATTTATTCACATTCCATGCACAGTAACAATTATTTTATGAATATAAAATAATTTTATTGAATATATTATTAAAAAAATCACTAAAATAATTTATCTAAGGTTATTAATTTATTTTATTAATATCTAAATAAATTACACAAATTTAAATAGTTTTTTTATAAAACACCGTTTATCTTCATATAATTTTACTTTCTAGACATTTAATAGTCTATGTATGGATGATCATAAGTTTATTACATTTATAGAAAATATTGTTCTATAAGTTTAATACTTTAAAAAAGGGAAATTAACATTTCAATGAAATATATATAATAAAAAATGTTTTTAAATAAGTTAATTATTTTGAACCAATAAAAATAAAACTTTAACTTATTAATGGATTTTACTAAATAGGTTTTATTTAATTTTCTTGTAATATGATTCATTTTTTATTTTAATAATGTATTATTCATTTTTTTGGAGTCTCATGCATCACAATCTATTCAAAATAGTATTTATTTAAATTGAAACATATATTAAAATCATGGGGTGTTATACAACCAATTGCAATATAACATATCATGACTTTGTCTTCCACATTGAAACATAAATTAATCGTCAAGAATAAACCTAAAATAATCACATGGAATAATTTTTTGAACAGCGGTGTTATAAAGAATAATCAATTGATTAGTGACATAAGTAACCAAAATCAAAGGGAACATTTTATATTTTATATTCTATTTCAAAATAATCATGGATTATATTCTTGTAAGTCATTGATACCAGGATAATGTTTGAAGAAAAAACCTAGAATCATTGAGGATTGGAAGAATTAAATCTATAGGTATTTAAAATATAAAATCATGGGGTTTATTTTTAAGAAACAATATTATGTGATTGAACAATAAATTTTTATACTCAAAATAATAAAGCTAGAAGAAAGTGATAAAGGAAGAAATATATAAAAATTAAATGATAAATGGGAAGTAGTCATTAAGTGAAACAAATCTTGAAAAAGAATTAAGAATTTGAAAAAAAAAACCCTTAACTTGATTCCAATCAGCTTTTTATTTATCATGTAACTTCTTGAATACTCAAATTATACTTAATAATTAAATTATTCATAATTAATATTATTTTTTATTTTATTAATATTATTCTTTTTTGACTATATATTATTCATTTTTTAGTTCACATTTTTATTTGTAATGGCCATCGAGATGTTTTTCTTATTGTTCTAATATTAAAATGGTTTGGTAGTTGATTCAATATGTCGTCACTTGCCTCACAGTTAAATTTTTTAAAGCATATAATTTCTACTAGTGGGATTCACTAGGGTATATCATAAATAGTCATGTGTTGGTTATTCACTATTCCATATCACAAATTGATTTTTTTAGTTTTATCATTTTTAATGTAACTAGAAATGGGAGGTGATTTGTTTTAGTTTCATTATGTTTGAATATCGAGTAAAGTAAAGAACAAATACCACAAAAGTATTTGTGGAGAAATGGTTTGGCCCAGAATTAGGTAATCATTGGTCCTTCAATTTTTAATTTGTTTAAATAAGGAATATTTAATTTAATTTTAATAACATTCATGTACCACCACTCTCAACATGATTTGTGATACTTAGTGGGCTTTTTGAAATCTCATGGGTACACCAAGGCTCACCTCTTTCATGGTATTAAACAAGTAAATCCTTTCAATCAATGTATCCACTATACCAAAACACACCATAGATCATATATTTTTCATCCCTCGATCCACATAACATCAATTTTATGATGTGTAAACTAGGATAAGGTAGGGGAAGTGATTTTTCTATGATTGGAATGGGGTTGTGATGGTTACAAGGAGATAGTGAGAATTATCTTCAAGATCATATGAAAATCCAATGCATATCATAAAAGAATAAAAATTATAATGAAAATAAAATGGATGTACTTGGAAGCACAACGAAACCTCCCTCAAGACCTTGCTAAACGTTAATACACCACGATCAAGGATTTTATGATATCATGGTCAAAATTTGAAGGAAAAAAGACACAAAATAAAAAATATGTTGTGATTCATAGAGTAATTTCAAAAAAAAAAGTAAAAAAACATTTTAAATAAATTCAAGGTTGAATAAAAGTTATTACAATCATCCTGTAAAACGGGTATAATTCTCTCACTCACCCCTACCCCCTTTAAATAAAATCACATAGTAAATAAACATTCATAATAGAATAATATAATATAGTATCAATTTTTACATGATTGAACTCTATAGACATTTGAGAGGAATCAGAATTGAATTAATTTTGTGCCTCATCTATTCAATGAAAATCATACTCCACTTGTAGTGATCACATGAGTAATAATTTGATTAAGGTATCTATTGGCTCTTAGATTCAAATAATAATGGGATTAAAAATTATCTTGATTAAAGGATAGGTCCCAATCATGTTATTTTTATTAAATGTTATAGTTTGATCATTTAATTGATTTTTTTGGTCCTGGTAATTTATTAGTCCGTATTGGAATGAGGGATATACTTAGAAATTTGAGTATACAACATGAAATCATTGGAATCAATGAGCAGAAACTCCATATATTGGAAGCACTAATAAAATATTTAATGAGTTAGACCATGCGGCTAGTTTAGTAAGATGTATTAAATTGTGTATTTTAATATTGAGAGCCCATCATTATAATACATCTAGTGTATTCCAACTTGGTTAGGTAATGACAATCTGTCGAAGAACCCCCCTAATTTTCATACAAATTAGCAAAGTGATTGATGTCTTTAATGTCAACTTCTTCACATTAAAATGATTTTAATCCATCATCTCATGTTTGAATTTCTATCATGGATACCTTGATTAGTTATATCAGTATCTATGCATCTTTAAAAAATAGTATTATTGCTCGTATATTCATATTCTAATATTATTTTTCCTATATTATATGGGTCTCATTCAACATCATCCACAGTAATCCTTTGTATTACAGAACTTCTTTGAGTAACCTGACCAAAAACATGGTGTGTTTCCAAAATTATATTTATAGAGGAAATACTTTGGATCTTCCAGGACCCTTAATCATCTTTATTTTTATTCGGCAAATAAAAGTTAGCCTAAAATTAACACTCTTTTCATCATCAACAAAGATCAACCCAAATTGTTAGTCTACCATCCTAAAATCTTTGACCTATAGATCATTTTATATGATGGTTCCAAATTTATTTCATCTTTGAAACCACTAATATTTTCCTCTAGTGATATTTATATCCTCTCCATGGACCAATTAGATATCTGTGATCCCAACATAGAGGGCCAATGAAGCTTTATCTACAGTCGATAATGTATTCACTTGTTGAGTTCATTAGTCTAAGGTTTGACCTCTCTGTTGATTCATCAACTTATGATAATCTTGAATCCCCTTAAACCAAGATCATATGTTCATTTAGATGAGGCTATACATTAGGTTAAATGAATTTTCTAATCATATCATATTCTATTGATGTTATTTCATGTGTGGTTTAATGATGGATGTTGTTGTATACACGATCAATTTTGGTTTGCAGCATTCACTATCTTATAGTTGCTAATTGTAGTCAACAATTTAGAGGAAAGAGTAGGGTGTAGTAGCTTGATCTATCATGAGGATACCAACATGTGACTTCTTGAATACTTTTTCAATACTTTATGCATGGTGGGTTGAGTTTTCTTCATACTATTTGTGAAGTCAAAGGCACGCGATCAACGAAGGGGTTTTCAATTACTTAATGACATTTAGAGTTATTATCACATGGTTTATTGAATGACTATGTCACATGAGGGTGTGGTAGGATCATCCTTCTTTCATGTGGTAGCTTGGATATTAGTGATTTTGTATCATGATCAACTATGAGGTGAAATTCATGTGAAAGAATTCCATTTCAATTTATTTCAGTTTCCATCGTGCCTTTGTGGTCACTTATTTTATGTGGAAGCATAGATCTTCATAGTGTAGAAACTTATATAAATTTATATTTTTTCACACATGGTATCTTGAATATTGATGAATTATGTATAAGGTCCTTTCATTCCTTCATGGAATTTTTTCTCATGGTTTCTTGATCGAATGTGGGGTCATTATTTAGTTAGTGGATCAATTGTTCCTCCTTTACGAAGCTAGTTGAGGACTTCTTCAAAATTTCCACTCCATTTAATACATATATTACATTTTTCATAAAAAAAATTGGTAGTATTATATTCTGATTAAAAATTATAATTAAAAGTAAATTCAATTTAAAAAAATAATTAAAAAATTTTAAACAAAATTACAAATATTATTCGAATAATTAAAATTTTTAATCAATAGACTTATAAAAATTTATCTCCAATTTAATGTTAATTTATGGAATCCTAATGAAATTGAAAAAAATGGATAAAAACTTAAATCACATTTATAAATAATTTAAAATTTTAATTCCATTTTTAACATAATTAAAAAACAATCAATTCCCATGTTTTTGATTAATGCTATGAATAATTATCAATAAGAAATAGTTAAATATTTGAAATATTTGTTCTATGATAACTCCCCCATACATGAACTACTTCACTCCTTTTAAATTTTTAATCATTCAATTTCCATTTTGAACTAGGTGACTTTCCTAAATTATATTTTCTTATTTGAATCAAAATACCATGTCACCGATTAAAATTTTCTAGAAAAATATGTTGAGTGGATCCCTGTACTACTTTATTTTATTATAATTACAAAGATATGTTTTTTTCATTACCTTTGGTAGTTTTGATCATTTTTATTATGTTTCGAATAAATTATGATTAGTTTTTTTGGATTATGATATCTATTTGCTAAAAATATCGTTAAAATTCATGTTTTGATTGGTCTAAACATGTTCTCCAAGTATCATATAGAGTTCCTAGGGAAAATAACATACCTAGGATGTTAAAATATCTTTTTTCAGTGTCTGTACTATTCACATATAAGGTATTCACATATCCAAATAACCCACATAATGGATTCATGTAGCCAATTCTCAATCATTGTTCACCATATAACTAAATTTCAAGAATCAGAAGCATTCTGTATTCTAACTTTTATTTTTAAAACACCTCTAATAAGATATATTATTGATGAGTTGGAAATATAAATAAAATTATACATTTAAATAGATTAAATGAACCCTAAATTGATATTTATCATTTACTAAATTAGTTTATAAGTTTCTTTTTTTCTTTCTGAATTCTACAATTTTTAGAACTAATTTGATAATGTATTTTGATGATAAATTCAAATGTAAAACTCCAATTATGGTTACTACTGATTTCATTGATAAAAAAATTATATAATTGTAATTCAGTAATTTCTAAATCTAATTTCTCCATTTTAAGGTCCTTTTATGTTTTAAACTTATTTATTAAAGTTTTCATTGTTTTGAAGAATTTTGATACATCGCTATTTGGATAGGTAATGAAATTTAATTTATGGTTAATTTCCTACAATATTCAAGTACATTAAAGGCCTATATTGATTTTTTAAATAACATAAATAGGTTTTGTGATTATTTTTTTACGTGAATAAATTGTCTACATAGTGAAAAATAGTTATGTGATTTTTCTTGCATAAATCGGCAATATCGATTTCCTTATTTGAATTCATCAACATCAATTTGGCAATGTTGATTCACTTATGTAAAATCGTTACATGAATTTTACTATGTTAATCTACTATGTGGATTTGTTTGTGTGATTCCAAAAATTTTATAGGCTATTCTAAAACCTATAAATATATTTTGTTTTATGTTATTTATGTCCATTCAATTTACTATATGTTTATTATTGAAATAATTTGGGTTTTCATTATTGTATAATTACTTATTAATTTTATATAATCCATGAAAATATGTTTCAACATGTTTTTTGAGGAATTGAGTGAGTATATAATGTTTTTAACTGTGTATTGATACTCGCACCAAAATTCAAGAAATTTAAGTATCTAAATTATAATTCGCTTAAATATGAAGGGTCAGTATAAATTATTATCCGGGAATATTCCAAGGGTATTTATTATTGTTATTTACTACTAAATTAATTATTCTAAGAAGTTCCACAGTGTAGTTGTTTTATTTTATACAATATATATGTGATATTTCAAATATATTATTTTTCATTTATTAATAATGTAAAATTGTAATATCATCTGAGAAATAAGTGTGGAAATCAATGATGAACTTCATTGAAGTCACTTGCATGATTATTTATTTTATAAAATTAAAGATATAATGTAATTCAGATTTAAATGTTATAGTGCATTAAGAAACACTTTATATAGAGTTGAAAAAACCAATGAAGAAAAGTAAATGGAGTTTGAGGATATGCAAGAACTATATATGTTTTTCATTTTCTTGGTGATCAACTAGTTCTCTCAGTAGAACTAAAAATCTTTTCATCCTTTGATACTCAAGATTTCACTGATTCCACAAAACTCAGATACTATAACTATACATCTGGTTCTTTGGTTTAAATTATTACTATTTTAATTCGATTTATTAATTTATAAGGTTTATACTTCCCATTAAAATGTAATATTATGGGTTATTACTCCCAAACAAAAGTTTTGAATTTTATTGTTCATCTAGGGGGAAAAGGAATAATGCTCAGGTTGTGCCTCCATGGGTTAAAAAGGATGTATTGGGTTTAATCCTCTAATATGAGAAATGAATTGTAATCTATTTGTGATTATATATGGGAAAATTCCATTGAATGATTCCATTATATTGGTTATAGTGTATTACATCCCTCTCAGTTCTTAAGAGGGGTGAAGAGTGGAGTATGACCATTTAGATTCAAACCACCATAAAAATATTATGTTTTCACTTTTCCTTTTATTTTCTGATGTATTAGAATTATTACTATTTTATAACTCAAAAATTCATAAATTAGTTTTGGAAAGGAAAATTTATCACCACTCTTGGCTATTTTCAATCTTAACTCCTTACCAACAATTGATATTAGATGTTTTCCTGTAGCTCTATTTTTATATTATAATCTACGATAACAAATTATAGACATAACCATCAAGGGAAAATGATCTATTTCAGATTGAGTGGACTATATTAAATTAATGATCGATAAATTAAAAAGAACCTCATTGTGAGGATATTGATTATGGATATGGGAAATCTCAAATGGATGATTTCATAAATCAGCTAAGAAATGACTATTCAAATATCGTGAAAACTAAATACAATCATCCTAAACATGAACCTAAATCTATGATGGAATATGATGCAATAAATTATTTTTTAAATTATTAGGTGATTAATATATTATACTGGTCACAAAATAGGAATGTTTGTTGTCATATCTCAACATGTAAAACTGCTCATGAGATTTAAATAATTTTGGATGTAACACATCTTAGTTTAGATAAATTTTATGAACTAAGTTGGGTATGTTGAGAGATGAATATCAAGAATTAAAAATGTGTGATAATGAAACCATTAATGAAATGTTTCATAGATTTATTGTATTTTAAATGGTGTGAGTACTTTGAGATAGACTCTTGAAATTCATGTTCTCATTGAAAGATTTATTGGATAACTTATGAAGAGGTGTTATACTAAAAAGCCAACTATAAATGAAAGTAAAAAAATTCAAGGAATATACTCCGGGTGATTTTATTGAATCACTTTTGAAAGATGAGATAGAACTGAAAAATATTGATGAATAATATATTTAAATAATGATGGGAAATGATTTCAAATGAAATGTTACTACTTACTCTTCTGATTCTTCATTCTAGTGTAGTGAAAGGAATGATACAACCTATGTTTCAAAATATATAAAATGAATAAAGAAAGGTTTACCAAGAAGATCGTGGAATGACTATCCTAATGATTATCACTAATAGAATAAGGATGTTAATTTTGATTTATAATGTTCCTAAAGATGTAATTTTTTATGAGTGTAGAAAAATGGGGGCATATCAATCCCAACTACTCGAGGCTAGAGAAGGAGAAGAAAAATATAAGGAAATACATCAATTAAAATATGGAAGTTCCTACCACATGATGTTGTACTAATTATTATAGTACCAATAAGAAATCTATTTCTAAAACGTATGTTGCAAACATGTGTTTTATGGATTCTTATAATCATCTATGTAACTCAACTTATTCTTCATACTCTAAATCTATCTCTAAAAAACCCAATATTTTGTAATTTATTAAATAATTTGATATACATCAACATAAAGTTGAAAAATTCACTGGTCTATACAGGATCCTTAAAGGATAGCTTGACGATGTTCTTAAGGAAAATAAAAATTTTAAAATTTTCTAGGATGAAAAAAATAATGATTATATATATTTAAAAATGAAAAATAAAATATAAAAAATGAACATGATGAAAATGATAAATAAAAAATCTACGTGAAATTCATATAAAAATATCATCCAATTTAAATATGAAATTTTAATTATAATCATAAATAGGATGAACTTCTCAAGAGTGATGTTGAATGTTTAAAATCAAATAGGTCCATTTATTTCATGGTAGAGAAAAATCTGATAAATTTATTAGTTTAAATAATTTTGAAAAAAGGGGAAATGGTTTTAGTTATGATAATAATTTACCCAAAATTTAAAATACTTTTTTATTAAAATATTTTAGGTAAGTGCATCCGGTTCCACTTGTTTTAGATGTCATATGAAAGGTCATTATTCTAATGAATTTTCCTTTATATTTATACAATATCTCTGAGATACAAAGGATTTTATTTCCAAATCATTATCAACTATATTTCTTATAAATAAGTGTTTTAATTCTGATTGGGTCTCAAAAAATTCATATACTAATCTGAAAGGACCTAAATTTTCATGGGTACCAAATTCTTCTTAAATCAATATTGTTGGAACAATATAGTGGGATAATTGAATATAATTTTTAGTATAGGGATATTGGATTCTTAATACACATGGCTAGTGATATTTCTGACATTCTATCATTAGATTAATGTGACGGAGGTAATTCGACATTTGGTGATAATTTAAAAGGAATGATAAATGGTTTTTTTAAGTTGGAATTTCTTATTCTATTATTTATTCAACGGTTTTATATATTGAAAAAATTTACATAGGATATTCAAACAATACTAACTAATATAGATTAAGAAATAAAAATAACTATTTATACTAAAGAATTAAGTCATGTTAAGTTTGATGAAATGTATTCAAATAAAAGAGATGACATTATTTGACAACATGAGGAATAATTTAGAGATATTAATTTTAAAGAGGAAGTAGCAAATGAAAATGATGAAAATACACAAGGGGAGAATATTTCTTTATAATCTGAACCTATTTCAGAATAATAATGTTTGACTCATCAAGATCATCCTATAGATAATGTTATTGGTAATTTTGAATCAAGAGTTAAAACTAGAAAACATGTTATGAATGTTTGTGCTTATCATGCTTTTACTATTGTTTTTGGATAGAAGAATATTGATTAGGAATTAGTTGATGCTAATTTTAAAATGGCTATGTAAGATGAATTAAATCAGTTTAAATGGAGTAATGTAAGGAATATTATTATACCACCCAAAGTATCTCTTATAATAAAGAAATATTTTATATTTAAAAATAGTATTGATTAATATGGAAATATAGTTAAGGAAAAACAATGATTAGTTTCTCAGGTATATTCTTAAGAGGAATAAATTGATATTGAAAAATAGTTTAAACTTGTTTCTAGGTTGGATATATTTAGGATATTATTATATAATGTTGATTTTCATGTTTTTAAATTATTTCTAATGGATACCAAAAATAATTTTCTAAATGGGTATATTTTTGAAGATGTATATATTAAACAACCCCCTGGTTAGGAATATGAGAAGAATTTTGATCTTGTTTTTAAATTATCTAATGAATTATATGGTTTGAATCAAGATCCTCGAGCTTGGTATGAAAGGCTAACAAGTTTTCTCAAGATTTTGTTGATAAAGGATAGGTAAAACCCACATTGTTTATTGAGAAATGTTCTAATGACATATTGTCTTTAAAAATATTTATTGATGATATTATATTTGGATCTTAAAACTGAAAACATTGTAACTAATTTAAATAATTAATGACTTCTCTATTTGATATGAGAATGATTGGGGAATTATATTTATTCTTTGGATTGAAAATTTTTAAAGGAAATAAAGGTGTTTTATTTCTTAGTCTATGTATACTGAATAATTTGTTAATATATACTTTTTATAATCATTAGAATATGATAATACTCCAATGAGTACTTCTTACAAATTAGATTTATATAAATCTTGAAAATTTGTTTATGATAAAACCTATAAGAGAATGATTGGTAGAATATATATATAAATTTAATTGCTTCTTGGCTTGACTTGAGGTTTCCATTTTTTATGCGTGATAGATATAAAAGTGAACCTATGTAATTTCACATTAAATATGTTAAAATAATTATTAAATTTGATAAAGTTTTTATGAATCTAGTATTGTTTAACTCTGTAAGAATTAATCTTGATTTGATAAACTATTCAAATTATGGTTTTGGTGGATGAAAGATTGATATAATGAGACCATCGGGTACATTTCATTTACTTGGAAAATATTATGTTCCATAGTCATAAAAGAAAAAAATTATGTACCTGTTTCAACTAAAGAATTTGAATATATTGATGATGTTTCATTTGTACCCAATCATTATGAATTAAGAAAATTTGTTCTGATGTTGGTTTTAATTTTTATAATATTACTATTTTTTAAAAAAATAATTCTATTATTTCTATATTTAAAAATATCTTACAAAACTCTATAACTAAGAACATTGATGTTAAGTTTTATTTTCATAGTGATCTTGTTTAAAATTTTAATATAATTATGGAATTTATTTTAATAGAAAATATACTAGTTGATATATTTATAAAGCCCTTGATTTTTCTAAGTTTTCTAAATTAATGTTTTAACATGGAATTTTTGATATTTGAATATAAATTTATATTGAAAGAATTTTGGGGTAGTTTTTTTGAGTCTATATGATGATGTTTTTAGAACATTGAAATTTAGAATCAGTTTTTCTGATTATGATTTCTTAATTATTGAACATATTTATGAATTATATTTCTATTTTAAGAGTTCACATACATAATATATGATGTTATCATACTTTTTAATCTTTAATTCTTTATAAAATGATAGTTTATGATGGAGATCTTATTATTTTTCATTAAAAAATTTAAATTATTATCGGCATAAAATGTCTCCTTAGAACATGTTTTGAAATGTAAATGTTTAGAAAAATTTTCCCTATGTTTATATTTATTATTATGAAATATAAAGTTTTAATAAAATAGAGGAAGAAACATCATAATTTCATAAAATTATAATTCAAGAATTGATTATTTATATTTTTTATAATTTCAAATGGGGGAGAATTTTTGAAATTATGCTTGTTTTTGAAATTATACTTGATATTTTAATTATAAAAAATTGGGAGAATGTTGATTGTATCCTTGAATAAATATATGTTTTTATGAATAAAACAATAATTAATTTTTAATTACATTGTGTGTATTTACAGTTTTTATTATGTTTTCAATAAATATGCATAATTTTGACTAGGTTGTAATATTTGTTTCCTAAAATATCATTAAATTTCATGTTTTGATTGTTCGAAACAAGATATAAAAGTTTTATATAGTGTTATTAGGCCAAATATGTCATATATCCCAATAAAATATCATTTTGAGTGTTTTTTATGTTCCCGTGTAAGGGATTCACGTTTCTAAATCTAGAGAACATGGGATTCATGTAGCCAATTATCAAACACGGTTCACCTTTTGGGCGAGTTTCCAGAATCAGAAACATTTTTTCAACCACAAATTATTTTATGAATAAGAAATAAAATGACTAATAATGAGTTATAAAAATAAAAAATTTATAAATTTCATTATATGACTTGATATCCTAAATATATTTCTATGTTTTCTTAAATTATGTTATAATTCAGTAAATTTTTTATATCTTAATTCTGTATTTTTTTATAACTACATTGCTATAGTATTTTAATGACAACATGATATTTAAAAGTAAAATTAATGTAATTCATGATTAATTAAATATATAATTAAATTATATATTTATAATTATTATTTTAGTTAATATTATTCTTCCACTATAAAGGTACTTTTTGTTTGAGATTTTTTAAGTAAAGATGTCTATAATTTTCAGTATTCGTCTACATAGATTTTTTTGATATGTGACAAATTTTATTACATGGTGAATTTCCTATGTGATTAACCTATATGAAATACCAATTATAATTTTTTGGATTTGTGAAAAATGGGTTGTATTTAGTTGGTAACATGAATAAATTTTCTACATAGGTAAAAATGGTTTTGTGAATTTTCTTATGTATATCAGCTTTATCAATTTCCCAATGTAAATTCTCCTACATCAATTCTTATATGTCAATTCTATTACCAAAAATGTTTACTTGAATTTATATATATGAATCGCCTATTTTTATATTTGTATATGATTCTATTAATATCTATATTTAGTTCTTAAATATCTAGAAAAACTCATTTTTAGCGTTATTCTTGTCATTTCGAATTGCTGTAAGTTTATTATTGAAATAATTTATGATTTATTTGTTCCATGATAACATATTAATTATATTTAATCCATGAAAACATGTTTTAAATTGATTCATGAAAAAATAAATTTTATTTAAATGTGATTAATCATGTACTGATACTTAAGTTGAAATTTTATAAATTTAAATATCTATTTAAAAATTAGTGGAGATATGAAGGTTTAGTATTGATTATTATAAGATATTCTTAAAAATATATTAATTATTGTTATAACTACTTAATTAAATTTTCTATAGGGTTAAATTGTGTATTTTATTTTCTATAATATTACTGTGGGGTTTCATAAATATTTATTTCATTTTTAAATAATTTATATGGAATATCATAAGGGAAACAATAATAGATACACTGAAGTAGTATTTTGATGCATTGTGAATGATTCTTGTATAGAGAAAATAAAAGATGCAACATTCTTCAAATATAAAAGTTGGTGTGCATAAAGAGACTCTTTATATATAGTTTCCAGAACCAATGAAAAAAATTGAATAGAGGTTGATGATAAACATGAACTGTAAAAGTGTTTTATTTTCCTAGCAAACAACTACTTCTCCCAGATGAACTAAAAAATATTTGATCCTTTTCTACGGGATATTTCACTGCAACTTCAACACTTAGATATTGTAATTATACATATTGTTATGTGGTTTTACTTTTTTTTCTTTTTTTATGTGAATAATAGTAAATAGTTATACTACTCATTAAAAGGTATGATTAGGGGATGTCATTCTCAAAAAAAATCATGAATTTTGGTTGTGTATCTCGCAAAAAAAAGGAATAATGTTGATATTGTGGTAATGACCTGACCCCAAAAGCCAAAATCTGGTGCATTATTACATAACATTACACGATTAAAAGGAATCAAGTCCCGAAGGACCAATTAGTTTAGTATCCTTGGAAGTACTAGATACATACATAAGTTTTATATTACATTATGAAACGAGAAAACAATAACACTGTATCCCCATTCAACACACTCATATCCCATAGCCTATTCCTTTAGTTCTATCATAATATAATTCTTCGCATCCTGGAAAAATTAAAACATAAGAAAGTAGTGAGCTTAGTTTCTAAGTAAGGATAAAAATATAGTAGAAACTATCATAAATATGCACAAACATTTAAGTAAATGTATAAGATTATAACATAAGCCTTTTAAACTTAAACTTCATCATAATATGGAAAATATAAGTAAAATAATGTCATTTACTTATTTACATGGATATTATACTAATCGAATAATCACATGTAATATCAATATCTAATTTCATAATGATGGATTGTATAATTTCGGACATCATAAATACATAGTCAAGGCCTCGTGACAAGACTACAAATAAAAACTTATTCAAGGAATTGTTTCAAGACACTAATTTGTGTCATGGGACCTACCGAAGCATCTAGGGGCTATAGCGGGCTCCACCCATAACTTATTATGTCCAATGCATTCCTTATATGAAAAGGATGAAACACAATATAAACATTCGTATTAAAACTAGCATACTAAATTTCAATACAATAACCATAAACCAAGAATGATATAAAAATTGTACATATACAGTCAAACATATCACAAGACCTTAAATATAATATGGATTATTGTATCATAATAAATCAAATTCAAATAAGTGTAAAATCTAACAAAAGATGTTGACATAGATGAAATCAAAACTATTTAAGAGAAATATATCTTTCTATTTTGAAATCATTTAAAATTCATTTAATTATAAAAAAATTAGAAAATATTCTTATAATCATGTAAGGGAATCTTCCATATATGTTAAAAAACATTCTTTCCTTAATTTGTTGAAAAGTTTATAAAGTAACTTGTTTTGAAAATGATAGAAAGATTCCTTTAAAACATTTTTTAAAAATTCAAACAATGGTATACATTAAATTAACCTGTAGTCTAGGAAATAGTAAAAATGTTTTGAAGTAAATTTTTAAGAAACACGGATGTGTATGATAGAGAAGTATCATTAGATACATACGTCTAAACAACCTCAGATAATAAAGACATTGTAAAATTAACCCTTTCCTATTACTTTTCCTTAGTCTAGGGTACGTTAACCTCCTATATAATGGTTAATTAATTGTTATTAAAATATACAAGAATCATATACATAAATATGGTATCATATAAGATGATCTAATATTTCTTTGTTAATAATATTTTAGTAGTATTATTATTTCGGGTGTTACAGATTCATTTTCCTTAATATGTTTCATTGTGGAATTCATGTTCATTATAGACCAGATTTATTAGATTCAAATCTAGAATGATATTTAAATATTAATTTTAATCATCAAATGAAAATTATAATTGAATTGTTACGATGGGGAAGGAAATCTCATTGCGTCGTGGAGATGGTAAGTTGTACGTATGCACGAGGGACAATATCATTCTATTAGTGGTGAAATCATTTTTAATTGGATGTTATATTATATAAAGAATCATTAACATGTTATATTTTTTATTTAAATCAATTATATTCATTATTATTCCCATCAAAATAATGAATTATTGAATAACAAACTACAACACAACGTGGAGATGGTAAGTCGTACGTACGCGCATATGGTGACCTTTTCATTCATAGAATGCATAGAATAATGAATATGGTTATACCATATTTATAATAAAACTTAAGTATGTATAAGATAATTGATTTATTATTTTAGTATGGAAACAACAAATAAAGATGAAGTGTAAGAATAAAAGAACTCTGAAAGAGGTGATGGAATAATTACCTCTTCTTTAGGTGATTTCTTTTGATTTGAACCAAAGGGCTCCTCAAACTGGAATTAGGAAACAATTAAAGCCTATAGGATGAATTTGGGGTATTTGGGAGGATATTTTATCAGGGGCTTTCTAAGACAAATGTCTTTGGAGGTGTGAAGCTAAGATAAGGGGAAGTACCCTTTTATAAGAGAGGTGAGTGGCACTTTAGGAAAATATTGAAATATTAATTTATTATAAAATCATTTTCGGTTTATAATAGCAACAAATATATTTATTTCAAGGATAATGAGGGTATGGGTCTAAATAATCTCAACAAATAGGTTTTAGACAACATTAGGTCACCATATTAATGTTATTTTTTAGATTTAACTTTATGTTAAATAGTGTAACATTTACCATATATTCGTGTATTTTTATATTACATGGTTAATAAAAATACTATAAAATGAAAAAAGAACATCAAGTTGTTACTTAATGACAAATATATCATTATATTAGCCCATTGGCCAAACATTAAATTTTTAGGAATAGTATATAATTTAATAAAATAGTATTGGTTTTAAAAACTCATTTATGTCAAATTTGATACTATTTAGTATTTGGTTTTTATGAAAGTCATAAGTACATGATTACTTATAATAAAATTCATTTAATCAACCCTTAAATGTCATATTAACCTTAAAAATTCATTTAATTTATCAAAAGTCTCAATTTACCTTTAATTTAAATTTTATAACATCAATTATTTTATTCTTTCATTAAAAAGGTAATTATTGTATCATCATTGTGTCCTAAATAAATTTAATTATTTAATGTTTAATAATTATAAATAGAATACCATGATCTAAGAAATATTTTTATATTTCTAATGAAAATTTGTAGCCGAATTTATCTTATGTTTAGCCCTATATTAAAAATGGTTTAGTTATTAAAATTAGAATTTAACACTTTTAACTCTTCTTTAAATAAAATATTATAGATTTCCTAATATAATCCATGTGGATAAAAAAGGATCATATTTTTTTCATAAGGTTTATTTTTGTCTATTTAAACTTATCCAAAAGAATTAGAACATTTGTTAGGGTAATTATAATATCATTTCTACCTTTAATTACCATATTTATTTTTAACTATGGTAAATAAAATTCAATTGTTACTATTGACAAAAAATTATTTTTATCCTATTAAACCATATTTTATTTATTTATGTCAACCATGTCTCTCAGATTTTGTAAATTCAATTCATAGAAGTGGAAACATTACATTTTATGCAAATTTGCAAATGTTCCTGTGAGGTGGGTAAAAGACATGAAAAAGTTCAATAAAAATTTATATATCTAATCTTATTATAAAATGACTCTAATGAATTAAATTAGACTAATATAGTTATTATTTATCTATTTTTTTAAAATAAATTTAAATGAAAAATTATTATTATTTAAATAAAACATGTTTTTAAATAATAACGCACTGTTTTTCACTATTCATCAAAAAGTGAACGTTTTCAGAAAAATGCCAAAAAATCACCCTAAGATAATTTTGATATTATTAATCAAAAAATTAAGTCCATTTTGAAAAATAAAATTTATGTAATTTTAAAAAGTGGGTATTACTATTCATAACTGCTTTTTAAATGGATAGTTTGATTGGTCATGGTGTGCTAAAACTCAAAGTTGCGTACATCGCAAGATCTTGTATTATTCAAAGAGAAACATATTTTAGAAGCTTGGGATGTTACATTCTTCCCTCCTTTAAATAATTTTGTCCTAAAAATTTCTATAATATTACTGCATAAAAAGATTTAGGTGGTTCTTCATCATAAGTTCCTCAAGTTCCCACGTTGCCTCTTCCATTTTTTGGTTTCTCCAAAGAAATTTTATGAGAAGAGTGGTCCAGTTTATTAACACTTGTTCTATGGTATCAATATTATTGATAGGATCTTCACAATAAGATAGATCATGTTCCAGTTGTAATTCTTCATAGGTGATTATATGCATTGTGTGTGGAATATTTTTTCTCAACAGTGATAGGTGGAACACATCATAAACTTTGGAGAGACTTGGAGGCATTTTCAAATGGTAAGCTACAACTCCAATTTGTTCTAGAATTTTGAAAGGACTGATGTACTTGGGACTCAATTTACCCTTCTTACCGAATCTTATAACACCCTTCCATGGAGATACCTTCAAGAAAACATGATCTCCAACTTGAAATTCCTCATCCTTCCTTCGGTTATCATCATAGATCTTTTTCCTACTTTTAAAGGCTTTTATGTGGGTTTGGATAATCTCCACATTTTCCATTGTTTCCTCAACAATTTATGGGCCTATGAGTTTTCTTTCACCAACATCATCCCAACAAGTTTGTGTTCGACATCTCTTTCCATATAACTCTTCATGTAGTGTTGTGTGAATAATTAAATGGATTCTATTATTATTGGAAAATTATACCATAGGTAAATATTTATCCCACATACCATGAAATTCAAGGTAGCAAGATTTTAACATGTCTTCTAACGTTTGAATAGTCAGTTCTAATTTTCCATCAGTTTGAGGGGGGTAGGCAGTGCTCACTTGAAGTTCAGTATCTAGGCCTTTCTGAATACTTTTCTAGAATCTTGATGTAAAGGGTGTCACAATCTGAAACAATCGATAGGGGTACACCATTAATTCTTAAAACTTAATTAATTTATATTCATGTTAAACTTTTGAGTGGTAAATCTTCTCTTATGGAAATAAAATATGTTGACTTGGTAAGACGATCAATAATGACCCATATTGCATCATTCCTTCTAGGATTCTTTGGTATCCCCATGAAAAATTCCATCATATTATTATCCCATTTCGACTCGCCTATGGGAAGAGGTTGCATGACTCCTCTAAAATGTTTCCTCCCATCTTTCATGTGTTGAAGAACCATATATCTTGATACATAATCCATAATATCCCTCTACATGTTGTCCCCCCAAAAATGTTCCTTCAAATATCTATACATATTAGTGCTACTATGGTATATATAGAAATTTGAGCAATGAGAATCATCCAGTAATTCCCTTTTTAGATCATGAATATCAGGAAGACAAATCCTCCTCCCAAATTTCAAAATTCCATCTTCATATACGAAGTCATTCAATCTCCCATCATTCACAGCTTTAATTTTCTTTTGAAACACCTTGTCATTAGTCTGAGAACTTTTTATCCTTTATGATAAATATTTTTTGGAATCTATTTAAAAAAATATCGATGTTTAACCTTCCATGGTTATTCCCATATCTATATTTACTAGATCTATGAACAAAGGATCCCTTCCAACTATTAGCTTGTACAAAACATGATGATCCTTTCTGGTCAAAGCATCTTCCACCTTATTTTATTCTCTAGGTGGTAGTGTATAGTGTAATAATAATCCTTGAGTAGTTCAAGCCATCACCTTTGCCTCATGTTTAGTTATTTTTGTGAGAAAATATACTTCAAACTCTTATGATCAGTATATATCTCCAATTTTTTAACATATAGATAGTGTCTCAATATCTTCAGAGTAAAGATTATATCTATTAACTCAATATCCTGAGTGGGATAGTTTTGTTCATGACTTTTTAGCTACCGTGATGCATATGAAATAACTATATCATTCTTCATAGGTACAAAACCAAGTATTTTCTTTGATTCATTACTATAAACAAAAAACCCATGATTCCCTGATGGTAGAGTCAAAAAAAGAAGAATTGAGTAATATTTTCCTAAATTCTTCAAAACAATAATCACACTCTTTTGTTTATAAAAATTTAACCCCTTTACTTGTGAGATTGGTTAATGGGTTAGCCAATAGGGAATAATTCTATACAAAATGCAGATAACAACCTGCTAAACCAATAAATCTATGTACCTCATTTATACTCGTTGGTGCTGGCCATTCTTGGATTTCACTTGTCATTTAAGGATCAAAAAATATTCCATCCTTAGAGACAATATGTCTAAGAAAATAAACCTTTTAAAGATAGAATTCACACTTGTTAAACTTCCCATATAATTGATTTCTTTTAAGAGTCTTTAGAATAGTGTGTAAGTTATTTTCATGATCTTAGTAGCTTTTGGAGTATACAAAGATATCATAAATAAATACCACTAAAAATTTATCAAGATATTCCTTGAAAAAACTATTCATTATATCCATGAAAACAGAGGGTGCATTAGTCAGTGAAGAAGGAATTACTGTAAACCATAATACCTATACCTAGTTTGAAATACTGTATTTGGAATTTTTTCCATCTTTAGACACAACTGATGATATTCAGATCAAAGGTCAATCTTTAAAAAATATTGACCTCCATGGAGTTGATCAAATAAATCATCAATGTGAGGTAGGGGATACTTGTTCGTTATTTTTGTAGCACTGATCTCCTTGTAGTCAATGCACACCCTCATAGATCCATATTTCTTCTTAACAAAAATAATAGAGTCTCCCCATGGGGAAACACTCGGGAGAATAAATCCTTTATTACTCAATTCCTCTAGTTTTTTCTTTACTTATACTAATTACAATGTGGAAATTCTATAAGGGGTCTTTGATATGGGCCTCGAACCAGGAATTAAGTTAATGGAAAATTCAATTTCCCATTATCGAGGATGTCTAGGTAAATCCTCCAAAAACACATCAACAAATTCTTTCACAAAAGCTGAATACTCTATTAGGACATTCTTTTCTTCACCCATAGTAATTTAACTCCCTTCCTCTCCAATAATTGAATTTAGTAGAGCTACTATGGGTGGATCAAGATGAGAATTATATGGTGATGTTTCTTCTATAAATATTAGGTATTCCTTATCATCATCAAAAATTTTAACCTCTTTATTCTTACCATAACTTTTCACATCTTGGTCCAAAATCCAATCAATACTGAGGATTATGTCAAATTCAATCATGGGTAGGAAGATGAGATCATCATATAAAGCATTTTTATATACCATAATTGTAATTGATTCACAAAGATTTTTTGTAATGATACTTCCCTTAAGAGTTTTGACTAATAACTCCCTTGTTAAATCAAATTAGAAATATCTAATTTTATTGGAAAACTATGAAGATAAGAAAAATTGCGATGATCCAAAATCGAATAAATCATAGGCTAAATTTTAGGAAATTATTAAATTACCTGCCACCATGTCATTAGAAGCATCAAACTCAACATCATTGATCACATAATCTTGGTCTTTCTCCCTTGTCCTTTTATGAGGGATGATTCCTTAGTGCAGATGACATTCATTTTCATAATCCCCCATTTCTCTAAAATTGTAGTATTGAACATTGACAACCTATTTATTTCACTTACAATCACCAGCTTGGTGACATTTTTCTCCACACTTGTAACAAAATTCCATCCCATTCATGAAAGTGTTGGGGTGTTTCTTCTGACTTTTACTATAGGGTGGAAAGTCAAAATTTCCCTTCTTCTCTTTATTTACCTTTTCAGAGTGTTCAGTAGATCTATTATTCTCTTGCTTCACTTTAATGTCGTAAGACTTTTAGAATTACTTTTCTATTTTGATAGCACATGAGACTATATATTCTTTTGATGAAAAGGATTTTGAGACTAATTCTCAATGGATAAATTGTTTTAACCCATAAATGAATTGATAAAACTTAATTCTTGGGTTACTTATATAATTTGCAGCATTCCTTGCAACCCTAAAAAGTTCGCCTCATACTTTGCCACATTCTCATCCTCCTTTTTCCTCAGACTCAGAAATTGCCTTTCCATATCTGCTCGATGCTCACAAGGAAAGTATTTTTTTTATGAAAATTTATTTATAATCCCTCCATTCTATATTTTATACTTATTCGTACTCCTTTTTGTTTAAATTAATTACCACCATTGATTTTCATCTCTTATGAGGCAATAAACTGGCATAAAAACTTTTTCCCTTTCACTACTCCCTAAAGAATGAAATATTTTCTATAAGAAACTTATCCATTTCTCAGATACAAATGGATTTGTAGTCCCACTGAATATTTGCGGTTTTTTCCTCATGAAGCGGTCTAACATTGATTCTCCTCATTACGGATCTGGGTGCTCCATATGGGTAAGGTTATTATTCATAACCTCAATGAGTAGTCCCAGTATAGTTATAAATTGTTCAGCACTGGTAGTATCACTAGCTCCACTATAATTATCATATGTTTGAGGTAAATCTCTACATGGATTACATGCATTGATACACTTTCCATTCCTTCAAAAAGGATCCATTTCTAAATAATTCCATACACTATATTAGTTTATGAATCAGAATACATAATTCCAAAACTATAAAATATAACATAAATTGAATAGTTTATGCATATAATCCATAGTCATAAAAAAAATGTTTTCAATGAGGAATTATTTAATCATAAATACATCAATATGTTATGTAAAGAAAATGTGAATTATCCTAAACACATCCCCAATGAGTGTCGTAACCAAGAGTGCAACAAGGCTCATTGTTGTGCACGAGTTCCATTCGAGCCTAGCTCAAAGTGTTGTTTTTAGGTTTTACCATTATATATAGAGATTCATCTACCTACTCGTATCCAAACCGAGATTTATTTCATGGTAAATTCAAAAAATCTCTCCATTACCAAAATTTTTGGAAGTTCTTCTATACTAATCCTTAAATTTTATTATAGGGAAATGTTCTCTAATCAGAGTTTTTCTAAATCTAGTTTCCAAAGATTTTACTAAACATCTTCGGATACCAACTATAATGCCCCGACTCCATAATCCCAGATCCATTTCATTGTTACATAACATTGGCATGATTACAAGGAATCAAGTCCTGAAGGGCCGATTATTTTGTAGCCCTTGATGTACTAGATACATACATAAGTTTTAAATTACATTATGAAATGGAAAACAACAACATTGTGTCCCCATAGAACACACTCATATCCCATAGCCTATTACTACAAATCAATCATAATATACTTCTTTGCTTCTTGGGAAAAAAACATATGAAAGGGGAGTGCTCAGATGCTCAGTAAGGATAACAATATAGAAGAAACTACTATAAATGAGCATAAAATTTTATGGCAATGTATAAGACTAAAACACATGACTTTTTAATGTAAAATTCAGAATAATGTGTAAAAGATAAATCAAATAATTCCATTTACTTATTCTCATGGATATTCTACTAGTTGAATAATCCCATGTAATATCAATAGCTAATTTCATAATGATAGAATGCATAATACTAGACATCATAACCATAGAGTCAAGGCCTCGTTCCAAGACTAAAAATAAAAATTTTGTCAAGGCCTTATTCCAAGACATTAATATTTCTCATGAGACATAATAATACATCAAGAAGCTATAGAGGGCCCCTCTCTTTACTTACTATGTCTAATGCATTCCTCATATGAAAGAGATGTAACATAATATAAACATTCATATTAAAATTAGCATACAAAAAGAAAATAAATTAACTATGAACCATAAACGGTATAAAAAAGAACATAAAAAGTATAATAAATCACAAAACCATCAATACAATATGGACGATTTTATCATAATAAATCGACTTCAAATAAGCATAAAATCCAACAAAAATAAGGTTGACATAGATGAAATAAAAACTATTTCAGAGAAATGTGTTTTTCTATTTGGAAATAATTTAAAAGACATGTAATTATAAAAGAAAAATACTATTTTGAAAATATTCTTATAAGCTTGTAATGGGTTCTTTGAAGGTGTTATAATGGTGGAAAATAGTCTCACCTTTCATATTAGATAAAAACATTCTTTCCTTAATTTTTTGAAAATGTCATAAAGTACATTTTTTTCAAAACAATGAAAATATTCCTTTCAAAACATTTTTTTATAATTCAAACAAGGATATAAATGACTATAAAACATAGTCTAGGAAATAGTAATAATGTGTTGAAATACATTTTCATGAAACATGAATGTGAATGATAAAGAATTCCTAGTAGATACTTACATGTAAACAACCTCTGATAATAAAAAAGTTGTAAAATGAACCATTAACTTGTAATTTTCTTTATTTGAGGGTATTCTAACCTCCTATATAATGGTTAAGTGATTTTTATTATATTATACAAGAACCACATATATAAATATGATATCATATAAGATCCTCTAATATTTTTTGTTAATAATATTTTAGTAGTATTATTGTTTCAGGTGTTATAGATTCATTTTCATTCATATGTTTCATTACAAAGGTCATGTTCATTATGGATGGGATGTATTTTATTCATATCTATAATTATATTTAAATATTATTTTTAATCAAAAAAATGAATATTATTCTTGAATGGTTACAATGCGGAATAGAATCACATCGTGTCATGGAGATGGTAAGTCGTACGTACACATGAGAAATAATATCATGCTATTAGTGGTGAAATCATATGTAATTAAATGTTATATTATATAAAGAGAATTTTTATAATTTTTTATTTTTTATTTACATCAATTATACTCATTATTGTACCCATACAGAAAATGACGTGTTGAATAACAAACTACACCAAGCCGTGGAGACAAAAAGTCGTACGTACGCATGTATGGTGACTCTGTCATTCATAGGATGGTTAGAATAATGAATATGGTTGTAAAATATTTATAATAAAATCTCAGTATTTATAAGTTACCTGATTTTTTATTTTATTATGGAAACAAAAAATAATGAAGAAGTGGATGAAGAAAATAACTTTAAAAGATGTGATGGAATAATTACCTCTTCTTTGGGTGTTCCCTTTTAATTTGAACAAAAGGGATCCTTATGTTATATTAATGATAATATTAAGGCCACTATATTGAAGTGAGGGTAATTTTGAGGAGAATTGAGTAGGGGTTGGACGAGCCAAATGGGATTGGAGGTGTGATGTTAAGAAAAGGGGAAGTACTCTTTCATAAGAGAGGTGATGGCACTTTAAGAAAATTTGGAAGTATTAATTTATTATAAAATCATTTTCGGTTTCTAATATCTTAAAATGGATTTATTTCAAGACTAAGGTGTGTGTGGGTCTAAATAATCTCAAACAATAGGTTTTAAACATGTTTAGGTCACCATATTAACCTTATATGTTAGATTTAACTCTTAGATAAATAGTTTAACATTTACCATGTCTTCTTGTATTTTTATATTACATGTTTAATAAACCTACTATAAAATCTCAATAGTACCTCAAGTGGTTAATTAATGACATATATACCAATATATAAGTCCATTGGATAACCATTATATTTTTAGGACTATTATATAATTTAATAATATAGTATTGATTTTAAAAACTCATTTATGTCAATTTTAAAACTATTTAGTATTTGGTTTTTATGAAGATCATAACTATATGATTAATTAAAAAAACCCCTTGAATCAACCCTAACATGTCATATTAAAGTAACAATTTCGTGGAATGCATCAAAATTCTCAATTTACATTTATTTTAATATTTATAACATCAATTATTTTAGTCTTTCATTAATAAGGTAACTACTGCATAATCATTGTGTCATAAATAAATTTAATTATTCAATGTCTAAAAATTAAAAATAAAATACCATGTTTTAGGAAATCATATTAGATTTATATTGAAAATTTATAGTCTAATTTACCTTATATATGACCCTATATTAAAAATGGTTTAGTTATTTAAATTAGAATTGGTCACTTTTAACACTTCGTTAAATAAAATATAATAAATGTCTGAATCTAATCCAAGTGGAAAAAAAGGATCAAATTTTTTATCTAAGTTTTATTTTGGTCGAAATACACTTATCCAATATAATTATGACTTGTGTTAGGGTATTTATAATATGTTTTTTACCTTTAATTTCCATATTTACTTTTAATCGTGGTAAATAAAATTCAAAAGTTACTATTCACCAAAAATTATTTTCATCCTATTGAACCACATTTTACTTAATAATGTCAACCGTGTCTCTTGAATTTTTGAAATTCAATTCACAGAAGCGGTAAAATTAGGTTTTATGAAAATTCGTAAATGTTCATAGAAGGCGTGGGTAAAAGATATTAAAATTTTTAATAAAATTTTATATATCTAATATTATTATAAAATAACTACAGTGAATTTCATTGGACTAATATGGGTATTATGTATCTATTTTAACTCTAAAATAGATTTAAATAAAAATAATTATTATTTAAATAAAAAGCAGTTTCAAATAATAACATTGTTTTTTTCACTATTCATCAAAAATTGAATGTTTTCCGAAAAATACAAAAAATACACCCTAAGATAATATTGATATTCCAAATCCAAAATTTATTTCCATTTTGAGAAATAAAAAATTATAAAATTTCAAAAAGTGGGTATTACTATTGCTAACTGTTTTTTTAATGGCTGGTTTGATTGGTTGTGCTGTGCTAAAACTCAAAGTTGGGTAGAGCGCAAGATATTGTATTATTCAATGAGAAAATTATCATGGAAGCTTATGGTGTTATAGTTGTGACTCTATGGGATAAAAGGTAGAAAATATTGGGTTAAATACTCAATGGTGAAAAAGGATTTACAATCCGGTTGTGAATCTAATTTTCAAAATGTAATTGTAAGATTCCATTATATTAGTTATAGTGGGTTTTATATCTCTTAGTTTGTGAGAGGTGTGAATAGTATCGTAGGATCATTTATATTTTAGCCACTATAAAAATATTCTATTTTATTTTTCCTTTAATTTTCTACTACATTATCATTATTTCACTATTATAACATTTAAATTCATTAATTAATTTTCAAAATTGGAATTCATACCCCCTTGGATTTTTTTCATCTCAAATATTGACCAAAGAAATATTAAAAATATTTCATGAACATCTAGCAATAAATAAAGAACAATAATAAATATAGTTTAGCTTTTATAAAATGCACATAAACTCTTTATGAAAGATTAAATTAAATTTATAAAAAAATATTCAATATTTAAATGATTAACAGAAATTACTATGATATTATTTATGTTATTAATCCATTTAAACATTTATCAACACCAAAATATTTAAAAATTTCATTAGCACACCATGTTCAAAATGATACCATAAATCATGATCTATGCATCAAATACCCAAATCGAGTTCAACTATTGAGGTGAAAAATAGATTCAAATTATATATAGAAGTAGTAATTCAAAATATTTATTCATAAAAATCAACTAATAAACTTGAAATGATAAAATCATAGAAATTATTAACTACCAAGAAAGGGAGAGGAAACTTTTTTAGTTTTCCACGAATGAGAATTACATTATGATTCATTCAAGAATTTAATTCAATAAACATACCTTATTTCAAGAAACTTTTCTTAGTCCAGGAGTCAAATATATAAAATTTAGTGAAATCAATGTATTAACAAGTGTCACATACACTTGTACTTCATTCCTACTCTCTTTAAACTAGTGTTCCTAATTCCACTTCATTAATAAAACTCAAATAAAATTTTTTAGATGTCAATTTTCTACTTTTTCATATGAGTTCAATATTCCCTTCACTTAAATGAATTATTTTTTATTTTGAAATTATGCATGTATTGAATTTTTGCTAACCATGATTGATCAAATAATTATACAAAGAACATAATTAATATATATTTATATATTTAAAAAATGGAATTTACTCACACACTCAGTTTCAAATGTCTCGAAGATTTAGTATATGATTCCAATTACCCATTTAACTCTAATTTCTAAGAAATTGAATCAATTTATTTTGAGTATTCACTCTGAGGTGTTGTTTTTCAGAAAGGATTATTTAAAATGAATTAATATAAAACTTAGAGTGTACTTATGTAATAATTCAAATCACACAAAAATATTCCCACTTACACTCCATTTTCATGTTTGAAAAGAAGTATTTCAAAAAAAATAAGGGGAAAACTCAATTGGAAATCATTTGATATTTTAAGGTTCAACAAAACAATAAAATATTTACAAATATAATTACAGTCCAAATGTGCTTTTGAATTCTAATTCATCTCAAATAAAGTTTGAAAAACTCAAAAAAAATACAATAATAATTACAAATTATTCAAAATGATTTTTTTCTGTTTTTGAAAAATAGGATAAATAATATTGAATGAAGAAATAAATGAATGTAAATAGAAAAACAGCCATAAAATTACCCATCCCTTAAAAATTATTTTAAATATATAATCAATGAAATAAAACATATATTTTGTATTTTTATGTAGATTTAAAATAGGAAAAAAAACTAGTCAATGGAAGGAATTTATTTGGGTATAATTATTCCTTCCATGTGAATAGCCTTGGAGTGAGTGATTCTCACATTATTTGGTTTTTACGATACTTAAGTAAACTCTGATAGCTACTACAAACATCATTTCATGCATATAAAATAAAATTGAAATTAATATTTTGTAATCAAGTAAAATAATGAACTAGAAGTAAATTAAAAGTAAATATAATGGAGAAAGTAATGGGTAAATACCAGTAAGAGGTGTTGTAGTTAGTCATATCTATATCCAGATAGAAATTTTTTGTCCTCGATCCATTAGTTTATTAGGGTTATTGGTTAAGAACCACTCCATGATTATTACCCCAATGTCCTCAATAGATTACATCCAACACTAGAAATTGTTTTATCAACATTTTTTGTTGTCCACCCTCTTATTGTAGTTGGATTTTTAATTTATGTGCTGGGAAGTAAGTAAAAATACTCATTTACTTCACTTCTATCTAATGGGATCATTTTTTCCACATCCTCCGCTTTTTAATTGGTGATAATTATGGGAAAATAATTAATATAATATTTAAGTAAATCTTCAAAATAAAATTCATTCATCTTATCTTCATATTGTTAGAAACCCTCTTCATTAAATTCTAGTTAGAATTTTTTCATAAAATCTAGTTGTCTTCTATAAAACTTCTAATACCTACCTCTCTCTTTAAAATTGGATAACTTCACATCCTTTTTAGAATCAGAAGGACCCTCTTAGGACCTTGAAAATGGGTTTACTTCTACATAGTGAAAACTAGGTAAATTATTATGTAATTCAAATTGTGAAAGATCAGGGAATGAACTAAAGATAAATTCATATCCCTCCATTGCAATATCCATAATATCCTCCTAAATTCATATGTCTTATAGGAAGTCATTAAAAGTTCTTTCAATTTGAGGTTCCTCAAGGTTGTCTTTGAAAATAAACCTTCTAGCTTTCCCTCATCATTATCTAATGTATACATCAATTATAATGAGTACATAAAACTTAAACTGGGGAGAGTAGTGGGTAATTTATCTTGTATAAATTTATAATCAATTGAATTATATTAAATGGTATCCCCCTCTTCGTTTTCATAATTTAGTTCTATTTTAATTTTCAATGACACTAAAGTCATTCATATGGATAGAGTTAGTAGTGGGCATTCATTTTTCTATTTAAATATTAGGCCATCAACATCATCATCCTCTAAACCTAGATCCTTAAATAATCATTCAAATTTTTCTCTTAAAACACAATGTAGATTAATATAAAATTGTATTTCAATCAAATAAAGGATAAAATGGCTAAAAAAGAGCCTCTCTAAATGATATCATCTTCTAACCCCTCTTCAAAGTGAATGGCTATTAGAGAGATGAGTGCAAGAGTAATCTCTTCTTATTCTCCCTCCACTTTGGTAATTGTAAAAAGTGGGAACCGCACTTTGTGTTCATATTCCAATTGAACTACCGCCTCATATTCCCATTTTTAATAACTAGATAGGATTTTTTAATATAAGTCCATAATTTCATCTTTGGTGTGTTCTTTTTAAATGTGTCAAGCCCAATCATGAGGGTGGATAATGTGGAATAAACCCTTATTTTTCAACATTAGGTTAGAAAAAATATAATCTCCTCAATAATCATGGAAATAGTCTCCATTTATATTTTATTTTTTACTTTTTAATTTATTTGGAATTTAGTACATTATATTCAAACTGATTAAGATAAATGAGTTCCGGATCTAACTCCCTGGAAATGGTGCTAGTGATGAATGAGGCTACCACAAGCATCATATACAAAATTCTTAAAAACAATAATATAGACTAATATTATCGGCTAGCTACAATTATAAAGAGTAATGTCTTGGTTCTCCAATATTCTCAATAACATATTGATATTTTCTTTGTATTATTAATTTTTAATGTAACCAAAAGTGGGATAAGATTTTTTTTATTTTTATTGTGTGTAAATTAAGGATAAAATAAAATAGTAAAAAACGAACACAGGTGTTAGTATGGAAAGGGGTTGATCTAGAATTAGGAAATAATAGTTCCTTCACTATCCAATTTCATTGATTAAGACCTATTTAAACTCTAATTTATTTCATCCATGTGTTACCACTAAAACAAGATTTTTTATACATAGTGTAGTTTTAAAAATATCATAGGAACACAAAGTCACATATCCTATATAGTACTTACCCACTGGACACACATTATTTATTTATCCTCTATCCTGAAACCCAACTCCAATCATATACTATTTATACATCGATTCATTGAACCCCAACTGTATGAAGTGTAAAATTCGAGAGGGAGGGGTAGTGATTCGATTGAGACTGGAATGTGGTTGTGGTAATTACTATGACATAGTGTGAATTTTTTTAAATGGTCCTTAGTAAAATACACCCCATATCAAAACATTATTATTATTAGGATGAAATAAAATTTGAAGAACATAATGACACCATGAAACATTCCTTGGGTCACCTTGGGTTAATATTCCATAATAACAGAGTTTAAGAGATCACAATTATAATACAAAGGAAGATAAATAGAAAAAGAAGTTGGGGAGAATTTCATTTCAGAAAACATGAATAGAACTAGATCCTAAGAAATTCAAAGAAAATGTAAAATTAGAAAAATCATCTCATAAATGAGGAATAATTCCCTTACTCACCCACATCCCCTTAAAATACAGTCATTGATAAAAGACCATTTTTCTAGTAAATAAAATAATATTTTATGAAATAATTCTTCTGTGCTTCACAAATTTGTGGTGAAAATGATACTCTTGTCGTCGTGATCATGTGAGGAAGAGTAAGATTAAAGAACATTTGGGATCCTGGATTTTAAGAATAGTGGACCTCAAAATCAAATTGATCAATGTGTTTGATCAATCCCAAATATAGTTTATAGATGTTTTGGTATGGTATAATTTTTTTGTTGATTTCTGGACTAGCACTATCTTGGGAATTTGTGGGATGGGGCCAAGTCATGGGGATTTGATCATAAATCTTAAAAGAGTGGAAAATAATGAGCTCAAACCCTATGGATTAGAAATAGTAATTTGGCCTACAGTGAGTGATCTCATGTGGTTAGTTTGAGTATATTTTTATTTCTCTATATTTAAATTTATATGGATCATAAATGCACAACATAGAGCATATCCCATCTCGGTTAGGTAGTGAAAAACTCTAGAGGAATATCATTGGTTTTTATCCAAAGTAGAAATTAGGTCAGTATCCATGATATCAAAATATACACATAAAACTTGTTTTAATCCAACGATGTCCATATTCATCTCTAAATTGGAAAAAATTGTTAGTTAACTGAGGATTGATCCAACTGAAATAGATAATATTGGTTCAATGGGTCATTATATTTTAATATGAGTTGGACTTTCTTGAAAGGGGTCCTAACATAATATCATCCCCATTAAGGATTTTGTTAATGGACCGTCATTGAGGAATTTGACTGAACACCTAGGGTACATCCCTATAAATTTCATAGTCATGGAAATTGTGTTCATTGAGGCCCCTTAATCATATAAAATTGGATCCTATGAACAATGTCCATACTATTATTTATAAAAAATTTAACCTTTAATATAACTAAACACATACTGTAATGCAGATGTCCTTAAATCCTAAACTAATGGATCATAAACAAGTGTCAGATCCATCATTAGTTCATAATAAAAATCAAAAATATTTATCTATGGTGATATTATTTTCTTATCAAAGGCCAAATCAAATATCTTTGATCCCATTATAGAAGGTAAATAGAGTATCCAGATTTGGTCAAGAAATCCTTCACTTTATAGGTTCCCAAATATATGATTTAGCCTCCCTGTAGCTTTTTCATCATGTGAAAATTTCTAATATTCTTTAATAAAGGTCATATGATCATTTTTCATAAGTTATACCTTTCTGAAAAATATTTTTCTAATACACACACATTGGGTTGATTAATTTTCATGTGGGGTGTTTTGATAGATAGTGTTGTATGCCTGATCAATTCAGGTGGGTTTTCTTTTCTTCTTTCTAGTATCTCAAAGTAGAATATTTTGTAGAGGTAGGTGTAGGGTGTTGTAGATTGAGATATCTTAAGGATACTAATGTTTAGTATCTAGAGTACATTTTTAATTCTTTATTCATTGTGAGTAATGTTGGTTCTAACAATGAAACATGGCCGATAGTAGGAATTTTGGTTGCTTCATGACTTTATACGATTTTCTCACATGGTTGATCAAGCGACTATACAGCATGAAAATTTTTTGGTTCATATATCCCTTTAGAGGTATCTCATATTACAGTTATGTAGTAAATTGAGCTACAGTGAGGGACACTTCCTAAAAAATATTTCTTTTTTTCCTTACATTTCAATTTATATCATGCCTTTATGGTCATCTGAGCTCTGAAACAAATTGAATCATCCACATGCGATAGATTCAAGACATTCCCATTTTTTTCATACATGCTACCATGGTTAAGACATCATCAAATGGATCGACATGACTTCTTATTGTGTCTAGTTTAAGACATCATCAAATGTTCAACTCCTGGTAATAAAGTTTTTTCATTTTTCATCAGAAAGAAAACTAGATAGTTTTGAATTCCAATTAAATTTACGCATGAAAAACAAATCTTATTTCAAAAAATTATAAACCAATTTTGAAAGATATATATATGATTTAAAAACTTAGAATTCATAATTCATACATTTAAAAAAATTCAATTCCAGATTTAAATTCAAATAATTGATTCACAATTAAGTTCAAATAAAAATTGAATAAATTATAAAAAACTATTTTTTATCCATTTTAAAAACTAATTTCTATTTCCATATAATTTAAAAAATAAATCAATTACTCAGGTTTGGATTAATGATGGGGATAATTATCAATGAAAATTAGTTAATTTTTTTTGGAAATTTCAACGCACATCGGATGTGTTGGTAAATGATATTTGTTATGTGGTCCTTATGAGCCAAGGATTTCATGGTTGATGTCCAAATAAATATTGTACTATAAGGTTTCAATAGTAATTTAGATACTGAATATAGACTCAAATTATCTATTGTATCTTAGAAAACCACTATTTTTAAATAATTAAAAATAATGAGATGTTTTATCTTTAATATTTTTAATTACATGGTTATTTTATAATTTCCAAATATTATAAATTACTTAATATGGTTCATAATATTATAATTATGCCAGAAAAATGTCTTTAAAACCATAATATTATTGTAATAGTGAAAACCATCATCACTTATATAGGTGGTATTAACCCATTTTGGTGTAAGCGATGTTTTAAGAATAATGTAAAGAGATGAAAATTAATAAATAATTTATCAATGTGTTATAATTTTTTTAATTATAACATAATAAAAATTTATTTAGAGTTTATTATTAGGTTTATGAGTTGTTATAAGTGAATGAAAATTTAGAAGAAATGTGATGATAAAATATACCTTTTTTGGGGAAACATATATACACTAATCCTAAAAAACATCAATGGTTGGTTTTTTGTAACACAAAGACTCCGAAAACATGGATAGTGGTGTTAGGGGAGTGATTTTAGTAGATCATAAGCTATATAATAAATATATAAGTGAATATGGATGGTTGTAATTAAGGGTGTATTTATAGTTGAAGGAGATGTGAGCTTTGAACAAAATATACGGTATTTTACTATTTTATCTCAAGCCTATGAATAACAATGATTCATGTGACTAACAATAGTTTTATTTTAAAATTTATATTTTTTTCATTTAAAAACATTAAAAACTAAAATTAATTACTAGAATATTTTATTTAATGTAATGAGAGAAAATAATATTTTATTAGAATAAAATATATTTGAGACTTCATAAATTCAATTATATGTTTTGAAATTTATGGTTATTATTTAGAAATAATTATTTCACTCTTTGAAATTCAATTTATTTAATTAAAAATGTTTTAGAAATCATTGATTCATTTTTAAATCATTAATATGTGCTAAAACATATGGTCTATGTAAAAACGTTATATTTGCTACTCACTAAAAATTCAACTTGTTTATAAGAATATCAAATATTCACCATAAGATAATTTAAATGTGATGATTAAAAAAATGTGATCCATTTTATCAACATAAATTAATAAATTTGTTAATTCTAGTAATTTTATTCTAACTTAAAAATTAATTTTTTACTAAATACTTATAGAAATAATTTATTATTAAATGATATTTATAAATATTTTGAGCTTTATTAGTTTAGAAATTATTTTATGATTTTATAATATTTATATTTTTTCATTTAGTTCATGTTAAATTTTATTTATTAGGTATTTCACTATTCTAAATGGTTAAATACTATTTCCAATAGATAGTTGGAATTCCTAATAATTTTATTAGGTTTATATTTCATATAAATACTTATTATATTCATCATTTATCGTTCATTATAATTAATTTCTTGGTTTAATATTCTTCTATTTCAAAAATTGTGATTATATTACTAATGTTTTGTTTCCTTTTTATAATTTTTTCCATAGGTGTCATAATTATTTGAGAGTGAGACGTGCCAAAATTCAAAATTGTAGTTATGTTTTTTACTTGATTTTATTATCACATTGTAATATTTTTAGTTTTATGGAGTAAATTTACATTTTATATATAATGGTTTTTTAGTGTAACAAAATAGTGTTCATTTTTTATTATGATATTCGTGTGACTTATTTATACAATTACTAATGTATATATATTGAGAAGGTAATTTCATATTAAAAAATTCTATGTCATTACTACCTATGAAGGGAGTTACTATTAATCACTCATGTTATGTCAAATATATCTAATACTCCATTTTGATTTTTTTTAAATCTTCTATCTATAAGTTGTTTCCAACCACACATTAGTTTATGACAAGTGGATAGGAAGTGTGGTGGTGATCACCTATTAGGTATTGTTATACTCATGCCTTTTCCATGTCCATATCGAATGCATATAGATGTTTTATTATATCACAAGAGTGATACTAAGGAATTGTATCATGGGATCTAGTTTTACCAGGAGGATGGATTCTGGGTTGAGACATTTTAACCTTTTGATGGGAAAACACAAAAAATATATATGGGATGTTTTTTAGGTGTTCACCTGGGTGTTTCCACCCATTTATATTTTCATTCTTATTTCTATAGGACAAGTTATGTAGTAATACTATTTATATATCATAGTTTTCTATGTATTTTATATTTTATATAAATTTTTATTTTTGGCCAATTTTGGTCTAACATTTCATGTTCATTTCATGTGTTTCATGTGGAATTACTCTAAAATCCACCCACATCAATTATTTCATTGACTACACCTATATAAAATTATTATATGTAAATAGGTTATAGAAACTACATACATGAACCATATATAATTTGTTAAATTAATAAAATTGGGGAACCCATCTCTCACTTGTATTTCATTCAACCCCTCATGTATATGATAGCCTCTGGAAATTATGAGGTGTATCTCAGGTATATTGATGGCATGATTTTGATATCTTTTGTTTATTCATGCCACAAAAATCAAAAAATGGTATCATAATAATCTAAGGGATCTTGATTATTTGAATTGAGATAAGTCAAAAGATCGAACTATCAAGACATAGTAAGTAACCCAAATATACATCTAAAAATCATAATTATGGTGGAATAATAAGTTATTAGGGTTACTATGGGATCTAATTTCATTATTCTATAAAAAATCCACGTTTTGAGTCTTATACATGATACTTGGAATCAGTAGGTTAGGGAAATTAGGGTAACCTTCTATATCACCAACTATCCTGTAATTTTTTATTTTTTCATTATTGGAAACAATTGATGATCCATGTTAACCAAAACATTAGAAATTAAAAAAAATCCTAAATATTTTTTGGTGATGATTATATTAATATGGGTCAATAATTAATTTTGTGACTGATAAAATTCATTTCAGTAATATTGACTCTTAGAAATCATGCATCTATGTTTTCAACATGCCTTTAAACGTTTTTAAAGGATCACCTACAAAATTTAGAACTATTTTGAATGTCTTGTGGATTATGTTTTTAATGGATATGTATTAATATAAATGAATGCAAGGAGGAGTGGTATAATGACCACTATATTGTGTTCTAAGCTTTGATTTATCTACCCTTGAGGAGAAGGTTTTTATTTACTTATCAACTCTGTTGTAGAGTATACTACTAAAATTGGAACCTCCGCCTATAAATGAAGTGGATGAAGATAATTAATTTATATCTTCACCTATAACTGATCATAATGTTTTGAAAGTACATAATATACTACATCAACCATCTAGTTGGGTTTCTACTTGATGGTTCCCTAAGGCTTCTAATATCATGAGGTATTTTCAATTTCATCATCCTCTACCCTTCTAGGGTGATGTATCTCCTCAGTAATCCGAGGAATATATTGATCATAACCATTAGATCATTGAGAGTATTGAAACCATATAGGAACACTAGGTCTAATAAGATACCTTCATTATCAAAGGTTATGTACATCAGTGGTTGGATTTTGTGCTCAAGGTGATGAAATATAATGGTATTTCCTAGAAGAACATTCAATAATTTTTCATAGAGAAGTTTTAATTTGACACATGACATCATGTAAAGACTCGAGCATTCATAGACCTAAGGTAGGGATAAATTTTTTCCATTAAGTACACTTCAAAGTTCACTAACATACTTCTTCTCACTGAATACATGATCAAGGAATAAGAATTAAATGAAAATCATTTTGATATAAGATTGAAAGAATCACTACAGTCTAAGATAGTTATCATTAATTTTCCTACCCTATCATAAGGGTTAAATAAATTTGTACTTATTGATAAAATAACTAAGGGACTATTGGGTAGATCATTCCCTAGTTAAACCATATTTAATTTTTTTTACATCAGTTCAAAGTGGTATAGAGAGGAGATTAATAAGTTAGGTTCTTTCAAAGTGATCCAAGATAGTAGTGTTTATATTTTAAATTCTTTTTTGAGAGAACCCATATAATTCAATCTTTGTGGTCACTCAAGCCACATTAACCTTAAATACACCATTATGGATAACTATTATCACTCTTGTGATTTGTAAATCCATATTCAGATTTTCAATCCAATAGTGCATCTAAATGTATTGTGAAATAATCTCAAATAACCATGGTATCTCAGGAATATATAGTTTCTAAATTTATCAATGATAGTTGACTATGTTCTAGGAGATCTGTTGAGTGAGGTTGATTTGGTTGTATGATCCTCTTAGTTTATGTGTGATTTTTTTGGTTGAAATATATTGTGAATTCATTTTTGTAATTAATATTATAGAATAAATAACTATATAATGATGTTGCAAACATAGATGAAACAGAATCAGTGAACCCTCAGTGGTCAAGAGTAATGGAGTACATGGGATTTGATGTTTACCAAGCTCAGTAACTCAAGTGATAATATTGAAATAGTGTTTGATGGAATTCAAGAACTCATACTGAATGACTATATTGGGTGAAAGGAAGTCCATAAAACTATCTAAACTATATTTATTATATAATTTATAAGATATTTGGATCAGTAGAAATTTTTTCAAAAGGTTGAAATAAAGAGATAAATATTTCGAGGGAAATTAGTTAATCTTGGACATACATTATAACATTTTGGGGAAAATATGCAAGGTGGGAAGGAATATAGGGACCAAAAGATCAATTTCATATGGTTCACTTTTAGAATTTTTATAAACATTATACATAAGAATTATATCAATTTATTTTTGAGTATTTTGAGTCTATATTAATCATGAATAATTGATCCTAGCGATTCATTTCATAAAAAATCTAAGAGAGAATGCATGTAAAAATATATATCCATAACATTCAAGGACATTAATATTAAGGATAAATAAGATCTTGAGAATATTTGAAAGCCTGATTTGAATGTATGAACACGGTAAAATTGATTTTTGGAGTTCCATATTGTATAGAGCATCCAGGATTACAGAATAACCACTTTTAATTAGGATAATTGGTTTATGTGGGTTTCTATTCATTTTTTATGGGTGGAGTGTGGAAAAAACATGGGGTTTTGTGGTTGTGGCTATGGGTGGGAAATAGAAAAAAAAATTATCTAATAGCGGATTTAAAAGGATCAATGGTTATCGTATATGAAATTCCAAAACTATAATGTCTTGGTATGATCATATCAGTCACATGGGTGAAAATGTGATGAAAGTCTTATTTGTGAATGGAAAATTGAAATCAAATCACATGGATTATGTAACATGTGAATAGTTAATCTTTGAATGTAATGAAATATTACCATTGTAAAAAAATATTAAATTCATAAGAAAATAAATTTTGAGCTTTTACAATACTTGTATGGGGTTTAACTTCAATTTGGTGTATTTGAGGTACACTATAATATGTTACCTTCATCCAATATTAAACACAAAAGGTTTGGGTATTGTTTCTCAATAATATATCAAAGGTTCTTAAGGAAGACTAGAATAAATTTGAAATACTTGAGTTTTGATAGTGGTGGTGAGTATGGATGAAATAAAATATGGTAATTTTAGTAGAAAACAAAAATCTATTTTTATAAATCAATAACCAACAAACTAAAGTAGAATGTGTTGGGAAATGGATAAGAAAGACTATAAGAAAAATATATTAGTGCATGGGGTAACATTATAATCTCTTAAAAGAGTGATGGGTGGAATAAATTAACTAGGTGGATTATCATTTTAACAAATTTCATTTTGGATGGATGGGGTGGAAGATTATAGAGAAAATCCTGAGTAGAAAATTGGTTGATGTCCCACAAGGGAAAATTTTTAGAATCATTGTCTATGTCCACGTAAATTATATGTATAGAGAGAATATAGAGGTTAATTCCAAGGAATATTTCTTTGTGTAGAATTATATGGAAGACTTGAGATTTTGTATTTGGGATAAAAACCTTTATAAGGCCATCAAATGTTTGAATTTTCAATTTAATGGTGGGATTCTATGGAAGGATTAGAACTTGGGAGAAAATATAGTCTAGGATAAATAATTAACGTATTCATAGGATGGTCTAACTAAAATTATTGAAGGTCTGTTATATCATAATGAACTCCAGTTATAGAGTAACAAGAACATTTATGGAATCGAGATATATGTTGGTTTTGGTTAGAAATTCAAAGTCGAGATATACCATAAAGCTCATAGACTATAGAAACATAAGGAAGAGTTTTAGAAGAAGCGGTATGAATATGATATGATTCTTAGGGTCAATTAAGTAGATATAATAGGGTCAAAAAATTGAAATGTTTTGAAAAAAAATTGAATTAATTTCTTCTTATGGATAGGGTAGATTGACATTGTTATGGATATAGGTATATAATATTAAGGACTCAAGATAGTGGGATTCAACAATAAAATATGTGATTGAATCAATGCATGTAAATGGAACATGGGGTTTTATGGGAATTACACTTGATATATTTGAATTATATTATAATTGGTCTACTTTTTGGAGGATGAATTAGGTGGTTGAAAATGGTATATGGAAATTCTATTTGTGAAGGAATTTAAATAATCAAAAGGTGTGGGTTAGGGTGAAATATATTCCCTAGTTATTATTTTAAAATGATCTATATAGTTCATTGAATGGTTGTGAATGAAGGCCTGAATATTGAATAATTATAAATGAATACATAAATATTTTATGGTTAATTGTATGAGGAAATTTTCATGAGGCAACTAATATGTTTTATAGAAATCAAAAGGAGTGATCTGGTGTGAAAGATCAAACAGAGTTTGTATAGGATAATGTAAGGACCCAAACAATGGAAGCGGAATTTTTAAACATTTATGGTAGTGAAGGTTTTTATCTAATGTAATATGGATCAATACCACTATCAAAAGGTATTTGATAATTAAGGTTTAATTATTGGTCTCTTGTGTTTGGATGATATGCCTCTAGCTGGTCTAGGTATATATTGTATTGAGGAGTAAAGAGTAAATATTTCCAAAACATTTGAGATGATGGATCTCATGAATGTAAAGAATATATTTTTTATATGAATATTATGGGACAGTAAGTATGAAACATTGATGTTTTAATATATTGAATAAATCTAGAAGAATTTTTAATGATTCATAATGTCCATGTGAAAGACTATTAAAACCCCATTGGTCAAACATTTCAATCTATCTAAATAGAAAACACCAAGAATAGAAGATTGGGTTGAGTATATGGAGAAGGATCCATATACATCAACGGTAGAAAACATGATGTATTTCAAGGTTAGTATGAGACTAAAAAATGAATTTATAATGGGAGTTGTTAATTGATTTAGGGTGAATTCAATAAATGCACAGTGGGAGGTTGTGAAGTGGATATTTTGGTATCTTAAAGGATTTATAGACATGGTACTAAGCTATGTAATGTATGATCTATATGTCCCACCACATCTTGTTGTCTTAAGAGGGTGTTGAGACTTTACATGTCCTTAAGTGACATCCCCATGATGCCAAAGGATGGAAATAAATTCTAAAGTGATTCAATATATTTGGGGGATGATTTTCACATTGAAAATAAAACAACAAACCAAAAAACCATATCCAAATAAAACACAACATGATGCATGATAAAAATGAAAGACAACTCAACATTTTAGTATTATCTAACCATCCAAAGAGTACCATAATGAAAGAAAACTACCATCCAAGTAGACAAAGGAAGACAAACTGTAAAATCTCAAATACAACTACATGTCTCTAAAGACCCATATTCTCCAAGATCCAACTCCACCAAAAATACCAAATATAAAAAGTAGTACTATATATGTTTGATAATTTACCATTTCCCATATATATATAGACAATATCTACAATGGAACCAAAGTTCCAATGCATGGGTGAGTACTAAAACTCAATGAGTTTAACCCAAAGACTTCCCAACTCATTCCACTAGGATAAAAAATTATAGCAACATTTGCCTAAAATAATTTATATAAAACAATTTATATCAAAATATTAAAAAAAATCATAGTAAATAGTTTTCAAAGGAAATCACATATACAATTCAATAAATAATTAGACATTATATTTTGGCATACCCATTCCATGGTTCACAATACAAAAAACCAAGCATTATTGTTTGACATATCCATAATCATGATTGGCCTCTCTTCCAATCACATTGGGTCCCACTAGCACATTCCCCCGATCTAGGGTCCCATACCTTGTACCCCACTGGTACACATCCCTTACTCAGGGGCATGTCGAACATGAAGTTGCAAAAAAAACATTTATACCAATACCATTTAAAAAATTTTCAATAATAATTCACTTTTATTGGAAACCTTTCAAATAATCCATTTCAAATATCCAGTAAAGTATTTTTTTAAAATTATCATTTTTAAATCAGGGAAGAAAATAACTTTGCAAGACTAATTACCACAATTTCTTAATTTCACCAAAAATCATAAATCATCACTAAATAGGATTTATAAAAAAAATTTCACCACTATTTAATAATAAAAATCATTAAATTAAACCAATTTGAAACGAATCCTTCATGTTTTAAATAGTGGATCCAAGAGTGAATGCACCTACCCCTAGAGTTTTGGTGAAAATGATAAACGTCATGAAAAACATCACAAAAACCGAGTTGAATCTCCAAAAACCCACTTTGGATATATTACCCTATCATAAAAAATACCAAATATAACAATATTTGGCATAAAAATACTTATATCAACACACAACGGGTGTAAATCAAGGAAACCGAGTGATAGGGAGAAGTAGATCTAATGAAACTACCAATAACAACCAATAGTAAAGCCTTACCACAAGATTCCTAATTCAAATCACCATGAAAAGACTTCGGATTGCCTCCGGATTGATGAGAGAACCTACCTTAACCTCTAAGAGGTAAAAATACTTTGTTAGGTCCGTTTTAGGGAAAAACAGGGGATTAAATCACTTAACTCGCCTAGATCCACATTTTTACTATATAGTTTCTTACCACCCATAGTTTAGTCCCATGGTTATTCAGGCCACACACTAATCATGTGGTATCCACTGCCTCAAGTATTTACATTCCATGGTTTACTCGTAGAGTTTCTAAACCATGTTCTAATCATACTGGAGACACTATCTCAAAAATACAAAGTCGTGGTTTCAAAAAAAGAAATTTATCCTAGGTAGCCGCATGGTTTGGAAAAGAAATTTTCCAATAACGCACTATATCTTTTGACCCTATCTCAATGTAAAGAGTTTTCTATAGGTGTTTCAAAGTTTTACAAACACATATACTAACTTTAAAACTATTGAAAATTCCTAAAAATTCACAATTTTATCCAAATACTCTCAAACATCACCCATATACATTATATAGATAAAAATCATTGTTAATGGGTTACTTACCAGAGACTGGGGTTATTGAATTCTCCCCACCATTGGTCATTCCGTTCTTGGAATTTGAAAAATCATATATGTTCACTAAAAGAGTTCTAGAAATTAGTATTTTATTTTTTTCTCTTATTCCAATGTCTCTTCTAGAATCTGACCGTTTTCCGACAAAACCCAAACTAGACCGATTCATTTTCTATGAAATATTTTCTCTTTCATATCCAAAATATGCACCGAGATATGTACCAATGAAGCATACGACTCTAATTCATTGTGATCCAACTGATCACATGGTTAGGATCCGAATGATACTTTTTCAATTGAGATACACAAAACACATTATTCAACAATCTAAACTATAGTGGAAAATCAAACTGATATGTCACTTCTCCAACCCATTCTAGTATCTCAGAAGGGCCAATATATGGAGGATATAACTTTAAATAATTCCAAAAAATGATGATATACAAGTCTTGGATATATCTTCCAGAACACATGATCACTCACCTTAAATGAAAATAACCATCGATGGTGATCTGAATACAATTTATGATGACTCTGAGCCATCTCTATCCTCTTCTAGATCAACTGAATCTTCTATGTTGTTTCTTGTATAAGTCTTGGCCCGACTAGTGATGTCTCAAATGTTTCCACCCAACATAGTGGAAAATGAAAAAGGCTCCCATAAAAATCGTCAAATAGAGCCATATATATCAAGGCCTAATATATGTTCTTATATGATAACTCCACTAATGGCACATAATCTTCCCATGAACCACCAAAATTCCTTACACAAGCCCACAACATGTCTTATAATGTTTCTATCATCCTTTTAGATTTCCCATATTTTCTGAGGATGATACTCCATACACATGGCCAGCTGATTCACAAGGGATTTCTATAAAGATTTCTATAAATGAGATGTGAAGCTCAAATATCTATCTGACACTATCAAAACTGGTATTCCATTCCTCTTTACTAATTATCAGATATATGTTTTTGACAAGTCATCCACCATATGAGATCCTAGAACAGAGATAAAATGATCTTACTTGGTATCATAATCCTCTATATCCCCTAAGAAATCATGTTTCTGAACCATTCATGAGATACCTATTACAAAATCCATAGCTATTTATTCCCATGTCTGAACTAGAATAGGTAAAGACTTTATCATACCTACTAGCCACTAATTTTCTTCCTTAACTTTATAAAAAGTTATGCATCTGGAAAAAAACTCATCCACCTTCCATTTCATGGTGGTCCACCAAAAACTATGCTCTCAATGCCCTATAAAAATCCATATTCCTGGATGAACCATCTATATTCAATGGTGGTAACCAACATGGAGTTTTTTATGACAAGCCATATGTATGAATATATGATTTCTAAACCATAGCACTGAACTGTCATTCAGCTTCCATCACTCAATGGTCTCCCCACCATTGAGTTTTGAACTAATCACAACACACTCTGAATTAGACTTTTATACCACATTAACCATCATTACCATATTAGGAACCACAAAATATTGGATTAAAATTACAACATAACCTGAATATTCATATTCAACATGCATGTTTTCTAGGACTGACATCAACTGCCCCTCATCTAATGATTCATTTTCTAATTGATCTTATGATTTTCAACTTAATGCAACAGCCACCGAATTTACATTTTATAGTGTATACATCAAATGAAAGTAAAAATATTTTATATATTCCATCCATATTCTTTTTCTCAAATTCAAATACCTTTTTTATAAAATATAATTCAGGATTAAATGGTCTAGAAACACTATGAAATTATCACCGAAGTGATTGTGACACCATTTCTTCAATGAATGGACAACTAAATCTAACTCTAAATCATGTGTTAGGTAGTTCATCCCATGAAAAAAATTATTTCCTTTATCCATAAGAAAAAAATGTTCACCATTCATGAGAAACCACCCCAACCTAGATCCTAAAGCGTAAAAATACACCACACACCCTTTTCTTGATTTCAGAAGAATCAAGATCAGTGCGGATATAAGGTGAAACTTTAACTCTAGAATATATTTATGGAATTCATCATCCCATTGGAATGGAATACTATTAATTGTAAATACTATCATTGATTAATATAGTCATGAAATATCATGAAAGAAGAATTGATAATAAAAAGATAGACCATTGAAGATCTATAACTCAATAACATTATTTGGTGGTTTCCATGAGCTAACTGCTTCTATCTTCCCTGAATCCACAAAAAATCCTCCTTTAGAAATTACCTGGCCATGAAAGAGTACCTCATATATCCAAAAATCATACATTGATAATTTTTTATAAAAAATATGGTATCTAAAGATTTCTAACTTTGTCGTTATGTGTTTATCATGCCCAAACCTTGTCCTTCAATACACCAATATGTTATCCAAAAACACCACCATAAACGAATCTAGATATTGCTGAAATATCTAGTTCATCAATTCCAAAACAACCGCTAGTGAATTTTTATGACTGAAAGGCATTACCACATATTCAGAATGTCTATATCTACTTATTAAATCTATATTTGGAATATACTCATTTTAGACTCATAATTGGTGATATCCTAATCACAATTCAATATTAGAGAAAAAATGGTATCCCCTAAATTGATCAAAATGGTCATCAATTCATGGAATTGGATATAGATTTTTTACCATAACTTGATTCATCCGAATATAATCCACACACGACCTTAGAGTTCCATCTACCTTCTTCACAAATAGGGCTAGTGTTTCCCATTGAGAGGTTCTCGACTAAATGAACCATTTTCTTTCCATCTCTTCCAAATGTACTTTCAACTAATTTAATTCATATGGTTTCATTTGATAAGAAGGAAGTTATATAGTACTAGTCCCTAAGAGGTGAACAATTTTGAACTCCACTCCCCTTACCAATGGAATCCCTATGATATTCTTGGTAAACACATCTAAAAACTAGTCCACCACTGCGGGGAAACTATTATTCGATATATCTTCTATCAATTACAAATTCCATGTAGGTAATTGGTAATATATAGCTCCCACTAGTAAATTGCACCAATCTTTATTTTCATTTCTCATCTAAAGAGATTCTCGACACCATCCTCAGTTGAAAATCTAATAGTTCTTCTATAACATTCAATGTGAGCCTTGATCCTTTTCAACCAATCCATACCCTATATTATATCTTAGAAATCCATATCCATCATATAGAAATATCATTTCATCTCAGCTCCATCAATAATTGTAGAACATTCTCTACAAAAAGGCTCAACATTCTCATTTCCCATGAGGAGTTTGAATTTTTTTTATAGAGGGAACAATCTCATGTTTTAAACATAGAAAAAAACACTATATGAATAAATAAAGTGATGATATAAACCAAAATGAAACAAAACTTGAATAAGTGTATAATTCAAATGAAGTGTACCTATCACCAAAGATGGTTTGTCTTGATCATCCTCAATCACCTTATCAGCTTTATATAATTTCTTTGTTGCTACACAATGATCATTTTTTCCATGTTGAAATTTCCCTTTATAAGCAGTCATAATATTTTTAGAATCACTATGGATAGATTTGTTCTGATGAAATTTTTTAATCTACTACCCTTGACCCGTGGAAGCATAATATTCTTAGGATACCGAAGAGGCGTCTTGAGTATCTGACCATGGATCACTATGAAAATAGAGCCAAATACTCCCCATATTGTAGTATTTATGGCATGATCTTGGTGGTGATGTACACTCTTGATTCAAGTGGCCTATGTAACAACATTCAAAAAATCCTGTTTTTTTAATGGTTTATGGAGGAAGATTCACTAATCAAGCCATATGATTATGATTCACACTCTAACCATGGAAATTGGTTTCTCTCTTCCTCTTGCTCTCAGCATTAGAGTTCACCCTATTTCCCATGTGTATCAACATTCTTCTTCCTCCCATACTCCTAAGATATTCTTTTCAACCACCATCTCTATATTGATGATCTCTGTATCGTTCGTACTATAATGAAAATAAATCTTTTTTTGAATATCCTACCTCATCCCCGATTCAAATATATCATCATTCAAGGATGCACTAGCAGTAACCTTTGGAGTCAATAATAATAAAATAATGAAGTGATCCATATACTCGGTGACTGAGAGAATTTTCTACTTCATGATGAAGGTGTTTGCTATTCTCTAAATCTTGAACATGTAATGATAGAATTTTTATTGAACAATTATTCAAAATCTTACCATGAAAATATATTTTCTAATTTTGTATGAAATAAGAAATCCCACAATTTTCATGACGGATCCTCCAAAATATATTATTCTATTAGTAAATTTAAATCTTCTAGTGTGATGATGATGTCGAAGTTATGATTCAACCTATTCATCCACACCTCTTCCGTTTGTGGATCTAAATCATCCTGAAATATGGCTGGACTTTTTTCATAAAATTGGGTGGAATTATCCACTTTATTTGTCTTGTCCCTCTAGTTCCTAGTGTCTACATCTTGAAATGATTGTATGATACTCTAAAATAGATATTGGTTCACCTTTGTCATGGGTTAAACCATGTTCTCACTAGTTTCTTCCGGTTGGATCCCACGACGCCTTCTAGTTGCCATTTTCAGTAAAAACAAAAAAAAAGCATGAAGTCAAATATCTATCAACTGAAGTGTTAAAATTTAATATTTCTCCATGTAAACTATCAAAATAATTATTTCCAAAATTAAACCTTTTCATGTTCAATAATTTTAAAAAAATTCACAATTTTTTGAAAATTAATGAATTTTCAAATTAATATTTCTATGCTCTATTTCAGAATTTTTTATTTGAAAATAAATTCAATATTTTTTTCAAAAAAAAAATCATTGCACCAAATCATATATCATTAATCAAAATGAAATATGAAATAATATTATGAATTTATTATTATAATGAATTTCATGCTCATCTCATTGGATAAACCCATGACAAAGAGATTTCAAATCCTATAAGTGTCTTCAAAACACTTGTGTACTTATCACCATAGTTACATGAAGTCCAGCATAAAAAGGATAGATACATCTTTTTATGTTATACATTTCATGTCTTGACAATCTTACTAATTTCTAGGATTCCAATGTAATGAAGAGATGAGAATGAATTCAACTCCATGACAAATAACCTATACCAGGTAAAAGACCACCTATTCTAGATAGATATTCATAAGAACCAAACTGATACCACTTGTCCTAAATATATATTGGACCAAAAAAATGAAACCATTTGTAACATCCCACCCCATATCACTATCTTGAGAGTGCGGTGAGATTTTACATAGACTTATGTTATATCTCCAAGATGCCAAATGTTGGAAATAAATACTGAAGGGATTCAATATACATGGGGGATTATTTTCCCACTGATAATAAAACAACCAACAAAAAATAGATAACCAAATAATACAATACATGGTGCAAAATAAAAATGAAGGACAAACTCAGTACATCATTTATATGAAACAAAATAGTGAGTACCATATTGGAATCCAACTACCATTAAACTACACATCCGAAGATATACTTTAAAGCTCAAAGACAACTACATGGCTCCAAATCTCTAAATTCTCCAAGATCCAACTCCAAAAAACATACCAAGTACTACAAGTTAGTACTAAATATGTTTGATAATTTACCTTTTAACATATCTCAATAAATGATATATAAAAAATCACCAATGTTCCAAATAGTGGTGAGTACTAAAACTTGTTATGTTTTAGTTTATGACTTCCCAACTCACACCACTAGGATAGAACATGATTGAAACATTATATAAAAAAATTTATATAAAAATTTAAAAAAAATGATTATATTAAAATATAATCAAAATCTATAGTAACCACGTTTCCAAGGAAATCACATAAACAATTAATTAAATCATTTAAGATTCTATTTCAGAAAACCCATTCCACAGTTCAAAGAACACCCACACATTCATGATTTTTCAGAAGTTTAATACTCATGAGAAATCTCTCATACAATCACCTTATCTACCATTGACATACATGCTTGATCTATGGTCACATCTCTTATGACTTATTGGTACATTTACGTTATTTAGGGTCACGTTGAACATGAACTCACACAAAAAAACATGTATACAAATTCCATTAAAAATAGACCATTTCAATAAAATGTTCTTTTTATTGAAAAACATTACAAAAATCCATTTCAATAATAAAAAATACCATATTTTAAAATAAAAATTTGAAAATCAAGAGATGGAAGAACCTTTATATCCAATTACCACAATTCCCCAATTTCATCAAAAAACCCTAAATCATTACTAATGTGGATTTATGACATGATTTTCAACACAATTTGACAATAAAAATCAGGAAATTATACCAATTTTCATCTAATATTTGATGTTCTAAATAGAGGAGTGGGGAGAGTATCCACTTATCTCAAAAGTCTTGCAGAAAACCATAAATGACAGAAAAAAATTTAAAAATAGGGTCAAATATCCAAAAACCTTCTTTAGATCTCTTCCCTTATCATCCAAAGACAAAATCACATCATATTTGGCATCCAAAAACATATATCCACCTAGAGTGGGTGTATATCTATGAAAATGAGAGAGATATTGAAGTAGATCTGATAAAACTACCAAGAAAAGTAAGAAAAAAGACTTACTATAAGAATTCTGCCTCAAATCACTAATAAAAGAATTTGGAATGCCTCTAGATTGATGAGAGAAACTTCTTTATCCTTTGAGAGGAAAAAATCTTTAGTTAGGGATGTTTTGGGGAAATAAAGAGGATTCAAAACATTAAACCAATCTAGATCCTCTTTTTTAGGATCCACATTATTACCGCATAAGTTTTAGATGCACGGTTAGTGGAAAAATGTTCTAATCTACGCCAATCACTACCTCAATGATGGACCTCACATGGTTTCCTTACTATGAATTATCCATGATAAAGACACTATCTCAAAAATACAAATCCAGAGTTTCAAAACACATTGTTTCTCCTGGAAGGCCATAGGGTTTGAAAAAACTGTCTTCCACCTGTGCACCTTTTCTATTTCCCTTTTATCATTGTCCATGGTTTCCTATAGGTGTTTCATAGTTTTTCAAACCTATGAACTAAACATTATCCAATGTAGAATCCTACGAAAAACTCTAAATGTTCCTTTAACATTACAAAAAATCACCTATATACTTTATATAATTAAAAATCGTATATAAAATGTTAAAAAACAGGAACTAGGGGTGTTATATAATCCCTTATAGGTGTTTACAGATGTAGAAGATGGATGATAATTTTCAATATGTTTTAGATATATATTTAAATTTGGTGGTGTGAATGTGTGTTGGATATCTAGAATATATCCAATATTTAAACTATTTACAATGTTAATAAGTACATGGAAGTCACAGAAGTGAGGATGGAGCTGATATGGTTGAATTTTTTTAGAGGAACTCAAAAGAATGAAAATTAATGAAATGTTGTTTTATTATAGTAGAACATGATATATATTACTAGTAATTTTTTGTTTCACTCATGTATGAAATAAAATCATTTAAAGAGTCAATTAATATAGAATATTTTGTAATATGAATATTAGAGCAATGGAAGGTAAATGAAATTTAGAATCCAACAATGATATTCATGAAATTCATAATCTGGGAATGTATGGGGTGTTTTTGTGCCTTGATGTGGCATGGATTATATAAGAAAGGATTACAAGATCCCTCCTAGTATCGGATGAAATTTAGTTCAATATGTGAATAAGAAGTCCAAGGAACCCTTAAATAAAGTCTTCAAGTGGGAGATTTTAAACTAGGAACTGTTTCGAATTTTTTTTCTTCAAAATATTATTTTAAAAAAGAAACAATTGGAATGATTTTTTAGACGTAATAAAAATGTAATTAGTGAATATTTGGTGGTTCTGAATGGTTGATTTTGGAATGAAACACAATACGGTCTAGAAGAAAACTATGATTCTTGATTAATGTGCTTCCCTAGTGACTAGAAGTATCATATACTGGTTTCCATGGTCGATACAATGGTGAATCATAAAGATCATAGAGAAATGGAAATAGATGAATCAAATAGGCTTTCATATAAATAGATAATTTGGGGGAATATAGATGTTTTTATTGTCAGAACAATTGTTCATATTTATTTATATATGTAACGATTTGTTTTTGGGTACATGGAATATAGAAGAAGATTCTATTATTATTATCTTTCTTGAATAAAGGATTAAATGACCATTCCCTAAATTAGATAAACTCTCAATCCATATAAATAATTTTAAATCCACATTAGTGTGAGTTGTTCCATTTTCTATTCCATTACCATTGCATTCTAAAGGTTCATGTATAAGGGTATTTTGGTGAGAGAATTAAAAGACTAGTATATTTTTTTGAATATAGTAATATTTAGTTTCACTAAGTTCATATCTTCAAAAACTAGTCCCAAATTTTAGGGTTCAGATGTAACGCCTCTACACCAGTTACCCAGAGTCAGTGCATTATTACATAACATTATCATGATACAAGGAATCATGTCCCGAAAGACTGATCAGTTTAGTAGCCTTGGAAATACAAGATACATTCAGAAGTTTTACATTACCTCTTGAAATAAAAATATCAACAAAAAAATTTCCCCTTTTTAACACACTTATATCCTTAGACTATCCCTGTTGGTCAACCATAAAATACATCATCACATCTTGGAAAAAATAAGACATAGAAAGGGGTGAGCTCAGATGCTCAGTATGGATAACAATATAGCGGAAACTTTCATAAATGAGCATAAATAATTAAGGTAATCTATAAGACTAAAACAAAAGCCTTTTAAATGTAAACTTCAACATAATATGGAAAATATAAAAAACAAATAATTATATTTAATTATTCACATGGATATTCTAATAGTCGAATAATCAAATGAAATATCAATATCCACATTTATAATGATGAAATGCATAATGCTAGACTTCATAACCACATAGTCAAGGCCTTGTGCTAATACTACAAATAAGATTTTGTCAAGGCCTTGTTCCAAGACACTAGTTTGACTCATTAGACCTACCAATTCATCAAGGATCTATAACAGGCTCCACCCATCACTTACTAAGTCCAATGCATTCCTTATATGGAAATGTTTAAACATAACATAAATTTTTTTATTAAAACTAGCATAAAAAAAAGTCAATAATTTATACCTAAACAATAAATAGTATAAAAATAACACATCCACAGTCAAACATGTCACAAAACCTTTAATATAATATGGATGTTTTGTATCATAATAAATCAACTTCAAACAAGCATAAAATTCATCAAAGGATGTTAATATAGATGAAATCAAAACTCTTTTAAAGAAATGTCTATTTCCATTTTGAAATTTAATTAAAATTCATGTAATTATAAAAGAAAAAATTTACTTTGAAAATATTCTTTTAATCTTGTAAGGGAAGCTTCGATAATGTTATAATGGAAAAAAATAGCCACACTGGCCGTATAAGTTAAGAAAACATTCTTACAATAATTTTTTCGAAAAGGTCATAAAGTACCTTGTTTGGAAAACAACAGAAAGATTCCTTTAAAAACATATAAGGTCAAATAAGGGTATAAAGTAATTTAACCCATTTTCTAGTAAATAGTAAAAATGTTTTGAAATACATTTTTAAGAAAACATGGATGTGGGTGATAAAGAGGTCCTAGTCTATACTTACGTATTAACAGCCTTAGATAAGTAAAAGGAATTTAGAATTATCCCTTACCTTGTACATTTCCTTGGTCGAGGGTATGTTGAACTCCTGTATGATAGTCAAATCATTGTTATTAAATTATACAAAAACCATATATGTAAATATTATATAACATATGATCTTCTAATATTGCTTTGTTGATAATATTTTAGTAGTATCATCATTTCGGGTGTTAACTGATTTGTTTTCTTTTATATTGTTGGTTACGTAATCCATGTTTGTAATGAATAGGATGTATTTGATTCATACATAGAATTATATTATCTTCATAAACATTATTTTTAATCATAAAATGAAAATTATTCTTGAATGATTACGATGCGGAATGAATCTCATCGCGTTCATGGAGACAGTAATCTGTACGTACGCACGAGCGACAATATCATTAGATTGATCGTGAAATAATACGTAATTGGATGGTATATCATATATACAGAATAATTAACATGTTATATTTATTATTAACATTAGTTATACTCATTATTATACCCATCCAAATAATGAAGTGTTTGAATAACAAACTATGACATGACGTGGAGACGGTATGTCTTACATACACATGTATGGTGACTTTGTCATTAATATGATGGATAAAATAATGAATATGGTTGTAACATTTTTATAATAACATCAAATTATATATAATATACTGGATTTATTATTTTATAATAGAAACAAGAAAGAAAGATTGAGTGGAAGAAGCAAAGAACATGAAAGAGGTGATGAAATATTTACCTCTTCTTCAGGTTCTTCCTTTTGATTTGATCAAAAGGGCTCCATAGGCTGGCTTTATGACCAAAGGAAGGCCTCTAGGATAAAGGGAGTAAAGTTGGGAGGATATTTGGGTAGGGTTTGGATGAACCAAATGTCTTTGGAGGTGTGAAATTTAGATAAGGGGAAGTTCCCTTTTATAAGATAGGTGAGGGTCACTTTAAGAAAATCATGAAATATTATTTTATAATAAAATAATTTTCGGTTTCTAATGTATCCAAAAATGAAATATTTAGATGCTAAGGTGGGTATGGGTCTAAAATATCTTAAAAAATTGGTTTTATAATTGTTTATTTCATCATATTAACCTTATCATTTAGATTTAACTCTTAGTTAAATAGTTTGACATTTACCATGTCTCTTTTATTTTTATATTATATGGTTAATAAACATACTATAACAAGCCAAGAGAACCTCATGTGGTTCATTATTAATATATATAAGCATATCTATTTCCTTTGGTCTATCCTTATATTTTTATAAATATTTTATTAATTAATAATATAGTATTTGTTTTAAAAACTCAATTATGTCAATTTTAACAATATTTAGTATTTTATATTTTTAAAATCCATAAAAACATTATCACTTAGAATAAAATTTATTTAACTAAACCTAACATGTTATATTAACCTATAAAATTATTGTAATTCATAAAAATGCTCAAATTACATTTATTTGGATATTTATAATATTAAATTTTTTAATATTTCATTAATATGGTAATTATTACATCATCATTGTTTCATAAATAAATTAACTTATTCAATGTAAAAAATTTATAAATAAAATACAATGATGAAGGAATTCATTTTATAATTATAATGAATATTTATAGTCTAATTTTTCTTTTGTATAAAACTATAGTAAACATGGTTTAGTTATTAAACATTTAATTTTACACTTTTAACTATTCTTTAAATAAAATAATGATAAATGTCCTAATCTAATCCATGTGAACCAAAGGGGGTCATATTTTATTTCATAAGGATATTTTTGGTCTAATTACACTTATCAAATAGAATTAGGATATGTGTTAGGGTAATTATAATATCATTTTTACCCTTAATTACCCTATTTACCTTTAACTGTGGTAAATAAAAGTAAAAAAGTTACTATTCACAAAAAATTATTTAAATCTTATTGAACCACTTTTTAATTAATTATTTCAACCATGCCTCTTATATTTTTTAAATTAAACTCACAAAAGCGGTAAAATTATATTTTATGCAAATTTGAAAAAACTCATAGGAGGTTGGTAAAAGACAGTAAAAAGTTCAATAAAATTTTTATATATCTAAACATATTTTAAAATGACTCCAATGAATTACATTGAACTTATATAGGTATTATGTATCTATTTTGACCAAAAATAAATTTAATTAAAATAAATAATTATTTAAAAAAAGTTAGTTTTAACCAACAACGCGGTGTTTTTCACTATTCATCACAAATTGAATGTTTTCAGAAAAATAGAAAAAATTCACCCTAATCTAATTTCGATATTATGAATTCCAAAATGATGTCCATTTTGAAAAATTAAATTTATAAAATTTAAAAAAGTTTGTATTACTATTCATAACGGCTAGTTTTATTGGCTGTGGTGTGTTAGAATCTCGAAGTTGCGTACAATACAAGATATTGCATTATTCAAAGGGAAACATACTATGGAAACTTGGGGTATTACATTACCCCCTATTTAAAATAATTTTGTCCTCGAAATTTTTAGAATATTAATGCATAAAAAGATTTGGGTGGTTCTTCATTATAAGTTCCTCGGGTTCCCACGTTGCCTCTTCCATCTTATGGTTTCTCCATAGAACTTTCACCAGACGAGTCGTCTAATTTCTCAGCAGTTGTTCTCAGGTATCATGAATATTGACAGGCTCTTCACAATAAGATAGATCAGGTTCCAGTTCAATTTCCGCATAGGTGAGTACATGTGTTGGGTCAGTCATGTATTTTCTCAAAAGGGATACATGAAACACATCATGAACTTTGGAGATACTTGGCGGTATTTCCTAACAATAAGCTACAGCCCCAATTCGTTCTAGAATTTTGAAACGTCTGATGTACCTAGGAATTAATTTACCCTTCATACCAAATTGTATAACACTATTCCATGGAGAAACCTTCAAGAAAACGTGATCTCCTACCTAAAATTCAAAATCCTTCCTTCGGTTATCGGCATAGCTCTTCTTCCTACTTTGAGATGTGTTGATGTGGGTTTAGATAACCTTCACATTTTCCATCCTTTCCTCAACAATTTATGGGCCTATAAGTTTTCTTTCACCAACATCATCCCAGAAAGTTGGTGTGTAATATGTTTTTCTAGATAATGCTTCATATGGTGCCATCTGAATACATGAATGTAATCTACTATTATAGGAAAATTTTACCATAGGTAAATATTGATCCCACATACCTTGAAGGTCATGTGAGAAAGATCTCAACATATCTTTTATGGTTTGAATAGTTTGTTCAAATTGTCAATCGGTTTGAGGGTGGTAGGAAGTGCTCAAACAGAGTTTAGTATCCAGGGGTTTCTGAAGGCTTCTTCAGAATCTTGATGTAAAACAAGGATCACGATCATAAACAATCGATAGGGGTACTCCATGAAGTCTTACAACTTCATTAATGTATAGTATTATCAGACATTCAGTTGGTAAATATTCTCTTATAGAAAGAAAATGTGCTTACATGGTAAGACGATCAATAAAGACCCATATTGAATCATTTATTCTAGGAGTATTTGGTAGCCCCATGAAAAATTCCATCATAATATTATGTGATTTCCACTCAGATATGGGAAGTGGTTGCATGACTCCTCTAGGTTATAGCCTTCCAGCTTTCACTTGTTGAAAAACCATACATCTTGACACAAAATAAGAAATATCCCTCTTCATGTTGTCCCACCAAAAATTTTCCTTCAAATATCTATACATCTTGGTGCTCCCAAGGTGTATAGAGAAATTGGATCAATGAGCATCATCCAACAATTCCCTTTTTAGATCAAGTATGTTAGGAACACAAAGTATCTTCCCAAATTTTAAAATTATATCATCATATATGAAGTCACTCAATCTCACATCATTCAAAGCTTTAATATTCTTTTCAAACTCCTCCTCATCAGTTTGAGAACTCTTTATCCTTTCAAGTAAAGTTGGTTTAGAAACCATTTGAAAATGTATTGATGTTTCAAATTCCATGGTTATTCCCATATCCGTCTTTACTAGATCCTTGAAAATAGGATCCCTTTCATCTCTCATCTTGTTCAAAACTCCGTGATCATTTTTAAAAAAAGCATCTACTACCTTATTTTCCTTCCTCGGGTGGTAGTTTATAGTGAAATCATAATACTTGAGTAGTTCAAGCCATCTTCTTTTCCTCATGTTGAGTTCATTATGTGAGAAAAATTATTTTAAACTATTGTGATCAGTATATATCTCACATTTTTTACCATAGAGATAGTGTCTCTATATCTTTAAATCAAATATTTCAGCTGCTAACTCAAGATCATGAGTGGGATAGTTTTGTTCCTGAATTTTTAGCTGTTGTGATGCATAGGCAATAACTCTATCATTCTACATAAGGAAACTACCAAGTCTTTTCTTTGAAGCATCTCTATAAATAACAAACCCATCATTCCCTAATGCTAGAGTCAAGAAATGAGCATTGACTAATCTACTCTTCAGTTCTTCAAAACATTCTTCTCACTCTTTTCTCCAAAGAAATTTAACCCCTTAACATGTGAGCTGGGTTAATGGGTTAGTCAACCGGGAAAAATTTTGGATGAAATTTCAATAATAACCTGTTAAACCAATAAAACTATGTACCTCAGTAATACTCATCGGTGCTGGCCATTCTAGTATTTCCTTGGTCTTTGGAGGATCAATAGAGATTCCATCTTTAGAGACAATATAGCCAAGAAAAGAAATGTCCTAAAGCAGGAATTCACACTTTCTAAACTTCTGATATAATTCATTTCTTCAAAGAGTCTTTAGAATAATTCCCAATTTATTTTCATGATCTTCGTAACTTCTGAAGTATACCAAATGTCATCAATAAATACCACTACAAAGTCATCAAGATATTCCTTGAAAACTTTGTTTATTAGATCTATGAAAATAGAGGGTGTATTACTCAATCCAAAAGGAATTACTGTAATCTCATAATGGATGTACCTAGTTCGAAATGCTATTTTTTAGAATTTCATCCTTCTTCACACACAACTGATTATATCCAGATCAAAGGTCAATCTTTGAAAAATATTTAGCTCAATGAAGTTGGTTAAATAATTCATCAATACGAGGTATGGGATACTTGTTATTCATGGTTATAGCATAGATCTCCCAATATTCAATGCACAATCTCATAGATCTATCTTATTTATTAACAAAAAGGATAGGGGATCCCCATGGATAAAAACTAGGGTGAATAAATCCCTTATTACTCAATTCCAGAAGTTGTTTCTTTAGTTACACTAATTCCAAAATGTACATTCTATAAGGGGTATTCAGTATAGGCCTTGAACCATGAATTAAATAAATAGAAGACTCAATTTCTAGCTCTATAGGATGTCTAGGTAAACCCTCTAGAAACACATCTACATGTTCTTGCACAATAGGTGCGTCCTCTGTTCGTACATTCTTTTCATCACCTATAGTTATTTCATTCTCTTCTTCCCCAATAATTGAATTCCATGAGCTACTGGGGGTGTATATAAATAAGAATCAGGTGGGTACATTTCTTCTCTAAAGATAAGGTACTCTTTATCATCATCGAAAATAGTAACCTCCTTCTTAAAATAAATTTTTACATCATGGTTTAAAATCCAATCCATTCCAAGGATTATATCAAACTCAATCATGGGTATGATGATAAGATCAGAAGATAAAGAACATTTAAATACCCTAATGAGAATGGATTCACAAAACTTTTTTGTGATGATACTTCCCTTAGGTGTTTTGACTGACAACTCCCTTGTTAATTAAAATTGAAAATATATAATTTTCTTATCAAACTGGGAAGATATGAAACAATGTGATGATCCAGAATCAAATAAAACACTGGGTAAACTTGAGGAAACCATTAAATTACCTTCCACCAAGTCTTTCTGAGCTTCCACCTCAGCAGTAGTGATCACATAAGATTCACCTTACTCACTTGAACTTTTTTTAGGTAAGTTCCCTTGGTGATTAGAACATTCATTTTCATAATGACCCTTTTCTCTACAATTATATCATTCATCATTGATAGCCTCTTTCTTCCCCTTGCAATCACGACCTTGGTGGCCTTCTTAAACAAACATGTAACAAAATCCTATTCCCATCAGGCAAGTACCATGGTGGTTCTTTCCACATTTATCCTAGTATGGATATTCAACTTTTTCCTTGTTCTCATTATTTCCATTTCTAGAGTGTTCAGAAGATCTCTTTTTCAATTTCTTTTCTTTAATGTCATAAGACTTAGAGAATGTTTTTCTATATTGATAGCACATGAGACAATATCTTTATACAATGAGAAGGATTGTGAGACTAATGATTGACGGAGAAATGGTTTTAACCCATCAAATAATCAATAAATCTTACTACTTGGGTTATGTATATAATCTACTGCATGCCTTACTATCCTTGCAAATTTTTCCTCGCACTTTGAGAAATTATCATCTTCCTTTGGTCTTAGACTCATAAATTGTCTTTCTATATCAACTCGATGGTCACGAGGAAATTATTTTTCTACGAAAATCTCTTTAAACTCCATCCATTCAATGTTCAATACTTCTTCATCTTCCTTATTTTTGGATTAATGACCACCATTGATCTGCATCTCCCATGAGGCGATAAACTTCCATGACAACTTTTTCCCTTTCACTACTCCCCAAAGCACGAAATATTTTCTCTAAGGAATTTTTATATTATTCAGCTACTAATGGATTTGTACTCTCATTGAATGTTGGTGGTTTTTTCCTCATGAATATGTCTAACATTATTCCACCGCGTTGTGGATCAGGGTGCTCCATACGGGTATGGTTATTATTCATAACCTAGGTAAGTTGTCCAAGTATGGTGATAAGCTGATCAGCACTAGTTGTATCACCAACTCCACTATAATTATCTTGAGTAGGAGGAAAATCCCTCCATGGATTACATTCATAAATATTGTTTCCATTCCTTCCACAAGGTGCCATTTCTAAAAAAATTCATACACTAGAGTAGTTTATGAATCACAATACATAATTACAAACTTGTAAAATAGTTTACATAAATTAAATAGTTTATGGATATAATCCATAATCATAAAAATGTTTTCTATGAGGAAGTATATACTCATAAACTCTTTATAATGGTTTGTAAAGAAAACGATAAATATGCTAATAATATCCCCTGGGAGTGTCGTAACCAAGAGTACAGCAAGGCCTATCGTCGTGCACCAGTTCCCATTCGAGTCTAGCTCAAAGCGGTGTTTTCGGGTTTTACCCCTATGTACATTTTTTCCAGAGCCACCTCTACCTACTCGTATCTAGATAGGGATGTATTTCTTGAAAAACTCACAAAATCTCTATAGTACCAAAATTCTAGGAAGTTCTTCTGTACTAACCCTCAAAGTCTATCATAGGGTAGAGTTCTCTAATAAAAGTTTCTCTAAATCTTGCTTCCAAGGTTTGTATTATACTTCTTCTAATACCAACTGTAACACCCCGACCCTAGTTACCTAGAGTCGATGAATTATTACATAACATTGTCATGATATAAGGAATCATGTCCCAAAAGACCGATCAGTTTAGTATCCTTGAAAATACTAGATACATTCAAAAGTTTTACATTACATCATGAAATAAAAAAAATCAACAACATTTTTTCCTCTTTTTAACACACTTATATCATTATCCTATCCCTGCAGGTCAACCATAAAATACTTTTCACATATTGGTAAAAATAAAACATATAAAGGGGTGAGCTAAGATGCACAGTAGGGATAAAAATATAGCAAAAACTTTCATAAATGAGCACAAACATTTAAGGCAATGTATAAGACTAAAACAAAAGATTTTTAAACTTAAACTCCAGAATAATATGGAAAATATAAAATAAAAAAATTCCATTTAATTATTCACATTGATATTCTACTAGTCGAATAATTACATACAATATCAATATCCACTTTCATAATGATGGAATGCATAATGCCAGACTTCATAACCATATAGTCAAGGCCTTGTTCCAAGACTAAAAATAAAATTTTGCCAAGGCCTTATGCCAAGACACTAGTTTGTCTCATTAGACCTACCGATGCATTGAGGAGCTATAGTGGGCTAAACTTATCACTTACTAAGTCCAATTCATTTCTCATATTAAAAGGTTTAGGCACAACATAAACATTCGTATTAAAACTAGCATATAAAATTTCAATAACTTATTCACAGACCATGAATGTTATAAAAATAACACATCTATACTCAAAAATATCACAAAACCTTAAATAAAATATTTATGTTTTGTATCATAATAAATAAACTTCAAACAATCATAAAATTCATTAAAGGATGTTGACATAGATGAAATGAAAAATCTTTTAAAGTAATATCTCTTTTTATTTTGAAATTTTTTAGAAGTCATGTAATTATAAATGAATAATTTAATTTGAAAATATTCTTATAAGATTATAATAGAAGCTTCGATGATGTTATAACAGCAGAAAATAGCCACACCCGCCGTCTAAGTTAAAAAAACATTCTTACCTTAATTTTGTCAAAAAGGTCATAAAGTACCTTGTTTGGAAAATGGTGGAAAGATTCTTTTCAAAACATATAAATTAAAATAAAGGATATAAATTAATTTCACCCATTGTCTATTAAATAGTAAAAATGTTTTGAAATAAATTTTTAAGAAAACATGGATGTGGATAATAAAGAGGTCCCAGTAGATACTTACGTATTAACAACCTCAGATAAGTAAAAAGATTGAAGAATTAACCCTTACCATGTACTTTTCATTGGTAAAGGGTATGTTAACCTCATTTATTATAGTTAAATAATTGTTATTAAATTAAAAAATAACCATATACATAAATATGATATCATATATGATCTTCTAATATTGCTTTGTTAATAATATTTTAGTTGTATCATCGTTTCGGGTGTTAACTGATTCGATTTCCTTTATATGATTATTTACATAAGACATGTTTGTAATGAATTGGATGTATTTGATTAATATACATAATTATATTATGTTCATAGACTTTATTTTGAATCATTAAATAAAAAATTATACATTAATGATTACGGTGGGGAATGAATATTATCGCGTTCGTGGTGACAGTATTATGTACGTATGAACGAGCGACAATATCATTATATTGATGGTGAAATAATATGTAATTGGATGGTATATAATATATAAATAATAATTAACATGTTATATTTATAATTTACATTAGTTATAATCATTAATATACCCATCTAAATAATTAACTGTTTCAATAAGAAACTACACCATGACTTGGAGACGGTAAGTCGTACGTACACACGTATGGTGACTTTTAAATTAATATGATGGATAGAATAATGAATATGGTTGTAAAATTTTCATAATAACATCAAATTATATATAAGATACTGGAGTTATTATTTTAAAATGTAAACAACAAAGAAAGTGGAACTGGAAGAAGAAAAGAACTTGAAAGAGGTGATGAAATATTTACCTCTTCTTCGGGTTCTTCCTTTTGATTTGATCAAAAGGGATCACTAGGCTGGCTTTATGATCAAATTAAGGCCTCTAGAATAAAGGGAGGAATGTTTTTAGGATATATGGTCAGGTTTTGGCTAAGCCAAATGGCTTTGGAGGTGTGAAATTAATAGAAGGGGAAGTTTCCTTTTATAAGAGAGGTGAGGGTCACTTTAGGAAAAGTTTGAAATATTATATTATAATAAAATAATTTTCAGTTTATAATGGCTCCAAAAATATTATTTAGAGGATATGGTGGGTATGGGTCTAAATCTCTCAACCAATAGGTTTTAGACTGATTTAGGTCATCATATTAACCTTATCTTTTAGATTTAACTCTTAGTTAAATAGTTTGACATATACCATGTGTCTTTGTATTTTTATATTATATGGTTATTAAACATACTATAACAATACAAGATAACCCCATGTGGTCCATTATTAATATATATAATCTTATATAAGTCCTATGGCCGAACATTATATTTTTAGGAATATTATATCAATTAATAATATAGTATTTGTCTTAAAAACTCAATTATGTCAATTTTGACACTATTTGGTATTTGATTTTTTTGAAAGCCATAAAAACAATATCACTACGAATAAAATTTATTTAACCGACCATAACATTCCATATTAACCTATAATATTATTGTAATTCATCAAGGGTCTCAAATTACATTTATTTGGATATTTATACTATCAAATATTTTATTATTTCACTAATAAGGTAATTACTGCATCTTCTTTGTGTCATAAATAAATTAAATTATTTAATGTCTAAAAATTATAAATAAAATACCCTTATGTATGAAATAATTTTAGATTTATAATGAATATTTATAGTCAAATTTATCTTATGTATAACCCAATATTACAAATTTCTTAGTTATTAAACTTTTAATATAACATTTTTAACTCTTCTTTAAATAAAATAATAATAAATGTCCTACTCTAATCCAAGTTAACCGAAGGGTGTCATATTTTATTCTTATGGTTTTTTTGGTCTAATTACACATATACAATAGAATTAGGAAATGTTTTAGGGTAATTATAATATCATTTTACCCTTAATTACCCTGTTTACTTTTAACCATGGTAAATAAAAGTAAAAAAGTTAATATTCACCAAAACATATTTTCATCTTACTAAACCACATTTTACTTACTGATATCATCCTTTTCTCTAGAATTTTTGAAAGTCAACTCACAAAAGTGGTAAAATTAGGTTTTATGAAAATTTTCAAATGCTCTTAAGAGGTGGGTAAAATACAGTAAAAAGTTATATAAAAATTTTATATATCTAAAGTTATTATAAAATGACTCCACTAAATTACATTGAACTTAAATCGGTATTATGTATCTATTTTGACCTAAAATTAATTTAAATAAAATAAATTATTATTTAAAAAAATTCATTTTTAACCAATAACCCCGTGTTTTTAACTTTTCATCAAAAATTGAAAGTTTTCAGAAAAATTCCAAAAACTAACTCTAAGCTAATTTCAATATTCTGAATTCAAAAATGAATTCGATTTTGAAAAAAAATTATAAATTTTTAAAAAGTGGATATTATTATTCATAACAGCTATTTTGATTGGTCGTGGTGTGTTATAATCTTGATGTTTCGTACAACGCAAGCTATTGTATTATTCAAAGGGAAAGGTACTATGGAAGCTTGGGGTTTTATATCAGCAGAATGGTTACAAATTTATTGTTTCATGGAAACAAAATAATATATATAGGAATTCCCACCTCATGGTCAACATGAGGTTTTATGAAGAGAATATTATACATATAAATCTACTATCGATTCTAGTGAAGTTCCTTTTATTTTAATATTTTCATTAACGGTATCATCTATCTTTTCTTGTGATTTATCCTCTATTGTTGAAACATATTTTATTTACAAAATTTGTATGTTTCATTAAACTAAATGTGGTAGCATCATCTACTTTCATAAGCCATGATATCCCTCTAGGTAAGATAATAGAGTTAGTGAGGAAGTGTCCATTTTGTTTCATGGTTTTGTAATCCTTCTTATATTTCTAGGATTTTATATTCCTTGATTTGAAATCCTTCAATGTTATATATTAATAGATTGGTTAACATAGATCTAATATTTTATTGATGCTCATAACATAATTTTATATTTCTCATCACCATTTGGTATTCAACTTAATATCCATGTAAAGGATAATTTTTACACTACTGGAAATAGAGGATTTCCCAACGGTTTAGAACTGTTGGGAAAGGCTGGGGAACCGTTGGTATATGTTATAACAATGGTTCTGCCAACCATAGGCAAGTAAGTCGTTGGGAAAAACTTTTCCCAACGGTTTACAGTTATCTGTTGGTATAGGTGGAGAAAATTACCCTATCCCAATGGTTCTTCAAAACCGTTGGGAAAAAAGATTTCCCAACGGTTGTAAAACCGTTGGCAAAGTGCTGAAAATAACACTGTTTTTTCCAACGGTTTTGAAAACCGTTGCAAAAAACCCAATATCTAATCTTTCCCAACGGTTTCAAACCGTTGGGAAAAGTGTTTTACCAACGGTTTTATAAACTGTTGGTAAAAACACTCCAAGAAATTCTATGCCAACGGTTTTGAACCGTTGGCATAGCCTCTGCTTGGCAATTTGCCCAACAGCTCTCCAATTTGCCCAGTAGGTCCCCAATTTGCAACCAGGTCTCCAATTTGACCACCACCGGTCTGGTTTTGTGGGTTCCCTCTCATTTTTCAATCCAATTATTGTACCTGCAATAAAATAACACATACATATATAATTATTTCACCTACAATAAACTAACACATACATATATAATTATTGTACCTGCAATAACAAACTAACAATTACATATAATGGTGGAACTATACACATCCATAATTAAATTAGAATTGATAACGTAATTATAAACATACAAAATTCATTTAGAATTAAATTTAAAATTTAGATGACAATTATATGTGGAATCCGGAAGTCAATTCATAATTTAATCGGTTTTTTGTATACCATATATTTTTACCTGAAATAATGTCCATTTTAAATATAATACATACACCTGGAGTGCTACCGACCACACTGCGCCTCGGATTGAGGCGTGGTTGACTCGTACATTTCACATATGACCCATGGATCGTTGTGATAATTTATCGACACAATCCGAATGTGTTTGGTCAGTTTTCCGTATGCCAGTTGATGTTTTTCAATTAAAATGACGTACTTTTGAAACAAAAGGCAGACACTTTGAGTGGTTCTGGTCACTCTGCACCTCGGATTGAGGCGTTGTTGACTCATACACGTCACATATGAACTATGGATCCTTATCCTAAATTTTCAATGGAAATTGAATGTGTTTGGTTAGTTTTCCGTATGTACTTAAATTGTTATCCATTTTAAGCAAAAGAGAGCCACTTAGAGTGATTCCGGCCACACCGTGCCTCAGATTAAGGCGGGGTTGACTCGTACACATCACATATGACCCATGGATCATTGTGATAATGTATCGACACAATCCAAATGTGTTTGGTTGGTTTTCCGTATGCCAGTTGATGTTTTTCACTTCAAAAGACGTCCTTTTGAAACAAATGACAGACACTTTGAGTGGTGGCGGCCACACCACACCTCGGATTGAGGCGGCGTTGACTCGTACACGTCACATATGACCCATGGATCGTTGTGCTAGTGTATCGACACAATCCGAATGCGTTTGGTCGGTTTTCCGTTTGCCAGTTGATGTTTTTCAATTAAAATGACGTACTTTTGAAACAAAAGGCAGACACTTTGAGTGGTGCCGGCCACACCGCGCCTCTAATTGAGGTGGAGTTGACTCTTACACGTCACATATGACCCATTGATCGTTCTCCTAAAGTTTCGAGGGAAACCGAATGCGTTTGGTCAGTTTTCCGTATGTATTTAAATTGTTGTCTATTTTAAGCAAAAGAGAGCCACATAGAGTGATTACGGCCACACCGTGCCTTAGATTAAGGCAGGGTTGACTCGTACACGTCAGATATGACCCATGGATCGTTATACTAAATTATCGACACAATCCAAATGCGTTTGGTCGGTTTTCCGTATGCTAGTTGATGTTTTTCACTTTAAATGGCGTCCTTTTGAAACAAAAGACAGACACTTTGAGTGGTGGCGGACACACCGCGCCTCGGATTGAGGCGGGGTTGACTCGTACATGTCACATATGACCCATGGATCGTTCTCCTAAATTTCAATGGAAACCAAATACGTTTGGTCGGTTTTCTGTATGTACTTAAATTGTTGTCAATTTTAAGCAAAAGAGAGCCACATAGAGTGATTCCGGCCACACCGTTCTGGTGTCATAAACGGCCAAAACGAGCGTCTAACAATCAAACTCATAGAGGACGACATAGGATTGACCTGAAATCACAGGACAACAATTCAATTATTATTCGTGACGTGCACGCGCAGACATCACGTCAATCGGACGTGCGGTCTGCGCGGTAGGGCTCATTTTGCGTTCTTTATGCGTTGCGCGCGCTTGATAAAAGCGCGTGGGGGGTCCAAACTGGACGAACGAAGTACGAATGGCCTGAAATCGGACGACATCAAAGGGTGAGTGAATTGTGATGTGGTCGAGCAGACGTCACGTCAATTGGACGTGCCGTGTGCCCGCGGTGACCAGGAACGCCGTTCTTGTGTCATAAACGGCCAAAACGGGCGTCTAACGGTCAAACTCATAGAGGACGACATCGGATTGACCTGAAATCACAGAAAAACAATCCAATTATTATCCGCGACGTGCACGCATAGACATCACGTCAATCGGACGTGCGGTCTACGCGATCGGGCTCATTATGCGTTCTTTAAGCGTTGCGCGCACTTGATAAACGCGCGTGGGGGGGTCCAAACTGGCCGAACGAAGTCCGAATGGCCTGAAATCGGATGACATCAAAGGGTGAGTGAATTGTGATGTGGTCGAGTATACGGCACGTCAATCGGACGTGCTGTGTGCCCGCGGTGACCGGGAACGCCGTTCTGGTGTCATAAACGGCCAAAACGGGCGTCTAACGGTCAAACTCATAGCGGACGACATCGGATTGACCTGAAATCACAGAAAATCAATCCAATTATTATTCGCGACGTGCACGCGCAGACGGCACGTTAATCTGACGTGTGGTCCACGTGGTAGGGCTCATTATGAGTTCTTTAAGCGTTGCGCGCACTTGATAAACGCGCGTGGGGGGTCCAAACTGGCCGAACGAAGTACGAATGGCCTGAAATCGGACGACATTAAAGGTTGAGTGAATTGTGATGCGGTCGAGCAGACGGCACATCAATCGGACGTGCCGTGTGCCCGCGGTGACCGGGAACCCCGTTCTGGTGTCAGAAAGGGCCAAAACGGGCGTCTAACGGTCAAACTCATAGAAGACGACATCGGATTGAACTGAAATCACAGGAAAACAATCCAATTATTATTCGCGACGTGCACGCGCAGACGGCACGTCAATCGGACGTGCGGTCTACGCGGAAGGGCTCATTATGCGTTCATTAAGCATTGCGCGCGCTTGATAAACGCCCGTGGGGGGGTCCAAACTGGCCGAACGAAGTCCGAATGGCCTGAAATCGGACGACATCAAAGGGTGAGTGAATTGTGATGTGGTCGGGCAGACTTCACGTCAATCGGACGTGCCGTGTGCCCGCGGTGACGGGGAAGGCCGTTATGGTGTCATAAACGGCCAAAACGGGCGTCTAATGGTCAAACTCATAGCGGACGACATCGGATTGACCTGAAATCACAGAAAAACAATCCAATTTTTATTCGCGACGTGCACGCGCAGACGGAACGTCAATCGGAAGTGCGATCTGCGCGGTAGGGCTCATTATGCGTTCTTTAAGCGTTGCGCGCACTTGATAAACGCGCGTGGGGGGGTCCAAACTGGCCGAACGAAGTCCGAATGGCCTGAAATCGGACGACATCAAAGGGTGAGTGAATTGTGATGTGGTCGAGCTGACGACACGTCAATCGGACGTGCTGTGTCCCACGGTGACCGGGAACGCCGTTCTGGTGTCATAAACGGCCAAAACGGGCGTCTAACGGTCAAACTCATATCGGACGACATCAGATTGACTTGAAATCACAGAAAAACAATCCAATTATTATTTTCGACGTGCACGTATAGACAGCACGTCAATCGGACGTGTGGTCTGCACGGTAGGGCTCATTATGCCTTCTTTAAGCGTTGCGCGCAATTGATAAACGCGCGTGGGGGGGGGGGTCCAAACTGGCCGAACGAAGTCCGAATGGCCTAAAATCGGACGACATAAAAGGGTGACTGAATTGTGATGTGGTCGAGTAGACGGAACGTCAATCGGACGTGACGTGTGTCTGCGGTGACCTGGAACGCCGTTCTGGTTTCATAAACGGCCAAAACGGGCGTCTAACGGTCAAACTCATAGCGGACGACATCGGATTGACCTGAAATCACAGGACATCAATCCAATAATTATTCGCGACGTGCACATGAAGACGTCACGTCAATCGGATGTACGGTCTGCGCGGTAGGGCTCATTATGCCTTCTTTAAGCGTTGTGCGCGCTTGATAAAGGCGCGTGGGGGGTCCAAACTGGCCGAACGAAGTCTGAATGGCCTGAAATCGGACAACATCAAAGGCTGAGTGAATTGTGATGTGGTCGAGCAGACGGCACATCAATCGGACGTGCCGTGTGCTCTCGGTGACCGGGAACACCGTTCTGGTGTGATAAACGGCCAAAACGGGCGTCTAACGGTCAAACTCATAGCGGACGACATCGGATTGACCTGAAATAACAGGAAAAAAATCCAATTATTATTTGCGACGTGCACGCATAGACGACACGTCAATCGGACGTGTGGTCTGCGTGGTAGGGCTCATTATGCGTTCTTTAAGTGTTGTGTGCACTTGATAAACGCGCGTGGGGGGGTCCAAACTGGCCGAACGAAGTCCGAATGGCCTGAAATCGGACGACATCAAAGGGTGAGTGAATTGTGATGTGGTCGAGCAGACGACACATCAATCGGACGTGTCGTGTGCCCGCGGTGACTGGGAACGCCGTTCTGGTGTCATAAAAGGCCAAAACGGGCGTCTAACGGTCAAACTCATAGCGGACGACATCAGATTGACCTGAAATCACATAAAAACAATCCAATTATTATTCTCAACGTGCACGCGCAGACGTCACATCAATCGGACGTGCGGTCTACGCGGTAGGGCTCATTATACGTTCTTTAAGCATTGCGCGCACTTGATAAACGCGCGTGGGGGGTCCAAACTGGCCGAACGAAGTTCGAATGGCTTGAAATCGGACGACATCAGAGGGTGAGTGAATTGTGATGTGGTCGAGCAGACGGCGTGTCAATCGGACGTGCTCTGTGCCCGCGGTGACCGGGAACGCCGTTCGGGTGTCATAAACGGCCAAAACGGGCGTCTAACGGTCAAACTCATACCGGACGACATCAGATTGACCTGAAATCACAGAAAAACAATCCAATTAACATTCACGACGTGCACGCGCAGACGTCACGTCAATCGGACGTGCGGTCTACGTGGTATGGCTCATTACGCGTTCTTTAAGCGTTGCGCGCACTTGATAAACGCGTGTGGGGGGGTCCAAACTGGCCGAACGAAGTCCGAATGGCCTGAAATCGGACGACATCAAAGGGTGACTGAATTGTGATGTGGTCGAGCAGACGGAACATCAATCGGACATGTCATGTGCCCGCGGTGATCGAGAACGCCGTTCTGGTGTCATAAAGGGTCAAAACGGGTGTCTAACGGTCAAACTCATAGCGGACGACATAGGATTGACCTGAAATCACAGGACAACAATAAAATTATTATTCGCGACGTGAACGCGCAGACGGGGCTGTCCGGGGCTTTCGGGGGGCTGTCCGGGGGCTGTCCGGGGGCTGTCCGGGGGCTGTCCGGGGCTGTCCAGGGCTGTTCGGGGGGTTTTCCGGGGGGGCTGTCTGGGGGCTGTCCGGGGGCTGTCCGGGGGCTGTCCGGGGCTGTCCGAGGCTGTCCGGGGGGTTGTCTGAGGTCCTAGGAAGAGGGGGGGATGTCCGGGGGCTATCTGGGGGGCTGTCTGGGGGTTGTCCGGGGTCCAGGGAGGAGGGTGGGGGGGCTGTCCGGGGGGCTGTCTGGGGGCTATTCGGCGGGGCTGTCCAGGGTCCAGGGAGGAGGGTGGGGTGTTGTCCGGGGTCTAGGAAGGAGGGGGGTTCCCAAAAACACAACCACTAAAATAAAACATCCATAAAAATAGATAATATATAAAAATAACTCAACTCCAATACTATACTACGAGTCTAGATAAAACCAAATAGGAACACACCCTCATGTTATCATATTAATAACTCTTCTTGAATCATTGAGAGTCACATCCCAATGATCATAGGATCACTAACCTAATTGATCACTAACCATGAAACACATGTATGTTGGTCATGTCACCACATGCATCATCACTCATGCCACCATATCAATATATCACAAGGAATTCTCCAGGATAAGACAATATTTGATCACACATCATTCACATTTAGTTATCATAATACAAATTATATTTACATGCTTATGATATAGAATGAATCCACATTAGTAAGACCCACCCCTCTCATAAGTTACCATCACATCACTACAACCCATCCTAGAAAGCACCCTACCGCATACAAATTCACCCAATCTAGGGTCCAATACCCAACATGATCTTACATACTAGGATACAAATCATGGATCACTATCAAAACCATAAAAACATTGACAGATCTCAAAAAATTAGTGCATGCAATCATTACCTCATAGAATTGAAAAAAGGTAAGTAACAAGCAATATATCTCACTACTCCATACTCACCCCACAACATAAGGGTCTCACATTACTAGGGAATAATTCTATCCAATACTAAATGATCTTGATCCATTTTTCATATACATATATGATTCACCTCACCAATTACTAAATAGTAATAACATAAAAAATTATGATTCCATTTAACTAGAATTAAACCATCAGGTTTTACAAGGAAATTCTATATAAGTATTTGTTTACACTTTAAATAATCTGACCCCATACCATAAATAAGGTGTTCAACAAAAATCAAGAACATGAATGTCATGTTAACACTCAACATGGATTCATTAATAAATTGTATTCGAATGTTATGTAAATACCAAAATAAAATAGTGAATCAATGTACCTATAGTGGTGCACATGACCACCATGAAACAATAATAAATTTTTACAAAAACCCTAATAATTGGGAATAACGAAATCAAGAATAGAAGTATATGATTTATAAGAGCTGGAACTATATCCTTGATAAAACATAGGAGTCTAACCCGGTAGGTGCTGATCCGATGGAAGATGTGGGGATTGGGAGGTCCTTCTGCCAAGGAATCGCTCCAGGAGGACACGAGCTGAATGCTTCTGGAATGTGGGGAGGCCGCTGGCTCGATTTGGGTATTTAGGGCTTTTTTTTCTAACGGTTTTTAAAAACCGTTCGGAAACACCAACCTTTCCCAACGGTTCCATAAAACCATTGGGAAAACTAGGTTTCTTCTCCACTTTTCCCAACGGTTCTTAAGAACCGTTGGAAAAAACCTATCTTTCCCAACGGTTGTATGAAACTGTTGGGAAAACAATGCATTGAGGTGTTTTTCCCAACGGTTTATAGAAACCGTTGGGAAAGACAAGATATGCCAACGGTTCATTGAACCGTTGGTACACAACTGTTGGGAAAGATCCCCTTTCCAGTAGTGTTAACCTTGTTGGGTAGGTACTGATTAGGATAAATTAGTTTATATTACCATCAAGATAGATAGTCTAGTAATTATAGTTATAAATACATATTCTCTACATATTTAAACATTACATCACTTTTGTAGAATATAAAAAAAATACAAACTTCCATCCAAATACTGTATTTTTTAGTGACATTGGAAATATGGAAACATAAACACTCTTAAATAAGAGAGCTAAATTATATCCCACTAGGTTTTCACCACTATAACCATAGTTATACAACTCATAATTAATTAATATATTCATAACCTAAGGATGGAAACATAAATTGGTGTGATCTTAGATTCTCATTAAGGGTAAACAAGGAAGACATGTAAGTTTGAACATGGTAATTGGGGTGTGATAACATTATCAAACCATTTAAATATCATACTCTTCATATGAAAGATCATAAACATGAATAGTTTTATATCATAAGAAATGAATCACAAGTAAATGGAGAACATGATCCATGAAATCATAATTTGCGAATATCACATGGAATTTTTTCTTACATAAACATGTGATATCATTCACTATAAGTCAGCACAAATTGATAGAAATTATCAAGGGACATCAGAGGAACCACACCTACTAGGTAGGACACACCACTATCCCCTATCATAGTCCTTTACTTATAAGGGATTAGGTTTCCCTATCACCCCATATTAGATCAGGTTTCCCCATATTCTAATCGTGTATTGAGTTTACCCATCTTCTATCATCATGGAGACTATAACTCTAGGGTGGGATGCACCACCATCCCTAATCACAATCCTTTCTTTTTAAGGGATCATATTTATGCATATTATAATAGTGGATCAATCTTGTTGACTTGATTCCCCATCGTTATCTCATGAGATAAAAATCTACATCCCATGCATTAAAAGGAGATATAGGTCCCACCCATCTCATAATAATATCATTCATAAATGTGGAATATGATAATAAAACTATTATCATATCATGGCACAAAATAAGTGATGGTTTGTCTAAACATTCTATCATAATCTCATGAAATGAAATTGTTGTCATAAACATGTAATAATATCTTAACCTATGTAAAAAAGGTAGGTTTCATAATCATCTCATCAAATACTAAACCTATAAAAGAATAGGATTTCACAATATTGATATCTATGGATGTGGAGAAAATTTCATAAGCATCATTCCATCGAAACATAGGACAATAGTAGAAAGAATATAGATCGAATTTTTGGATCATTTATATAAGGGATAGAGTAACACCAATGTATGTCATCTAAGATGGAAAATAATTTGGAATGATCTTTTTAAAATATTTCTCGAGGAAAATATCCCTTCTTATTTGAAAAAATATCTTTAAATCATTAACCCTTTTTAAAATTATTTCTTGTAAATAATCCTAGAATCATTAAAAGAAATATTTGAAAACATTTTGAAATGATTCTCTTTGAATTCATATAATGAGATATTGAATACATTTTTAACACCATTTTCTTTATAAACATATAAAATAAAATGAAAATCATTTTGAAAAACGATTTTATTTACTAACTAATAAAAAACCATGAATTTTTTTTGAAAACATTTTCTATTAAATATTATAAAATAATACTTTAAATGATATTAAAACGTTTTTACTTTAAAACTTATAAAAAAATATTGGAATCATTTTTAGAAAATTATTCCCATAAAATTTAAAAATGAATATTAAAAACATTTTGGAAATGGTTTTATTGAAAATACATTAAAATCATGTAAAGGAATCTTCAAGATCATCAAAATAATTTCTTTAAAAAATAACCATTTTGAATATATATATATATATATGATGTTTTGAAGATAATTTAAAACCATTATTTAAATATAAAACATTTTAAAAACCCATTTTCCTTAAGAACCACATTAAAATATCCAAAATATCAAGAAAAATTGTTTGTTTTAAATAAAATGAAATTTTAGTATTGTAATGGATGATTTAAGTTAATAACAATCATGACGACGAGTAAATAAGCACATATCAAACATTCAATTTTCACTATGAAAAGTTAAGAAAAGATCCTCAACTATAAACATCAAGAAGATTCCTTTTTTTGAAACCCTTTTTATTAAATGGTAAAAAATGGTTTAAAAAATCATTTAATGATCATATGATAATAGTATAATATGTTTCTTTTACCTTTTAGAGAACACGGTTTTGAAGGAACATAGATTTCTAACTAAATGGATAGGTAATGTGAAGATTTATTAAAAAAATTATTGATCATCTTATGTAAGAAAGAGTTTAAAAATTGTACCATTAAATGGATATAACATGAATAAATAGAGATCATGAAACTTCATGAGTGTTATTGAGTTATGGATCATAATATTTCATCAATGGGAGCATACTGATAAACAATCTTTATAAACAGTGAGATTATAGCTCTAAACTGTTACCAATGTGGTTACATTGAATCATAACACAATTTAATGGTTAAAATTAAAATAATTATAACACGTCATTAATATAGATACATTAATTATATAAAATTTAAAAGTAATTATATACACCTCATCGAATAATATAGGTTCATAACATGACTTGTTTCTCAAATAAGGAAATTTGAGATGAAAATACTTTACAAATTTGGTAACTTTTGAAACATAAACCTTATGAGCTAAAGATCCAAAAACAGATATAAAAATACTTATAAATTTAAGTATAATATTAATAGGATAAATTCATGGTAGTATATATACAACAAAATATAAATGAGTGATGTATAAGCCGTGTATCTCACTGAAATAAAATGTGAGATGAAATTCACTTACCTTATGTCCTAACACTCATCATACTCGTTCAAACCTCCGATATAAAAAATATAAGTTTGTTATACATGTTACACATAAATATATTTTTTTATCTAATTCCATATATGGTTTTATTATGATTTTATATTACCCATTTCTTTAAACAATCAAATTTTACAGTTCCATTTCCAGTAATATTCGCTTTATTTTTCTCATGTGTCTTAATTTGTTAAATATTTGGTCGTTATATAAATATCATAATTTCCATAATGTAAAATATGATAAAAATAACATGTATAATCATTATATATTTATTATAATAATATATGTAATATATAAGTATAAAATTCAATGCACCACTCATCGAGAGGGTAGGTCGTACGTATATATAAACAATGTTTCTGTTTTATTGTTGTACAGAAAGAAAGAAATAAAATTAAATATATGTATATATGTATATAGTATCATTAAATTATAATTATAAGTTCATATGTATCATATATTTTCACTAAACACATCCTTAAAACATTCAATGTAGTGTGTGAATGAATAATATCTCTTTGAGGGGGTGGTAGTCTATACTTCCTCAAATGAAATTATCATATTTTCAAAAAAATGAAAGTATAAATATGTGTTTTAAAATATTTACACCAGAATAAATACATAATAAATATCATATATATCACATATAAACATAGTATCTATCATAATGACCACCATGAGAGGTGGTAAAGGAAGAAAGGACAATCATAGTTTCATGAGGCAGTAGTTCGTCGCACACGTAAATAGTTTGTTTGTTACCCATTAAATAAAAGTGTGTGTAATTTTAGGTTGAACCCTTATTATAAAAACATCTCAATATATTTTGGATACTCTTTTTGTTGTATAATCATAGAATATGTAGATTTTATGGGGTGGATAATGAAAATAAAATAAATGATCATGAGAGGTGATGATACCTCTTCTTTGGGTAACTCATTATAGTTTTCTCCAAAGGGATTATTTTGAAATTTTTATACACAAACGGAGGATTAAAAGCTGATGGTAGGGATTTTGTGAAGTTTATTAGGTTCACAATAAACTAAATTATATGGTTTCATATGTGTGAAGAAGTGGTAGAGGTGGTGTCCTTTTATATGGGAGATAAAGGACTCACATTGTATTTTTTAAAACAAGTTGGGTGTACCCACGATTTTACCTAAAAAGAATAAAAAAATTATGTTTTATTTCATAAAAATTTAAATAAAATATGATTTTGAAAAGTTTATAAGTCATTTGGACCTTTCTATTTGTGTTTTATTACCATATTCAACTAAATTTTACCCAAATTGTTGAAATTAATTTTAACTTCCTTCACTAATATTTTAAATCAATAAATAAGATTAAATTATTATAAATTTTATATTATTATTCTTTTAAATATGTAATCCATTATATTGTAATCAAATAATTTTCATAAATTAATTTAAAATCAATCCTGTAGTCGGGACGACACTGTGGGTTTTAAAAGTAAAAAATGATCAAAAAAATTCTATGTTTTTATATTCAATTAAATTAAAAATTGATTATAGGGACATAAATTGTATTATTTTATAAAAACATAATATAATTAAATTTTAAAACAAATTAAGAATATAATTTATCTATAATAATAATTTACATGAAAAAGTCATTTTGAGTTAAAATTCAGTATTTTACTATTAACTAAAAATTAAACATTACAAGAAAATAACATAAAGTATCCATAAGATAATTTTTATGTATATATTTCAAGTACTAAATTTATTTTGACATATAATATTTATAAAGGATCCAAAAATTGGATTTAAAATAGGTTCACCATTAAAAGGTGGTAAAGTGCATTAATTAAAATATAGGTTTTTATGTATGAAATTGGGTTTGTTCATATCTTATGTTTTATCATATATATTGGATAATTATAAAAAATATTTTATTTAATATATAATATTAATATCACATAGTAATTTTAATTTGTTTTATTCATTAAGATAAAATATATTAGTGAGCATACAAATTATTTTCTTTAAAAACATTCCTTTTATATTTAATTGGTTATTATATTCATTTCTAATTCATTTGTAACTAATAAATTTAACTATGTATGTTTATAAGATAGTTAACTATATTTATAACCTGTATCATAATTTGTTTTTTATATCATATTTTGTTAAATAATATTTTCAATAATATATAATAATTTGGAAACACTCGGTTTTATGTATTATGAAATCCATCATGGAAAGTTAGTATTGCATGTAATGTACTATAACTTACATTTTATATGTAGATAATATTAAACTTAACATTGTGGGTAGTTCAATAATATTTGTTTTTTCATATAATGAAAGCCAAATATAGTAAATTAATATAATAAAACAATTTTTCAGTGTTGCATAAATGAAAAATATCAAAAAGATTAAATTAATTGGAAAGAAATATTTTTCACAAAATATCAGGGTGTTATATGAGTAGATGATGCTAAAGGGCAGTGGAATTTTTCTGCCATGGTTTATCTTTAACCTAATGTGTTCCCTAAGGATTTCTCAAGACCACATCTTAAGTATAAAGTGTATTTTACCATCAATTTGTTTCCTAGAACTGAACATATCTCAACTTCTCTATATCACATGATATCAAATGAATTTATTGTGATTAAAATTTAGTAAGAAGATCTTGAGGCAAAATGATTCATTATATTGAACACTTCTCCCTATGGTGTTATGGTATTCTTCACAAATAATGCTGATGGATGTTTATAATTGGGTATAGAATACCCGAACATGAATCAAGTGATGATCATGAATCATTCTACTTTAATTTAAATTGATATTTTATTCTATTAGTTAAAGGTGTAATGTGGTTTTCCAAAATAGGTATATGAATAGGTTATCATCAAGATCCTTTTATACCATAAGGTATTCCAATAATGGATTTTATAAGTTAGTTTTATCATATGAAATAGTTAGTGATTCCTTTTGATTTTTCTAACACTATAGATATGTTCATTGACATAATTAATAGCATATTTAATTTATTTATAGACTCTTTGAAATCCTTATGGATTATATCTTCATTTATTCTAATTCTAAAGTTGAGTATGGTAAACATCTCTACATTTCCTCTGATACATTTCAATGGAACCAACTATATGGAAATCTATCTATGTTCTCATTAGAACTACTAGAAGTCAATATCTTTAATAATGTTACTTATAATGTTTTCATCTATGTAGATCTTGAAAAGTTGAATTAGAGATTTCATGGAAAGTCTCATCCAATATCTTTCAAATAATAATTTCCCACATGATTATATTAAACTATCATTATTTTATCATTGATTTATCCAATATCATTACTCCTATGGAATCCTTAACACTGAATGGGGTCATATATTTATGCTATTGCGAGTGTTAGGTAACTTTATAAGAGTTGAATAATAAGTCAATCATATCTCCAACTCTTATTTTACCACATACAGATGAAGGGTTTGAAGTGTATTTTGATTGTTATTCAGTTAGCCTTGGTTTTGTTCTTATAAAATATCACCAGGTAGTGATATATGGTTCTAAAAAACTATATTCACATGAAGTGAACTATATTGAACACAGTTATGAATTGGTAATTTTTGTTTATGCACTTATGTGTTGGAGGCACTACCTATTCTGAGTTTATCTTTTTGGTATTCACAAACCATAAAATCATAAAATATATCATATTAAAATTATTTTTGAATCTAATAGTTTTTTGGGATAAAATATCACCAATAATTTTATTTGGATATTTAATTATTTATTTATAAATACAATATGGATCTCATTGCTCTCCGAATGATGGATCACCCTCAATAGGTTTTAGAAGAAATTGAAAAATGTATATTAATTTCTTTGATGGATGAAATCCATATAGATGTGATCAAGGATCATATTGGGATACGTTTATTCCGCATAGACCTTATTTTATTTATCATCGAGTATTCCAAGGATTCAAGACACCATAACCATTATTATACCATTATTCAAAAAAATCATATTGATGAGGAGAATCAAATGGTTGGTTTTAGGATCCTTCATCTTTATTATATATCCATGGAATCATAGTGGTACCTAATGGTATAATATAATAAGTAATGAAATAATATTATTCCTCTGAATTTGATATTAAAAGGGGAATAATGAAGACGTTTTATGATGTTTCTTTCTAGTTCTCATGGAATGGAATTAAGAAGGATCTCACAAGGTTTGTCATTAGATGGTTTAATTTTCAATAAAAAAAATACATATATAAAAGTCCTATGGGTGTTCTTAAACCACTTACTCTACTGATTTGGGATTAAGATGTGATCATTATTGACTTTATGATCATTCTAAATAGATTCCCTAGAGGTTGAAATTCTTTTTGGGTGACCGTAGATCATATAACTAAGATTTATAACATTTTTCATGCTAAAGAATACATATCAATAAATTATATGGGAAAATATATATATTTTAGTGATCATAAATCATTATTTCATTACCCTTAGTATTGTATTTGATAGGGATATGAGGTTCACCTCTCAGTTTTTGCAGGGAATTTAGTGAGTATTGGGTTCCTAAGTGAAACCGAATTCATCTTTTCATTATCAAGAATATTTATTGTCCATAAAAACTATTCATATTATATAAGATTGGATTTAGGCCTATATTATTGATTTTTATGTCCTGTAATGTTGGTTTTGGTGCCATAGAACCAACTTTTGTGTACTTTATGAAATCATGAAATAATTTTCTTGAATATTAATAAACTTTTTATCATATGATGATTGTTCTTATATGTGACATAGTATGCAATGAGGTCCTATGAGTAGTTTTTGCATTAAAAGGTCATACTAATTCCATGCTATGATGTGAACCCAAATGTCCAACAATAGTATTCTTAAATATTTGTTCTATCACCAAATGAAATCATTTTAGGGACAATGATGATATAGTAAATCATGTGTGGAGACTCATAGGATTTTTAGGAACCTTCTCATGATGTAATCCCTTGGTAATTTCTAGTGTAGGAACTTATGAGAAAATGACCCAACAATAGTAAATCAAAATTTATACGTTTCATTGGATTTTCCTATCATTGTACATGCATATTGGACCTTATAATTTAATATTAGTATTAATAGATGTTATGAATCATGTACATTGATGTATTGATAAAAACTAGGATGATATATGTCCATGTATAAGTATGATATGTTCAGTGCATCACGATTAATATTTCATTTATGAATAATGTGAGAAACAATATGTCCCTTACATTATTTAACATAAGTTGATATCACAACCCATTGAGGGAAACTATATATCCTAAATAAATCTACAGTCATGGAGTTTTGTAAGGAATTTCAATTTCAATAAATTCAATGAAAGAGACGTCGGGCACATTGGTTATTGGAACCAACATGTAGCCTATATGATTAGAGATAACAAGATAAAGGGATTGTATTATAGAGTAAGCCATCTTATGTGGTTTTATGTCATTACAACATTAAATCCTTTCTCTATGGGTACCCTGGCCTGTGGTGCGATGCTATCTTTGGAATTTGGGTTTCATCACCTATTTCCACTAATAAATATGCATAGAGGGTCACACACAAAGTTTATCCAAAACATCTGATAAATAATTGTATTATTTATTATTTAAAATGTTCAATTAATATTATTTCCATACAAGGATTAAAAATTATCCATTTTTCTTGATCACATATATTATTTCACCATTAATTCAAGATAATATTTTGTGAGGGGAATAATGAATAAATATTTATCATCAATTTAGTGAATATAATATTTATTTATTTATTAATGAATAATGTAGTCAGATTTATTTATTAAATAAACAATCATTATTGAAGGTCAGATAAAAATTATGGAGGAATGATTGATTAAGTCTAATGGTGTGATGAGAAATAATATATATAGAATATTATTTGAATAAATAATATTTTCTTTAATTAGTGAGTTTAGATCATGCTACTAAATGATATTATTATTATTATTATTGACTTTAGGTTCAATGGATATTAAGAAAGAAAATAATGGAACATGTGAAATTATTATTTTCTAACCCTAGCGGTATATAAATTCAATTATTTTAATTCATAGGGTAGCTAATTTCACTTGGTTGTGCACAATGACATTCTAAGAGAATAATCCCAAAAGCCTAGAGAGATCCCTCTCCAAAAACGGTCTCATGAATGGAGAGATATCCTACTCTACCACCACTCTATAGACAAGAAAGACCAAAGGAAACCCTTCTTCATGTGATTCGTAGAGTGATCAATGATAAATGACATAAGCATCAGGATTTACTGTATTGTGACCAATATAGTCCTACAAATATGTTTTGAGGTTTGTGGAACATGTTTGGAGAACCACTAGAGGAAATCTACTCCAGATTCATACAAAACATAAATTGTACGATGTAGAGACGCTTTCGTATCCATTAATGAAAAAAAGAATTAATTTCATGATAATATATTAATTATTTAAATTAATTAAAAAAAATATGTGATCATCTCACATCTTGGTAACAATGTTCATTAATTGATTGTTATATGATTCATTTTCCTTGATAAAAACATTTTCAATCATGAAAACCTTTGATTAATAATTAATTTTGAAAAAAATATGAGTTGGGAAAGCCCCATAAAGTGATTCCACTATGCTAAAATTCTTCATGTTGTATTAATTTGGTCACATAATTATTTATAATTAATTCAAAAAAAATTATTTACACTTTTTTCATTATTTTTAAATCCTAATTAATTAATCCTTTAATTTGAGTCTTGAGATATTCTCTTATTCTTATATGTTATCTCAAATATATAAAAAATTAATTAATTTTATAAATAAAATAAATTCTTCAAACTCATCACGTGGTGTCTAGGATTCTGGCTAGATATCATAAGAGAAGACTGCATGTATCTTGTCGGTACAAGTCTTTTACCGTTGTTTAATGCAGCAACTAGTATTTCCGAATTAATTTGACATGTGTTTAGTTGTTGAATGTAGTGTGTATTTTAATTCACCATAACTTGACTAGGATAGCTTAGAACATGGTCATCTAGAAAACATTCCATGTAACATTCGTACATGATGTGTACTATATTACTAAAATAAGGGTTTTGTATCTTCACACACAAACTACATGACTGGTTGTGGTGTAACATGGAGATCACGCACCATATGTCCCATGTACATGTTGTGTACTCCATTATTTTCATAGGCATGATTACATGTTGAGTCCCAATATTTTCTCCAGATATAGACTTAGAGAAAAATTATCATGTTTTAGATGGATTATATGCATTATTTATAATACAAAATTACAAAGAATTAATATTAGCTTGTTAAAATTATTAAACATAGTTAATAATTATTCTCTGGGGTCATTAAGTTGATATTACACACTATTTAATTGGTTATATATGTATATTTTAAATGTCTAATTAATTTATACGTAATGTTTAAAACATCAAATCATATATAAGTCATAATACAGTCATTACACTATGTGCATTGAAATGTAACATGCAATGTAAATACCATGTATTCCATGTGGACATTAAAATAATAGTACACTCTTTGAAATTACATGTTAAGACGTGTATGCCACATTTCCCATGAGTAAATAGTATAAAAATATAATACATGTTGGGTGGTTTTGATGGTTACTCACCATGTGACCTTTATTGTACATTTTTATAGATTGGTAATGTTGAATAAATTTATTTAATTTTTCTAAATTTATTGTAGGTGTGAATCTCAAGAAAATTTCTAAATTAAATTGATATAAATGAATTATTTGTTTTAAGAAGATAATTAATTTATTCAGGTGCAATTTATCTAAAATAAGTACACTTATAATTAGATTATATTTTTACATAATGCATAATTTGATTCATGTATGTATATGATCATGATCATAGACCACACTTTTTTGTTGATTGGTTTCTTTTTATTATTAAATAAAATTGATGGAGGCCAACGACCCCATGGTTTCTTTTATGTAAACCCCTTAAACAATCCTTTAGTTCCCCTTACTTGTGTGTGAGTAAAAGGTTATATAATGTATGGAGATCCAAATCTCCTAGATTCAGTTCAAGTTTGGAGATGTGGTGAAGCTAATCCCAGAGGTACATCGGTAGAAAAGATGAAAACTATAACACGAACACTAAAATTCTTCATCATTTTCTCCAATAGGTTGAGGGTTAGTTTATCATACGGTAGATAAACTTTCCATTAGTAAAATATAATTATAATAAAACAATATTATTGTATTTTTATCAAGTTGTATGGTTATTTCATTATTAATATTTTTCCTGATCATGGGAATAGAAAAATTAATGATCATGCAAGATAAAACTAAAATAAATTCCCTTATTCACAAATTTTATCTATGACATGGTTAATCATTTAAGTAAATCCACTTAATAGTAAAAATCATATAATAAAGATAAAATTCACAATTAACATATAAAGAAAAAATCCCTCAATTGTATATATTATGTTTGCACTGACTTCCACTACTTAAGTTAAAATAAAACCATAGTTCAAAGTTCATGACCGAACAAAGTTAGGGTGCTTTCAGTTATAAAATAATTCTAACTAGAATTTTTCGGTTGAATTAAATTAGTTTACATTATAGAATGACTACCAATGTAGGAATTAGTGAAACTTTGAGGAAATGGCTATAAAAATATTATTTTATGGATTTTAAGATTTGGGAATCCACTCATCCTTTAAGGTACTGTGAGTTAATAGGGTTGGAATTTTAAATTCCAACCTAAAGCAAATCAAAAAAGTTGACTGTCCAATGTTTCCATGATAAAAAGGGAAATATAGATCCTTTCACAATAATTTCCAAGAAAGAGGATATTTAGAATCCAATGGTAAGGGACATTAGGTTTGAATATAATATTAGAATATTAATAGATATAATAATTATTTATTATATACTTTTATTATATAAAGTACTAAAATTATTCTCATCACAATTATAAAAATAGAAATAAACATGAAATAAAACATATAACTGTGATCCATACATGATAAAGATATCCTTCTTAGCGAATTTTTTTTCAAAGAGTGGAAAACGCACTTACAAGTTATCCAACTCCAAGAAAGAAAATTGTATGTGCAATAATAACCTATTCTTGCAACATTGGGTAAAGTGGCTAGTGAGGATGAATTGTCTCTCTATAAGAAACATTTCAATGATTCCATTTATATTTAGTGGTTAATATTATAATCCATGAACATTGAGAATCTAATGAAACATGAGGACATGGATTTATAAAACATTTTTTCTCTCCTTGGGGATCTCTATCAAGAGATGTCGAGGAAAGGGAGATACATGATATACAATGATCATTTTACATCAAATCTTGGATATTCACTGCTAGTTTAGCCTCATGTATTCAGGATTATTGGATACATTAAATGCTTAGAAATTGTTGGGATTAAATTATCATATGGGATATGCATAGATCTCATATATTCCTCACTACCCAGGACTATCCACATTTTTATTATCAATTATAATATGAGAAATAATGAAAAGAATATTTTGTAACTTCATACTCAAATTCACTAAGTCGAAAAGTACATGGGGAATGAAAAACCAACAGTCCTTGTGGTGAAAAAGAAAAGACAGAACAAGGAAAAGTGTCCTAGTAATCATAATAAGTCTAAATAACTCGAGCATCGTCATTCAATAAAGAGGAATATCTAGATTCAAGGAAAGTAAAAGAAAGAAGTATGTATTTCATGTTGTTAGAAAGGAAAATAGAAGAGGAACTACACCCAAATTCAATGGAAAAATAAATTTTCATTTGTTATGTTGTGTAGTCTTTAAATATCTATAGAGTGGGTAATAGATAAATCCAGTGGTGTTCATATCTGTATCAAAATTTTATAACTATGTAGATTTTAAAAGATTTCGACTAGATGGAGGTATTTTTAGGCTACCAATGGTGCATGGATGGATGCTCTATCCATTTTAGAATATCAAAAAAATCTAAATATAATGATATTTGTCTTGAAGGATTGTCATTATTTATCAACTATTACCAAGAACATAATTTTTTTCCTTTCCTAGACACATATGGTTTTATTTTCAAATTTGGAAATTACATTTGTTTTTGTTCTAAAATAAACATATATTATGGGATGGAAAAATTAATTTATGATCTTTATATATTAAATTATGAAAACTAAGATGTTTATTTTGTATCTTTTGAGATAAAAACACATTAAATATGTTTTAACTATTTACAAAGAAAAATTACAAAACCGCCATTTGGTGGATATGTAGAAATTGACATAGATTCTAGGATTGGTGCACATAGATTTGTGTTGACCATTTCTAGTAAAAGAGAGAGGTGGGTATTATTACTTCATAACATTTTCTATTTAATTGAGTATATATGGATATTTTTACATGATGAGGTATAAATCGGATTCCTTTGAGAAATTCAATAATTTCAATAATGAAGTAGGGAATAGACATGGAGTTAATTTAAAAATATTTGATCAGATTAGGTAGTGAATATCATAACAAAGATTTTATCAACTTTCTATGGGAGTTTGGGATTCTATCTCAACTCACTCCACCATACACTCCACATTGGAATAGATTTAGTGAATGGAGGAATTATACCTTTATAAAAATGGAATGATCAATAACGAGTCATATAGATCTTCCATTATCATTTTTGGGAAATATGTTACAATCTATAGAACACAAACTAAACTGTGAACCAACTAAAGCGTAAAATAGAACTCCAATTTAGTTATGGATGGAATAGAAGAAAGTTATATTTCATACATGTATATGGGGTAGCGGGGAATGTTTTAAGGCCTTCTTAGGAGACAATATAAAAAATTAGGGAATGAAAGTTAACTTTGTTTGGTATCATATGGAAAATATATATTACCTATAAAACCCTTAATACATGAAAGTTATTATCACTAGAAAATATATCTTTTGTTATAGGGATCATATCTTGAAGAAGTATAGTGTAAGAATGATTGATTTTACTGATTTGTTTTCTAAAGAAACAAATTAGTTGGCCTAGAAACATATTCCATAGGCCCCTATGGAATATGTTGATACTAGAACACAATTTTTTCATAGAATCACAAGAGAGGTAAGATAACTATAGAGATATGGTTTTCCATCCACTAATGATTGTGAATTATTATTGACTGAATTTAATAAACCTATCTCCTACAAAGAAGAAGTAGAGAGAACAAAAGATGAAAGATGGAAATATTACAAGAATAATAAAATGGATTCCATGTATCAAAACAATGTTTGGGTTCTGTTTGATCTTCCAGTTGATGAAAATCCAATTGATTGAAAATGCATATTCAAGAAAAAACTGGACATAGAAGGTAGAGTAGTCACCTATAAAAAAGTTTGGAGGCTAATGGGTTTGAAAAATGTTAAGGAATTGAATATAATGAAACCTTTTTACCAAATACCATTTTTAAATCCATAAAACTTATACTTTCAAAAACATTATATCATGATTGTGAAATTTGAAAGATAGATGTAAAAACATCATTCCTCAATTGGAACCTTTAAGAAGATGTATACAAGATATAACTAGATGGTTTTGTGACTCTAGGCGATGAAAAAAATATATGATATTTTATGAGATCATTTTTGGGATTGAATCAACCATCGAGTTTGTGAAACATTTGATTTTATGAAGCTATAAAATATTTTAGTTTCATTGGTAATGAATGTGATCCATGTGTATACAAGAAGTTTAGTGTGAATGTGTTCAGTATCCTATTAGTATATGTTGATGACTTATTATATATTGGATATGACATTCCAGTTATAATTTCTACTAATGACTGGGTAAATGATTGTTTCTCCAAAAAAGAATTTTATGATATAACCTATATTATAGGGATCAAGATAATTGGTGATTGATCAAAGAGGTTTCTTATAATAATTAAAGGTATGTACATCGACTGGATAGATATGATATTTAGTAAGGAACAATCCAATATGTTATTGGTTCTACTATCACAAGGTATAAATATTTCATTGAAAATGTGTCCTCTAAAACAACTGGAGAAAGTGATAATGAGTAATATCTCAAAATCATTAGTGACAGGATCATTCATGAATTTTATTTTATGTACTAGACTAGAATTTTCATAATCATTGTTCATTATAGGAACATATAATATTGATCAAGGAGAACATAATTACTATACATTCCATCCATAAGTATCTGAGAATAACTAATGATGGTTCCAAGAATATAGAGGAGATAAAGAGTAGTCATCATGGGTTATTCAAATTATAATTTTAAAATAGATCATAATGATATAACTTTTCTGTCATGATATGTTTTTTATCTCAATAGAGGAGATTTTACATTTATGATTTTAAAGTATCTATTTTCCCTTGATTCTATCAAAGAGTCTAAATATATAGAAGATTTTGATGGAGATTAATTATCCATTTGGATATGAAACTTTTTCCAGCTGCTTTATGTGGTACCTAATATTAAATACCCTATCCCATTGAGTTGTGATAATACTGTTGTAGTGTATTTTGAAAAAAATTCATGGTCACACCAACTGATAATGAATATACTCTATGAGTATCACCTGATGATGGATTTCTATTATAGGGTTGAATATCAAGTAATAAAAGACTCCATGGAAGAAAACATGGTGGACTACTTCAATAATGTCTTATCATTGTTGAAGCATGAGTATCATGGGAGAGATATTATTCTGAAGGTTGTTAGCAGTTGGCTCTACTACAAATGGGAGTCTGTCGAAGTTGGTTCCCTAGAACCAACTTCAGTGTAAATTATGATAAAATCTATTCATTTTATTGAATATTAATAAATTTTTTAATACATAATGTCTATTATAATGTATTAAATAGTATTTGATATTGTTATGAGAGTAGTTGTTGCACATAAATTACAAAAAAGTTCCCCTCTATGATGAGAATTGCTAAGGGTATCGATAGTATTCTTAAATATATGTTATATATATTGATGATATTTTAATTTATTTAAGTAAATTACTTATTTTGTAATTTTTTAATTCATGAATTTTTTTTCAGGTTTCATATATTCCATATTTCATGGATACTTTTTTCAGTATTCCATTATAGTATATGTAAATGATTTATGTTGATGTTGGTGTAGTTCATAGAACAACATGGACTTAAGAATTAATTTTCTATATATAGGGAATGTAGCGTTGATTTTTAAAGAGGATTTCATTATATTATTTATTGGTTAATATTAACAAATAGAAAAAAAAAATTCCACAAAAGTTATTCTAAATAGTATTATTGGATCCAGAAGGAAGAATTTACTCTAGGTACTAAGATTCACAAAAATATTGTTTTTATACAGAATAAGGTATAATTTTTCAAAATTTCATGTTTCCCTATTTGGTCCCAAAATAGTCTCAGAAAACCTATAACATGAAAAAGCATGGAAAAATGTTCAGTATGGTCCCAGAGTCTATAAACTCTATTTTTAGTGTGGAGAGGATTTTATGATCATTATAAAATCCCTAGGGTCATGTAAGGTGATCATTAAGGTGTATTTCAAAGAGAAAGAACATAGTTTCATGCCTAAAATTTCATTAAAATTCATGATTCTTTAATCTAAACATTCATGGGCATTTTATTGGGTAACTTATGGAAATTTAATGATATTTCAATATCTCATAAATGAATTGAATATGTGATTCTTGGTTATATGAGGTATATTAGCTAAAATATAAATCTATTCTCACTCTCAATTTTCCAGTCATTCTCTATCATTAATCTATAAATAAAAATGTCGAATTATTGAGTCTTTTGTCACATATTTACCTTTTCATATTTTTATTTATAGGGAATTCAATAATTTATTCCATGACGTAATGTTTTGACTGATAAATTAGAAAATATATAGGAACGTTAGAACTAGTTAATAGGATATGGTCTCTTATTTGGATTAGTTAATTTCATATGTATTATTGATTAATTATGTTCTAATGAGGGCCACATCGATTGAAATATTTAGAAATTGTGGTTTTATGTAAAATGTTGATCTCCACTTAACTAGAATTGATGAAAATTAATGGTTTTTATACCATTTATTTTGGAATGGATGTTTAGAGATCTCAAAATAGATATTTCTAAATTTTATGATTGAATTTATTTTGTATTATTGAAATGGTGTATTAAAATAAATGAAAAATAATTTATTTTTCTAAAAATAAAATAAGGATTTCAATGAGAAATTATCATATTTATTTTGAAATTGAAAATAGGGGTTTCAATGTAAATTTTTTAAATATTTTTAATAATTTAAATTTTATGATTTTTTATGATTTTTTTGATAAAGTAATTTTCATAATTTCATTATTGATTTGAGTCATAATGTTTGGTTTTAAAAATGGATTTTAAATTTTGATTCACATTGGTTGTGTGGATTTATTAAAATGTTTTTTGAGACATTGCTTTAAAACCACATTGTTTCACCTATAGAAATAATGTTTCATTTCTGGAAATAAATGGCTAGCTTAGAGAGCATGTGTTTGGAGCAAAACATAATTGGGATGACTGGAATCAAAGAGTGATTTCTCACTATGGAGTGAGTTTTGATGTATTAATTGTTTTTATAATATAGTAAATCTAGATATAATGGATTTAAAAGTATATGGGATTTATATTTGATGAATCCTGGAGTTCCCATAGCAATAATAATGGAGATTGTTTGGAAAAATATGATGTTTCTAATGAAATTATTAGGGAATAAGAAGTTTCATTTGGATTTTTGGGAAACTACTGCGCTCCAACCTAATTTTCGGAAAATAGATTGTTTTCAATGGATTTTTGGAAAATGGGAAATTTTAAACAAAATATGAAAGAATGGGCTTTTCATTTAAATTTGGGGGAAATAATTTTTTATTAAAGAAATGGGGTTTCAAAGGATAAAATGGGTTTGTTATATACAGGGAAATCATGTATTGAGTGAAATATTTTCATAAACTGATAATCCTGGGAAAAGAATGCAATTATTTTGGAATGATTAGTTAAAAAAAGTTCCTTAAAGTTTTAAAATTGTTTACTTTGACATGGCATGGTTTATTGGTATTTCATTTGAAATAGTCTTTTCAAGTTAATTCATTCATGTCTTGGAAAAATACAACATAGTTTTTATGAACCCCCAATATGTTCACCCTAGTGGACATGTTGACATTATCAGTCATGGGGAAGCTAAGAGGAAGGTGTCATTCTTTATTAGTGGTGTGTGGTAGTTCCATATTGGAGTTATGGTCAAGGAGATAGTAGCACATGATTCAAAAATTTTATCTTTGATGTTTGTGTGTGTTTATCATTTAGGTCATAATTTATATTTGGTTGGTCTTATAGAAAAATTATATTTTCACAATTGATGTTATTTTAATCAATTAGTTTAATTAATTTTTACATACACATAATTGGTTTGTGGGTTGTATATGGAGGTAAATCATTCCCCAAGGTTTTATTTTATCCTTATCTTCATTTTATAGGCCTCTTGTGATCGTTGTTTGAATCCATGTTGTAGCCTCACTTGGATCTTAGTATTTTAAACTCTTGGGCTAGGGTGTTACAAAATAGAATTAATGTGGGGGGTTTTAGTGAAGTTTTGATATGTATGGTAATCATGGAGAATAATATGTTTATGATTCATAATTCACCCATATAAAATGTCACTAACCTTTTATGGTGAAATATAAATCACCATGATGTTTGGGTAAAAGAGAAGTTGGTGATGACCTTGTATGATTATTATTTATGTCCAATTAACCCACAATTAATAGAAATAAAAAAGATTCCATACATCATGGAAAGCATGGTATGAACTACATCACATTGAATAGTTTTGAGAGTAATAACTTTTTTTTCTTATTCGAAAACATATTTCAAATGAGTTTTTGTTTTTTATCATTCAAAATGTTTTTTTCAGTGATTTTTTATTATATATTGTATTAGTTTTAAATATAATTAAACCATTAGGATGAGTGGTTGGGAATGAAATTAGGTAATGGAATTGAATAAACTCTGTTGTAGTGTAGAGTGAGGGAACGTGTTATGTTGAATAATGAAAAAATATGTGTTTTTTATGGAAATTATTTATTTTTTATTATAATAGATCACTTTGAAGTGCTTCGGTTGATCATTTATGGGTACAAGGAGTAACAGAGCATAATCCTTTATATCCTTAGTTGGTCGGAGCAGTTGTGTAGGGTATCGAAAGGATTATAAAGTGACTAATTTTGGATAAGATGAGTGAAATAGACATGTATTATGAACTAGTGAAGAATAAACCTTCATCATTTAGATAGGGAATATGGTCATTGAAAAATTAAGAGTGGTTAGTGAAAATCAACTACATCTTATAGTTTATATGAAACTTGTTTCCATTACAGGTCATGTTTAGTTCATATCTTACAAATTTTCCTACTATGATGAAGTGGCAAAACCATTGAGTATGATGAATAGGATAATGATATTTTATCAATTAAATATTTAGTTTATTGATGGAATGTCCTATAAAATATGTTTTTTATAATAAAAATATATATATATATCTATGAAAAACAAAATGAATAATGAAAATAATGAATGAAGGAAAATTTTATTTTGTTTATTTTATAAATAATGGTCTCACAAAACAATTTCATTGCATTAAAATGATCCCAACTAATGAAACATTGGTTTTAGTTTCATTCCATCATGTTCCATTAATCATTACTTTATTCCACCTAATGACTATTCACATAAGACCAAAAACCGATTTCATTGAGCGTTTAATTCAATACACCATAATAATAATAAATTTATTAACCATATCAACACATATTCCATGATAGTAACATTATATTACACGTGGTCATTATTTGATATGATCATACCAAGTAATATTATTCATCCTATAATGATAACATATGAGATAAAATATTTGTGATCATATAGAAAATTTTTATGGTGAAAATAAAATATTGATGTTTTGGGATGAGAAATGAAGCTAAACCCAGTTTAGCAAGACCTCCTACTAACCGTTCTTCATATTTAGTTTTTAAAACATTATCCCCCCTTGGATAACACTTCACATTTTTTGAATCTCATATTTACACCCTTTGAAAATGGATCCCACTAAAACAAAATAGGATAGTAACCACTTTGTTCAATTATAATTAATCAATCATGGGCCAACTAAGACTAGAAAATATTTCATATATCTTCATATTCAATAGCCTATAGCACCCACCCCTCATAGATGAAACTATCAATCCTCACCTTCACCACCCTCACAAGGCCTCCAATTTTAGTGATCACAATCACATTTTGCACTCGGTCCACCTGCACCACATGCTTGTTCTCCAACATCTGAATCACTCCCATGTACCAATCCACCACCTTCCACATCAACCCCATCTTCTTATAGTGATTTTTCTCTGCTAGTGCCTTGCTCATCACCTTCACCCTGATCCCCTCACACACCTAGTAATCCTTCTAGCTACACATCTCTTTGCCTTATCCTACTCTTTCAAAAATTTATCGATTGTTGAATCTCTTCCATTTCCATTTCTCTTCCCTGACCCACCAACTCTATTCCTCTCCACCCTGAAGCTTTCCCATAATAGGGTTGAACACTTGCTTGCTTCTATTCCTGTTTCTCATCTCTGGATCTACCTCTCTTTCTTCTCCTCCTTCACTATCTCCACCCTGGACCTCTTATGATTTGACCACTACTGAAAAAGGGTCTTAGAGTCCTAATAAATTTATGTGATGAACCATCCTTTTGGTTTCTCTTTGACCTATCACTTCTTGATCAAACCCTGGTATATCATAGAATTTGTTACTATGTCCAACATCATGGAGTTCATATAGATGTGGCAACAGTCGACAATGTACCCATTGTACATGATAGTGGATAATATGTGAATCAAGATATGCCTTAAAATTCATGTGAGTAACATGGCCTCAAACTCCACTGAGTATCCATTGATGATTCATTTTTTGTTTTGGCCTAACACATCCATCTTCTGCTATTGGATCTCACTCATGAAGTGGCATGTGAACCTATTCTCATCCTGACACTACTTTTGGAATATATGAAAATACCACCTAATTTGTTTCAACCCATTTTTTTATATGTTTTTTGATGGATTTATGGGTGGGAAACTTATTATTTCCCATTATAAATTCTTAAATTGAAATTCAATTCTCACAAGTCAGTAGAAAAAAAAGAAGTTACATTTAAAAAATAAAAGAAAAAAATAATTATGGGTGAATTTTCTAACTAGTATGATCAAAACATTTCTGATAAATGAATCTGGTAGAAAATAATAAATATAAATCACAATCACCACAAATAGATGGAATCTCTAAAGGTTTGTCGTCACACCTAGAGCCTTGATCATAATTAATAACTACCAATAGAAAAAATAATTATGATCATTTGAAAATGAAAAAAAAATGAACAGTAATCAACTAATTCCAAAACCAAATTATTATTATTTTTCAATGATCATCAATTCATATACTAAATCTAATGAAAATATTACAAATCAAAAGGTTCCTTTTAGAATCATCTCAAATACAAAAAGATCATAGGCAATGAAAATACTTCTTAATGAGGGTAAATTTTCATTGTCAAGAAAGACTAGTAGTAAAATCCATTTATGTTCAATCATAACCTTATGTATTTAAATCACCTTTTCCATTAATTTGATTAAATTCAAGTTAATTTTTGGAAAATAAGGCAATCTTGTTCCATCCACCTAGTGGGTACCACCCCAATTCCTACTAACATTCATTATAATTAAACCTGACATGAATACACCATGAATTTTAATTCTAAAATCAACTACATACTTTATTGGATCATTTTTTCAAACAAGTGGTTGAAAACACAACTTATTCCTTCTAATCACATAAAATATTACTATAAACATAATTTAATAACACACGATTCATCCATGTCAATATTTCATTAGAAATGGGAAATAATGGTTGAATATATTTTGTAGTAAGGTGCATACCTATAAATGGATTTTAGAATCCTAAATTGAATAACATGTTAAGAAATATTTGATGAACACCATCTAATCTTCTTCATACTGATCCGAGAAGACATAAAACTTTATCAAGGAATTTTTTACAACCTCTTTTTGTCTTGGAATTCATTCAATGTTGGACAATTAATGTCATAACAGATAGTGGGAAGGTGATTTTTTGAACTAATGAGTCCATAGAACTGGGATGGAGAGTCAAAAATATCATTTCAAAAATGGAGACTTGGAAAATGATAAGTGACTGTTGTTTAAAAATGGGTTTGTAGATTGGGGATTTGGGTGAGTGTTGGAGAAACCGATAATATGATAGGTAATGATTGTTATATGGAGAGGAAAAAATGAATTTTAGTTGATTTCATGTAATGACATTACAATGGATATGTCTGAGAATTATAACTATAAAAAAATATAATTTAAAAAAAATATGATTATAATAAATATAAATATAATTTTTTTTAATTAAACTTTTATGATAATATATTTATAATTTTAATAATTGAAATATTAATAAAGACTAAATATATTTGAATTTTATGTTCATGTAGTTTTTTCTTTTTATGATATAGGTAAGTTAAAAGGCATTATTGTATACTTAAGTAAGAGTGGTTGGGTGAGGATACAAGAATCAAGCTTTGGGTCAGCTCTAAGACTCATCTTGGAAGATCTGCGGTCTTCATTTTACTGATTATTTTAGTTTAGTTTTTCATATGGAGTGACATTGATTTTGTGCTGTATGACTGTATGACATTGCATAGGGATTTCCATGGGTTGGGTTAGGTTGGGATGGGTTTTTTTACCAACCCAATAAAAATAAATTGGCTTTGGTCAAGTCAGGTCTATGGTATTTTTTTAGTTTACATCCAACCCCACCCAACCTGTTTATGATCAGATTAGGTCGGGTCGGGTCGGGTCGATTGTGTTTGGGAGAATCATCTCCTACAACTCAGCTATATAAAATGAACTAGCTCTCACCCCTCTCACCCTAGAGACATATCTTTTGCAGATCCTAAAATATATCATCTCAACGAATATGTTTGGACTCACCATGCCCACCATTAATGAAAATCCAGAAATTTAGAAATATGCAGTGAAGATAGAAACAGTGTGTGCATGAGATGTAGCAGCGGCGATGAACCATTAGTTGGATGTGGGATAGAGGAGAGGTGACGATGATTACAAGGGTGGATGACAACATGGATTTTCAACAGTGACAGTTTTGACACATACTATGTATCACGAAATGGTAGATATGATGGGAGGTAGGATAGGGGATAGGTGGTAACAATGGAACAAGTGGATAATGACATCTGCATAGACAACATAGGAATAGAAAACCCATTTGAAGGTCAAGTTACCAAGGAGCATGGAATAGGATTTATATTTGATTAATTTTTTTTGTCGCTTTTTAGGCTCTGGTATATATGCCCTCTTTTCACATATACATCATTAATGGACTTTCCCACTGTCATAACTATTTCACTATTTTCATATTATTCTATAAGTTTTCAATGGTATTACAAATAAAAATATTTAAGGAAATCATATTTGATTGTGTTGATTTCATTTTATTTTATTCTTCCAAACACATGAATTTATTATAAAATCAATATTTCTAATGAATTGATATCTTATTTATTTTTGGATCACTAAATTTCTCTTTAAACATTATCTTTCTTGTGATCATCATTCAATTTAAATTATATATCTCTTAAATATTCATATTCTTTGTATCACGGATATGCTTATTGCCTAAATCTTATTCCATTTCTATATACAGAGTTTTACTATGAATTTTGTTTGATTGTCAACGAAAATATTGATATTAAGTAATCATTAATAAGTACTAATATTTTTGTATAAGGGATATTTTTTGTGAGTTAAATTAACCATTCAATATATGAGGAATTAATTGGAGAAGTAGTGATGGGTTGGGGGTAGTTATAGATAGCCCCTCGGTGTATCAACAAATCTCATGAGACAAATCCATTGGGAAGACATATTAAATTGGTTTTTTGTATATATCTCCTCATCAATTAAACTATTTTTGGACAAGTATTTAAAAGAAAACATATCATGATGTCTGAGATCATAGAATTAAACATTAATAATTTTATTCACTGAGAATTTAGTTATTATTATCCATGATATTTATGCATTGATTTTATCCATGGATGCATTTCATGATGGAATTATTGATTAAATTATATCTATATTCAATTATTTACCTTTCCTTATTGATTATTTATTACTATATCATTATATATTCCATTTTATGTAACCCTTATCGATCGTTTCATCTCACCCATATTTTGTTTTCCATTCTCAACTATATAAAGAAGGAATATTTGAATATGTTCAAGGATGAAATTTTTTTAATATTTCTATGTTTTATATTTATTTCAATGTAAAAAATTGGAATCACATATGTATATATTTCTTAAATAATATTAAACTATTCGGTCCTATGATATGTGATCGCTTGTAACTTATGCCAATGTAATAATGTACTCACCAGATTTTGGTTACTAGATTTTGGGTTTTACAACTTTTATAATGGTTCCATCATCTCTAAAATTTTATTCATGATATAAACATAATATATGTTCATTATATTCATATATAAAATCATACATAAAATTTAGATTAAAAAATGGATTACACCATTCATGGAGATGAAAGGTTTTACGTACGCGTGAACGATGTTTTCATTTTTCTGATGGATGGAATGAAATAAAGGTAAATAATAAATCACCTTTATAGAATAATTATCAAATCTTATATATCTTATATATTCATTAAATCATTATTTATTACTGTCCATTTAAATAAAAAATGAAAAAAAATCACATCGCTTTGGGGAGGTGGTAGTCAACATGTATTCAGATGTGATGTTATCATTTTCCAACGGATGGGAAGAAGGTGGATTATGGTTGTTAACCCATCATGAAAATAATTTTTGTATATTTAAGAAATTAAATTAATTATTTTATATTGGACTCCCAATATTTAGAGAAGGTATAATAATAAATAAAATTGCAAATGCCCTCTTAACTGTTATACCTCTTCATTGAGAAACCGTCTTTGGATTACCCCTTATGACTTTAATGGTGGTTCTTTTGGAAATATAGGAAGCTATAGGATGTGCTAAAGGAACATAGGATGATATTTGGGTATGTATTTACTAACATAAAGGGCTAAAACATTTTGTAAAATGAATAATTGGAGGTTCCGTTTTATAAGTGTTGGGAGAGGCACTCTCAGAATTATGTAATGTGTTAAATTGATATAAATTAATTTTTAGGGAAATATGGCTTTATAATTATATAATTATAATATAAAAAGAGTATTTTTCAAAATACCATCAAAAAATAAAAAATTTAATATATGATTGTACCCTTATCTCTTAATTTTATCCCCCCATTAACTATTTTTCAAATTATAACAATATCATAGTTTTCTACTCTTTAAGGCTTAATAATGTTGCAATAAAAGGAAATTTGTTTTATAAATAGGTCATGGTTTATATTTTCAACTATATGAAATTAAATAGGATGAATATAGTATTTTTATTAATTTTCAATCATTTATTAAAATATTTTTTTATTATAAAACATCATTAATTTCATTTTTTTTTTGAACTATTAATTTAATTTCAATTTGAAAACAAGATGACAACAATGGAATTTGAATCAAAACCAGTCACACATCTCTAATGTGAAACATTTATCTATAATATTATTTAGACACTATAACATACAAAAAATAATTACTTTTATAGTTTTTAAAATCATTTCATAACTTTTATACTCTATGTGAAAGTGTTGTGTCAGTGTTGTGTAAGCATTTATTCAAATTATTTCATCACTAAAAATTAAAAAAATAAATTACCATGATAAAAAATTTAAAAATAAATTACCATGACAAAAATAATTCAAATATAAAAAAAATTACAATAGAAGATAATTTTTTTATCCTTGTAGAAAAATATTATAGATATGAACATTAAAAAATAAAATTTTTGACATTATATTTTACTTACATTATAAACATAAAAATCAATGTTAAATGGAAAAAAAATATACAATGGTTAAAATTAATTTTGACCGATAAAAATGGGAAATATTTACCAAATTTTCATCAACTGATTAAAAATATGGAATCCCCTTTTCAAGATTCAATTTCTAGAGGTGGCATACATTAATTTAAGATAAAAACACAACATGCAATGAAAAATAGTTTTTTATATAAATACATTTTTAAGTATAAAAACTTTTAAAAAATTATTAACCATAAAATTGATTTCAATAAAGTAAATGGGATTATTAAAAATTTAATAGAACTATTTTTAATTTTAAACAATTTTTAAAAAAAAATTGACATATTTAAATTCTTAAAATAAAAATAAATATTTCACTAAAAATTGAGTGATTATCTATTAATAATTAATTAATAAAAATTTATTAAGTAATAGATTTTATATATATTTAATAATGTGCTTAATCGGATTCCTAACTATAAATTGAATGTCCAGGAGATAACTATCAGATAATAATATTTCAATAGTATATCATAGTTTATTTAAACTCACTTTTATGTGTAAATACAATTATCAAAGGAATAAAATTTATTTATAGAGAAATAAATCATCAAATCATGGGGTGTTAATATTTTTTTCATTTTCGCATGGTATACATATATCCAAGAAAATGTGTCCTCAAACAAAAGCTGGGTGAGAGATAATGAGCTGGATTCCTTACAAAATAAATGATAGGATTTGTCATGTATGTTATATTATATACCAGGATTGTTGTTTTCAATGCCCTAATAATTATAATGACCAGATAATTTTTTAATATAAAAAATATTATTTTGTAATTATTATTATATTATGTGGACACAAAAATACTATTAGATTTTCTAAGAACATTACACATCCAGTGTAAATATGGACTTGTACAATTATGAACAATAATGGGATATAGAATTGGAAGAAAAGTAAATTCACTAAAACAAAATAAATAGGCTATAATTCCCCAAATAAAATATCCCCTTCCATAAATATCAACAAAAGAAATTGAACTGTTAGTAATATAACTGACATTATTAAAGGATGTGTAAGAACATGTGTAAATGAAATACTGAATAGAGAAGAGATAATAATATTTTATTTATAGGGAAATATGGTCATTCAGAATTAAGAAAATTGGAATGTATGTCCAATGGACATTAGGTCCATTAATTGATAAGGAAATTGATATTTACTGTTTTTGGTTACATAGATTCATTTAACTGACTATCAAGATTATTTAATGATATAATAAAATTTTATATTTTTCTAAAAATATGTTTTATAGAAAATTTATAATTTTTAAATAAAAAATATATTTAGTAAATAATATTATAAAATATTTAAAATGATTATAAATTTCAAATAAGTCTTAATAAATTTTTATAACGACCAGATATATTATTATGTCACAAAAACTGTTAATTTTCAATAAATAGGGATATTATTTTTTAAAAGTTAAAATTTAAATATTTCTGAAAATTATCTTTATAAAATGAAATAATTTTTGGATTGAATAAATTTATATTATCTGAGTGTGAGTTAATGGTAATTCTCAAAAAAAATAATTATATTATAAAGTGAAAAAATATTTTTTTTACAAAATACTTGACACTTTTGATATAATTCAGATGTGATCATGATTTAAAATTTATTAATCCTTATTCATGTTCAAAATTTTTTAATGAATAAAATAATAAATAATTAATTACACTTTGAAACAGTTTCACATTGTTATTGTAACAAATTTCACATTGATATTGGATATAAAAACATTGTAAAATTTTGGTCTTTTTTATTTTAAAAACCCACAATGTTGTCCCGTTTGTGGGATTAAATTTAGATTAATTTATTCCAGTTCTGAAAATTGAAATTTGGAAAAATGGATTCAATATTTGGAATTAGTATAATTTATAACTTCTAATAAGTTCAACTTTGTTTTCGAATAGGAATATTAATTAATGTAATTAAAATTAATTAAAACGATTAAGGAAAAAAATTTCTTAACAAGGGAATAAACCTGAAACATAGGGGACCAAATGACCGTCCCACTTGTCAAAAACCCATTAGATGGTCATTTTTTGTCCATGAACCTTCCATTATTGAGTTTTTAGGTTTTTATGTCATTGTTTAGGTAAAAATGTTTTTACACCAAACATGTTTTTAAAAATACAAGGTTAGTTCTTTCTATCTCATATAAAAGGCCACCACCTCTCCCACTTCTTCACACCTCTCAAACAACATTGATTCAAAAATTATCTACCTAATTAACTTCCGAAAAGACCTCCATTCCTTCTTGAATCCTTCCTTTGGTCAAAAATAAATCTATGGAATCTCTTTAGTGAAAACCCAAAAGGGTTACCCAAAGAAGAGGTAACATCCTCCCTTAATTTGGTTTCTTTTATTTTCATTATTCACCCCTCCAATATCCTTATACCATTATTATGAAAAAACAACATAATAAATATAATGAGATGATTTTACGATAACAGTTTGACCTACACATACACACACCTCTATCTATGGGTAACAAATATACTGTTTATGTGTACAATGAACCACCTTCTCAAATAATGGTGATTTTTCCTTCTTTCGTTACCACCTCTCAAGGTGGAAATTATTATGGAGACTCTATTTATATATAATATATATGATATTTATAATTCATTTAATAATATTTAATTCTTTTACAAAAAAAATATCTTTATACTTTCCATTTTTTTGTAAATATGATAATTTCATTAGAGGAAGTATGGACTACCACACCATTAAACAATTTGATTCATTCACGCACTAAATGGAATGTTGTAAAGGATGGGGTTAGTGAAATTATATGATATATATAATTTTATAATTGTATATTATTGATATTATATATATATATATATATATATAATTTTCCATATTTCTTCCAATATGAAAATAATAATGGAAACAACGTTCTTGCCTATATACGACCTAATGTCCCTAGGAACTATGTATTCCATTCCATAATTCTATATACTATAGATTATTATTTTAATGACCTTGGTATTTATTGAAATAATAATTTTTCTTATTTATTAATATTTATGAATAAAATATTAATTTTATGTTAAATAGGAAACTTTTTTTATAGAGTACTCAACACAAAACGACAGGTTTCTTTGAAATCTTATATTGCACACAACTTTGATTTATACCGAAAAATAATATAATATTATTATTATTTTAAATGGTAGTTAACACATAGTCATTGTAATGATGGGAATTAATATAACTAACTATATTATGATTACACAAGTTTTTTACATGTCTTTACATTTATCTAATAAATTTTAGAGGCTTAAAAGAACAGTTAATTTTATTTTAAGCATGAAATACTCGAATATTCAATAAATGATTGATTTACCGCCTTTTGAGAGTGAACCCTTTTCAAATCTAATTTTTTTCACTTTTATATTCTCTATTTGACACGATAAACATTATATTTAGAACCAAGACATCAAAATTTACTTTAGGTAAATTTTTGGTATTTTTCTGATAAAGTTCATTTTTTTAATTAATGGGAAAAATACTGCATTTTAAGTTAAAACTAACTTTTTAGATAATTTATTTATATGATTATATTTACCTTTTAAATGTTTTAAAGTGTAATTATATTATATTGTTATCATTTCATCCAATTATGGTCATTTTAGTTAATTTCACTTTGAAGTTGGACATAAACACATGTTAGCCTTTTTGTAGTTTTTACTTCTTAAAACACGCTTTTTGGTTTTCATAATGGGAATTAAATTTAATTTAATTTTTTCAATTTGTGTTTTTTGAATTTGGAAAAATTTATTCTATATTTGGAATTAGGAGGTTCGATTTTTTTAAATATTTACCTTTCATTTTTAGACATTAGGAATAGTAACTTCAGTAAATATTTTATTTACCATGGTTAAAGGGTAAATCTGGTAAATAAGGGTAAAAAATAATATTATAATAATATTAAATTACCCTTACGGATTTCCTAACCCTATTCAATGAGATATTTTTGACCATGGGCATACTTGGGTCTATTTTAGGGCCCCATGGAGCCACATGTGTGTGAAAATGACATCTAATTACTTTTAATTTAAAGTTAAGTAAAATATAAACAAAAAGGTATCTTTTACAAAAAAAATTATATGGGTCTATAAAAGTGACATCTTCATCAATAAATATTATATATAAATCTAAATATATCTTCTACATCATGGTATTTTATTTATAATCTTTATACATCAAATAAATAAATTTATTTAGGACACAATGGTGATGTAGAAATTATCATATTAATGAATGATTTAAATAAATGATAATATAAATAATAAAATAAATTTATTTTTAAATCCTTTTATAAAATACGCTAATTTTAAGTATTATTATTAATTGTTTTATTTGAATTTATTATGTTTTTTTTAAATAATCAAGTTTTCCTGGATTTTTAAAAAGCCATGATATGAGGAGTATAAAAATTAACATAAATGAGTGTTTAAATCAATTAATATTTTATTTAATTATATAATAGTCATAAAAATCTAAGATTCTGCCAAAAAACATATATTATTTTTTAAATGTTATTAATGATCCATTTTTGGGTCACTTGGCATTTTACAGTAACTATGGTAACTATATATTATGAATATACTAGAAGACATGGTAAAAGTTAAATTAGTTTACTATGGGTTAAAAATAAAATTTAGTGTCACTTTTATGACATAAACTTATATAAAATCTATTATATGAGATTATTTCGGCCTATACACATCAGATATTTTAAATATATCACTTTGGTGTTATTTGAATTTGAAAATCAATAAATAATAAAATTATATTTTCAAACATTCAAAAAGTGACCCTCCCCCCTCTTATAAATGGAAACCACCTAAAACCCTTTCTCACACCTCCCAAGCCTCATTTTATCATCCAATATCTTCCCAAATAAGCTCCCAACATCCCTCTATTTTTCATACAAGCCTTAATTTGTGCAGAAGGCAATTAAAGAAGGCTATTTAGCTTAAATCAAAAAGAGTTACCCGATTTGAGGTAATGCCTTCTCTCAAGATTCGTTTATTTATTTTTCTTCTCTAACTATCTAAACTATATTTATTCAATTATTTTATAATGACACATGTATATTAAATATAATTGCTTTTTTATTAGAATATTTCGAACTACACTTACACACACCTCCGTCTAATAAGTATAGACCATACTGTTTTTGTGGATGGAAAACTACTGCCTCACGAAATGATGATTGTTCAATATTCTTCTACCACCTCTTATGGTAGCCATTATGATAGAAATTTAATTATATATGATATTTATTTTATCTATATTCTTCTTTAATTCTCATTTAGAACATACCATTATGCTTTTCATGTTGTATAAATATAATTATTTCATTTGAGAAAGTGTGGACTACTGCCTGCTCAAAGGGATATGACTCGTTCATGACAAACATGGAACTTATAAAATATGGAGTTAAAGAAAATATATAGGTTATTATAATATAAGTATAATATACCTATGTATAATTTAGTTTTTATTCCATTAAATATGAATAATAAATGGAAGTAGTGTTCATGCGTACGTCTGGCTTACCATCTCCATGAACGGTGCATTTCATTTCTTATATCCAAATGCTATGGACTATTATAAATACGTATATATTGTATTTATATGATATATATGGTATATAAATCATTAATATAATTCTAGATATAATTTACTTCTTACCACATTGGAAATTCGTAATTATAACAAGTTCATTTTTTACTCAATTCCGAACATCGGAAAAATTTCTAATATGAACTCAAATAATTAAATAATTGTTATAGTAGGGAAATAAGTGATATAAAAGAAATAATAAAATTAAAAAAGGTTGTGGAGAAATTAGAAATTAACATAATTTTATTATTCATAAAGAACAAGGAACATACGAGACAAGTCGGACTTGAGGTAAGGGAACCTTTCACCCTCCTCCTTTTGTCAAGATTCTTTTATGTTATGTCTTTTAATTTACATTTTATTATGTTGGGGTATGTTATTATATATACTTATTTATTTCCATTTTATGTCCAAATGATGATAGACCCTTTTTGTACTCATAAACACATTTTACAAATTTTTAATTGATGTCGTTAGGCTGCCATATTTTTGTAAGGGACTCCGTCTCAATCTAATTTCATTGAGGCATATTTGGATAATATACACCAATTTCGTTTATAAGGTGTATTATAAAACCCTTAGAATTCTACATTCATTCAAAAGGAATATTTTTTCTATGAATCATTTTACTAAATGACAAAAGGAATGTTTTTAACATATGTGGAGACAATGACATCTCTTCCACCGTAAACGTTATTTGGCTTCCTCTATAAGCCATAATATTTTTAAAAGTAAAAGAGTTTCCCAAATTCCATTTTTGGGTGTTTTGTTATTGAAAATGGTTTTTCAAATGGATTTAGAATCATAATATCTTGAAATTATATCTTGTGATTGAAAATTAAATGTTATTATTGAAATGTTGATATTATCAATATTTTATGTGTTATGATTACGCAATAGTACTTGGAAATTGGATGAGTGGTTACCTGATAAAACAAATGACGTGTGGTTTCTTTATAAACCAAGGACTGGTGGTTACATTATAACCTCCAATGCATTGGTTATGGAAGTCAGCCATATGGATATTCCGTTTAGTGATATGTGTGGAAGTCGATAGTATGGTTATTCCATTAAAGTATGTTTATGTCCCAATTTACCTTTATATGTTATATTTTTTATTCTATGTGATTGTAGTAATATTTTGGTTACAAAAGTGTAAGAAAATATCTTCTATTTAGTGAAGGGTTTTTACTACTTCTTAAAGGTGAAAAGTATTAATTTATAATAAATTATTCATAGATTTCATGTTATTTAAAGAGTAACAGTTTTCTTTCATTATATATCCCATACTGAGCTTTTATTTCTCATCCCAAATTTTGAAAATTTTTTCACATTACATATAGAATAATGGAGTCAGGTATGAGATCAAGGAAAGGTTATGTTTTCATAACATTAAACAATGTCATGTTTTGTTTTAAAGTGTTTTTTATGAAAAAAATGGATAGTGAGTTGAAGTGTATACTTGTAATAGTCAAGATGTTATGTATACTTTATTACCTAATTATCTATATCTCTAAACCTAAAAATATCCTCAATGTGAATTATTAACATAATTCAATATTATGTAATGTTTAAGGCTGGGGCCTTATAGTTCGTATTAGAGGTCATTTAAGATAACTTTAGAGGTTGTGGTGTTATTTATGAATAAGTGACATAACCATTAATGTTAAAATATTAGAAAGATTCATAGTTATTTTAGATAATTAAAATGAGTTTAAGATAACATGAATAAGTATATCTTAGTGTTTACACTCCACCTAAGTTATCATATAAGGATTAGACTGATATACTCGCGCTGATATTTTTGGTTTTACTAAATGGATGGATCTATCAGGCACCAAAGTAGCAATGTATGTGAAGGAGACTATGGTGGTTTTCATAATAAGAAACCGAATGAAATTTGAGCTATAATGAGAAATATTTCCGATATTCTTAAACAAAAATCTAGAGCCATAATTGACCACTTGAACCTTAGTGATTTTTCTAAGGTATCACATATGTGAGAAATGAATCCCAATGGAAGTTTAGGTACTAATAATAAAGTTAAGTATATTAAAAACCCTATGTGTCAAGGATGTGGAAAGAAACACCTAGGAAGATGCATCAAAGGGATGGGAAGATGTTTCAGATGTGGTAATGAAGGTCATTAAGCAATAACCTACCCTAGAAAAAGGAATCATCCAATTGACTCCATGAATAGTATATAAGTTCATTCCAAAGGATCAATTGAATGTTTTAAATGTGGTGTGAATGTTCATTATAAAAATATAAGTCCTATGAAGAATGTTCAAAAGTGGGATTAGTAGGATCATACAAATGTATGATTACCAATTCCTAAGAACATTCCAATTGAAGATGAGGGAACTGAAAATGACCTATGAAAGGTATGGATTATTTCTTAGCCCATGTTTTGACATTACTGAAATCATAGGACATTATGCATGATATTTTTTGTAAGAAATATATATAATAGAATAAGATGGAAAAACATAGATAAATGATAATGAAGAATGTTCGATGATTATGATTTATAAATTTTAGTAATTTAATAGTTATGTTGGATCTATGGATGATGATATGTTGAAATGTATTATTGATAGGATTACTTTGGAAGACAATTTCTAGTATATGTATTCCTGATGTTTGATATGTGAAAATGTTATTCAAGGAAGAATTGTCTTTTCTTTTGTGGATATAGTCATAATGAACCATTTGGGTTTATATGATCCTTGAATTTGAGGCAATTACATGTTATTACTTTTTGGGATGAAAATGAAAGGTATGAGATAACATTTGTGGTTAAAATATGTATGATTATTTTTGAGTAATTTATCTCATTTTTTTGGGATTTTTATAAAATTATATAGTTTTTGAAAAAGGAAAACACACAGATAGTGTGAAAATCCATTATGTCAGACAAAGCTATGGGAATCGAACCCACAACCAAAGTGTGATTGGGATTTATCAATTACTACTAGACTATGTAAAGTACCTGGTTAGTATGACTTATTATTTTTTAATTAAATAATTTTATGGATCAAGAATAAGATGATTTGGGAAGTTATTTTTAATCAAATAGATATCCTTATTATTAGAAAATGATTTGGTAAATATGTGATAAAGGTTATTTTGGAAGACATTCTCTCTTTTGTAAACACTATATGCTTAATGAAAATAGAATACTGTGGGATTTCATTTGTGGAGTATTGGTTGAAATTTTAATTTGGAATAATATAGGTTTTTATTATGGACATATGGTGATTTGGGTGATTTATAGAAATGATTAACCTATCATAGAGAATATGTGATTAGGTTAATTTCACTTCAGTATGAGACTTTAAGAGTAGTTGTTTTTATTTGGGGATAAATGTTAATATTTAATATGGAATACTATGTGATTAAATCCTTCCAAGTTTTGGGTTTCAATCATAGTTTGGATTACATTCAATAATTTTAAGGATAGTTGTTTATTAAATGGTCCTTGTTGAACTTGAGTATTTTTTGTCAAATTTTCGAGATTAGGAGCAGTATTTATTTTTATAATGATTTATCCTTTTTAGGGATTATCTGCTCTCATACGAACCATGTAGGTTTTGGTTAATATCTAAAGACTGGGGAAATATATAGATCATTTTTTTTTGGATTAAGTTATTCTATAGAAGTTGATCCTAGCACTTTAGATGTGACCATGTCATCTTTAATACTCGTCATTTAGAGAAAAGATGAGTTTGTGGTAGAAATTTGATTAAAGAATGAAACACTACTTTTTAAGTAAGTATATTTCCTTAGAATAATTGTCTAGGTAGTAATAAAATTCCTAAACTCTATGAATATGATCCTGAATAAAAAATGTTATAGGCTTTCTTTTATCATTAGACTTTTACCAAACCAAAAATTTATAGTATGGTGGTGTTTAACTATCCATGATCAAGTTCTCTATCACTCTCTATTAATATTTGAGAGTTAGTTTCACTTCCATATCCAGGTTTTCCTACATTGAAACCTAGTTTGTGTTATATCAGGGTGACTTTATACATCTCTTCCTTTATTTTAAAGTGATATTTTTATTGACTATTTTTCTGATGTGGGATTTTCAACGAAATTCCCAAGCCTAATTTTAAAATTATGAGGACACAATTTCCAAAAGGGGTGAAAAATGTAAGGACTAGGTATTTATAGAATAATACTTTTCATATCTATTTATATTTATGAATAAGATAATACTTTTATATTAATGAGGACACTTTGTTTGATAGTGTACATAACACGCAACAACAGGTTTCTTTGAAACCTTATGTTGCACACAACATTGAGTTATACCAAAAAATAATATTATATTATTAGTATTATTATTATTTTAAATGGTAGTTAATGCATAGTCATTTTAATAATAGGAATGAACATAACTAACTATATTATGATTACTCATATTTTTAAAATTTCATTACAATTATAAAATAAATTTTTGAGGCTTAAAATATGAATGAATCTGATTTTAAGCATGAAATACTCTAATATTATTTAAAAGGTCAATTAACCACTTTTTGAATGAAACACCATTTTATATCTAGTTTATTTCACAATAAAATGTTCCATTTGAAAAAATATACTTCTTCCCTATAAGAGTAACATCAAAATTTTCTTTGGGTAAATTTTTGGTATTTTTCTGATAAAGTTCATTTTTTAATGAATAATTAAAATACTGCATTTTAAGTCAAAACTCTCTTTTGATCTAATTTATTTATATTATTAGATTGTCCTTATAAATGGTTTTAATGATTAATTAGATTATATTTCTATCATTTAATCCAATTATGTTCATTGGAAGTAATTTCACATTGAAATTGAATAGAAACACAAGTCAATATTTTGGTCGTTTTTATATCTTAAAAACACGCTTTTTAGTTTTGACAATAGGAATTAATTATAAATTAATTTATGCCTATTTTGTGATTTGAATTTTTGAAAAATAGATTTAATATTTGGAATCAAGAGTTCTAAATTGTGTAAATAGAAACCTTTTATTAATAGACATTATGAATAATAACTTCAGTTAATATTTTTTTACCTTGGATAAAGGGTAAATCTAGTAAATAAGGGTACAAAATAATAGTATAATAATATTAAATTACCCAAAAACACATCCTAACTATAATTTATGAGATATTTCTGATCATGGGAATCCTTGGGTATATTTTAGGACCCCATGGAGCCACTTGTGTGTGAAAATGACATTTAATTACATTTAATTTAATATTAAGGAAAATATAACCTAAACATATCTCATTTAATAAAATAATTTTTTTGTAGGGTTATATAAGTGATATCTTTGACTATAAATATTCATTAGAAAAGAAAAAATATTTCCTACATAATTTCATTTTATCTATAATTTTTATACATCAAATAAATAAATTTATTTTTGACACAATGATGATATAGTGATTACTTCAATAATGAAATATTTAAATAAATGAGATTATAAATATTAAAATAAATTTATTTTTAATCTTTTTATTCCATACCTTAATTTTAAGGATGATTGTGTCTCTTTATATTTTAATTCATTATGTTTTTTCAATAATCGTGTTTTTATGTAATTTTTAAAAAGTCATGAAATGAATAGTATAATAATTGCCATAAATGAGTTTTTAAATCAATTAATATTTTACTAATTGATATAATTGTCCTAAAAATAAAAAATTCGTAAAACTGACATATATGATGTTACATATATCATTAGTGATCTATTTATTGGCCTCTTGGAATTTTATAGTAACTATTGTAACCATATATTATGAAGATAAAGAAGACATGGTAAAAGGTAAATTATTTTACTAAGGGTAAAAGCTAAATGATAAGTTTAATTTTATGAAATTAAATTGTCTAAAATACATTTAGTGAGATTATTTAGACCCAAAATCATCAGATATTATAAATATATTAATTTTTTGTTATTTTAATTCGAAAATCAGTTAATAATAAAATAATATTTTCAAACATTCTTAATGTGCTCGTCCTCCCTCTTATAAAAGGACACCACCTCTAACCCTTACTAACACCTCTCAAGCCCCCATGGATTTTCAAAACTCTACCCAAATAATCTTCCAACATCCCTATATTTTTAGTAGAAGACTTACATTGGACATAAGGTAATTAAAGAAGGACTTTTAGCTTATATCAAAAGGAGTTACTCGATTTGAGGTAATGTCTTCTTTCAAGATTCTTTCATTTATTTTCCTTCTCGAACTCTGTAAACTCTATTAATTAAAATATTTTATAACAAAACCAGTATATTCAATATAATAGGTTGTTTTTATGATAATTCTTTGAACTACACTTACCCACACCACTGTCTAATGGGTATAGAACATACTGTTTCTGTAGACGACGAACTACTGCCTCACGAAACGATGATTGTTCAATCTTATACTACAACTTCTTTTGGTGGATAGTTTGATGGAACTATAATTACATATGATATATATGATATTTTCTTTATCTATATGCTTCTTTAATTCTCATTGAGAACAGACCTTTATGCTTTTCATGTTTAATAAATACGATAATTTCATTTGAGGAAGTGCGAACTACCGCCCCCTCAAAGTGATATGACTCATTCATGCAATACATATAACGTATAAAGGATAGATTTAATGAAATTATATATGATATTATACTTCAATTATAATATATCTATGTATCATTTATTTTTCATTCCTTTAAATATGAAAAATAAATTAATGTAGCATTCAAGCATACGTACGGCTTACCGTCTCCATTAATGGTGCATCTCATTTCTTATATAAAAATAAAATGGACTATTATAAACACATATATACAAAATATATATGATATATATGATATATAAATCATGAATATAATTCTAGAGATAATTTAATTTTGACCACATGAACAATTTTTAATTATAACAAGTTCATTTTGACTCAATTTCTAAACATTAGAAAAATGTCCGATATGAACACAAATAATTTACTAATTGTTATAGTAGGGAAATAAGTGATATAAAAGGAATAATAAACTTGAAAAGGGATCTTCAAAAAGTATAAGTTAACATAAGTTTATTATTTAAGAAGAACAAGGACGATGTAAGACAAGTCGAACTTGAGGTAAGGGAACCTTTCACCCTCTTCTTTTCATCGAGACTTACTTTATGTTTTGTATTTCAGTTTATATTTTATTATGTTGTGGTATTTTATTATATATCCAATTTCTATCCATTTTATGTCAAAATTATGAGAGACACTTTTCCCTCTCATCAACACATTTTCTGAATTTTTATGTGACGTCGTTAGGCTATCATATTTTCGTAAGGGCCTTTCTCTCAATCTCCTTTCATTGAGGCATATTTCAATAATATATACCTCCTTTTTTTATATGGTGAATAATAAAACATTTTTACTTTTAATTTAGTTACAAAAGAATCTTTTTTCTACGAATCATTTTATTAACCGACAAATGGAATACTTTTAATGTATGCAGTGACAATGACCTCTCTGCCATTGTAATCATTATTTGGATTCCTCTATAAGCCTTAATGTTTTAAAAAGAAAAAGAAATCCCTTATTTCCTTTTTGGGTGTTTTGGTATTGAAATTAGTTTTTGAAATGGAATGATTATTACAATATCTTGAAATGATATCTTGTGATTTCAAATTAAATGTTATTACAAAAATGTTGATATTTGCAATATTTTATTTTTTATGATTATTTAATCATAATTGGACATTTGATGAGTGGTTATGGGATAAAACAAATGATGGTTGGTTCCGTGATAATCCAAGGATGGGTGGTTACAAAATAACCTCCAATTCATTGGTTATTAAAGTCGGCCATATGGCTATTCTATTTAGTGATATATGTGGAATTATACCGTATGGTTATTCCATTTAAGTATGTTTATGTACCAAGTTACCTTTATATGTTATATGTTTCAATCTATTGGATTGTGGTAATCTTTTGGTTAAAAAAGGGAAAGGAATGAGATTATATTCAGTGAAGTGTTTTTACTACTTCTTAATAATGAAAAATATTACATTATAATAATTTATTCATGGTTTTCATTTTATTTATAGAATAACAGTTTTATTTCTTTATGTATCCCTTAAACATATTTTTATGCTCATCCCATGTTTTGAAAAAAATTTCACTAGACATAATGAAGAATAGAGTCAAGGATGGGATAAGAAAAAGTTATGTCTTTAAAACATTAAATAATGTCATTCTTTGTTTTAAATAGTTTTTTTTTTATAAAAAAATTGATAGTGAGTTTTAAGTGTCTACTTGTAATATTCGTGATGTTATGCATAAGTTATGACCTAATTCTCTAAAGCTCTAAACCTGAAAATATCCTCAATGGGAATTATTAATTTAATTCAATATTATGTAATGTTTAAGGATGGGGACTTATAATTATAATACAAATATAATGATTATAAATTATTTTTATATCATTTTTTACATTATGAAACTCATGATATAAGTATAATGTCCAAATTTATAACAAATTAAGACACACGAGAATAATAAAGCAGATATTACCTGAAGTGAAACCTTAACATGGATTTTTTATCAAGCGGTGAATATAATGTCATAATAAAATCAGATATAGTATTATATCTAATAATATTGTTATGTAAAAGATTTATAACTAACTTAAATTTATTATATAGGAAACTTGTAAGAGTATGAAGAGAGTCAAGACACAAGGTAAGGGAATTTTATCTCAACTTTTATTTCTGTGAGATACATGCTTTCTTCACCACCCATTCCTTTTATGTGGTGCATATCTCCCAAAAATATTTTTTCTACTATTCTTATAAATAAATTTATAGGAATTTACATATCCATTATATTATCTTTAGTCAATGGGGTTAATGTTTCGAAATCTACCAAATCGACAAGGCAATTTTGTCTCAATTTTTCTTCTTTGATAACCATGTTTTTTATGCACCTACATTATTTTTTGAGGTGTATAGACATACATTTAACATGTTATATCATTAATCTCACTATTTTAATGATATTTTAAGAATCATTTAATTTAATTTTCTTACATGTATAGTGGGATTCCATGTTACTAAGTAGTAATAGTTTATTGAAATAATATCAATGATTTTAGATATTGTAAATGATTATACATACTTTGATGAAATATTATGATCCATATCTTATAAATTATCATTAATAATATTATCCATTTTTTATTCAATATATTATCATATATTTCTACCATTTTCTGCTCTGTGATGCAAAAGATAATTAAGAAAATGTTTTTAAGAAAAATCCAATTGTATTTCTCTCTTTGGTCAGAAACATGTTTTCTTTCAAAAACAATGTTTTCAAAAATGTTTTCTATAATGTTTTCAAATGAAATTTGAATACCATTTTCATGGAAAAATGATTTTAGAAATAATTTATAATTTTTAATGCTTCCTGTATAATTTTTCAAATCTACTTTCAGATAAAAATGTTTTTGAAAATGTTTTATGTTTTAAAGAGCCTTTTCTAATGCATAAAGGATATTTTCCCCAAGAAATGTTATTCTAAGGTATTTAAAAATTATTTCCCACATAATATGATACCCATTGGTGTTAATTATGTCTTTCTATGGAAATAATTCAATGTTTACATTCATATTATTTCTCTGAAAGGATTATGTTTTGATGGCATGATGTTTATGAAACCATTTCTCTTTCACATGTTATATGACAATGAATCCCCCTTATTTTCATGGGTTATTATTTCAAATAAAGGACTATGAAAAATGTTTATTTTCCCATATGTTATGATATGATTACATGTTTATGAAACACATTTCATTTCAGTGGTTATGATATGATTTTTAATGATCATGTGGCACATGTGGGTATGATTTCATTATGGGATGGGTGGGACCTATATCTCCCTCCAATGATTTTTTTAATGATTTATATATCATTAAATAGACTAAGTTGGTATTGGGAGTAATCCTTAACTAATAATATGGTTTGGGGGTAATATTTGACTACAAATATGGTCAATTTAGTGAACCATGACTACCAAGATGGTTTGAGGAGTGAACTCATGAAACTAAGATGGCCATTGTAGTGAACCATGACTACCAAGATGGTATGGGGAGTGAAACCATAATACCAATATAAAAATTTTAGTGAATCCTTGAATATTAATGAAATCATATTGTGTTTTTATGTTTCAACCATAATTCCATGTTTTAATCCAATGTTATGATTTCTGGGATTATATTGTTTTTTTATCATTCATGTCTTATTAACTTCCTTAATTTATCATAAGATTCATGTATATGATCTTTAATATATAGGTTACGGTATTCTATTTTCATTATCTTTTTCTCATACCCTTATACTCATGATTACGCTTACATATCTCCTTTGTTTACCCTTATATAAAATATGACCTCACCCCTTTTTATATTTCCTTCTTCAGGTTATGATAAAATGAGTTATGTTAAATGTGTCTAAGAAGGGTTATTGTAAATGAGAACCTTGTTAGAGATAATGTAGCTCATTTATGTAGTTTTTTTTAATGTTTCCATGTTTCCTAAGGCACTGGACTATTATGGTCTTTCGACATCTTTTTGTATAATTATTTTTGTATTTAGAAAACATTATATAATGTTAATTTATGAAAATAAAAGGGTGTTATAGTTGGTATAAGATAAAAAGAATACTAATAATTTGGAAACTAGGATGAGAAAACCATAGTGATAAATCTAATGACATGTCTAAGGATCAGTCTAAAGACAAGGGAAAAATAGAAAAAAATTATTGAATTTGGGTAATGTATAGAGGGAGTGGTTTCCTAGAAATGCATCCCTTTATGGACAATACAAGTATATGTGTCTCGGGAACATATGTTCCTAGGAGTAACAATTATGACAACATGTGTCGGGACTCACTTTTCATAGTCTGGTATACGATATTGGTCCTTCCTATACACCTAGTTTGACACTCCAAGGGGATTTTCTTTGGGAATTCACAAACACTCCATGAACCATCATGAAGGGTATAAATAAAATTTGTATATTAATAACTCATGATAAACATATGGTTCATATATTATGAATGTTTTCATAATTTATACCTCATATAAGTAAAATTTCATGATTATTTGGTTCCTTATTTTGATAAATATATCTTTCTCTATGCTTTTGGTTTTAGAAAATAGCTAAAACCCAAAGGAACTACATTAATGGTGATTGTGATGGACAATCCATTGATTTTCCTACTGAGAAAATGAATAATATGTTAGATGTAATGAAAACCCTTATTTCTAATCTCACAGATCATTCTCAATCTATGAATCGTGGAATTCCAAAAGAGCAAAGGAGGTAAAAAAATAATGTTGAGTCATTCATGATGATACGTATACCTTCATTCAGTGGGTCTTATGATCAACTTATTTCTGAATAATGGATTAGTACTACTGAAATGATATTCTACATTATCCAGTGTTTGGAGCATGAGAAAGTCATTATGGATGTTTATTGGTAATAAGATGATGTCAACTAGTGGTAGAATCTAACTAAGAATATGAGGTAGAAAGATGATATTTATTTTGTTGATTGGGATGAGTTCAAGAACATATTTTTTAATAAGTACATTCCATGGATTCTTCATCCCAAGATGGGTCCAGAGTTATATGAGTTGAAGAAAAGGAGTGAAGAATCTATTAGTACCAACAAATCTAATTTCATGAGACTTGTGAGGTACTATTTACAAATTATAATACTACAAGAAAGTAATGTGGATATGTTATTTAGAGGCTTAAATCCATGTAATATAAAGGAATTGGAAATAAGAGACTTCAATAGATATGAATAGATTTTGTTTTGTGCTATCAAGGTTAAAATGGAGGTTTGAGTCAAATAACAATCTCATGGTATTGACAAGAAAATGAATATAGAGTTTAAAAGAAAATAAAAAAAACACCAATAGAAGTAGATGATATTTCCATTATATTTTAAGTGAGGAAGAATCATGGAGGAAATTGTCTTAAGGGGTAAAATTCTTGTTTTCAATGTATATGGTAAGTCCATTTGGAATTTATTTCCAATGTGATGGAAAAAAGTTACCAAGAGTGAGACTGGGGAAAAATCTACACATAATGAACCTCTCATTCTTTAGTGATACAAGTTTAATGAGAATGGGCCTTACTCTAAAAAGTTCCCAAACCCAAGGTCAGGTGATGATAATCGATGTCAAAAACATCTTAAGTCAAGGGACAAGGGGAAATCTCATGTAATTTCTATATCTGGAAAGGGGTGTGATAACGATGCCGTCGAAGGTACGCAGGACATCCAATCTAGAACTAGTAATGTCTTTTTTGATTGTAGATTTAACCACTCTTTCATATCTAATGAATTCTTTATGGGTGTTAAGATTCCACTAAAATAGTTAGATGTGGAATTATCAATGCAAACCCCTAATGATATGATGATTTCATCCCATGTCTATGATTTCTCTTTAGTTAACATTTGGGGGAATGTGCTTCCTGAAAATCATTATATTCTTCCTTTATTTGAAGATGATTTCATCTTAATTATGGATTATATTTGTCTACATAAACACCACATCAATTTTCGAGTAAGGGATGTTATGTTGGATATTTCAAACCCTCCTATAATTTTCCATCAATGTGATGATAAGTAAGAACTTACTTTAGATATTAAATCCAATGTAGTGGTATTAATTCCCATTTATAAGGGTTTTTTATCTCAAATTAATGGTTAGAAAATTAACATCGATGATATGCTTATTGCTCAGGAATCTGTGGGTGTCTTTCTGGAGGAGTTTCTTAGCCTTCCACCAAAATGGTAAGATAAGTTATCAATAGAACTCATACCTGGTTCCATACCAATTTCAAATAAACCATGAAGAATATCCCCAATTGAGTTGTAGGAATTGAACAAGCAAATCAAACAATCCCATGATAAGGGATTCATTTGGACAAGTGTGTCACTTTGGGGTGCACCTGTTCTCATTTTGAAAATTAATGAAGGATCAATGCAACTCTTCATTGATTATAGGTAGATAAATAAGATCATAATCAAGAAGAAGTATCATCTTCCCAATATTGATGACTTTTTTGATCAAGTGCATGAAACTTAATACATTTCCAAGATTAACATTCATTCTGGATATCATTAATTTAGGGTGAAGAAGAAGGGTATACCCAATAATGCATTTCTTACAAGGTATAAACACTATGAATACATAGTGATATCCATTGGTCTTAATAATTCCCCATCTATCTTTGTAGATTTAATGAATATAGAATTTATAGATTACCTCAATTAGTTTGGGGTAGAATTTATATAAGTTAATCTTAAATATTCATAGAGAAAGAAATAACATGAATATGACTTGAGAATTGTACTAAATACCCTAAGGAAGGAGAAAGTATATGAAAAATTTTACAATGTGTGAAATGTTTTTGTAAAATATTTAATTATTGGGTCACATAATATCGAGGGATGGTGTAGAATTAGATCCATGAAAGATGGAAGCTATAGAATGTTGTCCTAGACCATCTACGATGACTAAGATCTGTAGTTTTCATGGATTAACTAGATATTATGGAAGGTTTGTGGATAATTTCTTATGCCTATCTAATCCACTGATCATGTTAACTTGAAAGGGTTTCAAGTTCATCATGACAGATGTATGTGAGGAAATATTCAAGGAACTAAAGAGAAGGTCATTCAGTTCACAAGTTCTTACATTACCTTGTAATGGAGAAGGGTTTGTAATATATAGAGATGCTTCCATGGAGGGATTGGGATCTATTATAATGCACAATAACATGGTTTTTCTTATGCCTCAAAATAATTGAGGATTCATGAGAAAAATTACCCAACTAATGATTTGGAGTTAGTTGTGTTAATTTTTTCATTAAATATATGGAGGAATTATCTTTATTGAGAAAAATATTATATATATATATTCTAATAATAAAAGTATGAAATATATAATCACATAGATGGAGTTGAAAATGTGCCATAGAAGATGGTTAAAGATGATAAAAGATTATGATTTCTCAATACATTACCACCCTGGGAATGAGAAAAAGGTGGCCTATGATTTTTGTGAGAAGGATCATGATATCTTATCCATGATGAGGATAACAAAAGATCAAATATTTTTTGGATTTGCAAAGGATGGACCTAGAAGTCATGAAGGAATGGGGAAAATATTATCTTTACTAAATGAATGATCAACCCTCTATCCAAGTAATGATTAAGGAGGCACAGATGGATGATTTGGAGATGCAAAATATAGTTTTAAATATTCTTAAGTTTAACCTTGATTAGGATGGAATGACAAGTTTTAGGAACCATGTATGTGTTCCTTCCATAGTAGAATTAATGGGTCTATTTGATTAAGCTCATAGTTCTTCATTCTCAATTCATTTTAGAAGTAAAAAATATGTATAGGGAGTTAAAATAATACTTATTGTGGGATGGCATGTGGAGGTAAATCATAGAGTTTGTATCTTGATTCATGGAATTATAGCAAGTTAAGGATGAAAGAAAAATTTCTAAAGGGATGTTAAATCCATTATCCATACCAGAATGGAAATGGGAGAAAATAACTATGGATTTTGTCATTGGACTAACCAAAACCTCTAAAGGGTTTAATGCTATATGGGTGGTACTTGATCACCTTAAAAAGTCAACACACTTCATCGCTATTAGAGAATTATTCTCTCTGGATCAACTTGCAAGGATATACATTAACAAAGTGGTAAGATTTCATGGAATATCACATTACATGGTATTTGATTAGAATATGTGGTTCAACTCAATGTTTTAACAATGTATTTGGTAATCCCTTGATACGTAATTGAGTTTCATCACTACTTATCAACATCAGGTAGATATTCATCCTCAAAGATCATTTCAAACACTAGAGGTTATTTTGAGAACATGTTCTTGGGATTTCAAAGTTGGTTCGGATCAAAAACTTCTTACAATAAAAATTTATTAAAAAAAATAGATTCCTATCAATAATTTATAAGGAACTATATAATCCCCCTAGGAGAATAAATTTAGAGTTCCAATATGTTAGGATGATGTTGGAGAAATAAATCTATTTGGACATGAGATCACTGAAATAATGGCCAAGAAGGTTAGAACCAGTTAGAAACATTTCAAGGTAGATCAAATTTCATAGAATAGTTGTATTGATAACTGATGTTGTGATCTAGAATTTGAATTTTTTGAAATGTTTTTTTTTTTGAAAATTTAACCATGGAAAGAATGTTATGTGATTCAGGAAGAAAAGGAAACCAAGCCATAGGTATATTGGTCCCTTTGAAATTCTTGATTGTATTGAGATGGTAGCCTATCTCTTGTAACTTCCTCTAAATCTCTTTCATTTCCATGATGTGTTCCATGTGTCTCTCCTGAGGAAGTACCTACTTGACCCTTCACATATATTTTACTCATAGGTAATACTGCTAGAGTAGGATCATTCTTACAAGGAAAACCCAGTTGAAATTATGGATCGCATAAGGAAATTTCTATGAAAAAATACCACTCGATTGGTAAAAGTTTTTTTAGAAAAATCATATGTTATATGAAACTACATTGGGGCTTGCGGATATTATGAATTAAATGTACCCAAAAATATTTTACCTGAATGAACAATTTTGAGGGTAAAATTCAATTTAAGAGGGGTAGAATGTAACACCCATAGTTTGTATAGACCTTTTTCAAAATGAATTAATTTTCATTGATGTATTTCATTTCACTAAGTCCAAAATTCCTTTCACATGGCACCAACTTTTTGTACATTACATGCAACATCGACTCGGCGTACGTTATAGAAAACATTGAGTTTCTAAAAAATAATTTTTATTATAATTATTGAAATGATATAATTATAACATAACATTTAAACATAGTATTATAAATAGTAATAACTAATTTTGAAATACTATTTACAATGGTTTTATACAAATAGAACATATTTATAATGAAAAATAGAATTTTTGGTAAAGTCATTATATGTTTAAAAAATACAATTTTCATAAATGAACAACATTCTATATACATCTATGAAAAAAAATTAATTTTATACACATTTAAATATTTAATTTTACAAAATAAACTTCATTTTATAATTTAAATTAAAAAATTATATTAGGGTTATTTTTTTAGATTTTTATAAGAAACAACATTTTTGGGTGAATAGTGAAAATACCAATTTTTAATTCAAAACTTATTCTTCATACTATTTATTTATAAGGTTAAATTATATTTTTAAATTTATTTAATGTATAATTAGAATAAATTTCTATCAATTAATAAAATATAGGTCATTATAAAAAATTTCAAATTTTAATTGGATATAAAAACGTAGGAAACTTTCGCTCTATTAAACATTAAAAACTAGCACTATTATCCCATAAATGGGGTTAAATTTAGATTAATTTATGCCACATAATTTATTGGAATTTGGAAAATGGATTGCATATTTTTAATCAGGATAATTTAAAATTTCTAATAATTTCAACATAGTTTTTGACCAAAAATATTAGTGAATGTAATTAAAATTAATTACAATGATTAAGGTAAAGTTAAGTTTAACAAGGAAATAAACCTTAAACATAAGGTCCCAAATGACGTATAAACTTGTCCAACCCCCATTTTATGACCATTATTAGTCCATAAACATTTCATTATTTAATTTTAAAGGGTTTTTATGATTTGTTTGGGTAAAAATGTGGGCACACATAACATGTTTTCAAAAATATCAAGCCAATCAATTTCCTCCCTTATAAATGGACACCACCTCTACCAATTATTCACACCTCTCAAACCACATAGATTCAGAAAAGATCAACCAAATTCACTCCCCAAAATCTCAACCTTCTTCTTTGAGGAATCCCTTTTGGCATAAAATAATCCAAGGAATCCCATTGGTGAAAACCAAAAGGAGTTACCCAAATAAGAGGTAATGTCCTCCCTCAAGTTCCTCTATTTCAGATTCATTATCCACCCCTCTACTCTCTTTTTTACATGAATATAAAACATAAAAAGTATCCTAAATATACTATTATTTTTTTATGAAAATATTTATACCTACATTTTCACACACCTATATCTAATGGGTAACGAAAAAACAGTTTATGTGTATGACGAACTATCGCATCACAAAAAAATGAGTGTCTATTCTTTTATTACCGCCTCTCATAGTGGGAATTAAAATGGAAACATTATTTAGATATAATATATATGATATTTATAATTTATTTATCAATATTAAATTCTTTTCAACGTATATCTGAATACTTTCCATTTTGTGTAAATACGATAATTTCGTTTGAGGAAGTGTGGACTATCACCCCCTCAAAGCGATGAGATTCGATCACACACTAAATGGAATGTATTAAGTATGGGTTTAGTTAACTTATATTATATATATAACATGATAATAATATTTTAATTATTTTATATACATGTATACATATATTTAATTTTCTTTTATTCTTCCAAACTAACTATAAATATAGAAACAACATTCATGCATACATACGGCCTACCATCTCCATGAACAGTGTATTTCATTTCATACTTATATATTCTATAGATTATTATAATTAAAATATAATGAATATAAGTGAAATTTATATCATGTTTTAAATTTTTTAAATCATGATATATAAGTATAAGAACTGAATATTTAACAAATTAAGACACTTGTAAAGAACAATTCCCATATTACCTGAAGTGAAACATTAACATAGAATTGTTAACAAGAAGGTAATTTAAAGTCATAATAAAACAAAAAATGTTTTATATATAATAATATTATCCTTTATAATATTTATAAAAACTTTAATTTAGTATACATGAATATTCTGTGAGTATCAAGAGATTCAAGACACAAGATAAGGGAATTTAATCTTACTTTTTATTACCATGAGATACATGTTTTATTCCCCACCCATTCTTTTTGTGTGGTGTGTATACTAAACATAGATTTATTATAATATTATTATACTTAAATTTTTGGGTATTTAAAAATCCATTCTATCATATTGATTTTAATTGGTTAACGTTTCAGAACTAAACTAATCCATAAGAAAATTTTGTATCAATTTTGCTTCTTTGAGACACATGTTTTTTTATACTCTTGCATTATTTTTCCAGGTGTGTATACATCCATTTAACATGTTATCTAAAGAATATAATTATTTTAATTATATTTTAATCTTCATTTAATTTCTTTTCCATACATGTAGAGTATTATCCCTAGTTTTCAATTGGTAAGAGTTTATTGAAACAATCTCATCACTTTTTGTGATTTTAAATGTTTTTAATGCCTTTGTTGAAATTTGTATGATCCATATCTTAGGAACTCTAATTAATATTCTTAAAATCTATTTATTCAAGATATAATCATGAGTTAGTACCATTTCCCAACTCTTTGTTACGTAAGATAATTAATAAAATGTTTTCATGAAAAGAATAGTCATATTTATCTCTTCAGTCATAAACTTGTTTTATTTCAAAAACCATGTTTCTGAAAATGTTTTCTAAAATGTTATCAAATTATCCTTGATGATAATTTTGAAGTAAAATGGATTTTGAAAATGTTTTATGGTTTTAAATGCTTCATTTAATTATATTAAAGATATTGTCCAAGAAAGTAGTTTTCAAAAATGTTTTTAGTTTTACAAATTTTCTTCAAACACATAATTGATATTTTACTCATAAAATGTTTTTAAAAGATCCTTAAAAATTTTTTACCTTACAAGATTACATCTATTGGTTTTACTCATGAATTTATATAAAAATTATTCAATGTTTTCATTCATATTATTTCTTTGAATTTATTATGATTTGATGTCATTTTTTTTATGAAACTGGTTTCTCTTTCAAGGGTTATAATCTTAAGAAAATATCCTCTTTTCATGGTTTATGCTTTTGATGAAAATATTTTGAAACTTATATTTTTTTCATAGGTTATGATATGATTAAATGTTCATGATACCCATTTCATTTTTGGGGTTATGTAATAATTTTTAATGATCTTGTGCACATGTATGTGTGATTTCATTATGAGATGGGTGGTACCTATATCTCCCTACAATGCATTGGGTAAAGATTTTTTTCTCATGAGATCGACTAAGATGGAATTGGGAGTAAAAATTGAATACAAATATGGTTTTATGAGTAAAACATGACTAATAAGATGTACATGGGAATAATACATGATAACCAATAAGGTATGATGAGTGAACTCATGCTATTAAGATGGTCATGGGAGTGAACAGTGACTACCAAGATGGTATGGGAAGTGAACCCATACTATCAAGATGGCCTTGGTAGTGATGAATTGAATAATATGTAAATCATTTTGTATGTTTATGTGTCTACTATAACTCTTTATTTTATTCCTATTTTATTCTTTCATGTATTATTTTCTTTATTTCCTTATGATTCATTACTTAGGAACAAATAAGCTTTATTCCCTGATTCATGTATATGTTCTTTGATATATAGGGTATGATCTTTTATTTTCATGACTGTGTTCTCATACCCTTAGGCTCTTGATTATGTTTACATATCTTCCTTGTTTACACTTACTACGAATCTAATATCACCTATTTTATTTTTCCTTCCCTAGGTTATGAATAAATTTTTTATGTTTGATGTTTCTAAGAAGGGCTCTATTTAAGAACAACCTTATGGGGTAAAATGTAAATAGTTTTTAAACGAGTGTTTCTGTTTCCATGTTTCCAAAGGCACTATACTAGTATGGTCTTTGGGTGTCTATTTCAATAATTTTTTAAGTATTTAGTAAAAGTAATGTAATGTTAATGTATGAAAGGCGATTGTCAATATAGTAAATACTATTCAAAAGTATTCAAGGTGTACTAAGGATATGATATGGTTTTATAGAGAATATTAGGAATAAGAAATAATGGGATACACATATGATAATTTCTAGACATACTAGAATGATCTAAAATCATAGTAATTATATGTATTCTTCCTTGATGGATGATTTGTGAGGTGGAAGAACTCTATGAAAATAGTGGTTGTGAAACCTACAATAGAGTCTAAGTATATTATATATTCGGTTTCAGAAAATGAATAAATTTGGATGAAAAACATTATACAAGAGCTTTATAAAGATCCTAATAGTAAATATGTTTGCACACTGTAATTGGATAATACTGCAATTATCATTCTAGTCAAGGATTCAGGGTCACATCAGAGGATGAGACATATAATTGGAAAGTATCATCTCTCAATAAATTTTTATAAAATAGGTTAGGTCATAGTAAGAATAGTTTCCATAGAAGAGAATGTGGTCATATCATTAACTAAAGCCTTGTCTCATTTGAACCATGAAAACCATGTGTGAGTTAGAGGACTAAAATTTGATATTAGTTTGTTGTACTGTATGTGTGGATCTTTTGGATTTGGTTCCCTCAAACCAACTATATTTTTACATTAGATTAGATATATATTCAAATATTATAATATTAATTAATATATTATCACATGATGAATGTTCTTCTACGTAACTTTTATGTGATTATGTTCTTAATGCATTTGTCACATTGATGTTTATAGAAATTTTTTGCTATAATGAGATGATAATATTCTTAACATATATCTAGTGGTATTGATGGAATTAGTATGACAATACACAAATGATGTTTAAAAGATTAGGTGATGGATTCTAAAAAAAGGATGTGACCTCTTCTCCTAAGGTTTTATATCCAAGAAGAGGAGTTATGAAGACAAAACCATCAATTGAAATTTCCAAATTTATGTGTGTCATTGGATACTCCTATATGTGGATGTGTTTATTGGTCATCATAATTAAAATTTTCAACAATCACTACTGGAAATTGGACCTTTCCCAACACTTATATACCAACGGTTTGTAAAAACCGTTGGTATAGGTACCTTTTCCCAACGGTTTGGCCAAACCGTTGAGAAAGCCATGGATTTCCCCACTGTTCCCAACGGTTTGGGAAAACCGTTGGGAAAGACACACCATTTCCCAACGGTTTGGCCAAACCTTTGGGAAAGGGTGTGTTTTGAGGCATCTTTCCCAACGGTTTGGCCAAACCATTGGAAAAGGGTGTGTTTTGATCCTCTTTCCCAACGGTTTGGGAAAACCGTTGGGAAAGAGTGGACCATTCCCAATGGTTTTCCCAAACCGTTGGGAAAGGGTGTCCCCAAAATCATCATTCACCCGAAATCAAAGTCACCTATCCCAACGGTTCTCAAAACCGTTGGGATAGGTGACTTTGATTTTTTTCCAGATCTACTACCCGAGAACATTATATCAATCAAAATTTTAAATAATCATGATAATACATATATATATTTATGAAATTATGTTTACAAAAGTCATGTTAGGTTAGTGGTTAAGTCGTTCAATTATAAACGGGGTTCCTGGGATCAAATCCCACCGAATGGTTTTTTTTTGAAATACATATACCAACGGTTTTATAACCGTTGGTATATGTATTTCATATTACTTGTACCAACGGTTTTCAAAACCGTTGGTATAGGTCTATACCAACAGTTTTTCCAGAACCGTTGGTATAGACCTATCGCAACGGCTTACTTCGCCACAGTTCTCTAAACCGTTGGTATAGGTTGGTTTTCCAGTAGTTAATATATATCATAAATTGAGTACATTGATGTACTATCAAAAAATATAATGACATATGCTCATGGATAAGTATGATTTGTTGGGTGAGATATATTTTTAAGGGGGGTAATATGATCAAATGGGGGAGATATATTTCTAAGGGGTAGAAATTTTCTTAAAAATAAATTGTTCTATTACTCCATCGTACTCACAATAATATTCATAATACTTATAAACTCCCAGGATGTTTATTATCTATGTATAATTCTGAATATGAATTATTTTTATTGAATAGGGACTATATGTTTTTAAATATATTTTTTCATTTGATTTTTGGGATGAAATTTCAAAAAAGGAAGAGATTGTTGATTCAAAAGATTTACTTCTCACTTTCCTATTCCTTTTGTTTTGAAAATCACAAACACCTTCTAAAAAATCTTCACTATATTTTTATGTCCAAAAGTGTTTTAGTATGTTTTTGTAGAAAAATTTACTTTTTACCAATCTTATAAAATGTTCTAAAGTATTTCAAAAATAAAACTATATTTTTACATTATGATCATTGTAATGAGTATATGTACAGTAAATTAAACTCTATAAAACCATAAATGATACTTTAGTTATGTCCCTACTGAATGGCCCAAAGGACTTTACTTTTTATTGATTTTTTATAAACCCCTTTCAAGGGATGATAGGGAACCTTTACACGGTCTATAGGTTTAAGCATTACAAGACCCATAGGTCTTAGAGAAAATAATCCTAAAAACAACTTCTAATAACCCCTCGCTAGCAAATAACATGATTTCAACTCTCCACCATTTCCTTGATAGTTATCTAGCTATCATGTGTAGACATGCATAGGATTTTCCCCAAAGGAAATGTCATTCCCTATCAGTTTTCTATTTCTAGTTAGTTATTCTCTGGTGAATGTGCCTGCTCTGAATCCTCATCTGGAGCATTCTTCCTTGTAATCTTTCTAGTTTCCCCAAAGGGCTTGAGGTATCCTAAGGACCTTGAGATGTCCCAAAGGCCTTGAAGTGGCTCAAGAGTTTCACTGGATAGAATGCCTTGGGTGGACTAAAGGCCTTGATGGACCCAAGGACCAAACCAGTAGCCCGAAGGCCTAAACAGATGAACAGTTTCAGCTACTATATTACCGAATAGTACTTAATATAGTACCTGCTATAGTATCGGCTATAGTTCCTGATATAGTTCTTCTATAGTAAACAAGAAAAATTCATCCAACCATATTTGATCTCGAGCCCCTCAGGTGCACTAGAAGAGTCCTAGTCAACTGGGCTGAGTCCCGTGTGTATAGTTAGTTCCCTCATACTGAAAAAAGTTGTGATAATCAGATTGATATCGATAGCAAAAAAGTTGGACTGATACTCATAATGGTTATCATAATGAAATTCATATATATGTTCTTCATATTTCCCTATGATTATAATTGGAATACAAAAGACTTGTTCCTAATGTTATAAATATTTTAACACTATAATGGTGTTAACTAATAAGGCATCAGACATTTATTTATGATGAGGTTTCGAGAAACATCTATCCAAATCCATTATAACAAACTAGAATTTGTGACCATTAGAATCGCTCTTGAAAATACCATGTCATTGGAAGAGTTTCAAGCTGGTCGATTATGTTCTCTCTTGAATTTTGCAGAATAATAATTAATGTGAACAACTCATTCATAATATTTGTATTACTTTAGAGATAGTAATTATGAGGTAAACCTTATTAGTTTATCTCCTTAAAAACTTTTTTTAATTGTTAACCATGTCTGATTATTGTAATTATGATCGAGGTCTTCTGATGATAGGATTATGGAGAATCTAGTTTGTGTATTTAGGGCTCAAAGGGATAGTGAGATAGAAAATCAGATTCGTCAGATTGAGGGATTCCAGGGCTAAGAAGATGGAGAATATAATATTCTTATTAGGAGATTTTGAGGATAAGAAGACATATCCAATCATCATATTGAGGTATTTCCTTAGTTATGAAATAAAGACATTACTATAGGTATAAAACAGAGGATACCTTTATCCATGGTTATTGGATACCTTTCTCTTTAGGTTAAAAAAGGTTTATCATTTAAATAACTTGTATGTCAATATTATATTTTTTAGATATTGTATTACTTGTTTATTACAAGATTTATATTTTTTTGATCAGGTTTATGATTGTATTATTGTAATAAGACAGAATACGATAAATAATATTAATTAGATCTACTAGGAATCTGATACACTCTAACATAATCAAATCCATTTTGATTAAGATCTATGCACCCTAACATTATCAGAATCAGTCTAATTACAAAACTCTGATAAATGTAAAGACTTTGAGTCCCATAAACTCTCATTAAAGAGGTTTTGTGTATTATTTTTTTAAAGTTTTAAACAATGTTTTTAACTAAAAATTCATACCTCTTGTATTTTTAGCCATTTGAAGCTAATTCATACAATTCTAAAATCAGTATCCCTGATATTGATATACATGAATGAGTTATGAAATCTAAAATGTTTTTATGAAAAAAAACTAAATATTTTTTATAGAATATTTTTCATATTTTATGAGAATGAAAAAATAAATTTGGTGAATAATTTGTATTATTTTATTTATTAATTTCAGAAATACCTACTATAATATTTTTTAAAATATTTTCTAAAAATATTATATAAAATGAAAGGAATTTTGTTTATCTAAAACCAAACACATTTTAACATTTTTTAGTATTAAATAACAGTATCATTTTTATTTCCATTTCCTAACAAACATCATTTCATCTATAGGATCGAATACATTTTTAGACCAAAAATTAAAATAATATTCTAAAATTTAAAAATTCAAAACCTAGGTAGAAATAATTTAAATGATTAAAAATGAATTTTCAATTTTCTTTTAATGAAATGAAACCAAATAAATATAAATCATCAAAAAATTAAAGTCAAAGGTAAAAAAATGTAGGATCTAATAGAGCATGTAAATTAAAAATTATTGACTAAAAAATTGATCAATAAATCAAACAGAAATAAATTTGTAGAGTGAATAATTATAAAATGATATGAAATGTATATGATAGTATGAGTGCTTATAGACAAATCATAAATCACAAGGGTGAGGAAGCTCACATTTTTTCAGAAGAATGAACAGTTTCCAAAAAATTCACCAAAATAGTGAATTATCTTATAGAAGTCATGATTCAACAATCTATATATCAATAATAAACTAAATAAAAAATAAAAATTCATTTATCTCCTTGTACACCTAGCAGCGAGCTGGGGTAGATATCAGGTGGGAGGGAAAGATGACTTTGTTGGTGTGTCACAGGGGGAAGCAGGGAGGGACCAGAGGAAAAGGGTTGCGACAACCGGGGGCATGGTTGGGAAATGGGGTGTGGTGGTGTGAAGGAGGTGTAGTTGGTGAGGAGGTAGGGAGGGGTTGACAGTACTGAAAAGTAGAAATGCATTTATATAAATTCAAAAATGTTGAAAAATTATCATATATAACCCATGTAATATCTTTTTATTTATAACCCAAATCTGAACATCAATGCATATTTAAAATATAATCCAATTTAAATTTATATTTGCACAGGGTATAGTTATTTTTGGTTCTATATAAAAAACTTGACCCATTTATAAAATGGATCTAGCTGGACTAAACCTAATTCAGTCTATTTATTAATCAATCATTGAAAAAAAACATGTTTATTTATCTGGTTTGGAAGAACCAAACCTAAATCACTATGTTTCCTAATCGTGGCTTGAAAAAAACTCATTTATATATAATAATCATTAATTTTAATTATTAAATGCATTGTATTATAATTTTTTAAAAAATAAACGTATATTGTTTCTTAATTATGTCTAGAATGTCAGGTATTAGGTTACCTATTGAAGTATAAAATCGACCATCTTATTAATCTGGATTTTAAATTTATTCTCATTTAATAGTTAAGCATAAAAATCAGGTCCTAGTGGGGATTTTTAGGGTGGGACCTATCGAGTCTAGTGAGTCTTCAAACCCATTTATGGGTCTATTTAAATTCATGTTTATATTTATTCTTTCAAGTTTTTATAATATTTTTAGGTTAAAAATAATTTAAACTCGAACCTAATTATACCATTTTTATAATTTATTAAAAACATAATTATTTATGTTACCCACATATGAAGTAGTGTTAGCATGGGGTTTGGGGTGTGGGGCGTCGGCCGTGGGGTCGTTTCCAAAGGCTGGTTTCTTTCCTTATGTGCGTTGAAATTAAAAAAATTTAAAAATAATAAATTATATTATATCTAGTTTATGGGTACACTATAAGAGGTACCAAAACCCAACCTGATTAAAAATAAAATATTAATTTTTAAATTCTAACACAACCTAAACTTAGTTCGGAGGCACCTCATATAGTTTTTTTAGGTTGGGTGGGCACAAATACTCAATTATTTTAATACAAACATTATAAACTAGCTGTTAAATTAGTGGAAAGGAATAGTATTAAGAAAATTGTAAAATATATATTTTTCCAACTCATTATTAGTGTATTATTTAATTCTTTTTTAATATTCACATAATTTTTAATAGTCATTTTATTCTTCAAATATATGTTGTCTAAAAAACTGATTTTTATTTTTTTGTATGAGAAAAAAAATATAATTATATTTTATTCTTTTAGAAAATTTATTTTATAAAATCAACATAATTTATAGATTCATAATTTCAAAATTATATTATGATTATTTTTTGATAATTTTTTGTAAAATTTATTTTTTTCAATGGATAGTAAAAAAATACTAATTTTTATAAAACCCTCATTTTCTATATTTATAATCCATTTTATAGTTTTAAATTGATCTCAACATAACATAAGTAATTTTTAATAAGAAAAAATATAATTAATTAAATTTAAACAATCTTTGTACCTTATTTTTTTATGATTAGATTTTTTTCTTAAAAACACATTTTTCCAAAAAAAAATTGTTGCGTTGGATGGTTTAATTTTAAATGTAATTTTTCAAATTTTTATTTTTAACTTTCAAAAATTGATTCCATATTTGTAACCAAGAGTTCAATATTATTTTATAAGTTCATTTTAATTTTTAGGCATAAAAAATTTACCATGGTAAATAAAATAATTATTGCGGTATATGTAAACAAATGTAGCGAGTTAAAGTAAAATGGTAAAATATTAAAATACATAAAAACATCATTTAAAGGTTGTTTTATGAGTTTCTCAGCCATAAAAATTCATTACAACATTAATTATCATCAAAATTAGTTGGATTTAATGCCACCCAAATGTTTCTGACTTTAAATATAAAATAATCATTATTTAATCACTTAAAACCACCCCTCAAGTATATATACCACATCTTGCCACCCCCTTTCTTTTCACAATACTTGATGCTTTTCAAATATCTTCCAAAACCTCTCCTATCCACTCTTCCCATGTCCAAGTTCTACTATTATCACTAAAAGACCAATTCCAAATTCTATAAAGTGCCTTCCAGGAGGTGATATTCAAAAAGAGGATAAAGTGCACAAAATTAGAGGGAAGTGCAAGGTAAAGGCTTATCATCTCACTTTTATTTCTATGATGTGTATTCCTTAATCACCACTTATTTTTTTTATTCTTCCCTTTGATATATATTATCATAAATCTCATTATCTTCATGGTATTCAATGATTTATTTTAAAATTACTACTTTTATGCGGTATACGATTCAATTAATTTCAAAGTTCTAATAGATTTATTAACTAAATATCCATTCATTGGATTAAATTTGTACTTAATTGATTATTACATGTTAAGATTATGGTTGAGATTACTTTTTTTTATCTTATACATATTTCTTATTATTATTTTTGGATTTACAGATCATACAAATGATTTATTTGTTTCATTAATTCTCCTTTCGATGATATAATTTCTATAAGGGACTTTGATTTTTAATTTATATTTTGAAAATATACCTTAAAACTATCTTTTTCTTCCATGTCTATTATTTCTAAAATTATTTCCATAAATTTTTTTACTATTTTATTATGATTTGTCTAAATTCATTTTTACTCATGTTTGACTTTCTACAAAACAGTTTGAAAGTATTCTTTTTGTCCTTTTCTAAATGAGGTTTTTTCTGAAGTATCTGAAAAAAGTATGGAAGGAATGTTTTATTAATTATAAAACATGAGATTATTTTACCACCTTCATGCCGCCTTAATTCTTGGTTTTTCATTTGAAAACATACTATATTCCTTTCATGGAAAATATTTTCATATATAATTGAGAAACTCTATAAAAAGAAACTATATGAACATGGAAATGTTATTTTTTTCAAGAATTATTTCAAGTTATATCTAAAAATTATTCTCTATCTATGATAAAAAAAAATTATGTTCCATATTATTTATTGAGCATATTATTCCAAGATACTATCTTTACTCTTATTATGGTTGGCTTATGTTTATTATGACATAATATTTTTAAAACCCATTTCGTTTCCATGTGTTATACTATGATGAAATGTTTATAAAGACCATTTCTTTTCATGGATTCTGATATGATGAATGATTTATGTTCTTAGAGAACACATGTAATGAACCATAATTTTATTAATGGAAATTTTATTCATATAATTATTTTATATTGTATAAATCTCATACAAATCACATAGAGATCACAATATGAATTTAAGTGAACAATGAATTAAATAAAAGGTATTTCTATAAGTTAAGGAACATATAATGAAAAAATATTTAATCGACCTTATAAATAGTATTTTGAAACAAATAATAGTAACCTCACTTATGAAACTGTAAATAAAAGTTTCTCATCTTATAAATGAAAATATGATATATTTACATCTTTGAATAAGTAATTAAATGTTATTAAAATGATAAATTAATTGTCTTTGTTTTTTGTTGAAAATAACTGTTTATTTATAATTTTATAGTTAAAATAAATATTTAATAGATAATTTATTATCATAAATTATATTCATAAATTATATTTTCTGTTGGTTTGATTATAATACAATTTTATGAGAACTTAATTAATTTTTCAAAGTGTTATAATGTCAATAATAATTTTACAATTAGTGTTTTTTTGAATAAATGATAATTTTATTTAAAAATTAATTTTCCCATATTTATAATTTTTTTCAAAAAATGGAGTTTATTTTTGAATTCTACACATCTAAAACTAGTTAGGTTAAATTTTTGGGATGTTTCTAAAATAGTTTAATTTTTGGATAACGGTGAAATATGGTAATTTAAGGTACTCAAGTTATAATAAAAAGACATAAATTAAATCATCATACATGATATAATAAACAACTAGTTCAAACTAAAAATAATTAGTTACTAAAATTTGTCACATGAATACACACTATTCATAGTCTTTATCCAAAATAATATACAAATGAATAATGTAATCAAAACACACTCCTCTTCTCCACTACAAATACCACCTCACACCGCCTCTTCTCCTCACACATTCTAAGCCTTGGATATTTTCCAATTTCTACCCAATAATATTCCCAATCCTCTAACCCATTACTAAGATCATTTGGTCTCAACAATATACCATTTCTAACTCCTTTATGGAGGTTCTTGTGGAGAGGGATTGAAGAGGTAAGATCCTCTTTCTTTTTTCCTTTTAATTTCATTTCAATATCTTTTATTTTATTATATTATCTGATCCCCCACCTATCAAAGTTTCATGATAACTCCATCTTTTATATACTATAATATTATCATGTTGAGGGTAGATCCATCATCAAAATCTATCTCTTCAATCCTTTATTATAAAAATTAAAACATCGCATGTGATGTGTCTATTTACAGACATCATGGATGATGCATTTTAATTTTCCATTACCACCTTCAGGTATGAAAATAAAACAATTATAATTGTTTAAATATATTTTAAAATATATTTTATAATATTTTTAATTTTTTAGAACTAATTTGTATAAATAATATGAAATAACAAAACAAAACTAGATCATGGTGATAAAAAGATGCCCAAATAATCTAAACAATTATAATAAATGATTTATAAATGATTATTCATCTTACAATATAAACATTTTATCATATTTTCTATCGTTAATAACATATATTTTCAATTTTAACAATTATTCTCATTTTATATGAACCTCCATACTCATATACAAGTAAATTAATCATGAAAACCATGAATATGAATACTCTTGAATGATAGAACTGAACACTATTAATCTTATAAAAAGACATTAATTAACATAATAAAATTATTCTAAATCAAATACATGTATAAAATGTTCTTAATAAATTAATTAATGTATTTAATTTGATTATCCAGTACAAGAAAATCAAGTTCATAACACTTTCACACATAAGGTAAGGGATTGTTATAGAACGTCCATTTTACATTTGGGATATGTTATCCCTATCTTCACCCAAATGAAATTATTATTATTATTATTTATTCCACATAAATTTTGTGTTTATGTAACAAACATATGTTCATATATCAATAATTGTTTCCTTTTATGGGTAAATACATGTTTTATATGGATCACTTCTCAATTCATCCTGATTAACATGGCCGATTAAAGGGAACTTCCCAATTTCTTAACATTTTTCAAGTACAATCAATAATTAGTTTTAAGTCACAAAATTGTTTCTAGAAATACTATTTTTACCAAGAGAATCTAAATAGGATCATTTCTAGTCTAATACAAATGATTATGCCTTTTACAATTTAAAAAAACTTTTATATTTTCCCTTAAACCACACCTAAGTGGATCATTTATGAAGTTTCCTAAAAACTATTGTTACATGTTATCACTTTAGTTAGACATAATTTATCATGATATATACATTTTTCCTCTATAAATTTCCATTCATGTTTTAAATCCATTCTTTCATGGATACTTTTACGATATGCTCATTTGTTATGCTTTATGACATGATTGTGATACCAATTACATTCCATGCTTAACCATTAATTTTATGTTTGATTCTTCATTTGTTATAAATATGAATGAAAATTTAATTTGGTATCACCAAGATAGCATTCCAATGCATTGGGTAATGTTTATCCTCGTGAGAAATGGTCTTGGTAGTTAGCCTTGACTCATAATAATCTTGAGAAATTCTCTTAGTTGTTAGCCCAAACTCTGGATAATTATGTCTAATGGACTTATTAGATAGAATTGACTCATGATTATGTCATATTTCAGGTTTTTTCCACATTTCTTATGTTACCATGATTACATATGTTATGAATCCTCATGTTCATTCATGCCTTTTTATCCCATCTTGTTATGCATTCTAACCCATGTGCTTGTATTTATTTCTATACTTATTCCCTTACTAGGATTTTATAGTCATCACTTTTCTCATTTATTCCCCATGTTATCCTATTCATATATAGAAGATAAATGAATGTTGGGATCTCCTTATGGATGATTTAAATAAAGATTTTTGATTCTATTTCTTTTTTGGCAGTTTTATGTACCTATTCATCCAAATACACTACACTTTATAATCCTTGGTTTATACATAATGGTTATTTATGAATAAAATAATGTAATAATATGCCTAAAATTTTGTTTCACTATATTTGATATCAAATTACAGTCTAGTTACATATGGATATTAAGATAAGAGCACTTTAGTAAAACCCCTATGAATAATGCTTCCACCATGGATAAGGTAGATTAAACATAGGGAATCACATGGAAGAATATACTTTTCATTTAATAGTTTATCCTTCTATGTTCAATATTCAATTTTTATATTCTAATTATCTATGTATTCAATCCCCCTAATTGAACTTTCATTTTCTTAGTTAATGGTTGTAAATTATAAAACCCATGCCAACAATCAATATGATAGAGAATCTGAATATTTCCCTAATCATATTACAAATAGGATTGGAATGGGTGCTCCAAAAATCATGAATATAATTCCTCAATTGAATCAAGTTATGCATAAATACTTGAATCATGTATAATGTCCTCCTTCTCCTGATAAAGAGAGAGTTACATTTAAATACTTTATATGAGAAAGGCCTCTAATGTTTAGTGGATCTCATGATCCCCTCCTCATGGCACAAAGGATTAGATCCATTAAGAATATATTCTTTGTACATCAATTCATAGAAGAAGATAAATTTGTCCTGCTGGTATATCTTTTTTATAGGGATGTTTATAAGTGGTGGACACTGATCAAGGTAAAACATCCCATGAAGAAATTGATTCCATGGAATGAGAAGAATTCAATAAAATATTTTTCAATAAATATTTTCCCTGCAAAATCCTTCTTAATATGGAAATAAAGTTCTTAGACTGAATCAAAAGGAATATGAGAAAATTGGAGTGTACGAGGAAAATATACAAGTATTTAATGGTATTTCTCATCAAAAGTATGATGGGACGCTTTTTTAGTGGACTAAAGTTGAGTCTATGAAAAATTTTGGTGATTTGAAACATTGATAGCTATAAGAAGATTGATTATTTTTCCCTAAAGGTTTAAATGGAGATTAAATACACTTAGTGGTCTCATGGGCTTAAAGATAAAAAGTGGAAAATGGAGTTTAACATGGGAGGATCAACAGATAAATACTATCGTGGAAAGAAACCCCAATATCCTATGTGTTAATGTTATGGGAAGAAGAATCATGGGAACTATCTAAATAGAACCATGAGATTATTCAAATATGAAAAAATTGGGCATCATGCTAATAACTGCTTTAGGGATATGAAGAATCCAAAAATTATGGAATAATAAATTAATGTTCAAATGAAAACATAGAATGTAGTGCAGTGTACCAACTACAATGAACATGGGCATTAGGTAAACCATTTCACAAAGCCAAGGGTTGACAGAGTAAATCAATAACAACAACCTCCAAGGAATATAGGAAGGGAATATTCCATCACTACTACAGAGGTGAATCCCAAAAATGATGTGGTGAGAGATACAATTATTATTCATTCAAGATTAGTGAATGTAGTGTTTGATTATGGTTCTATGCATTCTTTCATTTCTTGTAATTATAGCAGAACTATTCCGACACTACACCAGTATATAGAGGTTGAGTTAACTATGAGAATGTAAAATGGGGTATTTATTGATTCCAAATTATATAACTACTCCCAGGTAATTTTTTGTGGACTAAACCTCTGAAAAAATCTTATCCTACTTTCTTTGGTGGAGTTCAATGATATAATGGGAATGGATTGTATATCTTTATAAAAATCCAACATCAAAAATCGGGAAAGGGAGATCACTCTTCAAATCCTGAGGAATCCTCCAATTTTGTACAAGTCTAATGAGGAATATGAAACTTATTTAGAATAATTATCTCAATTATTGATATTATTTTCTTATTAAAAATAATGTCTATCTCAAAAAATTTATACAAATGATAGAATCATGCTCGAAGACATGCCCATTGTGAGGGACTACACTGATGTATTTCCTAAAGAATTTTCTTGTATTCCTCCTTATGGAGAGGTTGAGTTCAAAATTGTACTTATTAACATATCTCTTAAAATTTAAAAGAAACCGTATTGAATAGAAATCATTGAGCTTGAATAATTAAAGAATAATTTACAAGAGAATCTGTACACGGTTTTTATATGCCCGAGTGATTCAACATGGCGTATGTCAATTATCTTCATCAAGAAGGATGATTGATCAATGTACCTATGTATTTATTATTGTGAGCTCAACAAAATCACAATATAGAATAAGAATCCCCTTCTAAAGATATAATATTTGTTTGATCTACTATGAGGGGACAAGTATTTCTCTAAGGTGGACCTTCAGTTGGGATATAACCAATTAAAGGTAAATAAGTAAGATATTCCCAAGACTTACATTCGAACAAGGTATGGGCACTATGAGTTCATAGTGATACCCTTTGTACTAAATAATTCTCTAAAAAATCATTGATTTAATGAATATTGTATTTAGAGATTACCTCGACATTTTTTTTTGTAGTCTTTATTGATGATATTCAGATATACTCCTATATCAATGGGTGACAAGAGGAACATTTGAATACCATTCTAATGAACTTGAAATGGGAGAAAACTATGGAAATTATTGAAAATGTAAGTTATAGATGAAGGAAGTATCATTCTTGGGAAATGTTATCACCAACAAATGATTGTTTGTGGACCCTTCAAATACAATGGCAATCGAAGAGTTTCTCAGGCCAACATCGGTACTAGAGATCCATAGTTTTCATGGATTTTCTAGGTACTATAGAAGTTTTGTGGGGAATCTCGCATTATTGTCCAACCAGTTAAGTAATTTAACATAGATTGGGGTAAAGTATGTATGGATTGAATAATGTGAGGAATGATTCTAGGAGCTAAAGAAAAGGCTGATTATTTCACTTGTACTCACATTACCAATAAGTGGGGAACTATTTATGGTATACAATGATACTTAAAAGAAGGGATTACTATATTTATTAATGAAAAATGATAAAGTGATATCCTTTGCTTGAAGGTAGTAGAAAATTCAAGAGCAAACCATTCCTTTATATAAGATATTCATTTTTATATACAATACACACACATATATTTACGCAATTAATGAAATCTAATATAGAAACACATACAACTAATATTTATGTAATTCATTATAATTTTAGTATATTTTAGAGTCTCATTATAACATGATACATTTAATATATTATTTTTTTAATAGGTCTATTTTATTTAATTGTTTTTAATATTAATACAGTTATGTATTATTTATTCATTTTCTGTATTTTTTTATTATCTTTCATTTTTTTTGAATTTAATCATTTTTAATCATTTACTTATATTTATTTATTTACTATGCCTTAGTATTTTCAATATGTATTCATCTTTACTTAAATATATACCCATCCTTTTTTAATAATTCAAATTTAATTAATAAAATTTATCTATTTTTTAATATTTTTAAATTATACTCATTTTTAATTATTAAATATCACTCATATTAAAAATTCATGTATTTAAAATTATATATTAATTAAAATTTTTAAAAATATATTTATAAATAAATATGTATAAAAAATATATTTATAAAGGTATATTTACTATATTCATAAATTTATAATGTTATAATTATTATAAATAAATAAATATTATTTTAAAAAGTATATATACGGTTATAAATAATTATTTATATAAATTTAAATAATTATACAATTTAAATAAATGTATTTAAATAATGAATATGCTATGTTGATATTTATATTTACATTTACATTTATATTTATATTATTATTATTATTAATATTTATGTTTATATCTATATCTATATTTATATTTATATAATTGTATGAATAAATATAATGATATAAATACATTAAAATTTTGTTTTCTAAAAAGTATTCATATATTTATAAATAAATAATTATATATTTACATAATTATAAAATTATAATAAATGTATTTAAATAATAAATATAATTACTATATTTATATTTATATTTATATTTATATTTATATTTATATTTATATTTATATTTATATTTATATTTATATTTATATTTATATTTATATTTATATTTATATTTATATTTATATTTATATTTATGTTTATAGTTATTTATTATATTTATATATATAATTATATAAAGACTCATAATCATATAAACATATTTATAATTATATAATTATAATGAATATATTTAAATATTTTATATATTTACTATATTTATATTTATATTTATTTATTATATATATATATAATTATATAATTACATATAATGATATAAATATATTTATAATTATAAATATATAAATATAAATATATTTATAAATGTGTATTTACTATATTGATAAAATTTTATATTAATAATTATAATGAAAAAATATAATTTTTTTCAAAAAGTATTTATTTAATTAAAATTAAATGGTTATATATTTAAATAATTATAAAGTTATAATAAATAAATATATAATTATATAAATGTATTAACAAATTTTTTATCTCTAATTATAATTATAAATCCTTTATCTACACTAATGTTTTATCAGCAATAAAGGTTCCTTTTAATCAGTGCTTCTTTATCAGTGCGAAAGATGCATTTTATTAGTGCTTATCAATTTAGAGATGATAAATGGTATCTTTACAATAGTTTTTTTCTAGTGCTGATAAAGGTGTGCACGGTCTTGTTGTTAATGGTCTCTTTTACAGTAGTGTATGTTTTTAAAGGTGTTTTAAATCATACAAATAACTCTTTTTCCTCTAGGAGCACCACTAATAATGAACAGAATAAACCAAATGATTGGTTTCATGTACTAGTGGTTTCAAATGAGGATAGTGATATTTTCTTCTCGAGGAATTTTTATAATGGAGAGTTATTGATTCTTATAGGTGCTCTAGGATATGTTATAGTCATTGTTATAGGGGAGCTGACTTTTACTGGTTAAGAATATGTGTGGCCAGACAAAGAATATACAAGTATGAAATATTTTACAACATTTCGATTTCCATTGGAGAAAAAGTTGTCATTTATTGGGAAAGTGATGTGAAAGGAAAATATCTTATTTTTTCTAGTGGATTAGTTCCAAATAGTGTTGTATCAAATTGATTTTTTGGATGGTAACTCTTTTGATTGGATGAAGAGAGGTATTGATAAGGTTCAACCCATGTTTTAAATTTTTCATATTTATTATATTTTAATAAAAATATACTTATTATTGGAGAGAGAATATGGTTCCCATTTCTTTTGGGATGCCCAATTTTAAAATTTCTGATATATTTTTTATAGGAAATGACAAAGACTGACCATAGTTAGAAATTTATTCCAATCAAGACCCATGTAGTTACTTTATTTACTATTGACATAATTATGAGGGCCGTAAGAATTTTATTATTTTGGTACTCCATTATCACTCTCTAGAATTTATATATATATTATTATATTCATTAAAGAAAAGATAACAATTGACTATACTTGGAGAGGTTGTTGAATGATAAATTATTTTCCTTGTACAGTAGCTATATTCACTGTTATGATGGAGACATAGAAACTTCAAAGCTACAAAATTTAATATGTTTGGCTTTAGAAGATTGGATGTGACCTACTATAATAAATTTGTGAACTTTTACTTTTTTTGTTTTCTTAATTTGTTTTATTGAATTTTTTTATTCCTAAAAATAGGGTGTGTTTTTGTGTGTTAATCATCATCCATGTTAAGGAAATGAAAACCTAGATTCATGTTACACCTATTTTTCTTCTTGCAATCATGTCCAGTGGTTTTCATCTACTGTTGCACTGCCATTGTGCTTCTCTTTTTCTAATGAAATAAACCTTCAGTGGTATCAAAGGGATTTGATGGTGATTTGGATTCTAGTTTAATGGTTCTATTAGATCTACTTTCAATCACTTATAGTAGTAGAGAGGGAAGGGAAATATAAATAATAAATACTATTCCTAATCCACATTTGATGGAATCAATTTCTCTACGCATTCTTATTTATTTTCATTTTGCAAAATATGATTTATGATTTTCCACTTCTCTCCTCCTATCACCATGCCTCCATAATTTTTTGAAATTGGCATTTTTTTTCTCTAGTTTTTTAATCCATCACACCCTTCTCTATCTCTTTATATATATATATATATATATTTATGGTTGATTTCCTTCCAAATCCACCTCCTCCCAAGATGTATTTGTTCATTCAAACTAAAATCATCCATTAATTTGTGTTCAGAAAACAATTTGGCATCCTTGAATTAAAAAAAATCAGTCTTCAATTGTGAATAAAAAGAATCCTATGATTATGAAAAAAAATAGCAGTATTCTTATCTAAAAAAGAAATTTTCAATCCACACTACTAATATATATATATATATATATCCTTTTTCAACTCTGAAAAAAAATCATCTACTCTTATGGATATCTACATCTATAATTTTCATATCCATAAAATAATATTGCAATCTGCCCTGAAAATTAAATTTCACAAACTTTAATCCCTAAGCTAACAAAGAACCACCTGATAATTGTTGCACACAATTTGAGTGCTTCTTGGAACCCATGATGTCATGGACATCTTGGGGGACTCATACACTAATCCAGAATCCAAAGCAATGTGGGATATTATTTAAGATGTTAAAAGGCCATTGATTAGGTTGAATATAAGTGATATTGTAACTCCAAATCCATCATTTATCAATTCCCAGATCAAGACACTTTCCAAGTAATCGATTCATCCAAATATTTAAAGTAGATACAGGAAAATCACCAAAAAAGAATTTAGATGGGCCTATTAAGTAAATAAAATTTTCCTTTAATCTATATGAGATGCGATCAAATATCTATTTATGAAATATTTTAAAATAGTTACCATGTATCATACTCGTGTAACGTTTGTAGTGAACTAACTTTGAAGAAAAGGATAAAATATTTGCAACATGCGAGTATGTGAGAAAATTTTATGATCCATATATCCAATATTTTATTACATAGTCACTGACTAGGAAGAAACTAAAGACATAAACATGGTCTTTATTGATGAACTCATGCATTTTCTATAAGGCCATGAACAAAAGGTGAATCACATGGTTATACCAATGGAGTAAAGCATGCTCTGCATTGAAATTCTTATCTCAAAAATTATGAAAATATGAAAGGGGACATTTCTAAGACCCTGAGGCATAGGATTACATGGAAAATAATTTCATCCAAGAAGAGGATGATGAGGTGGAAGAAGCCCAATCAAGGATTTAATAGATATCAAAACTATACTCCATAGGAACGAGGAAGAAGAAGAAGGGAAGGATTCCAAAATCCCCAGTCATGAAAAATAAATTTTAAATTATATAATTTCCAAAAATATTGACATTATATAAATCAATGTTGGGGTTACCAATCCATGGGGAATGAACCGGTTTATGGATATATCATCAAAGTACGATATAATTTTGGTGAGTCCCGTGTGTTTATGGAACAAAATTTAACACAAAATTATGGTTTGTGGCATCAATAATATGGAACTAGAAACCACATGATAAGTAATATTCACTTGTTTATGAACCTAGAAAGTTTTTTTCTAGGAGAGATTTCATTTTGAGATTTCTTAATAAGATTTTTCTATGGAAGTGGGGATATTATGATGGAGAAAAAAATACAACAGTCATGATTTAATCTCTGACATCTACTATAAATGTTACATGTAGAACAAAATCTTGAGTTCTAGGAAGTTTGTGGGAAAATACATTTATATAAGGATAAAAAATAATCAAATGGTTATTATCAATTAAAAGGTAAGGAATATCACATAATAACCGATAGTGATGTACCGCATTTTTTCGCTTATGATCCAACCTGACATTCCACAATATTTGATGATGGTAGTTCATGATAAATACTGGATACATCATCTCAGGTTTGGGAATTTAAATTTTAAAATTTTAATATTATTAGGAAGCAAGAAGATATTGAATGGGTCCCTAGAAATTTACACCTAATTCAAATATTTGAATGTTGTGTTCTAAGAAAACAACCCAGAAATAGCTTTGCAACTAAGGACAGCTGGAAAGTTATTGTGCCACTCGAGAAAGTATACAAAGATATGTTTGATCCATTGAATACAAAATCATATGTAAATGGATGTAATTTATGACATAAAATTATTATTATAGAAGAAGAAATGGATATATTTTCTCAAGATGAAGTCAGAAGTGTTTGGCATCTTAAGAGAATTTATGGTGCATGTGGAAAATCAAATCAATAATCACATAAAATATTTTGATCTGATCGAGGTGAGGATGACACCTCTTATGTTTTTCAAGATTACCACAAGAGACATGGAATTAAAAACCAATTGAAACTGGCTTACACAACTAAAATTGGTTTAGTAACTGAAAATAATAATCGTACCATTCTCAATATGGGATGATGCATGTTGAAAGACAATGGAGTTCGTATGACATTCTTGGATGAAGAAACATTGTTTGTGGTGTAAATAGTCAATATATTCCCAAAAAAAAATCATATATCAAAGACACCTAATTAGGTGTGGACTACTCACAATCCAAGTGTAATCCATCTTTGAGTTTTTGGTTTCATTGCCTATATTAGGATCCCAAAGGTAAAATAAACAATGATTAAGGAAAAGGGAATGGCGTGTGTCCTTATGGAATACAGTGATCGAGAAATTGGATATCTATTGAATAATACCATCACCAAAAAGATTATATATAGAAGATATGTTATCTTTGATGAAAAATTACCATGGTAATGGAATCGATATGATGATTCAAGAGAGGTATGACTCACTATAGAAGATGAAGAAATTTTTGAAGAAATACCTTTGGAGGAATGAGTAATTGAAGAAAAAATGATTCCATCACCATATACTCCTACATATGAATAAATTTAATGAGATATTTGTCATAAACATACCCAAAATTTTTGAAGCCATACAAATTTATATGATTGAATGGAACCAATTGAGGATTATCTATATTTGTGTTATTTGATGGTGACATCCAATCCTGTTAGCTTTGAGGAAGCTAAAAATGATAAAATATGGATGATAATGATTGAAAATTATATCCATTACATTGATGAAACCAAAATACACAATCAAAATGAAGGAGTTGACTATGGTGATGTTTTTGAACCCGTTGACTAGCCACTAAGATATATGAATACAGATGATGAAAATGTCTAGTCATGAAGAAAACATGATTAAAAAGGGATGTTAAATAATGAACATATCCTGTTTATATGAAACCTACCTTAAATATTGTAATTTAGGATGGAAAACTTTAACATATTTCTATTAGGAATATTGAAAGACACATACTGCACCCAATTTGTAATGTTTACATTGTTTTTTGTTTTCTTGGTTTGTTTTGTTGTATGTTTGTATTCCTATAAATAAGGAATGTTCATGTGTTTTAATCAGCATCGAAGTTAAATAAATAAAAACCTATTTTCCCATTTCACATATTTTTCTTCCTAGAATCGCCTATTTTGGTTTTCATGTGTTCTTTCATGACCATTGTGCATCTCTTTTTCTTAAGAAATCCACCATTAGAGGTGTGGTACGTCAAGGGTTGTGTAGATTAAACTTCGAGATGTACGTTATAGTGGTAAATATATCAAATGAATAAGAGTGGTTTGTTTATATGATAAGATCCTAGGTAAGTAGGTTTTTAGGTAGTAATATTATGGTGTTATTGTTTTGTGGCATGCTCTTTTTTAAAAAAACTATTTAAAAAATATATTTTTATGAAAGAATATGTACTCTCTCTAATTTTAATGAAATCACTACAATGGATTTTTAAATTTCTTGTTTTTAATTTTATTATTATATAACTTTATTATTATTATTACATGTTTTCTTCGCTATTATTTTTTAAAATGAAATGTCTATATTTCCTTTATTTGTTGTGGTTGTGATCTATTGTTTGCATGGTTCACATCCCATTTATTTTACATGAAAAATGATCCATTTTATTTTTGTTGTATTTAGTTTTTTATTTGTTTCCTTACCTTCCATCTGGTTCTATATCTATGCATCTGTGGTCATCGATTGACTTCTATCTGACGAGACTCGATGGCCTCTATTGTTTCACTATGAATAAGTGCTGATGCCCACCCTCTAATCAGCCACTTTCACATGCATTTTGTGATGTTATGCCATATCATTACTCAAATGATACTATTGATCAGCATCAACCATGTGGTGGTTATCCCATATATGTGATTTCTCTACTGATTATTTTTCTGCAATGTCTTTTTTACCATCAAAACTCTTTATTTTTAAGAATATCTCATTTTCCATCTTCTAGGGTAGTTCTTTAACTATTATTCCTCTGAGGTTGATAGAAATGGTATGGATTATCTCACAAGTAGTCTCAAGAAGGTTCTATCCAATTTTATTGAGGTTTATTGAAGTTTTTTTCCCTGGTGATATGGCCATAATTTCATGTATTTTTATCACATCAATTTTGCATTTAAATTTTTTTTTAATGGTAAAATATGATTTAATTGAGTTAATTTATGTTTTATGGATAATTTTAAAGTAAATTGTTAAATTAATGATATTGAAGTTTATTTTATGATTTTATAGTTGATTTTTAATATACTTTACTTTATTTATATGTTATTTAATAATGATGATTCCTTTATAATTATAATTTTTATTATATTTATTTAATTTTTGGTTCTGTTTGTTTAATTTTTTGGTCTTTGTTTTAATTGATTTATTTTATAATTTAATTTTAATTTATAGTTCTATAATTTTAATGATTTAATAATTATACGTTTAATTTAATTTTTAATAATTAACTAATTTTTATCATCATATGATTTTAATTAATTATTTACTCATTTAATTTAACTTAAACATATTCAAGTTAATTTTATAAATGTAAAATTATAGATTTTTTGTAATATAAATTTGAATATAAATTTATTTATAACAATTTATTTGACAATTTATTTTTAATTTCATTTATTATTGTGTTGTTTTTTAGTTTTATTGGGTTCACGTACCCAATTAGTAATGGAGCCAAATAAACGCAACAGCTATGTGGAAAATTTTGGCATGGCTTCATATATCCAATTATGAATACTATTATAGAAAATTGGTTTAAATCAAGTACCCATTTAAATTAGTTATGTGAACCCACCCACATAGTTGAATTGGATATTTGAGAATGATATGGATCATGAGTCTCTGAATCGAGATGAATTGTGTTTATCATATTTTCCTCAGAAATAAATGAAGCTTCTAGGAGATGCTTGATGATGACCAGGATCTATAGGGAAGTAGACCAAAACCATGGCTAAGAAAAATGAAGTCTACACACCCCTACTAAAAAGATCATGGAATTATATTAAAAGGAAATCCAAGTGGAAAATCTAATCTCGTGTGATGACTACTAGAGATTGGATCTACCAGATGTTTAAGTTGATTGAGGGTGGCCTATGAATATGAGTATGTACTGTGTGAATGGTGAAAACATTGATATGCCAATAATTATAATGATGAAAATGTAGTTATGTAGTCATTGATTCATCATAGTCTACCAAAGCTTCATCCAAGTGTGACAGTGGAATTCTATATTATTGGTGTTTTTATCGAAAATTACAGTTGATGCTACTACTATGTTTGAATCTGATGGAGTCCATATGATGTGTGAAAATGACTAAAAAAAGAATCACTTGAGATGCCCTCGAATATTGTAAATTCATTGAAGATTGGGATTTTTATGTTGAAGAAAAATCAGTTAATTAGGTTCTATAAGAAAGTATTCTCTTATAATTCAGTTTTTTGGGGGAAATATGGAATTTTTTTCTCTATACTTCATCTGCTGGACAAAATTTTAGACTTTAGGGACTTCATTCATCCCCAATTCTATAGTTTCGAAAGTGTTAAAGTGAACAGATCAGGTGATCTCTCTAATTTTTTGAGAATCTCAATGGTTGTTTTTAGATGTTGGTGAGATAACATAAGGCTCTCTAACCAGAGTTACTTTTTTTGGGATAGTTTTATTTGCTAATGAAAAATTAATCTAAGGATTATGAATATTGAAATTGACATGGAATGGTCAATTAGTAAGAAACAATAATTACTTATATGAAAAAGTAGACGAAACGTTATTTTTAAGGGATTTTTTTTAGAATTTTTAGTGTTGAAATATTGGGATGTTTCTAGAAAGTTTTGGATGCCTTCATTAGTTTGAAGAGTGCCCAAAAATGTCTGGATCTGAGTAGTTATTTTTTCTGAAGGATTTTTCATGTATCCCATGAACAAGGATGTGTGTGTGGTGATGTTTCCATGTGAATGTGTTTTTCTCTCTTGTAGTCATTGTAAATATTTCTTCTGTTTTCATTTCATTAAATAGGCCGTATAGCTTCTATATATGGGACTTCTAACAACACATCATTCTAGAATTAAATTTTTTCATATATTCTCCATCATATTCTCTTCATTATCTCTTCTATAATTTTCACTAGTTTTTAAATAAAAAATTATTTTTTATGTTTTTTCTCTCCATTTGTAATATTATACCTCTAGTAATGGATGACTAAATTATCGACCTAGTTCTATGAGGTGAAACTCGTCGCTTCTTGGACAAAAAAATATCTAGTTTGATCATCATCATCTTCACCCTTATAAAATTATGATCGTGAAATGGGGAGATGCGATGACACACTTAGTCGCAGGAATGATTTTCCACTCTAAACTCATTATCATTTTTTCTATTATTTTTTTGTTTATTATTTATAGTAATTCAAGATATGTTGTATGATTATTTTATCTTTTCATGATCACGTTTTCATGGAATACATTCTATGAGAAAGTGTTTTGATCTTTTCCTTCATTTTACATTTTTAATAGTGATCATGTGTTGGAGGAAAACATGTACGTGGTCCATCAATTTTTAGAGAGTTATTGGCGCATGTGTAAATAGATTGATCATGCGCTGCATGAGGTTATGATTTGACTATTTAATCTTTATAGATTAGTAATATGCATTAGAGAGTTGGACAACTCTGAGATGGTTCATTCTTGTTAACTTTCTTTTCACATGCACTTAAGGTTTTTTTTGATCTCCTATTCTTTTTCTGTTATTTTAATTTCTATTTCATATAAATTGTTTCATGTTTTATTTTACTACTTTATAAATATATAAAAACAAAAAATATTTCCAAAGGGTAAATAAGATAAATACACTATATCTTTGAGATCATCCCTTGGGTTAGCCACTATACTGACCTAGGCTTCTCATACATGGATATTACATATTTTTATATGAATATTCACTACATTACACAAACACATAGTTAATGAAAATAATATTTTAATTCATTTTGAATCTTGAACACAATCATCAAATCTTTTGATTGATCTTAAATGATTCCCACAAAGATCTTCCTATTTAGTTCTCTTAATAGACATACCCTATTTAAACAATTTCATTAAAACATGGGGAAATGAAAAATAAGAAATATTGAGATCAGATTATCATTAAGGGTAAATATAAGAGATATAAATATATAAGAAAATTAAATCATAAGATAAGAAAAAGGGAATATAATAATGAACATAACTTACAAATTTCATACATAGATTATCAAAGATCATAAACATGAGTCATGGAAACTTGATTGGTGGTTCATAAGATATGAATCATAAGGGAATCAAAGAAAATTTGTCATGAGAGATAGAATTTTAATAAGACATAGATTTTTTTCATACACATTTTTATATAAAATATTATTTCAAGGATACCCACCAATACATTCAAAACATGTTAGGATTGGCTAACCACCTATGTACCAACTTTAGGCTTTGACTGACCACCTGTGTACCATCCTTTTTGGAAGCTAAAAATCATATGTGGGACACACCACCATCCCATGTGGTAGCCGTTTCTTTATATTGGAATGGGTTCACTCCCAAAAACATCATGTTAGTCAATTTTCACTCCCAAGAGAATCTTATTGGACAAAGTCCCTTACAGAACCGGGTTCACTCCCCATTCATGTTATATATATCTAATGATATATAAATCTTTGTCTAATGCATTTGTGGGAGATATTGGTCTCATCATTAATTGGTTATAATGTTACTACATTTCTTGGATATAACGTAACCCTCGTCACATAATGAAAATACTACATATGTGTGCCACAAGATCAAAAAACATTCATTATATTAGAACCCATGAAATGAATTTTTTTTCATAAACGTTTCTTCATAAAATAACTTATAGAATATAAATAGGTTTCATAATCAGTTCATCATTTCATAAAATCATAACCCATGAAAAAGTAATTGGGTTTCATAAGAAATTTATCATGGTATAACATGTTGAAGAGAAACAGGTTTTATAAATATCATTTCATCCAAAAAATAAACTATTTATATAAATAATAATAATGGTATCATTATATCATATATAAATTAAATCTTTATTAACCTCAAAGAATTTCATCTTACATGGAAATTAATTTTGAAAGACTACTTGGGATATTTCATAAGGAAAATAACATTTCTTTGAAAAAATATTTTTAAAACATAAATCATTCTGAAAATAATTTTCTTTTCAAATAACATTGAAAAATTAAAAATGAATCTTTTAAAAAATCATTTTAATCATTTTTTATCAAAATATATTTTCCTCTTATAAAAACAATGTTTAAAATATAAAACACCTTCAAAATACTTTTTACTTTGAAATAATTTATTTAAAATTAAAAAAAATCCCTAAAATTAAGGAAAGTGTTTTGTTTAAAAATAAATTTCAAAACATATAAAAAAGGATTGAAATCATTCAGTGGTCATAACAGTGGGAAATACTATTCATGTCGTGTATGTAAAAAAATATTCATTTAGCATTTTAAGAAAAAATAAAATTGGTATTATTTGGAAAATGATAAGAAGATTCTTATAAATAAATTAAAATAATCAAAAAATGTGTAAAATTATATTTTAAAAATCAATTGTTGAATAAAAAATCATTTTTGAAATCATTATTAGAAAACATGGATTTGAAAAAAATATGTACTTTTATGCAAAGAGAGAAATAATATTAGATTTTCGTAAAAACATTTTCTCCATTATAATAAGTACCAATGGGTGGTAAAATGGTACTATTACTTAAGAAAATAAAAAATAACTACAATAAAACAAAATTCATGATTTTATTGAGAGATTTATCATAATATTTTATAATCGTAAATATAATTATAAACAATCCCAAAAAAATGATGGGATTATAACGTAAATTCATTACCACTTTGGTATCTTTGAATTTTAATCCCCATGGAATAATAACATAAAATGAAACATAAAATGTCATGATGATAAAAAAAATTCATTATATCACATGCCAAATGGGTTTTATAGATACCCTGTAAATTATATAGGTGCATAACGTGATATACATTTCAGAGAAGGAAAATTGAGACAAAAAGCTCTTACCTAAAGCCTTGGATTCCATTGTACTCATTAAGAAATTCATTATAATAAATATAAGTTTACTATACATATATTATAGAACCATATATATATATCATACCATTTATGATTTTTTTATGACATTTTCTAACCCATTTATTAACAATTCCATGTTTAAGTTAGGTTTCGAGTAATAACCACTTTTTATTTCATATATGCTTTTCAATTTTATTTGTGGTTCTATTATATACATAATTATTTAAGAATATTTAGAATGTGAACCATGATATTAATATCATATATATTCATTAAATTTTTATTTATAGTATCCCATGAAATTTATTTATAGGAATTAAAATACACCATTCATGGAGATGGTAGCCAATATATACGCATAAATGTTGTTTCCATTTAATATTAGATTGAAAGAAATAAAATTAAATAATATATTATAATTATAGAATAATTTATATGTCACATATGGTAATTAAACCCATGCTTAATACATTTCTTGTAAATCTTTAATGAATAACATTGCTTCGTGAGGCGGTAGTCCTCCATACACACGAACAACATTACTGTATTCCCACAAAATGGAGAGTTTGAAGTTATGTGTGATATAGTAACTAAAAACCATATTAAAATCATAAACATAATAAATATATCATATAAAATATAAATCAATCATTATTTCCAACCATGATAGGTGGTAATGGAAAAATGAACAACATCGGCTGGCAAGGGGGTAGTTTGTCGTACACACGAGTGATGATTTCGTAAACCATTTGATAGATGTAGATGTGGTTGTATGTAATTCCCTTAACATAAAAATATCTATTTATATGAAATATAATTAGGTTATTATATAATAATGACATAATAATAATTGAATGAGATACAGAAATAAATAAATAAAATGCTTGTTGGTGAATGTTACCTCTTCTTCAGGTATCCGCCCAAGGATTGCCCTAAATGTCATCCATGGTTGTATTTATAACAATAATAAGGCCCATAAGATGATTTAAGTGATTCTGGGAATTTATTTGTTCTGTTATTTCCTGAAAAAATAAGTTTTATGGTTTAAAGAAGAGCGAAGTTTGGGTGACCTTTTATAAGTTGGGTAGAGGACACACTAGGTTTTTTTAAGGAAAAAGTTTTCTCATTGTATTCATATGAAAAAATGGTAAAAATTAGAACATTTTAAAAAAATTAGATGTTTGATAGAATAAATATGTCTAGAAATTAGTTTTTAGATAAGTTTATATTCGTTTTTTACCCCTAACTTCTTAATTTAACCCCCATAAAACCCATTTTTACCTTAACCGGAGTAATTATTTTTTATTGCAATCATTGATCAAATTTGACATAAATTAATATGACATTATTAAAAATTATAAAATATTCTAATTCAATATATATAATCCTTTTTACCAAATTATATTTTTATTAGATGGAAAATTTTAATGTTAAATTAATCTTGTAGACACGATGAGAAATCATGTTTTTAAATATAAAACATTCTAATGTTTGAATGTTTTTATATAAAAATTAAATATTAAATTGATTCCAATGACCAAAATTGGATTAAATTATGTATAATTGAAAAAAAAAATTAATACTAATTCAAAATATAATTTATCATGTAAATAATTTAAATAGAAACGTGGTTTTCAATTAAAATTTAGTATTTTTCACTATTCATCAAAAAATGGAACTCCTCATAAAAATATATGAAATTAAACCTAAGATAATTTTGAAATTATTATTTAAAAATTTTAGTTTAATTTTTTCAAATTTATTTTCTAAAATTTTCAATTAATAATTGTATTATATGTGTTCAAAAAGCTGATAAAACTGATTTTTAGAAAAATTGAGTTTTTAAGCGTAAAAATGGATTTATTCTTATTACTTTTCTTTAAAACGCATAACAATAATGTTACAAAATTTATTGAATATATAATATATACATTTCAACAAAATAATTAACCAAAAGTGATTTAGTTAATTCTTTGATATATAACACATGTGTGTGTATAAAAATAGTATTTCAGATAAAGATTTCCTTTTATTTTAAAAAAGATTTTATTTTCATTTATAATTAATTGGTCAAAAGAATTAATTTTATATACATGTGTAAATCATATTTTCATAATTTAGAAATTATTATTCATAAACTCCATTTCATCATCTAGCTGAAAAATATCATATTATATAATAATATTTTAATAATACACCACGTTCTATTAAAACATAGTGTTTTTTACAATGCAAGCTAATCTTGTTATTGCATGTAAGATCCTGTATTTTTCAGGTATTTACCTCTTTGTGTATTTATTTAAAACATGGTGGATGAGTCTTGTTCGGAGAAAGAGATCATTTTTTTGGGAAATTAACCCAAACATTATGGATGTATACTTATTTGAATTAATGGTGTTCTTGTATAATTGTGTCAAATGGGATTTTGAGTGTTTTGAGTGAGTTTAGAATGATTAAAAGGTGATTCGGGCACTTTCACATAAGTTGAGATGAAAACTAGTCACTAGATAATTACATGTCATGTATGTATTACATGATGTGTAACTACAGCTAGACACATGTCATGAATTGTTTCATGATGTGAAGTTCATACACATCATTAACCTAATTCAAATTTTTTAAATGAATATCATGGTAAAAATTTACCCAAGGTGATGGGTTTTCTAGTATAACTCAAAAGTGATTAAATAGACGATGTGAAATAATTACATCCCATGTATTCCTTGGATACAATGACTTTAAGTGGTTAGTATGTATGATTATTTCATTAATTATGTGAAACCTCTCCTCTCTTGATCCAAGGATGATTTCATGGATATTTTGGAGTCTCCTTATATATTCTGGTCATCATGATCATACATTTGATCCCTAGTGAGTTGTCTTTATTATTTCTTCATCTCTTATCCTATTTCCCCCATCGTTGTTGTGTAAATCTCTTGAATTTATTTTGTTGAGTTTTTGATCTCAATCCATTGAGATTTATGTTTATTTTTGTGGACTTCCTCACCTCTGTTTTTATTAGAGATTCTGTTTGGAAACATTTTTTAATCACTGAATAAATTTTGGGGGTCTAAACATAACCATATGCCATGTTTAATTATGAAGTCTATACAACATTTCATTTACACCAATTTAATTTGTTCTCTAAATAATTGGTTGATTTATGGTAAATCAAGGTTTGTAATATTTGTTGGATCCCTATGGATTCAACATTTTATGTGATCTGGCTTATGGCTACCCATTGGGTGTGAAAACATTTGAGTAATAAGAACTTGGGTAATGGGTTAAAGTTTGTTTGGCATGACATGGGACCTTAGGTTATTGCACAATATAGAATCCCTAGGTAATGACTTATTGCATATTGATATGACAATTGTTCATTTGATATATAAATGAAAGTATTGTTGAAAGACAAATGATATTTTTCCTAATTTACCATTGAGGCTTATGATATGACATTCTGTTATCTTTATTACCATGATTTATTGTGTATATGATGAAATGCTTATATAGAAATATTTTCCCAATGGTACATGCTGAAATGCATATTTATATGGATTTTACTAGAGGAAGAAATTATTATATATCAGGCTATTCCAGTGATACATGCTAAAATAATTATATAGTTGGGTATATCCAGTGATACATGTTGAAATTCTTATAGTGCAGGATATTCCCAGTGATACATGTTGAAATGAAAATATACCAAGCTATTCTGAGTTATACATGTTGAAATGCATATATAGTGGGATTTTCCCAATAAATTCTGATATATATATATATATAGGGTTATGCCTAGATAATGAAATGATTATAAATATGGGTCTTCCCAATTGTTTGATTATTCAATAGTTTATGGTTATGGATGGCATGGTTGTGATATATTCTTAGAGGCAATATGGTATAGTTCCAAAGCTGATTGATTTATGTATTATATTAATTGATTATTTAATACACTTATTTATTTATTTATTACATACACATATTATCAAACGTGTATTTTTAGTCATGGAGGTTTTTACCTACAGAGTCACTCACACACTATTCGGGCCTTCATTTGTGACCAAATCAGATTACATAGATAAAGGTTTGGACAAGGTCAAGGGAACTTGTTGCTAATTTGTTGCTTACTGAATGGGATAAAGTTGGAGATGGGCCCAACATGGGGTTGGGGACTAGAATCTTTTGGGATTATTTTTTTCCATCTGATTATTGTATTTTTATTTTTTTCATTTTGGTATTTAGATACAACTTATCTTTTTATTACATGATTCATCATTATTGGTTTATTGTTCCACTTTCTATTTCCCATTTGTATTGTATATTGTTTTAATATTTTTCTATTTCTAAAATATTTATTATTAGGGATTATTCAAATATATTATACTCTATACACTAGGTTATATTCCTGCCACTATGCATATCACACCTCCCCGCTACTAGTCAAAATCCTTTGGTGTATGGGGAGGCACACTTGAGGTCTCACAACCAACAATTTTTTGTCACATAAGAGAGTTCTGAATTGGGGGATGTTACAAAGTTCTATTAAAGGATTATATTTTTCTTTTCTATTATTTTAATATTGGTGAAATATACAAAGGAGAATATGATGACTCGAGACATGGTAATGAGATTGTGCATGGGATTAGATAACCCATAAAAGGGGAAAATCTGAGTGCCCTGGGATGGGATTGTAGTTTATGTTGTTCTCTTGTTACAATTGATGTTATTTCACCTTGGGTGATTTGTATGTTGTGTGATATTATTATTTAGTAATGATATTGGTTGTTGATATTTCTACTTGTGGATGGGTATGGCGCGAGATGTGTATGAATGCATCATGGTAGACACATAGGGATATATATTGAAATGCATTGTCCATAATAAAGACATGTTTTATTACATGTGGTGTTTATTTTCCTGTTATAATGTGATATGATACACCTTTTATATATATAAAGTTAAATTAATTAATATGACATGATAAAATTATCATAATCCATGTTTAAAGAGACCAAGATTGGTGGTTCTCTATTGTTGTCACATGCCGAAGTTGGCATTTTTGTTTGAGATAATTTTGATAAGAATTGTGTTTTTCTTATAGAAAACATGAATCCTAGTCATCATTTTGTTGATCATTAAGAGGGTGGTGATTTGAACAATCCTAATGTAGTTGAGCTAGATAATCCTGTAGCACATAATGATCATATGGATTTTCATCATCATGAAATATTTTTGAGGTTCATGTGATCCATGGAAAGAGAGAATTTTTTCATCGTGCCTTCGATGTATGAGCTGAAAAGAGAGTTTCAATTTCGCTATCTACCTACTTTCACTCAGGTTGGAAGGCCCTAGGTATCCTATTTCTAGATTGAGTTAGTTCATATGATCCTAAAGTATATTTAGACACCAAAAATAGGATGTTGAATCTTTCTACGTATATTTTTCCTGGACCTACCAAGATTTCGTGGGATATTCTAGAGTAGGATCATCATCATAAGGAGTTGTGTTTGAAGGTATTTGAGGTGTGGTTCTTGAGAAAATTCTATCCAAAGATGTCGAGGGATTATAAGGCTCATAATTTCATGAATTAGACATATGAGGTCATGTTATTGATGGACTATATTGAACATTACATTGACTTGTAGCATGTTGCACCATCTTTAGCTGCTAATGAGATCTCCAGGGTGAGACGTTTTCATGATGGACTTTGCTTTGAGATCCTATAACAGGTGAAAAAATTTCATTTGAGTATCTTTTTAGATTTGATCAATCAGGCACTCATAAAAAAATGGAATCTGAAAGAGGACACTCGTAGTGCTCCGACTATTTTTGTACGGTGAACTGAAAGCTCTACTTTTGGTGGAAATAAGTGATGGAATGGTAGTTTCCACTAAGGAAATAGTGAGAAGGCCAGTTAGGGATGTGGGTATCCATCTTAGGAAAATGTTCTATTGTAGTGATACCAGTGTGGAAAGTGGGGCAATAAGATACCTCATTGGAAGTACACCCACTTTAGAGCTCCATGCTTATGGTTGGTGGGGTCATCATCGTAATTTTTGTGGGAACATCTCATAGTGTAGCAGTGGTAGGGGATTAGGATAGGTATCATAGTCTGAGAAGGAATCATCTACTCTCACGTTGACATGTAGATGGAGTCCCAAAGTATGTTCTAGTCAAGGTAGAGGACATCATACCCCATTATAGGAACATCTATACAATGCATAGGGAATAGATTAGGGAGTCATGAAGAATACAAGGGCAGAGAAGCTAGTTAGCTACACATTACGCAAACTACTCTACTATTATGGACACAGGACCTTCAACCTTTGGAGGTATTATTATTGTAACATCTACCCTTGAATTTTTTTCTTTGATATCTAACCATCATAATCCTTTATTAATATCTTTACAAATAGTATGATCTTGGTTGTGGAAAAATTGGATCTTGATTTTACATTCGATCCACCATTGGGTGTGTGTTTAGAGAATATAAAACATTAAAAGGTGTTTTCTCTAGATATCATATGATATCATTTATTATGGGAACAATTTGTGCTGAAAATTCTAGGTTTTGGTTTGATTTTTGGCAATATTAATTATTCCTATACCTAGAAAATATTGACTATTGTTGAAGGAGAGTTACCTTTCTCTATCTAGAAGGAGGTGGATTTTCTCACTAGGGTGAGCAGGATATTCAGGCTAGTCATGCAATACCAATTCAGTGAAGATTTCATTATCTCATAGATCAGATAGAAACACTAGTTCTAGATTACGTTGGAATGAATTAGGATTATTTTCATCCAATGGTAGACTATTTTCTGGATTTCTTTACTGATTAGTTCTACAGTTTACCGCCTAAGCTAGAGATTGAGTTTATGATCATGTTGGTTCTAGGAGAAGAAATAGTTTTTATCCCTCCATATAATATGGCACCATTAGAGCTTCAAGATATGAATGTTTAGTTAGAATATCTATAATATAATTGTGTTATATAGCCTAGTATGTCACCATGGGGTTCTCTAATTATTTTACCCAGAAGGATAATGGTACTTTGTGCTTTTGTGTGTCTTATCGGAGGTTGAACTAGATGAAGACCAAGAACCAGTATCCCCTTACATGTATCAATGATCTCTTAGATAATCTAAGAGATTCGAATATCATTTAGAAGATTGATTTGAGATCAAGATATCACCAATTGAGGGTGATACCTTCATACATACCTCATACTACTTTTAGGAGTAGTTATATCTTATATGAGTTTGAATTGAGTCCATTTGGTTTGACCATTTCACCCATAGAATTCATGTACAGGAAGAATCAAATATTTCATCAGTTCCTAGAAAATGTTTTGGTAATTTTTTTATGACATATCAATTTAATACTGCTCAATAGATGATAAAGACAAACAATTTGATGTCATATGGGGTACATTGAGAGAGAACTAGATTTATTCCAAGATAACCAAACATAGTTTTTGGATAAATAAAGATCACTTCATGGACCATTTCATCCCAAAGTATGCAGTTTTAGTGGACCTAGAAAAACTCACAGCCATAGTATCTTGGGAGTGACCGAAGAATGCCTTTGATATTCAATGTTATCCATGTTTAGCTGGTTATTGTCGTCAATTTGTCTAGGTCTTATCTTTTCTGGTAGAATCGATGTACGGGGTGACTAGGAAAGGGATAAAGATTGTTTGGTTGGATTCTTGTGAGATATATTTTTAGGAATGGAAGTACATTATGAACATAGAACCTATTCTCACATTACTTGTATTGGGTGAAGAAGATATTGTGTACTATGATGCATCCAGAGTTAGACTAAGTGTAGTTTTGATGGTGGAGGAATGAGTGGTTTCATGTGCCTCTAGAAAGATGATTCCTCATAAGATTAATTATACTACTCATGATATATAGTAAGTTATGGGGGTACATGACATGTGATGTTGGATACAGTATCTTTTGGGTGAGATGTTATTGGTATACACGGAGCACAAGATCCAAATGTATATCATTTCTCAGTGGGACCTGAACCTTATATGGAGTATGTGGGTCTTGTATCTTCAGTCTTCAGACTTTTAGTTGGATTATAAAATAATAAATTTTCAATTTTATTATCAATTCATTGAGATTTAATATGTAGAAAGTGTCATTACAAGAGTCTTGTGAAGATTTTAGGAAGATGTAACTCTTTGAAAACATGCATCTAGATGTTCTGGAGTCTTAGGGATGAGTATATCTAACCTCGATATCTAGTACACCTATTATTTTTTGATAGGATCAAGAAAGAGAAATAATGTTTTCTGGAGGTCTTACTTCTGAGAGATAACTTATATGGTGGGGAGACACATCAAGATGGCTCTTGTCACTAGAAATTATATTCTTTTCCATGGTTGTGTATAGGTTCTTATAGGATTTCATGAGGAGGTGATAAGGGAATATCATTCTTCTAGATATGTTGTACATCCTTGTTTGAAAAATATGTATCATGAATTTCCTAGATAGTATTGTTGGTTAGGAATGAAGGAGGTAGCAGGCATGGTGTTGAGATGTTTCATCTATCAGTAAGTGAAATTCAGGAATCAGAGGTCAGATAGGCTATTTCAACCTCTTATCATTCGAGAGTGTAAATCAGATGAAGTCACTAAGGATTTTTTTAGAGTATTACCTCGGAAGAACTATAATAATGATGTTTTATGGGTGATCAAGGATCGAGGTATGAAGTTATCTCACATCTTACCTTTCAGAGAGACCATCACATTCGATGATTTGGGTAGTCTGTATATGTGTTAAGTAGTTAGGTTGAAAAAATTTCCAAGGAGTATCATTGATGATAGAGATCCTCATTTCATGTCACGGTCGTGGAAGGGAATTTAGGAGTCTTTGGGATCATAGGTTCTTTTAAGCACAACCAATAATTCTCAAAATGATAGCCAAACTAAGAGGATTATTCAGGTTCTGGTGGATGTGTTACAATAATATTTTCTAGATTTTAGTGTTTCATGGGTGAATCTTGTGGATCTCAAGGATTTTTCATATAAAAACCTTCCAAGAATCGATCCAAGTGGAACAATTTGAGGAATTTTATGGTATACTATGTCATTCACATTTTTATAGGTTGTTGGTAGGTTAGTCAGTGCTTGTTGGACCCCGTATGGTGAAGGAGACATCTGTGTATTTTCAGTTGATTTAGAGGTGGTTGGTGACCATGAATAGTTGGTATACATCACATTTTGATGATTGGATATAAACTCTATAGTTTGAAGTTGACCACAATATTTTCCTTCAATTTCCACCTAGGTTGGGTCATACGTAATCAAAAAACAGGGTAAGATAGAACCCTATTGGTTTAGGCGCTTTCTAATAGTGGATAGGGTTAGTCGGGTGGTATTCTGATTATCCATTCCACAACACTACAGTTCCATGCATGACATGTTTCACATGTCTTGGATTTAGAGATATTATTTTAAAACATATCATGTACTAGATGTCAGGGACATTAATATTTGTGTTAATTCTCCATTTTAGTATCATCTGATAAAGATGGTGGACTATAGTGAGAAGTATCTTTAGGGTAGGAATATACGTCTGGTTCAAGTGCAGTGGTAGCATGGGCATGTTCAGGAGGATACCTAGGATATTGAGTCTTATAACACTTATTTTTTATGTACATCTCACTTTGAGTGTTTCTTTAAATCATTGTGGCTGATTCTTGTTTGTATATAGAGAACCTTTTGTCGGGTAAAGTGATGTAATGTACAAGGCTTTATGTCAATTTTAAGTAATGTATTATATGTATAAATGTGTTCAGATTAATAGGGTTTCCCATGAGTTTGGACGGCTACATATTTGGTTCAGGCACTTCCATTGAATCTAGGATGAAAACAATTAGTTAGAAAATTACATGCCTTGTATATGTTACACGACGTTTAACTTCATCTAGGAATATGTCATGAAATTATTCATGATGTGAAGTGGTTACCCATAATGAACCAAAGTAATGTTGTGTAAATTTCAATTGGGATAAATATTAACTTTAGGAAATGGGTTTCTCAGCGTAACTATAAATTAAGGATATATATGATGTGAAATTATTACACGCCATATTTTCCTTAGACACTTTGGTTTTAAGTTGGAAGTGTGTATGATAATTTCATTCATTTAGTGTAGCCTCTCATCTCTCAACCCTATAAATATTTCTAGGAGATATTGTTGTCTCCTCTTCCATTCTAGATGTCCTGATCATGCATCTGACCCATGGTTAGTTTTTTTCTTAGGATTTCCTCTCTTATCATCTTTCTCTCCATTGTAGGATTCAAAATCTCTTGAACATGTGTTTTTTGGTTTTTTATCTTGATATGGTGTGATCTAAGTTCCTTCTTTTGACATTCTATGCCTTTATTCCTTTTATTGATTCAGGTTGGAAAAATTTCTTAGTCACCAAATAAATGTAGGGGGTATAGACCTAACCTTATGGTATATTTAATTGTGAAGTATATGCAATATTTCATTTTCTACTACATAACATGAACTCTAATTAATCGTTTCATTTTTGGTAAATCATGCATGGAAATATCGGTTGGATCCCTACAGATTAAATTATTGATGTGACATGACTTATAGATACTTGTTGGGTGAGAAAACGTTTGAGTAATAAGAACATGGATAATTGTATAAATTTTTCTTAGTATGACATGAGACCTTAGGTGATTGATTGATATAGAATGCCTAGGTAATTGAATATTTCTTATTGCTATGACTATTGAAGATTTGATATATAAAAGAAAATATAATTGAAATAAAATTGGTAATTTTATTAATTAGTCGTTGAGGGTTATGATGTGATATTTTTATACCCTTATTGTTAAGACTTGTTGAGTATATTATGAAATTAATATATAGTTGGCTCTGCCCAGTCGAACAAGCTCAAATTATTATATATAAGGCTTTTCCTGGAGGCAAAAATTCATATATAGTATTTTATAACCAATAATTCATGTTGAAATGATTATATTGCATGCCATTCCCAGTGATACATGTTGAAATAATTATATAGTGGGATATGCCTAGTGATGAATGATGAAATTATTATATAGTGGGTTATGCCAAGTGATACATACTGGAATAATTATATAGTGTACTTGGCCTAGTTGAGGTTGTAATTATTATATATATAGTTATTCTTGGAGGTTGAAATGTTTATATAGAGGGCTCTTCCTAGTTGTTAGATTATTCGAGTGTTTGTTGTAATGGTTGGTAGGTTTTGATACATACACAAAGGAAATTTGGTATGCTGCTGAAGATGGTTGATTGATGTATTATATTAATTGATTAATTAATGCACCAACTTATTTCTTTATGGGATAGACTTAATATCATACATGTTTGGTTTAGGCATAGTGGTGTTTAGCTACTAGGTTTTACTCACACCCTATTCTAAACAACATTTGGTAGTCGATTATGTTAAATGGATATAGGTTTGGAGAAGCTCAAGGGACCTAGTTGCGGATTATTTATTTATTGGATGGGATGGAGTTGGAGATGGCTCTATTATGGGGTTTAAGACTGTGATATTTTGGGACTATTTTTTTGTTATCTGATACCTTTACTGGTATTTTTTTAGTTTGACATTTAGATACATCTCATCATTTCATTATAAGATTCATCATTATTGGTTTATTACTTCTCCTTTTATTTTCCTTTTTTATTATATACTATTTCCATTATTTTTCTATCTCTATATTATTAATTATTTTTTATTACTATACTATATTATACCCTATACTAGTGGGTATAGTGTCTCCACTATATATATCAAAACTCTACTACAAGTTGGAAGCCTTTGGAATATGAGGATGTGTGCTTGAGATCTCATAACCAACCCTTTTTTTCCATGTGAGATAGTTCTATATCAGGGAATATTAAATTGCATGTAACAAAATCAAAACTCTATGTTCTATGTAATTAAAGTTAAACATATTATTCTATGTTACTCAAAATTTCAAAAATATTAAATTAATTTAGAATATATGTTTCATAAAATCTAGATCTATTACATTCTACCCCCGTTTGAAATTAATTTCTTCCTATAAATTCATCTTAGTCATCAATGTTTTATCATTTCAAAATTCTTACATTGAAACCCAAATCGTACAAATGAATAATAAAATGGCCCTTAAAAAAGGAAATTTTTAAACTTAATGGTTACCTAAAGTAAATCATTACTAGGTTTCCACATAGGATAACATATTTGGGAAGTAAATATTTGTACATAGAATAAAATAATAAATATTTATAATGATTGATAAAGATCACTGGCCATAATAAAGTGGGTGATATGAAGAATGTTATTAAATATAAAACCATAGACTAAAGTTTCATGAAAAAGGTCTTTCATATCATCAAAAATGGTTATAATGGACACCATTTTATTTCAAGATCATTTTCCAATTCTTGAATAATTTTCATGAGAATATAGACTTACATGATTTCATTCCATTTCATATGAACAACCTTACCCTTTGGTTGTTCCTTGATCATTTTCCACTTTATCTCATCCTCCATGAAAAGAAGTTATATTTGTTATGAATGAAGCTCTAATGGATCATAAAATCCGTAGAAAGAATGATAATTCATTCCTTCTATATTTAGTGATCATCAAAACAAAATGGTTACACTGGGGTATCTAATATGAACTAATATTCATATGCAGAAATAATAAATTAATCTCTAAAACTTTAATCAATGTTAAACATAAACTATTTTATAAATTTTTAACATTATGAAACTAAAAAAATATTAAAATCGAAAACATTAGAAAGAAATCCCCTAAATTTTCAAAATGAACTTATCATTAATCCTCCAAATAGAATGAAATATTTCGTAATTTTCACATACCAAACATGTGAATACCTTTATCATGTATTCATTTTAAACTGAAATTAAAATATAAACTCAATGAAAACATTAATTCTTTCTCATTACTTGAATAAAACTACATATTATTGAATATATTTCTAGATCCAATAAATTTTTAAACACCGCCAATGATAACATAACCAACTTTTTTAGAAAATCCTTTTTTATTTCTGAGGTCATCAATACTATCTGATTTATATTATCCACTTAAATTGTCTCTTTATCAAAACTAAATTCCATTTTGTTATCATTAAGAACATCCCAAGGGTTTCATTCCCATAAAGAAATTATCAAATTTCCACTGAATCACTCTTTCATTCTATCAGCATCATTCATCATATTCTTTCAACTCAATAAAGATAAACTTATACTAAACAATACTTAAATATTTCATGATTTATATAACATACTCATTGAATTCCAATACATACATATTTCATTCATCCTAATTCATTATCAACCCATTATCTATGATTCATTATTACATTCCTCAATACCATTTTTCATTCACATATCATCTATATTATCTTCATCATCAACAATATAACCATTACTCATACAATCATTCTAATTTTCTTCATAATATTTCTCCTTAGGACATTGATTTGAAAAATTCCCATACTTTCCACATTTAATGTATGAAAAAGACAATGATGCCTTATGGAGACCAATATTCCCATTCATTATTTTAACTAAAAAATTTTATTTTCCATTTGTAGTTACTTTCTATGTGTCCTTATTTTCCTCAGTCAAAACATCATATTGTTCCAATGAGATATTTAAGTTGGTGATTATTTCCACATTCCAGACATATAGAAAACTGAATATTCTTTCCCCAATGGTTACCAACACCCAAACTTTCAGTAGACTCTTTTATTCTCTTCTTTGGTTAGTCTAATAGTGGGTTAAGGGTCAAATTGTTAATCATGTTCCATTAAAACTAATTATTCATAATCACAACAAACATTACTCCATCCATCATCCCATTTAGCATCTCATTAGTAAATAGTCCATCACATTCAATGTTATTCCAATTCCTTTGGGTTCTCATCACTGACTAAGATCCAAAAGCATAGTGTGAGAAAATATAATCATAATAGGAAATCACATAGTCTAAAAAATAATTTAGGATGTCTAAATCAATACACCTTGTTTTACACCATAGGTTTATCCTAGGTCATTCATAGTAATAATCTATTTAAATCCTTCATGATAGTTCATAATGATTTTGCTAATTTCTAAATCATTTTTCCCCTGATTTTAAATCATGGTGTGTAGCAAGGCTCATTGTCATGCTTCAGTTCTTGCTTGATTCTAGCTCAATATGGAGTGTCGGGGTCATTTCTCCTAAGTACATCGGTGCAAGATACACATCCACTTATAGTATCTAGATAGGGATGTAAATTCCTGTAAACCACTCATTCTATATTTTACCAAAATTCTTGGACATTTTCATATACTTTAACTCATCCTTATACATATCCTTAGAGACGTCCCTATAAATATTCTTAGAAATATCCCTAGGGATCTCACTAAATTTTTCACATCTGAGTTTCCAAAGGTTAAATTCACCTTTCCTCTAATACAAAATATAGAGACCAATGATTTTTAGTGATGGATATTACATCATTCTAGATGAGTATTCATTAAATTTTAAAAAAAATACTTGAGGACCATAATAGTTTAGTGACTTTAGAAACATAGAACATAATATTCAAATATGAGGAATGATCTTCAATGTTTCCCATAAATAGCTTTCCATTTATTACTCTTCAAAGCCATACCATACATAAAATATTTAATTATAACCTAGGTGAATGAAACATAATATAGTGTGTGCTCAGATGCTTAGTAAGGGTAAACATATGATATATCAATCTATGATCATGGGAAATTATAAGATAATCATAGGGGTATATGATATTGAAAATAACATACGAAGTTTATACCCAACCTATCATAGATCATAAACATGAGTCATGAAATAATGATTGGTAGTTCATAAGACATGAATCATAAGGGAATCAAAGAACATGAGACATGAGAGAATATAATTGGCATAATACATATATTTATGGCATACCCATTAGCATATAAAATATTATTCCAAGGATGAAGAACCCAAATTTATTAAATTAATATTAGTTTTGTAATTTTTTTCAATATACTTGTTTGATGAAAAGTCAATTTTAATGTGATTTTATTCTAGAGTGTATATCATTGAATCGGCATTGAGAGTTCTTAAGTTGTAAAAGGTTGTTTTGATTTGAAGAATTTTCATTTAATGAAGAAACATTATGTTTTACCATTATAGAGCTTCTCTTAATGACCAAAACATGCATAAATTGCATTGGGTGATTTCACATTGTTTATTACATAATATGAATACCTTATGATATTGATTATCAAGTAGTATGTTGATGAAATGAAGAAAAGTGTAAATGGAACATTTTTTGATGATTTGGTGTGTTTTATTATTATATGACCGATGAATTGATGAGTTCAAAGAAATAGGAGATATTATGACCATGAAACAAAAATTATTTTGCATGATGAATATTTTGAGAAGAAGGTTCGAGTATTTTGGATTTTATTCATATGTCTCGTGTAGAGAATATTTTTTTAATCCATATAAAAATTGTATTCACCGCACCAACTAGCCACATGGGGTCTGTATCCACTGATATGTGGGAAGCTAAGCCTCTAAGCCAGCCAACAGGGCTAAACCAAGGGATTTTATATGGAAGTAACAACTATATAGAGGTTCATAAATAGTAGTAAGCCACTAACATGTGGGGATGGAGGGTAGTTAATGGGTGCACTGACACTGGGAAATTTTAGGGAGTAATGTGTGTGGGATCGATAACTATTTCTAGATGGTATAGGTCACATATTATATTATAAGGGAGAGGAAAACCAATTTCCATTTAAATTTGGGAAGCCCATTGTTACTGTTTCCTCACCTTAGAAAATTGATAAAGAATGTTTATCATCATATAAGTTCATTTCATCCATTCGATCATTCGTCAAAGCTCATCTTCAACATGAACCTCACCCGAGTATTCTGTATACATCGAATCTCTATGAGACATCAATAGAAGGTCCATCAAACACTTTTGATCACTATTCTAGTGTTCTTTCTATTGATTCCAATCTTAGTGAAATATCATACAACTTAGTTTTCATGGTAAAATGAAGATCACATTGATGTGATGCAGTGAATAGAAAATATTTTTTTTCGATGATGGTGATATTACATTAAATATAACCTAAGGAAGTGTAGTGTATGAGCTGATCAAATAATGGATGGCCCGCCATGATTTTTAGAGTGCTAAGTTGATGGAATACTTTCCAATGAATACTATTCAAGCGGCACATTTTTTTGTGATTTTTGTCCCTCCTTCAAGAGAGAATATTGAGATATAAAAAAGATTAGGTGAAGCGCTCTTCATTTTTGAAGGGATTTTCCATGTTATCGAGATGATCATCCACATTCATGTTCATAAGATGGTTCTAATTTCGTGAATTAGTAACATGCATTAATTGAGTTATATGAACTGATTGTTGCAAAGATATTCCATAGAAATCAATACGAAGATGTTAGGGTTTCACATGATTCATTATGGAGTGTTCTAAAAAGAATTTCCTTATGTGAAGGATTATGTGAACCCGTGAATTAGGTGAGTTTCCAAGAACTAGTGTTTTTATGTAAAGAAGATTGATGCAATGAATATATCTTCTGGCATTAAGATTACACATATCATTCTCATGAACTATCATTCTTGTGAACTATTATTCTCATGTACCAAAACTGTTATATGAAGGATATAAGACTCGTGCTTTGATTCTTGTTTATGAAAATAGAATTGGTGAATTTTTTTTCTTACTTAAAGAAGATAGAGGTCTGTATGTATCATTAATGTGATGTCCTCATGTAAATCTAATGAAAAAATATGTAGAGGAGGAAGAAGTAATATTTAAATAATTTATACTATTACGCAAATAAGACATAACAACAGAAGCAATTCATATACAATTATGAAAATTTGAGTTGTGAAAAAACACCATGATTTCAATACATATTTTGTTTACACATAGAGTATATGAAGGAAAAGATAAAATATCCCAAATATACTATTATCTGATAAATAATTTGTGTCGTGTACACAGTTTCATGTAGTATTTTGATACACATGTATGATTTGATATGAATATATCTTGGGATTGTGAAGGTATGTGAGACAGTGTGTGTGCATGGTGAATTTGTGAGATTTTATAAAAAAAGATTGCACACACACTGATTCAAGTTTTTTCAAAGGCATACCAAAGATTCTCAGTTAGAATGTCACAATATATATACAGTTTATGTGTATGATATCATTGTTGGCTTTGAGGAAGAAGATCAAAAGAATACTTGTAGTTGTGAATTCAGAGAGAGGATAGAAAATATTTTGGAGAATTATATGCATTAAATATTTTTATGTGATTAGGAGAACTACATTAATGAAGAAAAAACGATTTTCATGTGTATAATAATTGATTTGAGCTGAAGCAATATTTTTCAGTAAATAAATGAAGAATACAACTTGTAGTCTATTGATATTTCTTAAGTTATTCATTATATTATTTCATTGAGTTTAATTGGGAGTTTTTAATTCTAAAATCCTAGAGAGTATATTGATCTAACTAGTATTTAGTTTTTTTCATAATATTCATTGAAAGTTGAAGACTTTTAGTTGAAGTGATAAAGTTTAGAATTAGTTTATTATTAGTGGATCCAAGAGGATGAACATTTTTTTGTTAAAATTGCATCTTGAATATTTGGTGATCTTTTTCATTGTTTTATTATTATGTTTTTGAACACTAGTGTGATGATAGTATAAATAACACTATTGGTATAACAATATAATTTTGGAAAAGGTTCATACCTACCCACCATGGTTCTATGGTTGATACCTGAACAAACCACTAGTAATTGCTGATTGATTTCTAGTGCAGAATCTTTAACTCGGATCATCCTGAACATATGAAGAATGTAATCACCCACATTTGGGGGGGAACCTTGTAAAAATATTATGTTTTGTGCTTAATTTACTTTCTATATTTCATGTCATATAATTGTTTTCATAAACAGGGATTATCCATTCACTATAACACGTGTAGAGGTTTGAATTAAAAAGTTGTAAGAGAAAATGAATGAAATAATGGTAAAATTTTCATTCAATTATTCCCCCCCCCCCTTAGTGTACCTGTATGATCCAATCGGTACTTTAATTGGTATGAGAGCTTAATTTATACCTTTTATTTGATCTATCTTATTTCCATAATTGTTTGTAGTAGACATATATGAGGCATATATGAACTACATATTTGAATTTGAAGATGTAACATAGTTGTCTTAGATGAAAAAATTAGTTCATATCTAAGTCAGTTCCAAAAAAGTATATTTTTTCAAAAACCATGAAGAACAGACATAAGAAAGCGGCAAGAAATATAATAAATAATTTGAAAAAGAATGAGGTTTCACCATAAAATGAATAAATTCATAATGCTAGTCTATATACATTATTTGTTAAATTAATTGATAAAGATATTTTTTATGTTTCTGGTTTAAGCGGTGATGAAGAAGGATTTATTAAATCACTCATTGATTTTATTTCTAAAATCAATTCATATTTGAAGAATGATCCTACAATGTTTCTCACTTACATATTTTATTTTATTGGGGGAATATATGATGAGAAGTCAAATCATTAAAAAGAAGATGAGAATATGGAGAAATCCATGGAAAAGAAGTTTCTTAGATGTAAACGTCTCACACAAATTATTTTGGTAAAATAGATGTCTATTTTTAATTTCAATGAAAGATTCACTTCGATTGAATATGAATTACAAAAAAACTATATGTCAGAAGTATGTGACCAAGAATTTTTATACCAATGTAAACATGCATTAGAGAAACTACATATAACCTTAATGAAAGTTAATGAATCCCAACTAGAGGCTATGAAAATGGTAATTATAGAGTTGAATAACTCTTTATTGAAGGCAAATCAAATGACGGATGATAAAGTTTAGAAAATAAAGAGTTAATGGGAAGACAAACTGAAATATATTGTATATGATAATAATTTCTTTAACAAGGATTGTATTTAAATTGAATTCAATTTGAAATATATATAGTAAATATAATTAAATACTTCCCCTAAGGAATTTGAAGATATGTTGAAATCACTCAATGACCTGAAAACCTCTCTAAATCAAAAATTTCTTCATTTGGAGGTCAAGATTGGAAATTTGGAATGCTCCCAAGATGAATCTTTACAAAATGAGGAGATCAGAAAGCCAGCCAAGAGTAATTCTAAAAAGAGTCTTACTTCTGAAAAGACTCATTCATTTGGTAATAAGAGCATGAAATTATCTAAAGATAAGTCCCTTGAAATCTCATTGAAATTGGTAACCCTTTTTCCAGATTTTTTTTAGTACTAGACTTTTTTCATCTACATGTATAGGTTCTAAAAGGAATTCTATTTAATCATGGGTGAGATTATAAATAATAAATCCATCATATCATCAAAGGTATATATGAAGAATATTTTGAATTATTTTTCCTTATAAAGAGCTCAGATGAAGAATCATACAATCCAAAAAAACATGATGTAAAATCTATCCAAATGGAAGAACATAAGGATGAGTGAAGATTTAGTTGTTGTTGTTGGTGTTGTTGGAAATTTTGGCATTGATCTATTGACTATTATAATAATTTTCCAATTCATGATAATTATTGAAGACTGGTATTAAGGGGGAGTAGATTTAATGTGAATATAAATCCTATAAAGTTGAATCTTGATTTACATATGATGAAGAATCCATCTATAAATAATAAATTTGATTACCTTGAATACTTTTACGATTATTTCAATATAAGTGGTCACAATTATGATGAGTTTTGGTATGTTCCAACTATGAACTATTCATATGATAATATGAAGAAAGGACCCAAAAAAATGTTTTGGTGAAGAACAAAAGAAGAAAAGTATTACTTGGGGTACAAACAAGAGATGAAAGTTATGAAAAATTTGAAGAAAGTTTCACCCATGAAGAATGATCGGATAAATTTCACACCAAAGAAATGGTTCTTTATTGTGGAAGAAAAGGTCATATATTATACATTTCCAAATAGGACATAAACGCCAATTTATGTAGAAGAAAACTGAAGCATAAAAGGAATTAAACTCAGAAACTTATAAAATGTTTGATTTTTTACAAGATAATAAATATGAAAAATTTGAATATCATTAGAGGTTGTATAAAAAGGATAACCCTGTTATTGTTATAGATTTGTGGATAAGGTGAAAAATTTTAGGGAATATTTCTAGCAAATGCATGACATGGTTTTCTAAACAAATAGAAATGGTGAAAAATGAAGGAAAAAAACAAATGGATTATTATGTTAAAAATGATACTATGAGGAAGGAGTATACACATAGGTAGAATTATAATCATGTAAAAAACAATGCTTAGTCATATATCAAGAGCTGCTAGAAATGGCTAAGTTATTGGAGTAAGAACAGAGGAATGAATGAGAACTACTTGATAATGTGAAGATATATATTCCATCTAAGAGGATATCTAATGAAATTTAGAATATCATTCTAATGTTAAATGATAAAATTTGGAAATTCAAAGATAGATCAATCATGATGATTTTTCATAAACTTAGAGTAGAATTGAAATGAATTTCGGGGTTAAGAAATAAATCTCATCACATTTGATCTAAGAAAAAAATTATCAAAGAACCACCTTTTTCCTGTATATATTTTTTGTTTGTTTCATTTAGCTAGCTAATTGATGGAGAGGCCTATATTCAGGGGGAGAACTGAAAATATGAATTATGTGAAAATATTATGTAGTATTCTGGAGGCTATCCATTATGGAGTTCTTTATTTCAATTTTTATTAAAAATGTTCTTGAAGATAATTTTTGAAGAACGTAAATAATGTTGAAGAATATGGATGAAGCTCATACCTTTATGGGGAGAAAATATAAACAAAAAATTAGAGTAAACATCTCAAATGGTATTAAATTAATATTTTATGTTCAATTAATGGATTGAACTAATGATCTCAAATTCTAGAAATTAAATCTTGTCATTAAGGTGGTATGTTCTCGTATATCTATATGAATAAATATTTTGATTCAAAAGAGGAAAACTAAAAAATTGATGACAATAAGTAAAATGGATTGTTATTGGGACAGTATATTCTTAAAATTGAATGTTTTTTATTTTTTTTCAAGATGAATACAGGAGATTATTTGAATATATTTTGAACAACCCTTGAAAGAATGTTTCTATGTTGGCACCATATTCTCAAAAAATTATTAGCAACCGTGTTTCCTAAATTGATCACTCTTGTTTCCTACACTGGGTTAGGAAACATTAAGTTAGAGATTATTAATTTATGAATCATTTCTTTAAGAAATTTTATTCTATTAATCTCTCAAGAAGATCAATTTTAGTTCCTGATAAGTAGCATCTCTTCTGAAATGCAGATATTAGTGTAGAGACAAATAGAAATTCAGTTGTTACAGAATGAGATATGTTGAATTATTTCCCATACTTAGAAAATTGGTTTTACTATCAAGTATGGGGATAATAAAATGTTTACTTTGAATTTAAAATGGGTATTCAAAATAAATCCAAATGGGGAGATTGAGGAACCCAAATTTATTGAAGTAATATTTTTCTTGTAATTGCTGTCAATATACATGTTTGAAAAAAAAATTAATGTTGGTTTGATCAGAGTATGGGGTTACTTCCATTAAATCAGTCTAGAAAATTAGTATGTTGGAAAATTATTTCTTCATTTGAAGAAGTTTCTTAAGATTAAGAAACAATAACTTTTATGATTGAAAATCAGTTCTTAATTACACAAACATGTGTAAATTAAATTAAAAGATTTCATATTGTTTATTAGATTTTAAGAAGATATTATGATACTTATTATTAATAAGTATGTTGTTGAAATGTCAATAGATATTCCAGCCAAGTCTATGGATCAGCATTCGAGTATTCTATTAAGTCCAATATGAACCAAATCTCATGAAACTCCATTTTCATGGTAAAACGAAGACCAAATTTATGTGATACAGTGAATAGAAAATATTTTTTTTCAGTTAGGATAATATTACGCCAACTATAACTTGAGACAATGCAATGTATGATCTGATTAATGAATAGTTAGATCTCCATGATTTTCAGTGTGCTAAGTTGATGGAATTTTTTCCTATAAAAACCTTTCAAGTGGCACATTTATTTTGTGAGCTTTATCACTCCTCTGGGAGAGAATATTGGTGGAGAAACAGAGTAGGTGAAGCACTCTGCATTTTCAAAGGGAGGTTCCATGCACTTAAGCTCACAATCCATATTCATGTTTGCATCATTTCTCTGATTTTGTGAACCAGTTTCTTGGTTTAACTAAGTTATGTGAACTGATTCTTGTGAAGCTATTTTTTGAATTAATGTTTTTCTTAATTGGATTTTCATATTAAATTTGTTTAATATATTTTCCTAATTTTTAATTTCTTTCACACTGGATATTATACCATGTTCTTTTACTGGGCTAGTTATTTGAGATACCTGCTGGTTATCTAGTTTTCAATTGCCTCCTTTGTTTTGGACCATTGATCCTAGAACTGCCCTTTTAATTCTAGCCATTTGTTTCTCTATGTTATTTCAAATTTTGTTTATATAATCTATTTAGCTGCTTCTTCATGGAAATCCTTGATTGGAGAATGCGGTTATGGGTCCAGGTTGTTCGCAGGGGGTTTTATCACCCATGTTTCACCTCTTCCTGAGAGTGTGTGATTTCCATCATCATCGGCTCTATCCCATGGAAGTGGCTCTCGTTATTCCTTAGTGAACCCCTATTATAGTTTTCTTGGTTATGTGCTCAACATCCTGCTGGAGAATATCGTCACATGTTGTTCTCCTTCAGTGCCTACCCTGTGGCCAGATCTAAATGGAGAAAACTTCACTTCCAGGAAGAAGAAGTGCGGCCTTGATTGACAATTTCCTAATTCTATGGAAGCAAAGGACCATCGATGATTTAGATCTGAACACCAACTCTTAATTCAATGACCCAACCATCCACAACTTGAAGAACACCAGACTGCTGGACAATTTTTCTATCCATCATTGAAAATTTTAGTTGCGGTTTTAGTTTATCTTTGAAACAGGTAAATCTTTCTAGTTTTCTGTTTAGTTTCTTCTTTCTGGTTTAGTTGAATTGTATGGGTTTCTAATTTTCTTTGAACAATTAATAAAATGGCGTGCGTGGGTGGGGTTCTTGCCATGCAGTAGGTCCCTAAAAAGGCTGAAGCACGTAATTCCCTATGTCCATTTACTATTTTAGAACTTTTGGTTTTGTTTTCATTCTTACATTATCAAAATCATAGTTCTAGGTCGGTACTTGTTTAATTTTTCATTGCATGGATTGTTTACACCACTGGTTTTTTTTGTTCCGCTGCCCCAACATACTACAACATGGCTCATGCAAAGCAACGAGTAGAAGGTAGTTGATCACATGATACGTGAATGAGAGTACTGCAAAGCATTTCTATATGTGATGTATAAGGTGAAACAATGAAGTAGGTGAACTGGTGAATTATTTTTCTTACTTGAAGAAGATAGAGGTATGTATGCATCATTCACACAATTTCCTTATGTAAAGATGAAGAACAAATATGAGAAGGAGGAAGCAGGAACATGTGAATCACGTATACTGTTACATGTTGAAGAAATAAAAATAGAAGCGCTGTATTTACTATTATGAAAGTTTGAGTTCTGCAAAAAAATTTAAAATATCAATATGTAGTTTGTTTACACATAGAGTACTAGAAGGAGAAAGTTGAATTTTCTCGCATATACTATTACACAATAAAGAAGTGCTATCATGTACACAGTTTCATGTAGTCGTTTAAAACACATGTATTATTTGATATATAGATATCTTGAGATTGTGAAGGTAAGATAGACGGTGTGTGTGCATGGTGACTTTGTGAAATTTTCTCAAAAATAAGATTTCACTCACACCAATTTGGGTTTGTGTAATGATATAGAAAAACTATTCACATATAAGGTCTCACTATATATACAGCGTGTGTGCATGATAGCATTGTGTACTTGCATAAAGAAGATCAAAAGAATACGGAGTAGTGAATTCAAAAAGAAGACAAAACATAGTTTGGTGAATCACAGGCATTAAATATTTTCATGTGATGATGAGAACTAAATACATTAAGAACACATGATGTTGATGTATTTAAAAATTGACTTAACCTGAATCAATATTTTTCAATGAAGCAAAGAAGAAGACAACAAAAAATTTATTAATAAATAATTTTTAGTTCATTATATTATTATATTGAGTAGAATTGGAAGTGTAGTCATCAACAATTAAGGTGACTATACTAATTCGACTAGCATGTAGTGTTGTTAATTATATTCATTAGCAGTCCAAGACATTCAGTTGAAGTGAGAAAGTCCGAAATCAGATTATTCTCAATGGCTAAAATAGGAAGATTAGTTTTGTTCTAAAATGGTGCTTTAATATTTTTTTATCTTTATCATTATTATAGTGTTATGTTTATAAACAATGGTTGGATTCCAATATAAAGAACACTATTAATATGACAGAATAATTTTGGAAAAGGTTCATGCCTACCCCCCATGGTTCTTAGGATGATACCTGACCAACCCACTGGTAATTATTGATTGATTTTGAGTGGAGAATATTTGTCTCAAATCATCTCAAACATAGCAAGGACGTAGTCACCAACATCAGTGGGTGAACCTTTTAAAAATGATGTGTTTTTTTTCATTTACATTATTTCTTACATGTGGTGTAATTTTATTTATAAATAGAGAAGATCCAGTCACTCTAATAAGTGATGAGGTTTAAATTAAAAAGGGACAAGAGAAAATAAAATAAATATAGGTTAAATTTGTGTACATTGATCCCCCCCCCCCCGCAGTGTACCTACATGATCCACTAGACACATCAATGGCAACCCACCAAGACATTGATAACATGTTAGGATTAGGCTAACTACCCATGTACCTTGTACCTGCTTCAATATTGGGATAACCACCCATGTACCCTCCTTTTTGGTGGTTACACCTATTGGGAGGGACACATCACCATCCTTATTGGAATCCCTTACCTTATAGTGTAATGGGTTCACTCCCCAAACCATCATGTTACTCAAGGTTCACTCACAGGACCATCATAGTGGGAAAAGTCCCTTACTAAGCTGAGTTCACTCCCCATTCCATTCCTATCTGTCTCATGAGATATAAATAATTACCCAATACATTAGAGAGAGATATGGGTCTCACTTGTCTATTGTTATAACTCAACCATTGTCCTTGGTTATAACATTACTATTGTCACATAATGAAAATCATATATATGTGTGCCATAAGATCATCAAACATTCATCATATCATAACCCACGAAATGATGTGGGATTCAGAAAATCTTCATCATAACATATCCTATGTAAAATAAATAGGTTTCTTAACAATTTCATCATTTCATCAAATCATATCCCATGGAAAAAAAAGCGGGTTTCTTGAACATTTTACCATGATATAACATGTGGTAGGGAAAAATGTTTCATAAACATCATATCATCATAGACATAAACCATTCAAAGAAAGAATAAGAATGATTTACTTGGATCATATCCCCATTAAATCATAATTAACCTCAAATAATGTCATCTTAGATGGAAAAATAATTTTAAAGACTACTTTATACATTTCTTGAGACAAATAGCTATTCATTGAATGTTAATTTTTTTAAAAAAATTATGAAAATCATTTTCTTTGAAAATAACATTGAAAACTAAAAATTTAAGCTTCTAAAAAATAATTTAAAACATTTCTCATGATAAATATTATTTCTTCTTTTAAAAACTCTCTTTAAAATATAAGACATTTTCAAAATCCTTTTAACTTTGAAATCCTTTATCTAAAATCAAAATAAAATTATCATATATTAGGGAAATAATTTTCTTTAAAAAAACATTGAAAACTTGTAAAGTATTCTTGAAATCATTGTGCAGTCAAGATAGTGTGAAATACTATACATTCCATGAATGTTAAAAAAATATTCTTTTCACATTTTCTGTAAAATACAATGGGTATTATTTATAAAATGAAATAAATAATCCTTTCAAAAAAAATAAAAAATGTGAAAAAATGTGTAAAAATGTACTTTAAAAACTATATGAGAATTATAATACATTTGTTAAAACATTCTTAGAAAACATGGTTTTGGAACAAAATGTATTTTTGACCGAAGAAAGAAATTAACTCATAACTTAAAAAAAAATTCTCAATAATTATAAATAGAAACTGGTGTGAAATGGTATTATTACTCAAAAACACTATGAATAACCATGTGAGGAGAAAATTCATGATTTTATTGGGATATTGATCATAATATTCTATCATCATAAGCATAATCTTAAATAATCTCGATAAATGATGAGATTGTATAATAAAATCGTTACCAATTTGGTGACATTGAATCATAACACCCGTGAATGAATAAGATAATATGAAACATAAAATATAATTTGGATAAATAAATTCATGATATCACATGTAAAAGGGGTTGTACATACACATTGTAAAATAATATAGGTTTATAACATAACGTACATCTAAAAGAAGGAAAATTGAGAAACAAAACTCTTATATTAAGTCTTGAATTCCATCATAATCATTCAAACATCATGTAAAATAAATATATGTTTATTATTCATATATTATTTAACCACATATATATTTATGTCATACCATCTATTATTTTTTATGACCTTTCTTACCCATTTATTAACAATGCAATGTTAATGATACGTTTTGAATAATAGTTTCTTGGTTTTTCATATACATTTGGAATTGTTATTTTTGATCCTCTTACTTCGAAAATTAATTAATAATATAAATAATATAAACCAATATATAAAAAATCATACATATTCATTATATATTTATTTAGATTAATCCAAAAAAATTAGTGATAGTAAATAAAATGCATTGTTCAAGGAGACAAAAATTCATACGTACGCATGAACGTCGTTTCCATTTTAATTTTCAATTGAAAGAATGAAATATAAATAATATGTTATAATTATAGAATAATTTTTATTCCACATATTTTCATTAAAACCTCACATAATTCATTATAATTAAATTGTGAATAACTCACATCACTTCATGGTGTGGAAGTACACCATACACATGAATATCATTATCACATTCCCACAAATTAAATAGTATGAATGTATGTGTGATATAATAATTCAAAAATCCAAATAAAAAATACAAAATAAAATATATATATATATATATATATATCATCATTTACAATTGTGAGATGTGTTAATGGAAAAAATTACATTGGTTCACGAGGCGATAGTCTCTTGTACACACAAACTATGATTTCGAAACCCAATTGATGGAAGTAGAGATGGTTGTAAGTTATTCAATTAAAATAATAAAATATCATTATATTTAAGATTTATAGGTTATTATATCATTATGGTATATTAATAACATTATTATCTGGAGGAAGAAATAAACAAAAATGTGTGTGGAAGAATGTTACCTCTTCTTCGAAAATCCTCCTTAGGATTTCCCTAAAAGCCTTACTTGGTTAGATTTATGTCCAAAATAAGTCTTATAAAATTATGGGAGGGAATTTTGGAAGATTTTTTGGAAGGTATTGGATGATCCAAATAGGTTTTAAGGTGTGAAGAAAGAGAGGATTTGGGTAGCATTTTAAGTGGGAAGAAGATACACTAGGTATTTCTGAAATTAAATAAGTGATCAGAAATTTCTTATAAGTCACAATGGACCAAATTAGGCCTTTATAGTAAATTATTGTTTTCATGGCCTAAATATTTCCTCTCAATAGTTTCTATAAAATTTTACAGGTCATTTTTACCATTATCATTTTACTTTAACCCCTATAATCCCATTTTTACCTTAACCACAGAAATTAATTTTGACTGCATTCACTATATATTTTGGTAAAAAAATAATTTTAACTTATTAGAAATTATAAATTATAATTATTATAATTATTTAATCAAATTTAGATAATTTTTTTCATTTAAGTTGATAATTTAAATTTAAAATTAATCCCACGGATGTGATAAGAAATCACATTTTTTAAGAGAAAATGTTCAAATGTTTGAAATGTTTTTATATCAAATTTCCCAATGAAAATGAATAAAATATTATAGATTTGACAAATTGATATAATTTTTAAGTAGTTTTATTTTAAAACTAATTAAAAATATAATTTAACATTTTAAAAAATTTAAACCAAAAGTCGATTTTCAATTAAAATTTAGTATTTTTCACTATTCCTCAAAAAATAAAAAAAATTAATAAATCACCCTAGGATAATTTTTAAAATACAATTTGAAATTTTAATTTTAATTTATCAAATTAATTTTCAAAAATTTGAAATAATTATAATTATTATAAGTTCCCAAAAAAGGCGACAAAACTGCATTTTAGAAAAATGATGTTTTTATGTGTAAAACTAGACTTATTAATATTTATTGTCTAGAAAACACATAAGATAAATGTTAAAAAATTTATTGAAAATATAATATATATTAATTTCACAATAATCATTAAACAAAAGTAACTTGGTTAGTTCATTTATATTAAACACACATGTATGCATAAAAATAATTTTTTTAGAGAAATATTTCCTTTTATTTTAAAAGGGTTTTATTTTTATTTATAATTAATTGGTCACCATGTAATTCATTTTAAAAACATGTATAAACCATATTTCCATAATTTATTTGATATTATTCATAAACTTTATTCCAACTTCTTGGTGAAAACTATCATATTAAATAATAATATTTTTATAATATGTAGTGTTCTATTTAAACTCAACGTTATGTGTAATTCAAGATAAGTTCAGTGTCACATGTAATTCAAGAAAAACTCATTGTTTCATGTAACTCAAGATAAAATTAGTATTTATTATAACTTAAAATATAAAAATATTGAATTAATTTGAAAATAAAATATTTCATGAAATCTCGCGATGTTACAGCTGCTAGGCTATATCTAAGAAAAAATATTAATATACCATTCATAGTTCAAGGAAAAGGCTATGAAAATTATCATCTCTAATTAATAGGAATATTTATTTTAGTTACTATTCATTGTAAATTTTAAAATTAAAAAAACTAAAAATAAAAGATACAAATAAAAACTACCTCGATGTTCAGAAGATATGGTAGGTTTTTTTCTTACAATGTCCTAGAACAATATAAAATTTTGAGTGAAGAAGATTTTGTTGAAATTACTGAATCTTATAAGGGGTTTAACTGACCTTATATGGAAACCTTATCCAAATAACTTAATGAATTTTCAAAACGTTTCCTGAGTATTATCTATAATAGAATAACCAAGAAGAGAACATCCTAATGTCAATTGATGAGGAGGTTGAGGTGGTTGAATCATGGATGAAGATGCAAGATCCTCATGTTGAGGGTTGTATAATGAGATGGTAGGATATGAGAACTGAAGAAATTTTAGAAGTGGGGAAATTTTTTATAAACATGTATTTTTGGATTTTCATTATGATGATTTATACTACATTGGAATGTATGATAATTCTTCCATAATATAGAAGGTCAAACCAACAGAACATACCCTCTCATTTGTCATGAAATAAACCATATATGAGGTGTTTATTTTTGAAGAGTGGTTGGAAGAGGCTGGCTACCTCACTCCTTACCCATACATACCCCCAAGAGAAAAAAATATAAATGAACAAGAGAACAAAGACCAAATTCAAGGATTTATTATCTTTATGGAATAATATTTTTTCCTTTGATTTTAATTTTAATATAGTTTTTTTTATAATGCTTCTATCTGTGTAGGTTTTGAAGATTCTTCTAAACACTATGATTTCTTGGGGGGACTTGATAAGGCTTCCACTACATCTCATGAATAACTTTTGAAACATCCACATTCAATTTTCAATACTTGTTTGGTAGTAGTCAAAGATAAAGTGGATGTTTTTTAGTTGTGCACTAGTTCAGAAGTAGATGTTGATATGTATGTAGTTTTCAATGATGAATTTTTTGAAAATATTTAACTATAAGAAAAATAAAATCCAAATGTTGATTCTTTACAAAATTTTCCCATTATTTATAAAACTTTAGAAGAGGGGAATTCCCACTTTGTTTTTACCTATAAAACTACCATTAGTAAGTAATAATATCAAGTAGGGGAAATAAAGGAAGATGAAAATGTGTAATTTCAAAAGCTACAACATTTTGTAAAATAAAGATTAAATGAATAATATATGGTAGCTCTTAAGAATGAATCTACACCAACTAATTTATTAGGGGTGAACTAAATGTTATCCAACCATTGATATACTAAATATTGCACCTCTTGTGGGGTTAAACCCATGATTATCTTGTTACTCTATTTTTATTATTATTTTTTGTTGTTATTTTATAAATTTTTTAAGTTTCTTTTGTAGGGAAATAAGATCACAATACTTTCCATTGTGAGACAACCTATATCATGTAACATTGTTCACACCTTGAAACTCCAAAGTTATATCCTTCAAACCATAACTTTTAAAGAGTTCAAATTTATTTTATCTATTTTTAATTATGTTTGGGGGAGGGTACACATTTTTTCATCTTCTCATAATCTTTGATTACTGAAATAAATTTCAACATGCTAAAAAAATACATTATCAAAAAATATTGTATGGTATCTATAATTAATTAATTCATGATTAGTTTAAAGTCTTCTTTGTTAGTGTTGTGGTGAGAATAATTTTTATTTTATTGAGGATAAATTCGATGTCTTTAAAAGGTCAAAAGAAAATTCATGTTTAATAAAAAATAATCCAACTCTCTGAATTTTTTCTCAAGTTTTAGGTTATTTGAACTTTAAAATTATTGTATTTGGTACTTATCTTTTATCATTTGTACGAATTGTAAATTTTCAACTAGAGGGACTTACTCAAAAATAAATGGAATGAAGTGACATTGTTTTTCCTCAAGAGTAAAATCTTTATCTAGGGGAGTAAAAATTATTATTCTATAATTAGATTCTACTCACTTTCAGGTTTTAATTAAAATGATGTTGCTTTTAATTTGGAATTTCATGGATTATGGAAAATTTATTTTTTTTAAATGGTGAAATGCATACTGAATTAAACATGTAAAAAATGTTGGTTTATTTACCCATATTAATACTTGTGTGTGCTTATAATTTTAGTGTGTATTTTTATTTAAACACTTTGTTAGAAATCATTATTGACCATTAAATGAAAACATGTTTCTACTTTTAAAAAACCTTATTTTTGTAGTTATTTATGTATAAACTTGTGATAATCTTTTGAGTGTGCGTTGATTTTATTTTTTGTGAAAAAAATGATTTTTTAACATTATTGTGACTCTTTAAATGAATATTTCAATGCTAATTAAAATCACATTTAATAAAAATTATATTTAATGTTCTTCCACCTTTAAGATCAAAATTGGAGAAAATGTTGTGTTTTAGGTCTAGGATAGGGGTCTTAATTTGTGATAAATTGTGTTCAAATGTAATCTCATCAAAACCCACCTATTTTTTAAAATTGTGAGATTTTAAGAAACATTTAAAAAAATCACTCGGTGAAAATGCCTCTCAAATTTGAGGGTTGTGAAGTTTCTTTGAGGATATTAATATTTAATACCTTTTGGATTTAATTCAGCAAATAGTTCTCTTTATCTCTTGGAAAAAATGGTTTTTAGTAAAATCTTGGGAAATTTTCATATGATTATTATGTACTTTAAACTTTTTAATTTGGATTTAAATCATAATATATGATTCCAAATGCATAATCAAATGAAAAAATTAACCCAGGTTGTACTCATTATTACATTATTTTTAATATATGTTCATAAAACATTTCGATTGGTTATTTATTACACACACAAAATTCATTCCACCCCCTATAATGGTAAGTATATTTATTAAGGATTCATAAATTATTTGAGTCTATTCACCTAAAAGAAAAGAGAACTTTGTAATTTCAATTGGGTGAAAATTGATGTTTGTTAAATTACTCTTAAAATTCTAAATTTTAAATAGTTTTCTAAAACAGTAACCATATTTTCAATGAATAAATTTAATTTTTGGGGTTATTTGTATTTACTGCTTGAGTGAATCCATTAGAGGAAATAAATATTTAAATCATTTTTTAGTGTAATTTCATCTAATAAATTTTGAGATTTATTTTCTACCACTGAATGTGACTAAGTGGTTTCTTAAGGATAGGTGATTTCTTAAGTGTGGGGGAATTTTGTGTGACCTTAATCTAATGTATTTTTTCTACATCAATTTTTTTTTAAAGATGTTTTTAATGTTAAAATATTCTTTAATTCTATTAATTTAAGATTTTAGTTAAATTTTTGAGTAAATTATTAACGTAATGAAATTGTTGTTTATTTTAAGAGTTTATGTTTTACTTTTGACATTTTTTGAGTTATGTATATACTATTTAGTAGTGATGTTTGTTTTAAGAATATATTTTATATTTTATTTGTTTAATTTTGTGTCCTATTTGATTAATTTTACATTTTTGTATTTGTTTTAATAGATTAATTAATTTATTTATATTTAACATAAAATTTAATAATTTTATTGATTTAATAATTTTTAACCTTATTTTTATGTTTAATTAATTTTTATTTCATATAAATATTTTATTTGAATTAATTACATAATCATTTAATGTAATATGAATTTAGTAAAGTTAATTTTGTAATTTTAAGATTAGTTAATTTTGAAATTTAAATTTAAATATATATTTATTTATATATTTATTTATATATATTATTTAACAGGTTTTTTTAATTTCATTTAAAATTTTGTTCTTTTTTCTAGTTGCAACTGATTCATGTATCCAATTAGCTACCTAGCTAGTTAGAAGTATCTCTCGATGGTGAGATATTTTCCTAGGTTTTCCTAGGGTTTCACACTTCTATTGTTCTTCTAAGGGTTGATGGATTAGTGATGGTATCACTATTAATAATTATTATTTTGTGGATTTCATTAATGTAGGATGAATCGTAACCAGGTGAGTGGCATTATAAAAAATCATAGTTATCGATCATGACATCCTCTTTGATAATGATTCTCTTCTAGTCCCTATTTCCTTTCTCAAGATATAATGATATGGAGTTACACCTATTTAACCACTAGAAGAATCTACCACTAACAAATAAATATAATGTAACGATCATCTCCAAAAAGGATGATGATGCATTTCTTGCACCTCAAATGTCCCTTTTTATTATCAAAAAATTTATCATAAAGCGAAAACCCCATTATTAAAATATTAAAATACTTTAAAGAAAGAGATAAGAAGAATGTTATCAAAGGAAGGTTGTATCCCTTCGATAACTAGATCATCCTGATGGAAGATCTTAAAGATAAGGGGTTTCAAAAAACCACACTGTCCAAAACCCCATTATGGTTACATATTAAAGTTAATCCATTTTTTAGTAGGATGGAATGAGTTTTGCATCAAATCAAAGGACGCATTAGGGAATTATTTTAATGGGGCCAATATTATCCTATACATTGGGATCTTTTAGAGAAAATCAGAGTTTTGAATAATGCTAGGAATCCCCTTATGATAGGAATATTTCATCGATTAAGGAAGAAACCATCTAGATATCCTTTAACTATGGAAAACATATAATTTCATGATTTTTCTGTAGGTGTATTGGGTGAATTGAGAACAATTTTTGTGGTAAAAAAGAATATGAAGAAGGAAACATATTCCTGAAATATAGGCCTTGGATTCAATAATTTTTTTCCAAAACATATTTTATTCTTGAATAAGAGAAACAAATGGACCATGACAGATTGATAAGGGCCTTCTGCAAGTGGACCATGCAGAATCATAATAAGAAAATTATGTTACAACTACTAGATATCTCTACTGAAGTGGAAGAGGAATAGTAGGAGTAAAATTAGGTATTTCAAACTAGTGAATGGGGTATAAATAATACCATAAAAATGGAAATATATTATCGGTATGTCTCCTATGACTAAACATAACCACCTAACGGTGTTCATATATCAGTGGAGGAATCTACGAAACCACCTATAGTCCGAAGAATATCTACTCATACCCCCCCCCCATATTTGAATCTTCCCTTGATACTTGAGGCCTCACCATACCCATCCTTTAATATGGAAGGTCCCATCAAATACTTAATTGTAGGCCAAAAAAGGTAGTGTATGTGGAAGATAAGTATAAGAATGGAGAATAATAATTGTAATGGTATGAGTGCAAGAGATACTTGTGGGTCAAAAAGAGAAATTTTTGAACCAATGGTTAATAAATGGAATGAAAAAATATGTAAAGAAAATGGAGATCGAACATACCATGAAATTCTAAAGGCAGAGGCTCAGGTTAACCAGCCTCACCTATCCTTATGAAAATATTATGTTGGAACTATTCTAGGCTTTATATCCCTTAACTAGTTTGGATGATCTTTCAGTGCTGTGTTAAAATATTCCCTTATATTGTGTTTTTGTTTGAATCCATATTAGAAAACAAGGACATAGATGAAATCACTAAAAAGTTTGGTTTCTCTGGTTTATTCTTGGTCTCTCATCAAGTCCATATGGGTGGTCTCAGCTTCCTTTAGAGGGATGAGATGGATGTTAGGGTTAATAGTTTTTTTCCAAATCACATTAGTGTATTCATTCACCAATCTCATGAACTAGAGTGGGATTTCTCAGGGTTATATGTTTGGACTTCTCATAGCAAGAAATGGAAATTGTGGAAGTTACTCAAAAATCACTTTCAAATCCTTCATGGACCCCTCCTAAATAGGCGTGAAATTAATGATATTTAATTCCATAATGAGAATAATGGAGGTTCTAGAAAATTTTACTCATCAATTTTAGACTTCCATCAAACATTAAATTTGGCATGACTCTTAGACCTAGGTTATTCTAGTTCCCCTTTTAATTGGTTTTATGGTAAATATGATCATTCAAACATCACTGAATGGTTGGTTAGGCTTATGGGGTTGGATGAATGGATCAACCATTTTAACAATTTTCAAGTGTCTCATCTTTCCGCTTCTTTTTAGGACAAATTACTGATCATTATTTCCACCTCTCTGATGTCCAAGAAATCATTGAAGTAATGAATTTTCATATTTGAGAGATTTTGGGCACATGATAAGGAGTTTGAAGATACTATTCTCGTATGTTTGGAGGCAGGTGACACTAATATTAGAACAAATATTAATCAGATGGATTTTAATTTGAAGTAATTAAGTGAGAAAAAATTCCACCACCCGGATGTGAAGTGTGAGGTGTTGGAAAGAATTCTAAATGTAATATACTCTCACACCCCCCCCCCCCACTCATTTGGTTATATTTTATATATAAAAACTTGAAGCAGATAATGATATTGTTCTCAGGGTTATAAAAGGTTTTTGGTCTATCTGCACCAGTGATTCCCACTTTTACAAGGTTTACACAAACACTACCTATTTTAAATATAAATCCTTTGTGATAAGAAGTAGTAACTATATTTCATGACTTTATAATTTAGATGGAATTTTAGTTTTTGATGAGAAGTGGATTCCCAATATTATCTTTCACTTCTACCAGGACCTCTTCACCATGGGGTGTTTCATCATTTCTCTAGAAATTGATGTGTGTATTATACCAGTTATTACATAATTAATGAACAACTATATCACATATGATGTCTCTAATGTTGAGATTTTATTGGAACTTATGAAAATTTACTCAACCAAGGCTCCTAGTATGGATGGATTCCATTCTCTTTTCATTAATAAATACTAGCACATTGTTGGACCAGAAATTTTGGGTCTCATTAAATAATTTTAAATGGGTAAGGATAATTTCCATGATTTTAATGGAACCATTATCACACACATCTTTAAAATAAAAAAACCTACTTTTGTAATTGATTTTAGTCCTATAATCTTATACAATGTGACATTAAAACATTTTTCTAAAATTTTGGCCAGTCGTCTATGTTTCTTAATTACTTCAGTTGTCCCTAAAAATGAATGTGATTTTTCCCAAGAGTATTATCTCCGATAATTCCATTACTTTGAATGAGGATTTTCATTCCTTGAAAACCAGATATGTTTCTAATCCTAGTATAATTTCCTGGAAGCTTGATGTTACTAAGGTGTATGATTGAGTTGACTGGACTTTTCTATAGAATGTTAGGAGAAAATGGGGTTCTGGAAAAAATGTATTGATGTTGTTATGAAATGTTTCTACAAAGTTTTCTTCTGGGTTGAGATCATTGGGGCCTATCTCAAAACTTTTCCCCATCTAGGGGTCTTCTTTTGGGTGACCCTCCCTCCTCCTTTATTTTCATTTTTTTCACTAATGATTTTTTCAATTTTATCCCTATATAAACTAGGGATAATAATGTGTATGGGGTGAAGGTTTAACATCATAACCCACTCATATCTCATCTTATTTTTTTCCAATGACCACCTCAATTTATCAAGAGTTACTATGGAGGAATGTAGTACTATCAGCCAAATTATTCATAAATATCAGCTAGAATCTAGGAAATCAATTATCTTCTCCAAATCTAATATTTCCTTTAGCTCTATCATTCCCAGGAATAGAAGGTATGATCTCTACAGTGCTTTTGGGATCTAGGTGGTTGATAAAAACCAAAAATACCTTGGATTTCTTATGTTTTTTTTGGAATTCTAAAAGAGAGGTATTTTTTGGAACTATGGATAGGGTGGAAAAAAGATTCTAGGGTTTTCATGAAAAAGGGTATCTAAGGCTGGTTAGGATATCCTTATAAAGGTTTTTTCCCAGCTGATCCCCACCTATGTTATGTCCCTATTCAAGTAGCCTGGATTTTTTATTGATCATTTCCACACTAAATTAATATATTTTTAGTGGGTTATGAGTAATGGTAAAAATAATACCCACTGGATGTCTTAGACTAAGCTCTATATTCCTAAGAAATGTTCAGGAATGGGGTTCCATGAGTTACACCATTTTAATGATACCCTTCTCACTATGAAGGGATTATTGCATCTAGAGATTCTTTCTTCACTTTGCACTTTTGGTCCTTAGTTCCAAATACATCCCACATTCTGATTTCAAAGGCTCTATGATTGGTCCACCACCAATATTTTTGTAGAGAAATTTATGGGGGTCTCAAGAGATACTACTTAAAGACCATTATTGGAGTATTAGTGAGTAATATTGTGTGGATATATGGAAATCCCCTTGGCTGGTTGATTGATGAGGATCATTGGCGACAAAAAAGGTCACTACTCACATGGAAAATGAAAAGGTGGATTATTTATTTAATGAGGTGGTTGAGGATATGATTCCTTTACCAGATGGTTTAATTAATGTGACATGATCATTATTATTAGTATTCTAGTGGAAAGAGGGATTGGGTAGGACCATATCTACTAGGATGATAATTATAACAACCCTACTCTCTATTAAACATTAATAAATGATTTATTAAATGATATCAAACATAATAAAACCCCAATATATTGATAAGTATAATGTATTTGGTAATTAGATACATTATTACATGGGATAAAACAACATTATCGAAATATTCCTTGACATGATCATAATAATCCATCGAACTTAAAACTTCATGGGATATAATGGGGACATACATAAAAAAGGGTGAGCTATAAAACCCAAAAAGGGAATAAACAAGGCATAACCTGAAGGAGAAAATACATTTTAGATACTAGGGAAATCAATATATCATAAAAACATGAATAATAAGGCATGATATATCATGATAATCATAACATGGGAAATGTGGAAGAAACTTAAATCACTACATCATAAACATAAGTCAAGGATAAACCCTCCAAGACTTAATTATGGAAAAATTACAACAAATTAACCCTATAAAACCCTATCCCAACATGACGTATCTTGATAATAAACATTACCTAATATGTTGAGGAACTATCCGTTAACACTCTTTATAATCATTTCTTTCTCATGCTTAAGTGTTCCACATAGATCATATAAGATGGATTCATTCAAAATCACAATTTAATAAATGATCAAGGAATTTGGAATTAATACATATTAGCCTTAAATAAATAGGTATATTCTAAAAAAGGTGAATACCTTTGATAAAAAAATGGGTATTGTAATCCATACATAATAATTTTGGCATGGAAAATTACGGTGCAATTTTGGTAGCCTAAATATGTCACATAAAAATTCATAAAATGGTTTTATGTGGGATAAAGAGTTATCTCATCATTAATAAATAAAATTTACAATTATAGGGACATGGAAAGGCATTAAACAACATAATGTATTGGAAATAGAATGTGTAACATAGTAAAGAAACTTGAAAAAAAGGGATAAAGGAAAGAACCCTTAAAAAATCTCGACATGGTAAAGGGTGTTCATAAAGGTTCATAAGAGAGTTAAATTATAGTGAAGGTGGATATAATCATTTATATATCAAATTTAATGTAAGGGGGATATTTAAGAACATATCCCAACATAAGAAAAAGTAAATTTAAATACCTAACATAAAATTAATTCTTTAAAACATAGGAGGGTGGTATAGGAGGATCCCTTACAAGAATGTGTCACTACAGAGGATTGGGAGAGGCTTCTTGGGAGATTTAGAGCACCTTGGGAAGACTCTATGAAGTATATGGCAGAGTTTGGACATGCTTATATGATATTGAGTGAATATAAATGTGATATTGGGTGGGATTATATAGGAAAGGAGGGGTTTTTTTTATTATTTAGGTTTTGGACTCTACATAATAAAATATTCAAAACCACAAAACGTCCATTGGTTTTTTACAATGATTTCTGAAAAGGGGGATTTCTTTAAATTATTTTATAAATCCATGTGATGAATACTATAAAATAGTTTCCTTTCTTATGTGAAGGTGAGTCACACTCTCAAAGAAATTATTTTGGAATCATAAAATATATTATAAGTCTTGGAAGATTCAGTAATGCTTTATGAAATAAATCAAATAAACTAAAAATAAAATTATTTTAAATTGAAAACATGTATTTTTATTATTATTCTATTTAACAGTATTTATTACATCACTATTGGTTCATTATGATGTCATAAAATATAACGTATATTTATACAGTATTAAATGTTTACCCAAATATACGGTAGTTTCAGAAAATTATGTAAAATTCACTGTTGTATAATTTCGACATCTTAATTTCAAAAATTATATTCATTTTATCCAAATAATTTTATAAATATGTGAATTTTCACTTTTAAGATAGAAACCGATATTTATTGAAAATTAACTTATTTTGGACAGTAACAGTTTCCAAACCCCAATAAAAATTACATTTGAATTCATAAAAATTATATGATAATTTATATTTAATAAAAATTATTTAATAATAATATTTTATTAATATATTATTTATTTTAAAAATACATTAATTAATAAAAATATATTTTCTAACTAAATTTGAATACTAACCAAAAGTATTATTTTTTCATTAAAAATTATTTACAAAGTAACAATCATAGGAAGAAAATATATTCATTAAATTGTAAAAAATATAATATATATATTTATATTTCTATGGTTTTGATACATATCCATTTAGCACAGCAGATTACACTCTAAGAGTAAGGTTCGTGATATTGGCGACTGTATGGGGTCATTCATTGATCATGGTTTGCTACATGATCTTCATGAGCTTGAACTTCTCACGTAAATGGTTTCGCTCATGATTTACTTATTAGATATCATTATGGGCTTGGTCTTGGGAAAATCATAGAAATTATATTTCCCTTCGAAGATCTAATAAATGGGATTCATATGGTATGATCCTACTGGTAGAGTCCATCGCTTCCTTTTTCTATGAAAAATGGATTTGTTAAAACCATATATTTATATTAGTCCTGTGATCATTGTTCAATATCTATATTATCAATTGTAATGATACCTAAAGGACATTTTAATCTAATTGGATATAAAAAAAATAAAATAAGTTCATGTGTTTTTTATAACCATAAGACATTTATTTAAGTCAAAAAGAGTAATTTTAATCATAACATTTCAAGTGATTACAATCTTCCCAATTTATAAATTTTTTCCTCTAGATTTCATTTTATCGCAGTAAACAATATGTGGGTAACTCTTCTTCATTACATCCTCTGGTTCCCATGTTGCTTCATCAATATTTTGGTTTCTCCACAACACGTTGAAGAGGGACATTGTCTTATTTTAAAGAAAATTTTCTCTACAATATAAGATCTTCACTAGTTGATCTTTATAGGAATTTTCATTCTCCAAGGGTATCACCACTATATTGAGTACATGTGATCAGTCTGTTATGTACTTTTTTAAGAGGGATACATGGAATACATCTTGTAATGGAGATAGGTTTGTTGGGAGCGCTAGTCAATAGGACACTACTCTAATGTGATCAAGGATCTCAAGAGGTCAGATGTACCTTGAACTAAGATTTCCCTTCTTCATAAATCTAATAACTCTTTTCCATAGAGATTTTAAGAGGAATACCATGTCTCTAACATCAATCTCTTGGTCACGTTGAAGATTGTCAGCATAGCTCTTCTATTGACTCTAAGAATATTTGATGTGTTTTTGAATTTTTATACCTTCTACACTATTTCCTCAACCATTTGAGGACATAGAATTTTTTTCCCCAAATTCATCCCAACATACCAGTGTTCTGCACTTCTTCTCATAAAGGGATTCATAGGGAGCCATTTGGATGATCAAGTGAAAATGGTTGTTGTAAGATAACTCAACCAAAGGAATATGTTGGACCTATCCAACATTAAATCCTATATAAGATGCTCGTAACATATATTCCAGTGCATGTATTTTCCTATCAGATTGGCCATCAATTTATGGGTGATGGGTCATACTAAAATTCATCTTAGTGTTTAGATCATGCGAAAGAATTTTCTAAAACATAGAGCTGAATCTTTGGCCCTGATCAGATACAATAAATAGTGGTACTCTATGCATCCTTATAAATTATCTAATATATATATAAATATATGTTCTAGTTTATCCAGTGATAAATTCTCCCAAAACGCAATGAAGTATGAATTCTTTTTAAGATGATCCCCAACAACCTCGATAGAATTTTTTCTTTTGAATGTTTTCAAAAGACCAGTGAAAAAGTCCACGGTGATATTTTTCCATTTCCATGTTGGTATGGGTAATGGTTTCATCATACCCTTAGACTTATTCTTTTTATCCTTCAGTTTCTAACATACTAGGAACTTCGATGTATACTCAGTTGTATCCTTCTTCATGTTGTCCCACCAATAGTTCTCTTAGAGATATCGATACATCATTGTGTTTCCTAACTGAAAATAGAAAGTTCAACTATGTGCATCATCCAATAGTTCCTTCCTTTACTCGAGATTTTATGGAACATGTAGTCTTGAACCAAATCTCAAAATTTATTCTTCACTAACACTAAACATTTAGGATTTCCCATTTTTTATAGTTTTCAATTTATTCTGAATTCTCACATCATTTTTTTAGCATCCTTTAACCTTTAAAAAAGATATGATTGAGAAATATTTTCTGAAATTATTTATGATGTTTCTTTGTTTATGATTACCATTTACATCCTCTTCAAATCCAAGAAGATCGGATCCTTTTCAATTCTCATCAATGATATAATTTTTGGGTCCTTTCTACTTAGATCATCTGCCACCGTATATGGTTTATCAGGATGGTAGTGGATTATGCAGTCCTAATACTTGATGAGCTATAATTGTCTTCACTAGTGTACATTAAGCTCTTTCTATTTGAATATATATTTTAGGCTCTCATGATCTGTATATATCTCACACTTCTCCCCATAGATATAATTCCTTGATATTTTCAATGCAAAGATTATAGCTTCTAACTCTAGATCATAAAGAGGATAGTTTTTCTCCTAAATTCTCAACTTCATTTAGGTGTAGGAAATTAATTTTTCATTTTTCATCAACACACATCCCAAAACATTTTAGAAAATAGGCATATCGATGGAGAATAAAAAAAACCTAAATAATAAGGTTTGATATAGCATGATAATCATAACATGGGAAATATGGAAACAACTTAAAACACTGTATCATAAAAATAAGTTATGGATAAACACACCAAAATTTAATGATGAACAAAGTCCTATAATTGAATCCGGTAAAACCATGTCTTAACATAATGTATCATGATACTAAACATTACCTAATGCATTGGAGCACTATCAGGGCCCACCATTCATAATAATTTCATTCTCATGCTTATGTGTACCACATAGATCATATAACATGTATTCATTGAACATCATAATTTATTCCAAGACCAAGTAATTGTAAATAAATACATTTAATTTTTAAATCAAAAATTATATGTTCATTAATTTGAATACCCTTGATAAAAAAAATTGTATAGTATTCACTACACAGTTATTTTGGGATGGAAAATTATGGTGTAAATTTAGTAGGAGAATGATGTATAAAAATTCATAAAATGGGTTTATGAAAGGGAAAGGGTTCAATAATAATTTATAAATGAAATGTAATGTAATATGTTCATGTAAGGACATCCCAAACATAATAAATTGTAAATATAATGTGTAACATCTAACCAAACTTGAAGAAATATGAGGAAGGAAAGAACCCTTACAAAATTTCGGCATGGTAACAGGTGTAAAAAAAGGTTCTTAGGAGATTTTAGTTTAAATTAATGGGGATATCATCATTTATAAATAAAATAGATAGTAAGGGGGATATTTAAGAACATATTCCAACATATTAAAATGTAAATTAAAATAAATAACATAAAAGGAATGCTTGATAAAAGGGGAGAGAGGAAGAGGAGGTTCCCGTACGTGAATGTGTGATTACAAATGCTTGAGAGAGGCTTATTGGAAGCTTGTGGTATCTGTGGGAGGACTCTATGGATTAGACGGAAGAGTATATACATACTTCAAGGAGTTTTAGTGAAGAGAAATGGGATCTTGGGTGGGTTTATTTATGAAAAAGGGGGATTTCTTTATTATTTAGGTTTTGGACTCTACATAAAAAAATATTCAAAACAACAAACCATATCATGGTTTTTTCCCATGGTTTATACCAAAGGGGAGTGGTTTATATAATTTTATAAGGAAAAAGTCCTAAGATAATAAAATAATTCCCTTTATTTTATGGAGGTGAGTTACACTCTCAAATAAATGATTTTAAAATCATAAAATATATTATAAGTCTTCTAGGATTTACTAAGGATTTATAAAATGAATAAAATCATATTATTTTAAATTTAAAACATATATTTTACATATTATACCCATTTATAATATTTATTACAACACTATTGGTCTATTATAATGTCATAAAACACATTGTTTATTTATACGGTATTAATTTTTTTCCAAAAAAATCGACTATCTCAAAAAAAATTCAAAAAGTCTATATTGGGAAATTTTTAATTCATGATTCCAAAAATGATATCTATTTTATCCAAATAATTTTACAAATATGTGAATTATTAATTATAAAATAAAAAACAACATTTATTTAAAATTGATCGGCTTTTGAAAACAACAGTTTTCAAACCCTAATAAAAATTACATTTACTTCATAAAAATTATATGATCACTTATATTTAATAAAATTTATTTAATAATAATATTTTATTAAAATATTATTTGTTTGAAAATTCATTGATTCATAAAAATATATTTACTAATTGAATTTGAATACTAACCAAAAGTACTATTTGTGCTTTAAAATTCATTTACAGAGTAACAATAATATGATTAAAATATATTCATTAATTTAGAAAAAAAATAATGTACATATTACAATTTCTAGGGTCTTGATACATATCCCTTTCATACACAATCATACACCCTAAGAGTATGGTGCACAATGGTGGGGATTTCATTGGGATGTTCAGCGAACATGGTTTGGTTCATAATCTCAATGATCTTGAACTTATCTCATAAATAGTTATTTTCATGCTTAAGTGATTGGATCATAGCTTGGGCTTGGTCAAGGGAAAATCCCAGAAATTTTATCTCCCTCAAAAGCTCTGATAAATGGGATTTATAGGGTATGATCCTATTAGTTGAGGCCATCAATTCTTTTGTTTGTGACAAATGGATTTGTTAAAACCCTATATTTATACAAGTCTTCTGATCTCTATTCAACGGCTATATTATCAATGATAATGATACTTAAAGGTAATTTAAATCCAATTACATACAATAAAATAAAATAATTGGATGTGTTTTCTATAACCATAATACATTTAATTAGATCAAAAAGTGGAATTTTAATCATAACAGTTTGGGTTGTTATAATAATTATTCTTGATATTTCTCTATAAAATCATGTTATGAACTGGTTCTAGATATCTCATAGATGAACTCATTGATGACATGGAAAACCCTTTGGCACATGTGAATCCCTCCCAAGGCCTGTTTTTTTTTCTTTTGGCAGTATTGCACCAGGATTCTTCCTGTTAAGAGCATCCTCATTTCCCTCCAGCCCTCCTATGACCCTATTTTCCTACCTCATATAGAGATAGTTAAATCCTCCTTAAATATTATTTTTGAATTCCCTGGGGAAGTGGACTTCTAGTATGTTTGGAATGAGAAGGATGACTCTTTCCTTGATTCACTTAATTTCTATTAATGGATTCTAATGACATTGTCATACACCCTTATTCTAGAGTCATTCAATTCCATGTGCACCATGGCATGGAGGATCTATATCCAGATAAATGATTTCAATTTCAATCATTCGTCCAGACGATGCACTTTTTAGGCTAATTTGGCCACATTTTGGGCTTCTCCATAGAATTTTTTTGATGTCTAGAATTCCAGTAAAAATGTGTTGAAGGGTGTTTTCCTTGGAGGCCACCTGTAATTGAGGCGCTGAAGATCAATGTTGATGTGTCAGTTTTGGTTGGATCCATTTCTAGAGATAGTATGATCACTTGGAACTCTTTAAGATCAATCCTTAAAACTTTTCAATAATCATTATATGAAAAACGGCCCCGTCCTATTTTTGAATCTCATGTAATATTTATTGGTATGGAGTTATCCATGGATACAAGATAGATATCAATCATTCTGGAGTCCTGCTACTAGGAAGTTCTCAACACCATCTCTACCCATGAGATTTTACATCAACTATTTGGTCTTCTTTTTTAGAAGTTATTTTCATTATTTCACCATTTATCTTCCAAATCATTCTCCTTTATCAAAAGAAAATGAAATAAGGTGGCACACCTACAGTTGATCCATGGTCTCTCAATATAATCTCATTAATGGTTATCTGATTAATATTTGTAGATGAATTCTATTGTGAATATTGATCATTGATAATAATTTTAATGAGTAATCTCTCTTCAAAAAAAATTTCTACCAAGATAAATAAACCCAATATAAACCTGACCAATTGTGACCAGGCTTCACATATCTCATTCTAAAAATCAGCATTGAAATTTTTTTTAAGACACATGGCCTTTTAAATCCGTTATGTGAACCCACTAATGTAGATAAATTGATAACTAAGAAAAATCTTGATCCCATGTCTCTAAACTAAGATCGACCATGTATATTATCTTTTCCTCATAATGAAATGAAACTTATAGGAGAATATCAATGATGATTGAGATCTTGTGGGTATTTTACTGAAAGATTAGTCAAGAAAAAATGAATTGGACGAAGCCCCACTAAAAAAACATAGATTTGGGTTCAATGGAAATCCAAGTGGACAACCTTAGACCATTCAATGATGACTAGAGTTTAGTTATACCAAATGTTGACGTTCATCATGGGTGGTATGAGAAGATGAGTCTATGATTTTTGAATTATGAGGACTTTGGTGTACCATTGATTATGATGAAAACACGGTTACAAATTTAAAGCTTCATTTTAGACTAATAAATCTCAATCTGAGCATGAAAATGGTGTTATCTGTTATTGGTATTTCTGATAGAAGTTCATAATTGAGGTAGGTATTCAGTTCAGATCCAATTGAGAACCAAAGATGTGTATAGATGATTGAACATAGAATCACTCAATATGAAATGTGAAATTTATCGAATCGTCAAAGAATGGGATGTTGATGATTATAAAGAATCGGTTATTTGGTTTCATTGAGGAAGGATACTATGATAATCAGGTTTTGGGGGAGATATGTCTAATTTATGTGTTTTCTATGTAGTCTATAATTTTAGAATTTGGTCACATATGATTACCCTAAAGTTAGGGTTGTGCAAGTGTTGAAGAATACACACAAGGTTCTCACTCTAATGTCTGTGAGAATCTCACTACCTATTTTGTGGTGTTCTGTGAGATTTTATAAGGAAGTATAACTAGAGATATTATTTCTCGAATGGTTTTATATTATTAATGAAAAATGAATCCTCTGATTTTAAAAATTGAAATTAACATGGAATGGTTATATGGTCAGTAAAAATAATTACCTTTATTAAAAAGTCGATAAATAATTAATTTTAGTGGAATTGTTTCAATTTTAAGAAGTGAACTATTGTGAGGAGTCTATAAAATTATAGAGGCTTCCATTGGACTGAAGAGCGCCCAAACAAATGTTCATATTTGAGTAGATATTTTGTTGGGGGAGATTTATTTCTTCTATTACATGAAAAAAGTGGTGTGTATGGTTACATTTCTTCATGGTTGTGTTCATATTTCTTTTTTTATTTGTTAACATTTATCTTATTTTCATTTCATTAAATATTTTGTGAAGCTTATGTTGGTATTAATTATGGGGGCCTCTATTCTAGAATTCTATTTTCTACCTCTTCTCTCTCTAATTCTCTACCTTCTCTTGTATATAATTTTCCATGTTTGTAAATAAAAAATTGTTTGTTGTGTTTTCAGTATCTTTTTTTGATCTCCTAAATCAAATAATAGAGGAATTACTAAATTTCATGTTTTTAAGAGGTGAAACTCATCACTTCTTAGAGATCAAATATCAAGTTCGGTCATCAACATATTCTTCACACTTAGTAGATTTTGATCATCAGCTAGGGATATGAGATGGCACACTCAGTCACTGGAATGGTTTTCTACTATAAACTAATTATTATTTTGCCTCTTCTTCTCTTATTTTTTCTACAAATTAATCTAGGATAGGTTGTGTGATTTTATGATCTTGTGATGATAACTTTTTAACAAAAGGCATTCTGTGAGAATGTGATTTGAGCTTGTAATTAATTTCACATTTATGAGAGAACTATTGTATGGGAGTAAATCTTGTATGTGTTTATTAAATTTTTAGAGAGTGATAGGTGAATGTGTCAAGAGATTCAGTGTGCCTTGTATGAGTTTGATCATTGATGTTTTAATCTTCATGGATCAATGATATGTTATATAGAGTTCAACAATCTAGAGCTGGTTTATTATTGTGGAATTTCTTTGCTCCTTCTATTCATATTTCTATTTATCTTTTCCTCTTAATTTTCTTTTTTTTTAAATTTCCATTTCATCTTCACTATCTCATATTTTCTTTTAATACTTTCAAAATAGATGAAAACAAAAAAATTGAAGAATCGTTGATATATACACACTGCCTCATTGAGACCAACACCTGGGTTAGCCACAAAGATATATCTAGGGGATAATATAAATGTATCTTTCATAGTTCAAATGATATACTCTCACCTAGTCTATGGTTTCAGTGGAGAGTGGTGGAGATCTCCATCCTTCATCATGGGATATTCTTTCTTGTGGGAGACATTGGTAGCATAAGCACTATTCGAGATTCATCTAAGTTCTTTTTTTAGAACCTGGGGTTTTAAAAAGTTTATTTCCCCTTTTTTGGTACATTATATTTGAATTATGGTGTATCCTTCTATACATGTGTGTATAGTGAGTCCATACAGAAAGTCAAATTTCTAGCTTTGCATGATAGATTTCACCACTACCACCTGAACTTGATAGATCATATCTTTAGGTAGTTTCTCTGGTTCTTTATTAATTTATGTCCTATAACATGGATTCTTTCTTTTTTTAATAATATAAATATTTTTATGGTGTTATTGTCATGCACATAGGTCCACAATTGATCTAATCAAATTATATCAATTTTTTCTTTACATTTATTTCATCATATTCATCTTGAATCCGTTCTATTATCACTATTTCATTGTTAATCGAATTGTATATATTAAATCATGAACCCAATACCTTGATTAGTAGATCTTTTCATTTGAATTGGGAGTACCACATCACTATATCCCCTAGAAATTGGTATCATATCCACTTAATATAGAATAATGGAATCTACAAAGTTTGTAATAGAAAAATTTAATGTGGATAAAGATTTTATCCTATGGTAGATAAATATGAATGTGTTAATGGACCATAATGAACTCATTTATGACCTATAAATTCCTAAAAATATGGTTATTACTATGTTTTCCTATGGAAAATCCACTACTACTGAAGTTTAGGTCCCTACTGATGTGCTTAGGAAGCCTCATAGTTTAATTCTCTTGTCTTTAAGATTTAATGTTCTTTAGGAGGTAGCCTATGAAGCCACTACTACCAAACCTTGTCTAAAATTGAAATTTTATATTTAAAAAAGTTTTTAGTAGGTGGGGTACATAAGATGATATCATTTTATCATTTTGTTTTTCAACTTAAAACTACATCCAAGACCCGTATTGATGGTTTTTATAAAATTATTCCTTGTTTTTCTAAAATAGAAGTAAAGTTAGATTATGAGAATTTGTCTATAATATTTTAGACTTATTTAGATGATTTTTATTGTAAAATTGAAGATTAAATGATGTAGGGTTGTGTTTCATTTACCTTATACGAAGTGACATATTCCACATTGTCTAGCGAAATCCAGAAGAATAATCTCAATTCTGTTAAATAAGAATATATGGGGTGGGCCTGAGCATAGAGGGGAGAGGATAGGTAAAGGAAAATTTATGAGATGATAAGGGTTTAGGAGTAAGAAAATTAAATGATTTCATTTTTTAAAAACCAGAATCATTAGAAATAATTATCCCCAAAGGGACAATTTCAAGAATAACACCAATAATAATTACCGTTCATTTTTAGTTGAACACGATTTTGATACTAATTATGTTCTAAATGTTTTTTCTAATGTTATGTGTGTTGAATGTGTCCTATATTTGACATTTTCATTTCATATGTGTCCCAAACATTATTACTTCACTTCTCTATGATATATTATGATTTTTGAGGTCAACCTATGAAATAATAAAATTTGTCGAATCATGGGAAGAGGTCTTGTCTATCTTGATTTACATGAGGTATTATAGAAATATTTAGAGGAGGTTAGGTGGGTTTCCAAATTAAAGATGAAACTTATTTCCATATTTATCTTATACCATAAGTATTACACTCTAAGGTATGATTCCATGGGTCTTAGAACATCCAAGGGATCTCTCACTTTTATTAATGGAACACTAATTAATGATCTATATGTCTAAAATTGTAAGAAATAAAGGAAAGAACATAATTCCACTCTTGATCCAATTATATCTATCACAATTATATAGCATAAAATTTTAGGACATGGTAGTTCTAAAGGAATGAATGAATATATAACGAAAGAAATTTTTAATTATGTTACCCTAGATAGTCTTCCCTTTTTTGATGATTGTGTCTTTGGTAATTCCAAACAAGTTAGTTTTAAAAAATTTACATATAGAGCCAAGGCCCATCTAGAATATTTGAATTGGGATCTATGGGGTCCCAATGGGATTTCTTCTCAGAGTTGGGGAAAATTATTTGTGGCCTTTATAGATGACCATTCACTAAAAGTATGGATTTACATTCTAAAACACAAATCAGAAATCATTGAAACATTAAAAATTTTGAAGTATAGTATTGTATGTCAATAAATAAATAAGTTGGATACCCTTATGATAGATAATGGGATTGATTATTTTCTGAATGACTTCATAAAATACTATAATTATGAAGGAATACATAGACATGAAACTATAAAGGAAACTCCACAATTTAATGGACTAGTAGATAGGATGGATATAAATATTTTAGGATTGAGAATAATGATGTTATATTTGGGTCCTCTAAAGTCCTTCTAGGAAGAAGATGCTACTACTGTTATATATTTGAACAATAGATAACCCTCTAGTTCCATTGAATTTAAAACCCTTGAAGTGATGTGAACAGGTTCACTTCCTAGTTTAGGATATTGTAGAGTTTTTTTATTATACTACTCATACTCATAGAAGAATTGGTAATCTTGAATTCAAGGCTGTTAATTGTGTTTTTGTGGGATGCCCACATAGATTCAACAGTTATAGGATTTGTTTATATAATCATGGTTTCTAGAAGTGCATTAACTATTGTGATGTTCTTTTCAATGAGGCTTCTTCTCCAAAAATAAATCCTTTGGTCCTATCCAAGTTGGTCCTCTTAAACATGTAGGTGTTGAGGATAGAATAGAACGTAGATTACAAGTTATACCTAAATCTACCTACACCAATCCACCCCAAATGACTCACATTGAATAAAAATCTATTATTAAGTTAAAATATAATTCTGAGGTTGAGAGATGTGATGACTTTAAGGTATAACAATTGACACATGATAGGATTAGAATAACTATTATCCCTAGAACCCATTTTAGTTAAGATGATGTTGATTCTTTTTCCATTAACATAGGATCTGGCATAGGCAGTGATGAACAACAAATCATTAAGAAATTAGGTTAATCATGTGAGTCTAGGAAGTGGATTTTTTCAATGAAAGATGAAATGGAATCTATTGTTAATAAACAAACACGGATAATGGTTAATAAACATGAAAGGTAGAAATCATATGTTATAAATGAAGCTTCATGAAAAAATAAAATAACTTTAGTGAAAAGAAAATTAAATTAAAATCTAGGTTTTTTGTCAAAGGAATCATTCAATGAGAAGGAATGGATTATAGTGATTTTTTTAACCTATTGTTAAACAATCCTCCATCATATTTCCATTATATTTTTCTACCAGAAATGACTTTCATATTGGGTAATTAAATGTTAAGACTACCTTCATACATCATAAATTGGATGAATAAATTTATATGAAATATCATAACAGATTCTGAAATGATTTTAAAACCATCTTGGTATGCCTCTTAAGAAAATTTGGGTGTCATATTAATAAATCATCTATGAAATGGTAAAAATAATTTAATTATTTTGTGCTTCAAAATGAATTTTTTAGAAGTAAATTTGATGCATATGTTTATTTTAAGTCATTCATGAATGTTTTAGTATACTTAATTATATATGTTAATGATATTATTGTTACATACATGGACATAAGGTTAATTAATAAAATGAAAATTCAATTGAGTAGTGATTTTGAAATGAAATATTTTGGGCATACGCAAAAAATCCATGCTAAGAAATTACTAGGGACAAAAATGATAGGGAGTTGTATCTTTCTGCATTTGCGGTCATCGATTAGCTTGGATCTGATGTCCCCTAATATGATACATCCAAATACAAAGTGTTTCTCAACCTTCAATTAGGTTCTTCTACATGATTTCTCTTGTAATTTTATGTTTTCAACATTGCAGGATTCGTATGACATTTCCCTGTTAGATTGGAAAGGAAGGGAAACCATGGAATCGTTGGAACCGGGTAGACTAGCTTGGGATTTCTCAGCATCCATCAGCAAATTAATGGATTTAACTCAGATTCGGTTGAAGGTCATCCAGCCACCTAGTGATATCCCCAACCAATGAACCAACCTCAAGGAGTATTTCCACTTTTATGCTACTATATTTGATTAATTTCCAGTAAAAGAAGCATAATATATAAATTGAACACAAAGAGAGAGTTGAAACTTTAGAATATGATGTGAATATGTCGATCCAGACCGTGAGGAACTTGATGAAGTGTAAAATTCAGATCACGGAAACCCACACTACTCAATCCTTTTTAACCCTCTCTTCCTTGTTCTTATTACTCACTCTGTGTTTTTCTATATTTATACTAATCCGAAGGAATATATACATCACCTCTTCTGATGGAATTTTCTTATAGATAAATAAAGGAAAACTTCCAAAAATCAAGGGTCATAGTTTGATTATAATATTACACCCTCATTGTCTATATAGATATATTACAAATATTTTCAGTTTTTGGAATATCTCATTTTTTATCTTCTGAGGGAGACCTTTTATCTATGGATTAATTTGGGTGTAATATTATAATAAAATGGTGACCCTTGATTTCTAAAAGTAATTTATTATTTATCTAGGATCAATAATGATTAAATTAATAAATTTCTAATTATTAATTAATTATTTCCTCAAAAAAATTAAATATAATACTAAAATAATAAATAACTATCACCATTTACTATTAAATATTATTAATCAATTATTGATAAATTAATAATTAATGTTAATACCAAATGATATGTGTAAAATCCTGATCATTTTAGTCAAGCTGATTAAACTTCTTTTAACAAAATTTATATGTTATAAAATATGCATCTTTACTATAGTTAAATCCAACTATAATTATGACACAAACTCTCACCAAATCTCTCTTAACTAGAAATCCTTATGGATTTTGAATAGTGGTAGGGTTGATGAAGCTGTGGAGGATCATCATTATCCCTCTTTTAGACATGTTATATCTCATGGCTTGGAGGAGGCCAAACCTGTGGATGTTCAAACAGATGGAGAGAGTGAATTTCACAACTACAAATGTGGCTTCTAAAAGCACTAGAAGAAAACAAATTTATATGTTCTAAAAAACTGATTTTGATTTAAGAACTTTTAAAAGTGGTCCACTATTATCATCACTAAAAAAAATAATGGTGGTCATTTATCAGTAATAGTTTAGAACTGATATTTTTTGTACAACTGCAGTGTGCTATTAAAATTATAGTACACTATTGAAGAAAATACACTTTTATGAAAAAAATTCATAATATAATTGAAATAAAAATTAATTAACCAAAAATTCAAAGAAACACTATATTATATACATTTCAAGAATTGTTTTGTATAATTACATTAGAAATTATTATCACAAAAAATTAATTACGATAATAGTTTCATTGTTATTGAAACCCAACCCCATCTCATAAAAGTCCGATCATGGTATAAATTTTTGAACAAACCATTGAAGATAAAGAATAATAATTGAACTATATAGGAAAAAATAATTATGTTAGTAATACTATAAAGAAATAAATTAAACATACATATGAAACAATTCGTTAATAAAATGTCAATTTTAATTAAAAGAACACCATTAGATTCATAATTGTCAAACCATGAATTGAATTGACATGTGGGTGATTATTATATGTCACAAATATCTCAATGACTCTATTCCTAAAGTATTAAGAAATTATGAATGAGTTTTATTATTTTTTAGTATGTCATGTTTCTTTTTTACTAAAATGTCAATTTAAACTAGAAACACACACTTTGATCCATATCGATCACATCGTCTTTTGGTAAGATGTGATACTGATTCTTATATGTCAAAATGATATATAAATTATTTTTCTAAAGTATATGTACAATCCAAGCATGTTTTGTTATTTTTCAGTGAGTAGTGCATGTTTTGAACTAAATTTTCAATTTTAAAATGATAAGAGAAACTTTGAGTCATTATCACACCCCGAACATGGTTTTTCCTATATATTATTCTTTTATGGGATTTTTTCCTTTGGTTGGGGTTTGGGTTTAGTTATCGGTGTAATTTGTGGAGTTTTTTAGGCTTTGGGTGAGTTTTGGAATTTTTCACAATTAGTGTACAAGGTTTGGAGGCAAATTGTCCAGCTTGTTAAGGCTGAGGGTGTTTCCAATTGTTCTTCTTCTTAGATGGTTTTCATGGAATAGTTTGAGAGTGGTTTTTTCCAAAATATGTAAGGCCTAGGAGAAGATATGTGACTCTTTTCTAGAGTCTGGGGCCAGTGCATGACCTACAAATGGTTTGCTGAGACCTTGCGGCAAGAAAGCATGAAAGATCTATCATTAGACAGAGCCATTTTTTAAAACTATCACATGGTTTCCCAAACTGTACGGCCAACCCATGTGAAGTGTCCCTCTTCTCCAGTGGGGTGCACACGATTGGACATGGTTTGGGAAAATGTGTGCCCAAACTATGCAAGTTTCCCATGTGTTTGAAAATCTTGAAATTCCAACTATACCCTCTCCTTTTTTATCCCAAATTTGAGTCCCCGTCTTCTTATCTCAGTTTTGGCACACAAAGGGGTCACCAAAATCAATTCCCTTTGGTTATACATCTCCCATGGATTCTTATCAAAGGTTCTATGGTAATTTTATTTGGGTTTTTTCCATTTTCCTTCTCATATTTTCATCTTCCTCTTGTTTTAAGGGTTTTCTTGGTGGGATACTCTCCTAGACAAACCCTATCGTAATGGTTGGATAATGTTACTCAATTTCTTTGGTTATAGGGTGTGTGTATTGTTCCTCGGGATTAGTTTTTCCTTCTTCAGGGGTTTTATTGCGTTCGAGTGTCGTTTAGGGTGATGTTTCAATCTATTTCCTTTCCTAAGCATACTATTTGATTCTTAAGAATTTATAATTAATTTCTAAAAGTGTTTCTTATGCTTGTGATATTTTTTTCATTTATTATGGTAATTTCATGTTAGTGAATTTTTTCTAAATGGATTTCAAAGGTTTTTCATAAATTATTTTCGTATATAAATGTATGTAAGGTGTTCGTTAAAATGAACATGGCATCTTTAAAATGTATTTGTGTGTTTTTATATATTGTTGTAATTGGTTGTGTTTTTATATATTTATTTTCATTATGAATTGAATGTGGTATGTGGTTTGGGTGTCTCTTCATGGATTTATGATTGTGCTTAAAATGCTTTTTAAGGTTATTTTAGCTTTTAAATTGGAACATGTGTAGCTTTGAGATGTTTTTTGGGATCCATTGGTTGGGGGAAAATCTATATGTGCATAGGGTGCACTTATGGATGGGCTAACAAATGATGATTTCCTCTTGTAGAAATTTTCTCTCTCTTGGACAGGATTTTCAAACACTCATCCCATTTTCTGTTCCCTCTCCATTCTCTTCTTAAAATGGTTCTCTAAAAACCCTTGGTACTTTCTAAATGGTTATTGTTTTCAATGTGAATAAAATAAGGGTTTAAAAGATGATTTCCAATTACTTTTCATGTTTAGAATTTTGAGACATGGCTTGGTAACAAAATCGCATAAAGGCATGTATTGCACTTTTACATATGATATGATTTCTAAATGACTTAAAGGCCCATTTGGAAAAAAATTATGTGTTTTGTGTTTTCTTCTAGGTCATATAAATTAATTTGTAAATAGATGTAGAATAGTAAAAAATAAAGACCTGGTTGGAAAGTGGCATCAAGAAGATAGGATTTGAAAGCTCAGTTGGAACCTTTGATGTGTTTTTTGTGATATGGAAACCTATATGGTGGATTCTCTAAGGAGAGGGTCATTTCATAGGTGTTTTTAGTGTTTGATCTTGGAAATCATGGTGTTTGTGGTTAATTGGTTTGAGCCATGCATGTGAGTACTTACCCATTCACCATGTACTATTATCAATGGATTCATGGGCATCTCTAGAGGTTTGAGTGATGGTTTCTTATTGACCCCGATTAAACGGGTTGGTACTCCTGGGATTTACTAAAAGGCTAGGTGGGATGTGCCCCTAGATTGGCTAGTTTAGAGTGGCAAATTGGTTACTGTCTTTATATTTTCACCATACACTGTATAGTGAGTCCAAATCGAGTATGTCTTGGGATTTATTCTAGATATTGTGTGAAATTCCAATGAATATTATATATATATATATATATATTATTCTTCTACAACTATTTACTTTTTATGCTAGTGTTTGTCTGCTTCTTTTTATTTACTTCATTATCCAAATATCTCCTTTTACCTAGTATAGTACTTTACATAGGTTTTGTTTTTTTAAACTGGTTTTTGAAATGGAAATATTTTTTGAAAAGAGGAATTAGTTATGTTTGGTTTTAAAATAGAAATCCATGTTTGGTTCTTTAATTGATAAAAACCCTATTTTTATAAATTTATTTTAAATCAATGTTTATAGAATATTTTAGGAAAGTAAATTTATCAATTCTATATTGATTACCTAATGGTGTTTTTATGCCCACACTCTACTAGTTCCATTTAGTGCTGGTAGACTAGATCTATTTTGCATGTTCTGGTTTCTAGTTTGAGTGTATGCCTTTGGTGTGGGATAGTTTTGTTGTTGGTGCTGACCAAGAGGTTATGAGGAGATCTTGTTATCATGGTTTGGTTTTATTATTGTTTTCAGTTTTCCATTTCTTACAATTAATATATCTAAATATAGTTCAATTATTATTATTATTCATCTTTTTCTTGGTGTTTTCTACGTGCTCTGCCTTGGATATTTAATCATGGTTATGTTTTGGATAAATAGTTCTCACTATGATAACATTGATACTCGATGCTAGTCACATGACTGGGAGGATTGAGAACACATCTCAGACCTTGTCCTGGACTAGGTTGGGTGTCTGGTTAGATGGAATCCCAACCAAGTTCATGAAAAAACGGTATTATAGGAGCCATTTGTTATTTAGGGCATTAATTTGACTAGAAATTAAGGCTATCAAGACTCAATAGTAAGGTGCGGGAATAATTTCACAAACTCTATTTTGGTTTGATACTCAAGATTCATGGGGTATCCAGGGATTTGAATCTTCTATTTCTTTGGTGTGTGGATGAGGAATTAAAATGGAGATGAAATAATAATGTGTGGTGGTATCACATGGAGTAGTGACCCATGTGGACTCTAATTGCATGGTTCTAGATACTCCTAGTGGTTGGTTCTTTCTAGGGGAAAGGTCCACTAAACCATTTCACCAGTTTTTTATTGACACTATTCCCCCATTCTAGGTGTTTTTTTGAATTGTGTTTTATATTGATTTTGGGCAATGTGTGTTGAATTTTTAAATGAAAAATGGATTTTGAAAAAATGGGTATTCAAAAGGAAATTTTTTTCAGGGTTTGGTTTTGTTTGAAATGTAGGTATTTGTGTTTAAAACTATATTTGAATATGGATTTTGGTATTTGAAAAGTGTCTTTGAAAGAATGTGGTTTTTAAAATTTGAATGAAATAGTGGTTTTCTAAAAAAATTCTGGTTATATTTGTGATGTTTGTCTTATGATCATATTGCTTCATCTTGAGGTGTTATTTTTTTATGGTTTTTGATTGATCTAGATTTTGGAATTTTATTTTGTAGTTCTGAATAGTATGCTACCCAAAAAGATCCCCAAAGCTTCTAGTGATCTTCTTCCAATTGTTGGCCTTTCCCAAAATATGATTAGAGTGGAAGAGTCAATTTATTCATGTTTTTTCAATTTTTACATGGTGATCGAGGTTTATGTGTGGATGTAGAGTTTATTGAGAAAGTTGATGGAATTTCTTGGTTATTGGGAACTCTTGAAGATGTGAGTTTCTGTGTTGTTCTATGTTCATTTGAAGGTTCGGGTTTGGATTAGTCGAAGGTGATCATTCCATCATTGTTACCAGATGGGATGTTTTGGAAGGTGTTTCAAACATATTTCATATGATGGTTTTTAACTATGGAGGTGAAATAAAGGAAAGTGGTGGAGCTTTGGAGTATACGACAAGTCCGGCAGATGGTAAAGGCCTATAATGAACATTTTGAAGAGCCTGTTTCTTTTTCTCTAAAGATAGAATTATAGGATCAGATGAGGGATCTCTTTTTAATTTGGGGTCCTTTTCTGGAGATATGGAGAATGTTATCTTTTCTAGTTAAGTTATTTTTGAACATTTGGTGGAAAAGGAGTTTCTATCCTGGTTTATTCCCGGTGTGTAGTAAGTAGTAGAAGGCACTCATGAAGGTTCACCATATAAAGAGAGGTGTATTCTAGAGGAACCTACATTTGAAGATTCTCCTTTTTCAATATCAGATTCTCATTTGATAGACCATTCACTCATGTGCTTCTATTCTGGTCAGTTTGGGAATTTGAATCCATCTTACTATGGTCCTCTAAATGATTTTTGATAATGTATCCATTTGTTCATTTGGATATGTTTTGGAAGTGGAGTTTCCAAAATAATAAGTCTCACTCAGAGGATGTTAGCTCCTAACTTTGGGGTAGAAGATGCTTCATGATATCAGGGATCTAGCCACATGCCATGGAGTGAGGCTTTTCATGTAGTAAGGGATCAGTGGCAGTGGGGAACCTCGGATTGAGGATACTTTATGTTTCATTATTATACATCACCTAGTTGTTGTGATTTTTTCTTCATTGTAAAATCTTAGTGTTCTTCTTATTTTATAGTCACATAGTTTTGTTTTATGGATGAGTATTTTAAAGTGGTTTTCCTTTTTGGATTGATTTAGGTTTCGATTATGCTTTATTATAGATACTCAAGCCTTTTGGAGATGATATATCATGTTTCTGTTCACTGTTTAGTGTGATTTCATTCTCTTGGATTCCCCTTGTGTTAGGGTTGTGCTTTTTGTGCAAGATTCTTGTCCTAGTGTTGGTTAATATCAATTAGGTTTTTGTGGTTAGGATAACCATTTAATAACCTTCCATGCATTTCATTTTTTTGTTTCTTCTAGTGTCGTTGGGGTGTGAATTATGGAGTTGGAAGGTCACTCTAAAGTTTTTGGCTCCATTTGGAATCATTCAGTTCTGAGCTCTAGTTTTGTGTCTCGTCTGACTATGTGAATATCTAGGGTCAATATTATTTTGGTGGGGATAATTGTGGCACCCCAACCATAGTTTTTCCTTTATTTAATTATTTTCTTGTACTTGGATATTTTGGATGGGGTTATGGTTATGTTCCTAGTGGAATTTTGGATCATTGGAGGTTTTGGTTGAGTTTTGGCCTTGTGCACTATTAGTGTGCATAGTTTAGAGGAAAACTATGTGGCATATTACGGATCATGGTATTTCATTTTTTTCTTCAAGAAAGGTTTTCCTATCATGGTTTGAGAATCATTTGGGAGAATCCATGAGAGGACTAAGAGAACCCATGTGTATCTCAGGTTGTATGTGGGGAAGGATCATGACCTACACAAGGATTGTATAAACCATGTGGTAAGCCTATGGGAAGGTTCTGTCACATTACAGAGCCATTTTCATAACTAGAGAATGGTTTCCAAAACTATGTGTCCAGCCTATGTGGGGTGCCCCTCTTCTCTAGTATGAGGTGCATGGTTGCCACACAGTTTTGTAAACCATGTGGCCTAATTGTGAGAGTTTCTCTGGTGTTTAAAAATATTGAATTTCATATTCTAACCTCACCTCTTGTATCCCCAATTCAATCCCTCCTCCCCTTATCTCGGTTTTGATGCATGAAGGGGTCCCCAAAACCACTCCCCTTTGGATCTCATTCTCCCATGGACGCTTCTCAAAGGTTGTAAGGTAATTTTCATTCAATTTTTTTCAATTTTCTTTTTTTCTTCTTCTTATATTTCTTGGGTTTTCTTGTTGGGATTATCTCTTGAAAAAACCCTAGGGTGAGGGTTGGCTAATTTTGGTCAATTTATTTGGTTCTAAGCTATGAAAATTGATCCTTGGGCTTAGTTATTAATTATTTTATGGTTTTGTTTCATCCGCACATCTTTTAGGTATTTATATCAAAATATTTCCTTTACAAAGCAAACCATTTGATGCTTGATAATTTATAATTAATTTCTAAAAGTGTTTCTTATTCTTTTTTGTGTTTGTTTGATTTATTGTGGTGATTTAATGTTGGAAAATTTGGTAGAAATGGATTTAAAAGGGTTTTCTTTGATTATTCCTATATATATTTGTATGTAAGGTGTTTGTTAAAATGAACATGGCCTATTTAAAATTTATTCAGGCGTTTTTAGATAATTATTAAAATTGGTTGTGTTTTTATATATTGATTATCATTGTGAACTAAAGTTAGTGTGTGGTTTTGGAGACTCTTCAAGGCTTGATGTTTGTGTGTAAACATTTGAAAGTTTATTCTATCTTTTAAATGATAAATTTTGTAGCTTGGTGATGTATTAAAGGATCCATTGGATTTGGGCACATCCATATGTTCATAGGGTGCACATATGTATAGGCTCACAAATGATGATGTCCTCTCGTAGAAAATGTATCTCTCTTGGGCCAGATTTTCAAACACCCATCCTCTCTTCCTTTATTTCTCCCTTCACATCCCAAAATGGTTCTTTAAAAATACTTGGAACATTCTAAATGGTTCTTTGGTTTCAATGTGATCCAAATATGGGTTTCAAATATGATTTCCAATTTATTTTCCAGTTTTTTATTTTGATATGTGTCTCGGTATCAAAATGGTGTAAAGGCCTATTTTACACATTGAGATGTGGTAGGGTTTCTAAACAACGTAAAGGATAGTTGGTACCCTTTCATACATGTTGTGTGTTTTCATCTTGGTTTTATAAATTAATTTGGAAATGAATTTTTAATTTTGAACACTAAATTCCCAATTCATATTTTATGGCACTTTTGGAAAGTGGTTATAAAGAGATATGACATATAGGCCTGGTTTTTACCTTTGATGGATTTTTGTGATATGGCCACCTCTATGGTTTATCATATGAGGAGTGATTCACTGCATATGTGGTGTCATTGTTTGGAATAGGTATTTTTGGTGGATGTGGGTTATTGGTTTGATCCACGCATGTGGGGACCTCCCCACTCACTGTGTACAATTACCATGGGATTATTGGGCGTTATCTACAGGGTCGTGCGATAGTTTCTTACCAACCCCCGATTAGATGGACTAGTACCCCTTGGATTTTCTGAGAGGCTAGGTGGTACTTCCCACTAGATTAGATATTTTATAGATTCCACTTAGTTATTGACATTGGAGCTTCAGCATAAACTGGATGGTGAGTCCGAATTGAGTACTTTTGGGGATTTTTTCTAGAGATGTTTAGAAAATTCCCATGAATATTATTTGTATATTTTTTCTACTAGACATGATTATCTATTTTTATAGTGTCTTCCTTCTTGTATTTTCTTCATTAATCATCAGCATAGATCCTTTTTACCTAGTATAGAACTTTACGTAGGTTATGGTTTTGTAAACTGGTTTGTGGAAAGGAAATATTTTTTGAAAATAGTAATGGGGTGTGTGTTGTTCTAAAAAATAAATCCATGTTTAGTTCATTAAATGATGAAATTAGTATATTCATAAATTTATTTCTAACTAGTGTTTATGTACTATTTCAGAAAATGAAATGTATGTATTTTATAGTGCGTACCTAATGGTATTTCAATGATCACATCCTACTTGTGCTACTGGGCATCGGTAAACCTAATATCTTTTGCAGGTTCAAGTTTCTGGTTCAATTGTGTGCCTTTAGTGAAGTCTAGACTTATGTTTGGTGGTGACCAAGAGGTCATGGGGAGATTATGTTAGAAATTTTTGGTTTTAATTTGGTTTTAGTTTTTTTTTTATTTTTCCCTTTCATTCAACTGTGGAATCTGGATCTGGTTCTATTTTTATTGATGTTAATCTATTTTTGGTTTTTTTTGTGCTCTGATTTGGTTAATTCATCCTAGATTTTTTTTTCTAAATCATTTCCATTATGATAAATTTAGTGCTCAGTGCTACTCACTAGCCTAGGATTATTAGGAACACCTCTTGGGCCATGTCTCAGACTGAGTCAGGTGTTGAGTTAGATTGCATCTCAGTCTAGTTAGTGATGGTCATACCGAGCACACTATTTATCAGATTGAGTTTCAGCTGATTCCTATACATAAAAAGGATATATGGATCATTACTTTGAAGTAACAAATAATATTAATGTGTTTTCATATTTTTAAGTATGTTACATGTGTTTTCCACCAAAATACCAATTTTAAAAAAAAAGACACAAATTGAGTCATATCGGTTAAACCATGAATCAGATTGATGTGTGGCTGATTACCACAAATAAAAATGAATTAAGGATTTTTTTCCCTAATGTATCCAAACAATATGAATTTTTTTCTTGGTTTTGTGTATTCCACATTTCTTTTTTCTGAAATGTCAATTAAAACTGAAAATACATGGTTTGAGTCGTAATAGTAAAATCCTATGTTGGTATAATGTGAGATTAATTCCTAAATATAAAAAATCACTTATGAATCATTTTACTAATGTATCAAGATAATATGAGAACATTTTCTTGTTTTTTGCTAACTGACACATTTTAAAATAAATCATCAATTATAAACTGATAACGAACACTTTGAGTCAAACCAGGATCACCATATATCGGATTGAGGTGAGGTTGATCCCTACTTGTCCCAAATAACTCATGGATAATTTTATCACAGTATTAACAAAACAAAAAATCTTTATTTTGAGCATTTGACTTCTGTTTTGAACTAAAATGTCAATTTTAAATAAAAAGACACACATAGAGTCATACTGGTCACACCATACATCAGATTGCGATGGCGATGATGCCTAAATGTTAAAAATGACTTAAAGAGTTTTTTTCTTAATGAATCAAAATAATATGAATTTGTTTGGTTAATTTTGATAATGTCACATGTCTTTTTTACTAGAATGTCAATTTAAACTAAAAACATGCACTTTAATTCATATCGGTCAGATCGTTTTTTAGTTTGATATGGTACTAACTCCTGCATATAAAAAATGAATTAATAATATTTTTCATAATGTATCAAGATAATTTGAGAGTGTTTGATCAATTTTTAGTGAATGGAACATTTTTTGAACTAAATTTTCAATTTTAAACTGATAACGGACACTTTGAGCCATACTAGGAACACCATGTATCAAATTGATGTGCATCTACTTCTTACATTTCAAAAAATGAATTATGAATTATTTTTATAAAGTATGAAAACAATATATGTTTTCTAATTTTTGATTATGTGACATGTGTTTTGAACTAAAATGTCAATTTTAAATAAAAAGACATGATTTGGTTCATAACAATCACACTCTGTGTTATATTGAGGTGAGTTTAATTCCTAAATTTCAAAACTGGATTATTGATTATTTTGCTAAAGTATAAAAACATTATAAATGTGTTTTCTTAGTTTTGATTATGTGTTGTGTGTTAAGCTAAAATGTAAATTTTAAATAGAAAGACACACTTAGAGTCATATCAGTCACATTATGTGTCGGATTGATGTGTGGCCAATTCCTACGTGTCAAAATTGACTTATGGATCATTTCAAAAAAGTATCAAAATAATTTTAATGTGTTTTATTGGTTTTGATCATTTCCCATATCTTTTTTACTAAAATTAAAATTAAAACTGAAAACATGCACTTTGAGTGAAACCAAACACATCATGTGTCAGTTTAACATGATAGTGATTCCTACTCATCAAAAATAACTTATGAATCATTTTCTTAATGTATTAAGATAATCTAAGGAAATTTTCTCATTTTTCAAATAGTGACACATGTTTTGAACTAAATTGTCAATTTTAAACTGATAATGGACACATTGAGTGATAATGGGTACACCGTGAATCGGATTGAGGTGTGGCTAATTCCTACTTGTCAAAGATAAGTCCTAGATTATTTTCCTAATGTATCATCACAATACAAATGTGTTTTATCTATTTTGAGTACATTATATTTTTTAACTAAAATGTCAATTTTAAATGGAAAACACACACTTTGAGTCATATCATAAATTCTGTGTATCTAATTGAGATAAGGTTGATTCATACAAATCAAAAATATCTTATGGGTCATAATCCTAAAGTATCAAAAAAACGGAATGTTTTTTCTTAGTTTTGAGTGTGATATGTGTGTTTACAACTATAATGTAAATTATAAACTAAAAACATACAGTACGAGTCATACCAAGCACACTATGTATCATATTGAGATGATGATGATTGAGGTGTAGATGATTCCTACAATTTGTATTGGATTAAGGTTTGAATGATAAGTTTGTGACTCTACTTTGAGGAGGTTAATATTTAATACCTTTTAGATTTAATTTAGTAAATCATTTCTCTTTCTCTTAGGGAAATAATGGTGTTGGGTAAAAGCATGGGAAAATGTCATATGATTATTATTTACATTGAAAATTTTAATTTGATTTTAACTCATAGTATATGTTTCATAACCCAACCCAATGAGGCTTTATCTCTGGCTCCTTAATCTCGACTCTGTATGCTAGGGGCTGGCATCTAGCACTGAGTCGACATATCACAAACATGGGAGGCCTTTTCCCAATGTACATGTACATAAACATCCATATACACCTCCATGCAATAGTGAAGATATATATAAACTGAAATGAAATAAATTCATAAATCTATCCCAAACCAGAGTACAATAGAATAATTAGAAGTGTTAAAGGGGTAAAAAACACACCCACCAAATAAAAACTTAAAAACAAATGTACAATCTCCCCAAAAGTACAGAATCACTATCAAATGAAACTGCTGGAAAGCACCTTATCCCAATTGTGGTAAACACTTGATTCGGTCGATCTCCACATGCACTGTTTGCCTCAGGTCCTATGGGGACTCTGTCGAAAGGTCTATGTTATACATAAGACACAACACGTGTGGGAAAATTCCTTATATATGTGAGCATAAAAATACTTAGTAGGAATCCCAAAAACCTAAAAGAAAAGTGACAAACTGAAAGGCATCATTTCATTCAAACCAACCATAAGGAACCCCCATTGAGATAGAAACTTCCTCCAATAACCACCTTGTCTTTACATGACTAGTCATCTCATACCACATGGTGTGTCAATCTTGATGTGAAAACACTATAACAAAACCTAGAAAACACAAAACCCTGATATAATCATCTCATAACGCATGCCTCATGAATTTCCAACCTCATATCCAATGACAAGATTCTACTCGAGGTCCTAAGGTAATAATAACCAGAAGATCACACTCCATGAGCTCAACCATCCCAGATGGAACCCATATGAGAGATATACTCCATCATGAAAAACTTACTAGTCTTACTCTAGTGAAAATCACTAGAGGTCCTTCCATCACTAACCTTCTCCCTATGCAGGGGTGTAATAACCCATGTGGAGAGGCTCACCCCACACAATTTCACACAGTTGAGGAATCATTTCTCCATACTATGCACTGCATGAATCCTCTTTAATGAGAGAGAATAGAGGGACTTTCACCTCATCGTTGTCCTACAGAAGAAGGAGTACAAACTTCTAGCTAACCCATGAAACCTCTCTCACTTCTGCATGGAGTAGCTGACACATCTGTTCATAGAGGGATCACTAAATCCAATAGAGGACCGCACACCAAAATACAATCGGGGAGTACAGCTCCATAGATGAGGACCCGCACCCTAGTATGACATGGGATTACAACTACATAGATGAGGACCTACATCCTGGTACGACATGGGAGTACTACTATGTGGAAAGAGGAATTGCACCCCAGTATGACAGGGGGTACCACACTGCAATCTCATTTATTATGGGCGACCAGCACCCTAGAATGACATGGGAGTACTTACCCAAAGATAGAGGACCTTCTCCCTGGCTCGACAAGGGAGTACCAAATCTATCGGAATAAAACGTGTGGAGGACACAAACCTAGGAATGATAGGGGAGTTTCAGCTCCAAGGATAGAGGACCCTCACCCTAATATGATAGGGGATTACACACTCTATTTATGCATCATGACTAGATAACTCATTCCCTAGCACGATAGGGGAGTACCAACTCCACAGATAGAGGACCTGCACCCTGGTCCAACATGGGAGTAACTACTATGTTTGTCCAAGGAGTATAGAGGGCCCACCCCCTATAACTATAATAGTGTGTTGTCTCTAACTATACGAGCAATACGGGGAACCTGCACCCTTGTCCAATAGTGGAGTACCATCCCTGAAAGAACTTCCCCAAAGGTATAGAACCCCAACCACAACATGGGGAGTCCCATCTCCACCAAAGAAAATGAGTAAGGGAAACCCACACCCCGATGCCACAGCGGAGTAGTAGTCCCAGTGTCTCTCTTGAAGAACTAAATTGATATGTCACATCATTCAAGCATCATTTAATGGAGCATCATGATTATCATATCTGCTATCACATCATAGCCATGAGTAGGGGACCCACTCCCTCATATAGTAGGGGAGTACCACTCTACCAGTCTATATAGTCTAGGGGACCCACATCCTAAGGTGGTAGGGAAGGATACTAACCCTGAAGTCAACCTTATGATCCACCCTAATCACTACCCATAGTTAAGAACCAATACCTCTATACCGTGCTCCAACCATGCCACACTATATCTCTTAGGCCACTATGGAGGCCACCATCGCATTCTACATGTAAAATGATTAGCATGGGCTACCCAGAAGCCTGGTTTTGATTCCCATTGAAGGAGATATATAGGGAGGAAGATCTAAAGGATAAAACTATGAAGTACATAGTGTAAATTATGGTCTACACGATGTGTGAACTCACCCAAGCACATGTCTGTGTTCTCCCTCTCCATGTCTTGGCCATCGATGTCCATTATACATTGTGCATCCCATACTAAATGGATTGTTCGAGAGAAATAGCCACCTAGTTGTGTAGTTTTTTAATTCCTATATCAGGCACCCCAGTCCCCTTTACTTTTTCCACATAACTCTAAACAGTCATGTACGATCACATGGATTCTAGGACATTTCCTATGGCCACACCACATGGGGTCACTCCACAATGTGTAACCTTGATACATAGTGTGTAGACCCTCATATTTCCTCTTTCTTAATCAGAAAGAACACAAGGCATATAGGATTGGTTTACTCACCATGTTGATGGTGATTCAAAGGGAAAATCACTTGAAAAATGCATGATTCTCCCACGTTTTCCCCCAAACCCCCAAATTGATCTCAGATGGATCTTTAGAAATCATAATAGGGCTCTAAAACCTCAAACAAATTGTAGAACTAAGGTGATCAGGACATAAAACACAAACCATGTATATTGATGGTGCAAAACCAAAGCATCGAGTGTAGAACAACACATGGATCATGATCCTCCTCAATTTGATGGTGATCGGTGTCACGAATGGAGGTCGTCAACAGATCATCGCTTCAATTTTGGATCACCTTCACCCATCGACTGAAGGGGTAGGGGAGGGCATCAATCCTCATTCTTATGTCGTGCACCTAAGGGCGGGTGGTTGGAATTTATTTTAATCAATTAAAATCAATTAACTCCCCTTTTAACACCCTATCACCAAAACACCCCCAAATGAAAACCTGGAAATAAAAAACATTATGTCATGCCTAGTTTAAACACGATATTCTTAACTCAATCACAGGTTTAGAATTATGATCTGAGGCACTGGTCAAGAGTTATTCATGATTCAATAGAAATGGGATGAGCAAAACAAAATATTTTTAATATTTTTAAAATCACCATGTCAAGGCTCAGTGGGCCCCAGAATCTAGTTCCAAATCAGTGCCTAGCTTTAGAAATATTTTTTGAAATATTACAATTTCCTATAGTACAAACTTCAAGTCACTAAAATATGCATCCAAATGCATTATTAAATGAAAATCATAATCCTGGTTAAACTCATTCTTTCATTATTTTAAATAATTATTCATAAAACGTTTGGATGGGTTTCTTATTCACCAAAAATATCAATCAACCTCATCCATGGCTAGTCTATGTATTAAAAATTCATAAATTATGTGATTCTTTTCACTTATATATAAAGAGATGTTTGGACTTTCACATGGATGTAAAATGATGTTTCTTAAATTCTCCTTAAAATGTTCTATATAAAACAGTTTTGTAATATATTAACCTACATTGGGATGAATATTTTTAACCTGAGGTGTCATTCATATTTACTACTTAGAAGAATACATAATGTAAAATCAATATTGAAATAAATTCTTAGTGTCATTTCAACTTTTCCATTTTTCTATTTATTTGGTACTATTGAATGTGAATAATTGGTTCCTTAAGGACAAGTAATGTCCTAAGTGTGGTAAAATTTGGTGTGGCCTTAATTTTAAGTATTTTTACAAATCACTTTTGTGTTTAAATTATGTTTTTTATGAAAAAATATTTGTTAATTTAGTTGATTTATATGTTTGGGTTATTTTCCCAGTAAATTGATAAATTAATGAAATTGATGTTTATTTTATGATTTTATGTTTGATTTTTACATGTTTTGAGTAATGTATATATTATTTAATAGTGATTTTAATTTTATGATTATAATTTTTGTTGTCTTTATTTAATTTTCTGCAATCATGGGTCTAGATCGCAGTGTCCTCTTCGATGATGATTCTCCTCCAGTTCGAGTTTCTTTTCTCGGGGAGTGGTGATATGGAGTTAATTCTCTTATAAAACTGGAAGAATCTATCACTAATGGATAAATAAAATGTGACTATCATCACCAATATGGAAGAGGATGCATTTATTTCACTTCTAATATCCCTTATGATTATCATTAAATTTATTGTGTAGTGAAAATTCAATCTGGGATCCCTAAAAACACCCTATAGAATATCTGGGGATTAGAGGATTGTGTGGCTATCAGATAAGTTGGAGTAGGACTTCTCGTATTTTAATTAATTAATGATAGGTATAGGAAGAAAGTTCTCAAATGAAGGTCATGGTCCTTATATAAATAGATCATTCTAATAGAAGATCTTAAGGATGGGGGGTTTAGAAAACCTCGCTATCCAAAACCCCATTCTGGTTACGTACTAAAGGAATCTCATTCTGTGGCAAGATAGAATGAGTTTTTCATGAAATCAGAAGATGAACAATAGAATTCTTGGAATGGGATCAATCTGATCCAATACATTATGGGCCTATAATGAAAATCAAAGCTTTGGTTTATTCTTGGTAGCCCTTGATGAGAGGCCAGTTTCTATTGATTAAGGAAGAAAACATATGGATATCATTAATATTAAAAAACAACATATTTCTTGATTCACATGTGTGTGTCTCTGGCACACTGATAAATATTTTGGTGGTAGAAAAGATGAATAATAAGGAAACATAGTAATGAAATACGGACCCTATCTTCTTGAAAATTTTATGAAACGTCCTTTATTCCCAAACCAGATAAACAAAGAGACTGTGATAGATAGTCATAGGACTTATAGAAGTTGTCTAAATGGAATCATAATATGATTAATATGTTGGGACCACCAGATCTCTCTACTGAAGTGCAATAGGAATAGCAGGCAGAAAATGGGGTATGTCAAACCAGCTAACATGTCCAAAATGATACCATAAAAGGAACAAAAATATGTATATGTCTCTTTTTAAGATGGATACACCCATATATGTGTGTATATATCAGTGGAGTTATGAACCGAAACACCCCCAGGACAAATAGTATCCACTTGTACCCCCATATTAGGAGCATTCCTTAATACATGAGGCCCCCTATACCTATCCATGTAGGGTGAATTTCACTTTGAATCCTTTATGGAATTTGAAAAAAAGACAACAAATATAGAAAAGAAAGACGAGAATGGAGAATGAGAATTATTCTGGGATAAGTGGAAGAGATACCAGTTGAAAAAATAGAGACATGGTTGAACCATCGATTAATGAAATACATACTAAAAGATGGAATGAAAACTGGGATGGAGCTTACCTTGAAATTCTAGAGGTCTAGGAATTCATTAACCATCCTCTCCTATCACCATGAAAATCATATGAAGGAACTATTGTGGTATTGGAAACCCACGAACAATTCAGATGCTCTAGTGCCATTTTTCTAAAATCTTCACTTATATGGTTTTTCTGTATGAAACCATGTTATAAAACAAGTTTATGGAAGCAATTTCTAATAAAGTTGGTTTTTCTTGTTTTATCTCGATATCTCATCAAGGCCATGTGGTGGTCATGGATTTCATTAAAAGGAAGAGATGGATTTTAAGGTTATATATTTTTCTCAAAATCACATTAGAGTAGTCATTCAACAATATCGTATATCAGAGTGTGATTTTTCAGGATTCTATGGTTGGCCTTCTTAGAGAGATAAATGAAAATCATGGAAGTTACTAAATAACATTGGGAAACCATTCTCGGAACCCCATTTTTTTGGGGTGACATTAATGATATTTTATTCCAAAATGAAAAGAATAGAGCTTCTAAAAAATGTTACTCATCCATGATGGATATCCAATGGGATTTGGACCTTGAGGGACTCTCGTATTGGGTTATTTTGGTTCCCCTTTTATTTTTTTTCGTGGTAAATCTGATCATTCACACATCACTAAATGGGTAGATAGATTTATGGGGTTGGCTAAATGGATCAATTATTTTAGCTCTTTTCAAGTCTCTCATCTTGACAATACTTCTTTAGACCACTACTTGATCATTATTGACACCTTATTGGTGTCCAGTAAATAAAGGCAAGATAAAATATTCATGTTTTAGATCTTTTAGGAATAGGATGAGGAGTGTGAAGATTCTATTCTCACATTCTAGAAGGAATGAGACCCTGATATTAGTAAAAATATTCATCAGGCCACTTCTATGTTGAAGTACTGAAGTGAAAACAAATTCTACCACCCTGATGTGTAGTGTGATGTATTGTAAGGATCTTTAAATGACTTATACTCCCCCCCCCCCACTAATTTTGTTTTATCTGTTATATCAAAACTGAAAGGGGATCATGAAATTTTTTTAGATTTAGAGAAGGTTTATGGTCTATATATGCACATGATTACCACATTAAGAAGGGTGCCTCTAACACATCCTACTTTTTCCATAAATCCTTAGTGAGAAGAATAAGGAACTAAATTTCATTACTTTCTAATTTCAATGGTATTTTAGTTTTCGATGAGAATTGGATTCAAGATATTATCAAGAATATCAACCATGGCCTCTTCACAGTGAGGGATTCCATATTTTCTCTATACCTACATGTATTTAACTAGTTATTACTGAAGAAATGAAAAAATAACTCGCATATGATGTCACAAATACATATATTTTTTGGCAATTAAGAAAATTCACTCAACCAAGGCTCCCAGTGGGGATGGATTCCATACTCTTTTCTTAAAAAAATATTGGCACATTGTTGAACCGAAAATTCATTGTTATATAAATGATTTTGGGAGGGGTAAGGATGATTTCCATTACTTCAATAAATCTATTATCACACTCATCCCAGAAATAAAAAAACATAATTTGGTCATAGATTTTAGGACCATCAACTTGGGTAATGTGATGTGAATTTTTATTTCTAAAATATTTTTTAATCATCTACATCGGCTTCTTCTTTCTATTGTCTCTGAAAACCAAAGTTTTGTATCCCCAAGAGGCTTATATCTAATAATTTCGTTATTTTTCATGAGTTTTAACATTTCATGAAAACCAGATCAATTTCTAAATGAGGTATCATGGCATGAAATCTTGATATGACCAAGGCATATGTACGAGTCGATTACCCTTTTCTCCATAATTTTATGAGAAAAATAGGGTTCTATGAAAAATAGATTGATATTGTTATGAAATATTCCTCCTTAGTTTCCTTTAGGGTTAAGATTAATGGGGACCTCTCCCAGACTTTTTCCCCCTCTAGGGGTCTCCATTAAGGTGACCCTATCTCCCCCTTTCATTTCATTTTAGTCTTTTATGTTTCTTCAAAATTGATCTCTATAGAAACTAGGGATAATTGTGTGCATGTGGCAAATGTTTACTATCAGATACTACCCATATATCATCTCATTTTAACCTATGATAGTCATCTTTCCTCAAGAGATACTCTAGAATAATGTGGTACTATCAGCCAATTTATTCATAAAAATGTGATAGCATCTGGGCAGTCGATTAACTTCTCTATACCTATGATTTCTTTTAGCTCTATCATTCCCCTTAAAAGGAGGGATGATATCCACAGTGCTTTTAGGATCTAGGTAGTTTCTAAACACCGATAATATCATGGATTTCATACGGTCATTGGGAGTTCTGAAAGAGTGATATTTTCTAGAATTATGGAAATGGTGGAAAAAAAGATTCAAGGGTGGTCATAAAAAATGGGTATATAAGGCTGGTAAGGATATCTTTATCAAGGATATTTCCTAGGCCATCCCAACCTATGGTATGTTCTTATTCAAGTTTCCTTGATTTTATATTGATCAGTTTTGAGAAAAATTGAAAACATTATAGTGGGGTATGAATAATGGTAAAAATAAGACCCACAAAATGTCTTGGGTGAAGCTCTTCACTCCTAAGACATGTGGTGGCATGGGGTTCCATGAATTATTCCTTTTTAATGATGACCTTATCTCTAGGAAAGGATTTTGGATTATGTATAATCCTTATTCTCTCTACGCATAGGTCCTTTTCACCAAATAATTCTCAGATTCGGATTTTAGAGGCTCCAAGATTATCCAACGGCCAATCTTTTTATGGAGAAGTTAATGGGGGTCCTAAGATATTTTTTTTAAAGGAATTTCATGGAGTATTGGTAATGGAAATTGTGAGGAAATATGGAAAGACCCTTGGTCGGTTGATTTTTGTGGATCATTGGTGACAAAGAGGGCCTCTTTTGGTATGAAAAATTCAAAAGTGGACTCTTTTATTAATGGTAATGGACATTGTTGGGGATTTTATTCCATAAAAACTTCAATTATTGAATGCGACATCATCATTATTCATAAAATTATAGTGGAAATAGGGATGGGGTCAGACCGGGTCTACTAAGGAGATAATACCATTGGTGCATCGATGATGATGATGAAAGCACTATTACAAATTTGAAGCTTCATTTTAGTCTTCTAAATATCAATCCGATCTTGAAAATTGTGTTATCTATTGTTATTATTTCTAATTGATAATTATTGGTGAGTCTGGTATTCATTCTGGATGTGATTGAGCACCAAATATGTGTATAGATAAACGAATGAATAATCACACAATCCAAAAAAGTGAATTTTTTTCGATTCATCGATGATAGGGTTGTTGATAGTGATAAAGAATTGATTATTTTGGTTTGGAAGGGAAGGATATTGTGATAATCAGGTTTTCTAGGAGAGTTGTGGAATTTTTTGGGCTTTTTTCCAATGTAGGATGAAATTGTATAATTTTAGTAATTCAAATGGCCCTTATGCTTGGGTTGTTCAAGTGTTGAAGAACACACACTAGGTGATCACTCTATTATTTGTGAGAAGCTCGCTACCTATTTTGATGTGTTGGATGAGATCTTATCTGGTATTGTAACCATAGATATTATTTCTAGAATGGTTTTATCATCATAATGAAAAATAATTCCTAGTATATAGAATGGTCTGTTGTTCATCAATAATAATTACCCATATTCAAAAGTGTATAAACAATTTTTTAGGGTAATTTTTCGAATTTTAATTGGTGAAATATTGTGAGGTGTATAGAAAATTATGGATGCTTCCATTGGACAAAAGAGTGCCCAAAAAATGTATGTATCTGAGAAATGATTTTTTTAGAGGAGTTTTTTCTTATGTTACTTGATGAAAGAGGTGTGTTCGGTGAAGTTTCTACGTGGATGTGTCCTTATTGTTTGTTGAATTTATAAATATTTAATTTATTTTAATTTCATTAAATAGGTCATGAACCTTCTATAGGTGTTACATCTGATGTCCCTCCATTCTAGAATTCTATTTTTCTCTATCTTATCTCTCTTCTTCCATTATCTCTTCTTTAATTTTTTCCAATTTTTAAATAAAATATTTTTTGTTGTGTTTTCACTCTCTATTTTTGATCTCATACCTCCATTCATGGAGGACTTACACATGTTCCTAGTTCTAAGAGGTGAAACTCATTGCTTCATTGAGGTAATATATCTATTTTGATCATCGACATCTTCTTAACTCTTAAAATATTGTGATCATGAGCTGGGGAGATGTCAAAGAACACTCAGTCATAGGAATAGTGTTATACTCTCAACTCCTTATGATTTTTCATCTTCTTCTCTTTTTTATTCGTAAGAGTAATTCAGGAGAGGCCATTTGATTTATTGATCCTATGATGATCACACTTTCATTAAATACACTCTATAATGGAGTGATTTTAGAATGTCATTCATTTCACATTTAGGAGAGCACTCATGTGTGGGATGCAATCTTGTATATGCTCATTAAATATTTTGAGAGAGATAGGTTCATGTGTCGATAGATTGAGTGTGTGATGTATGAGTTTGATCTTTTATGATTTATTCTTTATATATTAGTGATAGGTAATATAGAGTTAAAAAATCTGGAGCTAGTTCATTCTTACTATTTTTTTCACTTTATATTTTTGTTTCTATTATTTTTCCTCTATTTTGTGGTTTTCTTTCCATTTCAACTTCACTATAAATGTTTTCTATTACTATTTTTTAAATAGATAAAAACATAAAAATATTTTAGAAGAGTTATTGAGATAAACACATTTCTTCCTTGAGAAAAACCCTTGGGTTTTCCACTAAGCTTTATCTAGGGGATAATATGAATGTATCCTTAATATTTCAAAATAAAAGATATCACCTGGTCTACAGTTTCAGTGGAGAGAATTGGATAGTTTCATACTTCATCGTGGGATGTTCTTGCATGTGGAAGATATTGATAGCCCAAGCACTATTTGATCCTCATCTAGGATCAGTTTTGAGAACTCAGTTTTTTAAGAATTTTATTTAACTTTTCTTTTTTTTCATGTCATTTGAATGATGTTTTATTCATCTATTCATGTGGGTTTAGTGAGTCCATATAGGAATTAAAATTTCTAGCTCAGCATGAAAGATTTCATCACTGCCACCTGAAATAGATAGATTTTATCCTTAGATAGTTTCTCTGGTCCTTTGCTACTTCCTTTTACTATAATATAGATTCCTTATTTAGTTAATATTATTCATGTTTTTATATTGTTTTCACTGTGCACATAGGTCCACAGTTGATGGAAGCACATTATACCATTGTGTTCTTTACTCTTCTTGCATCATGTTCATCTTTAATCTATCCTCTTAGCATTGTTTCTTTGTTAATTGAGTTGTCAATATTAAATCATGAACCCCATAACTAGATTAGTGGGTATTTTCCATGAATAGGGACTACCCAGATAACTTCCTTATATCCCAATAACTTCCTTACTTCCCTACCACATAACTTCCTTTAACCAATAACTTAATAACTTCCTTTCCTAACTTAGGATAAATTATAATTTATCCAAAAAATCCCTAATAACTTCCCTACATATATTATGATAAATTATAATCTATTAAGGGGAATGAAATAATCATGGATAGAAAAAATGTGGGTAAATTATTCAGGAAATTAATTCCTTGAAGTTCAATGCAACTTTTCAGTTGAAGGAACTATTAGAGGGAATGAAATCACTAGATACCGAATAGATTTTTAATTTAAAAGATGATTCTAATAGAATCATAAGTCCTAATCCTTGAATTATGCGGAAAGGATTCCAAATGATGGCTGAAATCAATTTCTTAGATGTTTTTTCACTAATATGTAGGCATAATACAATCCGAACGGTGATTAGTTTAGTTACTACAAATGATTTACACTACAATAGGATGAATTTAAAGTATTCTTTTGATCATGAAGAAATGGAAAAAGATATTTAAATAAATAAGGATAAGGGATTTAAAGACCATAATAAGTAGGGACTTATATTAATTTGAAATGAAGCCTTAATGACTTGATATAAAAACCTTGATAGTGGAACCAGAAGCTGGAAACATTCTTGAATAAGGAAGGTTTATCATGGTTAAACTATGATCATTACTATTATCGAAAGTTATAAAATTATGATAATTTCATAATATTCTAATTATTTGTGGATTATATTTTTTTGTGAGACTGGGGAGTTCATGTACATAATATATCATGTGTACATTTTCTATAAGCCTACATATGAATGATTTTTCCCCGACATGAAGATATTGGGGATGGGGATTTAGAGGGATAGAGAAATTGGTAATTTTTTATTATCCTAGAAAGAATTCATCACAAAGATTATTGAAATGTTTAAAATGAATAGAGGTAATTCAATATAAACCCCATTCTTAGAAACATCATGTTATCTATGGAACAGGCAATAGAATCAAAATGTCAGTCTAGATACTGGGTTAAAATGTCATATGAATCGGTTATAAGAAGCCAAATTCAAGAAATGATTTTTATGTTCTCTATCTTTTCCATTATAATATTTATAGTAAGTGGATTTTTTTTTAATACCTAGAAGAGATCATTAAGATTCATTGAGGTGTATCATAAATTAATTAAAGGGTATCAGAGATATAACATTGGTCTTTTAGAAAGATAATCCATTACATGGATTAATGGATATAGAGTTTTCCGGTGATTCTGATACCCAGATGAGAATGGAAGGCTTCATTTTTATTTTTGGAGAAACAATGATCAGTTGGTTGTCTCAACTACAACGTATTTTTAATTAGTCTATAAAAGATGAAAACTGCATAATAGTAATGAAATATGTAAATGAGTTAGTCTTGTTAGTACCATTACTAAAGGAACACAGAATGTCGCCAGAGGATGGAGTTTTATTCTGAGATAGTCAAAGTTCCATTCAACATTATCATAATCCATTGATTTATGAATTAATTAAACACATTAACCTGAAATTCAATTTCATTAGGAATCTTCTTGAAGACAATTTGGTAGACTAGTGGAAGATAATGAAGAAGAAAAATCTTCCTTAAATTTTCACAGTGGTTTTCATCAAATAAATTTGGAGGAAGCATTGTACCTTATTTGGACTTTGATAAATGAAATCCAATAGAGAACACTACACAGATGAGGGGGAATAATCATATTTTCCCATGGGTAGAAGTATGTTGAGCATAGATACATCCTTGATGTATGCTTCTGTTGGGAGATTTTTGGGATTGTAAACACTCTTCAAGTCATCAGAATGAGTGTATTTGAAGGAGAGGAAATGAATGTTCACTTATGGCTCATTTGGAAAAGATATATGTCATAACCATTATGAAGGTATTTTTATCAAAATATGGGGAACTTTATATAAGAATATGGTAAAGTTCATTGATATTTTATTGGGTGAAAATATTGATGTAATGGAAGCAGTTTGGAATTAAAGGTTGACCAACTATAATGATGGGTTAATATCTTACATTGGATGGTAATGAAACATGTTCTATTGGCTGATCATATATATAAAATATATTTGAGATAAGTAGGCTTATATAAAAATTAATTAATGTAAAATATTATATACTTAGCTAAAATATTGTTAATCTGTGTTCTACCATGTAATATAAAATTTTGAGATGTTCTTCCATGGATTTAAGAAAAAAGTCCAAACCATGTAATATTATTTGACCCCATTACTTTTGGTGTTTCCATTAATTTTTATTGAATTTTGTTTGTATCAGTTTTCTTGATGGTTGTTTTAATAGTGCGACTTAGTATAGTGAATGATGTGATTAGTATACTCATCTTCATCTACACTATTCTCAGGGGGGAACCTATTCTAATTTCAATAGTGTAGAAACCAATAATACGTGACACATTTGAGTGGATTTGAGTTCTTTATTCCAATGGGGATTATTATGTAAAGGACCAAAATAACATAACCTTACCAAAATAATGGTGGGATTCAAGCATCAGAAAAGACATCCAATAGACTCCTACTATCCTCCCCATTAAAGGGTTCGTGGGATAGTCCCAATGAAAACCCCATTAGAAATTCAGAGGGATTCTATTAGGACTAAATTGGGAATATGTTGTGCTCCATTATCTAAAGTCACATACCATACCTCATAAAGTGAAGTATCTCTTTGTATCTAAGTGTTGCTGGATTTTTTTAAAATTATACAGTCATATTGGAAAGGAAGGTTGACCTTGGAATCATGGGAACCAGATAGACTAGCCAAGGACTTCTTGGCAGTCTACTGAGAATGAATAGATCTAAATTGGAAGTTGTCCATGTTCATTATCAAGAAAGAGAATCAAATGCACATTTTTTCATACATTATGAAGGCATAGGATTTGATGGAGATTATGCGGTTGGATTGGAAAGGAAGGGCTTTCGCAGTAGTCATGGAAACCCCAGGTGCTCGATCCTCTTTAACCCTCTCCACCATAAATTTAAATATTCTCAGTTTTGGCACAAGAATATGACCCCCAAATTGGGATTTTAGAATAAAATTCCCCCATTATGTATTTTTTGGTTTTTTATGTTGCCGCTGCACAAAATTCCAGTTTAATTTTTCACTAGAAATTTCTGGTGTAAATTTCCCTATGAAATTTACATTTCAAATTTCCACATGAAATGTTCACATCAAATTTTAAATTAAAATTACAATGAAAATATAATAATACATAAATAAAAAATTTAATTTTTTATTGAATATTTGAATTCAAATTTTTCATTAAAAAATTTTGGTGTAAATTGAAGGGATTTATAAGAGTCTATAAACACATCATAAATCATGAATAAGTAAATGAATCTATTCTCAAGATACTCATTATAAAAATTTCTAGTGAAAACATTGAATTGAATATTCTATTTCAAATTCACTATGTATATTATAGAAAATATATGTTAATACACAAATAAAAAATGTAAATTTTCAGAAAAAATTTGCATTAAGAATTTATACTATAAACCTTAATGAAAATATGCACCGAAAAACTTTGTTGTAAGGTTTGATTTAGATTTCTAGTGGAAGATTTCAGTGTATATTTTCTACTAGACATTTTCATTTAAAATTCTTTGTTAAAATTTACACTGAAATTTTCCAATAAAATTTCAATATTTGTCGAAATTGTTAATTAAAATTAAAATTACACAAAGAAAAACAAAAAAATAAAAATATACATGATAGTATTAAATTTTATATTTCAAGTGAAAATTATATTATTGAAATTTTCAAAATGTATATACAAACATCCAACAAAATTTTCATTGAAATTTTGTGTTTTATATTTACCTTGTAAATCTCCAGTAATTTAAATCTATAATGAAAATATTCAGTACAAATTCATAGTACCAAATTTGACTAAATAAAAATGTACATACATAGAAACATGTATATTTATAAATATAAATATAAAATATAATTTTGAACTGAAAATTCACACTAGAAAGTCACACAATTCCATTGAAAATTTATAATGAAAATTCACAATGAAAATTTATAATTATAAGTGGAACCAATGTCTATTAAAGAAACATCATTTTAGGAATGATCAGTTTTTAGTGTTCTTGGTTATTCATCACATGTTGAATCTATTAGGGATAGATTTGGAATGTTTCTTGGTTTTTTATTACAATCAGGGATCATAGTATGTCACTCTAGTTATCATTAAATGAATTTTGAAATTTTCAAGGCTAGAATAAAAAAATAGAAACTAAAAATTTTCAATGGAAAATTATAGTGAAAACTTGGAAAGAAAATTTTCATAATAAATTTTTAGTTTGAATGTATACTAATATTACAAGTGAGAGTATATTAATACATAGATAAACAATGAAAAATTCCAATTGAAATTTCCATTGGAAATATCCTTTAAAAACATCCATTGTAAATTTCCAATTTTTATTTCCTACACATCATATGTATCCCATTCTAAACATATCGTTTATTTTTTCAATAGGAATTTATAATAAAAATTTTACTATATGCATACATAATGTATTAATATATAAAGAATAATGTTAATTTTTACCCAACATTTTCACTTCAATTTTTTTTTGAAAAATTTCACTACACACTTCCACTAGAAAATTGTAGCCCGAATTTCAACATAAATTTCCATAGAACATTTTTAATACATATTTTCCACACACAAAATATTTCATAAAATAAATATAAAATGTAATTTTTGAATGAAAATTTATATTGAAAATTTCCAATAAATAAAAAATGAATATAAAATTTGATTATCTAACAATAAAATTTTCAGTAAAAATATATTAACACATAAATAAACAATGTAATTTTCCAATAAAATCCTCGAATGAAAATTTAAAATAGAAATATTTGGTGAAATTTTTTGTAGGAAATTTACTGTGGAGACATCAACTAGAAATTTTCAGCTCAAAAATTCCATAATAATTATAATATACATATATTTAATCCTAAATAAAAAATGTAAATTTTCATCAAAAAATTACATTGAGTATTTATTCTATAATCTTTCAATGTAAATTTCTACTCAAAAAATTTAGTGAAAATTTCCATTCACATTTCAATGTAATATATTTTTATTTTTATTTAACATAAAAACATTAAAAATGTATTTTTTTTCAGTAATATTTAATAAAAACTATTATTCAAATGTTATTTTATAAGAAATTTCATTAAATATAAAATATTTAATTAAAATATATTGATTATATTAAAATTTGATGTCACATATATTCATTTTAAGACATTTAAAAATATCCTAAAATAAAATAAAGTACCATTTTTTATTTATCTTTATTGTTAATATTTTATAATAATATTTTTTATTAAATGAATTATATTTAAAATTATTATTAATATTTTATCATAACATTTTAAGTTAACCCTTTTATGATAATAATTTATTTAAAATCATTTATAGAGAAGGAAGGATATTATGGTCCAACCATTCAAAATAAATAAATTTTATTTTTAGAAATTGATTTATCTAAAAAGAATATCGGATTCCACATTTTGATTTTTCTAGGTGGGTGTCATCCCATCGGTTACCTAACACTCAAGTCCAGTTGTTGGACTTGAGATGATAAATTTTCCTTTTCAATATTCTTTTTACTCACTCTATGTTTCCCCATATTTATATTTCTGTTGTGGAATACATACATCGCCTCTTCTTATATTGAAACCGATTTCATTTCTCATATTTATAATAGGTTTCCAATATTGACATTAATTTCATTTACGTTACTGGATCATAAAAATTTGATAATAAATTTTTATAAAATAAAATGGAAACATATTAATGAATATCTTAAAGTTCACATTCTTTTTCTAATGGAAATGTATTAGTGAATATCTTAAAATCATATTTTAAGATATCTTAATATCTTAAAATGTAGATATTTCATTTTTTGATCGAATTAATGAATATTTCAAATGGAAATGTATTAATGAATATTTTAAATGGTGGTGTATTAATCATATTCATGAATATTTAAAATGGTTGTGCATTAATGAATATATTAATATCAAAAAGCTTATTTTCATTAATTATATTAATTAAAACCTTAAAATCCATTATCATTTTAAAAAATAAATATTTATAATAGGAAATGGAAATGTATTAATGAATATTTATAAAACAAATAATGTTTTTAAATGTTTTACTTCTCTATTTTAAGTTTTTTGTTTTATGTTTTTTTAATGTAGATATTTATTTTATTTATTTTTTAGACCTTATATACATATATACATATATATAACTTTCATGTTTAAAACATTTCTATATGTTTCATATATTTAATTTTTTTTATTTAAAACGTTTCACATATTTAACATTATATAAATTATTTATTATTATTATCTTTTAAATGTTTCCATCAGTCATTTCACATTGAGTTTCAAGTGATATTCTAAAGCACTAGTACCCAACCAGTGAATTTTCACGCCATGATCATTAAATTGCATATTTTCATTCAAGCTCAAAAAATTGTGGTGATGATCTATGTAACTCATGTCACTCTTTGGGGGAGTGGGAGGGAATCTTGAAAAATCAATAGAGTGAGTGTAATTCTTGTGACACATTGGAATGGAGTGAACACTACTGCTGAAGTATTCTATATCTATAGCGGTGAATTTACATGTATAGGTGTATAAATTAAATAAATTTATGCATAAATTATACATATAGGTGTATTTTATTTTAAAAAAAATGTATTCATATTATAAGTATAATACTATAAGGAATTTGTTAGTGTAGAAGAGGTGTTATAGGAAAACTAAACTCATGTAGAAGGAATGCATACTGAAATTGCATGCACTATATAATGTGTGAATAAATTGTTCAAAAAAGGGGTTAATTTAGGATAGATTTGATATAAAAGTAATAATCTATATTTAAATATTAATATATATAAATTGGAAAAGGTTTACATATTTTTTAGAGATTTCTTATTATTATTAATGAATCTTAAAAATTTTAATTGTTCACATGGAACTAAAACATTTGTATTGATGGAATTTGTATACAAAATTTATCGGGTTGTTGTATAAGTGAATGAAAATTCCATAGTCATGAGTGAAAGGAATGTATAAATTAATTACTAGTTGTAATTGTTGAATATATAGAAAACTATAATGATCTTACTATGCATGGAGGACTTGTTGTACCTACTTAGGAACTTAGTCACCCAAGCTCAGATATGGGAAAATTTACTACTTATGTTCTTCAGAAAGCTAATCAAAATAACCTAGTAGTTCAGAAGAAGATCCTGGAACTGGCGTCCCTAAAAACTCAAATAAAAACAGGGAATTCTAGATTTTTTTAATAAAAAATCAAAGGATTATATGTTGTTTCATACCTAATTATAAATAATTTAAATGGTAATTGGTTGATATATGAAGAATATGGGGACTTACTCCTTCAGGGATTTCTAACTCTATAGAAAAGTTGTTACCCAGGTGGTCAATTTGGTACACTTCTAGCTGGATATTTTTCATGAAGCATCCAAGTTTCTATTTCTTATAAATCCAACCTTTAATCCATTGGTCTATCTAACATCATCCACGAATCTCAACCAAATTAAGAAGGCCATTTTTTCCATCTAAAACCTACTTCAATTGAGTTCCACCAGAGCTTTGGTTCTCGATTTGTCCTATGGTCTGGAAATCTCCCTTGAAAGGATTAAGAACTAGGGTCAATGAGTGGTATCTAGTGATTTTCCACAGTAATCATCCCTATTATATATCTCTTTTGAATACCCAATGCACTCCTTGTAGTAATATATTGACTCCCGTCATTCACCATAAAAAAATCTAGCTTCATCAAAGGGAACTATTTCAAACTTGTCTTGTGGTCATCAACTGAAACCAGAGATACCTTGTGAATAATATCCCATATAAAACCACATAAAATGTTAATGTAGAAAAATATTTAAATAAAAAATATCATGAGAAGTCATGTTTAATGGTTCAATGGATATTGACATCCAAGATATATTTGTCATTCAGGCCATGAAAATTTAAAATATGACATGATGAAAGAAAATATAATTTATAGTGGAGATAAAAACATGAGATTTACAAAATATTCGTTATTATAATTGATAAAAAAATGATACAATCAAACATATGATATGATTCACAAATTAAACTATAGTAAAATGTAACAAAAACATGTTATGAAAAAATTCATATTATAACTATATTGATACACTGATTATGATTACAAATGGTGAATAGAATAGAATGAACATGGCTAATGTCATTGATATTTATTATTATATACAGATTATAACATTACAATTGAAATTTGGTAAGAAACTAAAATTATAATAAATATATTAATATAGTTAGATTTTATATTATTTAACACATATTATGAAATTTATGGACACTGATTATAAATAATGATTCATAAAACCCAAATTGTTGTAATTTTCCTCCTTTTACAGATATTATAAGAAAAATTCATGTAATAAAATCAAACATACATGGATTTGTTATGAAAAATTTTTAATTCTTCAATAAATATTAAATAGAAATTTTAGAATACAAAATTAAAATAAAACACCATTTATATTGTTATTGAAAATTAAAACATTGTTTATACACTAAATTTCAAGCCACCCCTCCTCATTGAATGAGACTATACAACAAACTCAAGAATTGAAACATTTTCTATACACTAATATAAAAAAAATTTCAAAAATTAAATATATTATAAATGATATTCCCTTGTAATTTTAATCTATAAATTCATGAATGAATCTAAAACAAATTTATATTTCTCTAGACATTTTTTTCATCAACCTAGAGAGATTCATAGTGAAAAAATTTAAAATAAAAAACATGGAGAAATATAAACATATAATTTGAAGATTGTCATAAATTGTTTTCTGAAATTTTATTATAAATGGATGGATCTTTATATAAAATCTTGTGCTTCTTACAAAGATTCATTAGTCATATATTATATATTGTGTCTATATAAATAAAAATATAATTTTGTTCTTTAATTAACTATACAGAATATTTTTTAAATCCATTACTATATCCCTTATTGTGTGATAACATTTCAAAAACCATAAAATGAAAAGGAACCATTAATTTAATGATTAAAACAACATGTTTTGATGTCCCGAAAATACTTTTCACTTAGGAAGTTATGAAATCATGTTAAGTTTTTATAAATATTGGAAAACCCAACAAGTTCAAGCTAATTAAAACAATGTATCATTATATTTTTAACACACCTTATCTCTCTACAAATATTATGATCAATAAATTCGTTTATAGGTGATAAAACTATTACCTCAAAGAGCATAAAAACACGAGTTGGAAAAATATAAAATGTATAAAAAAAATTAACTGGTGTAGGATGTTTCTTTGGTCATGCCACTACCTGCTTCAGTTCTAAACTATAATATAGAATCATGAAATATACTTCATTTTTTAGGAATCTGTAAAACTAATGGGTATGTTGGATGGTTTGAATTCAATTACCAATTGTATAAAATATTTTCCTTAAATCCTCCAACTTTATGTGATTTAGTCTCCTTCTCTTCAAAAATCTGTAGAGATAGATTTAAAAAACTTTTAAAGGATACTAAAAGTATAAACACTAACAATGTGGGAAGAAATTTCCTTCCAGCATCATGTTTTCCCTAAACTAAATTGCACATAAATTAAGTAAGATAGATCTTATGAATTTATAAGAGTTCTAGATTTCATTCACATCATTGATGAATAAAAAATTAAGTAAAATTCATAGATGGATATTGAAAAAAACAAATATCTAGATTAAAAATTAAAGTAACAATTAAATGAATGAAACCATTTAAGATATGTAAGTAAGAAATAAAGTAGTATCAAGTGGATTTTTTTTCCATACTCTTTCTTCTTAACATCCATAACCTTATCCAAGGTCCCTTGATCCCAATCTTCCATGTTTTCTTAAATGATAATAAAAAACTGTAAAAATGATAATTCAATTTTGAATGAAAAAATGAAAATAGTAATGGGAGAAAAAAATTTGAACAGAATGATAAAAAAATTAAAACAACTTAATCATTATTATCACTATATAAAAACATCTTTTCACCCTTCCTCTGGACATTAAGATCATGCGAGAACTTGTATTTTAATCCCTTGGTACAATTCCCAACCATATAAAATTTTCATAATATTGACTTGGGTTCAACACCAAATCAAAATCCAATTTCTATTAAACATATCAAATTAAAAATTAAAAAATAAAGATCACTTATAGGATATTAAAGGAACATAAATCCATTTACTTCATAAAGAATATTCCTAACCATGACTACCTCAAAAATTTAAACATCAAAATTTATGTGATGTAGTCATATCGTGCTCTAAAATTTGTGCTGAAATATTAAAAAGAAGTTATGGTGGATACCAAAAGTATAGACACTAACAATGTTAGAATACACTACATACAAACATCTAAAATTTTTCTTTACCTCAAACCATTTAAATTTATGGGATATAGTCCTCTCATGTTCTAAAATCTGTGTAGACAGACTAAAAAGAACTTATGTAGGCATACGTTTAGTGCATGCTCAAGTGGGACCTCAAGGCATGTGTATATTTTCTATGTAGTTATAAATAGAGAATATTATTTAGGGATGAATAATGTGATAAAAACACACATTTTATATTGATTGTTCATGAAAAAACTATTACATCTAGAAGTTTAAATGTTAAATGATAGTTATATCTTTCACCCTAAATTTGGATATTTGTTGGCATTTATTTTAAAACATGAAGATGAAAATCTGAGAAGTTTTGAGTACATTCACATAAAATGGAGGATCAATTGGGATAAAGTTTTATTTAAAGTGTAAAAAAATAAATATAATTGGGAGAATATAACCATGTATTTTAAATGTAAATTAGACTCATGTACCAAACAAAACATTGGTTTTGAATAATTTTATGTCAAACTCACATTATTATCCATAAGACCAGCTACAACCATCTCCATGAAAAAATAAAAGATCTTTATACCTATATCTAGGAGAAAAAATGAAAACAATAATTTCAATATCCCTTTGCACTGAACTAAAATACAAGAAAGCTGATTACTGCCTTCCAAAAGACAATGTGTTCAACGTTCAATCGAACCAACCCAAGATATCAATCTTTCTAGAAATCAATAAAATTATGAACATATATATATATATATATATATATATCATGGTACATATTTAGTTTAACTCCAAGTGTATATATATACATGTATGTATGTATTAGAAGATATATTCAGAATATATAATTGATTTTATGTATTTTGAATATATATTATAATAACATCATATATATTTAAAACACATATATATGGATATATATTAGAATATATAGATATATCAAGATACATATTAAATACCATTTAAATATTTATATTCAAAACACACACACACACACACATATATATATATATTAGAATATATAAGTTACATGTGCAGTATAACATTTGATCTTATAGAACAACTTGCACCCACCTTATGAAATTCCTCCAAATTTGCATTTCTTCATAATTATGAATATTCTAGATAATATCATCGAAATACATGAATAGAAAGAAAGTTTAAAATATTAAACATATGAAAATGTTACATTTATGTAATATATCCAATACAAAATATACATTTATTTATGTATATTCAATAAGTGTAAATGTAAAGAATATACATGTCCTAAAAGCATTGTTAGTGTTTGTGTGCATGTACATATTCTGTAGATATATATATCTATGTGTGTGGAAAAAATATTTATAGTAATGATGCGGTTCATGTTGAGATACAAAATTAATAATTTAAAGAAATATGAAAAATTGTAATTCAACAAATAGATGACATCTATTTTTTCATAAATCATTGGAATAGAAATATGAAATTTAGAAACTTGCAATCTAAAAAATGAATAAAAATATTAAATGATATGAACAAATAAAAGTACACAAAAAAATTTCCCAAAAAAATTATTATACACTATGAAGTCAAAAACATTAAATGGAATGAAATGGATTTAATTTTAATAATATAAAAAATAAAAATTTAAAAAAAATTAATAGAGAAGTTAGTTTTTCATAGTTGAAACCAAATAGAAGTAGATTCGCTTCTTCAGAACAAATGTCCAAATAAAATGTTCTCCCTTATGAACTGTCTGGATGTGAAATAAGAAACTAATAATGGAGGGTAATTAAGGGAAACAAATATGTGTTCCTATACGGTGGAACAAATAATCGTAAATCGACAACATAGAAGATGAGATCTTTTTCAATTCAGAAAAAAGAGATTAATTTAAAAAAATCATGGTTTCAAAATCATATTTTATTTTTATATCTATTATTTTCTATGAAAAACCATATATATCATAATGAATCAATTCATGTTGGGTAACTAAATTAGAAAATTAGTAAATGATTCAAATTTGAAAAAAAGTAAACAAGCAATAAATGAGAATAGAGAATATAAGAAAATTTTAAATCAATAATGAAATCCAAAAAATAAAATATTAATTTAATTTTTATAAATAATTTTAATTCAACAGATAATTAGCCACTATTTGTTTTATAAAATAATGGCATAGCAATATAGAATTGAGAAAACAATATTATAAAGAAATCAATAAAACTATTAAATGGGAAGAATAAATAAAATTACAAAAAACATTAAAAAAATTATTATACACTATGATCTCAGATAATATCAATGGAATGAAATGAATATAAATATTCTAATATAGATAATGAAAATTAGAAAAAATAAATTATCAAGGGAAATTAATTTTTCATACCTGAAACTACATAGAAGTGTATTCACTTTTTAATATAACAGATCATATTCTGTGGATATATCTGTTCATGTGTATGAAAAACATGTAAATCATAATAAATAAGTTCATATTTGGTAACTAAATTAAAAAAGGAATAAATTATTCAAAAGTAAAAAAAGGTAAATAAACAATAAATCAGAATAGAGAATATAAGAAAATATTAAAATCAAAAACAAAAACAAAAGAAGAAAATATTAACTTAATTTTTTTAAAAATTTGTAATTCAATTGTTAGATGGCCTCCATTTTATATAAAATGATGGCATATAAATATATAATTATGAAACCATCATTCTAAAGAGATGGTTAAAAATATTAAATGATAATAACAAATAAAATTACACCACAAAATTTCACAAAAATTATTATATGCTATGATTCAAATAAAATTAGTGGAATGAAATGAATTTAATATTTCTAATAGAAACAAAACAAATTACAAAAAAATTATCATGGGAACTTGGTTTTTCATACCTGAAACCAAATATAAGTATATTCACTTCTTGATGTAACAGATCATAGCTTGCGGATCTTACAAAAAAGGTAGACGAACATATGTTGGGGCATTTTAGAAAAGAAGAATTCGGTAGGCTCAATCTTATTTGTCGTAATGAATAGTACATCCAACAATAATAAATTGAAATAATAATAAAGGATATATGACAAAAGGAATACGGGTATGCAAATTTAGTTATAGTAGGTCGTGAAATAAGACTAATTATCCAATTAGTTGGAGAAAAAACTATAAGTGGTATGATGTAGGGTTTAAGAAATATGTATTGATGATACCCTAAAAATCCATCAGTCATTTGAAGATGCCTTGGAAATCCAATCATCTTTCCACGATTCCTTAGAGAATATCCTTAATAGAAGATGACTATAGAGGATAGAGTGAGTAATTAAAGGAATCCAGTTATTATATCTTTTTCTATGAGGAGATGGACCTAGTATTATAAATATTTGTTAACCATACCTTGGAAATCTAATGGTATCTCATTGATGCTTTGGGGAAATACTTCAATAGATGGTGCATTTCTTTGATAGGGATCATATTTATAGGAAAAGAGTTTGTAGGACACATTTGACAGGTAGATGGTACTGGTATCAGGGGTGGACAAAGATCAGGATGAGTTCAGGACTGCAATATATTAGGTATTTTCAGGTAATGGATGAATGGAGATAGAAATTTGAGTTGGGATATGTGATTGCAGAGGGAGAGATAGGATTTGAGGATGGATTTTCATAGAGCCCAAACTGATATGAGGAGGGAGATGAGATTGTAGGGGGTGGAGATGAGATGTGAAGAATAGGTTTTCACGGAGACCTAATATTTGGAAGGGAGGATACATTTTTTTAGGGTTCATGGTTCGGGAGAGGTTAAGGCACAGTTTTTGTGTGTATTAGACTTCGTGGAGAGGTGGCCAAAGTATTAGGATGAAGCTTATGGAGACGAATGGATTGGAGGGGACTGTTTTATTATAGATAATGGATTTCATTTTATTTATTATTTTATTTTATTCATATTAGGTTTTACCCACTCCCATCCAACATGGTTTCAAACCTCCTTACCTCCTTCATGATACAAAATATATCACAATCATTATTTATATTTTTAAAAATTTAATGAACATCTAAAAAATATATTAATTTAGAAAATTGTGAAAATTAAGGGTTAAATTTTACATATTCTCAAGATCATTTTGTCTCCTAATATAAATAAAAATCATATATTACAATAAATAATATTCATAATAATTTTAAACCCAAAAATAAACATAAAATAATTAATTCCATTTTAATTTAAATAAATAATGGATGGATGAATAATTAAACTAAAAAATTTAAAATACAACGCATACATAGTAAAAATTTATTGTGTTATATAATTGAAATAAATGCATAAAAAATCATGAAAAAATTGATACATAATTAATTAAAATCTTATATGTAAGATTTTTTCAATACCAACAAAATTATTTTTCTATCATGGATTTTCCAATTCATGCAATAAATCATAGTTAACAAAAAAATATCAATATAAAATTAAATCCTAAAAATAATAAAATTAACTAAAACTGACATGAACAGTCCTGACCCATGAAAACTAGTAGAAAACATACTAGGAATCATGCAATACCTGAGAAATGGAAAAGAGTTCAGCAAAATCCGAACTCTTACCTAAGATGTTCTCAATTGATTTTCATCCTCCAAAATGAAACTCAAATAAGAAAATCCTAAATCTTAATATCCAGAAGATAATACGTCTCAAAAAGGATCCTAGATATAGATGGAAACACAAACACATCCAATAAAATATGGTTAGAAATGGTTATACCTTTGAATAAACCATAAATACTAAATTTTTTATAAACTCATTTAAATTTCATGAAACAATTTCCTTCAAAAAAATTCAAAGTATATCTACCCAATTCTAGGGGAAAATAAATCCTTTTCATTAATTTAATCCACAAACACCCACCTAAATTTTAAATCAATACTTTAAGATCAATTTGAAAATATATATTAATTATTTCCTCCACAAAATTAAAAATATATTATTAATAATAATAATTATTAATTAATTAACAATAAATATTAACTCTTAATTAATTAATGATAAATAATAAATATAATACCTAAATAAAAAATAAATATTACTATTTAATATTAAATATTATTAATTAAATTATAAATATTAATATTATTAATAGAATTATTAATTAATTATTAATTAAATATTAATAGTTAATAGTTATTAATTAATTAGAATGAAAAATATATTTAATTACTTATTAATAGTGTTAATTACTAATTAACTTGATAGTTAATAATTACTATTAATTGTTATTAAAAAATTACTAATAAATAATTAAGAATATTATTTTGTTACTAAATATTAACAATAATGATTAAATTAATAAATTAAAATATATTTTTTATTTTTTATTATATTAGAATTAATTAATTAACTAGTTATTTCTAATTAATATTAATTACTAATAAATATTAATTAATTATATTATTTACTATTTAATAATATTAATGAATTAACTAATTATTATATATCTGGTTATGGATAGGGAGTATACCGTTATTGACAAAGCTAGATTGGATCCAGATAAAGGCTAACCTAGTGAGGCTTCAATGTCTAAGATGGATCATGCAGTTGATGTGAACCTTGAAGAAGAGACTACTGACTCTCAACATTCTGCACAGAACCATGCTTTGATCAGTGTTATGGGAGATAAATCTATGGAGGAGCAGCATTCTTCCTCTTTTAGACATGTTCTAGCTCATGGCTTAGAGGAGTCCAAACCTGTGGGTGGTCAACAATATGGAGAGAGTGAAGTTCACAACTACATATGTGGCTTTTTAAAGAGCTAGAAACTTCATTTATCGGTGAAAAAATCATTGTTGATTTAAGTATCATTAAAAGTGATTCACTGTTATCAGTGCTAAAAAAGAACTCATAAAGGTGGTCATTTATCAGTGGTATATTAGAACTGATAAATGTCATACTATTGTAGTGAGCTATTAAAATTATAGCACCCTGCAACAACAAATACACTTTTACATGAAAAATTCATTATTTAATTGAAATAAAAATACATCACAAGTAAGTGAAAAAACACTATATTATAGACATTTCAAGAATTGTTTTGTACAATTAAATTAAAAATTATTATCAAAAAAAAATTAATAACAACAATGGTTTCATTATATTTAGCACCCAACCACCTCTTAAAAAAATTTGATCATGGTATCAATTTTCAAACCAACCACTGATGCTCAATAAAAAGAATCCACTTGTATAGGACAATAATTTATTTGTTAGTAATACTATAAAAAAATAAATTATACATAAATATGAAACAACGCATTAATAAAATGTTAATTTTAAATAAAAGCACACACTTAGAGTCATACCGATCACACTGTGCATCATATTAACATGTAGATGATTCAAAATTGTCACAAATGACTCAAGGACCATTTTCATAATGTATCAAAAAAAATATGAATGAGTTTTCTCGTTTTTGAGTATTTTGCGTGTATTTTTTACTAAAATGTCAATTTAAACTAAAAACACACATTTTGAGCCATGCCGGTCACATCGTGTGTCGGTTTGATGTGAGACTAATTCTTATACATCAAAAATGACTTATGAATAATTTTCCTAAACTATCAAGACAATCTGAGTTTTTTTTCTTAGCTTACAGTGAGTGACCCTTATTTTGAACTAAATTGTCAATTTTAAACTAACAACGGACACTTTGAGTCATTAGCACATCCCAACCATGGTTTTTCATTTATTTTATTCTTTTCTTGGATTTGGTTCTTTTGGTTGGGGTTTAGGTCATGTTCCTGCTATAATTTTTGAGTTTTGGCGACTTTAGATGAGTTTTGGCCTTATGTGCAGTTAGTGTGAAAGGTTTGAAGGAAAAATGGGATGCATGTTATGGTTCAAGGTGTTTATAGTTATCTTCATTCTTTCACGGTTCTTCTAGAATGTTTTTAGCATGGTTTTGGCCAATCTGTGTAAGGACTAAGAGAAATCATGCGGCTATTTCCTGGTGTTTGTGGTATGATCACGGCTTATGCATGATTTGATGAAACCATGCAGTAAGCATATGGGAAAGATTTTTCATTTTATTGATCCATTTTTCATTTCTACCACATGATTTCCCAAACTATGCAACTATCCCTTGCGGGCTATGTATTGGAAGATGTTATAGAGAGAAAAAATAATGATGATCATCGCTGAATTCATTTCATTCAAAGAGGGAAAAACCATACCATTATTCCCCCATTTAATTTGGTAAAAGGCATTTAATTTTAAGGATCCCAATTAAGGGTGAGAAAAGGCTATAAATAGGGATCTCCTCTAGCAGTTTTCATCATCGTATTCTCAAGAAACACATCCTCATATTCGAGTGAGGAATTTTTTGAGGTGTTTCTCCACATATTCAAGAGATAATTTCTTGTTTTTTTTCTCCTTGTAAATCATTGTTTGTAACCAAATTTTATCATAGTAATATCCTTCTATTTTCCCATCATTTTTTACACGTTTCATTTGGGGTTTTTTCATGTTAAATGTGGTCTTCATTTTATTTTCACATTTTTTCACTTTATTTTTATCTCGTAATTATCATTGGACCAAAGGATTAATTATTTATGATCTTAAAAAGTGGTATCAAATGTGAGGTTCTAGACTAGGAAATTATGGACTAAAGATATGTCCAAATGGTGGTGAAATTTGAGAATTAAATATTCAATGGAAATAATTATTCAATGTGGAAATGAAGATGCAAGCGGTGTTGCGAAAAGATAATTTTCTACTGGTAATTAGAAAAAAATATAGGGTGTGATAGTGGGGAGACGTACCAATGTAGAAAGTAATTTTATTTCCAACATTCATATGTATTTGTTAGATGGGGTCCTTTTAATAATTTTGGAGAAAAATATGGAGGAGTAAATTTTTTATATTCTAAAAAAGGTGAACGAAGAAAAGTCACTTCCCAACAAAAATTTTCTGGAATATAAAATTATACACTCTTCGAATGGAGAAGTAATTATTAGATTGAAAAAATCAACACCCTCATTACCTTTTTTTCTTGGATTACGACATTGGGATGCAATATTTTCGATACTGATTGTGCATATATTCTTCTCCACAGTTTTCCAGATTCATATGAAAAACTTATCATCAACCTCACCCATAATATCCTAATGGATATGTTTATCTTTAATGATTTTATAGTTTTGGTTCCTAAAGAATAAAGTGAGTGAAAGAACAAGGAAAACATACAGCCAACTTCACACCAAGTGGAAGCTCTGTCAATGTAAATAGGAAGAATGATGGAGTGTGGTTCCAATGGGAGCCTGAATCCAAGAAGCTCAAAATCAAGGTGCTAGAAGAAAAATGCTAGATGTTACAATTGTGGTAAGAGGTGCATATCAGCAATGACTATTGGAATAAGAAGGGCAGTAAGAAAATCACTATAGGAAATGTGGTGAGTATATATATAAATGGAGACATACTAGTCATGTAAGCGGTGATGACTATTGAAGGTAGAAAACATCATGATGATGGAGGGATTATTAACTCAGGTGCAACATCGCACATAAACTCTCAACAAGAACAATATGATCAATATGAAACTATAACCAAAATACTGGTGTACATGGGGAATGATCATACATTATAGAATGTCAGAGTTAGAACCATTAAACTATAGTTTCATGATAACATAGTTAAAACTATTCAAGGATTACTCTATGTGCAGGGCTTCAAGAATAACATTTTTCATTGGGACAATTTGATGATATCAGATGAAATAATTGCACCGAGAAAGGGATGTATAATACATTTAAGGAAGCACTTGTAGTGATGAAGGCAAAGAATATCTCAAACAACCTTTATGTTCTTATGGGTGAAACATACAAAGAAGCAGAGAAAGTTTTTGTATAAACTATATTAATGGAATTGTTGATGACATTATGGAATCAGAAGCTTGACCATATATCTAAACAAAGATTGAGGATTACTTCTAATCAAAAGTTTATATATGGGCTTATGAAGGTATCCTTATCATTTTGTAAGGATTGTGTTTTTATTAAGAAACACAAGTTGATGTTTGGAATGTCAACAGTGGGGAACAAAGAGATCATGGAGTTGATCCATCCCAACATTTGGTAAGCATCGGTCGTATCCCTAGGAGGAGTAGGGTGAATTGTATCTTTCATTAATGAATATTCAAGGAGATGTTTTGTGTTTCCAATAAAGATGAAATTAGGTGTCTTTGAAGTCTTCAAAAAATTCAAAGAATAGATGGATCTTGAATCTTAAAAGAATATCAAGTGTTTATGTACTGATAACAGTGGATAGTTTATAAGTGAGGTGTTCGATTATTTTTGTCAACAGGATGGAATCAAGAGAAATTTCATTATTGCATACACTCCACAATAGAAGGGAGTGGTATAGAGGATGAATAGAACTATGTTAGACATAAAAATGTTGATGCTGAAGAATGTAGATGTTACCAAGAAATTCTAGGTAGAAGTAGTAAATATAGCTTTCTATGTGATCAATTTATCCCCTTTAGTGTAAATTGATCTGAAGTCACCGATGGAGATGTGGACTCATAAACCTGATGATTATTATTAGTTTCATACTATTTTAAGTCCTGTATATTCACTATTTAATGGCTAGGAATGATCAAAGATGGACTTGATATATGCCCATACATATAACTAAGTTATCAAGTAACCCATCTCAAACATGAGGTTTCACAAAGGTCAACGACTCAGCTCAAACCAGGATTTTATTCATGATGTCAAAACCACGGTTGCGGGAGAACTCCTCCTCTGTCGAGTACAGTGGTCATGTCAAGACTCCGAGGTGATACTCTCTATCCTTAGACTACTGAGGTACTCCTCCTGTCGAGGATGGTGGGTCTGCACCCAAACATAGTAGTGCTCCCCGCAAGGGGTCTGCCGCCCAAACACGGTAGCGGTTCCCCTAATAGCCTACAAAGGTACTCTTCCTGTTTAGTACCGTGGGTCTTCTACCAACTACTAGGCGCGCTGTCTGTCGTGGGTCTGCCGCCAAATATCGGGCGCTCCGTCCACTGGGCTAGTCGACTCACTCCAAGTCGAATCGATCAAGCAGTCCTCAGGTCCAAAGCTACTAGGTCTCCGCACTTCATACGCTCGTCTCCGGGAGGATCCGCTCCACCAGCTACTAGTCGATACTCCAAGTATCACAAATTCCCTCAAATAATTATCACAAAGTACTGCCTCGTCTCAGGGGTCTCAACGCAACAGACGGCGCGGCAATCGGACGCCCGGTCTGTGAGTTATTAGCCTTTTCATCCCGGGGGCCTGGTTGGTTTCGTGTACGAACCAACCCAACTGTATCTCAAATGCACCCCGAACTTTCATAGGGTATACTCAAAGGGACTGTTTCTCAACGATATTACCAATACTGCTGACGGTTCTTCATACGGACACCCGATCTGAAAGTTATCAGCTTTTCCATTCCAGGGGCCGGGTTGGTTTCTAAGATAAACCAACCCGACCATACTCCAACTGCATCCAAACCTCAGGTGAAGTATTCCAAGAGAAACTTATCATCAATAGGAATCCAACATAGTCGACGGCACGTCAATCGGATGTCTGAAACTCAATTTATAAGTGTTTCTACTCCAAGGGCCAGGTTAGTTTTGAGTTCGAACCAACCCAGCCATACCCAAACTTCGCCGAAAGCTTGAGTGGAAAATACAGAAACGACCATCTCGATCCAAGGATACCTATGCAACTGACAGTACATCAATCGAAGGTTTTTAGCCCAAGATATAGTCATTTGAAAAAACCTAGTCCGAAAATAGGGGTATGGGCCCGATCCGACCCGGCCCAATACCCCCTGGGTCGGCCCGAACCGGGTCGACCAGACCCGGGTCCGGGTCCAGCCCGGATGGGCACGGCCCAGCACGACTGGGCGCGGCCCAGCCTAGGTGGGTGTGGCCAGCCCAGCCCGTGCGGCCTGCGGCCCGGCTCGGAAGTCGGCCACGGCTCGGCGCTGGCCGAGCGGGACGCAAAGGAGGCACCGCCTCCGGTTTGTGGAAACTGCAGACCAATTGGGGTCCGCCCGAGCAACAGGTCAGGGGGATCACACCCCCCCCCCGGTTTTCCGGGTAACGGCCGGCCATTACAGTCAGCCGGTTTGTGAGCTACTGTGGGACCCAAAGGGGGTCTTGCCTCCTGGAGTCACCGGGGGTCGGCTCGGTCAGCCACCCCTGCTGGTCCGCTGCGGCCTTAGGCCACGGCCTGTCTCACCGGCACGGCGCGACGGCACCGCGCTCATCTGCCACGGGCCGCTCCGGCCGCGGCCGTCCTCAGCTTCTCCGGCGCGGCGCGATGGCGATGCGCACCACTACCGCGGCCTACTCCGGGCGTGGTCCTCTATGTCCCTGCACGGTGCAACGGCTTCATGCCGCCTTCGCTGCAGCCTTTCATGGTCACGGTTCCCTGCTGATCACTGCCCGGTGCAACGGCACCGTGCACCTCCGCCTCCAACATCATCGAAAATTAACAAAGAAGAGGGGAGGAGAATCGGCTGTGTTTGTGCTGTTTGATCCCTCCCGTTGGGACGATATTATGCGGTCAAACCTTAAGCAATGAAGAACGATGATGAAGACTTGAACAAAAATAACCCCTACCTCGTGTCGTTCCCCGTTCTTCGGATCTGACGCGAGGAAGACGTCGAAGTCAACGTAGTTCATTGCACCGGCACCATGCTACTGATCCCTGCTCATTTGTCGGTGTCTCATCGGAGAAGATGGAACATTGGTATTCTTCGATGAAGAGGCGTCGTTCTTCGCGGGAGAAAGATGTTCTTCAATGATGGATAAAGCTCTCTTCTAGTCCAGAGGTTCCACGATAAGATTTCCCCAACCCATATTAAGATGAGACGTCCTCAACTTTAGTAGACATGCCAAGTATTCAAAATAATTCAAACTCCTTAATCTATTAATTAAAGAGTTTGTTTCATTAATTTTGATATGTTGGAAAATCAAAAGGAGGGAGAGGGGAGGAAGTGGAAAGGTTACATAAATGAAGAACAGTTACAAATTAAAACAAGGGGTAATTAAGGGGGGAGTTTATAAGAGTTAAAAGTGAGTTAAGGGAATGTGAACGGTTGGAGCTCGTGTGGGCCCCACCTCACAAATATCCTCACATGGGTAGTTAGGTTCTTATGGGTCCCACCCCAACTCCCCCATGTAGGATAAAAACACCTTAGATATAAAAATAAAATTGTTCCACAATTTTATTCACTTCTCATTTAATCCACAAATTTTAACTTCTCCTCCCGTGCAAACGCAATCACAGTAAAGGTCCTCTTAAGCAATTACCGGCGCTGCGAGTTCATCGGTGCCCTTGGTTTTCAATTATGAGCACCTGTTCAAAAGATAGAGAAACCCCCTCATTCGTTCACTGAACATACCCGATCTAAACTTCAGAAATTTATTCTGGGCACACCGGTCCTTGAAATCAGGTGAAATCAGAAACTGCATAATCGTAAAATTCCGAAGAAATTAAGAAAAAAAATTATTTTAAATTTTCGGTTCTTTACATTACTCCCACCTCATGGATTTACGTCCCTGTAAAGCTTCAACACAAACTAGGGGAAACAAAAGTGGTACTGAGCACGCATAGGATCCTTCTGCTCCCATGTGCTCTCCTGGAGGTTCCTGTACTGCCAGTGAAAGCACACCTGAGGAATCAACCGTCCACGTAGGACCCGCTCCTGTCGATCCTCGATCTCCACTGGAACCTCCATGAATGTTTCCCCATCATCAATTTCTAGCTCCCCATGGTCGATGATGACGGATAGGTCGTGCACACATCTCCTCATCTGAGATACGTGAATGACGTCATGCACCCGGTGCAACTGAGGTGGAAGGGACAAACGGTAAGCCACCTCGCCTGCCCTGCTGAGGACCTGGAAAGGTCCGATGAACCCTGGAGATTACTTCCCGCCTCGGCCAAAACTCCTTAGACCTCGTCGAGGTGAGACCTGTAAGAAGATGTGGTCACCATCCTCAAACTCCAGTGGTCTCTGTCTCCTATCAACATAGGACTTTATTATACTCTGTGCAGTCATAATTCTCCCCTGGATGATCCGCACATTCTCCGTTGTAGCCTGAACCATCTCTGGTTCTATACTTGCTGACTCCATCACTATCCACAATGGATATCTGAAATGTGTTCGGCTACTGTCTCGCCACTCCTAACAGCTGAATGCCCGATCTTCTACTAAGAGCATCTGCTACAACGTCCCCCTCTCCAGGAGCATAAACTATCTCTAAGTCATAGTCCTGGAGGAATTCAAGCCATCACCATTGTCCCAGGTTCATGTTCTTCTGAGAGAAGATACACCTGAGATTATTGAGATGGAGAGAACCGTAAATCGTTCGCTCAACGAACAATTGGTGAGACTAGCCAATTGTAAGAATTCATCTCCACCCATTTTCTTAAACGTTCCACCAAAGAGCTGCAGGGATTTATCCTCTTCCGAAAATGGAAATCTGGTCTCATCCCCTGGATGAACCACATTCTTTGACTAATACAGTCAATCCTGACATGAACGGTACTATTTCATGCCATAGACGACGTCGTAGGCCTAGATGATACTACCAAGAGATCCAACTGTTACTCTCACCTCCAAGGGTCAAGTCACACTGCCGGCAGCAGTGTGTGGTCACTGGGTCTCCTCTAGTAGGTATCTCAAAAGTGGGGATCAAGTCAACAGTTTTAAACCGGAACCTCTTAGTATCAACCACACAGAGAGGATAGGAAAGTAAATGTCACAAAGAAAGGTGTCTTTTATTACTGCAGCTCAAAGTATAAAGACACATACAACCTCAACAACAACAAAATGATGCTAGAAGCACCAATAACAAAGGCCTCCATGCCTGAAACTAGTCCTACTCCTATCCTCCTGCTTCCGGAGCTCCATAGTTGTATGCTTCAGCTACCTGAAGCTGTGCTCTCCCATATCCACTTGTTTCCCTGCAGTCGGGGTGGACCTCCTAGTGGTGGTGGTGAAAACTCCTCGATGCGTCGTACACCACCGGCTATATGGCCAGCTCCTCTTCCCCGATCTGGTAGGTCCCTCTACTACCTGCTACTAATTGGCTGGATAGTTCGGGCAGTCTCGAGCCAAGTGACCCTGCTTGCCACATGCATATCACTTCCTGCTCCTCATATGGCTCTCCCTGCTTTGTGTGCCTCACACAACCGAATCTAAAACCCGAGGTCACCCATTTGTAGGTCAGGTCCTCTTGGACCCCTACATCATCCGTCTACTACCTACAGATGACTCGGATTCTGATGGTAAACCCTACGGCAAACACAGAAGCTCCTGAACATGCTCAGATTGTAGAGCCTCCGGTATAAACTCCACCCTGAAGAAAGTCTCGAAGTCTTCCCAGGTGAAGGTCATCCTGTCGCAAAACTGGAACATGTGGCTCCACCACCTCTCAGATTATCCCGAGAAGAGGCTAATAGCTAGGTACACCATCATGTCTGTGGGTGTCCCAGCTGTGTGGAAATCTCGTGCTACAAACTCCTGCCAGTGCCCAGCTGTCTGAAAATCCGACTCACCTCCAAAAGTCGGATTCCTCTGATGCTGGAACTCGTGCATCACGCTCAAGAAGTGTTCACTCTCTGCTAGTGTCTGATCTAGAAGAGGTCCATGTACTAAGGCCTCATCGCTCAACGGCCTATCCGCACGTACGACTGTCGGGGCTCTATCTGATCATTCACGGGGAGGAATCCTGAAAGAACAGATGTGACACGGTCAAAAGACTATACCTAGTTAGCTGACCTGGTTTGACCTATTTTAAAAGAAACTTTTTGAAAACAAACACGCAATCAGTGTTTTCGTGTACCAAGTCGGAAATTAGAAGTCAGGGTCCTGGTATATGGATACGTCGGCCACCCGCACCAACACTAGACTCCCTGAACTAAAAACCACACTTAGTACCCTTAAAACTATTGCTTCATAGAAAAAAATATCAAAGTCCTAAGTTCTACGGTAGAACTGACTCCTCTGATACCAATTTTTCATGACCCGTCCTCAGGGCCCATGTCGTGACTACCCCAAGCCCGCCTTCCATAGGCCAGGGGATGGCGACTAGCACCAAAGGCGTAAATACTAACAAAAAGGGAAGGCATTGCCTTTATAATAGTAAACTAACACCATAGAGTACAAGCGGAAGTAAACACTAAGTACAAAAGAAAGTGATGAAAAGTAAAAGGGTTAGAATACAAACCCAACTGAAAAGAACCACTAAAACTGAACGAAAGTACTACTGAATAAGGAAAATAGCTGGAAGATGGATGCACCTCATGGGTTGTCCACCTCAGATCCTTCCTGAAGGGTAGGTACAGATAGTGCAGCTCCTAGATCGTCCGCCTCGAATCCTTCCTGAAGGGTAGGTACAGATAGCATACTCAGTTCCCTCGTCTGTCAACCTCCTCTGGGTACCGACTCATCATGTGGTCCACCTCCGGGTATCGACTCATCGTGAGGTCCATCTCTGGGTATTTTCCAGTCCTCGTTCACTCGGCCTCCATCAGCACTGTCTGTTGTCTGCAACCAACACAATGGGGTGAAGGCATAGCCCATGAAGGGGTGAGTATAACAATACTCAGTAGGGACCCTGATACCCTCAAGGTCTCACTAAATCCAACAAGGATAACCACAAGGAAGGTTCCCAACAGATAACCCATACTTAGGTAAAAGCCCATACTTAATCCTAAGTTATCATGTAACCCATCTCAAACATGAGGTATCACACAGATATGAATTCAACAGATAACCACTACTTAGGTATATGCCCATACATATACCTAAGTTCTCAAGTAACCCATCTCAAACATGAGGTTTCACAAAGGTCAAGGACTCAGCTCAAACCAGGATTTTATTCATGATGTCGAAACCACGGCTACTGGAGAAGTCCTCCTCTATTGAGTACAGTGGTCATGTCACGACTCCGAGGTTCTACTCTATATCCTTAGACTACTGAGGTACTCCTCCTGTCGAGTACCGTGGGTCCACACCCAAACACAGTAGTGCTCCCCGCATGGGGTCTTCCACTGAAACACAATAGTGGTTCCCCTAATAGCCTACAGAGGTACTCCTCCTGTCGAGAACTCTGAGTCTGCTACCAACTACCAGGCACTCTGTCCACCATGGGTCTGCCTCCAAATACTGGGTGCTCCGTCCACTAGGCTAGTCGACTCACTCCAAGTCAAATCGGTCAAGCAGTCGTCAGGTCGACAGCTACTAGGTCTCCACACTCCGTACGCTTGTCTTCGGGAGGATCTGCTCCATGAACTACTGGTCGATACTCCAAATATCACAAAGTCCCAAAAAGAAGTATCAAAAAGGACTACCTCGTCTCAGGGGTTTCAACACAACAGACGGCACATCAATCGGACGCCCGGTCTGTGAGTTATTAGCCTTTTCGTCTCGAGGGCCCGGTTGGTTTCATGTATGAACCAACATGACTGTATCTCAATTGTACCACAAACTCTCATATGGTATACTCAAAGGGACCATTTCTCAATGAGATTACCAACGTCACTGATGGTTCATCATACGGACACCCGGTCTGAAAGTTATCGGCTTTTCCGTCCCAGGGGCCCAGTTGGTTTCTAAGCTAAACCAACATGACCATACTCCAACTGCGTCCAAACCTTAGGTGAAGTATCCCAAAAGAACCGTCTCATCAAAAAAAATCCAACATAGTCGATGGCACGTCAATCGGACGTCTGGAGCTCAAGTTATAAGCGTTTTTGCTCCGAGGGCCCGGTTGGTTTCGAGTTCGAACCAACCCGTCCATACCCAAACATCACTGAAAGCTTGAGTGTAAAATATCGAAACGACCATCTCAATCCAAGGATCCCTACACAAATGATGGTGTGTCGATCGGAGATCCGTAGCCCAAGATATGGGCGTTTGAACAAACTTGGTCAGAAAATAGGGGGTCTAGGCCCGGTCTGACCCAGCCCAATACCCCCTGGGTTGGCCCGAACCAGGTCGACCCGACCCGGGTCCGGGTCCGGCCCGGTTGGGCATGGCCGGCCCAGCCCGTTCGGCCTGCGGCCTGGCTCGGAAGCCTGTCGCGGCTCAGCATTGGCCGAGTGGGACGCAAAGGGGGCGTCTCCCCCTGTTTGCGGAAACGGAAGACCCAGTGGGGTCCACCCTAGCAATAGGTCGGGGGGTTACACCCTCCCCCGGTTTTTTGGGTAATGGCCGACCATTACGGCCGGTCGGTTTTTGAGCTACTCCATCACGGGCTTCTCCGGTCGTGGCCGTCCTCGGCCTCTCTGGCGTGGAGCGACGGCGCCGCGCACCACTATCGCCTCCCGCTCCGGTCGCGGTCCTCTATGTCCCTGTGCGGTGCAACGGCTCCGAGCCGCCTTTGCCACGGCCATGAATGGTCACGGTTCCCTGCCGATCACCGCATGGTGCAACGACACCGTGTGCCTCCGCCTCCAACATCATTGAAAATTAACAATGAAGAGGGGAGGAGAATCGGCTGTGTTTGTGCGGTCTAATCCCTCCCGTTGGGACGATATCATGCGGTCAACCCTTAAGCAACGAAGAACGACGATAAAGACTTGAACAAAAATAACCCGTACCTCATGTTGTTTGTCGTTCGTCGGGTTTGACGTGAGGAAGATGTCAGAGTCAACATAGTTCGTTGCTCCCACACCATGCTACCGATCCCTGGTCGTTCGTCGGTGTCTCATTGGAGAAGATTGAACCTCAGTATTCTTCGACGAAGAGGCGTCGTTCTTCGCGGGAGGAAGATTTTCTTAAATGATGGATAAAGCTCTCTTCTTGTCCAGAGGTTCCACGATATAATTTTCCCAACCCATATTAAGATGAGACTTCCTCAAATTTAATAGACATTCCAAGTATTCAAAATAATTTAAACTCCTTAGTCTATTAATTAAAGAGTCTGTTTCATTAATTTTGATATGTTGGCAAATCAAAAGCAGTGATAGAGGAGGAAGTGGAAAGGTTACATAAATGAAGAAAAGTTAAAAATTAAAACAAGGGGTGATTAAGGGGGGATTTTATGAGAGTTAAAAGTGAGTTATGGGAATGTGAAAGGTTGGGGCTCATGTAGGCCCAACCTCACAAATATCCTCACATGGGTAGTTAGGTGCTTTTGGGTCCCACCCCAACTCCCCCATGTACGATAAAACCACCTTAGATATAAAAATAAAATTGTTCCACAATTTTATTCACTTATCATTTAATCCAAAAATTTTAACTTCTCCTCCCATGAAAACACAATCGCGGTAAAGGTCCCCTTAAGCAATTATCGGCGCTGCGAGTTCATTGGTGCCCTCCGTTTTCAATTCCAAGCACTGGTTCAAAAGATAGAAAAACCTGCTCGTCCGTTCACTGAACCTACCTGAGCTAAACTTTGGAAATTGATTATGGGCACACTGGGCCTCAGAATCAGGTACCGTCAGAAACTGCGTACTTGTAAAATTCGAAAGAAATTATGAAAAAACAATTTCCTTGAAATTCCTGGGTATTACAACTATGATGTTCAAATAAAGATAATATAGAGCCAAAATGGTACTCATATTAAGTCACTAAGATCAATGTTTCATATTTCAATTTCAAAGAAGATGAAGAGCCATCGTATTTTTTTAGAGGTGACCTATATTCCAGATATATCTTCTTGATGGCATCAATGGAAAATGAATGTGAATCCTGTACAATAATAAAACATGGTATCTTATTATATTACCTCATGAAAGGAAGTCTATTGGGAACAAATGGGTCTACAAGACCAAGAGGGGTAAAATAAACTAGGTGAAAAGTTATCATGCAAGACTGGTGGTCAAAGGATATGTTCAGAAGTAAGGTATCAATTTTAATGAAATATTTTCTTCGGTTGTTATACTAATGAATATTCAGGTAGTTATGGTGATGTGTGCAACATAAACTCTAAGTCTATATAATATATATGTGATAAAATATTTTCTCTATGGTGATATTGATAAAGAAATCTATATACTCTAACCAGAATTTTTTTCTGAAGAAGTTAAGGTGAACTTAGTTTTTAGGTCGAAAAAATATCTGTATGGTCTCAAATAGGTGCTAAGGTGTTGGTACAAGAGATTTTAATCCTATATCATGATCCTTAGATACAATAGAGTTAATTTAGATATATGTTTATATTTTGAGGGTCTAGATGGTAATAATTTTATTATTCTATTGTTCTATGGGGATGACATGTTTTGTTTTAGACCCCAATAATGATCAAATCCATGACACAAAGGAACAATTTGATATGGAGTCAGATATGAAGGAATTGGGACTTAAAAAATATTCTTTGGATAAATATTTATTGGGACATGATTAATGGAAAGATATGTCAATCACATAAGAATTATTTGAGGAAAATCTTCAAATGATTCAATATATATGACTCTATGCCAATTTCTACACCTTTTCCAATTAATTACAAGTTATCCTCTATGATGAGTCATAGAAGTTAATCATAGAGTATGGAAATATCTCATGTTCCATATGCATAAGTAGTTAGTCGTCTAATTATTTCAATGGTTTGTACTAGAACATACAATGCACATACATTGGGAGTAGTGAGTCAGTACATGGACAGTCTAGGATGGGAGAATTTTATCACATTGAAGAGGATCTTAAGATGAATAAAGGAAACCTCATATGTTATATTATGTTTTGGAGGATTAAATTTTACCATCAAAGGCTATGTTGATTTAGATTCTTTAGGTGATTCTGACCAGAGGAAATCCACTATGGGTAATGTGTTTACTCTTGGAGGGGGAGCTGTGAGATATATTTCCAAGTTATTTTCTATTTTGGCCTTATCCAAAATCGAGAAAAAGTATAAGGAAGGTACACATTCTTACAAATAGGTTATTTGGATCAAATGGTTTCTAGAGGAGATCAGGAAAAAACATGAGGATATTTAATTATGTTGTGATATTTTGAGAGCCTTGAACATAGTAAGGAATCCATATTTTCATTCCAGGATGAAGAACATTGGTGTAAAATGACATATTGTTTGAGATGTTGTAGAAGATGGACATGTGGATATGGTTAAAATTTACAGTAAATAAAATCTTGTAGACTTCCAGAAGAAAGAAATAGGTTTTGATAAGTTTAGATGGTGTGAATCCTCAAACAGTCTTATAGAGACATGAGCATCATGGTTGGAAGATAGAAAGGTTTTTTGGAGATGTGATTGGAACTTAATCAAATCTACTAGTGGGATATATGTTAGAATAATTCTTAGAGAGAGAAAATAATAATGAAGGTCTTATCTTTCATTTCATTCAAAGAGGGTGACGCCCTATCATTATTTCCATATTTAATTTGGAAAAGACATTTAAATGAGGGTTTCCCAATGAAGATTGAGGGAAGACTATAAAAAGGGATCTCCTCTAATAGTTTTCTTCATTAAATTCTCAAGAAATTCATTTTCATATTTGAGTATAGTATTTTGTGAGGTGTTTCTCAACATATTCAAGAGAGAATTTCAGGAGCATTTTCTCCTTGTAATTGAGATAGTTTGTACCTACATTTAACCATAGTGAAATCCTTCTATTTTCCCTTTTTTACCCCTTTATTTAGGGTTCTTTTTCCATGTTTCATATAGTGTTCATTTTAATTTCACATTTTTTTACTTTATTATTATCTCTCAATTATCATTGTACCGAAGGGATAACTACTTCTAATACAAACACTATCCCTCTTCTCCAGTATGGTGCACGCTGGTGGTGTGTGGTTTGGGAAACCATGTGGCCTAATCGTATGAGTTTCACATGTGTGTAAGAATCTTGAAATTCATATTATTAGCTCCCCTATTTTAACCCCAATTTGATCCCTCCTCTCCTTAGATCAGTTTTGGCCCATGAAGGGATCCCCAAACCCCCTCCCATTTGGATTTACTTCTCCCATGGAAGATTCTCAATGTTATAAGGTATGTTTCTTTGAGTTTTTTGGAAATTTTCTTAATCTTGTCTTCTTCTTTCTCTTGTTTATTGGGTTTTCATGGTGATATTATCTCTTGGACAAACCCTAAGGTGACTTTTGGATAATGTTGGTCAATTTCTTTGGTTTTAGGGTGTGTGTACAGTTCCCTAGTCTTAGTTCATCCTTATTCAAGGGTTTCATTGTTTCTGCACATCATTGAGGTAGGTGTTTCTATCTATTTCATTATTGAATCATACCATTTTATGCCTTGTAATTTCTAATTAATTTATAATTGTGTTTCTTATGATTTTGATGTATTTGTTTGATTTATTGTGGTGATTTCATGTTGTAAAATTTAGTGGAAATGGATTTCAAAATGGTTTCTTTAATTATGCCTATATATAAATATATGAAAGGTGTTCGTTAAAAAGATCATGGCCTCTTTGAAATGTATTTGGGTGTTCTAAGATAATGATTGTCCTTTGTTGTGATTTTTTAGAATTATTTTCATTTTGAATTGAATTTGTTGGGCAGTTGGGTCTCTCTTCATAGCTTGATGGTTGTGTGTAAAATAGTTGAAAGGTTCTTCCTACTTTTAAATGGGAACTTGTGTAGCTTGGTGATGTTTTTATGGAGCCATTGGATGTGGGGACATCCATATGTTCAAGGGGTGAACATATCAATGGGATCACAAATGATGATGGCCTCTTATAGAAAATAACTCTCTCTTGGACTATATTTTCAAACACTCGTCCCCTCCTCCTTTCCTTATCCCTTATCTTCCAAAAATGGTTCTTTAAAAACCCTTGGTACTTTATAAATGTCTCTTTGGTTTTAATTTGACTCAAATAAGGGTTTCAAAGATGATTTCCAATTTCTTGGCATATTTGGCATTTTGAGACATGGCTTGGAAACTAAAGGTGTTAAAGAACAATTTGGAACTTTGAGAGGTCGTATAGTCTCTAAATGACCTAAATGACCATTTTGGAACCTTTAATACATGTTTTGAGTTTACATCTAGGTATTAGAAATTAATTTGGAATCATATTTGGAATTTTGTACTTTAACGGATCAGTTTGTACTTTATAGAACATTTAGAAGGCGGTTTCAAAGAGATATGACTTTTAGGCCTGGTTGGAACCATTGGTGTATTGTTTTGAGTTGTTAACCTCTTTGGTTGATACTCTATGGAGAGTTTTGTCACATAGGTTGTGTCGGTGTTTGGGCTAGGCAAGCATGGTGGTTTTGGTTTATTAGTTTGAGCCATTCATGTGAGGACCTCTCTATTCACCGTGTACTATTATCATGGGATTCATGGGTGTGATATATAGTGTCAAGTGATGGTTTCTTAATTACCCAAATTAGAGAGGTTGTTACCCCCTAGATTTTTTGATAGGCCATGTGATATGTGCCATTGGATTGGCTAGATTAAAGTTTCCAGTTGGTTATTGACATTGGAGATGCACCATACATCAGATGGTGAGTATGAACTGATTATGTCTAGGGATTTCTTAAATATATGTTTATGAAATTTCCATGAATATTATCTGTAAGTTATATTAATTCTACTACACCAGATTATTTTTTATTCTAGTGTCTACCTATTTGTTTTTGTTTCTGTCATTGTCAACATATCTCCTCTTTACCTGGTATGATATTTTACATTGGTTTTGGTTTTGTAAAATGGTTTTTGAAATAAAAACCTATATTGAAAAGAGGAATGTGTTGTGTGTTGTTTTAAAAGATAAATCCCTATTTTGTTTGTTATATGATAAAACCCTATTTTGTGAATGTATTTAAAAGAAGTTTTTAACGACTATTTTAGGAAAACAAATGTACATATTGTTTAGTGGTTACCTACTAGGATGTTTATGTTCATACTCTACATATGCCACTCTGCATCGATAGATCCTAACTATTTTGAAAGTTCATGTTTCTAATTGGAGTGTGTGCCTTTGGTGTGGGATGTCCTTATGGATGGTGGTGACCAAGAGGTCATGATGAGATCATGTTAGCACTACATGGTTTTATTTTTTTATTTTTTCTATTTTGTTCAGATGTTTTATCTGGATCTAGTTCAGTTTTTATTATTGGTCACTTATTATTGTTATTGGCTACCTGTTATTCTTTTGTCATTTGATCCAGGTTATGTTGTGGATAAATCATTCCCACTATGATAACATTGATACCTAATACAAGTATTCATCCCGAGAGGATTGAGAACATCTATCGAGCCTTGTCTCGGGTCGGTTCAGGTGTCTAGTCGAATAGTAGCATAAATTTTTTTTTGAAAAATGGTATCAAGGGATCCCTTTCTTATTTGGTGTGTTAGGTAGACTAAAGATTAGGTCTATTAGGACTCTAGAGGTTGGTGTGATAATAGTTTTTTAACTCTTGTTATTCTAATCCTATAGTTTCTTTGGGTAGTCTAAGATTTGAGTTTTTGTTTTAGTTTTCTAGGTTTGTGGATGAGTAATGACAATGGAGATGAACTGGTAATGTGATGTGGGATCATGTAGAGTAGTGACCCATGCAAAGTCTGAGTGCACGATTTGAGCTACTCCTTATGTTTGGTACCTTCTTGGGGAAAGTTCAACTAAACCATGTCACTGGGTTTTGTATCATCACTAGTTCCCCATTATAGGTGCTTGTTGTGAGTTGTGTTTTGGTTTCATTTTGGCCATTGTGGGTTTAATTTTTAAATGGAAAATGGGTTTCAAAAAATGTGGTTTTCAAAAAGAAAATGGTTTCAAGGTTTGGTTTTGTTTTATGAACATGTATTTGTGTTTAAAAATGGATTTTAAAATGGATTTGTGTATTTGGAAAGTGGCCTTATAAGAAGGTGGTTTTAGAAATTGAAAAAAATATAGGTTTTTAAAAACAAGATTCTAGTTTTGTTTATGAAGTTTTTTTTATGATAATGTTTTTTTTCTTGACGTATTCTTTTTTTATTAGGTTTTATTGGATGTTAATTTTTTTGATTTTTGTTTTGATTTTTTATAGAGTATGCTACCCCAAAAGATCCCCAGAATTTTGAGTGGGTTTTTTATAGTTGATGGCCCAACCCAAACACTGAGTGGAGTGGAGAAGTCAAGTTCTTATCTGTTGTTTCCATTTTTTTCATGGTGATTGAGGTTTGTGAGAAGCTGCGTAGTGGTTTGATACAGTTAAAGGCATTTAAAAAATATTGGTAACTCTTAAAGTTGGGAGATTGATTGATGTTCTAGTTTCATTTGAAGGTTCGGGTTTGGATCGATGAAAGGTGATCCTCCCATAATTGTTACAATATAGGTTGTCTTAGTAGGTGTTTATAACCAATTTCATCCAATGTTTTATACCTGAGGAGGTGAAGGAATGGAAAGTGGTGGAGCTCTTTGGTATTTGGCATGGTCAGTAGATGGTGGAGGAATATACAGAACATTTTGAATATATTGCTTCTTTTTCTCTAGAGATATCATCAAATGACAATCTAAGGGTACCTCTTTTCATTTGGGGACCTCTTCCAAAGATAAGGATAAAGTTAACTTGTATGATTTTTTTAAAAAAAATTTGGTGGATGAAGAGTTTCTATCCAAGTTTATTCTCGGTGTGTAGTCAGTGGAAAAAGGCTCCCATGATGGTTCCCCATTTGGAAAGATGTGTATTCCATAGGAACCTTCTTCTAAAGAGTATCATTTTTCGGTCTCAGCTTCTTATTTGTTAGACCATTCTCTCATGTGATCCTAGTGTGGTCTGTTTGGTAATTCGAATCCATCTAGTTTTGTTCTTCTAAAGGCTTGTTGATAATGTGGTTGTTAGGGTAATTTGGAGAGTATCTTCATGTGAGGTTTCCAAAAGAGGAATTCTTGTTTGGAGGATTTTAATTCATGACAATGGGGTAGCAGGTGCTTCAAGACATTAGAGCTCTAGACATAGGCCCTAGAATGAATCATTTTATGCCGAAGTGGATCATTGGGAGTGGGGAACCTTGGATCGATAATATTTTAGGTTTCCTTGTTGTAGTTCACCTATTTTTTGTGATTTTGTCTTAATTATAATATCTTGGTGGTTTTTTTGTGGCTTTGTCTTCTTGTTCTTTTAGAGTCACATGGTTATGTTTTATGGATGATGATCTTTAAGTGGTTGGCCTTTGTGGATTGATTTCATTTTCTATTGTACTTTTTTGGAGATGCTCATTCCTTGTAGAGATAGTCAATAATTTTTTTTTATGTTTAGTTTGAGTTAATTATGCCAACCTTCCCTTGTATCATGGATGTGGTTTGTGTGGGATATCACAGTCTCGTTATTGGTTGGTGTTGGTCAGGTTCTTGTGGTGGCAAGAACCCTTTATTCATGTTCCTTGTGATTGTTTTTGTCATGGATTCTTCTATTTTTGGTCAAGTGTGACTTGTAGAGTTTTAAGGTCCACCCCAATGTTTTTGGATCCATTTGGAATCAATTAGTTATCAGATCTAGTTTTTTTTCTCATTTGGACGTGTGAATTTCTCATGGAATAATGTTTTTGTGGTGGAGAGAATTGTTGCACCCTAACCACAATTCTTACTTTATTATATTCTTTTCTTGTCATTGGTTCTTTTGGATGGGGTTTGGGTCAAGTTCCAAGTAGAAATTTTGAGTTTTGGAGGCTTTGGGTGAGTTCTGGCATTGTGCACAATTTTTGTGCACGGTTTGGAGGAGAAATGTGTAGCTTGTTAAGGCTTAGGGCATTTCAATTTGTTTTTATTCTTGGACTATTTTACTTGAATGGTTTTGAAAAAACTATGTGAGACCTAGGAGAAACTTTGTGGATCTTGGGTGGTGTTTGGGCAGGAGAACGACCTGTGCACAGTTTGCTAAAACTGTGAGGTATGCATGATGGAAGGATCTATCCTTTGAAAGATCCATTTTTCATGGCTAGTGAATGTTTTCACAAACTGTGTGGCTAGCTTGTGTAGGGTGTCCCTCTTCTCAAGTGGGTTCACAAAGTTGGAATATGGTTTTTGAAGATGTGCGGCCTAACCATGTGAGTTTTCTTGTTGTTTAAAAGTATGGAAATTCATAATATACCCTCCCCTCATTTAAAAACAATTTGATCCCTCCTCCCTTTGTCTCATTTTTTGCACATGAAGGGGTCCCCATACCCCCTCTCCTTTAGATATCGTTATCTCATGGATTCTTCTCAAAGGTTCAAAGTTAATTTTCATTGAGTTATTGACCATTTCCCATCTCATATATTCTTCTTTCTCTTGTTTATTGGGTTTTCTTGGTGGGATCGTCTCTTGGAAAACCCTAGGGAGATGGTTGTCTAATGTTGGTTAATTTATTTGGTTTAATAGTGTGAACTTTTTTTCCTTGGGCTTATTTCATACTTCTATGTGGGGGTTTTTGTGTCTTCATATTGTATATGTCAGTATTTAAATATGTTTCCTTTCTAAAGCATACTATTTGATGCCTGAAAATTTCTATTTAATTTGAAAAGTGATTCTTATGTATTATAAATATTTTTTAATTTATTATGGTGATCTCATGTTGTAAAATTTGGAGGAAATGGATTTCCAAGGGGTTTCTATAATTAGGCCTATATATAAATGTATGTAAGGTGTTCGTTAAAATGACCATGGCCTCTTTAAAATGTATTTGGGTGTTTTTATATTATTATTCGCCTTGGTTTTGTATTTATATATTTATTTTCATTTTGAATTGAAGTTGGTGTGTGGTTCGGGTGTCTCTTCATGGTTTGATGGTTGTTTATAGAGCATTTGAAAGGTTATTTTAGATTTTAAATGAGAACTTGTGTATCTTGGAGATGTTTCGATGGATCCATTAGATGTTGGAACATCCATTTGTTCATGGAGTGCACATATGGATGGGCTCACAAATGATGAGGTCCTCTTTTAAAAAAATGTATCTCTCTTGCACCATATTTTCAAACACTCGTCCCATATTCCTTTACTTATCCCTTGCCTTTCAAAAATGGATCTTTTATAACCCTTTGTACTTTATAAATGGTTCTTTTTTTCAAAGTCATGAAAATATGGGTTTAAATATGATTTCCAATTACTTTTCCTTATTAGAATTTTGAGATGTGGCTTGGTAACTAAATTGTGTAAAGGCCCATTTAGCACCTTGAGATGTGGTATGGTTTCTAAAAAACCTAAAGGCACGTTTGGAACCTTCAATAAATTTTTTCTACTTTCTTCTATGTTTTATAAATGAATTTTCAATTGTGAAAATTAATTTCCCAGTTGGTACTTTATGGAACTTTTGGAAACTGGTTTCAAAGAGATATGATGTATTAGCCTGGTTGGCACCATTAATGGCTTATTTTGATATAGGATCCTCTATGGTAGATCCTTTGAGGATAAGTTCATCGCATTGGTGGTTTTGGTGTTTGGGATAGTCATGCATTGTGGATGTCAGTTATTAGTTTTAGCCACGCATGTGAGGACTTCCCCATTCACCATGTACAATTATCATGGGATTCATAGCGTCATCTAGAGGTTCGAGTGATGGTTTCTTATCAATCTTGATTTGACAGGTTTGTACCCCTTGGATTTGTTGAGAGGCCAGGTGTAAAGTTCCACTTTATTGGATAGTTTAGAGCGGTCGATTGGTTATTGACTTTGGAGTTGTACCATATGTCGGCAGGTGAGTCTAAACCAAGTACATCTTGGGATTTCATCTTGAGATGTTTATAATATTATTATGAATATTATACATATGTTATGTTCAACCTATTGCACCTGATTATCTATTTTTCTTCTATATTACTTCTTATTTTGGTTTCCTCCATTATTATCATAGCTATTTTTTACCTAGTATGGATGTTTACATAAGTTATGGTTTTGTAAACTTGTTTGTGAAATGGAAATATTTTTGGAAAAGAGGAATGTGGAGTGTGTTATTTTAAAATGCAAAGAAATGTTTTGTTCATTAAATATAAAACCTTATTTTGAAAATTTTATTTCAAACTATTTTATGGAATTTTTCATGAAATTAAATGAATGAATTATTCGATGATTACCTAATGGGATGTTTATGCTCACTCCACACCTATGCAACTCGACATTGGAAGACCTGAGTTGTTTTTTGGGATTAGGATTCTAGTTCGAGTGCATGACTTTGGTGTGGTATGGTCTTGTGGTTGTTGGTGACCAATATATCACAAGGTGATCATGTTAGTATTGTTTAGTTTTAGTTTTCTTTTTAGTTTTCTGTTTTGTTCATCTATTGTATCTTGATCTGGTTCTGTGTTTATTATTGTTCAATTATTATTGGTTTTTGTTTGGTGCTCTACTTTGTTTATTTTATCCTGGCTTTGTTTTTTCCAAATAATTCCCACATTGATAAATTTGATGACCGAAGCTAGTCGCCATCCTAGGAGGATCAGAAATGCCTCTCAGGCCATGTGTCAGACTGAGTTGGGTGTCAGGTCGGATGGTAGCATGACCTGGTACATGATAGTCATACCATGCACACCATGTATCGGATTGAGGATCGGCTGAGTGCTAAACATAAAAAATGACATATTGTTCATTTTCGTATATTATCAAAACAATCTAAATGTTTTTTATCTATTTTGAGTATGTGACATCTATCAATTTTAAATAAAAAGAAAAACATTGAGTCGTAATGTTCTTACCATGAGTTGGATTGACATGTGGTTGATTCCTATACATCATAAATTAAATAAGGATTTTTTCCTTAAGTTTCATGAAAATCTGAATTTTTTTCTTGGTTTGGAGTATTTCGCATGACTTTTTTACTGAAATGTAGATTAAATCTGAAAAATATGCACTTTGATTCATACTAGTCACATAATATCTCGCCTTTATGTGAGACTAATTCCTAAACATATAAATTACTTATGAAAAGTTTTCCTAATTATCAAGATAATATGAGCACATTTTCTTGGTTTTCATTAAGTGGCATGTTTTGAACTAAATTTTCAATTTTAAACTGATAACGAACACTTTCAGTCATACCATACACACCATGTATCAGATTGAGGTGAAGCTAATTCCTACACATCACTAATAACTTATGGATCATTTTCTTAAATTATTAAAACAATATGAATTTCTTTTCATATTTTTGAGTATGTGATGTTTGTTTTGAACTAAACTAAAAAATTTAAATAAAAAGACATTATTGGAGTCATACCGGTCACACTGTGCATCATATTGATGTGTGGATGATCCCTATATTTTAAAAATGACTTAATGGTTGTTTTACTAATGTTTCAAGATAATACAAATTTTTTTGGTCAGTTTTGATAATGACATGTTTATTTTTACTAAAATGTAAATTTAAACTAAAATCATGCACTTTGATTCATACCGGTCACATCATGTGTTGGTTTTATGTGATACTATTTCCTACACATCACAAGTGGTGTAAGAATAATTGTCCAAAATTATCAAGATAACAAGAGTGTGTTTTCTCAATTTTCCATGAGTAACCCATGTTTTGAACTGAATTATCAATTTTAAACTGATAACGAACACTTTGAGCCATATCAGGCACACCATGAATTGAATTGATGCGCATCTGATTCTTACACGTCAAAAATAACATATAAATAATTTTCCTAAAGTATCAAAACAATATGAATTTTTTTCTTGAATTTGATTATTTAACGTGTTTTTTGAACAAAAATGTCAATTTAAAATAAAAAACCACTCTTGGGGTCATACGGATCATACCGTGAGTCATATTAAGCTGAGGCTAATTCCCACATGTAAAAAATTACATATGGATTATTTTACTAATGTATCAAATATTCTGAATGTGTTTTATTAGTTTTGATTATATGATGTGTGTTTTGAGCTAAAATGTCAATTATAAATAAAAAGACTCACTTGGAATCATATCAGTCCCACTCTACATCATAATGAGGTGTAGTTAATTACTACTTGTCAAAAATGACTTATGGATTATTTTCTAAAAGTTTCAAAAAAAAATATGAATTTGCTTTCTTGGTTTTGAGAATTTCGCATGTTTTTTTACCAAAATACCAATTTAAACTAAAAACATGTACTTTAAGTCATAGTGGACACATCGTGTTCCGGTTTAACATGAGATATATTTCTATATATGAAAAATTACTTATGAATTATTTTTCAAAATTATTAATATAATAAATGTGATATTTATCAGTTTTTAATGAGTGACATGTGTTTTGAACTAACTTGTAAAATTTAAACGGATAACAGATGCATTGAGTCATACCAGCCACACTGAGTATCAAATTCACGTGTGGATGATTCCAAAAAATTAAAAATGATTTGTGGATTTTTTTCCTAATTTATAAACACAATCCAATTTTTTCTCTATTTTGAGTATGTGACATGTGTTTTGAACCAAATTTTCAATTTTAAACTAAAATTTCACATATTGAATCATACTAGACAGACCATGTATCAAATTGGGATAAAGATGATTCCTACATATAAAAAATTACTTATGGATCATTTTTCTAAAGTATCAAAAACATCAGAATGTTTTTCACAGTTTTGAGTGTGTTATGTGTCTTTTGAACAAAATTTTAAATTATAATCAAAAAACAAACACTTCATGTCTGGTCGAGAAAACCATGTATTGGATTGAGGTGCAGCTAATTGAGTTGTGGATGATTATTACATTGTGTATCAGATTTATGTGAGTCTGATTGGGTTGTGATGTTTCTTTGAAGAGGTTAATCATTAATACCTTTTGGATTTATTAGCTACATCATTTCTCTTTCCCTCTTAAAAACAATTGGTAATAACATGGGACAATGTCATATGAGTATTATTTACTTTGAAATTTTTAATTTGAATTTAACTCATAATATTTGTAACCAAATGCATTATGAAATGAAAAAATTAATCTAGTTTGAACTCGTTCATTCATTATTTTAAAACTTTATTCATCAAACTTTTGTATGGGTTATTAATTCAACCAAAAAAAATCCACTCCACCCCATCCAATGGTTATTCAATTTATTAAGGCTTTATAAATTATGTGAATCTGTTTACCTCATCGTAAAGAAAATTTTGGAATTTCAAATGGATGAAAATTGATTCTTGTTAAATTAGCTGTAAATTATTCAATTTAAAACAGTTTTTTTAAATAATAATTTACTTTGTGATGAATAAATTTAATTTTATGGTGCATTTATATTTAATACTTGAGAGAATACATGAGGGAAACTCAATACTGAAATCAATTCATAGTGGCATTTCAACTTTTCCATTTTGAGATTTATTTGTTGCTATTGAATGTGACCAAGTGGTTCCATGAGGAAAAGTAATGTCTTAAGTGTGGGTGAATTTGGTGTGGCTATAATTTCATATATTTTTTTTCATCACTTTTGTGTTTAAATTATGTTTTTAATGTTAAAATTTTCTATATTTCTGTTAATTTTTTGTGTTAAGGTTAATTTTCAATTAAATTGTTAAAGTAATGAAATTGATGTTTATTTAATGATTTTATGTTTCATTTTTAACATGTTTTGAATTATGTATATACTATTTAATTGTGACATTTTTTTAATATTATAGTTTTCATTGTATTTTTTAAATTTTTTTGTTCTATTTTTTTAATTTCACTTTTTTGTATTTATTTTAATATATTAATTAGTTAAATAAAATTTAATTTATAATTTAATAATTTTAATCCTTTAATAATTTGTAACTTTATTTTTAAGTTTAATTAATTGATAATTTTTATCAATATTTGATTTTAATTAATTAATTAATCATTTAATGCAACATGAATTTATTCAAGTTAATTTTTTAATATTAAGATTAGTCATTTTGGGTAATTTAAATTTAAATATATATTTATCTAAAAAATTATTTTTATTTATTTTTATTTATTTTTACTTACTTTTATTTACTTTTATTTATTTTTATTTATTTTTATTTATTTATTTAATCGATTGTTTTTAATTTTTTTATCACTTTGTTATTTTTTTCAGTTTAACTAGGTTCATGTATCCAATTATCTACCTAGTTTGTTAGAAGGCTCTCCTGATGGTGAGAGTTTCCCTTAGTTTTTTCAAGAGTTTTAACTTCCTAGGTTCTTCCTAGGTTAGATGGATCGGTAGTGGTATCACTTTTTGTGGGAGATTATTTTGTGTCCCTCATCGTCGCAGGAAGACTCGTACCCTGGTGAGTGGTGTTGTCAGCAATCGTGGGTCTCAAACACGGCATCCACTTTATTGATAATTCTCCCCCAATCCATGTTTCCTTGCTAGAGGTTTGGTGATATGGATTCCAAGCTCTTAAACCATTGGAATAATCTATCATCAATTGACAAATAGAATGTGACAATCGTCACCAAGAAGGACGAGGATGCATTTCTTGCACATCTAATGTCCCATCTGATTGTCAAAAAAAGTATCAAGAAACAAAAATTAAATATTGGATCCCAAAAAACACCATGAAAAATCACTTATGATTAAATAATGTAGTGGCTATTAGATAATTTGGCATGGTACTTATAATATTCAAATTCATTATCAAAAGAGAGCAAAAGAAAGTGCTCAATGAAAGGTCATAGTCATTCGATAACCAGATCACCTTGATGAATGATCTTAAATATAGGGGGGTCAAAAATCCTAATTTTCTAAAACCCCAATCTAGTGATATATTAAAGGATTCCCGTTTTTTTGGAAAGACATAATGAGTTATCTATGAAATTGTAGGATGCATTGGAGGATTCTTGGAATGGGACCAATGTGATTCTATACATTGGGGGCATGTAGTGCAAATAAGAGCTTTGGTTGATACTAGGAAGCCCCATATTATGGGACTATTTTAGAGACCTATTTTTTCCTTATCACACTTTGAAATATTTCTATATATATTTCCAGAGTAAACCGTTGAGACGGCGTGCATTTCCATGGCCCGATGGGACCAGAATTAATTTTATTAAAATATTAAATATATTTTATATTTCTTTCTTTCATATTATTTATTGAAAATGGGATAAATCATAAGAGGTAGCTCTAATTAGAAATATGATACCATGTTTGAGTTTGAAAATTTGTGTTTACCCTAGGCACAAATTAAAATGGGTTAGAGTGGGACGTTCATACCCCCTCACACTTTGGTGGTACATTAAGTGGATTAATTAATTCATTCATTCATTTAACCTAAACTGAAATGTTTATAAATCTATTATCATAGAATATTGTCCAAGATTATCCTCAAAATCTTTAAAATCATCAGAAAATATCTCATCCCTCCTCTATTATAGAATCAGATCTGACGACGATAAAATACTGGATCAGAGTAGATGGGATAGATTGAATGAAATGACTTCTCATGATAGTAGGAAGGCACTTTCCTCATCAAAGATCAATCCATAAAGGAGGTAGAACTCATCATTTGGTGTTTCTAATCACTTAGATTAAAATTATTGAGTAGATCGATTGTCATTCTTTGATCTGTACAGTTCTTTGCAGCCTTTTCATGTACCATAGTACTGAAATCTAGATTAATTTCATTGTCTTCTAACCCAAGTTTCTTGTTCTTGATTGTTTTCCAAGAATCCTTGGTCAATGATTTATAATCCATTTTTATTTTTATTTTCCCTGTTGTTTCTTCTGGTTCATCACCAGTTGCACCCTAAGGTCCCAGTTCAACAAATACCGGGTGGTACTGAGCCTGATCAGACACTCGGATTCATAGAAGTTTCACAAAAAATGAGCAGATCAATGATCTTAGAATATATTTAGAGTGTTTTAAAATTGTGGATGTTCCGTTTTGTGGTTCGAGCCCATATAATCAAATTTTAATGGCACGAATATGTGGAGAATGAATGGTGACACCTCGACGATGAAATGAGACCTATTTCCAAAGAACAACAACCAAAACACTAGATTCGGTCCAAATCCACTCGTTATGAATGAAATCATGGTGATATCTACTAAAAATCAAGGTCAAATAGCTATATATACTGCATGGATCATGGATCTAGATTTCTGGAAAAGTCCCAACTACATTGCATGTTGAAATATAAACACATTGCGTGTAGCCCCTTAAGTACAAGGGCTAGGGATTCAGGAATTCATAAGGATGACACGGTGTGTACATATCTAACATGCCATTCATGCCATTCACATTCGGAAAACGTGTGTGGAAGAACCCACATACTGGAAGCTCTAAGGAATTACATGAACATGGGGTCTGGTACATGAACATGGGGTCCGAGTACACATACATGGCTCGGTCCTGGTTAACTTGGACATGCAGTGTAGTCAACATACACAACATGTTATCCAACATGGTATAGAGTTGTGTGCCATCCAAGGACACGACTGGTTAGTAAATTAGGACAACATTCAGGGTGGGTCTCCTCACATGTTTTTTACCCCTTGACTAATTTTTAGGAAACCTCAACCTTTCGTATCTTCTTCTCTTGAACTTGGATTTGCACTCATGAGTATCCTATCTTGAGTTTTTTTCACATAGAACATGATGGATCCCTTAGTGTGGCCTTTTGATATATGATGTAAAATGTTCCAAGAGTGACACATACTAAGGTGAAACCCAATGATAGTAGTGATCAGGAAGGATCACCATATGCTTTCCCAGAAGTACCCACTAGTAAGGATCGATAGTGGAGTTCTTTGATGCTTTCTGAGTGGAACCCCCTATCAGATATGGCACGGTACCTCAATGACTAGAGTGGAACCCCACTATCACACCAGGGTGTAGGTCCATGACTGCTAGAGTGAAACCCCCATCAGCATGGGTGTGGGTTCTCTACAGATACCATCTTAGAGGAACCCCCTAAAGTGATAGGGCATGGGTACTTAATGACTAGAGTGGAACTTCTAACATAACAGGGCATGGTTCCTCTACCAACAATATAGAACCCTCTATTAGAATAGGTCATGGGTCCTCACGAAACCATAGTGGAACCCTCCATAGACATGTGCAAGGTTCCTCTACAGATACTTTATTAGATTGTAAACCTCTTAACATACTAGTGTGTGGGTCCTCTACATCGATATCATACCCCCTTGATTGTCTAGAAGATTGACGATCAAGGGTTTAACTTAGACGATTACTATTGGGAAGACATGTGAGATACTGGACATCATTGATTGTATTTTGGAACTATTGGATACTCTTATTATAGGGCTAATCTATGAGATGGATACCCCCATACTCTCTCATTAGGTCTTCTTTGGACTAAGAATATATATTATTTTTCTGTATCCACACCAAATACTTGGTTACCCTCTTTCCAAGAGAGGAAAATATGTGAAGGGTATACTATGTTCTTTGTATGTTTATCTTCTCATGGATGGATGATTCTACTCTCCTACAATATATAGAGAGGATGTGATGTGTATTTCATCTATTCACCATGTTGAGCCCCTTGTGTTTGGATAAGGTTACTTTCACTCTTGGTTTGTGTTGAACTATTCTCTTTGACTGTATAATGAATATACTATCTTTCTACTTCCTTTTGTATCTCTTAATTCCCCCCTTAATTTTTAGGGTTTCTTACTTGGTATGTATATACTCACCCCTACAAGGGATATTCCTGCTCGTGTCGTGTTTTTTCAGATGACGGACAGGTTGACGATGACCTCATAGGAGCATTGGGGCACTAGGTGTTGTGGATCATGTATGGTGGTCATAGCTTGGGATTCAGAATTTGGGAACTCTCAGCAATTTAATTTTTTCAATTTTCTCGGGTTTGGACACTCTTCTGGATGTGCTTGTGTATTCCCATTTACTTTTCAATTTCACTACTATAATTTTTGACTATCTAGAGGTTCATGCATTCTTCGTTAACATTATATAAGTGTCTAATCTTTTAATATTTCCCTATGCACTTTTTCATAGATATGGTTTTTTGTGAGAGTACAAGTACTTAGGAAAAGGCCTCCCCAAGTTAGTTACCCCTTTGGTGCTTGTCGCCACCCCATTTCCTATGGAGGAAATCTTGGGAAAGTCATGGGTCAAGCACTGACATGGGTCAGGTCATGAAAAATTGGTATTAGATAAATTTCCTTCCTTGGGATATTTTTTGGACATGGCCCCTTAAGAGGATTTTGTTGGGATTAGGTAAATAGTTTTATAGTGTCTTGAGTGCGGCTTTCAGGTTGGGGGATCCTATGATGGTGTGGTGGCCGATGCATCCATTCACCTTGGCCTTGAATACCTGCTTGTTGACTCGGCATACCGAGACATTGGTTGCAGGGATCAATGGTACATGAATTATTTAGTATTGAGTCTTTTACTATTCTTCTTGAGTCATATTTCCATTGTTTATTTTATATATATGATCATATAACCATTGTACATCTTGATAAAACTCAAAATTCCTCTATGGTGAAAACTATCCAGGACACCAATTCCAGATCGTGAGGAAAATATGATGAGAGATGAGGCCTCAGTTCAGGGTCCATTCCATGAACCTCCTCCACCTGGTGGGTTGGTAGCATCACTTCCACTGATCAAGTAGTAGATCATTCCAACAAAATATGCTAAGGATGTTTGTAGGGTTAGCATGCTCTGTGAGTTCTAGCACCATAGTCCACTGATGTTCTGTGGCGATCCAGATCCTCAGGCATTAGAGGATTGGCTAGAGTTAGTGGTCTGTATCATTAGGTTTTTTTGGACCATAATGGATCATGTGATTTCACTGGCAGCTAGACTATTCCCTGGAAAAGTTGGGAATTGGTGGAGCCTCATTACACAGATGCATGATGAGTTGAAACTCTTGTGGAGTGACTTCCAATAGCATTTCTATCAGTACTAGCCCTTCTATTTGTGCTTAGTTCATATTCTGGATCTTCTGGAGCTACAGTAGGGATGTTTAATAGTTTCTTAGTATACTATGGGTGTAGAGACCTGGTGTTTTTCAAATAATACATTGAAATATGTCTATATATATTTCCATATCCAAGTTCTGAGATGACGTGTGATTCTGAGGCCCAGTGTGCTCGAAATTAATTTTATAAAAATATTGAATATATTTTATATTTTATGCATGAATATTATTAAAGAAAATGGGATAACTCTTAAATTATTTATCATATCAGAAATACAAGACCATTATTGGGTTTGAATTGTGTTTTTTACCCTAGGCACGACATAAAATTAGTCATCATATCACATTCATGCCCATCATTTGTTGGTTACACGTTTAAGTGTATTAATTAATTAATTAAATTCATTTATCCTAAACTAATATTATAATTATACCACCCAATAAAATCGTTCCAAGTTTGTCTCATAATTTCTGGGATTCACTTGCAATATCTCCTTCCTCCTCCCTTTGGAGGATTATGATGAAAATTTAGATCAAATCGGAGTAGGAAGCAGTGAACACGTCAGCTTCTCCCTTCAATGCTGGTGAATGCATTCTTCATCAGTGGGTGATCCAATCCGAGATAGGAATCATATTTTTGTGTTTTTATTCTTTTGGATTAAATGTTTGAATAAATCATTTTTCTTTCTCTATTATATTCCTTGACCGCCATTTATATGTTCACAAATTTTGGAGTTTAAATTATTTCTAAATTTTTTATCTGGCCCTTGGCCCATGTTCTTGAACATCAACCAAGAACTCTTGGATGGCTACATATATACTTTTTTGTTCCTTTATCCAAAATATTAATCACATTCTTCACTGGTTGGATCCCTGTGGTCCTGATTCAACTTTCCAGGAGGTACCAAGCTCGATCGGACCCCCAGATTCCTAGAGGATTGATGAAATTGGAACATATTGATGAGTAAAGCATAGATCTGGAATTTTTTCAATATAGAGATGTTCCATTCAACTATTTGAGGTAATATCTTCAATAATTGAATCTTTGGGTGTGTTTAAAATGTGTGACAAAATCCTCATCGATGACTGAAGGAGATTCACAGTGAGAAATGGATGAAATCCAAAATCCATTTCCAGATTTGGGTGTTTTGGACTGATTCAAGGTAGAATCAAAGTTGGTGTGGATATATTCAGGCCACAAAGATCATATCTAGAAAATTGGGGAAGCCCCGACTACACACTATGTTCAATGAATAATGCACAACACGTAGCCCCATAAATTGGTGGATCGAGGGTTTTGGATACCCATAAGGATGGAATGGAATGTAATTCTCTTGACACATAGTGTACTGCCTTTTCCATATGAGTGGGAAGTGTGACAAATCACACGATAGGGAACACGCCATTCGCTGAGCACATGAACATGGTTAGACCATATGGGAGGAATCTTGTGTGGCCGGACATGTTGTGTACCGTAGTACAAAGACATGGGGTCCAAGTACACAGACACAGCCAAACCACACATGTGGCAACCCATGTGTCCTAGCACATCATATACTCTAGTACACATTCACGGGGTCTGAGTTCATGGACATGACCAAAAACACACATCCAAGTCCCTGTATAGGTTGGACATGTCATGTAGTCCACCTACACTGTGTGTTATCCTACTTATTCGAGATCTATGTGAAAAATGGGGACACAACCGGGTGGTGAAGTAGTACCACTTGCTGTGTGGGTCCCCTCACTCATGATGTTCCCCTTGAACTATTTTTAGAAGACTTTTAATGTTCATATATCCTTCATTTGAACTCTTATTTTGGATCGTGAGTAGCCAATCCTAAGTGTTTTCCAGGTAGAACATGATGGTTCCCTCAGTTGCATCATTCTAGATATGATGTAAAATTTTAGGGTCATTGTCTTTTCTTAGGAGATGTTCGATGATGGCGGTGATCAAGAAAGTTCACTAGAGACATTCTGGGTGGTACAGACTAGCAGGGCTGGGTAGTGGAGTTCCCTGAGGTTATTTTTGAGTTATCCTATAGTATGGATGGGAAGGGGAGTTTCTCAACATTCCCGGTGGTACCCTCCAGAAAGGTTTGGTATTGGAGTTCCAAGATGATCTTTCCAAGCTACCCTCCAGCAAGGATGGGTAGTGGTTCTCTTCAATGATTTGGGAATTACGCTCCAGCAGGGATAGGCAGTGGAGTTCCCCAATGATATTTCCTGACCGATTCTCTCCAACAAGACTAGGTTGTAGAGTTCATCGGTGACTTTTTAGAGTATAACCCCCCCCCCCCCCCCCGATGTTATATGGAACGAGTCCTCTACTTTGAGTATTTGGTCCCTCGAATGTGTGGCACATTGATGAGATGTGATTTGATGTAGCTATGGACTCCTGAGGAAGATGGACGCTTTCCCCACCAAGAAATGTTTTTGTGATGTGACCTAAAACCTTGTGGGCAATTCATTTCCACCCAAATTGGATAGTTTCAAGGTCAAGAGAAGGAGTCCCTTAAGCTTGTGTGTTTAGAGTAGATGAGTAGGATTTTGGGCATCAAAATGGACATTTTGGAAGTGTTTTCTACACTTTTTCTTGGGATGAGATTTGAAATGGAGATCCCCTTACTCTCTCATTTGGTATTCTTTGACTAAGCATATGTATATATTCTTTCTTCTGGATTCACACCATATATTTGGATACTCTTCTACCAAGAGAGGTGACGACATGAAGGGTATTCCATGTTCATTCTGTTTTTATCTTCTTATGGTTCGATGAGTCTACTCTGTAGTTATAGGTGGTGGAGACTCAACTAGTATCTCATCTAGTCACCCTGTTTATCCCCATGTGTTTGAATGTGCTTACATTAACTCTTGGTTAGATTGAGCTATACATTATTACTGTACCTTTTTTATCTATTTTTTCCTCTTTAACTATATCTTTTACTACTCCCCATTTATATTTTGGTGTGTCCTACTGAGTATAATTATACTCACCCACGTATGGCCTTTTCCCACACATGTTGTCTCTTATGCAGACAATGAACATGTCGACCGTTACTATAGAGGATCCTAGGGATACTTGGTGATTGGACTACATAAGGTGGTCATATATTTGGATACCAGAGCTTCCCTCTGTTAGTTGTTTATTCTTATAATATTTTTTTATATTGGGACGTATTTCTGGTTGGTTGTGTATTTTTCCCTTTTACATTTTATTTACACTACCATACATTTTACTGTCTAGAGGTTCATACATATTTAGATTAATTTATAGCAGTATTTCATCTTTTTCCATCATTTCATTTGAAATTTTTCATCAAGATGGTTGTATGTGTGTATAGGTGCTTATGAAGAGGGCTACCTAAGTTAGTTATACCTTCGGTGCTTATCTCTACCCCTGTTCTATGGAGGAGGGCTTCGGTCAGGTCGTGAAAGATTGGTGTCATAGAAAGTTCATTCCTTAGGACATTGTTTGGATGTATCCCATTAAGAGGATTTGGTTGGGATGTAGTTAAATATTGTCAAAGTTTCTCAAGTGAGACTCTCAGAATAGGGAGTCCAGTGATGGTGTGGCAGCCAAAAATCCATTTAACAGGACCCTGCCTACCTAATTTTTGACTCACCATGCTAAGACATTTGTTACAGGGATTTATGGTACATGAATCATTTTGGATAGCGTTTTTTGCTATCCTTCTTGATTATTATTCCCATTATCATAGTTATATATGTGTGTGTGTTTGTGCTCATCTAACTATGGTACTCCTTGATAACTTTCAGGATGCCTCCATGGTGGCATCTAGCTAGGATACCAGCTCCGGTTCACGATGAAAATCCGATGAGTGAAGAGGCCTTAGTTCAGTGTTCATCCCATGACCCCTTCCTCTAGGTTTGTAGGTAGAAGCACCTCCACTTATTGAGTATCAGATCATTCTAGTAGAGCAGGATGAGGATTCACACAAGCTTAGTGTGCTCTCTGAGTTCCATCACTAGAGGCTAGTGAGTTTTCATAGAGATACAGATCCTTGGGTAGCAGATGATTGGCTAGAGTTGGTTCTCTAAGTCTTTAGGCTCATCCAAAAACTAACAGATCATGCGTTTTCACTAGAATCTATCCTTTTCCATGGAGTAGTTAGGTGTTGTGGGAGACTTGTTATGCAGATTCATGATGATTTGAAACTCTCATGGGATTCCATCCAATAGCTATTACATGAGGATTAATAACCCTCATTATTTCTCTCAATTAAGATCCAATTTCTTCTAGAGTTGCAGTAGGGAGAGATTATAGTGGATGAGTACACATCGAGGTTCACAGACTTTATGTGCTACTCTATTGACATGATTTAGGATGGCTACTTCTAGGAATGAAAGTTTGATTAGGGTATCCGTTGAGAGATCTTTTCTAGTATAGTTATATTTTATATCCCCACCTATTTAGGGGTTCTAGATCATGCACTAAAGGTAGAGATATTTTTATCATAGGTATGCCACACAACTTGAGGTGGTAGTGGGTGTGTTGGAGCTGATTCATTTACAGTAGCTAGTAGGCGTTGAACATTGAAAACTCGGGGCAGGAACCCTCTTTTGAGTTACCTTGATGATGTATTCATATAGTGCAGGGCAGCGTAGAGCACTAGGGAAGCCTGGGGAGGGTCATTTTTGTTCTTATGATGGGTGAGGTCACATAGCGCAAGACTAGGACAAACCAGACATGTTGTGTAGCATAGATAGATAGCTGATGGACTGCCACTATAAAGGAAACAACATGATTAGGGATCTCCTAGGTGTAGACTGGGTGGTCCGTACGAATATGGAGTTAGCATCGGAGTGGGAGGATTTGTAGCTGTAGGATGAAAATATTATATCCTTCTACCACCACCACTAATCATCACACATCTAGCTTAGGGAGATGGAAGTAGGGGCTGCAGACAGTTGTAGGCTTTAGATGTCTGTGATCCAACAGCGCACGAGATGATTAGAGGTACAATCTATGTTTACTCTAGTCTTTTTTCAGTATTATTAGATACAATTTCTAGTAATTCCATTATCTCTTGACTCCTGGTGTAAGAGCTGGATCTCCTAGTTGAGTCACTAGCACAACAGCTTCGTCTCGAGGTTCCAAAAGGGACCGCTTCTTCTATATCATTCATCTACTAGTAGTGCGAGATATTTCTTGTAGGGTAGAGGTTCATGGTGGACCTTTTGGTCATCGCGATGGAACCCTATGTTTTCATATTTGGTAAGTATTTATTTTTCATGGACTGAGCCAAGATTGATTATCACCATAGATTAGTCTGATGTTGATGCACCGATGGAACGAGATTCTCCAATTCTGGTGAGAGAGATCTCACAGTAGGGTAAGTGGTTTTACTGAGGAGTAGGTTTCATCCCATCACTCATCAGTTGGAAAGTGTATCCTATAGTGCAGTAGGATCATTAAGTATCTATGTTCCTTTTTTTATGATTATATGGATGCATTCCCTGAGGATGTTTCAAGACAACTTATGAGATGGGAGATGGATATTTTTATCCACTTGCATCCATGGACAACCCCAATACTTCTACGGTAAACTGGATAGCACCTACCAAGCTCAAGGATCTATGGTTACATTTGGAGGACCATGGAGAGAAGGGTTTTCTTAGACCTAGTGTGTCCCATTGGGAAGCTCCAATGTTTGGGAAAAAGGCCGAAGGGAGCTTATGGATTTCCATAGATTATCATCACCTGAAATAGGCCATAGTAAAGAAAAAATACCTTTTTCCAAGGATTGATGACCTATTTGACCAGTTCTAGGGAACGATAAGGTCCTTGAAGATCGATCTCAGGTTCAGATACCACCATTTTAGGGTTTTCAAGGATAATATTCAAAAGCTAGCATTCCGATGTTGCAACTGACATTATGAGTTCCTAGTGATGCCCTTTTGTGTGATGAATTCCATTTCCTTTTTCATGGATTAGTTGAACTAGGTCATCTAGCCATACATGGACAATTTTTTTGTCTTCATCGATGAAGTACTCTTTAACTTCGTATCAGAGGAGGAACATGTAGAACACTTGAATAAGGTCATATATTTTCTTCGAGAAAACCAGCTTTACAGAAAGATCTTGAGCTGCCAGTTTCAGATTCATGAGGTTAACTTTCTGGGGAATTTCATTTCTTCTAACGGTTTATCCATGGATCAAGTAGAGATTGATGTAGTACTTGTTTGGTAGCCACCCAAAAAGGTGTTAGTGGTGTGGAGATTAAATATACTTACGGGGTAAGATAAGTGGTTTTTGGAAGACTTCTCCAGGATCACAGCCCCTTTGACTGGCGTGACAAAGAAGGAGAAAATGTTTATCTATTCCAAGAAGTGGTAGAGAGAATTTGAGGATATAAGTAAGAGGATGAAGAGGGATCCAGTGTTGAGACTATAATATGAAGGTGTTGAGTTCATAGTGTATTTTGATTCATCTCGATATGAGATTGGTTGCGTCTTGATGCAGCAGTAGACAGTTATCACATACAGGTTGAGGCAGTTGAGAAACCATGATAAAAACAATGAAAGTAATGACTTAGATATAGCAGTGGTATTCTTTTCCCTATGGATGCAGAGAAATTATATTTTGGGAGATCTCTTTGAGGTTTATGCAGATAACCAGAGTCTCGAGTACGTCTTCACCCAAAGAGACTTGAACCTGAGATAACGATGCTGGTTGAAGCTCCTACAGAACTATGACTTTGAGGTAGTATATACTCTAGGTAAGGGAAAAATTGTAGAAGATTCCCCTAGAAGGAAGTCCCAAGATCTCTTAGTGTAGGAATATTTAGATCAGTTGGATTCCCTATAGCTGACCCTAGTAGAGAAGGAGGGTATAACCTCTCTTTCGTTGATGGTGATGACTCCTTCACTCCTCAAGCATATGAGAGAGTCCCATCTAGGAGACATCAATTGGGGGGTCTTATGTGACCAGATATTCATAGGTGACTAACCAGATGTATATTCTGAAGGAGTTAATCACACCAGCATGTTCTAGGGGTGGACAATGGTCCCATTTATGATACAGGAGGAGGTGATGTGGGAGTTACACACTTATCCCCTATCTCTACATCCCAATGTGAGAATGATGTATGGAGACCTTCAGTGGAAGTTTTTATGGTCCAACATGATACAGAGCATAGCTGAGTTCATCAATAGATGCCTCACTTATTAGCTAGAGAAGGCTGAGCACTATGTTACAACAGGTTTGTTGCAGTACCACGACATCCTAGAGTGGAAGTGAGATGACATATCCATAGACTTTTTCACATTGATTATGTGACTAGTGAAGGTCCATGACATCATCTGGGTGATAGTTTACTAGATCATGAAGTTTTCACACTTCCATGATATCAAGGAGCATAGTTTGGCGGATATTTTGGGGCAATTTTATGCACGGTAGATCATTCATCTTCACGGGGTACCCTCAATGATTTTCTTCGATCGTGAGATGAAATTTGTGCCATGAATTTGGAGATTCCTACTAGAGTCATTTAGGACCTAGATGGGGATGAGTACATCCTTTCTCCCTTGGACTGATGGGTAAACCAAGCGCACTATCCATGTACTGAAGTGTATGTTGGGGGCTTCCCTATTAGATTTTAGCTAGAGTTTAGAGTTATAGTTTGCGTACAAAAATAGCTTCCAATCTACCATTGGCATGGAACCTTTTGAGACCCTGTAAGGGAGACCCTATAGGTCACCCTTGTTCTAGAGAAATATTGGTGATACATATCTTGTGGGTCCATATATGGTACATGTGACAATAGAGAATGTCTAGTTCATCCCATAGTAGATGATAATGGCCCAAATAATATTAAAATATTACACATATAATCGATGTGGGCCCTCAGACTTTGAGTAGGGAGACCATATTTTCTTGCAAGTCTCCCCATGATGAGGGTTTCAGAGGTTTCTTCAGGGAGACAAGCTATCTCCAAGGTTCATCAGGCTGTTCAATATCGTGCAGAGGTTTGGCAAGGTTTCCAGCCACCATTCCCTACCTCCACAGCTTGAGTGGGTGCACAAAAACTTCCATGTGTCATAGATGATAAGATACATGAATTACCCTCTACACATCATTGACTGGGGTGAGGTGTAAATTGGGGATGGATCCACCTTTGTGGAGCACCAGGTGGAGATCGAGGATAGAAATAAGAGGACCCTTCATGGAAAAACCATCGCTTTGGTTCACATACTATTGCTTCATGGAAACGTGCCATATTGTTCCTAGGAGTGGGAGATCCAAATGAAAGATTAGTATCCTAAGTTTTTTTCCTAGTTTTTCATTTAGGGGATGAAAATCCTAAAGTAGGGAATTATTTAGAGACCCAATTTTTGTGTTACAATACTTTTAAATATTTCTATATATATTCTCAAATCTAAGAACTGAGATGATGTCTGATTTTGAAGCCTAGTGTTCCCAAAATTAATTTCACAGAAAAATTAAATATATTTATATTTCACGTATACAAGATCATAAATAAAATAGGATAACTCTTAAATGGTTGGTTGGATAAAAAATTTAATACTATGGTTGGGTTCAAAACGTGGTGTTTACCCTAGGTGAGGCATAAAATGAGTAGACATGGGACATTCAGAACCCTCATTCGTTCTTAGTGCGTTCAAGTGAATTAATTAATTGATTGATTAACTAATTAAACTCGTTTAACCAAAACTTATATTATAATTATATCTCTCTAAAAACCCTTTCTAGTGATGGCTCATAATTTATAGGATTCATAGGCAAGAGTTATATCATCCTCTATTAGGTGGATTACTATGAAACATCAGATCAGGATGAGGTGAGTGCAACAGCTTCTCACTTCAACATTGGTGGTTGTGTTCTTCATTAGTGAGTGATATAATATGAGGTAGGACTCATATTTTGGGGTTTTTATGCCTTTGGAATAAATTTTTTAATAGGTCATTCTTATTTCTTCAATCAATGACTTTAAAACCCTTCACATCTTACCAAATGTTGGAGAATAAATTATTTATGAATTTTTCATCTATCCATATGCCTATGTTCTTGAATGTTGGCCAAGAACTCTTGGACAGAGATGTATACACATTTTTTTGTTTCTTTTTGCCAAATTTTCTTCATGTTATTCATCAGTTGGATCCCTGTAGTCCCGGTTCAACTTTCTAGGAGGTACTGAGCTTGATCAAACCCTCAGGTTTGTAGTGGACAGACAAAACAAGAACATATTGAAGATAAAAACATACATATGGAATTATTGTAGTATAGGGATGTTTGATTATATGTTTTGAGGTAAAATCTCGAAGCATTTAATCTTTGGGTGCATGTAGAATGTGTGAAGAAATGCTCATCAATGATCGAAGATGATTCGAGGTGAGTAACGGATGAGATCCAAAACTCATGTCTAGATTTATTAGTTTCCGAATAATTCAATTTGAAATTAAAGGAAGCATGAAAAGATTCATACCATGGAGATCAGATCTAGAAAACTGGTGAAAACTAGACTACACATCATGTTCAATGAAGAACACGCAGTGTGTATCCCCTTACTGTGGTGGCGCTAGGGTTTTGGAAACCCATATGTATGGAATAGTGTGAACGTATCGCATCACGCCACGTACAGCCTTTTTTTCTGAGTGAATTATGTGATGAATCACATGGAAATAAATCGGCATGTGCTGAGTACACGGACATGGTCAAACCACAAAGATGGAATCCCATGAGGCCCAACACGTCATTTATCATAGTACACAGACACAGGGTCTGAGTAAACAGAGATGACTAGCAACACTTGACCAAGTCCCCAGATATATTGGACACACTATGTATTCCACCTACATAGCTTGTTCTCTTCCACAGTTGGGAGTCGTGGGGCGGATGGGGACATAACCGACCTATGTAGAAGGACCACATTCCATATTAGTCCCCTCACATGCATTCTACCCCTTGATATCATTTTAGGATAATTCAAAAATTCATATCTCCCTTGTTTGAACTTATATTTCATCCCATGAGAAGCCTATCTTGAGTTTATTACGCATATAACTAGATGGGGCCATCAGTTGTGGATTTTGAGATATGATGTGAAATATTTCGAGCATGGCTCTTGGATAGGTGATGCTCGATGATAGTAGTGATCAGTCCAGATCACCATAGATGTTCTTAGTGGTACCCTCCAGCCAAGTTGGGCAATGGAGTTCCAAGATGTTCAATGTGATACCCTCCAACTAGACTGGGTAGTGGATTTCATAGATGTTCTTCCCAATTTACCCTGTAGTAGGTCTAGGCAGTTGAGTTCTTCAATATTCCATGTGGTACGCTTTAGTAGGGCTGGGAAGAAAATTTTCTCGATGAACATTCTCGGGTGGTACCCTCTAGTAGGATTTGGAAGTGGATTTCCTCAATTAATTTTTTAGAGTAGAGCCCCCTGATATACTAGGCTGCGGTTCCTCTACTTTGAGTTTGTGGCCCATTGACTATGTGGAACAATGATGATATGTGGTTTGACATAGCTTTGGTCTCATGAGGTAGAGGGAACCCCCCCCCCCCCCAAGATGTGTTTTTGTGACGTGACCTTAAATTGTGTGGGCAAGTCATCATCACCCAAAGAGGATAGTGTCAAGGTGATTTAAAGGATTCCCTTAGACTTTTTTGTTCAGGGCAGACGCATGGTATGTTGGGCATTATATATGGAACTTTTTTAACTGTTGGCTATTCTTTTTCATGTGATGAGCTATGAGATGGAGAACCCCTTAATCTCCCATTTGGGATTCATTGATTGATAATATATATATATATATATATATATTCATTCTTCTGGATTCACACCATGGATTTGGATACTCTCCTTTCAAAATAGATGAAGCTGTGTGGGGTATACCATGTGCTTTCCGTGATTAGATTCTTGATGTTTGATGAGTCTTCCCTCAAACAATAGGTGGAAAATACACAGTGTGTAGTTCATATACTCACTGTGTTTATCCCCTTGTGTCTGGATGAGCTTACATTCACTCTTGGTTGGGTTGAATTGTACTCATTCACTATACCATGTTCTATCTACTATTTTCTTATTTTGTTATATCTCTTACTGCTCCCCCTTTATCTTTTAGGGTGTCCTACTCAGTATGCTTAAACTCACCCCTACATGGGATTTTTCCACACAAGATGTGTCTTATGAATATGATGAAAAAGTCGACCGGGACTATAGTGGATCTTAGTGAAACAAGATGCATGTACTATTTACAGTTTTCATATCTTGAGATCCCAAAGGTTCATGCATGTTTGGTTTGCTTTATAGATGTGTTTTTTCTTTTTTCATATTTCCCTCTACACTTTTGCATCAAGATGGTAGTTTGTGTGTGTGTGTGTGTAAATGTACTTTAGAAAAGTCCTCTATAAGTTAGTTACGAATTAGGTGCTTGTTTCCACCCCTTGAACTATAGGGTTAGGCATGGGGTGGTTTCGGATCGAGCCCCGACTCCGGTCGGTTCGTAACAATGAGGTTCAAAAACCTTACCTGGTAATCTCTTAACAATATCCAAGATGGATACTTTCAAGAACATAAGATTGAGTAGGGACTCAATAGATAGATATGATCCATTATTATACCCTTATGTATACCCGCCTATGTTGGGGTGTTGGAGTGTCAAGCGGTAACATATATATTTCTAGTAGAGGGATGTCAGGTTGATGAAGTTGGCAATGTATGCCACAGATCTGGGTCATCTACAGCTGCTAGCAGATTCTAGCTGTCAGGATCTCTGCATAGGAGACCTCCCCATGACTAGAATCATACATTTTTTTAGTGTTTGCTTAGAGGACAAGGCTTTCTCAAATTGGGGTAGTGCATTACTTGTGATGGGAGATGTTACATGGAACGAGACTACCCAACCAGACATGTCGAGAAACATAGACAGATAGCTTATGGACCACCACAACCAAAGAATCACCATTATCAGGGATCTCTCATGTGGGGATAGGGTGGTCCCCATGGAGGCATAGATGGGATAGGAGTATGAGGAGATATAGTTGGTGGATGAAGCCATGAGATCCTCCCACCACCACCACTAGGTAGCCCATGTTAGGCTTAGGGTGTTGGCAGTCAAGGTTGTAGACAGCTATAATATTTGGAGGTTTATGACCCCACAACACAATAGATGATTAGAGTTATGATCTATGTTTATTCTAATATTTCTTCAGTACTATTAGAGGCTTGTTAATGACATTCCAACATCTCTTCACTCCTGTTGCAAGACCTGAAGCTTCTAATTGAGGTGCTAGCATAAAATCTTCATCTAGGGGTTCTTACAGGGAAATATTATTCTATATATTTTACCTTCTGATAGTGTGAGCTATCTCTTGGTGGAGATACATTCATTTGGAGCCACTTATCCATTGTGATGGATCCTTGTGAATTCTTGTTGGGTATGGATTGGTTTTCTTTGGTCCGAACCCAGATTGAATGTGACCGGAGACATGTCTAATGTCTATGTTCTCATGGGATGAGATTATCATTTTCTAGTGAGAGGGATCTCATGAAAGGACAAGTTTTTTTTGTGATCAGATAGATGCATCCCATCACACATCATTTGGTAGGAATATCCCTTAGTGCAATAGGATTTTTTAGCATATGGGTTCCTTTAGTTGTGGAGGATTACATGAACATCTTCCCCAAGGACGTTCTAGGACTACCTCCAAGGCGAAAAATGGTTTTCCTTCATTGAATTTCATCCCAGAACTACTTTAATATCATCCACAGAATATTGAATGGAACCAACCAAACTCCGAGAGCTAAAGTTGTAGTTGGATGACCATTGAGGGAAGAGTTTCATTAGACCAAGTGTGTCCCCCTGGGTAGCTCCAGTGTTGTTCATGAAAAAGGCATATGGGAGCTTGTATCTTGGTATGGATTATCAACACATAAATAGTCCACGTTAAAGAAAAATTACCCCTTACCGAGGATTCATAATTTCTTTGACCATTTACATTGTGTGAGATAGTTCTTAAAGATAAATCTTAGGTTCGACTACCACTATTTGAGGGTTCTCATAAAATATATTCGAAAGTTCACTTTATAATTTTTCTATAGACATTATGAGTTCCTAGTCATTCCCTTTGGTGTGAAAAATGACCCCACCATGTTTATGGATTTTTTGAACAAAGTTTTCTAGTCGTACTTGGACTAGTTTGTTGTTTTAATCATCGAAGACATACTCGTCTACTCTTCATCAGAGGAGGAGCGTGAAAATAACTTGAGGTTAGTCCTATATTTTCTTTGAGAGAACCAAATTTATGGAAAACTCGCAATGTTCTAGTTTTCAATTCATGTGGTTCATATTTTGGGGAATGTCATTTCTGAGCATGGTTTAGCCATGGGACCAGAAAATATCGATGTGGTTCTCACTTGGGATCCACTCAAGAGCATGTCAGATGTTTGGAGCTTTCTTTTCTTGGATGGGTACTATAGGATATTTTTGATAGAATTCCCCAGGATCATAGCCCCTTTAACCACCTTGATGTGAAAAGTGTTTCCAATTACCTAGTTTGAGAAGTGTTAAAGGGACTTTAAGGAGTTGAGGCTAAGGCAAACAATCACTCCAGTGTTAAAACTACCAGAGGAAGGTAGGGAGTTCTTAGTGTACTATGATGACATAGGAGTTCATCTTAGTTATGTGTTGACGCAGCCATAGGCAGTTATCATGTACGGTTTGAGGTAGTTGATACCTCATGATCATAACTAATCAACTCAAAACGTAGATCTGGAAGTGGTGGTATTCATCTTGGGGTTGTGGAGGCACTGCTTTCTAGGAGATAATTTTGTGGTTTACTCATACCATCAGAGTATCAGGAACATATTTGCGCATAAAGACTTCATACTTATAAAGAAGAACTAGTTGTAGTTCCTATAGGACTATGAATTTGTGATAGACTATAATCCAAGTAGAAAAATGTCATAGCATATTACCTTAGTAGGAAGTCCCAGGCTCACTTGGTGTATGAGGCTTTAGAGTATTTTCCCTCTCCGCAGCTGACCATGGTGGAGTATAATGGTATGACTTTTCAACATTCGATGGTGTTGACTCCTTCACTTATCGAGCATGTGAGATAGTTCCATCTCGGATGTATTAAATAAGAGGTATTACATGATCAAATATCCATAGTGGAATCACCAAATGGATATTTTGATGGAGGGAATCACATCATCATGTTCTAGGGGTGAATAGTGGTTTTCATCACGATGCGGGGGGAGGTGATGTGAGAGTTCTACACTTATCCCCAAGCTATACATCCTGGTGTGGGGAATATGTATATATACCTTTAGTGGATTATTTTTTGGTTTGTTAGGAGATTTAAAATTCTTGAGTTTGTCTCTCAGTGCCTCATTTGTCAGCAGGTGAAGAATGGCCACCAAGCTCTAGACAAGTTATTGAAAACCCTTGATATCCCTGAGTAGAAGTGGGATGACATATCCATATAATCTGTGGTGTGGATTCCACATATAGAAAAGTTCCATGAAACCTTATAGGTTATAGTATACTGAGACATGAGGTTGGGACACTTCCTTACTATAAGGGAGAAGAGTTCAGTGGAGAGTTTGGGAAAATTAAATATGTGTGAGATTGTTTACTTTTACATGGTTCCCTCAATGGTTGTCTCTGATCATGACATATGTTTTATGTTACAATTTTGGAGAGGAATGAAAGTGGAATTCAAGACTCAGATGAGGATGATTGTAGCCTTTCACACCTAGGCTGATGGGAAGACTAAGGGTATTATCCAGTTGTTGGAGGATATGTTGAGGGCTTGCATGTTAGACTTTTATCAGAGATAGGAGGATCACTTTCCCTTGGGTTATATTGATTACAACAATATATACCACTCTAGATTTGGAATTTCACCTTTTGAGGCCATGTACGAGTGACCTTTCATGTTACCCTTGTGTTGGAACAAGATCGGTGAGACACCTCTTATGGACCCATAAATGGTGCAGGTGACCACATAGAATGTGTAGGACATCCATTAGTAGATAAGGATGGCCCAAAGAAGATATAAATCTTATACATATCTTCGTTATAGGCCCTTAAAGATTGAGCAGAGAGACCATGTTTTCTGGAGAGTCTCCTCATGATGAGGACTGTGGAGGATTTCCTGGGGAGGCAAGCTATCACCGAGGTTCAAATGTCTATTTGAGATCCTGAAAAGGGTTATATAAGTTTCCTAATATCTCTCCCTACCCCCATAGATAGAGAGGGTGCACGACGTATTCCATGTGTTGTTGCTAAGTAGATAAGTGCATTATCCCATGCACGTCATTGACTGGGGCGAGCGGGACATCAAGAATGAAGCCACCATTGTGGGGAACCCGATGGCAGAAGAGGATCAGCAAGAGAGGATCCTTCATGGAAATATCATCCTCTTGTATTACATTTTTTTGGAAATATGGGAACCTACAAGAGAGTTCCTCGGAGTGGGAGATCCAAGTGTATTCCCAGTAAAAGGATTTTTTTCTTTTTTTTCTTTTTGGGGATAAAAGGTTTTAATAAGGGAATGATTTAGTGACACATTTGTTTCCTTTTTATAATTTGAAATATTACTATATATATTTCCAAATCTATTCACTTAGACGGAATTTGATTCTAACGCATGGTGTTCCCGGAATTATTTTAATGAAAATATTAAATATATTTTATATTATGCACGTGTATATTCTTTAATTCAAATAGGATAACTCTTAAATGGTAGTTCAAGTTGGAAATATTGGAAACTGTTTAATCCTAAATGTGGTGTTTACCCTAGGCATGTCCTAAAATGGGTCATCATAAGACGTTAGAACCCCTTTCTCGTTGGTGGTACATTAAGTGGATTCATTCATTCATTCATTCATTCATTCATTCATTCATTCATTCATTCATTCACTCATTCATTAATTCATTCATTTAAACTAAACTATAATGTTTATAAATATATTGTCATTGAATATTGTCCTGGGTTGGCCACATAATATTGGGAATCACGGGTGATGCAATCCTCCCTCCTCCATTGGAGAATCGAATCTGATGCCGACAAAACTTCATATTAGAGCGGATTGGGATGCAGCAAACTCAACGAAGTCTCTTGATCATTGGAGGGTGAATCTTCATCAACAAACTTTAAATAAACAAGGTAGGACTCATAATTTTGTGTTTTTATTCCCCTTGATTATAATTATTGTGTAGATAAAATGTCGTTATTCGATCTGTTCTCTTTTTGTATCCTTTTCATGTGCTTGAGTACTAAAATCTTGGTTAATTTTATAGTTTTATTAAACAGATTTCCCTTTAAATATTTTTGTCCAAGAATTCTTGTTCAACAATATTTAATCATTTTTTCTTGTTCTTTTCCCTTTTATTTCTTCTCATTCATCATATGTTGGACTATGAGGTACATGTTCAATAATTGGTGGGTGTTACTGAGCTTGATCGGACCCTCAAATTCGTAGTTGTTTCGCAAAAAAGGAATGGATTGATAATCTTAGCACAGATCTAGAGTGTTCTTAGGTTCTATATTTTATTTTTAGTGGTTAGAGATCGTGGAAGAAAATTTTTAAGGCATGATGTCATGCGGAATTAATGGTCAAACCCAGATGATGAATGGAGGCCGGTTTCCGGAAAACGGCAGCCAAAAACACCAGATCCAGTATATATCCACTCATCACGGATGAAATTGATCCAAGATATATAAAAAATTGAGGTAAAATTACCATATCTATCATGCGGATCATGTATCTAGATTGATAGAAAAAAACATAACTACACATCGTGTTCAAAGATGAACACACGACGTGTATCCCCTTAAGTGAGAAAGGTAGGGTTTGAGGAATTCATAAATATTGAATGAAGTGTAGATCTATGACACATCATGTGCCCCATTCATATTAGAAAACCCCATTTAGAAGACCACACAGATGGTAATCCTTGTGGAACTACACAAACATGGCGTCTGAGTACATAGACAGGGCCAGTAGGATGCGGTCGAGTCCTAGTTAGCCTAGACACACCATGTAGTCCACCTACACAGCGTGTTCTACTACATGGAATAGATTTGTGTATCGTCTAGGGACATGACCAGGTGGTGGAACGGGACTACACACCATGTGGGTCCCCTCATGTAATATTCAAATTTTTATTTAAAAATAATAAGAACTCCTTTGTTAAAAATTTATAAGTGTTTTTAGTTGAAAATGTAATTTTTCAATAAAAAACACTTGATAAATGTTTTAAAGATCTTCCATAATGTTAAAATATCAGTTAACACATTGGAATATTAAATCAAACATTTTTGGAGTCAATCTCTATGTAAGTGTGAGATTCTGAGGCCCCTAGAGCCTTGGCGCATACAGAATAAAAATATTAAATACATTAAATTAAGAGCCCACGATTTATCCAAATTAATTGGATTACTCCCAAATGGTGAATCATATGAGAAATCAGAGACTACCATGAGGTCTGGGAAGTGGTGTTTACCTCAGTTATGGTATTACATTTTGAGCGTCAGTAGTTTGATATGGTCGCTCCTGAGAATAAGTTATTCAATATTTTTATTATATTTTATTAGAACATAAATTAATATTTCAAAATCAGTGCATCGTATGATATATCTAAGTCCACCATTGGGTTTGTAACATGGGATTTAGCCTAGGTGAGGTGTAAATTTTGGGTTCCCTAGGTGTTTGGAAACATCGTACGTGATAAAATATTATTTTATATTTAATTATTTATTTATTGAAAGTTTTAATTGATAAATAATTAATATCTCTAAGATAGTGCATAGTATGAGAAATTTGAGGCCACTATTATGTCTGTAACATAGGGTTAATCCTAGCTGGGGTATAAATTTTGTGAGCATCAAACATTTGGACAGATCGCACATGAGGATAATTTATTTGGAATTGGAATTTTTGTTGGGAAATTAAAATAATTATAATAATCATAATAAGTTTTTAATATATTATTATTATTATTTATATTCAATAAATTAAATGGGAAAATAAAATTTTTATTGAATTCACTTAATTAATGAATGATGTTTCACTATTGATATTTATTTTGGGGTTTTATAATAATAGTAATATTATAATTATACCAAATAAATGAAATTGTGTGGTTAATATAAATTTATTAACCAATAAATATTTAATGGTGGTTTTTATTTAAAATATTAACGGTGGAACTAATGTAATATATTTAATAATAAAAATAAATATTATTGTTATTATTATTTTTAATTATGGAAAATAATAGTAATGGTTGAAATGATGAAAGTGATTTCATAATATAATTTATTATTATTTTTATTATTATTAATGTTAAATAATTAATAAAAATAATGATTACTGTTATTATTATTAAGTTTTGAATGAAATATTTTATTTGTTGTCAAAACACTATTTTAGTCATAACTCATTCGTACGGTGTCCGATTGACGCGCCGTTAGCAATAACATGACCCTAAAATTGGGGCGGTTATTTCAAGACCAATATTGAATATCTTATTTGGGATCATGGTATAGGTACATGAAACACCCAATATGATTATGGTTTGACGCATTGAATTAATATGATAAATAATAAATAAGTGTTGCAATTAATAAATGTTACAAATTTGATTGATTAAAAAGTATTATAAATTGGATTCTAGGTGGTACACATGGCATCGGTAGGAATCCAATTATTTTTTATGCTTCTCCCATCTCTCTTACTTTATCTCCCTCTCTCTCTCTCTCTTTCTATTATATTTTATGTTATTCTTCTAAACTTATCTACTCAATATCGTATTCGATATTGATCGGATTGACACACCGTCGGTTCCGTTAGATTATTCTAGAAGTGTAGAAATTTATTCCTAATCTTGTTTTTGAAGGAGGTGAGAAAATTGTTTCTGAATTAATTAAATATTTTAAATTGTAAAATATAAAATTGATTCTAAATAATGTAAAAATTGGTATGGTTCTAGGATTTTTTGGGCGTGTCTACCCAAGAAGACGGGAAAGCATAGTATCTTGCTGGCAGACACTGGTCATGGCTTCCAACAGACATCAGTTGTGGGTGTTTAAAAAGGATAATAGGGTGGAGTAAGCATATTTACTAGATTCCAGATACCATCCATGTATTCCTAAGGACCTGTTTTTTGGGTGTTTAAAAAGGTTAAGAGAGCCAAGAAAGCATAGTGGTAAGCTAGAATATACCGATCAGACTTCCTACGGACTTGGGTCGTTGGTGTTTAAAAAGGTTAAGGTGGTTGGGGATTGACTTGATTGAACATGTGACATTCCTAAAACAACCAACTATGGGGTGGTTGAGCTTTGTTACCTTGTTGGGGGTACATAATTTCATGAAATTATGACCAATAACAAGAAGAAGCGAGTGGGGTCGGGGTTCGTGGTGGGTCTATCAATGCACGATGACTCAATACATGTATATTTAATAAGTATTTACTGATTTTATGACATACGCTAATGTATATATATGTAGATATATATATATATTGTTCACATATGGTAAGGATGCATATATAGAATCCTACTGAGACTTGTACGCACACCTTACTTAGGTATTTTGGTGCACTTTTAGATTTCATGACCAGAGATCCGGTGAAGGGAAAATTCACTATTGTGGATGGTTGAGCGATGAAGAATGGAGATGGAGTATACCAAGACAGACACCAGAGTACACCATAGATGTTTATTTATTTAATTTTCTTGTATTTAGCTGATTCTTACACTCTAGATAGGCTTACCACATTGGGAACCACTTATATATATGTCATTATTCAGTTTTCTTATTTTAATTGTATTATTTATTCACGGTTTTGTTATTTATTATCTGTATTATGACATGATACAGAGGTTATAGTCACCCCATTATCATACATAGACCCTCACTTCGTGTAACACCCTAAGATTTTGGGAATTATTTTTTTTCTAATTAATTTATCTTTTTGATATTTTTCATTTCATTTAACATTGGTAATAGTAATATATATATATATATATATATTAAAACACTAAGTAAAACATTAATTTCATATGGAACTTAATTCACTTACACTACAAAAAATACCAACTTTGCTTGTTCTATAAGCAATAATTACTTGTCTTGTGCTACCCGCAACACCGACTTTCAATACCTAACACACAACATAGATGTTTCTATGAAACATGATTTTATAGTTGTATTTATTTAAACCTAAAAATTATAACCTAGATGATAAAAATAGTTATATGAATAGTAATAAATAATTTTAAAATATTATTTATAATTTGTTTTATATAGATAAAACATAATGATAATGAAAGAGATGATATTTGGTAAAGTCCATTTATGTTTAAAAATACGGTTTTCTCAAATGAACCACTTTTAATAATAAAGTTCCTTTAGTAAAAATTTATAAATTCAATTTGATAAAATAAAATTGATTTCTATTTTATAAAATATAAATTATCTTAGGATTAATGTTTTGGATTTTTCTAAGAAATTTCATTTTTAGATGAATAGTGAAAAATACTTCTTTTTAGTTAAAACTGCCTTTTTATTTAAACAATTATTAATGTTAAATTACATTTTAAATTTATTTTAAGGTAAAATTAGATCAATTATACATATATTAATAGAATTTACTTCATTAAAAACAATTTCACTTTTAAATTGAATATAAAAACGAAATAAACTGTTGAACTTCTTTCTACTTTAAAAAAATGTAATTTTGTCCTGTCTGTGGGATTAACGTTAATATTAATTTTTTCACTTCTATGAATTTAATTTAGAAAAAAATTATATAAAACATTGTAATAAATATAATATTTATAGTATAATAAGACCACTTTACTTTTTACCAAAAATACTAATAAAAATGATTAAAATTAATCATAGTGATTAAGGTCAAATTAGGCTTAATTAGGGACTAAAACATAATATTTGGGGGTAAATGACCTATAAACATGTACAAAACCAATTTTATGACCATATTTAGTACATAAAAATTCCATTATTTATTTATATTTTTTATGACCATTTTTAGGTAGGATCATGTGTATATCTAACTTTTTTTCAAAAATTACAATTAAGACATTTTCCTTCCCTATAAAAGGAAACCACCTCTCCCACATCCTCACACCTCTCAAAACTCTTATGTTTGGCCAAGATTTTCCCAATACACTTCCAAAATTCCCTACCTTACTATAAGAAGTCTTCTCTTAGAAATAAGGAAATACAAGGAAGACTTTTGGCACAAACCAAAATGAGTTACCCGATTAAGAGGTAATTCCTTCTCTCAAGATCATTTCTTTTATTTTTCTTCTCCACCCCCTAAAATGATGATTGTTGAATTTTTCCTTAATCCCTCTAATGGTGGATATTATGATGGAAAATATATTTATATATTTCATATGTTGTATTTAATATTTCTTTAAGCTTCTGGATTACTTTTAAAACACATATCTTTTTTACTTTAAATTAGGTGTTAATACGATAATTTTGTTTGAGGAGGTGTGCACAACTACCCCCTCATAGAGATGTGATTCGTTCACACACTACATATAATGTATTAATTATGGGTCTATTGAAATTATATTATATATATTATATAATAATTATACTGGAATAATGATATATATATATACATATATATATATATATACATTTCACTTATCGTCTTTCTTTCAATATGACAATAAAAATGGAAACAATGTTCATGTGTACGTACGACTTACCATCTCCGTGAACAGTGTATTCCATTTCATAATTAAATATTATATATATTATTATAATACAAATATACTTAATTTAAATTATTTTTATGTCATTTATTACATTATAGAATTATGATATAAGTATAAGGGCCAAAGATATAACAAATTTAGACACATGTGAAGAACAAAGTGAATATTATCTGAAGTGAAACCCTAACATAGGATGGTTACCAAGAGGGTAATGTAAGGTATTGATCAAACCATATACAGTATTAGATATAATAATATGGTTGTCTAAAATATTTATAATTAATTTATATTTATTATAAAGGTTTTTTTAACAAGTATGATATGAATCAAGACACAAGGTAAGGGTATGTCATCTCACTTTGTATTTCTGTGACATACATGCTATGTTCGCCACTCTTTCCTTTTGTGTGGTGTATGTACTTCCCATAATTGTATTATATTTATATTGCACTTAAAATTATGGGTATTAATATATCCATTTTGTGATCTTTATTTCATGGGGTTTATGTTTCAAAATTTACCAAATCGGTAAAATAACTTTGTCTAAATTTCCATTCTTTGAGACTCAGGTTTTGTTATGAACCTAAATTATTTTTTGAGGTCTATATACTTCCATTTTACATGTTATATCATGAAATTAATTATTTTCATGATAATTTAAGATTATTTTAATTTCATTTTATTACATGGAGTGTATGATCCCATGTTTCCAAATTATAAGAGTTTATGGAGACAATCTCATCACTTTTCAAGATTGTTTATGTTTATAATTTCTATGATTAAATATTATGACCCATATATCAAAAAAATTCATGAAATTTATTCTCCACTGGTCATTCATGATATATTTATGTATGGGTACCATATTTCTACTCTTTGGTACATATGATAGTTAAGAAATTATTTTTAAGAAGGCCCAACATTACCCTATCTTCGGTCGGAAATCTATGCTTTCTAAAAAGGGTTATAATTTTATTATACCATTCCCCTATTTTCATTAAAATACATTTTTAAACTTTTTGTATTTTAACAATATCTTAAAAATAATATTTTTCCACTTTAAAAACATGGAATTTTTCTAACCATTCTACTATGGAAAATGAATGTTCTTTTACCACGTACGACCTGTACATATTTCCCCATCGTCATTTCATTAAATCTTCCTTTTCATTTTTATTAGTCAAATTTTTAAGAAAATTTCTTTCCTTAAAACTATTTTCAAAGAAATGGTTTTAAAATCATTTTAAATTTTTTTAATATATTTTCAAATAAACGGGTTTTTAAAACCATTTCCAGCTTTATTTATAATTTTCAAAGTATTTACATATAAAATGTATTTCAAAAAGTTTTTATGATGTAAAAGACATATCCAAGGAATAAATGATATTTTCTTCAAGAAATTATTTTAAAATATCTTTCAATTTTATTTTTTGTCTAAGATGACATTCATTCATGTAAATTATGCCCTTATAGGAAATGAACCAACATATCCATTTATATTCATTCTTAAATGTTTCAAGTTTTGAAGTAATAATTCTTATGACGCATGTTTCTCTTCCATGGGTTATAAGATTTTGAGAATTTCCTATTTTCATGGGTTATTCTTCAATGAAATGGTTCTGAAATCTTTTTCTTTTCCATAGGTTATGATGTGATTAAATTTTAATGATACCCATTTCATTTCATGGGTTATGATTTGATTTTATAAAAACTATGTATTTTTATGGGACATGGTATGATGAATTTGATATTATATTGTGGCACATATATGAATTATTTCATTATGAGATGGTTGGGTCTTATATCTCCCTCTAATGAATTGGGTAATGATAAGTTTTATATGAAATCAAAGGGTACATGGGTTGTATCCCTAGCTCAAAAACAAGAATGTACATGGGTTATAGCCTAATCCTAAAAGAAAGAGGGTACACAGGTTGTAGCCCAATACCAAAAATAAAAATATACATGGGTTGTATCCAAATCCTAAATGAAATAGGGTACACAAGTTTCTAGCCCAATCTTGAAGCAGGTACATGGGTCGTAGCCCAAGCCTAACTTGTTTTAAACGTATTGGTCGGTAGACTTGACATAAAATTTTATATTCTTATATGTATACCACAAATCCTATATCTTCTTCCTTAGTAAAAATTTCATGGCTCATGATGTTTATTTACTTATGATTCATGTATTATGAACTACCATGATTTCTCCCATAACACATTTTTATGATATTTGATATGAATTTTATGATCTCGTAATGATATAAACACATGATCATACCCCTATGTTCATGTTTGGCTTACAAGTCTCCCTTCTTGACCCTTAATAAGAATCTGAGATCGCTATTTTTTATGTTTCATTTCACCAGGTTATGAATAAAGGTTTTAGGTAGAAGTAATAAAGGTGGAGATATTTATGGGAGATGTTGAATATATTTCACCAGGATAGAAGATGTTGTACTTCGTGTTCCCAAAGAAACTAAACTATTATGTTCCTCAGGAAAGTATTTTTATAATGTACTGAATATTCATATAAAATGATGTAATATCCATGTTTGTTAAGCCTGTGTCACTATAGTTGGTATCAAAGTAAGGTTTTGGTGATCCTTTTGAATCTGGGTTGAGAAAAATTTAGTTATATCTCTAGGTATATTTCTAAGGATATATCTTAGGGTGTCTCTAAGGATAAGTATAAGTATGAGTTAACATTAAGGAAAATATATTAAAATCATGTTCAAGGATAGAGTGAGTGGTTTCTTAATAATACATTCATGTATGGATAATACAGGTGTATGTGGATCTGGAATATAAATGCCTAGGGTTAAGAACATAAAAAATATGTTTTTGGCCTAACTCGGGGTGATCTGGTTGGTACATGTCAACAGAAGTTGCTACTCACCTGGTTTGACACTTTTGGGGGATAAGCTTTGGGAATTGAAAAAATATTCATGAACCATAATGAAATATTTAAATATAATTTTTCTGTAAATAACCTAGTATAAAACTAGGTTTTCATTGATTAAGGAATGTTTCATAATTTTGACCACCTATAAGTAATTATTTTCATTACTATGTGGTTTTCTACTATGATATGTACTGCTCACACTATACTTATGGTTTTATTTAATAGTGGGAACTAGAAGGAATAGGTTTGAAATTGAATGTTTTAGATTCAGAATTTATGGGCAATATGAAAATAGATTTTCCAAGTGGAAATCTCATAAAGAGAATCAAGAAGGTGGTATGAATATTGGTTATACTTCTGAAGATAAAGAGACTGCAAACGATTTTTGAAAGGAATGTGATGTTCTTATAGTATTTTTTACATTGATCATAAGAAGAATTATTAGATTGAGGTTGGGGTAGCTTAATACATGATTCATAATTCATATTCTAGGAAAGAGGTATTAAGGAAAAGTTTATGAAGCATGAGTAATGGTATAAGAGTAAAGTTGGATTATTTAATTATTTATGTTTTGGAATTAAAATACAATGTTATATGAAGGTAACCCTTAATTAATGCTTGAAATTGAGATAGTGCTCTTTAGATAATGATATGTCAGATATGAATAAGTAAATTGGATGGTAATGGATTACCCTAGAAATAATTGTTGAAAAAATTATCTATTTCATCAAGGATGAAGTTTAAAAATTTTGGGATTTAAATAATATATCCAGTAATCATTGGAATTTTGAAGAATGCATGTTTTCCAAAAGAATTTACGGTAATTCAGGTTACAAACATTTTTCAATAGAATAAATGATGAGGGTATTCACATGTTTGGAATATGAAAACCAAGATATACTTTGTGATATATAGTGAATCAATGTTAGTCTGATTTCATAAATTTTTTGTAAGGCCCCGACCTTAAACATTACATAATCAAGAATTAAGTTAATAATTCACATTGAGGATCTTTTTTGGTTTAGAGTTTTAGATAATTAGGCCAAAATTATTACATTACATCTCAAAATATTAACATGTAGACACTTACCTCATTATTAATTCTTTCATAAAATAAAAACACTTAAAATCACACATTAATTATTTACATGATATAAATCTTCTTGAATTCTTCCCTTCTCTTACCCTTCCTTATACCCTGTGAAAAAAAATTCAAAAACTTGGGATGAGTATAAAAAGATCAATAAGGATTATAAAAGAAAAAAGAAAAAATTAGTCTTTCAATACATACAAAACATAAGCTCTTTAACATACCTCATGAAATCATAAGATTTATGAATAACACATAGAAATCATAAATCATAAAGGTATCTTATGGGATACAAAAAATACTTACGTTGTAGCTTTCACAGCTACCTAGGGAGTTACGTTTGGAATACCCATCATAGTATATTCCCTAAATCTATTCTAAGAAACATTAATGTTTACCTCTGTCACATTACCCAATGCATTGGAGAGATATCTCTATCTCACATACCCTAGGTTTATCATAGAACCATCAGTATACGTAAAGAATGCCCAAGAACCATAACATAATCATAACACATGAAAAAGCATAAAGGAAAGATAACATTTCCACATTGCAATCACAATATAACATTTCAATATGTTGACATAATCAATCCATTATCAAAACCATTTTCAATAAAAAAAATACGTAAAAATAGTATATGGTACTTATTTTCCTTTTAAAAACACTAAGTCTTTTTGTAACACCCCAAGATTTCATAGTGCATTATTTCTTCAAAATAATTCAATAACATGCACTAAGCTCAACACCGAGTTCAAGCGCACCATGACTTACCAAACTAGCCGTTCAAAAGATGTTATGAATAGTATTAACTGAATTTTGAACTTTATATAATCCTCACAATTTTAGAATCCATATTATGAGTTTCTTAGATATAATGTAATAACAAATTCATTTTTTTCAGATAAAAGAAGTATTTTTCAAAAATATACTTTTACCGAATTTTAATGGTGAACCCTTTTTAAATCCAATATTTTAAAACTTTTATATATTCAATTTGACTAAATAAATTTATTCTTTAGAATGGAGACATGAAAAAAATTTAATGTAACACCCCAAGCTTCCTCGGTACGCTTCCCTTTGAATAATATTGTAGCATGTGTTGTACGCAACTTCGAGTTCTAACACACACCACAACCAATCAAACTAGCCCTTATGAATAGTAATAACTAATTTTTGAAATTTTATACATTTTATCTTTTAAAATGGACTTAAATTTTAGATTTGGAATATCAAAATTATCCTAGGATGAAATTTTGGTACTTTTCGGATAACTTTTATATTTTGATGAATAGTGAAAATCAATAAATTTTTATTAAAAACAACTTTTTTAATCATAATAATTAATAGTGATACATTAATAATTTGAATGGTTTTAAAGTATATTTAGAATATATTTTTACCATTAAATACAATGTTGGTCATTGGACATAATTTCACATTTAAACCGTACATAAACAAGTGTCAATCTTTTGATAGTTATTATCTCTAAAAACACGCTTTTTGTTTTGATAGCGGGAATTAATTTTAAATTTATTTCTGCCACTTCTGTGTTTTGAATTTGGAAAAATGGACTCCATATTTCGAATCAGGATGTACAAATTTTGTAAATAGGTAAATTTTATTTTTATACATTTTGAATAATTACTTTGGTAAATATTTTATTTACCATGGTTAAAGGGTAAATCCGTTAAATAAGGGTAAAAAAATAATATTATAATAATAATAAATTACCCTAAAACGTTTCTTAACCATATTGGTTGATACATGTCCGACCATGGGCATATTTGGGTCGATTTTGGGACCCCATGGATCCACTTGTAAGTGATAATGACACTTTATATTAATTAAGTTAAAGTAAATACAAAAATGACGTAAGCCTATATCTTTTAGAAAAACAATTTTTACATAGGGTTATATATGTTATATTTTAGACTATAAATATTCATTAGAAATATTAAAATATTTCCTAAATAATGGTATTTTATTTATAATTTTTAGATATTAAAAAAATTATTTATGACACAATGATGATACAATAATTACCTTATTAGTGAAATATTAAAATAATTGATATTATAAATACCAAAATAAATAAAATTTGAGACTTTTAATGAATTACAATAATTTTATAGGTTAATATGACATTTTAGTATTTATTTAATTAAATTTTTTCTAAGTAATCATGCTATTATGAGTTTCACAAAAATCAAATACCAAATAGTGTCAAAATTGACATAAAAGAGTTTTTAAAACAAATATTATATTATTAATTGATATTAAATTCCTAAAAATATAATGTTAGGACAAAGGACCTGTATCATGATGATTTTATCATTAATGGACCACTTGGGGGTCGTTTGGAGGTATATAGTAAGTTTATTAACTATATAATATAAAAATACAAAGTGACACGGTTAGTGTCAAACTAATTAACCAAGAGTTAAAACTAAAATATAAAGTTAATATAATGACCCAAACCTGTCTAAAATCTATTGGTTGAAAGGATTTAGAACTATACCCACCTTATACTTTGAATAATCCACTTTGGAGCCGTTAGAAACCGAATATGAATTTATTATAAAATAATACTTTAAGTTTTTCCTAAAGAGCCCCTCCTCCCCCTTATAAAAGGACACCACTTCTAACCAATTCCTCACACCTCTCAAGCATTTTGTCTCATCCAAACTCTGCCCAATTAATCTTACTACATACCTATACTCTTCTTAGAAGCCTTAGCTTAGGCAGAAGTCACTTCAAGTGTCCTTTTTGGTTCAAACCAAAGGGAGTTACCCAAATTAAAGGTAACAATTTCTCTTAGCTTCTTTTCTTTTATTTTACTTCTCCAACCCCTAAACTCTTCTTATTATTTCCTTTTGTAACAAAAACAGTATCCTAAATATACTAGTATATTTTTATTTTAATTATTAGAACTACACTTACACACACCTCCATATAATGGGTGAAGAACAAAACGTTTCTGTGGATGGCAACCAAACGCCTCACAAAGCGATGATTGTTCAATTATCTCCTATCACCTATCATGGTGGCCATTATGATGGAACTATAATTAAATATGATATTTATTATATTTATTTTGTATATAAGCTACTTTAATTCCATTTTATATCATACCATTATTCGTTTCATGTTGTATATATATACGATAATTTCATTTGAGGAAGTGTGGACTACCGCCCCCTCAAAGTGAAATGACTCGTTCATACCATACATGGAACGTATAAAGGATGGTGTTAATGAACTCAAGTAACACATATAAGATAGTATATTATACTTGAATAATAATATACCTATGTATCATTTGGTTTTGATTCCTTTTAAAATGAAAAATGAAATGGAAGCAGCGTTCGTGCGTATGTACGGATTACCGTCTCCACGAACGCGATGAGATTCATTTACCCATCATATCCATTAAAGAATAATTATCATATGATGATTAAAAGTAATTTTTAAAGACTTTATATAATCTTGTATATTAATAAGATACAACCTATCCATAAAAAACACAGCTTACGTAACGAATCATATAAAGGAAAACGAATCAGTTAACACCTGAAATGACGATAATACTAAAATATAATTAACAAAGCAATATTAGAAGATCATATAAGATATAATATTTATGAATATGATTCTTGTATAATTTAATAACAATGATTTAACTATTATACAGGAGGTTAACATACACACTATCAAGGAAAATTACAAGGTAAGGGGTTTTCATCTCACTCCTTATTCCCGTGAGATTCATGACATATTGCCACTATTATCTTTTGTGTGGTGTATGTACTGCCTATAATGCTATTATTTTTGTAATAAACTTTAATTTATGTGTATTTACATATTAATTGTATGATACCTCTTTCATGGGGTGTATGTTTTGTAATTTACCAAATTTGTAAGGGTTATTTCACAATCTCTTCATTATCCGAGGTTATTTATACGTAATTATCTACTGGGACCTCTTTATCATCCACATACATATTTATTAAAAATGTAATTCAAAACATTCATTCTATTTTACAGAATATGGGTTAAATTCATTTACACCCTTATTTGAATTTTTATAAGAGGTTTATAAAGGAATCTTTCTGTCATTTTCCAAACAAGGTCCTTTTTAACCTTTTCGACAGAATTAAGGTAAGAATGTATTTTTTTAACTTATATGGCGGGTGCGGCTATTTTCCACAGTTATAAAATCTTATAAGCTTCCCTTACAAGATTATTAGGATATTTTCAAATTAAATTTTTTATTTTATAATTATTTGACATTTAAATGATTTAAAAAAAATAGATATTTCTCTCAAATAGTTTTGATTTCATCTATGTCAACATCCTTTGATGGATTTTAAGCTTATTTGAAGTTGATTTTTTATGATACAAAACTTACATATTGTATTGATGGTTTTGTGATATGTTTGACTTTAGATGTGTTATTTTTATACCATTCATGGGTTATGGTGAAAGTATTGACATTTCTTATGCTAGTTTTAATGCGAATGTTTATGTTATGTTCAAACCTGTTCATATGAGGAATGCATTGGACTAAATAAGTGACGGGTGGAGCCCGCTATAGCTCCTCGATGCATCGATAGGTATCATGAGACAAACTAGTGTCTTGGCACGAGGCCTTGACAAAATATTATTTATAGTCTTGGCACGAGGCCTTGGCTACGTGGTTATGATAGTCTGGCATTATGCATTCCATCATTATGAATGTGGTTAGTGATATTGCATGCGATTATTCGACTAGTAGAATAACCATGTGAATAAGTAAATGGAATTATTTTATTTTTTCCATATTATGTTGAAGTTAAAGTTTAAAAGGCTTTTGTTTTAGTTATACATTGCCTTAAATGTTTATTATTATTTATTAAAGGTTCCGCTATATTGTTATCCTTACTGAGCATCTGAGCTCACCTATTTATATGTTTTATTTTTTCCCAGGATTCCAAGAAGTGTATTGTTATTGATATACAGGGTTAATCCAAGGGAATAATGGCATTCATAACGGATTATTTATGTTTTTTTGTATGTTATAAAGTGTAATGTAACATTCATGTATGTAATCTATTTTCCAAGACTACAAAACTGATCGGTCCTTCGGGACTTGTTTTATTGTGATCATGACAATGTTATGTAATAATGCACCAACTCTGGATAACTGGGGTCGGGGCATTACACTTGTTAAGGAAGTAAAAGATCAAATAATACTCGCGACAGCAGAAAGGTCGTTGTGATCACGTATGTTAAAAAGAAACATTCCTTATTTTCTTTTAATAAAATGATTCATAGAAAAATATTACCTTTAAATGAAATAAAAATTTAATGGTGTTTATACTATATATAAAATAATGTTATGTATAAATCAAAATATTCCTCAATGAAAGGAGATTGAGACGAAGTCCCTTACCTCGTGTCTGACTTGTCTCGTTCTTTCTTTAATCACCCGAATAATAAACTAAAGTTAATTTATAATAGATTCAGAAAATTTTTAAAGTTTAGTTTTCCTTTTATGTCACTTATTATCATGTTATAAACATTACATAATAATTTATGTTAATAACGGTCATTTTTTTATATTTGGTACTTGAGTCAAAAATGAACTTAAAATTAAAAATTGTCCATGTGTTAAAAATTACATAATCTCCAAAATGATATTCATGATTTAAATATCATATATATAATATATATCCATTATATATTTATTTATAATAGTTCATATCATTTGGATATATGAAAATGAAATTCACCGTTCATGGAGACGGTAAGCAGTATGTACACATAAACGCTACGTTCATTTCATTTTTTTCATTTTTAAAGGAATGAAAACCAAATGATACTTAAGTATATTATTATTCCAGTATAATATAATATATAATTTCATTAACTCTATCCTTTATATATTCCACATATGGCATGAACGAGTCATATCACTTTGAGGGTGCGGTACTCCGCACTTCCTCAAAAGAAATTATCTTATTTACCCATTATGGAAACCATAAAGGTATGATATAAATAAAAAAATACAGAAGAATAAAGAGAATATAAATATAATATATATCACATATAAATAAAGTTCCATAATAATGGTCACCACAAGATGTGGTAGGATATAATTGAATAATCATCGATTCGTGAGGCAGTAGTTCATCGTCTATAGAAACAGTATGCTCATATCCATTAGATGGAGGTGTGTGGAAATGTATTTTGAATCATTCTCATAAAAAAATCCTATAATATTTAAGATTCTCGTGTTGTTATAAAAGGAATTTAATAAAGAGAGTTTATGGGGTTGGAGAAAGAAAATAAAAAAAACAACTTGAGAGAAGACGTTACCTTTAAATTGGGTAACTCCATTTGGTTTGAACCAAAAGGCTTTATTGAATTACCTTCTACCCAAAGTATGGATTCTAGGTGGAATATAGGGATGTTTAGAGATTATTTGATCATATCTTGGACAATAAAAGGGGCTTCAGAGGTGTGAGTAATGGGTTAGAGGTGGCTTCCTTTTATAAGAGGGAGGAGGGGCACTTTAAAAAATATTTGAAATATTATTTTATTATAAAATTATTTTCAGTTTCAAAATTTCCAAAACCCATTAAATATAAATATAATATGACTATTGTATTAAATCCCCTCAAACAATACGTTTTAGTCAATTTTTTGTTTCATATTTAACCGTACTATTTAGCTTTAACCCTTAGTTAACTAATTTAACTCTTACCATGCCTTCTTTTATATTCATAATATATGGTTAATATAATTAGCATAAAATGCAAATTGAACCACAAGTGGTTCATTAATGAAATTATCAACCTTATATAAGTTATTTTTTCAAATATTATATTTTTAAGATTATTATATCACTTAATAAAATAATATTTTTTTTAAAAACTCATTTATGTCAATTTATACATTATTCATATCATGACATTTTAAAATAAAATCCAATGCAACTTTATTATTTTGAAAAACCCTTGTTATTTCAAATATAACAAGTAATAATTGTCTCTAAAATTATTGTATGGCTTAAAAATTTTCAAAATAAATTTATTTTACTATTTATAATCTCATTTATTTAAATCATTTGTTAATAAGGTAATCACTACATCATCATTGTGTAATAAATAAATTTATTTATTTGATATATAAAAATTATAAATAAAATAAAATGATATATGAAATCTATCTAGATTTCTAATGAATATTTATAGTCTAAAATATCACTTATATAACCCCATATAAAAATTGTTTTACTAAATGGTATATGTTTATGTTAAATTTTCCTTAACATTAAATTAATTTTTATAAAATATCATTTTCAATTAAAAGTGGCTCCATGGGGTCCCAAAATTGACCCAAGGATTCCCATGCTTATAAATTTGTCATAAAATAGGGTTAGGACACATGTTAGGGTAATTTAATATTATTATAATATTATTTTTTACCCTTATTTACCAGATTTACCCTTTAACCATGGTAAATAAAATATTTACTAAAGTTACTATTCATAATTTCTAAAAATAAAAGTTAACTATTTGCACAATTTATACATCCTAATTCCAAATATGGAATAAATTTGTTCAAATTCAAAACATAGAAGTTTCAGAAATTAATTTAAAATTAATTCTCGTTGTCAAAACCAAAAAAGCCAGTTTTTAAAAAAAATAACTATCAAAAGATTGACATTTGTTTATATCCAATTTCAATGTGAAATTACTTTTAATAACCAAAATTGGATTAAATGGTAAAAATATAATCCAATTACACTTTAAAACAAATTAAAATGATAATCTAACTATATAAATAAATTATATGAAAACACATTTTTGGCTTAAAATGCGGTATTTTCACTATTTATTAAAAAATGTACTTTATCAGAAAAATATCAAAAATTTACCCAATGTAAATTTTGACATAACACTTCTAAATAAAAAGTTTATTTTATAAAATGGAATATATAAAAGTGAAAAAACTATATTTAAAAGGGGTTCTCCATCAAAAGGTGGTTAAATGACCTTTTAAAAATATTACAGTTTTTCATGCTCAAAATCAGATTCAATCTCATTTTAAGCCAGTAAATTTTATTTGATAAATATAAAGAAATTTAAAAAACATGCATAATCATATTGTAGTTAGTTATATTAATTCTATCTAATACAACAGTTAGGCGTTAACTACCATTTAAGATAATATTATATTATTATTTTTCAGTATGACTTAGCCTTGTGTGAAACATGAGATTTTGGAGAAACCCATTGTTGCGTGTTAGGTACGCCATTGAACATATCATCCCCTTTAAATTAAAATTAATATTTAACTCATAAATATTAATAGATAAGAAAATATCATATCCTTTATTTACCTGGGATGTTACATCCTTCCCCCTTTCATAAATTGCATCCTCACAATTGTTATTCACTTATCAAATAAGTGGGGGTTCTTATCCCTCTTAGTATTATCATATTCCCATGTTGCCTCTTCAACCATATGGTTTTTCCATAAAACCATTACCTGTTGAATTTCTTTATTCCACAACACTTGCTCTCTTCAGTCAAAAATCTAGACTGGTTATTCCTAAGAACAATGATTCTCTTCCAACTGAACTACCTCTGGACTCAAAACTTGGGATGGATCTAGGATATACTTTCTCAACATTGAAACATGAAAAAAATTGTGTACCTCAGATAAACATGGAGGTAAAGCCGCTCTTTATGAAACTGATTCATCTTTCTCCAAGATTTTATAGGGTCCAATGAATCTCAGACTCAAATTTCCCTTCTTACCAAAACACATCACACTTTTCCATGGATAAGCTTTGAGAAATACATGATCACCTACCCTGAAATAATGATCCTTCCTCTGGTTATCCTCGTAAACTTTCTGCTTTCTTTGATCTATTCTCATGTGCTTCTGAATCAACTTATATTTTTATTTCATCTCATCTACCAATTCTGGTCCCACTAGTTTCATTTCAGCTAGTTCATCCCAAAAAGATAGAATTCGACAATGCGTCCCAGATAATGCCTAAAATTGGTCCATCTGTATACTAGAATGAAAACTTTTATTATAAGAAAATCCAACCAAAGAAATATGTCAGTCCCAAATTCCCTAGTAATCCATTAAAAAAACACGTATCATATCCTTCAAAGTCTGAATTTTTCATTCTAACTACCCATCTGATTGCGGATGAAAACATGTAATAAAATTTAATTCAGTACCCAATGACTTTTGAAAGCCTTTCCAAATGTAAGCAGTGAACCTCAGATCATGGTCAGATACAATAGAGAGGGTAACTCCATGTAACATGACTATCTCTTTAACATACCACTAAGAAATCTGATCTTGAGACAGAGTATCTCGAATAGGAAGGAAATGAGTAGATATAGTCAATCGATAAATAATAACCCAAATTTCATTGTTACATTAAGATGTCTTTGGTGATCCCACAATTAAATCCATGGACACGTTTTCTCATTTCCACTCTGGCATTGGAAAAGTCTAAATCATACCTTTCAGTAACTGTCATTCTGCTTTAACGTGTTGACAAGTCAAACACTTCACAGTAAAGTCAGCAATATCTCTTTTCAATCCATCCCACCAGTAATATTCCTGAAGATCTATGTACATCTTATTATTTCCAAGATAAACTGAAAAAGGATAACTATGATCTCCACATAATAGTTCTTTCTTTAACTTTTAATCACAAGGCACATATAATCACTTCCCAAATCTCAAAATACGGTCATTATCAATGTTAAATTCAGAAAACATACCCTTATAAACCAACTCTACTTTTTTATACAACTCACTATCTTCCTTCTACGCTTGTTTAATTCTGTTTTATAGAGATTATTTCACTGAAACTAGAAACAAAATAGAGTAATTGCATGCACGAACAAATTCGAGGCCAAAGTTTATCAAATCATTGATCAAAGGATCTTGTTCCAAATGTAACACGGTTAATGTAGTATTTTCCTTTCCTGTATTGTAATGAATCGTGCAATCATAATCCTTGATTATTTCCAGCCATCTTCTCTATCTCATGTTTAATTCTTTCAAAGTGAATATATACTTCTGACTTATGTGGTCAGTATATATTTCAAATTTTACTTCATACTGATAATGCCTTCTATTTTTTAAAGAAAAAACAATAACAGATAATTCCAAATCATGTGTATGGTAATTTAACTCATGAGGTTTCAACAAATGTAAATTATAAGCAATTACCTAGTCATTCTACATAAGGACACACCCAATTCCTTTCAATTAAGTATCATTGTAGATAAAAAATCAACATATCTATAAGGTAATTCCAATAATGTAGCATTCACCACTCTTCTTTTCAATTCTTGAAAACAATTATCACATTCTTTTTTTCAGATAAACTTAACACCTTTTCGAGTTAAATTATTTAGTGGGCTAGATAACCATGAAAAATTATCAACAAAGGTTCTGTAATAACTTGATAAACCAATAAAACTACGGATCTCAGTTATATTTTTGGGTATTGTCCATTCTTCAACAAATTTTGTTTTAGCAGGATCGACAGTTATACCATTTTTTGAAACAATGTGACTAAGGAATGCAATTTTTTGTAACCAAAACTCACACTTGTTGAATTTCCCATACAATTTAATTTCTTTTAATTTTTTCAAGACAACCCTAAAATGACTTTCATGCTCCTATTTAATTTTAGAATAAAACTAAATATCATCAATAAACACAACCAAAAATATATCCAAGAACTCGCAGAAAATTTTATTCATAAGATCCATGAATACAGAAAGTGCATTGGTTAACCCAAAATTCATAACTATAAATTCATAATTTCCATATCCAGTACGAAATGTCATCTTCAGAATGTCTATTTCCTTTACTTTCAACTAATGGTACCCCAACCTCATGTTAATATTCGAAAAATACTGAGCTCCTTGGAGCTGATCAAACAAATCATCGATATGAGGAAAAGGATATTTCTTTTTAGTAGTGATGTTATTCAATTCTCTATAATAAATGAAAAGTATCATTGAACAATCTTTCTTTTTAACAAACAATATAGGAGGACCCCATGGTGATGTGCTAGGTAGAATGAAATATTTATCTAATAAATCATGCAATTGCTTCTTTAACTCTAAAAGTTCAATTTGAGCTATTTGATAAGGGGGTTTTGAAATTAGGTTAACATCAGGAACTAAGTTAACAGTAAATTAAACTTCCCAATTATGTATTATACAAAGAAACTCATTAGGAAAAACATCAAGATACTCATTTACTACTAGCACATCATTAATCTGAGTAGTTTCATTATTTTCATCAAATGTGCAAGGTAACATTAATTTCCATCTTTTACTAGTTTCTCAGCTTCCTAATGTGTTATCAAACATAAGGGTTCATTCTTGTACACAAGCTAAAATTCATTATAAAAAGAAACCTCTTTATCTCTGTAATCAATCTTAGCATGTTAAAAGGAAATCCAATCCATAACCAAAATAACATCAAACTCTACTAGAGGCAAAACTATAAGGTTTGTAGGTAGATTCTTTCTACACAAAAGGACATGAAGGTTCTTATAATTTCTTTTTGTCTCGACATTTCCTCTCAGTGTTTTTACCATAAGTTTAGGATTCATATCTTGAGGTGGAATTCGCAATTTACTAGAAAATTTCTCATAAATTATTGAATGTGTAGACCCTGAATCAAACTGCACATTGCAATAATCTGAATAAACAAATAATGTACCTAATACTACTTTATTTGATGGCCCAACATCTACTGAAGTAGTGTTCATGGATTTTACCACTCTTTTCTAATTGTGTTATGGATGCTTTCCCTCAGTTGAGTTCATTGTTGGACACTCATTTTCGTAATGACCCATTTAATTGCACTTAAAACATTTTGCTGACTGTAAATTAGATTGTGTCTTACCATTACCCTAGTATTTTACAGTGCAATTATGAGCCTTATGCCTCATTTTACCACATTAGTATCACTTACCATAATTTAAAATACATTCCCCAGTGTAATTTTTACCACTATTTTCACAAACTCTTAACTTATGTTTCTTACCATAAGACTTTTTTGAATAGTTCTTACCTTTCTTCTACCAACTAGACCTCTTATTATATTGTTTTTTAAAGAACACATAATCATTGGAAAACTCCATTTCCACTTTCTCCGCACATCGAACAAGTTTTTCATAAATTTTGAACTCACAAGAAGTTAAATCCCTTAGATATGTAGGATTTAATCCTCAATAAAAATGGTAGATTTTAATATCAAGATCTCTTATGAAATTTGTAGCATACCTTGCTAGTCGAGTGAATTTTGCTTCATAAGTAGCCACTGAGTCATTCTCCTGCGTCAATTCTAAGAATTTTTTTCCATCCTAAGACAAACCACCTTAGGAAAATATTTCTCAAGAAACATACCTTTGAATTTATCCCAATCAAGAGAATAAATCTCCTCACTACCCCTGATTTTTTTAACCATTGACCACCACTAATCAGTTTCACCTTCCAAATGGTAAACATCAATATTAGCCTTTTAATGGTCTGAACACACCATGACATAAAAAATCTTTTTCAGTACTTTAATCCACCCTTCAGCTAGCACATGATCATATGATCCTTGGAATGATGGGGGATGTTGCCTCATGAAATGCTCCACTACTGACATGTTCCTCTATGGTTGATCTGGATAATCTCATGCATGGAAACCACCACAATTTATAGCATGAGTCAATTATTCCATCACTAAAACAAACTGTTCAATTCTGATTCTTACCATCATAGGTTGTTGATTTGGAAGGTTGTTTTCCTCATGATTTCATCCCATCATAGCTACCCTATTTCTTTTGTAGAAAACCATTCTAAACATTGAAATATCATAGGATAAGAAATATAGTAATCTTTAAATGCTATATCATTTCAATCTTAACATATATTAATTTATGGATATAAATTTAACAATATACTAACTCTTAAATTTTTCTAAACCGAACTTTGATACCAACTATAAGGCCCTATCCTTTAATATTACATAATCTTGAATTAAGTTAATAATTCACTTTGATGATCTTTTTAGGTTTATAGTTTTAGAGAATTAGGTCATAACTATTACATTACATCTCAAAATATTACAAAGTAGACACTTTCACTCAGTATCCATTTTTTCATAAAATAAAAACTCTTAAAATAAAACAAGAATTATTTTCCAAATATAAATATTCTTGAATTATTATTCTCTCTTACCCTGACTTATACCCAATGAAAAACATTTCAAAAACATGGAATGAGAAAAAAAATGATTAGTAAGAGTTATAAAATAAAGAAAGAAAACATTAGTCTGTCAATATAGAAAGAACATAATCTCTTTAACATACCTCATGAAATCATAATATTTATGAATAACACATAGAAATCATAAATCATAAAGATAACTTGTGGAATAAATAACATACTTATACTGTAACTTTCACATCTACATAGGGATTTATGTTTGGAATAGTCATCATAGTATATTCCCTAAATCTCTTAGGAGAAACATTAACATTTACCTCCATCACATTACCCAATGCATTTGAGAGATATATCAGGCTCCCCGCTCTAGATTTATTAGGGAACCACCCATATACGTAAACAATGCACAATAACCGTAACATACTCATAACACATGAACAACCATAAAGGAAAGATAACATTTTCACATTGAAATCACAATATAACATTTAAATATATTGACATAATCAATCCATTATCAATACGATTTTCAATACAAAAATATGGAAAAATAGTATATGTAATTTATTTTCCTTTTAAAAACATTACGGCTTGTTAAGGAATCCAAAGATCAAATAATACTTGTGGCGGCGGAAAGGTCATTGTCACCGTGTACATTAAAAAAACATTTATTTTTGTTGTTTAGTAAAACGCTTCATAGAAAAATATTCCCTTTGAATAAAATGAAGATTAAGTGGTGTTTATACACCATATAAAATAATGTCTTTTATAAATCAAAATATGCCTCAATGAAAAGAGATTGAGATGAAGTCCCTTACCACATGTCCGACTTGTCTCGTTTGTTCTTTAATATTCTGAATAATAAACTAAAGTTAATCTCTACATAATTAAGAACCTTTTTCAAGTTTATTATTTCTTTTATGAAACTTATTACCATGTTATAAACATTACATAATCATTTAAGTTAATAACAGCCGTTTTTTAAATATTTGGTACATGAGTCAAAAATGAACTTCTTATAATTTCAAATTGTCCATGTGGTCAAAATTACATTATCTCCAGAATGATATTCAGGATTTAGATGTCATATATATCATATATATCCAGTATATATGTATTTATAATATTCCATAACATTTGGATAAATGAAAATTAAATGCATCGTTCATAGAGATGTTAAGTCGTACGTTCGCATTAACGCTACTTTCATTTCATTTTTTTTTAATTTTTAAAGGAATAAAAACCAAATAATACATAGTTATATTATTATTCCAGTATAATATCATATATAATTTCATTAAAACCATTCTGTATAAGTTCCACATATGTCATGAATGAGTCATATCACTTTGAGAGGGCGGTAGTCTGCACTTACTCAAATGAAATTATCGTATTTACCCATTATGGAAACCATAATGGTATGATATAAATTAAAAATAAAGAAGCATAGAAAAATAAAATTATAATATATATCACATATAAATATAGTTTCTTAATAATTTACACCATGATAGTCAGTAGTATATAATTTAACAATCATAGTTTCGTGATGCAGTAGTTCGTCGTCTATAGAAACAGTATGTTCGTATCCATTAGATAGAGATGTGCGGATGTGTAGTTAGAATCCTTCTCAAAAAAACATAATAGTATATTTAAGATACTTTTTATCTTATAAAATAATGGAATGTTGATTTTTTAGGGGGTTGGAGGAGAAAAATAAAAGAAAATAACTCGAGAGAAGATGTTACCTTTAAATCGGGTAACTCCATTTGGTTTGAACCAAAAGGCTTTATTGAATTTTCTTATGCCCAAAGTAAGGCTTATAGAATTAATATAGGGATGTTGTGATATTATCAGAGCATATTTTGGATGAGATATGGGTCTTGAGAGGTGTGAGTAATGGGTTAGAGGTGGTGTTTATTTATAAGAGGGACGAGGGGCACTTTAGGAAAGCATTGAAATATTATTTTATTATAAAACTCATTTCGGTTTCAAAAGGTCAAAAACTCATTAAATTAAAATATAAGATGACTATTTTTCTAAATCCTCCCATCTAATAGGTTTTAGACAAGTTTTTTTTTCATATTTAACCTTATCATTTAGCTTTAACCCTTTTTTAACTAATTTAACTCTTACTATGTCTTCATATATATTCATACTATATGCTAAATATAGTTACCATAAAATGAAAATAAAACCACAAGTGATTAATTAATGACATTATAAACCTTATCTAAGTCATTTGGATGAATATTATATTTCTAGGATCATTATATCATTTAATAAAATAATATTTGTTTTAAAAACTCATTTTTGACAATTTATATACTATTCATATCATGACTTTTAAAAATAAATCCAAAAAAATTATTAATTCAAAAAAACTTCATTAATTCAAATATAAAATGTCATAATTATCAATAAAACTCTTTTATGTCATAAAAAGTTTCCAAATAAATTTATTTTAATATCTATAATCCCATTTATTTTAATCATTCATTAATAAGGTAATCACAATATAATCATTATGTCATAAATAAATTTATGTATTTGATGTCTAAAATTTATAAATATAATACCATGATGTAGAAAATATTTTCATTATATAATTAATATTTATATTCTAAAATATCACTTATATAACCCCAAATAAAAAAAATTACTAAAAGATATATATGTATGTTACATTTTCCTTAACGTTAAATTAATTTTTATAAAATGTCATTTTCACTTAAATGTGGCTCCATGGGGTCCAAAAATTGACCCAAGGATGCCCATAGTTGCACATGTATTATACAATATTGTCAGTACATGTGTTAGGGTGATTTAATGTTACTATAATATTATTTTTTACCCTTAATTACCAGATTTACCCTTAAACTATGGTAAATAAAATATTTACTAAAGTTAATATTCATAATGTATAAAAATAAAAGTTACCTATTTAAAAAATTCATAACTCAAAATTCCAAATATGGAATACATTTTTCCAAATTTAAAACACAGAAGTCGAAAAAATTAATTTAAAATTCATTCTCATTGTCAAAACCAAAAAGAGTGTTTTTAAGAAATAATAACTTTCAAAAGATTGATATTTGTTTATGTCCAATTTCAAAGTGAAATTACTTTAAATGAACAAAATTTGATTAAATGGTAAAAATATAATACAATTTAACTACCAAACCATTTAAAAGGATAATATTATTATATAAACAAATTAGATGAAAATACAATGTTGACTTAAAATGTAGTATTTTTCAATAATCATTAAAAAATGTCCATTATCATAAAAACAACAAAAATTTACCCAAATTAAATATTGACAACCCAATTATAAAGAAGAATTTTATTTTGTCAAATTTATCATATAAAAGTGATAAAAACTATATTTAAAAGGGGTTCTCCCTCAAAAGGAGGTAAAACGGCCTTTTTAAAATATTACTGTTTTTCATTCTTAAAATCATATTCATTCTCATTTTAAGCCTCTAAAATTTATTGTATAAATTAAAAGGCATTTAAAAACATGTAAAATAATATTTTAGTTAGTTCTATTCATTCCATCCAATTCAATGGATAGGCATTAACTATCATTTAAAATAATACTATATTATTATTTTTCAGTATGACTCAGCCTTGTGTGCAACATGAGATTTCGAAGAAAATCATTATTGTGTGTCGGGTATGCCATCGAATATAGCATCCCCTTTAAAGTAAAATTAATATTTAATTCAAAAATATTAATAAATAATAAAATATCATATCCTTTATTTATCTGGGATGTTACACTTTCTTTCTAAGGTCTAGGATTTTCATTTTCTAGAAGGGTTATAAGTTTAACCATTCTTGAAAAGATTAAGTTAAACTTAGAAGGAAGTATTTTAAGACCTCAGTTAAAATGATACTTAGTGATTAAAATTATTTCAAGGATTTTTATTTTATTCATTTTGGAAATTATATTAGTATGGTTTTAGAAAAGGAAATCATGAATCTCTGGTTACAGCCAATCATCTCTGGCAAGGTCGCAGGTCTTGAACCCATGAACGAAGGATGATAAGGGTTTCACACCAACCACTAGCCTACATAATTTCCAATATAAAGTATAATATTTTTTTATTAATAATTATTTATAATGAAAAAGTAGTGTTACTTTTTAATATTATTTTTTTAATAATATTTATCGATATATAGTTTTACATTTCATTATTTTATGATCCTTAAGATCTGCTAAAAGTGTATTTTAGCACTTCATGCATAAAAGTTAATTTCTAGGCATTCATTACCTAAAGTAATGGATTAATTAGAGATTGATAAAATTACAACTGAAGAATGAAGTTTGGTTTACAAAAATATATCAAGTAATTATATTTCCTTATATTGTTGGTCGATAAAATAATTACTCAATGTTTTGAAAATGATCAAAATAAAATGTTTTTCTTAATACCTTAATTTTGTTGAACCGGTGGCCTTTTAAATCCTCACATATTTATGACGTTAAGGCCCTTGACTTTTTTTATCATTCACTTGTTTATGTTTAATGAACTCAATCACTCCCTATAAATGTTTAAGCTTTTCCTCCATGTAAAATCATCACTCCCAACCTATGTTATCTTATATGGAAACCTAACTATATGTTACTTTGGGTAACAATTATGTTCCCAAAATTCCCTTTTAAGGGAAGTTTTATTATTGATTTTTTCGATCTGGGTTTCTATGAATGAATATTTCTAGTATTAAACCATTGATAACCCATAAAAATTTTGAGGGAGAAATTCATTTTAAGGTTGGTAGAATGTAACACCCCAAGATTTTTGTCAATTATTTTTTTCTAATTAATTTATCTTTTTGATATTTTTTGTTTCACGTGACATTAGAAATAGTTATATATATATATATATATATATATATTAAAACACTAAGTAAAATATTCCTTTCACATGGTACTAACTTGTCTTTCACTACACACAATACAGACTTGGCATATGCAACACACAATATTGACTTGTCTTATACTACCCACAACACTGAATAGGTGTACCTTACACACAACACAGATTTTTCTAAAAAACATTATTTTATTGTTATAATTATTTAAATTATATAATTATAACCTGGTCGTAAAACATAGTTATTTGAATAGTAATAACTAATTTTAAAATATTTTTTATATTTTTTATAGATAAAACATGATTATAAAAAAAGATATGATTTTCTGTAAATTCCTCCTATGTTTAAAAATATCATTTTCTAAAATGAGGCACTTTTAATAATAAAATTAATTTTAGACACATTTAGAAATTTAATTTGATAAAATAAAATTAATTTTTGAATTTATAATTTCAAAATTATATTAATGTTATTTTTGGGATTTTTATGAGAAATATCATTTTTGATGAATAGTGAAAAATACTACTTTTTAGTTAAAACGGTCTTTTCATTTAATTAATTATTAATGTTAAATTTTATTTTAAATTAGTTTTAATGTAAAATTATATCTCTTATAAATCTATTAGTATAATTTGGTTCATTATAATCAATTTCCCTTTAAAATTGAATATAAAAACTTAAGAAACTTTTGAACTTCTTTATACTTTAAGAACCTAAGATTTTATCCCATCAACAGGATTAGAATTAATCGCCATGTTGTCTCTTCTATGAATTGAATTTATAAAAACCAACATACCCCATTTTAATCAGTATAATATTTAGATTCAAATAATAAAAATTTAATTTCTAAAAAAAAACTTAGAAAAAGTGATTAAAAATAATCAGAATGATTAAGGTCAAATTAAGCTTAATTAGGGACTAAACCTTAATATTAGGGGCCCAAATTACCTATAAAAATGTCCAAAACCCATTTTATGTCCATATATATTCCATAAATATTCCATTATATATTTATGTTGGTTTGTTATGACTTTTTTTAGGTAAGAGAATGTGTACACCTAACATGTTTTCAAAAATTCGAAGTGAGTTTTTTCCTTCCCTATAATAGGCCACCACATTTCCCACATCATCACACATCTAAAACCTCTTGGGTTATAAAAATATCTACCAAATAAACTTCCCATAATACCACTCTTACTTCAAGAATCCTTCTCTTTGGAAAACGGAAATCCAAGGAAGCCTTTTGGCACAAACCAAAAGGACTTACCGGATTAAGTGGTATCACCCTCTCTCAAACTTCTTTCTTTTATTTTCCTTATCCACCACCTCCACTCTATTTATTTTGTTATTGTATAAAAAAATTATAATAATTATAATAGGAAGTTTTTATTCTAATTATTCTACCTAATCTTACCCACACCTCAATTTAATGGGTAACGAACATACTGTTTATGTGTATAGTGAACCACTGCCTCACAAAAAGATGATTTCTCAATTTTTCATTACCGCCTCTCATGGTGAAAATTTTGATGGAAACTATATTTATATATTTAATATATTATATTTATTATTTCTTTAACAATATTTATTCCTTTTAAAAAATATATATTTTTTACTTTCCATTTGGTGTTAATACGATAATTTTTTTTAGGAAGTGTAGACTACTACCCCCTCAAAGCGATGTGATTCATTCACACACTTCAAGATTATTAGTATATTTTCAAATTAAATTTTTTATTTTATAATTATGTGACTTTTAAATGATTTAAAAAAAATATACATTTCTCTCAAATAGTTTTGATTTCATCTATGTCAACATCCTTTGATGGATTTTAAGCTTATTTGAAGTTGATTTTTTATGATACAAAACTTCCATATTGTATTGAAGGTTTTGTGATATGTTTGACTTTAGATGTGTTATTTTTATACCATTCATGGTTTACGGTGAAAGTATTGACATTTCGTATGCTAGTTTTAATGTGAATGTTTATGTTATGTTCAAACCTGTTCATATGAGGAATGCATTGGACTAAATAAGTGACGGGTGTAGCCCGCTATAGATCCTCGATGCATGGGTAGGTATCATGAGACAAACTAGTGTCTTGGCACGAGGCCTTGAAAAAATATTATTTGTAGTCTTGGCATGAGGCCTTGGCTACATGGTAATGATAGTCTGGCATTATGCATTCCATCATTATGAAAGTGGTTGTTGATATTGCATGCAATTATTCGACTAGTAGAATAAAAATGTGAATAAGTAAATGGCATTATTTTATTTTTTACATATTATGTTAAAGTTCAAGTTTAAAAGGATTTTGTTTTAGTTATACATTGCCTTAAATGTTTATGATTATTTATTAAAGCTTCCGCTATATTTTTATCCTTACTGAGCATCTGAGCTCACCCATTTCTATGTTTTATTTTTTCCCAAGATTCCAAGAAGTGTATTGTTATTGATATGCAGGGTTAAGCCAAGGGAATAATGTCATTCATAAAGGATTATTTATGTTGTTTTGTATGTTATAAAGTGTAATATAACATTCATTTATGTAATCTATCTTCCAAGACTGCAAAACCGATCGGTCTTTCGGGACTTGTTTCCTTGTGATCATTCCAGTGTTACATAATAATGCACCGACTCTGGGTAACTGGGGTCGGGGAGTTACACTTTTAAAGGAAGTCAAAGATCAAATAATACTCGCGGCAGCAGAAAGGTCGTTGTGATCACGTATGTTAAAAAGAAACATTCCTTATTTTCATTTAGTAAAATGATTCATAGAAAAATATTACCTTTAAATGAAATAAAAATTAAATGGTGTTTATACTCTATATAATAGAATGTCATGTATAAATCCAAATATTCCTCAATGAAAGGAGATTGAGACGAAGTCCCTTACCTCGTGTCTGACTTGTCTTGTTCGTTCTTTAATCACCCGAATAATAAACTAAAGTTAATTTCTAATTACTTAAGAAAATTTTTAAAGTTTATTATTCCTTTTATGTCACTTATTACCATGTTATAAACATTACATAATCATTTATGTTAATAACGGTCGTTTTTTTATATTTGGTACTTGAGTCAAAAATGAACTTAAAATTAAAAATTGTCCATGTGGTAAAAATTACATTATCTCCGAAATGATATTCATGATTTAAATATCATATATATAATATATATCCATTATATATTTATTTATAATAGTTCATATCATTTGGATATATGAAAATTAAATTCACCGTTCATGGAGACGGTAAGCAGTGTGTACACATAAACGCTACGTTCATTTCATTTTTTCAATTTTAAAGAAATGAAAACCAAATTATAAATAGGTATATTATTATTCCAGTATAATATAATATATAATTTCATTAACTCTATCCTTTATATGTTCCACATATGGCATGAACGAGTCATATCACTTTGAGGGTGCGGTACTCCGCACTTCCTCAAAAGAAATTATCTTATTTACCCATTATGGAAACCATAAAGGTATGATATAAATAAAAAATACAGAAGAATAAAGAGAATATAAATATAATATATATCACATATAAATAAAGTTCCATAATAATGTTCACCACAAGATGTGGTAGAATATAATTGAACAATCATCGTTTCGTGAGGCAGTAGTTCATCGTCTACAGAAACAGTATGCTCAAATCCATTAGATGGAGGTGTGTGGAAGTGTAGTTTGAATCATTCTCATAAAAAAATCCTATAATATTTAAGATTATCATTTTGTTATAAAAAGAATTTAATAAAGAGAGTTTATGGGGTTGGATAAAGAAAATAAAAAAAAGAACTTGAGAGAAGACGTTAACTTTAAATTGGGTAACTCCATTTGGTTTGAACCAAAAGGATTTATTGAATTTCCTTCTACCCAAAGTATGGATTCTAGGTAGAATATAGGGATTTTTAGAGCTTATTAGACCATATTTTGGACAAGAAAAGTGGGTTGAGAGGTGTGAGTAATGGGTTATAGGTGGCTTCCTTTTATAAGAGGGAGGAGGGGCACTTTTAGAAATATTTTAAATATTATTTTATTATAAAATTCTCTTCAGTTTAAAAATTTCAAAAACCCATTAAATATAAATATAATATGACTATTGTTTGAAATCCTCTCAAACAATACATTTTAGTCAGTTTTTTGTTTCATATTTAACCTTACTATTTAGCTTTAACCCTTAGTTAACTAATTTAACTCTTACCATGTCTTCTTTTATATTCATAATATATGGTTAATATAATTACCATAAAATGCCAATTGAACCGAAAGTGGTTCATTAATGACATTATCAACCTTATATATGTCATTTTTTCAAATATTATATTTCTAAGATTATTATATCACTTAATAAAATAATATTTGTTTTAAAAACTCATTTATGTCAATTTATATATTATTCATATCCTGGCATTTTAAAATAAAATCCAATGCAACTTTATTATTTTGAACAACCCTTTTTATTTCAAATATAACAAGTAATAATTGTCTCTAAAATTATTTTATGGCTTAAAAAGTTTCAAAATAAATTTATTTTACTATTTATAATCTCATTTATTTAAATCATTTGTTAATAAGGTAATCACTACATCATCATTGTGTAATAAATAAATTTATTTATTTGATATATAAAAATTATAAATAAAATAAAATGATATAGTAAATATATCTAGATTTCTAATGAATATTTATAGTCTAAAATATCACTTATATAACCCCATATAATTTTTTTTTACTAAATGGTATATGTTTATGTTAAATTTTCCTTAACATTAAATTAATTTTTATAAAATATCATTTTCAATTAAGAGTGGCTTCATGGGGTCCCAAAATTGACCCAAGGATTCCCATGGTTAGAAATTTATCATAAAATAGGGTTAGGACACATGTTTGGGTAATTTAATATTATTATAATATTATTTTTTACCCTTATTTACCAGATTTACCCTTTAACCATGGTAAATAAAATATTTACTAAAGTTACTATTCATAATTTCTAAAAATAAAAGTTAACTATTTGCACAATTTATACCTCCTAGTTCTAAATATGGAATACATTTTTTCAAATTCAAAACATAGAAGTTTTAGAAATTAATTTAAAATTTATTCTCATTGTCAAAATCAAAAAGCCATTTTTTAAGAAAAAATAACTATGAGAAGATTGACATTTGTTTATGTCCAATTTCAATGTGAAATTACTTTTAATGACCAAAATTGGATTAAATGGTAAAAATATAATCCAATTACACTTTAAAACAAATTAAAATGATAATCTAACTCTATAAATAAATTACATGAAAATACATTTTTCGCTTAAAATGCGGTATTTTCACTATTTATTAAAAAATGAACTTTAGCAGAAAAATATCAAAAAATTTCCCAATGTAAATTATGACATAACACTTCTAAATAAAAAGTTTATTTTGTAAAATGGAATATATAAATGTGAAAAAACTATATTTAAAATGGGTTCTCCATCAAAAAGAGGTTAAATGACCTTTTAAAAATATTACAGTTTTTCATGCTCAAAATCAGATTCATTCTCATTTTAACCCAGTAAATTTTATTGGATAAAGATAAAGAAATTTAAAAAACATGTATAGTCATATTGTAGTTAGTTATATTAATTCTCTCTAATACAACAGTTAGGCGTTAACTACAATTTAAAATAATATTATATTATTATTTTACAGTATGACTTAGCCTTGTGTGCAACATGAGATTTTGGAGAAACCCATTGTTGCATGTTAGGTACGCCATTAAACATATCATCCCCTTTAAATTAAAATTAATTTTTAATTCACAAATATTAATAGATAAGAAAATATCATATCCTTTATTTATCTGGGATGTTACATCCTTCCCCCTTTCATAAATTGCATCCTCGCAATTGTTATTCACTTATAAAATAAGTGGGGGTTCTTATCACTCTTAGTATTATCAGATTCCCATGTTGCCTCTTCAACCATATGGTTTTTCCATAAAATCATTACCTGTTGAATTTTTTTATTCCGCAACACTTGCTCTCTTCGGTCAAAAATCTAGACTGGTTGTTCCTCGGAACAATGATTCTCTTCCAACTGAACTACCTCTGGACTCAAAACTTGAGATGGATCTAGGATATACTTTCTCAACATTGAAACATGAAAAACATTGTGTACCTCAGATACAAATGGTGGTAAAGCCACTCTATATGAAACTGATTCATCTTTCTCCAAGATTTTAAAGGGTCCAATGAATCTCGGACTCAACTTTCCCTTCTTACCAAAACACATCACACATTTCCATGGATAACCTTTGAGAAATACATGATCACCTACCCTAAAATAATGATCCTTCCTCTGGTTATCCTCGTAACTTTTCTGCTTTCTTTGATCTATTATCATGTGCTTCTGAATCAACTTATATTTTTATGTCATCTCATCTACCAATTCCGGTACCATCAGTTTCCTTTCAGCTAGTTCATCCCAAAAAGATATAATTTGACACTGCATCCTATATAGTGCCTAAAATTGATCCATCTGTATACTATAATGAAAACTTTTATTATAAGAAAATTAAACCAAAGAAATATGTTGGTCCTAACTTCCCTAGTAATCCATTGATAAAACACGTATCATATCCTTCAAAGTATGAATTGTTCATTCTAACTACCCATCTAATTGCGGATGAAAACCTGTACTAAAATTTAATTCAGTAACCAATGACTTTTGAAAGCCTTTCCAAATGTTAGCAGTGAACCTCAGATCACGGTCAAATACAATAGAGAAGGGAACTCCATGTAACATGACTATCTCTGTAACATACCACTAAGAAATCTGATCTAGAGACAGAGTATCTTGAATAGGAAGGAAATGAGTAGATATAGTCAATCGATCAATAATAACCCAGATTGCATTGTTACATTAAGATGTCTTTGGTGATCCCACAATTAAATCCATGGACACGTTTTCCCATTTCCACTATGGCATTGGAAAAGTCTAAATCATCCCTTTTAGTAACTTTCATTCTGCTTTAACTTGTTGACAAGTCAAACACTTCACAGTAAAGTCAGAATTATCTATTTTCATTCCATCCCATCAGTAATACTCCTGAAGATCTATATACATCTTATTACTTCCAAGATAAACTGAAAAAGGAGAACTATGAGCTCCACATAATAGCTCTTTCTTTAACTTTGAATCACAAGGCACATATAATCACTTCCTAGATCTCAAAATACGATCATTATCAATGTTAAATTCAGAAAACTTACCCTTATAAACCAACTCTACTTTTTTATACAACTCACTATCTTCCTTCTACGCTTGTTTAATTATGTTTGATAGAGATTATTTCACTGAAAATGGAAACAAAATAGAGTAATTGCATGCATGAACAAATTCCATGCCAAAGTTTATCAAATCATTGATCAAAGGATCTTGTTCCAAATGTAACACGATTAATGTAGTATTTGACTTTTCTGGATTGTAACAAATCGTGCAATCATAATCCTTGATTATTTCCAGCCATCTTCTCTATCTCATGTTTAATTCGTTCAAAGTGAATATATACTTCTGACTTATGTGGTCAGTATATATTTCAAATTTTACTTCATACTGATAATGCCCCCAATTTTTTAAATAAAAAAAACAACAGCTAATTCCAAATCATGTGTAGGGTAATTTAACTCATGAGGTTTCAACTAATGTAAATCATAAGCAATTACCTAGTCATTCTGCATAAGGACACACCCAATTCCTTTCAATTAAGTATCATTGTAGATAAAAAATTGACATATCTATAAGGTAATTCTAATAATGTATCATTCACCACTCTTCTTTTCAATTCTTGAAAACAATTATCACATTATTTTTTTCAGATAAACTTAACACCTTTTCGAGTTAAATTATTCAGTGGGCTAGATAACCATGAAAAATTCTCAACAAACCTTCTGTAATAACTTGATAAACCAATAAAACTACAGATGTCTGTTATATTTTTGGGTATTGGCCATTCTTTAACAAATTTTGTTTTAGCAGGATCGACAGTTATGCCATTTTTTTAAACAATGTGACAAAGGAATGAAATTTTTTGTAACCAAAACTCACACTTGTTGAATTTCCCATACAATTTCATTTCTTTTAATTTTTTCAAGAAAACCCTAAAATGACTTTCATTCTCCTCTTTAATTTTAGAATAAACCTAAATATCATCAATAAACACAACCAAAAACTTATCCAAGAACTCGCATAAAAATTTATTCATAAGATCCATGAATACAGCAAGTGCATTGGTTAACCCAAAAGGCATAACTATAAATTCATAATTTCCAAATCGAGTATGAAATTCCATCTTCATAATGTCTATTTCATTTACTTTCGACTAATGGTACCCCAACCTCATGTTAATATTCAAAAAATACTGAGCTCCTTGGAGGTTATCAAACAAATCATCGATATGAGGAAAAGGATTTTAGTTTTTAGCAGTGATGTTATTCAATGCTCTATAATAAATGAAAAGTCTAATTGAACAATCATTCTTTTTAACAAAAAATATTGGAGGACCCCATGGTGATGTGCTAGGTTGAATGAATTATTTATCTAACAAATCCTGCAATTGCTTCTTTAACTCTAAAAGGTCAATTTGAGCTATTTAATAAGGGGGTTTTGAAATTGGGTTAACTTCAGGAACTAAGTTAATAGTAAATTAAACTTCCCAATCATGTATTATACAAGGAAACTCATTAGGAAAAACATCAAGATACTCATTTACTACTAGCACATCCTTAATCTGAGTAGTTTCATTATTTTCAACAATATGTGCAAGGTAACATTAATTTCCATCTTTTTCTAGTTTCTCAGCTTTCTAATGTGTTATTAAATGTAAGGGTTCATTATTGTACACAAGATAAAATTCATTATAAAAAGAAACCTTTTTATCTATACAATCAATCTTAGCATGATAAAAGGAAATCCAATCCATAACCAAAATAACAACAAACTCTACTAGAGGAAAAACTATAAGGTTTTTAGGAAGATTATTTCTACACAAAAGGACATGAAGGTTCTTATAATTTCTTTTTGTCTCGACGTTTCCTCTCAGTGTTTTTACCATAAGTTTAGGATTCATATCTTGAGGTGGAATTCCGAATTTACTAGAAAATTTATCATAAATTATCTAATGTGTAGACCCTGAATCAAACTACACATTGGAATAATCTGAATAAACAAATAATGTACCTAATACTACATCATTTGATGGCCCAATATCTACTGAATTAGTTTTCATGGATTTTACCACTCTTTTCTAATTGTGTTCTGGATTCTTTCCCTCAGTTGAGTTCATTTTTGGACACTCATTTTCATAATGACCCATTTCATTTCACTTAAAACATTTTACTGACTGTAAATCAGATTGTGTCTTACCATTACCCTAATATTTTACAGTGTAATTACGAGCCTTATTCCCCATTTTACCACATTATTAGCACTTACCATAATTTAAAATACATTCCCCAGTGTTCATTTTACCACTATTTTCACAAACTCTTCACTTATGTTTCTTACCATAAGAATTTTTTGAAGAGTTCTTACCTTTCTTCTACTACCTATACCTCTTATTATATTGTTTTTTAAAGAACACATAATCATTGGAAAACTCCATTTCCACATTCTCCGCACATCGAACAAGTTTTTCATAACTTTTGAACTCACAAGAAGGTAAATCCATTAGATATGTAGGCTTTAATCCTCAGTTAAAACGATAGATTTTAATATCAATATCTCATATGAAATTTGGAGCATACCTTGCTAGTCGAGTGAATTTTTCTTCATAAGGATCCACTGAGTCATTCTCCTGCCTCAATTCTAAGAATTTTTTTCCATCCTAAGACAAACCACCTTAGGAAAATATTTCTCAAGAAAAATACCTTTGAATTCATCCCAATCAAGAGAATAAATCTCCTCAATACCCCTGATATTTTTAACAATTGACCACCACTAATCAGCTTCACCTTCCAAATGGTAAACATCGAGACTAGACTTTTAATGGTCTGAACACACCATGACATAAAAAATCTTTTTCAGTACTTCAATCCACCCATCAGCTAGAACACGGTCAAATGATCCTTGGAATGATGGGGGATGTTGCCTCATGAAATGCTCCACTACTGACATGTTTCTCTATGGTTGATCTGGCTAATCTCAGTCATGGATACCACCACAATTTATAGCATGAGTCAATTATTCCATCAATAAAACAAACTGTTCAATTCTGATTCTTACCATCTTAGGTTGCTGATTTGGAAGGTTGTTTTCCTCATGATTTCTTCTCATCATAGCTACCCTATTTCTTTTGTAGAAAACCATTCTAAACATAGAAATATCATAGGATAAGCAACATAGTAATCTTTAAATGCCATATCATTTCAATCTTACTATATATTAATTTATGGATATAAATTTAACAATATCATATCCCTTAAATTTTTATAAACCAAAATTTGATACCAACTATAAGGCCCTATCCTTAAATATTACATAATCTTAAATTAAGTTAATAATTCAATTGATTATCTTTTTAGGTTTATAGTTTTAGATAATCAAGTCATAACTATTAAATTACATCTCAAAATATTACAAAGTAGACACTTCCACTCAGTATCCATTTTTTCATAAAATAAAAAGTCTTAAAATAAAACAAGAATTATTTTCCTGATATTAATATTCTTGAATTATTATTCTCTCTTACCATGACTTATACCCAATGAAAAACATTTCAAAAACATGGAATGAGCAAAAAAATGATTAGTAAGAGTTATAAAATAAAGAAAGAAAACATTAGTCTGTCAATACAGAAAGAACATAATCTCTTTAACATACCTCATGAAATCATAATATTTATGAATAACACATAGAAATCATAAATAATTAAGATAACTTGTGGAATAAATAGTATACTTATACTGTAGCTTGTACAGCTACATAGGGAGTTATATTTGGAATACTCATCACAGTATATTCCCTAAATCTCTTAGAAGAAACATTAACATTTACCTCCATCACATTACCCAATGCATTTGAGAGATATCTAAGGCTCCCCACTCTAGATTTATTATGGAACCACCCATATACGTAAACAATTCCCAAGAACCATAACATACTCATAACACATGAACAAGCATAAAGTAAAGATAACATTTTCACATTGAAATCACAATATAACATTTAAATATATTGACATAATCAATCCATTATCAATACGATTTTCAATAAAAAAATATGGAAAAGTATTATATGGAATTTATTTTCCTTTTAAAGACACTACGGCTTGTTAAGGAAGCCAAAGATCAAATAATACTCGTGGCGGCGGAAAGGTCATTGTCACCGTGTACATTAAAAAAACATTTATTTTTGTTTTTTAGTAAAACGCTTCATAGAAAAATATTCCCTTTGAATAAAATGAATATTCAATGGTTTTTGTACACCATATAATATAATGTCTTGTATAAATCAAAATATGCCTTAATGAAAAGAGATTGAGATGAAGTCCCTTACCACACGTCCGACTTGTCTCGTTCGTTCTTTAATATTCTGAATAATAAACTAAAGTTAATCTCTACATGATTCAGAACCTTTTTCAAGTTTATTATTTCTTTTATGTCAATTATTACCATTTTATAAAAATTACATAATCATTTAAGTTAATAACAGCCGTTTTTTAAATATTTGGTACTTGAGTCAAAAATGAACTTCTTATAATTCCAAATTGTCCACGTGGTCAAAAGTACATTATCTCTAGAATGATATTCAGGTTTTAGATATCATATATATCATATATATCCAATATATATGTATTTATAATTTTCCATAAAATTTGGATAAATGAAAATTAAATGCATTGTTCATAGAGATGTTAAGTCGTATGTTCGCAGTAACGCTACTTTCATTTCATTTTTTTCATTTTTAAAGGAATAAAAACCAAATGATACATAGTTATATTATTATTCCAGTTTAATATCATATATAATTTCATTAAAACCATTCTGTATATGTTCCACATATGTCATGAATGAGTCTTATCACTTTGAGAGGGCGGTAGTCTGCACTTCCTCAAATGAAATTATTGTATTTACCCATTATGGAAACCATAATGGTATGATATAAATTAAAAATAAAGAAGCATAGAAAAATATAATTATAATATATATCACATATAAATATAGTTTCTTCATAATGTCCACCAAGAGAGGTAGTAGGATATAATTGAACATTCATACTTTCGTGATGCAGTAGTTCGTCGTCTACAGAAACACTATGTTTGTATCCATTAGATGGAGGTGTGCAGATGTGTAGTTAGAATCCTTATAAAAAAACATAATATTATATTTATGATACTTTTTTTCTTATAAAATAATGGAATATAGAGGTTTTAGGGGGTTGGAGAAGGAAAATAAAAGAAAATAACTTGAGAGAAGATGTTACCTTTAAATCGGGTAACTCCATTTGGTTTGAACCAAAAGGCTTTACTGAATTTTATTATGCCCAAAGTAAGGCTTATAGGTTTAATATAGGGATGTTGGGATATTATCGGAGCATATTTTGGATGAGATATGGGGCTTGAGAGGTGTGAGTAATGGGTTAGAGGTGGTGTTTATTTATAAGAGGGAGGAGGGGCACTTTAGGAAAGCTTTGAAATATTATTTTATTATAAAACTCATTTTGGTTTCAAAAGGTCAAAAAGTAATTAAATTCAAATATAATATGACTATTTTTCGAAATCCTCTCATCTAATAGGTTTTAGACAAGTTTTTATTTCATATTTAACCTTATCATTTAGCTTTAACCCTTTGTTAACTAATTTAACTCTTACTATGTCTTCCTATATATTCATACTATATGCTAAATATAGTTGCCATAAAATGAAAATAAAACCACAAGTTATTAATTAATGACATTATAAACCTTATATAAGTAATTTGGATGAATATTATATTTTTAGGATCATTATATCATTTAATAAAATAATATTTGTTTAAAAACTCATTTTTGACAATTTATATACTATTCATATCATGACTTTTAAAAATAAATCCAAAAAAATTATTAATGAAAAAAAAATTCATTAATTGAAAAATAAAATGTCATAATTATCAATAAAATTCTTTTATGTCATAATAAGTTTCCAAATAAATTTATTTTAATATCTATAATTCAATTTATTTTAATCATTCATTAATAAGGTAATCACAATATAATCATTGTGTCATAAATAAATTTATGTATTTGATGTATAAAAATTATAAATATAATACCATGATGTAGAAAATATTTTTATCTATATAATTATTATTTATATTCTAAAATAGCACTTATATAACCCCAAATAAAAAAATTACTAAAAGATATATGTGTATGTTACATTTTCCTTAACTTTAAATTAATTTTTATAAAATGTCATTTTCACTTAAATGTGGCTCCATTGGGTCCCACAATTGACCCACAGATGCCCATAGTTGTAAATGTATTATCCAATAGTTTCAGGACATGGGTTAGGGTGATTTAATATTACTATAATATTATTTTTTACCCTTAATTACCAGATTTACCCTTAAACTATGGTAAATAAAATATTTACTAAAGTTACTATTCATAATGTCTAAAAATAATAGTTACTTATTTAAAAAATTAATACCTCATAATTCCAAATATGGAATACATTTTTCCAAATTTAAAACACAGAATTTGAAGAAATTAATTTAAAATTCATTCTCGTTGTCAAAACCAAAAAGAGTGTTTTTAAGAAATAATAACTTTCAAAAGATTGATATTTGTTTATGTCCAATTTCAAAGTGAAATTACATTAAATGAACAAAATTTGATTAAATGGTAAAAATATAATACAATTTAACTACCAATCCATTTAAAAGCATAATATTATTATATAAACAAATTAGATGAAAATACAGTGTTGACAAAAAATGCAGTATTTTACACTAATCATTAAAAAATTTCCATTATCATAAAAATAACAAAAATTTACCCAAATTAAATATTTACATCCCAATTATAAAGAGGAATTTTATTTTTTCAAATTTAGCATATAAAAGTGACAAAAACTGTATTTAAAAGGGGTTCTCCCTCAAAAGGCGGTTAAACTGCCTTTTTAAAATATTACAGTTTTTCTTTCTTAAAATCATATTCATTCTCATTTTAAGCCTATAAATTTTATTGTATAAATGAAAATGATTTTAAAAACATGTAAAATAATATTTTAGTTAGTTCTATTCATTCCCTATAATTCAATGGATAGGCATTAACTATCATTTAAAATAATACTATATTATTATTTTTCAGTATGACTCAGCCTTGTGTGCAACATGAGATTTCGAAGAAACTCATTGTTGCGTGTCGGTTATGCCATCGAATATAAAATCCCCTTTAAAATAAAATTAATATTTAATTAAAAAATATTAAAAAATAAGAAAATATCATATCCTTTATTTATCTGGGATGTTAGACTTTCTTTCTAAGGTTTGGGATTTTCATTTTCCAGAAGGGTTATATGTTTAAGCATTCTTGAAAAGATTAAGTTAAATTTCTAAGGAAGTATTTTATGACCTCAGTTAAAATGATACGTAGTGATTAAAATTATTTCAAGGATTTTTATTTTTTTCATTTTGGAAATTATATTAGTACGGTTTTAGAAAAGGAAATCATGAATCTCTGGTTACAACCAATCATCTCTGGCAGGGTCGCAGGTCTTGAACCCATGACCGAAGGATGATAAGGGTTTCACACCAACCACTAGCCTACATAATTTCCAAGATAATGTATAATTATTTTTTATGAATAATTATTTATAATGAAAAAGTAGTGTTACTTTTTAATATTCTTTTTTTAATAATATTTATCGATATATTGTTATACATTTAATTATTTTTTTATCCTTAAGATCTGCTAAAAGTGTATTTTAGCACTTCATGCATAAAAGTTAATTTCTAGGCAATCGTTACATAAAGTAATGTATTAATTAGAGATTGAAAAAATTAAAACTGAAGAATGAAATTTGGTTTACAAAAATATATCAAGTAAGTATATTTCCTTATATTCTTGGTCTATAAAATAATTACTCAATGTTGGGAAAATGATCAAAATAAAATGTTTTTCTTAATACCATAATTTTGTTGAACCAGTGGCCTTTTAAATCCTCGCATATTTATGATGTTAAGGCCCTCGACTTTTTTTACCATTCATTTGTTTATGTTTAAGGAACTCAATCACTCCCTATAAATGTTTACGTTTTTCCTCTACGTACAATCATCACTCCCAACCTATGTTATCTTATATGGAAACCTAACTATATGTTACTTTGGGTAACAATTATGTTCCCAACATGCCCTTTTAAGGGAAGTTTTATTATTGATTTTTACAATCTGGGTTTCTATGAATTAATATTTCTAGTATTAAACCATTGATAACCCATAAAAATTTTGAGGGAGAAATTCATTTTAAGGTGGGTAGAATTTAACACCCCAATATTTTTGTCAATTATTTTTTTCTAATTAATTTATCTTTTTGATATTTTTTGTTTCACGTGACATCAGAAATAGTTATATATATATATATATATATTAAAACACTAAGTCAAATATTCCTTTCACATGGTACTGACTTGTCTTTCACTACACACAATACTGACTTGGCATATGCAACACACAATATTGACTTGTCTTATACTACCCACAACACTGAATAGGTGTAACTTACACACAACACAGATGTTTCTAAAAAACATTATTTTATTGTTATAATTATTTAAATTATATAATTATAACCTGGTCATAAAACATAGTTATATGAATATTAATAACTAATTTTAAAATATTATTTATATATTTTATAGATAAAACATGTTTATAAAAAAAGATATGATTTTCGTTAAATTCCTCCTATGTTTAAAAATATCATTTTATAAAATGAGGCACTTTTAATAATAAAATTAATTTTAGACACATCTAGAAATTTAATTTGATAAAATGAAATTAATTTTTGAATTTATAATTTCAAAATTATATTAATGTGATTTTTTGGGATTTTTCTGAGAAATATCATTTATGATTAATAGTGAAAAATACTACTTTTTAGTTAAAACGGTCTTTTCATTTAATTAATTATTAATATTAAATTTTATTTTAAATTAGTTTTAATGTCAAATTATATCTATTATAAATCTATCAGTATAATTTGGTTCATTATAATAAATTTCCCTTTAAAATTGAATATAAAAACTTAAGAAACTTTTGAACTTCTTTATACTTTAAGAACCTAAAATTTTATCCCATCAACAGGATTAGAATTAATCGTCATGTTGTCTCTTCTATGAATTTAATTTTTAAAAACCAACATACCCCATTTTAATTAGTATAATATTTAGATTCAAATAATAAAAATTTAATTTCTAACAAAAAAAATAGCAAAAGTGATTAAAAATAATCAGAATGATTAAGGTCAAATTAAGCTTATTTAGGGACTAAACCTTAATATTAGGGGCCCGAATTACATATAAAAATGTCCAAACACCATTTTATGTCCATATATATTCCATTAATATTCCATTATATATTTATGTTGGTTTTTTATGACTTTTTTTATGTAAGAGAATGTGTACACCTAACATGCTTTCAAAAATTCGAAGTGAGTTTTTTCCTTCCCTGTAATAGGCCACCACCTATCCCACATCATCACATATTTAAAACCTCTTGGGTTATAAAAATATCTACCAAATAAGATTCCCATAATACCTCTCTTACTTCAGGAATCCTTCTCTTTGGAAAACGGCAGTCCAAGGAAGCCTTTTGGCACAAACAAAAAGGACTTACCAGATTAAGTGGTATCGCCCTCTCTCAAACTCCTTTCTCTTATTTTCCTTATCCACCACCTCCACTATATTTATTTAGTTATTGTATAAACAATTATAATAAATATACTAGGATGTTTTTATTCTAATTATTCTACCTAATCTTACCCACACCTCAATTTAAGGGGTAACGAACATACTGTTTACGTGTACAGTGAACCACTGCCTCACAAAAAGATGATTTCTCAATTTTTCATTACCGCCTCTCATGGTGAAAATTTTGATGGAAACTATATTTATATATTTAATATATTATATTTATTATTTATTTAACAATATTTATTCCTTTTAAAAAATATATCTTTTTTACTTTCCATTGGGTGTTAAAACGATAATTTGTTTTGAGGAAGTGTAGACTACTACCCCCTCAAAGCGATGTGATTCATTCACACACTTCAAGATTATAAGGATATTTTCAAATTAAATGTTTTATTTTATAATTATGTGACTTTTAAATGATTTAAAAAAATAGATATTTCTCTCAAATAGTTTTGATTTCATCTATGTCAACATCCTTTGATGGATTTTAAGCTTATTTGAAGTTGAATTTTTATGATACAAAGCTTCCATATTGCATTGAAGGTTTTGTGATATGTTTTACATTAGATGTGTTATTTTTATACCATTCATGGTTTATGGTGAAATTATTGACATTTCATATGCTAGTTTTAATGTGAATGTTTATGTTATGTTCAAACTTGTTCATATGAGGAATGCATTGGACTAAATAAGTGACGGGTGGAGCCCGCTATAGCTCCTCGATGCATCGGTAGGTATCATGAGACAAACTAGTGTCTTGCCACGAGGCCTTGACAAAATATTATTTGTAGTCTTGGAACGAGGCCTTGGCTACATGGTTATGATAGTCTGGCATTATGCATTCCATCATTATGAAAGTGGTTGTTGATATTGCATGCAATTATTCGACTAGTAAAATAACCATGTGAATAAGTAAATGGCATTATTTTATTTTTTCCATATTATGTTGAAGTTCATGTTTAAAAGGATTTTGTTTTAGTTATACATTGCCTTAAATGTTTATGATTATTTATTAAAGTCTCCGCTATATTTTTATCCTTAGTGAGCATATGAGGTCACCCATTTCTATGTTTTATTTTTTCCCAGGATTCTAAGAAGTGTATTGTTATTGATATGCAGGGTTAATCCAAGGGAATAATGGAATTCATAGAGGATTATTTATGTTTTTTTGTATGTTATAAAGTGTAATATAACATTCATTTATGTAATCTATTTTCCAAGACTGTAAAACCGATCGGTCCTTTGGGACTTGTTTCCTTGTGATCATTCCACTGTTATGTAATAATGCACCGACTCTGGGTAACTGGGGTCGGGGCGTTACACTTGTTAAGGAAGTCAAAAATCAAATAATACTCGCGGCAGCAGAAAGGTCGTTGTGATCACGTATGTTAAAAAGAAACATTCCTTATTTTCATTTAGTAAAATGATTCATAGAAAAATATTACCTTTAAATGAAATAAAAATTAAATGGTGTTTATACTCTATATAATGTAATGTCATATATAAATCAAAATATTCCTCAATGAAAGGAGATTGAGACGAAGTCCCTTACCTCGTGTCTGACTTGTCTCGTTCATTCTTTAATCACCCGAATAAAAAACTAAAGTTAATTTATAATTACTTCAGAAAATTTTTAAAGTTTATTATTCCTTTTATGTCACTTATTACCATGTTATAAACATTACATAATCATTTATGTTAATAACGTTCGTTTTTTTATATTTGGTACTTGAGTCAAAAATGAACTTAAAATTAAAAATTGTCCATGTGGTAAAAATTACATTATCTCCAAAATGATATTCATGATTTAAATATCATATATATAATATATATCCATTATATATTTATTTATAATAGTTCATATCATTTTGATATATGAAAATGAAATTCACCATTCATGGAGACGGTAAGTAGTGTGTACACATAAACGCTACGTTCATTTCATTTTTTCATTTTTAAAGAAATGAAAACAAAATTATAAATAGGTATAATATTATTACAGTATAATATAATATATAATTTCATTAACTCTATCCTTTATATGTTCCACATATGGCATGAACGAGTCATATCACTTTGAGGGTGCGGTACTCCGCACTTCCTCAAAAGAAATTATCTTATTTACCCTTTATAGAAACCATAAAGGTATGATATAAATAAAAAATACAGAAGAATAAAGAGAATATAAATATAATATATATCACATATAAATAAAGTTCCATCATAATGGTCACCACAAGATGTGGTAGAATATAATTTAACAATCATCGTTTCGTGAGGCAGTAGTTCATCATCTATAGAAACAGTATGCTCATATCCATTAGATGGAGGTGTGTGGAAGTGTAGTTTGAATAATTCTCATAAAAAAATCCTATCATATTTAAGATTCTCATTTTTTTATAAAAATAATTGAATAAAGAGAGTTTATGGGGTTGGAGAAAGAAAATAAAAAAAAGAACTTGAGAGAAGACGTTACCTTTAAATTGGGTAACTCCATTTGGTTTGAACCAAAAGGCTTTATTGAATTTCCTTCTACCCCGAGTATGGATTATAGGTAGAATGTAGGGATGTTTAGAGCTTATTAGAGCATATTTTGGACAAGAAATGGGGCTTGAGAGGTGTGAGTAATGGGTTATAGGTGGCTTCCTTTTATAAGAGGGAGGAGGGGCACTTTAAGAAATATTTGAAATATTATTTTATTATAAAATTGTTTTCAGTTTCAAAATTTCCAAAACCCATTAAATATAAATATAATATGACTATTGTTTGAAATCCTCTCAAACAATACATTTTAGTCAATTTTTTGTTTCATATTTAACCTTAATATTTAGCTTTAACCCTTAGTTAACTAATTTAACTCTTACCATGTCTTCTTTTATATTCATAATATATGGTTAATATAATTACCATAAAATGCCAATTGAATCGAAAGTGGTTCATTAATGACATTATCAACCTTATATAAGTCATTTTTTCAAATATTATATTTCTAAGATTATTATATCACTTAATAAAATAATATTTGTTTTAAAAACTCATTTATGTCAATTTATATATTATTCATATCCTGACATTTTAAAATAAAATCCAATGCAACTTTATTATTTTTGAACAAACCTTGTTATTTCAAATATAACAAGTAATTATTGTCTCTAAAATTATTTTATGGCTTAAAAAGTTTCAAAATAGATTTATTTTACTATTTATAATCTCATTTATTTAAATCATTTGTTAATAAGGTAATCACTACATCATCATTGTGTAATAAATAAATTTATTTATTTGATATATAAAAATTATAAATAAAATAAAATGATATAGAAAATCTATCTAGATTTCTAATGAATATTTATAGTCTAAAATATCACTTATATAACCCCATATAAAAATTGTTTTACTAAATGGTATATGTTTATGTTAAATTTTCCTTAACATTAAATTAATTTTTATAAAATATCATTTTCAATTAAGAGTGGCTTCATGGGGTCCCAGAATTGACCCAAGGATTCCCATGGTTAGAAATTTATCATAAAATAGGGTTAGGACACATGTTTGGGTAATTTAATATTATTATAATATTATTTTTTACCCTTATTTACCAGATTTACCCTTTAACCATGGTAAAAAAAATATTTACTAAAGTTACTATTCATAATTTCTAAAAATAAAAGTTAACTATTTTCACAATTTATACCTCCTAATTCCAAATATGGAATACATTTTTTCAAATTCAAAACATAGAAGTTTCAGAAATTAATTTAAAATTTATTCTCGTTGTCAAAATCAAAAAAGCCATTTTTTAAGAAAAAATAACTATCAGAAGATTGGCATTTGTTTATGTCCAATTTCAATGTGAAATTACTTTTAATGACCAAAATTGGATTAAATGGTAAAAATATAATCCAATTACACTTTAAAACAAATTAAAATGATAATCTAACTATATAAATAAATTACAAGAAAAGACATTTTTGGCTTAAAATGCGGTATTTTCACTATTTATTAAAAAATGAACTTTATCAGAAAAATATCAAAAATTTACCCAAAGTAAATTTTGACATAACACTTCTAAATAAAAAGTTTATTTTGTAAAATGGAATATATAAATGTGAAAAAACTATATTTAAAAGGGGTTATCCATCAAAAGGAGGTTAAATGACCTTTTAAAAATATTATAGTTTTTCATGCTCAAAATTAGATTCATTCTCATTTTAACCCAATAAATTTTATTGGATAAATATAAATAAATTTAAAAAACATGCAAAATCATATTGTAGTTAGTTATATTAATTATCTCTAATATAATAGTTAGGTGTTAACTGCCATTTAAAATAATATTATATTATTATTTTACAGTATGACTTAGCCTTGTGTGCAACATGAGATTTTGGAGAAACCCATTGTTGCGTGTTAGGTACGCCATTGAACATATCATCCCCTTTAAATTAAAATTAATATTTAATTCACAAATATTAATAGATAAGAAAATATCATATCCTTTATTTACCTGGGATGTTACATCCTTCCCCCTTTCATAAATTGCATCCTCGCAATTGTTATTCACTTATAAAATAAGTGGGGGTTCTTATCACTCTTAGTATTATCAGATTCCCATGTTTCCTCTTCAACCATATGGTTTTTCCATAAAATCATTACATGTTGAATTTTTTTATTCCGCAACACTTGCACTCTTTGGTCAAAAATCTAGACCGGTTGTTCCTCGGAACAATGATTCACTTCCAACTGAACTACCTCTGGACTCAAAACTTGAGATGGATCTAGTGTTGGGCAAAAATACCTCAAGGTAACATTGAAGTATTTTTGGGTTGGTTGTGTTTGTTGACAAAGCAGGTTCTCATGGATATTTGTCGAGTTCCCGAGAAGTTGTTTACAATCCATGTTGACAAAGAACGATGACAAAGGAAAAGGCGATATGGAGGCGGTACAAAAGAGCAATACAAGGTGGCGCCGTTTTCCAGTGTTTTCCAAATTTTTGGGGTCCAAAATTTGGAGTTTGGTGAGCATCGCGAAAAGAGTATTTCAATGAAGAGCACAATTTAATATGGCAAAGGCATGAATTTTGCGAAGATAGGATGCATGGTTTGGAAATCGCGAAGACCAGAAGAATGGAGGCGGTGATGCTTCGCGATTACGTCAAGCTTCGCGAATGGAAGAGGCTGAAGCGCATCGCGGCGGAGAAGGGCTTTGCGAGAGAACATCGCGGCGAAGGCGCGAAGGAATGTTGGGCTTCGCGAGGGAGCTTCGCGGCGAAGGCGCGAGCCGCGAAGGTAAGTTGACGGTGATTCATCGCGACTACGTCAAGCTCCGCGAACGGATGATTGCCGTAGAGCTTCTCGATTTGGACAGAATTCCGACAGAAACTTTGGAGCTTCGCGATTTGAGATGACGTGGCGTTGACTTCGCGCGGAAGGGACGAGGGTCGGTGGAATCTCCTATAAATAGAGGCCGACCCCTTCAGGCGAAGTAGAGAGAATTTTCAGAGAAAATACTTTGCTCTCGATTTGCGAAGGTGGTTCGCGGAGCCAGTGTGCTTCGCGAAAAAGGTGCTTCGCGGCGGCTATTGTAGCTCCGCGAAACCTGCGAGCTCCGCATTGGCTTACTTAGCTTCGCGAGGGTCGTTGCTTTGCGATGGCTTGAGCATCGCGAGAGAGCTTCGCGAAGGAGCTTCGCGAGTGAGCTTCGCGAAAAGGCAGGAGCTTCGCGAAGGCTTGTTTGAGCTTCGCGAAATTGGGAGCCTCGCATTGTAGGGTGCTTTGCGAAGGTCTTTCCAAAGGTTGGTTGCCCAGTGGATAGTGGAAAAGGGGTATTCATCTACGGGTGAAAGTTGAACTTCAAAAGAGCATCTACATATAGAGGAAGATGCACTTCTTAAGGAAATGAAGAGACCTACAGGTCTATAAACTGTGAGAGGATTCCATCCAAGAGCAGTGAGCTCAGGAAGAGGAAGAAGGTGATCCTCTCCACCGGCAGTGAGCCAGAGAGAGAGAAACAGGGAGTGACCCTTGGGAAAGCAGTGAGCTGACCCTAAACCTTGTAAAGGCAGTGAGCCTGGGCATAGAAGTGATCTAGCCCGAACATTGTAATCCACAGCTAGTGAAGACTAGTGGAATTTGGTACGAACCGACAACTTGTCGGCGTATGCTCCTTGGACGTAGCCCTTAGCGGTGAACCAAGTAAAAATCTCTGTGTCGACCTGCTTACACCCCTGCATTGCATTCAAATCATCATCATCAGGTAAAGGAGACAAGTTATCACAGTAACCACACAGATCACAGTAACCACACAAGTGCAAACAAAGTGACCCTTGTAACAAAGAGGTCAAGATCCAGTGGGGCGGAAAGAACTTTGAAAAAGAATATCCATACCCTGATTCACCCCCCCTCTCAGGGTATATAGGCCCCTATTTGTCCTAACAATTGGTATCAGAGGGAAGGTTGCTTTTATCAGATTTGTTTGCTTGGACTTGGTGTAGTCTTTCTGTGTAGTTGAAGATATTGTTTTCACTTATCTCGGTCTACCATGGGGAAAAGAAAATCTTCAAAGAAGAATCAGAAGTCAGGTGGTATCCCTCAGTGTGGAAGTGTTTTTGGAAAAAGTGTGATTCAACTAAAAGAATCAAATAGATTACTAAAGGAATCATGTAGTGAACAGAAAAATGATTTGGATAAATCATACAACAAAAATACTTACTTATTCAAAGATGTTGACGGAATGAGTGAAGAACCTGACTTTCCAAGTGACGTTGGAACCACTGACGATGAAGAAGAAGAAATTGAAGGAAGAATTGATATGCGAGCTGAGTTGGAGGCTGCTCTTGAAGAGATAGATGTTTGGAGGGCCAAAACCAAGAAAGATAACAAAATTGTTCGTGATGCAAAACTCTATATGCAGCAGCAGGAAGAAGAGAAATCTGAGACAATGGAAGAAATTGAGAAACTAAACTTATCAACATCAGAGAACTCAGAATCTGTTAGTACGTATAAGCTGAAGGTTGAAGAACAGAAAAGAGAGATCGATGGCCTAAACAAAAAGGTGGAAGTTGTCCATGGGACTAAAGAATTGGATCAAAAATCCACTGAAGAAATTAAATCTACAGGCATACAGATCCATGCTCTGGAAACTGAGGTCAACAAGCTAAGAGGCTTAAATCAAAGGCTTATTGATATAGTTACTGACCTAACAAAGAAGAATGATTCTGAAGGTGAGGAACTACAGAAGCTGGATAAAGGAAAAGGAAAACAAAAGGCTGGTAAGTGTGAAGAGAATCAAGAGTCCGATGAAGTTCGGAATCTGAAAGCCAAGAATGATGATCTAGCTACACAGCTGTCTGAGTTAGTTCAGAAGAATCAAAGACTACAACAAGAGAATGCATGTTGCTCCGATTATCTTTCTCAAGAAAAATTGAAAGTAAAAGAGCAAAATGACGTGGTTAGTAAGCTGAAGCATGAACTGGAAGATGAGATGAGTTGTGGAAAGAATCTCAGAAAAGAACTTGATGGTCAACTTGTATCAAGAGATTTGAAGATTCAAAAGTTGGAAGAAGAGCTACAATCAGTCAAGAAGGAAATGGAGAAGTCTAAATCCAAAGATAAGCCCAAGTTGAAGGATGCACTGCACTTATTATTTGATCATCCTTCGGCAGGTGATGATAAAATGAAGTCCAAATATGCTGCATCATAGGAGAAGCATGAAAGGATTGTATCTTCCCAAAGGTCAACCTTTTTGGGAAAATCTGCAATTGGATATGATAATTCCACTCCTATGGATGATAAGAAAAATGCAGTGAAAAATTCCAAGGGTAAGAAAAATCTTGTAGGTGCTGGAGATAGGCCTATGAGGATAGTTTCAAGGAGTGATGATATGTGCTATTTCTGCGGAGTCCATGGCCACACATCAAGCTTCTGTACAGAGGCTCTGGAGTACATTTCAGGCTGTGAAAAGAGAAACATTAATAAATCTGAGAACAGGAAGAAGCATCATGAGAAATTAGAAAGAAGAGATTCTCAGAGGAAAGCATATATTAGATGCTATTACTGCGGAAGAATGGGACACACCATGAGCATGTGTCAGGAAGCTCAGGAGAATAATATCATAGGAATAACTCAAGGTGCATCAACATCTCAGCAGAGAGATGATAAAATGAGGTATTCCTTTGAGGGAAAATGTTTTATATGTTCTCACTATGGGCACATGGCGAGACATTGCAGTAAGAAGAAAGAAGGAAAGGGAAAGGAACAAGAAAAGAGATCTCCACCACAGGAAGTGTACAAGAAAGAAGCATGTACTGGGAGACAAAGTGGTAAGGAGAAGAATAGGCTTCGAGCCTCGGGGAAATCACATGGAGCTGAACGAAAGGTGTATCAGTCACCTCCTCTGTCATACTCACAACAGCTCTCAATGAGAGAATGTGAGCAAACTTGGAAGATTAAGGGGAGATCTACTCCAGCGGTGATAAAGAAGAATGGACGTTCAATGGAGGACCCACCAGCAATGAAAAATAGGGCGGTGACTCATAAATCTGATAAAAGGCAGATAAGCAAAGAATGCATCGAAAAATCCACATGTCGTGTTTTGCAACGAGAAGTGGAAGAAAAAGGCAGATCCCTACAATGGACAAAGAAGATAGGGAAGATGACAAGAAAGGAGATTCCTGCACCGAGAAACAATCAAGGGAAATGGAATTTCGGTAGAACATCAAAGATCGAAATGTGTACCAGTTGGTCTAAACCCCAGATTGTGAGAAAGGCCAAGTCTGCAGAATCTTCATATCAGAAAAAGGCTCAGAATGTGAGCAAAGAATGCCTAGTCATATGGCCAGAACAGTTGAAGTTGGTCAGGCAGTTGGAGGAAGCAAGAAAGGAGTGTGATGCGCTCCAAGAAAGAATCAAAGGGTTGACCCATCAGGATCAACCATCATCCTCATGTTGAGGATTCTAGAAGATTCCCCTCTCCCTATGTATATAAATGCTATTAACTGATGATTCTTGTGTTTCAGGTTTTAGGGAGATACAATCCAAGGGGAAGTGGCATCTAAGGATGCGAAGTGGAGAAATGATATGCTCTAGAGTTTCAATTGATTCAAATCAGATACTAGAGTTGAAGAAGAAGGAGAGCAAAAGAGCACAATAGGAAGTGATTATGTTATTAACTTTATCTCTTGTTTCCTACACCGAGTTTCAACTCCGTAGGCTTAGAGATTTTGTTAGTGGCTCAAATCTGATTGGAAGATGAGAACGAATGATGCAGGAGGAAAATACCAAGAAGCTGCGAGATCCATCAAGGAAATAATTGGATGACCCAGCTCAAGAGTTGTCTATCGAGAGAAGACATACTATGAGAGAAGCAGTAGTGATCAAGCATTTCATGCTTATTTATTTTGATCTAACATTGTGGTATCAGCTGACTGTTTTTCAGGATACCAAGAAGCTGCGAAAAGTAGCTGGAAGAAATGAAGCCACTGAAAAATGAGTCAGTGAACAATTTCCTGACGAAAGTGTTGAGGAAGAAAGCAACACAGGGGGAGAAGAAGTGGCTGAGGGTGACTCAGAATAAGATACTGATGATGAGTACAAGGATGTAAAATCCTTATCTGCACAAAATACAAAGAATCGAGCTGAAATTGACAGGCAGACTATCATCAGTGATCAGTGAGATCCAGTTCAGACAAAGAGAATGAAATCACTACAGCAGACATCATTACTATCTCAGGTTGAGTCGAAATGCTTTGCTGATGCAGCTGAAGATGAAAACTGGGATCATGCCATGAATGAATAGATAGGTCAGAATTGAGAAGAATCAGACCTGGGAAATTGTTTTGAGGCCAGATGATAAAAACGTCATCAGGACAAAATGGGTCTATTTAGACAAGACAAACGAAGATGGCACAATGATTCGAAACAAAGCACGACTGGTGTGCAAAGAATACACCCCAAGAGAATGGTACTGAAGGCTATATCAGTATTTGAAGAAGATTGGTTTTCAGTGTGGGGGATTTGATTACAATCTTTATTTCAACAACAATAGTAATCAAAGGATGGTGAGGCTGGTCAAGGAAGAAGACATAATATTTGGAAGATCAGATAAAGCATAGTTACACAAGGCAGGAATAGAACATTCATTTCTGAATCCGAGTATGCCAAGGATGCTTTGGAATAATTTGGAATGGAAAATTCCAAGGAGATGAAGACTCCGGTTTCTACCTGGATGAAATCATCAAAAGATGACAGTGGCAGGGCAGTTAATATCACAGAATACAGGCAAATCATTGGAAGTCTGTTGTACTTAACCGCAACAAGGACTGATATTGTTTTCGCCACATGCCAAGCAGTGAGATATCAGAGTAATCCCAAGGAAAGTCACATGCTTGCAGTGAAAAGAATACTTCGGTATATCAAGGGCACGGTGGACTTTGGCTTGACCTACAACAACAAATCTCAGAAAGAGTTATTGGGATATACTGATGCAGACAGGGCCGGTTCAGCAGATGATAGAAAATCAACGTCAGGTGGTGCATTCTATCTTGGTGAATTGTGTATTTCTTGGCTAAGCAAGAAACAAGATTGCATTTCATTGAGCACCGCAGAAGCTGAGTATATAGCGGCCACTCAAGCATGCACACAATTATTGTGGATGAAGCAGCAGCTTGAAGATATGGGAGTTTAAGTGAAGTCTCCGATCGGAATCTAGTGTGACAACTCAAGTGCTATAAATCTTAGCAAAAATCCTGTCCATCATTCCAGGACAAAGCACATTGAGATCAAGTATCATTTCATCAAGGAGAAGGTTGAGCAGGGCATCGTGAAGTTGGAGTATGTGCCTACAGAGCTACAGGTTGCAGACATTCTGACAAAGGCCTTACCCAAGGAAGCTTTTGAGAGGCATCGACTAGCTCTGGGAGTTCAGTCGATTCCTCGCACTTGAAATAGTGTGGACGCAGGACCACCCCCTCTCCCCGAGGTATGGTGTGTTTTTCCCTAATGCGCTGATCTGAGTTCTCTACTATGTTATAGACTACAATGGTGTGACCTTTGGGTTCGTTGACAAAGGGGGAGAAAAGTGCATGACAAGTATTGACAAAGGGGGAGAAAAGTGTTAGTTCATGGGGGAGACAGTGCGGAGATTTGATAAATCATAATTGTTACGGGGAGAAGCTGATAGGTGGAGCAGCCAGAAAGGGGGAGCAATGAGAAAGGGGGAGTGTTATAAATCTGACGATGCTAGACGTGATCGATCAAATCATAGAAATCACGACAGCTAATGATCGTGATAAAAGCAGAACAGTGGTGTTGGAATGGTGTGAGACGGTGTCCATCTATCAACAATTGGTATCAACTAAAGAATTCACCAATTGGTATCAGTGTGGTTCTACAACTGGTTTTATTTTAGGAATTGGTATCAAGGTGGAATCGACAATTGGGGTCTGACATGAAGTGATTCATTGATGAACTTTACATACTACTCTTGTTTCTCACGCCGAGCATTGCTCATGTGGGCTTAGAGTACGTGTTAAGTGAATCCTTGAACACTATCACAATCGCAAGAGGCGAATGGTGGTAGCAGCTGGAAGAAGACTCAGTGAGGTATCACAGTGCAGAAAATCATCCTTTGCAAAATTGTGAAGAGTTGTCAACAAACCCAAAGGGGGAGATTGTTGGGCAAAAATCCCTCAAGGTAACATTGAAGTATTTTTGGGTTGGTTGTGTTTGTTGACAAAGCAGGTTCTCATGGATATTTGTCGAGTTCCCGAGAAGTTGTTGACAATCCATGTTGACAAAGAACGATGACAAAGGAAAAGGCGATCTGGAGGCGGTACAAAAGAGCTGTACAAGGTGGCGTCGTTTTCCAGTGTTTGCCAAATTTTTGGGGTCCAAAATTTGGAGTTTGGTGAGCATCGCGAAAAGAGGATTTCAATGAAGAGCACAATTTAATATGGCAAAGGCATGAATTTTGCGAAGATAGGATGCATGGTTTGGAAATCGCGAAGACCAGAAGAATGGAGGCGGTGATGCTTCGCGATTACGTCAAGCTTCGCGAATGGAAGAGGCTGAAGCGCATCGCGGCGGAGAAGGGCTTTGCGAGAGAACATCGCGGCGAAGGCGCGAAGGAATGTTGGGCTTCGCGAGGGAGCTTCGCGGCGAAGGCGCGAGCCGCGAAGGTAAGTTGACGGTGATTCATCGCGACTACGTCAAGCTCCGTGAACGGATGATTGCCGTAGAGCTTCGCGATTTGGACAGAATTCCGACAGAAACTTTGGAGCTTCGCGATTTGAGATGACGTGGCGTTGACTTCGCGCGGAAGGGATGAGGGTCGGTGGAATCGCCTATAAATAGAGGCCGACCCCTTCAGGCGAAGTAGAGAGAATTTTCAGAGAAAATACTTTGCTCTCGATTTGCGAAGGTGGTTCGCGGAGCCAGTGTGCTTCGCGAAAAAGGTGCTTCGCGGCGGCTATTGTAGCTCCGCGAAACCTGAGAGCTCCACGTTGGCTTACTTAGCTTCGCGAGGGTCGTTGCTTTGCGACGGCTTGAGCATCGCGAGAGAGCTTCGCGAAGGAGCTTCGCGAGTGAGCTTCGCGAAAAGGCAGGAGCTTCGCGAAGGCTTGTTTGAGCTTCGCGAAATTGGGAGCCTCGCATTGTAGGGTGCTTTGCGAAGGTCTTTCCAAAGGTTGGTTGCCCAGTGGATAGTGGCAAAGGGGTATTCATCTACGGGTGAAAGTTGAACTTCAAAAGAGCATCTACATATAGAGGAAGATGCACTTCTTAAGGAAATGAAGAGACCTACAGGTCTATAAACTGTGAGAGGATTCCATCCAAGAGCAGTGAGCTCAGGAAGAGGAAGAAGGTGATCCTCTCCACCGGCAGTGAGCCAGAGAGAGAGAAACAGGGAGTGACCCTTGGGAAAGCAGTGAGCTGACCCTAAACCTTGTAAAGGCAGTGAGCCTGGGCATAGAAGTGATCTAGCCCGAACATTGTAATCCACAGCTAGTGAAGACTAGTGGAATTTGGTACGAACCGACAACTTGTCGGCGTATGCTCCTTGGACGTAGCCCTTAGCGGTGAACCAAGTAAAAATCTCTGTGTCGACCTGCTTACACCCCTGCATTGCATTCAAATCATCATCATCAGGTAAAGGAGACAAGTTATCACAGTAACCACACAGATCACAGTAACCACACAAGTGCAAACAAAGTGACCCTTGTAACAAAGAGGTCAAGATCCAGTGGGGCGGAAAGAACTTTGAAAAAGAATATCCATACCCTGATTCACCCCCCCTCTCAGGGTATATAGGCCCCTATTTGTCCTAACATCTAGGATATACTTTCTCAACATTGAAACATTAAAAACATTGTGTACCTCAGATACACATGGAGTTAAATCCACTCTATATGAAACTGATTCATCTTTCTCCAATATTTTATAGGGTCCAATGAATCTCGGACTCAACTTTCCCTTCTTACCAAAACACATCACACATTTCCATGGATAACCTTTGAGAAATACATGATCACCTACCCTGAAATAATGATCCTTCCTCTGGTTATCCTCGTAAATTTTCTGCTTTCTTTGATATATTCTCATGTGCTTCTGAATCAACTTATATTTTTATGTCATCTCATCTACCAATTCTGGTCCCATCAGTTTCCTTTAAGCTAGTTCATCAAAAAAAGATAGAATTTGACACTGCATCACATATAATGCCTAAAATTGATCCATCTGTATACTAGAATGAAAACTTTTATTATATAAAAATTAAACCAAAGAAATATGTTGGTCCAAACTTCCCTAGTAATCCATTGAAAAAACACGTATCATATCCTTCAATGTCTGAATTGTTCATTCTAACTACCCATCTGATTGCGGATGAAAACCTGTACTAAAATTTAATTCAGTACCCAATGACTTTTGAAAGCCTTTCCAAATGTTAGCAGTGAACCTCAGATCATGGTCAGATACAATAGGGAGGGGAAATCCATGTAACATGACTATCTCTATAACATACCACTGAGAAATATGATCTAGAGACAGAGTATCTCGAATAGGAAGGAAATGAGTAGATATAGTCAATTGATCAATAATAACCCAGATTAAATTATTACATTAAGATGTATTTGGTGATCCCACAATTAAATCCATGGACACATTTTCCCATTTCCACTCTGGCATTGGAAAAGTCTAAATCATCCCTTTCAGTAACTGTCATTCTGCTTTAACTTGTTGACAAGTCAAACACTTCATAGTAAAGTCAGAATTTTCTATTTTCATTCCATCCCACCAGTAATACTCCTGAAGATCTATGCACATCTTATTACTTCCAAGATAAACTGAAAAAGGAGAACTATGAGCTCCACATAATAGCTCTTTCTTTAACTTTGAATCACAAGGCACATATAATCACTTCCCAAATATCAAAATACGATCATTATCAATGTTAAATTCAGAAAACTTACCCTTATAAACCAACTCTACTTTTTTATACAACTCACTATCTTCCTTCTATGCTTGTTTAATTCTGTTTGATAGATATTATTTCGCTGAAAATGGAAACAAAATAGAGTAATTTCATGCACGAACAAATTCTATGCCAAATTTTATCAAATCATTGATCAAAGGATCTTGTTCCAAATGTAACACGGTTAATGTAGTATTTGACTTTCCTGGATTGTAATGAATCGTGCAATCATAATCCTTGATTATTTCCATCCATCTTCTCTATCTCATGTTTAATTCTTTCAAAGTGAATATATACTTCTGACTTGTGTGGTTAGTATATATTTCAAATTTTACTTCATACTGATTATGCCTCCAATTTTCTAAAGAAAAAACAACAACAGCTAATTCCAAATCATTTGTAGGGTAATTTAACTCATGAGGTTTCAACTAATGTAAATCATAAGCAATTACCTAGTCATTATGCATAAGGACACACCCAATTCCTTTCAATTAAGTATCATTGTAGATAAAAAATCAACATATCTATAAGGTAATTCCAATAATGTATCATTCACCACTCTTCTTTTCAATTCTTGAAAACAATTATCACATTATTTTTTTCAGATAAACTTAACACCTTTTCGAGTTAAATTATTCAGTGGGCTAGATAACCATGAAAAATTATCAACAAGCCTTCTGTAATAACTTGATAAACAAATAAAACTACGGATCTCAGTTATATTTTTGGGTATTTGCCATTCTTCAACAAATTTTTTTTTAGCAGGATCGACAGTTATGCCATTTTTTTAAACAATGTGACTAAGGAATGAAATTTTTTGTAACCAAAACTCACACTTGTTGAATTTCCCATACAATTTCATTTCTTTTAATTTTTTCAAAACATCCCTAAAATGAATTTCATTATCCTCTTTAATTTTAGAATAAACCTTAATATCATCAATAAACACAACCAAAAACTTATCTAAGAACTCACAGAAAAATTTATTCATAAGATCCATGAATACAGCAAGTGCATTGGTTAACCCAAAAGGCATAACTATAAATTCATAATTTCCATATCCAGTACGAAATTCCATCTTCAGAATGTCTATTTCCTTTACTTTCAACTAATAGTACCCCAACCTCATGTTAATATTCGAAAAATACTGAGCTCCTTGGGGCAGATCAAATAAATCATCGATATGAGAAAAAGGATTTTAGTTTTTAGCAGTGATGTTATTCAATGCTCTATAATAAATGAAAAGTCTCATTGAACAATCATTCTTTTTAACAAACAATATTGGAGGACCCCATGGTGATGTGCTAGGTTGAATGAATTATTTATCTAACAAATCCTGCAATTGCTTCTTTAACTCTAAAAGTTCAATTTGAGCTATTTGATAAGGGGGTTTTGAAATTGGGTTAACTTCAGGAACTAAGTTAACAGTAAATTGAAATTCCAGATCATGTATTATACAAGGAAACTCATTAGGAAAAACATCAAGATACTGATTTACTACTAGCACATCATTAATCTGAGTAGTTTCATTATTTTCAACAATATGTGCAAGGTAAAATTAATTTCTATCTTTTACTAGTTTCTCAGCTTCCTAATGTGTTATCAAACATAAGGGTTCATTCTTGTACACAAGATAAAATTCATTATAAAAAGAAACATCTTTATCTCTACAATAAATCTTAGCATGATAAAAGGAAATTCAATCCATAACCAAAATAACATCAAACTCTACTAGAGGCAAAACTATAAGGTTTGTAAGTAGATTATTTCTACACAAAAGGACATGAAGGTTCTTATAATTTCTTTTTGTCTTGACATTTCCTCTCATTGTTTTTACCATAAGTTTAGGATTCATATCTTGAGGTTGAATTCCCAATTTACTGGAAAATTTCTCATAAATTATTGAATGTGTAGACCCTGAATCAAACTACACATTGGCATAATCTGAATAAACAAATAATGTACCTAATACTACTTCATTTGATGGTCCAACATCTACTGAAGTAGTTTTCATGGATTTTACCACTCTTTTCTAATTGTGTTCTAGATTCTTTCCCTCAGTTGAGTTCATTTTTGGACACTCATTTTCATAATGACGCATTTCATTTCACTTAAAAAAATTTACTGACTGTAAATCAGATTGTGCCTTACCATTACCCTAATATTTTACAGTGCAATTAAGAGCCCTATTCCCCAATTTACCACATTAGTAGCACTTACCATAATTTAAAATACATTCCCCAGTGTGCTTTTTACCACTATTTTCACAAACTCTAAACTTATGTTTCTTACCATAAGACTTTTTTGAAGAGTTCTTACCTTTCTTCTACCACCTATATCTCTTATTATATTGTTTTTTAAAGAACACATAATCATTGGAAAACTCCATTTCCATATTCTCCGCACATCGAACAAGTTTTTCATAACTTTTTAACTCACAAGAAGTTAAATCCCTTAGATATGTAGGATTTAATCCTCAGTTAAAACGGTAGATTTTAATATCAATATCTCATATGAAATTTGGAGCATACCTTGCTAGTCGAGTGAATTTTTCTTCATAAGGAGCCACTGAGTCATTCTCCTTCCTCAATTCTAAGAATTTTTTTCCATCCTAAGACAAACCACCTTAGGAAAATATTTCTCAAGAAACATACCTTTGAATTCATCACAATCAAGAGAATAAATCTCCTCACTACCCCTGATATTTTTAACCATTGACCACCACTAATCAGCTTCACCTTCCAAATGGTAAACATCAAGACTAGCCTTTTAATGGTCTGAACACACCATGACATAAAAAATCTTTTTCAGTACTTCAATCCACCCTTCGGCTAGAACACGGTCAGATGATCCTTGGAATGATGGAGGATGTTGCCTCATGAAATGCTCCACTACTGACATGTTCTTCCATGGTTGATCTGGCTAATCTCAGGAATGGATAACACCACAATTTATATCATGAGTCAATTATTCCATCAATAAAACAAACTGTTCAATTCTGATTCTTTCCGTCTTAGGTTGCTGATTTGGAAGGTTGTTTTCCTCATGATTTCTTCCCATCATAGCTACCCTATTTCTTTTGTAGAAAACCATTCTTAGTTTTGAATTTCGAAAAATGGACTCCATATTTGGAATCAAGATGTACAAATTTTGTAAATAGGTAACTTTTATTTTTAGACATTTTGAATAATTACTTCGGTAAATATTTTATTTACCATGGTTAAAGGGTAAATCCATTAAATAAGGGTAAAAAAATAATATTATAATAATAATAAATTACCCTAAAACGTTTCTTAACCATATTGTTTGATACATGTCCGACCATGGGCATCTTTGGGTCGATTTTGGGACCCCATGGATCCACTTGTAATTGATAATGACACTTTATATTAATTAAGTTAAAGTAAATACAAAAATGACGTAAGCCTATATCTTTTAGAAAAACAATTTTTACATAGGGTTATATATGTTATATTTTAGACTATAAATATTCATTAGAAATATTAAAATATTTCCTAAATAATGGTATTTTATTTATAATTTTTAGATATTAAAAAAATTTATTTATGACACAATGATGATACAATAATTACCTTATTAGTGAAATATTAAAATAATTGATATTATAAATACCCAAATAAATTAAATTTGAGACTTTTAATGAATTCCACGAATTTTATAGGTTAATATGACATGTTAGTATTTATTTAATTAAATTTTTTCTAAGTAATCATGCTATTATGAGTTTCAAAAAACTCAAATACCAAATAGTGTCAAAATTGACATAAAAGAGTTTTTAAAACAAATATTATATTATTAATTGATATTAAATTCCTAAAAATCTAAGGATAGTAAAAAGGACTTGTATCATGATATTTTTATCATTAATGGACCACTTGGGGGTCGTTTGGCGGTATATAGTAAGTTTATTAACTATATAATATAAAAATACAAAGCGACACGGTAAGTGTCAAACTAATTAACCAAGAGTTAAAACTAAAAGATAAAGTTAATATAATGACTCAAACCTATCTAAAATCTATTGGTTGAAAGGATTTAGTACCATACCCACCTTATCCTTTGAATAATTTACTTTGGATCCGTTAGAAACTGAATATGAATTTATTATAAAATAATACTTTAAGTTTTTTCTAAAGAGCCCCTCCTCCCCCTTATAAAAGGACACCACTTATAACCAATTCCTCACACCTCTCAAGCCTTTTTTCTCGTCCAATCTCTACCCAATTAATCTTCCTACATCCCTATCCTCTTCTTAGAAGCCTTACCTTATGCATAAGGCACTTCAAGAGTCCTTTTTGGTTCAAACCAAAGGGAGTTACCCAAATTAAAGGTAACAATTTCTCTTAGCTTCTTTTCTTTTATTTTACTTCTCCAACCCCTAAACTCTTATTATTATTTTATTTTGTAAAAAAAATAGTATCCTAAATATACTAGTATATTTTTATTTTATGTATTCAAACTAAACTTACACACACCTCCATCTAATGGGTGAAGAACAAAACGTTTCTGTGGATGGCAACCAAACGCCTCACAAAGCGATGATTGTTCAATTATCTCCTATCACCTATCATGGTGTTCATTATGATGGAACTATAATTAAATATGATATGAATTATATTTATTTTATATATAAGCTACTGTAATTCCATTTTATATCATACCATTATTCGTCTCATGTTGTATATATATACGATAATTTCATTTGAGGAAGTGTGGACTACCGCCCCCTCAAAGTGATATGACTCGTTCATACCATACATGGAACGTATAAAGGATGGTGTTAATGAACTCAAGTAACACATATAAGATAGTATATTATACTTGAATAATAATATACCTATGTATCATTTGGTTTTTATTCCTTTTAAAATGAAAAATGAAATGGTAGCAGCGTTCGTGTGTACGTACGGATTACCGTCTCCACGAACGCGATGAGATTCATTTCCCCATCATATCCATTAAAGAATAATTATCATTTGATTATTAAAAGTAATGTTTAAGGAATTTATATAATTCTGGATATTAATAAGATACAACCTATCCATAACAAACACAGCTTACGTAACTAATCATATAAAGGAAAACGAATCAGTTAACACCTGAAACGACGATAATACTAAAATATAATTAACAAAGCAATATTAAAAGATCATATAAGATATAAAATTTATGAATATTATTCTTGTATAATTTAATAACAATGATTTAACTATTATACAGGAGGTTAACATACACACTATCAAGGAAAATTACAAGGTAAGGGGTTTTCATCTCACTCCTTATTCCTATGAGATTCATGCCATATTGCCACTATTACCTTTTGTGTGGTGTATGTACTACCTATAATTCTATTATTTTTGTAATACACTTTAATTTATGTTTATTTACATATTAATTTTATGATACCTTTTTCATGGGGTGTATGTTTCGTAATTTACCAAATTTGTAAGGGTTATTTCATAATCTCTTCATTATCCGAGGTTGTTTATACGTAATTATCTACTGGGACCTCTTTATCATCCACATCCATGTTTCTTAAAAATGTATTTCAAAACATTCATGCTATTTTACAGAATATGGTTTAAAGTCATTTGCAACCTTTTTTGAATTTTTATAAGAGGTTTATAAAGGAATCTTTCTGTCATTTTCCAAACAAGGTCCTTTTTAACCTTTTCGATAGAATTAAGGTAAGAATGTCTTTTTTTAACTTATACGGTGGGTGCGGCTATTTTACGCCGTTATAAAATCTTAGAAGCTTCACTTACAAGATTATAAGGATATTTTCAAATTAAATGTTTTATTTTAAAATTATGTGACATTTAAATGATTTAAAAAAAATAGATATTTCTCTCAAATAGTTTTGATTTCATCTATGTCAACGTCATTTGATGGATTTTAAGCTTATTTGAAGTTGATTTTTTATGATACAAAACTTCCATATTATATTGATGGATTTGTGAAATTTTTGACTTTAGATGTGTTATTTTTATACCATTCATGGTTTATGGTGAAAATATTGACATTTCGAATGCTAGTTTTAATGCGAATGTTTATGTTATGTCCAAAACTATTCATATGAGGAATGCATTTGACTAAATAAGTGATGGGTGGAGCCCGCTATAGCTCCATGATGCATCGGTAGGTATCATTAGACAAACTAGTGTCTTGGCACGAGGCCTTGACAAAATATTATTTGTAGTCTTGGCACGAGGCCTTGGCTACGTGGTTATGAAAGTATGGAATTATGCATTCCATCATTATGAAAGTGGTTAGTGATATTTCATGCAATTATTCGACTAGTAGAATAACAATGTGAATAAGTAAATGGCATTATTTTATTTTTTTCATATTATGTTGAAGTTCAAGTTTAAAAGGCTTTTGTTTTAGTTATACATTGCCTTAAATGTTTATGATTATTTATTAAAGTCTCCGCAATATTGTTATCCTTACTGAGCATCTGAGCTCACCCATTTCCATGTTTTATTTTTTCCCAGGATTCCTAGAAGTGTATTGTTATTGATATGCAGGGTTAATCCAAGGGAATAATGGAATTCATAAAGGATTATTTATGTTGTTTTGTATGTTATAAAGTGTAATATAACATTCATATATGTAATCTATTTTCCAAGACTGCAAAACTGATCGGTCTTTCGGGACTTGTTTCTTTGTGATCATGCCAATGTTATGTAATAATGCACCGACTCTGGGTAATTGGGGTCGGGGCGTTACACTTGTTAAGGAAGTCAAAGATCAAATAATACTCGCGGCAGCAGAAAGGTCGTTGTGATCACATATGTTAAAAAGAAACATTCCTTATTTTCATTTAGTAAAATGATTCATAGAAAATATTACCTTTAAATGAAATAAAAATTCAATGGTGTTTATACTCTATATAAAAGAATGTCATGTATAAATCAAAATATTCCTCAACGAAAGGAGATTGAGACAAAGTCTCTTACCTCGTGTCTGACTTGTCTCGTTCATTCTTTAATCACTCAAATAATAAACTAAAGTTAATTTCTAATTGCTTCAAAAAAAATTTAAAGTTTAGTATTCCTTTTATGTCACTTATTACCATGTTATAAACATTACATAATCATTTATGTTAATAACGGTTGTTTTTTTATATTTGGTACTTGAGTCAAAAATGAACTTAAAATTAAAAATTGTCCATGTGGTAAAAATTATATTATCTCCAAAATGATATTCATGATTTAAATATCATATATATAATATATATCCATTATATATTTATTTATAATTGTTTATATCATTTGGATATATGAAAATGAAATTCACCGTTCATGGAGACGGTAAGCAGTATGTACACATAAACGCTACGTTCATTTCATTTTTTTCATTTTTAAAGGAATGAAAAAAAATGATACATAGGTATATTATTATTCCAGTATAATATAATATATAATTTCATTAACTCTATCCTTTATATTTTCCACATATGGCATGAACGTGTCATATCACTTTGAGGGTGCGGTACTCCGCACTTCCTCAAAAGAAATTATCATATTTACCCTTTATGGAAACCATAAAGGTATCATATAAATATAAAATACAGAAGAATAAAGAGAATATAAATATAATATATATCACATATAAATAAAGTTCCATCATAATGGTCACCATAAGATGTGGTAGGATATAATTGAAGAATCATCGTTTCGTGAGGCAGTAGTTCATCGTCTACAGAAACAGTATGCTCATATCCATTAGATGAAGGTGTGTGGAAGTGTAGTTTGAATCATTCTCATAAAAAAATACTATAATATTTAAGATTCTCGTGTTGTTATAAAAATAATTGAATAAAGAGAGTTTATGGGGTTGGAGAAAGAAAATAAAAAAAGAACTTCAGAGAAGACGTTACCTTTAAATTGGGTAACTCCATTTGGTTTGAACCAAAAGGCTTTATTGAATTGCCTTATACCCAAATTATGGATTCTAGGTGGAATATAGGGATGTTTAGAGATTATTGGAGCATATTTTGGACAAGAAATGGGGCTTGAGAGGTGTGAGTAATGGGTTATAGGTGGCTTCCTTTTATAAGAGGGAGGAGGGGCACTTTAAGAAATATTTGAAATATTATTTTATTATAAAATTGTTTTCAGTTTCAAAATTTCCAAAACCCATTAAATATAAATATAATATGACTATTGTTTGAAATCCTCTCAAAAAATACGTTTTAGTAAATTTTTTGTTTCATATTTAACCTTAATATTTAGCTTTAACCCTTAGTTAACTAATTTAACTCTTACCATGTCTTCTTTTATATTCATAATATATGGTTAATATAATTACCATAAAATGCCAATTGAATCGAAAGTGGTTCATTAATGACATTATCAACCTTATATAAGTCATTTTTTCAAATATTATATTTTTAAGATTATTATATCACTTAATAAAATAATATTTGTTTTAAAAACTCATTTATGTCAATTTATATATTATTCATATCCTGACATTTTAAAATAAAATCCAATGCAACTTTATTATTTTTGAACAAACCTTGTTATTTCAAATATAACAAGTAATTATTGTCTCTAAAATTATTTTATGGCTTAAAAAGTTTCAAAATAGATTTATTTTACTATTTATAATCTCATTTATTTAAATCATTTGTTAATAAGGTAATCACTACATCATCATTGTGTAATAAATAAATTTATTTATTTGATATATAAAAATTATAAATAAAATAAAATGATATAGAAAATCTATCTAGATTTCTAATGAATATTTATAGTCTAAAATATCACTTATATAACCCCATATAAAAATTGTTTTACTAAATGGTATATGTTTATGTTAAATTTTCCTTAACATTAAATTAATTTTTATAAAATATCATTTTCAATTAAGAGTGGCTTCATGGGGTCCCAGAATTGACCCAAGGATTCCCATGGTTAGAAATTTATCATAAAATAGGGTTAGGACACATGTTTGGGTAATTTAATATTATTATAATATTATTTTTTACCCTTATTTACCAGATTTACCCTTTAACCATGGTAAAAAAAATATTTACTAAAGTTACTATTCATAATTTCTAAAAATAAAAGTTAACTATTTTCACAATTTATACCTCCTAATTAAAAATATGGAATACATTTTTTCAAATTCAAAACATAGAAGTTCCAGAAATTAATTTAAAATTTATTCTCATTGTCAAAATCAAAAAATCGATATTTTAAGAAAAAATAACTATCAGAAGATTGACATTTGTTTATGTCCAATTTCAATGTGAAATTACTTTTAATGACCAAATTTGGATTAAATGGTAAAAATATAATCCAATTACACTTTAAAACAAATTAAAATGATAATCTTACTATATAAATAAATTACATGAAAAGACATTTTTGGCTTAAAATGCGGTATTTTCACTATTTATTAAAAAATGAACTTTATCAGAAAAATATCAAAAATTTACCCAATGTAAATTTTGACATAACACTTCTAAATAAAAAGTTTATTTAGTAAAATGGAATATATAAAAGTGAAAAAACTATATTTGAAAGGGGTTATCCATCAAAAGGAGGTTAAATGACCTTTTAAAAATATTAAAGTTTTTCATGCTCAAATTCAGATTCATTCTCATTTTAACCCAGTAAATTTTATTGGATAAATATAAAGAAATTTAAAAAACATGAATAATCATATTGTAGTTAGTTATATTAATTATCTCTAATACAACAGTTAGGCGTTAACTACCATTTAAAATAATATTATATTATTATTTTTCAGTATGACTTAGCCTTGTGTGCAACATGAGATTTTGGAGAAACCCATTGTTGCGTGTTAGGTACGCCATTGAACATATCATCCCCTTTAAATTAAAATTAATATTTAATTCAAAAATATTAATAGATAAGAAAATACCATATCCTTTATTTACCTGGGATGTTACATCATTCCCCCTTTCATACATTTCATCCTCACAATTGTTATTCACTTATCAAATAAGTGGGGGTTCTTATCCCTCTTAGTATTATCAGATTCCCATGTTGCCTCTTCAACCGTATGGTTTTTCCATAAAATCATTACCTGTTGAATTTCTTTATTCTGCAACACTTGCTCTCTTCGGTCAAAAATCTAGACTGGTTGTTCCTCGGAACAATGATTCTCTTCCAACTGAACTACCTCTAGACTCAAAACTTAATATAGATCTAGGATATACTTTCTCAACATTGAAACATAAAAAACATTTTTTTACCTCAGATACACATGGAGGTAAATCCACTCTATATGAAACTGATTCATCTTTATCCAAGATTTTATAGGGTCCAAGGAATCTCGGACTCAACTTTCTCTTCTTACCAAAACACATCACACCATTCCATAGATAACCTTTGAGAAATACATGATCACCTACCCTGAAATAATGATCCTTCCTCTGGTTATCCTCGTAACGTTTCTGCTTTCTTTGATCTATTCTCATGTGCTTCTGAATCAACTTATATTTTTATGTCATCTCATCTACCAATTCTGGTCCCATCAGTTTCCTTTCAGCTAGTTCATCCCAAAAAGATAAAATTCGACACTGCGTCCCATATAATGCCTAAAATTGATCCATCTGTATACTATAATGAAAAATTTTATTATAAGAAAATTCAACCAAAGAAATATGTTGGTCCCAACTTCCCTAGTAATCCATTGAAAAAACATGTATCATATCCTTCAAAGTCTGAATTGTTCATTCTAACTACCCATCTGATTGCGGATGAAAACCTGTACTAAAATTTAATTCAGTAGCCAATGACTTTTGAAAGCCTTTCCAAATGTTAGTAGTGAACCTAAGATCCCGGTCAGATACAATAGAGAAAGGAACTCCATGTAACATGACTATCTCTTTAACATACCAATGAGAAATCTGATCTAGAGACAGAGTATCTCGAATAGGAAGGAAATGAGTAGATATAGTCAATCGATCAATAATAACCCAGATTGCATTGTTACATTAAGATGTCTTTGGTGATCCCACAATTAAATCCATGGACACGTTTTCCCATTTCCACTCTGGCATTGGAAAAGTCTAAATCATCCTTTTTAGTAACTATCATTCTGCTTTAACTTTTTGACAATTCAAACACTTCACAGTAAAGTCAGCAATATCTCTTTTCATTCCATCCAACTTGTAATACTCCTGAAGATCTATGTACATCTTATTACTTCCAAGACAAACTGAAAAAGGAGAACTATGAACTCCACATGATAGCTCTTTATTTAACTTTTAATCACAAGGAACATATAATCACTTCCCAAATCTCAAAATACGATCATTATCAATGTTAAATTCAGAAAACATACCCTTATAAACCAACACTACTTTTTTATACAACTCACTATCTTCCTTCTACGCTTGTTTAATTCTATTTGATAGAGATTATTTCACTGAAACTAGAAACAAAATAGAGTAATTGCATGCACGAAAAAATTCTATACCAAAGTTTATCAAATCATTGATCAAAGTATCTTGTTCCAAATGTAACACGGTTAATGTAGTATTTGACTTTCCTGGATTGTAATGAATCGTGCAATCATAATCCTTCATTATTTCCATCCATATTCTCTATCTCATGTTTAATTCTTTCAAAGTGAATATATACTTCTGACTTATGTGGTCAGTATATATTTCAAATTTTACATCATACTGATAATGCCTCCAATTTTTTAAAGAAAAAACAACAACAGCTAATTCCAAATCATGTGTAGGGTAATTTAACTCATGAGGTTTCAACTAATGTAAATCATAAGCAATTACCTAGTCATTCTGCATAAGGACACACCCAATTCCTTTCTATTAAGTATCATTGTAGAAAAAAATCAACATACCAATAAGGTAATTCCTATAATGTATCATTCACCACTCTTCTTTTCAATTCTTGAAAGCAATTATCACGTTCTTTTTTTCAGATAAACTTAACACCTTTTCGAGTTAAATTATTCAGTGGGCTAGATAACCATGAAAAATTCTCAACAAACCTTCTATAATAACTTGATAAACCAATAAAACTATGGATCTTAGTTAGATTTTTGGGTATTGGCCATTCTTCACCAAATTTTGTTTTCGCAGGATCGACAGTTATTCCATTTTTTGAAACAATGTGACTAAGGAATGAAATTTTTTGTAACCAAAACTCACACTTGTTGAATTTACCATACAATTTCATTTATTTTAATTTTTTCAAGACCACCCTAAAATGACTTTTATGCTCCTATTTAATTTTATAATAAACCTAAATATCATCAATAAACACAACCAAAAACTTATCCAAGAACTCGCAGAAAAATTTATTCATAAGATCCATGAATACTGCAAGTGCATTGGTTAACCCAAAAGGCATAACTATAAATTCATAATTTCCATATCGAGTACGAAATTCCATCTTTAGAATGTCTACTTCCTTTACATTCAACTAATGGTACCCCAACCTCATGTTAATATTCAAAAAATACTGAGCTCCTTGGAGCTGATCGAACAAATCATCAATATGAGGAAAAGGATTTTAGTTTTTAGTAGTGATGTTATTCAATGATCTATAATAAATGAAAATTCTCATTGAACAATCTTTCTTTTTAACAAAGAATATAGGAGGACCCCATGATGATGTGCTAGGTTGAATGAAATATTTATCTAATAAATCCTGCAATTTCTTCTTTAACTCTAAAAGTTCAATTTGAGCTATTTGATAAGGGGGTTTTGAAATTGGGTTAAATTCAGGAACTAAGTTAACAGTAAATTAAACTTCCTAATCATGTATTATACAGGGAAACTCATTAGGAAAAACATCAAGATACTCATTTACTACTAGCACATCATTAATCTGAGTAGTTTCATTATTTTCAACAATATGTGCAAGGTAACATTAATTTCCATCTTTTACTAGTTTCTCAGCTTCCTAATGTGTTATCAAACATAAGGGTTCGTTCTTGTACACAAGCTAAAATTCATTATAAAAAGAAACCTCTTTATCTCTACAATCAATCTTAGCATGATAAAAGGAAATCAAATCCATAACCAAAATAACATCAAACTCTACTAGAGGCAAAACTATAAGGTTTGTAGGGAGATTCTTTCTACACAAAAGGACAGGAAGGTTCTTATAATTTCTTTTTATCTCGACATTTCCTCTCAGTTTTTTTACCATAAGTTTAGGATTCATATCTTGAGGTGGAATTCCCAATTTACTAGAAAATTCCTCATAAATTATTGAATGTGTAGACCCTGAATCAAACAACACATTGGCATAATCTGAATAAACAAATAATGTACCTAATACTACTTCATTTGATGGCCCAACATCTACTGAAGTAGTTTTCATTAATTTACCACTATTTTCTAATTGTGTTCTAGATGCTTTCCCTCAGTTGAGTTCATTGTTGGACACTCATTTTCATAATGACCCATTTCATTTCACTTAAAACATTTTACTGACTATAAATCAGATTGTGTCTTACCATTACCCTAATATTTTATAGTGCAATTACGAGCCTTATTCCCCATTTTACCACATTAATAGCACTTACCATAATTTAAAATACATTCCCCAGTGTGCTTTTAACCACTATTTTCACAAACTCTTAACTTATGTTTCTTACCATAAGACTTTTTTGAAGAGTTCTTGCCTTTCTTCTGCCACCTAGATCTCTTATTATATTGTTTTTTAAAGAACACATAATCATTGGAAAACTCCATTTCCACATTCTCCTCACATCGATCAAGTTTTTCCTAACTTTTGAACTCATAAGAAGTTAAATTCCTTAGATATGTAGGCTTTAATCCTCAGTAAAAATGGTAGATTTTAATATCAAGATCTCATATGAAATTTGGAGCATACCTTGCTAGTCGGGTGAATTTTTCTTCATAAGTAGCCACTGAGTAATTATCCTGCCTCAATTCGAAGAATTTTTTTCCATCCTAAGACAAACCACCTTAGGAAAATATTTCGCAAGAAACATACCTTTGAATTCATCCCAATAAAGAGAATAAATCTCCTCACTACCCCTGATATTTTTAACTATTGACCACCACTAATCAGCTTCACCTTCCAAATGGTAAACATCGAGACTAGCCTTTTAATGGTCTGAACACACCATGACATAAAAAAAAATTCAGTACTTCAATCCGCCCTTTAGCTAGCACACGGTCAGGTGATCCTTGGAATGATGGGGGATGCTGCCTCATAAAATGCTCCACTACTGACATGTTCCTCTATGGTTGATCTGGTTAATCTCATGCATGGATACCACCACAATTTATAGCTTGAGTCAATTATGCCTTCAATAAAACAAACTGTTCAATTCTGATTCTTACCATCTTAGGTTGCTGATTTGGAAGGTTGTTTTCCTCATTATTTCTTCCCATCATAGCTACCCTATTTCTTTTGTAGAAAACCATTCTAAACATAGAAATATCATAGGATAAGAAACATAGTAATCTTTAAATGCTATATCATTTCAATCTTACTATATATTAATTTATGGATATAAATTTAACAATATCCTAACTCTTAAATTTTTCTAAACCGAAAGTTGATACCAACTATAAGGCCCTATCCTTAAATATTACATAATCTTGAATTAAGTTAATAATTCAATTGATGATCTTTTTAGGTTTATAGTTTTAGAGAATTAGGACATAAATATTACATTACATCTCAAAATATTACAAAGTAAACACTTCCACTCAGTATCCATTTTTTCAAAAAATAAAAAGTCTTAAAATAAAACAAGAATTATTTTCCTGATATTAATATTCTTGAATTATTATTCTCTTTACCCTGACTTATACCCAATGAAAAACATTTCAAAAACATGGAATGAGCAAAAAAATGATTAGTAAGAGTTATAAAAAAAACATTAGTCTGTCAATACAGAAAGAACATAATCTCTTTAACATACCTCATGAAATCATAATATTTATGAATAACACATAGAAATCATAAATCATAAACATAACTTGTGTAATAAATAACATACTTATACTGTATCTTTCACAGCTACATAGGGAGTTATGTTTGGAATACTCATCACAGTATATTCCCTAAATCTCTTAGGAGAAACATTAACATTTACCTACATCACATTACCCAATGCATTTGAGAGATATATCAGGCTCCCCACTCTAGATTTATTAGGGAACCACCCCTATATGTAAACAATTCCCAAGAACCATAACATACTCATAACACACGAATAAGCATAAAGGAAAGATAACATTTTCACATTGAAATCACAATATAACATTTAAATATATTAACATAATCAATCCATTCTCAATACGATTTTCAATAAAAAAATATGGAAAAATAGTTTATGGAATTTATTTTCCTTTTAAAAACACTACGTCTTGTTAAGGAATCCAAAGATCAAATAATACTCATAGCGGCGGAAAGGTCATTGTCATCGTGTACATTAAAAAAACATTTATTTTTGTTGTTTAGTAAAACGCTTCATAGAAAAACATTCCCTTTGAATAAAATGAAGATTCAATGGTGTTTATACACCATATAAAATAATGTCTTGTATAAATCAAAATATTTCGCAATGAAAAGAGATTGAGATTAAGTCCCTTACCACATGTCCGACTTGTCTCGTTCGTTCTTTAATATTCTGAATAATAAACTAAAGTTAATCTCTACATGATTCAGAACTTTTTCAAGTTTATTATTTCTTTTATGTCACTTATTACCATGTTATAAACATTACATAATCATTTAAGTTAATAACAGCCATTTTTTAAATATTTGGTACTTGAGTCAAAAATGAACTTCTTATAATTTCAAATTTTCCACGTGGTCAAAAGTACATTATATCCAGAATTATATTCAGGATTTAGATATCATATATATCATATATATCCAGTATATATGTATTTATAATATTCCATAACATTTGGATAAATGAAAATCAAATGCATCGTTCATAGAGATGTTAAGTCGTACGTTCACAGTAACGCTACTTTCATTTAATTTTTTTCATTTTTAAAGGAATGAAAACCAAATGATACATAGTTATATTATTATTCCAGTATAATATAATATATAATTTCATTAAAACCATTCTGTATATGTTCCACATATTTCATGAATGAGTCATATCACTTTGAGAGGGCGGTAGTCTGCACTTCCTCAAATGAAATTATCGTATTTACCCATTATGGAAACCATAATGGTATGATATAAATTAAAAATAAAGAAGCATAGAAAAATATAATTATAATATATATCACATATAAATATAGTTTTTTCATAATGTCCACCATGAGAGGCAGTAGGATATAATTGAACAATCATAGTTTCGTGATGCAGTAGTTTGTCGTCTACAGAAACAGTATGTCTGTATCTATTAGATGGAGGTGTGCGGATGTGTAGTTAGAATACTTCTCAAAAAAACATAATATTATATTTAATATAGTTTTTTTCTTATAAAATAATGGAATATAGAGGTTTTAGGGGGTTGGAGAAGGAAAATAAAAGAAAATAACTTGAGAGAAGATGTTTCCTTTAAATCGGGTAACTCCATTTGGTTTGAACCAAAAGGCTTTATTAAATTTTCTTATGCCCAAAGTAAGGCTTATAGATTTAATATAGGGATGTTGGGATATTATCAGAGCATATTTTGGATGAGATATGGGGTTTGAGAGGTGTGATTAATGGGTTAGAGGTGGTGTCTATTTATAAGAGGGAGGAGGGGCACTTTAGGAAAGCTTTGAAAGATTATTTTATTATAAAACTCATTTCGGTTTCAAAAGGTCAAAAAGTCATTAAATTCAAATATAAGATGACTATTTTTCGAAATCCTCTCATCTAATAGGTTTTAGACGTGTTTTAATTTCATATTTGACCTTATCATTTAGCTTTAACCCTTTGTTAACTAATTTAACTCTTACTATGTCTTCCTATATATTCATACTATATGATAAATATAGTTACCATAAAATGAAAATAAAACCAGAAGTGATTAATTAATGACATTATAAACCTTATATAAGTAATTTGGACGAATATTATATTTTTAGGATCATTATATCATTTAATAAAATAATATTTGTTTTAAAAACTCATTTTTGACAATTTATATACTATTCATATCATGACTTTTAAAAATAAATCCAAAAAAATTATTAATGCAAAAAAACTTCATTAATTCAAAGATAAAATGTCATAATTATCAATAAAATTCTTTTATGTCATAATAAGTTTCCAAATAAATTTATTTTAATATCTATAATCCCATTTATTTTAATAATTCATTAATAAGGTAATCACAATATAATCATTGTGTCATAAATAAATTTATGTATTTGATGTCTAAAATTATAAATATAATACCATGATGTAGAAAATATTTTTTATCTATATAATTAATATTTATATTCTAAAATATCACTTATATAACCCCAAATAAAAAAAATTACTAAAAGATATATGTGTATGTTACATTTTCCTTAACTTTAAATTAATTTTTATAAAATGTCATTTTCACTTAAATGTGGCTCCATGGGGTCCCACAATTGACCCAAGGATGCCCAAAGTTGGACATGTATTATCCAATAGTGTCAGGACATGTGTTAGGGTGATTTAATATTACTATAATATTAATTTTTACCCTTAATTACCAAATTTACCCTTAAACTATGGTAAATAAAATATTTACTAAAGTTACTATTCATAATGTCTAAAAATAATAGTTACCTATTTACAAAATTCAGTCCTCATAATTCCAAATAAGGAATAAATTTTTCCAAATTTAAAACACAAAAGTTGAAGAAATTAATTTAAAATTCATTCTCGTTGTCAAAACCAAAAAGAGTGTTTTTAAGAAATAATAACTTTCAAAAGATTGATATTTGTTTATGTCCAATTTCAAAGTGAAATTACTTTAAATGAACAAAATTGTATTAAATGGTGAAAATATAATACAATTTAACTACCAAACCATTTAAAAGCATAATATTATTATATAAACAAATTAGATAAAAAGACAGTGTTGACTTAAAATGCAGTATTTTTCACTAATCATTAAAAAATTTCCATTATCATAAAAATAACAAAAATTTACCCAAATTAAATATTTACATCCAAATTATAAAGAAGAATTTTATTTTGTCAAATTTATCATATAAAAGTGACAAAAACTGTATTTAAATGGGGTTCTCCCTCAAAAGGTGGTAAAACTGCCTTTTTAAAATATTACAGTTTTTCATTCTTAAAATCATATTCATTATCATTTTAAGCCTCTAAATTTTATTGTATAAATGAAAATTCATTTAAAAACATGTAAAATAATATTTTAGTTAGTTCTATTCATTCCCTCCAATTCAATGGATAGGCATTAACTGTCATTTAAAATAATACTATATTATTATTTTTCAATATGACTCAGCCTTGTGTGCAACATGAGATTTTGAAGAAACTCATTGTTATGTGTCAGGTATTCCATTGAATATAGAATCCCCTTTAAATTAAAATTAATATTTAATTCAAAAATATTAATAAATAAGAAAATATCATATCCTTTATTTATCTGGGATGTTACACTTTCTTTCTAAGGTTTGGAATTTTCATTTTCTAGAAGGGTTATAAGTTTAAACATTCTTGAAAAGATTAAGTTAAACTTCGAAGGAAGTATTTTAATACCCTAGTTAAAATGATACTTAGTGATTAAAATTATTTCAAGGATTTTTATTTTATTCATTTTTGAAATTATAATAGTATGGTTTTAGAAAAGGAAATCATGAATCTCTGGTTACAACCAATCATCTCTAGCAGGGTCGCAGGTCTTGAACCCATGACCTAAGGATGATAAGGGTTTCACACCAACCACTAGCCTACATAATTTCCAAGATAATGTATAATTATTTTTTATGAATAATTATTTATAATTAAAAAGTAGTGTTACTTTTTAATATTCTTTTTTTAATAATATTTATCGATATATAGTTATACATTTCATTATTTTATGATCCTTAAGATCTACTAAAAGTGTATTTTAGCACTTCATGCATAAAAGTTAATTTCTAGGCATTCATTACCTAAAGTAATGGATTAATTATAGATTGATAAAATTAAAATAGAAGAATGAAATTTGGTTTAAAAAAAATATATCAAGTAAGTATATTTCCTTATATTCTTGGTTGATAAAATAATTACTCAATGTTGGTAAAATGATCAAAATAAAATTTTTTTCTTAATACCTTAATTTTGTTCAACCAGTGGCCTTTTAAATCCTCACATATTTATGATGTTAAGGCCCTCAAAATTGTTTTATCATTCACTTGTTTATGTTTAAATAACTCAATCACTCTCTATAAATGTTTACGTTATTCCTCCATGTAAAATAATCTCTCCCAACCTATGTTATCTTATATGGAAACCTAACTATATGTTACTTTGGGTAACAATTATGTTCCCAACATTCCCTTTTAAGGGAAGTTTTATTATTGATTTTTAAAATCTGGGTTTCTCTGAATGAATATTTCTAGTATTAAACCATTGATAACCCATAAAACTTTTGAGGGAGAAATTCATTTTAAGGTGGGTAGAATGTAACACCCCAAGATTTTTTTCAATTATTTTTTTCTAATTAATTTATCTTTTTGATATTTTTTGTTTCACGTGACATTGGAAATAGTTATATATAAATATATATATATATATATTAAAACACTAAGTCAAATATTCTTTTCACATGGTACTGACTTGTCTTTCACTACACACAATACTAACTTGGCATATGCAACACACAATGTTGACATGTATTATACTACCCACAACACTGAATAGGTGTACCTTACACACAACACAGATGTTTCTAAAAAACATTATTTTATTGTTATAATTATTTAAATTATATAATTATAACCTGGTCATAAAACATAGTTATATGAATAGTAATAACTAATTTTAAAATATTATTTATATTTTTTATAGATAAAACATGTTTATAAAAAAAGATATGATTTTCGGTAAATTCCCCCTATGTTTAAAAATATCATTTTCTCAAATAAGGCACTTTTAATAATAAAATTACTTTTAGACACATTTAGAAATTTAATTTGATAAAATAAAATTAATTTTTGAATTTATAATTTCAAAATTATATTAATGTGATTTTTTGGGATTTTTCTGAGAAATATCATTTATGATGAATAGTGAAAAATAATACTTTTTAGTTAAAACGGTCTTTTAATTTAATTAATTATTAATGTTAAATTTTATTTTAAATTAGTTTTAATTTCAAATTATATCTCTTATAAATCTATTAGTATAATTTGGTTCATTATAATCAATTTCCCTTTAAAATTGAATATAAAAACTTAAGAAACTTTTGAACTTCTTTATACTTTAAGAACCTAAAATTTTATCCCATCAACAGGATTAGTATTAATCGTCATGTTGTCTCTTATATGAATTGAATTTATAAGAACCAACATAACCCATTTTAATCAGTATAATATTTATATTCAAATAATAAAAATTTAATTCCTAACAAAAAAATTAGCAAAAGTGATTAAAAATAATCAGAATGATTAAGGTCAAATTAAGCTTAATTACGAACTAAACCATAATATTAGGGGCCCAAATTACCTATAAAAATGTCCAAACCCCATTTTATGTCCATATATATTCCATAAATATTCCATTATATATTTATGTTGGTTTTTTATGACTTTTGTTAGGTAAGAGAATGTGTACACCTAACATGTTTTCAAAAATTTGAAGTGAGTTTTTTCCTTCCCTATAATAGGCCAGCACCTATCCCACATCATCACACATCTAAAACCTCTTGGGTTATAAAAATATCTACCAAATAAACTTCCCATAATACCTCTCTTACTTCAGGAATCCTTATCTTTGGAAAACGACAATCCAAGGAAGCCTTTTGGCACAAACCAAAAGGACTTACCCGATTAAGTGGTATCTCCCTCTCTCAAACTCCTTTATTTTATTTTCCTTATCCACCACCTCCACTCTATTTATTTCGTTATTGTATAAAAAAATTATAATAAATATACTATGATGTTTTTATTCTAATTATTCTACCTAATCTTACCCACACCTCAATTTAATGGGTAACGAACATACTGTTTATGTGTACAGTGAACCACTGCCTCACAAAAAGATGATTTCTCAATTTTTCATTACCGCCTCTCATGGTGAAAATTTTGATGGAAACTATATTTATATATTTAATATATTATATTTATTATTTATTTAACAATATTTATTCCTTTTAAAAAATATATCTTTTTTACTTTCCATTTGGTGTTAATACAATAATTGTTTTTGAGGAAGTGTAGACTACTACCCCCTCAAAGTGATGTGATTCATTCACACACTTCAAGGAATATATTAAGGATGAGTTTAGTGAAATTATATGATATATATAATATAATAATTATCCAATAATAATGATATATATATATATATATATTTCATTTACCTTATTTTGTTCAATACGACAATAAAAATGGAAACAACGTTCATGCGTACGTACGACTTACCATCTCCATGAATGGTGTATTCCATTTCATAAGTCCATATTATATAGGTTATTATAATAAAAATATAACTAATTTAAATTATATTTATTTCATTGTTTTCATTCTGGAATCATGATATATGTATAAGGTCCAAAGATATAACAAATCAAGACACGTGTAAAAAACCAAGTGAATATTATCCAAAGGAAAACCTTAACATAGGATTGTTAACAAGTTGGTAATATAAGGTAATGATCAAACCATATATGGTATTAGATATAATAATATGGTTCTTTAAAATATTTATAATGAATTTACATTTATTATATAGGTGCTTTGATAAAGTACTATGAGAGTCAAGACATAAGGTAAGGGGATTTCATCTAACTTTTTGTTTCTATGAGTTGCATGTTATGTTTGCCACTATTTCCTTTTGTGTGGTGTATGTAATTCCCATAATTTTATAATATATATTATACTTAAATTTATGGGAATTAATTTAAACAATTTATGATCTTTCTTTCATGGGTTTTAAGTATCAAATTTTACCAAATCGGTAAAATTATTTTGTCTCCATTTTCCATCTTGAAGACTCGTGTTTTGTTATGAACCTAAATTCATTTTTGAGGTGTATATAATTCCATTTTACAATTTATACCATGATATTTATTATTTTCATTATATTTTAATCTTTATTTAATGTTATTTTCTTAAATGTATATTATGATCCCAATTTACCAAGTTATAAGAGTTTATTGAGACAATCTCATAGCTTTTCGAGATTGTTTATGTTTATGCTTTATTTGATGAAATATTATGATCCAACTCTCAGTAAAATTAATGATGTTTATTATCCTATGGTTATTCAAGATATATTCATTTATTGGTACCATAACTCTACACTTTGGTATATAAGATAGTTAAGAAAGTGTTTTTAAGAAATCTGGACTTTACCATCTCTTCGTTATGAAATCTATGTTTTCCAAAAAGGGTTCAAAGTATGTTGTACCATTCTGCATTGCAAAAGGAATGTTCTTTCCAAGAAATTTTTATATTCTTTCTACATTTCAAAAGGAATTTTCTTTCACCTTGTATGAAATATATGTATTTACCCACTTTCATATATTTGAAGCTTCCTTTTCATTTTTAAAAGAATAATTTTTAAGAAATTATTTTTTAAAAATTATTTTCAGTGAAATGGTTTTTAAAAAATGTTCAAAATTATTTCATATATTTTCGAGTAAAAAGGTTTTAAAAACATTTTCAATCTTTCTTTATAAGTTTTCAAAGTATTTTCAAAGAAAATGGATTTAAAAAATGTGTTATAATTTAAAAAGACGTATCCAAAGAAGAAAGGATATTTTCCTCAAGAAATATTTTCAAAATATATTTCCATGTTATTTTCCATCTAAGATGAAATCTATTGATGTTAGTCATTCCCTTCTAGGAAATTAACCAAAGGTTCCATTCATATTCATTCCTGAATTGTTTGTGTTTTGAAAGAATAATTCTTATGAAACCTATTTCTCTTCAACAAGTTATACAATTTTGAAACTCTCTTTTTTTCATAGGGTATGATTTGATGAAATGATTATGAAACCAACTATTTTCCATAGGTTATGAAGTGATGAAATGTTAATGATAATTATTTCAATTCGGGGGTTATAATTTTATATTACAAAACCAGTGTATTTTTATGATTCATGGTATGAGGAATGTTTTATTATAAGGTGTCACATGTAGGAATGATTTCATTATGAGATGGGTGGGACTTATTTCTCACTCTAATGCATTGGGTAAAGATAAGTTGTATATGAGATCAAAGGGTACATGGGTTGTATCCCAAGCCTGAAAACTAGAAGGTACATGGGTTGTAGCCCAGTCCTAAAATAAATAGGGTACAAGGGATCTATCCCAAGACTGAAAAAATGTACATGGGTTATAGAACAAGCCTAAAAGAAATAGTGTACATGGGTTTCTGTCCCAATCCCAAAGTAGGTACACATATTGTATCCTAATCTTAACATCCCATAAAGGTCTTGGTTGGTATCCTTGACATAAAATTTTATTTTCTTATATGCAGGCAAAAAATACTATGTCTTATTCCTTAGTTAATATTTCATAGATCATGATGTTTATTTACTTATTATTAATATCTTTTGAACTGCAAAGCTTTATCCCATAACTCGTGTTTATGATATTTGATATGAAATTTATGATATTCTAATGTTGCGATCACATTCTCATACCCCTATTTTCATGTTTATTCTTACATGCTTTCCTTATTTACCCAGACTAAGCATATGAGATCACCCATTTTTATTTTTCCTTTCCCTAGGTTATGAATAAAGGTTTTAGGTAGAATTACTAAAGGTGTAGATATTTATAGGAGATATTGAAGATCTTTCATTGGGATAGAAGATTTTGTTTTCCAAGATTCCAAAGGCACAAAAATATTACAGTCCTCGGGCATGTATTTTTGTAATGTACAGAATATTCATATAAAATGAAGTAATATCCATGTATGTTAAGCACGGGTCACTATATTTCTAGTCGATATCCACTTGCGTGTGGGGAGGAGTGCATGAGTTTGTTGGTTCTGAACATAGAGGAAGCATGCATAGGAGGGAAGTATATTAAAATTTATTTTAATAATCATTGCCTGAAACCAAGAGTGAGGATCTTGCACATAAAATTTAAAATTAATTTATTTAATATCTAAATAAATAAATACCTACTCTTATGATTTTTTTTAATGTTGATCATTGGAAATGGCCCTTTTGATTTACCATCATTGTGCTGTCAGTATCCAAGGATAGAATCCCTCTATCAATGTACCACATGTTCTCCTATGATCTTTGAGAAACACCACTCAATCTCTAGGTTCTAGCATGGTATTTCTAATGTCTTGAGTTGTTCATTATTTATTTATCATTCTTAAGTGTTGAATAAATCTCTTTTAAACTTATCGTTCATAATAGGGAGAGAGTAGGAAGATTTGAGAGAGAATTCATTGTACACAACAATTCTCTATTCTCAATTTTTGGATTCTCTACACAATAGCCATAGCCATCTATTTATACAGTTAGGATTTGAGTTAAAATATTATTTAATTTTATACTAGCCATTAAATAACCATAATTTCCCATAATAAATCTCATACCTAATAATAATTATTATATAATTATTATTTTGTGGTCTTCACCAACTTGTGAAATAACAAATATTATATAACAGTCTTGTTAATCACCAGACTTGGTCTTGGTACATTTGAATTCCACTGAAATTTATTGAATAATTGAATAAATATTTTATTTATAAATAAATATCTTATTCAAAGTCTGGTGAATTAATATTTATTAAAATAATTAATAAATAAAATAAATATTTCATTCACAAACCAGTGAATAAATATTTATTTAATTTATGTGATCAATATAACTTGAATAAAATTATTCCTTAAACATGAGAATAATATTTATTACATTAATTAAGCTCAAATAGATTTTAATCGAGATCAATGGAAACACTTAGTGTGTGACTGGAATGCGCGGTCGATTGTCGCCTATCGACTGGTCAAATTCTTGATGTTCTGCTAATGTGTATAGCAGCACTCGGGTCGAATCCTCGACGATGATACTTTTTATTAGTCTGTTGTTTTTAGTTAATTGTATTCTGATTGGGGGGTTTGTTTGCAGACCTTATGAAATAATGTATGGATGATGTTTGATTTAACAAATTGATAAATATTGGGTTGAGTTCATCATTAGTAATTTAAGCTTGTGATATCCTTGAGCTTTGCATTATATTGCATTAAATTAACACCCATGTCACAAGTTGACATTGATTGGAATTCCTAAGTGTTAAGGATTTAATCCAAGCCTTAACCTAACTTAGGGTTATAATCATTACCATTACTTGTGTATGGTAGGGTATTTATGGTTCCAATAATCCATGGGAACCACATGTTAAACAAAATATGTCATTAATCCATGACATGTTAAGTCCAACATACACAATGTTAAATTAACGAATACTCATCGAGAAAATACTCTCAATCAATTAACATCCCTAAATTTTGAATCACCCCAATGATAGATTTACTCAGCCATTTGGGTGTTTAATAATCTGGTTATAATTATTATGATGATAAATTATGAATAGAAGAAAAATAAAGGGATAAGAAAAGAGCGGTGCATCGAACACACACACATGAACAATGATGAGAATTAAAAAAATGGACTTTTGATTGAATGAGGAAGAAAAATAAGGGAAGGGGATTTAACTGTATTTAATATATTTTAAGAAAATTAATATTAAACTACAAAAGTTGTATGAGAAGAAGAGATATTGAAGAATAAACATTCATTAAAACAGAATTGCAAAACACAAGCTTACAAGATTACAAATGAAGAAAAACACAAAAGTTAAAGGAAACAAAGAGAGTAGGAAGGGTATCTCAAGTGAAAACATGAATATTAAAGGTCCTCTCAAGACTTTGGACAGGCTTTGGTCGTGCCAATATGTTCTACTCTCTTCTTAAATTCCAACTCCTTTGAAGGAGAGGAGGGGGATGAATTTATAGCCCAAGGAAGTGGACTGTTTGCATTCCCAATCTGTCCTTTTCCTTGGATCGAATATTTGGATATCCAGATAGCCTAATATTGATATATCTCCTTCTTTAAAGTTGTATCAAATAATTTTGGGCGACCTCTCTAAAAATTTGGAGTCATTTGGACCTATGGATCCAATTTTTTATCTGGTTGATTAAAATATTTTAATCTGTCCATTTCAATCCAATATTTTTGAAGTCCAAAATGTGAAAGGGTTTTTGAATAGTAATATTCCTTCAAAGATGAATGATTTCTTCAACAAATTCGGCCTCCTATAACTCCTACTTCACACTGCAAAATATAAGCTCGATTTGATGATTACATCATGAGATATGTCATGAATAGTGTCCGAATTTTAATTCCATGCCAGAATGGTTAGCTGGATTTCAAGGCATTATTTGGGCCCTTTTTCTTGTAGTTGGACCTTAAAATTTTTTCCATGATTCTCTAGGATAATCATGAACATATGGTGGAGTTTCATAAAATTTGGGCTTCGGGATGTAGACTAGTAACTCAATCATCATTGATGGTCCAGTTTCATCACAAATTCTTTGGGTCTTCTTGTGTTGACCATATGAGCCTTCAAATGGCAGAATTGGCCCATGATTACTTCTAATGATATGTGGAAAATTGAATAAGGATTCTTAAAAAACAATAACCACACAATTTTAATTATAAGGGTGAGATTTATAAATAAAATAGTAAATTGACTCAATTGGACTACTTCTAAAAATGCTCAAAAATTATACTTAGTATTAAAACATTAATATTTCTCACAAATTATGCACATTTCATATAAAATCATTAAAGGGGGTATATAATAAGTCATTAAAATATTAATAACATCAATAAACCTCTAGGATTCTTCCTCATTATCATTATTTGGGCTTGCTTAAATTCCAAGATTACTATCTAGAAAAGGGTCAAGGCACCCAAGAGAAATAAATTAATGTTGCAACGTTGACAACCACATACGAATGATCATTGTGTAATCGAATCCCTTTTTCTAAATATCTCATAAGGAATGTTTCAAATCCATTTCACCAACCTATATGCTCGATATTTCTTTCTTTGACTATCTAAAATAAACACGTCATTACACCATGGCCATGTAATTTAATGCGACGGTTTTATTTCAATAAAGGGGTAGAGATATCATCTTCTATAAATATGAAATGGAAAAATCCTTCCTTGACTTATTCATTAATGAAATGTCACTCGTGAGGTACCCAATGTATCCAACATCTCCATGAACTGTTATTGTCATGGTTTACGAAATACATCTATGTAAGTGAGTTGTAACATGCATTAATAAAAATCTTAAAGTATAAGTACCATCACCCATGCTTGTATATAAGAATATCTGATGAAACCAAAACATACAGAAATCCAACTTGTGGGTATGTTCTCATAATATCCCTTCTTAGAGATTACCAAGTAAAAAATTCAAGTGAAGAAGCCTCATATGCTTATGATTACTCTCACCTAATAGTATATGTACTATTTGTCCAATCATAGTGTGTTATCCAACCACATAAAATTATTTTAGAATATCATTATTGCACATCAAGGTTCTCATAATAGTTGGGAACTTCTATAACCTTATCAATGTGACATATACTCTTTAACATTATTTCATTAGAGTCATGAAGAACACCAAATAATATGTAATAAGATGTTTTATTAATATTAAATAAATAAAATATTCATGTGATCAAAGTATAGACAGTTCTTCCAAGGAAATTAACTCCAACAATCTTTCATTTGAACTAAATCCAACTGCCTACGACCGTAAGTCTTCTAGACCCCACATGATTCTCGTGTTTATGCTTAGTTAAAGATTTATTCAATGGGTCCTTCATGTTGTCTTTCATTGAAATATTTCTCACTAAAAATTCACATGTCTTGAGAAAATTCCTCAAGATACAATACTTCCAAAGTATGTTCTTCATACGCTGATGTGACCTTGGATTTATTGAAAGATCCCTTTCTATAATATTATCACAATAGAGTGTGATAGGATCTTTAATTCTCGGTACCACAACATGATCTTGGACTAATTTTTGCATCCATTATACTTATTTATCTTCCTTAGAACCCACAATATACTCAATATATGCTATAGAATTTTCAACCACAGCCTACTTTGAGCTCTTTCAGCTCACATCACCTCCATTCAATGTGAAAATGTATCCCATTTGTGACTTCATGTCATTTTGATCAATTTGTAAATTATCATCTGTATATCCTCTGATTACTAATTCCCCATGTCATCCATAAACTATAACATATCCTTAGTATGCCTTAGATACTTAAGGACAGTCTTGATTTCCATCCAATTATGGTCACCTGGATCATTTTGATATCTTCTACCATAATTAATTTGTAGGTGACATATTTCCTAGTACATATTATAGCATAGATGACTGACCCAATCACTGATGCATATGGAAACATTGTCATTATGTTTCTTTCCTCATGTTCCTGAGGACACATTTTCCTAGAAAGATTAATGTCATGTGATGTTATAAATAATCCCCTCTCAGATTGTTCTATAATAAATTTATTCAGTATCTTGTCAATGTATGTACTTTGAATTAGGCTGAGAAACCTATTGTATGTATCATGATGGTTCTTGATCCCAATAATATATGCTACCTATCCCAATTTCTTCATATAGAATCATTTATTCAACCACACATCAATAGACTGTAATACATGTTTTTAATTTCTAATAAGTAATATTTCATCCACATATACTATTAAGAAAACAATTTTACTCCCACTAAAACTTTTATAGACACAGGGCTCACATTTGTTCTTTATAAAACCAAATTCCATTATGGTTTCATCAAAACAAATGATCCATGACCTAGATGCTTACTTTATTCCATAAATGGATCGTTGAAACTTGCATACCTTGTAGGAATCCTTTGGAGTCACAAAACCTTCATGTTATATCATATATACTTCTTCCTGAAGGTTCCCATTAAGGAAGTATGTTTTGAAATCCATTTTCCATGTATCATAATCATGTAAATATGTAATGAAAAGTTAAATTATAATTGATTTCATCATTGAAACTAGTGAAAAGTTTCCTTGATGTTGTTTAAACCCTTTTGAAACCAGTCATGCCTTATATATACTGACTTTCCCTACCATATCCACTTTCTTCTTGAATATCCACTTTAAACCAAAAGGATTTACATCTACTATAGGGTCCACCAAAATCGAGACATGGTTTTGGTACAAGGAATCCATTTTAGAATTCATGGATTCTTGCCACTTGGAAACATATGTTCCACTTAATACCTTTTTATAGGTTAGAGGATCATTAAAGTCAACTAATAATATGTCACAAAACTGGATGAATAGAATACCATATCATTATGGTTCTCTAACCTCTCTATACCATTCTGGTTCTCTAACCTCTCTAATACTCTTATGTAGTAATTTTTCTCTAGAATAATTTATTCTTCCATGGGACTTTGTGGGAATTTTTCCTATGCCAACTCTTGTTTACATTGATCTCTTAATTAATCTATGTCTATCTTGCTCTCACTATTTCTTTTATTGAAAAGATCCTCCTTAGGAAATGTGGGACATCTTTCAACTAACACCTTTTGGTCTGGTGGACTGTGTAGGCTTTTTCATTTCGTTTTTTTGGGAAATCCTATAAATATACACTTTGTGCCTTGGAGTGAAAGTTTATTACTTGGAGATATCACAACAAGTTCTTCACAAACCCACACATGTATGTAAGACAATACAGGTTTCTTTCCATCCCATAATAAGTATGGTATTCCATCTATTGCTTTATTGGGCACTCATTTTAGTATGTACGTTGTTTTTTGTAATGCATATTCCCCAAAGGATAAGGGAAGACATGCATGAATCATCATTTATCTCACCATGTCCAACAATGTGTGGTTTTTCCTTTCTCTTACACCATTCCACTAAGTTGTATATATAGGAGTGAGTTGAGATAAAAATTAAGCCTTGATTAATATATTCTCCACCACGGTTTGAGTGATGTTTCTTAGTCATCATACAATGCTAGTTCTCAAAATCATTCTTGTATTCCTTAAATTTTCAAAATAATATAACTTATACACCATTGAGTATATATATCTATATCTACTAAAATTTTCAGTAAATGTTATGAAGTATGAGTACTCTCCCCTTGCTTCAATATGAAATGGCCCACACACATTTATATAAACTAATTCAACAAGAATTTTATCCCTTTGTACACTCACACTAAATAGTTATTTAGTCATTTTTTCTTGTAAACATGCATGAAATACACCAATTGGTTTTAGATCAAAAGAATATAAATATCCATATTGATGTAATTTAGTAAGCGATTTTCATTTACATGACCAAGCTAGTGATTCCAAAGTTGAGTATGGTATGAGTCTTGTGAAGTTACATCATTATCGATTTCCATTATTTGGTTTGTGTAATCCAACACATAAATAATGTTATTTAAATGTTTCTTACCAAAAAAATCTATCTTTATAATAGAAGAAACATTTATTCCCATTTTTTAAAATAAATCCATCTATATCAAGTCTAGATATAGAAATAATGATCTTGGTAAATGGAGGATAATAATAAAAACCCTTTAAAAACAAGATCATTCTGGTTGGAAACATGAGGTGGGATTCCCTAATAACTACAAAAACAGGTTTAACATTATTGGCTGCTTGAAGATCTACCTCTCATTGGTCAATATTTCTAAATCTACTTGGTTACTATATTTTAATACATATGTGAGAACCACAATATGTATCCAATACCCAATTTGTAGAAGCAAATAAATTACACTTGATAACAAACACACATTAAGCTTCCCCTTTCTTATTTGGTAGGGTGTAGTTTTTCTTCCAGTGCCCCTTCCTACCACATGTGAAATATATAGCTTCCTATTCCCTTACTTTCCCATTAATCTTCCTCTTCTTGAAAGGGATTAAAGATGCTTTGGGGTTAAATATATTCTCTTTCCCTTTCCATTTTTCACCATAAGTATGGAAGGATTTTCATTATTCATATCCTTATCTACTTGGAGAAGAAGAGTAAGAAGATCTGGCATAGACTTCTCAAAGTTGTTTATATTAAAATTCACAAAAAACAAGAGAATATCTGAGGTATTGATGCAAGAATGAGTTTAGTGACCAATTATTCATGTAGTTTAAACTTTAGAACATCTAAGTGATCAACATAACCAATATTCTTGACTACATGAGTCCCATCTAGGGTACCCTCTCCAAGATTAACCTAAAAGAGAGCCTTAGAAATCAAAAATTGTTCTTATCTAGATATCTCTTGGTAAAGATTATGGAGGTGCTCAATCATGCTATACACATCCATGTTTTCACGAGACTTCATTTGGTCAATAGATATCGATGAATGCATCAAAAAATTGAACATAGACCGCATCGCTCAAATTTTTTCATAGACAAGGAACTCTTCATCACTAACCACTTTTGCAGGAAAATCAGGCATTGAGGATTCTAGCATATAAGATTTCCATTCATTGAATATCACAACCTAAAGGTTTCTAAACCACTCCTATAAGTTACTGATATTTAAGAGTTCATATTTCTACAATATTTATCATAGGGATGGTGTGGATGGTGAACTTATCATTTTATTCTATAATTAAAAGGAGAATATTATTGGCACTTTATTTTATTACAAAATAAGTGAGATATAATAAATTAAATGTTTTAATTTATTTATTTATTAAATCTCCCACTATTTTCTCAAGTATCAATAGCCCCCACCATTGAATTTGGAATGTCTAGTTTGTTTAACATTATAGTTGAAAGGATCCTCATTACATTTATTAATTATCCAGAATTTGGCCTTGAAAAGAATAATAATATAATTAGGTAGGCGGTCTTTCCAACTACAGACTTGCAGATCCTAGTTCCATTGAGTGGATTCTACTATCATGAAATCCTATCATGGATTTCCTCAACACTTGCCTCTAAATTTGTATTGAATAGTATTTGGATTTTAAAATTAATATAATTTTAGTTAATTATACCCAAAACAATCATGATAACTCTCTGATAAAAGTAAGTGTCAATACTATATCAATGTACTACACTTAGTTCTATGATTTCATTCCCAATTAAGTAAAGGAAGGCTTAGTATGAATTAATATTTAGTTGAGGGATTTTAATCTATTATGCATATTTTTTTCTTATTTTATCCTTTACATATATTGTTAATATAAAGTGGATGTTACTTAATTTATTAACCATGTTGGATAAAACATTTATGCATAATTCATTTATTTAATTTTCATATTTTCACGGTAATTCATTTATTTATGTGATTGTGAACTTTCATCCATAAAATAAATAATTTCATAGAATAAAATTAATAATTAATTAAATGACATGTTCATGAGATTTAGCTAATGGTTGATTTAATGAGTAGACAATAAATTAACTTTTGGCTTAGGGTAAATAACTCTTATTGTTGGTCTTGGAATGAGTTACAGCATTCCATATATCCACCTATATATCACCTGGGTTGGAATCATTATGGTTTCATCTTGAAATACCTCCACCTGCCTTGGGATGATCCATTAATTACTAATATTTATTATTCACACACAGGTGAGGGGAACCAAATGATTAGTTAAAGGGGGTTATATAAATATCCTTGGATATATAGGTCCTGTATAATAATGGAGGGAGGTATGACTCACAAGATATCATTTAATTCAATATTAAATAATTTAAAACTTGTGAAATAAATTAAATTAAAACATCCAACACATAAAAAGGTCTTTTTTAAGCTCATGAGTGGTCATTCATACAATGAATACAAAAAAATAATTGACTAGCATTCATTCATTTATTCATTATTTTATTGTCTAAGATAAATGAACATGTATTAATTAATTAAAAAATTAAATAATTGATTCGCTTTCAACTTAATGATCATCCAATCTTATTTGGAGGTACCCATCATTAATTACATTCATAGAAAATAAATTGTAGAACCAATAATTACCTATTAATTATAATAAATTAATTGATCATTTAATATTCATTAAAAATATTATTAAATTTTCAAACACAAAATGGTGTGACAATAAATAAAATAAGGTTTTAAAGCTGCAATTTTCAAATATAATGTAATATTAATTTTTTTCATTAATTAGAGACTACACGGCATCTGCATACAGCTACATGCCATGTATGTCAGTTGTCGTATATCAAAGTCACACACATGGGGCTTCGGTGTGTTAACTCATTTGGACTAAATGGTGCGTACATGCTAGCTACACACCCTATATCAACATTCCATGTGCCAGGTTGGCCAGGTCAACATGTAGTGTGCAATAAAATAACCGTGTGTAATTAATTATTCAGCACATCTTGATACAATGCATATTGGTATATGGTGTGTACTACAGCCGCATGTTGTGTAACCCAGTATTACAGGCCAATGATTTTTCACTTCCCAGTGGCATCACCGGCCATTCTTCATTTGTTATTAAACCATTTAGAAAATGAAACACTGAATGAATATGATGAATATTTCGATAACATGTTAATTAAAATTTTATTAAATAAAAAATAACATGAAATGAATATCTAACCACAAATATAAATAGATCAACAATAAAATAAATAATTTTAAATTTAAATGTGACCACTTTGATACCACTTATTAGTTCTAGGCACAACATAAATGTGCGGAGGTGGGTGATATATCAAAAGTTCTTTTAATAATCATTTCCTGAAACCAATAGAAAGGATCTTGAACATCAAATTTAAAATTAATTTATCTAATATTTGAAGAAAAAAATACATGGGGTTAGGAAATTTCTTCATTGGTGAATGATGATCATTTCAAAAGACCCTTTTGGATTACCTTCACTGCGCTATGAGGATCCAAGGATTGAGTACCTCTAGCGGTGATCCACACGTGCTCCTATGATCTTTGAGAAACACCACTCGATCTTCGGGTGCTAGAGCAGTGAGTCGAATTTCTTACATTGTTCATTCTTGATAACTCATTCTTTGGCATTGAAGAAATCACTCTTTCATTTCTCAATCATGAGAGGGAGATAGTAGGAGGAGTTGAGAGATATTTTTTTGTCCACAACAATTTTCTATTATCAATTTTCGGATTCTCTACACAGTAGACATAACCATCTATTTATATTGTTGGGATTTGAGATAAATATTATTTAATTTCATACCGGTCATTAAATAAAATTTATTACCTTTAATAAATCCCATGCAACAAAATAATAATTATATAGTTATTATTTTCTTGTTTATGCCAACTTGTGAAATAACAAATATTATGTAATGGTTTTATTAATTAATATATGTCACTGGACTTGGTCTTGGTCTATAAGAAACTCCACTATAATTTATTGAATAATTGCATAAATTTTTTATTCAAAAATAAATATTTTATTCCTAATCTAGTGAATAAATATTTATTAAAATATTCAATAAATAAAATAAATATTTTATTCTCAATATGGTAAAAAAATATTTATTTAATTTATGAGATCAACATAACTTGAATAAAATTATTCCCCAAACTTCATAATAATATTTTTTTCCATTAATTAAACTCCAATAGAATTTAATTGATATCAACGGTAACACTTACTATGTTAACCTCTAGGGTTCCTTCTCGTTGGCGTTAGGCGGTCTTTCTAAAAGTCCAAGATTACTATATAGCAATGGGTAAAATCACCCAATAGAAAGAACCTAATGTTTCATCATCGACAATCACATATTTACTCTCATTGTGTAATATAATCTGTTTCTCACAATATCTCATCAAGAAGGTTCCAAATATGTTTTACCAACCTATATACTTGATATGTCTTTCTGTGACTATCTGAAATAAACATTTCATTACACAATGGCCTTGGAATTTAATATGGCAGTTCTATTCCAATCAATGGGTTGAGATATCAACTTCCATAAATATGGAAGGGAAAAATTATTCCATGACTTATTTATTAATGACATGTAACTCGTGGAACACCTAATATATCCAACTTCACCATGAACCGTTATCATCATGGTTTATAAAATATATCTAAGTAAATGAGTTTTTACATGCATTAATAATTATATTAATGCATATCAACCATCACAAACGCTCATAGATATGAATATCTGATGAAACCCAAACATAAAAAATTCATACTAGGAGGTCTGTTCTCATAATCACTCATCTAATTGATTACCAAGTGTGAACTTCTAAAGAGGATTCCCCATCTATATATGAGTATTAACACTTGACATCCTATTTACTATGTGTTCCATCATAGTATGTTATACTACCACGGAACATTATTTTAGAATAATTTCATAGCACATCAAGGTTCTCATTATAGTGGGTAATTGTTATGACCTTATCAATGTGACATATACTCTAGTAAATTATTACATTTGAGTCATGTAAAACAACAAAAAAATATGTAATAATAAGTTTTATTAATATTCAATACATTGAAAATTCATGTAATCAATGTAAAAATAGTTGGTCTTAGGACACCAACTCCAACCAAGGTCACGTAGCATCCAACTCAAACCTGGAGGTCTGGGTTGGAATGTTACAAAATGGTATCATAGCACTATAATTCACTAACTTGTTTCTTCTATTTATCTTGGTTTGGGACATGTTATACAAGAGATAAGACTTTGGGAGTTGGGCAAGAGAACTGTGTCAGTGCCTGGAAAGAAATATGTTGTGGACCTATGTGTTTCTATATGTGATAATTTATGTTATATTGTTACTATTGATTAAATTCAACTTGCATGATGCACAAGATGTTATATGTGATTTATGAGACTTATCTAATTTTCATGCATCATGAAAAGTAACAAAGGTTCACATGCCATATATATACTTATTGTTGGGATGCATCAAAATTCATTAATTAAATGCCTTGATTTTTTTCTTTTTGTTTGGGATAGTTTTTTCATTGTGATATATCGGTTTTGTCATGCTGTGTGATATATAGTTATTGGAATTAATTATTTGAACTAAGAATGTTTTTTGTTGGTATATATATATGATAACTGTGACTAACGTGCAGGGACGGGGATGAGGGTTAGAGATAGGTGGGTTATACCTAGGGTTGTGGGTAGACTCCTATAGAATCCTTTGTTTGATCACATAGAATGGTTGGAATTATTATGTTCATAATGTTCCTCCAATTATGGAGATGCGAAATTAGGAGTATGATGTTGGAACTCAGTGATCTGAGTTGTTTGAGAAAGACAACTAGGGATACATCTTGGTGACGAGAAGTTGGTGGAGGGGGAGAACTATAATATCCATATTTTTATTTAAATATAATAAAAAAACTCTTGTTAAAAATTTATATTTTTTTATGTGAAAAGGTAATTTTTCAATAAAAATCACTTAATAAATGTTTTAAATATCTTTTGTAATGTTAAAAGCTTAGTTAACATAATTTAATATAAAATCTAATATTTTTAGAGTTAGAAACTAAGTAAGTGTGATATTATGAGTCCCATATAGCCTTATCATAGATATAATAAAAATATTAAACATATTAAATTATCTGTACACCATTTATCCAGGTAAATTGGATAACTCCCATACAATGCATCATATGAGAAATCAGATACAATTCTTAGGTCTCAGATGTGGTGTTTACCCTAAGTGGGGTATTATATTGCGATCCTCAATTATTTGATCATGTTTCTCATGAGAGTAAGTTATTTAATATTTTCGTTATATATTTTTTCCAAAATAAATTAATATTTCACAAACGGTGCATCGTATGAGAAATCTAAGACTACAATTCAGTCTATTACATGGGATTTTCCCTAGATGAGGTATAAATTTAATGTGTATCGGGTTTTTGGAAACATTTCAAATGATAAAACCCTATTTTATATTTATTTAATTCATTCACTCATTTTTTAATTGATAAATAATTAATATCTATTGAACGGTTCATTGTATGAGAAATATGAGACCACTGTAACACAGGGTTTACCCTGAGTGTGGTATAAATTTTTCGAGCATCAGACATTTGAACAGATCGTACGTGAGGATAATTTATTTGAAATTTTTTTTTTTTTGGGAAATTAAAATAATTATAATAATCATAATAATATTTTAATATATTATTATTATTTTTCTTCATGAAATTAAAATAAAAATTATATGTGTCATTGAATTTACATAATTAATGAATGACATTTTTTCATAAGTGGATATTTATTTCAGGGTTATATAATAATAGTATTATTATAGTTTTCCTAAATGAATGAAATTGTGTGGTTCATAAACTTTATTAAAAACTCGGTTTTTAATGGAGTTTTTTATTTAAAATCGTAATAGTGTAACTAAAGTGAGATATTTAATATTAATAATAAACATTATTGTTAATATTATTATTACTAAATATGGAAAATAATATTAATGGTGGAAATGATGAAAGTAATTTCATAACATAATTTATTATTATTCTTATTAATATGATATATTTAGTAATGATAATTATTTTTGTTTTTACTATTATGTTGTGAAAGAAATATTTTATTTATTATCAAAACATTGTTTCAGTCATAACTCATTCATATGGTTTCGGATTGAAGCATCGGCAGTGGTAGTGTGACCCTAAAATTGAGGTGTTCATTTTAAAACCAATGATGAATATATAATTTGGGATCATGGTATAGGTCCATGAAATTACCAATATGAAAATGTTTTGATGGATAAAATTTATAAGATATAGTAATAAATGAGTGATGCAATTAATAAATGTTACTAAATTTATTGGAGAAAATGTATTATAAAATTGGATTTGGGGTAGTGCACATGGCATGGTTAGAAAGACCATTATTTCTCATGCCTCTACCCTACCTATTAATATATAACTTTATTCTATTTTATTTTTTTATAGTTAGGGGCTTACATAATGGGTAAATTCTCATCATAATTATGCATTAGAACCGGGTTCAAATACAGGTGGGAGTAAATTTCTGTCGGTAGTCGGTGACACATGCATGACTCGTGATGCAAACAGGTGGTGACGCAAACATGACACCTACCTGGTGACGCTGACAGTATGATGTAGGCATGATGTTGCATAGGGCCTTCAAGATAGTTTCTAGGCCATTAGGAAATTTAATGTGCTTTATTCCCACTCGGTATTTGGACCATGTACTAAATAAATAAGTCTTGATTGGTGTGTTATCCATTAAGGGCTATGGCCTACCTTTCCTAATTGTGTGTGTTTTGTGTGTGTTTAATTTAATTTTATCCCCAAGAACCTAATATAATATTTTATTTTATTCTTCTAAGCCTCTCTCTTCAATATATTATTTGATATTGATTGGATTGACATCTCATCTGTTCCATTGGATTTGTCTTGACGAGTATAAATTTATTCCTAAGATTTTTTTTGAAGATGAGAATGTGGTTTGTTCTGATTTAATTAAATATTTTTAATTATCAAAGATGATTTGATTCTAAATAATGTCCAAATGGGGATGGTTCTAGGATTAGTTGGTGTGTGATCGTATTTTTTGGTTGGTGTGTGAATTCGGTTCGGGTGATAACACCTTCGAAGAACATTGTCATTGACGTTGATGACTTTAAGGTAGGAGGTTCCTTTCCCTTTTAGACTATATATATACATACATACATATATATATATATGAAATTATCATGATGTGATGTTTCTGTTTGACTAACTAATGCTTGTGATGAATTTCATGTGGGTGTGTGAGTAGCCATGGTGTACTTGTTTTTCTGTGATTATCCTGACTTTGATCTTGGTGTGGCTTATCATTCCTTACTATGACACGTATTGTTCTGTGTTTCATAACATATGAAATTATGTTTTAGTTACCAAGATACTCAGGTAGAGCCTTGAGGTGGGGAGTTATGTGGCTCAATGGTTGGTTGTCCTACCTGACGTAGTCCTAACATCCTTAAAGACTGGTGTAGCTGCCCAAGTAGAGGGGAAAGCATAGTAGCTTGTTGGAATATAACAGTCATGGATTCCTACCAACATGGTTTGTGGGTGTTTAAAAAGGTTATGTAAGCTGGGGATGCATAGTATAAATCTAGAAGATACTATTCAAGGATTCATATGGACTTAGGATGTGGGTGTTTAAAAAGGTTAAGTGTACCAAGGATTCGTAGTGGTTAGCTGAAAGATACCAGTCATAGATTCCTTCAAAATTGTTCTGTAGGTGTTTCAAAAGGATAAGTGGGAAGGGTATTGTCTTGATAGAACATAAATAATTCCAATAAAAACCACCTATTAGGTATGGTGAAATTTATTACCTTAGTGGAGGTATCTAATTTCACTACATTCTTACCAGCATTGAGTCAAAGCAGGTGGGGTTGGGGTTCATGTTGTCTTGGTCAGTGCATGATAACTCGACACATGTATGTTCAATAAGAATTTAATTATGTTATGATATCCAATGTTATAATTATATTGTGTACTTATGTTAAGGATGCATTGGAGGAGTCCTACTGAGTCTTGTATGCACACCATAATTGGGAATTTTAGTGCGTTTATAATGTCACAAAAAGTGATACTATGAAGGGAAAAGGCCATATGGTGGACGGTAGAGTAGTGGAGCATAGAGGTGGATCAGAATTAGATAGACACTGGAGAATGCTAAAGATGTTTATATAATTAATTATCTTGTATTTACCTTCTGTTATCACTTTGGATAGGCTTACCACTTTGGGAGATACTTTTATTTGTATTTCATTATTCAGTTTCTATTTTTTACTCTGATTATTTATTCATTGTTTTTTTTATTTATTATCAATCCTATGACATGATATAGATGGTGTACTCTCACCATTTCTAGAAATAAACCCTGTTTATAGTCGATAACCTCTTGCATACGGGTAGTCCTGCATTATGTCATGTAGCATCTGGCTTGGAACCATTGGTTTGGGTTGGGATGTTTCACCTAACATGTCGTGTACCCCAAGACCCATTTTTGGAAACTTCAAACATCCATATCTCTTTTGTTTGAAATCATATTTTGGCCCATGATTATCCTATCCTAAGTTTTTTTTTGCGTAGAACATGATGGCTCCCTCGTTGGTGGCTTTTGAGATATGATGTAAAATATTTTGGGCATGGTGTGTATGAAGTCGATGACTGATGATGATAGTGATTGGGAAGGATCACCAGAGAATTTCAATTAAGTTTCCTATATCAAGGCTGGAGAGAATAATTCATCAATTCTTTCCAAGTTTAACCCCATAGAGAATAGGGAAGAGGCCCTTGATGACCCGAACAGAACCCCTCTATCACACCATGGCACAGGTGCTCGACCACCAGAGTGGAACCCCCCATCCTCAAGGGTGTGGGTACTCTATAGCTACCTTATAATTTTAACCCCACTAATTTACTAGGGTGTTGGTCCTTTCTAATAGAGTGGAACCCCCACCCCATCTTATGAGGTTGAGAGTCCTCGACCAACTGAGTGGAACCCTCCATCAATATAGGGAGTGGGTCTTCATGATACTAGAGTGGAACCCCCCCATCAGCATGGGTGTGAGTCCTCTACAGATACTTTATTATAGTGGAACCCCCTAGCATACTGGGGAACATATCTTCTACTTAGATTTTGTGCCCCCCCCCACCAATTACTGTTGGATACTCTTCTTATTGGGATGAGTTGTGAGATGGAGATCCCCTTACTCTCTCACTTGGGCTTCTTTGGACTGAGCATGTATATTCTTCTTTTGTATCCACACATTAGACTTGGTTTTATCCTTCTAAAAGAGGTGAAGACATGTAGGGTATGCCACTTTATTTTTGTTTTTATCTTATCATGGTGGATGATTCTACTCTCCTACTATAGGTGGTGAAGACAAAATGTTTAGTTCATATACTCACTATATAGAGCCTATTGTGTTCAGATGAGGTTACTTTTACTTTTGGTTTTGGTTGATCTATTATATTTGACTTTATCTTTAATCTACTATATTTATAATTCAATTTGTATCTCTTACTACTCCCCTTCATACTTTAGGAATCCTATTGGGTATGTATATACTCACACCTACATGGTATTTTCCCTCATGTGTCCTATCTTTTATAGATGACGGACAGGTTGATTGTGACTTCAAAAGAGAATAGGGATACTGGGTACTTTGGACTGCATGTGGTGGTCATTTCTTGGGATTTAGGATATGGTCTCTCTTAGTAGTTTACTTTTTTTCAATTTTTTCAAGTTAGGACACTCTTCTATATAGGAGTGTGTTTCCCCTTTACTTTTCAATTTTCACTACTATACTTTTGTACTATCTAAATGTTCATTCATGCTTGGATTACTTTATAGTAATGTTGCATCTTTTACTATTTCCCTCTTCACTTTTCCATCATGATGGTTGGGTGTGTGTGTGTGCAGGTATATAGGAAAAGGACTCTCTTAGTTAGTTATTAATTCAGTGCTTTCCACCACCCCCTGTCCTCTGGAGGTGGGATTGGGGTAGTCAGTTCTGAATTCCTTTCTTGGGATAGGTTGTGACACCTGTTTCTGTTGATTGAGGAAGATAACATGTGGAAATCCTTCAAATATGAAAGAAAACAATCTTATTTCTTCTTCTGTGGGTGTCTTGGATACAAAATGAAAGATTTTGGTGGTAAAAAGGAAGATGAATATGGAAACATAGTCATACAATATGGACCCTAGTTTTATGAAAAAATTTCTAAAACTTCCTTTATTCCTGAACCAAGGAAACAAAGGGACCGCGATGTACTATCAAAGGCCTTATGAAAGTGAACCGAATAGAATCATAATAATATTATTATAGTGGGGCTACTAGATATCTCTGATAAAGTGTGATATTAATAGTAAGTGTATAATGGTATATTTAAAACTAGTGAATGGGGTCTAAATGATACTAGAAAACAACATGATACTATGGGTATGTCTCCTATGAAGAAGGATCCCCCCAAGTAGTGTGCATATATTAGTGGATGGATCAACTAAACCATCCTCTATCCAATGCATATCTTCTTAGACCCCCCATATTAGGAGATTCCCTTTATACTTGACGCCCCCTATACCAATCCTTATAGGTGGAAGGTCCCATCATGTCCTTAATGGCATGCCGAAAAAGACAGCAGATATGGAAGTGAAAAATGAGAACAAATAATGAGAATTGTGATGGGATGAGCACAAGAGATACCTAGGGAACAAAAAGAGTCGTGGGTGAACCACAATTTAATGAAATACAAGCTAAAATATTTAAAACAAAGGGGGATGGAAATTAACTCGAAACTCAAGAGGAAAAAGGTGGGGTAAACTAGCCCTACCTATCCTCATGAAAATCATATTTTGGAACTACCATGGGATTGGAAACCCATGAAAAGTACATATTCTCTAGTGTTTTTGCACTACAATTTTACCTAATATGTTTTTTCAGTCCAAAACCATATTATAAAACAAGGAGATGGATTAAATTGCTAAAAATGTTGGTTTTTCTTATTTCTTCCCTGTCTTTTGTCAAGGACTTATGAGTGGTCTTAGTTTCCTTTCGAGTGAATATATGTATCATAAGGTTAACTATTTTCTCTAAATTACATTAGTGTAGTCATTCACCAATTTTTTAAACTAGAGTGTGCTTCGATAGGGTTCTATGGTTGGCCTTGTCAGAGATAGAAATTCAAATCATGGAAGTTACTCAAAAAATCTCTAAGAAACCCTTCTCGGACCCCTCCTTATTGGGAATTAATTTAAGGATAATTTAATCCATAATGAGTATAATGGAGATTCTATAAAATGTTACCCATCCATGCTAGGCCTCCAACAATATTCCAAGTAGGCGGTACTCTCATACCTAGGTTATTTTGGATGCCCTTTTACTTAGTTTCATAGAAAATGTAAACCTTCATGCTTCACTGAAGGATGGATAGGTTTATGGGGTCAGCTAAATAGATCAATGTTTTAACACTTTTTAAGTGTCTCTTCTTTCAACTACTTCTTCATACCACTACCTAATCCTTATTGACACCTCACTGATGTCCATGAAATCAAGGCATGGTATAATCTCCACATTTGATAGCTTATGGGCATAGGATAAGGCGTGAGAAGATACTATTCTTATATATTGGAAGGAGGGTGATCCTGATGGTAGAAAAAATATTCATCATGTGTCTTCTAAGTTGATGTGATGGAGTGAGTGAAAATTCCTTCACCTTGATGTGTTGTATGATGTGTTGTAAAGAAGAAAGAATGACTTATACACTCACCCCCACTAATTTAATTTTTTTTACTGTATCAAAACTAGAAGAGGATCATTATACTACTCTTAAGGTTAGAGAACTTGTATAGTTTATACGTTCTCATGATTCCCACATTAAGGATCATGCCTCTAACACCTCCTACATTTACCAGAAATTCTTGGTGAGAAGAATAAGGAACTCAATTTCTTTTTTTAATTCCGATGATATTTTATTTTCTGATGAGAAGGGGATTCATCATATTATCAAGCACTTTTAGAAGGACCTCTTCAATGTAGAGGATTTTATATTTTCTCCACAAATTGAAACATGTATTGAACTGGTTATTATTGAAGTGATGAAAAATCATCTCTCTTATGATGTCTCAAAGGCATAGATTTCATTGTCACTTAAGAAAATTCACTTAACCAAGTCTCATAGTCCAGATTGATTCTAGGAACTTTCCATTAAAAAATGTTGACCCATTTTTGGAAATTATTTTTTGGGTCTCATTTAATATTTTTGGAGGGGTGAGGCCAATTTCCATGCTTTTAATGAAACCATTATCACACTCTTCCAAAAAAAATTAAAAAAATTACTTCATTCATAGATTTTAGGACCATCATCTTCTGTAATGTGGCATAATTTTTTTTCTAAAATATTGTTCAGTCATCTACATCTACTGCTTCCATCCATTATCTTGAAAAACCAAATTAATTTTTTCCCCAATAGGATTATCTCTGATAATGTTATTATTTTTCATGAGGTTTTCCATTCTATGAAAACCAGATCTATTTCTAAAAGAGGTATCATGTCCTAGAAGCATGATATGAACAAAGCCTATGATCAAGTTGATTGACCATTTATCTAGAATTTTATGAGAAAATGGGGTTCTATAACAATTGTATTGTTGTTTTTATGAAATGCATCTCCTCATTTTTCCTTAGGGTTATGATTAACATGGGCCTCTCTTAGACATTTTCCCCCTCTATGGGTCTCTATCAGTGTGACCCACTCTCACCCTTTCTTTTCAGTTTGGTTGCTAATGTTCTTCAAAAATTGATCTCTATGGAAGCTAGGGATAATCATTTTCACAGGGTGATGGTTTACCATTAGATACCACCCATTTCTCATATTCTTTTCACTAATGATGGATTTTTTTCTAAAGAACTACTATAGAATAATGTGGTACAATCATAAAAATTATTCATAAATATGAGCTAGCATCTGGGTAACAGATTAAATTTTCTAAATATGATGTTTCCATTAGATCTTTAATTCCTCCAAACAGGAGGGATTATCTCCACAGTGCTTTTAAGATCTAGGTGGTTGAAAAACACCAAAAATATCTTGTGTTTCCAATGGTGTTTAGGAATTATAAAAGTGTGTTATTTTCTTGAATTATGGATAGGGTGGAAAAAAGATTCATGGGTGGTTACGCAAAAGGGTACCTATGTCCAGTAAGGAGATCCATATTAAGTTTATATCCTAGTCCATCCCAACCTATGTTATGTCCCTGATCAAGTTACCTAGATTTTTTATTGATCATCTACATGAAAAATTGCCAACCCTATGGTGGGGTATGAATAATGGTAAAAATAAGACCCATTTTATGTCTTGGGATAAGATTTTCATTCCTACAAAATGTGGTGGCATGGGGTTCTATGATTTGAGACTTCTTAATGATGAATTTCTCACTAATATGGGATGGTGGATTCTGGATAATCCTTCTTCTCTATAAGCATAGATCTATTATGCCAAATATTTCCTACATTCATATTTTAGAGGCTCTATGCTTGGACCATGACCAATATTTTTTTGGATAAGTATATTGGGGTATTGAGAGATACTTTTTAATGGCCTTTATTGGTGGATTGGTAATGGAGATTGTGTGGATATATAGAAATATGCTTCACTGGTTGATTATTGTTGATCATTAGTGACATTGAGGGTCATTTTTTGGTAGGGAAAATTCACAAGTGGATTCTTTGTTTAATGGGAATGGAGATGTTGGGTGATATGATTCCTTGAACACTTGGTTTAATGAATGTGATATCGGCATTTTTCTTATTATTCTGATGGTAAGAGTTATGAGATTGGAACAATTCTTTTGGGAAGATAATTCCTTCGGTGTACTGATGATGATGATAAAAACACTGTCACAAATTTGAAGAATCATTTTAGTCTACTAAATCTCAAGACAATATTGACAATGGTGTTCTCTTTTTTGGTATTCTAAGTCAAATATTATAAGTGATATTAATATTTGGTTCAGATCTGATTGAGCATCGAAGAAATGTACAGATTAACAAATGAATAATCCCTCAATTCCAAATGCAATTTTTTTTAATTCTTCAATGGTTGGGATGTGGTTCTTGATAATGAATTGGTTATTTGGGTTTTTTGAGGAAGGATACTTTGATAATCAGGTTTTTGTGGAGGTATGTGGAATTTTTTGTATGGGTTTCCTATATAGTCTCAAATTATAGAATTTTGGGACTTCGGATGATCCAAATGCTAGGGATAGGCAATTGTTGAAGAACACACACTAGGTGATTTCTATAATGCCTGTAAGAAGCTCACTACCTGTTTTGAAGTGTTGGGTGAGATATCTTAATATATTGTAACTAGAGCTATTATTTCTACAATTGTTTTATCTTTTTAATGAAAAATATTTTCTTGGATTTTGAATATCAAAATTAACATGGAATGTTCATTTAGTCATCAACAATAATTACAAGTATTAAAAATTATATAAATAATTATTTTTATGGGAATTTTTTGAATTTTATGATGTCAAATATAGTGAGGCGTCTAGAAAATTATGGAGTCTTCTATTGTACTTAAGAGTTCCCAAAAAAATGTTTATATCTGAAAAATGATTCTTTTTAGGGAATTTTTTTTCATATGTTTCATGAAGAAATATTTGTGTACGATGAAGTTTACACATGGATGTGTTATTATTGATTGTTTTCAATGTACACATTTCTTTTAATTTCATTTCTTTAAATATGTCATGAAACTTATGTAGGATGTACTTCTGATGGCCCTCCATTCTAGAATTCTATTTTTCAATCTCATACCTCTATTCTTCTCTTATTTCTCTCTTTTTTAATTTTCTCTACTTTGTAAATAAAAAAAATTATTGTATTTTCACTCTCTATTTATGATCTTCTACTTCAATTCTAGGATGACTAACTCACAGGACAAGTCCAAGGAGATGAAAATCATCACTTATTAGAGATCAAATATCCATTTTGATTATCGACATATTCTTAACTCTAAGAATATTTTGATCATGAGTTAGGGAGATGTGATGGCACACTCAGTCACAAGAATGGTTTTCTACTCTCAACTCCTTATGATTTTTACTCTACTTTTCTTGTTTATTCTATGGAGTAATTTAGGATAGTTTGTTTTATTTTTTATCATGCGATGATCAATTTTTCATGAAAGACCTTCTGTGAGAATGTGATTTGATCTTCTAATCTATTTCACATTTAGGAAAGCACTCATGTGTTGGAGGAAATATTGTATGTGTTCATTTATTTTTTTGAGAGTGAGAGGTTCAGGTGTCAAGATATTAAGTGTGCATTGTATTAGGTTGATCTTTGAATGTTTAATCTTTATAGATCAGTTATAGGTAGTAAATATTTGAAAAATCTAGAGATAGTTCATTCTTTTTTACTTTATTTTGTCTATCTATTATTTTTTTTTCTCTTTTTCTCTTCTTTTTCTATTGTTTTCATTTCCATTTCATATTCACTATTCATTTCTTCTTTTACTATTTTCTAAATATATAAAAACACTAAAATATTTTAGAAGATTCATTGAGATAAACACACTTCCTCTTTGTGACCGACCCTTGGGTTTTCCCCTATGTTATATCTAGGGGAAAATATAAATTCATCTTTAAAATTTCAAATGATAGGTTATCACCTAGTATAGGGTTTCTGTGGAGAGTGGTGAAGATATTTATCTTTCTTCATGGGATGTTCTTGCATGTGAAAAAACATTGGTATCATGATCACCATTTGAGCTTCATCTAGGTTTTATTTTGAGAACTTAAGGTTTTAAGAAGTTTATTTAAAACTTATTTTTTTATTTTTATTTGAAATATGTTTTATGCTTCTATTAATGTGAATATTTTGAGTATATCCAGGTAGTAAAATTTATAGCTCTATATGATAGATTTAATCACTACCACCCAAACTAGAAAGATCAGATCCTCATATAGTTTCTTTATTCTTTTGTTCATTTCATATACTCTAATATAGCTTATAACTTTCATTAATAAAATAAATATTTTAATGGTGTTATTGTCCTTCACATAGGTCTATTTTTTACCAAATAATGTTATGTCACTATGCTTTTTACTTTTCAGTAATCATAATAATCTTGAATCCATACTCTTACCATAGTTTCATTGTTAATTGAATAATCTATATTAAATATTAAATCCAATACCTAGATTAGTGGATCTCGTCCATTGAATAGGGACTACCCACATAACTTCCTTACTTATCAATAACTTACTTATGTACCACATAACTTCCTTTGACCAATAACTTCCCAACCCAACTTATGATAAATCATACTTTAACCAATTACTTCCCTAATAACTTACCTACCAATATTATGATAAATCATAATATATTAGGGGGAATCGAATAATCAGGGAATGAAAAAGTCAAGGACTGAAAAAATTGAGTGTAAATTATGGAGGAAATGAATTCCTTGAAGTTAAATGGAACTTGGTAGATTAATGAAATATTAGGGGGAATGAAATCACTATATAAAAATATATTTTTAATTTAAAGGAATATTATAATAAAATCATAAGTTCTAATCAATTAATGGTGGTGAAAGGATTACAATAGAAATAAGGAATCAATTTTGCAAAAGTTTTTTCACCGGTATGTAGGAATAATACCTTCCGAATGATGATCAGTTTAGTTTCCTCAAATGAATTATACTTGAAAAGGATGAATTTCAATGATTATTTTGATCATGATGACATGGATAAATATATTTAAATAAATAAGACCTTGTAATAGAAATAACATCACAAGTATGGCCTTTTATGTTAAAATGAATCCTCAATGACATGAAACAAAAATATTCATAGTGAAACCAGAAGCCTAAAACATTCATGAACAAGTAAGGTTTATCATGGTTAAAATATGATCATTACTATTATCGAAAGTCAAATGGTGATGAGGCTTACATAATATTACAATTTTTTGTGAATTGTATTTTTTTGAGTCTCGGGAGTTTATCTACATAATAGATAAGGTGTACATTTTCTAGAATAATACATATCAATGATTTTTGACCAATAAGAAAATCATGGGAATGTGGATTGTGAGGTATAGGTAAATTGGTAAATTGTTATTATCCCATAATTAATTCATCACAATGATTATTGAAATTTTTAAAATGATTAGATGTAAGTTAATATAAACCCCTTTTTATAAACTTAAAGTTATCTATGGAAAAATAACCAACATTAAAATGTGAGGCTAGATACTGCATAAAAGTTTTGTATGAATTAGTTATAAGAAGCTTAATTTATGAAATGTTTTTCATGTACCCAGTCATTTACTTTATTGAGGTGGTAGTAAGTGGATTTATGTTCATCCCTGGAAGGGATCATTAAGAATCATTGAATTATATTATCAAACACTTTAAGGGACTTTGATATATAACATTGTTCTTTTGGAAGATAATCCATTGCTTGGATCCATGGATGAGAATTTTTCTAGTAATTTAGATACCCATATGAGAATAGAAGGATTCATGTTTATTTTTGGGGAAATAATGATCAGTCGGTTGTCTCAGCTACAAATTTTTTTTGACTTTGTCTGTAACAGATGAAAAATAAATAAAAGTAATGAAAGATGTAAATAAGTCAGCCTAGTAAATACAGCTACTAAAGGAACACAGAATGTCTCCAGATGATAGAGTTTTATTCTTAGATTTTCAAAGTACAATCCACCTTTCTCGAAATACATTGATTCATGAATAAATGAATCACATAAATATGAAATTAAATTTCATTGGGAATCTTCTTGAAGACAATGTGTTAGAGTAGTGGAAGATAACTAAGAAGAAAAATCTTCCTTAAATGTTTATAAAGGTTTTCTCCCTATAAATTTAGAGGAAGAATTTTACCATATTTGGGATTTGGTAAATGAAATTATATTGAGAATACTACATGAATGAGGGGGAAACTTGAGATTTTCTTATGTATATATGGATTTTGTGTAGAGATACATCCTTTATTTATGCTTCAATTGAGAGATTTTTTGGATTGTAAACACTCTTTAAGTCATCACAATATGTTTTATTGAAGGATAGATAATAAATGTTTACTTATGGATTGTTTTTTAAATATATATTTCATAATAATTATTAGGGTAATTTTATCATAAGATGGAGATATTCTTATGAGTATCTGGTTAAGGTCAGTAATGGTTTATCGTGTGAATATATTGAGGTAGTTGAAGTTTGGAATTAGAGGTTGACCAACTATAATGGTGGGTTCATTACGAACATTGGTTGGTAATGAAACATGTTCTACTGGTTCATCATATATATATATAATATATTTTTGATAAGTTTTTGTATAATGATTAATCAATGAGAAATATTAGATACTTTGCTAAAATATTTTTAATCCTTTTTCTCCCTCATGGTATAAAATCTTTAGATGTTCTCCCATAGATTTAAGAGGATATTCTAAACCAAGTAATTTTATTTGACACCATCACTTATGATATTAACATTATTTTTTTAATTTTGTTGTGTTAGTTTTCTAGATTTATACAAATATATTCTATACCCATTTAATACAAATACCCTTGGTCGTATAAGATTCCACCATGCTTCAATTGAAGCATCCATAATCCCTAGGGAGGGACTGTTGAAATTAAATGAAGGATGGGAGAAGAATAGAGTAAGAGAGGAAGATATACCAACCTAATCCATGAAATAAACCCCACCATGGATAACCAATGGAAATATTATGAGGAGATAATCCAATTAAGGAGATAAAACCTGCACTATCATGTCCTAATAACCAAAACCCAATGGGTTTTCTTTTGAAAAATACCAAAATAACAAAAATAACCAAATTAATGGTGTGATTATATCAGGATTAAATTGGGAACATGTTGTGCTTAATTAGCTCTGGTAACATACCATACCTCCTAGATCATAACCCAAGCCTCAATTTTCCATGTTACCAACTCAAAAACGTCAATATACACATATAAAACATGCTAAAATTATACTACCGCTCTATCTATTTTCAAAATTAATGGTTTCCTTTATTTTTATCCTTTTGAATCTTACCATATTCTAGTCCCATTGGTTATTCAAGACATAGGTTGTTAAAAAATTCACATAATAATATTTCAAAACCCTATATGATTTTGAAATTTCCTTTTGAATTCATAAACATAGACTGAAATTTTTCACTTTCCAATGATCAAGATTTTGAACTCATTACGGGAACTAAGCCACACACCATCTCTAGTAGAATTGATGCCCCTAAAAAATATAATTCAATATAGTGAACATCCTAACCATTTTCTAAATTATGTGTTTAAATATGACTGGATATTTACATATCTAAATTTTATTGAAATACAACAGTTGATCCACCACCATATTCCTTCTCCTAGAAAATCCAACCAATCAAGAAGGTGAACCATCTTCTTAATCAAATCCAGGAACCTATACTTATAAAGGTATTATAAAAAGACCTAATTAGAGGATATTGGACCTTAAATCACGAACCCAATACTTATCTTAAATTAGGAACCCAATACCTAGATTAGTGGATCTTGGCTATTAAATCGAATTGGTTAATGAAAGAAGTAAATTAGAGAAGAAAATAATTTATTGGGAAGTTGAGAAGTTATTGGGATATTATGATAAATCAGACATTAACCAATAAACATAAAAAATAGGTTAATTCTGAAAATTGTGAAAATTTAGGGTAAAATTTGCATGTTCTGATGATCATTTTGGCTCCCAATCAAAATAAATATCATATACTACAATCAATAATTTTCATAATAATTATAAATCCAAAAATAAACATAAAATGATTTATTCTAGATTGCTTCTAATAAATAATTGATTGAAAATTAATTAAACTAAAACTCTAAAAATACACTGGATACATAGTAAACATTTATTACGTAAGATAATCAAAATAAATGCATAAAATCATGTTAAAATTTGATACGTAATAAATTAAAATCTCATATGATATATTTTTTTAATATGAAAGAAACTATTTTTCTAACACATATTTTTATATTTATGTAATATGTCATACTTAACCAAAATTTTGAATATCAACTTTAAACCAAAAAAATAAAATTAACTAAAATCCACATAAGCATTCCTAACCATCCGAAACAAATATCAAACATACTAAGACTCACACAATACCTAATAAATGACAAAGGGTTCCGTAAAATCCAAAATCTTATATGAGATGCCTCTCAAATGATTTTCATCCTCCAGAATCAAACTCCAATATGAAAATCCTAAATCTTAATAGCCAGAAGAATATATCTCTCAAATAGGATCCTAGCTACTTCCTACACAGAATTAAAAATATATTATTATTAATTATTAATCAAATAATAATAAATGTAATACCCAAATAATAAATGAATTTTAAAATTTAATATTAAATATTATTAATTAAATAATAATTATTATTATTATTATTAAAAATATTAATAACTAACTGACTATTTATTAATTAATTAATTATTAATTATTAATAGTTATTAGTTATTAATTAATTAGAAATTAAAATATATTTAATTGATTATTAATATTTTTAATTACTAATTAACTAGTTAGTTAATAATTACTGATAATTATTATTAAAAAATTACTAATAAATATTTATAAATATTATTTAGTTACTAAATATTAACTTTAATGATTAAGTTGATAAATTACTAATTAATAATTATTTTTTATTTAATTAGTATTAATTAATTCACTAATTATTTCTAATTAATATGAGATGCTAATATATATTAATTAAATAATATTATTTACTATTTAATAATATTAATTAATTATCTAATTGTTGTTGATCTGGTTTTAACAAGGAGCAGCCCGTTGTTGACAAAGCTAGATTGGATTCAAACAGAGGGAAACCTGCTGAGGCTTCAAAGTCTATGAAACATCTTTCGGGCATGGAGATCCCTATGAAAGAGACTACTGACTCACAACATTCTTCCCAGAACCATGTTTGGAATAGTGGTAGGGCTGATGATGTTGTGGAGCATTCTCCCTAATTTAGACATATTCTAGCTCATGTCTTGGAGGATTCCAAACCTATGTGTGGTCAAACATGTGGTGAAAATGAAGTTCACAACTACATATGAGGATTTTAAAAGCATTATAAATGGAATTTATCAGTGTTAAAAAACGAAGTTGATTTAAGTGATGTTAAAAGTACTCCGCTATTATCATCACTAAAAACACTCATAATAGATTTTATTTATTAGTGATTGTTTAGCACTGATAAATGTCATACTACAGTAGTGTGTTGTTAAAATTATAGAACATTGTAGCAGAAAATAAACTTCTACATCACAAATTCATATTTTAATTGAAATAAAAAGTGCATCAAAAATACAAGAAAACACTATATTATAGATATTTCAAGCATTTTTTTGTACAATTACATTAGTATGTATTGTCAAAAAAAATCAATAACAACAATGGTTTCATTGTCTTTATAACCCAACCTCCTCTCAAAAAAGTCTAATCATGGGACCAATTGTTGAAAAAACCATTTAATCTTGATAAAAAGTGTCCACCTATAGAGGAAAAAAATTCCTATGTCAGTAATACTATAAAGAAATAAATTAAACCTAAATATGAAACAATGAATTAATAAAATGTGAATTTTAAATAAAAGGACACACTTGGAGTCGTACCGATCACATTGTGCATCTGATAGACATGTGAATGATTAATACATGTCTCAAAGGAATCAAGGATCATTTTTCTAAGGTATCAAGACAATATGAATGAGTTTTCTCAGTTATGAGTATGTCACATGTCTTTTTTAATAAAATGTCAATTTAAACTGAAAACACATAATTTAAGTCGTACTGATCACATAATATATCAGATTTAGGTGAGACTGATTACTATATGTCACAAATAAATTATGAATTATTTTCTTAAATTATAAGGACAATACGAGCACATTTTTCTGGTTTTTAGTGAGTGACACATGTTTTGAACTAAATTGCCAATTTTAAACTGATAACAGAGACTTTGAGTCATTATCACACCCTGACCATGGTTTTTATTTATTTATTTTCTTGGATTTGTTTATTTTTATTGGGGATTGGGTTTCATTCCAAATGTAATTTTTTTATATTTTGGAGGATTCAAGTGAGTTTTGGACTTGCACGTGGTTAGTTTTCACAGTTTAGAGGGAAACTATGTGTCCTGTTAAGGATCAGGGTGTTTCCAGTTTTCTTCTTCTAACACGGTTTTCCTATCATGGTTTGAGCATGGTTTGGTCCAAACCATGAGAGTCAAAAGAGAAACTGTTTAGCTCTTGGCTGGTGTCTGGTGTAGTAGAACGACCTATTTATAGCTTATTGAAACCATGAGCAAGCGTGCGGGAAGGCTCTTTCGTTTGACAGAGCCATTTTACACAATTAGCACATAGTTTCCCAAATGGTGTGGTTGGTTTGTGTGGATTTTCCCTCTTCTCTAGTGGGGTGCACATAGTTGGCACACAGTTTTGTAAATCATATGAGCAAACCATGTGAGTTCCCTAGGAGTTTAAAAATCTCTATATTCATATTCTAACCACCACTCTTTTAACACCAATTCGATCCCTCCTCTCCTTGGCTTGGTTTTGGAATATGAAGGGGTCCTCATACACCATCCCCTTTAACTTAATTTCTCTTATGTATGCTTCTCAAAGGTTCTAAGGTAGGTTTCTTTGAGTTTTTGTAAATTTTACTTCTCCTCTCTTCTTATTCCTCTTTTTTATTGGGTTTTCTTGGTGGGTTATCTCTTTTCCAAGCCCTGTGCTGTGGGTTGGATACTTTTGGTTGATTTATTTTCTTACAGGGTGTGTTTATTATTCTCTGGACATAGTTATTCCTTCTCTGAGGGTTTTATTGCATCATTGCATCATTGTGGTAGGAGTTTCTGTCTATTTCCATTCTGAAGCATACATTTTGATTCTTTAGAATTTATAATGAATTTCTAAAAGTATGTCTTATTCTTGTGATGTGTTTATTTTTTTATTGTGGTGATTTCATATAGGAAAATTTGGTGGTAATATATTTCAAAGGGGTTTCTTTAATTAATAATATATATAAATGTATTCCAAGTGTTCGTTAAAATTTCCATTTCCTCTTTATATTTTATTTTTTTGTTTTGAGATCATGATTGGCCTTGGTTGTGATTTTCTAGTTTGATTCTCATTTTGAATTAAATGTGGTGTGTAGTTTGGGTGTCTCTTAATGGATTAATGTTTGTGTGTAAAACATTTGAAAATTTTTACCAGTTTTTTAATTGGAAATTGTGTAGCTTGGAGATATTTTGAGGGATCCATTGGATGTTGTAACATCAATATGTTCATGGGGTGGACATATGTATGAGATCACAAATGATGATAGCCTCTTGTAGAAATTGTCTCTCTCGTAGACTGGATTTTCAAACACTCATCCCCTCTTCCTTTCCTTCTCCCTTCTCTTCCCAAAATGGTTCTTTAAAAACTCTTGGTACTTTCTAAATGGTTATTTGGTTTCAAAGTAATGAAAATATGGGTTTAAAATATGATTTCCAATTTCATGTCCCATTTTTCATTTTGATACATGGATTGAATACTAAATGTCCTAAATTCAATTTTGGAACTTTGAGATGTGGTATGGTTTCTAAACAACCTAAAGGGACATTTTTCACATTTCATAAATGTTGGGAGTTTTAATATAAGTATTATAAATGGATTTGGAAATGTATTTGGAATTTTGCACATTAATTTCCTCATTTTTAAATTATGGATCTTTCAAAAAGTGGTTTGAAAGAGATATGACTTGTAGGGCCGGTTGCAACCTTTAACATCTTTTTGTAAGAAGGGAACCTCTATTATGGATCCTCTAAGGAGAGGTTTATTGCATAAGTTGTGTTATTGTTTGGGATAGGAATTCATAGTGGTTGTGGGTTATTGGTTTGAGCCATGCATATGAGGACCTCCCCATTCATCATGTACTATTATCATGTGATTCAAGGGTGTTATCTAGTGGGTCGACTGACATTTACTTATTGACCTCAATTATATGGCTTGGTTTCCCCTAGATTTTTTGAGAGTCCAGGTGGGACATGCCATTGGAATGGTTTTCTTAGAGTGGCCAGTTGGTTATTGACTATGAAGATGCACCATATGCCAAAAGGTGAGTATAAGCTGATTATATCTAGTGATTGATTCTATATATGTTTAGGAAATTACCAAATAATATTATCTATAAGTTAAATTTATTATATTTCACCTGATTACTTTTTCTACTAGTGTATGCCTTCTTGTTTTTGTTTCCTTCATTTTCAACATAACTCTTTTTCACCTGGTATAGTACTTTACTTAGTTTTTTATTTTTGTAAACTATTTTTTGAAATAGAAAACTATTTTGAAAAGATGAATGTTTCCTATGTTGTTTTAAAAGAGAAAGCATTATTTTGTTCTTTAAATGATAAAACCCCTATTTTCATAAATGTATATCAAATTAGTGTTTATGGACTATTTTAGGAAAGGAAATGTATGAATTTTGTGGTCATTTCCTACTGGTTTGTTTATCATCATACTCTACTTGTGCCACTCAACATCAGTATACCCAAACTATTTTTAAAGTTGAGGTTTATGGTTTGAGTGTGGACCTTTGGTGCGGGCTGGTCTTGTGTTTGGTGGTGACCAAGAGGTCGCAAAGAGATTGTGTTAGAATGTCTTGGTTTTTATTTATTTTTCAGTTTTCCATTTCATTCATCTATTCTATATGGATCTGGTTCTGTTTTTATTATTGTTCATCTATTGTTGGTTTTTTTCATGCTCTACTTTGGTTATTTGATCCTAGTTATGCCTGTGCTAAATTATTCCCACTATGATAACTTTAATACCCGATTCTAGTCACCTGGCTGGGAGAATCAAGAAAGCCTATAGGGAATTGTCTTGAACTGGTTTGGTTGTTTGGTCGGATAGCAGCCTGACCTGGTTTGTGAAAAAATGGTATTAGAGGAGCTCTTTGTTATTTAGGGAATTAGGTAGACTAGAAATTAGGAATATCAGGACTCTATAGGTATATGCGGTATGAGTTTCATGAACTCTTGCATGTTATAATTCTAAATTTTCTAATTGTATTATGGGATATGCGTATTTTTTTATTATGTTTTCAGTGTGTGGATGAGGAATGACAATAGAGATGAACTAGTAATGTGAAGTGAGCCCACATGGAGTAGTGACCCATGTAGAGTCTGAGTACATTGTTCAATATGCTCCTAGTGGTTGGTTCTTTCTTGGGGAAAGGTTCACTAAACCATGTCACCAGGTTTTGTATCATCACTAGTTCCCCATTCTATGTATTTTCTGTGAGTTATGTTTTTTTTTTATTTTTACCAGTGTGGGTTGAATTTTTAAATGAAAATTGGTTTTTAAAAAAAGATTTTTCAAAAGGAAAATGGTTTTAAGGTTTAGAATCATGTTTTAGTGATTAAAAAAAGATTTGAAATCATATTTTTGTATTTTTAAAGTGTCCATGGAAGAATGTTGTTTTTTGAAATAGAAATGAAATTGTGGTTTTTTTAAAGAGGATTCTAGTTCTGTTTGTGATTTTTGGATTATGATCACTTTGTTTTGGATTATGGTGTTCTTTTTTGATTTATATTTGATTGGATGTTGATTTTATTTTTTTTTGTTTTGATTTTGTGTAGAGTATACTTCACAGAAATATCACCAATGATTCTAGTGAGTTTCTTCTAGTTGTTGGCCCTTCCTAGACTTCTATTAAGTGGATGAGTCATGTTCCTCTTGGTTGTTGTTTTTTTTCCATGGTGATCGAGTTTTATGGGAGGCTATAGAGTGGATTAAGTAATTTAAAGGCATATCTAGAATGTTTGGAACTCCCAAAGTTATAAGAGTGGGTTCTATTCTGGGTTTATTTGAAGGTTCGAGTTTGGATCGATGGAAGGTGATCATCCAATCATCGTTACAATATGGGTTGTCATGGAAGGTGATTAAGACCAATGTCAACCAATAATTTATACATGAGTGGGTGAAGGCAAGGAAAGTGTCACAGATCTTGGGTATTTTACAAGGTCAGCATATGGTGAAGGCCTATGATGAACATTTTTAAGAGATAATTTATTTTTCTCTATAGATAGATTCATAGGATCAGCTGAGGGTCCCTCTTTTCATTTGGGGTCATCTTCCAAAAACAAGGGGAAATTTATCTGTTTAGTGAGGTTTTATTTGAAAATTTGGTATAATAGGTGTTTCTATCCAAGTTGATTCTTGGTGTGTAGTTTCTAGAAGAATGTGCTCGTGAAGGTTCCCCATCTGGTGAGAGGTTTTTTAAAAAATAACATACTTCTGAAGATTATCCTTTGTCAGTCTCATCTTCTCATTTGTTGGACCATTCCCTCATGTTCTTCTATTATGGTCGGTTTGGGAATTATATGTATTCTTTTTATGGTCTTCTAAAGGCTTTCCGATAATGTGGTCATTTGGGTCATTTGGAAAAGTTTTTCAAGTGCAGTTTCCAAAAGAAGAAGCCTTAGTCGGAGGATGTTAGCTCTAGAGTGTGAGGTATCAGATGCTTCAAGACATCAAGGATCTAGCCACAGGCCCCAGAGTGAATCCTTTTACGTAGTAAGGTATCATTGGGAGTACATATTCTTGGATCAGTGAAAGTTTAGGTTTCCTTGTTTTAGTTCACCTAGTTGTTGTGATTTGGTATTCATTGTAAAATCTTGGTGGTTTTTCTTTTCTTGTGTAATTGTGTTCTTTTTCTTTTATATTCATATTTTTAGGATTTATGGATGATTATCTTTAATTGGTTGGAATTTTTTGATCTAATTTAGTTATTATTGTTCTTGCTTGAAGATTCTCGTACCTTTTGGAGATAATCAATCATGTTTTGATCACTATTTAGTTTGAGTTCTTTCTATGGGATTCCCCTTGTGTCAGGGTGGTGATTTTTGTGGGAGATCCTAGTCTTAGTGTTGTCTAATGTTAGTTAGGTTCTTATGGTGGCGAGAACCTTTTTCTCACATTCCTTTTGATTTTTTTTCATGGTTTTTCCTAGTGTTGGTCGGGTGTGATTTTTTCATTTGGAAAGTCATGCCAAAGTTTGTTGCTCTATTTTTCATCATTTGGTTATGATCTCTAGTTATTTTCTCATTCGGATGGGTGAATTTAATGGGGAAGAATATTTTTGGGGTGGGGATAATTATTTCACCATAACCATGTTTTTTCCTTTATTTTATTCTTTTCTTGTCCTTGGTTCTTTTGGTTGGGATTCAGGTCAAGTTCCTGGTGGAAATTTTGAGTTTTGGAGGCTTTTAGTGAGTTTTATCCTTTTTCATGGTTAGTGAGCATGGTTAGGAGGCAAATTATGTGACTTGTTAAAGATTAGGGAATTTCAAGTTGTTTTTATTCTTGTATGATTTTCCTGTCTTTGTTTATGCAGGGTTTGAGACAATTGTGTGATTACTAAGAGAAAACGTGTGGATATTTGGTGGTGTTTGGGGCAGGAGCAGGGCCTAGGCATGGTTTACAAAAATATTTCAATAAGCATGCTGGAAAGATCTATCACTTAACTGATCCATTTTTCAAGGCTAGAACAAGGTTTCCCAAACCATGTGGCTAGCCTATGTGGGGTTTCCCTCTTCTCCAATGAGGTGCACATGGTTTTCACATGGTTTTTGAAACCATGCGGCCTAACTGTGCAAGTTGCCTAGGTTTTTAAAAGTCATGAAATTTATATTCTACCTACCGCTATTTTAAACCCAATTTGATCCCTCCTCCACTTGGTTCGGTTTTAGCACATCAAAGGGTCCCCAAACCCCCTCCCCTTTGGATCTCTTTCTCCCATGGATGATTCCCAAAGGTTCTAAGGTAGTTTTCATTGAGTTTTTTACCAATTTCATTCCACTCTATTCTTATTCCTCTTATTTCTTGGGTTTTCATAGTGGGATTCTCACTTGGAAAAACCATAGGGTGAGGGTTGGCTAATTTTGTTAATTTATCTGGTACTAGGATGTGAGAATTGTTCATTGGGCCTAGTTATTACTTCTCTGAGGGTTTTTCTGCATTCACATGTCGTTGAGGTAGGTATTTCCATATGTTTCATTTCCAAAGCATAAAATTTGATGCTTGATAATTTCTTATTAAATTTAAAAAATATATCATGTTCTTGGGATGTTTTTTTTTATTAAATGCGGTGATTTCATGTTGGAAAATTTGGTGGAAATGGATTTCATATGGGTTTCTTTAATTATTCCTATATATAAATGTATGTGTGGTGTTTATTAAAATTCCCATGGCCTATTTAAAAGGTATTTGGGTGTTTTGAGATAATTATTTTCCTTGGCTGTATTTTTTTAGATTTTTTTCATTGTGAATTGAAGTTGGTCTTTCATTTGGGTGTCACTTCATGGTTTAATGGTTATGCGTAAAAAAATTAAAAGGTTCTTTTGACTTTTAAATGGGAACTTGTGTAGCTGTAAGATGTTTTTAGGGATAAATTAGATGTGGTATATTCCATATGTGAATGGGGTGAACATATAAATGGAATCACAAATGATGATGACCTCTTATAGAAAATTTCTCTCCATTGGACGGTATTTTCAATTACTCATCCTCTCTTCCATTCTTTCTCCCTTCTCTTCCCAGAATATTTATTAAAAATCTCTTGGTACATTATAATTGGTTATTTGGTTTCAAAGTGATGCAAATATGGTCTTCAAAGATGATTTCCAATTTCTTGGCCCATTTGGATTATTGAGACGTGGCTTGGTAACAAAATGGAATAAAGGCCCATTTGTCACTTTGAGACATGATATGGTTTCTAAATGACCTAAAGGCCCATTTGGAACCACTCTTACATGTTATATATTTTATTATTGGTTATAAAAATGAATTTGGAAATTAATTTGGAATTGTGGACATTAAGGTCCTAGTTGGTACTTTATGGAACATTTTGGAAAGTCGCTTCAAAGAGATATATGGTATAGGCCTGGTTAGATACTTGTATGGATTGTTCCAATATGGTCACCTCTATGGTTGATCCTTTGATGAGAGGGTCATCGTAAGGGTGGTTTTTGTGTTTGGGATAGGAATTCATAGTGGATGTCGGTTATTGGTTTGATCCATGTGTGTGAGGACCTCCCCATTCACCGTGTACAATTATCATGGGATTCATAAGTGTCATCTAAAGGGTCGAGTGATTGTTTTTTATCAACACTTATTAGACGATTTAGTCTCCCCTAGATTTCATAAGAGGACAGGTGTGATGTCACATTGGATTGGCAAGTTTAGAGTGGCCATATGATTATGGAATTTGGAGCTACACCAAATGCTAATAGCTGATTCAAAACCATGTACATTTAAGGATTTCTTCTAGAGATGTTTTGGAAATTCCCATGAATATTATCTATATATTCTATTTTTTTTGTTGCACATAATCATCTTCTTTTCTAGAATCTATCTACTTGTTTTTTCTTCTTCATTATTAGTATAACTCCTTTTTACATAGTATGGAACTTTACTTTGGTTATGGTTTTGTAAACTAGTTTGTGAAATGGAAATATTTTTTTGAAAAGAAGAATGTGGTGTGTTTTTTTTTAAAAGATAAAGCCTTGTTTATTTATTTAAATGATAAAAACTCTATTTTCCTAAATTTATTTCAATATTTTGTTTATGTACTATTTTAGGAAGGAAAATGAATGTATTTGGTGATAATTACATAATGGGGTGTTTATGCTCACTCTTTCTTGTGATACTTATCATCGGTAGACCCAAGATGTTTTTTTGTTTCAGGTTTCTGGTTCGATTATGTTCCTTTGGTACAGGCTGGTCTTGTGGTTGTTGGTGACTAAGAGGTCATAAGGATTTCATGTTAGCGTGGGTTGGTTTTAGTTTTGTTTTCAGTTTTCTATTTCATTCAAATAATGTATCTGGATCTAGTTTTATTTTACATTTTTTTATCTATTATTTGTTTTTTTTTCTCGTCTTTGGTTATTTGATCATAGTTTTTTAACTAAACCATTACCACCATGATAAATTATATGTCTGGTGCTAGTTTCTAGACTTAGAGGATCGGAAATGCCTCTTGGTCTTTGTCTCAGACTGAGTCTGGTGTCGTGTCAGATGGCAGCTTTTCCTGGTTCATGATAGTATGCACTCCACATATCAAATTTAGGTTCAACGTATCCATACACATCAAAAATGACATATGGGTAATTTTCCTATACTCTCAAAACAATATGAATGTGTTTTCTTGGTTTTGAGTATGTGACTTTTTTTTGAACTAAAATTACAATTATAAATAAAAAGACACACTTTGAGCCATATTGGTCACACCGTGAGTCGGATTGATGTGAGATTCATTCCTACAAACCAAAAAATATGTATAGATTTTTTTTCCTAAAGTATCAAGACAATATGAATTTTTTTATTGTTTTTGTGTATGCCACATGACTCATTTACTGAAATAACAATTAAAACTGAAAACAGACACTTTGAGTCATGTCGATCATATCCTATCTCAATTTTCTGTGAGAGTAATTTCTAAATATCACAAAGGACTTATGAATCATTTCCCTAATTATCAATAAAATCTGATCATTTTTTCTTGATTTTAAATGGGTGACATTTTTTTAATTTAATTTTCAATTTTAAACTGATAATGAATAGTTTGAGTAATACTAGGCACACCATGTATTAGATTAAGGTGAGTCTAATTCCTACACATCACAACTAACTTATGGATCATTTTCATAAAGTATTAAAAGAATATAAATGTTTTTTCTTAATTTTTAGTATGTGACATTTGTTTTGAACTAAAATGTAAATTTTAAACAAAAAGACATGTGTGGAGTCATACCGGTCACACTGTGCATTTTACTGAGGTGTGGATGATCCCTACACGTAAAAAATGACTTAAGTATTATTTTCTTAATGTATCAAGATAATCCAAATGTGTTTTCACATTTTTTTAGTATGTTATGTGTCTTTTTTACTAAAATGATAATTTAAACTAAAAACAAACAGTTTGATTCATATTAGTCACATCGTGTGTTAGTTTGATGTGATACTGATTCTTACACATCAAAAATGACTTAATAATATTTTCCCTAAAGTATCAAGATAATTCAACTATGTTTTTTCAGTTTTCAATGAGTGACATGAATATTGAAATAAATTATCAATTTTAAACTGATAACGAAAAATTTGAGCCATACTAGGCACACCATGTATCGAATTGATGTGTGTTTGATTCCTACACATCAAAAATGACTTATGTATCAGTGTCAAAAATTATCAAAAATAATCAGAATTTTTTTCTCAATTTTGGTTATGGGATGTCTGTTTTGAATTAAAATGTAAATTCTAAATAAAAATTCACACCTGGGGTTATACAGATCACACTATGTGTCGGATTGAGCTGAGGTTGATTCCTACATGTAAAAAATGACTTATGGATCATTTTCCTAAAGTATAAAATCAATTCGGATTTGTTTTATTAGTTTTGAGTATGTGACATGTGTTTTGTGTTAAAATGTCAATTTTAAATAAAAATATACACTTGGAGTCATATCGGTCACAATGTGCATCAGATTGAGGTGAGGTTAATTCCTACATATCAAAAAATGAATTATGGATAATTTTCCAAAAATATAAAAACACTATGAATGTTTTTCTTGGTTTGGTAATGTTTTGTATCTTTTTTACTAAAATGCCAATTTAAAATGAAAACACACACTTTGAATCATACTGTTCACATTGTGTGTCGGTTTAACATGAGATTGATTCATACACATCAAAATGACTTATGAATTATTTTTATAAATTATCAATACAATCCAAGTGAATTTTATTAGTTTTAAAAAAGTGACACATGTTTTGAACTAAATTGAAAATTATAAAATGATAACATAAACATTGAGCCATACTAAGCACATTGTGTATCGGATTGAGGTGCGGCTGATTACTACACAGGAAAACTGATTTATGGACCATTTTTCTAAAGTATTGACATAATACAAATGTATTTTCTCTATTTTTAGTATGTGAAAGATTTTTTGAACTAAAATTTCAATTTTAAACTGAAACACATAATTTCAGTCATATTGGAAACAACATGTATCTGATTGAGATAAGTTTTATTATTATATATCAAAAATTACTTATGGATCATTTTCCTAAAATGTAAAAACAATATGAATTTTTTTTCTTAGTTTTGAGTGTGTGGAGTTTTTTTAACTAAAATGTAAATTATAAACTAAAAACATACACTTCGAGTCATATCAAGAACAATGTATACCAGATTGAGATGTGGATGATTGAGGTGTGGATGATTCTCACATTGTGTCTCAGATTGAGGTCTTCTTGATTGGGTTATGATTCTACTTTATGGAGGTTAATCTTTAAAACTATTTAGATTTAATTTAGTAAATAATTTCTCTTCCCTTATTGAAAAAAATAGTTTTTGGTAAAATATTGGGACAAAGTTATATGATTATTATTTACTTTGAACATTTAATTTGAATTTAACTCTTAATATATGCAAAAAAATGCATTAGGAAATGAAAATATTAATCTACTTTGAACTCATTCTCTCATTATTTTCAATATTTATTCATCAAACTTTTAGATGGGATATTTATTACACCAAAAAAAATTCACTCCTCCTCATCTAATTGTCATTATATTTTTTAAGGCTTCATAAATTATGTGAGTCTATTCACCTGTAGGTAAATAGAAGTTTGGAATTTTAACTGGATGTAGATTGATGCTTTATAAATTATCCTTAAATTTTTTAATTTAAATAGTTCTGTAAGATAGTTACCGACATTGCGATGAATAAATTTAATTTTAGGGTCCATTCATATTTTCTACTTCAGAGAATCCATGATGATAAATCAATATTGAAACCCATTCTTAGTTTCATTTAAAATTTTCCATTTTGGGATTAATTATCTACCATATAATGTTATTAATTTGTTCATGTGGGACAAAAAATATCTTAAGTGTGGGGTAATTTGGTGTGGCCTTAATTTCATGTATTTTTATACATCATTTTTGTGTTCAAATTATGTTTTTGATGATAAAATATTCCTTAATTCAGTTAATTTTTGTGTTAAGATTAATTTTAAAGTACATTGTAAAATTAATGAAATTTGTGTTTTTTTATGATTTTATGTTTGATTTTTAACATGTTTCTAGTCATGTATACACTTTTCAATAGTGATGTTTCTTTTAATATTATGATTTTTATTGATTTAATTTAATTTTTTGTTTTTTTTGTTTAATTTCACTCTTTGTATTTGTTTTAATAGATTAATATGTTAATTTAAATTTAATTTATAATTTAATAATTTTAATGGTTTTATAATTTTGACCTTTATTTTTAAGTTTAATTATTTTTTATTTCTTATCAATATTTGATTGTAACTAATTATTTAATCATTTAATGAAACTTGAATTTATTCAAGTTAATTTTTTAATTTTATGATTGTTTACCTAGGAAATTATATTTAAATATATATTAATTTATAAATTTATTTTTATTTATTTATTTAATATTTTTTTATTTCATTTATCTCTTTGTTCTTTTTTGCTGTTATAGTAGTTTCGTGTAGCCAATTATCTACCTAGCTAGTTAGAAGTCTATCCCAATAGTGAGATCTTTTCCTAGTTTTTCCTAGGTATTTTATTTTCCTAGGTTCGTCTTAGGTTCAATGGATAAGTGGTGGTACCACCATTCAGGGGTGATTATTTTTTGGCTTTCATCGATGCAAGATGACTCACACCCAAGTGATCGGTGTTGTCAGCAATCGTGGGTCTCGATCCCAATATCCTCTTCGATGATGATTCTCCTTCTGTCCCTATTTCATTGCTTGAAGATCAGTGATATGGAGTCAAGGATATTAAAACACTAGAATAATCTTTGACACATGGATAAAGATAATGTGACTATTGTCACCAAGAAGGATAAGGACATGTTTATATCCCTTTGAATATCCCTTCTGATTTTCTAAAAAAAATCATGAAGAGAAAATTCAATCAGGGAGCCCCAAAAAACACCCTACATAATATCAAGAGATTAGAGGATGGAATGGATGTTGGAGAAGTTGGATTGGGACTTCTAATATTTTAATTCCTTGATGAAGGAAATGAGGAGAAAGATCTCAAAGGAAGTTTTTCATCCTTTGATAACAAGATCATCATGATGGAAGATCTTAAAGATGTGGGGTTTCAAAAAACCTCACTATCCAAAACCCCATTTTTGTATGTAATAATGGATTCCTATTTTTTGGTATGATAAATTGAGTTGTGTGTGAAATCATATGATGCATTAAATAATTCTTGGAATATGACTAATCTGATCCTATTCATTGGGGGCTTGTAGTATAAATGAGAGATTTGGTTTACACTAGGAATCCCCTAATGTGGGTCCAGTTATAGAGACCTGTTTTTTTACTTGTATGACTTTAAAATATTTCTATATATATTTTGAGAGCTAGGCACTATGATGACATGTGATTCCGAGGCCCGATTTTCCCAAAATTAATTTTATAAAAATATTGAATATATTTTATATTGTGCATGCTCAAGTTCTTTAATGAAAATTTGGTAACTCTTAAAATATGGATTTGATCAGAAATACAAGACCACATTTGAGTTCAAAAAGTGTTTTTTACCCTAAACATGACAAAAAATGGGTCATAATGGGACAGTAAAACCCCTCTCTCGTTGTTAATATGTTAAGTGGATTAATTATTTATTTATTTAAATAATTAATTCATTTACCATGAACTGAAATGTTTATAAATATACTGGCATGGATTATTGTCCAAGGTTTTCCTCATAATCATAGATATATCTAAAAAATCTCTCCTCCCAACTCCATTGTAGAATCAAATCTAATAATGAAAAAACTCCAGATCAGAGGATAATGGGACGCAGTGAACACAACGAATTCTCTTGATCATTGGAGGGCACATTATTCATCAACAATCGATCCATAAATGATATAGGACTCATAATTTGGTGTTTATATTCCCTTTTATTAAAATTTTTTAGTATATCAATCTTCATTCTTCAATATTCTCCCTATTTCAGTCTTCACATGTTCCTGAGAACTAAAATCTTTATTAATTTCAATGTTTTCTAACCCTAGTTTCTCGTTCATGATTTTTATCCAAGACCACTTTTTCAATGTTGTTTAATCATTTTTTCATGTTCTTTTCCCCATTGTTTCTTATTGTTTATCACATGTTGGACCCTGAGGTCTCGATTCGACAATTTTCAGGTGGTACCAAGCCCGATCTAACCCCTAGATTCATAATGGTTTCATGAACAATGTGAAGATCGATGATGTTAGCAAATATCTAGAGTGTTTGCAAGTTTTTGATGTCCTTTTTAGTGGATTGATATCAAGGGATCAAATTTTTAATGCACGGTGGGATGCGGAATGAATGGTGAAACCAGAATGTTGAACAGAGGCTAATTTCTAGAGAACGATGGCCAGAAATGCCTGATCTGGTCCAAATCCACTAATCTCATATCAAATAGAGGCAAGATTTATGAAAAATCAAGGATAAATGTCCAGATATACCAGAAGGATCTTGATTTCTAATGAAAAATCGACTATATTCCATCTTTAAAGATGAAAACATGGCATGTATCCCCTTAATTGTAGAGGCTTGGGTTTTAGGAATTCATAAGGATAGAATAGCATGTACATATCTGACCCTTAGTGTACCCCCTTACCTTTTGGACAACCAGTGAAAAATACCACATAGATGGGAATCTTTTTTGAAGTAAATGGACCTGGTGTTCGGTACACAAACACAGGGATTGAGTGCATGGACATGGCCAGTAGGATATGATCATGTCCCTGTTATTCTGTACACGCCATGTAGTCCACTTGCATGACATGTTTTATTACATGGGATGGACTTGTGTGGCGTCCTAGTACATGGCTAGGAAGTAGAGTGAGACCACATGCTATGTGGGTCCCCTCACACGTTGTGTAACCCATGACCTCTTTTTTGGAAACTTCCACCTTTTGTATCTCTTTAATTTGAACTCATATTTTAGACCAAGAGTAGTCTATCCTTAGTGTTTTCCAAATATAACATGATGTCTCCACCGTTGTGAATTTTTTGATATGATGTGAAACGTTCTTTGTGTGTCACGTACTAAGGTGACACCCAATTATGGTTGTGATCAGGTAGGATCATGAGAGACATTCCAAGAAGCACTCTCTAAAAGGGCTAGATAATGGAGTTCCTTAACAATTTTCAAGTGAAACCCCATATCGGATAGGGAGTGGGTCCTCAACGACTAGAGTGGAAAACCCCCCTCCCCCCCCCCCCCATCACACAAGGCCATGGTTCCTCAACCACTAGAGTAGACCTTCCACCCCCAACCCCCATAAACAAGGTTGTGAGTCCTCTATAGATACCTTTCGAGTGGAACCCCCCTAACATACTAGGGTGTGCTTCCTCAATGATTATAGTGGATCCCCCTATCATACCAGGGCATAGGTCCTCTACCTACTGAGTGTAACACCACTATCAGCATAGGGTGTGGGTCCTCATGACACTAGATTGGAACCCCCCATCATGATGGGTGTGGGTCCTCTATAGATACTTTATCAGAGTGGAACCCCCTAACGTACTAGGGCACGAGTCCTCTACTTCAATTTCACCCCCCCCCCTATTGTGTGTCATAGGGATAAGGAATGGTTAAACTTTGATGGTTAAAATTGGGTAGATGTGTGATATGATGAGCATCATTGATAGACTTTTGGAACTTTTGGATACTATTTTTATTGGGTTGAGATGTGATATTGAGATCCCCTTACTTCTCACTTGGGATTATTTGTACTGAGAAAATATATTATTGTTTTGTTTCCATGCATTAGACTTGGTTTCTCTTCTTCTAGGGGAGGCGAAGAGATTTGGGGTATGCGATGTGCTTTATGTTTTTATCTTCTTGTGGTTGGATGAGTCTATTATCCTTTTATATATGGATAAGACTCTATTTGTATATCATCTACTCACCATGTCAAGCCTCTTGTGTTTGGATGATGTTACTTTCACTCTTGGTTTGGGTTGAGCTATTTGGTTTGATTGTATCTTACATATAATATCATTCCAAATCCTGTTTCATCTGTTACTGGTCCCCTTCCAATTTTTTGGGTGTCCTAATCAGTATGTATATACTTACCCCTACATGAGGTTTTCCCGCATGTGTCATGTCTTTTATAGACGATGGACAGGTTGACAATGACTCTAGAAGAACTTAGGGATACTAGGTGCTTTGGACAATGTATGACATTCATAGCATGGGATTTTGGATTTTGGATCTCTCAATAATTTACTTATTTTCAGTTTTTTTAGGTTGAGACACTCTTCTATATGAGCGTGTGTTTTCCCATTTACTTTTAAGTTTTCACCACTATACTTTTTTACTATTTAGATATTCATGCATGCTTGGTTTTCTTTATAGTACTGTTTCATATTTTAATCATCCCCTCTAAACTTTTTCATTGATATGTTTGTGTGTGTTCTTATAGGTACATAGGAAAAGGCCTCCCCATTCCTTCGGCACTTTTCACCACCCCCTAACCTATGAAGACGGGCTTGGGGTAGTCACTGCTCGATACCTAGATTAGGTTGATTCATGACACCTATTTATATCAATTTAGGAATCAAACATGTGGATATCCTTTGAATATGAAAAACATACAATTTATTTATTCTTCTTTGGGTGTCTTAGTCACATTGAGAATGATTGTGGTGGTAAAAAAGAAGACTAATAAGGAAACATAGTCTTGTAATGTGGCCCTAGGATTCATGAAAATTTTTCTAAAACTTCTTTTATTCCAAAACCAGGGAAACAATGGGATCATGATTAACTATAAAGGCATTCTACAAGTGGGAAAAATGGATTCATAATAAGATTGTTGTATTGGTACCACCAGATATCTCTACTAATGTGCGAGAGTAATATCAGGTATAAAATGGGGTATTTCGAACTAGGGAAAGGGGTCTAAATGATTCCAAAAAAAGGCATGATAATATAGGTATGTATCCTGTGAAGAAGAATACCCCCAAGAGGTGTGAATATATCAGTGGAGTGATAAACTAAACCACCCCCAATACAAATATTATCTACTTTTAAATCCCCATATTTAGATCTTCCCTTGATACTTTAGGCCCCCCAGAACTTTCTTTGAAGGGCAGAGGTCCCATCAAATCCTTAGTTGCAGGACAAAAAAAGATAGTAGATATGGAAGATAATGTTGAGAACAGAAAGAGATAATTGTGATGGGATGATCACAAAAGATACCTGTGGAATACAAATATCCATTGTTAAACCACCAGTTAATGAAAGACACAATAAATGATGGAAATTAAGGGGGGATGGAACTTGCTCAAAATTCTAGAGGTGGAGGATCACGTTAACTATCCCCACCAATACCTATGAAAATATTAGGTTGGAACTGTCTTGGGCTTAGAAACTCACAGATAGTTTGTATGATCCAGTTACATTGCACTAAAAGCTTTCCTGATGTGGGTTTTTTCTGAAACCATATTATAAAATAAGGACATGGATGCAATCTCTAAAAAAATTGGTTTCTCTTGTTTATTCTTAGTATATCATCAAGTGCATTCAGGTGGTCTAGACTTCCTTTGGAGGGAAGATATGGATTTTAGGGTTAAATTTTTTCCTCCAAATGAGACTAGTGTAGTAATTCACCAATCTAATGCACCATATTAGTATTTCATAGGGTTTTATTGTTAACTTATCAAGGAATGAAATGGAAATTAGGGCAGTTACTCAAAAATATCTAGGAAACCATTCCTTGACCCCTCCTTGTTGGGTGTGACTTTAATGATATGTTATTCCAGAATACGAAGAATGGAGGTGCTAGAAATCACTATTGATATATTATGGACCTTTAACAGGATTCTAATATGGTGGGACTCTCGAACCTTAGTTATTCTAGTTCCCCTTTTATATGGTTTCATGGTAAATCTAAAAATTCCCACATCACTAAATGGATGGATAGGTTCATAGTGTCGGCTAAATAGATCAAGTTTTTTAACTTTTTCAAGTGTCTCATCTTTATTCTTCTACTTTAGAACACTACCCAATCCTTATTTACACCTCACTTGTGTCTATGAAATCAATTTTGGATATAATATTCATATTTGAGAGCTTCTAGGTGCATGATAAGAAGTATGAAGGTACTATTCTTATATGTTGGAAGGTGGGAGAACCTAATATTATAATAGATATTCATTGGTCGGTTTCTAATTTGAAGTTCTAGAGGATCAAAAATTCATTCACCCTCATGTGTAGTACGATGTGTTGTAAATAACTCTAAATGAATTATACACTAACCCCCCCCCCCCCCACTAACTTGGTTTTAGCTACTATATCAAAAATGAAAGGGGGTCGTGATACTTCTCTTAGGGTTAGATAAGGTTTCTATTCTACACATGCCTATGATTACCACATTAAGGATGGTGCCTCTAAAACCTTTTAAGTTTACCAGAAAACCTTAGTGAGAATAATAAGAAAATCTATTTCATTATTTTCTAACTCAAGGGGTAATTTAGTTTCTGATGAGAAGGGGATTCGTGATATTGTCAATCACTTATACAAGGACCTCTTCACGATGGGGGATTCCATATTTTTTTTAAACATTGATGCGTGTATTGAACTGGTTATTAGTGAAACAATGAACAACTAGCTCATGTGTGATGTCTCATATTCATAGATTTTATTCAAACTTAACCATATTCACTCAACCAAGGCTCTTAGTCTGGATGGATTTTGTGTTCGTTTCTCTAAAAAATGATGGCACATTATCAGACACGGTGTTTTTGGGTCTAATTAAGGATTTATAAAGGGGTAAGTCCAACTTCCATACTTTTAATAAAACCATTGTCACACTCATTTTGAAGAACAAACTAACTATTTGGTCAGAGATCTTAGTCCCATCAACTTGTGTAATGTGACATACAATTTTTGTTCTAAAATATAGGTCTATCGTCTATGTATGCTACTTCCTTCCATTTTCTCTAAAAACCAGAGTGATTTTGTCCTCAAGAAGATTATATCTCATAATTCCATTATTACAAATGAGGTTTTTCATTCCATGAAATCTAGATTTATTTTTGAAAGAGATACCATGGCCTAGAAGCGTGATATGACCAAGGCCTATGATCAAGCTTATTGTCCTTTTATCCATAATGTTATGATAAAAATGGGGTTCTACAAAAAAACTAGATTTGTTATGCAATGTATCTCCTTAGTTTCCTTCAGGGTTAAGATTAATGGGGGTGTCTCTTAGACATTATTCCCCTCTAGGGGTCTCTATCAAGGTGACCCTCTCTCCCCATTTCTATTCATTTTGGTTGAAATTTGTTTTCCAAATAGATCTCTATGGAAGCAAGGGATAATTTTGTGCACAAGGGGAAGGTTTTCCATAGGGTATCACCCATTTATCATCTCATTTTCTCCAATAATAGCTTTCTTTTCTCAAGAGATACTCTAGAGGAATGTGGTACTATCGACCAAATTATTCATAAATATGAGCTAGCATTTGGAAAATTGATTAACCTCCCTAGATCTGATATTTACTTTAGATCAGTTGTTCCCTCAAATAGAAGGGATAATATTCACAGTGATTTTAGGATTTTGGTGGTTGATAAACACCAAAAATACCTTGTATTTACTACAGTATTTGGGAATTCTAAAAGTGAGGTATTTTATAAAATTATAGATAGGGTGGAAAAAATGATTCATGGGTGGTCATGAAAAAGGGTATCTAAGGCTGGTAAGGAGATCCTTATCATGGTCATTTCCTAAGCCATCCCCCCCAATTTTATTTCACTATTCAAGTTACCTATATTTTTTATTGATCAGCTACATGCTAAATCTAAAACATCTGGTGGTGTATGAATAATTGTAAAAATAAGACCCACTGGATGTCTTGGGATAAGCTCTTCATTCATAAGACATGTTGAGGCATGTGGTTCTATGAATTATTCCTTTTTAATGATTACCTTATCTCTAAGAAAGGATGGTGGCTTATAGATAATCCTTCATCTCTCTATGCTCAAGTCCTTTTACCAAATACTTCCCACATTCAGATTTGAGAGGCTCTAAGCTTGGCCCATTACCAAAATTTTTGTGGATAATTTTATGGGGGTCTCAAGAGTTTCATTTTAAAGGACTTTATTAGAGGATTGTTAATGTAGATTGTGTGGATATATGGAATGAACCTTGTCTAGTTTATTTTTTTGGATTGTTGGTGATCTCGAGGGCCATTTTTTTATGGAAAATGAAATAGTGGATTCTTTGTTTAATGAGAATGGAGATGGTCAATGCTTTGTTTCCTTAAACACTTGGTTTAATGAACATGACATCAGTATTATTCTTAGTATTCTTGTGGAAAGAGGATGGTGATGGACTATCTCTTCTACAGTGATAATTCCTTTCATGAACAAATGATGATAATGAAAACACTATTAAATATTCAAAGCTTCATTTTAGTCTAATAAATCTCAAGTCGAGCTTGAAAATGGTTTTCTTTGTTGTTGGTATTTCCAATCAAAGCTTATAGGTGAGGCTCGTATTCTGTTCTGATCTAATTGAGCACTAAGGATGTTTATAGATAAACGAACAAAGAATCACTGTCACGAACCAACCCGTGTCAGGGCTCGAGCCACAACTACCCCAAGCCTGCCTCTAAGGGCCAGGGGATGGAGACTAGAGTCGAAGGCATAAAAACCTAGGGGAGGCCTTTTCCTAAGTAACTATAAACACAAAAGAATCCAACTCAATGAAAAAGTTCACAGAGAAAGTAAAAACAAGATACAACACTACTATATATAAACCAAAAAATATGCATCAACCATTATACAGTACAAGTACAGGTGTTGTGAAGTAAACTGAAAGGTAAATGGGAAAAATACCCACCCAACCAGAAGAGTAAAACAACCCAACAACAAATGGAAAAGTAAAATAGATATGAAATTCCCACTCCTGGATCCCATGATATGACCACCACACACGGTCCAAGCACCCAATAACCCTAAGCTCCTATGATGTCATGATCAACATGTCCATCATCTACAAAGGCATGCTAATTAAGGAAAATCCAAAGTAGGGTTCAGTATAAAAATACTCAGTAGGATTCCCCGAAGGCTCAAAGGAGATGCAAAAGATGTATTGAAGAGGGGTGAAGTAGATAGAATAAGGTACAGTAAAAGGAGTTCATCTCAACCCAACAAGAGAGTGAATTAAGATCATCCAAACACAATGATCTATAAATGGTGAGAATATGGACATCTCATGGAATCTTTTCTACCTTTAGTAGAAGAGTAGACTTGTCCAACCACAAAAATATATACACAGAAAGAATGTGGCATACCCCGCACCTCCTCACCTCTCCTAGAATGATAGTAACCAAAACTAGAAGAGTAGGTACTTAAATAGGATATATATGTACATTCTCAACCAAATAAGACCAAATTAGAGAGTAAGGGGATATCCATATCATATCTTAACCCAAGAAAGTGAGTAGCCAATGGTTATAGATGTAACCACCATAGATGCCTAGCATCCAATATATCTTCCTTTAACTACTAGTAAAAGTGACTCAATCACCACACCTTGATACTGTCTACTTTGGGGGGAACTATCTGGACATCATGGTTTTAGGTCACATCAAAAGGACACATCTTGGTGGGAAAATCGTCCCTCTTCCTAGTGAGTCCAAAGGTACTTCAAAGAACACATCATCACTATTCTATGGAAAACACCACTACCCAACACCACTGAAGCGTGATACGCTGGAGGGTAAGCCCTGAAGAATAAATGGAGAACTCCACTACCCAACCCCATTGGAGGGTATGCCCAAAAGAGTTTCATAGGAGAATTCCACTACCCATCCCAGATATAGGGTAAGCCTAAAAGTGTCATAGGTGAACGCCACTACTTAGACCAGTTGGAGGGTAATCTAGAAAGTGTTAATGATGAACTCCACTACCCAGCCACACTGATGGGTAATACACTTGAGGGTAAGCCCGAAACTGCTCTGGCCATCCCTACTATATGCTACCTCTCAAAAAGCATTGTGGAACTACACTACAGTCATCGTGTATCACCTTGGAATATCTCGCGTCATATCTCAGAATCCACTACAGAGGACACCATCATATTCCATGTAGAAGAACACTTAGGATAGGTTACTCGAGAGATATAATCCGAGTCTAGGAAAAGGATATATGATATATTGAAGATTCATAGTGTGGTATACAAAACATGTTGGTCCCACACAATGTGTGTCCCTGCCTCATCACCTAGAAGTGTATGCAACCATACTCGGGGACTAAACTGTGAAAAAGTACCCCTATTCATGCCAGCATACTCCAAGAGTACATAGAACCTCTAGCCAAAAAGGATGATGAGCGCACAATGCTCGTTTATTGATCCAAAGAGTTAAAATGTAATTCTATCGACATGCAACTTCAAATAGACTTGTATAAGTGAATAGATCGAACATTCTTGATACTTTCATAAGATTTCATAGGATTAACTAATAATTATCATAAATCAGACTCCTAATGAAGAAACCACATTTTGAAACATTACGCATGAACTGTACTTAGTGAGACCCATGCCATGATCCTGAAACACATCAAATGAATTGTGCCATTATAATCCCTGAGGAAAATCACACAGGATTTTCTATTTATTCATCTCAAATGGACACCTGGTGAAAAAGCATCATTTCACCACAAATTCCCAAATCGGGCCTCTTAGGGCCTGCACCTCCATTTTAGTTTAAGTTCCCAAAATTAGTCTTAAAAATCCCACCTCAACTCTTGGGTCGCATCTCCTCTAATGGTGCATCAGTTGGACATCGTATGTAGATGTACGATGCAATAGAAGTTTCCCAAATAATAATAATTATATTATTATTATTATTGTTGTTGTTATCATACTATTCATGCCACTAAGCCTCAACCATGAATTATAAAAATTCCAAAATAACCCCCAAAATGTTCACCTTAAAGAAAGGGTCTCGTTTCTATAGATGGAATGAAAATCATATGTCCGGTATGCAAGCTAATTCTGTTATAGGATTTCTGAATAATAATAATGATATTATTATTTTTATTATTAAACTTAGGCGTTTCATGGAACTGATCCCTGAAACAAAAACCTAAAAGTTCATAACTGGCCAAAAAGACCTGTCTTGATGAGAGGAATGTGTGGTTGTAGACGGCATGCAAAAAAGATGCTCCATTTAGGATTTATCAATGTTTGGAGCTTCCCCGACCCACTTTGGCCCATCCCATCCACTTCAGCCCGGACCACTACATCATGGGTTCCTTCATGTGTCACCACCGACATCACAGCATGCCACCTTGGGGACCACCACCAGTAGCCACTGGTGGCGTGCTGGTGGTACTTCTGCGGACCACCAGGAACACCCTAGTTGCCCATATTTCAGTATGAGTCGAGAGATGGAATCCTTGTGATGTGATATTTAGTGAAACAGCCTCCAATAAAATATTTTTTGATGTTTCGGTGTATCAAAAAGCAATCATCGCTTCCACTTATTGTTTTTCCTCATCTGGTGCTTGAAACTAAAAATTGAGCATAGATATGGACTCCTTGGATTGAGGGATTCACAAATCTATGCTTCTCCCCACATTTCATTGACATTCCAAAGAAGTAAAAATTTGATGATGAAGAACGTAAAAAGAACATGAAGAATAGGTGATCCATAAATTAAATGGTTAATGATCATTGTTATTTTATCCATCAACAAGAATATCAAAGTAGCCAAAATGATCATAAGTCAAAATGGACAAAAAATTCTTTAATCAGGGAGGTGTGGAATTAGAAAGAGAAATCCTACCTCAATTTTGGATCCTTCATTGTGTTCCATGTGCTCTGATCTACTAGCACCTACATTTTCATCGTGATTCGATAATGTTAGGACGTTGAATTTTCAATAGAAGTAGATGGCCATAACACCGTCGTCCATGAGAGAAATGAGCTAAATCTCGCTCATTTCTCTAAACTCCTATTTATAGGATACTTCTAGTGGTAATGGAAGCCAAAACTCCCACGCCCTCTCACCAGAGGTCACCCCTAGGGAAAACACCCCATTACGAACTTAACGGAAGTCTTATATTTCCAAACTGAGTCCCTGGTCAAAATTTATTTGATTTGGAATTTGAGATAAAGTAATAAAATTTAATTATTTTATTTAGGAAAATTCCCTCCATGTATTTTTCTATAGATGACTCTCACATAAAAAAGTTATGCCCTTCTTAGGGTAAACACCGTGTTTCAAACTCAACTGCAGCCTCAGATTTTTTATTCGAGTTACCATTTCTGATTTATTCCATTTATTTCACATGCATAGTATAAAGTATACTTAATATTTTTGTCTAATTTATTCTGGGAACATCAGGCCTAAGATTTTCATGTCGTCTCAATTCCTAGCTCTATAAATATATGTAGAAATATTCCAAAGTCTTACAACACAATAACCAGGTCTCTACATCATTCCCTCCTTCAAGATTTTCATCCCCAAAAAACAAAACTAGGGAAAAAACTCAGGATACTTAGCTCAAACCTATCTCTCCCACTACCTGGAAAACATACACATTTTCGTTCTACCATAGCATGTGAACCAAAGGAATGGTTCTTCCTCATGATTTTTTCTCCTGATGATGATGTGTGTAAGAACATGCACATATATCCTCAACTATGACACGTGGGAGATTTCATGCACCCACTCCATCTATTGGGGGTAGGGAAAGGCAGTATGAAACTTTTACAACCTTCTAAATTATTTGTAAAGGCCCGATGAAACTTGGGGGATAGTTTTCCTCTTCGGAAAAACCTCTACATCCCACATTTCAATAAGAATCACCACTTATCCCTGTAAAAAATTCTCATGATTCCCACCTTCAGAATATCCATATGGTGAATTACCCAAGGATATATAATCACATAGTATTTATCACTCAATGTATCACAACCGAGACTCTCTTACAAGCTTGATAAGAGAAGGATTAAATAGCATCGATTGATGAAAACATCACCCACTTCCTCCACCAGGGTCAGCTGCACGGTAGCTAACTACTCTGAACTTCCCACATTTTGTGAGTCTGGGACTTCCTGCTAAGGGAATATACTACAATGTCACCTCATTTTAGCGTATATTATATCTCAAATTCAAAGTCCTACAATAATTCCCAACCATAGTCAATGTCTAAGGTTCAATTCTCTATAGGTGAAGATGCACCTTAGACTATGGTGGTCTGAGCAAACCACAAAGCACTCTCCCAGAAGATAGTGTATTCACATTCTATAGGAGAAGACTATTGCTTCTAGCACAAGATAGTGAGTCATGCAGTTTTGTTCATGGGGTCTCCATCACCTCGACCTATACTTGATAACTATTGTTTCAAGGTTGATGGTCAGCATGCAAGGTTCCAATGAATAGGGAAGGTGAGTAAACTCATCCAACCATAAGAATATTGATATGGAAATTACATGGAATACCTCGTGTGTCTTTTCTTCCCTTGGAAGGAGAGTATTCCACAAACCAGATACTCCACTAAACTCACTAGTGGAATATCAAGAAAAAATGATTTCAAGCATAAAAACTCCACCAACAATGACAGGACCTACTCTGACACTCCATTTCACAATCCTACCATGAACACACAAGTTAGATGGACTCGTCCACTACACCTCGATACTATTCTCTTTGGGTGGAACTAACTCTCCTACATAGTTTTGTTTTCATCAGAAAAACACATATCTATGGGGTAAGAACCCTCCTCATTATGCATTCAAGGCTACATCGAACAACACCGATGTAGGGTTACACCAACTCCCCACGTCACCCTGGTAAAACATCAAGAAAAAAAGAAGGGAGAAAAGAGTACCTCACCCAGTTTCTAGAATGTTCTACTAAAAAAAGGTATAAAATACATAGGGTGTATCTATTATTATCTCATGCACTACAGGATTATAGATAACCATAACATGCATCTGCCCATGGCCCCAACCACCAGCTCCCTCAGCCTGACATGGGAACCTGGAGGTGGTGGAAGGATCACATATTGTCATCCAACTACCACAACTCCTCCTGCTCCCCTACCGTGTACCGCCTCCCTAGGGACCACCCTATCCCCACCTAAAAAATACCTGATCACAGTGTCATATCTATCATGGCGGTTCATTTGCTATCTACTTGGAAAGCTTAGCATGTATGGTCGGGCAATCTTGTTCCATGTGACCTCACCCATCACATGAATAAAATTGTCCCTCTCTAGGATTTCCCTATTTTCTAAATTTCCTCAGCCCCATATGACTAAATTATTGAGACTAATTATGTGGAGGCCTCATGTGTCAATATCATATTGTCTGATGCCTAGTAGCTATGGAAGATGTCTCAGCTCTGTTGCACCCACTACCACAACCATCTTTATGGCGCCCCTCTGATAGAAATCTCTATATCAGTAATGTATGATCTAGCACCTCATCATAGGTGGGGATTCAAAAGGGTACTATGATAGCACGGATCTCTCCGTGGAGTCCCTACTGAATCATCTGGGTTCGGAAGTAGCCATCATGGATCATGTCCAGTGAGTAGAGGGTAAGGTCTATGAACCTAGTCACGTACTCATCCATTGTCATCCCTCCCTACTAAAACTGAAGGATATCCTAAATCTGAATGAAGAATAAGCAGGAGGGGTGGTACTTCTCATGGAATAGCTACTAGAAGTCATCCCAAGAGAGTACCGACTTATCATGTATCTGAGTAAACAGACTCCACCAACGTCCAGTTGTTCCATGGAAAATAATGGTTTCCAAAGTCACCATATGATCTGTCACTATCTGAAAATGCCTGAAGAGTCCAACCACCGATTCTAGTCAAACCTCCAATTCCTGAGGGCGTGGCTCACCATGGAACCTTAGTGGTCTCTGATGTTGGAACTCGCAAAGCATGCTCAACTTGTGCATGTCCTCAACCTGCTCTGATGGGACTAATTATTTCTCAACAGGTGTAGGTTCTACTACCTATCCTCCTAAAGGAATTTGGGTCCTATAATGGATCCTAAACTAAGGCCTCATTTCTCATAGGGTCATCCTTGTGAACTAGATCTAGTATCTAGGATGGTTGTCATCGTGGAGACATCTTGAATGTTATCAAGGGGTACCAGGGTCAGATGATCATATATATATATCAACAACAACAACGGGGATATGACTCTAGAAGGATACTCAATGAATCAATCCTATATTATGCATGTACCAAAGTTCCCTAGAATAAATGTCCCAACATGTTGAGTCGACAAATGGGTAATCGGGGTCCTAATGAATGGCTATGCAAGCCGTTGCACCATCATTGGACTCCCTACCCTAAGATCTTCTCTCAAGACACACTGACATGGTTTCCATAACCCATACCAATTCCTTTTTTTAGGGATCATCCAAAAAACGTACCAAGGAACAAACCATCTCTGATTCCACTTTTTCAAGACCTGACCCGTATTGGGGATCGAGATGTAACTACCACAAGCTCGCCTCTATAGGCCAGGGGCTGGAAACCAGTGCCGAAGTCATACCAAACTTTTTGAGGACTTTACCTAAGTACATGTACACACACACACACATGTATCCAACTAAAATAAAAAGTGCAGGGGGGGAGGAAAAACAAAATACAAAACTGCTATATATAAACCAAAAATATGCATCGATCTCTAAAAAGTACAAGTACAGGTGATGTAAAGTAAACTGAATGGTAAAGGGGAAAAATACATGCCCATATAGAAGAGTGCAACAACCTAGTAACAAGTGGAAAAGTAAAATAGCTGAGAGATCCTCGCTCCTGGATCCCATGCTACGACCATCTCACGTGGTCCAAATTCCTTGTATCCTTCAGCTCCTCTTATGTCATGATCAACCTATCCATCATCTATATGGGAACACCAAGTGTGGGAAAATCCCAAGCAGGGGTCAGTATAAAAATACTTAGTAGGATGCCCTAAAGGATCAAGGGAGAAGAAAAGATGTACTAAAGAGAGGATTAGTAGATAGAACTTGGTACAGTAAAAGGAGTGCAGCTCAACCTAACAAGAGAGTAAAGTAAGCTCATACAAATAGAAGGATCTAGAAATGGTGAGAATTTGAAAATGTCATCGAGTCTTCTCTACCTTTATTTGGATAGTAGACTCTTCTAACCATGAAAAGCTATACACGGAAAGCACAAGGCTTACCCTGTGCCTCTTCTCTTCTCCTGGATGGAGAGTAACTAAAACACAAGGAGTGGGTATTGCAATATGATATATATATTTACATGTTCAACCAAAGAATCCCAAAGGAGAGTGTAATGGGATCTTCATATCACAACTCAGCCTAAGAAAGTGAGTATCCAATAGTTCCTGAAGTGACCACCATTGATACCAAGAATCCAACACAGCTGCCCTAAACTGCAAGTCAAAGGGACTCAATCTCCGCACCTTGATACTATCTTCTTTGGGTAGAACTATCTCACCGTCATTGTTTTAGGTCGTGTCATAAGGAATTTTCTTGGTGAGAAAATAATCCATATTCTTCATGAGTCCAAAGGTAAGTCAAATTTCACTTCATCATTATTCACCAGCGAACACCACTGCCCATCCCCGTTGAAAGGTGATATGTTAGAGGGTAATCCCTGAAGATTTAATGTTGAACCCCACTACCCATCCCCACTATAGGGTATACCTAGAAGAGTGTCATAGGAGAATGCCACTACGTATCAAAGCTGGAGGGTAAGCCTTGAAAGTGTCATAGATGAAAATCAATTCCCAGTCTAGCTGGAGGGTAATCCCAAAACTGTCATTGGTTAATGCCACTGCCCATCCCAACTGGAGGGTAAGCCTGAAAGTTTCGTCGACAAATTTTGCTGCCCAGCCCCGCTGAAGGGTAATACGCTGGAGGGTAAGCCCAAAACTGTTCTATCCATCCTTGTTGGAGGGTTCCTCTAAGAAAACATCAAATAACTACATTGTAGTCATAGGGTATCTCTCGTGAACATCTTTCACCATATATCAAAATCCAATATAGAGGGCACCATCACATTCCATTCAGAAGATCACTCAGGACAGGCTACTCATGATCCAAAATCTGAGTCCAAAATAAGAAGATATGATGGATCAAATATTCATAGTGTGGTAAATGGAGCATGTGGGGGCGACATGAAATGTGGGTCCACCTCATCACCTATTCATGTACCCAGCCATAATCAGGTACAAAACTATGAAAAAGTACCCCTAGGTATGCTAGCTTACTCACAAAGTACATAGAACCTCTATACCAAAAGTCTGACGAGCACACGATACTCATTTTTTGATCCAATGGGCGAAAATATAATTCTACCAACATTCCTCTTCAAACATCCTTAGATAATCAAATGGATCACACTTCCATGATCTTTGTGGGAAAATGCACAGGATCAAATATTCAGTTACTCGAATTGGACTCCTAGTGGAGAAACTGCATTACACAGCATTGTGCACAAACGGTGTTTCATGGGACCCACTCCACAATACCAAAACACATCAAACAGATTTTTCCATTACGATCACCTCAGAAAAGAATGTGGGATTGTCTATTCAATCATCCCAAACAGACAACTGGTGAAAAAGATTCATTTCACCACAAACACCCAAATCTGGCCTCGTGGGGCCCACACCCCTATTTCAATTTTAATGCTTGAAATCATTCATTAAAATTCCTCCTCAACCCCAGGGTTTCAATGACTCTGACAGTACTTCAATCGGACGTCGTATGCAGACGTACGGTCCGATAGAAGTTTCCCAAATTATAATAGTTATATTATTATTATTATTATCATACTTTTTGTGCCACTAAGCCTGGAGCATGAATTATAAAAATCCCAAAATATCCTCAAAACATCCTCCTCAAAGAAAGGTTATTATTTCCATAGATAGCATGCATATCAGAAGTCCAATTTGCAGGCTAGGTCCGTTACAAGATTTCAGAATAATAATAATTATATTATAGTTATTATTAAAATCAGGTGTTTCATGGAACTGATCCATGAAACCAAAACTTAAAAGGTCTTGAACCAGTATAAAAAGACTCATCTTGATGACAGGAACATGTGTCCATAGATGGAACACAAAACAAACTCTCTATTTGGGAGTTATATGTGTTTGAAGCTGCCCCGGTCAACCACGACCCGGTCCGGCCACTTCGGCCCAGCCCTGCTACTGTGGCCCAGCCCACTCCAATGGGGATCGGCCTACTCCTCTGTGTCCCATTGTGATTTTTCTACCCCACCATTCTAGCGTTCTATGTCACTTCCAAAACCCACCACTGTTGTGGGTTTTCCATGCGCCGATGCCGCACTGATGGTACTTCCGCATACCACTAGGAACACACTGGTTGCCCAAATTTCAATCTGAGACCAGATCTGGACTCCTTGTGATGAGATATTCATTGAAACAACCTCCTCTCAGATATTCAATAGTGTTTCGATGTATCAAAAAGTAGTTTCCACTTCTGCTCATCGTCGCACCTCCTCCAGTGCTCGAAACTCAAAACCGAGCATATATCTGGACTCCACAAATCGAGGGATTCATAGATCTATGCTTCACCACATGTTTTTTCAATGTTTTGGCCTAGTGGAAAGTTGATGATGAATAATGTATGAGAAATGTGAATAAAGTGTGATCCAAAAATTAAACAGTCGATGGTCATTTTTAGTTTGTCCATCGATAAGGAATATCAAATCATCAAAAATGATCAGAAGTCAAAAACGATAAGAAATTATTCAATTATGGAGGTGAGGAATCCAAAAGAGAGGTCCTACCTCAATTTTGGATCTTTAGTTGTGTTCTATACGCTCTGATATACTAGCACCTCCATTTTTATCATGATCCAATGAAGTTTGGACATCGAATCACCATCAGAAACAGATGGCCAGAGCTCCTCCGCCTACGAGAGAAATGAGATAACTCTAATTTATTTCTCTAAACTCCAATTTATAGGAGATTCCTTGGAGTCGCAAAATCCGAACCTCCCATTCATTCTCAACTGAGGTCTCCCCTAGGGAAAACATCCCATTATGAACTCAATGGTGGTTTCATATTTCAAATCCGAGTCCCGGGTCAAAATTTATTTGATTCGGCATTCGAGATAAAATAATGAAATTTAATTATTTTATTTACTAAAATGCTATCCATGGATTTTCCTACAAAAGTCCCACGTCGAAAAAAGTTATGCCCTTCCTAGGGTAAATGCCACATTTCAGACTCAAATGTTGCCTCATATTTCTGATCTGAGTTACCATTGGATAGTTATTTCATTTCCTTCACATGCATAGTATAAAATATACATAATATTTTTTTATAATTTATTCTAGGAAAACTGATCTTTGGAATTTCATGTTGTCTCAGCGCCTAACTATGAATATATATGTAGAAATATTCTAAATTATTACAAGTAAAAAATTAAGTCTCTACTATCACTCAATATTAAACATTAATTTTGTTGATTTGTCAAATATTGGGATGTTAATGGTGATAAAGAATCAGTTTTTTGGATTCTACAATGAGGGATACTATGTTAATCCTATTTTAGTGGATAGATTTGTAATTTTCTATCTAGTTTTCCTTTGTAGATGTAAATTTTATAATTTGGGGACTTTGGATGACCCTAATGCTAGTGTTTTTCTAGTGTTGAAGAATGCATACTAGGTGCTCGCTCTAATGTATGTGAGAAGATCACTATCTATTTTGAGGTGTTGGGTGTGATCATGTAAGGGAGTGTAACTGGAGTTATTTTTTTTTGGAATGGTTTTATTTTCATATTTAAAAATAATTCTTGGGATTTTGAATATTGAAATTAATATAGAATGGTCAGGTGGTTAGAAACAATAATTAATAGTATTAAAAAGTAGAAAAATCATTATTTTTAGAGGAATTGTTTGAATTTTTAGCGGTGAAATATTGTTAGGTTTCTTGAAATTTCTGGAGGATTGCATTGTACTGAAGTGTGCCCAAAAAATGTTCATATCTGAGCAGTGATTTTTCTAGAGGAGTTTTTTCTTGTGTTTCATGAAGAACAAAGAGTGTATGATGAATTTTCATCATGGTTTTGTTATTTTTTTTTGTCTTTGTAAATATTTCTTTTATTTTTGTTTCATTAAATAGTTCATGAAGATTATGTAGGTGGTATATCTAATGGTTCGGCATTCTGGAAGACTATTTTTCTCTCCATTCTCTCTCTTCTCCCACTTATTCTCTTCCTTCACTATTCTTTAATTTTCTCCTATTTGTAAATAAAAATTTGTTTATTGAATTTTCACTCTGTGTTTGTGATCTCCTACCTCCAGTCATGGAGGAATAACTCATAGGCCAAGTTTCAAGAGGAAAAAAACATCGCTTCTTGGAGATCAAATATCTAGTTCGATTGTCAACATCTTCTTCACTCTTAGAAGATTATGATCACAGACTGGGGAGATGCAAATACACACTCAGTGATAGGAATGGTTTTCTACTCTCAACTTTTTATGATTTTCCCTCTTCATCTCTTTTTAATTCTATAGAGTAATTTAGGAGAGTTCTTATGATTTTTTGATCCTATGATGATAAATTTTTTACAAAATATATTATGTTAGAATGTGATTTGATCTTGTGATTCATTTTACATTTAAGAGAGTACTCGTGTGTGGTATGCAATCTTGTATGTGTTCATCCAATTTTTGTAGAGTGATAGGATCATGTTTCAACATATTGATCGTAAACTATATGAGGAAGATATTTTATAGTTTAATCTTTATAGATCAGTGATAGGCAGTATAGAGTTGAACAATCTAAAGCTGGTTCATTCCTGCTGACTATATTTTCTCCTTTTATTCATGTTTTTTCTCTTTTCCTATTCATTTTCTATTGTTTTAATTTCCATATAATATTCACTATTCATGATTTTTTTACTAGTTTCTAAATAGATAAAAATAGAAAAATATTTTATAAGAGTTATTGAGATTAACACACTACCTCCTTGAGACTTAACCCTTGGTTTTCCACTACACTATATTGAGGGAATAATATAATGTATCTTCCATAGTTCCAATGATAGTTTATCATCTGGTCTAGGGTTTTTGTGGAGAGCGGTGGAGATCTTCATCCTTCATCGTGGGATGTTCTTGTATGTGGGAAAACATTGGTAGCATGAGAATCATTTTATATTCATCTAGGTTCTATTTTGAGATATCTAGGTTTTAGGAAGTTAATTTCCCCCATTATTGTTTTCTTACTATTTTAAAGATGTATCATCCTTATATAAATGTAGGTAATGTGAGTACATATATAAAGTAAAATTTATAGCTCTACATGAAATATTTAATCACTACCACCCTAACTTGATAGATCTGATCCTTATATAGTTTATAGGGTCCTTTGATAGATTTATGTCTTGTAATCTAGTTTATTTATTTCGTTAATAATTTACATTCTTTTATCGTGTTCCCACAATTCATGTAGGTCCACAGTTGATCGAATCACATTATATCATTGTGTTCTTTACATTTCTTGCATCATATTCAACTTTAATATGTCTCTTTACCACTATTTACTTGTTAATAGAATTGTCAATATTAAATCATTAACCCTATACCTAGATCAGTCAATCTTGGAAATTGAATAGAGACTTCCCACACAACTTCCTTACTTCCCAATAATGTCCTTACTTCCCTACCACATAACTTCCGTTAACCAATAACTTTCCTAATAACTTATCTACCCAAGATATGATAAATAATACATTAATTAGTAACTTCCTTAATAACCTCCCAACCACAATTATGATAAATCATAATCTATTCGGGGGAATGAAATACTTGTGGACTAAAAAAATGAGTGTAAATTTTTGAGGAAATGATTTTTTTGAATTTCAATGGAACTTGGAAGATGAATGAACTATTGGTGGGGATGAAATCACAGGATAAAAAATATATTTTTAATTTAAAAAAATATTATAATAGAATAATAAGGTATAATCCATGAATATTAGTGAAAGGATTCCAACAGAATTAAGGAATTGATTTATTAGATGTTTTTTTCACTGATCTATCGACATAATACCATCCGAATGATGATCAGTTTAGTAGCTTCAAATGATTTACACTTGAATATTATGAATTTCTAAGAATATTTTTACTATTATGGAATGGATTAAGACATTTAAATAAATAATCCTATGGGATTGGAATACCATCAAAAGTACGGCCTTTTTTAAGTTGAAATGAATCCTCAATGAATTAAAACAAATACATTTATAGTGGAAACATAATCCTCAGACATTCATGAATAAGAAAGGTTTATCTTGGTTAAACTATAATCATTACTATTATTATAATTCATATGATGAAGGGACTTACATCCTATTCCAATTTATTTTTGTATTATATGTTTTTTTAGTTTGGGGAGTTCATGTACATAAGAGATGAGGTCTACATTTTCTATAAGATTACATATGATTTATTTTTTTCCCATATAATAAAATCATGGGAATGAGGATTTAGAGGGATAGGGAAATTTGTAAATTATTATTATCCTAGAAGTAATTAATCAAAAAGATTATTGAAATTTTTAAAATGAATAGATATTATTAAATATCAAACCCCTTCATGGAAACCTAAAGTTATAAATGGAACATAAAACTCCATCAAAATATGATTCTAGATATTGGGTAAAATTATATTATGCATCAGCTATAAGAAACATAATTTATTCAATTATTTTCATGTGACTAGTAATTTCCTTTATAGAAGTGGTAGTAAGTGGATTTATGTTAATCCATGGAAGGGATCATTAATAATCCCTTAAGTGTATCATAAAATACTTAAAGGGATATAGAGATATAACATTTTTGTTTTGGTAAGATAATACATTTCATGGATTCATTGATTTATATTTTTCTGGTGATCCTGATACCCAGACAAGAATAGAAGGATTTATGTTTATTTTTGGAAAAAAATGATCATTCAATTGTCTTAATTTTAGCATGTTTTTACTTTTTCTACAATAGATTAAAATTTCATAGAAGTAATAAAAGATTTAAATGAGTTATTCTGGTTAATAAATTTACTAAAGGAACAAGGAATGTCTCTAGATGATGGAGTTTTATTCTGAGATAGTCAAAGTTCCATTCAACTTTCTCAGAATCCATTGATTCATGAATGAATGAAATGTATTAACATGAAATTAAATTTCATCAGGATAATTCTTGAAAATGAAGTGTTAGAGTAGTGGAGGATAACAATGAACAAAGATAATCCTTAAATGTTCAAAAAGATTTTTTTCAAATAAATTTTGAGGAACCCTTGTACCTTATTTGGACTTTGGTAAATGAAGTTCTATTGAGAACAATGCACACATGAGGGGGAATATTGATATTTTCCAATGTGTATAAGGATATTGAGCTGAGAGAAATCCTTGATTTATTCTTCAAGTGTGAGACTTTTGGGATTGTAAACACTCTTAAAGGCATCAGAATATGTTTATTTAAAGGAGAGACAATGAAATTTTACTTATATATTTTTTTTGTAAAGATATATGTTCTAATAATTATGAAGGTACTTTTATCAAAAGGTGGTGATCTTATGATGAGTATCTGGTTAAGGTTAGTGATGGTTTATCATGTTAAAATATTCATTTTGTGGAAGCGGTTTGGAATTAGAGGTTGTCCAACTATAATGGAGGGATGATCGCAAAAATTGGATAGTAATGAAACTTGTTCTACTAGCCAATCACTTATATAAAATATATTTGAGATAAGTTGATTTTTATAATGATGAATCAAAGTAAAATATTAGATACTTAGATACAATATTTTTAATCCTTTTTCTACCTAATAATTTAAATTTATAAGACGTTCTCCCATGGATTTAATAATAAATTCCAAACTTTATAAAATTATTTGACCTCATTAATTTTGATATTTCCATTCTATTTTTAAAATTTTTTGTGTCAATTTTCTTGGTTCATAAAAATATATCCTATATCCATTTCATACAAATCCCATTGGTCTAGGATGATTCAACCATGCTCTATGGAAAGAATCCATAATCCCTATGGAGGGACTTTTGAAATTAAATGAAGGATGGGAGAACAATATAAGGAGGGAGGGAGATATACCAACCTAATCTATGAAAGAAACCCCATTAAAACATCCATGGATCACCAATGGAAATAAAATGAAGAGATAATACAAGGAAGGAGATCCACCCACCCCTGGAACTCCCTAGTAACCAAAACCCCAATGGAGTTTCTTTTAAAAAATCCCAAAATAATAGAAATTTAGAAACTTAATGTTGTGCATACATCAGGATTCAATTGGGTACATGTTGTGATCCATTGGCTCTAGTCACTTACCATCACTCCAAGATCATAACCCGATCCTTACATGTCAAAGTTACCAACTCAAAAACATCAATATTCACATTTTAAACATGCTAAAATTATATTACCACTATATTTATTCTCAAACATTAAAATGTATCTATATTTTTATCCTTTTGAATATGACCCTATTCATGTCCCATTACTTATAAATGAAATAGGTTGTTATAAAATTCACACATTAACATTTATCATCCCAATATTCTTTGGAAAAATATTTTTGAATTCCTAAATACTGACTAGAATCTATCACTATCCAACAATCATGATTTTGAACTCATTACAAGCACTCAACCATACACTATCTCTAGAAGAAATGACTCTCCCCTAAAACTCCTAATTCAATATAATAAACATCCTGACCATTTTCTAAATGATGAGTTTAAATATGACTATATATTTAAATATCTATTTTTTTTAAATACACCTATTAATCCACCACCATTTTCCTTCTCCAAGAAAATCCAACTTATTATGAAGGTGAACTACCAGCTCAATCAAATCCAACCAAATCAGATCAAGGATTTGGACTGGGAAATTGTGGATCAGTTTCAACAAATTCTATATTCTTTTATTTGGATCAAATTTTTTATAATAAAACATTGTAAACTGATGGGAGTTAGTGTAATATTTCATATTAATATATAGAAGGTGTCTATAGAGAGTTGACACAAGTCATAATCAGTTCTTCATAATAGTGAATTCCCATAGACCTAAGAGAGTGGTTATGAAAAGGATATAGGTTATCACATTGAGTTCAAACCTTGTAAATATTTTGTTATTTACTCTATCTCCTACTTTTTCATGCATGAGTGTTTACAAAATATGATAAGTAAATAAATCATAATAGGTTATAAGAGTTATGTTTTGAAAATTATTAAAGCTTATAAAATGTAAAACAACTAATTCAACCCCCCCCCCCATTAGATACTCAACCCTTTGGAACTTCAATTGGTATCAGATCCCATGTTCCCTTATTTAATACTTATCATGGATAATATCAATTATGCCAACAGTATAGGAATTCCTACATTAGATGGAAAAAATTAATATGGATGGAGAAATAGGATGATTTCTTATCTTCTATATCTTGGCCTTGAAGTTGTTGATGTTGCTACTATTCACTTTTCACCTATTGACAAAGATTCCATGATGACCATTGCTGATAAGATAAATATAGAATTTGATGGAAAAGACATAAATTATATTCTTATGTCCTTATCAAAAAAATGTTTATCATAAGGTGATGTGTCTCAAAACTTCAAAGAGTATGTGGGATAAGCTCAAAATTATTCTCAAAGGGAATAAAAAAGTGAAGGAAGGAAAGCTACAAATCCGGCATAGTAAGTATGATGAAATCAGAAAGAGAGATGAAGAAACTATTGCTAAATACTACACCATGGTAAATTAAATTGGTTTCAGCATCAGATTATTTAGAGATGTCCTCGAAAATTATACAATTTTGAAGAATATTTTGAGAAACTTTCGACACACATTTGATTCTATAAAAATTTCTTTAGAAGATATGGATGATTATCTCTTGATGAATTAATAACTTTCTTGTTTCTTATGAAATGAGGAAAGATCCAATGTTTGAAAAGAAAATGAAAGATTAAATGGATTTTGAATCTATGAGAAATATGAAAATATGAGATGCTGAAGAATCTAATCCTTATGAGTTTGAAGATAAGGAAAATGACGAGTTGAAAGATAAGATTGTGTTCCTTATCTCTAAAAACTATTGGAGAGGAAGAGGAAAATATGGAGGTAAATTTCCTCTAAAATGTTTTGAGTGTGGTGTAATCTGAAACTTTTCTAGGAATTCCCCAAAGAAGAATGCTGGAGAATATCGAGATAATTCCAATGAAAACCCATGATCGGGGAAGTGGAACAAAAATGATAAAGAAGAAAATTCATCCCAAAAATAAAAGAAGATGTTAACAGGGGAAAAAATAAGTTTTTTGAGTATGAAAGTTGAATCCGAATCAAATGAAAATAATTCTTATAAATATGAAAGTTCAGAAAAATTCAGAACCTTCATTGAAAAAGATGAGAAAACAAAAGATTCCTCAGATAGTGAAGAAGGTGGTGAATAATATTATAAAGAATATAAGCTCAGAACAGAACTCGTTGCATGTATTGATAAAAAACACTCAAGAAATAAATTAGAGTAATGAATATAGGTTATAAATAAGTTTTTTATGGAAGAAAATATTCCATTAAGAAGGAGGAAGAATACATTTAGGATATCTTAAGTAAAAAACTTAGAATTTCTAAACAGGGAAAGATGGTTGAAGATCTCAGTAAGAAGATGGAAGATAAGGAAGAATAAGTTAACAAGTTTCAATAAAAACTTCTTTATTCTAAAATTACCTTGATGAAGATGAATGAAAATTTCAACAAATATTTGGAAGTAAAATCAGATACTTCTAAAGTTTCTAAGAAGCCTCAATATGAGAATCGGGTGAAACTTTTAATCACCAAAATTAATGTTTATTATGATTATTTTAAAATTTAGGGTTTTGTAAAAGGTGTTAGGAAATATTCAGTGGAAAATGGATTTGAGAAACTTATAAAATATATAAATTTAGAAAACTCACTCAAAAGAAAAGATGGTTTACATCCTAATTATGTTAGAGCTGAAAGAAGTTACCAACCTCAACAATGTTTCAAAAAGAAAGATCTTTATTGAATGGAAAATAAAAAATTTAATGGATATTGCTGGTGTGGTGGAATATATGGTAATATAGCTTACATTTTTTGGCACAACATGTCTCTACTCAGAAGAAGGTTTGAGAAAAGTGGAATAAATAGTGAAAGTAGAATGAGTAACTTTCCTAACTTACATAAAGTTAAAAATGTGAATTCTCAAGATTTTAGAAAGATTCCAAAAAAAAACAATTTGATTGTTTGAAAAAAGTTTTTTCAAGATGTTATTAGTCTTTTCATCATGACAAAAGTTATATGACACTCCTTCCAGTACAAGTTTCTTATAATAGAATAGAAAAGAGAGTTAAAAAGATGAAAGTTAAGGAAAGAACTTTTGTTGTTGTGACAGGTTTGAAAGAAAATAAAAGAAAAAACACATAGATACTTGATAGTGGTTTTTAATCACATATTATAGGTGATATAAAAATCTTGAAAATTATTGAAAGTCGTGATGGAGGATCAGTTAACTTTGTTAATGATAGTTCCATAAAAATCAGAAGAATCAGAATGGCTGAAACTGAATCCAAAAAGTTGAAATCTATGGAATTTTTATTTGTTGATGGGATAAAACATAACTTACTTAGTGTAGGTCAAATTTTTGATGATGGAAATTAATTTTCTTTTATAAAATATTTTAATATCATCAAAAGTTTGAAATATGGAAAAGTTATCACAAAACGAGTAATAACCAAGGGGGATATCATCCAAATATGAGAATTTAACAACTCATGTTACTTGAGTACAAAAGATTCAAACAAATTGTGGCACAAATACTTGGCCAAATTAGATAGAAAATTATGAACAAAAATTATAAAGTATATTACATTTAAAAAATTATATAATTTAAAATAATAGAATAAGATGTTTGTGTAATTTTTCAAAAATAGAAGATTACTAAAAAAAGTCATACAATAGTTCAGATTCAATCTACCAGACCACTTGGGCTTATTCATTATGATTTATGTGGTTCAATGATACATAAATAAAAAAGAAGAAGATTGATAATTTATCACTTTTATTTATGATTTCACTCGAATTAAAAACATCATGTTCATGAAGAAAAAGTTAAATTCTATTGAAATGATAAATTCATCAGAAAAGATGTTGAGAAAGAAATGAGGGTTTCCATAAAAAAATTAGAACAGATAGTGGTACATAATTAATAAGAAATACTTTTAAAAATTTTCTAAGAAATCAGGGTATCAAACATTTGTATATTTCTCCCTATACTCAACAACCAAATGGAGTATCATAAAGAAATAATAGAATTTTCGTGAAAATGGGATGAAGTATGTTAGTAGAATACAAAAATTTAAAATTCTATTGTATATAATCTATTAGTAATATTGTACATATTAAAAATAGATGCTTTTTTAGACTAAAAACCATAATGACTCCTTATGAAATGTTTTATAAAAAACCTTCATTAAAATACTTTATTGTTTTTGGAAGTCCAAGTTTACTTAAAATCAAAATTCCAAATCGGGGAAAGTTTCATGAGAAAGATGAGGAAGGAACTTTTATGGGTTATTCACCAAATGGAATAAGTCACAAATTTTGGAACAAACACTTAAAAAATATGGTGGAATAATATGATTTTAATTTTATTTAAAAGAAAAATTCCATGACAAAAGTTGTTGATAATAAAGAGGAGGATAAACTAGAGATTTTCAATAATAGTGAAAGTAAGTCAGAACATCCTTAACAAGATTCAGAAGAATTGTGTGATGAGGAAAGTATTTTGGGAAAGAAACTTTGAAATTTAATTCCTTAAAAAACATGTTGAATTCGAAAAAATTATTGCGAATCATAAGGATCCATTTAAGAACAAAAGGAAGTTGATATTAGAAAATCAGACTTCACTTATCTCAAAAGTTAAACCAGAATTAGTTTTGGAAGCAATTCAATAAAAATAATGGTTGGATTATATGAATGAAGAGTTAGATCAGATTGAAAAAAATGAAACCTAGGAACATGTTCTACTGAGAGAAAATAAAAAATTTATCTTAACAAAGAGTGTTTAAAAAACAAGTTGAATGAATAGGATAAGTGTAAGGAACCAAATCCAAGCTTGTTTGTAAAGGCTATGCATAGGTGTATGGTGTTGATTTTGAAGAAACATTTTCCCCAATTTCTGGATTAGAAACTATTAGAATGTTTCTTTCAGTGTCTACTCATCATAATTACAAAGTTTATCATATGGATGTAAAGTCATCTTTCTTAAATGATGAGATTTAGGAAGAAGTTTACATTGATAAACCGTATTGTTTTCTACTTGATGATAATGAAAAATAATTTTTCAAACTGATTATATATTTTTATTGGCTGAGACAATCTCTGTATTCTAGGTATTTAAAACTTTACTATTTTTTGAGAATGTTAAATTTTTCTAAAGTAAAATTTGATATCACCTTTTATATGAAATATGTTGACACCAAAACTCTAATTTTAATTGTTTCTGTGGATGATATAATTTTTTCTATGAATAGAGAATATGTTTGTAAAAAAATCAGAAGAAATGAAGAATAATTTTGAAATGTAAATATTGAAATAATTAACAATATTCCACAGATTACAAGTTCAAAAAAAAGAAAACTAAATTTTATTATCTTAAGAAAAGTATTACAAGGAATTTCTAAATAAGTTTGAAATGTAAGAATCCCAAGAAGTTACAAATCCTATATCTATGATCAAAAATTTGAGTAAATATGAGTCTAGAAAAATTGTGAATTAGAAATATTTTTGAAATATGATAGGAAGTATACTTTACCTTATAGCCTCAAGACCTGATATTATTTATTTTGTGAATTTGTGTTCCATGTATCAATGTAATACAAAATAATCATGTATGTTGGTAGAAAAAATAATTTTGAGATATGTCAAAGGAACAACATCACAAGGGTTGTTATATAAAATAAATAGTGAGATGAAGTTTCATGGTTATACTGATTCTGATTAGGATAGATATTGTAATGATAGAAAATCATCCTTAGGAGGAACATTTTTCTTGGATGAATGTTGTGTGAGTTGGAATAGTAAGAAAAAATTTCAGTAACTTTAACCATTGGTGAATCCAAATATGTTGTAGCTACCCAGGCTTATACTAAAATATTGTGGATGAATGTTAATATGAAATACTTGAAAGTGAAAGTTTCTAAACCATTGAAGATACTTTGAGATAATCTAAGTGAAATTGATCTTTCAGAAAATCATTTCCAACATTCAAGATCAAAACACATTGATATAAACATTCACTTTATAAAATAGAAAGTTGTTGGTGGAGATGTTTTTCTAGAATACATTTCAAAAAAGTATCATATTTTTGGTAACATCAAAAAAGAAATTTTTAAAGAAAGGTTTGTGTAATTAAGGTTGAAACTTCAGGTTCACCCTCCTTCTCTGACTTCCTAAAACTCAAAAGGAGGAACTTCCACCATTCATTGGATTATTTTGACAAATTTAGAGAGAATGTAACAACATTTTAATTTTTAAGGATTTTTTACTTATCTTTATTAAATGAATCTGAATCTATGGTTATCATATAATAGAGGATAGAAAAGGAAAAGTGATAGAGTAAAAGATAAAACTCCGGTGGATTTTATATTTACATGGCTGCAAAATTTTCTTTCCCCCAAGGAATTGAATTACTTCAAAAAACAAAACATTATCTAGTGATGGGGTTTTGGGGAACTCTCTTTTGAGAGAGGATGTGTTTTGATAAAATGACAAAAATTTGAGTTTTTTACAAAAGTGGAGTTGGGAAAAAAATTTGAGAGTTGGAAAAGTTGTTAACATGGGTTTTCAACAAATCCAAATGGAGATATTCAAAAATCCTAGTGTAAAATGTTTTAACAATGTTTTTTTATTTATTTATAAATAACTTTCTGGTATAATAATGTTTTTGTTTTTCAGGAATAGAAACCAGTACACTGTAATGTGTTTTGTAATAAAGTTGAAGGTTTCTGAAATAATGAACCCAAATATAAGGGAGGAGAAAGTTTTTTCTTTAAAGAAATTTTTTTTTCATAATCATATAAAGAAATAAGTTTCCCAGTTATAATGTAAGGAAATTCTTTAATGACCCATATTTTCTGAATAATTTTTTTTAATTATATGGGATTATTTCGAGACCTCAAAATCTGACGGCGCATGATTCTGAGGCTCGGAGTGCCTGAAATGATCTGTCAAAGTTTTGTTAAGCTTTAATTAGCACACGTAAGCAGTTTTCTAGGAAAAGTGGAATAAATCTTAAAAGGTTGCTTTGATCAAAATTCTGAGGGCACTGTTGCATTCAGGATGGTGGGTTTACCCTAAGCGCGACTTAAGTTTAGTTGGCGTAGGCTTTCGGTGAGAACACCCAAAAATGGCATAACCGTAAATAAAATAATCAAATAAAGTTATTTTAGTTTTCAACTGGTTATAACTCACGAACAGAGACTTTGATTAAAATTTTGAGACCACTACTGAACTCGTGAGGGTATACTTTTTTTAGGTAGAAACTAATATTAGCCGGTGTGGGCCACCAGTGAAAGTTAGTTTTTGGCAGTAAATAAAACAATTAAGTGATAATTATTTTATTATAAAATCCATAACTTCTAAACGGTAACTCGGATTGAAAATTTGAGGGTGCCATTGAGTTCATCGGGGTGTTCTCCTTAGGCAGAGCCTAATCCTGGCCAGTGTGGGTTGAGGGTGAACATTATTAATTTATTGAACTTTTTTTCAGGTAAGTTCAGTAAACGTGTGACCGGTATTTTGTAACTTTTGAACTAGTACTCAGATTAAAAATATGAGGGCACTGTTGAATCTAGAACATCGGGATGCGCTTAAGGGAGGTTTTACTTTGACCGTAGTTGTTCTGGAAAAAAAGTTAAGTTTTGTGACTTTTTTCAAAGAAATGAAATAAAATAATTTTATTATTTTATTTTATTCCTTCTCTACCAAAGGACAAGAGGAGTGTGGGTCCAATGATGTGTCAAGAAAATAAATGGTTTGAACTATCAATCTTATGTAACGACGTCGTTGGGGAATTATGAAGGTTCCTAATTAATGAGCCCCCATTAATCCCCCATGTCGTTACTTACCCTCCCCCTCTCCTATATATATGGAGTTTGGGGAGGGGTATGGGCACAGGTTTGCTAAGAAACGAAGTGATGAAGGAGTGTCGAGTCGCTGAACCCTTAGAGGATGGAGCTGATCCCAGTGGGAGGTGATGGGTGACACCGAACCACGAACCAAAGGATGATGTACAAGTGGTGTCATTGGGAACCATTTGCAAGAATAAATAACCTGATCCACCATCAAGCACGCACACTCTCCAACTGGTTTACGAGGTAGGGGTTATTCGTTTACACATTTTAAATGTTTTCCTCTTCCCATTTCTTGAATAATATGAAGAATGCAGACCAATCGACTAACGGTTTGATCTGTGATTCCTTGATTTTTGCGGGAGGTTGTTGTGGGGTATCATTGTAGGGTTTTGATTGTTGTTTAATTCAATTGATTATTAAACCCTTAATCCCCCTCATGTTTACGAGCTCACACAGAGGGAGTGGGCCTAACGAACCCAGTCTGAACCATCCGCTATCTTTTCATCCTTGCGCATCCATGGAAGACCTCCAGTGCAGTGACACCAACCGACTACATTGGGGATAGTGCATCAATGCACGCCAAAAGAGGAGGCTGTGGCACAAAACTGAGGTGGTCATCGGAGCAGTCGGCACCGGCCAGCTGCGGAGGAGGCATGGCATGCCAGTGCATGTCGTTGGTGACCAAAAGGGGCAGCGGCTCCTCATCCGCAATGATTGGAGGAAGGCGGTTGGCACACTGGCCAGTCGCGGCTGGCATAGCGGCATGCCATCATGCGCCACTAGAGAAGTCAGCCAGCACACCGGTCATCCAGGACAGAATCGGCAGGACCCACTCCAGCGGGTCTCACATGCCACCTGGAGGTGCCGTATTATTCCGCCATTGTGAAGAAGATTGAATGGCCTTCGGCCTTTCGAGAAAACTCGGGGTCGCTACCCCTGTGGTGGCTAGGGCAGACCCCCTCTTGCGGGTCACGCCGCACACTTTTGTGCAGCCACTCAGCGGGTCACCCACCATGCGGGTCGGGCTGGACCTCAGCCTTGTTGGCTGAGCCCCCCGCAACCCATCCCAGACCAGGTCGGGCTGCGTCGGTCGGACCGGGTCGGACCGGACCCGGGCCAACCGGGACCAGAAACACTTAAAGGACCATATCTTGAGAACTGTATGTTTTTTTGATGAACCATATGCAACATTAGGATTATTGGATCGAGATGGACCTTTTGGTATTACTCCTCTTGAGTTTCGGATGTAGATGGAGTATGGATGGGTTGGATTAAATTTGAATCAAACCGGGCCCTCAGAACTAAAACGCTTAGAACTCACAGACCAGGCGTCCAATTGATGAATCATCTATTGCATTGGAACCCTTACGACATGGTGGCCCTTTGGGTTACTCCTTTGTGGAGCTTAGTGCCAGTCTAGGTACGACCTATATCTCGAGGGAAGATTCTATGGAACTCGAGCGCACCAGGTGCGAGGAATCCAATGGCTGTAGTGAGGCGGAGGTTAGAGACGGATCATACAGAGGTTATCACTCAACGATCTTATGTGGGTTAGTGCATACTGATCCTGTGTGGGTCATATCCTATGTGGGTCAGTGATCAGTTATACTGTGTGGGTCAGCGCATACCGATCTTGTGTGGGTCATATCCTATGTGGGTCGGCACTCAGTGATCATGTGTGGGTCAGCGCATACCGATCTTGTGTGGGTCAGATCCTATGTGTCTCATTGCAGGGGTTAGTAACTTTCGAATCTGGGCAGGTCAGATCATGTGTGGATCCTTTTGAGGGTTAGTACCTAGAGATCATGTGTGGGTTAGACTCTGTATGGTCAGAAGCAGTGCCTCTTGAAAGAATAAGATGATCTAGCTTCGCGACTAATCATTTGTACTTCTATAATTCATTGAAAAATGTGGTTTGAGCTGAGACACTATTTGAACTAAGTCTTTTACCTATGTGGTACTTTTTTATTTGTGTTGATATCTTCATGGTGATACTTCTGTGGTAATTTTACCTTCATGGTTATATCTTTGTAGTGATGCCAATGTGGTACTATTACCATTGTGCTGATATCTTTGTGGTGTTACCTGTGTGGTAATTTTACCTTCATGGTGTTATCTTTGCGGTGTTACTTATGTGGTAATTTTACCTTCGTGGTGTTACCTTTGTGATATTCTTCCCTCATGTATGAGATGAGTATATCTTGATAACTTAGGTATATGTGTGGGCATATACTGTAGCAGCACTCTAGCAGCACTGTAGCAGCACTGTAGCAGCACTATAGCAGTATTGTAGCAACGGTGGAACTGTTGCGGCGGCAACACTATAGCGGCGGGAGGCACTGTAGCAGGGACTGTAGCGGCGGTGGTACCGTAGTAGGTATTGTAGCAGCCCAGGTACTGTAGCATTACTATTCATCATGGGGCTCTTTGGGTTAAAAAAATCGGCTTTCAAGCCTAGTCATTAGGCCACTTGGCCTTGGGCCTTCAGGCAATGTAATGGGTCTCCCTCTACCCAGTCTAAAGAGGTATTTGCTTTAAATAAGAAAATGAGGCTTCGGCCCCAACCTTTAAAAAAAATATACCTAAGTAGAGTTGTTGACTGCTTTGTGCTTTGTGATTGAGCCTTGCTTTTTGGTTTTTCCTTCATGGAACTTTAGGATATTCATGGGGTCTCGAGGTCCCTACTGAGTATTATTATACTCAGACCTGCATGGGCTTCGCCCGCACCTTATTGTGTCTTGTGCATACAATGTACAACATTGATCGATATTTGAGGGAGCCGGGACCAGGTGGTACGTGGAGGAGACGGGCGAACGTGGAGTGTTGTGGAGGTGATTTGTACCTACCCTTTAGGTAGGATCCTCATAGGATGAACTATGAGCTATTTTACCTTTTTTAGTTGTATTGTACCTTTTAGTTGTAGTTGTACTTTTACATTTGGTCTTGTATTCTGAACCCTTTACATTCAACACTCTTTTTAACTGCAGTAGTTTAATTTGTGGTTACAACTTATTTCATTCTAATTTGTGTGTTTGTATAGGTTTAAAGGCAATACCTTCCAATTTTATGGATATGCCTTTCTGATGCTAATCGCCAGCCCCTGGCCTATGGAAGGCGGGCTTCTGGTAGTCGCGGCATGGGCCCCAGGGGATGGGTCATGACGAAGTGGTATTAGAGGAGTTGTTTCTACTGAAGAACTTGGAATCTGATATTTTTTGTATGGAAATAGTGTTAAGTGTTATGGGTGAGGTTTTCAGTGTTAGGAATCCAGTGTTGGTGTGGCAGTAGACGTGTCCGTACACCAGGACCCTGATTTTTGATTTCCAACTCAGTGCACGAAAACACTGATTGCATGTGTTTTGGAAATGTTATTCTTTGGTTTCTTTGGAGTCGGCTCACCAGGTAAAACTTAATGATCATGGTGCACCTGTTCCTTATCAGGATGCTTCCATGTATACAGCCAGCTAGGATTCCCAAGAGATTACATGATGATGGCCCACCGAGTAATGAGGCTTCGGTGTAGGGCCCTCTTACTTTGTTAGCACCTTTGGGTGGTGCACTAGTAGCACCACCACCCATTGGGCAGAAGATGCCACCAGGACCACCAGCAGAGGGTGCATGCCGACTGCGCATGTTGGATGAGTTTTAGTGGTAGAGAGCTTCAGGGTTCTGAGGTGACACAGATCCCTAGGCATCTGAGAACTGGCTAGAGGTTGTGGCCGAGTTTTCACCTAGCCTGGGCATCATTCGATCAAATGACAGTCCTAGTAGAGAGCCTTTTACATGGCTCAGTAGGATGATGATAGTGTTTAGGTTACCATGATCTTGCGAAGAGGTGACTTTTCTGTGGACAAGCTTGAGAACCTTCCTCAGGGAAGGGGTCTCTTGCCATAAAAAGATGAGGGGTGAATGTTCCCAATAGCTTCTATAGCTTCGGCAGGATGGTATGTTGGTAGCTGAGTATTCATTGAGGTGTACCGACTATCTCGGGTACTCAATGAATATAGTACAGTCAGTGTTTCAGGGCTAAGACCTCTGAGCAAGTTGCATTTAGAAACATCTGAGCCAACACTTTTCTTTTATGCAATCCTACTTAAGTTAGGGTGATAGAGATAACCCCTATGGTTGAATGTTCTTTGGATGAGCAGATACACCCAGTGAATGTTAGTAGTTGGAAAGTAGGAAACTGACACTAGTCTCATAGACATGGGCGTCTAAAATGTTTATGGAAGAGGAAGTGATAGGGACAGATGAATTTGTAGGGTAGAAAACGTGGAAGTGGATCTAGGAGATCAGCATGAGGTGGTATACATTTCGACATGTTACAACCACCACACTAATTCGGTCCCCACCGGGCTTAGGGAGCTGGAGGATAGGGGAAGGGAGTAGCTGCATGCAGTCAAGGAGTGTTTCCCAAGTTCTCCAGGAAAGATTAGAGGTGAGTTCAGTCTCTACTACTAGCTGTCGTATTAATTGACATATGAACTTATCATTCCTTCCTTCCACAAATCGTTTTCAAGACCTAGAGTTTATGGTTAAACCGTTTACTTGGCCCTTACGTCTGGAGATACCTTTGGGAGGAGACTCGATAATCACACTTATGTCGATGGTCTGATCTGACCCTTGAGTCGAGAGTTTCGATTGGAACCTCTCAGTGGCAGCGTCAAGGCCTTACAACGTTAGTTTGGGTATGGAATGGACATCTACAGTTCATACTCATATTGATTGTATTAGGAAAAAAGGTAGTGTTTTATCTACAATGTTGGAATGGGGTTTTAATTGGTCGGTGAAAAAGGAAACCCAGGCAGCACAGGCTAAACTCATGCATAGGAGGGTGCAGTTGATCATTCTTTAGTCAGCTAGCCTTACCCTCGTGGCAGCGGGTGTTTTGGGTTTTTAGTTCCCAATAGGAGTGGCAGAGTGTGGGGACATCTTTTCAAAATATGTTTCCAGGATTACCTCCCCGAAGGGATAGGGACTTCTGCTTGGGTTTGATACTACCGAAGATTTGAACTAGACTTCTCCATGGTAGTGGCACACTTTTTATCTTTGACAAAGAAGGGGGAGCCTTTCTTGTGGATGGAGAATTTTCAGCAAAGATTTTAGAAGTTGAGACGATGACAATGGCTAGAGATCCTCTGGGACTATGACTTTGAGATAGTATGTACTCCTTGGAAGGGGAACATGGTAGCAGACGCACTCAACAGGATCTTTGGTCTACAACTGCTGAGTGAGGTGTCAGAGTATCTAGTCACGTTGTGGATATCCTTCATGGATAAATATAGAGTAGCTTACCTCCATTCTATGACTGTCACTCCCCCAATTCTTCAGTGAGTTTGCGGGGGCACAGCTTGAGTCATTGACTGCGAGGCTTGACGTGCTCAGATATCCATAGGACGGTCTCTTAAAGGATTTTTTGAAGATGGGGAGCACGTCATCCTCTTTAGAGGATGCACCATGGTACCACTGATGATTTGGGAGGAGGTGTTGAGGGAGATCCATGCATCCCCTTAGCGGTACATCCTGGAGTGGTGAAGGTATACCAGGACTTCCAACGTCAGTACTATTGGTCAGGGATGAAGGAAGTAGTGGAAGAGTTTGTATCACGATGCCTCACTTTTCAGCAAGTGAAGACTACAAAGAGTCGGTAGAAGTCTTATGACGACAGGAGGAGGGAGACCATGTCTTCCTACGGGTCTCACCTTAACGAGTTTTGCGGAGGTTTGGCTGGGGTGGAAATCTATCTCTGAGGTTCATCAGACCTTTCTATATTCTCAGCAGAGTAGACAAGGTGGCGAACCATCTATCCTTTCCCCTACAGATGCATCAGGTCCATAATGTCTTCCATGTTTCACAGTTGAGGAGATGCGTGCATGATCCATCGCACGTTATCAACAAGGGCGTGTTGAAATTTGACGATGGGGTGACTTTTACGGAGTTATCGATGGAGATAGAGGATTGACAAGAGTGAGTCCTTCATGGACAGTCGATCCCTCTAGTGCAGGTTCGTTGGCAGCATGGGGACCTCCAGGAGAGCACATGGGAGTGGGAGGCTCAGATTCATGATCAGTACCCTCTTTTGTTTGATTTTCCTTTGTTTTAGCTTTTGGGGACATAAATCCTTAATGTGGGGAGAATGTAATGTCCTAGATTTTCTGTATAATTGTTTTTAATTATATGGGATTATTTCGAGATCAGGAAATCTCACGGTGCATGATTATGAGGCCCGGAGTGCACAGAATTATCCGTCAAAGTTTTGTTAATCTTTAATTAGCGCGAGTAAGAATTATTCCTGAAAAAGTGGAATAACTCTTAAAATATTTCCCAGATCAAAATTTTGAGGGTACTGTTGCATTCAGGATGGCGGGTTTACCCTAAGCGCAACAAAAATTTCGTCAATGTAGGCTTCTAGTGAGAAAACCCAAAAATGGCATAACCATAAATAAAATAATTAAATAAATTTATTTTATTTTTCAAATGCTTATAAATTCTGAACGCTGACTTGGATTAAAAATATGATACCACCACTGAAATCGTGAGGATATGATTTCTTTAGTAAGATACTAACATTGGTGGGCGTGGGCCACAAGTGAAAGTTAGTTTTTGGCCATAAATAAAATAATTAAGTGACAATTATTTTATTGTAAAATCTATAACTTCTAAACAATAACTCTGATTGAAAATATGAGAGTACCATTTAGTTATTTGGGGTGTGTTCTCCTTAGGTGGAGCCTAACCTTGACAGGTGCGGGTCAAGGGTGAATGTTATTAATTTATTGAACTTTTTTTGGGTACATTCAGTAAACGCATGAGAAACATTTTCTAACTTTTGAACCGGTGCTCGGATTGAAAATATAAGGGCACTGTTGAATCTACAGCACTATGATTCGCTTAAGGGAGGATTTACTTTGACCGCAGTAGGTCTAGAGAAAAATTTAGGTTTTGTGACTTTTTTAAAAGTAATGAAATAAAATTATTTTATTGGTTTATTTTCTTCTTTCTCCACCAACGGGCAAGCAGAGTGTGTGTCCAATGATGTGGCAAGCCAATAAATGGCTTGACCTATCAATCTTAAGTAAAGACATCATTGGGGAATTAGGAAGGTTCCTAATTAATGATCCCCCATTAATTCCTCACACCGTTACATACCCTCCCCCTCTCCTATATATATGGAGTTTTGGGAGGGGAATTTGAATCGCTTCACCAAGCAACGAAGTGAAAAAAGAGTTATGAGATGTAGAACCCTTAGAGTATGGAGCCAATCCTAGTAGGAGGTGAAAGGTGACACCGAACCACGAACTAAAGGATGAAGTACGAGTGGCGTCGTTGGGAACTAGTTTCGAGAACGAAGAACATGATCCGCATTCAAGCGTGGGTGCTCTCCAACTAGTTTACAAGGTATGTGGTTTATTCATTTACGCATTTTAAATGTTTACCCCTTCCCCATTCTTGAATAATATGAATAACGCAGACCAACCGACTAACGGGTTGATTCACGATTCATTCATTTTTTCGGGAGGTTGTTGTGGGGTATCATTGTAGGGTTTTTATTGTTGTTTAATTCAATTGATTATTAAACCCTTAATCCCCCTCATTTTTACGAGCTAACGTGGAGGGCGCGGTCCTAATGAACCTAGCTCGAACCCTCCACCATCTTTCTATCCTTGCACCTCCATGGAAGACTTCCAACACAGTGACACCGATATGATACGTTGGGGATAGCGTATCGACGCACACTGTAAGACGAGGTCACAACACAAATCCATGGAGGTCATTAGAGCTGTCAGCACTGGCTGGCCATGGAGGAGCACGGCGCGCCCGCGCATTCCATCGGTGAGCAAAAGGGGTCTACGGATCATCAGATGTGGTGACCGGAGGAAATGGGCTGGCACACCAGCTAGATGTGGGTGGCGGAGCGGCATGCTGTCTCGCGCTGCTGAAGAAGTCAGCCACCACACTGGCCAACCACAATGGAATCGACCAGACCTTCTCTAGAGGGTCCTGCATTCCACCTAGCGGCACCATGTGGTGCCGCCAATTCGAAGAACACGGAACAGCCTTTGGCTATTCGGGAAAACTTGGGGTCGCTCCCCCGGTGGCGGCTAGGGCAGACACCCCTTGTAGGTCACACCGCATGCGGCAGGGCTGCCGCCCAGTGGGCCACCTGCCCAGCGAGCCGCCCCATTGCGGGCTGCACCCTACACGGGCCGGGCCACACCCTTATGGTTCTACCTTTGAAGGTCTCCCCCTTGCGGGCATCCCTTCGTGGGGCTCCCCATTACAAGCCAAGCCTCCCCCTTATGGTCTGGACCGGGTCTGTCCGACTGGGTTGGACAGGACCCGGGTCAACCGGCCCCAAAAACACTTAAAGGGTCATATCTTGAGAACTGGACATCCATTTGAAGAAATGTCTACAGCATTTGGATTCTTGATTTGAGATGGTCCTTTTGGTATTACTCCTCTTGAGTTTTGGAGATATTTGGAGTACGGCCGAGTTGGATCGAATCTGAATCTAACATGGCCCTCAGAACAAAAACACTTTTAACTCACAGACCAACCGTCTGATTGATGCACCGTTGTCACGTTGGAACCCTTACAACATATAGGTCATTTGGGTTACTCCTTTTTGAAGATTAGTGGTGGTCTAGGTACAAACGATATCTTGAGGGAAGATTCTATGGAACTCGAGCACACCGGATGCAAGGAATACAGTGGTTGGCAGTGAGGTGGAGGTTGGAGACAGATCATACAGAGGTCAGCGCTCAGCGATCCTGTGTGGGTAAGCACATATTGATCATGTGTGGGTTATATCCTATGTGGTTCATTGTTGAGTGATCCTGTGTGGGTCGGCGCATACTGATACAATGTGGGTCAGATCCTGTGTGGGTCAGCGCTCAGCGATCTTGTGTGGGTTAGTGCATACCGATACAATGTGGGTCAGATCCTGTGTGTCTCATTGTAGGGGTTAGTACCTATCAACTCTGGGCGGGTCAGATCCTATGTGGATCAGTGTGCGGGTTAGTTCCTATCGATCCTATGTGGTTCAGACTCTGCATGGTCAGAAGCAGTGCCTCTTGATAGAATAAGATGATCTAGATTCACGACTAATCACCTGTACTTTTATACTTCACTGAAAAACCTAGTTTGAGCTGAGACTCTGTTTGAACTAAGTATTTTACCTTTGTGGTACTTTTATCTCTGTGGTGATATCTTCATGGTGATACATGTGTGTTACTTTTACCTTCGTGTTGATATCTTCGTAGTGATACCTATGTGGTACTATTACCTTCGTGGTGATATCTTCGTGGTGTTACATGTGTGGTACTTTTACCTTCGTGGTGTTATCTTTGCAGTGTTACCTATGTGGTACTTTTACCATCGTGGTGTTACCTTCCCGGTGTTACCGTCATGGTGTTACATTTGGATATTCTTCCCTCATGTATGAGACGAGTATATCTTGATAACTTCGGTATATATATATGCATATACCTAAGTAGAGTTGTTTACTGATTCTTGCTTTTTGATTGAACCTTGATTTGTAGTTTTTCCTTTGTGGAACTTTAGGAGACACATGGTATCTCGGGGTCCCTATTGAGTATCGTTATAATCACCCTTTCATAGGCTTCGCCCGCACCCTTTTGTGTCTTGTGTAGATGATCTATAGCATTGATCGATATTTGAGGGAGCTGGGACCAGGTGGTACGTGGAGGAGACAAGCGGATGTGGAGTGTTGTGGAGGAGATCTGCACCTACCCTTCAGGTAGGATCCTCAGAGGATGACCTAGGAGCTATTTTCCCTTTTTCAGTTGTGTTTTACCTTTCAATTGTACTTGTACTTTTACAGTTGGGCATGTATTCCAGCCCCTTTACATTTATCACTATTTTTACTATAGCAGTTTACTTTCTGGTTGCATCTTGTTGCGTTCTACTATGTGTGATTGTACAGTTTTAAAGGCAATGCCTTCCCATTTTAAGGATACACCTTTCCGATGCTAGTTTCCAGCCCCTGGCCAATGGAAGGTGGGATTGGGTTAGTCACGACATGAGGCCCCGGGGACAGGTCATGACAAATTCTTTACAGATCATAAAGTTCTTACAAATCATGAAACATACTCATGTTAAAATATTTTGAGGAAATTAATACATCATAAATATTGTATCAGTTCTATAAGTACTAGAATCAGAATTTATAAGATATCAGAATGTTGAAAACTGATGAAGTTTAAATAATTTTAATGTTTTAGAGTGAAGACTTACATCCTAATGAGATGAGAAAGAAAGTGAAATCATAATGACCTAAGAAAAAAAACATAATGAGATGAGAAATAAATTGATTCATAATGAGATAAGAAGGAAATAAATTTATAATGATCTAAGAAGGAAATATATTCATAATGATATGATAAAGGAAATAAATTCATAATATGCTTAAAAGGAAACAATTATGTAATGAGATGATAAGGAACCAATTTCTTAATGAGATGAGAATGAAAAAAAATTCATAATGAGCTGAGAAGGAAACATATTAATAATGAGTTGATAATGAAACATATTGTAATTAGCTGAGAAGGAAACATATCATAATGAACAAAGAAATAAAGGTAGATTGCAATGATTTGATTATGAATATGTCTCAAAAATAAAATTACATAAGTTTTATGAAGAGTTTAAGAGGTAAAACTTGAAATTATTTTTGTGTAAATATCAAATAAATATAAGGAGGATTGAAGAAGTAAAAATCTAATATTAAATGTGATGTATTTTTGGAGTTTTGAAATATTAGGAAGCAGGAAATGTTTTCAAGTTTCACACTCTTTCATTTCTAAGTCACCTAATAAATACTTTATCCAATCATACATTCATTGGTAAAATTCATGCAAGAGGAAAAGGAGGAGCGGTGAATAATTCAAGTGAAATTTCATTCTATATTGAGATCTATAAAGAATATTGGACACTAGAAAGTTTTGTTTACTGAACAGTGGAATCATATTGAGAAACATAATATTTAGAAGATCGTAATGAATGTCTGAGTAGAGTTTGAGTTTTTCAAACTGAGAATGGGTCCATCATATTGAGTCCATTATATTGGTTCAATCGTACTAAGGGAGAATAAATAGAGTTTCTGAGTAGTGTTTGAGAAGTATATTTTGAGTAAAGAGGAATCATATTGATGTCATTGGATTGAGAGAATATAATAAAACCAAATCAGACTAAGGATTTGGACTGAGCAATTATGTATCAGTTTAAACAAATTCATTATTCTTTTATTTTGCGTAATTTTTTTATAATAAAACATTATAAACTGATAGGGGTTAATATAATCTTATCTATATAGAGATTTAAGGTTTCTAACGGGATTTGGAATAAGTTTTATTCACTTATTCATAATAAATAATTTTCATAGACCCATGGGAATGACTATGGAAAGGATGTAGGTTCTCACAATGAGGTTTAACCTTATAAATATTATGTACTTTACTTGATTTCCTACCTTTTCATGGATGGTTTTTTATAAAATATGATAAGGAAAAAAAATTAATAGGTTTCAGGGGTTATGTTTTGAAACGTAGTGAAAATTATAAAGAGTAAATAAATTGATTCAACCCCCCCCCCCCCCCTCTTAGCTACTATTCAATCATTTGGAACTTCAATATCTCTTACTACCCCCCCCCCTTAAACTTTTTGGGAATCCTACTTTCAATGTATATACTCACCCCTATATAAGATACTTTCCCGCATGTGTTGTGTCTTTTAAAGACTTTAGATAGGTTGACCATGACTTCAGAAGAGCATATGGATGTTAGGTTCTGTGGACCATGTATGGTGGTCATAGCATGGGATTCAAAATTCAGGCTCTCTCAGCAATTTACCTTTCTGTGTTTTTTTAGGATGGGACACTCTTTGGGATGGTCATGGGTTTTTTGCCTTTACATTTTAGTTTACATTGTTGTACTTCTATATTGTCTAGAGTTTTATGCATGATTGGTTTAATTTATAGCAGTGTTTCATCTTTTAATATTTCCCTATTCGCTTTTTCATTGATACGGTTGTGTGCATTCATACATGTACTTAGGAAAAGGCCTCCCTGAGTTAGTTATGACATAGGCACTTGTCGCCACTCCTGGCCTATGGAGGAGGTCATGGGGTAGTCACGGATCGAGCCTTATCTTGGGTCGGGTCATGAAATATTGATATCAAATAAATTTCATTCTTTGGGATGTTGTTCAGGTGTGACCCATTAAGAGGATTTGGTTGGGTTTATGAAAATGGGGTCATAGTTTCTCAAGTGAGGCTCTCAGGCCAGGGGATCCGGTGATGGTGTGGCAGTCAGCGTATCCATTCACCAGGGCCTTGAATTCCTTCTTATTTACTTGATATACAATGATATTGGATTTAGGGATCAATGGTATATGCATCATATAGGATTGAATCATTGACTACAATTTTGGAGTCAGCTCCCCAATATTGTTATTTATATATATGTATATATATATTCCCATCTCACCATGGTACGTATTGATAAATCTCATGATGCTTCTGTGATGATAACCATCCAGGATACATGTTCTAGATCGGGATGACAATATGATGAGAGATGAGGCCTCAGTTCAGTGTCTATCCCACAAGTCCCTTCCTCCAGGTGGGAAGGTAGCAGCACCTCCACCTATCAATCAGCAGATTATTCCAGTAGAGTAAGCTAAGAATGTGCATGGGCTTAGCATGCTTCGCATGTTCCAACACCAAATACCTCTGAGGTTCTGCAGTAGGAAAGATCCTTGGGCAGTAGGGGATTGTCTACAGTCAATGGTCTAAATATTTAGAATTTTAAGACCCTAGTGGATTAGGTGGTTGTGCTGATAGCTATCCTTTTCCTCGAAGCAGCTGGGAATTAGTGGATCCTCATTACACATATGCATGATGAGTTAACACTCTCATATAAATACTTCCAGAAACTATTCCATGATAGTTACTACCCCTACCATTTGCACTTATTCTAGATCTAGGAGCTTATGAAGCTGCAGAAGGGAGGGATGACGGTGGATGAGTACATGTGAGGTTTATAAACTTTACCCAATAATCTCTTAACATGATCTTTAATGGATAATTCCAAGAAAAATATCTTTGAATAGAGACTCCATAGTGATACATGAGCCAGTATTGTATCCTTTTTCATACCCTCCTACATCGGGGTGTTGGAGAGGGTATTGGTGATAGAGATATTTTTTTCAAAGGGATGTCTGGTAGCAGTATATGGTAATGTGTGCCAGGGAGATGAGTCCTATATAGAATCTAGTAGACTCCAGGCACTAGGATCTCAGAGTAGAAGGCCTCCCCACAACCAAAATCAGGCACATGGTCATGGGAAGATCATAGGACAAGCGTATTCCAAATAGGGTGTTTCTTTACTTGTGATGGGAGAGGTCGCATGGCACAAGATAGTCTGACTAGATGTACTAAGTAGCGCTATCATATAGCTGATAGACCACCAATGCATAAGAAGTGTCAAGATCTGGGATCTCCCAGGAAGGGATAGGGCATTCCCTAGGAAAGAATAGCTATAATAGGATAAGGAGGATCCATGGATTGTAGATGAAATTATGAGACCCTCCCACCATCACCACTAGGCGTCCCATGTAAAGCTCAGAGAGTTGGCAGTCATGGTCACATATAGTTGTAGGATTTGGAGGTTAATGAACTTGCTGCCCATGAGATGGTTAGAGGTATGATCTGGGTCTAAAATAATCTTTATTAAATACTATTAGATACATGTTCTAGTAAATAATTTATCTCTATACTCCTAGTGTGAGAGTTGGACCTCCCAGTTGAGGCACTATTATAACAACTTCATCTAGAGGTTTCCATAGGGAATGCTTTTTCTGTATCTGTTATCTACAAAAAGTTCGAGCTATTTATTAGTGTATAGAGGTTCACATGGGACCTTTTGGTCATCATGATGTAACCCTATGGCATAATATTGGGTATGGATTGGTTTTCCATGGTCTGATCCAAGATTGACTGTCACCATAGGAAATTCAAATGTCTACGTACTGATGGGATGAGATTCCCTTTTTCTATCAAGAGAGGTCTCATGGAAGGACAAGTGGGTTTTCTGAGTAGGTAGCTACATCCCATCACCCATCATTTATCAAAAATATACCTTGGTGTAGTAGGATATTCAAGAATAAGAGTCCCTTCAGTTGTGGAGGATTTCATGGATGTCTTTCTTGAGGATGTTCTGGGATTATCTTTGAGGTGGGATATGGAGTTTGGCATGGAATTGTGTCCCAGAACAACTCGAATACCTTTTACAGCATATCGGATGGAACCAATAGAACTCTGGGAGTTGTAGTTGCAACTGGAGAACCATTGAGAGAAGGGTTTCTTCAGACCTAGTGTGTCCCCATGGGCTTCTCCAGTGTTTATTAAAAAGGAGAATGAGAGATCATGGATTTGCATGGATTATCATCACCTGAATCAGGCCATGGTAAAGAAAAAGTACACCTTACCATGGATTTATGTCCACTTTGACTAGTTTCATGGTGCAAGATGGTTCTAGAAGATCGATATTATGTCTGGATACCACTAGTTGAGGGTTCACGAGGCTTAAATTCCAAAGTTGGCATTCTGATGTCGCTATAGAAATTATGAGTTCCTACTGATTCCCTTTAGTGTGATGAATTACCCCTCCATTTTTATGGATTTGATGAACCTGGTTTTCCAGATGTAATTGGACCAGTTTGTTGTTGTCATCATCAATGACATACTCATATACTCTTCATCAAAGGAGGATCTTGTAGAGCACTTTAGGTTGGTCTGAGATTTTCTTCGAGAGCACCAGCTCTACAGAAAACTCTCAAAGTGCCAATTCTGGACACATAAAGTTCACATTCTAGGTAATTTCATTTATGAACATGGTTTATCCATGAAAAAAGAAAATATCAATGCAGTGCTCTCTTGGGATCCACCCAAGAGTGTTTCAAAGGTGCGGACCTTTCTTGGATTGGTAGGGTACTATATGATATTTGTGACTTCTCTTAAATCATAGCCCCTATGACCATATTGACAAAGAATGGGTAGTCATTTACCTATTTTGAGAAATTTTATAGGGCCTTTGAGGATTTGAGTCTGAGGCTGACCAGTGCTCCAGTGTTGAAGCTTCCAGAGGAAGGCATGGAGTATATAGTGTATTGTGATGCCTCAGGAGTTGGGCTTGGCTGTATGTTGATGCAACAGTGGGCAGTTATCATCTATGGGTCAAGGTAGTTGGGACCTCATGAGTGGAACTATGAAACTTGTGACCAATATCTAGAAGTATCAGTCTTATCCTGAATTATGTTGAGGCACTACCTCTTGGGAGAGTGCTTTGTGGTTTACTCGGACAATGAGAGTCTCTGGCACATCTTCATGCAAAGAGACCAGAACATGAGACAATGGCATCGGTCATAGTTCCTACAGAACTATCTATTCTATATAGTATATAATATAGGTAAGGGTAACATCATAGTATATTACCTTATCAGGAAGTCCTAAGCTCATTTTTTATAGGATGTTTCAGAGTGGTTTTCCTCCATACAGTTGACATTGGTGGAGCAGGAGGGTATGACTTTTCTATAGTCGATGGTGTTGACATCTTCACTTCTCGAGTTTGTGAGAGAGTCCAAGCTAGGATATATTGACTAAGAGGTCTTATGTGATAATATATCCATATTAAACTCACCGTATGGATATTATTAAGGAGGAAATCATGTCATCATGATCTAGGGGTGGACAGTGGTTTTTGTCGTGATGTCGGAGGAGGTGATGTGAGAGTTCAACACTTCTCCCCTATTTGTACATCCTAGTGTGGGGAAAATTTATAGAGACCATCCATGATAGGTTTTTTGGTCCAGCATGAGACAAAGTGTAGTTGAGTTTATCTCTCAGTGCCTCACCTGTCGTCAGGTGAAGGTTGAGAACCATTTTTTGGTAGGTTTGTTGCAACCCCTTGAGATCTTGGAGTATAAGTGGTACTGCATATCCATGGAATTTGTGACAAGGCCTCCATGCATAGTGAAAGTCCATAAAACCATCTCATTGATAGTATATTGACTCACAATTTTGAATCACTTCCTTGCTATCAGGGAGTAGAGTTCGGTGGAGGGTTTCGGGTAGTTTTATGTGTGGGAGATCATTTTCCTTCATGGGGTTCCCTTGATGAATATCTCTGATCATGAAATCTGGTCTAGTTCGCAATTATGGAGAGGAATGTAGGAGGTATTCAAGACCCATATGAGAATGAGTACAACCATTCACCCCTAAACTGGGGGACAGACCAAGTTCACTATCTAGGTGTTGAAGTATATGCTGAGGGATTTCATATTAAACTTTGAATAGAGGTGGGAGGATCACTTTCCCTTGGTAGAGTTTGCGTACAACAACAACTAACACTCTACCATTGGCATGGAACATTTTGAGGGCTTGTAAGGGATAGGTCTACCTTATAATAAAAATAGATCGGTGAGATACCAATTGTGGGCCTAGAGATAGTACAGGTGACAATAGAGAAGGTCCAGGTCATCAGTGAGTAGATGAAGACAGCCTATAGGAGATAGAAATTTTATGCAAATTTTCGTTAGAGGCCCTTGGAGTATGAGCAGGGAGACCACATTTTTTATAGAGTCTCCCCACAACAATGATCATGGAGGTTTTTCTAGGGTGGAAAGCTATCATAGAGTTTCATAGGTCCATTCAAGATCATGCATAGGGTTGGAGAGATTTCCTACCACCACACCCTACACCAATAGATAGATCAAGTGCATGACATCTTCCATGCATCGCATCTGACGAGATTCATACATGACACCATCCAGGTTATTGATTGGGGTGAGCTGGACATCGAGGATGGATCCACCTTTTCTAAGAACCCATTGTAGATAGAGGATAGTTAGGAGAGGATCTTGCGTGAATGGACTATACCCTTATCTAGAATGTTGTTTCAACATAGGAACATGCAGGAGGGTTCTTGGGTGTGGGAGATCCAAGTGTGGGCTCAGTATCCTAAGTGGTTTTCTTGGTTTTTCTTTTTGGGAATGAAAATTTTGAAATATGGAATGATTTAGAGACTCATTTTATCCTTAAAATACTTTGAAATATTTAAATATATATTTACAGAGTTAAGAACTGAGATAGCATGGTATTCTGAGGCCCGATGTGCCCAGAATTAATTTTTAAAAAATATTTAATATATTTTATATTTTGTGTGTGCATATTCTTTAGAGAAAATGGGATGACTCTTAAACAATAGCTCAAATCAAAAATCTAAGACCATGGTTGAGTTTATAAAGAGGTGTTTACCCTATATGAAACCTAAAATGGTTCATCATGGGATGTTTAAACCCCGTTCTCATTGGAAGTACATTAAGTGGATTAATTCATTCATTCATTAATTTATCCTAAAATAAAATTATTATAAATATACAATCATGGAAGATTGGCCCGGGTCAACCTCATTATCCTGGAAATCTCTAGCAAGGCTCTCCTCCCTCATACATTGGAGAATTGAATCTGAAAATGACAAATCTTTGGATGAGAGAAGATTAGGACGTAGGGAATGCATCAACTTCTCATGATAATTGGCTGGAATGTTCTTCATCAAAAATAAATCCATAAATGAGTTAGGACTTGTAATTTGGTTTTTTATTCCCTTTGATTAAAATTATTGAGTATATTGATTGTCTTTCATTGATCTGTGCCCTTTTGTAGAATTTTCATGTGCCCGAGTACTGAGATATTGATTAATTTTTTTGTTCTCTAACCCCGATTGACCATTCTTGATCATTGGACAATAAATCTTGTTCAGTGATGTTTAGTCCTTTTTTATTGTTCTTTTCCTCCATGTTTCTTCATGTTTTTCATTAGTTGGACCCTGAGGTCCCAGTTTAAAAATTGTCGGGTGGTACTGAGCCCGGTCAGACCCTCTGATTCATATCAGTTTAACGAATAAGGTGTGGATCGACGATCTTGGCATAGATTTGGAGTGTTTGCAAGATGTGAATGTAATTTTTAGTGGTTTGAGATCAAGGAATCAAATGTTGAAGGCACGGTGGATTTCGGATTGAACAGTGAATCCTTGACGATTAATGGAGGATGATTTTTGGAAAATGGTGGCTAGAAACACCAGATCTAGTCTAGATCCACTCATCAAAAATTAAATCATGGTGAGGTCAATGGAGAATCAAGGTGAAATAGCTAGATCTACCGCATGGATCAGGGATTTGGATTTTTGGTGAAAACCCGACTACACACCATGTTCAAAGATGAACACACGGTATGTAGCCCCTTAGGTGAAGTGGCTAGGGTTTCAGAAATTCATAAGGATGGAATTACATGTACATATGTGACATGTTGTGTAGCCCCTTTCCATTTGGACAACCTGTGTGGCAGACCACACAGACGGGTAGTCGTGTGCAAGTATACAGACGCGGGGTTCGGTAGACAGACAAGGGGTCTAAGTACACGGACACTGCCGGAAAGACACGTTCTAATCCCAGTTATCATGGAAATGTCATGTAATCCACCTACATGGAGTGTTCTACTATATGGGATTGATTCCTGTGCTGGCTATGTACATGGTCATGCAGTGGAGTGGGACCACATGTCGTGTGGGTCCCCTCATGTAATTTCCCAATTTTTAATTGAAGAGAATAAAATTTTTCTTATTGAAAATTTATAAGTGTTTTTATGTGAAAATGTAATCTTTCAATAAAAAGAATGTAATAAATGTTTTAAATATATTTTGTAAGGTTAAAATCTTAGTTAACACATTGAAATATTAATTTGAATATTTTCAAAGTCATTCACTAAGTAAGTGAGAGATTCTGAGGCCTGAAGAACCTTTGAACATATAAAATAAAAATATTAAATATAGTAAATTATAAGCCCACAATTTATCCAAATTAATTCGATAAATTCCAAATAGTGCATCATATGAGAAATCAGATACCATTATTAGGTCCGCGACATGGTGTTTACCCTCAGTGGGGTATTAAATTGTGAGCGTTAGTCATTTGGTCAATTCACTTGTGAGAATAAGTTATTTAATATTTTTGATATATTTTTTTCGAAATAAAATTTATATCACACAAATGTTTTGTCATATGAGAAATATGAGACCACCATTGGGTCCAGAACCTGGCATTTACTTGAGGCACTATTTAAATTTTATGTTTTTCGTGTGTTTGGAAACATCGCACGTGATAAAACTCTATTTTATATTTAATTAATTATTTTTTAATGATTTTTATTTGATAAATAATTAATATCTCTATATGGTGTGTCTTATAAGAATTTTGAGACCACTGTTTCAGTCATAAATCATTCATACGGTGTTAGATTGACGCGTCATCAGTGGCAGCGTGACCCTAAAATTGAGGTGGTCATTTCAAGACCAATGTTGAATATATAATTCAGTATTGTGATACTGATCCAAAAAATTCCCAATGTGATGATGATTTAGTGCAATGAATTAATATAATATAGTAATAAATAAGTGTTCAGTTAATAAATGTTACTAAATTGATTGATGAAAATGTATTATAAATAAGATTTGGGAGGGTGCGCATGACATGGGTATGATGCCCATTCTTTCCTACGCATCACCTCTCTCTCTTAATCTATCTCCCTCTCTCTTCTATTTTATTTTATTCTTCTAAAAATCTCTCCTAAATATCTTATTTGATATTGATGGGATTGACACACTGTCGATGTAGGACCCCAGAACACCCTGAGAGGGGAGGGGTGAATCAAGGTGTTAACTTTTTATTCTAAAGTGATGGATATTTTTACCACATTGGAAGTAACCCATTAAAACTATCTATTAGTCATGTGCAGTAATTTAAACAAACACATGGAGAAGGATAACCCAAAAAATTTACTTGACTCACCACTAAGGGAAAGTCCAAGGAGCATACGCTGACAAATTTTTGGTCATGCCTAAATCAACTAATATTTACTTGTTTTAGAATAAAAAAGTTTAGACAGAGCCACTCTGTTCCAGGCACACTTCCTTTAAAAGATTTTATGGATAGCTCACTATGTCTCTCAGAACACTCATGTTGACTCCCCCTTGCTCACTACCTTGGGTAAAGTTTTACTCAGTTTATTGACTTGAAGTTCGCTTTAAAAGATTATCATTAAAGTCTTTGTCTCTAACTAGCATGAGACTCTTATTCCACCATATAACTGAGTTGATGCACATTAAAATCCATGTCCTATTAAACATGATGTTAAATACTACCTTTCGAGAACCTCCTTCATGAATCTCACTACCATCACAAAGATAAATGCCTTTTGTGGAAAAAATAGCCTCTATGAAGCTCACTCCCTTCACGGAACAAACTACCTTTGTGAAGCTCACTGCCTTCATAGAACAAACTTACCTTCATGAATCTCACTAATTCAACATAGAATACCCCATCATCGTGAAGCACTCATTAATAAAAAAACATTGGAAACATTTGACAATCAACATGTTTTTTCACGATGCTCAAGATCACATGGAATGTTAGTTTCATGGAGCTCCCCAGACATTAAGAAATCATAGAGATTCTGGATTTTCCTTCAAAAATTTCATGAAAAGTGAATAGGGGTAGCCTCATATTTATAGGCTCGGCCGTTCACGATGATCCACCAACACATAACATATTTTCTAGATCATTTAAAACCACCATCTCATAGATCCTCCATTCAAAATGCTTCATTATAATTTGATGTTGTCATAAAGCTTTCCACCAAACCATCATGTGTTATGATACTTCAATTTTCATAATCACATACATCACCATTCACGATGCTCCAATTCTTCAACATTTTTTAAGCTCTTTGTTGTCGCATACATCACCATACACATTATTTGATCCTATACGAAACACAATTCTAGAAGCCTATCTTTATGAAACTCCGGTTATTTTCATATTTTCTATGTCATTCATGGAAATACATTTTTAGAGATTCTAGATAACATCCAATTTTTTTACCCAAAAAATTGCAAAAAAATGGAAAATGATGCCACCATCAAATACTATTTTCAGCTTGAACTATAAGATCTCTTTCCTAGAAAACTCCCTAATCTTCCATGTGAGGATTTAAAATAAACACAAACCATACTCCATTTCTATTAATGAACAACCTTGGTTCCAAAAATATCCTCCTTTGGGTTTGTTGTAAATTTGCAGATAAATTCAATAAAGCACCAGCCACCATCAAAAATGGATACACAAGAAACAAATCATCCAACACTCTATGTCTATGTGAGAAAATATCAGTGTAAAAAACAAGAGGGAAAGTATGAATTGGGTTCTCATGTTTTGGAATGCTTAAATATGTCCAAGATAAACTCTGATCATATTGTAAAAGCATTGCATGACTTGAATTCTTTCTTCATAATACCTTATTCTCATCATGTCATAGAAGAACTACATGGTTTTTTAGAAAAACTTATAACTACTATATCCATTCTACATTCTCCAACAATGAGAAAACAATAAAATTTTCAAACTCTACCACCTTTGTACCATTAAATTTCTCCATTTTTCTTTCTCTACCACCATTGTACCATTTAATTTCTCCACCCCCCCCCCATTTTCAATAAACCCAAAGACCAGTATTTTTACATTGTAGAGACCAAAACACACTACCTCTAGATCATATCTCCCCTATAATCCTACATCACTTCCCCAAAATATTAAAATAGTTAACAAAATTGGGCAGAGGGGGACACTCATGAACTCCTTATGTACTAGGAGGTGGTATAACACTGAGGCTCAACCGATGTTTCTCATACACAGCCATTGTTAGTGGCTTGGTATGAATATCAGCCACTTTCTCATCAGTTCCAACATAATCCATTCTAATCATGCCTTGTTCAACTTTTTCTTTGATGAAGTGATACCTGATTTTGATGTGTTTCATATGATAATGATGAACATGATTCTTTGAAAGATAGATCTCACTCTTATTATCACATTGAATCAATATTGTCTATTTCACCTCATCACCAATATCATTCAGTTATTACTTTATCCAAAGTAGTTGGTTAAATGCCTTTGTAGTTGATATATACTCTTCTTCAGTAGTACTAAGAGAAGTACTTTCCTATTTATTACTCAACAAGACCACACATTTCTTACCAATAAAGATTGTTCCACCACTTGTGTACTTTCTATCAACAATATATCCATCCCAATCAGAAACATAAAATATTGATAGTTTACTATATATTACTTCAACAAAGTATAAGACATAGTTTTGAGTACCTTGAAAGTACCTCATGATTATTTTCATTGTTTCCATATGTCCATTCTTGGGATTACTATAAAAGTGGTCCGCTGAGAATGTTGCAAAGAAAATATTGGTATGTGTCTCTATCAAGTACAATAATATTCTAATGATTCTCATTTGATTCTCATGTACATTATGGGATCTATAGATGTCCCATCATTATGGTTTCCCATTTTTTTACTATAATTAGAGTTGAAATTGGTTTGGAGTCATGCATATTGAATTTCTTCAGTAACTTTCTGGAATACATTACCTGAGAAATAAAAGTGTGGTCTTTCCTATGAATCAATTGCAGCCCCACTAAGTCTGTTATTTCCTCAATTATAAACATTTCAATTTATGATTTCATGAGATTGGAAAATTCATCCACTGATTCATGTCTACTTATACAAAATATAATATCATCCATGTAAACCATCACCATAAATTGATCTTCCATCAAATTATTCACATAGAGGTTGTGTTCAACACCTCATCTTTTGAATTCGAGCTTGTTCATATAAGAATATAGACTATAATACCATGCTCATGTTTCTTTCTTTAGATCATGGAGTTCCTTTTCCAATCTACAAACCTTAATTTCATCATTACCAATTATATAACCCACTGGTTATTCAATGTAAACCTCTTATTCAAGAACACCATTCATTAATGTTGTTTTAATGTTCATATTATAGACTTTGTATCTTCTTTGAATTTCCATTTCAAGGAAAAATCCTAATAGATTCTAGTCTCTCTACTGGAGAAAATGCCTCTTCAACATCAACGTCTTCAATCTAAGAATGTTCTTTACAGGACATGCATGCCTTATTTATGTTAAAATTTCCGTACTCATCAAATTTATTTTTAAAATTAACATAATAACAATCACATTTTGTTTTTCAAGTCTCTTAACTTGATCCCATGTTTGGTTCATGATGATCTGATCCAACTCTTCATTCATATATTTAACCCATGATTCGTCCTTTATAGCGTCTTTAATCTACGGTATCAGTATCTAAATTTTTTCCTTGACCACTGATCATGATACCTGATACTCCTTTTCCAATGACATGATCTTCATGAAATTTCCAAAATAATCAGTTCAAATAGAAATTGAAATAATGATTCTATAATCTATTTCATAATTATTTATTTGTCTCACCCTCAAGAGAAATACTTATCAGCATATTAATAATGGGGGAACTCATCAAAAATGGATTTAATGAAATTATAGTATGGAGAAAACACCAAAATGGATCTTTATCTTGTGAATATTAACATTAGATAACATTCACAAATTCACAAAGGATATTCTTCTTAAACACTTGTTCACAACAGTATTATGATTTTTTTCGCAAGTTTTATTCTTCATTCTGAGCCATATTGTGTGATCTTATTTTCCTAGAATCTTTCAATACAAGTTGAGATGAGTATGTACCAACCTTTTGACCACTACAATTGCATACATCGCAGATTTTATCAATAATTCCAATTATTTTTGCAGTAAATAGATGCTTCTAGACATTTGGATGTTGCTTCTTCATCTCTAGATTCCTCCCCATGAGATATTTTTCCTTTGAGCTTCTAAATTTTTAATATTGTACCAACAATTTAATGCAAAATTCCCAAATCTATTTTAGCACCAACATTGACCCACAAATCCTAATTTCATTGTATCTCTTATATAAGGTTGTTGACTCTTCTTTATGACTTTTTTGAGATCTCTATGGGAAACTGGATTCTATAATCTTTTTCCCATCCACCCTAGTCATGTTGGTAGGTTTCTTATCTCCTTTATTCATCCATACTTTTCTATCATTCGTCTTAAAACCTAAAACCTTCATGATAATAGGTTTAAAGTCATTAACACAAGTTGGTATGTATGGTACATGTTTCTTCTGGTCTACTTGAGATAGATCATCCAAAGATGTTGTGATATTCTTATCATATATTGGAGGTATTTTAGATTTAGAATCATCAAATGAACATTGTGTAGCTACATCAACTATTTCCTTCAGATTTAAAGTATCAATATATGTCTTCTAAAGATTGGTCAACTAGGCTTCCAAATAAAGATGTTTCATATTGAGGATAATTTTCTGATCTTCAATCATAATCATCTTTTCTTTACAACCCTTCATCAATGTAACAACTTCTTCTTCATGTAGCATCAAATTATTCTCTATCAAAGAGTATATTTCCTTGATATTCTTGTATATTCCATCCAATTTTAAACCCTTGACATCAGTTCTATTTTTCAATTTCTCTTCAAGCACATGGATATTTTCATTAAGAGCCTTTTTGACTCCTTCTTTCTCCTCAACTTCTTTGAGGAATTTCATGTAATGTATTTTAAGTTAACTATTTTTTTCTTCAATGTACTCAATCAATATGGAGAGCATTAAACATTTAAAAACTTTTACTTCCAATCCCTTTTCTATAGAATCATCATCTTCTTCCAACTGGATGATCTCTACTTGCATACATTAAAATATTCTACAAACAACAGTGACTCTTTATTCAGGAATATCATGCAGATAATTTCTTAATATCTCTATTTAAAATTCATTTGTGGTTTTAGAATGATCGACTTCACCACTTGTGCTAGGATATTTACTTTGAGGAAAACACTAAAAATTTTTAACACCTACCTCTTGATCACTTAAAATTTTGATTTACGTGGGGTATAAGTGTTCTTCTTTTCTTTGGTAGAAACTTGGTCCACCATCTCTTTACATTCCAAGCCTAATATATCTTCATTTCCATAAAGGTATAGAGAACCAGATATAACCTCTTATTTTGATAAGAGGGACTTCTTCAACTATCTCTTATCTTTCTTTTTCCTGTTCATCATGGTCTTGGTGGATATGGACTTCTTCTCAAAGATGACTGAATCTTCATCAAAACTGAACTTCATTGAAAACTCAAGAAAAAAACACAAATCTTTCAATATAATTAGCTTAACTTTAGGGAATGAAACATAGGTTAACTAACCTAGCTTTGATACAACTTTTAGGACCCTCGAACACCCTGAGAGAGGAGGGAGGAATCAGGGTGACAACTTTTTATTCTAAAGTGATAGATCTTATTCCCATATTGGTAGGAACTTGTTAAACCTATATATTAGGAATGTGCAGTAATTTAATTAATCACAAGAACAAGGATGAGACATCAATTTAACTTGGTTCACCGCTAAGGGATAGTCCAAGAAGCATACAATGATATATATTTTTCATACCTAAATCCATTAATCTTCATTAGTTGTGGAATACAAGATTTTATATAGAGTCACTTTGTTCTTGGAACACTATATTTATAAGATTTTTGGGATATCTCAATGCTTCCCTCAAAAAACTTTTGTCAACTCCCCCTTACTCACTGTGTTGGGTGAAGTCTTACACATTTTATCTACTTGAAGGTTGCTTCAATGGATTGGAATTAAAGTCTTTGTCTATGAATATCATGAGACTCTACTTGCACCATAGACCTGACTTGATGCACTTTGAATGCCATATCCCCAAAAGCCTAATGTTTAATACTTCCTTTTTTGAATCACCTTCGTGAAGATCACTACCTTCATGAAGCTAAATACCTTATTGGAATAAACAGGTTTTGTGAAGCTCATTGCATTCTTGGAACAAATTGACCTCACAAAGCTCATTGCCTTTGCTGAACACACTGCCTTCATAAAGCTCATTAAGTCAATGAAAAATACCCAATCATCATGAAGCACTCACTAATCAAAAGCATTGGCATCAATTAATACTCAAAAATTATTTTCGCAATGCTCAATCTCACATGGAATTCCATTGTATAGAGATCCCCAAGATTCATGAAATTAGGGTGATTCGAGATGTTCCTCGTAAAAAATCTTGTAAAGTGAAGAGGGGTAGCATCATATTTATAGGCTCATTCGTTCATAATGCTCCACCACCTCATAGTGGATTTTCTGGATCATTCAAAAGCACCATCACTTAGCTCATCCATTCATGATGCTCCATTATGATTTGATTTTGTAGAAAATCTTTTCATCAAACCATCACATGCCGCGATGATTCAATTATCATAGTCACAGAGATCATTGTCACCATTCCTGATGCTCCAATTCTTCAATGTTTGTGATGCTCATAGTTGTCGTGTAGATCACTAAAAAAATTTCTTTGATCCTTCTTAAAACAGAACTTGTGAAGCCCATCTTCACAAAATTAATTATATTTCCATATTTTTAAAAGTCCTTCATGGAAATCCACTTTTCACGATGCTATCTAACTTCCAATTTTTAGACCCAAAAGTTTGGAAAACACTAGAAATCAACTCTACCTTAAATATTATTATCAGCTTCAAATGTAAGATACATTTCCTTAAAACCTAAAAAATCTTACATGTGAGGATTGACAACAATCACAAACCACACTCTATTTCAATAAAATAATACCCTTGGTTCCAATAGTCGGTTCTATTGGATTTGTCTGAATGAGTAGAGATTTATTCTTAATATTGCTTTTGAATGTGGTGGGGTAATTTTTCCAGATTTAATTAAATATTTTAATTTTTCAATGGTAACAATGATTATAAATAATTTCAAAATTGGGATGGTTCAATGATTCATTGTTGTTTCATAGTATTTTCTAGTTGGTGTGCGAATGCGGTTCAGGTGACGACGCCTTCGAAGAACATTATCACTGATGTTGACAACTTTGAGGTGGGAGCTTCCTTTCCATTTTCTTCCATGTATATATATTTTTTATCATGATGAGATGTTTATGTTGTAATAACCCATGATTGTGATGAATTTATTTTGGGTGTGTGATTACCCATGGGTGTTCTTATTTCTATCTGATTATCATGACTTTCATCTTGGTTTTTATTATCATTCTACGCTACAACACGTATTGTTGTGTGTTTAATAGCCTATGTAATTGTGTTTTAGGTACCAAGATACTAAAGTGTAACCTTTATGTTGTGATTTATGCATCCAAGTGTCCAGTAACCCATCCTGACATAGCCCTAACATCATTAAAGGAAGGCATAGCTACCCAAGCAGAGGGGAAAACATAGTAGCTAACTAGAAAATACCGGTCCTAGATTCCTTGGACTGTGGGTTTTTAAAAAGGTTTAATGTGTTGGGGAACCATAGTAGTGAGATGGAATAAACCAATCGAGGATTAAAACATACTTGGGTCATGGGTGTTGAAAATGTTTAAGTGGGTTGTGGATACATAGTGGTTAGGTGAAAGATACTTATCATGGCCTCCTACAGACTTGGTCCATGAGTGTTTAAAAAGGTTAAGAAGGTTGGGGATCACCTTGATAGAACATGTTTCATTCCAGTAAAAACCAACATTAAGGTGGGTTGATATTTTTTACCTCAATGGAGGTATGTAATTTCCGGATATTCTTACCAGTAACGAGCTGTTGCAGGTGCGGTTGGGGTTTATGGTGGCTTGATTAGCGCATGATGATTCAACACATGTATGTTTAATAATAATTTACTTATGTTATGATATATAATGATATATATATATATATATTCTATACTTATGTTAAGGCCGCATTAGTGGTGTCCTACGGAGGCTTTTACTCACACCCTACTTGGGAATTTCAGTGTGCTTGTGATTTCAAGACCAAAGATCCGGTGAAGGGAAAAGTCCCTATGGTGGATGGTTGAGCAATGATTCTTGGAGTAGGATAATACTAAGATATAAAAAATTAGTACCCCATAGATTTTTATTTATTCACATGTCTTGTATTTACCTGCTTCTTACACTCTGGATAGGTTTACCACTTTGGGAGATACTTTTATATGTATGTCATTATTCAGTTTCCTCATTTTACTATAATTGTTTATTCATTATTTTTTATTGATTATTGATCCTATGATGTGATACAGAGGGTATTGTCTCCCCATTATCAGACAAAGACCCTATCCACGGGTTGGTATCCACTTGTATATGGGGAGGCGCGCATGAGGTCACATAGAATCTGACACGGACCTGATGGTTCGGGTCGAGATGTTACAAAATGGTATCAGAGCACTGGGATTCAATAACTTGTTTCTTCTCTTTATCTTGGGTCAATATATGTTAAATAAGAGATAAAACTTTGGGACTCGGGTAGGGTAACTATGTTATTGTATGGCTAGCACTACGTAGTGGACCTCCAAGTTTTCATATGGGAGAATTTATGTTCTGTTGTTACTATTGATTAAATTAACCTTGTGTGATGCACATGATGTTATATGTGATTTATAATAATTCTCATTTGTTCATGCATCATGACTAGGCATGTTGGTTAACATTCCATATATATACTTGTTGTTGGGATGCATAATAATTCTTTAATTACGTGCCCTTATTTGTGTTATCTATTCGGGGTAGTTTGTTTTGTGTGATATATCTGTACTTTCATGTTGTGTGATATATCTTTATTGGAATTAATAGGTTGAACTAATCATGTTATTATGTTAGTATGTTTATATATGAAAATTGTGACTAACATGTAGAGATAGATACATGGGTTAGGGCTAGGAGGGTTATACCTTAGGTTGTGAGTAGACTCCTATAGAATCCATTGTGTGATCCCATAGAGTGGTTGGACTTATTATGTTCATAATGTTCCTCCTAGTATAGATATGTGAAAGTGTGAATAGGATTTTTGAACTCAGGGGTCTGAGTGTTCAAGCAAGATAGCTAGTGATGCTTCTCAGGGATGAGAAGTTGATAGAGGGGGATAATTGTAATATCCTAATTTTTATTTAAAGTTAATAAAAACTCCCTTGTTGAAAATTTATAAGTTTTTTTATGTGAAAATATTATTTTTCAATAAAAATCACTTAAGAAATGTTTTAAATATCTTGTGTAAGGGAAAAATATCAGTTAACACATTATAATATGAAATCAAATATTTTCAGATTTGGACACTGAGTAAGTGTGAGATTTTGAGGACCATAGAGCCTTGGAATAGATGGAATAAAAATATTAAATTATACACACAATATTTATCCAAATTAATTAGATAACTCCCAAAAGGTGTATTTTATGAGAAATCAAAGACCATTATTAGGTCTAATACATGGTGATTACCCTTGGTGGGGTATTATATTTTGAGCATCGGACGTTTGGTCAGGTCACTCATGAGAATAAGTTATTTAATATTTATATTATATTTTTTCATAAATAAATTAAAATATCATAAATAAATTAAAATATCATAAATGGTTCTTTGTAGAATAAATATGATATCACTTTGGGGTCTATAACATTGGATTTTCCCTAGGCAACGTATAAATTTTATGTGCATCTGGTGCTAGGAAACATCGCACGCGAAAACACCCAATTTTATATTTAATAACTTATTTATTCCGATTTTTAATTGGTAAATAATTAATATCTCACAAATGGTGTGTCGTATGTGAAATAAGAGGCCATAGTTAGGTCTAGAATATAGGGTTTACCCTAGGCAGTGTATAATGTTTCTGACCATCAAACGTTAGGACAGAACACATGGGAGGATAATTTATTTGGAATTTAAATTTTTATTGGGAAATTAAACTAATTATAATAATCATAATAAAATTTTATTATATTATTATTATTTGTGTTCAGGAAATTAAAATTTAAATTAAATGTGTGATTGAATTCACTTAATTAATGAACAATGTTTCTCCATGGGTGGATATTTATTTCTAGGTTATATAATAATACAAATATTATAATTGTCCCAAATAAATAAAATTTGATGGTTAATATAAATTTATTGACAACTCCATATTTAATTGAGGTTTTTATTTAAAATCTTAATGATGGAACTAAAGGGAGATATTTAATAATATATATATATATAGTTATTGTTATTATTATTATTAAATATGAAAAATAATATTAATGAAGGAAATGATTAAGTGATTTCATAATATAATTTTTATTATTATTATTATTAATGTGAGATATTTAATAATAATAATGATTGTTGTTGCTGTTATTATGTTGTGAAATAAATATTTTATTTGTTGTCAAAACACCATTTCAGTAATAACTCATTCATACGGTGTTGTATTGATGCACCGTCAGTGGCTACATGACCCTAAAATTGAGGGGGTCATTTCAAGACGAATGTTGAATATCCAATTCAGGCTAAAGGTAAAGATCTAAGAAACCCCCAATATGATGATGGGTTAGTGCATGAAATTAATTGGAGAGAGATTAATAAATATGTGATTCAAATAATTAATGCTACTAAATTGATTAATGGAAAGGTATTATAAATTGGATTTGTTGATCCTATAATGATAACATTTTCATGAAAGACATTTTATGAGAATTTGATTTGAGATTGTGATTCATTTCACATATAGGAGATCACTCATGTGTGGGAGGAATTATTTGATGTGTTCATTCAATTTTTAGAGAGTGAGAGGTGCATGTGTCAAGAGATTGAGTGTGCATTGTATGGGGTTGATCTTTAACGGTTTAATCTTTATAGATCATTGACAAGTAGTAGATAGTTGAACAATATAGAGATGGTTAATTCTTGCTGACTTTATTTTCTCATTTTATTCTTGTTTCTGTTTCTATTTTCCTCTCCTTTTTCTATTGTTTTCATTTTCATTTCATTTTCACTATTCATGTTTTCTTTTATTAATTTTTTAAATAGATAAAAAAAACAAAAAAATAGAAGATTCATTGAGATAAACACATTACCTCCTTGAGACCGACCCTGATGTTTTATACTAAGCTATAACTATATGATAATATAAATGTATCCTTCATAGTTCAAACAATAGGCTAGCACCTGGTTTAGGGTTTTAGTGGAGAGTGGTTGAGATCTTCATCCTTCGTCATGGGATGTTCTTTCATGTGGGAAACCATTGGTAGCATCATCACCATTCGTTATTCATCTAGGTTTTGTTATGAGAACCTGTGGTTTTAAGAAGTTTATTTCCCCTTTCTTTTTTTCTTGCTATTTGAAAGATGTTGTATCCTACTATGCAAGTGAGTAGAGTGAGTCCATCTAGGAAGTCAAATTTCTAGCTCCGTAAGAGATATTTCATCACTACCACCCAAACAAGATAGATCTTATCCTTATATAGTTTCTCTGATACATTGCTACATTCATGTCTTGTGATCTGAATTCTTTCTCTTACTAATAGTACACATATTGTTATGGTGTTATTTCCATTCACATAGGTCCTCAGTTGACTGAAGCATTTTATATCATTGTGTTCTATAATTTTCTTGCATCATATTCATCTTGAATCCATCCTATTACCACTATTTCATTTTTAATAGAATTTTCTATATTAAATCAAGAACCCAAAACCTAGATTAGTGGATCTTTTCCATTGAATAGGGACTACCACTACGGGAAAAATGGTTAATAGCGACGGGGTATTTGTGACAGGAATAATTCCCGTCGCAAATACCTTTTGCAAAGGAGTATTTGCGACGGGTAACTATTCTCGTTGCAAATAATCTGTTATTTGCGACGGGTTTTTTTTACCCGTCGCAAATAGTTTGGTGCGAAATGCGCGCCAAACCACGCGAAGTTTATTTGCGACGGGGTTCTATCCCCGTTGCCAAATACCTGCGGCGGTTAAAGACAATTTGCGACGGGGCTGCAGTCCCGTCACAAATACCCCGGCGGCATGGGTTATTTGCGACGGGTCCCGTCGCAAATAACCATTTTTAATGTCGCCCATAATTAAATGCGGTCAGGGTTATTTGCGACGGGGTTCTATCACCGTCGCAAATAACCGGCGGCGGTTAAAGACTATTTGCGACGGGGCTGCAGTCCCGTCGCAAATACCCCGACGGCAGGGGTTATTTGCGACGGGCCCCGTCGCAAATAACCGTTTTAATGCCGCCCATAATTAAATGCGGTCAGGGTTATTTGCGACGGGTTTTCCGTCGCAAAAAAACCCGTTGCAATTAATCTAACCTATAAATACTGCCAACCATTACAATTTTCTCACTCTCAACTCTCAACCGTTACAATATTCCCACTCTGAACCTTTTACGACTATCAGTTGTAAAAAATAATTTCCGACTCCGAGGATTCAGTTGGTGGTGTTCTACAATTACAGCGGCTCGACATTGACATCAAGTTTAAGGTTTTTATCTGAATTTTAATTTAATATTTATTTTATTTATTTTATTTATTTATTTTAAATTTTTATAATTTTTTTTCCTGATTTCTAATTAGAAATAATTATGAATAAGTATTAATAATTAACAGTAATTAGAGACAATTAAACACTAATTAATTTAAAATAGTTAGCTGTAATTACAATTAATTAGCAGTAATTATGAAAAATTAAAATTAATTTGAATTAATTAATAATAATTAGAAATAATCAACATTAATTAGTAACAATTTATAATAATTACCAATAATTAGTAATAATTTCCAATAATTAGTAATAATTACCAATAATTAGTAATAATTAGTAATAATTATAATAATTACCAATAATTAGGAATAATTAGTAATAATTACCAATAATAAGTAATAATTAATAATAATTACCAATAATTAGCAATAATTAGTAATAATTACCAATAATTAGCAATAATTAGTAATAATTACCAATAATTAGTACTAATTACCAATAATTACCAATAATTAGTAATAATTACCAATAATTACCAATAATTACCAATAATTACCAATAATTAGTAATAATTACCAATAATTACCAATAATTAGTAATAATTAGTAATAATTACCAATAATTAGGAATAATTAGTAATAATTACCAATAATTAGTAATAATTAGAAATAATTACCAATAATTACCAATTTTTAGTAATAATTAGTAATAATTACCAATAATTAGTAATAATTAGTAATAATTACCGATAATTACCGATAATTAATAATAATTAGTAATAATTACCAATAATTAGTAATAATTACCAATAATTAGTAATAATTACCAATATTTAGTAATAATTACCAATAATTAGTAATAATTCGTAATAATTAGTAATAATTAGTAATAATTACCAATAATTACCAATAATTAGTAATAATTTCCAATAATTAGTAATAATTACAAATAATTACCAATAATTACCAATAATTACCAATAATTACCAATAATTACCATTAATTACCAATAATTACCAATAATTAGTAATAATTACCATTAATTAGTAATAATTACCAATAATTACCAATAATTACTAGTAATTACCAACAATTATTAATAATTAGTCATAATTAGTAATAATTAGTAATAATTAGTAATAATTACCAATAATTAGTAATAATTACCAATAATTAGTAATAATTACCAATAATTACAAATAATTTGTAATAATTAGTAATAATTAGTAATAATTAATAATAATTACCAAAAATTAGAAATAATTAACAATAATTACCAATAATTAGTAATAATTACTAATAATTACCAATAATTAGCAATAATTAGTAATAATTAGCAATAATTAGTAATAATTAGTAACAATTAGTAATAATTACCAATAATTACCCATAATTAGTAATAATTTGTAATAATTACCAATAATTAGTAACAATTACCAATAATTAGTAATAATTCGTAATAATTAGGAATAATTACCAATAATTAGGAATAATTCGTAATAATTAGTAATAATTAGTAATAATTACAAATAATTACCAATAATTATTAATAATTAGTAATAATTACCAATAATTACCAATAATTATTAATAATTAGTAATAATTGGTAATAATTACCAATAATTAGTAAAAATTACCAATAATTACCAATAATTACCAATAATTAGTAATAATTAGTAATAATTACCAATAATTAGTAATAATTACCAATAATTAGTAATAATTTGTAATAATTAGGAATAATCACCAATAATTAGGAATAATTCGTAATAATTAGTAATAATTAGTAATAATTACCAATAATTAGTAATAATTACCAATAATTACCAATAATTAGTAATATTTAGTAATAATTAAAAATAATTAGTAATAATTACCAATAATTAGTAATAATTAGAAATAATTACCAATAATTACCATTAATTAGAAATAATTACCAATAATTACCATTAATTAGTAATAATTACCAATAATTACCAATAATTACCAATAATTACCAATAATTACCAGTAATTAGTAATAATTACCAATAATTAGTAATAATTACTAATAATTACCAGTAATTACCAATAATTATTAATAATTAGTAATAATTAGTAATTATTAGTAATAATTAGTAATAATTACCAATAATTAGTAATAATTACCTATAATTACCAATAATTACAAATAATTAGTAATAATTAGTAATAATTAGTAATAATTAGTAATAATTAAAAAAAATTAGTAATAATTAACAATAATTACCAATAATTACTAATAATTACTAATAATTACCAATAATTACCAATAATTATTAATAATTAGTAATAATTAGTAATAATTACCAATAATTAGTAATAATTAGTAATAATTACCAATAATTACCAATAATTAGTAATAATTAGTAATAATTACCAATAATTAGTAATAATTACCAATAATTAGTAATAATTCATAATAATTAGGAATAATTACCAATAATTAGGAATAATAATTACCAATAATTCTGAATAATTACCAATAATTAGGAATAATTACCAATAATTAAGAATAATTACCAATAATTAGGAATAATTAGTAATAATTAGCTAATTGGAAAAAACTAGCGTGATCATTATCTTTCTCAATTATCTTTTCATCTCTGTATTGGTTTTAATAAAACTTTTGTCTCCACATGTAATATTCGCATTCTTTTTCAAAATTATCAACCTACTCACTAATAGAGAGGTGAAAGTGAATGTGAATATTACATGTGGAGACAGAATGTTAAACACACAGATAAAAGGAGAATTGTATATAATATAGAAAATTATATTATTTTAAAATTAATAATAAAAAATACTAATACTGTAATAATTTTATTATTATATAATTAATATTTATGAAAAAAAATAATATTAGTATTATTAAAATAATAAAAAAAATTATATAATATTAAAATTATCAATATTTGTAACAGGTTTTGCTTTATTCTCAACATGTTCAATTCTTAAAGGGTCAATTTTTAGGTCTATTAATATAGAAAATTATATTATTTTAATATTAATAATGAAAAATACTAATAATGTAATAATGTTATTATTATATAATTAATATTTATGAAAATATAATATTAGTATTATTAAAATAATAAAAAAATTATATAATATTAAAATTATCAATATTTGTAATAGGTTTTGCTTTATTCTCAACATATTCAATTCTTAAAGGGTCAATTTTTTGGTTTATCGTAATAAAAAGTTTGCGTCAGTCGTGTCTGATGTAAACTCTATAATTATCCTTGCTTGAGTGTTTTTTCTAACAAATTATTCAAAACCAATAATGCTTTTATATTTTATAGAAAAATATGGAACAATGGGGTCGTCAACAGTCATTATTAGATGACCGCATATGGATAAATCAACGTAGAAATCCAAACGGTTCTAGTTTAAATCCAGTATATATAGAGGGTGTGGAGACTTTTTTATCATTTGCGGCATCAAATCTAGAATTTGTTTCAGATGGAAAAATAAAATGCCCTTGTAGAAAATGTGCATTGAGAACGTTTGACACGTTTGACAAAGTGGGGGACATCTCTTGCATTTTGGTTTTCAACCAGATTATGTTTTTTGGTATCAACACGGTGAACGAAGTTCCAGAGTAGGTGATACCAACTTGATTCCGGATCCATACCGGTTTCAAGATTTAGTACATGATGTTGCAGGTTCATCTGTTCAACATACAGAAACTCCGGCTGATATAGCTTCAAATCCTGAGTTGGCACCGTCTGAATTTTATGAGTTGTTGAGGTCTGCTGAGGATGCATTATATCATGGTTGCAAGATGAGAAAATTAGAAGTAGTTGCAAAATTTATGGCTATCAAATCAGATAACGGAATGTCAAACACCTGTTTTGACCAGATATTTTCTTTTCTTAAAACACTGTTACCTGAAGGAAATGTTTTTACTACAAATTACTATGAGAGTAAGAGGCTGGTTCGAAAATTGGGACTTACTTGTCAGAAGATTCATGCATGTTCAAATGACTGCATTTTATATTCTGGGGAAAATGAGTCGTTGGATAGTTGTCCCACATGTGGGCAATTGAGATATAAAGAATGGCAACATGGGAAGTCTGGTTTGATTCCTGTAAAACAGTTGAGATATTTTCCTCTTACATACAGACTTCAGCGTTTATTCATGTATAAGAATACAGAGACAATGATGTTATGGCATAAATCAAATATTTCAACCGATAAAAGCTTGAATCATCCAGCCAATGGTGATTTGTAATGAATCAGTTTTTTTAGCGGATAAAATGCGAAGGTTTTTGAACTTTTTCTTTTATTAGCAGGTTGGTTTTAAAACCGAGCTGCGGAACGAGGTTCCGAGGTCTGGAGCTGTTTTAAGCGGTGATATCAGACTACGCGCGGTAGGTTTAACCGTGCGGGTCAGCCGTGCGGGGTACCCCGGGTATCTGGTAGCAGGCGCGCGGGCTGCACACAGTGTTTCTGACGGTGCGGATAAAACTGTGTGGGTTAGGTGTGTTTTAGTTTTTGTTTAAAATTAAAATAAAAGAAAAAAAATTAAAAACCTAAACTAAACACCTCCCTCACCCTCACTCAACCCGCGACGCACCCCCTCCCTTCTCCCCCACGAGCCGCGCGCGACCCCCCCCCCCCCCCTCCACGGTGCCACCTCCTTCCCCGTTCTTCCCGGTTTTTCTTCTCGGCTTCTCTCCGAATCATCAAGGTAATCACTTCTCTCCCTTCTCCTCCCCGTTTCCGGCTTCATTTTGACCTAATCGGCACCCGGTGACGTACGGCCGAACCCTAGGGCTTAGAGGTGATCTAGTTTTTCGGTTTCTTCTTGTTTTAGGTCGGTGCGAAGGTTCTCTTGGGGTCCCTTGAGGTGCGTTCCGGCAACCGCCGCCGAAGTCGAAGCGGTTCGAGTGGTTTCGGTTCGTCGCCAATGTTGCGAGGTAAGGTTTTCTACCCGTCGTCAGTTTCGCATCCTCCAAATTAAGGGCGTCATGTGTTATTGACTACCTGGTATTTAATTGGTAGGGTGTTGGGTGGTTTCACTTCGTTTCGCGTTGTCGCTAACACCCGAGGTAAGGATTTAATACCGTTGGTTGGTCTTGCCTCACTTAAATTGGTTTATCATTGTGTCCTAAGGTTCTTAGTGGTTGTCTTATAGTGCGTTGGAGGTTTCGGTATGATTTCGGGTTGCCGGAGTTTAGGCGACTCACCTGCGCAGGCATAGGTACGTATTTATATGTACGTGGGTTCCCCCGGCGTGCGTATATTTGTCCATGGCAGTGAATATACACACGTACGGGGCTAGTTGTCCCCATTACATATATAAAAAGTGCCTGTGCAGGTGAGTGGAGACAGGCTTATGTGTATAAGCATATGTGTAAGGATCCTCTTGCGCATGCTCATGGCCATGCGGAGCGTGTGCATAGGGGCTAGGTGTCCTTATACGTATGTGAAATCACATATGCCTCGTGGGGGAGCAGCTGCGACAGCTTTAGTTAGAAAGCGCCAAGAGCCGGAGTGGACGGATGGATCCACCTTGAGGTAGGGTCCCTCTCCTTGCCCTTTAAATTTAAGTAAAGTAATAGTGAGTTTAATATTGCACTTGGAATTTTAATTATGCAAGTTTAGTTCTGATTAAATGCTTCTGTGCAAACCGTGTGAATTGGAGGAACAAGATAAAAGAGGTTGTTTGGTCACTAAACTAACGATTTAATTATAAAACCCCTCTTTCGAGGTGCGCTGCCTTCAATCTAAAAATGTAGCAATAGAATTTCATGATTGCCTTCCTTACTGTTGGGCTTCTTAACTTTGTTAAGTGTTGAATGAGTTTTAAAGTAAATGCTAAATATCACTAAATGAATTGTTTGATGAAGTAATGACATGTTTTCTAATAAAACTCCTCCAATGGAGGTGAGTTGCCTTCAAAATAAACGTGTAGTAGTAGTTTTCCGTTTTTTTTGTGATTGCTTGCTTAAAAGTCTTATGACTCTTTATGCTTGACATTATACTTGATAAATGACATGCTTGTACTCGTACCTTACTGGTTACCTCAAATGACGTTGCTTCTTGAGAAATAATAAATGAGCCATGACACCTCTTGAGTTCATGGTTTAACATGTAATTAGAACTTTTAGGGTAGGGTGTTTACCCTCTTCCCTTTACTTCGGCCCTTATGTCATGCCACGTCTTGTGTCGCCTGTCGCAACCTTCCGGCGATGCCTCTTTTTTTTATTATTGAATTCGTTATGGTAAAGCCCACCCTAGGTGCTCGCCTTGCCTCTTGGCCACCCCTTTGGGTGTGCCCCGCCTAAATGACCCTTTTTCCTTGTTCTTTAAGTTATAAATTTAATGTAATAGTTTGAATTGAATGTCTTGCTTGAGCAATTTTGTTAGCTTGTACCATTTAATGTCATTAATCACCTAACATAGAGGCATGTTGATGCCATATGCTTTTGTTTACCTTCTATTGCTCGTGCAAGTTTCAGAATGTTGAACAAGGATAATTAATTATGAGAATTGATTATAAAAAGTTGAGATCTGATTTGGATGACCAAATGTGATACGGGGTGTTAGACATGGCGATCTACACCGAACGATTATTTAGGTGTTAGACATGGCGATCTACACAAAACGTGATACGGGGTGTTAGACATGGCGATCTACACCGAACGATTATCTAGGTGTTAGACATGGCGATCTACACCAAACGTGATACGGGGTGTTAGACATGGCGATCTACACCGAACGATTATCTAGGTGTTAGACATGGCGATCTACACCAAATGTGATACGGGTTGTTAGACATGGCGATCTACACCGAACGAATGATAATAATGATTTATGAAAAGAATGAGAGATGTGGGTAAAACCCGAGTGAATTGTGATCAAATAAAGAAAGGTAAGAATGAATGGATTTCCAATCTGAGTTGAAATGATAAGTGAATAAATAGAGCAAGTGAGAAAAATGATAAAAAGTGTTTTTATGCTTGAACCAAATTTACTTGTGTTTTTTTAAACAGGTTCTTATCCTGGCTATGGGCCGAAGCAAGTATTGCCGTTAGGCGTCCTTTTTGGAACCTGGATGGGCGTTTATTGTTTGTATTGTGTCGTTATTGTTCGAAAATACCAGTACTTTGTTTAATTATATTTCATGGTCTAGAGTGGGCTAGACCCCGGTGGTTCCGGCCTACTGAGATATATATCTCACATCCTACTCGGGCCGCCATTGCACTGTGGTTCCCGAGTAGATTCCATTTGGTTGCAGGACCTTGTTGTTGCTGTTTCTTGTACGTGGAGTTAGGAGCAAAGGACCGAGTTGGGGCTCGGGATGCTCATGGAGATCGCCCTCGGGGCTTGAGACTTTTGTTCATTTACTTCTGCATTGATGTGTAAGTATGTCGCATGATTTAATGCTTCCATTGTATCACTAGCATGTCATGCATGCATCTCTTATATAAACTGTCATTCGCCAATTTTATTCAAACCTTATAAATGAAAAATGTTTTCCGTTGCTTTCTAATTATTACTCACACTACTTCCATTGCTGTATTTTTGGTCCCTTTTCTCCACTTTGATAAGAGGGTATAGTATCCCCCCTGACTTACCTTACACCCTTGCCGCTAGTCGGCAACCTCTGGCGTAAGGGGAGACGCGCTTGAGGCTATGTCGCGGGCCGGCTCAGGTGACCCGGGTGTCCGATTTAGGGTCGACCTGGGTTGGTTCGTGACAAAATGGTATCAGAGCAGGTTTCATTCTTTTCCTTTGTCTTACTGTTTCGGGGATGGTAGACAGGATACTAGGAATGTGTCGGCGCTTGGGTTAATAGCCGTGCTTGGGACTGATCACCCCATGTACGGGAAATGACCAAGTGGCCAGGGCTGGGAATTGATGTTCATGTTGTTTGCTGTTACAGTTGATGTGATTTCACCTTGGGTGAATGTTGTACTTTCCACTGCTTATTTGTTTATTAAGAGGTTTTGAAAATTTTCCTTGGCCCGATATGGCCAGGAAATTGCATTGCATGCATCATATTAGACACTTATAGATTCACATGTCATGCATATGTGCCATGCCATGTAGTTGCATTAGTAGGATGCCTGCTGATTTTGATTGTGTTCCTTGGAAATATGTCAAGTCTGGATTTATTTAGCACGCCTCTTTAGAAAGCATGTTTCGGTGATAGTTAACATGTTTGGGTGATAATATTTCATGTTTTCTATCTTGCTTGTGTGTCATGCTCTGTGTTATAGCATGTTTTAGTGATTTCTGCTTGTTGCTTTGTGTTAGCTTTTTGTAGTGGTTTGTTAGCTTGCTGTCAAGCGCTTGGTTGCTTTGGCTGAAATTGTTGGTTGCGATTACGACGGAACCAATTTTCCATTATAAGGTGTATGGGCGCCTTATAATTGGGAAAAGGGTAAATCGTGTTTTCAAACTTTTTAAAAGATGGCTGCTGAAGTTTAAATGTTAAATGGAAAAATTTATCTGATAAATGGGAACCAAATTCCAGCGGTAAGGTGTATGGGCACCTTATTGATTGTTAGGTGGCCACCCATGTGATTGAACCTTGTTTAACCATTGCATGTGGAAAATGGTTATAAATGTAAAACTGTTGAGTTTTGATTGAAATTTTGGTGTACTTTTAAACATGCTCAACTAGACTGAGTGGGTCAGTTGGGGCATGTTTTATTGAAATGAACTGTGATATGGTTTCTTTTTGATGAACCTAGTTTGAATGAATGGGACCTTATGAGGTCGCCTCTTTGTTAAAAGGAATTTAGATGCTAAATTTTCTGTTTATGATTGGATAACATTAAATGTTAAATGTTGAAGAGGAAGTTTGTTGCAACTTGCCTGTTTTTCCCGTGGGGCGTTGTTTGAAAACCAAGTACTTTTTTGTGAAATAGTACTTATGGGTTTGTTAAGATCTTCTTTCAAGTGATTAAAGTTTGGAATGAATTAATGAAATGGATAAAATGGAAAGAGGTTTTTGAGCCTAGTAATCCTTGTTTTGCGTGACAAAGAGTTAGGGTCGACGTGTGTGCTTCGTAAGGGACTAGCCCGTGCTAGGTAGTACCCTTAGAGCTTGAGTTGCCTTGTTTTCGGTGTGAGCTTATGATGTGGTGATCGTAGTTCGAGGAACGTCACCCGTGCGTTAAAGTGTTTCAAAAATAGCGCGCCGGTGAGCGGCTAGTTCTTACGACGACATGGACACTCCTAAGGTGGGTAGTGTCACATGAGTTTCTGTTTTCATGTCGGTTCTTGCTTGGCAGCACGACTGTGATAAGGTTGGCTGTATGCACAACACTTTAGGAACTCCGTTAGTGCGGGAAGAGTTTCAGTGGTTAAGCTTGGACGAATACGAATGCCTCGGGTGGTATAGGCATCAGAGTTTGGTCCGATTGATCTTCTCAGCGACCTTGGTTTAATCTTAGTGTACTCTGCTGGATGAGACGAGCATGTCCCCCATCTTGACGTCGTCTTGGATACACTAAGATAGTGTCGGTTATACACCGCGCTGAAGTTTAAAAGTTGTTGGTTTGTTTTGTAATCTCTCTCTGGTTGTGTGTGGGATGAACGGTTTCTTAGAGTTACGCTTCGTGCTGAGGCACGATAGTTTTATAATAGTCTTGTGATGGCTTGACTTGCGAATGTCACCAAAGGTAGTGTAAGGACTTCGGTGTACGTTTAGTTGATAACGGAATAGTTTTAAAAGCATGTCGTCGGTTTAAGGGCGAGTGTGAATCTCGGGTCGGCGATGTCTTTCGAGGAAATCTTGCGTGACCAATTTTAGTTGGTCGATCGTGATTCAGCCATTTTCTTGGGTTGAGGTCCCTATAATGGCCTCGGATGTAAGCTCTGCTTTGATGTTTCAGTTGTAACGTGAGCGTTGGCTCGAGTTGTAAAGGCTTAAGTGCAATTTTCTTAGAAAATGCTTAAAGGTGCATTGGGCGTTGGAAACGCAATGCGACCGGTTGAATGCAACATCACGACCCTTGTAGGTCGGGTGATGTTTTCTTTGTTTTCCGAAGGCTTCTTGGGGACGAGAAGTTTTTTTAGGTGGGTAGTTTGTAACGAATCTTTTTTTTTTTTTGAGCGGATAAAATGCGAAGGTTTTTGAACTTTTTCTTTTATCAGCAGGTTGGTTTTAAAACCGAGCTATGGAACAAGGTTCCGAGGTCTGGAGCCGTTTTAAGCAGTGATATCGGACTGCGCGCGGTAGGTTTAACCGTGCGGGTCAGTCGTGCGGGGTACCCCAGGTATCCGGTAGCAGGCGCGCGGGCTGCACACGGTGTTTCTGACGGTGCGGATAAAACCGTGCGGGTTGGGTGTGTTTTAGTTTTTGTTTAAAATTAAAATAAAGGAAAAAAAAATTAAAAACCTAAACTAAACACCTCCCTCACCCTCACTCAACCCGCGACGCACCCCCTCCCTTCTCCCCCGCGACCCCCCCCCCCCACCCCTCCACGGCGCCGCCTCCTTCCCCGTTCTCCTCGGTTTTTCTTCTCTGCTTCTCTCCGAATCATCAAGGTAATCACTTATCTCCATTCTACTCCCCGTTTCCGGCTTCATTTTGACCTAATCGGCGCCCGGTGAGGTACGGCCGAACCCTAGGGCTTAGAGGTGATCCGGTTTTTCGGTTTCTTCTTGTTTTAGGTCGGTGCGAAGGTTCTCTTGGGGTCCCTTGAGGTGCGTTCTGGCAACCACCGCCGAAGGCGAAGCGGTTCGAGTGGTTTCGGTTCGTCGCCAACGTTGCGAGGTAATGTTTTCTACCCGTCTTCAGTTTTGTATCCTCCAAATTAAGGGCGTCATGTGTTATTGACTGCCTGGTATTTAATTGGTAGGGCGTTGGGTGGTTTCACTTTGTTTCGCGTTGTCGCTAACACCCGAGGTAAGGATTTAATACAGTTGGTTGGTCTTTCCTCACTTAAATTGGTTTATCTTTGTGTCCTAAGGTTCATAGTGGTTGTCTTATAGTGCGTTGGAGGTTTCGGTATGATTTCGGGTTGCTGGAGTTTAGGCGACTCACCTGTGCAGGCATAGGTACGTATTTATATGTACGTGGGTTCCCCCGGCGTGCGTATATTTGTCCATGGCAGCGAATATACACACGTACGGGGCTAGTTGTCCCCATTACATATATAAAAAGTGCCTGTGCAGGTGAGTGGAGACAGGCTTATGTGTATAAGCATATGTGTAAGGATCCTCTTGCGCACGCTCATGGCCATGCGGAGCGTGTGCATAGGGGCTAGGTGTCCTTATACGTATGTGAAATCACATATGCCTCGTGGGGGAGCAGCTACGACAACTTTAGTTAGAAAGTGCCAAGAGCCGGAGTGGACGGATGGATCCACCTTGAGGTAGGGTCCCTCTCCTTGCCCTTTAAATTTAAGTAAAGTAATAGTGAGTTTAATATTGCACTTGGCATTTTAATTATGCAAGTTTAGTTCTGATTAAATGCTTCTGTGCAAACCGTGTGAATTGCAGGAATAAGATAAAAGAGGTTGTTTGGTCACTAAACTAACGATTTAATAATAAAACCCCTCTTTCAAGGTGCGCTGCCTTCAATCTAAAAATGTAGCAATAGAATTTCATGATTGCCTTCCTTACTGTTGGGCTTCTTAACTTTGTTAAGTGTTGAATGAGTTTTAAAGTAAATTCTAAATATCACTAAATGAATTGTTTGATGAAGTAATGACATGTTTTCTAATAAAACTCCTCCAATGGAGGTGAGCTGCCTTCAAAATAAACATGTAGTAGTAGTTTTCCTTTTTTTTGTGATTGCTTGCTTAAAAGTCTTATGACTCTTTATGCTTGACATTATACTTGATAAATGACATGCTTGTACTCGTACCTTACTGGTTACCTCAAATGACGTTGCTTCTTGATAAATAATAAACGATCCATGACACCTCTTGAGTTCATGGCTTAACATGTAATTAGAACTTTTAGGGTAGGGTGTTTACCCTCTTCCCTTTATTTCGGCGCTTATGTCATGCCACGTCTTGTGTCGCCTGTCGCAACCTTCCGGTGATGCCTCTTTTTTTATTATTGAATTCGTTATGGTAAAGCCCACCCTAGGTGCTCACCTTGCCTCTTGGCCACCCCTTTGGGTGTGCCCCGCCTAAATGCCCCTTTTTCCGTGTTCTTTAAGTTATAAATTTAATGTAATTGTTTGAATTGAATGTCTTGCTTGAGAAAGTTTGTTATCTTGTACCATTTAATGTCATTAATCACCTAACATAGAGACATGTTGATTCCATATGCTTTTGTTTACCTTCTATTTCTCGTGCAAGTTCCAGAATGTTGAACAACGATAATTAATTATGAGAATTGATTATAAAAAGTTGAGATCTGATTTGGATGACCAAATGTGATACGGGGTGTTAGACATGGTGATCTACACCGAATGATTATTTAGGTGTTAGACATGGCTATCTACACCAAACGTGATACGGGGTGTTAGACATGGCGATCTACACCGAACGATTATCTAGGTGTTAGACATGGCGATCTACACCAAATGTGATACGGGGTGTTAGACATGGCGATCTACACCGAATGATTATCTAGGTGTTAGACATGGAGATCTACACCAAATGTGATACGGGGTGTTAGACATGGATATCTACACCGAACGAATGATAATAATGATTTATGAAAAGAATGAGAGATGTGGGTAAAACCCGAGTGAATTGTGATCAAATAAAGAATGGTAAGAATGAATGGATTTCCAGTCTGAGTTGAAATGATAAGTGAATAAATAGAGCAAGTGAGCAAAATGATAAAAAGTGTTTTTATGCTTGAACCAAATTTACTTGTGTTGTTTTAAACAGGTTCTTATCTCGGCTATGGGCCGAAGCAGGTATTGCCGTCAGGCATCCTTTTTGGAACCTGGACGGGCGTTTATTGTTTGTATTGTGTCGTTATTGTTCGAAAATACCAGCACTTTGTTTAATTATATTTCATGGTCTAGAGTGGGCTAGACCCTGGTGGTTCCGGCCTACTGAGATATATATCTCACACCCTACTCGGGCCGCCATTGCACTGTGGTACCCGAGTAGATTCCATTTGGTTGCAGGACCTTGTTATTGCTGTTTCTTGTACTTGGAGTTAGGAGCAAAGGACCGAGTTGGGGCTCGGGATGCTCATGGAGATCGCCCTCGAGGCTTGAGACTTTTATTCATTTACTTCTGCATTGATGTGTAAGTATGTCGCGTGATTTAATGCTTCCATTGTATCATTAGCATGTCATGCATGCATCTCTTATATAAACTGTCGTTCGCCAATTTTATTCAAACCTTATAAATGAAAAATGTTTTCCGCTGCTTTCTGATTATTACTCACACTACTTCCATTGCTGTATTTTTGGTCCCTTTTCTCCACTTTGATAAGAGGGTATAGTCTCCCCCCTGACTTACCTTACACCCTCGCCGCTAGTCGGCAACATCTGGCTTAAGGGGAGACGCGCTTGAGGCTATGTCGCGGGCCGGCTCAGGTGACCCGGGTGTCCGATTTAGGGTCGACCTGGGTTGGTTCGTGACATGATTCATGGAAACATTTTGATAGAGTGCATCCATCCTTTTCTTTAGAAGCTAGAAATGTTCGACTGGTCCTTTCCACTGATGGTTTCTGTCCGTTCGGATCTTATGGTAGTCAGTATTCATGTTGGCTTGTTTTTTTAACTCCGTACAATTTACCTCCATGGATGTTGATGAAGGAGACATATATCTTTTTGACTTTACTAATTCCAGGACATCCAAAGAAGAATATTGATGTTTATTTGAAACCATTGATTGATGAATTAAGTTTATTGTGGAGTACTGGTGTCAGTACATATGATGTTACTATGAAACAGAATTTCATACTGAGTGCATCATTGATGTGGACAATTAGTGACTTCTCGGCTTATGGGATGTTATCTGGATGGAGTACACATGGTCAGAAATCATGTCCTTATTGTATGGGAGAGAACAAAGAATTTATGCTCATTCATGGAAAGAAACCTTGTTATTTTGACTGTCATCGCAGATTTCTTCCAGCTGATCATCATTTTCGCAGAAACAGATCTCATTTCAGAAAAGGAACAGTTAAAAGGGATGGACCTCCAAAAATGCTATCAGGTTTGGAGTTAAAATCAGTTGTATTTTCATTACCTCCCATCACTTTTGGTCCCACAATAAACCAACAGAAAATTTCTGGTTTTGGGAAAGAACACAATTGGATTAAACCTAGCATATTTTGGGATTTTCCATATTGGTCTAATTTGTTGGTCTTCCACATGTTGGATGTCATGCATATTGAGAAGAACTGTTTTGATAATTTGTTTCATGCAGTTTTGGATACGCAAAGAAAGAGAAAAGACAATGTAAATGCACGTTTAGATCTTTCCAAAATTTGCAGGCGTCCAGAACTGGAACTATTTGACAATGTCAGAACAGAAAGGTTACTGAAACTAAAAGCATCTTATACACTGTCTAAAGAAAACCATTTATTATTTTGTCAGTGGATTGCAGATTTGAGACTTCTAGATGGTTGTGCTTCCAATTTGGGTATATGTGTAAATAATGGTCATATTACTGGATTAAAAAGTCGTGATTTCCATGTTATAATGGAAATAATTCTACCCATTGGATTAAGAGGTCGGTTGAATTCTGTGATTTGGGATTCCATAATAGACATGTCTCATTTTTTTCGGGACATTTGTGCGGCTACAGCAGATTATGATGCTCTATAAAAACTTGAAGAAGATGTTGTTGTAATTATATGTAAACTGGAAAAAATATTTCCGCCGTCTTTCTTCGACTCAATGGAACATTTGATGTTACATTTCCCATATGAAGCCAAATGTGGAGGTCTAGTACAGTTTCTATGGATGTACCCATTTGAAAGATGCATGAAAAAATTGAAAAGAAAAGTACGTAACAAAGCATCTATTGAAGGATCTATTGCAGAAGCTTATTTTCAAGAGGAAATATCTTTTTTCTGCTCCCATTATTTTTAATCTGAGTATCCTTCAAAACACAACCGAATGGGACGGAATGAGAGGAATATTGATGAAATCGACAATCAATTATCTGTTTTTAACCAGCCAGAGCTTGGTTTTGGTGGAGTTTATGAACACTGGCTTTTAGATGATGAACATCACAGAGCTCATACGTATGTTCTTCTCAACTGTGAAGAGATGACATCAGTTTTACTGTAAGTGTTTATATCACTTATTCTATCATTTATGTTACAGTAAATAACTTTGTTTTTATAGGTTGTATGATAATCATATCAAGAAACAAATTCCACAAATTATAGCAACTTCTCTCGAAGAACGCCGACAGAAAAATTTCTCTCAGTGCTTTCAAAAACTGGTAACATAAATTCTTTATCTTTTAGAAACTCATTCAATGTATAGTTTACTATATTGATAATTATTTTACAAATTTTCAGGTGTCTCGACATGCTGATAAAATTGACAAACGGCTGTGTATATTGAGTAACCCACCTTGCAAACTTGTTAAAACTTATAATGCATATGTGGTGAATGGATTTCGATTTCACACACATGCATATGGGGAATCAAAAAAAACAATGAACAGTGGAGTTAGCTTGAGAGGATCTCATCATCGAGAAAATGAAGTTGACTTTTATGGTATACTTGATGAAATCATTGAACTATGTTATCTTGGACAACATTACATAACCATGTTCAAATGTCGGTGGTTGGATACAGAGAGAGGCGTGCGTATTCATCCGACTCATGGAATCATCGATATTAAATGTAAAAGTGTTCTCGCAGTAAATAAACCATTCTTATTGGATCAACAGGAACATCAAGTTTATTACGCAAAGTATTGTGCTACATCAAGAGACTTGACTGATTGGTGGAGTATAATAAAAATAAAAATTCAAGACAATCAGTTTAGTCAAAGTGAATGTGCTTTCAGTGATGTTAAAAGATTTGAAGTTTTTCAAGATAGTACTCAAAATCAATCTTTTTTACAAAGAGACATGAGTATCGATGATGACACCCCACATTTAAGAGTCGATGATGACGATGATGTTAATGATGTCACATATGAATTTGAAATGGAAAGAGATGAAGCAATTGGAACTCGAATGGATATCGATGATGTTGAGGAGGAATATGAAGATGACATTGACATATATGAAGATGATGATGAAGATGAACACTGATAGAATTCCATGGTAGTTATATACAATCATAACTAATATATATGTATATAAAATAGTAATTATCAATTATTTGCTAACAACATTAACATTTTCTATTTCATATGGATGACGACGCATTTTGTGAGTTGGCGGATGCTGACCTGCCTTTCGATGCGGATGAGTTGCTGGCAGATAACCCTCAGCCTAAAGGAATTTCAGGGAGTATGCGGAGGGGTCGCGGTCTTGCACGATTGATGATTCCTGACCCCATCCCCGAGCGATGTCCACGTCTTGGGTTTGATCCACGCACACGGAGGTGTGATAATAACCTGTGTATTTGACTAAGATTTCATTAATCTATTCACATAATAAATGTTTATTTTTTTTACAGTTTTCCGCATATAGCAGTCGGACAGGGTAGCGCTATTTTGCACAACTATTTCTATCAGTCTTGGACCACATGGGAGCAGATTCTCATTGATGTGCAGCAGGCCATGTTCGGCCATTGGTTGGTACGTACATAAATAAATAATTTTTATTTTGAAAATTATTTCATTTCTAACTTGATATTTTGATTTATTTGTAGGGTTTATGGTATCCGATCGAGGATACCATGCGTGGCGCCATCCACGAGGCATGGGAGGTGGTCATGCGTGATCGCTTTCGTCAGTTTTTGCACAACTTGAGGAGAGTGGCCATGAAGAAAGTAGGAGTATCCGTTTTTGATGACTCCTGTAGAGTGCACCGACCACAGTACATTTCATCCCACGTATGGGATGGATTATGTGCGCACTGGTTGAGTGATGCCTTTCAGAGGAGATCATCGGTGGAGAGGTAGAATTGGGGGAGACAGGAGGTGACTCATCGAGCTGGGAGTCATAATTTCAGTACTCATAGACAGCATCTGGTACGTACATTATTTATAAATATTTTATATAACTATAAATATTAACAGTTTATTTTTTATTCTTATAGGTTGTCGAGCACCCCGATATTACGGAGTACGATGTATATCGGAGGATGTATAGTGATCCTGGTACTGGGGAGCTCAGAGGTGATCATCAGCGTCACATCGTGGTCAGTATTATTTGTTTTTAAGTTTAAAAATTAATTGCATATAATATATTCACAATTTTAATTTTAAATTGCAACTACAGGAGTCATATGAGGCCGCAGCATCACAAACCCGGCCTGAGAGTCAGGCCGGGTCATCAGATCAGACCACTGGCCATCATTTTGATGAGGCGGCATGGATGCAGGCCACCCAGTATGCCTTCAAGAAGGGCCGGGTAGTTGGTATCAGCTCTCGACTAACTCCCGGAGATTATTATGGCAGTGTTGCGATGTCGGCATCCAGCTTGAGAGGAGCTCATGCATCTTCTTCTGTTACAAAGTATGAGGATCAGTTGAGATCTTAGACTGCACTGATAGAGAGTCTCCGACAGGAGCAGGAGCAGATGCGTCAGCAGCAGCAGCAGCATGAGGAGCGTCGACGCCAGCAGCAGCTGTACGAGGAGCAGATGAGTCAGTGGCAGCAGCAGCATCAGGAGAAAATTGAGTACATGCGTCGACTCATTCATGCTTTAGGGATGGAGTTTCCTCCACCTGCATATACAGATCCCCCCCTCCCCCCTCCCCCCCTCCTTCAGATTAGAGTTTGTTTTTATGTTATAAAGTTTGTTACATCAAAATATTAATTTTTTCTATTCATAGTTTCTGTCTCATTATAAAATATTAATAATATTATATTTTGAAATAACAATATTAATATGAATAATAATATTATTTATATTTTATAATATTAAATTTTATATATATATTAAAATTTTATAATATTATAATTTAATAATATTTTTTTGTAATAATTGAATTATTTTAATATTTGAATGTAAAATAATTCTATTATTTTTATATTAATTAAAATAACTTATTAATATTTTTTTATTTACGAATTATAATTCTAATATTATTATATTAATTAAAAACATTTATTAATATTTTATTATTTTTTATTTTTGAATTATAATTCAATTATTATTATATTAATTAAAATCATTTATTAATATTTTATTATTTTATTATTTGTGAATTATAATTTTATTATTATATTAATTAAAATCATTTATTAATATTTTTTATTTTTTATTTTTGAATTATAATTGGATTATTATTATATTAATTAAAATAATTTATTAATAATTTATTTTTTTTTATTTTTTTATAGTATTTGCGACGGGATACTATGCCCATCGCAAATAGTATTATCATTATATTAATTAAAATTATTTATTAATATTTTTTAAAAAAAAAATTAAAATAGTAATTGCGACGGGCCCGTCGCAATTACTATTTTAAAAAGTTTTTATAAATATACGAACAAATATTTGTGACGGGAAGTATCATCGTCGCAAATAATACGTTTAGTGACGGGCCCGTCGTAAATAATTGTTGTTGCGATGCCGTTTTCCGCAACGGGCTATTTGCAACGGACCCCTGTCGCAAAAGCCTATTAGCGACGGGATCCCGACGCAAATGCCACGTCACAAATGTCATTATTTCCAGTAGTGTACCCACATAACTTTCTTAATTCCCAATAACTTCCTTACTTCCCTACAACATAACTTCCTTTAACCAATGACTTTTCTAATAATTTCCCTTTCGAAATTATGATAAATCATACCTTAACCAATAACTTCCCTACCTAGATTATGATAAATCATAATCTTTTAGGGGGAATGAAATACTTAAGGAATGAAAAACTCAGGGACTGAAAAAATTGAGTGTAAATTATGGAAGAAATGAATTCCTTGAAGTTCAATGGAACTCATCAGATGAATAAACTGTTAGGGGGAATGAAATCACTGGATAACAAATATATTTTTAATTTAAAGGAATATTATAATAGAATCATAAGATATAATCCATGAATGGTGGTGAAAGGATTCCAACATAAGGAAGGAATCAATTTATCATAAGTTTTTTCACTGATATATAGGAATAATACCATTTAAATGATGATTAGTTTAGTTACATAATATTATTTACACCTTAAGAGGTTGAATTTCATGGATTCATTTATTATGAATACATGGATTAAGAGTTTTAAATAAATGAACCTAAGGGATTTGAATACAATTATAAGTAAAGAAATTTTTTAATTTGAAATAAATACTCAATGAATGGAAACAAAAAAATTGATAGTGGAACCATAATTCTAGAATATTCATGATTAATGATGTTTTATCATGGTTAAACTATGATCATTACTGTTATTGAAAGTCATATGATGATAAGAAATGCATCATATTTGAATTATTTTTGGATTACATGTTTTTTGTGAGTCTAGGGAATTCATGTACATATGATAATAGGTGTAAATTTTCTAGACGATTGCATATGAATGATTTATTTCAATACTTGAAAATCATAGGAATGAGGATTTAGAGGGATTGGGAAATTGGTAACTTTTTACTATCCCAAAAGGAATTCATCACAAATATTATTTAAATTTTTAAAATGAATAGATGTAAGTCAATCTCAACTCTCTTTTAGGAAACATCAAGTTATCTATGGACCATGCACCAGCATCAAAATATGAGGCAAAATGCTGAGTAAAAGTTTCATATTCATCATATATATGGATCTTAATTTATGAAATAATTTTTTATGTTCCTAGTAATTTCTTTTATAGTGGTGGTAGTAAGTGGATTTATGTTAATCCCTAGAAGGGATCATTAAGAATCCTTTATGTGTATCATAAAATACATAAAGGGACTTAGATATATAACATTGTTCTTTTGGGAGGATAATCCATTGCATAGATTCATGGATTTTTATTTTTCTGGTGATTCAGATACCCAAAAGAGAATGGAAGGCTTCATATTTATTTTTGGTGAAACAATCATCAGTCGGTTGTCTCATCTACAAACAGTTTTTTCACTTTTTATGAAATAGATGAAAAATAAATAGAAATAATGAAATATGTAAATGAGTTAGTTTGGTTAATACAGTTCTTAAAGGAGTATATAATTTCACCATAGGATGGAGTGTTATTCTGAGGTTGTCAAAGTTCCATTCAATTTTCTCATAAACCATTGATTCATAAATGAATGAAACACATTGACTATAAATTCAATTTAATCAGGAATATCCTTGAAGACAAAGTTATATATTAGTGGAAGATAACTAAGAAAAAGATATTACTTAAATTTTCACAACGGTTTTAGTCCAAGAAATATGGAGGAAGCATTGTACCTTATTTGGACTTTGGTAAAAGAAATTTTATTGATAAAACTACACACATGAGGGGGGAGATTGAGATTTTCTTATGTGTAGATGGATAATGATCATATATATGTCCTTGATTTATGCTCCAAGTGGAATATTTTTGGGATTTTAAACACTATTCAAGTCATTAGAATATATTTATTAGAAGGAGATACAATGAAATTTTACTTATGGCTTGCTTCATAAATGTATATGTCATAATAATTACGAGGTAATTTTATCATAAGATGTTGAACATATGATGAGTATCTGGTGAAGGTCATTAATGGTTTATTGGGTGAAATATTGAATTTGTGTAAGTAGTTTGGAATTAGAGGCTAACCAGCTATAATGGTGGGTTGATTGTGAACATGGGATGGTAATGAAACATGTTCTATTAGCCTGTCATTTATTGAAAATATATTTGAGATAAGTTGATTTGTATAATGATGAATCAATGTGAAATATTAGATACATATCTACAATATTGTTAGTCCTTGTTATAACTGATAATATAAAACTTTTAGATGTTCTCCAATGGATTTATGAGAAACGTCCAAACCATGTAATATTATTTGACCCCATTACTTTTGATATTTCCATTTTTTTAATGTTGGTGTGTCATTTTTTTATTTGTGTTTAAAAAGTGAAACTTTTTGTAGTGAATGATGTTCTTAGTATAATCGTCTTCCAATACACTAATCTCAGGGGGATAACCTAGTTGTTTGAATTCTACAGTAAAGAAACCAATATCACATGTGAGATTCTAGTGGATTAGAGTTTTGTCTTCCATTGGTTTCATAAACGGTCCTTATCCAATAAAAACTAATTGGGTAACATTTATAAAAAAAATAAGTGAATACATCTATTTAGAATACCAATATATCCTATACCCATTTCATACAATGTCCTTGCTTTAGGATGATTCCACCATGCTCTAGTGGAATCATCCAAAATCCCTGGAGAGGGACTGTTGAAATTAAATGAGGTATAGGGAAAGAATAGAGGAAAATAGGGATATATACCTACATAATCCATGAATGAAACCCCATTAAAACCTCCAAGGATAACCCATGGAAGTATAATGAGAATATAATCAAAGGATGGAGATCCACCCTCCAATGGCATGTCCTGATAACCAGAACCCCAATGGGATTTCTTTTGAAAAAGTCCAAAATAATAGAAATTCACCAAAATAATGGTGTGATTCAAGAATCCAAAGAGACTTCCAATATAATACTACCAGCATCCCCATTAAAGGGGCCATGGGATAGTCCCAGTGAAAACCCCATTTGAAATTTAGTGTGCTTCGATCAGGATTCAATTGGGCACATGTTGTGCTCTATTAGCTCTAGTCACTTACCATCCCTCCAAGTTCATAACCCAATACTTCATTTTCAATGTTACCAACTCAAAAACATCCATATAAACATATAAAACATGATAAAATTATACTACCACTCTATATATTATCAAAAATTAAAATTTATCTATATTTTTATCCTTTTGAATATGACCATATTCTGGTCCCACTGGTTATTAAAGACAAGGGTTGTTGTAAAAGTCACATAATAAAATTTCTCATCCCAAGATACTTTTTAAAATGCTTTTTGAATTCGTAAACACTGACTGAAATCCATTACTAGAAAATGATCATGACTTTTAACTCTTTATCAGCACTCAACCACATGGTCTCTAGTAGAACTGACTCCCCCCTAAAACTCCAAATTCAATATAATGAACACCCATCCCATTCTCTAAATTATGTGTTTAAATATGACTATATATTTACATTTATAACTTTTTTTTAAATACACCAGTTGATCCACCACCATATTATTTCTCCTAGAAAATTCAACATATCATGAAGGTGAACTATCAAATCTATAACACTCTAAGATTCCATGACACATTTCTCTTTGAATAATGCAGTAGCTTGCATTGTACACAACTTGGAGTTTTAACACACCATGACCAATGAAACTAGCCATTAAGAATAGTAATGCCCAATTTTTGAAATTTTAATTTTCAAAATGGAATTCATTTTTTGATTCAAATTATCAAAATTATGTTAGGGTGAATTTTTGGTATTTTTCTGAGAACTTTCAGTTTTTGATGAATAGTGAAAAACACTGCATTATTGTTTAAAACCGACTTTTTATTTAAATAATTAGTTATTTTATTTTAATTTATTTTAGGTAAAAATAGATACATAATACCTATATATGTTCAATTTAATTCATTGTGGTCATTTTATAATAGGTTTAGATATATGAAATTTTATTGAACTTTTTACCATCTTTTACCCAACTTCTAGGAGCATTTACAAATTTGCATAAAACTTAATTTAACCGCTTTTGTGAGTTGAATTTCAAAAACCTGAGAGACATAGTTGACATCAGTAAGTAAAACTTGGTTCAATAAGATGAAAATAATTTTTCATGAATAGTAATTTTTACTTTTATTTACCATGGTTAAAAGAAAATAGGGTAATTAAGGTTAAAAATGAAATTGTAATTACCCTAAAACATGTTATAATTCTATTGGATAACTTTAATTAGACCAAAAACAACCTTAGGAATAAAATATTATCCTTTTTATCCACTCGGATTATATTAGGACATTCATTATTATTTTATTTAAAGAAGAGTTGAAAGTGTTAAATTCAAAGTTTAATAACTAAACCATTTTTAAAATAGGGTTATACATAAGATAAATTAGAATATAAATATTCATTAGAAATATAAAAATATTTCCTACATAATGGTATTTTATTTTTAATTTTTAGACATTAAATAATTTAATTTATTTATGACACAATGATGATGAAATAATTACCTTATTAATGAAATATTAAAATATTTGATATTATAAATATCCAAATAAATGTAATTTGAGACTTTTAATGAATTAAAAAAAATTATAGGTTAATATGACTTGTTATGGTTGGTTAAATAATTTTTTTTCTAAGTAATCATGCTATATTATTTTCATAAAAAACCAAATACTAAATAGTTTCAAAATTGACATAATTAAGTTTCTTAAAAAATACAATATTATTAATTGATATAATATTCCAAAAAATCTAAGGTTAGGCAAGATAACTAAAATAAGGTTATATATATTAATAATGAACCACTTTAGGTTCTTTTGGCTTTTTATAGTAAGTTTATTAACCATATAATAGAAAAATACAAAGAGACATGGAAAATGTCAAACTATTTAACTACGAGTTAAATCTAAAAGATAAGGTTAATGTGGTAATATAAACCTGTCTAAAACCTATTGGTTGAAAGGTTTTCGACCCATACCTACCTTATCCTCTAAATAAATCATCTTTGAGCCATTAGAAACCGAAAATGATTTTATTATAAAATAATATTTCAAGCTTTCCCTAAAGTGACCCTCACCTCTCTTATAAAAGGGTAATTCCCTTCTCTTAATTTCACACCTCCAAAGTCATTTGGCTCGACCAAACCCTACCAAAATAACCTCCCAAATTTCCTCCCTTAATATTATATTCCTTCCTTTTGTCATAAATCCAACCTATGGATCCATTTTGATCAAATCAAAAGGAAGAACACGAAGAAGAGGTAAATTTTTCATCACCTCTTTCAAGTTCTTTTCTTCTTCCACTTCCTCTTTCTTTGTTGTTTCCATTTTAAAATAATAACTACAGTAGATTATATATAATATTATGTTATTATAAAAAAAATTACAACCATATTCACTATTATATCCATCATATGAATGAAAAAGTCACCATACGTGCGTACGTACGGCTTACCGTCTCCACGTCGTGGTGTAGTTTGTGATTCAAATCATCATCATTACCTTTTTATTCAAAACCAGATACAAATACAAGGAATAATCCAAGAACTAGGGGGAGTAAATAATGAAGGCCAATATCATCGCCCTGATTCAAGTTCACCCCCTCAGGTTTGAAATGAGAAACATGAGAAAGAAAACTAACCGGGGTACTAGGGGTCGTCGTAGAGGCCAAGTGATCCACCACATTATTTGGATGGGTATAATAATGAGTATAACTGATGTAAATAATAAATATAACATGTTAATTATTCTTTATATATTATATATCATCAAATTACATACAATTTCACCATCAATATAATTATATTGTTGCTCATGCGTACGTACAGATTACCATCTCCACGAACGCGATGAGATTCATTCCCCATCGTAATCATTCAAAAATAATTTTTATTATATGATTAAAAATAATGTCTAAGAACTTAATATAATTATATATATGAATAAAATACGTCCTATCCATAACAAACATGGCTTATGTAACCGATCATATAATGGAAAACGGATCAGTTAACACCCGAAACGATGATACAACTAAAATATTATTAACAAAGCAATATTAGAGGATCATATATGATATCATATTTATGTATATAGTTATTGTATAATTTAATAACAATTATTTAACAATTATACAAGAGTTTAACGTACCCTCGACCAAGGAAAAGTATAAGGTCAGGGTTAATTTCACAATCTCTTTATTATCTGAGGTTGTTTTTACGTAAGTATCTACTGGGACCACTTTATCATCCACATCCATGTTTCTTAAAAATGTATTTGAAAACATTTTTACTATTTAATATACTATGGGATAAATTCATTTATACCCTTTTTTACTTTTTATAAAAAAAATTGAAAGTAATCTTTCCCTCATTTTCCAAAAAAGGTACGTTATGACCTTTTTGAGAAAATTAAGGTAAGAATGTCTTTTTTTAACTTATACGATGGTTGTGGCTATTTTTCATTGTTATATCATCATTGAAGCTTACCATAAAAGCTTATAAGAATATTTTCAAAATAAATGTTTTCTTTCATAATTATGTGACTTTTAAATGATTTCAAAATAGGAAGAGGTATTTATTTCAAATAGTTTTCATTTCATCTATGTCAACATCAATTGATGCATTTTAAACTTGTTTGAAGTTGATTTATTATGATACAAATCTTCCATATTTTATTGAAGGTTTGATGATATATTTGACTATGGATATGTTATTTTCACACCATTCATGGTTTATGGATAAATTATTGACATTTTGTATGCTAGTTTTAATATGAATGTTTATGTTATGTTTAAACCTTTTCATATGAGGAACGCATTGGACTTAGAAAGTGACGAGTGGATCCCGCTATAGCTCCTCGATTCATCGGTAGTTCTCATGAGACAAAATAGTGTCTTGGAACAAGGCCTTGACAAAATCTTATTTGTATTCTTGGAATAAGGCCTTGACTATGTGGTTATGAAGTTTGGCATTATGCATTCCATCATTATGAAAGTGGATATTAATATTGCATGTGATTATTCTACTAGTGGAATATCCATGTGAATAAGTAAATTAAATTATTTGATTTTATCTTTTCCATATTATGTTTAAGTTTAAGTTTAAAAGGCTTTTTTTAGTCTTATACATTGCCTTAAATGTTTATGCTTATTTATGAAATTTTTCGCTATATTGTTATCCTTACTAAGCATCTGAGCTCACCCATTTCTATGTTTAATTTTTTCCAGGATGTGATGAAATATTTTAGGGTTGAACTTTAGGGATAGGCTAAGGATATAAGTGTGGTCAATGGGGACAAAATATTGTTTATGTGTTTATTTCATGATGTAATGTAAAACTTATGAATGTATCTAGTACTTCCAAGTCTACTAAACTAATCGGTATTTCGGGACATGATTTCTTACATCATGCCAATGTTATGTAAAAATTCACTAACTCTAGGTAACTGGGGTCGGGGTATTACAGTTGGTATTAGAGGAAGATTAATACAAACCTTAGAAACTAGATTTAGAAAAACTATGATTAGAGAACACTACCCTAAGATAGACTTTGATGATTAGTGTAGAATAACCTCCTAGAATTTTGGTACTATAGAGATTTTGTGAGTTTTCCAAGAAATACATCCCTATTTGGATATGAGCAGGTAGAGGCGGCTCTAGCACAGATGTACCTAGGGGTAAAACTTGAAAACTCCGCTTTGAGTTAGACTCGAACGGGAATTGGTGCATGAAAACGGGCATTGCTGCACTCTTGGTTATGACACTCCCAGGGGATATACTGAGGATAATTATCATTTTATTTATAAACAATTATGAAGGGTTTATGAGTATATACTCTTTCAAAGAAAACATTTTTATGATTATGGATTATATCCATAAACTGTTCAATTTATGTTAACTATTTTACATGTTTGGATTTTATGTATTACAATTCATAAACTAATCTAGTGTATGCCATTGTTTAGAAATAGATCCTAGTGGAAGGAATGGAAACTGTATCAACCCACGTAATCCATATAGGGATTTCCCTCCTACTCAAGATAATTATATTTGAGCTAGTGAGGATGCTGGTGCTGATCATTTTATCACCATACTTGGACAACTCACTCAGGTTATGAATAATTACCTTACCTGTATGGAGCACCCTGATGCACAACGTGGAAGATCAATGTTAGACCACTTAATGAGCTAACAACCACCATAATTAAATGGAAATAAAAATCCATTATTAGTTGAGAAATTGATAAATCCCTTAGAGAAAATATTTCATGCTTTAGGGAGTAGCAAAAGGGAAAAAGTTGTCATGGAAGTTTATCACCTCACGGGAGATACAGATCAATGGTGGTCATTAATACAAAACACAAAGGAAGATGAAAAATTATCTAACATGGAATGGAGGGAGTTTACAGAAATTTTCTTATAAAAATACTTTCCTCGTGACCATCGAGTAGATATGGAAGGACAATTTATGAGTCTGAGGAAAAAGAAGGACGAGAATGTCACAAATTATGAGGTTAACTTTACAAGGTTAGTGAGGCATGCAGCAAATTATATACCTAACCCAAGGAGTAAGATTTATTGATTCTTTTATGGGTTAAATCCATTTCTCCTTTGAGAATTATTATCACAATATTTTTCATCGTATGAAGATATTTTCTCATGCGCTATCAAGACAGAAAAGGAATTCTCTAAGTCTTACAACTTCAAAGCAAAGAAAGAGAAGAAGAGATCTGTTGAACACTCTGGAAATGGAAATAAGGGGAAGAAGGGAAAAAGTTGAATATCTATCCTATGGTAAATGTGGTAAGAAACACCCTGTTACATGCCTGAATGTAATGGGAGTTTGTTACAAGTGTGGTGAAAAAGGCCACTAAGCTCGTGATTGCAAGGGGAAGAAAGAGGTTATCAATGTTAAATGCTACAATTTTAGATAAAATGGGTATTATGAAAATGAATGTCCTAAGTGCCAAGAAAACTTACCCTAGAAAAGTCCAAGGGAGAAAGGCCAAGATTATTCAATCACTACTGCTGAGGTTGAAGCTCCGAAAGACGTGGTGGTAGGTAATTTAATGGTTTCCTCAATTTTAGCGATTTATTTGATTCCAGTTCATCACATTATTTCATATCTTCCCAATTTTCTAAGAAAATTGGATATTTTCAATTTGACTAAATAGGGGAGTTGTCCATCAAAACTTCTAAGGGAATTATCATCGCAACAATGTTTTGTGAATCAGTTCCCATTATGGAATATAAATGTTCTTTATCTGATGATCTCATCATCATACCCATTATTGAATTTGATATAATCCTCGGTATGGATTGGCTTTCGGACCATGATGTGAAAATTTACTGTAAGAAGAAGTAAGTTACAATTTTCAAGGATGATAATGAGTACCTTATCTTTAGAGAAGAAACATCACCACCTGATTCTTATCTAGATTCACCCCTAGTAGCTCTACTAAATTTAATTATTGGGGAGGAAGAGAATTAAATAGCTATGGGAGAGGAAAATAATGATCAAATTTAGGAAATACTTATTGTGCAAGAATATTTTGATGTGTTTCTAGAGTATTTACTCATACATCCTCCAAAGTGATTAATTGAGTTTTCCATTGATTTAATTCTTGGTTCAAGGCCCATATTGAATACCCCTAATAGAATGGCCACTCTGGAAATAGTGGAACTAAAGAAACAACTAGAGGAATTGAGTAATAAGGGATTTATTCGCCCTAGTGTTTCTCCATGGGGATCCCCAGTTCTTTTTGTTAAGAAGAAAGATGGATCTATGAGGTTGTGCATTGACTACAGGGAGATTAATGCTATGACAATAAAGAATAAGTATCCCCTACCTCGCATTGATGATTTATTCGACCAACTTCATGGGGCTCAATATTTTTCAAAGATTGACCTTTGATCTGGATATCATCAGTTGTGTGTGAAGAAGGAAGACATTCTGAAAACAGCATTTCGAACAAAGTACTAGCATTACGAGTTTACAGTAATGCCTTTTGCATTGACTAATACACCCTCTGTCTTCATGGATCTAATGAATATATTTTTAAAGGAATATCTTGATGACTTTTTAGTAGTATTTATTGATGATATTTTGGTATACTCAAAAAGATATGAAGATCATAAAAATCACATGCGCATTATCCTAAGGACTCTTAGAAGAAATGAATTATATGGGAAATTTAGCAAGTGTGAATTTTGGTTTTAGGAGATTTCTTTTCTGGTCTATATTGTCTCTAAGGATAAAATCTCTATTGATCCTTAAAATAAAAAGAAAATCCAAGAATGTTCATTACCAATGACTATAAATATGGTATACAGTTTTATTGGTTTAACAGGTTATTATCGGCATTTTTTCCAAAAATTTTCCTGATTGGCTAACCCATTAGCCAAGCTCATAGGTAAAGGGGTTAAATTTGTTTGGACAAAAGAGTGTGAAGAATTTTTTGAAGAACTGAAGAGAAGATTAGTTAACGCTTCTATCTTGACTCTACCATCGAAGAATGATGGGTTTGTTATTTATAGTTATGCTTCAAATAAAGGACTTGGTTATGTCCTTATGCAGAAAGATAGAGTTATTTCCTATGCATCACGACAGTTAAAAATTCGTGAGCAGAACTATCATTCTCAAGATCTTAAGTTAGCAGCTGTAATATTTTCTCTGAAAGTATGGAGACACTATATCTATGGTAAAAAATGTGAGATTTATACTGATCACAAGATTTTGAAGTATATTTTATCCTAGAAGTAAATCAACATGAGGAAAATACGATGGCTTGAACTACACAAAGATTATGATTTCACTATACACTACCAATCAGGGAAGGCAAATAAGGTGGAAGATTCTTTGAGTAGAGAGGATCATGGAGTTTTGAACAAGATTATAGTTGAAAGGGATTCTATTTTCATGGATATAGTAAAGTTGGATATGGGAATAACCATTGAAGGTGAGACATAAATACTTTTTCAAATGGTTTCCAAACCATCTTTACTAGAAAGGATAAAGAGTTCTCAGATTGATGATGAGGAGTTTCAAAAGAATATTACAGCTGTGAATGATGGGAGATTGAGTGACTTTGTATATGAAGATGGAATTTTGAAATTTGGGAGGAGACTTTGTGTTCCTAACATACCTAATCTAAAAGGGAATAGTTGGATGATGCTCCTAGGTCAAATTTCTTTATACACCCCAAGAGCACCAAGATGTATAGATATTTTAAGGAACATTTTTTTTGGGACAACATGAAGAGGGAGATTATTGATTTTGTGTCAATATATATGGTTTTTCAAAAAGTGAAAACTGGAAGGAAATATCCTCGAGGAGTCATGCAACCTATTCTCATACCTAAGTGGAAATGGGATAATATTATGATGGACTTTGTCATGGATCTACTAAAGACTCCTAGAAGGAATGATGCAATATGGGTCATTATTGATCATCTTACCAAGTCAGCACATTTTCTGGCTATAAGAGAAGATTTACCACTTGAACATCTGGCAAGACTATATATTAAGAAAGTTGTAAGACTCCATGGTGTACTCCTATCGATTTTTTCTAATCTTGATCCCTGTTTTACATCAAGATAATGGAAAAGTCTTTAGAAGGCCCTGGATACTGAACTTCGTTTGAGCACTGCCTACCACTCTCAAACCAATGGACAATCAGAACGAACTATTCAAACCTTAAAAGACATGTTGAGATCTTTCTCACTTGACTTTCAAGGTATGTGGGATCAATATTTACCTCTGGTAGAATTTTCTTATAATAATAGATTCTATTCAAGTATTCAGATGGCACCATATGAAGAGTTATATGGAAAGAGATGTTGTACACCAACTTCTTGGGATGATGTTGGTGAAAGAAAACTCACAGGCCCAGAACTTGTTGACGAAACAATGGAAAAGGTGAAGGTTATCCAAACCCACATCAAATCATCCCAAAGCAGGCAAAAGATCTATGTTGATAACCGAAGGAAGTATTTGGAATCTCAAGTAGGAGACTATGTTTTCTAGAAGGTATCTACATGGAAGGGTGTTATACGTTTCGGTAAGAAGGGTAAATTGAGTCCCAGGTACATCGGACCTTTCAAAATTCTATAATGAATTGGATTTGTAGCTTATTGTTTTGAAATTCATCCAAGTCTCTCAAAAGTTCATGATGTGTTCCATGTATAATTGTTCAGAAAATACATGCCTGACCCAACGCATGTACTCACCTATGAGGAAATTGAACTGGAACCTCATCTATCTTATTGTGAAGAGCATATCAGGATTCTTGATATCAGAGAACAATTGTTGAGAAACCAGATGACTCGTCTGGTGAAAGTTCTATGGAGAAACTATAAGATGGAATAGCCAATGTAGGAACCTAAGGATCTTATGATGAAGAACCACCCAAATATTTTTATGCAGTAATATTCTAGAAATTTTGAGGATGAAATTATTTTAATGAGGGGAGAATGTAACACCCCAAGCTTCCACGATATGTTTCCCTTTGAATAATGCAATAAATTTCATGGTACGAAACTTTAAGTTTAACACACCATAACCAATGAAACTAGCCATCATGAATAGTAATAACCACTTTTTGAAATTTTATAAATTTTAATTTTCAAAATGGACTTCATTTTTGGATTCGGAATATCAAAATTTTCTTAGGGTGAATTTTTGTTGTTTTTTTGAGAACTTTCAATTTTTGATTAATAGTGAAAAACACTGCATTATTGTTTAAAACCGACATTTTATTTAAATAATTAGTTATTTTATTTTATTTTATTTTAGGTAAAAATATATAAATAATGTAACACCTCGAGATTTTATGAAAAATATTCTTTTTAATTTCATTAATGTCTTGTGTTGTACGCTACACCAAAAAGAGCTTGCACAACACGCATCCCTGACTTGGCTTGCATTACATGCAATCACGACCTTCCACGATAGCGTGTGTTGTACGCAATACTGAGTTTCACTAAACAACGATATGTTATATGAACTACCCATTATTAATAGTATCAACTAAATTTTTAATTTTATAACATTATTATTCATCTTACAAATTTTCTATAACATGGTATGAGAACAAAATCAATTTTTCGAGTAAAATAAGTAATTTTCAAAAAATGTAGTTTTGCCGCATTTTAATGGTGCACCCACTTTAAATATAGTTTTTGAATTATCTATAAGTTCAATTTGACAAAATAAAATTCTTCTTTGGAATTAGGATATAAAAATTTACTTTGGATAAATTTTTCATATTATTCAGATAACTTTCATATTTTAATGAATAGTAAAAACACGCTATATTTTAATTAAAAACAACTTTTTTCATCGCAATAATTTATATGGTTAGATTATATTTTTAATTTGGTTTAAAGTTTAATTAGAAGATATCTTTACCATTTAATCCAATGTTGTTCATTGGAATTAATTTCACTTTGAAATTGGATATAAACAAGTATCAATCTTTTGAATGTTTTTGTTTCTTAAAAACACGCTATTTGTTTTGATAATGGGAATTAAATTTAAAATTAATTAATTCCACTTATATGTTATGAATTTGGAAAAATAGACATTAATTTTGAATTTGGAATATCAAATAATTCTTAGGATGAATTTTTGGTATTTTTCTGAAAAACTTCAATTTTCGATGAATAGTGAAACCACTTAGTGGTAGTTAAAAAACTAACTTTTTTTAATTTAAATTAAATTTTACCACTTCTGTGAATTGAATTTCAAAAATCCTAGAGACACGTTTAATATCAAGGACTAAAATTTGGTTCAATGAGATGAAAATAATTTTTGATGAATAGTAACTTTTTACTTTTATTTACCACGGTTAAAAGTAAATAGGATAATTAAGGGTAAAAATGATATTATTATTACCCTAACACATGTCCTTATTCTATTTGATAAGTGTAATTCTACCAAAAACAACCTTAGGAAAAAAATATGACCATTTAGGCCCAATTGGATTAGATTAGGACATTTAATATTAATTTATTTAAAGAAGGGTTCAAATAGTTAAAATCAAAGTTTAATGAGTAAATCATTTTTAATTTAGTGTTATACATAAGATAAATTAGACTATAAATATTCATTAGAAATATAAAAATATTTCCTACATAATGGTATTTTATATATAATTTTTAGACATTAAATAATTTAATTTATTTATGACACAAAGATGATGCAGTAATTATCTTATTAATGAAATATTGACATAATTGATGTTATAAATACCCAAATAGATGTAATTTGAGACTTTTTATGAATTAAACTAATTTTATAGGTTAATATGACATGTTATTATTTATTTAGTTAACTTATTTTGAACTAATCATTCTGTTATGATTTTCAAAAAAATCAATTACCAAATAGTGTCAAAATTGACATAAAATAGTTTTTAATACAAATATTATATTATTAATTGTTATTTTCTTCCTAAAAATCTAAGGTTCGTCCAAACGACTTAGATAAGGTTATATATATTAATAATAAACAACTTGGGGTTCTTTTTTCTTGTAATAGTAAGTTTATTAACCTTATAGTGTAAGAAAACAAGAAGACACGGTAAAAGTTAAACTATCTAACTTAAAGTTAAATCTAATTGAAAAGGTTAAAATAGAAACAAAAACTTGTCTAAATTCTATTAGATTAGAGGATTTCAACCCATACCCACCTTATCTTAGAAATAAATCAATTAGGAGCTATTAAAAACCGAATATGACTTTATAATAAAATAATATTTTTTGTTATTCCAAAGGTGCCCCTCTCCTCCCTTATAAAAGGGCACCTCCTCCCTCTCTTCCTCAAACAACTTTGAGCCTTCAAGCTCAGACAACCCCTGAAAAATTCTCTTCTACACTTCCCTAGAAACATCCTACAGGTCCTGGTCTTCTTCAAAGACCAATTTTAGTGCCCTAAGAGGAGGTCTCAAAGAGGTTCTTCAAAGAAGAGGTAATGTCCGTTACCGATTCTTTCAACTTTATTTCTTCTTCCACTTCTTCTTCTTTAGTTGTTTCATTATGAAGTAATAACATCAGTATCACTCATATACTAATATGTTATTATAATTATTAAACAACCATATTTCACCATCTATCCATCCTATGGAAAACGAAATCACCGCGCGTGCGTACGTACGGAATACCGTCTCCACGCCATGGTGTAATCTATTTTCCACCACCACATTACTTGGATGGGTATAATGGTGAAAGTAATGAATATATATGATTATTGTAAAGTTATATTGATTATTTAATATTATAAATACACTTTAATACAATTCAAAGATCATGAGAATGATATCATCGCTCGTGCGTACGTACGGAATACCGTCTCCACGACGCGATGAAATTCACTCTCCATGATAACCATTCAAGAATGATTATAAAGTATATATAATAAGTAATCATGAAATATATGAAATAATAATGCTACTGTATTTATTTATATATATTTATGTCATCTACTTAATTCCATTCAATTCAATAAGGAAACGAAAACAGTGTTCACGCGTACGTACGGCCTACCGTCTCCATGAACGGTGTATTTCTTTCCATTTATCGATCCATTATATATATGTATATTCTGAATATATATTATATATAAATCATGTTTTACATTATGGATGTAAGTAATCATGATCTAATTAATCATATGAATAATTCCAAGTTAAAACACGACCGATAAATGAGACGATTTTACCCAAAAACGCTACTTTAACATGAATTTACAAAAGAACGGGTAATATAAAGTCATAAGTGAACCATATATGATATAATAACAATGAATATGATTCTATAACAAGTCAATGACATTATTTAAATCATTATACAGGATTTTTGGATACGTACGAAGCATATCGGACCTAAGGTAAGGGATAATTTTTCAAATCTCATTTTTATCTGAGATTGCTTATTCATAAGTATTTACTGGGGTTATTGCTATCATCCATGTCCATGTTTTATAAAAATAAATTCATGTATGTTTAATGTCCTTTTTACCCATTTTTACTTTTACCCCTTGGTATGGAAGGAATATTTCTTTTATTTACCCTACAAGGTACTTTTTTGACTCTTCCGACAAAAGTACGAGAAGAATGTTTTTTTAACGTATACGGCATGAAGGGATTTTTACGGTTTTATAAGGCCTTATTTTCATTAATATTCCCCCAAAATATTTCATGAATATTTTCAAAAAAATCCTTTTCTTTTAAAATTTCATGATATTTTGTGAAAATAAAATGATTTTGAAGAAGAAAGGATATTTTCCTCAAGAATTCCTTTCAAGTGTTTTATCAAAACCATTTTTCATCTAAGATGAAATTATTTCATATGTGTATGTTTCAAGTATAATGTCTCTATTATTTACATGGTTTCACTTTCCTTGTTATCAAATTATATCCATTTCTTTTATATGGATTATGTAATGATGGGATGATGTTTATGAAACCCATTTTATTTATTGGGTTATTATGAATGATGTATGTTTATTTTGTGGCACAAGTAAGAATGATTTAATTATGAGCTTGGTGGGACCTATATCTCCCTAAAATGCATTGGGTAAAGATTTATATCTCATGAGATATACATGGCTGGAACGGTCAGTTAATCTGGTTCAGTATTACAGGACTGGAACGAGGAGTGAACTTGATTCGGAAAGGGACTTTGTCCACTAAGATGTTCTTGGCAGCAATGACTTGGCTACTATGGAAATCATTACATGTTCTTAATGGATTCCACAATTACTTTTTTTATTCCCATGCTATTTTATCATGATTAATGTTCCATTATGATCTATTCCTTATGTACTTCCATGTTTTATGTCGTTGCTCAATATTTTGATGTTGAAACATTATGTTCATGTTTTTAAGTTCAAATATATATGGTATGTTTTATTTTATCCATTCTTACCCTTATTGAGAATTTGAGATCTCCCTTTTTATGTTTTATTTTCCCCCAGGATAAAAAGAAAGTTTTAGGGTAAGGAAAAAAAGTGAAAGATCTTTATGGAAGATGTTGAAGATCTTTCACCACGATTAGAAGATTTCGTTCCAAGTTTCCAAAGACACTAAACTATTACGGTCCTTGTGTGTCTATTTTTGTTATGTATTAATTATTCCACAAAAGTAATGTAATGTCCATGTACATCAAGCTTCGGGTCTCTACAGTTGGTATCAGAGAAAAGGTTTAGTCAACCTTTGGAAACTAGGATGTGAAAACGTTTGTGAGATCCTTAGAGATATTTCTAAGGTATGTCTGGGGATGTCCCTAAGGATAAGTATACGTATAAGATATAGTCCTAGAACTACGTTAATGATCTTAGAATTTAACATAAGATGTTAGATATTGAGGGTGATCCCCCTTTACTATGTTGTTTTCCCTAGCATGATTTTTTCCTCTCACACTATTATTTTTGGGTTTTAGAAAATGGCTAGAAACATGAAGATTCATGATAATGGAGGATATGACGGACAATGGAATGATATTCTTCATGAGAAACCAAATGAAATGGGATTTGGAAGTCCAAAAATCATTATTATGCCTAATCAACAATCTCATAATATGATCAATAATATCAACTTCGGTAAGTTTCCCGACTTAGATAATAAGAGAAATATGGAGTTTCATGATGATCATTAAGGAAAGAAGGTTCAATTTCCCTCATGTAAATCATGTGGGAAGAGGCATCGGGGAGATTGTTTCAAAGGAACTGGAAGATGATTTGGGTGTGGAAAAGAATGACACAAAGCCAGTAAGTGCAAAGTAAATGGTTCAGTTAACACCATGGATGAGGATAATGGTATTGCTACGACATCAACAATGGTTAAATTTTTTAAATGTGGAATGTACGAGCATTATGCAAACCAATGCCCTAAGGGAAAGTCTCATGAAGAGAATCAGTACGGTCATATGGGTAGTATTTATGTTGATGATGATGAAGAGACTACAAATGATATGTGAGATGAAAGAATTGTTGAAGCTCAGTCAATGGTTTAAGAAGGTAGTGGAATGATTACATGTTTATCAAGTGTAATGTTGTATAAGTAATATCATGGTACTATGGAATAAAGAGACATCTAAGGATTTTTACACTGTTGTCTTTCCATAAGTTTTGAAAGTGTATGATTAATGGTACCAGTAACCATGAAAGGTAATTTAGATATTTTTGGAAAGTAGATAATATGCGCATAATGAAGGGATAAGGAGAAAACTAAATGTTTGATAGTATTCATGATCTCATGACTGATATAACGATAAGGTTATATCATGGTTTGAGTATATAGAATTTTTGGATTTTGGTATGCGGAAAGAGTTAACTTTTGACAGCATTCATGTTTTCACTAAGGTTTAATGGGTATTCATTTTTCAAGAGAATACATGATTAAGGTATTCACATGATTAGAATGTGACCAACAAGATATATGGGGGATAAATGATGGTATTCACATGCTTGGTTGATGACATTTCAAGTAATCATTTTCTTTATACTATGAGCTTGGACCGAAGTATTTTAGATAAGCCTAAAGATTGGAATAGATTATGTTGGACATAAGTTAGTATTTTTTAAGGGTAGAACGTTTTTCGATATTATTGATTGGATGTTATAGTAATGTAGTTTTAGAAAAAGGACAACCTGCAGGATAGGCGACAGCCCATCGCGTCGGACAAGGATGTGGGAATCGAACCCACAACCAAAGTGCGAATGGCCTTTATCGCCTACCACTAGCCTACAAGAAGTCCCTGTTTAGTATAAACTAGTTTTATTATATTAAGTAGTATGATATATGAAGTATAAGTCCATTTTAGGAACCATATATGATTAATCTCACTATAGATGGACTTATGTATTTTTGATAACTTTTATAACCTTTTGTTTGAGACAGATGGAATGACCCATCATTCTATCACATGATCTACTAACACTTCACGAATGAAAAATTAAACTTCATTTATTTAGTAGATGAAGTGGAAATTGTCCAAAGAACGACCAATGGTGGAGACTGTACCAAAATCACGAAAGTATTTCTTCTAATTCCAATTTCATCAACTTTAGGGAAATGATCTTGAAAACCAAAAATTTTGTCCTAGTGCCCTTATATCCGATGAATCAGATGGTACCTTAGATCATCACAAATCTATGGCTTTGTGATTGATGGATTTTTCGTAGACATGTTCTCTACCACTCTCCCTCAGAACTTGATGGTTAGATTTTTCTTTCATATCCATATTTTCACCTATGTTCTCCTACGTGGAAACCCAGTGATGAGTTGATTTGGGTAACCGTTACATTTCATACTTTAGTTTTTAAATCCAAGTTTTGGTATTCCTTTTTATGATGTGGGTTTCTATTAAACAAACTTTCGATTAGTAAACCATTTATAACCCCCGACGAATTTTGAGGGAAAAATTCATTTTAAGGGGGGTAGAATGTAACACCCCGAGATTTTATGAAAAATATTATTTTTAATTTCATTAATGTCTTGTGTTATACGCTACACCAAAAGGAGATTGCACAACATGCATCCCTAACTTGGCTTGCATTACACGTAATCACGACCTTCCACGATAGCGTGTGTTGTACGCAATACTGAGTTTTGCTAAACAACGATATGTTATATGAACTACCCGTTATGAATAGTATCAACTAAATTTTGAATTTTATAACATTATTATTCATCTTACACATTTTCTAGAACATGGTATGAGAACAAAATCAATTTTTCGAGTAAAATAAGTAATTTTCAAAAAATGTAGTTTTGCCACCTTTTGATGGCGCACCCACTTTAAATATTGTTTTTGACTTGTCTATAAGTTAAATTTGAAAAAATAAAATTCTTCTTTGGAATCAGGATATAAAAATTTACTTTGGATAAATTTTTCATATTATTCTGATAACTTTCATATTTTAATGAATAGTAAAAACACGCTATATTTTAATTAAAAACAACTTTTTTCATCGCAATAATTTATATGGTTAGATTATATTTTTAATTGGGTTTAAAGTGTAATTATAATATATTTTTAACATTTAATCCAATTTTGTTCATTGGAATTAATTTCACTTTGAAATTGGATATAAACAAGTATCAATCTTTTGATTGTTTTTGTTTCTTAAAAACACGCTATTTGTTTTGATAACGGGAATTAAATTTAAAATTAATTAATTCCACTTATATGTTATGAATTTTTCAAAATAGACATCAATTTTTAATTTGGAATATCAAATAATGCTTAGGCTGAATTTTTGGTATTTTTCTAAAAAACTTCAATTTTCGATGAATAGTGAAACCACTTAGTGGTAGTTAAAAAACTGACTTTTTTTTAATTTAAATTAATTTTTACCACTTCTGTGAATTGAATTTCAAAAATCCGAGAGACACAGTTAATATCAAGGACTAAAATGTGGTTCAATGAGATGAAAATAATTTTTGATGAATAGTAACTTTTTACTTTTATTTACCACGGTTAAAAGTAAATAGGATAATTAAGGGTAAAAATGATATTATTATTACCCTAACACATGTCATAATTATATTGGATAAGTGTAATTCGACCAAAAACAACCTTAGGAAGAAAATATGACCATTTAGGCCCACTTGGATTACATTAGGACATTTAATATTAATTTATTTAAAGAAGGGTTAAAATAGTTAAAATCAAAGTTTAATAAGTAAATAATTTTTAATATAGGGTTATACATAAGATAAATTCGATTATAAATATTCCTTAGAAATATAAAAATATTTACTACATAATTTTATTTTATTTATAATTTTTAGACATTAAATAATTTAATAAATTTATGACACAAAGATGATGCAGTAATTATCTTATTAATGAAATATGGATGTAATTGATGTTATAAATACCCAAATAGATGTAATTTGAGACTTTTTATGAATTCCACTAATTTTATAGGTTAATATGACATGTTATTATTGTTTAGTTAACTTTTTTCGAACTAATCATTCTTTTATGATTTTAACAAAAACCATTTACCAAATAGTGTCAAAATTGACATAAAATAGTTTTTAAAACAAATATTATATTATTAATTGTTATTTTATTCCTAAAAATCTGAGGTTAAGCCAAATGAATTAGATAAGGTTATATATATTAATAATAAACAACTTGGGGTTCTTTTGGCTTGTTATAGTAAGTTTATTAACCTTATAGTGTAAGAAAAAAAGAAGACACGGTAAAAGTTAAACTATCTAACTTAAAGTTAAATCTAAATGATAAGGTTAAAATAGAAACCTAAAATTGTCTAAATTCTATTGGATTAGAGGATTTAAACCCATCCCCACCTTAACTTCTAAATAACTCAATTTGGAGCTATTAAAAACCGAATATGACTTTATAATAAAATAATATTTTTAGTTATTCCAAAGGTGCCCCTCTCCTCCCTTATAAAAGGGAACCTCCTCCCTCTCTTCCTCACACCACCTTGTGCCTTCAAGCTCAACCAACCCCTAAAAAATTCTCTTCTCCGATTCCCTAAAAACATCCTAGATGTCCTGGACTTCTTCAAAGAACAATTTTAGTTCCCTAAGAGGAGGTCTCAAAGAGGCGCTTCAAAGAAGAGGTAATGTCCGTTACCGATTCTTTCAACTTTATTTCATCTTCCACTTCTTCTTCTTTAGTTGTTTCATTATGACGTAATAACATAAGTATAAATAATATACTTATATGTTATTATAAGTATGAAACAACCAAATTTCACCATCTATCCATCCTACGGAAAACAAAATCACCGCGCGTGCGTACGTACGGAATACCGTCTCCACGCTGTGGTGTAATCTATTTTCCACCACCACCTTACTTGGATGGGTATAATGGTGAAAGTAATGAATATATATGATTATTTTAAAGTGATATTTATTATGTAATATTATACATACACTTTAATACAATTCGACGATCATGAGAATGATATCATCGCTCGTGCGTACGTACGGAATACCGTCGCCACAACGCGATGAGATTCACTCTCCATGATAACCATTCAAGAATGATTATAAAGTATATATAATAATTAATCATGAAATATATGACATAATAATTATACTTTATTTATGTATATATATATTTATGTCATCTACTTAATTCCATTCAATTCAATAAGGAAACGAAAACAGTGTTCATGCGTACGTACGGTCTACCGTCTCCATGAACGGTGTATTTCTTTTCATTTATCGATCCATTATATATATGTATATTCTGAATATATATTATATATAAATATTGTTTTACATACTGGAGTTAAGTAATCATGATCTAAGTAATCATATGAATAATTACAAGTTAAAACACGAATGACAAATGAGACGATTTTACCCAAAACGCTACTTTAACAAGAATTTACAAAAGAACGGGTAATATAAAGTCATACGTGAACCATATATGATATAATAACAATGAATATGATTATCTAATAAGTTAATGACATTATTTAAATCATTATACAGGAGGTTTGGATACGTACGAAGCATATCGGACCTAAGGTAATGGATAATTTTGCAAATCTCATTTTTATCTGAGATTGCTTATTTGTAAGTATTTAATGGGGTTATTGCTATCATCCATGTCCATGTTTTATAAAAATTTATTCATGTATTCTTAAAGTCCTTTTTACCCATTTTTACTTTTACCCCTTGGTATGGAAGGAATCTTTCTTTTATTTACCCTACAAGGTACTTTTTTTACTCTTCCGACAAAAGTATGAGAAGAATGTTTTTCTTAACGTATACGACATGAAAGGATTTTTATGGTTTTATAAAGCCTTATTTTCATTAATCTTCCTCCAAAATATTTCATGATTATTTTTAACAAAATACTTTTCTTTTAAAATTGCATGACATTTTGTGAAAATAAAATGATTTTGAAGAAGAAAGGATATTTTCCTCAAGAATTCATTTCAAGTGTTTTATCAAAACCATTTTTCATCTCAGATGAAATTATTTCATATGTGTATGTTTCAAGTATAATTTCTCTATGATTTTCATGGTTTCACTTTGCTTGTTATGAAATGATATACATTTATTTTAGATGGATTATGTAATGATGGGATGATGTTTATGAAACACGTTTTATTTATTGGGTTATTATGAATGATGTATGTTTATTTTGTGGCACAAGTAAGAATGATTTCATTATGAGATGTGTGGGACCAATATCTCCCTCCAATGCATTGGGTAAAGATTTATATCTCATGAGATAGACATGGCTGGAACGGTAAGTTAATCCGGCTCAGTATTACAGGACTAGAACGAGGAGTGAACTCGATTAAGAAAGGGACTTTGTACACTAGGATGGTCTTGGCAGCAATGTCTTGGCTACTGTGGAAATCATTACATGTGCTTAATGGATGCCACAATTACATGTTTTATTCCCATGCTATTTTATCATGATTTATGTTCCATTATGATTTATGCCTTATGTAATGCCATGTTTTATGTCTTTGCTCAAGATTTTGATGTTTAAACATTATGTTCATGTTTTTAAGTTCAAATGTATATGGTATGTTTTATTTTATCCATGCTTACCCTTACTGAGAATTTGAGCTCACCCTTTTTATGTTTTATTTTTCCCCAGGATTAAAAGAAAGGTTTAGGGTAAGGAAACAGAAAGTGGAAGATCTTTATGGGAGATGTTGAAGATTTTTCACCATGATTAGAAGATTACATTCCAAGTTTCCAAAGACACTAAACTATTACGGTCCTTGTGTGTCTTTTTTTGTTATGTATTAAGTATTACACAAAAGTAATGTAATGTCCATGTATGTCAAGATTCGGGTCTCTACAGTTGGTATCAGAGGAAAGGTTTAGTCAACCTTTGGAAACTAGGATGTGAAAACATTAGTGAGATCCGTAGAGATATTTCTAAGGTATGTCTATGGATGTACCTAAGGATAAGTAAACGTATAGGATATAGTCCTAGAACTACGGTAACAATCTTAGAATTTAACCTAAGATGTTAGATATTGAGGGTGCTCCCCCTTTACTATGTTTTTTCCCTAGCATGATTTTTTCCTCTCACACTATTCTTTTTGGGTTTTAGAAAATGGATGGAAACAGGAAGATTCATGATAATGGAGGATATGACGGACAATGGAATGATATTATTCATGAGAAACCAAATGAAACGGGATTTGGAAGTCCAAACATCGTTATTATGCCTAATCAGAAATCTCATAATATGATCAATAATATCAACTTTGGTAAGTTTCCTGACTCATATAATAAGAGAAAGTTGGAGTTTCATGATGATCATAGAGGAAAGAAAGTTCAATTTCCCTCATTTAAATCATGTGGGAAGAGGCATCAGGGAGATTGTTTCAAAGGAACTGGAAGATTCATTGGGTGTTGAAAAGAAGGACACAATTCCAGTAAGTGCAAAGGAAAAGGTTCAGTTAACACCATGGATGAGGATAATGGTATTGCTACGACATCAAGAATGGTTAAATGTTTTAAATGTGGAATGTACGAGAATTATGCAAACCAATGCCCTAAGGAAAGTCTCGTGAAGAGAATCAGTACGGTCGTATGGGTAGTATTTATGTTGATGATGATGAAGAGACTATAAATGATATGTGAGTTGAAATAATTGTTGAAGCTCGGTCAATGGTTTAAGAAGGTAGTGGAATGATTACATGTTTATCAAGTGTAATGTTGTATAAGTAATCTCATGGTACTATGGAATAAAGAAACATCTAAGGATTGTTACATAGTTGTCTTTACTTAAGTTTTGAAAGTGTATGATTAATGGTACCAGTAACCATGAAAGGTTATTCAGATATTTTTGGAAAGTAGATGATATGCACATAATGAAGGGATAAGGAGAAAATTAAATGTTTGATAATATTCATGAGCTCATGACTGATATAAGGAGAAGGTTATATCATGGTTTGAGTATATAGAATTTTTGGATTTTGGTATGTGGAAAGAGTTAACTTTTGAGAGCATTCATGTTTTCGCTAAGGTTTAATGGGTATTAATGTTTCAAGAGAATACATGATTAAGGTATTCACATGATTGGAATGTGACCAACGAGATATATGGGGGATAAATGATGGTATTCACATGCTTGGTTGATGACATTTCAAGTAATCATTTTCTTTATACTATGATCTTAGACCGAAGTATTTTAGATAAGCCTAAAGATTTGAATGGATTATGTTGGACATAAGTTAGTATTGTTTAAGGATAGAACTTTTTTCAATATTATTGATGGGATGTTATAGTAATGTAGTTTTAGAAAAAGGACAACATGCAGGACGGGCGACAGCCCATCGCGTCGAACAAGGATGTGGGAATCGAACCCACAACCAAAGTGCGACTGGCCTTTATCGCCTACCACTGGCCTACAGAAAGTCCCTGTTTAGTAGAAACTAGTTTTATTATATTAAACAGTATGATATATGAAGTATATGTCCATTTTAGGAACCATATATGATTAATCTCACTATAGATGGACTTATTTATTTTTGATAACTTTTATAACCTTTTGTTTGAGACAGATGGAATGATCCATCATTCAATTACAAGATCTGCTAACACTTCACGAATGACAAATTCAACTTCATTTCTTTAAGAGATGAATTGGAAATTGTCCAAAGAACGACCAATGGTGAGACTGTACCAAAATCACGAAAGTATTTCTTCTAATTCCAATTTCATCAACTTTAGGGAAATGATCTTGAAAACCAAAAATGTTAGTCGAGTGCCCTTATATCTGATGAATCAGATGGTACCTTAGATCATCACAAATCTATGGCTTTGTGATTGATAGCTTTTTCATAGCCATGTTCTCTACCACTCTCCATCAGAACTTGATGGTTAGATTTTTCTTCCATATCCATATTTTCACCTATGTTCTCCTACGTGGAAACCCAGTGATGAGTTCATTTGGGTAACCGTTAAATTTCATACTTTAGTTTTTAAATCCAAATTTTGGTATTCCTTTTTACGATGTGGGTTTCTATTAAACAAACATTCGATTAGTAAACCATTTATAACCCTGGCGAATTTCGAGGGCGAAATTCATTTTATGGGGGGTAGAATGTAACACCCCGAGATTTTATGAAAAATATTCTTTTTAATTTCATTAATGTCTTGTGTTGTACGCTACACCAAAAGGAGCTTGCACAACACGCAATCACGACCTTCCATGATAGCGTGTGTTGTACGCAATACTGAGTTTCGCTAAACAACGATATGTTATATGAACTACCCGTTATGAATAGTATCAACTAAATTTTGAATTTTATAACATTATTATTCATCTTACACATTTTCTAGAACATGGTATGAGAACAAAATCAATTTTTCAAGTAAAATAATTAATTTTCAAAAAATGTAGTTTTGCCGCCTTTTGATGGCGCACCCACTTTAAATATTGTTTTTGACTTGTCTATAAGTTCAATTTGACAAAATAAAATTCTTCTTTGGAATCAGGATATAAAAATTTACTTTGGATAAATTTTTCATATTATTCTCATAACTTTCATATTTTAATAAATAGTAAAAACACGCTATATTTTAATTAAAAACAACTTTTTTCATCGCAATAATTTATATGGTCAGATTATCTTTTTAATTGGGTTTAAAGTTTAATTAGAATATATTTTTACCATTTAATCCAATTTTGTTCATTGGAATTAATTTCACTTTGAAATTGGATATAAACAAGTATCAATCTGTTGATTGTTTTTGTTTCTTAAAAACACGCTATTTGTTTTGATAACGGGAATTAAATTTAAAATTAATTAATGCCACTTATATGTTATGAATTTGGAAAAATAGACATCAATTTTGAATTTGTAATATCAAATAATTCTTAGGCTGAATTTTTGATATTTTTCTGAAAAACTTCTTTTTTTGATGAATAGTGAAACCACTTAGTGGTAGTTAAAAAACTAAATTTTTTTAATTTAAATTAATTTTTACCACTTCTGTGAATTGAATTTCAAAAATACGAGAGACGTGGTTAATATCAATGACTAAAATGTGGTTCAATGAGTTGAAAATAATTTTTGATGAATAGTAACTTTTTACTTTTATTTACCACGGTTAAAAGTAAATAGGATAATTAAGGGTAAAAATGATATTATTATTACCCTAACACATGTCCTAATTATATTGGATAAGTTTAATTCGACCAAAAACAACCTTAGGAATAAAATATGACCATTTAGTCCCACTTGGATTAGATTAGGACATTTAATATTAACTTATTTAAAGAAGGGTTAAAATAGTTAAAATCAAAGTTTAATAAGTAAATAATTTCTCATATAGGGTTATACATAAGATAAATTCGATTATAAATATTCCTTATAAATATAAAAATATTTCCTACATAATGGTATTTTATTTATAATTTTTATACATTAAATAATTTAATTTATTTATGTCACAAAGATGATGCAGTAATTATCTTATTAATGAAATATTGACATAATTGATGTTATAAATACCCAAATAGATGTAATTTGAGACTTTTTATGAATTACACTAATTTTCTAGGTGAATATGAAATTTTATTATTGTTTAGTTAACTTTTTTAGAACTAATCATTCTGTTATGATTTTCACAAAAATCAATTACCAAATAGTGTCAAAATTGACATAAAATAGTTTTTAAAACAAATATTATATTATTAATTGTTATTTTATTCCTAAAAATCTAAGGTTCGGCCAAATGACTTAGATAATGTTATATATATTAATAATAAACAACTTGGGGTTCTTTTGGCTTGTTATAGTAAGTTTATTAACCTTATAGTGTAAGAAAACAAGAAGACACGGTAAAAGTTAAACTATCTAACTTAAAGTTAAATCTAAATGATAAGGTTAAAATAGAAACCTAAACTTGTCTAAATTCTATTGGATTAGAGGATTTAGACCCATCCCCACCTTAGATTCTAAATAACTCAATTTGTAGCTATTAAAAACCGAATATGACTTTATAATAAAATAATATTTTTAGTTATTCTAAAGGTTCCCCTCTCCTCCCTTATAAAAGGGCACCTCCTCCCTCTCTTTCTCACACCACTTTGAGCCTTCAAACTCGGCCAACCCCTGCCAAATTCTCTTCTCCACTTCCCTAGAAAAATCCTAGAGGTCCTATAATTATTCAAAGACCAATTTTAGTTCCCTAAGAGGAGGTCTCAAAGAGCCGCTTCAAAGAAGAGGTAATGTCCGTTACCGATTCTTTCAAATTTATTTCTTCTTCCACTTATTCTTATTTAGTTGTTTCATTATTAAGTAATAACATAATTATCACTCATATACTGATATGTTATTATAAATATCAAACAACCATATTTCACCATCTATCCATCCTACGGAAAATGAAATCACCGCACGTGCGTACGTACGGAATACCGTCTCCACGTCGTGGTGTAATCTATTTTCCACCACCACCTTACTTGGATGGGTATAATGGTGAAAGTAATGAATATATATGATTATTGTAAAGTGATATTGATTCTGTAATATTATACATACACTTTAATACAATTTTATGATCATGATAATGATATCATCGCTCGTGCGTACGTACGGAATACTGTCTCCACGACGCGATGAGATTCACTCTCCATGATAACCATTCAAGAATGATTATAAAGTATATATAAAAAGTAATCATGAAATATATGACATAATAATGCTACTGGATTTATGTATATATATTTATGTCATCTACTTAATTCCATTCAATTCAATAAGGAAACGAAAACAGTGTTCATGCGTACGTACGGTCTACCGTCTCCATGAACGGTGTATTTCTTTCCATTTATCGATCCATTATATATATGTATATTCTGAATATATATTATATATAAATCATGTTTTACATTATTTATGTAAGTAATCATGATCTAAGTAATCATATGAATAATTACAAGTTAAAACACGAACGACAAATGAGACGATTTTACCCAAAATGCTACTTTAACATGAATTTACAAAAGAACGGGTAATATAAAGTCATAAGTGAACCATATATGATATAATAACAATGAATATGATTCTATAAAAAGTAAATGACATTATTTAAATCATTATACAGGAGTTTTGGATACGTACAAAGCATATCGGACCTAAGGTAAGGGATAATTTTGCAAATCTCATTTTTATCCGAGATTGCTTATTCGTAAGTATTTACTGGGGTTATTGCTATCATCCATTTCCATGTTTTATAAAAATGTATTCATGTATGTTTAAATTCCTTTTTACCCATTTTGACTTTTACCCCTTGGTATGGAAAGAATATTTATTTTATTTACCCAACAAGGTACTTTTTTAATCTTTCGACAAAAGTACGAGAAGAATGTTTTTTTAACGTATACGGCATGAAAGGATTTTTACGGTTTTATAAATCCCTATTTTCATTAAGCTTCCTCCAAAATATTTCATGACTATTTTCAACAAAATCCTTTTTTTTTAAAATTTCATGATATTTTTTGAAAAGAAAATCATTTTGAAGAAGAAAGGATATTTTCCTCAAGAATTCATTTCAAGTGTTTTATCAAAACCATTTTTCATCTAAGATTAAATTATTTCATATGTGTATGTTTCAAGTATAATGTCTCTATGATTTACATGCTTTCACTTTCATTATTATGAAATGATATCCATTTCTTTTATATGGATTATGTAATGATGGGATGATGTTTATGAATCCCATTTTATATATTGGGTTATTATGAATGATGTATGTTTATTTTGTGTCACAAGTAAGAATGATTTCATTATGAGATGGGTGGGACCTATATCTCCCTCCAATGCATTGGGTAAAGATTTATATCTCATGAGATAGACATGGATGGAACGGTAAGTTAATCCGGTTCAGTATTACAGGACTAGAATGAGGAGTGAACTCGATTCAGAAAGGGACTTTTTTCACTAAGATGGTCTTGGCAGCAATGCCTTGGCTACTATAGAAATCATTACATGTGCTTAATGGATTCCATAATTACATGTTTTATTCCCATGCTATTTTATCATTATTTATGTTCCATTATGATCTATGCGTTATGTACTGCCATGTTTTATGTCGTTGCTCAAGATTTTGATGTTTAAACATTATGTTCATGTTTTTGAGTTCAAATGTATATGGTATGTTTTTATTTTATCCATGATTACCCTTACTGAGCATTTGAGTTCACCCTTTTTATGTTTTATTTTCCCCCAGGATGAAAAGAAAGGTTTAGGGTAAGGAAACAAAAAGTTTAAGATCTTTATGGGAGATGTTGAAGATCTTTCACCACGATTAGAATATTACATTCCAAGTTTCCAAAGACACTAAACTATCACGGTCCTTGTGTGTCTGTTTTTGTTATGTATTAAGTATTCTGCAAAATTAATGTAATTTCCATGTATGTCAAGCTTCGGGTCTCTACAAATAATACCTATATATGTTCAATATAATTCATTGGTGTCATTTTATAATAAGTTTAGATATATAAAATTTTATTTAACTTTTTAATGTCTTTTACCCACCTTCTAGGAGCATTTAAAAATTTGCATAAAACTTAATTTTACCACTTCTGTGAGTTGAATTTAAAAAATCCAAGAGACAAGGTTGAAATCAGTAAGTAAAATTTGGTTCAATAAGATGAAAATAATTTTTGGTTAATCGTAAATTTTGACTTTTATTTACCATTGTTAAAATTAAATAGGGTAATTAAGGATAAAAATGATATTATAATTACCTAAATCATGTCCTAATTCTATTGTATAAGTGTAATTTGACCAAAAACAATCTTAGGAATAAAATATTATCCTTTTGGTCCACTTTGATTTGATTAGGACATTTATTATTATTTTATTTAAAGAAGAGTTAAGAGTGTTAAATTCAAAGTTTAATAACTAAACAATTTTTAATATAGAATTATACATAAAATAAATTCGACTATAAATATCAATTAGAAAGATAAAAATATTTACTACATAATGATATTTTTTTTTAATTTTTAGACATTAAATAATTTAATTTATTTATGACACAATGATGATATAATAATTACCTTATTAATGAAATATTAAAATATTTGATATTATAAATATCCAAATAAATGTAATTTTAGACTTTTTACGAATTACACTAATTTTTAAGGTTAATACGACATTTTATAGTTGATTAAATAATTTTTTTCCAAAGTTATCACGCTGTTATGATTTTCACAAAAAACCAAATACTAAATAGTGTCAAAATTGACATAATTGAGTTTTTAAAACAAATACTATATTAGTAATTGATATAATATTCCTAAAAATCAAATTTTCAGAAAAAGTACATAGATAAGGTTATATATATTAATAATTAACCACTTGGGGTAATTTTTTCTTGTTATAGTAAGTTTATTAACCATATAATATAAAAATACAAAGAGACAAGGAAAATGTTAAACTATTTAACTAAGAGTTAAATCTAAAAGATAAGGTTAATATGGTGACATAAACCTATATAAAACATATTTATTGAGAGTTTTTTGACCCATAATTACCTTAGCCTCGAAATAAATCATTTTGGATCCATTATAAACAGAAAATGATTTTATTATAAAATAATATTTTGAGCTTTTGTTAAAATGACCCTCACCTCTCTTATAAAAGGGTACTTTCCCTTATCTTAATTTCACACCTCCAAAGACATTTGGCTCGGCCAAACCCTACCCAAATATCCTCCAAAATTTCCTCCCTTCATCCTATAGGCCTTGATTTGGTTAGAAAGAAAACCTATGGAGCTCTTTTGATCAAATCAAAAGGAAGAACCCAAAGAAGAGGTAAATATTTCATCACCTCTTTCAAGTTCTTTTCTTCTTCCACTTCCTATTTTTTTTTGTTTCCATTATAAAACAATAAATACAGTATATTCTATATATTTTGATGTTATTATAAAAATTTTACAACCATATTCATTAGTCTATCCATCATATAAATGAAAAGGTCACCATATGTGCGTACGTACGGCTTACCGTCTCCACGTCCTGGTGTAGTTAGTTATTCAAACACTTCATTATTTGGATGGGTATAATAATGAGTATAAATTATATAAATAATAAATATAAAATGTTAATGATTCTTTATATATTATATACCATCCAATTAAATATGATTTCACCATTAACATAATGATATTGTCGCTTGTGCGTACGTACAGATTATCGTCTCCACGAACGCGATGAGATTCATTCCCCATTGTAATCATTCAAAAATAATTTTCATTTTATGATTAAAAATAATGTCTAAAAACTTAATATCATTATAGATATTAATAAAATACATCCTATCCATAACAAACATGGCTTATGTAACTAAGCATATAAAGGAAAACAGATCAGTTAACACCCGAAACGGTGATACTACTAAAATATTATTAACAAAGCAATATTAGAGGATCATATGTGATATAATATTTATGTATATAGTTATTTTATAATTTAAAATCAATTATTTAACTATTATACATGAGTTTAACATACCCTTGACCAAGGAAAAGTACAAGGTAAGGTTTAATTTCACAATCTCTTTATTATCCGAAGTTGTTTTTATGTAAGTATCTACTGGGACCACTTTATCATCCACATCCATATTTCTTAAAAATTTATTTCAAAACATTTTTAATATTTATTATACTATGGGTTAAAGTCATTTATATCCTTGCTTTAATTTTTATAAAATGTCTTGAAAGGAATCTTTCCATTATTTTTCAGACAAGGTACTTTAGGACCTTTTCAACAAAATTAAGGTAAAAATATCTTTTTTAACTTATACGGCGGTTGTGGCTATTTTCCACTGTTATATCATCGTCAAAGATTCCCATACAATATTATAAGAATATTTTCGAAATAAATGTTTTTTTTTATAATTATATGACTTTTAAATTATTTCAAAATAGAAATAGGTATTTATTTCAAATAGTTTTCATTTCATGTATGTCAACATCCTTTGATGAATTTTAAACTTGTTTGAAGTTGATTTATTATGATACAAATCTTCCATATTTTATTGAAGGTTTTGTGATATTTTTTACTGTGGATGTGTTATTTTTACACCATTCATGGTTTATGGATAAAGTATTGATATTTTGTATGCTAGTTTTAATACGACTGTTTAGGTTATGTTTAAAACTTTTCATATGAGGAACACATTGGACTTTGTAAGTGACGGGTGGAGACTGCTATAGATCCTCGATGCATCGATAGGTATAATGATACAAACTAGTGTCTTGGAATAAGGCCTTGAAAAAATCTTATTTTTATTCTTGGAACAAGGCCTTGACTATGTGGTTATGAAGTCTAGCATTATGCATTCCATCATTATGAAAGTGGCTATTAATATGGAATGTGATTATTCGACTAGTAGAATATCCATGTGAATAAGTAAATTGCATTATTTGATTTTATCTTGACCATATTATGATGAAGTTTAAGTTTAAAAGGAATTTTTTTTAGTCTTATATGTTGCCTTAAATATTTATGCTTATTTATTAAAGTTTCTGCTATATTGTTATCCTTACTGAGCATCTGAGCTCACCCCTTTCTATGTTTTATTTTTTCCAGGATGTGAAGAAATATTTTATGGTTGATCTATAGGGATAGGCTAAGGACATAAGTGTATTCAATGGGGACAAAATTTTTTGATGTGTTTATTTCATGATGTAATGTAAAACTTTTGAATGTATCTAGTACTTAAAATGCTACTAAATTGATCGGTCTTTCGAGACATGATTCCTTATATCATGCCAATTTTATGTAATAATGCACCAACTATGGGTAATTGGGGTCAATTTAATATAGTTGGTATCATAGAGAGTTTAGTACAAACCTTGGAAACTAGATTTAGAAAAACTCTGATTAGAGAACACAACCCTAAGATAGACTTTCAGGATTGGTATAGAAAAACTTCCTTGAATTTTGGTACTATATATATTTTGTGATTTTTCCAAGAAATACATCCATTTCTGGATATGAGAAGGTAGAGGTGGCTCTAGCACAGATGTACCAAGGGGTAAAACCTGAAAACACTGCTTTGAGCTAGACTCGAACGGGAACTGGTGCACGACAGCGAACCTTGTTGCACTCTTGGTTACAACACTCCCAAAGGATATGATTAGGATAATACTAATTTTATTTACAAACCATTATGAATGGTTTATGAGTATATAATTACTCAAAGAAAACTTTTTTATAATTATGGATTATATCCATAAACTATTCAATTTACGTTAACTATTTTACAAGTTTGGAATTATGTATTATGATTCATAAACTAATATAGTGTATTCCATTATTTAGAAATGGCTCCTAGTTGAAGGAATGGAAATCGTATCAACCCACGTAATCCATATAAGGATTTACCTCCTGCTCAAGACAATTATTGTGGAGTTGGTGATGCAACTGGTGCTGATCATCTTATCACCATACTAGGACAACTCACTCAGGTTATGAATAAAAACCATACCTGTATGGTGCACACTGATCCAAAACAAGGAGGATCAATATTATACCGCTTCATGAGGCAACAACCACCATCATTAAATGGGAGTAAAAATCCATTAGTAGTTGAGCAATGGATAAATTCCTTAGAGAAAATATTTCATGCTTTGGGGAGTAGCGAAAGGGAAAAAGTTATCCTGGATGTTTATCACCTCACGGGAGATGTAGATCAATGGTGGTCTTTAATCCAAAAAAAGGAAGATGAATAAGTATCGAACATGGAATGGAGGGAGTTTAAAGAAATTTTCATTGAAAAATACTTTCCTTGTGACCATCGATCAGATATAAAAAGACAATTTCTGAGTCTGAGGCAAAAGGAGGATGATAATGTCGCAAAGTTTGAGGCTTACTTTACAAGGTTAGAAAGGAATGAAGAAGATTATATACATAACCCAAGGAGTAATATTGATCGATTCTTTGATGGGTTAAATCCATTTCTCCATCAAGAATTAGTCTCACAAAACTTCTTATCGTACGAAGATATTGTCTCATGTGCTATCAAGACAGAAAATAAATTCTCTAAATTTTATGACTTCAAAGCAAAGAAAGAGAAGAATATATCTGCTGAACACTCTGGAAATAGAAATAAGGGGAATAAGGGAAAAGTTTAATATCCATATTGTGGTAAATGTGAGAAGAAACACCCCGGTACTTGCCTGAAGGGAATGGGAGTCTGTTACAGGTGTGGTGAAAAATTCCACAAAGCTCGTGATTGTAAGGGGAAGAAATAGGATGTCAATGTTGAATGTTATAATTGTAGAGAAAAGGGAAATTATGAAAATTAATGTCCTAAGTGCCAAGGAAAATTACCCAAGAAAAGGCCAAGGGAGCTAGGCCAAGCTTATGTGATCACTAATTCTGAGGTTGAAGCTCAGAAAGACATGGTGGCAGTTAATTTAATAGTTTCCTCAAGTTTAGCCTATGATTTATTTGATTCTGGATCATCACATTGTTTCATATATTCCCAATTTTCTATGAAAATTGGATATTTTCGGTTTGACTTAACCAGGGAGTTGTCTGTCAAAACTCATAAGGGAAGTATCATCACAACAAAGTTGTGTGAATTAGTTCCCAGTAGGGCATATAAATGTTTTTTATCTTCTGATCTCATCATCATACCCATTATTGAATTTGATATAATCCTCAGTATGGATTGGTTTACATACTATGATATGAAAATTTATTGTAAGAAGAAGGAGGTTACAATTTTCGAAGATGATAAGGAGTAACTTATCTTTAGAGTAGAAGCGTCACCACCTGATTATTATCTAGATCCACCCTCAGTAGCTCTACTAAATTCAATTATTGGGGAGGAATAGAATGAAATAACTATAGGCGAGGAAAAGAATTTTCAAATAGAGTACATGCCTATTGTGAAAGAATATGTTGATGTGTTTCTAGAGGATTTTCCTGGACATAATCCAGAGCGAGAAATTGAGTTTTCCATTGATTTAATTCCTATTTCAAGCCCATATTGAAGACCCCTTATAGAATGGCCACTGTGGAATTAGTGGAACTATATAAAGAACTAGAGGAATTGAGTAATAAGGCATTTATTCTCCCTAGTGTTTCTCCATGGGGATCCCCTATTCTTTTTGTTAAGAATAAAGATAGATCTATGAGGTTGTGCATTGACTACAGGGAGATCAATGTTATAACAATAAAGAACAATTATCCCCTACCACGCATTGATGATTTATTCGACCAACTTCATGGTGCTCAGTATTTTTCAAAGATTGACCTTTGATCTGGATATCATCATTTGTGTAGGAAGAAAGAAGACATTCCGAAAATAGCATTTTGAACCAAGTATTGGCATTACGAGTTTACAGTAATGCCTTTTGGATTAACTAATGAACCCTCTGTCTTCATGGATCTAATGAATAGAGTTTTCATGGAATATCTTGATAACTTCGTAGTGGTATTTATAAATGATATTTTGGTATACTCAAAAAGAAACTAAAATCATGAAAATCACATGCACATTATCCTAAGGACTCTTAGAAGAAATGAATTATATGGGAAATTTAGCAAGTGTGAATTCTGGCATCAAGAGATTTCTTTTCTTGTCCATATTGTCTCTAAGGATGGAATCTATGTTGATCCTTCAGAGACCAAGTCAATCCAAGAATATATATCACTGACGAGTATAAATGAGGTATGCAGTTTTATTGGTTTAGTAGGTTATTATTAGTGTTTTGTCCAAAAAATTTCCCGATTGTCTAACCCATTAACCAAGCTCACACATAAATGGTATAATTTTTTTTTGAAAAATAGTGTGAATAATGTTTTTGAAGAAATGAATAGATTATTAGTTGATGCTTTTATCTTGACTCTACCATCGGGGAATGACGGGTTTGTTATTTATAGTGATGCTTTAAAGAAATGACTTGGTTGTGTCCTTATGCAAAAGATAGATTTATTGCCTATGCATCACGACATCTAAAAATTCATGAGAAAAACAATCATACTCATGATCTTGAGTTAGAAACTGTAATCTTTTCTCTGAAAATATGGAGATACTATATCTATATTGGAAAATGTGAGATTTATTCTGATCACAAGAGTTTTAAGTATATTTTCTCATAGAAATAACTCAACATGAGGCAATGACAATGGATTGAACTACTCAAGGATTATGATTTCACTATACACTATCATCCGGGGAAGGAAAATAAGGTGGAAGATGCTTTGAGAAGAAAGGATCATGGAGTTTTAAAAAAAGATGAGATTTGAAAGGGATTCTATTTTCATGGATCTAGTAAATATAAATATGGGAATAACCATGGAAGATGAAACATAAATAATTTTTCAAATGGTTTCCAAACCATATTTACTAGAAAGGATAAAGAGTTCTCAAAATGATGATGAGGAGTTTCAAAAGAAGATTCAAGTTGTGAATTATGGGATATTTAGTGACTTCATATATGAAGATGGAATTTTGAAATTTGGGAAGAGACTTTGTGTTCCAAACATACCTGATCTAAAAAGGGAATTGTTGGATGATGCTCATAGCTCCAATTTCTCTATACACCATGGGAGCACCAATATGTATATAGATTTAAAGTAACATTTTCAGTGGGGCAATATGAAGAGGGAGATTGCTCATTTTGTGTCAAGATGTATGGTTTGTCAACAAGTTAAAGTTGGAAGGCAACTACCTGGAAGAGTCATTCAACCTCTTCCCATACCTGAGTGGAAATGGGATAATATTACGATGGACTTTGTCATGGGGCTACCAAAGACTCCTAGAAGTAATGATGCAATATGGGTCATTGTTGATCGTCTTACCAAGTTAGAACATTTTCTGTCTATAAGAGAAGATTTACCACATGAACGTCTGGAAAGAATATATATTAATGAAGTTGTAAGACTCCATGGTGTACCCCTATCGATTGTTTCTGATCGTGATCCCCATTTTACATCAAGATTCTTGAAAAGTCTTCAGAATTCCCTGGATACTGAACTTTATTTGAGCACTTCCAACCACCCTCAAACCGATGGACAATCAGAATGGACTATTCAAACGTTAGAAGATATGTTGATATCTTTCTCACTTGAATTTCAAGGTATGTGGGATCAATATTTACCTCTAGTAGAATTTTCCTATAAAATAGCTTTTATTCAAGTATTCAGATGGCACTATATGAAGAGTTATATAGAAAGAGATGTCATACACCAACTTGTTGGGATGATGTTGGTGAAAGAAAAATCTTAGGCCCAGAACTTGTTGAGGAAACAATGGAAAAGGTAAAGGTTATCCAAACCCACATCAAAGCATCCCAAAGTAGGAAAAAGAGTTAGGCCGATAACTGAAGGAAGGATTTGAAATCTCAAGTAGGAGACCATGTTTTCTTGAATGTATCTCCATGGAAGGGTGTTATACATTTCGATAAGAAGTTAAATTGAGTCCCTGGTACATTGGACCTTTCTAGATTCTATAAATAATTGGAGTTGTAGCTTATCGTTTGGAAATGCCTCCATGTCTCTCCAAAGTTCATGATGTGTTCCATGTATCACTGTTGAGAAAATACATGCTTGACCCAACGCATGTAATTTACTATGAGGAAATTGAACTAGAAATTGATCTATATTATTGTGAAGATCCTATCAAGATTATTGATATCAGAAAAAAAGTGCTGAGAAACCAAACGACTCGTCTGGTGAAAGTTCTATGGAGAAACCATAAGATGGAAGAGGCAACGTGGGAACCCAAGGAACTTATGATGAAGAACCACTCGAATATTTTTATGGAGTAATATTCTAGAATATTCTAGGATGAAACTATTTTAAGGAGGGGATAATGTAACACCCCAAGCTTCCATGGTACGTTTCCCTTTGAATAATGTAGTAGCTTGCATTGTACACAACATGGAGTTTTATCACACCACGACCAATGAAACTAGCTGTTATGAATAGTAATAACCAATTTTTGAAATTTTATAAATTTTAATTTTCAAAATGGACTTCATTTTTGGATTCTAAATATCAAAATTATCTTATGGTAAATTTTTGGTATTTTTCTGAGAACTTTCAGTTTTTGATGAATAGTGAAAAACACTACGTTATTGTTTAAAATTGACTTTTTATTTAAATAATTATTTATTTTATTTTAATTTATTTTAGGTCAAAATAGATACATAATACTTATATATGTTCAATTTAATTCATTGGAGTCATTTTATAATAAGTTCAGATATATATAATTTTGTTGAACTTTTTACCATCTTTTACCCACCTTCTATGAGCATTTAAAAATTTGCATAAAACTTAATTTTATGGATTATGTGAGTTGAATTTCAAAAACCCAAGAGACACGGTTGACATTAGTAAGTAAAATGTGGATCAATAAGGTGAAAATATTTTTTTTTGAATAGTAACTTTTGAATTTTATTTACCACGGTTAAAAGTAAATAGGGTAATTAAGGGTAAAAATGATATTATAATTACCCTAAAACATGTCCTAATTCTATTTTATAAGTGTAATTCGACCAAAAAAACCTTAGGAATAAAATATGATCCTTTTGGTCCACTTGTATTGGATTAGGATATTTATTATTATTTTATTTAAAGAAGAGTTCAAAGTGTTAAATTCAATGTTTAATAACTAAACCATTTTTAATATTGGGTTATACATAAGATAAATTAGACTATAAATATTCATTATAAATCTAAAAATATTTCATACATAATGGAATTTTATTTTAATTTTTATACCTTAAATAATTTAATTTATTTGTGACACAATGATGATGCGATAATTACCTAATTAATGAAATATTAAAATATTTGATATTATAAATATCCAAATAAATTTAATTTTATACTTTTCAGGAATTAAACTAATTTTCTGGGTTAATATGACATGTTATGGTTGATTAAATATTTTTTTTCGAAGTAATCATGCTGTTATGGTTTTCACAAAAAACCAAATACTAAGTAGTGTCAAAATTGGCATAATTTAGTTTTTAAAACAAATACTATATTATTAATTGATATAATATTCATAAAAATATAAGGTTCAGCCAAAGGACTTAGATACGGTTATATAAATTAATAATTAACCACTTGGGGTTTTTTTGGCTTGTTATAGTAATTTTATTAACCATATAATATAAAAATACAAAGAGACATGGAAAATGTCAAACTATTTAACTAAGAGTTAAATAAAAAATATAAGGTTAATATGGTGACCTAAACCTGTATAAAACCTATTGGTTGAGAGTTTTTTCACCAATCCCCACCTTATCCTATAAATAAATCATTTTGGATCCATTAGAAACCGAAAATGATTTTATTATAAAATAATATTTCAAGCTTTTCCTAAAGTGACCATCACCTATCTTATAAAAGGGTACTTCTCCTTCTCTTAATTTCACCCCTCCAAAGCCATTTTTTTGCCAACCCCTACCCAAATATCCACCCAACTTTCTTCCATTGATCCTAGAGTCCTTCCTTTGGTTAGAAATCTAACCTACAGAGCCCTTTTGATCAAATCAAAAGGAAGAACCCGAAGAAGAGGTAAATATTTCATCACCTCTTTCAAGTTCTTTTCTTCTTCTAATTCCTCTTTATTTGTTGTTTCCATTATAAAATAATAAATCCAGTATCTTATATATAATTTTATTTTATTATAAAAATGGTACAACAATATTCATTATTCTATCCATCATATGAATGAAAAAGTCAGAATATGTGCGTACGTACGGCTTACCGCCTCCACATCGTGGTGTAGTTTGTTATTCAAACACTTCATTATTTGGAAGGGTATAATAATGAGTATAACTGATTTAATAATAAATATAACATTTTAGTGATTATTTATATATGATATACCATCCAATTACATACAATTTCACCATAAATATAATGATATTGTTGCTCATGCCTAGGTACGGATTACCATCTCCACGAACGCGATGAGATTTATTCCCCATCATAATAATTAAAAAATAATTTTCATTTTATGATTAAAAATAATTTATAAGAACTTAATATCCTTCTAGATATGAATAAAACAAATCCCATCCATAAAAAACATGGCTTACGTAACCAAGCATATAATGGAAAACGGATCAGTTAACACTTGAAACGATGATACTACTAAAATATTAATAACAAAGCAATATTAGAGGATCATATATGATATCATATTTATGTATATAGTTATTTTATAATTTAATAAAAATTATTTAACTATTATACAGGAGGTTAACATACCCTCGACCATGGAAAAGTAAGGGTTAATTTTACAATCACTTTATTATCCGAGGTTCTTTTTACATAAGTATCTACTGGGACCTCTTTATCATCCACATCCATGTTTCTTAAAAATGTATTTCAAAACATTTTTACTATTTAATAGACTATGGTTTAAATTCATTTATACCCTTGTTTGAATTTTTATAAAATGGATTGAAAGGAATATTTCTATCTTTTTCCAAACAAGGTACTTTATGACCTTTTCGATAAAATTAAGGTAAGAATGTCTTTTTTTAACTTATACGGGGGGTGTGGCTATTTTCTGAAATTATATCATCATCTAAGCTTCCAATACAAGCTTATAAAAATATTTTCAAAATAAATTTTTTATTTTATAATTATGTGACTTTTAAATGATTTCAAAAAAGAAAGAGGTATTTATTTTTAAATAGTTTTCATTTCATCTATGTCAACATCCTTTGATGCATTTTAAACTTATTTGAAGTTGATTTGTTATGATACAAATCTTCCATATTGTATTGAAGTATTTGTGATATGTTTGACTATGTATGTGTTATTTTTACACCATTCATGGTTTATGGATAAAGTATTGACATTTCGTATGCTAGTTTTAATATGAATGTTTATGTTATATTTAAACCTTTTCATATGAGGAATGCATTGGACTTAGTAAGTAACGGGTGGAGCCTTCTATAGCTCCTCAATGCATCGGTAGGTCTCATGAGACAAACTAGTTTCTTGGCACAATGCCTTGAAAAAATATTATTTGTAGCCTTGGCACAATGCCTTGACTATGTGGTTATGTAGTCTTTCATTATGAATTCCATCATTATGAAAGTGGATATTGATATTGCATGTGATTATTCGACTAGTAGAATATCCATGTGAATAAGTAAATGGAATTATTTGATTTTATCTTTTCCATATTATGCTGAAGTTTAATTTTAAAAGGCTTTTGTTATAGTCTTATACATTTCCATAAATGTTTATGCTTATTTATAAAATTTTCTGCTATATTGTTATCCTTACTGAGCATCTGAGCTCACCCATTTCTATGTTTTATTTTTCCCAGGATGTGAAGAAATATTTCATGGTTCACCAGAATGGATTGTCTAAGGACATAAGTGTGGTCAATGTGGACAAAATGTTGTTGATGTATTTATTTCATGATGTAATGTAAAACTTATTAATGTATCTAGTACTTCCAAGGCTACAAAATTGATCGGTATTTCGGGACATGATTCCTTATATCATGCCAATGTAATTTAATAATTCACCAACTCTAGGTAACTGGGGTCAGGGCGTTACAATTGGTATGAGAGAAAGTTTAGTACAAACCTTGGAAACTAGATTTAAAAAAACTCTGATTAGAGAACACTACCCTAATATAGACTTTGAGGATTAATATATAAGAACTTCCTAGAATTTTGATACTGTATAGATTTTGTGAGTTTTATAAGAAATACATCCCTATCTAGATACGAGAAGGTAGAGGAGGCTCTTGCACAGATGTACCTAGGGGTAAAATCCAAAAACACCGCTTTGAGCTAGATTCGAACGGGAACTGGTGCACGACAATGGGCCTTGCTGCACTCTTGGTTACGACACTCCTGGGGGATATGCTTAGGATAATTCTTATTTTATTTACAAACCATTATTAAGGTTTTATGAGTATACAGTTCCTCAAAGAAAACATTTTTATGATTATGGATTATATCCATAAACTGTTCAATTTATCTTAATTGTTTTACAAGTTTGGAATTATGTATTACAATTCATAAACTAATCTAGTGTATTCCATTGTTTAGAAATGGTTCCTAGTGGAAGGAATAGAAACTGTATCAACCCACATAATCCATGTATATATTTCCTTCTTACTAAAGATAATTATATTGGAGCTGGTGATACAACTGGTGATGGTCATCTTATCACCATACTGGGACAACTCACTCAGGTTATGAATAATAACCTTACCTATATGGAGCACCAAGATCCACAACGCGGAGGATCAATGTTAGACCGCTTCATGAGTTAAAAACCACCAATATTCCATGGGAGTAAAAATCCATTAGAAGTTGAGAAATGGATAGATTCCTTAAAGAAAATATTTCATGATTTGGGGAGTAGCGAAAGACAAAAAGTTTTCATGGAATTTTATCACCTAACGAGAGATGAAGATCAATGGTGTCCATTAATACAAAACACAAAGGAAGATGAAGAAGTGTCGAACATGGAATGGAGGGAGTTTAAAAAAAATTCTTAGAAAAATACTTTCCTCGTGACCATCAATCAAATATGGAAAGACAATTTCTGAGTCTGAGGTAAATAGAGGATGAGAATGTCGTAAAGTATGAGGCTAACTTTACAAGGTTAGCAAGGCATGCAACAGATTATATAACTAACCGAAGGAGTAAGATTGATCAATTCTTTGATGGGTTAAATTCATTTATCTATTGAGTTTTAGTCTCACTATCCTTCTCATCGTATGAAGACATTGTCTCATGCGCTATCAAGATAGAAAAAGAATTATCTAAGTCTTACGACTTAAAAGAAAAGAAAGAGAAGAAGATATTTTCTAAACACTCTGGAAATGGAAATAAGGGGAAGAAGGGAAAATTTGAATATCCATCATGTAGTAAATGTGGGAAGAAACACCATGGTACTTTCCTGAAGGAAATGGGATTCTTTTACAAGTGTGGTGAAAAATGTCACCAAGCTCGTGATTGCAAGGGAAAGAAAGAGGTTGTCAATGTTGAATGCTAAAATTGTAGAGAAAAGGTTCATTATGAAAATAAATGTCCCAATATCCAAGGAAACTTACCCCAGAAAAGGCAAAGGGAGCAAGGCCAAGCTTATGTGATCACTACTGTTGAGGTTGATGCTCTAAAAGATGTGATGGTAGGTAATTTAATAGTTTCCTCAAGTTTAGCCTATGAATTATTGGATTTTGCATCATCACATTATTTTATATCTTCCTAGTTTGCTAAGAAAATTAGATATTTTCAATTTGACTTAACAAGGGAGTTGTCAGTCCAAACTCCTAAGGGAAGTATCATCGCAACAAAGTTTTGTGAATCAGTTCCCATTAGGGAATATATTATTTATTTGTTTATATCTTCATCATACCCATTATTGAATTTGATATAATCCTTGGTATGTATTGCCTTTCAGACCATGATGCGAAAATTTATTGTAAGAAGAAGGAGGTTTCAATTTTCAAGGATGATAAGGAGTACCTTGTCTTTAGAACATAAACAACACCACCAGATTTTTATCTAGATCCACCCCAAGTAGCTCTAGTAAAATTAAATTATTAGGGAGGAAGAGAATGAAATAACTATGGGTGAGGAAAATAATGTTCAAATATAGGACATACCTATTGTGCAAGAATATTTTGATGTGTTTCCAGAGGATTTACCTGGACATCCTCCAAAGATAGAAATTGAGTTTTCCATTGATTTAATTCCTGGTTCAAGGCCCATATTGAAGAACCCTTATAGAATGGACAATGTGGAATTAGTGGAACTAAATAAACAAATAGATGAATTGAGTAATAAGGGATTTATTCTCCCTAGTGTTTATCCATGGGGATCCCCTGTTCTTTTTGTTAAGAAGAAAGATGGATCTATGAGGTTGTGCATTGACTATAGGGAGATCAATGATATAACAATAAATAAAAAGTATCCCCTACCTCCAATTGATGATTTATTTGAACAACTTCATGGAGATAAATATTTTTCAAAGATTGACCTTCGATCTAGATATCATCAGTTGTGTGTGAAGAAGGAAGAGATTCTGAAAACAGCATTTCGAACCAGGTATAGGCATTACGAGTTTATAGTAATGCCTTTTGGATTGACTAATAAACCCTCTATCTTGATGGATCTAATGAGTTGAGTTTTCAAGGAATATCTTGATGACTTTGTAGTGGTATTTATTAATGATATTTTGGTATAATCAAAAAGCTATGAAGATCATGAAATCACTTGCGCATTATCCAAAAGACTCTTAGAATAAATGAATTATATGGGAAATTTAGAAAGTGTGAATTCTAGCTTCAGGAGATTTCTTTTATTGGCCATATTGTCTCTAAGTATGGAATCTCTATTGATTCTTCAAAAACCAAGGAAATCCATGAATCTCCAGCACCGACGAGTATAACTGAGGTATGCAGTTTTATAGGTTTATTAGGTTTTTATCGGCATTTTGTCCCGAATTTTGCCTGATTGGTTAACCCATTAACCAAGCCCATAGGTAAAGAGGTTAAATTTATTTGTAAAAAAGTGAGTGAAGAATGTTTTGAAGAACTAAATAGAATATTAAATAATTCTCCTATCTTGACTCTACCATTGAGGAATGATGGGTTTGTTATTTATAGTGATGCTTCAAAGAAAGGACTTGGTTGTGTCCTTATGAAGAAAGATAGAGTTATTGCCTATGCATCCCAACAACTAAAAATTCATGAGAAAAACTATCCTACTCATGATCTTGAGTTAGCAATTGTAATCATTCCTCTAAAAAAATGGAGACACTATCTCTATGGTGAAAAATGTGATATTTATACTGATCACAAGAGTTTGAAGTATATTTTCTCATAGAAATAACTCAACATGAAGCAAAGACGATGACTTGAACTAATCAAGGATTATTATTGCACTATACACTACCAGCTAGGGAAGGAAAATAAAGTGGCAGATGTTTGAGTAGAAAGGATCATGGAGTTTTGAACAAGATGAGAGTTGAAAGGTATTCTATTTTCATGGATCGAGTAAAGATGTATATGGGAATAACCATGGAATGTGAAACATCAATACTTTTTCAAATGGTTGCTATACCATCTAAACTAGAAAGGATAAAGAGTTCTCAGACTAATGATGAGGAGTTTCAAAAGAAAATTAAAGCTGTGAATGATGGGGGATTGAGTGACTTCATATATGAAGTTGGAATTTTAAAATTTGGGAAGAGACTTTGTGTTCCAAACATACTTGATCTAAAAAGGGAATTGTTGGATGATGCTCATAGTTCCAATTTCTCTATACACCATGGGAGTACCAAGATGTTTAGATATTTGAAGGAACATTTTCGGTGGGACAAAATGAAGAGAGAGATTGCTGATTTTATGTCAAGATGTATGGTTTGTCAACAAGTGAAAGCTGGAAGGCAACATTCTGGAGGAGTGGTGCAACCACTTCCCATACCTGATTGGAAATGGGAAAATATTACGATGGACTTTGTCATGGGGCTACCAAAGACTCCTAGAAGGAATGATGCAATATGGGTCATTGTTGATCGTCTTACCAAGACAGCAAATTTTCTGACTATAAGAGAAGATTTACCACTTGAACGTCTGGTAAGACTATATATTAATGAAGTTGTAAGAATCCATGGTGTACCCCTATCGATTGTTTCTGATCATGATCCCCATTTTACATCAAGATTCTAGAAAAGTATTCAGAAGGCCCTGGATACTGAACTTCATTTGAGCACTATCTACCACCCTCAAACCGATGCACAATCATAATATACTATCCAAACATTAGAAGACAAGTTGAGATATTTCTCACTTGACTTTCAATGTATGTGGGATCAATATTTACCTTTGGTAGAATTTTCCTATAACAATAGCTTCCGTTCAAGTATTCATATGGCACCATATAAAGAATTATACAGAAAGATATGTCGCACACCAACTTGTTAGGATGATGTTGTTGAAAGAAAACTCGTAGGACAAGAACTTGTTGAGGAAACAAAAGAAAAGGTGAAGCGTATCCAAACCCACATCAAAGCATCCCAAAGTAGGCAAAAGAGATATGTCGATAACCAAAGGAAGGATTTGGAATCTCAAGTAGGAGACCATGTTTTCTTGATGGTATATCCATGGAAGGGTGTTATACGTTTCGGTAAGAAGGGTAAATTGAGTCCCAGGTACATTGGACCTTTTGAAATTCTAGAACAAATTGGAGTTTTAGCTTATCGTTTGGCAATGCCTCCAAGTCTCTCCAAATTTCATGATGTGTTCCATGTATCACTGTTGAGAAAATACATATCGGGCCCAATGCATGTACTCACCTATGAGGAAATTGAACTGGAACCTGATCTATCTTATTTTTAAGAGTCTGTCGAGATTCTTGATACCAGAGAACAAGTTCTAAGAAACTGGACGACACTTTTGGTGAAAGTTCTATGGAGAAATCGTAAGATAGAAGAGGCAACGTGGGAACCCAAGGAACTTATGATGAAAAACCACCCGAATCTTTTTATGCAGTAATATACTATAAATTTCAAGGATAAAATTATTTTTAAGTAGGAGAGAATGTAACACCCCAAGCTTCCACAGTACGTTTCTCTTTGAATAATGCAGCAGCTTTCATTGTACGCAACTTAGAGTTTTAACACACCACGACTAATGAAACTAGCCGTTATGAATAGTAATACCCAGTTTTTAAAATTTTATAAATTTAAATTTTCAAAATGGACTTCATTTTTGGATTTATAATATAAAAATTAGCTTAGGGTGAATTTTTTGTATTTTTCTAAAAACTTTCAATTTTTGATGAATAGTAAAAAACACTGCGTTATTGTTTAAAACCGAATTTTTATTTAAATAATTAGTTATTTTAAGTTAATTTATTTTAGGTAAAAATAGATACATAATACCTATATATGTTCAATGTAATTTATTGGGGTCATTTTATAATAGGTTTAGATATATAAATTTTTATTGAACTTTTTATCGTCTTTTACCCACCTTTTAGAAGCATTTACAAATTTGCATAAAACATAATTTTACCGCTTCTGTGAGTTGAATTTCAAAAATCTGAGACAAACGGCTGACATCAGTAAGTAAAATGTGGTTCAATAAGATGAAAATAATTTTTGGTGAATAGTAACTTTTTCCTTTTATTTACCATAGTTAAAATTAAATTTGGTAATTAAGGGTAAAAATGATATTATAATTACCCTAACATGTGTACTAATTCTCTTGGATAATTTTAATTCGACTAAAAAACGTTAGGAATAAAAATATTATCCTTTTGGTCCACTTGGATTAGATTAGGACATTTATTATTATTTTATTTGAAGAAGAGTTAAAAGTATTAAATTCAAAGTTTAATAACTAAAATATTTTTAATATAGAGTTATACATAAAACAAATTCAACTATAAATATTAATTATAAATCTAAAAATATTTCTTAAATAATGGTTTTTTATTTATAATTTTTAGACATTAAATAATGTAATTTATTTTTGACACAATAATGATCCAATAATTACCTTATTAATGAAATATTAAAATATTTGATATTATAAATATCCAAATAAATGTCATTTGAGACTTTTGATTAATTCCACTAATTTAATAGGTTAATATGACATGTTAGAGTTGATTAAATAGTTTTTTTGAAGTAATCATGTTGTTATGATTTTCACGAAAAACAAAATACTAAATAGTGTCAAAATTGACATGATTGAGTTTTTAAAACAAATACTATATTATTAATCGATATAATATTCCTAAAAATATAAATTTTGGAAAAAGTAATTATATAAGGTTATATATATTAATAAGGAACCACTTGGGGTTTTTTTGGGTTGTTATAGTAAGTTTATTAACCATATAATATAAAAATACAAAGAGACATGGTAAATGTCAAACTATTTAACTAAGAGTTTAATCTAAAAGATAAGGCTAATATGGTGACCTAAACCTGTCTAAAACATATTGGTTGAGAGTTTTTTGACCCATCACCACCTTATCCTCTAAATAAATCATTTTTGAGAAATTATAAACCGAAAATTATTTTATTTTAAAATAATATTTCTATCTTTTCCCAAAGTGACCCTCACCTCTCTTATAAAAGGTTACTTCCCCTTATCTTAATTTCAAACCTCCAAATCCATTTTTCTCGGCCAACCCCTTCCCAAATATCCTCCCAAATTTCCTCCTATCATATTATAGGCCTTCCTTTGGTCATAAATCCAACCTATGGATCCCTTCTGATCAAATCAAAAGGAAGAACCCGAAGAAGAAGTAAATATTTCACCACCTCTTTCAAGTTCTTTCCTTATTCCTCTTCTTATTTATTTGTTGTTTCCATTATAAAATAATAACTCCAGTATATTCTATATACTTTTATTTTATTATAAAAATGTTACAACCATATTCATTATTCTATCCATCATATGAATGACAAAGTCACCATACGTGCGTAAGTACGGCTTACCGTCTTCACGTCGTGGTGTAGTTTGTTATTCAAACACATCATTATTTGGATGGGTATAATAATGAGTATAACTGATAAAAATAATAAATATAACATGTTAATGATTCTGTATATATGATATACCATAAAATTACATATGATTTCACCATCAATATAATGATATTGTCACTCGTGCGTACATACAGATTACCGTCTCCATGAACACGATGAAATTCATTCCCCATCATAATCTTTCAAAATTAATTTTCATTTTATGATTAAAAATAATTTCTAAGAACTTAATATCATTCTGGATATGAATAAAATACATCCTATCTATAACAAACATGTCTTACATATCCTAGCATATAAAGGAAAACGGATCAGTTACCACCCAAAATAATGATACTACTAAAATATTATTGACAAATAAATATTAGAGGATCATATATGATATCATATTTATGTATATAGTTATTTTATAATTTAATTAAATGATTTAACTATTATATAGGAGGTTAACATACCCTTGACCAAAGAAAAGTACAAGGTGAGGGTTAATTTCACAATCTCTTTGTTATCTGAGGTTGTTTTTACGTAAGTATCTACTGGGACCTCTTTATCATCCATAACCATGTTTCTTAAAAATGTATTTCAAAACATTTTTACTATTTAATAGACTATGGGTTAAAGTAATTTATACCATTGTTTGAATTTTTATAAAATGTTTTAAAAGAAAACTTTTTGCCATCTCCCAAATAAGGTACTTTATGATCTTTTTGACAAAATTAAGGTAAGAATGTCTTTTTTAACTTATACAGAGGGTGTGGCTATTTTTTGTTGTTATATCATCATCGAAGCTTCCCATATAAGATTATAAGAATATTTTCAAAATAAATGTTTTCTTTTATAATTATTTGACTTTTAAATGATTTCAAGATAGAAATAGGTATTTATTTCAAATAGTTTTCATTTCATCTATGTCAACGTCCTTGGATGGATATTAAAATTGTGTGAAGTTTATTTTTTATGATACAAATATTTCATATTGTATTGAAGGTTTTGTGATATGTTTGACTATGGATGTGTTATTTTTACACCATTCATGGTTTATGGATAAAGTATTGAAATTTCTTATGTTATTTTTAATATGAATGTTTATGTTATGTCTAAACCTTTTCATATGAGTAATGCATTGGACTTAGTAAGTGACGGGTGGAGCTCGCTATAGATCCTTGATGAATCGGTAGGTCTCATGAGATAAACTAGTGTCTTGGCACAAGGCCTTAACAAAATCTTATTTTTAGTCTTGTTACAAGGCCTTGACTATGTGGTTATGAAGTCTGGAATTATGCATTCCATCATTATCAAAGTGGCTATTGATATTATATGTGATTATTAAACTAGTAGAATATACATGTGAATAAGTAGATGGCATTATTTGATTTTATATTTTTCATATTACGCTAAAGTTTAAGTTTAAAAGGATTTTGTTTTAGTCTTATACATTGCCTTAAATGTTTATGCTTATTTATGAAAGTTTCCGCTATATTGTTATCCTTACTGATCATCTGAGATCACCCCTTTCTATGTTTTCTTTTTCCCAGGATGTGAAGAAATATTTTATGGTTGACCTGCAGGGATAAGCTAAGGACATAAGTGTGGTCAATAGGGACAAAATTTTGTTGATGTTTTTATTTACTTATGTAATGAAAAACTTATGAATGTATCTAGTACTTCCAAGGCTACTAAAATGATTCGTCTTTCGGGACATGATTCCTTATATCATGCCAATTTCATGTAATAATGCACCGACTCTGGGTAACTGTGGTCAGGGTGTTACAGACTCAATCTAATCCAAACACCTCAACTTCCAAAGGCATTATAAACAAACTTAGTTAGTGGATCTTGTCCATTAAATCATGAACCCAAAAACTATGTTAAATCATAAACCCAATACTTAGATTAGTGGATCTTGAAAATTAAATCTAATTGGATAATGAAAGAAATAAAGTAGGGAAGTTAGGAAGCTATTGGGAAGTAGAGAATTTGTTGGGAAGTTATGATAAATCATATATTGACCAATAACATCCCTAATAACTTCCCTATTAAGGAAGATATGATAAATATTACTTTAACTAATAACATCCCCAATAACTTCCCTACCTAGATTATTAGATCTTGGAAATTAATAAGGACTACCCACAAAAATTCCTTTCATTATATTAATCGAATTTTATATATTAAATCATGAACCCAATACCTAGATTAGTGGATCTTAGACATTAAATTGTGAACCTAATACCTAGGCTTGTTGTCAAATGATTCCTTCAATTAGAAGGAAAAGATTATAGTTAGTTTTTTCAACTATTGTTTAACACACCTACATCAAATTATTATTATATTTTTCTACCCGAAATGACTTTCATGTGGAGCAATTAGATGTTAAGACTGCCTTCTTACATAGTAAATCAGATGAATATATTTATATGAAACCGCCAAATGTATTCTCAAAGAATTTTAAAACCAACAAAGATTTCCTTTTTTGAAAATCCTTTTATGGTATTAAGAAATCATTTATCCAGTGGTACAAATATTTTGATTCTTTTATGATTCAAAATGAATTTTATAGAAGTAAATTTGATGCATGTGTTTATTTTAAATCATTCAAGTATATTTTTGTCTATTTAATTCTATATGTTAATGATATGCTTATTATATACAAGGACAACAGGTTTATGAATAAAATAAAAATCCAATTGAGTAGTTCTTTTGAAATGAAATATTTAGGGCATACACAACAGATCCTTGGTATAGTAATTACTAGGGACAATAATGCTAGGGTGTTGTATCTTCGTGCATCTTCCATTGTCAATTAGCTTTTATCTAATGGCCCCATTGTGGGATTTGCAAGAATCATAAGACATAAATTCTAGGTTGTTTTATCTCCTTTCATATGATTATTGTAGGATTCGATGGACATTGCAACGTCTGATGGAAAAGGAAGGGCTTTATCGGTAGAAAATTGGTAACGAATAGACTCAACTTTGAATTGGTTGAAGTCCATCTAGTCACCTGGTGGGATCCCCTACCTATGAACCACCCTCAGGGAGGCTTTCCGCTTTGTTACTTCCATGTTTGATTAATTTCATGTGAAAGAATTGGAATACATAAATTCAAAACAAATGGGGAGATAAACCTTGAGAAGATGATGTTCAGATGTTGAGCCAGATCTGGAGGGAGCTGAGGTAGTGTAAAATTTCAACCATGGAAACCCCCACTACTTGATCCTCTTTAACCTTTTCTTCCTTGTTCTTGTCACTCGCTCTACCTTTGACCATATTTATACTACTACGGATGAATACATACATCGGCTCTTCTCGTGGAATTTTCTTCAACATAAATAAAAGACGACTTCAAAAAATCAAGGATCGTCATTTGATTATAATATTACACCTTCATTATCTATAAATATATATTACATATATTTTTGGTTTTCGGTATATTTTGTTTTTTATCTTTAGGGGAAGACTTTTTAGCTCTGTTTTAATGTGGGTGTAATATTATAATCAAACGGTGACCCCTGATTTGTGAAAGTTGTCTTTTATTTTACTACAATAAATAATCATTCAATTAATAAATTACTAATTATCAATTATTTATTTCCCATGTAGAATTAAATATAATACATAAATATTCAATACCTATTTCCATTTATAACTAAATATTATTAATTAATTATTCATCAATTAATAATAAATATTAATACCTAATGGTCAGTGTAAAATCTCGGACCTTTTAGTCAAGGTGATGTTGTTTCTTTTAGTACAATTTAAATTTTATTAAATGTCTAGTTTTACTACAATTAAATTTATCTATAATTATGACATAAACTCTCACTAAATCCCCCTTCCTTGAAAATCCATAGAGATTTTCCATGTGGGATTCTGATTCTTTATTTCCTACACAGAATTAAAAATATATTATTATTATTAATTATTAGTCAATTAATAAGAAATATTAATTCTTAATTAATTACTAATAAGTAATAAATATAATACCTAAATGATAAATATATATTACCATTTACTATTAATTATTAATAATTAATATTAATATTATTGATAAAAATATTAATAAATAACCACTACAGAAAAAACAGGCTTTTGCGACGAGCTATTTGCGACAGGATTAATTCTCGTCGCAAATAGTTCATCCTAGAGGTTATTTGCGACGGGTTTTGGGGTCTCGTCGCTAAATGTAATGAGTTGTTTGGCACAGGATTTGCGTCAAAGCGCGGGAAGGTTTTTTGCGATGGGGCCCATCGCAAATACCGGCGGCGGTAAATGGGTTTTTGCGACTGGATGTTGTCCCATCGCAAAACTTGTGTCGGCATATCACTTTTTGCGACGGGCCCCGTCGTAAATACCGTTTTAACCACCAACAGTAATTAATGCGGGCAAAGGTATTTGTGACGGGCCTCGTCGCAAAAAGTACCTTTTACGACGGTAATCTCGTCGCAAATAGTCCTGTCGAAACTAATCTAACCTATATATACCCCTCTCCATTTTTTTCCTCTACCTCACATTTCTCACTTGCTCTCTCTCTCTAAACTCTATTTTTAGAGTAAAAATTTCTCTGAGTTAGTTTTTTTTACGGAGAAGTTGTGAGGTCGTTACATCAATAGGAGATCAAGATTAAAGGTATTTAGATTTTATTTAATTTAGCATTTATTTCATTTTTTATGTAAATTTTAATTATTGTTGATTAGTTGTAATTAAACTAGATTTAAATTGTTTTGTTATCTGTATTTATTCGTAATAATAAATTGAAATTATTAATATTAATTATTAATAATTATTAATAATTAATAACTAGTAATAATTAATAATTATCAAAGAAAATTAGTATTGTCTATAAATAGTTACTTGTAATTAGTAATTAGTAATTAGTAGTTGTAAATTGTAGTTATTAATATCAATTAAAGGTAATTAGTAATAGTTATGTTTAATTAGAAATAGTTACGTTTCATTAGTAATAATTATGTCTAATTAGTAATAATTACGGGTAATTAGTAATAAATAGGAATAATTAGTAATAAATAGGAATAATTAGTAAAAAATAGTAAAAAATAGTAAAAAATAGTAAAAAATTGGAATAATTAGTAATAATTAGTAATAATTAGTAATAATTAGTAATAAATAGTAATAATTTGTAATAATTAGAAATAAATATGAATAAATAGTAATAATTTGTAATAATTAGGAATAATTAGGAATAATTAGTAATAATTAAGACTAATTAGGAATAATTAGTAATAATTAGGAATAATTCGGAATAATTTGAAATAATTAGGAATAATTGTTAATAATTAGAAATAAATAGGAATAAATAGGAATAAAAATGAATAATTAAAAATAATTAGGAATAAATAGGAATAATTAGTAAAAAATAGGAATAAATAGGAATAATTAGCAATAAATAGGAATAATTTGGAATAATTAGCAATACTTAGGAATAATTAACAATAATTAGCAATAATTAGAAATAATTAGCAATAATTAGATATAAATATGAATAATTAGTAATAATTAGGAATAAATATGAATAATTAGTAATAATTAGGAATAAATATGAATAATTAGTAATAATTAGGAATAATTAAGAATAATTAGTAATAATTAGAAATAATTAGTAATAATTATTAATAATTAGTAATAATTAGTAATAATTATTAATAATTAGTAATAATTATTAATAATTAGTAATAATTATGAATAACTAGGAATAAATAGGAACAATTAGTAATAATTAGGAATAAATGGGAATAAATAGGAATAATTAGTAATAATTAGGAATAATTAGTAACAATTAGGAATAATTAGTAATAATTAGGAATAATGAGGTATAATTAGTAATAAGTAGGAATAATTATTAATAATTAGTAATAACTAGTAATAATTAGTAATAAATAGGAATAATTAGTAATAATTAGGAATAATCAGTAATAATTAGGAATAAATAGAAATAAATAGGAATAAATAGGAACAATAGATAATAATTAGAAATAAATAGGAATAATTAGGAATAATTAGAAATAATTAGGAATAATTAGGAATAATTAGGAATAACTGGCAATAATTAGGAATAAATATGAATAATTAGGAATAAATATGAATAATTAGTAATAATTAAGAATAAATATTAATAATTAGTAATAATTAGGAATAATTAGGAATAATTAGTAATAATTAGTAATAATTATGAATAATTTGGAATAAATAGTAATAATTAGGAATAATTAGGAATAAATAGGAATAATTAAGAATAATTACCAATAATTAGGAATAATTAGCAATAATTAGGAATAAATATGAATAATTTGGAATAATTATGAATAATTAGTAATAATTAGTAATAAATATGAATAATGAGTAATAATTAAGAATAAATATGAATAATCAGTAATAATTAGGAATAATTAGTAATAATTAGTAATAATTAGGAATAATTAGGAATAATTAGTAATAATTAGGAATAATTAGTAATAATTGGGAATAATTGGGAATAATTAGAAATAATTAGGAATAATTAGGAATAATTAGGAATAATTAGGAATAATTAGGAATAATTAGGAATAATTAGGAATAATTAGGAATAATTATCAATAATTAAAAATAAATAGAAATAATTAGTAATAAATAGGAATAATTTGTAATAAATAGGAATAATTAGTAATAAATAGAAATAATTAGTAATAATTAGGAATAATTAGTAATAATTAGGAATAAATAGGAATAAATAGGAATAATTAAGAATAAATCGGAATAAATATGAATAAATAGGAATAATTCGCAATAAATTGGAATAATTAGCAATAATTAGCAATAATTAGGAATAAATATGAATAATTAGGAATAAATATGAATAATTAGTAATAATTAGGAATAAATATGAATAATTAGTAACAATTAGTAATAAATATGAATGATCTGCATCCCCAAAATTTTTTGATCTGCTTCCAAGTCTTTCATATCAAAAGACTTGGATAACTCCATCTTCAACAGGCTAATCTTCATTGCATCCTTCCCAATGATCAAAATGCCATCAACATAAAGTAGAAGGGAAACAAAGTTACCATCCTGAAATATCTGGATGTAGACACACTGGTCTGCCTGTGTCCGCTTGTAGCCATGACTCACCATGAATGAGTCAAACTTCTTGTACCACTACCTGGGAGCCTATTTCAGTCCATATAAGCTCTTCTTCAATTTGCAGATGAGGTTTTCTTGTCCAGAAACCTAAAATCCTTCAGGATACTTTATGTAGATCTCCTCGGAGCGGTCACCATAAAGAAAAGTTGTCTTCACGTCCATCTGTTCAAGCTCCAATTCCAAGTTTGCCACTAATCTGAAAATGACTCGGATTGAAGCCATCTTCACCACGGGTGAAAAAGTCTCATCAAATTTGACTCCTTTCTTCTGAAGGAATCCCTTGACAACTAACCGAGCTTTGTTCTTGACCTCCCTTTTTCTGTCATCTTTCTTCAGCCTGAACACCCATTTGTTCATTAGTGCCTTCTTACCTTTGGTTAATTCCACCAAATCGTATGTTTGGTTCTTCATCAAAGACTCAATTTCATCCTCCATTGTATGCAACCACTTGAGTTTTTCGGGATGAGACACTACTACCTAGTATCCTTATAGCTACCCCTCATTAGTCAGTAGTAGGTAATCTGACTCTGAATATTTTCTTGATGGAATCCTTCCTTGTGAAGATCTTCGAACCTATGAAATTTTAGGTTCGGGAGGTATAACATCACCTAGCTCCTATGATGGTTCAGCAACTTCTTGTAGAGAGGATTGAGTCTCCCCCTGCTCAATATCCTCCTCCATAGCCTCCTGGTCTGCTGCCGATGAGTCTTCTTGCACCTCCTCCTCTTCAATGATAGGTGGTGATGGTATAGGTGTTGGATCATGAATTGAGTCCTCAACACTTTCCCTTTGAGTCATTCTAGGATTTTGAATGTCCTCAATCATCTGGTTCTCATGGAACATGACATCTCTGCTTCTGATCAACTTCTTCTCCTTCAGGTCCCAAATCTTGTATCTGAATTCTTCATCTCCATAGCCGATGAAGATGCATGGATTAGATATCTCATCTAGATTTTTCCTGAGCTCCTTGGATACATGTGCAAATGCCAAACATCCAAATACTCGTAAATGAGATTAATAGGGATGTTTACCAGATCATCTCTTCTGTGGAATCTCAAAATTCAGCAGGACTAACAGTGATCAGTTGATGTGGTAGTAGGAAACCTGAACAGCTTCTCCCCAGAATGGCTTAGGGAGCTTTTCCAAACTCATCATGTTTTTGACCTTATCCATGATGGTTTTGTTCATCCTTTCTGCAACTCCGTTGTGTTTTGGGGTGCGAGGGACCGTCCTCTCATGTCGGATGTCATGACTCCTACAATAGGCATCAAATTCCATGGATGTGTACTCTCCTCTATTGTTTGAACAAAGACACTTCATCTTCCGTCCAGTTTCACGCTCCACCATGGCGTGGAACATCTTGAAGTATTCCAGTACATGGTCTTTCATTCATAAGAAGAACACCCACACCCTTCGAGATGCATCATCAATAAAGGATAGAAAATATTTGTTACCTCTGAGTGTATCCACCTCCATGGGTCCACATACATCAGAGTGCACCAGATCCAGCAAGTCTGATCTCTGTGATGAAGCAGTATTGAATGAGACTCTATGTTTCTTCCCATACAAGCAGTATTTACAAGGATAAAGTGATGCATCCTTTTCAATATTGATGTACTTCTTCTTCGTTAGGGTAGATAGCCCTTTTTCACTCATGTGGTCGAGCCTTCTATGCCACATATTGGATGACGTCTCTCTTTCCACCGTGTTGAGGCTGTCTGCACATATCTTCACATGAGTTTTGTACAACGTACCACATATGTGTCCTCGAGCGATGATGATGGATCCTTTTGTCATCTTCCATGCTCTATTGCTGAAGATGTTGTCATAGCCTTGTCGATCAAAGACTATACCTAATAATAGGTTGAGCTGAAGTCTTGGAACATGTCGAACATCCTTCTGGGTGATTGTGTATCCAACATTCATCTTGACTTGGATATCACCCATGGCAACAATCTCCGCCGAACTGGTATTCCCCATCTTGACTGTACCAAAGTCACAAGTTTGATAAGTCAAGAAATACTCACGATGTGGCGTGATGTGGTACGATGCTTCAGTATCGACGACCCATTCTGTGTCTTGGATTTATGTATGAAATCATGTCTCTTCTTCATTTTTGGAGCAAATAATAACTTCTCCGGTGATGCTCACATGCGCGTCTTCATTTCTTCTTTACTGGTTGCTACTTTGACCCTTTTCTTGTAACAACTATCGGTAGTTCTTCTTCATGTTTCCCTCCATGCCACAATGGTAGAATTTGTATGTTGGCTTCCTTCCATCTATGGACCTTCCTCTATTTTTGCTTCTACCTCTGGTTAATGCCCCACGACCTCCTCCTTGTTGTCTCCCTCGGTTCTCCAGAATGAGAGCTTGCGTCTGGTTGAAACTCACATCCTTCCTTCAGGCTTCCTCGTTGAACAGTGCATCCTTTACCATCACCATGGTAAGTTTTCCTTCAGGTGTCGAGTTTCTGAGTGAGACGTCAAGCATATCCTAGCTATCGAGAAGTGTGCAGAGTAAGTGGTTCGCCTAATCTTCATCATTTAGAGTCTTATCAGTAGCCACCAACTAGTTCACCAGGCTTTGGAACTCGCCGGTGTGTTCGTCTATAGAGTTTCCACTTTGTAGTCGAATATTCATCATCTGCTTCAACAAGAGGTTCTTTTTTTGAGCAGTCTTTGACTGGTACGTATTTTCCAACTTTGTCCAAAGTTCATACACACCAGTCTCTTGAGCAACATGGTGGTAAACGCTCTGATCGATCCATTGGAGGATTTGGCTGATCGTCTTCTTGTTCAGATTCTCCCACTTCACTTCCTTTATGGCATCAGGATTGACTCCCTCGTTCTCAATGAGGTCAAAAATATCCTTATCATTGAGAAGATCTTCCATTCGAGACTTCCAAATGGAGTAGTTCGAAGAAGTCAACATGATCATAACTACCATAGATGATCCGTCCATTGGATTTCAATTCAGATAAAATTGGTGTAGAATGTGGAAAAATGGATCTCACCGTTGCATCCTAAATGGTCGAAAATGGTGGAATTGACTCTTGGATCATCGAAATCGGATAACAATTGATCAAGTTATGATCAAAACAGTATCAATGGTCGAGATCGTCTAATGGCGTGGCGATGACATGGTGATGACATGTCAATGGCATGGCACACCGGAGAAGCTGCCAAAAACCCGCCGTAAAAGTCGATGGTTCCGGAACAGTACCTTCTTCTCCGGCAAGGGGGTACTGTAGTACCTGAAGTTTGACTAAACTTTGACCAGGCCTAGGAAGCTCGTTTTAGCTCCATTTTCGATACTGTTTGCGCCGTTGGAATTGTATTGACACAGGATCTCCGAATATGCCTTCAAAACACAATTCTGAGCAACTTAAATTTTCCAGACACCAGAAAATTTCCACCGCCCGCCACCGTTTCACCAGAACTGCCTCTGATACCACTTGTTGTGGTTCATTGACCATGAAGAGATAAAAATGGAGGGAGAAATTAGACTTTATTTCACCAAGAACAAAGCATTTACAAAACTCTCTCTTTACACTTCTCTCTCTCACACATGGAGCTCTCCCAACTCTCTTTGGATATAATGTAGCACTCTTGGCTCGAATTGGTGATCAAGAAGAAATCTCCATTGGCTCTCCTTAAATAGCCATGGTGGGAGGTGTCAAGTTTGACACAACTCCCACCAATCCTCCACCTACCATGGAATTCTCCCATGGCTTCCAAAAATAGGTACTACATGTACAAAAACCTTGTTTGAAGTCCTTGGTTGGTGAGGTAGGTGCACCAGACACCTACCATGCAGCTAGACAGTTCCAGCAGACATTTCAATATGGTTATGTATTAAAGGAATCCTGTTTTGTCACAGGAAAAAATGAGGTACGCATGAAATCATAGGACACGTTAGAGAATTCTTGGAATGGGACCAATCTAATACTATACATTGGGGTCCTTTAGTGTGAATCATATCTTTGTTTAACACTGGGAAGCCCTGATGAGAGGCATGTTTCTGTCAATTGAAGAAGAATATGTCTGGATATCCTTCGAATATGAAAAAAAATAATTCCTTACTTCTTCTATGGGTGTCTCGGCACACTAAAATAGATTTTGGCGGTAAAAATGAAGATGAATAAGGAAACATAGCCATGAAATATGGCCCTTGGATTCATATATCAGTCAAGGGATCAACTAAACCACCCCTAGTGGTGTGCACATATCAATTGGGGGATCAACTAAACCACCCCTAGTCCAAAGTGTATCTACTGAATCCCCCGTATTTGAAGCTTTCCTTGATACTTGAGGCACCCCATACCCGTCAATACAGGGGGAAGGTCCCATCCAATCCTTAATGGTAGGCCAAAAAAGACACCGGATATGGAAGAGAAAGAGAATAAGGGAGAACAAGAATTGTGATGGGTTGAGCGCAAGAGATAAGTGTGGAATAAAAAGATACATGGTTGAACAGCCAGTTAATGAAATACACACTAAAATATGGAAATTAAAGGGGGATGGAACTAACCTTGAAATTATAGAGGCAGAGGAAGGTGTTAACCAACCCCACGTATCACCATGAAAATCTTGTGCTGGAATTGTCATGGGCTTGGAAACCCACGAACAGTTCAAATGCTCTAGCTCCATTGCACTAAAAGATTCCATAATATGGTTTTTCTATTCAAACCCATATCAGAAAACAAGGACATGGATACAATCGCTAAAAAATTTGGTTTCTCTTATTTCTTCTCTGTCTCTCTTCAAGGCCATACGGGTGGTCTCGGATTCCTTTGGAGAGAAGAGATGAATGTAAGGGTTAACTATTTTTCTCCAAATCACATTAGTGTAGTCATTCACCAAAATGATATACTAGAGTGGTCTTTCACAGGATTCTATGGTTGATCTTCTCAGAGTGAGAAATGGAAATCATGGTAGTTACTCATAAATCTCAGAAAAACCCTTCCCGAACCACTCCTTGTTGGGGTGACTTTAATGATATTTTATTGTTGAATTGGAATAATGGAGGTGTTATGAAATGTTACTTATCTATGTTGGACTTCCAATAGGCATTCAAGTTGTTGGGACTCTCAGACATGGGTTATTCTAGTTCCCTTTTACTTGTTTTCATAGTAAATATGAACATTCATGCATCACTGAATGACTAGATAGGTTTATGGGGTTGATTGAATGGATCAACCATTTTAAATATTTTCAAGTGTCTCATCTTGTCACTGCTTCTTCATAAAACACTACACGATCCTTAATGACACCTCACCGATGTCCAGGAAATCAAGGCGTGATAGAATATTCAGATTTGAGAGCTTCTATGAGCAAGATAAAGAGTCTGAACATACTATTCTCAAATATTGCAAGGCAGGTGAACCTGATATTAGAATAAATATTCATCAGGTAGCTTATAATATGAATTTCTGGAGTGAGTGAAAATTTTTACACCCTGATGTGTGGTGAGATGTGTTGGAAAGAAATCTAAATGATTTATACTCTCCCCCCACCACCACCACTAATTTGGTTTTATCTTCTATATCAAAACTGAAAGGGGATCATGATACTACTCTTAGGATTATAGAATGTTTCTAGTATATACATGACCATTATTCCATCATTATGGAGGGTGCCTCTAACACCTTCTAGTTTTGGTATAAATCCTTAGCAAGAAGAAGAAGGAAATCAATTTCATGCCTTTCTAATTATAAGGGTATTTTAGATTACAATGAGAAGGGGATTAATGATATTATCAAGCACTTATACTAGGAACTATTCATAGAGGGGACTCTATATTTTCTCCAGATATTGACGCGTTTACTAAATCAGTTACTACAAAAGCGATGAACAACCAGCTCACTTGTGAGGTCTCAGATGCATATATTTTTTTCACTTAAGAAAATTCACTCAACCAAGGTTCCTAGTTTGGATTCATTCCATTCATTTTCCTTTAAAAAATATTTTCATATTTTCAGACCCGGTGTTTTTGGGTCTCATTAGATATTTTTGGAGGGGTAAGTCCAATTTCTATTCTTTTAATGAAACCATTATCCCAATAATCCCAAAAATAAAAAAACTACTTTGGTCATGGATTTTAGGCCCATCATCTTGTACAATGTGGCATACAAATGTTTTCAAGAATCTTGGTCAGTCATCTGCATTTGTTTCTTCCTTCCATTGTCTCTAAAAACCCAATAGGCTTATCTTTGATAATTCCATTATTACGCATGAGTTTTCCATTCCATGAAAAAAAATCTATTTCTAAAATAGGTATCATGGCCTAGAATCTTTATATGACCAAGGAATATGATCGAGTTGATTGGCCTTTTCTCTAGAATGTTACAAGAAAAATGGGTTCTGCAGCAAATGGATTAATGTTGGTATGCCATGTGTCTCATTAGTTTCCTTTCGGGTTAAGATCAATGGGGCATCCCTCGTTTTTTTTTTCTCCCTCTAGGGGTCTTCATCAGGGTGACCCTCTACCCCCTTTATTTTCATTTTGGTTTCTAATTTTTTATCCAAATTGATATCTATGGCAGCTAGGGATAATCTTGTGCATATGGTGAAGGTTTACCGTTAGAGCCCACCCATTTCTCATCTACTTTTTGAAGATTATAGCCTAATTTTATCAATATATACTTTTAAAGAATGTGGAACTATCAACCAAATTATTCATAAATAGAAGTTATCATCTGGTGAGTCGATTAACTTCTCTAATTATGAGATTTCCTTTAGCTTTGATGGAAATTATATAGCCTAAATAAATCCGTGACCATGGTGTTCTATAAGAAAGTTCAATTTTCGATAAGTGAAAGAAATAGACATCGAGCACATAGGTTGATGGCACTGGCATGCAAGCTGATTGATTTGAGATGTCATGATAAATGGATTATATTACATTGTAAGCATCTGTATGATGTATTATGTCATTGAAATATTAGATTCTTTCTTTATGGGTGCCTTGGGGTGTTTCTAGATGCTAACCTTGGAATTTAGGTTGGTTCACCTAATGACACCAAGAAAGAAGCCTACAGGTTCACACACTAAGTGTATCTAGAATCTAAGTTAAATAACATTTTACTATTTATTATTTAACAAGTAAAATAAATATTATTCCTATTCATGGTTTAATAATTATTCATGTATGCTTGATCGCATATATTCTATCACCAGTTATTTGAGATAATATAATGTGAGAATAATATTCAATAAATATTTATTCTCTATTTAGTGAATATAATATTTATTAATTTATTGGTGAATAATGTGGTGATATTTATTTAATGAATAAATAGTCATTATTCAAGTCTTGATAAATATTATAGAGGAATGGATGACCGAGTTTTTAGGTTTGGTGAGAAATAATAAATATTGAATATTATTTGATTAAATAAAAATTATTTTGATTAACATGTTAAGTGCATGTTAATAAATAATAATATTATTATTATTATACATGGGGTTTTGTAGGGATTAAATAAATAATAAATGGAACCTGTGTAATTATTTTATTTTAACCCAAGTGATATATAAACCCAATAATATTATTTTCTCAAAGATCCAATTCATTTTTCTGTGTTGTGCACAATGAATTTCGAGAATCCCCTCAAGTACTAGAGAGAACCCTTATCCAAGAATGCTCCCAAAAATAGAGATTGATCTTCCACTACTATCCACTCTCAATTCAAGAGAGATCAAGGAGAATTCTTTGAAAGCGGTTCTCATGGCTATCAAAGGTGGACAATGTAATTGATAGGATCTATCATGCTAGAACCTAGGGATTCCTATGGTGACACTTGGATATTTTTTTAACACATGTGGATCACCACTAGTGGGAATTTTCACTTTATTCCTACAACGCAATTATGGTGCAACACATATCTATTTTCATATACATCAGTGGAGAAAGAATTCCAATAAGGTAATTCTTAATTAATTATATTAATTATAAATAATATGCGATGATCCTACCTCTAGTTTGGGCATGATTTATATTATTTATTTTTTTAATTCAATTCCATTGAACATATTGTGTATCATCGTGTAGATATCGAATTGATCATCGATCATGGAAAAAAGAAAAGTTAGAAACAAACCATCACATGATTCCACCGCACCTGGAACCTTCAAGTGGTATTAAAGCGGTCACATAATTATATATAATTATTTAAATATCATTTATTAATTTACTCATTTCTTTATTTAATTTTCAATTCATGTTTAATCATTATTTTAATCAAAATTGTGAGATCTAATTCTTCCTCCTTTTTTTCTCGTATATTTAATCAATACAATTAATTTTATAAACAAAATAAAAATCAAAGAACTCATATAGATGTTCCAAAGATTCTATCTAGATAATACCATAGTACACACCGAGTAATCAAAGTTGCACGCCATGTAGTTTTGTTCAATTCATCAGGAATTAATTCATAATTAATTCATGTTGTGTTCATTGATGGCACATAGTGCATTTATTCCCTACACCATGTGTTGACTGGGCTATCCTGGCTCATGTTTAGCTAGAGTACGCACCATCTAGCCCACATACATGGTGTGTAGTCCCTTTTGAGTCATAGACTAGCTGTGTATTTCCATACAAGACCTACCTGACTGGTGACTATATAATTCAGATACCACATGTAATGTAGCCCATTGGACACATTGTGTACTTCATTTTATGAGGCATGATTTACACACTGAGTCCTTAGGGATGTTCCTTGGATAGATAGTGAGAAACTTAAATGACGTGTAGCTCACCTGTACATGTTTTGTACTTATAAAAAATTATGCAGATTTTGAAATTTATTTATTATATTGTGTAAACCTTATCGTCATGTTCTTGTGTGTGGTCATTAATTTGATAGGGCATTCCATGTGATGTGTTTTAATATATATATATATATATATATATATATACTTAAATAAATTTTTAATTAATATATGTGTAATGATTAGATCTTCATATCATGTATGATTCATATTACAGTTTTTACTCTACATGCATTGAATCATAAAATGTGATTGAAAAATCATGTAATTTGTGTAATCATTATGGTGAAGTACACATCATAAAAGTAATTGATAAGTTGTGTATGCCATATGTCACAAGAGTAAACTGTATACGAGTATAATACATGTTGGGTAGAATCGGATGGGTATTAACTGTGTTTCCTCCAAGGTGAATTTATGTACACTGTTAATTTTAAATAAATTTATTAATTTGATTAAAACTATAATGTATGAAAATATCAAGAAATTTTTTATGATAATTAAGATAAAAGAATTTATTAATTAAAGAAGATAATTAATTGATTCTAGGGAGATTTATCTTAAATAAGAATGATTAAGAATTGAATGATAGTTTTATTAAATGCATAATTAATTACATGCATGTGGATGATCATGATCATAGACCATAACTTTTTATGTGATTGGTTTCATTTATTTTTTAAATTAAATTGTTGGATTGCATGAATTCTCTCATCCTATTATGTAAGGGAATGAGTTCCCATGTTTTCTTTTATACAAACCCTTTCCCCTCACCTATGTGTGATTAAAATTATAGGTAAATGATGGAGCTCCCAATTTAGTGGAGTTGGTTCATGTTTAGAGCTAAGTAGAAACCAATCCAAAAGTGATACATATGAGGATAGGTGGAAAGATGTAATGTGAAACTTAATTGTTTCAAGGTGTTTTACCACTAGGAAAATGGTTGGTTTATCAACCACTAGATAATATATCCATTAGTAAAGCTCATGATCATACCACTTTATTATTTTAATTTTGTCAAGTTGCATAGTTATGTCATTATGGATATTTTTTCACGATCATATAATTAATGAATTAATGAGATTACAAGATAGAACTAAAATAAATTATCATATGAATAAATATTATCAACACATGGTTAATCACATAATTAGACCCACTTAATATTAAAAATCATGTGATAAATATAATAATTGTAAATTTACTCATAAAAGTATAAAATTCCTCAATAATATATATTAAGTCAGTATAGACTTCCACTACCATAGTTAAAATTCAACCATAGTTCAAAGTTCTTCAACATGAAAAATTAGGGTCCTTTCAATTATCAGGGAATTCTAGATTTATTTTTTGGGTTGACATAACTTGGTTCACATCAAGGTTGACTTTCAAGGCAAGACTGGGTGTAACTAAGAGGAAAGGGTTGAGTAAATCCAATTAAGGATTTCATGATTGGTGTGTCTACTCAACAGATCAAGGAACTGTGTGTTAATGTAGTTGGAAATTGGAATGCCTACCTAAAATCATTCAAGTTTCTTGATAAATGAATTTTGGGGTAATTAGAAAGGTAATATGGATCTTTTCCACTAGAATATTCAAGAAACAGTATACTCTAAAGATAATGGTGAGGGATATTGGTTTTTGATAAAATAGTGGGAGATTAAAAAATATAATATTTATCAATTTATCTAAATTTTATCAGATAAATTACTAAAATATGTTCCCATATTATTTGTAGAAACAACAATAAAATGACATCAAACATATCATTTCAATCCATACTTGATAAGGACAACCTTCTCACTAGAACAAATTTCTATGAATGGAAAATTCTCCCATGAATTATCCATTACCATGAATGGAAATTATATGTGTTGTAAGAATATTTTCCTATAGCACTTAGTAATGAGGATAGTGATGAAGAGTTATTAATCTATGAGAAACATTTGAATAATTCCACATATATTCAATGTTTCATGATATCATTCTTGACCAATGATATTTTGAAGATACATGAGTAAATTGATGCATATAGAATGATCTCTTACCTTTGATATCTCTATCAAGAGAAGGAGATACAAGAGAGGTACGAGATCTCCATTTATTTTTTTACAAATAATCTTAGAGAGTCTACACCATTCATGCCTCATATAATCAAGCTTATTAGAAACATTAAATGCTAAGACATCTTAGAGATTGAATTCCCAGATGATTTTCATACATATCTCATAATTTCATCACTGCCCAAGAAATTCTCCAGTTTTATTGTTAATTATAATATGACCAATAATGATAAGAGTGTTTCAAAAATTCATAATTTAATTCTCCAAGTGGATAATGACATGGGGCATGATAAACGCAGGTTCCTTATGGTGAATATGGAAAGAAAGAACTAGGTAAAGGTTGCCAAGACTCATAACAAGTATAAAGCTCCCAAGAACTATCCATCCAAGAAGAAGGAGATCTAAAGACAGGGCAAGGAAAAGGAGGCAATACGTTTTGCATGTTTCAAGTCAAGCCACTGGAAGAAGAAATTCACCCTAAATAAAGGGATAGCTAAAGTTTCATTCTTTATCGAGTGTAATATTTCAATATATACACATTGGGTATTAGATGTAGTTTGTGGTTCTCACATCTACATCCAAATGCAGGAACCAAGTAGATTCCAAAATTTTTCTAGAGAAGTGGTAGATCTAATAGCTACTAATGGTGCAAGGATATCTGCTCTAACCATTAGTGACTGAAATCCATATATCCTACTGATCACATCCTCCACCACATTCCCCTTCCCAGGATTATAGACAATCTTGAAGTCATGATCTTGGAGGAACTCTAGCCACCGCCTTTGTCTCATGTTCAAGTCCTTATGGGAGAAGATATACTTGAGACTTTTGTGGTCAGATTATATAGTAAAATATTAACCCATCACATAGTGTCACTTCATATTGAATGATAAGACCACTCCTACTAGCTCAAGATCATGGGTCATGTAGTTCCGTTCATGTTGTCTCAACTATCGTGAACTGTAGGCAATCGCCTCATGCCCCAGCATCAAGAAACAACCTAGTCTGGTCCCTAATTCATCGTAGAACACTACATACCCGATTCCCTCCCCTGTTAGTCTCAATATGGGGGTGTTTTTCAACTTCTTCCTCAACTTCTGAAAGCATTGTTTCCACTCCTTCATCCATACAAAGGTTTCTCCCTTCCAAGTCAAAGCTGTCAGAGGTGCTATTATCCTAGAAAATTTTGGAACAAACTGTTGATACTAGCAAGAAAAACCCAAGAAACTCCTCACCCTAGTAACACTCTGGGTGGATCCCAAGCAGGCACCGCCTTTATCTTCTCCAGATCCACCTCAACTCTAGCCTCTGAAATGACGTTCCCCAGAAAGTGGACCTCCCGAATCGATAACTGACACTTCAAGATCTTTCCATAAATATGGTTCTCTTAGAGTGTATCCAAGACCATCCTAATGGGTATCATGTGATCCTCCTTGGATGTAGTGTACACCAGGATGTCATCAATGAAGACCACAATGAACCAGTCAAGGTAAGGTAGGAAGATCCTTTTCATGAGTCTCATGAACACTACTTGGGAATTAGTTACACCGAACGACATCACCAAGTACTCGTAGTGTCCATACCGATATCTAAAGACTGTATTCAGTACATCCTCATCTCATACATGAAGATGATGATAGAATGACTTGAGGTCTACCTTCATAAAACATTGGACCTCACAAAGCCCTTTCTCTATAGGTCCTCTATCTGTACCCTCAACTCAAGAACCTTCGTGAGATCCATCTGATATGACAGTGTGGATATCAGTATTGTCTTGGGGTAAAAATCAATGTATAATTCAACCTCCTTTTGAGGTGGTAATATCAAAAAAAATCTTTAGGGAAGACGTCCTCATACTCTTCCACCACAGCAGGAAATTGAGGACTCCTCTCACCTACCACACTGAGGGTAAGACAATCCAACTGGTGAGTAATCGGTTGCACCCTCCTCTAAGAAAGTCTATCTTGCGATACATACACTTCCTTTTCACCAGTAAAGGAACACCTGGTCCCATATCCATAGACACGCCACACTCTACACCAAAATAGTCAATCTGAGCATGGACTGTAGATAACCAGTCCATACCCAGAATGACATTATATGGCCTCAACGCTACTACTAGGAGATCCCAACTGAATCTCTCACCTCCAAGAGTAATCTCACATTGTCATCACTAGTATGTGATCATTGAATCCCCTCCCATAAGAGTTTCTAAACATATGGATCGAGCCAATGGCTCCACCGGAATCTTCGACCTCCGAACAAGGTCTGTGGAAAGAAAAGAGCGACTAGAACCTATGACTATAAGAATATCATATAGGGTGGAGAATACATAGATCATACCTCTAATAATATCTATAGAATCAGGGTTATAATACTCTATCACCTAAAGTTGCTCCTTCTACTATCCACCAGCTCCAGGAGCTCATGGTGGACCACCTAGGGGTGGTGGTGGTAGTACTTCAACCCTCCACCCACCACCTGCTACTCTACTTGCTCCCATGCCACATATGTTTCCAGGAAGATCACCCTACTCTAACCTCTATCTATACCTCAGTAGCCCCTTGACCTTCTACTAATCATCCATGCGGTGTTTTTAGAAATCACGATCCATGTGACCATGACCACGACATGTGTAGGACAACATATCCTTCATATAACTCCCTCTTCCTTGGGAGCCTCATACCACTGACCCTTTTTCTTGGGGTCATCCTATGAAGTTCCTGACCAGCTTGGCTCCCTAAATCTGCTACTGACTACCTATTGCTGAATATTCAGCTGCCAGGTGTCTGCTGGTAACTCCCACTACTGGCGCCTACTCCTCTAGAAATCTCTCCATGAGCAGAGATCACTCCAAACCCCCAGAATAAGTTGGAATGCTAAGGGATATCATTGATTCCCTGATCTCTCATTGTATCCATTTCTCAAAGTTCCAATCCTTGAAGAATGTATCTTTCACCATATCTGTGGAGTAGCGAAATAAGTCTATGAATCTTGCCGAGTACTCTAATACCATATGGTTTCCATGCTATAGATGAAAGAGTTCATATATATGCATTGAGTGTAATGTAGCTAGGAAGAACTCCTCTATAAAGAGTCTCTCAAAGTTCACCCAAGAGAGGGTCGCCTCCTTATGTGTCTAGATCACGAAGCCCCACTATCATCCCACTGAGCCCTGAAGAAGGCTCATGGCAAGGACTGTCATCTGGTCGAGCAGTGTCCTCACAAGGCGGAAGACACACAGGACTACCTCCATCCAATCCTTAGCTACCTGGGGGTTAGTCTCACCTATGAACATGGGAGGTATCTACCTCTAGAACTCGTGTAATGCACTAAGACTGCATGCATCATCTACCGGTAGTGCTGGTAGTAACTGTTAATCGACGGGAGGTGGTATCACTAGTACACCACCCGGTGGGTCTATCTCTGGTACAAGTCCTTGTACCGACACCTCATCACTAGTTGTACCATCCTTGTGGTCATTCAATGGAATATTGGCTAGCTAGCTGCGTGGAGGCATCCAAAAATGTATCAAGATGAACCACGGTCAATAGAGTATACTTGGTGAGCTAACTCAAGAAGGACATGAGGATACACTCAAAAATCCTATATGATGAATATACCATTTATTTCCCTACAACCATTGTTTTCATATACTGAGTCAGAATGAAGGTATCCAGAGTCTTGGTGTATGGATATGTCAGCCGCCGCACCAACACTGGAGTCCCTAGCCTGAAATCCAAACTCAAAACACTTAACACTATTGACATAGACTCTTGGGTCCAATGTGAAACTGAACCTTCCCTCTGATACCACTTTTTCATGAACCATCCCAATGGATACCTTATCGTGACTACACCAATCCCACCACAAATAGGCCAGGGGTTGGAAACTATTTCTATTTAGGCATATCTCACAAATGATAGGCCTTTTACAAAGTACATGTACACATGCACATGGATAGAAAAGAAACCACTGAAAACTATGCATGAAACACTAAAACCAACTATAAGGTATAGCAAGAAGTGAAGTACAAAAGGTAAACTAGGCCAGTATACAAGCCCACTGAAAAGGGAAACTAGACACAAGCTAGTACTCAAGTTAGTAGAAGTTCATCAGTAGAAAACCCTACCTGAAGGGTAGGTGTAGGTAAGTTGTTAGAATCCGTAGGATCCTGCATCATCCACCTGATAAAACTATGCACCACCTGGTCTATTCCCACCTAGGTCTCCGTCAAAATGTCAGTCGTCTACCTAAGAAACGACACATGCGAGAAATGCCCGTGTAGGGGTGAGTTAAATAGTACTCAGTAGGACACCCTGAAACCATAAAGGAAAGACCACAAGGAAAGTACACATGAAGTATTTTCAGCTCACACAGGTATAAGTCTATGACACTAAAAGAGAGATTATAGGACATAGTCCATTGAACACCCAATATCAATGAGACATGTAGTCCCAATGAGACACCTTGTCCTAATGAGACACCTAGTCTTGGTAAGTCAGGTAGAATCCAAGTCACAAAGACACCAAGTCATATAGTCATCGAGTATCTTCTAGCCATAGGATTCTATTCATAGCATGCTTATTATTGGAGAATCTACTCCTCAATCCTAAAGTTGTAATTCAAATTCCATAAAAACTCACTTAGAGTATCTCAAAAGGACTGACTTATCACAAGGGTCCCAAAACCACAAATGTCTCTTCAAACATACTTAAGGTTTGGAAGTTAAGGCCATTTAAGTAAAAATGGTCCGGTTGGGCCCGGGTCCGGGCCAACCCTGTCAGACCGACCCGACCTGACCCGAGTCCCACCCAACCCAACACACCAGGTCTGACTCGACCAGTCGAGCCCAACCCAATATTTGTCAAGCCCAGTGTCGGCCCAACCCATTGACTCTAGCACGACCCACTCAAGATGGCTGGTTTATTCGACCAGGATGCGGTAGTTATTGTCTCCCCGCCTGGTCAACGTTGCTGGCCATCAAGCCAACCGATCCTCCCACATGCAGTTTGTGCAACCGATGCCCACCAGTCAATGTTGAGCTCTATCACATTGATGGTCTGCACTGTCATAGCTCACCCTGGTTGCGGTTCTCTTCATCGCTCGTGGCTGCCTAATACCAGGTGGTTGTACCGCCGCGTGCCACCACCAGCGGCTCCCCTAAAGTGGGTCACCGTCGTCTCCCTACTGCTCCATTTTTTCAAGAAATAATCATTGTTACGATCCTCAGGCTGCAACCTTCACTTCTTTGGCCTTTGATCATTCTCACCTCTACTCTAAGGGTCTGACTGCATTTGGAACCTCCTAAAAAAATGTGTCGTGACCAAGGAGGTTTACCGAAAAAAGAATGAAAGAAAATTGATGGAAGAAATCACCAAAAACAACTTAAGAACAAACGTCATCCTTGTTCATTTGGTCTTCATTTTTCTATTATAAAAAGGGGAATGAAAAAAAGTATTCACATAGATTATTCTCCCTTTAAAACCCCACAGTAGAAGAACCCATCCCACAAGAATGATTGACCCATAGAATAACCTATTCATGGGTTTATCTGTGTTTTTCATTTGAAAGAAAGAACGAGAAATAAATCACAAAAAAATAAACCCCCTACCTGGAGTTTGGATCGGTTGATGTTAGGGTTTGATTGTTGTGGGTGATCTATTGAGATTCATCATGATCTGTCATCTCATTGATATCCTATTATTTCCTCATCATTGACCATAGTTCACTAATGAGAGGAAATCACCAAACTCTTTTCCAGCACTCATAGGGAAGGATCAATCATTCTCATACTGAATCCCTGTTAATAGTTAAGAACTGAAGATGTGTTTCAGCGTCACCATTTTTCTTTGTTTCAGCGCCACCACATTGTTTCATTTATGAAAGGAAACAGATTCTTTGTCTTGGCATCGCAATGTTGCTTCATCTCCATGAAATTTTGAAAGAAATAAAATAATTTTTTTTTCTAATTTTAATTTATTTTCTTTTAAAATGTCCAAAAATTTACTTTTACCCTCATCCTGAGCCAGTCGAGGTTAGGCCCCGCCTAAGGTAAAACCATTGTTCTAGACACAACTGTGCCCTTAGATTATTGATCCACTAACCTGTTTAAAAGATATTAATGTTCAAATTAAGCTTCTCGAGTACTTTTAATTAAAAATTGAACATTATTCAAAGATTTATTCAGGGCACACTAGGCCTCATAATTTCATGTCTTCTTAATTCCTGGTCTTAAAAAAAATTAATTAATTTATAAAAAATAATTCGAATAAAAATCCAAGTCATTACAGATAATGAATCATGTTCACACGACTTATATAACACCCAGATTTAGAATCACCTTCTTAGTCATGTAAATGACAAGCAGTTGACAAATCTCGGTCAATATGGTCATTTAGACTCTCCTAAGTTAAAACCAATTGAAAGATTTTATTCTTGTTTACAAGGAAAAATTACCAAACCACCATTAGGTTGGCATGGTGAAAGATCCAAATAGCTTCTAGAATTGGAACACACTAACGCGTGTAGACCATTTCTAGTATAAGTTAGAGGTAGATATTCCTACATCATAAATTTTATTTATGACTTGATTAGATATGTTTGTGTCTACTTTGTGAGGTATAAGTCTGAGTCCTTCGAGAAATTCTAGGATTTCAAGAATGAAGTAGATAATCAATTTGGAAAGAAGATAAAGAAGCTTCAATTGGATCAAGGTGGTGAATATAATAACTAATAATTTTTTTCTAAAGGAGTTTGGGTTTCTATATAAAATCACTCCATCTTACACACCATAGTGGAATGGTGTTAGTGAAATAAGGAATTATAACTTCTTAGACATGGTAAGGTCGATGATGAGTCATGAAGATCTTCCATTATCCTTATGGTGATATGCATTATAAACTAAGAAATAAATCTTAAACTAAGTACCAACTAAAGAGGTAATTGAAATTCCCTTTGAGTTATGGAGTGGAAAGAAAAAAAAAATGTCACATACATGTGTATGGGGTTGTGAGGAATTTGTTAGGGTCTTCTCAAGAAAAAAACTAGAACCCTGGGGCACAAAGTGTATGTTTATTGGGAATCCTAAGGAATCAAAGGAATACTACCTATACAACACCTCATACAAGAAAGTGAGTGTTTCTATACAATCCATATTTCTTGAGAGGGAGCACATCCTCAAAATGGATAATGGGAGAAAGATTGAATTTGATGAAGTTAATGCTCAAGATATACAAGTTTTGGTATAAGAACAGGTTTCATAGGTCCCCATGGAAGATGTAGTTCTCGAAACACAAGTACCACATAGGAGCACAAGAGATGTAAGAGAACCATAGAGATATGGTATTCTAGTCACCGAAGATGGTGGACTGTTATTGTTTGACAATGATGGACCTCTCTCCTACAAAGAGGTAGTATAGAGCTCAGAAGCTGAAATATGGCAAGAAGCCATGAATCATGAAATGGATTCCATATATCAGAACCATGCTTGGGTTTTGGGTTGATTCACTTATTGATATAAATCATATTAGGTGAAAATGGGTATTCAAGAGAAAACTAGACATGGAAGGTAAAGTAAATACATATACAGAAATGCTAGTGGCTAAAGGGTTTAAAGAGTGTCAAATATTTGACTATGATGAAATCTTTTCACCAGTTTCCATGTTTAAATACATATAAATTCTACATGCTATAGTATCTTACCATGACTATGATATTTATAAGATGGATTTCAAAACTAAATTCCTTATTAGGAACCTTCAGGAAGATTTATACGTGAAACAATAGAAGGGTTTGTGACTCCAAGTGATGCCAAAATGATTTTCAAGTTGTAGTGATCCATTTATGGATTGAAGAAAGCATCTAGGTCATGAAACATTCAATTTTATGAATCTATAAAATAATTTTGTTTATTAAGAACGAATGTGAGCCGTGTGTTTATAAGAGGTTTAGTGAGATTGTGGTTGTTATTATAATAGTATATTTTGATGACATATTACTTATTGGAAATGATATACCAGTCTTATAGTCTATTAAGGACTGGTTGAACAAGTGTTTCTTTATGAATTAATTAGGTGAAGAAGACTATATTCTAGGGATCAACATCATCAGTGATAGATCTAGGAGGCTACTTGGACTAAGACATAGTGTATATATTGACCATATACTAAAGAGAATTAGTATGGAACAATTCAAGAGGGGATTGGTTCCAGTGTCACATTTTTTATATCTTTATAATAAAATTTTTCCTTAGATATAACAGGAGAAAGAGAGAATGAGTAAGATCACATATGCTTCAAAGATAGGATCAATCATGTATTCCATGTTATGTGCTAGACTTTATGTTGAATTTGAATTGAGAATGGTAGGTAGATATCATGTAGATATAGGAGAATATAATTGGATTTCTATTAAGGATGTCCTTAAGTATCTAAGAAGAGCTAAGGATATGTTCCTAGAATATGGAGGAGATGAGGAGCTGGTCATCCAGGTTATACTAATGGTAGTTTTCAGAGAGACCAGAATGATCTGAGGTCACAATGAGGATATGTTTTCTATCTTAATGGAGGAGTTGCGAGCTAGAAGATTTCAAAGTAGATAATTGTTGTTGATTATACAATGGATTGTGAGTATATAGAGGTTTCTGATGCAACCACAAAAACCATTTGGATGTGGAGAGTTTTCTAAGGGCTTAGTGTGTTACCTAGAAGTAAACACCCTATCACATTTTATTGTGATAATAATGGTGGATTTTTCAAAAGAGACAAAGTCATACCAATAGATAAAGCATATACTATGAAAGTATCACCTCTAGAGGTATTTTCATTAGAGATGTGAAGTTGTAGTAAGAAGAGTATCCATGGAAGAGAATGTGGTGGACCACAGAACTAAAGGTTTATTTAAGAACAAGCATGAGTGTCATATGAGATCTAGTAGAGTGAAGGTTGGTAGCAGTTGTCTCCAGTGAAAGTGGGAGTATATTAGAGTTGATTCCATAAAACCAACTTATATGTACTTTATGATAGCCTGTATTCCTAGTTTTTAATATTAATAAACTACTTATAACATCATTGTTATTATTTTTCATATAATTGTATGTGATAATGTCTTATGATTAGTTGCCACACGAAAAGATCATAGTAGATCCCTGCTATGATGAGAACCCAAAAGTGATATGACACTATTCTAAAATATATGTTCTATAGCTGGATGATATCATTTAAGGGACACAAATGATACAATATATTAGGGGTGTAGAATCATAGGACTTTGAGGTTCCTTCTCATTGTGTACGCCTATGGTAATATCTAGTATAGGATATTATGAGAATTAGACCTGCCAGTAGGAGATACACATTTATATGTTTTATTGGATGTTCCTATCTGCTGACATGTGTATTGATCTTTAGACTTTAATATTATTATTAATGAGTTTTATGAGTCACGTACTTTGATGTATTAACTAAAACTATGATAACAGATGTTCGTGGTGATGTAAGATAGGTCGGGTGCATTGTGAGTAATATTGCATTAATGAATAATGTGTGAAAGGTTTTTTCCTTCATGTTCTTTAATAGAATTTGATATCTCAGGAACTTTTATGGAAATGATATAGGCTAAATAAATTCATGGCCATAGTGTTCTATAGAAAGGTTCAATTTTTGAGAAGTCAAAGAAAGAGTCATTGAGCACATAGGTTGATGGCACTGGTACGCAACCCCCTTTATTTGAGATATCATGATAAAGGGATTATATTACACAATAAGCATCTATATGAGGTATTATGTCATTTTGACATTAACTTCTTCCTCTATGGGTTATTTGGAATATTTCTAGATATTAACCTTGGACTTTAGGCCACTTCACCTAATGAAACTGAGAAATATTCCTAGACGGTCACAGACTAAGTGTATCCAGAATCTCAGTTAAATAATATATTATTATTTCTTATTTAACATGTTGAATAAATATTACTCCCATATGTGATTTAATAATTATTAGTGTATGATTGATTTCATATATTCTATCACCAGTTATTCAAGAGAATATAATGTGAGTAGAATATTTAATAAATATTTATTCTCTATTAAGTTAATATAATATTTATTTATTTATTAGCGAATAATGTAGGGATATTTATTTAATAAATAAATAGTCATTATTCAAGGCCCGATAAATATTATGGAGGAATGGGGGACCAAGTTTTTAGGACTGATGGTAAATAATAGATATTTAATAATATCTGATTAAATAATATTTAATTTAATTCACAAGTTAAGCGTATATTGAGAAATATTATTGTTGTTGTTGTTGTTATTATTATAAATGGGGTTCTATAGGGTATAAATAAATAATAAAAGGGAACTTGTGCAGTTATTTTATTTTAACCCCAGTGATATATAAACCCAATTATATTATTTTCTCAAAGAGTCAGTTCATTTGTTTGTGTTGTGCACAATGAATTTAGAGAACCCTCTAAATCCCTAGAGAGATCCCTTCTCCAAGAATGCTCCCAATAATGGAGTGAAATCTTCCTCCACCATCCACTATCAAGTCAAGAGAGATAAAGGAGAATACTTTGGAACTGGTTCTCATGGTAATAAAATGAGGATGACACAAGCGATAGGATCTATCATGATAAAACCCAGAGATTCCTACAGTGATGCCTAGATATTTTTGAAACACATGTTGATCACCACTAGAGGGAATCATCACTTGATTCTTATAACACAACAATGGTGCAACATAGATCTGTTTTCAAATCCATCAACAGAGAAATAATTCCAAGAAGGCTATTATTAATTATTTAAATTAATTATAAATAATATGCGATGATCCAACCTTTGGTTCTAGCATGATTTTTATTTTCTGTTTTCTTTGAATCAATTCTCTTGAACATGAAATTTATCTTTGGGTAGATCTCATATTGATCATCCATCATGACAAAAAGAAAATTTGGGCATAGCCCATCGCATGCTTCTGCTACACCTGGAACCTTTTAAGGCTAGTAAGGATATCCTTATCAAGGTCATTGCCCAAGCCATCTCAATCTATGTTTTATCCCAGTTCATGTTTCATGGATTTTTTATTGATCAGATACACGCTAAATTGGAAAACGTCTGGTGGGGTATGAATAATGGTAAAGATAAGACCCACTCGATGTCTTGCACTAAGATCTGAATTCCTAAGACATAGAATGACATGGGGTTCTCTAACCTATGGCTTTTTAATGTTCCCTTCTCACTGAGAAGGGATGGTGGCTTCTGTAGAATCCTTTTTCTATCTTCACTTGGGTCCTTTGCACCAAATACTTCCCACATTTGTATTTTAGAGGATCTCTACTTGGCCCATGACCAAACTTTTTGTGGAGAAGTTTATGGGTATCTCAATAGATGATTTTTAAAGGCCATTATTGTAGGATTGGGGATGAATATTGTGTGGATATATGGAAATACTGTTGGCTGGGTGATTATTGTGGATCGTTGGTGACATTGAGGGCCAATGCTGGTATGGAAAATGAAAAATTAGATTCTTTGTTTAATGATAATTGATATGGATGGTGCTTTTATTTTTTTATCACTTGATTTAATTAATGTGATAGGAGCATTATTATAAGTATTCTGGTGGCAAGAGTGATGGGTCCAGACAGGATCCACTAGGGTGATAATTCCTTTGGAACTTTCTTTATGAAATCATGTTACAATCTGGTGCGGGATATATCATAGATGAACTCAGTGGTGACATGGAAAACACTTTGGTTCCTATCGATCCCTCCCAAGGTTCATTTTTTCTGATGGAAGGGTTGTACTAGGATCCTTTCTATTAAGAGCTTCCTCACAACCCTCCATTCCTATGATGACCCTATTTTCCCACTCTATATAGAGACAGTGGAATCCTCATTGATTGCGATTTTTGAATTCCCCAGGGTAGTGGATGTCTAGTGTGCTTAGAATAATAAGGCTGAATCTTTCTTGATTCACTAACTATCTTTTCTAGGACCCTTATGAAATAGGTAGCCACCCTTTCTGTGGATTTGGTCAATTCCTTGTCCACCATGGCATGGATGATCTGGTTTTAGAGAAATGATTTCATTTTTAATCATTCATCCAGATCAGGTACTTTTTGGGATGATCGGGCCACCTCCTAACATTATATTTGGAATTTATTCGATGCCCATAATTTCTAAAACAATATGTTGAAGGGTCCTATTTCTTAGAAACCACCCCCAATTGAGGTGGTTAAAATCAATGTTGCTGCATCGATTTTGGTTAGATCCTTTTCTAGAGTTGGTATGATCACTCAGAACTTTCACGGGTTAATCCTTACTGGTTGTCAAGAATCTTTCTATTCAAAATGGACTCTTCCTATTATCAAAGATCAAGTGATCATTTTTTGTATAGATTTTTCCTTGGATATAATATGGAACTTGATAATTCTAGAGTCAAACTTCTAGACGGTTCTCAACACCATCTCTTCCTAGGAGATTTTCCTTCAACTATTTGGTCTGTTTGTTAAGAAGATTTGTTCTTTGTGCCACCATTTTTCTTTCTACTCCATATCCTTTATCAAAATAAAAGGAAATAAGGTGGTGCACTTGTTGGAGACCCACGAACTATTAGTAAAATCTCTTTCATAATGGTATAATTTAGATTTATCGATGAATTATATTGTGGATTCCGATCACTAATCATCATTTTAGTGAGTAATCTATCTTCAAAAAAACAAACCTAGCTAAATAAACCCAGCAACTATGTGGCCAATTGTGGCTAGGCTTCACGTATCCAATTCTGAAAACCAACATAGAAACATTTTGGAATCCATGTATCCATTTAAATCGGTTACATGAACCCATCCATATAGATGAATTGATAACTGTGTCATATCTGGATCTCGAGTCTCCAAACTGAACTCAACCTTGTATATTATCTTTACCTCATAATGAAATAAAGATTCTAGGATAAGCTTGATGATGACTGGGATGTGGAGAGAAGTGAACAAAAACCATAGATGAGAAAAAAAGAATTTGACAAATACCCACTGAAAAAAATGCATATTTGGATTCAAATAAAATCAAAGTGGACAGCCTATGCTCATGAAATGATGATTGGAGTTTGGATCTACCCAATATTAAACTTAATCAAGGGTTTAATGAGAAGACGAGTCTATTTTATATGAATTTTAATGAATTTGGTGCACCAATTGTAAAGACCTAGAAATTTCAAGGAAATTTTTTTCTTAATTTTCTTGGAATTTTATAAGAACGCAGTTTCTGACGGCGCCTGATTCCGAGGCCCGGTGTTCCCGGAATTAATTTCTAAAGTTTGGCTCGGGTACGTTCAGTGAACGAACGAGCGGGAATTTCTAACTTTTGAACCGGTGCTCGGAATCGAATTCTGAGGGCACCGATGAACTTGCAGCGCCGGTTTTTGCTTAGGAACTCTTGTTCCGGAGTTGCGTTTACACGAGTGTTGATAATAAAAATTGTGGAAGTTTATTTTATAACTACACTACAATTTTTATTAACATACTCTTAGTGTTAGCTCATGGTGGAAGCTGGGTAACCACCCAACCTCCCTTGGGAGGTTATGAGGGTGGTGGGGCCCACACGAACCCCACCTCTTCATATCCTCTAAAACCCCTCAACTCCCACTTAAATGAATTTAACTTAGTTATAACTTATGTCTTAAATGAGTTGAATTTAATGTGGTGAGTTGTGTGAGTCTTTTGAATTTCAAACACTTGAATTTCAAAAGCCATGTGAAGTTAATAAAATAAGTGAAGAACTTATTTTATTTGGTTGGGTTGTGTTGTTTGAGAGATTTTGGAAAAAAAAGGCTTAGAAGTCTTGATGTTTCTTCATCCTCTTGATGAAGAAGGCGAAGAACAATCAGACATCGACGAAGAACGCCACGTTCTTCGGAACCGTCTTCCGCGATGCCATACCCACGACACCGATGATGTCTTCTTCCGTGACATCTCTTTTCGCGACGCCGAATCTCGTCACCTCTTAAATCAATGTAGGGGTTTTAACTTTTTAAAGTTATGTGGATCTCTCCTTCGAACTTGAAGGTTTATATTTGTCGGGCCTTGATTCCAAATATTTTTATTTAATTTAAAAGATTGTGGAAGTTTATCGTTCATTAAAGGCCGATTGATATCAATTTAACGTGAGGAGTTCGGACCGCACAAACCCGGCCGACCCTCCTCCTTTTTATTTGTGTTGAATCTTTGTGGATTGGTTCGGGAAGGCGTGGTGTCGTCGCACCATGCGGATTCAAGCGGAAGGAAATGCGGGGTGCCGTCGCGCCGCGCCGTGGAAATATTTCAAGAACGCGACGCCGTCGCGTCGCGACGAAAGAAGTCGAAGGCGCCGCGGCCGGAGCGGGGCCGTGGCGGAAGGGGCGTGGTGCCGTCGCACTGCGCCGAACGGCAAAGACCGCGGCCGGTTCCGGGCCGCGGTGGAACAAGGCGACCAGCGGCCAGCCGGTCCGCCGGTGTGGGAAGCCGGAAGGGGACTGGCCTTTGCCGGTCCCGTTGAGATGGAGCCGGCCGGCCAGGTCGGGCCGGCCGGAAGGAGGCAACCCGGGGGAATTAAATTCCCCCGGCAGTTGAACGCCCCCCCCCCCATAATGGTGGGGGGGCCACAGTTTCACAAAAGGGGGGGCAGGCGCCCCCCCGTTTTCTCGAAGGCAGGCCCCCACGTGAGGGGGGCCGTTTTTTTTCAAGGCACGGCAGGTTGCCGCGCCGCCAGCTGAGGAAAGGCGGGGGCTTTGCCCCCCGCGCGCGGCGCTCACGCGGCACCCAGGTCGCGCCACCGCGCCGGACCGCGCCGCCGCGCCGGCCTTCGCCGCCGGGCCGGGCCGAGCTTCCGGTCCGGGCCGAGTCTTCGGGTCGGGCCACCGCCCGGGCCGGGTCGGCCCGGTTCGGCCGACCCAGGGGGGGTCGGTCCGGGTCGGCCCGGGCCCAGACCCCCGTTTTCGGGCCACTTTCGGTCAAACACCCGTAAATTGAGCTACAGGACTCCAAACGACTCGCCGTCAGCGGAAACACGATCCTTGGATCGAGACGGTCGTTTCGGTATATCGCACTCAAGGTTTAGGATTACTTTGGGTTCGGCCGGGTTGGTTCGGATACGAAACCAACCGGGCCCTCGGAGCAGAAACGCTCATATCTTGAGCTCCGAACGTCCGATTGACGTGTCGTCGACTTTGATGGATTCCTCTAAGTGAGACGGATCTTTTGGCTTACTCCGCTCGAGATTTGGATGTCGTCGGAGTGGGGTCGGGTTGGTTCGCTCACGAAACCAACCGGGCCCCTGGAACGAAAAAGCCAATAACTCACAGACCGGGCGTCCGATTGACGCGCCGTCTGTTTAGTTGAATTCCTCTAGATGAGACGGAACTTTTGGCATACTTCGCCCGAGATTTGGATATAGTTTGATGGTGGCCGGGTTGGATCGCACCCAAAATCCAACTGGGCCCCTGGAACGGAAAAGCTGATATCTTTCAGACTGGACGTCCGTTTGACGAACCGTCAGCAGCGTTGGTGATCACGTTGAAAAACGGTCCCTATGAGCATACCCTATGAGAGTTCGGGGTACAGTTGAGATACGGCCGGGTTGGTTCGCACACAAAACCAACTGGGCCCCTGGGACGAAAAGGCTAATAACTCACAGACTGGGCGTCCGATTGACGCGCCGTCTGTTGTGTTGAGACCCCAGTGACGAAGAGGTCCTTGAGAGATACTTCTTTTTGGAACCTTGTGATACTTGTAGTATCGACCAGCAGATCGAGGAGCGAACCCTCCTGGAGACGAGCGTGCGGAATACGGAGACCATGTAGCTGACTGAGACCCGATGACTGCTAATCGAACGACTCGGTGTGTTACAGAGGTGCGCTTGGTTGTAGCGGCACATGGGAGCGCTTGGTTGTAGCGGCATACCCACGACAGAGGTGCGCTTGGTTGTAGCGGCACATGGGAGCGCTTGGTTGTAGCGGCAGACCCACGACAGAGGTGCGCTTGGTTGTAGCGGCACATGGGAGCGCTTGGTTGTAGCGGCAGACCCACGACAGAGGTGTACTTCGTTGTAGCGGAACATCGGAGCGCTTGGTTGTAGCGGCAGACCCACGACAGAGGTGCGCTTGGTTGTAGCGGCACATGGGAGCGCTTGGTTGTAGCGGCAGACCCACGATGGGAGAGCGCTTGGTTGTAGCAGCTGGCCCGCAGTACTCAATATGTGGAGTTCTACAGCAGTCTTAGGTTAGTGAGCAGTACCTCGGAGTCGTGACAGGACCACCGTACACTCCAGAGACGGAGCTCTTCAGTAGTTACGGTTTCGATAATGAAAATCCTGGTTTGAGCTGAGACTTTTGACCTTTGTGTTTACCTCATGATTGATATGGGTCACTTGATAACTTAGGTATATGTATGGGAATATACCTGGGTAGTGGTTATCCATTGATTTCACAATCCTTGTGTTTCCTCATGATTGAGATGGGTTACTTGATAACTTAGGTATATGTATGGGCATATATCTAAGTAGAGGTTATCTGTTGAGAATTTCTTGTGGTTATCCTTGTTGGTTTAGTGAGACCTTGAGGGTCTCGGGGACCCTACTGAGTATCGTTATACTCACCCATGCACGGGATATGCCCGCACCTCATTGTGTTGGTTGCAGACGACGGGCAGTGCTGACGGAGGCCAAGTGTTCGAGGACTAGACGGTACCCGGAGGTGGACTACATGATGAGTCAGTACCCGGAGGTTGACTACACAACGAGTCAGTACCCGGAGGTGGACTATACGACGTGATGACTCACAGAGGAGGTTGACGGATGGGAGCGTGGAGGAGGCTATTTGTACCTACCCTTTAGGTAGGATCCGTGGTGGACGACCAGGAGCTGCGCTATATGTACCTACCCTTCAGGTAGGATCCGAGGAGGACGACCCAAGAGCTGCTTCCTACTTCCAGATGTTTTTATTTTTGTTGTTGTAGCTTATTCATTTGTAGTCGTACTTTCTTTTGGGTTTGTATTCTGTCCCATTTACTTTTCATCATTTCTTTTGTACTTAGTGTTTTGCTTCCGCTTGTACTATGTGGTGCTTGTTTTCTTTTATAAAGGCAATGCCTTCCCAGTTATCGGGATTTTATGCCTTTGGTGCTAGTCACAAGCCCCTAGCCTATGGAAGGCGGGCTTGGGGTAGTCACGGCATGGGCCCCGAGGACAGGTCGTGACAAATTGGTATCAGAGAAGTTCGGTTCTACCGCAGAACTTATAACTCTGATGTTTCTTTATGTGAAGCAATAGTGTTAAGAGTACCGAGTGTGGTTTTCAGTTCAGGGAGTCCAGTGTTGGTGCGGGCGGCCGACGTATCCATACACTAGGACCCTGACAACTGATTTCTGACTTTGTGCACGAAAACACTGATTGCGTGTGTGTTTTCCAGAAGTTTTATTTAAATGTCAGCTCAAACCAGGTCAGCTCACCAGGTAAAATCTTTTGACCGTGTCACATTGTTTCTTTCATGATACCTTTTCTCGGACAACCAGCTAGAGCCTATAGGGATGTGCGTACTGATATCCTGTCGAGCGACGAGGCTTTGGTACAGGGCCCTCTTGCAGTTGAGGCACCAGCGGTACTACCATACGTTGGGCCACCGATGCCACCAGCCCCAGCAGTAGAGGGTGCACGTCGCTTGAGTGCACTGCACGAGTTCCATCGCCAGAGGCCACCTAGGTTCCAGGGAGGGACGGACCCGCAGGCGGCTGAGGATTGGCTGGAGGCTGTGGTGAGAGTCTTCAGGCTAGTGGGGACGCTGGCAGACTTCATGGTGATCTTTGCTGCCAGCCTCCTTTAGGCAGCAACAGGCAGGTGGTGGAGCCACCTGTTCCAGTTTTGCGACGGGATGACCTTCGCATGGGAAGACTTCGAGACCTTCTTCGGGGTGGGGTCAAATCCATACATGCCAGAATCAGGTTGTGTTACTCATGCGGCGGAAAGGGTCACATGGCACATGACTGTCCGACTCCTCGTACAGTTGATCCGCAGGCGTTGGAGGAGCCACTGAGGCAAAAGCAACGACGAGTGCTTGAGAAATAGCCGAGCAGTGGACAAGGTAGTAGAGCTCTGGGAGCAGGTGGACAGGAGCGGAACTAGTGGATACGTCCCTTGTACTTCTAGTTCCATGTTGCTGTTGTATTCGTGTCTTTGTACTATGATCTACAATAATAAAAAGACACTTATCTTTGTTTGTTTTCCTGTCCTTTTGTTTGGTTGATGCTGAGTGGTCCCGGTTAAAACTGTTGACTTGACCCTCACTTTCGAGATTTCTACTGGAGGAGACCCAGTGACCTCACACTGATGCTGACAGTGTGACTCGACCCTTGGAGGCGAGAGTGACAGTTGGATCTCTTAGTAGTTACGTCGAGGCCTTACGACGTCATCCATGGCATGAATGCATCATTCATGTCAGGATTTACTATATTAGGCAACGAATGTGGTTCATCCAGGGGATGAGACCGGGTTTCTCTTATCGGAAAAGAAGAAATCATAGCAGCTCTTGTGAGACTAAAGGAGGTCCAGGTCATCCAAAAGCGGATGAAGACTGCACAGTGCAGTAAGAAACAGGAAACCGGTGCCAGTCTTAGAGACTCGGGCGTGTTAAATGTTATAGAAGAGGAATCTTAAAGAAAAGATGAGTCTACGAAGCAGTAGACGTGGAGGCAGAGCTAGGAGAGCAGCATGAGGTGGTGTACACCCTAGCATGGTACAACCACCCGCCTTAGTTATTCCCGCCAGGCTCAGGGAGCTGGAGGGCGGAGGAAGAGTGCGGCTGCATGCGGTCAAGGAGTGTGACCCAATGGCTCTAGAAATGATTCAATGGACAGTCTGTGTCCACTACTAGCTACTGTAGTAACGGACGTCGATGTGAATCATTCCTTGCTTTCACAAATCTTGTTCCAGACATAGAGTTTCCGGTAAGCCATGGACTTGACCCTCACGTCTGGAGATGCCTTGGGAGGAGACTCGATAATCACACTTACGCCGACGGTGTGGTCAGACCCTCGAGGCGAGAGTTTCGGTTGGAATCTCTTGGTGGCAGCGTCGAGGCCTTACGACGTTAGTTTGAGTATGGAATGGGCAATAACTGTTCATACTCAAATTGATGGTTTTAGGCAAACGTCGGGATGGGTTTTCCTTGGTCGGCGAAAAGGAAACCCCAGGCAGCACAGGTTAAACTCTTTCACAGGAGGGTGCGACCGACCACTCTTGATTCGGTCAACCTTACCCTCATAGCGGAAGTCGTTTCGAGTTCCAGTTCTAACAGAAAATGGAGACCTATGGAGTTCGAGGATGAAGATCCCGTCCTTATACAGGTCTCACTTCGACGAGGTTTACGGAGATGTGGCCAAGGCGGAATGTTATCTCTGAGGGTCAGCGAACCTTCTTAGGTTCTCAGCTGGGTAGGCGTGGTGGTTTACTGCTTGACCCATTCACCGCAGTTGCACCAAGTGCACGACGACTTCCGCGTATCTCAACTGAGGAGATATGTGCTCGACCCTTCACATATCATCGAACATGAGGAGCTGGACGATGGCAATGAGGTGTTTTCCACGGAGGTTCTAGTGGGGATCAAGGATCGATAGGAGCGGATCCTACAAGGATGGTCGATTCCTCTTGGGCATTTTCTTTGGCAGTACGGAAACCTCCAGGTGAGCACATAGGAGCGGAAGGCTCAGATGCGTGCTCTGTACCGCTTTTGTGACCCTAGTTTGTGTTGAAGCTTTACGGGGACATAAATCCCTGAGGTGGGAGTAATGTAAAGACCCGGAAATTTCAAGGAAAATTTTTTCTTAATTTTCTTGGAATTTTACAAGAACGCAGTTTCTGACGGCGCCTAATTCCGAGGCCCGGTGTGCCCGGAATTAATTTCCGAAGTTTGGATCGGGTACATTTAGTGAACGAACGAGCGGGAATTTCTAACTTTTGAACCGGTGCTCGGAATCAAATTCCGAGGGCACCAATGAACTCGAAGCACCGGTTTTTTCTTAGGAACTCCTGTTCCGGAGTTGCGTTTACATGAGTGTTGATAATAAAAATTGTGGAAGTTTATTTTATAACTACACTATAATTTTTATTAACTTACTCTTAGTGTTAGCTCATGGTGGAAGTTGGGTAACCACCCAACCTCCCTTGGGAGGTTATGAGGGTGGTGGGGCCCACACAAACCCCACCTCTTCATATCCTCTAAAACCCCTCAACTCCCACTTAAATGAATTTAACTTAGTTATAACTTATGTCTTAAATGAGTTGAATTTAATGTGGTGAGTTGTGTGAGTCTTTTGAATTTCAAACACTTGAATTTCAAAAGCCATGTGAAGTTAATAAAATAAGTGAAGAACTTATTTTATTTGGTTGGGTTGTGTTGTTTGAGAGCTTTTGGAAAAAAAGGCTTAGAAGTCTTGAAGTTTCTTCATCCTCTTAACGAAGAAGGCGAAGAACAATCGGACATCGATGAAGAACGCCACGTTCTCGGGAACCGTCTTCCGCGACGCCATACCCGCGACACCGACGACGTCTTCTTCCGCGACATCTCTTTTCGCGACGCCGAATCTCGTCACCTCTTAAATCAAGGTAGGGGTTTTAACTTTTTAAAGTTATGTGGATCTCTCCTTCGAACTTGAAGGTTTATATTTGTTGGGCCTTGATTCCAAATCTTTTTATTTAATTTAAAAGATTGTGGATGTTTATCGTTCATTAAAGGCTGATTGCTATCAATTTAACGTGAGGAGTTTGGACCGCACAAACCCGGCCGACCCTCCTCCTTTTTATTTGTGTTGAATCTTTGTGGATTGGTTCGGGAAGGCGCGGTGTCGTTGCACCACGCAGATTCAAGCGGAAGGAAATGAGCGGTGCCGTCGCGCCACGCCGTGGAAAGATTTCAAGAATGCGACGTCGTCGCGTCGCGACGAAAGAAGTCGAAGGCGCCGCGGCCGGAGCGGGGCTGCGGCGGAAGAGGCGCGGTGTCGTCGCACTGCGCCGGACGGCAAAGACCGCGGCAAGTTCCGGGCCGCGGTGGAACAAGGCGACCGGAGGCCAGCCGGGTCGCCAGTGTCGGAAGTCGGAAGGGGACCGGCCTTTGCCGGTCCCGTTGAGAGGGAGCCGGCCGGCCAGGTCGGGCCGGCCGGAAGGAGGCAACCCGGGGGAATTAAATTCCCCAGGCAGTTGAACCCCCCCCCCCCATAATGGAGGGGGGGGGGCGCAGTTTCACAAAGGGAGGGGCAGGCACCCCCCCCCCCCCCCCCCGTTTTCTCGAAGGTAGGCCCCCACGTGAGGGGGCCGTTTTTTTTCAAGGCGCGGCAAGTTGCCGCGCCGCCAGCTGAGGAAAGGCGGGGGCTTTGCCCCCCACGCGCGGCGCTCACGCGGCACCCAGGCCGCGCCGCCACGCCAGCCTTCGCCGCCGGGCTAGGCCGAGCTTCCGGGCTGGGCCGCCGCCCGAGCCGGGTCGACCCGGTTCGGCCGACCCAGGTGGGGGTCGGCCTGGGTCGGCCCGGGCCCAGACCCCCGTTTTCGGGCCACTTTCGGTCAAATGCCCGTAACTTGAGCTACGGGACTCCAAACGACTCGCCGTCAGCGGAAACGCGATCCTTGGATCGATACGGTCGTTTCGGTATATCATACTCAAGGTTTCGGATTACTTTGGGTTCGGCCGGGTTGGTTCGGATACGAAACCAATCGGGCCCTCGGAGCGGAAACGCTCATATCTTGAGCTCCGGACATCCGATTGATGTGCCGTCGACTTTGATGTATTCCTCTAAGTGAGACGGATCTTTTGGCTTGCTCCGTTCGAGATTTGGATGTCGTCGGAGTGGGGTCGGGTTGGTTCGCTCACGAAACCAACCGGGCCCCTGGAACGAAAAAGCCAATAACTCACAGACCGGGCATCCGATTGACGCGCCGTCTGTTTCGTTGAATTCCTCTAGATGAGACGGAACTTTTGGAATACTTCGCCCGAGATTTGGATATAGTTGGATGGTGGCTGGGTTGGATCGCACCCGAAATCCAATTGGGCCCCTGGAACGAAAACGCTGATATCTTTCAGACTAGACGTCTGTTTGACGAACCGTCAGCGGCGTTGGTGATCACGTTGAGAAACGGTCCCTATGAGAATACCCTATGAGAGTTCGGGTTACATTTTAGATACGGCTGGGTTGGTTCGCACACGAAACCAACCGGGCCCCTGGGACGAAAAGGCTAATAACTTACAGACCGGGCGTCTGATTGACGCGTCGTCTGTTGTGTTGAGGCCCCAGTGACGAAGAGGTCCTTGAGAGATAATTCTTCGTGGAACCTTGTGATACTTGTAGTATCGACCAGTATCTCGAGGAGCGAACCCTCCCGGAGACGAGCGTGCGGAATACGGAGATCGTGTAGCTGACTGAGATCCGACGACTGTTGATCGAACGACTCGGTGTGTTACAGAGGTGCGCTTGGTTGTAGCAGCACATGGGAGCGCTTGGTTGTAGCGGAAGACCCACGACAGAGGTGCGCTTGGTTGTAGCGGCACATGAGAGCGCTTGGTTGTAGCGGAAGACCCACGACAGAGGTGCGCTTGGTTGTAGCGGCACATGGGAGCGCTTGGTTGTAGCGGCATACCCACGACAGAGGTGTTCTTGGTTGTAGCGGAACATGGGAGCGCTTGGTTGTAGTGGCAGACCCACGACAGAGGTGCGCTTGGTTGTAGCGGCACATGGGAGTGCTTGGTTGTAGCGGCAGACCCACGACGGGAGAGCGCTTGGTTGTAGCAGCTGGCCCGCAGTACTCGATAGGTGGAGTTCTACAGCAGTCTTAGGTTAGTGAGCAGTACCTCGGAGTCGTGACAGGACCACTGTACACTCCAGAGACGGAGCTCTTCAGCAATTACGGTTTTGATAATGAAAATCCTGGTTTGAGCTGAGACTTTTGACCTTTTTGTTTACCTCATGATTGAGATGGGTCACTTGATAACTTAGGTATATGTATGGGCATATACCTGGGTAGTGGTTATCCATTTATTTCACAATCCTTGTGTTTCCTCATGATTGAGATGGGTTACTTGATAACTTAGGTATATGTATGGGCATATATCTAAGTAGAGGTTATCTGTTGAGATCTTCTTGTGGTTATCCTTGTTGGTTTAGTGAGACCTTGAGGGTCTCAGGGACCCTACTGAGTATCGTTATACTCACCCCTGCACGGGCTATGCCCGCACCTCGTTGTGTTGGTTGCAGACGACGGGCAGTGCTGACGGAGGCCGAGTGTTCGAGGACTGGACGGTACCCGGAGGTGGACTACACGACGAGTGAGTACCCGGAGGTGGACTACACGACGAGTCAGTACCCAGAGGTGGACTACACGATGAGTCAGTACCCGGAGGTGGACTATACGACGTGACGACTCACAGAGGAGGTTGACGGACGGGAGCGTGGAGGAGGCTATCTGTGCCTGCCCCTCAGGTAGGATCCCTGGTGGACGACCAGGAGCTGCACTATCTGTACCTACCCTTCAGGTAGGATCCAAGGAGGACGACCCAGGAGCTGCTTCCTACTTCCAGCTGTTTGTCTTTTTGCTGTTGTACCTTGTTTATTTGTAGTCGTACTTTCTTTTGGGTTTGTATTCTGGCCCATTTACTTTTCAGCATTTCTTTTTTACTTAGTGTTTTGCTTCCGCTTGTACTCTGTGGTGCTTGTTTTCATTTATAAAGGCAATGCCTTCCCAGTTATCGGTATTGTATGCCTTTGGTGCTAGTCGCCAGCCCTTGGCCTATGGAAGGTGGGCTTGGGGTAGTCACGGCACGGGCCCCGAGGACGGGTTGTGACACCAATGATGATTATGAAAACATTATTACAGATTTGAAGCATCTTTTTATTCTACTAAATCTCAATCCGATCTTAAATATGGTGTTCTCTATTGTTGGTATTTTCAATCAAAACTTATAATTGTGGATGGTATTTTCTTTAGATCTAATTTAGAAATAAATATGTGTGCAGATGAACGAATGAAGAATCACTCAATCCAAAAAGTGAATTTTGTCTATTTGTCAAAGCTTGGGATGTTGACAGTGATAAAGAATTAGTTATTTTGGTTCTATGAGGAAGGATGTTGTGATAATTAGGTTTTCGGTGAGAGATGTGGAATTTTTATGTCTTTTTTTCCTATGTAGGATGAAATAGTATAATTTGGGGACTTCGTATGACCCCAATGCTAGGGGGTTTTGCAAGTGTTAAAGAATGCACACTAGGTTCTCGCTATAATGTATGTGAGAAGCTCTCTACCTGTTTTGAGGTTTTGGATGAGATCACATAAGGTAGTGTACCTAGAGTTGTTATTTATAGAATGGTTTTATCTACTTAATGAAAATTAATGCCTAGGATTTTAAAGATTTAAATTAACATGTAATGGTCAAATAGTTAGCAACAATAATTACATGTATTCAAAATTAGATAAATCATTATTTTTAGGGGAATTGTATTAATTTTAAGTCATGAAATATTGTGAGGTGTTTGGAAAATTTTGGAGGCTTCCATTGGACTGAAGAGTTCCCCAAAAAATGTTCATATACGAGCAGTGGTTTTTTAGGAGGAGTTTTTTTCTTGTGTTGCATAAAGAAAGAGGTGTGTATAGTGAAGTTTATACATGGATTTTTTCTTATTTATTTTTGTCTTTATAAATATTTATTTTATTTTTATTTCATTAAATATGTTATGAAGATTATTTAGGTGGTACTTTTGATTTCCCTCCATTCTGGAATTCTATTTTTCTCTATCTTCTCTCTATTCCTCTCTTCATTCTCTCTTCTTTAATTTTCTCTATTTTATAAATAAAAAACTTTTTATTTCATTTTCACTCTCTATTTGTGATCTCCTACATCCAGTCACATTGTACTACCGCACAGGCCTAGTTCCATGAGGTGAAACTCATCGCTTTTTGGAGATCAAATATCTAGTTCGATTGTCAACATCTTATTCACTCTTAAAATATTGTGATTCTTTGCTGGGGAGATGTGACGAAACACTCAGTCATAGGAATGGTTTTCTACTCTCAAATCCTTATGATTTTTCATCTTATTTACATGTTTAATATGTAGAGTAATTCAGGAGAAGCCATGTGATTTATTGATCCTGTGATGACCACTTTTTCACAAAATACATTCTATGAGAATGTGATTTGAGTTTGTGATTCATTTAACATTTAGTAGAGCGCTCATGTGTGGATGGAAATCTTGTATGAGTTCATTCAATTTTTGGAGAGTGAGAGGTTCATGTGTCGATAGATTGAGTGTGTGTTGTATGAGGTTGATCTTTGATGGTTTAATATTTATAGATCATTGATAGGTAGTAGAGAGTTGAACAATTTCGAGCTGGTTCATTCCTGCGGACTTTCTTTTCTCCTTCTATTATTGTTTTTGTTTCACTTTTCCTCTTCATTTTGTATTGTTTTTATTTCCATTTCATCTTCAATATTCATGTTTTTTATTACTATTTTCTGAATAGATAAAAACAAAAAATATTTTAAAAGAGTGATTGAGATAAACACACTACCTCCTAGAGATAAACCCCTAGTTTTTTCACTAAGCTATACCTAGTGTAACACCCCAAGATTTCATATTAAGTTATTTTCTTTAAAGTAATTCAATATCTTGCGCTACACGCAACACTGAGTTCGAACACACCACGACTTTCCAAACTAGTCGTTCAAAAGAGGTTATGAATAGTATTAACTTTATTTTAAATTTTATATACTTCATATAATTTTAGAATCCATATTATGTGTTTCTTAGACATAATATAAGAACAAATTCATTTTTTTCAGATAAAAGAAGTATTTTTCCAAAAAATGCAATTTTACCACCTTTTAATGGAAAATATTTTTTAAAACCAATATTTGACACTTTTATATATTCAATTTAATGAAATTAAATTCTTCTTTAGAATCGGGACATAAAAAATTTATTTTGGATAAATTTTTGGTACTTTTCAAATAACTTTTATATTTTGATGAATACTGAAAAATGCTAAATTTTAAATGAAAACAACTTTTTTAATCGAAATAATCTAAAATGTTAAATTATGTATTTGAATGGTTTTTAAGTATAATTAGATTATATTTTTATAATTTAATACAATTTATGTGATTATAAGCAATTTCACTTTTAAATTTTACATAAACACATGTCAATCTTTTGATAGTTTTTACTTTTTAAAGACCCGCTTTTCAGTTTTGACAATGGGAATAAATTATAAATTAATTAATGAAACTTATATGTTTTGAATTTGGTAAAATAGAATTAATTTTTTAATTCATAATATCAAAATTATATTAGGGTAATTTTTTGGTATTTTTTTGAAAACATTCCATTTTTGAGGAATAATGAAAAACACCGCGTTATAGTTTAAAACCGACTTTTTATTTAAATAATTATTTATTTTATTTAAATTTATTTTAAGTAAAAATAGTTGTATAATACCTATATAAGTTCAATGTAATTCATTGGAGTCATTTTATAATAAAATTAGATGTATAAAATTTTACTGAACTTTTTACCGTCTTTTACCCACCTCCTAGGAGCATTTGCAAATTCGCATAAAAATTAATTTTACTGCTTCTGTGAGTGGAATTTCAAAAATAAAAGAGATAAGGATGATATAAGTAAGAAAAATTTGTTTTGATAAGATGAAAATATTTTTTGGTGAATCGTAACTTTTTACTTTTATTTACCACGGTTAATAGTAAATAGGGTAATTGAGGGTAAAAATGATATCATAATTACCCCAACACATGTACTAATTCTATTGGATAAGTTTAATTCTACCAAAAACAACCTTAGTAATAAAATATGATCCTTTAATTTCACTTTTATTAGATTAGTACATTTATTATTATTCTATTTAAAGAAGAGTTAAAAGAGTTAAAATCAATGTGTAATAACTAAATCATTTTTAATATAGAGTTATACATAAGATAAATTCGACTATAAATATTCATTATAAAGACAAAAATATTTCCTACATAATGATATTTTATTTATAATTTTTATAAATTAAATAATTTAATTTATTTATGACACAATGATGACGCAGTAATTACCTTAATAATGAAATATTTAAATAATTGATATTATAAATATCCAAATAAATTTAATTTGAGACTTTTAATAAATTAAACTAATTTTATAGGTTAATATGGCATGTTAGGGTTTATTAAATTTATTTATTTCAAAGTAATAAATTTTTTATAACTTTAACAAAAATCAATTATTAAATAACGTAAAAATTGACATAAATGAGTTTTTAAAACAAATACAATATTATTGGTTAATATAATAATCCTAAAAATATCATATTCATCCAAAAGACTTATATAATGATAGTTATATAATTATTGAACTATATGGTGTTCTCGTGGAAGTTTATAGTAAGTTTATTAACCATATAATATAAAAATACAAACAGACATGGTAAATATCAAACTATTTAACTAAGAGTTAAATCTAAAAGATAAGGTTAATATATGACCCAAACCTATATAAAACCTATTGGTTGAGATTTTTTAGACCCATACCAACCTTATACTTTAAATAATTAATTTTTGAGCCATTATAAACCGAAAATTATTTTATTATAAAATAATATTTCAATATTTTTCTAAGGTGCCCCTCACTCCTCTTATAAAAGGGAACTTCCCCTTCTCTCAAATTCACACCTTCAAATCCATTAGGGTCGTCCAAACCCTGCCCAAATATCCTCCCAACTATAATCAATTAATCCTAGAGGACTTAATTTAGTTATAAATCCAACATAAGGATCCCTTTTGATCAAATCAAAAGGAAGAACCTGAAGAAGAGGTAAATATTTCATCACCTCTTTCAAGTTCTTTTCTTCTTACACTTCCTCTTTATTTGTTGTTTCAATTATAAATTAATAAATCCAGTATATTATATATACTTTGATGTTATTATAAATATGGTACAACCATATTCATTATTTTATCCATCCTATGAATGACATGTCACCATACGTGTGTACGTACGACTTAGCGTCTCCACGTCGTGGTGTAGTTTGTTATTCCAACACTTAATCATTTTGATGGGTATAATAATGAGTATAAATGATAAAAATAATAAATATAATGTGATAATTATTATTTATATATGATATTACATCCAATTATATATGATTTTAATATCAAAATAATGATATTGTCGCTCGTGCATACGTATGGATTACCATCTCCACGAACACGACGAGATTCATTCCCCATCATATCCATTCAAGAATAATTTTCATTTTATAATTAAAAATAATGTTTAAAGACTTGATATAATTCTTGATATGAATAATATACATCCCATCCATAACAAATATGACTCACATAACAAATAATATAAAGGAAAACAAATCAGTTAACACCCGAAATGATGATACTACTAAAATATTATTAACAAAGTAATATTAAAGGATCATATATGATATAATATTTATGTATATAGTTCTTTTATAATTTAAAAAAATTATTTAACTATTATAAAGGAGGTTAACAAACCCTCGACCAAGAAAAAGTACAAGGTAAGGGGTTTTCATCTCACTTTTATTCCCATGAGATTCATGCTATATTTGTCACTGCAACCTTTTGTGTGGTGTATGTACTACCCATGATTGTATTGTTTGTGTAAAATAATTTAATTTATGGGTATTTACATCATCATTGTATGATCCTTCTTTCATGGGGTGTATGTTTCGTAAGTTACCAAATCGATAAGGGAATTTCATATTTCAATTTCCACTCATTCGGTTTTACGCAAACTTCGTTGATTACTTTACCCCAAGATTATGTGTGAATCACTATTTATTTAATTATGTAGTAATTTAAACTCCCCTTTTCATGGATATACTTTTTATGCACATAATCAATCCATTTATAAATTCTCAAGTCATCGATATAAACTTTATAATAGTAATTTTATCTCAATTTCTATTCATTGAGTTAAACATCCAAGTCATTGGTGTTGTTTTTACAAGATTATGTGTGAATTTACTCTGATTGATTTACACTGAATATAAAATCATATTGAGTTTATTTATATTTGTTACACATAATTATTTAATTTATTTATCCTTAACCTAAGGATACAGTCTTTATAAAGGAATTCATCCCATCTTACATTCCATTGATACTTCTTTGTTGTTATGTGCCAATCCACTTTTATTTGGTGTATATACTATAATTTGACATAGTACATCATGAATCACTTTATTATCATGATATTATAAAATTTTGATTACCTAAATTATTTTTATTCAAGCATCTCTCATTTGGTTAGGAACTCTAACTAAAATATCATTTTAAATGTTTTAAAAATTTATTCTTATAAATCATTCTCATTAATGTCCATGTTTTAAAAATGGTTTTAAGGTTTTATTTATATAGAAATTAATGTTTTAAAATTAAAATTCCATTTAAAATTTTCAAAGTGGTATGGGACACTTTGATTCAAAAATCTATTTTAAACAGCTTCTTGATAAATAGTGAGACTTTTAAATGTTTTAAAGAAAAAGGGGGATATTTCTCTCAAATAATTTTGAGGATTAACTTTATCTATGTCAATATCCTTTATTATTCTTGATTGAGGTTGATTTATTATAATACAATCTTTCATATTGTATTGAATGAGTTATGTTTGACTGTGGATGTGTTATTTTTATACCATTCATGGTTTATGTATAAAGTATTGACATTTCATATGCTAGTTTTAATACGAATGTTTATGTTATGTTTAAACCTTTTCAGATGAGGAATGAATTATACTTAGTAAGTGATGGGTGGAGCCCGCTATAGCTCCTTGATGCATCGGTAGGTCTCATGAGACAAACTAGTTTCTTGTCACAAGGCCTTGACAAAATATTATTTGTAGTCTTGGTACAAGGCCTTGACTATGTGGTTATGAAGTTTGGAATTATGAATTCCATCATTATGAAAGTGGATATTGATATTGCATGTGATTATTCGACTAGTAGAATATCCATGTGAATAAGTAAATGTCATTATTTGATTTTATATTTTCCATATTATGATTAAGTAAAAGTTTAAAAGGCTTTTGTTTTAGTATTATAAATTGCCTTAAATGTTTATGCTTATTTATGAAAGTTTCTTCTATATTGTTATCCTTACTGAGCATCTAAGATCACCCCTTTCTATGTTTTATTTTTCCCAAGATGTGAAGAAGTATTTTATGAATGGCCTGCAGGGATAGTCTGAGGGGATATGAGTGTGGTCTATGGAAACAATGTTGTTTTATATTTTCATTTTATAATGTAATGTAAAACTTATGAATGTATCTAGTACTTACAAGGCTACTAAACTGATCGATCTTTCAGGACATGATTCCTTGTATCATGCTAATGTTATGTAATAATTCACCGACTCTAGGTAACTAGGGTAGGGGAATTACATCTAGGGGATAATATAAATGTATATTCCAAATTTCAAACGATAGGCTATCACCTGGTCTAGTGTTTCATTTGAGAGAGGTGGATATCTTCATCCTTTATCGTGGGATGTTCTTGCATGTGGAAAACATCGGTAGCACGAACACAATTCAAGCTTCATATAGGTTATATTTTGAGAACCTAGGGTTTTAAGAAGTTTGTTTCCCCTTTATTTTTATCTTGATGTTTGAAAGATGTTTTATTCTTTTATGTAGGTGTGTAGAGTGAGTCCATCCAGGAAGTCTATTTTCTAGCTCTGCATTAAATATTTCATCACTACCTTCTCAACTAGATAGATCTGATCCTTAGATAGTTTCTCTGGTCCTTTTCTACTTTAATGTCCTGCAATTTTTCTTCCTACATTGGTTAATAATATACATTTTTTATAGTGTTCTCATCATGCACATAGGTCTACAGTTGACCGAATCACATTATATCACTATGTTCTTTACTTTTCTTGCGCCATGTTCATCTTGAATCTATCCTTTTACCATTGTTTCAGTGTTAATAAAATTTTCTATATTAAATCATGAACCCAATCAAATTTTCTATATTAAATCATGAACCCAATACCAAGATTAGTGGATCATTACCATTGAATAGTGACTACCCACATAACTTCCTTATTTCCTAATAACTTACTTTTCTACTACATAACTTCCTTTAACCAAAAAATTCCCTACATAAATTATGATAAATCATAAATTAACCAATAAATTCTAGAATAACTTACCAAACTAGATTATGATTAATAATAATTTATTAGAGGGAATAAAATAATTAGGGACTAAAAAAAGTGAGTGTAAATTATGGAGGAAATGAATTCCTTAAAGTTCAATGGAACTTGGTAGATGCATGAACTATTAAGGGGAATGAAATCACTAGATGACATATAGTTTTTTAATTTAAAGGATGATTCTAATAGAATCATAAGGTATAATCCTTGAATGGTGGTTAAAGGATTCCAATAGAAGGAAGCAATCAATTTCTTAGAAGTTTTTTCACTGATATGTAGGAAAAATACCATCTGAATGACGATCAGTTTAGTTGCTTTAAATTATTTACACTTGAAGAGGAATAATTTCAAGGATTATTTGGATCATGAAGACATGGCTTAAGATATTTAAATAAATAAGGATAATGGATTTTAAGACCTTGAGAAGTAGGGACTTTTTTTAAAGTTGAAATTAAGCCTCAATAACTTGAAACAAAAACATTGATAGTGGAACCACAAGCTTGAAACATTCATTAATAAGGAAGGTTTATCGTGGCTAAACTATGATCAAAAATATTATCATAAGTCATATGATGATGAGACTTACATCATATTCCAATTATTTATGGAATATATTTTTCTAGTCTAGTAAGTTCATATACATAAGTGATGGGGTGTACATTTTCTAGAAGATTTCATATGAATGATTTTTTATGAGAAAATAAAATCATGGGAATGAGGATTGAGAGGTATAGGGAAATTTTTAAATTGTTATTATCCCAGAAGTAATTCATAAAAAAATTATTGACATTTTTAAAATTAATAGATGTTATTCAATATCAACCCCCTTCCTAGAAACTTCAATTTATCTATGGAAAATTCAACAACATCGAAATGTGGGGCTAAATATAGTGTAAAAGTGTCATATACATCAGTTATAAGAAACTTAATTTATGAAATGATTTCTTTGTGCCTAGTAATTTCCTTTATAGTGGTGGTAGTAATTGGATTTATGTTAATCCCTATAAGGGTTCATTAAGAATCATAGAAGTGTATCATCAAATACTTAAAGGGACCTAGAGATATAAAATTATTCTTCTAATAAGATAATTCATTGCATGGATTCACGGATATGGATTTTTCGGGTGATTCATATACCAAGATGAGAATAGAAGGCTTCATGTTTATTTTTTGAGAAACAATTATCAGTTGGTTGTCTCAGTAACAACCGCATTTTACTTTTTATACAAAATATGAAAAATACATAGTAATAATGAAAGGTGTAAATGAATTAGTCTGGTTAATACAATTACTAAAGGAACCCAAAATGTCTCCAGAGGATGGAGTATTATTCTAAGATAGTTAAAGTTCCATTCAATTTTCTTAGAATCCATTGATTCATGAATGAATGAAACACAATATCTTGAAATTCAATTTCATCAGGAATATTTTTGAAGACAAAGTGGTAGAGTATTGGATGATAAATAAGAAGAAAAATATTCCTTAAATTTTTACAAAGGTTTTAGTCCAAGAAATTTGGAGGAAGAATTGTACCTTATTTGGACTTTGGTTAATGAAGTTCTATTGAGAAAACTACACACAAGAGGGTGAATATTGAGACTTTAATATGTCTAAAAGGATGTTGAGCAGAGAGACATCCTTTATTTTTTCTTCAAGTGGGATATTTTTGGGATTGTAAACATTCTTCAAGTCACTAGAATATGTTTATTTGAAGGAGAGACAATGATAGTTCACTTATGGCTTGTTTTATAAAGATATATGTCATAATCATTATGAAGGTAGTTTTATCATATGATAGTGATCTTCATTTAAGAATATGGTGAAGTTCATTGATGTTTTATCGGGTGAAAATACTGAGGTAGTGGAAGTAGTTTGGAATTAGAGGTTGACCAACTATAATGGTGGGTTGATCATGAAAATTGGATGGTAATGAAACATGTTCTACTGGCCAATTAACTATATAAAATATTTTTCAGATAAATATATTTGTATAATGATGAATCAATGTGAAATATTAGATACTTAGCTATAATATTGTTAATGTAATGGCCCGGACCTCTTTGGTCCATTCCTTTACTGAAATCTGGTGTTTGGGGTGTTCTGGGAGGTCAAGGTGACTTATTCCCAACACTTTGAAAATTTTCCAGCTTTTGTGAATAGTGTTTCCAGCTATGGATAGGTGTATAGTGTTTCCAGGTTGGTGAGTCATCTATCGGTAGGTGTACAATGTTTCCAGTTATCGGTAGGTGTACAATGTTTTTAGCTTTCGGTAGGACATCTATCAATAGGTATACATTGTTTCCAGCTATCGATAGGTGTACAGTGTTTATAGCTATTGGTAGGTCATATATCGGTAGTGTACGGTGTTTCCAGCTATAGGTAGTTGTACAATGTTTCCATCTTTTGGTAGGTCCACTATTGGTAGGTGTATAGTGTTTCCAACTATAGGTAGGTGTACAATATTTCCAGGTCGATGTGTCATTTATCGGTAGGTGTACAATGTTTCCAGTTGTCGGTAGGTGTGTAGTGTTTCCAACTATCGGTGGGTGTATAGTGTTTCCATTTTGGTTGGTCATCTATTGTTAGGTGTACAGTGTTTCTAGCTATCGGTAGGTGTACAGTGTTTCCAAGTTGTTAGGTGTACAGTGTTTCCATCTTCCTACAGTTTCTCCCATTTGACATTTTCTTTGACGTAAAACACATTCAAAGCCTTTTTTAAGGGATTTAAGTCCAATTCAAAGCCCATAACTCCTATCTAAGTTTCCTAATGGTCCTGGTGTTTTTTCTTGGTCAAATCGTGTAGTCTTGAATGATCCACCTTTAATGGAAAATATAAATTGTATCTTAAACTGATGCTTCATTTATATTTTCAAAAGGCTGAGATACTTTCTTCCTTGTTCTTCATTCTTCTTCCTCCCTAGTACAAGATGCCCAGAGTTCATACACCCATAGGAGTTGTGGGATTGAACTTCCATCCTTGGATTGTTTTTCCTCAAAGTTTTTCCTACTGCATTTTCACCCCCTATTTTGGTGAAACCAGGAAGTATCAATCCATCTTTAATAAAATGTATGCTCTACCTCCTTTATTCTAGTTTCATCGATCTATTTCCTCACGTTTCTTTTTTACATGTGATGGAATGGGATCTCCATGTTTCTAATGGATCTTCCTTGGTTGTTGGTTGGTACATCATCAATTTGGTTGGCCCATTATTGTGTAAATAATGTTGGAAACATTTTGAGGTAGGGGATTTCTTACATCTCCTTTTATTTACATGAAGTCATAGAGTTATCATGATTTAGCGACTAGATCACAATGAAATTGACATAGTAAATATTTGAACTGGATTATAGAATTGGTATCAGTTTCTTAGTGATGTTATTGCCTCTTGTTTTTCTAGATAGTATGTTATCTATGATTTGATTGTTTATCATGTTTTTCTTGATGGAAATTGTTAAAGAATGTAAAGTTGAAATTAATTTTAAATTAATTGGACAAAGATAAAGAGGCATGTTAAGGAATATGATTGTTGTTATTTTAAATTTTGGGATAATCAAATTGATTTAGTAAGGAGGTTTAATTGAATTGGTTGATAAACCCAAAGCATGTTGATGTTTTTTATTAAAGGAATGCCAAATTAATTTCTTAATTAATCTGTGTTAGCTATGATAGATAGTTGCTTAGGTTTCCCATAGTTGGAACCTATGATAATAAATTTATTAATTCAAGATGGAATAAAGAACCAGTTGTCTGATTAATATAATTCCTTGTTGGATTCTGAGTTACCCAGTTTCTTGTAAAGGCCAAGTGCCTTAAGCATTGGATTTTTGAGTGATTATTGTGGGAGAAGGATGGATGCCTTTTTTTAAGTTCCAAGAACCTAGTAGTTATACTATTTGTTTCCTACTTCTTTTGTTGTAGTGTGAGCCTAGGATAGCTGAGCCTAGAAGGCTGTTGTGGTATATAGGTCATGTAGGCCTAGTGGTTGTGGTAGAAGATGACACCTAGAGTGGTGAGATGCATTGGTTTATTCATGTGGGTGTTAGGGGGACACTGAAGGATATGAAATGGGTTGAATTTGGGCTTACCCATTGATGTGAATGTGGATTCTTGTTGAATCTATTGTGTGTTATCTTTTTTACTTTCCCCACTGCTTGAGGAATCTTGTTTTTCTTACCCTCATTCCAAAAGAGGTGAATATGTGTGGTGTATGCCACATGATTTATGTGTTTAGATTATCAAGGATTTATGGTTCTTTGCTCCTGTTATAGGTGGAAAAGACTCAATAGGTATTTCATCTACTTGCTGTGTTGATCCCCTTGTGTTTGGTAGCTTAGAATGTTTTCTTAGAATACCTAGAAATATAGAAAGTGGTAATGTTGTTAAATAAATGAATAAATGATGTTTAACCCATGGGTTGGATCTTGATAGGATTCAATGCTGAGGTTATGCATCTGAGAAGCCGTGGACTCAGTTTGGTTGTGTATGGAGGGCATGGATCTTGGTTGGAATGCAAAGGAAATGAAAATGTGAAAAATTATCATGGTTTATTAATTTTTAAATAATTAATTGATGTAAAGTGGAACTGAAAAAAAGGGATAAATTAATTTAATAATACTCTTCAAATGGTTGTGTGCTTATAGGATATCTTGTCTTAGCAATGGCAGTCAGGAGTTCAAGAGATGTTAGCTTCATTTGTGTCTAAGACTAGTTTTTTCCCATAGTGTGGTTGTGAGATATATTATATCTTGTACTTTTTTTTATATATGCTACCCCACCCTATTGGTTAGGGAGGCTTAAAACTTGAATATTCTGATCCCTAGGGGGTGTTTTCCCTAACATCCTGATGGGAGGATGGATGGCTGACTTCCCCCTTTGGCCCTACTCTCTTCTCTTGGTAGTTATATGTGATTTTATGCATGGTGGTTAGTTTTCCCCATATATGAGTGTAGAGGGATTTAATGAATTGTGGTTATTTCACAAACATATATTCTAGATATAGTTTCCTATGGACTATTATAGGTATAATGTGTATAGGCTATGATGTCTTGAGGATTCTTACTTGGTATATGGGCTATAATAGCATGAGGTATAACACCCAGTGTATGATACACATTATGCGGGCTGTGGTGGATCCCAGAAACTACCTGGTTAATTCTCGTTGTGTGGATGGTGTGGTGCTTTGCCCAGGTGTCTTTGGGTAAGCCTTTTTGTTGCACAAGGTGTATGTTGTGGTGCTTTCCTAGGTGTCTTTGGGCCAGCCTTTTGGAGAGAGATGCTTAGGACGTGTGACATTGGGGAAAATCGGAAAACCATTGGGGAAGTGGTAGTGTGGTACCCATGATATTCATTATTATATTATATAATATTGTATGAAATACTTGTTGAGAGTATCCATGGTGAGGTTTAGAACTTAGTATACATGTTTAGGTGATGATTTATTTTCACTTGTTTTTCATTGTGCTTTAGCATGCTTTCTTTACTTTTTCATGAGATGCTCTGGGAAGGATCCTACTGAGTATACTGTTATACTCACCAAAATTTATATAAACTATTTTTTAGGTCACGTGGAGTATGTTGGAGATCAGGATGGTTACTACTTTCTTGGGGTTTTGCAGGAGCTATTCAGGCTTCGTGGTCGCTATTGTTTTACTTTCTTTTGGTACTTACATTTTTTTATTTCGGTTGTAGTAGTTCTTTCATGACTTTACAAATGTGTACTTGGGTTTCTTTTATATTGTATTTTGATTGAGATCTGGTTGGTTTCTATATAATCTCTCTCTTTTTCATGTGTTCTCTTAGAGGGTAATTCCTACCATTTTTGTTTTTATTATACCCTCGGTGCTAGTCTCCAACCTGAGGCCTATGGGAGGTGGTAATCAGGGGTCATTATCTCTCTTCTAACATTGTAAGCCCACAAGGAGTACACATTGTGGGGAGGGGGTCATGATATATTGGTATCAGAGGTTTGGTAAGAGGGATATGATGGAGTTTGGTGTAGGCTTATGTGAGGTTTCAAGGGTTGGTAGGGAAATGATGAAAGATAATTTTAGCAAGCACTGTAAACATTAGAGATTGACTAAGACACAGGTATTTAGGGCCCCCTGTGATCTAATTCCCAGAACTTTATTTTTTCAATGGATACTAAATGAGGTGATACTAGTTGTAGGGTAGAGACCTAGGAAAGGATCATGCATCATTCTTCTTTGTGCCTTTGTTTGAATGGGTAGACTTTGGGATAGGTTAACCTAAAATGAATAAAAGAAATAAATTAATTAATAAATGTGAAATTATTCCATATTCTAGGTTTATGATCTCTAAATATTTTTCCTTTTGTAGGTATGGATCTAGGTTGATGTACTCATCAGGCTCATGTAGATGATGTTCAGCAGGTTGCGCTAGCAGATCGCCATAGAGTGGAGGTTGACGACGACGACACTTGGAGGAGGACACTCCAAGAGTTTCAGATTCATATTCTGCAGAAGTACGAGGGAACCAATTCAAATGAAATCATAGAAGACTAGTTTTAATAGGTTGATATAACTTTTAGTTCAATCCATGATTAGAAGGGGCAATGGGTGTCATTGGTCGTGATGATGTTGTGTGGGGCAGCAAGGCAGTGGTGGTTCTTGTTCCTCAGGGACCAAGAGGCGTCGAAAGTCTCATGGGAGGTGTTTCAAGACCTATTCAGAGTCAAGTTTATTTATTCGACTATGAAGGCGGCCAGTATCCAGAAGTTTTTTACCCTTCGACAAGGGTTCTCCAGTGTGCGGGAGTTTAGAATACATTTTAGGAACCCTTTGTGATGTGATTCAATCCTGTTTCCAGGTGAGGTTTCCAGGGAGAGGCATTTCAAAGAGGATTTGTGTCCAGAGATACAGTACCAGGTCACGTTGTTTATGATGAAGACATATCTTGAGGTGCTGGAAAGGGCAGAGTTCATCAAGAAGATGTTAGCTAAAACCATATCATCACGAGAGGGGAGTCGTCGGGATTCCCCATGAAGCAGAGCTATAGTTTGGGGTTCTCGGTTTTCAGGTCACAAGAGTTTCCATTCAATTGTGTGTAGGTCCTGTCCCTCAGTACCTCATTTCTCTAGGGGGAAGTGGCTCTATGACCTATGCCAAGGGATCAGTAATCTTTTTCTTATGATGGTTGAGTCATAACCAGCGATAGTTCTTGACCTTTCTAAGCAGTCCATATGCATTAGGTGTTCTGCTTCAGGTTCCTCCATTGAGGCAGTTCCAACCAAGGTAGCAGTAGCAGGTTGCACCAGTTTTGGATCAATAGAGAGTAGATGGGGTAGGTATAGGACATCCATGGTATACTACTCATCCTTATATAGAAGGGCGTGTCCATGGAGGTGGTCACCTCCAAGTTCATAGAGGTTGTGGATCAAGTCCTGGTGAGCTTCATGCATTATCATTTCCAGTTCCAGGTGAGCTGGACATCATTTGAGGTAACCTTTTCTTGTTTTCTACTTGGGAATATGCCTTTTTTGACATAGGAGTGATTCACTCCTTCATATGACATACCCTTGTTCATGATTTGGGAATTGAGGTAGAGAGGATTCTAGTGCCCTTGGAATTGACTATGCCAGTTGGAGGTTGAGCTGACTTGTTTGAAGTATGTAGAGACTACGAGCTAGTGCTAGGGTAGCCCCACTTTTGGGGAGATTTCCTAAGTTTACGGATATAGAAATATGATATCATCCTTATCATGTATTGGTTGTATTTAGTGAAGGCTAACATGGATTTATTTTGGAGGAATGCTTTGTTCTTTGATGCTGATGAAGAGATAGTGGTGTTTTTTGGTGAGTGAGACCCTCTGATGGGTCAAAGGCATTTTCCATCCTTATCATTCTTTATGGCTGAGTTGATTCTAAGTTTTTCATCGGTTCAGTAATTGGTTTTTCCAAGGGTCTTAGAAGAGTACCCCGATGTCTTTCAAGAAGAGGTTGTAGCATTACTCCCTCAATGAGAGATCAAGTTCAAGATCAAGCTACAGTCAGGGGAATCTCTTATCTTGATCTCTCCATATAGGATGGCCCCTTCTGAGTTGCGATAGATATGTATACAGCTTGAAGATCTATTGTAGTACGGTTTTGTTTAGCTGAGCATGTCACTGTGGGGTGCACTAGTTTTGTTTGTGAAGAAGGCTGACGACAGTTTGCGGTTGTGTATCAATTATCATTGCTTGAACTGAGTGGCAGTGAAGAACTGATATCCTCTTCCATGGATATATGATTTATTTGATCAACTTAAGGGTTAAAGTTGGTTCTTGAATATTCATTTGTGCTCAGTATATCATCAAATTTGTGCGAAGGATGAGGATATCATGAAGAATTATTTTTGTTATCGTCATGGGCATTACGAGTTCGTTGTTGTAACATCCCAGGTAAATAAAGGATATGATATTTTCATATTTATAAATATTTTTGAAGTAAATATTAATTTTACTTTAAAGGGGATTCTATGTTTGATGGCATACCTGACACGCAACAATGGGTTTCTTCGAAATCTCATTTTGCACACAAGGCTGAGTCATACTGAAAAATAATAATATAATATTATTTTAAATGGTAGTTAATGCCTAGACATTGTATTGGTGAGAATAAACAGAAATAACTAAAATATAATTATAAATTTTTGTTAAATGTATTTATATTTATCCAATAAAATTTAGAGGATTAAAATGAGAATGAATCTGATTTTAAGCATGAAAACTGTAATATTTTTAAAAGTTGGTTTTACCGCCTTTTGATGGAGAACCCCTTTTAAATATAGTTTTTCTCAATTTTATATATTCCATTTGAAAAAATAAAATTCTTCTTTAGAAGAGGGGAATCAAAATATAATTGGGTAAATTTTTGGCATTTTTCTGAAAAAGTTTATTTTTTAATAGATAGTGAAAAACGTTACATTTTAAGTCAAAACTATCTTTTCATCTAATTTATTTATATAGTTAGATTGTCCTTTAAATTGGTTTTAAAGTGTAATTGGATTATATTTTTACAATTTAATCCAATTTTGGTCATTGGGAGTAATTTCACTTTGAAATTGGACATAAAAAAATGTCAATCTTTTGATAGTTATTATTTCTTAAAAACACTTTTTTGGTTCTCACAAAGGGAATTAATTTTAAATTAATTTCAGAAAATTCTGTGTTTTGAATTTGGAAAAATGGATTCCATATTTAAAATCAAGAGTTCCAAATTGTGTAAATAGATAACTTTTATTTTTATACATTATGAGTAGTAACTTCAGTAAATATTTTATTTACCACGGTTAAAGGGTAAATCTGGTAAATAAGGGTAAAAAAATAATATTATAATAATATTAAATTACCCTAACACATGTCCTAAACCTATTGGTAGATAAATTTCCGACCATGGGCATCATTGGGTTGATTTTGGAACCACATGGAGCCAGTTGTAATTGAAAATGACATTTTATAAAAATTAATTTAAAGTTAAGGAAAATGTTACATAAACATATATCTTTTCTTAAAACAATTTTTATATGGGTTTATATAAGTGATATTTTCCACTATAAATATTAATTAGAAACATAAAACAATTTCCTACATCATGGTATAATGTTTATAATTTTTAGACATTATATAAATAAATTTATTTATGACACAATGGTGATGTAGTGATTACCTTATTAATGAAAGATTTAAATAAATGAGATTATAAATATTAAAATAAATTTATTTTGAAACTTTTTATGCCATACAAGAATTTTAGAGATAATTATGACTTTTTATATTTTAATTAATAATTTTTTTTCTAAATAATCAAGTTTTTTTTATTTTTTAAAAAGTCATGATATGAATAGTATATAAATTGACATAAATGAGTTTTTAAAACAAATATTATTTTATTAAAAGATATAATAATACTAAAAATATAATATTTTCTAAAATGAATTATATAAGGTTTATAATGTCATTAATTAACCAATTGTGGTTCTATTGGAATTTTATGGTGACTATATTAACCATATAGTACGAATATGCAAGAAGAAATGGTAAGAGTTAAATTTGTTAACTAAGGGTTAAAGCTAAATGATAATATCAAATATGAAACCAAAACTTGTCTAAGACCTATTTTCTAAGAGAATTTCTAACAATAGTCATATTATATTATAATTTACTTAGTTTTGGACCTTTTTAAATTGAAAATAATTTTATAATAAAATAATATTTCAAAGCTTTCCTAAAGTACCCCTCCTCCCTCTTATAAAAGGACACCACCTCTAACCCATTACTCACACCTCTCATGCCCCTTTGATCTTACAAAATTTTCTCCAATAATCTCCCAACATCCCTATATTACACATATAATACTCACTTTGGGAAGAAGGCAATTCAATAAATCCTTTTGGTTCAAACCAAAGGGAGTTACCCGATTTAAACATAATGTCTTCTCTCAAGTTCTTTTCTTTTATTTTCCTTCTCCATCCCCCATAAACTCTTTTTATTCAATTATTTTATAAACAAATGAGTATACTAAATATACTAGGATGTTTTTATGATAATTATTCAAACTACACTTCCACACACCTCTATCTAATGGATACAAACATATTGTTTCTGTGGACGGCGAACTATTGCCTCACGAAATGATGATTGTTCTAATATCTATTACCACCTCTCATGGTGGCCAATATGATCGAAATATATTTATATGTGATATATATTATCTTAATATTATCTATATTCTTCTATATTTTTCATTTATTTCACTTTTTTAAGGTTTCCATAATGGGTAAATACGATAATTTCATTTGAGGAAGTGCGGACTACCGCCCCCTCAAAGTGATATGAATCGTTCATTCCATACATGGAACGTATAAAGGATGGAGTTAATTAAATTATATATTATATTATACTGTATTATAAAATACCTATGTATCATTAATTTTTCATTCTATTAAATACAAAATAGAAATGAAAGAAGTGTTCATGAGTACGTATGACTTACCCTCTCCATGAACAGTGAATTTCATTTCTTATCACCAAATGTTATGTACTGTTATAAATACATATATATACTGGATATATATGATATATATGATATATAAATCATGAATATCATTCTATAGATAATTGAATTTTTACCACATGAACAATTTGTAATTATAAGAAGATCATTTTTGACTCAAGTACCAAATATCGACAAAACAACCATTATTAACTTAAATGATTATGTAAAGTTTATAACATTGTAATAAGTGATATAAAAGGAATAATGAAATTGTAAAATGTTCTTAAGCTATTATAAATTAACTTTAGTTTATTCTTCAGTATATTAAAGAACAAACGAGTCAAGTCAGACATGAGGTAAGGGGTTTTCATCTCACTTTTTATTCCCGTGAGATTCATGCTATATTTGGAACTATTTCCTTTTGTGTGGTGTATTTACTGCCCATGATTGTATTATTTGTGTAATATAATTTAATTTATGGGTATTTACATCATTATTTTATGATCCTTCTTTCATGGGGTCTATGTTTCGTAAGTTACCAAATTTGTAAGGGAACCTTTCACCCTCCTCTTTTAGTCAAAGACTTCTTTTATGTTATGTCTTTTAATTTCCATTTTATTATGTTGGAATATTTTATTATATATCCTCATTATTGTAAATTTTATTTCCATGTGATGAGAGACCCTTTTCTCTCTCATCAACTCATTTTGTGAATTTTTAAATGACATCATTAGGCTGATGAATTTTTGTAAGCAAACTTCTTAACCTGATTTCCATTCTTTGGGTTAAACTTCTACTTCTTGATTACGTTGTGTTGTGAATATGTTTGAATGACCTCTGATTGTTTTACACTTAATATCCACTTATTTTTGGTGTATTTATATTTTTCAAACATAATTATTTCATTGATTTATCCTTAATCTAATGGTACAATCTTTGTAAGGGATTACGTCTCAATATTCTTTCATTGGGGCATATCTTGATATTGTGCACCTTTATTATCCTATAAGGTGTATATACAACCATTTTGAAATTTTATATCACAAATTTCTATATTATTTTGATATTTATAGTTTTCTTTGATTTTATTATTTATTTATTTTTATTCAAGAGTTTCTCAAGTGGTAAAGGGTTCTTTAACTAAAACATCATTTTAAATGTTTTAAAGATTTAATCTTCTATGTCCTTCTATTTCATGTACATGTTTTAGAAATGTATTTAAGGATTAATTTATATGGACATTAGTGTTTTAAATTGTAAATTACTTTCAAAAGTTTCAAAGTGGTATGGGAAATTTTAATTCAAAATTCTTCTTTTTAAATGTTTTAAATGAACTGATTATGTCAATATCTTGAAATGATAACTTGTGATTACAATGTGGAAATTTAATGTAGAATGTTATCATTCCATTATGAATTTTTATGTGTTATAATTATGTTATGGTTCTTAGTAATTGTTTACGTATATGGGTGGTTCCATGATAAACCTAGTGTGGGTGAGCCCGAGATAGCTCTCCAATGCATTGGCTAACGTGATAGAGGTAAACGTTAATGTTTCTCCTAAGAGATTTAGGTAATATATAGTGATTGGTATTTAGAACATAACTCCATATGTAGCTATTAAAGAAACAATGTATGTATTTTATATATGCCATATGTTACATTTATGATTTATTATTTCTATGTGTTATTCATAAATCTTATGATTTAATGGGGTATGTTAAAGATCTTATGTTTTGTATGTATTGACAGAATAATGTTTTTTTTCTTTATTTTATAACCATTCCTAAGATTTTTATTCTAATCCCAAGTTTTTGAAATGTTTTCCACAAGGTATAAGGCAGGGTAAGAGAAAGGAAGAATTCAAAAATATTTATATCAAGAAAATAATTCTTGTTTTCTTTTAAGAGTTTTTATTTTATGAAAAAATGGATACTGAGTAGAAGTGTCTACTTTGTAATATTTGAGATGAAATTTAGTATTTATGGCCTAATTCTATAAAACTCTAAACATGAAAAGATCCTCAATATGAATTATTAACTTAATTCAAGATTATGTAATGTTTAAGGTTGGGTCCTTGTAGTTGGTATCAGAGGTCGATTTAGACAACTTTAGGGATTAAGAGTTTTGTTAGACACATGGTTAGTCTCTATGTCTACTCCTTAAGTTAAATCATTATTTTATAACTTTTTCAGATCAAGGAAAGTCTATTACAAATGGATGGAGGAGGATCTCAAATGAAATTCCTATCTCCTCCTAATGACTTTCTTGCAATAATTATTGCAAAGTCATGTCCAGATGACTCTAAGACATTTTCTAACATACAACTCACTTGAAATCAATAGTTTGAGATATAAAACACCTCCACTATACCCCAATACCATCAGGGATAATGGGTTGTATTTAATCAAATCCTATTTTCTCAATATTCTCATATTTTCAAGAAAGGTAAATATTATCAAGGTATTTTCAAATATTTTACCTTATCACAAGATTTTAAAGTATATTATGATTTTGAAAAAGGTTCTAAAGAAGGATACCCTTGAACAACCTATTTATATTTGATTTTAAATCATGTTCTTTCAGCACATACTGATGGTTTTTTAAAATGACCATTGATTAAAAGCTTCAACTCAAACATGGTCTGACTGTTTTATAAAAACAAAGTTTTATTAGATGTTTTGAAATTATATGTCATACATGATTATTTTCAGAAACTATTTTTTTGTGAACACCCATATGACCCAAGTTGTACGAGGTGTATTCGGGTAAAGGAAGAAGATGATTTTAAAGGATCCCTAAATCAGTGTTGCAATGCATGGACCATCTATATACATGAACAAGATGATGATGAAACCAGGTGGACACCATGATCATGGTACGATGTTCTTTCTTTGGGAATAGTATTATTTTGTGGAGGTAAAAAAATGTCAATATATATAAGACTTCATGAATTAATATATTGAGGTCATTATGATTTGGGATGAAAATGAGAGGTATAAGACAACCATTGATGTTAAATCTTGCTAGGGTCATTTTTGAGGAATTTATCTCATTTTTGGGAATGTTATAAAATTATATAGCTTTTGAAAAAAGACAACATGTATACTATGTGACAACCCATCACTTCATACAAAGCTACAAGAATCGAACCCACAACCAAAGTGCAATTGGTATTTATTGCCTACCACTAGACTATGTGAAGTCCCTGGTTAATATGAATAATTATTTTTAGTTAAATGATATTATGGATCAAGAATAATTTTATTTTTTAAACTTATGTTTTATCAAATGGATATCCTTAATATAGAAAAATGATTTGGTGCTTAAGTGATAAAGGTTATTTTGGAAGAGGTTTTCTCTTTTGAGGAACACTATATGCCTAAGGAAAATTTAATACTTTGGGATTTCATTTGAGGAGTAATGGTGGAATTTTATTTCGGAAGAATCTATGTTTTTATTGTGGAATTATAGTGATTTGGGTTATTTATGTCAATTATTGACCTATCATAGAGAATATGTGATTAGGTTAATTACTTTTCAATATGGGACTTTAAGAGTAGCCTATGTTATCTAGAGATAAATTTTAATATTTACTATGGAAGACAATGTGATTAAATTCTTTTGAGTTTTGGGTTTAAATATTAGCTTGGATTATATAGAATTATTTGAAGAACAATTGTTTATTGAATGGTCTTTGTTTAACTTTTGGCACTATTTGATGAATTTTGGAGATTAAGAGTATTATTTCATTATCCTTTTGGGGGTTATTTGATCTCATACTGACCATTTTGGTTTTGGTTAATGTCTAAAGATAGGGGAAATATATAGTTCATCTTTTGTGGATTATGTGACTCTCTAGAAGTTGATTCTATTGCTTCAAGTGTAACCAAGTCATCTTGAATACTCATCATTTGGAGAAAAGATGAGTTTTTGGTAGAAACTTATTAAAAGATGAAACTCTACTTGAAAAATAAGTATATTTCCTTATGTACTTAGTCAATGTCATAAATAAAATCTCCAACTTTATGAAATGGAACTTAAAACAAAAACATTGTCTGTTTACTTTTCCTTCTGGGAAACCAATGACTGTTTAACCTATCATAAGTTTGTGGTTTTCTAGTGGATAACTTTCTCTTAGTCATGTTTTCTATCACTCTCCATCAAAATTTGACACTTAGTTTATCTTCCATATCCATATTTTCCTACATGGAATCCTATTATGGGTTATCTCAAGTGACCTTTGTACTTATATTTCTTTCTTTTAATGTGATATTTTTATTGACTCTTTTTCCGACATGGGACTTTCAATAAATTTTCTGAGCCAAATTTTAAAATTGTGAGGACACAATTCACAGAAGGGGGGAAGGATGTAACATCCCAGGTAAATAAAGGGTATGATATTTTCATATTTATTAATATTTGTGAATTAAATATTAATTTACTTTAAAGGTGATGATATGTTTGATGGCTTACCTGACACGCAACAATGGGTTTCTCTGAAATCTCATGTTGCACACAAGTGTGAGTCATAATAAAAAATAATATAATATTATTTTAAATGGTAGTTAATGGCTAACTGTTGTGTTGGTAGGAATGAAAAAAACTAACTAAAATATGATTATACATTTTTTTTAAATGTCTTTTCATTTATCTAATAAAATTTAGAGGCTTAAAATGAGAATGAATCTGATTTTAAGCGTGAAAAACTCTAATTTTTTTAAAAGGTCATTTTACCGCCTTTTGATGGAGAACCCTTTTTAAATATAATTTTTGTCACTTTTATATGTTCCATTTGACAAAAAAACTTCTAATTTAGAATTATGACATAATAATTTACTTTGGGTAAATTTTTGGTATTTTTCTGATTAAGTACATTTTTTAATGAATAGTGAAAAATACTTCATTTTAAGTCAAAAGTGTATTTTCATCTGATTTATTTATATAGATAGATTGTCCTTTTAAGTGGTTTTAAAGTTTAATTGGATTATATTTTTCCTATTTAATCCAATGTTGGTCATTTTGAGTAATTTCACTTTGAAATTGGACATAATCAAATGTCAATCTTTTGATAGTTTTTATTTCTTAAAAACACGCTTTTTGGTTTTGACAATAGAAATTAATTTTAAATTAATTTCTGATACTTTCATGTTTTGAATTTGGAAAAATAGATTCTATATTTGGAATTAGGAGTTCCAAATTGTATAAATAGATAACTTTTATTTTTAGACATTATGAATAGTAATTTCAGTAAATATTTTATTTTTCATGGTTAAAGGGTAAATCTAGTAAATAAGGGTAAAAAAATAATATTATTATATTATTATATTTCCCTAACACATTTCATAACCCTATTTTATGATACATGTCTGACCATGGTCATCCTTGGGTAGATTTTGGGACCCCATGAAGCCACTTGTAATAGAAAATGACATTTTATAAGAATTAATTTAAAGTTAAGGAAAATGTAACATAAACATATATCTTTTAGTAAAACAATTATTATATGGAGTTATATACGTGATATTTTTGACTATAAATATTCATTATAAATATATAAATATTTCTTACATCAAGGTATTTTATTTATAATTTTTCGACATTATATAAATAAATTTATTTATGAAACAATGGTGATGTAGTGATTACCTTATTAATGAAAGATTTAAATAAATGAGATTATAAATATTAAAATAAATTTATTTTAAAAAAATTTATGCCATACACTAATTTTATAGATAACTAGTACTCTGCCTGTAAAAATTCATGGGACTATCAATTCTTTTTTCAAATCATCTGGTTCTACATCATTTAAAAAAAATATAGTCAATACAATGCTTAAAATAAAATGATGATAATAAAGTGAGTGGACATAATGTGACAAATGGAAATGGAGTGAAGACTAATTATGGAAGAGATGGAACATGATGGAATGGCAGAGGTGGGTATCAAAGACAGAGATGAAATGAAAGAAGAAGGTGGAGTCTGAGATGGAGTTAAGAGGCGAGATTGAGATAAATTATGGAATGCAAGCTAGAGAGATTTTTATGGTTTGTGGATTTTAACCAGATTCTATGGGCTTGCAATGATGCATATGTGTGGATTAGTAGGAAACTTGAATTCATTTCATGTGGTTTCATTGAAAGATAATTAGTATCTTAGGAGAAAAATGGATCAGACGATTCATCAATATGAAAGTTAATTTGCATCCCCTTGATAACAATTGAGGTATTGATCACCAAAATCATGTTTATGGGAATAAAGGAGTCCACAATTCTACAGTACTCGTATTAAAAGAACTTAAATATCTGTAAATGAGTCTACCTTGGAACTTCACCGTTATCTGTTAATTCAAACCATATATATATCCCATTTTTTTCCAATCGACTCTACATGACCCCACGAAGGTAGTTACATAGGAGATTTAAAGTTTACATATGAAAATAAATGACAAGAAACATAAAATGGAAACAGAGACCAATCAAGGGTATGTCGAGCCTTCAACCACTTTAGAAGACCTAATAACATGAAGTAACATACATTTCAAATAAGAAATGGTAAAAAAATAAATAAAACATGCAAATTGAAAAACCCATTCTGGTAGAGGATATTATGTTTTCGAAATAACAAAATAGCACTGCATGTTTTCATATACGATTACATCTGAAAAGAGGTGGGTATAAAATCGGACAGTAACTAAAGTTTTTAATAGTATTCAGTTTCCCCTTTGGAGTCAAATAGTCTGCATCATGCTGTGTTGGATATATCCTCCATGTAATGGATTGATATGTTCCTGTAGTAGAGCAGCACTGAAGGATGTTGGTTGAGAGTAATATGGTTTCCTGCAGCAGTTAAGTATAGTTGAGAAAATTGAAAATTGAAAATCAGTTCACTTTACATGCTATATGCGTCAGAAAGGGTCTATTTGTTCATTAAACATGTTCTTACATAGTTTCATGTAGTCTTTAATAAAGGTACAGATATTAGTGAAAGTAAAAAATGTAAAAAGTTATTAGAAAATAACATATTTAACATGGTATTTAAAATACCTTGGAAAAACATCACTGATTTTTAGTCTATTTTGTCTGTTTTTTATTGTAAATATCCTTCAAATGGAGATACAGTTCATGGATTGCTATTTCTAGAGTTTTAAGGCATTGTAACAATTTGTTGGACTGCATCATCAGCATCAAACTCTGTTTGAGAGAGAGGGAGTCATAACACATCTATTATTTAATGTAAAATTTATTTGATTTATCTAGTTGAATAGGTGAGGAATAAGGTGAAAATATAGTATGTGTTGATAATGTTGAAGGAAATAAAATATATGAAGACTAAGAGCATGCTTTTGGGTTTTTATCAGGATGCTATAGAACTTGAACTGAACACTATGTGGAAAAATTCCATCAGTAGTGTCTAAAGGTTCCTCATTGTTGACATGGATTAAATAAAATCCAATAGTAAAATCAATAGAATTGTCAATAATGCTTATAGATAATGTTACTTCAAATTCCAATATGGATATTTGCCTAAAAGAAAACATAATTTGAAACTGAATATCATTACAATGGAACCAAAAAATAATAATAATCAGCATAAATTGTTTTCTAAATTAATATAATATTGAGTTTCTTTAAACTGTAATAAAATGTAGTATATAAATTGTAAAGATTACTACAATTCAAACATGTTATTTACATTTCATACTAGTAAGGATAGAAAACATTAAAATTATGAATGAATTAAAATGTTTCTACAACTATTAATTGGATGTGTAAATGTATAATGAAAGTACGTTAGAAAAATTACATTTTATGTCAACCCCAAACAGCTTTCTATTTGCAAGACTTCAAGAACATGTACAGTGGAAAAACTGTTTGGCCATTGACGTCAACCTGGATCATCTTATATCATTTTATCTCAGAATCAGTAATACCCAAATTAGAATGGTGAACAAATGACTACAATGAATGGAAAGTCAAAAAATAATAAAAAATAATAAATAAAAAAAAATTACATGTTTCGATGATCACATATAATTCATTATGCCATATTTTCTGAAACTACAAGACAAAAAAACACATGTTTTAAAAACTTTTATTTTTTTGAAAGAGAAACGAAATGAGAAAAATATTGACAATTATTAAATTCCACACCATTTTGATGTAAAAAAATTGTTTTCAATATTTTTTTACAGAAGGGAGACACTTTATAAAAACCCGTGGATTTTTTTTATAGAGATGAAATATATATATATATATATTACACATTGTGTGTAAAAATAAAATTATAAATATGTATTTAAATTATCCATATAGTATACTTCTTAAATCCATCACCATTGGGCCCTAAAATTTCACCAAACATAAAATATAAAATAAACATTTAGTCAATGATGAGAAATATAACATGGTATTGGTAGTCCATATAAATTAACACCCAAAACACCTTGCATTGAGGACCTCATGCAAGCCTTCCTAGTAATTAAAAAGTATAATGAAACCTAATATGTTAAAGTGAATTAAAAAACTACATCATTACCTTGTAAGGACACATCATCCATCTTTCATTTTCATGTTCAATAAAAGAATGCCCACATGATGCACCTGCCACTGCAAACTGGTGTAGAAAATTACAATAAAAAATTCCAAAGATAAAAATTACAACCCATTGATCCATATGTCACTGAAAATAGAAAAAATAGAAGTTAGAAAATGTAGAATGTATAACATGAAAAAAAGACTAATAAGAATGGAAAAATCTAAACAATAAAAAAATGTCTATGGATAATCATATGATGTTAACTATTCCATGCTATCTCAGTCTTCCATTGAATTTTTTTTTAAAATCATGTATTTTTTTTGGAAAAGAAAATGTGGACCAAAAAAGAATATTTTAAATACAACATCATTTTCAAGGAAAACAATTGTAATGATTAACAGTATATTGAGATAAAAACCTAGTATTGCTTAAATACATGAAAATGCATGCAACATCAAGAATAACTCAGAAAATCAGAGTTAATCAAAACCTCAACTGTTGAAATCGAACCTAAATTTGAATAAATAGAACAATCGTCATCCAAATAAACCCTACCACATGCAAATCAGAGGAAAATTTGAAATGAACCATCATTTTTAAGTAAAAAAATAACAATGACTAATGGTCTATTGATATAAAAATCTAGCACACCTTAAATACATGAAAACACATGCAACATCAAGCATACCTGAGAAAATAAGAGTTGATTAGAACCCCAACAGTAGAAATTGAACCTAGATTTGAGTAAATAGAGCAATAATCATCCATATAAAACCTACCACAAGAAAATCAGATGTTGTGATTCATAGAGCGCCGACCGAGTGCCTAGAATGTGGGAAGACTATAGAGAGGTGGAGGCATAGCCAGAAGATAGAGGCTCAGGCTTAGGCTCAGGCGGAGGTGGGTAGCCAGAAGGCGGGTTTGGGTAGATGGAAGGTGAAGACAGAGATTGACAGTGTGAGGCAAAGATTTAGACCGGGATGAGGGTCGGGAATGGTGATAATAGGAGCACAGGAGCGGGGGAGCATGGGGACAGAGGGAGCAGAGGGAGCAGGGGGAGTGGAGGAAGCGGGGACATCTGTCGAGTTGTTTATTTACTGTAATAAAAAGAAGGTAAATGCAGAAGACAAATAATAATCGGTCTACTGAAATAGGATAAAGTATTAAGGAAGTTTCATTAACTTGTGTGAACTTGCAAATAATATAAAGAAAAACAGAAGGGATAAGTATTGAAATCTATTAGGATAAAATAATGATTTTAAGAAGATAAAGTAAATCCTCCTGGATTGATTTTAAGAAGATAAAAATAATTTCAGACACCATAATCATGGAGAAAAACTCCATAGTAGCCAAGCAATGGAAATAAAATTAATATGGGTGGCTAGTTTACAAGTAGTGAATGGGTATATAGATGTTAAAAAATGTGAAACATCTATATAAACTCAAAAAGACCAAAAGACTTCTATGTTTACTGTACATAAATAAATGAAAATAACTAGATAAATTGTAATGTGTGCAGTGGAGACGTATTACATATGTAAAAATAAAAATCTATTCAAAACAATTCATGATAGTTGAGGGATTTCATGTCACGCCTGAGGGATCTCATGTCAAACCTGAGTAAATAGCATATTAGAGGGATATAGAGAGTCGTGGTTTGCGCATATTTGGAGCGAGGAATTCAATTTTTGGGTGATGTTGAAGCATGGCTGGGTGAAATTCATCAAGTCACCCATCTTTAATATATAATGTTGATTAAAAAAACAATCAATGTTATTTAATTGAAACAGAATATACTAAAAACCTTCAGAATTACCTGAAATTCAACCTGGCATGGACATAAGGACCAATTTTGAGATGAACGAACATGCCTTCTTCCTTTGAAGACAGTAATATTTCAGCCAAATAGAGAGATCCTTATATTTTTTAATTAATTAAAAATAATCAAAGTTACTGAATTCAGACACATTAATATCTTTTGCATACTAAAAAATTTAAATATTACCCACAATTTCCATTAGCGCAGACATAATGCCTGATTCTGAGATGAACTTCTAGGCTGTATTTCTTTAATAGCTTGTCGAATCTGGCCACATCATATCTCCCTTCAAGATAGTACCGCATTCAAATAAAATAGACAATAGTTATAACAAATATACATTTCAAAAAGTACATGAAAAACTTCTTTCCTAAAGATGAAGCCGAATAATGTATTAAAAAAATATTGATGTCAAACAACAAAACAATAAATGAAACATTATGCAAATGGAAATAGAAATAATAGTGACAAACAATTATCATAAGAAAGAATCATCTTATTCATTCTCAAGTGATAAATAATGATATATGATACCACATTATGTGTATTTTTTCTGTAATTTGTAAATATAATTAATATGGGTGGCTAGTTTTCAAGTAGTGAATGGGTATATAGATGTTAAAAAATGTGAAACATCTATATAAACTAAGAAATACCAGAATAATTCTTTGTTTAATGTACATAAATAAATGAAAATAACTGGATAAATTGTAATGTGTGCAGTGGAGACGTATTACATATGTCAAAATAAAAATATTTTCGAAACAATTCATGATAGTTGAGGGATTTTATGTCACACCTGAGGGATCTCATGTCAAACCCGAGTAAGCATCATATTAGAGGGATAAATAGAGTCATGGTTTGCGCATATTTGGAGCGAGCAATTCAATTTTTGGGTGATGTGGAAGCATAGATGGGTGAAATTCATGATTAGGTAACCCATCTTTATCATATAAATTTTATTAAAAAAACATCTGATGTTATTGAATTGAAACACAACATACTAAAAACCTTCAAAATTACCCGAAATTCCACATGGCATGGACATAAGGACTGATTCTGAGATGAATGTACATGCCTGCTTGCTTCGAACACAGTAATATTTCACCCAAAGAGGGAGATACTTGTACTTTAATTAATTAAAAACAATCAAAGTTCCTGAATTCAAACACATTAATATATTTTACATACTAAAAAATTTCAATATTACCCAAAATTCCACTCGGTGCAGACATAAGGATTGATTCTGAGATGAACGTCTAGGTATTCTTGCTTTAGCAGCTTGTCCAATTTGACCAAATCATATCTCCCTTCTTGATAGTACTACATGAAAAGAAAATAGACAATAGTTAAAACAAATATACATTTCAAAATGTACATGAAACACTGATTTCCTAAAAGAAGATGCAAAATAATGTATCAAAAAAAATATTGATATCAATCAACAAAACAATAAATTAAACATTATGAAAATCGAAATAGAAATGAAATCACAATGTTGTTCCCTGATCTACCTACCTTCATATCCAGATCTCCCATATGAACATACTCCTATTCCCTATGGGATCTAAATGATAGAAAATAGGTTGATACAAAATGATATCATAAGAAAGAATCATCATTTTCATGCTCAAGTTCTAAACATTGATATAGTCACCTCTTTTAGGAATCATTTGAGGTGAAAAAGATATATATCAATCCATATTGAAGATGACATAGAAGATCATTATATCAAGAATATGGATGTCCAAAAAATTCTCATAGCCTGCAACCACTATGGTTTAATATTGAAACATATGAACAAAATCCATCCATTTAAAAAAATATGTATTAGGCACCATCATCCCTAGTAAGAACTCCACTCTCAATCCCTTCCTATATATATATCGATAATAAATAAAATAATAGGATTCTGTTATATCATGAAATGAATTAGAAAGATGCAAAGAAATCAAAACCATACCTATGATGGTCAAAGTAAACTGTGATCTATCTATTGGAAACTGATCCAAATTGAACAAAACATATGTGAACATATGTTAATAGAACATATGTGAAAATCTCCAGAAAACATCTCGTACATATCATATGTGAATACATGTGATGCGGATTCATTCAATCAAAATTTTTGTCACTATAAACATCCACTTGTATTGAAATAAACTATATCCAAAGAGAAATTGAAAACAAATGAATATTTGAGAAACAATGAGAATATAAATTGATACTAACATATTGTATATGATGGAAATAAAAAGTTTAGTTTAAAAATCCTGACTGAAGAAATCGTACAAGAAGAATGAAATTTAAGGAAGTAGAACGATATTGCCCAAAACCTTGAAAATATGGTAGGGTTCTGGAGAAGAGGCATGAGGGGGTTGGCGGGCATGGAGGAGTAGGAGGCAGAGGAGACGCGGTGGGATGAGCTGGAGGTGGAGGAGCCATGGTGGGAGGAGCTAGAGGTAGAGAACCCATAGCCGTAGCAGCCGAAGACCAAGCATCCAGACGAAATAGCAAGGTGTCGGGCATCAAGCAGCTGTAGGAAGAGGAACCGGAGGCATAGCAGATGGAGGCAGAGAAGCCAGATGAAGAGGAGTCGTTGGAAGAGGAGCTGAAGGTGGTGTATTCGGAGGCAGAGCAGCTGGATGCGGTGGAAGAGAATAATCTAGAGGTGTGAGTTTAGAGGGGTTTCAGGGAGGGAGATGAGGTACTCAGCTATAACCCTAATCGCAGCGGAGGTCATACCCAAGTGGGGGAGGGGTATGAATGGAGGGAACGCTAAAATGGATGGCATAGACGACGTTGAGCGGTATATGAGTTACACGTTAGCAAGAAAAAACCCTTCTTTAGTATGTATATAGATTATGACTTCTTATATTTGAATTAATTAAGGTTTTTTGAATGAATCAAGTTTTTTTGGATTTTTTAAAAATTCATGTTATGAATTGTATATAAATGGACATAAATGATTTTTTAAAACAAATATTAATTTATTAAATGATATAATAATCCTAAAAATATAAGATTCTGTAAAATGACTTAGATAAGGTTTATAATGAAATTAATGAACCACATGTGGTTATATTTTCATTTTATGGTAACTATATTAACTATATAGTATGAATATACAAGAAGACATGGTAAGAGTTAAATTAGTTAACTAAGAGTTAAAGCTAAATGATAAGGTTAAATATGAAATCAAAAATTGTCTAAAACCTATTGATTGAGAGTATTTAGAAAAATAATCATCTTATCTTATAATTTAATGAGTTTTTTACCTTTTGAAACCGAAAATAATTTTATAATAAAATAATATTTCAAAGATTTCCTAAAGTGCCCCTCCTCCCTCTTATAAAAGGACACCACCTCTAACCCATTACTCACACCTCTCAAGCCCCTTTGATCATCCAACATCTACTCTAATAATCTCCCAACATAACTATATTCCACTTAGAAGCCTTAATTTTGGGATAATTCAATTCAATAAAGCCTTTTGGTTCAAACCAATGAGAGTTACCCTATTTAAAGGTAACGTCTTCTCTCAAGTTATTTTCTTTTATTTTCCTTCTCCAACCCCCATAAACTCTCTTTATTCCATTATTTTATAACTAAAACAGTATCCTAAATATACTAGGATTAGTTTATGAGAATAATTAGAACTACACTTTCACCAACCTTCATCTAATGGATACGAACATTCTATTTCTGTGGATAGAGAACTACTGCCTCACGAAACGATGATTGTTCAAATATATCCTATAGCCTCTCATGGTATCCATTATGATGGAACTGTATTTATATGTGATATATATTATATTTAAATTGTCTCTATGCTTATTTATTTTTCATTAATATCATACCTTTATGGTTTCTATAATGGGTAAATACGATAATTTCATTTGAGGAAGTGCGGACTACTGGCCCCTCAAAGTGATATGACTCGTTCATGCCTTATGTGGAATGTATAAAGGATGGAATTAAGGAAATTATATATGATATTATACTACAATTATAATATACCTATGTATCATTAATTTTTTATTCCATTAAATATGAAATAGAAATGAAAGTAGCCTTCATGCGTACATATGGCTTACTATCTCCATGAATGGTGCATTTCATTTCTTATCTCCAAATGTTATATACTATTATAAATACATATATATACTGGATATATATGATATATATGATATATAAATCATGAATATAATTCTAGATATAATGTAATTTTGACCACATGAACAATTTGTAATTATAAGAAGATCATTTTTGACTCAAGTACCAAATATCGACAAAATGACCATTATTAACTTAAATGATTATGTAAAGTTTATAACATTGTAATAAGTTATATAAAAGGAATAATTAAATTGTAAAAGGTTATTAAGCTTGTAGAAATTAACTTTATTTTATTCTTCATGAGATTAAAGAATGACCAAGTCAAGTCAGACACGAGGTTAGGGGTTTTCATCTCACTTTTTATTCTCGTGAGATTCATGCTATATTTGACACTATTTCCTTTTGTGTGGTGTATTTAATTCCCATGATTGTATTATTTGTGTAATATAATTCAATATATTGGTATTTACATCTTCATTTTATGATCCTTATTTCATGGGGTTTATGTTTTATAAGTTACCAAATTGGTAACGGAACCTTTCACCCTCCTCTTTTAGTCAAAGATTTATTTTATGTTATGTATTTTAATTTCCATTTTCTTATGTTGGGATATGTTATTTTATATCCTTATTGTTGTAAATTTTATTTCCATGTTATAATAGACCCTTTTCTCTCTCACCAACTCATTTTATGAACTTTTAAATGATGTCGTTAGGCTGCCGAATTTCTGTAAGGGAACTTCTTAACCCAATTTCCATTCATTGGGTTAAACTTATACTTCTTGATTATGTCACGCTACGAATATGTGTGAATTACCTCTGATTGTTTTACACTTAATATCCACTTATATTGGGTGTATTTATATTTTTCACACATAATTATGTCATTGATTTATCCTTAATCTAATGGTACAATCTTTGTAAGGGATTACCTCTCAATCTCCTTTCATTGAGGCATATCTTGATATTATGCACCTTTATTATACTATAAGGTGTATATACAACCATTTTGACATTTTATATCACGAATTTCTATATTATCATGATATTTATAGTTTTCTTTGATTTTATTCTTTAATGATTTTTATTCAAGAGTTTCTCAAGTGGTAAAGGATTTTTGAACAAAAACATCATTTTAAATGTTTTAATGATTTAATCTTCTAAATCTTTCTATTTCATGTCAATGTTTTAGAAATGATTTTAAGGATTTATTTATATGGACATGAGTGTTTTAAATTTTAAATTCCTTTCAAAAGTTCTGATGTGGTATGGGACACTTTGATTCAAAATTCTTCTTTTTAAATGTTTTAAATGAACTGATTATGTCAATATCTTGAAATGATATCTTGTGAGTGCAATGTGGAAATGTAATGTGGAAATATTATCTTTGCATTATTCTTGTTTTATGTGTTATAATTATGTTATGGTTCTTGGTCAATTTTTACGTATGGGTGGTTTCATGATAAACCTAAGGTTGGTGAGCCTGAGATAGCTCTCCAATGCATTGGGTAACTTGACGGAGGTAAATGTTTCTCCTAATAGATTTAGGTAATATATTGTGATGGGTATTCCAAATGTAACTCCCTATGTAGCTGTGAATGCTACAATATAAGTATGTTATGTATGCCACAAGTTACCTTTATGATTTCTGATTTCTATTTGTTATTCATAAATCTAATGATTTTATGAGGTATGTTAAAGAGCTTATGGTTTTGTATATATTGATGGAGTAATGTTTTCTTGCTTTATTTTATAACTCTTACTGAGATTTTTATTCTCATACCAAGTATTTGAAATGTTTTTTACAGTGTATAAGGTAGGGTAAGAGAAAGGAACAATTCAATAAGATTTATATCAAGAAAATAATTCTTTTTTTCTTTTAAGAGTTTTTATTTTATGAAAAAATATATACTGAGTAGAAGTGTCTTCTTTGTAATATTTGAGATGAAATGTAATAGTTATGGCCTAATTATCTAAAACTATAAACCTGAAAATATCCTCAATTTGAATTATTAAATTAATTCAAGATTATATAATTTTTAAGGCTGGGTCCTTATAGTTGGTATTAGAGGTCGATTTAGACAACTTTAGGGATTATAAGTTTTTTTAGACACATGGTTAGTCTCTATGTATACTCTTTAAGTTAAATACTTATTTTATAAATTTTTTTCAGATCAAGGAATGTCTATTACAAATGGAATGAGGAGGATCTCAAATGACATTCCTATCTATTACTGATGATTTGCTTGCAATAATTATTGCAAAGTCATGTTCAGACGACTTTGAGCCATTTTATAACATACAACTCACTTGAAAGAAATTTTTTGAGATATCCAACACCTCTTATATACCTCGATACCATCATGGATCATGGGTTTTATTTAATCAAATCCTGTTTTCTCAATATTCTCATATTTTCAAGAAAGATAAATATTATCAAGGAATTTTCAAATATTTTACCTTATCACAAGATTTTGAAGCATATTATTATTTTCAAAAAGGTTTTGAAGAAGGATACCCTTAAGAAACCTATTTATATTTGATTTTAAATCATAGTCTTTTAGAACATACTTATGGTATTTTAAAAGGACCATTGATTTAAAGTTTCAACTCAAACTTGGTCTGACTATTTTATAAAAAGGAAGTTTTATCAGATGTTTTTAAATTATATGTCATACATGATTATTTTCAAAAACTATTTTTATGTGAACACCCATATGAACCAAGTTATATGAGGTGTATTTGGATAAAGGAAGCATATGATTTTGAAGGATCTCAAAATCATTGTTGCAATGCATGGACCATCTATCTATGTGAACAAGGTGACGATGAAACCAAGTGGACACCATGATCAAGGTACGATGTTCTTTCTTTGGGAATAGTGTTATTTTATGGAGGTAAAAAAATTTCAATATATATAAGACTTCATGAATTAAGATATTGAGGTCATTATGAGTTGGGATGAAAATGAGAGGTATAAGACAACCATTTAGGTTAAATCATGTTAGGGTTATTTTTGAGGAATTTATCTCATTTTTGGGAATGTTATAAAATTATATAGCTTTTAAAAAAGGAAAAAATGTAGACCATGTGATAACCCATCGCATTGGACAAAGATGCGAGAATCGAACCCACAACCAAATTTTGATTGGGATTTATCACCATACGTGAAGTCCCTGGTTAGTATGACTAATTATTTTTAGTTAAATGGTTCTACAGATCAAGAATAAGTTGATTTTTGGAACTTATGTTTTATCAAATGGAAATCCTTAGTATAGGAAAATGATTTTGGGATTAAGTGATAAAGGTTATTTTGGATGATGTTTTCTCTTTGTGGGAACACTATATGCCTAATGAAAATATAATACATTGAGATTTTATTTGAGGAGTAATGGAGGAATTTTATTTTGGAATAATCTATGTTTTTATAGTGGACTTATGGTGATTTGGGTTATTTATGGAAATGATTGACCGATCATAGAGAATATGTGATTAGGTTAATTACTTTTACGTATGGGACTTTAAGGGTAGCCGATGTTATTTGGAGATAAATGTTAATATTTACTATAGAAGACAATGTGATTAAATTCTTTTGAGTTTTGGGTTTCAATATTAGTTTGGATTATATTGAAGTATTTTAAGGGAAATTATTTATTTAATGCTCTTTGTTTAACTATGGGCACTGTTTGTTGAATTTTAGAGATTAAGAGTAGTATTTCTGTATCGTTTTGGGGGTTATCTGATCTCGTATTAACCATTTTGCTTTAGGTTAATGTCTAAAGATAGGGGAAATATATACTTAATCTTTTGTGGATTATGTGACTCTCTAGAATTTGATTCTATTGCTTCAAGTGTGACCAAGTCATCTGGAATACTCATCATTTGGAGAAAAGATGAGTTTTTGGTAGAAACTTATTAAAGGACGATACTCTACTTGAAAAGTTAGTATATTTTATTATGTCCTTACTAAATCTCATAAATAAATTATCCATATTTAAGAAATGGAAATTAAAACCAAAAAAATTATACATTTACTTTTCCTACTGGAAACCAATGACCGTTTAACTTATCCCAAGTTTGTAGTTTTCTGGTGGTTAACTTTCTTCTGATTATGTTTTCTATCACTCCACATCAGAATTTTACACTTAGTTTATCTTCCATATCCATATTTTCCAACATGGAATCCTAGTAGGGTTATATCAAGTGACCTTTTTACTTCTCTTTATTTCTTTTAATGTGATATTTTTATTGACTTTTTTTCTAATGTGGGATTTTCAATAAATTTTTCGAGCCCAATTTTAAAATTACGAGGATATAATTCCCAAAAGGGGGGAAGGATGTTACATCCTAGGTAAATAAAGGATATGATATTTTCATATTTATTAATATTTATGAATTAAAAATTAATTTTAACTTGAAGTGGATTATATGTTCGATGGCTTACCTGACACGTAACAATGGGTTTCTCCTAAATCTCATGTTGCACACAAGGCTGAGTCATACTGAAAATAAAAATATATTATTATTTTAAATGGTAGTTAATGCCTAGTATTTATATTAGTTGGAATGAATATAACTAACTACAATATGATTATAAATGTTTTTTAAATGTCTTTACATTTATCTAATAAAATTTAGAGTATTAAAATGAGAATGAATCTAATTCTAAGCATGAAAAACTCTAATATTTTTAAAAGGTCATTTTATCGCCTTTTGATGGAGAACCCCTTTTAAATATAGTTTCTATAAATTTTATATGTTCCATTTGACAAAATAAACTTCTTATTTTGAATAGGGACATCAATATTTACTTTGGGTAAATTTTTGGTATTTTTCTAATAAAGTTCATTTTTTAATGAATAGTGAAAAATACTGCATTTTAAGTCAAAACTGTATTTTCATCTGATTTATTTATATATTTAGATTTTTATTTTAATTGGTTTTAAAGTGTAATTTGATTATGTGTTTACCATTTAATCCAATTTTTTTCATTGAAAGTAATTTCACTTTGAAATTGGACATAAACAAATGTCAATCTTTTGATAGTTATTATTTCTTTAAAACGCACTTTTTGGTTTGGACAACAATGAATTAATTTTAAATTAATTTATAAAACTTTTGTGTTTTGAATTTGGAAGAATGGATTCCATATTTTTAATCAGGAGGTCCAAATTTTGTAAATAGGTAACTTTTATTTTTAGACATTATGAATAGTAACTTCAGTAAATATTTTATCCACCATGGTTAAAGGGTAAATCTGGTAAATAAGGGTAAAAAATAATATTATAATAATATTAAATTACCCTAACACATGTCTTAACCCTATTGGATGATACATATCTGACCATGGGAATTCTTGGGTCTATTTAGGGACCCCATGGAGCCACTTTTAAGTGAAAATGACATTTTATAAAAATTAATTTAAAGTTAAGGAAAATGTAACAAAAACATATATCTTTTAGTAAAACAATTTTTATATTGGGTTATATAAGTGATATTTTAGACTATAAATATTTATTATAAAGATAAAAATATTTCCTATATCATGGTATTTTATTTATAATTTTTAGAGGTTATATAAATAAATTTATTTACGACACAATGGTGATGTAGTGATTACCTTATTAATGAAAGATTTAAATAAATTAGATTATGAATATTAAAATAAATTCATTTTTGAGATTTTTATGTAATAAACTAATTTTAGAGATAATTATGACTTGTTATATTTGAATTAATGAGGTTTTTTGCAAAGAATCAGTTTTTTTTATTTTTTAAAAAGACATGATATGAAAGTATATAAATTGACATAAATGAGTTTTTAAAACAAAGATTATTTTATTAAATTATTTAATAATCATAAAAATATAAGATTCTTACAAACGACTTATATAAGTTTTATAATTTCATTAATGAACCACTCTTGGTTATATTGTCATTTTATGGTAACTATATTAACTATATGGTATGAATATACAAGAAGTCATGGTAAGAGTTAAATTAGTTAACTAAGGGTTAAAGATAAATTATAAAATTAAATATGAAACCAAAAAATGTATAAAACATATTGTTTGAGATTATTTCGAACAATAGTAATCTTATCTTATAATTTAATGAGTTTTGGACCTTTTGAAACTGAAAATAATTTTATAATAAAATAATATTTCAAAGCTTTCCTAAAGTGCCCCTCCTCCCTCTTACAAAAGGACGCCACCTATAACCCATTAATCACACCTCTCATTCCCCTTGGATCATCCAAAAACATCTATAATAAGCTAAAAATCCCTATATTCTACTTATAATCCTTACTTTGGGAAGAAAGCAATTCAATAAAGCCTTTTAGTTCAAACCAACGGGAGTTACCTGATTTCAAAGTAACATCTTCTCTCAAGTTCATTTCTTTTATTTTCCTTCTCCAACCCCCATAAAATCTATTTATTCCATTATTTTATAACAACACAAGTATCATCAATATAATAAGATTATTTTATGAGAAGGATTCAAACTACACTTCCACACACCTCTATCTAATGGATACGAACATATTGTTTCTGTGGAAGGCAAACTACTGCCTCACGAAACGATGATTGTTCAAATATATCCTACCACCTCTCATGGTGTCCATTATAATGGAAATGTATTTATATGTGATATATATTATATTTATATTGTCTCTATACTTCTGTATTTTTCATTTATATCATAACTTTATAGTTTCCATAATGGGTAAATACGATAATTTCATTTGAGGAAGTGTGGACTACAGCCCCATCAAAGTGATATGACTTGTTCATGCCATAAGTGAAACGTATAAAGGTTGGAATCAATGAAAATATATATTATATTATATTGGAATTATAATATACCTATTTATCATTAATTTTTCATTCCATTAAATATGAAATTGAAATGAAAGTAGCGTTCATGCGTACGTACGGCTTACCGTCTCCATGAACAGTGCACTTCATTTCTTATCTCAAAATGTTATGTAATATTATAAATACATATATATACTATATATATATGATATATGTGATATATAAATCATGAATATAATTCTGGAGATAATGGACTTTTGACCATATGGATAATTTGTAACTATAAGAAGTTCATTTTCGACTCAAGTACCAAATATCAACAAAAGGACCATTATTAACTTAAATGATTATGTGATGTTTATAATGTGGTAAAAAGTGATATAAAAGGAATAATAAACTTTAAAAATTTTCTTAATCAAGTATATATTAACTTTAGTTTATTATTTGGAAGGTTAAATAATGAACGAGTCAAGTCGGACACGAGGTAAGGGGTTTTCATCTCACTTTTTATTCCCGTGAGATTCATGCTATATTTTCCACTATTTAATTTTTTGTGGTGTATGTAATTTCCATGATTATATTATTTTTGTAATATAATTTAATTTATGTGTATTTATATCTTCATTGTATGATCCTTCTTTCATGGGGTGTATGTTTCGTAAGTTACCAAAATCAGAAAGGGAAACTTTCACCCTCCTCTTTTAGTCAAAGTCTTATTTTATATTATGTATTTTAATTTCCATTTTATTATATTGATATATGTTATTATATATCCTTATTTTTTTACATTTTATGTCCATGTGATGAGATACCCCTTTCTATCTCATCAACTCATTTTCTGAATTTTTAAATGACGTCGTTAGGCTGTCAAATTTTTATAAGGGAACTTATTAACCCAATTTCCATTCTTTGGGATAAAATTATACTTATTTATTATGTCGTTCTATGAATATGTGTGAATTAACTATGATTATTTTATACTTAATATCCACTTATATTGGGTGTATTTATATTTTTCACACATAATTATGTCATTGATTTATCTTTAATCTAATGGTACAATCTTTGTAAGGGATTATATCTCAATCTCCTTTCATTGATGGAATATCTTGATATTGTGCACCTTTATTATCCTATAAGGTATATATACAACCATTTTGACATTTTATATCATGAATTTCTATATTCTCATGATATTAATAGTTTTATTTTATTTTATTCTTTAATTATTTTTATTTAAGAGTTTATCAAGTGGTAAATGATTATTTAACTAAAAAATCATTTTAAATATTTTAAAGATTTAATCTTATAAATCCTTCTCTTTCATGTCCATGTTTTAGAAATGATTTTAAGTATTTATTTATATGTACCTGATTGTATTAAATAGTAAATTACTTTCAAATGTTTCAAAGTGGTATGGGACACTTTGATTCAAAATTCTTCTTTTTAATTGTTTTAAATGAACTGATTATTTCAATATCTTGAATGATATCTTGTGATTGAAATGTGAAAATATAATTTGGAAATGTTATCTTTCCATTATTCTTGTTTTATGTGTTATAATTATGTTATCGTTATTGGCTATTATTTACGTATATGGGTGGTTCCGTGATTAACCTAGGGCGGGTGATCCTAAGATAGCTCTCCAATGCATTGGGTAACGTGATGGAGGTAAACATTAATGTTTCTCCTAAGATATTTAGGGAATATACTGTGATGGGTATTCCAAACATAACTCCCTATATATCTGTGAAAGCTACAATGTAAGTCTGTTATGTATGCCAAAATTTACCTTTATGATTTATGATTTCTATGTGTTATTCATAAATCTTATGATTTCACGAGATATGTTAAAGAGCTTATGTTTTGTATGTATTGAAGGACTGATGTTTTATTTCTTTATTTTATAACCCTTACTGATATTTTTATGCTCATCCCATGTTTTTGAAATTTTTTTCATAGTGTATAAGGTAGGGTAAGAGAAAGGAAGAATTAAAGAAGATTTATATTAAAAAAAGAATTCTTTTTTTCTTTTAAGAGTTTTTATTTTATGAAAAAATGGATAATGAGTAGAAGTGTCTACTATGTAATATTTGAGATGAAATGTAATGGTTATGACCTAATTCTCTAAAACTCTAAACCTAAAAATATCCTCAATGTGAATTATTAACTTAATTCAAGATTAAGTAATGTTTAAGGCTGGGTCCTTACAGTTGTGATTCCATTCGGTGTGAAAAATGATCCAGCTGTGTTCATGGGGTTGATGAACGTTGTGTTCCATTAGTTCTTGGATAAGTTCATGGTGGTCTTCATTGATGAAATCCTCGTTTACTCTACATCTAATCAGGATCTTTCAAAGCATATGTATGTTGTTTCAGGGGTTCTTCACCATGAGAATCTATTTGGGAAGTTCTTGAAGTGTGATGTTTGGGATCAAGAAGTTAGTTTCTTGGGGCATGTTGTATCCCAATAGGGAGTATATGTAGATCTGTCAAAGGTAGAATTAGTTGTGTCTTGGGAAGCCCCCAAGACTTTGGAAAATGTGTGAAGTTTCTTTGGTCTTGCAAGATATTGCAGGAGGTTCGTAACCGATTTCTTTTGGGTTGAAAATCCTCTAACAACATTGAAAAGAAAGGATCATACATTTGTATGGACTAATCTGTGTTAGGTAGATTTCGAGTATCTGAAGGAGAATGTGGTCAGTGCTCCAGTTCTTTGTCTTCTATTAGAAGGAGTACAATTTGAGATTTTTTGTGATGCTTCATTTCTTTTCTTGGGTTGTGTTCAGATGCATTAGATATTGGTCGTTTCTTAAGGGTCTTGGTAGTTGTGTCCCCACAAACGTAACTATGAAACCCACGATCTTATTTTGGCCGCAGTGGTGTTTTCTTTGAAGTTGTGGATACATTACCCCATCATTGAGTATTTTGTGGTTTTCACAGATCATAAGATCCTGAGGTATATTTTATCCAAGCATGATTTGAACTTATGGCGGTGTCGATGGATGGAGTTATTACAGTATTATAACTTTGAAATATCATATACACCTGGTAAGGGGAATGTTTTCATCGATGTGCTAAGTAGAAAGTCATGTAGCAATGCATTATGTGAATCAGGTGATTTCTATAGAGTTATGGAGGAACCTTCAATGTTGCATCTTGAAATGGGAGAAGTTGGTGGAAGAGGTTGTCTTTTATAAATAATGGTGCAGTCATCTCTAGTGAAATAGGTGGAATAGTCCCAGTTTGGGGTTCTTGAGGTGGAGTTTTTGAGAGATGGAATTGTTTGTGGCAAGGCCCGTGATGGTTATTCTGAGGATGAACAACATTGGGTTTTGTTTCAGGGAAGGCTTTTTGTTCCTTTGGAGTTGTGAGAGATGGTTCATAGAGAGTTACATAGTTCACCCTTAGCGATACATCCTAACATGAAAATGATATACCAAGCTTTTAGGAGTTAGTTTGGGTGTCTTGGGTTGAAGTGTGAAGTTTTAGAGTTTGTGTCTTGATGCTTGGTCTGCCAGAAGGTGAAGGTCGAGCAACGTGTTCCTGGTGGTTTACTATAGCTGTTAGATATTCCTCATGGGAAGTGGGAGGACATCTTGATGGACTTTTTTACCAGTTTACCTCGAGATCATGGATGCTATGACACTATATGGGTGGTAGTGGATCATTTGAAAAATTCATCCCACTTTATTAAGATCAAGGTTTCGAGCTCAATGGAGGTTTTTTCAAGGAAATATCTGGAGGAGGTGGTGAGACTCTATAGAGTTCCAAGGATGATCATTTCTAATTGGGATACTTGTTTTACCTTTAGGGTGTGGAGAGTTCTTCAGCATGATTTTGTTTCTCAGTTATGTCTTAGTGATAATTTTCATCTGCAGACGGATGATTAGAAAGAGCAGATTTTCCAAACTCTTAAAGATGCATTTTACTTTTGGGTCCTAGATTTTAGATGTTTGTGGATGAGTCACCTTACCTTGGTAGAGTTATCTTACTAAAATACTTTCCGCACCACCATCGGTATGGTGCCGTTTGGATCCTTGTATGGCCAAACTTTCCATTCTCCATTGTGCTAGACTAGGGTCGTAGAGTTAGCGATTCTCAGGCCATAATTGGTATAGAATACGATATAGATAGTTTTGGTCATTTGTGAGAGGATGATGGAAGCATAGGATAGTCATAATTCCTATGCTAATCATAGGATGTGACTTTTGGAGTGTGATTTTTGGGATCACGTGTTTATGAAGGTGACTCCCAATCATTGGAAATGAAGGTTTGGTCATGGGAGTAATATTTATCCCTAGTTTTTTAGGCCTTTCAAGGTGTTGGAATATGTTGGAGCTGTGGTGTACCGGGTAGCACTTCCTCCATAGATGATCTGGATACATAATGTTTTCCATGTGTCACAACTCCTTCATAATATTTATGATGACTCTAACATCATAAGTTGGGGTGAGATCAATGTTGATGATGATGTGACCTTCAAGGAGTGGCCTATAGAGATAGAGGACTACAAGGAGAAGGTGTTGTGTGAGCGTGCTATCACATCAGTTCGTGTCTTGTAGTGGCACGGTGGCATGAAGGAGAGTACTTGGGAATGTGAGTTGCAGATATGTGCTCAGTACATCGAGTTGTTTTATGTTTATCTCTTCTTATAATGTTGTTCTTTTTGTGGTTGTACAACCTTTCTGTTTATGAAATGGATTCCTCTGGTTTCTTGTTATAGCTTACCATCTTTTGAAAGGTCTCTCCCCTAGAAGAGTGTTTAGGAGTTGGTTGTATTTGTTGTGTGGTTTTGTGTGTTCCCTTTTGAAGTGGTTGAGCTCTTGTGGTGGCGAGATCCTTGAGAGGTATTTCGTGGGGTGGTTGTTCTGATGACCCCTTTTATGTTTCCTCTCAAGGTTGGTTTTGGATTATCAAGGATGGGAATGTTTTGAGAGGTACTAGATGTAATGTCTCGGACCTCTCTAGTCCATTCCTTTGCTAAAATCTAGTGTTTGAGGTGTTTTGGGAGGTCAAGGTGACTTATTCCCAACACTTTGAAAAAAATTACAGCTTTGTGAATAGTGTTTCCAGTGATCAGTAAGGGTACAGTGTTTCCAAGTCGATGAGTCATCTATCGGTAGGTGTATAGTGTTTCCAGATGTCGGTAGGTGTACAGTGTTTCCAACTATCGGTAGGTGTATAGTGTTTCCAGCTATCGGTAGGTGTACGGTGTTTCCAGCTGTCAGTAAGTCATCTATCGATAGGTGTATAGTGTTTCCAGCTATCAGTAGGCATATATTGTTTCCAAATATTAGTAGATTTATAGTTTTTCCAGGTTGGTGAGTCATCTATCGGTAGGTGTACAGTGTTTCCAACTATCGGTAGGTGTACAATGTTTCCAGCTTCTTACAGTTTCATCCCCTTGACATTTTCTTTGACGTAAAATGAATTCAAAGTCTCTTTTTGAGGGATTTAAGGATTATTTAGAGCCCATAACTCCTATATATGTTTTCTTAAGTCTCCTGGTGTTTTTACTTAGCCAAACTATATAGTCTTGAATGATCCTCCTTTAATGAAAAATTTAAAATGTATCTTAAACTGCTGCTTCGTTTAGATTTTCAAAAGGTCGAGATACCTTTTGCCTTGTTATTCCTTCTTGTTCTTCCTTGTTATGAGATTCCCAAAGTTCTTACTCCCATAGGATTCATGTGATAAAACTTCCATCCTTGTATTGTTTCCCCTTAGTGTTTTCCTACTGCATGTGCACCCTCTGTTTTGGTGCAACCAGAAATTGTTGATTCGTCTTCGATAGAAGGTCTATTATACCTCTGTTCTTCTGGGTTCCTTGATTTATTTCCTCCTATTTATACTTTCCAAGTGATGGCATGTGATCTCCATGTTTCTAATGGATCTTACTTGGTTTTTGGTTGTTACGTGGGTGTCGCGGCTTCCTTGGGTGGATGCAGTTTATGTAGGAGAGGTGATCCTCGGTTGTGTTGGCATGTTCTCATGAAAGAAACATCTAAAACTTTTTGAGGCAGGGGATTTGTTTCTTATCATTTTATTTTAGTGTATTCATAGAGTTATCATGATTTATCCACTCGATCAACGTGAAATTGACATAATAAATATTTGAACTGGATTGAAGAATTGGTATCAATTGCTTAGAAAATTTATTGCCTCTTGTTTTTCTAGATATTGTGTTATATATGATTTTATTTTTCAAAATTTCATTCTTTATGGAAATTGGTAAAAAACATAAATCCTATATTAATTGTAAATTAATTGGTCAAAGATAAAGAGGCATGTTAAGGAATTCGGTTATTGTTATTATAAATTTTATGATGATCAAATTGATACAGTAAGTAGGTTTAATTGAATTGGTTGATAAACCTGAATCTTGCTGGTGTTGTTGATTAAAGGAGTGTCAAATTAATTGCTTAATTAATTTTTGTTAGCTATGATGGATAGTTTTTTAGGTAACCCATAGTTAGACTCTGTGATAATGAATCAGTTAATTCAAGATAGAATAAATAACTGATTGTGTGATAAATATAATGCATTGTAGGGTTCTGAGTTACCTACTTGCTTGTAAAGTCCAAGAACCTTATTCTTTGGATCTGTGATTGCTCGTTGTGTGTGAAGGTTGGATGCCTTTTTTAAGGTCTAAGATCATAGTTTCTATGTTGTTTGTTTCCAACTAATTGTATTGTGGTGTGATCCTGGGATGGATGATCCTAGAAGGTTGTTGTGGTATGTGGGGTAGGAAGGCCCAATGTTTGTGGTAGAAATTGATACCTATAGTGGAAATATTCATCGGTTTATGAATGTGGGTGTCAGGGAGGACCCTAAAGGTGATGAAATGGTTTGAAGATGGGCTTACCCATTGATGTGAGTGTGGATGCTTGTTGAATTTTTTGTGTGTTATCTTCTTTTCTTTCCCCACTACTTGAGGTAGTTGGTCTTGCTTACCCTTATTCCAAAAGAGGTGAAGACACGTGGGGTATGCCATTTTATTTCTATGTTTATCTTCTTGAGGTTGGATGGTTCTACACTCCTACTATAGGTGGAAAAGACTAGATGGGTAGTTCATATACTCACCGTGTTGATCCCATTATGTTTGGTAGCTTTCAATGTTTTCTTGGAATATATAGAAATATGGAAAGTGGTAATGTTGTTAAATAAATGAATAAATGATGTTTAACCCATGGGGTTGGAGCTTACTGGGATGCAATGTTGAGGTTATGTTTTTTAGAATCCATGGATTCAGTTTGGTTGTGCCTGGAGGGTGTAGATCTTAGTTAGAATGCTCATGAAATGAAAATGTGGAAAATTATAATGGTTAATTAATGTTTAAATAATTAATTAAAAAAAAGTGGAACTAATAAAAAGGGATAAAGTAATTTAATAATGATCTTTAAATGGTTGTGTGCCTATAGGATATATAGTCTTAGTACTGGAATCTTTGAGTCCAAGATACGTTAGATGCAGTTGTGTCTCAGAATAGGTTTTTCCTATTGTGTGGCTATGAGCTATATTATAACTTGTACTTTTTGTGTTTCTATATGCTACCCCACCCTATTGGTTAGGGAAAATGACACCCCAGGGATTCTAATCCCTGGGGGTGTTTTTCCCAACATCTCGGTGGGAGGATGGATGGATGACTTCCCCCTTTGGCCCTGCTCTCTTATCTTAGTAGTTATATGTGATGGTATGCACGGTGGTTATTTTTCCCCATATATGTGTGTAGAGGGATGTAATAGCTTGTGTTTATTTCACACACATATATTATGGATATAGTTTTCTATGGACTACTATAGGTATAACCTGTATAGGCCGTGATGGCTTGAGAATCCTTACTCAGTGTACATGTTGTAATGGCTTGAGGTATAATACTGGATGTATGATACGCATTATGTGGGATGTGGTGGCTCCCAGAAAATACCTGGTTACTTTTGGTTGTGTGGATGGTGTGGTGATTCACTCATGTGTCAATGGGCAGCCTTTGTGTTGCACGAGGTGCATGTTGTGGTGCTCTCCTAGGTGTCTTTGGGCTAGCCTTTTGGAGTGAGATGCCCAGGACGTGCAACATTATGGCAAAGCGGCAAACAAGTGGGGAAGTGGTAGTGGGGTACCCTTAATATTTTTTCTTATATTATATACTCTTGTATGCAATACTTGGTGAGAGTAGTCATGGTGAGGTTGGAAACATATTATACCTATTTAGGTGATGAGTTAGTTTCACTTCTTGTTCACTATGCTTTATCATGATTTATTTACTTTTGCAAGAGAGGCTCTGGGGAGGATCCTATGAAGTAAACTATTATAATCACCCTATGTTATATAAACTGTTTTTAGGTCACTTGGAGAAGGTTGGAGATCAGACTAGTCACTACTAGTTTGGGGTTTTATAGGATTTATTCTGGCTTCCTGGTCATTTCTATTTTACTTTCTTTTGGTACTTTCAATTTTCCCTTTCAGTTGTAGTATTTCTTGAATGAAATTACATATGTGTACTGGGGTTTCTTTAATATTGTAGTCTAAGAAGGGGTTGGTTGGTGTCTATATTATCTCTCACTTTCTCATGTGTTCTCTTACAGGGTAATGCCTCCCATTTGTGTATTTATTATACCCTCAGTGTTAGTCACCAACTCGGGGCCAACTGAAGGTGGGACTTGGGGGTCATTATCTCTCTTCTCACATTTCCAGACTAGAAGGGGTACACTTTGTGGGGAGGGATTCATGATAGTTAATCCTTGTTTTTCCTGATAATATAAAATTTTGATATGTTCTTCCATGGATTTAGGAGGGAATGTAATATTATTTTACCCCATTAATTTTGATATTTCCATTCTTTTTTTTTCAATGTTGTTGTTTTAGTTTTCTCAATGTGTGTTTCAAAAGTGTGACTTAGTGTAGTGAATGATTTTCTTAGTATACTCATCTTCCTGTACACTAATCTCATGGGGGAAACCTATTTTGAATTCTACAGTGGAGAAAATAATAAGACATGTGATATACCAGTGGATTAGAGTCCTGTATTTCAATGAGGTTTTTTTTAACCCAAAAAAACAAAAATTCATCAAATTAATGGTGGGATTCAAGCATTTGAAAAGACTTCCAATACACTTCTACCAGCCTCCCCATTAAAGGGGTCATGGGATAGTCCCAATGACAAGGATTCAATTGGGCACATGTTGTGCTCCATTAGCTCTGGTCACTTACTATACCTCTAAGATCAGAACTGAAGCCTACCTTATCTATATTACCAACTTAAAAACATCCATATACACACATAAAACAAGATAAAATTATACTACCACTCAATATTCTCAAAGGATATTAAAACCATGGACATCAGGTTAATGAATAAAATGAAAATACAATTGAGTGGTGCTATTGAATTGAAATATTTAGTGAATACATAGAAAATACTTGGTATGGAAATTACTCAGGAATGAAATGCTAGGGTGTTGTATATTCTTGTATCTGCAGTCATTGATTATATTTTTTGGCGGTCTAGATAGACTGGCGTGGGCTATACCTAATAAGTCAAAGAAGCAGCATGTTCCCACTATTTAACCCTCCGCAAAACATTGCATTTATAAATGAATTTAAAAGGCCACCATTGTACATGAGATAATCATTATGTATTAAATACAATGGAGGTCAAGATGAATGGATAGAACCATAATTTTCTTTGTGGTAGGTAGCTTAAATCACCCACCACATCTCGAGCATCCACCCAATCAATAACACACATAATTTTCACACTAAAAATTAGAACCTTCCCATCCACAGAGCAGTTGATGAAGAGTCCACTCCATCAATAACATGTCCACTTTTCACCTCGCACTGCAAGTAATCCACTGCATTGAAAAAGACATATTCCCCCTCCACGATGTTCATCATGTCTCATGTTAATGAATATCTTAAAAACACATCATGTTTTTTTATGCCATTTTTAACCCTCTCTACCATGTTCCTGTAACTCACTTCATGTTTCCCCATATTTATAAAACTATGGTGGAATAAAAACATTGCCTCTTCTCATATTGACATTAATTTCAATTCTCATATTTATAAAAGGAAACCAAAATATAGACATTAATTGCATTTAAGTAACGGTCTCATAAATATTCGATAATAAATTTTCATAATATGAAATGGAAACCTATTAATGAATATCTTAAAATCCATATTCTATTCTTTTTTTATTGGCATCATATTAATGAATATCTTAAAATCGTATTAAAAAATATATTAATATCATAATATCTTAAAATGTAGAGATTCCCTTTATTGATTGTATTAGTGAATATTTTAAATGGAAACTTATTAATGAATATTTAAATGGAAATTTATTAATGAATATTTTAAATGGCAGCGTATTAATCATATTAATGAATATTTTAAATGGTAGTGTATTAACGAATATCTCAATATCTTAATGTCTGTAATCATTAGCCTTATTAATAAATATCTTAAAATAAATATTCTATTTTTTAATACATATTCATGACATAAAATTGAAAAGTATTAATGAATATCTTAAAAATGAATCCCATTTTTTAACCGTTTTACATTCACTTTTTAAGTTTTGTGTTTCACGATTTTTTTTAATGTAGAGATTTCCTTTATTTATTTTTTCATTCCTTATAAATATATATATATATATATATATTTCATGTTAAAAACGTTTCTATATGTTTCATATATTTATTTTTTTTATTTAAAACCTTTCGCATTTTAAACGTTATATATATAATTTATTATTATTATTATTTAAACGTTTCCATGGATCATTTCACATTGAGTTTCAAATTTTGTTCTAAAGAATTTCATTTTCGTTATTATTTTATTTTATTCATATCACGTTTTACCAACTTCCATATCCCATGGAATCTCACCTCCTTGCCTCCTTCATGATACAAAATATATAACAATTATTATTTATATTTTTAAAAATTTAATGAACATCTAAAAATTGATTAATTTAGAAAATTGTGAAAATTTAGGGTTAAATGTTGCATGTTCCAATGATCATTTTGGATCATGATATAAATAAATATCATATATTACAATCAACTAATTTCATGATAATTATAATTCCTAAAATAAACATAAAATAATTAATTATAGATTACTTTAAATAAATAATTAACTAATAATTAATTAAACAAAAACTATGAAAATACACACCATACATAGTAAAAATTTGTTATGTAAGATAATAAAAATAAATGTGTAAAAAAATTCATGTAAAAATTTGATATGTAATAAATTAAAAGATCATATATGATTTTTTTTCAATACATGAGAAATTATTTTTCTGGCATGGATTTTCATATTCAAGCAATATATCATACTTAACTGAAATTGTGAATATCAAATTTAAACCCAAAAAATTAAAATTAACTAAAATCCACATAAACATTCCTAACCCAGAAAAACTAATAGAAAACATAATATGACTCACTTGATACCTGAGAAATGACAAAGAGTTCAGTAAAATCCAAACTCTTACATCATATGCTTCTCAAATGATTTTCATCCTCCAAAATCAAACTCAAATAAGAAAATCCAAAATTTTAATATCCAGAAGAATATACCTCTCAAATATGATCCTAGATACTTATGGAAACCCAAAAAAATCCAAGAAAATAGGGTGTGAAATGGTTACACATTTTAATAAACCATAATACCTAATTTTTTAAAAAAATCATTTAAATTTATTGAAACCATTTCTTGTAAAAAGTTTCAGAGTACACACACCCAATTCTCATGGGAAATAGATCCTTTTCTTTAAAATAAACCTCATACATCTCATTTTATTTTAATTTAAAACTTTAAGATTAGTTTGAAGATATATATTAATTATTTCTATCGCAGAATTAAAAGTATATTATTGTTATTAATTATTAATCAATTAATAATAAATATCAATTCTTAATCAATTAATAATAAATATTAATTATTAATTAATAACTAATAAATAATAAACATAATACCTAAATAATAAATAACTATTACCATTAACTATTAAAATAGTATCCAACCAGTGCATTTGTACGGAATAATCATTTAATTACAAATTTTTATACACATGCTCATAAAATTATGGTAATGATCTATGAAATTTGTGTCACTCATTGGGAGAGTGGGAGGAAATTGGAAGAAGAAATGAAGTGAATGGACTACTCGACACATGGAAATAGAGTGAAGACTGGTGGTGAAAAATATAGGTGAAAGTATTCCATATAACTATAGATGTGAATTTATGTGCAATTGTGTATATAAATTAAATCATTGTATGAATAAAGTATGCATACAAGTGTATGTGATTTAAAATAATATATCTGAAAGCATTCAATACAACTATAGATGTGAATTTATTTGTACATGTGTATATAAATTAAATCAATGTATGCATAGAGCATGGAGGACTAACACCATATCTCATGGAGGATTATCAACTTATATAAGTGAAGGTCTCGTGCCCCATCATGTGGGGGAGTACCGAATCCAATTATAGTATGGGGGACCCACACCTCATCTAGATAGGGAAAGTGTTAACCCCATACCTGAACTTATTGATACAAAGGACTCATGGCCCAAAATAGTGGAGTATTAACTCTATGATTAATGTTTACCTTGACATCATAATTTCACTATAGGAGTACCTAAACCCAATGTTTTCTTTGAATGTCTTGACCAAACTCTATCACATCCTTTGCAAAGCTAAGATCCTAGAATATTACAATAGGCCTTTTAAATGGTCTCTGATAACTATGAGAATCATTCAATCGTGATATATATGAAAATTAAATTAGAACAGACTATTTACTTGTCTGATTTTGAAACCCAAGCAATAAGATACAATAACCACCAAAGAAATCATAGTACATGAGATGTTCTCTTCGAGTCATAGAATGTACTAAGCATGTAATATTGCCCATGTAATATAATGTTTACCCTAACCAAAGTCAAACAAGGTGGTTACTACTGTACTCTTCCACTCCATGGGTTGTGTGGTTCCACAGAACATGGAGTCTGACATGCAGGCACACCCTATGTGATATCCATATATAAAACACTACTGAAAGGAAGAGATACATGAAATGCATGGAAGTAATTTACAAAAGAAAATATTATTAGACTATTCTCTCATTTTTAATTTTCATATGAATGAGATTAGATGAAACTTGAAATTGAATATCATTGACTAGAATCCAAGTCAAATGCGTATTTTCCATTTTCAATTTAATCTTTATCATTGAATTTTTATACAGAATTATTTTCATGAAAAAACAAACAATTATTATATGAAACATGAATTTATACTATAATATAATCATATAGTACAATTAAAACATCACAATGATAAATTTTTATTAAAGTATATATATATATAATTAATATTATATATTATTTATGCCTAGTGTATTATGAAAATTGTGTAGGACATATTATTATGTATTCTATGACAACATGTTTTACTTTAATGAACACACTAATAACCTATATTTTAAATATTTCAATCTACACCATTTGATACAATGAAAATAAAAATTTATGGTGAGAAAATATGGTTTTAGTGTGAATACCATGTGATGCATGTGTAGTTCAATGAAAATATAACATAGAAAAACTCTACCTATGTAGTGGGATAATCATCTAAATTTAAAAATTAATGTAACCTAAAGTATGTCTATGGATACGCAGTGCATCAATCTCTATTATCATTTATACCAAATGGTTTAATTAGTCCAATTTCAAAACATCACATATATATATCATAATATAACAAAGATATGTAAAGGAACCAATTGAAAAAAGTTCCTATTGTGTATTCACCAATAATGTAAACATTTTTTAATGTCATTAAAATAATTTCATAAAAAATATTTAATTTGTAATTATCTTGACATAAATTTCATAGGGATTAACTTTTGCAACAAACCACCAACACACATTCTAAATGTTCTATAAACCAAGTGAATATGAAGAGGGATTTTTTCATGATCATATCACAATTTAAAAAATTAAAATTAAAATTATATTGTGTTCAATATAGGAGGATCTTGTGGTGAGTGAATACGAAGTAAAATACACTCATATACACCTAACAATGAAATCTTATGGTTTTTCTAGAGACCAGGTTTTTTCCAAATAATAATTTGAAATATTTCTAAATATTATTCCAGAGTTAGGAGTTGAGAAGACATGTGATTCTGAGGCCCAGTGTTCCCGGAATTAATTTTATAAAAATTTTAAATATATTTTATATTATGCACACACGATTAATTAAAGAAAACAGGATATCTCATAAACAGTTGATCGGATAGAAAATATGACACCATGGTTTGGTCTGAAATGTGTTTTTCTTAGGCGCAACATAAAATATGTTAGTGCGGGACATTTAGATTCCTCTCTCATTGGCGGTGTGTTTATGTAATTAAACTAATTAATTTTTTTAATTACTTAAAATACCTTTAACCTAATAATTGGATATAAGTATGTGGTTAAAGGAAATTTGGCCAGACAATCCTGGTTTTTTTATGCCAAAAATGACCTCTCTTCTCCTCTCATCTTTGTTGACGAAATGATTAATGAAGATCTAATGATGAGAAAACCTTTTATCTAGATGGATCAAGACACATTGAATCCTCCTCCTTCATCGACAAACACGTTCTTCATCAATAGTGATCCATCCAATCTAGTTAGGACTTGTATTTAGCATTTTTATGCCTTGGAATAAATATTTAAACCAGTTGAAACTTAATCCTTCAACCTGTTCCTTTGAATTTGAACTTTACATGAGCTTGAGTTCTGTTTTTCAATTCTTTATTGATTGTTCTAACTTGAATTGAACAATTATAATCGGTTGGCCAAGAATGCATGTCCAATGATCCAAACCTTTATTTTCAATCATTTTCCCCTTGAATTATTCACATCCTTTACCATGAAATTCCATTTAATCCCAATGTGATGATTGTCGGGTGACCCAAGCTCATTCAAGTGCCCAGAAATGAGATGAAATCGTGGAACAACAACAGATTTTCAAAAGAGGCACGGATCTCGAAAATAAATTATGTGGGGATGAAGAATCTGAAGGTTTTTTGAAACTCCAATAAAGAACAAATCCATGGTAGCATTCAGAATATCCAAAAAACCCTCGTTTTCAAATGAGTTCGATTCGAGATGAAATACGAAGAAATCTCGCATTCTTCAGCTAGATCCACATTTTTTGGAGTAGATTCAGGTGACTTTGACTACAAAAGGGGAAGATTCAAATTGTGGATGAATATTTGGGATAAATCATGAGTTTCTAAAGAAATCCAGACCACATGCCATGTTCAGGGAAGAACACACAATGTGTCGCCTCCCTAAGTAGTGGCACTAGGGTTTGGGAAAGGATAAGGATGACACGGACTATACTCCCTGTGACACACCGTGTACTACATTTCCCTGTGAGGTGAGTCATGTAAAGGAACACTCGAATAGGAACAAGCCATGTGACGAGCACACATACACGAGTTTACCACATGGGTAGCATCTTGTGTTGATCAATAGTTCATGTACCAAAGTACATGGACACGAATTCTGCATACACGAACATGGCCAGCAGACATGGCCCCAGTCCTAGGATAAATAGAACATGTCATGTAGTCCACCTACATAGCATGCACTACTACATGGGATGGGACTTATGTCCGGCCAAATACATAGCCAGACAATAAATGGGGCCACACTCCATATGGTCCCTCTCACATGTTGTGTATTATTTGAGCTCCTACGAACAATCTTCAATACTATCTATCTTATTTTTTTCAACTCATATTTCAGCTGCGAGATGCCTATCCTGAGTTTTTTTCACGTATAATGTGATGGTTCTCTCGAAAGTGGATTTCAAGATATGTTGTTGATGTTCTGCATTTGGCATGCATAGAGACAACACCCGACGATGGAATTGATTAGACAGACTTACCATAATGACCTTATGGGATGACCCTCTAGCAGGGTTGGGCAGTGTAGTCCCCAAAGACGATTCCAAGATGACCCAATAGTTGTGATGAGATGTGTATTTCTCGATTAACTTTCATGTTGACCCTCCAGTAGGGATAGGTAGTGTAGTCCCCAACGACGATTCTGTGATGACCATCCAGCTTGGTTGGGTAGTGTAGTCCCTGATAACATTCCTAGCTGACCCTTTAGCAGGGTTGTGCAGTATAGTCCCCAATGATGATTCTGGCCTGACCCTCCAGCTGGGCTGGGCAGTGTAGTCCCCAATGACCCTTTCTAGATGACCCTCTAGCTAGGCTAGGCAGTGTAGTACCTAATAACCTTCCATAGAAGTCCCTCAACTATGTGGCACAGTGGTGAGGCATGATATGACTTACCTAAGGACTCACAAGAAAGAGGGGAACTTTACCCACCGAGACATGTTCTTTTAATGTGATCTAAACCATGCGGGTGAGTCAGTGCCACCCAAAATGGATATTATCGAGGTATGGTGGTTTGAGCCCCTTTGACTTGTGACTCCTGGGTAGACACTTGAGTTGTTGGGAATCGTGGATGACTCTACCTTGTTACTGTTGTCTACTCATATTCTTGGACTGAGCTATGTGATGGATATCCCCTTACTCTCTCATTTGGGATTCTTTGACTAACAATACATATATGTCTATCCCACCACAGTACCCACACCTTGGGTCTTGGTTACTCTCCTTCCAAGAGAAGCGAAGGCGCGTGGGGTAGGCCACATGCTTTTTGTGTTTAGATTTTCGTGGTAAGATGGGTCTACTCTCCAACTTTAAGTAGAGAAGACTCGATGGGGGGGTTTACCTCCTTATAATTTTAAGATCCTTGTGTGTGGATGAGCCTAGTTTCACATACTTGATGGGTTGAGTTGTACTCTTTTCGTTCACTTTTACTATACCTTGTTCCATTTACTAATTCTCTTTGGTTGTATCTCTTACTACTCCCCCTTCTCCTTTTTGGGTTGTTCTACTAGGTATGTATATACTCACCCCTTCATGGGATTCTACCAACACGTTTCGTGACTTTTGCAAATGGAAGACAGTTAGATCGTGACTATAGAGGAGCATAGGGATATAGGCTGTGTGGACCACATATGGTGGTCATAGTTAGGATATAGGATCTGAGATCTCTCAACGAATACTCTTTTATAGTTTTCTTTAGGATGAGACCATATTATTATTTGGGTGTGTGTTTTTTCCCTTTACATTTCATTATTCACTACTGTACTCTTGTACCATCCAGAGGTTCATGCATGTTCGCTTTACTTTATAATTTTTTTTCACTTTTTCTACTTTTTATCTGCACTTTTACATTGAGTTGGATGTGTGAGTTTATACAGGTTCTTAGGAAAAGTCCACCCAGAGTTTTTTGTGCCTTCAGCACTTATTTCCAACCTATGATCTATGGAGGCGGGCTTGGGGTTGTTATGGCTTGAGCCCTATCTTGGTTCGGATCATGATAGAGTAGTATCAATGGTGGTTTGTTCCTTGGGATGTTGTTTAGACATTACCTAAAAAGGAATTTGTTGGAATTTAGGGAAATTGTGTCGAAGTTTCTCAAGAGTGTCTCTCAGGAAAAGGAGTCTAGTGATGGTATGGGCGGCCGATGTATCCATTCACAAGGACCCTGATTACTTGCTTATCAATTCGGTACCCTGAGACATTTGTTGCAGGGAACAGTGGTGTGTGCATCATATAGGATTGAGTCTTTGACTGTTCTTCTTAAGTCATCTCCCCATTCCTTTTTTGATATATATATATATATATATATATTCACATCTGACCATAGTACTCCTTGAAAATTTTAAGGATTCCTCTACGACGATATCCATCTAGGATACTATCTTCGATTTATAACGATGACCCTATGAGCGATGAGGCATCAGTTCAAGGTCCATCAGGCAATCCCCTTCCTCTAGGTGGACTAGTAGCATAACCTCTACCCATTGACTAGTAGATAATCCCAGCAGGGTGGGCTGAGGACGTGCGCAGACTGAGCATAATCTATGAGTTCCTACATCAGCGACCCTTGAGGTTCCACAACAAGCCAAATGTAGGACCCCGGAACACCCTGAGAGGGGAGGGGTGAATCAGGGTGTCAAATTTTTATTTTAAAGTGATGGATCTTGTTTCTAAGTTGGTAGGAACTTATTAAACCTGTATGATGGATATGAACAGAAAGTAAACATTCACATGCAGAGAGACGACACAACACTTTTTACTTGGTTCACCACTAAGGGCTACGTCCAAGGAGCATACGCTGACAGGTTGTCGGTCGTACCAAATTCCACTAAACTTCACTAGCTATGGATTACAAAGTTTCGGGCACAGTCACTCTATCCCAGGCTCACTGCCTTTACAAAATGTTCAGGGATATCTCACAGCGTCCATCGGGTCACTCCCGTTGACTCCCCCTGGCTCACTGCCCTTGCTTAAGTCACACTCACTTTATAGATGTGAAGGTTTCTTCATCATTGCAAAAGAATGCATCCTCTGTTGTATGTAGATGCTCTGTTGAAGTCCAGATTTCACTCGTAGAATAATCTCACTTTGCACCGAAGGTATCGGGCAATCTTCTAGTTTTCATGCAGCTCCAAAAAGACCAGCGTACTTCAAACTCACCTGGCGTGCGTCTCCAATACTAGTGCGCAAGTTTCAAGATCGGTGCGCAAGTCACTTGTGCGGTAAAAATTCAGCATGCAGGTGACACCAACCCACTTGCATGACACTACCTCCTTCAACTCCAAATTTGCACGACTCTGCACCTTTAACTCCCAAACTGCCTTAGTCGTGCAGCCAACAACCAGTGCGCAGCCTCTACTTGCGCGACCCAACTACCACTTACGCAACTCAACCACTTGCACGACGAGAGATTGAAAAATCTCTAAGTCTTGAACTTCGTCCCAAATGAGGAGGGGTGGTCCTCTATTTATAGGAAAATTGGACCCCCTGTGCGGTGGCGTGCAAGTATCCTCACGGCGCGCAAGTCCCGGCGCGCAGCTCCAACCGCCCTAGCCTCTGTCGCACTACTCACTTGCATGACCAAACCAATAATTGTGCGACCCTCTTTACTTTTCCATATTTTGAAGTTCATATCAAGAAGAACAACAGGCACACATGTTTCCAAACCTCCTAGGTACCGGCGCGCAGGTCCTTTCTCGGCGCGCAAGTCACTTGCATGACCAGCCCAAAACTTGCGCAACCCTTATCCCTTTTTCATTTTCCATGTTCTGGTCTAGAAAAACATATGGCGCGCAATTTTCCTATCCTTAAAGTACACGGCGCGCAAGTCTCTTTGCCAAAACCACTGTTTTCCCCTTTCGTCAATTTTGAGGTCCAGAAATTTGGAAAACACTGGAAAATGGTGTCACTTTCAGTACTATTATCTGCTTTACCTGTATGAGAACTTTACTAGCACACATTCTGAACTTCCTCTGAGGATTGACAAAAAACACAAACCATACTCCAAATCATGCATATATGACCATGGTTCCAACAATCTCCCCCTTTGGGTTTGTTGGCAATCAGAAAATAAATTCAATAGATCCCCATCCATATGCAAACCAAAAACGCAAGAATCAACTCAGCCAACACTCTAAGTCTACGTGAGTAATGATCAGTGTAGAAAACAAGAGAGGAAGCATGAATTGGGTTCCCGTGTTTTGGAAATCTCAATGACGCCCAAGAAGCTTTACATGTCCAAAGTATTCCTTCGCATCCTTCTTCCTTCTCATCCTTATCACCCTATCACTGACACTGAATTCACATCATGTCATAGAAGCATTACATGCCTAAATTTATTCCTTTATCCCCCATTGACAATAAACCCAAAGACCGGTAAATTGTTCATTGTTCAGCTCAAACCATACTCCCCCTGGATAGTATCTCCCCCACAAACCTACATCACATCCAAAAACAGATAAAAATAGTTATCTTAAATGGGGAGAGGGGAAATTTGTAACCTCTTTATGCATTGGGAGGTGTCTAAACACCGAGGATCAACCGATTCTTCTCAAACACAGCCGCTGATAGTGGCTTGGTCAGGATATCAGTCACTTTCTCATCAGTTCCCACATGATCCATTCTAATCACACCTTTCTCAACTTTTTCTTTGATAATGTGATACCTGATTTCAATATGTTTTGTACGAGAATGCTGAACTGGATTCTTCGTAAGATCAATTGTGCTCTTATTATCATAGTAAATCACCATTGGTTGCTTCACCACATCACCAATGTCTGTTAATTGCAGCTTCATCCATAGTAGTTGAGTGCATGCCTTTGTGATAGAGATATACTCAGCTTCAGCAGTACTAAGTGAAGTACTTTCTTGTTTCTTGATCAACCAGCCAACACATTTATTCTCAATATAGAATGCTCCACCACTGGTGGAATTTCTGTCCACAACATCTCCAGCCTAGTCAGCATAATAAAATGCTGATAATTCATTGTTCCTTCCTGCAACAAAGTATAAGTCATATTTGTGAGTCCCTTGAATATACCTCATAATTCTTTTTACTACTATCATATGTTCCTCTTTTGGATTACTCTGAAAGCGAGCTGCAAGACATGTGGCAAAGACAATATCTGCCCGTGTTGCTATCAGGTAAAGTAGGCTCCCAATAATCCTCCTGTACATGGTGGGATCTAAAGAGGTCTCATCCTTATGCTTTCCAAGTTTAGTTCTAACTGCAATCGGAGTTGACATTGGTTTAGAGTCTTGCATATTAAACTTCTTCAGTAGCTCTCTTGCATACTTTTCTTGAGAAATGAAAGTGTAATCCTTCTTTTGAATCACCTGCATCCCCAAGAAATATGTGAGCTCCCCAATAATAGACATTTCAAATTCTGATTTCATGTGATTAGCAAATTCATCCACTGATTTCTTCTTGTTGTCACCAAAAATAATTTCATCAACGTAGACTAGAACCATGAACTAATCTTTTGGGGAATTATTCACATACAAATTGTGGTCTACTCCTCCTCTTTTGAATTCCATCTTCTTGAGATATGAGTCCAGTTGGGAATACCATGCTCATGGTGCCTGCTTCAAACCATATAGAGTTTTCTTCAGTTTTCAAACCTTTGTTTCATCAGAACCAAGAACAAAACCCACTGGTTGTTCAATGTAGACTTCTTCTTCGAGTACACCATTCAAGAATGCTGTCTTGACATCCATCTGGTATACTTTATATCCTCTTTGGAGTGTCATGGAAAGGAAAAGCCTGATTGACTCCAGTCTAGCCACTGGATCAAAGGTTTCTTCAACATCAACACCTTCAATCTGAGAGTATCCTTTACATACCAGGTGTGTCTTGTTTCTAATAACACTTCCATGCTCATCAAACTTGTTTTTGAAGATCCAATTTGTACCAATCACATTGTGACCTTTGGGTCTCTGGACAAGATCCCATGTCTGATTCTTGTCAATCTGATCTAACTCTTCATTCATGACTTTCACCCAAGATTCATCCTTTGCAGCTTCTTCGAATGAGGATGGCTCCACAACTGACATAAATACAGATTGTGTGTTATTCCTCATCCTCCTTGTTTGAGTGGGCGCACTCCTTTCCCCAATTATGTTTGATGGATCAATCTCATCTCTACGATTTCTTCTGTGTAGTTCAGTTACATTCTCTCCACCCACGGTTTCTTCTTCATATTTTTCATCTGAGTCAAAATCATGATGTGACTACTAAGTGTTTTGTACAGCTTCCTCTATTTATGTATTCGTATTTTCTCCACATTCACTTTCTTCCTCACTTTCTATCACATCAGCATATGATGTCCTTGAAATATTTGTGTTTTTCTCTTCAATTATCTTAACATCACTGGTTACCACAATCCTTCCCAATCACTTGTTGAAACACTTGTAGGCTTTGTTGTTCATTAGATACCCAAGAAATATTCCTTCATCAGCATTGTCACCAAACTTCCATTGATTTCCTTATTTATTCCGAATGAAACATTTACTTCCGAAAACATGAAAGTATTTCAACGAAGGATTCTTTCCATGCCACAATTCATATAGTGTCTTCATTTCTCCCATATAAAGCCCTGTTTGATTCTGAATGTGCACTGCAGCTTCAACAGCTTCCTTCCAGTAATGGCGATAGATACCACTCTCAATCAGTATAGTCCTAGCCATGTTGTTGACCTATCGATTCTGGTGCTCAACAACTCCATTTTGATGTGGAGTTATCATAGTAGCTACCTCATGTTGTATTCCATGTTTTTCAAGGTAATTATCAAACTTAATGGATGTGTATTCCCCTCCATTATCAGATCTCAAAACTTTGATTGTTCGTCCAATATCATTCTCAGCGATTCGCCAATATGTTTTCATGCAGTCAAGCAATTTTTATTTTCTGTGAATGACCATAACACATTCCATTCTACTAAAATCATAAATGAAAATGACAAAGTACCTTTCTCCATGAGTTCTAGGAACATTTATCGGCCCTCATACATCTGTATGAATTAGATCAAGAAGACGAGATGCTCTTTTCTTCTTTGGCCGATATGAACTGCAGAACAGCTTTCCATGAATGCAAGCATCACAAGATTTTTCATTCTCATGCTTCAGGTTAGGAATTTCTATGAAAATCCTCAATTTTGATATTTTCTCCATGTCTTGTTGATTGATGTGACCCAGTCTCCTATGCCACAAATTGTTTTCTTCTTCAACAGTCATGTAGCAAACATTTTCTTTACTATCAACCTGATATAGGTTTCCTTCTGTTTTGTATCCTTTCATAAGTGAATTTTCTATCTTTCCCTTGATAGTGCAGCCTTTCTGATTAAAAGTAACAATAATTCATGAGTCATAGAGTTGACTCACACAGAGTAGATTATGACATAGGCCATCTACATAAAGGAATTCAGTCTTCTTTAGCTATCCATTAGCTAATTCAGTACTTCCACTGCCTTTGATTTTCAGAGCTCCATCATTACCAAATCGAACTGTTCCATCAACCTTCCTTTTGATATCTATTAACAGGCCAGCATTACCTGTCATATGGGATGAACAATCGCTATCCAGAATCAAGTACTGTTGCTTTTTGTAGCTTTGAGGGCCACCTCTGCAAGGTTGGATTTCTCAATTTTCTTCCTTTATTTCCATGATACATTGGAATGAGTATAGAGCACTAATGGCCTTTCAATTATCTCATCTGTGTACATTGGTTCTTCATAGTTGAAGTCATCTTTGAGAGGAGAAAATTTGTTTGAAAGAGCAACACTATCTTGTCGACAAGATTTTACTTGTCTTGAATTCCAGTATGAGGTGTCCATGTCCCTTCTCTACCTGAAATTAACAGCCTTATGACCAAAGTTAGAGCAAAAAAAACAGTATCCATAGAAACTATTTCTTCTATAAGATGGAGGATATGAAGTCAGTCCCCTTTGTTGATGTCTCGGATCTTCCCCATTTAGGTATCTCCTTGCCTCTTTGCAATATGACATGGTATGGACCAGATAGCCACAGAACTAACACTTCATGAGAGGAAATGTCTTCTCACTTGAATTTCTCCACATACTTTCTTACTTGGGAGAATAGTTGGACTGCCTGTCATTTCTGAATGTTTGAGGATAATTTTCAGTTCTCCTTTTAGTTTGGATTGAGGGTTTCTTTTTTAGCACATCAGGCAATGTTTCAACATGTCTAACTTTCATGTTGTCTTTATTTTAGATCTCTTTACTCCAACAGTTGATGTCTCAGCTTCACAGCCAATTCCACTCTTTCCCACGAAAGCGAGTCTTTGATCACTCAAGATTTTTCCAACCCCGTCTGAACCACTCTTGGCTCTTTCCAGTAATTCTGCATCTGAGAATCTTCCAAACTGTATTTTCTTCCTTTATTATTTTGAAATTGATTCAGTATCATGTTTACTCCTAAGAGTAACAACTTCCTCCTCAAGACCCTCAACAGTCTTGTATTTTTCTTCTAGTATGGAGGTAAGGTCATCGATGACCTTTTCCTACTCTTCAATTCTTAGCTTTAGATCCACTACATAATCATTTATTTCAAGAATTTTAGATTGTACTTTCACAAATTCTTCTAGTCATTCAATTTCAGGTTCAATTTGATCAACATATTCAGTTGATTCTTCAACCATTGATTCCCGCTTATTTCAACTCTTACATTTAATCTTAAGCTTGCTAACAACATCCTTAAGTTGCAACTCGGGATCTGCACTAGTTTTTAACTGATTTTCTCCACCATTATCTTTTGATTTTTCAATAGTGTCCATCATGGAAGCATGTTTCCCAGTTTTAAATTTTGGTTCTTCTTCATTACAAAAATCATTATCATCTTCTTCCTCTTCACAGACAAAACTCTTCTTCAGAACTTTCTTTCTAGATTTGAAGTCTCCTTTCTTGAAAAACCTCTTTTGAGGATTCTCAATGTTTTCAGCATCGCTATCATCATCATCGATCTTTCTTAAGCACTGATAAGAAATGTGCCCGACTTTTCCACAACAAAATCAGGATAGAGGTAACTTCCCTTTGAATTTCCCTTTTCCCTTATAGAACTTCTTGGTAATGAGAGAAATAATTTCTTTTTCATCATCATCTTCACCACTACTATATTTTTAGATTTTTAGTTTCTCCATGGATTTGAATTCCATTTCCTTGCTTACTCGTGTAGTAGCATCTTCTGGTTTGACTCTCATTTCATATGCCACCAAGTAGCTCAACAGATCATCCAAAGAAAGTTTGGAAAGATCTATTTCCTCAAGGGCTGACACATTTGCATTGTACAAGGGTGGTAGTATTCTCAGTATTTTCTTCACAATTTTAATGTATCTGATTTCTTCTCCTAGGTCCCGAATTGCTCCAACCACTTCAGTAATTCGATTGAAGAAGGAGTATGCATTCTCATCAGGATTCATCTTCAGATCATCGAACCTATTTTGTAGCACTTATAGTTTTTCATCCTTCACATTGATATCTTCTTAATAAATATTTTCAAGTTTATCCCACATGGAATTTGTTGAGGTGCAACTCATCACTTTAAGATCGATCTAATCAGAAAGTGCTACGGTGAGAGCATTCTGTGCTTTAGCATCTTTATCAAGAATTTTCCTATCTGTATCACTCATAGATAGCCCTGTTGGATCAAAAAAATTAATACCTTGCACAGTGGAAAACAAAACTTCCATTCCAAGAGATCTTAGATCTCATTCTATTCTTCCATATCTGGAAATTACTTCCATCGAAGAGAGGGACTCCCCTGACATTCACTGCATTCTCCATGATGACAAATGACAGATTCAACACTATCAACCTTTACCCTCTGATACCACTTGTAGGACCTCGGAACACCCTGAGAGGGGAGGGTGGATCAGGGTGTCAAATTTTTCTTTTAAAATGATGGATCTTATTTCCACAATGGTAGGAACTTTTTAAACTTGTATAATGGATATGAACAGAAAGCAAACATTCACATGTAGAGATATGACACAACACTTTTTACTTGGTTCACCACTAAGGGATACATCCAAGGAGCATACGCCGATAGGTTTTCGGTCCTACCAAATTCCACTAAACTTCACTAGTTGTGGATTACAAAGGTTCGGGCACAGTCACTTTGTACCAGGCTCACTGCCTTTACAAAAGGTTTAGGGATAGCTCACAGCGTCCCTCAGGTCACTCCTGTTGACTCCCCCTGGCTCACTACCCTTGCAGAAGTCACACTTAGTTTATAGATGTGAAGGTCTCTTCATTATTGCAAAAGAATGCATCCTATATTGTATGTAGATGCTCTGTTGAAGTCTAACTTTCACTCGTATACTAATCTCACTTTTCACTGAAGGTATCGGGCAATCTTCCAGTTTTTTTGCAGCTCCAAAAAGATCGGCGTACTTCAACCTCACCTGGTGCGCTTCTCCAAGACTAGCACGCAAGTTTCAAGAATGGTGCGCAAGTCACTTGTGCGGTAAAAATTCAGTGCGCAGGTGACACCAACCCACTTGTGCGACACTGCCTCCTTCAACTCCAAACTTGCGCGACTCTGCACCTTTAACTCCCAAACCACCTTGGTCGCGCAGCTAACAACTGGCACGCAGCCTCTACTTGCGCAACCCAACTACCACTTGCGCGACTCAACCACTTGCGCGACGAGAGCTCAAAAAATCTCTAAGTCTTAAACTTTGTCCCAAATGAGGAGGGGTGGTCCTCTATTTATAGTCAAACTGGACCCCCTGCGAGGTGGCGTGCAAGTATCCTCACGGCACGCAAGTCCCGGCGCGCAGCTCCAATCTCCCTAGCCTCTGTCGTGCTACTCACTTGCACGACCAAACCAATACTTGCGTGACCCTCTTTCCTTTTCCATATTTTGAAGTTCAGATCAAGAATAACAATAGGAATTCAATTTTCCAAACCTCCTAGGTACCGGCGCGCAGGTCCTTTCTCGGTGCGCAATTCACTTGCGTGACCTGCCCAAAACTTACACGGCCCTTATCCCTTTGCCATTTATCCATGTTCTGATCTAGAAAAACATATGGCATGCAAGTTTCCTCTCCTTCAAGTACACGGCGCGCAAGTATCTTGTCCAAAACCACTGTTTTCCCCTTTCGTCAATTTTGAGGTCCATAAATTTGGCAAACACTAGAAAATAGTGTCACTTTCGGTACTGTTATCTGCTTTACCTGTATGAGCACTTTGCTAGCACACATTCTGAACTTCCTCTGAGGATTGACAACAAACACAAACCATACTCCAAATCATGCATAGATGACCATGGTTCCAACACCAGATCCTTAGGCAGTAAAGGAATGGACAGAGTTGATAGTATGCATGTTCAGATTGGTTCAGACCCTGACGGATTATATAGTGGCTTTATCAGCCAGTATCTTCCATAGAGCAGCTAGGCATTCATAGAGCTTAGTAACCCAGATGCATGATGAGTCAATTCTCTCATGGTGCGACTTCCAGTAGCTATTTCATGAGGAGTACTACACCTACTTCTTGTGATCCATTTAGATTCAGAATCTTATAGAGCTTCAGTAGGTAGGGATAATGGTGGTAGAGTATGCGGAGAAGTTCACCAACCTTATACTCTACTCTCTTTACATGATCATAGATGGTTACTTCCGAGCATGGAAGTTCGAGTTGGGACTTTGTAGAGAGATCTAGGCCAGTATAGTGCCCTTGGGCATTCCCCACCTATATTGGGGTACTGTAGTAGGCACTTCTCATGGGTGAGGTCACATGGACCGGTACTACCCGACCAGGCCTACTGAGCATCCCAGGTAGGTAGCAGATGGACCACCACAATAGAGGCAGTATTGTGATTAGGGATCTCCCTGGTGGGGGTGGGGTGGTCCCTAGAGAGGTGGAGATAGCAGAGGAGTGGGATGAGTTGTAGGTGGGGGATGGTGGTATGATATTCTCCCACCACCACCACCACCAAGTGGCCCACGTTAGGCTCAGGGAGCTGGCAATCGGGGTTGAAAATAGTTGTAGTCTATGGATGCCTATGACCCGACAGCACATGAGATGATTTGAGATATGATTTGTGTTTACTCTAATCTTGTCGTAGTATTAGAAGAATTAGTTTCTAGCCATTATTTTATATCTCAACTCTTTTTTTGGGAGAAAAATCTCCCAATAGAGATTCTAGCGTAGCAGTTAGGCCTTGAGGTTCCTACAGGAAATGCTTCCTCCATATCTTTCATCTATCGGCAGTGTGAGCTATCACTTGGAGGAGAGAGGTTCACATGGGACCTACTATTCATCACTATAGAACCCTATGATATCATCATGGGAATGGATTGACTTTCCATGGTTTGATCCCATATTGACTATCACCGTAGGTTAGTCAGATGCCTATGTGCTGATGGGATGAGGTTCTCCTTTCTCGGTGAGAGAGACCTCATAGAAAGACAAGTGGGTGCTATGAGAAAGAGGTTACATCCCATTACACATTAGCTAGTGAGTATGACCCTTGGTGTAACAGACTCTTTAGGCATCTGGATCCCTTTAGTTGTGGAGAATTATATGGACGCCTTTCCCGAAGACATTGTATGACTACCTCTGAGATGGGAGTTGGAGTTTTTCATTGACTTACATCCAGGTATTTCCTTGATATACACTAAACCATATTGGATGGAACCGACTGAGCTCCGAGAGCTAAGGTTTTAGTTAGAGGACCTTCTTGAGAAAGGTTTCATCAGACCCAGTGTATCCCCCGGGGTGGATCTGGTTTTGTTTGTGAAAAAGGAAAATAGGAGCTTATGGATTTGTGTGGATTATCATCACCTGAATCAGGTCATGATAAAGATCAAGTACCCCTTTCCAAGGATTGACGACCTCTTTGATCAATTCTGATGTTCGAGATGGTTCTCCAAGATCGATCTGAGGTCCGGCTACCACCAGCTGTAGGTTTGTGAGGCTGACATTTTGAATTTGGTCTTTCGATGTCTCTATGGACACTACAAGTTCCTAATGATTCCCTTTGGTGTGAAAATTCCCCCACCATTTTTATGGTTTTGATGAACCAAATATTATATCCATACTTGGACCATTTTGTTTTTTTCTTCATCGACGACATACTCATCTAATCTACAATAGAGGAGGAGCATACAGAGCTCTTGAGGTGGTTCCTTGATTTACTTTGAGAGAATTGGCCTTATGGAAAGCTATTGAAAGTCTAGTTCTAGATACAATAGGTTCACTTTCTAAGGAATGTCATTTCTGAGTAGGGTTTAGCCATTGTCACACCCCGACCTATTCAATTATTTTATTTTATTATTTCTGTGGCCTTAAATAAATTTTGTTGGGTTTCAGATTGAGTTCTGGATGAAATTTTTTAGTTAATTTCAAAAGGTAAGTTTTTTTGTGTTGATATCATTGGGATCAAGGGTGGCTTCACCCAGGCAATTGCGCAACCTGGCCGTTTTCTAAAAAATATAAAATGGGTAAATTTGTGTAATTTATTGTGTAATTTAAAATATTTTTATTATTTTTAATAATTTATTTATTATTATTAAAGTGAAATGAATATTCTTATTATTTATATTTTTATTGGTATGGTTGTTATTATTCTTATTAGTGTTATTCTTTATTAGGATTTATTATTATTTTATTTTTATCATCTTTATTTATGGGTGAATTTAAGTTTTTTTTCTTTTTTTAGTTTCTTTTCATTTTATTTTTTATTTTTCCTTTTTATTTCTTTCATTATTCTATTTTTTTCCACTATCCATCTCCCTTATCTCACTCCTCATTACGAGCAGCCCCCCTTGTAACCCTATTTCCATGCCGCTACCTTTTTCCTCTCCCTCTCCGCACATGCCACTACACCCCTCCTCTTTTCCCTATTTTGGTACAGCATACTCTATCCGCCTCCCCACACCTGTTGTCCACGCACCGCCCACCAGCATTGTATCACCCCAGCCACGCACCACTGGTCGCGTGCCCTTGCACCACAGCCCATCTCATGCCCTCCAGTCACCTAGACTCGCATACCTCTTTCTAAGGCCACCTCCACCCATGACCAGCCTCCCCCTTGCAGTGTCTCTCGCCACGCCCTCCGGCTCCGCCTCTAGTGTTGCCCTGCACCCAACCGGCACCCACCTTGTAGCCATCGTCCGACGGGTAATCATTTTAAATGGGTTTTTTAAAAAAATTACAAAAGGTATACGGTTTTCAATATTTTTAAAAAGGGGTCTGAGATGTGTAAACATCGTTCACGCATCCCCGATCCTGGGAAGATGCGTGAATGGGGTTCACGCATCTTCAATCCGAGTGAGATGTGTGAACCCCGTTCATGCATCCTTTGTGAATCAGATGAAGGATGCGTGAATGGGGTTCACGCATCATGCAGAATGTTTTTTAATAGTTTTAAATTTTTTTATTTTTATTTTTATTTTTTATTTTTTTGTTTATATATATATATATAACAAAAAAATTAGCAGAATTTATAACCATTCAAAACCATAAAATTGAGACTTAAAAATGTTTCATTTATTTCAAGTACGTGACTTTGAAAGACTTTAAAATATAAACTATAAGAATAATATAAATGAAATTTTAAACATTGATTATACATATAAAAAATATTTGAAAACAGAAAGAATTTCATAAAAAATATTGATCAAAAATAATTTATAACTATTCAAAACCATCAAATTGAAACTTAAAAATGTTTCATGTATTTCAAGTATATGACTTTGAAAGACTATAAAATATAAAATATAAGACTAATATAAATGAAATTTTAAACATTGATTAAAAATATAATAAATAGTTTAAAATAAAAATAATTGTATAAAAAATGTTGATCAAAAATAATTTATAAGCATTGAAAACCATAAAATTGATACTTGAAAATGTTTTATTTATTTCAAGTACGTGACTTTGAAAGGCTATAAAATATAAACTATAAGACTAATATAAATGAAATTTTAAAAATTGATTGAAAATATAATAAATAGTTGAAAACAGAAAGAATTTCATAAAAAATGTTGATCAAAAATAATTTATAAGAATTGAAAACCATAAAATTGAGACTTAAAATTGTTTCATGTATTTCAAGTACGTGAATTTGAAAGAAGGATAATCCAAATTTATTTCAGGATGAAGATATTAAATGTGATATGTAACTTTTATTAGAATAATTAACCTAAAACTCATGCACTAACTTTAAAAAATAGATCAAAAATATTCAAATGAAAAAAAGAAGGATAAGTGGCCTTTGAGTGCATTCATACTTGAACTTTTCGTATGTCTTTGATTAATTGAATTACAACCTCTTCTTATTCAGTTTATTTTTTTGTTAAAAAAAGAAGAGGGATTTAGAAAAACATTCCTATTTCGATAACATGATCTTCCTGAACATTATACAGTAATTAGGTTTGATTCTAATTAATATACTAATTCTGGCAGTAATTTCATATTCCTTCATTTATCTCCCCCTCAAGGGAAATACTCATAAACATCTTTATAACGGTGAATTTTTCCAATAATGGTTTTCAAGATGTTCTAATACAGAGAATACACTATAATATATCTTCGGCTTATGAATTTTGAGATTTGAAAACTTATATAACTTCATTAAGGATAATCTTCTTCAATACTTATTTTTCAGGTTACCAAAACATGATCTAACCATGATGATATCTTCTTTATACTTATTGTCTTGGATATGATAACATATATTATTAAAATTCATCAATGATTACCTTATTCCTTATCAATGGATTTGGTCCTATTTCGATAGTATTCATGATTGTACATCTGAACATTTGTTCTAATTTATATTGTGTAGCAGAGATCCCTTCACATTACATTTGGATTTTTGTGTCGATTTGTTTCCCTTATTAGTTTTCATGGATGGTGCAATCTTAACCCTCTTAAGGGTTGTTTCTTATTCTAGAATAATATGAATTCATTCTTTTTCATAATATTCATAATTTTATTACATGATGGAGGTATTTTAATAGTAAAATCCTCTAGTGAAGATTGTGTACCAATAGAAATTGTTTCCTTTTATAAAGTCTGAATATGTATCTTCTCAAAATTGGCCAAATGAACTTCTAATTCATATTGTAGTTATTCTGATCTTCAATCATAATCATCTAATCTTCACAAATATCCATTATTCATTCAAATTATTCTTCATGCAATTTAATTTTTTTAAACAAATAATCGTGTTCCATGATATTCTAGGATTTTACATCTAATTTTAAATCATTGAGATCAATAATATTTTTCAGGATTACTTCAAGTTCACACATCTTTTCATCCAGAATCTAATTGATTTCAAAATAATTAATATAATTAATATTTATTAATTAATTTAATCATATTATTTATTATACATATATATATATATTGGTAGATAATTTGATAACAGTAACAAACTTATTATAAAAAGAATAGAAGTCTATAAATGATAACAGTAAGACACATACAAAATGTATCATAAATCAAATATCAACCTAATCTACGCCTCTGGAATGGATGCTCCTCTGTCCCACAGCTAGACGTATACTGGATGTGCCCACACCATGTCTGTCTATGTATGTGCTCTAGCGTACGCTACACATCCTCATCGACAGCCACCTCCACATCCTCCTGTGTGATGGGCGGTGGATGTACAGTCTCACCGCTTGTACCTTGGCCCACATCTACGGATAGTAGAAGCTGGCTGGAACTCTCACCAACATAGGAAGTAGATGGATTCTCTGCTACGGATGATTGCAATAAAGCATTGATCTCAAGCCAGTCATCATCTATGTGTACCTGTGGTTGTGCCTAAGAAGCTAGAGGAGCATCTGACTGATCATGCTGAACACCCTCCTCCAGTGGAACAATAGCATGTGTCTGAGAAAGATGGACACCCTCCCCCTATGGAACAACAACATCCATAACAAGGTCGTCAACCCCAGGTACATCTATGTGAGGCTCAGCAGGCTCCGCGGCCTCCGCAGTAGGTGGTGGATCAAAGAAAATGCCATGATAAATCTCGTCCATCGACGGAAGCAGTTGTTCCACAAGGGTGTGAAAATATTTCAGGTCAAAGGAAGCTCTCTCCACTGGATCAGACATATGAAGTAGATGACAAATACGAGCATCCTGTGAAAACAAATTCCATTTTTAACTAATATGAATAAAAAATCTGTTGAACAGTGGAAGGAAGAATGCATACCAACTCATGAAAGCCCCATCTGTGTCGTGTCAGAAATATGACTGGGGACCTGATGTACTAGCCTGCATAATCCATCTGATCCATCAAATGAAAATGTACTATCTCTGCCCCTCGCAATTGGGACTCCCGTCGTCTGTCCCATAACTCAATATATCTGGCATGGTTGCTCCTATAATCAAAATCCCTCTTCCATGACATCTTCAGAGAATGAAATGAATCCAACTGACTGGGCAGGTCAGGAACTGGCTGAAGGAATCCAAACTTCCTCATAACCCTATTTGTCTGATGCCACTTGACTATATAAAAATGAATCAGTGGAACCCTGCAGGAGCTGATATAAAGCATCGTTGTACAGTACGGTGACAGACTCTGAAGGATATCATCTGTATATAGAATCCATGTAATCTGAAAGAAAAAATGAATAATCAATTAAAAAATTAATAGATGTACAGTAAAGAGTAAATATTTAACAATATAAATAATAATCACTTACATCGTCTGGTCGAATGTTGTCTAACATAAGTCTGTAGGCGTGAACATTATGTCTGGGAGAATCTGAATGTCGATGCGCCTGACTCCACCTGTAGATAACATTTTTATTTTTACATTTCATAATAGAATCTTATACAATTAAGTTAGATATTAGAAGTAATTAACAACATACCAACGTCCACGTGGAGCCTCTGCTACAATATCAACGGGTAATGGCACATGGGCATGTGGATCTAAACGAGGGATGTGCTCCCATACCCACATCTGCAGAAGAACCATGCATCCTGTGATCTGCATCTTATCGATGCGACATGCGCTGCATAGGGCCCTGTATGTATATGCTAGGCAGACAGACCCCCATCTATACCAGCCTTCCTGGTCCAAATTCTCCAAAAAAGATAAATACATCAGGTGCACAAAAGTAGTAGAGTGGTCAACAAAAAGCATGCCACCGATCAGCCTCAAAATATATGTGCGTGCAAATCACATCACGGTGACGTCATCAGCATCATCTGGTAAATGTGTGAAGTGCTAGTCTAACCAAGGCATCCGCAATCTACCATCGACGATGGTCCTTCTATCATCCTGGACCTCTATTCCTAGTAGTCTATGAACAAGCTCGGGAAAATCTGATGGAACTCAGCTTGTCAGAGCATGTCCGTTGATAGGGAGGCCCAACATAATGGCCATATCCTGTAACGTAATAGTAATATCCCCTCACTGAAATGGAAAGTATGCGACTCTGGCCTCCATATCTCTACAAATATGGCAATGAGTTGATGATCAATAAATGTGAAGTCGCACATCGTAACTCCATAGAATCTAACTCGACGAAGATGGGGGATGATAGCGGGAGGTGGTGCGGTATGATGGAAATGGTGAGATCTGCGTACACTCAAGGGAGGCATAGGACGTCCCTCTAAAAGCAGTCATGATACATGAGTAGCCTAAGATGTAAGAAATGGAAAACCTTCCATCTACACACATGATATCATTGTTAGTTTTTAATAGTGTATTGAATAAAAATTGTAAACTTTTATTTAAAAAAATCTTCAATAAGAAAAATAAGGTAGAAAATAAAGCAGCAGTGATGAAAAACCTGCATTGAAGATGAGGAAGAATGATATATTCATTTTCGTTTGGTGTTTATTTTTTTAATATATTTAGTATCATAAAATTCTTTATGATAAAATCCAAAAATTGTAAACTTTTATTTAAAAAATCTACAACAAGCAAAATAAGGTAGAAAATAAAGCAACAGTGATGAAAAACCTGCATTGAAGATGTGGAAGCATGATATATTCATTTTCGTTCGGTGTTTATTTTTTTAATAGTTTTAGTATCATAAAATTCTTTATGATAAAATCCAAAAATTGTAAACTTTTATTTAAAAAAAATATACAACAAGAAAAATAAGGTAGAAAATAAAGCAACAGTGATGAAAAACCTGCATTGAAGATGTGGAATCATGATATATTCATTATCGTTCGGTGTTTATTTTTTTAATAGTTTTAGTATCAAAAAATTATTTATGATAAAATCTAAAAATGAGACAAACCAAAATTCAAACATCTAAAAAATGGAGCAGGTCAGAAATAAAAGGATTCAATAATGAAACATTCATATACGAAACAACATATACATATTAATGATATGGTACACAGACTCAATCATGGATGACGAGATGTGGAACTCTGTCCTGCCACTTGGGGACATCTCTTACGAGTATGTCCTTCTGCATGACAAATAATGCATCGTATTCTCCCTCCTTGTTGCCGAGGCCAATCCATCTCCTTTCTGATGTGAGTTGACTTTGGTCTTCCTCGGGTCCGCAACCTGGTAGCATGAATCCAATAATTTTAAAAATGACATACATTGAAAAAATCATAAATGAAACCAAAACCAACTTATGAAAACATGGAAATATCAGGGATGATGGTCGGTTGATCAGTAGGAAATGTGATAGAATGGGAGTCACCAATAAGCATCTAAGAAGCACTATAACAGCTAACCAAAGTGCTCATGTGATGCACCGGGTCAACATATGGCTCCCATGATATATTTACCAAAGAGAAATCTGCGATAACATGTGCACATGGATATCTCAATGCCTGAAAGCTTTCACAATCACAGTACATATTGTCCAACATCATGACAAACACTCCACCAGTAGTGCATGTAGCATGGTCGTAGCATTGTCTTACCTGAAAGATCCTCTTTTACCTATCAAATGTTATAACATTCCATCTTAAAGCCACATTCTGTATCCGGTCAATATCACTTTGAAAATGCTGAGTAAAATGCATTCCATTTTCCATCCTTTGGTAGGCCTTTTGGGACCAGTCAACAAAGTAGTGAACACATCTAAAAAATGTCTCTTGAACTAAACCTATGATTGGGAGTTTGGGAACACCCTTGAGGACCCCATTTATGCACTCCACTATATTAGTGGTCAAATGCCCATATCTCATGCCACCATCGTATGCTAATGACCATTTTTCCTTTGAAATTTGCATCATATATTCATATACCTCCTCATTAACAATTCGAAACTCTTCAAGACGTCGATCAAACCTTTCTTGTTGGGGTTCATATGATGAAACCATAAGATAATAATGTATTAAAATGGATATTAAATTTTTTTAGAAAAATAAAGTTTAGAAAACCATACCCAACTTGAGGATCGCCTTCTTTATGGCCTCATCTCTAAAATGCTTATGCACATTACTTGAAATATGTCTAATGCAATAACAATGATAAGCATTCGGCTCAATCCAAGAAACCCCATCACTACTCATGACCTCTATAATCGTTCGATGGCGATCAGATATAAGACGCATGCCCTGTTTTTACGTGACATGAACACGTACACATGCCAAAAACCAGCTCCAGCATTCAAAATTTTCTTTTTCAACAATAGAAAAATCATGTGGCAGAGGAGCGCGATTACCATCCTGTGTGGAAGTAATTAGTAGAACACTTGTATACTTGCCAAAAAGGAATGTTCCATCTACCTGAATAAATTGTTTACAATAGGAAAAGGCAGCAATGCATGGTCTGAATGCCCAAAAAAGCTGATTGAACTTCACCTTTTACCGATCAACTCGATGATTCTGGGATACATACTCAACATTGTCCAGATGATAAACAATATGATTGTTGAGAGACAACAATTCCATAAGTTGTGGAAACATCACATAAGATTTATCCCAATCATCATACACTTTTACAATGGATTTCTATTTTGCATTATAAGCTTTGTAGTATGATATCTTATAGTTATAAAACTGTTGAATTATTTCCTGAACAAGGGAAACAGAAACATCCTGACATGTTTGTATCATCTCACAAATAACAGTAGATATAAACTCTGCATCAAGGGAAAAGTGATCTTGTGCCAAGCTGGGATGCAGACAAGTGTGTGGGCCTTCTAATTTGGTTATCTTCCAACATCCATAATATTTATCAAATATTTCTCTTAATAACAATTTACATTCTGACCCATATTTTTCACAACGAATGAGATATTTGGTCTTCTTTGACTCGTCAACCAAAAATGTGAAATGTCACTCAATGTGGTATTGATTTATCACATTTTTCATGGCCAGTTTAGTTTCGAACTCCTGCCCAACATATATGGCATTATCATTTGATGCAGGCCTATTCCCTATAATGCCAGGGAATTCAGAAGCTTGTGCAATGACATCCCAATCAAAATGTTGTTCACGAGACATTCCTTCAACTAAGGAACTCAAAACTAAAGGCTGATTACCACTAACTGGTGGATGTAGTGGATGGATATCTCTCAAAGGAGCCTCAGAAGGTTCATTCCCCACCACATCATCTCCTGATGACTCCCCAGATTCTTCTTCCTCAGATAAACTTTCATGCACTATATCAACACACAAAAGGATTTCATCTACATTTACTTACAAATTTTGATCATCTTCTTCATAAAATTCTTCCACAGGAGTCATATGAGGAGGATGCAATGAATAAGACTGTTGTGAAGGACCGGCTTCTACAGAGCTCACAAAGCATGGTTCTGTAGTAATCGATCGCACCACATCAATATCAGAAATGACAACAAATAATTCCATCAAACCATTAATACATTTTTTCTTGAATAACATAGAAGCCTCCATCCAATCATCATCATCGACTATAGGGAACTCACTGTGCCACAGATGCTCAGGATATTGAAGATGTCGGTATCTAATTGAAGTGATTGCTTGTTCAGCCCTCAGTTTTAACCGAATATGAATCTTATTATGAACTGCATCCAATTTCATACAACCATGGAGATTTACCACTCTGGTAGGTGGCACACTGTAGCTAAAACCCTGCTCGGTATAAATTACATCACCATTGTAATATATTTACGCATACATAATTACCTATAAAAAATAATTTAAAAAATATTATATACTACATTAAAATTTTAAATTATTTAATTTGGTTTTGAATAATTGATTATATTGATACTTTTTTTATGTATTTATTTATCACTGTTAAGTTATAGTGATTGTGATATTATCACAAAATAAAATTTAATATAATGTTTCATAAAGTTTAATTACTTATGAATATATAATCATGACTTGGTATTGAGACTTACGATTAGTTTATCATTATCTGATAAACTAACCACAACCTATGGGTGGACTCCTGTCTCTATTATCAAATATTTCAGCAACCGCCAATCTCCTGTCAAACAGCAATGCCTCCTCTCGAACTAGTTCTCAAATGACTCTTCGCGGACACCTCTTCGGGGAAGCCTATTCGAAGACACCTCTTCGGGGGTGTCTGTCTTTTAATTACAAATTTACTCACATGCATGTGAGGGGTCTAGGGGTATGAAATACATAACTTTTTTTAAGCGGACACGCAGATCCTTACACTTAATGAGATATGACTCACAGGTCATCAATGCGGAAAAAATGCAATTATTACAAATTGAATAACCACATACACAAAATAAAACATGCAATTTAAATTATTCATGGTCGGTCATCTCAAGATCATTCATCACTCATACCCTGTTTTTTGGTATAATTATTATATTATCCATATTATATAACTTTATCTATTACTAAATGAAATTCATATTAAATACTACACCTCTTTTCCAAAAATTTAACTTCATGCGTATATAAATATATAATTATTAATAACATTTAATAAATTTTATTATAACTAATATAATTGAGATTTACATAATAAACACTTTTGTTATTTAAAATTTTATGAAATTGTAATGTTTTTTGGCCATTCTTCTACTTTTCAAAATATAAGTAAATATATTTTCTACTTTATTGATTAAAAATATTATTAATAGTATATAAAAGTAATATAATTTACACTTACATCAAAACCATTCATTAAAATAAACTTCTCTAACATAAATTACTTTTCCTAAACATTCAACATTTTAGACATAACATAAAACATTCAATATTCAGACAAAATACATTCAAAAAATTAAATCATACAAACATTCAAAATCTAGAAAATTAAATCATACAAAACATTACACATCATCAAAAACATATGAAATAAATAAATCATACACATAATTAAACATACAAATGAAATAAATAAACACAATTAAAACAATTAAAATGTTAAATAGAAATTTTACCTCTTTAAAAGCAGCAAATATTTGTTGAGAAAGAATTTCTGTAGGGCTTCACAAAAAAATACAGAGGAGAACAATGGTTTTTGAGGGGGGCTCCTTTTATAAACTTTCTCGATGGGATCCGTGAACCCCGTTCACGCATCCTTCAGCTGGTCTACGAAGGATGCGTGAACGGGGTTCACGCATCCCTTCCACGACTCAGATACATGAACCTCATTGAAACATCCTTATGCGGCGAAGGATGCTTGAACACCGTTCACGCATCCAAAACCCATTTTTAAAATTATACGAACCCTGATCCCCTTTCTCGATTTTTTTTTAAAACCCAAAAAAAATAACTCTAGTTCGACCAGCCTCCTGGTATCCCTCCAACTGCTCCAACTCTATCACGCAGTTGGCGCGCCCCTGTCTTGAAACTGCCATCTGACGAGCCTCCCGGAAGCCCTCCAGTCGGCCATGATGCCTGACCTCCCCCTCATCTCCCCTTCCCTTCACTAACCACGCCACACACCCTCAGGCCACCGGCCGCGCCACACAGCTCGCACCCACCGCTCGGCCACTGCGACACTACCCTGCTCCGACCGGCAGCCGCTATGCGCCACTCTACCAAGTCACTGGCTCCATCCTCTTTCCTTTTTATAGTCCTGCAACCCCTTCATCATCCATCCTTCTTCTGACGTGCCTCTGGTGTAGTTGGGTGGTGCCCTGTGACCCCTTTGCTACATTTTCCGACAGCCATCGTGTCCCCCTTGCTGAGTCATTGGCGTCATCCCCCTTTGCTCCTCTATCCAGCCTCCGCTGGTGCATTGCACACTCTTTTTTTGCTAGCGACAATCCCTGTTGGTGCGTGGCACCCCTTTCTAATAGTCGCGCGACTCTGCTGGTTGAGCGTGTCTCCGCATCGAGGTGAGGTTTGTGCTTTTCTTACTTTAATATTAGATAATTAATTTAGTGTGTGTTTTTCTTAATTAAATTGGTACAAATTTAGTTTTTAAAATAATTTAGTTTCTTTAATTAGATTGTTGCGACTTTAGTTTTTAAAATAATTGAGTTTGTGTTTGATACTTTGTGTCATGTTTATGTGAAATGAGGTGGGTTTTGTTGGAAACTGGTTTTTTGATGTTTAATATCTTTTCATGAAATTGTGTATTTAGTTTTTCTGGCTATGCAAGTCATGCATTGTCTATTATGGTATGTTGTGGATGTGCATTTGATCATAAAAGAGTTTTTTAAGGGTTTTTTGGTATGTAAAGCTATGAGATACATTTTCAAAATTATTTCATAAATTTTAAAGTGGTTTAGTAAATAATGTAGATGGTGAAAGTTGTGTTTTGAAAATATTTTGAGGCGGCTCTTTTGTGTTTTTTTCGTTTGGATTGTTTTAAGTCCATGTTTATGTTTTTTATTTATTTTTGCTATGTTTAATTGTTTGAGTTATTTTTGGTCAGTGTTTCTGTGTTTTAGATTGTTTTACTTTTTTTGCAGTGCATTGGCGAGGTAATTCTAAAATACTGTGGTCATTAGCTTGTGCATGCTTGTGCACCTGCTCGAGGTGTGTCGTGTCATCGTGTTTGGACTACGAGTCAAGGTAGGTCTCCCACTACACTTGCCTTTAAATTTAGAATTTATTAATTGCTTGATATTTCATTGATTTTTGATAAATGATAAATAATATTAGATAATTATTTTTGGAATAAATATTTGATTTAAACAAAGCTGTTTATTTTATGCATGGCACTTGAATTATTTTCTTGGCGAACTGAAGAACAATAGTAAAAGAATGCTTGTTTGTCCTTTGAAAATAATTCATAGACTTTCAAGTGTGGTTCTGGTTTGATGTCAAATGTTCTCTTCTTATGTGTGAACAAATGTTTTTCTTTCTCTATAGGAATGGTGTTTCTTTAAAAGTTTCATAAGGCCCATTTGGTACTTTGATAAAATAAATTATTTTGAAAAACATTCTTTGGGGTGACCTAGGGGTGATCTTGTTGTGTACATTGATTGTGTGAGTTGTTGTGTGTGATGTTAGTGCATCATGACTGGCTACTTGATTGGAATTGTTGACTCACCCCCTTTTTATTACACATGTTGACATGGGAACCTAGAATAGTAAGTGAATCTTATGAGAATAATTGTTATACTAGTTTAGATTATGCACTAGCTAGTGGCCCTTAGTACGGACTTTGCTCGGCTAGGGGATTGGGCCCCTCGGTTAGGCTAGGTAGGTAAACACCGAGAATTTGGGCATTATGACATCATTGAGTAGGGAAAGCCTTCAAAATGAGTCACATGTATAGTACATGTTGGATTGTTCATGAGCTCCTAGGTTCGACCCATGTTTTCTTTAGTGCTTATTTGTATGTGGCGGATGATTGAGGTGCTTAGTTTGGTTGTTGTCCCCATGCGCCACTTTTCTGTTGACCTTATTGTGTGTTGTGTGTGTGAGTATGGTTTTCCTCTTATTTAACAACTGAAATTTGGATTTTAAATTGTTCGCAAAAAAAATTTTAAAATGTAATGAAACTTTTACCTTCAAACCTTAAACTTTCTTTTAAATTAAAAAGGGAAATGGATTGTTGCTTGCCTTAGAAATGAAAGTGCATTTGAAAACTCATATTTTATATAATGTAGTTCAAACCTTGAATTATTATATTCTTAATTTAAAGGTAGTGATTTGGGAATAGTTTTTTTGGGCACGCCTACTGAGTTTTAATACTCATGCCTATAGTGTTTTCATGTTTTTAGTTTCTCCTATAGGTTCCAACTCTGGTTTGGATTGCCTTGGGAAATGTTTGGTTTGGGTGTTGGAGAGTTACACTCAAGGTCATGTGGATTTTTTTGGTCGTGGCCAGGTTAGTATGTGTTGTTGGAAGTTCTTTCTCTTTCATGTCGTTTATTTATTTTGTGTTGTTCTATTTTATTTCTGCTACTTAGTTCATTTTTTTGGGAAAAATCATTCCCTCTTGCTCTTTATTGATGGTTTGGCACTTGTCGTCAGCCCTGAAGGATTAGGAACGTCTCTCTGTCCTTGCCATGGATTAACACAGGTGACCGGTTCAGGGTTGACCTGGGTTGGTTCATGACAAAATGGTATTAGAGCAGGTAGGCTCTTGAGTGGACCTTGTTTTTTAGATTTCCCATTGTTATTCAGGGTTTTCATGGTAGAAGGAGCAAGATTTTCAGGACTCAAGGCGTAGGGACGGGAAGGACATCATGAACCCTTGCTCATTCTGAACCCTGAGTTACCATGGGATGTCTGGGTTGTTAGTGTCTTTTTGGTTCCTTTGAATTGTTTTGTGTTGGGAAATGAAAAGGGAGTTGGGAAAGTATCCCTATGAGCTCGCAGGGCCTAGGAAGCCATGTGGAGCCGAGGGAATTTCCCTATAATAATCTCTATGATGGTCGTGTGACTGGTTTATGGCTTCCAACCATATGTTTGAGTCATCCATTGACACTAGTTTTCCCTTGTGGATCGTTTGGGTCTTCTTTACTTCTAAGAATTTTTTTGTAAAGTTTTATTTTGGAGATTGTAAAAAAATTGAATTCAAAATGGTGATGACCATGTTTTGATTAAGTTCTTTGTTCTCTTATTCCTTAGTGTTCACCCCCACAAAGGTTTGATGAATGCCCAAGGTGCATCTTTGGGTGGTGCGCCCTTAGAAAATCCTCAAGTTCATCAACCTATAGACTATGTTATGGAATTCCGGAAGTTGAAACCTCCCCTATTTTATGTTCAAGCAGATCCTCTTGAGGCGGAGTGGTTGTGGAAGATTGAGAGGAACTTTAGTTTCATTGGGTTTCCTGAGCCATTGAAGGCGAATTTGGCTACCTTGATGCTTGAAGGTCCAGCCTAGAAATGGGGAATTCTGTGTCTTAAAGAAATCCTCAAGAAGATCTCACATGGGAGTTATTCAAGTCTTCATTCATCCAACAGTACTTCTCTAAGTTGATAAAGATGAGAAAGAGGATGAATTTGTGTTGTACTCAGCAGGGTGCTGAATCGGTATTAGAATTCTATCGACGTTTCTTAGACCTAGTTCCATATGGAAAATAGTTTGTTGAAAACGATCCCCAAAAGGCTCTACAATTTGAGTTTGGTCTCCAACCTGAACTACAGTTGAAAGTGGCAGAGCTCAACCAAACCACCTTCTCGGATGTTGTGGGGAAATCCTTTCTGGCCAAAGTTGAGTTAGTAGGATGACATGAGGTGGAGAATCCTCCCCCAACCTTGGGAAGCAGTGCAGAAGATGGCGATAGGAAGAACGGGAAGTGTCCTAATGCCGGTGGATCTAATTAAGGAATCAAGAGGCCATCACATCTTCAGTAATCTTTTCCACAACGTAATGTTGTGATCTATCCCCAGTGTGGTAAAATAGGGTCACAAGAAGCTGACGTTCCTGAGTGCTTTGAGACCCTGCCACACCTGTGGGCATCTGGGTCACTTGTAGTGATTCTACCGAGGTGTTTCCAAGAAGTGTGTTGAAGCCAGACCTGACTCTTTGAAGGTCACCTCAGCCCGTCAGTAGGAGTAGGACAATGTTTGGGATAAGTTTGGAGGTTTATCTTTGTAGTGTTCCTTGGATGTAGTGGTCATCTCTTGTAGCTTTCAATGGTGTTCTTTTTCCTTTAGTTGTAACAATTGTTATTTTCAAACCTCCTTGAAACCTTTATTTGAATATAAGTGTATTTGTTAAAATTACAGTTCATGTGTTTTGTTTGGGAATTTCCGAAGCCTAACTGCGAGGTATGAGATGCTTTAATCATCAATGCTCCAATCATAGGTCTCAGAGTGAAGCTGGTGCATAGTCAGGAGAACTCCAGTGGTGTAAAAGGGCCTTGGTTTAATCTTTGTCCTTAGTGTGACATGGTTTTTGTTCTTCCAAGGGTGCGATGTTGTTGATATAGCGATGGTGGTAGTTTTGATGCTCTACCAGTTCATCCCTTCCCTTCTCCCTCCTCGTGGTGGGGGTTTTTGGTCAGTATGAAAAATCATTAAGTTCGGTTGATCTCAGCAGTTCTTATGGTGGGGAGACCCACAGTGGGTCTTGCAGAGTTACGCCTGAAGTAATTTAGTGTTAGGTCGATCTTTATGGTGGGGTGTCTGTTCGGGCCTCCTTGTGTCAGTATCAGAGCTTCTTTTCATGTGTCGTTTGGTGGCGAGTGGTCTTGTGTGGAACTACCTAATCCTAATTTCTTCCTCTTGAGAAAACATTGAGATTAGAGTACACCCAACAGTTCTATTGGGATACTATTATAGGAATAAACGTTGGAAGTGGTTTAAGTTTGTTCGTTCCTTGGTTGAATTGGATGGTCTGGGTTCTGCTTGGTGATGGTTAAGGTGATCATGTTTTAAGGATGAGTTGTGTGTTATGGGATTTCGGTGTCTATTTGGATTGATCAATTGGAGGCGCTTAAACTTTTGGAGGTGGGTGAAACTTAAGGAGCTTCATCTTTGGATCTAGGTCTTTTGTGGCTTTTTGGGGGCAGAAAGCGTTATGGTGGGGAGAATTATCACACCCCGACCTATTCAATTATTTTATTTTATTATTTCTTTGGCCTTAAATAAATTTTTTTAGGATTCGGGTTGAGTCACAGACAAAAATTTTGAATTTATGTCAAAAAAGTGCATTTTTTTGGGTTGACATCATTGGGCTCAAGGGAGGAGCGCGTCTTGGAAACACCGCGTGGCTTCGCCCAGGAAACTGCGTGACATGGCCATTTTCTAAAAAAATAAAATTGGTAAATTTTTTGTAATTCATTGTGTTATTTAAAATATTTTTATTATTGTTAATAATTTCATTGTTATCATTAAAGTGAAATGAATATTCTTATTATTTATATTTTTATCGGTATGTTTATTATTATTCTTATTAGTGTTATAATTAATTAGGTTTTATTATTATTATTATTATCATCTTTATATATCGGTGAGTTTAATTTTCTTTTTCCTTTTTTTAGTTTCTTTTCATTTGATTTTTATTTTTTATTTTCATTTCTTTCTTTCTTTTAATTTTTTTCCCACTCTCCCTCACCCTTCTCCCTCTCCCCGTCAAGATCAGCCCCCCTGTAACCCTATTTTCATGCCACCACCTTTCTCCTCTCCCGCCCCGCGCAGACCGCTGCACCCCTCCTCTTTTCCTTGTTCCATCGCAGCGTCCTCCATCCGCCTCCCCACACCTTTTGTCTGCGTGCCGCCACCACCGGTCGCGCGCCCTTATACCTCAAACCAACACGGGCCCTCCAACCACCCCAACACGTAGCCGTCCTCCTCGAGCTGCCCTCCACCCGCAGCCAGCCACCCCCTTGCAGCGCCTCCCACCGTGCCATCCAGCTCCGCCTCCGGTGCCGCCCCGCACCCAGCCGGCACCCGCCTTACAGTCGTCGTCCGAACGGCCTCTTGGTAACCCTCTAGATGATCTATCTCTAGCACCCAGCCTGCCTCGTAGCCGCTATCCTACCGGCCTCCCGACATCCCTCCAGCCGGTCGTGATGCCTAGCTTCCCCCTTGTCTCACCTTCCCGGCACCGACCGCCCCGCACACCCTCAGGCCGCTGCCCGCACCACACAGCAGGAACCCATCGCTCGGCCGCCGCGACACTGCCCTGCTCTGGCCGGCAGTCGTGTGCACCACTCTGCCGAGTCCTTGGCGCCATCCTCTTTACTTTTTCCCGGCCAGCGACCCCATCGCTAGTTTTCCTTCTTCCCGCGTGCCTCCGTTTTAGTCGCGCGGTTCCCAGTTTTTTTTTTTATGGGTTTTACTAAATAAATAATTCGGGATAGGGGATCACGGTTCCGTATGGGTTTTACTAAATAAATAATTCGGGATAGGGGATCACGGTTTCGATATTTTTAAAACTCAGTGTGGGAGGCGTGAACGTCGTTCACGCGTCACTACCGCAGCTCGGATGCGTGAACGGCGTTCACGCATCCCAGACCCAGGCAGTAACGCGTGAGGTAATTTATACCGATCATGGTTTTAAATTATTTTTTTATAGGTAATTATGTCTGCTCAAATATATTGAAACGGTGAGGTAATTTATACCGATCATGGTTTTAGCTACAGTGTACCACCTGTCAAAGTGGTAAATCTCCATGGTTGTATGACATTGCATGCAGTTCGTAATAAGATTCATAGTCGGTTAAAACTGAGTGCTGGACAAGCAATCACTTCAATTAGATACCGACATCTTCAATATCCTAAGCGTCTGTGGCATAGCGACTACACTATAGTCGATGATGAGGATTGGATGGAGGCTTCTCAGTTATTCAGGCAACAGTGTATTAATGGTTTGATGGAATTATTTATTGTCATTTCTGATATTGATGTGGTGTAATCGATTACTACAGAACCATGCTTTGCGAGCTCTGTAGATGCTGGTCTTTCACAGTAGTCTTATTCATTGTCTCCTCCTCATATGACTCCTGTGGAAGAATGTAATGAGGAAGATCATCAAAAGTTGGAAGGAAATGTAGATGACATCCCTTTGTGTGCTGATATAGTGCATGCAAGTTTATCTGAGGAAGAAGAATCTGGGGAGTCAACAAGAGATGATGTGGTTGGGAATGAACCTTATGAGGTTCCTTTGAGAGGTAGACATCCACTACATCCACCAGTTAGTGGTAATCATCCTTCAGTTTTGAGTTCCTTAGTTGGAGGAATGTCTTGTGAACAACATTTTGATTGAGATGTCATTACACCAGCTTCTGAATTCCCTGGCATTATAGGGAATAGGCCTGCATCAAATGATAATGTCATATATGTTGGGCAGGAGTTCGAAAGTAAACAGGTCATGAAAAATATGATAAAGCAATACCACATTGAGCGACATTTCACATTTGTGTTTTATGAGTCAAAGAAGACCAAATATCTCATTTTTTGTGAAAAATATGGGTCAGAATGTAAATTTCGATTAAGAGCAATATGTGATAAATATTATGGATGTTGGAAGATAACCAAATTAGAAGGCCCACACACTTGTTTGCATCCCAACTTGGCACAAGATCACTCTTCCCTTGATGCAGAGTTTATATCTACTGTTATTTGTGAGATGATACGAACAAGTCAGGATGTTCATGTTTCCCTTGTTCAGGAAAGAATTAAATAGTTGTATAACTATAAGATACCATACAACAAAGCTTGGAATGCAAAACAGAAAACCATTGTAAATGTGTATGGTGATTGGGATGAGTCTTATGCGATGTTGTCACAGCTTATGGAATTTTTGTCTCTCAATAATCAGATTGTTTATCAATTGGACAGTGTTGAGTATGTATCCCAAAATCATCAAGTTGATCGGTCAAAGGTGAAGTTCAATAGGCTTTTTTGGGCATTCAGACCGTGCATTGCTGCATTTCCCTATTGTAAACAATTTATTCAGGTAGATGGAACATTCCTTTATGGAAATTATACAGGTGTTCTACTCATTGCTTCCACACAGGATGGTAATCGCGCTCCTCTGCCACTTGCTTTTTCTATTGTTGAAAAAGAAAATTTTGAATGCTGGAGCTGGAGCTGGTTCTTGGCATGTGTACGTGTTCATGTCATGCAAAAACAGGGCGTGTGTCTGATATCTGATCGTCATCGAGCGATTATAGAGGTCGTGAGTAATGATGGGGTTTCTTGGACTGAGCCAAATGCTTATCACCGTTATTGCATTAGACATATTGCAAGTAATGTGCATAAGCAGTTTAGAGATGAGGCCATAAAGAAGGCGATTCTCAAATTGGGTATGGTTTTCTAAACTTGCTTTTTTTAACAAAATTTAATATCTATTTTAATACATTGTTATCTTATGGTTTCAGCATATGAACCCCAACAAGAAAGGTTTGATCGATGTCTTGAAGAGATCCAAACAGTTAATGAGGAGGTATATGAATATATGATGCAAATTTCAAAGGAAAAATGGTCATTAGCATACGATAGTGGCATGAGATATGGGCATATGACCACTAATATAGTGGAGTACATAAATGGGGTCCTCAAGGGTGTGCGCAAACTCCCAATCACAGGGTTAGTGCAAGAGACATTTTTTAGATGTGTTCACTACTTTGTTGACCGGTCCCAAAAGGCCTACCAGAGGATGGAAAATGGAATGCTTTTTACTCAACATTTTCAAACTGATATTGACCGGATACGGAATGAGGCTTCACGATGGACTGTTATAGCCTTTTACAGGGAAAAGAGGAGTTTTCGGGTAAGACAGTGCTACGACCAGGGTACATGCACTAATGGTGGAGAGTTTGTCGTGATGTTGGAAAACAGGTACTGTGATTGTGGCAGCTTTCAGGCATTGAGATATCCATGTGTACGTGTTATTGCAGCTTGCGCTTCGGTAAATATATCATGGGAGCCATATGTTGACCTGGTGTATCACATGAGCACTTTGGTTAACTGTTATAGTGCTGCTTGGATGCATGTTGGTGACTTCCATTCTATCACATTGCCTGCTGATCAACCGACCATCGTCCCTGATATTTCTAGGTTTTCATAAGTTGGCTTTGGTTTCATTTATAATTTTTTCAATGTCTATCATTTTTAAAATTATTGGCTTCATGCTACCAGGTTGCAGCCCCGAGGAAGACCGAAGTCAACTCGCATCAGAAATGAGATGGATTGGCCTTGACAATGAGGAGGGAGAATACGATGCAGTATCTGTCACGCAGAAGGACATACTCATAAGAGATGTCCCTAAGTGGCAGGACAGAGTTCCACATCTCATCATCCATGATTGAGTCTGTGTACCTGCTCCATTTTTGTGATAAATATAATTTTCTAGAGCGCGAGTTGTACTTTTTATGGAGGAGTTCAAGTGCCTTGTTTTGGAGTCATCAATGATCATTTTCATGAGAAGGTTGAAAGACTTGTTTTGAGGGCCTAGCTTCCCTGTGGATTTTTTTTTTCCTATTAATTTTTTAATGTGCTATAGATATGATCAGGTTAAAGCTGGGAATACCTATTGGGGAGATGTTGAGAGATGAATTCTCACTTATGAATATGGATGTTCTTTGTTGCATGTTTCCTCTTAGAGGTAGATTTGGATGGTCTTCCAAGAGTACATGGTTTGGATTTTTCTTAAAGGGAATGGAATTTACTCTGATGATTAATGTAATGCAATTTAATATAATGTGGAATAATTTTAATGGTTATTTAATGGATAATGGATAAATTAACAAACGTAATTTCACAAAAAAGAAGAAATAATTAATTTTTCACTTTCAAATTCTGGTTTTCTTATAAGATGTCTAGTTTTTGTAATGGAATCTGAGTGTTTGAGCATCATTAACTAATGTTGATTGTGAGACTAGGCTAATGTTGATTTTGAAACCAAATGAAAATGAATATATCATGCTTCCACTATTAATAAGTAATGATGATATCATGTGTGTAGATGGAAAGTTTTCCATTGCTTACATCTCAGGATACTCATGTATCACGACTGCTTTTAGAGGGACGTCCTGTGGCTCCCTTGAGTGTACGTAGATCTCACCATTTCCATCATACTACACCACCTCCCGCTATTGTCCCACATCTTCGTCGAGCAGGATTCTATGGAGTAGAGATGTGCGACTTCACATTTCTTGATCATCAGCTCATTGCCGCACTTGTAGAGAGATGGAGACCAGAGTCGCATACTTTTCATTTCAGTGAGGGGGAGATGACTATTACATTGCAGGATGTGGCCATTATGTTCGGCCTCCCTATCAACGGACATGCTTTGACAGGCCGAGTTCCATCAGATTTGCCTGAGCTTGTTCATAGAATTCTGGGCATAGAGGTCCAGGATGATGGCAGGACCATCGTCGGTGGTAGATTTTGGATGCCTTGGTTAGACCAGCACTTCACAAATTTACTAGATGATGCTGATGACGTCACTGTGCTGCGATTTGCACGCGCATATATTTTGAGGCTAATCGGTGGCATGCTTTTTGTTGACCACTCTACTACGTTTTTGCACCTGATGTATCTATCTTTTTTGGAGGATTTGGACCAGGCAGGCCGATATAGTTGGGGGTCTTCCTGCCTAGCATATACATACAAGGCCCTATGCAGTGCATGTCGCATCGATAAGATGCAGATCACAGGATGCATGGTTCTTATACAGATGTGGGTATGGGAGCACATACCTCGTTTAGCTCCACATGCTCGTGCGCCATTACCCATAGATATTGTATCAGAGGCTCCATGTGGACGTTGGTATGTTATTAATTCCTTTTAATATCTAACTTAATTATATAAGATTCTTTTATGAAATGTAAAAATAAAAATGTTATCTATAGGTGGAGTCAGGCGCATCGACATTCAGATTCTCCCAGACATGATGTTCACGCCTACAAACTTATGTTAGACAGCATTCGACCAGACGATGTAAGTGATTATTATTTATATTTTTAAATCTTTACTCTTTACTGTACATCTATTAATTTATTAATTGATTATTCATTTTTTCTTTCAGATTACATGGATGCCATATACAGATGATATCCTTTAGAATCTTCCCCCATACTATACAGTGATGCTTGATATCTTCTCCTGCATGGTTCCACTGATTCATTTTCATATAGTCGAGTGGCATCAGACGGATAGGGTTATGAGACGGTTTGGATTCCTTCAGCCAGTTCCTGACCTGCCCAGTCAATTGGATTCATTGCATTCCCTGAAGATGTCAGGGAAGAGAGATTTTGATTGGAGGAGCTATCATGTCAGATATGTTGTGTTATGGGACAGACGACGGGAGTCCCAGTTGCGAGGGGTAGGGACAGTACGTTTTCATTTTATGGATCAGATGGATTATGCAGGCTAGTACATCAGGTCCCCAGTAATATTTCTGACACGGCACGGACGGGGCTTCCATGACTTGGTATGCATTCTTCCTTTCAATGTTCAATAGATTTTTTATTCATATTAGTTAACAGCGGAATTTGTTTTTGCAGGATGCTCGTATTTGTCATCTACTTCATATGTCTGATCTAGTGGAGAGAGTTGCCTTTGACCCATCATATTTTTACACCCTTATACGACAGATGCTACTGTCGATGGACGAGATTTATCATGGCATTTTCTTTGATCCACCACCTGCTGCGGAGGCTGCGGAGCATCCTGAGCCTCATATAGATGTACCTGGGGGTGACGACCCTGTTATGGATGCTGTTGTTCCATAGGAGGAGGCTTCTGAGCTTACTCGGCCACATGATATTGTTCCACCAGCATGATCAGTCATATGCTCCTCCAGCTTCTCAGGCACAACCACAGGTACTTATAGATGATGACTAGACTGAGTTCGATGTTTTATTGTAGTCATCCGCAGCAGAGCAGCCATCTACTTCCTATGTTGGTGAGAGTTCCAGCCAGATTCCACTATCTTTAGATGTGGGCCAGGGTACAGGCGGTGAGACTGTACATCCACCGCCTATCACATGGGAGGATGTGGAGGTGGCTGTCGATGAGGATGCACAGCGTACGCCAGAGCATAGACGTAGACAGACACGGCGTGGATGCATCCAGTATATGCCTGGTTGTGGGACAAAGGAGCATCCATGCCAGAGGCGTATATTAGGTTGACATTTTATTTATGATACATTTTGTATGTGTATTACTATTATCTATACTTCTATTCTATTTTTAATAAGTGTCTTAATGTTATCAAATTATCTAACAATGTATATATATATATGTATAGTAAATAATATGATTAAATTAAATTATAAATATTAATTATATTAATTATTTCGAAATCAAATAGATTTTGGTTGAAAATATGCGTGAACTTGAAGAAATCTTGAAAAATATTATTGATCTCAATGATTTAAAATTAGATGTAAAATCCTAGAATATCATGGAACATGATTATTTGTTTACAAAAATTAAATTCCATGAAGAAGAATTTGAATGAATAATGGATATTTGTGAAGAGTAGATGATTATGATTGAAGATCAGAATTACTACAATATGAATTAGAAGTTCATTTGGCCAATTTTGAGAAGATACATATTCCGACTTTATAAAAGGAAACAATTTCTACTGGTACGCAATCTAAAGAGTGAGATTATTGAGTATGCATCTCAAAACTTAGTTTTACAGTAAGTAAAAGACGAATGAAAGAGGTAAAAGAGGATGATTAAACTATTACCCATTAAAATATAAAACCTCACCATCTAATTCGTCATAGGTCTTATAAAGACCTACATTATAAATAATTTCATTCAATTTATAGTTGATCAACTTACAATTCTTTCTTACTTCATTACTATTTGAGAGTATTTCACACTCTATCAACATACCAATATATAAATAAAGAGTTAAGTTTACATGGATTAAATCTTTTATTATATCTAATAGAGACCCAAAGATATCTATGATGATTTTGGGAATTATTTAACAAGCATTGGATACAAAAATGATATTTGAACTACTAACCGCACTAAAACTAATAGTAAGTCTAAAAGGATCATTCATAGGCTTGTAGATCAGCTAATATATTTCTTGATCTATTTCAAGAGATATTGTGATCAACAACATTTATTAGTGGAATTCATATATAATAACAGTTTCCACTTTAGAATACAAATGGAACCATATGAGGATCTTTATAGAAATAGATGTATAACAACAACATGTTGAGATGATGTGAGTGAGTGAAAGATGCTAAGATTATATCTTTCTCAATATATGTTAGAGAATACTCAAGCCATTCTATTAATAATTATTTAATGAATATCTATTATTCATGAATATTTATTAATAATTATTAACATTATTTCAATATTTTCTATTATTTAATTGATATTTATTAATATTTCTAAATTTTTACTTTAAGTTTATTAGTTTATAATTAATAGTTATACATTTTGAGGAGCATTTGAGCTCTCCGTGAGATGCGTGAACCCCGTTCACACATCCCTCCTCTCGAGAGGATGCGTGAACGGGGTTCACGCTTCTTCAGTGGGGGCTGGGATGCGTGAACGGCGTTCACGCATCCCAGAACCAGTTTTAAAAATATCGGAACCCTAATCCCCTATCCCGAATAATTTATTTCGTAAAACCCATAAAAAACCCCCCGCGGTTCCCCACAACCCATTTGCTGCATTTTCCAACACCCGTCGCGTACCCCTTTCTGAGTCGCCAGCATCACCCCCCTTCATTACTCTGTTCAACCCCAACCACTACACCAGATAATTTTTTTAAATGGTTTTTTGGAAAAAAATAAATTGCCTAAAAGGGATAGGGCTTGCGGTATTTTTAAAAACGGATCCGAGATGCGTGAACCCCGTTCACGCATCCCCGACCCCGGGAAGATGCGTGAACGGGGTTCACGCATCTTCAACCCGAGTGAGATGTGTGAACCCCGTTCATGCATCCTACAAAAAGATTTTTTTTTGTATTTTTAAAATTTTCATTTTCATTTTGTTTTGTTTTGTTTTGTTTATATATATATATATATATATAACAAAAAATTTCAGCAGAATTTATCTGCTATTTAATATCCAGCAGTTCTGCCGTTACAGCAGTCTGGATTCTGACAGACACCCTCACCCATGACTCTATTTTATAAGAGGATTAGCCCTGGAAATCCTTCTGCATTTTCGATGTGGGACTCAGCTGCTATCTTCCCTGCAGAGAACATTCTGCATTTCCGATGTAGAATTAGGTTTCAAGTACGTCACTTTGAAAGACTATAAAATACAAACTATATGACCAATATAAATGAAACATAAAACATGGATTAAACATATAAGAAACTGTTGAAAATAAAAATAATTTTGTAAAAAATGTTGATGAATAATAATTTATAATCTTTCAAAGATACCAACTTGAAACTTAAAAATGTTTCAAATACGTGTCTTTGAAAGACTATAAAATAAAAACTATAAGACCAATTTGAATGAAACTTAAAACATGAATTAAACATATAAGAAATAGTTGAAAATAAAAAGAATTTCGTAGAAAATGTAGATGAAAAATAATTTATAATATTTCAAAACCACCAACTTGAAACTTAAAAACGTTTCAAGTACGTGGCTTTCAAAACCTATAAAATAAAAACTGTAAGACCAATATAAATGAAAATTAAAACACGGATTAAACATATAAGAAATAGTTATTTATTAATTAGCTAATTAGTAATATAATTATTAATTAGTTATTAATTAGTTAATTAGTAATTATTAATTAGTTAATAATTAGTTAATTAGTTATTTATTAATTAGTTAATTAGTAATATAATTTATTATATGATAATAAATTAGTTATTCTATAATATAATTATTAATTTAAAATAAATAAATAAATAATTAATTAATTAATTTTTAATATAAATAGTAAATAAAATTATTTATTATAATTATTCATTATAATTATTAGATATTAATTAATAATTTTTAATTATTAATTAACTAATTATTAATTAGTTAATTAGTAATATAAGTATTAATTATACAATAATTAATTATGAATATAATTATTAATTATAATTAATAATTATAATTATTAATTATAATTAATAATTATAATTATTAATTATTAATTATATAATAATTAATTAGTTAATTAATAATGTAATTATTAATTATAATTAGAAATATAATTACTAATTATAATTTTTAATTATTAATCATATAATAATTAATTAATTAGTTTGTAATATAATTATTCATTATAATTTTTAATTTTTAATTTTTAATTGTTAATTATATAATAATTAATTTGTTAATTAGTAATTTAATTATTAATTATATAATAAAGAATTAGTTAATTAGTAATATAATTACTAATTATAATTATTAATATAATTATGAATTATAATTACTAATATAATTATTAATTATAATTAGTAATTATTAATTATATAATAATTAATTAGTTAATTTGTAATATAAGTATTAATTATACAGTAATTAATTAAAAATATAATTATTAATTATAATTATTAATTATAATTATTAATTATAATTATTAATTATAAATATTAATTATTAATTATATACTAATTATTAATTATATACTAATTAATATTTATAATTAATAATTATAATTAATAATTATAATTAATAATTATATTATTAATTAATTATTGTATAATTAATACTTATATTACTAATTAACTAATTAATTATTATATAATTAATAATTACTAATTATAATTAATAATTATATTAGTAATTATAATTCATAATTATATTACTAATTATAATTAATAATTACATTACTAATTAACTAATTCTTTTTTATATAATTAATAATTATATTACCAATTAACAAATTAATTATTATATAATTAACAATTCATAATTAAAAACTAATAATTGTAATGAATAATTATAATTATTTATTATATTACTAATTTACTAATTAACTAATGAATTATTATATAATTAATAATTATATTACTTAATAAATACTTAATTACTGTATAATTAATAATTATATTACTAATTAACTAATTAATTATTATGTAATTAATAATTATATAAAAAATTAACTAATTAATTATTATATAATTAATAATGATATTACTAATTAACTAATTATTAAATAATTAATAATTATATTGCTAATTAACTAAATATTCATTAACTATTTTATTAATTATTAAAAATTAATTAGTTAATAATTAATTAGTTAATTATTATATAATTAATAATTATATTACTAATTAACTAATTTATTATTATATAATTAATTTTTAATAATTAATAACTAATAATTGTAATGAATAATTATAATTATTTATTATATTACTAATTTACTAATTAACTAATGAATTATTATATAATTAATAATTATATTACTTACTAAATACTTAATTATTGTATAATTAATAATTATATTACTAATTAACTAATTAATTATTGTGTAATTAATAATTATATTACAAATTAACTAATTAATTATTCTATAATTAATAATGATATTACTAATTAACTAATTATTAACTAATTAATAATTATATTTCTAATTAACTAATTAATCTTTAACTATTTATTATATGTTTAATCCATGTTTTAATTTTCATTTATATTGGTCTTATAGTTTTTATTTTATAGGTTTTCAAAGCCACGTATTTGAAATGTTTTTAAGTTTCAAGTTGGTGGTTTTGAAAGCTCATAAATTATTTTTCATCAACATTTTTTACGAAATTATTTTTATTTTCAACTATTTCTTATATATTTAATCCATTTTTTAAGTTTAATTCATATTTTTCTTATAATTTTAATTTTATAGTCTTTCAAAGACACGTATTTGAAACATTTTTAAGTTTCATGTTGGTGGCTTTGAAAGCTTATAAATTATTATTTATTAACATTTTTTATGAAATTATTTTTGTTTTCCACTATTTCTTATATGTTTAATCAGTGTTTACAATTTCATTTATATTAGTGTTATAGTTTATATTTTATAGACTTTCAAAGTCACGTACTTGAAATACGTAAAACATTTTTAATTTTCAATTTGATGGTTTTGAATGGTTATAATTTATTTTTGATCAACAATTTTTGTGAATTTTTTTTTGTTTTCAACTATTTCTTATATGTTTAATCAATGTTTAAAATTAACTTTATATTAGTCTTATAATCTATATTTTACTCTTTCAAAGTCACTTACTTGAAACAGAATCTCACATCGAAAATGCAGAATGTACTGTGCAGGTTTGGAAGAACCTGTATCCCACATCGAAAATGCAGAATAATTTTCAGGGCAAGCCCTCTTATAAAAGGGAGTCCTGGGTGAGAGTTTCTGTCAGAATCCAGACTGTTGTAATGGCAGTACTGCTGGATTTTAAATAGCAGATAAATTCTGCTAAATTTTTTTGTTATATATATATATATATATATAAACAAAACAAAACAAAAATAAAAAATATTAAAAATATTAAAAAACATCATGCATGATGCGTGAACGGGGTTCACGCATCTCGCTCGGATTGAAGATGCGTGAACGGGGTTCACGCATCTTCCTGGGACTGGGGATGCATGAACGGGGTTCACGCATCTCAGACCCATTTTTAAAAATACCACAAGTCCTATCCCTTTTAGGCAAATTTTTTTTTTCAAAAAACCCAGAAAAAAATTATCCCACTACACCGCCCTCTCTTTTCCGGCTAGTGACAGTCCCTACTGGTGCATGCCGCCCCTTTGTGACTGTCGCGTAACCCCGCTGATTGAGCGCATCTCCTCGTCGAGATGAGGTTTGTGCTGTACTTGCTTGAATATTAGATAATTAATTTATTGTGTCTTGGGTTTAATTAAATTGGTGTGAATTTAGTTTTTTAAAATAATTGAGTATGTTTAATTAGATTGGTGCGACTTTAGTTTTTAAAATAACTGAGTTTGTGTTTGATACTTTGTGTCAAGTTTATGTGAAATAAGGTGTGTTTTGTTGGAAACTAGTTTTGTGATGTTTAATATCTTTTCATGAAATTGTGTATTTAGTTTTTCCGACTATGCAAGTCGTGCATTGTCTATTCTAGTATGTTAAGGATGTGTGGTTGATCATAAAAGAGGTTTTGAAGGGTTTTTGGCTGCGTAAAGCTATGAGACACATTTTAAAAATTGTTTCATAAATTTTAAAGTGGTTTAGTAAATAATGTGGATGGTGCGAGTTGTGTTTTGAAAACATGTCGAGGCGGTTCTTTTGCATTGTTTGGTTGTTTTGATTGTTTTAAGTCTGTGTTTTTGTGTTTTTAGTTATTTTTTTGATGTTTAATTGTTTAAGTTATTTTTTTCAGTGTTTTTGTGTTTTAGATTGTTTTACTTTTGTTGCAGCGCATTGGCGAGGTAATTCTGCGATACTATGGTCATCATCTTGCATGTGCTTGTGCACCTACTCGAGGCATGTCGCGTCATCGTATTTAAACTGCGAGTCAAGGTAGGCCCCCCATTGCACTCGCCTTTAAATTTAGAATTTATTAATTTCTTGATATTTCATTGATTTTCAATAAATGATATATAATATTAGATAATTATTTTTGGAATAAATATTTGATGTAAAGAAAGATGTTTATTTTATGAATGGCACTTGAATTATTTTTTTGATGAATTGATGCACAATATTGAAAGAATTCATGTTTATACTTTGAAAATAATTCATGAACTTTCATGTGTGGTTCTGATTTGATGTCAAATGTTCTCTTCTAATGCATGAACAAATGTTTTTCTTTCTCTAGAGGAATGGTGTTTCTTTAAAAGTTTCATAAGCCTCGTTTGACATTTTGATAAAATAAATTATTTTGAAAAACTTTCTTTGGGGTGACTCAGGGGTGATCATGTTGTGTACGTCGATTGTGTGAGTTGTTGTGTGTGATGTTTGTGCATCGTGACTGCTTACTTGATTTACATTATTGACTCACCCCCTTTTTATTACACGTGTTGACATGGGAACCTATCATAATAAGTGAATCTTCTGAGAAGGATTAATGTACTAGTTTAGATTACGCACTTGCTAGTGGCCCTTAGTACGGACTTTGCTCTGCTAGGGGATTGGGCCCCTCGGTTAGGCCAGGTAGGGAAACACTGGGTGTTTGGGCGTTGTGATATAATTGAGTAGGGAATTCCTTCAGGATGAGTCACACGTACAGTACGTTTTGGATTGGTTATGAGCTCCTAGGTTCGACCCATGTTTTCTTTAGTGCTTATTTGTATGTGGTGGACGATTGAGGTGCTTAGTTTGGTTGTTGGCCCCATGCGCCACTTTTCTATTTCCCTTATCATGTGTTGTGTGTGTGCGTATGGTTTTCCTCTTGTTTAACAACTGAAAATTGGATTTTAAATTGTTTGTGAAAATGTTTTAAAAATGTAATGCATATTTTCCCTTCAAACCTTAAACTTTATTTTAAATTTAAAAGTTAAATGGACTGTTACTTTCCTTAGAAATGAAAGTGCGTGTGAAAAATCATATTTTATATAATTTAGTTTAAACCTGGAATTAATAGATTCTTTATTTAAAGGTAGTGCTTTGGGAATAGTTTTTTTGGAATTTCTACTGATTTCTAATACTCATGCCAATAGTGTTTTATTGTTTTTAGTTTATCCTACAGGTTCTAGCTCTGGTTTAGATTGCCTTAGGAGACGTTTGGTTTGGGTGTTGGAGAGTGACTCTCAGGGTCACGTGGATTTTTTTGGTTGTGGCCAGGTTAGTATGTGTTGTTTCCAATTCATTCTCTTTCATGTCATTTATTTATTTTGTGTTGTTCTATTTTATTTCTACTGCTTAGTTCATTTTTATTGGGTGAAATCATTCCCTCTTGCTCTCTATTGATGCCCTGATGCTTTTCACCAGCCCAGGAGGATCGGGAATGCCTCTCAGGACTTGTCGCGGATTGGCTCGGGTGAATGGTTCAGGGTCGACCTGAGTTGGTTCGTGACAACCGTGGATCTAGAGAAGGTCTAAGAAGTTATTTCTTGGGTTCCACCCAATAATGTGTCCGAGGTGAAGAGAAATATTAGCTTGGTAGGGTACTACCAGAGATTTTTGGAAGAATTTTCTATAATTGCAAGCCTGTTGACTGCTTTGATGTGGAAGAGACAGATTTTTACCTCATTTGAGAAGTTCCAGAAGGCCTTCGAGGAGTTGAGGAATAGGATGATAAGAGCTCCAATTTTGAGACTACCAGAGGAGGGAGTTGATTTCATGGTATATTGTGACTCATCAAGAGCTGGGCTCAGTTGTCTGCTAATGAAACGATAGGTGGTCATTGCATATGGGTCGAGGTAGTTGAGACCCCATGAGCATAACTATGTGACTCATGATTTGGAGCTTGCAACGGTAGTCTTCACTTTGAGGATGTGGAGGACTACCTTATGGAAGAGAACTTTGTGGTTTACTTAGAATACCAGAGTCTCAGGTATGTCTTCACTCAGAGAGACCTAAACCTGAGGCAACAACGCTAGTTGGAGTTTCTGTAGGACTACGACTTCAAGATAGTCTATACTCTAGGGAAGGACTACATTGTAGCAGTTTCCATTAGTAGGAATTCCCAGGCTCGCCTAGCGTGAGAAGCTTCAGAGAAGTTAGCTTCCATATAGTAGACCCTGATGGAGTAGGAGTGTATAATTTTCCTACACTCAATGGTGTTGACTCCTACGCTCCTCAAACATGTTAAAGAGTCTCAGCTGGGAGACGTTGACTGCATGTTTTTGTGTGATCAGATATCCATAGGCGACGCACCATATGGATATTCTAAAGGAGGGAATCATGAGATCTTGTTCCAGGGGTGAACAATGGTTCCAGTGGTGATGTGGGGGGAAGTGATGTGGGAGTTCCACACTTCTCCCTTAGTTGTACATCCCAATATGGGGAATATGTGCATGGATATTTAGTGGATGTTTTGGTGGTCCGACATGAGACAGAGTGTATTTGAGTTCATCTCATGATGTCGTACCTATCAGTAGGTGAAGATTGAGCACTAGGTTCTGACTGGATTGTTAAAGCTGCTTAATATCCCAAAGTCTAAATGGGATAACATATCCATGGACATCATTATAGCGATTCCATACATAGTGAAGTTCCATGACACCATCTGGGTGACAGTGTACCAACTCATGAATTTGGTGCACTTACTTGCTATTAGGGAGCAGAGTTTGGTGAAGAGTTTGGGGAAGCTGTACGTGTGAGAGATCATTCACCTTCGTGGGGTACCCTCAATGATTGTCTCTGATCATGATGGTTGGTTTACATAACGATTGTGTAGAGGCCTACAGGAGGAATTCGAGACCCAGCTACATATGAGTATAGCCTTTCATCCCTAGACCGATGGGTAGACCGAGCGCGCTATCTAGGTGCTAGAAGATATATTGAGTGCTTGAATCTTAGATTTTGGTCAAAGCTGGGAGGATCACTTGCATTTGATGTAGTTTGTGCACAACAACAGCTACCACTCCACCATCGGCATGGAACCTTTTGAGGCCCTATAAGGGAGACCCTACAGGTCACCCTTATATTGGACGAAGATTGGAGAGTCATCTCTTGTGGGCCTAGAGTTGGTGCAGGCCACGATGAAGAAGGTGTAAGTCATCTGTGAATGGATTAAGACAACCCAGATCAGATAGAAGTCCTACACAGATCACCATTGTAGGACCTTGAAGTTTGATCACGGAGACCACATATTCTTGAGAGTCTTCCCACGACGTGGAATGCGGAGGTTTGGCTAGGAAAGTAAGCTATCCCCGAGGTTCATCGGGTCATTCAAGATCGTGAAGAGGATTGGAGAGGTTTCCTACTGCCTCACCTTACCCCCACAACTGGAGTGGGTGCAAAACGTTTTCCACATGTCGCAGATGAGGAGATACATGCATGACCCTACGCATGGCATCAACTAGGGTGATCTGGACATCGAGGATGGAGCCACCTTTGCGGATCACCTGGTGGTGTTCGAGGACCAACAAGAGAAGAACCTATAGGGACAATCCATCCCTCTGGTCTGAGTGTTGTGGCAGTATGGAAACATGCAGAAGAGTTTGTCACGACCCGTCCTAGAGGGGCCCGCGCCGTGACTCCCCAAGCCCGGCTCCAATAGGCCAGGGGCTGGTGACTAGTACCGAGTAGGCATGTCACTAACATGGGAGGCATTGCCTAAGTACCTGTACACACACACACACATCTCCAAGCCCAAAAATGATGAAATGTAAAACACTAAGGAACAAAATGCATGCATACAACTAAATCCCAACCAATAGAGTATGACGAAAGGTAGAGTACTGAAAAATTAAACTGGGCCAGAATACAAGCCCACTCAAAAACAAGAGTCTGAAAACTGAAAATTCCAACCTGTAAGCACCAAAGGTACTGGGACTGCCGCTCATAGCCATAGGAATGCCTTGGCCTGTAAGGAACTCAGAAAGCTCAGTCCTGTCTTGGTCTTCCCTGGACTCTATCAAAAGGCTGCTCGTCTGCACAAGACACCAGACGTGCGGGCAAAGCCCGTGCAGGGGTGAGTATAACAATACTCAGTAGAGGACCTCGAAAACCACAAAGCAGTACACAAAGTAAAGGTACAGTCATCTATGCATAGTATATGTCTACAGAACATACAGAACAAACCAGATATACTCAAAACCCAGACCCGTGGTCTAGAGACAAGTCACACAACCACATATCCCCGTTAGGGATTCTATTTGAAGATTCTACGATTCACTCGTTCTGGGAGAACACACTCCATGAGTCTTATAGCTCTGATGACGTCCGTCTGAGAAATGTTGTTTATCGGGAACCGTCATAAGAGATAGCTGCACTCATTACGGGAGACACACTCTTGAGTGGGAAAGATCATGATAGATAGAAGCACTCATTACGGGTGACACACTCCTGAGTGGGAAAGATCACGATTCACAGATGAGGATCACTGCCAGGGCCATGGCGGATACCGCAACTCATTCGGATTCACCAGTTAGGTGATACACCAGCTAGGTAGAGGATCAATGCCCGGTAAGGTTGGTCATGTCGATGCCTGACTCTACCTAGGTTCAAGAATGGATAGAGGATCTCGATCTAGGCCTCTCAGATGGATGTCTGACTCTATCACAGAAAGTCCTGCTGAAGGGATCATAATCCTGCGTGAGGGAATGATGTATGACCTTCAGGGGAACAAGAAGAAGGGGCAATAACCCAAACCAAAGATGTCCAAGGCACGGTGAACAAGAGGACCAAGCCATTTTCCAAAAAGTACACGGCGTGTAGAAATGGTACACGCCGTGTTGTCTGACCCTGGGTACTGCCCGTGTACAACGGCCCGTGTCGTGAGGCTAGTTGTGTATGAAGAACTAAGTACACAGCGTGTAGTACGGTGTACATGTCGTGTCTGGGTAACTAGGGTTGGCTCCGTGTACTTTGGCCATGTGCCCGTACACGGTCATCAACCCGTGTACGCCAACCCGTGTAATTGCCACACTGGGTGACCCGTGTTCCTGGCCTCACCTGGCCGTGTGATGGAGTACATGGTCATGTACCCCATCCCGTGTCTGCGTATCCACGAGATACACGCCGAGCTCCGCGTATCCGCTTCTGTCGCGTTGTACACACCGTGTCACCTAAAGCCGTGTAGCTCATCCCGTGTCCTTGTACTACCCAAAGTACACGTCGAGCTTCGGGGAAATTCCAACACGCCGTGTGACCGGGGTCACACGCCGTGTTATTACTCTCTGACCCAAAACCCTATCTGCCTCCGTTAGTACTACACGGCGTGTTCTTCAGAAGTACACGCCGTGTATTCTGGAAATTTCCAGAAACATGGACCTCCGTCGCCGCGCCTCCGGTGATGATCCATTCGTCGATCCGGCCACCAAATCGCCACAAAACCTTCAGGTTTTGGTCGCCCCGTCACCATCACTACTACAAACATGGACTTTATCAGCACTAAAAATGGCCTTTATCAGCGCTAGAAAAGCGCTGATAAAGCCAGCGTAGATAAAGGGGGGGTCCCCTTTATCAGCACTTTCATTTTAGCGCTGATAAAAGTTAAAAAAAATTTAAAAAATTTAAAAAAAATTAAAAAATTCTGCCAATCGGGGGGCTTTTATAGCGCTTGAACCCCCCCCCCCTTTTACAGCGCTTTTCGGCCCCTATACAGCACCCCACGCACCCCCCTCCACCCTTTAACAGCGCTTGCTCAAATATTTCTCATGCGTGCGCACCCCTGCCTCCACCAGGATTTGAACTCGAGACCTCCCCCCTGCGCGCCTAAGCCCTTACCACTACTCTATTTTGATTTGCTTTCCAATTCATGATATCTTTATATATATATATATTTATATATTTAGTTATATTTATTCGTATAGTAATATATATTTATATTAATATATATATATATAGTTATATTATAATATATATAGTAATATTAATATATATATAGTGGTATTAATATATATCTATATCTATATATATATATATTTAGTTATATTTATTCGTATAGTAATATATATATATATATTAATATATATATATATAGTTATATTAACATATATATAGTTATATTAACATATATATAGTTATATTAACATATATATAGTTATGTGAATATATATTTATATAGTTATATAGTTATATTAATATATATAGTGATATTAATATATATATTTATGGTGATATTAATATATATATTTATAGTAATACTAATATATATATATGTAGTTATATTAATATATATATAGTTATTAGATTAATATATATATATATAGTTAGATTAATATATATATATAGTTAGATTAATATATAGGTATATAAATATTCATATATTGGTATTTTAAATAAAATGGATATTATTTATTATTTAGATAAAGCTAATATATTTTATATGTAAATATGTTTAATTATTTATTTAAAAATTTTAATTTTTAGGTGCGAATATATAAAAAATATGTACATATAGTTATATATTTGATTATAAATAGCAGTTCATTATAAAAAAGGTTGAAATTTCAAAGACATAATATCAATATGAATGTAATACCTTGGAATAAATTTAGTCCCCGCCAAAAAAATCCAATAATGCCCCCTTAAACGAGTTTGAAAATCCACAAAATGTTAAAAAATCTGGGTACCCCGAAAAAAAACTCAGTTTTAGAGGAATTCTGGGCCTCTTTTGGCCTCGAAAAATGCTTGACCAGGGTCCCCCAAGGTCACAGAGACGTAGAGCTCGTCGCAGGGTTCGATTTGATATGTGGTAGAGCTCAAACGGACACCCGGATCAAAAGTTATGGCCGTTTGAAGTTTGAGTTGCGTTTTCAACATATTTTGGATCTTTTTTAATTTTTTTAATTTTTTTAATTTTTTTAGTTCTCAAATTGTTATTAAATGACTATTACTCCATAATGATTATCAAATTATTAATTAAAAATATTTTCTTAATTTTTTAAGAAGTCATTTTCACTAAATATCTTATATATTAAGTATAATAAGTGTAAATGTACATTTATAATTATCTAAAATATATTTAAAAATTATATATTATATTTATATAAAAATATAACTATATTTATATATTAATATATTTTTTAAATTTTTTTTTGAAGCTGACCCTTTATCAGCGCTACTAAACAAGCGCTGATAAAGGGGGGGCCTTTATCAGCGTTAACAAAAGCGCTGATAAAGGGACCCCCCATTATCAGCGCTTTTTCGTTAGCGCTGATAAAGGGGGGCACTGTGAAAAACTGTTTTATTGGTAGTGCATGAAGCCGCTTCTGGTGTTTTCGAACCTCCGATCAGCTCCGAAAACGTGTCTTGATCATCCCGCACGAAGAATGCTCGAAGAATGCCCTTTCCTGATCCGGTCTGATTCGTCGTCCGCCATCGTCGCCGCACCTCCACAAGGTTGTTTCGGTGTCGAACCTTTGATTTGGGATCGTTGCGTCACAGAACGGATGCGCCACTGATCCGTTGTTCGTCGCCCAGTGAAGAACGTGAAGAATGTGCGAGGAAAGACAGGGGGAAGAAATCCAAATAAACAAATTGAGGAATGAACCTCCACCATCGTTCGTCACGGTTTTGATCCGCTCCCGTTATTACGCTTAAACGGAGCAAGAATCAACAACAACATAAATCATGGATCAATCCCCCAAAATCATCCCCAAGAAAATCCCTCCCGCAAGAACGCACGAATCCGTGGATCAACTTGTTCGTGGTTGATCTGCGTTCATGGTTTAAACTCAAAAACGGGGAAAGGGAATTGAAATAACAAACCCCTATATTTTGAAAGGATCGATCGTTGATGAAGGCATCGTGATGTCGTTGTCGTCGAGATCCTTCAACGTCGGCGCAGCGGTTCTCGATTTCGATCCGCCGTCATTCGCCAACGCGTCCTCCTCCGCCCAAGCTTCAAGAGAAATCTCTCTCTCTCTCAACTCGCAAGGTTATGAGGCTAACCCTGCGAATTTTCCATAAGGATTCATTTATAGGGGAGGATTAGGTCGTGCTCAAAAAAAGGAAACGTTTTAAAAATAATAAAATAAATCATTAATTTATTTTATTCCTTCTAATGTGCTTCCCTTTTTAAAATGCCCAAAATTAAACTTTGCAGCCGACCTGCGTCGGTCGAGGTTAGAGTCGTTCTTAGGCAAAGTCATCATCTCGGACACAACGGTGCACTCAGATTTTTAATCCGGGCAGCTGTTTGGAAACTGCCACAACTGCACACAAGTGCCGACTCACTTAGCTTAAAAAAATTTCAAACCACCATTTCGGGCTCACTGGACCTTGGAATGATGTGCCATCTTCGCACCCGGTCTCGAAATAATTCCATATAATATTTAAAAATAATAAACGGAAAATCCGAGACATTACATTCTCCCCACCTTGGGATTTATGTCCCTGAAAAGCCAAAATAAGGGCTACCCAAAAAGATGTGGGTACTGGGCACAAATCTGGGCCTCCCGCTCTCACGTGCTCTCCTGAAGATTCTCATGCTGCCACCGGACGCGCACCAAGGGAATCGATCTCCCATGAAGGATCCTCTCCTGCCGATCCTCGATCTCCACCCGGTACTCAGCAAAGGTCACTCCATCCTTGATGTACAGCTCGCCCCAGATGATGACGTGCGATGGGTAATGCACGTACCTCCTCAGTTGCGACACGTGGAAGACATCATGTACCCGATGCAACTATGGTGGTAGAGCTAGGTGGTACGCCACCTCGCCAACTCTGTATAGAATCTGGAAAGGTCCGATGAATCTCAGAGATAGCTTGTCGCCTTGTCTAAATCTCTGCAACCCTCGTCGAGGTGAGACCCGAAGAAAGACATGGTCTCCCTCTTCAAACTCCAGAGTTCTCCGTCGTCTGTCAGCATAAGACTTCTGCTGGCTCTGTGCAGTCTTCATTCGCTCCCGGATGATCTGCACCTTCTCTGTGGTGGCTCGCACTAACTCTGGACCCATGAGTGCTGACTCTCCGGGGTCGGTCCAGCAAAGTGGTGACCGGCAGGGTCTCCCATACAAGGCCTCGAATGGTGCCATACCGATGGTGGAGTGGTAGTTGTTGTTGTACGCAAACTCCACCAATGGTAGGTGGTCCTCCCAAATGTGACCAAAGTCCAAGATACAATCTCGCAACATATCCTCCAGAACCTGAATGGTCCTCTCCGTCTGACCATCAGTCTGGGGATGAAATGTTGTGCTCAAGCGTAGCTGAGTCCAAAAAGCCTCATGAAATTCCTTCTACAACCGGGATGTGAAGAGGGTGTCTCGGTCTAAGACTATATTCTAGGGGATGCCATGAAGCCGAACTATCTCCTACACATAGATACGTCCCAAGCTCTCTACGGAACTCTGCTCCCTGATAGCTAGGAAGTGGGCCGACTTGGTGAGTCGGTCAACGATCACCCAGATGGAATCATGCCCCTTGGACGTCTGTGGTAAGCCTGTCACGAAGTCCATCGATATTCCATCGAACTTCCACTCTGGAACTTCCAGGGGTGAGCTAATCCCACTGGAACTAGGTGTTTAGCCTTCACCTGCTGGCATGTGAGGCATCGAGAAACAAAATCTGCTACTACCCTCTTCATGCCTGACCACCAAAATTGTCATCGGAGATCCTGGTACATCTTTTCCACTCCAAGATGTACTTCCAAGGGGGATGTATGAAACTCCCTCAGGACCTCCTCCTGGAACGCCACTGGTACAATAGTGCGTCCTCTGAAAATAAGTACGTGCTCCCCACCTTGCGAATATCCATCAGGTGCATGTACTGTGGATAACTGAGCACGTAAAGCCACATAGTCGACATCCCCAAGTTGTGCCTCCCTAACTCGATGTAAGAGTGGAGGGGTGACAACCATCGACTTTAGGTAAGCTGTATCCTCTCCATCCACGAAGGATAACTGTAACGTGGCTAACTGTTGTGTCGCCTCACTCATCAACTGTGAGCTCGACCTTCTGCTAAGAGCATCTGCCACCTTGTTCCCCTTTCCGGGAGTATAGATGATCTCAAAATCATAGTCCTGGAGAAACTCTAGCCAATGCCTCTATCTAAGATTCAGATCCTTCTACGAGAAGATGTACTTGAGTCTCTTTTGGTTAGAGTAGACAATAAATCACTCACCCATAAGGTAGTGTCTCCACATCTTCAATGCGAAGACTACCGCTGCCAACTCGAGATCATGGGTCGCATAGTTCTGCTCATGTGGCCTAAGCTGGCGCGAACCATAAGCAATCAATGCATCCCGCTGCATCAGGACACAGCCAAGCCCGGTCCCTGATGCGTCGCAGAAAACTACGTACTTGACACCCTCCTCTGGAAATCTCAATACTGGGGTTCTCGTCAAACTCTATCTCAACTTCTCGAAAGCCTTCTGGAACTTTTCTATCCATACAAAGGGTTGCCTCTTTCTGGTCAAGGTCATCATCGGTGCTGATATCTGGGAGAAGTCAGGAATGAATCTCCGGTAATACCCTGCCAACCCAAGGAAGCTTCGCACCTCCATCACGCTCTGAGGTGGCTCCCACACTAACACAACCTCCACCTTGGCTGGGTCCATAGTTACTTCATCTACTGAAATGACATGTCCCAGAAAGTGGACCTCTTGAATCCAGAACTAGCACTTTGAGAGCTTCCCATAAATCTGGTGCTCCCGAAGTACGTCCAGAACCATCCGCAGGTGTCTCGTGTGCTCCTCCTTTGACGTCGAGTACACAAGGATGTCGTCGATGAAGACCACTACGAACCGGTCCAAGTACGGTTGGAAAATTCAGTTCATCAGCCCCATGAACACTACGGGGGCATTTTTTACACCAAAAGGCATCACCAAGTACTCATAGTGATCGTAGCGGCATCTGAAATCCATCTTCGGTATATCCTCATCCCGCACTCATAGCTGGTGATAGCCTGCTCGAAGGTCAACCTTCGAGAACCATTGTGCCCCTCTTAGCTAATTGAAGAGGTCATCGATTCTCGGCAGTGGATACTTATTCTTCACCGTCACCTAGTTCAGGCGCCAGTAATCCACGCACAGTCTCAAACTCCCATCGGCCTTCTTGGAAAACAAGACCGGGGCCGCCCATGGTGAAACGCTGGGTCTCACGAAACCCTTGCTCTGCAAATCCTCCAACTGCACCCTTATCTCGCAAATCTCTGCGGGAGATATCCGATATGCCGACGAGGAAATCGGTGTCGTCCTGGGGTGTAAGTCAATGAAGAAGTCAATTTCCTGGTGGGGAGGTAATCCTGGAACATCTTCGGGAAAGACATCCTCATACTCCACCACCACTGCTGGAAACTGAGAGCTCACAACATCTACTGCTCCGAGGGTAAGGCTAGCCAACTCATGAGTGATCGGCTGCACCCCCCTATGCATGATCCCATTTTTTACTTCCTGGGTTTCCCTTTATTTGAAAAAGGAAAACCTCGTTCCATCACGGCGGACACACCACACCCTTCGTCTAAAACAGTCAATCTGGGCATGGACCGAAGATAACCAATCCATATCGAGAATGACATCGTAAGGCCTCGACGCTACCAACAAGTGGTTCCAACCGAAACTCTCACCTCCAAGGGTAAGATCACACTGTCTGCAAAGGTGCGTGATCGTCGAGTCTCCTCTCGTAGGTGTCTCCAAGTTTAAGGATCGAGTCAACGGTTCTACCGAAATCTCGAGGTTTTGTACAAGACATGTGGCTATAAGGGAATGACTGGAACTTGTGTCTATGAGTACGGAAGCTAAGGTAGAAAAGACAAATATCGTACCTCAAATCATCCCTGGAGCCCCTGGGTCGTATGCCTCGACCGCATGTAGCTGTCCTCGCCCCTGTCCCCCAACTCCCTGAGCCTGGTGCGGACCTCCTGGGGGCGGTGGTGGAAGTAAGTCGAAGCGTCTTCCACCACCTGCAGCTCTCCCTACTCCTCTGCCATGTCTGCCACCTGGTGGGTCTACCTGCTCTGTTCTCTGCCTCTGCCTCGGTGGTCCATCCACCACTTCCTTATCAGCAGCTCGACAGGTCGGGCAATCTCTAGCGAGATGTCTCCTACCGTCGCATGTGTAGCATCGCTTCTCCCTAGGCTGACTGGATCCAGCCAGAGAGCCCTGGACTGTCGATCCCCTATCCTGGGTCCTCCTATGACGTTTCCCACATCCAGATCCCTGTTCCTGATGTCGGCTCCCTGTTGCCAGGGTCTCTGCACCTGTTTGCCTGCTGCTGACTATCGGCGGTTGTCTCTGCTCCGCCAAGAAGCTCTCGATCACCAAGGCCCACTCGAGCATTCCAGCATAAGTGGAAATGTAGAGAGGCATGACACTAACTCGGATGTCACATCGTAGACCTCATTAAAAGGTCCGAGCTCTGAAGTACTAATCCCTGACCATATCCATTGAGTACCTGGCAAGGTCGGTGAACCTCGATGAATAGTCAGCTACTGTCATACTGCCCTGCTGGAGCTGAAGAAGCTCCTGGATGCATACAGCTCTCAGCATAACCAGAGATAACTCCTATCGGAAGAGTCGGTCAAACTTCATCCACGAAAGAGTCTCCTCGTCATGAGTCTGTGTGGTCAAACTCCACCATCGTCCAGCCGAACCCTGGAGAAGGCTTGCTCCTAGGATCACCATCTGGTCTGCTGGTGTCCTCACTAGACAAAAAACTCTGGTCACCGCCTCGATCCAGTCCTCAGCCACCTGAGGGTCGGGCTCACCTCGGAACCTGAGGGGTCTCTGTCTCTGGCACTCATGGAGCACGCTAAGCATGCTCTCCTCACCGGTCGGTACTGCAGGTACCACTGGCAGCTCCACTGGTGTTGGCATAGCAGGTGCACCACCCGATGGCAACGCCTGGGGAGCTGGTCTCTGTATTGAAGTCTCATCACTGAGGGGGTCATCCTCGTGATCGTGCTGCTGAATCCTAGCGGGTATGCGTCACAGAGGCATCCTATAAAGAAACAAGATGTACCATGGTCAATGAGTATATCTGGATAGATGACACAAAGGATATGGAAAATACAACTCATTCCTATATGATGCATGTACCTTTTATTTCCCCGCAACTATTGTTTTCATGTACCGAGTCGGAAAGCAGGTTATCAGAGTCCTGGTGTATGGATACGTCGGCCGTCGCACCAACACTGGGGTCTCTGGCCTAAAAGCCAAACCCGAAACACTCAACATTGTTCCCTCAAACCAAACTCACAGACTCTTGGTCATAAGGTAGAACCGACCATCCTCTAACACCACTATGTCACAACCCGTCCCAGTAGGGCCCACGCCGTGACTCCCCAAGCCCGCCTCCAATAGGCCAGGGGATGGTGACTAGCACCGAGTAGGCATGTCACTAACATGGGAGGCATTGCCTAAGTATCTATACACACGCACACATCTCTAAGCCCACAAATGCTGAAATGTAAAACACTAAGGAACAAAATGCATGCATACAACTAAATCCCAACCAACAGAGTACGATGAAAGGTAGAGTACTGAAAAAGTAAACTGGGCCAGAATACAAGCCCACCCAAAAACAAGAGTCTGAAAATTGCAAAGTCCAACCTGTAAGCACAAAAGGTATTGGGACTGCCGCTCATAGCCATAGGAATGCCTCAGCCTGTAAGGAACTCATAAATCTTGGTCCTATCCTGGTCCACCCTGGACTCTGTCAAAAGGCTGCTCGTCTGCACAAGACACCAGACATGCGGGCAAAGCCCGTGCAGGGGTGAGTATAACAATACTCAGTAGAGGACCCCGAAAACCACAAAGTAGTACACAAAGTAAAGGTACAGTCATCTATGCACAGAATATATCTACATAACATAAAGAACAAACCAGATATACTCAAAACCCAGATCCATGGTCTAGAGACTAGTCACACAATCGCATACCCCCATTAGGGATTCTGATTGAAGATTCCGCGATGCACTCGTTCCGGGAGAACATACTCCATGAGTCTTATAGCTCTGATGACATCCATCTGAGAAATTCTGTTCTTCGGGAACTATCACGAGAGATAGCTGCAGTCATTACGGGAGGCACACTCCTGAGTGGGAAAGATCATGATAGATAGAAGCACTCATTACGGGAGACACACTCCTGAGTGGGAAAGATCATGATACACAGATGAGGATCACTGTCAGGGCCATGGCGGATACCATGACTCATCTGGATTCACCAGTTAGGTGATACACCAGTTAGGTAGAGGATCAACGCCCGGTAAGTTTGGTCACGTCGATTCCTGACTCTACCTAGGGTCAAGAATGGATAGAGGATCTCGATCTGGGCCTCTCGGATGGATTCCTGACTCTATCACAGAAAGTCCTGCTGAAGGGATCATAATCCTGCATGAGGGAATGATGCCTGACCTTCAGGGGAACAAGAAGAAGGGGCACTAACCCAAACAAAATATGTCCAAGGCACGGTGAACAAGAGTACCAAGATGTTTTCCAAAAAGTACATGGCGTGTAGAAATGGTACACGCCGTGTTGTCTGACCCCGGGTACTGCCCATGTACAACAACCCGTGTCGTGAGGCTGGTCGTGTATGAAGAACTAAGTACACGGCGTGTAGTACGATTTACACGCCGTGTCTGGGTAATTGGGGTTGGCTCCATGTACTCTGGTCATGTGCCCGTACACGGTCATCAACCCGTGTACGCCAACCCGTGTAATCACCACACTGGGTGACCCGCGTTCCTGGCCTCTCCTGGCCGTGTGATGGAGTACACTATCGTATACCCCATCCTGTGTCCGCGTATCCACGAGATACACACTGAGCTCCACGTAGCCTCTTCTATCACGCTGTACACGCCGTGTCACCTGAAGCCGTGTAGCTCATCTCGTGTCCGTGTACTACCCAAAGTACACGTCGAGCTTCGGGGAAAGTACAACATGCCATGTGACTGGGGTCACATGTCGTGTTCTTCCTCTATGACCCGAAACCCTAGCCACCACCATCAGTACTACATGGCATGTTCTTCAGAAGTACACGCCGTGTATTCTGAAAATTTCCAGAAACACAAACCTCCGCCGTCGCGCCTCCAGTGATGATCCATTCGTCGATTCGGCCGCCCGATCACCACGAAACCTTCAAGTTTTGGTCACCCTGTCACCATGAAGCCGCTTCCAGTGTTTTTGAACCTCCAATCAGCTCTGAAAACGTGTCTTGATCTTCCCACACGAAGAACGCTCAAAGAACGCCCTTTCCCGATCCGGTCCGATTCGTCATCCGCCATCGTCGCCGCACCTCCACAAGGTCGTTGCGGTGTCGAACCTTCGATTTGGGATCGTTGAGTCACAGAACTGATGTGCAACGATCCGTTGTTCTTCGCCCCGCGAAGAACGTGAAGAATGTGCGAGGAAAGAAAGGGGGAAGAAATCCAAATAAACAAATTAAGGAACGAACCTCCACCGTCGTTCGTCATGGTGTTGATCCACTCCCGTTAATAGGCTTAAATGGAGCAAGAATCAACAACAACATAAAGCATGGATCAATCCCCCAAAATCATCCCAAATAAAATCTCTCCCACAAGAATGCACGAATCCGCGGATCAACTTGTTCGTAGTTGATCCGCGTTCGTGGTTTAAACTCAAAAATGGGGAAAGGGAATTGAAATAACAAACCCCTGCCTTTTGAAAGGATTGATCGTTGATGAAGGTGGCGTGCTGCCGTTGTCGTCGAGAGCCTTCAACGTCGGCGCATCAATTCTCGATTTCGATCCGTCGTCGTTCGCCAACGCATCCTCCTCCGCCCAAGCTCCAAGAGAAATCTCTCTCTCTCTCTAAACTCACAGGGTTATGAGGCTAACCCTACGAATTTTTCATAAGGATGCATTTATAGGGGAGTATTTGGTCGTGCTCAAAAAAAAGGAAAAGTTTTAAAAATAATAAAATAAATCATTAATTTATTTTATTCCTTCTAACGTGCTTTCCTTTTTAAAACGCCCAAAATTAAACTTTGCAGCTGGCCTGCACCGGTCAACGTTAGAGTCATTCTTAGGCAAAGTCATTGTCCCGTACGCAATGGTGCACTCAGATTTTTAATCTGGGCATCTGTTTGGAAACTGCCGCAACCGCGCACAAGTGTCGACTCACTTAGCTTAAAAACAGTTCAAACCACCATTCCGGGCTCACTGGACCTCGTAATGATGTGCCGTCTTCGCACCCGGTCTCGAAATAATTCCATATAATATTTAAAAATAATAAACGGAAAATCCGAGACATTACATGGACTTTGTGGTTTTCAGACTCTTGTTTTTGGGTGAGCTTGTATTCTGGCCCAGTTTACTATTTCAGTACTCTACCTTTCGTCATACTCTATTGGTTGGGATTTAGTTGTATGCATGCATTTTTTTCCTTAGTGTTTTACATTTCAGCATTTGTGGGATTGGAGATGTGTGTGTGTGTATAAGTACTTAGGCAATGCCTCCCATGTTAGTGACATGCCTACTCGGTGCTAGTCACCAGCCCCTGGCCTATTGAAGGTGGGTTTGGGGAGTCACGGCGCAGGCCCCACTAGTACGGGTCGTGACAAAGTGGAAACATGAAAACATGCAGGAGAGTTCCTGGGAACATGTGATCTAGATGCAGGCTCAGTATCCCAAGTTTTTTGTTTAGTTTTTCTTTTTTGGGACAAAAAATATTGAATGAGGTAATGATGTAGATGCCCGGTTTTTTCCTAATAGGACTTTTAAATATTTATAAATATTATTTTAGAGCTAGGCAATGAGATAACGTGCGATTATAAGGCCCATTGTGGCTAGAATTAATTTTATTAAAATATTAAATATATTTTATATTACACACATGGTTAATTAAAGAAAATGAGATAACTCTTAAACAGATGATCAGATCGGAAATCCGAGATCACAGTTGGGTCCAGAATGTGGTGTTTTTCTTAGGTGTAACATAAAATAAGTAGTCATGGGATGTTCATACCCCTCACTTTTTGGCGGTATGTTTATGTAATTAAATGAATTAATTTATTTAATTACTTAAAATACATTTAACCTAATAATTTTATATAAGTATGTGGTTAAAGGAAATTTGACCACACAATACTAGTTTTTTTTCCTTCCAATGGCGACCTCTCCTCTCTTCTTCATTGATGAAATGGAAAATGAATATCTAATGATGAGAAAACCTTGGATCTAGATGGATTAAGACACAACAGATCCTCCTCCTTCATTAATGAACATGTTCTTCATAAAAAACAATCAATCCAATCCATTTAGGAATTGTATTTAGCATTTTTTACACCTTGGATTAAATGTTTGAGCAAGTTGAAACTTAATTCTTCAACCTGCACCTTTGAATTTGGACTTTTCATGAGCCCAAGTACCGGTTTTCAATTCTTTATCGGTTTTTCTAACCCGAATTTCATAATTACGATCGGGTGGCCAAGATCGCTTCGCCAATGATAAAACCCTTGATTTTGGTACCTTTACCCTTTTATTTATTCATGTCCCTCACCATGTAATTCCATTGAATCCTAGTTTGATGATTTTCAGGTGACCCGATCTCGATCGGGTGCCCGAAAACAAAACAGAATCGTGGAACAACAACAGATTTGCAGGTGAGGCACAGATATGAAAATGGAATGATGTGGGGATAATGAATTTAAATGTTTCATTACAATCTATCAAGGAATAAATCCACTATGGAATTCATAAGATCTGTCCAAATCCTTGTTTTTAAATAAGGTCGATTCGCAATGAATGGCGAAGCAATCCCACATTCTTCGGTCTGATCCGAAGATTTTGGAGAAGATTCAGGTAAATTTGACCACAGTTGGACAATATTTGAAGTGTGAACAAAGATTTGGGATAAATCTAGAGTTTCTAGTGAAATACTGACCACATGTCATGTTTAGTGAAGAACACATAGCATGTGGCCTCTGTCTGAAGTGGCACTAGGGTTTGGGAAAAGATAAGGATGACATGGCGTGTACTCCCCTTGAAATGTTGTGTAATACATTTATGTGTGAGGTCAGCCATGTGAAGGAACACATGGCTAGGAACACAACATGTGCTAAGCACACAGAAATGGGTTGTCCACACGGGAAATATCCCGTGTTGATCAACACGCCGTGTACCGAAGTACACGGTTACAGAGTCCGAGTACACAGACACGACCAGCAGACACGACCCTGATACCCAAATAAATGGAACACACCATGTATTCCACCTACATGGAATGCACTACTACATGGAAATGGACCCATGTCTGGCTAGAGAAAAGGCCAGATAGTGAATAAGGGCCACATGTTGTGTGGTCCCCCTCGCACATTGGGTACTGTTTGAGCTTCCACAATAAATCTTCAATTCTACATATCTCCTTCATTTAAACTCAGATTTCATCACATGATATGCCTATCCTGAGTGTTTTTCTATATATAATGTGATGATTATCTCAAAATCATATTTATAGATACAATGTGGATGTTCTCGGTTTGGCAAGTAGAGTGACGACACCTGATGACAGCAACGATTAGACAGGCTTACCGGAACAACCTTCCGAGCTGACCCTCTAGTAGGGTTGGGAAGTGTAGTCCCTAACGATGATTCCAGGTAGACCCTCTATCTAGGATGGGTAGTTTAGTCCCTAATGACCTTCTAGGTTGACCCTCCTGCAGGGCTGGGCAATGTGGTTCTTGACGACGATTCTAGGCTAACCCTTCAGTTGGGCTAGGCAGTGTAGTCTCTGAAGACCCTCTGAGATGACCCTCTAGTAGGGTTGGGTAGTGTAGTCCCCAATGATGATTCTATGATGACCCTCCAGCTGGGTTGGGTAGTGTATTCCTTTATGACCTTCCGAGATAAATCTCCAATCGGGATGGGCAGTGTAGTCTCTAACGACCGTTTTGTGCTGACCCTCCAGCTGGGCTAGGCAGTATAGTCCTTGATGACCTTCCATAGAAGACCCTAAACTATTTGGCATAGTGGAAAGGCATGATAAAACTTACCTAAGGACTCATGAGAAATATGGTCACTTTCCCCCACTGAGACACATTATTATGACGTTATCTAAAACCATGTGGGTTATTTAGTGCAATCCAAAATGGATAGTATCGAGATGTGGTGATTTGAGCCCCTTTGACTTGAGACTCTTGGGAAAACGCATGAGGTGTTGGGCATTGAAAATGACTCTACCTTGGAACTATTGGCTAATCATATTCTAGGGATGATCTATGAGATGTAGATCCCCTTTCTCTCTCATTTGTGATTCCTTGACTAAGCATATATATATATATATATATCCTTCTACAATACCCACTACTTAGGTCTTTTTTACTCTCCTTCCAATAGAGGTGAAGACATGCAGGGTATGCCATGTGCTTTCTGTGTCTAGATTCTCGTGGTTGTATGGGTCTACTCTCTAGATTTAGGTAGTGAAGACTTGAAGGGGGGTTAACCTCCTCATTATTTTGAGCTCCTTGTGTTTGGATGATCCTACTTTCACACTCTTGATGGGTTGAGTTTTACTCTTTCCATTCACTTTTACTGTACCTAGTTCAATTTATTACTTCTCTTTGGTTATATCTCTTATTTCTCCCCCTTCTCCTTTTTGGAGAAATATACTAGGTATGTATATACTCACCCCTGCATGGGATTTACCCAACATGTGTCGTGACTTTTGCAGATGGAGGATAGGTCGACCGTGGCTATAGAAAAGCATAGGGATACGGGCTTCATGGATCACATACGGTGGTCATAATTGGGATATATGAGCTGGGCTCTCTTAGCAGATACTCTTTTCTAGTTGTATTTCTGGTTGGGATCGGATTCTGGTTTGGGCATGTGTTTTCCCCTTTACATTTCAGTATTCACTATCGTACTCTTGTACCGTCTATAGGTTTATGCATGTTCACTTTACTTTATAACAGTGTGCACTTTTTCTAATTTTCCTCGACACTTTTACATTGAGTTGGTAGTGTGTGTGTGTGTGTGTAGGTTCTTAGGAAAAGGCATCCCCAAGTTTTTTGTGCCTTCGGTGCTTGTCACCAACCCCTGACCTATGGAGGCGGGCTTGGGGTATTTTCGGATCGAGACTCGGCTTGGGTTGGGTCGTGATTGTTTCATGATTTCAATATACAAGTAAAATATCTTGGAGTGAGATATGTTGGATGAGGATAGAGAAAAATATATCCTATTTTCAGGTCTTGGTGATGCCATACCCATCCTCCCCTTGGTAGAAAAAGTATGACCCTCGAACTGTGTTGGAATTAATGCTCACAAAAGGCTCAGAAAAAATGGTTTTCTTGAACATGCACTTATTTAAGCTCTTCCATGTCTTGTGGATCAACCATTTGATGTGCTCTAGAGAAACCTCTTCTGATGCCCCCGTCTCACTGATGTAGCACTGGATATACATCCATTTATCACCTCTTACAATCTCTTCCTTTTTAATCATGAAAATCATGAATGAAATTAGACGATAGGAATGATTTTGGACAAAAGTAAAACAAAAAACAAAAAATTATAAAAAAATATATAATGAACGTACCTAAGACGTCCCTAGATCATTGTAGAGTTGATTGAGAAGGGTGGGGTATCGGAGGAGAGTTGGGACAGTGTTGACATGATCAGCTGCCTCATAATATATTTTATGATCTTTGGGTTTGTAAAAAAGTAGTGATGAGGGATATGATGAATGTTATTGAAACTAGTCTGTTCTCCAATTATTCATCTAGTGTCGCATTGTATTTGTTTTAAATCCAATTGGATTATTTTAGGTATTTATTTTACAATGTTACCCATTGAACACAAATAGAAATAGAAACTATAATTAATCATATTATCACTATGTATAAGAAAAATCATAATTAATCACAAAGCTGATTGTTATTTGTCATGAAATTGTTAGAGAGATAGGGAGGAGAGAGACTAACCACTTTTTCTATGTGTGGTATTCCATTGAATCCTTGATCTTTGAAGAGGTCATAGATAATTTAGTTGGTGGGGTTGAAAGAAGTAAGAACATCCAAACTAATGTTTTTGTGTAATTTTTGAATAGCATTGATGTCCCACCTAAATCATTTGATTGAGAATAAAAACCAATCCAAAATCCATTATTGTCACAGTTTTTGAATGAAAATAAATTATGAGTGTAGTGACTATTCATATAATTTACCCTTCAATAGCATCTTTGATGATCTCTTGTTCCTCTGGTGTACCATAAAAATTATATATATCATCAATCGTGGTTATAAAACATCCTTGTTTAGCCACTTCTTCTTTGACATTGATATACTATGGTTCAAATGACATGGAACAACCCCACATGAGGTTTTGTATTAGTGTTCTTCTAATAAAATCAAGTTTTTCCAAACCGAGTTCCACCCACCACCTGTACTTAAAAATATAGATGAAGAATATCATCTATTAAAGAGTTGTGTGAGAAAATTGAAAATTTAATGAGGGAGTCCTGCATACTTTTCTAAGTTTTCAATCTATTTTTGGTGAATGTATTGCACCATGTTAAAGTCCCTCTTTGAAATCCTCAACAAGTTAGGGTTATGGTTCTCATACTTCTCATACTCCCTAATGAACCACCTTGCCTCAAACCTGGCAGTAGACCAGAGCAATGATGAATCCAAGGAATGCTCCACCAATCTCTTCATGGTGCATGGGGTCATCTTATCCATGATACTGATGAGATGAATATTTGTGATTTCCTTCACCTTATTCAACACCCACTCACCTTCCCACCCCAAGAAAGACCCCTCTTCCAACACCCACTCACCTTCCCATTACCATTTCTACAACATACACGATAGTGACATGCATTAAAACTACGCAAATGTTTAATGAGCATGTACATCAAATCTATTAAAAAATGTATGAATATATACATGAAAACATGATACTCTATTTTCCCACAATATTGATTCACATTAGATCAATTTCATAACATAATTCATGCCTTCCACTCCACATTATGTTAACCGCTTAACATAACATCAAGTTGTGATCTCGATATTACGTTATCGTAAAATGTAATGTTGAGAGGGGGAAATAATGTTAGGATTCATAAAACATGTTTTTAATTTAATATATAAAGACACACATTGATTCAAAAAGGAAGAAATATCTCATACAATTGATGGGTTTTAGGGGTTCGTGATATGAACAAAATAAATTAAATAAAACTCATATGTATGCTTGACCTATCCTTTACAGAATCACAAATAATAGAAATGAAGAACATAAATAATTCATACTTGAAGTGATATTTTATCCATACTTGAACCTTCAATATACTCCTGATAAAATCATACAGCTATGAAACTAAAGTGTACACAAAATTCATAAATCGGTACAGAGTAATTGATTTACAAAGGCATGCATGTTCTATAAGTTACTTCTACGCTCAAGTTTTCTGACCACCACTGCATCTGACCACCCTAACCTAGTTTGATGTGTTTAGGAAAAAATGGGTACAATCAACCTCCTCAATATGCTCTCCCAATAGCTGGTCCACTTTGTATTATCAATAGAATATCATACACAGTTCTGTTCATGTTTGAAGGTCATGTTGGAACCACAAAATAACCTCATTTTGCATTCCGAGAGCATGTAAAAGGTTAACAAATTTCTCAAGTCAAGTAAAAGAAAAGGACCTTGTAGCAACACAAAGTAACCACGACATAACTTATATACACTTCTAAGGTTTAGGTAGGCATCAGGAAATGTAGGTTTCAGATTTATATCCTTCTAGATGAAATAAATTAGTAGGATGGAAACAAAAATTAAAAAATGGGAAAATTAACCAATGTTAAAAAATAGGGGTGCAAGTGGAAGTGTCCAGTTGGTAAGAATCTACATTAGATATAGTGCCTCATTATGGGAAAGGTAACCATAGTCACAAAATGTATATATATCAAAAATATATAAATTGTAAAACATACACATTCAGAACTGAAAATCAAGAATATCAAACCACTATTGGATTTGATAACCATATTAAATAGTAGTCACAACTAAAAATCATGAATAACACATGTTTTATGAAAAACGGAAAGCCCAATGAAAATGTAAAATTGAAAGTAGAATACACACATATTCAACAGACAATCACTATATATGCATAATTGTATTTAAAATATGATACAATATATACATATATAAAATAATACACATTCTATATATTCAATGTGAAAAATGATATAGAATTCATGACAGAGTTGATAAGGATGTTGAATTATAGAGGAATAAGTACTTACCTAAATTAATAGGAATGTGGTTTATAGAGAAATGAGTATTCACCTGAGTCAGTAAGAATAATATACACTATAAAGTGAAACACATGTGAAATTTTATATAATCAATAAACATATGTATATCATGTATACATAATAATACACATTATATAAAAACCACTTACTGAAATTTATAAATTTTATGATGGAGTTTTTCACTGTAATAGATAATACACTGAACAATCTATGTTCAATGCAACATTAGAAAATTGGAAATTGAAACCATGAGCCTAGGATATTGGTAATCATAAATTAAAAGACATATAAAAATCATTAGAAAAAAAAATATTACAAAATTTCAAATAGTTTGGACGATCAATAATGTTTAAAAAATGTTTATGGATGTATCATATCCATGGATATGATGTTTCCTTGGTGTTAATGATGTTAGAAGAGGCCTAATTTATGGGAAAAACAATTAATGGAATAAAATACATGAAAAATAACAAATTTAGTAGAAAAAATTGTTGGGAAAAAATGGAAGATACAAAATACGCGATTGCAAGTGTTGAAGAATGCACACTAGGTGCTCACTCTAATGTATGTGAAAAGATCGCTACCTATTTTGAGGTGTTGGATGATATCATGTAAGGTAGTGTACCAAGATCTATTATTTTTGGAATGGTTTTATCTACATAATGGAAAATAATTCCTAGGATTTTGAAGATTGAAATTAGCATGGAATGGTCAGCTAGTCAGCAATAATAATTACCTATATTCAAAATTAGATTAATCGTTATTTTTAGGGGAATTGTTTGAATTTTAAGCGGTGAAATATTGTGAGGTTTCTGGAAAATTATGGAGGCTTCCATTGGACTAAAGAGTGCCCAAAAAAATGTTCATATCTGAGAAGTGACTTTTTTAGAAGGAGTTTTTTCTTGTGTCGCATGAAGAAAGAGGTCTGTATGGTAAATTTTCTACATCGATGTGTTTTTCTTTCTTATTGTCTTTGTAAATATTTAATTTATTTTAATTTTATTAAATAGGTCATGAAACTTCTGTATGTGTTACTTCTGATGGCTCTCCATTCTAGAATTCTATTTTTCCCTCTCTTCTCTCTCTTCTTCTCTTCTTCTATCTTTGGTAATTTTCTCCATTTTTTAAATAAAATACTATTTGTTAAATTTTTACTATTTGTTTGTGATCTCCTACCTACAACCATGGAGTACTAACTCATGGTCCTAATTCCATGTGGTGAAACCCATCGCTTCTTGAAGATCAAATATCAAGTTTGATCATCAGCATCTTATTCACTCTTAGAATACTGTGATCGTGAGCTGGGGAGATGTGACAACACACTCAATCTTATGGATATTTTGTTACTCTCAAATCCTTATGATTTTTCTTATACTTATCTTGTTTATTATTTAGATTAATTTAGGATATGTCGTGTGATTTATTGATCATGTAATGATCACTTTTTTACAAAAGACATTCTGTGAGAATGTGATTTGACCTTGTGCTTCATTTCACATTTAGGAGAGTGCTCATGTGTGGGGGGAAATCTTGTATGTGTTTATTCAATTTTTGGATAGTAAGAATTTCATGTGTTAATAGATTGAGTGTGCGTTGTATGAGTTTATCTTTGATGGTTTAATCATTATAGTTTAGTGATAGGCAGTAGAGATTTGAACAATCTTGAGTTGGTTCATTCTTGAGAACTTTATTTTTTCCTTCTATTCTTGTTTCTATTTATATTTTCCTCTTCATTTTCTATTGTTTTCATTTCCATTTCATCTTTAGTATTCATGTTTTTTTACTATTTTCTAAATAGTTAAAAATACAAAAATATTTTTGAAGAGTCATTGAGATAAACACATTGCCTCCTTGAGACCAACCCCTAGGTTTTACACTAAGCTATATCTAGGGGATAATATTAATGTATATTCCATAGTTCAAACGATAGGATATCACCTAGTATAGGGTTTTAGTTGAGAGCATTGGAGATCTTCATCCTTCGTTATAACATGTTCTTTCATGTGGAAAACATTGGCAGCACGAGCACCATTCGAACTTCATATAGGTTCTATTTTGGGAACTCTAGGTTTTAAGAAGTTTATTTCTCCTTTATTATTTTTTATTGATGTTTGAAATATGTTGTATCCTTTTATGCATGTGATTCCATCCAAGAAGTCAAATTTCTAGCTCCACGTGATAGATTTCATTACTGTCTCCTCAAATAGATAGATCTGATCCTTAGATAGTTTTTCTAGTCCTTTGATTCTTTCATGTCCTATAATCTGGCTTCTTTCTTTGGTTAATAATAAACATATTGTTATGGTTTTCTCACCATGCACATAGGTCCGCAATTGATCAAAGAACATTATATCACTATGTTCTTTACTTTTCTTGCATCATGTTCATCTTGAATATATCCTCTTACCATTGTTTCATTATTAATTGAATTGTCTATATTAAATCCTAAACCCAATACCTAGATTAGTGGATCTTGACCATTGAATAGGGACTATCCACATAACTTCCTTACTTACCAATAACTTACTACCCTACCACATAACTTCCTTTAACAAATAACTTCCCTACCTAACTTATGATAAATCATACTTTAACTAATAACTTCTCTAATTACTTCCCTACCTGGATTATGATAAATCATGATCTACTAGGGGGAATGAAATACTCAAGGACTGAAAAAAGTTAGTGTAAATTATGGAGGAAATGAATTCCTTGATGTTTAATGGAACATGGAAGAAGAATGAACTATTAAGGGGAATGAAATCACTAGATAACAAATAGATTTTTAATTTAAAGTAAAATTCTTACAGAATCACAAGGTATAATCCTTGAATGGTGGTGAATGGATTCCAAAATAAGGAAGGAATCAATTTATCATAAGTTTTTTCACTGATATGTAGGTGAAATACCATATGAATGATGATCAGTTTAGCTGCTTGAAATGATTTAAACTTGTAGATAATGAATTTCAAGGATTCTATTGATCATGACGGCATGGATGAAGATATTTAAATAAATAAGTCTAAGGGATTGGAATACCTTTGTAAGTAGGTTATTTTTTATGATTAAATTAAGCCTCAATGAATTGAAACAAAAATAATGATAGTGGAACCATAATCCTGAAACATTCATAAATAAGGAAGTTTTATCATGGTTAAACTATGATCATTACTATTATCGGAATTCATATAATGATGATACTTACATAATATTCCAATTATTTGTGTATTGGATTTTTTTTTGTGAGTATGGGGAGTTCATGTACATAAGAGATGAGGTGTAAATTTTCTATAATATTACATGTGAATGGTTTTTTCCTAGAAAAGAAAATAATTGGAATGAGGATTGAAAGGGATAGGGAAATTTCTAAATTGTTATTATCCCATAAGGAATTCATCACAAAGATTATTGAAATGTTTAAAATGAATAGATGTAATTCAATCTCAACCCCCTTCCTAGAAACTTCAAGTTATCTATGGAACATGCACTGGCATCGAAATGTGAGGCTAGATACTGGGTAAAAGTCTCGTATGCACCAGTTATAAGAATCTTAATTTATGCAGTGATTTTTATGTGCCCAGTCATTTCCTTTATAGCAGTGGTAGTAAGTGGATTTATGTTAATACCTTGAAGGGGTCATTAAGAATCATTAAATTGAATCATCAAATACTTAAAGGTACTTGGAGATATAACATTGTTCTTCTGGGAAGATAATCCATTGCATGGATTCATGGATGTGTATTTTTATGGTGATTCAGATATCGATATAAGAATGGAAGGCTTCACATTTATTTTTTGAGAAACAATGACCAGTTCATTGTCATAGTTGAAACCTCTTTTTACTTTGTCTACAATAAATGAAAAATACATTGCAGTAATGAAAGATGTAAATTAGTTAGACTAGCTAATACAGTTACTAAAGGAACACAGAATGCCTCTAGTGGTTGGAGTGTTATTCTGAGATAGTCAAAGTTCCATTCAACATTATCAGGATCCATTGATTCATGAATTAATGAAACACATTAACTTAAAATTCAATTTCATTAGGAATCTTCTTCAAGACAAAGTGGTAGAGTAGTGGAAGATAATTAAGAAGAAAAATCTTTCTTAAATGTTCACAAAGGATTTAGTACAAGAAAATTGGAGGAAGAATTATACCTTATTTGGACTTTGGTAAATGAAATTCTATTGAGAATACTACACATATGAGGGGAAAGGTTGATATATTCTGATGTGTAAAAGTATGTTGAGCAAAGAGACATCCTTTATTTATGCTTCAAGTGAGAGATTTTTTGGATTGTAAACACTCTTCATGTCATCAGAATATGTTTATTTGAAGGAGAGATAGTGAAAGTTCACTTATGGTTTGTTTTGTAAAGATATATGTTGTAATCATTATGAAGTTAGTTTTATCAGAAGATGGTGATCTTCGGATAAGAATCTAGTGAAGGTCAGTGATGGTTTATCGAGAGAAAATATTGAGGTAGTGGAAGCAATTTGGAATTAGAGGTTATAATGGTGGGTTGATCGTGAACATTGGATGGTAATGAAACATGTTTTACTGGTCAATCATCTATATAAAATTTATTTGAGATAAGTAGACTTGTTTAATGATGAATCAATGTGAAATACTAGATACTTAGCTACAATATTGTTAATCCTTGTTCTTCCTGATTATATAAAATTTTGAGATATTCTTCCATGAATTTAGGAGGAAAGTTCAAACCATGTAATATTATTTGACCCCATTACTTTTGATATTTCTATTATTATTTTTCAATGTTGTTGTGTCATTTTTCTTGATGTGTGTTTCAAAAGTGTCAGTTAGTGCAGTGAATGACGTGCTTTCTATATTCATCTTCTTATACACTAATCTCAGGGGGCACTACTGGAAATCTGACTTTTCCCAACGCTTCTATACCAATGGTTTGTAAAAATTGTTGGTATAGGTCCCCTTTCCCAATGGTTTGGCCAAACCGTTGGGAAATCCCACTTTGAGGCCACCTTTCCCAACGGTTATGGTTTGGAAAAACCGTTGGGAAAGGTATCCACAAAGTGACTTTTCCCAACGGTTTTTAAAAACCATTGGGAAAAGTCCCCCATAAATCAACATTCCACCCAGAATTACACCCAGATTCAAGGATCTATACCAACGGTTGTCAAAACCGTTGGTATAGGTCTATACCAATGGTTTTGACAACCGTTGGTATAGATCCTTTTATTTTTTATCATATCTTCTTACCGAGAACATTATATAAATCAAAATTTAAAATAATTATGAGAATACATATATATATTTATGTAATTATGTTCACAAAAGTCAAGTTAGGTTAGTGGTTAAGTCGTTCAATGATAAACTAGGGGTCCTGGGATCAAATCCCAGTGAATGTTTTTTTTTGAAATACATATACCAATGGTTCCATAACCATTGGTATAGATTTTCATATTACTTATACCAACGGTTTCCAAAACCGTTGGTGTAGGTCTATACCAACGGTTTTCCCAAAACCGTTGGTATAGACCTATCCCAACAACTTACTTGGCTATGGTTCTCCAAACTGTTGGTATAGGTTAGTTTTCCAGCAGTGGGGGGGGCTAGTTTGAATTCTACAGTGGAGAAACCAATAAGATGTGTGATATTCTAGTGGATTAGAGTCCTGTATTTCAATGGGTTTTTTTAAAAAAGCCCAAAATAATATAAATTCACCAAATTAATGGTGGGATTCAAGCATCCAAAAAGACTTCCAATAGACTCCTACCAGCCTCCCCATTAAAGGGGTCGTGGGATAGTCCCAATGACAAGGATTCAATTGGGCACATGTTGTCCTCCATTAGCTCTGGTCACTTACCAACCTCCAAAATCATAACCCAAGCCATCCTTGTCCATGTTACCAACTCAAAAACATCCATATACACACATAAAACATGCTAAAATTATACTACCACTCAATATTCTCAAAGGATTTTAAAACCATGGACATCAAGTTAATGAATAAAAAGAAAATCCAATTGAGTAGTGGTATTGAAATGAAAAAATTAAGAAATATTTAGGGCATGCATAAAAAATCCTTGGTATGGAAATTACTTGGGAAAGAAATACTAGGGTGTTGTATCTTCATGTATCTGCAGTCATCGATTATCTTTTTTGGTGGTCCGAATAGACTGGCTTGGGCTATACCTAATAAGTCAAAGAAGCGGCATTTTCCTGTTATTGAACCCACAACAAAACCCTGCATGTTTAAATGAATTAAAAAGGCCACCTTCAAACATGAGCTAATCATTATATATTAGATACAGTGGAGGTAGAGATGAATGGTCAGAACCATACTTTCCCATGTGGTTGGTAGCTTAAAGCAGCCACCACGTCTCGAGCATCCATCCAATCAATAACACGCCTGCTTTTCACATTACAAATTTGAACCTTCGCATCCACAAAACCGGTGATGAAGAGTCCACTCTATCAATAACACGTCTGCTTTTCACCTCGCATTGCAAGTAATCCGTTGCATCGAAAAAGACATCTTCCCCCTCCACGATGTTCATCATGTCTCGCGAACAAGAGCACCCGAAGAGCACAGTGGTATGGATATGTCTCACAGGTGTAAGAGGACATTTTCGATGCAGTGGACCTATTCATACCGTTGCGCTCTTGGGGTGCTCTTGTTCACGAGACATGATGATCGTCGTGGAGGGGGAAGAGGTATTTTTCGATGCAGTGGACTACTTGCGGTGCGAGGTGAAAAGCATGTTTGTTATTGATGGAGTGGACTCTTCATCAGGGGCGTGAATGGGAAGGTTCTAATTTAAAGTGTGAAAAGCTGGCGTGTTATTGATTGGGTGGGTGCTCGAGACGTGGTGACTGCTTTAAACTACCAACCACATGGAAAAGTATGGTTCTCCAAATTCATCTCAACCTCCATTGTATCTAATACATAAGGATTAGCTCATGTCCGATGACAGCCTTTTGAATTCATTTATACATGGAGAGTTTTGGGGTCAACGGGCACATGGTGCTTCTATGACTTATCATGTTTAGCAATTTTTTTCTTCCTGAGAATATTAGAGGGATCAAAATCGTGGGAACTGGATAGACTGACCGGGATTTCTTGGCGGTCCCGGCTTTATTGGTCAAAGTTCATTACCGGGTGGCAGGATCCGATGGATAGACTGGCCCGGGCATTCTTGGCAGTCCGGGCTTTATTGGCGGCCAGTTGGGAAAGAACGGAGCTAAATCGGAGTGGGTCGAAGTTGGTCGTATTAAGGAATATTTAAATGGAAACCTATTAATGAATATTTTAAATGGCACCGTATTAATCGTATTAATGTATATTTTAAATGGCAACGTACTAATGAAAATCTTGATATCTAAAAATCCATATTCATTAATCGTATTAATGAATATCTTAAAATCCATATTCATAATATGAAATGGCAACGTATTAATGAATATCTTAAAAACGCATCACGTTTTTTAACCGTTTTATATCTCCTATTTAAGTTTTGCGTTTCACGTTTTTTTTAATGTGGAGATTTCCTTTTTTATTTCCATGCCTTATATATATATATATATATATATATATATAACTTTGATGTTTAAAACGTTTCTATATGTTTCATATATTTAACATTTTTTTATTTAAAATGTTTCACATTTTAACCGTTATATATATTATTTATTATTATTATCTTTTAAAAGTTTCCATGAGTCATTTCACGTTGAGTTTCGAAACATTTCATTTTCTTTATTATTTTTCTTTATTCATATCACGTTTTACCAACTCCAATCCCACATGGTGTATCACCTCCTTGCCTCCTTCACGATACAAAATATATCACAATTATTATTTATATTTTTTAAATTTAATAAAAATCTAAAAATTGATTCATTCAGAAAATTGTGAAAAATTGGGGTTAAATTTTGCATGTTCCAGTTATCATTTCGGTTCCCGGTCTAAATAAATATCATATTTTACAATCAATAATTTTCACAGTAATCATAATCCCTAAAATAAACATAGAATATTTAATTTCAGATTACTTTAAATAAATAATTGACTGAGAATAAATTAAACAAAAACTTTGAAAATAAACCGGATACACTGTAAAAATTTGTTATGTAAGGTAATCAAAATAAATGCGTAAAAATAATCTTGTAAAAATTTGATACGTAATAAATTAAAAGCTCATACGTGATATTTTTTCAATGCGTAAGAAATTATTTTTATGGCGTGGATTTTCATATTCATGTAATATATCATACTTAACCAAAATTGTGAATATCAAATTTAAACCCCCAAAAAAAACAACTAAAATCCGGATAAACATTCCTAACCCACAAAAACTAATAGCAAACAAACTATGACTCACTCGATACCTAAGAAATGACAAAGAGTTTGGAAAAATCCAAACTCTTACATCATATGCCTCTCAAATGATTTTCATCCTCCAAAATCAAACTCAAATAAGAAAAGCCTAAAGCTTAATATCCATAATAAGATACCTCTCAAATAGGATCCTAGCTACCGATAGAAACCCAAACACATCCAAGAAAACATGGTTTGAAATGGTTACACCTATGAATAAACCATAAACCCTAAATTGTTTAAAAACTCTTTTAAATTTCTTGAAACAATTTCCATTAAAATGTTTCATAGTACACCCACCTAATTCTCATGGGAAATAAATACTTTCCTTTAACATAAACCGCACACATCCCCTTTAATTTTAAATTAAAACTTTAAGTTCAGTTTCAAAATATATATTAATTATTTCTTGGCAGCATTAAAAGTATATTTTTATTATTAATTATTAATAAATTAATAATAAATATTAATTTTTAATTAATTACTAATAAATAATACATATAATACCTAAATAATAAATAATTATTACCATTTAATGGCCCGAACCTCTCTGGTTCATTCCTTTGCTGAAATCTGGTGTCTAAGGTGTTCTGGGAGGTCAAGGTGGTTTATCCCCAACACTTTTCCAAATTTCTAGTTCTGTAAACAGTGTTTCCTGTTTTGTGAACAGTGCCATCGGTATCGGTTAGCCATTCTGTGAACAGTGTAATCGGTATCGGTGAGTCATTCTTTAAACAGTGTCATCGGTATTGGTGAGTCATTCTGTAAACAATGTCATCGGTATCGGTGAGTCATTCTGTGAACACTGACATCAATACCAGTGAGTCATTTTTTGAACAATGCCATCGGTATCGGTGAGTCATATTGTGAACAATGCCATCAGTATCGGTGGGTCATTATGTGAATAGTGGCATCAGTATCGGTGAGTCATAGTGTAAACAGTGTCATTGGTATCGGTAAGTCATTCTGTGAACAGTACCATCAGTATCAATGAGTCATTTTGTGAACAGTGTCATCAGTATCGGTTAGTCATTTTGGGAACAATGTCATCGGTATCGGTGATTCATTCTATGAACAGTGTTTCTCAATCAGTAGGTGTACAATGTTTCAGTATTGGTAGGTGTACAGTGTTTCCAGCATCGGTTGATGTACAGTGTTTCCAGCTTCCTACAGTTTCGCCCCTTTGACGTTTTCTTTGACGTAAAATGCATTCAAGGCCTTGTTTTAAGGGAATTAAGGCTGATTCAAAGCCCATAACTCCTATATTAATTTTCCTAAGGCTTGGGATGCCTTTAATTGGTCGAACTGCGTGGTTTAATGCGATTCTCTTTTAATGGAAAATCCAGCGTATCTTAAATCGTTGCTCCGTAAATCTTCTAAAGGGACGAGATATCTTCCTCCATTGTTCTACCTTCGTGTTTCCTGGTGCGAGATGCTCGAACCTTTCCTTCTTCCCATAGGATCAGTGTGATCGAACCTTAATCCTTGGATCGTTTCCCCTTGAAGTTTCTTCGTGCTGCCTGTGCACCCCCTATTTTGGTGCAAGCAGCAAGTGTCGATCCGCCATTTATAGAAGGTATGATCTACCAATGTTCTTTTGTTTTCTTTGATCTTTTCCCCCCGTTTTCTCTTTTCCATGTTATGTCATGTGATCTCCATGCTTCTAATGGAGTTTTCTTGGGTGTCGGTTGGTGCGGTCGTGTCGTGGCATCCATGGGTGGATGCAGTTGTCACGAGTGGATGAGCTCGTAATCCGTTGTGTGGATCGTTATCATATAAAGAACGTCAAGAACCTTTTGATGTAGGGGATTCATTGCTTCTCTATCCTTTTACGTGCAATGGTAGAGTTAGCATTTTTTAGCCCACTGGACCACAATGGAATTGACATAATAAATTTTTGAACCGGATAAATAAATTGGCATCGATCATATGTTATTGCCTCTTATTTTGCTAGATAGTGTTATATCTAGGCTTGTCTTGTTTAGCATGTCGTTCTTGATGGAAATTGGTAAAGAATGTAAACTGAGATTAATTGTAATTATTTTTCAAATATAAAGAGGCATGTAAATGAATCTGGTTATTGTTGTTGTAATTTGATGTTAATAAAATTGATGCAGTAATCATGTTTAATTATTTGTGATAGATTACTGTTTACGTTGCCCGTAGTTGGAACCTACAAATAATAAATTGGTTAATTCTAGATGGATCAAAGAACCGATTGTTTGATAAAACACTACCACAAAACTGGGTAAGGCCACCGCCACCCTTTATCTGCGCTAAAAAAAAAGTGCTGATAAAGGGGGATACCTTTATCAGTGCTAAAAAAAAAGCGCTGATAAAAGTACCCCTTGATCAGCATTTTTTTAGCGCTGATAAAGGTACCCCATTTAACAGCACTTTTTTTAGTGATGTTAAAGGGTACCCCTTTATCAGCGCTTTTTTTAGTAGCGCTGATAAAGGGGGGGTCTTTATCAGCGTTTTTTTTAAAACGCTGATAAAGGGTCTATTTCCAAAAAAAATTATTAAAAAAAATATTCATATTTAAATATATAGATATAGTTATATTGATATAAATATAATATATATTTTTTAAATATAATTTTAAATATATTTTAGATAAGTATAAATATACAGTTACACTTAATATATAAGATATTTAGTGAAAATGGCTTATAAAAAATTTAAACAAATATTTTTAATTAATAATTTGCTAATTATATGGAGTAATAGTCATTTAATAGCAATTTGAAGACTAAAAAAATAAAAAAAATTAAAAAAAGATCCAAAATATGTTGAAAACGCAACTCAAACTTCAACGGTTTCCAAAACCGTTGGTATAGGTCTATACCAACGGTTTTCCCAAAACCGTTGGTATAGACCTATCCCAACGGCTTACTTGGCTACGGTTCTCCAAACCGTTGGTATAGGCTAGTTTTCCAGTAGTGGGGGGGGGGGCTAGTTTGAATTCTACAGTGGAGAAACCAATAAGATGTGTGATATTCTAGTGGATTAGAGTCATGTATTTCAATGGGTTTTTTTTGAAAAAGCCCAAAATAACATAAATTCACCAAATTAATGGTGGGATTCAAGCATCCAAAAAGACTTCCAATAGACTCCTACCAGCCTCCCCATTAAAGGGGTCGTGGGATAGTCCCAATGACAAGGATTCAATTGGGCATATGTTGTCCTCCATTAGCTCTGGTCACTTACCATACCTCCAAAATCATAACCCAAGCTATCCTTGTCCATGTTACCAACTCAAAAACATCCATATACACACATAAAACATGCTAAAATTATACTACCACTCAATATTCTCAAAGGATTTTAAAACCATGGACATCAAGTTAATGAATAAAAAGAAAATCCAATTGAGTAGTGGTATTGAAATGAAAAAATTAAGAAATATTTAGGGCATACACAGAAAATCCTTGGTATGGAAATTACTTGGGAAAGAAATACTAGGGTGTTGTATCTTCATGTATCTGCAGTCATCGATTATCTTTTTTGGTGGTCTGGATAGACTGGCTTGGGCTATACCTAATAAGTCAAAGAAGCAGCATTTTCCTGTTATTGAACCCACAACAAAACCCTGCATGTTTAAATGAATTCAAAAGGCCACCTTCAAACATGAGCTAATCATTATATATTAGATACAGTGGAGGTAGAGATGAATGGTCAGAACCATACTTTCCCATGTGGTTGGTAGCTTAAAGCAGCCACCACGTCTCGAGCGTCCATCCAATCAATAACACGCCTGCTTTTCACATTACAAATTTGAACCTTCGCATCCACAAAACCGGTGATGAAGAGTCCACTCCATCAATAACACATCTGCTTTTTACCTCGCATTGCAAGTAATTCGTTGCATCGAAAAAGACATCTTCCCCCTCCATGATGTTCATCATGTCTCGCGAACAAGAGCACCCGAAGAGCGCAGTGGTATGGATATGTCTCACAGGAGTAAGAGGACATTTTCGGTGCATTGGACCTATTCATACCGCTGCGCTCTTGGGGTGCTCTTGTTCACGAGACATGATAAACGTCGTGGAGGGGGAAGAGGTATTTTTCGATGCAGTGGACTACTTGTGGTGCGAGGTGAAAAGCATGCTTTGTTATTGATGGAGTGAACTCTTCATCAGGGGCGTGAATGGGAAGGTTCTAATTTAAAGTGTGAAAAGCAGGCGTGTTATTGATTGGGTGGGTGCTCGAGACGTGGTGAATGCTTTAAACTACCAACCACATGGAAAAGTATGGTTCTCCCAATTCATCTCAACCTCCATTGTATCTAATACATAAGGATTAGTTCATGTCCGATGACAGCCTTTTGAATTCATTTATACATGGAGAGTTTTGGGGTCAACAACGGGCACATGCTGCTTCTATGACTTATCATGTTTAGCAATTTTTTTCTTACTGAGAATATTAGAGGGATCAAAATCGTGGGAACTGGATAGACTGACCGGGATTTCTTGGCGGTCCCAGCTTTATTGGTCGAAGTTCATTACAGGGTGGCAGGATCCAATGGATAGACTGGCCCGGGCATTCTTGGCGGTCCGGGTTTTCTTGGCGGCCAGCTGGGAAAGAAGGGAGCTAAATCGAAGTTGGTCGAAGTTGATCGTATTAAGGAATATTTAAATGGCAACCTATTAATGAATATTTTAAATGGCACTGTATTAATCGTATTAATGTATATTTAAATGGCAACGTACTAATGAAAATCTTGATATCTAAAAATCCATATTCATTAATCGTATTAATGAATATCTTAAAATCCATATTCTTTTTTTAAAATCCATATTCATAATATGAAATGGCAACGTATTAATGAATATCTTAAAAACGCATCACGTTTTTTAACCGTTTTATATCTCCTATTTAAGTTTTGCGTTTCACGTTTTTTTTAATGTGGAGATTTCCTTTTTTATTTCCATGCCTTATATATATATATAAATAACTTTGATGTTTAAAACGTTTCTATATGTTTCATATATTTAACATTTTTTTATTTAAAACGTTTCACATTTTAACCGTTATATATATTATTTATTATTATTATCTTTTAAAAGTTTCCATGAATCATTTCACGTTGAGTTTCGAAACATTTCATTTTCTTTATTATTTTTCTTTATTCATATCACGTTTTACCAACTCCAATCCCACATGGTGTCTCACCTCCTTGCCTCCTTCACGATACAAAATATATCACAATTATTATTTATATTTTTTAAATTTAATAAAAATCTAAAAATTGATTCATTCAGAAAATTGTGAAAATTTAGGGTTAAATTTTGCATGTTCCAGTTATCATTTCGGTTCCCGGTCTAAATAAATATCATATTTTACAATCAATAATTTTCACAATAATCATAATCCCTAAAATAAACATAGAATATTTAATTTCAGATTACTTTAAATAAATAATTGACTGAGAATAAATTAAACAAAAACTTTGAAAATACACCGGATACACTGTAAAATTTTGTTATGTAAGGTAATCAAAATAAATGCGTAAAAACAATCGTGTAAAAATTTGATACGTAATAAATTAAAAGCTCATACGTGATATTTTTTCAATGCGTAAGAAATTATTTTTATGGCGTGGATTTTCATATTCATGTAATATATCATACTTAACCAAAATTGTGAATATCAAATTTAAACCCAAAAAAAATAACTAAAATCCGGATAAACATTCCTAACCCACCAAAACTAATAGCAAACAAACTATGGCGTGGATTTTCAGTACCGATGAGTCATTTTTTGAACAGTGTCATCGGTACCGGTGAGTCATATTGTGAACAGTGCTTTCCGTATCGGTGAGTCATTATGTGAATAGTGGCATTGGTATCGATGAGTCAGTGTAAACAGTGTCATCGGTATCGGTAAGTCATTTTGTGAACAGTACCGTCGGTATCAGTGAGTCATTTTGTGAACAGTGTCATCCGTATCGGTGAGTCATTTTGGGAACACTGTCATCGGTATCAGTGAGTCATTCTATGAACAGTGTTTCTGCATCAGTAGGTGTACAGTGTTTCCCGCATCGGTAGGTGTACGGTGTTTCCAGCATCGGTTGATGTACAGTGTTTCCAGCTTCCTACAGTTTCGCCCCTTTGACGTTTTCTTTGACGTAAAATGCATTCAAGACCTTGTTTTAAGAGAATTAAGGCCGATTCAAAGCTCATAACTCCTATATTAATTTTCCTAAGGCTTGGGATGCCTTTAGTTGGTCGAACTGCGTGGTTTAATGCGATTCTCTTTTAATGGAAAATCCAGCATATCTTAAATCATTGCTCTGTAAATCTTCTAAAGGGACGAGATATCTTCCTCCCTTGTTCTACCTTCTTGTTCCCTGGTGCGAGATGCTCGAACCTTTCCTTCTTCCCATAGGAGCGATGTGATCGAACCTTAATCATTGGATCGTTTCCCCTTGAAGTTTCTTCGAGCTGCCTGTGCACCCCCTATTTTGGTGCAAGCAGCAAGTGTCGATCCGCCATCGATAGAAGACATGATCTACCTATGTTCTTTTGTTTTCTTTGATCCTTTCCCCCCGTTTTCTCTTTTTCAGGTTATGGCATGTGATCTCCATGCTTCTAATGGAGTTTTCTTGGGTGTCGGTTGGTGCGGTCGTGTCGTGGCGTCCATGGGTGGATGCAATTGTCACGGGTGGAAGAGCTCGTAATCCGTTGTGTGGATTGTTATCGTACAAAGAATGTAAAGAACCTTTTGATGTAGGGGATTTGTTGCTTCTCTATTCTCTTACGTGCAATGGTAGAGTTAGCATGTTTTAGCCCACTGGACCACAATGGAATTGACATAATAAATATTTGAACTGGATAAATAAATTGGCATTGATCATATGTTATTGCCTCTTGTTTTGCTAGATAGTGTTATATCTATGCTTGTCTTATTTAGCATGTCGTTCTTGATGGAAATTGGTAAAGAATGTAAACTGAGATTAATTGTAATTATTTGTAAAAGATAAAGAGGCATGTAAATGGATCTGGTTATTGTTGTTGTAATTTGATGTTAATAAAATTGATGCAGTAATCGTGTTTAATTATTTGTGATAGCTTACTGTTTACGTTGCCCGTAGTTGGAACCTACAAATAATAAATTGGTTAATTCTAGATGGATTAAAGAACCGATTGTTTGATAAAACACCACCACAAAACTGGGCAAGGCCAGCACCACCCTTTATCTGCGCTAATGAAAAAGCGCTGATAAAGGTACCCCCTTTAACAGCGCTTTTTTTAGCTCTGTTAAAGGGTACCCTTTATCAACGCTTTTTTTAGTAGCACTGATAAAGGGTCTACTTTCAAAAAAAAAATTATTAAAAAAAATATATTAATATTTAAATATATAGATATAGTTATTGTAACGTCCCGACCTCAGTTACCCAGAGTCGGTGCATTATTACATAACATTGGCATGATCACAAGAAAGATCAAATCTCGAAAGACCGATTGGTTTAGTAGCCTTGGAAACACTAGATATATTCATAAAGTTTTACATTACATCATAAAGTGAAAAACTACTACAACAACATATTGTCTCCATAGTCCACACTATTATCCCCTCATAATATCTCTGCAGGTCATTCATAATTTACTTCTTCACATCTTGGGAAAAATAAAACATAGAAAAGGGGTGAGCTCAAATGCCCAGTAAGGATAACAATATAGCGGAAACTTTCATAAATAAGAATTAAACATTTAAGGCAGTGTATAACTAAAACAAAAGCCTTTTAAACTTGAACTTCAACATAGTATGGAAAAAATAAAATGAAATAATGTCATTTACTTATTCACATGGATATTCTACTAATCGAATAATCACATGCAATATCAATAACCACTTTCATAATGATGGAATGCACAATGCCAGACTATTATAACCACATAGCCAAGGCCTCGTGCCAAGACTACAAATAAGATTTTGTCAAGGCCTTGTGCCAAGACACTAGTTTGTCTCATGAGACCTACCGATGCATCGAGGAGCTATAGCGGGCTCCACCCGTCACATATTAAGTCCAATGCATTCCCATATGAAAAGGTTTAAACATAACATAAACATTCGTATTAAAACTAGCATACGAAATGTTAATACTTTCACCATAAACCATGAATGGTATAAAAATAGCACATCCACAGTCAAACATATCACAAAACCTTCAATACAATATAGAAGTTTTGTATCATAATAAATCAACTTCAAATAAGCGTAAAATCCATCAAAGGATATTGACATAGATGAAATCAAAACTCTTTTTAGAGAAATATCTCTTTCTATTTTAAAATCATTTAAGAGTCTTATATTTATAAAATAAAACATTTTCTTTGAAAATATTCTTATAAGCTTGTAAGGGAAGTTTCGATGATTTTATAACGGCGGAAAATAGCCGCACCTGTCGTATAAGTTAAAAAAACATTCTTACCTTAATTCTGTCGAAAAGGTTAAAAAGCACCTTGTTTGGAAAACGACGGAAAGATTCCTTTATAAAACTCTTATAAAAAGTCAAACAAGGGTATAAATGACTTTAACCCATATTCTTTTAAATAGTAAAAATGTTTTGAAATACATTTTTAAGAAACATGGATGTGGATGATAAAGAGATCCCAGTAGATTATTACGTATAAACAACCTCGGATAATGAAGAGATTGTGAAATAACCCTTACCTTGTACTTTTCCTTGATTGAGGGTAGGTCAACCTCCTTTATAATGGTGAAATAATTGTTATTAAATTATACAAGAATCATATATATTAATATGATATCATATATGATCTTTTAACATTGATTTGTTAATAATATCTTAGTATTATCGTTGTTTCGGGTGTTAACTTACTCCTTTCCTTTTATATGTTTTGTTACGTAAGACGTGTTTGTCATGGATAGGTTGTATCTTAACCATATCCAGAATGATATCAAGTCCTTAGATACTATTATTAATCATCAAATGAGAATTAGACTTGAATGGATACGATGGAGAATGAATCTCATCGTGTTCGTGGAGACGGTAGTCCGTACGTACGCACGAGCGACAATATCATTCTTTTGATATTAAAATAATATATAATTAGATGGTATATCATATATACAGAATCATTATCATGTTACATTTATTATTTACATGAATTACACATCATTATTATACTCATTCAAATAATAATTTATTGAATAACAATTACACCACGACGTGGGACGGTAAGCCGTATGTACGCACGTATGGTGACATGTTATTCAAAGGATGGATAGAATACTGAATATGATTGTACCAAATTTATAATAACATCACAGTATATATAAGATACTAAAGTTATTATTTTATAATGGTAATAACAAAGAAAGAAGAAGTGGGAGAAGAAAGGAACTTGAAAAAGGGTGGTGAAATCATTACCTCTTCCTTGGGTTCTTCCTTTTGATTTGATCAAAAGGGCTCCTTAAGTTGGCTTTCTGACTAAAGGAAGGCCACTAGGATGAATTGAGAGAAGTTGAGAGAGTATTTGGGCAGAGGTTGGCCGAACCAAAAGGCTTTGAAGGTGTGAGTTAATGAGAAGGGGGAGTGCCCTTTTATAAGAGGGGTGAGGGGCACCTTTGGAAAAGCTAGAAATATTATTTTATAATAAATTCATATTCAGTTTCTAATGGCTCCAAAGTGGATTATTTAAATGTTAAGGTGGGGATAAGTCTAAAACCACTCAACCAATAGAATTTAGACAGGTTTGGGTCATTATACTAACCTTATCTTTAAGTATTAACTCTTAGTTAATTAGTTTCACTTTTACAATGTCTCTTTATATTTTTATATTATACGGTTAATAAACTTACTATATACATCCAAGCGACCCCCAAGTGGTCCATTAATGATACACCTACCATGATATAAGTCTTTTCGCCCAACCTTAGATTTTTAGAAATTTAATATCAATTAATAATATAATATTTGTTTTAAAAACTCTTTTATGTCAATTTTGAGACTATTCAATAGTTGATTTTTTTAAAATCATAACAGAATGATTGCTTCGAACAAAGTCAATTAAATCAATACTAATATGTCATATTATCCTATAAAATTAGTGTAATTCATTAAAAGTCTCAAATTATATTTATTTTGGTATTTATAATATCAATTATTTTAATTTTTCACTATTATGGTAATTACTGCATCATTATTGTTTCATAAATAAATTAAATTATTTAATGTCTAAAAATTATAAATAAAATATAATTATGTAGGAAATATTTTTAGATTTCTAATGAATATTTATAGTTGAAAATCCAACATATATAACCCTATGTAAATTTTTTTTTTCTAAAAGATATATGCTTTTGTCATTTTTGTATTCATTTTAACTTAATTAAAATAAAGTGTCCCTATCACTTACAAGTGGCACCATGGAGTCCCAAAATCGACCCAAAGATGCCCATGGTCGAACATGTATCAACCAATAAGGTTAGGACACGTTTTAGGGTAATTTTTTATTATTATAATATTATTTTTAACCCTTATTTACCAGATTTACCATTTAACCATGATAAATAAAATATTTACCGAAGTAATTATTCAAAATGTCTAAAAATAAAAGTTATCTATTTACACAATTTGAACATCCTGATTCCAAATATGGAATCCATTTTTCTAAATTCAAAACACAGAAGTGACAGAAATTAATTTAAAATTAATTCCCGCTGTCAAAACAAAAAGCGTGTTTTTAAGATATAATAACTATCTAAAGATTGATACTTGTTTATGTTCGGTTTAATTGTGAAATTATGTCTAATGACCAAAATTGTATTAAATGGTAAAAATATATTCTAAATATACTTTTAAACCACTCAAATTCATAATTTATCACTATTAATTATTTTGATTAAAAAAGTTGTTTTTAATTAAAATTTAGTAATTTTCACTATTCATCAAAATATTAAAGTTATCTGAAAAGAACCAAAATTTCACCTTAGGCTAAATTCGATACTAAGAATCCAAAAATGAAGTCCATTTTGAGAGATAAAATTTCACAAAGTAGGTATTACTATTCATAATGGCTAGTTTGATCGGTTGTGGTGTGTGTTAGAACTCGATGTTGCGTACAACACACGCTATTGCATTATTCAAAGAGAAACGTACCGTAGAAGCTTGGGGTGTTACATTCTCCCCTCCTTCAAATAATTTCGTCCTCAAAATTTCTAGAATACTACCGCATGAAAAGACTCGGGTGGTTCTTCATCATAAGTTCATCGGGTTCCCACGTTGCCTCTTCCATCTTATGGTTTCTCCACAAAACTTTTACCAGACGCGTCATCCGGTTTCTCAGTACTTGTTCTCTCGTATCAAGAATCCTGACGGGCTCTTCGCAATAAGATAGATCGGGTTCTAGTTCTAATTCCTCATAAGTGAGTACATGTGTTGGGTCAGGCATGTATTTCCTCAATAGAGATACGTGGAACACATCATGAACTTTGGAGAGACTTGGCGGCATTGTCAATCGATAAGCTACAACCCCAATTCGTTCTAGAATTTCGAAAGGTACGATGTACCTGGGACTCAATTTACCTTTCTTACCAAAACGTATGACTCCCTTCCGTGGAGATACCTTCAGGAAAACATGATCACCGACTTGAAATTCCAAATCCTTCCTTCGATTATCGGCATAGCTCTTCTGCCTACTTTGAGCTGCTTTGATGTGATTTTGTATTACCTTTACCTTTTCCATTGTTTCCTCCACCAGTTCTGGACCTACAAGTTTTCTTTCACCAACGTCATCCCAACATGTTGGTGTGTGACATATCTTTCTGTATAACGCTTCATATGGTGCCATCTGAATACTCGAATAGAAGCTATTGTTATAGGAAAATTCTACCAGAGGTAAATATTGATCCCACATACCCTGAAAGTCAAGTGAGCAGGATCTCAACATGTCTTCTAAGGTTTGAATAGTTCGTTCTGATTGTCCATCTGTCTGAGGGTGGTAGGCAGTACTCAAATGAAGTTCAGTATCTAGGGATTTCTGAAGACTTTCCCAGAATCTTGAAGTAAAACGGGGATCACGATCTGAAACAATCGATAGGGGTAATCCATGAAGTCTCACAACTTCATTAATATATAGTCTTGCTAGACGTTCCAGTGGTAGATCTTCTCTTATAGCAAGAAAATGTGCTGACTTGGTAAGACGATCAACAATAACCCATATTGCATCATTCCTTCTAGGAGTCTTTGGTAGCCCCATGACAAAGTCCATCGTAATATTGTCCCATTTCCACTCCGGTATGGGAAAAGGTTGCATGACTCCACCAGGCTGTTGCCTTCCAGCTTTCACTTGTTGAAAAACCATACATCTTGACACAAAATCAGCAATTTCCCTCTTCATGTTGTCCCACCAAAAATGTTCCTTCAAATCTATATACATTTTGGTGCTCCTAGGGTGTATAGAGAAATTGGAACTATGAGCATCATCCAACAATTCTCTTTTTAGACCAGGTATATCGGGAACACAAAGTCTCCTCCCGAATTTCAAAATTCCTTCTTCATACACAAAGTCTCTCAATCTCCCATCATTCACAGATTTAATCTTCTTTTGAAATTCTTCATCATCGGTCTGAGAACTCTTAATCCTTTCTAGTAAAGATGGTTTGGCAACCATTTTAAAAATAATTGATGTTTCACCTTCCTTGGTTATTCCCATGTCCATCTTCACTAGATCCATGAAAATTGGATCCCTTTCAATTCTCATATTGTTCAAAACTCCGTGATATTTTCTGCTCAAAGCATCTTCCACCTTGTTTGCCTTCCCCGGGTGGTAGTGTATCGTGCAATCATAATCCTTGAGTAATTCAAGCCATCTCCTTTGCCTCATGTTGAGTTCTTTTTGTGAGAAAATATACTTCAAACTCTTGTGATCAGTATAAATCTCACATTTTTCACCATAGAGGTAGTGCCTCCATATCTTCAAATCAAATATCACAGCTGCTAACTCGAGATCATGTGTAGGATAGTTTTTCTCATGAATTTTCAAATGTCATGATGCATAGGCAATAACCCTATCATTCTGCATAAGGACACAACCAAGTCCTTTCTTCGATGCATCACTATAAATAACGAACCCATCATTCCCCGATGATAGAGTCAATATAGGAGCATTGACTAATATTCTCTTCAGTTCTTCGAAACATTCTTCACACTCTTTTTTTCAAACAAATTTAACCCCTTTACGTGTGAGCTTCGTTAATGGGTTAGCCAATCGGGCAAAATTCTGGACGAAACGTCGATAATAACCTGCCAAACCAATAAAACTGCATACCTCAGTTATACTCGTAGGTGCTGGCCATTCTTGGATTGCCTTGGTCTTAGAAGGATCAACTGATATTCCATCTTTAGAGAAAATATGGCCAAGAAAAGAAATATCATGAAGCCAGAATTCACACTTGCTAAACTTTCCATATAATTCATGTCTTCTCAGAGTCTTCAGGATAACGCGCAAGTGATTTTCATGATCTTCATAGATTTTTGAGTATACCAAGATATCATCAATAAATACCACCACAAATTCATCGAGATATTCCTTGAAAACTCTATTCATTAGATCCATGAATACAGAGGGTGCATTAGTCAATCCAAAAGGCATTACAGTAAACTCATAATGCCCGTACCTGGTTCGAAATGCTGTCTTCGGAATGTCTTCCTTCTTCACACAAAACTGATGGTATCCAGATCGAAGGTCAATCTTTGAAAAGTATTGAGCTCCATGTAGTTGGTCAAATAATTCATCAATGAGAGGTAGAGGATACTTGTTCTTTATTGTTATAGCATTGATCTCCCTGTAGTCGATACATAACCTCATAGATCCATCTTTCTTTTTAACAAAAAGAACAGGGGATCCCCATGGATAAACACTAGGGTGAATAAATCCCTTATTACTCAATTCCTCTAGTTGTTTCTTTAGTTCGACTAATTCTACAGTGGCCATTCTATAAGGGGTCTTCGATATAGGCCTTGATCCAGGAATTAAATCAATGGAAAACTCAACTTCTCATTCTGGAGGATTTCCAGGTAAATCTTCTGGAAATAAATCTACATATTCTTTCACAACAGGTACATCCTCTATTTGAACATTCTTTTCCTCACCCACAGTCATTTCATTCTCTTCCTCCCCAATAATTTAATTTAGTTGAGCTACTGGGGGTGGATCTAGATAAGAATTAGGTGGTGACGATTCTGCTCTAAAGATAAGGTGTTCCTTATTATCATCATCAAAAATCGTAACCTCCTTCTTCTTACAATAAATCTTCGCATCATAATCCTAAAGCCAATCCATACCAAGGATTATATCAAACTCAATCATAGGTATGACGATGAGATCAGCAGATAAAGAACATTTATGTGCTCTAATGGGGACTGATTCACAAAACTTTTTTGAAATGATACTTCCCTTAGGAGTTTTAACTGACAACTCCCTTGTTAAATCAAATTAGAAATATCTAATTTTCTTAGCAAATTGGGAAGATATGAAATAATGCGATGATCCAGAATCAAATAATTCATTTTCTAAACTTGAGGAAACCATTAAATTACCTGCCACCACGTCTTTTGGAGCTTCTACCTCAGCAGTAGTGATAGCAAAAGCTTGGCCTTGATCCCTTGGCCTTTTCTGAGGTAAGTTCCCCTGACGATTAGGACATTCATTTGCATAATGTCCCATCTCCCTGCAATTGTAGCACTGAACATTGGTAGCTTCCTTCTTCCCTTTGCAATCCCGAGCTTGGTGGAATTTTTCACCACACTTGTAACAGACACCCATTCCCTTCAAGCAAGTACCTGGGTGTTTCTTCCCACATTTACCACAAGATGGATATTCAAACTTTCCCTTCTTCCCCTTATTTCCATTCCTATATTGATCAACAGATCTCTTATTCTCTTGATTTGCTTTAAAGTCATAAGACTTTGAGAATTTTTTCTCTGTCTTGATAGCACACGAGACAATGTCTTCGTACGATGGGAAGGATTGTGAGACTAATGCTCGACGGAGAAATGGTTTTAACCCATCAAAGAAACGATCAATCTTACTTCTTGGGTTACGTATATAATCTCCAGCATACCTTGCTAACCTTGTAAAGTTAGCCTCATACTTTGCGACATTCTCATCCTCCTTTTGTCTCAGACTCAGAAATTGCCTTTCCATATCTTCTCGATGGTCACGAGGAAAGTATTTTTCTAAAAACAGATCTTTGCACTCCCTCCATTCAATATTTGATACTTCATCATCTTCCTTCATGTTTTGAATCAATGACCACCATTGAATCAACATCTCTAGTGAGGTGGTAAACTTCCATGATAACTTTTTCCCTTTCACTACTCCCCAAAGCCTGAAATATTTTCTCTAGGGAATTTATCCACTGCTCAGCTACTAAGGGATTTGTACTCTCATTGAACGTTGGTGGTTTTTTCCTCATGAATCGATATAACATTGATCCTCCACGCTACGGATCAGGGTGCTCTATACGGATAAGGTTATTATTCATAACCTGAGTGAGTTGTCCCAGTATGGTGATTAACTGATCGGTACCAGTTGCATCACCAGCTCCACTATAATTATCTTGAGGAGGAGGGAAATCCCTACATGGAGTGCGTGCATTGATACAGTTTCCATTTCTTCCACTAGGCACCATTTCTAAACAATGGCATAAACTAGACCAGTTTATGAATCAAAATACATAATCCCATACTTATAAAACACTTAACATAAATTGAACTATTTATGGATATAATCCATAATCATAAAAAAAAATTCTTTGAGGAAGTATATACTCATAAGCCCTTCATAATGATTTATAAATAAAATGAGAGTTATCCTAAGCATATCCCCCAGGAGTGTCGTAACCAAGAGTGCAGCAAGGCCCATTGTCGTGCACCAGTTCCTGTTCGAGTCTAGCTCAAAGCGGTGTTTTCAGGTTTTACCCCTAGGTACATCTGTGCCAGAGCCGCCTCTACCTGCTCGTATCCAGATAGGGATGTATTGCTCGAAAAACTCACAAAATCTCTACAATACCAAAATTCTAGGAAGTTCTTCTATACTAATCCTCAAAGTTCATCTTAGGTCTATATGCTCAAATCAGAGTTTATCTAAATCTAGCTTCCAAGGTTTGTACTAAACTTCCCATGATACCAACTGTAACGCCCCAACCCCAGTTATCCAGAGTCGGTGCATTATTACATAACATTGGCATGATCACAAGAAAGATCAAATCTCGAAAGACCGATTGATTTAGTAGCCTTGGAAACACTAGATATATTCATAAAGTTGTACATTACATCATAAAGTGAAAAACTACTACAAAAACATATTGTCTCCATAGTCCACACTATTATCCCCTCATAATATCCCTACAGGTCATTCATAATTTACTTCTTCACATCCTGGGAAAAATAAAACATAGAAAAGGGGTGAGCTCAAATGCCTAGTAAGGATAACAATATAGCGGAAAATTTCATAAATAAGAATTAAACATTTAAGGCAGTGTATAACTAAAACAAAAGCCTTTTAAACTTGAACTTCAACATAGTATGGAAAAAATAAAATGAAATAATTCCATTTACTTATTCACATGGATATTCTACTAATCGAATAATCACATGCAATATCAATAACCACTTTCATAATGATGGAATGCATAATGCCAGACTATCATAACCACATAGCCAATGCCTCGTGCCAAGACTACAAATAAGATTTTGTCAAGGCCTTGTGCCAAGACACTAGTTTGTCTCATAAGACCTAATGATGCATCGAGGAGCTATAGCGGGCTCCACCCGTCACATATTAAGTCCAATGCATTCCCATATGAAAAGGTTTAAACATAACATAAACATTCGTATTAAAACTAGCATATGAAATGTTAATACTTTCACCATAAACCATGAATGGTATAAAAATGGCACATCCATAGTCAAAAATATCACAAAACCTTCAATACAATATAGAAGTTTTGTATCATAATAAATCAACTTCAAATAAGCGTAAAATACATCAAAGGATGTTGACATAGATGAAATCAAAACTCTTTTTAGAGAAATATCTCTTTCTATTTTGAAATCATTTAAGAGTCATATATTTATAAAATAAAACATTTTCTTTGAAAATATTCTTATAAGCTTGCAAGGGAAGCTTCGATGATTTTATAATGGCGGAAAATAGCCGCACCCGCCATATAAGTTAAAAAAAACATTCTTACCTTAATTCTGTCGAAAAGGTTAAAAAGAACCTTGTTTGGAAAACGACGAAAAGATTCCTTTATAAAACTCTTATAAAAATTCAAATAAGGGTATAAATGACTTTAACCCATATTATTTTAAATAGTAAAAATGTTTTGAAATACATTTTTAAGAAACATGGATGTGGATGATAAAGAGATTCCAGTAGATTATTACGTATAAACAACCTCGGATAATGAAGAGATTGTGAAATAACCCTTACCTTGTACTTTTACTTGGTTGGGGGTAGGTTAAACTCCTGTATAATGGTGAAATAATTGTTATTAAATTATACAAGAATCATATATATTAATATGATATCATATATGATCTTTTAACATTGATTTGTTAATAATATCTTAGTATTATCGTTGTTTCGGGTGTTAACTTACTCGTTTCCTTTTATATGTTTTGTTACGTAAGCCGTGTTTTTCTTGGATAGGTTGTATCTTAATCATATCCAGAATGATATCAAGTCCTTAGATACTATTATTAATCATCAAATTACAATTATACTTGAATGGATACGATGGAGAATGAATCTCATTGCGTTCGTGGAGACAGTAATCCGTACGTACGCACGAGCGACAATATCATTCTTTTGATATTAAAATAATATATAATTAGATGGTATATAATATATACAGAATCATTATCATGTTACATTTATTATTTATATGAATTAAACATCATTATTATACCCATCTAAATAATAATTTATTGAATAACAATTACACCACAACGTGGAGACGGTAAACCGCACGTACGCACGTATGGTGACATGTTATTCAAAGGATGGATAGAATACTGAATATGATTGTACCATATTTATAGTAACATCATAGTATATATAAGATACTGGAGTTATTATTTTAGAATGGTAATAATAAAGAAAGAAGAAGTGGGAGAAGAAAGGAACTTGAAAAAGGGTGGTGAAATCATTACCTCTTCTTTGGGTTATTCCTTTTGATTTGATCAAAAGGGATCCTTAAGTTGGATTTCTGACTAAAGGAAGGCCTCTAGGATTAAGTGAGGTAAGTTGAGAGAGTATTTTGGCAGAGGTTGGCCGAACCAAAAGGCTTTGAAGGTGTGAGTTAATGAGAAGGGGGAGTGCCCTTTTATAAGAGGGGTGAGGGGCACCTTTGGAAAAGCTAGAAATATTATTTTATAATAAATTCATATTCGGTTTTTAATGGATCCGAAGTAGATTATTTAAATTTGAAGGTGGGGATAGGTCGGAAACCACTCAAACAATAGAATTTAGATAGGTTTGGGTCATTATACTAACCTTATCTTTAAGTATTAACTCTTAGTTAATTAGTTTCACTTTTACAACGTCTCTTTGTATTTTTATATTATATGGTTAATAAACTTACTATATACATCCAAGAGACCCCCAAGTGGTCCATTAATGATACAACTATCATGATATAAGTCTCTTGGTCGAACCTTATATTTTTAGAAAATTAATATCAATTAATAATATAATATTTGTTTTAAAAACTCTTTTATGTCAATTTTGAGACTATTCAATAGTTGATTTTTGTAAAAATCATAACACAATTATTGCTTCGAAAAAAGTCAATTAAATCAATCCTAATATGTCATATTATCCTATAAAATTAGTTTAATTCATTAAAAGTCTAAAATTATATTTATTTTGGTATTTATAATATCAATTATTATAATTTTTCACTATTATGGTAATTACTGCATCATTATTGTGTCATAAATAAATTAAATTATTTAATGTCTAAAAATTATAAATAAAATATCATTATGTAGGAAATCGTTTTAGATTTCTAATGAATATTTATAGTCGAAAATCCAACATATATAACCCTATGTAAAAATTGTTTTTCTAAAAGATATATGCTTTTGTCATTTTTGTATTCATTTTAACTTAATTAAAATAAAGTGTCCCTATCACTTACAAGTGCACCATGGGGTCCCAAAATCGACCCAAAGATGCCCATGGTCGAACATGTATCAACCAATAAGGTTAGGACACGTTTTAGGGTAATTTGTTATTATTATAATATTATTTTTTAACCTTTATTTACCGGATTTACCCTTTAACCATGGTAAATAAAATATTTACCGAAGTAATTATTCAAAATGTATAAAAATAAAATTACCTATTTATACAATTTGAACATCCTAATTCGAAATATGGAATCCATTTTTCTAAATTCAAAACACAGAAGTGGCAGAAATTAATTTAAAATTAATTCCCGCTGTCAAAACAAAAAGCGTGTTTTTAAGATATAACAACTATCAAAAGATTGATACTTGTTTATGTTCGGTTTAATTGTGAAATTATTTCAAATGAATAACGTTGTATTAAATGGAAAAAATATATTCTAAATATACTTTAAAACCACTCAAATTCATAATTTATCACTATTAATTATTTTGATTAAAAAAGTTGTTTTTAATTAAAATTTAGTAATTTTCACTATTCATCAAAATATTAAAGTTATCCGAAAAGTACCAAAATTTCACCTTAGGCTAAATTTGATACTCCGAATCCAAAAATGAAGTCCATTTTGAGAGATAAAATTTCAAAAAGTAGGTATTACTATTCATAACAGCTAGTTTGATCGGTTGTGGTGTGTGCTAGAACTCGATATTGCGTACAACACACACTATTACATTATTCAAAGAGAAATGTATCGTAGAAGCTTAGGGTATTATAGTTATATTGATATAAATATAATATATATTTTTTAAATATAATTTTAAATATATTTTAGATAAGTATAAATATACAGTTACACTTAATATATAAGATATTTAGTGAAAATGGCTTATAAAAAAATTTAAAATATATTTTTAATTAATAATTTGCTAATTATTATGGAGTAATAGTCATTTAATAGCAATTTGAAGACTAAAAAAAATTTAAAAAAAGATCCAAAATATGTTGAAAACGCAACTCAAACTTCAAACAGCCATAACTTTTGATCCGGGTGTTCGTTTGAGCTCTACCCCACATCAAATAGAAGTCTACAATGAGCTTTACACCATTTTGACTGGGGAGACCATGGTCATGGTTTTTTTTAGGCCAAAAAAGGCCCAGAAGGCCTCCAAAACTGAGTTTTTAGTCAGGGTACCCCGATTTTTTAACATTTTGTGGATTTTCAGCCTTGTTTAAGGGGGTATTATTGGATTTTTTTGGTGGAGACTAAATTTATTCCAAGGTATTACATTCATATTGATATTATGTCTTTGAAATTTTATCGTTTTTTATAATTAACTACTATTTATAATCAAATATATAACTATATGTACATATTTTACCTAAAAATTTAATTATAAATATAAATAATAAAATATATTTACATATAAAATATATTAGCTTTATCTAAATAATAACTAATATCCATTTTATTTAAAATACAAATATATGAATATTTATATACCTATATATTAATCTAACTATATATGTATATATTAATATAACTACATATATATATTGATATAACTATAAATATATATATTAATATCACTATAAATATATATATATTAATATAAATATATATATATATATATTAATATAAATATATATTACTATACAAATAAATATAACTAAATATATATATAAATAAATAGATATATCACTAATAGGAGAACAAATCAATATAGGGTAGTGGCAAAGGTTTCAGGCGCGCATGGGAGAGGTCTCGAGATCAAATTCGGGTGGAGGTAGGGACGCGCGCGCATGAGTGAATCTGGGGCTAGCGCTGATAAAGGGTAGAGGGGTGCGTGCGAGTGCTGGAGGGGGGTAAAAAAGCACTGTAAAAGGGGGGCTCAAGCGCTATAAAAGCCCCCCCGATTGGCAGGATTTTTTTAATTTTTTTTAATTTTTTTAAATTTTATCAGCGCTTTTAAAAAAGCACTGATAAAAGGGGTTTTTTATCAGTGATAAAAAGAAAGCGCTGATAAAGGACCCTTTTATCAGTTCTTTGTTTTAGCGCTGATAAAAGACCCCTTTTATCAATGCTTTTTTTTAGCGCTGATAAAAGGGGTCTTTATCAGCGCTTTTTTGAGCGCTAATAAAGGGGACCCCCTTTATCTTCTCCGACATTAATAGTGCTGTTAAAGGCCATTTTTAGCGATGATAAAAGTCATATTATTATTAGTGAAAAAATAATGACTAGTAGGGTTCTGAGTTACCCTCTTGCTTATAAGGTCGAGTGTCTTATGCTTTGGAGCCATGAGCACTCAATATGTTTGAAGGCTGGATGTGTTGTTCAAGGGCTGAGAGCCCATTTGATATGATGTTTGTTTCCTGATGCTTGTGTTGTGATGTGAGCTTGGGTGGATGTTGTGATATGAGGGGGCAGAGAGGCCTAGTGGTTGTGGCATCTGTTGACGCCTAGAGTGGTGAGATGCATTGGTTTATGCATGTGGGTGTCTGGGAGAACACCGAAGATGAAGAAATAGGATGGATATGAATGATTGGATGTTTGCTGAATCTTGTTGGTTGTTTATCTGGTTTACTTTCCCCACTGCTCAAGGCAGCAGGTCTTGCTTACCCTCCTTCCAAAAAGGGGCGAAGATGCGCGGGGTATGGCACATGCTTTCCGAGTTTAGATTTTTGAGGGAGGATGGGTCTACGATCTTGCTATAGGTGGAAAAGACTCGACGGGTAGTTCACCTACTCACCGTGTTGATCCCCTTGTGTTTGGTAGCTTAAGATGTTTTTCTAGAATGCCTGGGAATATGGGAAAGTAATAATATTGTTAATAAATGGTTGAATAAATGATGTTAACCCATGGGGTTGGAACTTGGTGTAATGCAATGATGAGGTTACAATTTAAAGAAAAGGTGGAATTTGGGTGTGATTCTAATGAAATATAATGTGGAATTGTTAATGGTTAATTAATAGTTAACTAATTAATTAACGTAAAGTGCAACTAATAAAAATGGATAAAGTAATCTAATGTAGCTCTTTAAATGGTTGTGTGCTTATAATATACCTAGTCTTAGCAGTGGAAGCTGGGAGTCCGAGATACATTAGCTGCAGTTGAGTCTAAGACTAGGTTATGCCCATAATGTGGTTGTGAGGTATAACATGTTCTATACTTTTTTTGTTTCTACATGCTACCCAACACCGTCAGTTAGGGAACTGACACCCTGGGGATTTTGAGCCCTCGAGGGGTGTTTTCCCAAACATTCTGGTGGGAGGATGGATGACTGACTACCCCTTTGGCCCTACTCTCTTCTCTTGGTAGTTACTTGTGCTGGTAGGCACAATAGTTAGTTTTCCCCATATATGTGTATAGTGGGTAGTAATGGCTTGTGGTTATTCACACATACATATTCTCGATATAGTTTCCCATGGACTACTATAGGTGTAACGTGTATAGGTTGTGATGGATTGAGGATCCTTACTCAATGTATAAGCTATAATGGCTTGTGGTATAATGACCGATGTATGATACAAGTTATGAGAGCTGTGGTGGATCCCGAAAACTACCTAGTTACTTTGGTTGTATGGACGTGGTGGTTGTTCTACATGAGGTGCATGTTGTGGTGCTTTGTCCAGGTGTCTGCGGGCAAGCCTTTTTGGAGAGAGATGTTTAGGACGTGCGGCGTTGGGGAAAAGAAAAAAACCAGTGGGGAAGTGGTAGCGGGGTACCCTTGATTTTCTTTATAATATTATATACTCTTGTATGTGATACTTGGTGAGAGTAGCCATAGTGAGGCAGGGAACTTAGTATACCTGTTTAGATGACGATTTAGTATCACTTGTTGTTAACTGTACTTTATCACTCTTTCTTTACTTTTTCATGAGAGGCTCTAGGGAGAATACTACTGAGTATAATGTTATAATCACCCTACATATATCTAAACTGTTTTTCAGGTCACTTGGAGAAGGTTGGAGATCAGGCTGGTTATAACTAGCTTGGGGTTGCAGGAGTTGTTCGGGCTTTGTGGCCGCTGTGGTTTTTACTTTCTTTTGGTACTTGCAGTTTTCCTTTTCAGTTGTATTAGTTCTTTCATGACATTACATACGTGTACTTGGATTTTCTTTTATATTACAGCCAGATTTAGAGTTGGTTGGTGTCTATCTTTTCTCTCTCTTCCGCATGTGTTCTCTTAGAGGGTAATACCTCCCATTTGTGTGTTTACTCACACATCGGGGCAAAGAGGAAAACCAGTGGGGAAGTGGTAGTGGGGTACCCTTGAGTTTATTTATTATATTATATACTCTTGTATGTGATACTTGGTTAGAGTATCCATGGTGAGGCTGGAAACTTAGTATACCTATTTAGCTGACGAGTTAGTTTCACTTGTTGTTCATTGTGCTTTAGCATTATTTATTAACTTTTGCACGAGAGGCTCTAGGGAGGATCTTACTGAGTATAGTGTTATACTAACCCTACATATATCTAAAATGTTTTCAGGTCACTTGGAGAAGGTTGGAGATTAGGCTGGTTATAACTAGCTTGGGGTTGTAGGGGATGTTCGGGCTTTGTGGTCGCTGTGGTTTTTACTTTCTTTTGGTACTTGTAGTTTTCCTTTTCAGTTGTATTAGTTCTTTCATGACATTACATATGTGTACCTGGGTTTTATTTTATATTTCAATCAGAGTTAGAGTTGGTTGGTGTCTATCTTATCTCTCTCTTCTGTATGTGTTCTCTTAGAGGTTAATACCTCCCATTTGTGTGTTTACTATACCCTCAATGTTAGTCGCCAACCTGAGGCCTACTGGATGCGAGACTTAAAGGTCACTATCTCCCTTATCACATTGCTAACCTAGGAGGGGTACACCTTGTGGGGAGGGGGTCGTGACAGAGTGGTATCAAAGTTCTGGTTGAGGGATAGGATGGAGTTTGGTGTTAGGCATAGGTGAGGTTGCATGGGTTGGTAGGGCAACAATGTTAGTTAAGTTTAACAAGTGATGTAAAAACTGGAGATTGACTAAGACATAGGAATTTAGGGCCCCTTGTGATCTGATTCATGGACCTTTAAGTTTACAGTGGCCACTAAATGAGGTGATACTAGTTTCAGGGTAGAGACCTAGGAAAGTATCATGCATCATTCTTCTTTGTGCCTGTGTTTGAATAGATAGACCTTGGGATAAGTTAACCTAAAATGACACTACTAAAAATATGGCCTTTATCAGTGTTAGAAAAGGGCATTAATAGCACTAGAAAAGTGATGTTAATAGAGGTGAAGATAAGGGGGTCCCTTTTATTAGTGCTCAGAAAATCACTGATAAAGGCCCCTTTTATCAGTGTTTTTGTAGCACGATAAAAGTTAAAAAAAATAAAAAAAATAAAAAAAATATTTCAGCAATTCTGGGAGGGGCTTAAACAGTACACTTGAAGGCCCCTTTTATCAGTGATTTTTTTAGCACTGATAAAATTTAAAAAAATATTAAAAAAAATAAAAAAATAATTCTGCAATTCTGGGAGGGTCTTCAACAGCACACTTGAATCCCCCTTAAATAGCGCCCCACCTCCCACCACAACACGCATTCCCCATCCACCCCCTATCCTTTAACAGTGCCCCACCCCCTTTAATAGTGCTAGACCTTATTCCTCACCCACACGCGTGACCTGCTTCCCCCAGGATTCGAACTCGGGACTTGTTGCATGCACGCCTAAGCCTTTACCACTCCACCATATTGATTTCCTCTTCATTTATTAATATATCTATTTATATATATATATATAATTATATTTACTCATATATTAATATATATATATATTAACATATATATATTTATATTGATATATATATTTATTTACATTAATATAAATATATAATTAGTTATATTAATATATATATATATATTTAGTTATATTAATATATATATATCCATATATTAACATATATATATATAGTTATATTTATATATTAATATATTTATTTGTATATTAAAATATATTTATAAGATTAGTTTTAAATACATTTAAAAAATGTTCTTTTTTATGTGTGTTTATAAATAAATAAATACATATATACAGCACACACACACATATTATATGTGTATTTGTAAGTATAATTATACATATTTACAAATATTATATATTAATATGTATATACATATGTTTAGAATATATAGATAATATATATCAGTTTGTCAATACATACACACACAAATACACACACACACACACACATCATATAGGTATATAAATATAAATATTTTTTATTTTAAATAAAATGGATATTATTTTTTTATTTATATAAGCCTTATATATTGAGAAATATACTTTATATGTAAATATGATCAATTAATTATTTATAAAATTAAATTTTTATGGGTGAATATATAAAAAATATGAATATATTGTTATATAATTGATTATAAGTAACAATACATTGTGAAAATTAATAATTCAAAGCTATAATATCAATATAAATGTAACCCCTCGGAATAAATTCAGTCCCCAGTGAAAAAGGTCAAAAAGACCCCCTGAAAAGAGGCTGAAATTCCATCGAATGTTAAAAAATTTGGGTATCTGAACTAAAAACTCAGTTTTGGAGACCTTCTAGGCCTTTTGGCCTAAAAAATGTAACAGAAGGTTCCCTTGGGTCACAACACGTAGAGCTCATCACATGCTTTGATTTGATATGTTGTAGAGCTCAAACAGACACCCGGATCAAAAGTTATGATCGTTTGAAGTTTGAGTTACATTTTCAACTTATTTTAGATCTTTTATAATTTTTTTTAATTTTTTGTGTCTTCAAATTGTTATTAAATGATTATCAGTCGATTATAATTAGAAAATTATTAATTAATAATTTTTTAAAATAATTTATAAGCCATTTTCACTACATATCTTACATATTAAGTGAAAATGTTTATTTATACTTATATAAAACATATTTAAAAAATATATACTATATTTATATCAATATAAATATACTTATATATAAATATATTATTTTTTATGAAATATTTTTTTTCAAATATAAACATTATCAGTGCTAGGAAAAAGCGATGATAAAGCCCCCCCTTTATCAGCGCTTTTTTTTAGCATTATTAAAAGGTGACGCTGCGGAAACCCGGTTTTGTGGTAGTGTGAATAAAAGAAAACAATTAATTAATTAATGTTGAGTCTCCCATATTCCAGGTTCAGGAGATCCAACTATTTTTTTTATTTTATAGGTATGGATCTAGGATGACGTCCACGTCAGGTTCACGTAGAAGATGTCCAACAAGTTGTGTCAGCAGATCGTTGCAGGGTAGAGGTTTATAAAGACAAAACTTGGAGGAGGACACTCCAAGAGATTCAGTGCCAGATTCTGCAGAAGTACGAGGGCTCTGTTTCAGATGTAGTCATGGAAGACTGGTTAGAGGAGGTTGAGATAGCCTTCAGTTTGATATGTGCTTAGAAGGAGCATTGTGTGTCTTTAGTTGTGATGATGCTGCATTGAACAACGAGGAAGTGGTGGTTCTTGTTCCTTGAAGATCGCGAGGAGTTTGTGATCTCTTGGGAGGAGTCTTGAAAAAAGTTTAGAGTCTATTTTCTTTCTTCAATTGTGAAGGCGTCCAGTCTCTAGAAGATTCTTACCCTTCGATAGGGGAGCTCCAATGTGCGAGAGTCTGGAATCCATTTTAGGAACCTTTTAATATTTTCTTCGAACCAGTTTCCAGATGAGGAGGCTAGGGTGAGGTATTTTGAGAAGGTTTTGTATCCAGGGATCCAGTGTTAGGTCACCCCATTTATGCTGAAGACATATCTTGAGGTGTTGGTAAGGGCGCCACTACTACAAATATGGTCAAGGGAAGCGCCCCCTTATATCAGTGCTAAGCAAAACCGCTGATAAAGGTTACCCTGTATCAGCCCTAAAATTTTAGCGCTGATACAAGGTCTCTTTATCAGTGCTTTTCTAGTGCTGATAGAGGATATCTTTATCAGCGCTAGAAAAGTGCTGATAAATAACTCCTGCATCAGCGCTAAAATTTTAGCGCTGATACAGGGCTTCTTTATCAGCGCTTTTCTAGCGATGATAAAGAGGCCCTCTATGAGCGCTAGAAAAGCGCTGATAAAGAGACCCTGTATCAGTGCTAAAATTTTAGCGCTGATATAGGGTAACCTTTATCAGCGCTAAAGAAGCACTGATAAAACGATCCTTTATCAGTGCTAGAAAAGCGTGGATAAAGACACTCTGTATCAGTGCTAAAATTTTAGCATTGATACAAAAATGATTTATCAGTGCTTTTTTAGCGCTGATAAAGAGTACCATTATCAGCGCTAAAAAAGCACTGATAAAACCTTAGTCCGTTTTTTATAAAGTCGGTCCCAAAGTGCCCTCGTTTTATCGCGACCTAAAGCTCTCGCAGTAGTGGAACCTTGAGACTCCCCTCTGCCGCCCGCACTTCTCTTATCGGACCTCCACCACCCTCGCTCCTCTTTGTCGGACCTCCGCCGCCCACAACGCCCCTTTGGTTTGCCGGACCTCCACCGCTCGCAACGCCCCTTCGGTTTACCGGACCTCCGCCGCCCGCGACGCCCAACTTCTTGTTGCCAGACCTCCACCGCCCTCACTTCGCGTTTCTGGACCTCCGTCACCCGCAACGCCCTCTTCTGTTTGCCGGACCTACGCCTCCCGCAACGCCCTCTTTGGTTTTCCGGACCTCCCAAGTCATGTTTTCCAAATATTTTTTCAATATTGTTCTTGTTGTTGGTTGAATCATTTATTTGGGTTAAATCTTTATGGTTATGGTGTTTAATTGCATCCTTAGGGCCTTTCCTTAGTTCAGTTGGTGGTTTCATTCGGGTTTTGTGAAGATATCAAAAAATAGGTAGGTTGTTCCATTATTTGACATTGTTTTAGGTGTTTAATATGATTTATTTGGTTCTAAAATGGTTTTATAAATTGTCTGGGTTGTGGGAAACATGTTTTCCATTTTTTTTGTTGTGCGTAAGGGTTTGATAATGACTTGACTATTGTAAATGGTTGTTTGTCATGTGTGTTTCTATTATTGGAAGTGTGATTGTATAAAATAGATATAATTTTATATAGGGGGTGGAATTGAGCACAATGGAATCCTAGTGATGGAGAATAACCCAACCCCATAAACTCATTTATACCTAGAATACATTAATTCAAACAATAATACATCACCAAAATTTAGTAAACCTTCCCAAACAAATTATCTCCACCCTTAGGAGTAACGTGACACACCTAATTTAAGAGGAAAACAAGTAATTAGAATGTAATTAAATGAATGTAGATAATAGGATGTTACATTGACTATATGAATGGTGTTACACATAATGGTTATAACAAGGGGATAATTATAATGAATATGTCATTAATATACCATATTATATTATTATAAATTGAAACATTGTCATTGGAAAAACACTTTTTCAAAACATGAGACATTCTAATATTATAAACTTGTGGAATCATCTACCAAAATATATTTAATTCCATAAATTATAAGACATTAAGTTACTATCTTTATCTTATTGGGGAACTCCAACAATATGATTTTAATCTAAACTAGGGTACACTAGTCAGTATAGTAGTCTAATCTAGTTTATCATATAACATGATGTCTCACATAGTTACCTATGTTTCCCTTACCATCAATTATATAGAGATAATAAAAAGGTATGTCACTAAAAAACTATAGGTATTATTAATAAAACATAACAAATAAATCTCAACTAACATCCAAAACCATCCTAATAAATAATCAATTTCTCCTATACATCTATGCCTCACACAGAAATTAAATTCATCCCATTAATGGGTACAAGTCAATATATGGCATAATTATTCCAAGGATCTACAGTTAAGGATGTCAGAAGCATAATGTAAAAATATTTGATAAAAATTCCAAAAAGGAATTTGAAAAAACATTGTAATCCTTATTATTTACCATCCTATGAAAAATAATATTTGAAATCATCCCTTTTAAAACATTTTTAAACCACATATTCCTCATCAAGAAATCTAATATATTCTTTTGAAATTATGAAAATCGTACCATAAAAAGAGTTAAAAATAATAAAAACATTTTTACTTTGAATGATTTATTCATGTAATTATTTAATGATTAGGAAAAATCATAAAACTCATATTTAGATCTCCAATTAGATTTTACGAGAACAACTAACTTCTGAATTTTATTTATTATTGAATAAAAAAACATGAAAACTACTGTAATCTCATTGTTTCATGTTTGGATATAATTTAAAAAAAATTATAAAACCCCTCATGAATATCAAAAATTGGAATATTCTGATAAGTTATAAATTTTAGAAACTCATACACTCCCCAATAGTCAATGAAATGAATTTAAGTAAATTTTTTAACTCAATATTTATTGAAACCACATTCCATAAATGTTAAAAGACAAATTAATCAAAATTATGTCCCATAAAATCACTAGACGGACAAATAACCTATAATGAACTAGTCAAAACACATGTTTTTACGGCCATAATTGTTAGGGTTTAGAGAGAAAAATAAAACCAAGGTTCCCTTGGTGGTGATGGTGGATATATGTGCTAGTAGTTCCCCTTTTGGTGACTATTATTGGTTGTGGAATGGGGATTTTGACCCTCATGTTTAATGGAGGCTTGGTTGTATTGTTGGTTCCCTTACCTTTTTTTTGTTATTTTGGTTTTGGTTGAAATTGTTAAATGCTTATCCCCTATTGCAGTGTTATCTTTTGGTCTATTATATTGTGAAATTTTGTTATGATATGGTGTTTGATTATTATGTAATATCTATGGTTTTTTACATGAAAAAACCATTCCCAAAGGTGTTACTCAATGCCTAGGCACTAGTTACAACCCATGGGGATTGGTAATTCCCTTTGGACCTTCCCACGAGTTGGGTCAGGTGTCAAGTGGGATGGAAACCTGGCCTAGTTCATGACAAGAAGTCTACACCATAGTATAGTTGTCTAAATCCTTTTTGTACCATGTCCATGGGAGGCTGCAACGTGGTATCTTTTTTTATAGTCTTAAATTCCATGATCCCCATTTTATATTCTTTTTTTCTCCTACACAACTCTCATTTGAAATCTTGATTCTTTAAGGATTACAAGAGTCATTTTAACTCCTCCAAACTCCCTTCTTCTCAGATAGCTCCAGTGGATGCGTTTGGTTTCTCTCTGATAAGGGGATCTCTCATTGATTCTTTAAGGATTACAAGAGTCATTTTAACTCCTCCAAACTCCCTTCTTCAAAGATAGCTCCAGTGGATGCGTTTGGTTTCTCTCTGATAAGGGGATCTCTCATCGATTGGAAATCCTCTATCTCCTCTTATATCCTCCTTATAGAGTGATAGATCATCATCTTTTTAGTGAATCCAATATTATTTTTTATGAATCTTGATTATAGGTTAGAATACTTGATCTCCTTATAAGAAAGTGGTTCTCTTTTACTGTATTTCGAAGTCTTGTTTTGTGTACTTGAACCATAAATACTAATATTTGAGATTCAAATAGGATGAAGATGAATAAAGATTGGATGGATGCTAATCGTTTAACAATAGAGTACAAGAACAGAGTGAAAGAGTTCATCAAGTTTGCAAGGGATCACGCAAAGGATCCTTCTCAAATCCTTTGTCCGTGTTTACGTTTTTTTTAATCTAGACTACTTACTCCAGAGGAGTTGGAAGAACATTTGATATGTCACGGAATAGATCGGAGTTATAAATGTTGGAATAAACACGGATAAAAAGCAAATGTATCTACTGACTAAGATAAAAATGCGTTTTATGGATCGTCAGATATGAATACAAATATGGATAATGAAGAAGACCATATGGAGGATGTGATTACAGATGTAAATGATTATAAAGATCGTATTGAGGAAATGACAAAGGCAATTCAAGATGAACTCTGTGATTGCCCAAAATTGTTTTAGAAGTTAAAGAGTTGTGAAAAGACGCCATTGTATGCTACTTGCACTAAGTATACAACATTGTCAGCTGTACTGAAGTTGTATAAATTGAAAGCAGGCAACGAATGGAGTGATATAAGTTTTACGGAACTAATTTCTCTCTTGAATGACATGATCCTGGAAGATAATGAGCTTCCAAGCCGTACATATGAAGATAGAAGAATGCTACGCTCTATGGGAATGATTTCTGAAAGAATACATGCCTGACTGAAAGACTGTATATTGTTTCGCGAAGAGAACAAATCACTTAAAGAATGACCAAAGTGTGGTGCTTCTCAATACAAGAAAGATAAATCCAATCCTACGAAAGTTGTATGGTAATTTCCAATCATTCCAAGGTTTAGGCGTCTATATGGAAGTGAAGAAACTACAAGACAATTGTCGTGGCATGCAGATAAAAGAAATAAAGATGGGTTATTACGTCATCTGACCGACTCTACTCAATGGAAGAAAATTGATGATGAGTATCCTGAATTTGGAAAAGATCCAAGAAACCTTCGTATTGCGTTATCTACAGATGGAGTGAATCCTTTTGGTTTTCAAACTAGCACTCATAGTACATGGCCTGTTATGTTGGTAAATTATAACTCGCCACCCTGGTTATGCATGAAGCGAAAATTCATCATGTTATCTTTGCTTATATTAGGACCAAAACAACCAGGTAATGATATTGATGTTTATCTGGCTCCTCTGATCGAGGATGTCACGACCCGTCCTCGGGGCCCGTGCCGTGACTACCTCAAGCCCACCTTACATAGGCCAGGGGCTGGCGAATAGCACCAAGGCGTAATTCCCGGTAAAAAGGGAAGGCATTGCCTTTGTAAAGTAAACAAACACCACAGAGCAAGCAAGCAGAAGTAAACACTAAGTAAAAACTGGGTACAATAGTAAGTGCGGAAAAGTAAGTGGGCCAGAATACAAACCCAAACTGAAAGTAAAGTACAACTGGAAAGGGGAAACAACAACTGAAAGTAAAGCCACAACGTCGAGCCATCTACAGGAAGTCCCTCCTGAATGGTGAGTACAGATAGCCTCCACAGCACCTCGGGTCCAGCCGTCCGCTCCGAGTACGTCCCGCCCAGTGGTCCACCTCCAGGTACCGTCCTGCTCCGCAAGCCTCAACCACGATCAGTGCTGTCCATCGTCTGCAACCAACACAACGTAGTGCGGGCATAGCCCGTGCTGGGGTGAGTATAAGCTACTCAGTAGGGACCCCAAGACCCCCGGAGGTCTCCCATAATCCACAAATGATAATCCACAAAGGAAAGATACAATCACAAAGTAACATCCGACTCTACTTAGGTATATGCCCATACATATACCTAAGTCATCAATTCCAGTTCAGCTCCAACATCCGAGCTCAAGTAGAACCCAGTCCACACAGGAAATCACAACCCAGTCCACACGGGAAAGAAAAACGTAATCCACACAGGATAACACAACACAATCCACTTAGGAAAGCAAAATAGGATTCATCTCACACAGGTATACTTCTTCGTATGAAGATAGAGATGATCAGATATTGACACTGATTCATCTAAGCCATCAAACCCACAAAGGATCGATAGGTACTAACCCCGCAATGATTCATAAAGGATCTGACCCACAGAGGATCGATAGGTAACTAACCCCCGCAATGACCCACAAAGGATCTGACCCACACATGATCGATAGGTAACTAACCCCCGCAATGACCCACACAGGATCGAACCCACACAGGATCTGTAGGCGCTGGCCCACACAGGACCGCTGAGCGCTGACCCACACAGGATCTGACCCACACAGGATCGGTGACACTGATCCACGTAGGATCGCTGAGTGCTGTAGTCATCGCTGTCGAATCCACGGAGGATTTCTGCACAGTCGTCATCGTCGTCACAGTCGCAGCCAGCTCTAGGGTTCCCGCACACAGCAAGCTCGTTCGGGAGGGTCCGCCCCACGAGCCGAAGGTCTGATACATCAACTGACACATAGTCTGGATTTGATGTATCCAAAAGTTCTGTATCGTCAATAAGAACTCAACGTCACAGACGGCGCGTCATTCAGACGCCTGGTCTGAGAGTGATTGGCTTTTTCGTCTTAGGGGCCCAGTTGGTTTTTAAGTCAAAACCAACCCGACCGTAATCCAAATACGTCCAAACCTCGAGTGGAGTAATCCAAAAGGTCCGTCTTACTAAGAGGAATCCATCAAAGTTGACGGCACGTCAATCGGACGTCTGGAGCTCAATTTATAAGCGTTTCCACTTCGAGGGCCCGGTTGGTTTCGTGTACGAACCAACCCGGCCGAACCGAAAGTCCTCCGAAACCTTTAGTGTAATATACCAAAACGACCGTCTCGATCTAAGTATCGCTACGCAATTAACGGTGCATCGATCGGAGATTCTTAGCTCAAGTTATGGGCAACAGACCGAAAGAGGTTCAGTATTAGGGGGTTCGGGCCCGGTCCGACCCGGCCCGATACCCCCAGGGTCGGCCCGAACCGGGTCGACCCGAACCGGGTCCGGTTCCGGCCCGGCCTGGTGGTCCGGCCGGCGGCTCGGCACACCGCGCTGGCGCTGGCCAAGCGGCCGCGCAAAAGGGGGGAAACCGCCCCCCTGGATGAACCGCGACCCCACGTGGGTGCCACCCTTTGCCAACGGACGCGGCTGGTTGCCGCATCCCGCCTCCTCCGGTCCCGCGCGGTCGCGGGACTGCCGGCCTGCCGCCGCAGCTTCTTCCACGACTGCTCTTCCCGGCGACGCACCGGGCGCCACCTCCTTCCGCCGGCGCCGCTGTGCCGGCAAGTCTCCACGTACCACCGGACGAGCTCCAGTGGTTGGATTTGCCTGCCGTCTTCGCCAACGGCCCTCTCGGGACCGGTTCTTCACTGCGAAGACCTCACAACGCCCGTGCGGCCTGCTTCATCATCACCCGCTGATCCGCACACCAAGAACGAAGGGACGGTGGGTTCAGACTTGTTCGTTGGTCCGCACCCACTGCGTTAGCAGTTTTAAAAGTCTTCTGAAAATTATTTAAACATACGCCGTGGGTATAAATCACAAAGATTTAATTGAATCAAACCCCTACCTCAAGCGTCGTCGAGCGAGGGTCCATCGCGGAAAGACACGTCGTAGAAGAAGGCGTCGCGAAAGGGGGGATCATCACGTCGCAGAAGGAGCGTCGCAGAAGAAGGAACGTTACGTCGCGTCGTCGATCTCTGAGGATCCGACATTCTTCGCATTCTTTGCATTTTCGCGTTCTTCGCGTTCTTCGTCGAGGAGGAAGAACTTCAAGAGCCTGAGAATTCTCCCTAGCCTCACAACACCACCAGTCTCATAAAAATAAGAGTTGTCTTATTTTTATTTCTCTGGCCTTGCATTTTAAAATTCAAAAACGAACAAAACAGTTAAGTGAATTAAATGCAACGCTTAAACCACCACATTAATGAGGTGTTTCTTAACCAGAATAAATGCACGGTTTGACTTCATTAAAAGGGGGGGTGCAAGTGCGTTACTTAAGAAGAAAAGAAACGGTGGGGCTCGTGTGGGTCCCACCTCAAAAAATATCCTACCAAGTGGGTAGGATATTATGGGCCCCACATCACCCACTTAACTTAATTTAAGCAAAATAAAATAAAAACCGGTTGCACCACTTTTATTTTATTTCTTAACTTAACCCCAAAAATTAAAAACCACACCCGAGCAAACGCAACTTCGGAAAAGGTGTTTCTAAGCAATTACCGGCGCTGCGATTCCAACGGTGCCCTCAGAATCTGATTCCGAGCACTGGTTCAAAAGTTAGAAAAACCCGCTCGTTCGTTCACTGAACGTACCCGAGCTAAACTTCAGAAAATGATTCTGGGCACACCGGGCTTCGGAATCAGGTGCCGTCAGAAACTGCGTTCTTGTAAATTCCCAAGAAAATTAAGAAAAAAAAATTTTCTTGAATTTTTTGGGTCTTTACATCACTCCCACCTCAGGGATTTATGTCCCTATAAAAATACATCAAAAACTAGGGAAACAAATGTGGGTACTAAGCATGCATCTGATCCTCCCGCTCCCAAGTGATCTCCTGGAGGTTCCCGTGCTGCCATCTGATGCGCACTAGAGGAATCGACCATCCACATAGGACCCGATCCTATCGATCCTCAATCTCCACCGGGACCTATGCAAAAGTTGCCCCATCATTAATGTCCATCTCCCCATGGTCAATGATATGCGTCGGGTCGTGCACGTATCTCCTCAGCTGGGATACGTGGAAGACGTCGTGCACCCGGTGCAACTGAGGTGGTAGAGCCAGGCGATAATCCACCTCGCCAATCCTGCTGAGGACCTAGAAAGGTTCGATGAAGCGCAGAGATAACTTGCCGCCTCGTCCAAACCTACGTAACCCACATCAAGGTGAGACCCGCAAGAAGACGAGGTCTCTATCCTCGAACTCTAGTGGACTCCGCCTCCTGTCAGTATAAGACTTATTCCAGCTCTGAGCTGTCCTCATCCGCTCCAGGATGACCTGAACCTTCTCTGTCGTGGCTTGGACCATCTCCAGTCCCACAAGTGCTGAATCCCCAGGGTCTGTCCAACACAGCAGAGATCTGCAAGGTCGGCCGTACAATGCCTTGTATGGTGCCATCCCGATGGTGGAGTGGTAGCTGCTGTTGTACGCGAACTCCAACAAGGGTAGGTGGTCCTCCCAGCTGCGACCAAAGTCAAGGACACATGCATGAAGCATGTCCTCGAGAGTCTGAATGGTCCTCTCCGTCTGACCATCTGTCTGAGGGTGAAAGGTGGTGCTCTGACGTAGCTGCGTCCCGAACGCCTCCTGTAACCCCTTCCAAAGCCGGGAAGTAAAGCGAGCATCTCGATCGGAGACGATAGATGATGGCACACCGTGAAGCCGTACAATCTCCTGAACGTAGAGACGTCCCAAGCTCTACACTGAGCCCTGCTCTCTGATGGGTAAGAAGTGAGCCGACTTGGTGAGTCGGTCGACAATCACCCAAATGAAGTCATGACCTCTAGAAGTGCGTGGAATTCCAGTCACGAAGTCCATAGATATCCCGTCCCACTTCCACTCTGGGACCTCCAAGGGCTGTACCAAGCCTGCTGGTACCTGGTGCTCTACCTTCACCTGCTGGAAGGTGAGGCATCGAGAAACAAACTCTGCCACAACCTTCTTCATGCCCGGCCACCAGTGCTGTCATCTGAGATCCTGGTACATCTTCGCCACGCCAGGATGTACCACCAAAGGGGAAGTGTGAAACTCTCTCAGCACCTCCTCCCATAAAGAAACTGGTACCAAGGTACGTCCTCTGAAAAGGATTTCATGCTCTCCTCCTACAGAGAAACCATCAGGTGCATGTCCTGAGGATATCTGCGCACGTCGCGTCTCACAGTCAGCGTCCCCACGTTGTGCCTCTCTGACCCGCTGCAGTAGTGGAGGAGTAACTGTGAGTGACTGAAGGAAGGCTTCTCCATCTCTATCCACGAAGGATATCTACAAAGAGGCTAGCTGCTCTGTCGCCTCCCCAAGTAGCTGAATGCCCGTCCTCCTGCTGAGAGCATCAGCTACTACATTCCCCTTCCCAGGAGTATAGACTATCTCAAAGTCATAGTCCTGGAGGAACTCAAGCCATCGCCGCTATCTCAGGTTCAGGTCCTTCTGAGATAAGATATACCTAAGACTCTAATGGTCAGAATAGACTGTAAAGCGCTCTCCCATCATATAGTGTCGCCATGTCTTCAGAGCGAAGACCACTGCTGCTAACTCCAGGTCATGGGTAGCGTAGTTCTGCTCATGTGGCCTCAACTGACATGATCCATAGGCGATCAATTCCTGCTCCTGCATCAGGACACACCCAAGTCCAGCCCCTGATGCATCGCAGTAGACTACGTACCCTACTCCCTCCTCCGGCAACCTCAAGATAGGTGCGCTGGTCAATCTATGTCTCAGCTCCTGGAAGATCTACTAACATCTGTCTGACCACACAAAGGGTTTCCCCTTCTTCTTCAAAGCTAAGAGTGGTTCCGAAACTCTGGAGAAGTCTGGCACAAATCTTCGGTAGTATCCAGCTAGTCCCAAGAAACTCCGCACCTCCGTCACGCTCCTGGGTGGCTCCCAAGCTAGCACTGCCTCAATCTTTGCAGGATCCACCACAACTCCCGCCTCAGAGATGACGTGTCCCAAGAAGTGGACCTCGCGTATCCAGAACTGACACTTTGAGAGCTTACCATAAAGCTGGTGCTCTCGGAGTGTGTCCAGTAAAACCCGCAAGTGGTAAGCGTGCTCCTCCTTAGTCGTCGAGTATATCAAAATGTCGTCGATGAAGGCCATGAAAAATCGATCGAGGTATGGCTGAAAGATCCTATTCATGAGGCCCATGAATACTACTAGAGCATTGGTTATGCCAAATGGCATAACCAAGAACTCATAGTGGCCATACCGACATCTGAAGGCCGTCTTCTGAACGTCCTCGTCCCGAACTCTGAGCTGATGATAGCCTGACCTGAGGTCTATCTTCGAGAACCACTGTGCTCCCTTGAGCTGATCAAAGAGATCATCAATCCTCGGTAGCAGATACTTGTTCTTCACTATCACCTGGGTCAGACGACGATAGTCGACACAAAGTCGCAAGCTCCCGTCCGCCTTCTTAGCAAACAATATCGGGGAAGCCCAGGGTGAAACACTGGGTCGGATGAATCCTTTTCCCTGCAAGTCCTCCAACTGTACCCGTATCTCTCAAAGATTGGCGGGATCCATCTGATATGATGGGGTGGATATCGGGGCTGTACCGGGGTATAGATCAATATAAAACTCTACCTCTCTATGAGGAGGTATCCCTAGGATGTCATTGGGGAAAACTTCTGCATACTGATCCACCACTGTAGGAAAACTAGGACTTCGCACGTCAAATGCTCCTAGGATGAGGCTAGCCAACTGATGAGTGTTGGGCTGTCCTCTTCTCTTCAAGAGTCCATCCTATGCTGCGAAGGCTCCCTTCTTGCCAGTGAAGGTGAACCTGCTCCCGTCGGTGCGTACACACCGCACCTTGCGCCTAATACTGTCAATCTGAGCATGGACTGTAGATAACCAATCCATTCCCAAGATGATGTCGTAAGGCCTCGACACCGCTATAAGAAGATCCCAGCTGAAGCTCTCGCCTCCTAGAGTAAGGTCACACTGCCGACACCAGTGTGTAATCGTTGAGTCTGCTCCCGTAGGAGTCTCTAGCCGTAAGGATCAAGCCATAGAATCTGTCGGAATCTCCGAGCTCCGAACAAGGGCAGTGGATATGAAAGAATGACTCACTCCTGTGTCTATAAGAACTACAACAAGGGTGGAATAGACACAGATAGTACCTCGAATCATCTCGGGCGTGCCATGGTCGTAGGCCTCCGCTGCCTGGAGCTGTGCCTGTCTCTGCCCGCCATCTCCCTGTGGTCGGGGTGGACCTCCTGGTGGTGGTGGTGGTAGAGCCTCAAAGCGTCGCCCACCACCTGCTGCTCGGCCATCTCCTTTGCCTCGTCCGCCTGCTCCCTACAGACCGCCACGATCGACCCTCTGCCTTTGCCTGGGTGGCCCCTCAACCGTCTGCTGCTCCTCGGCATGGCGGGTCGGGCAGTCACGAGCCATGTGGCCCTGCCCGCCGCATGCGTAGCACTGTCTGCCTCTCGAAAGACTGGCTCCGCGCTGTGTGCCCCGCACTGCTGAGCCAGTGTCCTGAGGTTGTCTGCCTGAGGGTCTGGTCTGCCTGGACCCATGAGTCATCCGTCGAATGCCTGCTGCAGAGGACTCTGCTACGTGCCACCTCGCGGTAGGTCTCGCTGCTGATGAAGGCTCAACAAGGAAGATCTAGATCAAAAGGGCTTGATCCAGTACCCCTGCCTGAGTCAGAATGCTGAGGGATATCAGCGATGCCCTGATCTCATGCCTCAATCCCTACTCAAAGGTCCGGGCCCAGAAGAATGGGTCTCGTACCATGTCTGTCGAGTAGCGCGAGAGATCGATAAATCTCTCTGAGTACTGGGTGACCATCAAGGTGCCCTGCCGCAGCTGTAGAAGCTCCTGGATGCGCACCGCACAGAGGGTGGCTGGGAAGAACTCCAAGCGGAAGAGGCTCTCAAAGTCCGTCCAGAGGAGAGATGCCTCATCGTGTACCTGGAGCATCAAGATCCACCATATGCCTGCTGCCGCGTGCAGTAGGCTCACTGCGAGGATCACCATGAGGTCTGCTGGTGTCCTCACTAACCTGAAAACTCGTACAACTGCCTCCAGCCAATCCTCGGCGGCCTGAGGGTCCGTCTCCCCGCAGAACCTGGGCGGTCACTGATACTGAAACTCGTGCAGTGCACTAAGGCAACGTGCATCGTCAGCGGCTGGGGCTGGTAGCATCGATGGCTCGGCGGGTAGAGGTACTTCCGATGCCTCTGCTGTCAAAGGGCCCTGTACTGAGGCCTCGTCGCTTGGTGGGCTGTCTTCATGCACAACTCTCGGAACCCAAGCTGGCTGCCGTCGTGGGGCCATCCTAAAAAGAAACAGGTGCGCCATGGTCAAACAGTATACCTGGTGAGCTGACACAAAGTAATCACAAAGAAAACTTGAAACACACATGCAATAAATGTTTTCATTCATTAAGTTGGAAATCAGAAGTCAAGGTCCTGGTGAACAGATACGTCGGCCGCCGCACCAACACTGGACTCCCTGGACTGATAACCACACTCAATAATCTCAACACTATTGCTTCACATATAAAAAGATCAGAGTCCTGAGTTCTGTGGTAGAACCGAACTCCTCTAATACCAATTTGTCACGACCCATCCTTAGGGCCCGTGTCGTGACTACCCCAAGCCCGCCTTCCATAGGCCAGGGGCTGGTGACTAGCACCAAGGCGTAATTCCTGGTAAAATGGGAAGGCATTGACTTTGTAAAGTAAAAAAACACCACAGAGTAAGCAAGCAGAAGTAAACACTAAGTAAAAACTGGGTACAACAGTAAGTGCGGAAAAGTAAGTGGGCCAGAATACAAACCCAAACTGAAAGTAAAGTACAACTGGAAAGGGGAAACAACAACTGAAAGTAAAGCTGCAACGTCGAGCCATCTACTGGAAGTCCCACCTGAAGGGTGAGTACAGATAGCCTCCAAAACACCTCAGGTCCAACCGTCCACTCCGAGTACGTCCCGCCCAGTGGTCCACCTCCAGGTACTGTCCTGCTCCGCATGCCTCAACCACGATCAGCGTTGTCCGTCGTCTGCAACCAACACAACGTAGTGCAGGCATAGACCATGCAGGGTTGAGTATAAGATACTCAGTAGGGACCCCGAGACCCCCTAATGTCTCTCATAATCCACAAAGGATAATCCACAAAGTAAAGATACAATCACAAAGTAACATCCGACTCTACTTACGTATATGACCATACATATACCTAAGTCATCAATTCCAGTTCGGCTCCAACATACGAGCTCAAGTACAACCCAGTCCACACAGGAAATCACAACCCAGTCCACACAAGAAAGTAAAACGTAATCCACACAGGATAGCACAACACAATCCACATAGGAAAGCAAAACAGGATTCAGCTCACACGGGTATACTTCTTCGTATGATGATAGAGATGATCAGATATTGCAACTGATTCATCTAAGTCGTCGGACCCATAAAGGATTGATAGGTAATAACCCCCGCAATGATCCACAAAGGATCTGACCCATACTGGATCGATAGGTAACTAACCCCTGCAATGACCCACAAAGGATCTGACCCACACGGGATCGATAGGTAACTATCCCCCGCAATGACCCACACAGGATTGGACCCACATAGGATCTGTAGGCATTGGCCCACAAAGGACCGCTGAGCACTGACCCACACAAGATCTGACCCACACAGGATAGGTGGCACTGATCCACATAGGATCGCTGAGTGCTGTAGTCGTCACCGTCGAATCCATGGAGGATTTCTGCATAGTCGTCATCGTCGTCGCAGTCGCAGCCAGCTCTAGGGTTCCCACACACAGCAAGCTCGTTCGGGAGGGTCCGCTCCACGAGCCGAATGGCTGATACATCAACTGACACGTATTCCGGAGTTGATGTATCCAAAAGTTCTGTATCGTCAACATGAACTCAACGTCACAGACAGCGCGTCATTCGGACACCCGGTCTGAGAGTTATTGACTTTTTCGTCTCAGGGGCCCGGTTGGTTTTTAAGTAAAAACCAACCCAACCGTACTCCAACTACATCCAAACCTCGAGCGGAGTAATCCAAAAGGTCCGTCTCACTAATAGGAATCCATCAAAGTCGACGGCACGTCAATCGGACGTCCGGAGCTCAAGTTATAAGTGTTTCCGCTCCGAGGGCCCGATTGGTTTCTTGTACGAACCAACCCGGCTGAACCCAAAGTCCTCCTAAACATTGAGTGTAATATACTGAAATGACCTTCTCGATCCAAGGATCGCTACACAACTGACAGTGCGTTGATCGGAGTCCCGTAGCTCAAGTTATGGGCAACAGACGAAAAGAGGTTCGGTATTAGGGGGTTCGGGCCCGGTCCGACCTGGCCCGATACCCCCAGGGTCGCCCCGAACCGGGTCCGGGGCCGGCCCGCTTGGGCGCGGCCCGGCCCGAACTAGCCTGGGCGTAGCCCGGCATGGCTGGCGTGGCTCGGCGCAGCCTGGGCGCGGCCTGGGCGCGGCTCGACGTGGCGGTTCGGTCGGCGGCTTGGCCCGGCGCGCTGGCGCTGGCCAAGCAGCCGCATAAAAGGGGGAAAACCACCCCCTGGACGAACCGAGGCCCCGCATGGGGGGCGCCCTTTGCCAGCGGACGCGGCCGGTTGCCGCTTCCTGCCTCCTCCGGTCCCGCGTGGTCGCGGGACTGCCGGCCTGCCGCCGCGGCTTCAGCAGCAGCTGCTCTTCCCGGCAGCGCGTCGGGTGCCGCCGTCTCCTGGCGGTCGGCCGGTGCCGGCCACCGCCTCCTGCCGCCGGCGCCGCCGTGCCGGCGAGGCGCGCCGACAGGTTGCTCCGCGGACCACCGGACAAGCTCCGGTGGTCAGATTTGCATGCCGTCTTCGCCAACAGCCCTCCTGGGACCAGTTCTTGACTGTGAAGACCTCACAACGCCCGTGCGGCCTGCTTCATCGTCGCCCGCCGATCCGCACACCAAGAACGAAGGGACGGTGGGTTCGGACTTGTTCGTTGGTCTGCACCCACCGCGTTAGCGGTTTTAAAAGTCCTCCGACAATTATTTAAACATACGCCGTGGGTATAAATCACAAAGATTTAATTGAATTAAACCCGTACCTCAAGCTTCGTTGAGCGAGGGTCCGTCGTGGAAAGGCACATCGCAGAAGAAGGCGTCGCAGAAGGGGGGATCGTCGCGTCGCGGAAGGAGCGTCGCGGAAGAAGTAACATTACGTCACGTCATCGATCTCTGAGGATCTGGCGTTCTTCGCGTTCTTCATGTTCTTCGCGTTCTTCGCGTTCTTCGTCGAGGAGGAAGAACTTCAAGAGCCCGAGAATTCTCCCTAGCCTCACAACACCACCAGTCTAATAAAAATAAGAGTTGTCTCATTTTTATTTCTCAGGCCTTTCATTTTAAAATTAAAAAATGAACGAAATAGTTAAGTGAATTAAATGCAATGCTTAAACCGCCACATTAATGAGGTGTTTCTTAACCAGAATAAATGCACGGTTTGACTTCATTAAAAGGGGGGGGGGGTGCGGGTGCGTTACTTAAGAAGAAAAGAAATGGTGGGGATCGTGTGGGTCCCACCTCACAAAATATCCTACCAAGTGGGTAGGATATTGTGGGCCCCACATCACCCACTTAACTTAAGTTAAGCAAAATAAAATAAAAAACGGTTGCACCACTTTTATTTTATTTATTAACTTAACCCCAAAAATTAAAAACCACACCCAAGAAAACGTAACTTCAGAAAAGGTGTTTCTAAGAAATTACTGGTGCTGCGATTCCAACGATGCCCTCAGAATCCGATTCCGAGCACCGGTTTAAAAGTTAGAAAAACCCGCTCGTTCGTTCACTAAACGTACCCGAGCTAAACTTCGGAAAATGATTCTGGGCACAGCGGGCCTCGGAATCAGGTGCCGTCAGAAATTGCGTTCTTGTAAAATTCCTAAGAAAATTAAGAAAAAAAAATTTCCTTGAATTTTTTGGGTCTTTACAGAGGACTTGAAGTTATTGTGGGACTCAGGTGTAATGTTGTATGATTCTTAAAAAATTGAATACTTCATGTTGAGAGCGATGTTGTATGGGACAATAAATGATATCCCTGCTTATGGAAAATTTTCAGGCTATAGTATTAAAGGAACTCAAGGGTGTACCGTGTGCGAAGAAGATACAAAATCAATTAGGTTGAAACATTCATCGAAATATGTGTTTCTAGGACATCATAGATTTCTACCTCGTTGGCATAAGTACCGATCTTGGACGACATCATTCAATGGAAGTTCAGAAAAATGCGCAACACCATCTCCACTAATAGGTGATCAGCTATTTGAGAAATTAAAAGATCTGAACACTGTTTTTTGTAAACCATTTTTGAAAAACCTTACAAAAATCAGTTGGAAAAAGAGATCAGTGTTTTTTGAATTACCATACTGGAATTGTTTGTACATCAGACATTTTCTTGATGTGATGCATGTGGAAAAAAATGTATGTGATAGTGTTATCAGAACGTTGCTAAATGTCCCTAGAAAAACAAAAGATGTAATTAAGGCAAGTTTGGACATGGTTGACATGGGAATATAAGAAGAGTTGGCTCCCGTAAAGGGTGAAAATCGAATGTTTCTTCCTCCAACTACTTATACTCTTTCTAGGGTGGAGAGATATCAGTTTTGCAACTTCTTCAATGATGTAAAGGTTCCAGAGGGGTACTCATAAAATATCAAGAACATTGTATCAATGAATTATTTTAAGTTAAAAGGTTTTAAATCACATGATTTCCATGTTTTGATGCAAGATCTAATTCCTATAGCTTTACGTTTCATTTTTCCCAAGAATGTTCGTCATACGTTAACCAAAATTTGTTTCTTTTTCAAAGATATATGTAGCAAAGTTTTAGACCCGGGGAAATTTCCATCTATGGAAAAAGAAATTGTCATCATATTATGTGAATTAGAAATGTTCTTCCCACCAACATTATTTGATATGATGGTTCATTTGATGATTCACTTGGTGAGAGAGATTCGACTTTGTGGTCCTGTGCACTATAGATGGATGTATCCTGTTGAACGGTATATGAAGATTTTGAAAGGGTATGTCAAAAATAAAAGTCATCGAGAGGGTTGTATAGTGGAGAGATATATTGTTGAGGAAGCCATTGAATTTTGTACTGAATACCTATCTGATGTGGAAAGCATTGGTCTCCCGAAATCTCGTCACATTGGACGCATTGAGGGTGAGGGAATTTATGGAAGAGAAGTTGTGAAAATCAGTATTACAGATCGGGAGCAGGCTCATCTTTATGTTTTGCATAACAGTTGGGAGGTTGCTCCATATATTGAAACTCACAAAGAAATTCTTAGGCAGTTGAATCCATCGAGGGATGAAAAAAGGTTATCAGATGCACATAATCACCAGTTTATAGGATGGTTTTAGGACCATATTTTTAAGCAGTTGGATGAAAATCTGAATTCAATTTTAGAACGTCTTCGATGGCTAGCCGCTGGACAAAGTGTGTATGTATTATCTTACAGTGGTTATGTAATTAATGGTTATACATTCTATACAGATGAACATGATGAAGATAGTACCATGCAAAATAGTGGAGTTACACTAGTGGCTGAAGCGATGTATGTTTCTGGTATTAAGGATAGAAATCCAATTTATGAAAATATGTCATACTTTGGCATTATCAAACTAATATGAGAGTTGGATTATACAACATTCCAATTGCCGATTTTTCAATGCAAATGGATTGATAACAACATTGGTGTAAAATAGATGAATGGGGATTTGTGAAAGTTGATTTTAGTAAAGAAGGGTACAAAGACGAATATTTTATAATGGCATCACAAGTGGTACAAGTTTTTTATGTTCCAGATCCTGCAAACCGAAAGTGGTCGATTATTTTGTTATCGTCCAAAACTACTGAAGGTTCTGATGAAAATTCAGTTGAGGATGATCCTTTTAGTGGTACGTTGCAATCATTTCGGAGCGGTTCCAATGCAGATGATGTTTTGTATGTTAGAGGATACCACAATGAAGGGATTTGGATAGTAGATAGAGGTTTCAAATCCCTTAAACCTTTGAAAAAAGAAAGAGAGTTCAGTAAAAAGGTTATATTTTGTTTGTAATATAGATCTTGTTATCTCATGTTATTATCTTATCATTACTGAATTTATGTAATCTGAATTAACTGTTCAACCACTTTTACAGATAATGACTTCTGCACATTCTGGTGCTCCTATCCTTGAGGCTGAACAAGTCTCTCAAGCAGCAGCTGCTGCAGCTGCTGCTGCTCCTATAGCTCATGCTGCTGCGGCTACTGTTGCTCCTACTGCTCTTGCAGCTCATGCTGCTGCTGCTATTTCTCCTGCTGCTGCTCCTGCTGCTCCTGAAGCTCATGCTGCTGCTGCTGTTGCTCCTACTGTGGCTCCTGTTTCTCCTCCTGCTGCGGCTCCTCCTGCTGCTGCTCCTTCTGCTGCTCCTTCTGCTGCTCCTGCTGTTGTGGCTCCTGCTGCTCTTATTGTTGAGGTCCAACAACCATCAACACATGCCATTTATACCATTCTAGATGAACATATAGATGATTTTGATATCGATGAAATGGTCGGGAATGAAGGACCAGTGTCGCAGAAATCACAGGTGCGTCGTAGTTTGATGGTGTTAGCCAAAATTCTTAAGGCAAAAAGCAAAGGCATCAAATTTGAAGTCGGATGGAATGCATGAGGCCAACATGTGAATCCCAACAAGTCTATGTTTAGCAGCTACATTGGAGTTGTCACTAGGCAACGTGTGTCGATTGACATAGATTCATGGAACCATGTTGTGTCCGGGATGAAGGCTGTGATCTGGGAAGAAATTATGGTAACATTATGAATTTATTTCTTTAATTTACTAGCAAATAAAATAATGAAACAATGTCTTACTCTTCACAATCTCTTGCAGAGTACATTTATAGTAGACGATTCACACAAGGATTATGTACTAAGGCTTGCAGGAAAGATTCATCAAGGTTTTCTCACTATTTTAACAAGATGTCACCTCAAGGATTCTAAAGGTAAAATAAACCCACACCCACCCATTGTCTACACTCACCTGATATCCCAAGAAGCATGGGATGCATTTATTGGCCATCACGGGGATGAGAAGTTTCAGGTACATTGTGAGTGATAATACGTTGTTTGAGGATACCTGTATTCATCACTTTGATTGTCAATATTTCATTTATGAAACAGAAACTTTGTACTGAAAATAAGGAACATGCTTTAAAACCAACGTACCCCTATCGTAAATCAAGGATGGGGTACGCTTCATTAGAAAATAAAATGGTACGTATTTTAAATTTACAATAATATGGTTAGGTGCCAATAAACAACATCATAATTATTTTTCTATGGTTATATGTAGATTGATGAGTCTAAAACCAAATGCACTTCCATCACACGTCATGTGCTATAGAAGGAGGCATGTGTGAACAAAGAAGGGAAGTTAGTAGATGAGAACACACAAAAAGTGTGGGAAATATGTGTAAGTATGAAACGAAGATAAAATAATTTGTTTAAAATTGATATTACATAAAAATAATTAGTTATTTTCCTATATCTGACAGTCACAAGAATCAGCTACTCCTGTAGCTGATACAGACCTATTATCGACGGCTTTGAAGCAGCTAGAAAAATACAGTCGTGTCAGAGGTGCAGGGTTTGGGGTGACACCCCGAGTATATTTTGAGAAGAAGAAAAAAATGGATGATATAGATGAAAAATTGGAACAAATGAGCAAAAAAATAGCAACCCTCGAAGAACAATTGCAATGGAAGGGAGAGTTTCTAGAAACTTTTATGGGTGGGAAGCAAAGGGAAGACACAACTCAAGAACAACAGCCACATGAACATCCTGCCCCACCCCCCACCAGCTTTGAGGTGAGCCATTCACCTAAAAGAACTGTCTTAGCCATGGTAATCAATATTCTAATAATTTTTCCCATGAAATATTAATCAGAAAAACACTAATAATTTTTTTGTACTTATATTCTACAGGGTGATAATGATTGTGATTTATATCTGTCAACACCCACCTATCACCTTGTAGAGAGGGCTACAGTGTTCAATATCCCAGATGCCACACTGCATAATAGAACACTTCCGAAAGATCATCTGAAAGTGATGATTACTGTATCTCATGAGCCAAAGGCAGAGCTACCTATTCCACTTGATGAAGATGATATTCATATGGTCGAAAAGGCTATTGGGACATTCATTGCCTGGCCGTCAAAACTTGTAAGAGTACATGTGAACAAAGAGGTATTTATTTCCTTTTCTTTTCAAGCTAAAAACTTAACAATTAATGAAAAAAGGGTCTGAACCAATGATTGTTGTTATAGACAGAGAAAGGGAAGGGGGTGACAAACATCGGCTCAAAACCATCTAAAGGATCGACCAACCGATCCCAAGGAGCTACTGAAAGCACAATAACACCACCTGTTCTCTATCCACATTTACTAGCATTGAAGACTCATGTGGATACGAAGCTAAAAGATGGTAATAGTCATATAGTGGTTTTGGAAGAGAATATATACAGAGAGGAAAGTCAAGATTTCGTTGCTGCTGAAAATGTAAATGAAATTCTTGAAAACGGTTGGCTAGGAATCACAGTTGTAAATGTATATATGAGGTATGTTTCCATGAATTGATTTTCCAAAAGCTGATCTAATTTGAAAATTATGACTAAATGCATTTTATATTGTTAACAGATGCATTTATGAAAAACAGTTGAAGGAATTTTCCCATGAGCCAAGATTTGGACTGGTTAGTCCTCATATCACATCAACACACCTAACAAAAATAGAGCCATAAAAAAGGGATGCAATAGTGAATGGCTTGCTGAAAACATTTGAACGCAAGATTATAGATGAAAAACTTTTCCTAATACCAACCATGCAGGGGTAATACTCTATGATTAAAGCATATCAATTATATTTTCACTTCTTTTATTACTTATTCATTTTTGTGTTTTTAGGCAACATTGGTTGTTAATTTTGGTGAACTTGGATACTCTAAAGATTTATTTTTTGGATTCAATTCAAGGATATCCATAAAACCGACCACACATGATGGAGTTTGTGAATCTGTAAGACACTACATGTTACGTTTTAGGTCTAAACATCAAGTAATATAATTTATATTATATTTTACTGAGGATTCTGTTATGATAGGGTGGTGTATCATTATCGTCTAAAAAAAGGAATGAGGATAGGGGCTAAGCATAGGGAGGCGACAAGTACTACGTCTGGACAAATATCAGGGTATATATAATAAAATTTCACTATCCAAACACATCTCAACACAAGTTACTTATTCTCCTAATGATCAATTTTTTTGTAGTGTCCAAAACAAACAAATGATAATGATTGCAGTTATTATGTTTGTAAATTTATGAAAGAGATCATTTTTCATCAGCAAACTAGCATCCCTAAAGAGGTATTTTTAAAAACAACTACTAGTTCGTTTAAGTTATTTATTATTTATTTATTTTTTTATTTTGCAGTACTACTCTGATTTCCGAAAAGCCTCATACCCACAAGATGATATAGATGTGTTCAGAAATGAGTGGGTCGCATACCTGATGGAAGATTGTACACAAATACAATAAAGATCTGACTTGGGGACATGTACAATTTGTGGTCATTTTTTAGAGGGGTTAAGGGGATCAAAAGATGAAACATTGTTGTATGTAAATGTTCATAGGAAAATTGTAATTGTTATTAAATAAAACAGCCTTTCTCAAATGATTCATTTTCCCATTTTAACATATGATATGCACCAACAACATGCAATAATGCTAAACCACTCAAAGGGTCTCTATTTTGTTTAAAATGGACACGATTTTAAGTGAAAACAACAACTAACCTACATAAATCTAACCAAAAACATTAAGATTGCATTTATATTTTATAATAATGATCCAAGGGTCCTTGGTGACATGTAAGAGTCAACCCCACCTCAATCCGAGGCACGGTGTGGCCGCTAGCACTCAAAGGGTCTCTCTTGTTTAAAATGGACACAATTTTAATTGAAAACAACAACTGACCTACGGAAATCCGACCAAACGCATTCATATTGCATTGATCTATTATAAGAACAATCCAAAGGTCCTTGGTGACGTGTAAGAGTCAACCCCATCTCAATCTGAGGCACGGTGTGGCCGCTAGCACTCAAAGGGTCGCTATTTTGTTTAAATTGGACACGATTTTAAGTGAAAACAACAACTGACCTACGGAAATCCGACCAAACACCTTTGTATTGAATTTATATTTTATAAGAACAATCCAAGGGTCCTTGGAGACATGTAAGAGGCAACCCTACCTCAATCTGAGGCACGGTGTGGCCACTAGAACTCAAAGGGTCTCTATTTTGTTTAAAATGGACACGATTTTAAGTGAAAACAACAACTGACCTACGGAAATCCGAACAAACACATTCAGATTGTATTGATATTTTATAAGAACGATCCAAGGGTCCTAAGTGACATGTAAAAGTCAACTTCTCCTCAATACAAGGCACGGTGTGGTTGCTAGCACTCAAAGGGTCTCTCTTGTTTAAAATGGACACGATTTTAATTGAAAACAACAACTAACCTATGGAAATCCAACCAAATGAATTTGGATTTAATTGATCTCTTATAATAACGATCCAAGGGTTATTAGTGATGTTTATGAGTAAACCCTGCCTCAATCCAAGGCACGTTGTGGCCACTATCACTCAAAGGGTCTCTATTTTGTTTAAAATGGACACGATTTTAAGTGAAAACAACAACTGACCTACGGAAATACAAACAAACGCATTTTTATTGCATTGATATTTTATAAAAATGATCCAAGGTTCCTTTGTGACGTGTAGGAGTCAAAAACGCCTCAATCCAAGGCACAGTGTGGCCTCTAGTTCTCAAAGGGTCTCTATTTTGTTTAAAATGGACACGATTTTAAGTGAAAACAACAACTGACCTACGGAAATCTGACCAAACGCATTCGGATTGAATTTATATTTTATAAGAACAATCCAAGGGTCCTTGGTGATGTGTAAAAGTCAACCCATCCTCATTCTGAGGCACGGTGTGGCTGCTAAAAATCAAAGGGTCTCTATTTTGTTTAAAATGGACACGATTTTAAGTGAAAACAACAAATGACCTACAGAAATATGACCAAACGCATTCATATTGTATTGATATTTTATAAGAACAATCCAAGGGTCCTTGGTGATGTGTAAAAGTCAACCCCACCTCAATCCGAGGCACAGTTTGGTCTCTAGAACTCAAAGGGTCTCTCTTGTTTAAAATGGACACGATTTTAATTGAAAACAACAACTGACCTACAGAAATCTGAACAAACACATTCAGATTGCATAGATATTTTATAATAACGATACAAGGGTCCTTGGTGACATTTACGAGTCAATTCCGCCTCAATACGAGGCACGGTGTGGCCGTTAGCACTCAAAGGGTCTCTATTTTGTTTAAAATGGACATGATTTTAAGTGAAAACAACAACTGACCTACGGAAATCAGACCAAACACATTAGGATTGAATTTATATTTTATAAAACCGATCCAAGGGTACTTGGTGATGTGTACGAGTCAACCCCGCCTCAATCTGAGGCATGGTGTGGCCGCTAGAACTCAAAGGGTCTCTATTTTGTTTAAAATGGACACGATTTTAAGTGAAAACAACAACTGACCTACGGAAATCTGACCAAACACATTAGTATTAAATTGATCTTTATAAGAATGATCCAAGGGTCCTTGGTGATGTATAAAAGTCAACTACGCCTCAATATGAGGCATGGTGTGGCCGCTAGCACTCAAAGGGTCTCTATTTTGTTTAAAATGGACACGATTTTAAGTGAAAACAACATATGACCAATGGAAATCTGACCAAACTCATTAATATTGAAATTATATTTTATAAGAACGATCCAAGGGTACTTGGTGACGTGTAAAAGTCAACCCCTCCTCAATCCGAGGCATGGTGTGGCCGCTATCACTCAAAGGGTCTCTCTTGTTTAAAATGGACACAGTTTTAATTGAAAACAGCAACTGACCTACAGAAATCTGACCAAACGCATTCGAATTTCATTTATATTTTAAAAGAATGATCCAAGGGTCCTTGGTGATGTGTAAAAGTCAACCCTGACTCAATCTAAGGCACGGTGTGGCCGCTATCACTCAAAGGGTCTCTATTTTGTTTAAAATGGACACAATTTTAAGTGAAAACAACAATTGACCTACAGAAATCCGATCAAATGAATTTGGATTGCATTGATCTTATATAAAAACGATAAAAGGGTCCTTGGTGATGTGTATGAGTCAAATCAGCCTCAATCTGAGGCACGGTGTGGTTGCTAGCACTCAAAGGGTCTCTATTTTGTTTAAAATGGACACAATTTTAAGTGAAAACAACAACTGACCTATGGAAATCCAACTAAACGCATTCCTATTGCATTGATATTTTATAAGAACGATCCGAGGGTCCTTGGTGACATTTATGAGTCAACCCCGCCTTAATCTGAGGCACGGTGTGGCCGCTAGAACTCAAAGGGTCTCTATTTTGTTTAAAATGGATACGATTTTAAGTGAAAACAACAACTGACCTACGGAAATCCGACCAAACGCATTAGGATTGCATTAATATTTTGAAAGAACAATTCAAGGGTTCTTGGTGATGTGTAAAAGTCAACCCCACCTCAATCCGAGGCAAGGTGTGACCGCTAGCATTCAAAGGGTCTCTCTTGTTTAAAATGGACATGATTTTAATTGAAAACAACAACTGACCTACGGAAATCTGACCAAACGCATTTGAATTGCATTGATATTTTATAATAATGATCCAAGGGTCCTTGGTGATGTGTATGAGTCAACCCCACCTCAATCCGAGGCACGTTGTGGTCGCTATCACTAAAAGGGTCTCTATTTTGTTTAAAATGGACACGATTTTAAGTGAAAACAACAACTGACCTACAGAAATCCAACCAAACGCATTCAGATTGAATTAATATTTTATAGGTTCCTTGGTGATGTGTACGAGTCAACCCCGACTCAATAAAAGGCACGGTGTGGCCTCTAGCACTCAAAGATTCTCTATTTTGTTTAAAATGGACACAATTTTAAGTGAAAACAACAACTGACCTATGGAAATCTGACCAAACACATTAGGATTTCATTGATATTTTATAAGAATTATCTGAGGGTCCTTATTGACGTGTAAAATTTAACCCCGCCTCAATCTGAGGCACGGTGTGGCCGCTAGAACTCAAAGGATCTCTCTTGTTTAAAATGGACACGATTTTAATTGAAAACAACAACTGACCTACGGAAATCCAACCAAACGCATTTGGATTGCATTTATATTTTATAAGAACAATACAAGGGTCCTTGGTGACGTGTACAAGTCAACCCATCCTCAATCCGAGGCACAGTGTGGCCGTTATCACTCAAAGGGTCTCTATTTTGTTTAAAATAGACATGATTTTAAGTGAAAACAACAACTGACCTACGGAAATCCAACCAAATGCATTCGAATTGAATTTATCTTTTATAAAAACGATCAAAGAGTCCTTAGTGACATGTACGAGTAAACCCCACCTCAATTCGAGGCACAGTGTGTCCGCTAGCACTCAAAGGGTCTTTATATTGTTTAAAATGGAGGTGATTTTAAGTGAAAACAACAACTGACCTATGTAAGTCCGACCAAACGCATTAATATTGCATTGATATTTTATAAGAACGATCCAAGGGTACTTGGTGATGTGTATGAGTCAAACTCGCCTCAATCAGAGGCACGGTGTGACCGCTAGCACTCAAAGGGTCTCTCTTGTTTAAAATGGACACAATTTTAATTGAAAAAAACAATTGACCTATGAAAATCTGACCAAACATATTTATATTGAATTGATCTTTTATAAGAACGATACAAGGGTCCTTGGTGATGTGTACGAGTCAATTCCGCCTCAATCTGAGGCACGGTGTGGCTGCTAGCACTCAAATGGTCTCTATTTTGTTTAAAATGGACACGATTTTAATTGAAAACAACAATTGACCTACAGAAATCCGACCAAACGCATTCGGATTTCATTGATCTTTTAAATGGGGGGTCATGGAATTTGATCTATCAGGGGCCTAATATATATCAATTCATGGTTGGCCTGGTATACTAGGGTGATCATGTGTTTGTGTCTATGATACTTATGGGCTTATATCTGGATGAAAATACTCCCATATGGGAGGGTGGATATGCTTATGGGTCTTATTCCTTAAATGAGAATAATCTTATAGGGGAGGGATGAGATTTATATAGGTATTATTCCCCAAATAAGAATACAACCATAGGAGTGGGATGAGATTCTTATTGGGAATATTCACTAAATTAAAATAATCCCATAGGGGAGGGCTGAGATGATTATATAGATTATGCCTCAAATGAGAATACACCCATATTGGAGGGTTGATATGCTTCTAGGGATTATTATTTGGATGATAATACTCCCATATGGTAAAGAATATATGCTTATTAGTACTATTCCCTAAATAAGGGTACTCCCATAGTATAGGGATGAGATCCTTGTAGGTCATATGCCTCGGAATTGGAAGAACACATATGGGTGGTCTGAGATACTATTGAGGGTATTCCCTAGATGAGAAAACTCCCATAAGTGGATTTCCATGATGGATTATAAATAAAACTCACATATTGGAGGTCAATGATAATTATGTATATAGTGGGGAGACCATGGTATATTATATGTTTTTTGTGGTTCCTATGATGTACTCAGAGAAAACCTAACATTGGATGAAGTAGGTATGGTTGATCAAGATTTAATACTTGAGAATCAATGTGTCTTGATGTAGATGGGGTAGGAATTTCTCAAACTATATTTTTATAATGTCGACATGATCCTTGTGAAATTCTTGGTAAAATTTCAGCACTTGGAAAATTCATTTTGGTTTAATCATGGTCATGGATTTGAGGATCAATGATGATTTTTTATTAGTTTTATTCCAGTTATTTCTCAACTAGGTTGTGCATATTTCCTGATCATGAACTTACAATAGCCTATTGCAGGTTTAATATTGGGGGTTTATTAATGAGATTCACCCCCCCAAGTATGTGTACCTCAGTGTGTGTACAAACCTTATAACTTATTTGAGGTTGAGAACATGATGCATAGTGGATAGAGAAAAGTACAAAGATTTATGTATTGATAAAACACACCCATGTGGAGCCTTAGGATTGAACTGGAAAGCCCCCTGAACACCCCCTACCCCCCCTTGGACAGCCACCCCAAACCCTTGAACAACCCCCAAACCCCCTGAATTCTAAATTGATTTCTTTAAGTACTTAATTAACTTATAAATTATGTGTTAATGGTGTACGGGTATAATTGTTGTATGGGTATACTTGGTCTAATTTTCTTATGATTTATGAATTAATTTTGTATGGGTATACTTGATTTAATTGGATTATTGATATGCTGTTTTTTTTGCAGGTGTTCGGGTGTGCTGCTGCAGATTTATCATAGCAGCAGAGAGGGCATTTATCAGTGCTCTTTTAGCACTAATAAATCGTGATTTTATCAGCGCTAAAAAAGCGCTGATAAACTACACCTTTATCAGCGCTGATCTTTACAATGCTTTTTTCGCGCTATTAAAGCCCGTTTTTAGTACTGTTAATGCCTGTATTTGTAGGGACTGCAGTGTGGTTACAAACTCATCATGTAGTGTGACTGGAATGGGGATTTTTTTTGGCAGTAGAGATGTAGGGCTGGGTTGTGATAGAAGGAATGAGCAGTATTAATTTGAAGAAAGATAATTGATAGTAGTTATACAGGGATGTGCAGTGGGACTGCAAGTCTAGTTTTGTGATGTTTTATAGGGGGAATGCAGTTTGGTTTTGTTCATTTCTTGGTGTGGTTACAGTTGTTAGTTTCCAGGTAGTGACAGAATAATTTAAAGTGAATCCTCTTAAATAAATAAATGTAAATTGAACAAAAAGGGGGGTTTTTTATGCTTCGTAGTGGTTGTTGTATGGTTGTGCATATAGGAGTAGCAGCAAAAGTGGTGTTGGTGTGGGCTTGTTGTCTATTAGTGTGAAACCCATAGGTTGGGGTAGAGTGTTTGTTTACCTATATGTATATAGATTGTAATTCCTTGTGATTTCTACATGCACCCCACCCTTGATGAGAACTATGCGCTGAACACCTCTATTTTATGGGGGAGGGTGTCTTTCCCAACATCTCGGTGGAAGGATGGATGACATGTTACTAATTTTCTTCCTCACACCCACTTTTAGATCTTACTGCATATGCATATTCGAGTAGTCTTTAAAGGATTTAGGTTTACCATAGTCCAAGATTCTTTGGTAAAGGGATTGTTTTGGACCAGGGCCTTAGGTGTTTACAGGCCAGGTATGTTTTCCCAAGTATCTTCGGGATGAGGCCCATGTGTCTTCGGGTGTGGTGGTGGTTGTTCTGGCCTAGATGCCTTCAGGCATGGCGGTGGTTGTTCTTGACCAGGTGTCTTCTGGTGTGGCAGTGGTTATTCTGGCCTTGGTGTTTTCGAGCGTCGTTGTGTGCAGTTTAAGGCCTGGGTGTGTGAGGGCAGGTTGTAGTAGTGGGACTGCATGTGGGAAGAGTGGCAGTGTCAAGATGTCAGATCGTTAGGAATGATCAGTTAACTTGTGGGAAAGTGGTGTGGGGTACCCAAATGTTAATGAACTTATTGTATTACTTTATTTGACTTGTGTTACTTGGGTGAGTGTGCCTTGGTGAGGTTGGGATGGTTAGTATTCCTTGGTAGGTGGTTGAGGTTCTACTATTTTCTCACAGGGGAATTAGCAAGTTCCCTCACTTATACATGAGTAGATTTAGTTTCCCTACTGAGTATACTTGTATACTCACCCTATGAATGTAAAACTGTTTTTAGGTTTTTAGGAGGATATTGAGGACTGTGTTGGAGATTACTAGCTCGGGCATCAGGATAGTTGTTGTTAATGTTTATTTTCTTTTCTTTGGTACATTATTTGGTAGTTCTGTATTACTTTGTATCATTTTTACTTTTGAACATTCTTGTGTGGAATGGATTTTTGGATTTACTTTTACCTTTAGTCCTTAGTGTTGCTGGTATTTACCATCTTATTTCCTAATCTTGTTCTATAAAAAGGGTAATTCCTTCCATTTGCTTGAGATTCTATACCCTTACTACTAGTCGCCACTCTGGGGCCTACTAAAGGTGGGACTCAGGGGTCATTATCTCTCCTTTATCTTGAGGAAGGAAGGGCATGGCACTTTGTCATCCCTTCACTCATCTTGGAGAAGCTGGGTTGTGACACGCCCTCTGACACCACTATGTCATGACCTATCCCCTGGGGCCCATTGCATGACTACCCTAATCCTGCCTCCCATAGGCCAGGGGCTGGAAATTAGCACCGAGTAGGTATGTTCCACAAGTGGGAGGAATTTTCCCAAGTACATGTACACACTCACCCATCTCCAACCAAAAGATAAAACTGAAAACACAAAGTAAACATGGATACAAACCACTAAGAAAACCCACTCAGAGTAAGGTACAAAACTGAAAGAAAAAGGGGAAAAAATACAATCCCAACTGAAAAAGAAAGTACAACCTCCTGGATCTCATCCACAGAAATCCTTACCTAAAGGGTAGGTACAGTAAGCTGTCTGAATGTCGCTAAAGAGAACCACATCCTTTGGGTCACCGTGAAGCACCCCTATCTCCGACCCCCCAAGGACTCTGTCAAAACATACGATCATCTGCATAAGACACGACACATACAGGTGAATCCCGTCCAAGGGAGAGTAAAATAATACTCAGTAGGGACCCAAAACAACAAAGGAATTACACAAAGTATAACACAAAGAAGAGAAAAAATAAATACACCAAGTAGGCTACCAAAGAGGCACACTAAGTGTAGCCTCTAAGAGGTACAATCAAGAGAGTCACTAGAGAAATCTCACACCAAGTATAGGTCTATGGTACATAAAAAAGATTTTCGTAAGAATCCATAGTACCCTCAAGTAGTAACATGCGAAGTGTTGGTAATACACGTGGTGTAGGTAATATAAGGAGTGTCAGTAATACATGGAGTGTAGGTAACACACGGAGTGTCGGTAACACATGGAGTGTAGATAATATACGGAGTGTTGATAACACACAGAGTGTCATCAAATACTAGAGGACCCACACCCTGGTGGGATAGGGGAGTACTGACTCCATCTTGGTAAAAAACAAATTTTAAATAAGGCACATAGTCTAGGTAATAAATATAGTCTAGGTAATCACATAGCTTCAAGGTCATAGCCAACTGCAAGATTCCTTCCTTAGCACGCTCATTCTGGTAGCACCTTATCCTAGAGCCAAAATTCCATATGCCAACTTCAATAGAAACTCACATAGAGTATCCCAAATGGACTATCTTTTCATGAGGGTCTCAATGCTACAAACGACTCATCAAATAGAAACACAGTTTGAGAGTTATGGGTTCTTTTGTAAAAAGGGGTCGGTTGGGTCTGTGTCTAGGCTGAACCGACCCAACCTGAACCCCCGGGTCTGACCTGGCCTGTTGGGTCTATACCATCCCACTTTCGGTCATGCTCAAACTTCTTGAGAGAGCCAGTTCATCTGCCTGAATGCGGTGGGTTATGCATCCCCACCTAGTCAACACGACCGACAATCGCATTCAATACGGTCGTCTGCCGCATGAACCGCCCCATGGTCCAGTTCTACCATGGCCCTGCGTTGTGTGATGTCACTTTATGCCGCGTCTGATTGAACCTGCCATCATCCATCAAGCCAGTGGACTTGTTTTCCACCTGCGGCCACTGATTCGTGGGGTCCTCTTCTACCTATCATCAAGCTGGTGGCCATCTACTTCCAGGCAACCATTCCACTACTAGCTCCACTGCACGCCGACGGTGACGACCCTCCTTCTGTGGGTCACCGATCACACTCTAGTTCTCCATTTTTTGAAATGGGAGCATGATTGTGACCCTCGGGCTGTGTTCTTAATCTACATGAGCTCCATATATTCTTTCCATCACTCCAAGGATTTGAACATGTTTGGAACCACCCAGTAAATCATGTTGTGACCACAAGGTCCCACTGATGAAGAATGCAAGAATGGGGGAAAAAGATAAGCATAAGAACACCCTTAGAACAGACCTTGTAATTGTTTGTGTCAGCCTTGGTTTGTTCATGTCAGTGGAATACATGAAAGAGGAACAAAATAATATTTAATAATTAATCCCCTTTAATCCCGTATTTTTAACTATCCCACAAAATGATCGAATCATGGATCAACCTATTCATGGGTTGGTCCGTGTTTGTCATTGTAAACAAGAACGAGGAAATAATTCACAAAGAAAAAAAATAAACCCCCTACCTCGAGGATTGGATCAATTTCTAATGAAGTGTGATTCCTGCATTTTTCATTCATCAATTTGTCAATACCTGTTCTAGATATAATTATCAATCCTCCACCGTTTGTCTTACATCGATGATAGGATTTTCCAACATATTTCCTTTCTTTTTTCCAGAGCCTCCAGGGATCGTGAATGTAATATCACATCCCTACCAAGATATTAAATGAAGAAATCTATTTCAATGTTATTGTTTCACTAAGTTTCAGTGTTTCCACACTATTTCATTTATGAAAGGAAACAACTTCTTAGTCATGGCATCGCAGTGTCGTTGCATCACTGTTAAATGTTAAAATAAACTTTTTCTACGTTCATTTTATTTTCCTTTAAAACGTCCAAAAAATATTTTCCATAGTCAAACCACGTCGGTCGAAGTTAGGTCCTACCTAAGTAAAAACCACTACTCAGAACACAATGATGCCCTCATATTTCAAATCCTATCACTTGTTTAAATGTTACTAAAACCGTACATGAGTTCTATTTTTAATAAACTTAAAAATGGTTCAAACATTTATTCCCGGAACCCTAGGCCTTGTAATCACGTGTCGTCTCAGTGACTAGTATTGAAATAATCCCATATAATTTTCAATTATTTTAAATGAAAAATCCATAACATTACATAAATCCAATGGTAAGATGAAGATTTTTGGGCATGAATATAGAAATTTTCTGAACAAATCATAATGGGCCTAAGACCCATAAAAAAAGTAGGGCCCAAAATATAAGCTCAATGAAGCTCCAATTTTTTTTATTTAGAAATATAAAAATATGGGGATCATTTCATTCAACTACTACTGGAGCTAATTCTGATGTTTTTATATAGATAAAAGGATCCCAAGTTGACATTTAAATGGTGTGCCAGATTTGAATGCCCATAAAGTCGTCCCAAGATATCAACCATAACATCCAAATATATTGTCCAATTTTCCTGAAATTTTGAAAACTATTAAAGGAAGAATGTAATGAGATATTTACCTTTTATGAACCTTTTAAATTCAGACATATTTTGTTACAAATTTACATGTCAACAAGGGGTGAATCTGGAAGATTTTCATGGTCAACTTTGAAACATCAAATTTCCCTTGATTTTCTCACCATCCTTTTGAATATATCAATTAATGGGGAAGGAATTTATTTATGGTAGGTCAACCTAAGGATTAAAATATGCCTATATAAGTATCTTGTGGTGAAGGGAGTTGGGATCCATGTTTTTTCTTTCAATTTTAATTTCATGCTTTCATTTTGTAATCGCATCGTCAATTTTTCCCATGTTTGTTTTTCATTAAACTTTATTTAATTAATAAAAGTCTTATTATTATTATTATTATTATTATTATTAATTTATTATTTCATTTTTAATATCACATTGATATCATTTCCTTAGGGAGTGAGTCTATTCACATAATCTTTTGGGAAACTCTTCACACAACAATGGAGTGATTGTTATTTATTTTTCTTATCCAATTCCACCATCATGAGTATACTACCCACTTATATTGATAGAATAGAATCAATGTATGAATAAAATTATAGTGGGTTGATCCAAGGGAGTATAAATGGTATGTATTGGATATTATTTAACATTTTAATAATTCATAATCAATTCTATTTTTGATATTTTCATTCAACGATGTACCTTCTTATTTGAACTCACCAATTTTGAGGACACACTTCCTCAGTGCTAAAAATATCCTCTACCTTGAAGTCCTCATCAATGTGATCTTCTAAGTGTATAGGTGATTAGCCTTAAGATAGTTAAGACTCAAAATTCTGGGAGTGATTTTGGAAGTTCATATTTTTTTGAAGGAAATGCTCGAATTTAAGACATTGAAATAATTCAAAAAGAAATTCATCCAATCCAACCCATGTGACAACCAAGGATCAACTCATTATTTTCAAATTGAATCCACTTAATTCATTAAAAATATAATTTAATAATCCAATCAATTCAAACCCATGTTGGAAACTTTAAAGACAAATCACCTCTATAGGATGTTTGTTTCATTATGTTTCTTCTTTGGTCTCTAAGGATTTGATAACCCATGTTGTGCGACAAGGGAGAATTTTAACCATATTTCTTAGGTAAATTTGGGTGAAAATATGCATATTTGTTTAATCACAATAAATTATGAGTGTAGTGACTCTTCATATAATTTACCATTCAATATCATCTATGATGATCTCTTGTTCCTCCAATATACCATAAAAAGCATATATATCATCAATCATGGTTATAAAATAACGTTGTTTAGACATTTCCTCTCAAACATTATTATACTGTGGCTCAAACAACATGGCACAACCCAACATGAGGTTTTGTATAAGCATTATTCTATGAAAATAAAGTTTTCCAAGCCGAGTTTCACTCACCACTAGTACATAAAAATATAGATGAAGAATATCACCTATTAAATAGTTTTGATATAGAATTGAATATTTAATAAGTAATTCCTTCATAATTTTATAAGTTTTCAATCTATTTTTAGTGAATAGATTTCACCATGTTAAATTCCCTCTTTTTAAGACTCGGCAAGGTAGGGTTCCATTTCCCATGTTTCTCAAACTCCCTGATGAACAACTTTGCCTTGAACCTGGCATCAGACCAGAGAAATTGAGAATCCAAGGCATGATCCACCAGTATCTTCATGGAACATGAGGAAATATTCTACTTGATGCTATTGAGATGAATAGTGTCGAATTCCATCACCTCATCCTGCACCCACTCACCTTCCCAACCCTAGAAATACCCCTCATCCAGCACCCACTCACCTTCCCATTTCCATTTCTTGAACAGACATGGAAGTGATGCACATTAAAACTGTGAAACTATTTAATGAGTATGTACATAAAATCTATTAAAAAATGTTTGAATATATACATGAAAATATGATACTCTATTTTTATATAGTAGTGATGCATATTACATCAACTTGTTAACATAATTCCATCCTTCAACTCCAAATTATGTTAACTTCTTTACATAACATCGAGTGAGGATCTCAACATTAAGTTATCATATAACATAATGTTGAGAGGGGGAAATAATGTTAGGATTAATAAAAACTATTTTTCATTTAATATAGAAAGACACACATTTATTCGACATAGAATACTTCTCTGATACTATTGATGGGTTTTATGGGTTCATCAAGTGAACAAAAGTAATGAAATAAAACTCATATATATGCTTGACCTACCCTTTATAGAATCCAAAATAATTGGAATTAAGAACAAATGCATACCTAAAGTTTTGTGTGATCCATCCTTGACTCTTCATTATACACATGATAAAATCAAACATCTATGAAACTAAATTGTATGAAAAATTATTAATTCGGTATATATAAATTGATTTACAAAGGCATACATGTTCTATGAGTTTCTTTTATGCTCATGTTTCCTAACCACCACTGCATCTGACCACCCTAACCTAGTTTGATGTGTTTAGGTAAAAAAACGGGGACACTCAGCCTCCGCAATACGATATCCCGATTGCTAGTCCACTTTGTATTATCAACAGAATATCATATATAGTTCTTGTTGTGTTTGAAGATCATGTTGGAAGCACAAAATTGCCTCATTTGGAATTCCTAGAGCCTATAAAAGGTTCAAAAATTTCCCTAGTCAAGTAAAAGATTAGTCACTTTTAGCAACACAAAGTAACCACAACATACCTTATAGACATTTCCAAGGTTTAGGTAGGAATCAGGAAATGAAGTTTTTAACTTTACATCTTCTTGGATGAAAGAAATTAGTATAAAGGAAACAAAAATCAAAAAATGGTAAAGGTAACCAAAGTCACAAAATGGGGGTGCAGGGGGAAGTGGCTAGTTGGTAGGAAGCTACATTATATACAATGGATCATTATGGGAAAGGTAACCAAAGTCACAAAATGTATATATATCAAAAATATATAAATAAAAAAACATAAAAATTTAGAACTGAAAATCAAGAATATCAAAACACTATTGGATTTGATAACCTAGTTAAATAATAGTTGCAACTAAAAATCATGAATAACACATGTTTTATGCAATATGGAGAGACCAATACAAATGTAATATTGTAAGTAGAATACATACAAATTCAATAGACAATTAATATATATGCATAATTGTATTTCCAATATGATGTAGTATATATATATATATATAAAATAATATATAGTCAATATATTCAAAGTGAAAAATGATAAGGAATTCATGATAGAGTTGATAAAGATGTTGAATTACAGAGGAATCAGTATTTACCTAAATCAAGAGAAATAAATTTTATAGATAAATGATTATTCATCTAATATGGTAAGAATAATATACATTGTAAAGTTAAATACAAGAAAAATTTTACATAATCAATAAACATATACATATCATGTATACATAATAATACACATTATATAAAAATCACTTACTGAAATTTGGAAATTTTCTGATGGAGTGTTTCACCACAATAGATAATACACCAAAAAACCTATGTTCAATGCAAAATTATCAAATAAGAAATTGAAACCATGATCCTAGGATATTTGGAATCATAAATTAGAATACAGATAAAAATAATTGGAAAACAAATATTACAAAATTTTAAATAGCTTAGATGATTAATAATGTTTAAAAAATAGATATGGAAGTATCATATCCATGGATAAGATGTTTCTTTGGTGTTAATGATGTTATAAGAGGAATAATTGATGGAAAAAACAATGAATGGAATAAAATACATGAAAAATAAAAAATTCATAGGAAAAAACTGTTGGAAAAAAATAGAAGGTGAAAAATACGTGTTTGTAAGGAAACTAAAAATATTTAGACTCCTATGAAATTATAAGGAAAGTGATGAATGAAAAAAATGAATCACTTTAATTAAAAAATGGATTATGAAATATTATAGGGAAACTATACTAAGAGTAATAGAGATTACTAGAGGCCCATTTGAATGTTACCTACTAAATAACCTGTATGAAGTAAAGGAGAAACATATGAAGATTATCAAGTTTTTAAAAAATGATAAATGCTTCCAATCCATAAGCCCAATTAACCTTTTATTCTATGTCATAACCCCCTAAAAATGATTATGGAAATAACTTAAAAACTAAAAAAAAAAATCCCTAAAAAATATATAATCTTAAAAGAAATTCACACCAATATAAACAATAACGCGTCATTCCATTGTAAATGAAGATGATTTTCATGATTCTATATGAAACCAAAAAATCCAAAATGACCAAAAAATACACAATGTTCCTTGTGGTAACATAAAATATATACTCTAAATGATACTGAGTTCAATACCGTAAGTGAAGATAAATAAAGTGAAAAAGGTTTTCTTGTATAGTTTTAATCATAGATAGAGTAGGGAATCACTTTTATATAGTGACCATGTGTACTTTTTTACATGAATAGAACAACATATTAAATTTTATAATGATGGATTATTTTGAATAATAACATGAAAAACACCACATTTTACATTACATCTACATCATCTCAAAAATAAAACCCTTTGGCCAAACACATGTGTGTAAAATATACAGTAATGTTAAAATGAACACTACCATCTTGATATAAGTCATCAAGATTTAATGATAGTTAGTATGGTATCTGATCCTTTTTTCATCCCCCAATTAATTATTAATTGAAATGAATACACTTTGAATTATCCATCACTAAAAAGAAACATATAAGAGGAAAATTCATTATGATTTAGGTCATATAAGTAAGAATATAAAAATACAATTAATGATGTAAGGTGATTAGGGAAATTTTGGCTACACTATGTTTGAAAATATGTTGAAAACTCCCTATAATAGTCAAAAGTAAAAGATTTATTATAAAATTAAAAAGGATAAAAATATAGTAGAAAATAAGATAGATGTATGACAAACATATCCTCATAACTAAACCTACAACTAAATAAAAATATTATGATCACATGTGATGCACATTTTTACCATAGATACTATCAGGTGGCGGAATTTAACCTAATGTAATCCATGCACACTCGGTTGTGCAATATAAAAATTCTACATAGAACCACTAAGAAAAAATTAGAATAAAATACCCTGAATACTATGGATGACATAACCAATCACAGATGGGTAGGATTATGCATCGAAGAATACTGATTAAACAAAATGTTTTTTTGATGATCAATAATATTTAAAAAAATGGGTATGGAAGTATCATATCCATGGATATGATGTCTCTTTGGTGTTAATGTTGTAATAAGAGGTCTAATTGATGGGAAAATTAATGGAATAAAATAAATGAAAAATAAAAAATTCATAGGAAACGATTTTAGGGAAAAAATGGAAGATATAAAATGAATTACTGTAAGGAAACTAACAATATTGAGAATCCTATGAAATTATAAGTAAAGTGATGAATGAAAACAAATGAATCAATTTCATTAAACAAATGGATGATGAAATATTATAGGGAAATTATACTAAGAGGATGAAATATTACCAAAGTTCCATTCGAATTTTACCTGCTAAATAACTTGTATGATACAAAGGAGAACAATGATTTAATGAAATGATTTTTGGATGATCAATAATGTTTAAAATAATGGGTATGAAAGTATCATATCCATGGATATGATTTTTTATTGGAGTTAATGATGTAATAAGAGGCCTAATTGATGGGATAAACAATGAATGTAATAAAATACATGAAAAATATCAAATTTAGAGGAAACAACTGTAATGAAAAAATGGAAGATACAATATACATGATTATAAGGAAATTACAAATACTGAGACTCCTATGAAATTATAAGGAATGTCATGAATGAAAACAAATGAATCAATTTCATTAAACAAATTAATGTTGAGATTCTATAGGGAAATAATAATAAGAGGATGAAATATTACTAGAGGTCATTTGAATGTTACTCGGTAAATAAACTGTATTATTTTTATGACATTTTTATAGTTACACCAATTTTTAAAACATTTGACAATATAAAATATAATATATGTTTAAATATAAAAACATAAAATTGGTTAGATTTTTTTTTTTAAAATTGGGGTTCATTCTTTATTTTAAAAAAATGTCTCTAACATGAAAATATATCTTCAAGGTTTAAAAAAAATAAAAATGATGAAATAGTTAACTTATATACATTTTAATTTTCACTTATAGTAGGTCGTAAAATAAAAATACATCTCCAAATGATCAGATAACATATTATAAGAGGTATTCTTATGGTTTAAGAATTATGTTAAGAGGTTACCTTGAAAATATGGCGCTCTCTTGACGATGCGTTGGAATTCCAATAGTATTTACACTATGAATTGGGGAATACCTTCGATATATATAGACGATAGAGTAAGAATTTAAATGATTTGGGTTATTAGGCCTTGTTCATATAGGAGAAGAAACCATTATTTTAAAAAAACTGTTTACCATAACATGGAAATACAATAGTTGGTCAATGATTATTTGGAGAAAACCTTCAGTGCGGAGCTAGGTCATGTAACTAGAATCGATATTAGAAAAATACCTAGGAAATCTAGTAGTCGGTGGAAAATTATTCATAGAAAAGCAGTTTGTAGGACACATTTTATATTTAGTCAGAACCTATATAAGATTGATGTGGTTGAGTTGCAGATGAAAGGAGATGTATAGTTGAGGAGGGAGGCAAGATTGCAGGGTAAGGGAGACAAGATTTCAAGAAATCATTTTCGTAGAGCCCTAATATAATTGACGAGGGAGAGAAGATTTCAGGAGAGGGAATATGAGAATATAGGAATGGGTTCTCAGAGAGATGGGAGGGATGGAGGCTGATATGTCAGAGTCGAATGGTTTGGGAAATGGGAAATATTGGCCATGATTAATGTGGGTATCGATATTTCTAAAGAGTTGGACAAAAATATAGAATAGTTTTAGAATGAAGGAGGTGGAGGCATGTAGAGGGGGAGGGGACATGATTTAGTATAAATAATGGATATTATTAATTAAATAATTAATATTAATATTATTAATAAAAAATATTAATTAATAACTCGCTAATTATTAATTAATCAATAATTAATTATTAATAGTTAATAGTTATTAATTAATTAGGAATTAAACTATATTTAATTACTTATTAATAATGTTAGTTACCAATTACCTAGTTAGTCAATAATTACTATTAATTATTATTAAAAAATTACCAATAAATTTTTAAGAATATAATTTAGTTACTAAATATTAATAATAATTATTAAATTAATAAATTACCAATTTTTAATTATTTTTTGTTAAATTAGTATTTATTAACTAAATAATTGTTGATAATTAATATTAATTACTAAAAAATATTAATTAAATAATATTATTTACTATTTAATAATATTAATGAATTAACTAATTATTATATATCTGGTTTTGCATAGGGATCATCCCACTATTGACAAAGCTAGATTAAATGAAAATAGAGGGAAACCTAGTGAGGCTTCAAAGTCTAAGACATATATTATAGATAAGGTGAACCTTACAGACAAGACTGCTGACTCACAACATTATTACCAAAACCAAGTTTTGAGTAGTGGCGAGGCTGATGAAGCTATGGAGTTACAATATTATCTCTCTTTTAGAAATTTTCAAACTCATGGATTGGAGGAGGCGAAACCTCTGGATGGTCAAACAGATGGTGAGAGTGAAGTACACAACTATAGATGCAGCTTTTAAAAGCACTAGAAAAGGTATTTATTAGTGCTAAAAAAACATTGTCGATTTATCTTCCATTAATTCTTTTTACTATTATCAGCACTAAAAAATCACTCATAATGGTGGTCATTTATCAGTGATAGTATAGCACTAATAAATTTTGTACTACTATAGTGTGTTGTTAAAATTATAGCACATTGCATCACCAATACACTTGTACATGAAAAATTCATAATTTAATTGAAATAAAAATTAAATCACAAATATGAGAAAAAAACTATATTATAGACATTTCAAGCATTGTTTTGTATAATTACATAATCTAATATTATCACAAAAATTCAATAACAAAAACGGTTTCATTATCTTTATCACCCAACCCCTCTAAAAAAAGTCTGATCATGGTATCAATTGTCAGAAAAACCACTAAATATTGAGCAAAATAATCCACCCACATAGAAAAACATTTTTTATATTAGTAATACTATAAAGAAATAAATTAAACATAGATATTAAAAGATTCATTAATAATTGTCAATTTTAAATAAAAGGACACACCTGGAATCATACTGATCACACTGTGCATCAGATTGACATGAAGATGATTCTTACATATCACAAAAAACTCAAGGATATTTTTCTTAAAGTATCAAGAAAATATGAATGAGTCTGCTTGGTTTTGCGTATGTCATGTTTATTTTTTACTAAAATTTTAATTTAAACTGAAAACTCACAGTTTGATCCATACTGGTCACATTGTATGTTAGTTTGATGTGATACTGATTCCTATACATCAAAAATGACTTATGAATAATTTTGGTAAAGTATCAGGATAGTTTGAGAATGTTTTCTTGGTTTTTAGTGAGTGACACTTGTTTTGAACTAATTTTTCAATTTTAAACTGATAATAGACACATTGAGTCATTATCATACCTCAACCATGGTTTTTAATTTATTTTATTCTTTTCTTAGATTTGGTTATTTTGGTTGGGGTTTGGGTTGAGTTCCCTATAGAATTTTTGAGTTTTTGAGGATTCATGAGAGTTTTCTCCTTGTGCGCAATTAGTGTACACGGTTTAGAGGAAAGTTGTGTGGCCAGTTAAGGATCAGGGTGTTTCAAGTTTTTTTCTTCTTGTGTGGTTTGTCTAGAATGGTTTGAGTATGGTTTGGGACAAACTATGTGAGGTCTAAGACAAATCTCATGGCTCTTGGCTGGTGTATGGGAGCAGGAGAATGGCTTGTGCATGATTTGTTGAAACTGTGCAACAAGCATGAGAGAAGGATCTATCATTTGACATTGCCATTTTGTACAACTATCACATGATTTCCCAAACTATGGGACTATCCCCTACAATCTGTCTATTGGAAGACGTTATGGAGAGATAAAATAATAATGATGGTCACCAAATTCATTTCACCCAAAAATGGTGACACCCTACCATTATTCCCTCATTTAATTTGGTAAAAGACATTTAATTGAGGGGATCCCAAAGGAGGGTGTTGAAAGGATATAAAAAGGGATCTCCTCCAATAGTTTTCATCATCAAATTCTCAATAAAGACATCTTCAGCTTTGAGTGCAGTATTATTTGAGGTGTTTCTCTAGATATTTAAGAGATAATGTATTGAGTGTTTTATCTTTGTAATTGAGAGTGTTTGTAGTCATGTTTTACCATATTTAAATCCTTCTATTTTCCGATTTTTTCTACCCCTTTCATTTGGGAGGTTTTTCTATATTACATCTGGTGTTCACTTTATTTCCATTTTTTTGCACTTTATTTTTATCTCAAAATTATTATTTTACAAAAGGTCTAATTATTTCTAATCCAAAAAAGTGGTATCATAGGAAAGTAACTAGCCCTAGGAAATTCTGGACTAATGACGTGTCCAAATGATGGAGAAATTTGAGCTCAAAAAATTCAATGGAAATAAATTTTCATTGTTTAAAATTAATATGCAATTGGTGCTGTGGAAAGATAATTCCCTACCCAAAATTAGAAAAAAACTTGTGGGTGTGATAGATGATATATGGAATGACATTGATGGTAATTCTATTTAGAACATCCATTTATCTTTGGAATATGGGGTCCTATAAATAATTGTAGATAAAAAGACAGAGAAGTAAATTTGGGATACTCTGATAAAATTGTATGAGGAAAAGTCACTCCATAAAAAAAATTTCTTGATGAAAAAATTATACATTATTCAAATAGAAGAGTAATCATTGTTCAATGATGACATCAACACCCTCAATATCCTTTTTGTTAAGCTTATGACATTGGGATATAAAATTGTGGATACTAAACATGCAAAGGTTCTTGTCTAGAGTTTTCTAGAATCGTATGATCAACATATCATCAACCTCACCAATAATATCCTAATGGATATGTTTCCCTTCAATGATACTGTAGCTGTTGTTCTTGAAGAAGAAAGTTTATGTAATAAAGAAGAATATAAAGAGACTAATACACACCAAGTTGAAGCTCTTTAAATAGAAATAGGAATAATAATAGATTGTGGTTCCAGTGGGAGCCATAATCCTGGTAGGTCTAAATAAAGGAGCAAGAAGAAAAATGTCAGATATTATAGTTTTGGTAAGAGGGGACATGTCAGGAAAGGCTTTTTGAATAAGAAGGGTGGTGAGAAAAACTCTCAAGGAAAGGTGGTGAGTATATCTGAAATGGAGATATACTATTCTGTGAAGCATCAATGGCTATTGAAGGTAGATAACATCTTGAGGATTCATGGATTATTGACTCAGGTGCAACATGGCACATGGCCTCTCGATGGGAATGGTTTGATCAATATGAAACAATCCATGAAAGACTTTTGAACAAGAGAAATTATCATACATTTAAGACCATTGGAGTCAAAACCATCAAACTAAAGATGCATGATAACATTTTTCAAACCATTTGAGGAGTACTCCATGTGTAAGGCCTCAAGAAGAACATTTTTTCCTTGGGACGATTTGATGATATTGGATGAAATACTCACATAAAGAAAGGGATGATGAAGATTTTGAAGTGAGAAATTGTCATGATGAAGGTATATAAGGTATTATAGAACCCATACGTTCTTGTGGGTGAAACATACAAGGAAGTAGAGATAGTTTTTTCATCAACTACTTCAATGGAAGTGTTGAAGACTTTATAAAATCAGAAGCTTCGCTGTATGTATGAATGAGGCCTGAAGATTATTTCTAATTGTAAGTTAGTATCTGGGCTTAAAAAGGTATCCTTACCATTTTATAATCATTTTTTGAGTAATAAACATAGGTTAAATATTGGAATGTCAACAACGAGGAGTAAGGAGATATTGGATTTGATCCATTCTGATGTTTGGAAAGCACTTGTTGTATCCTTAGGAGGAGAAAGATACTATGTACCTTTCATTGATGACTATTCCAGGAGATGTTGGGTGTTTCTAATCAAGAGGAGATAATATTTATTTGAAGTCATCAAAACATTCAAAGTATTTAAGGAGCTTGAATCTGAAAAGAAGATCAAGTGTTTGAGGAATGGAAATGGTGGAGAGTATACAAGAGAGGTGTTTGATTATTTTTGTCAACAAGAAGGCATAAATAGATAGTTCATGGTTCCATACAATCTATAGTATAATGGAGTGGTGGAGTAGATGAATAGAACCCTTTTAGACAAAACAAGGGAAATTCTAAAGAATTAAGGAGTTACCAAGACATTTTGGGAAGATGTAGTAAATACCACCTGTTATATGATCAATCGATCCCCTTTAGTGTCAATTGATCTGAAGACACTAGTGGAGATGTGGACTTGTAAAACTATTGATTATTCTCAATTTAATACTTTTGGAAGTCCTATATATGCACTATTTAATGGCTAATAAAGATCAAAGTTGGACTTGAGATCCAGGGAATGTATCTTCTTCAGATATACTGATGGTGTGAAGGGGTATCATTTGTGGGATCCCACTTCCCAAAAAATTATCATTAGAAGAGATTTAATTTTTGTATAAGATAAGGTGAAAATGAAAATTGATAAAGACACAAACAAAAATAGTAAAGAAACTAAAATAGTCAAGGTGAAGGATAAAACAAAGGAAGAACTATTTTTGTCTAAGGCATTACCAGAGCATGATGATCAAGTACTAGATGATCCTAGACTGTGAAGGTAAAATCAAGGGAAAAGAGCACCAATATTGCACTCATATTATGTTACTAAGAGAAATTTTACATATTTCTTATTGATAGAGGGTGGAGAACGATCATATTTTTTTGTAGTCAACCCATAGTCCAAATGTATCTTCTTGGATGGTGGCGATGTAGGAGGAAATTGAATCCATGGACAGGAATAAGACCTGGGAACTTATTCTTTAGATTATGAAAGGAAGTCCATTTGGAATAAATGGGTCTACAAGATTAGGAAGGATGAAACAGACCATGTTGAAAGATATCATGTGATACAAGTGGTCAAGAATATACTCAGAAGGAAGGTATCAATTTCAATGAAATATTTTATCCTGTTGTTGGATTGACGACTATTCAGGTAGTTCTTGTGATGTGTTCTATATACATTGTACATCTAGAGTATCTATATGTGAAAAAATATTTTCTCTATGGTGATCTTGATGAAAAAATATATATTCTCCAAACAGAAGGTTTTTTTGAATAAGGTAAAGAGAAATTGTTTTTTAGGCTGAAAAAATCTCTGTATGGTATCAAACAGGTGCCAAGGTGTTGGAACAAGAGATTTGATTCCCATATCACAAGCCTTATACACAATTTACTTAATTCAGATCCTTTTTTATATTTCAAGGGTCTAGATGGTAATAATTTTATCATTATACTATTTTATGTGGATGGCATGTTGGTTGTAGACCCCAACAATGAACAAATTTAGGAGACGAAGGCATAGTTGGATAGAGAGTTTGATATGAAGGAATTGGTACCCATAAAAAAGATTCTTGAGATGTAGATTTATTGAGATAAGAATAATGGAAATATTTAGATACCATATAAGAATTATTTGAGGATAGTCTTGAAATTATTAAACATTGAAGTCTATAAGCCAATATCTACTCCTCTTACAATCAATTTCATGTTATCCTTCATGATGAGTCCTAGAAGTGAAGTAGAGAGGCTTAAAATTTCTCGAGTGTCATATGCATCAGTAGTTGGTAGTATAATGTTTTTTACGCTTTTTACTAGACCCAACATTTCACATGTAGTGGGAGAAGTTATTCAGTACATAGTGAATCCAAGATAAGAGAATTGGATTATGGTTAAGAGGATCCCAAGATATATCAAGGAAGTATCAGATGTTTCATTATTTTATGTAGGATCATATTTCACTATAAGAGGATATGCTGATCCATATTTTGTAGGTGATTTTGATCAGAGGATATCCAATACTGGTTATGTTTTTACTCTTATAGGGGGAATTGTGAGCTGAATTTTCATGTTACAGTATTTTATGGCCTTATCCACAATTAAGGTAGAGTATATGAAAGCTAAAAAGACTTACAAAGAGTTTATTTGGATGAAAAGGTTTATAAAGGATCTCAGGAACAAGAAGGATCATATTCCATTGTTTTTTATAATCACAACACGTTACACATTGCAAGGAATCCATATTTTTCATTCTAGGACGAAGCACATTGACATAAAATATCATTTTTTAGATGTGGTGGAGGAAGGAAGTGTGAATATGGATAAAAATCACACTAAAGAAAATCTAGAATATTTCCCAATGAAGGAAATTATTTATGATAATTTCTGATAATGTAGACCCTCGAGCGGTCCTGTAGAGACATGAGAAGCATGTTTAGAAGATAGAAAGTATGTTTGGATATGTTATTGGAACTTAATAAAATCTCAAAGTGGGAGATATGTTCGAAGACGTTATGGAGAGAGAAAATAATAATGATGGTCAACACATTCATTTCTTTCAAACAGGGTGACACCCTACCATTATTCCCCCATTTAATTTGGTAAAAGACATTTAATTGATGGGATCCCAAAGGAGGGGTTAGGTAAGGCTTCAAAAAGGTATCTCCTCTGATAATTTTCATCATCATATTCTCAACCAACACATTCTTATCTTTGAGTATAGTATTTTGTGAGGTGTTTATCCATATATTCAATAGATAATTTCATGATCATTTTCCTGGTAATTTATAGATTTTGTACCTGCATTTTTACCATTATGAGATCCTTCTATTTTCTTGTGGTTTTTTTACCCCTTTCATTTGAGAGTTTTTCCACGTTACATTTGATGTTCATTTTATTTATACATTTTTTCACTTTATTTTTATCTTGTAATTATCATTGCATCGAAGGGCCTATTATTTCTGAGACTAACACTGTAACTCATCTCTAGTGGGGTGCACATGGTTAGAGCATGGTTTGGGAAACCATTCGGCCTAATTGTATGGGTTTCCCATGGGTTTAAATATCTTGAAATTCCTATTCTTCCCTCCCTTATTTAAACCTCAATTTGACCCCCCTATCCTTAACTCAGTTTTGGCACATGAAGAGGTCCCCGACCCCCTCCCCTTTGGCTCTCCTTCTCCCATGGATTCTTCTAAATGATTCTAAGGTAAGTTTCTTTGAGTTTTTTCCATTTTTCTTCTCCTCTCTTATTCTTCCTCTTGTTTCTTGGGTTTTCTTGGTGGGATTATCTCTTGGCCAAACCCTACAGTGAGTGTTACCAAATGTTGGTCAATTTATTTGGTTCTTAGGTGTGTGTATTGTTCCTTATACTTAATCTATCCTTCTTAAAGGGTTTAATTGCATCCTTATATCATTGAGGTAGGTGTTTCCATCCATTTCTATTATGAATCATACCATTTGATGCTTGATAATTTCTAATTAATTTATAAAATTTTTTCTTATGTTTGTGATGTGTTTTTTTGATTTATTACGGTGATTTCATGTTAGAAAATTTGGTGGAAATGGATTTAAAAGGGGTTTCCTAAATTATTGTTATATATAAATGTATGCAAGGTGTTCATTAAAATTCCTATAGCCTCTTCAAAATGTATTTGGGTGTTTTTAGATAATGATTGGACTTGTTTGTGTTTTTCTATATTTATTATCATTGTGAATTGAATGTGCTGTGTGGTTTGAGTGTCTCTTCATTGATTGATGGTTGTTTGTAAAATGTTAGAAAGTTTATTCCAGCTTTTAAATGGAAACTTGTATAGTTTGGATGTGTTTTTAGAGATCCATTGGATGTGGGAACATCCTTATGTGCATGGGGTGCACATATGGATGGGCTTAGAAATGATGGTGGCCTCTTGTAAAAAATATCTTTCTCTTGGACTATATTTTCAAACACTCATCCCTCTACATTTCCTTATCCCTTATCTTCCAAAAATGGTTCTTTAAAATCCCTTGGTATTTTATAAATGGTTCTTTGGTGTCAAAGTGATGAAAATATTGGTTTTAAAGATGATTTCCAATTTCTTGGCATGTTTGGAATTTTGAGACATGGCTTGGTAACTAAAGGGATTAAAGTCCCATTTGGAACTTTGAGATGTGGTATGGTTTATAAATGACATAAATCCCCATTTGTAACATTTTTTACATGTTTTGAGTTTTCATCTAGGTCTTAGAAATGAATTTCAATACAGATTTGGAATTGTGAACATTAAAGGACCGATTGGTACTTTATAGATCTTTTGGAAATTGGTTTCAAAGAGATATAAATGTAGTACTAGTTATAACCTTTTGTGGCTTGTTGTGAGATGGGAACCTCAATGGTGGATCCTCTGAGGATAGGGTCATCACATAAGTGGTGTCGGTTTTTGGGATAGGAAATCATGGTGGTTGTGGGTTATTGGTTTGAGCCAGGCATGTGAGGACCTACCCATTCACAATATACTATTATCATGGGATTCATGGGTGTAATCTAGAGGTTCGAGTGACAACTGCTTATAACCTAGATTATATGGGTTGGTATCCCTAGGATTTACTAAGAGGCTTGGTGGGACATACCAATGGATTGTCCAGTTTAGAGTGGCTAGTTTGTTATTGTTATTGGAGCTACACCATACGTTAGAAGGTGAGTTCGAACCAAATAAGTCCAGGGATTTTTTCTAGATATATTTAGGAAATACCCATGAATATTATATTTATGTTCTATTTATTTTGTTTCACCTTATTATTTTTTATGCTAGTTTCTTCCTTTTTGTTTTTGTTTCCTTAATTGTTAACATAACTCCTTTTTTACTTGGTATGGTACTTTTCTTAGGTTTTGGTTTTGTAAACTGTTTTAAGAAATTTAAATCTGTTTTGAAAAGAGGAATGTGGTGTGTGTTGTTTTAAAAGAGAAATCCCTCTCTGGTTCTTTAAATGATAAAACCCTATTTTAATAAATGTATTTAAAAGGAGTGTTTATGGATTGTTTTAGGAAATTAAATGTATGGATTATTTAGTGATTACCTACTGGGATGTTTATGCTCACACTCTACTTGATCCACTCAACGTCGGTAGACCATAGCTATTTTGAAGGTTCAGATTTCTAGTTTGAGTGTGCACCTTTGGTGTGGGATGGTCTTGTTATCAGTGGTGACCAAGAGATCATGAGGAGATCGTGTTAGAACCACTTAGATTTAGTTTTATTTTCAGTTTTCTATTTTGTTTAGTAGTTTTATCTATATTTGGTTCTATTTTTATTATTGTTCATACGTTGTCAATTTTTTCTACGGGAACTACATTAGTTATTTTATCATGGTAATGTTTGGGATAAATCATTCCCACTGTAATAATTTTGATACCCAGTTTTATTTACCATCTTGGGAGGATCGAGAACACCTCTCGAGCCTATTCTAAAATCGGGTTGGGTGTCTGTTCGAATAGCATCCCGACCTGGTTCATGAAAAAATGGTATAAGGGGATCACTTTGTTATTTGGGGTGTTAGGTAGACTAAAGATTCTGACTATCAAGACTCTAGAGGTAGGTATTGGAAGAGTTTTGTGAACTCTTTCTTTTTCTAATCCTCGATTTACTAGGGGTAGTTTTGGATTTAGGATTTTGTTTTGGTTTTTGGGTGTGCAGATGAAGAATGAAAATGGAGAAGAACTAGTAATGTGTAGTGGGCTCACATGGAGTAGTGACCCATGTGGAGTCTAAATGCACGATTCAAACTTCTACTAGTGGTTGGCGCTTTCTTGGGGCATGGTCTACTAAACCATGTCGCTGAGTTTTGAATTTTCACTAGTTCCCAATTCCATGTGCTTGACATGAGTTGTGTTTTGGTTTGATATTGGCTGGTGTGGGTTGAATTTTGAAATGAAAAATGGTTTTCATAAAAACAGGTTTTTAAAATCAAAATGGTTTCAATGTTTGTTTTTGTTTGAAAATCATGTATTGGTGTTTAAAACTGGATTTGAAAGAAGATTTTGGTATTTAGAAAGTGGTCATGGAAGAAGGTGGTTTTGTAAATTGGAATGAAATATTGGGTTTTTAAAAGAGGATTCTAGTTCTATTTGTGATGTTTGGATTATGATCATTTTTTTTGTATTGAGGTGTTATTTTTTGGATGTGGTTTGATTGGATGTTCATTTTGGTATTGTGTTTTGATTTTGTGTAGAGTATACTGCCCATAAATATCCTTAAAGTTTCTAGTGAGTTTATTCTAATTGTTGGCCCTTCCCAAACTCCGAGTGGAGTGGAGGAGTAATTTTATTCTCAGTTTTTTCAATTTTACATGGTGATCAAGGTTTGTGGGAGGTTGTAAAGTGGCATGAAGACATTGAAGACATTTACAGAATGTTGGTTACTCTCAAAGCTGTGAGAGTGTGTGCTTCTCTTGGTTCATTTGAAGGTTCTGGTTTTGATCATTGGAAAGTGATCATCCCATCATCATTATAATATTAGAAATATTCGAAGGTTTTTAATAGAAATTTCATCCTAAGGTTTATACCGAAGGAGGTGAAGGCAATGAAAGTAGAATAACTCTTGGATATTCAGCAAGGTCAGTAGATAGGGAAGGCCTATGCTGAAAATTTGGATGAGATTGTTTTTTTTTCTCTAGAAATAGATTCAAAGGATCATTTTAAGGTTTCACTATTATTTTTGGGTCTTATTCTTGAGAAAAGGAGAAATTTCTATTATCTATTGAAGTTCTATTTGAAAATTTGCTGGAAGAGGAGTTTCTTACCATGTTGATTCCTAGTGTGTAGTCAGTTTAAAAAGGTGCTTTTTAAGTTTCCCCATTTGGTGATAGGTGTCTTCAAAAGGAATCTGATTATTAATAGTCTCCATTTTCAGTCTTGGATTCTCATTTGTTTGAACATTATCTCATGTTATTCTAGTCTGTTCGGTTTGAGAATTTGAAGCCATCTAACTGTGGTCCTCCGAAGGATTTTTAGAAATTTTTCTGTTTGGGTCATTTGGAGATGTTCTGCAAGTGGAGTTTCCAAAAGAATAAGTCTAGTTTAGAGAATGTTATCTCCTAGATGTGGGGTAGAAGAAGATTCAAGACACCTGGGATACAACCACAAGCCCTGATGTGAAGCCTTCCACGCAATAAGGGATCATCAGGAGTGGGGAACCTTGGATCCAGAATATTTTAGGTTCCCTTGTTGTAGTTGACCTGGTTTTTTTATTTTTCTTCATTGTAAAATCAAGGTGGTTTTTCTTTTCTAGTGGATTGGTGGTCTTATTATTTTATAATCATATGGTTGTGTTTTATGAATGATGATCTTTAAGTAGTTATCCTTTTTTGATCAATTTTAGTTTTGATTGTGCTTATTTAGAGATTCTCGTGCCCTGTGTAAATGATCAATCATGTTTCATTTCACTATTTAGTTTGAGTTATTTCCATGGGATTTCCATAGTTTCATGATTTTTCTTTGTGTGGGAAATCCCATTCGTTGTGTTGGAAGATGTTAGTCAAGTTATTTTTTTAGGGAGAACCCTTTATTCACCTTCCATGTGATTCTTTTTGTCACAGATTCTTCTAGTGTTGGTCGAGTGCGACCTGTAGATTTGGAAGGTCTCCCCAAAGTTTTTGGATCTATTTGGAATCTTTTAGTTATAATATCTAGTATTGTTTCTCATTCATCTGAGTGACTTTTTTCGGGAATAATGTTTTTGTGATGGGGATAATTGTCACACCCCAAACATATTTTTTACTTTATTTTATTTTTTTCCTAGACTTGGTTCTTTTGGTTAGGGTTCAGGCCAAGTTCCCAGTGCATTTTTTGAGTTTTGGAGGCTTTGGGTGAGGTTTGGCCTTGTACATAGTTAGTACGCATAGTTTTGAGGAAAACTATGCACCCTACTAAGGCTCATGAAATTTCAAGTTGTTTTTATTATTTCATAGTTTTACTGGCATGGTTTCAGTATGTTTTGGGACAAACCATGTAAGGCCTAGGAGAAACTATGAAAATATTAGGTGGTGTCTATGGCAAGATCACAGCCTACACACAGTTTTCTAAAACCGTGTGGTATGCATATGGGAAGGTTTTTCCCTTTGATAGAGCCATTTTTCATGGATAGAGAACATTTTCCCAAACCATGTGGCCAACCAGTGTAAGGTGTCCCTCTTCTCTAGTTGGGTGCACACAGTTGGCACACATTTTTGGAAACCTTGTGGCCAAACCATGTGTGTTTCCCAGTTGTGTAAAGGTCTTGAAATTCATATTCTACCCTCCCCTATTTTAAACCAAATTTGATCCCTCCTACCCTTGGCTTGTTTTTTGGAACACAAAGGGGTCCCCAAACCCCCTCCCATTTGGCTCTCCATCTCCCATGGATGCTTCTCAAAGGTTATAAGGTAATTTCATTAAGTTTTTGACCATTTTACTTCTCCTCTATTATTCTTCCTATTATTTCTTAGGTTTTCCTATTGGGATTATCTCTTCACCAAACCTTAGGGTGAGGGTTGGATAACATTGATCAATTTATTCGGTTTTATGGTGTGAGAATTATTTCTTGGTCTTAGTTATTACTTCTCTGAGTGTTTCATTGCGTCCGCACATTTTTGAGGTAGGTATTTATATATGTTTCCTTTACAAAGCATACCATTTGATGATTAATAATTTATAATTAATTTAAAAAATTCATTCTTATGCTTGTGATTTTTATTTATTTATTGTGGTTATTTCATGTATGAAAATTTGGTGTAAATTTATTTCAAAGGGGTTTCATTAATTATGTCTATATATAAATGTATGTAAGGTTTTCTTTAAAATGACCATGGCCTATTTAAAATTTATTTGGGTGTTTTGTGATAATTATTAGCCTTGGTTGTATTTTTCTATATTTATTTTCATTGTGAATTGAAGTTGGTGTGTGATTTGGGTTTCTATTCATGGTTTGATGGTTGTATGTAAAACATTTGGATGGTTCTTTTGGATTTTAAATGGGAACTTGTGTATCTTGGCAATGTTTTGAGGAGCCATTGGATGCGGTAACTTTAATGTGTGCATGTAGTGCACATATATATAGGATCACAAATGATGATGGCCTATTGTAGAAAATGTATATCTCTTTGATTGGATTTTCATACACTCATCCTATCTTTTTTTTGTTATCCCTTATTTTCCCAAAATAGTTCTTTAAAAAGCCTTGGTACTTTAAAAATGGTTTTATGGTTTCACAGTGATGAAAATATGGGTTTCTAAGATGATTTCCAATCACTTGGCTTGTTTTTAAGTTTAATATGTGGCTTGGTAACTAAATGGCATAAAGGACTATTTGAAACTTTGAGATTTGGTATGGTTTCTAAACAACCTAAAGGACCATTTGGAAAATTTCATTCTTGTTTTGTTTTTTCCTCTAGGTTTTATAATTGAATTTGGAAAAGAATTTGGAATTGTGAACATTAAAGTCTTGGTTGGTACTTTACGGAACTTTGGGAAAGTGGTTTCAAATAGATATAACATATATTCCTGATTGGAACCTTTGATGGATTGTTGTGATATGGGAACCTCTATGGTGGATCCTATGAGGATAGGGTCATTTCATAGGTTGTATTGGTGTTTGGGATATTCATTCATGGTGGATGTGGGTTATTGTTTATTATGGAGACCCTCTCTTTTCAAACATTAACATTAAATAACTTTTTCGGAAAACACAAAACATTACACAAATAGATGCAATAATACCTCACTAGTATAGTGCCTTTGGAGACATGGAAACATAAACACTAATAAATAAATGAGATACGCTATCTCCCACTAGGTTATTCTTGACTAGAACCTTTCTTAGACCCATCAAACATAATACATATCTTCACAACCTAGGGAAGGAAACATAAAAAGGGGTGAGCTCAAATACTCATTAAGGGAAAACAAGGGAGACATGTAAGCATAATCATGAGAATAAGGGTATGAGAACATGATCATGAAGATAGAATATCATATCCTACATATCAAAGATCATAACAGAGATCATGGAATAAATATTGGTAGTTCATAAGACATAAATCATAATGAAATAAAGAGAATAATCCATGAAAGAATAACACGAGAATAAAACATGGAAGTATGGAAAACACATAAGCATATAATATGATTTCCATAGTAGCCAAGGAATTACTGCCAAGACCATCATAGTGGAAAAAGACCTTTACTGAACTAGGTGAACCCTAATACCATCCCTATATTACTGAACTGAGTGAAACCTCATTCTAGTTCTATATTATTAAACTAAGTAAACCCTAATTCTATCCCTATTTATCTCATGAGATATAAATATTTACCAATTCATGGGAGGGAGATATAGGTCCCACCCAGCACATAATGAAATCATACATACATGTGCCACATGATCATAAATATTCATATAATAACCCATAAAATGAAATGGGTAACATAAACATATAAAAATATCATAACATATTTAAATATATAGATTTCATAATCATTTAATTAAAAGAATAACCCATGAATGAAAGTGGGTTTTAAAAGCATATAACCCGTGAAAAAGAAACGGGATTCATAAACATCATTCCATAACAAAATAATCCATTAAGAGAAATAATATGAATGTAAAAATTGAATAATTTACCATAAATTCATGAGTAACACCAATTTATTTTATCTAATATGGGAAGCAAATTTTAAAAATATTTTAAAAAATATATCTTGAGGAAAATATCCTTTCTTTTTTGAAAAATGATTTTTAAAACATAAAAACTTTTGAAAACCTTTTTATTTAAAAAATAACTTTGAAAACTTATAAATAAATATTTAAAAACAATAAAAAATTCTTAAAATCCATTTCTCTTTAAAATTATCATCAAGGATATTTTGAAAACAATTTTAAAACATGGTTTTTGAATATAATAGATTTTCGACTGAAGAGAGAGATGATCAGATTTTACAAGAAAAATATCTTACCAAAGAGTTGAAAATTGTACTAAAATAGAGAATATCATGAATAAATAGTGGATAAATAAACTAATGAATATTATTGAGGTATGGATCATAATATTTCATCAAAGTAATCATAAACATAAACAATATCGAAAAAATGATGAGCTTATCTCAATATACTCTTATAACTTGGTAACCTGGGATCATACTCTCCTTGAAAATAAATGAAATTAAATAAAGCATAAAATATCATTAAAATAATTAGATTCATGATATAACATGTAAAATATAAGTATATACACCTTGAAAAATATTTTAGGTGTATAATAAAACATGAATCTCAAAGAAGGCGAATTGAGACAAAACGGTTATACTAATTTGGTAACTTTTGAATGTAAACCCCATGAAATAAGGATAATCAAATTGGCATGTGAATAAAAATAAATTTAATTATAATATACATATAATATAATAATGGGTAGTATATACACCACACAAAAGTAATGAGTGGCAAACATAGCTTATATCTCACAAAAATTAAAAGTGAGATGAAATCTCCTTACCTTGTGTCTTGAATATCTATGTACACGTACTAGTTTCCTATATAATAAATATAAGTTTATTATAAATATTTTAAATAATAATATTATTATACATAATACCATATATGGTTTGATTATTACCTTATATTACTATTTTGTTAATGATCCTATGTTAAGGTTTCACTTCGGGTAATATTTTCTTTGTTCTTCGCATGTGTCTTAATTTGTTATATCATTGTTCCTTATACTTATACCATGATTAAATAATGTATAACATGATATAAATATCACTTATATATATTATATTTATATTATAATAATTTATAGCACAAATAATTTTGAAATGTAATACACTATTCATGGAGACTGTAAGTGATACGTACACATTAATGTTGTTTCTGTCTTTATTGTTGTATTGAAAGAAAGTATGTAAATTAAATATGTATATATATGTATTCATATATATATTTATCATTATTCTAGTATCATTAATATATTATATATATCATATAAGTTCACTATACCCATCATTAATACATTCCATGTGGTGTGTGAACGAATCACATCGCTTTGAGGGGGTGGTAGTCCACACCACATCAAAAGAGATTATCATTTAACACCAAATGGAAAGTAAAGAGATGTGTGTTTTAAAAGTAATATATAAGCATAATTACATAATAAATAAAATATATTACATATATAAATAGATTTTCCATCATAATTTTCACCATGATTGGCAGTAAATGAAAAATGAACAATCATCGTTTCATGAGGCAGTAATTCTCCATACACAAAAATAGTATGTTCGATATCCATTAGATAACGGTGTTTGTAAGTGTAGATAAAAACATTAGAATAAAATCATCCTAGTATATTTAGGATACTGGTTTTTTCACACAATAATGGAATAAAAATAGTGGAGGGATGGAGAAGGAAAATAAAGGAAAAGAGTTTGAGAGAAGACGATACCTCTAAATCAGGTAACTCCTTTTGGTTTGTGCCAAAAGGATTCCTTGAGAGGATTTCATCCAAAAGTTTGGATTATAGGTAAAAGGTAGGGTTTTTTGGAGTCTAATTGGGTATATATTGTCCGAACATAAAAGGTTCAAGAGGTGTGTGGAATTGGTAGAGGTGGTGGCCTTTTATAGTGGAGGAGGAGTTACACTCTTGTAAATATTTTAAGAGAGAATTCCATCCACATTTTTCATGTTGAAATTGGATAAAATAATTTAAAAAATCCAAAAAATGATAATATGGTCAAAATATTTCCATACAATGGGTTTTGTACATGTTTCTATATTGTTTGGGCCCATAATGTTAAGGTTTAGTCCCTTATTAAGCATAATTTGGCCTTAACTATTGTGATTAATTTTAATCACTTTTACTAATATTTTTTATCAAAAACATATTTTAATCTATTATAGATTATAAATTATAATTATTAAAAATATGGAATCCATTTTTCCAAATTATAATCATATAAGTGGCAGAAATTAATTTAAAAAATAATCCTAGTGTCGGGACGACCCTGCGGGTTTTTATTGTAAAAAGGATCAAAAGTTTGTTAAGTCTTTATGTCCAATTTAAATGTGTAAATGGTTACAACGAACAAAATTGGATTACTTGATAAAAATATTATCTAATTCAACTATGAAATAAAATTAAAATAAATTATACCCTTATAAATAAATTTAATTAAAAATTAGTTTTGAATTAAAAACCAATATTTTTCCCTATTCATCCAAAAATGAAGTTTCTCAGAAAAATAACAAAATTTCACCATAAGATATTTTTTTACATTATATATTAAAAAATGAGGTTTATTTTATCAAATTCAATTTCTAAATTTTTATAAAATTAATTTTATTATAAAGACATTAAAACAGTATTTTTAGACATAGAATAACTCTAACAAAAACCCTATCTTTTATTGTCAATATGTTTTATTTATATAAAACACTTAAGAGAAATATTTGAAAAGCAGTTAATACTATTAATATAACTATTTTTAATGTATAGGTTATAATTATCTTATTTAAATAATTAAAAAAATAAAAAAGATGTTTCGTAGAAACTTAGTGTTACATGTATTATACACCAACTCAGTGTTGTGTGTATCGTATGCCAAGTCGGTGTTGTGGGTAACATAAGAAAAGTCAGTATTACATATAAAAGAAATATTTGAATTAGTGTGTTTCAATATATATATGATTTTTTTTTTTGAAAAAAACAGTTCCATAAAAACTCGGGGTGTTACATTCTACCCCCCTTAAAATGAATTTCGCCCTAAAAATTTGTCACTTGGGTAAAAAATGAAGATACTTATACTTCATATTATTCTGAAGTTCCCATGTTGCTTCCTCTAACTGGTGATTTTTTTCACAAAACTTTGACCAGGTGAGTGGTCTTGTTTCGTAGAACTTTCTCTGATCAGTCCAAAATTTCAACAGGTTGCTCTTTATAAGCAATATATTGCTCCAGCAGTATGACCTGTGAGTTCAGTACATGTGAAGGGTCAGGTATGCACTTTATCAGGATAGATATATGGAACACATCATAAATTTGATGGATATTTGGAGGAAGTTCCAAGTGATAGTCTACTGTCCCGATTCGATAAGGGTCGATATACCTAGTGCTTAGTTTCCATTTCTTCCCAAATCTCATAACTTTTTTCTAGGGTGTGATTTGTAGAGACACCTTTTCACCAACATAAAATTATATATCATGTCAAAAACTATAAGCATAACATTTATATAAACTTTTATATGCCCTGATATGCTTCTGAATGTTTCTAACCTTCTCGACCATTTCTTCAGATATCTCAGGTCCTAATAGATTTATTTATCTAACCTCATCCCAACGCATTGGAGCTCTACATTTTTTTCCCATAAAGGGATTCATACAGTGTCATCTAAATGCTTGAGTGAAATCTATTGTTATAAGAAAACTCAACTAGAGGAAGGTGTTGATCCCAACCACCATTAAAATCTATAGAACAAGATCTCAACATATCTTCTAGGGTTTGAATTATTCTTTTAGATTGACCATATGTTTGAGGATGATAAGAAGTGTTGAAACTCAATTTTGTATCAATCGATTTCTGAAGAATTCACTAGAACTTTGAGGTAAACCTCAGATCTCAATCTGATACAATGGAACATGGTACTCCATGAAACCTCACCACTTCCTTAACATATATTCTGGAAATATGATCTATAGATAAATCTTCCCTGATAGTAATTAAGTGTGCTAACTTAGTAAGGTGATAAACTACCACACATATACCATTAAACCCTTTATAGGTTTTGGGTAGTCCAATGACAAAATCCATAGTGATGTTCTCCCATTTCCATTCTGGTATGGGTAATGCATGAAAAATCCATTTAGAATTTTTTCTTTCAGCCTTAAATTTCTGGAATACAAAAAACTGAGATACAAACTCTATGATATATCTATTCATTCCATCCCACTATAAGTATTCTTTTAAGTCCCTATACATCTTTGTACTTCTAGGATGAATAGATAATAAAGAATTGTGAGCTACCTCTAACATCTCCTTCAAATATGGCATGGGAGGAAAACATACATGGTTCCTAAACCTTATCATTCTATCTTGATCAAGGTTAAACTCAAGAAAATTTCTAAACTTATTTTTTAGTTCTTTATCTTCCTTCTCTTCCATCTTAATCTTCCCTTGGATAGAGGGTTAAACAATAATTTGAGAAAGATAAGATTTATCCTTCCTCTAGGATTCCCAGATCCATCCTTTTCAAATCCATAAATATTGGATCCTTTGTGATACTCATTAAAGATAAGATAGCATGATCTTTTTGACTCAAATTATCTGCCACCTTGTTCTCTTTCCTAGGGTGGTAATGTATTGAGTAGTCACAATACTTTATCAACTCTAACCATATTCCCTGGAAAATTTAAACTCTTTATATTTGAATACTATATTTCATACTTTTATATGATCGGTATATATATCCCACTTTTCCCCATAAAGATAATGCCTCTATATCTTTAATGAAAAAATTACCATTGCTAACTCCAAATCATGATTTGGTTAATTTTTCTCATGAATCTTCAAATTTCCTGAGGTATAGGCTATAACCGTGTTATTTTTTATAAGAACACATCCAAATCCCTTCTTGGATGCATCACTATATATTAAAAACCCTTCTCCACTATAGGGTAATGTAAGCACAGGTGCACTGACCAACCTTCTCTTCAGTTCCTTGAAATTTTCCCCACATTTATCTATCCAAAGGAACTTAACACCCTTCCAAGTTAACTTGGTCAGAGGATTATATAGTTGTGAGAAATTATCCACAAATCATTGATAATATCCATCTAATACAAGAAAACTATGGATTTCAGTCACCATAGTTGGTCTAGGCCAGCTTTCAATAGACTTTTTCTTTGATGGATCTATAGTTATACTATCTCTTGAGATTATGTGACCCAAAAATGAAACCTTTTGCAGCCAAAATTTACACTTTGTAAATTTTTCATATAACTTCTCCTTAGGGTCTTCATTGCAATTCTAAATTGATATCCATACTCCTCTATACTCATTGAATAGACCAGAATATCATATATAAAGACTACCACAAACTAGTAGAGGTAATATCTAAAGACTATATTCATTAAATCAATGAATATAGAAGGGTAATTCATAAGACCAAAAGGCACCACTATATATTCATAGTGATCATACCTTATAAATAATGTTTTCTTGGGTATATCCTCCTTCTTGACCCTCAATTGATGATATCCAGAATGAATGTCAATCTTGGAAAAGTATTGTGCTCTACACGGTTAATCAAAAAAGTCATCAACATGGGAAAGAGAATACATGTTCTTGATTGTGATGTTGTTAAACTCCCAATAATCAATGCAGAGTCTCATTGATCCATCTTTATTTTTCACAAAAATAACTGGTGCACCCCAAGGTGACACACTTGGCCCAATGAATCCCTTATCAAGGTTTTCGTGGAGTTGCTTCTTCAATTCCTACAACTCAATTGGAGCCATTCTAAATGAAGTATTTGAAATTGGTGTGGAACCAGGTACAAGTTCTATCAAGAACTCAAATTCAAATTTTTATGTAAGAATAGGAAACTCTTCCAGAAAGACATCCACAAAATCCCGAAAAATAGGCATATTATCAATATCGATCTTCTCCCCAAACATTTGAGATAAACAACCCTTTTGAATGGGAATTAATACCCATACACTGGATGTAATCTCCACAGGAAGTTTATACTTATAGTCATATTCATGGATAATCATAGGAGGGTTTGAAATATTGAATGTAACTTCCATTACTTGACAATTGATGTGGGATTTATGTAGGTAAATCCAATCCATGCCTACGATGACATCAAATTTGACTAAAGGAATAATGAAAATATTTGTAGGAAGTACATTCCCACAAATTTCAACTGGAGAGGAATCATAGACTTGAGATGCAATCATCATACCATTAGAGGTTTGCACTATTAATTCCACCTCTAATTGTTTTGGATTAATCTTAACACCCTTATAAAATTCTTTAGATACGAAAGAGTGGGTAGATCCAGAAACAAATATGATATTAGCAGTTCTAGAGTGGATAGTATGTGTACCTTTCATTACATCATTATCTCACCCCTCATTAGAAATATATATTTCATGATATTTCCCCCTTTCCCTTAGCTTAATAGGTTATTGTCTTTTTTCATCATCACCAAACCTTGGGTTTGGACAATGGTTAGCATAATTTCCATTCTACTTTCAATTTTATCACTAAATCATGGGAGGTAAATTCTATGTGGATCTTTCTCCATTAGAATTTGAGCCAACTTCTTCCCACACCTCTAAAATCAATTGCCTAATGGCCATCCCTTCCACAATAAAGACATTTATTATACTCCCTATGGAAATTTCCTCCATGATTATTCCCACACATAGAGCATAAAGTAAAGTTCATATTATTTTCTCTACGGTTTTTAGAGATTTCATTGAACTCTATCTTCCTCCTCTTGTCAAAATCATGAGATTGGTATGTGACTCCTACCTCCATTTCAAACTTGATTGCACAAAAAAAATATCTTCATAGCTACTAAAGTATCTTATGGAAAATGGTCTTCTAAGACTTGGCTTTAATCCACCAAAGAACCTATCAACTTTACTTTTTGGTTGGATGATAATTCCTGAAGTGTACCTCACATGTCTTGTGAAATTAGCCTCGTAGGTACCAAAAGATTCATCATCCATTTTCTTCAACTCAAGGAACTCTTTCTCAATCATAGTATGTATAATTATAGGAAATTACTTATTTAAAAACAAGTTCTTGAACTCATACCAAACCATGGATTCAACCTCATCATGTTGCCTCATATTCTTGATTAGAGTCTACCACTAATCTGCTTCTACATCTAACCGATAAACAACCATAATGACTTTCTTAGGATTTCTACACTAAATAATAGAGAAACTATTTTTAGTGGTACTGATCCATTGATCAGAAACAAGTGGATCAGGAGACCCTCTGAAAGAATGTGAACATTTCCTCATGAAAGGCTCAAAAAAATGTTGTTCCCTAATTTTCTCATTTGGAATTCCACCATGATTCATAGATTGAGAAAGTTGTGTGATCATAACAATGAGATTTTGCATTCCAACTCCCATAGAATTCAGTTACTCAGGAGTTCAATCATTTCATTTTACATCGTAATCACCATTAACACAGTTCCTTCAGGTTTTGACCATTGACTAAAACCAAAAGCATTAAGTAATAAATAGTTATCATAATTAGGAACCACATAATCATGAAAAATCACTTATAGGATGTATAACTTATGATACCTTCCTTAATCAATGTCACCTTAGGTTTATCCTAGGTTATTCACAACCATATTATATTTTAACCCTTCATAATAGTTCATGAAAAGTTTGTGAATTCCTAAATCATATCCCCTGAGAGTGTCAAACCAGGTGTGAATCAAGGCCCGTTATCATCTACCAAATTACCCAGAGTCAATCCTAGAACATCTTTTCAGAGGTTTTACCCCTAGGTACATTTGTGATAGATCCACACCCACTTGTAGTATCCACACATGGATGTCTTTCAAGAAAATCACTCACTCTATCCTTCACCAAAATCCCAGGACATTTTCCTATACTTTGACTCATCTCTATACTTATCCTTAGACATGTCCTTAAGGTTCTCACTAAGGTTTTCTCATAATAGTTTCCAAAGGATAACTAAACTTTTCTTCTAATTCCAACTATAGTGATGCTATCTTTTCAAACATTAACATTACATAATTTTTCTAGTTTACACAAAATAATACTCAAATAGATGCAAGAAGACCATACTAGTCTAGTGCCTTTGAAAACATGGAAACACAAACACTGGTACATAAATGAGTTACATTATCTCCCATTAGTTTCTTTTTAACTAGCACCATTATTAGACACATAAAACATAATACATATCTTCATAACCTAGGGAAAGAAACAAAAAAAGGGGTGATCTCAAATTCTCAGTAAGGGTAAACAAGGGAGACATGTAAGCATAATCATGAGCATAAGGGTATGAGAACATGATTGTAAAGACCTGTAAAATTCAAGGAATTTTTTTTCTTAATTTTATTTAGAATTTTACAAGAGCGCGGTTTCAGACGGCACCTGATTCCGAGGCCCGGAGTGCCCGGAATTAATTTCCGAAGTTTGGCTCGGGTACGTTCAGTGAACGAACGAGCGGGAATTCCTAACTTTTGATCCGGTGCTCGGAATTGAAATCCGAGGGCACCGATGAACTCGCAGCGCCGATATTCGCTTAAAGAGACCTTTTCGGGAGTTGCGTTTGTTTCGAGTTGAGAGTTAGTTTTTGGGAGATTAGAATAAGTTAAATAAAAATATGTAAACACAATTTTTTATTTAAACTTATTAGTTAACTTCTCTCAAAGGAAGTTAGGTGTGGGACCCACACCCACTTAACCTCCCTTGAGAGGATTAAGTGTGGTGGGGCCCACACGAAACCTAACTTTACATCTTCCCTCAAACTCCCTTAACCCCTCTTTAATTAACATGACAATTTGTTAATTAATGTAATGAGTTAATGAGGTGAGTTGTGTGTGGTTATTGAATTTCAAACCTTTGAAATTCAAAGAGGTAGGGTTGTGTGAATAAAATAAGAAAGAGTCTTATTTTATTTTGTTAGAATTTTATCTCCTTGAGAGAGTAGGGAAGTCTTCTTCATCTTCTTCAAACTCAATGAAGAACGCGAAGAACGCCGTTCTTCAACGAAGAACTTCTCCGCCGAAGAACACGGTCCATCCGCGACGCCGTATCCGCGACGCGACGTTCTTCTTCCGCATCATCTCTTCCGCGACGGTTTTCCGCGACGAACGCCATCGACAACGACTCTTCCTCCGACGTCAAAGGAATCGACACCGATATTCCACGTCTACGTCATCGTGCGACTATCGAGGTAGGGGTTCTTGGGTTCGTTGTTTTCTTTTTATTTGACTTTCCTCAAGACTTGACGAAGAACGCTCAAGTTCCGACGAAGAACGCCGCTCCGCTCTTCTTCGTCTTCCGTGTCAACGAGAGAGAACACCGCTTCTTCCTCGGACAACCTTCGTCGGCGTACAAGGTTTCGCCAACGACGTATCACATCGGACGCATCTCTTCGTCAACGGATTTGACGAACGACGACCGCGACGCCCGACCTCCGCGATGTCGTCTTCCGCGGAACGTAGTCAAATCTTCGAACCTTATACCAAGGTAGGGGTTGTTGATTTTTGTTTAGTTATTCTATTCTTGATCGTGAATTTAGAAAGTCTAACGTGTGGCTTGAAATAATTTAAGTTGCGTTATTGCTTAACGTGAGGGGGCCGGACCGCATGAACACGGCCGAACCCCCTCCATCGTTCTTGTTGTATTTCTTGCGGGTGGAAGCAAAGTGGCGTGGTGCCGTCGCACCACGCGGATATCGTGCAATTATTTTGCGCGGCGCCGTCGCGCCACGCCGAGGAAGAATCTTCAAGAACGCGACGCCGTCGCGCCGCGTTGAAAGGAATCAAGGCACGACAAGGGGAGCGGTGCCGTCGCACCGCGCCGGACGACGAACACCGCGGCCGGTTCCGGGCCGCGGCGGGACGAGGAGACCGCGGCCGGTTCCGGGCCGCGACGGGATGAGAAGATCGGCGGCCGGGCCGCCGGCGTCGGAAGCCGAAGAGGGGACCGGAATTTCCGGTCCCGTTGGAGAAAACCGGCCGGCCAGCTGGCCGGCCGGATGGAGTTAAACCGGGGGAATTAATCCCCCGGCCAACACACTAAAACCCCCCTCTTTATGAGGGGGGGCGGTTCTTTGAAGGGAGGGGGGGCAGCCGGCCCCCCGGTTTTTACTTCAACCGGCCCCCACGTGGGGGCGGTTTTCAATCAAGGGGCGCGGCTTTTAGCCGCGCCGGCTTTCCAAGAAAGCGGGGGAATTGATTCCCCCGCGCTGCCTTCATGCGGCGACAGACCGCCGCGGCCCCCGCGCTGCCGCGCCGCCGCTGCCGGCCGCCGCCGCGCCGCCGCACCGCCGGCCGGCCGGCCGGCCAGGCCGCCCCAGGGGGGGGGTCGGGCCGGGTCGGCCCGGACCCGGACCCCCCCGTTTCGAACCAGTTTCGGTCTTTTGGCCATAAATTGAGCCTCGGACCTCCGATTGACGAACCGTCTGCGGAAACGCGATCCTTGGATCGAGACGGTAGTTTCGATATAACGCACTCAAGGTTTCGGATTACTTTGAGTTCGGCCGGGTTGGTTCGTTCACAGAACCAACCGGGCCTTCGGAGCGGAAACACTCATATCTTGAGCTACAGACGTCCGATTGACGTGCCGCCAGCCGTGTTGTGTTCCTCTTAGTGAGACGGATCTTTTGGCATACTCCGCCCGAGGTTTGGACGCAGGTGGAGTACGGTCAGGTTGGTTTTTCCTTAAAATCCAACCGGCCCCCGGGGACGAAAATGCCAATAACTCTCAGACCGGGCGTCCGATCGACGCACCGTCTGTTGCGTTGAGTTCCTGTTTACGATACGGAACTTTTGGCATCCTTCGCCCGAGTTTTGGATACAGATAGTAGTGGCCGGGTTGGATCGCACCCAAAATCCAACCGGGCCCCTGGAACGGAAAAGATGACATCTTTCAGACAGGACGTCCGTTTGACGAACCGTCAGCGGCGTTGGTGTTTACGTTGAGTAACAGTCCCTATGAGTATACCCTACGGGAGTTCGGGGTACAGTTGAGATACGGCCGGGTTTGGTTCGCTCACGAAACCAACCGGGCCCCTGGGACGAAAAGGCTAATAACTCACAGACCGGGCGTCCGATCGACGCGCCGTCTGTTGCGTTGAGACCCCTGTGACGAGACGGTCTTTTGAGATACTTCTTTGCGGGACTTTGTGATACTTGGAGTATCGACCAGTAGCTCGTGGAGCGGACCCTCCCGGAGACGAGCGTGCGGAGTACGGAGACCGTGTAGCCGGCTGAGACCTGACGACTGCTTGACCGACTCGACTTAGAGTGAGTCGACTAGCCCAGTGGACGGAGCGCCCGGTATTTGGCAGCAGACCCACGGCGGACGGAGCGCCTGGTAGTTGGCAGCAAACCCGTGGTACTCGTCAGGAGGAGTACCTCAGTAGGCTATCTGGGTGAGCGCCCGGTTTTTGGCGACAGACCCTCAGCGGACGGAGCGCCCAGTAGTTGGCCGCAAACCCGCAGTACTCGACAGGAGGAGTACCTCAGCAGTCTTAGGTTAGTGAGCAGTACCTCTGGGACGTGACAGGACCACTGTACACTCTAGAGACGGAGCTCTTCAGCAGTTACGGTTTCGATAATGAAAATCCTGGTTTGAACTGAGACTTTTGACCTTGTGTTTACCTCATGATTGAGATGGGTCACTTGCTAACTTTGGTATATGTATGGGCATATACCCGGGTAGTGGTTATCCGTTGTTTTCACAATCCTTGTGTTTCCTCATGATTGAGATGGGTTACTTGATAACTTAGGTATATGTATGGGCATATACCTAAGTAGAGGTTATCTGTTGAGATCTTCTTTGTGGTTATCCTTGTTGGTTTAGTGAGACCTTGAGGGTCTCGGGGTCCCTACTGAGTATCGTTATACTCACCCCTGCACGGGCTATGCCCGCACTACGTTGTGTTGGTTGCAGACGACGGACAGCGTTGACCTTAGCTAAGGCTTGCAGAGCGGGATGGTACCTGGAGGTGGACCACTGGGCGGGACGTGCTCGGAGCGGACGGCGAGACCCGTGGAGCAGAGGAGCTATCTGTACCCACCCTTCAGGTGGGATTTCCAGTGGACAGCTCGGAGTAGCGGCTTTTACTTTTCAGTTGCTGTTTTCCCTTTCGAGTTGTACTTTACTTCAGTTTGGGTTTGTATTCTGGCCCATTTACTTTTCCGCACTTTCAGTTGTACTCTGCTTTTGTTTAGTGTTTACTTTCCGCTTGCTTACTCTGTGGTGTTTGTTTACTTTACAAAGGCAATGCCTTCCCTTTTTACCGGGATTTACGCCTTGGTGCTAGTCGCCAGCCCCTGGCCTATGGAAGGCGGGCTTGGGGTAGTCACGGCACGGACCCCGAGGGCGGGTCGTGACAAATTGGTATCAAAGGTGGTCGGTTCTACCGCCGATTCTGATCTTTCTTCTGTGAAGCAATAGTGTTAAGGGTACCGAGTGTGGTTTTCAGTTCAGGGAGTCCAGTGTTGGTGCGGGCGGCCGACGTATCCATACACCAGGACCCTGACAACTGATTTCTGACTTTGTGCACGAAAACACTGATTGCGTGTGTGTTTTCAAAGGTTTCCCCCCTTAAAACAGCTCAAACCAGGTCAGCTCACCAGGTATAATCGTTTGATCGTGTTACGTTGTTTCTTCAGGATGTCTTTTCTCAGACGACCAGCTAGAGCCCGGAGGGATGAGCGTGCTGACAGTCTGTCGAGCGACGAGGCTTCGGTACAAGGCCCTCTTGCAGTTGAGGCACCAGCGGAGGCACCGGCGATACTACCATACGTTGGGCCACCGATGCCACCAGCCCCAGCAGTAGACGATGCACGACGTTTGAGTGCGCTGCATGAGTTCCAGCGCCAGAGGCCACCCAGGTTCAGGGGAGAGACGGAACCGCATGCGGCTGAGGATTGGCTGGAGGCTGTGGTGGGAGTCTTCAGGATAGTGGGGACGCCATCGGAATTCATGGTGACCTTTGCTGCCAGCCTTCTTCAGGCAGCAGCAGGCAGGTGGTGGAGCCACTTGTTCCAGTTTTGCGATGGAATGGCTTTCACATGGGAAGACTTTGAGACCTTCTTCAGGGTGGAGTTTGTGCCAGTATCTCTACACCCCGAGCGTGTTCCGGAGCTGCTGCCTTTTCCGCGTGTTTTTCGATCAGAAGCCGAGTCATCTGTGGGCAGTAGACAGATGATGCAGAGGTCCAGGAGGACCAGACCAGCAGTTGGGCGATCTCGGGTTTTAGGACCGGTGGTGCGGGGCACCCGGAGTGGGAACAGAGCCAGCCGTGCAAGGAGAAGGTTGTGTTACTCATGCCGCGGAAAGGGTCACCTGGCACGTGACTGTCCGACTCCCCGACCGCAGGGGAGAGCTCAGCTTCAGGAAGCCGAGGCCTTCGATCATGGAGCTCTGGGAGCCGATGGACAGGAGCAGAACTAGTGGATACATCCTTTGTACTTCTGGTTCTTTGTTGCTTTTGTGTAGCGTCTTGTATTATGAGCTGCAATAATAAAAGACGCATACCTTTGTGATATTTCGTTCCTGTCCTCTTTCGTGATGTTACTAAGAGGTTCCAGTTTTGGCTGTTGACTTGAGCCTCACTTGTGAGACATCTACTGGAGGAGACCCAGTTACCACACACTGGTGCCGGTAGTGTGACTCAACCCTTGGAGGCGAGAGTAACGGTTGGATCTCTTAGTAGTAGCGTCGAGGCCTTACGACGTCATCCTTGGTATGGATTAGTATCATCCATGTTAGGATTGACTATTTTAGGCAAAGAATGTGGTTCATCCAGGGGATGAGACCAGATTTCTCTTCTCGGCAAAGAAGAAATCTTGCAGCTCTTGTGGGACCTGAGATGGTCCAGGTCATCCAGGGGCGGATGAGTGCAGCTTAGAGCCGGCAGAAACCTTATGCTGACAGGAGGCGGAGGCCACTGGAGTTCGAGGGTGGTGACCACGTCTTCTTGCGGGTATAACCTCGACGTGGTATTCGGAGATTTGGCCAAGGCGGCAAGTTATCTCCGCGCTTCATCGGACCCTTCCAGGTCCTCAGCAGGTTTAGCGTGGTGGCTTATCGCCTGGCTCTACCACCTCAGTTGCACCGGGTGCACGACGTATTCCACGTGTCTCAGCTGAGGATATACGTGCACGACCCGACACACATCATTGACCATGGGGAGCTTGACGTTGACGATGGGGCGACTTTTACGGAGGTCCCGGTGGAGATAGAGGATCGACAGGAGCGGGTCCTGCGTGGGCGATCTATTCCTCTTGTGCGCATCAGATGGCAGCACGGGAATCTCCAGGAGAGCACATGGGAGCGGGGGGCTCTGATGCGTGCTCAGTACCCTCATTTGTTTCCCTAGTTTTTGATGTATCTTTACGGGGACGTAAAGCCCTGAGGTGGGAGTAATGTAAAGACCTGTAAAATTCAAGGAATTTTTTTTCTTAATTTTCTTTAGAATTTTACAAGAGCGCGGTTTCAGACGGCACCTGATTCCGAGGCCCGGAGTGCCCGGAATTAATTTCCGAAGTTTGGCTCGGGTACGTTCAGTGAACGAACGAGCGGGAATTCCTAACTTTTGATCCGGTGCTCGGAATTGAAATCCGAGGGCACCGATGAACTCGCAGCACCGATATTCGCTTAAAGAGACCTTTTTAGGAGTTGCGTTTGTTTCGAGTTGAGAGTTAGTTTTTGGGAGATTAGAATAAGTTAAATAAAAATATGTAAACACAATTTTTTATTTAAACTTATTAGTTAACTTCTCTCAAAGGAAGTTAGGTGTGGGACCCACACCCACTTAACCTCCCTTGAGAGGATTAAGTGTGGTGGGGCCCACACGAAACCTAACTTTACATCTTCCCTCAAACTCCCTTAACCCCTCTTTAATTAACATGACAATTTGTTAATTAATGTAATGAGTTAATGAGGTGAGTTGTGTGTGGTTATTGAATTTCAAACCTTTGAAATTCAAAGAGGTAGGGTTGTGTGAATAAAATAAGAAAGAGTCTTATTTTATTTTATTATAATTTTATCTCCTTGAGAGAGTAGGGAAGTCTTCTTCATCTTCTTCAAACTCAACGAAGAACGCGAAGAACGCCGTTCTTCAACGAAGAACTTCTCCGCCGAAGAACACGGTCCATCCGCGACGCCGTATCCGCGACGCGACGTTCTTCTTCCGCATCATCTCTTCCGCGACGGTTTTCCGCGACGAACGCCATCGACAACGACTCTTCCTCCGACGTCAAAGGAATCGACACCGATATTCCACATCTACGTCATCGTGCGACTATCGAGGTAGGGGTTCTTGGGTTCGTTGTTTTCTTTTTATTTGACTTTCCTCAAGACTTGACGAAGAACGCTCAAGTTCCGACGAAGAACGCCGCTCCGCTCTTCTTCATCTTCCGTGTCAACGAGAGAGAACACCGCTTCTTCCTCGGACAACCTTCGTCGGCGTACAAGGTTTCGCCAACGGCGTATCACATCGGACGCATCTCTTCGTCAACGGATTTGACGAACGACGACCGCGACGCCCGACCTCCGCGATGTCGTCTTCCGCGGAACGTAGTCAAATCTTCGAACCTTATACCAAGGTAGGGGTTGTTGATTTTTGTTTAGTTATTCTATTCTTGATCGTGAATTTAGCAAGTCTAACGTGTGGCTTGAAATAATTTAAGTTGCGTTATTGCTTAACGTGAGGGGGCCGGACCGCATGAACACGGCCGAACCCCCTCCATCGTTCTTGTTGTATTTCTTGCGGGTGGAAGCAAAGTGGCGTGGTACCGTCGCACCACGCGGATATCGTGCAATTATTTTGCGCGGCGCCGTCGCGCCACGCCGAGGAAGAATCTTCAAGAACGCGACGCCGTCGCGCCGTGTTGAAAGGAATCAAGGCACGACAAGGGGCGCGGTGCCGTCGCACCGCGCCGGACGACGAACACCGCGGCCGGTTCCGGGCCGCGGCGGGACGAGGAGACCGCGGCCGGTTCCGGGCCGCGGCGGGATGAGAAGATCGGCAGCCGGGCCGCCGGCGTCGGAAGCCGAAGAGGGGACCGGAATTTCCGGTCCCGTTGGAGAAAACCGGCTGGCCAGCTGGCCGGCCGGATGGAGTTAAACCGGGGGAATTAATCCCCCGGCCAACACACTAAAACCCCCCTCTTTATGAGGGGGGCAGTTCTTTGAAGGGAGGGGGGGCAGCCGGCCCCCCAGTTTTTACTTCAACCGGCCCCCACGTGGGGGCGGTTTTCAATCAAGGGGCGCGGCTTTTAGCCGTGCCGGCTTTCCAAGAAAGCGGGGGAATTGATTCCCCCGCGCTGCCTTCATGCGGCGCCAGACCGCCGCGGCCGCCGCGCCACCGCGCCGCCGCACCGCCGGCCGGCCGGCCGGCCAGGCCGCCCCAGGGGGGGGTCGGGCCGGGTCGGCCCGGACCCGGACCCCCCCGTTTCGAACCAGTTCCGGTATTTTGGCCATAACTTGAGCCTCGGACCTCCGATTGACGAACCGTCTACGGCAACGCGATCCTTGGATCGAGACGGTCGTTTTGATATATCGCACTCAAGGTTTCGGATTACTTTGAGTTCGGCCGGGTTGGTTCGTTCACAGAACCAACCGGGCCTTCGGAGCGGAAACGCTCATATCTTGAGCTACGGACGTCCGATTGACGTGCCGTCAGCCGTGTTGTGTTCCTCTTAGTGAGACGGATCTTTTGGCATACTCCGCCCGAGGTTTGGACGCAGGTGGAGTACGGTCAGGTTGGTTTTTCCTTAAAATCCAACCGGCCCCCGGGGACGAAAATGCCAATAACTCTCAGACCGGGCGTCCGATCGACGCACCGTCTGTTGCGTTGAGTTCCTGTTTACGATACGGAACTTTTGGCATCCTTCGCCCGAGTTTTGGATACAGATAGTAGTGGCCGGGTTGGATCGCACCCGAAATCCAACCGGGCTCCTGGAACGGAAAAGATGATATCTTTCAGACAGGACGTCCGTTTGAGGAACCGTCAGCGGCGTTGGTGTTTACGTTGAGTAACAGTCCCTATGAGTATACCCTATGGGAGTTCGGGGTACAGTTGAGATACGGCCGGGTTTGGTTCGCTCACGAAACCAACCGGGCCCCTGGGACGAAAAGGCTAATAACTCACAGACCGGGCGTCCGATCGACGCGCCGTCTGTTGCGTTGAGACCCCTGTGACGAGACGGTCTTTTGAGATACTTCTTTACGGGACTTTGTGATAATTGGAGTATCGACCAGTAGCTCGTGGAGCGGACCCTCCCGGAGACGAGCGTGCGGAGTACGGAGACCGTGTAGCCGGCTGAGACCTGACGACTGCTTGACCGACTCGACTTAGAGTGAGTCGACTAGCCCAGTGGACGGAGCGCCCGGTATTTGGCGGCAGACCCACGGCGGACGGAGCGCCTGGTAGTTGGCAGCAAACCCGCGGTACTCGTCAGGAGGAGTACCTCAGTAGGCTATCTGGGTGAGCGCCCGGTTTTTGGCGACAGACCCTCAGCGGACGGAGCGCCCAGTAGTTGGCCACAAACCCGCAGTACTCGACAGGAGGAGTACCTCAGCAGTCTTAGGTTAGTGAGCAGTACCTCTGGGACGTGACAGGACCACTGTACACTCTAGAGACGGAGCTCTTCAGCAGTTACGGTTTCGATAATGAAAATCCTGGTTTGAGCTGAGACTTTTGACCTTGTGTTTACCTCATGATTGAGATGGGTCACTTGCTAATTTTGGTATATGTATGGGCATATACCCGGGTAGTGGTTATCCGTTGTTTTCACAATCCTTGTGTTTCCTCATGATTGAGATGGGTTACTTGATAACTTAGGTATATGTATGGGCATATACCTAAGTAGAGGTTATCTGTTGAGATCTTCTTTGTGGTTATCCTTGTTGGTTTAGTGAGACCTTGAGGGTCTCGGGGTCCCTACTGAGTATCGTTATACTCACCCCTGCACGGGCTATGCCCGCACTACGTTGTGTTGGTTGCAGACGACGGACAGCGTTGACCTTAGCTGAGGCTTGCAGAGCGGGACGATACCCGGAGGTGGACCACTGGGCGGGACGTGCTCGGAGCGGACGGCGAGACCCGTGGAGCAGATGAGCTATCTGTACCCACCCTTCAGGTGGGATTTCCAGTGGACAGCTCGGAGTAGCGGCTTTTACTTTTCAGTTGTTGTTTTCCCTTTCGAGTTGTACTTTACTTCAGTTTGGGTTTGTATTCTGGCCCATTTACTTTTCCGCACTTTCAGTTGTACTCTGCTTTTGTTTAGTGTTTACTTTCCGCTTGCTTACTCTGTGGTGTTTGTTTACTTTACAAAGGCAATGCCTTCCCTTTGTACCGGGATTTACGCCTTGGTGCTAGTCGCCAGCCCCTGGCCTATGGAAGGCGGGCTTGGGGTAGTCACGACACGGACCCCGAGGGCGGGTCGTGACAATGATCATGATGATAGAAGATCATACTATGCATATCAAATATCATAATAGAGATCATAAAATAAATATTGTTAGTTCATTAGACATGAATCATAATTAAATAAAGAGAATAATACATGAATGAATAATGTAGGAATAAAACATGGAAGTGTGTAAAACACATAATCATGTAATATTATTTCCATAGTATCCAACGCATCACTCCCAAGACAATAATAGTAGAAAAGTACTTTATTGAACCATGTGAACCCCCGTTTAATCCCTGTATTACTGAACTGAGTGAACCCTCATTCCATACCAATATTACTAAATTGAGTAAACCATCGTTCCATCCTAGTTTATCTCATGAGATATAAATCTTTACCCAATTCATTGGAGGTAGATATAGGTCCCACCCGTCATATAATGAAATCATACATACATGTTCCACAATATCAAAAATGGATATATCATAACCCATGAAATAAAATTGGTATCATAAACTTCGTAAAGAGACAGGTTTCATTATAATTTCATTAAAATCATATCCCATGAAAAGAAGTGGGTTTCAGAATCATACACTAGTAGAAAAATCATTTTTAACATCGTCAATTTGACGTAGGTTTCTTATAAACTGACGTAAAATATTTTTTCGGAGAATTTTTGGCGTCGGTTTTTAAAAAAACGGACGCGAAAAAATAAAAATAAAAGGTTATGACGTCGGTTTTTATAAAAACCGACACCAAAAATTTAAAAACAAAATACAATCCTATAGATAATTCCTTAAGATTTGATTTGACTGGTCATGGAGCAAAAACGGAGTTACGGATCAAAAGTTATGAATGTTGGAATTTGATCTTCTCTAAAATAAGTCTTAATTAAGTCCAACTTTGAAAGGTCACAACTTTTAATCTGTAACTCCGTTTTAGCTCCACGACCAATCAAATTGAAGCTTAAGGAATTATCTAAAACTTGGTAATTTGTTTTTATGTTTTGGCATCGGTTTTCATAAAAACCGATGCCAAAAAAATTTTGATTTTCGCGTCGGTTTTGAAAAAAACCGACGCCAAAAATAATTTTATTTTACTTTTCGCGTCAGTTTTCATAAAAACCAACGCCAAAAATTTGAAAAAAAATTAACATTCCTATAGATAATTTCCTAAGCTTTGATTTGACTGGTCATGGAGCCAAAACGGAGTTACGGATCAAAAGTTATGGATGTTGGAAGTTGATCTTCTCTAAAAGAAGTCTTAATTAAATCCAACTTTGAAAGGCCATAACTTTTAATCCGTAAGTCCGTTTTAGCACCATGACCAGTAAAACCGAAGCTTAAGGAATTCTCTAAAACCTGGTAAATAATTTTTTATGTTTTGGATTCGGTTTTCATAAAAAACGATGCCAATTTGTTTTTGATTTTCACGTCGGTTTTGAAAAAAACCGACGCCAAAAATAATTTTTTTTACTTTTCACGTCGGTTTTCATAAAAACTGACACCAAAATTGTTTTTTTTGTTTTTTGTGTCGGTTTTTTTAAAAACCAACGCAAAAAATAATTTTTTTACTTTTCGCGTCGGTTTTGAAAAAAAACCGACGCAGAACATATATATTTTTTTCTTTTTCGCATCGGTTTATTTAAAAACCGATGCCAAATAGTGAAACCGAAGCTTAAAGAATTCTCTAAAACCTGGTAATTTTTTTTTATGTTTTTGCGTCGGTTTTCATAAAAACCGACGCCAAAAATGTTTTTTTGTTTTTCATGTCGGTTTTTTTAAAAACCAACGTGAAAAACAATTTTTTTAACTTTTCGCGTCAGTTTTGAAAAAAAACCGACGTGAAACATATATTTTTTTATCTTTTTCGCATCGGTTTATTTAAAAACCGATGCCAAATAGTATTCACCAATACGCGGGATCAGAATTTCAATTTTTTTCACAACGCGCATTTAACTTTTTAAAATCCCGCCTACATTTTAATACAACTCAATCAACAATATTTTCATTTACTATATAGAAATCCTTTTCTCCTCCATTCATCATTTTCATCCTCTTTGGTTCATCATGTTTTCAATGCGGCATCAATCGTTAATTTGAATACGGTACCTATTCTATCCATTTATTTTCTTAATTATTAATTTCCTTCATTTATATCAACTCGATTATATTTCATATAATGATGATTTACTTTTATTATTGAGTTAAAAATACAAAACATTTGGATGAGGTTTACCAAGCTTGGTGTAAGTTTAATTATCGATCGTCGTTTTCATTATCGCATGAGTTCTACACTAAATATAAGATATATGATGATAAAAAACATATCATTTCAATGGAAGATCCAAAAACAATTGAAATTTGTTTGAAGTATTATGTATATTTTATATCATTTGGTGTATGTGATTTTAATTCATTTTTATCTTGTTTTCTTTAAAACAAGTTGTATCAAACAAAACTTTGACTTGTTCAACTTCCGACGGCCATAACTTTTGATCTGTAACTCCGTTTTAGCTCCACGAACTGTCAAATTGAAGATTAGAAAATTCTCTAAAACATCGAAGAATAAAAAATTACTTTTTGGTGTCGTTTTTTGTAAAAACCGACTCCAAAAATAAGTTTTTTCCATTTATGGCGTCGGTTTTTTTCAAGAACCGATGCCAAAACTATTATTTCAACTTTTTGGCGTCGATTTTTATGGAAAACGATGCCAAAAATGACACGGATGAGTTTATTTGGCCTCGATTTTTTACAAAATTGATGCTAAAAAACAAATGAAATTTTTTTTTGGCGTCGGTTTACAAAAACCGACGTAAAAAGTAATATTTTTTACGTCGATGACTTCAACGTCGGTTAAAAACCGACATAAAAAATAAAAAAAAACCGACGTTAAAGACCTTTTTTATACTAGTGATATAACTTGTGAAAGAGAAATGGGCTTCATAAACATCATGACATCAAAACATAATCCATTAAGAGAAAGAATAAAAATATAAACATTGAATAATCTTCCCATAAATGCATGAGTAACAATAATTGATGTTATTTTATATGGGAAATAATTTTGAAAAATCTCTTAAAAACATTTCTTGAGGAAAATATCCTTTGTTTTTTTAAAATGATTTTTAAAACATAAAACCTTTGGAAAATATTTTTCTTTAAAAACATATTAAGGAAGATTTAAAAACAATAAAACATTTTTATAATCCATTTTTCCTTGAAATTTATCTACAATTATCTTTGTAAACCATTTCTGAAAACATTTTTGAAAACATTTTTGAAAACATGGTTTTTGAATACAATAGATTTCCGACTGAAGAGAGAGATAGTCATATTTTACAAAAAAATATTATATTAAGTACCAAAGAGTAGAAAAAATGGTAATAAAAATAAATTATATCATGAATAAGTATAGGATAAGGAAACTCGGGAATATTCTTGAGAGACTGATCATAAGATTTCATCAAATGAAGCATAAACATAAACAATCTGGAAAATATGATGAGATTGTATCAATATACTCTTATAACTTGTTAACTTGGGATCAGACTCTCCATGAAAGGAAAAAAAATAAATGAAACTTAAAATATCATTAAAATAATTATATTCATGATATAACATGTAAAATGGAAGTATATACACCTCAAAAATGAGTCTAGGTGTATAACAAAGCATGAATCTCAAAGGAGGAAAATTGAGACAAAACTATTTTAGTGATTTGGTAACTTTTGAAAGTTAAACCCCATGAAATAAGGATCATAAAATGGGAATGTGAATACCCATAAATTTAATTAAAATATACATATAATACATTCAGCGGTATTACATACAACACACAAAAATAAAGAGTATGAAGCATTGCTTGTATCTCACAGAAATTAAAAGTGAGATGAAACCCCCTTACCCTATGTCTTGACTCTCTCTATACTCGTACAAACATCATGTATGATAAATATAAGTTTATTATACATATTTTACATAATACTATTCTTATATATAATACCATATTTTTTTATTACCTTATATTACCTTCTTGTTAATGATCCTATGTTAAGGTTTCACTTCAGGTAATATTTGCTTTGTTCTTTGCATGTGTCTTAATTTGTTATATCGTTGGTCCTTATAATTATATAAGGATTCAAGAATGTAGAACATGATATAAATATCAGTTATGTATAATATATGTATATTATACAAATTTATATCATAAATAAGTATGAAATGTAATACACCGTTCATGGAGATGGTAAGTCGTACGTACACATGAACGTTGTTTTCCATCTTTATTATTGTATTGAAAGAAAGTAAGTAAATAAATTATGTATATATATATATATGTATGTATGTATATTTATAATTATACCATTCTCATGAATATATCATATATATCATATAATTTCACTATACCCATCCTTAATACATTTTATGTGGTGTGTGAACGAATCACATCGCTTTGAGGGGGTGGTAGTCCACACTTCCTCAAACAAGATTATCATATTAACATCAAATGGAAAGTAAATAGATTTGTGTTGTAAAAGGAATGATTAATATTAAATAAATAATAAATACAATATATGACATATATAAACATATTTTCTATCATAATGTCCACCATTATTGGTGGTAAATGAAAAATGAACAATCATCGTTTTGTGAGGCAGTAATTCGCCATACCCAGAAACAGTATGTTCAATATCCACTAGATGGAGGTGTGTGTAAGTTTATATTGAAAATTTATCATAAAAAATATTATTATATTGAGTATATTGGTGTTTTCACACAATAATGTAATAAAAACAGTGGAGGGGTAGTGAAGGAAGATAAAGGAAAAGAGCTTAAGAGAAGAAATTACCTCTAAATCGGGTAACTCTTTTGGTTTATGGCAAAAGGTTTTTTTGAGAGCCTTTATGCCAAAAGTATGTATTATAGGTGTAAGGGAGGGTTTTTTATAGGATAATTGGGAAGATATTGGTTGAAATTAAAATGTATTAGAGGTGTGTGGAATGGGTATAGGTGGTGGCCTTTTATAGTGGAGGAGGAGTGGTACTCTTGTAAATATTTGGAGAGAGAATTCCACCCACGTTTTTCAGGTTGAAAGTGGATACAATAATGGACCAAGGTTGATCCAATTTATTATATAGTCTAAATATGGACATCCAATTGGTTTTGGACACGTTTCTAGGTCGTTTGGACCCTTAATGTTGAGGTTTAGTTCCTAATTAAGCATAATTTGTCCTTAACCACTATGATTAATTTTAATCACATTTAAAAATATATTTGGTCAAAAACAATGTTGAACCTATTATAAATTATATATTATTATGATTCTAAATATGGAATCCATTTTTCCAAATTCTAATCACAAAATTGGTAGAAATTAATTTAAAAAATAATCCTGTTGTTGGGACGACACTACGGGTTTTTATAGTAAAAAGGATCAAAAGTTTTTTAAGTCTCTATGCCCAATTTAAATGTGAAAATGGTTTCAATGAACAAAATTGGATTGATTTATAGAAATATTATCTTATTAAACTTTGAAATAAAATTAAAATATACTTTAACCTTATAAATTAATTGAATTAACAAGTAGTTTTCAATTAAAACCCAATATTTTTCACTATTCATCCAAAAATGAAGCTTCTCAGAAATATCCCAAAATTTCACCCTAACCAAATTTTAAAATTATAAATTAAAAAAAGGTTTATTTTATAAAATTAAATTTCTAATTTTGTATAAAATTAATTTTAGTATAAGGACATTAAAACATTATTTTTAAACATAGAAGGGCTTTACCAAAAACCCTATATTTTCTTATCAATACGTTTTATTTATATAAAATGATTATAAAAAATATTTGAAAAGTAGTTAATATTATTCATATAACTAATTTTAATGGATATGTTATAATTATATTATTTAAATAATTAAAACAATAAAAATAGATGTTTCGTAGAAACTCAGTGTTCTGTGTATCGTACGCCAAATTGGTGTTTCATTTATCATACACCAAGTCAGTGTTGCGTGTAACACATAACAAGTCGATTTTGATTATAAAAGGAATATTTTACTTAGTGTGTTTTAATATATAAATGAAAATTTAAATTTATTCAAAAAAATAGGTCTATAAAAACATGGGGTGTAACAGTTTGATCCACGCATGTGAAAACCTCCACATTTACCATTTAAAATTATCATGGGATTCATGGGAATTATCTAGAGGGTAGAGTGATGATTTATTATCAACCTCAATTATATAGGTTGGTTCCCTTTGGATTTATTGAGAGTCCAAGTGGGATTTCCAACTAGATTATCTTGTTTAAAGTGGCCAATTAGTTATTGACTTTGGAGCTACACCATATGCTGACTGGTGAGTCTAAATTGAGCACGTCTAGGGATTGAATCTAGAGATGTTTAGGAAATTCCCATGAATATCATTCATATGTTCTATTTATTCTATTGTACCTAATTATCTATCATTATAGTGTCTACCTTCTTGTTTTTGTTCCCTCCATTATCATCATAGCTTCTTTTTACCTAGTGTGGCACATTACTTGAGTTATGGTTTTGTAAACTGGTTTGTGAAATGGAAATAATTTTTGAAAAGAGGAATGTGGTTTGTGTTGTTTTAAAATAGAAATCCATGTTTGGTTCCTTAAATGATAAAAACCCTATTTTCATACATTTATTTCAAACTTGTGTTTATAGACTATTTCAAGAAAGGAAATTTATGGATTATGTGGTTATTAACTAATGGGGTGTTTATTCTCATATCCTACTTGTGACACTCGACATTGGTAGAACCGAGCAATTTTTCAGGTTTATGGTTCTGTTTTAAATGTGTGCCTTTGGTATGGTATGGTCTTGTGGTTTTTGGTGACCAATAGGTCATGAAAATATTGTTTTATAATTTTTTGGTTTTAGTTTTGATTTTAGTTTTTTGTTTTGTTCAGCTGTTGTATCTTGATCTGGTTCTTTTTTATTATTGTTCAAAAGTTATTGGTTTTTGTTGTGTGATCTTTTTGGTTATTTAATCCTAGTTTTATTTTTTCAAAATCATTCCCACTTTGGTAAATTTTATTCCCAACACTAGAATCCATCCCTGGAGGATCAGGAATTCCTCTTGGGCCTTATACCAGACTAAGTTGGGTGTCGGGTTGGATGGAAACCCGACCTAGTTTGTGATAGTCATATCGTGCACACCATGTATCAGATTGACGATTGACTAATTTCTACAAATAAAAAATTATATGTGGATAATTTTCCTATAGTATCAAAACAATTCAAATGTGTTTTCCTAGTTTTGAGTATGTTACATGTGTTTTGAAATAAAATATCAATTTTAAATTAAAAGACACACTTTGAGTCATATTGGACATAGCATGAGTCAGATTGATGTCCGACTGATTCATACACATCAAAAATGACTTAAGGATAATTTCACTAAACTATCAAGATAATATTAATGTTTTTTCTTGGTTTTGAGTTTTCCGCATGTCTTTTTTTACTAAAATGTTAATTAAAATTGATAACACACACTTTGAGTCATACTGATCATATCATATCTCTCTTTTATGTGGGACTAATTAATAAACATCACATATGACTTATGAATCATTTTCCTAATTATAAAGAAAATCAGACCACATTTTCTCAGTTTTCATTGAGTGGAACGTTTTAAACTAAATTGAAAATTTTCAACTGATAGCAAACACTTTGAGTCATATCAGGCATACCATGTATCAGATTGAGGTGAGGCTAAATCCTACATGTCACAAATAACTTATGGATAATTTTTCTAAAATATTAAAAAATTATGAATGTGTTTTCTCAGTTTTGAGTATGTTACATTTTTTTTGAAATACAATATCAATTTTAAATAAAAAGACATGCGTGGAGTCATATCGGTCACACCATGAATTATATAGAGGTGTTGCTAATCCCAATATGTTAAAAATGACTTAAGAATTTCTTTATTAATGTATCAAGATAATCCAAATTTGTTTGGTCAATTTTGGGTATGTCAAGTGTCTTTTTTAACAAAATCTCAATTTAAACTAAAAACACGCACTTTGATTCATACCAGTCACATCATGTGTCAGTTTGATGTGATATTGATTCTTACACATAAAAAATAACTTAATAATTTTTGTTGTAAATTATCAAGATAATACAAGTGTGTTTTCTCAGTTTTTAGTGACTGAAACACATTTTGAACTAAATTATCAATTTTAAAATTATAAGGAACACTTTGATCCATATTGGGCACACCATTCACCGAATTTATGCATGTTTGATTCTTACATTTCAAAATGACTTATGAATAAATTTCATAACGTATCAAAATAATCTTATTTTTTTCTTGATTTTGATTATGTGATGCGTGATTTGAATTAAAATGTCAATTTTAAATAAAAAGACATAGTTGGGGTCATATGGATCACACCGTGTGTTGGATTAAGGTGAAACTAATTCCTACATGTAAAAAATGACTTTTGGATAATTTTAATAATGTATAAAAACAATCCAAATGTGTTTTATTAGTTCTAAGTTTGTGATGTGTTTTTTGAGCTAAAATGTTAATTTTAAATAAAAAACACACTTGGAGTCATATCGGTCACACCATGCATCAGATTGAGGCTCAGTTAATTCCTACATGTCAAAATTACTTATGGATCATTTTACAAAATTATTAAAACAATATGAATTTGTTTTATTATTTTTGAGAATGTCACTTGTCTTTTTTACCAAAATACCAATTTAAACTGAAAACACACACTTTGAATCATATTAATAATATAGTGTGTCGGTTAAACATGGGATTGATTCCTACACATCAAAGATGACTTATGAATTTTTTTTCCTAAATTATTAATTCAATCCAAGTGCATTTACTTGGTTTTCAATGAGTGAAACATCTTTTGAAATAAATTTTCAATTTTAAACCAATAAAAGACACATTGATTTGTATTGGGAACATTGTGTATTAGATTAATGTACGGATGATTCATACAGATCAAAAATGATTTATTGATTTTTTTTCTAATGAATCAACACAATCCAAATCTGTTTTCTCTATTTTGAGTATATGACATGTGTTTTGAACTAAAATGTCAATTTCAAATTGAAAACACACACTTTGAGTCATACTGGACACACCGTTTATAATATTGAGATATGGTTGATTCCTACATATCAAAAATGAATTATGGATCATTTTCCTAATGTATCAAGACAATCAGAATGTTTTTTCTTATTTTTAATTGTGTGATGTGTGTTTTTAACTAAAATGTAAATTATAAACTAAAAACATACACTTTGATTCCTACCGACCACACTGTGTATTAGATTGAGGTGCAGATGATTGAGGTGTGGATGATTCCTACACTCTGTATCAGATTCATCTAGGGATGATTGGGTTGTGACACATATTTTAGGAGGTTAATCTTTAAAACCATTTGGATTTAATTGGGTAAATAATTTCTCTTTCCCTCTTGGAAAAACAAATTTAGTAAAATATTGGGACAATGTTATATGAGTATTATTTACATAGAATTTTTTAAGTTGAATTTAACTCATAAGATATGAAACCAAATGAATTATGAAATGAAAATATTAATCTAGTTTGAACTAATTCTTTAAATATTCTAAATATTTATTCATAAAAATTTTGGATTGAAAATGCTATGAGATCCTCCAACCATCACCACTAAGTAGCCCACGTCAAGCTCAGAGACACGACTATAAAAATGGGCTTTATCAGCGCTCAAAACGGGCTTTATCAGTTCTAAAAAAGTGATGTAAAGCCAGCAATGATAAAGGGGGTCCCCTTTATCAGTGCTCAAAAAGCACTGATAAATTCCCTGTCTTCTACAAAAAAAAATTCTGCATCAGCACACCCAAACAGCACCTGCAAATAATTCAGCATCTCAAAATGTATACCCATACAAAATTAACACATAAATCATAATCTAATTACACCAAGTATTCCCATACACCATTAACACATAATTCATAAGTTAATTAAATACATAAATAATTCTATTTAGAATTCAAGGGGTTGGGGGTTGTTCTGGGGTTTCGGGTGGCTTTCCAAGGGGGGGTAGGGGGTGTCCGGGGGGATGGGGGTGTCCAGGGGGGTGGGGGTAGTCCAGGAGGTTGGGGGGCTGTCCAAGGAGGGTGGTGGTGTCCAGGGGGGTGGGGGTGTCTAGGTGGTGGGGTGGTGTCTAATAGGGTGGTGTCCAGGTGAGGGGGGGTGGGGGGTTGTCCATGGGGTGTCCAGGGGGTGGGCTAGTGTCCAGGGTGTTGGGGGGGATTTACAGGGGGAGGGTGGGGTGTCCGAGGGATGGGGGCAGTCCGGGGGGTTGGTGGGGCTGTCCAAGGGGGGTGGGGTGGTGTCTAGGAGTGTGAGATGGGGGTGTACAGGGGGATAAGGGTGTCCAGGGGGGTGGGGGTGTCCAGGGGGTGGGGGTCCAGGGGGTTGGTAGGGCTTCCAAGGGGGTGGGGTGGTGTCCAAGGAGGGGGGTGTCCAGGTGGGGGGTGTCCAGGTGGGGGGTGTCCAGGTGGGGGGGGGGGGGTTGTCTATGGGGTGTACATGGGGGTGGGATGGTGTCCAGGGTGTCAGGGGGGGGACTTTCTAGGGGGTGGGGGTGTCTAGGGGGGGCAGTCCAGGGGGTTGGTGGGGTTGTCCAAGGGGGTGGGATGGTGTCTGGGAGGGTGGGGGTGGCCGTCCATGGGTGGGGGGGGTCCGGGGGGGGGGGGGGTTGGGGGTATGCAGGTGGTGGGGTGGTGTTAAGGAGGGGTGGGGGTGCCGTTCAGGGGGGGGGGGGTTGTCCGGGGGGGTGTTGGGGGGGGGGCTGTCCATGGGAATGTCCAGGGGGGTGGGGGTGTCTTAAGGGGGCTTTCCAGGGGGTGGGGGTGTCTAGAGGGGCGGGGGTGTCCAGGGGGTGGGTTGGTGTCCAGGGGGGTGGGGTGGTCCAGGGGGTTGGTGGGGTTGACTCTTACACACCACAAAGGACCCATGGATCGTTCTCATAAAGGATCAAGACAATGCCAATGTGTTTGGTTGGATTTCCATAGGCCAGTTGTTGTTTTCACTTAAAATTGTGTCCATTTTAAACAAAAGAGAGACTCTTTGAGTGATACCGGCCACAACATGCCTTGGATTGAGGTAGGGATGACTCGAACATGTCACAAAGGACCCGTGGATCATTCTCCTAAAGGATCAAAACAATATGAAATCATTTGGTTGGATTTCCGTAGGTCACTTGTTGTTTTCACTTAAAATTGTATCCATTTAAAAAAAAGAGATCATTTGAGTGATAACGGTCAAACCATTCCTTGTATTGAGGTCGGGATGACTCGTACACGTCCCAAAGGACCCGTGGATCATTATACTAAAGGATCAATACAATCCGAATGCGTTTGGTTTGATTTCCGTAGGTCAGTTTTTGTTTTCACTTAAAATTGTGTCCATTTTAAACAAAAGAGAGACTCATTGAGTGGTACCGGCCACATCGTGCCTCGTATTGAGGCGGGGATGACTCGTACACATCACAAAAAACCCGTGGATCATTCTATTAAAGAATAAACACAATCCAAATGCGTTTTGTCAGATTTCCGTAGGTCAGTTGTTATTTTCACTTAAAAATTTATCCATTTTAAACAAAAGAGAGACTCATTGAGTGGTACCAACCACACCGTTCCTCGGATTGAGGCGATGATGACTTTTACACATCAAAAAGGACCCATTGATCATTTTACTAAAGTATCAACACAATCCAAATGCATTTGGTCCAATTTCTGTAGGTCAGTTGTTGTTTTCACTTAAAATTGTGTCTATTTTAAACAAAAGAGAGACCCTTTGAGTGGTACTGGACACACTGTGCCTCGGTTTGAGGCAGGGTTGACTTTTAAACATCCCCAAAGAACCCATGGATCATTATCCTAATGGATCAATACAATCCAAATGTTTTTGGTCAGATTTCCGTAGGTCAGTTGTTGTTTTCACTTAAAAATCTGTCCATTTTAAACAAAAGAGAGACCCTTTGAGTGGTAACAGCCACACCATGCCTTGGATTGAGGAGGGGATGACTCATACACGTCAAAAATAACCCATGGATAATTCTCCTAAAGGATAAATACAATCCGAATGCGTTTCGTCGGATTTCCATAGGTCAGTTGTTTTTTTCACTTAAAATTGTGTCCATTTTAAACAAAAGAGAGACCCTTTGAGTGGTACCGGACACACCATGCCTTGTATTGAGGCAAGGATGACTCTTACACATCCCCAACACACATTTGGATCATTATTCTAAAGTATTAACACAATCCGAATGCGTTTGGTTAGATTTCCGTAGGTCAGTTGTTGTTTTCACTTAAAAATTTGTCCATTTTAAACAAAAGGGAGACTCTTTGAGTGGTACCAGCCACACCGTGCCTTGGATTGAGGCGGGTATGACTCTTACACATCAAAAAGGAACCTTGGATATTTCTCCTAAATTATCAATATAATCCGAATGCATTTTATTAGATTTTCTTATGTCAGTTGTTGTTTTCACTTAAAATTATGTCCATTTTAAACAAAAGAGAGACCATTTCAGTGATATCGGCCACAACATGCCTTATATTGAGGCTAAGATGACTCTTACATGTCCCCAACACACCCTTGGATCATTATCTTAAAGGATAATAACAATCCGAATGCATTTTTTTTGGATTTTCGTGAGTCAGTTGTAGTTTTCACTTAAAAATTTGTCCATCTTAAACAAAAGAGAGACCCTTTGAGTGGTACCGGCCACACCGTGCCTTGGATTGAGTCGGAAATGAATCTTACATGTCAAAAAGGACATGTGGGTCTTTATCCTAAAGGATCAACACAATATGAATGCGTTGTTCAGATTTCCATAGGTCAGTTGTTGTTTTCACTTAAAATCGTGTCCATTTTAAACAAAAGAGAGATCCTTTGAGTGGTATCGGCCACACCATGCCTTGTATTGAGGAAGGTTTGACTTTTAAATGTCCCCAAAACACCCATGGATCATTATCCTAAAGGATAAACACAATCCAAATGTGTTTGGTCAGATTTCTGTAGGTCAGTTGTTGTTTTCACTTAAATTTTATTCCATTTTAAACAAAAGAGATACTCTTTGAGTGGTACCGGCTACACCGTGCCTCATATTGAGGTGGGTATGACTCTTACACATCAAAAAGTACCCTTGTATATTTATCCTAAAGGATCAAGACAATCCTAATGCGTTTGTTTGGATTTCCGTAGGTCAGTTGTTGTCTTCACTTAAACTTTTGTCCATTTTAAACAAAAGAGAGACCCTTTGAGTGGTACCGGCCACACCGTGCCTCTGATTGAGGTAGGTATGACTCTTACACATCCCCAAAACACCCTTAGATCGTTCTCATAAAGTATCAACACAATCCAAATGCATTTGGTCGGATTTCCGTAGGTCAGTTGTTGTTTTCACATAAAAATCTTTCCATTTTAAACAAAAGAGAGAACCTTTGAGTGGTACTGGCCACACCATGCCTTGGATTGAGGCAGGGATGACTCGTACACATCAAAAAGTACCCTTGGATCATTCTCCTAAAGGATAAACACAATCTGAATGTGTTTGGTTGGATTTCCGTAGGTCAGTTGTTGTTTTCACTTAAAATTGTGTCCATTTTAAACAAAAGAGAGACCCTTTGAGTGGTATCGGCCACACCGTGCCTCAGATTGAGGTGGGGTTGAATTGTACACATCCCCAATACACCTTTGGATCTTTCTCCTAAAGTATAAACATAATACAAATGAATTTGGTCGGATTTACGTAGGTCAGTTTTTATTTTCACTTAAAATTGTGTCCATTTTAAACAAAAGAGAGACCCTTTGAGTGGTACCGGCCACACCGTGCCTCGGATTGAGGCGGGGTTGACTCGTACACATCCCGAAAGGACCCATGGATCGTTATCCTAATGTATCAATACAATATGAATGCGTTTAGTTGGATTTCTGTAGGTCAGTTGTTGTTTTCACTTAAAAATTTGTCCATTTTAAACAAAAGAGAGACCCTTTGAGTGGTACCGGCCACACCGTGCCTTGGATTGAGTCAGGATAACTTTTACACATCACAAAGGACCAGTGGATCATTCTAATAAAGTATAAAGACAATCCGAATGATTTTGGTCAGAAATCCATAGGTCAGTTGTTGTTTTCACTTAAAATTGTGTCCATTTTAAACAAGAGACCCTTTGAGTGGTATCGGCCACACCGTGCCTCGGATTGAGTTGAGGATGACTCATACACATCCCCAACGTACCCATGGATCATTAAATTAAAGTATCAACACAATCCAAATGCATTTGGTCAGATTTCCGTAGGTTAGTTGTTGTTTTCACTTAAAAATTTGTCCATTTTAAAGAAAAGAGAGACTCTTTAAGTGGTACCGACCACACCATGCCTCGGATTGAGGCCAATATGACTCTTGCATGTCACAAAGGACCCTTGGATCATTATACTAAAGGATAAATACAATCCTAATGTGTTTGTTTGGATTTCCATAGGTCAGTTTTTGTTTCCACTTAAAAATCTGTCCATTTTAAACAAAACAGAGACCCTTTGAGTGGTACTGGCCACTCCGTTCCTCAGATTGAAGTGGGGTTGATTCGTACACATCCCCAACTCACCCATGGATTGTTATATTAATGGATCAACACAATATGAATGCGTTTGGTCAGATTTCCATAGGTTAGTTGTTGTTTTCACTTAAAATTGTGTCCATTTAAAACAAAAGAGAGACCCTTTGAGTGGTACTGGCCACACCATGCCTCATATTGAGGAGGGGATGACTCATACACATCACCAACGCACCTTTGGATCATTATATTAAAGGATTAACACAATCTGAATGCATTTGTTTGGATTTCCATATGTTAGTTGTTGTTTTCACTTAAAACTTTGTCCATTTTAAACAAAGGATAGACTCTTTGAGTGGTACCGGCCACACCGTGCCTCAGATTGAGGCGGGAATGACTCATACACATCAAAAAGGACTCATTGATCATTATCCTAAAGTATCAATAAAATCCGAATGTGTTTGGTTAGATTTTCTTAGGTCAGTTGTTGTTTTCACTTAAAAATCTGTCCATTTTAAACAAACTAGAGACCCTTTGAGTTGTAGCGGCCACACCGTGCCTCGGATTGTGGCGGGGATGACTCGTACATGTCCCCAATGCACCTGTGGATCGTTATCTTAAAGAATCAATACAATCCGAATGCATTTGGTTAGATTTCCTTAGGTCAATTGTTGTTTTCACTTAAAATTGTGTCCATTTTAAACAAAAGAGAGACCCTTTGAGTGGTACCGGCCACACCATGCATTGGATTGAGGTGAGGTTGATTCGTACACGTCCCCAACGCACCCATGGATCATTCTCTTAAAGGATCAACACAATATGAATGCATTTGGTCGGATTTCTGTAGGTCAGTTGTGGTTTTCAATTAAAAATCTGTCCATTTTAAATAAAAGAGATACCCTTTGCTCGATTCATCATTCTTGCATGTTTTTTGTGCATATAATCCGTTAAAATGGGAAATTGACTTATTAGAGAAAGGATGTTTTATTTAATAACAATTACAATATTCCTACAAAAATTTACATACAACAATGTGTTATGTTTTGATCCCCTTAACCCCTCTCAAAAATGACCGCCAATTGTACACGTCCCCAAGTCAGATCTTCATGTTATTTGTGTACAATCTACCATCAGGTTTGCGGAACACTCTTCTCTGAACATATCTATATCGTCTTGTGAGTATGAGGCTTTTCGGCAGTCAGAGTAGTACTGAAAAATATGAAAATAAATAAATAATAAATTAATTAAATGAACTAGTAGTTGTTTTTGAAAATACCTCTTTAGGGATGCTTGTTTGTTGATGAAAAATGATCTCTTTCATAAATTTACAAACATAATAACCACAATCATTATCGTTTGTTTGTTTTGGACACTACAAAAAATTTGATCATTAGGAGAATAAGTAACTTGTGTTGAGATGTGTTTGGATAGTGAAATTTTATTATATATACCCTGATATTTGTCCAGACGTAGTACTTTCTCACCTCCTTATGCTTATCCCCTGTCCTCATTCATTTTTTTAGACGATAATGATACACCACCCTATTATAATAGAATCCTCAGTAAAAGATAATATAAATTATATTACTTGATGTTTAGACCTGAAACGTAGGATGTAGTGTCTTACAGATTCACAAAATCCATCATGTGTGGTCGGTTTGATGGATATCCTTACTTTGAATCCAGAAAATAAATCTTTGGAGTATCCAAGTTCACTGTAATTAGCATTAAATGTTGCCTAAAAACACAAAAATGAATAATTAATAAAATAAGTCAAAATATAATTGATATGCTTTAATCGTAGAGTTTTACCCCTATATGGTTGGTATTAAGAAGAGTCTGTCATCTGTAATCTTTCTTTCAAATGTTTTTAGCAAGTCATTCACTTTTTCATTCTTTTTTTATGGATCTAATTTTGTTAGATGTGATGATGTGTTATGAGGACTAACAAGTCCAAATTTTGTCTCATGGGAAAATTCCTTTAACTATTTTTTATATATACGTCTGTCAACAAAATAAAATGCATTTAGTCATAATTTGCACATTAGATCAGCTTTTAGAAAATCAATTCACGAAAATGTACCTCATATATATATTTACAATTGTGACACCTAGACAACTATTTTCAAGGATCTCATTTACATTTTCAGCAGCAATGAAATCTTGACTTTACTCTTCATATATATTCTCTTCGAAAACCACTATATGACTACTACCATCTATTAGCTTCGTATCCACATGAGTATTCAATGCTAGTAAATGTGGATAGAGAACAGGTGGTGTTATTGTGCTTTCACTAGCTCCATGGGATCAGTTGGTCGATCCTTTAGATGGTTTTGAGCCGATGTTTTTCACCCCCTTCCCTTTCTCCATATATAATAACATTCATTGGTTCAAACCCTTTTTTCATTAATTGTTAAAGGTTTAGCTTGAAAAAAAGGAAATAAATACCTCTTCGGCCGCATCTACTCTTACAAGTTGTGACGACCACTCAATGAATATACCAATATCCTTTTCGACCGTATGAATATCATCTTCATCAAGTGGAATAGGTAGCTCTGCATTTGGCTCGTAAGCTATAGTAATCGTCACTTTAAGACGATCTTTCGGAAGTGGTCGATTATGCACTGTGTCATCTGTGATGTTGAACACTATAGCCCTCGCTACAAGGTGATAGGTGCATGTTGACAGATATAAATCACAATAATTATCACCCTGTAGAATATTAGTATAGGAAACGTATCAGTGTTTGTCTGATTCACATTTCCTGGGAACAATTATTAGAATATTGATTACCACGACTAAGACAACTCTTTGAGGGGAATGGCTCACCTCAAAGATGGTGGGAGGTGGGGAGGGATCTTCACGTGATGTTTGTTCCTGAGTTGTGTCTTCTCCTTGCTTCCCATCCATAAAAGTTTCTAGTAACTCTCCCTACCATTGCAACCGTTCTTCACGGGCTGCTAGTTTTTCGCTCATTTGTTTCAATGTTTCATCTCTATCATCCGTTTTTTCTTCTTCTAAAAATATACTCGGGGTGTCACCCCAAACCCCGCACCTCTGACACGACCATATTTTTCTGGATGCTTCAAAGCCGTCGATAATAGGTCTGCATCCGCTACAGGAGTGGCTGATTCCTGTGACTGTCGAATATAGGAAAATAACTAATTATTTTTATGTAATAGAAATTTAAAACAAATCATTTTATCATCGTGTCATACTTACACAAATTTCCCACACTTTTTGTGTATCCTCATCTACTAGATTCCCTTCCTTATTCACACGTGCCTCCTTCCAAAGCACATGATGTGGGATGGAAGTGTCTTTGGTTTTAGACTCATCAATCTACATATAAACATAGAAAGATAATTATGATGTTGTTTATTGGCACATAACAATATTACAATAAAATTAAGATACGTACTATTTTCTTTTCTAGTGAAGCGTACCCCATCCTTGCTTTACGATAGGGGTATGTTGGTTTTGATGCACGTTCCTTATTTTCATTACAGAGTTGTTGTTTCATAAATGAAATATTGACAATCAAAGTGATGAATACATGTATCCTCAAACAACGTATTATCACCCACAATGTACTTGAAACTTATAATCCCCACGGCGGCCAATAAATGAATCCCATACTTCTTGGGATATCAGGTGAGCAGAGAGAATGGGTGGGTGCAGGTTTATTTTACCTTTAGAATCATTATGGTGACATCTTGTTAAAATAGTGTGAAAACCTCGATGAATCATTCCTGCAAGACTTAGTACATAATCCTTGTGTGAATCGTCTACTATAAATGTACTCTTCAAGAGATTGAGAAGAGTAAGACATTGTTTCATTATTTTATTTTCTAGTAAATTAAATAAATAAATTCATAATGTTACCGTAATTTCTTTCCATATCACAGCCTTCAGCCCGAACACAACATGGTGCTAGGAATCTATGTCAATCGGCACGCGTTTCCGAGTGACAAATCCAATGTAACTACTAAACATAGCCTTGTTGGGATTCACATGTTGGCCTCGTGTATTCCATCCGACATCAAATTTGATGCCTTTGATTTTCACCTTAAGAACTTTGGCTAACACCATCAAACTACGACGCACCTGTGTTTTCTGTGACGTCGGTCCTTCATTACCAACCATTACATTGATATCAACATAATCTATATGTTAATCTGAAATGGTAGCAAAAACATGTTATGATGGTTGTTGGACCTCAACACTAGAAGCAGCAGGAGCCGCAACAGTAGGAGTAGCAGGAGAAGCAGGAGCCGTAGCAGGAGTAGCAGCAGGAGCAGCCGCAGCCGCAGCAGGAGCAGTGGCATCAGCAGCAGCCGCAGCAGCAACAGCTTTAGAGACTTGTTAGCCTCAAGGTTAGGAGCACCAGAGTGTGTAGAAGTCATTATCTGCAAAAGTGGTTGAACATTTAATTTAGATTACCTAAATTCAGTAATGATAAGATAATAACATGAGATAATAAGATATATATTAAACACAAAATATAACCTATTTATTGAACTCTCTTTCTTTCTTTCAAAGGCTGAAGGGATTTGACACCTCTATCAATTATCCAAATACCTTCATTTTGGTCTCCTATAACATAAAAAACATCATCTACATTGGTACCACTCCGAAATGATTGTGACATACCACTGAAAGGATCGTCCTCAATTGAATTTTCATCAGAACCTTCAGTAGTTTTGGACGATAACAGAACAATCGACCACTTTTGGTTTGCGGGATCTGGAACATAAAAAACTTGTACCGCTTGTGATGCCATTATAAACTGTTTGTCTTTTTACCCTTATTTTCTAAAATCAACTTTCACAAATACCCATTCATCTATTTTAACACCACTATTGTTATCAACCCATTTGCATTGAAAAATCGGCAATTGGAATGTCATATAATCCAACTCCTATATTATTTTGATAATTCCAAAGTATGACATATTTGCATAAATTGGATTTCTGTCCTTATTAACAGAAACATGCATTGCTTTAGACACTAGTGTAACTCCACTATTTTTCATGGTACTATCTTCATCATGTTAATCTGTATAGAATGTATAACCATTAATTACATAACTACTGTAAGATAATACATACACACTTGGTCCAGCAGCTAGACATCAAAGTTGTTCTGAAATTGAATTCGGATTTTCATCCAACTGCTTAAAAATATGGTCCTGAAACCATCCTATAAACTGGTGATTATGTGTATTTGATTACCATTTTTCAGCCCTTGATGGATTCAACTTCCTAAGAATTTCTTTGTGAGTTCCAATATATGGAGCAACCTCCCAACTGTTATGCAAAACATAAATGTGGGCCTGCACTCGATCTGTAATACTGATTGTCACAACATCTCTTCTAGAAATTCCCTCACCCTCAATGCGTCTAGTGTGATGAGATTTCGGGAGACCAATTCTTTCCACATCAGATAGGTATTCGGTACAAAATTCAATGGCTTCCTAAAAAATATATCACTCCACTATACAACCCTCTGGCCGAATTCGATTTTTGACATACCCTTTCAAAATCTTCATATACCATTCAACAGGATACATCCATCTATAGTGAACAGGACCAAAAAATCAAATCTCTCTCACTAAGTGAATCATCAAATGAACCATCATATCAAATAATGTTTGTGGGAAGAACATTTCTAATTCACATAATATGATGACGACTTCTTTTTCCATAGCTGGAAATTTCGCCGGGTCTAAAACTTTGATACATATATCTTTGAAAAAGAAACAAAGTTTGGTTAATGTATGATGAACATTCTTGGAAAAAATGCAACGTAAAGCTATAGGAATTAGATCTTGCATCAAAACATGGCAGTCATGTGATTTCAAATCTTTTAACTTCAAATCATTCATTGACACAATGTTCTTGATATTTGATGAATACCCCTCTAGAACCTTTACATCATTGAAGAAGTTGAAAAACCGATATCTCTCCTCCCTAGAAAGAGTATAAGCAGCTGGAGGAAGAAACATTCGATTTTCACTCTTCACGGGAGCCAAATATTCTCGTATTCCCATGTCAACCATGTCCAAACTTACCTTAATTCCATCCTTTCTTTTGCCAAGGGAATTTAGCAATGTTCCAATAACACTGTCATATACATTTTTTTCCACATGAATCATATCAAGAAAATTTACGACGTAAAAACAATTCCAGTATGGTAGTTCAAAAAAATGATCTCTTTTTCCAACCGATTTTCGTAAGGTTTTTCAAAAATGGTTTACCAAAAACAGAGTTCACATCTTTTACTTTCTCAAACAGCTGATCACCTATTAGTGGAGACGGTGCTGTTCATTGTTCTGAACTCCCATTGAATGATGTCATCCAAGATCGGTACTTATGTCGATGAGGTAGAAATCTACGATGTTCTAGAAACACAGATTTCAATGAATGTTTCAACCTAATTGATCCTCTATCTTCTTCGCACACGGTACACCCTTGAGTTCCTTTAATTATATATCCTGAAAAATTTCCATAAGCAGGGAAAAAATTTATTTTACCATACAACATCGCTCTCAACATGAAGTATTCACTTTTATAAGAATCATACAACATAAGGCCTAAATCCCACAATAACTTCAAATCCTCGATCAAAGGATCTAAATAAACATCAATATCATCACCTGGTTGTTTTGGTCCTGATATAAGCATAGATAACATGATGAATTTCCACTTCATGCATAACCAGGGTGGCAAGTTATAATTTACCAACATAACAGGCCATGTACTTTGAGTGCTGGTTTGAAAACCAAAAGGATTTACTCCATCTATAGATAATGCAATATGAAGGTTTCTCGGCTCTTTTCCAAATTCAGGATACTCATGATCAATTTTTTTCCATTGAGGAGAGTCGGCCAGATGACGGAATTTCCCATATTTATTTCTTTTATCTGCATGCCACGACAATTTTCTTGTAGTTTCTTCACTTCCATATAGATTCCTAAACCTTTTAATGATTGGAAAGTACCATAAAAATTTCATAGGATTGGATTCATATTTCTTGTATTGAGAAGCACCACACTTTGGGAATTCTGTAAGTGATTTTTTCTCCTTGAGAAACAATATACAGTCTTTTGGGCAGGCATGTATTCTTTCAAAAATCCTACCCATAGAGCATAACATTTTTTTAGCTTCATATGTCCGGCTTGGGAGCTCATTATCTTCAGAGAGCATGTCATTCAAGAGAGCAAGTAGTTCCGTAAAACTAACATCACTCCATCTGTTGCCTTCTTTCAATTTATACAACTTTAGTACAGCTGACAATGTTGTATACTTGGTGCAACCAGCATACAATGGCGTCTTTGCACAACTCTTTAACTTCTCAAACAATTTTGGGCAATCACGGAGTTCATCTTAAATTGTCTTTGTCATTTTCTCAATATGATCTTCATCATCATTGACATCTATAATAACATCCTCTATACGGTCTTCTTCATTATCCATATTTGTATTCATATATGATGATCTATAAAATGAAGTTTTATCCCATCCAGTAGCTACATTCTCTTTTTCTCTGTGTTTATTCCAACATTTATAACTTCGATCTATTCCATGACATATCAAATGTTCTTCCAACTCCTCTGAAGTAATTAGTCTAGAATAATGACAATGTAAACATGGACAAAGGATTTGAGAAGAATCCCTTGTGTGATCCTTTGTAAACTTGATGAACTCTTTCACTATGTTCTCGTACTCTATTGTCAAACGATTAGAATCCATCCAATATTTATTCATCTTTATCCTATTTGAATCTCAAATATTAGTATTTATGATTCAAGTACACAAAACAAGACTTCCAAATACAGTATAAGAGAACCACTTCCTTATAAAAATAGAGATTAATAGAGCGTAACCATTTCCAATAAATAATTGGAAATCAACAGAACCAGGATAGACCCCCATCAAAATCAACACAGTTTCCAAACACAAAGGGGTTCGCAGGGATAATCACTTGTGTCATAGATGGTAAAACTCACATGGCATCATCCTCTATGGCTTATCCTCCTCTATCAGGTCAACCCTTCTATGGTCAACTAGTACATCCTTTTATACCTCACAAACCTAAAATACATATGGATGAAAACCAGTAGGCAACTCTATAAGTAAAGAAAGGATTATCATAATCTCTACAATATGGAATTCATTAAATATAATTAATTTAGATTCATTATAGTTTCCTCAAATCACCCCAATCGAAACAAAAGAATAATCATGAATGATACATCTACCACTCCTAGGTCTCTGCCCTACATTTAATATCATCATGCCAAAATACCCATATATCCACACATACACATGTCACAAACACATAAAAAACCATATCCACATCAGAACCAAAGTACCCATATGGATTTACATCAAGTTACTTGACTCAAGTGGTGGTGTGTAAGAAATAATAAGAAAATATAATAAGTATATAGTTACACCTAAATCTAAAACTGGTGTTAATAATCCAATAAACCCAAGGTATCATTTTATCTATCAGAATACTCTGAAGGATCCCATATGCGATAGTAGTCCCAGGTGGTGAAGGTTCCTGAGGAGGAAGGGGCGAACATGCACCTATCGGGGTTCAAGGTCAGGTCATTGAGGTTGAAGGTGGCCCGATACTCCTACAAGGGTTCATTCCATATTTCAAAAACCATGTCCTGGTACCCTAGGATGTTAACCCACTACTGGTGGAAGTGAAACTGTTCCTGATGATCATGCCATGAAGAAATGGAAACCAAGAGGGGGGAGTGGTTCAAAATACCTCAAGCAAGATGAAAAAACATGGTATTTGATAATAGGTTAGTGGCTTTCATGTTGGCCACACACCTATCCAATAGACCCCAAAAGCGGTGATGGCCCCTGCAGTTGTTGCACCAGGTGAAAATTTCACCTGAGAAGCTGAGATAAATGAGGCCCTTCCCAGCCATAAACTGAACAAACTCCATGATGGACTTCCTATAGAATGGGCTTCTAACTTTCCTTTCCTTTGGTTTGGAAATGACATTAAATTCACGCCCAAAAAACAATGGATGGTGGCTGGGATCGAAGGTATTTTGTTCACTCTATAGAGATTCCCTTTAAAGAGGGTCATAGCTTCCAAAAACAAAAGTCATAAGGAAGGAGGTTTCACCATTGGACACCTTGGTAGTGATGAATTGATTTCAATCTTGAACAGTCTCAACAACATATTTATTGTGCCAAAATACCCATTTGTGTATGTTGGATGGGTCAGAGTGTAGAAATCCATGCAACTTAATCTTCTAGGAGAATTCTATGATTATTATAGGGTTTTTTGTGTTATTTGAAAACAATAACAATGACATTATGATTTTTGATTTCTATGGTGAGGAAGCCTAGTTTAACATGGGAACTAAGACCATGAGAATTACATATAAAGATAATAATGATGGGTAGGACAGGGCTCTGACATTGGATCTAGAGCTAGTAGACTTATTGAAGTGGGAGGATGATCTCTCATTGAGGTCCCTTGATTTTGAACATGCTCATAATCCCTTCTGGTTAGTAAGGTTCATATGAGTGGGAGATGAGGATTCAAAGGGGTAGGGGAAGGATGGGTAATGAAGCTTGGGGGATGGTGAGGGAGTTCTCTCTAGATCCATAAGTATTTGGAGCTGGATGATAGGATCAGAGCCAAGGGAGACAGAACAAACACTGCTAGGAAGGGGCCTAGCCACTACAGAGAAGTAGTCAGTAACCTTAGCAAGGGAGAAGGACATAGATGGAGGTAGGGGTGGAAAGGCTATAAAGATTGGTGGTCTGTGCATCATGACATACAAGTGCACTGCCAGAAAAAGTCACTTAGATAGCATGAAGGAAAGAAGGGGGGAACCCCTCGAAGAAAATAAGGTTCAAGCATTGGATAACCTAGAAATGCATCAGAACCGGGTGGTGTTGTACTTAAAGAAAATGGTTATCCTTCATTCCTTACTTTACGGTGACATGGTGTAGGATTTAAGGGAATCGATGATACCTAGGAGGAATATAGTGAAACTGGAATCCAAGTAGGAAGGAACTTAAATTTTTCATAAACTTCACTCTGATAGTGTAAACTCATTGATCACCATTGATTATGAGAATATAAATATTTCCACCAATACTAGGTTTCTCAAAATATATTTCACATGAATAAACCATCCCTTTAGTATGAGATATATGGATTTTAACTAAAAATCCAACATCCTAGTTATATGTTGTTTAATGTGGTGTTGAGCTACCACAAGCCCCTTCTCACATCAGGTCGTTATTCTTGCATGACACGACAAAAATTCTGGGACACACCCCCTTTGGTCCATGAATCATGAAATTAAACCTTTTTTATCCTCTACCCATATTTCACATGGTGTAGGGACTCTATGGATAGAAAATTCACCTCACCCTCACTATATGTTCTAGTTGCATGATATGAAACCATGTGACATTTTGGTAAAATATATTCAACCTTAAAATAAATTATCATAATCCTAATCACAAGATATTAAAATGTTTGTTCAATTTTCTCATTGCATGAAGTTAAAAAACATGGTTCATGTCTTTATTGTATGATATAAAACTTTGAAATTAATTTATCCTTAAATCGAGAGGGCTCCCTCCATCTTTCTGATGCCGATCACTTACCACACCATGTTGAAGAACTAAATAAGGATTGATTCCCATTTAATATCATGGAATATCAAGAGACTGAAAAATTATATATCATTGGCTCAAATCACTCATTGAACTACCTCAACACTTCCATCATTGAAAACATGTTTTTCTCTCACTCACAGATGCACTCCATCTAGGTGTGTTCCAACATGTGGTGTCCGAAAACCAAGGGTGTTAAAACTTCACTCAAACATTTAACAAACTCAACTTCATGATGTAATAATACTTAAACATAGGTCCTCATAATTCTAGAAGAGTATGTGTAATAGGGGACCAAAAAAACATTGCACACCTGGTCCAGCAACACGAAGATCGAGGGCTGCAGAGGTCTGGAAATGCGAAGATTGAGGGCGGTGGAGGTCCGGCACACAAAGATCAGGGGCAGAGGAGGTTTGGCAATGTGAATCTCAAGGGTTGCGGAGGTCCGGTAACCTGAAGCTCGAGGGGCAGCGGAGGGGATTTTCAGGGTTACAGTACCGCGAGAGCTTTAGATCATGATAAAACGAGGGCATTGTGCGATAGAATTTATAAAATATGAGACTACGGTTTTATCAGTGCTAAAAAAGCACCGATAAAGACTACCTTTATCAGTGCTAAAATTTTAGCACTGATAAAGGTCCTCTTTTTCAGCCCTAAAAAAAGTGCTGATAAATCCTTCATGTATCAGCGCTAACATTTTAGTGCTGATACTGGACTTCTTTATCAGCGCTAAAATTTCAGTGCTGATATAGGTTTTCTTTATCAATGGTTTTTTCTTAGCGCTAATATAAGGTGGCGCTTCCCTTGCCCATTTTTGTAGTAGTGAGAGTTGGTGGTTGGGGCCGCATGAAGCTGTAGGCTTTAGAGGTTTATAACATCGTAGTGTACGAGATGATTAGAGGTATGATCTGTATTTATTATACTCCTGATTAAATAATAGTATACATAGTTGACTATAATTCCTTTAACTATATACTGCTGGTGTGAGAGCTAGAGTTCCTAGTTGAGGTTTTATCATAACAACTTCATCTAGAGGTTCCTATAGGGAACACTTCTTATGTATCTTTTATCTACCAGTAGTACGAGCTATCCTTTGTTGAAGAGAGGTTCACATGGGGCCTTTTGTCTATCATGATAGAACCATATGAAATAATCTTGGGTATGGATTGGTTTTCCATGGTCTGATCCCAGATTTACTATCACTGCATACAAGTTAGATGTCTACATACTAATGGGATGAGATTCACCTTTTCTAGTGAGAGAGATCTCATGGAAGGACAAGTGGGTTTTGTGAGAAGGAAGATTTAGAACATCACCCTTCAGTTGGTAAGCATAAACCATAGATAATTAGTCTCCTCAAGCATCTATGTTCCTTTAATTGTGTAGTATTACACTGACGTCTTCCCCGAGGACGTTTCTGGACTATCTTTAAGGTGGGAGATAGATTTTTTGCATTGAATTGCATTCCAGAACCACTCTTATACCTTTTACGGCATATTAGATGGTACCTATTGAACTCTGAGAGCTTCAATTGAAGTTGGAGGACCTTTGATAAAATGTTTTCATCAGACCTAGTGTGTCCCCATGGGCATCTCCATTTTTTTCTGAAAAAGGAGGATGAGAGCTTGTGTCTTTACGTGGATTATTGTCACTTGAACTAGGCCACAAAAAAGAACAAGTACCCTTTACCAAGTATTGATTTTCTCTTTGAAAATTTTCTTGGTGAAAGATGGTTCTTGAAAATAGATCTTAGGTCAAGTTACCACCAATTGAGGGTTCGTAAGGCTGACATTCCAAATTTTTCATTCTGATGTCTCTACAAACAAAATGAGTTCCTAGTAATTCCCTTTGGTTTGATGAACACCCCAGCCATGTTTATGGAATTGATGAACCAGGATTTATAGCTATAATTGGACTAGTTTTCTGTTATCTTCATAGAAGAAATACTCATCTACTCTGCATCAGAGAAGGAGCATGGAGAGCACTTAAGGTTGGTCCAAGATTTTCTTCAAGAGCACCAGCTCTAAGAAAAACTATAGAAGAGCCAGTTATGGATACATGAAGTTCACTTTCTGGGGAATATCATTTTTAGCATAGTTTATCTGTGGACCCAGTAAATATAGATACAATGATATCTTGGGAGCCACCCAATAGTGTGTTATAGTTGCGGACCATTATTATATTTTTGGGGTACTACCGGAGATTTGGGGCAGAATTCTCCAGGATCACAGCCCCTCTGACTGCCTTGATGCGGAAAGGGTAGTAGTTTTCCTGGTCTAAGCAGTGCCAGAGGGCCTTTGAGGAGTTGATGCTAAGGATGAATAGTGCTTAATTGTTGAAATTACCAGTGGAATGCATGAAGTTTGTAGTTTACTATGATTCCTCAGGAGCTAGGCTTGGCTGTGTGTTGATGCAACAGTAAGAAGTTATCGTGTACGAGTTGATGTAGTTGAGACCTCAAGAGAATAGATATGAAACTAATGACTTAGTGATATAAGTATTGGTATTCTTATTGATAATATTGAGGAAATACCTTTTGGGATAGCACTTTTTGTTTACTCAAACCATTAGAGTCTCTAGAATGTATTCACACAAAGAGATATGAACATGAGACAATGTCACTCCTTAGAGTTCCTACAGGACTATGAATTAAATATAGTATATAATACAAGGAGGAGTAACATCATAGTATATTCCATTAGTAGGAATTACAATGATTGTCTGTTGTAGGAAGTTTTAGAGCAGTTGTCCTCCCTAAAGCTGACCTTGGTGGAGTAGGAGGGTACAACATTTCTATAGTCGATGGTATTGAATCCTTCAATTCTTGAGTGTAAAAGAGAATACCAGGTGGTTGATATCTACTGTGAGGTCATACATGATCATATATCCACAAGAATATCACTAGATGGATATTTTGAAGGAGGGAATCATGTAATCATGTTCTAGGGGTGGAAAATGGTTTCTGTCAAGATGTGGGAGGAGGGGATGCGAGAGTTTCACACTTCTACCCTAGTTGTACATCTCGGTGTGGGGACGATGTACAGAGACCCCTAGTAGAAATTTTTGTGGTCTTGCATAAGACAAAGTCTAGCTAAGTTTATCTCTCAGTGCCTCACAAATCATCAGGTGAAGGCTGAGAACCAAACTTCGGTAGGTTTGTTGCAACCCCTTGTGATCCTAGAATGGAAGTGGGATGTCATATCCATGGAATTTGTGTTAGAGACTCCATGCACAGTGAAGGGCCATGAAACTATCTGGGTGATACTAGACCGACTCACTAATTTGGAACACTTTTTTATTATCAGGGAGCATAGTTCAATGGAGTGTTTGGGGTAGTTGTACATGTGGGAGATGAATCTCCTTGATGGGGTTCCATCGACGATTGTATCTGATCATGACATGTGGTTTATGTCATGATTTTGGAGAGTCATGTAGATGGTATTCAAGAACCATACGATGATTAGTACAAACTTTCACCCCCAAACTGATGAGAAGACTAAGCACACTATCCAGGTGTTGAAGGATATATTGAGAGATTGCATGTTAGACTTTGGTTGGAGGTGGGAGGATCAATTTACCTTAGTAGAGTTTATGTAAAACAAAAACTTCCACTCTACCATCACCATGAAACCTTTTGAGGCCTTGTACGGGAGACCTTACAGGTCACCCTTGTACTGGATAGAGACCGGTGAGAGGCCTCTTGTGGGACCTAATATGGTTTAGGTGACAATAGAGAAGGTCTGACTCATCCATGAGTAGATGAGGATGGCCTAGAGTACACAGAAATCTTATGCATATCACCATCATAGGCCCTTGGAGTTTGAGCTGAGAGACAACATTTTCTAGAGAGTCTTCCTACAATGAGGATCATGGAGGTTTGTTAGGGGAGGTAAGATATCCCTGAGGTTTATAGGGTCATTCAATATCATGCGGAGGGTTGTAAAGTTTTCCTACCACCTCTCCTTACACCCATAGATGGAGTGGGTGAACGATGTCTTCCATGTGTCACAACTGAGGTGATACGTGCATGACCCCACACACATCATCAAATGGGGTGAGCTAGACATTGAGGATAGAGCCACCTTTTCAGAGAACTAGGTAGAAATTGAGTATTGGAAGGAGAATATCCTGTGTGGATGGACCATCCCCTTATATTTCATGTTGTGGCAATATGAGAATGTGCAGGAGGGTTCCTAGGTTCATGACAACCAAGTGTGGGCTCAGTATCCTAAGTTGTTTTCTTAGTTTTAATTTTTTAGGACGAAAAGGATGAATGAGGGAATGATTTAGAGACTCATTTTTTTTCTTTTAATACATTTAAATATATATATATATATATACATATACATATATATACATATATATATATATATATATTTCCATAGTTTGGCACTAAGACAGCGTGTGATTCTGAGGCCCAGTGTGCCCAGCATTAAATTTTTAAAAGTATTTAATATATTTTATATTGCATGTGAGATGCTTTTTAAATAAAATGGTATATATCTTAAATGATATCTCATATCAAAAATCCAAGACCATGGTTGAGTATGGAAAGTGGTGATTACCCTATATGCGACCTAAAATGGGTCGGTGTGGGACATTCAGACCCCTTTCCCGTTGGCGGTATGTTAAGTGGATTAATTCATTCATTAATTCATTAATTTATTTATCCTGAAATGAAATGTATATAAATATAATATCATGTATAATTTTCAAGGTTTATCCTCATAATCCATTAAATCACTAGAAAATATCTCCTCCCTCATCTGTTGGATAATTGAATCTGACGATGATAAAACTCTGCATCAGAGAAGACCGGGGTGCAACGAACACAATGACTTATCTTAATAATTTTTGTGAATATTATTCATTTAAAATCAATCCACAAATTAGGTGGGACTTTTCATTTTGGGTTTTTACACCCTTTGATTAAAATTATTAAGAAGATTTATTGTCGTTCTTCGATCTACGCCCTTTTTGCAGACTCTTTATATGCTCGAGTATTGAAATCATGATTAATTTCATTGTTTTCTAACCTCAATTTACTGTTCTTGATAGTTGTCTAAGAGCACTTGGTTAAAACTTTTTAATCCTTTGTTCTTGTTCTTTTTCCCTTGTTTCTTCATGTTTTTCATCAGTTGGACCCCGAGGTCCGGATTCGACAATTTTCAGGTGGTACCGAGCCCGATCGGGCCCTAGAATTCATATAGGTTTCATGAATGATTATCCACTAAATGAGGATAATATTCATTGTTAATATATATAATATTCACGTGCTTTATTATTCATAAACACCATTTTAGTGCATTTTCCACTTTGAACAACATTTCACATTATGATTGTAATTACTTCTTAAAATGTACTATTATGTGGTACATTTTTTAAAATCCTTTAAAGTACCCAATGATATTGATTTTATTTTAATATTTAATTTTTAGGTTTCTAATTATATTGGTAACAATTCATACTTGTGGAGTGTTGGAAGATTCACATTGGAAGACCACCAAAATGAGATTTCATGCAAACAATTCTGGAGAAGGCAGATTGGACACCAGCCCACTGATGAGAATGTGGGGCTCAATTAAGCCCAAATTTCATGGTATGATATAAAACATATATATGAACAAATAATTATTCATGATCCAATGCTAATTCGGCATCCATTTTGGTTATTCAGGCGGCCCAAGTTGAAGATAAAATTCTGGGCCAGATTCTGCAGCCTAGAAAACATCCTACTAATCTAATCATATCTCAGAATCCACAACTCCAAATTGACCCAAATTTTACAGGATATTATGAGACATCTAGGGATACATTTTAATTTTTTATGAATCACTCTAATTAGGCCATCTAGAAGGCCTTCCAAGCACGTCTGTTCGGTGGAAGCAAGCTGGCTGCCACCTCGGGTCAAGGGTGGAAAAGTATCATATCCCTTACTTTCCATCACCCTAGGCCTACCATAATCAATTGGAATCTTTTGTAATGTTGGGAGCTCGAACCAAGGCTCCTAAAATTAACGTTTAAGGCAGTTGTGGTGGAGGAATTTTTGATCTTTGGTTCTTAGTTTCATTGTAGTGTTATGCTGTCGCTTTGTGTTTGTAATCACATTTCTTTCTCATGTAAGTTGTTTAATTCACCTTAGTTTCTTAATAAAAGTTCTTCCTTTACTCTTATTCTATTATTCTACATATCACATTAATACCTTTGGTTCAATCTGTTAATTTATTCACACCATACTTTGTGATATTTATCACACAACGGTGGAGTGGTCGATTTTTGTTGTTGTTTTTACTTCTTCAATTCTACCCTCGTAAGTTTACTTCCCGCTTCCGTTGAAGACATGTCATCAATGGAGGGATAAATCTTTTATGGTTTGATCCAAGGGTGTAGAAAAGGTTTGGATTGGATGTTATTTCTCACTCCATTAATGGATAATCACTTCTTTTAAATGAGATTTTTATTTGATGATTTTAAAACCTCGTCATCCTTATTGAATTTAAGGTCACACATTTCAAGTGCTAATACGAACCTTTACCTTGGAGTGCTCAAAACTTTGATCGTTCAAGTGTATAGGTGATTAGTATTAGGTTTTTTAGGCATTAAACCAGTAAGTGATGACTTTTTTGATCTTCTTAAATGAACCCGTCTCAAATATAAGAAATTGAAATAATTAAAAAAGGAATTCATCCAATCCACCCTGAGCGATAACCTAGGATCAACTCATTACCTTAATTTGAATTAACTTAAATCGGTTAGTGATCCTTTAAAACCATCTTAAATCAACCCAATTTGGCCACTTCATAGCCAAAAACAATCCATATAATGTACGTGTCTGTGGGTACTTCTTAGGTCTCTGAGGATTCGACAACCCAATCTATACTACAAGGACCGTCCAACCTTCTTCTTTTGGGTAAATTTGAGTGTGAATCAAATTTTTGCGCCATTAACGGGGACATAAGTAAGTTATATTAGACATTATCATCCTTTTTTTCATCCCTCTTCTCTGTTCTCACCCCCTCACTCCTATGGAATTCAATTTTGAACAAGTCCAAACATGGGAAACCTATCCCTACTTTGATCACCCAACCCCATGTGTGATGTACAATGATCATACTAATTTATAAATGTAGTATAATCAACAACCTATTGAACCACAATGTTTTTACTCCTATAATCCAAAAAACATCCCAACATATAATGAGTTTCAATCCCCACAAAGCCAATCTGAACACCCTCCTGTGCAATTCCAACAACTTAATTATCCACCTGAAATAGACCATATTTCTCAACCCCTTGACCATCATGATCCACAACCATTACTTGAAAAATTGTGTCAAAAAATGGAGAAAATTAATTTTTAGGTTTCATCTTTGAGATTAGAATTACAAAAATTTGAGACGGTTATGGAGCACATTTCCACTCATGCTATCCCTTCCTCATCATCAATAAAAGACTCTTTTCTCACACAAACCTCTCATAAATTTATTGAATAACCGACCTTTGGATTTTAGATAGATGAAGAGGATAAAATAATTGTTTAAGGGACATTAAATCAGGATGAAATTGACTTTTTGGATTCAAAATAGGAGAATTTGACATCATGGATTAAGTATCCTAAGTATAACTCCATTGATGAATTTTTAAAAACACCAACCATTAAACCATTGAGAGAAATCACAAACATTGAGTTCATACCCATTACTAAAATTGATCTTTCCTATTTTGTGGTTGAATCTTCTATTCAAAATGAACCAATTCTATTGAGAAATTTTGAAAATAAAATTGAGTTTGATTCAAAGTCCCAACCTATGTCTGAAAGTGTTAGCCTACCCGAACATTAAAGAAAGGACTTTCCATCCACCCTAAAGTTTCCATTCATTGGGGATAGCCAAAAACTTCCAATTTTCACAATTTATTATCTTGAAACCAATAAAGAGTTCATTATTCTTAATGTCTTTGGAAAGACTAAAAAAGAAACTGGATCAACCATTTCTGACATTCCTTGGATTTTATCACTCATTATAGAACATAGGTTTTCACATGACAAAAATTATAAAAAAATAATCAATCTAAATATAGTGTACATGGAGAAATATGTGGTCCTTAAAATGTTAAAAATTGGTATTGGGTAAGTTAGGGGGTTCATGTCGACCTAACGACGTTAAACAAAGCGTTGTATGGGAGGCAACCCATGGTTTTCAAGTTTCCAATCATTTTGTTGTTTTAATCAACTTTATATTTTAAATAAGATTAATGAATCATTTTGATATTTAAATATATATATATATATACTGTTGACCTGTTCTTCTATTATGAGTATGGATGGGTACGAAAAAGGAGCACCATATTCATCCGTGTCACGTGGTGTGATCCTTGAGTAATACCTTACCCAGAAATTTAAAATGAAGAAAATGTATCATCAGTTTATTTTATGTGTTTGTAGGTTAAAATAAAAATAAAAAATAAAAATAAAAAATAATAATAATAATAATAAAAAGTTACACGTCGTGGGTCATGGGTCAAACCCCATCACAACCGACGAAGCCACGGGGATTCGAACCCAGGACCGAAGCGAGACAGGGGTGCGCGCTAACCACTGATCTACGGTTTTTTGTGCTTCCTTATTCTATAATTTTTATATATATACTTATATTTTATTTTATTTATTATATAAATATATATATATATATATATATATATATATATAGTTTTTTTCACTAGGGAATTCTCAGAGTGACATTGAGATCAAGGGACTATTGGAGCATCAAGAACTTCAACTTCAACCACCAGGTGACTTCATTCCATGATACTCATATTTCAATTTCCTTTTTGAACTCTCATTCTCTACCTCTACCCCTTTATAAATTTTCTTTTCTTTAAACACCATGGACAACGTTATTTTAAGTTGGGGGGAGATAAAATAAAAAATGCTTTTGTGTCAAAAAAAATGATGAATGATTTGAAAAAAAATGTGTGTAAATGGAAGAAAAAATTCCTTTAACTTTGAACATGGTAATACACATTTCACACTTTGAAACTGAATATAAAATAATTTAGCATGCCATGATTCTGATTTTAATCCTTGTATAATTTCATGGGCATTGATTTTGGAAAGTGTTGTTGTCCAATGTGATATTTCAATGTTTATATTTTCATCCAAAAAATGATCACAATGCACGTCCTTTGGATAGTGGGGTATTAGTTTGAGTTCATGGGGTCCCTCAAATAAATAGCATAGGTTTAGTGATCATTTTAGTTTTAATATTATTATTCAATAAATTTTAAAAAAAACAATAAATTTGCACGTAGAGTAATGAAATGATCTAATGCGTGGCTTTCGTCACTTGGGGATCATGACTCCATAGTTTTCTGGCCCAGAGTTAGTAATTTTATCTCTATTTTTGGTAATTTTATTTTGTTTTTGATTGAGTTAACTCAAGATGATTCTTGATTATGTGGGCTTCACTTGGTGCCCTAAGGTCTTTAAGCTTGGGAGTCATCGGCGAAGTCTCGCTACAGGGGTTGACTCTTTTGAGTGAAATTTCAATTACCATGGAAAAATTGAAAAAACAAAAAAAAACAAAAATAAAATAAAAAATAAATATACAATAAAGAAATTTTAATACTAATATTAATATTGAAATGTGATTACACCTAGCGCTTCCATGATTTCCCTCTTGAATAAAGATGGACCCCCATGTCTAATGCGATGCACAACACATCATCACTCTTAATTGATATTGGATGAAATATGGAGATGAATTTGAACAAAGGAATGGGATTGGGATTGGTATATTCTTATGAAAATATCTTGTATTAAAATATTTTTATGGGTTTCATGATTGTTTGGTATAAGGGTTTTGGGTGATCATTGTGTATTAAAATGTTTTTGGAAAAGGGAATTTGAATTTCATATTGTTGAGATATATTTTGCTCGGGACTAGAAAAACTAAAGTTGGGGGTGTTATTAGCCACTAAATGAGGCTAATATTCATTGCTAATATATATAATATTCATGTACTTTATTATTCATAAACACCATTTTAGTGCATTTTACACTTTGAACAACATTTCACATTATGATTGTAATTCCTTCTTAAAATGCACTATTATGAGGTACATTTTTTAACATCATTTAAAGTACCCAATGATCTTGATTTTATTTTCATATTTAATTTTTAGGTTTATAATTATATTTGGAACAATTCATACTTGTGGATTGTTGGAAGATTCACATTGGAAGACCACCAAAATGGGATTTCATGCAAACAATTCTGGAGAAGGCAGATTGGAAACCATCCCACTGATGATAATGTGGGGCCCAAACTACAGGCCCAATGAAGCTCAAATTTCTTGGGATTCTATAAGACATATAGGGGAACAAATAATTCTTCAGGATCCAGTGCTAATTTGGCCTCCATTGTGGTTATGTAGGCGTCCCAAGTTGAAGATTAAATTCTGGGCCGGATTCTGCGGCCCAGAAAACATTTTACTAATCTAATAATATATCTGAATAAACAACTTCAAATGGGACCAAATTTTACAGAGGATTAGGAGAAATCCGGGGATCCATTTTCTTTTTCTATGGCCCACTCTAATTCGGCCATCTAGAAGGCCTTACAAGCATGTCTATTCGGTGGAAGCAAGGTGTCTGCCACCTCGGGTCAAGGGTGGAAAAGTCTCCTCTCCCTTACTTTACACCACCCTAGGCCTACCATAATCAAGTGGAATCTTTTGTAATGTTGGGATATAGACCCAAGGCTCCCAAAATTCCTATCTAATTCAGTGGTGGTGGAGGATTTTTTGATCTTTGGTGCTTGGTTTCATTGTAGTGTTAAGCTGCCGCTTTGTGTTTGTAATCACATTTCTTTCTCATGTAAATTGTTTAATTCACTTGAGCTTCTTAATAAAAGTTCTTACTTTACTATTATTATATTCTTCCACATATAACTTTGATACCTTTGGTTCAAGGTGTGAATTTATTAACACCAAACTTTGTGATATTTATCACACAACGGTGGAGTGGTCGATTTTTGTTGTTGTTTTTACTTCTTCAATTCCACCCTCGTAAGTCTACTTCCTGCTTTCGTTGAAGACATGTCATAAATGGAGGGCTAACTATTTTATGGGTTGATCCAAGGGAGTATAAAGGGGATGGATTTTATTTTATTTCTCACTCCATTAATGGCTAATCACTTCTTTTAAATGAGATTTTTATTTAATGATTTTAAAACCTCTTCATCCTTGTTGAATTTGAGGTCAAACATTTCAAGTGCTAATATGAACCTTTACCTTGGAGTGATCAAAAATTTGATCCTTCAAGTGTATTGGTGATTAGTATTAGGGTGTGTAGGAATTAAACCAGTAAGTGATGATTTTTTTTGATCTTCTTAAATAAACCCATCTCAAATATAAGAAATTGAAATCATTAAAAAAGGAATTCATCCAATCCACCCCGAGCAATAACCTAGGATCAACTCATTACCTTAATTTGAATTAACTTAAATATGTTATTGATCCTTTAAAACCATATTAAATCAACCCAATTTTTCCACTTCATTGCCAAAAACAATCCATATAATGTACGTGTCTGTAGGTACTTCTTGGGTCTCTGAGGATTCGACAACCCAAGCTAGACTACAAGGACCATACTACCTTCTTCTTTTGGGTAAATTTTAGCGTGAATCAATAAAAAAGGATTGGATCAATTATATTAGAACATATCTAGAGTTTTTGAAAGTTTTTAATGTTCTTTTTAGTGGTTTGAGATCAATGAATGAAATGTTTAAGGCAAGGTGGCATGCAGAATGAACAATGAATCCCTAAAAATGAATGGAGGATGGTTTCCAGTAAATGGTGGCTGGAAACAACAGATCCGGTCAAGATCCCCTCATCACAGATGAATTTTTGGTGTGATATATGGTGAATAAAGATGAAATAGCTATATTTACCACACATATCATGGATCTGAATTTTTGGAAAAAAACCCGACTACATGCCATGTTCAAAGCTGAACACACAACATGTAGCCCCTTAGGTGTGGCAGATAGGGTTTCGGGAATTCGTAAGGATGACACGACATGTACATATCTGACATGCCTTGTAACCCCTTTCCATTTGGACAACCTGTGTGGTGGACCACACAGACAGGGAGTCGTGTGGAAGTACACATACATGAGGTCCAGTACTCGAACATGGGGTCTAAGTACATGGGCACAGCCAGCAGGACACGACCCGGTCTTGGTTATCATAGAAACATAATGCAGTCCACCTACATGGTATGACATACTACATGGGATAGAGCTTTATTCTAGCTATATACAAGTTCAGGCAGTGGAGCAGGACTACACGCCATGTGGTTCCCCTCATGCAATATCTTGATTTTTATTTGAAGATAATAAAAAACTTGTAGTTGAAAATTTATAAGTTCTTTTATGTGAAAGTACAATTTTTCAACAAAAAGAAAATAATAAATGTTTTTTGAGATCTTGGGAAATGTTAAAATCTCAGTTAACACATTCAAATATTAAATAAAATATTTTCAGATTCAGTCATAGAATAAGTGTGAGATTCTAAGGCCTGATGAGCCTTGGTGAAGATGGAATAAAAATATAAAATATATTAAATTATACTCACATTATTTATCCAAATAAATTAGATAAATCCAAAATAGTGCATCATATGAGAAATTGGAGACCATCGTTAGGTCTGGGACATGGTGTTTACCATAGACGGGGTACTACAGTGTGAGCGTCAGACGTTTGGTCAGGTCGCTCGTGAGAATAAGTTATTTAATATTTTCATTATATTTTTTTAAAATAAATTAATATCTCACAAATAGTGTGTCATATAAGAAATATGATACTACCGTTGGGTCTGGAACATGGCATTTACCTTAGGATAGGCATAACTCTTCTGTGCATCGGGTGTTTGGCAACATCGCATGCGATAAAAACCTATTTTATATTTAATTAATTATTTTTTACTATTTTTAATTGGTAAATAATTAATATCTCCCAAACAGTGTGTTTTATAATAAATATGAGACCATCGTTAGGGCCAAAACACAGGGTTTACCCTAGGAGGGGTATAAATTTTGTAAGGGTTAGAGGTTTGGATAGATCACACACGAGGATAATTTATTTAGAATTTTATTTTTTTGGGAAATTAAAATAATTATAATAATCATAATAAATTTTTAATATATTATTATCATTATTTTTTTTCAATAAATTAAAATGGAAATTAAATGTGTAATTGAATTCACTTAATTAATGAAAGAATTTTCTCCATTATTGGATATTTATTTCAGGGTTATATAATAATAGTAATATTATAATTGTCCGACATAAATTCAATTGTGTTATTAATATAAATTTATTAACCACTCATTATTTAATGGAGTTTTTTATTTAAAATCTTAATGGTGTAATTAAAGTGATATATTTAATAATAATAATAAACATTGTTTTTATTATAATTTTTAATAATAAATAGGGACAACAATATTAATGGTGGAAATGATGAAAGATATTTCATAATATAATTTTTTATTTTTATTATTATTAATGTTAGATATTTAATAATAATAATGATTTTTATTACTACAAAATTTTCAAGGAAATATTTTATTTGCTTTCAAAACACCATTTAGGTCATAACTCATTTGTACGATGTCAGATTGACGCGCCATCCACAGCAGCATGACCCTAAAATAGATGTGGTCATTCCTATACCAATGTGTAATATATAATTCAGGTTTATGATATAGATCCATGAAATTCCCAGTATGATGATGATTTTCTTCATGGAATTAATAAGAGAGAGTAAAAAATAAGTGATGCAATTAATAAATGTTACTAAATTGATTGATAAAAAAGTATTATAAATTGGATTTGTGGTGGTGTGCATAGAATGGGTAGGAATCCCATTATTTCTCATTCCTCACCCCTCTCTCTTAATCTCTCGCTCTCTTTCTTCTATTTTATTTTATTCTTATAAACTTATCTCCTCAATATCTTATTCAATATTGATCGGATTGACACATTATCAGTTCCATTGGATTCATCTTGTTGAGTGTAGATTTATTCCTAAGATTGTTTTTGAATATGGTGAGGTAATTTGTTCCGATTTAATTAAATATTTTTAATTATCAAAGATAGTGATGATTATAAATAATGTCAAAATGGGGATGGTTCAAGGATTGGTTGGAGTGTGATCATATTTTCTGGTTGGTGTGTTAATGTGGTTCAGGTGATGATGCCTATTAAGAACATTGTCATTGACATTGATGACTTTGAGGTAGGAGGTTCTTTTCCATTTTGGGACATATATATATATATATATATATATATATATATATATATATATGTTGTTATCATGATACGATGCTTATGTTGGAATAACCCATGCTTGTGATAAATTTCATGTGGGTGTGTGAGTAGCCATGGGTGTTGTTGTTTTTATGTGATTATTCTGCCTTTGATCTTGGTGTGGATTATCATTCCTTGCTATAACATGTATTTTTGTGTGTTGTATAGCCTATGGAATTGTGTTGCAGCTACCAAGATACTCAGGAAGAGCCTTGAGTTTGGGAGGTATGTAGACCATTGGCTGGTTACCCAGCCTAACGTAGTCCTAACATCCTTAAAGGCGGACATAGCTACCAAACTAGAGGGGAAAACATAGTAGCTAGCTAGAATATATCAGTCATGTATTCCTATGAACTTGGGATTTGGGTGCTTAAAAAGGTTAAGTAGGCCAGGGAAGCATAGTATCTAGCAGGAAGATACCGATCATGTCTTCCTATGGACTTGGGTCATGGGTGTTTAAAAAGGCTAAGTGGGTTGTGTATGCATAGTGGTTAGCTGAAAGATACTGATCATGGATTCCTACGAACATGGGTTGTGAGTGTTTAAAAAGGTTAATCATGTCGAGGATCAGCTTGATAGAACATGTGTTTTTCCTGTAGTAACCACCAGTGGGGTGGGTATAGATTTTTTACCTCAGTTGAGATCTTTAATTTCATGACATTCTTACCAGAAATGAGCTGATGTAAGTGGGGCCAGGGTTTATGGAGGCTTGGTCACTGCATGATAACTCGACACATGTATGTTCAATAAGAATTAACTTATTTTATGATATATAATGATATATATATATATATATATATATATTGTACACTTATGGTAAGGATGAATTTTTGGTGTTCTACTAAGGCTTGTACTCACATACCACTCAAGCATTTCAGTATGCTTGTGATTTCATGACCAAAGATACAGTGAAGGGAAAATGCCCTATAGGATGGTTGAGTGATGGTGCTTCAATCTAGAGTAGACCGAGACAAGCACCAGAGTATCCCATAGATATTTATTTATTTACTTTTCTTGTATTTACCTGCTACTTACACTTTGGATAGGTTTACCACTTTGGGAGAAACATTTATATGTATATAATTATTTAGTTTCCTCATTTTATAATGATTATTTATTAATTGTTTTGTTATCGATTATAAATACTATGATGTAATACATAGGGTATAGTCTCCCCATTATCAGACATAGACCCTCACTACTAGTCGGTAGCCTCTTACGTATGGGGAGGCGTGTATGAGGTCACATAGCATTTGACTTGGACCTGGTGGTTTGGCATGGGATGTTAAAAAATGGTATCATAGAATTGGGATTCAATAACTTGTTTCTTCTCTTTGTATTGAGTTGGGATAGGTTATAAAATAGATAAGACTTTGGGACTTAGGTAGGGGAGCTATGTTAGTGCCTAGATAGCACTTTGTAGTGGACCTCCAAGTTTCCATAAGGGTTAATTTATGTTATGTTGTTACTATTGATTAAATTATCCTTGTGTGATTAGCATAATGTTATATGTGATTTATAAGAATCCTTATATGTTCATTCATCATGACCAAGCACATAGGTTCACATGCCATATATATACCAATTGTTGTGCTGCAAAATAATTCATTAATTAAGTACCCTAATTTGTCCTATCTATTTAGGATAGTTTGTTTTGTGTGATATATTTGTTTTTTCATGTTATGTGATATATCTTTATTGGAATTAATTAGTTGAAATAAGCATGTTGTTGTGTTAGTGTATTTATATATGAAAAATGTGATTAAAATGAAGGGACAGAGACTGGGTTTAGGGCTAGGAGGGTTATAAATTAAGTTATGAGTAGACTCCTATGGAAGCCTTTGTGTGATCCCATAGAGTGGTTGGACTTGTTATGTTCACATGTTCCTCCTGTCACAGAGATGTGAAAGGAGGAGTTTGATGTTCGAACTCAGTGATCTGATTTGTTCAAGAAATATCTCTAGGGATACTTCTTGGGGACGAGAAGTCGATAGAGGGGGGGGGGGGATTGTAATATCCTGATTTTTATTTAAATATAAGAAAAACCCTCTTGTTGAAAATTTATAAGTGTTTTTTATGTGAAAATGTGATTTTTCAATAAAATCACTTAATAAATGTTTTAAATATATTGAGTAAGGGTAAAATCTCAATTAACACATTGGAATATTAAAGTGAATATTTTAAGAGTCATACACTGAGTAAGTGTGAGATTCTAAGGCCCGTGGAGCATTGGCACAGCCAAAATAAAAATATTAAATTATGTGTGCATGGTTTATCTACATTAAACAGATAACTCCCAAAAGGTGAACTATATGAGAAATCGAATACCATCATTAGGTTTGGGACATAGTGTTTACCCAAGGTGGGGTATTATACTATGAGTGCCGGATGTTTGGTCAGGTCACTCACGAGAATAATTTATTTAATATTTTTATTATATTTTTTTCAAAAATAAATTAATATCTCACAAAATGTTATTTTCATGAGAAATATAAGATCACTTTTTGGGTTCGGAACATGGGATTTATCCTAGATGAGGTATAAATTTTATGTGTGTCAGGTGTTTGGTGACATCTCACATGATAAAACCTTAATTTATATTTAATTAATTAATAATTACAATTTTTAATTGATAAATAATTAATATATAAAAAATAGTGCATCTTATATGAAATCTCAAACAACTTTTAGGTCTGAAATTCATGGTTTACCCTAGGAGGGGTATAAATCTTGTGAGCATCAAACGTTTAGATAGATCAAACGCGAGGATAATTTATTCGGAATTTGATTTTTTGTTGGGCAATTAAAATAATTATAATAATCATAATAACTTTTTAATATATTATTATTATAATTATTTTTGTTCTATAAATTAAATGTGTAATTGAATTCACTTAATTGTTTAATGGCATTTCTCCATGGGTGGATATTTATTCTGGGGTTATATAATAATCATAATATTATAATTGTTCCACATAAATAAAATTGTGTGGTTAATATAAATTTATTAACTACTCGACATTTAATGGAAGTTCTTATTTAAAATATTAATAGTGGAACCAAAGTGACATATTTAATAATAATAATAATAATAATTATTATTATTATTATTATTAAATATGGAAAATAATATTAATGAAGGAAATGATGAAAGTGATTTCATAATATAATTTTTTATATTTATTATTATTAATGTGAGATATTTAATAATAATAATTCTTGTTTTTGTTATTATTAAATTATGAAGGAAATATTTTATTTTATTTCAAAACATCATTTCAGTCATAACTCATTCATACGATTTTTTATTGACATGTCATCAGTGGTAGCGTGACCCTAAAATTGAGGTGGTCATTTCCAGAACAATGTTGAATATCTAATTCAGGATCATGGTATAGGTCCAAAAAATTCTCAATATTATGATGGGTTGGTGCATGAAATTAATAGGAGAGAGTACTAAATAAGTGATGCAATTAATAAATGATATTAAATTGGTTGATGGAAAAGTATTATAAATTGAATTTTTTGATCTTGTGATGATAAATTTTTCAAGAAATACATTTTGTGAGAATGTGATTTGAGATTGTGATTAATTTCACATATAATAGATCACTCATGTGTGGTAGGAAATATTTTATGTTTTCATTCAATTTTTCGAGACTAAGAGGTGCATGTGTTGAGAGATTGAGTGTGCATTGTATGAGGTTGATTTTTGATGGTTTAATCTTTATAGATTAGTGTCAATTACAAGAGAGTAGCACAATCTGGAGATGTTTCATTCTTTATAACTTTATTTTCTCCTTATATTATTGTTTTTGTTTCTATTTTACTCTCATTTTTCTGTTATTTTCATTTTTATATCTTCTTCACTGTTCATTTTTTCTTTTATTATTTTATAATTAGATAAAAACACAAAAAGATTTTAGAATATTCATTGAGATAAACACACTGTCTCTTTGAGACTGACCCCTACGTTTTCCACTAAGTTATATCTAGGGGATAATATAAATGTATCTTTCATATTTCAAATGATAGGCTATCACCCGGTCTACAGTTATAGTGGAGAGTGGTGGAGATATTTATCCTTCGTCGTGGGATGTTCTTGTAAGTGTGAAAACATTGGTAGCATGAGCCCCATTAGAGCTTCATCTAGGTTCTTTTATGAGAACCTAGGGTTTCATGAATTTTATTTCCCCTTTCTTTTTTTCTTTCAATTTGAAATATGTTGTATCCTTAAATGCATGTGTGTAGAGTGAGTCCATCTAGGAAGTCAAATTTCTATCTCTATAAGATAGATTTCATCACTACCACCCGAATTAGATAGATCTGATCCTTAGAAAGTTTCTCTAGTCCTTTTCTACTTTCATGTCCTATAATCCAGATTATTTCTTTCATTAATAATATAAATATTTTTATGGTGTTCTTGTTGTTCACATAGGTCCACAGTTGATCGAATCAGATTATATCATTGTGTTATTTAATTTTCTTGCATCATATACATATTAAATTTATCCTCTTGCCACTGTTTCATTGTTAATTGAATTGTATATATTAAATCATGAAACCAATACCTAGATTAGTGGATCTTGGCCATTGAATAGGGATTACCCACATAAATTACTTACTTCCCAATAAATTTCTTACTTCACCACCGCATGACTTCCTTTAACCAATAATTTTCCTATCTAACTTATGATAAATCATACCTTAATCAATAACTTCCCTAATAAATTCTCTTCCAAGATTATGATAAATCATAATAAATTAGAAGGAATGAAATACTTAGGGACTAAAAATCTCAAGGACTGAAAAAAGTGAGTGTAAATTATGGAGGAAATAAATCCCTTGAATTTCAATGGAACTTGTCATATGAATGAACTATTAGGGGGGATGAAATCACTGGATAACAAATAGATTTTTAATTTAAGTAAAGATTATAATATAATCATAAGGTATAATACATGAATGGTGGTGAAAGGATTCCAATATAAGGAAGGTATCAATTTCTCAGAAGTTTTTTCACTAATATGTAGGCACAATACCATCTGAATAATGATTATTTTAGTTGCTTAAAATGATTTACACTTAAAGAGGATGAATTTCAAGGATTATTTGATCATGATGACATAGATGAATATATTTAAATAAATAAACCTATGGTATTGGAATACCATTAGAATTATGGAATTTTTTTAAGTTGAAATGAATCCTCAATGAATTGAAACAAAAACATTTATAGTGGAACCATAAGCCTGTAACATTCATGATTAAGGAAGGTTTATCATGGTTAAACTATGATCATTACTGGTATTAGAAGTCATATGATGATGATATATACATCATATTACAATTATTTTTTGATTATATTTTTTTGAGTTGGGGGAGTTCATGTACATAAGAGGTGAGGTGTACATTTTCTAGAAGATTACATATGAATGATTTTTTTTCTAGACAAGAAAATCATAGTAATAAGGATTGAGAGGGATAAGAAAATTGGTACATTTTTATTATCCCAAAATGAATTCATCATAAGATTATTTAAATATTTAAAATAAATATATGTAAGTCAATCTTAACCCCCTTCTCAAAAACATCAAGTTATCTATGGAACATGCACCAACATCGAAATGTGAGGCTAGATAATGGGTAAAATTTTCATATGCATCAGCTATAAGAATCTTAATTTATGAAATAATTTTTTGTGACTAGTAAATTTCTTTATACCAGTGGTAGTAAGTAGATTTATGACAATCCCTAGAAGGGATAATTAAGAATCCTTTAAGTGTATCATAAAATACATAAAGGGACTTGGAGATATAGCATTATTATGTTGGGAAGATAATCCATTTCATGGATTCATGGATGTGTATTTTTCAGGTGATTCAGATACCTAGAAGAGAATGGAAGGATTCATGTTTATTTTTTCCAAAATAATGGTCAGTTAGTTGTCTCAATTGTAGCCTATTCTTTTACTTTGTCTAAAACATATGAAAAATACATATAAGTAATTAAATATGTAAATTAGTTAAACTGGTTAATACAGTTACTAAAGGAACACAAAATATCACCATATGATGGAGTATTATTATGATATTTTCAAAGTTCCATTCAATATTATAAGAATCAATTGATTAATGAATGAATGAAATAGATTAACTTGAAATTCAATTTCATCAGGAATATCCTTGAAGACAAAGTGATGGAGTAGTGGACGATAACTAAGAATAAAAATATTCCTTAAATGTTCACAAAGGATTTAGTCCAAGGAATTTGGAGGAAGCATTTTACCTTATTTGGACTTTGGTAAATGAAATTTTATTGAAAAAACTATACACATGAAAGGGAAGATATATATTTTCCTATGTGTAGAAGGATGCTGAGTAGAGAGACACCCTTGATTTATGCGTCAAGTGGTATACTTTTGGGATTGTTAATGCTCTACAAGTCATCATAATATGTTTATTTAAAGGACAGACAATGAAATTTTACTTATGGATTGTTTTGTAAAGTTATATGTTGTAATCATTATGAAGGTAATTTTATCATAATCTTTTGATATTATGATGAGTATCTAGTAAAGGTCACTGATGGTTTATTGGGTGTAAATATTGAGGTAGTGGAATTAGTTTTTAATTAGAAGTTATCCAACTATAATGGTGGGTTGATCGTGAACATTGGATGGTAATGAAACATGTTCTACTGGCCTATCATCTATAGAAAATATATTTGAGATAAGTTGATTTGTATAATGATAAATCAATGTGAAATAATATATAATTATCTAAAATATTTCTAATACATGTTCTACCTAATAATATAAAATTTTGAGATGTTCTCCCATGTATTTATGAGGAAAGTACAAATGATGTAATATTATTTGACCCCATTACTTTTGATATTTCCATTTGTTTTATTAATGTTGATGCGTTAGTTTTCTTAATGCATGTTTGAAAATTTAAACTTAGTGTAATGAATGATGTGATTAGTATACTCATATTCCTGTACACTAATCTCAGGGGGAAAACCCAGTTTTTTGAACTCTACAGTGAAAAACCCAATATAATGTAAGATATTCTAGTGGATTAGAGTTCTGTCTTTAGATGGTTGAAAAAGTGGTCTTTCCCCAATAAAAACTAACTGGGTAACATTTCTCAAACAAAAAAAATAAGTGACTACATCTGTTTATCATACCAATATATCTTATACTCATTTCATACAAATCCACTTGGTTCAGGATGATTCCACCATGCTCTAGTGGAAGCATTCATAATCCCTAGAGAGGGACTGTTGAAATTAAATGAAGTATGGGAGAATAATTGAGGAAGATAGGAATATATATCAACCTCATCCATGAATTAAACCCCATTAAAACCTCCATGGATCACCAATGGAACTATAATGAGGATATAATTGAAGGAAGGAGATCCACCCTCCATTGGCGAGTCCTGATAACCAAAACTCCAATGGGGTTTCTTTTGAAAAATCCAAAAATAATAGAAATTCACTAACATAATGGTGGGATTCATGCATCCAAAAAGACTTCCAATAGAATAATACCATCCTTACCATTTAAGGGGATATGGGATAGTACTAATGAAAACCCCATTAGAAATTTAGTGGGATTCCATCAAGATTCAATTGGGCACACATTGTTCTCTATTAGCATTGGTCACTTTCCATCCCTCCAAGATATTAACCCAAGTCTTCCATGTCCATGTTACCAACTTAAAAACATTAATATAAATATATAAAACATGCTAAAATTATACTACCACTCTATATATTCTCAAAAATATAAATTTATCTGTATTTTTATCCTTTTGAATCTTTCCATATTCTGGTCCAATTGGTTATTAAAGACAAGGGTTGTTATAAAAGTCACAGAATAACATTTATCATCCCAATATACTTTTGAAAATTATTTTTGAATTCCTAAAAAATGACTGAAATCCATCACAATCCAATTATCATGATTTTGAACTCTTTTTGGGCACTCTACCACACATAGTCTCCAGTATAACTGACTCCCCCATTAAACTTCAAATTCAATATATTGAACATCCTAACCATTTTCTAAATTATGTGTTTAAATATGACTATATATTTACATATCTAAAAATGTTTGAAAAACACCAGTTGATCCACCACCATATTCATTCTCCAAGAAAATCCAACTTACCGTGAAGGTGAACCATCAGCTCAATTGAATCTAGACACCTCAAATTCTAAAGGCATATAAACAGACTTAATTAAAGGATCTTTTCCATTAAATCATTAACCAAATAACTATATTAAATATTCAACCCAATACCTAGATTACTTGATATTTTTTGTTAAATCAAATTGGTTAATAAAATAAATAAAGTAGAGATGTAAGGAAGCTATTGGGAAGTAGGGAAGTTATTGGTAAGTTATGATAAATCATACATTAACTAATAACATCCCTAATAACTTCCCCCTAGTAAAGAAGATATGATAAATAATAATTTAACAAATAAATTCCCCAATAACTTCCCTACCAAGATTAGTGGATCTTTGCCATTAATAGGGACTACCCACATAACTTCCTTTCATTATATTAATTGAGTTGTATATATTAAATCATGAACCAAATACCTAGATTAGGGGATATTAGACATTAAATTGTGAACCTAATACCTACGCTTGTTGTTAAAGGATTATTTCAATTAGTAGGAATAGATTGTAGTGATTTTTTTCAACTATTGTCAAACACTCCTCCATCATATTGTTATTATCTTTTACTACTCAAAATAACATTTATATAGAGTAATTAGATGTTAAGACTGTCTTCTTACACAGTAAATTAGATGAATATATTTATATGAAACCTCTAAATGGATTATAAAAGGATTTTAAAACCAACAAAGTCTTCCTTTTAAGAAAATATTTGTATGGTATTAAGAAATTGTCTATGTAGTGGTACAAATAGTTTTATTCTTTTATGCTTCAAAATGAATTTTCTAGATATAAATTTGATTCATGTTTTTATTTTAAATCATTCATAAATATTGTTATCTATTTACTTTTATATGTTAATGATATGATTATTATATACAAGGAAATCAAGTTTATGAATAAAATGAAAATATAATTGAGTAGTGCATTTGAAATGAAATATTTTGGGCATAAACATTAAATCTTTGGTATGGATATTACTAGGGATAGGAATTCTTGGGTGTTGTATCATCCTGTATCTGTGGTCATCAAATAGCTTTGATCTGATGGACCCTATTATAGGATTCAATGGATTTGTTGGATATAAATGCTAGGGTGTTGTATCTCCTTGCATCTAATCATGATAGGATTCGATAGACATTACAAAGTCATATTGGAAAGGTAGGGATCTCTTGGAAGAAAACTATTAATAGATGGACTCAACTCTGAATTGGTCAAAGCCTATCCAGTCACCCAGTGATATCCTCTACCTATGAACCACCCTCATAGAGGATTTCAGCTTTGTTTCTTATATGTACGATTAATTTCAAGAAAAAAATTGGACTAAATAAATTCAAAACAAAGGATGGGTTAAACCTTGAGAAGATGATGTGTAGATGCCAAGCCGGATTGGGAGGGACTTGAGGAAGTGTGAAATTCTAGGCATAGAAACCCCTACTACTCAATTCTCTTTAACCCTCTCTGCCTTGTTCTTGTTACTCACTCCACGTTTCCCCATATTTATACTACTATAGAGGAATACATGCATCGACTCTTCTCAAGGAATTTTCTTATACATAAATAAAAGAAGACCTCTACAAATCAAGGTTCATTTTTTGATTATAATATTACACCCACATTATTTGTACATATATATTACAAATATTTTTTGTTTTGGGAATATCTCATTTTTCATCTTTTGAGGGAGACTTTTTAGCTCCCGTATAATTTTTGTTTAATATTATAATCAAACAATGACCCCTGATTTGTGAAATTCATCTTTTATTTAACTGCAAGCAATAATGATTAAACTAATAAATTACTAATTATAAATTATTTATTTCCTGTGTAGAATTAAATATAATACATAAAGATAAAATACCTATTACCATTTACTACTGAATATTATTAATTAATTATTAATCAATTAATAATAAAAATTAATACCTAATGGTCAGTATAAAATCTCTTTATTCTTTTAGCCAAATTTAAATGTTATTAAATGTCCAGTTTTACTGCAATTAAATCAATATATAATTATGACATAAACTCTCACTGAAATCCACATGGATTTTCAATGTGGGATTCAAATTATTCATTTCCTGTGCAGAATTAGTAATATATTTTTAATATTAATTATTAATCCATTAATAATTAATATTTATTCTTAATTAATTACTAATATATAATAAATATAATACCTAAACAATAAATATATATTACCATTTAGTATTAATTATTATTAATTAAATAATTAATAATAATATTATTAATAAAAGTATTAATAAATAACTACCTAATTAGTAATTAATTGATAATTAATTATTAATAGTTAATAGTTATGAATTAATTTGAAACTAAAATATATTTAATTGCATATTATTAAAGTTAATTACTAATTAACTTGTCAGTTAATAATTACTATTAATTATTATTAACCATTTACTAATAAATATTTAAAAATATTATTTAGTTACTAAATATTAACAATAATTATTAAATTTAGAAATTAATAATTAATAATTATTTGTTCTTAAATTAGTATTAATTGATTAAATAATTATTTCTAATTAATATTAATTACTAATAAATATTAAATAAATATTATTATTTACTATTTAGTAATATTAATTAATTAACTAAGTTTTGTTGATATGGTTTTGGACAGGAGCTGCAAGGTATTGAAAAAGATGGATTGGATTCAAAAAGAAGGTAACCTAGTGAGGATTCAAAGTCCAAGGTGGATCTTGAAGATAAGGAGAATTTTGCTGAGGAGACTGCGGGCTCTCAATATTTTTCCCAGAACCATGTTTCAAACAGTGGTTGGGATGATGAAGCTATGGAGGAGTAGCATTCTCCCTCTTTTAAACATGTTTTATCTCAATCCATGGAGGAGGCCAAACCTATGGATGGTCAAACAAAGGGTGAGAGTGAAGTTCAAAACTATGGATGTGGCTTTTAAAAGTTCTATAAAAGGCATTTATCAAGGCTAAAAAAGCGTTGTTGATTTAAGAATAGTTAAATTTTTTCCATTTTTATCAGTACTAAAAAATAAATGATAAAGGTGGTCATTTATCAGTTATATTTTAGGGCTAATAAATGTCATACTACTTCTGTGTGCTATTAAGATTATAGCGCACTGCAAGAAATACACTTGTATATGAAAAAATCATAATTTAATTGAAATAAAAATTAAATCACAAATACCAGAAAAAACACTATATCATATAAATTTTATGCATTTTTGTACAATTACAATAACAATTATTATCAAAAAAAATTAAATAACATTAATGGTCTCATTGTCATTGGCACCCAACCACCTCTCAAAAAAGTCTGATCATGGTATCAATTGTCGAAAAATCCATTGAAGCTAGAGAAAAATAATCCACCTATATAGGAAAAAAATCTTATGTTAGTAATACTATAAAAAAATAAATTAAACATAAATATGAAACAATTCATTAATAAAATGTTAATTTTAAATAAAAGACACACTTTGAGTCATACCTGTCACACCGTGCATCTTATTGATATGTGGATGATTCCTACACATCAAAAATGACTCAAGGATAATTTTCCTAATGTATCATGACAATCTAAATGAGTTTTCTTGGTTTTTATTATGTCATGTGTCTTTTTTACTAAAATGTCAATTTAAAATAAAGACACACACATGGAAACATACCAATCACATCATGTGTTGGTCTGATTAGAGACTGATTAATATACATAAAAAAATACTCATGAATCATTTTCCTAAAGTATCACGACAATTCGAGCATGTTTTCTTAGTTTTCAGTGAGTGACATAGGTTTTGAACAAAATTTTCAATTTTAAACTAATAAAATAAACATTGAGTCATTATCACACTTCAACCATAGTTTTTCCTTTATTTTATTATTTTCTTGCCTTTGGTTCTTTTGGTTGGGGTTCGAGTCGGGTTCCCAATGGAATTTTTGTGTTTTGGAGGCTTCGAGTGAGTTTTCACCTTATGCGCGGTTAGTGAGCATGGTTTGGAGGAAAATTGTGTGGCCTGCTAAGGCTCAAGGTGTTTCCAATTGTTTTTCTATTTTCATGGTTTTCCTAGAATGGTTTGATCTTGGTTTGGGCCAAACTGTGTGAGTTCTAGGAGAAACAATACGGCTCATGGCTGGTTTCTGGGGTAGGATCGTGGAATGCACATAGTTTTTTGAAACCATTGAATAAGCATGCGAGAAGGCTCTATCATTTGACAGAGACATTTTGCGCAACTAGGATATGATTTCCCAAACTATGTGGCCATCCCGTGTGGGGTGTCCCTATTCTCGGGCGGGATGCACACAGTTGGTTCACCGTTTGGGAAACCATGTGGCCTAACCATGAGAGTTACCCAATTGTTTAAATATCTTGAAATTCTTATTATTTCCTCACCTCTTTTAACCTTAATTTGAGCCCTCCTCTCCTTGGATCAATTTTTTTCCCAAGAAGGGGTCCCTAAACCCCCTCCCATTTGGATCTCCTTCTACCATGGATGCGTCTCAAAGGTTATAAGGTATGTTTCTTTGTGTTTTTGACCATTTTATATCTCCTCTATTCTCCTTACTATTGTTTCTTGGGTTTTCAGGGTGGTATTATTTCTTATACAAACCCTATGGTGATTTTTAGATAATATTGGTCGATTTATTTAGTTCTAGGGTGTTCTTATTGTTCCTTGGGATTAGTTATTCCTTATAAAAGGGTTTTATTGTGTCTGTAGGTCATTGAGTTATGTGTTTCCATCTATTTCCTTTCCGAATCATACCATTTTATGGTTGAGAATTTATAATTAATTTCTAAATGTTTTTATTGTATTTTTTACTTTTTTTTATTGTGGCGATTTCATGTTGGAATATTTGGGGAAAATGGCATTCAAATGGGTTTATTTAAATATGCCTATACATAAATGAATGTAAGGTGTTCGTTAAAATTCCCATGGCCTCTTTAAAATTTATTTGGCTATTTGAGATAATTATTGTACTTAGTTGTGTGTTTATAGATTGATTTTCATTGTGAATTGAATGTGGTGTGTGGTTTGGGTGTATCTTCATGGCTTTATGGTTGTGTGTAAAACGTTTTAATGGTTTTTCCAGAATTTAAATGTGAACTTTTGTATCCTCGCAATGTTTTGTGGGAGATATTGGATGTGGGAACATCCATATTTTCATGAGGTACACATATGGATGGGATTACAAATAATGATGGCCTCTTATAGTAAATGTCTCTCTCTTGGACTAGATTTTCAAACATTCATCCCATCTTCCTTTCCTTCTCCATTCTATTCCCAAAATGGATCTTTAAAAACCCTTGGTACTTTCTAAATGGTTATTTGGTTTCAAAGTGATGTAAATATGGGTTTCAAAGATGATTTTCAATTTCTTGACCATTTTGGAATTTTGATACATAGATTTGTAACTAAATAGAGTAAAGGCCTATTTAGAACTTTGAGATGTGGTATGGTTTCTAAACAACCTAACGTCCCATTTTCACCTTTATACATGTTTTGTGTTTTCTTATATGTCCTAGAAATTAATTTGGAAACATATTTGGATCTATGAACATTAAAGGCCTGGTTGGTACTTTATGGCACTTTTGGAAAGTGGTTTCAAAGAGATATGATGTGTAGGCCCGGTTGGAACCTTTGATGGATTATTGTGAGATGGAAACCTTTATGGTGGATCCTCTGAGGATAGGGGCATAGAATAGGTGGTGTCGGTATTTGGGATAGGAAATCATGGTGGTTGTGGGTTATTGGTTTGAGCCATGTGTGCGAGGACCACCCCTTTCACCATGTACAATTATCATGAGATTTGTGGGCATCATCTAGAAGGTAGTGTGGTGGTTGATTATCGGCCCTGATTAGATGGGTTAGTACCCCCTGTATTTTCTGAGAGGGAAGGTGGGACATTCCACAGGATTGGATAATTTATAGTGGTCAGTTGGTCATTGACTTTGGAGTTTCACTATACGATAGAAGGTGAGTCCAAACCGAGTACATCCAAGGATTTATTCTAGATATGTTTAGGAAATGACCATGAATGTTATATATATGTTCTATTTATTATTCTTCACCTGATTATTTTTTCTATTAGTTCTATCCTACTTGTTTCTATTTTCTTCATTATCAACGTAGCTTCTTTTTACCTGGTATGGTACTTTAATTAGGTTATGGTTTTGTAAAATGGTTTGTGAAATGGAAATATATTTTGAAAAGAAAAATGTGGTTCCTATTGTTTTAAAATAGAAATACATGTTTGGTTATTTAAATGATAAAACCCCTATTTTCATAAATTTATTTCAAATTAATGTTTAAGGACTATTTTAGGAAAGGAAATGGATGTATTTTGGGGTGATTACCTACTGGGTTGTTTATGCTCACACTCTACTTGTTCCACTCGGTGTTGGTATACCCAAGCTATTTTATAGGTTCAGGTTTTTGGTTCTAGTGTGTTCCCTTGGTGTGGTCAATTCTTGTGGTTGGTGGTGACTAAGTTTTCATGAGGATATTGTGTTAGTACGTATTGGTTTTAGTTTTTTTTTTCAATTTTTTTTGTTTAACTGTTGTATATGGATTGCATTCTGTTTTTATTGTTTTTCAACTATTTTTTTTGTTGCATGCTCTACTATTTATATTTGATCCTATTTATGTTTTTTATAAATCATTCGAACTATGATAACCTTGATTCCCAACACTAGTCTCCATCTTGGTAGAATCAGGAATGCCTCTCAGGCCTTGTCTCAGACCAAGTCGGGTGTTGGGTCAGATGTCATCCTGGCTTGGTTCGTGATAGTCACATCGGCCACACCGTGTATCGGATTGAGGTTTGACTAATTATTACACATCAAAAATGACATATGTATCAATGTACTATAATATAAAAACAATATGAATGTTTTTTTGGTTTTGAGTACATGACACGTGTTTTGAACTAGAATTTCAATTTTAAATAAAAATACACACTTTGATTCATACCGATCACACCGTGAGTTGGATTGTGATGTGGCTGATTCAAACAAATCAAAAATGACTTAAGGATAACTTTCTTAAATTATCAAGATAGATTGAATGTTTTTTTCTTGGTTCTGAGTATTCCATATGTCTTTTTTATTGAAATGTATATTAAAACTCACAACATTCACTTTGAGTCATACCAGTCACATCCTATATCAGTTTGATGTGAGACTAATTCCTAGATGTCAAAAATGACTTATGTATCACTTTACTAAAGTATCAAGAAAATATGAGAATGTTTTATTAGTTTTCATTGAGTGACACATTTTTAACTAAATTATCATTTTAAAATTGATAATGAGCATTTTGAGTGATACCAAGCACACCATTTATCTTATTGAGGTGAGGCTAATTCCTAAAAATCATAAATAACATATAGATCATTTTACTAAAGTATTAAAACAATATGAATGTGTATTCTCAATTTTGAGTATGTGATGTTTGTTTTGAACTAAAGTATCAATTTAAAAAAAAGACATGCGTCGATTCATATCGGTCACACTGTGCATTAGATTGTGGTTTGGATGATTACTACATGTTAAAAATGACTTAATGATTTTTTTAATAATGTATTAAGATAATATGAATGTGTTTGGTTAGTTTTGAGTATTTCATGTGTCTTTTTTACTAAAATGTCAAATTAAACTGAAAACACATACTTTAATTCAAATCAGTCACATCATGTGTCGGTTTGATGTGAGACTATTTCCTACACGTCATAAATGCCATAAGAATCATTTTTCTAAAGTGTCAAGATAATATGATTTTTTTCTCCATTTTCAGTGTGTGACACATGTTTTAATCTAATTTTAAATTTTGAACAGATAACGGACACCTTGAGCCATATCGGGCACACCATGTATTGAATCAATGTGTGTCTAATTCCTACATGTCAAAAATGACTTAGGAATCATTTTTCTAAAGTATCAAAATATTATAATTTTTTTCTTAGTTTTGATTATGTGATATGTGTTTTGAACTAAAATGTCAATTTTAAATAAAACGACACACATGGGGTCATACAAATCACATCATGTATCGGATTGAGGTAAGGCAGATTCCTACATGTCAAAAATGACTTATGGATCATTTTTACTAAAGTATAAAAACAATACAAATGTGTTTTATTGGCTTTGAGTACGTGATGTGGGTTTTGAGCTAAAATATCAATTTTAAATAAAAAGACACACTTGGAGTCATATAAATCCCATCATGCGTCAGATTCATGTGAGGATAATTCTTACATGTCAAAAATGACTTATGGATCATTTTTTAAAGGTATCAAAACAATATGATTGTTTTTTCTTGGTTTTGAGCATGTCATGTGTATTTTTCACTGAAATGCCAATTTAAATAAAAAACATTCACTTTGAGTCATATTAGTCACATCGTGTGTCGGTTTGACATGAAACAATTTCCTATAAATCAAAAATGACTTGTGAATCATTTTCCTGAAGTATTAAGATAATCCAAGTGCATTTTCTCAATTTTCAAAGAGAGACATACGTTTTGAACTAAATTTTCAATTTTAAACTACTTGAAAGGTATAGAACCTAGGAAAACAATGTGGGGAGTCTCGTCTCCACCAAAGTAGATAGGTAAGGGAAATCTAAGCCCTAATTCCATAGGGGAGTACTAGTTCCAACATCTCTTTTAAAGAACCACATCGATCTACTGCATCCATAAAGCATCGTTGAAAAGAGTGTCAGGATTATCATATATCACATCACATCACAGTCACAGGTTGGGGACCCACACCCCCGTGCCCTGACATAGTAAAGGAGTTATGCTCTACTAGCATAGAGAGTATATGGGACCCACGTCATAAGGTGATAGGTAAGGATAACAACCCCGACATTAACCTTGTAATCCACCCTAATCACTACCCAAGGTTAAGAACTGCTACCACAACTCCATTATCAAAGCACACCACATCATATCTCATGGGCCACTATGGAGGAAATCATTATGTTCTATGTAGAAGAATTCTTAGGATAAGCTAATCACTAGCCATAATCTGAGTCCTAGAGAAGAAGATACATAGGGTGGAATATCTCAAGGAGATCACCAAGTAATACACGGTGTGTACAGGGGTCAACATGGTGTGTTAACCCATCCTACCACCTAGTCATGTTCTCCCTCTACACAGACGAGCCAAACATGTCCCTTACATGCCATGCATCCCATAATACATTGCATGTTCAGAATAAATTACCACCTGGATATGTAGTTTGTTCGTGCCCATGTCTGGTACCTCATCTCCATGTACTTTGGTCATGTAGCTCTACATGGACTTGTATGATCACATAGCTTCTAGGCCATGTCCTTTGTCCACACAGCATGGGATCACTGCACAGTGTGTAACTCTAATACACGGTGTATAGACCATCAAATTTCATCTTCCCTAAATGGAAATAACACACGATGTGTAGGAATGGTTTATAAACTATGTAGATTTTGATTCTGATGAGAATTCACCTGAAAAACACTTGATTCCCCCGGTTTTCCCCCAAAACCATTTATCAAATTAGGAGGGATCCCTAGAAATCATTATAGGTCTCTATAACCTCAAAAAATTTCAAAAAAAAGGGTATCGAGACTTAAAACTCAAATATCCTACCTCAATGAAAAAACACCAAAGATTAGGGTATAGAAATACAACATTATTATACTACTTCTCGATCTGATAACAATTAGTATCACAAATAGAGGTCGGTAATAACCTATCACTTTGATTTTGGATATTTTTCTCCCGTCATCCAAAGGGGGAGAGGATGGATTTTATCCTTCTAATTTTGTCATTTGCCTAAGGGGGTAGGGGTGGGGATTGATTTTAATCAATTAAAATCAATTAACTCCCCTTTTAACGCACCATCACAAAAACACCCTTGGCTAAAAACCCAAATCTAACAAACAATATATTGCACTTAGGGTAAACATGACATTATGAACTCAACCAAGGTCTCAGAATTATAATTTGATACTGTTGGAGTTGGTGTCCTAGAACCAACTACTTTGTAATTTATTCATTAATAAAAGCCTTATCACATCTTTATTGTTCTTCTGCATGACAATGCATGTGATAATTTCCTAAGGATAGTTATTTCATTAAAGGGTCATAGCGGATCCCTGCTATGATGAGAAGCCAGAAGTGCCATAACACTGTTATTGAATATATGTTCTATGGCTGGATGATATTATTTGAGGGGCACAAATAATATAGGTCATTAGGGGTGAGGAATCATAAAACTTTAAGGCACCTTCTCATGGTGTGCGCCCATGGTAATATCCAGGATGGTATTATGAGAACGAGGCCTGCTAGTAGGAAATCCACATTTCATAGTGTCATTGGATTTTCGGATCTGCAGATGTGTGTATTGGTCCTTAGACTTTAATATTATTATTAATGGGTATTACAACTCGCGCACTTATATGTATTGATGAAAACTGTGATGACACACTATTCATAGTGAGGTAGGATACGTTGGGTGCGTCATGAGTAATACTGCATTAATAGATAATGTGAGAATGAATTTTTCCCTTCTATTCCATAACAGAAGTAGATATCTCAGGCCCTTTGATGAAATTGATATAGCCTAAATAAATCCATGTCCATGGTAAGGTATGGGCGAGTTCAATTCCGGGAAGTCAAAGAAATAATAATCGAGCACATGGGTTGATGGAACTAGCATGCAACCCGCTTGATTAGAGATATAGAGACAAAGGGATTATATTACACGGTAAGCGTTCGTATGAGGTGACACGTTATTACGGCGTTAACTTCTTTCTCTATGGGTGCCTTGGCATGTTGCTAGACGTTAACCTTGGAATTTAGGCAGGCTCCACCTAATGCCACTAAGAAAGAGGCCTAGAGGCTCACACACTAAGTGTGTCCATGTATCTCAGTTAAATATTAATTTAACAAGTTAAATAAAGATTATTCGCGAATATGGTTTAATAATTATTTAAGGATGCTTGATCACATTTATTTCAGCACTAGTTATTCGAGAGAATATATTGTGGGTGAAATAATATGTTTATTAGCGAGTAATGTAGTTACATTTATTTAAGAAATAAATATCCATTACTCAAGGTCTAATAAATGTGGTGGAGGGAAAAAAGGAAAATAAAAGTACACGCCATGTATATTAAATATACACATCTTGTAGTTTTATGGAAAATGAGTATACGCCGTGCGTTAATGATTACACGCCGTGTAGTTTTTCCAGTTGGGATTTTGAGGATATAATATTGTTTTAATAAATGATATTTATTTTAATCAGCATGGGCGCATGTCAAGGAATTAATAATTTGACATGGGGGTTTTTAATAAGAGTTGATGAAATAAATAAAATTTGTAATGCATTTATTTATTGTCATAACTCTATAACCTCAAACCTGATTATAAATATCCTCACAACCCATACACTTTTCCACAAGATAATCATTGTGCACAACAATTCTGGAGAATTCTTTCAAGGCCAAAAAAACTCCTTCCTCCAAGAACGCTCTCAAGACCAAGAGACAAAGGCGATCGAAGGCGGACATCACAAGCGAAGGTTATTCTACGCTAGCACCCGGAGATCCCTTCAGCGACGTCTGGAGATACATGGCACACATGTGGATCACTGCTAGAGGAATCCTACACTTGGATTCTACGACGCAACTACGGATCACAGGATCGTGACCAGAGACATCAACGAAGAAAGAATTCCACCAAGGTAATTCTTGTGAATTAATTAAATTAATTATAACCAACATATGATGATCCTATCTCTATGGTTCTGGGATTCCCTCTTTTGTTTTTCATTCTACGTTCTATTCTGAAGATCCGGCGTTTTATATCGTGATAGATCTTGGTTTGAACATTTTTTAACGCTAAAATTAAAGTTGGGCAAACCCACCAATGTGCTTACACTGTGCTCGAAACCTACAAGTGGTATCAAAGGGGGTTATATCGTTGATTATAATTATTTAGTTTTTCGTTGGTCATCTATGCATTAAATAGTTTAGTTGTTTCAATTCAAGTTTAATTGTTTTAGAAATATGAATCTAGAGATTTGTTCCTCCTACCTCATTTCACGTTTACCTCACAGAAACAAATTTTTTCTTTTAATTTTGATTAAAATAAAATATAGGAACTCATCTGGAGGAGCCAAACATTTCTGGCCGTACAACACCAGAATACACGGCATGTATTCAGAAGTACATGCTGTGTATTCTAGGTTTATGAATCAGACTGGTCTTCCAAATCAGGCCATGTATTGATTCTATATAAGTCATTTATGATACCATGTGTTGACCAGGAACAGGTGGCACATGGTTTTCAGATTACACGCCGTGTGGTCCAACTGAACACGGCGTGTAGTCCCTTCGGGTTAGGGTTGGACTGTGTACCCCATACACGGCTTGCCCGGTTGGAAACCGTGTAATGTGAAAACTACACAGCGTGTGTCCCACTGTACATGCCGTGTACTCCAAAAATTTCTGAAGTACATTAACACGCCCTGTCCCCAGGCGTGTACTTCGGATGGATGGTGAAGAAAAGTACACGCCGTGTAGTCAGAACTACACGCCGTGTACTCACCCAAATTACGTAGATTTATTAAAATTTATTATTATATTATACAAACCCTTGAGATGTATACCATAGTGCAGGCGTAAAGATGAGGCACAACACATGATAGGTGTTTTATATATATGTGTTTAATTTAACATCTGCGTAATAAATGGGAATTCACCGAGTTTCCTCCAAGGTACAAGTTACGTACAAGGATAATTTTAAATGAATTTATTTGTTTAAAATTATGATGGATGAGAATCTCAAGGAAGTTCATAAAAGGGTTTAAGATAAAAGGATTGATTAATTAAAGATAATTAATTGATTTGAGCGTGATTTATCTTAAACAAGAATGATTAAATAATTGAATGCTAGTTTTATTTATGCATAAATATCATTGTATGTATGGATGATTATGATCTAGACCGATACCTTTGTATGTGAATGGTTTCTTTTAATTTATTTATTTAAATTAAATTTGTTGGCCTACGAGCCATATCCTCATTTATATGTAGGGCATGTGCGCCCAAGGATTCTTTTATGTAAAACCCCCTTTTTACCCCTCACCTGCGTGTGAGATAAATGCATATGTAATGGATGGAGCTCCCAAGCTAGTGGAGGCGGCTCAAGTCAGGAGCCAAGGTGAAACCAATCCAAGGAGATACAAAGGTGGACAGGTGGAAAACTGTAAACACGAACTCAAAAGGTTCAAGGTGTTTCTCCCCTAGGTCTTGGGTTAGTTTATCAACCACTAGATAAACTAACCAATAGAAAAATCTCATAATCATACCATTTATTTTATTTCTGTCAGTTGCATGGTTTATTTATTGTGGGTGTGTTGTCACGATCACACAATTAATGAATTAAACGAGCATGCAAGATGGAACTAAAATAAAACCAGATTATACGTAAATATTATATTAGACATGGTTAATCACTTAAGTATATCCCATTTAATATTAACAAGCATGTAATAAAAGATAATAAATTAGAAATTTATGTATAAGGATAAAATCCATTAAAAGAAATATTAAGTCGGTACAGCCTTCTATAATCTTTGTTAGAATCAAACCATAGTTCAAAGTGCTTGACCAACCCTAGTTGGGGTGCTTTCAATTATTGGTGGATTATAATTCAAGGTTTTGGGTTGACTTGACTTGGTTCGCATCAAGGGTTGACTTCCACAGTAGGACTTGGTGTGACCAAGAGGCAAAGGTTGAGGAAATCCAAAATAAAAGGATTTTAGGATTGGGGAGTCCACTCAGTGGATCAAGGAGCTGTGAGTTAATGCAATTGGAATTTGGAATGCCTACCTAAAACCCTTCAAGTTGCTTAACCAACCCTAGTTGGGGTATTGAGAAGTGCAATATGGATCCTTTCCACTAGAATATTCAGGCAACAAAATATTTCGAAGTCAATGGTGAGGGCTATTGGATTTCGATAAAATAGTGGGAGACTAATAAGTATTAATTTATTTATTTGTCTCAGTTTTGTAATAAAGTACTAAACCTTTGCTCATCTTAATTTGTAGAAACGACAAGAAAATGAATTCAAACATATCATTGTGAACCATACTAGAGAAGGAAAACCTTCTCACCGGAACCAATTTCCAAGAGTGGTAGAGGCGTTTACGCGTCATACTTCACCATGAAAGGAAATTGTATGTGTTGGAAGAGCCTATTCCAGTTGCACCTGGGAAATAGGCTAGTGAAGAGGAATTATCTCTCTATATGAAACACATGGATGATGCCACATATGTTCAATGTTTCATGTTATCAGCCATGTCTAGTGATCTCTTGAAGCAACATGAAAACATGGACGCGTATAGCATGGCATCTCACCTTAAGGATCTCTACCAAGAGAAGGTGAGATAAGAGAGATATGAGATCTTTAATACTTTGTTTACAACTAAGCTTGGAGAGTCTGTGCCAGCTGGGCCTCATGTAGTCAAGCTTATTGGCTACATTGAACGCATGGACATCTTAGGGATTAAATTTCTGGATGAGTTGTGTACAGATATCATCCTATCATCACTGCCCAATACCTTCTCTAGCTTCATTGTCAATTATAACATGAGAGGAAATGAGAAGAGTCTATCAGATCTTCTGAACTTGATTCGCTAGGTAGGCAAGGACATGGGGCATGAAAAACCCGAAGTCCTTATGGTGAACAAGAAAAGGAAGGACAAGGCAAAGGGGCCAAATAATTATAAACGGTATGAAGCCCCCGAGCACCGTCCCTCCAAGAAGGAGAAGATCCAGAGGTAGGGAAAGGAACGGGAGGCGGTGTGTTTTACATGTGGAAAGCAGGGCCACTAGAAGAGGAACTGCACCCAGAAGCGTGGGGACGCTAAAGGTGCGTTCGTTATTGAGTGTAATCTTTCTATTTATACACATCGGGTATTAGATATAGCTTTTGGGGATCACATCTGTATTCAAATGCAGGAACCAAGTAGATTTAGAAACATTGCCAGAGGAGAGGTGGATCTTCGAGCTTCCAATGGCGCAAGGATGGATGCATTGGCTATTGGCGATTACCACCTCTCACTGCCAACTGGGATGATTTTGGTTTTACATAACTGTTATTATGTTCCTAGTGTTACCAAGAACATAATTTATCTATCTTTTTTGGATGTGGATGGATTTATTTTAAAATTTGGAAATAAGGGTTGTCTCTTTTATAAGAACAATGTATGTTATGGTATGGAACATTTAAATAATGGTTTGTATGTATTAAATTAAAAAAACCAAGTGTTGGAAATCGATAACGAAACAAACTCACATGACTCATACATCACCCAGTTGTGGAATCACCATCTCGGTCATGTGAATTAGAAGCGCTTGACAAAGCTTTTCCAAGATGGATATTTAGACTCTACTGAGCTAAAACCACTTGATAGATGTCACGCTTGTTTACAAGGAAAAATAACCAAGCTGCCTTTTGGTGGACAGGGTGAAAGGGCCATAGAGCTTCTAGGATTGGTACACACGGATGTGTGTGAACCATTTCCAGTAGAATCTAGAGGTGGATATTCTCACTTCATTACTTTTACTGATGATTTGAGTAGATATGGCTATGTCTACTTAATGAGGTATAAGTCAGAGGTTTTATATAAATTTAAGGAATTCAAGAATGAAGTAGAGAATCATCTTGGTAAGAAGATAAAGAAACTTTGATCGGATCAAGGTGGAGAATATCTGAACCAAGAGTTCATCGATCTTCTACGGGAGTCTGGGATTCTATCTCAGATCACTCCTCCTTATACACCACAGTGGAATGGTGTTAGTGAAAGTAGGAACCGCACCTTGTTGGACATGGTGAGGTCGATGATGAGTCATGCGGATCTTCCATTATCCTTTTGGGGATATGCATTATAAACTGAAGCATACACATTAAACCGAGTACCAACTAAGGTGACAAATGGAATTCCCTCTGAGCTATGGAATGGAAAGAACCCCATTTTGTCACACGCACATTTATGGGGATGCGAGGTGTTTGTTAAGGCCTCCTCAGGCAACAAACTAGCACCCCAGGGCACGAGGTTTATCTTTATAGGATATCCCAAGTAAACGAAAGGATATTACCTATACAAACCTTCAGACAAGAAAGTGATTGTCGCCAGACAAGTTGTCTTTCTTGAGAGGGAGCACATCCTCAAGAAGGATAGTGGGAGCAAGATTGACTTTGGTGAAGTTGATTCTCAAGATACACAGGAGCTGGTATAGGAACAAGTTCCATAGGTCCCCATGGAAGAGGTTACAGAAACATAAGTACTATGTAGGATCTCAAGAGAGGTAAGGGAACCAGATAGATTTGGTTTCCTAGTCACCGAGGATGGTGAATCATTATTGTTGGACAATGATGAACCTCTCTCCTACAAGGAAGCAGTAGAAAGCTCAGAAGCTGCAAGATGGCTAGAAGATATGAATTCTGAGATGGATTCCATGTATCAGAACTAAGTCTGGATTCTGGTCAATGAGCTAGTTGATGTAAATCCTGTTGGATAAAAATGGGTATTCAAGAGAAATCTGGACATGGAAGGTCAAGTTAGCACCTATAAAGTAAGGCTAGTGGCTAAAGGGTTCAGACAGCATCAAGGAATTGACTATGATGAAACCTTCTCTCTAGTTTCCATGTTTAAATCCATAAGAATCAAACTTTCCATAGCAGCTTACCATGACTACGAGGTTTGGAAGATGAATGCCTAACGGGAAACTTCAATAAAATTTCTATATGACACAACCATAAGTTTTTGTGACACCTTTTGAAGCCAAACGGGTTTGCAAGTTGCAGAAATCCATTTATGGATTGAATCAAGCATCCAGGTCATGGAACATTCGATTTGATGAAGCCATACTGGAATTTGGTTTCATTAAGAATGAATGTGATCCATGTGTTTATAAGCAGTTTAATGGGAATGAAATCATTATCCTAGTAGTATATGTTGATGACATATTACTTATTGGAAATGATGTACCAGTCTTAAAGTCAGTTAAGGACTATTTGAACAAGTGTTTCTCCATGAAGTATTTGGGTGAAGCAGCCTACATTCTAGGGATCAAGATCATTCATGATAGATCCAAGAGGCTGCTTGGACTAAGTCAGAGTACATAAATTGACTAGATACTAAAGAAATTTAGTGTGGAACAATCCAAGAAGGGATTGGTTCCAGTTTCACATGGCCTACATCTTTCTAAGAAAATGTGTCCTTAGACACAATAAGAGAAAAATAGAATGAGTAAGATCCCATACGCTTCAGCTATAGGATCCATCATGTATGCCATGTTATGTACCAGGCTTGATGTTGCCTATGCACTGAGCATGGTAGGAAGATATCAATCAGATCCCGGAGAACAACATTGGAATGTTATTAAGACTATCCTTAAGTATTTAAGAAGAACTAAGGATATGTTCCTGGTGTATAGAGGATATGAGGAGCTTGTCATCAGAGGGTATGCTGATGCTGGTTTTCAGACAGATTAGAATGATCTGAAGTCGCAATATGGATATGTTTTCTGTCTCAATGGAGGAGCTATGAGCTGGAAGAGTTCAAAGTATCCAGTTGTCGCCGATTCTATAGTGGAGTCTGAATATATAGCGACTTCTAATGCAGCCAAAATATCCATATGGATTCAGAACATTGTCCAGGATCTTGATGTGGTTTCTAGTAGTAAAGATCCCATTACATTTTATTGTGATAATACTGCAGCGGTGGATCTTTCAAAAGAACCAAGGTCACACCAACAGACAAAGCACGTACTCTGGAAGTATAACCTCTTGAGGTATTTCTATCAAAGGGGTGAAGTTGCAGTGAGAAGAGTGTCCACAGAAGAGAATGTGGCAGACCCCATGACTAAAGGCCTATCTCAGCAAAAGCATGAATATCATGTGAGAGCTAGCGGGTTAAAGGTTGTTAGCAGTTGGCTCTAGTCCAAGTGGGAGTCTATTGGAGTTGGTGGCCTAGAACCAACTACTTTGTACTTTATTCATTAATAAAAGCCTTATCACATCTTGATTGTTCTTCTACGTGACAATGCATGTGATAATGTCCTAAGGACAACTGTTGCATTAAAGGGTCATTGCGGATCCCTGCTATGATGAGAACCCAGAAGCGGCATAACACTATTCTTGAATATATATTCTATGACCGGATGATATTATTTGAGGGGCACAAATAATACAGGTCATTAGGGGTGAGGACTCATAAAACATTGAGGCACCTTCTCATGGTGTGATCCCTTGGTAATATCCAGGAGGGTATTATGAGAACGAGGCCTGCCAGTAGAAAATCCACATTTCATAGTGTCATTGGATGTTCTTATCTGCGGATGTGTGTATTGGTCCTTAGGCTTTAAGATTACTATTAATGGGTATTACAAATCGTGCACTTAGATGTATTGATGAAAACTATGATGACACACTGTTCCCAGCGAGGTAGGATACGTTGGGTGCGTCATGAGTAATACTGCATTAATAGATAATGCAAGAAAGTATTTGTCCCTTCTGTTCCATAACATAAGTAGATATCTCAGGCCCTTTTATGGAATTTATATAGCCTAAATAAATCCATGGCCATGGTAAGGTATGGGCGAGTTCAATTCTGGGAAGTCAAAGAAAGAATAATCGAGCACATGGGTTGATGGCACTAGCATGCAACCTCCTTAATTAGAGATATCGAGACAAAGGGATTATATTACACAGTAAGCGTTTGTATGAGGTGACATGTCATTGCGACGTTAACTTCTTTCTCTATGGGTACCTTGGCATGTTGCTAGATGCTAACCTTGGACTTTAGGTAGGCTCCGCCTAATGCCACTGAGAAAGAGGCCTAGAGGGTCACACACTAAGTGTGTCCATGTATCTCAGTTAAATATTAATTTAATAAGTTGAATAAAGATTATTTTCAACTGTGGTTTAATAATTATTTAAGGATGCCTGATCACATTTATTTCGACACTAGTTATTCGAGAGAATATATTGTGGGAAAAATAATATGTTTATTAGCGAGTAATGCAGTTAAATTTATTTAAAAAATAAATATCCATTACTCAAGGTCTAATAAATGTGGTGGAGGAAATAAAGAAAAATAAAAGTACACACCGTGTATATTAAATATACACATCGTGTAGTTTTATGGAAAACGAGTATACGCCGTGTATTAATGATTACACGCCGTGTAGTTTTTGCGGTTGGGATTTTGAGGATATAATATTGTTTTAATAAATGATATTTATTATTATCAGTGTGGGAGCATATCAAAGAATTAATAATTCGATGTGGGTGTTTTCAATAAGAGTTAATGAAATAAATAAAACGCGTAATGCGTTTATTTATTGTCATAACTCTATAACGTCAAACCCGATTATAAATATCCTCACAACCCCAACACTTTTCCATAAGAGAATCATTGTGCACAACAATTTTGGTGAATTATTTCAAGGCTGAAAGAACTCCTTCCTCTAAGAATGCTTTCAAGACCGAGAGACCAAGGTGATCGAAGGCGGACATCACAAGTGAAGGTTATTCTGCGCTAGCACCCGGAGATCCCTTCGGTGACGTCTGGAGATATGTGGCACACATGTGGATCACCGCTAGAGGAATCCTACACTTGGATTCTATGATGCAACGACGGATCACAGGATCATGACCGGAGACATCAACGAAGAAATAATTCCACCAAGGTAATTTTTGTGAATTAATTAAATTAATTATAACCAACATATGATGATCCTATCTCTATGGTTTTGGGATTCCCTCTTTTGTTTTTCGTTCTTTGTTCTATTCCAAAGATTTGGAATTTTATATCATGATGGATCTCAGTTTGAACATTGTTTAAAGCTAAAATTAAAGTTGGTAAAACCCACCAATGTGCTTCCACTGCGCTCAGAACCTATAGAGACCCCACTCAAGAGTTATTCATGTTTCAAGAGAAACTGTGAACATGTGAAAAAATATATTTAATATTTTTAAAATCACATCACTGAGGATCCTAGGGCCCTAGAATCCTGTGATAAATTATTACCTAGCTTCAAAAATATTCTAAAAAATATTCCAAATCTTTATAGGTAAAAACCCAAGTCACTAAAATATTCATTCAAATTCATTATGAAATGAAAATCTTAATACAGGTTGAACTCATTATTTCATTATTTTTAATATTTATTCATGAAACTTTTGCATGGGTTATTTGTTCCACAAAAAAAATTTCTCCACCCTATAAAATGGCCAGTATATTTATTAGGGCTTCATAAATTATTTGAGTTTTTTCACCTATAGGTAAAGAGAAGTTTATACTTTCAATTGGATGAAAATTGATGTTTGTTAAATTCTCCTTAAAATTTTCAATTTAAAACACATTTGTAAAACAGTAACCAAATTTACAATGAATAAATTTAATATGATGGGGAATTCATATTTACTACTTGAGAGAATACATGAGTTAAAATAAATATTGAAATCAATTCTTAGTGCCATTTCAACATTTCCATTTTGAGATTTATTTTTTACCATTAAATTTGACTAATTGGTTCCTAGAGGACAAGAAATGTCTTAAGTGTAGGTGAATTTGGTGGGGCCATAATTTCATGTATTTTTACACATTAATTTTTTATTTAAATTATGTTTTTAATGTTAAAATATTCATTAATTTGGTTAATTATGTGTTTAGGTTAATTTTTAAGTAAATTGTTAAATTAATAAAAGTGATGTTTATTTTATGATTTTATGTTTGATTTTTAACATGTGTCGAGTTATGTATATAATATTTAATTATAATGTTTCTTTTAAGATTATAATTTTTATTTTATTTATTTAATTTTGTGTTTTATTTTCTTAATTTTACTTTTTCTCTTAATTTTAATAGATTAATTAGTTAATTGAAATTTAATTTATAATTTAATAATTTTAATGATTTAATAATTTGTAAATTTATTTTAAATTTTAATTCCTTGTTAATTTTTTTCAATATTTTATTTTAATTAATTATTTAATCATTAAATACAACATGAGTTTATTCAAGTTAATTTTGTAATTTTATGATTAGTTATTTCATAAATTTAATTTTGAATATATATTTATTTATAAATTTATTTATATTTATTTATTTAACATATTATTTTTAATCATGTTTATCAATTTTTTCTCTTTTGTAGTTACAACAAGTTTGTGTAACTAATTATCCACCTAGCTAGTTAGAAGTATCTTATGAATGTGAGATATTTTCTTATATTTTTCTAGGCTTTTTCTCTTCCTAGGTTCAATGGATCGGTGGTGGTATCGTTTTTTGTGGGTGATTCTTTTGTGGCATTTATCAGCACAGGATGACTCATACCCAAGTGAGTGGAGTTGTTAGAAATCATGGGTCTCGGTCATGAAATCCTCTTCGATGATGATTCTCCTCTAATACCTATTTCCTTACTTAAGGTGTGGTGATATGGAGTCATAACTCTTAAACCACGGGAAAAATACACCACTGTTGGATAAAGATAATGTGACAATTATTACCTATAAGGAAGAGGATTCCGTTCTTTCACTTTGAATGTCCCTTATGATTATCAACAAATTTATCATGAAACAAAAATTCAATTTGGGAGCCCAAAAAAACACCCAACAAAATATCTGAGGATTAGAGGATGGTGTGGCTATTAGAGAAGCTAGAGGTGGACTTATATTATTTGAATTCTTTAATAAAATAGATAAGAAGTTTTTTAAAGGAAAGTTATGGTCCTTGGATAACGAGATCATCCATATAGAAGATCATAAAGATGGGTGGGTTTAGAAAACCTTGATATCTGATACCCCATTCTGGTTACGTATTAAAGGAATCCTATCTTGTGGTAGGACAAAACAAGTTATGCATGAAATCGAAGGAATAATTAGAGAATTATTAGAATGAGACCAATCTGATCTTATAAATTGGGGTCCTATAGTGTCAATCAGATATTTTTATGACCCTTTGAATCCCTAATGAGAGGAATGTTTCTATCAATTGAGGAAGAAAATTTCTGAATATACTTTGAATATGAAAAACATCCAATTTATATCTTCTTATGTGGGTATCTAGGCACACTGAGATAAATTGTGGTGGTAAAAAGAAAGATTAAAAGGCAATGTAGGCATGAAATATGGCCCTTGTATTTGTGATTTTTTTTATGAAACATCCTTCATTACCAAACCAGAGAAACAAAGGCACCATTATAGACTATCAAAGGCCTTCTCAAAGAAGACCAAATAGAATCATAAAATGATTATCATCCTGGGACCTTCATATCTCTCTGATGAAGTACGACAGGAATAGAAGTTGGAAAATGGGGTATTTCAAACCAGGTAATAGGGTATAAATGATAATATAAAAAATCAAGATATTATGGGAATGTCTCCTATGAAGAAGGATACCCCCCCAAGCGGTGTTCATATATCAGTGGAGGGATCAAATAAACCACCTTTAGTCTAAAGTAGTGTATCTTCTCATAATCCCAATGTTTGGAGATTCCCTTGATACTTGAGTCCCCCCATACCTTTTAATGTAGGGGGAAGGTCCCATTGAATCCTTAATGGTAGGCCAAAAAAGACAGTGGATGTGGAAGAGAAAGAGAAGAAGGGAGAATAATAATTGTGATGGGATGAGAACAAGAGATACCTATGGAACAAAAAGAGACATGGTTGAAAAATGGTTAATTAAATACATGCTAAGAGATGGAATGTAAAGGGGATGGAACATACCTCAAAATTATAGAGTTGGAGGCAGGCATTAACCAGCCCCACCTATCACCATGAAAATATTATGTTGGAATTATCATGGTCTTGGAACCCCCAAACGGTTCAGATGCTCTAGCACCATTGGGATAAAATCTATCCTGGTATGGTTTTTTTATTTTAAACCATATCAAAAAACAAGAACATTGATGAAATTTCTATAAAAATGGTTTCTCTTATTGCTTCTCTATCACTCGTCAATGCCATGCGGGCGGTCTCAAATTTATTTTGAAGGAAGAGATGGATGTAAGGGTTAAATATTTTTCTCTAAATCACATTATTATAGTATTTCACCAATCTTATATACAATATTGGGATTTTACATGGTTCTATGGTTGGTCTTCTTAGATAGATAAATGGAAATCATGGTAGTTACTCAAAAATATTTGGGAAACCCTTCCCAGGCCCCTTCTTGTTAGGGTGACATTAATGAGATTTTATTCCAGAATGAGAAGAATGGAGGTGCTAGAAAATGTTACTCATATATGCTGGACTTTCAATGGGCTTTCGAGCTAGTGTGACTCTCAGACATGGGTTATTCCAGTTCCCTTTTACTTGGTTTTGTGGTAAATCTAAACATTCACACATCACTGAATGGCTAAATAAGTTTACAGGGTTGGCTGAATGAATAAACCATTTTAACTTTTTTTAGGTGTCTCATCTTGTCGCTACTTATTTAAAAAACACATCCCGATCCTTATTGACACCTCACAACTATCCAGGAAATCAAGGCATGATATAATATTAAGATTTGAGAGCTTATGGGAGCAGGATAACTAGTGTGAAGATACTATTCTTTCATGATAGAAGGCGGGTGACAATAATATTAGAATAAATATTCATTTGGAAACTTCTAATTTGAAGTGCTGGAGTGAATGAACAATTTTCCACCCTGATGTACAGTTTGATGCATTAGAAATAAGTCTAAATGAATTATACTCCCCCCTCCACTAATTCTGTTTTATATGCTATATAAAAACATGAAGGGGATCATGATACTACTCTCAATATTAGAGAAGGTTTCTAGTCTATATATTCCCATGATTCCTACATTAATAAGGGTGCCTCTAACACATCCTAGTTTTATCATAAATCCATTTCTAGAAGAAGAAGAAACTCAGTTTCATTCCTTTCTAATTATGTGGGTACTTTAGATTCCAATGATAAGGGGATTCATGATATTATCAATCACTTCTACTAGTATCTCTTCACAGTGGGGATTCCATCTTTTCTCTAGATATTGATTCATTTATTGAACATGTTACTATAAAAGTGATGGAAAACTAGATAACTTGTGATGTCTCAGATGCATATATTTTTTGGCACTTAAGAAAATTCACTCAACCAAGGTTCCCAGTCTGGATTCATTCCATTTTTTTCTTTAAAAAATATGGGCATATTGTCAGACCCAACTATTTTCATCTTATTAAAGATTTCTAGAGGGTTAAGTCCAATTTATTATATTTTAATGAAACTATTATTACACTCATCCTAAAAATAAAAAAACCTACTTTGGTCTTGAATTTTCATCCAATAATCTTGTGTAATGTGAAATAATTTTTTTCTAGAATCTTGGTTAATCATCTATGTTTGTTTCTTCCTTCCATTTTTTCTAAAACCCAAATTTATTTTGTCCCCAAGAGTCTTATCTCTGATAATTCCATTACTGTGTATGAGTTTTTCCATTCCATGGAAACCAAATCTATTTGTAAAAGTTTTATTATGGCCTGAAAGCTTGATATGACCAAGGCATATGATCGAGTTCATTGGCCTTTTCTCCAAAATGTTATGAGAAAAATGGGGTTCTAAAAAATGGATTAATGTTTTTATTCAATGTTTCTCCTCAGTTTCCTTCAGGGTTAAGATCAATGGGGGCCTCTCTCATACTTTTTCCCCTTCTAGGGTACTCCATTAGGGTGACCCTCTCCCCCCTCTATTTTCATTATGATTGATGATATTTTTTCCAAATTGATATCTACGGAAGCTAGGGATAATCGTGTGCATAGGTAAAAGGTTTACCATTATATCCCACCCATTTCTCATCTCCTTTTTTGAGATGATAACCTTCTTTTCTAAATAGATACTTTGAAAGAATTTGGTACTATCATCCAAATTATTCATAAATATAAGCTAGCATATAGGCAACTGATTAACTTATCTAAATATGACATTTCCTTTAGTTTTGGAATTCCCCCAAATATGAAGGATGGTCTCTACAATGCTTCTGGGATCTAATTAGTTTATAAACACCAAAAATTCATTGGTTTGTCTATGGACTTTTGATGTTCTAAAATAGAGGTCTTTTTGGGAATTATGGATAGGGTGGGAAAAAATTCAAGGGTGGTCATACAAAAGGGTATCTTGGTGGATTTGATGACCTATAACCAACTTCTGTGTACTTTATGATAACTTGTATTCATAGTTTTGAATATTAATAAACTACTCATCACATCATAATTGTTATTATACTTTACATTGTATGTGATAATATCTTAAGAGTAGTTGTCATGCTAAAATGTCATAGAAGATCCCCACTATGATGGGAACCCAGAAGTTTTATGACACTATTCATAAATATATGTTCTATAATCAGATGATTTCATTTGATGGACACAAATTATATAGGATATTAGGGGTGGAGACTCATAGGACTTTGAGGCACTTTCTCATGGTGTACATTCTTAGTAATATCTAGTGAAGTATATTATTAGAACGAGACCTACAAGTAGGAGATCCAAATTTATATGTTTCATTGATGTTCCTATCTACAGACAAGTGTATTGATCTGTAGACTTTAATATTATTATTAATGATTATTATGAGTTGTGTACTTTGGTGTATTGATGAAAACCATGATGATAGATGTCTGAGGAGAGGTAGGATACATTGGGTGTGTCACAAGTAATATTGTATTAATGAATAATATTAGAAAGGATTTTCCCCTTCTATTATTTAACAAAATTTGATATCTCAAGCCCTTTTATGGAAATGATATAGCTTAAATAAATCCATGACCATGGTTTTACATAATAAATTTCAATTTATGAGATGTCAAAGAAAGATACATCGATCACATAGGTTAATGGAACTGGAATACAACATGCTTGATTTGATATATCATGATAAAGGGATTATATTACACAGTAAGCATCTGTATGAGGTATTATATCATTGAGACATTAGATTATTTCTTTATGGGTGTCTTGGCGTATTTCTAGATGTTAACCTTGTACTTTAGGCTACTTCACCTAATAACACTGAGAATTATTCCTAGAGGGCCACACACTAACTATATCTAGAATCTCAATTAAATAAAATATTACTATTTGTTATTTAAAAATTTGAATAAATATTATTCCTGGATGTGGTTTAATTATTATTCATGTATTCTTGATCACATATGTTTTGTCACTAGTAATTCGATAGAATATAATGTGAGAAGAATATTTAATAAATATTTATTTTCTATTTAGTAAATATAATATTTATTTATTTATTGGAAAATAATGTATTGATATTTATTTAATAAATAAATAGTCATTATTCAATTACTGATAAATATATAGAGGAATGGCTGACCAATTTTTTAGGTCTAGTGAGAAATAATAAATATTGAATATTATTTGATTAAATAAAATTTAATTTGATTCATAAGTTAAGAACATGTTGAGAAATAATAATAATATTACTATTATTAGACACAAGGTTCTATAGGGATTAAATAAATAATAAAGGGAACTTGTGCAATTATTTTATTTTAAATTTATCGACATATAAATCCAATTATATTATTTTCTCAAAGAGACAATTCATTTTTTTGCACAATGAATTTGGAGAATCCCCTCAAGCCCTAGAGAGATCCATTCTCCAAGAATGATCCCAAGAACAAAGAGTCATATTCCTCCATCATCCACTCTCAAGTCAAGAGATATCAAGGAGAATGATTTAGAAGTGGATCTTATGGAATTATAAGGAAAACGACGCAATCAATAGGATCTACCATAGATCTAATCAATACGATTAATTTTATTAACAAAATAAAATCAAAGAACTCATCCAAAGGTGACAAGGATTATGGTCGGATAACACTATAGTACACGTCATGTATTCAGATTTATATGTCGTGTAGTTGTGTTCAATGCATATATAATTAATTCAGAATTAATTCATGTCATGTTCATTGATAACACATAGTGCATTTATTACTTACACCACATGTTGACCAAGCTAGCCTGGTGCACGGTTAGCTAGAGTACACACCGTATATACCACATGCACAATGTGTAGTCCCTTTGAGTCACAGATGGGTGGTGTATTTCTATACATGGCCTACCTGACTAGTGACTGTGTAATTTGGAGGCCACATTCCATTTATCCCATTAGACATGTTGTGTACTCCATTTTTTGAGGCACGATTTTCATTTTGATAGAACATGATATGTGATGAGTTTATATATATATATATATATATATTTAATTAATTAATATTTGTGTAATGATCTGATCTACATATCAATTATGAGTCTTATTATATTTGTTACTCTATATGAATTGAAGCATAAAACGTGACAAAAAAATCTTGTAATTTTTGTAATAATTAAGGTGAAGTACACATCATAAAAGTACGTGATAATTCATGTATTCTATATGTCACAAGAGTAAATAGTATACAAGTATAATACATGTTGTGTATAATCGGATGGGTATTCATCATGTTTCCTCCAAGGTAAATTTATGTAAAAAGTTAATTTAAATAAATTTATTAGTTTTTTTAATTATAATGTATGAGAATCTTAGGATAATTCGAATGATAATTAATATAAAATAATTGATTAATTAAAGAAGACAAATAATTGATTCGAGAGATATTTATATTAAATAAGAATGACTAAGAATTGAATTCTAGTTTTATTAAATGTGTAATTCGTTACATGCATATAAATGATCGTGATCATAGACCAGACCTTTATATATGATTGGTTTTATTTAATTTGTTAAATTAAATTATTGGTTTACATGCCTTCTCTCCCCCTATTATGTAATGGTCTAAGTTCCCATGGTTTAATTTATATAAACCCTTCCCCCCTCACCTATGTGTGAGTAAAATCATATGTAAAGGATGGATCTCCCAAGATAGTGGAGGTCGTTCAAGTGTGGAGCTGAGGTGAAACCAATACAAAAGAGATACATAGGTGGACAGGTTCAAATCTGTAACATGAAACTAAATTGGTTCAAGGTGCTTTCTGTAAAGACCCAAAATTTCCATGATTTTTTTTTAATTAGATGGAAATTTTATGAGTTCGTGAAAATTGACGGCGCGTGATTCCGAGGCCCGGAGTGCCCAAAATGAATTTCTGAACTTTTTTTGGGTACGTTCAGTAAACGTGCAAGCGGGTTTTTGTAACTTTTGAAACAGTGCTCGGAATTGAAATATGAGGACACCGTTGAACTCGCAGCACCAGTATTTTCTTAAAGAGACCTTCACCTCAACTACAGTAGGTCGAGGGTGAAAGTTATTTTTTCACTTTTTTGTGAGAGAATAAAATAAAATAAAATGGTGTGACATTTTATTTTTATTTTATTTTGAAAATTCTTGTGAATGTTGAGAGGTGGGGACCACCATAATTAAACCTCCCCTTAATGTTATGGAGGTGGGGACCACCGAACCTAAAACCTCCCATGAGAGGTTATGGTGGTGGGGACCACACAAGATTAAACCCCTTTGAACCTCCCACTTAAATGAGGGGAAGTCTCTTGAACTTCCCCTTGATTAATTATGCCACCCCCCTTTAATTAATACACCAAATAAATTAATTAATTATTCCAATTTGAGATTATTCCAACATATTCTATAATGTTGGCTAATTAATTTTTTGTGGAATTGGGGGAAACTCTTGGCAAAAGGGAGAAGCCTGGAGAATTGGGAGAAATCTCTCCAACGAAGAACGCCAACGAAGAACACTGACTTTGAATTTTACTTCTTCCTCAGGAAAATAATTGATGAGGAACGTTTTCAATGTCAACAAACCAATGATCGAGGGAACTCCGACGTCACCGACATCTGTCTATCCCCAACAACGTCGTCTCCTTCCTCACGACCTCCGTCGACGAATCAAACGAGTTACGGAGGGTGTTTGAATTATTTCCCTTACCTGTTCTTGATATTCTTGTGATTCAAGTATTATAGCCACTTGCTACCACTCTAATGCAGAGAGTGCAGGGCCAAACAAACATGGCCCATCTTCTCATAATTTCTTGGGATAATTCTTGTGTTTTTCGCGATGGAGGAGGACAGCTATCAACCGCAACAAAGGGTACGAAGGCACCGGCGCCGCCCCGCGGCCCCCGCCGCCCGCGGCCTCTGCACCCCACGTCCCTATGCTGCCCATGGCCTCCATGCCCCACGGCCTCACCAACCTTCCTTGCACCCTCGCAGCACCCCATGGCCACCGCCGTCCATGGCCGAGCCGCCCCACACAATCGCGGCACCCCCACGGCCGAGCCGCCCCACGGTCGTGCACCGTCCGTAGTCAATACGCCCCACGCCCTCACGGCCTACTGAACCACCCAACAGGCAGGGATGGACCCAGAGGGATGAGCTGCACTGTGGGCCAGGCCAGACCTAGTGGTTCAGGCCAGGTCGACCCGAACCGGGTCGGACTGGACCCGGACCCACTTCAACCCATTTACGCATCTTCCACCATATCTTTGGCATCAGGCGTCCGTTTGAAGAACCGTCTGTGGTGACAAATACCTTGGAGTGAGACTGTCTCTTTGGTATATCCCACTGTATATTTGGATTAATATGGGGTACAATCGAGTTGGATCGATCACGAATTCAACCTGGCCCCCAAAACTAAAATGCTAATAACTTAGAGATCGGGCGTCTGATTGACCCATCGTCTGTTGCGTTGAGACCCCTATGACGTGGCGGGCCTTTGAGATAGTTCTTCATGAGACTTCTTGGAAGTTGGAGTATTGACCAGTGGCTTGTGGAGCGGACCCTCTTGGAGACAAGTGGTCAGAGTGAGGGAACCCTATAGCTGGTTGTGACGTGAAGAATGAAGAGTGATCCTGTGTGGGTCAACACCAAGCAATCCTATGTGGGTCAGCACCTAGAGATCCTGTGTGGGTCATCACCGAGGGATCCTATGTGGGTCAGCACCTAGCGATCCTGTGTGGGTCAACATCAAGCAATACTGTGTGGGTCAACACCTAGCGATCCCATGTGGGTTAGCACCAAGCGATCCTATGTGGGTCAGCACCGATCGATCCGATGTGGATCTGCCTCTTAACAGATTAAGATGATTCAGTAGTTACATCTAATCATCTCTACTATTGTACTTAAGTTATACCTAGTGTGATCTGAGTTTGTACATGTGTGGTACTTTCCTTCATGGTAATACCTTGGTGGTATTATTCTATGTGGCGTACCTGTGTGGTACTTGCCTTTGTGGTTTTCCTTCCTTTGTGGAATAGTTGAGCTTCGAGCTTTTGGGTTGGACCATGTGTTTCCTCATGATTGAGATGGGTATACTTTATAACTTAGGTATATGTATGGGCATATACCTAAGTAGGGTTGACAGTTGACTTCAGGCTTTGAGGTTTATCCTTTGTGGATTTTGTGTGACCTTGAGGGTCTCAGGGTCCCTACTGAGTATCATTATACTCACCCCTACATGGGTTATGCCCGCACCTTGTTGTGTTTGATGCATACAACAGACAACGTTGATCGAGACTGAGGGTACCAGGACTGGACGGTGCCTAGAGTAGGACCTTACGATGATTCGGTACACGGAGGAGATGGACGGATGTGGAGTGCTAAGGAGGCGATATGTACCTACCCTTCAGGTAGGAACCTCGGAGGATGGACCAACAGCTGTCTTCCTTTTTTTCTTTAGTTTACTTGTACTTTCTGCTTATTGTACTTTCCAGTTGGGCTTGTATTCTGGCCCCTTTTACTTGTTGTACTCACTCTATTAACTATTCAATTTACTTGAGTTCGTATCTTGTTGTGTGCTTGGTTGCATGTGCTTACAGGTTATAAAGGAAATGTCTTCCCAGTTTTAGGGATTATGCCTTTCAGTGCTTGTCGCCTTCCCCTGGCCTATGGAAGGCGGGCTTGGGGTAGTCACAGAACGGGCCCCGGGGGACAGGTCATGAAAAATTGTTATCAGAGGAGTCATTTCTACCATAAAACATAAGACTCTGATATTTTTAACATAAATAGTGTTAAGTGTAGTGAGTGTGGTTATTAGTTTAGGGAATCCAGTGTTGGTGTGATGACCGACGTATCCATACACCAAGACCCTGACTTCTGATTTCCGACTCAGTGCACAAAAACACTGATTGCGTGTGTGTTTTTAAGAGTCTTCTTTGTGAACTCTTTGATTCATCTCACCAGGTATAACTTATTGATCATGGAACACCTATTTATTTTTAGGATTCCTCCACGAAGACAGCCAACTAGGGTTTCAAGAGTTGTACGCACTAATAGCCCACTGAGCAACGAGGCCTCGGTGTAGGGCCCTCTTCCAGTAGAGGCATTAGCAGAGGAACCAGGAGTACCATTACCCGTTGGGCCACCGATACAACCAGCCCCAACAACAGAGGGTGCATGCCGCTTGAGCACGTTGCACAAGTTCCAGTGCCAGAGGCCACCTAGGTTTAGGGGAGAGACGTACCCACATGCGGCTGAGGATTGGATGGAGGTTGTGGTGAGAGTTTTCTGATTGGTAGGGCACCAGTTGATCTCATGGTGATCCTTGTCGCTAGCCTTCTACAGGAATCAACAGGCAGATGGTGGAGCTTAATGATCCAAGTTCACGATGAGGTGATGCTTCTCTGGGTAGACTTCAAGAGCCTGTTTCGGGAAGAGTTTGTCCCAGCGACTCTTCGCACAGTGCACATACAGAAGTTACTTCATCTGCAGCAAGGCAGCATAACTGTGGCTCAGTACTCGGAGAGATTCACCGACCTCTCGCGCTACTCCACTGATATGGTGCGAGACCCATTCTTTAGGGCTCGGACCTTCGAGCAGGGACTCAGGCAGAAGATCAGGTCTTCGATGATCTCACTCACCATCCCGATGCAGGCGGGGGTGTTAGAGTGGTCCCTTTTAGTGGAGAGTTTCCTTGCTGAGCAGTCACTAGTAGTGAGACCCACTACCAGTCATCACGCAGCAGAGACTTTTGGAGATGGCAGCAGACATATGACATAGATGTCCAAGAGGACTAGACCTACAGGTGGATGACCGCAGGATTTAGAGTTGGTTTTGCGGGACACCCGAGGCAGATCCAGTCATGCCAGGAGTGGGCAGTGTTACACATGCAGTGGGCAGGGTCACATGGCTCATGACTTTCTGACCCACCATACGGATGATCAGTAGAAAGTTGAAGGACCGCCCAGGCAGAGACATAGGTTCGATCGAAGTGGTTTACAGGGATCAGGAAGACATGGTAGAGGAGTTGGTCATACAACTGGTGGTGGGCAACGATTCGAGATGTTAATGCCACCCCCACCAAGAGGTCCACCCTGACTATAGGGAGTAGGTAGATAGGGGCGAGATCAGCTCCAGGAAGCTGAGGGATATGATCATGGTGCTCCAGAGATGATATGGGGTACGATCTGTGTTTACTCCACCTTAGCTGTAGTACTTATAGACACATGTTCCAGTCATTCTTTTATTTCCACTGCCCTCGTTCGGAGCTCGAAGATTCCAATGGAGTTGTTGGATTGATACTTACGGCTAGAGACTTCTACAGGAGAGGATTCGATGATTACACACTGGTTCCGGTAGTGCAAGCTTACTCTAGGAGGCGAGATCTTCGGCTGGGATCTCCTAGTAGCAGCGTCAAGGCCTTATGACGTCATCTTGGGTATGGACTGGTTATCTACAGTCCATGCTTAGATTGACTGTATTAGGTGAAAAGTGTGCTGTGTCTGCACGGATGGGACCAAGTTTACCTTCAACGGTGAGAAGGGAGCCTTTACAGCATAGTATGGACTTACCTAGAGGAGAGTGTAGCCGATCACTCATCAGTTGGCTATCCTTACCCTCAGAACAGTTGATGTAGAGAGTCCGAGTTATCCTATAGTGGTGGACCAGTAAACAAATGTCTTCCCTGATGATGTTCCAGGTTTACCTCCTTGTAGAGAGGTGGAATTTTACATTGAATTGTACCCCAGGACGACACTGATATCTATACCAGCATATCAAATGGCTCCTGCGGAGCTTCGTGAGATGCAGGTATAGCTGGAGGACTTTTAGGGGAAGGGATTCATTCGGCCTAGGGTTTCTCCTTGGGCAGCCGTAATTTTGTTCGCCAAGAAGGTGGATGGGAGCTTGAGACTTTGTGTCAAATATTGGCACCTGAACCAGGTGACCGTGAAGTACAAGTACCCAATTCCAAGGATTAAAAACCTCTTTGATCAGCTGAAGGGAGCACGGTGGTTATTGAAGATAGACCTTAGATTAGGCTATCACCAACTCAGAGTGCGATATGATGATGTGCATAAGATGACCTTCAGATGTTGGTATGGCCATTAAGAGTTCTTGGTTATTCCATTCGGTGTAACCAACGCTCTGACAGTGTTCATGGGACTCATGAATAGGATATTTCAGCCATACCTTGATCGCTTTGTATTAGTCTTCATCGACGACATTCTAATCTCCTTGGCTACTAAGGAGGATCATGCCTATCATTTGTAGGTAGTACTTGACACACTCCGAGAGCATCATCTTTATAGTAAGCTCTCAAAGTGCTAGTTTTGGATTTGAGAGGTTCACTTTCTGGGACATGTCATATCAGAGGCTGGAGTTGCAGTGGATTCAGCAAAAATCAAGGCGGTACTTGCTTAGGAGCCACCTAGAAGTGTGGTGGAGGTACGGAGTTTCCTAGGTTTGGCTGGATACTACCGGAGGTTTGTGCCATGTTTCTCCAGAGCTGAAGCACCACTTTTAGCATTGACGAAGAAAGGGAAAACCTTCGTTTGGACAAAGAGATGCCAGTAGAGTTTTCAGGAACTGAGGCAGAGGCTGACTAGTGCCCCCATCTTGAGGCTTCCAGATGAGGGCGTAGGGTACGTAGTCTACTGCGACGCATCAGGGACCGGGCTCGGATGTGTCTAGATGTAGGAGTGATAAGTTATCATATATGGTTCTCAACAGCTGAGACAGTATGAACAAAACTACGATACCCATGACCTAGAGATAGCAGCAGTGGTCTTTTCCTTGAAGATGTGACAACACTATCTGATGGGCGAACATTTCACAGTCTACTCGGATCACAAGATTCTCAGGTATATCTTCTCTCAGAAGAAACTGAACCTAAGACAATGATGTTGGCTAGAGTTATTCCAGGAATATGACTTTGAGATATTTTATACTCCTGGGAAGGATAATGTTGTAGCATATGCACTTAGCAAGAGGTCTGGTATACAGCTTCTAGGCGAGGCGATGGAGCAGCTGACCGCTTTGCAAATATCCTTTGTGGATAGAGATGGAGAAACTTTTCTTCAATCTATTACAGTCACTCCCCCACTTCTTCAGTGATTTAGGGAGGCACAATGTGGGGACGCTGACAGCGAGGCTCGACGTGCTCATATATCCATAGGGCAGGCACCTGATGGATTTTATAAAGTTGGGGAGCACGTCATCTTCTTCAGAGCACGTACCATGGTACCAGTGTCACTTTGGGAGGAAGTGTTGAGGGAGTTCCACACATCCCCTCTAGCGGTATATCCAGGAGTGGCGAAGATGTACCAGGATCTCCGATGATATCACTGGTGGCCAAGAATGAAGAAATTAGTAGCAAAGTTTGTCTCTTGATGCCTCACTTGTCAGCAAGTGAAGGCGGAGCATCAGGTACCAGTAGTCTTGGTTCATCCTTTAGAGGTCCCAGAGTGGAAGTTGGATGGGATATCCATGGACTTCATGACAAGACTTCCACGTACATCCAGAGGTCATGACTCAATTTGGGTAATCATCAACTAACTCACCAAGTTGGCCCACTTCCTACCGATCATAGATCAGGGTTCAGTAGAGAGATTGGGATGCCTCTATGTGCAGGAGATATGTGCACGAACCTTCTCCTAACATCATCGACCATGGAGAGCTGGATGTCGATGATGGGGTGACTTTTACGGAGGTTCCATTAGAGATTGAGGATCGATAGAATCGGGTCTTTCGTGGACAGTTGATACCTCTGGTGTGCGTTCGTTGGCAGCACGGGAACCTCCAGAAGATCACATGGGAGCGGGAGGCTTAGATTCGTGCTCAATACCCCCACTTATTCCCTTAATTTTAGTTGTGGATTACGGGGTCATAAAACCCTAAGGTAGGAAGAATGTAAAGACCCAAAATTTCCATGTAATTTTTTTTAATTAAATGGGAATTTTACAAGTCCACGAAAATTGACGGTGAGTGATTCTGAGGCCCGAAGTGCCCGGAATGAATTTCTGATCTTTTTTTCGGGTATGTTCAGTAAACGTGTGAGTGGGTTTTTGTAAATTTTGAACCGGTGATTAGAATTTAAATCTAAGGACACTGTTGAACTTGCAACGCTGGTATTCACTTAAGGAGACCTTCACCTCGACTGTAGTAGGTTAAGGGTGGAAGTTAGTTTTTCACTTTTTCGTGAGAGAATAAAATAAAATAAAATGGTGTAACATTTTATTTTTATTTTATTTTGAAACTCCTTATGGATGTTGATAGGTGGGGACCACCAGAATTAAACCTCCCCTTGAGGTTATAGAGGTGGGGACCACCGAACCTAAAACCTCCCATGAGAGGTTATGGTGGTGGGGACCACCCGAGATTAAATCCCTTTGAACCTCACACTTAAATGAGGGGAAGTCTCTTGAACTTACCCTTGATTAATTATTCCACACCCCATTTAATTAATACACCAACTCAATTAATTAATTATTCCAATTTGAAATTATGCCAACATATTTTATAATGTTGTCTAATTCATCTTTAGTGGAATTGGGGGAAACTCTTGGCAAAAGGGAGAAACTTGGAGAATTCGGAGAAAGATCTCCAACAAAGAACGCCAACGAAGAACGCCGACTTCGACTTTGACTTATTCCTTGGGAAAATCGTTGACAAGGAATGTTTTCAACATTAACGAACCGACGATCGAGGGAACGCCGACATCACTGACATCCGTATATCCCCAACAACGTCATATCCTTCCTCACAACCTACATCGACGAATCAAACGCGGTAGGGAGGGTGTTTGAATTATTTACCTTACCTATTCTTTATATTCTTGTGATTCAAGTATTATAGTCGCTTGCTACCACTCTAATGCAGCGAGTGCATGTCCAAACAAACTTGGCCCATCATCTCTGAATTTCTTGGGATAATTCTTGTGTTTTTCGTGATGGAGGAGGATGGCTATAAACCTTGACGAAGGCGAAAAAGGCACCGACGTTGCCCCATGGTCACCGCCGCCTGTGCCTCCATGCCCCCACAGTGCTCCGCCGCCCGCAGCCTCCGCACCTCGCGAAGGACCACTACCCCCATCCTGTCACGCTGCCCCGCGCCCTCGCCAAGCCACCCCACACCCTCACGGAACCTCTGCGGCCACCGCCATCCACAGCCGAGCTGCCCTGCACCCTCATGAAAACCCTGTGACCGAGCCTCCCCAAACCCTCGCAGCAACCCCTCGGTCGAGCTGCCCCGCAGCCACGCGCCGTCCGTAGCCGAGCCACCCCGCGACCAGGCCGCCCCGCGCCCTTGTTGCCTGTTGGACTGCCCAACGCGGGCAGGGCCGCCCATAGGGCCAGGCCACACTGTGGGTTGGGCCGCCCAGTGGGCCTGGCCACACTACAGGTCGGTCCGGGTCGACCCGAACCGGTTCGGATCAAGCCAGGTTGGTCCGACCAGGTAGAACCGGACCCAGACCCACTTCAATCCATTTACACATCTTCGGCCATATATTTGGCATCGGGCGTCCGTTTAACGAACTGTCTACGACACCGAAAACCTTGGAGAGAGATGGTCCCTTTGGTATATCACACTGGATATTTGGATTAAGATGGTGTACATTAGGTTTGGATCGAGCATGAATCCAACCGGGCTCCTGAGACTAAAAGTCTAATAACTCACAGACTGAGTGTCTGGTTGATGCATCATCTGTTACATTGAGACCCCTTTGACATGGAAGACCTTTCAGATACTTCTTATTAAGACTTCATGGCAGTTGGAGTATTTACCAGTGTCTTTTGGAGTGGACCCTCCCGGAGACAAGAGAGCATAGTGTGGGAACCCTATAGCTGGCTATGACGTGACGAATGAAGAGCGATCCTGGGTGGGTCAGCACCGAGCGATCCTGTGTGGGTCAGCACCTAGAGATCATGTGTGGGTCAACACTGAACGATTCTGTGTGGGTCAGCACCTAGAGATCCTGTGTGGGTCATCACCGTGTGATCTTGTGTGGGTCAGCACCTAGCGATCCTATGTGGGTCAGCACCGAGCGATCCTGTGTTGGTCAGCACCAAGCGATCCAATGTGGGTCTGCCTCTTAATAGAGTAAGATGATTTAGTAGTTACATCTAATCATCTCTACTACTGTACTTAAGATATACCTGGTGTGAGCTGAGTTCGTACTTGTGTGGTACTTTCCTTCGTGGTAATACCTTGGTGGTATTCTTCTATGTAGCGTACCTGTGTGGTACTTACCATTGTGGTTTTCCTTCCTTTGTGTAATAGTTGATCTTTGGGATTTTGGGTTGGACCCTGTGTTTCCTCATGATTGAGATGGGTATACTTGATAACTTAGGTATATGTATGGGCATATACCTAAGTAGGGTAGACAGTTGACTTCATGCTTTGAGGTTTATCCTTTGTGGATTTTGTGAGACCTTGAGGGTCTGGGGGTCCCTAAGGAGTATCGTTATACTCACCCCTACACGGGATATGCCCACACCATGTTGTGTTTTATGCAGATGATGGACAATGTTGATCGAGACTGAGGGTACCAGGACTGGATGGTGCCTGAAGGAGGACCTTACGACGAGTCAGTACACGGAGGAGACGGGCGGACGTGGAGTGCTGAGGAGGCGATATGTACCTACCCTTCAGGTAGGAATCTCGGAGGACGACCCATCAGCTGTCTTCCTTTTTTCTCTTGTTTACTTGTACTATCAGCTTCTTGTACTTTCCAGTTAGGCTTGTATTCTGGCCCCTTTTACTTATTGTACTCACTCTGTTTACTATTCAGTTTACTTGAGTTTGTATCTTGTTGTGTGATTGGTTGCGTGTGCTTATAGGTTATAAAGGCAATGCCTTCTCAATTTTAGGGATTACACCTTTCAGTGCTAGTCGCCAGCCCCTGGCCTAAGGAAGGCGGGCTTGGGGTAGTCACGGAACAGGCCCCGGGGGACGGGTCGTGACATTTTCCCCTAGGTAAATGGTTGGTTTATTAACAACTAGATAAAATAACCATTATTAAATCTCATGATCATACCAATTTATTATTTTAATTCTATCAAGTTGCATGGATATTTCATTATGGATGTTTTTTCATGATCACATAATTAATGAATTAACTAGCATGCAAGATAGAACTAAAATAAATTGGATTATGCATAAGTATTATAAAGACTTGGTTAATCACTTAATTAAACCCACTTAATATTAACAAAAAATATGATAAAGATAATAATTGTAAATATACTCCTAAAAGGATAAAATTACTCAATAATATATATTAATTTATTGTAGACTTCAACTACCTTAGTTAAAATTGAATCATAGTTCAAAGTGCTTGACCAGCCAAAGTTGGGGTGCTTTCAATTATCAGGGAATTCTAACTTGAAGTTTTGGGTTGACTTAACTTGTTTCACATAAAGGGTTGACTTCTATATCAGGACTTTATGTAACTAAGAGTATAGTGTTGAGGAAATACAATTAAGTATTTCATGATTGGGGAGTCCACTCAGCAGATCAAGGAACTATGAGTTAATGTAGTTAGTAATTTGAATGCCTACCTAAAATCATTCAAGTTGCTTGACCAACCAAAGTTTGGGTAATGAGAAAGGGAATATAGATCCTTGCTGCTAGAATATCCAAGAAATAGGATATTATCAAGCCAATGTTGAGGGATATTGGTTTTCGATTAAATAGTTGGAGATTAATAAATATAATATTTATTTATTTGTCAAAATTTTATCAGATAATGTACAAAAAACTCTGACCATATTATTTATAGAAACAATAAAAAATTACATCCAACATATCATTTAAATCCACACTTGAGAAATAAAAAACTTATTATTAGAAAAAAATTTCAAGAATAGAAAAAATTCCCACACATTATCCTTCTCCATGAATGAAAATTATATGTGTTGGAAGAACAATTTCCAAAAGTGCATGGTAATGAGGCTAGTCATGAAAAGTTATCACTCTATGAGAAACATTTGACCGATTCCACAAATGTTAAATGTTTCATACTATCATCCATGACCAATGAGATTTTGAAGCAATATGAGGAAATGGATTCATATAACATGATGTCTCACCTTCGATATGTCTATCAAGAGAATAAAAGGAAAGATAGGTATGATATCTATAAAGCTTTGTTTACAACTAATCTTTCTAAACCAGCTTGGCCTCATGTATTCAAGATTATTGGATACATTGAATTCTTGGAAATCTTAGAGATTAAATTCCCAGATGAGTTGCATACAGGTCTCATACTTTCATCACTTCCCAATACCTTCTCCATTTTTATTGTTAATTACAATATGACCAATAATGAGAAGAGTATTTCAGAACATCATACTTTAATTTTCCAAGTGGATAATGACATTGGGTATGATAAACCTATTTTCCTTATGGTGAATATGAAAATTAATAGCAAGGAAATGGTGCCAAAGACTCATAACAAGTCTAAAGCTCTCGAGCACCATCTTTCTAAGAAGAAGAAGATCCAGAGGTAGGGAAAAGAAAAGGAGGCAGTATGTTTTTCATGTGGCAAGTCAAGCCACTGGAAGATGAATTGCACCCAGAAGTAAGGAAAATATAATGGTTTATTTTTTATTGAGTGTAATATTTCAATATATAAAAATTGGGTATTATATACAGCTTGTGGTGCTCACATCTACATCCAAATTCAGGAACCAAGTAGATTCTAAAAGGTTACTATAGGAGAGGTGGATAGGATAGTTTCTAATGGTGCAAGGTTGGCTGCTCTAGCCATTGGTGACTACCTCCTTTCGTTACCAAAGAGAATTATTTTGGTTTTAAAATATTTTTAGTATGTACCTACTATTACCAAGAACATAATTTTTGTATCATTCCTAGATATAGATGGGTTTATTTTCAAGTTTGGAAATAAAAGTTGTTTATTTTATAAGGAAAAAATAAGTTATGGTATGAAACATTTAAATAACAGTATTTATGTATTAAATTACAAAAAAAGTGTTGGAAATTGATAACGAATCATGTTCACATGACTCATATAACATCCAGATTTGGAATCACCATCTTGGTCATGTAAACAAGAAGCATTTGACAAATCTATATCAAGATGGTTATTTAGAATCACCTAAGAGAAAACCTCTTGAAATATTTCATGCTTTTTTACAATAAAAATGACAAAACCACTTTTTGTTTGATAGGGTGAAAGGGCCATGTATCTTATAGGACTGGTACACACTAATGTGTGTGGACAATTTCTAGTAGAAGTTAGAGGTGGATATTATTACTTCATAACTCTTACTGATGACTTGGGTAGATATGTCTATGTCTACTTGATGAGGTATAAGTTCGATTCCATTGAAAAATTCAAGGAATTAAATAATGATGTAGAGAATCAATTTGTAAAGAAGGTAATGAAGCTTCGATTTGATCGAGTTTGTGAATATATTAATGACGAATTTATTGAATTTATATAGGATTTTGGGTTTCTATCTCAATTCACTCCACCTTACACACAACAATGGAGTGGTGTTATTGAAAGATGTAAATGAACCTTATTAGATATTCTAAGTTCAATGATGAGTCATCAAGATATTCCATTATCTTTTGAGGATATGCATTACAAAATGAGACGTACACATTAAACTGAGTAAAAAATAAAGAGGAAAATGGAATTCCCCTTGAGTTATGATGTGAAAAGAAACTTGTTTTGTTGTATACATGTTTATAGGGTTGTAAGGCATTTGTTAAATCCTTATTAGGAAACAAACTAGCACCCCAGGGGACAAAGTGTATCTTTATAGGGTATCCCAAGGAAACAATAGAATACACATATACAACCCCCTAAAAAAGAAAGTGGTTGTCGCCAGAAAATCTGTCTTTCTTGAGATGGAAAACTTCCTCAAAAGGGATAGTGGGAGAAATATTTACTTTGATGAAGTTAATGCTCAAGATACACAAGAGTTGGTATAGGAACAAGTTCCATATGTCCCAGTGGAAAATGTAGTTCCTGAAACACAAGTACTGCATAGGAGCATAGGAGAGGTAAGAAAAACCTAGAGATATGGTATTATAGTCATAGAAGATGGTGAATCATTATTGATTTATGATGAAGAACCTATCACCAAAAAATAGAATGTAGAGAGCTCAGAAGCTACAAGATAACAAAAATCCATGAATTCAGAAATGGATTCCATGTACCAAAACTATGTTTAGATTCTAGTCGATTTGACAATTGATATAAATCCTATTAGGTGAAAATTGGTATTCAATATAAAACTAGACATGGAAGGTGAAGTAAATACATATAAAGTAATTATAGTGGCTAAAGGGTTTAAATAGAGTCAAGGATTTGGATACGATGAAACATTTTCACTAGTTTCCATGTTTAAATCCATCAGAATTCTACTTTCTATTGCATCTTACCTTGACTTTGATATTTGGTAGATAGATTTCAAAACTGAATTCCTTATTGGGAACCTTTCAGAAGATTTCTACATGACACAATGATAAGGGTTTTTGACTCCAAGTGATGCCAAATGTATTTTCAAGTTGCATCGATCCATTTATGGATTTAAGTAAGCATCTAGGTCATGAAACATTTGATTTTTTGAATCTATACAAGAATTTGGTTTTGTTAAGAATTAATGTGAGCCATGTGTTTAAAAGAGGTTTAGAGAGAATGCGGTTGTTATCCTAATAGTATATTTTTATTGCATATTACTTATTGTAAATTACATACCAGTCGTATAGTCTGTTAATGACTGGTTGAAAAAATGTTCCTCCATGATGGAATTAGGTGAAGCAACCTATATTCTAGGGTTCAAGATCATTCATGATAGATCCAAGAGGCTTCTTGGACTAAGCCAAAGTACATATATTGACAATATACTAAATATATTTAGTATGGGACAATACAAGAGGGGATTGGTTCTAGTGTCACATGGTTTATATCTTTATAAGAAAATGTGTCCTCAGACATAATAGGAGAAAGAGATAATGAGGAAGACATCATACGATTCAGCGATAGGATCAATCATGTATGTAATTATATGTACTATACTTTATGTTGTTTATGCATTGATCATGGTAGGAAAATATCAAGAAAATATAGGATAATAGCTTTGTATTGTGGTTAAGGGTATCCTTAAGTATCAGAGAATAAATAAGGATATCTTCCTAGTGTATGGAGGAGATGAGGAACTGGTCATCATGGGTTATACTGATGCTAGTTTTCATATAGATCATAATTATTTGAAGTTGTAATTAGGATATGTTTTATGTCACAACATAGGAGTTGTGAGCTAGAAGAGTTCAAATCAGTTAGTTGTCATTGATTCTATAGTGAATTATGAGTATATAAAGGTTTTTGATGTAGCCAATGAAACCATTTGGATATGGAACTTTTTCTAGGATCTTGATATGGTTCCTATAAGTAAATACCATATCACATTGAATTGTGATAATACTGCAGTGGTGGCTCTTGGAAAAGAGCCAAGGTCACACCAACAGAAAAATAATATACTCTAAAAGTATCACCTCTTGAGATATTTTCATCATAAGGGTGAAGTTATAGTAAGAAGAGTATCCATGGAAATTAATTTGGTGGACCCCTTGACTAAAGTTATATCTTAGAAGAAGCATGAGTGTCATGTGATAGCTAGCAGACTGAAGGTTGTTAGTAGTTGGTTCTAGTAGAAGTGGGAGTCTATTGGAGTTGGTGTCCTTGAACCAACATATGTGTACTTAATGATAACCTATATTCATAGTTTTGAATATTAATAATCTATTTATCACATCATGATTGTTCTTATGCATAAAATTGTATGTTATAATGTCCTAAGATTAGTTGTGTCACTAAAAGGTAATAGAAGATCCCCGCTATGATGAGAACCTGAAAGTGCTACAACACTATTCTTAAATATATTCCATATAGCCAAATTATATCATTTGAGGGATGGAAATGATATAGGCTATCAGGGGTGGAGACTTATCAGATTTTGAGGTTCCTTCTCATGGTGTACGCCCTTGGTAATATCCAGTGTAGAATATTATGAGAATGAGACCCATCGGTTGGAGATCCACATTTATATGTTTCATTGGATGTTCCAATATTTGGACGTGTGCATTGACCCATAGACTTTAATATTATTATTAATTTGTATTAAGAGTCTTTTACTTCGATGTATTTATGAAAACTGTGATAAAAGATGTTTGTGGTGAGGTAAGGCATGTTGCGTGAGTCACGAGTAATATTGCATTAATGAATAACATGAGAAAAGATTTATCCCTTTTGTTCTTTAACAGAAGTTGATATATCAGTCCCTTTGATGTAAATGATATAGCCTATATAAATCAATGGAAATGGTGTTCTATAGGCAAGTTTAATTTATGGGAAGTCAAATAAAGAGTCATCGAGCACATAGGTTGACATCACCAGTATGAAACCCACTTGATTTGAGATATCGTGATAAATGAGTTATATTATATAATAAGCATCGGTATATGTTATCATGTCATTTCTACATTAACTTATTTCTCTATGGGTTCCTTGGAATGTTTCCATATGCTAACCCTGGACTTTAGGCTGCTTCACCTAATGAAATTGAGAAAGATGCCTATAGGGTCACACACTATGTGTATCCAGAATCTTAGTTAAATAATATATTACTATTTATTATTTAAAAAGTTGAATAAATATTATTCCTAGATGTGGTTTAATAATTATTCATGCATTCTTGATCATATATATTATGTCACCAATTATTCTAGAGAATATAATGTGAGAAGAATATTTAATAATCACATGAGCCTCAGCCCAGTTGGTGAGGACTCTTTAAGTGCATCCAGGCGACCCGGGATCAAATCCTGGCAGAGACTAATTTCTGGTACTGTAGTAGTACTGTAGTAGGAATTGTAGCAGTACTGTAGCAGGAACTGTACAGTACTATAGCCGGTACTATAGCGATAACTGTAGAAGGCATTGTTTGGCACTGTAGAAGCTAGGAATATTTCCCCGTTTGGGCATTCGGGCCACCGATTTGGTCCCTAAGTCCTTTGAGGCCTTCGGGTCAGTAAGGCATTCGGGCCACCTCAAGGCCTTCAGGCCACCTTAAGTGAAGATGTAAATCAAACAACCTACAAGGAACACGCTTCAGATAGAGTATGAGCAATGAAATTTCACTATAGCAGAAGCTAAACGAATTGTAAGAATGAGAGGGTATGACACCTGCCATCAGGAGAAACTTGTGCATGCACAAGAAAGCCTAGCCGAACAGCCATGCGAAGGTGGAGAGCTGATTTCACAATGAAGATGCTGGGGAGGAGCAGTTCTAAGTAGTTAGTCTGGGTTGTGTGTATGTTTGAAGCCTACGGGAAATGAATTCTTTTAAAGCCTACAGGTCATTTAATACTTACGCCTACGAGCCTTGTAAGGGTTCCACCTCACCCCTTAAAATGTGGATTATTAAAAATCAATAAAAAATGAAGACCTTCTGGCCATTGGAGAAGAATGTTTAATAGGTATACATTCTTTATTTAGTGAATATAATATTTATTTATTTTTTGGAGAATAATGTAGTGATATTTATTTAATAAATAAATAGTCATTATTTAAGGCCCAATAAATATTATGGAGGAATGGAAGACCAAGTTTTTAAGATCAATGAAAAATAATAAATATTGAATATTATTTGATTAAATAATATTTAATTTAATTCGCAAGTTAAGTGCATATCGAGAATTATTATTATTATTATTATTAGACATGGGGTTTTGTGGGGATTAAATAAATAATAAAGGGAACCTATGCAATTATTTTATTTTTACCCTAGCGATATATAAACCCAATTATATTATTTTCTCAAAGAGTCAATTCATTTGTTTATATTGTGCACAATGAATTTAGAGAATCCTCTCAAGCCCTAGAGAGCTCCCTTCTCCAAGAATGATTCCAAGAAAGGAGATAAATATTCCTCCACCATCCACTCTCAAGTCAAGAGATATCAAGGAGAACTCTTTGGAAGCGTTTCTTGGGGAAATCAAAGTCGGGCGATGCAAGCGATGGGATCTATCATGCTAGAACCCGAATATTCCCATGACGAAACCTCAAGATTTTTGAAACACATGTGGATCACTGCTAGATGGAATCTACACTTGAGTCATACAATGCAATAAGGATGCAACATAGATTTATTTTTAGATTCATCAACAAAGAAATAATTACAAAAAGGTAATTCTTAATTAATTAAATTAATTATAAATTATATGTGATGATCCTCCCTTTGGTTATGGTGTGTTTTTTATTTTCTGTTTTCTTTGAATCAATTCTGTAGAACATGGAATTTATCTTCATGTAGATCTTAGATTGATCATTGATCAGGATAAAGAGAAAAGTTGGGCATGGCCCATCTCATGATTCTGCTGCGCCCAGAACCTTCTAAGGTTGGTAAAGAGATCCTTATAAAGGATATTTCCCAGGCCATCCCAACCTATGTTTTATCCCAGTTCAAGTTGCCTGAATTTTTTATTGATCAGTTTCACACTAAATTGGAAAACTTCTTGTGGGGTATGAATAATCGTAAAAATAAGACCCACTTGATGTCTTGGGCTAACATCTTCATTTCTAAGACATGCAACAACATGGGGTTATCTGACTTATGCCTTTTTAATGATTCCCTTCTCACTAATAAGAGATGGTGACTTTTTAAGAATCCCTCTTCTCTCTGCACTCAGGACCTTTTCATGTAAGACTCCCAACATTTATATTTCAAAGGCTCTAAGCTTGGCCCACAACCAAGATTTTTGTGGAGAAGTTTATGGGGATCTCAAGAGATGGTTTTTATAATCCATTATTATAGGATTAGTGATGAAGATTGTGTGGATATATGGAAAGACCATTGGCTGGTTGATTATTATGGATTGTTGGGGACATCAAGGGCCACTGTTGGTATAGAAAATGCAAAAGTGGATTCTTTGTTTGATGAGAATGGATATGGATGGTGCTTTGATTTCTTGATCACTTGGTTTAATAAATGTGATAGGATAATTATTCATAGTATTACAGTGGAAAGCGGGATGGGGTTGGACTAGCTCTGCTGGAATGAGAAGGATGACTCTTTTATTAATTCACTAACTGGATTTTTAGGGACCCTGATGAAATGGTTATCCACCCTTCCAGTGGAGTTGGTCAATTCCTTGTGCACCATGGCATGGATGATCTGGTTCTGGAGAAAGGATTTCATTTTCAATCATTCGCACAGACCATACACGTTTTGGGATGATCGAGAAACCTCTTGGATTTCTCCATGGAATTTTTTCAATGTCCAGAATTCCTAAAATAATGTGTTTAAGGGTCCTATTTCTTGGAAACCATCCCCAATTGAGGTGTTGAAGATCAATGTGAATGCATCGGTTTTGGTTAGATCCTTTTCCAGAGTTGGTATGATCACTCGAAACTCTCCTGGGTCAATCTTTGCTGCTTGTCAAAAATATTTATTTGCAAAGTGGACTCCTCTTGTTGCCAAATCTCAAGAAATCATTTTTGGTATATGGCTTTCCTTGGATAGAATGTCGAGTTGGATCATTCGGGAGTCAGACTGCCAGACGGTTCTCAACACCATCTCCTCAAGTGGGAGATTTTTGGGATTGTAAACACTCTTTTAAGTGATCGGAATATGTTTATTTGAAGGAGAGATAATGAAAGTTCACTTATGGCTTGTTTTGTAAAGATTTATATCTTAATCATTATGAATGTAGTTTTATCCGAAGATGGTGATCTTCGGATAAGAATCTGGTGAAGGTCAATGATGGTTTATCAGGTGCAAATATTGAGGTAGTGGAAACAGTTTGGAATTAGAGGTTGGCCAACTATAATGGTGGGTTGATTGCCAACTATAATGGTGGGTTGATCGCGAACATTGGATGGTAATAAAACATGTTCTATTGGCCGATCATCTATATAAAATATATTTGAGATAAGTTGACTTGAATAACGATGAATCAATGTGAAATATTATATACTTAGCTACAATAATGTTAATCGTTGTTCTTCCTAATAATATAAAATTTTGAGATGTTCTTCCATAGATTTAAGAGGAATGTCTAAACCATGTAGTATTATTTGACCCATTACTTTTTATATTTCCATTCATTTTTTTCAATGTTGTTGTGTCGGTTTTCATGATGTGTGTTTAAAAAGCGTGACTTAGTGCAGTGAATGATCTGCTTAGTATACTCATCTTCCGGTGCACTAATCTCAGGGGGGGACCCGATTTGAATTCTACAGTGGAGAAACCAATAAGACCTGCGATATTCTAGTGGATTAGAGTTCTGTATTTCAATGGGGTATCTTTTGAAAAAGCCCAAAATAACATAAATTCACCAACTTAATGGTGGGATTCAAGCATCTGAAAAGACTTCCAATAGACTCCTACCAGCCTCCCCATTAAAAGGGTCGTGGGATAGTCCCAATGGAAAGGATTCAATTGGGCACATGATGTGCTCCATTAGCTCTGGTCACTAACCATACCTCCATGATCATAACCGGAGCCTTCCTTGTCCATGTTACCAACTCAAAAACATCCATATAAACACATAAAACATGCTAAAATTATACAACCACTCAATATTCTCAAAGGATTTTAATCCCATGGGCATCAGATTAATGAATAAAATAAAAATTCAATTGAGTAGTGCTATTGAAATGAAATATTTAGGGCATACACAGCAAATCCTTGGTATGGGAATTACATGGGAAAGAAATGCTAGGGTGTTGTATCTTCGTGCATCTGCGGTCGTCCATGACTGGCCCGAGTTTTCTTGGCGGCCAGCTGGGAAAGAAGGGAGCGAAATCGGAGTTGGTCGATGTTCATTACCGGGTGGCAGGATCCGATGGATAGACTGGCCCGAGCATTCTTGGGGGTCCGGGCTTTCTTGGCGGCCAGCTGGGAAAGAACGGAGCTAAGTCGGAGCTGGTTGAAGTTCATTACCGGGTGGCAGGATCCGATGGGCATTATGCAAATTACGCGCTCCGATTGGAAAGGCAGGGCTTTGTCGGCGGCCGTGGAAACCCCCGCTGCTCGATCCTCTTTCACCCTCTCCGCCATCTTCTTGATCCTCACTTCGCGTTTCACCATATTTATACCCATACGGTGGAATACCAGCATCGCCTCTTCTCATATTCACATTAATTGCGCATCTCATATTTATAATGAATATCTTAAAACCGTATTAATGAATATCTTAAAATCGTATTAATGAATATCTTAATATCTTAATATCTTAAAATGTATAGATTTCCTTTGTTTATCGTCACGTTTTTTAACCGTTTTACATCCCCGTTTTAAGTTTTGTGTTTCACGTTTTTTTTTTAATGTAGAGATTTCCTTTTTTTCCCCATACCTTATATATATATAACTTTCATGTTTAAAACGTTTCTACATGTTTCATATATTTAACATTTTTTTATTTAAAACGTTTCACATTTTAAACGTTATATATATTATTTATTATTATTATCTTTTAAACGTTTCCATGAATCATTTCACATTGAGTTTCGAATTCTATTCTAAAACATTTCATTTTCTTTATTATTTTCTTTTATTCATCTCACGTTTTACCAACTCCCATCCCACATGGCGTCTCACCCCCCTTGCCTCCTTCACGATACAAAATATATCACAATTATTATTTATATTTTTTAAAATTTAATGAACATCAAAAAATTGATTAATTCAGAAAATTGTGAAAATTTAGGGTTAAATTTTGCATGTTCCAATGATCATTTCAGCTCCTGATCTAAATAAATATCATATATTGCAATCAATAATTTTCATAATAATTATAATCCCTAAAATAAACATAAAATAATTAATTCCAGATTACTTTAAATATATAATTGACCGACAATTAATTAAACAAAAACTCTGAAAATACACGAGATACGTAGTAAAAATTTGTCATGAATGATAATCAAAATAAATGCATAAAAAAATTCACGTAAAAATTTGATACGTAATAAATTAAATGCTCATACGTGAGATTTTTTCAATCCGTAAGAAATTATTTTTCGGGCACAAATTTTCATATTCATACAATATATCATACAACCAAAATTGTGAATATCAAATTTAAACTCCAAAAAATAAAATTCGCTAAAATCCGCATAAACATTCCCAACCCACCAAAACGAATAGCAAACATACTATGACTCGCTCAATACTAAAAAATGACAGAGTTTGGTAAAATCCAAACTCTTACATCATATGCCTCTCAAATGATTTTCAACTTCTAGAATTAAACTTAAATAAGAAAAGACTAAAGCTTAATAGCCACAAGAAGATACCACTCAAATAGGATCCTAACTAGTTATGGAAACCCAAACACATCCAAGAAAACACGGTTTGAACTGTTTACACCTTTGAATAAACCATAAACCCTAAATTGTTTAAAAACTCATTTGAATTTCTTGAAACAATTTCCTTTAAAACGTTTCGGAGTACACCCACCCAATTCTCGTGGGAAATAAATCCTTTTCTTTGACATAAACCGCACACATCCCCTTTTTATTTTAAATCAAAACTTTAAGTTCAGTTTGAAAATATATACTAATTATTTCATGGCAGAATTAAAAGTATATTATTTTTATTAATTATTAATCAATTGATAATAAATATTAATTCTTAATTAATTTCTAATAAATAATAAATATAATATCTAAATAATAAATAAATATTACCGTTTACTATTAAACTAGTACTCAACCGGTGCAATTGCACAACATGATCATTCAATTACAAATTTTCATACACACGCTCAGAAAATTATGCTAACGATCTATGAAATTTGTGTCACTCATGGGAGAGGGGGGAAATTGAAAGAAGAAATGAAGTGAGTGGGCTACTCGTGACACATGGAAATTGAACCTCACACTTAAATGAGGGGAAGTCTCTTGAACTTCTCCTTGATTAATTATGCCACCCCCCCCCCTTTAATTAATACACCAACTCAATTAATTAATTACTCCAATTTGAAATTATGCCAACATATTCTATAATGATGGCTAATTCATTTTTGGTGGAATTGGGGGAAACTCTTGGAAAAAGGGAAAACTTGGAGAATTGGGAGAAAGATCTCCAACAAAGAACGCCAATGAAGAATGCTGACTTCAACTTCAACTTATTCCTCGGGACAATCGTTGATGAGGAAAGTTTTCAACGTCAACAAACTGACGATTGAGGGAATGTCGACATCACCAATGTCCGTATATCCCCAAAAACGTCGTCTCCTTCCTCGTGATCTCCATTGATGAATCAAAAGAGGTAGGGGTGGTGTTTGAATTATTTCCCTTACCCGTTCTTGATATTCTTGTGATTCAAGTATTATAGCCGCTTGCTACCACTCTAATGCGAAAAGTGCATGGCCAAACAAACATGGCCCATCCTCTCCAAATTTCTTGGAATAATTCTTGTGTTCTTCGAGATGGAGGGGGACGGCTATCAACCGCAACGAAGGCACCGACGCCACCCCATGGCCCCCGCCGCCCGCGGCTCCGCTGTCTGTGGCCAGCGCCGCTGGCCGCGGCCTCCGCGCTGCACGGCGCTTCGCCGCCCATGCCTCTGTGCCCCATGGAGCTCCGCCGCCCGCGGCCTCTGCACCCCATGATGCACCGCCACCCCCATCCTTCCACGCCGCCCTGCGCCCTTTCCGAGCCGCCCCGTGCCCTCACGGAACCTCCACGGCCACTGTCGTCCACGGCCGAGCTGCCCTGCACCCTCGCAGTACCCCAACGGCCGAGCCGCCCTGCGCCCTCACGGAACCCCTGCGACCGAGCCTCCCCGCACCCTCACAGCAACCCTGCGGCTGAGCTGCCCCATGGACATGCGCCGTTCGCGGCCAAGCTGCCCCGCGACCAGGCCGCCCCGCGCCCTCGCGGCCTTCCGGACCGCCCAACATGGGCCGGGCCACACTGCGGTTCAGGACACCCAACGGGCCTATACACACTGCGGGTTGGTCCAGGTCGACCCGAACCGGTTCATCCCATGCCGGGTTGGTCCGACCAGGTCGGACCGGACCCGGACCCACTTCGACCCATTTACACATCTTCGACCATATCTTTGGCACTGGGTGTTTGTTTGATGAACCAGCTATGATGCCGGAAACCTTAGAGAGAGACGGTCCCTTTTGTATATCACACTGGATATTTGGATTAAGATGGTGTATGTTTGGGTTGGATAGAGAACGAATCCAACCGGGATCCCGAGACTAAAAGGATAATATCTCACAGACCGGGCATCCGGTTGACGCATCGTTTGTTGCGTTGAGACCCCTATGACGTGGAAGACCTTTCAGATACTTATTCTTAAGACTTTGTGTCAGTTGGAGTATTTACCACTGGCTTGTGGAGCGGACCCTCCCGGAGACAAGAGAGTATAGTGCGAGAACCCTGTAGCTGGTTGTGATGTGAAGAATGAAGAGCGATCCTGTGTGGGTCAGCACCGAGCGATCCTGTGTGGGTCAGCACCGAACGATCTTGTGTGGGTCAGCACCTAGCGATCCTGTGTGGGTCAGCACCGAGTGATCTTGTGTGGGTCAGCACCTAGTGATCCTCTTTGGGTCAGCACCGAGTGATCCTGTGTGGGTCAGCACCGAGCGATCCTGTGTGGGTCTACCTATTAACAGAGTAAGATGATTTAGTAGTTACATCTAATCATCTCTACTACTATACTTAATTTATACCTGGTGTGATCTTAGTTCGTACCTATGTGGTACTTTCCTTCATGTTAATACCTTGGTTGTATTCTTCTGTGTGGTGTAACTTTGTTGTACTTACCATTGCGGTTTTCCTTCCTTTGTGGAACAGTTGAGATTTGGGGGATGGGTTGGACCCTGTGTTTCCTCATGATTGAGATGGGTATACTTGATAACTTAGGTATATGTATGGGCATATACCTAATTAGGGTTGACAGTTGACTTCATGCTTTGAGGTTTATCCTTTGTGGATTTTGTGAGACCTTTAGGGTCTTGGGGTCCCTACTGAGTATCGTTATACTCACCCCTGCACGGGACATGCCCACACCTTATTGTGTTTGATGCAGATGATGGACAGCGTTGATCGATACTGAGGGTACCAGGACTGGATGGTTCCCAAAGGAGGACCTTACGATGAGTCGGTACATGGAGGAGACGGGCGGACGTGGAGTGTTGAGGAGGCGATAAGTACCTACCCTTCAGGTAGGAACCTCAGAGGATGACCCTGCAGCTGTCTTCCTTTTCTCTCTAGTTTACTTGTACTTTTAGATTCTTGTACTTTCCAGTTGGGCCTGTATTCTGGCCCCTTTTACTTAATGTACTCACTCTATTTACTATTCAGTTTTCTTGAGTTTGTATCTTGTTGTGTGCTTGGTTGCGTGTGATTACAGGTTATAAAGTCAATGCCTTCCCAATTTTAGGGATTACACCTTTTGGTGCTAGTCTCCAGCCCCTGGCCTATGGAAGGAGAGCTTGGGGTAGTCACGACATGAGCCCTGAGGGATGGGTCATGACATTTTCCCCCTTGGCAAATGGTTGGTTTATTAACAACTAGATAAAATAACCATTAGTAAAGCTCATGATCATACCAATTTATTATTTTAATTCTACCAAGTTGCATGGTTATTTCATTATGGATGTTTTTTCATGATCACATAATTAATGAATTAACAATAATGCAAGATAGAACTAAAATAAATTGGATTATGCATAAATATTATGAAGACTTGGTTAATCACTTAATTAAACCCACTTAATATTAACAAAAAATGTGATAAAGATAATAATTGTAAATATACTCATAAAAGGATAAAATTACCCAATAATATATATTAATTTAGTGTAGCCTTCCACTACCTTAGTTAAAATTGAATCATAGTTCAAAGTGATTGACCAGCCAAAGTTGGGGTGCTTTTAATTATCGGGGAATTATAACTTGAAGTTTTGGGTTGACTTAACTTGTTTCACATAAAGGGTTGACTTCTAAATCAGGACTTTATGTAACTAAGAGTAAAGGGTTGAGGAAATCCAATCAAGGATTTCATGATTGGGGAGTACACTCAGCAGATCAAGGAACTATGAGTTAATGCAGTTAGCAATTTGAATGCCTACCTAAAATCACTCAAGTTGCTTGACCAACCAAAGTTTGGGTAATGAGAAAGGGAATATAGATCCTTGATAATAGAATATCCAAGAAATAGGATATTATGAAGCCAATGTTGAGGGATATTGGTTTTCAATTAAATTGTTGGAGATTAATAAATATAATATTCATTTATTTGTCTAAATTTTATCAGATAATGTACAAAAAACTCTGCCCATATTATTTATAGAAACAATAAAAAATGACATCCAACATATCATTTAAATCCACACTTGAGAAAGAAAAAAATTATTATTAGAACAAATTTTCAAGAATGGAAAAAATTACCACGCATTATCCTTCTCCATGAATGAAAATTATATGTACTTGAAGAACAATTTCTAAAAGTGCATGGTAATGAGGCTAGTCATGAAAAGTTATCACTCTATGAGAAACATTTGACCGATTCCACAAATGTTAAATGTTTCATGCTATCATCCATGACCAATGATATTTTGAAGTAATATGAGTAAATGGATTCATATAGCATGATTTCTCACCTTCGATATGTCTATCAAGAGAATAAAAGTCAAGATAGGTATGATATCTATAAAGATTTGTTTACAACTAATCTTTCTAAACCAGATCGGCCTCATGTATTAAAGATTATTGGATACATTGAATTCTTGGAAATCTTAGAGATTAAATTCCTAGATGAGTTGCATACAGGTCTCATACTTTCATCACTTCCCAATACCTTCTCCATTTTTATTGTTAATTACAATATGACCAATAATGAGAAGAGTATTTCTAAACATCATACTTTAATTCTCCAAGTGGATAAGGACATGGGGTATGATAAACCTATTTTCCTTATGGTCAATATGAAAATGAATAGAAAAGAAAAGGTGCCCAAGACTCATAACAAGTCTAAAGCTCCCAAGCACCATCTTTATAAGAAGAAGAAGATCCAGAGGTAGGGAAAGGAAAAGGAGGCAGTATGTTTTTCATGTGTCAAGTCAGGCCATTGGAAGATGAATTGCACCCAGAAGTAAAGAAAATATAATAGTTCATTTTTTATTGAGTTTAATATTTCAATATATACAAATTGGGTATTAGATACAGCTTTTGGTGCTCACATCTACATCCAAATGCAGGAACCCAGTAGATTCTGAAAGGTTACTATAGGAGAGGTGGATAGGATAGTTGCTAATGGTGCAAGGTTGGCTGCTCTATCCATTGGTGACTACCTCCTTTTGTTACCAAAGAGAATTATTTTGGTTTTAAAATATTGTTATTTTGTACCTATTATTACCAAGAACATAATTTTTTGTATCATGCCTAGATACAGATGGATTTATTTTCAAGTTTGGAAATAAAAGTTGTTATTTTATAAGGAAAAAATAATTTATGGTATAAAACATTTAAATAACAGTATTTATGTATTAAATTAAAAAAAGTGTTGGAAATTGATAACGAATCATGTTTACATGACTCATATAACACCCAGATTTGGCATCACCGTCTTGGTCATGTAAATAAGAAGCATTTGACAAATCTATATCAATATGGTTATTTAGAATCACCTAAGAGAAAACCTCTTGAAATATTTCATGCTTGTTTACAAGAAAAAATGACCAAACCACTTTTTGGTTGATAGGGTGAAAGGTCCATGTATCTTATAGGACCGGTACACACTAATGTGTGTGGACAATTTCTAGTAGAAGTTAGAGGTGGATATTATTACTTTATAACTCTTACTAATGACTTGGGTAGATATGTCTATGTCTACTTGATGTGGTATAAGTTCGATTCCTTTGAGAAATTCAAGGAATTAAAGAATTATGTAGAGAATCAATTTGTAATGAAGGTAATTAAGCTTCGATTGGATCGAGTTTGTGAATATATTAATGAAGAATTTATTGAATTTATACAAGATTTTGGGTTTCTATCTCAATTCACTCCATCTTACACACAACAATGGATTGGTGTTATTGAAAGATGTAAATGTACCTTATTAGATATTTTAAGTTCGATGATGAATCATGAAGATCTTACATTATCCTTTTGAGGATATGCATTAAAAAATGAGACATACACATTAAACTGATTAAAAACTAAAGAGGAAAATGGAATTCCCCTTGAGTTATGAAGTGTAAAGAAACTTGTTTTGTTGTATACATGTGTATGGGGTTGTAAGGCATTTGTTAAGGCCTTCTTAGGAAACAAACTAGCACCCCAGGGCACAAATTGTATCTTTATAGGGTATCCCAAGGAAACAATGGAATACACATATACAACCCCTCAGAAAAGAAAGTGGTTGTCGCCAAAAAATCTGTTTTTCTTGAGATGGAAAAAATCCTCAAAAGGGATAGTGGGAGAAATATTTACTTCGATGAAGTTAATGCTCAAGATACACAAGAGTTGGTACAGGAACAGGTTCCATATATCCCCGTGGAAAATGTAGTTCTTGAAACACAAGTACTGCATAGGAGCACAGGAGAGGTAAGAGAACCCTAGAGATATGGTATTCTAGTCATATAAGATGGTGAATCATTATTGATTTATAATGAAGAACCTATCACCAAAAAATAGGATGTAGAGAGCTTAGAAGCTACAATATAGCAAAAATCCATGAATTCGGAAATGGATTCCATGTATCAAAACTTTGTTTGGATTATGGTCGATTTGAAAATTGATATAAATCATGTTAGGTGAAAATTTGTATTCAAGATAAAACTAGACATGGAAGGTGAAGTAAATACATATAAAGTAAGGATAGTGGCTAAAGGGTTTAAACGGAGTCAAGGATTTGGATACTATGAAACATTTTCACTAGTTTCCATGTTTAAATCTATCAGAATTCTACTTTCTATTACAGCTTACCTTGACTTTGATATTTGGTAGATAGATTTCAAAACAACATTCCTTATTAGGAACCTTTCATAAGATGTCTACATGACACAATGATAAGGGTTTTTTACTCCAAGTGATGCCAAATGTATTTTCAAGTTGCAGCGATCCATTTATGGATTTAAGTAAGCATCTAGGTCATGAAACATTTGATTTTTTTGAAGCTATACAAGAATTTGGTTTTGTTAAGAATTAATATGATCCATGTGTTTATAAGAGGTTTAGAGAGAATGCAGTTGTTATCCTAATAGTATATTTTGATGACATATTACTTATTGGAAATGACATACCAGTCGTATAGTCTGTTAATGACTGGTTGAAAAAATGTTTCTCCATGATGGAATTAGGTGAAGCAACCTATATTCTAGGGATCAAGATCATTCATGATAGATCTAAGAGGCTTCTTGGACTAATACAAAGTACATATATTGACAATATACTAAAGATATTTAGTATGGGACAATACAAGAGAGGATTGGTTCTAGTGTAACATGGTTTATATCTTTATAAGAAAATGTGTCCTCAGACATAACAGGAGAAAGAGATAATGAGGAAGACCTCATATGATTCAGCGATAGGATCAATCATGTATGTAATTCTATGTACTATACTTTATGTTGTCTATGCATTGATCATGGTAGGCAGATATCAAGAAAATATAGGATAATAGCTTTGTATTGTGGTTAAGGATATCCTTAAGTATCAGAGAAGAAATAAGGATATGTTCCTAGTGTATGGAGGAGATGAGGAGCTGGTCATCATGGGTTATACTGATGCTAGTTTTCATATAGATCATAATTATTTGAAGTTGTAATTAGGATATGTTTTATGTCTCAACAGAGGAGTTGCGATCTAGAAGAGTTCAAAGCAGTTAGTTGTAGTTGATTCTATAGTGAAGTATGAGTATATAGAGGTTTTTGATGTATACAAGGAAACCATTTGGATATGGAAATTTTTATAGGAGCTTGATATGGTTCCTATAAGTAAATACCATATCACATTCAATTGTGATAATACTACAGTGGTGGCTCTTGGAAAAGAGCCAAGGTCACACCAATAGAAAAATAATATACTCTAAAAGTATCACCTCTTGAGAGATCTTAATCATAATGGTGAAGTTATAGTAAGAAGAGTATCTATAGAAATTAATTTGGTGGGCCCCTTGACTAAAGGTATATCTTAAAAGAATCATGAGTGTCATGTGATAGCTAGAAGACTGAAGGTTGTTAGTAGTTGGTTCTAGTAGAAGTGAGAGTCTGTTAGAGTTGGTGTCCTTGAACCAACATATGTGTACTTAATGATAACCTATATTCATAGTTTTGAATATTAATAATCTACTTATCACATCATGATTGTTCTTATGCATAAAATTGTATGTGATAATGTCCTAAGATTAGTTGTGTCACTAAAAGGTCATAGAAGATCCCCGCTATGATGAGAACCTGAAAGTGCTACAACACTATTCTTAAATATATGATCTATAGCCAAATTATATCATTTGAGGGATGGAAATGATATAGGCTATCAGGGGTGGAGACTTATAGGACTTTGAGGTTCCTTCTCATGGTGTACGCCCTTGGTAATATCCAGTGTAGAATATTATGAGACTGAGACCCACCGGTTGGAGATCCACATTTATATGTTTCATTGGATGTTCCAATCTTTGGACGTGTGCATTGATCCATAAACTTTAAGATTATTATTAATGTGTATTAAGAGTCTTTTACTTCGATGTATTTATGAAAACTGTGATAAAAGATGTTTGCGGTGAGGTAAGGCATGTTGGGTGAGTCACGAGTAATATTGCATTAATGAATAACATGAGAAAGGATTTATCCCTTTTGTTCTTTAACAGAAGTTGATATCTCAGCCCCTTTCATGTAAATGATATAGCCTATATAAATCAATGTTAATGGTGTTCTATAGGCAAGTTTAATTTATGAGAAGTCAAAGAAAGAGTCATCGAGCACATAGGTTGATATCACCAGTATGAAACCCACTTGATTTGAGATATCATGATAAAGGAATTATATTATATAGTAAGCATCTGTATATGTTATCATGTTGTTTCTACATTAACTTATTTCTCTATGGGTGTCTTGGCATGTTTCTAGATGCTAACCTTGGATTTTAGGCTGCTTCACCTAATGAAACTGAGAAAGATGCCTAGAGGGTCACACACTATGTGTATCCAGAATCTTAGTTAAATAATATATTAATGTTTATTATTTAACAAGTTGAATAAATATTATTCCTAGATGTGGTTTAATAATTATTCATGCATTCTTGATCACATATATAATGTCACCAATTATTCAAGAGAATATAATGTGAGAAGAATATTTAATAAGCACATGAGCCTCAGCCCAGTTGGTGGGGACTCTTTAAGTGCATCCAGGCGACCCGGGATCAAATCCAGGCAGAGACTAATTTCCGGTACTGTAGCAGTACTGTAGTAGGAATTGTAGCAGAACTGTAGCAGGAACTATACAATACTGTAGCCAGTACTATAGCGAGAACTGTAGCAGGCACTGTTTGGCACTGTAGCAGTCGGGAATATTTCCTCGTTTGGGCATTCAGGCCACCGATTTGGTCCTCGAGTCCTTTAAGGCCTTTGGGCCACCCAGGCCTTCGGGTCAGTAAGGCCTTCGGGCCACCTCAAGGCCTTTGGGCCACCTTAAGTGCAGATGCAAACCAGACAACCTACAAGGAACAAGCTTCAGATGAGGGATGAGCAATGAGATTTCACCATAGCAGAAGCAAAACGGATTGCAATAATGAGAGGGTATGACACCTGCCATCGGGACAAGCCTGTGCATACATGGGAAAGCCTAGCCGAACAGCCATGCGAAGGTGGAGAGCTGATTTCACGATGAAGATGTTGGGGAGGAGCGGTTCCAAGTAGTTAGTCTGGGTTGTGTGTATGTTTGAAGCCTACGGGCAATGAATTCCTTTAAAGTCTACATGCCATGTAATACTTACGCCTACGAGCCTTGTAAGGGTTCCACCTCACCCCTTGACATGTGGATTATCAAAAATCAATGAAAAATGAAGGCCTTCGGGCCATTGGAGAAGAATGTTTAATAAGTATACATTCTTTATTTAGTGAATATAATATTTATTTATTTTTTGAAGAATAATGTAGTGATATTTATTTAATAAATAAATAGTCATTATTTAAGGCCCGACAAATATTATGGAGGAATGGAAGACCAACTTTTTAAGATCAATGAGAAATAATAAATATTGAATATTATTTGATTAAATAATATTTAATTTAATTCTCAAGTTAAGTGCATATCAAGAATTGTTATTATTATTATTATTATTAGACATGGGGTTTCGTGGGGATTAAATAAATAATAAAGGGAACCTACGCAATTATTTTATTTTTACCCTAGCGATATATAAACCCAATTATATTATTTTCTCAAAGAGTCAATTCATTTGTTTATGTTGTGCACAATGAATTAGGAGAATCCTCTCAAGCCCTAGAGAGCTTCCTTCTCCAAGAATGCTTCCAAGAAAGGAGAGAAATATTCCTCCACCATCCACTCTCAAGTCAAGAGATATCAAGGAGAACTCTTTGGAAGCGGTTCTTGGGACAATCAAAGTCGGGTGATGCAAGCGATAAGATCTATCGTGCTAGCACCCGAATATTCCTATGGCGAAACCTTGAGATTTTTGAAACACATGTGGATCACTGCTAGAGGGAATCTGCACTTGAGTCATACAATGCAATAACGATGCAACATAGATTTGTTTTTAGATTCATCAACCACTACAGAAAAATGCGTATTTAGCGGCGGTTTTTTTTCCGTTTCGCGGCGGTTTAAACCGCCGCTAAATGGATTGGCGGTGGTTTTTCAAAACCGCCGCTAAATTGTGTGTCGGGAAACTATTCGCGGTGGTTTCCAAAATCGTCGTAGAACGTTTCACGGCGGTTTTTTAGCGGTGAATTTTTTAATTTTTTAGGGGCGGTTTTTCGCGGCGGTTTTTTTAGCGGTGGTTTTTTTATTATTTATTTATTTTTTATTTTTTATTTTATATTTTTTTATTTGTTTATTTATTTCGTATTTATTTATTTTATTTCGTATTTACTTCATTTACTTTATCCATGCATACACATGCCCATGCAATATAAAGAAATACTGCGTTTGGTGAGATTTGAACCCCTAACCTCTTGCATATTTTCCAAAGACTTTACCACTCCAGCAAGCTCGTCATGTGGTTAATAAACAGAATTCAACATACTTATATATACTAATTGAAAAAACAAATAATACATAACTAATAGATATAAACTCAATAAAAATTAAACAATAAGCAATAATCAATAATTAATAATCAATAATTAATAATTAATAATTATTGATTTATTAGTTATTTATTGATTGATTTATTTATTTATTATTATTTATTGTTTATTATAATAAATAACGAATAACAAAAAAATTATAATAATATTTACATATATTATAAAATTATGAAAATAATATAATAAAATAATAAAATTAAGAAATTAAAATAATAATACAATAAAATAATAATAAAATAAATATTAAATATTAAATATTAAATATTAAATAATAAATAACAAATATTAAATAATAAATAAAAACAATAAACAATAAACAATAAACAATAAACAATAAACAATAAACAATAAACAATAAATAATAATAAATAATAATAATAAACAAATAATAAAGAATAAATATTAAATAATAAATTATAAATAAGAAATAATAAACAATAAATAATAATAAATAATAAATAATAAACAAAAAATAACAAAAAATAAATAATAATAAATAATAAACAAATAATAAATAACAAATAAATAATAATAAATAATAATAAATAATAAATAATAAATAATAAATAATAATAAATAATAAATAATAATAAATAATAAATAATAAATAATAAACAATAAATATTAAATATTAAATATTAAATATTAAACAATAAACAATAAACAATAAACAATAAACAATAAACAATAAATAAAAATAAATAAAAATAAATAATAATCAATAATAATCAATAATAATCAATAATAATCAATAATAAATACTAAATAAATATAAATAATAAATAATAAATAACATATAATTAATAATTATAAAAAAATAAAAAATAAAAAATAAATAATAAATAATAAACAATAAACAATAAATAAGACTAAATAAATAATAAATAAATAATAATACATAATGCATAATATATAATATATAATATATAATATATAATAAATAAAATATTTTTATTATTATTATTAAATAATAAATAATAAATAATAAATAATAAATAATAAATAATAAATAATAAATAATACATAATACATAATAAATAATAAATAATAAATAATAAATAATATATATAATAAGTAATAAATAATAAATAATAAATAATAAATAAATATAAATAATAAATAACCAGTAACAAATATTAATAATAATAATATTATTTTATTATTAATAATAATAATATTATTTTATTATTAATAATAATAAATAATATATAATAAATAATAAATAATAAATAAATATAAATAATAAATAATAAATAACCAGTAACAAATAATAGATAATAAATAAATTAAAGTACATTATAAATAATAAATAATAATTAATAATTAATAAATGAAACACATGAAAAAGTACGAAAAGGCATGATAAGGGATGGAAAATCATGAAAACGCATGAAAACGGATGGAGAAGCATGAAGAAGGAAGCATTAGAAAGCATGAGAATTCAACATAATCATCATAATAACCCACAAAAAACCATTGATAAAGATAACAAGTCATGAAAACCTAAATAAACAGTAATAAATGGAGCAACCGTTAAAACCTGTCAAAATGGTCATAAAGTGACAAAAACATTGGACTCACATTAAAGGAGATAACTTGTGATCTGAGAGTCCATTCCAGATCCGCGACCAGTCAAATCAAAGATCCTGAAACGATCTTCGACCTGATAGGTGAAAGTGACCGAATGGACTGGCGGATCAGAAGTTACGACCATTTAAAAAAAAGCTTACGGGGAATGGGTGCTAGAAACGAGGCATCGAATAACATAACAAACCCGATAGCCACTAAAAAGGCCATAACTTATAATCTAGGAGTCCATGTGGGCGCCGCAACCAGTCAAATTGATGCTCATGGAACGAACTACGATTTGACAGGTGGAGAAGTCTGAACTGACATGCGGATCGAAAGTTAGGTCCGTTTGAAGACAAGTTCGACGGGACACCGGTGACGGAAACGTGGTTTCGGAGGCCTTCGAAGGAGTTTTTGGGGTCGAGAAACATGAAAAAATCTTACTTCTTTTACATTAGTGCGTAACTATCTTTGCTGGCTTCGATTTGATATGTGGTAGAGCCCAAACGGACACCCGGAGCGAAAGTTATGGTCGTTTGAAGTTGGAGAACTTTTTCCAAATTTCTTATAACTCTCATATCTTCCGCACCTTAGACCATCTCATGGTTTTGATTATACATGCATCTAGATCTCTTCATGAGCTTCGATTTGACTGGTCGTGGCGCTCCAACAGACGCCCGGATCCAAAGTTATGGTCGTTTTAGTGATTTCGGGGTTCCTCGTGTTTTTTTTTGTTTTTTTCTTTTCATTTCGTGGCGGTTTTACCCAAACTGCCACTATTTCACGACGGTTTTTTTAAAAAACCACTGCTAATCCTCGAAAAAAAAAATAACATATTTCGCGGCAGTTTTTAAACCGACGCGAAAAAACCGCCGTGAAATACCCGTTTTCCTGTAGTGAACAAAGAAATAATTACAAAAAGGTAATTCTTAATTAATTAAATTGATTATAAATTATATGTGATGATCCTCCCTTTGGTTATGGTGTGATTTTTATTTTATGTTTTCTTTGAATCAATTCTGTAGAACATGGAATTTATCTTCATGTAGATCTTAGATTGATCACCGATCATGATAAAGAGAAAAGTTGGGCATGGCCCATCTCATGCTTCTGCTACGCCCAGAGCCTTCTAAGGCTGGTAAAGAGATCCTTATCAAGGATATTGCCCAGGCCATCCCAACCTATGTTTTATCCCAGTTCAAGTTGCCTGAATTTTTTATTGATCAGTTTCACGCTAAATTGGAAAACTTCTAGTGGGGTATGAATAATCGTAAAAATAAGACCCACTTGATGTCTTGGGCTAAGCTCTTCATTCCTAAGACATGAAACAACATGGGGTTATCTAGATTACGCCTTTTTAATGATTCCCTTCTCACTAATAAGAGATGGTGACTTTTTAAGAATCCCTCTTCTCTTTGCACTCAGGACCTTTTCATGTAATACTCCCAACATTTATATTTCAAAGGCTCTAAGCTTGGCCCACGACCAAGCTTTTTGTGGAGAAGTTTATGGGGATCTCAATAGATGGTTTTTATAAGCCATTATTAGAGGATTGGTGATGGAGACCATTGGCTGGTTGATTATTATGGATTGTTAGGGACATCAAGGGCCACTGTTGGTATGGAAAATGCAAAAGTGGATTCTTTGTTTGATGAGAATGGATATGGATGGTGCTTTGATTTCTTGATCACTTGGTTTAATAAATGTGAAGGAGAATTATTCTTAGTATTACAGTGGAAAGAGGGATGGGGTTGGACTAGCTCTGCTGGAATGAGAAGGATGACTCTTTTATTAATTCACTAACTGGATTTTTAGGATCCCTGATGAAATGGTCATCCACCCTTCCAGTGGAGTTGGTCAATTCCTTGTGCACCATGGCATGGATGATCTGGTTCTGGAGAAAGGATTTCATTTTCAATCATTCGCACAGACCATACACTTTTTGGGATGATCGAGAAACCTCTTGGATTTCTCCATGGAATTTTTTCAATGTCTAGAATTCCTAAAAGAATGTGTTTTAGTGTCCTATTTCTTGGAAACCATCCCCAATTGAGGTGTTGAAGATCAATGTGAATGCATCGGTTTTGGTTAGATCCTTTTCCAGAGTCGGTATGATCACTCGAAACTCTCCTGGGTCAATCTTTGCTGCTTCTCAACACCATCTCTTCAAGTGGGAGATTTTTGGGATTGTAAACACTCTTTTAAGTCATGAGAATATGTTTATTTGAAGGAGAGATAATGAAAGTTCACTTATGGCTTGTTTTGTAAAGATATATATCTTAATCATTATGAAGGTAGTTTTATCAGAAGATGGTGATCTTCGAATAAGAATCTGGTGAAGGTCAATGATGGTTTATCCGGTGCAAATATTGAGGTAGTGGAAACAGTTTGGAATTAGAGGTCGGCCAACTATAATGGTGGGTTGATCGCCAACTATAATGGTGGGTTATTTGAGATAAGTTGACTTGAATAATGATGAATCAATGTGAAATATTATATACTTAGCTACAATAATGTTAATCGTTGTTCTTCCTAATAATATAAAATTTTGAGATGTTCTTCCATGGATTTAGGAGGAATGTCTAAACCATGTAATATTATTTGACCCCATTACTTTTTATATTTCCATTCATTTTTTTTCAATGTTGTTGTGTCAGTTTTTTTTATGTGTTTAAAAAGCGTGACTTAGTGCAGTGAATGATCTGCTTAGTATACTCATCTTCCGGTGCACTAATCTCAAGGGGGGAACCCGATTTGAATTCTACAGTGGAGAAACCAATAAGACCTGCGATATTCTAGTGGATTAGAGTTCTGTATTTCAATGGGGTATCTTTTGAAAAAGCCCAAAATAACATAAATTCGCCAACTTAATGGTGGGATTCAAGCGGCTGAAAAGACTTCCAATAGACTCCTACCAGCCTCCCCATTAAAAGGGTGGTGGGATAGTCCCAATGAAAAGGATTCAATTGGGCACATGTTGTGCTCCATTAGCTCTGGTCACTAACCATACCCCCATGATCATAACCCAAGCCTTCCTTATCTATGTTACCAACTCAAAAACATCCATAGACACACATAAAACATGCTAAATTTATACTACCACTCAATATTCTCAAAGGATTTTAATCCCATGGGCATCAGGTTAATGAATAAAATGATAATTCAATCGAGTAGTGCTATTGAAATGAAATATTTAGGGCATACACAGCAAATCCTTGGTATGGGAATTACATGGGAAAGAAATGCTAGGGTGTTGTATCTTCGTGCATCTGCGGTCGTCCATGACTGGCCCGGGTTTTCTTGGCGGGCAGCTGGGAAAGAAGGGAGCGAAATCGGAGTTGGTCCAAGTTCATTACCGAGTGGCGGGATCCGATGGATAGACTGGCCCGGGCATTCTTGGGGGTCCGGGCTTTCTTGGCGGCCAGCTCGGAAAGAACGGAGCTAAGTCGGAGCTGGTTGAAGTTCATTACCGGGTGGCAGGATCCGATGGGCATTATGCAGTCGCCGGATTCCATGCAAATTACGCGCTCCGATTGGAAAGGCAGGGCTTTCTCGGCGGCCATGCAAACGCCCGCTGCTCGATCCTCTTTCACCCTCTCCGCCATCTTCTTGCTACTCACTTCGCCTTTCCCCATATTTATACCCATACGGTGGAATACAAGCATCGCCTCTTCTCATATTCACATTAATTGCGCTTCTCATATTTATAATGAATATCTTAAAACCGTATTAATGAATATCTTAAAATCCTATTAATGAATATCTTAATATCTTAATATCTTAAAATGTATAGATTTCCTTTGTTTATCGTCACGTTTTTTAACCGTTTTACATCCCCTTTTTAAGTTTTGTGTTTCACGTTTTTTTTTTAATGTAGAGATTTCCTTTTTTGTGTTTCCCATGCCTTATATATATATATAACTTTCATGTTTAAAACGTTTCTACATGTTTCATATATTTAACATTTTTTTTATTTAAAACGTTTCACATTTTAAACGTTATATATATTATTTATTATTATTATCATTTAAACGTTTCCATGAATCATTTCACATTGAGTTTCGAATTTTATTCTAAAACATTTCATTTTCTTTATTATTTTCTTTTATTCATATCATGTTTTACCAACCCCATCCCACATGGCGTCTCACCTCCTTGCCTCCTTCACCATCCAAAATATATCACAATTGTTATTTATATTTTTAAAATTTAATGAACATCAAAAAATTGATTAATTCAAAAAATTGTGAAAATTTAGGGTTAAATTTTGCATGTTCCAGTGATCATTTCAGCTCCCGATCTAAATAAATATCATATATTGCAATCAATAATTTTCATAATAATTATAATCCCTAAAATAAACATAAAATAATTAATTCCAGATTACTTTAAATATATAATTGACCCACAATTAATTAAACAAAAACTCTGAAAATACACGAGATACGTACTAAAAATTTGTTATGAATGATAATCAAAATAAATGCATAAAAAAATTCACGTAAAAATTTGATACGTAATAAATTAAATCCTCATACGTGAGATTTTTTCAATCCGTAAGAAATTATTTTTCGGGCACAAATTTTCATATTCATACAATATATCATACAACCAAAATTTTGAATATCAAATTTAAACTCCAAAAAATAAAATTCGCTAAAATCCGCATAAACATTCCCAACCCACCAAAACGAATAGCAAACATACTATAACTCGCTCAATACTCAAAAATGACAGTTTGGTAAAATCCAAACTCTTACATCATATGCCTCTCAAATGATTTTCAACCTCTAGAATTAAACTTAAATAAGAAAAGACTAAAGCCTAATAGCCACAAGAAGATACCACTCAAATAGGATCCTAACTAGTTATGGAAACCCAAACACATCCAAGAAAACAGGGTTTGAACTGTTTACACCTTTGAATAACCCATAAACCCTAAATTGTTTAAAAACTCATTTAAATTTCTTGAAACAATTTCCTTTAAAACGTTTCGGAGTACACCCACCCAATTCTCGTGGGAAATAAATCCTTTTCTTTGACATAAACCACACACATCCCCTTTTATTTTAAATCAAAACTTTAAGTTCAGTTTGAAAATATATACTAATTATTTCATGGAAGAATTAAAAGTATATTATTTTTATTAATTATTACTCAATTGATAATAAATATTAATTCTTAATTAATTTCTAATAAATAATAAATATAATACCTAAATAATAAATAAATATTACCGTTTACTATTAAACTAGTACTCAACCAGTGCAATTGCACAACATGATCATTCAATTACAAATTTTCATACACACGCTCAAAAAATTATGCTAACGATCTATGAAATTTGTGTCACTCATGGGAGGGGGGGAATTGGAAGAAGAAATGAAGTGAGTGGGCTACTCGTGACACATGGAAATAGAGTGAAGACTGGCAGTGACAAATGTCAGTGGAAGCATTCCATATAACTATATATGTGAATTTATGTGCACAGGTGTATATAAATTGAAGCATTGTATGCATAAAGTATGCATACAAGTGTATGTGATTTCAAAGAATGTGGCTCGAAGCATTCAACAAAACTATATATGTGAATTTATGTGTACTTGTGTATATAAATTAAATCAATGTATGCATAATGCATGGAGGACTAACACCCTATCTCATGGAGGATTATCGACTTCTATAGGTGAAGGTCCCGCACCCCATCATGTGGGGGAGTACCGACTCTGGCTGTAGTATGGGGGACCAGTACCTCATCGGGATCAAGTGAGTGCAAACCCCATACTTGAACGGCTCGATACGAATGACTCGGGGCCCAAAATAGTGGACTATTAACTCTATGATTAATGTTCACCCTCACATCAGAATTTCACTAACTAGCATAAAAACAGATTTTGGCAACGCTACTCTTTAACAACACTAAAAAAAGCACTGATAAAGGGGGTACATTTTTTAGCGCTAAAAAAACTATGATAAACGTTACTTTTAACAGCGCTAAAAATCACTGTTAAAAGTGCCCCTTTATTAATGCTTTTTTTAGTGTAATGTCCCAGATTTTTCATGTATTTTTTTAAAAAAATATATGGAATTCTTTCGAGATCAGTCGCTGAGACGACACGTGATTCCGAGCCCCGGGGTGCCCGGAATAAATGTTTGAGCTATTTTTTATGTTTATTAAAAATACCGTGCGTGCTCGGTTTTTGTATCTTCTAAACGTGTGCTTGAATTTGAAATCTGAGGGTACCATTGTGTTTAGAGTAGCGGATTTTTCTTAGGTAGGACCTAACATCTACCAACGCGGGTCTACTGCGAAAAATCATTTTCGAACGTTTTAAAGAAGAACAAAAATAAACTTAAAAAAGTTTATTTTACTTTTCTTTTAACGTTTCTTCATGACAAAATAATGGTGCGACGTAGCAACAAGGCGGTTGTTTCCTTTCATAAAGAAAACAGCGTGGCGACGCTGCAACGCAGCGAAACAATGATGCTGACACGCATTTCTTCATTTAATACTTTGGCAGATATACGAGATCAGATTCACGATCCCTGAAGGCTCTGGAAAAAAAGATGGAAAACACGTTGGCATATCCTCTCATCGATGAACGATGAATGGTGGCGGATTGACGATCGGATATGGAACATGCATCGGCGGATTGACGAATGATGAACACAGGACTCACACTTCGTCAATGATCAATCCAATCCTTGAGGTAGGGGGTTTATTTCTGTGATTTTCTTTCCTCGTTCTTGCTTTCAACGATGAATGTGAACCAACCCATGAACATGTTGATTCGCGGTTCGATTGTTTATGTGGAATGATTAAAAATGCGGGATTAATGTGTGAGTTAGATCTTTGTGATTTTTAATCTGTTCTTCGTGATCTTGCTAACAAAAACAAATTCGGGCCAACACGAACAAAGGTCAAGATCCATTCTAAATGGTGTTCTTGGTGCCTTTCTTATCCTTGTTCTTGCGTTTTTCACTGATGGACCCTTGTGGTCGCGTCAGGCTTTGTCGGGAGGATTCGAACGTAGTCGTACCCTTGAAGCAACGACAAGACGATCTTGAACCCACAATAGTGAAGACGAAGACCAAACGATTGTAAGGGTTTTTTTGTTCGAAAAAACAGGCCACCACAGCGGCGGTGGCGGCCCGGGGAAGGGGAGTTGTCGGCGGCGGCGCACGACGGTGCCGGCGGCGGACGACCACTCGGCAGCGGCAAAGATCCCCACGACAACCGCCCTTGGTAGGAGGCCGACGACGGGACCCCATGGCAACCGCTGCGGGGTGGTGACGCGGCAGACCACCGCGTTCAACATGGGGCCCCCCCCATATTGACAGGGAGCAGATGCAGCTATCGTTGCATCCCGGTCAGACGACCCGCTTCGCTTCAGTGGATCGGGCTAGAGCCGACAGACCGGATCGGCACCGGGTCAGGTCGACCAAGTGGGTCGGGTCGGACTTGGACCCAACCGAACCCTTTTTACTTAAACACCCATAACTCTCAAACCATGTGTCTGTTTGATGAGCCGTTTGCGGCATTGGGAACCTCGCGATGAGGTGGTCCATTTGAGATACTCTAAGTGAGTTTCCGTGAAATTTGGAATACAACCTTTTGGCTCGAGGAGTAGGTGCTCCCGAAACGAGCATGCTAAGGATGGAATTCTGTGATTGGCTGCGACCTATTAGCTATGTGATTAATTAGACTGTGTGTCTTACCTAGACGGTGTGTCTTACCTAGACTTTGTGTCTTACCTAGACTGTGTGTCTTACTTAGACTATGTGTCTTACTTAGACTGTGTGTCTTCCCTTGACTTAGTCGATACTCCCCTATCCCACTAGGGTGTGGGTTCTCTAGTCTTCGATGACACTCTGTATGTTACTGGCACTTTGTGTGTCACCAACACTCCATGCGTTAGCTACATTCTGTGTGTTACCGACACTCTGTGTATTACCTACACTTCGTGTGTTACTACTTGAGGGTATTGTGGATTCTTGTGAAAATCCTATTTGCATACCATAGACCTATACTTGGTGTGAGATGACTCTAGTGACCCTCTTGATTATAATTCTTAGAGGCTACACTTCATGTACCTCTTTGGTAGTCTGTTGGGTGTATTTCTTAGTAATTCCTTTATGGTATGCTTCATGTGATTCCTTTGTGGTATTCTTCATGTGATTCTTTTTTGGTATTCTTTATGTTATTATTTTGTGGTATATTTCTTAGTTATACCTTTGTGGTTTGGGGTCCCTACTGAGTATTGTTTTACTTACCCCTGCACGGGCTTTACCTGCACATGTCGTGTCTTGTGCAGACGATTGGTAGCTTTAACAGAGTCCTTGGTGGACCAGAGATATGGGTGCTTTAGGGTTACCCGGCGGACGTGGTACACTTCATCAACATTCATAAAGCTTACTGTACCTACCCTTTATATAGGGTTTTTTGTAGATGATATCCAGGAGCTTGTACTTTTCCTTTTCAGTTGGGCTTGTATTGTGGCCCCTTTTTTCAGTTTTGTACCTTACTCTGAGTGAGTTTCCTTAGTGGTTTTCATCCATGTATACTTAGTGTTTTCAGTTTTAGCTTTTTCTTGGAGACGGGTGTGTGCGTACATCTACTAGGGAAAATGTCTCCCACTTGTGGGATATGTCTACTCAGTACTAGTCTTTATCCCCTCGCCTATGGGAGGCGAGCTTGGGGTAGTCACGACATGGGTCTCGAGGGACGGGACATGACAAAGTGTTATAAAAGGAGGTTAGTTTTACTCTTGTTTTGGGACAACAATGTTAAGTGTTTCGAGTTCGGATTTCAGGTTAGGGAACCCAGTGTCGGTGCAGTGGCCAATGTATCCATACACTAGGACCTTAAATTCTACTTTACAACTCGGTACATGAAAACACTATTTTCAGGGGAAATTAATGGTTCAGGCATCATATCGGAATTGAGTGTGTTCTCATGTCCTTAAGTCAAAGTCATCTCACCAAGTATACTCTATTGAACGTGGTACATCTTTTTTTGTTTTAGGATTCCTCCACACATGCAGGCGACTAGGATTCCATTTCATGAACAAGAGAATGGTCCTTCAAGCGATGAGGAATCAGTATAGGGACTGTTGCGAGAGATAACACCTCTCGACGGTGTACCAGTGATACCACCACCCGTTGAGTAGCAGTTCCTACCAGCGCTACCGTTAGATCATGCACACAGGCTTAGTGCATTACATGAGTTCCAGAGGTTGAGACCTCCCAAATTATGAGGTGAGATAGATCCTCATGTAGCCGAGGATTGGTTGGAAGTGGTGATGTGAGTCTTCCGATTAGTGAGGGCACCTCCTGACCAGATGGCAGTCCTAGCCACGAGTCTTCTTTAGAGCTCGACGGGGAGATGGTGGAGCCTGATGACTCAGACGCATGAGGAGGTGATACTATCCTGGTCAGAATTCAAGCGCCTCTTCAGGGAGGAGTTCTTTTCATTGACGTTATGCTCTGTGCATTTATAGGAGCTACTGGACCTACAACAAGGTAGCTGGTCAGTTGTAGTGTACTCGACGAGATGCACAGATCTTTCTCACTACTCTACATATATGGTGCGAGACCTGTTCTTTAGGGACCACACATTCGAGCTAGACTATGATGGGAGATCAGGGCATCAATGATATCCCTTAGCGTCCCTAAACATGTTGGGGTGATGGAGCAAGATCTACTGGTAGAGAGCTTTCTTGTGGAGCAGGCACTGGCGGTGGGAGCTACCACTGGGCAATAGGCAGTAGAGTCTTCGGTAGCTGGTAGCCGAAAACTCACACATGGGTCCAAGGGGACCAGATAGTCTAGAGGGTGACCCTAGGACACAGGATCAGGGATACATGGATCCCAGGGTAGAGCGATTCAGCTGAAGGTTAGGCTCTACTACTCGTGTGGTGGTTGGGGGCATCTGGCTAGAAATTGTTCGATCAGTCGTACAACTGACCCGGAGATGGTCGAGGGACCACTGAGGCAGCAAAGAATGTAGAAACAGGGCGGTCCTCTAGGCAGTGGGAGTGGTAGAGGAGTAGGACGAGTGGAAGGAGGTGGACGGAGGTTCGAGTAACTACCACCACCATCCCCAGGTGGTCCACCCTTAGCTCAGGGAGCTGGTGGACAGGGGTGAGGCTGTTCTAAGTGATGGAGGCTTATGATCCTGAGACTCCTGAGATGATTAGAGGTATGATCTGTGTCTTTTCCACCCTACTTGTTGTTTTTATAGAGACGGGTTCCAGTAACTCTTTTCTCCCCATGACCCTTGTTCGAGACACAGAGATTCCAGTGGAACCGTTGACTCGATCCCTATGCTTAAAGACTTCTATGGGAGAAGATTTGACGATAATGCATCGGTTCCAATAGTGTGCCCTTACTATGGGGAGTGAAAGTTTTGGTTGGGATCTCTTGGTGGCAGCGTTGAGGCCTTCTAATGTCATTCTTTGTATGGATTGGTTATCCATAGTTCATGCTTAGATCGACTTTTTTAGACGCATAGAGTGGTGTGTCCGCGAAGATGGGACCGGGTTTTCCTTTATCGGTGGGAAGGAAATCGGAGTAGCACGAGTTGGAATCACACATAGGAGGGTGAAACTGACCACACATAAGTTGTCTAGCATGACCCTCAGTGTAGTATATGAGACGAGTCCTCATTTTCCTACAGTGGTGGATGATTACAAGGACATCTTTCCAGAAAATGTTACAGGACTACGTCCTCGTAGAGAGGTAGACTTCCGCATTGAACCATACCCCGGGAAGACATCGATATCCACACCGACATATCAGATGGCTCCTATAGAGCTTCATGAATTGAGCATACATCTGGAGGACTTTTATAAGAAGGGATTCGTGATACCCAGTGTTTCACCATGGGCAGGCCCAGTTTTGTTTTTTGAGAAAGCAGACTGGAGCTTGCACTACTAGAGAAATGGGCTTTGAAGCCCCCCGACATGGGCGACTGCCTTTGGTGGTCACTGGGCTTTAAAAAAAATGATTCGGCACCCCCCACACCCTCCGCCCTCACCGCCCATCCCCTCGCCGCCCTCCACCCCTTGCCGCCCGTCCCCTCACCGCCCTCCACCCTCTACCCTCTGTCGTCCGCCCCCTCCTCCCCCCACCCCCTCCACCCTCCAGCCTCTTCCCCCTCCACCCTCTGGCCTCCGGCCTCTACCCTCGGTCCTCTACCCTCTACCCTCTTCCCTACGCCCCCTCGCTACCCGTCCCCCATCCCCTCTCTGCCCTACGCTCCGGCTCTCCAACATCCCCTATCCCCTCCCTCTTCGTCCCCTACCTCGCCGCACTGTCGCCGCATGTCCACTCCCTCACTGTCCCCTCCCTCTTCGTCCCCTACCTCGCCCCACTGTCGCCGCATGTCCCCTCCCTCACTATCCCCTCCCATGCGGCACCATCGCCACCTGGTCCCATCCCTCCCCGCACGGCCGCTGCTCGTCCCCTCGCTGCTATCGCCCATCCACTCTAGCTCCCCGCTATCCTCTGTCCCCTCCCTCGTTTTCCCACCTTCGCTACACCATCGCCACCTCACCACCTCCTCTCCTTCGGCTCACCGCCACCACCACCGCCCGTCCCCTCCCTCGCCGCACCATCTTCATATCCATCTCCCCTCCACTGCCTCTCCCCTCCCCCATAGCATTGGCTTCGGCTCCCCTTCCTTACAGGTTTGTAGCGCAATCAGGTATGACATGGGATTTCACTTACATTCCATTATCTATTCTCTTGTTTATTATTCAAAGATATAATTTAATTATTTTATCAATGGTCCACAAGCAATTGGTTAGTACTTATTTTAAATATATTTGATATAAAAAATGCATGTAATAAGTCTTGTTTAAATGTTTGTTATACAGATATTATTATGGATAAGATTTGGATTGATCTTCCAAATCGAACGTTTAGAGAATATCTCAATGGAATTATACAGTTTATTGACTTCAATAGAGGATTTTAAAGTGGATATATTAGTTTTCCATGTAGAAAATGTGCTAACAGATATTAATTAAAATGAGATACTGTGAGGGAGCACCTATTCTTTAACAAATTTCTGAAAAATTATAAGAGTTGGACTCATCATGGAGAAGAATATGTTTGTTGTCAAAATATGGATGCGGTTTAGATGGATATTGATGCAAAGATGAATGATCCAATGAATTAAATGCTTACTGAAATGGTACATGGGTTGGATCCTGAAGGCATTGACATCCAGAATCTTGAGACCGGTGAGATAAATCTTCGCTCTAGTGCAGATCGTGACTCGATGAGGTTTTATGAAGCACTTGATGATGAAAAAATAGAATTATATCCTAGATGTACTTCTTACAATAAATTGTCTTTTATCGTGGAGTTGTTTAATTTTAAGACTTTGAATCAGTGGTCATACACATCATTCGACATGCTGTTGGTGTTATTGAAAAAGGTTCTTCCTGTCAATGCTAAGATTCCCGAGTCATATTATCATGCTCATAAGTTGACAGAGAACTTAGGTTTTACATATGAGACCATAGATGCATGTGAAAAAAACTGTATGTTGTTTAGAAAGGAAACTACCCATTTGGATATTTGTATGGTTTGTGGCGCTTCTAGGTGGAAAGAGAACATGGGAAATCAGACTCATCAAAGTCAGATTTCAATACAGGGGAAACCGATTTCCGTAAAGAAAATGGGTTACTTTCCCCTTAAACCGTGTTTAAAAATATTTTTTATGTCATCTAAAGTTTCTAATTTAATGAGATGGCATGCAGAAAAAATTCATGAAAGTGATATGTTAACCCACCCGACAGACTCTCATGCATGGAAGAATTTTGATAAGAGACATCCTGACTTTGCTAAAGATGTTCGTAATGTCCGATTGGGGTTGGCAGCAGATTGTTTCAATCCATTCAAGTCTATGGTTGGTGCAACTCATAACACATGGCCCATGGTGTTGGTTCTGTATAATCTTCCTCCGTGGCTTTGTATGAAGCAAAAATTTATATTAATTTCCACTCTTATTGATGGACCTAAAAGTCTATGGGATAAGATTGATGTTTACCTTCAACCATTGATTGATGAGTTGAATGAATTTTGAGGCGATGGTGTGATGACTTATGACTGTGAAACAAACAAAATGTTCAAACTGCAGGCTGCTTTATTGTGGAAAATCAATGACTTCCCGGCTTATGAAAATTTATTAGGCTGGAGTACGAAAGGGGAATTATCTTGCCCATGTTGCAATAAAAGTAAAAAAATTTATATGGCTTAAACATTCCAAAAAATGGGCATACATGGGTCACAAATGTTTTCTCCCCCATCAGCATAGGTTCAGAAAGGACAGAGTGTCATTTGATGGTTCTAGAGAGTTCATCCTAGCACCAAAGATCATGACAGGAGTCAAAATGTTATCACAGATTGAGGAAGAAAACATCCGCATGGTATATGAAATTCAGGATTTTGTGGCTCATCCATTACATAATATTTGTGCTGTGGGTAGGCAGTGAAATTATAATTGGAAAAAGAAAAGTATTTTTTATAGTCTTACGTATTGGAAAACTAACATGCTAAGGCATAATTTGGATGTCATGCACATTGGAAAAAATGTTTGTGATAAAATATTGTGGACCATTTTAGGTTTCAGTGGAAAATAAAAGGACCATGTTAATGCACATCGTGATTTGGATGAAATGGGTTTAAGGAAATATTTGCATTTACAGTTAGCTAAGGGAAACAAGGCATATATGCTTACTTCATAGTAAACGATGGCTACAAAGGAGAAAGATACATTTCTTTCCATTTTAAAGCTGATTAAGGTGCCTGATGGTTAATCTTATAATATTTCAAAGTGTGTGAATCTGACGAGCAGGACAATGCAAGGGTTGAAAAGTCATGATAATCACATACTACTGTTGGAGTTGGTGGTCTAGAACCAACTACTTTGTACTTTATTCATTAAATAAAAGCCTTATCACATCTTTATTGTTCTTCTGCGTGACATGTCATGTGATAATGTCCTAAGGACAACTGTTGCATCAAAGGGTCGTAGCGGATCCCTGCTATGATGAGAACTCGGAAGTGCCATAACACTGTTCTTGAATGTATGTTCTATGGACGGATGATATTATTTGAGGGACACAAATAATACAGGTCATTAGGGGTGAGGACTCATAAAACTTTGAGGCACCTTCTCATGGTGTGTGCCCTTGGTAATATCCAGGAGGATATTATGAGAACGAGACCCGCCAGTAGGAAATCCACATTTCATAGTGTCATTGGATGTTCCTATCTACAAACGTGTGTATTGATCCTTAGAATTTAATATTATTATTAATGGGTATTACAACTCACGCACTTAGATGTATTGACGAAAACTATGACGACACACTATTTGTAGCGAGGTAGGATACGTTGGGTGCGTCACAAGTAATACTGCATTAATAGATAATGCGATAAAGGATTTGTCCCTTCCGTTCCATAACGGAAGTAGATATCTCAGGCCCTTTGATGGAATTGATATAGCCTAAATAAATCCATGGCCATGGTAAGGTATGGGCAAGTTCAATTCTGGGAAGTCAAAGAAAGAATAATCAAGCACATGGGTTGATGGCACTAGCATGAAATCCGCTTGATCGGAGATATCAAGACAAAGGTATTATATTACATGGTAAGAGTTCATAGGAGGTAACACGTCATTGCAGCGTTAACTTCTTTCTCTATGGGTGCCTTGGCATGTTGCTAGAAGCTAACCTTGGACTTTAGGCAGGCTCAGCCTAATGCCACTGAGAAAGAGGCCTAAAGGGTCACACACTAAGTGTGTCCATGTATCTCAGTTAAATATTAATTTAACAAGTTAAATAAATATTATTCCCGATTGTGGTTTAATAATTATTTAAGGATGTCTGATCGCATTTATTTTGACACTAGTTATTCGAGAGAATATATTGTGGACGAAATAATATATTTATTAGCGAGTAATGCAGTTAAATTTATTTAAGAAATAAATAGTCATTACTCAAGGTCTAAAAAATATGGTGGAGAAAAATGGAAAATAAAAGTACACACCGTGTATATTAAATATACACGCCGTGTAGTTTTATGGAAAACAAGTACACGCCGTTTATTAATTATTACATTCCGTGTAGTTTTTCCAGTTGGTATTTTGAGGATTTAATATTATTTTATTAAATGATATTTATTATAATCAGCGTGGGCGCATGTCAAGGAATTAATAATTCGACATGGGGGGTTTTCAATAAGAGTTAATGAAATAAATAAAATGTGTAACACGTTTATTTATTGTCATAACTCTATTAACCTCAAACATGATTATAAATATCCTCACAACCCCAACATTTTGGAGAGCCATTGGTTGTGCACAACGGATTTGGAAATACTCTCAAGCCAAGAGAGAATTCTCTTTCCACCAAGAACGCCCTCAAGTTACGAGAGCAAGATCCTCCACCGGATCAAGGCGGTCAAAGGCGGATATCGCAAGCGAAGGTTCTTCCGTGCTAGCACTCGGAGATCCCTTCGGTGACGTTCGGAGATACGTGACACACGTGTGGATCACCGCTAGAGGAATCCTACACTTGGATTCTACGACGCAACGACAGATCACCGAATCGTGACCGGACACATCAACGAAGAAAAAATTCCAATGAGGTAATTCTTATTCATTAATTAAATTAATTATAATCAACATATGATGATCCTCCTCAAGGGTTCCGGGACTCTTCTTTTCTTTTCGTTCTTCGTTCTATTCCGAAGATTCGGCGTTTTATATCGTGACGGATCTCGGATTGAACGTTGTTTAACGTTAAAATTAAAGTTGGGCAAACCCACTAACGCGCTTCCGCTGCGCCCGGAACCTACAAGTGGTATCAGAGGGGTCATATCGTTGGTTATAATTATTTAGTTTTTCGTTGGTGATTTACACATTTAATAATTTAGTTATTTCAATTCATGTTTAATCGTTCTGAAAATCTGAATCTCGAGATCTGTTCTTCCTCCCTCGTTTCTCGTTCACCTCACAGAAACAAATTTTTCTTTTAATTTTGATTAAAATAAAATAGAGGAACTCATCCGGAGGAGCCAAACGTTTCTGTCCGTATAACACCAGAATACACGGCGTGTATTCGGAAGTACACACTGTGTAGTCTAGGTTCAATGCATTGACTGATCCGCCAAATCAAGCCGTGTATTGGATTCTTTCTAAGAATTTAAGACACCGTGTGTTGAACAGAAATAGGTGGCACACAGTTTCCGGAATACACGCCGTGTGGTCCAATAAACACGACGTGTAGTCCCTTCGGGTTAGGGTTGGGTCGTGTACTCCGTACACGGCCTGCCCAACTGGAAACCGTGTAACGCGGAAACTACATGACGTGTGTCCCACTGTACACGCCGTGTACTCCAAAAATTTCCGAAGTACATTAACACGCCTTATCCCTGGGCGTGTACTTCGGATGGACAGTGAAGAAAAGTACACGCCGTGTAGTTGGAACTACACACCGTGTACTCACCCAAATTACGAAGATTTATTAAAATTTATTATTATATTATACAAACCCTTGAGATGTGTACCATGTTGCAGGCGTAAAGCTGAAGCACAACACGTGATAGGTGTTTTATATATATGTGTTTAATTTAACATCTGCATAATAAATGGGAATTCACCGGGTTGCCTCCAAGGTACAAGTTACGTACAAGGATAATTTTAAATGAATTTATTTGTTTAAAATTATGATGGATGAGAATCTCAAGGAAATTCAGAAAATTGATTTAAGATAAAAGGATTGATTAATTAAAGATAATTAATTGATTCGAGCGTGATTTATCTTAAACAAGAACGATTAAAGAATTGAATGCTAGTTTTATTTATGCGTAAATATCGTTGCATGTATGGATGATCATGAGCTAGACCGAGACCTTTGTATGAGAATGGTTTCTTTTAATTAATTTATTTAAATTAAATTTGTTGGCCTGCGAGCCATCTCCTCATTAATATGTAGGGCCTGCGCGCCCAAGGTTTATTTTATGTAAAAACCCCCTTTTACCCCTCACCTGTGTGTGAGATAAATGCATATGTAATGGATGGAGCTCCCAAGCTAGTGGAGGTGGCTCAAGTCAGGAGCCAAGGTGAAACCAATCCATGGAGATACAAAGGTGGATAGGTGGAAAGCTGTAGACATGAACCCGAAAGGTTCAAGGTGTTTCTCCCCTAGGTCTTGGGTTAGTTTATCAACCGCTAGATAAACTAACCAATAGAAAAGCTCATGATCATACCATTTATTTTATTTCTGTCAGTTTCATGGTTTATTTATTGTGGGTGTGTTGTCATGATCATACAATTAATGAATTAAACGAGCATGCAAGATGGAACTAAAATAAAATTGGCTTATACGTAAATATTATCTTAGAAATGGTTAATCACTTAAGTATATCCCACTTAATATTAACAAGCATGTAATCAAAGATAATAAAATGGAAATTTACGTATAAGGATAAAATCCCTCAAGATAAATATTAAGTCGGCATAGCCTTCCATAATCTTGGTTAGAATCAAACCATAGTTCAAAGTGATTGACCAACCCTAGTTAGGGTGCTTTCAATTATCGAGTAATTCTAATTTAAGGTTTTGGGTTGACTTGACTTGGTTCGCATCAATGGTTGACTGCCACAGCAGGACTTGGTGTGACCAAAAGGCAAAGGTTGAGGAAATCCAAAAAAAAGATTTCAGGATTGGGGAGTCCACTTAGCGGATCAAGGAACTGCGAGTTAATGCAGTTGGCATTTGGAATGCCTACCTAAAACCCTTCAAGTTGCTTGAACAACCCTAGTTGGGGTAATGCGAAGGGCAATATGGATCCTTGCCACTAGAATATTCATGCAACAGAATATTTCGAAGTCAATGGTGAGGGCTATTGGATTTCGATAAAATAGTGGGAGACTAATAAGTATTAATTTATTTGTCTCAATTTTTATAATAAAGTACTAAACCTTTGCTCATATTAATTTGTAGAAACTGCAAGAAAATGACTTCAAACATATCATTGCGCACCATACTCGAGAAAGAAAACCTTCTCACCGGCACCAATTTCCAAGAGTGGCAGAGGCGTTTACGCGTCGTCCTTCGCCACGAAAGGAAATTATATGTGCTGGAAGAGCCTATTCCAGTTGCGCCTGGGAAAGAGGCTAGTGATGAGGAATTATCTCTCTACATGAAACACATGGATGATGCCACAGATGTCCAGTGTTTCATGCTATCGGCCATGTCTAATGATCTCTTGAACCAACATGAAAACATGGATGCGTATAGAATGATGTCACACCTTAAAGATCTCTACCAAGAGAAGGTGAGACAGGAGAGGTATGAGATCTCCAATGCTTTTTTTACCACGAAGCTTGGAGAGTCTGCGCCAGCTGGGCCTCATGTAGTCAAGCTTATTGGCTACATTGAACACTTGGACATCTTAGGGATTAAATTACCAGATGAGTTGCGTATAGATCTCATCCTATCATCACTTCCCAAGACCTTCTCTAGCTTCATTGTTAACTATAACATGAGCGGCAATGAGAAGAGTCTATCGGAGCTTCTGACCTTGATTCGCTAGGTAGATAAGGACATGGGGCGTGACAAACCCGCGGTCCTTATGGTGAACAAGAAAAGGAAGGACACGACAAAGGGGACAAAGACTTATAAACGGTCTGAAGCCCCCGAGCACCGTCCCTCCAAGAAGGGGAAGATCCAGAGGCAGGGCAAGGAACGGGAGTCAGTGTGTTTTGCATGTGGCAAGCAGGGCCATTGGAAGAGGAATTGCACCCAGAAGCATGGGGATGCTAAAGGTGCATTCGTTATCGAATGCAATCTTCCTATTTCTACACATTGGGTATTAGATACAGATTGTGGGGATCACATCTGTATTCAAATGCAGGAACCAAGTAGATTTAGAAAAATCGCCAGAGGAGAGGTGGATCTTCGAGCTGCCAATGGCGCAAGGCTGGCTGCGTTGGCTATTGGCGACTATCACCTCTCATTGCCAACTGGCATGATTTTGGTTTTACAAAACTGTTATTTTGTGCCTAGTGTTACCAAGAACATAATTTCTGTGTCTTGTTTGGATATGGATGGATTTATTTTCAAGTTTGGAAATAAGGGTTGTCTCTTTTATAAGAACAACGTATGTTATCGTATGGAACATTTGAATAATGGTTTGTATGTATTAAATTATGAAAACCAAGTGTTGGAAATCGATAACGAAACAAACTCACATGACTCATACATCACCCAGTTATGGAATCACCGCCTTGGTCATGTGAACGAGAAGCGCTTGAAAAAGCTATGCCAAGATGGATATTTAGACTCTACTGAGCTAAAACCACTTGATAGATGTCACGCTTGTTTATAAGGAAAAATGACCAAGCTGCCTTTTGGTGGACAAGGTGAAAGGGCCACAGAGCTTCTAGGATTGGTACACACAGATGTGTGTGGACCATTTCCAGTAGAAGCTAGAGGTGGATATTCTTACTTTATTACTTTTACTGATGATTTGAGTAGATATGGCTATGTCTAATTAATGAGGTATAAGTCAGAGTCCTTAGAGAAATTTAAGGAATTCAAGAATGAAGTAGAGAATCAACTTGGTAAGAAGATAAAAAAGCTTCGATCGGATTGAGGTGGAGAATATCTGAACCAAGAGTTCATCGATCTTCTACGAGAGTCTGGGATTCTATCTCAGATCACTCCTCCTTATACACCACAGTGGAATGGTGTTAGTGAAAGGAGGAACCACACCTTGTTGGACATGGTGAGGTCGATGATGAGTCATGTAGATCTTCCATTATCCTTTTGGGGATATGCATTACAAACTGCAGCATACACATTAAACCGAGTACCAACTAAGGCAGAAAATGGAATTCCATCCGAGTTATGGAATGGAAGGAAACCCACTTTGTCGCACACACGTTTATGGGGATGCGAGGCATTTGTTAAGGCCTTCTCAGGCAACAAACTAGCACCCCGGGGCACGAAGTGTATCTTTATAGGATATCCCAAGGAAACGAAAGGATATTACCTATATAACCCCCAAGACAAGAAAGTGACTGTCGCCAGACAAGCCGTCTTTCTTGAGAGGGAGCACATCCTCAAGAAGGATAGTGGGAGCAAGATTGACTTCGATGAAGTTGATGCTCAAGATACACAGAAGTTAGTACAGGAAAAAGTTCCACATGTCCCCGTGGAAGAGGTTCCAGAAACACAAGTACTGCGTAGGAGCTCAATAGAGGTAAGGGAACCAGAGAGATTTGGTTTCCTAGTCACCGAGGATGGTGAATCATTATTGTTGGACAATGACGAACCTCTCTCCTACAAGGAAGCAGTAAAAAGCTCAGAAGCTGCAAGATGGCTAGAAGATATGAATTATGAGATGGATTCCATGTATCAGAACCAAGTTTGGGTTCTGGTCGATGATCCAGTTGATGTAAAGCCTGTTGGATGCAAATGGGTATTCAAAAGAAAGATGGACATGGAAAGTCAAGTTAGCACCTATAAAACAAGGCTAGTGGCTAAAGGATTCAGACAACGTCAAGGAATTGACTATGATGAAACCTTCTTGCCAGTTTCCATGTTTAAATCCATAAGAATCATACTTGCCATAACAGCTTACCATGACTACGAGATTTGGAAGATGGATGTCAAAATAGCATTCCTTAACGGGAACCTTCAGGAAGATGTCTATATGACACAACCAGAAGGGTTTGTGACACCAGGTGAAGCCAAACGGGTTTGCAAGTTGCAGAAATCTATTTATGGATTAAAGCAAGCATCCAGGTCATGGAACATTCAATTTGATGAATCCATAAAGGAATTTGGTTTCATTAAGAACGAATGTGAGCCACGTGTTTATAAGCGGTTTAATGGGAATGCGGTCGTCATCCTAGTGGTATATGTTGATGACATATTACTTATTGGAAACGACGTACCAGCCTTACAGTCAGTTAAGGACTGGTTGAACAAGTGTTTCTCCATGAAGGACTTAAGAGAAGCAACCTACATTCTAGGGATCAAGATCATTCGTGATAGATCCAAGAGGCTGCTTGGACTAAGTCAGGGTACATACATTGACCAGATACTAAAGAGATTAGTATGAAAAAATCCAAGAGGGGATTGGTTCCAGTGTCACATGGCTTACATCTTTCTAAGAAAATGTGTCCCCAGACACAACAGGAGAAAGATAGGATGAGCAAGATCCCATATGCTTCAGCTATAGGATCCATCATGTATGCCATGTTATGTACCAGGCTTGATGTTGCCTATGCACTGAGCATGGTAGGCAGATATCAAGAAGATCCAGGATAATAGCATTGGACTGCTGTTAAGACTATCCTTAAGTATCTGAGAAGAACTAAGGATATGTTCCTGGTATATGGAGGAGACGAGGAGCTTGCCATCAGAGGGTATGCTGATGCTAGTTTTCAAACAGATCAGAATGATCTGAAGTTGCAATCTAGATATGTTTTCTGTCTCAATGGAGGAGCTGTGAGCTGGAAGAGTTCAAAGCAGCCAGTTGTCGCCGATTCTACAGTGGAGTCCGAGTATATAGCGGCTTCTGATGCAGCCAAATAAGCCGTTTGGATTCGGAACTTTTTCCAGGAGCTTGATGTGGTGCCTAACAGTAAATATCCCATTACATTGTATTGTGATAATACTGCAGCGGTGGCTCTTGTAAAATAACCAAGGTCACATCAACGGACAAAGCACATACTCCAGAAGTATCACCTCTTGAGAGATTTCTATCAAAGGGGTGAAGTTGCAGTGATCAGAGTATCCACGGAAGAGAACATGGTGGACCCCATGACTAAAGGCCTATCTCAGCAGAAGCATGAATATCATGTGAGATCTAGCGGGTTAAAGGTTGTTAGCAGTTGGCTCTAGTCCAAGTGGGAGTCTGTTGGAGTTGGTGGTCTAGAACCAACTACTTTGTACTTTATTCATTAAATAAAAGACTTATCACATCTTGATTGTTCTTCTGCGTGACATGTCATGTGATAATGTCCTAAGGACAACTGTTGCATTAAAGGGTCGTAGCGGATCCCTGCTATGATGAGAACCCGGAAGTGCCATAACACTGTTCTTGAATGTATGTTCTATGGCCGGATGATATTATTTGAGGGACACAAATAATACAGGTCATTAGGGGTGAGGACTCATAAAACTTTGAGGCACCTTCTCATGGTGTGCGCCCTTGGTAATATCCAGGAGGATATTATGAGAACGAGACCCGCCAGTAGGAAACCCACATTTCATAGTGTCATTGGATGTTCCTATCTACGAATGTGTGTATTGATCCTTAGAATTTAAGATTATTATTAATGGGTATTACAACTCGCACACTTAGATGTATTGACGAAAACTGTGACGACACACTGTTCGCAGCGAGGTAGGATACGTTGGGTGCATCATGAGTAATACTGCATTAATAGATAATGCGAGAAAGGATTTGTCCCTTCCGTTCCATAACGGAAGTAGATATCTCAGGCCCTTTGATGGAATTGATATAGCCTAAATAAATCCATGGCCATAGTAAGGTATGGGCAAGTTCAATTCTGGGAAGTCAAAGAAAGAATAATCAAGCACATGGGTTGATGGCACTAGCATGCAACCCGCTTGATCGGAGATATCGAGACAAAGGGATTATATTACACGGTAAGCGTTCGTAGGAGGTAACACATCATTTCAGCGTTAACTTATTTCTCTATGGGTGCCTTGGCGTGTTGCTAGACGCTAACCTTGGACTTTAGGTAGGCTAAGCCTAATGCCACTGAGAAAGAGGCCTAGAGGGTCACACACTAAGTGTGTCCATGTATCTCAGTTAAATATTAATTTAACAAGTTAAATAAATATTATTCCCGACTGTGGTTTAATAATTATTTAAGGATGTCTGGTCGCATTTATTTTGACACTAGTTATTCGAGAGAATATATTGTGGACGAAATAATATATTTATTAGAGAGTAATTCAGTTAAATTTATTTAAGAAATAAATAGTCATTACTCAAGGTCTAATAAATGTGGTGGAGAAAAATGGAAAATAAAAGTACACACCGTGTATATTAAATATACACGCCGTGTAGTTTTATGGAAAACAAGTACACGTCGTGTATTAATTATTACACGCCGTGTAGTTTTTCCAGTTGGGATTTTGAGGATTTAATATTATTTTATTAAATGATATTTATTATAATCAGCGTGGGCACATGTCAAGGAATTAATAATTCGACATGGGGGGGTTTTCAATAAGAGTTAATGAAATAAATAAAACGTGTAACGCGTTTATTTATTGTCATAACTCTATTAAACTCAAACATTATTATAAATATCCTCACAACCCCAACATTTTGGAGAGCCATTGGTTGTGCACAACAGATTTGGAAATACTCTCAAGCCAAGAGAGAATTCTCTTTCCACCAAGAACGCCCTCAAGTTACGAGAGCAAGATCCTCCACCGGATCAAGGCGGTCAAAGGCGGATATCGCAAGTGAAGGTTCTTCTACGCTAGCACTCAGAGATCCCTTCGGCGATGTCCGGAGATACGTGACACACGTGTGGATCACCGCTAGAGGAATCCTACACTTGGATTCTACGACGTAACGACGGATCACCGAATCGTGACCAGACACATCAACGAAGAAAAAATTCCAACGAGGTAATTCTTATGCATTAATTAAATTAATTATAATCAACATATGATGATCCTCCTCAAGGGTTCCGGGAATCTTCTTTTCTTTTCATTCTTCGTTCTATTATGATGATTCGGCATTTTATATCGTGATGGATCTCGGATTGAATGTTGTTTAACGTTAAAATTAAAGTTGGGAAAACCCACTAACGCGCTTCCGCTGCGCCCGGAACCTACAACTACTTCATCAGTTGATTCCAATCTCAATTTATGATTGTTTATCCCGCAATGCTGTTCAGTCATGGATTGAGATGAGTAATTTTTTTATATATCTTTGTTTAAAAAATCAACAAATGAGTGATTTAAAAAGTTTGCAGGACCGAATTGTACTTATGCTTTATCACTTTGAGAAACTATTTCCCCCCTCATTTTTCAATGTTATGGTCCACTTGACAGTGCACCTAACTGATGAAGTAATGGCTGTTGGTCAAGTGCAATTCAGATGGATGTATCCTATTGAGTGGTATTTGAGTACATTGAAATGATTTGTACGCAACAGAGCTCATCCAGAGGCATCAATAGCCAATGGTTATTTGATGGATGAGTGTACACAATTTTGTACAGAATATCTTACAGATGTTAAAACAAAGTTAGATAATCCCTCTCAGATTCATGATGGTCCAGTTGGAGAAGGAACCATATTTGATATGGACAACATTGAGTGGATACAAGCGCAACAATATATCTTGTTCAATACTTCATCAGTTGCACCATTAATGCAGCAAGTGTCTTATCACTTTTATTATTTAACTTTTACATGTTTCGTTTTCATAAGTTGATCATTTAAACATCGTATTATCATTTGTAGGAAACAAATTAATGAGATGAAATAAGAGATGTATCGTGTGACTGAGTATCAAATTCAACAATATCATTATGCGTCATTTCATGATTGGTTCAAGGATTATGTAATTGATTTTCATTATGAGTGAAGTATTATACTAATTTATTTCTGCATAAATCATTATTGAATTCTATGAATTATGTAGGTTCATAAGCTGAGGGAGTTAGGGGAACCCACGCTAACTGAAGAATTTATCTAACTGGATGAGGGTCTATATATAACAGCTCATCGTTATAAATCTATAGATGCTAATGGTTTTTGATTTCTTATTAAATATGTTGATGAAAAATGAGAAACACAAAACAGTAGCATCAGTTATCCATTCATTGATTTTGGTTATTACTATGGTCAATTGATAGACATCATTGAAGTTGTATACACACATGGGTTTAAGTACATATTGTTAAAGTGTAATTGGGTAGATCCAGTGTGTGGAAGTAAAGTCGATCAATATTAGTTTTCATTGGTGAATTTTAACTATATGTTATACAGAAATGAACGAGTTGATAATGAACCTTTCATTTTGACATCACAAGAGGAACAAATATTCTTCTTTACTTTTCCTTAGAATCCAAGTTGGCAAGTTGTGAAAATTTCCCGGTGAGGAGTGTTTTTATTTGAACAAGATGAACCTGAGACTGTTCCGTTTATTCCCCAATAGCTTGATTAACATACCATAGTTCAATGTGAAGAAGATATTTATTGGGTTAGAGTGGCTGTTGAAGGAGAAATAGTCGATTTTCATGCTTAATGAAAGGTATAATTGTTTTCCCACTATTCAATATTGAATGTCTTAGGATATCATAAATTATCAAACCATTTTATAAATCATTGTAAGTTTTAATCCTCACTTTTGGAAGTTTATTCATTTATAAAAATATTTAGGGTGATTTCTCTTTTTTTATCTTCATGTTATTGTAGGTGTATCTTCCCATTGAGGTATTCTTCATTTGGTTCATGTGTTTCTTGAATTTTTATTAATTCAATCTAAAATTTGGCTATGTATTGATTGGTTTTGTACATAATTTATATATCTGTTTTGTTAACTTTCTGATTTTTTAAAATCCATTCACAACTAATTATTCAATCCCTTTTTGTTTGATTAACAACTGTACAAGTTTGATTTTTTTAAAAACAATCCGATTTATCTTTTGAACACTTTGGATAGTCCCCTTACTATTGTTTTCTATGACTGCAGGCATGTCAGGGGAAGAGGCAGCAGATCCACCTCATCCATCTGAGCCATCTACATCTCAGGGTCGAGGTATGTTTGAATGTAATTGTTTCTATTTTTTATGTAATTGATAAACACACACACACACACACATATATATATTTATAACATCTATCAAATTACATATAAAATTGATTTCAATAGGATCAGACTTGACTGCTTCTTCCTCTCACAAGAGAGGCCCTGGTCATGGCATTTTATCATGGGATTCTAACACGACGTTTGATGTTTCCTTTGATGAGATATTTTATCATGTGGGATTGAATTCCCCTGCATTTATTCATCAGCTGGGTCATATCATACGTGACCCACATCGATTTCCATTGACCACATGTGACTGGGATTCTATCCCTCAGGACAGATTAGATCGTCTTTGGAGGGAGGTTTAGGTAAGAAGACCATTTTAATTTCTTCCCTATGTATAAACAATACTAACATATGTGATTTTTTTCATTAATAGAAAAATTTGAAAGTATTCCCTGATGAGTTTTGGCCCGTGTGTATGAGAAAATGTCGTAATATGTGGAAATATTATAAAGGAAAAGTCAAGAGGGACCACTGGGTACCAAATGTGGGTGCCCCAGACATTCTGGAAAAAGTCTCGAGAGGTGTCCTCCTGACTCAGTGGCATGACTTAGTTGCATATTGGTCTACTGAGGGTGTTGTAGTTTGTATATTTATTTTGGTAAATATATTTTCAAGAATGTGTGATTTGTTTAAAATTTGAATTAATTGAATGTAGGAGGTGTCAACACGTCATTCTGAGAATCGAGCGTTGCAGGGACCACCTCACAGGCTCAGGACTTGTCACATGTCTTAGATCTGACATTAGGTATTTATTATTCATTTTTTAATTTATTAATTAATATGGTTTTGTGTTTATATTCTATTCATATACAGTTACGGGAGCAAGGTGCACCGACTGATAAAATGTCGGTGTGGATGAGGACTCGTGATCAAAATGATCCAGAGGCTGTAGCAATGATAGTAAGTGCTTGTACTCATTAACAATACTTACATAAATCTGTATATTAACATATATATGTATATATATTTAAATATTTAACAGGCTCAGTTTGGATCTGAGTTAGAACAGTTTCCAGAGGACCATCGACAGCTTTCCATGCGAAGGGATGAGATCTTCCATCGCATTATTGGTCGGGATGGGCATGGATATAGTTTTACCTATGGAACAGGGATTCCTCATTCTGTAGTATCACGCGTTGTGGTTTTTGGTCCTGCTGTTGCTCAGATGACACAACAATTGTCATATTTCGAGGCACGGCTGTGCGCTTTCGAGGAGGTAAATGCGCAATTGATCGCTGAGGTTAGAGCACTGCAGGAATATGTGCATCCAGGTGATGGTACAGGGGATCATACGATGCAGGTTTATACTGTATTTATTTATTTAATTTCTATTATTTTTTTTATGAAAATCTTTATAATTTTTATTTGTTGTAGGACCCTGGCCCACCAGATGAAGGTAGCAGTCATGACCACGCATGACGCATCATATTCATGAGGTGTATTTATTTTTTTATTGGTGAGGTTTTTATTGATGTTTAGGTTGGGTTACTAGTGATATATTTTGATATTTGGGGGTATCATGTGTGTTTTGGCCTTATGCAATGTTTGTGTGCACGAATTGAGAAGTAACCATGAAACTGATTAATGATTTGGATATTTTTAGTTCATTTTTTTCTTTAATGTTTTCAATTGAATGTTCTATGAATAGTTTTGAAAAAACCATGTGATTCCTAATATAAACCATGGAAATTGTTTTTGGCGTCTGATTCATGCTCAAATTTACCCAAAAGAAGAAGGTAGGACGGTCCTTGTAGTCTAGTTTGGGTTGTCGAATCCTCAGAGACCTAAGAAGTACCTACAGACACATGCATTCTATGGATTGTTTTGGGCTATGAAGTGGCCAACTTAGGCTGATTAAAGATGGTTTTAAAGGATCACTAACAGATTTAAGTTAATTCAAATTAAGGTAATGAGTTGACCCTAGGTTATCGCTCGGGGTGGATTGGATGAATTCCTTTTTTAATGATTTCAATTTCTTATAATTGAGATGGATTCATTTAAGAAGATCAAAAGAAATAATCAATTACTAGTTTAATGACTAAACACCCTAATAATAATCACCTATACACTTGAAGGATCAAAGTTTTTAGTACTCCAAGGTAGAGGTTCGTATTAGCACTTGAAATGTGTGACCTTAAATTCAATAAGGATGAAGAGGTTTTAAAATAATCAAATAAAAATTTCATTTAAAAGAAGTGATTATCCATTAATGGAGTGATAAATAACATCAAATCCATCCTATTGATACTCCCTTGGATCAACCCATAAAAGAGTTAGCCCTCCACTGATGACATGTATTCAACGGAAGCGGGAAGTAGACTTACGATGGTGGAATTGAAGAAGTAAAACAACAACAAAATTCGATCACTCCTCCGTTGTGAGATAAATATCACAAAGTATGGTGTGAAAAAGTTCACGCCTTGAACCAACAGTATCAAAGTGATAAGGAGAATAATATAATAAGAGTAAAGAAAGAACTTTTATTAAGAAACTAAGGTGAATTAAACAACTTACATGAGAAAGAAATGCGATTACAAACTTAAAGCGACAACATAACACTACAATGAAACCAAGCACCAAAGATTATCAAAATACTCCACAAAAACTATCTTAAATTAGAATTTTGGAAGCCTTGGGTCGATCCTACAACATTACAAATCATCCCACTTGATTATGGTAGGCCTAGGGTGGTGTAAATCTTGTGGAACTTGGACTTTTCCACATTTGACCCGAGGTGGCAGCCAGCTTTCATCCACCAAACATACGCGCTTGGAAGACATTATAGATGGACGAATCAGAGTGGGTCATAGAAGAAAAAAATGGATACCTAGATGTCTCCTAATCTCATGTAAAATTTTGGCCCATTTAAAGTTGTGGATTCGGATATATGATTAGATTAGTGGAATGTTTTTCTAGGCCATAGAATCTGGCCCAGAATTTTATCTCTAATTTGGGATGCCTAAATGACCATAATAGAGGAAGAATTAGCACTAGATTCTGAAGAATTATTTGTTCCTATATATGTCTTCTATCCTCCCACCATATTTAGGATTCATTGGGTTTGTAATGTGGGTCCCACATTCTCATTATTGGGCTGGTGTCCAATCTGTCTTCTCTTGAATTGCTTCCTTTCATCACAAAATATCCTCATCTTTCCTTTATGAATCCTCCATTGACCCCTGAATGAAAAATGTTCATATTTAAGTGTAAATACAGTTTAAAAAATATAAAATTAAAATATGGATAATTACATTCCTTAAAATTAGATGAATCATTGGGTACTTTAAATGATGTTAAAAAATGTACCACATAATAGTGCATTTTAAGAAGGTATTACAATCATAATGTGGAATGATGTTCAAAGTGTAAAATGCACTAAAATTGTGTTTATGAATAATAAAGAACATAAATATTATATATATTAACAATGAATATTATCCTCATTTAGTGGCTAATCACACCCCCCAACTTGAGTTTGGCTAGTCCCGAGTAAAATATATCTCATCAAAATGAAATTCGAATTCCCTTTTCCAAAAACATTTTAATACACAATAATCACCAAAAACCCTTATACCAAACAATCATTAAACCCATCAAAATATTTTAATACAAGATAGTTTCATAAGCAGATCCCAATCCCAAGCCCATTCCTTTGTTCAAATTCATTGCCATATTTCATCCAATATCAATTAAGTATGAGGATGTGTTGTGCATCACAATTGACATGGGGGTTAATCTTTATTCAAGGGGGAAATGAAGGAAGCGCTAGGTGGAATCTCATTTCAATATTAAGATGAGTATTAAAAAAAAGTATCATATTTTTTTGTGTTTTTGTGTTTTTTTTTTGCAATTTTTCCATGGTAATTGAAATTGAAATCAAAAGAGTCAACCCCTATAGCGAGACTTTACCAATGACTCCCAGGCTCAAAGACCTTAGGGAACAAGAGAATCCCACATACTCGGGCATCATCTCGAGTTAACTCAGTCAAAAAAAAATTCAAATTACCAAAAATAGAGATAAAATTACTAAATCTGGGCCAGACAACTATGGAGTCACGATCCCCAAGTGCCGAAAGCCACACATTAGGTCATTTCATTGCTCTACGTGAAAATTTATTATTATTTTTTTATATTATTATTTATTTAATACTCATATTAAAACTAAAATGATCACCAAACCTGTGATATTTATTTGGGGGACCCCATGAACTCAAACTAATACCCCACTATCCAAAGGACATGCATTGTGATCTTTTTTTTATTTGGATGAAAATATAAACGATGAAATATCACATTGGACAACCAAACTTTCCAAAATATATGCTCATGAAATTATACAAGGATTAAAATCATAATCAGGGCATGCTAAATTATTTGATATTTAGTTTCAAAGTGTGCAATGTGTATTACCATGTTCAAAGTTAAAGGAATTTTTCCTTCCATTTACACATTTTTTTTCAAGTAATTTAATTTTTTTTGACATAAAATCATTTTTTATTTTATCTCCCCCACAACTTAAAATAACACTGTCCCTAGTGTTTAAAGAAAAGAAAATTTAGAAGGGGGTAGAGGTAGAGAATGAAAGTTCAAAAAGGAAATTGAAAATGAGGATCATGGAATGAAGTCACCTGGTGGTTGAAGTTGAAATTCTTGCTGCTCCCTTTTAATCCTTTTATATCCATGTCACTTGCAGCGTTCCTGTAGTTCAGTGGTAAGAGCGTGCCCCTGTCTCCCTTCGGTCCCAGGTTCGAATCCCCGCGGCTTCACCGGTTGTGATGGGGTTTGACCCACGACCCATGACGTGTCCCTTATTATTATTATTATATTATTATTTTTTGCATTTTTATTTTAATCCTAAAAAAACATTAAAATAAAACAAAATGATGATACATTGTCTTCTTTTTAAATTTCTAGGTAAGATATTACTAAAGGATCAAACCACGTGACACAGATGAATATGGTGCTCCCCTTTCTTACCCATCCATACTCATAATAGAAGAACAGATCAAAAGTCTATTTTTATATATATATATCAAAACGATTCATTAATCCTATTTTAAAATATAAAGTTGATTAAAACAAGAAAATGATTGGGAGCTTTAAAACCATGGGTTGCCTCCCATGCAGCGCTTTGTTTAATGTCGTTAGCTCGACTTGGACCCCCCAAATTACCCAATACCAACTCTCAACATTTTAAGGACCACATGTTTCACCAATTCAACTAGGTTGATATTGATTCAATTTTTAGAATTTGTTTTATGCACAAACCTATGTTCTAAAATGAGTGGTAAAATCCAAGGAATATCAGAAATGGTTGATCCAGTGTCCTCTATAGTCTTTCCTAAGACATCAATGACCATTCCATATTTTTTGGTTTCAAGAGAGGAACTAATTCCAATTTAAAGGTCATGATTATACCTTATAAAGGGATTATTTATCCGGGAGGGAAGGACAATAATTTTGAGCTCGGGTAGGATAAGACATTTAGATACAAGTTGATATTTTGAATCCAACTCAGTTTCATTTTCAAAATTTCTCAACAAAATTGGTTCCTTTTGAATAGAAGATTCAACCACAAAATTGGAAAGATCGGTGTTAGGAATGGTTATGGACTCAATGTTTGTGATTTCTCTCAATGGTTCAATGGTTTTTGTTTTTGAAAATTCATCAATGGAGTTATACTTAGGAGACTTAATCCATGATATCAAATTATCCTCTTTTGAATCCAAAAAGTCAATTTCCTCCTGATTTAAAGACCCTTAAACAATTCCTTGATCCTCTTAATATATCCCAAATCCAAATGTTGGTTCTTCAATAAATTCATATGGGGTTTGGGGGAAATAAGAAACGTCACAAAAGTTTATGGAAGGGACAGTTGGTGTAGGGATGTGTTCCTCATAAGTTTTAATGCTTTGTAGTTCTAACCTCAAAGATGAAACCTCAAAATTCATTTTCTCCATTTCTTGACACAAATTTTCAAGTAATGGTTGTGGCTCATGATGGGTAAGGTGTTGAGAAAAAATGGTCTATTCCAGGTGGATAATTAAGTTGTTGGAATTGTACATGAGAGTGTTCAGATTGGCTTTGTGGGGATTGAAACTCATTATATGTTGGGATGTTTTTTGGATCATAGGAGTAAAAAAATTGTGTTTAATTAGGTTGTTCATGATCCCACAAGTAGAAATTAGTATGGTTATTTTACATCACACATGGGGTTGGGTGATCAAAGTAGGGATAGGTTTCCCATGTTTGGAATTGTTCAAAATTGATTTCCATAGGAGTAAGGGGTGAGAACAGAGAAGAGGGATGAAGAAAAATATGATAGTCTCTAGGATAACTTACTTAGGTCCCCAGAAATGGCACCAAAATTTGATTCACGCTCAAATTTACCCAAAAGAAGAAGGGAGGACGGTCCTTGTAGTCTAGTTTGGGTTGTTGAATCCTTAGAGACCTAAGAAGTACCTACAGACACGTTCATTCTATGGATTGTTTTTGGATATGAATTTTCCAACATAGGTTGATTTAATATGGTTTTAAAGAACCACTAACAGATTTAAGTTAATTCAAATTAAGGTAATGAGTTTATCCAAGGTTATCGCTCAGGGTGGATTGGATGAATTCCTTTTTTAATGATTTCAATTTCTTATAATTGAGATGGATTCATTTAAGAAGATAAAAAGAAATCATCACTTATTGGTTTAATGCCTAAAAAACCTAATAATAATCACCTATACACTTAAAGGATCAAAGTTTTGAGCACTCCAAGGTAGAGGTTCGTATTAGCACTTGAAATGTGTGACCTTAAATTCAATAAAGATGAAGAGGTTTTAAAATCATCAAATAAAAATATTATTTAAAAGAAGTGATTAGCCATTAATGGAGTGATAAATAACATCCAATAAATCCCCTTGCTACTCCCTTATATCAACCCATAAAAGAGTTTTCCATCCACTGATGACATGTCTTCAACGGAAGCGGGAAGTAGACTTACGAGGGTGGAATTGAAGAAGTAAAAACAACAACAAAAATCTATCACTCCTCCGTTGTGTGATAAATATCACAAAGTATGGTGTGAAAAAGTTCACACCTTGAAACAAAGGTATTAAATTGATAAGGATAAGAATAGAATAAGAGTAAAGGAAGAACTTTTATTAAGAAACTAAGGTGAATTAAACAACTTATATGAGAAAGAAATGCGATTACAAACTCAAAGCGGCATCATAACACTACAATGAAACCAAGCACCAAATATTATCAAAATAATCCACCACCACTGCCTTAAATAAAAATTTTGGAAGTCTTGGGTAGAGCCTCAAGCATTACAAAGTATCCCACTTGATTATGGTAGGCCTAGGGTGGTGGAAAGCTTGTGGAACTTGGACTTTTCCACATTTGACCTGAGGTGTCATCCAACTTTCATCCACCGAACATACATGATTAGAAGACCTTCTAGATGGCCGAATCAGAGTGGGACATAGAAAAAGAAAATGGATTCCCAGATGTATCCTAACCTCCTGTAAAATGTGGGCCCATTTGGAGTTGTGGATTCGGAGATATTGTTATATTAGTCGGATGCTTTTCTGGCCCATAGAATCTGGCCTAAAATTTTATTTCTAATTTGGGCCGCCTAAATGACCACAATGGAAGCCGAATTAGCAATGGATTATGAATAATTACTTGTTCCTATATATGTCTTCTAGACTACCACCAAAATTATGCTTCATTGGGTTTGTAATGTGGGTCGTACATTCTCATCAATGGGCTGGTGTCCAATCTGTTTTCTCTTGAATTGGTTCCTTTCATCAGAAAATATCCCCATCTTCCTTTATGAATACTCCATTGATCCCTGAATGAAAAATGTTCATATTTAAGTGTATCTACAGTTCCAAAAATATAAAATTAAAATATGGATAATTACATTCCTTAAAATCAGATTAATCATTGAGTACTTTAAATGATGTTAAAAAATGTACCACATAATAGTGCATTTTAAGAAGGTATTACAATAATAATGTGAAATGATGTTCAAAGTGTAAAATGCAATAAAATGGTGATTATGAATAATAAAGCATATGAATATTATATATATTAACAATGAATATTAGCATCATTTAGTGGCTAATCAGCATATGAGCTCAGGTTCACTATTTGTAGGCCCCTGGCCCACCCCGAAACCCCCCCCCCTCACCCCAGAATTCATTAGGAAAATTGACCATTTGTTCATTAGGGAAATTGTTCATTAGGCTATTAGGCCATTAGGGGAATTGGCCAGTTGTCCAGTTGGCCAATTGTCCAATTGGATGTAGGCCAAATGGCCATTAGGCCATTATGCGATTATTCCAATTGTATAACTAGAAAATAGGCCATTATTCCAATTGTTTGTTAGGAAACTATGCCATTAGGGAATTATAGAATTAGGTGAATTGGTAAATGGGTCAATTTGACATTGGGTAATTAGGAAAATTGACCTTTAGGCCATTAGGATAATTGATCTTTACGCAGTAAGGACAATTGGCCATTATGCCAATTAGTCATTAAAACCCACACCACCGGACAACCCCCCCACCCCAGACAACCCCCCCACCCCCGGACAGTGCCCCCCCACCCCAGAACCCCCCCCCCCCCCACCGGACAATGACTGTGGTGTGAATTGTGAAATGTTTGGGTAGAAGTCACGTCAATCGGAGGTGTTGTTTGACCACGGTGACTAGAAACGCATTTCCGGAGTCATAAAATACCAAAACAACGTGTAACGGTCGAATTCAAAGAAAACGTGCTCAAAATGACTTGAAATCGCATGAAAATAATAGAAATATTTTTCGTGACATGTAGGAGAAGATAACACATCAATCAGACGTGCATTGTGTGCGGTACGACTGAATATGTTATTTTGAACAGTTTGGCATGCTCTAAAAGGGCGTGTTGGGTAGTTAAAACCAAATGAATGACCTCAAAATGCCATGAAATTATACAAAAAGAACAGTGGTGTGAATTTTGAAATGGTCGGATAGATGACACGTCAATCGGAGGTGTCATTTGACCGCGGTGACCGGAAACACATTTTTGGAGTAAAAAATGCCAAAACGATGTGTAACAGTCGAATTTAGAGAAAACATGCTCAGAATGAATTAAAATAACACAAAACAATAGGAATATTATTTCTGACATGTAGGAGGAGATATCACGTCAATCAGACATGCGGTGTGTGCGGTACGACCGAATATGTTGTTTTGAACAGTTTATCGCATTCTAAAAGGGCACGTTGGGTGGTCAAACCAGCCGAATGACCACGGGATGCCATGAAATCATACAACAACAACCCTGGTGTGAATTGTGAAATGGTTGGGTAGACGACATGTCAATCAGAGGTTTCATTTAACCGCAGTGACTGGAAATGCATTTCTGGAGTCATAAAACGCTAAAACGGCGTGTAAAGGTCAAATTTAGAGAAAACATGCTCAGAATGACTTGAAATCACACGAAAAAAATAGGAATACTATTCGTTACATTTAGGAGGAGACGACATGTCAATCGGACGTGCGGTGTGTGCGGTACGATCGAATATGTTGTTTTGAACAGTTCGACGCGCTCTAAAAGGGCGCGTTGGGTGGTCAAAACTACCCGAACGACCTCAGAATTCCATGAAATCATAAAAAAACAACCATGGGGCGAATTGTGAAATGGTCAGGTTGAAGGCATGTCAATCAGAGGTGTCGTTTGACCGCGGTGACTGGAAACGCATTTCCGGAGTCATAAAACGCCATAACAACGTGTAATGGTTGAATTAAAAGAAAACTTGTTCATAATGACTTGAAATCACACAAAAACAATATTAATATTATTTGTGACATGTAGGAGGAGACGACACATTAATCGGACGTGCGGTACGACTGAATATGTTGTTTTGAATAGTTCGACGCGCTATAAAAGGGCTCATTGGGTGGTCAAAACTAGTCGAACGACATTAGAATGCCATGAAATCACACGACAAAAACTATGGTGTGAATTTTGAAATTTTCATGAAGACGACACATCAATCAGAGGTGTTGTTTGACCATGGTGACCGAAAACGCATTTCCGGAGTCATAAAACGCAAAAACAACGTGTAACGGTCGAATTCAGAGAAAACATGCTCAGAATGACTTGAAATCAATAGTAATACTATTTGTGACATGTAGGAGGAGAAGGTACATCAATCAGACATGCGGTGTGTGCGGTACGACCGAATATGTTGTTTTGAACAGTTTGGCGCGCTTTAAAAGGACGTGTTGGGTGGTCAAAACCAGCCGAATGACCTCGGAATGCCATGAAATCATACGACAACAACCGTGGTGTGAATTTTAAAATGTTCATGTAGACTAAATGTCAATTCGAGGTGTTGTTTGACCACAGTGATCAGAAACGCATTTCCAGAGTCATAAAATGCCAAAACGACATGTAAAGGTCGAATTCAGTGAAAACATGCTCAGAATGACTTGAAATCACATGAAATTAATAGGAATACTATTATTTACATGTAGAAGTAGACAACACATCAATTGGATGTGTGGTGTGCCTGGTATGACAAAATATGTTGTTTTGAATAGTTCAGCGTGCTCTAAAAGGGCGCGTTGGGTGGTCAAAACCATCTGAACGACCTCAGAATTCAATGAAATCATACGACAACAACCGTGGTGTGAATTTTGAAATGTTCAGGTCAACGACATGTCAATATGAGGTTTCATTTGACCGTGGTGACCAGAAATGCATTTCCGGAGTCATAAAACTCCAAAACGACGTGTTACGGTCAAATTAAGAGAAAACATGCTCAAAATGACTTTAAATCACATGAAAACAATAGGAATATTATTCGTGACATATATGAGGAGAAGACACACCAATTGGATGTGCGGTGTGCACGGTATGACTGAATATGTTGTTTTGAACAGTTCGACGCACTCTAAAAGGGCGCGTTGGGTTGTCAAAACCAGCCAAACGACCTCAGAATGCCATGAAATCATACGAAAACAATTGTGGTGTAAATTTTGAAATGGTCGGGCAGAAGGAATATCAATTGGAGGTGTCTTTTGACCTCGGTGACCGGAAACACATTTCCAGAGTCATAAAACGCCAAAATGACATGTAACGGTCGAATTCAGAGAAAATGTGCTCATAATGATTTGTAATCACACGAAAACAATAGGAATACTATTTTTGAAATTTAGGAGGAGACAACATGTCAATCAGACATGAGGTTTGTGCGGTACGAATGAATATGTTGTTTTGAACAGTTCAGCGTGCTCTAAAAGGGCGCGTTGGGTGGTCAAAACCAGCCGACCGACATCAGAATGCCATGAAATCATACGACAACAAACTTGGTGTGAATTTTGAAATGGTCGGGCATACATCACATCAATCAGAGGTGTCTTTTGACTGTGGTGACCAGAAACGCATTTCTGGAGTCATAAAACAGCAAAACGACGTGCAACGGTCGAATGCACAGCAAACGTCCTCAGAATGAATTGAAATCACATGAAAACAATAGTAATATTATTCGTGACATGTAGGATCATATGGAATGTCAATCAGACATGTGGTGTGCACAGTACGACCAGATATTTTTTTAATAGTTCGGCACGCTCTAAAAGGGCACGTTGGGTGGTCAAAACCAGCCGAATGACCTCATAATTCTCTGAAATCATACTACAAAAACCGTGGTGTGAATTTTGAAATGGTAGGGCAGAAGGCACATCAATCATAGGTGTAGTTTGACTGCGGTGACCGAAAATGCATTTCTGAAGTCATAAAACACCAAAATGACGTGTAACGGTCGAATTCACCGCAAACGCCCTCAGAATGACTTGAAATCAAACGAAAACAATAGGAATATTTTTTGTGACATGTAAGAGTAGACGAAATTTCAATCGGACATGCAGTGTGCATGGTACGACCGAATATTGTTTTTAACAGTTTCACACGGTGTGTGTGGAGAGCATTCCTTTTTAGACCACAAAACACTTCCATAAGATAAACCAAAGACTCTAAAACAAGAAAAAAAATCCTAAAATGATAACATTTCTTAAATTGTGGGTTTTAAATTATTATAGAATCCATGATTTGATGTTAGATTTAATTTTATTATATATATATTAACTGAATAAATATGTTTAATTTATGTTTGTTTTGTTTAGTTGTTTTTTTGTATTTTATTGTAGGTTTATTGAAGCATAAGATTGAAATGTATTGGACCTATTTGGATCGTTGAAGCACGTCTATCATTTATTATTTATGACGATCTTGATGTTTATGCTTTTTGAAAATATTTTTTTTATGATTTTACCCTGTTTTTGTTGATTGGGAACCATGATTTTTTAAGAAAAAAAAATTCTCTAGGATAGCGGCCACCAATGGAAGTCACTATAGCTCGACCAAGCATCAGAACTGCGACCACTACTGGAAGTCGCTGTAGCTCAGACGAGGATCAAGATAGCGACCGCCAGTGGCGGTCGCTATTGCTCGGCCGAGCAATAGGTCAGCGATCGCCTGGCGGTCACTGTAGGCCGGATTTTCAGCCTCCTTCAGCGACCGCCTTTGGCGGTCGCTGTAGGCCTATGGTGATGGGCCTAAAGTGACCACCATTGGCGGTTGTTGAGTGGTCTGTATAGGCCATTAGGTACCTCCAATGGTGGTCGATAATGGCCGAATTTTTAGTAGTGTTGGGGTTAGGTGTGGACTTCCGGTGCCTAAACCAGGTGACTGTGAAGAATAAGTGTCCACTATCGAGGATTGATGACCTCTTTGATTAGATGATGTGAGAGATATGGTTCTCAAAGATAGACCTCAGATCAGGTTATCATCAGCTTTGGATGTGGGATGAGTAAATCCCGAAGATGGCCTTAAAATGTAGATATGACCACTATGAGTACTTAGTGATGCTGTTTGGCATGACGAACACCCCAACAGTGTTCATGGGACTCATGTAGGTTCTGAGAGCAGCAGAAGCATGGTTGTACTGACACTCGAATTTAATTTTTACCATGATCAATGATTATTGATGAACACTAGTTTCCATGGAATAAAATCAAATATTTAGATAAAGAAGGAAGAGGCCAGAAACCTTTAGAGAGGATCTTGAACATCATGTTTATAATTAATTTAATTAATTTCATAAAAAAGAATACCTAGATCTTTGATATTTTCTTTTTTGATGATGTTGATCATCCAGAATGACCCTTTCGGATTATCTCATTGTGCTTGCAAAGATCCAAACTAGAATCCCTCTAGCAGTGATCCACACATGCTCCAATGGCCCCCGATCGACACCACTTGTTATTTGGGTGCTAGCATGACAAAGTGAGTGTCTTATGTCAGTCATTCTTGATCACTTGTTCTTAGGCCTTGAAGAATTTCTCTCCTTCTTGAGAAGGGCGGGAAGGGGATTTGAGAGAGATATTATTTAGCTCAACAATTCTCAATTCACCGGGCGTGCAGTTTGGTCTATGGCACAATAGGCGTACATGTCTATTTATCAACATGGGGCTTCAATTACAATATTTAATTTCATAACAGAAATTAAATACATTCATAACCTTAGAGAAAACCCATGCTTTTAATAATAATATATCATCATTATTTATGGTGTGCCAACTTGCACAAAAATGAATTATAAATAAAATTATGCATCAAAAAATAATATCAGTGTTATTATTATTTCAACTTGTGCCAACTAGTTAAATAATTATTTACCATCTTGTAAATAATTATTTTACTATCAGACTAGCCTTGGTCTGCTCAAAATCTACTTCCATTTATTGAACACCCAAATAAATAAATAAATAATTTATTCTATTAAATAAATATTTTATTTACGAAAAAGTAAATAAATATTTATTAAATGTTAAATAAAATAAATAAATATATTTTACTCACAATCTTGTGAATAAATGCTTATTTAATTTATGTGATCATTTTCACTTGAATAAAATTATTCCACAGTGTTGAGAATAATATTTATTTCATCAATTAAATTAAAATAGAATTTAACTAAGACCACAAAAAACACTTAGTGTGTGACCCTCTAGGATTCTTTCTCATTGGCATTAGGCGGGCTTGCCTAAAGTCCAAGAGTACTATCTAGCAATGGGTCAAGGCACCTAAGAGAAAGAATATAAAGTCACAAAAACGACATCCACATTTGAACGCTCATTGTGTCATTTAATCCCTTTGTCTCAATATCTCATCAAGATGGTTTCATGATAGTGTCATCAACCTTTATGCTTGATACGTCGTTCTTTGACTACCTAAAATAAACTCATCATTACACCATGGACATGAAATTTCACATGACGGTTCTATTTCAATCAAAGGGCAGAGATATCAACTTCCATAAATGGAAGGGACAAATCCTTCCTTGACTTTTCTATTAATAATATGCCACTCATGATTCACCCAAAATTCCATACTTCCCACCAACTGTCTACATGACGGTTTTCATTAGTAAATCAAAGTGCGTGAGTCATGATATGTATTAATGATAATCTTAAATTCTAAGGATCATTACACACACTCTTAGATAGGAATATTTGATGACACCAAAACATGCGGAATTCCTACTGGTGGGTCTGTTCTCATAATCTCCTATCCTGGAGATTACCAAGTGAGAACATCATGAGAGGAAGTCTCATCTACTTACGAGTACTTGTACCGGACGATTTGTATGATATGTGTCCCATCATAGTATGTAATCCAACCGTAGAACTATATTTAAGAATATTATTATAGAATTTCAAGGTTCTCGTCATAGCGGGGAACTTCTATGACCTTATCAATGCAAAAAATACTCTAGGACATTATTACATCATATTCATGTAGAAAAATGAACAATATGTAATAATATGTTTAATATTTTAATAAATTAAATATCCATGTAATAAATGTAGAAATATTTTGTTCTAGGATACCAACTCTAACAAACTCCCACTTGGACTAGAGCCAACTGTCTATGACTTTTAGTCCACTAGACTTCACATGATGATCATGTTTCTAGTGAGTCAAGGCTTTAGTCAAGGGGTCTGCCATATTTTCTTTTGTGGAAATACTACTCACTGTAACTTCACCTCTCATATAAAAATACCTCAAGAGATGATACTTTTGAAGTATGTTCTTCATCCATTGATGTGACCTTGGATCTTTTATGAGAGCCACCACTTCAGTATTCTCACAATTTAGTGTGATGGGATCTTTACTGCTAGGTATCACATCTAGCTCATGGACAAAGCTTCACATCCAAACTGATTATTTAGATACCTCATAAGTTGTGATATACTCAGACTCTACTGTCGAATATTTGAACACACTCTTCTTTGAGCTCTTCCAGCTCACTGCACCTCTATTCAAAGTAAAGATGTATCCCATTTGAGACTTCATGTCATCTTGATCAGTCTGGAAACTAGCATCTGCATATCCTCAGATGACTAGTTCTGTATCTTCCACCATGTTCCACTTCCCAGATGTATAGACTATTTCATAGTCATAGTCTTGGAGTAACTCTAGCCAATGTCATTGTATCAGGTTTAGATCCTTCTATGAAAAGATATGCCTGAGACGTTTTTGGTTTGAGTAGATGATAAATTTCTCTCCCATAAGGTAGTGTCGCCACATATTCAATGCAAAGACTACCGCTACCAACTCCAAATTATGGGTCACATAGTTTTTCTCATGTGGTCTAAAATTCCATGTAGCATAGGAAATCACTACTTTCCCTTGTATTAGGACACAACCAAGCCTGATCCCTGATGCGTCATAGAACACCATATACTCGACACCCTCCTCTATCAATATCAGGATGAGAGTGCTCGTCAAACTCTATCTCAACTACTGAAATCTCTCTTGGAACTTCTTTGTCCATATTAAAGGTTAACCCTTTCATGTCAAGGCTATCTTGGATGATGATACTTTGGAAAAGTTTGGTACGAACCTCTGATAGTACCCAACCAACCCAAGGAAACTCCACACCTCGATAACATTCTTGGGTGGCTCCCAAGCAAGAGTCGACTCTGTCTTCTCCAAATATAATGCAACTCCATCCTATGAAATGATGTGTCCTAGAAAGTGGAAGTCTCGTATCCAGAACTGAAACATCAAGAGATTCCCATAAAGCTAGTTCTCTCAGAGTAAGTCTCGGACCATCCTTAAGTGTATCACTTTCACCTCGTTGGATGCCGAGTACACCAAGATGTCATCAATAGAGACCACTACAAAATAGTCTAGGTAGGGATGGAAGATCTTTTTCATGAGTCCCATGAACACTATTGGTGTGTTTGTCACACCAAGCGACATCACTAAGTAATCATTGTGGCCATAGCGACATATGAAATCCTTCTTAGGGATGTCCTCATCTCACACCCAAAGTTGATGATAGCCTGATATGAGGCCTATCTTTGAGAACCATCTTGCTCCTTTCAGATGATCTAAGAGGTCATCAATCATCAATAGTGGATAATTATTCTTCATATTCACCTAATTCAGGTGTTAGAATTCCACACATAACCTCAAGATTCTATTTGCCTTCTTGGAAAACAATGTTGGGGCTTCCAATGGTGAAACACTAGGTCTCATGAAGCCCTTCCTCTGCAAGTACTCTAACTGAACCCTCAATTCCTAAAGCTCTATAAGAACCATCCAATATGTTGGTGTGGATATCAGTTCTATCCTAGGGGGTACAGGTCAATTCATAAGTCTACCTCCTTGAGAGGAGGTAGTCCTAGAACATCTTTCGAAAAGATGTCCTCGTACTCGTCCACCACTATAGGAAATTGAGGAATAATCTCATCCACTACACTGAGGGTCATGTTACCCAACTGATATGTGATTGTATGCACCCTCCTACATGTGATTCCATCCCACACTTCTTGTGTCTATCTTTCTCCGAAAAAGGAAAACTCGGTCCCATCTCTACGAACACACTACACTTTTGGCCTAAAATATTTGATCTGAGCATGAAATGTGGATAACCATACCATACCCAGAATGATGTCGTAAGGCCTCAATACTTCCACCTAGAGATCCCAACCAAAACTCTCACCCCCAAGAGTAAGGGCACACTGTCGGCACCAGTGATTGATCATTGAATCTTCTCCCATAGGAGTATCTAAGAATAGGGATCAAGTCAACAGTTCCACTGGAATCTATGTGTCTTGAACAAGGGTCATGATGAGAAAAGAGTGACTGATACCTGTGTCTATAAAAACTGTAGATAGGGTGAAAAATAAATTTATCATACCTTTAATCATCTCGAGAGTATTGAGATCATAAGACTCCATCGCTTGGATCTGGCTTCGCTCCTATCCACCAGCTCCCTGAGCTCAGGGTGGACCACTTGGGGGTGGTGGTGGTAGTGCCTCGAACCTCCGTCCACCTCCTATCACTCATCCCATTACTCTACCATGTATTCCTCCTAGTATACCACCCTTTTAATACCTCCTATGTTTCCTTGGAGGTCCGTCGACCATCTCATGGTCGGTCGTATGGCTAGTCGAACAATCTCTAACCAGATGCCCCCAACCGCCACACGAGTAGCACAATCTATCCTTCAGTTGAATCGCTCTTCCATGGGAGGATCGCACCACTGAACCCATGTCTTGGGTCATCCTTTGAAATACTTGAAATACTTGGGTCCCTACATCATCTTTTGGATACCCTCTACCGAATAATCTGCTACATGTTGTCCGGTGGTAGCTCCCACTACCGGTTCCTGCTCCAAAATAAATATCTCTACCAATAAAGCTTTCTCTAACACCCCAACATGCATAGGGATGCTAAGGGATATCACCAATGCCATGATTTCCTAGCCTAGACCTTGCTCAAAGGTATGGGACCTGAATAATGGGTCGCACACCATGTCTACGAAGTAACGAGAAAGACCCGTGAATCTCGCCAAGTACTCTGCTACTGACTGGATGCCCTGCTGTAGGTGCAGCGACTCTTGTATATGCATAGAGAATAATATCACTAGAAATAAATTATCTCTTAAGAGGTGATCAAAGTATGTCCAAGATAGTGTCGCCTCCTCATGAGTTTGAGTCATCAGGCCCCACCATCTCCCTATCGATCCCTAAAGAAGGCTCGCAGCTATGGTTGCCATATGGTCTAGAGGCATCCTCACTAAGCAGAAGACTCTTGTAACTGCCTCCAGCTAATCCTCAAATATCTAAGGATTTTTTTGACCTTAGAACCTGGTAGGTCGCTACCTCTATAACTCATGCAATGCACTGAGCCTGCATGCATTATCTATCGATAATTCTGGTAGGAACTGCTTCTCTCTAGGTGGTGGTATCACTGGCACACCACTGGGAGGTTCTATCTCTCGCAACAGTCCCTGCACCGATGCCTCATTGCTTGGCAGAACATTCTCATGGTCACACCCCAGAATCCTAGCAAGCTTCCTATGTGGAAGCATCCTAAAATAGAACATGATGTACCACAATCAATAGAGTATACCCGGTGAGATGACTTTCACTCAAGAAGTACATGATAACACACTCAATTACTATATGATGCACGAACCATTAATTTCCCATGCAACTAGAATTTTTATTTACGGAGTCGGAAATTATAATTCAAGGTCATGGTGTATGGATATGTCAACTACTGTACCAACATTGGGTTCCCTAGCCTGAAATCCGAACTCAAAACACTTAACATTGTTTCCCCAAAACAAGAGTAAAACCAGCCACCCTCTGATACCACCCTATCACGACCTCCCCCCAGGGCATGTGGCATGAATACCCCAAGCCTGCCTCTCATAGGCTAGGGGATGGAGACTAGTGCCATGTAGGCATGTTTCACAAGTGGTAGGTATTTTACCAAGTACCTATACACACGCACCCATCTACAAGAAAAAGATGAAACTGTAAACACTAAGTAAACATGGATAAAAAACACTAAGAAAACCCACTCAGAGTAAGGTATAAAACTGAAATAAAAAGGGGACAGAATACAAGCCCAACTGAAAAGGAAAGTAAAAGCTCCTAGGTCTCGTCTGCAGAAAACCCTACCTAAAGGGTAGGTATAGTAAGCTGTCTGAATGTCGCTAAAGAAAACCACATCCATCGGGTCACCCTAAAGCACCCCTATCACCGGCCCACCATAGACTCAATCAAATTTTCTAATCATATTCACAAGACATGAAAAGTACGGGTGGAACCCGTGTAAGGATGTGTAAAAGAATACTCAGTAGGGACCCAAACCACAAAGGAATTACACAAAGTATACAACAAATAAGAGAACTAAGAAATACACCAAGTAGTATACCATATAGGCACTCAAAGTGTAGCCTCTAATAGGTATAGTCAAGAGAGTAACTAGAGTTAGATCACACCAAGTATAGGTCTATGGTACATAAATAATATTGTCATAAGAATCCACAGTACCCTCAAGTAGTAACATGTGAAGCATTTGTAATACATGTGGTGTAGGTAACACACGTAGTTTAGAAAACACACGGAGTATAGGAAACACAAAGAGTATCGATAACACATGGAGTTTAGATAACAAACGGATTGTAGATAACACACAGAGTGTCATCAAAGACTATAGGATCCACACCCAGGTGAGACAGGGGAGTACTAAATCAGTCTTGGTAAGACACAAAGTCTAGATAAGACACATAGTCGAGGTAAGACACACAGTCTAGGTAATCACATAGCTTCCAGGTCACAACCAACCATAGGATTCCATCCTTAGCACACTCGTTCTAGGAGAACCTACTCCTTGAGCCAAAATTCTACACACCAACTTCCATGGAAACTAACTTAGAGTATCTCAAAAGGACCTCCATGTTGAGAGGGTCCCAACACCGCAAAAGACTCATCAAATAGACACACGGTTTGAGAGTAATGGGTTTTTTTGAAAAAAAGGGGCCAATTGGGTATGTGTCCGGGCCCACCCGACCCAACCTGCTGGGTCCGACCCAGCCCACTACCGTTCTGGCCCGCCGGCTTTGGCCTGACCCGCTCGAGCAATCCAGTTCATCTGCCTGGATGCGGCAAGTGCTGCATCCCCACCTGGTCAAGGTGTCCAACCATCACGTTCCATGTGGTCGACCTCCATGTGATCCTCTCCATAGTCAAGTTGTACTAGGTCCATGTGTCACGTGATGTGGCATTATACCGTGTCCGGTCGATCCCACCCCGGCCTTCGAGCCGACGGCCTTGTTTTCCATCCATATCCACCGATCCACGAGGTCGTATGCCACATGCCGTCGAGCCGACGACCATCTGATGCCGGGTGGCCGCGCCCTGATGGCGCCGCAGCTCGCTGCCACCAGTGACCCTCCTTCTGTGGGTCACCGATCACACTCTGGTGCTTTTTTTTTCAAAACAGAAGCACACCTATGATCCTCAGGTCATGTTCTTAATCACCATGAGCTCCATATATTATTATAATCACTCCAGGGGGTTTGACCATGTTTTGAACCACCCAACAAAACATGCCCCAACCACGAGGGTCCACCGACGAAGAACGAAAGAACAAGAAAAAGAGATAATCACAAGAACACCCTCAGAACAAACCTTTTCCTTTTTCACATCAGCCTTGGTTCGTTCATGTCATTGGAAAATATGAAAGAGGAATAAAAGAGTATTTAATAATTCATCCCCTTTAATCCCATATTTTTTACCATCCTGCAAGAACAATCGAACCGCATATCAACCTGTTCATGGGTTGGTCCACATTCATCATTGTAAACATGAACAAGGAAAGAATTCACGAAGAAAAATACAAACCCCCTACCTTGAGGATTGGATCGATTTATAATTAAGTGTGAGTCAAGCATTCATTGTTTGTAAATCTACTGATGCCTTTTTTTGAATCCAAATGTCGATCGTCCACCGTTCTTTGTTCGTCGATGATAGGATTTTCCAACGCGTTTCCTTTCTTTTTTCTAGAGCCTCTAGGGATTGTGAATTCGATCTCACATCCCTTCCAATCTATTAAATGAATAAATTTATTTCAGTGTTTCTATTTTACTAAGTTGCAAATTTTCCATGCTATTTCATTTCTGAAAGGAAATAGCTTCTTAGTCGAGGCATCGTAGTTCCACTGCGTCACTATTAAATGTTAAAATAAACTTTTTCTAAGTTTATTTTATTTTACTTTAAAAAATCAAAAAAATATTTTCAATAGTCGACCCACACTAGTCGAAGTTAGGTCCTTTCTAAGAAAAACCAATTACTCTGAACACAACAGTGCCCTCACATTTCGAATTCGAGCACTCTATTAAATGTTACTAAAACTACACATGAGCATTATTTTTAATAAATTTAAAAATAGTTCTAACATTTATTATGGAAAATCTAGGCCTTATAATCACGTGTTGTCTCAGTTCCTAGTCTCAAAATAATCCCATATAATTTTCAAATATTTTATATGGAAAATCCAGGACATTACATAAATCCCATGGGAAGATGAATATTTTTGGGCATGAATGCAGAATTTTTTTGGACAAAGAATAATGGGCCTAAGACCCACCAAACAAAAGTGGTCCCCATAATATAAGCCCATTGAAGCTCAAATATTTTATTGTAGAAAGATAAAAATATGGGGATCATTTCATTAGACTGTGTCTGAAGTTAATTCTGAAGTTTTCATGGAGATAAAGGGATCCCAAGTTGACATTTAAATGGTGGGCCATATTTGAACTCCCATAAAGTCATCCCACGAGATCAACCATAACATCCAAATGGATGGTCCAATTTTCCTGAAATTTAAAAAAATATTAAAGTAAACATGGAATAATATATTTACCTTCTACAACCCCTTAAAATTCGTCCATTTTTAGTTAAAAATTCATATGCCAACAAGGGGGGTGAATCTAGATGATTTTTCTGGTCAAATTTGAAACGTCAAATTTCCCTTGATTTTATTACCATCCTTTTAACTCTCTAAATCAACGAGGAAGGAATTTATTGATGGTGGGTCAACCTAAGTCTCAAAATATTCCTATATAAGGAGATTTTTGTGAAGGGATTTGGGATCCATGTTTTTCCTTTCAATGGTAATTTCATGCTTTCATTTTGTAATCGCATCATCAATTTTTTCCAGGTAAGTTTTTCATTCACCTTCATTTAATTAATAAAATTCTTATTTTTATTCTTATTCTTCATTTATTGTTTCATTTTTTATATCACATCGATATATTTTATTTAGGTAGTGAGGCTGTTCGCATAATACTTTTTGAAACTCTTCACATAATGGTGGAGTGATTATTATTTCATTTTCTTATCCAATTCCACCCTCATGGGTCTACTACCCAATTCTATTGATAGAATAGAATAAATGGAGGGATAAAACTATAGTGGTTCGATCCAAGGAAGTATAAATTAGATGTATTTGATGTTATTTATCATTTTAATAATTCTTAATCAATTCTATTTTTGATATTTTCATTCAACGTTGTTCCTTCTCCTTTGAACTCACCAATTTTAAGGACACACATCCCGAGTGCTAAAAATATAATCTACCTTGGATTCATCATCAATATGATCCTCCAATTGTATAGGTTATTATCCTTAGGATAGTGAAGACACAAAATTATGAGTGTGATTTGGGAAGTTCATATTTTTTTGAACAAAATGCTAGAATTTAAGACATTGAAATAATTCAAAAAGAAATTCACCCATTCCACCCCATGCGATAACCAAGGATCAAATAATTATTTTCAAATTGAACCCACTTAAGTATTTACAAATATAATTTAATAATACAATCAATTCAAAACTAATTTGGAAACTTTATAGCCAAATCACCTCTATAGAATGTTTATTTCCTTATATTTATTCTTTGGTCTCTGAGGATTCGATAACCCTTGTTGTGCTACAAGAGAAAACTTTAACCATATTTATTAGGTAAATTTGGGCACAACCAAGCACTATTTTTGAATCACAATAAATTATGAGTGCATGTAATATTCATATAATTTACCTATTAATAGCATCTGTGATGATCTATTGTTCATCCGATGTACCATAAAAATCATATATATCATCAATCATTGTTATAAAACATCCTTTTTTAAACATTTCCTATCTGAATTTTCTATATTGTGACTAAGATAACATGGCACAACCCCACATGAGGTTTTGTATAAGCATGATTATAAGAAAATCAAGTTTGTTCAAGATGAGTTCCACCCACCACCTATACATAAAAATATAGATAAAGAAAATCACCTATTAAATAGTTGTGTGAGAGAATTGAAAATTTAATGAGGGATTACTGCATACTTTGATAAGTTTTTGAGCTATTTTTAGTAAATGGATTTCACCATGTTAAATTACCACTTTTCAAGACTCATTAAGGTAGGGTTCCAGTTACCATGTTTCTCAAACTCCCTGATTAACCACCTTACCTCGAACCTAGAATTAGACTAGAGCAATGGAGAATCCAAGGCATGCTCCACCAGTCTCTTCATGGTGCATGGGGAAATATTCTCCTTGATTCTATTGAGATAAATAGTGGAGAAGGCCATCACCTCATCCTGCACTCACTCACCTTACCACCCTCAGAAATACCCCTCATCTAACAGCCACTAACCTTCAAATTTCCATTTATTCAACACACATGGAAGTGAGGCACATTAAAACTATGCAACTATTTAATGAGTATATACATAAAATTCATTAAAAAATGTATGAATATGTACATGAAAACATGATACTCTATTTTCTCACAGTAGTAATTCATATTACATCAACTAGTTAACATAATTATAGCCTTCCACTCCACATTATGTTAACTGATTTACATAACATCGAGTGGGGATCTCAACATTACTTTATCGTATAACGTAATTTTGAGAGGGGGAAAGAATGTTAGGATTCATAAAACATGTTTTTCATTTAATAGATAAAGACACACATTGATTTGACAAGGAATATATCACTAATACTATTTATGGGTTTTAGGGGTTCATCATGTGAACAAAAGCAATGAAATAAAACTCATATATATGCTCGACCTATCATTTATATAATCCAAAATAATTGTAATGAAGAAAAAATGAATACCTGAAGTGATGTGTGATCCATCCTTGACTCTTCATTATACACCTGATAAAATAGAATAGATATGAAACTAAAGTGTATAAAAAATTAATAAATTAGTACATATAAATTGATTTTCAAATGCATAAATATTCTATGAGTTTCTTCTATGCTCAAGTTTCCTAACCACCACTGCATCTGACCACCCTAACTTGGTTCGATGTTTTTAGGTAAAAAAATGGGGACACTCAGCCTCCGAAATATACTCTCCCAATTTCTAGTCCACTTTGTATTATAAACATAATAGAGTACATAGTTCTGGTTGTGTTTGAAGAGAATGCTATAAGCACCAAATTTACTCATTTGGAATTCCTAGAGACTATAAAAGGTTACCAAATTTTCCTAGTTAGGTAAAAGATCAGTCACTTGTAGCAACACAAAGTAACCAAAACATACCTTATAGACATTTCCAAGGTTTAGGTAGGCATCATGAAATATAGGTTTCAACTTTACATCTTCCTAGATGAAAGAAATTAGTAGGAAAGAAACAAAAATAAAAAAATGGGAAAGGTAACCAAAGTCACAAAATAGGGGTGTAGGGGGAAGTGGCCAGTTGGTAGGAAGCTACATTATATACAATGGCTCATTATGGGAAAGGTAACCAAAGTCACAAAATGTATATATATATAAAATATATAAATTGAAAAACATACTCATTCATAATTGAAAATAAAGAATATCAAACCTCTATTGGATTTGATAACTTGGTTAAATAATAGTCGCAACTAAAAATAATGAATAACATATGTTTTATGCAATATAGAGAGACCAATGCAAATGTAAAATTGTAAGTAGAATACATAGTCAATAGATCATCAATATATATGCATAATTGTATTTTCAATATGATGTTTTATATACATATACAAAATAATACATAGTCAATATATTCAAAGTGAAAAATGATACAGAATTCTTGATAGAGTTAATAAAGATGCTAAATTATAGAGGAATAAGTATATACCTAAATCAATAAAAATACATATTATAGAGAAATGAGTATCCATCTGAGATGTTAAGAATAATATACACTGTAAAGTGAAACACATGAGAAATTTTACATAACCAATAAACATATACATATCATGTATACATAATAATACACATTATATAAAAATCACTCACTAAAATTTAAAAAATTTCTGATGGAGTGTGTCACTAAAATAGATAATACACCCAACAATCATTATTCAACACAACATTAGAAAATAGGAAATTGAAACCATGCTCCTCGGATATTGGGAATCATAAATTATAAGACAAAGAAAAATCATTGGAAAACAAATGTTTCAAAATTGTAAATAGTTTAGATGACCAATAATGTTTTAAAAAATGGGTATGGAAGTATCATATCCATGGATATGATGTTTCTTTGGTGTTAAGGATGTTATAAGAGGCCTAATTGATGGGAAAAAAATAAATGGAGTAAAATACATGAAAAATAAGAAATTCATAGGAAACAACTATAGGGAAAAAATGGAAGGTACAATATACATGTCTGTAAGGAAAATAAAAATAGTAAGACTCCTATGAAATTATAAGGAAAATCATGAATGAAAAAAATGAAACACTTTAATTAAAAAATGGATTATGAAAGATTATAGGGAAACTATACTAAGAGTATGAAATATTACTAGAGGGCCATTTTAATGTTACCTACAAAATAACCTTTATGAAACAATAGAGAAATATATGAAAATTATCTAGTTTTTAAAAAATGATAAATTCTTCCAAACCATAATCCTGATTAGACTTTTACTCTATGTCATAACCCCCTAAAAATGATTATAAAAATAACTTAAAAACCAAAAAAACACTTTTCCATAAAAAATATCTAATCTTAAATGAAATTCACACCAATATAATCTATAATGAATCATTCTATTGTAAATGAAGATGATTTTCATGCTTCTATATGAAACCAAAAAATCCAAAATGACCAAAAAATATATAATGATACTTGTGGTAAAATAAAATATATTCTCTAAATGACACTAAGTGCAATACAGTAATTGAAGGGAAATAAAGTGGAAAAGGTTTTCTTGTATAGTTTTAATCATATATGGGGTGGGGAATCACTTTTATAGAGTGACCATGTGTACCTTTTACATGAAAATAACAATATATTAAATTTGATAATGATGGATTATTTTTCATAATAACATGTAGTGGGTGACTTAGCTTCTCTTTTTTAGAGGCGGTTGTTTTCAATGATTATACCAAATAATGGTTGTATACCTTTTATTTTTTTGTCTAACCATGAAAATTGAGGGAAACAATATATCCACAAAAATTTTGTTAACATACAGACTCACATGAATCTATATCAACCTAGAAAATATATTCCAAACCTAGAGGTGTATATAGATGCTTATTCACAATTATCCAGTAATTCCCATGAAAAATACCTCAATTCACATTACATCTACATCATCTCAAAAATAAAACCCTTTTGTCCAAACAAATGTGTGTAAAATATACAGTAACATTAAAATGGACACTATCCACTTGATAGAAGTCATCAAGATTGAATGATAGTTATTATGGTATCAGATCCTTTTTTTAATCCCCCAAAGAATTATCAATTGAAATGAATACGGTTTGACTTATCCATCACTACAAAGAAACATGGAAGAGGCACATGCATTACAATTTAGGTCATATAATTAAGAATATAACAACAAAATTAATCATGTAAGATGATTAGGGAAATGTTGGATACACTATGTCTGAAAACATGTTGAAAACTCCTTATAATAGTCAAAAGTCAAAGATTTATTAGAAAATTAAAAAAAGGATACAAATAGAGTAGAATAGAAGATAGATGAATGACCGACATCTCCTTATAACTAAAACTAAAAATAAATAAACACAACATGATCACCTATAATTCACATTTTGACCATAGATAATTTCGGGTGGGGGAATTTAACCCAATGTAATCCATAAAAACTCAGTTGCACAATCTGAAAATTCTACATAGAACCACTAAGAGAAAATTAGAACAAAACACCCTAAATACTATGGATGAAATAACCAATCAAAGAGGGGTATGATTATGCATCGTAGAATAATGATTAAACAAAATTATTTTTGGATAATCAATACTATTTTAAAAAATGGGTATGGAAGTATAATATCCATGGATATGATGTATCGTTGGTGTTAATGATGTAAGAAGTAGCATAATTTATGGGAAAAAATAATGGAATAAAATACATGAAAAATAAAAAATTCATAGGAAACAATTGTAGGGAAAAAATGTAAGATACAAAATAAATGACTGCAAGGAAACTAACAATATTGAGACTCCTATGAAATTATAAGGAAGGTTATGAATGAAAACAAATGAATCAATTTCATTAAACAAATTAATAATGAAAGATTATAGAGAAATTATACTAATAGAATGAAATATTACCATAGGTCTATTTGAATGTTACCTGCTAAATAACCTGTATAATACAAAAGAGAATAACGATTTAATGAAATTATTTTTTGATGATCAGCAATGTTTAAAATAATGGGTATGGAAGTATAATATCCATGGATATGATGTTTTTTTGGAGTTAATTAAGTAAGAAGATGCCTAATTGATCATATAAAAAATTAATGTAATAAGATACACGAAAAATATAAAATTTATAGGAAACAACTGTAAGGAAAAAATAGAAAATAGAAAATATGTCACTTTATGGAAACTAAAAATATTGAGAATCCTATTAAATTATAAGGAATGTAATGAATGGAAATAAATGAATCAATTTCATTAAAAAAATGGATGATGAGATATTATAGGGAAATTATACTTAGAGGATGAAAGATTACTAGAGGTCCATTTAAATGTTACTTAATAAATAAACTGTATTATTTTTATGCCTTTTTGATCTTTACACCATTTTTTAAAACATTTTACAATATAAAATCTAATGTATGTTTAAATATAAAAACATAAAATCGATTAGATTTTTTTTAAAAAGGTGGTTCATTCTTTATTTAAAAATTATGTTTCCAACATGAAAATATATATTCAAGGTTTCAAAAAAATGAAAATGATTAAATATTTAACTTATATAGATTTTAATTTTTACTTATAGTAGGTTTTGAAATAAAAATACATCCCCAAATGATCAAAGAACATAGTATAAGAGGTATGATTATGGTTTAAGAATTATGTTAAGAGGTTACCTTGAAAATACAGTGTTCTCTTGAAGATGTATTGAAATTCCAACAGTATTTCCATGATGACTTGGAGAATACCTTTGATAGACATAGTTGACAAAGAAAGAATTTAAATGAATAGGGTTATTAGGACTTGTTCATATAGGAGAAGAAACCATCATTATAATTTTTTTTCCATAACTTGGAAATATAACAGTTGGTTGATGATGATTTGGATAAAATATTCATTGCAAAGCTAGGTCAGGTAGCTGGAATTGATATTAGAAAAATACCTTGGAAATCTAGTAGTCGACAGATGATTATTCATAGAAAAGTGGTTTGTATGACACATTTGATATTTAGCCAGAACCTGTAGGAGAATGATGTGGTTGAGTTGTGGATGAAAGGAGATTTATAGTTGAGGAGGGAGAAAAGATTGTAGGGCCATGGAGATGATATTTTGAGAAATAATTTTTGCATAGCCCTAACATAATTGACGAGGGAGAGAATATTTTGGGGAGAGGGAATGCAAGAATAGAGGAATGGGTTCTCAGAGAGATGGGAGGGGTGGAGGCTAATATTTCAGAGCCGAATATTTTGGGAATGGGGAAATATTGGTTGTGATTAATGTGGGTATCAATATTTTTGAAGAGTCGGACACAAATGCAGAATAGTTTGAGAATGAAGGAGGTAGAGACATGTAGAGGGGGAGGGGACATTCTTTAGTATAGATAATGGATATTATGAATTAAATAATTAATATTAATAATATTAATAAAAATAGTAATAAATAACTCACTAATTATTAATTGATTAATAATTAATTATTAATAGTTAATAGTTATTAATTAATTAGGAATTAAACTATATTTAATTACTTATTAATAATATTAGTTACAAACTAACTAGTTAGTCAATTATTAATATTAATTATTCTTAAACATTACCAATAAACATTTAAGAATATAATTTAGTTACTAAATATTATCAATAATGATTAAATTAATAAATTACTAATTTTTAATTATTTCTTGTTAAATTAGTATTAATTAATTAACTAATTGTTGATAATTAATATTAATTAATAAAAAATATTAATTAAATAATATTATTTACTATTTAATAATATTAATGAATTAACTAATTATTACAGATCTGGTTTTGGATAGGGAGAAGCCCGCTATTGAAAAAGCTGGATTCAATCCAAACAGAGGGAAACCTAGTAAGGCTTCAAATTCAAAGGCATATATTGTATATGAAGCAAACCTTACAGACGATATTTTTGACTCTCAATATTCTCCCCAAAACCATGTTTTGAGTAGTGGAAGGGCTGATGAAGCTATGGAGGATCAACATTCTATCTGTTTTAGACATTTTCTAGCACATGGACTGGAGGAGTCCAACCCTATGGATGGTCAAACAGATGGTGAGAGTGAATTTCACAACTAAAAAATGTGGCTTTTAAAAGCACTAGAAAAGGTATTTATCAGTGCTAAAAAAGAATTGTTGATTTATGTTCCATTAAATATTTTTAACTATTATCAACACCAAAAAAGAACTCATAAATGTGGTCATTTATCTGATCTAGTTTAGCGCTGATAAACATCATACTAATGTAGTGTGTTGCTAAAATTATAGCACACTGCATCACCAATACACTTGTACATGAAAAATTAATAATTTAATTTAAATAAAAATTACCTCAAAAATATGGTGAAAACACTATATTATAGACATTTCAAGCATTGTTTTGTATAATTACATTTGTAATGACCCGAATCCGGATCCCCTCAACTGGTGCCCCATTCCCGATTCAACACATGACCTGAAGCACATTTCCCCAAATTCCAGAGGCTGCCGACTAGCAGTGAGGGCCATGGTAAGTTATTGGGGAAACTATTCCCTCATTTGGTAAGGTATAAAAGGTACAGGAAATAACAGTCAATAGAGGAAGCAGTAAACAACATACAACAATTGAAACTAAATAGTAGAAGAAATGTATAATATAATAATGATGCAGCATGGTACATGTATCTAAGAAAAGCAAAAAACACAACAACCTACTGAAATATAATAGAGAACAAGATAGTAAAAGTAAATAGCAACTCCAGCAGCATCACAAGTCTAAGCTCGGTCCTATGCTCTCCAGCTCCAACCAGAAATCATGTAGCTGAATAGAAGGGCCACAATACCTATCCACACCTACAACCATATAACCTATTTGGGCCAAAAATCAGGACCTAAACAGGGTGTGAGACTAATCTCAGTAGGCAATCACCACAATATCTGTGCCCTACTGTCAGTGAGCAATATAGCAAAAGTAAAGGAGATAAATGCAGCAGAGAAATAGGATTAATCTAAAGTAAAAAATTATACCAATCTCCATTCACATTTATTTATTAATTCAATTCACTCATTAAATTATCAACCAAGGAATCTAGCAAACAACTCTATATTTCCAAGGAAAATAAAGTAACACAATAGGTATCTCAGCAGACTACCTAAGTAGCAAGCAGTACAAAACCCAAGATTGTTCATTGGCTTGGTGTACTCGTCAAAACCAACCAAAAAATAATCATAGTGACTCTATGGGTGGCTCACACTGGAAGAACCCTCTAGTAAAGTAAACACACAAAGGCACAGACACTCTGGGAAGCTCTCACCGTCAATTCCCTTACGGTCTTGCAATGATAGCTATAGACTCTCTGAGGAAGCACTTACATCTAATTACCCCTATAGTCTCGATACGTAACTAAGGAAACTCTAAGGAAGCACAAATTACCATTCCCGTAGGTCCTGCGAATGATAATAATTTATAACAGACTCTCTGGGGAAGCCCTTAATCGTCAATTCCCTCTTTAGTCTACCACATCGGGTTCCCACAGCCCTGAGTAGTGTAGTCATGCGTAATCAACTGTTATCAGCCCAAAGTAAGCTCAACAACTACTTGGATAATAGCTACAATGCATCAAAAGCATATAAACAGTAGTCAATGCATGAAATCAACTATATCAAGGCAAGAACCAATGCAACAGGGCCTGCCTCACAGGCAACCTAAGCCAAACAGCGATAAACAGCCAAAACAAGGGAAACACCCAAGGGGTGATCCTAAAACATGCTAAAAAGAAATTATTAATCATCTAATATCCTCAAGAATATAAGTAATCAAAGTAAAATAACAAAAAAAGATCAAAATCCTAACCCGAGATACCCGATACATGGGTATCCGACACTTTTTCACCAAAAACTCAGACATTCAACGTAGGGCAACAAACCACCTACCTCAATCCTAGGAGATCGATATACTTGAACCTTGGCATGTGAATCAGCCTAGAATGGAGAAGATCTACAAAAATTTCTAAAACGTTCAACCTCAAATAACTCTCACAAGCGAAAGAATAAGGAAACTTGTCCAAAGAGGAACCAAGGACTCACCGCTGCGATTCTATTGCAACTGACAACGTTTGATTCGGACAACAGATGACTGATTGGTGGCTCGGAGAAGATCTATAGCCGTACCCTCACTCTCGGTTGAAGAATCTGGAGAATAAGACGTATTCGGGGTTAAGTTGCGACCCCATTCCGTTTAATGAAATAAAAAGAAAAATACACGGTGTGTAATTCATGAGGACACGACATGTACTCGCCCTTTCTGTACACCACATTAAGCGGCCTCCACATCACCGCTACACACCGTGTGTGTGGCCCGGTCAGGACCAACACATGGTCTCACACAGAATAAAAGTACACAGCGTGTACTCATAAAGTACATGGCGTGTACTTAGAAAATTTCTAGATTCTTCTATTTTTCCTCTTTTTTCTTAGAGACGACCAGAAAAGGAAAAAAATACCTGAAAAGAAGGTCTGTGTTATTACAAACTTCCCCCCCTTACAGAAATTCGTCCCCAAATTTCCCTAGAAAGGTGGAAAAGAATAAACCTCAAACAACTCTGGCCACTGTGATCACATATCGGCCTCCCTCTCCCAAGTCTCGTCCCGTACACGACCGTGCTGCCATAGCACCCTTACCAGAGGAATAGACCGGCCACAGAGTACCTTTGCACTATGATCAAAAATCCTGATAGTATGATCCTCGAACAATGCATCCTACTCCAGATCAACCTCCTCAGGTTGAAAAACATGATACGGGTCTGAGAAATAGTGGAAAAGATGAGAAACATGGAAGATGTCGTGCATAGCTTGGTACCTCTGAGGCAACTACAACCTATAAGAAACCAGCCCGACTCTCTCTAGAACCTCAAATAGCCCAACGTATCACAATGAAAGATTACCCTGTCTCTTGATCCTCTTGTGTCCCAACCTCGGGGTAACACGTAGGAAAACCTAATCTCTGACCTTGAACTCCAAAGGTCGCCTCGGCTGATCAACATAAGATTTCTACCGAGACTGTGTTTTAGCCATCCTTTTTTCGAATCAACTCCACCTGTTCTGTGGTCTCCTAAACAAGGCGAGGTCCCAGCATAGCTACCTCTCCTGCCTCCAGCCAACACAAGGGTGATCCGAACAGTCTACCGTACAAAGCCTCGTAAGGTTCCATTTGAATAGTTTCTTGAAAACTATTATTGTAGGAAAACTCTGCTAGAGGTATATGTCTCTCCCAAGAACCTCCAAAATCAAGGACATAGGCTCGTAGCATGTCCTCTAGTACCTGAATCGTACGCTATGACTGGAAAAGTATCTGGGGATGGTAAGCTGTACTCAGAAGTACCTGTGTACCCAAAGCCCTATGTAGCCCTTTACAAAAATGAGACGTAAAGAGGTCATCCCTATTTGAAATGATAGTACTCGGAACCACATGCAAGCGTACAATATCACAGATGTACAACCGTCCAAGCTCATTGACATCGAAGGTCTCCTTAATTGGCAAGAAGTGAGAAAACTTCATGAGCCTATCAATGACAACCCATACCGTGTCATTCCCTTGAGGAGATCTCGATAACCCTATCACGAAGTCCATCGCGACATCATTCCACTTCCACTCAGAAATGGGTAGCTGTTGTAAAATCCCTTCCGGTCGCTGGTGCTCTGCCTTCACCTACTGACAGGTGGAACATCTCATAAGAAAAATAGAAACATAACTCTTCATACATGGACACCGATACTGGCGGTGTAGATCACGATACATCTTGGTGATGCCAGGATGAACTACCCAGACTGAGGAATGAAAGTCTCGCATCAGCTCCTCATGTATATCTACTGGCACGCATACGCATCCCTAGAAACACAAGATCTCATCCTCACCTACGGTCCATACGAAAGGAGGGTCCTCTCCTGACACACTCTCTCGCAGGACTAGGACTTCAGAATCTGATTACTGCCTCATCCGAACTCGGTCGAGCAGGGTAGAGGTAACAACTATAGAAAAAAGAAAATTCTGACTGTGTTTGTCGTGCACCTCCAAATGCATTTCAGAAAATAGAGCCATAATATTCCACTCGCTGCTGGACTCCTGAAATTCCTATATCTGTGTCCTTCTACTCAGTGCGTCTGCCACAACATTTCCTTTCCCAGGAATATAAGCAAGCTCTAAATTGAAAGACTACAGGTACTCAACCCACCTCCGCTATCTCAGATTCAATTCACGCTGCGTGAAGATGTACTTAAGGATCTTGTGGTTAGTATACACCACAAAATACTCTCCCAAAAGATAAAGTCTCCAACAATGCAAAGAATGAACAACTGCAGCCAACCCCAGGTCATGCGTAGGATAGTTCCTCTCATGTGGACTCAACTACCGAGATCCGTACGCAATAACACGATCCTCCTGCATAAGCACTGATCCAAGCCCGATGCCCGATGCATCACAGAAAACTGTATAACTATTGTCCGACTTCGGAAAAACTAGAATCAGTGCTGAATTCAGTCTCCCCTTTAGCTCCTTAAAGGCTGAATCTTAGGATTCTGACCAAACATACTTCACCCCTTTCTTAGTCAAGCCTTTAAACGACATTTCTAGGCATGAGAAATCCAGTATAAACTACCTATAGTAACTAGCCATCCCTAAGAAACTTCGTAGCTTGAAGACATTCTTCGGATGATCCTAGGTAACTACTGATCTCACCTTCTCTAGGTCAATTGATAATCCTGTCTCTGAGATTACATGACCTAGGAAGTGAACCTCATCCATCCAAAAGTGGAACTTTGAGAGCTTAGAATATAACTGATGCTCCCTCAGTGTACTCAAAACGATCTCAAGATGGGTAGCATGGTCATGTCGAGTGTGAGAGTACACTAAGATGTCTTCCACAAAAACCACCACGAAGGAATACAAGTAAGTATGGAAAACTATGTTCATCAGTGCCATGAAAACTGCTGGTGCGTTCGTGAGACCGAACAACATAAACAAATACTCATACAGACCATACCTACTCCGGAAGGCTGTAAGAGGTATATCAGATGGTCTGACATGCAACTGATGGTAGCCAGATCTCAAGTCGATCTTCAAGAACACTCTGGCTCCTCGAAGCTAATAAAATAGATCATCTATCCATGGTAATGGATATCGGTTCTTAACCATCAACTGGTTTAGCTTCTGATAATCCACACAAAGCCTAAGGGTTCCGTCTGCCTTCTTCGCAAATAGGACAGGCAAACCCCAAGGAGAAGTACTGGGTTGGATGAAAACCCTTGTCTGCAACTCCTCCAACTGGTCCTTGAGCTCCTGTAACTCAGTTGTAGCCATCCTATAAGGAGGAATGGACACCGATTCCACTCCAAGCACAATCTCAATAGATAAGTCTACCTCTCACTCTGAAGGAAAACCTGAAAAGTATTCTGGAAAGACATCAGGAAAGAGATCAACCACTGGGGGAAAATTTACCTAACAAGTCCCATGGTTATCCATATATTAGCTAGCAATTTGGTCCGTAACACCGCTCAACCCATGATGCTCTGGTCCAGCTCTGCTCACCTGGACAACCCATTCGCCCTTGTGAAGAAAATATCCTCCCTCCAGTGATGTGAAACTCACCCTGCAGCGATAGCAATCGAAAAAGGACTAGAAGGGAACTAACTAGTCCATCCCGATAATGACATCATAGCCTGCCATCTCCAAAACATATAGACTCCACGAAAAACGACACCCACCAACCTCGAGGGGGCAGTCTAAGAACTGACGCATGCTAGAAGTTCTAATTCCCAAGGGAGTGTCTAGCGTCATCATATCATCATAATTATAAACAGTAAGTCTAAGTCTTTCCACAGTATGCACAGAAATAAAGCTATGAGAAGATCCTGTATCGAAAAGTGTAGAAGATAAAACTGAGGCTACTAAGATCGTACCTCGAACTGTAGAAGGTCTAGGATCCTACTCCTGATAAATCTGCTCTACCACAAAAGTCTTTCCTGCACTGCATCCCTGTGTAGCAGACTGAGATCCCTGAGTTTATCCTCCCTGAACCTGACCACTGTGTCCACGGCCTCTACCCTAGCCTGAACGACCTGAAGAACTCCAGCCCCCAGTCTGCTGTGGAACTGGTAATCCTGCTCCTGAGCATGGAGCCGAAACTGATCCTCATTCACTAGCCACTGGAAGAAGAACCTTGAATAAATGTTGCAGATGACCCATCTTTCCACATGATCGGCACTCCACTGGGTCTCTCGGGGATTGAGGCTTCTTATGACCTCTTTTCTCACACTGATATCACACCACTTGGTTTCCAAAAGGAAGATCTTGTCTACCAAAAGGAATACCTCACTTCCTCGAGTCACCTTGTGTAGACTCTCAGTGGTGCTTCTTACCGTCTACCTAAAAAGATTCAGCCCTGGAAGCTGATCCACCCTGGTCCACAGTGCTAGCCTCCCTTAGGTTTCTCTCTATAATAAGCTTCTAGTTGACTATCAGAGTAATAGAAGTCAACTGGAAGACATTCACCTGTGACCTGATGTCTGGTCTGAGGCCTTCCTCAAACTTCCTCTCCAAAAACAGCTCGTCATTCCCCAAAATGGGAGTGAAATGTTGTAACTCTGTAAAGTGGGAGGAATACTCCATAACTGTGAGAGTACCATGCTGTAGGTTCATGAAATCTCTGGCTCTGTCATCCCTCAGCGTCGCTGGGTAGAAGTAGTCATAGAACGTATGATGAAACTCATCCCAAGCCATAGCTTGTTGGCGCCCTTTCTGCAAAACCACATCCCACCATCTCTTGGAGGAATCTTGCAGCATATAAGTCGCGAGATTCACTCTCCTCCCTGGAGGTGACTCCAGATGCTCGAAGATGGACAGCATGGCTTCTAGCCATGACTCCACAGCCTGTGGTCCTCCATCCATTGTGAACATGGGAGGGTGTTGCTGCTGAAAACCCTGTGTCAGCTCTTCCATAGGTGGGGCAGGATGCTGAGCTCCCTAGAAGGTCTGAATGAATCTCATGAAACCCTCTCTGAACTGGGAATAATCACTAGTGTCTGGAATCACTACAGGTTCCATGCCCGGAACGGTAGGCGGAACTACTAGTAGTCCCTGATCTATCGTATCAGGCGTCCAGCCACTGCCTAGTTCCTGACGTGCAACGGGAGGATGTCTTGGTGCCATAGCTCTGAAAGGTCAAAAGCACACCTTCATTAACGATGAACATAGATGAAACTTGAGAGAGAAAAACAGAACAGGAGAGAAAAACATTAAAATTTGGGAAAACATGACTACACGATGTGTAGTACTACTACACGGTGTGTTTCTTAAAAGTTTACCCTAGTCATGTACCTTGGCCATCCATGGATGTGTAACCCACCCGGCTACATGACGTGTTCTGAAACTACACGACTTGTACTATCCCTTTTCCTCCCTGCCCGTTCACTTCTACACAGCTGGGAACACAGACTGTCCCAGTAGTAAACTACACGGCGTGCTTGTCCACTTACACGACATGTCCTTAAGATATCTCCCATGTCCATGTCATTAGTCACACGGACTGGTACACGGACTGCTACTACACGACGTGTCAAAGGAGACATGACGTGTACTTGAAATGCCTTACCTAGCCCGTGTTGTTAGTGACACGGCCTGACACACGGTTAACACTACACGGCATGTTCCATATGGACATGGCATGTACGCGGAAGGATAACACCAACCCGTTATTTTGGCTACACGGACGACTACATGGTCAACTATACACGGCGTGTTCCCAAGGGACACAATGTTCACTTGAAGGAAAACCCCAGTCCATGTTGTTTGTGACATGGACGGATACCTATTCCAGACTACATGGAGTGTTAAGCTGGTACATGGCATGTTCCTACAGGAAACTTTACAAACCTATGTCTCTGCCCAACACAGTCAGAGACACGGCTAAAAACTACACGGCATGTATGTATAAAGTACATGGTGTGTATTCTTGGTTTTTCCATACAGTAGCCTCAGAACTGCACCGGAGCTCAGAAAACATATAAAAACAAGTGTTAAGTTGACAAATTCTGATCCTTGGGGGCCCATACTCCCCACGAATCAAATCTTGGCATCATAATACTGGATATAACAAGTAAAAAGTATAACAACTCACGATCCACCAATTTCCATCCTCGAGGGCCCATAACACCTCTAAGACCAAAGTTTGGCGTCTATGATAAAGAAGCTCTAAACAAACGATACCCTATCAACATAGAAAGTATTCTATCACAACAACTATCACAACAACATGAATCTTCTATCACAATTCTATCACAACAACATGAAAATTATAATGCAATCTAGATGGCATGGCAAAATGCATGACATGTGATTTTCTAACAAGTGCCTATATGATGCATGAGATGGTATAACCTAATCTCACCAGGTTTCAAAAAAATAGAACCACAATCATACAAACAGTAATAGCACAAAACAAGTGCACCACCCAACGGTGAAATCAATTAAACTGTAACATTTGAAAAACTTGAAAATTACAATATTCGAGGTAATCTTGATTTTTCTCTGTACACGGGTTATAGAACGCCCGGGCACAACTATTTACCATTTACCTATTCCATCCTATCCCTATCTAATGTCACTAAACATTAAGTCAACAGAAAAGGAAAGAAACTCCTCTAATGCCACTTTGTAACGACCTGAATCTGGAGCCCCTCAACTGGTGCCCCGTGCCCGGTTCACCATATGGCCTCAAGCGCATTTCCCCAAATGCCAGAGGCTGCCGACTAGCAGTGAGGGGCATGGTAAGTTATTGGGGAAACTATGCCCTCATTTGGTAAGGTATACAAGGTATAGGAAATAACAGTCAATAACGGAAGTAGTAAACAACATACAACAACTGAAACTAAATAGAAGAAGCAATTTATAATATAATAATGATTCAGCATGGTACATGTATCTAAGGAAAGAAACAAACACAACAACGTTCTAAAATACAACTGAGAACAAGGCACTAAAAGTAAACAGCAACTCCAGCAGCATCACAAGCCTAAGCTCGGTCCTATTCCCTCCAGCTCCAACCAGCAATCATGTAACTGAAGTAGAAGGGACAAAATCCCTATCCACACCTACAACCATATAACCTATTTGGGCCGAAAAGTAGGACCCAAATAGGGTGTGAGACTAATCCCAGTAGAAAATCACCACAAGATCTGTGCCCTACTGTCAGTGAGTAATATAGCAAAAGTAAAGGAAATAAATGCAGTAGAGAAACATGAGTACTATAAAGTAAACAATCCTACCAATCTCCATTCACATTTATTTATTAATTCAATTCACTCATTAAATTATCAACCAAGTAATCTAGAAAACAACTATATATTTACAAGGCAAAGCAAGTAACACAACAGGTATCTCAGCAGACTACCTAAGTAGCAAGCAGTACAAAACCCAAGATTGTTCTTTTTCTTGGTGGAATCATCACAACCAACCAAACAATAATCATAGTGACTCTCTAGGTGGCTCACACTGGCAGATCCCTCTAGTAAAGTAAACATACAAAGGCACAAACACTCTGGGAAGCTCTCACCGTCAATTCCCCTACGGTCTTGCAATGATAGCTATAGACTCTATGAGGAAGAACTTAGGTCTAATTCCCCCTATAGTCTCGATAAATAACTAAGAAAACTCTAAGGAAGCACAAAGTACCATTCCCATAGGTCCTGCGAATGATACTAATTTATAGCAGACTCTCTAGGTAAGCCCTTAATCGTTATTTCCCTCTTTAGTCTACCACACCAGGTTCCCAAAGCCCTGAGTAGTGTAGTCATGCGTAATTGACTGTTATCAGCCCAAAGTAATCTCAAAAACTACTTTTCTAATAGCTACAATGCATAAAAAGCATATAAACAGTAGGCAATACATGTAATCAACTATATCAAGGCAAGAAAGCAATGGAACAAGGTCTGCCTCACAGGCAACCTAATCTAAATGACGATAAACAACCAAAACAAGGGAAAAACCCAAGGGCCGATCCTCAAACATGCTAAAAAGAAATTATTAATCATCTAATATCCTAAATAATACAAGTAATCTAACACAGATAACAAAATAAGATTAAAAACCTAACCCGAGATACCTGATACATGGGTATCCGGTACTTTTGCAACAAAAACTCAAAGACATTCAACGTAGGGAAAAAAACCACCTACCTCAATCCTAGGAGATCAATATACTTGAACCTCGGCTTGTGAATCATCCTAGAATGGAGAAGATCAGAAAAAATGTATAAAATGTTCAACCTCGGATAACTCTCACAAGAGAAGGAATCAGGAAACGTGGCCAAAGAGGAACCAAGGACTCACCGTTGCAATTCTGTTGCAATCGACGATATTTGATTTAGAAATCATGTGACAGATCGGTGGCTCGGAGAAGATCTACGGCCGTACCCTCGCTCTCAGTCGAAGAAGCTGGAGAAGAAGACGTATTTGGGGTTAAGTCATGACCCCAGTCTGTTTAATGAAATAAAAAGAAAAGTACACGGTGTGCACTTCATGAGTACACAGCGTGTACTCGCCCTTTCCGTACACCACATTAAGCGGCCTCCACATCAACGCTACACACCATGTGTGTGTCCTGAACACGGCCAACACACGGCCTTACGCGGAAGAAATGTACACGGCGTGTACTCATAAAGTACACGACGTGTACTTAGAAAATTTCCAGATTCTTCTATTTTTTCTCTTTTTTCTCAGAAATGACCAGAAAAGGAAAAACATTCCTGAAAAGAAGGTCCGATTTCTTACAACATTAGAAAGTATTATCACAAAAATTCTATAACAAAAATGATTTCATTTTATTTAGCACTCGACCCCCTCTAAAAAAAGTCTGATCATGGTATCAATTGTTGGACAAACCAATGAAGCTCGAGAAAAATAATCCACCCATATAGTAAAATAATTCTTATGTTAGTAATACTATAAAGAAATAAATTAAACATAAATATGAAAAAAAATCATTAATAAAATTTCAATTTTAAATAAAAGGACACACTTAGAGTCATACTAATCACACTATGCATCAGATTGACAAGCAGATGATTCCTACATGTCACAAATGACTCAAGGATCATATTCCTAAAGTATCAAGAAAATAAAAATGAGTTTTCTTAGGTTTGATTATGTCATTTTTCTTTTTTACTAAAATTTCAATTTAAACTGAAAACAAACACTTTGAGCCATACTGGTCACATTGTGTGTTAGTTTGATGCGATACTGATTCATATACATCAAAAATGACTTATAAATCATTTTCTTAAAGTATCAAAACAATTTGAGAATGTTATCTTGGTTTTTAGTGAGTGACACTTATTTTGAAATAATTTTTCAATTTTAAACTGATAAAAGATACTTTGAGTTATTATCATACCTGAACCATTATTTTTAATTTATTTTATTCTTTTCTTGGTTTTGGTTCTTTTGGTTGGGGTTTTGGTTGAGTTCCCAATGGAATTTTTAAGTTTTTGAGGATTCACGTGAGTTTTGACCTTGCGCGTAGTTAGTGTGCATGGTTTGGAGGCAAACTGTGTGGCCAGTTAAGGCACAGGGTGTTTCAAGTTTTTTTTCTTCTTGGGCGTTTGGTCTAGCATTGTTTGAGTATGGTTTGGGCTAAACTGTGAGAGGCCTAAGAGAATTCATATGGATCTTGTCTAGTGTCTGGGGGTAGAAGCATGGCTTGTGCATGATTTGCTGAAACTGTGTAACAAGCATGCGGGAAGTCTCTATCATTTGACATATCCATTTTATACAGCTAGCACATGATTTCCCAAATATGGGACTACCCAATGCAATCTGTCTGTTGGAAGACGTTATGGAGAGAGAAAATAATAATGATGGTCACCACATTCATTTAACTCAAAGAGGGTGACCCCTTACCATTATTCCCCCATTTAATTTGGTAAAAAACATTTAATTGAGGGGATACCAATGGAGGGTGTCGACATGCTATAAAAAGAGATATCCTCCAATAGTTTTCATCATCGGATTCTCAAGCAACACATCTTTATATTTGAGTGCAGTATTTTGTGGGGTGTTTCTCCAGATATTTAAGAGATAATTTATTGAGTGTTTTCTCATTGTAATTGAGAGAGTTTGTAACCATGTTTTACCGTAGTAAAATACTTCTATTTTCCTATGGGTTTTTACCCCTTTCATATGGGAGTTTTTTCCATGTTACATTCAGTGTTCATTTTATTTCCATGTTTTTCACTTTATTTTTATCTCACAATTATCGTTTTACCAAAGGACTAATTATTTTCGATCCAAAAAAGTGGTATAAAAGGCATGGTTCTAGCCCTAGGAAATTATGGACTAACGACGTGTCCAAATGGTGGAGAAATTTGAGATTGAAAAATTAAATGGAAATAAATTTTCATTGTTAAAAATGAAGATGCAAGTGGTTCTTTGGAAAGATAATTTCCTACCCACAATTAGAAAAAAACTGGTGGGTGTGATAGGTGAGATATGGAACGACATGGATGGGAATGATATTTTCAACATCTATTTGGATTTATTAGATATGGCCTATCAATAATTATATAGAAAAAGACGGAAAAGGAAAATTGGGATACTCTGATAAAATTGTATGAGGAAAAGTGACTCCACAAAAAAAAATTTCTTGAAGAGAAAATTATAATCTTCGAATAGAAGAGTCACCATTGTTGAATTATGACATCAACACCCTAAGAATACTTTTTTTTTTCAGATTATGACGTTGGTCTATAAAATTGTGGATACTAAACGTGCAAAGATTCTTATCCAGAGTTTTCTAGATTCGTATAATCAACATATCCGCAACCTCACCAATAATATCCTAATGGATATGTTTACCTTCAATGATACTACAATTGTGGTTCTTGAAGAAGAAAGTCGGTACAAGAGGAAGGAATAAAGAAATAAAATTTCACACCAAGTTAAAGATCTGTATATAGAATTAGGGATAATAATGTCGTGTGGTTCTAGTGGGATCTAGAATTCTGGTAGGTCTAAATCAAATAGAAAGAAGAAAAATGTCAAATGTTATAGTTATGGTAAGAGGGGGCATGTCAGAAAAGACTTTTTGAATAAGAAGGATGGTAGGAAAAACTCTCAAGGAAATGTGGTGAGTATATCTAGAAATGGAGATGTACTAGTCAGTGAAGCAGCAATGACTATTGAAGGTAGATAGCATCTCAAGGATCCATGGATTATTGACTCAAGTGCAACATGGCACATGACCTATCGATGGGAATAGTTTTATCAATATGAAACTATCCCAGAAGGAATTTTGTACATGGGTAATGATCATACATTGAAGATCATTGGAGTTAACAACATAAAACTAAAGATGCATGATTACATAGTTCGAACCATTCAAGGAGTACTCCATATGCAAGGCCTCAAGAAGAACATTTTTTCCTTGGGATAATTGGATGATATTGGATGTAAGACTCACACCCAGAAAGGAATGATGAAGATTTTTAAGGGAGAACTTGTATTGATAAAGGTATAAAATATATTAAAGAACCTATACGTGTTTGTGGGTGAAACATACAAGGAAGTAGAGATAGTTTTTGCATCAACTACCTCAATAGAAGCATTGAAGACATTATGGAATTAGAAGATTATCCATATGTATGAATGAGGATTGAAAATTATTTCCTATTAGAAGTTAATATCGAGGCTTAAAAAGGAATACTTACCATTTTATAAGAATTTTTTTTGAGTAAGAAACAAAGGTTGAAGTTTGGGATGTCAACGATGATAAGCAAGGAGATCTTGGAGTTGATCCATTATGATGTCTGGAAATAACTAGTTGTATCCCCAGGAGGAGAAAGGTACTTTGTGCCTTTCATTGATGACTATTCTAGGAGATTTTGGGTGTTTCCAATCAAGATGAGATCATATTTATTTGAAGTCATCAAAAAATTAAATGCATGGAAGGAGCTTGAATCTGAAAAGAAGATCAAGTGTTTGATGATTGGAAATGGTGGAGAGTATATAAGAGAGGTGTTTGGTTCTTTTTTCCAATAAAAAGGCATCAAGAGATAGTTCATGGTCTCATACACTCCTTAGTAGAATGGAGTGACAGTGCAGATGAATAGAACCATTTTAGATAGAATAAGGGTGATGCTGATGAATGCAAGAGTTACCAAGACATTTTGGGAAGAAGCAGTAAATACCACCTGCTACGTGATCAATCAATCCCCTTTAATAACAATTGATCTGAAGAAACTGATGGAGTCATGGACCAGTAAACCCATTGATTATTATTAATTAAATAATTTTAGAAGTTCTGTATATTTACTATTTAATGGCTAGGAAATATCAAAGTTGGACTTGAGATCCATGGAATGTATCTTCTTGGGATATGCTGATGGTGTGAAGGGGTATCATTTGTGGGATCCCACTTCACAAAAACTTATCATCATCAGAGATTAAATTTTTTATATATAAAAAGGTAAAAATGATGATTGATAAGGACACAAAGAAAAAGAGTACAGAAACTACAATAGTCAAGGTGAAAGATGAAACAAAGGAATAACCAGTTTTTTCTAAGTCATTACCAAAGCATGATGATCAAGTAGCAGATGATCGTAGACTACGACAGTCAAATAAAGAGAAAATATCACCAATATGAAACTCATATTATGTCACTAAGAGAAATGTTACATATTTATTATTGATAGTGGATGTAGAGCCATCATATTTTTTTAGAGGCAACCCATAGTCCAAATGTATCTTCTTGGATGGTGGAGATGTAGGAGGAAATTGAAGCCCTAGACAAGAATAAGAATTTGGAACTTGTTCTATTAGATTATTAAAGGAAGTACATATGAAAAAAATGGTTCTACAATATCAATAAGGATGAAATAGAACAGGTAAAAAGATATCATGTGAGACTAGTGGTCAAAGAATATACTCATAAGGAAGGTATCAATTTCAATGAAATATTTTCTCCTGCCATTGGATTGATGATTATTTAGGTAGTTCTAGCGATGTGTGCTACATAAAATCTACATCTAGAGTAGATATATGTAAAAACATATTTTCTCTATGGTGATATTGATGAGAAAATTAATATGCTCCAACCAAAATATTTTTTCAAAGAAGGTAAAGATAACTTGGTTTTTAGGTTGAAAAAATCTTTTTATGGTATCAAACATGTGTCGAGGTGTTGGTACAAGAGATTTTATAACTATATCACGATCCTTAGACACAACTGAATTAATTAAGATCCTTGTTTATATTTTAGGGGTCTAGATGGTAATAATTTTATAATTCTACTATTCTATTTGGATGGCATGTTGGTTGTAGACCCCAACAATGATCAAATTTAGGAGATGAAGGCAAAGTTGGATAGGGAGTTTGATATGAAAGACTTGGGACCCACAAAAAAGATTCTTGGGTTGTAGATTTACTAAGACAAGAATAATGGAAATATTTATCTACCATAGAATAATTATTTGAGGAATGTCTTGAAATGCTTAAACATTCAAGTCTGTAAGCCAATTTCTACTCCTCTTCCCATTAATTTCAAGTTACCCTCCATGACAAGTTCTAGCAGTGAAGCAGTGAAGATAAAAATTTATTGAGTTTCAAATGAACCGGTAGTGGGGAGTCAAATGTTTTCTATGGTTTTTACTAGAACTGACATTGCACATGTAGTGAGACTAGTTAATTGGTACATAGAGAATCCATGATAAGAGAATTTGATCATGGTTAAGAGGATCCCGAGATAATTCAAGGAAACCTCATATGTTTCATTATGTTATGGAGGATCAGATTTTAATATAAGATTCTATGTTGATTCATATTTTTTAGGCGATTATTATCAGAGGAAATATACTATTGGTTATGTATTTACTCTTTTATGGGGAGATGTGAGCTGAATTTCTAAGTTACAATATTTTATGGCCTTATCCACAACATAGGTAGAGTATATGGAAGCTACAAAGACTTGAAAAGAGTTTTTTTAGATAAAAAGGTTTATAAAGGAGCTTCGGAATAAAAATGAGCATATTAAATTGTATTTTGATAGTCACAACACATTAAACATTGCAATGAATTCATATTTTAATTCCAGGATTAAGCACATTGGCATAAAACATCATTTTGTTTGGGATGTGGTGGAGGAAGGTAGTGAGAATATGGATAAAATTCAAACTAAAGAAAATCTGGCTGATTTCCTAATGAAAGGGATTGGTTATGATAAGTTCATATGGTGTAGATCCTAGAGTGGTCCTATAGAGACATGAGAAGCATGTTTGGAAGATAGAAAGGCTGTTTAGAGATGTTATTGGCACATAATCAAATCTCCAAGTGGGAGATATGTTGGAAGACATTATGGAGAGAGAACATAATAATGATGGTTGACATATTCATTTCTTTCAAATAGGGTGACACCCTACAATTATTCCCCCATTTAATTTGGTAAAATACATTTAATTGAGGGGATACCAAAGGAGAGTGAAGGGATGATTTAAAAATGGATCTCCTCCAATAGTTTTCATCATCATATTCTCAAGAAACACATTCTTAACTTTGAGTATAGTATTTTTTGAGGTGTTTCTCCACATATTCAAGAGAAAATTTCATGATAGTTTTTCCTTGTAATTGATAGAGTTTGTACCCACATTTTTACCATTATGAGATCCTTCTATTTTCTCATGGTTTTTTACCCCTTTAATTTGGGTATTTTTTCCATGTTACATTTGATGTTCTTTTTATTTCTGCATTTTTTCACTTTATTTTTATCTCGTAATTATAGTTGTACCAAAGGGCCAATTATTTCTGATCCTAACACTATCCCTCCTATCAAGTGGGGTACACATGGTTGGCGCATGGTTTGGGAAACCATTTGACCTAACTGTACATGTTTCCCATGTGTTTAAAAAACTTTAAATTCCTATTATTCCCTCCCCTATTTTAACCTCAATTTGATCCCCCTCTCCTTAGCTCAGTTTTGGCACATGAAGGAGTCCCCAAACCCCCTCCCCTTTGGCTTTCCTTCTCCCATAGATGATTATCAAAGATTCTAAGGTAAGTTTCTTTGAGTTTTTGGACATTTCTCTTCTCCTATCTTCTTCTTCCTCTTGTTTCTTGGGTTTTTATGGTGGGATTCTCTCTTTGACAAACCCTACGGTGAGTGTGGCCTAATTTTGGTTGATTTATTTGGTTCTAGGGTGTTGGTATTATTCCTTAGGCTTAGTTTATCCTTCTCAAAGGGATTAATTACATCCGTACGTCATTGAGGTAGGTGTTTCCATAAATTTACATTCTTAATCATACCATTTGATGATTGAGAATTTCTAATTATTTTCTAAAAGTGTTTCTTATGATTGTGGTGTGTTTATTTCATTTATTATGGTGATTTCATGTTAGAAAATTTGTTGGAAATGGATTTTAAATGGGTTTCTTTAATTATTATTATATAAAAATTTATTTAATGTGTTCATTAAAATTCCCATAGCCACTTCAAAATGTATTTGGGTGTTTTCAGATAATGATTGAACTTGCTTGTGTTTTTCTAGATTTATTTTCATTGTGAATTGAATGTGGTGTGTGGTTTGGGTGCCTCTTCATTTCTTGATGGTTGTGTGTAAAATGTTTGAATGGTTATTCTAGCCTTTAAATGGGAACTTGTGTAGTTTGGAGATGTTTTGAGGGAGACATTGAATGTGGGAACATCCATATGTGCATGGGGTACACATATGGATGGGATCAGAAATAATGGCGGCCTCTTGTAGAAAATATCTCTCTCTTGGACTGGATTTTCAAACACTCACCCCATCTTCCTTTTCTTCTCCCTTATCTTCCCAAAATGGTTCTTTAAAAACCCTTGTTACTTTATAAATGGTTCTATGTTGTCAAAGTGATGAAAATATGGGTTTCAAAGATGATTTACAATTTCTTGGCCTGTTTGGAATTTTGATACATGGCTTGGTAACTAAAGGAATTAAAGTCCTATTTGGAACTTTGAGATGCGTTATGGTTTCTAAATGAACTAAAGGCCCGTTTGGAACCTTTCTTAAATTTTGTGAGTTTTTATCTTTGTCTTAGAAATGAATTTCAAAACAGATTTGGAATTGTGAACATTAATGGCCCGGTTGGTACCTTATAGATATTTTGGAAAGTGGTTTCAAAGAGATATGAAATGTTATCCCAATTGGAACCTTTGGTGGCTTGTTGTGAGATGGTAACCTCTATGGTGGATCCTACAAGGAGAGGGTCATCACATAAGTGGTGTCGGTTTTTGGGCTAGGAAAGCATGGTGGATGTGGGTTATTGGTTTGAGCCACGGATGTGAGGACCTACACATTCACCATGTACTATTATCATGGGATTCATGGGTTTCATCTAGAGGGTCAAATGACAGTTACTTACAACCTCGATTAGATGGGTTGGTACCCCTGGATTTTCTAAGAGGCTTGGTGGGACGTGCTAATGGATTGGCCAGTTTAGAGTGGAAAGTTGGTTATTGACTTTGGAGCTACACTATATATCATAAGGTGAGTCTGAACTGAGTACATCCATGAATTTATTCTAGATATGTTTAGGAAATACCCATGAATATTATCTTTATATTCAATTTATTTTACTGCACCTGATTATTTTTTATCCTAGTGTCTTCCTGCTTGTTTTTGTTTCCTTCATTGTTAACATAACTCCTTTTTACCTAGTATGGTAATTTTCTTAGGTTTTGGTTTTGTAAAATGGTTTGAGAAATTTAAATCTGTTTTGAAAAGATTAATGTGGAATGTTTTGTTTTAAAAGAGAAATCCCAGTTTGGTTCTTTAAATGATAAAACCATATTTTCATAAATGTATTTTAATGGAGTGTTTATGGACTGTTTCAGGAAAGGAAATGTATGGATTATTTAGTGATTACCTACTGGGCTGTTTATGCTCACACTCTACTTATGCCACTCAGCATCAGTAGACCTGAGCTATTTTGAAGGTTTAGGTTTCTGGTTCGAGTGTTCACCTTTGGTGTGGTATGGTCTTATTTTCTGTGGTGAACAAGAGGTCATGAGGATATCATGTTAGCACCACATGGATTTAGTTTTTTTTCCTTCAGTTTTTTTTGTTTCCTTTAGCAATTTTATCTGGTTCTATTTTTATTATTGTTCATATATAGTTGGTTTTTTCTATGTGATTTGCTTTTTATATTTTATCATGGTTATGTGTAGGATAAATCATTTCCCACATTAATAACTTTGATACCTGGTGCTAGTCACCATCTCGGGAGGATTGAGAACACCTCTCGGGCCTTGTCTCAGATTGGGTCAGATGTTTGTTCGAATAGCAGCCTGACCTTGTTCATGGAGAAAATGGTATAAGGGGATCCCTTTGTTATTTGGGGTGTCAGGTAGACTGAATATTATGACTATTGGGACTCGATAGGTAGGTGTGGGAAGATTTTTGTGAACAATTAATTTTTCTAATCCTTGATTTACTAGGGGTAGTTTGGGATTTTGGAATTTTTTTTGGTTTTTGGGTGTGTGTATGAGGAATTAAAATGGAGATGAATAGGTAATGTGTAGTGGGATCACAAGGAGTGGTGACCCATGTGGATTCCGAGTGCATGGTATGAACTTCTACTAGTGGTTGGTGCTTTTTTGGGGCATGGTCTACTAAAACATTTTTGTAACACCCCAAGAATTTACAAATAGATTTATTACAGAATGCATGGATCATTGAGTCTCTATAAACACCACTTTGTTATAACCTAGCCAAGTGAACATAAGTTTTTCACTTCTGTGATGTGAATTTCAAAAATCTGACATACACGGTTGCGATGAGTAAGTTATTTGGATTCCGATAAGAAAAAAATAATTTTTGGTGACTAGTAACCTACCCTTATGAATAGTAACATACCCTTATGAATAGTGATATAACCTAATTAATATTAACCTTACCTATGATAGGATATAAATAATATTCAAGTTGGAGTACAATATACCTATGTTTTGGAATAAGTAAATACACATTTTAAAACTATTTTTTTAAAATAAATTATGATTTTAATTAAATATTAAATTAATCACATTTAGAAAATTATTTTTGAAAAATGGACTTAATTTTTGGATTCAACATGTCAAAAACTGGTGGGGGTGAATTTTTGGGACTTTTTTGAAATACTAGATTTTTTTTATGAATAGTGAAATACCATAATTTACAAAATAAGCTAAATACACTAATTATAGAGTCATGTATGATGTTTTGCTGATGTAAGACCAATTGATTCGGATTCACATGATAAAATTACTATTCTTGGTCATGGAAGACTCACTATTCCTTGTTTTTTGGAGAAATTATAATTTAATGAATATAAAATTGAGAAATCCCCTCTCCCCTCAACTATAAACCCCCCCCAGCACTCCCTCTTCTCTTCACTCCTCTAAAGACTTGTGACTTCTCAAAATTCTATCCAAATATCCTCCCAACCTCCTATACCACATGCATAAATCCTTGGTCTCATAAAAAGACCAAAACCTATCCTTTTAAGAGGCTCTCAAGGAAGTTTGGTTCAAGAGGTAAATTCCTCTTTTCAATTCTTTGTCTTTCCTATCAAGTTCATTTGTTTTCTTTTTCTATTATTTCCTCTCCTAATCCCAATGTAGTGATGAATCCAGTACCTTACATGTAATATAATCTTTTCATGACAATGTAATAAGTTATCATCATCTCTTCCTTTTACCTTCTTTTATACCAATAGCAAGAACACCATCTGAGATGTGTCAATTTACCACATTCAAGGACGATGTGCTTTCAATTTCATTTATCATTATAAATTCTGGTCATGAAACCATTATTGTTATGGTTGAACTATATTATTATATGTGTAATATAACCTATTCAAGGTTCTACAATCCCTTTGTATAAATGGTATTAAGTTATAGAGGAAAAATGAGTTTGTTGTAATCAAAACCCACAAATTAACTAAAATAGTTATCATTAAAGTTCTATATAATAATTCATCCTCATGCCATGTAAAAAAATTATATAAATGACCACTAACACATATATATGATCATAAATAATATTCTAATTCAGTTTTGGAGATTTACATCTATTCCACATGAACTCCATTACTTAAGAACAAGTGAACCGATTATGAAAATAAATAAAATGAACACTACGGAACAACGAAATTCAATATAATAACTTATCAAGAAGGTAATAAATTAACAAAAAAAGGTTATAATAAACTAAATAAATGACTAATAGGTTCTAAAAAAAGTTATTAATAATCCTAATTTCATATTCCAGGACCTTAAGTTCAAGAGCGGAACACATTTGGACTTAAGGTAAGGGATTTCTTTATCTCCCTTCCATTTTTGTGCGGTTTCCTGTATTCACTACTAATACTTGTGTATGGTGTATGTATAATGACCATTGATATAAAATATCATGAATATATTTATTTTCATTGTATATCAATTTAATATTATTAATTTTGGGGCATATGAATTGATTGATTAGAAAGTGGTAAGGGTTTTTCCACCCGAATATCCATTTTCATTCAGGTTATTTTCATTGTCTAATTACCTCAATGAAACTCTTGTTTATTATTATTTACTTCTCATAAATTATTTTTTTGTGTTATATATATGTTCACCAACCAGAATCATTCCTTATTTTATGAATAGTTATATTTTTTAAAAGGAACTTTCAAAATTGCTTTCTAAATACAAACCCGATTCAAGGGATATTTTCAGATTCTTACAAGCTTTCAAGTATACTCAAAAATCTGTTTTAATCCACCATTAGTTTTATAAAAACAATAATTTTATCATGAAAAGTTATCTTGTATAAATTACGGGTTTAAGTGAAAAAATGTGCCTTTCCACTTTAAAATTCTCTTTAATAATTTACTTAAAATGCTCTAAAATGTTTTATTTATAAAGAATCTTAAGAACTATTTTTACATGATTTCACTTCATTGGGACATCATTTATGCCTAAAATATAATTTCAATGTCCTGGTTTTTTATTTTATGAGATATTAATGTTTAAAATATGATTTCATGGAAAATATAAATGATTTTCCAAACAGAATCCTCTTTCAAAAGTAAAAAGAAATTATCTCATCTCTCATTAACTTTTATGAGATATATGCCTTGTTCACCACTTATTTATTTCTTGTGGTGTATGTACTACCCTTTGTTATATCATATCAAGAGTCTCCTTTTTCTCATGATATTCTAAGGGATTATGATTTGAATGTTTCAAGGTGGTATGAGACACTTTGGAATGTTTAAGGATTATTTCCTCAATAATTTATCAATGGTCACACTTATAAATATATTCGTCTATGTCAACATCCTTTGTTGAATGTTGTACTTAATTGTGTTTTATCTGCTATGATATCTTCTAAAATATGTTGTTGAAGTGTTTCTGATTATTCTGACTATGGATGTTCTATTTTTATATCATTCACCATATTATTCATAAAGGTTAGTGTTTATGTTCAATGATTGGGGAATGCTATTTACATTTCATATGTTAGTTTCAATATGATTGTATATGTTTATTATTTTCACCCCTTTCATATGAGGAATAAATTGGACATATTAAGTTTCGAGTGTGGCCCTCTATAGCCTCTCAGTGCATCGGTAGGTCTCATGAGACAAACTAAGGTCTTGGCACAAGGCCTTGACAAAATTATTATTTATGGTCTTGGGACAAGGCCTTGACGGTATGATTATGTTGTCCTGCATTATGCATTACCTCATCATAAAAAAAGAAATTATGGTTCATATGGTTATTCGATTAGTATAATACCCATGATTATCTTTTATTATGGCATTACTTACTCATCTCTTATTCCTGCCATAATGTGTTCAAATATTTGTTAAAGGCACATGTTTTTATGTATTAAACATGCCTAATGTTTATGTTATGATATCTTCCACAATATTTCTTACCCATACTCAGCATTTGAGATCAACCCTTTCATTTGTTTTTCCTTCCCTCGGTTAAGAAGAAGAGATCATTTATTGAGTTTTCAAGGATGCAGTTTATTAGCTTTTGTTATGTATCATATTTTATTTCATTTCAAAATATAAAATGGGTTCCATGAATTTATCTAGTTTCTTCAAGAATACTAAACTGATAGGTCCTTTGGGATGCTTATTCCTTGTTTGTATATCAATGTAATAAAATAAGTCTCTGGCTTCAGGAAACTGGGGTCGGGTCCTTACAGTTGGTATCAGAGGAAGTTTAATAGAAACCTTGGGAACTAGATTTAGAAAACGAAGGTTAGGGAATAAATCACTAAGATGGTCTTTGAGGATAAACAAACAAGAACATCCAATAATTTTGGTGTATAATATATTATGTGGATCTTTATAGAAAATATATCCCTGTAAAAAAACAAACAAGTAGAGGTGGCTCTGGCATAGATGTACCTAGGAGTGAAAACTCCGACAAGGAGTTTCGAACTTGATCTGAGGTATCCTGGTACATGACAATGGGCCTTGCTGAACTCTTGGTTTCACACTCCTGGGATATACTTAGGATAATTCACATTTTATTTACCCACCATTGTGAGGGATTTATGTCCCCAAAGTAACCAAAGTATATAGTTCTAGGATTTACGATGCATAAATTTATGCTATGTTCTATACCATGTTTAGAGTTATAGAGAGTTTATAATTTTATGAGCTAATATATAATATGGAATTGATTAGATATGGTGCCTAGCTGAAGGAATGAGAACTTCACCAATGCACGGGATGCGAAGAGTAAGAAGGGTCATATCTTTAATGGTCTTAATCCATATTTTCAAATGAAGATTTTCTACCATGTATCCTCATCACAAGATGAAATAATATAATGTGTTAACAAGGTATGTGAAGACTTCTATGAGTTCTATGGATTTTAAGGGAAGCAAAAGAATAATAGGATGGTGGAGATATATGGGGATAAAGGTAAGGAGGGAAATAAGTTTTTTCCCACATGTGATAACTGTGGAAAGAATCACCCTGGTAAATGCTTGAAGGGAATGGGTGTTTGCTACAAGTGTGGAGAAAAAGGACACCAAGTTTATGATTGCAAGGTTAAGAAAATGGTTTCTAATGTACAGTGCTTCAATTTCAAGGAGATGGGACACTATGCAAATTAATGTACAAATCGTCAAAATAATATACCCCAAATGATGATTTTGGATAATGATAAAGTTATGATGCTACCACAGATGAAGTAGAATGATTAATATACCTAGTCAAGAATCATGTCATTTGTTTATTTTTTCAGTAATGTACTGGTTGTATGAATTATGAGATATATAAGGATTGTACTACAATACTCTTTCATTAAGTATTTGAGGTCATATGATGAATGATACAAAGGAAAAGCGATTTATTGGAAAGTTAAACTTTTTAGAAAAAAACATGATTGGGGGAAATACAACCATTAATATATATTTGATATTGAGATAATGATGAAGAAATGATTGATTCAGATAAGTATTGACTACCTAGGAACTAATTATTGACCTATCAAGAAGTGGTCTATGCTATCACCAATGAAGTTTACAACACTTTTGGATTTAAGGAATATATCCAATAACATGTATCTTTTGTTTAAAGGTTGGGGCCGAAGCCTCATTTATTATTAAAGCAAAGAAAAGACCTCTTTAAATGGGTAGAGGGAGACCCATTACATAGCCCGAAGGCCCAGTGGGAATTTACCCATTACATGGCCCGTAGGCCCATTTTTTTGGCCCAAGGCCCATTCTGTGAATAGTATTGCTACAGTACCGCGCTGCTACATTACTGCATAGTACCCGCCACTGCTACAGTACACTATCACCGCTATAGTGCCCTGCCGCCGCTACAGTACCCACTGCTGCTACAGTGCAACCGCTGCTATAGTGCTCTACAGTTTTCTACAGTCCCTGCACCCAATGGGTTTTGAACCCCCATTTTTCATGTAGAATTAAGGGGTGCTTACCACTAAGACAAACCCCAACTACCTAATAACATGTATCTTACTTAAGGAATATAGAAGAATGCATGTTTCCAATATGGTTTTTACGGTAATTCAAGTTATTATGATATTTCAAGAGGATACAGGATGAAGTTATTCACATGTTTGGAAGGTGAATTTTAGAGCTACTTATTTTTGATTAAGGATTAATGATAATTTCATCTTGGAAATTTAGAGGACTTCATTATAATTTGTTAAATAATTATATTTTGGAATTTTTTAACCATTTATGAAATTATTTAATTGATCATTGTGTGAGATTTTATTGGGTAATTTATTGCTTTACCAAATGGCATAACCCATTCTATGTGATGATTTATAGATAGATAACTACAATAAAAGGCTGATTTTATAAGTAGAAATGTATATTTAAACTCTTATAGGGTGGAATAATTGCTTGAATTATGGAAAATAGTCTTAAATAAATTTTTTTCCTATTATCATAATCATTGATAATATAGATGAATTTATTTTTTTTAGTTTATATTTTTTTAGTAATAAACATTCATCCAAACATGTCCTCTATCATGTTCCATCATAACTTCATAGTTATATTTTTCTTCCATGCCCATTTTTTTTCTTCCAACTAATGTCATCTCATTTGAAATCATACTTTTTGGGGTGACCACCTCATATCCATTAACTTTTTTCAGGAGGATATTTTATTAACCGTATTTCTGATGGGGTTTCCATAAGGGAATTTTCAAGTATCAACCATTAAATTTCAAAGTTCAATTTCAAATTTCGAGGACGAAATTTTTGTAAGGAGGGGATAATGTAACAACCCAAGAAATTAAAAATAGATTTATTATAGAATGCATGGATCACTGAGTCTCTAAAACACCAATTTTTTATAACCTAACCAAGTAAACATAAGTTTGTCATTTTTGTGATGTGAATTTTGAAAATCTGACATACACGGTTGCGATGAGTAAGTTATTTGGAGTCTGATAAGAAAAACTTAATTTTTGGTGAAAAGTAACCTACCCTTATAGATAGTAACATTCCCTTATGAATAGTGATATACCCTAATTAATAGTAACATTACTTATGATAGTATGTAAATAATATTCAAGTTGGAGTATGATATACCTATGTTTTGGAATAAGTAAATACATGATTTAAAACTGATTTTTAAATAAATAATGATTTTAATTAAATAATAAATTAATAATATTTTGAAAATTATTTTTGAAAAATGGAAATCATTTTTGGAGTCTACATGTTGAAAAATGGTTGGGGTGAATTTTTGGGATTTTTTTTAAATACTTGAATTTTTTATGAATAGTGACATACTATAATTTACAAAATAATCTAAATGAACTAATTATAGAGTCATGTATGATTTTCTGCTGATGTAAGCCCAATTTATTCGGATTCAAATTATATAATTACTATTCTTGGTCATGGAATACCCACTATTCCTTTTCTTGTGGAGAAATAATAAATTAATGAATATAAAATTGAGAAATCCCCTCTCCCCTCCACTATAAAACCCCCTCCCCATCACTCCCTCTTCTCTTCACTCCTCTCAAGCCTTGTGCCTTCTCCAAATTCTATCCAAATATCCTCCCAACCTCCTATCCCACTTCCATCAAGCCTTGGTCTCATAAAAATACCAAAACCTCTCCCTTAAAGAGGCTCTCAAGGAAGTTTGGTTCAAGAGGTAAATTCCTCTTTTCAATTCTTTATCTTTCCTTTCAAGTTCATTTGTTTTCTTTTTCTATTATTACATATCCTTATCCAAATTTTGTGATGAATCCAGTACCTTACATGTACTTGAATATTTTCATGATATTGTAATAAGTTATCATCATCTTTTCCTTTTACCTTATTTTATACCAGTAGCAAGAACACCATCCGAGATGTGTCAATTTACCACATTCAAGGACGATGGGATTTTGATTTCTATTATGATTACCAATTATAGTCATGAAACCATTATTTTTATGGTTGAACCAGATTATTATATATGTAATATACCCTATTCAAGGTTCTGCAATCTCTTTGTAAAAATGGTATTAAGTTATAAAGAAAAAATGAGTTCGTTGTAATCAAAACCCACAAATTAACGAAAACAGTGATCATTAATGTTCTATATAATAATTCATCCTCGTGACTTGTAACCAAATTATATAAATGACCAATAACACCTATATATGATCATAAATAATATTCTAATTCAATTCCGTATATTTATATCCATTCCACATGAACTCTATTACTTAAGAACAAGTTAACCGATTATGAAAATAAACAAAACGAACACTGTGGAACAACAAAATTCAATATAATAACTTATCAAGAAGGTAATAAATGAAAAAAAAAGAGTTATGATAAACAAAATAAATGTCTAATTGTTTCTTAAATAAGTTATTAATAAGTCTAATTTCATATTCCAGGACCTTAAGTTCAAGAGCGGAACACATTCGGACTTAAGGTAAGGTATTTCTTTATCTCACTTCCATTTTTGTGAGGTTTCCCGTATTCACTACTAATACTTGTGTATGGTGTATGTATATTGACCATTGATGTAACATATGATGAATATATTTATTTTCATGGTATTCAATGTATCATTTTAATATTATTAATTTTGGGGCATATGAATCGATTGATTACAAAGTGGTAAGGGTTTTTCCACCCGAACCTCCATTTTCATTCGGGTTATTTTCATTGTCTAATTACCTCAATGAAACTCTTGTGTATTATTATGTACTCATCATAAATTATGTGTGAGTGTTATATATATGTTCACCAACCAGAATAATTCCTTATTTTATAGATATTTACATGTTTTAAAAGGAACTTTCTAAATTGATTCTGAAATACAAACCCGATTCAAGGGATATTTTCAAATTCTTACCCATTTTGAAGTGTACTAAAAAATATGTTTTAAGCCACTATTAGTTTTATAAAAAAAAGATTTTATTGTGAAAAATGATCTTGTATCATTTATGGATTTAGGAGAAAAAATATGCCTTTCCAGTTTAAAATTCTCTTTAATACTTTCCTTAAAATGATCTAAAATGTTTTATTTATAAAGAATCTTAAGAACTCTTTTTACATGATTTCACTTCAGTGGGACATAATTTATGAATAAAATATAATTTAAATGTCCTAGTATTTTATTTTATGGTATATTAATGTTTAAAATGTAATTTCATGTCAAATATAAATGATTCTCCAAAAGGAATCCTCTTTCAAAAGTAAAAAGGATTTTTCTCATCTCTTATTAACTTTTATGAGATATATGCCTTGTTCACCACTTATTTATTTCTTGTGGTGTATGTACTCCCCTTTGGTATATCATATCAAGAGTATAATTTTTCTCATGATATTATAAGGTATTATTATTTGAATGTTTCAAGGTGGTACGGGACACTTTGGAATGTTTAAGGATTATTTCATCAAGAATTTGTCAATGGTATCATTTATAATATATTCATCTATGTCAACATACTTTATTTAATGTTGAAAATAATTGAGGATTATCTATTATGATATCATCTACAATATGTTTTTGAAGGGTTTCTAGTTATTCTGAGTATGGATGTTCTATTTTGATATCATTCTCCATATTATTCTGAATGGTTAGTGTTTATGTTCAATGATTGGGGAATGATATTTACATTTCATATGTTAGTTTCAATAAGAATGTATATGTTTATTATTTTCACCCCTTTCATACGAGGAATTAATTGGACATAGTAAGTGTCGAGTGGGGCCTGATATAGCCCCTCGATGCATATGTAAGTCTCATGAGACCAACTACAATATTGGAAAAAGGCCTTGACAAAATGATTATTTATGGTCTTGGCACAAGGCCTTGAAAGTATGGTTATGTTGTACCACATTATGATTTTATGAATTATGAAAATAGAATTTATGGTTCATGTGGTTATTCTACTAGTAGTTTACCTATGATTATGTTTTATTATGGCATTACATACTCAGCTCTTATTCCTACCATAATGTGTTCAAGTTTTTATTAAAGGAACATGTTTTTATGTATTAAACATGCCTAATGTTTATGTTATGATATATTCCACTGTATTTATTACCCTTACTGAGCATTTGATCTCACTCCTTTCATTTTTTCCTTCCCTAGGTTAAGAAGAACAGATCATTTATTGAGTTTTCAAGGATGTTGTTTATTAGCTTTTGTTATGTATCGTACTTTATTTCATTTCAAAATGTAAAATGGGTTCCATAAATGTATCTATTTTCTTCAATACTACTAAACTGGTCAGTCTATTAGGATGCTTATTACTTTTTTATATACCAATGTAATCAAATAAGGTGCAGACTCCGGGCAACTGGGGTTGGGTCCTTACAATTGGTATCAGAGAAATTTTAGTTGAAACCTTGGGAACTAGATTTAGAAAACATAGGTCAGGGAATAAATCCCTAAGATGGTCATTGAGGATAAACAAACAAGAACAACCTAGAATTTTGGTATGTAATATATTATGTAGATCTTTATAGAAAATACATCCATGTCTGGATACAAACAAGTATAGGTGGCTCTAGTATAGATGTACCTTGGAGTGAAAACTCTGCCTAGGAGTTTCGAGCTTGACCTGGGGTATCCTGGTACACGACAAAAGGCCTTGTTGCACTCTTGGTTTGACACTCCTGGGGGATATGATTAGGATAATTCACATTTTATTTACCCACCATTGTGATGGATTTATGTCCCCAAAGTAACTAAAGTATATGGTTTTAGGATTTATGATGCATAAATTTATGCTATGTGTTATACCATGTTTAGAGTTATAGAGAGTTCATAATTTTATGAGCTAGTATATAATATGGAATTGGTTAGATATGGTGCCTAGCATAAGGAATGAAAACTTCACCAATGCACAGAATTTGAAGAGTGAGAAGGATCATATCTCTAATGGTCTTATACCATATTTTCAAAGGAAGATTGTCTCCCATATATCCTCATCACATGAAGAAATAATATCATGTATTAACAAGTTATGTAAAGACTTCTCTGAGTCCTATGAATTTGAAGGGAAGAAAAATAACAAGAGGATGATAGAGAGATATGGGGATAAAGGGAAGAAAAAAAATAAGTGTTTTCCCACATGTGATAACTGTGGAAAGAATCCCCCTGGTAAATGATTGAAGGGAATGGGTGTTTTCTACAAGTTTGGAGAAAAAGGACACCAAGTTAATGATTTCAAGGGTAAGAAAATGGTTTCCAATGTACAATGCTTCAATTTCAATTAGACGGGACACTATGCAAATCAATGTCCCAATTGTCAAAGAAATATACCCCAAATGATGATTTTGGATAATGAGAAAGTTGTGATGCTACTGTAGATGAAGTAGAATGATTAATATTCCTAGTCAAGAATCATACCATTTTTTTATTTTGTCAGTAAAGTACCAGTTGTATGAATTATGATATATATAAGGATTGTCCTAAAGTACTCTTTCATTAAGTAATTGAGGTCATATGATGAATGGTACAAAGGAAAAGTGATTCATTGGAAAGTTAAATTTTTTAGAAAAAAACATGATTGAGTGAAATACAACCCTTAATATATATATATATAATGTTGAGATAATGATGAAGAAATTATTGATTCAGATAAGTATTGACTACCTTGGAACTGATTATTGACTTGTCGAGAAGTGGTCTATGTTATGATCAATGAAGTTTACAACACTTTTGGATTTAAGGAATATATCCAATAACATGTATCTTACTTAAGGAATATTGAAGAATTCATGTCTCCAATATGGTTTTTACGCTAATTCAAGTTATTACGACATTTCAAGAGAATACCACAATTTATATTTTTTGTATTTTCTAATGACACTTTTATAGGGTAAGTGTGAACCTAACAAAAAACACCCATCAAGAAAATTCCAACATACAAATTCAAAATTCAAATCATACAACACTGCAGAAAAACCCTGATCCAGAACCTCCATTGCCACCTTCCAAAAATACACCAAATTCAAATTTCAAAATTCATCACCCATCTCGTCATGCGTCTGCCTCGAGACTCACCCATAGCGACGGACATCCTGTAGCTAAAAAAACCATCACTAGACATCAACATCACCGTGCCTTCCTTCACCACTATCATCATTGACACCACTGTCTGTGTCGTGGTCTCCACTCGATGCCGTCATTACTTGGCATCTTCACCATCGTCGACCAAAGCACCATAAGCCCCGACAGATGTCCTCATTCACCGTCACCACATCACCGGCGAGAACCGAAAACGAGGGATTCCACAAATGGAAATCAAAAATCCAAACAACATAAAAAAACAGACATGTAACCCGAAGGGATCTCTTTCCATGTTCACGCATGACAGGAGAAGTCCTATCGCGAGCTTTCATCCACATGAGAACAGCTGATTTCTTTGTCATCGCCCAAACCATGGTTGTTGTCGATGGCCTCTTGCCTCGACATATACCAGAAAAAATAATAAATCCGCGAATCATTGCACAAAAGAAGACCACCACAGCTCGGGATGAAGCCAGCCCTAGAAGCGCCTCCTGGAACACCGTCGACCGATTGACCCGCACTTCCCAAAACCTCCATGAAACCACCGTGGCAGACCGACTTGGAGAGAAACGAAGGAACCAGGATCCCGAGCAGCTATAGAATCGGGCTAGGGCATCACCAGAGAATTTTGACCTGGACTGAGCCGCCAACCCATACTGTCAGAGCCAACGCCATGCGAAAATCAACCCTGAGAAACCCATGTGACTCAGCACACAGATCCCAAATCTCCCCGTGAAAGCCGGTGCAACAGACCAAAGTGGGGTTGGAAATGAGGCTACTGGGAGGATAGAGAACGGTAAGAACAAACAAAGGCTTCAATAGGGGGAAATTCCGCAAATGGGGCGGAGTGGGAACGATGAAGCAGGGGACAACAGAAACGAAGCACGAAGCAGTGTGAATGAAAGCAGTGAAAGAAAAATGGGGCTGAAGCCCTGAATCCTCGAGCAGAGAAACCGAATCCAAACATTGAAAAGAAAAACATATCGGGACAGATACAAGAATGGATGATGAGAGAGGCAACAGAGAAGCCTCAAGTCCAGAGAGTAAGGGGTCATCGCCGCCGCCGCCTAAGGAAGGCTGCTGAAACCCTAGCGACCAGTGAACCTGGGGAATGAGGATCCATCAGGATCCTTCAGGTTTCTCAGTTTCAAGAGAATACATGATGAAGTTATTAACATGTTTGGAATGTGAATTTTAGAGCTACTTCTTGTTGATAAAGGATTAATGATAAGTTCATCTTGGAAATTTAGAGGACTTCATTATAATGTGTTAAATCATTATATTTTTTTAATTTTTTTAAGTATTTATGGAATGGTTAAGTTGATATTTATATGAGCTTTTATAGGTTAATGTATTGCTTCACCAAATGGAGTAACCCATGCTATGTGATGATGTATAGATAGTTAAACTACAGTAAAATGATGAGTTTATAAGTAGAAATGTATATTTAAACTCTTATAGAGTGGAATAATTCCTCAACTCAAGGAACATAGTCTTAAATAATTTTTTTTTCTATTATAATAATCATTGACAATATTGATGAATTTATTTTTTTAGTTTATAGTTTTGTAGTAATGAACATTCATCTGAACATGTCCTCTATCATGTTCCATTAGAACTTCATAGTTAGATTTTTCCTCCATGTCTAGTTTTTTTCTTCCAACTAATGTCACCTCATTCGAAAGCATACTTTTTAGGGTGACCACCTCATCTCCATTAACTTTTTAGGATGTTATTTTATTAACCCTATTTCCAATGTGGGTTTCCATAAGGTAATTTTCAAGTATCAACCATTAAATTTTGAAGTTAATTACAAATTTTGAGGACGCAATTTTTGTAAGGAAGGGATAATGTAACACCCCAAGAGTTTAAAAATAGATTTATTATAGAATGAATGAATAACTAAGCCTCTAAAAACACCACTTTTTTTTTAAACCACCCAAGTAAACATAAGTTTTCACTTCTGTGATGTGAATTTCAAAAATCTGACATACACTGTTGTGATGAGTAAGTTATTTGGAGTCCGATAAGAAATACATAATTTTTGGTGAATAGTAACCTAACCTTATGAATAGTTACATAACATTATGAATAGTGATATACCCTAATTAATAGTAACCTTGCCTATGATAGTATATAAATAATATTCATGTTGGAGTACGATATACCTATGTTCTGGAATAAATAAATACATGTTTTAAAACTGTTTTTTATATAAGTTATGATTTTAATTAAATATTAATTTAATCATATTTAGAAAATTATTTTTTAAAAATGGACTTCATTTTTCGATTCTATGTGTTGAAAAATGTCTGTGTTGAATTTTTGGGATTTTTTTGAAATACATGAATTTTTGATGAATAATGAAATACCATAATTTACAAAATAAGCTAAATAAAATAATTATATATTCATGTATGATGTTATGCTGATGTAATCCCAATTAATCCAGATTCACATGATAAAATTACTCTTCTTGGTCATGGAAGACTCACTATTACTTATCTTGTGAAAAAAATAATAGATTAATGAATATAAAATTGAGAAATCCCCTCTCCACTCCACTATAAAAACCCCCCATCACTCCCTCTTCTCTTCACTCCTCTAAAGCCTTGTGCCTTCTCCAAATTCTGTCCAAATATCCTCCCAACATTCTATACCTTTTCCATAAAGCCTTCATCTCATAAAAATACCAAAACCTCTCCCTTAAAGAGGCTCTCAAGAAAGTTTGGTTCAAGAGGTAAATTCCTCTTTTCAATTTTTTGTCTTCCCTTTCAAGTTCATTTGTTTTCTTTTTCTATTGTTACCTCTCCTTATCCAAATGTTGTTATGAATCCATTACCTTACATGTACTGGAATTTTGTCATGATATTGGAATAAGTTGTCATCATCTCTTCCTTTTACCTTCTTTTATACGAGTAGCACACTACTGGAAATTTAGGCTATAGCCACGGTTTGAAACCGTGGCTATAGGGTCAGCCGTATAGATTCCAATAAAGGCCATGGTTACCGTGGCTAAAGGCCTATAGCCACTGTTTAAAACCGTGGCTATAGGGATTTCCACAGCATAAAAAAAACCAGCACGGTGAACCGTGCTGGCTGTTTGGAGGACTGCACCAGCACCCCCCACCCCTGCTCCTGCACACCTCCCCTGCCCCACCCCCTGTACCTTGCACCCCACCCCCTGCCCCCTCCTCACTGCACACCCCCCTCCCCCTAGACCGCCCCCACCCTGCACCTGCACCCCCCATACAAGGTAATCCAAATCCCATGGAACCACCACCATCTTCAGAAATAGCCGAACCAACACAATTGAGTCGGATTCTACTTCATCAATCTCCTCATTGAAAATATTACACAACATAAGGCATGTATTCATCGCACTCCCCAATGGAGGTACCCATTCAGTAAAAGGAATTGAAACACAGAATCACCAAGCCCCTATTGTTCTGAACCAACCCACCTCCCCTCGTCTCCCCCGCAATACCCGATCCATCCACATTCAATTTTAATGCTAAGCCCCTATTGTTCTAAATCAACCCGCCTCCCCTAATCTCCCCTGCAATACATGATCCATCCGCATTCAATTATAACTAGTACTCCACCCGTGCAATGCACAACACTATAAAATAATTATTATTATTAACTATAGATTACTATTTATAAAACATAATAGTTTATATAAATTATGAAGAAGTAATATAAATAGTGAAACATTCAAATCGAAACAACAATTGTTTCAGAGTTGATTTTCAATGGAACACATGAAAAAAAAAACGAATTGTTTGGATACATTGTTTCTTTAGCAAAGATTTGGGTGAAAAATATTACAGTAATAGAATACTGTAATAGTATATGGTGTCCCCTTTAGAATGAAACTAAATTCAATAAATTATGGTAGTAAAAACCTTCCAAAATTGGGTTCCTGTGGCACTGTTGTAGACAAGTATTGGTGGTTTCTGGTTGGTAGTAATCTGGTACCTACACATGTTTGTAGAAATAGGTTACAAATGCGGATTTTTTTAGATATCATACATACACAATATCACCACTTTCTACCTCTACTATGCTTGAAAAATCACATGACCATGCAAACAGAGATAGGGAAAATGATCCTGAAAATTAAACAAACCAAACCATTCTGCCATTTGAATCTCACCATAATTTCAATTATCCTTGTTTCAAACATAACCTGAAAAATCTAAAAGCTAACTAAAGTTGTTTTAATTGTAGGAGAAGAAAATAACCAAGAAAAAAGACGTAATACACAACTCTAGCAATGAGTAAAAATGAAGGAAATGACAAACCAACTTAACTAAAATTACCCATCCATCCATTAAATCTCTTCAGTTGCAATCTAGTGGACTCATGCAGAAACTAATGAACAATTTATAACTTGTTACCTTTTAATAACAATAACACACTGCAATGAATTCTTTCAATTATGAAATATGCATTAGAGATTATCACCAATAACCTCACAACATTTTTTATTGTACTCATAAAATCATAAGTATAAGATAGACAATATTCATGTGTTTTGTAATGTCATTCACTTAAACCATCCAATGATTCAATTAAAATGAATTTCATAACATTAAATAAGAACGTAATTTGAATATCTTTATGGAGTTCCTTTCAATACACCCCCACCCCAGGTTGATATTGAACCTGCACAGAGAAGTTAAAATTAGGGAATCGTAAAATTAATGGTTAAGTGATTAACATTCACTAACAATGATCTAAAAACCTGTATATAACAATCACCACATAGTGATCATTATTATATTTCAGTCACCAATATAATAACCAGAAAGTTGATTCAAAAACATTACACATGTCTAAATCGTAATGTCAACATAATAACATTCTAGTAACAATTATAACCACATTCTAGTTTAAAAAAAAATCCTCTTTGGGCTGAATTGAAGATTGATGAACGTCTCAATGCCCTCAATATTGGTGTGGAAACAAAACTAAACTAATAAAACACACCATCCCCCTCCCCCAACCCTCCCCCATGCCCAGCACCATCCCCCACGAGGACCCTCTCCCCTACCCAGCCACATCCCCACCAACCCCCTCCCCACTTCTCCGCAGGCCCTGCCCTCCCCCTGCCCTCCCCCTGCCCTCCCCCATGCCTAGCCGCTCCCCTCCCCTTTACACCCCCTACCTAGCACCATCCCCCACCAGGACCCTCTCCCCTTCCCATCCACATCCCCACCTGGACCCTCTCCCCTTCCCAGCCACATCCCCACCAGCCCCTCCCCACTTCTCCGCAGGCCCTGCACTCTCCCCCACCCCTCCCCTCCCCCATGCCTAGCCACTCCCCTACCCTTTATACCCCCCTTCCCAGCCCCTCCCCTCCCCCCTAACTAGAATAATCTCCCCCCATTTCCCAGCACCTCCTCCTCCCCACTCCCCTCCCCCATGCCCAGCTTGTCCCCTCCCCTGCTTCTCCTCCCACCCCTTCCCAACAACTCCCCCTCCCACCTCCTCCACCCCCCTGCCCAGCCCCATCCCCCACCAGCCCCTCCCCCATGCCCAGACCCTTCCCCCACCAGCATTAAAACATATAGATTGACAATTGATATGTAATTAAAGAAGAAGAAACTAATGTCATAAGCAGTAAGACACTAGTTATAATATAAAAACAATGACATTCTGTAGAAATAATCTCAAAGGTGTTCATATTATTAAAGGTAAAGAATTATTATTAATTAGAAACATGTTAAAATAGTATGCATACATTTAGTTTTTTATAATAATAATGTACTGTATGCATTTAAAGAAATAAAATTAAAAAACAATACAAAGTGGAGTCAATAGTGAAAAAAATTTACATGAATTCATATGTAGGATGAAAAGGAGAGAGGTTAACTCCACAATTTTAGGAGAAACTACCTGCATTCATATAGTGTGTAAATGAAAATAAAAAATGACGGACGGAAGGGAGGTTAATTCCACATTTTTAGGAAAACACACCTATTGCGGAGATCTGGACATGTAGGCTATTTAAAGAAGGTTTTTAGTGCATAAAAAAAATATATAGTGGAGTAAATAGTGAAAAAAAATTACATGAATTCATATGTTGGACGGAAGGGAGGATAAATTCAAGATTTTAGGACAAATTACCTGCCTTCATTTCCAATTCCTATTTCTATATTCACATACACTGAGAAAAAAATTAGAAAAAAATAAAATAACTGTAAATATTTTATCATGTATATAAAGAAAAAAATCATTAAATGAGGATAGAACACCTTCTTCACAAATCTTGATTTATACAGGTTGAAACTAAGGCATTGACATTGAAGATGAAAAATCAAAACCTTGCTTGCTGAAAAAAACAATAGAAATTGAACATTAGTGCACAAAAAAAAAACAACCAAAACAACCCAACCTGCCCCCCCACCTACCCCCACCTGCACACACCCCTCCCCCTTCCCCAGCACACCCCCCTACTCCCCACCAGCATGCCCAACCTACCCCCTCCCCCTGCCCCCCACCTGCCCTCCCCCACCTGCACACACCCCTCCCCCTGCCTCAGCACACCCCCCTGCCCCCCACCAGCACACCCAACCTGCCCCCCACCTGCACACCCCCTGCCCCCTCTCCCTACCCCCTTCCCCCACCTGCACACCCCCTACCCCCTCCCCTACCCCCACCTGCACACCCCCTCCCCCTTCCCCCCACCTCCCCCCCCCCACTTGCACACACGCCTCCCCCTGCCCCAACACACCCCCCTCCCCCCCACCTGCACACCCCCTGCCCCCTCTCCCTGCCCCCTGCCCCCACCTACACACCCCTCCCCCTAACCCCCACCTACCCCCCACCTACACACACCCTCCCCCTGCCCCAGCACACCCCCCCTACCCCCATATTACTTAATGTATGGTGGGTCCCCATCCTTTAATGAAACATAATATACTATAGCATATAAGATAAGGAATTTCAGCTCCAAAGTCTTATAGGAACACAACAACCAAGGGCTATTGAGTAACATCACAATTATAAATCTTTCATTTTCCAGAGATTGTGTGATGGGAAAATCCAAGAGGGTGAGTTTCAATAGGTCTTATTTCAATGCTGCCAGCCCACTTGAATACATACACTCAGATTTTTGGGGGATAGCCAGGACTAGTTCTTGTGCTGGAGGATCCAATTTCATCATCTTCATAACTAAAATCTCTAAGAATGTTTGGATTTAGATAATAAAAAGAATATTATGCATTCCAAAACAGTTAAACCTAAAAATATTCAATGTAAAATCACACTGTAAATATTATTAAGACTGAAAAATAGATAATGGCCTTGAATATCTTTCTATAGAGTTCATTCAGTTTTGTGAGTCTGATGGGATTACGAGGGACATAACTATTAGGGAACCCCACTTCCTAATAGAATAGCCTAGAAGAGAGGTTTAATAGTACTATTATAGAAATATTTAGAAGCATTCATGAATGCTGAAGACTCTCCAAATATTTTTGGGCCAGTGAAACCAACACTTCTATTTACCTTATCAATATGTGTCCCATATCTTCAAATAAATTAAAAACACCTAATTAAATGTGGACTAGTAATCCCCCTTCTTACTTCTAATTAAGAGTATTTGGTTCTACAACATATTCTCATGTCCAAACATGAAAATTAGAATCAAGTGAACTCAAATACATATTCATTGTTTATCTTGATGGAGTTAAGGGATAAAAACTCTGGGTACATAAACCAGGATATGAGAAATGATTCATAAGTAGATATGTGGTCTTTTATGAATAACCTTTTCCTAAGACCAAAACTTCCACCCCTCACAATAATGATCCAGTCTATGATAAGGATGTAGAACATGAGCCATCGTATTATTTTTAGGCCAAGGATTAGCCTATTCAACCACCTCCTTAGCCTACTGATGCCACTGATTCTATGTATAGCTCTAGTTCAAATTTAGATTCTAAAAATTATACTAATCATAACGATTATCAATTGACCTATGACAGGAAAATGAGAGTCCCCAGACCTCCTGCCTGATTCTTCTAATATGTTGTGGCTTCATATGCCTTTTTATATGGCCTCAAATCTTATTAATGATGAACCTCAATCACATAGGTAGGCTTTATAAGAAAAAGACTCAAATAATTAGGTATTTCCGATGAATGAAGAAATGTAATAGATAAATAAGAAACATACATGGGATGTTTATAACAAACCAACTAATTCCAAATTAGTTGGTTATAAATGGATCTTTTAAAGAAATGAGGACAACACTACGGGATGTAAATCAAATAAAAATATAGTCTAGTTTCCAAGGGAATCCTTCAAAGAGAGGGAATTGATTATGATGAATTATTTTCCCTTTTTTCTTAAGCATTATTTCATTCATCTTTTGATAGATTTTGCAACTTATAACGACTTTCATATAGAGCAGTTAGTTGTTAAAACTGATTTCTAGCTTGGTGATTTGAATGAAACGATTTATATGATACCTCTTGATGATTATCCTGATGAGTTCAATCCAAAGAAAGTATGCCATTTGATGATTATCCTGCTGAGTTCAAACCAATAAGATATGGTAAATATTAATGATATTGATAAAAAAATTAGTGTAATCAGATGCATGGAACTCGTCATACATTATCAATCCAAAAATAAAATTTTCATAAAAAGTGAGTCTCAATATCAGTATCATCAGAATCATGATAATCCTCATCCACACCTCCTACAGAAACACCATCACCATCTCTCACACCACCAACATCATCATCGGCATCTGCATCCGAACCGGCACCAGCACCGGGTCCAGCACTAGGTCCGGCTCCAACTCTGACATAAGAATCTACATTAGCAGAAAACATCGACATCAAAAATGCATCAACCATTACAGCTGATTCTAGTGGGAGTGTAGAAGAAAGGGAAGACATAAATTTCATCATATTTGCAGTTATTGCCTATTCTAATTTTTGACTTTCTTCTTTGATTGTGACATTCATTTGTTCCACTATGAAAAAACCAGAACCGATACTCGAAGAAATGTTAGTAGACTAGTATTGAGATGGTACAATCTTCTTCCCAGGTCGACAACGCACTCCACCCTTATGTTCATTTCCTAATACCTGATGTAGATGATCGTTTGGGACCAAATTGTCAGGTTCTTTTTCTGCCAATGCCTCTAAAGCATTCTGTTGATTGATATATAACATAAATTAAAATGATAAAATAATATAAGGAATTAAATTCAGTAAACTTCAAAGAAACTGAAATATACTTACAATCGCCTTCTCGGTGTCGGTATTTGGCACTGTACCATCTTTCTTTTTTCGGCTTATACAAAACAAAGTTGAGCGAGGAACGCGACCCTCGATATTCGATGCCTTTTTCTGGAAAAAACAAAGAAATAAATCAAAATTGGAAGTTAAAAAAATTACACTAAACAAAGCTAAATATTTTAAATGTTAAATTACCTACGTCTTCTCACTATCTGGTAATGAAGTTTGTCCGCAAGTATAAATGTGTTTCATTGCAGTCTTATTTGTTTTATTTCTATTTGATTTCTCCTATAAACAAATAATTATATAAATTCATTAACATAAATAAAACAAGTAATTTAAAATCATTTTTAAATAAATAAATGAATATATATATAAATTTAACAAACACCTTAAACACTGGACTCTTCCAATAGATGATCATCTCTTTATATTGTGATATTGGGCAATCTTGAATCACCGATACTTCTTCAAGCTCTGTACCAACTCTCTTTTTCCAACCAAGATATAAATCATACTTGTAGGCTCTCCACATTTCACCTAAATAAATTATCCTTGTAGCCTTTGCATTTTTTCCATCAGGAAAATTATATCAAAGCTGCAATGGACATAATATTTGTTAAGAAAATATTATAAATTTATATATATATAAAAGGTGATTAAAATTACTTACCAAAATCTCTGCCCAGGCTTTGTCCTTTATTTGTTGTCCAACTGCCTTCTAACTTATTGGTTGAACCAGAATAATATTATTGTGTCTAGCAAGTGTTCCCATAAAAATTTTACATTCCATTCCATTTTTATTAATTATTGCATTGTCCTCATTGTAGTCAACTATGATTTGCATGTGCCGATTCCAAACCTCATGCATTTTTGTGCGGCCTCGTCGTCTGGTAGAGGCTGAAGCTAATCATGAAACCAAAAATAAAAGAAAATAATATATATGAATTTATAATTAATCAGTAACAGTAATGTTTAAACAAATACCAGTAGATGGGGGATCTGCTGACCCCTGAAGTGCTGCGTTTGGAGGGGGGGCAGCCTCCATGGTAGGTGAGATATCTACGGGAGTACTATGTATAGTAGATGCAAAGTGTACTAATGGAGCTAGAAAACCCTATGGATAACCCTGTACAGATGAGGGTTGATATGGATATGGATATGGCGGTGGGATATATGGGGGCATAGTACCCTGTATAGTGGATGGTGGGAATGGAAAATGAGGGATGGGAGTCTGAGAACTACCATCCGATGTGGGTGCGGGAAAAAAGGGATACATAAAAGGTGGGTATGGATAATATGTAGGTGGAATAATGGGAGGATGGCCTCCTGGTGTCTCAAGCGGCATAGTAGTAGGATGACCTGTAGAATCAGTACCCCCCACCACAATATCATCCTCAGTGGCATAATCCTAGCATCTCCTCAATGATGCAACCTAAAATAACATAGATGATAAAATAAAACGAATGATAACAAGATAAATAATATGAAAGACCATAATATTCAAACATAATTTGTACTTACATTGTTTCCAGGAGGAGACCTACGTTGTTCGTTTCTTAGTATTCTTCTACTCCTTCTAGTATCATCATAATCAGAAATTTTGACCTGGAAATTTAAAATAATATTCTCAAATAAATAGAAATAATGAAAAATGTTCAATAATACAATTGTATCATAAATCAATGAGATACATTTTCATGTGTTATATTTATATTGATAAAATATCAAGACTTTTATATGTTCAAGATTTACTAGAGAAGTGGTTAAACATAAATTGGTGAGGCTATTAATAGTTTTATATTAGATAATGGTACAAAATATACTAGTTATTTTGATATAATGTATGGAAGTTAAAAAAAAACACATACAATATTACGATAATATCAGGTAAATACTTACAAATGTGTCAATGCTATGTGGGGTCTGTGACAATTTCTGGTTCACAATCTGTTCTAACAATTGCATCATCTGTATTATCAAATGAAACATTCGAATAAATACCGACAGGTTCATCCACAACATCATTGTCATCCATGCCTTCATAAAAAATATTTCTTGGAATAACATCAACAATAACACCAAATTGTGGTTGTAATAGGCCACTTACATAAAACACCTGTTTAGCTTGTGATGCAAGAATATAAGGTTCATCAGTACGAAGCTGGCGGTTTATATCAATCACTCTGAATCCACAGTTATCAATATTAATTCCTTGTCGTGTCATTGAATCAAACCACTTTCATTTCATCATTACGACACGACCATGTGCATAGTAATCTAAGAAAATGATTCTTTCAACAACATCGTAATATGATATATTTTCTGATTGAGGCTACCTGTCCGATGCACTCGCATAACAATATGTTGTGGTGCTTATCGTGATACCGTCATGCTGTGTTGCCATTTTTTTTCATAACTATTTATAACAAATTTAAATCCATTGACAACCATTGACTTACAATCACGTACCACATTGTTTGGACCAAAGGAAAATGCTTTTATTTCATCTGATACTTCAATCATTGGTAGAGTTAAAACCTAAAAGATACCAACATATAATATTAAACAGAGACATGTGATTATGTTATAAGAAGAAGAAAAAGAAATCTATTACCTTTGACTTTAACCAAGAATCAAATTCTTTGCTGTGAAACAGTTCCTTCCTCTTAATAGATAGAGAGCGATGTCTCTTTTTTATAATTTCTAAATGTTCTCTACAGATATGAAAGCATTAAAATGTCAGAAGATATAAAGAAATCACACAATAAAAAAATACATATTTATTAGTTTACTTACTTGATATAATCATCAAGCACACCACAGTTGAATAATACTGTGCAATGTGCCATTTCCCACTCTTCCCTACTAAGTACACAACGAGTACGATCCAGATATCCCCCCTGTTTGGGGCATTGAAGGAAATGAAGGCTCAATGGGATCATATTGCTCATCTTCAGTTCTCATTAGTCGATTAGACCTCATAGTGACATTATCCAAGTATGATGAATATAAATCCATGCATTCTTGTGCTAAATAGCATTTCACAATAGATCCTTCAGGATGATATTTATTTCTCACATAAGATTTCAATGTAAACATCATTCTTTCTATAGGATACATCCACCGACTCGAAACAGGACCACCAAAGAGAACTTCCATGGGAAGATGCACAGTCAAATGTAACATACATGTGAAAAAATATGGTAGGGAAATTTTCTCCAAGTCGCAAAGAATAATCGGTGCATCTCTTTGCAATTTCTGAACAACACTTCTGCTCAATATTTTGGAATAAAGATCTCGATAAAATTGACATAACTTAATCACCGCAACTCTAACATTATGTGAAAGTAAATGGTGAATGGAAATGTGAATCAAATCATGTAACAAGACATGGTAATCATGGGTTTTAAGAGATTTGAGTTTCACATCTTGTGTATTCACCCTTTTCGAAATATTACTGGAATAACCATCCAGAACCTTCAAACTTTCCAAGACCTTAAGAAATTGTTTTTTCTCCACATTTGTCATCGAATAACAGGCAACATGGACTTTCCACTTATTTTGACCAATTAACTCAGGATGAAGTCTTGCTCTTATACCCCAATCCATCAAATCACGAGGACACCGCAAATTGTCTTTTGTTTTTCCTTTGACATTTAAAATAGTTGAAAGTAACATCTCACAAATTTTTTTCTCAATATAAATTACATCCAAAAAATAATGTAATAAATTCTATGACCAATACGAAAACTCAAAGAATGTGCTTTTCTTTCTCCAATTGCTATTGGAATTTGAATTAGAATGCTTTCAGTTTTGGATATTTGATTCACTTTTTCCAAGAACATAATTCAACTCATCAAGTTCTTTAACAATATCAGTCCCTAAAATTCGTTGAGGTGTCTCATCTGTCTCGATGGCATTATCGAACTATCTCTGATTTTTCCTGTATGGATGATCCATTGGTAGAAACCGTCGATGACCTATAAAGATGAAAGTTTGTTGAAACTTTAATCTTCGAAAACGTGTATTTTTCATAGAAATAGGACATGATAATTTTCCTTTAGTACTCCAAACAGACATCATTCTGTAGGCAGGGAAATCATTTATCTTCCATAATAAAGCCGCATGAAACATAAAGTACTCCTTTATGAATGCATCATACGCTTGTTCACCAACAATCCAAAGCTCATTTAACTCCTCTATTAATGGCTGCAAGTATATATCAATATCATTTCCAGGATCACTGGGTCCAGATATCAATATACTCCTGATAGTGAACGGCTTCTTCATACATATCCATGAAGTAAAGTTATAAATGTGAATGAAAAAAGGCCAAGTACTGTGTGCAGTATACATTTGGCGAAATGGGTTGAAACCATCATAGGATAATCCCAATATTACATTTCATGGGTCGGCTAAAAAATCAGGATGTAACCTATCAAAATTATTCCAAGCCAACCCATCTGAAGGATTCACTATTTCATAGTTATCCTTATTTCTTTCATCTGTATACCATCTCATATGCTTTGCCATTAATTCTAACATAAATTTTTTGGAAGCCTGGGAATTAAAGGGAAGTGACACATCACTTTATGTGGTATGAAAGATTTATATCCGTCTTTATTAGTCTTTCACCTTGATGTTCCACACTGTTTACACTAACTCAAGTCTGCATTCTCCTTCCAGAACAAACAACAGTATTTGAGACAAGAATGAATCTTACTAGATGAAAATCCAAATTTGTCAACCAAATTTGATGCCATGTAATCATTTTCTAGAATAAATGCATCATCAGGCAGTAAATCCTTAATAAATGTATGGATATAGTCGACCGCAATATTACTAAATCCATACATTGTTTTCCCATGATATAATCTCATTAAAAAATCAGGTTTTCTCATTTTTCCACATGCTTGATATACTGGGGTATTTGCATCTTCCATAAGCTTTCTAACACTCTCAATGTCATCATCATGATTAATAGATGATAACTATGTTCCAGTATTCATTTCCTCTTGCACTGGTCTATATGAGGAGCTAGCTTCAGAAACAAAAGGAAACCGATCAGAAATTAGATTTTTCATACCAATCTTTTCCGATAAATTGATGTCATTAAACACTTGAGCTTTTTCTCCATTGTGATACCACACATGATAATTTTTCTGGAAAACACTTTTAGTGATATGGTAACTCACTTCCTCATGAGTTAACCAAGGTCTTCAACACAATAAAAACACAGGCATCGAATCAATCTTCCATCTGAATCATTAGTGAATGCAAAGTCCAAAAAATATTGTAACTCCTTCTGAAATTCATCAGTGATCCGATAAATGTTGTACATCCAGTATCTATCCATTCTGAGGCAGATAAACATACATTAAATAAATAATCTAGAAAATGACTTAACATTATATGTATTATTTCAAAAGATATTAAGTAATCATCAATAACAAGTTAATAAAAAAATCATAAAAAATATATTAAAATAATGGTTTAGGGAATTCATAAATGTTTTAAATTATAAAAATTCACGAATATTCATACATAAGTTCCAAGAATGAGGATTTATTATAGTAAAAAGAGTTTATATGAAATCTAAGAGATAATAATAATCAATTCCCAAAAGTGTTTGGGTTAATTCATAACGAGTTGTGATGTTTTGTATTAAATCTACAAATATTTATTTAAATTTAGAGACATTTTGAAAATATAAACCATATCATATACCAAGCATTAATATTAAAGAATTGGCTGAGAATTATAATGGTAAGAAGATGAGAATAATAACTAGAAGAAAGAATATATTTCTACATTATTGTTAGAATATTAAGATTATATAATTGGAAGGAAGATTAATTATATGAAGATGAGATATAACAATGGACTATCTTAACTTGTGTGTGTTCCCCTTGGTCATCCCCATGAGGGTAAATTTTGGTATTACATCCTAATAATAGGACTGTGATCTCCTCTATGGGATTAGTTTCAGATAGTGTTTGGTAATCCCTCTGTGTGACCCGGGGTGTGATCCTCTATAATTTTTTCTATTTCCCTTGGTGGGTTTTGTGGAATCATTATTACCAACTTATCTGTGTGTACAATCCCATACTTAGTGGGATATTCTATCTATGGTATGGTATACCCCAGATTCCCTTAGAGAGATCCCCTATCTATGTATCGAGATATTTGGAGTTACATTGAGTACATCTTTGGTGAGGTCTGATGAGCATGACCTCTTGGGAATGAACCATTAGTGAAAGCATAGATCATGTTGTGAGTGCAACCAGAAGAGTGCTAAATTGTATCCTTGAGTAGAATATTATGGATAAAATAATGGTTAATATTCCATTGAGGTATGTTTTATGTTATGAGTATATCTAGTTTATTGTTTCTATTTCTATATATCATATTTGTAATGATGTGTCTATGTGATGATGAGATAAATACTCTCCAAATGCCCATTTTTTAGTGATTTTGGAGTGTCCTATTGAGCATTTTTATACTAAACACAGCATGGGATCTACCCATATTTTTCATGTCTTATATAGACAATATTCCTTTTTAAGGAATCCTAGGAGGACCAAGAGAAGATATAAGATAGTGATCTAGATAGACCATGGTTCATGATAGGTTGTGGAATATGTCAGTAGTCTCGTCCCTCATAACAAGTTAGTCTTTTTTATCTATTTTTGTAGGATTTTATTTTCCCCTTTATTCTTTTCATGTGTACAGGTACCATAGGCTAAGGACAACCTTGTGTGTGTTATGCCTACTCCGGGATGGTCACTAACCCCTAACCAATTAGAGGTGGGCTTGTGGTGTCACACTCAGCTTACCACTAGCCAGGTGGGACCCATAGAGTCATTTCATAAAAAAAGTCCACCCTAATGTTAATGAATTCAAAAAAATTATTTTACATGAATGAAGAAAAATTCAAAATCATGGAATAGTTATTTTACAGGTTTTTAAAATTTGGTCTCACCTTCTTTGGTCATTCCATATTTTTACCAACTAATGAAAAAATAGTACAACTTCCTTTAAACTAGCTAACTCAAAAAAATGTATATTACTATTTGTGAGCTCTCCATGCTATTTTCTCTAATAAAATAATTTATTAACTCATTAAGATTTTAGTCACTGTCCACTGGAAAAATGAATTTAAGATGAATAACATTTATCAAATTAAAACCAATCAATAGATTGTTAAAATTATTATTATCTATATACCTCTAATGATTCCATATATCGATGGTGAAAACAACATGTAAGTCCCATAAAGAAATTAAGAAATAATAAAATCTCTAGTAAAATAGTGAGTTATATTTCTCAATAAAACTTCATGGACATTTTGGAAAAGTTGGGGGATGAAACAGGGAATAATTTGTGGGCTATAAAAAAATTAAAATAATTGAAATAATAAATTTTAAAATGGATGAACTGATGATAGTTTCTTTGATACAAGCACCAGTTTTGATCCAAGATAAATTGCACATAATATTACCACATGTCTGAGATGGGATTTCATTCCATTTAGAAACCAACCATTATTTACAAAGTACCAAATAGGCTATGATTTCATTCATGACACATAAAACAACATTTGAGTTATTTGAGACAACGATGCATTTAGTAAAAGGTCTTGTGTTTAAATGAGAGAGGGAAAAGAGGGGAGGATAAGTGTTTTAAAATCCAGGTTTTAGGTTTTGGAATATTTATCCATGAACATTATCATTTGTTGGATAATCCATGTGTGCACTCAATATACCCATATATGTTCACACATAAAATGGTACACCACAATAATTAATGTAGATCCCAAAAAATCAATATTAAAGAAACACCACATGTTCTCAAACTGACAAAACAAACCACACATATGGGACATGCTATAAAAATAACCATTCCACACATCCAATGGAAAACACACAACCTAAAAATGTTATCATAATAAAATCATGGATTCACACCATTCAGAATATAAAATTTATTTTTAAAGAAACAATTAACATTTTTAATAAACACTTAGTGTGCATACCATGTATTTAAATTAAAGAACACCAATAAAAACTACATACACTAATTTTTTCCATCATTAAAACTTCATACAGTGCAAGGAAAATGTACTACAAGTATGAGAAACATATTTTCATATTATTTAAAATAAAAAACATCAATGGAATGATTAGGAAAGGGAAATTATGGAATGACATATCTCAATGGTGTGAAAATGCGATGACACATTGAAAGGAAGAATAAAAGAGAGAAGATCCAATCACCACACCCAAATTACCAAGAAAAATTACCCACAAATCACCACTATCGGAGCATCTTTGCGGGAGGAGGGTCGGGGTGAGGAGGGTCACGGTGAGGAGGGGTCGAGGGTTTTGAGGGTTGCTGGTGAAAAGGTGTCGGGGAGGGCGATGGGGGTGTCGACCTCGGTGTCAGAAGAGAGTCATCGGGGAGGATGCATTGAGGAGGAGGGTCGCGGTGAGGAGGAGGGTCGCGGTGAGGAGGTTTCAGAAGAGAGGCGTTGGGGAGGAGGGTCGCGGCGAGGAGGCGTCGGGGAGGAGGGTCACGACGATGAGGAGTGCACAACGAGGAGGCGTTGGGAAGGAGGGTCGCGGTGATGAGGAGGGCGTGGTGAGGAGGCTTCGGGGAGGAGGAGGTCGCGGCGAGGAGGAGGTCGCGGAGAGGAGGAGGGTGCGGCGAGGAGGAGATCGTGGGGGAGGAGGAATCAAGAGGGCAGGAGGGTCGTTGATCGGGAGAAAGGAGGAGGAGCCCGACGGATTTTAGGGAAAAAATTGAAGGCACGGTTTTTTAATTAAAACTTGGCTATAAATTGTCTATATCCACGGACATATAAAACCATGGCTATAGGTCCGTGGCTATAGCCTTATTTTGTAGTAGTGGCAAGAACACCATCTGAGATGTGTCAATTTACCACATTCAAGGATGATGGACTTTCGATTTCTATTATCATTATCAATTCTGTTCATAAAACCATTTTTGTTATGGTTGAACCAGATTATTATATATGTAATATACCCTATGCAAGGTTCTGTAATCCCTTTGTACAAATGGTATTAAGTTATAAAGAATAAATGAGTTCATTGTAATCAAAATCCACAAATTAACTGAAACAATTATCATTAAAGTTTTATATAATAATTCATACTCATGCCATTTAACCAAATTATATAAATTACCACTAACACCTATATATGATAATAAATAATTTTTGAATTCAATTCTGGAGATTTACATCCATTCCACATGAACTCCTTTACTTAAGAACAAGTGAACCGATTATGAAAATACATAAAACAAACACTGCGGAATAATGAAATTCAATATAATAACTTATAAAGAAGGGAATAAATGAACTAAAAAGAGTTATGATAAACTAAATACATGTATAATAGGTTTTGAAATAAGTTATTAATATGTATAATTTCATATTCTTGGACCTTAATCTCAAGAGCAGAACACATTCAGACTTAAGGTAAGGGGTTTCTTTATCTCACTTCCATTTTTTGTGAGGTTTCCTGTACTCACTACTAATACTTGTGTACGGTGTATGTATAATTCCCATTTATGTAACATATCATTAATATATTTATTTTCATGGTATTCAATTTATAATTTTAATATTATTAATTTTGGGGCATACAAATCGATTGATTACAAAACGGTAAGGGTTTTTCTAGCCTAACCTCCATTTTCATTCGGGTTATTTCCATTTTCTAATTACCTTAATGAAACTATTGTGTATTATTATTTACTAATCATAAATTATGTGTGAATTTTATATATATGTTCACCAACCAGAATCATTCCTTATTTTATTGATAGTTACATGTTTTAAAAAGAACTTTCAAAATTTCTTCGGAAATACAAACGCGATTCAAGGGATATTTTCAAATTCTTACCCATTTTCAAGTGTACTCAAAAATCTGTTTTAAGCCACCATTAGTTTTATAAAAACACTAATTTTATCATGAAAAATTATCTTGGATCATTTCTAGATTTAATATAACAAATTTTCCTTTCCACTTTAAAATTCTCTTTAATACTTTCCTTAAAATGCTCTAAAATGTTTTATTTATAAAGAATCTTAAGAACCCTTTTTACATGATTTCACTTTAGTGGGACATAATTTATGCCTAAAATATAATTTAAATGTTTTAGTATTTAATTTTATGGGATATTCATGTTTAAAATATGATTTCATAGAAAATATAAATGATTTTCCAAAAGGAATCCTCTTTCAAAGGTAAAAAGGATTTTTCTCATCTCTCATTAACTTTTATGAGATATATGACTTGTTCACCACTTATTTATTTATTGTGGTGTATTTAATTTCCTTTGGTATATCATATAAAGAGTCTCCTTTTTCTCATGATATTCTAAGGGATTATGATTTGAATGTTTCAAGGTGGTATGGGACACTTTGGAATGTTTATGGATTATTTCCTCAAGAATTTTCAATGGTCTCATCTATAAATATATTCATCTATGTCAACATCCTTTCTTGAATGTTGTACTTAGTTGAGTTTTATCTATTACGATATCACCTAAAATATTTTGTTCAAGGGTTTTTGGTTATTCTGACTATGGATGTTCTATTTTGATATCATTCACCATATTATTCTGAATGGTTAGTGTTTATGTTCAATGATTGGGTAATGATATTTACATTTCTTATGTTAGTTTCAATATGAATGTATATTTTGATTATTTTCACCCCTTTCATATAAGTAATTCATTTGACATAGTAAGTGTTGGTTGGGGCCCGCTATAGCCCCTCGGTGAATTGGTAGGTCTCATGATACAAACTATGGTCTTGGCACAAGGCCTTGACAAAATGATTATTTATGGTCTTGGCACAAGGCCTTAATGGTATGGTTGTGTTGTCACGCATTATGCATTCCCACATTATGAAAATATAATTTATGGTTCATGTGGTTATTTTACTAGTGGAATACCCATGATTATTTTTTATTATGTCATTCCTTACTCATCTCTTATTACTACCATAATGTGTTCATGTTTTTGTTTAAGGAACATGTTTGTATGTATTCAACATGCCTAATGTTTATGTTATGATATCTTCCACTGTATTTCTTACCCTTACTGACAATTTTAGCTCAACCCTTCCATTTGTTTTTCATTCCCCTAGTTAAGAAGAATAGATCATTTATTGAGTTTTCAAGGATGCAATTTATTAGCTTTTGTTATGTATCCTATTTTATTTCATTTCAAAATGTAAAATGGGTTCCATGAATGTATCTAATTTCTTCAAGACTACTAAACTGATCGGTCCTTCGGGATGCTTATTCCTTATTTATATAACAATGTAGTCAAATAAGGCACCAAATCTGGGAAACTGTGGTCGGTTCCTTACAATTTCACTGATTTTTGTATCGTCACTAGTTCCCAATTCCATGTGCTTGATGTGAGTTGTGTTTTGGTTAGATTTTGGCCAGTGTGGGTTGAATTTTGAAATGAAATATGGTTTTTGGATAAAAAATCAAAACAAAAATGGTTTTAAGGTTTGTTTTTGTTTAAAAATCATGTATTGGTATTTAAAACTGGATTTGAAAGCTGATTTTGGTATTTAGAAAGTGGCCATAGAAGAAGGTGGTTTTGGAAATTTGAACGAAATAGTGGGTTTTTGAAAGAGGATTCTAATTCTGTTTGTGATTTTTGGATTATGATCAAGTTGTTTTGTCTTGAGGTGTTCTTTTTTCGGATGAGGTTTGATTGGATGTTCATTTTGATTTTTTTTGATTTTGTGTAGAGTATGATGCCCATAAAGACTAGAAAAGTTTCTAGGGAGTTTCTTCTAGTTGTTGGCCCATCCCAAACTCTTATTGGAGTGGAGGAGTCAATTTATTCCCATTTTTTTCTTGTTTTCCATGGTGATCAAGGTTTTTGGGAGGTTGAAAAATGGATTGAGTAAATTGAAAGCGTTTCTAGAATGTTGGTAACTCTCAAAGCTATGAGAGTGTGCACTGCTTTAAGTTCATTTGAAGGTTCTAGTTTGGATCATTGGAAATTGATCATCCCATCATCATTATAAGATTAGATGTATTAGAAAGTGATTAAGACCAATTTAATACTATGGTTTTTACCTGAGGAGGTGAAGGAAATGAAAGTGGAATAGCTCTTGGGTATTCAGTAAGGTTAGTAGATAGTGAAGCCCTATGTTGAAAATTTGGATGAGATTGTTTATTTTTCTCTAGAGATAGATTCAGAGGATCATTTTAGGGTTCCACTATTCATTTTGGGTCCTCTTACAGAGAAAATAAGAAAGTTATCTTATCTATTGAATTTATTTTTGAGAATTTGGTGGAAGAGGGGTTTCTTTCCATGTTGATAACCTATGTGTAGTTTGTTGCAAAAGTCGCTCATGAAGGTTCCCCATCTAGTGAGAGGTGTATTCCAGAGGAACCTGATTATGAATATTCTCTATTTTTGGTCTTGGATTTTTTTTAAAATTCTCTCATGTTCTTCTAGTGTTCTTGGTTTGAGAATTCGAAGTCATATCGCTGTGGTCCTCTGAAGGATTTTTGGTAATTTGTCCATTAGTGTCATTTGGTGAAGTTCTGCAAGTGGAGTTTTCAAAAGAATATGTTTCATTTGGAGGATGTTAGCTCCTGAATATGGGGTATAATATTCTTAAATACATCAGGGATACAGACACATTCCCCGAAGTGAAGACTTCCATGTAGTAAGAGATCATCGGGAGTGGGGAACCTTGGATCCAGGATAGTTTAAGCTCCCTTGTTGTAGTTCACCTAGTTTTTGTGATTTTTCTTCATTGTAAAATCATGGTGGTTTTTCTTTTCTTTTGGATTGGTGGTCTTATTCCTTTATAGTCATATGGTTGTGTTTTATGAATGGGGATTTTTAAGTAGTTATCCTTTGTTGAATAATTTCATTTTTGATTGTTCTTATTTAGATATGCTCATGCCTTATGTAAATGATCAATAATGTTTCCATTAAATATTTAGTTTGAGTTATTTACATGGTCTCCCCCTAGTTTCATGGTTGTGATTTGTGTGGGAGATCCCACTCCTGGTATTGGTCGGTGTTAGTTAGGTTATTTTGGTGGGGATAACCCTTTCTTAACCTTTCCTATGATTCTTTTTGACACGATTTCTTCTAGTGTTGGTTGGGTGTGACTTATAGAGTTGGAAGGTCACCCCAATGTTTCTAGATATATTTGGAATCATTTAGTTTTGAGCTCTAGTTTTGTTTCTCATTCGTCTAAGTGACTTTCTGAGGGAAGAAATTTTTTGTTATTGGGTGAATTGTCACACCCCAAAAATAGTTTTTACTTTATTTTATTCTTTTCTTGGACTTGGTTCTTTTGGTTGGGGTTCAGGCTGAGTTCTCGGTGTATTTTTTTTTGAGTTTTGGAGGATTTGGGTGAGTTTTGGCCTTGTATGTAGTTAGTGAAAATAGTTTGGAAGAAAAATATATGGCCTATTAAGAGTCAAGTAATTTCAAGTTTTTTTTCTTATAACATAGTCTTACTGGCATGGTTTGAGCATGGTTTGGCCCAAACCATGTGAGGCATAGAAGAAACTATGTAGATCTTGGGTGGTGTTTGGGGAAGGATCACAACCTACACACAATTTTCTAAAACCATGTGGTATGTATGTGGGAAGGATATTCCCTTTGATAAAGACATTTTTCATGGCTAGAGAACATTTTCCCAAACCACGTGGCTATCCTGTGTAGTGTGTCCCTATTATCTAGTGGGGTGTGCACGGTTGGACCACAATTTTGGAAAATATGCGACCAAACAATGCGAGTTCCACAGTTGTGTAAAGGTGTGGAAATTCATATTCTACCCTCCCATGTTCTATACCAAATTTGATCCCTCTTCCCCTTGGCTCAGTTTTGGAACACAAAGGGGTCCCCAAACCCCCTCCCATTTGGCTCTTTTTCTCCCATGGATTCTTCTTAAAGTTTATAAGGTAATTTCATTAAGTTTTTGACCATTTTCATTCTACTCTCTTCTTATTCCCATTGTTTCTTAGGTTTTCTTGGTGGGATTATCTATTCTCCAAACCATAGGGTGAGGGTTGGATAACATTGGTCAATTTATTCAGTTTTACAGTGTGAGAATTATTTCTTGGGCTTAGTTATTACTTCTCTAAGGGTTTCGTTGTGTCAACACATTTTTGAGGTAGGTATTTTTTATGTTTCATTTATGAATCATGGCATTTGATAATTGAAAATTTATAATTAATTTCAAAAATTACTTCTTATTCTTGTGCTGTTTTTTTATTTATTATGGTGATTTCATGTTGGAAAATTTGGTGTAAATTTATTTCAAAGGGGTTTCTTTAATTATTCCTATATATAAATGTATGTAAGGTGTTATTTAAAATTCCCATGGAATATTTAAAATGTACTTGGGTGTTTTGAGATAATTATTAGCTTTAGTTGTGCTTTTCTATAATTATTTTCATTGTGAATTGAAGTTGGTGTATGGTTTGGGTGTCTCTTCATGGTTTGATGGTTGTGTGTAAAACATTTAGAATATTATTTTAGATTTTAAATTGGTACTTATGTAGCTTAATGATTTTATGATGAGCCCTTGAAGGTGGGAACATTCATATGTGCATGTAGTGAACATATGGATATTCTCACAAATTATGATGTCCTCTTGTAGAAAATGTATATATTTTGGAATTTATTTTCAAACACTCATCCTCTCTTTCTTTCTTTCTCCCTTATATTCCCAAAACATTTCTTTAAAATCTCTGGGTACTTTCAAAATGGTTCTTTGGTTTCAAAGTGATGAAAATATGGGTTTAAAATATGATTCCAAATTCCTTGTATTGTTTTTAATTTTAATACGTGGCTTGGTAACTAAATTTCATAAAGGAACATTTGACATTTTGAGATTTGGTATGGTTTCTAAAAGACCTAAATACCCATTTGGAAAATTCTGTACATGTTTTTTGTTTTATTATTGGTTTTATAAATGAATTTGGAAAACAATATGTAATTTTAAACATTAAAGACTTGGTTGGTACTTTATGGGACTTTTGGAAAGTGGTTTTAATAGATATAACGTCTATGCATAATTGGAACCTTTGATGGCTTGTTGTGATTTTGGAACCTCTATAGTGGATCCTATGAGGATAGGGTCATCGCATAGGCGGTATCCGTGTTTGGGATAGGAATTCATGGTGGATGTGGGTTATTGGTTTGTATAGAAACCCTCACTTTTAAAACATTAAAAATACATAAATTTTGTATAAAACACAAAATATTACACAAATAGATGCAATAAGACCGTACTAGTAGAGTGCATTTGGAAACATGTAAACATAAACAACAGTACTTAAATGAGCTATATTATCTCCCACTAGGTTCTTATTGACTAACACCCTTCTTAGAGACATCAAACAAAATACATATATTCATAACCTAGGGAAGGAAACATAAAAAGGGGCGAGCTAAAATGAACAGTAAGGGTAAACAAGGGAGACATTTAATCATAATCATGAGCATAATGGTATGAGAACATGACGATGAAGTTATAATATCAAACCCTGTATATCAAAGATCATAACAGAGATCATGGCATAAACTTTGGTAGTTCATAAGACATGAATCAGAATTAAATAAAGAGAATAATCCATGAAATAATAATATAGGAATAAAATATGTAAGTAGATAAAACACATAATCATATAATATGATATCCACAGTATCCAAGGCATCACTTCCAAGACCATCATAGTAGAAAAAAGACCTTTACTGAACTGTGTGAACCCCCATTCCATCCCTATATTACTGAACCGAGTGAACCCTTATTCTATCCCTATATTACTTGACCGATTAGACCCTCATTCTAGTCCTGTTTATCTCATGAGATATAAATATTTACCCAATGCATTGGAGGGAGATATAGGTCCCACCCGTCACATAATGAAATCATACATACATGTGCAAAAAGATCATAAATAGACATATCATAACCGATGAAATGAAATGGGAAACATAAAACTATAAAAATATCATAACTTATGGAAAAATACAACATTCATAATCATTTCATTAAAATCATAACCCATGAAAAGAAGCAGGTTTCAAAAGCATATAACCCATGAAAGAGAAACAGGCTTCATAAACATTATTCCATCAAAACATAATCCATTCAGAGAAATAATATGAATGGAAAAATTGAATAATTTCCCCATAAATTCATGAGTAACACCAATGGATGTTATATTACATGGGAAATAATTTTTAAATATCTTTTAAAAACATTTCTTGAGGAAAATATCCTTTATTTTTTGATAAATTATTTTTAAAACATAAAAAATTTTGAAAACCTTTTTCTTTAAAAAATAGCTTTTAAAACTTATAAAGGAATCTTTTAAAACAATAAAACATTATTAAAATCCATTTTTCCAAAAAAATTATCTTCAAGTACCTTTTTATAACATTTTTGAAAACATGGTTTTTGAATATTATAGATTTCCAACCAGAGAGAGAGATGTTCATATTTTACAAAAAAATTATCTTAAGTAATAAAGAGTGAAAAAATTGTACTAAAAATAGAGAATATAATTAATAAATAGAGGATAAGTATACTCATGAATATTTTGGGGATATGGATCATAATATTTCACCAAATGAAGCATAAACATAAACAATCATGAAAAAACAATGAGATTGTCTCAATGTACTCTTATAACTTGGTAACTTGGGATCATACTCTCCATGTAAATAAATGAAATTAAATAAAGCTTAAAATTTCATTAAAATAATTATATTCATGATATAACATGTAAAATGGAATTATATACACCTTGAAAAATATTTTAGGTGCATAAAAAAACAGGAATCTCAAAGAAGGAAAATTGAGACCACACTATTTTACTAATTTGGTAACTTTTGAAAGTTAAAACCCATGAAAGAAGGATAATCAATTGGAAATGTGAATACCCATAAATTTAATTATAATATGAATAGAATATAATCATGGGTATTACATACACCACACAAAAGGAAATAGTGTCGAACATAGCTTGTAGCTCACAGAAATTAAAAGTGAGATGAAATGTCATTACCTTGTGTCTTGACTCTCTCCGTACTCGTACAATATTATTGTATAATTATTATAAGTTTATTATAAATCTTTAACATAAGAATATTCTTATACATAATACCATATATTGTTTTATTATGGCCTTATATTACCCGCTTGTTAACGATCCTATGTTAAGGTTTCACTTTGGGTAATATTTTCTTTGTTCTTCGCATGTGACTTAATCTGTTATATCGTTGGTACTTATACTTATATCATGATTAAATAATTTATAACATGATATAAATATAATTTATATATATTATATTTATATTTTAATAATTTATATCATAAATAAGTACAAAATGGAATACACCATTCTTGGAGATGATAAGAGGTATGTACACATGATTGTCGTTTCCGTCTTTATTGTCATATTGAAAGAAAGTAATAAATGAAATATGTATATATATTTATGAATATATATATATATATAATTATTCCATTATAATTAATATATCATATAAGTTCACTATACCCACCATTAATACATTCCATGTGGTGTGTGAACGAATCACATCACTTTGAGGGGCAGTAGTCCACACTTCCTCAAAAGAGATTATCGTATTAACACAAAATGGAAAGTAAAGATATGTGTGTTGTAAAATTAATAAAGAAGCATAAATACATAATAAATAAAATATATGAAATATATAAACATATTTTTCATCATAATGGCCACCATTATTGGTGGTAAATGAAAAATGAACAATCATCATTTTGTGAGGTAGTAATTCTCCATACACAGAAACAATATGTTTGATATCCATTAGATGGAGGTGTGTGTAAGTATAGATAGAAAAATTATAATAAGTAATCCTAGTATATTTAGAATAATTATTTTTTCACATAATAATGGAATAAAAATAGTGGAGGGGGTAGAGAAGTAACATAATGGAAAAGAGTTTGAGAGAAGACGTTACCTCTAAATAAGGTAACTCCTTTTGGTTTATGCTAAAAGGATTCCTTGAGAGGATTTCTTTCCAAAGTGATACTTATAGATAAAAGGGAGGGTTTTTTGGTGGCTACTTGAGCAGATATTGGACGAACTTAAAATTTTTGAGTGGTGTGTGGAATGGGTAGAGGTGGTGTCCTTTTATAGTGGAGGAGTGACACTCTTGTAAATATATGAAGAGAGAATTCCACCGACATTTTTCATGTTTAAAGTGGATCCAATAATAAAAATAGGTCCATAAAATTAATAATATGGTATAAATATGTCCATTAAATGGGTTTTGGACATTTTTCTATGTTTTTTGGGACTTTAATGTTAAGGTTTAGTCCTTTATTAAGAATAATTTGGCCTTCACTGTCGTGATTAATTTTAATCACTTTTACTAATATTTTTGGTAAAAAATAATGTTTACCCAATTATACATTATAAATTATGATTATTAAAAATATGGAATCCATTTTTTCAAATTATAATCATAGAATTGGTAAAAATTAAATTAAAAAATAATCTCAATGTTGGGACGACACGACGAGTTTTTATAGTAAAAAGGATCAAAAGTTTGTTAAGTATTTATGTCCAATTTAAATGTGTAAATGGTTACAATGAAAAAAATTGGATTAATTGATAAAAACATTTTCTAATTCAACTTTGAAATAATATTGAAATATATTTTAACCTTATAAATAAATTGAATTAAAAAGCAGTTTTGAATTAAAAAACAGTCTTTTTCACTATTAATCCAAAAAAGAAGTTTTTCAGAAAAATACCAAAATTTTACCCTAAGATATTTTTTTTAAATTATTAATTAAAAAATGAGGTTTATTTTATCAAATTAAATTTATAATTTTTTTTTAAAATTAGTATTATTATAAGGATTTTAAAAAAGTATTTTTAGACATAAAAGAACTTTACCAAAAACCCTATCTTTTATTATCAATATGTTTTATTTATATAAAATAGTTATGAAAAATATTTTAATTTTATTAATAATATTCATATAAGTAATTTTAATTACTAGGTTATAATTATCTTATTTAAATAATTAAAACCATAAAAATAGATGTTTCATAGAAACTTAGTGTTGCATGTATCAGACGCCAACTCAGTGTTGCGTGTATTGTATGCCAAGTCAGTGTTGCATGTAACATAAAAAAAGTTGGCATTACATGTAAAATGAATATTTGACTTAGTGTGTTGTATAATATAAATGAAAATTTAAATTTATTCAAAGAAAACAAGTCCATAAAAACTCAAGGTGTAACATTCTACCCCCCTTAAAATGAATTTTTCAGTCAAAATTCTTCACTTGGGTAAAAAAAAATGAGTATACTTCTACTTCATATTATTATAAAGTTCCTATGTTTCTTCCTCTAACTAATTATTTTTCCACAAAACATTATCCAGGTGAGTGGTATTATTTTGAAGAAATTTATCTGATCGGTCCAAAATTTCAACAGGTTTATCCTTGTAAGCAAGATATTTCTCTAGAAGTATGACCTCTAAGTTTAGTACATGTGAAGGGTCAAGTAGGTACTTCCTCAGGAGATATACATGGAACACATCATAAAATTGATAAATATTTGGAGGAAGTTCGAAGTTATAGTCTACTGTCCTGATATGATCAATAATTTCAAAGGGGTTGATATACCTAGGGATTAGTTTCCTTTTCTTTCCAAATATCATAACTTTTTTCCAAGGTGATATTCGTAGAAACACCTTTTCAAAAAATTCAAATTCTATATCACTTCAATGGATATATGCATAAGTTTTCTGTCAACTTTGAGCTACCTTGATATGCTATTGAATGGTTCTAATATTCATGACCATTTCTTCAGAGATCTCAGGTCCTAATAGCTTTATTTATCTAACCTCATCCCAAAAAATTGGAGCTCTACATTTCTTCACATAAAGGGCTTCATACGGTGCCATCTGAATGCTTGAGTGAAATCTATTGTTGTAGGAAAACTCAACTAGAGGAAGGTGTTGATTTTAACCACCTTTGAAATCTAGAGAAAAAGATCTCAACATATCCTCTAGGGTTTGAATTATTCTTTCAGACTAACCATATGTCTGTGGATGATAAGAAGTGATAAAACTAAATTCTATATCATGTGGTTTCTGAATACTTCGCTAGAAATTTGAAGTAATCCTATGATTCAGATCTGATAAAATGCAAAGTGGTACTGCATACAACCTTACCACTTCCTTAATGTATATTCTGAAAATCTTATCAAGAGATAAATCTTCCCTGATAGTAATGAAGTGTGCTGACTTTGTAAGGAGATCAACTACCACCCATATAACATTAAACCCTTTATAGGTTTTGGGTAGTCCAATGAAAAAATCCATAGCGATGTTCTCCCATTTCCATTCTGGTATGGGTAATGGATGCAAAATCCCTTTATACTTTTTTCTTTTTTCCTTAACTTGCTTTCATACCAAACAAAAAGATACAAACTCTGCGATATCTCTATTCATGCCATCCCACCAGAAGTATTCTTTTAAGATCCTATACATCTTCATACTTCTAAGTTGAATAAATAATGAAGAAATATGAGTTGCCTCTAGTAGATCCTTCAAATATGGAATGGAAGGAACACAATCATGGTTCCTAAACCTTATCATTATATCTTGATCAAGGTTAAACTAAGGAACATTTCTAACCTTATTTTTTATTTCTTCATCTTCCTTCTATGCCTCTATAATCTTCACTTGGATAAAGGGTTGAAAAATAATTTTAGAAAGATAATATTTTCTACTTCATTCAAGATTTATAGATCCATCCTTTTCAAATCCTGAAATATTGGATCTTTTTTATACTCATCATAAATAAGATATCATGATCTTTTTGACTTAAAGTATATTCCACCTTGTTCTCTTTCCTAGGGTGGTAATGTATTGAGTAGTTATAATCCTTCATCAACTCTAAAAATCTTCTCTAGAACACGTTCTACTCTTTCTACTTGGATACTATATTTCATACTTTTATGATTGGTATATATATCACACTTTTCCCCATAAAGATAATTCCTCTATATCTTTAATTCAAAAATTACCGCTACTAACTCCAAATCACGAGTTGGGTAATTCTGCTCATGAATCATCAACTGTCATGAGGTATTGTCTATAACCATGTTATTTTTCATAATAAAACATCAAAATCATTTTTTGGATGCATCACTATAGAGTACAAACCCTTCTTCACTATAGGTTAACGTATTCATAGGTGCACTGACCAACCTTCTCTTCAGTTCCTTGAAATTTTCCTCACATTTATCTATCCAAAGGAACTTAACACCCTTCAGAGTTAACTTGGTTAGAGTATTAGAGAGTCATGAGAAATTTTCCACAAATCATCAATAATATCCATCTAATCCAAGAAAACTATGGATTTAAGTCCCCATGGTTGGTCTAGTCTAGATTTTAATAGCCTCTGTCTTGGATGGATCTACTGCTATACCATCTCTTGAGATTACATGACCAAAAAATGAAACCTTTTGCAGCCAAAATTCACACTTTGTAAATTTTTCATACAAATTCCCATTCCTTAGGGTCTTCATTACAATTCTCAAGTGATCATTATACTCCTCCTTACTATTTAAATAGATCATAATATCATCTATAAAGACTACCAAAAACTGGTAGAGGTAATCTATAAAGACTCTATTCATTAAATCCATGAAGATAATAGGGGAATTAGTAAGAACAAAAGGAATCACTATATATTCATAGTGACCATAACTTTTATATAATGTTTTCTTAGGTATATCCTCCTTCTTTACCCTCAATTGATGATATCTAGAATGGAGGTCAATCTTGGAAATGTATTGATCTCTACGCGGTTGATCAAACAAGTCATCAATACGGGGAAGAGGATACTTGTTATTGATTGTGATGTTGTTAAACTCCCAATATTCAATGAAGAGTCTCATTGATCCATATTTCTTTTTCAAAAAAAATAACCGGTGCATCCCAAGGTGACACACATGGATGAATGAATCCCTTATCAAGGTTTTCTTGGAGTTGCTTCTTCAATTCCTTCAACTCAATTGGGGACATTCTTTAAGGAGTCTTTGAAATTGGTGTGGAACTAGGTATAAGTTCTATCAAGAACTCAACTTCACATTTTGGTGGAATACTAGGAAACTCTTCTATAAAGACATCCAAAAAATCATGAACAACAAGAATATCATTGATGTCGATATTCTCCCCAACCATTTGAGATAAACAACCCTTTTTAATAGGAATTAAGAACCATACACTGGATGTAATCTCTAAAGGAAGTTTATACTTATAGTCACATTGATGGATGATCATTGTAGGGTTTTGAATATCAACCTTAACTTCCCTTACATGACAATTGATTTGGGATTTATGTAGGGAAATCCAATCCATTCCCATGATGACATCAAATTCGACTAAAGGAAGAATGAAAAGATTTTTAGGAAGTATATTCCCACAAACTTCAAATAGAGAGGAATAATATACTTGAGATGAAATCATCATACCATTAGGGTTTTCACTACAAATTCCAATTATAATTATTTTTGAGGAATATTAAAACCCTTAGAAAATTCATTAGATATGAAAGAGTGGGTAGATACATAAACAAATATGACATTATCATTTCTAGAGTGGATAGTAAATGTACCTTTCATTACATCATTATCGCACCCCTCATCAGATATAGGGATTGCTAGATATTTCCTGTTTTCCCTCAACTTAAGAGGTTATTATATTTTGTCATCATCACCTAACCTTAGGTTTTGAAAGTGGTTAGAATAATTCCCATTCTCCTTGAGCTTTTATCACTGAGTCGTGGGAGGTGAAATATTTGTGGCTCTTTATCCATTAGCAATTGAGCCAACTTCTTCCCATCACCTCGGCAATCTATTTCCTGATGGCCTTCCCTTCCAAAATTAAAACATTTATTTCAACCCCTAAGTCAATTTCATCCATGATTCTTCCCACACTTAGAGTATAAAATAAGGTTCATATTCTTTTCTCCATGGTTTTTAGAGTATCCTTTGAACTCTATATTCCTCTTCTTGTCAAAATCCTAAGACTGGTATGTGACTCCTACCTCCATTTAAAACTTTATTTCACAACACACAATCTCTTGGTATCTACTAAAGTCTATTATGGACAATTACCTTATGAGACTTGGATTTAATCCACCAAAGAACATATCAACTTTACTTTCGGGTTGGATGATAATTGCTGAAGCATACCTCACATGTCTTGTGAAATTCCCCTAGTAGGTACCAATAGATTTATCACCCCTTTTCTTAAACTCAAGGAAATATTTCTCCATCTTAGTACATAGAATTATAGGAAATTATTTATTTTAAAAAAAGTTATTGAACTCATACCGAACCATGGATTCAATCTCATCATGATTCCTTATATTCTTGATTGGAGTCCACTATTGATCTGCTTCTCTATCTAACTGATAAACAACCAAAATGACTTTATCATGCTATGTACATTGAAGAAAATAGAATATCATTTCAGTGGTACTAATACATTGATAAAAAACAAGTGGATCAGGAGACCCTATGAAAGAAGGTGGACATTTCCTCATGAAAGACTCAACAAAATGTCATTCCATCCTTTTCTCATTTGGAAGTCCACCATGATTCATAGCTTTAGAAGTCTGTGTGAGAATAACAATGATATTTTTCATTCCAACTCCCATATAATTTAGTTTCTCAGGAGGACAATCGTTTCATTATCCATTATAATCACCATTAACATGGTTCCTTTGGGTTTTGACCATTGAATAAAACAAAAATCGTAATATAAGAAATAATTACCATAATGAGGAACCACATAATCATGAAAACTCTCTTATAGGATGTCTAACTTATGAAACCTCCTTAATATATGGAACCTTAGGTTTATCCTTGGTTATTCGCAGACATATTATATTTAAAACCTTTATAATGGTTCATGAAGAATTTGTGAATTCCCAAAAAATATCCCATGAGAGTGTCAAACTAGGTGTGAAACAAGGCCCGTTGTCGCGTGCCATATTACCCATAATCAATCCCAAAACATCTGGTTGGAGTTTTTAACCCTAGGTACATTTTTCCTAATCCACATACACTTGTAGTATCCATACACGTATGTATTTCTAAAAAACCACTAACTCTATCCTTCACCCAAATCCTATGACATTTTCCTATACTTTGAATCATCCCTATACTTATCCTTAGGCATGTACTTAGGGTTATCACCAAGGTTTTATCATCCTAGTTTCCAAAGGTTAATTTTTTTACTCTGATACCAACTATAGAGACCCTATATATTCAAACATTAACGTTACATAACTTTTGCAGAAAAAAATACACAAAAAGATTCAAGAATACCGTACTAGTATAGTGCATATGGAAATCTGGAAACATAAACACTGGTACATAAATGAGCTACATTATCTCCCACTAGGTTCTTCTTGACTAACACCCTTCTTAGACACATAAAACATAATACATATCTTCATAACTTGGGAAAGTAAACATAAAATGGGTGAGATCAAATGCTCAGTAAGGGTAAAAAAGGGAGACATGTATGCATAATCATGAGAATAAGGGTATGAGAACATGATCATGAAGATAGAATATCATAACCCGCATATCAAAGATCATAACAGAGATCATAGAATAAAGATTTTCAGTTCATAATACATGAATAAAAATGAAATAAAGAGAATAATACTTAAAATAATAATGTAGGAATAAAACATGGAACTATGGAAAACACATAAGTATATAATATGATTTCCATAGTATCCCAGGCATCACTTCCAAGACCATCATAGTGGAAAAAGTCCTTTACTGAACTGGGTGAACTCCCTTTTTACCCCTGTATTAATGAACCAAGTGAACCCTCATTTCATACCTATATTATTAAACCAAGTAAACCATCATTCTAGATCTGTTTATCTCATGAGATATAAATATTTTCCTAATTCATCGGAGGGAGATATAGGTACCACTTGTTACATAATGAAATCATACATACATGTGCCAAAAGATCATAAATGTACATATCATAACCCATGAAATGAAATTGGTATCATAAAAAAGTAAACATATCATAATCTGTGGAAAGAGACAGGTTTCATTATCATTTCATTAAAATCATATCCCATGAAAAGAAGTGGGTTTCAAAATCATATAACCTGTAAAAGAGAAACATGATTCATAAACATCATGCCATTAAAATATAATCCCTTCAGAGAAAGAATATAAATAGAAACATAGAATAAATTTTCCATAAAGTCATGAGTAACACCAATGGGTGTTATCCTAGATGGGAAATAATTTTGAAAAATCTTTTAAAAAAATTTCTTTAGAAAAATATATTTTTTTAAATGATTTTTAGAACATAAAACCTTTTCAAAACATTTTTCTTTGATAATATCTTTGAAAACATATAAAGAAATCTCTAAAAACAACAAAAAAATTTGAAAATACATTTTTACTTGAAAATTATCTTCAAGGATCTTTTTAATACCTTATTAAAAACATTTTTAAAAACGTGGTTTCTGAATATAATAGATTTCCAACCAAAGAGAGAGATGGTCATCTTTTACTCAAAAAAACATTATCTTTAGTACTAAAGAGTGGGAAAATGGTAATAACAATAGATTATATCATGAATAAATAGAGTATAAGGAAACTCATGAATATTCTTGAGATATGTATTTTAATATTTTATCAAATGAAGAAAAAACATAAATAGTCTTGACAAAATGATGAGATTGTTTCAATATTCTCTTATAACTTGCTAAATTGGGATCATACACTCCATGAAAAGAAAAGAAATTAAATAAAGATTAAAATATCATTAAAATAATGATATTCATGATATAACATGTAAAATGAAAATATATAAAACTCAAAAAATAGTTTAGGTTCATAACAAAACATGAATCTCAAAAAAGAAAAATTGAGACAAAACTATTTTACTAATTTGGTAACTTTTGAAAGTTAAACCCCATGAAATAAGGATCATAAAATGGGAACGTGAATACCCATAAATTTAAGTAAAATATACATAGAATAAATTCATGGATATTACATATGCATGTGTCTTAATTTTTTATATCATTGGTCTTTATAAATATATCATAATTCCAAAATTTAGAACATGATATAAGTATCAGGTAAGCCGTACGTATGAATGAACATTGTTTTCCGTCTTTATTGTCGTATTGAAAGAAAGTAAGTAAATGAATTATGTATATATATGTATGTATGTATATGTATCATTATTTTAGAAGAATTAATATATAATATATATCATATAATTTCACTATACCCATCCTTAATACATTTCATGTGGTGTGTGAATGAATCATATCACTTTGATGGGGTGGTAGTCCACATTTCCTCAAATGAGATTATTATATTAACACCAAATGGAACGTAAATAGATGTGTGTTGTAAAAGGAATAAATAATCTCAAAGACATAATAAAAACAATATATAACATATATAAACAGATTTTCTATCATAATGACCACCATGATTGGTGGTAAATGAAAAAAATGAACAATCATCATTTCGTGAGGCAATAATTCTCCATACACAGAAATATTATGTTCGATATCCATTAGATGAAAGTGTGTGTAAGTATAGGTTAAAAAAATATAATAAAAACATACTATTATATTGATTATATTGGTTTTTTCACACAATAATGGAATAAAAATAGTGGAAGTGTGGAGAAGGAAGATAAAGGAAAAGAGCTTGAGAGAAGACATTACCTCTAAATCGGGTAACTCCTTTTGGTTTATGACAAAAAGATTATTTGAGGGGATTTATACCCAAAGGGAGGATTCTAGGTTGAAGGTAGGGTTTTTAGGATAATTGGGAATATATTTTCTGAAATTAAAATGTTTGATAAGTGTGTGGAATGGGTAGAGGTGGTGACCTTTTATAGTGGAGGAGGAGTGGCACTCTTGTAAATATTTGAAGAGAGAATTCCACCCAAATTTTTCATGTGGAAAGTGGATCCAATAATGAACCAAGGATGATAAAATTTATTATAGGGTCTAAATATGGACATAAAATTGGTGTTGGACATGTTTCTAGGTCATTTGGGCCCTTAATGTTAAGGTTTAGTCCCTAATTAAGCATAATTTGGCCTTAACCAATGTGATTAATTTTAATCACTTTTACTAATATTTTTGGTAAAAAACAATGTTGAACCTATTATATATTATAATTTTTTATAATAAAAAATATGGAATCCATTTTTTCAAATTCTAATCACAAAAGTGGAAGAAATTAATTTAAAAAATAATCCTGTTATCGGGACAACACTGCAGGTTTTTATAGTAAAAAAGATCAAAAGATTGTTAAGTCATTAAGTCCAATTTAAATTTGGAAATGGTTATAATGAAAAAAATTGGATTAATTTATAAAAATATAATCTAATTAAACATTTAAATCAAATTAAAATATAATTTAACCTTATAAATAAATTTTATTAAAAAGTAGTTTTGAATTAAAAATCGGTATTTTCACTATTCAACCAAAAATGATGTTTCCCAGAAATATCCCAAAATTTCACCCTAATATAATTTTAACATTATAAATTAAAAAATAAGGTTTATTTTATTAAATTAAATTTATAATTGCGTTTAAAATTAATTTTATTAGAAGGACATTAAAACCGTATTTTTAAACATAAGACTTTACCAAAAACCCTATCTTTTCTTATCAACATGTTTTATTTATATTAAAATATTATGAAAAATATTTGAAAAGTATTTAATACTTTTCATATAACTATTTTTAATGTATAAGTTATAATTGTATTATTTAATTAATTAAAACAATAAAAATATATGTTTTGTAGAAACTTAGTGTTCCGTGTATCGTATGCCAAATCAGTGTTTCATGTATTGTATGCCAAGTTGGTGTTACATGTAGCATACGAAAAGTAGGTTTTTCTTGTAAAAGTAATATTTGACTTAGATTTTTTAAATATATAAATGAAAATTTAAATTTATTTGAAAAAAATAGGTCCATAAATGTAACGCCCCGACCCTAGTTGCCCAGAGTCGGTGCATTATTACATAACATTGGCATGATCACAAGAAAGATCAAATCTCGAAAGACCGATTGGTTTAGTAGCCTTGGAAACACTAGATATATTCATAAGTCTTAAATTACATCATAAAATGAAAAACTACTACAACAACATATTGTCTCCATAAACCACACTCATATTCCCACATAATATCCCTGCAGGTCATTCGTAATTTACTTCTTCACTTCCTGGGAAAAATAAAACATAGAAAAGGGGTGAGCTCAAATGCCCAGTAAGGATAACAATATAGCGGAAACTTTCATAAATAAGAATAAACTTTTAAGGCAATGTATAACTAAAACAAAATCCTTTCAAACATTAACTTTCAACATGGTATGGCATAAATAAAATGAAATAATTCCATTTACTTATTCACATGGATATTCTACTAATCGAATAATCACATGAAAAAATCAATAACCACTTTCATAATGTTGGAATGCATAATTCCAGACTATCATAACCACATAGTCAAGGCCTCGTACCAAGACTACAAATAAGATTTTGTCAAGGCCTTGTTCCAAGACACTAGTTTGTCTCATGAGACCTACCGATGCATCGAGGAGCTATAACGGGCTCCACCCGTCACATATTAAGTCCAATGCATTCCCATATGAAAAGGTTTAAATATAACATAAACATTCGTATTAAAACTAGCATACGAAATGTCAATAATTTCACCAAAAACTATGAATGGTATAAAAATAGCACATCCACAGTCAAACATATCACAAAACCTTCAATACAATATAGAAGTTTTGTATCATAATAAATCAACTTCAAATAATCTTAAAATCCATCAAAGGATGTTGACATAGATGAAATCAAAATTCTTTTTAAAGAAATATCTTCTTTTATTTTGAAATCATTTAAGATACATATAAAATAAAACATTTTCTTTGAAAATAATCTTATAAGCTTGTAAGGGAAGCTTTGAAGATTTTATAATGGCGGAAAATAGCCGCACCCACCGTATAAGTTAAAAAAACATTCTTACCTTAATTCTGTCGAAAAGGTTAAAAGGGACCTTGTTTTGAAAATGACGGAAAGATTCCTTTATAAACCACTTATAAAAGTCAAAAAGGGTATAAATGACTTTAACTCATATTCTAGTAAATATTAAAAATGTTTTGAAATACATTTTTAAGAAACATGGATGTGGATGATAAAGAGATCCCAGTAGATTATTACATATAAACAACCTCGGATAATGAAGAGATTGTGAAATAACCCTTACCTTGTACTTTTCCTTGGTTGGGGTAGGTTAAACTCCTGTATAATGGTGAAATAATTGTTACTAAATTATACAAGAATCATATACATTAATATGATATCATATATGATCTTTTAATATCGATTTATAATAATATCTTAGTATTATCGTTGTTTCGGGTGTTAACTTACTTGTTTTCTTTTATATGTTTTGTTATGTAAGCCATGTTTGTAATGGATAGGTTGTATATTATTCATATACAGAAGGATATCAAGTCCTTAAACATCATTTTTAAATTATCAAATGATAATTGTACTTGAATGGATACGATGGAGAATGAATCTTATCGCGTTCGTGGAGACGGTAGTCCGTACGTACGCACGAGCGAAAATATCATTCTTTTGATATTAAAATAATATATAAATGGATGGTATATCATATATAAAGAATCATTAACATGTTATATTTATTATTTACATGAGTTACACATCATTATTATACCCATCCAAATAATAATATATTGAATAACAATTACACCACGACGTGGAGACGGTAAGCCGTACGTACGCACGTATGGTGACATGTTATTCAAAGGATGGATAGAATACTGAATATGGTTGTACCATATTTATAATAACATCACAGTATATATATGATACTGGAGTTATTATTTTATAATGGAAATAACAAAGAAAGAGGAAGTGGAAGAAGAAAGGAACTTGAAAAGGGGTGGTGAAAACATTACCTCTTCTTCGGGTTCTTCCTTTTGATTTGATCAAAAGGGCTCCTTAGGTTGGCTTTCTGATCAAACTAAGGCCTCTAGGTTGTATTTAGGGAAGTTGAGATAGTATTTGGGCAGGGTTTGGCCGAACCAAAGGGCTTTGAAGGTGTGAAGAAATGAGAAGGAGGAGTGCCCTTTTATAAGAGGGGTGAGGGGCACCTTTGGAAAAGCTAGATATATTAGTTTATAATAAATTCATATTAGGTTTCAAATGGCTCCAAAGTTGACTATTCAAAGGTTAAGGTGGGGATGGGTCGAAAACAACTCAACAAATATAATTTAGACAGGTTTTGGTACTTATATTAACCTTATCTTTAAGTATTAACTCTAAGTTAATTAGTTTCACTTTTACAATGTCTCTTTGTATTTTTATATTATATGGTTAATAAACTTACCACATACATCCAAGCGACCTCCAAGTGGTCCATTAATGATGAAACTATCATGATATAAGTCTCTTGGCCGAACCTTAGATTTTTAGGAATTTAATATCAATTAATAATATAATATTTGTTTTAAGAACTCTTTTATGTCAATTTTGACACTATTCAATAGTTGATTTTTGTGAAACTCATAACAGATTGATTACTTCGAACAAAGTCAATTAAATCAATCCTAATATATCATATTATCATAGAAAATTAGTTTAATTCATTAAAAGTTTCATATTATATTTATTTGGGTATTTATAATATCAATTATTTTAATTTTTCACTATTATAGTAATTACTGCATCATCATTGTGTCATAAATAAAATAAATTATTTAATGTCTAAAAATTATAAATAAAACATCATTATGTAGGAAATAGTTTTATATTTCTAATGAATATTTATAATCTAAAATACAACATATATAACCCTATGTAACAATTGTTTTGCTAAAAGATATATGCTTGTGTCATTTTTGTATTCATTTTAACTTAATTAAAATAAAGTGTCATTATCACTTACAAGTGGATCCATGGGGTCCCAAAATCGACCCCAAGATTCCCATGGTCGACCATGTATCAACCAATAGGGTTAAGACACGTTTTAGGGTAATTTTGTATTATTATAATATTATTTTTTAACCCTTATTTACCGGATTTACCCTTAACCATGGTAAATAAAATATTTACCGCAGTAATTATTCAAAATGTCTAAAAATAAAAGTTACCTATTTACACAATTTGAACATTCTGATTCCAAATATGGAATCCATTTTCCTAAATTCAAAACACAGAAGTGGCAGAAATTAATTTAAAATTAATTCCCGCTGTCAAAACAAAAAGCGTGTTTTTAAGAGATAATAACTATCAAAAGATTGACACTTGTTTATGTTCGGTTTAATTGTAAAATTATGTCCAATGACCAACATTATATTAAATGGTAAAAATATATTCTAAATATAATTTAAAACCACTCAAATTTATAATTTATCACTATTAATTATTTTGATTAAAAAAGTTGTTTTTAATTAAAATTTAGTAATTTTCACTATTCATCAAAATATGAAAGTTATCCGAAATGTACCAAAATTTCACCTTAGGCTAAATTCGATATTCCGAATCCAAAAATGATGTCCATTTTGAAATATAATATATATATAATTTCATAAAGTAGGTATTACTATTCATAACGGCTAGTTTGATTGGTTATGGTGTGTTAGAACTCGGTGTTGCGTACAACACACGCTATCACATTATTCAAAGAGAAGCATACCGTAGAAGCTTGGGGTGTTACAATAAAAACTTGCGGTGTTACCATTTGATCCACGCATGTGAGGACCTCCCCATTCCCCATTTAAAATTATCATGGGATTCATGGGAATAATCTAAAGGCTTGAGTGATGGTTTATTATCCACATTGATTAGATGGGTTTGTACCCTCTGTATTTGCTAAGAGGCTTGGTGGGACATCCCACTATATTGTCTTGTTTAGAGTGGCCAATTGGTTACAGACTTTGAAGCTACACAATATGCTGACCGGTGAGTCTGAATTGAGTACGTCGATGGATTACATATAGAGATGTTTAAGAATTTCCCATGATTGTTATTAATATGTTATATTTATTCTTTTTCACATAATTATCAACTTTTCCAATGTCTACCTTCTTGTTTTTGTTTCCTCCATCTTCATCATAGCTCTTTTTTTACCTAGTATAGAACATTACATGGGTTATGGTTTTGTAGACTTGTTTATGAAATGGAATTATTCTTTTGAAAAGAGGAATGTGGTGTGTGTTGTTTTAAAATAGAAAGCCACGTTGGTTTACTTAAATTATAGAAACCCTATTTTCTTCCATTTGTTTAAAACTTGTGTTTATGGATGGTTTTGGGAAAGGAAATGTATGGATTCTTTGGTGATTACCTAATGGGATGTTTATGCTCACATCCTACTTGTGCCACTCAGCGTCGGTAGACACGAGATGTTTTTAGGGTTTATGTTTCTGGTTTGAGTTTGTGCTTTTGGTGTGGGATGGTATTGTGGTTTATGGTGACCAAGATGTCATGTGGAGATCTTTTTAGCGGGGTTTGGTTTTAGTTTTGTTTTTTAGTTTTCTGTTTCGTTTAGTTGTTGTATCTTGATCTAATTCTGTTTTTATTGTTGTTCAACTGTTATTGGTTTTGGTTTTGTGATATGTTTGGCTATTTGATCCTGGTATTATTTTGTCTAAATCATTCCCACTTTGATAAATTTTATTCTCGACACTAGAAGCCAGTCTTGGAGGATCAGTAATTCCTCTCAGGAATTATGTCATACTGAGTCGGGTGTCAGGTTGTATGGTAGCCCAACCTAGTTCGTGATTGTCATACCATGCACACCATATATCAGATTGAGTTTCGACCAATTTTTACACATCAAAAATGACATATGGATCATTTTCCTATAGTATCAATAACAATTTGAATGTTCTTTCCTAGTTTTGAGTATATGACACGTGTTTTGAACTAAAATGTAAATTTAATATTAAAAGAAACAATTTGAGTCATACCGAACACACCATGAGTCAGATTGATGTGCGAATGATTCCTACACATCAAAAATAAATTAAGGATAATTTCACTGAAGTATCAAGATAATATGAATGTTTTTATTGGTTTTTTATTATTCTACATGTCTTTTTTACTGAAATGTTAATTAAAACTGAAAACACGCAATTTGATTCATACAGTTAACATCATATCTCTCTTTGATGTGGGACTAATTACTAAACATCACATATGACTTATGAATCATTTTCTTAATTATAAAGACAATCAGACTACATTTTCTTAGTTTTCATTGATTGGATTGTTCTGAACTAAATTGGAAATTTTAAAATGATAGTGAACACTTTGAGTCATACCAGACATACCATGTATCAGATTTAGGTGCGGTTAAATCCTACATGTCACAAAAAAATTATGGATCATTTTTCTAAAGTATTAAAGAAAATCTGAATATTTTTTCTCTATTTTGAGTATGTGACATTTTTTGAACTGAAATGAAAATTTTAAATAAAAAGACTCGTGTGGAGTCATACCAGTCACACCATGCATCAGATTGAGGTGTGGATAATCCATATATGTTAAAAATGACTTAATATTTTATTTGTTAATGTATCAAGATAATCCAAAAGTGTTTGGTCAATTTTGAGTATTTCACATGTCTTTTTTAATAAAATGTCAATTTAAATTGAAAACACACACTTTGATTCATAATAGTCACATCATGTGTCAGTTTTTTGTGATATTTATTCTTACACATCAAAAACGAATTATGAATTATTGTTAGAAAGTATCAAGATAATCTAAGTGTGTTTGTTTAGTTTTTAGTGACTAAAATACATTTTGAACTAAATTATAAATTTTAAAATGATAATGAACACTTTGAGTTATACTGGGCACACCATGCATCGAATTTATGTGTGTTTAATTAATACATGTCAAAAATTACTTATGAATAATTTTCCTAAAGTACCAAAACAATCTTATTTTTTTTCTCTATTTTGATTATGTGACGCGTGTTTTGAACTAAAATGTCAATTTTAAATAAAAGACACACTTGGGGTCATACAGATCACACCATGTGCCAGATTAATGTGAGTTTGATTCCTACATGTCAAAAATGACTTATGTATCACTTTAATAAAGTATAAAAAAAATCCAAATGTGATTTATTAGTTTTGAGTATGTGACATGTGTTTCGATCTAAAATGTTAATTTTAAATAAAAAACACACTTGGAGTCATACTGGTCACACCATGCATCAGATTGAGGCTTAGTTAATTCCTATAGGTCAAAAATTACTTATGGATCATTTTAAAAAATAATAAAAATAATATTAAAGTGTTTTATTATTTTTGATCATGTAACTTTTCTTTTTTTCTTCCAAAATAACAATTTAAATTGAAAACTCTCACTTTGAGTTATATTGATCACATATTGTGTTGGTTTAACATGAGATTCATTACTACACATCAAAGATGAATTATGAATTATTTTTATAAATTATTAATACAGTCCAAGTGAATTTACTTGGGTTTCAATGAGCGACACATGTTTTGAACATAATTTTTAATTTTAAACTGGTAACAGACATATTGAGTCGTATTGGGAATACTGTGTATCATATTGATGTGTGGATGATTCCTATAGAGAAAAAATGATTTATGGATTTTTTACTAAATTATCAACACAATCTAAATCTATTTTCTCTATTTTGAGTATATAATGTGTGTTTTGAAGAAAAATGTCAATTTCAAACTAAAAACACACACTTTGAGTCATATTGGATACACCGTGTATAAGATGGAGATATGGTTGATTCCTACATATCAAAAATGAATTATGGATCATTTTCATAATGTATAAAAAACAATCAGAATTTTTTTCTTAGTTTTGAGTGTGCGATGTGTATTTTAAGTAAAATGTAAATTATAAACTAAAAACATACACTTTGAGTCATACCATGCACACAATGCATCATATTGAGGAGCGACTAATTCAGGTGTGGATGATTCCTACACTGTATATCAGATTCATATGTGGATGATTGGGTTGTGACACATCTTTGAGAAGGTTAATTTTTAATACCTTTTGGATTTAATTGGATAAATAATTTCTCTTTCCCACATGGATTTTTTTTTTTGGTAAAATATTGGGACAATGTCATACGAGTATTATTTACCTTGAAATTTTTAATTTGAATTTAACTCATAAGATATGAAACCAAATTAATTATGATATAAAAATATTAATCTAGTTTGAACTAATTCTTTAAATATTTTCAATAATTATTCATCAAAATTTTAGATTGATGACACTATGATATCCTCCCACCATCACCACTATGTGCGGTTCCAACTAACCCTCAAAGTGGCTTTTTATAAAATTCAAAAAAATGGATTTGCAGATTTGCAGCTGCAGGCTTTGGAGATTTATGACCTCACAGTGCACAAGATGATTATAGGTATGATATGTATTTATTATACTCTAGCTTCAATACTATTATACATAGGTGACAATCATTCCTTTATCTATATACTACTAGTGTGAGAGCTAGAGCTCCCAGTTGAGGTGCTAGCATAACTACTTCATTTAAAGGATCCTATATGGAATGCTTCTTCTATATATTTTATCTACCCATAGTGCGAGCTATATTTTGGTGGATAGAGGTTCACATGGGGACTTTTGTCTATCATGATAGAACGATATGACTTTATCTTGGGTATGGATTGGTTTTCCATGGTCTGATCCCAGATTTACTATCACCGCAGACAAGTCAGATGTCTATGTACTAATGGGATGAGATTCAACTTTTCTAGTGAGAGAGATATCATGGTAGGACAAGTGGGTTTTTTGAGTAGGTGGGTGTGGATCATCACCCATTAGTTAGTAAGAATAATCCCTAGTGCATTAGTCTCTTCAAAAATTTAGGTTCCTTCAGTTGTGTAGGATTACACAAACTTCTTCCTAGAGGATGTTTCAGTACTCTCTTCGAGGAGAGAGATAGAGTTTTGTATTAATTTGCATCCCAAAACCACTCTGATAACTTCTGCGGCATATTAGATGGTACCTATTAAACTATGAGATCTACAATTGAAGGTGGAGGACCTTTGAGAAAATGGTATCATCAGACCTAGTGTGTCCCCTTGGTCATCTCCAGTTTTTTTTTGTGAAAAAGTAGGATGGGAGCTTTTGAATTAACATGGATTATCATCTCCTGAACTAGGACGTGAAAAATAAAAAGTACCCCTTACCAAGTATTGATGACCTCTTTGACATGTTTCATGGTGGAATATGGATCTTGAACATCGATCTAGGGTTTGGTTACCACCAGTTGATGGTTCATGAGTCTGACATTAAAAAGTTGTAATTTTAATGTCTCTATGAACATTATGAGTTCCTAATGATTCCCTTTGGTGTGATGAACACCCCCTCCATGTTTATGGCATTGATAAACCTGGTTTTCCAGCCATAATTTGAACATTTTTTATTATCTTCATAGAAAACATACTCACATACACTAAGTTAGAGGAGGAGCATGAAGAACGCTTGAGGTTAGTCCTATATTTTCTTCAAGAGCACCAACTCTAGGAAAAACTCTGGAAGATCCAGTTCTAGATACATGAAGTTCACTTTCTAGGGCATATAATTTCTGAACATGGTTTACCTGTGGACCCAATAAATATCGATGCAATGCTCGATTGGGAGCCACTCAATAGTGTGTTAGAGTTGCAGACCTTTATGGGATATGTGGGGTACTACATGAGATTTGGGGTAGACTTATCTTGGATCATAGCCCCTGTGATCACCTGGACATGGAAAGGGTAGTAGTTTACCTCATATAAGCACTTCCAGAGGGCCTTTAAGGAGTTCATGTTGAGGATGAACAGTGCTCTGGTGTTAAAATTAACAGATGAAGTCAGGGAGTTTTATGTTTACTGTGATGCCTTAGGAGCTGGGCTTGGCTGTATGTTGATGCAACAATAAGGAATTATCATGTACGAGTCAATGTACTTGAGGCCTCATGAGAATAAATATGAAACTCATGGCCTATAGATATAAGTAGTGGTTTTCTTCCTGATAATATTGAGGCACTAACTTTTTGGAGAGTGCTTTTTTGTTTACTCAAACCATGAGAGTCTCCAGCATGTCTTTACACAAAGTGACCTGAACATGAGATAATGGAGCTCCTCGGAGTTCCTACAGGACTATGAATTTGATATAGTATCTAATACAAGGAAAGGTAACATCATAGTATATTCCCTTAGTAGTAATTACCAAGATAATTTGTTTTAGGAAGTTTCAGAGAAGTTGTCATCCCTATAGCTGACCCTGTTGAAGCAAGAGGGTACGACTTTTCTATAGTTGATGGTACGGACTCCTTTGCTTCTTTGTAAGGTCTTACAAGATCTTATATCCACATGAAGCTCACCAAATGGATATTTTGAAGGAGGAAATCATGTCATCCTGTTCTCAGTGTGGAAAGTGGTTTCTATCAAGATGTGGGAGGAGGTGATGTGAGAGTTCCACAATTATCCCCTAGCTGTACATCCCGGTGTGGGTATAATGTACATAGACCCTTAGTGGAAGTTTTGGTGGTCTTTCATAAGACAAAGTATATATGATTTTATCACTCATTGCCTCACTTTTCATCAGGTGAAGGTTGAAAACCAAGTTTCAGCAGGTTCATTGCAACCCCTTATAATCCCAGAGTGGAAGTGGGATGGTATGTACATGGACTTTGTGTTGGAGTCCCCATGCACAACGAAGGTCTATGAAACCTTTTGAGTGATAGTAGATCAACTCACTAATTCTAAAAACTTCCTTACTATCAGGGAGCAGATTTTTTATAGAGTGTTTGGGGAAGTTGTACATGTGGGAGATGAATCGCCTTCATGGGGTTCCCTCGATGATTGTATTTGATCATAACGTGCGGTTTACATCACTATTATGGAGAGTCCTACAGAAGGAATTCAAGACCCATATGAGGATGATTACAAACTTTCACCCCCAGACTAATGGGAATACTGAGCGCACTATCGAAGTGTTGAAGGATAGGTTGAGGGCCTGCATGTTAGACTTTGGTCAGAGGTGGGAGGATCACTTTAACTTGGTAGAGTTTATGTACAACAACTACCAATATACCATTTCCATTAAACCTTTTTAGGCCTTGTACGGGAGACCTTACAGGTCACCCTTTTACTAAAAAGTGATCGGTGAGAGGACTCTTGTGGGACCAAAGATGGTGTAGGTGACAAAAGAGATTGTCTAGGTCATTCGTGAGTACATGGGTATGGCCCAGAGTAGACATAAATCTTACACAGATCACCATCATAGGCCCATGGATTTTGAGCTGGGAGACAACGTTTTCCAGATAGTCTATCCATGATGAGGATCACAGAGGTTTTTCTAGGGAGGTAAGATATCCTCAATGTTCATAGGGTCATTTGAGATCATGAAGAGGGTTTGAAAGGATGCCTACCACCTCAGTCTACAGCCATAGATGGAGCGGGTGTGATATGTCTTCCATGTGTCATAGCTGAGGTGATATATGCATAAACCCATGCACATCATCGAATGGGGAGAGATAGACATTGAGGATAGAGCCACCTTTTCAAAGAACCTGGTGGTGATCAAGGATAGGAAGGATACAATACTATGTGGATGGACCATCCCCTTAGATGTCATGTTTTGGAAACATGGGAATGTGCATAAGGGTTCTTGGGAGCATGAGATCCAAATGTGGTCTCAGTATCTTGAGTTGTTTTCTTAGTTTTAATTTCCGAGGATGAAAAGGTTTAATGATGAAATGATGTAGAGACTCATTGTTTTCCTAGTAAGACATTGATATATATATATATATATATATATATATATTTCCATAGTTATCCACTGAGATGACATGTGATTCCAAGGCCTAGTGTTCCTAACATTAATTCTTTAAAAGTATTTAATATATTTTATTTTGATTGTGAGCTTATTATTTAAATAAAATTTGATAACTCTTAAATGATATCTCATATCAAAAATATGATACTATGCTTGATTCTGAAAAGAGGTGGTTACCCTAGACACGACCTAAAATGGGTCGACGTAAGATATTCAGACCCCTTGCTCGTTGGTTGTATGCTAAGTTCATTAATTAATTCATTAATTCATTAATTCATTTAACCTAAATTGAAATGTATTAAAATATAATTTCCTGGAATATTGTCTAGGGTTAGCCTCATAATCTAGGAAATCACCATAGAATCTATCCTCCCTCATCTATTGAATAATTGAATCCAACAACGATAAAACTCTGTATTAGAGAAGATCAGGATGCAACAAATACAACGACTTCTATTAATCATTTTTGGGTTCATTCTTCATCGTCAATAAATCCATAAATTAGGTAGGAATTGTTATTTTGGGTTTTTACACCCTTTGATTAAAATTATTAAGTAGATTGACTATCGTTCTTCGATCTTCACCCTTTTTGTAGACTCTTGATGTGCTCGAGTGTTGAAATATTGATTAATTTCACTATTTTCTACCCCCAACTACCCATTCTTGATCATTGACCAATAATTATTGGTTAACATTGTTTAATCATTTGTTCTTATTTTCCACTTTTTTCTTCATGTTTGTCATCAACTGGACCCCCGAGGTCCGGATTCGACAATTATTGGGTGGTACCGAGCCCGATCGGGCCCTCAAATTCATAGAGGTTTCACGAACAAGGAGTGGATCAATGATCTTAGCACATATATGAAGTTTTTGAGAGTTTTGAATGTTCTTTTTGGTGTTTTGAGATCAAGGAATCAAATGCTGAAGGCACAGTGGCATGAAAAATGAATGATGAAACCCTGATGATGAACAGAGGTCAGTTTTTGGTGAATGGTGGAAGAAAACACCATATATATTCTAGATCCCCTCATCATGGATGAAATTGTGGTGGGGTCTATATAAAATTGAGATGAAATGGATATATCAACCATAAGAATCGTGGATCTATATTTCTGGAGAAAAACTGACTGCACGCCATGTGGAAAGATGAATACACAACATGTAGCCCCTTAGGTGTAGTAAATAGGGTTTTATGAATTCATAAGGATGGATGGACATGTACATATCTAACTTGTTGTGTAACCCCTTTCCATTTGGACAACCTGTGGGTGGAACACACAGATGGGGAGTCGTGTGGAATTATATGGACATGGGGTCAGGTACCCGAACAAGGGGTCCAAGTACATAGAGCAGGACACAACCTACTCTCGATTATCCTAGAAACACCATGTAGTCTACCTACATGGCATGTTCTACTACATTGTATAGAGATGTGTTCCAGCTATAGACAAGTTCAGGCAGTGGAGCTGGAGCACACGCCATGTGGGTTCCCTCATGTAATATCCTGATTTTTATTTGAAGATAATATAAAAAATCTTGTTGAAAATTTAAAAGTTCTTTTATGTGAAAAATTAATTTTTCAATAAAATGATATTAATAATTGTTTTAAATATCTTGGGTAAGCTTAAAATCTCAGTTAAAACATTGAAATATTAAACTGAATATTTTCAGAGTCTGTCACAGAGTAAGTACGAGATTTCGAGGCTCGAGGAACCTTGGCATAGAAGGAATAAAACTATTAAATATTTTAAATTATTCTCACATGATTTATCCAAATTAATTAGATAAATCCCAAATAGTACATCATATGAGAAATCAGAGACCACAGTTAGGTCTGGGACGTGGTGTTTACCCTAGATAGTGTATTACATTGTGATCATTAGACGTTTGGTCAAGTCACTCGTGAGAATAAGTTATTTAATATTTTCATTATATTTTTTGAAAATAAATCAATATCTCACAAATGGTTCACTATATAAGAAATATGAGACCGTCTTTGGGTCTAGAACATGGAATTTACCCTATGAGAGGTATAAAATTTATGCGCATTAAGTGTTTGGCAACATCACATGCGATAAAACCCTATTTTATATTTAATTAACTATTTTTACAATTTTTAATTGGTAAATAATTAATATCTCCCAAAAGGTGTGTCGTATAAGAAATATGAGATCATCGTTAGGTCCAAAACTCAAGGTTTACCCTAGGCGGGGTATAAAATTTGTGAGCGTCAGACGTTTGGATAGATCACACGTGAGGATAATTTATTTGGAATTTGATTTTTTAGGAAATTAAAATAATTATGATAATAATAATAAGTTTTTAATATATTATTATCATTATTTGTGTTTAAGAAACTAAATGGAAATTAAATGTGTAATTAAATTCACTTAATTAATGAACGACGTTTTTCCATGGGTGGATATTTATTTCAGGGTTATATAATAGTAGTAATATTATAATTGTCCAACATAAATGCAATTGTGTGATTAATATAAATTTATTAATCACTCGTAATTTAATGGAGGTTTTTATTTAAAATCTTAATGGTGGAACTAAATTGAGATATTTAATAATAATAATTAACATTGTTCTTATTATTATTTTTAATAAAAAATAGGGACAATAATATTAATGGTGGAAATGATGAAAGAGTTTTAAAAATATAATTTGTTATTTTTATTATTATTGATATGAGATATTTAATAATAATAATGATTTTTATTACTATAAAATTTTCAGATAAATGATTTATTTGTTTTCAAAACACCATTTCGGTCATAACTCATTCGTATGGTGTGATATTGACTTGCCGTCAGTGGTAGTGTGACCCTAAAATTGATGTAGTCATTTCAAGACCAATGATGAATATCTAATTTTGTTTTATGATACAGATCCACGAAATTACCAATATGATGATGATTTTCCACATGAAATTAATATGATAGAGTAATAAATAAGTGATGCAAATAATAAATGTTACTAAATTGATTAATAGAAAGTATTATAAATTGGATTTTGGGTGGTGCGCATGGAATGGGTAGGAAAACCATTATTTATCATGCCACACCCCTCCCTCTTACTCTCTCTCTACTTCTCTCTTCTAAATTATTTTATTCTTCTAAACTTCTCTCCTCAATATATTATTCCATATTTATTGGATTGACATGTCATCGGTTCAGTTGGATTCATCTCGATGAGTATAGATTTTTTCCTAAGCTTGTTTTTGAAGGTGGTGAGGTAATTTGTTCAGATTTAATTAAATATTTTTAATTATCAAAGATAATAATGATTCTAAATAATTTCAAAAAGGTTATGGTTCAAGGATGCATTAGAGTATGATTGTATTTTCTGGTTGGCATGTGAATGTGGTTTAGGTGACGATGCCTATGAAGAACATTGTCATTGACATTGATGACTTTGAGGTAGGAGGTTCATTTCCATGTTTGGATATATATATATATGTTGTTATCATGATGTGAAGTTTATATTGGACTAACCCATGATTTTGATTAATTTCATGTGGGTCTGTGAGTATCCATTGGTGTTTTTGTTTTTGTGTGATTATCCTACATTTGATCTTGGTGTTGATTATCGTTCCTCACTAAAACATGTATTTTTGTGCCCTGCATAGCCTATGGAATTGTGTTTCAGCTACCAAGATACTTAGGTGGAGCCTTGATGTTGGGAGTTATGTATCCCAGTGGCGGGTTACCCAACCTAAAGTAGTCCTAACATCATTAAAGGTGGGTGTAGCTATCCAATCAAAGGGGAAAACATAGAAGATAGCTAGAAAATATCGATCATGGATTTTTATGGACTTGGGCCCTGAGTGTTTAAAAAGGTTAAACAGGCCAGGGAGGCATAGTATCTAGCTGGAAGATACTGATCATGGATTCCTATGTACTTGGGTCATGGGTGTTTAAAAAGGTTAGGCGGGTTGTGGATGCATAGTGGTTAGCTGAAAGATACTGGTCATGGATTCCTACGAAGTTGGGCCGTGAGTGTTTAAAAAGGTTAAGCATGTCGAGGATCAGCTTGATAGAACATGTGGTATTTTGGTAAGAACCACCAGTGAGGTGGGTTGATATTTTTTACCTCAATGGAGGTTTGTTATTTCATGAAATTCTTACCAGTAATGAGCTGATGTAGGTGGGGTCAGGGTTCATAGCAGCTTGGTCACCGCATGTTAACTCGGCACATGTATGTTTAATAAGAAATAACTTATTTTATGATATGTGATGATACATATACATACATATATATATATATATATATATATATATATATATATATATTGTACACTTATGGTAAGGATGCATTTGTTGTGTCCTACTAAGGCTTGTACTCACATCCTACTCAAGCATTTTAGTATGCTTGTGATTTCATGACCTGTGATTCGGTGAAGGGAAAGGCCCTATAATGGATGGTTGAGTAATGGTGCTTGGAGTAGGAGTAGACTGAGACAGACACCAGAGTATCCCATAGATATTTATTTATTTACTTATCTTTTATTTACCTAATACTTACAGTCTAGATAGATTTACCACTTTGGGAGATACATTTATATGTATATCATTATTCAGTTTCCACATTTTACTATGATTATTTATTCATTGTTTTGTTATTGATTATAGATCCTATGATGTGATACATAAGGTATAGTCTCCCCATTATTAGAAATAGACCCTCACTACTAGTCGGTAGCCTCTTACATATGGGGAGGTGTGTATGAGGTCACGTAGCCTCTGGCTTGGAACCAGTGGTTCGGGTCAGGATGTTACAAAATAGTACCAGAGAACTGGGATTTTATAACTTGTTTCTTCTCTTTTTCTTGGGTTGGGGTAGGTTATAAAATAGATAAGACTTTGGGACTCAGGCAGGGGAACTATTTTAGTGCTTATAAAGCACTACGTAGTGGACCTCCAAGTTTCCATAAGGGAGATTTTATGTTATGTTGTTACTATTGGATAAATTAACCTTGTGTGATGAACATAATGTTATATGTGATTTATGATACTCCTCATATGTTCATTCATCATGACCAGGTACATAGGTTCACATGCCATATATATACCTGTTGTTTTGCTGCATAATAATTCATTAGTTACGTGCCCTGATTTGGGCTATTTATTTGGGATAGTTTGTTCCATGTGATATATTTGTGTTGTCATGTTATGTTATATATCTTTATTGGAATTAATTAATTGAACTAATAATGTTGTTTTGTTAGTATATTTATATATGAAAAATGTGACTAACATGCTGGTATAGAGATAAGGGTTAGGGTTAGGAGGGTTATAAATTGAGTTGTGAGTAGACTCCTATGAAAGCCTTTGTGTGATCACATAGAGTGGTTGGACTTGTTATGTTCATAATGTTTCTCCTGTTATAGAGATGTGAAAGTGGGAGTATGATTTTCAAATTTAGGGATCAGATTTTTTTGACCAAGACTGCTTGGAATACATCTTGGGGACAAGAAGTCGATGGGGGGGGGGGATTGTAATATCCTGATTTTTATTTAAAGATAATAGAAACTCTCTTGTTGAAAATTTATAAAAGTTTTTATGTGAATTTTTTTTAAATAAAATAACTTAATAAATGTTTTAAAGATCTTGAGTAAGTGTAAAAGCTCAGTTAACATATAGTAATATTAAATCGAATATTTTCGGAGTTAGACACTGAGTAAGTGTGAGATTCTGAGGCCCGTGGAGCCTTTACACAGACGGAATAAAAATATTTAATTATGTGTGCGTGATTTATCTAAATTAATTGGATAACTCCCAAAAGTTTCATTGTATGAGAAATCGGAGACCACCATTAGGTCTGGGACATAGTGTTTACCCTAGGTGGGGTATTATACTATGAGCATCAAATGTTTGGTCAGGTCACTCATGAGAATAATTTATTTAATATTTTTATTACATTTTTTCAAAAATAAATTAATATCTCACAAAATGTGTTTTTTATGAGAAATCTGATATCACTTTTGGGTCCAGAACATGAAATTTACCCAAGTTGAGGTATAAATTTTATGCGCATTAGGTGTTTGGAAACATCGCACATGATAAAACCCTATTTCATATTTAATTATTTATTTATTACAATTTTTAATTGATAAATAATTAATATCTCACAAATGGTGCATCTTATTTGAAATTTTAGACCACTTTTAGGTCTAAAATGCAGGGTTTAACCTTGGAGGGGTATAAATTTTTTTGACCGTAAAATGTTTGGACAGATCACACGTGAGGATAAGTTATTTGGAATTTGAATTTTTGTTGGGAAATTAACATAATTATAATAATCATAATTAGTTATTATTATTATTATTATTATTATTATTTGGGTTTCATAAATTAAAATGGAAATTAAATTTGTAATTGAATTCACTTAATTGACGAACGATGTTTCTCCATGGGTGGATATTTATTTCAAGGTTATATAATAATAGTAGTATTATAATTGTCCCACATAAATAAAATTGTGTGGTTAATTTAAATTTATTAACTACTCAGTATTTAATGGAATTTTTTATTTAAAATATTAATGGTGGAACTAAAGTGAGATATTTAATAATAATAAATATTTTTGTTATTATTATTATTAAATATGGAAAATAATATTAATGATGAAAATGATGAAAGTTATTTCATAATATAATTTGTTATTTTTATTATTATTACTGTGAGATATTTAATAATAATAATGATTGTTCTTGTTATTATTAAGTTATGAAATAAATATTTTATTTGTTTTAAAAACATCATTTCAGTCATAACTCATTCATACAGTTTCGTATTGACATGCCGTCAGTGGCAGCGTGACCCTAAAATTCAGGCGGTCATTTCAAGACCGGTGTTGAATATCTAATTCAGGCTCATGGTATAGGTCCACAGAACTCCCAATATGATGATGGGTTGGTGCATGAAATTAATAGGATGGAGTACTAAATAAGTGATGCAATTAATAAATGATACTAAATTGATTGATGAAAACCTATTATAAATTGAATTTTTTGATCCTGTGATGATAAATTTTTCAATAAATACATTCTGTGGGAATTTGATTAGATCTTGTGATTCATTTCACATATTGGAGATCAATCGTGTGTGGGAGGTAGTCTTTTATGTTTTCATTCAATTTTTAGAGAGTGATAGGTTCATGTGTTGAGAGATTGAGTGTGTGTTGTATGAGGTTTATCTTGGATGTTTTAATATTTATAGATCAATGACAAGCACTAGAGAGTTGAACAATTTGGAGATGGTTCATTCTTGATAACTTTATTTTCTCTTTCTATTCTTGTTTTGGTTTCTCTTTTCCTCTCATTTTTCTATTTTTTCATTTCCATTTCATCTTCATTATCCATGTTTTGTTTTAGTATTTTCTAAATAGATAAAATCACAAAAATATTTTAGAAGAGTCATTAAGATAAACACACTACCTCCTTGAGACCGACCCTTTCATTTTCCACTAAGCTAAATCTAGAGGATAATATAAATTTATCTTTCATAGTTCAAATGATATGCTATCACTTGTTCTAGGATTTTAGTGGAGAGTGGTCGAGATATTTATCCTTTGTCGTGGGATGTTCTTGCATGTGGGAAAACATTGTTAGCACGAGCACCATTCGAGCTTCATCTAGGTTTTTTTATGAGAACCCGGGGTTTTAAGAATTTTATTTCCCCTTTATTTTTTTCTTTCTATTTAAAAGATGTTGTATCCTTCTATGCATGTACATAGAGTGAGTCTATCTACAAATTCACATCTCTAACTCCTTAAGATAGATTTCGTCACTACCAACCGAATTAGATAGATTTGATACTTAGATAATTTCTCTGGTCCTTTGCTGATTTCATGTCCAGTAATCTTTATTCTTTCTTTCATTAATAATATACATATTGTTATGGTGTTATTTTTGTTCATATAGGTCCACTGTTGATCGAAGCACATTATATCACCGTGTTCTTTAATTTTCATGCATCATATTCATCTTGAATCTATCCCCTTGCCACTGTTTCATTGTTAATATAATTGTCTATATTAAATCATGAACCCAATACCTAGATTAGTGGATCTTGGCCATTAAATAGGGATTACCCACATAAATTCATTACTTCCCAATAACTTCATTACTTCACCACTACATGACTTCCTTTAACCAATAACTTCCCTACTTAACTTATGATAAATCATACCTTAATCAAAAACTTTCCTAATAACCTACCTTACTATATTTTGATAAATCATAATCTATTTGAGGGCATGCAATACTCAGGGACTGAAAAACTTATGGACTGAAAAATGTGAGTGAAAATTATGGAGTAAATGAATTCCTTAAAGTTCAATGGAACTCATTAGATGAATGAAATATTAGGGGAAATGAAATCACTGGATAACAAATATATTTTTCATTTAAAGGAAGATTATAATATAATCATAAGTTCTAATACATGAATGATGGTTAAAGGATTCCAACAGAAGGAAGGAATCGATTTTTCAGAAGTTTTTCACTGATATGTAGGCATAATACCATCTGAATAATGATCAGTTTAGTTGCTTAAAATGATTTACACATTAATAGGATGAATTTCAAGGATTCTTTGATCATGAATACATGGATGAAGATATTTAAATAAATAAACCTAAGGGATTTGAATACCATCATAAGTAGGGCCTTTTTAAGTTGAAATGAAGCCTCAATGAATTGAAACGAAAACATTGATAGTGGAGACATAATCCTGGAACATTCATGATTAAGGAAGGTTTATGATGGTTAAAATATGATCATTAATGGTATCATAAGTCATATTATGATGATATATACATCATATTACAATTATTTTTGGATTATATATTTTTTGTGAGTTGGGGGAGTTCATGTACATAAGAGGTGTGGTGTACATTTTCTAGAAGATTATATATGAATGATTTTTTTCCTGACAGAAAAATCATAGGAATGAGGATTGAGAGGGATAAAGAAATTGTTAAATTGTTATTATCCAAAAATTAATTCTTCATAAATATTATTCAAATGTTTAAAATGAATAGATTTAAGTCAATATCAACCCCTTTCCCAGAAACATCAAGTTATCTGTGGAACATGCACTAGCATCAAAATGTGAGGCTAGATACTAGGTAAAAGTTTCACATGAATAATCTATAATAATTTTAATTTATGAAATGATTTTTTTGTTACTATTAAATTCCTTTATAGTGGTGGTAGTAAGTGGATTTATGAAAATCCCTAGAAGGGATCATTAAGAATCCTTTAAGTGTATCATCAAATACATAATGGGACTTAGAGATATAATGTTGTTATTTTGAAAAGATAATCCATTGCATGGAATCATGGATGTGTATCTTTTGGGTGATTCAGATACCTATAAGATAATGGAAGGATTCATGTATATTTTTGGCGAAACAATGTTCAGTTAGTTGTCTCAGCTGCAACCTATTTTTTTACTTTGTCTACAACGGATGAAAAATACATAGAAGTAATGAAATATGTAAATGAGTTAGTCTGGTTAATACAGTTTCTAAAGTGACACAGAATGTCACCATAGGATGGAGTATTATTATGATATTTTCAAACTTCAATTAAATATTCTTAGAATCCATTGATCAAACACATTTACTTGAAATTAAATTTCATCAGGAATCTTCTTAAAGACAAAGTGCTGGAGTAGTGGAAGATAAATAAGAAGAAAAATATTCCTTACATTTTCACAAAGGATTTATTCCAAGGAATTTTGTGGAAGCATTGTACCTTATTTGGACATTGGTAAATGAAATTTTATATAAAAAACTACACATATGAAGGGTAATATTGATATTTTCCTATGTGAAGAAGGATATTGAGCTGAGAGAAGTCCTTAATTTATGCTTCAAGTGGTATATTTTTGGGATTGTAAACACTCTTAAAGTTATCAAAATATGTTTATTTAAAGGATAGAAAATGAAATTTTACTTATGTATTGTTTTGTAAATATATATTTCAAAATCATTATGAAAGTAATTTTATTATAAGATTTAGATATTAAAATGAGTATCTAGTGAAGCTCATTGATGTTTTATTAGGTGTAAATATTGATGTAGTGGAAGTAGTTTTGAATTAGAGGTTATATAACTATAATGGTGGGTTGATCATGAACATTGGATGGTAATGAAACATAATCTACTGGCCTATCATGTATAGAAAAATATATTTGAGATAAGTTGATTTTTATAATGATGATTCAATGTGAAATATTATATTCTTAGCTACAATATTGTTAATCCATGTTCTACCTAATAATAAAAAATATATGTTCTCCCATGGATATATGAGGAAAGTAAAAACCATGTAATATTATTTGACCCCATTACTTTTGATATTTCCATTTTTTTGAATGTCACTATGTTAGTTTTCTTGATGTGTGTTTGAAAAGTGAAACTTAGTGTAGTGAATGATGTGATTAGTATACTCATATTCTTGTACACAAATATGTGGAGTATAACCTAGTTGTTTGAATTATATAGTGCAGAAACTAATAAAACGTGTGATATTCTAGTGTATTAGAGTTTTGTCTTCTCATGGTTGCAAAAATGGTCTTTACCTAATAAAAAATAACTGGGTAAAATTTCTGAAACAAAACAATAATTGACAGCATCTATTTATCATACCAATATATCTTATACTCATTTCATATAAATCCCCTTGGTTCAGGATGATTCCACCATGCTCCACTGGAAGCGTCTATAATCCCTGGAGAGGGATTGTTGAAATTAAATGAAGTATGGGAGAAGAATTGAGGAAGATAGGAAGATATAACAACCTAATCCATGAATGAAACCCCATTAAAACCTCCATGGATCACCAATGGAACTAAAATTAGGAAATAATAAAAGTAAGGAGATCCACCCTCCAATGGCATGTCCTAAAAACAAAACTCCAATGGGGTTTCTTTTGAAAAATCCCAAAATAACAAAAATTCACCAACATAATAGTGGGATTCATGCATCCAAAAAGACTTCCAATAGGCTCCTACCAGCCTCCCCATTAAAGGGGTTGTGGGATAGTCCCAATGAAAACCCCATTGGAAATGTAGTGGGATTCCATCATGATTTAATTGGGCACACGTTGTTCTACATTAGCTATGGTCACTTACCATCCCTCCAAGATATTAACCCGGTCCTTCCTTGTCCATGTCACACGATCAAAAACATCCATATAAACATATAAAACATTATAAAATTATACTACCACTCTATATATTCTCAAAAATTAAAATTTATCTATATTTTTATCTTTTTGAATCTTACCATATTTTGGTCCCACTGGTTATTAATGACATGGGTTGTTATAAAATTCACCTAATAAAATTTATCATCCCAAGATACTTTTGAAAATGCCTTTTGAATTCCTAAATAATGACTGAAATCCATCACTACCCAATGATCATGATTTTGATCTCTTTACGGGCACTCGGCCACACACCATCTCCAATAGAACTGATGCCCCCTTAAACTTCAAATTCAATATATTGAACATCCTGACCATTTTCTAAATTATGTGTTTAAATATAGCTATATATTTACATATCTAAAAATGTTTTAAATACACCTTTTGATCTACCACCATATTATTTCTAATGGAAAATCCAACTTACCATGTTGGTGAACCATCATCTCAATCAAATCTAGACACCTCAACTTCCAAAGGCATATAAATAGGCTTAATTAGAGGATATTTTCCATTAAATAATGAACCCAATAACTATATTAAATCATGATCCTAATACCTATATTAGTTTATCTTGGTCATTAAATTGAATTGGTTAATGAAAGAAAGAAATTAGGGATGTAAGGAAGCTATTGGGAAGTTGGGAAGCTATTGGGACGTTACAATAAATCAAACATTAACCAATAATTTCCTTAATAACTTCCCTAGTAAGGAAGTTATGATAAATAATAATTTAACCAATAACTTCCCCAATAACTTCCCTACCTAGATTAGTGGATCTTGTCCACTAATAGGGACTACCCACATAACTTCCTTTCATTATATTAATCAAATTATATATATTAAATCATGAACCCAATACCTAGATTAGTGGATCATAGACATTAAATCATGAACCTAATACCTAGTATTATTGTTAAAGTATTCTTTCAATTAGAAGGAATAGATTATAGTGAGTTTTTTCAACTATTGTTAAACACTCCTCCATCATATTGTTATTAGCTTTTACTACCTAAAATAACCTTCATATAGAGTAATTAGATGTTAAGAATGCCTTTTTATAGAGTAAATCAGATGAATATATTTATATGAAACCTCTAAATGTATTCTCAAATGATTTTAAGGCCAACCAAGTTCTCATTTTAAGAAAATATTTGTATGGTTTTAAGAAATTGTCTATGTAGTGGTACAAATAATTTGATTCCTTTATACTTCAAAATGAATTTTATAGAAGTAAACTTGATTCATGTTTTTATTTTAAATCATTCAAGAATATTTTTATATATTTAATTTTATATGTTAATGATATGATTATTATATAAAAGAAAATTAGGTATATGAATAAAATGAAAATATAATTGAGTAGTTCTTTTTAAATGAAATATTTATGGCATAAAAATTAAATCTTTGGTATGGAAATTACTAGGGATATTAATGCTAGGGTGTTGTATCATCATGCATATGCGGTCATCAATTAGATTTTATCTGATGTCCCCTGTTGTAGGATTCACTGGATTCATTGGACATAAATGCTAGGGTGTTGTATCTTCTTTCATCTGATCATTATAGGATTCGATGGAAATTACAAAGTCATATTGGAAAGGAAAGGCGTTCTCAGAAGAAAACTATTAACAGATGGACTCAACTCTGAATTGGCCAAAGCCCATCCAGTCACCTAGCAATATCCTCGGCATATGAACCACCCTCATGGAGGCTTTCAGCTTTGTTTCTTCCATGTTTGATTAATTTCAACCGAAAGAAGCAGAATAAATAAATTCAAAACAAAGGAGGGGATAAAACTTGAGAAGATGATGTGTAGATGCCGAGCAAGATTAGGAGGGACCTAAGGAAGAGTGAAATTCCATCCATGGAAACCCCCACTGCTCGATCCTCTTTAACCCTCTATGCCTTGTTCTTATTACTCACTCTTCATTTCTCCATATTTATACTACTATATAGGAATACATACATCACCTCTTCCCATGGAATTTTCTTAAACATAAATAAAATACGACTCCCACAAATCAATGTTCATCAGTTGATTATAATATTACACCCTCATTATCTATACATATATATTACAAATATTTTTGGTTTTGGTAATATCTCATTTTTCATCTTGCAGGGGAGACTTTTTAGCTCCGGTATAATGTGTTTTTAATATTATAATCAAACGGTGTCCTCTGATTTGTGAAAGTAATTTTTATTTAACTATAAGCAATAATGATTAAACTAATAAATTACTAATTATCAATTATTTATTTCTTATGTATAATTAAATATAATACATAAATATAAATACCTATTTCCATTTACTACTAAATATTATTAATTAATTATAAATCAATTAATAATAAAAATAAATAACTAATGGTCTGTTTAAAATTTCCTACTTATTTTATCCAAATTTAAATGCTATTAAATGTCTAGTTTTATTATAATTAAATTGATCTATAATTATGGCATAAACTCCCACTAAATCTCCCTTACTTGGAAATCCACATGGATTTTCAATGTGGGACTCAGATTCTTTATTTCTTGCATAGAATTAAAAATATATTTTTCTTATTAAATATTAATCTATTAATAATTAATATTAATTCTTAATTAAGTACTAATAAATAATAAATTTATCACCTAAATAATAAATATCTATTTCTATTTACTATTAATTATTATTAATTAAATAATTAATCATATTATTATTAATAAAAAAATTAAAAAATAACTAACTAATTAGTAATTAATTAATAATTTATTATTAATATTTAATAGTTATTAATTAATTTGAAATTAAACTATATTTAATTACTTATTAATAATATCAATTTCTAATTAACTTATTTGTTATTAATTACTATAAATTGTTATTAACCATTTACTAATAAATATTTAAAAATATTATTTATTCACTAAATATTAACAATAATTAATAAATTAATAAATTCCCAATTATTAATTATTTGTTCTTAAATTGTTATTAATTACTTAACTAATTGTTTCTAATTAATATTAATTACTAATAAATATTAATTAAATATTATTATTGTAACACCCGAGACATTTATATTATATAAATCATCAAAGGAATCTTTTTCTACACAACACTTGCTTGGCTTTCTTTACACGCAATCGCGACCTTCCTCGATAGCTTGCGTCGTACGCAATACCGAGTTTCACTAAACAACAATATGCTATTAAAACTAGCCGTTATGAATAGTAATAATCACTTTTTTAAATTTTTTAAATTTTATTTTTCAAAATGGACTTCATTTTTGGACTCAGAATATCGAAATTAGCCTAGGGTGAAATTTTGGTATTTTTCTGAAAACTTTCAATTTTTGATGAATAGTGAAACCACTAAGTGGTAGGTTAAAAACTGAATTTTGCATAAAACTTAATTTTACCGCTTCTGTGAATGGAATTTCGAAAATCCGAGAGACACAGTTAATATCAAGGACTAAAATGTGGTTCAATGAGATGAAAATAATTTTTTGGTGAATAGTAACTTTTTACTTTTTTTACCGCGGTTAATAATAAATAGGGTAACTATGGGTAAATATGATATCAATATTACCCTAACACATGTCCTAATTCTATTGGACAAGTGTAATTCGACCAAAAACAAACTTAGGAATAAAATATGACCATTTAGGCCCACTTGGATTAGATTAGGACATTTATTATTAATTTATTTAAAGAAGGGTTAAAATAGTTAAAATCAAAGTTTAATAAGTAAATCATTTTTAATATAAGGTTATACATAAGATAAATTCGATTGTAAATATTCATTATAAAGCTAAAACGATTTCCTACATGATGGTATTTTATTTGTAATTTTTAGACATCAAATAATTTAATTTATTTATGACACAAAGATGATGCAGTAATTATCTTATTAATGAAATATTGACAAAATTGATAATATAAATACCAAAATAAATGTAATCTGAGACTTTTTATGAATTACACTAATTTTCTAGGTTACTATGATATATTATTATTGATTTAATCAACTTGGTTCGAACATATAATTCTGTTACGACTTTCACAAAAATCATATATCAAATAGTGTCAAAATTGACACAAAATAGTTTTTAAATCAAATATTATATTATTAATTGTTATTTTATTCCTAAAAATCTAAGGTTCGGCCAAATGACTTAGATAAGGATATATATATTAATAATAAACAATTTGGGGTTCGTTTGGCATGTTATAGTAAGTGTATTAACCATATAGTGAAAGAAAACAAAAAGACACGGTAAAAGTTAAATTAATTAACTTAGAGTTAAATCTAATTGATAAGGTTAAAATAATACCCTAAACTTGTCTAAATCCTATTGGTTGATAGGATTTCGACCCATCCCCACTTTATCTTCGAAATAAGACCCTTTGGAACCATTATAAACCGATTTTGACTTTAATATAAAATAATATTTTGAGATATTCCTAAGGTGCCCCTCTCCTCCCTTATAAAAGGGCACCTCCTCCCCCTCCTCCTCACACCAATTTGAGCACTCAAGCTCGGCCAACCCCTGCCATTTTCCCTTATCCACTTCCCTAGAATAATCCTAGAGGTCCTGGTATTCTCCAAAGACCAATCTTAGTTCCTTAAGTGGAGGATTCAAAAAGGCGTTCCAAAGAAGAGGTAATATCCATTACCGATCTTTTCAATTTCTTTCTTCTTCAACTTCTTCTTCTTTAGTTGTTTAATGATAAAGTAATAACATCAGTATTACTTACATACTGATATGTTATTATAAATATGAAACAACCCTAATTCACCTTCTATCCATCCTACGGAAAAATGAAATCACCGCGCGTGCGTACGTACGGAATACCGTCTCCACGCCGTGGTGTAATATATTTTCCACCATCACCTTACAAGGATGGGTATAATGGTGTAATAAGTAACTATATATGATTATTATTAAGTAATATTGATACTGAAATAATATATATATATACTCCAATACAATTCCACGATCATAGGAACGATATCATCACTCGTGCGTACGTACGGAATACCGTCTCCACGATGTGATGCGACTCGTTCTACATGATCTTCATTTCATAATGATTATATAAATGAATTGAATGAATGAATATGGTATATACTACACTAATACCATTCTGGAAATGAATTATCTATAACCTAAAGATAAGAATAAGAATTTATTCGACAAAACACGCATAAGAACAAAAAGTTATAAAGACCCGAGTAACAAGTAACAATGAAATATTACTAAAAAGAAGCTAATAATATGACCATATATGATCTCATATCAATATGTATGATTCTGGAATAAGTCAATAACAGTATTTAAACCATTATACAGGAGCTTCGGACACGAACAAAGCAAATCGGACCTAAGGTAAGGGAAATATCACAATCTCATTTTTATCCGAGATTGTTTATTCGTAAGTATTTACTGGGGTGTATTTTATCATCCACATCTATGTTTTATCAATATGTAATATTATTTCCATCCACCTAAAATTGTTTAAATCCATTTTTACCCTTCGGTGAGTTTTTAGTAATACGTATGAAAGGAATCTTTTGTCGTTTTTCGTACGAGGTACTTTTTGACTTTTCTGACAAAAGTACGAAGAATGTTTTTTTTAACTTATATGGCACGAACGGATTTCTACTGTTTTATAAAGCCTTATTTTCATGAAGCTTCCTCTAAAAGATTTCATGACTATTTTCAATAAAATCTATTTCTTTTAAAATTGCATGATGTTTTGTGAAAAGAAATTGATTTTGAAGAAGAAAGGATATTTTCCTCAAGAATTCAATTCAAGTGTTTTTTCAAAATTATTTTCCATCTAAGATAATAAAGAGTTCTGTTTCTATCCATATTTTTACATTGATTTGACTATGTTGTGATGGAATTATGTTTATGAATTCCTTTATCTTATATGAATTGATTTATGATGTCATGATGTTTCAAGAATCCCATTTTTGTTACATGTGTTATGCGATTATGTATGTTTTATGATTATGTGGCACACATAAGAAAGGATTCATTATAAGATGGGTGGGACCTATATCTCCCTCCAATGCATTGGGTAATGATTTTATATCTCATGAGATAGACATGGCTGGAACGGAAGGTTATTTCGGTTCAGTGATACAGGACTGAAACGAGGAGTGAACTCGGTTCAGAAAGGGACTTTGTCCACTAAGATAGTCTTGGCAATGAGTCATGACTAACAAGAAATTATTTTCCATGATTATGTGTACATGACACAAAGATTCAAGTTTTATGTTATGATTATGGGGATCTCATTTTCACTTCTATGATTTATTCCATGTTAAGATATTATGATCTCTTTTGCAGGTTTTAATTTTCAAAAAGATATGATATGATTTTTATTTCCTTTATTTGCCCTTTCTGAGCATTTGAGCTCACCCTTTTATGTTTTCTTTTCCCCAGGCCAGGAAGATGGATATTAAGTAGAATATGCTAAAAGGGACCCTAGATATGATGAAATAAATGGGAGACACTGTAGAAGATTTATGAACCAGTTGTTTATGTTTCCCAGTTTCTAAAGACACTATACCTATACGGTCCTTTGTGGTTTTGTCATATGTTGTAATAAGAGTGCTTCAATTTTGAAGTATTAACAATGTATGTAAAGTGTGGGTCGTTATAGTTGGTATCAGAGGAAAGGTATAGTCAACCTTTGGAAACTAGGATGTGAAAGCCTTAGTAAGAACCCTAAGGATAAGTCTAAGTATAGAACACAATCTTAGAAATGGCCATGAATAACCTAGGATAAGACCATAAGCATGAAAATTTTATTCTTGAATTATGTGGTTTCCTATTATAATTAGTGTTGCTCACACTATTCTTCTTGGTTTTAGTCAATGGCTGGAACCCGAAGGAACCGTGTTAATGCGGAATGCGATGGGCAATGCAATGATTGTCCCCCTGAGCAACCAAACGATATGGGAGATGGAATGCAAAATCTTGTAGCCATGCTCACACAATTTTCTCAAGCTATGAATCATGCAGGATTTCCAAACGAACAAAGGAGGGAGCAACATTCTGTTGAATCCTTCATGAGGCAGCGTCCACCATCTTTCAGCGGGTCTACTGATCCATTAGTTGCTGAACAATGGATTAGTACTACTGAAAAGATATTTTCAGTTCTTCAATGTTCTGAGCATGATAAAGTCATCCTAGCAGTGTATCGTTTGGAAGGAGATGCTGATCAATGGTGGAATCTTGTTAAGAATACAAGGCAAAGGGATGAAATTGAGTCTATGGAATGGGACGAGTTCAAGAACTTATTTTTCAATAAGTACTTCCCTCGTATTCTCCGAACAAAGATGGAGAAAGAGTTCCTTGAACTGAAGCAAAGGGATGATGAATCTGTTGGTACCTATGAAGCAAATTTTACAAGACTTGCAAGGTACGCTTCTGGTATTATTATCCAACCTGAGAGTAAGATCGATCGATTCTTTAGTGGCTTAAAACCAAGTCTTCGAAGGGCGTTAGCCATAAGGGACTTCAATAGCTACGAGGAAATCGTTCGATGTGCTCTCAAAGTCGAGATGGAGATTGGAGTAACCCATCAGTCACATGGGTTTGATAAGAAGAGGAAGATGGAATTCAAAGAAAAATCTAAAGAGCACACGGAAAAGAAGATGAACTTTCCCTTATGCTCAAAGTGTGGAAAGAAACATGGAGGGAGTTGTCTTAAAGGGACAAGTAAATGTTTTAAATGTGGAAAGGAAGGTCATCGGGCATTTGAATGCCGTGATAATGGGAAGAAGATGTCTAATGATGCAAACAAAGGAAGGGATACACAGAATGAACCTGCTACACTTCAATGTTTCAAGTGCAAGGAGATGGGGCATTATGCCAATCAATGCCCAAATCCAAGGGTTGATGATGATGGTCGACGTCAACAAACTCTTAAGGCTAAAGAAAAAGGAAAGTCACATGCAATTTCTATCAGCGATGTGGAGTACGATAACGATGTGGTGAAAGGTACACTTACCATCCAGTCTAAAGTAGCAAATGTTTTATTTGATTCTGGATCCACCCACTCTTTTATTTCTGAAGACTTTTCTAAGGGTATCACCTTATTACCTCAACAATTAGATGTTGAGTTAGCTGTGACAACACCTAATGGCACATCAATCGCATCAAAAGTTTATAATTCTTCTCCGATCGAAGTTTGTGGGAAAGTGCTTCCTGCAAATCTTGTGATCCTTCCTTTAGTGGAATTTGATGTGATTCTTGGCATGGATTGGCTTTCTCTACATGGAGCTCATATCGATTGCCAAAGAAGGGAAGTCACATTTCATATTCCAGATCAATCTACGATCGTCTATCAATGCAAGGACGAACATAACCTTTCAGTGGAAATTTCTTCCATTTTATGGGTATTGATTCCACTAAATGAAGGTTATTTATCTCAAATGGTTGGTGAGAAACTCACGATTAAGAATATGCCCATTGTACGGGAGTTTGATGATGTCTATCCGGAGGAATTACCGGGTCTTCCACCAAATCGTGAAGTTGAGTTTTCAATAGAACTCGTACCGGGTGCTTTGCCTATTTCAAAGACACCTTATAGAATGGCCCCAATTGAGTTGCAGGAATTGAAGAAGCAACTCCAAGAGAATCTTGATAAGGGATTCATATGCCCTAGTGCGTCACCTTGGGGAGAACCTGTTCTATTTGTTAAGAAGAAAGATGGATCAATGAGACTCTGCATTGATTATAGAGAACTTAACAAGATCACTATCAAGAACAAATATCCTCTCCCATGCATTGATGACTTATTTGACCAACTACGCGGAGCTCAATACTTTTCCAAGATTGATCTTCGTTCAGGGTATCATCAATTAAGGGTCAAAAGGGAGGATATACCAAAGACGGCTTTCCGTACAAGGTATGGACACTATGAATTTATAGTGATGACATTTGGTCTTACTAATGCCCCTGCTATCTTCATGGATCTAATGAATAGAGTCTTTAGAGACTATCTTGATCAATTTGTGGTAGTCTTTATAGACGATATTCTTGTCTATTCAAAGAGCAAGGAAGAGCATGAAGATCACTTGAGAATTATATTGAAGACCCTGAGAAAAGAGAAGCTTTATGCCAAATTTACCAAGTGTGAATTTTGGCTTCAAAAAGTTGCATTTTTGGGTCATATAATCTCAAAAGAGGGGATATCTGTGGATCCAGCAAAAACAGAGGTTATCGAAAGATGGTCAAGACCAACAACAGTAACTGAGATCCGAAGTTTTCTTGGTTTGGCTGGATATTATCGACGTTTTGTAAAAGATTTTTCACGATTATCTAATCCACTCACCAAGTTGACTCGGAAAGGAGTTAAGTTTGTCTGGACAGAGGAATGTGAAGAGAATTTCAAGGAGTTGAAAAGAAGGTTATCCAGTGCACCTGTGCTCACACTGCCTTGTAGTGGAGAAAGGTTTGTGATCTACAGTGATGCATCCAAGAAGGGATTGGGGTGTGTTCTTATGCAAAATGATATGGTGATAGCTTATGCCTCACGACAGTTGAAAATCCATGAGCAAAATTACCCAACACATGATTTGGAGTTGGCTGCGGTAATCTTTGCATTAAAGATTTGGAGGCATTACCTTTATGGTGAAAGGTGTGATATTTATACTGATCATAAAAGTTTAAAGTATATTTTCACACAAAAGGAGTTGAATATGCGCCAAAGAAGATGGTTGGAGCTGATTAAGGATTATGACTGCTCAATCCATTACCACCCTGGGAAAGCAAACAAGGTGGCAGATGCATTGAGTCGACAAGACCATGCTAGTTTATCCATGATGAGGATCACAAAAGATCCAATATTTATGGATTTACAAAGGATGGATCTTGGAATTATAATGGAAGGGGAAAAATCTTATCTTTCTCAAATGAATGTTCAACCATCTATACATGTGAAGATTAAAGAGGCACAGAAATAAGATGTCGAGTTACAAAAGAAGGTGAGAAATGTTCCTGAATTCAACCTTGATTGTGATGGGATAATAAAGTTCAGGAATCGGGTTTGTGTTCCTCCCATCCCCGAATTAAAGAAAGAGCTGCTGGATGAGGCTCATAGTTCTTCATTCTCTATTCATCCTGGAAGCACGAAGATGTATAGGGACCTGAAAGAGTACTTCTGGTGGGATGGCATGAAAAGAGATGTTGCTGAATATGTCTCTCGATGCTTGGTTTGTCAACAAGTTAAAGCTGAGAGACAGAAGTCTAAGGGGATGTTACAACCATTACCCATACCCGAATGGAAATGGGAAAACATCACTATGGACTTTGTCACAAGACTTCCTAAAACATCCAAAGGCAATAATGCTATCTGGGTCATAGTTGATCGTCTTACAAAGTCTGCACACTTCATTGCTATTAGAGAGGATTTCTCTCTAGATCAGCTTGCCAGGATATATGTAAAGGAAGTGGTAAGATTGCATGGAGTACCACTTTCTATTATATCTGATCGAGATCCGAGATTTACCTCGAAGTTTTGGCGAAGTCTTCAGTATACTCTGGATACAGAGTTGAGTTTCAGCACTGCTTATCATCCCCAGACAGACGGTCAGTCTGAGAGAACAATTCAAACCCTAGAAGATATGTTGAGAGCTTGCTCTATGGATTTCAAAGGAGGTTGGGATCAACACCTACCTTTGGTGAAATTTTCTTATAATAATAGCTTTCACTCCAGTATTCAGATGGCTCCTTATGAAGCTCTCTATGGAAAGAAATGCAGGACTCCAACTTGCTGGGATGAAGTTGGGGAAAGAAAGCTATTAGGACCTGATCTCGTTGATGAAATGGCAGAAAAGGTCAGATCTATTCAACAACACATAAGAGCAGCTCAGAGTCGACAGAAAAGTTATGCCGACAACCGAAGAAAAGACCTAGAGTTTGAAGTGGGTGATAAAGTGTTCTTACGAATATCTCCCTGGAAGAGGGTTATGAGATTTGGAAAGAAGGGGAAGTTGAGCCCTAGATATATCGGTCCTTTCGAAATACTGGATCGTGTTGGGAAGGTAGCTTACCGATTGGCGCTTCCACCGAATCTCTCTCAAGTTCACGATGTGTTCCACGTATCTCTCCTGAGAAAGTACATACCAGATCCTTCACATGTACTCAGCTCAGAAGTTGTACCGCTGGAGCAAGATCTTTCTTATGAAGAACAGCCGATAGAGATTCTGGATCGTAGCGAAAAAGTCCTACGAAACAAGACCACTCGCTTGGTGAAAGTTTTATGGAGAAACCACCAACTTAAAGAAGCTACATGGGAGCTTGAGGATATGATGAGGGAGAAGTATCCTCATTTGTTTGTTGCAAAGTGACGAATTTCGAGGGTGAAATTCTTTTTAAGGGGGGTAGAATGTAACACCCGAGACTTTTATGTTATATAAATCATCAAAGGAATCTTTTTCTACATAACACTTGCTTGGCTTGCTTTACACGCAATCGCGACCTTCCTCGATAGCTTGCGTCGTACGCAATACCGAGTTTCACTAAACAACAATATGCTATTAAAACTAGCCGTTATGAATAGTAATAACCACTTTTTGAAATTTTATAAATTTTATTTTTCAAAATGGACTTCATTTTTGGACTCAGAATATCGAAATTAGCCTAGGGTGAAATTTTGGTATTTTTCTGAAAACTTTCAATTTTTGATGAATAGTGAAACCACTAAGTGGTAGGTTAAAAACTGAATTTTGCATAAAACTTAATTTTACCGCTTCTGTGAATGGAATTTCGAAAATCCGAGAGACACGGTTAATATCAAGGACTAAAATGTGGTTCAATGAGATGAAAATAATTTTTTGGTGAATAGTAACTTTTTACTTTTTTTACCGCGGTTAATAGTAAATAGGGTAACTATGGGTAAATATGATATCAATATTAACCTAACACATGTCCTAATTCTATTGGACAAGTGTAATTCGACCAAAAACAAACTTAGGAATAAAATATGACCATTTAGGCCCACTTGGATTAGATTAGGACATTTATTATTAATTTATTTAAAGAAGGGTTAAAATAGTTAAAATCAAAGTTTAATAAGTAAATCATTTTTAATATAAGGTTATACATAAGATAAATTCAATTGTAAATATTCATTAGAAAGATAAAACGATTTCCTACATGATGGTATTTTATTTGTAATTTTTAGACATCAAATAATTTAATTTATTTATGACACAAAGATGATGCAGTAATTATCTTATTAATGAAATATTGACAAAATTGATAATATAAATACCAAAATAAATGTAATTTGAGACTTTTTATGAATTACACTAATTTTCTAGGTTACTATGATATATTATTATTGATTTAATCAACTTGGTTTGAACATATAATTCTGTTATGACTTTCACAAAAATCATATATCAAATAGTGTCAAAATTGACACAAAATAGTTTTTAAATCAAATATTATATTATTAATTGTTATTTTATTCCTAAAAATCTAAGGTTCGGCCAAATGACTTAGATAAGTATATATATATTAATAATAAACAATTTGGGGTTCTTTTGGCATGTTATAGTAAGTGTATTAACCATATAGTGAAATAAAACAAAAAGACACGGTAAAAGTTAAATTAATTAACTTAGAGTTAAATCTAATTGATAAGGTTAAAATAATACCCTAAACTTGTCTAAATCCTATTGGTTGATAGGATTTAGACCCATCCCCACTTTATCTTCGAAATAAGACCCTTTGGAACCATTATAAACCGATTTTGACTTTAATATAAAATAATATTTTGAGATATTCCTAAGGTGCCCCTCTCCTCCCTTATAAAAGGGCACCTCCTCCCCCTCCTCCTCACACCAATTTGAGCACTCAAGCTCGGCCAAACCCTGCCATTTTCCCTTCTCCACTTCCCTAGAATAATCCTATAGGTCCTGGTCTTCTCCAAAGACCAATCTTAGTTTCTTAAGTGGAGGATTCAAAAAGGCGTTCCAAAGAAGAGGTAATATCCATTACCGATCTTTTCAATTTCTTTCTTCTTCAACTTCTTCTTCTTTAGTTGTTTCATGATAAAGTAATAACATCAGTATTACTTACATACTGATATGTTATTATAAATATGAAACAACCCTAATTCACCTTCTATCCATCCTACGGAAAAATGAAATCACCGCGCGTGCGTACGTACGGAATACCGTCTCCACGCCGTGGTGTAATCTATTTTCCACCATCACCTTACAAGGATGGGTATAATGGTGTAATCAGTAACTATATATGATTATTATTAAGTAATATTGATACTGAAATAATATATATATATACTCCAATACAATTCCACGATCATAGGAACGATATCATCACTCGTGCGTACGTACGGAATACCGTCTCCACGATGTGATGCGACTCGTTCTACATGATATTCATTTCATAATGATTATATAAATGAATTGAATGAATGAATATGGTATATACTACACTAATACCATTCTGGAAATGAATTATCTATAACCTAAAGATAAGAATAAGAATTTATTCGACAAAACACGCATAAGAACAAAAAGTTATAAAGACCCGAGTAACAAGTAACAATGAAATATTACTAAAAAGAAGCTAATAATATGACCATATATGATCTCATATCAATATGTATGATTCTGGAATAAGTCAATAACAGTATTTAAACCATTATACAGGAGCTTCGGACACGAACAAAGCAAATCGGACCTAAGGTAAGGGAAATATCACAATCTCATTTTTATCCGAGATTGTTTATTCGTAAGTATTTACTGGGGTGTATTTTATCATCCACATCTATGTTTTATCAATATGTAATATTATTTCCATCCACCTAAAATTGTTTAAATCCATTTTTACCCTTCGGTGAGTTTTTAGTAATACGTATGAAAGGAATCTTTTGTCGTTTTTCGTACGAGGTACTTTTTGACTTTTCCGACAAAAGTACGAAGAATGTTTTTTTTAACTTATACGGCACGAACGGATTTCTACTGTTTTATAAAGCCTTATTTTCATGAAGCTTCCTCTAAAAGATTTCATGACTATTTTCAATAAAATCTCTTTCTTTTAAAATTGCATGATGTTTTGTGAAAAGAAATTGATTTTGAAGAAGAAAGGATATTTTCCTCAAGAATTCAATTCAAGTGTTTTATCAAAATTATTTTCCATCTAAGATAATAAAGAGTTCTGTTTCTATCCATATTTTTACATTGATTTGACTATGTTGTGATGGAATTATGTTTATGAATTCCTTTATCTTATATGAATTGATTTATGATGTCATGATGTTTCAAGAATCCCATTTTTGTTACATGTGTTATGCGATTATGTATGTTTTATGATTATGTGGCACACATAAGAAAGGATTCATTATAAGATGGGTGGGACCTATATCTCCCTCCAATGCATTGGGTAATGATTTTATATCTCATGAGATAGACATGGCTGGAACAGAAGGTTATTTCGGTTCAGTGATACAGGACTGAAACGAGGAGTGAACTCGGTTCAGAAAGGGACTTTGTCCACTAAGATAGTCTTGGCAATGAGTCATGACTAACAAGAAATGATTTTCCATGATTATGTGTACATGCCACAAAGATTCAAGTTTTATGTTATGATTATGGGGATATCATTTTCACTTCTATGATTTATTCCATGTTAAGATATTATGATCTCTTTTGCAGGTTTTAATTTTCAAAAAGATATGATATGATTTTTATTTCCTTTATTTGCCCTTGCTGAGCATTTGAGCTCACCCTTTTATGTTTTCTTTTCCCCAGGCCATGAAGATGGATATTAAGTAGAATATGCTAAAAGGGACCCTAGATATGATGAAATAAATGGGAGACACTGTAGAAGATTTATGAACCAGTTGTTTATGTTTCCCAGTTTCTAAAGACACTATACCTATACGGTCCTTTGTGGTTTTGTCATATGTTGTAATAAGAGTGCTTCAATTTTGAAGTATTAACAATGTATGTAAAGTGTGGGTCGTTATAATTATTTACTATTTAGTAATATTAATTAATTAACTAATTTTTGCTGAATTAGTTTTGGACAGGGAGTATCATGGTATTGACAAAGCTGGATTGGATTCAAACAGAGGGAAACTTGGTGAGGATTCAAAGTCCAAGATGGATCTTATAGTTAAGGCAAGCCTTGTAGAGGAGACTACTGGCTCTCAATATTTATCCCAGAACCATGTTTTAAATAGTGGTTGGGCTGATGAATCTATGGAGGATCAGCATTCTTTCTCTTTTATACATGTTCTATCTCAAGCCTTTGAGGAGGCCAAACCTATGGATGGTCAAACAGATGGTGAGAGTGAAGTTCACAACTATAGTTGTGGCTTTTAAAAGTTCTATAAAATGCATTTATCAGTGCTAAAAAAGTGTTGTTGATTTAAGAAACATTAAAAGTCGTCCACTATTATCAGCACTAAAAAAGCAATGACAAAGGTGTACATTTATTAGTTCTAGTTTAGGGTTGATAAATGTCATACTACTGTAGTGTGATATTAAAATTATAGTGCACTGCAAGAAATATAGTTTCACATGAAAAATTTATAATTTAATTGAAATAAAATTTACATGACAAATATGAGAAAAAATATACTATAGAAATTTCATGCATTGTTTTGTACAATTACATTAGCAAGTATTATCACAAAAATTCAATAACAACAACGGTTTCATTGTCTTTGGCACCTGACCCCCTCTCAAAAAAGTCTGATCATGGTATCAATTATCTAATAAACCATTTAATATTGAGCAAAAGAATCCACCTATATAGGGAAAAAATTATTATGTTAGTAATACTATAAAAAAATAAATTAAACATAAATATGAAACTATGCATTAATAAAATGTCAATTTTAAATAAAAGGACACACTTTGAGTCATACCAGTCACACTGTGCATCTGATTGATATGTGAATTATTCCTACACATTACAAATGACTCAAGGATCATTTTAATAAAGTATCAAGACAATATGAATGAGTTTTCTTAGTTTTTAGTATGTCACGTGTCTTTTTTACTAAAATGTCAATTTAAACTGAATACACGCACTTGGAGACATACTAGTCACAAAATATGTTGGTATGATTAGAGACTAATTCATATACATCAAAAATGACTCATGAATCATTTTCATAAAGTATCATGACAATCCGAGCATGTTTTCTTAGTTTTCAGTGAGTGACACATGTTTTGAACTAAATTGTAAATTTTAAACTAATAAAATACACTTTGAGTCATCATCACACTTCAACCATATTTTTCCATTTATTTTATTCTTTTCTTGGATTTGGTTATTTTGGTTAGGATTTAGGTCATGTTCCCAATGGAAGTTTTGAGTTTTGGAGGCTTCAGGTAAGTTTTGGCCTTATGCATGGTTAGTGAGCATGGTTTAGAGGAAAATTGTGCAGAAAATTAATGCTAAAGGTGTTTCCAGTTGTTTTTATACTTTCATGGTTTTACTAGAATAGTTTTATCATGGTTTGGGCCAAACTATGTGAGTCCTAGGAGAAACTATGCGGCTCTTGGATGGTGTCTCGGGTAGGATCACAGCCTGCACAAGGTTTTATGAAACCATACAGTAAGCGTGCTAGAATGATCTATCATTTGATAGAGAAATTTTTCACAACTAGCAAACGATTTCCCAAACCGTGCGTCCATCCCGTATGGGGTGTCCCTATTCTCTGATGGGATTCACACAATTGGCGCACCGTTTGGGAAACTGTGTGGCCTAACCATGCATGTTTCCTAGGTGTTTAAATATCTTGAAATTCTTATTCTTCCCTAACCTCTTTTAACCTGAATTCGACCCATCCTATCCTTGGATTAGTTTTTTCACATGAAGGGGTCCCTAAACCCCCTCCCCTTTGGATATCCCTCTCCCATGGATGTGTCTCAAAGGTTCTAATGTATGTTTATTTGAGTTTTTTACCATTTCCTTCTCCACTATTCTTCTTCCTATTTTTTATTGAGTTTTCATAGTGGGATTCTCTATTAGAAAAACCCTACAATGAGTTTTAAAAAAATTTGGTTGATTTATTTGGTTCTAGGGTGTTCTTATGGTTCCCCAGGCATAATTATTCCTTCTATGAGGGTTTCGTTGTGTTTGTGGGTCATTGAGGTTGGTGTTTCCATCTTCTTCTTTTCCAAAGCACACAATTTGATGCTTGAGAATTTATAATTAATTTCTAAAAGTTTTTATTATGTTTTTTAATTGTTTGTTTGATTTATTATGGTGATTTCATGTTGGAAATTTTGGGGGAAATGACATTAAAATGGGTTTATTTAAGTATTACTATATATAAATGGATTCAAGTTGTTCGTTAAAATTCTCCTGCCATCTTTAAAATTTATTTGGATATTTGAGATAATTATTAGCCTTGGTTGTGTTTTTATAGATTTATTATCATTGTGAATTGAATTTGGTGTGTGGTTTTGGTGTCTCTTCATGGATTTAGGGTTGTGTGTAAAAAATTTGAAAGGTTATTCCAGAATTTAAATGTGAACTTGTGTAGCTTCATGATGTTTTTTGGGAGGTATTGGATGTGGGTACATCCATATGTGCATGAGGTAAACATATGGATGGGCTTACAAATGATGATGGCCTCTTGTAGTAAATGCGTCTCTCTTGGACCAGATTTTCAAAACACTCATCCCCTCTTCCTTTCCTTATCCATTATCTTCCCAAAATTGATCTTTAAAAACCCTTGGTACTTTTTAAATGGTTATTTGGTTTCAAAGTGACACAAATATGGTTTTAAAAGATGATTTTTTATTACTTGGACCATTTGGAATTTTGAGACATGTCTTGGTAACTAAATGGAGTAAAAGCCTATTTGGAACTTTGAGATACGGTATGATTTCTAAATGACCTAAAGGACCATTTGGAACCTTTTTTACATGTTGTGTGTTTGTTTATAGGTCTTAGAAATAAATTTTAAAATAGATTTGGAACTGTGAACATTAAAGGCCCGATTGGTACTTTATTGAACTTTTGGAATGTTGTTTCAAAAAGATATGATGTGTAGGCCTGGTTGGAACCTTTTATAGATTATTGTGAGATGAGAACCTTTATGTTGGATCCTCTAAGGATAGGGCCATATAATAGGTGGTGTCGGTATTTAGGATAGGAAAGCATGGTGGTTGTGGGTTATTGGTTTGATCCATGTGTGTGAGGACCACCCCTTTCACCATGTACTATTATCATGGGATTTGTGGGAATTATCTAGAGGGTTGAGTGATGGTTGCCTATCGACCCCGATTAGATGGGTTGGTGCCCTCTAGATTTGCTGAGAGTCTAGGCGGGACATTCCACTAGATTGGATACATTATAGTGGTCAGTTGGTCATTGACTTTGGAGCTACACCTTACACTAGAAGGTGAGTCCAAACTAAGTACAACCATGGATTTATTCTAGATATGTTTATGAAATTCCCATGAATGTTACCTATATGTTCTATTTATTATTATTCACCTAATTATTTGTTATTTTATTTCCTTCAAGATTGTTTATGTTTCCTTCTTTATCGACGAAGCTCCTTTTTACCTGGTATGGTACTTTAATTAGGTTTTGGTTTTGTAAACTGGTTTGTGAAATGGAAATCTATTTTAAAAAGAGAAATGTGGTGCCTATTGTTTTAAAAGATAATGTCATGTTTGGTTCTTTAAATGATAAAACCCCTATTTTCATAAATTTTTTCCAAATTTGTTTTTATGGACTATTTTAGAAAAGGAAATGGTTGGATTTTTTGGTGATTACCTACAACGTTGTTTATGCTCACACTCTACTTGTTCCACATGGTGTTGGTATACCCGACCTATTTTATAGGTTCAAATTTTTGGTTCGAGTGTGTGTCCTTGGTGTGGGCCGATATTGTGGTTGGTGGTGACTAAGTGGTCATGATGATATTGTGTTGATATGGTTTGGTTTAAGTTTTATTTTTAGTTTTCTATTTTGTTCATCTATTGTTTATAGATCTTGTTCTATTTTTATTATTGTTCAACTATTTTTTGTTTTTTTCATGATCCACTATTTTTATTTGACCCGGGTTATATTTTTTTATAAATTGTTCCAACTATGATAACTTTTATGCCCAACACTAGTCTCTATCCTGGGAGGATCGAGAATGCCTCTCGGGCCTTGTCTCAGACCGATTCAGGTGTCATGTCATATGGCATCCTCTCTTGGTTTGTGATAGTAATATCGACCACACCATGTATCAAATTGTGTTTTGAATAATTTCTACACATAAAAAAATTACATATGTATCATTGTACTATAATATAAAAACAATTTGAATGTGTTTTCTTGGTTTTGAGTATGTGACATTTGTTTTGAAATAAAATGTCAATTTTAAATAAAAATACATACTTTGAGTCATACCGATCACACCATGAGTTGGATTGTGATGTGGATGATTCCAATAAATAAAAAATGAATTGAGGATAATTTCCCTAAATTATCAAGATAGTTTGAATGTTTTTTTCTTGGTTCTAAGTACGCCACAGAAAATTTTTACTGAAATGTCTATTAAAACTGACAACACGCACCTTGAGTCATACCAATCACATCCTATGTTGGTTTGAAGTGAGACTAATTCCAGGAAGTCACAAATTACTTATGAATTTTTTACTAAAGTATAAATATAATATGATTATGTTTTTTTAGTTTTCATTGTGTGTAATATTTTGAACTAAATTGTAATTTTTAAACTGATAATGAGCATTTTGAGTGATGTAAGGCACACCATTTATCGTATTGATGTGAGGATGATTCCTACACATCATAAATAACTTATGGATAATTTTAGTAAAGTATTAAAAAAATATGAATGTGTTTTCTCAGTTTTGAGTATGTGATTTTTTTATAACTAAAATATCAATTTTAAATAAAAGACACATGTGGATTCATACCGGTCACACTGTGCATCAGATTGTGGTTTGGATGATTCTTACATGTTAAATATTACTTAAGGATTGTTTTAATAATTTATTAAGATAATATGAATGTGTTTGGTTTGTTTTGAGTGTGCCATGTGTTTTTTTACTAAAATGTCGATTTAAATTGAAAACATGCACTTTAATTGAAACTGGTCACATCATGTGTCGGTTTTATGTGAGACAATTTCCTGCACATCATAAAGGAAATAATAATCATTGTTATAAAGTATCAAGATAATCTGATTTTTTTCTACATTTTTAGTGAGTAAAACATTTTTTGAACTAAATTGTCAATTTCAACCGATAACAGTCACCTTGAGCCATATCGGGCACACCATATATCGAATCAATGTGTGTCTGATTCCTACATGTCAAAAATGACTTATGGATATTTTTTCTAAAGTATCAAAATAATATAATTTTTTCTTCGTTTTTGATTATGTGATGTGTGTTTTGAAATAAAATGTCAATTTTAAATAAAATCACACACATGGGGTCATACCAATCACACCGTGTGTTAGATTGAGGTAAGGCATATTCCTACATGCCAAAAATGAATTATAGATCTTTTTTATGAAAGTATAAAAATAATACAAATGTGTTTTCCTAGGTTTGAGTATGTGATGTGGTTTTTGAGCTAAAATGTCAATTTTAAATAAAAAGACACACTTGGAGTCATATCAACAAAACCGTGCTTCACATTCATGTGAGGATAATTCCTAAATGTCAAAAATGACTTATGGATCAATTTACAAAAGTATCAAAACAATGTGAATCTATTTTCTTGGTTTTGAGCATGTTGCATGGCTTTTTTTTACTAAAATGCCAATTTAAACCCAAAACACACACTTTGAGTCATATCAGTCACATCATGTGTTAGTTTTACATGGAACTAATTCCTACACATCAAAAATGACATACGAATCATTTTCCTAAAGTATTAAGATAATTCAAGTGAATTTTCTCAATTTTCAAAGAGTGACATAATTTTGGAACTAAATTTTCAATTTTAAACTACATCAAAGGTATAGACATCATTCCAATAATAAGGGAAGTATCATATACACAAAATCATAGAGGTAAGGGAAACCTTTTCCCTAATTCCATAGGGTATTACTAGTCCTAACATCTCTCTTAAAGAACCACATCGGTCAAGCATCGCTGAAAACAGTGTCATGATTATTAGATATTGCATCCCATCACAGTCACGGGCAGGGGACTCACACATCAATTACCTAATATAGAAGGGGGGTTATGATATACTGGCATAGAGAGTATATGAGACCCACATTATAAGCTGATATGGAAGGATATTGACCCTGACGTTAACCCTGTGATCCACCCTGATAACTACCCAAGGTTACACACTGCTACCACCAATCCATTCTCAAAATACACCACATCATATATCTTGGGCCACTATAGAGGATACCATTACATTCTACGTAGAAAAAATCTTAGGATAGGCTACTAAAAACATGTAATCTTTGTCCTAGAGAAGGAGATACATAGGACAAAAGATCTTAAAGAGATCACTATGTAGTACATGGTGTTCACAGGGGTTTACATGGTGTGTGAACCCACCCAAGAACCTAGCTATTTTCTACCTCTACATGGACTAGACAACCATGTCCCTTACATGTCATGTATACCATAATACATGGTGTGTTCAGAATAAATGGCCACCTAGACATGTATTTTGTTCTCGACCATGTCTAGTACCCCGTGTCGTACTTTGGTCATGTATCTCTACATGGCCTTGTATGATCACACATATTTTAGGTCATGTCCTCTGGCCACACAACATGGGGTCACTACATGGTGTGTAACCCTAATACATGGTTTATAGGCCATCAATGTTCATCTTTCCCAAATGGAAAGAACACACAGTGTGTAGGAATGGTTGATACACTGTGTAGACTATGATTCTGCTGATAATTCACCAGAAAAAAAACTTGATTCACATAGTTTTCCCTAAAACCCATTGATCAACCTATGAGGGATCTCTAGAAATCATAATAGGTCTCTATAACCTCAAAAAATTACAAAAATAATGGTATTGAGACTTAAAACTCAAACTACCTACCTAGATGAAAAAACACCAAAGCTTAGGGTATTGAACAACACCTTTATTGTGATGCTCCTCGATCTAATAACAATTAGCATCGCGGATAGAGGTCAGAAATAACCTGTCACTTCGATTTTGGATAATTTTCTCCAATCATATAAAGGGTTAGAGGATGGATTTTCTCTTCCTACTTGTTTCATGTGACAATGGGGGTGGGGGTGGGGCTTGATTTTAATCAATTAAAATCAATTAACTCCCCTTTTAACACACTGTCACAAAAACACCCCTGGATGAAAACCCAAAGATAACAATCTTTATATTGCGCCCAGTGTAAACATAACATTATGAACTCAAACAAGGTCTCAGAATTTTAATCTGAGACCCCATTCAGGAGTTATTCATGTCTTAAGAGAAACTACGAGCACATGATAAAATATATTTAATATTTTTAAGATCACCACACTAAGGATCCCCGGTCTCTGGAATCCTATGATGAATCATTGCCTAGCTTCAAAAATATTCTTCAAAATATTCCAAATCCTTACAAGTAAATACCAAAGTCCCTTAAATATTCATTCAAATGAATTATGAAATTAAAATCTTAATCTAGGTTGAAATCATTATTTCATTATTTTTAAAATTTATTCATAAAACTTTTGGATGGTTTATTTATTCCCCCAAAAAAAATCACTCCACCCCATAAAATGTTCAGTATATTTATTAAGGATTCATAAATTATGTGAGTCTGTTCACTTGGAGGTAAATAGAATATTGGACTTTCAATTGGATGCAAATTGATTTTTTTTAAATTCTCCTTAAAATTTTCAATTTAAAACATATTTGTAAAATAGTAACCGACTTTACGATGAATAAATTTAATAAGACGGGGAATTCATATTTACTACATATAATCCATGAGTTAAAATCAATATTCAAATCAATTCTTAGTTCCATTTTAACTTTTCTATTTTGAGATTTATTTTCTACCATTGGATTTGACTAAGTGGTTCCTTGAGGACAATAAAAATGTCTTAAGTGTGGGGGAATTTGGTGTGGCCTTAATTTCATGTATTTTTACACATCGCTTTTGTGTTTAATTTATGTTTTTAATGTTAAAATATTCCTTAATTTGGTTAATTATGTGTTTAGGTTAATTTTCAATTAAATTGTTGAATTAATGAAATTTATGTTTATTTTATGACTTTATGTTTGATTTTTAACATGTGTCGAGTTATATATATATAATTTAATAGTGATGTTTATTTTAAGATTATAATTTTTATTTTTTTTCTTTAATTTTGTGTTTTATTATTTTAATTTCACCTTTTCTATTTATTTTAATACATTAATTATTTAATTGAAATTTAATTTATAATTTAATAATTTTAATGATTTAATAATTTGTAACATTATTTTTATCTTTAATTCCTTGTAAATTTTTTTCAATATTTGATTTTAATTAATTAATTAATCATTTAATATAACTTGAGTTTATTCATGTTAATTTTTTAATTTTAAGATTAGTTATTTTGGAAATTTAAATTTAGATATATATATATATTTATTATATTTATTTAACATATTATTTTTAATATTTTTATCAATTTTTTCTGTTTTTAGTTACAGAAAGTTCATGTAACTAACTATCCATCTATCTGGTTAGAAGTATCTCCTAAAACTAAGAGATTTTCCTAGTTTTTCTAGCCTTTTTCTCTTCCTAGGTTATTCCTAGGTTCGATGGATCAGTGGTGGTATCGTTGTTTGTGGGTGATTCTTTTGTGGATTTCATCAGTACAGGCTAACTCGTGACCAGGAGAGTGGAATTATTAGCAATCATGGGTCTCGATCATGGCATCTTCTTTGATGATGATTCTCCTCCAGTCCCCATTTCCTTGCTCGAGGTGCGGTGTTATGGAGTCATAACTCTTAAACCACTGGAAACATCTACCACTGATGGATAAATAGATTGTGAAAATTGTTACATTGAAGGAAGATGATGCATTTCTTTCACTTTTAATGTCCCTTATGATTATCGACAAATTTATCATGAAACAAAAATTCAATTTGGGAGCTCTAAAAAACACCCAGCTGAATATATAGGGATTAGAGGATGGTGTGGCTATTAGAGAAGATAGAGATGGACTTATAATATTATAATTCTTTAAAGAAAGATATAAAAAGGCTCTCAAAGTAAGGTTATGGTCCTTTAATAACCAGATCGTCCAGATGGAAGGTCTTAGAGATGGGTGGGTTCAGAAAACCTCACTATCTGAAACCCCATTCTGGTACGTATTAAAATAATCCTATCTTGTGGCAGGACAAAACAAGTTATTCATGAAATCGAAGGAAGAATTGGAGAATTATTATAATGGGACCAATATGATCCTATAAATTGGTTCCTTCAGTGTCAATCAGAGATTTGGTTAACACTGGGAAGCCCTGATGAGAGGCATGTTTTTATCAATTGAGGAAGAAAATGTCTGGATATCCTTCAAATATGAAAAAAACCAATTTCTTTCTTCTTATGTGGGTGTCTAGGCACACTGAGATAGATTATAGTGGTATAAAAGAAGATGAAGAAGGAAAAATCAGCATGAAATATGTCCCTTGGCTTCATGAAAAAATTTCTGAAATGTCTTTTATTCCCGAACCATAGAAATAAAGGCATCATTATAGACTGTCAAAGGCCTTCTGCAAGAAGACTAAACAGAATAAAACTAAGATTATCATCTCAGGACCTCTATATTTCTCTGATGAAGTATGATAGGCATATAAGGTGGGAAATGGGGTATTTCAAATGAGGGAATATGGTATAAATTATAATAGAAAAAATAATGATACTATGGGAATGTCTCCTGTGAAGAAGGATACCCCCTAAGCGATGTGCATATATCAGTGGAGGGGACAACTAAACCACCCCCATTCTAAAGTTTATATGCTTATACCCCCCATGTTTTGAGCTTCCCTTGATACTTGAGGCCCCCTAAACCCGTTAATTTAGGGGGAAGGTCCCACCGAATCGTTAATGGTAGGCCCAAAAAGACAACGGATATGGAAGAGAAAGAGAGGAAGGGAGAACAATAATTGTGATGGGATGATCACAAGAGATACTTCTGGAACAAAAAGAGACATGGTTGAAAAACCAATTAATGAAATACATTATAAAATATGGAAATCAAAGGGGAATGGAACTTACCTCAAAATTATAGAGGTTGAGGTAGGCGCTAACTAGCCCTACCTATCACCATGAAAATCTTATGTAGGAAATTTAATGGGCTTGAAAACCCAGAAAAAGTTTAGATTTTCTAGCATTGTTGGGATAAAATCTATCCTTATATGTTAGAATAGAGGTTCTATAAAATGTTACTCATCCATGATGGACTTTAAATAGGAATATGATCTGGTGGGACTCTTAGACATGGGTTATTCTAGTTCTCTTTTACTAGGTTTCATGGTAAATCTGAACATTCAACATCACTAAATGACTAAATAGGTTTATAGGGTCGATTGAATGGATCAACTATTTTTACTCTTTTCACATGGCTCATATTGTCACCGATTCTTTAGAAAACACATCCTGATCCTTATTAACACATCACAACTATCCAAGAAATCAAAGCATGATAGAATATTCAGATCTGAGAGTTTTTGGGAGTAGGATAAGAAGTTTTAAGATACTATTATTGAATTATGGAAGGCAGGTGACCCTAATATTAGATTAAATATTCATCAAGAAGCTTCTAATTTTAAGTGTTGGTGTGAGTGAAAAATTTTCCACCCTAATGTACAGTTTGATGCATTAGAAAGAAGTCTAAATGAGTTATACTCCCCCCACTAATTTTATTTTAGATTCTATATCAAAACTAGAAGGGGATCATGATACTTATCTTAGGATTAGATAAGGTTTATAGTCTGTACATACTCGTGATTACCACATTAATGATGGTTCCTATAACACCTTTTAGTTTTATCATAAATCCATAGAAAGAAAAAGAAGGAACTCAATTTCATGCATTTATAATTCTGATGGTACTTTAGATTCCAATGAGAAGGGGATTCATGATATTATCAATCACTTCTACCAGGAACTCTTTATAGTGAAGATTCCATATTTTCTCGAGATATTGATTCATGTTTTGAATTGGTTACTACAAAAGTAATGGAAAACTATCTCACTTGTGATGTCTCAGATGCAGAGATTTTTTGGCACTTAAGAAAATTCACTCAACCAAGATTCCTAGTCTGGATTCATTCCATTTTTTTCTTTAAAAAATACGGGAATATTGTCAAACCCTATGTTTTGGGTCTCAATAGATATTTATAGAGGGTTAAGTCCAATTTATACGCTTTTAATGAAACCATTATCACACTCATCCCAAAAATAAGAAAACCTACTCTCGTCATGGATTTTAGGCCAATAATCTTGTGCAATGTGACATATTTTTTTCTAGAATCTTGGTCAATCATCTATGTTTGTTCTTCCTTCCATTGTCTCTAAAATCCAAATTTATTTTTTCCCCAAGAGGCTTATCTCTGATTATTCAATTATTGTGTATGATTTTTTCCATTCCATGGAAATCAAATCTATTTCTAAAAGAGGTATCATGGCCTGGAATCTTGATATAACCAATGCATATGATCAAGTTCATTGGCCTTTTCTCCAGAATGTTATGAGAAAAATGGGGTTCTACAACAAATGGATTAATAATGTTATATAATGTGTCTCCTCAGTTTACTTCAGGATTAAGATCAATGGGGGCCTCTCTCATACTTTTCCTTTTCTAGGGTACTCCATTTGGGTGACCCTCTCCCCCCTTTATTTTAATTTTGGTTGCTTGTGTTTTTTCCAAATTGATCTCTATATAATCTAGGGATAATCATGTGCACAGGGAAAAGGTTTACCATTAGATCCCACCCATTTATCATCTCCTTTTTGGAGGTGATGACCTTATTTTCTCAAGAGATACTTTGGAAGAATTTGGTACTATCAGCCAAATTATTCATAAATATTATCTAGCATCTGGGCAGTAGATTAACTTCTCTAAATTTGATATTTCCTTTTTCTTTGGAATTCCCTTGAATATGAAGGATGATCTCCACACTTCTTATCAGATATGAGTGGTTTATAAACACCCAAAATTCATTGGGTTGCCTATAGTCTTTGGGTGTTCTAAAAGATAGTTCTTGTTTGGAATTATCAATAGGGTGGAAAAAAATTCAAGGGTGGTCATAAAAATGGGTATATTGTTGGATTTAGTGCCCTATAACCAACTTCTATGTACTTTATGATAACTTGTATTCATAGTTTTGAATATTAATAAAATACTCATCACATCATAATTGTTCTTCTACATTACATTGTATGTGATGATATCCTAAGAGTAGTTGTCGCACTAAAATGTCATAAAATATCGCCGCTATGATGGGAACCCAGAATTTCTAGGACACTATTCATAGATATATGTTCTATAGTTAAATGATTTAATTTTAGGGACATAAATGATACATGAAATTAGGGGTGGAGACTCATAGGTTTTTGAGGTGCCTTTTCATGGTGTACACCCTTGGTAATATCTAGTGTAGGATATTATCAGAACAAGACCCACCGGTAAGAGATCCACATTTATATGTTTCCTTGGATATTCCTATCTATAGATATGTGTATTAATTCATAGACTTTAAGATTAATATTAATGAGTATTATGATTTGCGTACTTTTGTGTATTGATGTAAACCATGATGATATATGTCCATGGAGAGGTAGGATATGTTGGGTGTGTCACAAGTAATATTGCATTATTGAATAGCATGAGAAATGATTTCAACCTTTTTTTCTTTAACTGAAGTTTATTTCTCATGACCTTTTATAAAAATGATATCGCCTAAATAAATCCACATCCATGGTTTTTAATAAGAAAGTTAAATTTATGAGAAGTAAAAGAAAGAGACATAGAGAATATAGTTTGATGGAACTGGCATACAACATGCTTGATTTGAGATATTGCGATAAAGGAATTATATTACACAGTAAGAATCTATATGAGGTATTATTTCATTGAGACATTAGCTTATTTATTTATGGTTGTCTTAGTGTATTTAAAGATGATAACCTTTTACTTTAGGATGCTTCACCTAGTTACACTAAGAAGGATTTCTAGAGGGCCACACACTACGTGTATCCAGAATCTCAGCTAAATAATATATTACTATTTATTATTTAAAATTTTGAATAAATATTATTCTCGAATGTGGTTTACTTATTATTCATGTATGCTTAATCACATATATCCTATCACCAATAATTTGAGAGAATATAATGTGATAAGAATATATAATAAATATTTATTCTCTATTTAGTGAATATAATATTTATTTATTTATTGAAAATAATGTAGTGATATTTATTTAATAAATAAATAGTCATTATTCAATTCTCAATAAATATTATGGAGGAATGAATGACAATTTTTTAGGTCCAGTGAGAAATAATAAATATTGAATATTATTTGATTAAATAAAATTTAGTTTGATTCATAAGTTAAGCGCATGTCAAGAAATAATAATATTATTACTATTATTAAACACAAGGTTCCATAGAGATTAAATAAATAATTAAGGGAGCTTTTGAAATTATTTTATTTTAACCCTATTAATATATAAACCCAATTATATTATTTTCTCAAAGAGACAATTCATTTTTTTTGTTCACAATGAATTTGTAGAATCCCCTCAAGCCCTAGAGAGATACCTTCTCCAAGAACTCTCCAAATAACAGAGAGTGATATTCCTCCACCATCCACTCTCAAGTAAATAAAGGTAAAGGAGAACGATTTAGAAGTGGTTCTCGTGGCGATCAAAGGCAGACAGTTCTCAACACCATCTCTTCCCAAGAGATTTTCCTTCAACTATTTGGTCTGCTTTTTGAGAAGATTTGTTCTTTGTTCCACCATTTCTCTTCCTAATACTTATCATTTATCAAAAGAGAAGGAACTAAGGTGGTGCACCTATTAGTGACCCACAGTCTCTCAGAATAATCTCATGCATTATTGTCTGATTTCCCTTTATCAGTCAATTATCCTATGTCTTTTGATCACCAATCATCATTTTAGTGAGTAATATCTCTTAAAAAACATACACTGCTAAATAAACCCAGTAGATATGTGGACAATTGTGACTAGGCCCCATATATCCAATTAAGAAAACTAGTTTAGACACATTTTGGATGCCATGTATCCATTTAAATCATTTACATGAACCCACCCATATAGTTGAATTGATAACTGAGTCAAATTTGGATCTCGAGTCTCCGAACTAATATCAACCATGTATATCATCATTGCCTCATAAAGAAATGATTCTTCTATGAGAAACTTAATAATGACCAATATTTGGAAGGAAGTTAATTGAAACCATAGTTGAGAAAAAATGAATTTGACAAAGCCCCACTGAAAAAAAATATATTTGGATTCAAATGAAATCCAAGTGGATAGTCAGAGCTGGTGCAATGTTGACTGGTGTTCGTATCTAGCTAGTGTTGAATTTAATCAATTGTGTCATGGGACGACGAGTATGTGTTATATGAATTATTATGACTTTGGTTCACTGATGACGATGATGATAACACTATTAAAAATTCAAATCTTCATTTATTCTACTAAATCTCAAGATAATCTTGAAAATTGGGTTTTTGTTGTTTTTATTTTCAATCAAAGCTTATAGGTGAGGTCAATATTCGGTTCAGATCCAATTTAGAAACAAATATGTGTATAGATGAATGAATGAAGAATCACTCTATCTGAAATGTGAATTTTGTTGATTCATTAAAGATTGGGATGTTGACGGTGATAAAGAATCAATTATTTGGGTTCTACAAGGAAGGATACTATGATAATTAGGTTTTTGGAGAGAGATGTTGAATTTTTTTTATCTGTGTTTCCTATGTAGGATGAAATTGTAGAAATTGGGGACTTCGGATGACCCCAATGCTATGGGGTTGTGAAAGTGTTGAAGAACGCACACTGGGTTCTCGCTATAATGTTTTTGAGAAGTTCACTGACTATTTTGAGGTGTTGGATGAGATATTATAAGTTAGTATACCCAGAACATCTATTTACAGAATAGTTTTATCTTCTTACTAAGAAATAATGCCTGGGATTTTTAATATTGAAATTAACATGGAATGTTCAGCCGGTTAGCAACAATAATTACATGTATTCAAAAGTAGATAAATCATTATTTTTAGGGAAATTGTTTGAATTTTAAGTAGTGAAATATTTTGAGGTGTCTGGAAAATTATAGAGGCTTCCATTAGACTGCAAAATGTCCAAAAAAATGCTTAGATCCAAGTAATGATTTTTAAAGAGGAGTTTTTTGCTTGTGTTTCATGAAGAAAGAGGTGTGTACAGTGAAGTTTCTGCATGGATGTGTTCTTCTTTATTATTGTCTTTGTAAATATTTCTTTTATTTTCATTTCATTAAATAGGCCATGAATCTTCTGTTGGTGGTACTTCTGATTTCCCTCTATTTTCAAATTCTATTTTTCTCTCTCTTCTCTCTCTTCTTCTCATCCTTCTCTCTTCTTTAATTTTCTCCATTTTGTAAATAAAAAATTGTTGTTGTGTTTTCAATCTCTGTTTATGTTCTAGTACCTCTAGTAAGGGAGGAATAACTCATGGGCCTAGTTTTAGGAGGTGAAACTCATCGCTTCTTGGAGATCAAATATCTAGTTCGATAGTCAACATCTTCTTCACTCTCATAAAATTGTGATCATGATCTGGGGAGATGTGACGACACACTCAGTTGTTAGAATGGTTTGATACTCTCAACTCCTTATGATTTTTCCTCTTCTTTTCTTTTTTATTATGAAAAGTAATTCGGGAGAGGCCATGTGATTTATTAATCCAGTAATGATAACCTTTTCACGAAAGACATTCGGTGAGAATGTGATTTGAGATTGTGATTCATTTAACATTTAGGATAATGCTCATGTGTGGGGGTAAATCTTATATGGTTTCATTCAAATTTTGGAGAGTGAGAGGTGCTTGTGTTGGGAGATTGAGTGTGCGCTATATGAGGTTTTGGGAAAGACCGGAAAAGCGACGAATGCGCAAACAATAGAAAAGAGAACATGCAGCGGAAATAAATTATTTCCCCCCAAATAGAAGCGGATGTGCAGTGAAAAAATTAAATGTCCAGAAAATAAATTTGACACCGAAAATTTTTACGTGGAAAACCCGAAAGGGAAAAACCACAAGACCTAGTCCAGAAAGAGGGATCCAATAAAATCAAGAAGTAAACGGTAGAGACTCCCCAAAATGGAAGGGATCTCAAAAGTAATACTCAAGAATATAAGTGTGGATCAAAAGGTGTAGAGCAAGAAAGATGATCGTCGAAGAAAGGCGATCACCAAATGAGATTTTCTCTCAGTGTTGTTGCTGTCGGTGATATTGAAATGCCTTGCCTCTGCCTCCTTATATAGGAAAATGAATCAGTGTCAAATAATGTCACCGCGTCAAAAGAGTGCCACTGCATGAATTAATTCACGCGGTCTTGGACCAAATTAAAAACACCCCATTAAAACAGAAACCGTGTGGGCACCATTTGAGGAGGCGTTACCTGGTGCGCCAACCAGGAAGGCGCCCAACAATCTCCCCCTCCGACTCAAGTGGGGATCACCGCCAAACCTACAATCTGTCGGCATGTCTCAAATTTACCTCTGGGTAAACTCTTGGTCAACATGTCTAACCCAATGTCATCAGTGTGGATCTTCTCAAGCTCTAACTTTCTCGAATCAAGGACGTTTCCGATCTAATGATATCGAACATCTATATGTTTTGAACTGCCATGAAATGTGGAATTCTTTACCAAAAAAATAGAACTCTGACTATCAAAAAATAAAACATACCTATCCTGATTTAAATTGAGCTCTCGAATAAAAATTTTAATCCACAAAAATTCTTTTCACGCCTCAGTAGCTGCAATAAACTCTGACTCTGTGGTAGATAAAGCAACTCATCTATGCAATCTAGACTGCCAAGATATAGCTCCCCCTACAAAAGTGTTAAAATAACCTGAAGTAGACTTCCTCGAATCGATATCTCCTACCATATCTAAAGCTGTAATGCCACAAAGCATAGGTTCTCCTTTTCCAAAACACAATCTCAGATCAGGAGTACCACGAAGATACCAAAAAATGTACTTCAATGCTCTCCAATGCTCTCTACCTGGATTTGATAGAAAACGACTGACCACACCAACTGCATGAGATATATCAGGTCTAGTACATACCATTGCATACATCAAACAACCAACAACAGATGAATAAGGTATGTGCTTCATCTCCTCTCTCTCTTCATCAGTAGAAGGTGATTGATTGGTACTGAGCTTAAAATGTAAAGAAATAGAAGTACTAACCACTTTCACTTTATCCATATAAAATCTCTGAAGAACCTTCTCAATGTATCTCTCCTGAGATAACCACAACTTCTTGGCCTTCCTGTCACAGGAGATCGTCATGCCACGAATCTGTCGTGCTAGACCCAAGTCTTTCATCGCAAAAGACTGACAAAGATCCTTCTTCAATCTGTCAATTCTAGAAGTGTCATGGCCAATAATGATCATATAATCAACATAAAGAAATAATATAATAAAATAATCATCAGTAAATCTCTGAACAAAAATAAAATGATCAAAATATGTCTTCCTGAAACCCTGATGAGAAATGACAGATTTAAAATTCTTATACCACTACCTTAGAGCTTTCTTCAAACCATAAAAGCTCTTCTTCAACTTGCAGACATTATTTTCTTTACCTGTTTCAACAAAACCCTCTGGTTGCTCCATATAAATCTCCTCCTCTAAATATCCATGGAGGAAAGCTATCTTCACATCCATCTGCTCAATCTGCATATCTAAACTGGTAGCCAAACCAAGAACTACCCGAATGGAAGACATTTTGACAACAGGTGAGAAAATATCATCAAAATCAATACCTTTCTTCTGAAGGAAGCCTTTGACAACTAACCTTTCCCTGTATCATGGAACAGGACTGGATTCTTCATTCTTAATCCGATAAATCCACCGATTTTTCAAAGCTCTCTTCCCTGTCGGTAACTTCACCAGCTCAAAAGTGTGGTTGTCATGTAATGATTTCATATCATCATCCATTGCCTCAACCCATCTGTACTTCTGTTCACTCTCCATTGCCTCATCAAAAGATTATGGTTCTCCCCCTTCAGTGAGGAGAACATACTCATCTGGTGAATATCGAGTAGAAGCAGTGCGATGCCGAGATGACCTCCAAAGTGGAACTGCGGGTTCATTAATAACCCCTGGAACTGGATCATCAGAAACAAAAGGTGCATAGGAAACTTCAAATCCAACTTGTTCACCTTGAGCATCATTCTGTACATCAACATGATCATCAGAATCAACAATATGAGGTAAATGTGAATTAGAACCTGGCTCAAGACTGACGAAACCATCAGAAGTTGGAGAAGCATCTTTTTCTCCCTTATCAATGTCTGCAATATTCTGATCCTCATTAAACACTGCATCACATCTTTTGAAAAGTTTCTTCAAAATAGGATCATAGAACCTATACCCAAACTCATCGTGTCCATAGCCAATAAAAATACACTGGCGTGACTTACCGTCCATCTTGGATCTCTCATCTCTAGGAAAATGAACAAAAGCCTTGTAACCAAAAACACACAAGTGATCATACCTGATCTCTTTTCCATACCAAAATTTGTCAGGAGTGTCTATCTGAAAAGCAACCGCGGGTGATAAATTGATAATATAAGCAGTAGTAAGTAAAGCCTCACCCCAAAAGTGTCCAGGAAACTTTGATTCTGAAAGAAAACAACGAACTCTTTCCAGTAAAGTCCTGTTCATCCTCTCAGCTACACCATTCAGCTGAGGTGTCTTGGGCGGCATCTTCTGATGTAGAATACCTTCCTACCTTTAATACTGATCAAAAGGACCACAATACTCTCCTCCATTTTCAGTGCGAATACATTTCAATTTCTTTCCTGATTCTCTCTCAGCAAAAACATGAAATTGATTAAAAAAACTGAGCACCTGACTTTTGGCTTTGAAGACATAAACCCAGAGCTTTCATGAGTAGTCATCAATAAATGTCACAAAATAAAGACCAAAACTAAAGGTATTCAATTTCAAAGGACCAAAAACGTCAGAATGTACCAATTCAAGTACCCGTGGCTTCCTGTGTGGAGGATGACTGCTGAAACTCACTCTGCTCTATTTACATGCAATGATCACATGTGTCCAATTTGACACCCTTCAAATCTGGAAGAATATTTCTCTTGGCCAAACAACCAAGACATTTCTCACTGATGTGACTGAGCCTCTTATGCCACAACTTGGACAAAACACTGCACTCAACAACGCAAGCAGTATCACAAGAAATAGAAGCTCTAGTCCAGTACAAACCTGATTGCTTCTTCCCTCAAGCCCCAATCAAAGAGCCCTTGGAAAGCTTCCATTGGAAATAACCAAAAGTGCTGATAAACCCTTCATCATCAAGAACGCTGGTAGAGATAATATTCAAACGAACCTCGGGTGCATGTCGGACATTCTTCAAATTCAGCTTACTTCCTGTACTGGTCTTTAAACAAACAATCCCGATGCCTACAACATCAGCATGACCATCATTTCCCATATTCAAAATCCCAAAATTACCTGGGCTGTAAGATGTAAAGAACTCCTTCTTTGATGTCACGTGAAAACAGGCACCACTGTCAACAACCCAACAAGAATTATCAGAAGCAATGTTAATGGAATCATAAACAATAACAAGATCACCCACTGTAGCAGTGGCAACATGATCATCTCCATCGCCATTTTTCTTCTGTGAATTTTCCTTCATTCTATTCTCTATTTTCAGTTGATAACAAAATTTCTTAACATTCCCCTTCTTACTACAATGATGAAATTAAAAATCTCTCTACTTCGGTCTAGATTTTCTTATGCCTCTGCTCTTATCTTGACTGCTCTACCCCCGATCCTGGCTTCTCCCCCTGTTCTCTGTGACCAGAAACTTGGAAGAAGATTTCTCCTGAGTAAGTCTCCTGACCTCTTCATTTAAAATAGCATACTTGACAAAACTAAATGTCACATAACCATTAGGAGCAGAACCGGTTAGAGTAACACGTAAATTTTCCCATGAATCGGGTAAATTGTTAAGCAGCAACAGAGCTAAAACCTCATCTTCAAAATTGATACCCATGCCAGAAAACTGATCAAAACATCCTTGATATTCACTTAAATAATCAGAAATAGACGTACCTTCTTTGTACCTCAAGTTCATCATTTTCTTGAGGAGAAATAGTTTATTGTTTCTCGTCTTCTAAGAATAGGTCGTCTCAAGCTTCTCCCACAAAGTTCTGGCCTGAGAGATGATGACAATGTGGTTCATCACGTTGTCTTCAACCCATTAGCGAATGAAGCTGCAAACTATCTCATGCTCAAATGCCCATTCTTCGTCTGACATCCTCTCTGGTTTCTGGGTACTAAACACTGGAAGATGCATTCGCTTGACAAAAAGTAGATCCTTTATTTTAAGTCGCCACATATGGTAGTTTGTACCATTTAATAAAATCATCCAACTGTAGTTGGCCTCCATAATAAATATGAAAAGAAAAGAACCAAACCCTCTGATACCAGATGTTTGGAAAGACGGGAAAAAGCGACGAACGCACAAACAATAGAAAAGATAATGCACAACGGAAATAAATTCTTTCCCCCCAAATAGAAGCGGATGTGCAGCGACAAAATTAAATGTGTAGAAAATAAATTTGACACCGGAAATTTTTACGTGGAAAACCCGAAAGGGAAAAACCACGGGACCTAGTCCAGAAAGAGGGATCCACTAAAATCAAGAATTACACGGTAGAGACTCCCCAAAATGGAAGGGATCTCAAAAGTAATACTCAAGAATAAAAGTTTGGATCAAAAGGTGGAGAGTAAGAAAGATGATCGTCAATGAAAGGTGATCACCAAATGGGATTTTCTCTCGGTGTTGTTGCTTCCGGTGATATTGAAATGCCTTGCCTCTGCCTCCTTATATAGGAAAATGAATCAGCGTCAAATAATGTCGCCATGTCAAAAGAGTGTCACCACGTGAATTAATTCATGCGGTCTTGGCCCACATTAAAAACACCCCATTAAAACAGAAACCACATGGGCACCATTTGAGGAGGCGTTACCCGGTGTGCCAACCAGGAAGGCTCCCAACATGAGGTTGATCTTTGACAGTTTAATCTTTATTGATCAGTGATAGGCATTAGAGATTTTAACAATCTGGAGCAAGTTCATTCTTATGGATTTTCTTTTCTCCTTATATTCTTGTTTTTGTTTCTATTTTCCTCTTTGTTTTCTATTGTTTTCATTTCCATTTTATATTCACTATTCATATTTTCTTTTACTATTTTCTAAATAGATAAAAACACTAAAGGATTTTAGAAGAGTCATTGAGATAAACACATTGCCTCCTTAAGACCAACCCCTGGGTTTACCAATAATCTATATCTAGGGGATAATTATCTCCCCTTTATTGTTTCTTGATGTTTGAAAGATGTTGTATCCTTCTATGAATGTACGTAGAGTGATTCCATCAAGTCAAATTTCTAGCTCTGCATGACATATTTTATCACCGCCACCTAAAATATATAGATATGTTACTTAGACAGTTTCTCTGGTCCTTTTATGCTTTCATGTCCTATAATATGGCTTCTTTCTTTGGTTAATAATATACATATTGTTATAGTGTTCTTTTCATGAACATAGGTCCACAGTTGACTAATGCAGATTATATCACTATCTTCTTTACTTTTCTTGATTCATGTTTATATTGAATATATCCTCATACCATTGTTTCATTGTTAATCGAATTGTCTATACTAACTCATGAACCCAATACTAAGATTATTGGATCTTGGCCATTGAATAGGGACTACCCACATAAATTCCTTACTTCCCAACAACTTACTTCCCTACCACATAACTTTCTTTAACCATTAAATTTGCTACCTAACATATGATAAATCATACTTTAACCAATAACTTCCTAATAACTTCCTTACCTAGATTATGAAAAATCATAATCTATTAGGGGGAATTAAATACTCAGGGACTGAAAAAAGTGAGTGTAAATTATAGAGGAAATGAATTCCTTGAATTTCAATAGAACTTGGCAGATGAATGAACTATTAGGGGGAATGAAATGACTATATAAGAGATAGATGTTCAGGAATATTCTAATAGAATCATAAGGTTTAATCCTTGAATGGTGGTTAAAGTATTCCAACATAAGGAAGGAATTGATTTCTCAGAAGTTTTTTCATAGATATTTAGGCATAATACCATTCAAATGATGATTAGTTTAGTTTCTTCAAATGATTTACACTTGAAGAGTATTAATTTCAAGGATTATTTTGATCATGATGATATAGATAAATATTTTTAAATAAATAAGGCTAAGGTATTAGAATACCATCATAAGTAGGGCCATTTTTAAGGTGAAATGAAGCCTCAATGACTTGAAAAAAAAACATTGATAATGGAACCAAAATCCTGAAACATTCATGAATAAGAAATGCTTATCACAGTTAGACTATGATCATTACTATTTTCGAAAGTGATATGATGATGAGGCTAACATCATATTCTAATTATTTGTATATTTTATTTTTTTTGTGAGTCTGGGGCGTTCATGTAAATAAGTGATGAGGTGTACATTTTCTAGAAGATTACATATGATTGAATTTTTCCTAGAAAAGAAAATAATGGGAATGAGGATTATGAGGGATAGGGAAATTGGTAAATTATTATTAACCCAAAAGTAATCCATCACAAATATTATTAAAATGTTTAGAATGAATAGATGTAATTCTATCTCAAACCCTATCCTACAAACTTCAAGTTATCTATGGAATATTCACCAACATCGAAATGTGAGGAAAAATACTGGGTAATAGTGTTGTATGCATCAATTATAAGAAGATTAATTTATGCAATGATTTTTTTGTGCATAGTTATTTCCTTTATAGTGGTAGAAGTAAGTGGATTTATGTTAATCCCTAGAAGGGGTAATTAAGAATACTTGAAGCATATCCTAAAATACTTAAATGGACTTAGAGATATAACATTGTTCTTTTGGGAATATAATCCATTGCATGGATTCATGGATTTGTATTTTTCTAGTGATTCAGATACCCAGATGAGAATGGAAGGTTTCATGCTTATTTTGGGTGAAGAAATGATCAGTTGGTTGTCTCGTCTACAACCTATTTTTACTTTTTCTACAATAGATGAAAAATATATAGAAGTAATGAAAGATGTAAATGAGTTAGTTTGGTTAATACAGATCCTAAAGGAACATAGAATGTCATGAGAGGATGGAGTGTTATTCTAAGATAGTCAAAGTTCCATTTAACATTCTCAGAATCGATTGATTCATGAATGAATGAAACACATTAACTTAAACTTTAATTTCATCAGGAATCTTCTTGAAGACAAAGTGGTAGAGTAGTGGAAGATATCTAAGAAGAAAAATCTTCCTTAAATGTTAACAAAGGTTTTAGTTCAAGAAATTTGGAGGAATTATTGTAACTTATTTGGACTTTGGTAAAAGAAATTATATTGAGAACACTACACACATGGGGGGAAGATTTAGATTTTTCTATGTGTAAAAGGATGTTCAGAAAAGATACATCCTTTATTTATGCTTCAAGTGGGAGATTTTTGGGATTGTAAACACTCTTCAAGTCATCAGAATATGTTTATTTGAAGGAGAGATAATGAAATTTAACTTATGGATTGTTTTGTAAAGATATATATCATAATAATTATGAAGTTAGTTTTATTAGAAGATGGTGATCTTGGGATAAGAATCTGGTGAAGGTCAGTGATGGTTTATCGGGTGAAAATATTGATGTAGTGGAAGCAGTTTGGGATTAGAGCTTGGGAAACTATAATGGTGGGTTGATTGCGGACATTGGATGGTAATTAAAAATTTTCTATTGGTCGATCATCTACATAAAATATATTTGAGATAAGTAGACTGGTATAATGATGAATCAATGTGAAATATTAGATACTTAGCTACAACATTGTTAATCCTTATTCTTTCTAATAATATAAAATTTTGAGATGTTCTTCCACGTATTTGGGAGGAAAGTCTAAACCATGTAATACTTTTTGACCCCATTACTTTTGATATTTCCATTATTTTTTTTCAATGTTTCTGTGTCAGTTTTCTTGATGTGTGTTTGAAAAGTTAAACTTAGTACAGTGAATGATGTGCTTATTATACTCATCTTCCTGTACACTATTTTCAGGGGGGAAACCTAGTTTGAATTCTATAGTGGAGAAACCAATAAGACGTGCGATATTCTAGTGGATTAGAGTTCTATATTTCAATGGGGTTTCTTTTTAAAAAGAAAAAAATAACAAAAATTCAGCAACTTAATGGTGGGATTCAGGCATCTAAAAAGACTTCCAATAGACTCCTACTAGCATCCCCATTAAAGGGGTCGTGGGATAGTCCCAATGGTAAGTATTCAATTGGCACATGTTGTGCTCCATTAGCTCTAGTCACTTACCATACCTCCGAGATCATAACCTGAGCCTTCCTTGTCCATGTTACCAACTCGAAAACATCCATATACACACATAAAACATGCTAAAATTATACTTCCACTCAATATTCTCAAAGGATTTTAAACCCATGGGCATCAGGTTAATGAATAAAATGAAAATTCAATTGAGTAGTGCTATTGAAATGAAATATTTAGGTCATACACATCAAATACTTGGTATGGAAATTTCTTGGGAAAGAAATGCTAGGGTGTTGTATCTTCATGCATTTGTGGTCATCAATTATCTTTTTTGGAAGTCCGAGTAGACTGGCCCGAGCAATACTAGATAAGTCAAAGAAGTAGCATGGGCTTGTTATTGAACTCATGGAAAAACCTTGCATGTATAAATGAATTCAAAAGGTCACCATGAGAGATGATATAATCATTATGTATTAGAAACAATGGAGGTTGAGATGAATGGCTAGAACCATACTTTCCCATGTGGTCATTAGCTTAAAGTATCCACCACATCTTAAGAATCCACCCAATCAATAACACACCTACTTTTCACATTTCAAATTTGAACATTCACATCCATAGATCTAGTGATGAAGATTCTACTCCATCAATAACATGTATTATTTTCACCTCGCACTGCAAGTAATCCACTGCATCAAAAAAGACACCTTCCTCCTTCACAATACTCATCATGTCTGGTGAACAAGAGCACCTAAAGAGTGTAGCAGTATGGATAGGTTTCACTGATGGAAGAGGTCATTTTTGATGTAGTGGACCTATCCATAGCGATGCGCTCTTCGGGTGCTCTTTTTCACGAGACATGATGAACATCTTCGAGGGAGAAGAGGTCTTTTTCAATGCAGTGGACTACTTGCAGTATGAGGTGAAAAGAATGCGTGTTATTGATTGAGTGGACTCTTCATCAAGGTATTCATGGATGGGAAGGTTCTAATTTGAAATGTGAAAATCAAGAATGTTATTGATTGGGTGGAAGCTGGAGACGTGGTAACTGTTTTAAGCTACCGACCATATGAGAAAGTATAACTCTAGCCATTCATCTCAACCTCCAATGTATCTAATACATAATGATTATATCGTGTTTGGTGGTTGTTTGAATTTATTTATACATGGAGGTTTTTGATGTGGGTTTAATAACGGGAACATGGTGCTACTATGACTTATCAAGTATATCAATTTTTTCATTTCTGAGATTATTAGAGGGATCAAAATCATGGGAACCGGATAGACTGGGCTGGGTTTTATTGGAGGCCAACTGGGAATGAAGGGAGCTAAATCAGAGTTGGTCAAAGTTCATTACCGGGTGGTAGGATCCGATGGATAGACTGGCCCGGACATTCTTGGGGGTCTGGGCTTTCTTGGCAGCCAGCTTAGAAAGAACTAAGCTAAGTCGGAGCTGGTTGAAGTTGATTACCAGGTGGCAGGATCCGATGGGCATTACCCAGGGTATTATGCAGTCGCGGGTTTCCATGTAAATTACGTGCTCAGATTGGAAGGGCAAGGCTTTTTCGGCGGCCATTGAAACCCCCGCTGCTCGATCCTCTTTCACCCTCTCCACCGTCTTCTTGATACTCACTTCGCATTTCCCCATATTTATACCCATACGGTGGAATACAAACATCGCCTCTTCTCATGTTCACATTAATTGCGCTTCTCATATTTATAACATGAATCCAATATTGAAATTAATTGCATTTAACTAACGGTCTCATAAATATTTCTATGACTCACTTGATACCCTAGAAATGACAAAGAGTTCGGTAAAATCGAAACACTTATATGATATGCCTCTCAAATGATTTTGATCCTCCAGAATCAAAATCAAATAAAAAAATATTAAAGTCTAATATACAGAAGAAGATACCTCTCAAATTGGATCCTTGCTACTTGTTTTTTTTGAAAAGTATCTCTAGAGTGTCCTCCTGGGATTTCCTAGGGTTTGTTTTGTTCTTCGGCGGCATCTGCCTCTCGATGCGGTGCTCCCTTTTTCTCCTCCCCACTTGCTCCTCCCCTGTGGTTCCGGTTGTGGTGTCCCCCCTTCTTGACTTCTGTCCCGGTCATACTCTGGACTTCCGCGATTTGGGGCCCCTTATCTTCATTGGCGCCCAACCCCCCTTTACATGCAAACCTATGTTCAGTCGGATTTTGAACTTTTTTTCGTTCACGATTGGCTTTCGAGCCTGTGATGGACTCTTTGTGGCTGAGATCTATGGTTTCTATTCCTCTTTTGACCTTCTGAAATCGACCGACCTCTAGTGTATCATGTCCCTCGATCAGGAGAGATTGTAGATTTTTTTTCAAAATAGGTTTTTTTTAAAAATATTTTATAAAAACTAGTTAGGTTAATTTTTTTTAAAAAATAATTTATAAAGGCGGAAGAGCAGTTGCTACCTTTAGGCATAGGGCGAATGGTGGCATCGACCCTGCTACCTTTGGGGTTAGGTCGAAAGGCGACATCTGTGATGCCGCCATTCCACTAAAACCCAAAAAACAATTAATTTTTTAACATTTTTTGTTTTGTTTTGTGTGTATATATATATAAACAAAACAAAACAAAAATAAAAATAAAATTTTCAGAAGAATTTATCCGCTATTTAAAATCCAACAGTACTGCCATTACAACAGTCTGGATTCTGACATAAGTTCTCACCTAGGGCTCCCTTTTATAAGAGACCTTACTCTAGAAATCATTCTGCATTTCCGATGTGAGATTCTGGTTCTCTCTTTCCTGCACAAAACATTCTGCATTTCCGATATGAGATTCTTTTTCAAGTACATGACTTTGAAAGAATATAAAATATAAACTATAAGACCAATATAAATTAAACTTAAAACATGGATTAAACATATAATAAATAGTGTAAAAATAAAATAATTTCATAAAAAATGATGATAAAAAATAATTTATAAGCTTTCAAAACCACCTACTTGAAACTTAAAAAGTTTCAAGTATGTTACTTTGAAAGCTTATAAAATATAAAGTACAAGACCAATATAAATGAAACTTAATACATAGATTAAGCATATAAAAAATAGTTTAAAATAAAAATAATTTTTTTAAAAATGTTGATGGAAAATAATTTATAAGTTTTCAAAAACACCTACATGAAACATAAAAATGTTTCAAGCACGTGACTTTGAAAGCCTATAAAATATAAACTATAAGAACGATATATATGAAACTTAAAAAATGGATTAAACATATAAAAAATAGTTGAAAATAAAAAGAATTTAATAATTACTAATTAACTAATTAATTATTATATAATTAATTATTAGTAATATTAATTTAATAATTTAAAATTTTATTATATGTTTAATCCATGTTTTAACTTTAAATTATATCGATCTTATAGTTTATATTTTATAGTCTTTCAAAGCCACATACTTGAATCATTTTTATGTTTCACGTAGGTGGTTTTGAAAGCTTATAAATTATTTTTCATGAACATTGTTTACGTTTTTTTTTCAACTATTTGTTATATGTTTAATCCATGTTTTAAGTTTCATTTATATCAGTCTTATATTTTATATGTTATAGGCTTTCAAAGTCACGTTCTTTAAACATTTTTAAGTTTCATGTAGGTGTTTTTTAAAACTTATAAATTATTTTCCATCAACATTTTTTACAATATTATTTTATTTTCAACTATTTTTTATATGTTTAATCCATGTATTAAGTTTCCTTTATATTGGTTTTGTACTTTATATTTTATAAGTTTTCAAAGGCACGTACTTGAAACTTTTTAAGTTTCAAGTAGTTGGTTTTGAAATCTTATAAATTATTTTTTTTCATCATTTTTATGAAATTATTTTTGTTTTAACTATTTTTTATATGTTTAATCCATGTTTTAAGTTTAATTTATATTGGTCTTATAGTTTATATTTTATATTCTTTCAAAGTCACGTACTTGAAACAAAATCCCACATCGGAAATGCAGAATGTTCTGCTCAGTAAAGGAAGAACCAAAATCTCACATCGGAAATGCAGAATGATTTCCAGGGTAAGGTATCTTATAAAAGGGAGCCATGGGTGAGAGCTTCTATCAGAATCCGGACTTTTGTAATGACAGTACTGTTGGATTTTAAATAGCAGATAAATTATGCTGATTTTTTTTATTTTGTTTATATATATATATATATATGAAAAAAACAAAACAAAAAATACAAATAAAAATAATTTTTTTAAAAAAATAAATTTTTATCTGGGTTTTAGTGGGAAGGCGGCATCGCAGATGTCGCCTTTCGCTCGACACCAAAGGCGGCATCTGTGATGCCGCCTTTGAGGAGTAGTTCTAATTTTTTTTTCAACTCATGCGTTTTTAAAAAAATATATTTTTTTAAAAAAATCTATTAAAAAAAACTCCGAGATTGCGGAGTCTGGTTGTGTTGGGTTTGTTCGATCTGGGTTCTGTGACCAGTGGAGGTGTTGTTTGTGACAGATGACCGCGTTCCATAGAGTTGTGCTCGCGAAGGAGTCTCTTCACAAAAATCTCAGTGGCGTTCTTACCACTGAGGCTTTGATCGCGGAGGATGGGGGTTTCATGCACGGTTCGCGACTGTGTGGTTTGTGGTGTAGTGATTTGCGGTGGGTGTCCCCGGTGGTTCGCGACAGCCTTCCTGCATTTGGGTGTGGTTCACAAAGAGCTGACCCACGAAGGGTGTTCTTGGTCTACGCGAGAGCCATTTCTTTAGCGAAGGAGGATATTCTTGGACATGTTGTTTTCAGTTCACGTAGGGAACTTGGTTCGCACTGTGAATCTTTTCCCGCATGTGTGTGGGGGGTTTCTGGCACAAATATCTCGGTCCACGAAGTGGGTTTTTTTTTTTCTGGTTTGTGTAGGGACATACTGGTCACGTTGGGAATTTTTTTTACGCGAAAAGGGTGTTCCCATGGAGAGTTATGTGCGGGAGCTGACCCTTCAACACTTAAAAAAAGGGAATAAAAGAAGTATCATGGTTTTCTATCATGGAATCATATTTGGTGAATCGATGGAAGGATATTTTCTTGACCGATAAAGAAAAAACATCAACTGCCACACAAAAAGATGAAGATTCCTTCCTATCACATCGCATGGCGCTACTGGTGGTTGAGAAATATTTAGCAAAATGATCATTCAATCAACGGGACCTTTAAAGCACTCTGCCAAATTTATGTAGATTGGAGGAGGGCATTTCCATATGGGAAGTGGGAGAGCGATTTCTTGCCTTCAAATTCTTTAATGATAGAGACAAAGAGAAGGTTCTCAAAGGTAGGACATGGTCGTTTGACAACCAGCTCATTCTCATGGATGACTTTAAAGGCAGGGAAAATATTTAGAAAATCAACCTAACTTTCTCACCTTTCTGGATACGAATAAAAGGAATCCCATTTCATGGTAGAACGGAATGTGTTATGTGGAAAATTGGAGAACGCATTGGAAAATTCATGGATTGGGATTGATCTATCCAATTCACTAAGGACCTATAGTGCGGACCAGAGCCTTGGTCGATGTGACCCAACCACTAATGAGGGCTCTGTTCTTATCAATTGAAGACTCTAACAACTAGATATCATTCGAGTTTGAAAAACTTCCTACTTTTTGTGTTTACTATGGGTGTATTAGACACCTATAGAATGTTTGTGACTCGAAGAAGGAGAATGAACAAGGCAACATTATTTTGCAATACTACCCTTGGCTTTACGCAAAAACTACAGGACCCACGTTCATTTTTGAAATGGAAAAACAAAAGGATCGAGACCAACTTGTGAAGGATTTCTCTAAGTGGGATGAACTAGAACACACTAATTTCATCAGGCTTGGACCACCAGATTTATCCAAGGACAATCAAGTGAACTAGCGAGCGGAAGTAAGGCCTTCACATAGCTCAATGGCTGTGGTCAAAACTGGGGAAAATCATGTGAGTCAGAGTACATACCCGGCTGTCATCTCAAACCAGCTTCCTACTTCTAAGAAAGATAGTGTCCTACCATCATTGGGACTGATGTAAAATTGCAAGGAACCACCAGACCCATGATACGAGACGCTGTATATGTGCATCAAACCACCGCAGCCTTCCCCAGATCCAGACTTCGATGCTCTAGGTATCACCTCCCAGGATGAAATTGATATGGTTGGGATAACATCATCAAGTCCTTTAAACAATCGAACGTGGAAAAGGATGAATCACAGAGATAGGGGTGGTGATCCTATCAAGGCGAAGCCCGATGAGAATAAATGAAGATTGGAGACTCGTGACCTAGCTAAAAGCCTTCAAAAAATATGGAAAGTAGGAGGTGAGAGAATGTTCCTTGAAGTTACAAAGGCAGAGGCAAGCATGCCCCAACCCCGCCTAGAATAATGAAAATACTATGATGGAACTTTTGGGGGATTGGAAACCCCTGAATGGTTCAGATGCTCCAGCGCCATGGCACACAAAGTCACCCTGATATAGTTTTTCTATGTGAAACCATATTGGAAAACAAGGGCATTATTGGTATTGCGTACAAATATGGATTTCAAGTCTATTTTCTAGTTCCTAGCCAAGGACACACTGGGGGACTGTGCCTTATTTGGAAGGATAACATTGACATCAGGACCACCTTGTACTATTCAAATCATGTGGCTGCATCTATCCATGATGACCTCTCCCCACCATAGACATTTGTGGGTTTCTATGGATGGCCATAACAACATGAGAAATGGAGATATTGGGATCTCCTCTATTCATTGCGACGAGGATTTCCTGGCCTTATCCTCTTTGGCGGTGATTTAAATGAGATTCTGTTCCATAATGAAAAATTTGGAGGAGCTCATCAGGAATTTTCCTTGATGTCAGGCTTTAGGGATGCGATCTCTAGGGAGGATTTGGATGATCTGGGCTATTTAGGCAATCCTTTCACCTGGTACAGGGGGGACACAGAATGCACACACATTACTGAGTCTCTGGACAAATTTCTGGGATTGATGGACTGGACCAACATTTTCAAGATGTTTCATGTCTCCCACCTAGCACCAAATTACTCGGACCACTGCCCTATTGTTATTGAATTCTCTCACAATGGCCGCAACCCAAGATATGGGAAACCCTTCATGTTTGAAAGAATATGTACAAAATATCATGAGTGAGAAGAAGTTGTTCAATCAAGTTGGAAGGGTGGAAACATAGACATTGGTTCCAACCTCTATTAGGTGGCTACTAACCTGAGGGCTTGGATTAACAAAAAACCCCATCAGCCCAACAATCACTATGAATCATTAGAGAGAAAACTTAATGCCCTTATTGTCCGATCCCTAACTGATGGTATTTTTTACAGAATTGGTGTTATCAAAAGAAAATTTGAAGCGGCTATGCACATTAAGAAAAGCTTCTGGGCAATGCGTGCACTCGAAACCCACATTAAAGATGGGGATGAAAACACTCGATACTTTCATATGAAGGCTTCTGTTAGGTGTCACAAAAAATATATCTCATGCCTCTCTCTCCTTGATATCATAACTATGCCCAATATTTAAGGCATCGATGATATTATATCATGTTATTTTCAGATCCTCTATACTATAGGAGATTCCGCCATTTCTTTTGAGCTTGAGTCTTACATCAAACCTGTGATCATCGAGGTGATGAATTGTCAGCTCACCGAATATTTTTCAGACGATTAGATTTTTCAGGCTCTTAAACATATCCATTCCAAAAAATCCGCAAGTCTATATGGATTTTACGCTCTTTTCTACAAGAAATACTGGAAAATTCTCAATCCCTACATTTGCATGCTTATGAAAGGTATTTGGGCTGGGGAAATCAAGCTCTTCACTATTAATGAGACAATTATTAACCTCATCCCAAATATTAAGAAACCCCTATTGGCTTCAGAATTTTGGACAATCAGTCTTTCAAATGTCTCCTACAAGATCTTCTTAATGATCTTGGTCAATCATTTGCACATGTGGCTACTTTCCATTATCTCTGAAAATCAATGTGCCTTTGTTGCGAAGAGGCTTATCACAGACATTTCTATTGTGGCACATGAAGTATTTCATTATAAGAAAACACAATCCACTGTGAAAAGTGGTACTATGGCATGGAAACTGGATATGACCAAGGGTTATGATAGAGTGGAATGACACTTTCTATGGATCGTTTGGACAAAAAATGGGGTTCTACTCTAAATGGACAGATATGATCATGCATTGTGTCTTGTTTGTCTCTTTCCATATTAATGTCAATGGTGGACTCACCCAAGTCTTATATCCCACTAGAGGCCTTCACCAATGATATCCCCTATTCCCCTTTCTCTTCATCTTGGTGGCTGATGTTTTTTCTAACCACATTTCCTTGGTAGCTTCCTCTAATTTGATTCATAGGGAAAAGGTTTGTCGGGCCAGGACACCTGTGTCGCATATTTTCTTTGCGGACGACTACCTATTATTTTATAGAGCTACTCATAATGAATTCCCTTCTATATTCTATGTGATTTTTCTTTATGAGAGGGCCTTTGGACAAGCGATCAATCAAGGCAATTCAGAAATCTCTTTCAATGTCGATGTCCCACCAACCAAGAGAGAAGAGCTTTGTCTCACAACGGGTATTCAAATGGTTGATATGCACAAAAAATACTTTGGGATTCCCATGGTGGTCAGCCAATCAAAAAAATAAATCTTTTCATCTACAATGGATAGAATCAAGAAAAAAAAATCCAATGTTGGATGCCAAAAATAATTTCTAAAGCATGTAAGGAAACTCTCATCAAGGCCACTCTTCAGGATATACCCATATATATCATGTCCCTGTTTAAGATTACTGGTGTGATTGTTAACCAAATTCATTCCCACATTGCCAACTTCTAGTGGGGTCATAATAATGATAGGAACAAAATACACTAGATTGCTTGGAAGTCACTCTGCACCCCTAAAACAGGCGGTGGAATTGGATTTTAGGACCTCTATCTCTTTAATGAAGCCCTCTTATCCAAATAGGGTTGGTGCCTCATGATCAATCATTCTTCTCTCTTTGCATGGATTCTTCAGGAAAAATACTTCCCCCACTCGGATTTCCAGAACTCCTCTCTTAGCCCTCGCCCGAGCTTTCTTTGGAGAAGTATTTAGAGTTCACAAAATTTACTTAATAAAGTATTGAAATAGAGGATTTGGGATGATACAAAAGTTAATATTTGGATGGATCCCTAGTTGATTGATAAAGATGGTACGTGGGCTATGTCCCCATCTCTTTCTGGATATGATAATGTCACTATTTGATGCCTGTTCGATGATCATAGGACTTAGTGGTGTATGGATAAAATCAACTCATGGTCCAATGATAGGGACAAAAGGATTATTATTAGCATCCACTATTTGATGGATGTGCGGCATGACTGCTTATTTTGGAGCAATGACATTTATGGCTCCTATATGATGAAGTCAGGATATAGCACTACTACAAAAATGTACTTTATGAGCACTCAAAATGGGCTTTAACAGCACTGATAAATGTATCCTTTATCAGTGCTAAAAAAGTGCTAATAAAGGTATCCTTTATCAGTGCTAAAAATGCACTGATACATGGCTCCTTTATCAGCACTAAAAAAGCAATGATAAATACCCTACCTACTATGACATAAAATTCTACAGTAACACACCCAAACAAGACCTGCAAAAAAATCAGCATATCAACAATTATACCAATACAAAATTAACACATAATTTATAAGGTAATTACAATAAGTATACACATACAACATGTATACTCATACAACAAGTGTACCCATACAAAAAGTATACCCATACAACAAGTATACCCACAAAACAAGTATACCCATACAACAAGTATACCCATACAATAATTATACCCATACACCATTAACACATAATTAATAAGTTAATTAAATACATAAAGAATTCAATTCAGAATTCAGGGGGTTGGGGGTTGTTCAGGGGTTTGGGGTGGCTATCCAAGGGGGGTAGGGGGTGTCCAGGGGGGTGGGGGTATTCGGGGGGATGGGGGTGTCCAGGGGTGTGGGGTGTCCAGGGTGGTGGTGGTGGGGGGGGGGTGCCCATGGTGGTGTCCAGGGGGTGGGGTGGTGTCCAGGGGGTTGGGGGGCTTTCCAGGGGTGGGGGTGTCCAGGGGGGTTGGGGGGTGTCCAGGGGGTGGGGTGGTGTCTAGGGGGTGGGGGTGTCCAGGGGGTGGGGGTGTCCAGGTGGTGGGGTGGTGTCTACGAGGGGTGGGGGGCGTTTAGGGGGTGGGGGGGGGGGCGTCCATTGGCTGGGGGGCATCCAGGAGGGGTGGGGGGGGGGGGGTTGTCCTGGGTGGTGGGAGTGTCCATAGGGGTGTCCAGGGGGGGTGGGGTGGTGTCCAGGGGGTGGTGGGGAGCTTTAATGGTTTTAATGGAATTAATTTCATGGATTTTAAGATCATTGGTATTTTTAAAATGGTTTTAGAATAGTGTTTATTTCAATAGTATGTGTTTCTTTAGGAAAAAATGAATTCTTTTGGTGTGTATGGTAGGAAGGGGGTTTTCTGTATGTCAGTGGTTGTTTTCACTTAAAATTCTGTCCATTTAAAAAAAAATAGAGACACTTTGAGTGATACCGGCCACACCATGCATTGGATTGAGGTGGGGTTGACTCATAAACATCACACATGACCCATATATCGTTATACTAAAGTATCAACATAATCTGAATGCGTTTTTTCAGATTTCCATACGTCAGTTGTTGTTTTCACGTAAAATTCTATCTATTTTAAACAAAAGAGAGACACTTTGAGTGATAACGGCCACACTGTTCCTCTTATTGCGGCGTGGTTGACTCTTAAACATCACACATGACCCATGGATTGTTATCCTAAAGTATAAATACAATTCGAATGTGTTTGGTCAGTTTTCCATATGTCAGTTGTTGTTTTCACTTAAAATTCTGTCCATTTTAAACAAAAGAGAGACACTTTGAGTGATACTAGCCACACCATTCCTTGGATTGAGGTAATATTGACTCTTAAATTTTACACATGACCCATGGATAAATCTACTAAAGTATCAACACAATCTGAATGTGTTTGGTTGGTTTTCCGTACGTCAGTTGTTGTTTTCACTTAAAATTCTGTCCATTTTAAACAAAAGAGAGACACTTTGATTGATACCAGCCACACCGTGCCTTGGATTGATGCGGGTTTGACTCTTACACATCACACATGACCCATGTATCATTCTCATAAAGTATTAACATAATAAAAATGCGTTTGGTCAGATTTTCATACATCAGTTGTTGTTTTCCCTTAAAATTATGTCCATTTTAAACAAAAGGGGGAAACTTTGAGTGATATCGGCCACACCATGTCTTTTATTGAGGAAGGGTTAAATCTTAAACATCACACATGACCCCTGGATAATTCTCCTAAAGTATCAGCACAATCTGAATGTGTTTGGTCAGTTTTCCGTATGTCAGTTGTTGTTTTCACTTAAAATTCTGTCCATTTTAAACAAAAGAGAGACACTTTGAGTGATACCGGACACACCATGCCTTGTATTGAGGTGGGTTTGACTCCTACACGTCATAAATGACCCATGGATCGTTCTCCTAAAATATAAACACAATCTGAATGCGTTTGTTTAGATTTCCGTACATCAGTTGTTGTTTTCACTTAAAATTCTGTCCATTTTAAAAAAAAGAGAGACACTTTGAGTGATAGTGGACACACCATGCCTAATATTGAGGAAGTGTTGACTATTACATATTATAAATGACCGATTTATTATTCTCTTAAAGTATCAACATAATACGAATGCGTTCAGGTGGTTTTCTGTACGTCATTTGTTGTTTTCACTGAAAAGTCTGTCAATTTTAAACAAATGAGAGACACTTTGAGTTATACTGGCCACACCATGCCTCGAATTGAGACATGGTTGACTCTTACAATTCACACATGACCCATGGATCATTATCCTAAATTATCAACACAATCCGAATGCGTTTGGTCAGATATGATGGTATTTTGTAGATTTTATAGGTTTTTCTTATCCAAAGCCCAAAGAAAAGTGGTTCATCATTATTTCATGTTGCTGGTGAATTTCATCTGTTAAAATAGGAAAATTAATAATTGGATAAATGATGTTTTATTTAATAAAAATTACAATTTCCTATGAACATTTACATACAACAATGTTTCATCTTTTGATCTCCTTAACCCCTCTCAAAAATGGCCACCAATTGTACACGTCCCCAAGTCAGATGCTCATGCAATTTTTGTAAAATCTTTCATCAGGTATGTGGCCCACTCATTTCTGAAGAAATATATATTGTCTTATGAATATGAGTAATGTTCTGATGGTTATTGGACCTCAACTCTAGGAGCAAAAATAGGTTCAGAAACTTGTTGTTGCTCTGAACTGTGAGCAGTAACAACAACAACAACAACAACAACTTGAGAGACTTGTTTAGCCTCAAGGTTAGGAGAACCAGAATGTGCAGAAGTCATTATCTTGAAAATTGGTTGAACTGTTTATTTAGATTACATAAATTCAGTAATGATAAGATAATAACTTGATATAACAAGATCTATATTACAAACAAAATATAACCTATTTATTGAAATCTATTTTTTTCAAAGGCTAAAGGGATTTGACACCTCTATCGATTATCCAAATCCCTTCATTGTGGTCTCCTCTAACATATAAAACTTCATCTACATTGGGACTATTGTGAAATTATTATGATTTACCACTGAAAGAATCGTCCTAAACTGAATTTTCATCAGACCCTTCAGTAGTTTTGGATGATAACAGAACAATCAACCACTTTCGGTTTGTGGGGCATGGAACATAATATACTTGCACCTCTTGTGATGCCATTATAAACTGTTCATCTTTGTACCCTTCTTTACTAAAATCATCTTTCACAAATCACGATTCATCTATTTTAACACCACTATTGTTATTAACCCATTTTCATTGAAAAATGGGTAATTGGAATGTCATATAATCCAACTCCCATATTTTTTTGATAATAAAAAAGTATGACATATTCGTATAAATTGGATTTTTGTCCTTACTACTAGAAACATGCATCACTTCAGCCACAAGTGTAACTCCACTATTTTTCATGGTACTATCTTCATCATCTTCATCTATATAGAATGTATAACCACCATTTACATAACCATTGTAAGATAATACATACACACTTGGTCCAGAGGATAGCAATCAAAGTTGTTCTGAAATTGAATTCAGATTTTCATCTAACTCCTTAAAAATATGGTCTTAAAACCATCTTATAAACTGGTGATTATGTGTATTTGATATCCATTTTTCATCCCTTGATGGATTCAACTGCCTAATAATTTCTTTGTGGGTTTCAATATAGGAGAAACCTCCCAACTGTTATACAAAACATAAAGGTGGGCCTGATCCTGATCTGTAATATTTATTGTCACAACATATCTTCCAGAAATTCCCTCACCCTCAATGTGTCTAGTGTGATGAGATTTCAGGAGATCAATGCTTTCCACATCAGATAAGTATTCGGTATAGAATTAAATGGCTTCCTCAAAAATATATCACTCTACAATACAACCCTTTGGCCAACTTTTATTTTTGACACACCCTTTCAAAATCTTCATATACCGTTCAATGTGGCACATCCATCTATAGTGAATAGGACCACAAAGTCGAATCTCTCTCACCAAGTGAACCATCAAATGAACCATCATATCAAAGAATGATGGTGGGAAGAACATTTCTAATTCACATAATATGATGAAAATTTCTATTTCCATAGCTGTAAATTTCGCCGGGTCAAGAACTTTGCTTCATATGGCTTTGAAAAATAAACAAAGTTTGGTTAACGTATGATAAAAATTATTGGGAAAAATGAAATATAAATCTATAGGAATTAAATCTTGCATCAAAACATGGAAGTCGTGTGATTTCAAAACCTTTAACTTCAAATCATTCATTGACACAATGTTCTTAATATTCGATGAATACCCCTATGGAATCTTTACATCATTGAAGAAGTTGAAAATTTGATATCTCTTATCTTTGGAAAGAGTGTAACCAGCTGGAGGAAGAAACATTAAATTTTCACCCTTCACAAGATCCCACGCTTCTCATATTCCCATGTCAAACATGTATAACCTTTCCTTAATTCCATCCTTTATTTTGACTGGGTCATTTAGCAATGTTCCGATAACACTATCACATACATTTTTTTCCACATGCATCACATCAAGAAAATGTCTGACGTACAGACAATTCTAGCATGGTAATTCAAAAAAAAAACTGATCTATTTTTCAACTGATTTTCTTAAAGTTTTTCGAAAATGGTTTACCAAAAGCAGTGTTCACATATTTTACTTTCTCAAACAACTGATCACATGTTAGTGGAGTGGGTGTTTTTCATTGTTCTGAACTTCCATTGATCGATTTAATCAAAGATTGGTACTTATGCCGATGAGGTAGAAATCTACGATGTCCTAGAAACACAGATTTCAATGAATGTTTCAACCTAATTGATTCTGTATCTTCTTCGCACATGGGACACCCTTGTGTTCCTTTAATGATATAGCCTAAAAAATTTCCATAAGCAGAGAAATCATTTATCATCCCATACAACATCGCTCTCAAAAAGAAGTAATCGCTTTTATAAGCATCATACAACATAACACCTGAATCCCACAATAACTTCAAATCCTCAATCAAAGGATCCAAATAAACATCAATATCATTAACTGGTTGTTTTGGTCCTGATATAAGAATAGATAACATAATAAATTTCGTTTTCATGCATAACCAAGGTAGAAAGTAATAATTTACCAACATAACAGGCCATGTACTATGAGTTATGGTTTGAAAACCAAAAGAATTCACTCTATCTATAGATAACGTAAGATGAAGGTTTCTCGGCTTATTTCCAAATTTAGGATACTCATGATCAATTATCTTCCATTGAAGAGAGTCAGATAGGTGACATAATTTACCATCTTTGTTTCTTTTCTCTGCATTCCATGACAATTGTCTTGCAGTTTCTTCACTTCCATATAGACGCCTAAAACTTGGAATGATTGGAACGTACCATAGAACTTTCATAGGACTGGAGTAATATTTCTTGTATCAGGAAGCACCAAACTTTGATCATTCTATAAGTGATTTGTTCTCCTTAAGAAACAATATACAGTCTTTCGGGCAGGTATGTATTCTTTTAAAAATCATACCTATCGAGCGTAGCATTCGTTTAGCTTCATATGTTCGTCTTGGGAGCTCATTATCTTCTAGAAGCTTATCATTAAAGAGAGCAAGTAGTTTCGTAAAACTGATATCATTCCATTAGTTGCCCGCTTTCAATTTATACAACTTTAGTACAACTGACAATGCTGTATATTTAGTGCAAATAGCATACAATGGCGTCTTTGCACAAATCTTTAACTTCTCAAACAATTTTGGGAAATTACAGAGTTCATCTTCAACTGTCCTTGTCATTTCCTCAATATGATATTCATCATCATTGACATCTGTAATCACATCCTCCATACAGTCTTCTTCATTATCCATATTTTTAATCATTGATGATCCATAAAGCGCAGTTTTATCACAGTCAATAGCTATATTCCCTTTTTCTCCATGTTCATTCCAACATTTATAACTCCGATCTATTCTGGGACATATAAAATGTTCTTCCAACTCCTCTGAAGTAATTATTCTATAATAACAACAATATAAACATGGAAAAAATATTTTATAAGGATCCATTGCGTGATCATTTGAAAACTTGATGAACTCCTTCACTTCATTCTCACACTCTATTGTTAAACGATTAGTATATATCGAATATTTATTCATCTCCATCCTATTTGAATCTGAAATATTATTATTTATGATTCAAATACACAAAACAAGACTTCCAAATATAGTATAAGATAACCACTTATAAAAATATATATAATAGAGCCTAACCATTTCCAATAAAGATTTGGAAATTGAAAAAACTAGGATAGAACCCCATCAAAATCAACACACTTTCCAACCCCCTTACCAATAGTTATAGCACCCACCACCCTTACATCGAAACATTAAACATCCTTTTAACCACACCTACCATCCACCTCATTAATAATAAAATAATCACATTAAATAGCCCAAAACCAGTAATAAAACTAAAATAAAATGAAAATAAGGATACAATTTTGATGAGAAATCTAATATAGTAGATACATTTCCAAACATAAATGGGTTCACAAGGATTCAAATAACTTAGGTTTATCCAAAATTACTGTGGAATACCATAGGTTTTGTTACCCAAATTAACATAAGAAATAGAAAATTGAGGTTACTGAACATAAATTCTATCATGAACATCTAAAGGATATGCAACAACTCTCCCTCACCTTCCCCAAACCTATAAATAATATCCATAGACACGTCTTACATCTATTCTATAAAAAAGAACATTCCCATACAATGGGATAAACAACAATCCCTTAGTGTTAAAAAACTCATACACGAGGAAGAAGGACCACATTGAAAATCCCTATCCAAAACTCAAACCCCCTATCAAACCTCCTCTCACTAACTATTAATACATTCTATAATATTAATACCTACCATACATAAATTATTTCCCAAAATCATGAACTTTAGATTAAAAAAATTCATATCCATTTAGGTAAAATAGAAATATGCTTCCTTTTTTTCTTATGAATAATTAAATTTGGACAAACACACTAACCATCTCAATAAAATTCATATTTTCATAGGAATTTGAAGGAAAATAGAGATAAATAATTCCATTGAAAATAATTCAACTGAATATTTTTGTATCAGTTAAAAGATGGTATTGGTTAATAAAGGGATGAGGTCAATAACTCAAGACATAATCATACCTAGAATCTAAAACCAAACTCACCACATCCAAAAATTTTATCCCCTAAAACTTGACCATCCGACTAAACAAAAGTACACCATAATGAATATTAGCATAAGAATAAAAGGAAACAGATGAGGATGAGTGGAGAAATACCCAAAGATCAAAGATGGGAAGCCGAGAATCTACCCTTGTCGAATGGAATCTCAAACACTTAAAGTAGGGTTCAAGGGGAGTAGGGTCCTGTAGGGAGGAAGAGAAGTAGGGTTTGTGGGGAGGAGGATCCATGAAAGGGGTTCGAGGGGGAGGATAAGGTGTAGGGATAGCGATGTTAGAGTAGGGTAGCGGTGGTGGAGTAGGGTAGCGGTGGCGGAGAAGGTCTAGCAGCGGTAAAGTAGGGCAGCGGTAGTGGAGTGGCAGTGGTGAAAGAGTGGCAGTGATGGCGGAGTAGCGGCCGACAAAGAGAAGATTGGGGGGGGGGGAGTTGTCGTAGGGGTACAGTCCCACAAGAGCTTAATGGCACGATAAACAGAGGGCACTGTGCACCCTATTTTATAAAATGGTACTATGGTTTTATCAGTGCTAAAATTTTAGCGCTGATAAAGATCAACCTTTATTAGTGCTAAATTTTTAGTGCTGATAAAGGGATCCTTTATCATCGCTTTTTTAGAATTGATAAATATTCCCTTTATCAGCACTACAAAAGCGCTTATAAAGTGACCCTTTATCAGTTCTAAAATTTTAGCACTGATAAAGGGTCACTTTATCAGCACTCGAAAAGTGATGATAAAGGTAAATCTTTTTAGTGCTATAAAAGCCCTGATAAAGTGACCCTTTATCAGTGCTTTTAATTAGCGCTGATAAAAAGTTACCTTTATTAGCACTTTTTTCTTAGCACTGATAAAAGATGGTGCTTTAGTTTCCTGTTTTTGTAGTAGTGTAGGCTCGCTCTTGATGCTCAGTTCGAGGACATGGAGGGGCTTTAGAAAACTCTTTGGAATCTCAATTTCCCCTTGAAAATCCGCTACTTCTGGTGGTAGTTCTGCACTGGTATCCTTCCCACCATGAACTTACTCACCTTCCACCTTGTTACAAGTGACAAGCAATTTCCCCTCTACTCAGGTGTTATGGAATCCCCGATGCATGCGATCATCCAGTGCACGAGGGTGGAGGAGATCCGGTTTTCTTGGGGAACTACTATGGATATTTTGATGGATGCGACATTGGACCTTCCATCACTGCTAAAGTTGTGGCCTTCTTGACTTAATGTTGATAAAGTTTCCACATTGTGAATCATGGCTTAGATCATCTTGGTTTGATGGAAATATTTTATCTTTAATCACACAGCTAAGCCTTCTGGATTCTGGATTGAACAGGCTACCTCCTAGATCGAGGGGTCAAAGTGGGACTCTGATCAGCAGGGGTGCTTGGGCACTCACACAGCTGTCTCAAGATGGTTCCCTCCCCTGTAAGGGATCCTTAAGATTAATGTGGATGCATCTATCTCCAAGGATGGTTATGTTGTAATTGGACTTGTGGACCGGGACCATCATGGAAAAATCATTGATTCCAAAAATGAGTCACATCATGCTCTCTGAGAGCCTGTTGTTGCTGAAGCCTTCACTGTCCTTATTGGTATGACCTTAGAAAAAGATTTTGGATGGGAAACTATCACCCTTGAATCAGATTGTCTCACCATCATCAACACCATCAAGATTAATGATGGTGGCCTCCAATATTTTGGCTTCCTCATTAGGAAAATCCAGTCTCTCAGGGAAAGCTTTATAGCCTGCTTCTTCTCTTTCATCAAAAGGGAAGGAAATGAAGCATCCCATCATATGAATTCATGTGGCCTTTCAGGCACGGATCATCTTTAGATTGATCATTTTCCCTTATGGTTGAATGACTCTGTTTTTACTGATCTCCATGATTAATATATATTCTTCCTTTGTGAAAAAATGCTACTTATGGAAACCCAAACACAACCAAGAAAATAGGGTTTGAAACGTTTACACCTGTGAATAAACCATAAACCCTAAATTGATTAAAAAATGATTTAAATTTATTGAAACAATTTCCTTTAAAACATTTCAGAGTACACCCACCCAATTCTCGTGGGAAATAAATCATTTTCATTAAAATAAACCGCACACATCTCCTTTTATTTTAAATCAAAACTTTATGTTTAGTTTGAAAATATATATTAATTACTTTCAGGTAGAATTAAAAGTATATTATTATTATTAATTATTAATCAATTGATAATAAATATTAATTCTTAATTAATTAATACTAAATAAAAAATATAATACCTAAATAATAAATAACTATTACCATTTACTGTTAAAATAGTACCCAACCCATGCATTTTCACAACATGATCATTTAATTACAAATTTTAATACACACGCTCAAAAAATTATGTTAATGATCTTTGAAATTTGTGTCACTCAATAGGAGAGTGGGAGGAAATTGTAAAAAGAAATGAATTGAGTGGGGTACTTGTGACACATGGAAATAGAGTGAAGACTGGCAGTGAAAAATGTAGGTGGAATCATTCCATACAACTATATATGTGAATTTATGTGCACATGTGTATATAAATTAAATCATTGTATGAATAAAGTACGTATACAAGTGTATGTGATTTCAAAGAATGTGGCTGGAAATATTCAACAAAACTATAGATGTGAATTTTTATGTACTTGTGTATATAAATTAAATCAATGTATGCATAAAGAATGTAAGACTAACACCCTATATCATGGAGGATTATCGAATTCTATAGGTGAAGGTTCCACACCCATCATGTGGGGGAGTACCGACTCTGATTTTAGTATAGAGGACCAAGACCTCATCGGGATCAAGTGAGCACTAACCCCATACATGAAAGGCTCGATATGAAGGACCCATGGCCCAAAATAGTGGAGTATTAACTCTATGACTAATGTTTAACCTCACATCATAATTTCACTAACAACTAAAAAAATGGTTTTTCATAGCGCTTCCCTTTAATAATGATAAAAAACACTGATAAGGGTACCTTTATCAGTTCTAAAAAAATGCTAATAAAAGATACTTTTAACAGTGCTAAAAATTCTTTGTTAAAAGTTCCCTATTATCAACTTATTTTTTAGTGCAATGTATTGGATTTTCCATGTAATTTTTTTAAAAAATATATGATATTATTTTGAGACCAAGCGCTTAGACAACAAGTGATTCCGAGCCCTAGGGTGCCCATAATAAATGTTTGAACTATTTTTTTAAGTTTATTAAAAATAGTACACATGATCATTTTTTGTATGTTCTAAACAAGTGAAAAGATTTGAAATATGAGGGGGCCATTGTATTCAGAGCAGTGGGTTTTTCTTAGGTAGGATCTAACCTCAACTTGCGCAGGTTGACTGCGAAAAAACTTTTTCAGACATTTTAAAGAAGAATAAAAAAACATAAAAAATATTATTTTATTATTCTTTTAACGTTTCTTGACGACACATCAATGCTACAACACAACGACAAGGCAACTGTTTCCTTTCATAAAGGAATTAGTGCGACGATGCTACAATGCAACAAAACAATGATGCTGAAATGCATTTCTACATTTAATAGTTTGGAAGAGATAAGAGATCAGATTCACAATCCCTGAAGTCTCTGAAAAAAAATAGGAAAACACATCGGCAAATCCTCTCATCAACGAACAGAAAACGGTGGCAGATCAATGATCGGATTCGGAAAAAGCATTGGCGGATTGACAAATGACGAATGCAAGACTCATGCTCCATCAACATTCGGTCCAATCCTTGAGGTAGGGGTTTATTTCTGTGTGATTTTCTTTCCCCGTTTTTATTCCAACGACGAACACAGACCAACCCACAAAAAAGTTGATTTGTGGTTCAATATTTTATGAAGGATGATTAAAAATGTGGGATTATTGTGGGAGTTTGATCTTTGTGATTTTTAATCTACTATTCATGATCCTGCAAAAAAGAATGAATTTATGCTGACACGAAAAAATGGATAAATCCATTCTAAAGGGAGTTCTTAGTGTTTTTCCTATCCCCATTCTTGCATTGTTTGCCGATGGACCCCTGTGGTCACGTCGAGCTTTGCCGGGAGGTTTTGAACGCAGTCGAACCCTTAGAGCGACAACAATATGATCTTGAACCCACAATGGTGAAGATGACCACCAAACAATCGCAAGGGTTTTCCTGGTTCAAAAAATGGGTCACCACAGTGATAGTGGCAACCTGGAGAATGAGAGCCACCAAAGGCGGCACGACCACCTGACAACAGTGGCTACTGGCTCGACGACCGGTGGTGGAGATTTATATGGAATATACCCCCAGTAGGAGGCCGACGATAGGCCTTGGCAGAGAGGGCAATGGTCCAACTAGACAGTGGTGGCAGGACCCCGTGGCAACCACCGTAGGGTGGTCACGCAATAGACCACCCCATCCCACGCTGTGGCCACTCTGCGTCGATGGGGAGCAGACACGGCTGACGTCGCATCCTAGTCGGATGAATCAGTCTGGTTTAGAGGACCGGGATAGAGCTGGCAGACCGGACCGGCAGCAGGCCAGGTCGACCAGGCGGGTTGGGTCAGATCCAATAATTCAGGTTAGACCTGGACCCAACCGGCCCCTTTTTACATTAAAGACTATAACTCTCAAACCATGTGTCTATTTGACGAGCTGTTTTCAGCATTAGGACCCTTGCGATGAGGCAGTCCTTTTAAGATACTTGAGTTTCCACAGAAGTTGGCATATAACCTTTTGGTTCAAGGTGTAGGTTCTCCCGGAATGAGCGTGTTAAGGATAGAATCCTATGACTGGAGGTGACCTATTAGCTATGTGATTACCTAGACTGTGTGTCTTACCAAGAAGATGTGTTTTTACCTAGACTATGTTTCTTACCTATACTGTGTGTCTTACCAAGACTGTGTGTCTTACTTAGACTATGTGTATTCCCTCGACTGATTTGATGCTCCCCTATCCCACCAGGGTGCGATTCCTCTAGTCTTTGATGACACTCTATGTGTTACCAACACTCCATGTGTTACCAACACTCTATGTGTTATCTACACTCTGTGTGTTACCGACACTCCGTGTGTTTCTTACACTCTGTGTGTTACTACTTGAGGGTACTATGGATTCTTATGACAATCCTGTTTACATACCATAGACCTATACTTGGTGTGAACTAACTCCAATTACTCTCTTGATTATACTTATGAGAGGCTACACTTTGTGTACCTCTTTGGAAGTCAGCTGGGTGTATTTCTTAGTATTTTCTTTGTGGTATACTTCATGTGATTACTTTGTGGTATTCTTAGTGTGATTGCTTTGTGGTATTCTTCATGTGATTCCTTTTTGGTATATTTCTTAGTGGTACCTTTGTGGTTTGGGTCCCTACTGAGAATTATTTTACTCACCCATTCACGGGATTTTCCCAAACATGTCATGTCTTGTTCAGATGATTAGCATCTTTGATATAGTCCTTGGTGGACCAGAGACATGGGGTGCTTTAGGGTGACTCGATGGATGTGATACACTTTAGCGACATTCAGACATATTACTATACCTACCCTTCAGATAGGGTTTTCTATAGATGATATCCATGAGCTTGTAATTTTAGTTTTCATTGGGCTTGTATTATGGAATATTTTTTTTTCAGTTTTGTACCTTTATTTGAGTGGTTTTCCATAGTGGTTTTCATCCATGTTTACTTAGTGCTTTTAGTTTCATATTATTCTTGGAGACGGGTGCATGCATACATGTACTAGGGAAAACTCCTCCCACTTGTGGGATATGTCTACTTAGCACTAGTCGGCAACCCATGGCCTATGGGAGGCGAGCTAGGGGTAGTCACGACATGGGTCTCGAGGGACGGGTCATGACATAGTGGTATCAAAGGGTGGTTAGTTTTAATCTTGTTTTGGGGAAACAATGTTAAGTATTTTGAGTTTGGATTTCAGGTTAGGGAACCTAGTGTTAGTGCGGAGGCCGATGTATCTATACACCATGACATTGAATTCTTCTTTTCCGAATTTATACATAAAAACACTAGTTGGAGGGGAAATCAATGATTATTGCATCATATAGGAATTGAGTGTGTTCTATTGTCCTTATTAAGTTAGAGTCTGCTCACCAAGTATACTCTATTGACCGAGGTATATCTTGTTTTGTTTCAGGATGCCTCCACACAGGTAGCTGACCAGGATTCCATTCCACGACCATGAGGATGGTCCCCTGAGTGATGAGGAATCGGTACAGGGACCATTGCCAAAGATAGCACCTCCCGGTGGTGTACCAGCAATACCAACACCCATAGAGAAACAATTATAACCAATGATACTGGTAGAGGATGTACACTATCTTAGTGCATTGTATGAGTTCCAGAGGCAGAAACCTCCCAGGTTATGAGGTGAGACAGAACCTCATGTAGCTGAGGATTGGTTGGAGGTGGTGACATGAGTCTTCCACTTAGTGAGGATGCATCTCGACCTGATGGCAGTTCTAGCTGCGAGCCTTCTTTAGGGATCGACGAGGAGATGGTGGAGCCTGATGAACCATACACAAGAGGAGGCGACACTATCCTAGTCAGACTTCGAGCGCCTCTTCATGTAGAAGTTCTTTCCAGTGATGTTATTCTCTGTGTGAATACATTATCTACTGCACCTATAGCGAGGTAGCCAATCAGTTTCAGAGTACTCGATGTGATTCACCGATCTTTATCGCTACTCTAAAAATATGGTACAAGACCCATTCTTAGGGCCTATAACTTTGAAAAAGGACTACACTGGAATATTAGGGTGTTGATGATATCCCTTATCATCCCTACACATGTTGGGGTGCTGGAGTGAGATCTACTAGACGAGAGATTTCTTGTGAAGTAGGCACTGATGGTGGGAGCTACCACCAGGAGATAGGTAGCGGAGTCTTCAGCAACAGGTAATTGACAGTTGACACAGGGGTCTAATGGGACCAGACCATCTAGTGGATGACCCTAGGACATGATATTAGGAATACAGTGCTCCCAAGGTAAATCGAGTCATCTGAAGGTTAGATTGTGCTACTTGTGTGGTGGTCGAGGGAATCTGGCTACATATTGTATGACCAGTCATACGACTGACCAAGAGATGGTCGAGGGACCACCGAGGTAGCAGTGGAGGTAGGAACAGGGTAGTATTGTAGGAATAAAATGTGTTATAGGAGCGGGATGAGTGGAAGGAGGTGGATGTAGGTTCGAGGAACTACCACTACCACCCTAGGCGGTCCACCCTCAGCATAGGGATCTGATAGATAGGGGAGAGGCAGCTCCAGGAAATGGAGGTTTATGATCTCAAGAATCCTTGGATGATTAGTGGTATGATCTATGTCCTTTCCACCCTAAATTATATTTTATAGACATGGGTTCTAGTCATGATTTTATCCCCACAACCCTTGTTCGAGACATGAAGATTCTAGTGGAACCATTTACTTGATATCTACGCTTAGAGACTCTAATAGAAGAAGATTCGATGACCACACAATGATTATGATAGTGTTCCCTTAATCTTGGGAGTGATAATTTTGGTTGGGATCTCTTGGTGGAAGCATCAAGGCCTTAAAATGTCATTCTAGGTATGGATTGGTTATCCACAGTTTATGATATGATATACTCTTTTAGATGCATAGTTCAATGTGTCTCAAGATATGGGACTAGGTTTTCCATTATCAGTGAGAAAGAAACCAGAGAAAAGTGGGATGGACTCATACATAGGAGGGTGAATTCGATCACACATCAGTTGGCTAGCATGAACCTCAGTGCAGTGGATGAGATGAGTCCTTATTTTCCTACAGTGGTGGACCAGTATAAGGATATCTTTCCAGAATATGTTCTTGGAATACCTCCTCATTGAGAGGAGGGATTCAAAATTGACAAGTTCCCTAGTAAGACATCGATATCCACAATGTAATATCATATGTATCCCATAGAGCTTTTTGAATTGAGGGTACAACTGGAGGACTTGCAAAGGAAGAGATTCGTGAGACCTAGTGTTTCACCATGGACAGGCCCAATTTTGTTTTCCAAGAAGGCATATGGGATCTTGATGTTATGTGTAGACTTATGGAACCTAAATGAGGTGACCATGAAGAATAAGTATCCATTACCAAGTATTTATGACCTATTAAATTAGCTGAAGAGAGAGAGATGGTTCTTGAAGATAGACCTCAGATCAGGCTATCATCAGCTTTGGGTGCAGGATGATGACATCTCAAAGACGACCATCAGATGTTGCTATAACCACAATGAGTACTTATTTATGCCATTTTTCATGTAGAATTCCCCAATGGTGTTTATGAGACACATTAATAGGATCTTTCATCCCTACCTAGACCAGTTTGTAGTGGTATTTATTGATGACATCCTAGTGTAATCAGTGTTTGAGGAGGAGCGCGTGATACACTTGAGGATAGTTCTAGACTTACTTTGATATAATCAGCTTTATGGTAAGCTCTCGAAGTTTCATTCATGGATATGAGAGGTCCACTTTCTAGGACACATTATTTCAGAGGCTAGAGTTGCAGTAGATCCAGCAAAGATAGAGGCGGTGCTTGCTTGGGAGCCACCCAAGAACGTTACCGAGGTGTAGAGTTTCCTTGGGTTTGCTAGGTACTATTGGAGTTTCATACTTGAATTTTCAAGGGTAATAGAATACATAATAGCCTTGACCTGAAAGGGGAAACCCTTCATGTGTATGGAGAATTTTTAGGATAGCTTTAATCAGATGAGGAAGATTTTGATGAGCGCTCCCATCCTTAGATTTCTAGAGGAGGGTGTCGAGTATGTGGTGTTCTATGACGCATTGGGAACCAGGATCAATTGTATCTTAATGTAGGGGAAAGAGGTGATTTCTTATAGTTCATTTTCGTTGAGACCATATGAGAAAAAATACATGAAACATGATCAGGATTTGGATGTGGTAGTCTTTGCATTAAATATGTGGTGACACTACCTTATGGGTGAGTGATTTATTTTCTACTCATACCAAAAAATTCTCAGGTATATATTTTCTTAGAAGAATCATAACCTAAGACAACGACATTGGCTAGAGTTCCTCTAGGAATACTACTTCAAGATAGTCTATACTCCTTGTAAGGGGAATGTGGTGGCAGATTCAATCATCCATAGATCAAGTTCACAGCTACTGAACAAGGCCTCAAAGTAGTTGGCCTTGCTTTAGATATCCTTCGTAGATAGATATAAAGTAGCTTATCTCTAGTCGATGGTGGTTACCCCTCTACTCTTACAGTGAGATAGGGGGGCACATATCATAGATATTATCTGTGAAACTACACATTCTCAAATGTCCATAGGGAATTCCCCTGATGGATATTCAAAAGGTGGGGAGCATTTCATCTTTTTCAGAGGACACATGGCTGTACTGAAGACTTTACGGGAGGAGGTGTTGATGGAGTTCCATCTATCCCCTTTGTTGGTACATCTAGGACTAGAAACGATGTACCAGAACCTCCAACATCTGTTTTTGTGGTTGGGGATTAAGAATTAAGTGGTAGAGTTTTTCTCTATATGCCCCACTTATCAGCAAGTGAAGGCCGAACACCAGGTTCCAGTGGGTTTGACTCAACTCCTTGAGGTTATGGAGTGGAAATAGGATGGAATATCGATGGAATTTGTGACTGGTTTACTATGTACATCCAGGGGGAAGAATACCATCTAGGTGTTCATTGACCGACTCACCAAGTCAGTTCACTTCCTAGCGATTCGGGAACAGGGTTCAGTAGAGAGTTTGGGACGCCGCTATGTGTATGAGATAGTTCGACTCCATGGAGTCCCATATAAAATAGTGTTAGATTGTGATGTAAACATTACATCCCAGTTGTGGAAGGGATTATAGGAGGCATTTGGGACTCAACTATGCTTGAGCACAACATTCTACCCATAGGTAGATGGTCAGACAAAGGAGACCATTCAGGTCCTAGAGGACATGCTATGTGCTTGCATCCTCGATTTTTGCCGAAGTTGGGAGGGTCACATACCCATGGTGGATTTTGTGTACAACAACAGATACCACTCCACCATTGTTATGAAAACATTTCAGGCCTTGTACGGGCGACCCTACAGGTCACCACTTTATAGGACTGACCCTGGAGAGTCAATACTCATGGACCCAAAGTTGGTACAGGCTACTATAGAGAAGGTGGAGGTCATCCAAGAGTGGATGAAGACTATGTATATCCATTAGAAGTCCTAAATAAATAGGTGGAAGATACCGTTGGTGTTTTAGGAGGGAGAAAATGTGTTCTTTCAGGTCTCTCTTTGATGTGGGATACAAAGATTTTGCTGGGGCGACAAGTTATTTTCAAGGTTCATCAAAACTTTTCTAATACTGCATAGAGTAGGTGAGATGGTATACCACTTGGGTCTACCATAGTAGTTAGAGCGGGTGCACGAAGTCTTCCATGTATCCCTATCGAGGAGATAAATACATGACCCATCTCACATCATTGAACAGGGTGAGCTAGATGTTGATGACATGGAGAATTTTGCAGAGACCTGGTGAAGATCCAGGATCGACGGGAGATGATCCTTCATGGATGGTCGATTCCTCTGGTGTGCATTTGATGACAACAAAAGAATCTCTGAGAGATCACTTAGGAGTAGGAGGCTCAGATTCGTGCTTAGAATCTCCATTTGTTTGTTTAGCCCTTGTTTTGGATTTTGGGTATGTAAATCCCTAATGTGGGGAGAATATAATATCTCAGATTTTCCTTGTAATTTTTTTAAAAAATTTTATGGGATTACTTAGAGACTAGGTGTTGAGACTATACATGATTTTGAGGCCCAAGGTTCCCCAAATAAAATTTTGAACTATTTTTTTAAGTTTAATAAAAATAGAACACATGCTCATTTTTTTATATTTTAAATTAGTGCTCGTATTTGAAATCTGAGGGTACCATTATGTTTAGAACATTGAGTTTTTATTAGGTAGGACCTAACCTTGGCTGGTGCAGGTCGACTGCAGAAAATACATTTCAAAGAAGAATAAAAATAAACTTAAGAAGTTTATTTTATTTTTCTTTTAATGTTTCTTGATGATGCAAAAATTCTGTGACACAATGACAAGGCGACTATTTCCTTTCATAAAGGAAATAGTGTGGAGACGCAGCAATATAGTGAAATTTTTATGCTGAAACACATTTATTCATTTAATAGATTGGCAGGGATACAAGATCAGATTCACAATCCTTATAGGCATTGAAAAAAAGAAGGTAAATACATTGGAAAATCCTCTCATCGATGAATGGTGGATGGTGGAGGATCAATGATCATATTCGGAACATGAGTCGACAGATTTATGAATGAAGAATGTGGGACTCACACTTTGTTAATGATGAATCCAATCCTTGATGTAGGAGGTTTATTTCTGTGTGTTTTTCTTTCCCCATTATTCTTTCTAATGACGAACGTGGACCAACCCACGAAAAGGTTGATCCGTGGTTTGATCATTTATGCTGGATGGATAAAAATATACGATTAATGTGGGAGTTAGATCTTTTTAATTTTTAATCCATTCTTCATGATCCTTATAACCAGAAGGAATTCAAAATAACATGATAAAAGGATTATATCTATTCTAAAGGGTTTTCTTGGTGCCTTTCTTATCCCCATTCTTGCGTTCTTCACCAACAGACCCTCATGGTCATGTTGGGCTTTGCTGGGAGGTTACGAAAGCAACTGGACCCTCTGAGAGACTACAAGATGATATTGAACCCACAGTTGTGAAGATGAATACCCAAGGATTGCAAGGATTTTCCCAGTTCAAAAAATAAACCACCATAGAGATAGTGGCATTCCACAGAAGGGGAGTCATTACCGCCGACATACAGCAACACAACCACCTGGCAGCAGCGGACGGCGACAGACAGGAGCCACCGACAAGAGGCCGGTAGTGGGCCTCAGTGGATGTAGAAACCACCATAGTGTGGTTATGTGGTGGATCACCATGTCAAACGCAGTGGGTTCCCCAAATTAATGGGGAGAAGATGCGGCAGCCACAACATCCCAGTCAGACGAACCGGTCCACTTCAGCGGACTGGGCTGGAGTAGATGGACCAGAACAATAGTGGCCTGAGCTAATTGCATGCTGGGCCCAACCAGGGCGGGCTGGTCCCAACATGGGTGGGCCAGACCTCATGGTCTAGGTTGACCTAGTGGGTCGGACCTAATGGGGCATGGTTCGGTCCGACCAGGATCAAACCCAACCAACCCCTTTTTACTGAAACACCCATAACTCTCAAACCGTGTGTTCATTTGATGATCCATTTTCAATTTTGGGACCCTTATGATGAGGCGGTCCTTTTGAGATACTCTAAGTGAGTTTATGTGGATGTTGGTGTATGATATTTTGGCATGAGGAGTAGGCTCTCCTAGAATGAGCGTTTAAGGGATGGAATCCTGCGGCTGGCTGCGACCTATAAGCTATGTGATTACCTAGACCGTGTGTCTTACCTAGAATGCGTATATTACCTAGAATGTGTGTCTTACCTAGACTATTTGTCTTACTTAGACTGTGTGTCTTACCTTGACTGATTCAGTACTCCCCTATGCCACCAGGATGTATCTCATCTAATCTTTGATGAGACTCTGTGTGTTTGTGACACTCCATGTGTTACCAAAACTCCATGTTTTATCTACACTCTATGTGTTATCGACACTCCGTGTGTTACTAACACTCCATGTGTTACTAACACTCCATGTGTTACTACTTGAGGGTACTGTGGATTCTTACGACAATCTTGTTTACGTGCCATAATCTTGTTCTTGGTGTGAGCAGACTCTAGTGACTCTTTGGATTATACTTATTAGAGGCTACACTTAGTGTACCTATTTGGTAGCTTATTGGATGTATTTCTTACTAATTAATTTGTGATATATTTCATTTGATTACTTTGTGGAATTCTTAATGTGATTCTATTATGGTATATTTCTTAGTGATACCATTGTGGTTTGGGGTCCCTACCGAGTACTGTTTAACTCACCCCTACAAGGGATTCACACGCACATGTTGTGTCCTATGCAGATGGTTGACAACTTTTATGGAGTCCTTGGTGGACCGGAGATAGGTCATGCTTCAGGGTGACCCGAAGGACATGGTGCGATTCATCGACATTCAGACAACTTACTATACATACCCTTTAGGTATGGTTTTCTGCAGATTATATCCAGGACATTGCACTTTTCCTTTTTAGGTGGGCTTGTATTCTGGCCTTTTTTTAGTTTTTTACCTTACTATGAGTGGGCTTCTTTAGTGGTTTGAATCCATGTTTACTTATTGTTTTCAGTCTCATATTTTTCCTGGAGACGGGTGCATGCATACAGGTACTAGGGAAATTGTGTCCTACTTGTGGGATATGCCTATTTAATTCTAGTCACCAGCCCCTGGCCTATTGGAGGCGGGCTTGGGGTAGTCACAAAAATGGGTCCTAGGGGATGAGTCGTGACATTTAGCATTGTTAAAGGGACCCCCTTTATCAACACTTTTTTTAGTAGCGCTGATAAAGGGGGTTTTTATCGACATTTTTTTACTAACACATATAAAGGGTATATTTAAAAAGAAATATATTTCAGGAATAATAATATATTGATATGTAAATATATAAATATATTTATATTGATACAAATAGTATATATATATATATTATTATGTTTTAGATAAGTATAAATAGACATTTACACTTAATATATAAGATATCTAGTGAAAATGGCATATAAAATATTTAAAAAATATTATTAATTAATAATTTGTTGATTATCATCTAGTAATAATAATTTAATAAAAATTTAAAAGCACAAAAAATAAAAAAATAAATAAAATATCTAAAATAAGTTGAAAATGTAACTCAAACTTCAAACATCCATAACTTTTGATCTGGATGTCTAGTTAAGATCTACCACATATTGAATTGGACGATGTGATGATCTCTACACATTTATGACTTAAAGGGACATTATGTCACATTTTTTAGGCCAAAAAGGCCCAAGAGGCCTCTAAAACTATGTTTTTAGTCAGGATGCCCAATTTTTTTAACACACGGAGTGTTAGTAACACACGAAGTGTAGGTAACACATGGAGTGTCGGTAACACACAGAGTGTGGATAAAAAACAAAGTATATATAATACATGGAGTGTCACCAAGACTAGAGGACCCACACCTTGGTAGGATAGGGGAGTACCGACTCACTCTTGGTAAGGAAAAATTTTAAATAAGACACATAGTCTAGTTAAGACACGTAATCTAGGTAATCACATTGCTTCTAGGTCGCAACAAGCCACATGATTCCATCCTTAGAACGCTCGTTCTAGGATCACCTACCCCTCGATCCAAAAGTCCATATACTGACTTCCATGGAAACTCACTTAGAGTATCTAAAAAGACCTCCTCTTCTTGAGGGACCCAATATCACAAACATCTTTTAAAATGGACACATGATTTGAGAGTTATGGGATTTTTTATAAATAGGGGTCAGTTGACCCGGGTCTATCCTGACCCAGTCAAATTGACCCGACCCAACCCAACTTGGGTCCCACATGACCTGACCCTCCAGGTCGACCTGGTTCATCTTCCTGAATGCAGTGAGTGTTGCATCCCTGCCTGGTCAACGCGACCAACTACCACATTCAACGATGTCGGCCACCGTGTGAACCGCTTCGCAATGATTTCCATGGGGTCCTACCATAGTTCTGCTGGACCGTGGTCCTATGCCTTGTGACATGACTTCATGTCATGTCTGGTCGAGCTCATCGTCAACCTTTTTTGCCACATGTAGCCACTGAGCAACGGGTTCCTCCACCACAGGTCGTCGAGCTGACGGCTGCGCCACCGCGCCCCCCCACCGGTGACCCTCCTTCCACGGGGTGCCTCTCTCACCCTGGTGCTCTATTTTTTTGAAACTAAAGCACACATGTGACCCTTAGGTCATTTTCTTCATCACCATGAGCTCCAATTCTTTTCACTATCACTCTGGCGGTCTGACCATGTTTAGAACCACCCGAAAAAACACACCCTGGCCATGAGGGTCCATCGATGATGAATGAAAGAATGGGGAAGATAGATTAGCACAATAACACACTTAGAACATACCTTGGACTTTTTTGTGTTAGCCTTGGTCCATTTATATTAGTGGAAAATATGGAATAGGAATAGAAGAATATTAAATAATTCATCCCCTTTAATCCCACATTTTTAACCATCCCACAAGAATGATTGAACTGTGGATCAACCTGTTCGTGAGTTTTTCTGTGTTTTTCATTGTAAACAAGAATGGAGAAAGAATTCATGAATAAAAAAATAAACCCCATACCTAAAGAATTGGATCGATCGTTGATGAATCATGAGTCCTGCATTTGTCATTCATCAATCCATCGATGCCTATTCCGAATCTGATTTTCGACCCTCCACTATTCGTCATACATCGATGAGGGGATTTTCCAACATGTTTTCTTCTTTTTTTTCTAGATCCTCCACGGATCGTGAATCTTATCTCACATACCTACCAAGATGTTAAATGATGAAATGTATTTTAGCATCGCTGTTTCACTAAGTTGCAGTTTTTCCGTGCTATTTAATTTGTGAAAGGAAACAACTACTTAGTCGTGGCATCGTAGTGCTTCTGCGTCACTATTAAATATTAAAATAATTTTTTTATAAGTTTATTTTATTTTAATTTAAAACGCCCAAAAAATATTTTCTGCAGTCGACCCACATCGGTCGAAGTTAGGTCTGGCCTAAGTAAAACCTATTTCTCTGAACACAACAGTTCCCCCATATTTAAAATTCGAGCACTCGTTTAAAAGTTACTAATACCTAACATGAGTGCTATTTTTAATAAGATTAAAAATAGTTTGACCATTTATTACGGGAACCCCAAGACTCAAAATCACGTACCGTCTCAACTCTTAGTATCACAATAATCCCATTTAATTTTCAAATATTTTACATGGAAAATCTGGGACAATACATTCTCCTCACCTTAGAGATTTACATCCTCTAAATCTAAATCAAGGGCTAAACAAACAAATGGGAACACTGAGCACGAATCTAAGACCCCGTTACCAAGTGATTTCCTAGAGATTCCTGTGATACCTTGAATGAGAACTAGTGGAATCGATCACCCATGGAGGGTACTCTCTTATCGATCTATGATCTCCATTGGGAACTCCACAAAAGTCACCCAGTTATCAATGTCCAGCTCTCCCCAGTCGATAATGTGAGAAGGGTCATGTATGTATTTCCTCAGTTGAGAATGTGAAAGACATCATGAACCCTCTCTAACTGTGGAGGTAGCACTAATCAGTTTTCCACATTGCCCACTCTATATAGTATTAGAAAAGGTATGATAAACCTCAGTGATAACTTCCTGCCCCGACCAAATCTCTATTTTCCACGATGAGGAGAGACCTAAAGGAACACATGGTATCCTTCCTAAAACTCCAATGGTCTTATTTTCCTATTTGTATAGAACTTATGATGACTCTGTGCAGTCTACATACACTTCTGGAAGTCTTGAACCTTCTCCATAGTGGCCTACACCAACTCTGGGCCCATGAGTGTTGACTCTTCGAGGTAATTCCAACAAAGTGGAAATCTGTAGGGTTTCTTGTACAAGGCCTCGAATGGTGCCATACCGATGGTTGAGTGGTAGCTGTTTTTGTATAAAAACTTCACCAGGGGTAGGTGATCCTCCCAATTGTGGCCAAAATTGAAGATGCAAGCACATAGCATATCCTCTAGGACCTAAATGATCCACTCCGTCTGACCGTCTGTCTGTGGGTGGAAAGCTATGTTGTAGCTCAACTGAGTCCCAAACGCCTCCTCCAATGCCTTACACAATCGAGATTTAAATCATTTATCTTGATCTGAGAATATCATTGATGGGAATCCATGGAGTCGAACTATCTCCTACACATAGAGGGGTCCCAAGCACTCCATTGAACCCTGTTTCTGAATTTCTAGGAATTTGGATGACTTGGTGAGTCGATAAATGATCACCTAAATGGTATCATTACCTCTAGATGTACATGGTATACCCATCATTAATTCCATCGACATTCCATGCCACTTCCACTCAGGCCCCTCAAGGGGTTGAGTCAAACCCATAGGAACCTGGTGTTTAGCCTTCACTTGCTAAAAATTGAGGCATATAGAGACAAACTCTGCCAATGCCTTCATCATCCCTGAACACCAAAACTGATGTTGGAGGTCTTGGTAAATCTTTTACACACCTGGATGTACCTCCAAAAAGTATGTATGGAACTCTCTCAACACATCCCCCCATAACATCACCGGTACAACTATGCATCCTTTGAAAATGATGATGTGCTCCCCACCTTTCGAATATCCATCAGGGGCATGTGCTATGGACATCTGAGAACATGTAGTCTTGCAAGTGATATATCCATGTTTTTCCTCCTATACACGTTTTAAGAGTGGAGGGGTAACCACCATTGACTAGAGATAAGCTACCTTATCACCACCCACAAAATATATTTGAAGCGAGGCCAACTGCCCGGAGGCCTCATTCAGTAGTTGTGAACTCGATCTTTAGGTGAGAGCATCTACCACCATGTTCCACTTCCTAGGATTATAGACTATCTCAGAGTCCTAGTCATCGAGGAACTATAGAAAACACCATTGTCACAGGTTTAGATCCTTCTGAGAAAAGATATACCTAAGACTTTTGTGGTCTTAGTAGATGATAAACCACTCACCCACAAGGTAGTTCCACCACATATTCAATGCAAAGACTACCACCACCAACTCCAGATCGTGGGTTGCGTAGTTCTGATCATGTGGTATCAACTGCCATGAATAATGGGCAATCTCTTCTTGACCATTCATTAGAACACAATAAATCCTGGTCCCTGATTCATTACAAAACACCACATTCTTGACACCCTCTTTTGTCAATCTCAGGATGGGAGCGCTTGTCAAACTCTATCTCAACTACCAAAATATCTCTTGGAACTTCTTTATCCATACAAAAGGTTTCCCTTTCCTTTTCAAGTCTATCTTGGATGCTGATACTATAAAAAACTTGAGTACGAACCTCTGATAGTACCTAGCCAACCCAAGGAAACTCTGATCCTCGATAACATTCTTGGGTGGATCCCAAGAAAGCACCACCTCTATATTTTCCAAACATACTACAACTCCATCCTCTGAAATGACGTTTCCTAGAATGTGGACCTCTCATATCCATAAATGACACTTTGAGAGATTCCTGTAAAGTTGGTGCCTCGAAGTAAGTTCAGGATCACCATTAAGTGTATCATGTTCTCCTCCTCAAATGCCGAGTACACCAAGATGTCATCAATAAATACCACTACAAATCGGTCTAGGTAGGGTTGGAAGATCTTGTTCATGACTCCCATGAACACTGCTAGTGCATTCATCACTCCAAATGTCATCAATAAGTACTCGTAGTGGTCATAGCGACATCTGAAAGCCGTATTTTGGATGTCCTCATCCCATTCCTGAAGCTGATGATAGCCTGATCTGAGGTATATCTTCGAGAACCATCTCGCTCCCTTCAGATGATCAAAGAGGTCATCAGTCCTTATTAGTGGATACGTATTCTTCATAGTCACCTGATTCAGGTGTCATAAGTTCACACATAACCTCAATATCTCATCTTCCTTTTTGGAAAACAATGCTGGGGCTGCCCATGGTGAAACAATAGGTCTCATGAAGCCCTTCCTCTACAATTCCTCTAACTATACCCTCAATTCATGAAGCTCTATAGGAACCATGTGATATACCGAAATGGATATCAGTGCCATATTGGGGTATTGGTCAATGCAGAAGTCTACCTACCTGTGAGGAGTTAGTCCTAGAACATCTTCTGGAAATATTTCCCCATACTCATCCCCCACTATAGGAAACTAAGGACTCGTCTCATCCACTACACTGAGGGTCATGCTAGCCAACTGATGTGTGATTGGCTTCACCCTCCTACGTGTGAGTCCATCCTGTGCTGCTTGTGTCCTCCTTTCACCAAAAAGGAAAACCTGGTCCCATATCTATGAACACACTGCACTTTTCACCTAAAAAAATTGATCTGATCATGAACTGTGGATAACCAGCCCATACCCATAATGACATTGTAAGGCCTCGATGCTGCCACCAAGAGATCCCAACCATAACTCTCGCCCCCAAGATTAAGGGAACACTGTTGGCACCAGTGTGTGATCATCGAATCTCCTCCCATATAAATCTCTAATAAGAGGGATCAAGTCAATGGTTCCACTGAAATCTCTATGTCTCGAACAAGGGTGATGGTGATAAAATAGTGACTAACACCCATGTCTATTAAAACTGTATCTAGGGTGGAAAAGACATCGATCGTACCGCTAATAATCCTGAGAGTCTTGAGATCATAAGTGATAAAAAACAATTTTATTGAATATTTTATTGATAATAAATGATATAATTTCCTCACATTGTGGTAACTATGTTCATTTATGTAATATTTGGGATTAGATCATTCATTTGAAAATTTGACGAAAATTCCATTTTTACCCTTTAAAAAATCACTGTAGTATTTCAAACATAAATAATTTTATTTGAATTATTTGAAATTATTTTTTTAATGTGTTACTAACATAATTTTCTATAACTTTAATTTATTACATTAGAGCTACATTATGCATTTGGTTGGTGAAAATGGGCAATAAAGTCAAAGTTGGTCTGGACTTGCCAGATTGGACATGAGTTCTGTATTTCAGCCATAAATTCTTCATCTCTGCTTGAATTATGACCAAATTTTGAGAGGATATCTAGGATTCATTTTCAAACTCATCATTATTCTTTAAGGACATCCTATTCATGAGAATTTGTGGTCAAATGGGTGGTGAAAGTTAGCATAAAATATTTGGATGAGATTCCCCATTCACACTTGAAACCATTTTGAACCTAACTTCCAAACCACTCTATAAATTGGTGTTTTTATCATTTGGTGGGGTTGGGATATGAATTAGGATATTTAAGGCAGAAGATAATTGGTTTCACCTAAAATTTCCAACCATTGTAAGAGGGGTATCTCTGGAAACAAGGATCCCCTAATCGAATCCTTCTTCTCTTTTTCATGTTGTATTGTTTTCATTTGTGTAATAAACCTCTTTGTTCTTCTTTTATTTATTTATTTTTCTTATTTTTTTCTCAATTATATTATTCTTTACTCATTCTATTTGGGTTGGAATCAAGAGTGGATATGATATTTGGTTCTACCCTTTCAATCCTTTTCTCATGCAAAACGTCTCCACGATGACCACACCGCCCATGGAAGAGTAGTTCTCTTAGTGATCGATCTATATTATACCCTCTTAATTTATTTATTTTGAATCATTGATATACTATAATTAACTTAATATGATCCATGAATTGAGTTTTTAAATTATAATAAACTAAGCAAGCAATTGAACAATTAACACAAAAACACGCGAGGTCGAGTATTGAGTAAATTATGAGAGCGCAAACTTAATCAGTAAAACAAGACCACAGAGGATAAATTTTTAGAGTTAAAATATAACCCCTAAGCTCAATTCATCTTCATCTTCAAGAATGGGCATCATCCTTAATTTACCACTGACTATAATCTAAATTTAGAACATTAATCAAAGTAGGGTTTCACGATTTCATGTTTCAAATCTAGCCTGAGGTTTAATTAATTTTATCTTGGTGGATAAGTTAATTCTTATAGGGTTAAGGGTTAAAATATTAAGGGATAATAATGAATTATATATTGATTTAAATGATAATGATAAATAATTATTTGAATAGGCAGAGTTAGATCGATTACACGTTTCAAAATATTTTCTAAAAAAAATCTTTTTGTTGTGTCAAATTTCATTTCAAAATAAAAAAATGAAATCTTCTTCCAGAAAATTTATTCTAGTTTTATAAATGATAAAAAAAACCCCATCATTTCAATTAGTTTTTTTTATTCTCTTTTATTTTATTTTTGTAATACCTTTAAGAAGTTGTTTTAATTTACTTCCTCCTTTGGGAGATGACCTTGGTCAGCCTCTCTGCTTCACCTAAGTAACCCAAAACCGAACATCATTTGAAAGTTCCCATAGAAATGATCTTCCAATTGGTGCTGTTTAATGAGAGGCTAGTAATTATTTCAACTATTTAGAGGTATTTATTTTATTTTACATTTTATTATCTTCTTCTCTTCTTGCTTCCTTCTTTACCCAATCTGAATTTTTCTTCTTCTTTTGTTTTTTTATTCTTCTTTTTGGATCATCAACTCAAACTCCTCATCTTTTATTTTATTATGGTACAATTTTATTTTTTATTTTTATTTGATTTATGACACAAACTAATCCCAAGTATCTTTTAGATCTTGACCATGAGATTGAATCTAGTCTTTGGGCTCAAATCAAACATTCTTAGTCTATGGGAAGTTCCAACATTCAACCAGTTGGATAATTCCTCCACTCTCAAAACATTGAAATTGGAAGCAGTTAAAATTAAACCATAAAACAAGAACCAATGGGTGAAAATAATGGAAATAAACTTAATAGAACCATTCAATAATTTTCTGCACCTGATATTAATTATCAACCAAATTTTATTGCATACCCAAATCCCGAATAATACTTTGAACTGAAATCTTGATTAATTCACCTTCTTCCAAAATTTCATGGCCTCTCTGGTGAGGATACCAATAAACACCTTAAATAATTTAATGTGGTCTCCTTACCATTAAAACCAAGATTTTTTTTTGAAAATCAAATCAAACTAAGAGCATTCCCATTCTCACTTGATGGAGATACAAAGGATTGGATGTATTATTTACAACCTGAAGATGTAACTTGTTGGAACAATTTGAAACATCTTTTATTGTAGAGTTTTTTTCTAGCTTCAAGGATCACTTACATTTTCAAGGAGATCTTTTGGATCAAGAAATCCCAAGGGGAGTCAATGTATGAGTACTAGGAGTGATTTAAGAAGTTGTGTGCAAGCTGCCCACATCAACAAATTAGTGAGAAAATCCTCATGTAATAATTCTATAAACGACTCACACATATGGAGAGGAGCATGGTGGATGCTGTGGATAGAGGATCATTGGTGGAAAAGACACCAATAGATGCACATTCATTGATTGAAAAGATGGTCCAAAACTCCCAACAATTTGGTGATCAAATTACACCACATGTCAGGGGATTATATCAGGTAAGTCCATCTTCTCTTGAAAGTCATTTGATTGATACCAAATTGGAAGAATTGAAAACTATGGTGAGACAAATTTCTTTGGATCAAAAAACATACAAACCCCCTCCTTTAAGGACTTGTGGAATTTTCATTGAAACAATCCACCCAACTGACTGTTATCCCCACAAACTAGAAATAGAAGATTGTGCAGCAGTGTTTCCTAGGAGACCATATCAGCAGAAACAACAACCACATCCCAAAAAGAAGTTTGATTCATTTGATCCAATATACAACCAAGGGTGGAAGGATCAATCAGAACTAAGGTATGGCTCTAGACAATAATGAAGTCCCCCTTTTCAACAAAACTTCGAACAACATCCACCTTACCAACAGGGTTTTGAACAACCCAAAAGGTGATTTGAATCTCAAGAATCATCATGCCAACGACAAGGGGATTATAAATCAAAGGTAGATACTAATACTGATGATATTTTGAAACAATTTTTTATTAATCAATAGAATGAGATGAAGAGTCAAGGTTCGGAGCTGAAGGTGTTGAAGACTCAAATGAGCCAGATTTCCACTACCCTCCATGAACTTGTAAGTAAGATTTCTGGAAATATACCTTTTAAACCTACTCTAAATCCAAAGGGAAATGGCAGTGCCATCACATTGAGAAGTGGGAAGCAAATGAATGATACTTTTGCACCCACCATTACACTAGGATTCACCCCAACTCCATAGAAGCTCCAATCAAGACCAGTTGAAGAGAAACCAAAGGAGAAAGATAAAGGTAAGAAAAATATTGATGATGTTCCTCTTAAACCCATTACATTTCCAAATAGAGTTGTAAAAACCAAGAATATGGCTGAAGAGGTAATGAAAAAAGACCTTTTGGATACATTCAATCATGTGGAGATCAACGTCCCCTTACTTGCAGCCATCAAGAAAATCCCAAGGTATGCCAAATTCTTCAAATATCATTATACCAGTAGAAGAGGGATCAAGGTAAATGAGAGGATCAATCTTGGAAGGAATGTGTCATCACTCATTACACTAACTATAGCAATTCTGAAAAAGTGCAATGATCCGAGGACATTCTCCATACCATGCACCATAGGAGAGTTACACTTTTCTGATGTTTTATGTGATTTAGGAGCATCCATAAATGTAATGACTAACTTTTTTTTCTTCTTTACAGGTTGGTGAGTTGAAGCCCACAAGAGTAGTGGTGAAATTGAAAAATAGAGCTATAACATATCTTGCGGGTGTCCTTGAGGATGTACTTGTTCGTGTAAGAGACATGATCTTTCCTGCAGATTTCTACATGCTTAACATGGAGGATGATTAGGTAAGTTCTCATGATACCATTATCTTAGGTAGACCCTTCCTCAAAACTGCAAAAACTATCATAAATGTCAACAAGGGTACACCTTCCATGGAATTTGGAGATGAAGTTGTGATATTTAATATTATGGACTCCATGAAGTACCCCTTAGAGGACCATTATGCTTTTTTTATCTCCCATTTTGAGCCACCATATAAAAACCCCATAGAAATTTATTGTCCTATGCTTAGGGATATTATGAGCATTGGTTCTAGTTTGATGTCTAAGAGAACTTCCAAAACTATTTCTATTGCACAAGACTCTCTTAGATTTGATTTTGAAATGGATTTATATTCTGATTTTGATCATATGAACTCTGATTATGACATGGCTATTGAGTATCCTGATGGATTTGATGCTTTATTCTCAGATTTTGATGATTTATATTCTGAAACTAATGTTCTTTGGGTACATATTTCAGTTCCTTCAATTTATCCATCCATACATCACCCCCTACATTGGAACTCAATCCATTTCCACTAAATCTCAAATACTCATACTTTTTGAGTGGTGATAAATTACCTATTATCATTGCTAGAAATCTCCCTTTTGAATATGAAGAAAAACATTTGAATATTTTGAGGGAGAACATTAAGGTAATCAGGTGGACCTTGGTTTTCATATCAGGTATTAGACCCTCCATTTTCATGCATTGGATTATTTTGGAGTATGGAGCTAAACCAGTGAGGAAGCCACAAAGGAGACTCAATCAAACAGTTTTGGAGGTTGTTAAAAAAGAGTTTGAATAATTGATTGAGGTAGGTATAATCTCTCCCATTTCAGATTCCCAGTGGGTGAGTCCAATTCAGGTTGTGCCTAAGAAAAGTGGGGTTACTATTGTTAAAAATGATATAGAGGAGTTAGTTCCAATGAGGGTGCAAAACAATTGGCGTGTCTGTATTTATTATAGGAAAATAAATCATTCCACTTGGAAGGACCATTTACCCCTCCCATTTATTGATCAAATACATGAGAGACTATCTAAGAAGACACATTATTGTTTCTTGGATGGATTTTCTGGATATTTTAAGGTTCCTATTGCTCTGGAGGATCAGGAGAAGACAACATTCACTTGTCCATTCAGCACATTTGCCTACCGGAGGATTCCATTTGGACTTTGCAACATCCCAGGTACCTTCCATAGATGAATGGTGAGTATTTTTTCTGATTTTATTGAGACCTACGTGGAGGTATTTATGGATGATTTTACAGTGTATTGATCCTAATTTGATGAATGTCTATGTAGTTTGGGAAAGGTGTTGAATCGTTGTATTGAGAAGAATCTGGTCTTGAACTTTGAAAAGTGTCATTTCATGGTAGAGCATGGCATTGTCTCAGGGAATGTAGTGTCAAAACATGGGATATAGGTTGATAGATCTAAGGTAGATATTATTTCATCCCTACCCTATCCTTCATGTGTGCGTGATGTTAGATCTTTCCTGGGGCATGCTATATTTTATTGGAAATTCATCAAATATTTTAGTAAGATTGCTCTTCCTATGTCACAATTACTTCTAAAGGTTTTTGATTTTGTATTTGATGATTCTTGAAACAATTACTTTGATGAGATAAAGAAGTGTCTGACCACTCCACCGATCATAAAACCCCAACGGTGGGAGCTTCCTTTTCAGCTTATGTGTGACACCTCAAACTTCGCGGTCTGAGCTGTCTTATCTCAGAGGGTGGAGGTATGTTCACATGTGAACTCCTATTCTTCAAGGAAATTAGATTTGGCCCAATAAAACTAAACAACCAAAGAAAAGAAGTTTCTTACTATCATATTCTCTTTAGATAAACTACGTTTATATTTATTGGGCTCTAAAGTAGTTGTTTTTTCTGACCATGCAGCTCTAAGGTACCTCTTGAAGAAGCTGGATTCAAAGCCCATAATTATCCGATGGATGCTCCTTATTTAGGAATTTGATATTGATATAAAGGATAAGAAGGGGTAAAAAAACATGGTGGCAGACCACATGAGTAGGCCTACTCACACACTAGAGGATGAAACCTTGGACCAGGTACCACTTCGAGACACTTTCCTTGATGAGCATCTTTATGCCATCTTAGGTATGCATCCTTGGTATGCAGATTTAGTTAACTACCTTGTTGCCTTTTAAATCCCTACAAATTTAAAGAAACATCAATTAAAAAAATTAAAAAGTGAGTCTCGGAATTATGTTTGGGATGATCCATACCTCTAGCACATGTGTAGTGATCAAGTTATCAGGAGGTGTGTTCTTGATCATGAGTTTGAGTCTGTTTTGCAATTCTATAATACACTTTCTTGTGGGGGAAACTTTGGACCCCAACGAATAGCTAGGAAAGTTTTGGACTTTGGATTTTATTTTCCTAGTTGATTCCATGATGCTCATGTGTTTTGTAAGTCATGCTCACATTGCCAACACACTGGTAATATTTCTAAGAGGCACGATATGCCCCAACAACCAATGTTATTATGTGAGATTTTTTATGTATGGGGAATTTATTTTATGCGTATTTTTCCCAGTTAATTTGGTTTTCTATATATTTTGGTTGTCATCGATTATGTAAGAAAATGGGTGAAGGATAAGGCCACCAAAACTAATGATTCTCATGTTGTTGTGGACTTTGTCAAAGCATAGATTTTTTTGCAGGTTTGGAGTACCGAAGGCCATCATTAGTGACCAAGGGACACACTTTGGAAATTGGAATTTGGATTCCTTACTTCAGAAGTATGGGGTGACACACAAAACCTCAACACCATACCACCCTCAAACAAATGGCCAGGTTGAGGTTTAAAATAGGGAGTTGAAACAAATTTTGGAGCAGACCATGTAGCTGAATAGGAATGATTGGAGAAAGTGATTGGATGATGCACTTTGGGCTTATGGGATAGCATTCAGGACACCCATTATTATTTCCCCATTTTGGATTGTTTTTGGTAAAGTGGTTCATCTCTCTGTGGAAGTTGAGAATCAGGCTTGTTGGGCAATAAAGAAATGCTACATGGATTTGGAACAAGCTGAAATCCAAAGGAATTTTCAAATTCAAGAGCTTGATAAGATTATATTGTCTTCATATGATAACTCAAGGCTCTATAAGGAAAGATCAAAAGCATCTCATGATAGAATGGTCCAACAAAGGGAGTTTCATGTTGGAGATAAAGTCCTTCTCTATAGTTCATGACTGAAGATGATGCCTATGTAGATCACACAAGAGGACACTGGAAGGAGCTTTATAGTTAATGGGCAATGTTTGAAGAAATACATTGAGGTACTTCTTACTTATGCAGTGGATTTCATCACACTGCATGACCCCATCACTACTTAAGCATATCGGGCTGTTCCTAACCCTTTCACTTATTTATTCTTTGTCTTATTTAGAATTATAAATTTCATGTGAAAATATCATCTCATGGGTTCTCATTGAGGACAATAAAATATTGTAAGTGTGATGTAGGGAACCTTTTAGTTTATTAATTTCAATTGTTTTCCAGTTTTTCAATGATTTTCAAAAAAAATTGTGCATTTTTCAAATTTTGTGTGTTTATTTTTCAATTTTTTTGTGTGTTCTTGAAAATTTTGAGCTGAAATGATTCTCATCACCATTTTTAAATTCATATCAATAAGTGAAAAAATTTATCTCCGGAATATGAGCTTAAATTAATGTTGAAAATAACTTTGTTTCAAGTTCCAATGTTTAGTAATTTAATGAAAAGTACTCTGAATTTTGAATCCCATGCCACATATCGCTGCTTTTATATTTGAAATCACTTTCCTATGAGTCTTCTAAAACATTCTTTTCATATTCTTTACATTTAACTCATTTCTTATGAGAACCGAACAATGCTTGATTTAACTATAATTTGATTTATTACTATCAAAACTTGAGGGTTTGAGGTACTTATGTTTAAAGGATTGAGGCATTTGTTTGGTATTAAAGCCCCTATTTCAAAGAATAATTTTTTTATAATGGCCTACCTTGAACATTTAATCCTCATATCCCTTATAATCCATGAATAACCTGTTAGGTTATCTGCATTACAAGACAATTTTCCCCATTCAACTAAATCTTGAAGTGAAATTTCATAATCTAGTTGAACTTAAGTGTCGAGGAATCTATCTTGTGTTGTGCTACCACATTCTGTGATACTTTGGGTTGAAAATTAAATTTTTCAAATATGTGTTTGATGCTGAAGAAAATAATTATATTGAAAGCTGTGACTTTTTTGGAGCTTTCATGATAAGTGAAGCTATGCCTTTCTGGAGCTTGTAATAGAGGAAGAAAGTTGTGCCTATCTAGAGTTTTCAAGAGAATCATGTCTGAGAAGATTGACATTTTTGCTGCTGAAATTTTGACTGGTGTGAACATTCCTTTATTATTCATTATGATGAATATGAATTTATGATAAAAGGATTCAGGAGGAGACCATATTTAAGTTAAAATTAGAATAATGCATTTTTTTTTTCAAAAAGAGTCAAGCACTCCTCATCAAGCCTTAGAATTTTTCACATCTAAATCCTACCAAAAGAAAGCCAAAAAACAACCCTAAGAATTCCTTATGATAAAAATATGTCCTTGAATCACATCGGGTGGAGATTTAGAAATTTATCAAGCCTATGGTGAACCTTGTATGAGTTTGGATGAGAAAGACATTGCTGAAAAATTGGCATTTGTGTGATAAGAGAAAATTTGAGTGAGGTAAGTGTTTTTTGTGCATGGGAGGATAAAAGAAGTGGAAATATATTGAATGATATAAATAGAGAACTTGAAATAATGTTTTTTTATGAGGAATTATATATTATATTTCTTGATGTGGAATTATTGGATCTCAATGATATGTGTTTTAAAATTTGTTTTGATTTGATACGGATGTTTACTTGTCACATTTTTTCGGAATATATGATATGAGGTTTTTCCCGGGAGTGAAAAAGGGTAAGTGTGGGGGAGTTGATGAAACAAAATTTTATTGAATATTTTATTTATAATAAATTATATAATTTACTCACATTGTGGTAACTAGGTTCATTTATGAAATATTTGGTATTAGATCATTCATTTGAAAATTTGATGAAAATTGCAGTTTTACCTTTAAAAAATTCACTGTTGTATTTCAAACATAAATAATTTTATTTGAATTATTTGAACTTAATATTTTTTAAATGTGTTTCTGACATAATTTTATACAACTTTCATTTAGGACATTGGAACTAAATCATTCATTTTATTGGTGCAAATGGGCCATGAAGTCAAAGTTGGGCCGGATACACCAGATTGTACATGGGTTCTGTATTTGGGCCATAACTTCTTCATATGTACTTGTATTAGGCCCAAATTTTGATATTATCTCTATGACTCATTTTATAACGAATCATACTTTTGTAAGGACAGCTGATTCACGCGTTTTTATGGTGAAATGGGAGGTGAAATTGGGCAAAAAATATTTTTCTGAGATTCCCCATTCACACTTGAAACCACTTTGAATCTAGCCTCCCCACCACTCTATAAATTGGTATTTTTATTATTTTTTGGGGTTGTTACATGATTTAGGAGATTTAATGCAGAGGAGAATTTGTTTCACCCAAATTCTCCAACCATTTTAAGAGGGGTATCTCTTGAAGCAAGGATCCCCTCATCGAAGCCTTCTTCTCTTCTTCATTTGTAATGTTTTCATTTGTGTAATAAACTTATTTGTTATTCATTTATTTCTTATCTTTTATTATGTTTTTTCAATTATCCTCTTATTTACTCATCCTATTTGGGTTGTAATCTAGAGTGGATACGATATTGGGTTCTACCCTTTCAATCCTTTGATAATGAAAAACGTCTCCACAATGACCACACCGCCCATGGAAAAGTAGTTCTGTTAGTGATCGATCTATCTTCTACCCTATTCATTTAATTATTTTGAATCATTGAGATAATTTAATTCACATAACATGATCCATGAATTGAGTTTTTAAATTATAAGAAACTAATAAAGCAATTGAACAATTAACACAAAAACACATGAGGTCGAGTATTGTATAAATTGTGTGAGAGAAAACTTAATTGGTAAAACAAGACCACGTGGGATAAATTTGTAGAGTTAAAATATAATCACTAAGATTAATTCATCATAATTTTACAGAATTGAAATGTTCCTTAATTTACCACTAACCATAATCTAAATTTAGAACATTAATCAAAGGAGGGTTCCAGGATTGCATGTTTCAAAGCTAACCTAGGGTTTAATTAATTTCATCTTAGTGGTTAAGTTAATTCTTACAGGGTTTGTGGGTTAACAAATTAAGGGTTCATTATGAAGTGGATATTTATTTAAATGATAATTAAAATTAATTAAGTGAAGTGTTTGTGTTAGATCGATTACGCCTTTGAAAATATTTTCTAAAAAAACATTTTCTTTTTTGTGTTGAATTTCATTTTAAAATTAAAAACAAAAAAATGAAATCTTCTTCCAACAGACTTCTTCATGTTTTATAAATGATAAAACCCCCCCATTATTTCAAGTAGTATTTTTATTCAATTTTATTTTATTTTTATAATACCTTTAAGAATTTGTTTTAATTTACTTCCTCCTTTGAGAGACGACTTTGGTCAGCCACTCTGCTGCACCTAAGTAACCTGAAACCGAACATCATTTGAATGAGCCCACGACAGAGATCTTCAATAAGCCTCCATCACCTAGAGTATGCCTCACCTATGTCCACCAGCTCCCTATGCTCGAGTGGGGGGGGGGGACAACTTGGGTGTGGTGGTGGTAGTGCTTCGAACCTCCATCCCCCTTGTACCACTTTTCCCTCTCCTATACCACATAAGCCACCTAGAGGACCACCATGTTACTGCCTCCACCGCTAACATGGAGGTCCCCCAACCATCTCATGGTCATCCGCACTGCTGGTCAGAAAATATCTAGCAAGATGCCCCCGACCACTGCACAAGTAGCACAGTCTATCCTTCAGCAGAATCACTCTGCCCAAGGAGGCTAACACTACTGACCCCATGTCATGGGGTAATCCTCTAGACTACTTGAACTACTTGGGTCCCTGTGTCATCTGTTGGCTCCCCACTGTTGAATACTTTGCTACCTGTACCCCAGTGGTAGCTCCCACTACCGATGCCTGCTCCGTAAGAAATCTCTCTAATAATAGAGCTCACTCCAGCACCCCAACATGCATAGAGATGCTCAGGGATATCACTGATATCATGATTTACCAACATATCCCTGGATCAAAGGTATGAGACTTGAAGAATGGGTCCCACACCATGTCTACGGAGTGGTGATAATGATCCAAAAATCTCATAGAGTATTCTTGTACTAATCAGATGCACTGTTGTAGGTGAATTCTCTCCTGTATACGCATAGAACATAAAGTCACTGGAAATAACTCCTCTCTGAATAGGTACTCGAAGTCTATTTAGGATAGCGTCACCTCCTCATGAGTTTGAGTCATCAGGCCCCACTATTTCCCTACCGAACCCTGAAGAAGGGTCGCATCTAGGACTACCATCTGGCCAGGAGACATCCTCACTAATAGGAAGAATCATGTAACCACCTCCATCCAATTCTAAAATATATAAGGATTTATCTCACGTAGGAAATTGGTAGGTTGCTGCCTCTAGAACTTATGCAATGGACTGAGCCTGCATGAATCATATATTGGTAATGCTGGTTGGAAATAATGCTCTCTAGGTTGTGGTATCTCTGGTACACCATTGGGAGGTTCTATTTCTAGAAACTATCCTTGCACCAATGCCTCGTTTCTTTGAATACCATCCTCGTGGTCACACCTCAGAATCCTAGTTAGCTACCTGTGTGGAAGTATCCTAATATATAAAAAGATTTACCACAGTCAATAGATTATACCTGGTGAGATGAATTTGACTCAAGGAGGACATGAGAACACACAAAATTTCTATATGATTCATGAACCATTAATTTCCACTGCAACTAGTTTTTTCATGTATCGAGTCGAAAATAAATATTTAAGGTCCTGATGTATGAATACGTTGGTCATCAAACCAACACTAGGTTCCCTGTCCTATAATTTGAACTCGAAACACTTAACATTACTACCCCAAAACAAGAGTAAATTGACCTCCCACTGATACCACTCTGTTACGACCTGTCCCTAGGGGCCCATGGTGTGACTACCCCAAGCTTGCCTCCCATTGGCCAGGGGCTGGAAACTAGTGCCGATTAGGCATGTTCTACAAGTGGTAGTAATTTTACCAAGTACATATACACATGCACCCATCTCCAATAAAAAGTTGAAACTGAAAATACTAAGTAAACATGGATAAAAACCACTAAGAAAACCCACTTAGAGTAAGATACAAAACTAAAAGAAAAAGGGGATAGAATACAAGACCAGTTGAAAAGGAAAGTACAACCTCTTGGATCTTTTTTGTAGAAAACCCTACTTGATGGATAGGTATAGTAAGCTTTATGAATGTCATTGAAGTGAACCACATCCTTTGGGTCACCCTAAATCACCCTATCTCCATCCCACAAAGGATTCCTTCAAAGATACTGATCATATGAACAAGAAACGATACAAATGGGAGAATCACATGTAGGGGTGAGTAAAAGAATACTCAGTAGGGACCCTAAACCACAAAGGAATTACACAAAGTATACCACAAATAAGATTACTAATAAATACATCAAGTAAGATACCAAAGAGGCACATAAAGTGTAGCCTCTAAGAGGTAGAGTCAAAAGAGTCACTAGAGTTAGATCACACAAAGTATAGGTCTACTATTCGTAAATAGGATTGTCATAAGAATCCACAGTACCCTAAATTAGTAACACACAAAGCGTTGTTAATACATGTGGTGTAGGTAACACACAGAGTGTCGGTAACACATGGAGTGTAGGTAACACACAGAGTGTCGGTAACACTTGGAGTGTCAATAACACACAGAGTGTAGATAACACATAGAGTGCAGTTAAAGACTAGAGGACCCACACCCTGGTGGGGCATGGGAGTACTGAAATAGTCTTGGTAAGACACAAAGCTTAAATAAGACACATAGTCTAGGTAAGACATGCAGTCTAGGTAATCACATAGCTTCCAGGTAACAACTACCTATAGTATTCCGTCCTTAGCATTCTTGTTTCAGGAGCACCTAATCTTCGAGCCAAAATGTTTTAAACAAACTTCCATAGAAACTCAATTAGATTATCTAAAAAGGACCACCTTGTCACGAGGGTCCCAATGATGCAAACGACTCACAAAACAAGCACACAATTTGAGAGTTATGGGTTTTTTGTAAAAAGGGGCAGGTTGGGTTCATGTCCAGGACGAACTGACCCGACCAAACCCACCGGGTCTGACCCGGCCCACTGGGTCCATCCCAGCCCACTGTCGGTCCGGCCTACCATCTCTATCCTGACCCACTCTACCAGGCTGGTTCATCCACCTAGACACTGCGGGTTCCGTATCCCCACCTGGTCAACGTGTCTAACCATCGCATTCAACGTGGTTGTCCATCATGTGAACCGCCCCATGGTCTAGTTGTACCATGGCCTAGGCCTCGTGACGTGGCTTTGTGCCATGTTCGGTCAAGCCCACCATCAGCCAATGAGATTAAGGTCTTATCTTCCACCCACAGCCACTGAGCCATGGTGTCCTTCTCTACCTGCCATTGATCCGGCGATCATCTGCTGCTGGGCGGCCACACCACCACTGCCACCGCTGCGTGCCCTGGCGTCAACCCTCCTTCCGCAGGCCACTGATAGCACTCCAGTGCTCCATTTTTCGAAATGGAAGCACTCCTGAGACCCTTAGGACATGTTCTTCATTAATATGAGCTCCATATATTCTTGTCGTCACTCTAGGGGTCTGAACATGTTTGGAACTACCTGAAAAAACATGTTGCGACTACGAGGGTCTACCAATGAAGAACGCAAGAATATGGAAAAGAGATAAGCACAATGAAACCCTTAAAAAGAACTTTATCTTTTTTTGTGTTGGAATTAGTACATTCTTGTTAGTATCAATATGTAAGAGGAACAAAATAATATTTAATAATTCATCCCCTTTAATCTGGTATTTTTAACCATCCTGCAAGAATGATTGAACCGTAGTTCAAACTGTTCATGGGTTGGTCTATATTCGTTGTTGTAAACAATAACAAATAAATAATTCACAAAGAAAAAAAATAAACCCTCTACCTTGAGGCTTGGATCGATTTCTAATGAAGCGTGAGTCCTGCATTCATCATTCATCAATCTTTCGATGCCTGTTATGAAACCAATAATCAATATTCCACAATTCATCTTTCATCGACGAGAGGATTTTCTAATGCACTTCCTTTCTTTTTTTCCAGAGCCTATAGATATTGTGAATCTAATCTCGCTTCCCTAAACAACTATTAAATGATGAAACACATTTCAGTGTTGCTGTTTCGCTAAGTTTCAGCGTTGCCATGCTGTTTCATTTTTGAAAGGAAACAACTGCTTAGTCATGGAATCACAGTGCCGATGCATCACTATTAAACGTTAAAATAAACATTTTCCATGTTTATTTATTTTCCTTTAAAACTTCCAAAAATGATTTTCCATAGTCGACCCATGCCAATTAAAGTTAGTTCATTCTTAAAAAACCCCGTTGCTGAACACAACAACACCCTTAGATTTTAAATTTGAGCACTCGTTTAAATGTTATAAAAACCGCACATGAGCACTATCTCTAATAAACTTAAAAATAGTTCAAACATTTATTTCAGGAACCTCGTGCATTGTAATCACCTGCTGCCTCAGCACCTAGTCTCGAAATAATCCCATATAATTGTTAAATATTTTACATGTTAAATCCAGAAAATTACATTAATCCCATGGGAAGATAAAGTTTTTTGGGAAAGAATGCATGAATTTTCTAGACAAAGCATAATTGGCCTAAAACCCATCAAAAAAAAACTGGGGATAAAAATATAAGACAAATGAAGCTCAAATTTTTTTCTTTAGAAAGAAAAACAAAATGGTGATCATTTCATTCAACTGTGGATGGAGCTAATTCTAAAGTTCTCATGGAGATAAAGGGATACCAAGTTGACATTTAAATGGTGGGCCCAATTTGAACGCCCATAAAGTCATCCCATGAGATCAACCATAACATCCAAATGGATGGTCCAATTTTCCATAAATTTTGAAAAATATTAAAGGAAACATGTAATATTATATTTACCTTCTATTACATATTCAAATTCAGCCATATTAAATTACAAATTCACATGTCAACAAGGGGGATAATCTGAACGATTTTCCTTGTCAACTTTGAAACATAAATTTTCCCTTGATTTTCTCACCCTCCCTTTGACTCTCTAAATTAACGGGGAAAGAATTTATTTATGGTGGGTAAAACTAAGGCTCCAAATATGGCTATATAATGAGCTTGTGGTTAATGGAGTTGGGATCCATGTTTTTTCCTTTCAATTGTAATTTCATGCTTTCATTTTGTAATCCCATCGTTAATTTCTACCAAGTAAAATTTTCGTTTACCATCATTTAATTAATAAAAGTATTATTATTATTCTTATTCTTAATTTATTATTTCATTTTTCATATCACATAGATATCATTGCCTTAGGGAGTGAGGATATTCACATAATATTTTGTGAAACTCTTCACACAATGGTGGAGTGATTATTATTTCTTTTTTCTCATCCAATTCCACCCTCATGAGTCTACTAACCAATTATATTGATAGAATAGAATAAATAGAGGGATAAACCTCTAGTGGGTTAATTCAATGGAGTTGAAAAGGGATATATTGGATTCTATTAATCTTTTTAATAATTATTAATCAATTCTATTTTTGATATTTTCTTTCAACGATGTACCTTCTCCTTTGAACTCACCAATTTTAAGGACACACATCCTGATTACTAAAAATATCCTCTAAATTGGAGTACTCATTAATATGATCCTCCAAGTGTATAGGTGATTATCCTTATGATAGTGAAGACTCAAAATTATGTGAGTAGTTTGGGATGTTCATATATTTTTGAAGGAAACGCTCGAATTTAAGACATTGAAATATTTCAAAAAGAAGTTCATCCAATCCAACCCATGTGATAATCAAGGATCAAATCGTTATTTTCAAATTAAATTGACTTAAGTATTTAAAAATTTTATTTTATAATCCAATAAATTCAAACCCAAGTTGGAAACTTCATATCCAAATCACCTCCATATAATGTTTGTTTCTATGTGTTTCTTCGTTGGTCTATGAGGATTCAATAACCCATGTTGTGCTACGAGAGACAACTTTAACCATATTTATTAGGTAAATTTGGGAGCAACCAAGCACTATTTTTGAATCATAATAAATTATGAGTGTAGTGACTATTCATATAATTTACCTGTCAATAACATCTGTGATGATCTCTCGTTCCTCTGATGTACCATAAAAATAATATATATCATCAATCATTGTTATAAAACATCCTTGTTTAGACAATTACTCTCTAAATTTTCTGCATTATGCCTCAAACAACATGGAACAACACCACATGAGGTTTTGTATAATAATGATTCTAAGAAAATCATGTTTGTCCAAGCCGAGTTCCACCCACCACCTATACATAAAATTATAGATGAATAATATCACCTATTAAAGAGTTGTGTGAGAGAATTGAGAAATTAATGAGGGATTCCTATATAATTTGATAAGTTTTCGAGCTATTTTTAGTGAATGTATTGCACAATGTTAAATTCCCTATTTGCAACCATAACAAGGTAGGGTTCTGGTTCCCATGATTCTCAAACTCCCCGATGAATGACCTTACATCAAACCTATCAGCAGACCAGATTAATAGAAAATCCAAGGCATGACCCACCAATATCTTTATGGTTTATGGAATAATATTTTCCTTGATGCTATTGATATGAATAGTGGTTAATTCCATCACCTCATCCAGCACCCACTCACCTTCCCACCCCTAGAAAGACCCCTCATCCAGCACCCACTCACCTTCCCATTTCAATTTCTTCAACATACAAGGAAGTGATAAACATTAAAACTGTGCAACTATTTAATGGGTATGTACATCAAATCTATTAAAAAATATATGAATCTATACATGAAAAAATGATACTCTATTTTCCCACAATAGTGATGCATATTACATCAACTGCTTAACACAATTCCTGCCTTCCACTCCATATTATGTTAACTACTTTACAAAACATCGGATGAGGATCTCGACATTACATTATCATATAACATAATGTTGAGAGGGGGAATGAATGTTAGGATTCATAAAATGAATTTTTCATTTAATAGATAAAGGCACACATTTATTCAACAAGGAAGACATCTCTAATACTATTGATGGGTTTTATGGGTTCATCATGTGAATAAAATCAATGAAATAAAACTCATATATATGCCAACCTATCCTTTATAGAATCCAAAATAATTGGAATTAAGAACAAATGAAAACCTGAAGTAATGTGTGATCAATCCATGACTCTTCATTATACACCTGATAAAATTGAATAGCTATGAAACTAAAGTGTATGAAAAATTCATAAATTAGTACATATAAATTAATTTATAAAGGCATGCATGTTCTACAAGTTTCTTCTATGCTCAAGTTTCTTAATAACCACTACACTTGACCACCCTAACCTGGTTTTATGTGTTTAGGTAAACCAAACAGGGACAATCAACCTCTATAATACACTCTCCCAATTCCAAGTCCACTTTGTATTATCAAAATAATAGAATACACAGTTCTGGTTGTGTTTGAAGTGCATTACAGAAGCACAAAATTTCCTCATTTGGAATTCCTAGATCATGTAAAATGTTAACAAATTTCCCTAGTCAAGTAAAAGACTAGTCACTTATAGTAACAGAAAGTAAGAACAACATACCTTATAAAAATTTCCCAGTTTTAGGTAGGCATAAATAAATATAGGTTTCAACTTTACATATTCCCTGATGATAGAAATTAATAGGAAGGAAACATAAATCAAAAAATGGTAAAGGAAAACAAAGTCACAAAATGGGGGTATAGGGGGAAGTGGAAAGTTTTTAGGAAGATACATTATATATAGTGGATCATTATGGGAAAGTAAACCAAATTCAAAAAATGTATATATATAAAAAATATATAAATTGAAAAACATACACATTCAGAACTGAAAATCAAAAATATCAAACCACTGTTGGATTTGATAACCTGGTTAAATAATATTCACAACTAAAAATCACGAATAACACATGTTTTATAAAATATGGAGTCCCCAATGAAAATGTAAATTGTAAGTAGAATACATAGTCAATAGATAATCAATATATATGCATAACTATATTTCCAATATGATGCATTACATACATATAGAAAATAATACATAGTCAATATATTCAAAGTGAAAAATGATATAGAATTCTTGAAAAAGTTGATAAAGATGCTAAATTACAGCGGAATAATTATTTACCTGAATCAATAGAAATACATATTATAGATAAATGTGTATTCATTTGAGATGGTAATAATAATATACACTATAAATTGAAACACATGAAAAATATGACATAATCAATAAACATATACATATCATGTATACATAATAATACACATTATATAAAACTCACTTACTGAAATTTAGAAATTTTCTGATGGAGTGTGTCACTACAATAGATAATACACCAAAAAATCAATGTTCAATACAACATTATCAAATAGGAAATTAAAACCATGGTTCTAGAATATTTGGAATCATAAAGTAGAAGTCAAAGAAAAATCATTGGAAAAAAAATATTACAAAATTGTAAATAGTTTAGATGAGAAATAATGTTTAAAAAATGGGTATAGAAGTACCATATACATGGATATGATGTTTCATTGGTGTTAATTATTTTATATGATTCGTAATGGATGGGAAAAAAATTAAATAAATAAAATACATGAAAAATAAAAAATTCAGAGGAAACAACTATACGAAAAAAATGTAAGGTACAAAATATGTGTCTGTATGTAAACTAAAATTATTAAGACTCCTATGAAATTATATGGAAAGTGATGAATGAAAAAATGAATCTCTTTATTTTAAAAATGGATTATGAAATATTATAGGTATACTATACTAAGATTGTAAATATTACTAGAGGCCCATTTGAATGTTACCTGCTAAATAACCCATCTAAAACAAAGTATAAATTTATGAAAATAATCTAGTTTTAAAAAAATGATTAATCCTTCCAAACCATAAGCATGATTATCCTTTACTTATATGTCATAACCCCCTAAAAATGATTATGACAATAAATCAAAAACTAAAAAAACACTTTTCCATAAAAAATATATAATCTTAAAAGAAATTCACACCAATATAAACTATAATGCATCATTCCATTGTAAATGAAGATGATTTTCATGCTTCTATATGAAACCAAAAAAATAAAAAATGAAAAAAAATCCATAATGATCCTTGTGGTAACATAAAATATATACTCTAAATGATACATAGTGCAATACTATAAGTGGAGGGAAATAAAGTGGAAACAGTTTTCTTGTATAATTTTAATCAGAGATGGAGCGGGAAATACCTCTTATAGAGTGACCATGTGTACTTTTTACATGAAAAGAACAACATATTACATTTGATAATGATGGATTATTTTTCATAATAACATGCAATGGGTGAATTAACTGCTCTTTTTGAGATTTGGTTGTTTTCATTTCTTATACCAAATAATGGTAGTGTAACATTTATTTTTTTGTCTGACCGTGAAAATTGTGGAAAATAATATATTCACATAAATGTTGTTAATATATAGACTCTCATGAATCTATAACAACTAAGAAAATATATAACAAACCTATAGGTGTATATATATTCTCATTCACAATTATCCACCAGTGCCCATGGAAAATATGTCATTCCACATTACTTATACATCATCTAAAAAATAAAACCCTTTAGACAAAAACATGTGTGTAAAATATACTGTACTCTTAAAATGGACACTACCCGATTGACATAAGTCATAAATATTGAATGATAGATATTATGGTATCAGATATTGTTTTCCACCCCCAAATAATTATCAATTTAAATGAATACGCTTTGAGTTATCCATCACTGCAAATAAACATGAAAGAGGCACATGAATTATGATTTAGGTCATATAATTAAGAATATAACAATACAATTAATGATGTAATGTGATTAGAGAAATTTTGGCTACACTATGTTTGAAAAAATGTTGAAAACTTTTTATAATAGTCAAAAGTCAAAGATATAGAAAATTAAAAAGGATACATATAGAGTATAATTAAAGAGATATGTATGGAAAACATCTCCTCATAACTAAACCTAAAACAAAATAAACACCGCATGATCACCTGTGATGCACATTTTGACCATAGATATTTTTGGGTGGCATAATTTAACCTAATATAATCCTTGCACACTTAGTTTCACAATAAAAAAAATTATACATATAGAAACTAAGGAAAAATTAAAATAAAACACCCCGAATACTATAGATGACATAACCAATCACAGAGGGGTAGGATTATGCATCATTGAATAATGATTAAACCAAATGTTTTTTAGATGATCAATACTATTTAAAAATTGGCTGTGGAAGTATCATATCCATGGATATGATGTATAATTAGTGTTAATGATTTAAGAAGAGGATTAATTGATGAAAAAAAAATTAATGGAATAAAATACATGAAAAATAAAAAATTCATAGGAAACAATTTTAAGGAAAAAATGGAAGATACAAAATACATGACTGGAAGGAAATTAACAATATTAAGACTCCTATGAAATTATAAGGAAAGTGATGAATGAAAATAAATGAATCAATTTCATTAAACAAATGGATGATGAAAGATTATAGGGAAATTATACTAAGAGGATGAAAGATTACCAGAGTTCCATTCAAATGTTACCTACTAAATAAACTGTATGATATAAAGGAGAATAATTATTTAATGAAATGATTTTTTGATGATCAATAATGTTTAAAATAATGGTTATGGAAGTATCATATCCATGGATATGATGTTCTGTTGGATTTAATTATGTAATAAGAGGCCTAATTGACGGGATAAACAATGAATGTAATAAAAACATGAAAAATATATAACTTATGAGAAAAAACTGTAATGAAAAAAATGGAAGATAAAAAATACATGACTATAAGGAAACTAAAAATATTGAGACTCCTATGAAATTATATGGAAAGTGATGAATTAAAACAAATGAATAAAATTCATTAAACAAATGGATGATGAGATATTATTGGGAAATTATACCAAGAGGATGAAAGATTACCAGATGTGCATTCAAATGTTACTTGATAAATAAACTGTATTATTTTTATTTCCTTTTGATTTTTAAACCATTATTTAAAACATTTTACAATATAAAATCTAATATATGCTTAAATATAAAAAAATAAAATATGTTAGACGTTTTTTTAAATAGGGGGTCATTCTTTATTAAAAAAAATGTTTCCAACATGAAAATATATCTTCAATGTTTCATAAAAATGAGAATGATTAAATACTTAACTTATATAAATTTTAATTTTTACTTATAATATGTTTTGAAATAAAAATACATCATCGAATGATCAGATAACATAGTATAATAGGTATGCTTATAGTTTTAGAATTATTTTAAGAGTTTAGCTTGAAAATCTGGTGCTCTCTTGACAATGCATTGGAATTCTTGTAGTATTTTAACAATGACTTGAAGAATACCATCGATATACATAGACGATGGAGTGAGAATTTAAATGAATTAGGTTATTAGGATTTGTTCATCTAGGAGAAGAAACCATTATTATAAAAAATTGTTTACCATAACATGGAAAAATAGAAGTTAGTCAAGGATAATTTGTAGAAAATCTTCATTGCGACACTAAGTCATGTGGATTGAATTAATATTAGAAAAATACCTTGGAAATCCAGTGGTCAGTGGATGATTATTCATAGAAAAGCAGTTTGTAGGATGCATTTGATATTTATACAGAACCTGTATGAGAAAGATGAGGTCAAGTTGCGGATAAAAGGAGATGTATAGTTGAGGAGGGAGATGAGATCGTGGGGCGAGGGAGACAAGATTTCAAGAAATCATTTTCATAGAGACCTAACATAATTGACGAGGGAGAGATGATTTTGGGAGAGGGAATGTGAGAATAGAGGAATGGGTTTTCAAAGAGACGGGATGGGTGGAGGCTGATATATCAGAGTCGAATGGTTTGGTAAAGGTGAAATATTGGCCAGGATTAATGTGAGTATCAATATTTCTGAAGATTTGGACACAAATGAAGAAGAGTTTGAGAATGAAGTTGGTAGAGATATGTGGAGGGGGAGGGGAAATGATTTAGTATAGATAATGGATATTATTAATTAAATAATTAAAATTAATATTATTAATAAAAATATTAATAAATAACTAACTAATTATTAATAAATTATTAATTAATTATTAGTAGTTAATAGTTATTAATTAATTAGGAAATTAAACTATATTTAATTACTTATTAATAATGTTAGTTACTAATTAACTAGTTAGTCAATAATTACTCTTAATTATTATTAAAAAATTACCAATAAATATTTAAGAATATAATTTAGTTACTAATTATTAACAATAATGATTAAATTAATAAATTATTAATTGTTAATTATTTTCTATTAAATTAGTATTAACTAATTAACTAATTATTGATAATTAATATTAATTACTAAAAAATATTAATTAAAAAATATTATTTTCTATTTAATAATTTTAATGAATTAACTAATTGTGACAGATTTGGTTTTGGATAGGGAGTATCCTACTATTGACAAAGCTAGATTAAATCCAAATAGAGGAAACTTGGTGAGGCTTCAATGTCTAAGGAAGATATTGTAGATGAGGCAAACCTCGCAGACGAGACTGCTGACTCTCAATATACTTCCCCAAACCATGTTTTTAGTAGTGGTAGGGCTGATGAAGCTATGGAGGAGCATTATTCTCTCTCTTTTAGACATTTTATAGCTCATGGATTGGAGGAGTTCAAACCTTTGTATGGTCAAATAGATGGTGAGAGTGATGTTCACAACTAAAAATGTTTCTTTTAAAAGCACTAGAAAAGGTATTTAGTAGTGATAAAAAAGAATTTTTGATTTATGTTCCATTAAAAGTTTTTGACTATTATAAACACCAAAAAGAACTCATAATCATGGTTATTTACCTATGCTAGTTTAGTGCTGATAAATGTCATACTACTATAGTGTGTTGTTAAAATTATAGTACACTTCATCACCAATACACTTGTATATGACAAATTCATAATTTAATTGAAAAATAATTACATAACAAATATGTGAAAATAACACTATATTATAGAAATTTCAAGCATTGTCTTGTATAATTAAATTAGTAATTATTATGAAAAAATTTAAAAAAAAATGGTTTCATTGTCTTTAGCACCTGACCCCCTCTAAAAAAGCCTGATCATGGTATCAATTGTCGAACAAACCACTGAAGCTTGAGGAAAATAATCCACTAATATAAGAAAACAATTATTATATTAGTAATACTATAAAGAAATAAAATAAATAGAAATATCAAAAAAATTGATTAATAAAATGTCAATTTTAAATAAAAGGACACACTTGGAGTCATACTGATCACACTGTGCATCAGATTGACATGCAGATGATTCCTATATGTCAAAAATGACTCAAGTATTGTTTTTCTAAAGCATCAAGAAAATAAGAATGAGTTTTCTTGGTTTTGATTATGTCACATGTCTTTTTTACTAAAATTTTAATTTAAACTGAAAACAAACACTTTGATCCATTCCATTCACCTCGTGTATCAGTTTGATGTGGTACTGATTCCTATACAAAAAATGAATTATGAATCATTTTCGTAAAGTATTAGGACAATCTAAGAACATTTTATTGGTTTTTAGTGAGAGGCACTTGTTTTGAACTAGTTTTTCAATTTCAAACTAATAACAAAAACTTTGAGTCATTATCATACCCCAACAATGGTTTTTAATTTATTTTATTCTTTTCTGAGATTTTTTCCTTTTGGTTGAGTTTTGGGTTGATTTTCCGATGGATTTTTTGTGTTTTTGAGGATTCATGTGAGTTTTGGCCTTATACGCAGTTAGTGTGTATAGTTTGGATGCAAAATGTGTGACCAGTTAAGGCTCAGGGTGTTTTGAATTTTTTTTTATTCTTGTGTAGTTTGTCTACCATGGTTTGAGTATGGTGTGGGACAAACTGTGCGAGGCATAAGAGAAATCGCAAGGCTCTTGGCTGGTGTCTGGGGGAATGATCATTGATTGTGAACGATTTTCTGTAACTATGCAACAAGTATGTGGGAAGGCTCTATCATTTGACATATCTATTTTGTACAACTAGTACATGATTTCCCAAACTGTGGGACTAGCCCATGCAATCTGTTTATTGGAAGATGTTATGGAGAGAGAAAATAATAATGATGGCCACCACATTAATTTCACTAAAAGTGGGTGACACCCTACCATTATTACCACATTTAATTTGGTAAAAAACATTTAATTGAGGGGATTACAAAGGAGGGTGTCAATAATCTATAAAAAAGGATCTCCTCCAATAGTTTTCATCATCGGATTCTCAAGTAAAACATCTTCATATTTGAGTGTAGTATTTTGTGAGGTGTTTCTCCATATATCTAAGAGATAATGTATTGAGTATTTTCTCCTTTTAATTGAGAGTGTGTAACCATGTTTTACCATAGTTAAATCCTTCTATTTTCCCACGGGTTTTTACCCCTTTCATTTGGGAGGTTTTTCCACATTACATTCGGTGTTCATTTTATTTCCATGTTTTTAAACTTTATTTTTATCTTGAAATTAACATTTCACCAAAGTACTAATTATATATAATCCAAACAAGTGGTATCAATGACAAGGTTCGAGCCATAGAAAATTTTGGGATAATGACGTGTCTAAATGGTGGGAAAATTTGATATCAAAAAATTTAATGAAAATAAATTTTCATTGTCAAAAATGAAGATGAAAGTGGTACTGCAAAAAGATAATATCCTGCCCATAATTAGAAAAAAATGGTGGGTGTGAAAGATGATTGATGGAACGATATGGATGGGAATACTATTTCCAACATCCATTTGGCTTTGGCAGATGGGGTCCTGTCAAGAATTGTAAAGAAAAATATGGGAATGAAAATTTGGGATACTCTAATAAAATTTTACTAGGAAAAGTAACTCCACAATAATATATTCTTGAAGATAAAATTATACAATCTTCAAATATAAGAGTCATCATGGTTTAATGATGAAATCCACACCCTAAATATACTTTTTGTTCATATTATGATGTTGTTCTATAAAATTGTGGATACAAACCATGCAAATATTCTTATCTAGAGTTTTATAGATTCATATGATCAACATATCATCAACCTCACCAATAATATCCTAATATATATGTTTCCCTTAAATAATACTACATCTGCGGTTATTGAAGAAAAAAGTCAGTACATGAACATGGAATATAGAAAGACAACTTCAAACTAAGTTGAATCTCTATCAATATAATGAGGAATAATGATGGAGTGTGGTTCCAATGGGAGCCAAAATCTTGGAAGGTTTAAATCAAGGAGCAAGAAGAAAAATTTCAGATGTTACAGTTGTGGTAAGAGGGGGCATGTCAGCAAAGACATTTTGAATAAGAAGGGTGGTGATAAAATCTCTCAAGGAAATGTGGTGAGTATATATGGAAATGGAGAGGTACTAGTTAGTGAAGTATCAATGACTATTTAAGGTAGGTAGCATCTCTAAGATGTATGAATTATTGACTCAGGTGCAACCTGGCACATGATTTCTTGATGGGAATGGTTTAATCAATATGAAATTATCCCAGAAGGAATTTTTGACTTGGGTAATGATCATACATTGAAGATCATTGGAGTCAAGACAATCAAACTGTAGATGTATGATAACATAGTTCAAACCATTAAAGGAGTACTCCATGTTCAAGGCCTTAAGAAGAACATTTTTTCCTTGGGACAATTTGATGATATCAGATGAAAGACTCACACTGAGAAAGGGATGATGAAAATTTTTAAGGGAGAACTTGTAGTGAGGAAGTTATTGAATATATTAAAGAACCTATAAGTGATTTTGGGTGAAATATAAAAGAAATTAGAGACAATTTTCACATCAACTACCTCAACGGAAGCGTTGAAGACATCATGGAATTAGAGGCTTTTCCATATGTATGAATGAGGCCTGAAGATTATTTTAGATTAGAAGTTGATATATGGGATTAAAAAGGTATCCTTACAATTTTATAAGAATTTTGTTTTGAGTAATAAACATAGGTTGAATTTTGGAATTTCAATTACAAGGATCAAGAAGATCTTGGTGTTGATCTATTCTAATGTTTGGAAAGCACTGGTTGTATCCCTAGGAGGAGAAAGGTACTTTATACATTTCATTGATGACTATTCCAGGAGATTTTCGGTGTTTAAAATCAAGAGGATATCATATTTCTTTGATGTCATTAAAAAATTTAAATTGTGGAAGGATCTTGAATCTGAAAAGAAGATCAAGTGTTTAGGGATTGGAAATGGCAGAGAGTATAGAAGAGAGGTGTTTGATTATTTTAGTAAATAAAAAGGCATCAAGAGACATTTCATGATGGCATAAACTCCGAAGTAGAATGGATAGGCATAGTAGATGAAAATATCCCTTTTCAGCAGAATGAGGGTGATGATGAAGAATGCAAGAGTTTCCAAGAAATTTTGGGAAGATGCAGAAAATACCACCTGCTATGTGATCAATTGATCTCCTTTAGTGGAAATTGATCTAAAGAAACCAGTAGAGATGTGGAATAGTAAACCTGTTGATTATTATCAATTGAATACTTTTGGAAGTCCTATATATGCACTATTTAATGGATAGAAAAGATCAAAGTTGTACTCGAGATCCAAGGAATGAATCTTCTTGGGATATGCTGATGATGTGAAGGGGTGTCATTTGTGGGATCCCACTTCCCAAAAACTTATTATCAGTAGATATTTCATTTTTTATAAGAAAAGGTGAAAATGATGATTGATAAAGACACAAAGAAAAAGAGTATAGAAACTACAACAGTTGAGGTGAAGGATGTAACAATGAAAGAACTAGTTTCTTCTAAGGCATTACCAGAGCATGATGATCAAGTACCAGATGATCCTAGACTACGACTGTAAAATCAAGAGAAAAGAGCACCAATATGGCACTCATATTATGCCACTAAGAGAAATGTTACATTTTTCTTATTGATAGAGGAAAGATAACAATCATATTTTTTTGGAGGAAACCCATAGTCCAAATGTATCTTCTTGGATGGTGTCAATATAGGATGAACTTGAAGCCATGGACAATAATAAGACTTTAGAACTTATTATATTATCTTATGAATGGAAGGTGATTTGAAACAAATTGGTTTATAAGATCAAGAAGGTTGAAATAGACAAGGTGGAAATATATCACATGAGACTATTGGTCAAAGAATATACTCAGAAGGAAGGTATAAATTTCAATGAAACATTTTCTCCTATTTTTGGATTGACGACTATTCAGGTAGTTCTAGTGATGTGTTCTACATAAAATATACATCTAGAGTAGTTATATGTGAAAACATATTTTATCTATCGTGATCTTGATGAAAGAATCTATATGCTCTAACTAGAAGGTTTTTTCAAATAAGGTAAAGAGAACAAGGTTTTTAGGTTGAAAAAATTTCTATATGGTCTCAAACAGGTGTCGAGGTGTTGGTAAAAGTGATTTGATTCCTATATCATGAGACTTGGACACAATTGACTTAATTAAAATCATTTTTTATATTTAAAGGGTCAATATGGTAATAATTTTATCATTATACTATTCTATGTGGATGTCATGTTGGTTGCAGACCCCAACAATGATCAAATTTAGGAGACGAAGGCACAGCTGGATAGGGAGTTTGATATGAAGAACTTGGGACCCACAAATAAGATTCTTAGGTTATATATTTATTGAGATAAGAATAATGGAAACATTTAGCTACCAAAGAAAGAATTATTTGAGGAAAGTATTGAAACTCTTAAACATTTAAGTCTGTAATCCTATTTCTAATCCTCTTCCCATCAATTTCATGTTATCTTGCATGATGAGTCCTAGTAGTGGAGCATATAGGATGAAAATTTATCGACTTTTGTATGCATCATTAATGGCGAGTCTAATGTTTGTTATGGTTTGTACTAGACCTGACTTTTCACATGTAGTGGGAGCAGTTAGTTGGTAAATGGAGAACCTAGGATAGAATAATTGGATCATAGTTAAGAGAATCCCGAGATACATCAAGGAAACCTCAGATGTTTCATTATGTTATGGAGGATCAAATTTCACTATAAGAGGCTATGTTGATTCAAATTTGGTAGGTGATTATGATCGGAGAAAATCCACTACCAGTTTTGTGTTTAATCTTTTAGGAGGATATGTGAGCTGAATTTCCAAGTTATAGTATTTTTGTCCTTATCCACAACTGAGTTAGGGTATATGGAAACTACAAAGACTTAAAAAGAGTCGATTTGGATAAAAAGGTTTCTAAAGGAGTTCAAGAACAAACAAGAGAATATTCCACTATTTTGTGATAGTCACAACACGTTACACACTACAAGGAATACATATTTTTATTCCAGTATGAAGCACATTGGAAAAAAATATCATTTTGTTTGAGATGTGGTGGAGGAAGGAAGTGTGAATATGGATAAAATTCACACTAAAGAAAATATATCATATTTCCCGATGAAAGAGATTGGTTATGATAATTTCAGATGGTGTAGATCCTTGAGCAGTCTTGAAGAGACATGAGAAGCATGGTTGGAAGATAGAAAGGATGTTTGGAGATGTTATTGGCACTAAATCAAGTCTCCAAAGAGAGATATGTTGGAAGATTTTATGGAGAGAGAAAATAATACTGATGGTTGATGCATTCATTTATTTGAAAGAGTGTGAAACCCTACCATTATTCCCCAATTTAATTTGGTAAAATACATTTAATTTATGGGATCCCAAAGGAGGGTGAGGGAAGTCTTTAAAAAGGGATATCCTCCAATAGTTTTCATCATCTGATTCTCAAGAAACACATTCTTAGCTTTGAGTATAGTATTTTGGGAGGTATTTCTCCATATATTCAAGAGAGAATTTCATGAGAATTTTTCATTGTAGTTGATAGATTTTGTACCCACATTTTTAACATTACGAGATCCTTATATTTTCTTATGGGTTTTTACCCCTTTGATTTTGGTATTTTTTCCATGTTATATCTGATGTTAATTTTATTTTTCATTTTTTACTTTATTTTTACCTTGTAATTATTTTTGTACCAGAGGGACAATTATTTATGATCCTAACACTATCCCTTCTCTCTAGTGTGGTGAACATGGTTGGTGCATGGTTTGGGAAACCATTAATCCTTAATTTATAAGTTTCCCATCTCTTTAAAAATATTGAAATTCCTATTCTACTCTCCATTATTTTAATCTCAATTTGACCCCCTCTCCTTATCTTAGTTTTGGAACTTGAATGGGCCCCAAACCCCCCCCCCTTTGTCTCTCCTACTCCCATATATTCTTATAAATGATTATAAGGTAATTTTCTTTGAGTTTTGGTCCATTTTCCTTCTACTCTCTTCTTCTTCCTCTCGTTTCTTAGGTTTTATTAGTGGGATTATCTCTTTGCCAAACCCTACGGTCATTGTTTCCTAATTTTGGTAGATTTATTTTGTTATTGGGTGTGTGTATTGTTCCTTAGGCTTAGTTTATCCTTCTAAAAGGGTTTCATTGCATCTGTACATCATTTAGGTGGATGTTTCTGCCCATTTCCCTTCGGAAGCATACAATTTGATGCTTTATAATTTCTAATTAATTTCTAGATGTGTTTCTTATACATGGTATTTGTTTGTTTGATTTATTGTGATGATTTCATGTTAGAAAATTTTATGGAAATGGATTTCAAATGGGGTTATTTAATTATTATTATATATAAATGTATGTAAGGTGTTCATTAAAATGAACATAGCCTCTTTAAAATTTATTTGGGTGTTTTCATATAATGATTGGGCTTGGTTGTGTTTTTTTGGATTTATTTTCATTGTTAATTGAATGTGGTGTGTGGTTTGGGTGCCTCTTCATTGCTTGATGGTTGTGTGAAAAATGTTTAAAAGGTTATTCCATATTTTAAATGGGAACTTGTGTAGTTTGGAGATGTTTTGAGGGATCCATTGGATGTGGGAACATCCATATGTGCATGGGGTGCACATATGGATGGACTCAGAAATTATGGTGGCTTCTTGTAGAAAATATCTCTCTCTTGGAATGGATTTTCAAACACCCATCCCCTATTCCTTTCCTTATCCCTTCACTTCACAAAATGATTCTTAAAAAACCCTTAGTACTTTATAAATGGTTATTTGGTGTCAATGTGATGCAAATATGGGTTTCAAAGATGATTTCCAATTTATTGGCCCATTTGGTATTTTGAGACATGGCTTGGTAACTAAAGGGATTGAAGTCCTATTTGCAACTTTGAGATGAAGTATGGTTTCTAAATGAACTAAAAGACCATTTGGAAACTTTTGTACATGCTGTGAGTTTTCATCTAGGTCTTAGAAATGAATTTCAAAAAATATTTTGAATTCTTACAATTAAAGTCCCAATAGGTACTTTATAGATCTTTTGTAAAGTGGTTTCAAAGTGATATGAAATGTAGTCCCGGTTGGAACATTTGGTGGCTTGTTGTTAGATAAGAACCTCTATGTTAGATCCTCCGAGGAGAAGATAATCACATATGTGGTGTTTTTTAGGCTAGGAATGAATGGCGGCTATGGGTTATTGGTTTGAGCCACACATAAGATGACCTACCCATTCACCATGTACTATTATCATGAGATTCATGGGTGTCATCTAGAGGGTTGAGTGATGGTTGCTTACAACCTCGATTAGATGGGTCAGTACCCCATTGATTTGCTGAGAGGATTGGTTGGACGTGCCAATGGATTGGCCAGTTTAGAGTGGACAGTTGGTTATTGACTTTAGAGCTGCACCATACGTTGGAAGGTGAGTCCGAACTGAGTATATACAGGTATTGCTTCTAGATATGTTTATAAAATACCTCTGAATATTATATTTATGTTATATTTATTTTACTTCACCTGATTATTTTTTATGCTAGTGTCTTCCTGCTTGTTTTTGTTTCCTTCATTGTTAATATAACTCCTTTTTATCTGGTATGGTACTTTTCTAAGGTTTTGGTTTTGTAAACTGGTTTGAAAAATTTAAATCTGTTTTGAAAAGAGGAATGCGGTGTGTGTTGTTTTAAAAGAGAAACCTCTATTTTGTTCTTTAAATGGTAAAACACTATTTTCATAAATTAATTTCAAAGGAGTGTTTATGGACTATTTCAGGAAAGGAAATGTATGGATTATTTAGTGATTACCTACTGGGCTGTTTCTGATCACACTATACTTGTACCACTTGGTGTCGATAGACCCGAGCTATTTTGAAGGTTCAGGTTTCTGGTTCGAGCATGCGCCTTTGTGTGGTATGGTCTTATTGTTAGTGGTGACCAAGAGGTCACGAGGATATTGTGTTAGCACCACTTGGATTTAGTTTTGTTTTCAGTTTTATATTTTTTTAGTAGTAGTATATCAATGTTGTTCTATTTTTATTACTGTTCATATATTGTTGTTTTTTCTATGTACTCTACTTTGGTTATTTTATCATGGTTATTTTTGCGATAAATGATTACCACTATGTTAAATTTGATACCTGGTGATAGTCATCGACTTGAGAGGATCAATAACACCTCTTGGGCCTAGTATCAGATTGTGTTGGGTGACTCTTTAGATAACAGCCCAACCTAGTTCATGAAAAAATGGTATAAGGTTATCCCTTTGTTATTTAGGGTGTTAGGTAGTCTAAAGATTATGACTATCGAGACTCAAGAGTTGGGTGTGGGAAAGTGTTGTGAACTCTTGATTTTTCTAATCCTTGAGTTAATAGGGTAGTTTGGGATTTAGGTTTTGTTTTAGTTTTTGGGTGTGCAGATAAGGAATGAAAATGGAGATGAACTGGTAATGTGTAGTGGGATCACATGGAGTAGTGACCCATGTGGAGTCTGAGTTCATGGTTTTAACTTCTACTTGTGGATGTCGCTTTCTTGGGGCATGGTCAACTAAACCGTGTCGTTGAGTTTTGTATCATCACTAGTACCAAAATCATGTGCTTGATGTGAGTTGTGTTTTGGTTTTATTTTGGCCAATGTGGCTTGAATTTTGAAATGAAATATGGTTTTCATAAAAAGGGATTTTTAAAAAGAAAATGGTTTCATGGTTTGGTTTTGTTTGAAAATCATGTATTGGTTTTTAAAACTATATTTGAAAGTAAATTTTGGTATTTAGAAAGTGGTCATGGAAGAAGGTGGTTTTTGAAATTTGAATGAAATGGTATATTTTTAAAAGAGAATTCTAGTTATATTTGCGATGTTTGTCTTATGATAAAGTTTTTTTTTCTTGAGCTGTTCTTTTTTGGATGAGGTTTGATTGGATATTCATTTTTGTATTGTGTTTTGATTTTGTGCAGTGTACGTTTCCCATATATATCCCTAATGTTTCTAGTGAGTTTATTCTAGTTGTTGGCCCTACCCAAACTCCAAGTGGAGTGGAGGAGTCAATTTATTCTCAGTTTTTTCAATTTTAAATGGTGATCGAGGTTTTTGGGAGGTTGTAAAGTGGGTTGAGTAAGTTGAAGGCATTTTCAGAATATTGGGAACTCCCAAAGATGTGAGAGTGCGTGCTTCTCTAGGTTTATTTGATGCTTCAGGTTTGGATCATTGGAAAGTGATCATCCCATCATCATTATAAGATTAGATGTATTAGAAAGTGTTTAATACAAATTTCACACTATGGTTTATACATGAGGAGGTGAAGGAAATTAAAGTTTCATAACTCTTGGGTATTCAGCAAGGTAAATAGATGGTGAAGGACTATGCTGGAAATATGAATGGGATTGTTTCTTTTTCTCTAGAGGTAGATTTAGAGGATCATTTGATGTTTACACTATTCGTTTGGGGTCTGCTTCTAGAGAAAAGTAGAAATTTATATTATCTATTGAAGTTCTATTTGAAAATTTGGTGGAAGAGGAGTTTCTTGCAATATTGATTCCTGGTGTGTAGTTGATTGCAAAAGGCACTCGTGAAGATTCCCTATCTGGTGAGAGGAATATTCCAGAGGAACCTGATTATGAATATTTTCAATTTTCAGTCTTGTCTTATCATTTGTTTGAACATCATATCATGTTCTTCTGGTGTAGTTAGTTTGGGAATTTGAAGTCGTCTCATTGTGTTCCTCTAAAGGATTTTCAGTAATTTTTCCGTTTGGGTCATTTGGAGAAGTTTTGAAAGTGGAGTTTACAAAAGAATAAGTCTCATTTAGAGGTTTTTATCTCCTAACTATGGGTTAGTAGATGCTTGAAGACATCAAGAATAGATCCACATTCCCCGGAGTGAATCCTTCCACGCAGTAAGGGATCATCAAGAGTGAGAAACCTTGGATCTAGGATAGTTTAGGTTCCCTTGTTGTAGTTCACATGGTTTTTGTGATTTTTATTCATTATAAAATCATGGTTTTTTTTATTTTCTTTTGTATTTGTGTTCATATTCTTTTATAGTCACATGGTCTTGTTTTATGAATGAGGATCTTTTAGTAGTTGTTTTTTGTTGATCAATTTCAGTTTTGATTGTGCTTATTTAGAGATGCTTGTGCCTTGTGTAAATGATCAATCATGTTTCCATTAACTATTTAGTTTGAGTTTTTTCCATGGGATTACCTAGTGTCATGGGTTTTCATTATGTGGGAGATCCTAGTCCTGGTGTTGGTTGGTGTTAGTTAGGTTGTTTTGGTGGGGAGAACCCTTTACTCACCTTCCCTATGATTCTTTTTTTCATGGTTTCTTATAGTGTTGGTGGGGTGAGACTTGTGAAATTGGAAGGTCACCACCAAGTTTTAGGATCTATTTTGAATTGTTCGGTTCTGTGCTCTAGTTTTGTTTCTCATTCATCTGAGTGACTTTATGGGGGGAAAATGTTTTTTATGATGGGGAGAATTGTCACACCTGAAACATAATTTTTTACTTTATTTTATTCTTTTCGTGGACTTTATTCTTTTGGTTGGGGTTTTGGCCAAGTTCCCGGTGTTTTTTTTGAGTTTTGGAGGTTTTGGGTGAGTTTTAGCATTGTACACAGTTATTGCACATTGTTTGGAGGAAAACTATGCAGCCTATTAAGGCTAAAGGAGTTTTAAGTTGTTTTTATTATTTCATAGTTTTACTATAATGGTTTGAGAATGGTTTGGGACAACCCATGTGAGGCCTAGAAGAAACTATGAAGATGTTGGGTGGTGTCTGGGGTAGGATCATGCACTGAATACAGTTTTCTGAAACCGTGTGGTATGCATGTGGGAAGGCTCTGTATTTTGATAGAGAAAATTTTCTTGGTTATAGAATATTTTCTCAAAACATGTGGCTAGACTGTGTAGGGTGTCCCTCTTCTTTTTGGGGTGCATAGGGTTGGCACACATTTTTGGAAACCGTGCAGCCAAACCATGAAACTTTCCCAGTTGTGTAAAGGTCTTGAAATTCATATTCTTCCCTCCCCCATTTTAAACCAAATTCAATACCTCTTCCCCTTGGATTAGTTTTAGAACATAAAGGGGTCCCCAAACCCCCTCCCCTTGGGCTCTCCTTATCTCATGGATTATTCTCAAAGGTTTTAAGGTAATTTCATTATGTTTTTAACTATTTACCTTCTCCTCTATTCTTCTTCCTGTTGTTTCTTAGGTTTTCTTGGTGGGATTATCTTTTCGCTAAATCTTAGGGTGAGGGTTGGATAACATTGGTAAATTTATTGGGTTTTGTGGTGTGAAAATTATTTCTTTTTCTTAGTTCTTACTTCTCTAAGGGTTTTGTTGTGTTCGCACATTTTTGAGGTAGGTATTTCTGTATGTTTCCATTCCAAAGCATACCATTTGATGATTAAAAATTTATAATTAATTTAAAAAATCTATTCTTATGATTGTGATGTTTTTTTGATTTATTGTGGTGAATTAATGTTGTAAAATTTGGTGAAAATTTATTTCAAACTAGTTTCTTTAATTATTCATATATATAAATGTATGTAAGGTGTTCTTTAAAATTCCCATGGACTATTTAAAATGTATTTGGGTGCTTTGAGATAATTATTTTTCCTTGGTTGTGTTTTTTTAGATTTATTTTCATTATGAATTGAATTTGGTGTGTGGTTTGGGTGTCTCTTCATGGTTTGATGGTAGTGTGTAAAACATTTGAAAGGTTATTTAGGATTTTAAATGGGAACTTGTGTAGCCTGTCGATTTTTTGAGGATCCATTGGATATGGGAACATTCATATGTGAATTTAGTTCACATATGGATAGGCTCAAAAATGATGTTGGACTCTTGTAGAAAATGTATATCTCTTGGACTAGATTTTCATACACTCATCCTCTATTCCTTTTGTTCTCCCTTATCTTCCCAAAATGGTTCTTTAAAAACCCTTGGTACTTTCAAAATGGTTCTTTGGTTTCAAAGTGATTCAAATTTGGGTTTCAAAGATGATTTCCAATTTCTTGGATTGTTTTTAATTTTAATATGTGGATTGTTAACTAAAACTTATAAAAGAACATTCGACACTTTGTGATTTGGTATGGTTTTTAAATTACCAAAAGGCCAGTTTGGAATTTTTTACATGTATTGTGTTTTCTTCTAGGTTTTAAAAATGTATTTGTAAAAGAATTTGGAATTGTTAAAAATAAATTCCCTAATGGTACTTTATGTAACTTTTGTAAAGTGGTTTCAAAGAGATATAACATATATTCTTGATTAGAACCTTTGATGGATTGTTGTGATATGGGAACCTATATGGTGTATCCTATGAGGATAGGCTCATTACATAGGTGGTATCGGTGTTTTGGATAGGAATTCACGGTGAATGTGGGTTATTGGTTTGTATAGCGACCCTCGATTTTCAAAAATAAACATTACATAACTTTTGTGGAAAACAAAAAACATTACACAAACAGATGCAATAAGACCTTACTATTATAGTTCTTTTGTAAACAAGGAAACATAACACTGGTACATTAATGAGCTACATTATCTCCTACTAGGTTCTTGACAAGCACCCCTCTTAGACACATCAAAAATAATACATATCTTCCTAACTTGGGGAAGGAAACCTAAAAAAGGTCATGCTCAAATTCTTAGTGAGGGTAAACATGAGAGACATGTAAGAATAATCATGAGCATAAGCATATGATAACATGATCATGAAGATATAATATCATACCCTACATATCAAATATCATAATAGATATCATGGTATAAATAATGGTAGTTCATAAGACATGAATCATAATGAAATAAAGAGAATAATCCATGAAAGAATAATGCCAGAAAAAAATGGAAGTATAGAAAACACATAAGCATATAATATGATTTCCATAGTAGTCAAGGCATCACTTCCATGACCATCATAATGCTCAAAGACATTTACAGAACTGGGTGAACCCCCATTCCATCTATATATTATTAAATTGAGTGAAACCTCATTCTATCCCTATATTACTAAAATGAGAAAACACTTATTCTATCTCTATTTATCTTATGAGATATAAATATTTACCCAATGCATTGGAGAGAGATATAGGTCCCACTCATCACATAATGAAATCAAACATACATGTGCCACAAGATCATAAATAGACACATCATAACCCATGAAATGAAATGGGTAACATAAACATGTAAAAATATCAGAACTTATGAGAATATATAGGTTTCATAATCATTTCATTAAAAGCATAACCCATGAAATGAAGCGGGTTTCAAAAGTATATAACTCGTGAAAGAGAAACAAGCTTCATAAACATCATTCCATCAAAACATAATCCATTTAGAGAAAGAATATGAATGAAAAAATTTAATAATTTCCCCATAAATTCATGATTAACACTAATGGATTTTATCTTAGAGGTTATTTTTTTTAAATATATTTTAAAAACATTTCTTGAGGAAAATATCCTTTGTTTTCTGAAAAATTCTCTTTAAAACATAAAATATTTTGAAAACCTTTTTCATTAAAAAATAGATTTGAAAACTTAAAAATTAATTTTTTAAAACAATAATACATTCTTAAAATCCATTTTCCTTGAAAATTAGATTCAAGGATCTTTTGTTTTTTTTTTGAAAACATGATTTTTGAATATAACAGATTTCCGACCGAAGAGAGAGATGATCAGATTTTACAAAAAAAATTATCTTAAGTACCAAAGACTAAAAAAATGGAACTAAAAATAGAAAATTTCATGAATAAATATAGGATCATTAAACTCATGATTATTATTGAGATATGGATCATAATATTTCATCAAATTAGGCATAAACATAAAAAATATCAAAAAATGATGAGATTTTCTCAATATACTCTTTTAACATGGAAACTTGGGATCATACTCTCCATGTAAGTAAATGAAATGAAATTAATCTTAAAATATAATTAATATAATTATATTCATGTTATAAAATGTAAAATGGAATTATATACACCATGAAAAATATTTTAGCTGCATAACAAAACATGAATCTCAAAGAAGGAAAATTGAGAAAAAGTTATTTTACTAATTTTGTAACTTTTGAAAGTTAAAACCCATGAAAGAAGGATAAAAAAATGGGGATGTGAATACCCGTAAATTTAATTATAAGATACATATAATAAAATCATGGGAAGTACATACACCACACAAAAGTAAAGAGTTCCGAACATAGCTTGTATCTCACAGAAATTAAAAGTGATATGAAATCCCCTTACATTGTGTCTTACCTCTCTCCATACTCATAAAAGATTCCTATTTAATAAATATAAGTTTATTATAAATATTTTAAATAAGAATATTCTTATAAATAATACCATTTTTTTTATTATTACCTTATATTACCCACTTGTTAACGACCCTATGTTAAGGTTTCACTTAAGGTAATATTTTCTTTGTTCTTCGCATGTGTCTTAATTTTTTATATCGTTGATCATTATACTTATATCATGATTAAATAATGTATAAAATGATATAAATATCATTTATATAAAGTATATTTATATTATAATAATTTATATCATAATTAAGTAGGAAATGGAATACACTATTTATGGAGACGGTAAGCCGTACGTACAGAGGAATGTTGTTTCCATCTTTATTGTCATATTGAAAGAAAGTAAGTAAATAAAATATTTATATATATGTTTGAATATATATTTATCATTACTAAAGTATAATTAACAAATCATATATTTCATATAAGTTCACTATACCCATCATTAATACATTCCATATGGTGTTTGAACGAATCACATCGCTTTTAGGTGGTAATAGTCAACACTTCCTCAAAAGAGATTATCATATTAACACCAAACGGAAAGTAAAGAGACGCGTGTTTTAAAAGGAATAAAGAAGAATAAATACATAATAAATAAAATATTTGACATATATAAATATATTTTCCATCATAATGGCCACCATTATTGGTGGTAAATGAAAAATGAACAATCATCTTTTCGTGAGGCAGTAATTCTCCATACATAGAAACAATATATTCGATATCCATTAGATAGAGGTGTGTGTAAGTATAGATATGAAAATTAGAATAAAATAATACTATTATATTTTGGATGCAGGTTTGTTTCACACAATAATGTAATAAAAATAGTTGAGGGTTGTAGAAGGAAAGTAAAGGAAAACAATTTGAGAGAAGATGTTACCTCTAAATCAGGTAACTTATTTTGGTTTGTTCCAAAAGGATTCATTGAGAGGATTTCTTTGGAAAGGTTGGATTATAGGTAAAAGGGAGGGTTTTTCGGAGGCTAATTGAGAGTCTTTCAGATATTGGACTAACTCAAAAGGTTTGAGAGGTGTGTGTAATGGGTAGATTTTGTGGCCTTTTATAGTGGACGAGGAGTGACACTCTTGTAAATATTTGAAGAGAGAATTCCACCAACTTTTTTCATGTTTAAAGTGGATAAAATAATGAAAAAAGGTCCATAAAAATAATAATAGGGTCTATATATTTACATAAAATGGGTTTTGGACATGTTTCTATGTCATTTGGGCACTTAATGTTAAGGTTTAGTACCTTATTAAGCATAATTTGGTCTTAACTGTTGTGATTAATTTTAATCACTTTTACTAATCTTCTTGGTCAAAAAAAAAGTTTACCCTATTTTACTTTATAAATTATTATGATTCTAAATATGGAATCCATTTTTACAAATTATAATCATATAAATGGAAGAAATTAATTTAAAAAATAATCCTGGCGTTGGGACGACATTGCAGGTTTTTATAGTAAAAAGGATTAAAAGTTTGTTAAGTCTTTATATCCAATTTAAATGTGTAATAGGTTATAGTGACCAAAATTATATTAATTGATAAAAATATTATCTAATTAAACATTGAAATAAAATTAAAAATATATTTTAACCATATAAATAAATTGAATTAAAAAGTAGTTCAGAATTAAAAAACGGTATTTTCACTATTCATCCAAGAAATGAAGTTTCTTAGAAAAATACCAAAATTTCACCCTAACCTATTTTTTTACATTATAAATTAAAAAATGAGGTTTATTTTATCAAATTAAATTTCTAAATTTCATTAAAATTAATTTTATTAAAAGGTCATTAAAATAGTATTTTTAGACATAGAAGAACTTTATAGAAAACCATATATTTTATTATTAATATGTTTTATTTATATAAAACACCTGTGAAAAATATTTGAAAAGTAGTTAATACTATTCATATAAATAATCTTAACGACTAGTTTATAATTATCTTATTTAAATAATTAAAACAATAAAATGATATGTTTCATAGAATCTTAGGGTTGCATGTATCGTACACCAAATCAGTGTTGCATGTATCGTACGCCAAGTCAGTGTTGCGTGTAACATACGACAAGTCAGTATTTCTTGTAAAAGGAATCTTTGACATAGTTTCTTTCAAGATATAAATGAAAATTTAAATTTATTCAAACAAAAATATGTCCATAAAAACTTGGGGTGTTACATTCTACCCCTCTTAAAATGAATGTCACCCTTGAAATTTGTCACTTGGGTAAAAACAAATGAGGATAATTCTACTTCATCTTATTCTCAAGTTCCCACGTTGCTTCCTCTCACTGGTGTTTTTTTCACAAAACTTTGACCAGGTGAGTGGTCTTGTTTCATAGAACTTTCTCTAATTGATCCAGAATTTCAAAAGGTTTCTCCTTGTAAGCAAGATATTACTCTAGTAGTATGACCTCTGAGTTTAGTACATGTGTAGGGTTAGGTATGTAATTCCTTAATAGAGATACATGTAACAAATCACGAACTTGATATATATTTGGGGAAGTTTCAAGTGATATTCTACTGTCCCAATTCAATCAAGAATTCCAAAGGGTCTGATATACCTAGGGATAAGTTTCTCTTTCTCCCCAAATCTCATAACTTTTTTCCAGGGTGAGATTCATAGAAACAACTTTTCCCCAACTTCAAATTTTATATGACGTCAATGGATGTAAGCATAATTTTCTGTCAACTTTGAGCTACCTTGATATGCTACTGGATGGTTCTAACCTTCTTGACCATTTCAATAGAGATCTCAGGTCCTAATAGATTTATTTATCTAACATCACCCCAACACATTAGAGATCTACATTTATTCCCATAAAGGAATTCATACGATGCCATCTAAATTATTGAGTGAAAGTTATTGTTGTATGAAAACTCAACTAGAGGAAGGTGTTGATCCCAACCACCATTGAAACATAGAGAACAAGATCTCAACATATCCTCTAGGGTTTGATGTATTGTTTCATACTGACCATCTATTTGAGGATAACAAGAAGTACTAAAACTCAATTATGTATCAAGTGATTTTTTAAGAATTTTCTAGAACTTTTATGAAAACCTAGGATCCCGATATGATACAATGGAATGTGATACTCCATGAAACCTTACCACTTCCTTAATGTATATTCTAGAAATATGATCAATAGAGAAATATTCCCTGATAGTAATGAAGTGTGCTGACTTAGTAAGGCGATAAAATACCACCCATATATAATTAAACCGTTTAGAGGTTTTGGGTAGTCCAATGAAAAATTCCATAGTGATGTTCTCCCATTTACATTATGGTATGGGTAATGGACACAAAATCCCTTTAGAATTTTTTATTTCAGCCTTAAGTTTTTGTTATACCAAACACTGAGATACAAACTCCTTGATATCTCTATTCATTCCATCCCACCATAAATATTATTTTAAGTCTATATACATCTTCATACTTCTAATATGAATAGATAATGAAGAACTATGAGCTACCTCTAATAGCTTCTTCAAATATGGCATGGAAGGAACACATACACGGTTCCTGAAACTTATCATTGTATCTTGGTCAAGGGTAAACTCTGGAACATTTATAACCTTTTTTTAGTTATTCATCTTCCTTATAAGACGCCTTGGATAGAGGGTTGAACAATCATTTGAGAAAGATAATATTTTCTCCTTCCTTTAGAATTTCAAGATCCATCCTTTTCAAATCCATTAATATTGGATCTTTTTTTTATACTGATCATAGATAAGATAACATGATCATTTTGACTCAAAGCATCCACCACCTTGTTCTATTTCCCAGGGTGGTAATGTATTGAGCAGTCATAACCCTTTATCAACTCCAACCATCTTAAATGGAACATGTTAAAATAATTTTGTTTGAATACTATATTTCATAATTTTATGATTGGTATATATATCACACTTTTCCCTATAGAGAAAATTCCTCCATATCTATAATGAAAAAATTACTACTGCTAACTCCAAATCATGAATTAGGTAATTTTTTACATGAATATTCAACTGTCATGAGGTATAGGATATAACCATGTTATCTTGCATAAGAAAACATCCTAATACCTTATTGAATGCATCAATATAGATTAATAACCCATATCCACTCTAAGGTAATGTAAACATAGGTACACTGACCAACGTTCTCTCTAGTTCCTTGAAATTTTCCTCACATTTATCTGGACAAAGGAACATAACACCATTCTAAGTTAACTTGGTCAGAGGGTTAGATATTTGTGAGAAATTCTCCACAAATCATCAATAATATGAAGCTAATCCAAGAAAAAAATGGATATAGGTCACCATGGTTGGTCTAGGCTAGCTTTCAACAGCCTATGTCTTGGATGGATCTACTACTATACCATCTCTTGAGATTATGTGACCCAAAAATAAAAACTTTTGCAGCCAAAATTCACACTTTGTAAAATTTTCATATAATTTGTACTTCCTAAGGGTCTTCAGTAAAATTATCAAGTGATCTTTATACACCTCCTTACTCTTTGAATATATCAGAATATCATCTATAAAGAATATCACAAACTAGTAAAGGTAATATCTAAATACTCTATTAATTAAATCCATGAATATAGCAGGGGAATTGGTAATACAAAAAGGCGTCACTATATGTTCATAGTGACCATACATTGTACAGAATGTTTTGTTGGGTATATCCTCCTACTTGACCCTCATTTGATGATATCCAGAATGAAGGCCAATCTTGGAAAAGTGTTGAATTCTTCGTAGTTGATCAAACAATTCATCAATACAGGGAACAAGATACTTGTTCTTGATTATTATGCTGTTCAAATCTTAATAATCAATGAAGATTCGCATTGATCCATCTTTCTTTTTCACAAAAAAGATATGATGCATCCCAAGGTGACACACTTGGACGAATAAATAATGTATCAAGGTTTTCTTGGAGTTTCTTCTTAAAGTAAAATAACTCAATCAGGGCCATTCTATAAGGAGTCTTTGAAATTGGTGTGTAACTAAGTACAAGTTCTATTGAGAAATCAACTTCACATTTTGGTGGAAGACTATGCAACTCTTCTGAAAAGACATCCAAAAATCCTGAACAACAGAAATATCATCTATTTAAATATTTTCCCCAACCAATTGAGATAAATAACCCTTTTGAATGGGAATTAAGACCCACACATTGGATGTAATCTCCACAGGAAGTTCATACTTATAGTCACATTGATGGATGATCATAGAAGGGTTTGAAATATCAAATGTAACTTCCCTTAATTGGAAATTTAAGTGGGATTTATGTAGGGAAAGCCAATTCATGCCTATGATGACATCAAATTAGTCCAAAATAAGAATGAAAATATTTGTAGGAAGTAGATTCCCACAAACTTCAATCGGAGAGGAATCATAGACTTGAGATGAAATCATCATACCATTAGGGGTTTGCACTACTAATTCTCCCTCTAATTGTTTCGGAGGAATCTTAAAACCCTTATCAAATTCTTTAGATATGAAAGAGTGGGTAGATCTTGAATTAAATATGACATTAGGAGTTCTAGAGTGGATGGTAAGTGTACCTTTCATTACATCATTTTCGCACCCCTCACCATAAATAGAAATTGCATGAGATTTCCACTTGTCCCTCAGCTTAAGAGGTTATTGTCTTCTTTCATCATCACCAGAACATGGGTTTGAATAGTGGTTAGAATAATTCCCATTCCCCTATAACTTTTAGAATTGAATCATGGGAGGTGAATTCTATGTGGATCCTTTTCCATTAGAATTTTGAGCAAACTTCTTCTCATCACCTTGAAAATCAATTTACTTATGGACTTCCCTTCCACAATTAAAACATTTATCATAACCCCTATGACAATTTCCTCCATGATTATTCCCACACATAGAACATAAAGTAAATTTAATAGTCTTTTCTCCATGGTTTTTAATTTTTTATTTAAACTCTATATTCCTCTTCTTGTCAAAATCACAAGATTGGTATGTGACCCTTACCTCCATTTCAACCTTGATTTCACAACAAAAAATCTATTCATAGCTACTAAAGTCTCTTATGTCCAATTTCCTTATGAGAGTGGTATTTAACCCACCAAATAACCTATAATCTTTACTTTCATGTTGGATGATAATTCCTGAAGCATACCGTGCATGTCTCATGAAATTTTCCTCATAGGTACCAACATATTCATCATCCCTTTGCTTCAACTCAAGGAACTATTTCTATATCTTGGTACACGGAATTATAGGAAAGCAATTATTTAAAAACAATTTATTTAACTCATCCCAAACCATGGATTCAATCTCATCATGCTGCCTCATATTATTGATTAGAGTCCACCATTGATCTGATTCTCCTTCTAACTGATAAACAGCTAGAATTTCTTTCTCATACTTTGTACACTTAAGAACGGAGAATATATTTTCCATGGTACTAATACATTGATCAGAAACAAGTTTATCAGGAGGCCCTATGAAAGAAAGAAGACATTACCTCATGAAATACTCAACATAATATTGTTCCCTCCTTTTCTCATTTGGAAGTCCACCCTGATTCATAGCTTCATAAAGCTGTGTGAGCATAAAAATGAGATTTTTCATTCCAACTCCATAGAATTTGGTTACTCAGGAGGAAAATCGTTTCATTTTCCATCACAATTTTCATTAACACGGTTCTTTTAGGTTTTTACCATTGGCTAAAACCAAAAAATTAAAGTAAGAAATAGTTATCATAACGAGGAACCACATGATCATGAAAACTCACTTATAGGATGTCTAACTTATGATACCTTCCTAAATCTATGGAACCTTACATTTATCCTAGGTTATTCATAGCCATATTATATTTAAAAACTTCATAATGGTTCATGAAGAGTTTTTGAATTCCGAAAGCATATCCCCCTAGAGTGTCAAACCAGGTGTGCTGAAAGGCCCGTTGTCATGTACCAAATTACCCAGAGTTAAGCCCAGAACATCTTGTCGGAGTTGTTACCCCTAGTTACATTTGTGCCAGATCCACATCCACTTCTAGTATCTAGAAAAGGATTTATTTCTCAGAAACCACTCACTCTATCCTTCCCCAAAATCCCATGACATTTTCCTATACTTTGACTCATCTATATAATTATCCTTATACATGTCCTTAGGGTTCTCACCACGGTTTTCCCATCCTAGTTTCCAAAGGATAACTAAAATTTTCCTCTAATACCAACTATAGAGACCATATCTTTTCAAACATTAACATTACATAACTTTTTTGGAAAACACTAAACAATAAACCAAGAGAAGCAAGAAGACCATACTAGTCTAGTGCTTTTGGAAACATGGAAACATAAACCCTAGTACATAAATGAGCTACATTATCTCCCACTAGGTTCTTCTTGACTAGAAACCTTCTTAGACACATCAAACATAATACATATCTTCCTTACATGGGGAAGGAAACATAAAAATGGGTGATTTCAAAAGCTTAGTAAGGGTAAATAAGGTAGACATGTAAGCATAATCACTAGCATAAAGGTATTAGAACATGATCATGAAGATATAATAGCATACTCTACATATAAAAGATTATAACAGAGATCATAGAATAAATATTGAAAGTTCATAAGATATGAATCATAATGAAAAAAATAGAATAATCCATGAAAGAAAAATGTAGGAATACAACATGGAAGTGTGGAAAACACGTAAGTATATAATATAATTTCCATAGTATCCAAGGCATCACTTCTAAGACCATTTTAGTGGACAAAGATATTTACTAAATTGGGTGAACCCCCATTTTAGCCCTTTATTACCAAACCAAGTGAACCCCTGTTCTATACCTATATTACTAAACCGATTAAACCCTTTTTCCATCCCCTGTTATCTCATGAGATATAAATCTTTACCCAATTCATTAGAGGCAGATATAGGTCCCAAACATCACATAATGAAATCATACATACATGTGGCACAAGATCATAAATGGACATATCATAACCTATGAAATGAAATTGGTATAATAAAAATGTAAACATATCATAACCTAAGGAAAGAGAAAGGTTTCATTATCATTTATCTAAAATCATATCCCATGGAAAGAAGTGGGTTTCAAAATCCTATAACTAGTGAAAGAGAAATGGGCTTCATAAACATCATGCCATTAAAACATAATCCATTCAAAGAAATAATATAAATGGAAACACTGAATGATTTACCCATAAAGGTATTTGAAACACCAATGGATGTTATCCTATAGGGGAAATAATTTTGAAAAATCTTTTAAAAACATTTCTTGAGGAAAATATCCTTTCTTTTTCGAAAAATGTTTTTTAAAAGATAAAACCTTTTGAAAACATTTTTCTTTGAAAATAGATTTGAAAACATATAAAGGAAGCTTTAGAAACAATAAAACGTTTCTAAAATCCATTTTTACATAAAAATTATATTCAAGGACCTTTTTAAAAAAAATCTGAAAATATTTTTGAAGACATGGTTTCTGAATACAATAGATTTATCTCCGAAGAGAGAGATGGTCATATTTTACTAAAAACATTATCTTAAGTACCAAAGAGTGAAAAAATGGTACTAAAATAGATTATATGATTAATAAATATAGTATAAATAAAATAATGAATATTAATAATATATGGATCATAATATTTCATTAAATGAAGCATAAACATAAATAATCTTGAAAAAATGAAGAGATTGTGTCAATATACTCTTATAACTTGGTAACTTGGGATCATAATCTCTATAAAAGGAAAGGAAATTACATGAAGCTTAAAATATAATTAAAATAATTATATTCATGATAAAATATGTAAATTTTCAGTATATACACCTCCAAAAAGTGTTTAGGTTCCTAACAAAATATGAATTTCAAAGAAGGAAAATTGAGACAAAATTGTTTTAATGTTTAAGTAACTTTTGAAAGTTAAAACACATGAAAGAAGGACCATAAAATGGGAATATGAATACCCATAAATTTAATTAAAATATTCATATAATAAATTAATGAGTAGTACCTACAACACACAAAAGGAACGAGCGGTGAACATAGTTTGTATCTCACTGAAATTAAAAGTGAGATGAAATCCCCTTACCCTGTGTCTTGAATCTATCTGTACTCATACAAACTTCCAATATAATAAATATAAGTTTATTATAAATATTTTAAATAATAATATTATTATATATAATACCATATATGGTTATATTATCACCTTATATTACCCTCTTGTTAACGATCCCATGTTAAGGTTTCACTTCAGGTAATATTTGCTTTGTTCTTCGAATGTGTCTTAATTTTTTATATAGTTGGTCCTTATACTTATATAATTATCCCAGAATTTATAACATGATATAAATATAATATATATATATTATATTTATATTATACTAATTTATATCATAAATAAGTACGAAATGGAATACACCGTTCATGGAGATGGTAAGCCGTACGTACGCATGAACGTTGTTTTCCGTCTTTATTGTCATATTGAAATAAAGTAAATGAATTATGTATATATATGTATGTATATATATGTATAATTATTAAAGTATCATGAATATATCATATATATCATATAATTTTGTTATACCCGTCCTTAATACATTTCATGTGGTGTGTGAATGAATCACATCACTTTGTGGGGGCAGTAGTCCACACTTCATCAAAAGAGATTATCATATTAACACCTAATGGAAAGTAAATCGATGTGTGTTGTAAAAAGAATAAAGAATAATAAATACATAATAAATACAATATATTACATATGTAAAAATATTTTACATCATAATGTCCACCATGATTGGTGTTAAATGAAAAATGAATAATCATCATTTCGTGAGGCAGTATTTCACCATACACAGAAATAATATGTTCGATATCCATTAGGTGGAGGTGTGCGTAAGTGTAGGTTGATACCTTATCATAAAAACATACTATTATATTGGTTATATTTTTTTCACACAATAATGGAATAAAAATAGTGGAGGGGTGGATAAGGAAGATAAAGGAAAAGAGCTTGAGAGAAGACATTACCTATAATATGGTAACTCCTTTTGGTTTATGCCAAAAGGATTTTTGAGATGATTTGTTCCCAAAGGGATGATTATAGGTCTAAGGGAGGGTTTTTGGGAGGATAATTGGGAATATATTTTCTGAAATTAAGTGGTTTGAGAGGTGTGTGGAATGGGTAGAGGTGGTGAGCTTTTATAGTGGAGGAGGTGTGGCACTCTTATAAATATTTGAAGAGAGAATTACACCCATGTTTTCCATGTTGAAAGTGGATCCAATAATGGAACAAGGTTGATCCAATGTATTATAGGGTCTAAATATTTCCATACAATTGGTTTTTGATATGTTTATAGGTTGTTTGGACCCTCAATGTTCAGGTTTAGTCCCTACTTAAGCATAATGTGGCCTTAACCGCTGTGACTAATAGTAATCACTTTTACAAATATATTTGGTTAAAAAAATGTTTACCATATTAGAAATTACAAATTATTCTGATTCAAAATAAAGAATCCATTTTTCCAAATTCTAATAAAATAAGTGGAAGAAATTAATTTAAAAAATTATCCCACTGTCGGGAAGACACTGCAGGTTTTTATAGTAAAAAGAATAAAAAATTTGTTAAGTATCTATGTCCAATTTAAATGTGGAAATGGTTGCAATGAAAAAAATTGGATTAATTTATAAAAATATTATCTAATTAATCTTTTAAATTAAATTAAAATATACTTTGAACTTATAAATAAATTTAATTAGAAAGTAGTTTTGAATTAAAAACTGGTATTTTTCACTGTTCATCAAAAAATGAAGTTCCACAGAAATATCCCAAAATTTCACCCTAATATGATTTTAACATTATAAATTAAAAAATGAGGTTTATTTTGTAAAATTAAATTTTTAATTAATTATAAAATTAATTTTATTATAAAGACGTTAACAAAGTATTTTTAAACATAGAAGGAATTTACCAAAAAGCCTATCTTTTCTTATCAATATGTTTTATTTATATAAAACATTTATGAAAAATATTTGAAAATTACTTAATACTATTCATATAAATAAGTTTAATGGATAGTTTTTAATTATCTTATTTAAATAATTAAAATAATAATAAAAATTTTCCTAGAAACTCAATGTTTCGTGTATCGTACGTCAAATCAGGGTTGCATGTATCATATGCCAAGTTGGTGTTACGTGTAATATATGAAAACTCGGTTTTTCTTGTAAAAAGAATCTTTGACTTAGTGTGTTTTAATATATAAATGAAATTTTAAATTTATTAAAAAAAATAGGCCCATAAAACTCTGAGTGTTATAGTTTGTGCCACGCATGTGAGGACCTCCCCATTCAACATTTAGAATTATCATGGGATTCATGGGAATCATCTAGAGGGTCGAGTGATGGTTTCTTATCAACCTCGATTAGATGGGTTGGTATGCTTTGGATTTACTGAGAGGCCAGGTAGGATGTCCCACTAGATTGTCTTGTTTACAGTGGCCAATTGGTTATTGACTTTGGAGCTACACCATATGCCGACTGGTGAGTCCGAATTGAGTATGTTGAGGGATTGCATCTAGAAATGTTTAGGAAATTTCCATGAATATCATTCATATGTTTTATTTATTATGTTGCACCTAATTATCTATTTTTCCAGTGTCTACCTTCTTGTTTTGGTTCCCTCCATTATCATTACAACTCCTTTTTACCTAGTATGGAACATTACTTGGGTTATGGTTTTGTAAATGGTTTGTGAAATAGAAATATTTTTTGAAAAGAGGAATGTGGCATGTTTTGTATTAAAAATAGAAATCCATGTTTGCTTCCTTAAATGATAGAAACGCTATTTTCATACATTTATTTCAAACTTGTGTTTATATACTGTTTCAATAAAGGAAATGTATAGATTCTGTGGTGATTACCTAAGGGGATGTTTATGCTCACATCCTACTTGTGCTACTCGATGTTGGTAGACCCGAGCTATTTTTAGGTTTTTGTTTCTTGTTTGAGTGTTTTCCTTTGGTGAGGTATGGTTTGTGGTTTGTGGGGACCAAGTGGTCATGAGGATATCTTTTTTACCATGTTTTAGTTTTAGTTTTGTTTTTAGTTTTCCATTTAGTTCAGCTGTTGTGTCTCGATCTAGTTCTATTTTTATTATTGTTCAGCACTTATTAGTTTTTGTTGTGTGATCTATTTGGTTATTTGATCCTAGTTTTATTTTGTATAAATCATTCCCACTTTAGAAAATTTGACTTATGACACTAGAAGACAACCCCTGAGGACCAGGAATTCCTCTCGAGCCTTGTGTCACACTAAGTTGGGTGTCAGGTTGGATGGAAGCCTGACCTGGTTCGTAATAGTCATACCGTGCACACCATGTACTGTATTTAGGATCGACTAATTTCTACCTATCTAAAATTACATATGGATAATTTTCCTATATTATCAAAAAAAATTAACATGCTTTCCTAGTTTTGAGTATGTGACATGTGTTTTGATATAAAATTTTCAATTTTAAATTTAAAGACACAATTTGAGTCATACCAGACACACCATGAGTCGGACTTATGTGAGACTGATTCCTACACATAAAAAATGAATTAAGGATCATTTCACTAAAGTATCAAGATAATATGAATGCTTTCTCTTGGTTTTGAGTATTCCACATGCCTTTTTTACTGAAATGTTAATTAAATATGAAAACACACACTTTGAGTCATATTGGTCACATAATATCTCTCTTTTATGTGGGATTAATTACTAAACATCACATATGACTTATAAATCATTTGAAAAATTATAAAAAAAATCTGACCACATTTTCTTAATTTTCATTGAGTGGAACGTTTTCAACTAAATTGGAAATTTTAAACTAATAGAGAACACTTTGAGTCATACCGGGCATACCATATACCAGATTGAGGTGAGGCTATGTAACACCCAAGACTTTTATGAGAAATATTTTGTTTTTATGTTATATAAATCATCAAAGGAATATTTCACTACACACAACACTAGCTTGGCTTACTTTATATGCAACTGTGGCCTTCCTCAATAGCTTGCGTCGTACGCAATACCGAGTTTCACTAAACAACGATATGCTATTAAAATATTATTAAAACTAGCCGTTATGAATAGTAATATCCACTTATTGAAATTTTGTAAATTTTATTTTTCAAAATGGACTTCATTTTTTTATTTGGAATATTGAAATTAGCTTAGGGTGAAATTTTGGTACTTTTTGGATAACTTTCATATTCCGATGAATAGTGAAAATTACTAAATTTTAATTAAAAACAACTTTTTTAATCAAAAAAATTAATAGTGATAAATTATTAATTTGAGTGGTTTTAAAGTATATTTAGAATATATTTTTAAAATTTAATACAATGTTGTTCATTGGATGTAATTTCACATTTAAACCAGATATAAACAAGTGTCAATCTTTTGATAGTTATTATCTTTTAAAAACACGCTATTTGTTTTGACGACGGGAATTAATTTTTAAATTAGTTAATGTAACTAATATGTTTGGGATTTGGTAAAATAAAAATTATTTTTGAATTCATAATATCAAATATAGCTTAGGCCTAATTTTTGGTATTTTTCTGGAAACTTTCATTTTTTGATGAATAGTGAAACCACTAAGTGGTAGTTAAAAAAACTGAATTTTTCATAAAACATAATTTTACCGCTTCTGTGAGTGGAATTTCGAAAATCCGAGAGACACGGTTAATATCAAGGACTAAAATTTGGTTCAATGAGATGAAAATAATTTTTTGTGAATAGTAACTTTTTACTTTTTTTTACCACGGTTAAAAGTAAATAGGGTAGTTAAGGGTAAAAATGATATTATTACCCTAACACATGTCCTAATTCTATTGTATAAGTTTAATTCGACCAAAAAAAAACCTTAGGAATAAAATATGTCCATTTAGGCCCACTTGGATTAGATTAGGACATTTATTATCAATTTATTTAAAGAAGGGTTAAAATAGTTAAAATCAAATTTTAATAACTAAATCATTTTTAATATAGAGTTATAAATAAGATAAATTCTACTATAAATATTCATTAGAAAGATAAAAATATTTCCTACATAATTGTATTTTGTTTATAATTTTTAGACATTAAATAATTTAATTTATTTATGACACAATGATGATACAGTAATTATCTTATTAATGAAATATTGACATAATTGATGTTATAAATACCCAAATAAATGTAATTTGAGACTTTTTATGAATTAAAATAATTTTATATGTTAATATGACATGTTATTATTTATTTAAGTAATTTTTTTCGAACTAATCATTCTGTTATGATTTTCACAAAAATCAATTACCAAATAGTGTCAAAATTGACGTAAAATTGTTTTTAAAACAAATATTATATTATTAATTGTTATTTTATTCCTAAAAATCTAAGGTTTGGAAAAATGACTTAGATAAGGTTATATATATTAATAATAAAAAAACTTGGGGTTCGTTTGGCTTGATATAGTAAGTTTATTAACCTTATAGTGTAAGAAAATAAGAAGACACAGTAAAAGTTAAATTATCTAACTTAAAGTTAAATCTAAATGATGAGGTTAAAATTGATACCTAAACTTGTCTAAATTCTATTGGATTAGAGTATTTCGATCCATACCCACCTTATCTTTTAAATATATCAATTTGGAGCTATTAAAAACCGAATTTCACTTTATAATAAAATAATATTTTTAGTTATTCCAAAGGTGCCCCTCTCCTCCCTTATAAAAGGGAACCTCCTCCCTCTCTTCCTCACACCACTTTGAGCCTTCAAGATCGGCCAAACACTGCCAATATATCCTCTCCACTTCCGTAGAAACATCCTAGAGGTCCTGGCATTCTTCAAAGACCAAGTTTAGTACCCTAAGAGGAGATCTTAAAGAGGTGCTTCAAAGAAGAGGTAATGTCTGTTACCGATTCTTTCAACTTTATTTCTTCTTCCAATTATTCTTCTTTAGTTGTTTCATTATAAATTAATAACATCATTATCACTCATATAATGATATGTTATTATAAGTATGAAACAACCCTATTTCACCATCTATCCATCCTATGGAAAACGAAATCACCACGCGTGCGTACGTACGGAATACTGTCTCCACGCCGTGGTGTAATCTATTTTCCACCACCACCTTACTTGGATGGGTATAATGGTTTAAATAATGACTATATATGATTATTGTAAAGTTATATTGATTCTTAAATAGTATATATACACTCCAATACAATTCCACGATCATGGGAACGATATCATCACTCGTGCGTACGTACGGAATACCGTTTCCACGATGTGATGCGACTTGTTCTACATGATATTAATTGTATAATGATTATATAAATGAATTTAATGAATTAATATGATATATATTACACTAATAACATTCTGGAAATGAGGTATCTATAACCTAAAAAGAAAAAGAAAAATTTACTCGACAGAACATGCATAAGAACAAAAAGTAATAAACACCCGAATAACAAGTAGTAATGAAATATTACTAATAAGAAGCTAAGAATATGACCATATATGATATCATAAAAATAAGTATGATTCAGGAATAAGTAAATAACATTATTTAAATCATTATACAGGAGGTTCAGACACTTACGAATCAAATCAGACCTAAGGAAAGGGAAAATCTCACAATCTCAATTTTTATCCGAGATTGTTTATAATTCAGAATTTACTGGGGAATATTTATCATCCACATACATGTTTTCTCAATATTTAATAATTATATCCTTCTATAATTGTTTAAATCCAATTTTACCCTTCGGTGAGTTTTTAGTAAAAGATATGAAAGTAATCTTTTGTCGTTTTTCGTACGAGGTACTTTTTGACTTTTCCGACAAAAGTACGAGAAGAATGTTTTTTTAACTTATACGACATGAATGGATTTTTAAAACATTATTTCCAAGAATCTTTCTTTACAAGTTTTCAAGTTTATTTTTAATCAACTTCTTTTAGTTTAAAATTGTATGACATGTTTAGAAAGGAAAATGTTTTTGAAGTAGAAAGGATATTTTCCTCAAGAATGGAGTTCAAGTGTTTTATCAAAATTATTTTCCATATAAGATAATATATGGTTATGTTTCTATCCCTATTATTACATTTATTTGATTATGTTGTGGTGGAATTATTTTTATGAATTCCTTTATCTTATATGAATTGTTTTATGATGTCATGATGTTTAAGAATCCCATTTTTATTATATGGGTTATGCTATGATGTATGGTTTATGATTTTGTGGCACACATAAGAATGGTATCATTATGAGATGGGTGAGACCTATATCTCCATCCAATTCATTGGTTAAAGATTTTATATCTCATGATATAGACATGACTGGAACGGTAGGTTAAACCGGTTCAGTGAAACAGGACTGAAACGAGGAGTGAACTCGGTTCAGAAATGGACTTTGTCCACTAAGATAGTCTTGGAAATGAGTCTAGACTAATAAGAAATGATTCTTTATGATTATGTGTGTATGACACAAAGTTTCATGTTTTAAGTTATGATTTTTTTGGGATTACATTTCACTACTATGATTTATCCCATGTTATAAAATTATGATCTCTTTTACAGGTTAAGATTTCCAAAAGATATGTTCTTATGTATATGATGTGATTGATATTTCTTTTGTTTACCCTTACTGAGTATTAGAGCTCACCCTTTTGTATGTTTTATTTCCCCAGGTCAGGAATAATGTTATTAAGTAAGATATTCCAAAAGGGACTATAGATATGATGAAATAAATGGGAGACAATGTAGACGCTTTATGAACCAATTGTTTATGTTTCCCAGTTTCTAAAGACACTATACCTATACGATCCTTTAATGGTTTTTTATATGTTTTAATAAGTGTGCTTAAATTTTGAGGTAATAATAATGAATGTAAAGTATGGGTCATTATAGTTGGTATCAGAGGAAAGGTATAGTCAACCTTTGGAAACTAGGATGTGAAAGCCTTAGTAAGAAACCTAAGGATAATTATAAGCATAGAACACAATCTTAGTGTTTTAGAAATGACCATGAATAACCTAGGATAAGACCTTGAGTGTGAAATTTTATTCTTGATTATGTGATTTTCCTATTATAATTAGTGGTGCTCACACTATTCTTGTTGGTTTTAGTCGATGGTTGGAACCCGAAGGAGCCGTGTTAATGTAGAATGCGATGGGAAATGTAATGATTGTCGCCCCTGAGTAACCAAACGTTATGGGAGCTGGAATGCAAAATCATGTAGCCATGATCACACAACTTTCTCAAGCTATGAATCATGAAGGACTTCCAAACGATCAAAGGAAGGAGCAACATTCTGTTGAATCCTTCATGAGGCAGCATCCACCTTCATTCAGCGGGTCTACTGATCCATTAGTTGCTGAAAAATGGATTAGTACTACTGAAAAGATATTTTCAGTTCTTCAATGTTCTGAACATGATAAAGTTATCCTAGCAGTGTATCGTTTGGAAGGAGATGCTGATCAATGGTGGAATCTTATTAAGAATACGAGGCAAAGGGATGAAATTGAGTCCATGGAATGAGACGAGTTCAAGAACTTATTTTTCAATAAGTACTTACCTCATATTCTCCGAACAAAGATGGAGAAAGAGTTTCTTGAACTGAAGCAAAAGGATGATGAATCTGTTGGTACCTATGAAGAAAATTTTACAAGACTTGCAAGGTACGCTTCTGGTATTATTATCCAACCTGAGAGTAAGATCGATCGATTCTTTAGTGGCTTAAAACCAAGTCTTCGAAGGGCCTGAGCCATATGGGACTTCAATAGCTACGAGGAAATCGTTCGATGTGCCCTCAAAGTTGAGATGGAGATTGGAGTAACCCATCAGTCATATGGGTTTGATAAGAAGAGGAAAATAGAATTCAAAGGAAAATCTAAAGAGCACACTGAAAAGAATATGAGCTTTACCTTATGCTCAAAGTGTGGAAAGAAACATGGAGGGAGTTATCTTAAAGGGACAAGTAAATGTTTCAAATGTGGAAAGGAAGTTCATCGGGCATTTGAATGCTGCAATGATGGGAGGAATATGTCTAATGATACAAACAAAGGAAGGGACACACAGAATGAACCAACTACACTTCAATGTTTAAAGTGCAAAGAGATAGGGCATTATGCCAATCAATGCCCAAATCCAAGGGTTGATGATGATGGTCGACGTCAACAAACTCTTAAGGCTAAAGACAAAGGAAATTCACATGCAATTTCTATCAGCGATGTGGAGTACGATAACAATGTGGTGAAAGGTACACTTACCATCCACTCTAAAGTATCACATGTTTTATTTGATTCTAGATCCACCCACTCTTTTATTTCTGAAGAATTTTCTAAGAGTATCACCGTATTACCTCAACAATTAGATGTCGAGTTAGCTGTGACAACCCCTAATGGCACAAAAGTCGCATCAAAAGTTTATAATTCTTCCCAGATTGAATTTTGTGGGAATTTACTTCCTGAAAATCTTGTGATCCTTCATATAGTGGAATTTTATGTGATTCTTGGCATGGATTGGCTTTCTTTATATGGAGCTCATATCAATTGCCAAACAAGGGAAGTCACATTTCATATTCCAGATCAATCTATGATCGTCTATCGATGCAAGGATGAACATAACCTTCTAGTGGAAATTTCTTCCATCTTATAGGTCTTTATTCCACTGAATGAAGGTTATTTATCTCAAATTGTTGGTGAGAAAATCACGATTAAGAATATGCCCATTGTATGGGAGTTTTATGATGTCTTTCTGGAGGAATTTCCGGGTCTTCCACCAAATCGTGAAGTTGAGTTTTCAATAGAACTCGTACCGGGTGCTTTGCCTATTTCAAAGACACATTATAGAATGGCCCCAATTGAGTTGCAAGAATTGAAGAAGAAACTCCAAGAGAATCTTGACAAGGGATTCATATGCCCTAGTGCATCACCTTGGGGAGCACCTATTCTGTTTGTTAAGAAAAAAGATGGATCAATGAGACTCTGCATTGATTATCAAGAACTTAACAAGATCACTATCAAGAACAAATATCCTCTCTCGCGCATTGATGACTTATTTGACCAACTACGTGGATCTCAATACTTTTCCAAGATTGATCTTCGTTTGGGGTATCATTAATTAAGGGTCAAAAGGGAGGATATACCAAAGATGGCTTTCCGTACAAGGTATGGACACTATGAATTTATAGTGATGCCATTTGGTCTTACTAATGCCCCTGCTATCTTCATGGATTTGATGAATAGAGTCTTTAGAGACTATCTTTATCAGTTTGTGTTAGTCTTTATAGACGATATTATTGTTTATTCAAAGAGCAAGGAAGAACATTAAGATCGCTTGATAATTATATTAAATACCCTGAGAAAGGAGAAGCTTTATTCCAAATTTACCATGTGTGAATTTTGGCTTCAAAAAGTTGCATTTTTGGGTCACATAATCTCAAAAGAGGGGATATCTGTGGATCCAGCAAAAACAGAGGTTATCGAAAGATGGTCGAGACCAACAATAGTAACCGAGATCCAAAGTTTTCTTGGTTTGGCTGGATATTATCGACGTTTTGTGAAATATTTTTCACGATTATCTAATCCACTCACCACGTTGACTCGGAAAGGAGTTAAGTTTGTTTGGACGGAGGAATGTGAAGAGAATTTCAAGGATTTGAAAAGAAGGTTATCCAGTGCACCTGTGCTCACACTGCCTTGTAGTGGAGAAAGGTTTGTGATCTACAGTGATGCATCCAAGAAGGGATTGGGGTGTGTTCTAATGCAAAATGATATGGTGATAGCTTATGCCTCACGATAGTTGAAAATCCATGAGAAAAATTACCCAACACATGATTTGGAGTTAGCTGCAGTAATCTTTGCATTAAAGATTTCGAGGCATTATCTTTACGGAGAAAGGTGTGATATTTTTACTGATCATAAAAGTTTAAATTATATTTTCACACAGAAGGATATGAATATGTGCCAAAAAAGATGGTTGGAACTGATTAAGGATTATGAATGCTCAATTCATTACCACCCTGGGAAAGCAAACAAGGTGGCAGATGCATTAAGTCGACAAGACCATGCTAGCTTATCTATGATGAGGATCACAAAAGATCCAATATTTATGGATTTACAAAGGATGGATCTTGGAATTTTAATAGAAGGGGGGAAATATTATCTTTATCAATTGAATGTTCAACCATCTATACGTGTGAAGATTCAAGAGGCACAGAAAGAAGATGTCGAGTTACAAGAGAAGGAGAGAAATATTCCTGAATTAAACTTTGATTGTGATGGGATAATAAAGTTCAGGAATCGGGTTTGTGTTCCTCCCATCCCAGAATTAAAGAAGGTGCTACTGGATGAGGCTCATAGTTCTTCATTCTCTGTTCATCCGGGAAGCACGAAGATGTATAGGGATCTGAAAGAGTACTTCTGGCGGGATGGCATGAAAAGAGATGTTGCTGAATATGTCTCTCAATGCTTGGTTTGTCAGCAAGTTAAAGCTGAGAGACAAAAGTCTAAGGGGATGTTATAACCATTACCCATACCCAAATGGAAATGGGAAAACATCACTATGGACTTTTTCACAGGACTTCCTAAAACATCCAAAGGCAATAATTCTATCTGGGTTATAGTTGGTCATCTTACAAAGTCTACACACTTCATTGCTATTAGAGAGGATTTCTCTCTAGATCAACTTTCCAGGATATATGTAAAGGAAGTGGTAAGATTGCATGGAGTACCACTTTATATTATATCTGATCGGGATCTGAGATTTACCTCGATGTTCTGGAGAAGTCTTCAGCATACTCTAGATACATAGTTGAGTTTTAGAACTGCTTATCATCCTCAGACGTACGGCCAGTCTGAGAGATCAATTCAAACTCTAGAAGATATGTTGAGAGCTTGATCTATGGATTTCAAAGGTGGGTGGGATCAACACCTACCTTTGGTGGAATTTTCTTATAATAATATCTTTCACTCCAGTATTCAGATGGCTCTTTATGAAGCTCTCTATGGAAAGAAATGCAGGAATCCAACATGCTGGGATGAAGTTGGGGAAAGAAAGCTATTAGGACCAGATCTTGTGGATGAGATGGAAGAAAAGGTCAGATCTATTGAACAACACATAAGAGCATCTCAGAGTCGACAGAAATGTTATGCCGACAACCGAAAAAAAGACCTAGAGTTTGAAGTGGGTGATAAAGTGTTCTTACGAATATCTCCCTGGAAGAGGGTCATGGGATTTAGAAAGTAGGGGAAGTTGAGCCCTTGATATATCGGTCCTTTCGAAATACTGGATCATGTGGGGAAGGTAGCTTACTGATTGGAGCTTCCACCGAATCTCTCTCAAGTTCACGATGTGTTCCATGTATCTCTCCTGAGAAAGTACATACCTGATCCTTCACATGTACTCAGATTAGAAGTTATACCACTGGAGCAAGATCTTTCTTATGAAGAACAACCGATAGAGATTCTGGATCGTAGCGAAAAAAGTCCTACGGAACAAGACCACTCGCTTGGCGAAAGTTTTATGGAGGAACCACAAATTAGAAGAAGCTACAAGTGAGCTTGAGGATATGATGAGGGAGAGGTATCCTCATCTTTTTGTTACAAAGTGACGAATTTCGAAGGCGAAATTCATTTTAAGGGGGGTAGAATGTAACACCCGAGACTTTTATAAGAAATATTTTTTTTATGTTATATAAATCATCAAAGGAATCTTTCACCACACACAACACTAGCTTGGCTTACTTTACACGCAACCACGACCTTCCTCAATAGCTTGCATCATACGCAATACTGAGTTTCACTAAACAACGATATGCTATTAAAATATTATTAAAACTAGCCGTTATGAATAGTAATAACCACTTTTTGAAATTTTGTAAATTTTATTTTTCAAAATGGACTTCATTTTTGGATTTGGAATATCGAAATTAGCTTAGGGTGAAATTTTGGTACTTTTCGGATAACTTTCATATTCTGATGAATAGTGAAAATTACTAAATTTTAATTAAAAACAACTTTTTTAATAAAAATAATTACTAGTGATAAATTATTAATTTTAGTGGTTTTAAATTATATTTAGAATATATTTTTACAATTTAATACAATTTTGTTCATTGGATGTAATTTCACACTTAAACCAGGCATAAACAAGTGTCAATCTTTTGATAGTTATTATCTTTTAAAAACATGCTATTTGTTTTGACGATGGGAATTAATTTTTAAATTATTTAATATAACTGATATGTTCTGAATTTGGTAAAATAAACATCATTTTTGAATTCATAATATCAAATATAGCTTAGGCCTAATTTTTGGTATTTTTCTGGAAACTTTCATTTTTTGATGAATAGTGAAACCACTAAGTGGTAGTTAAAAGAACTGAATTTTTCATAAAACATATTTTTACCGCTTCTGTGAGTAGAATTTCGAAAATCTGAGAGACACGGTTAATATCAAGGACTAAAATGTGGTTCAATGAGATGAAAATATTTTTTTGTGAATAGTAACTTTTTACTTTTTTTTACCACGGTTAAAAGTAAATAGGGTAGTTAAGGGTAAAAATGTTATTATTACCCTAACACATGTCCTAATTCTATTGGATATGTTTAATTCGACCAAAAACAACCTTAGGAATAAAATATGACCATTTAGGCCCACTTGGATTAGATTAGGACATTTATTATCAATTTATTTAAAGAAGGGTTAAAATAGTTAAAATCAAAGTTTAATAACTACAACATTTTTAATATAGGGTTATATATAAGATAAATTCGACTATAAATATTTCTTAGAAAGATAAAAAGATTTCCTACATAATGGTATTTTATTTATAATTTTTAGACATTAAATAATTTAATTTATTTATGACACAATGATGATGCAGTAATTATCTTACTAATGAAATATTGACATAATTGATGTTATAAATACCCAAATAAATGTAATTTGAGACTTTTTATGAATTAAAATAGTTTTATATCTTAATATGACATGTTAGTATCGATTTAAATAATTTTTTTTGAACTAATCATTCTGTTATGATTTTCACAAAAAACAATTACCAAATAGTGTCAAAATTGACATAAAATTGTTTTTAAAACTAATATTATATTATTAATTTTTATTTTATTCCTAAAAATATAAGGTTCGGCCAAATGACTTATATAAGGTTATATATATTAATAATAAACAACTTGGGGTTTTTTTGTCTTGATATAGTAAGTTTATTAACCTTATAGTGTAAGAAAACAAGAAGACACGATAAAAGTTAAATTATCTAACTTAAAGTTAAATCTAAATGATAAGGTTAAAATTGATACATAAACTTGTCTAAATTCTATTGGATGAGATTATTTCTACCCATACCTACCTTAGCTTCGAAATATATCAATTTGGAGCTATTAAAAACCGAATTTGACTTTATAATAAAATAATATTTTTGGTTATTCCAAAGGTGCCCCTCTCCTCCCTTATAAAAGGGAACCTCCTCCCTCTCTTCCTCACACCACTTTGAGCCTTCAAGCTCGTCCAACCCCTTCCAATATCTCTTCTAAAATTTCCTAGAAACATCATAGAGGTCCTGGTATTCTTCAAAGACCAATTTTAGTGCCCTAAGAGTAGATCTCAAAGAGGCGCTTCAAAGAAGAGGTATTGTCTGTTACCGATTCTTTCAACTTTATTTCTTCTTCCACTTCTTATTCTTTAGTTGTTTCATTATGAATTAATAACATCAATATCACTCATATACTGATATGTTATTATAAGTATGAAACAACCCTATTTCACCATCTATCCATCCTACGGAAAATGAAATCACCGCGCATGCGTACGTACGGAATACCGTCTCCACGCCGCGGTGTAATCTATTTTCCACCACCCCCTTACTTGGATGGGTATAATTGTGTAAATAATGACTATATATTATTATTTTAAAGTGATATTGATTCTGAAATAGTATATATACACTCCAATACAATTCCAAGATCATGGGAACGATATCATCGCTTGTGCGTACGTACGGAATACCGTCTCCATGATGTGATGCAACTCGTTCTACATGATCTTCATTGCATAATGATTATATAAATGAATTGAATGAATGAATATGATATATATTACACTAATACCATTCTGGAAATGAGGTATCTATAACCTAGAAAGAAAAATATGAATTTACTCGACAAAACATGCATAAGACTAAAAATTAATAAACACTCGAATAACAAGTAGTAATGAAATATTACTAATAAGAAGCTATGAATATGACCATATATGATATCATAAAAATAAGTATGATTCTGGAATAAATCAATAACATTATTTAAATCATTATATAGGAGGTACAAACACTTACAAAGAAAATTGGACCTAAGGTAAGAGAAAATCTCGCAATCTCAATTTTTATCCGAGATTGTTTATACTTCAGAGTTTACTGGGGAATATTTATCATCCACATCCATGATTCCTCAATATGTAATATTTATATCCTTCTACAATTGTTTAATTCCAATTTTAACCTTTGGTGAGTTTTTAGTAAAATATATGAAAGGAATCTTTTGTCGTTTTTCGTACGAGGTACTTTTTGACTTTTCCGAAAAAAGTATGAGAAGAATGTTTTTTTAACTTATACAGCATGAATGGATTTTTAAAACATTATTTCAAAGAAGCTTCCTTTACAAGTTTTCAAGTTTATTTTTAATCAACTTCTTTTAGTTTAAAATTTTATGACATGTTAAGAAAGGAAAATGTTTTTGAAGTAGAAAGGATATTTTCCTCAAGAATGGAGTTCAAGTGTTTTATCAAAATTATTTTCCATCTAAGATAATATAGGGTTCTGTTTCTATCCCTATTATTACATTGATTTGATTATGTTATGATGGAATTATTTTTATGAATTCCTTTATCTTATATTAATTGTTTTATGATGTCATGATGTTTAAGAATCCCATTTTTATTACATGGGTTATGCTACGATGTATGGTTTATGATTTTGTGGCACACATAAGAATGGTATAATTATGAGATGGGTGGGACCTATATCTCCATTCAATGCATTGGGTAAATATTTCATATCTCATGAGATAGACATGGCTGGAATGGCAGGTTAAACCGGTTTAGTGAAACAGGACTAAAACGAGGAGTGAACTCGGTTCAGAAATGGAATTTGTCCACTAAGATAGTCTTGGAAATGAGTCTTGACTAATAAGAAATGATTCTATATGATTATGTGTGTATGACACAAAGTTTCATGTTTTGAGTTATAATTTTTTTGGGATTAAATTTCACTACTATGATTTATCCCATGTTATAAAATTATGATCTCTTTTGCAGGTTAAGATTTCCAAAAGATATGTTCTTATGTATATGATGTGATTGATATTTCTTTTGTTTACCCTTACTGAGTATTAGAGCTCACCCTTTTGTATGTTTTATTTCCCCAGGTCAGGAAGAAGGTTATTAAGTAAGATATTCCAAAAGGGAATATAGATATGATGAAATAAATGGGAGACAGTGTAGACAGTTTTTGAACCAGTTGTTTATGTTTCCCAGTTTCTAAAGACACTATACCTATACGGTCCTTTCCTGGTTTTGTTATATGTTGTAATAAGTGTGCTTCAATTTTGAAGTAATAAAAATGTATGTAAAGTATGAGTCGTTATAGGCTAAATCCTACATGTCACAAATAACTTATAGATAATTTTTCTATAGTATTAAAAATATATGAATGTGTTTTCTCAATTTTGAGTATGTGATGTTTGTTTTGAACTAAAATGTCAATTTTAAATGAAAAGATACATGTGGATTCATACCGGTCACACCGTACATCAGATTGAGGTTTGGCTAATCCCTATATGTTAAAAATGACTTAAGGGTTTCTTTATTTGTGTACCAAGATAATCCAAATGTGTTTGGTAAATTTTGAGTTTTTCATGTGTATTTTTTAATAAAATGTCAATTTAAACTGAAAACACGCCCTTTGATTCATACCAGTCACATTATGTGTCAGTTTGATGTGCTATTGATTCCTATACATAAAAAATAACTTAAGAATTATATTTATAAGGTATCAAGATAATCCAAGTGTGTCTGCTCAATTTTTTGTGTGACTAAAACATTTTTAGAACTAAATTATCAATTTTAAAATGATATTGAACACTTTGAGCCATACTGGCCACACCATACATCGAATTTATGCGTGTTTGATTTGTACATGTCAAAAAATGACTTATGAATCATTTTTCGAAAGTATCAAAACCATCTGATTTTTTTCTCGATTTGGATTATGTGACATGTTTTTTGAACTAAAATTTAAATTTTAAATAAAAAGACACACTTAGGGTTATATGGATCACACCTTGTGTCGGATTAAGGTGAGGTTGATTACTGTATGTCAAAAATTAATTATGTATCATTTTCATAAAGTATAAAAACAATCCAAATGTGTTTTCTTAGTTTTGAGTATATGAAATGTGTTTTGAACTAAAATGTTAATTTGAAATAAAAAACACACTTGGAGTCATACCAGTCACACCATGCATCCGATTGAGGCTCAGTTAATTCATACATGTCAAAAATGACTTATGGATCATTTTACAAAAGTATCTAAGTAATATGAATGTGTTTTCTTGTTTTTGAGCATGAAACTTTTCTTTTTTTTACCTAAATACCAATTTAAACTAAAAACACACACTTTGAGTCGTACTAATCACATAGTGTGTCAGTTTAGCTTGAGATTGATTCCTACACATCAAAGATGGATTATGAATTATTTTACTAAAGTATTAATACAATCAAGATGCATTTACTTGGTTTCCAATAAGTGACACATGTTTTGAACATAATTTTAAATTTTAAACTCATAACAAACACATTGAGTCGTATTGGGAACACCGTGTATCAGATTGATGTGAGAATGATTCCTACAGATAAAAAATGATTTATGGATTGTTTTCCTAATCTATCAACACAATATGAATCTTTTCTCTCTATTTTGTGTATGTGAATTGTGTTTTGAACTAAACTTTCAATTATAATCCAAAAACACACACTTTGAGTCATACTGGACACACCGTGTATAATATTGAGATATGGTTGATTCCTACATATCAAAAAATGAATTATGGATCATTTTCCTAATGTATCAAAACAATCAGAATGTTTTTATTAGTTTTGAGCATGTGATGTGTGTTTTGAACGAAAATGTAAATTATAAACTAAAAATATACACTTTGAGTCATACCAAGCACACTATGTATCATATTAAAGTGAGGATGATTGAGGTGTGGGTGATTACTACACTAAATATTAGATTCATATTTGGATGATTGGGTTGTGACACATCTTTTAGGAGGTTAATCTTTAATACATTTTGGATTTTATTGGGAAAATCATTTCTATTTCCCTCATGGATTTTTTTTGGTAAAATCATGTGACAATTTCATATGAGTATTACTTACCTTGAACCTTTTAATTTGAATTTAACTCATAATATATGAAACCAAATGAATTATGAAATGAAAATATTAATCCAATTTGAACTCATTATTTAAATATATTTAATCTTTATTCATCAAAATTTTAGATAGATGAGTGAATGGCCAGAAGGCCAATATTTTTACTGATTTTTGATAAGCCCTTTTTAAGGGTAAAGAGATAAACCCAAAACCTCAAAGACATCAGGACATTAACAATATTCAAAAAATAAATGGGTTTCAACCCAGAACAAGAATACATGGAAGTACCTCTACCCAACATCAATATCATTACGACAAGTCTATACCAAAGTATGTCTGATCAACAAGCTGTCCTGTGCAAGGATGCATGGGCCCGGAACCGATGGCTATGCCATACCCTCTCAATTGTCCAAATCCGAAAATCCATACATGATGAAGATAACCATCTATATCCTCCTCAGAAGAAAAAACTTGTAGAATTTATGGGTTCTACAACAGAACATCCATTCAATAGCGCCAAAATGAAAGACCTCCCCCCTCCGGAGCACTGGATCCGACCCCAAGTGCACCAGCGCATTCCAGATTCGACATCGATCTAGGAAGAGGCCACGCTGAGATCACAAAGTTGGAAGTCATTCCAAGGCTGATTGAGCACACCATAGACCACACTGATCACACCACATATGTAATGGAAACCTGAGAAGTCGGCATCAAGCACCGAGGATGACGACAAGTAGACCAAATCGACGACAAGATCCAAAAACGTAGAGGCCGTCACTGAGAAACTGGAGTCGACACCAAACACCCATAGCTTCTAGGAGCCAGAAGGAACATTTCAACCCGAAGCCAGACCACTCAACGTCAACTTACACCGAGGCCGAGTATATCTGAAGCTTGGAACGACAAAGCCTTCACAGAGGGTACCAGAGCCGGAGCCGAGCACAAAAAATACAAGATGAGATCCTGAAGCCAAAATTCACAATAAAGCCACTGCCGAGCCTTGATCAAAGCTGAAACACATAGATCTGCCACCCATAGACATTGATCTGAGATGATAAGGCCACCACTGAGGCCAGGGCAAGCCAGAGGAGGGGAGGAGACCGCTTGAAAGAGAAACCCTAGGAGCCTACGGAGGGGGGGGGGGGAGAAGTCGCCGCTCAGAGGCTCCAAAATTAACATCAAATTTTTTGATAGATGACTCTATGAGATCCTCCCACCATCACCATATGTGGACCATGTTAAGCTTAGAGAGTTAGTGGTCAGGGCTGCATGTAGCTATAGGCTTTGGAGGTTTATGACCTCGCAGTGCACGAGATGATTAGAGGTATGATTTGTGCTTATTATATGCTTGATTAAATACTAGTATAGAAAGGTTATAGTAATTACATTATCATTATACTAATGGTGTGAGATATAGAGCTCCTAGTTGAGGCGCTAACATAAAAACTTCATCTAGAGGTTCCAATAGGAAATGTTTATTTTGTATCTTTTATCTACCGACGGTGCGAGCTATCTTCTGGTGGAGAGAGGTTCACATGGGGAATTTTTTCTATCATAATAGAACTGTATGAAATAATATTTGGTATTGATTTGTTTTCCATGGTTTGATCCTAAATTTACTATCACCACAGATAAGTCATATGTCTATATACTAATGGAATTAGATTCACCTTTCTTAGTGAGAGAGATATCATGGGAGGACAAGTGGGTTTTGCAAGCAGGTGAATGTAGACCATCACCCATAATTTGGTAAGAATAAGCCTTAGTGTAGTAGTCTCTTCAATCATCTAGGTTCCTTTGGTTGTGTAGGATTACATGTAATTCTTCCCCAAGGATGTTCCGAGACTATCTTCGAGGCGAGAGGTAGAGTTTTTCATTGACTTGCATCCCATAACCACTATGATACCTTCTATGGCATATCATATGGAACTTATCAAACTATGAGAGATTCAATTGAAGTTGGATGACCTTTGGGAGACGGGTTTCATCAGACCTAATGTGTCCCCTGGGTATCTCAAGTTTTTTTTGTGAAAAAGGAGGATGGGAGCTTGTGGATTTAATGTGGATTATCATCACCTGAACTAGGATACGAAAAAGAACAAGTACCCCTTACCAAGTATTGATAACCACTTTGACATTTTTCATGGTGAAATATGGTTCTTGAACATAAATATTATGTATGGTTACCACCATTTGAGGGTTCTCGAGGCTGACATTCCAAAGATGGCATTCTGAGGTCTCTATGGACACTATGAGTTCATAGTGACTCCCTTTGGTGTGATGAACACCCCCTTCACATTTATGAAATTGATGAACTAGGTTTTCCAGATGTAATTGGATCAGTTTTTTATTATATTCATAGATGACATACTCCTATACTCTACATCATAGGAGGATCATGCAGAGCACTTGAGGTTGGTCCTAGATTTTCTTCAAGAGCACAAGATCTATGAAAAACTCTAGAAGATATAGTTCTGGATACAAGAAGTTCACTTCCTAGGGCATATCATTTCTAAGAATGGTTGAGCTATTGAACCAGTAAATATTGATGAAATAATCACTGGGAATCCACCCAATAGTTTGTTTGAGTTGAGGACCATTATTGGATTTGTGGGGTACTATGGGAGATTTGGGTAAGACTTCTCTAGGATTGTATCCCCTCCAACTACCTTGTTGTAGAAAGGGTAGCAGTCTTCCTAGTTTAAGCAGTGCCAGAGGCATTTGAGGAGTTGATGCTAAGGATGAATAGTGCTCCAGTGTTGAAATTACCATAGTAATTCATGGAGTTTGTAGTTTACTATGATGCCTCATGAGATGGGATTGGCTGTGTGTTGATGTAACAGTAAGGTGTTATCATGTACGAGTCGATGTAGTTGAGACCTCCTGAGAATAAATAAGAAACTCATGACCTATATCCAGAAGTAGTAGTCTTCTTCTTGATAATATTGAGGCACTACCTTCTGGGATAACACTTTTTTGTTTACTCAGAATATGAGAGTCTCTAGTACATCTTCAAGAAAAGAGACCTAAACATGAGAAAATGGTGCTCCTCGAAGTTCCTACAGGACTATGAATTTGATATAGTATATAATACAAGTAAGGGTAACATCATAGTAGACTCCCTTAGTAGGAATTACCATGATCATTTTTTAGGAAGTTTCAGAGCATTTTTCTTCCCTACAGTTGACCCTAGTGGAGGAGGATGTTACAACTTTTCTATAGTCGATGGTATTGACTTCTTCACTTATTGAGTGTGTGAGATAATTCTAGTAGGGAGATATCGACTGTGAGGTTTTACATGATCATATATCCACAGGTATCTCACCAGATGGATATTTTAAAGGAGAAAATCATGTCATCATGCTCTAGGGGTGGAAAGTAGTTTCTATCAAGATGCAGGAGGTGGTGATGCTAGAGTTCCTAACTTCTCCCTTAGTTGTACATACCTGTGTGGGGAAGATGTATAGAGACCCTTAGTGGTAGTTTTTAGTGGTCTTTCTTGAGACAAAGTGTAGCTATGTTTATATCTCAGTGCCTCACCTGTCATCAGGTGAAGGCTGAGAACCATGCTTTGGCAGGTTTGTTGCAACCCCTTGTGATCATAGAGTGGAAGTGGGACGACATATCCATGGACTTTGTGTTGGAGCCTCCACAAACAACAAAGGGCCATGAAATAATCTAGGTGATAGTATACCAATTCACTAATTTGGAGCACTTCCTTGCTATCAGGGAGCAGAGTCTGGTGGAGTTTTTAGGGTAGTTGTACATGTGGGAGATGAATCGCCTTCATGGGGTTCCCTCAACGATTGAATATGATTGTGACATGAGGTTTACATCAAGATTGTGGAGAGGACTATATAAGGTATTTAAGACTCAGATGAGGATGTGTATAAACTTTCACCCCCATGCTGATGGAAAGACTGAGCAAACTATCCAGGTATTGAAGGATATACTGAGGTCTTGCATGTTAGACTTTGTTCAGAGGTGAGAGGATCACTTTCCATTGGTAGAGTTTTTGTACAACAAAAACTACCACTCTACTATCACCATGAAACCATTTGAGTCCTTGTACAGGAGACCTTAGAGGTCACCCTTGTACTAGAAAGAGATCGGTGAGAGGCCTTTTTTGGGCCCAATGATGGTGTAGGTGACAACAGAGAAGGTCCAAGTCATTCGTGAGTAGATGAGGATGGAATATAGTTGATAGATTTCTTATGCAGATCACCTTCATTGGCCCACAGAGTTCAATATGGGAGATAACGTTTTCTGGAGAGTCTATCCATGATGAGGATTGTGGTGTTTTTTCCAGGGAGGTATGATATACCTATGGTTCATAGGGCCATTTGAGATCATGAAGAGGGGTGGAAAGGTTTCTTAATTCCTCTACCTACACCCATAGATGGATTGGGTTAGTGATTTCTTCCATTTTTCATAGCTGAGGTGATATGTACATGACCCCAGACACATCATCGAATGGGGTGACCTAGACATTGAAGATAGATCCACCTTTCTAGAGAACCTGGTGGAGATCGAGGATTGGAAGGAGATGATCTCGTGTGGGTAGACTATCCCCTTATATGTCATGTTATGGTAACATGAGAATGTGTAGGATGGTTTTTGGGAGCATGAGATCCAAGTGTGGGCTCATTATCCTAAGTGGTTTTCTTAGTTTTAATTTTTAAGGATGAAAAGTTTGAATGAGGGAATGATGTAGAGACTCATTTTTTCCTTGTAAGAGTTATATATATATATATATATATTTTAATAGTTAGGCACTGAGACGACGTGTGATTATGAGGCCTAGTATGCCTATCATTATTTTTTTAAAATTATTTAATATATTTTATATTGCATGTGAGATGGTTCTTTAAATAAAATGGCATAACTCTTAAATGATATATCAGATAAAAAATCAGAGACCATGGTTGAGTTCAGAAAGTTATGACTACCCTATATGCGATCTAAAATGGGTTGATGTGGGACATTCAGACCCCTTGATCATTGGAAGTATGTTAAGTGGATTAATTAATTCATTCATTTAGACTAAACTGAAATGTATATAAATATAATATCAAGGAATATTGTCCATGGTTAGCCTCATAATCCAAGAAATCACTGGAGAATCTCTCCTCCCTCATCCGTTGGATAATAGAATCTAACGATGATAAAACTCTGCATCAGAGAAAATCGGGATGTAGCGAACAAAAAACTTCTATTAATCATTGTCAAGCACATTATTACTTGAAAATAAATCCATAAATTAGATACTACTTGTCCTTTGGGGTTTTTACACCCTCTGATTAAAATTATTATGTAGGTTGATTATCATTCTTCAATCTACACCCTTTTTGCAGACTCTTCATGTACTTGAGTATTGAAATCTTGATTAATTTCATTATTTTCTAACCTCAAATGCCCATTATTGATCTTTGGACAAGAAATCTTGGTTAACAATGATAAATCCTTTGTTCTTGTTCTTTTACACCTCTTTCTTCATGTTTGTCATCATTTGTACCCCGAGGTCCCAATTCGAAAATTTTCAGGTGGTACCGAGCCCAATCGGGACCTTGAATTCATAGAGGATTCATGAAAAAGGAGTGGATTGATGATATTAGAACATATCTAGAGTGTTTTAAGGTTTTTAATGTTCTTTATAGTGGTTCAAGATAAAGTAATCAAATGATGAAGGTACAATGTCATGTGGAATGAATGATAAAACCCTGACGATGAAGAGAGGCTTGTTTTTGGTGAATAGAGACTATAAACACAAGATCCAGTCCAAATCCCCTTATCACAGATGAAATCGTGGTAGGATCTATGGAGAATCAAGATGAAATTGCCAGATCTACCACACAGATGATGGATATGGATTTCTAATGAAAACCTGACTACACACCATATTCATAGATGAACAGACGTCATGTATCCCCTTAGGTGCGATGGCTAGGGTTTTAGGAATTCATAAGGATGGAAAGACACGTAGATATCTGACACGTCATGTACCCCCTATATGTTTGGACAACCTGTGTGGTGGACCACACATATGGAGAGTCATGTGTAAGTACACGAACATGGGGTCTGGCACACGAACAAGGGGTCCATGTACAATGACATGACCAACAGAACACAACCCAATCTCGGTTATCCTAGAAATGCCATGTAGTCCACCTACATGGAATGTTCTACTACATGGGATAGAGCCGTGTGCCATCCATATACATGTTCAGGTAGTGGAGTGGGACCACAGGCCATGTGGGTCCCATCATGTAATATCATGATTTTTATTTGAAGATAATAAAGACCCTATTGTTGAAAATTTATAAGTGATTTTATGAGAAAATGAAATTTTTCAATAAAAATACATTAATAAATGTTTTAAAGATCTTGGGTAAGGTTAAAATCTCAGTTAACACATTGAAATATTAAATTGAATATTTTCAGAGTCACTCAAAGAGTAAGTGCGAGATTCCGAGGCCCGATGAAACTTGGCTCAGACAGAATAAAAATATTAAATATATTAAATTATGCTAACATGATTTATCCAAATTAATTGGATAACTCTCAAACAGTGCATCGTATGAGAAATCAGAGACCACTATTAGGTTTAGGACATAGTGTTTACCCTAGACAGGGTAATACATTATGAGTGTCAAATGTTTGGTCAGGTCACTCATAAGAACAATTTATTTAATATTTTTATTATATTTTTTTAAAATAAATTAATATCTTACAAATGGTGTGTTGTATAAGAAATATGAGACCTCCTTTGGGTCCAGAACATGGAATTTACCCTAGGAGAGGTATAAATTTTATGTGCATCGGGTGTTTGGAAACATTGCATGCGATAAAACCCTATTTTATATTTAATTAATTATTTTTTACATTTTTTAATTGGTAAATAATTAATATCTCCAAAATGGTGTGTCATATAAGAAATGTGAGACCATCTTTAGATCCATAACGCAGGGATTACCCTAGGCGGGGTATAAATTTTTTGAGTGTCAGACTTTTGGATAGATCACATATGAGGATAATTTATTTGGTATTTAATTTTTTTGGGAGATTAAAATAATTATAATTATAATAACAAGTTTTTAATATATTATTATCATTATTTATGTTCAATAAATTAAAAATAGAAATTAAATGTGTAATTTAATTCACTTAATTAATGAATGACGTTTCACCATGGGTGGATATTTATTTCGGGGTTATATAATAATAGTAATATGATAATTTTCCAACATAAATGTAATTTTGTGATTAATATGAATTTATCAAGAACTTGTTATTTAATGGAGGCTTTTATTTAAAATCATAATGGTGTAACTAAAGTGAGATATTTAATAATAGTAATAAACATTGTTGTTAATATTATTTTTAATAATAAATTGGGACAATAATATTAATAGTGGAAATGATGAAAGAGATTTCATAATATAATTTTTTATTTTTATTATTATTAATGTGAAATATTTAATAATTATAATGATTTTTATTACTATAATTTTTTCAAGGAAATATTTTATTTGTTTTAAAAACACCATTTTAGTCATATCTCATTCATATGGTGTCAGATTGATGCACCTTCTACGGCAGTGTGACCCTAAAATTGATGTGGTCATTTCAAGACCAATGTTGAATATCTATTTTAGGTTTATGATACATATCCAAGAAATTACCAATATGATGATGATTTTATTCATGGAATTAATAGGAGAGTGTAAAAAATAAGTGGTGCAATTAATAAATGTTACTAAATTGATTGATGAAAAGGTAATATAATTTGGATTTCGTGTGGTGTGCATGGCATCGGTAGGAAGACCATTATTTCTCATGCCTCACCCCTCTATCTTACTATCACTATCTCTTCTATTTTATTTTGTTCTTCTAAATTTCTGTCCTCAATATCTTATTCAGTATTGATCGGATTGAAACATTGTCAGTTCCATTGGATTCATCTTGAGGAGTATAAATTTATTCCTAAGCTTGTTTTTTATGGTGGTGAGGTAATTTTTTTAGATTTAATTAAATATTTTTAATTATAAAATATAGTGATGATTCTAAATAATGTCTAAACGTGGATGTTTCAAAGATTTTTTGGAGTGTGATCGTATTTTTTGGTAGGTGTGTGAACATTGTTCAGGGTGTGATGCCTATGAAGAGTATTGTGATTTCCAATGACGTCTTTGAGTTAGGAGGTTCCTTTCTATTTTGGGACATGTATATATATATATTTAGTTATCATGATGTGATTTTTATGTTGGATTAACCCATTTTTGTGATGAATTTCATGTGGGTGTGTGAGTAACCATGGGTGTTCTTTTTTTTGTGTGATTATCCTGCCTTTGATCTTGGCGTGGATTATCTTTCCTCGCTACAACACATTTTTTTGTGTGTTCCATAGCATGTTGAATTGTGTTGTAGCTACCAAGATACTCAGGTGGAGTCTTTAGGTTGGGAGTCATGTAGCCCAGTGGCTATTTACCTATCCTAACGCAATCATAATGACCTTAAAGGCATGCGTAGCTACACAAGCAGAGGGGAAAACATAGTAGCTAGCTAGCAGATACCAGTCATGGATTCCTATGGACTTGGGCCCTAGGTGTTTAAAATGGTTAAGCAAGCCAGGGAAGCATAGTATCTAGCAGTAAGACACCGATCATGGCTTCATATAGACTTGGGTCATGGGTGTTTAAAAACGTTAAGTGGGTTTTGGATGCATAGTGGTTAGTTGAAAGACACCGGTCATGGTTTCTTACGAACTTGGTCCGTGAGTGTTTAAAAAGTTTAAGTACATCGAAGATAAGATTGATAGAACATGTGGCATTCCAATAACATCCACTAGTGGGGTAGGTTGATATTTCATACCTTAGTAGAGGTCTATAATTTAATGACATTCTTACCAGCAAGGAGATGATGCAGGTGGGGTCAGGGTTCATGGCGGCTTGGTCACCGCATGATAACTCAACACATGTATGTTTAATAATAATTAAATTATTTTTTGATATATACTAATGCATATATATATATATATTACACTTATGGTAAGGATGCATTGGTGGTGTCCTAATAAGGCTTTTACTCTCATCCTACTCAAGAATTTCAGTGTGCTTGTGATTTCATGACCAGAGATCCGGTGAAGGGAAAATTCCCTATAGAGGATGGTTGAGAAATGGTGCTTAGAGAAGGAGTATACTGAGACAGAAACTAGATTATCAAATAGATATTTATTTATTTAAACATCTTGTATCTATCTTCTACTTACACTCTGGATATGTTTACCACTTTGGGAGATATATATATATATGTATATCATTATTTAGTTTCTGAATTTTACTATGATTATTTATTATTTATTTTGTTATTGATTATCGATCCTATGATGTGATACAGAGGGTATTGTATCCCCATTATTAGACATAGAATCTCACTACTAGTCGGTAGCCTCATGCATATGGGGAGGCGTGTATGAGGACCAATAACATCCGACTTGGACCCGGTGGTTCGAACCGGGATGTTACAAAATGGTATCATAGAATCAGGATTCAATAACATGTTTCTTCTCTTTGTCATGGGTTGGGAAAGGTTAGACAATACATAAGACTTTTGGACTTAGGCAGGGGAACTATGTTAGTTCCTAGCCAGCATTATGTTGTGGACCTCTAAGTTTCCATAAGGGGGAATTTATGTTATGTTGTTACTGTTGAGTAAATTAACCCTATGTAATGAACATAATTTTATATGTGATTTATGAGACTCCTCATATGTTCAGTCATCATGACTAGGAACATAGGTTCACATGCCATATATATACTTGTTGTTGTGTTGCATAATAATTTATTAATTAAGTGCCCTGATTTGTGCTGTCTATTTAGGATAGTTTGTTCTATGGGAAATATCTGTGTTGTAATGTTATGTGATATATCTTTACTAGAATTAATTAGTTTAATTATGAATTTTGTTATATTAGTATATTTATATGAAAAAACTATTACTGAAATGCAGGGACAAAGATAAGGGTTAGGGATATGAGGGTTATAAAATGAGTTGCGAGTAGACTCCTATGGAAGCCTTTGTGTGATCCCAGAGAGTGGTTGGAATTTTTTTCTTCATAAATATTCCTCCTCTTATGGAGACATGAAATCAGGAGAATGATGTTCGAACTCAGTGATCTTATTTTTTCGAGAAAGACCGCTAGGGATACTTCTTGGGGACGAGAAGTTGAAAGAGGTAGGATTGTAATATCATGTTTTTTATTTAAAGATAATAAAAACACTCATGTTGAAAATTTATAAGTTTTTTATATGAAAATGTGATTTTAAAAAAATAACTTAATAAATGTTTTAAAGATATTGAGTAAGGGTAAAATATCAGTTAACACATTGGAATATTAAGTTTAATATTTTTGGAGTCAGACACTGAGTAAGTGTGACATTCTTAGGCTGGTGGAGCCTTAGCGCATACAGAATAAAAATATTAAATTATGCGTGCATGATTTATCACAATTATTCAGATAACTCCCAAAAGGTATATTGTATGAGAAATCAGAGACCACCATTAGGTCTGGGACACAGTTTTTACCCTAGTTGGGGTATTATACTATAAGTGTGATATGTTTGGTCAGGTCATTCATGATATTAATTTATTCAATATTTTTATTTTATTTTTTTCAAAAATAAATTAATATCTCACAAAATGTGCTTTGTATGAGAAATATGAAATCACTTTTGGGTCCGAAATAAGATATTTACCCTATATTAGGTATAAATTTTATGCGTGTTGGGTTTTTAGCAACATCACACATGATAAAACACTATTTTATATTTAATTTATTAATTATTACAATTCTTAATTGATAAATAATTAATATCTGACAAATGGTGCATCTTATATGAAATCTAAGGCCACTCTTAGGTCCAAAATGTAGGGTTTACCCTAGGAGGTGTATAAAATCTGTGAGTGTCAAACGTTTGGATAGATCACACGTGAGGATAATTTATTTGGAATTAGAAATTTTGTTGGAAAATTAAAATAATTATAATAATCATAATAATTTTTAATATATTATTATTCATATTTTTGTTCTAGAAATTAAAATGGAAATTAAATGTGTAATTAAATTCACTTAATTGATTAATGACGTTTCTCCATGGGTGGATATTTATTTTGGTATTGTATAATGATAGTAGTATTATAATTTTCCCATATAAATAAAATTGTCTGGTTAATATAAATTTATTAACTAATTAGTATTTAATATAATTTTTTATTTAAAATATTAATGGTGCAACTAATGTGATATATTTAATAATAATAATAATAATTATTATTATTATTAAATATGGAAAATAATATTAATGATTGAAATGGTGAAAGTGATTTCATAATATAATATGTTATTTTTATTTTTATTTTTATTAATGTGATATATTTAATAAGAATAATGATTGTTGTTGTTATTGTTAAGTTATGAAAGACATATTTTATTTGTTATCAAAACATCGTTTCAGTCATAACTCATTCATACGATTTTGTATTGACGTGCCGTCAATAATACCGTGACCCTAAAATTGAGGTGGTCATTTCAAGGCCAATGTTGAATATCTAATTTAGGCTAATGGTATAGGTCCACAAAATTCCAAATATGATGATGGGTTGGTGCATGAAATTAGTAGGAGATAATACTAAATAAGTGATGCAATTAATAAATAATACTAAATTGATTGATGAAAAAGTATTATAAATTGATTTTTTCAATACTTTGATGATAAATTTTTCATGAAATGCATTCTATGAGAATGTGATTTGAGCTTGTGATTAATTTCACATATAGGAGATCAATCATGTGTGGGATGCAGTATTTTATGTGTTCATTCAATTTTTGGAGAGTGAGATGTGCATGTATAGAGAGATTTAGCGTGCGTTGTATGAGGTTGATCTTTGATGGTTTAATCATTATAGATCTGGGACAAGTACTAGAGAGTTGAACAATCTAGAGATGATTCATTCTTTATAAATTTCATTTCTCCTTCTATTATTGTTTTTATTTCCATTTTCTTCTATTTTTTATGTTATTTTCATTTCCATTTCATCTTCACTATTCATGTTTTCTTTTAGTATTTTCTAAATAGATAAAAATGAAAAAATATTTTAGAAGAGTCATTGAGATAAACACACTGCCTCCTTGAGGCTGACCCCTACATTTTCCACTAAGCTATATCTCAGGGATAATATAAATGTATCTTTCATAGTTCAAATGATATTATATCACCCAATATATGGTTTTATTGAAGAGTGGTGGCGATCTTTATCCTTCATCATGGGATAATGTTGCACGTGGGAAACCATTGGTAGCACGAGCACCATTTGAGCTTCATCTAGGTTCTATTATTAGAACCTGAGGTTTCAAGAAGTTTATTTCCCCTTTATTTTTTCTTTCTATTTAAAATATGTTGTGTACTTATATGCATGTATGTAGAGTGAGTCCATCTAAGAAGTCAAATTTTTAGCTCCACAACATAGATTTCATCACCACCACCCAAATTAGATAGATCTGATCCTTAGATAGTTTCTCTGGTCCTTTTCTTCTTTCATTTCCTATAATCTAGCTTCTTTTATTCATTAATAAGATACATATTGTTATGGTGTTGTTGTTTTTCACATAGGTCCACAGTTGATCGAAGCACATTATATCACTATTTTCTTTAATTTTCGTGCATCATATTCATCTTGAATTCATCCTCTTTCCACTGTTTCATTGTTAATAGAATTGTCTATATTAAATCATGAACCCAAAACCTATATTAGTGTATTGTGGCCCTTGAATAGGGATTAACCACATAACTTCTTTACTTCCCAATAACTTTCTTACTTCACCACCACATGACTTCCTTTAACCAATAACTTCCCTACCTAACTTATGATAAATCACACCTTAATAAATAACTTCCCTTCTAAGATTATGATAAATCATAATCTATTAGGAGGAATGCGATACTTAGGGAATGGAAAACTCAAGGAGTAAAAAAAGTGAGGGTAAATTATGGAGGAAATGAATTCCTTAAAGTTCAATGGAACTCATCAGATGAATGAACTATTAGGGGGAATGAAATCACTAGATATGAAATATATTTTTCATTTAAAGAAATATTATAATATAATAATAATGTTTAATACATAAATGTTGGTGGATGGATTCAAACAGAAGGAAGGAATAGATTTCTTAGAAGTTTTTTTGACTGAAATGTAGGCATAATACCATCTTAATAATGATCAATTTTGTTGATTATAATGATTTACACATTAAGAGGATAAATTTCATGTATTATTTGAACTTGAAAACATGGATGAAGATATTTAAATAAATAAACCTAAGGGGTTGGAATACCATTCTATGTAGAACCTTTTTTATGTTTAAATGAATCCTTAATGACATGAAACAAAAAAATGTATAGTGGAACCATAATCCTGGATCATTCATGATTAAGGAAGCCTTATCATGGTTAAACTATGATCATTAATTGTATGAAAATTCATATTATGACGATATATAAATCATATTCCAATTGTTTTTAGATTACATTTTTTTAGTCGGGGGAGTTCATGTACAGAAAAGGTGAGGTGTACATTTTCTAGAAGATTACATATGAATTATTTTTTTCCAAACAAGAAAATCATTGGAATGCAGATTGAGAGGGATAGGTAAATTGCTAATTTATTATTATCCCAAAACTAATTGATTATAAATATTATTTAAATGTTTAAAATAAATAGATGTAATTAAATATCAACCCCCTTCTCGAAAACATAATGTTATCTCTGGAACATGAACCAACATAAAAATGTGAGGATAGATATTAGGTAAAAGTGTTGTATGAATCAGCTATAAAAATATTAATTTATTAAATTATTTTTTTTGACTTGTCAATTTCTTTATAGTGGTGGTAGTAAGTGGATTTATGCTAATCCCTGGAAGTGATCATTAAGAATACCATAAGTGTATCATCAAATACATAAAGGTACTTAGAGATATAACATTGTTATTTTGTGAAGATAATACATTTCATAGATTCATGGATGAGTATTTTTTGGGTGATTCAAATACCTTGAAGAGAATAGAAGGATTCATGTTTATTTTTGGAGAAACAATGTCCAGTTAGTTGTCTCAGCTGCGACCTATTTTTTTATTTTGTCTAAAATAGATGAAAAATACATAGAAGTAATAAAATAAGTAAATGAGTTAGTTTGGTTAATATAGTTACTAAAGGAACATAGAATGTCACTATAGGATAGAGTATTATTCTGAGATTTTCAATGTTCCATTCAATATTCTAAGAATCCATTAATTAATGAATGAATGGAACACATTAGCTTAAATTTCAATTTCATCAGGAATATCCTTGAAGAAAAATTGATATAGGAGTGGAAGATAACTAAGAATAAAAATATTCATTAAATGTTCACAAAGGATTTATTCCAAGGAATTTGGAGGAAGCATTGTACTATATTTGGAATTTGGTAAATGAAATTTTATTGAAAAAACTACACACAAGAAGGGGAAGATTGAGATTTTTCTCTGTGTACAGGGTTTCTGACCAAAGAGACGTCCTTGATTTATGATTCAAGTGGTATACTTTTGGTATTTTAAAAACTCTAAGTCATAATAATATATTTATTTAAAGGTTATAAATGAAATTTTACTTATGGATTGTTTTTTAAAGATATATGCCCTAATCATGATGTAGTTAATTATATCAGAAGATGTTGATATTATTATGAGTATCTAGTGAAATTCACAGATGGTTTATTGGGTTAAAATATTGAGGTAGTGGAAGTAGTTTTGAATTAGAGGTTATCCAACTATAATGGTGGGTTGATCGTGAACATTAGATGGTAATGAAGCATGTTCTGCTGGCCTATTATCTATATAAAATATATTTGAGATAAGTTGATTTTTATAATGAAGAATCAATGTGAAATATTATATAATTGGATAAAATATTTTTAATGCTTATTCTACCTAATAATATAAAATTTTGAGATGTTCTCCCATGGATTTATGAGGAAAGTCCAAACCATGTAATATTATTTGACCCCATTACTTTTGATATTTCCATTATTTTTTTGGAATGTTGTTGTCTTAATTTTCTTGATCTGTGTTTCAAAAGTGAAACTTAGTGTAATGAATGATGTTATTTTTATACTCATATTCCTATACACTAATCTCAGGGGGATAACCAAGTTGTTTTAATTCTACAGTGTAGAAACCAATAGAACGTGCAATATTCTAGTGGATTAGAGTTCTATCTTTTGGTGGTTACAAAAATGGTCTTTCCCCAATAAAAAATAACTGGTTAAGATTTCTCACACAAACAAATAAGTTACTACATCAGTTTATTATACCAATATATCTTATACTCATTTCATACAAATCCCATTGGTTTAGGATGATTCACCATGCTCTAGTGGAAGCATCCATAATCCCTAGAGAGAGATTTTTGGAATTAAATGAAGTATGGGAGAATAATTGAGGAAGAGAGGAAGATATACCAACCTAATACATGAATGAAAACCTATTAAAAACTCCATGGATCACCAATGGAACAAAAATTAAGAGATAATCAAAGTAAGGAGATCCACCCTCCCCTATAATGTCTTGATAACCCAAACTCCAATGGGGTTTCTTTTGAAAAATATCAAAATAACATAAATTCAAAAACATAATGGTGGGATTCATGCATCAAAAAAGACATCAAATAGACTCCTACCAGCCTCCCCATTAAAGGGGTTGTGGGATAGTCCCAATGAAAAACCAATTATAAATTTAGTGGGCTTCTGTCAGGATTCAATTGGGCACACATTGTTCTCCATTAGCTCTGGTCACTTACCATCCCTCCAAGATATTAACCCGATCCTTCCTTGTACATGTTACCATCTAAAAAAACCCATATAAAAATATAAAACATGAAAAATTTATACTACCACTCTATATATTCTCAAAAATTAAAATTTATCTGTATTCTTATCCTTTTGAATCTGACCATATTTTGGTCCCACTGGTTATTAAAGACAAGGGTTGTTATAAAAGTCACACAATAACATTTCTCATCCCAATATACTATTGAAAATGATTTTTGAATTTTTTAATAATGAATGAAATCCATCACTAGCCAATCATCATGATTTTGAACACTTTATGGGCACTCAGCCACACACCGTCACCACTAGAACTGACTCCCACACTTAAACTTTAAATTCAAAATATTGGACATCCTAACCATTTTGTAAATTATGTGTTTAAATATGATTTTATATTTACAAATCTTAATTTTTTTGAAATACATCAGTTGATCCACCACCATATTCTTTCTCCTAGAAAATCTAACTTTCCATGAAGGTGAACCATCAGCTCAATCGAATCTAGACACCTCAACTTCCAAAGGCCTATATACAGACATAATTAGAGGATCTAGTCAATTAAATCATGAAACCAATAACTATATTAAATCATTAACCCAATACCTATATTATTTTATATTGGTCGTTAAATTGAATTGGTTCATGAAATAAAGAAAGTAGGGAATTATGGAAGCTATTGGGAAGTAGGGAAGTTATTGGGTAGTTATGATAAATCATACATTAACCAATAACATCCCTAATAACTTCCCTAGTAAGGAAGTTATGATAAATAATAATTTAACCAATAACTTCTCCAATAACTTCCCTAGCTGGATTACTGGATCTTGGAAATTAATTGGGACTTCCCACAGAATGTCCTTTCATTATATTAATCAAATTGTATATATTAAATCATGAAATCAATACCTAGATTAGTGGATCTTAGACATTTAAGGGAATAGATTATAGTGAGTTTTTTCAACTATTGTTAAACACTCCTCAATCATATTATTATTAGCTTTTACTACCTGAAATAAACTTCATATAGAGTAATTTGATGCTAAGACTGCCTTCTTATATAGTAAATTGGATGAATATATTTATATGAAAACTCTAAATGGGTTCTCAAAGGATTTTAAAACCAACCAAGTATTCCTTTTAATAAAACATATGTATGTTTGTTAAGAAATCATCTATGTAGTGGTAAAAATAATTTGATTCTTTTATGCTTCAAAATAAATTTTCTAGAAGTAAATTTGATGAATTTATTTATTTTAAATTATTCAAGAATATTTTTATCTATTTAATTTTATATGTTAATGATATGATTATTATATACAAGGAAATTAGGTTTATGAATAAAATGAAAATAAAATTGAGTAGTGATTTTGAAATAAAATATTTAGTGAATACACATTAAATATTTGGTATGGAAATTATTTGGGATAGGAATGCAAGGGTGTTGTATAATCATGCATCTATAGTCGTTAATTAGCTTTGATCTGATGGCCCCTGTTATAGGATTCACTAGATTTTATGGGCATAAATTTTAGGGTGTTGTTTCTCCTTGAATATGATCATTACAAGATTCAACGGACATTACAAAATCATATTGGAAAGGTAGGTCATTCTCAGTAGAAAACTATTAACAGATAGACTCAACTCTGAATTGGTCAAAGCCCATCCAGTCCCCCCACGATATCTTCTACCTATGAACCACCCTCATGGAGGATTTCAGCTTTATTGCTTCTATGTTTTATTAATTTCAAGTTAAATAAGTGGAATAAATATATTCAAAACAAAGTAGGGGATAAACCTTGAGAAGTTGATGTGTAGATGTCAAGCTAGATTAGGAGGTACCTAAGGAAGTGTAAAATTTTGGCCATGGAAACCCCCACTGCTCAATCCTATTTAACCCTCTCCGCCTTGTTCTGGTTACTCACTCTGCATTTCCCCATATTTATACTACTATGGGGGAATAGATACATCGCCTCTTCTGATGGAATTTTTAATGTGGGATTTAGATTCTTTATTTCCTATACAGAATTATAAATATATTTTTATTATCTATTATTAATCCATTAATAATTAATATTAATTCATAATTAACTACTAATAAATAATAAATATAATATCTAAATAATAAATATCTATTACCATTTACTATTAATTTTTATTAATTAAATAATTATTAATATTATTATTATTAATAAAAATATTAATAAATAACTAACTAATTAGTAATTAATTAATAATTAATAATTAATAATTAATAGTTATCAATTAATTTGAAATTAAACTATATTTAATTACTTATTAATAATGTTAATTTCTAATTAACTTGTTAGTTAATTATTACTATTAATTATTATTAACCATTTACTAATAAATATTTGATAATATTATTTAGTTACTAAATACTAAAAATAATTATTAAATTAATAAATTACTAATTATTAATTATTTGTTCTTAAATTAATATTAATTAATTATCTAATTGTTTCTAATTATTATTAATTAGTAATAAATATTAATTAAATGTTATTATTTACTATTTAGTAATATTAATTAATTAATTTTTTTTGCTATTCTGGTTTTGGATAGGGAGCGGCACGATTTGAAAAATCTGGATTGGATTCAAATAGAGGGAAACCTGGCGAGGCTTGAATGTCCAAGATGGATCTTGTAGATAAGGAAAACCTTGGAGAGGTGACTACTGGCTCTCAATATTTTCCCCAAAACCGTGTTTTGAATAGTGGTTGGGCTAATGAAGCTATGGAGGACCAACATTCTCTCTCTTTTATACATGTTCTATCTCAAGCCTTGGAGAAGGCCAAACCAAAGGATGGTCAAACAAATAGTGAGAGTGAAGTTCACAACTATAGATATGGCTTTTAAAAGTGCTATAAAAGGCATTTATCAGTACTAAAAAAGCATTGTTGATTTAAGAATCATTAAAAGTTGACCACTATTATTAGAACTAAAATTGAAATGAAAAAGGAGGTCATTTATCAGTTCTATTTTAGGGAAGATAAATGTCATACTATTATAGTGTGATATTAAAATTATAGCACACTACAAGAAAGACACTTTTACATGAAAAATTCATAATTTAATTGAAATAAAAATTCCATCACAAATATGAGAAAAAAAACTATATTATAGAAATTTTATGCATTGTTTTGTACATTTACATTAGGAACAATTGTCAAAAATATTCAATAAAAACAATGGTTTCATTGTCTTTGGCACCCGAACCCCTCTCCAAAAATTCTGATCATGGTATCAATTGTTGAAAAAACCACTAAAGCTTGTGCAAAAGACACCACCAATATAGGAAAAAAATTCTTATGTTAGTAATACTATAAAAAATAAATTAAACAGAAATATAAAACAATGAATTCATAAAATGTCAATTTTAAATAAAAGGACACACTTTGATTCATACCAGTCACACTGTACATTTTATTGATATGTGGATGATTCATACACATCACAAATGACTCAAGGATCATTTTCTTAAAATATCAATACAATCTTAATGATATTTCTTGGTTTTTAGTATGTCACATTTTTTTTTACTAAAATGTCAATTTAAACTAAATACACACACTTGGATACATACTAGTCACAACATGTGTTGGTTTGATTAGAGACTAATTCATATTAATAAAAAATGACTTAGAAATAATTTTACTAAAGTATCAGGACAATTCGAGCATGTTTTCTCATTTTTTAGTGAGTGACACATGATTTGAACTAAATTGTCAATTTTAAACTAATAAAATACATTTTGAATCTTTATCACACCTCAACCATAGTTTTTACTTTATATTATTCTTTTCTTAGTTTTCGTTCTTTTGGTTGGGGTTCAGGTCAAGTTAACAGTGTAATTCTTGAGTTTTGGAGGGTTCGAGTGAGTTTTGGCCTTGTGAACAGTTAACAAGCATGATTTGGAGGAAAAATTTGTGGTCTGTTAAGTCTCAAGGTGTTTCCAATTGTTTTTTATACTTTCATGGTTTTCCTAGATCAGTTTGAGCATGGTATAGAACAAACTATGTGAGTCTTAGGAGAAACTATGCAGCTCTTGGGTGGTGTTTGGGGTAGGATCACAGAATGCACATAGTTTTCTGAAACCATTCAATTAGAGTGTGAGAAGGCTCTATCATTTGACCGAGACATTTTTCACAAAAATAATATGATTTCCCAAACCGTATGACCATATCATGTAGGGTGTCCCTGTTCTCTGGTGGGATTCACACAATTGGCACACCATTTGGGAAACTGTGTGACCTAACCATGTGAGTTTCCCATGTGTTTAAATATCTTGAAATTCTTATTCTTCCATCACCTCTTTCAACCCCAATTCGAACCCTCCTCTCCTTGTATCAGTTTCTTCACGTGAAGGGGTCCCTAAACCCCCTCACCTTTGGATATCCTTCTCCCATGGATGCATCTCAATGGTTTAAGGTATGTTTCTTTGAGTTTTTGACCATTTTACTTCTTTTATATTCTTCTTCCTCTTACTTCTTGGGTTTTCATGGTGGGACTATCTCTTCGACAAACCCTACTGCGAGTTTTAGATAACCTTGGTTGATTTATTTTGTTCTAGGATGTTCTTATTATTCTCAGAGCTCAGTTATTCTTTCTACAAGGGCTTTATTATGTTTCTAGGTCATTGAGGTAGGTGTTTCTATATGTTTCCTTTCAGAATCACACCATTTGATTCTTGATAATTTATAATTAATTTATAAAAGTTTTTATTATATTTTTGAATTTTTTGTTTGATTTATTGTGGTGATTTCATGTTGGAAAATTTGGGGGAAATGGAATTCAAATGGTTGTATTTAAATAGGCCTATATATAAATGAATTCAAGGTGTTTGTTAAAATTATCATGGACTCTGTAAAATTTATTTGGTTGTTTGAGATAATTATTGGCCTTGGTTCTATTTTTATAGATTTATTTTCATTGGGAATTGAATGTTGTGTGTGGTTTGGGTGTCTCTTCATGGATTTATGGTTGTGTGAAAAACATTTTAAAGGTTCTTCTGACATTTAAATGTTAACATGTGTATCATTATGATGTTTTGTAGGAGATATTAGATGTGGTAAAATCCATATGTTCATAAGGTACACATATGGATGGGCTTACAAATAATGATGACCTCTTATAATAAATGTCTCTCTCTCTTAGACCAGATTTTCAAACACTCCTCCCCTCTTCCTTTCCTTTCCCATTGTCTTCCCAAAATGGATCTTTAAAAACCCTTCTTACTTTTTAAATGGTTATTTGGTTTCAATGTGATGAAAATATGGGTTTCAGAGATGATTTTCAATTTCCTTGTCTATTTTTCGTTTTGAGGCATGGCTTTGTAACTAAATGTAGTAATGGCCTATTTGGAACTTTGAGATGCGGTATGGTTTATAAATGAACTAAAGGCCCATTTGGAACCTTTTGTACATGTTGTGTGTTTTCTTATAGGATTTTAAATGAAATTGGCAACAAATTTGGAACAATGAACATTAAAGGCCCAGTTGGAACTTTAAGGAACTTTTGGAAAGTGTTTTCAAAGAGACATGATGTTTTGGCCCGATTGGAACCTTTGATGGCTTATTGTGAGATGTGAACCTTTATAGTGGATCCTATAAGGAGAGTGTCATAGAATAAGTGATGTTGGTATTTGGGATAGGTAATCATAGGGGTTGTGGGTTATTGGTTTGAGCCACGTGTGAGAGGACCCCCCTTTTCACCGTGTACTACTATCATGGGATTTGTGGGAGTCATCTAGAGGGTCGATTTACAGTTTCTTATCGACCCTGATTAGATGGGTTGGTACTCCCTAGATTTTCTGAGAGGCTAGGTGGGACATGCCACTGGATTAGATAATTTACATTGGTTAGTTGGTCATTGACTTTGGAGTTTCACCATACGCCAGATGGTGAGTCCAAACCGAGTAAATCTATGGATTTATTCTTTATATGTTAAGAAAATTCCCATGAATGTTAGATATATGTTCTATTTATTATTCTTCACTTGATTTTTTGTTATTTTAGTTTCTGACTGCCTGTTTCTATTTCATTCATTATCAATGTATCTTATTTTTACCTCGTATATTACTTTAATTAGGTTTTGGTTTTGTAAACTAGTCTATGAAATGGGAATCTGTTTTGAAAAGAGAAATTTAGTGCCTGTTGTTTTAAAATAGAATGAAATGTTAGGTTCTTTAAATTAAAAAAACCATATTTTCATAAATTTATTTCAAATTAGTGTTTATGAACTTTTTTTTGGAAAAGTAAATGAATGGATTTTGTGGTTATTACCTATAAGTGTATTTATGCTCACACTCTACTTGTTCCACTCAATGTTGGTATAACCGAGCAGTTTTATAGGTTCAAGTTTTTGGTTTGAGTGTGTGCCCTTGGTGTGGGCCGGTCTTGTGAATGGTGGTGACAAAGTGTTCATGATAATATTGTGTTGGTACTATTTGGTTTTAGTTTTGTTTTTATATTTCTATTTTTTTCAGCTTTTTTATATGGATCTATTTCTCTTTTTATTGTTGTTCAACTATTTTTTGTTTTTGTTTCATGCTCTACTATTGTTAATTGATTTTAGTTATGTTTTTTATAAGCCTTTACAACTGTGTTAACTTGGATACTTAACACTAGTCTTCATCCTGAGAGGATCGAGAATACCTCTCGGGCCTTGTCTCATACCGAGTCAGGTGTCAAGTCAGATGACATCCCGGCTTGGTTTGTGATAGTCATATCGACTGCACCGTGTATTAGATTGAGGTTTGACTAATTTCTACACATAAAAAATGACATATGTATCATTTTACTACAATATAAAAATAATATGAATTTTGTTTCTTGGTTTTGAGTATGTGACATGTGTTTTGAACTAAAATGTCAATTTAAAATAAAAATACACACTTTGAGTCATACCGATCACACTGCGAGTCATATTGTGATGTGGCTGATTCCAAAAAATAAAAAATGACTTAAGGATAATTTTCCAAAATTATCACGATAGTTTGAATGTTTTTTCTTAGTTCTGTGTATGCCACATATATTTTTTATTAAAATTTCTATTAAAACTGACAACACACACTTTAAGTCATACCAGTCACATCCTATGTTGGTTTGAAGTGAGATTAATTCCTAGATGTCACAAATGACTTAAAATCATTTTAATAAAGTACTAAGACAACATGATCATGTTTTCTCAGTTCTCATTAAGTGACATATTTTGAACAAAATTTTCATTTTTAAACTGATAATGAGCATTTTGAGTGATACCAGGAAAACAATTTATTGTATTGAGGTGTGGATAATTCCTACACATCATAAATAACATATGTATCATTTATTTAAAGTACTAAAAAAATGTGAATGTTTTTTATTAGTTTTGAGTATGTGATGTTTATTTTGAACTAAAATGTCAATTCTAAATAAAAATACATGCATGGATTCATACCGGTTACACCATATATCGAATTGTGGTTTGGATGGTTCCTACATGTTAAAAATGACTTATGTATTGTTTTAATAATGTATTAAGATAATATGAATGTGTTTGGTTAGTTTTGAGTATTTCATGTGTCTTTTTTACTAAAATGTCAATTTAAACTGATAACACACACTTTAATTCAAACAGGTCACATCATGTGTTGACTTGATGTGAGACTATTTCCTACACATCATAAATGACATAAGAATCACTGTTATAAAGTATCAAGATAATCTTATTTTTTTGCTCCATTTCCAGTGAGTGATATATGTTTTGAACTAAATGTTCAATTTTGAACTGATAACGGACACACTTGAGCCATATTAGGAACACTATGTATAAACTCGATGTGTGTATGATTCCTACATGTCCAAAATGACTTTTGGATCATTTTTATAAAGTATAAAAATAATATAAATTTGTTTTTTTGGTTTTGATTATGTGATTAATGTTTTGAACTAAAATGTCAAATTTAAATAAAATGATACACATGGGGTCATATTGATCACATCATGTGTCTTATTAAGGTAAGGAAGATTCCTAAATTTCAAAAATGACTTATGGATCACTTTTACTAAAGAATAAAACTATACAAATGCGTTTTCTTAGCTTTGAGTATGTGATGTGGGTTTTGATCAAAAATGTCAATTTTAAATTAAAAGACACACTTGTAGTCATATCAATCACATCATGTGTCATATTCATGTGAGGATAATTACTATAGTAAAAAAATACTTATGGATCATTTTAAAAAAGTATCAAAACAATATGAATGTGTTTTATTGGTTATGAGCATGTCGCGTGTTTTTTTTACTGAAATTCCAATTTAAACCAAAAAATTCACTTTGAGTCATATCAGTCCCATCATGTGTCGATATAACATGAAACTGATTCCTACACATCAAAAATGAATTATGAATCATTTTTATAAAGTATTAAGATAATCCAAGTGAATTTTCTAAATTTTAAAAAATTGACATACTTTTTGAACTAAATTGTCAATTTTAAATTACCTCAAAGGTATAGAACCCATGCCAACAATGTGGGGAGTATCATCTTTACCAAAGAAGAGTGGTAAGGGAAACCTATGCCCTGATACCCTAGAGGAGTTATAGTCCCAAAATCTCTGTTAAAGAACCACATTGTTCTACAACATTGGTCAAGCATCGGTGAAAATAGTGCCACACTTATCATATATCGCATCGCATCACAATAATGGGTAGAGGAACCACACCCCCAAACCATGGTAAAGTCGGATAATTATGATTTACTATCATAGAGAGTATATGGGACCCACATCCTAAGGTGATAGGGAAGGATACCGACCTCGACGTTAACCCTGTCATCCACCCTGATCGCTGACCAAGGTTAAGCACCACTACCACCGCTCCATTCTCAAACTACACCACATCATATATCTTGATCCACTATGAAGTCTACCATTGCATTCTACGCAAAAAAAATACGTAGGATAGGAAACTCACAAGCTAGAATCTATGTCCTGGAGAAGGAGACATATAGGGTGGAAGATCTCAAGGAGATCACCAAGTAGTATAAGGCGTGCACAGGTGTCCACATGGTGTGTGATCCCACCCGAGCACCAGATCGTGTTCTACCTCTACACATACTATCCAACCATGTACCTTAAATTCCATGAATCCTATACTATATGGCGTGTTCATAATAAATGGCCACCTAGATATGTAGTTTGTTCGTGCCAATGTTTGGTGCTTCGTGTCCATGTACTTTGGTCGTGTATCTCTACATGGCCTTGTAGGATCACATAGCTTCCAGGATATGTCATGTGGCCACAAAAAATGGGGTCACTACACGGTGTGTAACCCTAATACACAGTTTATAGACCATCAAAGTTCATCTTCCCTGAATGGAGAGAATAGAAGTTGTGTAGGAATGGTTTATACAATATGTAGACTATGATTCTGATGAGAATTCACCTTCAAAACACTTGATTCACCTAGTTTTCCCAAGACCCATTGATCATCCTAGGAGGGAACTCTAGAAATCATAATTGGTCTCTATAACCTCAAAAAATTTCAAAACAAAGGGTATTGAGACTTAAAACTCAAATCACCCACCTCGATGGAAAAAACACAAAAGCTTAGGGTATAGAATGACACCCATATTATGCTTATACTCAATCAGATAATAATCGACAACATGAACATAGGTCGGTAGTAACCAATAACTTAGATTTTGGATCATTTTTTCCTATCGTCCAAAGGGGTAGAGTATAAAATTTATCCTCTTTCTTGTTTCATGTGCCCAAGGGGGTAAGGGTGGGGGATTGATTTTAATCAATTAAAATCAATTAACTCCCCTTTTAATGCACCATCACAAAAACACCATTGGTCGAAAACCCAAAGATAACAAACTTTATGTGGTGCATAGGGTATACATGACATTACAAACTAAACCATGGTCTCCTGATTCTAATTTGAGACTCCACTCAGAAGTTATTCATGTTTCAAGAGAAACTAAGAGGATGTGAGAAAATATATTTAATATTTTTAAAATCACTGCACTAAGGATCCCAAGGCCCTGGAATCCCATGCCAACTCAGCACCTAGATTAAAAAATATTCTCTAATATATTCCAAATACTTATAGGTAAAAACCCAAGTCACTAAAATATCCATTCAAATGAATTATCAAATGGAAGTCTTAATCCATGTTGAAATCATTATTTCATTATTTTCAATATTTATTCACAAAATATTTGGATGGGTTATTTATTCCACCAAAAAAAATTTACTCCACCCCATAAAATGGTCAGTATATTTATTAGGGATTCATAAATTATGTGAGTCTATTCACCGAGAGGTAAAGAGAAGTTTTTAATTTTAATTGCATGAAAATTTATGTTTGTTAAATTCTTCTTAAAATTTTCAATTTAAAATATATATGTAAAATAGTAATCGACTTTACAATTAATAAATTTAATATGACTGAGAATTTATATTTACTACTTGAGAGAATTCATGAGTTAAAATTAATATCGAAATCAATTTGTAGTGCCATTTTAACTTTTCTATTTTGAGATTTATTTTCTACCATTGAATTTGACTAAGCGGTTCACTAAGGACAAGAAAAGTCTTACGTGTGGGAGAATTTGTTTTGGCCTCAATATCATGTATTTTTACACATCACTTTTGTGTTCAAATTATGTTTTTAATGTTAAAATATTCCTTAATTTGTTTAATTATGTGTTTAGGTTAATTTTCAAGTAAATTATTCAATTAATGAAATTTATGTTTATTTTATGATTTTATATTTGATTTTTAACATGTGTTAAGTTATGTATATACTATTTAAAAGTGATGTTTCTTTTAAGATTATAATTTTTATTTTCTATATTTAATTTTGTGATATATTTGTTTAATTTCACGTTTTCTCTTTATTTTAATAGATTAATTAGTTAACTAAAATTTAATTTATAATTTAATAATTTTAATGATTTTATAATTTGTAACTTTATTTTTAAGTTCAATTCCTTGTTATTTTTTTTTCAATATTTGATTTTAATTAATTATTTAATAATTTAATACAACTTGAGTTTATTCAAGTTAATTTTGTAATTTTAAGAATAGTTATTTTGGAAATTTAAATTTAAATATATATTTATTTATAAATTTATTCACAAGTATTTATTTAAAATATTATTTTTAATATTTTTTATCAATTTTTTTGTCTTTTGAAGTTGAATCAAGTTCATGTAACTAATTATTGGCCTAGCTAGTTAGAAGTCTCTCCTGAAAGTGAGAGATTTTCCTAGGTTTTTCTAGCCTTTTATTTTCCTAGGTTCCTCCTAGTTTTGATGGATCGGTGGTGGTATCATTTCCTGTGGGTGATTATTTTGTGGCTTTCATCAACACAATATAACTCATTCCCAGGTGAGTGGAATTGTTTGAAATCATGGATCTTGATCACAGAATCCTCTTCAATGATGATTCTCCTCCAGTCCTCATTTCCTTGCTCGAGGTACGGTGATATGGAGTCATAACTCTTAAACCAATGGAAAAATATACCAATGATGGATAAATATAATGTGAAAATTGTTACCTAAAAGGAAAAAGATTCCTTTATTTCCCTTTGGATGTCTTTTAAGATTATCGATAAATTTATCATGAAACAATAATTAAATTTCGAAAGCCTAAAAAACACCCAGTAGAATATCTGGGAATTAAATGATGGTGTAACTATTTGAGAATCTGGAGATGGACTTATAATATTCTAATTATTTAAATAAATAGATAAGAAGGTTCTCAAAGGAATTTTATGGTCATTCGATAACCAGATCATCCATATGGAAGATCTTAAAGATGGTTGGGTTCAGAAAACCTAGCTATCTGAAACCCCAATCTAGTTTTGTTTTAAAGGAATCCTATCTTGTGGTAGGAAAAAACAAGTTATGAATGAAATTGAAGGAATAATTGGAGAATTATTAGAATGGGACCAATATGATCCTATAAATTGGGATCCTGCAGTGTTAATCAGAGATTTGGTTGACACTGGGAATCCCTTATGAGAGGCTTGTTTCTATGAATTGAGGAAGAAAATGTATGGATATCATTTGAATATGAAAAAAATCCAATTTATTGCTTCTTATGTGGGTGTTTAGGAATACTAAGATAGATTGTAGTGGTAAAAAGGAAGACGAAGAAGGCAACATAGGTATGAAATATGGCCTTTCGATTCAAGAAAAAATTTCTGAAATGTCCTTTATTTCCAAACCAGAGAAACAAAGGCACCATGATAGACTTTCAAATGCCTTCTATAAGTAGATCGAATAGAATCATAATATGATTATCATCCCAGGACCTATATATATCTCTGATGAAGTACGATTGGAATATAAGGTGGAAAATGGGGCATTTCAAACTGGGGAATAGGGTATAAATGATAATAGAAAAAAGAACGATACTATGGGAATGTCTCCTGTGAATAAGGATACCCCCAAGAAGTGCACATATATCAGTGGAGGGATCAACTAAACCACCCCCAGTACAATGTGTATCTTCTCGAACCTCCCATGGTTAGAGCTTCCCTTGATACTGAGGCCCCCCAAACCTTTTAATATAGGGGAAAGGTCCCATCTAATCCTTAATGGTAGGACAAAAAATACAACATATATGGAAGAGAAAGAGAAGAATGGAGGACAAGAATTTTAAAGGGATGATAACAAGAGATACCTATGAAAAAAAATAGACATGGTTGAATAACTGGTTAATTAAATACATGCTAAAATATGTAAATCCTAGGAGGATGGAACTTACCTAAAAATTCTAGAGGTAGAGGCAGGCGTTAACCCGCCCTGCCTATCACCGTGAAAGTCTTATGTTGGAACTTTCATAGTCTTGTAAACCCACAAACATATCAGATTCTCTAGCACTATTGGGATAAAATCAATCATGATATGGTTTTTCTATTTGAAACTATATTCAAAAACAAGTACATTGATGAAATTACTAACAAAATTGGTTCCACTTATTGCTTATCCATCACTCATCAAGGCCATTCAAGTGGTATCAGCTTCCTTTGGAAGGAAGAGATGGATTTAAGGTTTAACTATTTTTCTCTCGATCACTTTAGTCTAGTCATTCACTAATCTTCTATACCATATTGGGATTTCACAGGGTTCTATTGTTGGACTTCTTAGAGATAGAAATGGAAACCATGGAAGTTACTCAAAAATCTATGGGAAACCCTTCCCAAACCCCTCCTTGTTGGGGTGACTTTAATGTGATTTTATTCCAAAATGAGAAGAATGAAGGTTTTAGAAAATGTTACTCATCCATGATGGAATTTCAACAGGAATATAAGATGGTGGGACTCTCAGAAATGGGTTATTATGGTTCCCTTTTACTTGGTTGCATGGTAAATATAAACATTCACACATCATTGAATTTCTAAATAGGTTTATGGGGTCGGATGAATGGATCAACCATTTTAAATCTTTTCATATGTCTCATCTTGTCTCTTCTTGTTTAGAAAACACATCCCGATCCTTATTAACACCGCACACCTATCTATAAAATCAAGGCATTATAGAATATTTAGATTTAAAAACTTCTGTGAGTAATATAAGGAGTGTGAAGATTCTATTCTTACATTCTAAAAGGCAGGATACCCTAATATTATAAAAAATATTGATTAGGGAACTTCTAATTTGAAGTGCTGGTGTGGGTAAAATTTTTCCACCCTAATGTGTAGTTTGATGCGTTAGAACAAAGTCTAAATGAATTATACCCCCCACTAATTCTCTTTTAGCTGCTATATCAAAACTGGAAGGGGATCATGATACTACTCTCAGGATTAGAGAAGGTTTCTTGTCTATTTGTTCCCATGATTCCCGCATTAAGTACGGTGCCTCTAAAATCTCACATTTTTATCGTAAATCCATAGAAAGAAGAATAAGGAACTAAATTTCATTCCTTTCTAATTCTTTGGGTACTTTAGATTCTAATGAGAATTAGATTCATGATATTATCAATCACTTCTACCAGAACCTCTTCACAGTGGGGATTATATATTTTCTCTCGATATATATTCATGTATTTAATTGGTGACTACAAAAGTTATGGAAAACCATCTCACTTGTGATGTCTCAGAAGCATATATTTTTTGGAACTTAATAAAATTCACTCAACCAAGGTTCCTAGTATGGATTCAGTCCATTCTTTTTTCTTTAAAAAATAATGGCATATTGTCAGACCCAACGTTTGAGTCTCATAAAATATTTTTGGAAGGGTAATCCTAATTTATATTCTTGTAATGAAAATATTATCACACTCATCTTGAAAATCATAAAACCTACTTTGGTCATGGATCTTAATGCCATAATCTTTTGAAATGTGGCATAAATTTTTTTTCAAGAATCTTGGTCAATCATCTCTATTTTTTTCCTTCCTTCTATTTTCTCTAAAACCCATATTGATTTTGTACTCAAGAGGCCTATCTCTGGTAATTCCATTATTGTGTATGATTTTTTACATTCCATGAAAACCAAAACTGTTTCTAAAAGAGGTATCATGTCCTAGAAGCTTGATATGACCACGGCATATGATCGAGTTCATTGGCCATTTCTCCAGAATGTTATATGAAAATGGGGTTCTATAACAAGTGGATTAATGTTATTATGCAATGTGTATCCTCAGTTTCCTTCAGGTTTATGATCAATGGGGGTTTATCTCATACTTTTACCCCTTTAGGGTACTCCATTAGGGTGACCCTCCCCCATTTCTTTTCATTTTGGTTGTTTATGTTTTTTTTTCAAATTGAACTCTATGGAATATAGGGATAATTGTGTGCACGTGGAAAAGGATTACTGTAAGATCCCACCCATTTATCATCTAATTTTTTGAGATGACAACCTTCTTTTCTCAAGAGACACTCTGAACGAATCTGGACTATCAGCCAAATTATTCATAAATATGATCTAGAATATGGGAAGTCAATTAACTTCTCTAAATATGATATTTCCTTTATCTTTGGAATTACCTCAAATATAAAGGTTGATCTCCACAGTGCTTCAGGGATTTGAGTGTTTTATAAACACAAAAAATCCCTTGTGATTCCTATGGACTTTGGGTGTTCTAAAAGAGATTACTTTTTTGTAATTATGGATAGGATGGAAAAATATCAAGGGTGGTAATACAAAAGGGTATCTTGTTGGATATGGTGCCCTATAACTAATTTCTCTATACTTTATGATAACTTGCATTCATAGTTTTGAATAATAATAAACTACTCATCACATCATAATTGTTCTTCTACTTTAAATTGTATGTGATAATATCCTAAGAGTAGTTATCACACTAAAATGTCATAGAAGATCCCTTCTATGATGGGAACTCAGAAGTTCTATGACACTATTTATACATATATGTTCTATAGTTGGATGATTTCATTTGAGGGAAAAACTGATACATAATATTTTTGGTGGAGACTCATTTTAATTTTTGGTGACTTCTCATTATGTATGGCCTTGGTAATATCTGGTGTAGGATATTATAAGAATGAGACCCGCTGGTAGGATATCCACATTTATATGTTTCATTAGATGTTCCAATCTATAGATATGTCTATTGATCCATAGACTTTAAGATTATTATTAATGTGTATTATGAGTTGCGTACTTTGGTGTATTCAGGAAAATTTCGATGATAGATGTCCGTGGAGAGGTAGGATACATTGGGTGTTTCACAAGTAATATTGCATTAATGAATAATAAGAGAAATGATTTGTTCCTTTTGTTCTTTACTAGAAGTTGATATCATAGGCACTTTTTTATAAATGATATAGCCTAAATAAATCCAAGACCATGGTTTTCAATAATAAAGTTCAATTTTTGAGAAGTCAAAGAAAGTGACATTGAGTACATAGGTTTATGGAACCAGCATGCAACATGATTGATTTGAGATATCATGATAAAGGGATTATATTACACAGTAAGCATCTATATGAGGTATTATTTCTCTAAGACATTAAGTTATTTATTTATGGATGTCTTGGCATATTTCAAGATGATAACCATGACCTTTAGGCTGCTTCACCTAATAACACCGAGAAATATTCCTAGAGGGTCACACACTAAGTGTATCCAGAATATCAGTTAAATAATATATCACTATTTATTGTTTAAAAAATTAAATAAATATTATTCCTGAATGTGGTTTATTTATAATTCATGTATTCTTGATCACATATATTCTGTCACCAGTAATTTGAGGGAACATAATGTGAGAATAATATTTAATAAAAATTTATTCTCTATTTAGTGAATATAATATTTTTTTATTTATTAGAAAATAATGAAGTGATGTTTATTTAATAAATTAATAGTCATTCTTCAATTTCAGATAAATATTATGGAGGAATGACTGATTGATTTTTTAAGTCTGGTGAGAAATAATAAATATTGAATATTATTTGATTAAATAAAATTTAATTTGATTCATATTTTCAGCGCATGTTGAGAAATAATAATATTATTACTATTATTAGACATGGGGTTTCATAGGTATTAAATAAATAATAAAGGGAACTTGTGCAATTATTTTATGTTAATCCTATCGATATATAAACCAAATTATATTTTTTTCTCAAAGAGACAATTCATTTTTTTTGTACACAATGAATTTAGAGAATCCCATCAAGCCCTAAATAGATACCTTCTCCAAGAATGCCCCCAAGAACAGAGAGTGATTTTCCTCCACCATCCACTCTCAATTCAAGAGAGATCAATTAGAACACTTTAGAAGTGGTTCTCATGGAAATAAAATTTAGACGACAAAAGAAATAGGATATACCGTAGATCTAATCAATACAATTAATTTTATGAACGAAATAAAATTAAAGAACTCATCTAAAGGTGACAAAGATTAGGTCCAAATAACACCACAATACACATCATGTAATCAAATTTACATGTCATGTAGTTGTGTTCAATGCATCCAGAATTAATTTTGAATTAATTCATGTCATGTTCATTGATGACACATAGTGCATTTATTTCTTATGTCACATGTTGACTGGGATAACCTTGTGCATGGTTATCCAGAGTATGCACTATGTCACCCAAATGCACAACATGTAGTCCCTTTGAGTCACAAATGGGATATTTATTTACATACATGGCCTACCTAACTGGTTACTGTGTAATTTAGAGACCACGTGACATGTATCCCATTGGAAAAGCCATGTACTCTGTTTTATGAGGCATGATTTACCCACCGAGTCCCTAGGTGTGTTCCTTGGATAGACGGTGAGGGATTTACATGCCATGTAGCTCACCTGTACACATCATGTACTTATACCAAATTATGAAGATTTAAAATCTATTTATTATATTGTGAAAACCTTATCGACATGTTCTTGCATGTGTTCATTTTGATATAACATGACATGTGATGAGTTTTAATATATATATATATATATAATTAATATTTGTGTAATTATTAGATCTGCATATCACGTATGAGTCGTATTACAATTTTTACTCTATATGAATTAAAATATAAAACATGAAAAAAAATCATGTAATTGGTGTAATAATTATGGTGAAGTACACATTATAAAAGTATGTGATAAGTCATTTATTCCATATGTCAAAAGAGTTAATAGTATTCAAGTATAATACATGTTGGGTAGAATCGGAAAGGTATTGACTGTGTTTCCTCAAATGTAAATTTATGTAAACACTTAATTTAAAATAAATTTATTATTTTTTAAATTATAATGTATGATAATCTCAAGAAAATTAGAATGAGAATTAAGATAAAATAATTGATTAATTAAAGAAGATAATTAATTTATTCAAGAGAGATTTATCTTGAATAAGAACGATTAAAAATTGAATTCTTGTTTTATTAAATGTGTAATTTGTTGCATTCCTGTGGATGATCATGATCATAGAACAGAACATTATATATAATTAGTTTCATTTAATTTATTAAATTAAATTGTTGGATTACATTCCTTATCTCCCCTTATTATGTAAGGGTCAAAGTGCCCATGGTTTCATTTATATAAACCCCTTTCCCCTCACCTATGTGTGAGTAAAAACATATGTAAAGGATAAAGCTCCCAAGCCAGTAGAGGCAATTCAAGTGTGGAGTTGAGGTGAAACCAATCCAAAATAGATACATAGGTGGACAGGTTGAAATCTATAACATGAACCTTAATTGGTTCAAGGTGTTTTCCCCCAAGGTAAAATGTTAGTTTATTAACCACTAGATAAACTAACCGTTATAAAATATCATGATCACACCACATTATTATTTTAATTATATCAAATTGCATGGTTATTTCATTATGGATGTTTTTTTGCAATCACATAATTAATAAATTTACAACCATTCAAGATAGAAATAAAATAAATTAGATTAGGAATAAATTTTACGAAGACATGGTTAATCCCTTAATTAAACCCACTTAATAATAAAAAATGGGATAAAGATAATAATTGTAAATATACACATAAAAGGATAATATTACTCAATATATATTAATTTAGTATAGCCTTCCACTACATTAGTTAAAATTTAACCACATTTCAATGTTCCTGACTAGCCAAAGTTAGGGTGATTTCAATTAATGGGGAATTTTAACTTGATGTTTTGGGTTGAATTAACTTGTTTCACATAAATGGCTGACTTACAAACCAGGAATTGGTGTAACTGAGAGGCAAGGGCTAAGGAAAACCAATTAAGGATTTCAGGATTAGAGAGTCCACTCAGAAGATCAAGGAACTATGAGTTAATGCAGTTTGAAATTTGAATGCCTACCTAAAATCATTCAAGTTTCTTGACCAACCAAAGTTGGGGTAATGAGAAAGGGAATATGGATCCTTTCCACTAGAATATCCAAGAAATGGGATATTCTTAAGCCAATGGTGAGGGATATTGGTTTTCAATAAAGTAGTTGGAGATTAATAAATATAATATTTTTTTATTTGTCTAAATTTTATCAGATAATGTACTAAAACCTCTACCCATATTATTTGTAGAAATAATAAAAAATGACATAAAACATATCATTTCAATACATGCATGATAAAGAAAAAACTTCTCACCGGAAAAAATTTCCATGAATGTAAAAGGCGCCCACATGTTATCCATCTCCATGAATGAAAATTATATGTGCTAGAAGAACATTTTCCTAAAATGCCTAGTAATGAGGCTATTCATGGAAAGTTATCACTCTATGAGAAACATTTTAATGATTCCATAGATGTTAAATATTTCCTAATATCATCCATGACCAATGATATTTTTAAGAAATATAGGGAAATGTATATATATAGCATGATGTCTCGCCTTATAAATCTCTATTAAGAGAAGGAAAGACAAGATAGGTATGAGATCTACAATGCTTTGTTTACAACTAATCATAGAGATTCTAAACCAGATGGGCCTCATGTAGTCAATATTATTGGACACATTGAATGCATGGACATCTTGGAGATTAAATTCTCAGATGAGTTGCATACAAGTCTCATACTATCATCACTTCCCAATACCCTCTCCAATTTTACTGTTAATTTCAATATGACCAATAATGAGAAGAGTATTTCATAAAATAATAATTTAATTCTCCAAGTGGATAAGAACATGGGGTATGATAAAAATATTTTCCTTATGGTGAATATGAAAAGGAAGAACTAGGAAAAGGTCCCCAAGACTCATAATAAGTCTAAATCTACTGATCATAATCGTTCTAAGAAGAAGAAGATGTAGAGGTAGGGAAAAGAAATTGAGGCAGTATGTTTTTCATGTGGAAAGCCAGGCCACTGGAAGATGAACTGCACCCATAAGTAAGGGAAATATAAATTTTCATTTGTTATCGAGTATAATATTTCATTATATACACATTGGGTATGAGATGCAACTTTTGGTGAGCACATCTACATCCAAATGAAGGAATGAAGTAGATTCCTAAAGGTTACTAGAGGATAGGTGGATTTGATAATTGATAATGCTGAAATGATGGCTACTCTAGCCATTGGTGACTACCTCCTTTCATTTCCAACAAGAATGATTTTGGTTTTAAAATATTGTTATTATGTACCTACTGTTACCAAGAACATAATTTTTGTATCATACCTAGATACAAATGGGTTTATTTTCATGTTTAGAAATAAAAGTTGTTAATTTTATAAGGATAACATATGTTATGGTTTGAAACATTTAAATAATTGTATTTATGTATTAAATTACAAAAAACAAGTGTTGGAAATTGATAACAAATCATGTTCACATGACTCATATAACACCCTGGTTTGAAATCACTTTCTTGGTCATGTAAATGAGAATATTTTGAAAAATATCTATCAAGATGGTTATTTAGACTCACATAAGATAAAACCACTTAAAATATTTCATGCTTTTTTACAAGGAAAAATGACCAAACCACCATTTGGTTGATAGGGTGAAAGGACCACATAGCTTCTAGTATTGGTACACACTAATGTGTGTGGACCATTTCTAGTTGAAGTTAGATGTGGATATTATTACTTCATAACTATTAATGATGACTTGAGTAGATATGTCTATGTCTACTTGATGAGGTATAATCCTGATTCCTTTGAGAAATTCAAGGAATTAAAGAATGAAGTACAGAATCAATCTATAAATAAGGTAAAGAAGATTTGATTGGATCAAGGTGGTGAATATATTAACCAAGAATTTATTGAATTTCTATAAGAGTTTGGGTTTATACCTCAACTCAACCCACCTTACACACAATAGTGGAATGCTGTTGTTGAAATAAGGAACTGTACCTTGTTAGATATGGTAAGGTTGATGATGAGTCATGAAGATATTCCATTATCCTTTTGGAGATATGCATTACAAACTGAGACATACACATTAAATTGAGTAAAAACTAAAGTGGAAAATGGAATTCCCTTTGATTTAGGGACTGTAAATAAACTCTTTTTGTCACATACACATGTATGGGGTTATGAGGCAGTTGTTAAGTCTTTCTTTGGAAACAAAAAAGCACCCCGAAATTCAAAGTGTATCTTTATAGGGTATCCTAAGGAAGCAATGGGATACACCTATACAACCCCTTAGAAAATAAAGTGGTTTTCTCTAGAAAAGCCATCTTTCTTTAGATGGAGAACATCATCAAAAGGGATAGTGGGAGAAATATTTACTTCGATGAAGTTAATGCTCAAGATACACAAGAGTTGGTACAGGTACAAGTTTCATAGATCCCCATGGAATAATTAGTTCATGATACACAAGTACTACCTAGGTGTAAAAGATATGTAAGATAACCATAGAGATATGGTATTATAGTCATTGAAGATGTTGAATCATTATTGATTGTTAATGAAGAACCCCTCTCCTACAAATGGGAAGTAGAGAGCTCAGAAGATACAAGGTAGCAAGAAGCCATGAATTCTGAAATGGATTCCATGTATCAAAACTATGTTTGGGTTCTGGTCAATTCACCAATTGATATAAATCCTGTTGGGTGAAAATTAGTATTCAATATAAAAATGTACATAAAAGGTGAAGTAAATACATATAAAACAGGGATAGTGGATAAAGTTTTTAAAAATCATCAAGGATTTGACTACAATGAAACCTTTTCACTAGTTTATGTTTTTAAATCCATCAGAATTCTTCTTGCTATAGTAGCTTACCATGACTTTGATATTTGGTAGATAGATTTCAAAATGGAATTCCATATTGGGAACCTTCAAAAATATGTCTACATGATAGAAAGATAAGGGTTTGTGACTCCAAGTGATGCCAAAAGGATTTTCAAGTTTCAGTGATCCATTTATGGATTGAAGAAATCATCTAGGCCATGAAAGATTCTGTTTGATAAAGCTATAAAATAATTTGGTTTTATTAATAATTAATGTGAGACATGTGTTTACAAGAGGTTTATAGAGAATTCAGTCGTTATCCTAATTGTATATTTTGATGACATATTACTTATTGGAAACAACATACCAGTCTTACAGTCTATTAAAGACTGGTTGAACAAGTGTTTATCCATGAGGGAATTTGGTGAAGCAGCCTATATTCTAGGGATCAATATCATTTTTGATAGATCCAAGAGGATTCTTGGACTAATACAAAGTACATATATTGAAAAGATACTAAATAGATTTATAATGGATTAATCCAAGAGGTTATTGGTTCTAGTGTCACATGGTTTATGTATTTATAAGAAAATGTGTCCTTAGACATAACATGAGAAAGAGAGAATGAGTAATACCTCATACGATTTAGTGATAGGATCAATCCTGTATGTCATGTTATGTAGTAGACTTTATGTTTCCTATGCATTGATCATGATAGGTAGATATCAAGTAGATCCAGGAGAATAGCTTTGTATTGTGGTTAAGGATATCCTTAAGTATCTAAGAAGAACTAAGTATATGTTCCTGGTGTGTGGAGGAGATTAGGATCTGGTCATCATGGGTTATACTGATGCTTGTTTTCAAATAGATAATAATTATTTTAATTCACAATTAGGATATGTTTTTTGTCTCAACAGAAGAGTTGCGAGCTAGAAGAGTTCAAAGAAGCTAGTTGTTGTTGATTCTGATGCAGAGTGTGAGTATATAGAGGATTCTGATGCAACCAAGGAAACCATTGGGATGTGAAAATTTGTATAGGATTTTTATATGGTTTCTATATGTAAATACCATATCACATTGAATTGTGATAATACTGCAGTGGTGTCTCTTTCAAAAGATCCAAGTTCACACCAACAGACAAAACATATACTCCAAAAGTATCACCTCTTGAAGGATTTTCATCCGAGGGGTGAAGTTGAAGTAAGTAGAGTATCCATGGATGTGAATTTGGTATACCTATTGACTAAAGGTCTATATTAGAAGAAGAGTGAGTGTCATGTGATAGCTAAAGACTGAATGTTGTTAGTAGTTGGATCTAGTGGAAGTGCTAGTTGGTTAGAGTTGGTTTCCTAGAACAAACTTACTCGTACTTAATGATAACCTATATTCATGATTTTGAATATTAATAAACTAATTATCACATCATGATTGTTCTTATGCATAAAATTGTATGTGATAATGTCCTAATAGTAGTTTTTCTCTAAAAGATCATATAAGATCCCTCCTATGATGAGAACCAGAAAGTGATGTGACACTATTCTTAAATAAACCTTCTATAGATAGATTATATCATTTGAGGTACAGAAATGATATAGGTAATTAGGGGTAGATACTCATAGGACTTTGAGGTGCCTTCACATGGTGCATTCCCTTGGTAATATCCAATGTAGGATATTATGAGAATGAGACATGGCAGTATAAGATCCACATTTATATCATTCATTGGATGTTCCAATATTCGGACATTTGTATTGATATGTAAAATTTAATATTTTTATTAATGTGTTTTATGAGTCTTGTACTTAGATGTATTGATGAAAACTGTGATGAAAAATGTTTACGATGTGGTAAGGTATGTTTGGTGAGTCATTAGTAATATTTAATTAATGAATAATGTGATAAAGGATTTGTACCTCATGTTCTTTAATAGAAGATGATGCATCAGGACCTATGATGGAAATGATATAGCCTAAATAAATCCAAGGGAATGGTGTTATATAGGCAATTTTAATTTATGGGAAGTCAAATAAAGAGTCCTCAAGCACAGAGGTTGATGGAACTAGTATGAAACCAACTTGATTTGAGATATCATGACAAAGGGAGTATATTACACCATAAGTATCAGTATGTGGTATCATGTCATTGAGACATTAACTTATTTCTCTAGGGGTGGCTTAGAATGTTCCTAGACAATAACCTTGGAATTTATGTTGCATCACCTAATTAAACTGAGAAAGATGCATAGAGATTCACACACTAAGTGTATCCGGAATCCTAGTTAAATAATATATAACTATTTATTATTTAGTAAGTTGAATAAATATTATTCCTAGGTGCGGTTTAATAATTATTCATGTATGCTTGATCGCACATATTCTATCAAAAATTACTTGAGAGAATATAATGTGAGAAGAATATTTAATAAGTATATATTCTTTATTTAGTGAATATGATATTTATTTATTTTTTAGAGAATAATGTAGTGATATTTATTCAATAAATTAATAGTCATTATTCAAGGAACGATAAATATTATGGAGGAATGGCAGTCCTAGTTTTTTGGACTGGTAAGAAATAATAAATATTGAATATTATTTGATTAAATAATATTTAATTTAATTCACAAGTTAAGAGAATATCAAGAATTTTTATTATTATTATTAAACATGGGGTTAAGTAAGGATTAAAAAAATAATAAATGGAATATATGCAATTATTTTATTTTTAACCCTAGTGATATATAAACCCAATTATATTATTTTGTCAAAGAGTTAATTAATTTGTTTATGTTGTGTATAATGAATTTGGAGAATCCTCTTAAGACCTAGAGAGCTCCCTTATCCAAGAATACTCCCAAGAACAGAGAGAAATATTCATCCACCATCAACACTCAAGTCAAGAGAGATCAACTAGAACTCTTTGGAATTGGTTCTTGTGGTGATCAAAGGAGGACGATGCAAGAAATTAGATCTATCATGCTAGAACTCGAATATTCCTATGATAAAACCTAGAGATTTGTGAAACACATGTGGATCATTGCTAGAGGGAATCTGCACTTGAGTCATACAACGCAACGATGGTGAAACATAGATATGTTTTTAGATCCATAAATAGAGAAATAATTCTAGGAAGGTAATTGTTTATTAATTAAATTAATTATAAATATTATGTGATGATCCTATATTTTGTTCCAACATGATTTTTATTATCTATTTTCTTTGAATCAATTCTATTGAACCTAGAATTTATCTTCGTGTAGATCTCATATTGATCATCAATCATGATAAAGATAAATGTTGGGCATAGCCCATCACATGCATCTACTGTACTCAAAAACATGTAAGGCTCGTGAATAGATCCTTATCAAGATTATTTCCCAGGATTTCCCAACCTATGTTTTATCCTAGTTCAAGTTTCCTGGATTTTTTAATGATGATTTTCACACTAAATTGTAAAAACTTCTAGTGGGGTATGAATAATGGAAAAAATAAGACCCACTTGATATCTTGTGCTAAGTTCTTCATTCCTAAGATATGAAATGGCATGGTTTTATCAAACATAAACCTTTTTAATTATTCCATTCTCACAAATAAGTTATGGTGACTTATAAATAATCCTTCTTCTCTTCGCACTTAGGTCCTTTTCATTGAATATTCTGGCATTTATATTTCAGAGTCTCTTAGCCTGGCCCACACCGATGATTTTTATGGAGAAGTTTATGGGGATATCAAGAGATGACTTTTATAATCCATTATTAGAGGATTGATGATGAATATTGTGTGGATATATAGAAAGACCATAAGATGGTTGATTATTACAGATCTTTGGTGACATCGAGGGCCACTTCTAGTATGGAAAATGAAAAAGTGGATTCTTTGTTTAATGAGAATGGATATGACCGGTGATTTTATTCCTTGATCACTTGGTTTAGTGAATTAGATAGATGAAATATTCATATTATTATGGTAGAAAGTGGGATGGGGTTAGATTGGATCTATTGGGGTGACAATTACTTTGGTTATTTCTCTATGAAATCACATTATGGGATGACACTGGATATCTCAGAGATGAACTTGGCAGCGACATGGAAAATACTATGGTGCCTGTCGATCCCTCCCAAGGAACATTTTTTCTGGTGGTAGGCATGTACTGGGATCCTTCTCATTAAGATCATCCTCACCACCCAACATACCTTTTATGACCCTCTTTTCCCACTATGTATGGAGACAATGGAATCCTTCTTTCATGTGATTTTTGAATGCCCTAGGGTAGTGGACATTTGGAAAGTTTGGAATGAGATTATTGAATCTTTAATAGATTCACTGACTGGATTTTTAGGGACCCTGATGAAATGGTCATCCACCCTTCCAGTGGAGTCACTAAATTACTTGTGCCCCATGGCATGGATGATTTGGGTATGGAGAAATGATTTTATTTTCAATCATTTTCTCAGACCATACACTTTTTAGGATGATCAGGAAGACTCCTGGATTTATCCTTATAATTTCTTCAATGTCCGTAATTCCTAAAAAAATGTGGTTAAGGGTCAAGTTTCTTCAAAATCACCCCTAATTAGGGTGTTGAAGATCAATGTGGATGCATCAGTTTTGGTTAGATCCTTTTATAGAGTTGGTATGATCGCTCAAAACTCTCATAGGACAATCTTTTCTTCTTTTCAAGAATCTTTATTTAAAAAATGGACTCCTCCTATTTCCAAATATCAAGTGATCCTTTTTGTTATAGAGTTTTCCTTGGATAGAATATGGATATTGACCATTCTGGAGTCAGACTGCTAGATGGTTCTCAACACTAACTCTTTACATGAGATTTTCCTTGAATTTTTTGCTCTTCTTATTGAGAAGATTTTTTATTTGTGCTACCATTTCTATTATTTATCCTTATAATTTATCAAAATAAAAGGAAATAAGGTGGAACACCTATTGGTGACCCACATTATCTTTAGAGAATCTCATGCATGGTTGTCAAATTTCCCTTTATCAATGAATTATCTTATGGATTCTGATCACCGATCATCATTTTAGTGAGTAATATCTCTTAAAAAAAGATACATACCTAAATAAAACTAGTATCTATATAGAAAATTGTGATTATGATTCATGTATCCAATTATGAAAACTAGCTTACACACATTTTAGGAGGCCACGTATATGTCAAAATTGTTTACATGAACATACCCATATAGATGAATTGATAACTGAGTCAAATTTGGATCCCAATTGTTCAACCCAAGATCAACCATGTATATCATCATTTCTTCATAAATAAATGAAGATTCTATGAGAATCTTGATGATGGACACAATTTGGAGGGAAGTAAACTAAAACCAAAGTCGATAAAAAATAAATTTGACAAACCCCCAATGAAAAAAATACATATTTGGATTCAAATGAAATCTATGTGGACAATAAAAGCATGTTAAATGATGAATGGAGTTTTGATCTACCTGATGTTGATGTTAATCAAGGGTGGCATGGGAAGAAGAATATGTGTAATATGAATTGTGATGACTATGGTGCACTGATGATGATGATGAAAACACTATTAAAAATTCAAATCTTTATTTTAGTCTATTAAATCTCATTCCAATATTTAATGTATTGTTCTTTGTTGTTTGTATTTTTGATTAAAGATTATAGGTGAGGTTGGTATTCAGTTCAGATCTGATTTAGCAACAAATATGTGTACATATGAATGAATGAAGAAACACTCGATCCGAAATGTGAATTTTATCGATTTATTGAAGCTTGAGATGTTGATGGTGATAAAGAATTGATTATTTGGGTTCATCAAGGAAGGATGCTATGATAATCAGGTTTTATGGGATAGATGTTGATTTGTTTTACGTGTCTCCTATGTAGACTAAAATTGTAGAAATTGGGGACTTCAGATGACCCCAATGCTAGAGGGTTGTGAAAGTGTTGAAGAACGCATACTAGGTGATCACTATAATATTTTTGAGAAGATCGCTACCTGTTTTGAGGTGTTGGATGAGATCTTCTAAGGTAGTGTACCTAGAACCATTATTTATGGAATGTTTTTTTTTACTAAATGACAAATAATTCTTGGGATATTTAAGATTAAAATTAACATGGAATGATTAGTTGGTTAGAAACAATAATTATATGTATTCAAAAGTAGATAAATTATTATTTTTAGGGAAATTTATTTAATTTTAAGAAGTTAAATATTATGAGGTGTTTGTAAAATTATGGAGTCTTCCATTAGACTAAAGAGTGCCCAAAAAATGTTTAGATCCAAGTAGTGATTTTTTTAAGGGGATATTGTTTCTTTTGTTGCATGAAGAAAGAGGTGTGTACAATGAAGTTACTATATGGGTGTGTTATTCTATATTTTTTTCTCTGTAAATATTTATTTTATTTTCATTTCATTAAATTGGTCATGAAACTTATATAGGTGGTACTTCTGATGACCCTCCATTCTAGAATTCTATTTCTCTCTCTCTTCTCTCCCTTTTTCTCTTCCTTCTATCTCCTATAATTTTCTCCATCTTGTAAATAAAAAATAGTTTATTGTGTTTTCACTCTCTGTTTATGATCTCCTACGTCTAGTCCTAGAAGACTAACTCACGGGCCTAGTTCCATGAGGTGAAACTCATCACTTCTTAGAGATCAAATATCCAGTTCAACTGTCAACATCTTCTTCACTCTTAGAATATTGTGATCATGATTTGGGAAGATGTGGCGTCACATTTAGTCATAGGAATGGTTTGATACTCTCAAATACTAATTATTTTTCCGCTTCTCTTGTTTATTATGAAAAGTAATTCAGGAAAGGTCGTATGATTTATTTATATGGTGATGATAAATTTTTCACCAAATACATTCGGTGAGAATGTGATTTGATATTGTGATTAATTTCACATATAAGTGATCGCTCATGTGTTGTAGGAAATCTTATATATTTGTATTAAATTTTTGGAGAGTGAGAGGTGCATGTGTTGAGATATTGATTGTGCATTGTATGAGGTCGATCTTTGACAATTTAATCTTTATAGATCACTGATAGGCAGTAGAGAGTTGAACAATATGGAGCTGGTTCATTCTTGTGGATTTTATTTTCTCCTTCTATTCTTATTTCTGTTTCTATTTTCCTATTCACTTTCTATTGTTTTCATTTCCATTTTGTATTCACTATTCATGTTTTCTTTTACTATTTTCTATATATATTAAAACACAAAATTATTTTAAAATATTCCTTGAGATAAACACATTTCCTCCTTGAGATAAACCCTTAGGTTTTCCACTAATCTATATCTAGGTGATAATATAAATGTATTTTTCATAGTTAAAATGATAGGCTATCACTTAGTATTAGGTTTTAGTGGAGAGCAGTGGAGATCTTCACACTTTTTCATGGGATGTTCTTGTATGTGTAAAACATTGGTAGAACAAGCACCATTTGAGCTTCATATAGGTTCTGTTTTGAGAACATGGGGTTTTAGGAAGCTTATTTCTCCTTTATTTGTTTTGATGTTTGAAAGATGTTTTATCCTTTTATGAATGTGCGTAGAGTGATTCCATCCAGGAAGTCAAATTAATATCTCTACATGACAGATTTCATCACCGCCACCTAAAATAGATAGATATGTTCCATTGATAGTTTCTATGATCCTTTACTAATTTCATGTCCTATAATCTAGATTCTTTATTTAGTTAATAATATACATATTTTCATAGTGTTCTTGTTGTGCACATAGGTCCTTAGTTGACTGAAGCAGATTATACCACTATGTTATTTACTTTTCTTGCATCATGTTCATATTGAATCTATCCTCTTACCACTGTTTCATTGTTAATCGAATTTTTATACTAACTCATAAACCCAATACTAATATTAGTGGATCTTTACCATTGAATAGGTACTACCCACATAACTTTTTTACTTCCCAATAACTTACTTCCCTACCACATAACATACTTTAACTAATAAATTCCCTACCCAACATATAATTAATCATACTTTAACCAATAACTTTTTAATAACTTCCCTACCAAGATTATGATAAATCTTAATCGATTAGGGGGAATGAAATACTTAGGGACTGAAAAAAGTGAGTGTAAATTATAGAGAAAATGGGTTCCTTGAATTTCAATAGAACTTTACAGATGAATAAACTATTATGAGGAATGAAATATCTATATAAGAGATAGATTTTTAATTTAAAGGAATATTCTAACATAATAATAAGGTTTAATCCTTGAATGGTGGTGAAATTATTCTAACAGAAGGAAGGAATCAATTTCTCAGAATTCTGTTCACTGATATGTTGGCATAAAACCATCCGAATGATGATCAGTTTAGTTTTTTCAAATGATTTACACTTGAAGAGGACGAATTTCAAGGATTTTTTTGATCATGATGATATGGATAAATATATTTTAATAAATAAGCCTAAGGTAATGGAAGACCATCATAAGTAGGATCTTTTTTAAGTTTAAATGAAGCCTCAATGAATTGAAACAAAAACAATGATTTTAGAAGCAAAATCCTAAACCATTCATGAATAAGGAAGGTTTATCATTGTTAGACTATGATCATTACTATTTTTGGAAGTCAAATGATTATGAGACTTACATCATATTCCTATTATTTTTCTATTTTATGTTTTTTGTGAGTCTGGGGAGTTCATGTAAATAAAAGATGAGGTGTACGTTTTATAGAAGATTAAATATGAATGACTTTTTTCCCAGAAAAGAAAATCATGGGAATGAGGATTACGATGGATAAGGAAATTGTTAAATTATTATTATCCCAAAATTAATACATTAAAAAAATTATTGAAATGTTTAGAATGAATATATGTAATTAAATCTCAACCCCTTCTTGGAAACATCAATTTATCCATGGAACATTAACCAACATCGAAATTTGAGGCTAGATACTGGGTGAAAGTGTTGCATGCATCAGTTATAAAAAGCTTAATTTATGTAATGATTTTTTATTCCTAGTTATTTCCTTTGTAGTGGTGGTAATAAGTGGATTTATGTTAATACCTGGAAGGGATCATTAAGAATACTTGAAGAGTATCATCAAATACTTAAAGGGACTTGGAGATATAACATTTTTCTTTTGGGAAGATAATTCATTGCATGAATTCATGGATATATATTTTTCTAGTGATTCAGATACCGAGACAAGAATGGAAGGCCTCATGTCTATTTTTGGAAAAACTATGATCAGTTGGTTGTCTCAATTACAACATCTTTTTACTTTTTCTACAATAGATGAAAAATACATAGTAGTAATGAAATATAAAAATGGGTTATTCTAGTTAATACTATTTATAAAGGAACATAGAATGTTTCCATAGGATAGAGTGTTGTTTTGAGATAGTCAAAGTTCCATTCAACTTTCTCGGAATCCATTGATTCATGAATGAAAGAAACATGTTAACTTAAACTTCAATTTCATCAGAAATATTCTTGAAGACAAATTGGTAGAGTAGTGGAAGATAACTAAGAAGAAAAATATTCCTTAAATGTTAAAAAATGATTTAGTCTAAGAAGTTTGGAGGAAGCATTGTACCTTTTTTGGAATTTGGAAAAAGATATTATGTTGAGAACACTAGACACATGTGGGGGAAGATATATATTTTTCTACATGTAAAAGTATGTTCATCAAAGATACATCCTTTAATTATGATTAAATTAGAAGATTTTTTGGATTTTAAACACTCTTAAAGAAATCAGAATATGTTTATTTGAAGGAGAGATAATGGAAGTTTACTTAAGTCCTATTTTGTAAAGATATATATCGTAATAATTACAAAGGTAGTTTTATCAGAATATGGTGATCTTCATATAAGAATCTGGTGAAGGTCAGTGATGGTTTATTGGGTGAAAATATTAAGGTAGTGGAATTAGTTTGGAATTAGAGGTTGGCCAAATATAATGGTGGGTAGATCGCAATCGTTGGATGGAAATGAAAAATGTTCGACTGGACAATCTTCTATATAAAATATATTTGAGATAAGTAGACTTGTATAATGATGAATCAATGTGAAATATTAGATACTTAGCAATAATATAATTAATCCTTATTTTGCTTAATAATATAAAAATTTGAGATGTTCTTCCATGGATTTAGGAGGAAAGTCTAAACCATGTAATATTATTTGACCCCATTAATTTGGATATTTCCATTCTTTTTTTCAATGTTGTTGTGTCGGTTTTATTAACGTGTTTTTGAAAAGTGTGACTTAGTGCATCAAATTATGTGGTTAGTATACTCATATTCCTGTACACTCATCTCAGGGGGAAGCCCAGTTTGAATTCTACAGTGGAGAAACCAATAAAAAGTGAGATATTCAAATGAATTAGAGTTATGTATTTCAATGGGGTATCTTTTGTAAAATCCCAAAATAACAGAAATTCACCAACATAATGGTGGAATTCAATCAACTGAAAATAATTCCAATAGACTCCTACTAGCCTCCCCATTAAAGGGGTCATGGGATAGTTCCAATGATAAGGATTCAATTGGGCACATGTTGTGCTCCATTAGCTTTGGTTATATACTATACCTACAAGATCATCACTCGAGCCTTCTTTATCCATGTTACCAACTAAAAATCATCCATACACACACACAAAACATGCTAAAATTATACTACCACCCAATATTCTCAAATAATTTTAAACCCATGGACATCAAGTTAATGAATAAAATAAAAAATTCAATTGAGTTGTGTTATTTAAATGAAATATTTAGGGAATACACAACAAATCCTTGGTAGGGAAATTATTTGGGAAAGAAATGATAGGGTTTTGTATCTTCATGCATCTATTTTCGTCGATTATCTTTTTTGGTGGTCCAAATAGATAGGCCCGAGCTATACCTAATAATTAAAAGAAGCAGCATGTTCATGTCATTGTACCCACAGAAAAACCATATGTAAAGACATGAAATTTCCATATTTTTTTTAAATTATATGGAATTATTATGAGTCTATGAAAATTGAATACACCTGATTCCGAGGCTTGGAGATCCTGGAACAGATTTTTGAACTTTTTTAAGTTACGTTCAGTAAACGTACAGATGAGATTTTCTAACATTTGAACTGGTGCTTGGAAATGAAATCCAAGGGCACCGTTGAATTCGTAGGGCTGAGATTCACTAAGGTGAATCTTAACTTTGTTCAAAAAAAGCAGGATGAAAAAGTTATTTTTCGAACATTTAGAAAATAATAATAAAATAACTAAAGAAGTTATTTTATTCTTTTGAAACTGTTGAACGATTTTGGTGGGACCACAGTGTAACATCAGGCTTTGATTGAGATCCATTTATTGACACAATCCTTTGGTTGTGTAACCACGACACACAAAGGATTAATGGAACATTAATTTTGGTTCATTAATGAACCACATTAAGAAACACAATATAAGTGGTTACTTTTCTTTTATTTAATCAAAAATTTGGCATGGGTTTTGGGAGAGCTACAAGAGTAAGATCTGAAGAAATGTATCCCACATATTCCTCCAACAAAGAATGGAGACTCAACGATGGCATTGAGGATTCAAACCAGACATCAATGGGAGATTCCGAACGTCGATGAATGTCTTCTAACAACAAATTCTCCTCCTTTGCCATCAGTAGAATCCAATGTGTTCAAGGTAGGGTAATTAATATTTCTAAGTGTTTAAAGATTCATTACACCTTGTTCATTAATAATGAGACGAACTAACATCAACCGACTAATGGGTTGATCCGAGATTCACTTGATTTTGTGGGAGGTCAATGAAGGGTTGTCATTAAGGGGTTTTAAATGATTATTATACTTTTTCTCATGGTATAATGCTAATGCGGAAGGCAGACTCCAACCTGAACAAGGCCCGAACCCTCTTCCACTCTCGGTTTTTATGCGTTCTTCATGTGTGAATGTTCAACTTGATAGAAAGGCTAAAATAGGGGACACACAGTGAAGGTGATGTCCCAAGAGGCCCATAGGTGCAAACTAGAATGAAATCGGAACACCGAAGCTTCACCGGTGGCCCGTGGAAGCACTGTCGGTGACCAACGATGGTGGAAGATGAGACATACCAGCACCGCATGGGGGAGGTGATCAGCCCACTCGGTTGCATAGAAAACGGCCAGCTGAGCCGTCCATTTCAGAAGGGAGGGCGCCATCGCACTGGCACCAATAGCTGGGAGAACCAGCCCACACTACGGGCTGGGTTTTCCAGGTGGGACGGACCCACCAGTCGGGCCTGACCCGTCGACCGGGCTAGACCCATGGGCTAGGACAGACCTACGAGCCTGGTAGGTTTTCCAACCGGGCCAGACCCTCCATCCAAGCTAGAACCATGGGCCCAATGTGCCAGCCGAGTCGAACCCCTACAAGACCCGGACCCGACCAATCCCGTTTAGCTAATTTGGGTTTATCTCTTGAATCGGACGCCTGTTTGATGCGCCGTTAGCAGCGTTTCAACCCTTAGAATGAGGCCTTTATTTTTAGATACTACACATGGATTTTTGAGAATTTTGGGGTATGGATGTGTTGGATCAAACTCGAATCCAACATGGCCCTCGACACTTAAATGCATATAACTTACATACCGGGCGTCCGATTGACGCTCCATCAGTTGCATTGGAACCCTTATGACATGGAAGTACTTAGGGACACTTCTTCGTGAGAATAAATGGTGGTTGAAATATAACCAATGGAATGAGGAGTAGAATCTATGAATCTCAAGCACACCAAGTGCGGGAATCCTGTGGCTGGACGTCAAGTGAAGAATGACCCTTTGTAGAATGGAATCAGAGTGACCCTGTATGAATCGATGACTTAAGACCCTGTGTGGATCTAAAGAAGCAAGAAATGGAGAGGACCAGCCTTAGAGTATCCTGTCATGGACCAACGACTTATGACCCTGTGTGGATGGATGACTTACAACCCTGTGTGGATCGATGACTTGTGACTTTGTGTGGATCAGCAGTAGCGCGACCTGACGAGGAACAGCCTTAGAGAAGCCCGTCATTGATCAGTGACATATGAACCTATGTGTATCAATGACTTATGAACCTATCTGGATTAATGACTTATGACCCTGTGTGGATCAGTAGTAGCATGACCCGGTGAGGACCAGCCTTAGAGCGGCCCGTCGTGTATCAGCAACATACAACCCTGTGTGGATTGATGACTTACAACCCTGTGTGGATCGGTGAATTATGAACCTATGTGGATTAGTTATAGAATGACTTCGTCGTGGTTTATTAGTGTAACTTCTCAAAATAATAATATGATTTATATTTACGACTAATCATCATTATTCCTTTTCCTTAAGTTATATATCTGGTGTTAGGTGTCATTTACTTGTGCTTTTTGATTGAGAACATGCCTTTTCGTTTTTCATTTGTGGAATTCTGGGAGACTTTTGGGGGTCTCGAGGTCCCTCCTGATTATTGTTATACTCACCCCTGCATGGGATTTTCCCTCACCTTGTTGTGCCTTATGCAGATGAAGAACTAATTTGACCGAGATTTGGGAGTTAGGACTAGATGGTGTACAGAGGTGACCAATTTATGTGGAGAGCTGTAGTGATGATTGTACCAACCCTCTAGGTAGGATCCTTGGAGGATGACCTCTAGAGATGTTTTTCCTTTTTGATGTACCTTCTTTTCAGTTGGTTTTGTATATTGGCCCGTTTTACATTAGGGTCGCACTTTTACTATTAGAAGTTCTACTTTGTGGTTTTCTTTTGTCGTGTACATAGTTTGTGTGTGTACAGGTTTAAAGGAAATGTCTTCCCTTTATAGGATATTCCTTTCTGGTGCTAGTCGACAACCCCTGGCCTATGGAAGGCAGGCTTAGGGTAGTCATGGTGTGGGCCCTAGGGGATGGGTCGTGAAAAGTGGTATCAATGGAAGCCAGTTCTACAGAATTACCAAGAATATGATCTTTTCAATGGTAAAGTAGCATTAAGTGTTTTGAGTATGGTTTATAGTTTAGGGATTCCAGTGTTGGTGTGGTGGTTGATGTATCCATACACTAGGACCTTGAATTCTGATTTCCAACTCGGTACAAGAAAACACTAATTGCATGTGTTTTTGAAATGTTTATATTTTGATATATTTTGATTCAGCTCAATAGGTATAATTTGTTAAACATGTTGCATATTTTTCTTTATAAAATGCCACCGTGTAGACAGCCATCTATGATTATAGATAGTGTTTGCGATGATGGCCCACCTAGTGACGAGGCTTCAGTGCAGGGCCCTCCTATGGTGATGGTACCTTTGGGTGGTATACTAAAAGAACCACTACCTATAGGGAAGAATTTGCAACTAGTCTCACTAGCATATAGTGCACACCGACTTATTGTGCTACATGAGTTCCAGCAGTAGAGGCCTCTGAGGTTTCAAGGTGAGACAGATCCACAGGTGGCTGAAGACTGGCTGGAGGCTATTGGTAGAGTTTTCTACCTAGTTGGGACACTAGTGATCCTAGCTGCTAGTCTCTTCCAGGGCATAGTTGGGAGATGGTAGTGCCTGACACTCCAGTTTCACAATGAGGTGACCCTCACCTAGTGGGACTTCGAGAACCTCTTCAAGGTAGAGGTCGTTCTAGTGACTCTACACTCTGTGCATATTCAGGGGATCCTACACTTATAACAGGGTATCCTGACAGTGGCCCAGTACTCAGGTAGATTCACGGACCTCTCCCACAACTCCATTGACATGGTATGATACACTTTCTTTAGGGCCCATACCTTTGAGCAGGGTATCCAAAAGATGATTAGAGCATCGATTATATCATAGAACATACTGAAGGAGGCTGGTTTACTATAGTGAGCACTTCTGGTGGAGAGCTTCCTAGCTGAGCAGGCACTGACAATGAGAGCCACCACCAGACAACACGTAGACGAGTCATCTACAGTAAGTAGTAGGCGGATGAATCAGAGCCCAAAGAGGGCCAAAACTTTTGGAGGATGACCCTAGGATATAGGGTCGGAGGTACAAAGTTCAAGGGATAGAGGAGGTCAGTAGTGGAGCAGACTGTGCTACTCGTGCAGTGGGCAGGGTCACATGGCTCGCGAATGATGGACCCACCACACCGACGATCAACAGACTGTTGAGGGACCACTAAGGAAAAGGCAAATATTCGAGTGAAGAGGTCCATAGGGTGGCGAACGTGTTAGGGGATCTGGCCAAGTGGCAGGTGTTGGGCGATGGTTTGAGGTTCTACCACCACAACCTCCAGGTGGTCTACCTCGACCTCAGGGAGCAAGTGAATAAGGACGAGCTCATCTTCAAGCAGCTGAGGCCTATGACCATGACACTCTAGAGATGATTCGAGGTATGATCTCTGTCTACTCCACCCTAGTTGTAGTTCTTGTAGACATGGGTTCTAGTCACTCTTTTATTTCCACAACTCTCGTTAGGAGCTCGGAGATTCCGATGGAGTCATTTGCTCGATCCTTACATTTAGAGACTCCTACAAGAGAGGATTCAATGATTAAAAACTGGTGCTAGAAATGTGATCTTACTCTAGGAGGCGAGAGCTTTAGCTGGGATCTCCTAGAAGCAATGTCAAGGGCTTACAAGGTCATCTTGGGTATGGACTGGTTATCCATGTTCTATGCTCAGATTTACTATTTTAGATGCAAAGTGCTGTGTGTCTACGAGGATGGGACCACGTTTTCCTTCAATGATGAGAAGAGAACCTTCGAAGCTCAGTATAGAATCTCTCGAATGAGGTTACAACCGATTACTCATCTGTTGGCTAGTCTTACACTAAGAGTAGTTGACGAGAGGAGTTCGAGCTATCCTATAGTGGTGGACCAGTATGTTGATTTATTTCTTGAGGATGTTCTAGGATATTCATCTCATAGAGAGGTATAATTATACATCTTCCTATACCTCGGGATGACACTGATATCCACACCAACATATCGGATGGCTCCCACGAAGCTTCAATAATTCAGGGTACAACTAGAGGACTTGTATGGGAAGGGGTTCATAAGGCCCAATTTTTCTCCATGGGAAGCCCCGATTTTGTTCTCCAAGAAGGAATATGGGTGTTTGAGACTTTTCATAGACTATCAGTGCCAGAACCAGGTGACCGTAAAGAACAAGTATCCACTCTCGAGGATTTATGAACTCTTCGATCGGTTAAAGGGAGCATAGTGGTTTTTGAAGATAGACCTCAGATCAGGCTATCATCAGCTCATGGTACAAGATGAGGATGTACCAAAGATAGCCTTTAGATTCTGGTATGGACACTATGAGTTTGTGGTTATTCCTTTAAGTGTGATCAATGGACCAATAGTGTTCATGAGATTCATGAATAGGATCTTCCAACCTTACCTCAATCTCTTTGTGGTGGTCTTCATTGACGACATCTTTGTGCACTCAAAGTCGGAGGAGGAGCACAAAAATCATTTGAAGATAGTTATGGATACATTCTAAGATCACCATCCTTATGGTAAGCTCTTGAATTACCTGTTTGGATACATGTGGTCCACTTTTTGGGATACATTATCTTAGAGGCTGGATTTGCATTGGATCCAGCGAAGATAGAGGAAGTGCTTTCTTAGGTGCCACCCAGGAGCATGACCGAGGTGCAGAGTTTCATGGGGTTGGCTGGGTACTACTAGAGATTCATACCTAACTTTTCCAGAGTAGCATCACCCTCGTAATATTTGATAAAGAAGTAGAAACCTTTCTTGTGGACAGAGATATGCTATTAGAGTTTCTAGGAGATGAAGTAGAGATTGATGAGTGACCCCATCTTGAGGCTATTAGAAGAGGGAGATGAGTATGTAGTCTATTGTGACACATTAGGGACTAGAATAAGATGTTTCCTCATGAAGAAGTGATCTGTGATCACCTAGCACTCATGAAAACTGAGGAAGCATGAGAAGAACTATGATACCCATGACCAAAAGTTAGTAGCAGTGGTATTTTCTTTGAAGATGTGGCGACACTACTTGATGGGTGAACAATTTACTTTCAACTCTGATCACAAGAGTCTTAGGTATATATTCTCACAGAAGGACCTGAACCTGAGACATCAGTGATGGTTGGAGTTCCTCGAGGACTATGAATTTGAGATATTCTACAATTCTGGGAAGGGGAACGTGGTGGTAGCCGCACTCAGTAGGAGGTCTGGTTTACAGTTGCTGAGTTAGGTGAAAAACCAACTAGCCACGTTTCAATTATCCTTCCTGGATAGTGATAGAGTATCTCACCTCCAGTATATGAAAATTACTCCCACACTCCTTCAGCGAGTCAGAGAGGCTCGGCTTGGGGACGTTGACTGTGAGAATTGACGTGCTCAGATATCCTCAGGACAAGATCTTGATGGATTTTCTGAAGGTGGGGAGAACATCATACTTTTTAGAGGACTCACCATGGTACCAGTGATGCTATGAGTGGAGGTGTTGAGAGAGTTACACAATCCCCTTTGGTGGTACATCCTGGTGTGGTGAAGATGTACCAGGACCTCCGACGTCAATATTGGTGGCCAGGGAAGAAGAAAGCAGTGGCAGAGCTTGTTTCATAATGCCTCACTTGTAAGTAGGTGAAGGACAAGCACCAGGTTCCAACCAGATTAGCACGGCCACTTAAGGTGATGGAATGGAAGTGGGATGACATCTCCATGGACTTCGTGATAGGGATACCATGTACGTCCAGGGGCCATGATTCCATATGGGTGATTGTTGAGTGAATCACCAAGTCGGACAACTTTTTACCCATCTGAGAGTAGGGATCAGTAGAGGGATTGGTACACATCTACATACAAAAGATAGTACGACTTCACGGGGTTCCATCAATGATAGTCTCAGACTATGATGCTCATTTTACATCCCCATTGTGGAAGGGATTGCAGGATGTGTTTGAGACTCAGCTACACCTAAGCACCACCATTCACCCTCAGAAAGATGGTCAGATAGAGTGGACCATACAGATGCTTGAGGACATGCTTCTTGATTTCACCCTTTATTTTGGATGCAGTTGGGAGGATCACTTTCCCTTGGTAGAGTTCCCATACAAAAACAGCTATCACTCAACCATCATCATGACATCATTTGAGGCCTTGTACGGGTGACCATGTAGATCACATCTATGCTGGACAGACCTACGGTAGTCAACACTTATGGGTCTAGAGTTGGTATGAGATACCACTGAGAAGGTGCGGATCATCCAAGAGTGGATGAAGACTGCACAAAGCAGGCATAAGTCTTATGATGATAGGAGATAGAGACCCTTAGAGTTCGAGGAGGGAGGTCATGTCTTCCTACCTGTCTCATCCTGATGAGGATTGTGGAGATTTGGATGGGGCGGAAAGCTATCTCCAAGGTTCATCAAACCTTTCCAGATTCTCAACAGAGTTGGTGAGGTGGAATATTACCTAGCTATTCCCCCATAGATGAACCGAGTGCATAATGTTTTCCATGTGTCACTGCTGAGGAGATACATGCATGATCCATTGCATGTCATCGACTAGGGAGAGATGAACACTGATGATGGGGCGATGTTTGCGGAGTTTCTAGTGGAGATAGAGGATTGACAGGATCGGGTCCTTCGTGGATGGTATATCCCTATAGTGTGAGTTTGGTGGCATCACAAGAACCTCTAGGAGAGCACATGGTAGTGGGAGGCCCAAATTCATGCTCAGTACCCCCATTTGTTCTCTTAGCCTTTTTTATGGATTTTAGGGATGTAAGGCCCTAAGGTGGGGAGAATGTAAAGACCTGGAATTTCTATATATATATTTTCAAAAATTATGGAATTATTACGAGTCTTTGAAAATTAATGACACATGATTCTGAGGCCCAGAGAGCCTGGAACGGATTTTTTAACTTTTTTTATGGTACATTTAGTAAATGTCTGGACATGATTTTCTAAATTTTGAAGCAGTGCTCAGAATTGAAATATGATGGAACCGTTGAATTTGAAATTCTAGGATTCTCTTAGGAAAAGTATAAATTTGTTTGGAAAAAGTCATATGAAAAAGTTATTTTTTGGACATTCGGAAAAAATAAAAAAAAAATAACTAAAGAAGTTATTTTATTCTTTTGAAACCAATGAAAGATGGTGGTGGGACTGTAGTGTAACATTAGGATTTGATTGACAACCATATATTGACAAGATCCTTTGGTTTATTAACTATAACACTCATAGGATTAATGGAACATTAATTACGGTTCATTAATGAACCACATTAATGAACGCGACGTAGGTTCTTCCATTTATTTTATTTAATAAAACCTTTGGCATGGGTTTTGGGAGAGCTATCAGAGGAAGCTCTGATGAAACAACCAGGACATCTTCCTCCAACAAAGAATGAAGATTCGACGACACCATTGAAGATTATAACGAGACATCGACGGGCGCCGACGAATTCCGATGAACGCCTTGAAACAATGGATTATCCTTCTTCATCATTAGGGGAGTATAACATGTTAAAGGTATGGGAATTAATCTTTATAAGCGATTAAAGATTAATCATACCTTGTTCTTGAATAATGTGATGAACGCGGATCAACTGACTGACAAGTTGATCCATGATTCACTTGATTTTGAAGGAGGTCGATACAGGGTTTTAATTAATGGGTTTTAAATTATTATTATACTTATTTCCATGGTATAACGGTAACACGAAGGGATCCGACCAATCCAAACCAAGCCCGGACCCTCCGTCGCACTTGGTTTTGATGCGTTCTTTATGGAAAAATGTTCATCTTGACAGCAAGGAAAAACCAGGGGCCACGTAGTGAAGGCGGCATCCCAGGAGGCCCGTAGGCATAGAGAGGAATAAAATTAGGCCACCATAGTTTATATGGTGGCCCAGGGAAGCACCGCCGGAGATAGGCAGTGGCCGGATGAGCCGACCGTGTGGGAACGACGGCACCCGCAGGTACCGCGACGGCTTGATCCGCGACCATCCAGGCCGCGATGGTGGAAGACGCGTCATAACAGCGCTTCATGGGAGAGTTGAGCGGCCCTCTTGGATGGAATAAATGGCCGGTTGAGCTGGAAATTTTTGAAGGGAGGGCGGTGCCCCACTGGCGCTTCCGGCTGGGAGAACTGGCCCATATAGCGGGCTGGGTTTTGCCAGGAGGGACTGCCCCACGAGTCGGGATGGACCGACTAACCGGGTCGGGTCCACCAACCGGGTTGGACCCGCCATCCAAGCCAGACCCTCCAACCGAGTCGCACCAGCCAGCCAAACTGGACCCGTTGGTTGGGCCAGACCCGCCAGCCAGGCCGAACCCCTACCAGACCGAGACCCAACCAATCCCATTTCGCTAATTTGGGCATATATCTTGAACCAGACACCTGTTTGATGCACCGTCAGTGAAGTTGGGACCATTAGGATGAGTAGTTCCTTTTGAGATAATTCAATTTGGTGTTGAAAAAATTTAGAGTATGTATAGGTTGGATCAAACTCGAATCCAACTGGGCCCTCGATACTATAATGCCTAAAACATATAGAACAAGCGTCTGATTGACGTGTAGTCTGTTTCATTGGAACCAATATGACATGGAGGTACTTAGGTTTACTTCTTTTTGAGACTATGTGGTGGTTGAAATATAACCAGTGGATTGAAGAGAAGAATCTACATAGCTTAAGAGCACCAAGTGCGGGAATCTTGTGGCTGACTGTCAAGTGAAGAGCAACCCTTTGTGGAATGACCTCAGAGCGACCTTGTGTGGATCAATGAATTATGAACCTATGTGGATCAGAAGTATCTCAAACCAATATGGACTAGCCTTAGAGTGACCCATCATGGATCAGCGACTTATGACCTTGTGTGGATCGACGACTTACAACCCCATATGGATCGATGACTTATGACCCTGTGTGGAACAACAATAGCACAACCCGACGAGGACTAGCCTTAGGGATTCCCATCATGGATCAGTGATTATGAACCTGTTTTGATAGATGAGTTACAACCCCATGTGGATCAAAAATAGCGTGACCTGTCGAGGACCAGCCTTAGAGTGTCCCGTCGTGAATCAGCGACTTACGACCCTATGTGGGTCGACGACTTATGACCCTGTGTGGATTTGTGACTTAAAAACCTGTGTGGATTAGCTATAAAATGAATTATTCAAGGTTCAGTAGTGGAACTTATCTATGGAATAAATTGATTTATCTTTATGACTAATAATCAATATTCTTGTTCTTTAAGTTATATACCTGGCGTGAGCTGTCTTTTACTTGTGATTTGTGATTGAGATCATGCTTTGTGTTTTTTACTTTATGGAACTCTGGGAGACCTTTGGGGGTCTTATGGTCCCTAATAGGTATTTTTTTACTCACCCCTACATGAACTTCACTCGCACCTTGTTGTGTCTTGTGTAGATGATGGACAATTTTGACCAAGATTTGGGAGTCGGGACTAGATGGTGTATGGAGGTGACCGGTTAACATGGAGAGTCGTAGTGACGAACTGTACCTACCCTTCAGGTAGGATCCTTAGTGGAAGACCTCTAGAGATGTTTTTCCATTTTTTTGTACCATATTTTTTTTGGGTTTGTATACTGGTCCATTTTACTTTCAGTTTGCACTTTTACAATCAGTAGTTCTACTTTTTGGTTTTCTTTTGTCGTGTACCTAGTTTGTGTGTGTACATATTTAAAGTAAATACCTTCCCATTATGGGATATGTCTTTTGGTGCTAGTATCCAACCCTTGGCCAATGGAAGACGAGCTTGGGTAGTCACAGCGCGGGCCCCAGGGGATGGGTCGTGACACCCCACATGTATAAATGAATTCAAAAGGCCACCATCAGACATGAGATAATAATTATGTATTGGATACAATGAAGGTTGATATGAATGGATAGAACCATATTTTCTCATGTGGTCGAAAACTTAAAATAGCCACCACATCTCTATCATTCACCCAATCTATAACATGCATTTTTTTCTCATTACTAATTTGAACATTCACATCCATGGAGCCGTTGATGAAGAGTCCAATCCATCAATAACATGCCTGATTTTCACCTCACACTACAAGTAATCCACTACATCGAAAAAGACATCTACCCCCTTTATAATGTTCATCAATTCTTGAGAACAGAGGCACCCAAAGAGAGCAGTGGTATGGATAGATATCATAGCTGGAAGAAGTCATTTTCAATACAGTGGACCAATCCATACCATTTTACTCTTAAGGTGATCTTGTTCATCAGAAATGATGAACATTATGGAGGGGGAAGAGGTATTTTTTGATGTAGTGGACTACATGAAGTGCGAGGTGAACAACATGCCTATTGTTGATGGAGTGGAATCTTCAACAAGGGCTTCATGTACCTGAAGATTCTAATTTGAAGTGTGAAAATCAGGCGTTTTATTGATTGGGTGGACGGTCGAGACGTGGTAACTACTTTAATCTATAGACCATATTGGAAGGAATGGTTCAGGACATTCATCTCAACCCATAATGTATCTAATATATAATGATTAAATCTTTTCTAGCAGTCATTTTAATTTATTTATACATGCATGGTTTTTCCATGGGTTCAATAAGGGGAACATGATGCCTCTATGACTTATCAGGTATAAATATTTTTTATTTCTAATATTATTAAAGGGATCAAAATTACGGGAACCAGATACATTAGCCCAAGTTTTCTTGGTTGCCAGATGAGAAAGAAGGGAGCTAAATCGGATTTTTTTGATGTTCGATAATAAATTTTCATAACACGAAATGGAAACCTATTAATGAATATCTTGAAATCCATATTCTTTTATTTTTTTAAAGGCCACATATTAATGAATATATTCAAATAGTATTAATGAATATCTTAATATCTTAATATCTTAAAATGTTGAGATTTCCTTTATTTATCATATTATAGAATATTTTAAAGGGAAATGTATTAATGAATATTTTAAATGGAAGCTTATTAATCATATTAATGTAAGTTTTAAATGGTAACATAATAATGAATATCTTGATATCTTAAATTATATATTCATTAATCGTATTAATGAATATATTAAAATCCATATTAATTTTTTAATACATATTCATAATATGAAATGGAAACTAATTAATGAATATCATAAAAATGCGTCATGTTTTTAACCATTTTACATCTCCTTTTTATGTTTTGTGTTTCATGTTTTTTTAATGTAGAGATTTACTTTTTTTCATGCCTTATATATATATAAATTTAATGTTTAAAACCATTCTACATGTTTCATATATTTAATGTTTTTATTTAAAATGTTTCACATTTTAAACATTATATATATTATTTATTATTATTATTATTATATTTTAAATGTTTCCATGAATCATTTCACACTGAGTTTTGAATTCTATTCTAAAACATTTAATTTTCTTTATTATTTTCTTTTATTCATGTCACGTTTTACCCACTACCATCCCACATGGTGTCTCACCTCATTGCCTCCTTCATGATACAAAATATGTCACAATTAATATTTATATTTTTTAAAATATAATGGACATCTAGAAATTTATTAATTTATAAAATTTTAAAAATTTAGGGTAAACTTTTGCATGTTGCAATGATCATTTCAGTTCCTGATCTAAATAAATATCATATATTAAAATCAATAATTTTATTAATAATTATAATTCCTAAAATAAAATAATAATAATTAATTATAGATTAATTTAAATAAATAATTGACTGAAATTTAATTAAAAAAAACTTTGAAAACACCCGAGATTCGTAGTAAAAATTTGGTATGTATGATAATCCAAATAAATGCATAAAAAATTCACCTAAAAATTTGATACGTAATAAATTAAAAGCTCATACGTGATATTTTTTCAATACGTAAGAAATTATTTTTCTGGCATGGATTTTTATATTCAGGAAATATATCATACTTAACCAAAATTTTGAAAATCAAATTTAAACAAAAAAACTAACTAAAATCCGCATAAACATTCCTAACCCACCAAAACAAATAACAAACATACCATGACTCACATGATACCTGAGATATGACAAAGAGTTCCATAAAATCCACACTCTTACATCATATGGATCTCAAATTATTTTCATCCTCTATAATTGAACTCAAATAATAAAATCCCAAATCTTAATAGCCAGTAGAAGATACCTCCAAAATAGTATCCTAGCTATTTATAGAAACCCAAACATACCCAAGAAAACATGGTTTGAAATGGTTACACATTTGAATAAACCATAACCCCAAAATTGTTTAAAAAATCATTTAAATTTCTTGAAACAATGTCCTTTAAAACGTTTCAGTGTACACCCACCCAATTATTGTGGGAAATAAATCATTTTCTTTAACATAAACTGCACACATCCCATTTTATTTCAAATCAAAACTTTATGTTTAGTTTGAAAATATATATTAATTAATTATGGCCAGAATTAAAAGTATATTATTATTAATAATTATTAATCAATGGATAATAAGTATGTTTTCTTAATTAATTAGTAATAAATAATAAATATAATACCTAAATAATAAATAAATATAACAATTTACTATTAAACTAGTACCGAACCCTTGCATTTTAACAACATGATTATTTAATTACAAATTTTCATACACACACTCAGAAAATTACGGTAATGATCTATGAAATTTTTGTCACTCATTGTAATAGTGAGAGGAAATAGGAAGTTGAAATTAAGTGAGTAGGGTACTGGTGACACATGGAAATAGAGTGAAGACAGGTGATGACAAATGTATGGAGAAGCATTCCATATAAATATAGATGTGAATTTATGTGCATAGGTGTATATAAATTTAATCATTGTATGAATAAAGTATGCATACAAGCATATATGATTTTGAAGAATGTGGCTGGAATCATTCAACAAAACTATAGATGTGAATTTATGTGTACATGTGTATATAAATTAAATCAATATATGCATAAAGGATGGAGGACTGACAACCTATCTCATGGAGAATTATCGACTTCTATAGGTGAAGGTCCCACACCCCATCATGTGAGGGAGTACTGACTCCAACTGTAGTATGGGGGAGCCACACCTCATTAGGATAAAGTGAGTGCTAACCCCATACCTGAACGACTCGATACAAAGGACTCATGGCCCAAAATAGTGGAGTATTAACTGTATGATTAATGTTTACCCTCACATTAGAATTTCACTAACTACCATAAAAACTGATTTTCACAACGCTACTCTTTAACAGCACTAAGAAAAGCAATGATAAAGGTGGTATATTTATCATCACTAAAAAACATTGATAATATATAATTTTAACAGCACTAAAAAATCACTGTTAAAAGTGCCCCTTTATGACTGTTTTTTGTGTAATGTCCCATATTTTCGATGTAATTTTTTTAAAAATATATATGGGATTATTTTGAGACCAGGAACTAAGATGAAACATGATTCTAAGCCCCGAGGTTCCTAAAAAAAATTTTTGAACAATTTTTTTTAATTTTATTAAAAATATTGCATGTTATCAGTTTTTTTATCTTTTGAATGAGCGCTCAGATTTGAAATCTGAGGGAACTATTGTGTTCAGAGCAGCAGGTTTTTCTTAGGTGGGACCTAACCTCAACTGGCGTGGGTTGACTGCGAAAAATATTTTTCACATGTTTTAAAGAAGAATAAAATTAAACTTAAAAAAGTTTATTTAAATTTTCTTTTAGCATTTCTTGATGATGCAACAATGTTGTGATGCAGCGACAAGGAGACTGTTTCCTTTCATAAAGAAAACAGTGCGGTGATGCTAAAACACATTTTTCCATTTAATATTTTGGCAGATATACAAGATCATATTCATGATCCCTGAAGGTTATGAAAAAAAAGAAGTAAAACACATTGGAAAATCCTCTCATCAATGAATGACGAATGGTGGTGGATCAATGATCGGATTCAGAATAGGCATCGGCGGATTGACAAACGACGAACGCAGGACTCACACATAACGATCGATCCAATCTTTGAGGTAGGGTTTTTATTTCTGTGTGATTTTCTTTCCCCGTTCTAGCTTCCAATGATGAGCGATGACCAACACCTGAACTGGTTGATTCACGTTTTGATAATTTTTGTGGTATGATTAGAAATGTGGGAGTTAGATCATTGTGATTTTTAATCTGTTATTCATGATCATGAAAACAAGAACAAATTTGGTCCAACACGAACAAAGGATGGGATCCTTTCTAAAGGGTGTTCTCGGTGCCTTTCCTATCCTTGTTCTTGTATTCTTCACCGACGGACCCTAGTGGTCACGTCGGGCTTTACCAGGAGGTTTCGAATGTGGATAGACCCTCGGAGTGATGGTAACAAGATATTGAACCCACAACAGTGAAGACGACGACCAAACAATTACGAGGGTTTTCCTGGTTCAAAATATGGGCTACCACCATCCATCTGTCCTGAACTACGTGAGTATGAACCTGAGCTATCCAATCCTCCTGTGGTATTTGAAAACCTACACTGTCGTCTTCAACCTCTCAACGCCCCTTCCACCCACCGACGACACTCCTCTCACTAAATATGAATATCAACCACCAAGGATGATCCTTATCCATTGATGAAGTGTCTCATGATTGAAAAAAGACCATACACGCCATCTATGTCTTTCATGCATGCGATATCTCAAGGAATAAGGTTCGGACGAGGCAAAAAAATTTTCCGAGGCCAGGTGGATTCATGCATGTTTTAAAAATGAGATACATGCAAATCTCCAATGCACACATGTGATTAGGGGGAAGCACACATTCAAAAAGGAAACACCCCAAGGATCTCTGCATATCTTCACCCATGTGTTTGAAGATTTCAAAACATTGAATATCCCAAGCATTCAAATCCATGATCTCGATGGCATATCACAAGGATATTGAAAACAGAAGAGGTGCTACCCTCTTTTATAAAAGGATGAGACCGATCCTGAAGAATGTGGCTGCTCCCTCATTCCTGAGAGCTCATGTTTTTGAAAAATAGAGCATCTCTATGCATCACTTCATGAAGAGTAAGCATAACACTATGAGTCTTCAAGGCTCCACGAAGAAGAGATTTCATAAGACTTTTTAGGGGCTATACACCCTCAAATAGCTTCATGAAGAACCAGTTCCCGCAACACATGATTAGTTCCTCAAACCTTCATTGTGCTTTGTGAAGGCCGGAAAACTGTGAACTAGTGGCTTAGTCTTTGACCTCCCACTATGCTTCGCGATGTCACACACACTCTGTGAAAAGACAAACCACAAATTCTCTATGTGTAGGAAAAGAACCATGTCCATTTTGGTTTCACTAAGAATGGTGAGAATATCCTCCTGTTTGTATTCTTGTATTCTACTATTTACAGGGGTTTGTGTACAAGATAATGGATGTCCGCATTGAATGCACTCATTTTCATGGTTTGAATAAATCCCGAGGCCTTTAATAGTTGGTTGAAAAATAATTTCACACAAAGAAAGTGTTTCACCCATTCTTGTTTGAAGATAAATAACACACCTAAAGAAACACCCTAACTAAGTGAAAGAGGATGAAAGAAAATAAAGAAGAGAAAGAGGTAAAGTGTGTGTGTGTTTAAAGAACCATATTCATTAATTGTATTCACACAAGAAGAATAACATGAGAGTTCATGCTTGAATGCATTCAATTGAATACGTGAATACACATAAATAAAGTAACCAAAATAACTTTTTGCACATGATTAAAGAAGAATAAGAAAGAAAGGGAAGATAAGGTTAAATCAATATTCTATATGCATGATCATATGCATTCATAAACAAGAGGGAAGAATTGATTCAGATGGTTCCAAGGGAACTGATTCTCATTTTCTATATAATCACATTGGTTTATGTGATTCTATCCATGAAGAGAGAAGAAGTTCTAGTGCAGGTTGTTGTTTAACTAGAGAAGAAGAAATAAGAAGAATTGTGTAGTTAGTTGTTGCACTTAGAAGAAGAAAGAAGAAGAACTAGTGAAGTTGATTTTTCACTAGGGAAGAAAAGAAAGAAGGGAGAATTTCATTCCTACTTCTTTGAAAGTAATCAAGTTAATAGCACTAAAGAAGATCAAGAGTATAACCTAACTTTTGGAGAAGGAAGAAGACTCTACTGGATGGTAGTATAAAGAACCAGTAAGTGTAAGGGAATAACCTACTTGTTTCAAGTTGGAAGAGGATTATCTCCCATACCCCTCTAAGTGTAGGGATCCACACAAGCTATAGGGTTGTTTTCCATGTCGATCCACTATAACAATATATCACATTATATTGGAGAATCCATGTACTGGTTATTCCCATTCATGGAAATAATGTATCAGCTCTTATTGAGTGGTGAACCTTGTAAAAATATCATGTACATATTTTTATTGATTTCTATTATTTCGTGCAACATGGAATAGGGAATAAGAGAATCAAGACACTAAAATGTCAAGAGGTATAGGGATAAAAAGTTAGAATTGGTTTAAAAAGTCCCCAAAACTGATTCACCCCCCTATTAGTGTTAGGTATATCCCTAACTGGTCCTCTCAAACTATTGATAGCTTTGATGGTGTCCTTGGTGGACTAGAGACACGAGTGCTTTAGGGTGACCTGGCCGACATGGCACGCTTCAGCGACATTCAGACAGCTTAATATACCTCCCCTTTAGGTAGGGTTTTTTTAGATGAGATCTAGGATCTTGTAGTTTTCATTTTCATTTGGGATTGTATTCTAGCCCCTTTTTTAGTTTTGTACCTTCCTCTGAGTGGGTTTCCTTAGGGGTTTTCATCCATGTTTATATAGTGTTTTTAGTTTCATATTTTTCTTGGAGACGGGTGCATGAATAAAAGTACTAGGGAAAATGCATCCCACTAGTGGGATATGTCTACTCAGTGCTAGTCGTCAGCCCTTGGCCTATGAGAGGCGGGCTTGGGGTAGTTATGGCATGGGTCCTGGGGGTCGGGTTGTGAGAGAGTGGTATCAAAGGGCGGTCAGTTTTACTCCTGTTTTGGGGCAACATTGTTATAGGTTTAGAGTTTATCTTTTAGGCCAGGAACCCAGTGTTGGTGGGGAGAAAGACATATCTATACACCAGGACCTTGAATTATGCTTTCTAATTCGATATATGAAAACACTATTTGTAGGGGAAATCAGTGGTTCATGCGTCATATAAGAATTGAGTGTTCTATCATTTCTTTATTATGTCAGAGTTGTCTCACCAAGTATACTCTATTGACCATGGTAAATATTATTTTGTTTCAGGATGCCTCCATACAGGTAGCCTTCTAGGATTCCATTGCATGACCATGAGGATGGTCTTCCGAGAGATGAGGCATTAGGGTAGGGACCATTTCCAGATATAGAACCTCCAGGTGGTGTATCGGCGATACCACCACCCAGAGAGCAGTAGTTCCTAACATCTCTACTAGTAGAGGATGCATGCTGGCTTAGTTCCTTGCATGAGTTGTATAGGTAGCGACCTTCCAGGTTGTGAGGTGAGATAGATTCTCTGGTAGCTGAGGATTGGTTGGAGGCGGTGACATGAGTCTTCTGCTTAGTGAGGACATCTTCTGACCAGATGTCAGTCCTACCCGCATGCCTTCTTCAAGGATAGACGGGGAGATGGTAGAGGTTGATGACTCAGACGAATGAGGAGGTGGCAGTATCCTGGTCAGACTTTGAGTGCCTATTCAAGGAGTAGTTCTTTACAACAACGTTATGCTGGATGGATATACATGAGCTACTGCACCTGTAGTAGGGTAGCCAGTCATTTGTAGAGTACTCGGCTCGATTAACAGATCTTTCTCACTACTCTATATATATGGTGTGGGATCCATTATTTAGGGCCTGTACCTTCGATCATGGACTATGCTGGGAGATCAAGGCATCGATGATATCCCTTAGCATCCCTACACATGTTGGGGTGCATGAGCCTGATCTAATGGTTGAGTGATTTCTTTCTAAGAAGGAACCAACAGTGGGAGCTACCACTGGGTGACAGGTAGCAGAGACTTTGGCAGCGGGTAGAAAAAAAATAAAATTGGGGTACAAGGGGACCAGAAAGTCCATGGGATGACCCTAGGACAAAGGATCAGGGATCCAGTGCTCCTAGGGTAGAGCGAGTTAGCCAAAGGTCAGACTATGCTACTCGTACAAAAGTTTGGGGAATCTTGCTAGAGATTATCTGACCAGCCATAAGACCATATAGGAGATGTTAAAGGGACCACCGAGACAATGGTGGAGGTAGGAATAGGGAAATACTACAAGAAAAAGACAGTAGAGGATCAGGATGATTGGAAGGAGGTGGACGGAGGTTCGAGGCACTACCACCACCACCCCCAGGTCGTCTACCCCGAGCTTAGAGAGCTAGTGGACAGGTGTGAGGCAGCTCCAAGTGATGGAGGATTATGATCCTGAGAATCCTAGGATGATTATAGGTATGATATATGTATTTTACACCCTAGATATTGTTTTTATTAACACTAGTGCCAATCATCTTTTCTCCCCATGACCCTTGTTTGAGACACGAAGATTCCAGTGGAACCATTGACTTGATCCCTAAATTTAGAGACTCCTATAATAGAAGATTCAAGAATCACACATTGGTGAAGACAATGTTCCCTTACTCTTTAGAGTGAGAGTTTTGGTTGGGATATCTTGGTGAAATGATCAAGGCCTTGCGACATCATTCTGGGTATGGACTGTTTATCCATAGTTCACGCTCAGATCAAATGTTTTAGTGGCATAGTGTGGTGTGTCTGTAGAGATGGGACTAGGTTTTCATTTATTCATGAGAGTTAACTAAAGAATCATGGGATGGACTCGCACATAGGACGGTGTAGTTGATCACACAATAGTTGGCTAGCATGACCCTTGGTGTAGTGGAAGAGATGAATCCTAATATTCCTGAAGTGGTGGGAGAGTAAAAGGGAATCTTTCCAGAAGATGTTCCATGACTACCTCCTCATATAGAGGTAGACTTATGTATTGAATTGTACCCTGGGATGAAATCGATATCCACACCGATATATCAGATGGCTCCCACAGAGCTTCATGAATTGACGGTACAACTAGAGGACTTACAGAAGAAGGGATTTGTGAGACCCAATGTTTCACCATGGGCAATCCCGATTTTTTTTACAAGAAGGTATTAAAGATATTGATGTTATGTATTGACTTTTGAAACCTAAACCACGTGACCTTGAATAATAATTATCCACTATCAAGGATTGATGACCTCTTCTATCAGCTGAAGGGAGAAAAATGGTTCTTGAATATAGACCTCATATCAGGATATCATCAAGTTTGAGTGCGAGATGAGGAAATCCCAAATATATCCTTCAAATGTCTCTACAGCCATTACGAGTACTTAATGATGCCGTTTGGCATGATGAATTCCCCAACAGTGTTCATGGGACTCATGAATAGTATATTCCAACCCTACCTAGACCAGTTTGTAGTGGTCTTTATTGATGAAATCATGGTGTACTTGTCGTCTGAGGAGGAGCACGTGATACACTTGAGGATGGTCATAGACTTACTTTGAGAGCACCAACATTATGGGAATCTCTCTAAGTGTCAGTTCTGGATACAATAAGTCCACTTTTTGTTACACATAATTTTAGAGGCTGTAGTTGCAGTAGATCCAACAAAGATAGAGGCAGTGCCTTCTTGGGATCCACCCAAGAACATTACCGAGGTGCGAAGTTTCCATGGGTTGTATGGGTACTACTGGAGGTTAGTACCCACCTTTTTAATATTAGAAGAATCCATGATATCCTTGACATTAAAGGGGAAACCCTTAGTGTGGATAGAGATGTTCCAGGAGAGCTTTCAGCATATGATACTGTGTTTGACGAGCGGTCCCATCCTGATATTTCTAGAGGAGGATGTTGAGTAAATAGTGTTCTGTGATGCATCATGAACCGGGCTCAGTTGAATCTTGATGTAGGGGAAAGCGGTTATTTCTTACAATTCATGGTAGTTGAGACCACATGAACAGAACTACGTGAACCATGATATGGATTTGGTGGCAGTAGTATTCACATTAATGATGTCATGAAACTACCTTATGGGTGAGTGATTAATCATCTACTCAGACCACACAAGTCTTAGGTATATCCTTTCTTAGAAGGATCTAAACCTGAGATAATAATGTCGGCTAGATTTACTCTTGGAATAATAATTCAAGATAGTCTATACTCCTTGGAAGGGGAAGGTGGTGGAAGATTCTCTTATCTGGAGATCGAGTTCGCAGCTACTGAAAAATTCCTTAGAGTAGTTGTCCTCACTTCAAATATCCTTTGTGGATGAAGATAGAGAATCTTATATCTAGACAATGGTGGTTACCCCTAAAATATTATAGCAAGTCAAGGAGGCATAGCTCAAAGATATCAGCTATGAAACTACACATTCTCAAAAGTTTATAGGGAATGCCTCTGATGGATACTTGAAAGGTGGGAAGCATGTCATCCTTTTCAGAGGACACAGAGTTGTACTGGAGACATTACGGGAGGAGGTGTTGAGAGAGTTCTATACATCCCCTTTACTGGTATATCGAGTAGTGGAAAATATTTACCTAGACCTACGACGTTAGTTTTGGTGGCCAATGATGAAGAGGGCAGTGACAGAGTTTGTCTCTAGATGTGTCACTTATCACCTAGTTAAGGTCGAGCACCGGGTTCTAGTAGGTTTTAATTAACCCCTTGAGGTTCCGGGGTGGAATTGGGATGAAATATCGATGGAATTCATGATAGGTTTACTATTTTTATCCAGGGGGCATGATACCATATGGGTGATAGTTGACCGACTCACCAAGTCGACCCACTTCCTAGCCATTCAGGAACAAGGTTCAGTAGAGAGATTGAGATGCCTCTACGTGTATGAGATAGTTCGAATCCATGGAGTCCCATCTACCATAGTGTTAGATTATGATGAACACCTTAGATCTTGGTTGTGTATGGGATTGCAGGAGGCCTTTGGGACTCAGCTCTACTTTAGCATAGCTTTCCAACCGCAGACAAACAGTCATACAGAGCAGACTATTCAGGTTCTAGAGGACATGCTATGTGTCTGCATCCTCAATTTTTTTGGAGTTGGGAGGATCACCTACCCCTGGTAGAGTTTGTGTACAACAATACATACCACTCCACCATTGGTATGGAACCGTTTGAGACCTTGTACATGTGACCCTACAGGTCACCACTTTGCAGGACTGACCACAGAGAGTCAACACTCAAGGGCCCAGAGTTAGTGCAGGCTACTAAAAAGAAGGTGTAGGTCATCCAGAAGTGGATGAAGACTACACAGAGCCATAATAAGTCCTATACTAATAGGATATGGAGACCCTTGTAGTTTGACAAGGGATACCACGTGTTACTTCAGGTCTCTCCTTAACGTGGGATTCAGAGATTTGGATGGGGTAGAAATTTATCTTTGAGGTTCATCAGACCTTTTTTGATACTAAGTAGAGTAGGCAAGGTGAAATTCCAATTATCTATAACTCTTTAGTTTGATTGGGTTCCCAATTTCTTCCATGTATCCCTATTGAGGAGATACATACACGACCCTTCTCATGTCATTGACTAGGGCGAGTTAAAAGTTGATGACGGGGAGACTTTCGTGGAGTACTCAGTGGAGATCAAGGATCGACTAGAGATGATCCTTCATGGATGGTCGATCCCTATATTGTGCATTAAATGGAAGTAAGAGAATCACTAAGAGATCACTTAAGAGTGGGAGGCTCAAATTCATGCTCAGAATCCCCATTTTCTGTTTAGCCCTTGTTTTGGATTTCGGGGGAAAAAAATTTATAAGGTGGGGTGAATGTAATGTCTCAAAGTTTCCATGTATTTTTTTTTTAAAATTATATGGGATTACTTCGAGACCAGGCACAGAGACGAAACATGTTTCTAAGGCCTGTGGTTCCCAGAATAAATGTTTGAACTATTTTTTTAAGTTTAACAAAAAAATAGAAAGTGTGTTAGGTTTTTTTATATTTTAAACAAGTGCTCAGATTTGAAATATGAGGGCACCATTGTGTTCAGAGTAGTAGGTTTTTCTTAGGAAGTACCTAACCTTGACTGGCGTGGGTCGACTTTAGAAATTATTTTTCAGAAGTTTCAAAGAAGAATAAAAATAAACTTGAAAAGTTTATTTTATTTTTCTTTTAATGTTTCTTGACGATGCAACAATGTTGCGTTGAAATGAAAAGGTGGCTGCTTCCTTTCATATAGGAAACAATGTGGTGATGTTGTAACATAACAAAACAATGACGCTAAAATGCATTTTTTATTTAATATCTTGGTTGGGATATGATATCGGAGTCATGATCTCTCTAGGCATTGAAAAAAGAGGAAAATGCATTGGAAAATACTCTCATCGATGAATGAAAAATAGTGGTAGATCGAAGATCAGATTCAGAATAGGCATCAGTGGATTAATGAACAATGAACACATGACTCAAACATCATCAACAATCAATCCAATTGTTATGGTAGGGGTTTATTTATATGTTATTTTCATTTCCCATTATTATTTCCAATGACGAACGCAGACCAACCCATGAATAGGTTGATCTGTCATTTGATCATTTATGTAGGAAGGCTAAAAATGATGGATTAATGTGGGAGTTTGATATTTGTGATTTTTAATTTGTTCTTCATGATCCTGCTAACAATAATGAATTCAAACTAACACGAACAAAGTCTTGGATCCATTCTAAAGTGTGTACTGGGTTCCTTTCCTCTCGTCGTTCTTGCATTCTTCACTGATGGACCCCAAGGATTGTGAGGGTTTTCCTTGTAAGAAAAATGGACCACCACAACAATGGGGACATCCAGTGGAAGTGGAGATAATGCTACTAGTGCATGACCACCCGACACCAGCGGCCGGTGGTGATGGAGGTCCCGAAGGAAACCGCTGCCAGGTGACAAATAGGAGCCACCGACAAGAGGCTGGTGGTAAGCCTTAGTGGACACAACAACCACCGTGAAATTTTCATGTGGTGTACCACCGAGTTAAACACAGTTGGTTACCAACTTTGATGGGGAGAGGATGCGACAACCGCAACATCCCAGTCTGATGAACTGGTTTGCCTCAGTGGACCGGGCCAGATTTGATGGACCAGATCTATAGTGGGTTGAGCTGGCAGCAGGCAAGGCCTAGCTGGGGCAGGCCAGACCCAGTGGCCTAGGTTGACCCGGTAGGTTAGACCCGGCAGGACCCGTGTCGGTCCGACCAAACCCAGACCCAACTGACCCCTTTTTACAGAAATGTACATAACTCTCAAACATTGTGTCCTCTTGATGATCCATTTGCAGGGTTGGAAACCCCACGAACAGGTGGTCCTTTTAAGATACTCTAAGTGAGTTTCCATGGAAGGTGGTGTAAAATATTTTTGTATATGGAGTAGGTGATACTGGAATGAGCATGCTAAGGATGGAATCTTGTGACTGGATGCAACCTACAAGATATGTGATTACCTAGACTATGTGTCTTACTTAGACTGTGTGTCTTACATAGACTGTGTGTCTTAACTAGACTACATGTCTTACATAGACTGTGTGTCCTACTTAGACTGTATTTATTACCTTGATAGAGTCGGTACTCCCCTATCCCACCAAGGTGTATGTCCTCTAGTCTTTGACGAGACTGTACGTGTTACCGACACTTCGTATGTTACCAACACTTTGTGTGTTATCTAAATTCTATGTGTTACCAAAAATCTGTTTGTTACCTACACTCCGAGTGTTACTACACAAGGGTACCCTAGATTCTTGTAACAATCCTGTTTAGGTGCCATGAATGTATACTTGGTGTGATTAGACTCTAGTGACTCTATTAATTATAATTCTTAGAGGATACACTTCATGTACCTCTTTCGTAGTCTACTGGGTGTATTTATTACTAATTCATTTGTGGGATACTTCTTATGATTATGTTGTGTTATTCTTTGTGTAAATCCTTTACGGTATAAATCTTAGTGATACAATTGTGGTTTGGGGTCCCAAATGAGTATTGTTTTACTCACCCCTGCATGGTCTTCACATGCACATGTTGTATCCTGTGTAGACGATGTTGGGACCACTTTAGTAATTGAGTTGTATTTATTGTCAATGAGGTCAATGAATTCCAATTATGGTTAAATACACTCTCCTATGTGAAATTGATAATGTATATTAGATGATTGATGTACTGATCTTGAAAGTTCAATGAACTCGTATCATTTTTTATACAATGTTTACAACATTGAAGTAACATTTCTTTAAGGATGAATGAACTAATTTGGATTTGAGAATCCAAAAAATAAATGAAGAGGAGACGAATGTAGAATAAGAGGCTTGGACATTGAGGTGTCCATGCACATATTTTAATATGGCCAGGAATTTCACTTAGAAAGCTTATTTTTGGATTAAAAAAATTTGGGCCAACTCTTGAGTTAGTTAGCCAACATTCAACCCAGGGTATGTGCAGGACCACTATAGGTCAATCATGCCCATGGGGAATCCAGTATGAGGCCAGGACCAAGAGCGGTAGTGGTCACACAATGCACGCCACCGTGCAGGGTGTCACAGAGGCACGAGGGCATAATAGGCACTAGGTGTGCACCCGAGGAGGCAGAGTGGGTGCTAAGAGTGTGCCCGAAGAAAATTGGTGTGGTGTGGCACCGTAGGGGGAAGATGAGAATTATGAGAAGTTGTTGGGGGGGGGTTGATTGATAAACAAAGGGATACCCGTGTCTCCATTTCTTTGTGGGAAAACATTTTATAAATCATAAATGTAATCTTTTCCATCCATCAAATCTCGTATCTCCTTCTACCATTTTATGAATCTGTGGAAGATGGATTTAATATCCACCTTCCATCTATCCCGTGCCATGTGAGTATGAACCCAAACTGTCTAATCCTCCCATGGTATTTGAAGATCTATGCTATCATATTCAACCTCTTGATGCATCTTCCACCCATTGACGACACTGATCTCACTAAATATGAAGACCAACATCCATGGATGATCCTTAGCCATCGAAGAAGTTTGTTATGATTTAACCGAGACCATGCATGAAATATACGTGTAGAATGCATGAGATATATTGAGGAAGAAGTTTCATCCGAGGTGAACAATGTTGACGATGCCACGTGGACCGGTGCATGATTTGAAAATGAGATACATGCAAATCTAAAATGCATGCATGCGATTAGGGATAATCCTGCATTTGAGAAGGAAGCACCCTAAGGATCTTAGTATATCTTTACCCGTGAGTTTAAAAATTTCAAAACACTGGATATCCCAATAATTCAAAGTTGTGATCTAGATAGCATATCACGGGGATCTTGAATGCAAAATAGGTACTCAGCTCTCCTATAAAATAAGGAGCCCGAGCCTGAATAATGTGGTTGCTCCCTCTTTCCTGAGATCTCGTGCTTTTGAAAAACATATCATATCTATGCATCACTTTGCAAAGAGTAAGAATGGCATCGCGAGTCTTCACGTTTCTGCGAAGAAGATATCCCGCAAGCCTTTGACAGGTGCTACACACCCTCAAATATCTTTGCAAAGAACCAGTTCCCACAACACATGATTGGTTCCTCAAACCTTCATTGTGCTTTGCGAAGTACGAACAACCATGAACTAGTGGTTGATTCTTTAACCTCCCACTATGATTCATGAAGTCAAGAACACTCTGTGCAAAGGTTAACCACACATTATCTGCATGTAGGAGAAGACCCGTGGCCATTCTGGTTTCATGAAGAAAGGTGAGAACATCCTCCTATTTTCATACTTGCATTCTATTGTTTATAGGGGTTAATGTTCAAGATAAGGGAAGTACACATTTCATGCACTCATGTGCATGTTATGAAGAAATATAAAGGCCTTGAGTAGTTGGTTGAAGAAGAATTTCACACAAAGAATGGGTTTCACCGTTACGGGTTTGAAGATAAATAACACTCCTAAAGAAAATCCCTAACTAAGTGCAAGTGGAAAAAAGAAAATACAGAAGTGGAAGAGGCCGAGTGTGTGTGTGTTTAAAGAATTATATCCATTAAGGGTTTTCAAATAAGAAGAATAAGAGGACAGTTAATGAATGCATGCATGCACATGCATATGTGAAGACACATAAATAAAAGAACAAAAATAATTGTGTTCCCATGTGTAAAGAACAAGAAGAAAGAAAGGGAATATAAGGTTCAATCAATATGCTATATTCATGTTCACATTAATTCATGAACAAGAGAGAAGAATTGATTCAGATGGTTCCAAGTGAACTGATCTTCATTTCCTAAATAATCAGATTGGGGTATGTGATTCTATCCAAGAAGAGAGAAAAAGTTCTAGTTTAGTTGGTTGTTGCACTAGAGAATAAGAGTGAATAAGAATATTGCAGTTGGTTGCTTCACTAAGAAGAAGAAAGAAGAAGAAATAGTGTATTTGGGTTTTCACTAGGGAAGAAAATAAAGAAGGGAGAATTTCTTGCCTACTACTTTGAATGTAATCAAGTGAAGAGAACTAAAAAAAATTAAGAGAAGAACCTACCTTTAGAAGAAGGAAGAATACTATCCTAGATGGAAGTATAAAGAACCAGAAAGTATAAGGGAATATCCTACTTTTTGCAAGTTGGAATAGGATTATCTCCATTCCCCCTCAAGTGTAGGGAGCGACACAAACTAGAGGATTGTTTTCCCAGTCAATCCATTGTAACACCATATCACATTATAGTGGAGAATCATTGCACTGGTCATTTTCATGCATGGAAAGGACGTAGCTTCTCTTATTGTGTGGTGAACCTTGTAAAAATATCGTGTTCATATTTTTATAGCTTTCTATAATTGCATGTGATAGGGAAAAGAGAACAAGAGAATCAGGATCCTAACAGGTCAAGAGGTACATGGATAAAAATTAGGAATTGGTTTAAAAAGTCCACAACACTAATTCACCCCCTCTCAGTGTTAGTTATATCCCAAACTGGTCCTCTAAATTGGTATCAGTGGGAGGTTCACCTTTGTTAGATTCTCTACAGTGAAGTTATTTTATTTTAAATATTTGAGTTTCATTCCTCAGTTATCAATAAAGCTCACTTTCAGTGAAGATTCAGTTATCTCTAAGCAGAAGGATATATCTACCAAGAGCACAATGAATCGGGAAAATAAGGATAAAAGAAAGTTAAATAAGAAGTCCCTCTTATCAAAATAAGAAGAAGCATCTTGTTCCCCATATATAGCTGACATTGAAGACACACCAGAGTTGGAATGTAATGAGAAGGTGGCTCAAGTTCCCACTAAGAATATGGAAAACCTTCCTACCCAAACTGATCAAGAGGTATGCATTAGTACATTTGTAAATTATTTTCATGATGAAAATGATCGCACAAGTGGTGACGATCAATCTACAACATCTCAAGAAATATCAATTGAAAGATTAAGAATGATTCCACATGGTATTCTTGAAGAAAATAAATCCCTTGTTTGTGAATTATTTCAAATCATGCAAGAAAATATAACTCAGTTGGAAGAAGAAACTGATGTTTTAGAGAAAGGATTATAAGAAAAAATTGTTGAATGTTTAAATCTCTCCAGACAGGTTGGATCCTTTGAAGAAACAAAGTGGGTATTTGAAGTAAGTTCTTCATATTAGACCAAAGATATTGAAGAAAAGGAGGGATCCAATAAGATTCTGGAAGAGAATATCCATGCACTTGAAGATGGGCTGAAAAAGAGCAATGGAGTCAAGGAGTTATATTTGGAAGAAGATTCCAAGAAGATCAAAGAACTTTAATCCTTGTTACAAAACAATGTAAAGATGTATGAAGATGAATTTGAAAGATTAAATAAGGATTTTGAATATAATATGACAATTATTTAAGACCAGGAAGTCATCCTCAATATGAGATGTCTAGAATTGGAAGCTGATTTGACCAATCTTGAGAAGACACATATTGAGTCTCCACAAAAGAAGGAAACAGTTGTTGTTAGTAATCAATTCCCACTGGAGGATTCTAATGTCAAAAGACCACTAATATGTGACAAGAAGATCGTGACTTCACTCATTGATCCATCAGAAGAAGCTGAGAATGAAAAGCTACTATCCTTACCAACTTGTACTAATGTTTCTAAAATTTCTTCTACAAAAAGTGGAGGTTGGAAGAAAAATTATAAACAAGTATGGATGAATTAAAGTGAGAAGAAACCTACCACCATGGCTGGGGTGGGTATAAGAATAAGTGTGGAAGATAGCTCCACACAGAAAGAACAACATACCAAGAAGAAGATTCAGTAACCTTGTAAAGAAGATGATAAAAAGTCAAGGTTTGTTGGTCAATGCTAGTGATGTAATAGATTTGTGCATTGTGCACTAGATTGTTGGTACAATCTCTTAAATGTAAAAGCATAAAGGAATCCCATATCAATTAGGAAAAATCCAAAGAAGAAAAAGAAACATCCACAGATCCAGAAGAATCTGTATACTGTAAACATATTTTGAATTTTAGATAACATATGTGATGTATGAAATTGGAGTGGTCACATGAATGTTTCATGTTCATTTCAACAGGTACCCAAAGATAATAAACAAAGAATATTATAGAAGCTAGAAAAAAAAAATCAAAAATCTGAGAAGTCCCAAGATTCTATGTCTAAGAAGGTGAAGGGTGGTGCATCCAAAAGAAATACTATGAAGGATTCCACTCAGAAGAATCCATGTAGAAGCTCTAATATTTATGCCTGAGTTCCTAATGAAATATTATTGGTTTGGAAAAAAGATTTTGAAATAATAATGAAAATGGAAGATTCAAAGGCTAAGGCTATTGCTAATTACAAAAGGAAGATTCTACATGAAGGAAAATAAATTCTGTGTGTGAGGTGCAACAAGGTTGGTCACACTATTAGAAGATGCTTTGAATTTACTGAAGCCCAAAAAGAATTACTCAAAATAATGAATGTTGCACCAGTAGATTCTAGTGCATTGAAAGCCCTTAAATAGAGAACACTCACACATAAAGAGATGGAAGAAATAGTGAGGCCCACACAATCACAGTCATCATTGAAGATCAGATGTGAAAGTGTGAAGAATTGAGCATTTGGGTTGAGAAAATCATCTCAATCTTGTTATTTACATTGATGGAGAATGGATGATCCACCTTATTCCCTTAAATATTTGTGTATAGTATTTGTTATTATCATACAGGGAATTGAAGGTGAGGCAATATCTTAGGGGTAAAACCTAGGATTCAGTTATTAGAAGTGTTACCTGGAGGGGGAGACACTTGAAGAAGTTGCAAGAGTCATTATCTCAATCAGTATCAACATTAGTTGGTATAAAATTCAATTACTCAGAAGATCATGTCATTGGAAAAGGTATGTTATTTCTAAATCTAAAATCCTTGGTTACTCAGAATAAAGATCATTCTACAAATAGGGAGTAAAAAAATTAATCAGTGACATAAGAGGAGTGAAAGTTTCCCATGGCCACTTATCCTACCAATTGCACTTGAATGTTTTTTATCCTTTTATTGGAGAGAGTGCAAGAGTTTCAAGTTGATTATTTCATATCACACTCATTATCCTAATCCTAGAATGAAAGTGTAAATCCCTTGAAAATAAGTACATGAGTTATCATCTCATGAGGTGTCATATTCAGTGAGTAATAGACAACATTGTTGTCTAAATCAAATCCTATTGTTTTCTACATAGAGAATTACTATAGTATACTTAGAGTGAAATTATTGATGGAATATTTCTAAGTATTAAATGATACCCTCTCTTCCATGAAATTTGTATTTATTTTCAATAAGGGGGATAGAAGTGAAATAAATGTTTAAGAGAGAGAAATAAGTGAAGACTCACATTGAAAAATTCATTTAGTAAAAAAAACTTTGTGTAATTACAACAAATACAAAGGGGTTGATTATTGGGACCACTTTAGTAATTGGGTTTTATTTTTTGTCAATGAGGTAAATGAATGCCAATAATGGTTAAAGAAACTCTCCTAAGTGAAATAGAGAATAGATATCAGATGATTGATGCACTAATCCTGAAAGTTCAAAGAACTTGTTTCATTTGTGATACAATGTTTACAACATTGAAGTAGCATTTCATTAAGGATAAATCAAGTTATTTTTATTTTATAATCCAAAAAAGAAATCAAGAGGAGAAAATTTTTGAAGAATATTCTTGGGCTTTGAGGTGGCCATGCACATATTTTAATATGGCCGTGCAATTAACATTGAAAGATTATTTTTGGTTTACAAAAATTTGGGCCAACTCCTGATCTAGCTAGCTAGAATTCAACCAAAGTCATGTGAGGGAACACTAGGGGTCAACTGTACCCATGGAGAAGCCAGGCAGAGGCCAGGCCCAAGAGTGGAAGTGGGCGCACAACACACACCACCATGCGGGAAGACACAAAGGCACAAGGGAATAATATATGCTAGGTGCGCGCCCGAGAAGGCAGAGTGGGAGATAAGAGAGCGCCTGCAGAGAACCGGTGTGGGTCGACATCGAAGGGGGAGAGGAGAATTTTGAGCAGTTGGTGGGGGAGTTTATTGATAAACCACAGGAAACCCACATCTCTATTTCGATGTGGGAAAACATTTTAAAAAATGTGGATGTAATATCCATCGTCTATCCAATCCTGCATCACATTCTAACATTTGGTCAATCCACAACAGATGGATTTAATCTCCACTCTCCATCTATCCTGTGCTACGTGAGTTTGAACCCGAGATGTCTGATCCTCTTGTGGTATTTGAAGGCATACACGGTCATCTTCAACCTCTCGATGCCGCTACCACCCACCAGTGACACTTCTCTCACCAAATATGAAGACTGACCACCAAGGATGATCCTTATCCATCAAAGAAGTGTATCGTGATTTAACCAAGACCATGTATGTAATCTATGTCTTTAATGCATGCGATATCTCGAGAAAAAAGGTTTAGCCAAGGAAAAAGCAAATTTGTCGAGGCCATGTGGATTCGTGCATGTTTTAAAAACGAGATACATGCAAATCTCAAATGCACTCATGTGATTAGGAGGAATCCCTCATTCAAAAAGTAAACACCCCAAGGATCTAAGCATATCTTCACCCGTGGGTTTATTGATTTCAAAACACTAGATATCCCGAGCATTCAAATCTGCGATCTCGACGTCATATCACGAGGATCTTGAATGCAGAATAGGTGTTCCCCTATCCTATAAAAGGAGGAGCCCGAGCCTGAAGAATATGGATGCTCCCTCATTCTTGAGAGATCATGTTTTCGAAAAACATAGAATATCTATGCATCACTTCGTGAAGAGTAATCATAACACCACAATTCATCAAGGCTCCATGAAGAAGAGATCCCTTAAGACTTATTTAGTTGCTAAGAACCCTCAAATAGATTCATGAAGACCCGTTTCCCGTAACACGTGATTAGTTCTTCAAACCTTCACTGTTATTTGCAAAGGCCTAACAACCGTGAACCAGTAGTTGAGTATTTAAGCTCCCACTATGCTTCGTGAAGTCAAGAACACACTATGGAAAGACAAACCACACATTCTCTATGTGTAGGAAAAGACACATGGCCATTTTGGTTTCACGTATAAAGGTGAGAACAATCTCCTATTTTCATGCTTGTATTCTACTGTTTACAGGGGTTCGTGTACAAGATAAGGACATTACGCGTTGCATGCACTCCTGTGCATGGTTTGAAGAAAGAAAAAGGGCATGATTAGTTGGTTGAAGAGGAATTTCACACAAATAAAGGGTTTCACCCATTAGGGTTTGAAGGTAAATAAGACACCTAAAGAAACAACCTAACTAAGTGAAATAAGAATAAAGAAAAGAAAGAAGAGGAAAAGTCCAAGTGCATGTGTGTTTAAAGAACCATATCTATTAAGTATTTTAACATAAGAACAAGAATAAGAGAGTGCATGCTTACATGCATTCACATTCATACGTGAAGACACACAAATAAAAGAACCAAAATAAATGTGTGCACATGTGTAAAGAATAAGAAGAAAGAAAGGTAAGATAAGGTTCAATCAATATGCTATATTCATGATCACATGCATTCATGACAATATAGAATAATTGATTCAAATGGTGCCAAGTGAACCTCTACTCATTTCCTGTATAATCACATTGGTTTATGTGATACAATCCAAGGAAAGAGAATAAGTTATAGTTCATTTGGTTGTTACACTAGAGAAGAATAGAGAAGAAGAATAGTGTAGTTGGTTGTTGCACTAATAAGAAGCAAGGATAAGAACTAGTGAAATTTATTTTTCACTAGGGAATAAAAGAAAGAAGGGAGAATTTCTTTCCTACTACTTTGAAAGTAATCATGTGAGGATCACTAAAAAAGATCAAGAGATTAACCTACCTTTTGAAGAAGGATTAAGACTCTCTTGGATGACAGTATAAAGAACCATCATGTGTAAGGTCATATTCTAGTTGTTGCAAGTTGGAAGAGGACTATATCCCTTCCACATCCAATTATAGGGAGCCACACAGAATAGAGGATTTTTTCCTAGTCGATCCAATGTAACAACATATCTCATTATAGTAAAGAATCCATGCACTAGTCATTCCCATTCATGGAAAGAACATATTTTCTCTTATTGAGTGGTGAACCTTGTGAAAATATTGTGTGCATATTTTTACTACTTTATATTATCGCATGCTATATGGAAAATAGAATAAGAGAATCAAGTTCCTAACCGGTCAAGAGGTATAAGGATAAAAAGATGGAATTGGTTTAAAAAGTCCCCAACACTGATTCACCCCCTCTTAGTGTTGGGTATATCCCAAACTGTTCCTCTCAGATAATCAAAAACTTTTATGGTGTCCTTGGTGGACCAGAGATAGGGGTGCTTTAGGGTGATCCGAAGGATATGGTACACTTCAGCGACATTTAGACAACTTACTATACCTACCCTTTAGGTAGGGTTTTATGAAGATGAGATCCGGGTTCTTGTACTTTTCATTTTAAGTTGTGCTTGTATTTTATCCCCCTTTTTTTAGTTTAGTAACTTCATTTTAGTGTGTTTCCTTAGTGGTTTTCATTCTTGTTTACTTAGTGTTCTCAGTTTCAGGTTTTTCTTGGAGACAGATGCGTGCGTAGAGGTACTAGGGATAATGTCTCCCAATTGTGGGATATGCTTACTTAGCACTAGTCTCCATCCTCTACTCTTTGAAAGGTGGTCTTGGGGTAGTCACAAAATGGGTCCCAAGGGACAAGTATTGACATTTATCCTTGTTAAAGGGATACCCATTATCAGCATTTTTTTAGTAGCGCTGATAAAGGGGGGTTTTATTCATGCTTTTTTACTAACACTGATAAAGGGTATATTTAAAAAGAAATATATTTCATGAAAAATAATATATTGATATGTAAATATAAAAATAAATTTATATTGATATAAATAATATATATATATATGTTTTAGATAAGTATAAATAGACATTTACACATAATTTATAAGATATCTAGTGAAAATGGTCTATAAAATATTTAAAAAAATATTATTAATTAATAATTTATTAATTATCATATAGTAATAATAATTTAATAACAATTTCAAGGCACAAAAAATTAAAAAATAAATAAAAGATCTAAAATAAGTTGAAAACACAACTCAAACTTCAAACATCTATAACTTTTGATCTGGATGTCCGTTTGAGCTCTACCACATATCCAATCAAAGCATACAATGAGCTCTGCACACTAATGATGCACAAGAACATTATATCACATTTTTTAGTCCCAAAAAATGCCCAAGAGGCCTCTAAAACTATGTTTTTATTTTGGAAACCCAATGTTTTTAACATTCGATGGAATTTCGACCTTGTTTAAGGGGTTCTTTTTTCCCTTTCTTAGTGGGGAATGAATTTATTCCAAGGGATTACATTCATATTGATATTATTGTTTTTATATTTTATCATTTTTTAAAATGTATTGTTATTTATAATCAAATATTTAAAAATTTCTACATATTTTTAATATATTTACACATAAATAAATAAACATATTTACATATAAATTATATTTCTCAATATATAAGCCTTATCTAAATAAAAACTAATATCCATTTTATTTAAAATAAAAATATATGAATATTTATAAACCTATATAATGTTTGTGTGTGTGTCTGTATAAACAAACTAATATATATTATCTATATATTCTAACATATGTATATACATATTAATATATAATATTTGAAAATATATATAAATATGTATAATTATACTTACAGAAACACATATATAATGTATATATATGTATGTGTGTGTGTGTATGTTGTATATATGTATTTATTTATATATAAACACACAAAAAACATATTTTATAAATATATTTAAAATTGATCTTGTAAATATATATTAATATATGAATAAATATATCGATAAAAAAATATAACTAAATACATATAAATAAATAGATATAGATATATATCAATATACGAATAAATATATAAATATATAAAAATATAAAAATATAAAAATATAAAAATATAAATATTTAAATATATAGATATATAAATATAAAAATATATAAATATAACTATATATGTATATATATATATATTAATATAAATATTTATTAATATAAATATGTATATGGTAATATAAATATATATTAGTATACAAATAAATATATATAAATAAATAAATAAATAAATATATCATTAAATGGAGAGCAAAGCAACATGGAGAAGTGGTAAAGGGTCGAGGCATGCCGGGAAGATGTCTCCAGTTCAAATCCACGGGTAGGTAGGGGAGCATGCGTGGGTTGGTGAAGGGTGGTGCTAGTTCCATTAAATGGTTGGGGGTGGTTGGGGTGTGTAGGGGTGGATAGGGTGCACAGATGGGGCACATCATATCATTGTTGAAAGGGAGTCAAGTGATTTTAAAAACATTTTATTTTCAAATTTTTTTTAATTTTTTTAAGTTTTATCAGTACTTTTAAAAATGCATTGATAAATGGGGTCATTTATTAGCACTAAAAAAAGCACTAATAAAGGACCCTTTTATCAGTGTTATTTTTTAGCGCTGATAAAATACCCCTTTTATTAGTGCTATTCAAAGACACCTTTTATCAGTGCAATTAAAAGGGTTCTTTATCAGCCCATTTTTTAGCACTGATAAAAGGGACCCCATTTTAACAGTGCATGAAATATCAGTTCTTTTTTCGCATAGAAAATGGTCTTTTTTATCGCTGATAAAACCAGGTTTTGTAGTAGTTATAGGAGTACCCGAACCCAATGTTTTCTTAGAACTTCATAACCAAACTCTATCACCTCCTTTTTAAGGATAAAATCATATAACATCACAATATGACTTCTAAATGTTATTTGATAACTATGAGAATCAATGAATCATGATATATTTGAAAATTCAATTAGAACAGACTATTTATGTTTCTTACTCTGACACCCAAGAAATAAGATACAATAACCACCAAAGAAAACATAGTACATGAGATGCGCTCTTCCAGTCATAGAATGTTATGGGCATGTACTTATACCCATATAATATGATGTGTACCACAACCAATGTCGAACAGGGTTGTTGGGCCTATACTCTTCCACTCACTGGGTTGTGTGGTTCTGCAGAACATGGCATGTGACATGAAGTCACACCCTATGTGATATACATATGTAAAACACTATTTAAAGGATGATATAGATGAAATTCATCGAATTAATTTACAAAAAAATATAGTTACACCATTCCCTCATTTTTAATTTTCTTATGAATGAGATTAGATGAAACTTGAAATTGAATATCATTGACCAAAATCCAATTTTAATCTGCATTTTCCATTTTTATTTGAATCTTTATCATTGTTTTTTATAGATTTTCTTTTCATGAAAAAACCCATCAATTATTAGATGAAACATGAATTCATACAATAATATAATCATATAGTATAGTTCAAACAACACAATGATGAATTTTTAATAAAGTATATATATATATAATTAATATTATATATTATTTATGCCTACTGTATTATAAAAATTGAAAAAAAAATATTACTGTGTATTCTATGGAAACATGTTTTACTTGAATGAACACACTAATAACCCAAATTTTAAATATTTCTATCTAAACCATTTGATATAATGAAAATCCAAATTTATGGTGAGGAAGGATGCTTTCAGTGTGCATACCATGTGATGTATGTGCAATTCAATGAAAATATAACATAGAAAAACTATACCTATGTAGTTGGATAATCATCAAAATTTAAAAATTAATGTAACCTAAAGTATGACTGGGGATAGGAAGCGCATAAATCTCTATTATCATTTGTACCAAATGGTTTTATTAGTGTAAAGTCAAAACCTATCATAATTTTAACAAAATATAACAAAGATATGTAAAGAAACCAACTGACAGACGTTCCTACTGTGTATTCTCCAATAATGTCAACATTTTTTCATGCCTTTAAAATAATTTCGTAAAAATATATTTAATTTGTAATTTTATAGAAATAAATTATATAAGGATGAATTTTTGCAACAAACCACCAACACCCATTCTAAATGTGCTATAAATCAAGTAACTATGAAGAATGATTTTTTCATGATCATATCACAATTTAAAAAATTCAATGTCTAATTATATTGTATTCATGTATAGGAGGATTTGGTGGCGGGTTAATAAAAAGTAAAATACACTCATAAACACTTGACAATGAAATATTATGGTTTCATGATTTCAATACACAAGTAAACTCTATTGGAGTGAGATGGGTTGGATGAGGATGGAGAAAAAAGATCCTTTTTATAGGTGTTGGTGATGACATACCCATACACCCATTGGTAGAAAAAGTGTGACCCATGAACTTTGTTAGAATTAATTCTCACGAAAGGCTTACAAAACATGTTTTGCTTGAACATGCACTTATTTAAGCTCTTCCATGCCTCATGAATTAACATTCTGATGTGCTCTCAAGAAAACTTTTCTAATGTCCCTATATCACTCATATAGCACTTTATAGACTTCTAAATATCACCTCTTATAATCTATTCCTAGTTAATCCTGAAAATCGTGAATGAAATTAACTAATTGGAATGATTTTGGAAAAAATAAAAAATAAAAATAAAAAATTCTAAAAATAATTTTGAATGAATATACCTAAGAGGTCACAAGAAAATTATAGAGGTAATTGAGAAGAATAAATTAGTGTAGGAGATGTGGGACAATTTTGTTATTATCACCTACCTCAAATAAATTCTCTTCTCTTTTAGTTTGTACTAAAGTAGTGATGAGGGAGATGATGAATGTTATGAAAACCAATCCATTCTCTAAGTATTCATCTAGTTTCGGATTGTATTTGTTTTGAAACCACCTGGATTATTTTAGGTATGCCTTGTACAATGTTCCCCACATAAAAAAATTGAAATAGAAACTATAATTAATCATATTATTATGATGTATAAGCAAAATCATAATTAATCATAAAGCCCATTTTTATTTTTCATGAAATTGAAAGAGAGATAGGGCATTGAGAGACTAACCACTTTTTATATGTGTGGTATGCCATTTAATCCTTGATCTTTTAATAGGTTATAGACGATTTGGTTCATGGGGTTGAATGTAGAAAGAATATCCAAACTAATGTTTTTGGGAAATTTTTGAATAATGTTAATGTCCCACCTGAATTATTTGATTTATAATAACAACCAAGCCAAAATCCATTTTTTGAACTAATTAGCCACTAAAAGGGGATAATATTCAACGATTATATCTTAATATTCATGTGTTTCTATGTTATTAAACATTAATTTTAGTGAATTTTATAAATTTAACTTCATTTCTCCTCAAAACTGCAATTCATGGTTAAAGTTAATATTTGGGACCAATAAATCTTCTATTTGTAGAATTCATTTCATTAATTTTTTGAATTTAATATTTTGGGATATTATTGATCACTATTTTTGGAACATTTTTTCTTTTTGGATCGATGTATGAATTTTCACGACCTGTCCCCCGAGGCCTGTGCCTTGACTACCCCAATCCTGCCTTCTATAGGGAAAAGCCTAGCGACTAGTGTCGAGTAGGCATATTACTCAATGGGGAGTCATTTTACCAAGTACTTGTACATATGCACCTATCTCCAAGAAAAATTTTAAACTGAAAACACTAAGTAAATATGGATGCAAACTACTAAGAAAACCCTCCCATAGTAAGGTACAAAACAGAAAGAAAAAGGGTCTATAATACAAGACCAACTGGAAAGGAAAATACAGGCTCCTGGATCTCGTCCACAAAAATCCTACCTAAGGGGTAGGTATAGTAATTTGTCATAATTTCACTAAAGAGAACCATGTCTGTTGGGTCACCCTAAAGAACCCCTATCTCTATCCCAGTAAGGTATCTGTCAAAGATGTCGATCATTTACACAAGACATGACACTTGCGGGTGAATCCTATGTAGGGGTGAGTAAACAATACTCAGTAGGGACCCCAAACCACAAAGTAATTACCCAAAGTATACCACAAAGAAGATCACTAAGAAATATACCAATTAGGTTACCTAAGAGGCACACAAAGTGTATCCTCTAAGAGGTACAGTCAAGAGAGTCACTATAGTTATCTCACTCCAAGTATCGGTCAACGGTACATAAACGGGATTGTTGTAAAAATACACAGTACCCTCAAGTAGTAACACGTAGAGCATTGGTAACACACAAAGTATATGTAACACATGAAGTGTTAGTAACACATAGAGTGTAGGAAACACATGGATTATCGATAACACATGGAGTGATGATAACACACGGAGTATATATAACACACAGTGTGTCATAAAAAACTAGAGGAACCACACCTTGGTGGGATAGGGGAGTACGGACTTAGTCTTGGTAAGACATAAAGTATAAATAAGACACATAGTATATGTAAGAAAAACAATCTAGGTAATCACATATATTCAAGGTCACATCCAGCCACATGATTCCATCCTTAGCATGCTCGTTCCAGGAGCACCCACACCTTGAGCCAAAAGGCTATATACCAAATTCCATGGAAACTCACTTAGAGTATCTGAAATGGAATTTCTAATCACGAGGGTCCCAATATCACAAAAAACTCGTCAAATAGACACACAGTTTGAGTTTTATGTGTTTTTTTGTAAAAAGGGGCCATTTGACCTGGGTCCACCCTGACCCGGTCGGACTGACCCAAACCGACCCGACCTGGGTCCCGCCTGACCCAACCCACCGGGTTGACCCAGTTCGTCTGTACGGACGTGGAGAGTGTCACATCCCCACTTGTTCAACACAACCAACTACCAATTTCAATGATGTAGGCCGCTAGGTGAACCACCCCATGGTGGTTTCCATGGAGTCTTGTCACAGTCTTATTAGATTACGAGCCTGTGATCTTTGACGTAGATTTATGGTACGTCAGGTCAATTATACCGTCGACGATCGAGCTGTCGACCATTGATACATCGTCCATCGATCTGTCAGCCATCGATCCATCCAACATCGAGTTGTCAGCCTTGTTCGCCACCTATAGCCACTGTTCTGTGGGGTCCTCTGCCACCGGCTGTCTAGTAAGTGGCCGTGTCACTGCTAGAGTCTACAGGCACTGTCTCCACCAACCCTCCTTCTGTAGGTCGCCTCTCTTACTCCAGTGCTCTGTTTTTGGAAATGAAAGAACACATGAAACCCTATATTCATGTTCTTCATCGCCATTAACTACAATTACTCTCACCATCACTCTGAGGTTCTGAACATTTTTGGAACCACCTGGAAAAACACACCATGACCATGAGGATCCACCGATGAAGAACGAAATAATGGGGAAGAGATATAATCATAAGAACACACATAGAACAAACCATTGCCTTATTTTTTAGGCCTTGATCAGTTCATATCAACAGAAAATATAAAATAGGAACAGAATAATATTTATTAATTCCTCCCCTTTAATCCCTCATTTTTAACCATCCTGCATTTTTAACCACCCCCCAATAAAGATCGAACCATGGATCAACCTATTCCTCAGTTGGTCCACATTTATCATTGTAAACAAGAATTGGGAAAGAATTCAAAAGGGAAAAAATAAACCCCTACCACAAGGATTGGATCGATTTCTAATGAAGCGCGAGTCCAACGTTCATTATTTGTCAATCAACCAATTCTTGTTCCAAATCTGATCTCTGATCATCCACCATTCGTAATTTTTCGATGAGAGGATTTTCCAACACATTTTTTTTGTAGATCCTCCATGGATCTTGAATCTAATCTCGCATCCCTACCAAGATATTAAATGAATAAATGAATTTCATCATCACTGTTTTGCTGAGTTACAGCGTTGCTACACTGTTTTATTTGTGAAAGAATACAACTTCATAGTCGTGCTATCACAGTGCAACTACATCACTATTAAACATTAAAATAAACTTTTTCTACGTTTATTTTATCTTCCTTTAAAATGTCCAAAAAATATTTTTCGTAGTTGACCTCCACTAGTCACTATTTGGTCCTTCCTAAGTAAAAACCATTTCTCTGAACACAACAATGCCCCCATATTTCAAATTCCATCACTTATTTAAAAGTTACTAAAACCACACATGAGAAATATTTTTAATAAACATAAAAAATAGTTTGGACATTTATTCCGGGCACCTCGAGCCTCAAAATCATGTTCTGTCTCAACTCTTGGTCTTGAAATAATATCATATAATTTTCAAATATTTTATATGGAAAATCTAGGACATTACATTCTATCCACCTTTGGGCTTTACATCCTTGAAATCCAAAACAAGGGCTATATAAACAAATGGGGACAATGAGCATGAATATGAGGCTTACATTCCCAAGTTCTCTCCTAGTGTTTTCTATGATGCTTCTGAACAAGAACTAGAGGGATCCATTGCCAAAGGATTGTCCTATCCTATTGATCCTTGATCTCCATGAGGAAATCCTCAAATGTTTCCTCATCATCAATGTCCATCTCACCCTAGTCAATGATGAGCGAAGGTTCATGTACGTATTTCCTTAGTTAGAATACGTAAAAGAAATCATGCACACAATCTAACTGTGGAGGTAGATGCAAGTGGTACGCCACATCGCCGACTCTACGTAGTATCACAAAAGGTCCGATGAACCTCAGAGATAACTTGCCGCCCCGAGAAAATATATATTTCCCACGTCGAGGAGAGACCTGAAATAACACATGGTCTCCCTACTCTATATATAACGGTCTCTATCTCCTATCATTATAGGAATTTTGATAGCTCTGTGCAGTCTTCATCCACTCCTAGATGAACTCCAAGTTCTCCATAAAATCTTGCACCAACTATGGGTCCATGAGTGCTGATTATTCGGGGTCAGTCAACAATGTGTCAACCTGTAGGGTCACTTGAAGAAGGCCTAGAATGATACCATACCAATAGTGGAGTGTTAGATGTTGTTATACGCAAACTTCACTAGGGTTAGGTGATCCTCCCAACTGCAGCCAAAATTGAGGATTGAAGAACGTAGCATGTCCTCTATGAACTGAATGATCCGCTCCATCTTACCATCTATGTGTGGGTGGAAAGTGGTGCTCAAGCACAATTGAGTCTCGAACACCTTTTACAATCCCTTCCACAACTGCAATGTAAAGCGTGTGTCTCGATCTGAGACTATCATTGATGGTACTTCATGGAGTCAAACTATCTCTTGTATGTAGAGGCATCCCATGATCTCTACTGAACCCTGTTCCTTAATCGCTAGGAAGTTGGCCGACTTGGTGAGTTGATCAATGATCACCCAGATGGTATTGTGATCTCTAGAAGTACATGGTATACACATCATAAAGTCTATATATATTCCTTCCCACTTCCACTCTGGCACCTCAAGTGTTTGAGTCAAACCTGATGGAACCTACTGCTTGGCCTTCTCTTGCTGATAAGTGAGGCATCTAGAGACAAAATCCACCACTGAATTCTTCATCTGAGGTGACAAAATCTAATGTTGGGGGTCTTGGTACATAATTTCCACATTATGATGTAATTACAAAGGGGGTTTATGTAAATACCTCAACACATCCTCCCATAACATCACTAGTAAAACTGTTTATACTCTGAAAAGGATGACGTTCTCCCCAAATTTCAAATATCCATCAGAGGAATGCCTTTTGGACATCAGAGAATATGTATTCTTGCATCTGACATCTTCGAGTATTGTCTCCCACATGTGATATAAGAGTATAGGGGTAACCAGCATTGACTGGAGAAGAGCTGCTTCATCTCCATCCCTCGAAGATATCTGAAGTGATTCCAAATTCTGTGAAGCCTCATTTAATAGTTGTGAACTCGATCACTGGTTGAGAGCATCTACCACCATAACCCACTTCCTAGGAGTATATAATATCTCTAAGTCATAGTCCTAGAGTAACACTAGACAACTTCATTATCTCAAGTTCATATACTTTTCAGAAAATATATACTTGAGACTTTTGTGGTCTGTGTAGATGATAAACCGATCACCCATAAGCTATTGTTGCCACATCTTCAATGCGAAGAATACCACTGGAAACTCCAGATCATGGGTCACTTAGTTTTTCTCATGTGGTCTAAAATAACCTAAAATATAGGCAATCGACACTTGACCTTGAATCAGGACACAACCAAGCCTGGTATTTGATGCATAAAATAACACCACTTACTTGACACCCACCCATGTCAAACTCAATATAGGAGCACTCATAAAACCTTGTCTCAGCTACTGAAAGCTCTCATGGCACTTCTTCATCCATAAAAAAGGTTTTCCATTTCATTTCAAGTCTGTCTTGGGTGCTTATACACTAGAAAAGTCAGGTACGAACCTGTGATATTTCCTAGCCAACCCAAGGAAACTCCACACCACAGTAAAGTTCTTGGGTAGATCCCAAGAAAGTACCAACTCTATCTTCATTGAATCTACTACAACTTCGTCCTCTGAAATGATGTGTATTAGAAAGTGGATCTCTTGTATCCAGAACAGACACATAGAGATATTTTTGTAATTTTGGTGCTCTCAGAGTAAGTCAAGGACTATCCTTAAGTGTATCACATGCTCCTCCTCAGAAGTCGAGTACACCAAGATGTCATCAATAGAGACAAATACAAACTGGTCTAGGTAGGTCAATAAGATCTTGTTCATGACTCCCACGAACACTATTGGTGCATTTTTCATGCAAAAAATATCAATAAGTACTCGTAGTTGTTGTACCAACGTCAAAAATATGTCTTTGGGATGTCCTCATCCCATGCCTGAAGCTGATGATAGGCTGATCTGAGGTCTATCTTCAAGAAAAATATCTCTCCCTTCAAATGATCAAAGAGGTCATAAAACCTTGGTAGTGTATATTTATTCTTCATAGTCACCAAGTTCAGTCATCATAAATCCACACATAACCTCAATATCCCATTATCCTTCTTGAAAAACAATGATGGGGCTGCCCATAGAGAAAAACTAGGTCTCACAAATCCCTTCCTCTTAAAGTACTAAAACTATACACTCAATTCATGATGATCTAAAGAAAAAATCTGATATGTTGTTGTGGATATCAATTCCATACTAGGGTAAAGGTAAATGTAAAGGTATACCTCCCAACTAGGAGGTTGTCCTAGAACATCTTCCAGAAAGATGTCCTCATACTCCTCCACCAGTACAGGAAACTGAGGACTCGTCTCATCCACTGCATTGGGGGTTATGCTAGCCAACTGATGTGTTATTGGATACAACATTATATGTGTGAGTCTATACCATATTTCTTGTGTCTCTCTTTCATCGACAAAGAAAACCTGGTCCCATCTCTGAAAAAACATCCTGCTTTTCTTGTAAAACAGTCGATCTAAGCATGAACTATGGATAACCATCCCATAATTAGAATAACATCATAAGGCCTCGATGCTTCCACCAAGAGATCCAAAATGAAACTGTCAGCCCAAAGAGTAAGGTCACACTATCGACACTAGTGTGTGATCATTGAATCTCCTCCCATAGGAGTCTCCAAGCATAGGGATCGAGTCAACGGTTCCACTGAAATCTTTATGTCTCGAACAAGGGTCGTGGTGAGAAAAGTGTAACTGAAACCCGTGTCTATCAAAAATGTATCTAGGGTGGAAAAGACACCAATAATACCTATAATTATCTCAGGAGTCTTGAGATCATAGGCCTACATCACTGAAGCTAGCCTCGCCCCTATCCACCAGCTCCCTGAACTCGGGGTGGACCACTTGGGGGTGGTGGTGGTAGTGCCTCGAACCTCTGTCCACCTCCTGCAGCTCATCCCACTCCTATTCCACATCCACTTCCTAGAGTAATTCCCTTTTACTACCTCCTAAACTACCTTGGTGGTACCTAGACCATATCATGGTCGGTCGTATAGCTGGTCAGACAATCTCTAGCCATATTCCCCAGAGCGCCGCACGAGTTGCATCGTCTGTCCTTCAGCTAACGCGCTCTTCCCTTAGAGGCTTGTACCACTGAACCCATGTCCTGGGTTCATACTCTAGACTAATTGACCTTCTTGGGTACCTATTTTATGTTTTGGATACCTGCTTCCAAAGACTCTGCTACCTGTCACCCAGTGGTAGCTCCCATTGTAGGTGCCTTCTCCGCAAGAAACCTTTCTTCCAATAGATCTCACTTCAGCACCCCAGCATGAATAGGGATGATAAGGGATATCATAGATGCCATGATTTACCATTGTAACCCCTGATAAATGTACACACCCTAAAGAATGGGTCCCGCACCATGTCTGTGGAGTAGCGAGAAAGATCTGTGAATCTCATCGAGTACTCTGCTATTGACTGGATGCCCTGCTACTGGTGCAATAGCTCCTGTATACACATAGAGCATAATGTCCCTGGAAAGAAATCCTATCTAAAGTGGTTCTTGAATTATGTCTAGGATAGCATCGCCTCCTCATGATTATGGGTCAAAATTCCCTACCATCTTCCCACTGAGCCCTGAAGAAGGCTCGTGCCTAGAACTTTCTTCTGGTAGGGAGGCATCCTCATTAAGTGGGAGACTCATGTAACAACCTCCATCCAATCCAAAACTATCTGAAGATTTTTTCACCTAAGAACTTGGTAGGTCATTGCCTATGGAACTCATGCAACACACTAATCCGGCATGCATCATCTATCGGTAATGCTAGTTGGAACTGCTACTCTCCAGGTGGTGGTATCACTGGTATACCACTGGGAGGTGCTATCTCTAGAAACGGTCCCTTCACCGATGTCTCATCACTTGGAAGACCATCCTCATGGTCATGCCTAGAAATCCTAGATGGTTGCTTGTGTGGAAGCATCTTAAAACAAAACAAGATGTACCACGACCAATAGAGTATACCTGGTGAGATAACTTTGAATCAATAAGGACATGATAACACACTCAATTAATATATGATGCATGAAAAAATAATTTCCCATTCAAGTAAAATTTTAATGTACCGATTCGCATATTAGAATTTAAGGTTTGGGTGTATGGATGCATTTTCCACTACACCAACACTAGGTTCCTTGACCTAAAATCTGAACTCAAAACACTTAACACTATTTTCCCAAAACAAGGTGAAAATGAGGATTGATAAAGACACAAATAAAAAGACTACATAAACTACAACAGTCGAGGTGAAGGATTAAACAAAGGAAGAACTGTTTCGTTTAAGGCATTACCAGAGCATGATGATCAAGTACCAGATGATCCTAGACTATGACAGTCAAATAAAAAGAAAAGAGAACCAATATGGAACTCATATTATGTAACTAAGATAAATGTAACATATTTACTGTTGATATAGGATGAAGATCCATCATATTTTTTTGGAGGCAACCCATAGTCCAAATGTATCTCCTTGGATGGTGACAATGTAGGAGGAACTTGAAGCCCTGGACAAGAAAAAGACTTAGGAACTTATTCTATAATCTTATGAAAGGAAGTCCATTTGGAACAAATGGGTCTACAAGATCAAGAAGGATGAAATAATCCTGGTTGAAAGATATCATGTGAGAATAGAGGTAAAAGAATATACTCAGAAGGAAGGTATCGATTTCAATGAAATATCTTCTCCTGTTGTGGATTGATGACTATTCAAGTATTTATGGAGATGTGTGCTACATACACTCCACATCTATAGTGGATATATATGAAAACATATTTTCTCTATGGTGATATTGATGAAAAAATATATACGATCCAACTAGAAGGTTTTTTCCAGAAGGTAAAGAGAACACAGTTTTTAGGTTGAAAAATCAATGTATGGTCTCAAATAGGTGTTGAGGTGTTGGTATAAGATATTTTATTCCTATATCATGAGCCATAGAAACAATTGACTTAATTTATATCCTTGTTTATAATTCAAGGGTGTATATGGAAAATATTTTATCATTATACTATTTTATGTGGATGGCATGTTGGTTTCAGACTCCAACAATGATCAAATTTTGGATACAAAGGCACAATTGGATAAGGAGTTTGATATGATGGACTTGGGACCCACAAAAAAGATTCATGGGTTATATATTTAATGAGAAAAGAATAATGGAAATATTTATCTAACCTAGAAGAATTATTTGAGGAAGGTCTTGAAATTCTTAAACATTATATTATGTAAGCCAATTTCTACTCCTCCTCCCATAAATTTCATGTTCTCCTCCATGATAAGTCATAATAGTAAAGCAGAGATGATGAAAATTTCTTGGGTGTCGTATGCATCAGTAGTGGGGATTCTAATGTTTTCTATAGTTTGTACTAGACCTGAAATTTCACATGTAGTGGGAGAAGTTAGTTGGAACATGGCGAATCCAGGACAGGATAATTATATCATGGTTAAGAGGATCCCGAGATACATCCAGGAAATATCAAATGTGTCATTATATTATGGAGGATCAGATTTTACTATAAGAGGATGTGTTAATTCATATTTTATAAGTGATTCGGATTGGAGTAAATTAACCACTGGTTATATGTTTATGCTTTTTGGGGGACCTGTGAGCTGAATTTCTAAGTTACAGTCTATTATGGAATTATTCACAACTAAGGTAGATTATATGGAAGCTATAAAGACTTGCAAAGAGTCGATTTGGATGAAAAGGTTTCTAAAGGAGATCAAGCACAAATAGAAGAATATTCCATTTTTATGTGTTTGTCACAACACATTACATATTACAAGGAATCCATATTTTCATTCCAGGAAAAATAAAATTGGAATAAAATATAATTTCGTTTGAGATGAGGTTGAAGGAGGAAGTTTGAATATGGATAAAATTAACACTAAAGAAAATTTGGCAGATTTCCTGATGAAAGCGACTGGTTATGATAAAATCAGATATTGTAGATCCTCGAGCTGTCCTGCAGAGACAAGAGAAGCATGGTTGGAAGATATAAATGATTTTTGGAGATGTTATTGGAACTTAATAAAATCTCTAAGTGGGAGATAAGATGGAAGACATTATGGAGAGAGAAAATAATAATGATAGTCGAAACATTAATTTAATTCAAAGAGGGTGACACCCTACCATTATTACCATATTTAATTATGTAAAATACATTTAATTTAGGGGATCCCAAAGGAGGGTGGGGGAAGGCTTTAAAAATGGATATCCTCAAACAGTTTTCATAATCAGATTCTCAAGCAACACATTCTTAGCTTTGAATATAGTATTTTGTGAGGTGTTTCTCTACAAATTCAAGAGAGAATTTCATGAGCGTTTTTCCTTATAATTGATGGGGTTTGTACCCATGTTTTTACCATTATGAGATCCTTCTATTTTCCCATGGTTTTTAAGCCTTTCATTGGGGGATTTTTTTCATGTTACATCTGATGTTCATTTTATTTCAGCATTTTTTCACTTTATTTTTATCTCATAATTATCTTTGTACCGAAGGGAAAATTATTTCCAGTCCTAACACAATCCATCCTCTCTAGTGGGGTGCACATGGTTGGTGCATGGTATGGGAAACCATTCAGACTAATTGTACAAGTTTCCCATGTGTTTAAAGATCTAGAAATTCCTATTATACCCTCCCCTATTTTAACCTCAATTTGATCCCCCTATCCTTAGATCAGTTTTGGTGCATGAAGGTGTCCCCAACCCCCATCACCTTTGGATATCCTTATCCCATGGATGCTTCTAAAATATTATAAGGTATGTTTATTTGAGTTTTTGGCCATTTTCCTTCTCCTCTCTTATTATTCCTCTTGTTTTATGGGTTTTCTTAGCGGGATTCTCTCTTTTTCCAAACCCTATGGTGAGTTTTGCCTAATTTTGGTCAATTTATTTGGTTATAGGGTGTGTGTATTATTACTTAGGCTTATTTTATCCTTTTTAAAGGGTTTTATTGCAACTGTACATCATTAAGGTAGGTGTTTCCATCCATTTCCATTCTGAAGCATACCATTTGATGCTTGATAATTTCTAATTAATTTATAAAAGTGTTTCTTATGCTTGTGATGTGTTTATTTGATTTATTGTGGGGATTTAATGTTAGAAAATTTTGTGGAAATGGATTTAAAAGTAGTTTATTTAATCGATGATTTTAAAACAAAAAAGTATTTTTAAAATACATTTTTCATTTCAAATTATTTTCAAGGATCTTTTTAAAACATTTTTTAAGTACCAATGAGTGAAAAAATGGTACTTTCTAGAGATTATATAATTAATAAATATAGGATAATGGAATTCATGAATATTCTTGAGATATGTATCATAATATTTCATCAAATGAATCATAAACTTAAGCAATCTTGAAAAAATGATGAGATTGTATCAATATAATCTTATATCGTGGTAACTTGGGATCATACTCTCCATGAAAGGAAATAAAATTACATGAAGCTTAAAAAATCATTAAAATAATTATATTTATTATATAAAATGTATAATGTAATTATATACACCACAAAAAAGTGTTTAGGCACATAACAATACATGAATCTCAAAAAAGGAAAATTGAGATAAAACTGTTCTACTAATCTGGTAAATTTTGAAAGTTAAACTCCATGAAAGAAGGATCATAAAATGGGAATGTGAATACCCATAAATTTAATTAAAAGATAAATATAATACATTAGTGGTTAGTACATACCCCACTCAAAAGTAAAGAGTGACGAACATAGCTTGTATCTCATAGAAATTAAAAGTTGGATGAAATCCCCTTACCCTGTGTCTTGACTCTCTCCGTACTCGTACAATCTTCCTATACAATAAATATAAATTTATTATAAATATTTTACATAAGAAGATTATTATATATAATACCATATATGGTTTTATTATGACCTTATATTAGCTTCAAGTTTACAATCCTATGATAAGGTTTCACTTTGGGTAATATTTTCTTTATTCATCGCATGTGTCTTAATTTGTTATATCATTGGTCCTTATACTTATATCGTGATTAAATAATGTATAATATGATATAAATATATGTTATATATATTATAGGTATATTATACTAATTTATATCATAAATAAGTACTAAATGGAATACACCGTTCATCGAGATGGTAAGCCGTACGAACGCACCAACGCTGTTTTCCGTCTTTATTATCATATTAAAAGAAAGTAAGTAATTGAATTATGAATATATATGTATGTATATATATGAATAATTATTACAGTATTATTAATATATCACATATATCATAAAATTTCAATATACCCATCTTTAATACATTTCACGTGGTGTGTGAACGAATCACATCGCTTTGAGGGGTGGTAGTCCACGCTTCCTAAAATGAGATTATCGTGTTAACACCAAATGGAAAGTAATGTGATGTGTGTTTTAAAAGGAATAAATAATCTTAAAGACATAATAAATACAATATATGACATATATAAACATATTTTACATCATAATGGCCACCATGATTGGTGGTAAATGAAAAATCAACAAATCATCGTTTCGTGAGGCAGTAATTAACCATACACAGAAACAATATGTTTGATATCCATTAGATGGAGATGTATGTAAGTTTAGGTTAAAACCTTATCATAAAAATAATATTATATAGAGTATATTTATTTTTTTTCACACAATAATGGAATGAAAATAGTGGCGGGGTGGAGAAGGAAGATAAAGGAAAAGAGCTTGAGAGAAGTCATTACATTTAAATCTGATAACTCCTTTTTGATTATGCCAAAAGGATTATTTGAGAGAATTTATGACCAAAGGAAGTATTATAGGATGAATTTATGGGTTTTGGGAGGTTAATTTGGAAGATATTGGCTGAAATTAAATTTTTTGAGAGGAGTGTGGGATGGGAATAAGTGGTGGCCTTTTATAGTGGAGGAGGAGTGGCACCCCTGTAAATATTTGAAGAGAGAATTCCACCCATGTTTTTCATCTTTAAAGTGGATCAAATAATGGAAAAATGTTGAAAAATTTTATTATAGAATCTATATATGGTCATAAAATTGGTGTTGGACATGTGTCTATGTTTTTTGGACCCTTAATGTTAAGGTTTAGTCCCTAATTAAGCATAATTTGGACTTAACCGTTGTGATTAATTTTAATCACTTTTACAAATATTTTGGGTCAAAAAATTAGTTTAACCTATTATAAATTATCAGGTAATCTTATTAAAAATATGGAATCAGTTTTTCAACATTATAATCACAAAAGTGGTAGAAATTAATTTAAAAAACAATACCATTGTCAGGATGACACTGCAGGTTTTTATAATAAAAAGAATCCAAAGTTTGTTAAGTGTTTATGTCCAATTTAAATTTGGAAATTGTTCTATTGAAACAAATTTGATTATTTTATAAAAATATTATCTAATTAATCTTTTAAATAAAATTAAAATATTCTTTAACCTTATAAATAAATTGAATTAAAAATTAGTTTTCAATTAAAAACCGGTATTTTTCACGATTCATCCAAAAATGAAGTTTCTCAGAAATATCCCAAAGTTTCAACCGAAGATAAATTTAACATTATAAACTAAAAAATGAGGTTTATTTTAAAAATTAAATTTCTAATTATGTCTAAAATTAATTTTATTAGAAGGACATTAAAACAATATTTTTAAGCATAGTAGGACTTTAACGAAAACCCTATCTTTTCTTATCAATATGTTTTATTTATATAAAACACTTATGAAAAATATTTGAAAAGTAGTTAATACTATTCATATAAATAATTTTAATTTATAGGTTATAATTATCTTATTTAAATAATTAAAACAATAAAAATATATGTTTCGTAGAAACTCAGTGTTCCGTGTATCGTATGCCAAATCAGTGTTGCATGTATCTTACGCCAAGTCGGTTTTGTGTGTAACATACAACAAGTCAATTTTTCTTGTAAAAGTAATCTTTGAATTATTGTATTTTAATATATAAATGAAAATTTAAATTTATTTGAAAAAAATAGGTCTGTAAAAACTTGGGGTGTTACTGTTTGAGCCACGCATGTGAGGGCCTCCCCATTCACCATTTAAAATTATCATGGGATTCATGGGAATCATCTTGATGGTTGAGTGACGGTTTATTATCAACTATGATTAGATATTTTGTGTAACACCCCAAGATTTCATAGTGCGTTATTTCTTCAAAGTAATTAAATAACTTGCAAAAACATGCAACACCGAGTTCAAGCACACCACGACTTACCAAACTAGCCGTTCAAAAGCGGGTATGAATAGTATTAACTAAATTTTGAACTTTATATAATCCTTATAATTTTATAATCCATATTATGAGTTTCTTAGACATAATGTAAGAACAAATTCATTTTTTTCAGATAAAAGATGTATTTTTTAAAAAAAATGCACTTTTACCGACTTTTAATGGTGAACCATTTTTAAATAAAATATTTGAAAATTTTATATATTAAATTTGAAAAAATAAACTTATTATTTATAATCGGGACATAATAATTTAGTTTCAATAAATATTTGGTGCTTTTTGGATAACTTTCATATTTGGGTGAATAGTGAAAATTACTAGATTTTTATTAAAACCAACTTTCTTAATCGAAATAATTAATAGTGATAAATTATGAATTTGAGTGATTTTAAAGTATAATTAGATTATATTTTTACCATTTAATCCAATTTTGGTCATTGGACATAATTTCACATTTAAAATAGACATAAGCAAGTGTCAATCTTTTGATAGTTATTATTTCTTAAAAACACGCTTTTTTGTTTTGACAATGGAAATTAATTTTAAATTAATTTCTGCCACTTATGTGTTTTGAATTTATAAAAATTTATTCCATATTTAGAGTCATGAGGTCCAAATTGTGTAAATAGGTAACTTTTATTTTTAGAAATTTTGAATAATTACTTCGATAAATATTTTATTTACCATGGTTAAAGGGTAAATCCGGTAAATAAGGGTAAAACAAATAATATTATAATAATATTAAATTACCCTAAAACATGTACTAACCCTATTGGTTGATACATTTCCGAAAATGGGAATCTTTGGGTCGATTTTGGAACCCCATGGAGCCACTTGTAAGTGATAATGACACTTTATATTAATTAAGTTAAAGTAAATACAAAAATGACATAAGCATATATCTTTTAGAAAAACAATTTTTACATAGGGTTATATATGTTATATTTTAAACTATAAATATTCATTAGAAAACTAAAACGATTTCCTACATAATGGTATTTTATTTATAATTTTTAGACATTGAATAATTAAATTTATTTATGACACAATAATGATGCAGTATTTTCCTTATTAATGAAAGAATCAAATAATTGGTATTATAAATGTTAAAATAAATATAACTTGAAAGTTTTGATACATACAAGAATTTTATTGGTTAATATGACATTTTATGATTTCTTAAATTAATTTGTTTCGAATTAATAAAGTTTTTAAGACGTTAACAAAAATCAATTATTAAATAGTGTGAAAATTGACATAAAAGAGTTTTTGAAGAAAATATTATATTATTAATTGATATTCTTTTCCTAAAAATCTAGGTATCAGCCAAAGAACATATATAATTATAGGTATATTATTAATTGACCACTTGGGGGTCTCTTGGAAGAATATAGTAGGTTTATTAACTATATAATATAAAAAAACAAAGATACGTGGTAAATGTCTAACTATTTAACTAAGTGTTAAATAAAAAATCTAAAGTTAATATAGTGACCCAAACCTATCTAAAACCTATTGGTTGAGTGTTTTTCTACCTATAACCACCTTAAAATTTTAATAATCTACTTTTGAGCCATTAGAAACTGAATATGAATTTATTATAAAATAATATTTCTAGCTTTTCCTAAGATGCCTCTCACCCCTCTTATAGAAGGGAACTCCCCCTTCTCTCTAATTCACACCTTCAAAGCTTTTTAGCTCAGCCAAACACTGGCCAAATATTCTATAAAATTTCTTCACTTCAACCTATAGGCCTTATTTTGATCATAAATCCAACCTAGGGAGCCATTTTGATCAAATCAAAATGAAGAACCCGAAGAAGAGGTAACGTTTTCACCACCCTCTTTCAAGTTCCTTTCTTCTTCCACTTCTTCTTTCTTTGTTATTTCCATTATAAAATAATAAATCCAGTATCTTCTATATATTGTGATGTTATTATAAATATGGTACAACCATATTCAGTATTCTATCCATCTTTTGAATGAAGTGTCACCATACGTGCGTACGTACGGCTTACCGTCTCCACGTCGTGGTGTAATTGTTATTAAAAACATTATTATTTGGATGGGTATGATAATGATGTGTAATTGAATTAAATAATAAATATAAAATTATTTATATTCTGTATATATGATATACCATCCAATTATATATTATTTTAATATCAAAATAATGATATTGTCGCTCGTGCGTATGTACGGACTACCGTCTCCACGAACACGATGAGATTCATTCCCCATCGTATCCATTCAAGTATAATTATCATTGGATGTTTAAAAACAATGTTTAAGGACTTAATATCATTTAGGATATGAATAAGATACAACCTATCCATAACAAACACGACTTATGTAACAAAACATATAGAAGAAAATGAGTAAGTTAACACCCAAAATGACGATAATACTAAGATATTATCAACAAAGCAATGTTAAAAGATCTTATATGATATAATATTAATGTATATTATTCTTTTATAATTTAATAACAATTATTTAAGCACTATACATGAGGGTAAAATACCCTCTACCAAGGAAAAGTACATGGTAAGGGTTTATTTCACAATCTCTTAATTATCCGAGGTTGTTTATACTTAATTATCTACAGGGACCTCTTTATCATCCACATCCATTTTTCATAAAAATGAACTTCAAATCATCCTTAATATTTTACATATTATGGGTTAAAGTTATTTATACCCTTGTTTTACTTTTTATAAGATATTTATAAAGGAATCCTTCCAACGTTTTCTAAACAAGGTCATTTTTAACCTTTTCGACAAAATTAATGTAAGAATGTATTTTTTTTAACTTATAAGGCGGGTGTGGCTATTTTCCACCGTTATAAAATCATATAAGCTTACATTACAAGATTATAGGAATATTTTAAATGTAAATGTTTTCTTTTAAAAATATGTGACTTTTAAATGATTTAAAAAAAGATATATCTATCTCAAATAGTTTTGTTTTCATCTATGTCTACATCCTTTGATGGATTTTAAGATTATTTGAAGTTGATTTATTATGATACAAAACATCCGTATTTTATTGAAGGGTTTGTGATATGTTTGACTATGGATGTGTTATTTTTATACCATTCATGGTTTATGGAGAAAGTATGGACATTTTGTATTATAGTTTTAATACGAATGTTTATGTTATGTTTAAACCTGTTCATATGAGGAATGCATTGGACTTAATAAGTGATGAGTGGAACCCACAATAGCTCCTTGATGCATCTGTAGGTCTCATGAGACAAACTAGTGTCTTGGAACATGGCCTTGACAAAATCTTATTTGTTGTCATGGCACAAGGCCTTGACTATGTGGTTATGATAGTTTGGAATTATGCATTCCATAATTATGAAAGAGGTTATTGATATTTCATGTGATTATTTGATTAGTATAATAACCATGTGAATAAGTAAATGGAATTATTTCATTTTATTTCTGCCATATTATGTTGAATTTCAATTTTAAAAGTCTTTTGTTTTAGTTATACATTGCCTTAAATGTTTATACTTATTTATGAAAGTTTCCACTATATTGTTATCCTTACTGGGAATCTGAGCTCACCTCTTTATATGTTTTATTTTTTCCCAGATGTAAAGAAGTATACTATGAATGACCTATAGGGATAGTATGAGGGGATATGAGTGTGGTATATGGAGACAAGATGTTGGTTTAGTTTTTCATTTTATGATGTAATGTAAACTTTATGAATGTATCTAGTGATTCCAAAGCTACTAAACTAATCGGTATTTTGAGACTTGATCTTTTGTGATCATGCCAATGTTATGTAATAATGCACCGACTCTGGATAACTGGGGTCGGGGCATTAAAGTTGATATCATAGGAAGTTTAGTACAAACCTTGGAAGCTATATTTAGATAAACTTTGATTAGAGCACATATCCCTAAGATAGACTTTGAGGATCAGTATAGAAGAACTTCCTAGAGTTTTGGTATTGGAGAGATTTTGTGAGTTTTCTGAGAAATAAATCTTTTTCTGGATACGAGTAGGTAGAGGCGGCTCTGGCACTGATGTACCTAGGGGTAAAACCCGAAAACACCGCTCTGATCTAGACTCGAATGGGAACTAGTGCATGACAACAGGCCTTGCTGCACTCTTGGTTATGACACTCCTGGGGGATATTCTTAGTATAATTCTTATTTTCTTTACAAACCATTATGAAGGGTTTATGAGTATATAATTCCTCAAAGAATGTTTTTATGATTATGGATTATATCTATAAACTCTTCAATCTACGTTAGGTATTTTACATATTTGGATTTATTTTTTTCAATTCATAAACTAATCTAGTGTATGCAATTGTATAGAAATGGCACCCAATATAAGGAATGTGAACTCCAACAATACGTATGATCCAAGGAGTAAGAAGGATCATATCATTCACGGTATTAATCCAACATTTAAAATGGAAATAGTCTCCCATGTATTCTCAACATATAAATAAATAGTATCATGTGTTAATAAGATAAGTAAATAATTCTATGAGTCCTATGTCTTTGAAGGGAAGCAAGAGAAGAAAAGGATGGAAGAGAGAAAGATGGATAAAGGGAAGAGGGAAAAGAAGAATTTTCTCATATGTGATAACTGTGGGAAGAAACACCCTATAACTTTCCTGAAGGGAATGAGAGTTTGTTATAAGTGTGGATAAAAAGGACACCAAGTACGTGACAACAAGGGTAAGAAAAATGTTTCAAATTTACAATGCTTCATCTGAAAGGAGTTGGGAAACTACGCAAACTAGTATTAAAATCATCAGACTATTCCCCAAATGATGCTATTGGATAATAATCAAGTTATGATACTACCACAGATGAGGAGGAATGATTAGAGTTCTTATATTGTTATTAAAGAATTATGTCATTTGAGTGTTTTATCAGGGATGTATTGGTTATAGTAATTTTGTGGTATATAAGGATTTTATTGTAGTACTATTTCATTAAGGACTTGAGATTGTGTGGAACCAAGAAAAGTGACTCAATAGCAGGTTAAATTTTTGGAAAATATATGATGAGAGAAATATAAACCATAATATGGTTTTGATACTGAGGTAGTGATTTTTTGAATAATACATGATTGATTTGGATAAATTATATTGGATATTCATGACTACCTTGAAACTGATTAATGATTTGTATATTCCATCATTGTTGGAGTTTAAAACATTTTTGGATAGAAGGAGTATATTCATTATTCTATAAGGAATAAGGGATCCTGAATGTAATCAATAAGGTTTTATGATAATTCAGAATGCTGTATTGTTTTAAAAGAATACATGATTTTGAAATGTGAGTTTGGATAGAAGTATTTTGGATAATTCTAGTTTTAGATTACTTTTGGATTGCCATAAAAGGACAACCCGAAGGTCGGGAAGTAACTTGTCGCATCTGGCAAGGCCGCGAGACTTGAACCCGAAACCGAAAGGCGACAAGGGTGTATCACCTACCACTGGCCCATGTGATGTCTGAGATTGAATAATGTAGTTTTTTAAAAGTTCTCGTAGATTAATTTGAAATTCATTTTTTTGGAACCCCATACAAATAGGATAAATGGATTTTTTTTAAGTTCTATTATCTTTTAGAGTGACAAATGAGTTTTTGGTAGAAATTAGTGAAAGGATGGAACTATACTTGTCAAGTATATATATATATATATATATATTCTCTTATTCTATGAATAAATTAATTCTTAAATGTTAGTTAAGGGATCTTAAAACTAAAAATGTGATATCCTAATACCTTATGTTTTGTTGAACCGATGATATTTTAAATCATCATAGATTGATGGCTTTGAGGCCCTCAATTCTATAATTGTTTGTTACTAATGACCTCAATAAATCTCTATAAATATTTACGTTTACTCCAATTATGTGTCTCTAATTTCCACCAATGTTCTCTTAATCGAGATCATAATTTGGTGGTGACCCTTTCATTTCTCTTTTCCTCTTATTAAGATTAAATTTTATTAACCCAATTTTCGATGTGGGTTTTCCCACAAAGATATTTTCTATTTTTAACCTTTTATTTTTGAATAACAATTTAAAATTGTGAGGAAACAATTTATTGAATTAGAGAAGAATGTAAAACCCCAATATTTCATAGTGCGTTATTTCTTCAAACTATTTCAATAACTTTCACTACACACAACACCGAGTTCAAGCGCACCACGACTTACCAAACTAGCGGTTCAAAAGTGGTTATGAATAGTATTAACATAATTTTGAACTTTATATAATCTTTATAATTTTGGAATCCATTTTATGAGTTTCTTAGACATAATGTAGGAACAAATTCGTTTTTTCAGATAAAAGAAGTATTTTAAAAAAAATACACTTTTACCAACTTTTAATGATGAACCCTTTTTAAATACTATATTTGAAACTTTTTTATTTTCAATTTGACAAAATAAACTTCTTATTTAGAATCGGGACATATGAACTTAGTTTCGATAAATTTTTGGTGCTTTTCTGATAACTTTCATATTTGGGTGAATAGTGAAAATTACTAAATTTTAATTAAAAACAACTTTTTTAATCAAAATAATTAAGAGTGATAAATTATAAATTTGAGTAATTTTAAAGTATAATTAGATTATATTTTTACCATTTAATTCAATTTTTGTAATTGGACATAATTTCACATTTAAACTGGACATAAGCAAGTGTTAATCTTTTTATAGTTATTATTTCTTAAAAACACGTTTTTTGTTTTGACAATGAGAATTAATTTTAAATTAATTTCTACCAATTATGTGTTTTGAATTTAGAAAAATGGATTCCATATTTATAATCATGACATAAAAATTGTTTAAATAGGTAAATTTTATTTTTAGACATTTTGAAAAATTACTTCTGTAAGTATTTTATTTACCATGGTTAAAGGGTGAATCCGGTAAATAAGGGTAAACCAAATAATATTATAATAATATTAAATTAACCTAAAACGTTTACTAAACATATTGGTTGATTCATGTACAACCATGGCCATCTATGGGTAGATTTTGGGACCCCATGGAGCAACTTGTAAGCGACAATGACACTTTATATTAATTAAGTTAAAGTAAATACAAAAATGACATAAGTATATATCGTTTTGAAAAAAAATTACATAGGGTTATATAAGTTATATTTTTGACTAAAAATATTAATTAGAAATCTAAAAATATTTACTACATAATGGTATTTTATTTATAATTTTTATACATTGAATAATTAAATTTATTTATGACACAATAATGATGCAATATTTTCCTCATTAACGAAAGAATCAAATAATTGGTGTTATAAATGTTAAAATAAATATAATTTGAAATTTTTGATGACATAAATGAATTTTATTGGTTAATATGACATTTTATAATTTCTTAAATGAATTTTTTTTTAATTAATAAAGTTTTTAAGACTTTAAGAAAAATCAATTATTGAATAGTGTCAAAATTGACATAAAAGAGTTTTTAAAGAAAATATTATATTATTAATTGATATTATATTCATAAAAATATAAGGCTTGTCCAAAGGACTTATATAATGATAGGTGTATAATTAATGGACCACTTGTGGGTTTCTTGGAATTATATAATAAGTTTATTAACTATATAATATAAAAATACAAAGAGACATGGTAAATGTCAAACTATTTAACTAAGAGTTAAATAAAATAGATAAAGTTAATATAGTGAACCAAACCTGTCTAAAACCTTTTGGTTGAGTGGTTTTCGACCTATCCCCACCTTAACCTATAACTAATCACTTTTGATCCATTAGAAACCGAATATGAATTTATTATAAAATAATATTTCTAGCTTTTCCTAAGGTGCCCCTCACCCCTCTTATAAAAGGGCACCCCCTTCTCTCTAATTCACACCTTAAAAGCCTTTTGGCTCGGCCAACCCCAGAAAAACTATTCTCTCAAATTCCCTCAATTAATCCTAGAGGCCTTATTTTGATCAGAAAGCCAACCTAAGGAGATCTTTTGATCAAATCAAAAGGAAGAACATGGAGAAGAGATAATGTTTTCACCACCCTCTTTCAAGTTCCTTTCTTCTTCCACTTATTCTTTATTTGTTATTTCTATTCTAAAATAATAAGTCTAGTATCTTATATATACTGTGATGTTATTATAAATATGGTACAACTATATTTATTATTATATCCATCCTTTGAATGAAATGTCACCATACGTGCGTACGTACGGCTTACCATCTCCACGTTGTGGTGTAATTGTTGTTCAAAAAATTATTATTTGTATGGGTATGATAATGATGTGTAATTGAATTAAATAATAAATATAACATTATAATTATTCTTTATATATGATATACCATCCAATTATTTATTATTTTAATATCAAAAGAATGATATTGTCGCTTGTGCGTACGTACGGACTACCGTCTCCACGAACGCGATGAGATTCATTTCCCATCTTATCCATTCAAGTCTAATTCTCATTTTATGATTAAAAATAATGTTTAAGGACTTGATATCATTCTGGATATGAATAAGATACAACCTATCTATAACAAACATGACTTATGTAACAAAACATATAAAATAAAATGAGTAAGTTAACACCCGAAACGACGATAATACAAAGATATTATTAACAAAGCAAGGTTAAAAGATCTTATATGATATCATATTAATGTAAATGATTATTGTATAATTTAATAAACATTATTTCACCATTATAAAGGAGGTTAAACTACCCTCGACCAAGGAAAAGTACAAGGTAAGGTTTTATTTCACAATCTCTTCATTATTTGAGGTTGTTTATACGTAATTATCTACCGGGACCTCTTTATCATCCACATCCTTGTTTCTTAAAAATGTATTTCAAATCATTATTACTATTTTACAGACTATGGTTTAAATTCATTTTAACCCTTGTTTTAATTTTTATAATATGTTTATGAAGGAATCTTTCCGTCATTTTCCAAACAAGGTCCTTTTTAACCTTTTCGATAGAATTAAGGTAAGAATGTATTTTTTTAACTTATAGGACGGGTGTGGATATTTTCTGCTATTATGAAATCGGCTAATATTACCTTACAAGATTATAATAATATTTTAAAGTAAATGTTTTCTTTATAATTATGTTACTTTTAAATGATTTAAAAAAAAGAGATATTTCTCTCAAATAGTTTTGTTTTCATATATGTCAACATCCTTTGATGGATTTTAAGCTTATTTGAAGTTGATTTATTATGATACAAAACTTCCATATTGTATTGAAGGTTTTGTGATATGTTTGAGTGTGGATGTGTTATTTTTATACCATTCATGGTTTATGGAGAAAGTATTGACATTTTGTATGCTATTTTTAATACGAATGTTTATGTTATGTTTAAACCTGTTCATATGAGGAATTCATTGGACTTAATAAGTGACGGGTGAAGACCGCTGTAGCTCCTCGATGCATCGGTAGGTCTCATGAGACAAACTAGTGTCTTGGAATAAGGCCTTCACAAAATCTTATCTGTATTCTTGGCACAAGGCCTTTACTATGTGGTTATGATAGTCTGGCATTATGTATTCCATCATTATGAAAGTGGTTATTGATATTGCATGTGATTATTTGATTAGTAGAACATCCATGTGAATAAGTAAATGACATTATTTCATTTTATTTCTGTCATATTATGCTGAAGTTCAAGTTTAAAAGGATTTTATTTTAGTTATACATTGTCTTAAATGTTTATGCTTATTTATGAAAGTTTCCTCTATATTGTTATCCTTACCGGGCATCTAATCTCACCCCTTCCTATGTTTTATTTTTTCCAGGATGTGAAGAAGTATTTTATGAATGACCTGAAGGGATAGTATGACGAGATATGAGTGTGGTCTATGGAGACAAGATATTGTTGTAGTTTTTCATTTTATGATGTAATGTAAACTTTATGAAAGTATCTAGTGATTCCAAGGATACTAAACTAATCTGTCTTTAGAGACTTGATATTTTGTGATCATACCAATGTTATGAAATAATGCACCAACTCTGGGTAAATGGGGTTAGGGCATTACAATTTGGTACCCTCTAGATTTTTTGATATTACAGGTGGGATGTCCCACTATATTGTCCTGTTTAGGGTGGCCAATTCGTTATTTACTTTAGAGCTACAACATATGATGACTGGTGAGTCTGAATTGAGTACGTCCATGGATTACATCTAGAGATGATTAGAAAATTCTGATGAATATTATTCATATGTTCTATTTATTATATTGAACCAAATTATCTATTTTTCCAGTGTCTACCTTCTTGTTTAGGTTCCCTCCATTATCATCATAAATTCTTTTTACCTAGTATAGCACATTATCTGGGTTATGGTTTTGTACAATGGTCTGTGAAATGGAAATATTTTTTGAAAAGAAGAATGTGGTGTTTTCTATTTTAAAATAGAAATCCATGTTTAGTTCCTTAAATGATAGAAACCCTATTTTCGTAATGTTTTTTGAAAATTGTGTTTATGGGCGGTTTCAGGAAAGAAAATGTATGGATTCTATGGTGATTACCTAATGGGATGTTTATTCTCACATTCTACTTGTGCCACCTGGAATCAGTAGACCCGATCTATTTTTTAGGTTTGTGTTTATGGTTTGAGTGTGTGTCTTCAATGTGAGATGGTCTTGTGGTTTTTGGTGACCAAGAGGTCATGAGGAGATCATTTTATCATGGTTTATTTCTAGTTTTGTTTTTAGTTTTCTGTTTCGTTCAGCTGTTGTATCTCGATCTAGTTTTGTTTTTATTATTATTCATCAGTTATTGGTTTTTCTTGTGTGATATGTTTTGTTATTTGATATTAGTTTTATTTTTTATAAATCATTCCCACTTTGTAAAATTTGATTCACAACATAGAAGCCAGCCCCGGAGGATCATGAATTCCTCTTGGGCCTTATGTCAGACTGAGTCAGGTGTCAGTTTGGATGGAAACCCGACCTAGTTCGTGATTGTCATACCATGCACACTGTGTATCAAATTGAGGATTGACTAATTTATATACATCAAAAATTACATAAGGATCATTTTCCTATAGTATCAAATCAATTTTAATGTTATTTCCAAGTTTTGAGTATGTGACGTGTGTTTTGAACTAAAATGTAAATTTTAAATTAAAAGAAATACTTTGAGTCATACCGGACAAACCATGAGTCGGATTGATGTAAGGAATATTCCTACACATCAAAAATGAATTAAGGATCATTTCAATTAAATATAAATATAATATAAATGTTTTTTCTTGGTTTGAGTATTCCACACATATTTTTTACTAAAATGTTAATTAAAACTGAAAATACGCACTTCGAGTCATACCAGTCACATAATATCTCACTTTGATGTGGGACTAATTACTAAAAATCACATATGACTTATGAACCATTTTCCTAATTATAAAGACAATATGACCACATTTTCTCATTTTTCATTGAGTGGAAGGTTTTGAACTAAATTGGAAATTTTAAACTAATAGCGAACACTTTGAGTCATACCGGGCTTACCATGTATCATATTGAGATGAGGCTAAATCCTACATGTCACAAATAACTTGTGGATAATTTTTCTAAAGTATTAAAAAAATATGAATGTGTTTTCTGGGTTTCGAGTATGTGACATTTTTCTTGAACTAAAATGTCAATTTTATATAAAAATAAATGTGTGGAGTCATAACAGTTGCACCATGCATCGGATTGAGGTACGACTAATCCCTATATGTTAAAAATGACTTAAGGATTACTTTATTAATGTTTCAAGTTAATCGAAATGTTTTTGGTCAATTTTGAGTATGTCATGTGTCTTTTTTAATAAAATTTCAATTTAAACAAAAAACACGCACTTTGATTCATAACAGTGATATTATATGTTAGTTTGATGTAATTTTGACTCTTACACATCAAAAATGACTTAAGAAGTATTTTTATAAAGTATCAAGATAATAAAAGTGTGTTTTCTCAGTTTTTGGTCATGAAAACATGTTTTAAACTAAATTATCAATTTTAAAATGACAATGTACACTTTGAACCATACCAGGTACACCATGCATCGAATATAGGCATGCTTGATTTGTACGTATCAAAAATGAATTATGAATCATTTTCCTAAAGTATCAAAACAATTTTAATTTTTTTCTAGATTTTGATTATGTGTCGCGTGTTTTGAATTAAAATGTAAAATTTTAATAAAAAGACACATTTGGGGTCATATGGATCACACTGTGTGTTGGATTAATTTGAGGCTGATTCCTACATGTTAAAAATGACATTTGTATTATTTTCATAAAATATAAAAACAATCAAATTTTTATTCTTAGTTTTGATTATGTGACCTTTGTTTTAAGCTAAAATGACAATTTTAAATAAAAACACACATTGAGTCATATCGGTCACACCGTGCATCAGATTGAGGATTAGTTAATTCCTACATGTCAAAAATGACTTACAGATCATTTTATAGAAGTATCAAAATATTATGAATGTGTTTTCTTATTTTTGAGCATGTCACTTTCCTTTTTTACCAAAATATAAATTTAAACTAAAAACACAAACATTGAGTCATACTGATCACATTGTGTGTCTGTTTAACACGAGATTTATTCCTACACATCAAAGATGACTTGTGAATTATTTTCCAAAAGTATTAATACAATAAAAGTAAATTTCCTTTGTTTTCAATGAGTGACAAATGTTTTGAACTAAATTTTCAATTTTTAACTGATAACATATACATTGAGTCATATTGGGAACATCGTGTATCATATTGATGTGCAGATGATTCCTATAGATCAAAAATAATTTATGGATTATTTTTCTAAAGTATCAACAAAATACAAATATGTTTTCTATATTTTTAGTATCTAACATGTGTTTTGAACTAAAATTTCAATTTCAAACTCAAAATACACCCTTTGAGTTATACTGCACACATCATGTATAAGATTAAGATATAGTTGATTCCTACACATAAAAAATAAATTATGGATCATTTTCTTAATGTATCAGAAAAACCATAATGCTTTTTCTTAGTTTTGAGTGTGTGATGTGTGTTTTGAAATAAAATGTAAATTATAAACTAAAAAAATACACTTCGAGTCATACCGAGCACACTATGTATCATATTGAGGTGTGTCTGATTGAGGTGTGGATGATTCCAACACTATGTATCAGATTCATCTATGGATGATTGGGTTGTGACACATCTTTGAGGAGGTTAATATTTAATACCTTTTGGATTTAATAGGGTAAATCATTTCTCTTTCCCTCGTGTAAAAGTTTTTTTGGTAAAATCTTGGGACAATGTCATATGAGTATTATTTACTTTGAACTTTTTAATTTGAATTTAACTCATAAGATATGAAACCAAATATATTATGAAATGAAAATATTAATCCAGTTTGAATTCATTATTTAAATATTTTCAATCTTTATTCATATATATTTTGGATGTACAATGATATGAGATCCTCCCACCATCACCACTAGGTGGCCCATGTCAAGCTAAGAAAGTTAGTGGTTGGGGCCTCATGTAGCTGCAGGCTTTGGAGGTTTATGACCTCATAGGGAATGAAATGATTAGAGGTATGATCTGTGTTTAATATACACTTACTTCAATACTAGTATACTTGGGTGACAATCATTACTTTGTCTATATACTACTAGTGTGATAGTTAGAGATCCCATTTGAGGTGCTAGAATAACAACTTCATTTTGAGGTTTTTATAAGAAACACTTTTTTAGTATCTTTTATCTACTGGCATTGAGAGATATATTTTGGAGGAGAGGATCACATGGGGCCTTTTTTATATCACGATATAACCATATGAAATAATGTTGGCTATGAATTGGTTTTCCATGATCTGATCCCAGATTTACTATCACTGTAGATAAGTCAGATGTCCACGTACTAATGGGATGATATTCACCTTTTCTTGTGAGAGAGATATCATGACATGAAAAGTGGGTTTTTCGAGTAGGAGGTTTTGACCATCAGCCATCAGTTGGTAAGCATAAAACTTAGTGAAATAGTTTCTTCAAGAATCTAGGTTCATTCAGTTGTGTAGTATTCCATGGACGTCTTCCTAGAGGATGTTTCAGGACTATCTTCAAGGAGGGAGATAAAGTTTTGCATTGACTGGCATCCTAGAACCACTCTCATACCTTCTACGGCATATCAGATGGCACCTATCGAACTCTAAGAGCTGTAATTGAAGTTAGAGGACTGCTTTGAGAAGGGTTTCATCATACCTAGTGTTTCCCCCTGAGCATCTCCAGTTTTATTTGTGAAAAAGGAGGATGTGATCTTGGGTATTTACATGGATTATTGTCCCTTGAACTAGGACACAAAAAATAAAAAGCATCGCTTATCATGTACTTATGAACTCTTTGAATTTTTTCATAGTGAAATATGGTTCTTGACCATCTATATTAGGTCTGGTTACCATTAATTGTGAGTTCATGGGGGTGAAATTCCAAATTTGGAATTCCGATGTCTCTACGAACACTATGAGTTCCTAGTGATTCCCTTTGGTGTGGTGAACACTCCCTCCATGTTTATGGAATTGATGAACCATGTTTTCTAGCCATAATTGGACTGGTTTTTTATTATCTTCATTGAAAACATACTCAAATACTCTGTATTAGAGGAGGAGCATGCCTAACACTTGAGATTGGTCCTATATTTTCTTCAAGAGCACAAGATCTATGAAACCCTCTAGAAGATCCAGTTCCAGATACATGAAGTTCAGTTTATAGGGAATATCATTTCTGAGCATGGTTTAGCTGTGGACCTAGTAAATATCTGTGTAATGATTTCTTGGGATCCACTCAATATTGTGTTATAGTTGAGGACCTTTATTGGATTTTTGTTATACTAAAAGAGAATTGTGGTAGACTTATCTAGGATCAAATCCCCTCTGACTGCCGTGACACAAAAAGGGTAGTGTTTTTCCTAGTCTAAGAAGTGACAAAGGGCCTTTGAGGAGTTAATACTAAGGATTACTGGTGATCGAGTGTTGAAATTACTAGAGGAAGGCACAAAATTTATAGTCTACTATGAAGCTTAGGAGATGGGCTTGGCTGTATGTTGATGAAATAGTAAGGGGTTATCATGTATGAGTCAATGTAGTAGAGACCTCATGAGAATAAATATGCAACTCATGACCTAGATCTAGAATTAGTGGTCTTATTCTTCATAATATTGAGTCACTACCTTCTGGGAGATAAATTTTTTATTTACTCATACCATGAGAGTCTCCAGTATGTCTTTGTGAAAAGAGACATGAACATGAGTCAATGGCACTCCTTGGAGTTTCTATAGGAACATGACTTTGATATAGTATATAATACAAAGAAGGGTGATGTCATAGTAGATTCCCTTAGTAGGAATTACCATGATTGTTTTTTGTTGGAAGTTTTAGAGTAGTTGTCCTCCCTACAGCTGACCCTGGTGGAGTAGGAGGGTATGACTTTTCTATAGTTGATGGCATTGAATCCTTCCCTTCTTGAGTGTATGAGATAATCCTAGCTGGGAGATATCAACTGTGAGGTCCTACATGATCATATATCTGTAGGTAGCTCACCAGATATATATTTTTAAGGATGTAATCATGTCATTAGGTTCCAGGGGTGGAAAGTGGCTTCTATCATGATGCGAGTGGAGGTGATGCAAGAATTCCACACATCTCCCCTAGATGTACATCTCGGGGTGGGGAAGATGTACAAAGACCCTTAGTGGAAGTTTTGGTGGTATTTAGTAAGACAAAGTGTAACTGATTTTATCTCTCAGTTACCCACCTATCATCAACTGAATGATGAGATCCAAGTTTCAGTAGGTTTTTTGCAACCCCTTATGATCCCTAGTGGATGTGGGATGACATATCCATGGAATTTGTGTTGGAGCCTCCATGCACAGGGAAGGGCCATGAAATAATCTTAGTGATAGTAGACCAACTCACTAATTTAGAACACATCCTTGCTATCAGGGAGTAGAGTTTGATGGAGTTTTTGGGGCAGTTTTACATGTGGGTGATGAATCTCCTTCATGGGGATCCCCCGATGATTGTCTTTGATCGTGTCGTGTGGTTTATGTCATGATTGTGGAGAGGCCTATAGAAGGTATTATTGAACTAGATGAGGATGAGTACAAACTTTCACCCCTATACTGATGGGAAGACTGAGCACACTATCTAGGTGTTGAAGGATATAGTGAGGGCTTGTGTGTTATAATTTGGTCAGAGGTGGTAGGATTTCTTTTCCTTGGTAGAGTTTATGTACAACAACAACTACAAATCTAACATCACGATGAAACATTTTGAGGACTTGCAAAGGAGACCTTACAGGTCACCCATGTACTGGACAGAGATCGTTGAGAGGCCTCTTGTGGGCCCAAAGATGATGCAGGTGTCAACAGAGAAGGTCCAAGTCATCTGTGAGCAGGTGAGGATGGCCCAAAGTATACATATATCTTACGCAAATCACCATCATAGGCCCTTGGAGTTTGAGCTGGGAGACAATGTTTTTTGGAGAGTCTATCCATGATGAGGATCTAATAGGTTTTTCTTGGAGTTAAGATATCCCCAAGGTTCATAGGATCATTCAAGATCATGTAGAGGGTTTTAAAGATTGCCTACCGCCTCACCCTACACACATAGATTGAGTGATTTCGTGATGTCTTCCATGTTTCATAGCTGAGGTGATATGTGCATGAGCTCACACACATCATCAAATGGGGTGAGCAAGATGCTGAGGATAAAGCCAACTTTGCAAAGAACCAGGTGGCGATTAGTTATTAGAAGGGGACAATCCTGTGTGGATGGACCATACCCTTAGATTTCATTTTGTGGCCACATGAGAATGTGAAGGAGGGTTCTTAGGAGCATGATATCCAAGTGTGGTCTCATTATCTTGATTTGTTTTATTAGTTTTAATTTTTTAGGATGAAAAGGTTGAATGAGGGAATGATATAGAGACTTGTTTTTCCTTGTAATACATTGATATATATATATATATATAGTTAGGCACTGAGACGTCGTGTGATTCTAAGGCCCAGTAATCCCAACATTAATTTTTATAAGAATTTAATATATTTTATATTACATGTGAGATGATTCTTTAAATAAAATGGGATATCTCATAAATGATAACATAGATCAAAAATCAAAGACCATGGTTGAGTTTGGTAAGAAGTTATTACCCTAGACGCGACATAAAATGGGTCAGTGTGGGAAATTCAGACCCCTTTCTCATTGGTGGTATATTAAGTGTATTAACTAATTAATTAATTCATTCAACCTAAACTGAAAATTAAATAAATATAATATCATGAATTATCATATAGGTTTAGCCTCATAATCCAGAAAATCGCCAATAAAGCTATCCTCCCTCATCCATTGGATTATTGAATCCAACGATGGTAAAACACTGCATCAGAGAAGATCAGGATGTAGTGAACACAATGACTACTCTTAATCATTTTTGAGCACATTATTCATCTAAAATTGATCCACAATTTAGGTAGGAATTATCATTTGAGGGTTTTATAACCTTTGATTAAAATTATTAAGTATATTGATTGTCGTTCTTCGATCTGCACCACGTTTTCAGACTCTTCATGTGCTTGAGTATTGAAATCTTGATTAATTTCATTATTTTCTAACCCTGACTACCCATTCTTGATCATTGGACAAGAAAAATTAGTTAACAATGTTTTATCCTTTCTTTCGGTTCTTTTACCCTTGTTTCTTCACGTTTGTCATCAGTTGGACCCCGAGGTCCTGATTCGACAATTGTCGGATGGTACTGAGCCCGACCAGACCCTTGAATTCATAGAGGTTTCAGGAACAAGGAGTGTATCATTGTTCATTATCACATATCTCAAGTGTTTGATAGTTTTTAATGTTCTTTTTAGTGGTATCAGATCAAATAATCAAATACTAAAGGCACTGTGGGAAGAAGGATGAACGATAAAACCCTGATGATGAACGGAGGCCAGTTTCTGGTGAATGGTGGTCGAAAATACTAGATCTGGTATAGATCTCCTCATCACGGATGAAAATTTGGTGGATATATGGGAAATCAAGATGAAATAGCTAGATATACCACATGGATCACAGATCTAGATTTCTGGGGAAAACCCAACTACATGCCATGTTCAAAGATGAACACACAACATGTAGCCTCTTAGGTGTGGCAACTAAGGCTTTAGAAATTCATAAGGATGAACCGAAATGTAAATATCTGACACACCGTGTACCCCCTTTCTATTTGGACAACCTGTGTGGGGGACCAAATGGATGGAGAGTCATGTGGAAGTACACAGACATGAGGTCTGGTACACGAACAAGGGGTCCAAGTACACAGACATGGCCATCCGGACATGGCGTAGTCTCGGTTATCTAGGAAATTCCATGTATTGCACCTACATGGCAAGTTCTACTTCATGGGATTGATTCACGTTCCACCTATGGAAAAGTTTAGGAATTGGAGCGGGATCACATCCCATGTGGGTCCCCTCATGTAATATCCTGATTTTTATTTGAAGACAATAAAAAACCTCTTGTTGCAAAATTTATAAGTGATCTTATGTAAAAATTCAATTTTCAGAAAAAATACATTAATAAATGTTTTAAAGATCTTAGGTAAGGTTAAAATCTCAGTTAACACATTAAAATATTAAATAGAATACTTTCATAGTCAGTCACATAATAAGTGAGAGATTTCAAGGCCTGATGAGACTTGGCACAGATGGAATAGAAATATTAAATATATTAAATTATGTTTATATGATTTATCCCAATTAATTGGATAACTACAAAACAGTGCATCGTATGAGAAATCGGAGACTGCCATTAGGTCTGGCACGTGGTGTTTACCCTAGACGGGGTATTACATTGTGAGTGTCTGACGTTTGGTCAGGTCGCTCGTGAGAATAATTTATTTAATATTAACATTATAGTTTTTGAAAATAAATTAATATCTCACAAATGGTGTGTCTTATAAGAAATATGAGACCACTGTTGGGTCTAGAACATGGCATTTACCCTAGGAGAGGTATAAATTTTCCACACATCGGGTGTTTGGCAACATCGCACATTATAAAACCCTATTTTATATTTAATTAATTATTTTTTTAGAATTTCTAATTGGTAAATAATAAATATCTCACAAATGGCGTGTCATATAAGAAATATGATTCCATCATTAGGTCCATAATGTAGGGTTTACCCTAGGTTGGGTAAAATTTTGCGAGTGTCATACGTTTGGATAGATCCCATGAGAGGATAATTTATTTGATTTTTTTAGGGAAATTATAATAATTATAATAATCATAATATGTTTCTAATATATTATTATCATTATTTCTATTTATAAAATTAAAATGCAAATTAAATGTGTAATTGAATTCACTTAATTAATGAATGATGTTTCACCATGGGTGGATATTTATTTTGGGGTTATATCATAACAGTAAAATTATAATTGTCTAACATAAATGAAATTGTATGATTAATATAAATTTATTAACCACTCATTATTTAATGGATATTTTTATTTAAAATCATAATGGTGGAACTAAGGTGATATATTTAATAATAATAATAAATATTGTTGTTATTGTTATTTTTAATAATAAACATGGACAATAATATTAATGGGGGAAATGATGAAATATATTTCATAATAATTTTTTTTATTATTAATGTGAGATATTTAATAATAATAATGATTTTTATTACTATAAAATTTTCAAATAAATATTTTATTTGTTTTCAAAACACCATTTCATTCATAACTTATTTGTACAGTGTCAAATTGACGTTCCGTCAGCGGAAACATGAACCTAAAAATTATGTGTTCATTTCAAGACCAATGTGGAATATCTAGTTCAGTTTTATGATATATATCCAAGAAATTCACAATACGATGATGATTTTCTGTAGGGAATTAATAGGATAGAGTAATAAATAAGTGATTCAATTAATAAATGTTTCTAAATTGCTTGATGAAAAGGTATTATAAAATCGTATATGGGGTGGTGCGCATGGAATGGGTAGAAAACCCATTATTTATCATGTCTCACCCCTCTCTCTTACTCTATATCTCTCTCTCTATATCTCTTCTATTTTATTTTATTCTTTTAAACTTCTCTCCTGAATATCTTATTCAGTATTGATCATATTGGCAAGTCGTCAGTTCCATTGGATTCATCTCAATGAGCATAGATTTATTCCTAAGCTTGTTTTTTAATGTGGTGGGGTAATTTTTTTTTTCAGATTTAGTTAAATATTTTTAATTATCCAAGATAACGTCCATGGTTGTCCAAAATAGTGGCCATAGCCTAAGGCCATGGTTTTGGGGCCTATTGCCACAATTTTGAACCGTAGAAACAGGTCTTTTTTCCAGTTGTGATAAATTGTTTCTTATCTTTGTCTTGGGTTGGGATAGGTTAGACATCAGGTAAGACTTTGGGACTTAGGCAGGGAACAATGTTAGTGCCTAGCTAGCACTATGTAGTGGACCTCTAAGTTTCTATAGGAGGGAATTTATGTTATGTTGTTACTATTGATTAAATTAACCTTGTGTGAAGTGCATAATGTTATATGTGATTTATGAGACTCTTTATATGTTCATTCATCATGAATAGGCACATAGGTTCACACGCCATATATATACATATTATTGTGCTGCATAATAATTCATTAATTATGTTCCCTGAATTGTGATATCTTTTTGGGATAGTTTGTTATGTGTGATATATCTATGCTGTCAGGTAATGTGATATATCTTTATTGGAAATAATTATTTGAACTAACCATGTTGTTGTGTTAGTATATTTATATATGAAAACTTTGAATAACATGTAGGGACATAGACAAGGGTTAGGGCTAGGAGGGTTATAAATTTAGTTGCGGGTAGTATCCTATGGAAGCCTTTGTGTGATCCCATATAGTGGTTGGAATTGTTATGTTCATAATGTTTCTCCTATTATAGAGAAATTAAAGTGTGAGTATGATGTTTGAACTCAGTGATCTAAGTTTTTCATGAAAAACTGCCTGTGATACTTCTTTGGGACGAGAAGTCAATAGAGGTGGGGGGGGGGATCGTGATATCCTGATGTTTATTTAAAGATAATAAAAACACACTTGTTGAAAATTTATATGTGTGTTTATGTGAAAAGTTAATTTTTTTAATAAAATCAACTAATATATTTTTTAAAGACATTGAGTAAGGGTAAAAGATAAGTTAACACATTGGAATATTAAATCGAATATTTTTGAAGTCAGACACTAAGTAAGTGTGATATTCTGATGCCCGTGGATCCTTAGCACAGACAGAATAAAAATATTAAATTACGTGTTAATGATTTATCTAAATTAATCAAATAACTCCCAAAAGGTGAATTGTATGAGAAATCATAGACCACCATTAGGTCTGTGACATGATGTTTACCCTAGGTGGGGTATTATTCAATGAGCATTAGACGTTTGATCAGGTCACTCATGAGAATAATTTATTTAATATTTTTATTATATATTTTTTTTAAAATAAATTAATATCTCAAAAAATGTTCTTTGTATGAGAGATCTAAGATCACTTTTGTGTCCGGTACATGGTATTTACCATAGATGGGGTATAAATTTTATGTGATTCGAGTGTTTGGAAACATCACACATGGTAAAGACCTATTTTATTTTTAATTAATTATTTATTGGAATTTTTAATAGATAAATAAATAATATCTCACAAATGGAACATCTTAAATAAAATCTGAGACCACTGTTATGTCATAAATGTATGGTTTAATCTAGGAGGGGTATAAATTTTGTGAGCGTCAAACGTTGGGTCAAATAAAAAATGAGGATAATTTATTTGGAATTTGATTTTTTGTTGGGAAATTAAAATAGATATAGTAATCCTAATAAGTTTTTAATATATTATTATTATTTTTATTTTTGTTCTATAAATTAAAATGTAAATTAAAAGTGTAATTGAATTCACTTAATTGATGAATGACGTTTCTCTATGGGTGGATATTTATTTTGGGGTTATATAACAACAGTAATATTATAATTGTCCCACGTAAATAAAATTGTGTGGTTAATATAAATTTTTTAACTACTCGGCATTTAATTGAAGTTTTTATTTAAAATATTAATGGTGTCACTAAAGTGACAAATTTAATAATAATAAATATTGTTATTATTATTATTATTAAATATGGAAAATAATATTAATGATGGAATTAATGAAAGTGATTTCATAATATATTTTGTTATTTTTGTTATTATTAATGTGAAATATTTAATAATAATAATGATTGTTGTTATAGTTATTAAGTTAAGAAAGAAATTTTTTATTTGTTGTTAAAACATCATTTTAGTTATAATTCATTTATACGGTTTCATATTAACATGTCGTCAGCGGCAACATGACCCTAAAATTGAGGTTGTCATTTCAAGACCAATGCTAAATATCATGTTCAGGATCCTGGTATTGGTCCATGAAATGACCAATATAATGATGGGTTAGTGCATGATATTAATAAGAGAGATTACTAAATAAGTGATGCAATTAATAAATTAATCTTAATTGATTGATGAAAAAGTATTATAAATTGAATTTTTTGATCCTCTGTTGATAAATTTTGGTGAAATAAATTTCGTGAGAATGTGATTTGATCTTGTGATTCGTTTCACATATATGATATCACTCATGTATGGGAGGAAATAATTTATGTGTTCATTCAATTTTTAGAGAGTGAGAGGTGCATTTGTTGAGAGATTGAGTCTGCATTTTATGAGGTTGATCTTTAAAGGCTTAATATTTATAGATTAGTGATAGGAACTAGAGAGTTGATCAATCTGGAGACGGTTCATTCTTGATAACATTATTTTCTCCTTATATTCTTGTTTTTGTTTCTCATTTACTATATTTTTCTTATTATTTTCAATTCCATTTCATCTTCTCTATTCTTGTTTTCTTTTAGTGTTTTCTAAATAGATAAAAACACAGAAAGAGATTTGAAGAGTCGTTTAGATAAACACACTACTTCCTTGAGACTGACCCCTATGTTTTCCACTAAGATATATATTGGGTATAATATAAATGTATATTAAATGTTTAAATTATAGGATATCACATGGATAGGGTTTTATTGGGGAGTGGTGGAGATCTTTATCCTTCATCGTGGGATGTTATTAATGTGGGAAAATATTGGTAGCACGAGCACCATTCAATCTTCATCAAGGTTTTGTTATGAGAACCTGGGGTTTCAAGAAGTTTATTTCCCCTTTATTTTTTTCTTTCTATTTGAAAGTTTTTATATCCTTCTATGCATGTGCGTAGAGTGAGTCCATCTTGGAAGTCAAATTTCAATCTCCACAAGATATATTTCATCACTACCACCCAAATTAGAAAGATCTGATCCTTAGATAGTATCTATGGTCCTTTTCTGCTTTCATGTCCTACAATTTGGATTCTTTCATTCATTAATAATATAAATATTTTTAGGGTGTTTTTGTTGTCCACATTGGTCCACAATTGATCGAATCATATTATATCATTGTGTTCTTTAATTTTCTTACATCATATTCACCTTAAATCCATCCAACTGCCGCTGTTTCATTGTTAATTGAATTGTCTATATTAAATCATGAACCCAATACCAGGATTAGTGGATATTTTCCCTTTAATAAGGATTACCCATATAACTTCCTTACTTCCCAATAACTTCCTTACTTCACCACCACATGACTTTATTTAACCAATAACATCCCCACCTAACTTATGATAAATCATACCTTAATCAATAAATTCCATAATAAATTCCCTTCTTAGATTATGATAAATAATAAACTATTAGGAGGAAGGCAATACCCAGGGACTGAAAAACTGAGGGACTGAAAAAAGTGAGTGTAAATTATGGAGGAAATGAATTCCTTGAAGTTCAATGGAACTCATCAAATGAATGAACTATTTGGGAGAATGAGATCACTAGATAACAAATATAATTTTCTTTTAAAGGAAGATTATAATAGAATAATAAGGTCTAATACATGAATTGTAGTGAAAGGATTCCAAAATAATGAAGAAATCATTTTTTCATAAGTTTTTTCACTGACATGTAGGCATAATACCATCAGAATAATGATCAGTTTAGTTGATTCAAATGATTTACACATGAAGAGGATGAATTTAAAGGATTATTTGATCATGATGACATGGATGGATATATTTAAATAAATAAACCTAAGGGATTGGAATGCCATTATAAGTAGGGTCTTTTATTAAGTTGAAATGAAACCTTAATGACTTGAAATAAAAATATTTATAGTGGAACCATAAGCCTGAAACATTCATGATTAAGGAAGGTTTATCATGGTTAAACTTTAATCATCAATGGTATTAGATGTAATATGATGATGATATATACATCATATTCCAATTATTTTTAGATTATATATATTTTATGAGTCGAGGAAGTTCATGTACATAATAGGTGAGTTGTAAATTTTCTATAAGATTACATATGAATGATTTTTTTCAGGACATGAAAATCATAGGAATAAGGATTGAGAGGGTTAGGGAAATTGGTAAATTTTTATTATCCCAAAATTAATTCATCATAAATATTATTTAAATGTTTAAAATGAATAGATGTAAGTCAATCTAGACCCACTTCCTGGAAACATCAAGTTATCAATGGAAAATGTACCTACATCAAAATGTGAGGCTAGATACTGGGTAAAAGTGTCATCTACATCAACTATAAGAATCTTAATTTATGAAATGATTTTTTTTTGTGACTAGTCCATTCCTTTATAGCGGTGGTAGTAAGTGGATTTACGCTAATCCCCACAAGGGATTGTTAAGAATCCTTTAAGTGTATCATAAAATAAATAAAGGGACTTGGAAATATAAATTTTTTCTTTTGTGAAGATAATCCATTGAATAGATTCATTGATGTGTATTTTTTGGGCAATTCAGATATCTACAAGATAATGGAAGGCTTCATTTTTATTTTTGAAAAAACAATGGTAAGTCTGTTGTCTAACCTAAAGCCCATTTTTTTTACTTTTTCTACAACTAATGAAAAATACATAGAAATATTGAAAGATGTAAATGAGTTAGTCTAGTTGATACTGTCTCTAAAGGAACATAGAATCCATAGGATTGAGTATTATTCTGAAATTTTCAAAGTTACATTCAATATTCTTAGAATAAATTGATTAATTAATGAATTAAGCACATTAACTTGAAATACAATTTCATTAGGAATCTCCTTGAAGACAAAGTGTTGGAGTAGTGGAAGATAACCAAGAATAAAAATATTCCTTGAATTTTCATGAAGTATTTAGTCCAAGGAATTTGGAGAAAGCATTGTACCTTATTTTGAATTTGGTAAATGAAATTTTATTAAAAAAACTACACACATGAAGGGGAAGATTGATATTTTTCTATGTGTAGAAGGATGTTGAGAAGAGATATGTCCTTGATTTATGGTTCAAGTGGTATACTTTTAGGATTGTAAACACTCTTAAATTAATTATAATAATTTTATTTAAAGGATATAAATGAAAATTTAAATATGGCATGTTTTGTAAAGATATATGTCGTAATAATTATGAAGTTAATTTTATCAGTAGATGTTGATATTATGATGACTATCTAGTGATGGTCACTGATGATTTATTGGGTGGAAATATTGAGCTATTGAAGTAGTTTTGAATTATAGGTTATCTAACTATAATGTTTGGTTCATCATGAACATTGGATGATAATGAGACATTGTTCTACTGGCCTATCATCTCTAGAAAATAAATTTGAGATAAGTTGATTTGTATAATGAATAATTAAATTGAAATATAATATATTTATCTAAAATATTGTTGATCCTTATTCTACATAATAATGTAAAATTTTGAGATGCTCTCTAATGGATTTATGAGGAAAGTACAAACCATGTAATATTATTTGACCCCATTACTTTTGATATTTCCATCATTTTTTGAATGTTTCTATGTTAGTATTCTTGATGTGTGTTTGAAAATTGAAACTTAGTGTAATGAATGATGTGATTAGTATAATAATATTCCTATACACTAATATCAGGGGAAAAACCTAGTTGTTTGAATTCGAAAGTGGAAAAACCAATAGAACATGCGATAATCTAGTGGACTAGAGTTCTGTATTTTGATGGTTGCGAAAATGGTCTTTACCCAATAAAAAATAACTACGTAACATTTCTAAAAAAAATAAGTGACTACATATGTTTATCATACCAATATATCTTATACCCATTTCATACAAAGCCCCTTGGTTCAGGATGATTCCACCATGCTCCAATGGAAGCATCCATAATACCTAGAGAGGGAATGTTGAAATTAAATTATGTATGGGAGAAGAATTGAGCAAGAGAGGAAGATACACATAACTAATCCACGAATGAAACCCCATTAAAACTTCCATGGATCACCAATGCAACAAAAATGAAGAGATAATCAAAGGAAGTAGATCCACCCTCCGCTGGCATGTCCTACTAACTAAAACTCTAATGGGGTTTCATTTGAAAAAGCCCAAAATAACAGAAATTCACCAACATAATGGTCAGATTTTTTCATTTAGAAATACTTCCAATAGTCTCCTACCAGCCTCCCCATTAAAGGGGATATGAGATAGTCCTAATGAAAAACCAATTGGAAATTTAGTGGGCTTCCATCCGGATTCAATTGGGCACATGTTGTTCTCTATTAGCTCTGGTCACTTACCATCCCTCCAAGATATTAACCAGAGCCTTCCTTTTCTATGTTACCAAATCAAAAAATCCATATAAACATATAAAATATGTTAAAATTATACTATAACTCTATATATTCTCAAAAATTAAAATTTATCGACATTTTTATCCTTTTGAATCTGACCATATTATGGTCCCATAAGTTATTAAAGAAAAGGGTTGTTATAAAAGGCCCACAATAACATTTCTCATCCCAAGATACTTTGAAAATTATTTTTGAAATACTAAACAATGACTGAAATCTATCACTTACCAATGATCATGATTTTGAACTCTTTACAGGCACTCGACCACAAATTGTCTCTAGTAAAACAGACTACCCCCTTAAACTTCAAATTCAATATATTGAACATCCCGACCATTTTATAAATTATGTGTTTAAATATGAATGTATATTTACATATCTAAAAATGTTTGAAATACACCAGTTGATCCACCACTATATTCTTTCTCCTAGAAAATCCAACTTAACTTGATGGTGAACCATCAGCTCAATCGAATCTAGACACCTCAACTTCCAAAGGCATATAAACAGACTTAATTTGAGGATCTTGTCTATTAAATAATGAACCCAATAACTATATTAAATCAATAACCCAATACCTAGATTAGTTTATCTTGGTCATTGAATTGAATTGGTTAATTATACAAAGAATGTATAGAATTAAGGAAGCTATATGGGATTAGGGAAGTTATTGGGAAGTTATGATAAATCATACATTAACCAATAAATTCCCTAATATCTTCTCTAGTAAGGGAGTTATGATAAATAATACTTAAACCAATGACTTACCTAATAACTTCCCTTACTAGATTATAGAATCTTGGCCATTAATATGAACTACCCACATAACTTCCTGTCATTATATTAATTTAATTGTATATATTAAATTATGAACCCAATACAAAGATTAGTGGATCTTAGACATTAAATCTAGCACCTAATACCTAGGCTTGTTGTTAAAGGATTATTTTAATTATAAGGAATAGATTACAGTGAATTTTTGGAACTACTGTTAAACACTCCTCTATATTTTTATTAGCTTTTACTGCCCGAAATAACCTTAATATAGAGTATTTAGATTTTAAGACTACCTTCTTATATAGTAAATTAGATGAATATATTTATATGAAACCTCTAAATGGATTCTTGAAGGATTTTAAAACCAACAAAGTCATCCTCTTAAGAAAAAATTTGCATGGTCTTAAGAAATCATCTATGTATTGGTACACATAATTTTATTCTTTTATGATTTAAAATGAATTTTCTAGGAGTAAATTTGATTCATCTGTTCATTTTAAATGAAGAAAGAATATTTTTATCTATTTACTTTTATATGATAATGATATAATTATTATATACTAGGAAAATAGGTTTATGAATAAAATAAAAATTTTATTGAGTAGTGATTTTGTAATGAAATATTTAGGGCATACACATTAAATCCTTGGTATGGAAATTACCAGGGATAGGAATGCTAGGGTATTGTATCATCATACATCTGCGGTTGTCAATTAGCTTTGATCTGATTTCCCCGGTTGTAAGATTCACTGGACATAAATGCTAGGGTTTTGTATCTCCTTGCATCTGATCATTATAGGATTCAATGGACATTACAAAGTCATATTGGAAAGGAAGGTATTTCTCGACAGAAACTATTAACATACCGACTCAACTCTGAATTGGTCAAATCCCATCTAGTCACCCAGCGATATCCTTTGCTTATGAACCACACTCATGGAGGTTTTTGTCTTTGTTTCTTCCATGTTTGATTAATTTCAAGTGAAAGAAGAGGAATAAATAAATTCAAAACAAATGAGGGATAAACTATGAGAAGATGATGTGCACATGCCGAGCCAGATTAGGTGGGACCTGAGGAAGTGTGAAATTCTAACCATGGAAACCCCCACTGCTCGATCCTATTTAAACCTTGCCTCCTTTTTCTTGTTACTCACTCCACATTTCCCTATATTTATATTACTATAGAGGAATACATACATTTCCTCTTCTCATAGAATTTTATTATACATAAACAAAATAAGACTCCCAAAAATCAAGGTTCATTGTTTGATTATAATATTACACCATCATTATCTATATATATATATTACAAATATTTTCGGTTTTGGGAGTATCACATTTTTCTTATTCTTAGGGAGACTTTTTATCTCTGGTATAATGTGTGTTTAAAATTATAATCAAATGGTGACCCCCGATTTGTGAAAGTCATATTTTATTTAATAGCAAGAAATAATGATTAAACTAATAAATTACTAATTACTAATTATTTATTTCCTAAATAGAATTAAATATAATATGTAAATATAAAATACCTATTACAATTTAATACTAAATATTATTATTTAATTATTAATAAATTAATAATAAAATTAAATAACTAATGGTTAGTGTAAAATCTACTGCTACTTTTAGCCAAATTTAAATGTTATTAAATGTTTAGTTTTACTGTAATTAAATCAATCTGTATTTATGAGATAAAATACCACTAAAGATCCCTTCCTAGGAAATCCATATGGATTTTTAATGTGGGATTCAGATTCTTTATTTCCTGTATAGAATTAAAAACATATTTCTATTATTAAATATTAATCCATTTATAATTAATATTAATTCTTAAATAATTACTAATAAATAATAAATATAGTACATAAATAATAAATATCTTTTACCACTTACTATTAATTATCATTAATTAAATATTTAATAATATTATTATTAATCAAAATATTAATAAATGACTAAATAATTAGTAATTAATTAATAATTAATATCTAATAGTTATTAATTAATTTGAAATTAAACAATATGTAATTAATTATTAATAATGTTAATTACTAATTAACTTGTTAGTTAATAATTACTATTAATTATTATTAACCATTTAATAATAAATATTTAAAAATATTGTTTAGTTACTAAATATTAACAATAATTATTAAATTATTAAATTACTAATTACTAATTATTTCTTCTTAAATTATTATTAATTAATTTACTAATTCTTACTAATTAACATTAATTACTAATAAATATTAATTAAATATTATTATTTAATATTTAGTAATATTAATTAATTAACTAATTTATTCTAATTTGGTCTTGGACAGGGAGCAGCACGGTATTGAAAAAGCTAGATTGGATTCAAACAGAGGGCAGCCTAGTGAGGCTTCAAAGTCCAATATAGATCTTGTGATAAGGAAAACCTTAGAGAGGAGACTAATGGCTCTCAATATTTTTCCCAAAACTATGTTTTGAACAGTGTTTGGGATGATGAAGCTATGGTGGAGAAACATTCTCCCTCTTTTAGACATGTTCTATCTAAATCCTTAGAGGAAGCCAAACCTATGGACGATCAAATAGGTGGTGAGAGTGAAGTTCACAACTATAGATGTGGATTTTAACAGTGCTATAAAAGGCATATATCAGTGCTAAAAAATAATTGTTGATTTAAGAATCACTAAAAGCTGTTCACTATTATCATAACTAAAAAATCAATGAAAAAGGTAGTCATTTATCAGTTCTAGTTTAGGGCTGATAAATGTCCTACTATAGTGTGCTATTAAAATTATAGCACACTGCAAGAAATACACTTGTACCTGAAAAATTCATGATTTAATTGAAATAAAATATACATCAAAAATAAAATAAAAATACACCATATTATAGAAATTTCAAGCATTGTTTTGTAAAATTATATTAGAAAGAATTATTAAAAAATTCTATAACAACAATGGTTTCATTGTCTTTAGCACCCGACCCCCTCTCAAAGAAGTCTAATCATGGTATCAATTGTTGAATAAACCACTAAAGGTTGAGCAAAAGAATCGACCTATGTAAGAAGAAAATTCTTATGTTAGTAGTACTATAAAAATATATTAAACATAACTATGAAACAATGCATTAATAAAATGTCAATTTTAAATAAAAGGACCCACTTTGAGTCATACTAGTCACATTGTGCATCTTATTGATATGTGGATGATTCATACACATCAAAAATCAATCAAGGATTGTTTTCATAAAGTATCAAGACAATATGAATGAGTTTTCTGGGTTTCCAATATGTCACATTTTTAAAAAAATGTCAATTTAAACTAAAGACACACACATGGATACATAGTAGTCATATAATGTGTTGGTCTAATTAGAGACTAATTATTATACATAAAAAATGACTCAAGAATCATTTTCCTAAATTATCAAGACAATTAAACCATGTTTTCTCAGTTTTCAGTTTGTGAAACTTGTTTTGAACTAAATTGTCAAATTTAAACTAATAAAATACACTTTGAGTAATTATCAAACTTCAAACATTGTTTTTAATTTATTTTAATCTTTTATTGGATATTGTTCTTTTAGTTAGGGTTTGGGTCAAGTTCTCAGTGGAATTTTTGAGTTTTGGAGGCTTTGAGTGAGTATTATCCTTGTGCACAGTTAGAGAGCATCATTTGAAGGAAAATTGTGCAGCCTACTAAGGCTCTAGGTGTTTCCAATTGTTTTTCTAATTTCATGTTTTTCCTAAAATAGTTTGAGCATGGTTTGGGACAAACTATGTGAGTCCTAGGAAAAACTGTGCAACTCTTGGCTGGTGTTTGGGGAAGGATCACAACATGTGAACTATTTTTTGAAACCATTTAATAAGCATGCAAGAAGGCTCTATCATTTGATAGAGACATTTTTGCACCAATATCATATGATTTCCCAAACTCTGCATCCATCCCATATAGGGTTTCCCTAATCTCTAGTGGAATGCACATAGTTAGTGCACCGTTTGGGAAACTGTGTGGCCTAACCATGTGAGTTTCCCAGGTGTTTAATATATTGAAATTTATATTCTTTACTCGCCTCTTTTAACCCCAATTCAAACCCTCCTCTTCTTGGGTCAGTTTTTTCACATGAAGGGGTCCCTAAAACCTTACCCATTTGGATCTCCTTATCCCATGGATGCATCTCAACGGTTCTAAGGTATGTTTATTTGAGTTTTTGAAAATTTTCTTTATCCTCTATTATTCTTCCTCTTGGTTCTTGGGTTTTAATGGTGGTATTATTTCATAGACAATGCCTATGGTGAGTTTTAGATAATTTTGGTTGATTTATTTGGTTCTAGGGTGTTATTATTGTTCCTCATGCTTAGTTATTTCTTCTATGAGGGTTTCATTGTGTCTGCAGATCATTGAGGAAGGTGTTTCTATCTGTTTCTTTTCCAAATCATATTATTTGATTTTTGAGAATTTATAATTAATTTCTAAAAGTATTTATTATTTTTTTAATTGTTTTTTTATTTATTATGGTGATTTGAAAATGGAAAATTTGGGGGAAATTGCATTTAGATGGATTTATTTAAATATTCCTATATATAAATGAATTCAAGGTGTTTAATAAAATTCCCATGGACTCTTTAAAATTGATTTGGATATTTGAGATAATTATTGTCCTTGGTTTTATTTTTATAGATTGATTTTCATTTGGAATTGAATGTGGTGTTTTATTTGGGTGTCTCTTTATGGATTTATGGTTGTGTGTAAAACGTTTGAACGGTTCTTACAACATTTTAATGGGAACTAGTGTAGCTTCGTGATGTTTTGTGGGAGCTATTATATGTGGGAACATCCATATGTGCACATGGTACACATATGGATGGGTTTATGAATGATAATGGCCTCTTGTAGTAAATGTCTCTCTCTTGGACCGGATTTTCAGACACTCATCCCCTCTTCCTTTTCTTCTCCATTATCTTCCTATAATGGATATTTAAAAAACCTTGGAACTTTATAAATGTTTATTTGGTTTCAAAGTGATGAAAATATGGGTTTCAAAGATGATTTTCAATGGCTTGGACTATTTTTCATTTTGAGACATGGCTTGGTATCTAAATAGAGTAAAGGACTATTTGGATATTTGATATGCAGTAAGGTTTCTAAATGACCTAAAGGACAATTTGGAACCTTATGTACATGTTTTTTGTTTTATTATAGGTCTTATAATTGAATTTGGAAACATATTTGGAACTGTGAACATTAAAGGCCCGATTGGTACTTTATAGCACTTTTGGAAAGTGGTTTCAAAGAGATACGATGTTTAGGCCCATTTGTAACCCATGATGGCTTACCATGAGATATGAACCTTTATGGTGGATCCTTTGAAAAGAGGGTCATAGAATAGGTGGTGTTGGTATTTGGGATAGGTAATCATGGTGGTTATGGGTTATTGGTTTGAGCCATGTGTGTGAGGACCATCCCTTTCACCATGTACTATTATAATGGGATTTGTGGGAATCATCTAGAGGGTTGAGTGGTGGTTCTATATCGACCCCAATTAGATGGGTTGGTACCCATGGATTTATTGAGAGGCTGGGTGGGATATTCCACTGGATTGGATAATTTATAGTGGTCAGTTGGTCTTTGACTTTGGAGTTGCACCGTATGCCAGAAGGTGAGTCCAAACTGAGTACATCCAGAGATTTATTCTAGATATGTTTAGGAAATGACCATGAATATTATTTATATGTTCTTTTTATTATTCTTCACCTAATTATTTATTCTTTTAGTTCCTACCTACTTGTTTCTGTTTCCTTCATTATCAACATAGTTCCTTTTTACCTAGTATGGTACTTTAATTTGGTTTTGGTTTTGTAAACATGTTTGTAAAATGGAATACTATTTTGAAAAGAGAAATATGGTGCCTGTTGTTTTAAAAGAGAAAGACATGTTTGGTTCTTTAAATGATAAAACCCCTATTTTCATATTTTTTTTCAAACTAGTGTTTATGGACTATTTTAGGAATGGAAATAAATGGATTTTGTGGTGATTACCTATAGGTCTATTTAGTCTCACACTTTACATGTTCCACTCGGGGTTGGTATAGCCGGACTATTTTATAGGTTCATGTTTTTGGTTCTAGTGTGTTCCCCTGGTATGGGATAGTCTTTTGGTTGGTGGTGACTAAGTGTTCATGAGGATATTTTTTTGTTATGGTTTGGTTTTAGTTTTGTTTTTAGTTTTCTGTTTTGTTCAGCTGTTGTATATGGATCTCGTTCTGTTTTTATTGTTGTTCAACTTTTTTTTGTTTTTGTTTCATGCTCTAATTTTCTTATTTGATCCTAGTTAAGTTTTTTTATAAATCTTTCCAACTGTGATAACTTTGATTCCCGCACTAGTCTCCATCATAGGAGGATCAGAAATGCCTCTTAGGCCTTGTCTCAAACCGAGTCGAGTGTTGGGTCAGATAACATCCTGTCTTGGTTTGTGATAGTCATATCGGCCTCACCATGTATCAGATTATGGTTTGACTAATTCCTAAAAATCAAAAATGAAATATGTATCATTGTAATATAATATAAAAACAATATGAATTTGTTTTTTTGGTTTTGATTATGTGACAGTGTTTTGAACAAATATGTCAATTTTAAATAAAAATACACAATTTGAGTCATACCGATCAAATTGTGAGTCAGATTATGATGTGGCTGATTCCAAAAAATAAAAAATTACTAAAGGATAATTTTCCTAAATTATCACTATATTTTGAATGTATTTTTTTTGGTTATGATTATACCACATGTATTTTTTACTAGAATTTCTATTAAAACTGACAATACACACTTTGAGACAAACCAGTCACATCCTATGTTGGTTTGAAGTGAGACTAATTCCTTGATGTCAAAAATGACTTATGAATAATTTTACAAATGTATCAAGACAATCTGAGCATTATTTATCAGTTTTAATTTAGTGACACATTTTTAACTAAATTGTCATTTTTAAACTAATAATGAGCATTTTGAGTGATACTGAGCACATAGTTTATTGTATTGAGGTGAGGCTGATTCCTAAAAATCATAAATAACTTATGGATAATTTTACTAAAGTTTTTAAAAAATATGAATGTTTTTTCTCAGTTTTGAGTATGTGATGTTTTTTTCAACTAAAATATCAATTTTAAATAAAAAGGCATGTGTGGATTCATACCTGTCACATTGTGCATTGAATTGTGATTTGGATGATTCCAACATGTTAAAAATGAATTAAGTATTGTTTTAATAATGTATTATTATAATATTAATGTGTTTGGTTAGTTTTGAGTATTCCTTGTGTCTTTTTTAGTAACATGTCAATTTAAACTGAAAACACACACTTTAATTCAAACCGGTCACATCATGTGTCAGTTTGATGTGAGACTATTTGTTACACATTATAAATGACATAAGAATAATTTTTCTAAATTATCAAGATAATCTGATTTTTATTCTCCATTTTCAGTGGGTGACACATGTTTTGAACTAAATTGTCAAATTTGAACTGATAACGGACACCTTGATCCATATCGGGTATACATTGTATCGAATCGATGTGTGTCTGATTCCTACATGTAAAAAATGACTAATGGACCATTTTTCTAAGGTATAAAAATATTATAATTATTTTCTTGGTTTTGATTATGTGATGTGTGTTTTGAACTAAAATGTCAATTTTAAATAAAAAGACAGACATGGGGTTATTCCTATCACACCGTGCGTCAGATTGTGGTAAGACAGATTCCTACATGTCAAAAATAACTTATAGATAATTTTTCCTAAATTATCAAAACAATAAAAATTTATTTTCTTAGTTTTGAGTATGTGGCATGTGTATTGAGATAAACTATCAATTTTAAATAAAAAGACACACTTGGAGTCATATCAGTCACACCGTGTGTCAGATTCATATGAGGATAATTCCAACAAGTCAAAAATGACTTATGGATAATTTTACAAAAGTATCAAAACAATATAAGTTTGTTTTCTTGGTTTTGAGCATGTCACGTGTTTTTACAAAAATTCCAATTTAAATAAAAAAACGGACTTTGAGTCATATTAGTCACAACATTTGTTTGTTTAACATGAAACTAATTCCTACACATAAAAATGACTTATGAATCATTTTACTATAGTATTAAGATAATACAAGTTCATTTTCTCAATTTTCAAAGAGCAACATATTTTTGAACTAAATTGTCAATTTTAAACTACCAAAAAGGTATATAACTCGTGAAAAAATGGGGGGAGTATCACCTCCACCAAAGAAGAGAGGTAAGGGAAAAATTTTCCCGGATTCCATAGGGGAGTACTAGTCCCAACATCTCACTAAAAGAACTACATCGATCTACCACGTCGGTCAAGCATCGCTGAAAAGAGTGTCATGCTTATCAGATATCACATTGCATCACGGTCATGGGTAGGGGACCCACACACCCATTCCCTGATACAGTAGGGGAGTTATTCTCTACTTGAATTGAGATTATATAAGACCCACATATTAAGGTGATAAGGAAGTATACTGACGCCGATGTTAACCCTATGATCCACCCTGATCAATACCCAAGGTTTAGCACTGCTACCACCACTCTATTCTTAAACCACACCAAATCATATCTCATGGGCCCCTATGGAAGCTACCATTATGTTCTATGAAAACAATGATCAGGATAGATTACTCACAAGCTTGAATCTAAGTCCGAGAGAAAGAGATACATAGGGTGGAAGATCTCAAGGAGATCACCTAGTAGTACACGCTGTGCACAAGGGCCCTTGTGGTGTGTGAACCCACCTGAGCACCTGGTCATGTTGTCCCTCTATACAGACTATCCAACCATACCCCTTACCTACCATGAATCTCATAATACATGGCTTGTTCAGAATAAATGGCCACCTGGAAATTTAGTTTGTTTGTGCCCATGTCTGGTACCTCATGTCCATGTACTTTGGTCATGTAGCTCTATATGGCCATGTATGATCACACATCTTCTAGGCCATGTTTTTTGGCCATACAAAATGGGGTCACTAAATGGTGTGTAACCCTAATACAGAGTGTATAGACCATAAAATTTTATCTTCCCTAAATGTAATTAACACATGGTGTTTAGTAATGGTTTATAAACTATGTAGACTATGATTCTGATGAGAATTCACCTGCAAAACACTCAATTCACCTAGTTTTCCATAGAACACATTGATCAACCTAGGGGGGATCTCTAGAAATCATAATAGATCTTTATAACCTCAAAAAAATGAAAAAATGAAGGGTATGGATACTTGAAACTCAAATATCCCACCTCGATGGAAAAACACCAAATATTAGGTTATTGAATGACACCCTGATTATAATTCTCCTCAATTTGATAACAATCGACATCACGAATGGAGGTCGGTCGTAACCTATCACATGGACCATGGATCATTTTCTCCTATCATCCAAAGGCTGAGAGGATGGATTTTCTACTCCTTCTTGTTTCATGTGCCTAAGGGGGTGGGGGTGGGGGATTGATTTTAGTCAATTAAAATAAATTAACTCCCATTTTAAAGCAACGTCACAAAAACACCCCTAGCTGAAAACCCAAGGTAACAAAATTTATGTTTCACCTAGAGTAAACATGACATTATGAACTCAACCGAGGACTTGGAATTTTAATCTGAGACCCCACTCATAATTTATTCATGTTTCAAGAGAAACGTGAGCACATGAAAAAATATATTTAATATTTTTAAAATTACCGCACCAAGGATCCCCAAGCCCTAGAATCCCATGATGAATCATCACCTAGATTTAAAAATATTCTCCAAAATATTCCAAATCCTTATATATAAAATCCCAAGTCACTAAAATATTCATTCAAATTCATTACAAATATAAAATCTTAATCTAGGTTGAACCCTTTCTTTACTGATTTTCAATTTTTATTCATAAAACTTTTGGATAGGTTATTTATTCCACACAAAAAAATTCACTCAACCCCATAAAATGGCCAATATATTTATTAAGGCTTCATAAATTATGTGAGTATATTCACCTAAAGGTAAAGAGAAGTTTGTATATTCAATTTAATGCAAATTAATATTTGTTAAATTATTCTTACAATTTTTATTTTAAAACATATTTGTAAAATAGTAACCGAATTTACAATGAATAAATTTTATATGACACAGAATTTATATTTACAACTTGAGATAATCCATGAGTTAAAAGAAATATTTAAATCAACTATTATTTCTATTTCAACTTTTCGATTTTCAGATTTATTTTCTACCATTGAATTTGACTAAGCATTTCATTGAGGACAAACAATGTATTAATTGTGGATGAATTTTGTGTGGCCTTATTTTCATGTATTTTTACACCTCACTTTTGTGTTTAAATTTTCTTTTTAATGTTAAAATATTCCTTAATTTGGTTAATTATGTGTTTAGGTTAATTTTCAAGTAAATTGTTAAATTAAAGAAATTGATGTTTATTTTATGATTTTATGTTTGATTTTTAACATGTTTCAAGTTATGTATATAGTATTTAATATTGATGTTTCTTTTAAGATTATAATTTTTATTTTATTTATTTAATTTTGTGATTTATTTGTTTAATTTCAAGTTTTCTCTATATTTTAAAAGAATAATTAGTTAATTGAAATTTAATTAATAATTTTATATTTTTAATGATTTAATAATTTGTAACTTTATTGTTAATTTCAATTCATCATTAATTTTTCAATATTTTCTTTTAATTAATTATTTAATCATTTAATACAACTTGAGTTTATTCAAGTTTATTTTGTAATTTTAAGATTATTTATTTATGAAATTTAAATTTAAATATATATATATTTATAAATTTATTTATTAATATTTATTTAATATATTTGTTTAATCTTGTTTATCAATTTTTTCTCTTTTTTAGTTGCATCAAGTTCATGTAACTAATTATCCCCCTAGCTAGTTATAAGTCTCTGCTAAAAGTGAGAGATTTTCTTAGGATTTTATAGGATTTTTCTATTCCTAAGTTACACCTGGGTTCGATGGATCAGTGGTGGTATCACTGTTCATGGGTGATTATTTTTTTTGGCTTTCATCAGAATGGGATAACTCATACCCAGGTGAGTGGTATTGTTAGAAATCATGGGTCTCAATCATGACATCCTCTTCGATGACAATTCTCCTCCAGTCCTCATTTCCTTGCTCGAGGTGTGGTGATATGGAGTAATAATTCTTAAACCACAATAAAAATCTACCACTGATGGATAAAGAATATGTGAAAATTGATACCTAGAAGTAAGAGGATGTCTTTATTTCACTTTGAATGTACCTTATGATTATCAATAAATTTATCATGAAACAAAAATTCAGTTTGGGATCCCTAAAAAACACCCAGCAGAATATCTGGGGTTAGACGATGGTGTGGCAATTAAGGAATCTAGAGCTGGACTTCTAATATTTGAATTATTTAACGAAAGATATATGGATATTCTCAAAGGAAGGTTTTGGTCCTTCAATAACCAGAACAACCATATGGAAGATCTTAAAGATGGTTGGGTTCAGAAAACCTTGCTATATGAAACCCCATTCTAGTTACGTATTAAAGGAATCCTATATTGTGGAAGGAAAAAACAAGTTATGAATGAAATAAATGGAAACATTGGAAAATTATTAGAATGGGACCAATGTAATCCTATAATTAAATTGGGGTCCTATAGTGTCAATTAAAGATTTGTTTGACACTAGGAATGCCTAATGAGGGTCATGTTTCTATCAATTGGGGAAGAAAATGTCTAAATATCCTTCAAATATGAAAAACATCCAATTTCTTTCTTCTTATGTTGGTATCTAGGAACAGTGAGATCGATTTTGGTGGTAAAAAGGAAGATGAAGAAGGAAACAAAGACTTGAAATATGGCCCTTGTATTCACGAATAAATTTATGAAATGTCCTTTATTCCAAAACTAGCGAAAAAAGGCACCGTGATAGTCTGTCAAAGGCCTTTTGAAAGTAGACCAAACATAATCGTAATAATATTATCATCATGGGACCTCTATATCTCTATGATGAAGAGAGATAGGAATAGGAGGTGTAAAATGGGGTATTTAAATCCAGGTAATAGGGTATAAATGATAATAGAAAAAGGAATGATACTATGGGAATGTCTCCTGTGAAGAAGGATACCCCCCAAGCAGTGTGCATATATTAATCGAAGGATTAACTAAACCACCCCCAGTCTAAAGAGTATCTGCTTAGACCCCCCATGATTGGATCTTCCTTTGATACTTGAGCCCCCTATACCCATTAATTCAGGGGAAGGTCCCATTGAATCCTTAATGGTAGGCCAAAAAAGACAGAGGATATGGAAGGGAAAGAGAAGAAGGGAGAATAATAATTGTGATTGGATGAGCACACGAGATACTTGTGGAAGAAAAAGAGACATGGTTGAACAATATGTTATTTGAAAACATGAAAAAATAAGGAATGCAAATGGGAATGAAACTTACCTAAAAATTCTAGAGGCGGAGGATGGCATTAACCGGCCCCGCTTATCACAAAGTAAATCTTATGTTGGAGCTATCATGGGATTGGAAACCCACAAACAGTTTAGATACTCCAGCACCATTGGGCTATAATATTTCCTAATATGGTTTTTCTATTTAAAACCATATAGGAAAACAAGTACATTGATGTAATTGCTAAAAAAATTGGTTTCTCTTATTTCTTATCTGTCACTCATCATGGCCATTCGGGTGGTATAAACTTCCTTTGGATGGGAGATATGAATGTAAGGGTTAAATCATTTTCTCAAAATCACATTAGTGTAGTCATTCACTAATTTTCTATACCATATTGGGCATTCAAATGGTTCAATTGTTGTACTTCTTGGAGAGAGAAATGGAAACTGTGACAGTTACTCAAAAATCTCTAGGAAACCTTCCCAAAACCCTCCTTTTTGGGGGTGGATTTAATGATATTTTATTACATAATGAGAAGAATGGAGGTGCTAGAAAATGTTACTCATCCATTATGGACATTCAACAGGCATCTCAGATGGTGGGACTCTTGGACGTTGGTTATTTTGGTTCCCTTTTACATTGTTTCATGGTAAATCTAATCATTCACACATCATTGAATATATCCATAGGTTTATGGGGCCGGCTGAATGGGCAACCATTTTATCTATTTTTAGGTGTCTCATCTTGTTGCTGCTTATTTAGAAAACCCATCCTGATCCTTATTATCACCACACAAATATATAAGAAATCAAGGCATTATAGAATATTTATATTTGAGAACTTCTAATAGTAGGATATGGAGTGTGAAGATACTATTCTTGCATGCTGGAAGGTGGGCGACCCTAATATTAGAATGAATATTGATCGGGAAACTTCTAATTTGAAGTAATGGTGCGAGTCAAAAATTTTCCACCCTGATGGGCAGTTTGATGTGTTATAAAGAATTATAAATGAATTATACTCTCCCCCCTAATTCTATTTTAGCTGCTATATCAAAACTGGAAGGGGATCATGATACTACTCTTAGGATTAGAGAATATTTCTAGTCTATACGAACCTGTGATTACCACATTAATTAGGGTTTATCTAACACCTCCTAGTTTTATCATAATTCGATAGGAAGAAGAAGGAAGGAACTCAAATTCACTGCATTCTAATTCTAAGGGTACTTTATATTCCAATAATAGGGGGATTCATGATATCATCGGTCACTTCTACCAGGACCTATTCACATTGGGGATTCTATATTTTCTCTAGATATTGATTCATGTATTTAATTGGTTACTACAAAAGTGATGGAAAACCAGATCACATGTAATGTCTCAGATGCAGATATTTTTTGAAACTTATGAAAATTCACTCAACCAAAGTTCCTCATCTAGATTCATTCCATTAATTTTTCTTTTAAAAATACCAGAATATTGTCATAGCCAACATTTTTGGTCTCATTAAAGATTTTTTGAGGGGTAAGTCAAATTTATATTCTTTTAATGAAACTATTACCAAACTCATCCTGAAAATTAGAAAACCTACTTTGGTCATGTATTTTAGGCCCATAATCTTATGCAATCTGACATAATTTTTTTCTAGAATCTTGGTCAATCATCTATGTCTGTTTCTTCCTTTCAACATCTCTAATATCCAAATATATTTTTTCTCCAAGAGGAATATCTCAGATAATTAAATTATTGTGTATGAGTTTTTACATTCCATGGAAACCAAATCTATTTATGAAAGAGTTTTCATGGCCTAGAAGCTTGATATGACCAAGGCATATGATCAAGTTCATTGTCCATTTCTCTAGAATGTTATGAGAAAAATGGGTTTCTCCAACAAATGGATCAATTTTATTATGAAATGTTTCTCCTCAATTTTCTTTAAGCTTAAGATCAATGGGGGCCTCTCTCATACTTTTCCCCTTAAAGGGACTCCATTAGGGTGACCCTCTCCCCCCTTTATTTCCATTTGTGTTGGTGTTGGTTTTTCCAAATTGATCTCTATAGAATCTAGGGATAATAATATGCCTAGGGAAAAGGTTTACCATTAGATCCCACCAATTTATCATCTCCTTTTTGGAGATTATAACCTTATTTTCTCAAGATATACTTTGGAAGAACATGGTACTATCAGTCGAATTATTCATAAATATGAACTAGTATCTGGGTAGTCGATTAACTTCTCTAAATATGATATTTCCATTAGCTTTGGAATTCCCTCAAATAGGAAGGATGATCTCCACAGTGCTTTTGGGATCTGAGGATCTGAGTGGTTTATAAACACCAAAAATTCATTGGGTTGCCTATGGTCTTTGGGTGTTCTAAAAGAGTGGTCTTTTTTGGAATTATGGATATGGTGGAAAAAATTTCAAGGGTGGTCATACAAAAGTGTATCTTGTTGGAGTTGGTGCCCTGAACCAACTTTTTTTCACTTTATGATAACTTGTATTCATAGTTTTGAATATTAATAAACTACTCATCACATCATAATTATTCTTCTACTATACATTTTATGTGATAATATTCTAAGAGTAGTTGTGGCACTAAAATGTTATAGAAGATCCCCTCTATGATGGGAACTAGGAAGTTCTATGACACTATTCATAAATATATGTTCTATAGTCAGATGATTTCATTTGAGAGACACAAATGATACATGCTATTAGGGATGAACAATCACAGGACTTTAGCTACCTTCTCATGGTGTACCCCCTCAGTAATATCTAGTGTAGGATATTATGATAATGAGACCCACTAGTAGGAGATCCACATTTATATGATTCATTAGATGTTCTTATTTTTAGAAATTTGTATTGATCTATAGACTTTAATATTATTATTAATGAGTATTATTATTTTCTTACTTTTGAGTATTGATGAAAACCATGATGATAGATGTCACGGAGAGGTGGGATACATTGGGTGTTTCAAAAGTAATATTGCATTGATGAATAACATGAGAAAGGATTTGTCGCATTTTTTCTTTAACAGAAGCTAATATCTCAAGCCCTTTTATGGAAATGATATAGCCTAAATAAATCCACTGCCATGGTTTTCAATAAGAAAGTTAAATTTATGAGAATTCAAAGCATGATAAATTAAGCACATAGGTTATGTAACTGACATGAAATATTCTTGATTTTAGATATCTTGATAATGGGATTATATCACACAGTAAGCATACGTATGAGGTATTATTTCATTAAGACATTAACTTATATCTTTATGGGTGTATTGGCATATTTCAAGATGATAATATTGTACTTTAGGCTTCTTCACCAAATGAAACTGAGAAAGGTTCCTAGAGGGTCACCGACTAAGTGTATATAGAATATTAGTAAAATAATATATTACTATTTATTTTTTAAAATTTTGAATAAATATTATCCCCTGATGTGTTTTACTTATTATTCATGTTTGGTTGATCACATATATTCTGTCACCAGTAATTCGAGAGAATATAATTTGGGAATAATATTTAATAAATATTTATTCTCAATTTAGTGAATATAATATTTATTTATTTATTGGAAAATAATGTAGTGATATTTATTTAAAAAGTAAATAGTCATTATTCAATTCCTAATAAATATTATGGAAGAATGACTGATCGATTTTTTTGGTCCAGTGAGAAATAATTAATATTGACTATTATTTGATTAAATAAAATTTAATTTTATTCATAAGTTAAGCGCATGTTGAGAAATAATCATATTATTACTATTATTAAACATGGGGTTTTGTTGAGATTAAATAAATAATAAAGGGAACTTGTGTAATTATTTTATTTTACCCCTATCGACATATAAACCCAATTATATTATTTTCTCAAAGTGAAAATTCGATTTTTTTTACACAATGAATTTGGAGAATCCCCTCAAGCCCTTGAGAGCTCCCTTCTCCAAGAATTCTCCCTAGAATAAAGAGTGATATTCCTCTATCATCTACTCTCAAGTCAAGAGAGGTCAAGGAGAATGCTTTAGAAGTGGTTCTCATGGAGATCAAAGTTAGACTACACAAGCAATAGGATCTACCGTATATCTAATAAATAAAACTATTTTTATGATTGAAATAAAATTGAAGAAATCTTTTGGAGGTGACAAGGATTATTGTTGGATAACATCGCAGTAAACATCATGTAATCAGAGTTACATGCCATGTAGTTGTGTTCATGCATCAAGAATTAATTCAGAATTAATTAATTTCATGTTTATTGATGATGCATAGTGCATTTATTCTTTACACTACATGTTTACTTGGCTAGCCTGGTGCACAATTATCTAGATTATGCAATGTTTATCCCACATGAATGGTGTGTAGTCCCTTTGAGTCACATATGTTCTGTTTATTTCAATACATGTCCTACCTGACTGGTGAATGTGTAATTTAGAGACCACATTCCATGTATCCCATTGGACATGCCATGTACTCCATTTTTCGAGGCACAATTTACACACTTAGTCTCTAGGCATGTTCCTTGGATAGACAGTGAGGGACTTACACGCCATGTAGCTCACTTGTACATGTCATGTACTTATACCAAATTATGAAGATTAAAAATATATTTATTATATTTTTCAAACCTAATCATCATATTCTTGAAAGTGGTCATTTTAATAGAACATGATATGTGATGAGTTTTAATATATATATATATATATATAATATTTCTGGAATGATCATATCTTCATATCATGTTTGAGTCGTATTAATGATGTTACTGTATATGTATTGAAGCATAAAACATGACAAAAAATCATGTAATTTGTGTAATCATTAAGGTGAAGTACACATCGTAAAAGTATGTGATAATTCATGTATTCCATACATCACCAAAGTAAACAGTATACAAGTATAATATATGTTGGGTAGAATCTGATATGTATTTACTGTGTTGCCTCACAGGTAAATTATGTAAATAGTTAATTTTAAATAAATTTATTAGTTTTTTTAAATTTATAATGTATGAGAATCTCAAGAAAATTAGGATGAGAATTAAGATAAAAGAATTGATTAATTAAAAAAGTTAATTAATTGATTCAGGAGAGATTTATCTTAAATAAGAATGATTAAGAATTGAATTCTAATTTTAATAACTATGGAATTCATTGCATGCATGTGGATGATCATGAGAATAGACCAAAACTTTATATATGATTGGTTTCATTTAATTTATTAAATTATATTATTGGATTAAATGACATATCTCCCACTTTTATGTAAGTGTCTAAGTGCCCATGGTTTCATTTATATAAACCCTTTTACTCTCACCTATGTGTGAGTAAAATCATATGTAAAGGCTAGATCTCCCAAGATAGTGGAGGTGGTTCAAATGTGGAGTTGAGGTGAAACCAATCCAAAAGAGATACATAGGTGGATAGGTTGACAGTGGTAACATGGACCTTAATTGGTTCAAGGTGTTTTCACCCTAGGTAAATGGTTGATTTATTAAGCACTATATAAACTAACCATTAACACTACTAGAAATTCGGGCTATAGCCACGGTTCTAAACCGTGGCTATAGGCCCTAAAACCGTGGCTATAGGTAATAGCCACAGTTTCTCAAACAATGTCTAAGTTTGGTGTGGCTATAGGCCTAGACCTATAGCCACGGTTCCAAACAGTGGATTTAACACTATAACCACAGTTGCAATCGTGGCTGTATACCTATAGCCACGGTTACAACCGTGGCTATACTAAAGGCCGGACAGACTTAATTGCAACGGTTTAAAACCGTGGAATTATGTCTATAGCCACGGTTAATAACCGTGGTAATAAACCAATAGCCACAGTTTAAACCGTGGCTATAGGGTGTCCAAATCCATAAAAAATACCCCCCAACCCCCCCCCCCCCCCTCGACACCCCCTGGACACCCCCTCGACATCCCCTGGACACCCCCCTGGACACCCCCTAGACACCCCCCTACCACCCCCTGCCACCCCCCCTGCCACCCCCCTGCCACCCCCCTGCCACCCCCTGCCAGTCCCCCATGCCACCCCCTGCCAGTCCCCCACTACCACCCCCCTGCCAGTCCCCCCTACCCCCTGCCACCCCTGCTAGTCCCCCTTGCCCCTGCTAGTCCCCCCTGGCCCCTGCTAGTCCCCCATGCCACCCCCTGCTTGTCCCCCTGCTAGCCCCCCTGCTTGTCCCCCTGCCCCCTGCTTGTCCCCCTGCCAGCCCCCCCTGCCACCCCCTGCCAGTCCCCCTGCCACCCCTGCCAGTCCCCCCTGCCCCCTGCCACCCCTGCTAGTCCCCCTTGCCCCTGCTAGTCCCCCCTGCCACCCCCCGCTTGTCCCCCTGCCCCCTGCTTGTCCCCCTGCCAGCCCCCCTCCCCCTGCCTGGACACCCCTCCCCCCTGCTGGACACCCCTCCCCCTGCTGGACAGCCCTCCCCCTGCTGGACAGCCCTCCCCCCATGCTGGACAGCCCCTCCCCCTGCTGGACAACCCCTCCCCCTGCCTGGACACCCCTCCCCCCTGCCTGGACACACCTCCCCCCTGCCACCCCCTGCTTGTCCCCCTACCTTTCCCCCATGCCCCATGCTAGTCCCCCTGCCAGCCCCCCTACCCCCTGCCCCCTGCTAGTTCCCCCCTACCACCCCATGCTTGCCCCTGCCAGCCAGCCCCCCTGCCCCCTGCCAGTCCCCCCTGCCACCCCCTACCAGTCCCCCCTGCTAGTCCCCCTGCCAGCCCCCCTGCACCCTACCAGCCCCCTGCCCCCTACTAGTCCCCCTACTAGGCCCCCTATCAGTCCCCTGCTAGTCCCCCTGCCCCCTGATCTGATAACCAAGTTTATCTGATCTGATAACCACAACATCTTCAGCACTGCCAGATTCAGGTTTAACAGGTACCAATTCTCCAATTCTGACATGTTTAGCAGCATGAGATAAGACAGGAACAGACTGAACTACATCAGATTTATATACCATATTTAGCACCCCTCCCCCCTGCTAAACACCCCCCTACCTGGACAGCACCCCCCCCCCTCCCCCCTGGACACTGGACTCCCCCTGCATATTTACCCCTGCTGGAAACTGGACCCCTGTTGGACACTGGACCCATACTCCCCCACCCCTACCAGCCCCCTTGTACCCCTGCTAAACATAGGAATCCCCCTTGGAAACTAGTTCTTGGGATTCCCAAATCATATTTACCCCTATTGGACACTAGACACCCCCCTGGACACTGGACTCCCCCTGCATATTTACCCCTACTGGACACTGGACCCCTGCTGGACACTGGCCCCCTGCTATAGGTTCTTAGTAGGACCAACCCATACTATAGGTTCTTAGTAGGACTTAGGAAACACTTGAAACAAAATTCAGACGTAGCTATATATGAGTAATCTAGGAAAACATACATATAATCAGTCTGGAAAATAAAACAGAATAAACTATAAAATTTTTATGGAAATAAAATAAAACATATTTGAAATTGGAAAAAATTACCAGAAAAACTGTTTATCAACTAAACAAACTGCTTGGTGAAATCATGGTCACACACGCTCATCCTCAGATAAAATCTGCTTGCATTTCATGTAGTATTTCATTAAACAAAACATTGGAATTATGATTTGAAATAGAGTTACCAGATTTTATAGCACTGTGCACACTATCTATAGGTGGTGAAATAGTCCGTCGGGGGAGGCGCGGTCGTCCGGGGAGGAGAGGTTGTTGGGAGGAGGGGAGTGCGTCGGGGGAGGAGGGGAGTCCGTTAGCGTCGGGGGTGGCGTTGTCGTCCGGGGAGGGGGGAGGTGCGGTCGTCCGGGGAGGGGAGTGCGTCGGGGGAGGGGAGTGAGTCGGGGAGGGTTCCGTAGGAGGAGCCCGAGTGAATATTGGCCAAATCACACATATAGCCACAGATGAATTTGCATCTATTGGTATAACCATGCTATAGCCACTGAGAACAACACAGAACATACATTTCTTAGAACATATTATTTGCGAAATAGGTGGAAGGAATACAAGTTGAAGATGTATAGAAGGTGTGCTGAAGGTTGATAGAAACAGAGGACACACATTTTGTTAGGAATAAAATTGAGAGAGGAGAAAAACAAGAAGGTACAATGGTAAATTTCTGTATTGAGAGCAAGCAGTACAGAGAGAGAGAGTTATAGTATGGGGGAGAAGAGGAAGAAGTGGAAGAACCATTCGCCGAGTCCTTGCATAATCTGTTGAAGGACCATTCGCCAAGTCCTTGCATAATATGTTGAAGTCCAAAAAAGAATACCAGCAATAGACCCCATTGCTGGACACCCCTCCCCCTGGACCACCACCCCTGGACACCCCTGGACCACCCCCTGGACACCCCTCCCCCCTGCCTGGACAGCCCCTCCCCCTACTAGACACCCCTCCCCCTTCTGAACACCCCTACCCACTACCCCCTGCCCCCTTCCCCCTGACCCTGGACACCCCAGGACAGACCCCACCCCAGGACAGACCCCCCCCCAGACCCTGGACACCCCTGCCAGTCCTGCCCCCCCCAGACCCTGGACACCCCAGGAAAGACCCCCCCCAGAACCTGGACAGCCCCCCAGACCATGGACACCCCCCAGAACCTACCCACCCCCCAAACCCAGACCCCCCAGGACAGACCCCCCCAGACCCAAGACACCCCAGGACATACCCCCCACCCCCCATTGGACCCCCTAGACACCCCATGGACAGACCCCCCAGGACAGCCCCCCAGACCCTGGACACCCTAGGACAGACCCCCCCCCCACTAGACCCCCTAGACAACGGATGGATGTCATGGGCTATTGCTAAAAGACCAAATCCGGCTGCTGAAATCAGCAGTAAGTAAGAAGAGGTAAATGAAGAAAAATGAATAAAATTTTCCCAATATACTTGGGGAATTTTATTCATCAGTAGGAAGAAGAACAGAAGAATGGTAGCTGAGAGTTCCTTCCCCAGAGGTGGAGAATGATTTTTTTACATAGGATCTGTCTAATATTTAATGGAAGAAAGAGGGAGAGGAAATTAAGTACCTCATTACAAGTGGCAACATCCAAAAAATTCTCTTCCAATGGAATAAAATATTACAAAAAAAATCTATAAACCTTCTATCTTTTCTTATGGCTTCTAGGGGTCCAGGTGGTTAATAATTTGGTTGAGGTGAGGCTGTGGACTCATGGGGGAAAGCATGAAGGAAACTAAGTTGGACTGGATTTTAAGTAGGCTGCTCTTGTTTTTCTGAAGTGGCAGGGCTGATTGGGTCTAAAATAAGTGAGTTGGAACAGGAATTTAGATGAGGGCTTCAAATGTTAAGGGTTTTGGTTTAATTGGTTATAATTGGGTGAGGTTTGGAATGGTTTTAAAGTGGGATGCCTGGTGGAAAATGTGGGGTTGGTGGCTTAGAATTTGAGAGGTGGGTAGGCCTGATTGGTGGTCAAGTTGTGGATAGGTTGCCTAGGTGGATTGAAAAATGGTGAGGGACTGGGAAGGAGTTCATAGTGGCTAAATTGAAGTGGGAGTTTGGAATTGTAGTAGGGCTTGAGTTTGGATTTTTTAGTGAGAGTGGAAATGGCCCTGGAATAGCTGGTTTGATTTTGGTGGGTTGGCCATGGGATTTTTATAGTGCATCGAAAAATAGTCACTAGCAGGGCTTGTTTTGGTGTGAAATTCAGTCAAACAGTTGTGGGAACCATCACAACAGGCTGATCCGGTTTAGACGACATGTGCAGAGGCTGAGGATGATCTGTTTCGGACGACATTTGAAGAGGATGAGGAAAAAGAAGAATTACCGAACAAATATTATGTGATACATGTACAATAAAATATTCCAGACAATTCCAAACCAATGTTTTCAGTTGAATTGAGCCTTTGTACCACCTGCTATGCACGTTTTGTGGAAAGATGGATGAGAGGCAGTGCTGAGAGGAGATATAGTTTAGGAATGAGGAAATACGAAAAATTATAGAGCTAAACATTCAATGTTTCTCTAAGGAAGAGTAATCGCCGCAGGGTGTCGTCCTGAAGCAGGGCCAAATCACGGCGTGACCGCGGCGTGACCACGGCGTGACCGCGGCGTGACCGCGGCATGATCGCCGCAGGGTGTCGTCCTGGAGGAGTAACCACCGCAGGGTGTCGTCCTGGAGCAAGGCCAAATCACGGCGTGACCGCGGCGTGACCGCGACATGACCGCGGTGTGACCGCCACATGGTGTCGTCCTGGAGCAGAGCCAAATCACGGCGTGACTGCGGCATGACCGCGGCGTGACCATGGCGTGACCGCCGCAGGGTGTCGTCCTGGAAGAGTAACCACCGCAGGGTGTCGTCATGGAGCAGATCCAAATCACGGCGTGACCACAGCGTGACCGCGGCGTGACCGCGGTGTGACCGCCGCAGGGTGTCGTCCTGGAGGAGTAACCGCCGCAGGGTGTCATCCAGGAGCAGAGCCAAATCATGGCATGACCGCGGCGTGACCGCCGCAGGGTGTCATCCTGGAGGAGTAACCGCCGAAGGGTGTCGTCCTAGAGTAGGGCCAAATCACGGCATGACCGCGGCGTGACCGCGGCGTGACCGCGGCATGACCGCGGCGTGACCGCCGCTGGGTGTCGTCCTGGAGGAGTAACCGCCGCAGGGTGTCGTCCTGGAGCAGAGCCAAATCACAGCGTGACCGCGGCGTGACCGCCGCAGGGTGTCCTCCTGGAGGAGTAACCGCCGCAGGGTGTTGTCCTGGAGCAGGGCCAAATCACGGCATGACCGCGGCGTGACCGCGGAGTTACCACCGCAGGGTGTCTTCCTGGAGGAGTAACCTCCGCAGGGTGTCGTCCTGGAGCAGGGCCAAATCACGGCGTGACAGCGGCGTGACCGCGGCGTGACCGCGGTGTGACCGTGGCGTGACCACCGTAGGGTGTCGTCCTGGAGGAGTAACCGCCGCAGGGTTTCGTCCTGGAGCCGGGCCAAATCACGGCGTGACCACGGCGTGACCGCGGCGTGATCGCGGCGTGACCGCGGCGTGACCGCCACGTGACCGTGCCATGACCGCCGCAGGGTGTCGTCCTAGAGGAGTAACCGCCGTAGGGTGTCGTCCTGGAGCAGGGCCAAATCACGGCGTGACCGCGGTGTGACCGCCGCAGGGTGTCGTCCTGGAGGAGTAACCGCCGCAGGGTGTCGTCCTGGAGCAGGTCCAAATCACGGGGTGACCGTGGTGTGACCGCGGTGTGACCGCGGCGTGACCACGGCGTGACCGTGTCGTGACTGCGGCGTGACCGCGGCGTGACCGTGGCGTGACTGCGGCGTGACCGCCGTAGGGTGTCGTCCTGGAGGAGTAACCGCCTAAAGCTGTCGTCCTGGAGCAGGGCCAAATCACGACGTGACCGCAGAGTGACCGCCGCAGGGTTTCGTTCTGGAGGAGTAACCGCTGCAGGGTGTCGTCCTGGAGGAGAGCCAAATCACGACGTGACCGCGGCGTGACCGCCACAGGGTGTTGTCCTGGAGGAGTCACCGCCGCAAGGTGTCGTCCTGGAGCAGAGCCAAATCACGGCGTGACCACGGCGTGACCGCGGCGTGACCGCGGCGTGACCGCGGCGTGACTGCCGCAGGGTGTCGTCCAGGAGGAGTAACCGCCGCAGGGTGTCGTCCTGGAGCAGGGCCAAATCACGGCGTGACCGCGGGGTGACCGCGGCGTGACCGCGGCGTGACCTCCGTAGGGTGTCGTCCTGGAGGAGTAACCGCCGCAGGGTATCGTTCTGGAGCACGGCCAAATCACGGTGTGACCGCAGCGTGACCGCGGCGTGACCGTGGCATGACCGTGGCGTGGCCGCCGCAGGGTGTCATCCTGGAGGAGTAACCGCCGCAGGGTGTCGTCCTAGAGCAGGGCCAAATCACGACGTGACCCCGGCGTGACCGCGGCGTGACCGTGGCGCGACTGTGGCGTGACCGCCGCAGGGTGTCGTCCTGGAGGAGTAACCGTCGCAAGGTGTCGTCCTGGAGCAGGGCCAAATCATGGCATGACCGCGGCGTGACCGCGGCGTGACTTCGACATGACCGAGGCGTGACCACGGTGTGACCGCGGCGTGACCGCAGCATGACCACAACGTGTTGGCCCGACCCAGCGACATCCGCGGGGCAAAATCTTCCACTTAGTTTCAAATAGGATGATATGGATGGCATGAGAGGATGTTTTCTCAGAAGATTTAATGAAATGAATGCTAATCTTTGATGACTAGAGGATTGGATGACCCCTGATATACCTAATTCGGTGAGGTTTAGAGATCTAGAAATGTGTAGGAATACCTAGAGGAATACCCCATGGGATCAGGAAAATCAGAGGTTACATAACATGTAATCTGACATTACTGGTACTGTGGGACCCCTGGGCTGTGGAACTGGGCTTTTGGTTGGATTTAAATATCACATGCCATGTGACATGGTCACACAACATGGGACCCATCTTAAAAGTCTAATGACACTTAAAGATTGTCTTGGTTCAAACAACTATTTTAATAAAAAGAGGGAAACCCCCAACAGGGATATAAAAAGGGTCAAGTACGATGTGTGTTTTATGACTAACAATGACATCAAGTATAAGGAAAACATCAATGCAATAATGTTAAGCAAGGTATTCCACTGTGAGTTTTCGCAGACAGCGCACCTCCGTTGGAGGGGTTTTATTACAAAACCAGGACTTATTTATCAAATGAAACAATTATCTGAACTAACACTTATTCAAGAATTGCAATTTAATATAAACATGAAAAATTAATAAGGAAACTAAATTCAATTTAAAACATTCTTGAATTAAATGGGCTAGGAGAGGGACCCTACCTCAACCTCATAGCAACAAAAATGAAATTCTATATAGAAACGATTCAATTACATAGAATAAAATCATGAGAATAAAATACCATATTCAAGATATACATTCCCAGGGGATATGGATTCCTGTACAAAGAACCAAACTAGTAAGTATGAATAGATGCTAGTAGCAGCCATGATTAAAAATAACACAAGATAACACATAACATTCTAAGTGAAGGAAAACCAAATTTGATATATCAAATGAACAAAGTGTACCACTCTTCGCTTGTATGCATGGCACCGTTCCACTAAATCAACAATAACTTCCTGCTTGAGACCCTACAGGAAAACACAAACATTACCAGTAGCTAAGGTAGATATTTCCATTGAAAACTCAAAAAGCGTTTACACGTGAATAATTCATCAGTTTCAAATTCCAGAACTTTTTATCAGAAATGCAATCACACCTTCCCCCCACTATTTTTTCTCAGGGATGATGGAGTTTCCCTAGACTTGAGATTAGTACTTTTCAAGGAATCCTCTATTCGTTGGGAAATGGTAGAGAAATATCATTCTCCACCTGTATACATCAACAAGATGAATTGTGTTGACATCTCGTCATGGGGATTGTTGATGCACATGGAAAATAATAGAATGCATGTTTCCAGAACAACAGAAATTTAAAAACAACAAAATAACAAAAACAGAATGCAATAGAACAAACAAAAATAATAACTAATCAAAAATAGAATGCAAAAACAGAATGCAATAGAACAAACAAAATAATGAAAACAGAATGCATGTTTGGACACCCCCCCACCCCTGCAATGAAATATTTTTTCAAGGTGATGAAGAATTGCAAAGAGTTTATGTGAAAAGTGTTTGAAAATGTTGTTAAAAAAGTGATCCATGCTTTGGAGAAATTTCATAAATTATCCATGAATGTCTGTGATGCTCAGTTGGAAGTGAAGATTAAGAAAATAAAAGAGTTTAACAACTCTTTATTTGAGAGATTCCAAATGCGAGGATCACCCCTTGCCCCCTGCCACCCCCCCTGTATAGCTTCCCTTGCACCCCCTACACATCCTCCCTGTAGGGTTGACCGTGCCTTTGGTAATCACTCTCTTCATGGAAGTTGGAAAACCATATCTTGTGTCACTCTAGTAAAGCACAATTCTGATCACCATCCAATTCTTACAACCTTCATTTCTAAGGGGGATAAGCTAACAATTCCCTATATGTTTAATAATTCTTGGACCATCTAATTCTTACAACCTTCAGATGCTTTCCCTGAAATTTGGAATTCACTCAACCACTCCATGATTACCTCCTTAGATATTATCCACCAAGGAAAAGAGTAAAATTAAGGATACACTGCAACCACATACTGAAGTGGTTGAACCCCTTACACATGAGGACGGATTTTCTCAATAGGTAGAAGATTTAAAATAATTGAGAAGAATCAATGAATAACTTCTCCGAGGTAGCGTTCCTACTGGATATATTCTATAAGAAGATCCTCAACTCGTACTCCCAACTTGAGCACCTTATCATAGAGGGTTCTCTACCGCAACTAGAATTAAGATGAAACATCCTATCAACATGGGGTACCAACAACCAACATACATGAATCAAGAAATAGAAAATAGAGAGTTCCCAACATTTTTTACACAACCAAAACATGTCTAGGAGCATCATTACAGACCTCACCCTATAGGTTACACATGACATATAATAATAGGGATGCCACATTTTACTCTACCTGCTGTTGCACCTATTCATGATCCTTTTCAGATAGACATTCCTCAAGGGCTCATAAAAACTATTGATTCTCTAATGGATTGATTAGAATCCATAGAGGTATAGTGGGAATTGGTACAAATATAAAACAAGCCTTACCCTAAAAGGGGTGATCTGAATTTTCCCCACTAAATTTGGGAAACACTACATTTCGAATTTTCAATGGTTTAGGGGACCCAAAGAAGGATTTGACCCATTTTGTGTCCCGTTTTGATTCCATGATGGGGAACCCTAAAAAATAAGTAGTGAAACCTAAGATCTTTATAAAAAATTATAGGGACCAACATTTGTAGGGTACACCGGTTCATCGACTCAATCAATTATTGGGTGGGAAGATCTCTATTGGATGTTTCTGTTCCAATTCAGCTTGATTATATAGAAGAAAACCATACTAAATCTCTCAAACTACAAATGGTAGGATAATGAGAGGGTTTTATATTTCATTTCGTGGTGAAAGGAGTTGACATACTCCTTAAGCCAACATTTTCCTCAAGAATATTTTTTTTCATCTGTATATAGAATCTTCATGATGATTTTCACATACCACTCACCCCTGTTAAATATATAGGAGTGTTTTGGGATCTTGACACAATTTCATAAATAAGGGAAGAATTCATAGCATGAACCAAGTCTAAGTCCTATTTAATTCCCCCTGCTGGACACCCATCCCCCCCCTGTTGGACATCTCCTCCCCCTGCCTGGACACCCCTCCCCCCTGCTGGACAACCCCTCCCCCTGCCTGGACACCCCCCCTGCTGGACACCCCTCCCCCCTGCTGGACACCCCTCCCCCCTGCTGGACACCCCTCCCCCCTGCTGGACACCCCTCCCCCCTACTGGACAGCCCCTCCCCCTACTGGACAGCCCCTCCCCCGGCCTGGACACCCCTCCCTTCCTGCCTGGACAGCCCCTCCCCCTGCCTGGACACCCCTCCCCCTGTTGGATACCCCTCCCCCCTACTGGACAACCCTCCCCCTTCTGAACAGCCCTCCCCCCTGCTGGACAGCCCTCCCCCTACTAGACAGCCCTCCCCCTACTGGACAGCCCTCCCCCCTGCGGGACAGCCCTCCCCCTGCCGGACAGCCCTCCCCCCTGCCGGACAACCCCTCCCCCCGGACACCCCTCCCCCCTGCCCCCCCCCCTCCACCCTACCCCCTACACACCTCCACCCTTCCCCCTGACCCCCTCCACCCAGCCCCCTATCATACTTCAATACATCCCAAAGATATTATCAAAAACACTTCAAGACATAAAATGACTATTTTCAACAAATATAACAAAAGACCAAAATATATGATGCAAGAACCACAAATCAAAGATCCCTCTCAACATACATGATGTAGTATGGTAAAAAGAAATAAATGAACTTACCAACATGTTACCATCATACAAAATGGTGCCTTAAGAGTACTTTGGGTGCATATTTCTTTTTCACCCTAAGCCTATATTTTACCTACAAGAAATAAAGAAAAAAAGATCAAAATAAATCAGAAGTAATTATGTAGAGAATAAATAATTGATAAGAAATATATTTGTGTCTATGTGCCTGAATAAAAACATGTATCCTACAAAAATAGTAGATGCAAGAACCACATATCAAAGCTTACTTGAGAGGAAAATGTTTTGTTTTGAAAAGTTACTATTATAAATTAGATCTTCAAAAATTTCATCACCAATTTCACCCTATCTTCATCAAACTATAAAAGGTTTATGGAAGAAAGAAGGTGATACAATCATATCGAGCACAACAATTGAGTACTGTAGAATTTAGCTCATAAAAAAGGTTTTAGAATTGCAACCATAAAACTATGATTAAATTTTTATTTTATGTTTTTAAAACTACATGTGAACAAAATAATATGTTAATATCACTCTAATAAAAACCAATAACTGAGAAGTGAAGTTCACATAGATTCCCATTACCAAGAATGGATGTTCCCCCTTGCTTGTCGGTTGCATGCCAACGTGCCCGCATTAGAACCAACACCAACCACCTCGTCCTATGGTAGAAATGATTAATTAGATATATGCATCAATTTGTAACAATAATGAATTTTTTATCTAATTACAAACAAAGAATATAACTAATATATTAAAAAAAATAAATGAAGAACATAGAGTTCAAACAATCACACAAAATGCATGAATGATACCCACTAGTTACTATATTAACAACTTCAACACATATTCATGGGTTTTAAAGTAGATGCATGTTAACATTTGAAGTTCAAAATGATTTTTAGTAAAACATTAAAATAAGCATACACACTAGAATTTCAATACACAAAGGTAGTAAAAAAGGAAGCAACAACCAACAGATTTAACAAGATGATTTCAGCATACAAAATTTATTAAAAGGAAACTTCCAACCATTTATTTCAACTAAAAAAAAGAAGTGAATTTTCAAGTTTAAGTTGAAAAATCACAGAATTTAAACTATTAATCCCATGGTGTAGATGCTCTATTCATTTGAGATCATTGGAAAAAATTTCCCTTCTTTTCTTGTTAACTAAATACCTTATATTTCCAAAATTTCATCTCCAATAAGTGTAAACATATACCTTAATTTATAAAATTTAAAGTTCAAAACAGAAAAAATTTGGTGCTTTAATTTAGAGATTTGGTAGTGTCTGTGGATCATGGTCAGTGCATCCTATAATGGAGATGAAATTGGATTCGATAGAGTAGATGATGGAATGGTTTCTACAATAATTATAACTCATGGAAATTAAGATAGATGAAGCGCTATAGCCATCCGAGTAGTATCGAGTGTAGGAAAAATGCTTGAAGGGGCTATCAAATAGAAGAATTGAAGAATTATTATCAAGTAAACACTACGACAAATAGAAGAATAGAAGCACCCATCATTAACACACCTGTGCGAGGAGGGCGCGACGAGGAGGGCACGGCGAGGAGGGTGCAACGAGGAGGGCGCGACGTGGAGGTGGCGTCAACAAGGAGGCATCGGGGAGGAGGGCGTGGCGAGGAGGCGTCAGCGAGGAGGTCGCGATGAGGAGGGCGCGGCGAGGAGGAGGGCGTGGCGAGGAGGGAGCGGCGAGGAGGGCGTGGCGCAGAGGAGGCGTCGACGAGGAGCCGTCGGGGAGGAGGGCATGGCGAGGAGGCGTCAGCGAGGAGGGCGCGACGAGGAGGAGGGCGCGACGAGGAGGGCGCGGCGCGGAGGAGGCGTCAGCGAGGAGGCTTCGGGGAGGAGGAGGGTGCGGCGAGGAGGAGGAATCGCGAGGGGGTGGGGAGAAGTAGCCCGATAGGTTTGGAAAAAAACGGGGCTGCTGTATATAGCCACAGATGAAGATATTAACGTGGCAGTATATAAGATATAGACACGGACCTATAGAAACGTGGCTATAGGTCCATGTCTATAGGTCAGATTTGTAGTAGTGTAATAAAGCTCATGATCATACCACATTATTATTTTAATTCTATCACTTTTCATGGTTATTTCATTATGGATGTTTCTTCGCTATCACATAATTAATTAATTAACAAGAATGAAATATAGAACTAAAATAAAATGTATTATGCATAAATATTATGAAGACATGGTTAATCACTTAGTTAAACCCACTTAATATAACAAAGTATGTGTTAAAGATAATAATATTAAATATACTCATTATATGATAAAATTACTCGATAATATATATTAATTTAGCATAGACTTCCCCTACCTTAGTTAAAATTGAAACATAGTTCAAATTTCTTGACCAGCCAAAGTTGGGGTGCTTTCAATTATTAGGGAATTCTAACTTGATATTTTGGGTTGACAAAACTTGGTTAAAATCAAGGTTTGACTTGAAAAGGAATACTTGGTTTAACTGAGAAGAAAGGGATGAGTAAATCCAATTAAGGATTTCAGGATTGGAAAGTCCACTAAGCAGATCAAAGAATTATGAATTAATGCAACTGGAAATTTGAATTCCTACTTAAAATCATTCAAGTTTCTTGACCAACCAATGTTGGGGTAATGAGAAAGGGAATATGGATCCTTACCACTTGAATATCCATGCAACAAGATATTCTGAAGCCAATGGTGAGGGATATTGGTTTTCGATAAAATAGTGGAAGATTAATAAATAAAACATTTATTTATTTGTCTAAATTTTATCAGATAATATACTAAAAACTCTACCCATCTTATTTTTAGAAACAATAATAAATGACATCAACCCTATCATTTCAATCCATACATGATAAATAAAAAAAATTCACGGGAAAAAATTTAAAAGAACGGAAAAGGAACCCACATGTTTTCCTTCTACATGAATTGAAATTACATGTGCTATAAGAACATTTTCCTAAAGCACTTGGTAATGAGGCTCGTCATGAAAATTTATCAATCTATGAGAAATATTTGAAATATTATAAATATTTCAAATGTTTCATGATATCATCAATGAACAATGAGCTTTTGAAGAAATATGAGTAAATGGATGAATATATCATGATGTATCACCTTTGATATCTCTATCAAGAGAAGGCAACACAAGATAGGTTAGAGATCTGCAATTCTTTGTATACAAATATTATTAGATATTCTAAACTTGTTGGGCCTCATGTATTCAAGATTATTGGATATATTTAATGCTTGGAAATATTAGAGATTAAATTCATAAATGAGTTTCATGGAGGTCTCATACTTTCATCACTTCCCAATACCTTCCCCAATTTAATTATTAATTACAATATGACCAATAATGAGAAGAGTATTTCAGAACTTAATACTTTAATTCTCTATGTGGATAAGTACATGGGGCATGATAAACCTATTATCCTTATGGTGAATATGAAAAGGAAGTACGAGAAAAAGGTTCCCAAGACTCATAATAAGTCTAAAGTTCCTAAGCACCATCCTTATATGAAGAAGAACATTAAGAGGTAGGGAAAGGAAAAGGAGGTAGTATGTTTTTCATGTGGCAAGTCAGTCCATTGAAAGATGAACTGCACCTAGAAGAAAAGGAAATATAAAGGTTCATTTGTTATCAAGAGTAATATTTCAATATATACACATTGGGTATTAGATACATCTTGTGGTGCTCACATCTACATTCAAATGTAGGAACGAAGTAAATTTTTAAAGGTTACTAGAGGAGAGGTGGATCTGATAGTTTCTAATGGTGCATGGATGGATTCTCTAGCCATTGGTTACTACCTCCTTTCATTTCCAATGAGAATGATTTTGGTTTTAAAATATTATTATTATGTAACTTCTACTACCAAGAACATAATTTTTGTATCATTCCTAGATACAGATGATTATATTATCAAGTTTGGAAACAAAAGTTTTTCTTTTATAAGGAAAACATATGTTATGGAATGAAACATTTAAATATCAGTCTTTATGTATTAAATTATAAAAAAAAGTGTTGCAAATTGATAATGAATCATGTTCACATGACTCATATAACACCCAGATTTGGCATCATCAACTTGGTCATGTAAATGAGAAGAGTTTGGAAAATCTCTCTCAAGATGGTTATTTAGACTCACCTAAGATAAAACCACTTAAAAGATTTCATTCTTGTTTACAATAAAAAATAAACAAACCGTCATTCGGTTGACAGGGTGAAAGATCTAAAGAGCTTCTAGGATTGGTACACACTAATGTGTGTGGCACATTTCTAGTAAAATTTATAGGTGGATATTTTTACTTCATAACTATTACTGATGACTTGAGTAGATATGTATATGTATACTTGATGAGGTATAAATCCGAGTCCTATGAGAAATTCAAGTAATTAACAAATGAAGTAGAGAATCAATTTTTAAAGAATTTAAATAATCTTTGATTAGATAGAGGTGGTGAATATATTAACCACAAATTTATTGAATATTTACAGGAGATTGGGTTTCTATCTCAACTCACTCCACCTTACACACAATAGTGGAATGGTTTTGGTGAAATAAGGAATTTTACCTTGTTATATATGGTAAGGTCGATGATGATTCATGAAGATATTCCATTATCAATTTGGGGATATGCATTACAAACTAAGACATACACATTAAACTAAGTAAAAACTAAAGAGGAAAATGGAATTCCCATCGATTTATGGAGTTTAAAGAAACTCTTTTTGTCACATACATGTGTATGGGGTTGTGAGGCATTTGTTAAGGCCTTCTTTGAAAACAAACTAGCATTTGAGGGAAAAAATTGAATCTTTATAGGGTATTCCAAGGAAACAACAAGATACACCTACACAACCACTTAGAAAAGAAAGTGGTTGTCACCAGATAAGCCATATTTCTTAAGATGGAGAACATCCTCAAAAGGGATAATGGGAGAAATATTTACTTAGACGAAGCTAATGATAATGATACACAAGAGTTGGTATACAAGAAAATAACCTATTAGCGGTGGTTTTCATGCCTATAGTGGAGGTTTAAACTGCCGCTATATGCTTTGGTGGAGGTTTTAGGAAATCACTGCTAAATTTCACGTCAGGAAACTATTAGTGGAGGTTATATCAATTTCATGGTGGTTTAAATGAATTATCATATTTGCCTCATTTCACGGTGGTTCTAGTTTTTTAGCGGCGGTTTTACTGCCGGTGGATCTCTTTTATTGGCGGCGGTTATAACTATCGCGAATAAAAAATACCCACACACCGGAAAAGTGCCACTAAAATAATCAAAACTGCCGCAGAATACAAGCGGATGGTGGGACCTGTAGCAGCATTTTTAACCGCCGCTACGAGAAAAATATCTATATTTAGCAGCGGTTAAAATCGCCACAAAAATTTTACCAGTTTCATTTAGCGGAAGTTAAAAACACCACTAAAAGATAATCTGGGAAAAAATAACATCTCTCCATCCCCTACACCAGTGCCCTGAAAAAAAAACCATTCCAAGAATTTGAATAGTCTAATAGAATACATACTAGTCAATATGAAAAGAGATGCTTAACTAAGCACAACCAAATGCATCTTTTATTAAAGGAATGAAGATAAACATATCACATGGACATTATACCTTTAAACAAAATTGTAAACAAGCATGTCTGTCATATTTCGTGAAACAATTCCAAGCCTCGGTTCAACCTATTCCATCCATACCAGTTCCAACCCTGACATAACAATTCATATCAACATACATCCAACTTGTAATATATGATGAATTGTGTATGATATTCATAATTTATGGTCATTGTCTCATATCATTATTCTTATCTTATGATTTTATATTGTTATCAATTGATATCTCTTGCGTTTACCCTTAATGAACATTTGATTTGACATATTCTTTTGTTTCCCCAACCACTAGGTTATAAAGAACTACTACCCAACCTATGAATTAACATGACATGATCAATCAATTACACGTTCACTTAAAAATAATTTGAATTTTTTTAAAATGAATTCTTTGAAAATAAGTGCATACAATAATGGACTTATATTCTATAAAAGTGAGTACTATTAATGCATAGTGGAAAAACAGTGCATACAGTAGTCATGTCACAATTACTTTCTAGATAAGTGAAATGTAGTATTGTATAATAGAAAATAAGTACATATATGAATATGTATATTGGAAAAAATAAAATTAGTAATATATATAGAGAATAAAAAGAGATTCCATGTATAAGAAGAAAGCACATCCTTTAGTAATATAAATCAAAAATTTAAAAAGAGAAACTAAAAATAGAAACTCATGTATGCACTTATGTTTCAAAGTTAATTTTATGTAATTGTATCATCATTAATTATTCAACATCATCTTTCCTCTACCTCTATTATGAAAATGTAGGACAGTAATTGTTTGCTAACTCTACAACAGGGATTCCCATGACCAGGTTTGGATTCTATGAGCCTTATTGGCATGTAAATGTTTCCAATGCCTTCATTATGCTCTAGATATAATCATGTAATTCAGTCTATCATCACACCCAACCCATGATGCTCGAGTCCATCTCAACATTCTCATACATCCTATTCACCCTTGTGAATAAAAAACCCACCCTATGGTGATGTGAATGACACCCATTTGAAATAACAATCACTGTAAGATTAGTAGGGTAACAACCATTCCATCCCAAGAATGATGTCAAAACCATCATATCGAGGAAAAGGAGGTCCCATACGAGGTGACGCCCACTTATATCAAGGTCCACTCCCTACACTAACATAAATTCTCTAATCAAATCCCCAAAAATGTTTTGAGGGTCATCACTTCATAGGAAAACTGAATGTCGAGCCCAAGGATCTCCACAACATGCACAAATATGTTGGAATGAGAAGCACCAATATAAAAAAAATAGATACTAAAGTGGAAGCTACCAAAATAGTACCTATCAATATAGAAGGTACAACAAACTATTCCTCACATATTGGTCTCACTTTATACAATTATATTGATCTGTGTCCCTAATATATAGCCTAGATACCTTGAGCAGGTCCTCTATGCTAGTGATGTAAGTCTTGTGTCTGGATGCTATGACCATGACCACAACTTTAGACTGATCGATTGGCTAACCAATATCTCCCTTCCTAACATAAAGCAGATTTCCCCACTCCTAAATGTCGAATTATTATAGATAGTCATTCACTATATATTATAGGAAAGATCTACCAAAATCATATAGATGGCTCATCCTACTGAAATCTCGACACTCAACTTGATTACTATCACACAGTCTCCCCATGTATCCCTACCTTCCACACCAATGATATAAAATATAATTACCAACACCAATGCTCTAGAAATTATTCCCTTAATGATAGGTCATAAAGTGTCACTTCCTTCCACCAAACACTTTTCCGTTGGGTCAACAAACTGAACTACCCTACTTTGTGCCCAAACCTTACATCGAATTATGTTATGTAATAAGAACCTAATTTATTTTTGATATGGTGGAAAACTAAAATACATTCACCTATGATCAAAAAACATGATTGTGCCCAAACGTGAATCATATCACCCTTGATGGATCATCGATAAGACAATTATTCAAAAAACCTAAAAGCTTGTAAAGTGAGACAAACACACCATAACAAACATAAAACCATACTCTAAATGAATAAAATCTTTGGCCCTTTCAGTCCTAAAATTTTATAGAAAAAAATACTCATAAAAATGAATCATATAAAATGAATCATCACAATAAATAATCGACATATATGGTGCATATCACACTCAATAAATCAAGACATGAAAGGAAACATTTGAAATCAATAAAATGCATAAAAGGAAACATGAGAAATCAAGAAAATGTTAGCTCATGAAAATGTTTGGTGGAAACTATGTGCCACACATGATACGTATACAAACCAATTGTTACCATATTTGTACAACACATTAACAATAAAACATATCACGGTTCGATGATGAACACGTATCATCACCCTCTCCACCTCCATATCCACTTCCTGTTGTCACCTGTAAAAACATTATATTGAAAATTAAATACTGTTGCATATTTATATTTAAACTTAAAACCAGTAAAAGTTTGAAAACTAAATGATTTTGTTTTTCTTGTGATTTACCTACTTACTACCAGTCGATGCACTACCACCAGGGGTATATCTTCTCATCTGATGATATATATCGGTAATCACTTTCTGCAAAGCAGATATCTAATTCCCCTAGTATTGAACTGTGTTTCGTAGAGAAGAAATCTCCCTCTGAGAATCTTCGAGTATGGAATGAATATAATTAGTAGTAGATTTAGATAGAATATCTGGTGGCCTACCAAATACCTCAAATGGTATGGGTCCAAAACCCATCCATCACACTCTACCAGGATGCTCGTTCCCAAAGACTTTAGCAACCGAGTCGTCTTGGGAGACAGAGTAGGAATTCCCAGGATTGGCATCCCATAGTTCATTAATTTTTACCTATAAATCAAATATCAATATATATTAACACAGTAAAAACTGATTATAAGTTATTATAATAAAAAATTGACTTCATACCCCAACTTCTTTTGCATGCTCATTAACAAAACCTCCATCTGATTTTTTTGTGAACATCCAACCACACTTCAGTTCTTGATGCTTCGTACCCAAAACTATGTGACTGCATTAAGAAAAGATAAATAAAAAATTTAATATATTAAACATATAATATTGTATTATAAATATTTAAACTAATGAAAAGATTACCAGAGTCATTCAACTTCTAGAAAATCATTTTGACCCCGTAGTATGAGGGATGACTTTCTTAGCTGGGTTTGATGCATTCTGTCTTGAGAGATCCTAAAATAAATAAAATGAAATTTAACAGTATTGTATTAAATATCATATCCTCTTCATATACATGTATAAATGTAAAATTATAATAATATAATAATATATATTTCAATACCATTCTCTTCTCATCATGATGTTTGTCAAAAAAAACCTTCCACTGTTCTTTCTGTACCCCACTGGGTAGCTTCTCATACATTTGTTTCACGGTCAGTGAAGTACCGTTGACATCGCACCACAATCTCCATTTTAAGTCTTTCCATTTCTTACCAACATTTTTCAACATCCAGTTTTGTGCTATCACATCAGCAACTGTAAAGTGGAAGAACATCTATATACAGAAATTCATTTTGAACATATTAGTAACATGACATTCAATTAAACCATAATGTATTAAAATTACCTTTATTTGGGAATCAAAAACATCATTTTTACAACATGGAGGCATACGTCTCCAATCATCATAAGAAATAGGTAGGGAGTTGGGATCTGCTTTTAGTTGGCCTAGAATCTGGCCAAGTAACCCCACGACGTCATCCGTAGGGACCCCAAATGAATCAAATGGCATGAATATCTTCCCACCATTCATATTCCAAACATCAGAACTTTTTATGTTTTTTTACATGGTTGTATTTTTTTCATATTCAATGAGAAAACAATTAGTATAAAAAAAATGCAATAAATTTATTTATATTAAAATTCGTACCTATGAGAGTGACCCTCTAGTATGACCATGATAAACTGGAAGGGGCATGCTACCACCCCACTACTGAGGCTCTTAAAGGGAGAGTCAATGAATCATCCTCTAATGGGACACCCACAGAGGGTGTGAGAGATGGTGCAGGGGTGTAGGCAGCTGGTGGCTCAGATGTCGTGGGGAGGGAGACAGATGGATCGTCATCTATCACAGTACTAGATGAAATAGTGTACCGCTTCCTCCTTGGAATTCCTATCATTTAAACAAATAAAATTAATTTCAGATTATATATTTCAAAAAAATTATGCACAGAAAAAATTAAAAATGATAATAGATTCCCAATACTAACAAACAAAATATATATAACAATGATAATGAATGACTGCAAAAATGAAATAAGTGGTTGTTAAATGAATAAATAACTAAACATACAATAATTTTTCTCCTACAATCATGTCATTTTCCTAATCCATTACTTCATCCTCTTCATTCATCCTTAGTATACTAATATTTTAAATATCATGATGGAAAAATAATTCTACTTCTTTTTGTTGATGAGATTAAATTTCAGAGGTAAAATCATCCAATTCATCACTCATATCATAAAAATATCTTTGTATTACGTGAGAAACTACACTTCACCCTTCATCCACAACATAATTCACATAATATACCATTTTTTTTAAGATGATAAGATATATGGATCATTCAGTTCACAATCACCAATATCCATCAAGCGATAGAAGTTCACAGAAGTAAATTTCAAGGAATCTCTTTTTAACATCTCTGATAATATCAACCCAATTCCATTTGAATAAAACAACAAAAAAATGCATGTGGTAGTTTAATTCGATAATATCAAGCATCTTTCCATAGTATCCCACTTTATAAAATGTAAATATACCACTATATTGTGTTTTCAAACCCACTTCTCGATCAACTGTACGAAATCTAAATCCATTCACATTGTAAGCGTCGAACTTTCTAACTTTTTTTTATAGTACCTCTAGCAAGAAACTTCAAATCTTCTGACAACTCTGCTTGAGTATCAGTATCCATGATATAAAAAAATTAATTTATTAGATTTAAAAAATGTATGTGTCAAACTAATATTCCTATTTATTGTAATATTTATGAACGTACACGTCGTGAAAACCATTCTACAAGCTCTTTATTCACAGCTTTCATTATATCTTTCTCATTTCGTGTTCATCCTCTCATTCATCACATTTTTTTGTATCCTTAACTCTTCAATAAATGGATCTACAATTTCACTATTCAGCATCACATATCTATGTGCATGTAATAATTCCAATTATATCAGTGTCACATTTGAGTTCCTCCCAACTGATCGGCCAATAGAAGGAAATATTTTTGATTTCTGATGTATATTAGATTGACTCGATGAGTCATCAACATTTCTAACTCGATTAAATCTTGTCTCAATATCATCCAAGTATCTGGAACAAAAAGTATGACACTCCTCAGCCAAATAGCCATCAACAATATAGCCTTCTGGTTGAGCTTTATTTCTCACGTATGCTTTCAAATACCCAAGATATATATGAAATAAAATAATCATAATTATTTATTTATTTAAATGACAAATATTGTTTACTCAACTGAAAAACATATAAATAAAATACATCTCAATTCGATACATCCTTCGATAATGAACGAGGCCTCCTAATTTAGCTTCCTCAACCAAATGCACAGTTAAATGCATCATAACAGTAAAAACGATGGAGGAAAGAATATATCCATTGAACAAAGGTTTAATAAAAACCTCTCCTGGAGGTTGTCAAGCTGGAATGGATGTAGATATTTATCACATAAATACTTTAAAAATGTGTATAATTGGAGTACAATAGTAGTAACTTTTTCAGGTAATAATGTACGCAATGCCAATGGTAGTATCTATTGTAACAAAATATGTGAATCGTGACTTTTCAGTCCATGTAACATAATATTCTTCAAGTCAACACACCTCGAGATGTTACTCGAATACCCATAAGATACCTTCACATTCTTTAAAATTTGAATAAATGTATTTTTATCCCTATTTTTCATTGAAAAAATTACTGGAGCATACTTTTCATTCTCATCTTTCCAGAGATCATGTTTAATGTTCATTAATTTTAAGTATTTGCGAGCATTGAGATGATCCTTCAACTTTCCATGCTCATTATGTAATGTGAAAATCAAATTTTCACATACATTATTCTCAATATGTATCACATCATGATTTTGATGCAAAAAATTAAATTCCGAATATGGAATTTTGAAGAATATACTTTTTTTCTTCCATTGTTGCATTCTGATTTCACTTAACGATGCACTTTAGACCCATTTTCCGCTATCATTCAAATAATGAACCTTCCCAAATTCTATTTCAACATTTTCAGGTTGTTTCAATATTTTAGAAATAGTTAACAACTTTGGAGGTGGTCTATGATCAATGAAACCATTAAATTTTGATCTATTCAGCCGAAATCTATGAGGTGCATCAAGAAATCTTTGTTGGAACAAGAAGCACCATTTTCTACTATGAGGTAGCCGTTTGGGCTCAAAATAAAAGTTACAAATGGGACAAGAAAAACCCACATAAGTGTTCCAACCAGATAAACTCCCAAGCCCAGGGAATCCACTAATGGTCTACATTAAAGAAGCATGCATTTTGAACATTGTTTTAGAGGAACCATCAAATGTCCAAACACCGTTGCTCCATAAATCCTACAATTCATCAAGAAAAGGCTACAAGTATACATCAATATCATTTCCAGGAATTTGTTTTCCATGAATAATCATTGAAATGATAAAAGATGTTTGTTGCATACACATCCAAAAAGGCATATTGTAATGGATCAAAACAACTGGCCAATGCTATAATTGGTACTCAAAGTTCCAAATGGGTTAAATCCATTAGCAGCCAATCCCAATCGAACATTCCTTGGATCAATTGAGAAATCTGGATGTAATGAATCAAATGTCTTCCATTATTTTGAATCTTATGGATCTATCATTAACCCATCATTGTTATTATCTATAGAATTCAACTTCATGTGTTCGGTGATTTTCAATGACATGAATAATCTTTGCAATTGTGGCTTCAAAGGAAAGTAATGAAAAAACTTTTCAGGCGTGTTCCTTTTCTTATTCTCCATAAAATTATGTTGATTCAGACTTCCAACATCACCCTTTGACTTCCATCTAGAATAAGAACATTTTTTGCAATTCTATCTACTTGAATCCTCTCCCCAATAAAGCATACGATCCTTGGGGCACACATGAATTTTAGTATAATTCAAACCAATCATGTTAACAACTTTTTTTATATCATAAAAAGTCTCAGGGATTTTTTCTTCAGGAAATGCATCACGAATCGATTCCAATATCATGGACATTTCCTTATTTTTAATTCCACATAGACATTTGATATGCTACAACTTCAGCAGAAAATAATTTTTTGAATATTTCAAACACCCACTATTGAACTCTTGATTTTCATTGTTAACTAAACCAGGAAACACATTTTCCTCAATGAAGTTGTATCTTACACTTGGATCCACAGAATCAAGAGGAGGATCCAATGATATGTTACAATCTTGATCTGGTTGTGTTACAGTCTCAAAAACATCACTTGTCATGTTGAAATTTGTAGCACCCTCATCTGGTTGTTCTATTATTTTTTGATGTTGATAGTGGTGTCTTGCAGTTTCGAATGCATCATTTATGAGGTTTTTCATTTCATTTTCCATTTTAAATGATGTTGAGACCTCATTATATGGATTAACATCAGTGCTCAATCTTTCTATAATGTTTGATTCTCCATTCCAAATTCAACACAAATATTGATCAAGGAATTGCTTCAGTATTAAATGTTCATAAAATACATCTCTCTTCAACCATCTTCTAAATTTATATTTGGGACATGGACATATTATTATCCCTTCAACGGATCGATTAGAAATTTAAAAATCTAAAAACTCCTTCAAAACCTTAACATACTGAGGTGTGTTCCTCGGTAATGTGATCCACCTTTTATCTTTATATATCACAATGTTCCTACACAATATTAAAAAAAATAAAACACATAGTTACTACTAAATAGAGAAATAGATTCATATATACGATAATATAAGATTACAGATACATAATATAATAAAGATGATCCATTTATCATAAAGTAGGAATAATATAATTGTACTTATTTGAGGATAATATTCTCAAGTTTATGTGCTATGGTGCAGTAAAATCCATACTATTTTTAATGTGCTCACATGAGGAAATGCACATGTTGGAGCTATATTAGATCTTAGATTCTTGGGATTAATTATATTAAGGTCATTATTGGGCCTATAATGTTTGACATGCGCTTTAAAACTAGGCTTGGTGTGTGTGTTTTTCCAGTAGAGTAGGCCTGGCATGAACTCGAGTTTGTGTGGATGTACTTTTGTGTTGCCTATGCACTATTGATTGAGGTTTCTTGGTATCCATTTAATTTTTTAATACAATAGTAGATACTAGATTCAATTCATGAACATAAGTATAATGATTCATCACCATTAATCATTTTGACATATTAAAGAGATATTACTATTGACTCATTTGTTATATTCAATAAAAATTATTATTTAATCAATTTATTTCATTAGATTTAGCTGGATTTATTATTTTCCATTACAATTCTTAGATTTTCATCAAATGCTCCTCTGAGAATTAATCTAATCATCTCATAGTTTCTATTATCCCAAAAACCAACATCAATACTCATCCCATGAGTTCAATGTCAATTACATTACCAATTTCATAATCGTGGTATTCAATGATCAATCATAAGTGACCATAATGTGATACACTCAATAGGGCATATAGAAACTACAACAAGTAGATTCCTTATGTATAGGTTTCATATTACTTGTTTTAACATGTTTTATATTCGTATGTGAAATTTATATTAGAAAGTTTATGTTTCTAAATTTTTAATATTTTTTTAATCATATTGTTTGTAAGTATGTTTTGTAACTCTGATTTATTGGATGACTTATATGTCTGGTACCTATACTCTAATCATTAGAAAATATCTGGTTCTGATTACTTTAACAAATGTGGTTTGGGTTTTATGTTAGTTTAGTTTTTTAAATTGAAATTCACCCCCACACTCTTGTTTCTATCATATACTCTTACAATATAATGTTTTCTATATAGATTAGATTTAAAATTATTGAAAATTAATTTAATTAAACCATATTGAAAGGAACCAAATCTAAATGTACAAAATAATATATAAATGAAGACATGTAAGACTCATTGAATATATCTAAATAAGACAAGACTAGATAAAAATAGATGCAAAAGAAATGACTTGAACCATATTTAACATTCCAAATACAACAATTGAAAAAAAACAAATAAACTTTAACAGAAGTGAACACAATTTACCCATTAAAAACTAAACCTAACAAAACCAAATCAAAATTAATTTAGTCAAAATGCAACACAAAAACCAAGAATGACATGTATTAATCCAAAACAATAGATCTAAATCTAAGTATTCAATATTCGGTGTCCCCTCAGACCTATTTTAGCAAACTAAAATACAATGACATGTCTAGAAATAAAAATAAATATAAATTATTTGTAATAAATTAATCTAATTTTTTTAAAACCAACCAACCCTAACATTTACGCAATTTAAAAAAAAACTATTTATGACATGTACACATTTATTTCAAACCGTTTGAAATCATAAATTTAGAAACCATTTGATTTTAAGATCATTTCATGGTCTAACCATTCAATTATAAGGGTATTTACTAAAACTACTAATTTTAAGACCATTAAATCTCCATTCTTATACACTGATTGCATAAATTTTTTATAATGATTTAAAATTTAAAAAATAGTTTTATATTAAAAACTATTTCATTGGACGAGTTTAACCTAAATAATTACACTTGAATCATTCAATTTTAAAAAATAAACCCTCGTATAAAATTAACAAAACCATTATAAAACATTTAAATTGTCTAATTTTACATCTTATAAATATTCATATTGAAAATCACTACTTTAAAATGTATCACAATTTCTCAAATTAAAGAAAAAGTGATCAAACAAACCATAAAAATTATGAACCAACCTATCAAGAGTAAAATTAAATTGAATCAAATTGAATAAAATCAAACCTGAAATGAATTAAAGTGTAACAATAGTTATTAAAATAATATAAAACTTATTTTATTTCATTTAACTACACCAAATTCAACTGAAAAAAATGAAAAAAATGTATAAAATTGAATTGAAATGAACCAAATCATATATATTCAATATTTCTAAACACTACTTTACCTAAAAAATACTAAATAACTATAAATTGAAAAAAAAAACAAAATAGGCCAATCCAAATTGATCTGAACAAAACTAGATCGAACTAAACTAAACTATATTTACCAAAGATAAATTGAAATGATATGTTTTATTCATAAATAGAACAAAAAATATGAATTCAATGTAAACATGAAAAATTATCCTAAACAATACCTAGTCATAGTAAACTCATCGAGAGAAGGGGGTCACATGGTCAACGGGAGAAGGGGGGTTGTGGGGTCATGGGGTCGTGGGGGGTTGCGGGGTTTCTGGGGGTAACGGGGGAGAAGGGGGGCCACTGGGAGAGGGGGTCATCGGGAGAAGGGGGTTGTGGGGGGTCTCCGGGGGGGGGGGGTCGCCAGGGGTAACAGGGGGTCGCCGGAGGGGTCGCCGGGGGTCGCCGGGAGAAGGTGGCTCGTGGGGTCGCGGGGGGTTAGAAGAGAATTGGGGTCGGGGTCGGGGGGGGGGCAGGGTCGGGAGTGTAAAAAAAAGAGATGGCTTCGTGGCGGTTTATTATAAACCGCTGCAAAACCATTTTAAAAAAAGGTTTAGCAATGGTTTTGTGAACCGCCGCTACAAAACCACCACTAAAGTCAATTGATGTTGTAGTTATAGGAGCAAAATAGAGGTAATAGAACCATAGAGATAATCTATTCTAGTCATCGAAGATGGTGACTCATTATTTGTTGATAATGAAGAACCTATCTATAATAAATAGAAAGTAGAGAGGCAAGAAGCTACAAGATAACAAGAAGCCAGGAATTATAAAATGGACTCCATGTATCAAAACTAAGTTTGGGTTTTGGTCAATTCACCAATTGATATAAATCATGTTGGGAGAAAGTTGGTATTCAAGATAAAAATGGACATTGTAGGTGAAGTAAATACAAATAAAGGATAATGTTTAAAGGGTTTAAACAATGTCAAGGATTTGACTACGATGAAACCTTTTCACTAGTTTCTATGTTTAAATCCATCATAATTATACTTGCTATTGCAGCTTACCATGACTTTGATATTTGTTAGATAGATTTCAAAACTGAATTCCTTATTAGGAACCTTCTGTAATATGTCTACATGACATAACAATAAGGGTTTGTGACTCCAAGTGATGCCAAAAGTATTTTCAAGTTACAGTGATCCATTAATGGATTGAAGAAAGAATCTAGGTCATGAAACATTCAATTTGACGAAGCTATAAAATAATTTGGTTTTATTAAGAATTAATGTGATCCATGTGTTTACAATAGATTTAGAGATAATTCGGTTTTAATCCTAATATTATATTTTGATAACATATTACTTATTGGAAATTACATACTAGTATTATAGTCTATTAAGGAATAGTTGATCAAGTGTTTTACCATGAAGGAATTAGGTGAAGATGCCTATATTCTAGGAATCAAGATCATTTGTGATAGATCCAAGAGGCTTATTGGATAACTCCAAAGTATATATATTTACTGGATACTAAAGACATTTAGTATGGAAGAATCCATGAGGGGATTGGTTCTAGTGTCACATGGTTTATGTCTTTATTAGAAAATGTGTCCTCATAAATAACAAGATAAAGAGAGACTGAGTAAATCCTCATACAATTCAATGATAGGATCAATAATTTATTCCATGTTATGTACTAGACATTATGTTTCCTATGCATTGAGCATGGTAGGTAGATATCCGAAAGAACTAGTAGAATAGCTTTGGATTATTTTTATGGTTATCCTTAAGTATCTGATAAGAATTAAGGATATGTTTCTAGTGTATGGATGAGACAAGGATCTGGTCATCTGGGGTTATACTGATGCTAGTTTTCATATAGATCATAATTATTTGAGGTCACAAATATGATATGTTTTTTGTCTCAATGGAGGGGTTGTGAGCTAGAAGTGTTCAAAAGAAGCTAGTTGGCATTGATTATACAGTGGAGTATGAGTATATAGAGGATTATGATGTCAGAAAGGAAACCATTTGTATAAGGATCTTTGTCCAAGAGCATGATATGATGCCTATAAGTAAATACCATATCACATTGAATTGTGATAATAATGAAATGGTGGCTCTTGCAAAAGAGACAAGGTCATGCCAACAAAAAAGTATATAATCAGAAAGTATCACCTCTTGAGGGATATTAATCAGAGGGGTGAAGTTGCAATAAGAATAGTATCCATGGAAGTGAATGTAGTGGACCCCTTGACTAAAGGTCTATCTTATAAGAATCATTAGTATGAAACCCGCTTGATTTGAGATATCATAATAAAAGGATTATATTACACAGTAAGCATCTGTATGTGGAATCATGTCATTGTGACATTAAATTATTTCTCTTTGGGTGCCTTGGAATGTTTCGAGATGCTAAACTTGGAATTTAGGCTCCTTCACCTAATGAAACTAAGAAAGAATCCTAGAGGGTCACACACTAAGCCTATCTTGAATCTAAGTTAAATAATATATTACTATTTATTATTTGAGAAGTTGAATAAATATTATTTCTAGATGTGGTTTAGTAATTATTCATGTATTATTGATCACATATATTCTGTCACCAATTATTTTTGAGGATATAATTTGAGAAGAATATTTTATAAGTATATATTCTTTATTTACTGAATATAATAATTATTTATTTTTTAGAGAATAATGTAGTGATATTTTTTTTAATAAATAAATAGTCATTTTTCAGGGCCTGAAAAATATTATGGAGGAATCACAAACCTAGTTTTTAAGACTAGTGAGAAATAATAAATATTGGATATTATTTGATTAAATAATATTTAATTTAATTCACAAGTTGAGCGCATATCGAGAATTATTATTATTATTGTTATTATTATTATTATTATTTGACATGGGGTTCCGTAGGGATTAAATAAATAATAAAGGGAACCTATGAAATTATTTTATTTTAACCCTAGTGATATATAAACCAAATTATATTATTTTCTCAAATAATCAATTCATTTGTTTATATTGCACATAATGAATTTAGAGAATCCTCTCAGGCACAAGAGAGGTCCCTTCTCTAAGAACACTCCAAATAATGGAGAGAAATATTCCTCCACCATCCACTCTCAATTTAATAGAGATCCAGGAGAACTCATTGGAAGTGGTTCTTGTGGTGATCAAAGGCGGATAAAGCAAGCGATGAGATCTATCATGCTTGCACCCAGATATTACTATGACAAAAATTGGATATTTGTGAAAAATGTGTGAATCACTGCTAGAGGGAATTTTCACTTGAGTCATACAACACAACGATGGTTCAACATAGATCTATTTTCATATCCATCAATAGAGAAATAATTCCAAGAAGGTAATTTTTAATTTTTTCAATTAATTGTAAATAATATGTGATAATCCTCCCTTTGGTTCCATCTGGATTTTTATTGTCAGTTTTCTTTGAATCAATTTCATCAAACATGGAATTTATCTTCGTGTAGATCTCAGATTGATCATCAATCATGATAAAGAGAAAATATAGACATGGCCCATCGCATGCTTCTATTGTGCCTAGAAACTTCTAAGGAAAGTGAAGAGATCATTATCAAGGATATTACTCAGGATATCCCAACCTATGTTTTATCCCAGTTCAAGTTGCTTGTATTTTTTATTGATCAGTATCACGCTAAATTGGAAAAATTATGGTAGGTTATGAATAATGGTAAAAATAAGATCCAATTGATGTCTTGGGCAAATCTCTTCATTCATAAGAAATGAAACAACATGGGGTTCTCTGAATTACACACTTTTAATGATTCCGTTATCACTACTAAGTGATGGTGACTTCTAAGGAATCCTTTTTCTCTCAGAACTCATGTCCTTTGTGTCGAATACACCCAACATTTGTATTTCAGAGGCTCTAAGGTTGGCCCATGACCAAGATTTTCCTGGAGAAGTTTATGGGGATCTTGAATGACGATTTTCATAATCCATTATTGGAGGATTGGTGATGGAGATTGTGTGGATATAAGGAAATACCATTGGATGATTTATTATTATGGATCATTGGTGGCATTGAGGGCCACTGTTGGTATTAAAAATTCTAAAGTAGATTCTTTGTTTAATGAGAATGGATATGGTTGGTGCTTTGATTCCTTGATCACATTGTTTATTGAATATGATAGGATAATTATTCATAGTATTATGGTGGAAAGAGGGATGGGTTGTACTGGATATGCTAGGGAAATAATTCCATTGGTGATTTCTCTGTGAAACCATGTTATGGGCTAGCACTGGATATCTTAGTGATGAACTTGGAAACAACATGGAAAACCCTTTGGTGCCTGCCAATCCCTCCCAAGGCAGATTTTTTCAGGTGGTAGCCATGTACTGGGATCCTTCTCGTTAAGAGCATCCTCACCACCCACCATGCCTTTGATGAATCTCTTTTCCCACTCTATATCAAGTCAGTGGAATCCTCATTACATGTTATTTTTTAGTTCCCCAGGGCAGTGGACAAATGTAATGTTTAGAATGAGAAGGATGACTCTTTTATTGATTCACTGACTAGATTTTTAGGGACCCTGATGAAATGGTTAGCCACCCTTCCCGTGGATTTGATAAATTCCTTATGAATCATGGAATGGATGATTTGGGTCTGGAGAAATGATTTCATTTTCAATCATTCTCCCAGACCATACACCCTTTGGGATGATTAGGAAACCTCATGGATTTCTCCTTGGAATATCTACAATGTCCAGAATTCCTAAAACAATGTGTTGAAGTGTAACATCCCAGGTAAATAAAGAATAAAAAATTTTCATATGTATTAATATTTACGAATTAAATATTAATTTTACTTTAAAGGGGTTTCTATGTTCGATAGCGTACTCGATACGCAATAATGAGTTTCTTTGAAAACTTACGTTGCACACTAGTAATATAATTATATTAGTTTAAATGGTAGTTAACACATAGTCGTTTTATTGGCGGGAATGAATAGAAATAACTAGAATATGATTATATATGTTTTTTAAATGCTTTTACATTTTTCCAATAAAAGTTAAAGGCTTAAAATAAGAAAAGAGTTCAATTTTAGGCATAGATACTCTAATATTCACTAAAAAGTCGAACCAGCGCGTTTTGATGGTGAACCCTCTTTAAATATAGTTTTGGTCACTCTTATACATTCTATTGGACCAAATAAAACTCTTCTTTATAATCGGGACATCAAAATTTACTTTGTGTAAATTTTTGGTATTTTTCCGATAAAGTTCAATTTTAAATTTATAGTGAAAAATGTTGTATTTTAATTCAAAACCTCTTTTTAATATAATTTATTAATATGATTAGATTACCTTTTGAATTAGTTTTAAAGTGAAATTAGAATATATTTTTACCATTTAAACCAATAGTGGTCATTGGAATTAATTTCACTTTGAAATTGGACTTAAACTAGTGTCAATCTTTTGATATATATTGTTTCATAAAAATACACTATTTGTTCTAACAGTGGGAATTAATTATTAAATTAATTATTTTAACTTATATGTTTTGAATTTTTCTAAAATAGACATGATTTTTTAATTTGGAATATCAAATATATCATAGGGTGATGTTTTGGTATTTTTCTGAAAAACTTCAATTTTTGATGAATAGTGAAACCACTAAGTGGTACTTAAAAAACTGATTTTTCGTTTAAATGAAAATTTACCACCGATGTGTTTTGAATTTCAAAAATCCTACATACATGGTTGTCATTAGGAAGTAAAATGTGGTTCAATGGGATTAAAATAATTTTTTTTTGCGAATAGTAACTTTTAAGTTTTTAATCGCTATTAGAGGTAATTAGTGTAGTTTAAGATAAAAATAATATTTTAATAATATGAAATGACCTTGACATATGTCCTACCCTTATTGTATGTGTCATTTACGACCAAGAAAACCCTTGGGTCGATTTTTGGGACCCCATGGAGCCACTTGGGTTAGATAATGACATTAATGCCTTTTATTTAAAGTAAAAGTAAAAATGACACAAACATGTATTGTTTTACTAAAACAATTTTTACATGGTGTTATACAAGTCAGAGTTTTGACTATAAATTATCATTGGAATTCTAAAAATATTTCCTACATCATAGTATTTTTTTAATAATTTTTAGACATTAAATAAATTAAATTATTTATGACATCATGATGATGTAGCGATTACCTCATTATTTAACGATTTAAATAAAATGAAACAATAATGTAAAATATAATACCTACACATGTCAAAAACATATTGGATGGGTGGATTGAAAACTCTTATCACCTTATCCTTGAAATACATCAATGTGGGACCTTTAAAATCCGAAACTCATTTGAAAATAAAGTAACATTTTATACCTTTCCAAGAGTGCCCCTCCTCTCCTCTTATAAAAGGCCCCCTCTACCACCTTACCCACACCTCTCAAGACCTTGGATCAGCCACCCCTGCCCATTTTATCTCTCCACATCCCTCTCCTCATCCTAGAAGCCTTACCTTATGCAGGAAGCTCTTCAAGAAACCCTTTTGGTTCAAACCAAAGGGAGTTACCCGATTTTAATGTAATGTCTTCACTTGTGTTCTTTTGTTTTATTTTTCTTCTCCAACCCCCTAAACTATTTTTATTCTTTTATTTTGTAACAACTCCAATATCTTAAATATAATAGGATGTTTTTATAAGAATAATTCGAGCTACACTTACACACACCTACATCTAATGGTTAAAGAACATACTGTTTCTGTGGATGGTGAATTTTTGCCTCATGAAACGATGATTATTCAATATTCTTCTAACACATTCAAATGTGGCCATTAATATGTCACTATATTTATATATGATACATAATATGTTAATGTTTTCCTTAAGCTTCTGTATTTTTCATTTATGGCATACCTTTATGGCTTCCATTATGGGTATACGCGATATCTTCATTTTAGAAAGTGCGGACTACCACCCCCTCAAAGTGATTTGATTCATTAATACCACATGTGGTACGTATAAAGGATATATTTAATGATATTATATATGATACCATACTGGAATTAAAATACTATTATGTATCATTATGTTTTAATTCCATAAAATATGAAATAGAAATGGAAGTAGCGTTCATGCGTACGTACGGCTTACCGTCTCCATGAACAGTGCACTTCATTTATTACCTCTAAATGTTATGTAATATTATAAATGCATGAATATACTGGATATATATGATATATATGATATCTACATCATGAATATAATTCTGGATATAATGGATATTTTACCACATGAACAACTTGTAATTATAAAGAGTTTATTTTTGACTCAAGTACCAATGATCGTTAAAATGACCGTTATTAACATAAATAATTACATAGTGTTCATGACATGGTAATAAGTGATATAGAAGGAATACTGAACTTGAAAAAGGTTCTTAATAAAGTAGAAATAAACTCATGTTTATTATTCAGGATATTAAAGAATGATCGAGTCAAGTCGGATACGAGGTAAGGGACATCATCTCAATCTCCTTTCATTGAGGCATATTTTGTTTTATACACAACTTCCTTTTATAAGGTGTATAAACCCCTTTGACTTTTATGTTTATACAAAAGGAATATTTTTATATTAAGCTTTTACTAAACGACAAAAGGTAATGTTTTTTTTGTCATACGTATGCGGCGACAACGACTTCTCTGCCACCGTGACCATTATTTGAGTTTTGGATTCCTCTACAAGCTATAACTTTTTTTTGAATGAAAAATAAATACCATATTTTACTTTTATTTTATTTTGGTATTGAAAATTGTTTTCATAATGTTTTTATATCAATGTTTTGTATTTATATCTTGTGATTGAAAAGTGGAAATGTTATGTTTCCTTTATGCATGTTTTATGTGATACGATTATGTTATGGTTATTGGGAATTGTTATGAAGACGGGTGGTTCCATGAAAAACTAAGGGCGGGTGAGCCCAATATAGCTCTCCAATGCATTGGGTAACGCGAAGGAGTTAAACATTTAGGATTCTCCGAAGAGATTTAGGGAATATACTGTGATGGGTATTACAAACATAACCAAGAGGGTTACTCCCTACGTAAGAATGTTATGAATGCCTAAAGTTACCTTTACGTATTATTATTTCTATGATTTATTCATGATTTGATGAGGTATGTTAAAGTTCTTATGTTTTATGGGTAAAGTATGATTTCATTGATTCTTATGTATACATGTACTCATGTTTCATTTCCATATTTTTTATATCCCTTACTGGGCTTTTTATGCTCACCCCATGTTTTTGAAATGTTTTTCACAGGACTTAAAGTGGAATAGGGTCAAGGAAGGGATCAATGAAAAGTCATGCTATCTAAAACATGGAACTAGACATGTTTCTTTTTAAGAGTTTTTATTTTATGGAAACTTAGTATAAGTTTCTACTTTGTAATCTTTTGAGATGTAATAGTTATGTACTAATTCTCTAAAACTCTAAACCTAAAAGGATCTTCAATGTGAATTATTCATTTAATTCAATATTAAGTACGGTTTAAGGCAAGGGCATTATAGTTGGTATCAAAGGTCAGTTTAGATAACTTTAGGATTTATAATTATATTAAATGATTATCCAAAAATATTTTCTTATGGTAAAATTAAAATGATATAGCATTTTAAGATCACCATGTTGCTTCATCTAAGAAATGTTTGTTCAGAATGGTTTTCTATAGAAGAAATAGGGAATCAGTGCTAGGAAGGCATACAGAAGTAAATAACCTTCTGAATCAGCATCCTGAAATGGTCGAAATTGGAACTGAACAATTTGTTGCAGTAATGGCGCAGTTGACTCAAGCGATAAATAGTGGTGGTATCCATGCATGAGATCAGCCAGATCAACCGCAGAGGAACATGTCAGTGGTGAAACATTTCATAAGGCAACATCCCCCATCATTCAGAGGATCATCTGACCCCGTGCTAGATGAATGGTGGATTAAAGCACTGGAGAATATTTTCGATGTCATGGGGTGTTCATAAAATCAAAAGGTTAGTCTTTCTATTTACTGTTTGGAGGGTGAAGCAGATCAGTGGTGGTCGATGGTTAAAAATATCAGGGACCCTGATGAGATTGATTCTCTTGACTGGGATGAATTCAAATGTATTTTTCTTGAGAAGTATTTTCCTAAGGGTGTTCATCTTAGGATGGAAAAACAATTCCTAGAACTGAGGCAAGAAGAGGACTCAGTGTCTACCTATAAAGAAAGGTTCACTCGATTGGAAAGTTAGGCTCCAAATTTTATCCGAGACCTTGATAGTAAAATCAATCATTTTTACTCAGGATTAAAGCCAAAATATCTAAGGACATTAGCTTCTCATGAGTTCAAAAGTTATGAAAAGCTTGTTCAATGTGCTGAGAAGGTGGAAATAGAGTTTTTTAATGATCAAGTGTTCTATAAAAACCAACAGAAGAAGAGACCGAGGTGGTAGGAGAAAGGGAAGAATTCTTCAAAAAAGTCTGGTGGTAAGAAAACTAAGTTTCTAGTTTGTGATAAATGTGGTAAAAGGCATACAGGGGAATGTTTTCTAAATTCTGTAAAGTGCTACCGATGTGGTAAGATGGGACATAAGGCTCATGATTTAGCTGAAAAAGATCAGGGTGATGGTAAGACCAAATTTTATTTACAGTTAGTGAAATGTTTTAAGTGCAATGAGATGGGTCACTATGCAAACGAGTGTCCGACAAAGAGCTCGAGTGGTGGGAAGCAGTTAGACTACAAGCAGAAAGGGGTGGTGAAATATTTTGCAACTACTTCAGTAGTTGTTGAGACATCAAATGAAGTGGTATCAGGTACTTTGTTTGTTTTTTTCAGATTATTCTAGTGTGTTGTTTGATTCGGGGTCTACACATTTTTTCATCTCTGAAAACTTTTATAGTAAAATGGAAATACCATCTCAAGAAATGACTCCTGAACTTGTGGTAAAAAAACCTGGGGGAAATTTTGAGGAAAAAAGAATTTATAAGAATCTTCCTATCCTTATCCGTGGAAAGAACCTACGTGCAAACATTATTGTTTTACCTCTAGTAGAGTTTTATGTTATCCTGAGTATGGATTGGCTCTCTATTTACCATGCTAAGATTGACTATAGAGCTAATGAAGTTTCTTTTCAGAAAGACTTTCAGTTTGTGTACAAGAATGAACCCTTACTGTCGATAACATATCGAGAGGCCGAGAAACTTGTAAAATATGGAAATGAATGTTACCTTTCACATATCATTTAAAACAAGGGAACTGTTCAGATTAATGATGTGCCAGTGTTAAATGAGTATCCTGATGTTTTTCCTGATGAGTTTCCTGGAATAATACCAGATCGAGAAGTTGAATTTACTGTTGACTTAGATCCTGACGCTAAGCCAATTTCAAAAACCCCTTATCGAATGGCTCAAACTGAACTTTTAGAGTTGAAGGAGCCATTGCAATATTTATTAGAGAAAGGTTTCATTCGACCTAGCACATCACCATGGGGTGATTCTGTTTTATTTGTTAAAAAGAAAGATGGTTCTATGAGATTTTTGCATTGATTATAGAGCCTTGAATAACATCACTGTTAAGAACAAGTATCCTTTGCCTCATATCGATGATTTGTTTGATCTGCTCCGGGGAGCTCAGTATTTTTCAAAGATTGACCTGAGATCGGGGTACCATCAGTTGAAGGTAAAGGAATCAGATATTCTGAAGACCGCATTTCGTACAAGATATGGCCATTTTGAATTTTTAGTAATGCCTTTTGGGATAACCAATGCACCTGCTATATTCATGGACCTTATTAATATAATTTTCCATGAGTTCTTGGATAATTTTTTGGTTGTTTTCATTGATGATATTTTTGTGTTTTCTAAAAGTAAAGAGGAGAATGAAAGACATTTAAGGGTTATTTTTCAAACCTTGAAAGAAAAGAAATTGTATGGGAAATTCAGCAATTGTGAGTTTTGGTTGCAACAAATTTCTTTCCTTGGTCACATTGTTTCTAAAGATGGGATAACTGTTGATCCTGCAAAAACAAAGGTAGTTGAAGAATGGCCAAGACTCACTTCGTAGCTTCCTTGGTTTGGAAGGCTATTACCAAAGGTTTGTTAGAAATTTTTCATGGTTATCTAGTCCAATGACTAATCTAACTCAGAAGGGTGTTAAGTTTATCTGGACAAAAGAATGTGATGATTGTTTTCAGGAATTGAAAAGAAGATTGGTGAATGCTCCAGTTTTAGCACTACCTTCCATGAATGGTGAGTTTGTTATCTACAGTGATGCTTCAATGAAAGGACTTTGTTGTGGTCTAATGCAGAATGATTAGGTAATTGCTTATTCTTCATGTCAGTTGAAAAATCATGAGGTAAATTACCCTACACATGATTTGGAATTAGTTGTTGTTGTTTTCGCTTTAAAAATTTGGAGGCATCATTTGTATGGATTAAAGTGTGAAATATATACCGATCACAAATGTTTAAAGTATATATTCAATCATAAATAATTGAACACGAGACAGAGGAGATGGCTAGAATTAATCAAGGATTATGATTGTACAATTCATTACCACCCGGGAAAAGCCAATAAAGTGGCTGATGCTTTGAGTCGAAAAAGTAATGCTTCATTAACAGTGTTGCTTTTGGAACAAGATCCTTTGGTTAAGGATTTGATGAAATTTGGCATAAAAGTTTTTGGTGTAGGATGTCCTTCTATTTTGTTTCAGGTATCAGTGAAATCTTCTATATTAGACAGAATTAAGCAAGCACAGAAGCAAGACATCGAGTTGTAGAAAAAGGTAGAGCTGGTTCAGAAGGGTAAGTTTCCTGAATTCAACATTGATAATGATTGTGTTTTGAGATTTGGGAAGAGATTATCTGTGCCTTATGATTCACAGTTGAAGAGTGTAACACCCCGAGATTTTATGAAAAATATTCTTTTAATTTCATTAATGTCTTGTGTGGTATGCTACACCAATATTACCTTGCGCTATATGCAACACCGTATTAGCTTGCAGTATACTCAACACTATTCTTGGATCATGTTACACACAATTTTGATAATAGTTATTCGACGCAACATTAAATATATATATATATATTCAATGTATAAATGAAATATGGTTGGATTTTGTTATATGGAACAATGAAGGATTCTTGCACAACACGCAACCCTGACTTGGCTTGCATTACACGCAATCGCGACCTTCCTCGATAGCGTGTGTTGTACGCAATACCGGGTTTTACTAAACAACGATACATTGTTATAATATTTTTATGAACTAGCTGTTATGAATAGTATTAACTAAATTTTGAATTTTATAACATTATTATTCATCTTACACATTTTCTAGAACATGGTATAAGAACAATATAAATTTTTCGGGTAAAATAAGTATTTTTCAAAAAATGTAGTTTTTCCGCCTTTTGATGGCGCACCCACTTTAAATATAGTTTTTGAAATGTTTATAAGTTCAATTTGACAAAATAAAATTCTTCTTTGGAATCAAGAAATAAAAATTTACTTTGGATAAATTTTTCATATTATTCTGGTAACTTTCATATTTTGATGAATAGTAAAAACACGCTATATTTTAATTAAAAACACCTTTTTTCATCGCAATAATTTATATGGTTAAATTATAATATTTAATGATTTTAAAGTATAAATAGAATATATTTTTACCATTTAATATAATTTATGTCATTATCATTGATTTTACATTAAATCCGTAGGTTAGATCAATTCAATCATTTGCAATGTTTTAAAGAAAAATCCGTTTTCTTTCGACAACGGGATTAATTTTGATTTAATTTCTGAAACTTTTTTGTATTGAATTTGGAAAAATGGATTCCATATTTGGAATCAGTGGGTCCAAATTATGGTAATAAGGTACTCTATTTTTGGGAATTATGAATAGTAACTACGGTAAATTTTATTTACCATAGTTAAAGGCAAATCAGGTAATTAAGGGTAAATATAATATTATAAAATTACCCTATCACATGAAAAAATTCTATTGGATGGCTAAAAATATACCCATATAACCTAAGGGTCTGATTATATTCATTTTTTGGACTTTTTACCATGAAAATAATTTAATTATTATTAAAACCAAAAAAGTGACAACATGTCACTCTCTTAAATCTTATAAGTATATTAATTTTAATTTAGTGATAAACTTCATGAAACTTAGAACATGATTAGTCTCCAGAAATATAATAAAATTATCTACATCATATGAATTTATTTATAATTTTTAGGGATTAAATAATTATCATTAATTATGACATCCAGAAATTGTTTATCTAGTGAAAAATCAAGAATATAGTTTTTATTAAACTAATAGTGACCATAAAATGCACAAAAACCTAATCAAAACTTATTTTTAATGTAAATGTAAACCATAATAATCCAATGGTATAATATTGGACCATTTGGAGCCTTATAAAAGTGATTATGACACTTATATTATTTTATTTTAAATGATGCCAAAGTTGCCACCTTCATAATTCAATAAATATAACAATTTAAATATTTTAATTTTAAGATGATAAATTAGAGTAAAAGTATTATTCTGAAAGGTAATAGATTTATCTTCATCATAGGATTTTATTTTTAATTTTTATGCAACAAATATGTATATTAAATAATTATACAAAAATGTTGTAGTAATTATTTTGTTAAGAGATAAACCAAATAAATGGTTTTTAAAAATAATAAAATAACTATTATATGAAATATTTAATGTGCTCCACTAATTTTATAGATACATATGACCTTTTATGAATCTATTAAATATTTTAGTTCGAACATATCTTCTCTATATATTTTATTTAAATTCAAATAAATGAATAGTGTCAGAATTGACACTATTGTTATTTTATAACATATTATAAAATTGTTTAAAAATCATAAAAATATTTAAAAATTATAAATTTCAATTTATATGGTATAAAATGTTGTAAAGTATCCAATTATGGAAAATTCACAACAAATAAGTAATTGTTTGTTATAATTTAAAATTTAGAATGTTATTACCATAAATAAAATTAAATTGATTAAATAAGGATAAATCCAGTTGATAATGTTTAAAATAAGATCCAAACATGTCTAAATTTGATTGGTTGATGAGATTAAAACCCTATATAATCTAATCTTTGAATATGAGTAATTTTTGGAGGTTTTTAAGTGGGGTTAGATTTATTATAAATTAATATTTTTAAGAATTCCAAAGGTACCCCTCTCCTCCCTTATAAAACGGCACCTACTCCCTCTCTTCCTCACAACACATTGAGCCTTCATGCTCGGCCAAACCCTGCCCAATTCTATTCTCCACTTCCCTATAAACATCCTAGAGGTACTGGTCTTCTTCAAAGAATAATTTTAGTGCCCTAAGAGGAGGTCTCAAAGAGGCGCTTCAAAGAAGAGGTAATTTCTGTTACCGATTCTTTCACCTTTATTTATTCTTCCACTTATTCTTCTTAGGTTGTTTCATTATGAAGTAATAACATAAGTATCATTCATATACTGATATGTTATTATAAGTATGACACAACCCTATTTCACCATCTATCCATCCTATGGAAAACGAAATCACCGCGCGTGCGTACGTACGGAATACCGTCTCCACGCCGTGGTGTAATCTATTTTCCACCACCACCTTACTTGGATGGGTATAATGGTGTAAATAATAACTATATATGATTATTTTAAATTTATATTGATTCTGTAATAGTATACATACACTCCAAAAAAATTTCACGATCATGGGAACAATATCATCGCTCGTGCGTACGTACGGAATACCGTCTCCACGACGTGATGAGATTCATTCTCAATGATTAACCATTCATAAATGATTATAAAGTATATATAATAAGTAATAATGAAATATATGACATAATAATGATACTGGATTTATTTATATATATATATGTATGTCATCCAATTAATTCCATTCAATTCAATGAGGAAACGAAAACAACGTTCATGCGTACATACGGCCTACTGTCTCCATGAATGGTGTATTTCTTTCCATTTATCGATCTATTATATAAATTTATATTCTGAATATATATTATATATAAATCATGTTTTACATTCTGGATGTAAGTAATCATGATCTAAGTAATCATACGAATAATTACAAGTCAAAACACGGACAACAAATGAAACGATTTTACCCAAAACGCTCTTTAACATGGAATTTAAAAAAGAACGGGTAATATAAAGTCATAAGTGAACAATATATGATATCATAACAATTAATATGATTCTGTAATAAGTCAATAACATTATTTAAATCATTATACAGGAGGTTCGGATACGTACGAAGCATATCGGACCTAAGGTAAGGGATAATTTTGCAAATCTCATTTTTATCCGAGATTGCTTATTCGTAAGTATTTACTGGGGTTATTTATATCATCCATGTCCATGTTTTATAAAAGTGTTTTCATGTATGTTTAAAGTCCTTTTTACCCATTTTTTACTTTTACTACATGGTATTTATGTAATCTTTCTTTTACGAGGAACTTTTTGACTTTTCCGGTAAAAGTACGAAAAGAATGTTTTTTTAACTTATACGGCATGAATGGATTTTTACGGTTTTATAAAGCCTTGTTTTCATGAAGCTTCCTCCAAAAGATTTCATGAATATTTTCAACAAAATCCTTTTCTTTTAAAATTTCATGACATTTTGTGAAAGGAAAATGATTTTGAAGAAAAAGGGATATTTTTTTCAAGAATTCATTTCAAGTGTTTTATCAAAAACATTTTTCATCTAATATTACATTATTTCATATGTGTATGTTTCAAGTATAATGTATCTATTATTTCCATGGTTTCAATTTTCTTATTATGAAATTATATCCATTTATTTTATATGGATTATGTGATGATGGGATGATGTTTTTGATACCCATTTTATTCATTGGGTTATTATCAATGATGTATGTTTATTTTGTGGCACAAGTAAGAATGATTTAATTATGAGATGGGTGGGACCTATATCTACCTCCAATTCATTGGGTAAAGATTTATATCTCATGAGATAGACATGGCTGGAATGGCAGGTTAAACCGGTTCAGTAAAATAGGACTGAAACGAGGAGTGAACTCGATTCAGAAAGGGACTTTGTCCACTAAGATGGTCTTGGCAGCAATGCCTTGGCTACTTTGGAAATAATTACATATGCTTAATGGATTCCAAAATTACATGTTTTATTCCCATGCTATTTTATCATGGTTTATGTTCCATTATGATCTATGCATTATGTACTTCCATGTTTTATTTCGTTGCTCAAGATTTTGATGTTTAAACATTTTTTTTCAGGTTTTTAAGTTCAAATGTATATGGTATGTTTTATTTTATCCATGCTTACCATTACTGAGCATTTGAGATCACCCTTTTTGTGTTTTATTTTCCCCCAGGATCAAAAGAAAGGTTTTAGGTAAGGAAACAAAAAGTGGAAGATCTTTATGGGAGATGTTGAAGATCTTTCACCACGATTAGAAGATTACATTCCAAGTTTCCAAAGACACTAAACTATTACGGTCCTCGTGTGTCTGTTTTTGTTATGTATTAAGTATTCCGCAAAATTAATGTAATGTCCATGTACGTCAAGCTTCGGGTCTCTACAGTTGGTATTAGAGGAAAGGTTTAGTCAACCTTTGGAAACTAGGATGCGAAAACGTTAGTGAGATCCCTAGAGATATTTCTAAGGTATGTCTAGGGATGTCCCTAAGGATAAGTATACATATAGGATACAGTCCTAGAACTATGGTAACGATCATAGAATTTAACCTAAGATGTTAGATATTGAGTGTACTCCCACTTTACTATGTTTTTTTCCCTAGCATGATTTTTTCCTCTCACACTATTTTTTTTGGGTTTTAGAAAATGGCTGGAAATAGGAAGATTCACGACAATGGAGGATATGATAGACAATTGAAGGATTTTCTTGATGAGAAACCAAATGAAACGGGATCTGGAAGTCCAAACATCGTTATTATGCCTAATCAGAAATCTCATAATATGATCAATAATCTCAACTTTGGTATGTTTCCCGACTCATATAATAAGAGAAAGATGGAGTTTCATGATGATCATAGAGGAAAGAAAGTTCAATTTCCCTCATGTAAATCATGTGGGAAGAGGCATCAGGGAGATTGTTTCAAGGGAACTGGAAGATGCTTTGGGTGTGGAAAAGAAGGACACAAAGCCAGTAAGTGCAAAGGAAAAGGTTCAGTTAACACCATGGATGAGGATAATGGTATTTCTACGACATCAATAATTGTTAAATGTTTTAAATGTGGAATGTATGGGAATTATGAAAACCAATTCCCTAAGGGAAAGTATCATGAAGAGAATCAGTAAGGTTGTATGGGTAGTATTTATGTTGATGATGATGAAGAGACTACAAATGATATGTATGATGAAAGAATTGTTGAAGTTTAGTCAATGGTTTAAGAAGGTAGTGGAATGATTACATGTTTATCAAGTGTAATGTTGTATAATTAATCTCATGGTACTATGGAATAAAGAGACATCTAAGGATTGTTACACTGTTGTTTTTACTTATGTTTTGAAAGTGTATGATTAATGGTACCAGTAACCATGAAAGGTTATTCAGATATTTTTGGAAAGTAGATGATATGCGCATAATGAAGGGATAAGGAGAAAATTAAATGTTTGATAGTATTCATGAGCTCATGACTGATATAAGGAGAAGGTTATATCATGGTTTGAGTATATAGAATTTTTGGATTTTGGTATGTGGAAAGTGTTAACTTTTAACTGCATTCATGTTTTCACTAAGGTTCAATGGGTATTCATTTTTCAAAAGAATACATGATTAAGGCCTTAGAATGATTGGAATGTGACCAACAAGACATATCTTATGATATATGGGGATCAACGATGGTATTAAATCTCTGGTAATCATTTTCACTATATTATGAGAGTGGAATGCAATATTATGGATAAGCCTAAATATTGGAATGGATTATGTTGGACATAAGTTAGTATTATTTAAGGATATAAGTTTTTTCAATATTATTGATGGGATGTTATAGTAATATAGTTTTAGAAAAAGGAAAACCTGCAGGACGGGTGACAACCCATCGCATCGGACAAGTCTATGGGAATCGAACCCACAACCGAGGTGCGACTGGCCTTTATTGCCTACCACTGGCCTACAAGAAGTCCCTAGTTAGTAGAAACTAGTTTTATTTTATTAAGCAGTATGATATATGAAGTATAAGTTCATTTTTGGAACCATATAAGATTAATCTAACCATAAGATGGACTTATAACTTTTGCTAACCTTTTGTTTGAAGGAGATGGAATGACCCATCATTATATCACATGATCTTCTAACACATCACGAATAACAAATTCAACTTCATTTCTTTAAGGGATGAAGTGGAAATTGTTCAATTCACGAACAACAGTGAGATTGTACCAAAATCATGCAAGTATTTCTTTTAATTCATCAACTTTAGGGAAATGATCTTGAAAACCAAAAATGTTTTCCTAGTTCCCTTATATCCGATGAATCAGATGGTACCTTAGATCATCACAAATCAATAGCTTTGTGATTGTTGGATTTTTCATAGCCATGTTCTCTACCACTCTCCATCAGAACTTGATGGTTAGATTTTTCTTCCATATCCATATTTTCAACTATGTTCTCCTCCATGGAAACCTAGTGATGAGTTAATTTGGGTAACCGTTACATTTCATACATTAGTTTTTAAAGCCATGTTTTGGTATTCCTTTTTACGATGTGGGTTTTTATTCAACAAACTTTCGAGTAGTAAACCATTTATAACCCCGACGAATTTCGAGGGCGAAATTCATTTTAAGGGGGGTAGAATGTAACACCCCGAGATTTTATGAAAAATATTCTTTTAATTTCATTAATGTCTTGTGTTGTATGCTACACCAAAATTACCTTGCGCTATACGCAACACCGTATTAGCTTGCAGTATACGCAACACTATTCTTGGATCGTGTTACACACAATTTTGATAATAGTTATTCTACGCAACATTGAGTATATATATATTCAATGTATAAATGAAATATGGTTGGATTCTGTTATATGGAACAATGAAGGATTCTTCCACAACACGCAACCCTGACTTGGATTGCATTACACGCAATCACGACCTTCCTCGATAGCGTGTGTTGTACGCAATACCGAGTTTTACTAAACAACGATATATTATTATAATATTATTATGAACTAGCCATTATGAACAGTATTAACTAACTTTTTAATTTTATAACATTATTATTCATCTTACACATTTTCTAGAACATGGTAAAAGAACAAAATAAATTGTTCTGGTAAAATAAGTATTTTTCAAAAAATGCAGCTTTGCCGCCTTTTGATGGCGCACCCACTTTAAATCTAGTTTTTGACATGTTTATAAGTTCAATTTGACAAAATAAATTTTATCTTTGGAATCAGGAAATAAAAATTTACTTCGGATAAATTTTTCATATTATTCTGGTAACTTTCATATTTTGATGAATAGTAAAAACACGCTATATTTTAATTAAAAACAACTTTTTTCATCGCAATAATTTGTATGGTTAAATTATAATATTTAATGGTTTTAAAGTATAAATATAATATATTTTTACCATTTAATATAATGTATTCCATTATCATTGATTTTACATTAAATCCGTAGGTTAAATCAATTCAATCTTTTGCAATGTTTTAAAGAAAAACCCATTTTCTTTCGACAACATGATTAATTTTGATTTAATTTCTGAAAATTTTGTGTATTGAATTTGGAAAAATTGATTCCATATTTGGAATCATTGGGTAAAAATTATGTTAATAAGCTACTTTTTATTTTTGGGAATTATGAATAGTAACTACAGAAAATTTTATTTACCATAGTTAAAGGTAAATCAGGTAATTAAGGGTAAATATAATATTATAAAATTGCCCTAACACATGCCAAAATTCTATTGGATGGCTAAAAGTAGACCCATATAACCTAAGGGTTGTATTATATTCATTTTTTTGGACTTTTGACCATGAAAATAATTTAATTATTATTAAAACCCAAGAAAGTGACAACTTGTCACTCTCTTAAATCTTATAAGTATATTAATTTTAATTCAGTGATAAACTTTATGAAACTTTTAACATGAGTAGTCTCCAGAAATCTAATAAAATTATCTACATCAAATGAATTTATTTATAATTTTTATGGATTAAATAATTATCATTAATTATGACATCTAGAAATTGTTTATCTAGTGAAAAATCAAGAATATAGTTTTTATTAAACTAATAGTGACCATAAAATGGACAAAACCCTGACCAAAACTTATTTTTCATGTAAATGTAAACTATAATAATCCAATGGTAGAATATTGGACCATTTGGAGCCTTATAAAAGCGATTATGACACTTATATTATTTTATTTTAAATGATGCCAAAGTTGTCACCTTCATAATTCAATAAATATAACAATTTAAATATTTTGATTTTAAGATGATAAATTCGAGTAAAAGTATTATTATGAAAGTAAATAGATTTATCTTCATCATAGGATTTTATTTTTAATTTTTATGCATCAAATAAGTATATTAAATAATTATACAAAAATGTTGTAGTAATTATTTCGTTAAGAGATAAACCAAATAAATGGTTTTTAAAAATAATAAAATAACTATTATATGAACTATTTAATGTGCTCCAATAATTTTCTTGATACATATGACCTTTTATGAATCTATTAAAGATTTTAGTTCGAACATATCTTCTCTATATATTTTATTTAAATTCAAATAAATGAATAGTGTCAGAATTGACACTATTGTTATTTTATAACATATTATAAAATTGTTTAAAAATCACAAAAATATTTAAAAATTATAAATTTAAATTTATATGGTATAAAATGTTGTAAATTATCCAATTATGGACAATTCACAACAAATATGTAATTTTTTGTTATAATTTAAAATTTAGAATGTTATTACCATAAATAAAATTAAATTGATTAAATAAGGATAAATCAAGTTGATAATGTTTAAAACAAGATCCAAACATGTCTAAATTTTATTGGTTGATGAGATTACAACCCTATCTCATCTAATCTTCGAATATGAGTCATTTTTGGAGGTTTTTAAGTGGGTTAGATTTATTATAAATTAATATTTTTAATGGATGCCACAATGACATGTTTTATTCCCATGCTATTTTATCATGGTTTATGTTCCATTATGATCTATGCCTTATGTACTTCCATGTTTTATGTCATTTCTCAAGATTTTGATGTTTAAACATTTTGTTCATGTTTTTAAGTTCAAATGTATATGGTATGTTTTATTTTATCCATGCTTACCCTTAGTGAGCATTTGAGCTCACCCTTTTTATGTTTTATTTTCCCCCAGGATCAAAATAAAGGTTTTAGGTAAGGAAACAAAAAATGGAAGATCTTTATGGGAGATGTTTAAGATCTTTCACCACGATTAGAATATTACATTCCAAGTTTCCAAAGACACTAAACTATTACGGTCCTTGTGTGTCTGTTTTTGTTATGTATTAAGTATTCCGCAAAAGTAATGTAATGTCCATGTACGTCAAGCTTCGGGTCTTTACAAAGAGATAGTTGTTATGTGAAGCTCATAGTTCTCCGTTTTCAGTTCATCCTGGCAGTACTAAGATGTACAGAGATCTTCGGGAGTATTACTGGTGGGATAGAATGAAAAGAGATATTTCTGATTTTACTATGAAGTATTTGACTTGTCAATAGGTTAAAGCAGAGCGGCAGTTACCTAAAGGAATGTTTCATCCTTTACCAGTACCAGAGTGGAAATGGGAGAATATATCCATGGACTTCGTTGTGGGATTGCCGAAGACACCTTCAGGTAATAATGCAATCTAGGTTATTGTTGATCGCTTGACTAAATATGCTCATTTCCTTGCTATATGAGATACTTTTTCCCTAGATCAACTTTCTTGATTTTATCTTAAAGAGATAGTCAAGTTGCATGGAGTTACCATATCCATTGTATCTAATCGTGATCCCAGGTTTACTTGTAACTTTTGGAAAGGCCTTCAGAAGTTGTTGGGTACTGAATTAAATTTTAGTACAACTTTTCAGCCTCAATCAGATGGGCAGTCATAACGAACAATTCAGACTTTGGAGGATATGCTACGTGCATGTTCGATGGATTATCAGGGAAGTTGGGACCAACATCTTTCTTTGGTTGAATTTTCATATAATAACAGTTTTCATTCCAGTATACAGATGAAACCATTTGAGGCATTATATGGGAAGCGGTGTCGAACTACAGCTTTTTGGAATGAATTGGGTGAAAGGAAGCTGATGGGACCAAAATTGGTAGAAGAGATGGCAGAAAAAGTTCAGTTGATTCAGAAACACATGAGAACATCTCAGAGCAGGCAGAAGAGTTATGCAGATAACCGGAGGAAGGATCTATCTTTCGAGGTAGGTGATCACGTTTTTCTCAATGTTTCACCGTGGAAAAGTGTGATGCGATTTGGTAAGAAAGGAAAGATGAGTCCAAGGTTCATTGGACCATATGAAATTCTAGAGAGAGTTGGATCTGTTTCTTACTGAGTGTCTTTACCTCCGAGTTTATCTCAGGTACACAATGTTTTTCATGTTTCGATGTTGAGAAAGTATATTCCAGATCCATCTCATGTTTTGAGCCTAGAGGTAGTTCAGTTGGAAGAGAATATCTCTTATGAAGAATAACCAGTTCAGATTCTTGTCTGAAGAGAGCAAGTGTTGAAAAATAAGGTAATTCACTAGGTAAAGGTTTTTTGGAAAAACCATATGGTTGAAGAGGCAACGTGGGAATCTGAAAATGCTACGAGGGACAAATACCCCCACTTATTTTGATAAGTGAATAAAATTGCGAGGACACAATTCCCAAATGGGGGGAAGGATGTAACATCCCAGGTAAATAAAGAATAAAAAATTTCATATGTATTAATATTTACGAATTAAATATTAATTTTACTTTAAAGGGGTTTCTATGTTCGATAGCGTACTCAATACGCAACAATGAGTTTTTTTGAAAACTTATGTCGCACACTAGTAATATAACAATATTATTTAAATGGTAGTTAACACGTGGCCGTTGTATTGGTGGTAATGAATATAAATAACTATAATATGATTATATATGTTTTTTAAATGTTTTTACATTTTTCCAATAAAAGATAAAGGCTTAAAATAAGAAAAGAGTTCAATTTTAGGCATAAATACTCTAATATTCACTAAAAAGTAGAACCATCACCTTTTGATGGTGAACCCTCATTAAATATAGTTTCGGTCACTCTTATACATTCTATTGGACCAAATAAAACTCTTATTTAGAATCGGGACATTAAAATTTACTTTGTGTATATTTGTGGTATTTTTCCGATAATGTTCAATTTTTAATGAATAGTGAAAAATGTTTTATTTTAATTCAAAATATCTTTTTAATAAAATTTATTAATATGATTAGATTATCTTTTGAATTGTTTTTAAAGTGAATTTAGAATATATTTTTACCATTTAATCCAATAGTGGTCTTTGGAATTAATTTCACTTTGAAATTGGACTTAAACTTGTGTCAATCTTTTGATATATATTGTTTCATAGAAATACACTATTTGTTCTGACAGCGGGAATTAATTATTAAATTAATTATTCTAACTTATATGTTTTGAATTTTGTAAAATAGATATCATTTTTTAATTCGGAATATCAAATATAGCATAGGGTGAAGTTTTGGTATTTTTCTGAAAAACTTCAATTTTTGATGAATAGTGAAACCACTAAGTGGTACTTAAAAAACTGATTTTTCGTTTAAATGAAAATTTACCACCTCTGTGTTTTGAATTTCAAAAATATGACATACATGGTTGTCATTAAGATGTAAAATGTGGTTCAATGGGATTAAAATAATTTTTTGGTGAATATTAACTTTTAAGTTTTTAATCACGATTAGAGGTAATTAGTGTAGTTTAAGGTAAAAATAATGTTTTAATAATATGAAATGACCTTGACACATGTCCTACCCTTATTGGATGTGTCATGGCCTACCTAGACAACCCATGGGTAGATTTTTGGGACCCCATGGATCCACTTGGGTTAGATAATGACATTAATTCATTTTATTCAAAGTAAAAGTAAAAATGACAGAAACATGTATTTTTTTACTAAAACAATTTTTACATGGGGTTATTAAAGTCATATTTTTTACTATAAATATTAATTGGAATGCTAAAAAGATTTCCTAAATCATAGTATTTTTTTAATAATTTTTAGACATTAAATAAATTAAGTTATTAATGACATCCTGATGATGCAGCGATTACCTCATTATTTAATTATTTAAATAAAATGAAAAGATAATGTAAAATCTAAGAACTACACATGTCAAAAACCTAATGTAAGGATGGATTGAAAACAATTATCACCTTATCCTAGAAATACATCAATGTGGGACCTTTAAAATCCGAAAATCATTTGAAAATAAAGTAACATTTTATACCTTTCCAAGAGTGCCCCTCCTATCCTCTTATAAAAGGCCCCCACCTCTACCACCTTACCCACACCTCTCAAGCATTTGTATCGGCCAAACCCTGCCCATATTGTCTCTCCACATCCCTATCCTCATCCTAGAAGCCTTACTTTAGCAGGAATCTTTTCAAGAAACCGTTTTGGTTCAAACCAAAGGGAGTTACCCGATTTTAAAGTAATGTCTTCACTTGTGTTCTTTTGTTTTATTTTTCTTCTCCAACCCCCTAAACTCTTTTTATTATTTTATTTTGTAACAACTATATTATATTAAATATACTAGGATTTTTTTATAAGAATAATTCGAGCTACACTTACACACACCTACATCTAATGGTTAAAGAACATATTGTTTATGTGGATGGAGAATTTCTGCCTCACGAAATGATGATTGTTCAATATTATTCTAACACCGTAAAATGTGGCCATTAATATGTCACTATATTTATATATGATACATAATATGTTAATTTTTTCCTTAAGCTTCTGTATTTTTCATTTATGGCATACCTTTATGGCTTCCATTATGGGTATACGCGATATCTTCATTTTAGGAAGTGCGGACTACCACCCCCTCAAAATGATTTGATTCATTAATACCATATGTGGTACATATAAAGGATAGATTTAATGATATTGTATATGATACCATACTGGAATTAAAATACTATTATGTATCATTATGTTTTAATTCTATTAAATATGAAATAGAAATGGAAATAGCGTTCATGCGTACGTACGGCTTACCGTCTCCATGAACAGTGCATTTCATTTCTTACCTCTAAATGTTATGTAATTTTATAAATGCATGCATATACTGGATATATAAGATATATATGATATCTACATCATGAATATAATTCTATATATAATGGATATTTTACCACATGAACAACTTGTAATTATAAAGAGTTTATTTTTGACTCAAGTACCAATGATCGTTAAAACAACCGTTATTAACTTAAATAATTACATAGTGGTCATGACATGGTAATAAGTGATATAAAATGAATAATTAACTTGAAAAAGGTTCTTATGCAAGTTGAAATTAACTCACGTTTATTATTCAGGATATTAAATAACGATCGAGTCAAGTCAGATACGAGGTAAGGGACATCGTCTCAATCTCCTTTCATTGAGGCATATTTTGTTTTATACACAAATTCCTTTTATACAGTGTATAAAACCCTTTGACTATTACATTTATTCAAAAGGAATATTTTTATATTAATCTTTTACTAAACTAAAAAATGGAATGTTTTTTTGTCGTACATATGTGGCGACAACGAGTTCTCCGCCGCCGTGACCATTATTTTAGTTTTGGCTTCCTCTACAAGCCATAACTTTTTTTGAATGAAAAATAAATACCATGTTTTACTTTTATTTTATTTTGGTATTGAAAATGGTTTTTATAATGTTTTTATATCAATTTGTTGTATTGATATCCTGTGATTGAAAAGTGGAAATGTTATGTTTCCTTTATGCATGTTTTATGTGATACGATTATGTCATGGTTCTTAGGCATTGTTATGAAGACGGGTGGTTCCGTGATAAACTAAAGGCGGGTGAGCCCGATATAGCTCTCCAATGCATTGGGTAATGCAAAGGATTTAAATGTTAAGGTTTCTCCAAAGAGATTTAGAGAATATAATGTGACGGGTATTCCAAACATAACCAAGAGGGTTACTCCCTACGTAAGAATGTTATGAATGCCTCAAGTTACCTTTATGTCTTATGATTTCTACGATTTATTCATGATTTGATGAGGTATGTTAAAGTTATTATGTTTTATGGGTAAAGTATGATTTCATTGATTCTTATGTATACATGTACTCATGTTTCATTTCCATATTTTTTACATCCCTTACTAAGATTTTTATGCTCATCCCAAGTTTTTGAAATGATTTTCACAGGTCAAGGGAATGGTACATGATATGATGATAGTGTCAATTAAGTGTCAATAAATAATCCATGTTTTATTTTAAATATGTTTCCATTGATGGGAAAAATTAATAATATCTTTTATGTAACCACTTTGTTTAAATGTGGAATGTAATGAAAGTTTTATGATCTAATTCTATAAAACTCTAAACCTGAAAAGATCCTCAATGTGTAATCTTGTAATAACTCAAGATTAATTAAGGTTTAAGGCTGGGGCCTTATATGAAGGGTCCGGTTTCTTGGAAACGACTCCCAATTAATTTGTTTAAGATCAATTTGGATGTATCATTTTTGGTTAGATCCTTTTCTAGAGTTGGTATGATCACTCGAAACTCTCCTGGGTTAATCTTTGCTACTTGTAAAGAATATTTCTTTTCAAAATGGACTCTTTAAATGTCCAAATCCCAAGAAATACTTTTTGGTATAATGTTTTCCTTGGATAGAATATGTAGCTTGATCTTTCTGGAGTCGGACTGCCAGATGGTTCTCAACACCATCTCTTCCCATGAAATTTTCCTTCAACTATTTTTTCTGCTTGTTGAGACGATTTGTTCTTTGTGCCACCAGTTCTCTTCTTACTCCTTATCATTTATAAAAATAGAATGAAATAAGTTTGTTCACCTGTTGGCAACCCTCAATCTCTCAGAAAAATATAATGCATGGTTGTCTCATTTCCCTTTATTGATGAATTATCTTGTGGATTCTAATCACTAATCATCATTTTAGTAAATAATATCCCTTAAAAAAGAAAAATATATTAATAAACTCAGTATCTATGTGAAAAATTGTGATGAGGCTTCATGTATCCAATTATGAAAACTAGCGTAGATACATTTTGAAAGCCATGTATCTGTTTAAATTGTTTACATGAACCTACCCATATAGTTGAATTGATAACTGAGTCAAATTTGGATCCCGAGCCTCCAAACCAAGATCAACCATGTATATCATCATTGCCTCAAAAAATTAAAGGATGCTTCCATGAGAAGCTTGACTATGTCCAAGATTTGGTGGTAAGTGAACTGAAACAATAGTCAAGAAAAAATGAATTTAAAAAAACCCCACTGAAAAAAACACATATTTGGATTCAAATTAAATCCAAGTGGAAAATCAAAGCACGTGAAATGATTAATGGCATTTGGATCTACCTGATGTTGAAGTTAATAAAGGATGGAATGGGAAGAAGATTATGTGTTATATGAATTATGATGACTTTGGTGCACTAATGATGATGTTTATGACACTATTAAAAATTAAAATCTTTATTTTAGTCTACTAAATATCCAGAAAATATTGAAAATGTTGTTATTTTTTATTTCCATTTTCGATTGAAGCTTATAGGAGAGGCCAATATTCGGTTCAGATCCGATTTAGCAATAAAGATGTGTACAGATAAATGAATGAAGAATCACTCAATTCTAAATGTGAATTTTATCTATTCATTGATGCTTTGGATGTTGATGGTGATAAGGAATCAGTTATTTGGGTTCTACAAGGAAGGATTCAATAATATTTTATTTTTGGGGAAAGATGTTGCATTTTTTTGTCTATGTTTCCTATTTAGGCTGAAATTGTAGAAATTGGGGACTTTAGATGACCCCAATGCTAGGGGATTGTGAATGTGTTGAAGAATGCACACTAGGTGCTCGCTATAATGTTTGTGAGAAGCTCACTACCTATTTTAATGTGTCAGATGAGATCTTATAAGGCATTGTACCCAGAAATTTTAATTATGGAACGATTTTATCTTCTTAATGACAAATGATTCCTAGGATATTGAAGATTGAAATTAACATGGAATTTTCAGTTGGTTAACAACAATAATTAATTGTATTCAAAAAAGATAAATCATTATTTTTAGGGGAATTGTTTTAATTTTATGCAGTGAAATATTGTGAGGTGTTTGGAAAATTATGATGGAATCTATTAGACCGAAGAGTGACCAAAAAATGCTCAAATCCGACCAGTTATTTTTTAGGAGTTTTTTTCTTGTGTTTCATTAAGAAATAGGTGTGTACAATGAAGTTTCTGTATGGAGTTGTTCTTCTTTATTAATGTCTTTTTAAATATTTATTTTATTTTTATTTCATTAAATAGGATATGAAGCTTCTGTAGGTGGTACTTCTGATGACCCTCCATTATAGAATTTTATTTTTCTCTCTCTTCTATCTATTCTTCTCTTCCTTCTCCCTCCTGTAATTTTCTCTATTTTGGAAATAATTTTTTTTGTTATGTTTTCAACATCTCTTTGTGTTATCCTACCTCTAGTCATGGATGACTGACCCACGGGCCTAGTTCTATAAGGTGAAACTCATCGCTTCTTGGAGGTCAAATATCCAATTCGACCATCAACATATTATTCACTCTCAGAATATAGTGATCATGATTTGGGGAGATTTTTTGACACAGTCAGTCACCGAAATGGTTTTATACTCTCAACTGCTTATCTTTTTTCCTCTTCTTTTATTGTTTGTTATGAAAAGTAATTCTGCATGATAGATTTCTTCATTGCCACCTAAATTAGATACATATGTTCCTTAGATAGTTTTTCTAGTCCTTTACTACTTTCATGTCCAATAATCTAGCTTCTTTATTTGGTTAATAATATACATACTGTTATAGTGTTATCGCCGTGCACATAGGTCCATAGTTGACCGAATTAGATTATATCACTATGTTCTTTACTTTTGTTACATCATGTTCATCTTGAATCTATCCTCTTAGTAATGTTTCATTATTAATCATATTGTTTAAACAAACTCATGAACCCAATACCAAGATTAGTGGATCTTGACCATTGAATTGGGACTACCAACACAACTTCCTTACTTCCCAATAACTTACTTTCCTACCACATAACTTCATTTAACCAATAACATTCCTACCTAACTTATGATAAATCATAATTTATCCAATAACTTCCTAATAACTTCCCTACCTAAATTATGATAAATCGTAATCTATTTAGGGGATTGAAATACTTAGGGAATGAATAAAGTGATTATAAATTATAGAGTAAATGAATTCCTTGAATTTCAATGGAACTTGGAAGATGAATTAACTATTAGGGGGAATGTAATCACTATATAAGAGATAGAATTTTAATTTTGAGGAAGATTCTAACAGAATCATAATTTTTAATCCATGAATGGTGGTGAAATTATTCCAATAAAAGAAAGGAATCAATTTCTTAGAATATTTTCACTGATATGTAGGCATAATACCATCTGAACAATGATCATTTTAGTTTCTTCAAATGATTTACACTTGAAGAGGATTAATTTCAAGGATTATTTTGATCATGATGACATGGATAAATATATTTAAATGAATGAATCTAAGGTATTTAAATACCATCATAAGTAGGGCCTTTTTAAGTTGAAATGGATCCTCAATGACTTGAAACAAAAATATTGATAGCTGAACCATAAGCCTAAAACATTCCTGAATAAGGAATGTTTATCATGGTAAGACTATGATCATTACTATTTTTGGAAGTCATATGATGATGATAATTAAATCATATTCCAATTATTTTTATATTTTATGTTTTTGTGAGTTCAGGGAGTTCATGTAAATAAGTGATGAGGTGTACGTTTTCTAGAAGATTACATATGAATTATTTTTTCCAAGAAAAGAAAATCCTGGGAATGAGGATTACAAGGGATAGAAAAATTGGTAAATTATTATTATCCAAAAATTAATCCATCATAAAGATTATTGAAATTTTTAGAATGAATAGGCTTAATTAAATCTCAACCACCTTCTTAGAAACTTCAATCATTCTATGGACTATTCACTAACATCGAAATGTGAGGCTAGATTTTGGTTAAAAGTGTTGTATGCCTCAAGTATAAGAAGCTTAATTTATGAAATGATATTTTGTGCCTAGTTATTTCTTTTATAGTGGTGGTAATAAGTGTATTTATGTTAATACCTAGAAGGGATCATTAATAATACTTGAAGTGTATCATCAAATACTTAAAGGGACTTGGAGATATAACATTGTTCTTTTGGGAAGATAATGCATTTCATGGATTCATGTATGTGCATTTTTCTAGTGATTTAAATACCCAGACGAGAATGGAAGGATTCATGTTTATTTTTAGAAAAACAATGATCAGTTGGTTTTCTTAGCTACAATTTTTTTTTTAATTTGACTACAATAGATGAAAAGTACATAGAAGTAATGAAATTTGTAAATGAGTTATTCTAGTTAATAGAATTAATAAAGGAACATAGAATGTCTCCATAGGATGGAGTGTTATTCTGAGATAGTCAAAGTTCTATTCAACTTTCTTGGAATCCATTTAATAATTAATGTATGAAATACATTAACATAAACATCAATTTCATCAGGAATCATCTTGAAGACAAAGTGGAAGGGTATTGGAAGATAACGAAGAAGAAAAATATTCCTTAAATATTAACAAAGGATTTAGTCCAAGAAATTTGGAAGAAGCATTTTACCTTATTTGGACTTTGATAAAAGAAATTATCTTGAGAACACTACCCACATGTGGGGGAAGATTTAGATTTTTCTACGTGTAAAAGGTTGTTCAAAAATGTGTCATCCTTTATTTATGATTCAAGTTGGAGATTTTTGGGTTTATAACATCTCTTCAAGTCATCAGAATATGTTTATTTAAATGAGATATAATGAAAGTTCACTTATAGATTGTTTTGTAATGATATATATCATCATAATTATGAAGGTAGTTTTATCAGAAGATGGTGATATTCAGATAAGAATCCTATGAAGTTCAGTGATGGTTTATCAAGTGCAAATATTGAGGTAGTGGAAGTAGTTGGAATTAGAGGATGGACAACTATAATGGTGGGTTGATCATGAAAATTGGATGGTAATGAAACATGTTCTATTGGCCGATCATTTATATAAAATATATTTGAGATAAGTAGATTTGTATAATGATGAATCAATGTGAAATATTAGATACATAGTTACAATAATGTTAATCTCTGTAATTCCTAATAATAAAAAATTTTGTGATATTCTTCCATGGATTTAGGAGGAAAGACTAAAACCTGTAATATTTTTTGACCCCATTACTTTTGATATTTCCGTTATTTTTTTTCCAATGTTGTTGTGTCAATTTTCATGATGTATGTGTGAAAAGTGTGACTTAGTTAAGTGAATGATGTGATTAGTATACTCATCTTTCTATACACTAATCTCAGAGGGAAAACCTAGTTTGAATTCTATAGTGGAGAAATAAATAAGACATGCGATATTCCAATGGATTAGAGTTTTGTTTTTCAATGGTTTTTCTTTTGGAAAATCACAAAATAATAGAAACTCATCAACTTAATGGTGGAATTCAAGCATCTGAAAGGGATTCCAATAGACTCTTACCAGCCTCCCCATCAAAGGTGTTATTAAATATTCCCAATGATAAGGATTCAATTGGGCACATGTTGTGCTCCATTAGCTCTAGTCACTTACCATACCTCCAATATCATAACCTGAGCCTTCCTTTTCCATGTTACCAACTCAAAAACATCCATATACACACACAAAACATGCCAAAATTATACTACCACTCAATATTCTCAAAGGATTTTAAACCCATGGGCATCAGGTTAATGAATAAAATGAAAATTCAATTGAGTAGTGCTATTACCATGAAATATTTAGGGAATTCATAGAAAATCAATGGTATGGAAATTACTTGAGAAAGAAATGATACGGTGTTGTATCTTCATGCATCTATAGTCGTCGATTATCCTTTTTTGGAATTCCAGATATACCAGCCCGAGCTCTACCTGATAAGTCAAATAAGTAGCTTTTTCTTGTTACTGAACCCACAACAAAACTCTACATCTATAAATAAATTGAAAAGGACACCATCATACATGAGAAAATTATTATGTATTATATACAATGTAGGTTGAGATGAATGGCCAAAATCGTACATTTCCATGTGGTCGGTAGCTTAAAGGCAGCCACAACGTCTCGAGTGTCCACCCAATCAATAACACACCTTCTTTTCACATTACAATTTCGAACCTTCACATCCATGAAGTTGGTGATTAAGAGTCCACTCCATCAATAACACATCTACTTTTCACCTTGCACTTTAAGTAATCCACTGCATCGAAAAAGATGTCTTCTCCCTCCATGATGTTCATCTTGTCTCGTGAACAAGATCCCCTGATGAGTGCAGTGTTATGGAAAGGTATCGTAGCTGGAAGAGGTCATTTTCAATCCATACCATTGTACTATTTGGGTGATCTTTGTTCACAAGACAAGATGAACATCATGGAGGGGGAAGAGGTATTTTTAGATGCTGTGGACAAATGTAGTGTGAGGTGAAAGAATGCGTGTTTTTGATGGAGTGGAATCTTCCTCGGGAGATTTTTGGATGGAAAGATTCTAATTTGAAGTGTGAAAATTAGGCATGTTATTGATTGGATGGACACTTAAGACATGATAACTACTTTAATCTACAGACTATATAGGAAAGTATAGTTCGTGCCATTCATCTCAACTTACAATGTATCTAATACATAATGATTATCTCATGCCTAGTGGACATTTGAATTTATTTATACATGCAGGGTTTTTATATGGGTTCAATAAGGGAACATGCTGCTTATATGACTTATCAGGTATAACAATTTTTTCATTTCTGAGATTATTAAAGGGATCAAAATTGTGGGAACTAGATAGACTGACCCTGGTTTTCTTAGCGGCCAAGTGGGAAAGAAGGGAGCTAAATCAGAGTTGGTAGAAGTTCATTACCGAGTGGTAGGATCCGATGGGCATTACACTAGAAATTATGCACTCATGGGATTTGGTGGAAAGGTAGGGATTTGTTAGCGGCCATGGAAACCTCCATTTCTCGATCCTCTTTAACCCTCTCCACCATCTTTTTGCTACTCACTTCGCATTTCCCTTTATTTATACCCATACAGTGGAATAAAAACATCTCCTCTTCTCATTTTCAAATTAATTGCGCTTCTCATATTTATAACATGAATCTAATATTGAAATTAATTGAATTTAAGTAATGGTATAATAAATATTTGATAATAAATTTTCATAATATCAAATGGAAACCAATTAATTAATATCTTAAAAATAATATTCTTTTCTTTTTTTAGTGGAAACATATTAATGAATATCATAAAATAATATTAATGAATATCTTAGTATCTTAAAATGTAGATATTTCCTTTATTTATGGTATTAATGAATATTTTAAATGGCAACATATTAATGAATATTTTAAATGGCTGCATATTAATTGTATTAATATATATTTTAAATGGAAATGTACTATTGAATATCTATAAATCTTAAAGTCCATATTCATTAACCGTATTAATGAATATCTTAAAATCCACATTCCTTTTTTATATCCATATTCATAATATGAAATGGAAATGTATTAATGAATATCTTAAAAATGCATCACGTTTTGTAAACTTTTTATATCCTCTTTTTAAGTTTTGTGTTTCCCATTTTTTTAAAGTAGAGATTTCCTTTATTTTTTCCATGCCTTATATATATATATAACTTTCAAGTTTAAAACGTTTTTATATGTTTCATATATTTAACATTTTTTTGTTTAAAAGGTTTCACATTTTAAAATTTATATATATTATTTATTATTATTATCTTTTAAACGTTTCCATGAATCATTTCACATTGAATTTCAAATTATATTCTAAAGGATTTCATTTTCTTTATTATTTTCTTTTATTCATATCAAAATTTAAAAACTCTCATCCCACATGACGTATCACCTCCTTGTCTCCTTCACAATACAAAATATATCACAATTATTTTTTATATTTTTAAAAATTTAATGAACATCTAAAAATAGATTAATTCAGAAAATTGTTAAAATTTAGGTTTAAAATTTTCATGTTCCATTGATCATTTCGGCTCCTAATCTAAATAAATATCATATATTAAAATAGATAAATTTCAAAATAGTTATATTTCCTAAAATAAACATAAAATAATCATTTATAGATTACGTTAAATAAATAATTGACTGACAATTAATTAAACAAAAACTCTGAAAATACACGAGATACATAGTAACAATTTGTTATGTATGATAATAAAAAAAATACATAAAAACATTCGTGTAAAAATTTAATATGTAATAAATTAAAATATCATATGTGATATTTTTTTAATACATAAGAAATTATTTTTCTGGCATGGATTTTCATATTCATGCAATATATCATACTTAACCAAAATTGTGAATATCAAATTTAAACCCAAAAAAATAAAATTAACTAAAATCACCATAAACATTCCTAAACCACCAAAACTAATATCAAAAAAGATATGAATCACTTGATACCTGAGAAATGAAAAAGTGTTCGATAAAATCCAAACTCTTACATCATATGCCTCTCAAATGATTTTCATCCTCCTAAATCAAACTCAAATAAGAAAATCATAACGCTTAATAGCCAGAAGAAGATACCTCTCAAATAGTGTTCTAGCTACTTATGGAAACCCAAACACATCCAAGAAAAAAAAGTTTGAAATGGTTACACCTTTGAATAAACCATAAACCCTAAATTGTTTATAAACTCATTTAAATTTCTTGAAACAATTTCATTTAAAACGTTTTAGAGTACCCACCCAATTCTCATGGGAAATAGATCCTTTTCTTTAACATAAACCGCACACATATCCCATTTTATTTTAAATCAAATCTTTAAGTTAAATTTAAAAATATACATTAATTATTTCTAGGTATAATTAAAATTATATTATTATTAACAATTATTAATAAAATAATAATAAATATAATTCTTAATTAATTAATAATAAATAATAAATATAATACCTAAATAATAATTAACTATTACCATTTACTATTAAACAAGTAACCGACCTGTGCAATTGCACAACATGATCATTTAATTACAAATTTTCATACACACACTTGGAAAATTGTGGTAAAGATCTATGAAATTCGTGTCACTCATTGGGAGAGTGGGAGGAAATTGGAAGAAGAAATGGAGTGAGTGGGTTACTCATGACACGTGGAAATAAAGTAATGACTGGTAGTGGAAAATATAGGTGGAATCATTCCATATAACTATAGATGTGAATTTATGTGAACATGTGTATATAAATTAAATCATTGTATGAATAAAGTATGCATACAAGTGTATGTGATTTTAAATAATGTGTCTAGAATCATTCAACAAAACTATAGATGTGAATTTAAGTGTACATGTGTATATAAATTAAATCAATATATGCATAAAGCATAAAGGACTATCACCCTATCTCATGGAGGATTATTGACTTCTATAGGTGAAGGTCCCATGCCCCATTGTGTGGGTGAGTATTGACTCTGACTGTAGTATGGGGGACCAGCACCTCATCCAGATCATGTGAGTGCTAACCCCATATATAAACTTCCCAATACTAAGGAATCATGTCCCATAATAGTGGATTATTAACTCTATGATTAATGTTTACCCTAACATCAGAATTTCAAAAACTACCATAAAAATAGGTTTTCATATAGCTACCCTTTAACAATGATAAAAAACATTTGATAATGGGGGTATCTTTATCTGTGCAAAAAAATGATAAAAGTTACTTTAACAGCGCTAAAAAATTGCCGTTAAAAGTTCCCCTTTATCAGTGCTTTTTTAGTGTAAGGTCTCGAATTTTCCATTTAAGTATTTTTTTTTAAAATATGTGGTATTTTTTAGAGACCAGGCGCTGAGACGACATGTGATTTTGAGGCCCGAGGTGCCTGAAATAAATGATTGAACTATTTTTTTAAGTTTATTACAAATAGTGTGCATGATCAGTTTTGTTATCTTTTAAATGATTGCTCAAATTTGAAATATGAATGCACTGTTGTGTTCAGAGTATTAGGTTTTTCTTAGGCAGGGCCTAAACTCGACCGGTGTGGGTCGACTATGAAAAATATTTTCGGACATTTTAAAGAAGAATAAAAATAAATGTAAAAATTTTATTTTATTTTTCTTTTAACATTTCTCGACAACACTACAATGGGGAAACACAGTCAAAGGGAAATTTTTTACTTTCCTAAAAGAAACAGTGTAGCGACACTGAAACACAGTGAAATAGTGATGCTGAAACACGTTTCTGTTTGAAATTTTCAAGAATGTATGATTGTATGATCAAAAAATTTCTCTAATAAAAGGAATATTTTACTTACGTCCAACCATTCTAAAAATAGGAAACAATGTAATTAAAACCAGAATGCCTTCTACAATCTGCATGGGGAATTCGATGGTGTATGTTTTTCCTTTAATATTTCGAGTGAAGAGGGATTATATTTATAGGGGGTTCAACCTTCAAGAACCCACCACAATTTACACCGTCGATAAAGAGTATTAATATAGGGATATTTACTTCCATCAATGTAATAAATAAATTATTCAATTGAATTTAATTAATTAAATAAATATATAATAAATTATTATATATATCATAATGTACCACATTAATATCTAGATAATATATATTATTGGCCAATAATTTATTAAAATATTAATTAATTGATGGACCATTTATTACATTCTCCCACTTGGTCCAAACTAATTAATGTGAATGAATTCAATCTCCCTCTTTAAATTGAAACACGATATATGGATCATAGCGGTATTCCTCTAAATAATGAGTATTACCTTCCATGTTTCACAATATATCATGTACCCTTAGATAACTATATGAATAAACCATAACCACATGGTTTATTATCCACATGAACAAACCTTAACCGTATGGTCTATTCTATAGCCCAAAAAATATTTCCCAATTAATGAATGTGTATGCTTAAACTAAAGAGATAAATACTTAAATATAAATATTTTAAAATAAAATTAAACAAATTTATAATTTAGAACTTAATCCCATACATATTACACGATCCTTGAATTTAAATAAAGGCATGCCTTTAGTCAAAGGTTTTGCAATCATCAATTCGGTGATGATATGCTGAATGGACACCTTTTTATCTTTAACACTTTACCTTATGGATAAGTATTTTATGTTTATGTGCTTACTTTGACTCCCACTTTTGTTATTCTTATCCATGAATATAGCAGCTGAATTGTCACAATATATAATCAATGGACTTGAAATAGAATCAATAATATTAAGGCCCATAATGAAACCCTTTAGCCATACACCATGGGAAGTGGCCTCAAAACATGTAACGAAATAAACTTCCATAGTAGAGGTCACTATTAGTTTCATTTTTACACTTCTCCATGACATAGCTCCTCCATCCATCATAAAGACGTAACCTGAAGTTGATTTGCATGAATCAACACAACCGGAAAAGTCTGTATCTGAGTATGCAATGACTTTAAAATTTTGCGTGTGTTTATATATAATCATATTGTCTTTAGTGACTTTTAGGTATCTCAATAACTTCTTTATGGACTTCCAGTGGTCTATACCTAGATCACTCAAATATCACCCCAACATTTCCACTACAAATGCAATGTCAGGCCTCATGCATACCTTTACATACATTAAACTACCAACAGTGGAAGCAAACATGATGGATTTCATTTGTTCTCATTCAAAATCATTTTTATGTATTTGGTTCTTTCTGAATTTTTCACCCATAACAATGGGTGCTATACTTGGTGCACATTCTTCTATAAAAAATATCTCTAAGAATTTTTTAATATAGGTTTCTTGAGAAAATCCTAAAACACCTCTAAACCTATCCCTATGAATCTTTAAAATAATGACATATGATGAATCACCCATATATTTCATGACAAAACCTTTGGAGGGAAATAGTTTAACCTCACATAGAAAACCCTTATCCTTAGTGGAAATTAAAATGTCATCTACAAATAAAACAAGAAAACATATTTTACTCCCAATGAAATCCTGAAATATACATTGATTCATAATGTTTTCTTTCAAACTAAATGATGTAATTACACCATGAAATCTTAAATACCCCTGTCGGGATGCATGTTTTAAACCATAGATAGACCTGCTGATCTTTCACACCAAATTCTCACCATTGCTAGAGAGGAATCCTTTAATTTGTTTCATGTAAACCTCCTCATCTAGATTACCATTTAGAAACGTAGTTTTCACATCCATTTCTTTTAATTCAAAATGAAAATGAGATACTAATGCCAATATAATGAATAAGGAATCCTTTTTGGATACTGGAGAAAATGTGTCAGTGTAATCAATCCCTTTCTATTGAGGGAACCCTTTTGCAACTAGTTAGGCCTTGTATCTTTCAATGTTGCCTAATGAATTTTTATAGGTTTTAAAATCACATTTACATCCAATAGGGTTTACACCAAAAGGCAACTCAAAAGGGTCACAATCATCATTACTATTTAGGGAATTCAACTCTTACATCATTGGATTGTACCACATTTTTGACTCCTCATAACTCATGGAATGTGAATATGTTTCGGGATCATTTTCAGCTCCAATTGTGTAGTCAGATTCATGTAGATACACTATATATTCACTATAAATTGATGGATTTCTCATACTTGTGTATCTTATCAATGTTTCACCATTATGTTCTTGAGGAATTTTTGGTTCAGTTGATTGTTAAAGGTTTTTTGATTATTGAACTATTTGATCCAAAGAATGATTATCAAATGTATGTTAAAAAATATTTATTCAAAAATGAGGTTTACTATGAAAAAATATCAATATATCACCTGAGTTAGAGGGTTGATCTTCTGAATGGTATTCATCATAAATTTTTTGATAAGATCATTCCCACTAATCGGGTCAATTTCACGAAATTTTTCATTTTTTAATTCCACAATTCTAATGTTTACTACCAGACAATAAAAATGGTACCCTTCAGACCATTTTGAATATCCAATGAAGTATCCACTAATTTTCTAAGTATCAAAATTATTTTCATGTGGATTATAAATACACACTATTTAAGGACATCCCTCAACGCGTACATGCCACAAACTCAGTTTCCAACCCTTAAACAATTCAAAAAGTGTTTTTGAAACTGCCTTTGTTGGAACCTGATTCAAAATGCATGATGCTGCTTTAAGTGAACCCGCCCAAAATAATTTAAGAAGCTTAGAGTTACTAAGCATAAATTGTACCATGTCCATTAATGTTTGGTTTATTCTTTCAGCTACACCATTTTGGTCTGGTGAACCTAGCATAGTGTATTTTGAAATTATTCTATTTTCTTGAAGAAACCTTGCAAATGGGGCAAGAAATTGTCCATCCTCAATGTACCTCCCATAATATTCTCCACCTTGATCTGACCTCACTATCTTAATTTGTTTACCACATTATTTATCTGCTTCAGCCATAAAATTTTTAAAGACGTCAAGTGATTCATTTTTTTGTGAATCAAATAGAGCTACATATATCATGAATAGTAATTAATGAATAAAATAAAGAATTTATGATTATGTAAATCCATATATGAGCTACATATGTCGGTATGTATGATTTATAATTTGAATGAACTTCTATTTTCACCTTTCATTGATTTATTGGTTTTGTTTCCCTTAATACAATACACATTGGTTTCAAAATTAATGAAATGAAGAGCACTATGTACCCCATTATTAACTAATCATTGAATCCTTTCTTTTGAGATACGACCTAATCTTCAGTGACATAACATAGAATATTTTTTTTCATTTATAAAACTTATTTTAATGCCAGTATGAACATGAATGTTATCATTATCAATTTTACTTTTAAAATCAATTTAGGAAACCCAATCCTTTAATGTACCATATCCAATGATGTCATTTCCATATATCAAGGAAAAATTTCTTTTACAAAAACTGAATGTAAAACCTAACGGTACAAGTTTTGAAACTGAAATTAAGTTTCTGGAGAAACATGGAATATAAAATTTATTTTCTAAATGCAAAGTAAACCCCTTGGTTAACACTGAAACTCATGTTCCCACGACTTCTACATGTGAGCGAATCTTTTTTTCTGAATAAATGGCAACCTCACTATCCACTAGTTTCCTTATATTTTTCATTCCTAGCAAAGAATTCACAATCTGGATTGTAGAACTAGAATCAGTCCACCTAGTGTTATAAATTTTATCAACCATATTTGATTCATAACAAACCAATGAGATTAAAATACCTTTCTTTGCAATCCATTTCTGAAATTTAGGACAACTTTTCTTCACGTGTCCTTTTCCTTTATAGAAGAAACAAATGACTTCCTTCTTAATATTTGGCTGAGGAAGAAATTTCTATTTCCCTTTTCTATTAGATTGAAATGTATGACCCTTTTGTTTCTGGTACATTGTCGGAATATTGGTTCTCCCATTTCCACCACAAGCCTTTCCCCCTCTTGAACACACATATTCATTAATTCATTAATTGACCATTTATATTTATGTGTGTTATAATAGATTTTAAATGGCCCATATTGATGCGGAAGAGTGTTGAGAATATAATGCTCTAGAAACCACTTAGATATATCAACCTCATGATTCTTAAGTTGAGCCACAACATCCCTCACCCACGTGATGTGATCATGAACACCTCTCATAGTGGTGAGTCTAATAGATGAGAAATTCAGGATTAATATGCTTGCTAATGATTTATCTGAAGAGATAAACTTGCCATATATAGCTTTTATCAAGTTATAAACATTATTATGCACATAGATTGAATAAAAATTGCTTGGAAATAATTTAGTTTTTTTGAACATTATATTAAGAAGGTTTAACTGCTCCCAATGTTCATAAAGTGATATATCATATAGAGTTCTATTATTATTTACTGTATGTGGTTTGTCTTTCTGAATAGTATAATCAATGTTCATCCATCCCAGATGTAGAATAATTCTCTCCTTCCAAGTTTTATAGTTTTCAACCTTTAATTAAGGAATTTCACAACAAATATCATAAATTCCTGACGGCATAACTGGAAATTAAATACACGATTGTTAGTAAAAATTACATAATTTAAATAGTAAATTCTATCAACATGAGTCTTAAAAGTATAAAATTATCTGTGGGTGAAATTTTAATTTAATAGATTCACGAAATCAATCAAGAATTATCAAGTAATATTTTAATTAATTAATTGAGTTATAATTTGATAATTCAATAAACCATATAAAAAAATATGAAACTTTTAATATTCATAATACCTACGGTAAAATTAAGAAAATTAAATTTAAATTTTCATCTAATGAAATATAATAAAAATTACTATGGGTTAAAATTTATTATATAATTTATTTTGATTTAATGAATTTGTATTTTTTTATTTAATTAGGAATTCTATGGAAAAACCCAATTTAATAAAATTTACAAATACCACAGAATTATCAATTGATAATTAAATTCATAAATTATTGAATTATAATTTGATAATTTGACTATATCTCAAAATATTAAATTTTTAATATTCATAATACCTGTGGGGAGATTATGAAAATAAAATTGAATATTTTTCATATGAAAATAATGATATATAATTATCTTTTAATTATTAAAATTGCAATAGGTGAATGTATTATTTAATATGATTTTACTAAATATGTAAATTTTATTTAACTTGGAATGCTGTGGAAAAACCTAATTTAAAAAAAATCCAAATAAATCGCAACTAATGAATTAAGGTTGTTTAAAACATCGTTACTAATCAAAAATGAAGAAATAAAGAGGATGGCGGTAGACAAGGAAATGTGTTATTTTAAAATCTGAAAATATAAGAGTTTTTTTTAGAAAAATGAAAGAAGTTTTATTACAAGACAAAGCTATAATCCTCGCTCTGATACCAAATGTATGAAATTTTCAATAATGTATGATTGTATGATTGGAAGATTTATTTAATAAAAGGAATATTTTACTCACCTCCACCCATTGTAAAAATAGGAAATAGTGGAATTAATAGCTGAATGCCTTCTACACTCTGCACGGGGATGTAGATGGTGTATGTTTTTCCCTTAATCTGCTGAGTGGAGGGAGCTTATATTTATAGGGTGTTCTACCATCAAGAACCCACCCCAATTTACTCTATTGACAAGGAGTATTAATGTATGGAGATTTATTTTCATCAATATAATTAATAAATTGTTCAAATGAATTTAATTCAATAAATACATATATAATAAATTATCCTATTTATCATAATGTACAACATTAATATTTAGATAATATATTTTATTGGCCAATAATTTATTATATTATTAATTAATTAATGGATCATTTATTAAAGTTTCTTCATTTGATAGCTTGGCAGGGATACGAGATCAGATTCATGATCCCTGAAGGCTCTGGAAAAAAATAAAGAAAACACATTGTCATATCGTCTGGTCGATGAATGACTAACGGTGGTGGATTGACGATTGGATTTGGAAAAGGAATCGGCGGATTGAAGAACAACGAAAAAAAAACAAAAGACTCAGGATTCATCAACGATCGATCCAATCCTCGGGGTAGGGGGTTCATTTTTGTGTGATTTTCTTTCCTCGTTCTTGCTTCCAACAACAAACGCTGACCAACCCACAAACAGGTTGATCCATAGTTTGATCATTTATGCGGGATGGTTAAAAATGCAAGATTAATGTGGGATTAAGATATTTATGATTTTTAATCCATTCTTCCTGATCATGCTAACAAGAACGAATTTGGACCGACACAAACAAAGGCATGGATCAGTTATAAAGGGTGTTCTTGGTGCCTTTCCTAACCCCATTATTGTGTTCTTTTCTGACATAACCTTGTGTTCATGTTGGGATTTTTTGGGAGGTTTCAAATGCGACCAAACCCTCAGAGTGATGGAAAGACGATCTTGAACCCATGACAGTGAAGTTCAAGACCCAATGATCATGAAGGATTTCCTAGTTCGGAAAATTGGACACCATAGAAAAAGTGGTGGTGGTGAGACAACCTGGCAGTAGTGGCCACCAGCTCAACAGCCGGCAGTGCCACGACCACCCATTAGTAGAGACCTTGGGCTTGACAGCTGATGATGGATATCCCCTTGGAAACTACCGTGGGGTGGCGAATAGGAGCCACTGGAAGGAGGCTGATGGAATGCCTTAGATGATGCAGTAGGGGGGATATGGTCTAGCCGGACCATGATTGAGGGACCCCATGGGAACAACTGTGGGGTGGTCACATGATGGAACACCACGCCAAATACACTGGTCGCCCCACATTGACGAGGAACAGACGTGGTTGCCGCTGCATCTCAGTCAAACGAACCGGTCTACTTCAGCAGACTAGGATGGAGCTGATAGACTAGGCTAGTAGCCAGCCAGGCCCAGTGGGACTCAGGTCAGTTAGACCGAGTATGATCGAACCCAGACCCAACCAATCCCTCGTTACATAAAATCCCATAACTCTCAAAGAGTGTGTCTGTTTGATGAACCGTTTTTGGTTTTGGGACACTCGAGACAATGTGGTCTTTTTGATATACTCTATGTGAGTTTATGTTGAAGTTGAAGTATGACCTTTTGGCTCGAGGAGTAGATGCTCCCAGAACAAGCATTCTATGACCGGAATGTTGCGATTGGTTTCAACCTATATGGTAAGGTATTACCTAGATTTTGTGTCTTACCTAGACAGGATGTATTACCTAGACTATTTGTCTTACCTATACTTAGTATCTTACCTATACTGTGTGTCTTACTTAGACTGTGTGTCTTACCTTGACTGAGTCAGTACTCCTCTGTCTCACCAGGGTGCATTTCCTCTAGTCTTTGATGGACCTTTGTGTGTTACCGACACTCTGTGTGTTACCAACTCTCCTGGTGTAACCTACACTCTGTGTATTACCGAAACATTGGGTGTTAACTACACTCCGTGTGTTACTACTTGAGGGTACTATGGATTCTTGTGACAAGACTATTTATGTACCGTAGACCTATACTAGGTGTGGGTTGAATCTAGTGACTCTCTTGATTATACTTCTTAGAGGATACACTACGTGTACCTCTTTGGTAGTCATCTGGGTTTATTTTTTAGTAATTCTACTATGGTATACTTTGTGTGATTACTTTCTGGTATTCTTCATGTGATTCTTTGGTGGTATATTTCTTAGTGATACCGTATTGATTTGGGGTCCCTACTAATAATTGTTTTACTCACCCCTGAACGGGCTTCTCCTGCACATGTTGTGCCTTGTGTAGTCAAACGGAAGCTTTGACGAAGTCCACAGTTGACCAGAGATAGGGGTTATTTAGGGTGACCCGATGAACATGGTACACTTTAGTGACATTTAGATAGATTATTATACCTACCCTTTAGGTAGGGTTTTCTATAGATGAGATATATGAGGTTGTACTTTTCCTTTTCATTTGGGCTTGTATTGTAGCTTTTTTTTTGAGTTTCATGCTCTGAGAGGGTTTCCTTAGGATTTTTCATCCATGTTTACTTAGTGTTTTTAGTTTCATCGTTTTAATGGAGATGGGTGCATGCGTACAGGTATTAGGAAAAATTCCTCCCACTTGTGGGATGTGTATACTTGGCACAAGTCACCAGCCCCTGGCCTATAAAAGGCAGGATTGGGGTAGTCATGACATGGGTCTCAAGGGACCGGTCGTGAAAGAGTGGTATCAATGGGCTGAAGATTTTACTCTTGTTTTGGGGAAAAAGTGTGAAGTGTTTTGAGTTTGGATTTCAAGCCAGGGAACCCATTGTTGGTGCAACGACTAATGTATCCATAAAACAAGTCCTTGAATTCGGCTTTCTGACTTGGTACATGAAAACACTAGTTGTAGGGGAAATCAATGGTTCATGCATCATATAGAAATTGAATGTGTTCTTATAACTTTCTTAAGTCAGAGTCAGCTCACCAAGTACACACTATTGACCGTGGTACATTTTGTTTTATTTCAGGAAGACACTATGCATGCATCCAACCATGATTCCATTTCAAGACCACAAGGATGGTCCACTGAGTGATGAGACATTGGTATAGGGACTGTTGTCAGAGATAACACCTCTCGATGGTGTACTAGTGATTCACCACCTAGAGAATAGATGTTCCTACCAGCACTAACTGTAGAGGACGCACGCAGGCTTAGCGCATTTCATGAGTTCCAGAGGCAGAAACCTCCCATGTTCTGAGGTGAGACATTTCCTCATGTAGTTGTGGATTGGTTGGAGGCAGTTATGTGAGTCTTCCACTTAGTAAGGACACCTCCTGACTAGATGGAAGTCTTATCCATGAGCCTTCATTAGGGCTCGGTGGGGAGATGGTGGAGCCTGATGACTTATACACACGAGGAGGCGACACTACCTTGGTCAGACTTTGAGCACCTCTTCAGGGAGGAGTTCTTTCTAGAAACTTTATGCTCTGTGCTTATACAGAATCTACTGAACCTACAGTTGGGCAACCAGTCAGTTGAAGAGTACTCATCGCGATTCATGGATCTTTCTCACTACTCTAAGTATATGCTGTGAAACCCATTATTTAGGTCCCATACCTTAGAGTATGGAATATGTCGGGAGATCAGATCATCGATGATATCCTTTAGTGTCTCTATGCATGATGGGGTGCTGGAGTGAGCTCTACTTGTAGAGAGATTTCTTACAGAGTAGGCAACGACAGAGGGTGCTACCACCGGGCGACAGGTTGTGACGTCTTTGATAGTAGGTAACCGACAACTAACGTAGGGTCCAAGTGGACAAGAAAATCTAGGCGATGACCCTAGGGAATAGGATCAGCAGTGTGGGGCTCTCAGGGTAGAGCAAGTCAGCCAAAGGTCAGAATGTGATACTCATGCGGCGGTTAGGGGCATCTGGCTAGATATTATCTGACCATCTGTACGACTAAGAAGGAGGTTATTGAGGGACCCACGAGGTAGATACAGAGGTTGGAATAGAGTAGTCTGCAAGGTATATGACATGGCATAGGAGCTGGGTGAGTGTCATGAGGTGGATGGAGGTTTGAGGCACTACCACTGCCACCCCCAAGTGGTCTACCTCGATCTTAGGGAGCTGGTGGACAAGGGCGAGGCAGCTCCAGGCGATGGAGGGTTATGATCCCAAGACTCCCAAGATGATTAGAGGTACTATCTATGTATTTTCATCCCTAGCATCAATTTTTATAGACATGGGTTTTGGTTACTCTTTTCTCCCCATGAACCTTGTTCGAGACACTGAGATTCAAGTGGAACCATCGACTCTATACCTATGATTAGAGACTTCTACAGGAGAAGATTTTATTATCACACACTGGGGCCAATAGTTTTCTCATACTCTTGGGGGTGAGAGTTTTAGTTGGGATCTCTTGGTGGTAGCATTGATTCCTTATGAAATCGTTTTGGGTATGGACTGGTTATCCTCATTTCATTCTCAAATCGACTATTTTAGATGCATAGTGTGGTGTGTCTGCAAAGATGGGACCTATTTTTTCCTTTATCAGTGAGAAGGAAACCGAAGTAGTGCAGGATGGACTCACATGTAGGAGGGTGTAGCTGATTACACATCAATTGGATAGTATGACCCTTGGTGTAGTAGATGAGAGGATTCCTCAATTTCCTACAGTGATGGACAAGTATGAGGACTTATTTCTAGAAGATTTTACGGGACTACCTACTCATAGAGAGGTATACTTGCGCGTTGACTTGTACACTGGGATTCCACCGATATCCATATTGGCATATCAGATGTCTCCCACAAATCTTCATGAATTGAGGGTACTACTAGAGGACTTGTAGAGGAAGGGATTTGTGGGCCCTAGTGTTTCACCATGGGTATCCCTAGTATTGTTTTCCAGGAAGGAAGACGGGAGCTTGAGGTTATGTTTGGACATCCAGCACCTGAAACAGGTGACCATGAAGAATAATTATCCACTACTAAGGATTTATGAACTCTTTGATCAGCTGAAAGGAGCGAGATGGTTCTCGAAGATATACCTCCGATCAGACTATCATCATCTTTGGGTACGGGATGAGGACATCTCGATTATGACCTTCAGATGTCGCTACGGCCACTACGAGTGCTTAGTGATTCCATTTGGCATGACAAATACCCCATCAGTGTTCATGGGACTCATGAATAGGATCTTACAACCTTACCTAGACCCGTTTTTAGTGGTCTTTATTAATGAAATACTATTGTACTTGGTGTTTGAGGAGGAGAACATGCTACACATGAGGATGGTTCTAGACTTACTCTGAGACAACCAACTTTATGGGAAGCTCTTGAAGTTTTAGTTATGGATACAAGAGGTCTACTTTTTTGGAAACAACATTTTAGAGGCTGGAGTTCTAGTAGATCCAGCAAAGATAGAGGTGGTTCTTACTTGGGATCCACCAAAGAATGTTACCGAGGTGGGGAGTTTCCTTGGGTTGTCTGGGTACTATTGGAGGTTCGTACATTACTTTTCCAGAGTGTAAACAACAATGATAGCATTGAAACGAATGGGGAAACCCTTCGTGTGGATAGATAAGTTCCAAAAGATATTTCAATAGCTAATCCAAAGTTTGATGAGCGTTGTCATCCTGATATTTCCATAGGAGGTTATTGAGTATTTGGTGTTCTATGATGCATTGCGAACCGGGATTGGTTGTGTGTTGATGTAGGGGAAATAAGTTATTGCTTACAATTCAATGATGTTGAGACCACATGTGCAGAACTACGTGACCCATGATTAGGAGTTGTTAATGGTAGTATTCGCATTAAAGATGTGGAGACACTATCTGATGGGAGAGTGGTTTATCATCTAATCAGACCAAAAAAGTCTCAGGTATGTATTTTCTCAAAAGGATCTGAACCTGAGATTACGGTGTTGGCTAGAGTTCCTCCAGGACTATGACTTCGAGATAGTCTACACTCCTGGTAGGGGGAACACTGTGGCAGATGCTCTCAACCAGAGATCGAGTTCACAGATACTGAATTAGGCCTCAGAGTAGTTGTCCTAGCTTCATATATCCTTCTTATATGGAGATAAATCATCTTATCTCTAGTATATGGTGGTTGCCTTTCTACTCTTATAGTGAGTTTGGGAGGCACAACTCAAAGATATCAGCTTTGAAACTACATGTGCTCAAATATCCCTAGGGAATTCCCCTGATAGATATTCTATAGGTGGGGAACACATTAACCTTTTTAGAGGATGCATAGTTGTACCAGTGATGTTACGGGAGGAGGTGATGAGGGAGTTCCATACATCCCCTTTTCTGGTATATACAAGTGTGTAAAATATGTACTAGGATTTCCGATGTCAGTTTTGGTGTCTAGGGATGAAGAAAGAAGTGATAGAGTTTTTATCTTGATGCATCACTTATCAGTAAGTGAAGAATGAGAATCAAGGTCTAGTGGGTTTGAATCAACCCCTTGAGGTTCCAGAGTGGAAGTGGGATGGAATATTGATGGAATTCATTACAGGTTTACTATGTACATCTAGGGGGCACGATACCATCTGGGTGATTGTTGACTGATTCACCAAGTTGGCTCAATTCCTAGCTATTCGGGAATAGGGTTCAATAGATAGCTTGGGATGCCTCTATGTGTAGGAGATATTTTGACTCCATGGAGTCCCATCTATGATAGTCTTAGATTGTGATGCACAATTTACATCCCAATTATAGAAGGGATTGTAGGATGTGTTTGGGACTCAACTGCACTTGAGCACAGATTTCCGCCCATAGACAGATGGTCAGACGGAGTGGACTATTCAGGTCATAGAGGACGTGATAGGTGCTCGCATCCTCGATTTTGGCCATAATTGGGAGGATCAACTACCCCTGTTGGAGTTTTCAAACAACAAAATCTTCCAACCCACCATCACTACGACAATGTTTTAACCCTTGTACGGGTGACCATTGAAGAAACCACTTTTCCGGACTGACCCAGACAGTCAATGCTCATGGGTCCTAAGTTGGTGTAAGATAATATAGAGAAGCTGCAGGTCATCCAGAAGCCGAGGAAGACTACACCGAGCTGTCATAAGTCTTATATTGATTGGATATAGATACCCTTGGAGTCCTAGGAGAAAGACCATGTTTTTTTCAGGTCTCTCCTTGATGTGGGATACATTGATTTGGCTGGTGCATCAAGTTATATATGAGGTTCATCAGGCCTTTTTTGATACTATGTAGAGTAGGGGAGGTGGAGTACCACATGGCTCTACCTATGTTGTTAGAGTGGGTGCACGATGTATTCCATTACCCCATCTAAGGAGATACATACACGACCCATCTCAAGCCATTGACTGGGGTGAGATGGACATTGATGATGGAGAAAATTTTGCAGAGTACCTGGTGGAGATTGAGGATTGATGGGAGAGGATCCTTTGTGGACAGTTGATTACTCTGGTGAATGTTCGGTGGTGTCATAGGAATCTCTGGGATAGTACTTAGGAGTGGGAGGCACAGACTCATTCTTAGTATCCCCATTTGTTACTTTAGCCCTTGTTTTGGATTTTGGGGACGTAAATCCCTAAGGTGGTGAGAATATAATGTCCCATATTTTCTTGGTAAAGGTTTTAAAAAAAATTATATGGGATCATTTTGAGACCAGGCATTGAGATGACACATGATTCTGAGGCCCGAGGTCCCTAGAATAAAATTTAGAACTATTTTTTTATGTTTAACAAAAATAGCATGCATGTTTGATTTTTTTAAATTTTAAAAAAGTTCTTGGATTCAAAATCTAAGGGAACTGTTTTGATTAGTGTAGTGGGTTTTTCTTAGGCATGACCTAACCTTGACTGGGGCAGTTTAACTCCGGAAAATATTTTTTGAACATTTTAAAGAAGAATAAATATAAACATAAAAAGTTAATTTCATTTTTCTTTTAATGTTTCTTGACGATGAGACAATGTTGTGACACAACAAAAAGATGGTCATTTCCTTTTATAATGGAAAAAATGCAGCGATGCTGCAATGTAGTGAAACGATGACACTGAAATGTGTTTCTTCATTTAATATCTTGGTAGGGATACAAGATTAGATTCACAATCCCTGGAGACTCTGAAAAAAAAGTAGGAAAAAGGTTTGGAAAATCCTCTCGTCGATGAATGATGAATGGTGGTAGATCAATGATTGGATCTAGAATAAGTGTCAAGGTATTACCGAATGACGAACATAGGACTCAGGCTTCAAAAAAATTGATCCAATCATTGAGGTAAGGGTTTATGTTTGTGTGATTTTCATTCCCTATTCTTGTTTCCAATGAAGAATGTAGAGAAACCCATGAAAAAGTTGATCCTCAGTTCAATCATTTACACAGGATGTCTAAACATGCGGTATTAACGTGGGAGTTTGATCATTGTGATTTTATTATATTTTTCATGATCCTGCTAACAAGGATGAATTTAGGCTGATAATAACAAAGTCCTGGATCTTTTCTATAGGGTGTTGTTGGTGCCTTTCAAATCCTTGTTCTTGCGTTCTTCACTGACGGACCCTCGTGGTTGCGTAGGGGTTTTCTAGGAGGTTCTGAATGTGTCTGAACCCTAAAGAGGCGACAAGATTATCTTAAACCCAAGATAGTGAATATGGAGACCCAAGGATTGAGAGGGTTTTTCCAGTTCATAAAATAGACCAACACAGTGATGGAAGAAGCACACAAAAGGGGAGTCGGCGGTAGATGTGTGCGGTGGTTGAGCCACCTGGCAGCAGCGGCCGGCAGTGGAAGAGATCCCCACAACAACCACTGTGGGGTGGTGAATAGGAGTCGTCAGTAGGAGGCAGGCGATGGGCCTCAATGGATGAACTTTTCTACCTTAGCAGACTAGGATAGAGCCGACGAACCAAACTGGTAGTGGGCTGGGTTGGCAGCGAGCTGGGCCCAGCCGGGGTGGCCTAGAATCAGTGGTCCATTTCGACCAGAAAGGTCGAACCCGACAGGGCGGGTCGAATGCAAAGGGACCTAGTTCTGGTCGGTCCAACTGAACCCAGACCTAAGTGACCCATTTTTACTTAAACGTGCATAACTCTCAGATTTTTTGTCCGTTTGATGATCCATTTGTAGTGTTGGGACTCTCGTGACGAGGCTGTCCTTTTGATATTCTCTATGTGAGTTTCCATGGTAGTTGGCATACAACATTTTGGCTCGAGGAGTAGGTTCTCCTGGAATGAGCATGCTAAGGACATAATCCATTAGCTATTTGTGACCTATAAGCTATGTGATTACCTAGACTGTGTGTCTTACCTAAACTATGTGTCTTACCTGGACTGTGTGTCTTGCCTTGAATGTGTGTATTACCGATATTATGTGTCTTACTTAGACTTTGTGTCTTACCTTAAATTGGTCATAAATCCCCTATCCCACTAGGTTACAGGTACTCTAGTCTTTGATGAGACTCTATGTGTTACCGACACTCTATGTGTTACCATAACTCCATGTTTTATCTACACTCTGTGTGTTACCGACACTCTGTGTGTTACCTAAACTCGGTGTGTTACTACATGAGGGTACTCTGGATTCTTGTGGAAATCCTTGTTTACGTACCATAGACCTATACTTAGTGTGATCTGACTCTATTGACTCTCTTTATTATACTTCTTAGATGATACACTTCATGTACTTCTTTGGTAGTCTGGTCGGTGTATTTCATAGTAATTCGTTTTTGGTATACTTTGTGTGATTTATTTGTGGTATTATTCATGGGATTACTTTTTGGTATATTTCTTAGTGAAACATTTGTGGTTTGGGGTCCCTATTGAGTATTTGTTTACTTACCCCTACATGGATTTCAACCGTACAAGTCGTGTCTTGTGCAGATGATCGACAACTTTGACGGAGTCCTTGGTGGACTAGAGAATGGGGGTTCTTGAGGGTGACCTGATGGACGTGGTATGATTCAATGACATTCAGAAAACTTACTATACCTACCCTTCAGTTATGGTTTTTTGCAGATGAGATCTAGGAGCTTGTACATTTACATTTCAGTTGGGCTTGTATTTTGGCCCTTTTTTAGTTTAGTACCTTACTCTGAGTGGGTTTCCTTAGTCGTTTGCATACATGTCTACTTACTATTTTTAGTTTTTTCTTTTTCTTGGGTATGGATGCATGTATACAGGTACTATGAAAAATGCCTCCCACTTGTGGGATATGCCTACTCAGCACTAGTCACCAGCCACTGGCCTATGGGAGGCAGACTTGGGGTAGTCACAACATGGGTCCTAGGGGACAGGTCATGACATTTTGCATTGTTAAAGGGACCCCCTTTGTCAGTGTTTTTTTAGTATCGCTGATAAAGGGGGTTTTTATCGGTACTTTTTTTTCTAACACTAATAAAGGGTATATTTAAAAAGAAATATATTTCATTAAAAATAATACATTGATAGATAAATATATAAATATATTTATATTGATATAAAAATAATATTTATTTTTTGAAATATGTTTTAGATAAGTATAAATAGACATTTACACTTAATATATAAGATATATAGTGAAAATGGATTATAAAATATTTAAAAAATATTATTAATTAATATTTTTCTAATTATCATTGAGTAATAATCATTTAATAACTATTTAAATACACAAAAAATCTAAAAAATAAATAAAAGATCAAAAATAAGTTCAAAATGTAACACAAACTTCAAACATCCATAACATTTGATCTGGATGTCCGTTTGATCTCTACCACATATCCAATCAAATCCTGTGATGCATTCTGCACAATAATGCCACAAAGGAACATTCTGTCACATTTTTTAGGTGAAAAGGCCCAGGAGGCCTTAGGATATTTATAAGTATAAGAAAACATCCTTGAATATTGGTGAAGTATATAAATAGTGGTTTCAAACAAATTACATCCCTATCTAGATAATATAAGTGGTTGTGGTTTTGGAATTGATGTACCCATAGGAAATGAATCTAAAAAGGTGTGTTAGGATTGACTTAATAGTTATGTGGTACATGAAAATGGGATTTAATTCACACCTGGTTTGACACTACCAAGGCATATAATTTGGGAATTCCCAAAATTTATATGAATCATTATGAAGGAATGAAATAACAACCTAGGTTAATACAAATGTATCATAGATTGAAAATAATGTGTCATGATTTAGATATGATATAAATTATTAATCATGATTATATAGTTTCCAACGATGATTTTTGTTACTCAAATTAGGTTTTTGTTTTTTTTTCTATGGATGGAATAACATGGAATTGGGTTAATGTTGAATGTGATAGAAAATGTGTTTATGAGCATCCAAATGGGGTTGTGACTTGAGTGAGGGATATTGTGATTATGTCTAATCAGTTATCATGATATATTATTAACAACATAAAACTAAACTGAATATTCAACTCACCAAATAAGTGAAGGATAGAGTTCAAAGAGCGGTTAGTTGGTGGAGACCACGAAGGAAAGAATACTTAGTTTTCTATATGTTTAGAATGTGTGAAGAAGAACTCAGGAGAATGCCTCAATGGGATGATAATATGTTTTGAATATAGAAAAAAGGAAACAAGGAAATTAATTTTTTAGGAAAAATGATAATTTTGGTTAATTAAATCGATGATAATAACGGATCACATAAGGCATCATCAATGGTGTAATTTTATAGTTGTAAAAAGGATGAGAATTATTGAATCAATGGCTAAGGGTAAAATCTCATGAAGAGAATCTTCAAGGTGGTATAATTAATGGATATACTATTGGTGATAAAGATACTATGAATGAAATATAAAAGGTATAATCTGTTCTTATAGTATTGTTTATGTTAAACTTAAGAAGGACGATTAAATTTAGGTTGATGAATTTTAAGACATGAATCATATTTCATACTATAAGAATGATGTATTAAGGAATAAGATGATGAATCCTAGTTAATGTTTTAATAATGAAGTCGAATGATTGAAGTTTTTATGAATTTTAATTAATGGATTATGTTATATGAATCATAAAATATATAAGGATTGTTATATATATTTTTTTCATTAAGGATTTTCAATAATATGTTGAATAGTTATGATGACCTAGAAATTTATTTAATAGTGATCGAATATTTTATAGGTTACCTGTGATTAAGGGAATATAACACTTCATATGTTCTTAATGTTGATAAAATAGTGTTTAGTTTGGGTAAAGAGATGGTTGATATGGATATAGTAAATTTTATAGTATTGATGACCTCAAAATTGATTAATGATTTATTGAAAAAGTGCTCTATGTTATCATTGATGGATTTTATAGTATTTTTGGATTTAATGAATATGAACAGTAATCTATTGTTTTATTTAAGTAATGGGGAATAATGTATGTTTTTATTGATGTTTTATAGTAATTAAGGTTATAACAATTTTTTTTGAGAATATATGACAAAATTATTCACATATTTAAAATGTGACCATTAAGAGATATTAAATGATATTATAGGGATTAATGTTAAATATATTTTGGTAAATTTATTAACATTATTTTTAATTTTTAGATTGGTCATAATTTTAACAATTTATGTAATGGTTTAAATTGAAATTTGGATGAGGTTTTAGATATTAATCTATTACATCACCATACGCGGATTTATGCATATTGGATAACCAATTATAACCATTTTGTTATGATGATGACTAGAGATAGAAATAATGACTTATCATTTAATTATGGACCTTGTGATCTATTAATTCTTTAAGCATAAAAAATTCATCTTCATTTTTTGGAGTAACAAATGTATTAGAAATTGATTGAAGAACAACCAAAGGATGAAATTTTTCTTATGATACAAAGTAAATAAAATCCCTAGGAATATCATTGTATTTGAAATTATGGATTGTATTGAGATGGTAGCCTATTGATTGTCACTTCTACTAAACCTCTTTCAAGTTAATGATGTGTTCCACATATCTCTTCTGAGGAAGTACATACTTAGTACTTCACATATACTGAACTCAATGTTCATACCATTTGGCATAATATTTCTTATAAGGAACAACCAATTGATATTATAGATCATATATAGAAAGTTCTATAAAAAAGGACTTCTCACCCGGTCGATGTTTTGTGGTGAAATCACCATCTTGAGGAAGCTACGTGGGAACTTGATGATGTAATGAGGAAAAAAGTATCATTAATTTTTTATTAGAGTGACAATTTTTGAGGGATAAATTAATTTTAAGGGAGATAGAATATAACACCATCAGATTTTATGAAATATTTATTCTAATAAATTTAATTTTCTACAATATCTTACATTAAATGCAACACTAAGTTTTAAAAAAATGTGGCATTCTTTTAAAATTTGATTATTTAATATGATACTTAATGACTAAATTATGGAATAGAAGGTATGAATAAGATCAAATAAATTTTGAAAATATATGTTATATATATGTATTTAAAATTTATTCCTTGGTGACTAATTAATTATAAATGAAAACAAAAAACCATATGAAAACAAAGAAAATCTTATTCTGAAAAACCATTTCTATAGGAACAAAGATATTTTATATCAATAAATTAAAAAAATAAATCACTATGAACGATTTTAAAGAAATTTATATGTTATATATTAACTAAAATTTTAAACAGTCATCTTATTTAATTTCTATGTATGAGATAAGAATAAACAAAATTTTATTCTTAAAAACTACATTTTTTCTAAAAAGAAGTTTTGTCAACTTTTGTGCACTTATTTTTCAAATTAAATTTTTAAAATTTTAGAAGATGTATTTGAATAAATATACAAATTTTTTGAAATCATAATTTTAAAATTATCTTGGAGTAAATTTTTTGAAAATATAAAATTTCAATGAATAGTGAAAAATATTGGTTTATATGAATAAAACATCCTATTCATTCAAAGAATTTACAAGATAAATTTTATTTTAATGTGGGTTTAAAAGTAAAATTACTAAAATTATATATCTATTAATCCAATTTTGGTAACTTTATTAAAATTTATATTGAATTTTTACATAAAAACGTTTTAAACATTTGAATATTTCCGTTTTGGAAAACTGATATTAGCAACTCATCTGTAGGTTTAATTTTAAATTAAAATTTTCAAATTATGTGAATGGAATTTGGTAAAATGGATTCCAATTTTTTAATCATAATAATTTATATTATATAATATATTAGAAGTAATTTTTGTTCAAAATGAATAGTAAAAACGCTAAAAATTAATTATTATTGTTATGGTTAAAATGGGTTTACCGGGGGTTAAATTAAAAAGATAAGAGGTAAATGATCTAAAATCATATCCAAAACCCATTGTATTTCTATATTTAAAACTTATCACCTATAAGGTTTTATAATTATCCATTTATTATTATTTTTGTCACGAATCGTCCCCTGGGGCCCATGTCGTGACTACCCCAAGCCCGGCTTCCATAGGCCAGGGGCTGACAACTAGCACCAAAGGCGTAATTCTACAAAATTGGGAAGGCATTGCCTTTATATTCTGTAAATGCACACAACAAAGCACATAGCTGGATACAAAACACTAAGTAAACTGTATAAAAAAAGAGTGTAGAAAAGTAAAAGGGGCTGAAAATAAAAGCCCAACTGTAAAGTATAAGGAACTGGAAGTACAAGTACAATTGAAGGAAAGAAAAACAGCTACTAGGTCATCATGTGGGATTCTTACCTTAAGGGTAGGTATAGTTAGCCTCCTCATAACCCCATGTCCATCAGTCTCCTCTATGTACCGACTTGTCGTAAGGTCCACCTCCGGGTACCGTCTAGTCCTGGTACTCTCAGCCTCCGTCAGCACTGTCCATCATCTGCATCCAACAAAACAAGGTGTGGGAATAGCCCATACAGGCGTGAGTATAATGATACTGTTCGGACCAAAAGGCTATATACCCTGGGGGGGGTGAATCCGGGTATGATAGATTAAAACAACTTCCCCTTTTTATCTTGTTTTTTTGTTAGACAAAACCCTCTTCTATTTCCTTTCCGATGTAGAGTATGAATAAATCTTAAAGCATGCACATGATACATTGATTTTTACTTGGTTCTCCCTCATTGGGATACGTCCAAGGAGAATACATCAACAGTGTGTCGATGTACCAATTCCACTATATGTGCACTCTTGTTTACATGTTCGAAGCGGACTCACTGTCCCTCCTGGTTTACAACCACTCACAATTTGAGAACTCACTGCTCTCTCTACTGAAGTGAGATCACTACTTCTTTAGAAGATCCACTCACAGTTGATAGACCATAGGTCTCTTTATTACCATTAATGAATGAATCCTCCACTGTAGGTAGATGCTCTATTGAAGTTCAAAGTTCATCCACTGATCAATACCCCCTTTTCCCTTGAACACTGGGAAATTCCTCTAGAAATACCTTCACAACGCACCCTACATTGTGAGACTCCCAATTTCGCAAAGCTCAAACAAGCCTTCACGAAGCTCTTGCCATTTCGTGAAGCACTCTCACGAAGTTCAAGCCTTCGCAATGCTTATGCTGTCGCAGAGATCAAGTCGTCACAGAGCGACTTCCCTCATGAAGCTCACTGAGCCAACGCAGAGCCACCAACTTTCACAGAGCTAAATTAGTTGCCACAAAGCTCTTCTTTCATGAAGCACATTTCCTTTGCGAACTACCTCCATGAACCAAGAGCAAAAAAATTTCTCTGAAAACTCTCTCCTTCTCCCAAGGGGGTCGAGGTCTATTTATAGGCGATTCCACCGACCCTCGAACCTTCCACGCGAATTCAATGCCACATCATCTCAAATAGTGAAGATCTGAAGTTCTCGCTGAAATTATATCAAAATTGCGAAGAACCAAGGAAAATTTATGATCATGAAGATCGTCATAATCGTAGATCATTCCATCATTTCCTTCGTGCCTTTGCCGTGATGCTCCCTTGCAAATCCCTTCACCTTCGCGATGCGCTTTAACCTCTGCCATTCGTGAAGCATGTCGTAATCATAGACCATCACCGTCAATATTCTTCTGGTCTTTGCAAAATCCAATCCAGGAAGCATATCTTCACAAAAATCATACCTTCTCCATATTTAAAGTAGATATTCAAGGAAATCCTATTTTCATGATGCTCATCAGACTCCAAATTATGGACCCCAAAAATTTGGCAATCACTGGAAAACAACACCACCTTGTATCTGTTCATTTATACCGCCTCCAGATCATCCATTTTTTGTCATGGTTCTTTGTCGACATGTATTCTCAAAAACATATCTGGAACTTTGAAAATTCACAATAGAAACCTGCTTTGTCAACAAACACAATCAATCCAAAAATGATGCAATGTTACCTTGAGGGATTTTTTCCCAACATATACTCAGTAGGGACCCTGAGACCCTGAAGGTCTCCCAAATCCACCAAGGATAAACCAAAAAGTATGGAATCAACAGATAACCCTACATAGGTATATGCCCATACATATACCTAACTAATTAAGTAATCTGACTCAATCAAGAGGAAAACACAAAAGTACTGACATAAATCAACTAGGATTTTATTCACATTGACGAAACCTTGGCTATTAGAGAACTTCTACTCAATCAAGTACAATGGGCCTGCTGCATCACACAGAGAAACTTCCCACTAATCTTGGACTACTGAGGTACTCCTCCTGTCGAGTACCATGGGTCTGCTGCGTCACACAGAGGCACTCCCCACTGTAGGTCTGCCGCCACACCAAGCTGCTCCCCCTCATAGCCTACATAGGTAATCCTCCTATTGAGTACCATGGGTCTGCCACGTCACCAAGCGTGCTCCTCAACCATGGGTCTTCCACCACAACCAGGCACTCCCCACTAGGCTAGTATAATCACTCCGAGTCAAACAGTCAGTAGTCGTTTGGTTTCATCCAGCTACTAGGACTCAGCACTCTGCTCACTCGTCACTGGAAGGATATGTTCCATGAGCTACTGGTCGATACTCGAACTATCACGAAGTCCCATGAATAAGTATCTCAAAGGTCTTCCATTTCATAGGTGTAATGTCCCGGACCTCTCCGGTCCATTACTTTGTGAAAATGTGGTGTTGGAGGTGTTCCGGGAGGTCAAGGTGACTTATCCCCAACACTTTTCCAAATTTCCAGTTATGTGAATAGTGTTTCTAGTTTTATGAATAGTATCGGTAGGTGAACAGTGTTTCTATCGGTGAGGTTCAGTGAACAGTGTTTCTATCGGTGAGGTTCTATCGGTGGACTTCTATCGGTAGACATGAACAGTGTTTCTATCGGTGTGGTTCTAACTGTGACCTTATAACAGTAGACTTGAACAGTGTTTCCAGAACGGTAACCTTCTAACGGTGACCTTATAACGGTAGACATGAACAGTGTTTCCAGAACAGTAACCTTCTAACGGTGACCTTATAATGGTAGACTTGAACAGTGTTTCCAGAAAGGTAACCTTCTAACGGTGACCTTATAACGGTAGACTTGAACAGTGTTTCCAGAATGGTAACCTTCTAATGGTGACCTTATAACGGTAGACTTGAATAGTGTTTCCAGAACGGTAACCTTCTAACGGTGACCTTATAACGGTAGACTTGAATAGTGTTTCTAGAAAGGTAACCGTATAACGGTGACCTTATAACGGTAGACTTGAACAGTGTTTCCAGAATGGTAACCTTCTAACAGTGACCTTCTAACGGTGGACTTGAACAGTGTTTCCAGAACGGTGAGGTCTAACAGTGACCTTTTCTTTCCTTTGCCAAATTTTGAGTATGTGAACAGTGTTTCCAGGTTCCTACAGTTTCGCCCCTTTGACGTTTCCTTTGACATAAAATACATTTAAAGCCTCATTTTAAGGACTCTTAAGGCTGATTCATGTGACATAAATCCTATATTAATTATTCCTATGGTGCGGGATGTTTTTACTTGGTCAAACCGCGTGGGTTAATGCGATCCGTTTTTACTTGAGAATTAACCAGATCTTAAACCGTCGCCTTGTTAAATCTTTAAAAAAGGAACCAGATATCATTTTCCCTTTTTCTTTCCCTTTGTTCTCAGCTAAGAGACACTAGAACCTTTCAATCATTCCCATAGGAGTTTCACAATCAAACCCTAATCCTCCTATTGGTTCTGCTCAATTTTATATGCAACTGAGCTGTGTCGGTCAATCTTCCCTATAAGTTATGTTTTATCATCGTTCTTTTGGGGATCGTCTTATAATGTTTCTCCATTCCATATTATACCATGTAATTTCCAAGATTCTAATGGGTTTTTCTTGGGGTTGGTTGGTACTGTCGTACCGTGGTATCCTCTGGTGGACGTAGTTGTTCTGAGAGGAGTATTGTGACCCATTGTGTGGATAAAGGACATCAAGAACTATTCGAGGTAGGGGATTCGTGGATTCTCTAATTGTATATGTGCAATCGTAGAATTAGCATGATTGAGACCTTTGGATCACAATGAAATTAACCTAATTAAATACTAGAACCGGATTAAAAGAATTGGTTGATCGCAGGTTTTTTCTTTGTACTGTGATAATGGTTTGACTCATGTTTTTCTAGATAGAGTGATATCTATGATTTTCATTGATTAGTTGTTCGTTCGTGATGGAAATTTATAATGAACATAAAGCCAGAATTAATTGTTAATTAATTGGCTAAAGATAAAGAGGCATGTAAATGAATCTGGTTGTTGCCGTTGTTGTAGTTGTTCTAATTTGATGCTAATCAAGTTAGGGAAGTAATCATGGTTGTTTAATTATGATAGCTTCCTGATTAGGTCTCCCATAATTAGAACCTACAAATAAAAAATCTGCTAATCCAATATGTATTAAAGAACATATTATGTGAGAATTTCTTAAAGGGTTCTGATTTACCCTCTTGATTGTGAAAGGGTCAAGATCCCATTGATGTGATGTCCTGCTTTCTTGCTGCTTGTGCTGTGATGTGATCCTCGATGGCTATTGTGAGATGTGGAGGCATGGGGACTTGTGGTTGTGGCAGCGGATGACACCTAGAGTGGAAAGATGCATCAGTCTATGCATGTGGGTGTCAGGGAGGACACCAGGGATGATGGAATGGGATGGATGTGGTTGTTGGATGTTTGGTGGTTTGATTGGTTGTTTATCTTCTTTACTTTTCCCCACTGCTGAAGGCAGCTTTTTTTTTATACCCTTCTTCCGAAAGAGGTGAAGACACGAGGGGTATGCCACGTGCTTTCCGTGTTTAGCCTCTCGAGGGAGAATGGGTCTATGCTCTTGCTATAGGCGGAAAAGACTCGATGGGTAGTATAAATACTCACCGTGTTGAGCCCCCTTTTGTTTAATAGCATAGGTTGTTTTTATAGAATTCTTGGGAATGTGGGAAGGTAATTCTGTAATGAATAACTGAATAAATGATGTTAACTCATGGGGTTGGAGTTTCTGAAACATAACGACAAGGTTGTAATTTAGAAGGTACAGTGGATATTGGGTGTGACGCTAATGAAGTTTAATGTAAAATTATTCATGGTTAATTAATGTTTAAAGAATTAATTAACATATAGTGGAACTGATAAAATGAGAATTGAGTAATCTAATAAAGATCTTCAAATGTTTGTGTGCTTATAGGATACCTAGTCTTAGAAGTAGCAGCCTAGAGTCTGAGAGACGTTAGCTGCAGTTGTATCTAAGACTAGGTAATGACCATAGTGTGGATGTGAGTTATATATATATTCTATACCTTTTGTGTTTCTATACGCTACTCCACCCTATCGGTAAGGGCAACTGACACCCTGGGGATTCTGAGCCCTAGGGGGTGTTTTCCCCAACATTCTGATTGGAGGTCGAATGGCTGACTACCCCCTTTAGCCCTGCTCTCTTCTCTTGGTAGATACATGTGCCAATAGGCACAACAGTTAGTTTCCCCATATATGTGTGTAGAGTTCTGTAATGGCTTGTGGTTATTTCACACACATATATTCTGGATATAGTATCCTATGGACTACTATAGGTGTAACGTGTATAGGATGTGATGGCTTGATGATCCCTACTCAGTGTATGGTCTATAATGGCTTGAGGTATAATACTCGATGTATGATACACGCTATGCGGGCTGTGGTGGTTCCCAGAACTTACCTGGTTACTTTTGGTTATGAGGATGGTGTGGTGCTTCGCCCAGGTGTCTCCGGGAAATCCTTTGTGGTGCATGAGGTGCAGATTATGGAGCTTAGCCCAGGTGTCTGCGGGCAAGCCTTTGGAGAAAGAGGCACATGACGTATGTCATTGGGGCAAAGCGGAAAACCAGTGGGGAAGTAGTACCGGGGTACCCTTGATATTTTTTATTATATTCTATATTCTTGTATGCGTTACTTGGTGAGAGTGGCCATGGTGAGGTTGAGAACTTAGTATACCTTTTTAGGTGACGAGTTAGATTCACTTGTTGTTCACTAGGCTTCAGCATGCATTCTTTACTTTTTCACAAGAGGCTTGGGGAGGATCCTACTGAGTATACTATTATACTCACCCTATGTATATATAAACTATTTTTCAGGTCACTTCGATCAGGTTGGAGATCAAGCTGGTTACTACTAGCTTGTGGTTGGAGGAGCTTTTCGGGATTGTAGTCGCTGCCATTTTACTTTATTTTGGGTACTTTTAGTTTTCCCTTTCAATTATAGTACTTTTGTATGGCATATCATATAAGTACTTGGGTTCCTTTTATATTTCAGTTCTGAGTTGGAGTTGGTTGGTTTCTATCTTATCTCTCTCTTCTGCATGTGTTCTCTTAGAGGGTAATGCCTCCCATTTGTGTGTTTATTATACCCTCGGTGCCAGTCGCCAACCCAGGGACTACTGGAGGCGGGACTCAGGGGTCATTATCTCTCTTCTCACATTTCCGGCCTAGGAGGGATACACTTTGTGGGGAGGGGTCATGACAGAGTGGTATCAAAGGTCTGGTTGAGGGATAGGATGGAGTTTGGAGTTAAGCACACATGAGATTTCATGGTTTGATAGGGCAATAGTGTCATTCATGTTTAGCAAGTGAGGTATACACTAGAGACCGGCTGAGACATAGGCGTTAGGGCCCCCTATGATCTGACGTATGAACCTTTAAGTTTACAATGGCTACCAAACAAAGTGATACTAGTTTCAGGGTAGAGACCGAGGAAATAATCATGAATCATTCTTCCTTGTGCCTGTGTTTGAATGGGTAGACCTTGGGATAGTTAACCTAAAATTAATAAAATAAAACAATTAATTTATTAATGTTGAGTCTTCCATATTCCTGGCTTAGGAGCTCTAATAGTTTTTATTTTACAGGTATGGCTCCAGGTCGACGTCCTCGTCAGGTTTGCACAGAAGATGTCCAGCAGCCTGTTCCAGCAGATCATCGCTAGCTAGAGGATGAAGACGATGACACTTAGAGGAAGACACTCCGAGAGTTTCAGCGCCAGAGACTACAGAAGTATGAGGGATCCATTTCAGATGCACTCACAGAAGACTGGTTGGAGGAGGTCGAGATAGGCTTTAGTTCGATTCATGCTCGGAAGGAACACTGGGTGTCCTTGGTTGTGACGATGCTGCGTGGATCAGCAAGGCATTGGTGGTTCTTGTTCCTTAGGGATCGTGAGGAGTCAGAAATCTCATGGGAGGAGTTTCGAGACAGGTTTAGTGTTGAGTTTCTTTCATCAACTTCGAAGGCATCCGGTCTCCAAGAGGTTCTTACCATTCGACTGGGGACCTCCAGTGTTCGAGAGTTTGGAATCTATTTCAGGAACCTTCTACAATATGCTTCAGACCTATTACCAGATTAGGAGGCCAGGTCGAGGCATTTCGAGGAGGCATTATGTCCAGAGATCCAGCACCAGGTCACCCCATTTATGCTGAAGACATATCTTGAGGTGCTGTCGAGGGCAGAGGTTGTTGAGAGGACTTTAGCTAGGACCGGATCGCCACGAGGGGGGAATCGTCATGATTCCTCATGAAGCAGAGCTATGGTCCGAGGTTCCCGGTTTTCAGGGCAGAAGAGTTTCCGTTCACCTATGGGTAGGTCCCAACCCTTCCCATCTCGTTTCTCTAGAGGCAGCAACTCTCAGGCCTATGCCAAGGGATCAAGTGCTTGTTTTTCTTGTGGTGGTCGTGGTCATCAGCAGCGGGAGTGCCCGACTTTTCAGAGGAGTCATCATGCACCGGGCACTCCGCTCCAGGTTCCTCCATTGAGGCAGTTCCAGTTGAGGCAACAGTAGCAGGTTGCACCAGCTTTAGATCACTAGAGGGTAGATGGAGCAGGCAGAGGATAGCCCCATGATGCTCCCCGTCCTCAGAGAGCAGAGCGCGGCCGTTGTGGTGGTCGTCATTAGGGTCAGAGAGGCCATGGAGGAGGTCATGGTCAGCTTCATGCTCTAGCATTGCCAGCCCCAGGTGAGCCAGATGTCGTTCGAGGTACCCTTTTCTTGTTTTCTACCTTGGTGTATGCCCTGTTTGATTTAGGAGCAGCACACTCCTTCATATCACCTAACATTGTCCATGCTTTGGGACTTGAGGTAGAGAGGCTTCCAGTGCCCTTGGTGTTGACTACGCCAGATGGAGGTCGAGCCGACTTGTTTGAAGTATGTAGAGACTATGAGCTAGTGTTGGGGAAACAACGCTCTTGGGGAGATTTCCTATGTTTATGAAAACAACCATATGATGCCATCCTCAACATGGATTGGTTGTATTCGGTGCAGGATATTGTGGATTGCTACAGGAAGAAGGTCGTTTTCTTTGATGAAGATGGAGAGAAAGTGGTGTTTGTTGGTGAGTGAGATCCTCAGATGGGTCATAGACGAGTTCCATATTTATCATCCATGACAGCTGAGATGATGCTGAGTTCTTCAGAGGTTCAGCAGTTGGTGTTTCCTAGGGTCGTAGAGGAGTACCGTGATGTCTTTCCAGAAGAGGTTTTAGAATTACCCCCTCGACGAGAGATCGAGTTTGGGATCGAGCTACAGCCAGGAGCATGTCCTATCTCTATGTATCCGTATAGGATGCCCCCTTCTAAGTTATGAGAGATACATATACAGCTTGATGGTCTGTTGCAGTGTGGTTTTGTTCGGCCAAGTGTGTCACCGTGGGGTGCACCAGTTTTGTTTGTGAAAAAGGCTGATGGTAGTTTGCGGTTGTGCGTGGATTATCATCGATTAAAAAAAGTTAAAATAAAGAACCGCTATCCTCTCCCGTGGATTGATGACTTATTCGATCAACAGAATCGTGCATGTTGGTTTTCAAAGATCAACTTGCAGTCAGGATATCATCAAATGCATGTAAAAGATAAGGATATCCCGAAGACTGATTTCCATTGTCGTCATGAGCATTATGAGTTTGTTGTAATGCCATTTGGTGTGACGAATTCTCAAGCTGTTTTCATGGAGTTGATGAATGTTGTGTTTCATGAATTCCTGGAGAGTGATGGAAGAGCTATCAGCTTTGCATCTTGATATGGGAGAATTTGGGGGGTAGAGGTTGTCTTTTCCAGATGACGGTGCATTCATCCCTGATGCAGAAGGTGTAAGAGTCTCAGTTGGGTGATCTAGAGGTGGAAGTTTGGAGAGACAAATTTGTTTTTGGTGAGGCCCCTGATGGTTGGTCGGAGGATGAACAACACCAAGTGTTGTATCATGACAGACTTTTTGTTCCCTTGGATATGCGTGAGACGGTTCTCCGAGAGTTCCATAGTTCACCCTTGGAAGTAGATCCTGGTGTGAAAAAGATGTACCGATCCTTGAGGAGTCAGTTTTGGTGGCCTGGGCTGAAGCGTGCGGTTGTAGAGTGTGTGTCTCGACGTTTAGTCTGCCAGAAGGTGAAGGCCGAACACCGTGTTCCTGGTGGTCTTGTCCAGAAATTAGAGATTCCTTAGTAGAAGTGGGAGGACATCTCAATGGAATTTGTTACAGGTTTACCTCGAGCTCCGGGAGGACATGATGCTATATGGGTGGTAGTGTATCGTTTAACAAAATCTACCCACTTCATAGCAATCAAGGAGTCGAGCTCAGTGGAAGTTTTGTTGAGGAAGCATCTAGAGGAGGTGGTGAGACTTCATGGAGTACCTAGGACGATCATTTCTGATCGAGATCCTCATTTTACCTCCAGGGTGTGGAGAGGTCTCCAGCATGATTTTGGCTCCCAGCTGTGCCTTAGCACTGCTTTTCATCCTCAGACGGATGGTCAGACAGAGCGAACCATCCAGACTCTTGAAGACATGTTGCGCTCTTGTGTTCTTGATTTTGGAGGTTCATGGATGAAGCACTTACCCTTGGTAGAGTTCTCTTACAATAATAGTTTTCACTCTACCATCAGTATGGTGCCATTTAAAGCCTTGTATGGCCGACCATTCCGTTCTCTGTTGTGTTGGACTGGGGTCGAAGAGTCAGCAATTCTCAGACCAGAACTAGTGCAGAATACAACAGAGATGGTTCAGGTGATTCGTGAGAGGATGAAGACAGCACAAGATCGTCAGAAATCATATGATGATCAAAGAAGGAGACCCTTAGAGTTTAATGTTGGGGATCATGTGTTTCGGAATGTGACTCCCCGTCGTGGGCATCGAAGGTTTGGTCGTGGAAGTAAGCTTTCTCCATGGTTTGTTGGACCTTTCAGGGTGTTAGCTCGTGTTGGAGCTGTGGCGTATCGAGTAGCACTTCCCCCTCATATGAGTCAGATACATGATGTTTTCCATGTATCACATCTCCATTGTTATCTTCATGATGAATCTCATGTTATCGATTGGGGGGAGATCGATATTGATGATGATGTAACCTTCGAGGAGCAACCTGTGGAGATCCAAGACCGCAAGGAGAAGGTGTTTCGTGGGCGTTCTATCCCCTTAGTTCATGTATTGTGGCGACACGGTGGCATGGAGGAGAGTACCTAGGAGCGTGAGTCATAGATACGTGCTCAGTACCCAGATTTGTTTAATGTTTAACTCCTTTCATGTAATTATGTTTCCTTTGTGGTTAGACCTTTCATGTTTTAATTATGAACTTCTTTTGTTCCTTTTTGTGGCTTTCTTTCTTTTGAGAGGTATCTCAATGGGTGGTTTTTCAGGCCCCGTTTCTTTTTTTTCTCTTTAGGTTGGTTTTGAATTCTCAAGGATGAGAATGTTTTGAGAGGTATCTGATGTAACTCAGACCTCTCTAGTCCATTAATTTGTGAAAATGTGGTGTTGGAGGTGTTCTGGGAGGTCAAGGTGACTTATCCCCAACACTTTGCCAAATTTCCAATTATGTGAACAGTGTTTCCAGTTTTATGAACAGTATCAGTAGGTGAACCGTGTTTCTATCGGTGAGGTTCAGTGAACAATGTTTCTATCAATGAGGTTCTATCGGTGGACTTCTATCAGTAGACATGAACAATGTTTCTATCGGTGAGGTTCTAACGGTGACCTTATAACGGTAGATATGAATAGTGTTTCCAGAATGGTAACCTTCTAACAGTGACCTTATAATGGTAGACTTGAACAGTGTTTCCAGAACCATAACCTTCTAACGATGACCATATAATGGTAGAATTGAACAGTTTTTCCAGAACGGTAACCTTCCAACGGCGACCTTATAATGGTAGACTTGAACAGTGTTTCCAGAACGGTGACCTTCAAATGGTGACCTTATAACGGTAGACTTGAACAGTGTTTCTAGAACGGTAACCTTCTAATGGTGACCTTATAACGGTAGACTAGAATAGTGTTTCCTGAACGGTAAGCTTCTAATGGTGACCTTATAATGGTATACTTGAACAGTGTTTCTAGAACGGTAACCTTCTAACAGTAACCTTCTAACAGTGGACTTGAACAGTGTTTCCAGAACGGTGAGGTCTAACGGTGACCTTTTCTTTCCTTTTCCAAATTTTGAGTATGTGAACAGTATTTCCAGGTTCCTATAGTTTCGCCCCTTTGACGTTTCCTTTGACATAAAATAAATTTAAAGCCTCATTTTAAGGACTCTTAAGGCCGATTCCAGTGTCATAAATCCTATACTAATTATTCCTATGGCTCGGGATGTTTTTACTTGGTCAAACCACGTGGATTAATGCGATCCGTTTTTAATGGAGAATTAACCGGATCTTAAACCGTCGCCTCGTTAAATCTTCAAAAAAGGAACCAGATATCATTCTCCATTGTTCGTTCCCTTTGTTCTCAGCTAAGAGACACTAGAACCTTTCAATAATTCCCATAGGAGTTTCACAATCAAACCCTCATCCTCCTATTGGTTCCGCTCTATTTTGGATGCAATTGAGCTGTGTCAGTCAATCTTCCCTATAAGGTATGTTTTATCATCATTCCATTGGGGATCATATTATAATGTTTCTCCCTTCCATATTATATAATGTAATTTCCAAGATTCTAATGGGTTTTTCTTGGGGTTGGTTGGTACTGTCGTACCGTGGTATCCTCTGGTGGATGCAGTTGTCGTGAGAGGAGGATTGTGACCCGTTGTATGGATAAAGGACGTCAAGAACTATTTGAGGTAGGGGATTCGTGGCTTCTCTAATTGTATATGTGCAATCGTAGAATTATCATGATTCAGACCTTTGAATCACAATGAAATTGACCCAATTAAATACTTGAACCGGATTAAAAGAATTGGTTGATCGCAGGTTGTTTCTTTGTACCGTGATAACGGTTTGAGTCATGTTTTGCTAGATATATTGATATCTATGATTTTCTTTGATTGGTTTTTCGTTCATGATGGAAATTGATAATGAATGTAAAGCCTGAATTAATTGTTAATTAATTGGCTAAAGATAAAGATTCATATAAATGAATCTGGTTATTGTCATTGTTGTAGTTGTTCTAATTTGATGTTAATCAAGTTAGGGAAGTAAGAATGGTTGTTTAATTATGATAGCTTACTGATTAGGTCTCCCATAATTGGAACCTATGAATAACAAATCTGCTAATTCAATATGGATTAAAGAACATATTATGTGAGAATTTCTTAAAGGGTTCTAAGTTACCCTCTTGATTGTTAAAGGGTCAAGAGACCATTGATGTGATGTTCTGCTTTCTTGCTGCTTGTGCTGTGATGTGATCCTGGATGGCTATTGTGAGATGTGGAGGCATGGGGAATTGTGGTTGTGGCAGCGGATGACACCTAGAGTGGAGAGATGCATCAGTCTATGCATGTGGGTGTCAGGGTGGACAACAGGGATGATGGAATGGGATGGATGTGGTTGTTGGATGTTTGGTGGTTTGATTGGTTGTTTATCTGCTTTACTTTTCCCCACTGCTCAAGGTAGCTGGTTTTTCTTACCCTTCTTCCGAAAGAGGTGAAGACACGCGTGGTATGCCACGTGCTTTCCGTGTTTAGCCTCTCAAGGGAGAATGGGTCTATGCTCTTGCTATAGGCGGCAAAGACTTGATGGGTATTATAACTACTCACCGTGTTGAGACCCCTTGTGTTTAGTAGCATAGGTTGTTCATCTAGAATGCCTGGGAATGTGGGAAGGTAATTCTTTATTGAATAATTGAATAAATGATGTTAACTCATGGGGTTGGAGTTGCTGAAATATAATGAAAAGGTTGTAATTTGGAAGGTATAGTGGATATTGGGTGTGATGCTAATGAAGTTTAATGTTAAATTATTCATGGTTAATTAATGTATAAAGAATTAATTAACATACAATGGAACTGATAAAATGAGAATTGAGTAATCTAATAAATCTCTTCAAATGTTTGTGTGCTTATAGGATACCTAGTCTTAGATGTAGTAGCCTAGAGCCTGAGAGACGTTAGCTGCAGTTGTATCTAAGACTAGGTAATGCCCATAGTGTGGATGTGAGTTATATATATATTCTGTAATTTTTGTGTTTCTATACGCTAATCCACCCTTTCGGTAAGGGAAACTGAAACCCTGGGGGGGGGGGGTGTTTTCCCCAACATTTTGATGGGAGGTCAAATGGCTGACTACCCCCTTTAGCCCCTCTCTCTTCTCTTGGTAGATACATGTGCCAACAGGCACAACAGTTAGTTTCCCCATATATGTGTGTATAGGGCTGTAATGGCTTGTGTTTATTTAACACACATATATTCTGGATATAGTATCCTATGGACTACTATAGGTGTAACATGTATAGGCTATGATGGCTTGAGGATCCCTACTCGGTGTATGGGCTATAATGGATTGAGGTATAATACTCGATGTATGATACACGTTATTCGGGATGTGGTGGATCACGGAACTTACCTGGTTACTTTTGGTTGTGAGGATGGTGTGGTGCTTTGCCCAGGTGTCTGAGGGCAAGCCTTTGTGGTGCACGAGGTGCATATTGTCGAGCTTAGCCCAGGTGTCTACGGGAAAGCCTTTGGAGAGAGATACACATGACGTATGTCGTTGGGGAAAAGCGGCAAACCAGTGGGGAAGTAGTACCAGGGTACCCTTGATATTTTTCATTATATGCTATATTCTTGTATTCTTTACTTGGTGAGAGTGGCCATGGTGAGGTTGGGAACTTAGTATACCTGTTTAGGTGATGAGTTAGATTCACTTGTTGTTCACTGGGGTTTAGCATGCTTTCTTTACTTTTGCATGAGAGGCTTGGGGAGGATCCTACTGAGTATACTGTTATACCCACCCTTTGTATATATACACTATTTTTCGGGTCACTTGGAGCAGGTTGGAGATCATGCTGGTTACTACGAGCTTGTGGTTGGAGGAGCTATTCGGGCTTGTAGTCGCTTCCATTTTACTTTCTTTTGGGTACTTTTAGTTTTCCCTTCCAGTTATAGTACTTTTGCATGGATATTCATATATGTATTGGGGTTCCTTTTATATTTCATTTCTGAGTTGGAGTTGGTTGGTTTCTATCTTATCTCTCTCTTCTGCATGTGTTCTCTTAGAGGGTAGTGCCTCCCATTTGTGTGTTTATTATACCCTCGATGCTAGTCGCCAACCTGAGGCCTATTGGAGGCAGGACTCAGGGGTCATTATCTCTCTTCTCACATTGCTAGCCCAGTAGGGGTACACTTTGTGGGGAGGGGTCGTGACAATAGGGGTCTCAATGCAACAGATGGCGTGTGAATCAGACGCCCGCTCTAATAGTTATTAGTCTTTTAATCTTGGGGCCCCGGTTGGATTCGTGCACGATCCAACCTGACCGTATCTCAACTATACCCCAAACTCCATTGGGGTATACTAAAAGGGACCTCCATGCTCCAAGATTACTAGGGCCACTGACGGTTCATCAAACGGATATCCAGTGCCAATGAAATGGCCAAAAGAAAGTGAAGGGTCATAGTGGGACCGGTTCCAGTCAGACTAGGCCCGACCCAGCCTAGGACGACCTGGTTTGGGTTGACCTGGCCTAACCCATTAGGTCTGGCCTGGCCTGTTGGGTGGCCCAACCCGATAGATTCGGCCTGACCCACTGGGCCCAGCCCAGGTGGACGTGAGGGGTCACGGAGGGCCGCAAGGGCGAGAACCGGTTGCGAGGGTGCAGATCGGTTGCGGGTCAGCACAAGGGAAGTTCGGCCCGGACGGTGCCGCAAGGGGCCAACGGGATGGCACAACCGGGGTGGTTTGTGAGGCCGGTGGGTCAGTTCGGCCAGCGGCGGCGCGGGGCGTGCGAACGGCGGAGCCGCAGGGTGCACAGGGTGCGCAGGGCACGTGGAGCCGCGGGGTGCGCAGATGGCGGAGCCGCGGAGTGCGCAGGGCGCGTGGGGTGCACGGGGTGTGCAGACAACAGAGTTGCAGGGAACAAAGGGTGCATGTACGATGGAGCCGTGGGGCGCGTGGGGTGCGGGGGGCTGCAGGTGGCTTGACCGGGGGAAACCGTGAGGGTGCAGGTGGCTCGGTTGGGGCTGCCATAAGGGCGCGATAGGCCGATGGTGCCGCGGAGGGGTGCCATGCACCCTTTCCTTTTTTGCAGCTAGTAGCGGTGTCTCCACCTTTCTAGTTCTCCTCCTTGTAGGTTTTCGTCCTCTCCACCACAATGAACACAAAAGGAGATCAGTGGAGGGGCCAGTCCATGTCTGTTTGGCCCGCACCCTCAGCATTTAGAGTGGTAGAAAGCGTCTATACTTTTAATCAAGAACCAAAAACGAGGATAATAATCCAAAAGATTCAATAATTCGATAATAACCCCCTACCTTGTTCGTTGTTCATTGACGGAGTCTAGGGGAATAAGACGGATCGTTGAGAAAAGACGGACGTCAGGGTCATCGGCATTTTCCTCGATCGTCGGTTTGTGCGCAGGCTCATCGTAGTCGAATACGTCTTACATCGGAGGAAGTCCCGAGGAAGAAGGCCGAAGTCGGGGTCGACGTTCTTCGTTGGTGGAGCGCGTTCTTCGTCGGTGGAACACGTACTTTGTGGAGGAAGCATTCTTCGTTGGAGAAGCTTTCTTTCAATACCTCCTCCCAATTATCTATAGCGAAACCTTTCCCCAATTCCACCGTGAAGGAAAATAAATAACCAACATGAAAACAATTGATAGGGTTTAATTTTATGTTGACACATAAAATTAATTGATAGCATTCAATTTTATGTTGACCCATAAAATTAATTGATATCTTTTAATTTTATGTTGACGTAAAGAATTAATTGGTAGAATTTTATTTTATGTTGACAAATAAAATAAAATTGAAAGCATTTAATTTTATGTTGATACATAAAATTAAATTTAAATCATTTAATTTTACATCGACACATCAAATTAATTAAGGGAGTTGAGAGGTTTCCTCTCGCCCCCAATTATTAGGGATAAGCCTCAGGTGGTCCCCACCACCATAACTCATGGGAGGTTAAGGTGTGGTGGTCCCCACTTCTAACTTCCACATGGGTGTTTACAAAAGATAAAATAAAATAAAGCATGTGTTTATTTTAATTTATTATTTCCACAAAAAACCCAAAAACTAACTTTCACCCACGACCAACTACCGTCGAGGTAAAAGTATCCTTAAGATAATACCAGCACTATGAATTCAATGGTGCACTTAGATCTAAATTAAGAGTACTATTTCAAAAGTTATAAAAACACGCTCGTAAGTTTACTGAATGTACCTAAACAAAACTTCAAAAATTGATTCCAGGCACACTTGGCCTCAGAATCATGCGCTCTCAGTTTTATCAGACTCGTAAAATTCCCATTTATTTAAAAAAAATTACATGGAAATTATGTGTCTTTACATTCTCCCTACCTTAGTATTTATTTCCCCATAATCCACAACTCAAACAAAGAGAAAAAGTGTGGGTACTGAGCATGCATCTGAGCCTCCCGCTCCCATGTTCTCTCCTGGAGGTTCCCGTGGTGCCAGCGAACGTGCACCAGAGGTATCGCCCATCCACGAAGGACTCACTCCGTTCAATCCTCTATCTCTACTAGAACCTCCATAAAATTCTCCCCATCGTCAATGTTCAGCTCTCCATGGTCGATAATGTGATAAGGATCATGTACGTATCCCCTCAATAGTGATACATGGAAGACGTCGTGCACCCGATGCAGCTGAGTTGGAAGTGCTAAGCGGTATGCCACCCCTCCAACTCTGCTGAGGACCTAAAAAGGTCCAATGAATCTCGGAGATAACTTTTCAACTCTTCCAAATCTTTTTAGACCTCGTCGGTTTGAGACCCGTAGAAAGACATGGTCGCCATCCTCGAACTCCAGAGGTCGCCGTCTCCTATCGTAATATGACTTATGTCTTCTCTGTAAAGCCTTAATCCGCTCCTAGATGATTTTCAGCTTCTCTGTAGTAGCCCGTACCATCTCTAGCCTCACTAGTGCTGACTCCCCCGGGTCAGTCCATCACAATGGTGATCTATAAGGTCACCTGTATAACGCCTCAAAAGGTGCCATCCCAATGGTGGAGTGATAGCCATTGTTGTACGCAAAATCCACCAAAGGAAGGTGATCCTCCTAGTTGTGACAGAAGTCGAGGACACAAGAACGCAGCATGTCCTCGAGGGTATAAATGGTCCGCTCAGTCTGAACATCCGTATGAGGATGGAAGGCAATTCTCAAATGAAGCTGCATCTCAAAAGCATCCTGCAACCCGTTCCATATCCGATAAGTAAAACGTGTGTCAAGATTAGAGAAAATCGTCGAAGGTACTCCATGTAGCCACACAATATCCTGCACATAGAGGCATCCCAATATCTCTACTAAACCCTACTCCCTAATCAGTAGGAAGTAGACCGACATGGTGAGTCAGTAAATGATCACCCAAATTGATTCGTGTCCCCTGGACGTGCGTGGAAGTCCTTTCACGAAGTCCATGGATATCCCATCCCACTTCCACTCTGGGATATCTAAAGTTTGAACCAGGACTGCTGGTACCTGGTGCTCTGCCTTCACTTACTGACATGTGAGGTACCGAGAGACAAACTCTACAACTACCTTCTTCATTCCCGACCACCAGTGCTGTCGTCAGATATCCTGGTACATCTTCACCACTCCAAGATATACCACTAGAGGGGATGTGTAGAACTCTCTCAAAACTTCCTCCTAAAGTGACACTGGTATCATAGTACATCCTCTAAAGAGGATGACGTGCTATCCAACTTCAAAAAATCCTTCAGGTGCCTGACCTGTAGATATATGAGCACGTCGTGTCTCGTAGTCAGCGTCCCCACGATGCGTCTTCCTGGCTCGCTGAAGAAGTGGGAGAGTGACTGTAAGATACTGAAGAAAAGATACTCCATCTCTATCCACAAAGGATATCTTCAAAGTAGCTAGCTGCTCCTTCACCTCACCTAGCAGCTGTATACCATATATCCTACTGAGTGAATCTGCACCAACATTCCCCTTCCCAGAAGTATATACTATCTTGACGTCATAGTCCTGCAGGAACTCAAGCCATCAACGTTGTCTCAGGTTCAGGTCCTTCTGAGAGAAGATATACCTAAGACTCTTGTGATCAGAGTACACAATAAAATTCTCTCCTATCAGATAGTGTCTTCACATCTTCAAGGCAAAGACTACTACTACTAACTCCAGATCATGGGTAGTGTAGTTCTCCTAATAGTGTCTCAGCTATCGTAAACCATATGCGATAAATACTCACTCCAACATCAGGAAACATCTGAGATCGGTCCCTAATGTGTCACAACAGACTATATACCCTCTGCCTTCCTCTGGAAGCCTCAATTTGGGGGAACTATTCAGCCTCCACCTAAGCTCCTGAAAGCTCTGCTGGCATCTCTCCAACCACACGAAGGGTTGCCCATTCTTCATCAAGGATGATAGTGGTGCTGAAACTCTAGAGAAATCTGGTACAAACCTTTGGTAATAACCAGCCAAACCCAGGAAACTCTATACCTCCATCACACTCCTGGGTGGATCCAAATAAATTACCACCTCAATCTTCACCAGATCCACTGCAACTCCATCCTCCGAGATGACATGTCCCAGAAAGTGAACCTCTCGGATCTAGAACTGGCACTTCGAGAGCATACCATAAAGATGGTGCTCTTGGAGTGTGTCTAGTACTACATAAAAATGATTGGAATGATCCTCCTTAGTATTCAAGTAGATCAGAATATCTTCGATGAAGACTACGACAAAGCGATTGAGGTACGGTAGAAAGATCCTATTCATGAGTCCCATGAACACTACTGGAGTGTTGGTAACGCCGAATGGAATAACCAGGAACTCGTAGTGTCCATACTGACATCTAAATGTCATATTCTTCACATCATCATCTCGAACTCTGAGCTGGTGATAGCCTGATCTGAGGTCTATTTTCGAGAACCACAGTTCTCTTTTCAACTGATCAAAGAGGTTGTCAATCATTGGGAGTGGGTACTTGTTCTTCACAGTCACCTAGTTTAGGTGCTGATAGTCAACAAAAAGTCTCAATCTTCCATCCACCTTTTGGTGAATCGAATCAGGGCTACCCAAGGTGAAACACTGGGCCGGATGAATCCCTTCCCTTGCAAGTCCTCTAGCTATACCCACAGCTCGCGAAGCTCCGTGGGAGCCATCTGATATGCTGGTGTAGATATCAGTGTCATCTTGGGGTACAAGTCAATGTAAAATTCCACCCATATGTGAGGAGATTGACCTAGGACATCATTAGGGAAAATAACCTCATACTGTTCCACCACTACAGGATAGCTTAGACTCTCCACATCAACTGCTCCGAGGGTAAGGCTTTCCAATTTATGAGTGATCGGTTTCACTCTCCTCCGAGTAAGAATATCATGTGCTGAAAAGGCTCCCTTCTCACCGATGAAGGTAAACCTAGTCCCATCTATGTGAAAACACAACATTTTGTGCCTAATACAGTCAATCAAAGAATGGACTATAGATAACCAGTCCATACCCAAGATGACGTCATAAGGCCTCGACGCCACTACTTGGAGATCCCAGCTGAAGCTCTCGCCTCCTAGAGTAAGATCACACTACCGGCACCAGTGTGTAATTATCGAATATACTCTTGTAGGAGTCTCTAGCTATAAGGATCGGGCCAACAGCTCTGTCGGAATCTATGAGCTCTGAATAAGGGTAGTGGCAATGAAAGAGTGACTGGCACCTGTGTCTACAAGTACTGCAACTATGATAGAGTAGACACACATCGTACCTCGAATCATATCCGGAGCACCATGATCATTTTCCTCATCTTTCTTGAGCTGATCTCTCCCATGTCTACCTACTCCCTACGGTTGGGGTGGACCTCTTGGTGTTGGTGGAGGTAACACCTCGAAACGTCACCCACCGCCTGCTGCACGGACAGATTCTCTGCCACATCCGCCTACTCCATGCGGGCCACCTCGATCGAATCTCTGTCTCTGCCTGGGGGGTACTTTGACCATCTGCTGATCATCTGAATGGCAGGTCAGGTAGTCACGAACCATGTTAACCTGCCCTCCGCATGCGTAACACTGCCCACTCCTAGCATGTTTGTCTCTGCTTCGGGTACCCCTCACAACCAATCCTGGGTCATGTGGTCATCCACCAGTAGGTCTGGTCCTCTTAGACCTCTGCGACATCTGTCTACAACTAGCTGTAGAAGACTCTGATACATGTTGACTGGTGGTGGATCTCGCTGCTGGAGACTTCTCAGTAGGGAAACTCTTCACTTGTAGGGCTCTCTCTAACACCCCCGCCTGCGTCGAGATGCTGAGTGAGATCACCGAAGCCCTGATCTCCCGCTTGAGTCCCTGCTCGAAGGTCCAGACCCTGAAGAATGGATCCCGCACAATATCGGTGGAGTAGCATGAGAGGTCTGTGAACCTCACTGAGTACTGAGCTACAGTCATGCTGCCCTTTTGCAGATGAAGTAGCTCCTGTATGCGCACTACGTGAAGAGTCGTTGGAACAAACTCTACCTGAAACAGGCTCTTGAAGTCTACCTAGAAAAGAATCACCTCATCATGAACTTGGAGCATCAAGCTCCACCATCTAATTGCTGCTGCATGTAGAAGGTTGGCAGCAAGAATCATCATGAGGTCTGCTGGTGTCCCTACCAGTCAGAAATCTCTCACCAAAGCCTCTAGCCAATCCTCAGCCGCCTATGGGTCCATCTCTCCCTTGAACATGGGTAGCCTTGGTGCTAGAACTCGTGAAACATGCTCAATAAGCGTGAACCGTCTGTTGCTAGGGTTAGTGGCATCAGTGGCCCAATGGGGAGTGGTACTGCTGGTGCCTCCACTGGAAAAGGGCCCTATACCGAGGCCTTGTCACCCAGTGGGATATCAGTATGTACAACTCTCGGAACTCTACCTGATTTTCTACGTGGAGGCATCCTGAAAAGGAACAGGTGTACTACGATTAAAAATTTATACATGGTGAGGTGACATGGTTGACCTGACTTAAGGAATATTTTTGAAAACAGACATGCAATCAGTTTTTTCATGCACTGGGTCGGAAATCAGTAACTAGGGTCCTGATGTATGGATACGTTGGCCGCCACACCAACACTAGACTCCTTGTACTAAAAACCACACTCACTAAATTTTAAACTATTTCTTCATGGAAAAGAAAGATCAGAGTCCTAATTTCTGCAGTAGAACCGACCCCTTTGATACCAATTTGTCATGACCAGTCCCCCGAGGCCTGTACCATGACTACCCCATGCCTTCCTTCCATAGTCCAGGGGCTGGCGACTAGCACCAATGGTGTAATTCCCTAAAAATGGGAAGGCATTTCATTTATATCCTGAAAATGCACACAATAGAGCACACAGATGGATACAAAACACTAGGTAAACTATATAAAAAAGAGTTCTAAAAACTAAAAGGGGTCGGAAATACAAGCCCAAATATAAAGTACAAGGAGCTGGAAGTACAAGCACAACTGAAGAAAAGAAAAATAGCTATTGGGTCATCCTCCAAGATTCCTAAATAAAGGGTAGGTACAAATAGCCTCCTCAGCACTCCACATCCGTCAGTATCCTCCGTGTACCGACTCGTCGTAAGGTCCACCTCTAGGTACCATCCAGTCCTGGTACTCTCAGCCTCCATCAGCGATGTCCGTCATCTGCATCCAACACAACAAGGTGTGGGTATGTCCCATGTAGGGGTGAGTATAACGATACTCAGTAGGGACCCCGAGACCCTCAAGGTCTCAAAAATCCACGAAGGATAAGCTACAAATTATGGAATCAACAGATAACCCTACTTAATTATATGCCCATACATATACCTGCATTATTAAGTAATCTGTCTCAATCATGAGGAAAACACAAAAGTACTGACTCAGATCAACCAAGATTTTATTCACATTGATGAAACCGTGGATACTGGAGAACTCCTACTAAATCAAGTAAAATGGGCCTGCCGCATCACACAGAGGTGCTTCCCACTATCCTTGGACTACTGAGGTACTCCACATGTCAAGTACTGCGGCTTTGCTGTGTCACACAGCGGTGCTCCCCATCGTGGGTCTGTTGCCCCACCTAGGGGATCCCCCTCATAGCATGGAGATGTACTCCTCCTATCGAGTGTCATGGTACTTCCACGTCACCATGTGCACTCCTCCACCATGGTTATGTCGCCATTTCAAGATGCTCCCCACAGGGCTAGTAGAATCACTGTGAGTCAAACAGTCAACAGTCGTCAAGTCTCAGCCAGCTACTAGGTCTCCGCACTCTACTCACTCATCACGGGAAGGATCCACTCCACAAGCTACTGTTCTATACTCTAACTGTCATGAAGTCCCATGAAGAAGTATCTCAGAGGTCTTCCACGTCATAGGGTTCTCAACATAATAGACGGTGCATCAATTGGATTCCCGGTCTGTGAGTTATTAGCCTTTTAATCTTGTGGGCCCGGTTGGATTCGTTCATTATCCAACCTGACCGTATCTCAAATATACCCCAAAATCTAGTGGGGTATACTCAAAGGGAACTACATGATCTAATATTACCAAGTCCACTGACGGTTCGTCAAATGGACGTCCGGTGTCAATGAAATGGCCAAAATAAAGGGAAAGGTCGTAGTGAGCCCGGGTCCGGTCCGAACTGGCCCGACCTAGCCTGGGCTAACCTGGTTCAGGTCGACCAGACCCATTGAGCAGGCCAACCCATTAGGTTTGACCTAACCTGCAGGGCCCAGCCCAGCGGGCCATGAGGGCGCGGACTGGTTGCGAGGGCACAGACCGGTCGCAAGTTGGCGCAAGGGCGGTTCGGCCCAGAGGGTGCCACGAGGGGCCGGCGGGCCAGCACGGCCGATGCGGCCCGGGAGGCCGGCGGGCCGATTCATCTAGCATTGGCATGGGGCGTGCAGACGGCGGAGCCGCGGGGTGCGCGGGGCATGTGGGGCACGCGGCGCCACGGGATACGTGGGGCGCGCGGACAACGAAGCTGTGGCATGCACGGGGCATGTGGGGTGCACGGGGTGCATAGATAGCAGAGTCGCATTGTGCATGGGGAGCATGGATGGTGGAGTTACGGGGCACATGGGGGCCATGAGTGGCTTGTCCGGGGGCTGTCGTGAGGGTGCGGGTGGCTCGACTGGGGCTGCCACGAAGGCGCGGTGGGGCGGCGGTGCCGCGGAGCGGTGCCTTGCACCGTGGCCTTTTTTGCGGTCGGCGGTGGTGCTGGACACCTTTCTTGTGCTCCTCCTCGTAGGTTTTCATCCTTCTCCATCATGAATAATTCCAAAGGAGATCGGTGGAGGGGTCATGCCATGTTATTTTGGCCCGCACCCTCCGCGTTTGGAGTGGTTTCAAGCAGTTCTACTTTTAATCATGAACCAAGCACAAGGATAATAATTGAAAAGATTCAAGAATTCAATAATATCCGCCTACCTTGTTCGTTGTTCATTGATAGATTCATGGGGAAGAAGACAGATCGTTGGGAAAAGATGGACATCGGTGTCGTCGGCGTTTTCCTCGATCGTTGGTTTATGGGCTGGCTCATCGTAGCTGAAGAAATCCTACATTAGAGGAAGTCCCGAGGAAGAAGGTCAAAGTTGGGGTTGACGTTCTTCATTGGTGGAGTGCGTTCTTCATTGGTGGAACGTGTTATTCATGGAGGAAGCATTCTTCGTTGGAGAAGCTTTCACCCAAGAGCTTCTACCAATTCTCTAAAGCCAAACCTTTCCCCAATTTCACCGCGAAGGAAATAAATAACCAACATTAAAACAATTGATAGGATTTAATTTTATGTTGACACATAAAATTAATTGATAGCATTTAATTTTATGTTAAAAAATAAAATTAATTGATAGCTTTTAATTTTATGTTGACACATAAAATTAATTAATATCATTTAATTTTATGTTGACACATAAAATCAAATTGAAAGCATTTAATTTTACATTGACACATAAAATTAAACTGAAAGCATTTAATTTTACATTGACACATAAAATTAATTTAGGGATTTGAGAGGTTTCCTCTCCCCCCCATTATGAGGGATAAACCTTGTGTGGTCCCCACCACCATAACTCATGGGAGGTTAAGGTGTGGTGGTCCCTACCACCATAACCTCTCATGGGAGGTTAAGGTGTGGTGGTCCCCACTTCTAACTTCCACATGGGTGGTTACAAATGATAAAATAAAATAAATCATGAGTTTATTTTACTTTATTATTTCCATGAAAAACCAACAAACTAACTTTCACCCTCGACCAACTGTTGTCGAGGTGAAAGTATCTTTAAGCATATACCGGCACTGTGAGTTCAACTATGCCCTAGGATTTTAATTTCGAGTACCGGTTCAAAAGTTTGAAAAAATCACTCGTATCTTTACTGAACGTACCCGAAAAAAAATTCAAAAATTGATTCTAGGTGCACCGGGCCTCAGAATCACACACTGTCAATAATCACGGACTCATAAAATTCCCATTAAATTTTAAAAAAAATTACATGGAAATTCCGAGCCTTTACAATTTTGTCATGTGAAAAATGTGGTTACACATTATTCTTTTCAAAAATTCATTGTGAGTCCTCTCCCCCACTAATAAAAGGACCCAAAATTTCCTCCCCTCTTCACACTTCCAAAACACTTTGGTTCTTCCAAAACCTGATCTAATATATTCCTTAATTCCCTCATCATATCCTATATGCCTTAGTGATATCAGAAATCAAATATGGAAAGGCTTTAGGTGAAACCTGTAGAAGTTGTCTGAAGAAGTGTTGATGTTTTTAACTATGTGTTTTTGTTTTACTTATTCTTAGAACTATTTAAAATAATCTTCAACTATGAAAATATAATAGAAAAATTATCTCCTATCTACTCAGATGTTATTATTTTAATGGAATAACCTATATCCATCTCACTTTCAATCACCAACTTTCAAGGATAGGTATAGAGATGGTTTTAATGTTTATATATGATATTTATGATTTTAATATACCACTATAATTATAATACAACATCTACATTATTACCTAAAAACCTATTGGAAAAAATAATGTTGCTCATGTGTATGGAAGACAACTGCCTTGTGAACCGATGTGATGTGTTTTTCATTTCACTTTTACTTCGATGGAAATAAAGATAAATTAAATTATTATATATGATATTTTCCACATAATTATAATTTTAGAATTATTATATAACATATAAATTTATTAATTTCACTTCAATGGGGGATACATTAACTTTATTCATATGGAGATGATCATTTTCAAGTCTCGGAGAAGATCAATGTCCATTATTGGCCTTCAAAGTCATTAATTCTTTCCCCAATTCTTTTTTTCTAACTATCCAAATTAAGGTGTTAGTGTTGGAATGAAATAATCACAAATAATTTTAATATAAAAAAAACCTTATAAAAATTATAATTATAATTTTGAATATTTTATATTAATATTTATCTTTTTGCATTTGTTTTATACTATTTTCAAATATTAATTGAATTTGACCATTCCATTCCATTTAAAATTTCCAAAAAATGGGAATTTTAATTAAATTATATTCTATTACCTTTTATTTTGATCATTTAATGAATATACCATCCCATCTCATAAAAAAAATCCAAACACACTATCCAGTTAAGATAAATATAGGGGTGAACTCTCTCCTATGGGTGTGCTTGAATATTGTTGTCATGTCGAATGAAATCACTACAATATAAATAATAAAAAATAATATGTATCAGATATCCTTGATATTTTATAAAATATTTTTTCAAATAAATTTAATTTTCTTTGATATCCTGCATTATACACAACACCGAGTTTTAATGAAACATGACATACTATTAAAATTTTATTATTTAATATGATAGGTATCACATAAATCTTAGAATGTATTGAATGGATAGGATTATATAAATTATGAAAATTTATATTTTTCAAATATATATAAAATTAATTTTTTATTGATGTATTAATTATAAATGAAATACGAAAGCATTCTAAAATAATTGTTTTCACTAGAAAACTATTTTATGTGAAAAAACTTGTTTTATCCCAACAAATTAAATAAATAACTCTTCATGAATTATTTTAATGAAATATATATATATATATATATATTATTAAATAATTTTTTTAAAATTAATATTATTTGTTTTTTATGCATGAGATATGAATAAATCCAATTTTACACTTAAAACATTATTTGTTTTTAAAAAAAAAGTTGTTTTGTCACCTTTTGTGCACTTATTTTTGAAGGTAAAATTTTATAATATTTGAAGATATATTTGAAAATATTAACTTCATTTTTGAAATAATAATTTATAAATTTCCTTTTATTAAATTTTTGATAATTTTCTGAAAAGATAAAATTTTCTCTAAATAGTGAAAAATACAAGTTTTTGTTAAAAACTGAATTTCCATTTAATGAATATACAAGGTATTTTTTAAAATGTTTTTAAAAGTAAAATTATTTTAATTATATATATTAATAAATTTTATTTCATATCAATAAATTTCATATTGATTTTATATATAATTGCTTTTTAAAATCATTAATGATTTTATCTTTTGAAAAAACCTTTTTCATCTCATCTGCGGGCTTAATTTTATATTAAATTTTTATAATTATATTAATTTAATTTGGTAAATTGTATTTAATATTTCTAATAATAATAATTAATATTATATAACATGTTTAACTTAATTTATGATCAAAATTAACATTAATGACATTAAAAATTAATTATCACGGTTAAGGTTAAAATGAGATTATCAGTGGTTATTCTAAAAATATAAGGGATAAAATGACCTAGAAACTTGTCAAAATTACATTTTATGGACATATTGAGGCCTTATAACCTATAAGGTTTGATATTGGACCATTTTGGAGCCTTGTAGAATGTGAAAAACATTGATTCAATTTATTCTTTTAAAAAATTCCATGTGAGTCCTCTCCCCCACATATAAAAGGGCACAAACTATCCTCCAATATTCACACTTCAAAACCAATTACATTCATCCAAGACATACCCAAATATCTTCCTTAATTACCTACCCACTTAATAGAGGCCTTGGTGAAATCAGAAATCCAATCTAAAAAGGCTTTCGTGTAAACCTAAAGAGGGTGTCCGAATAAGAGGTAACGTTTTTAACTATGAATTTTTATTTTACTTGTTTATAAAACTCCTTCAAATCTTACTTAACTACAATAATATAATATCACTCGTGTCTCACATATACTGAGTTTTTATTAGGTTAATGGAAAAACCTATAGCCATATCATTTTCCATCACCACCTCTCATGACTGGATATAATGATAGATTTAATGTTTCTATATATATGATATTTATGATATTATTATAAAAAAAAAAATTATAATACCCCATATAAATTCTTACATACCAACCCATTGGAAAAAAATAATGTCGCTCATGTGTACGGTGGACTACCGCCTTGCGAACCAATTTGATATGTTCTTTATTTATCTTTTACATGGATAATAATAAGAATAGATTAAACAAATATATATGATATTTGTAACATAAACATACTTATGGAATTATGGTATCAAATATACCTTATTACATTCTGTTTGATGGGGGATATGATAACACCATTCTGGTATACAATGGACTACTGCCTCTCAACGCGATGTGATTTGTTTTTCACTGAAAATTTTCATGGAAGGTAATAAGGTTAAATTTAATGAATATTTGTGATATATGACATGAAAATGATTCTCTTAAGGTAACATAGTATTTGAAGTTCTTTCATTTCTTCTATCAAGAAAATAGAAATAATTCTCACAAATACGTACAACCTACTGTCTCTATGAACGGTGTATTTCATTTTGTATCTCAAAATTTTATGGATTAATCTAAATAAATATATACTGAATATATATGATATGTATATCATGGTTAAATTCTAGAGATAATAAAACCTTGATCAATGAGGACCAAAAATTAAAAATTTATGCATACATGAAAAATAAAATAGTTATTACCCGAAACTTGCTTTTAACATGGAATTATTAATAAACAAAAAATAAATGGTCATAAGTAAAATATATATGGTTCTGTAATGAATATAAAATAAATTTATATTTATTATAAATTAGTTTTGTATCTGTATGAATGATGTTGAGACCCATGGTAAGGGATTTCCATCTCACTTTCTACTTTTATGAGACACATTCTGTATTTACCACATATTTATTTTATGTAGGGTATATAATTAAAATGAATTTATTTTATTAATATTATCTTATATATTATTTTATCTACATATCCATTTTATGATCTCTATTTCATGGGGTTTACTATTCAAAACTTACCAAAGCGATAAGGGATTTTTGACATAGTTTTTCTTCTTCGAGATATAAAATATGTTATACACCAGTCTTATTTTATGAGATGTATATAAAAACCCTTTTAAATGTAATATTATGAATTTTTTTATTCTCATGATATTTTTTGTTTCATTTAATTTTATTTTTTAATTGGGCTTATAATTTAAAAGTTACTCAAGTTGTAAGGTCTTGATGTTACAATCTCACTGTTTATTGGGGTTATTTATGATTATGCTTCCAATGATGAGATATTTTGATCAACCTCCTAGGAAACTAATGAATTTTCTTCTTCTTTCTTTATTTCTTGAGAATTCATGATTTTCCTTAATTTTCCTAACTTTATGTATTTAGGAATCAAAATGAATGTTTTTAAAGAAAACTGACTTTATTTCTCTATTCGGTCAAAAATATTTTTTTCTTCCACATCCAAGTTTTTTAAAAATCCTTTAAAAATGTTTTAATTTTTATGGAAAATTTTTTAAATTCATTTTTACCCTTTTTGTAATTATTTTTTTTAAAAATAAAATAAATCTTGGTGTTGTTTTCAAAAGAAGCTGCGTTTGGATTTTACCGAAAATGTGAATGGAATATTTGTTTTAACATATATGACATTATCCACTATCATGACAACTCAATGTTTTAATTACTATGTAATATTTTTTGATGTTTATTTTCAAATAAAAGGATTTTGAAAATGTTTTATGAAATCCAGTTTTGAATAGAAATTTTTAAAGAAAGGTTATTTTCATCATGAAATGTTTTAAATGTTTATTAAATTATTCTTTATAAGTTTCTAAGGTAATATTAAAAGAAAATTATTTTGAAAATATTTTATGTCTTAAATATTTTTTTTCATTGTGGGAAGGATATTTTTTTCAAGAAACATTCCAAGTGATTTTTCTTTCAAAAATCATTTTCAATCTAAGATGACATCCTATGATGTAACATAATGTTTACTGGGGATATGATCCAATGATACCATCTTTATTATTTTTCTGGATGCTTTATTTTTATGATAGAAATATGTCTATAAAACTCATTCCTTTTACGTGGGTTATGATAATAATAATTTATGAGATGATTATGAAACACATTTCCTTTATATGGATTATGCTATGATGAAATATTAACAATACTTACTTCCCTTATATGTGACATGATATAATGAATTCTTCTTGTTATTGGGTCACAAAAAGGTATGGATTATGTGATGGGTGGGACCTAGATCTCTCAGTAATGTATTGGATAATGATTAATGTTATATGATCTCAAACAGTATATGATAGGTTATCTAAATCCTTGAAAAGGGTATGAGAGAGGTTATCCCATGCCCGAAAGAGGGTACATGAGTGGTTATCCCATACCTAAAATGAGGGTACAGGGGAGGTTTTCTTAATCCCAAAGTTGGTGCATGGGTTCTTATCCCAAGCCTAAAATTTTATAAATTTCTTGCTGGGTAGCTTTGACATAAGGTTTTCTATTATTATGTGCTTGTAACAGTATATTCCTTATACTAATGTTATGATCTCATGTCTCATGTTCTTTTATTCCATTATGATTAATATCAAATGAACATCCATGTTTTATACCACGTCTCACCTTTATAATATATGATATGTAGGGTATGGTTTTCAAATGACATTCTCATGTTTTCATACCCATATTCTTACATTATATTAATATATCCCTTTTCTATCCATAATAAGCATGTGACCTCACCCTTTATTATGTTTCCATTCCCCAAGAAATGAAGAAAGTTATTATGTGTGATATGTCTAAGAAGGGTGCTATTTATGAAGAAATTAGTGGGAGATGTCACACTTAATTTATTTATTAGTTGTTTATGTGTCCATGTTTCCAAAGGCAATGTACCTAAAAGATTATAGAATAGATTATTATGTCATGTAATTAATATTTGTATATTAAGATGTAATATTTATGTATGAGAACTTTGGGTCTCTATAGTTGGTATTAGAGAAAGGTTTATTTCACCTTTGGAAACTAGGATGTGAAAATATAGCGATTTCCCTAGTGATATGGATCAGGATAATTTTTAGGGTAATTTTAAGTATAGGAAAATATCTTGGAAGATCAGTGAAGGATATAGAAAAAGATTTCCAGAAAATTGTATCCCTATTTGGATACTAAAAGTTGATCTGGTTCTAGCTCTGATATACCTAGCAAAAATAACTCAAAAAAGGAAACATCAGAACTGACTTGGCAATTTCTTGGTACACAAAAAAAATGGATTTACTTCACACCTAGTTTGACGCTATTGGGGGATATAATTTGGGAATTTATAAAATTTTTGTGAACCATCATGAATGATTGAAATAATAACCCAATCTAAACTTATGTTGTCATATATTGAAAAGAACATGTCCTGATTTAGATATCCTATAATTTTTTTTCACAATTATGCAGATTCCCATTATGGTTATTATTTCTCACAAAATGTTTTTTAGTTTTAGAAAATTGAGAGGACTTGATGGAACTAGGTTAATGTTGAATTTGTTAGAGAACATGTTGATGAGAAACCAAATAGGGTAATGACTAGAGTGAAGGATTTTTTTTAATTTGTATAATTAGTTATCACAATATATTATTAGCAAATTATACCATAACCAACTCTTGGACTCACAAAATAAGAGAATGATAGAGTTTTCATAGAGCTTGGATAGTAGAGAATATGAAGGAATGAAAGTTAAATTTTTTATATGTTGATAATATGGGAATAATTACTCAAGGAAACATCTCAAATGTTTGATAAGATTTTTTGAGTGTGGAAATGATTGGTGAAAAGTAACTAATTATTAAGGAGAAATGCATTTTTTGGTTAATTCAAGGTATGATAATAATGGTTTTCTTAAGGAATCATCAATGGTTGAATGTTATAAATGTGAAAAGTATGAGAATTAAACAAATAAATGTCCTAGGGTGAAATATCATAAAGAGAAAAACCGAGTTGGTACGATTAATGGTTATACTACTGATGTTGAAGAATATATGAATTCCATATAAATTGTATGAGATATTTTAATTGTATTTTTTTATGTTAAACATAAGAATAATGAATAAATTTAGGTTGATGAATGTTAAGACATGATTCATATTTCATATTTTAGGAAAGAGGTATAAATGAGTAAGATGACGAAGACTTGTTGATGGTTTAAGAGTGAAGTGTTATGAATGAAGTGTTTATATATTATAATTCAATAATTATTTTAAATAAATTGGGAAATATATAATGGTTATGAATTATATGTTTTTCATTAAGGATTTTCAATAATATTTTTTTAGTACTGATGAACTAGAAAAATGATTTAATAGAAATCCAATATTTTATAGAAGAAACGTGATTAAGGCAATTTAACCCATAATATGTTCTTGATGTTGATAGAATTGTGTTAAGTTTTGGTAAAGAGTTTATTGATATAGATATAGTAAATTGGATAGTTTTGATGACCTCGTAACTGATTAATGTTTTTTTTTGAATAAGTGTTATATTTTATCATTGATTAAGTTTATAGAATTTTTGATTTATTGAATAAAATAAAAATATTTGGATTTATTTAAGGAATAAGGAATCTTTTATTTTCCCATTAAGGTTTAATGGTAATTTTGGTTATAACCATTATCTAAGAGAATATATGACCAAGGTATTCACATATTTTTCATGTTTCCATTAAAAGATAATGAATTATATTGGTGGGATTAATGTTAAGTTGATTTTGGTAATTTTTTTTACCTTTATTATAATTTTTTAATTTTTGAAGGGTCATAAGGTTAACATTTTATGTAACGGTTTATGTTGAACATTGAATGAGGTTTTAGAGATTAATGTATTACATCCCCATATGAATATTTATGAATAATGGATAAACTATGATAACCATTTTGTTATGATGATAAATAGAGATAGAAGGAATAAATTATCATTATATTATAGATCTTATGATCCATTAGTGCTATAGGAAGAACAAATTAATCTTCATTTATGGATTAAAAGTTGAATTTGAAATTGATTAAAACACAACCAAAGGATAAAATTTTTCTTACGAATGAAATACAAGTTGATCCCAGGGTATTTGAGCCCGTTTTAAATTATTTAATTTATCATGATGGTAGCCTATTTATTTGAGCTTCCACCAAACCTCATTCAAATCCACAACATGTTCTATGTATTACTCATGAGGAAGTATATACCTTACCATTCATGTGTACTAAACTCAGAGTTCATAATGATGAGAATGATCTTTAATTTAAGGAAAATTAATTGATATTATAGATTATACAGATAAAATGGTATGAAATTAGACCACTCACTTGGATAATATTTTTGGTGAAACCACCAACTTAAGGAAGCTATGTGAGAAATTGAGGATGTAATGAGTCTGAAATATCCTCATTTTTTTATCAGCGTGAAAAAATTTTAGGGGAAAATTCATTTAAATGGGATGTATTATATAACACCCAAATATTGTAGGAATTATTTTTTAAAATAAATTTAATTTTCATCAATAGATTGCATTAAACACAACACATAGTTTTAATGAAATGAGATATAATATTAAAATTTTATTATTTATTATGATAGTTATCTCTTAGTATATGATATGGAAGGTATAAATAGGATTTAATATATTATGAAAATATATAATTTAGACATGTATTGAAAATTGATTCTTTAGTGACCAATTAATTAGAAAATAAAATAAAGAATCATGTTTTTATGAATGAATTACTTTTCCAAAGAAATACAATTGTATGAATATTTTTACAACACCGATTGGTTGAATGTTCTTTTATGTTTTTCTTGATGATTAGTTAATTCATTATATTGTTTCATACATTTTTCTATTCATCACCTTTTTAGGTACATCATACTAAGTCCCTAATTCCTTTTGAAAATCACAATGGGGGAAATATTTTAAATAATTTTTATAGAAAGAGGGAGAAAGTATTAAATGGGGAGATTTATTTTTACAAAGAGAAGTTGTTATACAAAGGGGTAGAATAAAATCCTTAGGGGGAGATATATTTCTAATGGGGATAATTTTTATTAATGAAAAAACTATTATATTACTCCATCACACCCTCAATCATATTAATAAGAATTGTAAAAATAGGGGGAGTTAAGTATCAAAGTATAATTTTGAATATAATGTTTTTTTAAGAACAAGGACTATAATTTTTAAAGTTATTTTTTCATTTAAGTCTTGGTTTTATGCTTTCAAAAAATGGGGAGATTGTTGAGTCTGAAGTTTTACTTCTCCCCTTTATATTCCTTTTGTTTTGGAAATAACAAACACCTTAATAAATTTGTTTAATTTTTTGTCCAAAAGTGTTTTAGTATGTTTATGTAGAAAACACTAAATTTTACCATACTTAGAATAAATTTATGAAGTATTGTGAAAAAAAAATTTACATTTTTCATTGCGATCATCATAATGAGTATGTGTTCGGTAAATTAGAGTCACATTTATTAGACCAGAAATCAAACTTCAGTTATTTATCTCATACTACAAAATTATTGATAATTGGGTTGATACTAGTACTGATAAAAATAGAAATGATACTCATAAATGTTATTGTAATTACATTTGTAAGGAAGTTCTTTGGAATGAACTATATTTATAATCAAAATACAAAAGACTTGTTTCTAATGTATGTTAAAAATGGTGTTAACAAAGATAATGTCATAAATTTAATTATGATAAAGTGTCAAGTGATATCTATCCAAAGTTATTACAATAAAAACAAAAATGTTGTTTTTTGGGAGTTCACTTGTAAATACCATGTCATTTGAAGAGTTTGAAGTTGGTCAATTACATTCACTCTCAAATTTTCATAAGAATAATTAGTGTGAAAATATCATTCTTAATCTTTTTATTTATTTAGAGAGAGTTGTTATAAAGAAATCAATTTAATGTTGTCTCCTTAAGAAAATTTTTAATTATTAGGTGTGTCTAATTGTTACGATTAAGATTTAGAGTTTATGAGGATAGAAATATGGAGGATCTGATATGTAGATCAAGTGCTCACAGGGATAGTGAGACAGAGAAACTTATCCATCAGATTGAGGGATTCCTAGTCGAGGAAATTAGATAATAGAATATTCATATTGAGGGATCCTGGGGATAGGATGACATATCCAAGCATCGTATCGAGTTCTTTCCTTGGATAGGAAAGATATACATTACTGTAAGTATAAAATGGGGGATAACTTTAGCCAAGTTATTAGATACCTTTATCTTTAGGTTAAAAGAGTTTTATCTTTTATATATCATGTAATTCATTTATACATTTGTTAGCTATTTTATTGTTTGTTGATTACATATTTTATATTCCACTATGCATTGTTATGATTGTAATATCATAATAATCATAAAAACAAGAAATACTATTAATTGGATCTGTTGAGAATTAGATACACTCCGATATAATATAATCCTACATGATTATGATTTTTGTACTTTGATATTATCAGAATCAATTAGATTATAATACTCCAATAAAAGGAAAGACTCTGAGTCCAAAAAAACATTCCATAAAGAGGTTTTGTGAATTGTTTAGTTTAAGTTTAAAACAAAATTTTTAACTTACAATTCACCCCTCTTGTATGTTTAGCCATATAAAGCTAATTATTACAATCCTAATATAAATATCCCTGATACTGATAACCAATAATGAGATATTTAATCTGAAAATATTTATTTAGAAAATAAGAAATTAAAACTAAATTTTTTTTGGTAGAGAAAATATGGTTTCCATATTTGATGTGAATGAAATTTTTTATTGCTGATTAATTTGTATTCAGTTTTTTTTTAAATTTTAAAAATTCCTTCTAGAATGTTTTTTAAAATAATTTTTATCATAAATTTATAAATTTAAAGGAAAAAATATTTTCAAAAACCAACCACATTTTATCTATTTTTCTCAAAATGGTTTCATTTGTATTTTTATTTCCTAAAAAACAATTTTTTATCTATATGATCTAATAAGTTTTTTGAATTAAAATTTAAATATTTTTCTATATTTTAAAAATGAAAATTATATGTAGAAATAATTTATGTGAATTCAAATGTATTTTCAATTTTCATTTAAAGAAATTAAAACTAAGAACTAAAAACCAACAAAAAATGAAAGTCATAGGTATGAAATGTAGGATCAAATAGAGCATGTAAATAAAACATTCTTGATTAAAAAATTGATCAATCAATAAAAATATAATGAAAATACAATCCGCACAGTGAATAATTATAAATGAAATTAAATGTATATGATAGTATGAGTGCTTACTGAAAAATCACAAATCAGATGGGTGAGGAAGCACACAATCACTCCAAAGAACAAACAGTTTCTAAAAAATTGCACAAAAATAAAGAATTCTCACATAACAGTCCCAATTTAACAAGATATATATCAATAATAAACTAAATTATAGAAAAAAAACATTCTATTATCTCCTTTCACACCTATTAGTTGGATGAGGTAGAGATCGAGCGGGAGGGAGAGATTACATTGTTGGTGCATCATAGGGGGAAGCAGGAAGGAACCTAAGGTAAAGGGTAGGCACCATCGGTGGCGTGGTAGGGAAATGAGGCGTGATAGAGTAAAAGAGGTGGAGTTGGCTAGGAGTTAGGGGGAGGACGGTGGTTTCAGAAATAAGTAATGCATGTATACAATTCAAACATGTTCAAAAATTATCACATATGACCCATTTATTATTTGTTTATTTATAACTTGAATTTGATCCTCAATGCATATTTAAAATGTAAAATAATTTAAATGTATATATGCACATGGGTTGGGTATTTCAGGTTCAAGATCAAAAAACCGACCCATTAACTAATTGGATTTAACTAGAGAGACCTTGATTTTGTCCGTTTACTAATAGTGCCTTAAAAAACACATTTATTAATCAGGTTTGGCCAAACCAATCTTGACCTGACCTTTTTACTAACCGTGGCTTGAAAAAAAAACATTTATATATAATAATCACTAATTTAAAATATTAAATTCATTTTATAGTAATTGTTTTTAAAAATAAACTTATATTATAGCTTAATCGAGTCTAGTTAGTCAGGTATTAGGTCACCTATTGAAGTATAAACTTGATCCTATTATTAATTGGAATTTTAAATTTAGGACCATTTAGTAATTAAGCCTAAAAAATTAGGCTCTAATTGGGATCTTTTTAGGGTGGGGCCTATCAGGTTGAGTGATCCCTCTAACACATATATGGGTTTATTTAAATTCATGTTCATATTTATTATTTCAAGTTTTTATAATATTTTTTAGGATAAAACTAATTTAAAACTAGAACCTAATTATACCGTTTTTATAATTTATTAAAAATAAAAAATAATTTATATTTTATCCAGTTTACGGGTACCCTATAAGAGGTACCCGAACCCAACCTAATTAATAATCATATATTATTTTTTAAATCTGCACCCAAACCAAACCCGGTTTGGAGGCACCTGATCCTGATTTTTTTTAGGCCGGGTAGGTCTAAATACTCAATTATTAGATACTTATTGTCATCTCCAAGGCTGAATATATATATAGAAAACTATATTTTAGTTTGAAGAATTTATAAACTTATATATATACACATTTATACTCATCCATAGAGATGAAAATAAGTATATGATAATGGATTATTTGTCCCTACCTGACCTAACAAAATAAGGATCTGGTGCCTCTGAACCAAGTTTGGGTTGGATCTAGATTTATAAAATAATTTACGATTATTAATCAAGTTATATTTGGTTACCTCTTATAAGATACCCACAAACTAGATATTATATAAATTATTATTATTTTAATAAATTATAAAAAAGTTGTAATTATGTTGTAGTTTTAAAAGAGTTTTATCCTAAATAATATTATAATAACTAGAAATAATAAATATAAACATACATTTAAATAGGACCATAAATGGGTTAGAGTGCTCACTTGACCTGATAGGCCCCAAACTAAAAAACCCAATTATTCCCTTTTTTAGGCTGAATTATTAAACAGATATAAAGTTAAAAATCCAAACTAATAATAGGGCCAATTTCAGACTTCCATAGGTGACCTAATAATTGAACCACTAGACCTGATTAAGCTATAATATAAGTTTATTTTTTTAAAAAATTATAATAAAATGAATTTAATATTTCAAATTATTGATTATTATATATAAATGAGTTTTTTTTCAATCCCTGATTAGTAAACAGGTCGGTTCAGAATCAGTCTGGTCAAACCAGATTAATAAATGTGTTTTTTTCAAGGTCCGATTAGTAAATAGACAATATCAGGGTCAGTCCAGCTAGATCCCATTAATAAATGGGCCAGTTTTTAGATCCCAAACCCGAAATACGTAGACCATGTTCAAATATACATTTAATTGAGTTTAGGTTTTAAATATGCATTTATGTTTAGATTCGGGTTATAAATAAACATATATTAAATGGTTCATATCTGATAATTATTGAACAGGTTTGGATTTGTATACCTGAATTCCTCCGTTTTGCTACCACTTTCCCATCCCTACCTCATCACTGACTATACCTCCTCCATTCCACCCCACCTCATTTCACCACTATGCTACTGAAAATGCCTCCCCTCACCTTTGACCCCCCCTTCTTCCCCCTATGATGCACTGACAACATCCTCTCTCCCTCCCACCTGATCTCTACCCCAATCGGCTTCTAGGTGCATGAGAAGATGATTGAACGTTTTTTTTGTAATTTAGTTTATTACAGATATATATCTTGTTTAATCATGACTTCTATGTGAGAATTCACTATTTTTGTGCCATTTCTCATAAACAGTTTTTCCTTTGAACTGATTGTGAACTTCCTCACTCATGTGATTTTTGATTTTTTTGTATGCACACATACACTCAAATAAATTTTATTTATTTTTATAAATATTAACTCTAAGTATTTTTATTCTATTTGATTGATTCATAAATTTTTAATCAATAATTTTTTATTTACATGATCTATTTGGTCCGACATCTCATACCTATGAATTTCATTTTTTGTTGATTTTTAGTTCTTGATTTTCATTTTTGTAAATAAAAAATTTAAAATGCATTTGTAATCACTTGAATTATTTATACCTAGAATTTTAATTTTCAACATATAGAAAACAATATAAATTTTAATTTTAAAAATGTATAAGATCATATAGATTAAAAAATATTTGTTACTAAATAAAAATACAAATGATTCCCTTTTGAAAAAATAAAAAAAATATTAGAATGTGTTTGATTTTAGAATTTTTTTTCCTTTCATTTTATAAAATATTGTTAAATAATATTTTAAAAAATATGTTATAATTAATTTTTAAAATTAAAAAAAATAATAATACAAATGAGCCACCTATAATTTTTTTTTTCATTCTCATAAAATATGAAAAAAATTTCTTCTATAAAAAATCTTTAGTTTTCATTTTATATTTACTAAAAAAAAAATGTTCAGATTACATAAACTCATTTTTCATATAAATATCATGGATATTTATATTGGTATCATAATAATTAATTTTACATGGCTAAAGATACAATGGGGGGGTGAATTGTAAGTTAAAAACTTTGTTAAAAACTTAAACAAAACTATTCACAAAACCTATTTAAGGTAATTTTTATCAGAATCATATTCCATCTGATTATCAGAGTATCATAATTAGATTGATTCTGATAATATCAAAGTATAAATATCATAATAATGAATTATTCTATTATATTAGAGTGTATCAGATTCTCTGTAGATCTGATTAATATTATTTATCATATTCAGGAATATTATGACGAAACAATCATAAAAATAAACTAGGGATTATAAAACTTGTAATAAAAAAGTATTTCAATAGATATCAAATTTAAGAATTATTTACAAGCTATTTAAAATATAAACCCCTTTTAAACTAAAGTGAATGGTTTTTGATAACCTTGGATAAAGTTATCCCCAACTTCATACTTACTGAAAATTATGTCTTTCCAAACTAAAGAAATCCCTCCATATAAAGATCATCTGTGTCTTCCTATCACCAAAATCCCTCAATTCTAATATCAGATTATATATCTTTCTAGACCTATAAACAATCGATCCGATGGATAAAATTCTCTATCTCACAATCCCTGTGATCCCTTGGTCTTTAGATAAGATTATCCAACTTCTTATCCTTAGAATACATTGATCATAATATCAATAATCATATGCAGTTAAAAATTACAAAAAAATATTAATGAGAAAACCTGAAAAGTTTTTCTTCATAAAAAATCTCACTAAATAAATACAAAGATTAAGAATAATACATGCACACTAACTATTCTTCTGAAAATTAGAGAGTTAATATAATCTCCAAGCTTCAAACTCTTCAATTGACCAAGTATTTATAGGTGAGCTTCTAATAGTCATATTTCTGAGTTTGTTGCAAGGACTTTGGACAACTGGTGCTTGACACATTATCATCAATGAATGTATGATGTCATATTGGTTAGAACCATTATAGTGTTAAATATTTTCCACATATTATAAAAGTTTCTTTCATATTCCAATAATAATCAAAGGTCATTATAAAGAGATTCCTTATGAATGTCATTCTGATAACCATTATGAGTATTAGTTCGATTTTTATCGGTATCAATATCAATATGATTATCAATATTTTTTTTAGTATGAGATACATAACTAAAATCTAATTTATGGTCTAATAAAGTTGAGTCCCATTTACTAGACAAATACTCTTTAAAATGATCATATTGAAACATATAAATTTTATTTTTTCAATACTTTAGATGTTTTTCCAAGTATGGTAAAAAGTAATATTTTAATCAAAAAAATACTAAAACACTTTTGAATATAAAATACAAGTAAAGATGTTTTAAGAAGGAATTTATGATTTAAAGAAAAAAAGGAATAGAAAAGAGAGAAGTAAAAATTCTAACTCAACAATAGCCCCCTTTCTGGAAAGAAAAAACCCACAAATTAAATGGGAAAATAACTTTGAAAACATACAATACTTATTATTTAAAAACACTTCATATTCATAATTATAATTTTATACTTAACCACCTGAGTTTTTAAGTATTATGAATATGATTGTGAGTACAATGGAGTAATAGAATAGTTCTTTATTTAAGAAAGTTTCCCCCCCTTTGAAATATGTCTCCACCTAAGGATCATATTCTCCCCCTTTGTATAACAAATTCTCTTTATAAAAAGAAATATAATTATTTAATACTTTCTCCCCGTTCTATAAAAAATATTAAAAATGTATCCCCCATTATTATTTTCAAAACTAATCGGGGACTTAGTAAAATGTACTTCAAAATTTAGTGAATAGAAAAATTTATGAAAAAATAAATTGAATTAACAATTCATACAGAAAAATATGAATTAACATTCCACCAATTAGCATTAAAAAAACATTAAAACAATATTATTTGGATGAAAAAATTAGTTCATTCATAAACACATGATTCAAATGTTTGAAAAAAATAAAAATACCACAAGATTTCAAAATGAAAATTAAAATTTCTTGGTCAATATTTTAAATTTTTTTCATCTTTTTAAACTCATTGAAATAATTCTTGAGTTTATTCACACTGTCTTACAGAATCCGATCTTTGGATTTTAACCTTTTCATTTCATTGAAAAGTTCTTTAATCTATTCCCTGAGTAAAAAATGTACAGCCTCACAAAAATGTAATCTGAGAATTCACAGATTCATGTATAGGATATTTATTTTTAAGGTATTGGATTATTTAGTTTGATCATCAGTTTGATCTATGAATTCTTATAAAAACTTTACTCTATTAGCTATACCTTTTGATAAGTGATTAAAATAATTTTCTGAATCTACTATAAACATTTTTATTTCTTTTATTTGATCATCATGAGAATCAATATCTGTGTTGACTTCATTGGACCATTTCATTGTTGAATTCCAAAACCATCTATGTTTCTGATAACTTTCTTATAAGTTCTTTAGTTTTTACTCAAAACGATTCACAAATTCAGTCAATACTTTTATTGAGTTTGATTTATGATTAACATTGTCTTGGATAAGCAGGAGTTTTGCCTCAAGTATTTAGAAATAACAGAAAATACATTCTATCCCTTTAAATACATTAAAAATATAGTGAAAAACCTTTTGTGCAATTTTCCAGTGGATTCTAATAGCTATGGATCAAGTAGAGGAGGATTTGTTTGACTGGTGCCAAAATCATCTATATTTCCCATCTTATAATCCATATTAATAATTCATTATCAAAATTTTTATCTTTATTTTAAAAAACCATATCATTAGTTATCTCCATTATCTTCACATCATCGATGTCATATTTGTTTAAGGTTTAGTCTTAGAAATTTTATCTTCCTAATCTTTGTTAGATGATGACTCTGCCTCTTCTACTATTGAGGATTCTTCCTCAAAACTTTCTAACTTCTCATATTTATCATCTTTTTAGAAAAAACTTGAGGATAATGTAGATGAGGATGACTCTAATTATTTTTCATTTTGATTTTTTTTCTCAACACTTTCTTATTTCTCTTCTCATTCATTTTATTCTTCAACAACCTCTTATTTACCTTGTTCAACTTTAATTAATTCTTCAAAACGATCATATTTTTCTTATTATTGTTCTTATTCACCTTATTTTTATTCCTAAAATTTTTTCTCTTATTTACCATCTTCATATTTTTGATCATTCTTCTCCCCATAAACATACTCATCAATATCCTTATTAACTTATTCTTCAAGTTGTCGAGATATTCTTGAAATTACTTTTCTATGTGAATATATTATTGTTCAGGTGTAACATATGGTACTGATTCTTCATCAATAACCTTTTCCTTTACCTTTTCTATAATAGAGGGAAGATAGTCATTGACTATTGATGTTTCTTGAATAACTAACCCTACATCTAGGTTTGCTTCACCAGTTTGAGAAGAAGGTAGAACAACCTTCTCAGATGAAAATTTTGCATCTTTCAAGATATTTTCACAAAGGATGGATTCTCAGAGTCTCTTCTTTTGATTTTTATTTTTAGATACTTATTCTAAGGTTTAGGTAGCACAAAATGTTAAGGCCTTAGCCTCTATTGGGCCAATTCCAATTTTTAGAACCCTTGGTTTCTTATCAACTATATTTTTTATATAGTCTTCAAAAACTTCATCAAGAACTTTCTTCTTCATCTTTTTTTATTAGGTGGTGAGGTTTTTGTCTTAACTTTCTACTTATTTTACTTCCTTCCCACTTAATTTCCTGATGACCCTTCATCTGATGCAACAAATCCAATTTTCTCTTCAAATTTCTTAGAATTATCATCATAAAGAAATCACATCTGATTCATTATATCATCACTAATGAAGGAAATAATTTTTTATTCATATCATATGACTTGTTAAAAACTTTGAATATATTCATATCATTAACTATTAGAATATTTATTATAGTAGGAAACCTAATGATCTTGGATTTTATGGATCTAGTCTTGATATTGTCAATGGTGATGAATATAAACTTGATCAGATCAATTTTTCTCATATTTACGAAGAAGTATTATACGAAGAAATCGAAGAACTTCAAGGTGTCTCTATCACCTCTTATTATAATAATAAACCCATTCATGAAAAGGGATATAACATAGTTATCTAGAGAAATATGGGAAACCTTTCTTACTTGGTTGTATTTTCTGAACAATGAATCTTCATCACTTATTCTTTTAAAGGTTCCTAGTGAATATAAAAACTTGTGGGAAGGGTAGTATGCTTCTTCCTTAGAAGGTATTCCAATAAGACTAGTCACTTTCTTGTAAGAAAATTTATACTTAATTACATAAATTTCATAAGAAAAATTTTATATTCCATCTTCCATAATAAACTTAACTAATGCATAGAATTATTGAACACGTTCAGGGTAAAACATATGAAAATCTTGGTCAGGATTCTCAACACAAACATTTTCCCAACCTTGGAATGTAATTACCTTTTTAAATAAGATTCATAATTTTTATAACTGATATCTTCCTATACATATTTCTATGAAAAAGAACCATTTATAAAAGTCCTCTTTGTGTCCATTAGATTTTGAATAAATACAATAGATCAGAAAAAAGGAAATTATCAGACTAGGAAATATGAATACAACATCAAGTCAGGAGCACAAAATTAAGATAATCGGTGTGGGACATGGGGGGGGGGGTCCTTACTTATATAGGAAATCAGAAGACAACTTGACTTCTATGAGGATAAGTAGTGTTTGATATAAAAGAATTTATGATCTAGTAGTTTCAATTAATTAAAATAATGTTTTAATAGATTTTGACCTCCCAAATTTTTCTAAAAAATTTATTAAATTAGGAATGAATCTGATTTTTCTTAAATTTGAAAAAAATAGACTTTATAAAACTAGTAGAATACTAATGATAATTATAAAGACTATTGTAATGAAAATAGTCAAAATTTTAAGAAGCAAAGAAGTGTACCTTTCAGAGTTGAAATTATTTATCAACATTGAACAACCTATTCTTCTTGGTATTTGACTGATTATGACAGTTTATAAATAGAAATTTGAATAAGAAATTTTTATTATAGAAATATTGATTATGATTTTCTCATTACAAAAAAAATGAGTCAAGAAATTTTTATAATATTTTTATAGTTCTAAAACTAGTTATGGAATACTTAGTATGAAACATTTACAAAAAATATCGAGTCTAAAAATATTAATATGATAAAGAAAATTAAGAAAATTATTTTTTTGGAAAACATTAAACGTTTAAGAAAAAACTATTCTTTTCAAATTTTTTTTTTAAAAAAAAAATAAATAACAAATGTGATCCATTAATGAAAATGCGTATAAGAATGTAAGGACATAGGTCAATAAGAATTAGAAATGAATAATTACTTTACATTGATTATTCCTAGATTCTATTTGATATATTCAAATCTATCGTAAGGAAGGGGTTATGTAAAAATTTTATGAAGTTGATTTTGTGTTATAATGAATTGAAAAATTATATATCCTTTAAGTGTGTGGTCACAAAGGAAATGGTGTATTATATCTATGTGTTTTAATGAGAGTGATGTGTTGAGTTATAAATTAATGTAATGACACTAGTATTATCAAACAATATTTTAGTTTTAGTAAAACTCATTCCATAGTCAGTGAGTGTGTGTTGCATCCACAACACTCGAGCACAACAACTTAGAGCTACCACATATTCGGCTTCAATAATGGAAAGTGCTACTGAGTGTCGTTTCTTACATAAACAAGAAACTAAATAATCTCCTAATAAATGAAAAGTTCTTAAGGTACTTTTTCTATCCATTCTACAACCACCAAATTCAGTATCTAATTTTTTTAAAATCAAAAACATTTCTTAAGGAATAGAAAAGTCCTAAATCCATAGTCCCCTTAAGATAATGAAAAATTAATTTTACAACTTTTAAATGGGATTCATTTGGATTTTCTTAATATCTTATAAATATACATATAGAAAATATTAAATTTGGATGACTTGCTATCAAGTAAAGTAAACTTCTAATCATACCGCTAAAAGTATTTTGATCAACTGGTTGCCCAACCTCATCAAGATCATGGGTATTGGAGGTACTAATAGGATTACTAGTAATATTATTATTATTATATACAATTTTTTTAATAATATATCTTACTTAATTATGTTTATATATAAAATTTCCTTATGGTTCTTGAGAAATTTAAAACCAAGAAAATCTTTTCACTCACAAATCATACTCATTTCAAACTCAGATTTTATATGGTCCAAAAAGGACCATGTTAATGATTTTTGAGCTGATCCAAATATAACTCCATCAACATAAATTTGAAAAATTATAATATGTCTGTTAACTTTATTTATAAAAATATTTGGATCTGAATCTCCCTTAATATAATTTTTTGTAACACAAACCTATTTAAACTATCATACCTAGTTTTGGGGGCTTGTTTAAGTACATATAAAGCCTTGGTATGTTTTTAAAAATATTAAGGTTGTTTTTTATCCTCAAATACAGGTGGATGTTCAATATAAACATCCTCCAAAACATATCTATTATGGAAAGAATGCTTCCCTTCAATTTAAAAAGATTGAAATTAAAGAATTATCCAATGTAAAGTAGTATTTTAATAGCTTCAAGTATTGCTACCAGAGCATATGATTCTTCATAATCTATTTTTTATTATTGATTATAATACTTAGAAACAAGTCTAGCTATATTTCTAACTATTTTTACATTTTAATTAGATTTTTTCTATGAGAAACCAATTTCACCCCAATTACAGAAGTTTCTTTAGGTTGTTCAAATAAAGTCTAGACTTTGTTCATTTCAATTTCATTGAGTTTAACTTGCATTAATTTAATCCAATTATGAAAACCAAAATCCATATTAGGTTTTTAGTATTAAATTGGGATAATAAATCTATATTTTTAGCTTCATTTATTAATAATGTATACTCCTAACTGGATGATCTACATCACCAATGATACTCTCACATGGATGATTCCTAAGAAACAACTGATTTATTGGGTTTTTAAAAGTCTATTCGTTAACATAAGGTAAAAAATATACCTAATGAATAACTTGAGAAAATAATTCTAGAGTTATTTACTTATAATAAGAACATTATAAAAAATGAAGAAAATCAGTTTTAAAAATAACATCAGAAGATATAGGTTGGGGTTATTTGAAAACAAAATGATTGATTTCATCAAACTTAACATGTATTATTTCCTCAATAGTATAATAATTTTTATTAAAAACTCTATAAGACTAAAATTATTGGAATAACCTAAAAATATTCCTTCATTGTATTGAGGTGAAAATTTATGTAAGTTATATTTCATATTCAAATTGAATACGTTTCAACCCAAAACTATGGAAAAAAAATATTTTTTGTTTTCTTCCTATACGAAACTCATAAGATGTTTTATTATAAAAAGGTATAATTAAAACATTATTTATAGTATATTTAAAAGTACTAACCACTTAAACCCATTAATGTTTAGTAACTGAGTATTCAATCAGCATGGTTCTTGTTATTTCTTGAAGAATTATATTTCTTCTTTCAAAAACATCATTTTTCTGGGGAGTTTTAGGCACTGAAAAGTTATTTTCTAATCCTCAAAAAGTTTCAAAATCAGAATCTGAAAATTCTACACCATGATCACTATAAATAGTTATCAAGGGAAGGTTTTTTTGATTTTAAATTTGGATACAAAAGTTTTAAAATAACTAAAGGATTTAGTTTTTTAGAAAATAGATCCATGTTTATCTAGTGTAATAATCAAGTAAGACATATATATAGTATTTTCCACCAACTTTTCTAGTTTTTTAGGAACAAATAATTCCTTGTGTACTAACTGTAAAGTACCAGAAGTTAATACTTCACTAATATATTTAAAACTTGACTTATGTTTCTTACTGTATTAACAAGGTTCACATACTTAAGATGTATCAAACCTATGTTCTAGTAGATAATTAACAATCTTTTTCTTAGACAATTTAGATAAGTTTCTTAGTTTACAATGTCCTAATGTTCTATAACATAACCATGATTGATCTTTCATTGCACTAAGGAAAGGTATGTACTGAACCCTATGGTCTTCTAAGTTAAGTGTGCAGGCATTCTCACACTGATTAGAAAAAATAATAATTTCATCCTTGGAACTATGTACTAAACATTTATCATTCCTGGTGTTAAAAAGGTAACCTTCATCACATAATTTACTTTTTCTTATATGGTAGTTCTTATGACCCTCAATAAACAAAAAATTTGAAATTAAAATTGTTCTAAGAAGTACAATGATACCTTTACCAATAATATCTCCTTGAGCAGCATCTCTGAATGAAACCTTCCCACCTATCATATTTATAATCTTTTTGAATAAGTATTTTTGTTCATTCATATGTGTGTATATAATGGTATAAATTCCCTACCTCAAGGAGAGGTGGAGACATTAATTTATAGATAGAGTAAAATAATTACATGCTGGAATAATTTAATGTAGGAATTGAAAATATACTTAACCCAGAAATACAATTATTGGGTCTAACACTCCCCCTCAAGCTAGAACTGGTATATCATGGAACAAGAGTCCCACAAAAAAATAATGAAGATACCAAAACAATACCCTACACACTTCCCCTAAAGTTGGGTCACTGATGTTGTGGATGCCCAGCTTGTTGCAGAGAGACTCTAGTCGAGCTCCTGATAGGCCTTTGGTGAAGATGTTGGAAAGATGATTATCCATCAGAATGTAGCTGAAACTGATATGGTGATGCTTGAGGTGAGAGAGAAGAAAGTAACAGTCCCCCTCAATATAATTCATGCATTCATGGAAGATTGGATTGGAATAAATCTTCATTCATACCTGATTATCACACCAAATATGAGCATAAATTTATGGAGGGAAACCAATTTCATGGACAATATGAAAAATCCAAAGAATTTAAGTAGTGACTATGGCCATCACATGATATTCTGATTCAACACTAGATCTAGAGATGACGGTCTATTTCTGGATTCTCCATGAGATTATGTTACCTTCTAGGAAAATGGAATACCCATAAGCACACCTCCAAGTAGTTAAGTATCTAGCATAGTCAGCATTAGATAAGGCCACGATATTTAGATGACCATGATTTAAATACCAAATACCATGGGAAGGGTCTTTCTTAATGTACCTGGAAATGCGAAGGAAATCACCCCATTGGTATTTTGTCAGATGTTCCATGAATTGTCTAACCTTGTTGACATCACAAACAATATCTGGATGAGACATGGTGAGATAATTGAGTTTTCGCAAAATATATTTCTATACATATGATAGGTAGTAAGCATACCTAAATCATTTGTGAGATGATCAAAAGCACCAGAATCAGGCATCCATGTTTTCGGTCGATGATACACTATTGTTTGTTTTGATGAGTAAAATATGTAATTTCATTATCCAAAATCTTGTAATCACCAGTCAACATAAAAAAGTTCTCAACTCTTCTATTAATCACAAAATTATTCACTCTATCCCTCTAGTATTCATAGTGAGCACAATAAAAAATTGGCAGGATTTTGGGATTGAGATTATCAGTGGATACAACATTTAAACCTTCCATATTAAAAATAGAATATTTATTTCTATAAATATGTTAGTGTAAAAAATTATAAACAAAAAATTTATTAAAAAACACTAATATGATAAAAGAAGTAAAAAATAAATAAGAAATATTAGTCAAAACCAACTCTGATACTAATTTTTGGATATCAACATCAATGATATTGATATTAGGATCATAATAATTAGCTTCAGATGGATAAACTTACAAGAGGGTGTAAATTGTATGTTAAATTTTTTTTTAAAACTTAAAAAAACAATTTACATAAAAACTTTAAGGTATGTTTTATCAGACTCTGTGTATGTCAGTTTATCAAAGTATCATAATCATATTCATTTTGATAATATCATAGTACATAGATCATAATCACAATTGACATGATTATATCAGAGTGTATCAGATTATCATCATATCTGATTAATTTTATTTACAATATTCAATATTATTATGATAATGAAATCATAAAAATTCATAGTGGAATAAAATATTTGTAATCAACAAGTAATACAATAACTAATAAATGTAAGAATGAATTACACGATTTTTAAAATAAAAACCTCTTTTAACCTAAAAAGAAAGGTTTCCAATAACCTTGGCTAAAGGGATCCCCTTTTTTATACTCACAGGAAAGTATATATTTCCTAACCATGGAAATCCCTAGATATAATGATTGTATTTGTCTTTCTATACTTGGAAGCCCTCAATATGAATATTGTATTATATATCTTCATATCCCAAAATCCCTTGATGTGATAGATCATATTTTCTATCTCACTTTCCCTGCGAGCCCTTGATTAATAGATCAGATTCTCCATCCTCTTATCCTTAGAATCCCTCGATTGTAATCACAACAATTTTAAGAAGGTAACAATTAAAAAAAATTATTAAGGAGACAAACTATCAAGGTTTCTTTCAGAATGAATCTCTCTAAATAAATACATATATTAATAATGAGATTTTCACACTAAATATTATTTTGAAATTTTAAGAGAGAATGTAATCGAACAACTTCAAACTCTGCAAACGACCTAGTATATATAGGCTATCTTTCAATGGTCAGGTTTTCAAGTTTATTACAATGGATTCAGATAGCTGGAACTTCACAACTATTCACAACTAAATGTATGATGTCATATTGGTTAACACCATTATATTGTTAAATATTTTTCTTACATTAGAATCAAGTCTTCCGTATTCTGATTATAAACATATATCCTTCCAAAGAACTTCCTTAAGAATGTCATTATGAAAACCTTTATGAGTATTAGTCTGATTTTATTAGTACCAATATCATTCCAATTATCAAGAAATTTTTTAGTATAAGAGTCAACTAATGTCGGATTTCTTGTTTGATAAAGGTTAGTCTGATTTATCGGACACATACTAATTACAATGATTGTAATGAAAAATGTAAATTTTATTGTAATAATACTTTATAACTTTTTCTAGGTATGGTAAAAAGTAATGTTTTCTACAAAAACACACTAAAATAGTTATTAATGATTTATAAGAATGTGTTTGTGATTTCCAAAACAAAAGGAATAAAAAAGTGAGAGTTAAAAATTCTGACTCAAAACCCATTACGTTTTCACATTTACAAGATTGAAATATTGAATGATTTTTCAAAATAAACCCAACATTACTTTTTTTAATTTTAATGTTAAAATTTTCAATTTTAGGTAATTGGGATTAAAATATTGGATTTAACTGATGAATATTTGAGCACAGATTTTTTTTATAATTCTAGGTAGGGGAGATAATTTTTTTGGTGTTGTGTTGAATTGTTTAATATCCATCTTGTGGTTCTCAACCCAATCCCAACCCATTTATTAATTGGTTTAACATGTTCTGTAATTATGTAAAATTTTATTGCATATTTAATTAATTATTTAATATATCTATATATATTTATTATATTTTATATATTTATATTAATTACAATTACTCCTAGAATATAAATAATTAATAATAAAATAAAATATTCACACACTCACAAATATATTAATGTACTTAAAATTAAAATATTTTATTTAGTAATATATGCATAGAATTATAAATATTTAAAAATTTGTTCCATTTACTAGGTTGTCATGTCATGCACCCTTAACTCAAACCCATTCCATTTATTTAATCTTGTATTTTGTTCATGTTGTGTTCACGTGTCTTGTCCCAAATTTCCACTAATAATTTCAGGTGGAACTTGTCATGTTAATTTTTTAAACATGAATATTTACTTTAAATATCAATTTTTTACTATACCCATTATGGTTACATCGAAAGAGAGAATATTTTCTAAGATGATGTTAACCAAAACTTACCTTTGAACCACCATGCCCTAAGAGAAATTATTTTGACTATGATCTCAATTGAAAATGGGTTTTAGAAAATTTTTAGCATGATGAGTTGATTGAAGAATTTTATTCATAAATAGGAGAAATGGTTTTCTTTAAACCAAATCATACTAATCATAAAATATCATAATCAGGTTTATTTTTGATGCAATGAAAATATTAAAATGTGTATTGTATTTTTTGTTCTTTTTTTCTTCATATATATTTCTATATATTATTTAAAGGATAAAAGTTTCCAACCAAATCATAGGTAATAATTTTAATGTTTTCTCCCAACATGACCATTTCATGAATTATACAACACAATTTGGTATCCCTGCATCAATCTATATCCTAACCCCAAGGTATCACAATAATCAACAAACCAATCAACTGAATCAGGTAAAATAAGGACTATTGTTGATGTAAGTCACTTCTTTAGCTACTGAAATACTTTTTCACAATGATCATCCCACAAAAACTCCACCCCCATCTTAAATAGAATCTTCATTAGCATTTCTAATTGAGAGAAGTCCAGAATGAAATGTTGGTTTTATTCTATGAGACTAAGGAAACTTATAATCTCAAAGATATTATTGGGTGCACCATAAGACATGATCACTTCAACCTTCTAAAGATCCACTATGATAAAAGTCTATGATACCACATGACCTATAAATTTCACATCATTGTTCCATGAATGTCACTTAGAGAGTTTGACATAAATACAATACTCTAAAAGTGTTTTGAGAACAATTACTAAATGTTTCCCATGTTCCCCTTGATGTACACTAAAATGTTATAAATTAAAACCATCACAAATGAATTAAGATAATGGTGGAAAATCTTGTTCATCAGGGAAATAAGTAATTAAAAAGTACTTATAAACCCAAATGGTATCACTAAGAACTCATAGTGACTTATAGGAATGTGAGGGTGGGGGTCTATCCATAGAAGGACATGGGTTGTAACTAGCATGGGTGGTATTGTCTGTTACTTTGAATTAGTGTGTTGGGATGGTTGTGGTAGGTATTGGATATTAATTACAGGTAGTTGGTAGTAGGTGTGGTCATTCAAATGATTTTCTGGGTTCATCTTGACTGATAGGAGGTCTCGACGTTGGGAGGTTCCAAACTTGGCATCAGAATAGTGGTATTTACTAGGGGAGTTCTCCTTTCTTGTTCTTTTTCTACTTATCCTTCTATTGTAATCCTGTTTGTGTAGGATTTTTTGTTACAATATAGATTTTATGGTTGTTTCCTTTTTCATTTACAATATTCACACTCATGTTCCTAACAATTATTTCCTTTCATTGAGAGATTTATATGAAATCATAGATAGTGGTAAAAAATCGAGGATCGTTGGTGGAAGAACTTTGGAATAGAGTCCAGAGTAGCTATGGTAGAGTCAAGTTCCGAACAGATGGTGCAAGTATAGATGACCAAGGCACTTCGATAGAAAGAAATGAAACAAGTTCAAAAATGTTTTTTTAGGAGTTTAAAATAGTTACAAAGGTCATTTATAGGGGACATGAGAATATTGATAGATAACTACATGAGTTAAAAATCGATCTACAAGAAAAAATGAAGGCCTTTTCCAATCATGTAGGATGTTTGGAAAATTTTGGACAGTTGGTTGGATTGGTAGGGATGAAGATCTTGGAAACTTTCCAGTCTAGTAATGGAAGGATAAACATGGAGAAAATATATATTTTCCAACACAACATGAGAAGAGTTAGTCCACATAAGAAAAATCATGGGAACTTGTTGATCATTCTTTAGTTTATGTTCCTGAAGGTTTGATGATTATTATGAAGCGAGTTGAGTTACCTTCCTTTTCAGGAGAGGATCCTTTTGGATGGATCACCAAAATATATATTTATTTCCAAATAAGATGAATATTATAAGATATGAAATTACCTATAACACAGATCAGTATAGAGAAAAAACTTTATTGGTTTTTGAATTGAAAGAAATTATATTCTAGGATTGAAATGAAAATAGTTGAAGTAAGTGATCATGGATAGGTATGAGATGATGATACGGGGGGATTATAGTTTTTGAAGAATCATTGAAAAACTAGTTATGTGGAGGTGAAATTTGTTTCCGATCCGATACAGCCTGAAGAGGTAAATCTTGAACCAAGTTCTATCTTGGATAAGAAGAGAGGGAACACTAAGGAGGAGTAGCTTGCTCATAGTTTGTGATTGAAATTTATTGTTTTGGAAGTAACAAGACTGAGTATACTATTAGATACATAGTATTGGTGTGGAATGGAGAAAAATGCTTCACTGAAAGAATCGACTTTTTTCTTCCATGTAATATTTTAATTACCCTAGTCTTCTTATTTATTTAAAACTCCCTAAAACCCTTCTGTATTCAGTTTTCTTGATATTTCCACATAGACACGAGTAATGGAATGTAAATATGTGGTGTGAAACTCTCTCATACTCAACTTATTTATCTAGTTCATCCCCTTTGATCTTAGAAAGTATCATTATTATGTGTTTGATCATGATTTTTGATTTATGAAGAACATATCACTTATCTTCAACGCTGATTCTCAATGACATAAGTTCAGAAGGCAAAGACTTATGATCATGCCTTTTTACTTTTCTATTTTCAGATCCAAGTCATGGGATTATTCAAAATGACTCCAACCATTCTCAATCACTACAAAAAAATAAAACCATCCAATATATCTTCAAACTAATTTTAGTGAACATTATTCTCGACACACAATGGATGAATTCAACATTGCTTCAACTCATCAAAATTTTGTTCAGTCATCCCTGTTCACTTTTTGAAGATAATTCTCTCAAATCCATTAGTACATGTTAAATTTCTTTGAAGATCAGTTCAATAATCATCACACTTAACATGTATTGACAAAAAATACAATATCATTCTCATGATGGTTCTGCATAGGGTCATTGGTTTGACTTATTTATATGTTATGATTTGATTTCCTCAACCACATTACCCAATCAAAATTAATAATAAATCATTCACATAAGGACACATGATTTACTTGGTTCACCCCAATGTGTGGATAATCCATGGAACATGATAAAATAACTAATTCCATGCATGAATTCACTAATGTACTTTCAGTGGTGGGTTTCATAGTGGTCAATCCCCTCCTAGGTGCAATGCCTCAAAATGTTTATGTTCGAATCACCACCTCACCATATGTTACTACGAATTTGGGTTACTCCTATGAACAAATAATGGATCTATGGACTTTGAATAATATTAAGATAAATTCACAATTGTATACTATAATCCAAATGAGTGAAAGCTTCATCCCTAAGGACTATGTTTTTCTTGTTGCATGTATTTGAATTAGTTTCCATGCTTCATGGGTGATCTTTTCTTCTTCACATGAATATTATATTTAAAGAAAACTCACCTGCCTTTCCCATAAATGATCAGATTAAAAATATAGCTGCACTGAGTGCACACTATCTTGAACAAACATAGATATTTAATAATCTTTCAGTATACAGATCTACAGTCTTTCTCTATTTTACACAATGCTTTATGCTATCACATTTATTGAATGTTCTTCTTTAACATCAACAAATACCATAACATTTGTTTTAATAATTGACAAAACTTGTGTGTTTAGTTTCTACAGGAACATGTTGTATCAAATAAAATTTATTTTACTCGTACTTTAGATTTTTATCACGCTTCAAATAAATGTATTTCTTATAGTTAATGTACTACCATGCTCTTCCATAGTGAGTTCACATGTGGGAATAATCTAAAAATTTTACAACATTACGTGATCTAGTTTCGGTCTCATAATTTTATAAAATAGTTTAATCATTGCTTCATGTTTACACTATTGCTACAAAATATCATTTTACATGTTGCATGAATTTATGATTGTTTCTTGTTTGCTGCTTGAATGTTATTAGGTTATAAATTTTGGATGTGTTTACTACCATTATTTTATAGCTACACGACAACCTCACTCCTACATGAAAACTTTAACTTCCACTAAATTAGATTTTTTATGGTTTCTTCTATAAAATATCATGCAATGGTTTATCCATTCAAATTTTTTTTATGGTGTATATTAGTTCATATATGGTATAATAAAATGATTTCCATTGTAATTTTTATTAATGTCTAGAATCATGGTTTCCACTACAAAAAACATATTTCACAAAACACATCCAAATTATTTTCATCATACCATCACCACATTAGACAAAAAAGAGACACACTACACCTCCAATGGCATATATTGCCTATTAAATCTCTTGATCGTTCTCTATAGTTAATTACTCGGGTCCTTTCAGTGTCATGCTCTATTGAGTGTCTTCACACTGTATGCCATTTCTTGTTTGAAGGAAGCCTCTTTATATAAAACACTCACCTTATTTATTTGTTACTATTTGTTCACTGCTCATCATCTTCATAGTCACTCGAGGTAGACAGATTTATCAATAGTGGATGGCTTCAATTTCAATTTTTTTGTGAAGTAGGTGAGGTTACTCATGTGAAGGATTTTAATTATTCATGTGTGAGAAGTCACTATCACTTTGATAAAATAGCACAGTCAAATCATCCTAGAGTAAACCATGCTTGAGGATTCATTACCACTTACTAGTTATATTTTATATGAAGTTTCTAATCCAATTAGTTTTGTTGGAAAAAATGATATCACAAAATATCAACCTCTCAGTCACCAATTATACATCATTGGTTTGATTGATGAACACTAATTTCTTTGTTGTTGTAACTTCTCATTGTAGCATATATAATCTAGCAGTGCCCCAGGTGAATGTTTCACATTCTCATGCAGTAATTATTCCATTCCATGTAGCAGATATTTTACTCATTGATCCTCCTAAACTATGATAACAACTTATTCATATGGATCCATTTGGAAAATCCAAATAATCATTCCAAACCAAACATGCCACATGTCACCCTTAGTTTTCTATCACTTCACTAATTTATATCAACATAGAATCAACACATTTGTTGCATGTGAAAAGTTAAATTGAGTGACCAATAATATCTGCATCTTTAGTTCATGCATTTAATGCCACACATATCAGTCTGTTTGACTGCATGTGAAATGTATGGTCTAGTACCAACCATAGAGAACACTAGACTCCATATTTCAGATTCATATGAAACTTGAGACATCTCCATCCTCCTTGCTTAACTGCTAGGATTCCTTAAAGAGGATAATGTGAAATTAACAGGAAGTGGGTAAAATAATGACTTACATTCTTTCTTGTTGAATTATTTTAAGAATTCTTCAAGTAATTCTTTTGTGATAGAAAAAAATTCCAATTATTTCATTCATGGGAAATCTGCATACCAAGAGTCTTGTTTTCTAGTCCTATGTCCTTCATATCAAACTCATTATCCAACTACACCTTTTTCTCCTAGATCTAATCATTGTTGGGGCCTATAACCAACATGTCATCCACATAAAACAGAAGAATGATGAAATCAATACCATCCAAATCCATAAAATATTTACAATGATCTAAATTAATTTTGTTTCACACAATGATTATGATATAGGAATCAAACATCTTGTATTTACACCTGGGCAACTTCTTGAGTCCGTACAAAGATTTGTTCAACCTAGAAACCAAGTTCCCTTTGTCTTCTTCTACGAAACTACCTGGTTGGAGCATATAGATATTTTTATAAATATTAACATGAAGAAATGTAGTCTATTAATATCATTATTCTCTTGATGAAAATTGAATATACCACACTTCACTAAAATTATCGGAACAGTTGATAGTCTGACAAAGGGAGAAAATATTTCATTAAAAATAATACATTCCATCTACACATATCCTTTGACCACCAATCTTGTATTATATCTTTCCACCATGAATTTTTCATCCTTCTTGATCATAGAGACCCATTTTTTCTAATATCATTCCTTTTAGAAATGAAACAAGATCCCAAGTATTGATCTTGTGTAGGGCTTCAAGTTCCCCATGTATTGCCACCATCACTATGGATACACTTGGACTCTGAGTCACCTTCAAAAAAGAAGAAGACTCTCATACTTGGTCAATAAGTTGTAAGTCATTGTTACAAACATAAATTTTATGGTTTTTCTCTTTTAAAATAAATTTAATCTCTCTAATGTCTTACTTTACACAAAATACTGAGCTTAAATGAATTCCAAAATATTATTATTTTAATACGACCATTATAACCTAGCTGTTAAATTGGAAAAAATGAATAGTATTAACTAAACTATGAAATATATAATTTTATAAATCATTGTTAGTGTATTAATTAATTATTTGTTAATATTAACATACTTTTTAGTAATGTTATTTTTTCTTAAAATATAAGTTTTCTTAAAAATGGTTTTTATTGTTTTCCATGAGAAAATAAATATAATTAATTTGTGATAATTTTAGAAAATGTATTTTGTAAAATGAACATAATTTATGTATTTATCATTTCAAAATTATATTATAATTGATTTTTGATAATTTTTAGAAAAATTTAATTTTTCAATGAATAGTAAAAAATAAAGATTTTTATGAAACCCTCATTTTCTTTATATTTAAAATCTATTTTATGATTTTAAATTCATCCAAAAGTAACATAAATAATTTTTACTGAGATATAATCTAATTAATTACATTTAAACAACATTTATACCTTATTTTGGTATTAGTGGATTTTTGGGATTGAAAAGGTATTTTTTTTAAAAACTATTTTTCGTTGCATTTGACGGTTTAATTTTAAATGAAATTTTAAAAAATCTATGATTTTAATTTTTAAAAATGAATTCCATATTTGGAAATAGGAGGCCCAAATTAGGATATAATGTCATTTTCATTTTTATGCATAAAAATCTAATGTGGTAAAAAATATCGTTATATAGGTAAAATAATGTAGCAGGTTAAATTTAAAAGTTAAAATCTTAAAATACCTAAAAACTAAAGCATTAAATGGGTGTTTGCTGATTTCACCCCTAAATATCCTTTATAAAATTAATTATCATCCAAATTCTTTGGATATAATTCCATTCAATAGTTATTGACTTTAAATATAAAATAATCATCATTTAATCACTTAAAATTACCCATAATGTATAAATACAACCTCTCACCACACCCTTTCTCCTAAAAATCCTTGAAACAAATCAAATATCTATCAAAACATCTCCCCTCCACTTTACCCATGTCTAAGTGTTGATGGCCTCACCCAAAGACCAATTTCATGTTCTTTAAAGGGTCCTTCAAGGTTGTGATATTTAAGAACAGGTTAAATTACCCAAAATTAAAGGTAATCATGAGGTACGAGCTTCTCATCTCACTTTTATTTATGTGAGATATATTCATTATTCACCAATTATTTTTTATGTAGTTTTATACTTACCTTTGACATATCTTATCATGAATATCAATATATACATGGTATTTAATGTTTCATTTGATAATTATTACTTTTATGGGGCATACAATTCAACTGATTACAAAGTGGTAAGAGATTTCCTAAATAAATTTTCATTCATTGACTTCATGTTCTAATTCATTGATTATGACATGTTAATATTTTGGGTGAGATTAATTTTGATTATATTATGTTGTATTTACTTATGTTTCAGTGGATTTATATATGATACACATAATTCATTCATTTGATTAATGCTCACTTTAATGATACGTTTTTTATAAGGCGCTTTATTTTAAAAATTATATTTTTAAAATTTCCCTTAAAACTCTATTTTTCTTCCTTGTCCATTTTATCTAAAACAGTAAAAAAAATTTAATATTTTGTTATGATTTGTTAAAATTAATTTTTTCTAATGTTTTACTTTTTACACAATGGTTTGAAAGTATTCATTTTTTTGTTTTCTAGATGGTGATCTTTGTGACTTATCTAATAAAAGTTTAGAAGATTTTTTTTTAACTTATACAACATGAGAATATTTTCCCACTATCATGAATTCTTAATAATTATATATTTACTTTACAAAAAAAGTCTATTTTTAATGAAAAATTTTCCTATATAATTGTCTGACTCCTTCAAAATAAATAATTTGAAAATGGGAATAATTTTTTTAAGAATTGTTTCAAACAATCTATCAAAATTATTCTTCAAATAAGATAAAATTTTTAAGTTACTTATGCTTTAACGGGGATATTTTATAATGATAATGACCTTATTCTTTTTATTGTTTGTTTTTATTATTATGGATTAATATTTATGAAACTTATTACTTTTTTGTGATTTATGCTATATTAAAATGTTTATGAAACCCATTTCTTTTCATGGGTCCTGATATGATGAATGATTTATGTTCTTATGGTACACATATGTATAGTTTTCATTACATTTTTGGTGATACCTATATCATCCTACAATTAATTGGGTAAATCTTTATATCTCATGAGATAACATTTAGAAACAAGTCGATGAGCTTGATCTGCTACAGGAAATAGGTGCGTCCTGATCCTCTATGTGTAACAGGTGTGTCTTGATTCACTATATTGATGGTATTGGTAGTTAACCTTGACATATGAACTAGTTATATATATATTTATGATGGTTTCAAAATTTTATGATATAAGATTATGGATCATGGTTTATTTATGATAATTTTTCACTCTTATGGTCAATGTTTTATGAAATGATAATGTTTAGGCCATAAATAATGTTTATAATATATGATAGGTTGGGTATGAATTTTGTAAGTTATATCCATGATCACATAACCGCATTCTTATATTATTATTTCATATGATCATGGATTGATATATCCTATGTTTATCCTTACTAAGCATCGAATTTCACCACATCTTATGTTTCCTTCCCCAGACGATAAAGAAATTTTTAGGTAGGGTATTTCTAAGAGGAGTACAATGTGAGAATATCATTGTTAGAGATGTTGAAGATCACTCATAAAATAAGAATCTTTTATATATAATATAAAAAGACTATAAAACATTATGGTTTATGCATGGGTAGTATTTTTATGTATTTAATATTCATCTAAATAGATGTAATATTTGTGTATGAAAAAATGGGTCATTATAGTTGTTATTAGAGTAGCGTTTAGAAAATATTTTGATATTAGGGTTAGAAAAAAATTCTGAAAACCCTGGGGATAGGAATAGGTATAGGATGAAATCCTAATTTTTTGATAATGATCATGAATGACATAGGTTAAACCTGAGGTTTTATATAAGAAAGTTTCATGATTTAGACATTTTATAAATTTTTTTTTTAGAATTATGCGGTTATTCACTATGATTAGTGTTTATTATGCTATGATTTTTAGTTTACTCAATGGGTGGAACCCAAAGTAACTATTTTAATGATGAGTGAGATGAATAATGAAATGATTTTCCTCCAAGGAAATAAAAAATTATGAGATATGGAATCCATAATCTTGAATATATTCTCACACAACATTCTTAGGCTATGAATCATGCTGAGTTTCCAAATGATCAAAGGAGGGAACAATGTACCACTGAGTATTTCATAAGTAAACATCCACATTTTATTAGTGGGTCTTCTAGTACACTATTGGTTGATCGATGGATCAATTCCATTGAGAAAATATTTATTATTATTCAATGCTTAGTACATGAAAAATTTTCCCTAACAATTTATCATCTCAAAGGTGAAACATATCAATAGTGGAATGATATAAAGAATATGAAGAAAGTGGAAGATATTGAATCCATTTAATGGTATGAGTTTAAGGGGGTATTCTTTAGTAAGTTCATTCCTCATATTCTACATACAATGATATAAAATAAATTTCTTAAGCTGAAGAAAAAGGATAATGAATCCATTTGTAACAATGAGGAAAATTTTTTAATGCGTGAAAGGTATTCCTTTGGTTTAATTATCAGTCTTGAAAGTTAAATTGATATATTATTTGGTGGCCTAAAACCATGTTTTTGAAGGGAATTAGCTATAAGATACTTTATTAGATGTGAATAAAACATTATATGTGCACTCAAAATATAAATATGTCACAAACCAATATGGGTACACAATAACCTGATAATCGAGCTGGTCCTGACATAGCCTGAATGGCGTTCCTAATCCCCACAGCTCGACGGCTAGCACCTGACATTATAAAAACTTAACGTGGGAATGGTTTTTCCACAAACATTATGAAATTAAAATAGATAAGGTAGTATTCATTAACAAAAGAAACTCCACTTAGAGTAATACACTATAATTCAAACATAAATTGAATCCCAAAGTATTACAACCAAAGTACCAAAAATTTGGAAAACAACATATGTCCCAAAGGAAAAAACTCACCAAGTCCATGGTTAAAAAACTATATCCACCTCCAAGATATCCTTTTCCCTTTCTTGAACAAGGAAGGATATAATCTACAAACACCTAAAGGCATAAGTTGGGTGTGATCCAAATACTAGTAGTATAACACCCAAGGGTTCCATAACAAGATTCGAATAACAAATTAACCAAGAATGTGATTTCAATTTTTAAATAAGCAGGTTTGGAATATCAAAATCATTTTTAAAAAATTCATTCTTTATAACTTGAAATATGTAAATACATTTAGCGATTCATGCTTCACATTTCAAATGATTGAAATAAATTTAAAAATATAGAATTTACCTTTAATAAAAAGGTTATTTACACAAATGGAACATTTCAAAAAATATATTAAATAATAATATTTATTTAAAAGAGTTTATTTAAATTCTGAAGGCATATAAAATAGTTTATAAAAATTGAATATAAACATTTATAATAACAAAAAATCAAGAATAATGTTCATGTTCCAAATAGGTTCAATAGTTAAATGCTATAGGGATTGAAAACTATGAAACAGAAAGAATGTACATAAACCCATTATGGAGTAAGGAAAAGGGGACTCATCACCATCACCTAAGGAATGATGATATGTTGATATGATATTTTATAACGTTGTAAGCAATAAAGTGCCACCCAAAATAACTCACTAACTACATAAGTATTGCATGTTTTCAAGTAATTCTCAATGATGGAAAATTTATTTCAAGACTTCTTAAAATCCAATGAAATCCTATTCCCCATTTGAAATATGTCATTTTTATCTTTAAAACCCATACTGGGGTTTTAATAAAAAACATACCTTTTCACCAAGATGAAACCCTAAGGTTTTTATAAAAAAAATTTTTAAGCCATTATTCACAAATAAGGATTTGAAACAAATTCATGAAATTCCACAATCCATTTCACATCTAAATATAATAATTTAATTTCCATACAATTCCATCAATTTCATCACAACCCCCCAATTCCTTGGAAATTGGGTTTTTCACAGTTTCCCATCAAAATGTTTCCACAATTAAATTTTACAATTTAATTGAATTAATTTCCTTCAAATACACAATTTAAATTAAAAAAAATTAAATATCACAAAATTCTGTAAACATACACCCCAAATTCAAAGGAATTGGGGTTTTTCTAATTTCATGCAAAAACCGTTTTTTCATAAAAAAATCCAATTCACTGGAATTGGGTTTTCCAACAAAGAAATTGAAATCCATGTAATAAAAACCAAATAATTAAATTTAATTTAGAAAAGTAAAATTAAACAAAGTAATTAGGATTAACATAAATTGGTCATCATAACAGAACCACCTACCCCAGAGTCTCTAGATCATAGAGTGTCAAACCCTAATCGAGATATACTGAATAAGAATGATAATAATAGAAATTGGGAGAAACAAGAATAAAACCAAAATTTAGATTCGTAATAATTTTTTTAGATCCAAAGGTAGGAATAAGGATCCATATAACCCTATATAGAAGAAGAGGGATCACGTGAGATCTTCTCTAGGATTTGGAAACTAACAATGAGAAGATTGAAGGGTGTTACTCTAGATTTGGATTGATTCTAGGAGGGATCTAAGGGGACATAAATCCTTCTTGGGAGCTCTACTGTTTGGATAAAATGATTTGGGTCAAGGGAGGTCTGTCGAGGACTTATAATGGGGGTTCATGAATTTTTAATAAAAAATCGAATTAAGGAAAAATCCATCTGCATGGTTTCTGGTGAAAGGGAACATGGTTTTGTCAAACTATGCGTAAGCCATGCGCCCATTATAAATGGGACACATGATTTCTCTTGAGTGGTCACATTTATTACTATGCATGTTCATACCATGAAAAATCCCATTACCTTGAATTTCACAATATGCATGGTAGGACACACAGTTTGGGAAGCTATGCACCAACTGTGCACTAAATGTGAAGCAACTTAGAAAACTCCAAAATTTTCATAATTTAAACCAAATCAACCCCCCAAAAACCCAACCAATACCCAATAAAAATAAATTTTTAGTAATAACTAAAAAATAATAATAGGTTATTTCAATCACCCCACCATAGAAATGTTATATCCCCAGAAATACTATAAAGAAGCTTCCATGCCAAAAATATGATTCAACATCTCTCTCATCAGTGCCCCCCTCACCCACATATCATGATTATTAGAACCATACTTATATATCTATCGAACAAAAGGTATCATCCTCTGATAGAGTACCATGGTTTTAGAATCAACTATCCTTACTGTTCATTTGGTCACATATAAATCAGCCTCAATTTTAAGATCACAACAACATAGAAAATGATATGAATTATATAGATAATTTCTCAGCTACAATACATGGAACACATTATGTATTGATGTCATATTCGGTGTAATTTATAAATGGTATGAAACATTACCCACCTATTCAACAACCTCAAAAGGTCTGAAAAAATGAGTAGAAAGTTTCCCTTTCCTCCCAAGCCCCCGATGACCCAACCAGGGTGAAATTTTCAATAACACCTGGTCACCAACTAATAATTCCAAAATGTGTATAGTGATGATCATACTAAGAATTATATTAGATCTGTTCCATCAAAATTCTCTAAAAAATCAATTGAATCTTTGTTGTCATCTCTTGCACCAAACTTGGTCTGACCAAGGAACTTTTACTAATCTCTGACCAACACCATGGAGATCTACAAGGTCATCCATACAATGCCTCAAAAGGAGTTGTTCTGATTGAGGATTGTTAACTATTGTTATAAGAAAAATCAATCAATCCAAAATTATTTTCCCAAGAACCACCATATTCATGAACACAAGAACAAATGATATCTTCAAGGATATATATCAATCTTTTTGTCTGGCCATCTAATGACAGATGGTATGTCGTAATCAAACGAATGAGATATCCAAGTTCCTATTACCGGAATATCCAAAAAAAAGAAGTAAAATGAGGATCCATATCAAAATATATAGTGGATGGAACTCCTTGAAAATGAATAATCACTTTCACATAGTGATTTCCCATCTCCTCAACTTTGGCTGTATCGTGAATGTGTAAAAAGTGAGAAATGTTTTTCATTTTTTTGATCACAACCCATACCACATTCTTCTTTCTATGGGTACATGGAAACCCTACCAAAAAGTCCATATAGATTTCATCCCACTTCGATTTAGGGACTGGATGTGGCTGAAATAAACCCAAAGTCTTCCAGTGTTTAGCCTTCACCTGCAGGCATGTATAGAAATGAGAGACAATATCAGTAATTCCCCATCTCATACCTAGCCACCAGAATATCCATTTCATGTCATAGAACATCTTTGTGGTTCCTGAGTTCACTTCCCATTTGGAGCTATTGAAATACCCCATCATTGCTTTCATTACTCAAGATAACACCACAAAATGATTATGATATCACAAAATTCATTATTTGGTGAACGACCATTAGGAAATTGTCTCCCCACTATAATGAGAGTCCCTAATTCTATGGAACTAACCATCAAGCTACTGATCCTAAAGAATCAATTTGGGATGAGAAGATTTCATCTGAACGATGTTTAAAGAAACCTCAACCCCTTTCTCCTAAACTCCAATATGAAAATGTACAAAAAGATCCATCAAATTCCACTCTTCTAAAGATTATGTTAGTATCTCCGTTGGAAGTTTTCTACTCAAAGAATATATGATTACATTCCCTTTCCCCAGGGTATAGGCGATGTAAAATTTGAAATATTTTAGCTATTCCACCCAATGACTCTAGTGGTGATTTAAATATTTTTGAGAGAATATATAGCACAAGATCTTATATTCTAAATACATGGTAAACCTTTCTCTATAAAGGTAATGTTTCCAAATCTTAATCTAATGCATCACAAGTACAAGTTCAAGGTAATTGGTCAGATAATTATTCTCATGTGGACTAAGATGAGAAGATATATAGGCAAAAACATGTCCACCTTGTATAAGAACATAACCCAAACGTAAAACTGATGCATCACATAAGACTGCATAGCCCTACCCGACCTCTGGAAGAGTCCACACTGGCATAATAGTCAAAATAAATATCAGATCAATAGAAGAACCTTGTCATTTATCATCCTAATCAAACTTCAATCCCTTAGGAGTTAGTGAATTCATCGAAGAATCCAACATTGAGAATGCATTAATGGACCATTGATAATTAAAATCTAGACGAAAGAAGATCCAAATATCAAAAACATTCCGTGGTTGTTCCCATGTCATAAAAACTCTCACGTTCTCAGGGTCAAATAAAATACCGTGTTCTAACACCATATGTCCTAATAATTTCACTTCCTGAATCTGAAAATCACATTTCGAAATATTTTCATAAGGCCGATGATTTCTCAATAGACTCAGTACTATTCTCATATGATTCACATGGTTCTCCCCAGACATAGAGTAAATAAGGATGTCATCTATAAAGACAACCACAAAATTATATAGATAATCATGGAAAATCATGTTCATTAAATCCATGAAAACTACATAAGAATTTTTTAGACCAAAGAGCATAAAAAGGTACTCCTAATGGCCATACCTACTTCTAAAGGCAGTTTATTAATGTCAGATTCTTTTATCCTCAAATGATGGTAACCAGAGAAAAGTTAAATATTTGATAACCACTTAACCAAATTCAACTGATCAAACAGATCATTAATCCATGGAAACCGCTACTTTTTCTTTACTATCACTCGATTAAGATTTTGGTAATCAACACATAGGCAATGTGAATAATAAAATTTATTAGAAAAGAGAACTGATGTTGCCCAAGGTGACACAGTTAGCCATATAAAGACTTTCTGAATAAGATCTTCAAACACGAACTTCAACTCTATCAGCTTAGCTGGTTCCATGTCATAAGAGGGAATTAAAACAGGTTGAGTACCAGGAATTAATGCAATAGAAAAATAAACCTTTTTTAACAATGGATGACTAGAGAAGTTAGAAGGAAACACATCAAGAACACACCACTAAGATGGTCCTGATCTGCTCTACCTTGGGTCACATTCTCCTTGGAAGATATAGAACACACCACTATGTATAGTAAAGGAGACCTGTCAAAGATAACCGTCAATTCAGGATTTGTTGTTAATGATCCAATATATCCCAAAAATGGTGTTAATTAGTTTCATGTTGTGGAACATAAAACTATATGCAGCCTCAACATCTAATAGATAGAATACACAAGGGGGACTACAGAGACCCTGGTTGCTCGTCATACCAATGGGTAAAGTAATATCCATAATATAAGATAAAATATCTATATGGAGGTTAAGAATATTAACATTATGGGTTTAAATAAATGAATGATATACACCAGTATAAAATAGAGTAATCCCTAATGATGAAGTTATAGTAATGGTACCTATCATGGTCATTGGACCCATATTATAAAGACATAGAAATTCCATGGAATTTTTTTCCTTAAATACATGGGTATTTTACGAGTCCGCAGTTTCTGACGACGCTTGATTCTAAGGCCTGGTGTGCCCGGACTCAATTTCTAAAGTTTTGTTCTAGTACGTTCAGTAAACGTACGTGTGATTTTTCCTATATTATGAACCGGTGCTTGGAATTGAAATCTGAGGACACCGATGAACTCGCAGTGTTAGTATTCGCTAAAGGAGACCTTTACCGCAGTTGCGTTTTATCAGGAGTGGAAGTTAATTATTGGGATTCTTAATAAATTAAATAAAATTATGTGTGACATAATTTTATTTTATGTGGTGGTTATTTTCCCAAAAGGGAAGTTGGAGGTGGGGCCCACCCCCCCCCCCCCCACATAACCTCCCATGTGAGGATAATTTATGGTGGGGCCCACATGAACACAAAACCCATAAAATCCCCTTGAATTTATTAAAGCCGCTACTCTCTCAATTTAATGTTGAAACTCCCCACCTCCCTTATTTCAAATTTTAAACCTTCCATCTTCTCTCATTAAAGTGCCAATGCCTAAGATTAATTAATTCCATACTTAATTAATCTATTTGAATACTTTTCAATTTATTTTTCCAACATTAAAATAAGAGATTAGATTCTTTTAATTTGGTTGGAATAATCTTGGTTGGGAGAACTAAGGAGAGGAGGAGAACTCTTGGAGGAATAATACCCTCTTGACGAAGAATGCCTTTTTCCACCGAAGAATGACGACGTGACTTCTTTCTTTCCAACTGGGGAAAGAAAAGGAAGACTTCGCCTGCGAAGAACGTAGCCAAAAATACCGTCATTCCTTCCAATGTTGACGGAATGACGTTCGTATTCCTCGACAACCATCTACTGCGACTCCGTCAAAGCGATCTCCAATTGCGAGGTAGGGGGATTTGATTACTTTAAATTATTTCCACGCTCTTCGACGCATAATTTGTTCGACGATGGCCATTTGTTATCATATAACGCGGAGGGCGTGGGCCGAACAAACATGGCCCGATGTCCCTCCGTTGGTTTATATTGTTTGACGTCGGAGGCGGAGGTGGTGCGGCGCCGTCGCGTCGCACGGAGGGTAGTGGGTCTGCGGCGCCGTCGCACCACGGTGGAGTTGTGGAGGCGGTTGACCGAGCCGACCGCTGTGGAGCCAGGCAGCGGGATGACCGGCCAACCGGCCGGCCTGCTGGAAGGCCGTGGCGCCGCATGGAGGAGGACCACGGCCCGCAACCATGGGCCGCTCGACCGGAGGAGAACTGGCCGGCCTCATGCCAGCTGGGCTGAAAGAACCGGCCGACTACGGTCGTCCGAGCTGAAGTATCGCGGTGCCCGCAGGTGCCGAGCGGCAGAGGAACCGTGACCCGCTTCTGTAGGCCGCTCTGCTGGGCGAACCGGCCGGCTGTCTGCCATTTAGGCTGGTGGACCACAGTTCCCATAGGCGCTGCGTTGAGGAAAACTGCGGCCCTCTTTGTGGGTCGCGTGCGTCGGGTAGAACCAGCTGGCTACGGCCGACCGGTCAGGGAGAGGCGGTGCCTTTTGGCGCCACCGGGCGAATCGAACCAGCCTACATCGCGGGCCGGGTTTGTGGGTGGGCCACGCCCCACCGGGACGAGCCGACCCCCTAGCCCAGTTGGACCTACCGAGCCAGGTAGGGCCAACCCACCAGCCAACTGGGCTTGACGGGTCCGGCCCGACTCCGCTTAAATACGAATATCTTCTCAACCGCACGTCTGATAGACATGCCATCTATGGAATTGGGACCCTCGCGACGAGGCATTCCTTTTGTGATACTCTATGTGAGTTTTAGATAAATTTGGAAAACGGCCGGGTTTGGATCGAGCGTAAATTCAACCAGGCCCCTGAACAGAAATTCCAATAACTCTCAGACCGGGCGTCCGATTAATGCGTTGTCGGTCGCGTTGGGTTCCTTTTGATGAGATGGAACTTCCAGATACATAAATTCAGGAATTTATGATATTTGATGTATCAAAACTTGAATCAAGGTGCGGACCCTCCGGGAATCGAGCGTGCTGTGTGCGGGAACCCTAGAGCTGGTTGCGACGACTACTGTACCAAAATCCTTCGTGGGTTCTGACAATGGTGACTATTGTACCAGAATCCTTCGTGGGTTCTACAAAGATGAATATTGTATTGGTATCCTCCGTGGGTCTGACAGTTCTGACTTCTATTCCTGTATCCTGTGTGGGTCCGATAGAGTAGCTGGTCCTGTATCCTGTGTGGGTCCGACAGCATAGCTAGTCATGTATCCTGTGTGGGTCCGACAGATTAGATGAATCAGTGACTATATCTGATCATCTACATCACTCTACGAAATATGTATACCTGTGTGATCTAAGTCTTGTCTTTCAACCATTATCATTGTGGTGTTTGACTTTACTTCCTGTGTGGGCTGGGTTATGCTTGGGCTCGAGAGTTGGAGTCAGACTGTGACTGGTAACATAGGTATATGTATGGGAATATACCTAAGTAGGGTTGGTTGATACCTTTTGATTGTATATTTGTACTGTGGTTTATTCTTTGTGGATTCTGGGAGACCTTTGGGGGTCTCGGGGTCCCCAACTGAGTATTGTTATACTCACCCCTGCACGGGCTTCGCCCGCACCTTGTTGTGTTCTGTGCAGACGACGAACAATAGTGACCAAGGATGAGGGTGACGAACGAGAGACTGCTCGGAGTTGGACTAGACAGGACATACCACAGGGATGAGTTGTTCGAGTTCTGTACCTACCCTTCAGGTAGGATTTTTGGGTGGACGATACTGGAGTTGTTTTCCCTTTTTCTTGTACTTATACTTGTTGTTCAGTTGGGTTTGTATACTGGCCCATTTACTTTCATCACATCTTACTTTTCTATTTATAGTACTTGTTTCCTCTACTGCTTGTGTTCAGTCTATGTGTGTGTTACAGGTTAAAAAGGAAATGACTTCCCTTTTATCGGGATTACGCCTTTTGTTCTAGTCTCCATCCCCTAGCCTATGGAAGGTGGGCTTGGGGTTGTCACGACACGAGCCCCAAGGACGATTCGTGAAAAATTTGTATCAGAGGATTCGGTTCTACCACAGAACATGGACTCTAATTCTTTTAACGGCAATAATGTTAAGTGTTTTGTGTGTGGTTATCAGTTTAGGGAAACTGGTGTCAGTGTGATGGCCGACGTATCCATACACTAGGACATTGACTTCTGATCTCCAACTCAGTGCATGACAACACTGATTGCATGTGTGTTTCCTTTGAAAAAGTTTTCTTCGTGATTACTTTGTGTCATCTCACTAGGTATACTTCTTTAATCGTGTCACACCTATTTCATTTCAGGATGGTCCCATGAAAGCAACCAGCTAGGGTTCTGAGTTTCATACAAGATGGTAGCCCACCGAGTGATGAGGCCTCGATGTAGGACCCCATCACAGTAGAGGTACCAGCGGTACCACTACCCGCTAGGACACCGATACCACCAGCTCTAGTAGTAGAGAGTGCACGCTGCCTGAGTTCATTTCATGAGTTCCAGCGCCAGAGGATGCCCAGGTTCCAGGGAGAGACGGACCCACAGGCTGTTGAGGATTGGCTGGAGGCTGTCATGAGAGTTTTCAGATTGTTAGGGACAACGACCAACCTCATGGTGATCCTTTCCATGAGTCTACTGCATGCAAAAGCATGCAGATGGTGGAGCCTGATGATCCAGGTTCATGATGAGGCATCATTACTCTAGACAAACTTCAAGAGTCTCTCCCTCTTTGAGTTTGTTCCAGCCACCCTTTGTGTGGTGTGGATTCATAAGTTCCTTCATCTTCAATAGGGAAACATGACAATAGCTCAGTAGTCAACGAGGTTCACTGACCTCTCACACTACTCCACAGATATGGTACAAGACCTGTTCTTTAGAGCCTGGACCTTCGAACAGGGACTCAGGCATGAGATCAGGGCTTCGACGATTCCCCTCATCATTCTGACGCAGGCGGGGGTGCTGGAGAAATCCCTTCTAGTGGAGAGTTTTCTCACTGAGTAGTCACCAGCGGCGAGGCCTACCACAGGGCGACACATAGTGGAGTCTTCTACAACCGGCAGTAGGCAGATGTCGTAGAGGTCCAAGCGGACTAGGCCATCAGGTGGGCGACCCCAGGATACAGGTTCTCTTGTGCGGGGCACACGAGACAGATCCAGCTATACGAGGAGCATGAAATGCTATGCATGCGGTGGGTAGGGCCACATGTCTCGTGACTGCCTGACCCATCATGTAGATGAGTAGGAGACAATAGATGGACCTCCCAGGTAGTGGAAGAGTTTTGACTATGGTGGTCTTCCAAGAGCAGGTGGACATGGTAGAGGAGCTGGCCGAGTAGCAGGTGATGGACGATGTTTCGAGGCTCTACCACCACCACCACCCGGAGGTCCACCCCGACCACAGGGAGTTGGCGGACAGAGGCAGGTTCAGCTCCAGGTGGTCGAGGCCTATGACCACAATGCACCTGAGATGATTCGAGGTACTATCTGTGTCTATGATACCCTTGTTACAGTACTTATAGACACAGGTGCGAGTCACTCTTTTATTTCCACTACCTTTGTTCAGAGATCAGAGATTTCGATAGAGCCGTTAGCTCGATCCTTATGGCTAGAGACTCCTACGGGAGCAGACGCGACGATTACGCACTATTTTTGGTAGTGTGAGCTTACTCTAGGAGGTGAGAGCTTCGGCTGAGATCTTCTTGTAGTGGCATTAAGGCCTTACGACTTTATTTTGGGTATGGACTGGTTATCCACAGTTCATGCTAAGATTGATAGTATTAGGCTCAAAGTGTGGTGTATCCGCACGGATGGGACTAGGTTCACCTTCACTGGCGAGAAGGGAGCCTTAGCAGCATAGGATGGACTTACACAGATGAGGGGGTTTCTGATCACACATCAGTTGGCTAGTCTCATCCTCAGAGCGGTTGATGTGTGGAGTCTGTGTTTTCCTATTGTGGTGGATCAGTATGCAGATGTTTTTCCTGAAGACGTTCTAGGACATCCTACTCATAGAGAGGTAGACTTCTATATTGAATTGTACCCTGGGACATCACTGATATATACTCCAACATATTGTATGGCACCTGCCAAGCTTCATGAGATGCTAGTACAGCTGGAGGACTTGCAGGGGAAGGGATTTATCCAACCCAGTGTTTTACCCTGGGCATCTCCGATTTTGTTCTCCAAGAAGGCGGATGGGAGCTTGTGATTGTGTGTCAACTACCATCGCCTGAATCAGGTGACTGTGAAGAACAATTAACCACTCCCAAGGATTGATGACTACTTTGACCAGTTCAAGGGAGCACAATGGTTCTCAAAGATAGACCTCAGTTTAGGCTATCACTAGATCAGAGTTCGAGATGAGGATGTGCAGAAGACACCCTTCAGGTGTCGGTATGACCACTATGAGTTCTTGGTTATGCCTTTCGGTATAACCAATGCACCCGTAGTGTTCATGAGTCTCATGAACAGGATCTTCCAACCTTATCTTGATCGTTTTGTCGTAGTCTTCATCGATGACATACTGATTTACTCGACTACTAAGGAGGAGCACACCTACCATTTACGGGTACTACTGGACACACTCTGAGAGAACCTGATTTATGGTACGCTCTCGAAGTGCCAATTCTGGATTCGATAGGTTCACTTCTTGGGACACGTCATCTCAGAGGCTGAAGTTGTAGTGGATCCAGTGAAGATCGAGTCAATACTTTCTTGGGAGCCACCTATGAGTGTGACAGAGGTGCGAAGTTTCCTAGTACTGGCGGGGTACTATCAGAGATTTTTGACAAAATTATCTAGAGTTGCAGCACTACTTTTAGCATTAACCAAGAAGGGGAAACCCTTCATGTGGTCAGATAGATGCCAGCAGAGATTTCAGGAGCTGAGGTAGATATTGACTAGTCTGCCCATCCAGAGGCTACCGGAGGGGGGGTGTAGGGTACGTAGTCTACTGAAACACATCATGAACCGGACTCGGGTGTGTCAGGATGTAGGAGAAAGTAGTGATTCGTATGGTTCATGATAGTTGAGACAACATGACCAGAACTACGCTACCCATGACATGGAGTTATAGCAGCGGTCTTCACCTTGAAGATGTGCCAGCACTGCCTGATGGTCGAGCATTTTACATTCTACTCTGACCACCAGAGTCTCAGGTACATCTTCTCACAGAAGAACCTAAACTTGAGACAGTGATGATGGCTCGAGTTCCTCTAGGACTATGACTTTGAGATATTCTATATTTCTGGGAAGGGAAACGTTGTAGCAAATGATCTTAGCAAGAGATCAGGCATTCAGCTACTAGGAGAGGCGATAGAGCAGCTGGCCGCGTTAAAGATATCCTTTGTGGATTGAGATAGAGAAGCCTTTCTACAGTCTCTCACAGTCACCCCTCCACTTCTTCAGCGATTTAGAGATGCACAGTGTGGGGACGTCGACTGTGAGACACGACGTGCTCAGATATCCTCAGGGCAGGCACCTGATGGTTTTTCTAAAGGTGGGGAGAACGTCATCCTCTTCAGAGGACGTACTATGGTAGCCGTTTCACTATAGAAGGAGGTGTTGAGGGAGTTCCACACTTCCCCTCTAGTGGTACATCCAGGAGTGGCGAAGATGTATCAGGACCTCAGATGACAGCACTGGTGGCCAGGTATGAAGAAGGAAGTAGCAGAGTTTGTCTCACGATGCCTCACAAGTCAGTACGTGAAGGCGGAGCACCAGGTTCCAGCAGGCTTGGTTCAGCCCTTAGAGGTCCCAGAGTGGAAGTGGGACAGGATATCCATGTATTTCGTGATGGGACTTCCATGCACATCTAGAGGACATGACTCTATTTGGGTGATTGTCGACCGACTCACCAAGTCGGCCAACCTCTTACCGATCAGAGAGCAGGGCTCAGTAGAGAGCTTGGGATGCCTCTATATACAGGAGATCGTATGGCTTCATGGTGTTACATAGGAGATCGTCTCTGATCGAGATGCGTGTTTCACATTCCAGTTATGGAAGGGGTTGTAGGAGGCTTTCAGGAAGCAGCTTCGCTTGATCACTGCCTTCCATCCTCAGACGGACAGTCAGACTGAGAGGAACTTTCAGACTCTCGAGGATATGCTTCGAGCATGTGTCCTTGACTTTGGTCGCAACTGGGAGGATCACTTACCCTTGGTGGAGTTTTCTTATAACAAAAACTACCACTCCACCATTGGGATGACACCTTACAAGGCACTGTACGTCCAACCTTGCAGATCACCACTGGGCTGGATTGACCCAGGGGAGTCAACACTTGTAGGACCAGAGATGGTTCAAGCTACAACAGAGAAGGTGCAGATCATCCAGAAGTGGATGAAGACTACACAGAGTAGACAGAAGTCATATGTTAATAGGAGACAGAGACCACTAGAGTTTGAGGATGGTGACCACGTCTTTCTACGGGTCTCACCTCGATGAGGTCTATGGATATTTTTCCAAGGTTTCAAGTTGTCTCCGAAATTCATCAGACCTTTTCAGGTCTTCAACAAGGTAGGTGAGGCAGCTTACTGCCTGGCCCTTCCACCTCAGTTTCACCAGGTGAACAACGTCTTACATGTATCGCAGTTGAGGAGATATGTGAACGACATGTCCCACATCATCGGCCATAGGGAGCTGGACATCGATGATGGGGTGACATTCACAGAGGTTCCAGTGGAGATTGAGGATCGACCGGAGCGAGTCCTGCATGGATGGTCAATTCCTCTAGTGCACATTCACTAGTAGCATGAGAACCTCCAAGAGAGCACATGGGAGCGGGAGGCTCAGATGCATGCTCAGTACCCCCATTTTTTCCCTTAGTATTTGTTTTAGCTTATGGGGACATAAATCCCTGAGGTGGGGAGAATGTAAAGACCTGGAAATTCTGTGGAATTTTTTTCCTTAATTACCTAGGAATTTTACGAGTTCGCAGTTTTTGACGGCACTTGATTATGAGGCCTAGTGTACCCAGAATCAATTTCTTATGTTTTGTTCGGGTACGTTAAGTAAAAATACGTGTGGGTTTTTCTATATTTTGAACCGGTGCTCAGAATTGAAATTCGAGGACACCAATGAACCCACAACACCAGTATTTGCTTAAGGAGACCTTTACCGCAGTTTCATTTTATCAGGAGTGGAAGTTAATTATTGGGATTCTTAATAAATTAAATAAAATTATGTGTGACATAATTTTATTTTATGTGGTGGTTATTTTCTCCAAAGGGAAGTTGGATGTAGGGCCCACACCCCACATAACCTCCCATGTGAGGATAATGTGTGGTGGGGCCCACATGAACACCAAACCCCTCAACTCCCCTTGAATTTATTAAATCCACTACTCTCTCAATTTAATATTGAAACTCTCCACCTTCCTTCATTTAAATTTTAATCCTTCCTTATTCTCTTATTAAAGTGCCAACACCTAATATTAATTAATGCCACACTTAATTAATCTATTTGAATCCTTTTTAATATATTTTTCCAACATTAAAAGAAGAGATTACATTATTTTAATTTGGTTGGAATAAACTTGGTTGGAATAAACTTGGTTGGTAGAACTAAGGAGAGGAGGAGAGCTATTGGAGGAATAATACCCTCTCGACGAAGAAAGCCTTTTTCCACCGAAGAATGATGACACGACTTCTTTATTTCTGACCAGGGAAAGAAAAGGAAGACGCCGCCCGCGAAGAACGTCGCCAACGACAACGTCATTCCTTCTAATGTTGATAGAACGACATCCGTCTTTCGTGACAACCATCTACCGCGACTCCATCAAAGAGATCTCCGGTTGCGAGGTAGGAGGATTTGATTACTTTATATTATTTCCATGCACTTAGACGCATAATTTGTTCAATAGTGGCCATTTTTATCATATAATGTGGAGGGCACGGGCCAAACAAACACGGCCCAACATCCCTCCGTTGGTTTATATTGTTTGACGTCGAAGGCAGAGGTGGCGCGACGCCGTCTCGTTGCGCGGAGGGTAGTGGGTTTGCGGTGCCGTCGCACCATGGTGGAGGTGCGGAGGCTGCTGACCGAGCCGGCCGTTGTGGAGCCGGGTAGCAGGACGACCGGCCGACCGGCTGGCCAGCTGGAAGACTGCAGTGCCCGACAGTTCTGACTTCTGTTCCTGTATCCTTATGATTGTATATTTCTACTGTGGTTTATCCTTTGTGGATTTTGGGAGACCTTTAGGGGTCTCGGGGTCCCCTAATAAGAATTTTTATACTCACCCCTGCACGGGCTTCTCCCTCTCCTTATTGTGTTCTATGTAGACGACAGACAACAGTGATCGAGGCTGAGGGTGACGAATAGGAGACTGCTCGGAGTTGGACTAGACGGGTCGTACCGCATGGATGAGTTGTTCGAGTTCTGTTCCTACCCTTCAGGTAGGATTTCCAGGCGGACGATCCAGGAGCTGTTTCCCTTTTTCTTGTACTTGTACTTGTTGTTCAGTTGGTTTTGTATACTGGCCCATTTACTTTCAGCACATATTACTTTTCTATTTATAGTACTTATTGCCTCTACTGCTTGTGTTCAATATGTGTGTGTGTTACAGGTTAAAAAGGCAATGCCTTCTCTTTTATCAGGATTATGCCTTTGGTGCTAGTCTCCAGCCCCTAGCCTATGGAAGGCATGCTTGGGGTAGTCACAGTACGGGCCCTGAGGACGGGTCGTGACATATATCCTATTCCTCTAAAGACTCTTCCACTACATGAAGAAGCTTCATTCTGGATGCCTGTGGTTGGAACCCTTTTGTACGGGAATGATTTTATTTCCCTGTAGTTTCAGGAGGATCTAATGTTCCTATTCCACTACACGGAGTAGGATACACATGAAGGAATCAATGTAAGTGCCTTGAACTTCCACAGGAGCCCAGTTCATGGGTTCCTCAATGGAAACCCTCCTACCTTTCCACATTGGTAGAAAAATCAAATAACATCTTTCTGTTACTATGGGAGGTATTGAATGACCCTGATGGTGAGAACTACCGCAAGAATCATGATGATTTCATTTCCCCTTAAAGGAAATCATGCTACCTCATGGAGATAAAGAAACTCCCGATAACCCTAACATTCTAGCCCATTCCATCCCAACTATAAGTTGTCAATCCAGTACATCAGCATAAGAAGAAATCTTAATTAAGAAATTCTCAAAAAGACTATCTTAACAAAGATATAAATCTAACCTTAGATCCTTCATCATCTTATTCAATACAATCTCAGGTGAGAAATGCACAAGCTCAACAAAATGGTTTTCATACTCTATCACTGTCCATTTATCCATATCAAGTCTAAAAAACTCTATAGACTTGGAAAATAACATCGATTATGGATATATCTTATTGGTGAAAAGAAATGTGAAGTCCTTCCACTCTAATCCCTCATGTTTCTTCACTGTCACCATAGTGTCCCGCTATCTCCTACTCAGTCCTTCCAGAAAGAAGGTTTCATTATTCACTTTGATTTTGTTGGGAGTATCCAAGAACCCAAAAAAAACTCCATTATGCTCAACCACACCTAAGACTCTTGAGGATCATCTAAACCTTTGAACAGTGTGATATTCTGAGGATATAACTCTTGAGAAAAAATATTTAGAAAGTCCCATTGGGGTTCTACAACTAGAGATTGAATGGGAACCAAAGGTGGTACCTTTTCCAAATCTTGGATAGTGTGAAAAATAATCTGTAACTAGTTTTTGTCTATAATGGGATTCGTTCACTGAGGTTTAGCAGCAGCTTCCTCTTGGATCCAATTCACATGTCTTCACGAAGGTATGATGAAAAAAAACATCAGCAAATAACAAATAAGACATCATATTTATGCTCAAACATTTCAACAAGGGATATTAATCCCAACTGATAGAACAAACAAGATTTTGATTTCACTTTATCCAAATCAAAATAGGTAAAAGACTAGAACTAATCCTCAAGGCATCTTTTAGTAACCACCCATGGAGACTTATGGTTCATTACAGTAAGAACTGGCTTGGCACTCAATCGCAACTACCTCCTATGTCTTGACAAGATCTCACAAATGTTTACTAAATTCAAGAAAAAATCTCAACCTAGAGCTATGATACCACTTTTTCATGAACCAACCCGGGTACCCTAGTTACCAGATTACTAAGACGATCTGAAATTTCCCAAATAGCATTACCCATCCCAAAAGTTCAGCAACTATCACCTGGAATCACAAAAACTAAATTTCTAAATGGTTCTTCCAGAAACATTACAGATGCAAAAGTGACAAGGAAATATGCATAAATAAAAGAAACTCCTCTGGGAGTAATGTATCAAAAGTAAAACTGTAAATAAATCCCAATGTATGAAAAACTAGGAAAACAAACCAAATCCCAAAGGACACAACTCACCAAATCCATGATTCAACAACTGGATCCATCTCCAAGAGATCCTTTTCCCTTGATCAAACCTGGAAGGAGATAATCTATAAACACCTGAAGACAAAAGTATGGTGTGATACAAATCCCAGTAGGATAACACCCAAGGGTTCTATTACAAGATTCCAATATAAAATCAAACAGTAATTCTCTTTCAATTTTCAAATAAACCAGATTGGAATATCAAAATAATTTTTAAACAAATCAGGATTTACAACATTAAAGATGTAAATACATATTTTAAAGCATACTTTACATTTAAAATGATTGAAATATGTTTCAAAATATGGAATTTATCTGTAATAAAATGGAGTTTTACATAAAAAATACTTTTCAAAAAATGGATTAAATAAACATATTTGTATAAAATAGTTTATTTAAATTCTTAAGGCATGTAAAATAGTTTTTAACAATGGAACATACACATTTAAAAAAAGTTGAGAAGCATGGTAATGTTTCAAATAGGAATTACAGTTCCATAATATAGGGAACCAATACTGTGAAATGAAAAGTATGTACATACTCCCTTTTGGGCCTAAGGCAAAGGGGACTCATCACCATTGCCTAAAGAATGATGATGTGCTGATATGATGTTTTAGAATGTTGTAAGTCATAAAGTGACACCCAAAATAACTCACTAAATACCTAAGAATTGCATTTGATCATGTAAAAATAAATTATGAACAATATATTTCAAGAATTATTAAAATAAAATTAAATCCCATTCTCTATTTCAAATATTCCAATTTTCTCTTTAAAAACCATAATGAGTTATTTTTAAAACATGAATTTTCCACAAGATGAAACCCTAAGTTTCCATAAAAAAAATTGAGTCCATTATTCACATATAAGGATTTGAAACCAATTCATCCAATTTCAAAATTAAATCCAACACTAAAAATTTCATACAATTCCATGAATTTCACCACAAACCCCTAATTCATTAGAATTGGGGTTCTTCATAATTTTCAACAAAAACATTTGCACATTTAAATTTAATAATAGAATTAAATAAATTTCCTTAAAATATAAAATTTAAATTAAACAATTTATCTCTCACAAGTTTCTATAAGCATAAACCTCAAATTAAATAGAATTGGGGGTTTTACAATTTCATGCCAAAACCCATTTTTATTAAAAACCCAAATTCATCATAATTGAGTGTTTCAAAACCAATTGAAATCCATATAATCAAAAACACAAAAAAAATAATTAAATAAAATTGAAATTAAACAAAGAAATTAGTGTTAATATAAATTGGGCATCATAACAAAACCACCTACCTCAGATTCGCTAGATCTCGGAGTGTCAAATCCTAATCAGGATTTGCCAAGGAAGAATGATAACCACAGAAACCAAGAGAAACCAGAATCATACCTAGGTATATATCTATAATATAGTTTATTAGATCCCTAATCAAACATAAGGATCTATATATCCATAGATAAAATAACGGATATCAAGGGAGATCTAGATCAGGATGATGAAACTCACAGTGAAAGGATTAAAGGGTGTTCCCCGAGGTTCATATTTATTCTAGGAGTGATATTAAGGAATAATAATCCTTATTGTGAGCTCTAATGTTGGGAGAAAATTAATTGGGTCAAAGGAGTTCTGTCGGTGACATATAATGGGGGTTGGGGTATTTTTAATAAAAAACCCAGATTAAGGAAAAACCCATCCGTACGATTTCCTATGAAAGGGAACACAATTTCTCTTGAGATGGTAAAAAAATACTAATTTTGCACAATCCATATGAAATAACACTAACTATATTTTCATAATTTTATTGATAGAGTGCACAGTTTGGGAAGTTGTTCAGCAATCGTGCGCTAACCATGAAACATCCCAGAAAACTCCAAAATTTTAGAATTCCAACCGAATCAACCTAAAAAAACCCAACCAAAGCTCAATAAAAAGTGGGGTTTAGGAATAATTTAAAAAATATTAATAGTATGTTACAAATGGAAATTGGAGATTCCCACAGTTCCCATGGATTTTATAACAAAAAAAAAATAAAGTCTAATGAAAACTTGAATAAATCACTTGGTGAAAAGATATTTCTTTCATATGCATGTCAGAACTGTGGGAAGAAACATCAAGGGAATCGTTTTAATTGAACAAAAAAATTATTTAAATGTGTAATGGTCGATCATAAATCCCATGAAATTAAAAATTAAATTAATGGTATAGTTATTACAATGGATGATAGGATTCCAACTAATTCCCCACCCACACTCTAGTGTTTCAAGTGGATATAGTCTATACATTATGAAGATCAATGTCCCAATCCAAGGAGTAATGTGGATGATAATCCAAAACAACCTCTTGAGACAAATGGGAAAGGGAAATCTTATGAAATCACAATGGATGAAGTGAATCATGATAATTTGGGAACCCTTATTCTCCCATCATTAGTTGGGAGTTTCAAGTTTGATTTTATATGGATATCTTATTGTTCATCCATAGGAATATTTTATGTGATTATGTATTTTTACATGGATTCTGGAATAATGAAACCACATTTTATATTTTATCGATAAAAGGATGAACCTAATCTTGTAATGAAACTATTTTTGTATAAGAAAAGTGTTTTTATGAGTAATAAAAGGTGCATTATCTTTTTTAAGTGTATATGTATCCATGTGAGATTAATATAATAATTATGGATACCATCATGGTTTTATGTGTTGACACCGCATTTGAGGTTTTAACATGATGGAAGTTTATCAATATTAAAATACGTTTATGGAAATACAACCCTTTGGTTTTGTATGTGTGAAAAAAGATATTCAAGGAGGAATGCCTTTACACTTTGTGTAAATATAATTTAATTTTTTTGTAACCTTTAGGGTTTATCTTATTTTTGATATTGAGGTAATTATAGAATGTATTTAATCACATTATGAAGTAAGAAAACTTCATTTAGAAAATATTTCCCTCAGGATCTACATTCTAGAATATATATTAAGGAAGTGGTAAAGTTGTATGGATTACCATATTAAATTGTATCTGAGTGGGATATGATTTTTACCTTGTTGTTTTAGTGAATTCATTAGTAATATATTGATATAGAGTTGAGTTTCATCACTATGTATCATCCTCGAAAGGATGTTCAGTCTTATATAATAGTTCAGATGCTAATTGATATACTAAAATCTTATTCTAGAGATCTCATAGGTGATTAGGATCAAAACATCCTTCTACTTAGGTTTTCTTGAAACAACAGCTTTCACTCGAGCATTCACATGGATCCTTACAAAACCATTTATGAAAAGAAGTTTATAACTTCAACGTACTATAAAGAAGTTGTAGAAGGAAATTTTTTGGGACTTGAGTGGGCTATTGAGACTACAAAGAAGGTTACAGTCAATCAAAAACACATAAGGACAACACAAAGCTGAATGAAATGAATAATCGTCAAAGTGATATAGAATTTTATGTTGGTGTGAATGTCTTTATATGAATTTATCCATGGAATAAATAATGGAAAACTAAACCATAGGTATATCGGTCCCTTTGAAATACTTGATCATATCATGATACTAGCTTATTGTTTGGAGCTTTAACTAAATCCCTCTCATCCGTGTTCCATGAATATTTCATGACGAAGTACATAGAATATCTTTCACATGTACTAAAATTAGAGGTAATACCATTGGGTCAAGATATTTATTATGAATAATAACCAATAGATATTCAGGATCATATAAATAATGTTCTATGAAACAAGATCACTCAACTCATTAATTGTTTTTGGCGAAACCACCAACTTAAGGAATCTACATGGGAACCTAAGGATGTGATGAGGTAGAGTTATCCCCATATGTTTAAGGGGGTATAATGAAACACCCTCCGATTAAATGGTACGTATCTTTTGAAATAAATTTAATCTCTTCGATAGTTTTTCACAGAATATCAAAATCAAACAAACTCCAAAATATTATTATTTTAACAAAAAAATTATAACCTTACTATTAAATTGGAGGGAATGGATATTATTAAAAAAATTATGAAATATATAATTGTTCAACTGATTTTTAATGTATTAATTAATTATTTGTGAATATGCCCATATTTTTTAAAAAAGTCATTTTATTCTTCAAATATATATTTTCTTCAAACAATTACTTATTTATTTATTTCTATGAGAAAATAAATATAAAAATATTTTCATAATTTTTGAAAATTTATTTCATAAAATGAAAATAATTTTTGGATTCATCTTTTCAAAATTATCTTAGGATGATTTTTTGAAATTTTTCATAAAAGTTTAATTTTGTAGTAAATAGTAAAAAATATCGATTTTTATAAAACCATCTTTTTATTTATATTTAAAATCCATTTATGATTTTAAATTGACCTCAAATAATATTATGTACTTTTCAGGTAGATATAATCTAATTAATTAAATTTAAATAATCTTTATATCTTTTTTTGGCATGAGTAATTTTTTGGGCATAAAAACACATTTTCCCAAAAAACTATTTTTTGTTGTATTTTGATGGTTTAATTTTAAATGTAATTTTGAAACATTTCTGTTTAAAATTTTTGAAAATGGAATACATATTTGTAGTTAGGAGGTTTAAATTAGGTTATAAATACATTTTAATTTTTATTCATAAAAAATTTACTGTGGTAAAAATATATTTACCGTAGTATGGGTAAATTAATGTAGTGGGTTGAAGTTAAAATGTAAATGATTAAAATATATAAAAACTACATCATTAAATGGGTGTTTTATGTGTTTAGAAATATTAAAAAGTATTTAAAACATTTATTATCATCCAAATTCATTGGATTTAATTCCACTAAAATGTGGTTGGATTTAAATATAAAATAATCACTATTTAATAACTTAAAACTACCCCTCTTTGGGTATAAATAACACCCCTCACCACACCCTTTCTCCTCAAAATCCATGAGGCCATTCAAATCCCTCTCAAACCATGTCCTCCCCACACTACCTATATTTATGTGTTGTTGGTATCACCCAATGTCCAATTCAAAGTTCCATAAGGGGTCTTTCAAGGAGGTGATATTCAAGATGAGGCTAAAGAACACAGAATTAAAGGGAAGCATGTGGTAAGGGTTTCTCATCTCAGTTTATTTTTTTGTGAGTTGTATATCCTTTTCCCCAATTATTTTTTTTCATGTATATAAATCTCTTAGATATATCATATCATGAATCTCAATATCTTCTAGGTATTAAATGTTTCATTTTATATTTATTACTTTTATGGGTCATAGGATTCGACTGATTACAAAGTGGTAAGGAATTTATTACCTCAGTTCCCATTAATTGGGTTAAACTTATACTTAATTGATTATTCCATGATAATATTTTTTGTGAGATGAATTTTTATTATCTTATGTTGTATTTGCAATTGTTTTGTGTATATTTCTAGATGACACACTTAATTTATTAATGTGATTAATTATCACTTCAATGATATGATATTTATAAGGGATTATATTTTAAGAATCATATTTTTAAATTTTCCCTTAAAACTCCCTTTTTATTCCATGTCCATGATTTCTAAAAAATCAAAAATGTTTCTATTGTTTTTTAATGATTTGTTTAAATTCATTTTTACTAATGTTTTAATTTTTACAAAAGTGTTTTAAATTATACTTTTTGTCATTTTTAATTGATGTTATTTGTGACTTATCTGAAAAAAGTATGAAAGTAATTTTTTTAACTTATACCATATAAGAATATTTTAAACCATCATAATGCCTTAATTTTTTGATGTTTCCTTTATAAATATACAATTTTCATTTAAAAGAAATATTTTTTTATATATAATTGTTTGGTTGTTTAAAAAAGAAATGATTTCATCATGGAAATGTTATTTTTTTCAAAAATTATTTTGAGTGATCTCTCAAAATTATTCTCTATCAAAGATAACATTTTTTGGTGTTACTTATGATTTATTTGGTATATTTTTCAAGTATAATATAGTTATTATTTTTATGGTTGGTTTATGTTTATGATTACATAATATTTATGAAACTCAATTCTTTTCCATGGGTTATTCTATCATGAAATATTTATGAAACCCATTTCTTTTCATAAGTTCTGATATGATGAATGATTTATGTTCTTGGGGAATATATATGTATGTTTTTTATTATATGATGGGTTTGAACTATATATACATCCAATAAATTAGGTAATACTTTATATCTCATGAGATAACAATGGGAAACAAGTTTCCAATCTTGATCAACTACTAGAAATAGGTTCATCCTGATCCACTATGGGAAACATGTGTGTCCTGATCCTATATATTTATGGTCTTAGTAGTTAAAATTGAAATATTAAATGGTTTTGTATATTTATGATTGTGAAAAAAATTTATGACATGATATTAGGGATCATGATTTATTTATGATGATTTTTCACTCTTATGGATCATGTTTTCTGAAACGATAATGTTTATGCCATAAATCATGTTTATAATCTATGACTGGTTGGGTATTGATAGGAAATAAAAGATAGTAAAAGTTTTATATGAAATAAACCAAATAATAATTCTAGAATAAAATATATTACTACTTAAATTATGATACCAAGGAATAATTTCATGGAAATTATGGAGAATCTTCATGAAAACTTTACTCTCCTATAGCATAGGCTAGAGCCTACCAACCGCCTTCCAACAGAATGCTCACAAAAATTCCCCTCCCCTCCAATTAATATCCCACATGATAAAAAATAACCAATAAAAACTAACTATCTAACTAAAAATCATAAATAAAATATTACCCCTAACTATTATGAACCCTTCCCCTTCTCTGGTAAGTATATACCATAAGAGATATGAACACATTACCCAACCGATTTCTGGAAGGAACCTCCCATTTAATATCTACATCAAGACCTCCTTTCTAAAAAATAACCTTTTACTTAAGGTGAAAATGATGAAATTGATCTTATATTACCCTCATATCCCCCCAAATAGCCTCTTCTTTAGATATGTGATTCCATTTGATAATCTATTGTAGTGTTTTCCCTTGAACTCATTGTTCTAAAACTACCCTGAGATAATCCTATTTCTCAAAAAAAATAGTTGGTGTAAATATATCTAAATCTTGGAAACCACTTGAATATTTAAATTGAGGCACATGAAATACTATATTTAATTTATTATTAGCTGGATATTTAAGTATGTAGGAAACAGAACCAACCCGTCTCTCTACATCATATGGTCCATAATGCCCAAAATCCATCTTTGTGTTCATTTTTGTTTTTGTGCTAGGAATATTTGGCCTAAAATTAACCCATAACAAATAACCAAATTTAAATTAAACCTCTATTTTATGCCATTTTTGGTATTTAACCATAATTTTATATGAATTTTAGAGGTTTTCTTGGAGATCTTTCAAAGCTTTATCGTAGTTAACCAGCACTGGATCAACTGCCTTGACTGCTGCCTCTCCCTTATCATTATGAAAATTTTGTGGTGGATTGTGGCCAAAGATGATCTCAAATGGTGTTTTCACTATAGATGTATGAATGGAGGTGTTTTAGTAGTACTCCACACAATTTATACACATAATAGACTACTTTGGATGATCTGAGGAAAAATACCACAAAGAAGTCTCCAGATACATATTCACAACCCATGTTTGGTAGTCTGATTGGGGGAGATAAGAATTACTCATTTGCAAAAGAGTTCCTTGAAAAATAAAAAACTCCTTCCAAAATAAACTAGTAAATAAAGGATCTATATCACTGAATATTTATTTGGGAACTCCATGTAAATGTACAACTTTCATCATAAACAGTTTAACAACTGATTTTTCTGTATAAGGTTTCTTTAGTGGAATGAAGTGTACATAATTACCCAATCTTCCAATTACCTCCAAAGTAACTTCATTCACCTATGATTTAGGAAGTCCTAACACAAAATACATGGTCAATTCTTCCCAAATCAATTCAAGGATTGAGAGTAGTTGAAGCAGGCCTGTTGGAATAAGCCCCTTATATTTATTTTTCTGGCATACGCTGCAATCTTTAACAAACTAGTGTACTCCATGAGTAATTATATACCAAAAAACTCTACTTGATAGCCATTTTTAATTCTTAAAATATCCTAAATGACCTTCTGTAAGCGATTAATGAATGTACTTCAGTATTTTTGTAATTATAACCAGTTTTGGGAAAAAACTAATCTATTTTTATAAAACAACATACCATCTTCATAGGTGTAATTAGGGCCAGATGTCTTGTCATATTTCAAGGATTCCACCAAATATTTCAGCCTATCATCTTGAATTATATCCTCTCTGAAAAATTTAATTTCTTCCCAACAAGGTCGAGAAATAGACATAGCCATGTTTGCTCCAAATTATGCCCTTGATAAAGCATCTGCTGGTTTATTTGTCTATCGAGGTTTGTTAATAACTTCAAAATCATAACCTAAAAGTTTTTCATGACAATTTTTAATCTATTGATAATATCCTATGATTCCAAAAATACTTGAGACTTGGTGATTTTTATAAAAATCAAATAATCATCCCATTATCTATGATTTTTAATGCTGAATAGATAACACTAACACCATAATTTCCTTATCAAAAACAGATTTTTTCCAAATTAGCATATGATAATGGATTGCTAAAATAAAAAAATGGTCACCCCTTTTATAGAAATACATACCATAAACCCAATACTAAACCATCTCATTCCACTGAAAAACCTTTAGAAAAATATGATATTCAAAATATAGGAGAAGAAGTAATATATTCCTTTAATTTTTCAAAATCTCCATGTGCATTGAAAGACCACCACATTCCATCTTTCTTGGTCAACACTGTTAAAGACCTTTATATTTTCCTATAGTCACTTATAAATTTATGATAATGGCCTATTAGGACCAAAAAGCCTCTAACTTCTTTCACATTTTGTGGCAACCTCCCCTAATTAATAGCCTTAAGTTTCTTGGGATCCATTAATTCTCCATATTATGAAATAACGTGTCCTAAGTGGTCTATAGATTTCTTCTAAAACAAACACTTCTTTTCATTGGAAATCAGTGATTTCTTCTTCATAAATTTTAGTACTGAACACAATTTTCCCAAATATTATTCCCACTTTCCACTATAAATTAGTATATCATCAAAGAATAACAATACCACTGGTGCATCAAAGGTCTAAGAAAAGCGTTCATTGTTGATTGAAAAGTGGATAAAGCATTCATTAGTCCAAATGGAATTACTAAGTATTTGTAATTATCCTCATGAGTTTGGAAATCCATTTTATCTATATCTTCTTCCTTCATTATCACTTGATGATAAAAAAATTTAAAATTTTTCATAGTAAAATATTTTTCCCAATGTTTCTAATCCACAAATCTTCTATCACCTGAATAAGAAACCTATCAGGCACTATAAAAATATTCAATTCACGGTAATCTACACACATCCACCATCCTCCATACATCTTCTTAACCTAAATTATAGGACTTGAATAATGACTGGTACTATATCAGATGTACACCTACTCTAAAAACTCTAAAACCTATTTTCTACATCATTTTCATATGTAATATGTATTTTTAAGGCCATATATTGAATGTATATTCCCATTATTGTTATATAATGACATGATCAAGTTACCTCTTTGGTGGTAATCAAGTGGATATCTCAAAGACTATTATCTACTCAAGAAACATCTCATGTAGCTATAAATATTGATCTGGAATCAATTAGGCATCTTTTAAGCCCAATAATCCTATACCAATCGACTATAAACCTTTTAACACACATTTCTCTTCCCATAAGTATTATTTTAAATCTCTTGGTAAACATTGATCTTGATAGACCCCCTAAATAAATATATTACTCCCTTTCCAAAACAATTACATGGTCATGTTCCTATAATGCATTGTAATATACCCCAAAGTTTCAATCCATGATATTCCCATTACCAAATCTTGTCTAGAGGTATCAAAATCATAAGAATAAATTTTAAATTACCCTTCTCAAAAATCTAATTTTGAGGACAAGTAAAAACAATTGGAAACCACCTGATGCCCATCTCTCATTCTGATAAAAAAATAGATTATTCTCTTAAATGAATAATATAAAATATTTTAATATCTATATTGAAATATAATTGTTTATAGAACCACTATACACCAAAATCATCCTTGTTAACCCTTCTATATTTCCTTCCACCAACATATACTTAGTATTCCCAACCTTCTGTCCTTTAAACTTATTTGATATTATTCTAAGAATCTCCATTTCAAGAATGTCCCCTATCATTCCCTCTTTCTCCATTATTTCATCATATTCTTCCTCTCCATATTCCTAGGGCTCCAAACATTACCAAAACATCAATTTGAAACAATTTTCTAGATATCAGTGCCCAGTATTAAATTTTTTTCTATAAGTATAACTAATCCCCTTTTCTTTCCTCTATTCAAAATTTCTCTTCGTAAATTCAAAAATATTCTCCATGAAGGTTAATAGTTTCCCCTATTTTCCCTTTTATTCCCTTATACTATAGGTAAAAACATAATTTCAGGTGAAGTAGATGCTCACCCATATCCTCAAGAACTAATCTTCCAGCTTTGTGGCTTTGGAGAATTTATGATTCCTTTAACTATAAGCTCAATATCAATCCTTCTAAACAAAGTAAGAAGTCACGTCTTAATTGGAGGTTCATGTGTAATAATAGAAATTAAAATTTCAGGTATCATTCCATATATGGATAGACTCATGTACTAGTAATCAATATATTCCTCCACTATTATCACCTACTAAAGCCCAGTCAAAGAGATCACTATATCTTCTTCTACCACGCTATTGTGTCAGATTAGAATCTCCTCTTTGAGATGAATGAAATTAATCTCATACATATTTTACTATAAATAGATTATCCAGTAATGAGCTACTCCTTCCATAATTTTTTTCCAATAGAACCTTAAACTTCTCTATTGTTTAGTGAATCAAGAAGTAGGTTTCAGCATGAGTGATCTATGATATAAGATACTCTTCATAGAATACTAGCATTTCTAAAATCCTTGATACCACACATAAATCTTATCTTCTATAGATTCAATAATCAATTCCATTATAATACCTCTCATTTCCCCCTCCATTCTTTCCTTCTTTTGAGTACCACTTCCGCATTCATCATTTGACTTCCCCTTTTGGTCATTATGAACCACACATTCTTCCTTCCAACTATCAAGTCATGTCATAAATTTTAGAAGATCCCATAATTTGGATTGTAGCTCTGAAATAGATGTCTCTAGGTCTAATAAAATATACTTCATATCAGTGACTGTTGTTTCCACAATTTCCATTTGACTCTCCATACGTGCAGGCGTAGCATGGTATTGATAGGTTCAATCCATTTTTCTCCAGAACCACTCTCTAACCCTCTCCCACGAAAAATCTCAATGAAAGAAAAATATTGATTGAAAATAGATTAGAGTAAGAGTTTTATGATAGAGATAATAGATAATACTTATAGAAAAAAATCTCTTATTATATCAATTATGCTACCAAGGAAGAATTACATGGACCTTCTGGAGAATCTCCTAGAAGAATTCACTATCCTCAGGCCTAGGCTACAACATACCAACATCCTTCTAACAAAATTTCCACAAAGAGTGCCCTCACACCTAATTAATACCCCAATCAAGAAAAACTAACAACTTGATAAAAACTATCTTAGTAACTAAAAATCAAAAATACAATATTACCCCAAACTATTATGAACCCCTCCCATTCATTGGTAAGTGTACAACATAAGAGGTCTGGTCTGATTACCCAACCAACTACTGGAAGGACCCTACTCTTTCACAACTCTATAAGGTATGAACAACATAAGTTATGGTCTTGATAACAAAAACTTATTATTATCTTATGCTTTCATATGATCATATATTTATATCTAATATGTTTATACTTATTGATCATCTAAGCTCACCCTTTTTTATATTTCCTTCCCTAGTGATGAATAAAGGTTTAGTTAGGGTATGCCTAATGGGATTAATATGTGAGAAGATCTTTGTGGGATATATTGAATATCTATCATGAAATAATAATATTATATATCTAATCTCTAAATACTATAAATCTCTATAATTCTGGCATGGGTAATATTATTATGTATTGAACATTGATCTAAATAAATGTAATATTTTCATATGAAAAGAATGATTTGTTATAGTAATATTTCTCTTAATTACATTTTTTGAGTGAAATACTAGTTCCATTTTCTCCCAAGTTGACCATCGTGGTCCATACTCAAATGGAACTTGATCATCATTCTCTAGTAATTACTAAGATGAAACTAGTTCTTCCTTAAATTTTTCCTCTACCTTTACTTTTTTTAGTTTTTGTATTCTCTTTCTATAAGTCTCCTTCAATTTTAATTTTCACCCCATAATATAAAAAAAATATTTTTTGATGATATATTTTTGGAAAATGGAGTCTCAGAAATTATACCCCTTCACACCATTTGTGTATCCCAAGAAGATACATTTCCTGTATATCGAATCCAACTTTTTCTTTTTTTAGGTCATTAAAAAAATTCATATACAAGACTTACAAAAGTGTGTAACTAATCATGGTTATCTAGTTTACCAGTCCACATCTTAATTGGTGTTCTTAGATCAATCACCATTGAATGAGATTGGTTGATCACATATCAAGCCATATTCAGTACTTCTACTCCAATGGTTTGTAAATTCCAACAGTCTTCAATATCAACCCTATTCTATCTGATGGGGTTCGTTTTATCCACTCTACCAAATCCATTCTGTTAATGAGTCTATTCCATTTTGAGCTTTCTCTTGATATTTTCTCATTGAAAAAAGTATCAAACTCCTTGATTGTATATTTTCCACCATTTTTAGTCTGCAAACACTCGATTTTGTTTTTACATACATGCACCTTATTTTCATTGAATGTTTTTTAGACCTCAAAACATCTTATTTCATCTTGATTGGATACACCCAACAACTATTGGAATAATCATCAATGAATTATACAATGTTTCTTTCTCCTCCCAAGGATATAACTGGTGTTTTCTAAACCTCAGAATGTATCAACTCTAAGATATCTTTGGTTATTTTTGTTGATGTATTTAAGTTTATGATTTGTTGTTTTCTCAAAAAACAATTCTCACAAAATGAAAAGGATACCTATTAATGTCTAGATAGAAAATTCTAGTCAAGAAGAATATTTAGGACTCTTTTGGACATATGACCAAGCTTCTGATGCCATAATGTCAACAGTGCTTCTTTCAAGATAGTTAATGAGGAAACCATTTCCACCTCCTTGTATGTATCACCCATAAGAAAGTATAGGGTCTTTGAGATCTACTCCTCCATAACCACTACAAGTGTACCCTTCATAATTATCACCACTCCATTCTTAGTGTGGGTCTTGCATCTGATGTCATAAAATTGTCCCGAAGACAACATGTTCTTTTTCAAGTGCTTAATAATATGTAGTCCTTGGATGGTTTGAAATATACCATCATGAATCCTCAACTTTATGGTAACAAATACAATAAACATATAGGTTTGATCATTCTCCACGTACATAAGTCCTACTGGGATAATTTCATATTGATCAAACCACTCCCACCAATACATCATGCTCCATGTTTCTCCTAATTCAATTATCCATGCATCGTTAAAATGATGTCTACCTCCATCAGTCGTTGCTGATTTGCTGACTAGAACCTCTCCAGTTCCATAAGTAATTTATGTCCATGTCATTATTTTTAAGTACACTAGAACCACTCTCCATCATTACACATGTTGGTATCTCATAGATTTAAAGTAATTATCCTTTCAAAACACTACCTACATCTTCATTTTCCACAATGAAAAATTATTCTCTTTGAATTTCTTGATCTCTAATTTCAAATTCATCTAAACACACCATCAGTCTAGAACTTCCTTTGTTTCATGATAATTCATTTAATGATCTCAATAATTTTTTTGATGTGAAATTTTAATTGCAGTTGTAATCACAGAGTATACTAAAATTTTCAAGAATTGTTAATATCTAAAAAATTGTACAACATTAAGCCAAAACCTTGATCTGATACCATTTTTTTTGATAAAAAACGATTGTCTCATTTTTACAAAGTTAATTATGATATAAAAGAATGTATAAAAATTTAGAAATAAATGAAACCATATGTAATGTGGAAAACCCCCCAAAAAAGGGATAAAAAATAATAGGAAAATAAAAGTATCTCAATATGGGTGAAAGTGGTTACACACTCCATCACAATTATAAGGAGTATATATCTAATAATATTCTCTCTTTAATATATGAGAAAAAAACCTCACCAAATAAAACAAATTTACTAAAGGGATAAGATGTGCTGTAAATCTTATTGTTGAAACTTCTTGGAGAGAGCCACATTTATAGGATGCTTCTAGCCCTTCCCATTTCCTTCTATACTATATGTTTTTGTGGGATTTGGACACCCACCACAAAACCATGCTACCCCACTTGAAAAATCAATGGTAATTCACTATCATGGAATATACTACCCACATTGAGGATGATATATAAGTTCCAAGTGTTCTCCTCGCTATCACAAATCATTTTCATAGGTGGGAGGGTAATGAGCCTCCTGGTTGATAGTGAACCTTGCTGAAGAACAAAAACATAATGAAATGAGCCAAATTGGATGATATTGTGGTGGCAGAAAACCTTTGGTCTAAAAATTTACCTGGTTTACCCCAATTTGGAGATAATCCAAGGAAAATGACCAGATCAATACTACCATGCATGAATCCACTAATGAAATATCATTTATGGGTTTCAAGGAGGTCTTATGTTCATTACATTATAATATTTAAGTGTGCCACATTTTATAACCTTGGGTAACTTCATATGTGGATCATATAAATAATGGATTAATTACCTTTTAAAAAGATTAGATCCATAGACTATATTCTTCATCTTGAATGTATGTGAATTAGTTCCACTTCTTTATGGATGATATCCTCTTCTTCACATGAATTTTATCATTATATAATGTTCATATTACATTCCTATAAACTATTGAATTAGAAACATATCTTAATTGAGTTACACACACTTTGGATAAAACTCAAATCATCAATAATCTCTCAACATATAGATCTTCAATCTTTCTCTTTTTTCCCACTTCTTCTTCCACAACATTGATTGATTTTTTCCAATTATGTGAGAATCCAACTTCACAGGATCAATCCACATGTCTAAGGATAATTCTAGAATCACCTATTAAATATTCTCGTAATAATATATCCTTATGTAGCATACCAAACCATGTTCCCATAATCAAAATATTTGTTTTATATTGGGACTTATTACCTTTTTATAATTGTAAAAATTTCTACAGAATACCACATGTCCCATTATCTCAACCATTGTAGTGCATGTACCACCATAATCCCACAACCACCTAACACATCTATCATCAGCCCCATGTCCCATGATTATATGAATCCTCATCAATGATAACCAAATAATACACTTTAACTGCATCATAATATCTTATCATGTTTCAATGGATTTATGAAATTTACCTACTTGAGAAACTTATAAAAAATAAATAATAAATAATCTATATATAAATAGTCATGGTTGACTGCATTGGACTACATGGTCAATCATGATCTTCTTTTCTTGGTTACTTTAATTACACTTGATGGTTGACTCAGCATCATTACATGGTCGATCATGTAAAAAAAAATCAAATGCACTGTAGCTTCATGACCTTTATATATTTCACTACTCGAATCACTATAAAAAAGTATTCAAACATGTCTAACAATCTAAATATTTTGTCCAATTACCTCCTAACAAAAAATTCAGTCAAACTCAAAATACGGATTTAATAGAAACTCAAGGTGAAGTGATTTGTTTGATATAGTCCTTCACTGCTAGGTCCTCAAGTTGAATATTTAATTCCCAAAGCTCAGTGGCATCCATTTTATGAAGGAATCGATATCATCTTGGTACCAGGTACCAAGTCAATAGTAAACTCAAGCTATTTCTATAGAGGTTGTATAATGATATAGAGTTGGACCAAATACCCAAGATAACTATTAAAAGGGGTCTTGAATTTTATTTATAGAGAATTATAATGATGAAAAAACACCCAAGTCCGATGTGGGAATATACTCCAACACACCCCCTCAAAAAAGGTCTACCTATATTTGACACATAATTAAAGAAAACAAATCAATGAAAAACACGAAAATAAGAAATAATGCAAACACTCCCCCTAAATCTCAACATACCAAGCTTGATTAATAAACAAGATGGAACAAAAAGAAATCATATGTGATCACAGCTCCCTATCAATATGAAAATAATGGATGATGGAAGATGTCACTGAAAAAGATGTGACAACCCTAGCCCAAGACCTATTATGTGAAACTAGAACAAATGGATAGAAAGAGGATCCACCAACAAGAATAATTAGATCATGCCTCATCATGAATAGCTGGGTAAGGAGAATATAGGCATGGAGGAAAAAACACTACTCAACAATCATAAAATTTCTAGGGAGAATAACCAGATTATATGAATTGTGAGGTGATGAATAATGGTATTAGGAGAGGGATAGAAAAAGAAAAATATTTGACAAAACCTATAGAAAGGAACAGTGAACGTTGTGTGTAGGGGCCACAATACATTCATCCTGTCGGGACTAGAAAAGGGAGATTCATGCATCTGCAAGAATGAGGACAGGTTGGGAACAACTAGAGGAGGACCTATCAGATGTGAGAGTAGGCCAGGGATACAAAGGTAGGGGCCTGTATAGTGCCTAATTGTTGATCACTCTGTTTTTTGAGAGGGGGAGATACAAGTGATAGATCAAGGCTGAGTACAACTAACATCCATAGAAGCCAAGAGCTAAAGAAAAGTTGGTGAAACACCACCAAGACAATGATAGTGATTTAAGAGGAAGAAAGTGGTCCAATGAAGTGTATGATGAAAGGATTATATCTAAAATAGAGTGAAAAGGATCCTTCAAGATAATTTCATCCCATGAACCTCATGGAAAAAAGAAACACTGGACTCTTATGGATAATCACCTAATGTATAGGAGAGATTGGATTTGGATCTAGAATAAACAAAATGACATGGAAAACCACATTTGGAAAAAGATTGACTAGATCTGAAATAGAGATAACACAGGGTCTGGATGGAGCATAGAGGAAACTTGGCAGGAGGCTGCTGCTCATGTATCTAGTCATGACTATCATATGGGAGGGGCGTTTCACAAGAATTCCCTTATCCATGAGAGGTCACATTAGGAGTCCATCACAACAGGGAAGTTTAACATGTTTGAGGGTGGATTAGATGGATCTGTCACATAGGGAAGGGGAAAAACCAAGGATATTGAGTGGTGTGGCGTGCATTGAAATGGTAGATATGATCTATTGCAAAGGGTGATGCACTAGATGAAGAGTGGGGGGGGGGGTGATGTAAGATTACTTATGTATCCCTCTCCATGGAGGCCCCCCTTGGGAAAAAATCATATGTTTTTTCTGAGAGAAAAGTGAGAGAGGTGGGAGGGTTAGGTAACCTCCTCTGATACCATGTAGAATGGTAGAGAGTTGGATGAAATACCAAATATACCACTAAAGAGAGGCTTAGGAGTTCATTTATAGAAAATTATAATGTTGAAAAAACAACCTAGTCTGTTGTTGGACATAGACTCCAACAGATGTAAAGCTGGTAAATCATTAGGCAATGTCTTTGTAAAGTAGTCTATAATCAGATGGAAAATAGGGAGATCATCACCTTAAACAAATATGAAAATTATAAATACCCTCAATGAAGTGATTTTTCTGAGATGCTTTACATAAAATCCTTCATGACCATCATTTATATCCTTTTCACTAGAAAAAGTGATAGATACACCCATAGGTGGAAAATAAATCAATCATTTATGATAGCAATCAATGCATGATCTGAAGAGAGTTATCCAATATATACCCCTGATCACGTAAAAAGTAGTCATATCCAAGATGATGAAGCCCTAGATATTTCCATAACCACTCAATGAAATCATGGACTAAACATCTCGTAATTTTTTAAGATCCTTTCCCTAGAAGAGTGTCAACATTCGACATACCAAAAAACTATTCCATGTCTAGATCATGACCTCACAAAATATGAGAAAAAATGGAGGAATGTGATGAAATAGTGTTAACAAGTAGATATAGAGAATGTATAATTTTATAGAATCATACCTTTCACTATAGAATATCCCCATCACTGTTTTTGGGAATCTTCTCCACAATATAATGATGTCTGGAACCAACCAAATGATCCTCACCATGAGATCCCTATCTTCCCTGAGCATCAAATCCATTATTAGGTGGTCCCTATGAATATCTCCCACCACTATGAATAGACATCCTAGAAGAAACCCAACTGCTACTCTATTGAGGTCCTCTTGTCTAAGAACAAGATTCTTGGGTCGATGTAGAACCTCACCCCCTACCCCCCTATGGCCCACTCTAGCAAACACATTTAAGGTCTATCAATTTTCCACAAGAGTAGAATTTCTTTGCCTTGTTTCGACACATTGCATTCAAATGACTTTATTCTCTACATTGATGACACTCCAAATGAGTTTTTTTCTTGAGATGGTGGAAATGAAAAGTTCATGATCCAACCACTTGATCACTCACCACCCTGGTGAATTTTTTCAAACCTCCTCATCCGGCCACCCAAGGGTTCACTTCAAAAATCCCATGATTCTAAAATCACACGGACTCTCTAATATCTTCCCAAATTCTTTTCTATAACCAGTGATTTATTTACTAACTCCATAAAATAGATAAATAGAAAATACTCACCCGTAGTGGTCAATGGAGGATTTCATATTATGAATGTGTGCCAAAAATATTACATGGAATTATGGAGGATGATGTTGCAGATATGGAAAATTCCATTGTGGGATGAAAAAAATTATATATATTAACACAAAAACACAAAAAAAACACACACACATATATAAACTAATAAAACTAATAACATATATGAAAAATAATTATATTTGTGAAATAAATTCATCAAATCAATCACAATATTAATAAAAACATGTAAAATAATATTGACCAACTATAAATATATGTCTTCAATGCACTATGTCATGACACAAAAAGTAATAATAGTTTGACACTAGAAGTTAGAAACAAAAAATAAATATAAAATATTATGTTAACAAAAATTATGGAAAATAATCTTTCTAGTCAAAATTATCAGCCCCATGTTAATCATTTTCAATGGGTTCATCTAAGTCATAAATATAAATGAAACAAAATTAGTCGATGAATGCATAATGATGTATGGATCTTGATGATAGAAATGGAAACAGAAGTCAAAGGGTGCCACTTCCTTAGTGGGGGTATCGCTGTGTGGATTGTGAGTGGGGGACATAGGGGCACCCCCCCTAATGGGGCAAAGGGGAACCGCCCCTAGATTTTTTTAAAGGCCCCTACAAATGAATTGTTTCAATTATTTTACCATAGGACATATTCATTTTTCCAACAAATATAAGAAAAGAAGAGGAAGTGACCTCAACTTGGTTGAGGAAAGATGGAGGCCGCCACTATCACTAGTTAGTTTGATTTGTTGGAGTTTGTTGAGGGTTTCTAGAGGTTATATTCATGAGTAATTGAAAAAAACTATCCTTGGATATGAAGGAGGAATTGTGAGTGAAAAAAGGGAGAGAAAATTGGCTTTGATAATGTTTCCTTTTTAATTAACCACCAAATTCTCTAAAATAACCTCCCTTTTTGATTTTTGAAAAAATGGAAGCTTGCTTCCATTTCTTACAAGGATCACCTTAACGTAAAGAATATTGTGGCCTCCATGGACCATCAAAAGTTTCCATGTGATTCAATTATTCATAGAGGACTATTGAAATTTCTCCACATCATGTAGATGTTGTGGTCACAAATTATCAACACAGGCCTCATCTGAACTCATATAGTTGGTCACAAGATGATCTTGAACCACTAAGAATTAGTTTCCTCATATCAACCAAAGGTTTTTTCAAACCTAAAGAGGTTAATAATCCTTAACTAAAATTTTATAACCACCTTCTATTTTTTAATATGTTCTTCATCCTATTGAGCCTTATCCATCCTCATAGTGTTTGGATAAAACTGACCATAAAATAGTTTGAAATTCATCCTAATGATAACCCTTCAGTATTCTAAGATAGCACTAAGTAATCCAGTGTTGTGCTTCTTCCTCAACCATAAACACCTTAATATTCTCTATCTAGTATTTTGGAGTATCAATAAGCTCAATGATCCTATAGATCCCCTCAATTTATCCATTTTCACCTTGTGGTCCCATATTCACCTCGAAGCTAGGGAGATGTTGCACCTAGAAATCACAGGTTATATCAGTTGTTCTCTTACTTCAGACCCCTCTGAATACCCCTATCCATGGATTGAAGCCTCCATGGCTTACTCGTTGTAAGTTGCTCATCAGTGGAAGACCCAAGAACATATACTAGTGTAGTATGCTATGCTTCACCCTCCTGAAACTCATCAACATATGGTCCCTGCTTGTATTTACCCCCATGACATCCCTCAACACACCTATTTTGTTCCATGTTTCTATAACATCAATAGTGAAACCACCAACAATGAATATCAATAACATCTCAAAATAACAAGGAATGTCATACAAAAACCCTACACCAATCCATTCTATTTTAAATCAATTATTGATAAATTTCCCATCATTCCATACTCATGACATGAAATGTCTATAAATCCTATATCAATAACCCAGGAATATACACACACTAGTCATGATAGCAGATTAATTAAGCTATCCCATTTTAATCACTAGTTTTGGTTAATTAATTCACCACTAATAACATATTCAGGAAATCATTAAATAAAATTTTTAGTGATTCAATCATTTATCTAAATTCATTTTACCACATCAATTTAAATAAAATCACTATCACATAAAATCATGAAAATGTCATGATCATATGTGCTATGTTAGATATATAAAAAGACTATTTATGCCGTCATTAAGATATAATAGAAAATTCATAACTCATGAGAATTATATCTGTTAAAAATAAAACTAACAAAAATCTGTCGAATATAAATCTCATTACATAATCATTGGTAACTTGAATTTACTTTAGAAATGTGATGGTCTGACACATGTTTTCTTCTCATGTTTTTATCACTATTTATTCTTTCTACCAATATTTACACGTATCAAAATAAAATATAATACAACATATGGTATCATATTGTAACTTATTGTTTTGACACAATCATACTGCTGAGGTGGAGACCCATATAGCCTCATGTGCACTCTTTGATCAAAATAACAATCCACAAATAAATAATCAAGCAGTGGGAAATAAAATGAACCATTATAAATAATGAATATCTCAAGCCCATAAAAATTCATTTAATGTCAAATAATGATACAAAACAAAATTCAAATTAACCCAATGAGTTTCCATATTCTAACCAAAACTAATATAAGTAGATAAAATAAAGACCTAGGATATTCCAAAATATGTCTTAGAGCTTCCCACAAACCTGATTCTCATATCCTCACCCAACTAATCATATATAAGAACACCATAGGGCCTTTTTACTTTACCTATACCATGAGGTGAAAAATCTAAATATATATTAAACTTAACTTTATTTAGTCTTAATTGAAGTATCAATTATTAAAATTATAAATATATTGTTAAGAGCATTATAATATTATATATTTTTAATATTTGTATCCCTCATCGGTGTGGGTTATCTATTATCATATTTTTTCCATCTATAAATTAATAATCCTACCTCATTATGATGTATGAGTTTCATTTAAACATCATATCAGAGGGTGTTTAACCTCTCCCCCTGTCTCCCCTCCTTGCACAACACCCTGTGCATCATCCCATATTTGTACCCACACCTCCCATGCAATGGCCTCAAACACAATGCACCCCCATGAACAAAATCTCCTTCATTATTAAAAATGTTTTAGCCTTATATATCGGCCAATACATACCCTAATATCATCTGAGATTCCATAAACACAATATATAAATTTTGGTATTTCCAAAATACTATCCCTTCACGGATTAAGCTGTAATCCAAAGATGGTTTCTCAACGAAGAGGTATAACTCTTAATTAGGCATTTAAAATTTTATGTATTATTATACCATCTATAAATAATTTTAATAAATTATAAAATAATGAATTTAATATCTTTAATATACTAAATTGTTATTATGATGATTTATAAATCATTATTTTCCTTATTTCAATCCTTTGGAAAATGAAAATGTTGCTCTTTCTTACATGTTGACTACCACCACCACGAAGTGATGTGATTTTTTTTCATTTATTATTTAACTATATAGTAAAAAGGATATATTTAATTAATATATATGATTTATATGAAATAATAATGTTTCTAGAAAGGTGAAATAGTATTTTTCTTTTTCTTCATTCCATCAATCAAAAAGTGAAAATAATGTTATTGTGTACATACAACCTATCATTCCCATGAATGGTGTAATTATTTTTTCTAATATACCTTTTATTGATGATTTTAAATATGAATATAATGAACATATATGATATTTATATCATGGATAAAATTTTGGAGATAATGGAACCATGATAAAAGTTTTACAAACCCCAACTCCAGTAACGCAAATCCAGTGACTACTTTATTATAATAGCATAAGATACAAGAAATCACATATAAAAGGAAAAAATAGTTTTATATTCTTGAAGAACTATATAAATACATGATTCACATTTTTTCATTAAAAATATAAAACATAGTAATAGTAAATAATTTTCAACCATGAACATATTCAATGATTCCTTTTTCATATCTAGAAGAAAGGAAAACAAAATAAGGGTAAGGTAAAACTATTAATAAGGGTTCCATACAATGGAATATATCATGATATAATAATACATAATCAATATTACAAGGTAAATAAATTAAAAAAACATTTCATTTAATCAATAAATTGAGCATGAAACACATCCAAGGATAATATCAATACAGAAATGTCATGAATAATAACAACTGATTTCTCAATGAGAGAAATTATTAATGTTTTATAACATGATATGGAACATCATGATATATTTATTGTTAAATCCATGTGCTAATATAGTTTAATCTATGGGTAGGTATATACCAAAAACCAATTTAATAAGTATATCCAACTTATTTTTATAATGAGACTTGTTAATGCATTAGAGGCTATTTATAATCATCCTGATCCCATCACAAATTGTCTGATTCAATCCTCATATATAGAATGATTAATTTAATTCATAGAAAATTTGTCTTATAAATAAGTACATGTACTGATTAATGAATATGAATTATTAATATTTCCCTATAATATCAAATAACATTCATAGTAAAGCACTGAATATAGAAAGGGTATATGATTTAGGAAATAATGATATCCATGATACAAAGAAGATAAATATTTAAGAGATTTATATTGTAAAATGAATGATGATCATAATAAGGTTAATATTTCAAGATAAATTGAATGAAAAAATTTAATAATATATCAATTCATTATAAATATTTTTTTTAATAAATTCATGTATTTTAAAGAATAATAGAAAATGAAATCAACCCATTAAAATATGTTCCTATTAAAGAGTTTTATTTGAAATATCGTTGAACAATTATAGAAGAAAATAAAAATCATAAAATGTTTATGGTGGTGAGAAAGTCCATTAATGATTTATATGTTAAAAAGAAAATATATATTCCATATCCTCAAAACAAATAAACCAAAAAAAAATCAATCTAATATAAATCTTATTTAATACTCCTTGGTAACTTGAACTTCCAATGAAAATGTGTTAGTCAAAAAAAATATTTTCTTCTCAACATTTTGATCGTTATTTCTTCTGTTTGCCAATATTTTAAATATTAAAATCAAATATATGAAAACTAATGGTTCCATATTGTAATTTTTTGTTGTGACACAATATTTCCACTATGGTGGAGACCCGTATAACCTCATGTGTGATCCCTGATCATAATAAAAATCACCATATAAAGAAACAAAAAGTGGAAAATAAATTAAACTATAATAACCAATGAATATCCCACACCCTAAAATATTTATGTAATTTCCTACAGTCATAAGATATAAAATTCAATGTCACTCATTGATTCTCCATATGAAAAACTATACTAAAATAAGTTGATAAAATGAAGACCCGAGATCTTCCAAACCGAGTCATAATGATACCACCAATCCTAATTCCCATATCCTCATATAACTGATCATCCTTAATCATACCACAATATATTTTCCCTTACCTGTACCATGAGAGAAAAAATCTACATAAATGTAAAATTTAACTACTATTAGTCTTAATTGAAGTTGAAATTATTAAAATTATAAACATATTATAATAAAAAATTAAATTAAAAGTATAATAATTTCGATTGTATTTATATTTATTATAATTATAAAAAAAAATTTAAATAATTATATATTTTTTTTAAAATTATTATTTTCTCACATTTACACTGTGTTGTCATAATATGCCATAAAATAAAATTAATTTTTTCTCTCTCCATATAACAAACATTACCTATTAGATTACTGGTTTCCCTAGAACTCAACCAAATCCAAAATCTCTAATCCCCCTTCCAAAACCCCACTCACTTGTCCATTTCTAGGTCTCCATTCTCATAATTATCTTTTTGACTCTCTATCACAATGATATGTACTCATTAGATCTCAGATGCACCTTCCCACTATATGATCGGACATTAATAATTCGACATTGAATGTAGTCCAATCCAAAAAATATGGTGTACGAAATACCTCATTAATGTTTCTTTTCTTCTTGAATCATTCTAAAAAATAATAGGTGGAATTTTTCAGATTTTTCTTAACATATTATTCAATTTAGGATTTTTTTAATCAATTTAATTATATGCACCTTCTTCCAAAATATATTCTACCATTGTTTTCCATTTCTATTAAAATATTGATGTGGATGAATCATGTGTTATTAAATGATGTTACTAGTATGTTTTCATAAGCATATAAAGAAATAAAATGCATTTACCACCACATGTTTGAAAAAATTATCCAATGAAGTATCTTGTTGATTTCGGAATGAAAATTGGTGCCGTATTCTTGTTGGGTTTATGTTGAAGGGATGCTAGCAATCATTGGGGGGGAGTAAAATCTATGTGTATAGCATAATTTTTTTATGATATTTCCAAAATTAACATGAATTTATTAAAATTTATAGAATAAGTGTGTTACATACGTAATTTTATGATTTACCATAAATTTATTTTATAAATAGTTTTTATTGATTACTAAAATTTTATCTCATTAAAAAATATTTTCATTGCATCTATACTTTTTATGACTTTTAGGATTTTGGAAGTAACTTTTTTATTTTTTATATTTATTTAATATTTATTATAAGAATTGGTTCTCATTGACTAATAATAATAAGTTGGTTTTGACATTAGTTGAATACTCTTTAAGATTTATGAATTTTCAAATGATTATCAATATTTTTTCTATTGGAAGTCATAAATTCTAATCTGGGATCTACATTTGACTGGGAACCTTTAGAGATTTCATCTTATTGTGTTGATTGTGCCTGATATTTATTCTTTTCTACCAGAGTCATGTTTCAGTAATGTTGTGATTATATTAGTTATAAAATTTAGTCATAATTATTTTATTTCTTTTATTATTAAAATGCACATGCTTTTTTCCCTACGACTTGTGTGACTAGATATTCAAGACAGAAATTTATAATTGGAAAGAATGATATTTTCACCCCGGAATACAGAGAAAACCATATCAAAGACAAGGGGATGGAAAAAATCTATTGTTATTTTTAGATTCTCTAGAAGTAGTATTAGGATGAGAACTGGTTCATGTTCCACTAAAGGAGTGATAAACACAAGTATTAGATGGAGGTGTCTGGATAAAAACCAAATCGTATCATCAAGAAGCTACTTAGAGGAGATAAAGGTGTTATTACATGAGAAAATGAAGTGAAACCATCTCTCTAGTCACATCACTACCAACTTCATGTACAATGATTACGTTGAATACTGCCACCACATATACTTTAACTCCATGACATGGGACATAGTAACTGAGTCCCTGAAATACTTAGGTCACGCTAGGAAGTGAAAGTTCAAAGAGATACTAAAATAATGGTTTATTACATACATTGATCGAATCTGATATCCATTTCTAGGGGAGGCTGAATCGTATGAAATCTAGGGTGTACATGGTGGAGGCGAAGAAGCAAGAGAGGGAGATCTTAAGGCATATCAAGAAGGCTGAGCAATTAATCACCAACACCACATGACTATATCTGAAAGATCATTTATAAAAGATCAATAATTATGGGAAGGTTGAATTTTTGCTTAGTTCATAATCATCCAAGCTCAAGGTAGAGTGTTAAACTATGTTATTTGAATGCTACAATGTGGAGAGGAATAATGGTGGTGGGTCAGGGAAGAGAAATAAAAATGGTGGGGTGTTGGAACTCAATGAATTGATGGGATAGGAGGAGAAGGAAAATGAGATGAGAAACTAGAAGGATCACTGAGTGTGTGAGGGGATCAGAGTGAAGGTGATGATCAAGTCACTAGCATATAAGGGGTACTAGAATCAGAAAGGGTGGGTGAGGAAGGTTGTGAATCAGTATGTGGAATAGATTGAGATGTTTGAGAGCAAGAATGTGACTCGAGTGGACCCAGAGTAGCATGATACTATGATCCCTAAAATTAGAGGCCTTTAGAGGGTTGTGAATGGGGTGTACCATGGGCCTATTATGAGGCTGCTTGTGGTGTCCATAGAGAGGTTATCTTTGATGTGATGATTGAGAGTGTAATCTATGAGGGGAGGGTGCTATAGGATGTTGATTATGTTGATATATTCATGATTGTGTAGTTTTGGTTATCCCATGATTGAATAAAGCTGGTTGAATCTGGGATTAAATTGATCTATAGTGTGATAGAAACCACTTCCTAGGTATCATTGTTCTAAAATATTCCAATAGTGGGTATTGTCATATTGTGTATAAATGGATGTCCCTTCTCAAAGTGTGTCAATATGAGATTCCAAAAACATGAAGGGTAATCCAAGGGAAGACAAGGTTTGATAACCTAAATATGAAGAACAATGAGTAAGAGGCTAGGGAAAACAAGGCTTTAGTTTCATTTCTCATCCCATAATACTAATATTTCATTTTCACCATAAAAAATGTCTGTATGATCACAAATATGTTATCACATATGTTATCACTATATTATGAATAATATTACTCGGTATGATTGTATCAAATATCAACCAAGTTTTAATTAAAGTGCTTGTCATGGAATATGAGTTGAGTAGGATAATAAATATTTAATGAGGATAGTGTGTTGAATTAAAAACTAAATGAGTTTGGGTACTGGCCTTACATGAATAGTCATAGGATGAAATTATGTAATCATTAATGGAACATGATGGAATTAAACTAAAATCAATGTTTCATTATTTGGGAGATTTGTAGTGGAATGAAATTGTTTTGTGAGATAATTATTTATAAAATAAACAAAATAGATTTCGCTTCATTCATATTTATTTATTTATTTATTTATTCATTTTATTCTTCTTATTTTTATTTATAAATATTTTTATAAAAATTATATTTTCCTAACTATTCCATTACTAACCATTTTATTTGGAATAAAAAAAGGGGTCTAAGAATTAATTGTAATCTTGACCCACAAAAAAATATTCCAAATAATCAATTATATTGATAAGTCATTCCATTCCATTCCATTCCACCCCAAGACCTCCTCAAGACCCCAAAAAGAAATAAAAACTAGGGTATACCCCTGATAACCCCACTTAAATTAATTATTATTAAATATTAAAATGAGAGAATCTAGAATCATTATCTAAATGTGAGGTTGAGTTATTGTAATTTATAGAATAAAAAATTAATATACATGTTATTTCATTAATTTAATTCAAAAAATTGACCTAGAAAAACCTTAGACCATTGAATCATATATTATATACCAAACTATGATAAATACTCTAACAACCACCTCATGTTACTAGAACATGGAATAGATAGTGTCACGACCCGTCCCCCAAGGCCCTTGTTGTGACTACCCCAAGCACACACTCCATAGGCCTAGGGCTAGTGACAAGCACTGAAAGGTGTATTCCCTAAAACGGAGAGGCATTGCTTTTATAAAATATAAAATAACACAAACCAAGCACACAAAAAGATATAAGCACAGTGTAAACTATATAGTAAACAAGGTGTGTAGAGAAAGTAAAGGGGCCAGAATATAAGACCAAATGGAAATTACAAGTAAAACTAGAAAGTACAAGTAAAACTAGAAAAAGATTCTGTGAACACCCGCCAAGGATCCTACCTGAAGGGTAGGTACAACTCTCAAATGATTGTCTCTGCGGTATTCCTCGTCTATGGTCCACCTCTGAGTAGTCTCCAGTTCTGGTACCCTTGTCCTCAGTTATCATTGTCCGTCATCTTCATAAGGCACAATAAGGTACGAGAATAACCCATGAAGGGGTGAGTATAAAAATACTTAGTAGGGACCCTGAGACCCCAGAAGGTCTCTCAAAATCCATAAAGGATAAACCACAAAGCACAGAAACATCAGTCAACCCTACTTAGGTATATGGCCATAAATATACCTAAGTTATCAAGTATACCCATCTCATAATTGAGGAAACACATGGCCCCACTCATTATCCCAAGCTCAACTATTCCACGAAGGAAAGAATACCATAGAGGTAACACCACAAAGGTAAGTACCACAAGTTAAGCCACACAGAAGAATACCACAAAGGAAAAGACTCAACTCACACCAGGTATAAGTGAAGTATAAAAGTATATATGATCAGTCACGAATATAGATAATCTTATTCCTTCAAGAGACACTACTGCTGATTATACAGAATCTGGCCCACATAGGATCGATAGGTATTAACCCCCGCAATGACCCACATAGGATCTGACCCACACAGGATCAATATGCGCTAACCCACATAGGATCACTGAGTTCTGACCCACACAGGATCGCTGAGCGTTGACCCATATAGGATCAATAGGTACTAACCCCTACAATGACGCACACGGGATCCGACCCACCCAAAGTCGATAGGTAACTAACCTCTGTATTATCCATCTCCAACCTCCGCCTCACTGCCAACCACTGGATTCCTCGCACCCGGTGCGCTCAAGTTTCGTAGAATGTATCCCTCGAGATATCGCTCATACCTCTACCACCAAGATTTCCCCTAGAGAAGTATCCCAAATATCCTTTACATCATAAGGGACCCAACACAATAGACAACGTTTCAATCATAAGTGTGGTCTGTAAGTTATTAGTGTTTCTACATCGAGGTCCCGGTTGGATTTAGGGTTTGATCGAACCCGACCATACTCCAAATTTATCCAAAACTCAAGTGCAGTACAACCAAAGTACTATCTCAATCCCTGGATTCAGGTACCATAGACGGTTCGTCAAACGGACGCCCGGTTCTCAAGATATGGCCAAAAAGGCGTATCTGGGTGTAGAGAGGCCTGGGTTCGGTCTGACTTGGTCGGACCGACCTTGCCCGACCCAGTTTGGGTTGACTTAGTTGGCCTAGGATGTGGTGGGCCCGACCTACTGGGCCATGGTTCTGATCGGCCCGCGATGGGGGCGGCCCGGCCCGGCCCGCTGGGCACGACCGAGTGGTGCGGCTCGCGGTCGGGTGGACCGCCGTGGAAGGGTTTGCCGTAGACAAAGCCCAAGAGGGAGGCACATACTAGGTCACCTGAATGACCAATGGGGCCATTCAATTTTTGGAAGCGGGACCTGCTGGAGTAGGTCCTTCTTGGTGTTCTATGGCCGGCCCGTTTGCCGGCCGGTCCTCCTCCTCCCAACGGCACGACGACGCCGCTGTCCTCCATGACCGGCCAGTTTCTGACCACCCTTTGGCCTTCTCTACGGCTGAGCGGCCATGACCTTCTACCCCACCGGCGGTGGAAACACGCGCTGCTGCTCTGCCTCTCTACCACGCGGCCGAGCAGATGCCGGTCGCCACCTTGCTCCGCTGTGACTGACGGGCTACGACCTCCTGCTCAACCGGCAGCGCGGACGCATGCCACCCCCTTCTTTGCGACCGTCTAGGTGCCATCCTCCACCTTCTTCAATGAGCCATCATAGCTTTGTTGCAAGCCCAAAAAAATATGACGATTTGATATTTATGATCCTTAGGTCGAGGGCTCCGCGTCCATTTGTCATGCTCAACAAAACATGATATTTCCAACGTCATTAATTATTTTGTGTTGATGAATGCACAAAGAATGCACGAAGAATAGAAGATAAAGGGTCAAAGTATATGTGTGGGAAGATGGTCATGTTAGTTTGGCCATCATCATTGTCAAACCATAATATGAGCAATTATCAAATAAATTCAATCACAATTCAAAGTAAAGCCCCTACCTCAATCGTTTGTTGGAGATGTCGCGAGCAGGGAGATGAGGCCCTTAAAAGGGATTCAAGCGTTTGTCACTCTCGCAACACATTTCCAATCCATGCTCGTGCATCGTCCTCGTTATTCATTGGGGGGGGGGTGTTCTTCATTGGAGGATTCTCTAGCCCAGGCCTCCACTCCCTTTTGCCAACGGGAATACACCCCACAAGAAGAGTTAATAAAAATTACTCTTCATTAACAAGTTGGGTTAATAATTCAAGATTAATGTATCCTATTAATTAAACAGAAATGTGGTTACACATTTTGTGTAATCGGGCATTTAATTCCCAACATTAAATTCCTGACCACCCTCGTGTGGTCTCCTCCTTTATGATTCAAATTGGAGGTTTTAAAAATAAAATAAAAGTTAATTATTGTATTTTATTATTTGTCCAACCCTCCCACGAAAATCCAAAAAACAAAGTCATACCCTCGACCAACTATAGTTGAGGTGAAGGTATCCTTAAGAAAATATCAGCCATGCGAGTTCAAAAATGTCATGAAATTTCAATTCCGAGCATCAGTTCAAAAGTTACAGAACATCACTTGTGCGTTTACTGAAAGTACCTGAAAAAAGTTTGAAAAATTCCTTCCGGGCACATCGGGCCTCGAAATCATACGCCGTCAATTTTTGCAGACTTGTAATATTTCTATTTAATTAAAAAAATTTACATGAAAAAATCCATGTCTTTACATTCTCCCCACCTCAGGGATTTACGTCCTAGAAAGCCAAAAAAAAGGTAAAACAACCAAAATAGGGTACTGAGCATGAATCTAACCCTCCTGCTCCCATGTCCTCTCCTAGAGGTTCTTGTGATGCTAGCGTACGCGCACCAGAGGTATTGACCACCCATGAAAGACCTGCTCCTGTCGATCCTCAATCTCCACTGGAACCTCCATAAACATCACCCCCTCATCGAAGTCTAGCTCGCCATTGTTGATGATGTGAGATGGTTTGTGAAGGTATATCCTCTGTTAAGATACGTGGAAGATGTCGTGCAGCCTCTCCAACTACGGTAGAAGAGAAAAGTAGTATGCTACCTCACCTATCCTCCAAATTATCAGAAAAAGACTGATAAACCTCGGTGATAACTTTCTGCCTCGGCCAGATCTCCGTAGTCTCCATTGAGGAGACACTACTGGAATTTTACACTTTACCAACAGTTCACAACTGTTGGTAAAGGCCTGAAAACTATTGGTATATAGTATACCAACGGTTCCCTCAACCATGGCTAAGTAATCCGTGATGATAGGCCTATACCAACAGTTCTGTGAAAATCGTTGGTATAGGTGTCAAAATAGAAGGTATACCAACGATTTGCTAAAAACTGTTGGCATATGTGTGTTAAATATAGAATATACCAACCGTTTGTGAAACCATTGGTATATGTGTGTCACACTTATACCAACGGTTTACAACCATTGGTATAGAGGGGATATGGCAACCCATAAGGCTATACCAACAGTTCCGTTATGACTGTTGGTATAAATCTATACCAACGGTTATAACATAACCATTGATATAGTTATATTATAGAATATATACCAATAGTTTTGAAAATCTTTGGTATACATTTTCTTAAATCCAAATAAGCAGGCCCCTCTCCCCCCTCTCCAGACTTGCAACAACACAGCTCCACAACAACACACCTCCCCCTCTCCAGACCTGCAACAACACCAATACAAAATCCCCATCCATAGTATTCAAAATTTAGAATTCATTCCAGAATTTAGAAATTTAGGAATTTAGAAATTCAAATGCAATAAATGGTTTCTGATGTGTTAGTGGGAAACATTGGCCAATCGCGACATATGAGATGGTTTACCAGAATAGCCTACACGTTTTTCATAGACATTTCAATTAGAATAAGGGGGTGTATTGCTAATTGTAATTTTCTCTCCTGGATGTGATGTGAGATGAATCCCCATATTTGGTAGTGGGTATGAATATTCAATTAAATCTTTGTTATTGGGTTCCCAAAGTGACTTTGGTTTGGTCCTAGAACCCATTTTTTGAGAATGGGATTGAGGTGATCCATGGGGCTATGGTGTCACCATATGTATTCCTCACCATTGGGGTATTTTTATGAGACTTTGAAACTTATTTTTCATGAATCCATGTGTAGCCTTGTTGACCAATTTTTTATTTGGTATGCTTGAGTGTTCCTAGGTTTCATATGAAATCACTATATGATATTTATTGGTTGTATGTTATTGTATATAATGAATGACCCATGATTGAGAATTAGAACATGAGTGTTGGTGTATGTTCATGATGGGATGTCGAGACTCATTCCTAATATAATTCATGTTTTTCTATATATACTATGACCCATTGTGTTTCAATCTATTCCTTATGAATATTTTATTCTAATAAAGTTTGAAAAAAAGACCATATTTTATTTTTTATCCCTTAATTTCAATAATCTATGTGTAGCATTATGTAGATTTTTTGTATGCCAGTTGTTGTTTTCACTTAAAATATTATCCATTTCAAAAAAAGTGAGATACTTTGAGTGATACCAGTCACACCGTGCCTCGGATTGAGGTGGGGTTGACTCTTACCCATAAGAAATTATCCATGGATTGTTGTGATAAAGTAACAACACAATCTGAATGCATTTGGTTGGTTTTCCGGTTGCCAATTGTTGTTTTCACTTAAAATCCTATCCATTTCAAACAAAAGTGAGACACTTTGAGTGGTACCCATCACACCGTGCCTTGTATTGAGGCAGGGTTGACTCGTACACGTCAAAAATTACCCATGGATGGTTTTTCTAAAGTATCAACACAATCTAAATGTGTTTGATTAGTTTTTCGTATGCTAGTTGTTGATTTCAGTTAAAATGCTATCCATTTCAAATAAAAGAGAGACACTTTGAGTGATACCAGTCACACCGTGACTTTGATTGATGTGGGGTTGACTCATTCACATAAAAAATGACCCATGGATAGTTGTGATAAAGTATACACACAATTCGAATATGTTTGGTTAGTTTTCCATATGTCAGTTGTTTTGACTTATAATGTTGTCCATTTTAAACAAATGTGAGACATTTTGAGTGGTAACAACCACACTTTTCCTTGGATTGAGGTAGAGTTGACTCGTATATATCAAAAATACCCATAGATCCTTATCCTAAAGTATCAACACAATCCTAATGCGTTTGGCCGGTTTTCCATATGCCATTTGTGGTTTTCACTTAAAATGTTGTCCATTTCAAACAAAAGCGAGACACTTTGAGTGATACCGGTCACACCATGCCTCATATTGAGGCGAGGTTGAATCTTACCCTTCACAAATGATCCATGTATCATTGTTCTAAAGTATCAACATAATCCAAATGCATTTGTTCAGTTTTCCTTATGCCATTTGTTGTTTTCACTTAAAATCCCGTCCATTTTAAATAAATGTGAGACACTTTGAGTAATACAGGCCACACAGTGCCTCAGATTGAGGTAGGGTTGACTCATACATGTTACAAATAATCCATGGATTGTTTTCCTAATGTATCAATACAATCCGAATGCATTGGATAAGTTTTTCTGTATGCTAGTTGTTGATTTCACTTAAAATGCTGTCCATTTCAAATAAAAGAGAGACACTTTGAGTGATACCGGTTACACCGTGCCTCAGATTGAGGTAGGGTTGACTCATACACATCAAAAATGACTCATGTATCGTTGTGATAAAGTATCAACACAATTAGAATAAGTTTGGTCAGTTTTCCATATGTCAGTTGTTTTGATTTAAAATGTTGTCCAATTTAAACAAAAGAGAGACACTAAGAGTGATACCGGCCACACCGTGCCTCGGATTGAGGCGAGGTTGACTCTAAAATTCCAAAAATGACCCATGGATCATTGTACTAAGGTATCAAGACAATATTAAAGCATTTGGTCTGTTTTCCGTATGCACGTTGTTGTTTTCACATTAAATCCTGTCTATTTCAAATAATAGTGAGACATTTTGAGTGGTGCCGGCCACACCATGCCTCAGATTGAGGCGGGGTTGACTCGTACATGTCACAAATGACCCATTCATCATTTTCATAAAGTATCAACACAATCCTAATGTGTTTGGTCAGTTTTCAGTATACCAGTTTTTGTTTTCACTTAAAATGTTGTCCATTTCAAACAAAAGTGTGACACTTTGAGTTATACCGGTCACACCGTGCCTCAGATTAAGGAGGGGTTGACTCATACCTGTCACAATGATCCATGGATCATTGTGATAAAGTATCAACACAATAAAAATGTGTTTGTTCGGTTTTATGTATTCCAGTTGTTGTTTTCACTTAAAATGTTGTCCATTTAGAATAAAAGTGAGACACTTTGAGTGGTACCAGCCACACCATGCCTCGGATTGAGGCGGGGTTGACTCATACACATCAAAAATGTCCCATGGATCATTTTACTAAATTATTAATACAATATAAAATCATTTGGACAATTTTCCGTATGCAAGTTATTGTTTTCACTTAAAATCACGTCCATTTCAAATAAAAGTGAGACATTTTGAGTGGTACCTACCACACTGTGCCTCGATATGGTTCACTAACTACATAAAAGGAGTAGCTATGATGAATTCAAATAATGTTGATTCATATAATAATGACACTTGAATTATAGAATGAAAATTGAAAACAAATCAAACTGCAATTATTGGGTATGACATACCACACACGGCACCACCTGGTTTAAGTAAAATCAAAAGACAAACAAACAATGATGGATGAAAAATATTAAAACTAAATTAGGCCTTACAGATTTGGAGTGTAGAACTAAAAAATTGATTGAATTCAGATGGATCTACGGGGAGGAAAATGTTACCAACTTGTGTAAAGAGAGAGGGATCTTGTTTAGACCAAATCAAATCAGAAAATAAAAATAATAGATGAATAACATTAGAACTTACAGATTAGAACTAAATAATTGATTGATTGAAGACGTTGAATGAATTTTCAAAGATCGGGGAGTTTTAAAACCTGGACGTAGAGTTACCTGCTATCTCCTCATACACCTCACAAATAATAATTAGGGTGTTTTTGTGTGATTTCATGTCATTCCGATGTCATTCAGTATGAATTTGACAGTTAAACGCGTGTTTTGGACACTTACAACATGATAAGTGAATTATCAGCCACCGCGGTCACACAACACCTCTGATTGAGGTGTCGTCTGGCCAACCATTTCACAATTCACCCATCCTTTGTTTTTAGTCCGATTTAATGGCATTTCGAGGTCGTTCAGCCGGTTTAGACCACCCCATGCACGCTTTTTAAGCGCGCCAAAAACCTAAAAAACCCATATTCAACCGTGTCGTGAAAAACATGCGTCCGAATGATGTGTCGTCTCCTCGTACACCCTACGAATAAAAATTAGGGTGTTTTTGTGTAATTTCTAGTCATTCTGATGTCGTTTGATATGCATTTGACCGTTAAACACGTGTTTTGGCCATTTACGACACGCAGAGTGCGTTTTTAGACACCATGGTCACACGAAACTTCTGATTGAAGTGCCGTCTGGTTGACCATTTCATAATTCACCAACCCTTTGTTTTTGTCCGATTTCATGGCATTTTAAGGTCATTCGGCCGGTTTTGACCACCCCACACATGCTTTTCAAGTGCGCCAAATACCTAAAAAACACAAATTTAGCCGTGCCGCACAAACCGCGGGTCCGAATGACGTGTCATCTCCTTTTACACCTCATGAATAAAAATTAGAGTGTTTTTGTGAGATTTCAAGTCATTCTGATGTTGTTTGGTATGCATTTGAGCGTTAAACGCATGTTTTGGCCATTTACGACATGTGGAGTGCATTTTCAGCCACCGCGGTCACATGACACCTCTGATTTATGTGTCATCCAGATGGCCATTTCAAAATTCACCCACTCTTTGTTTTTGTTCGATTTCATGGCATTCCAAGGTCGTTCGACCAGTTTTGACCACCCCACACACGCTTTTCAAGCGCATCAAACACCTAAAAACACATATTCAGTCATTCCGTGCAAATCGTGACTCCGAATGACATTCCATATCCTCATACACCTCATGAATAATAATTAGGGTGTTTTCGTTTGATTTTAAGTTATTCCGATGACGTTTGGTATGCATTTGACCATTAAACGCGTGTTTTGTCAATTTACGACATGCGGAGTGCGTTTTCAGCCACCGCGGTCACACGACACCTTTGATTGACGTGTTGTGTGACTGACCATTTCAAAATTCACCCACCCTTTGTTTTTGTCCAATTTCATTGCATTCCGAGGTTGTTCAGCTAGTTTTTACCACCCCACGCATGCTTTTCAAGCGCACCAAACACCTAAAAAACACATATTTAGCCGTGTCGCGCAAAACGCAAGTCCGAATGACGTGTTGTCTCCTCGTACACCTCAAGAATAATATTTAGGGTGTTTTACTGTGATTTAAACTCATTCGGATGTAGTTTGGTATGCATTTGAGTGATAAATGTATGTTTTGGCCATTTACGACACACGAAGTGCGTTTTCAGCCACGACGGTCACATGGCACCTCTGATTGATGTGATCTCTAGCCGACCATTTCACAATTCACCCAACCTTTGTTTTCATCTGATTTATTATCATTATGAGGTCATTCGGCCAGTTTTGACCACCCCACGCACGCTTTTCAAGCGCGTCAAACACCTTAAAAACACATATTCAGCCGTGCTATGCAAACCGCGCATTCGAATGATGTGTCATCTCCTCATACACCTCAAGAATAAAAATTAGGGTGTTTTTGTGTGATTTAAAGTCATTATGATGTTTTTTGGTAGGCATTTGAGTGTTAAACTCGTGTTTTGGCCATTTACGACATACAAAGTGCGTTTTCGGCCACCACGGTCACACGACACCTCTGATTGACATGTCGTATGGCCAACTATTTCAAAATTCACCCCACTCTTTGTTTTAATCCAATTTCATGGCATTCTAAGGTCATTCGGCCAATTTTGACCACCCCATGCATGCTTTTCAAGCGTTTCAAACACCTAAAAAACATATATTCAGCCGTTTCGAACAAACCGTGTGTCCAAATGACATGTCGTCTCCTCTTACACCTCATGAATAAATATTATGGTGTTTTGTATGATTTTATGTCATTCTGATGTCGTTCGGTATGCATTTGACCATTAAACGCATGTTTTGGCCATTTACGACACTCAGAGCGCAGTTTCGTCCACCGAGGTCAAACGAAACATCTGATTAAAATGCCATCTAGCCGAACATTACACATTTCACCCAACCTTTGTTTTCATCCAATTTCAGGAAATTATGAGGTCGTTCGGCTGGTTATGACCACCCCACACATGCTTTTCAAGCACGCTAAACGCCTAAAAAACATATTCAGTCGTGCCATGAAAATCGCGCATCCAAATGACATGTCGTCTTTTAGTACACCTCACGAATAATAATTAGGGTGTTTTTGTGTGATTTCAAGTCATTTTGTTGTCGTTGGGTGTGTATTTGACTGTAGAACACATGTTTTTGGCCATTTACGACATGCATAGTGCATTTTTAGCCACCACGGTCACATGACACCTCCGATTGACGTTCCGTCTAGCCTACCACTTCAAAATTCACCCACCGTTTGTTGTCATCCGATTTCATGGCATTATGAGGTCGTTCGGCTAGTTTTGAACACCCCAAACACGCTTTTCAAGCGCGCCAAACACCTAAAATACACTTATTCAGCTGTGACACGCAAACCACACGTCTGAATGATGTGACGTCTCATCTTACACCTCACGAATAATAATTAGGGTGTTTTTTTGTGATTTCAAGTCATTATGATGTTGCTCGGCATGCATTTGGCCATTAAATGCATGTTTTGGCCATTTACGACACGCGGAGTGCATTTTCGGCCACCGCGGTCACACGACACTTCCGATTGACGTTATTTATTGCCTAACATTTTACAATTAACCCACCATTTGTTATCATCCGATTTCATTGAATTCTGAGGTCGTTCGACTGGTTTTGACCACCCCACGCATGTTTTTCAAGTGCGCCAAACCCCTAAAAAACACATATTCAGTCGTACCGCACAAACCGCACATTCGAATGATGTGTCGTCTTTTATTACTCCTAAATAATAATAATTAGGGTGTTTTCGTGTGATTTCAAGTCATTCTGATGTCGTTGGGTATGTATTTGATCGTAAAACACATGTTTTGGCCATTTACGACAAGCAGAGTGTGTTTTCGGCAACTGCCGTCACACGACACCTCCATTTGACTTGCTGTCTAGCCATACATTTCAAAATTCACCCATCCTTTGTTGTCATCTGATGTCATGAAATTATGAGGTCATTCGGCCGGTTTTGACCACCCCACACATGCTTTTCAAGCACGCCAAACACCTTAAAAACACATATTCAGCTGTGACATGCAAACAACATGTCCGAATGACATACCTTCATCTCTTACACCTCAAAAATAATAATTAGGGCATTTTTGTGTGATTTAAATTCATTCTGATGTCGTTCGGAATGCATTTGACCATTAAACACATGTTTTGGCCATTTACGACACGTGGAGTGCGTTTTCAGCCACTATGGTCACACGACACCTCCGATTTACGTGACGTCTAGCCGACCATTTCACAATTCACCCACCCTTTGTTGTCGTCCGATTTAATGGCATTCTGAGGTCGTTCGGCTAGTTTTGACCACCCCACGCATGCTTTTCAAGCATGCCAAACACCTAAAAAACACATATTCAGCTGTTCCACACAAACTGCGCGTCCGAATAATGTTCCGTCTCCTCGTTCACCTCAATAATGACCCATGGATCGTTGTGTTAAAATATAAAGACAATCCGAATACGTTTGGTCAGTTTTTCGTATGCCAATTATTTTTACTTAAAATGATTTCCATTTTAAACAAAAGAGAGACATCTAGAGTGATATCGGCCACACTATGACTTGGATTGAGGAACGTTTGTCTTTTACATGTCTCAAATGATCGTTGGACCTTTTTCTAAAAGTATCAACACAATCCAAATATGTTTGGTCGGTTTTTCGTATGTTAGTTGTTTTTTTCACTTAAAATGTTGTCCATTTCAAACCAAAGTGAGACACATTGAGTGATACCGTCCACACCATGTCTCAGGTTGAGGTGGAGTTGACTCATAACCGTCACAAATGACCAATGTATCATTGTACTAAAGTATCAACACAATCTGAATGTGTTTGATCAGTTTTTCGTATGTCAGTTGTTGTTTTCACTTCAAATCCTATTCATTTCAAATAAAAGTGAGATAGTTTGAGTGGTACTGGCCACACCGTGCCTAAGACAGCACCCTTAACCCCCAGACAGCCCCCACCCCCCAGACAGCCCCCCACCCCGGACAACCCCCTACCTCGAACAGCCCCCACCCCCAAAAAGCCCCCCACCCACCCAGGATAGCCCCCTGCACCACCAAGACAACCCCCCACACCACCTGGACAGCCCAACCACCCTCGGACTTCCCCCTCTATCGAGACAACCCCCGCACCCCCCAGAAAGCCCCCCTGACCCCCCAGACAGCCCCCCACCCCCAACCCCCCGGACACCCCCCACCCCGGACAGCCCCCACCCCCCGGACAACCCCCACCCCGAACAACCCCCCACCTCAAACAACCCCCACCCCTAGAAAGACCCCCACCCCCCAGATAGCCCCCACACCACCCAGACAGCCCCCCGCACCACCCAAATAGCCCAACGACCCCCAGACACCCCCCTCAACCCGGAAAGCCACCCAACCCCCGGACATCCCCCCGACCCCCCAGATATCCCCACTTACCCTGGATAGCCCCCCACACCCCATAAATCCCCCCAAACCCCACCCCCCAGAAAGCCCCCCACCCCCCGGACATCCCCCCACACCACCCAGACAACCCCCCCCCCCCCCCCGCACCACTCAGATAGCCCAAACACCCCTGGAAAGCCCCCCCCCCCCCCCCTCAACCTAGATAGCCCCACCCCCGAACAACCCCCCAGACCCCCCGGACAACCCCCTCACCTCGGAAAACCCCCTGAACAGCCCCCCGACACCTCGAAAACCCCCCCACCCTCGACTGAATAGCTCCCCCGACCCCCCGGACAACCCCCACCCCATACATTCCCCCAACACCCCGGACAACCCCCCACCCACAGCCGGACAGCTCCCCCACCCCGGACAGCCCCCCACCCCACGGATAACCCCTTCCCCGGACAGCCCCCAACCCCCAGACAACCCCCCCCCCCCGAACAGCCTCCCACCCCCCGTATAGCCCCACCCGCACCACCAAGACATCCCCCACCCCTCAGACATCCCCCTCTTCAACCCAGACACCCCAACCCCTCGAACACCCCCCCTCCCCCTCACCCCGGATAGCCCCTCCAACCCCCCCCGGATATCCCCCCTCACCCCAAATAGCCCCCCACCCCAGACAACCCCACCCCCCAGAGAGCCCCTCCCCCCTAAACCCCCAGATAGCCCCCTCGCCCCCCTCATTCTAAGAGGTTTCATTGTCATTTCACAAATTCAATCATTTGAAACTACTTAGAAAACATTAAATAGTTCAACTCATTTTTTTCAAATCAATTTATTTCATTCTTTAAATAAAAAACCGAGACAAAGTCTCAATTTCACTAATTCATTCTTTAAATATTCTTTGAAAATAAATCTAAATAGTCATGGAATTGAATAATTCATAAATAGTTGAAAGATGTCATAATTATAGTCATCAAATTCAGGACTTGTTCAATCCAATTATAATAGTATTAAATAATATTTCACAAGTAATTTCAAGAAAAACATTCATAGAAACTTTATTAAAAATTAATAAACTCATATAAATGAATTCACAAGTAACAATTAATTACAAGATAAAGAAAAAGTATAAAAACACATACTTAGAAAATATGGAATCCAACTGCAACGAATCTAAGTTGTTTCACCTCCGATGGAGGGTTAATGATTTAATTAATTAAATGGATCCGATGGGATGGATAAAATCTAGGTTAAATCCAAATATAAAAAAAACATAAAAATCAAAATAAAAATAGAAAACTAAAATATTAGATGAATAACAATAATTATAAGGTAAAATTTAATGATTTTAAGTGTAGAAATAATAAAATACCTTATTTGAGATGGATGTGATGGAGATTTAGTAGTTCGTATGGGGGAAGTCAAGCAAGGATGGCCTGCAGCTGCTGCACATTCAGTTCTATTCGCGAATGGGGAGGGGATGCTAATTGGGGTAAACTTCTCCCAACGGTTTTTAAAACCCATTGGGAAAAAGGGCCTATCCCAATGGTTTATATAGATCCATTGATAAAATCCCCTAAAAACCTGGCTTTACCCAACGGTTCTATAGAACTGTTGGTAAATCCTACTACAAAGAATCTATTCCCAACGGTTCTCTAGAACCGTTGGTAAAGGCTCCTATAAACATGCCTATAAAAATGGTTTTGTTAAACCGTTGGTATAACCTTCCTTTACCAACAATTTTTGTAAGCCATTGGGATAAAAGTGTTGGGAAAACATCCATTTACAATAGTGAGAGATTCTCAAGAATATGTGGTGCCCCTCTTGGAACTCCAAGGGTCTCCGTATCCTATCGGCATAAGACTTCTGCCAACTCTATGTAGTCTTCACTTGCTAACAAGTGAGACATTATGATACAAACTCTACCACTGCTTCCTTCATCCCTGGCCACCAGTACAGACACTAATGGTTCTGGTACGTCATCTCCACTCTCAGATGTACCATTAAAGGGGATGTATGGATATCCCTCAACAACTACCCCCGAAGAGTCACTTGAACCATGGTGAATCCTCTAATGACATGCTCCCCACATTTAGAAAATATTTTAGGAGACCGTCCTGAGGATATCTGAGCACTTCGGGTTTCACAGTCAACGTCCAAAGCTATGCCTCTTGAATTCGCTGAACAATTGGTGGAATGACAGTCAAAGATTGGAGGTAAGGAGCTTCATCTCTATTCATGAAGGATATTCGTATCGTGACTAGCTACTCTGACGCCTCAATCAGCAGCTATAGACCAGACCTCCTACTGTGTGCATCTACTACCATGTTCCCCTTCCCAAGAGTATAGACTATCTCAAAGTCATAGTTTTGGAGGAACTCTATCCACTTATATTGGGAATTGAAAACTCAAAACTCCTTCTGCCATGAGCGTAAGTCTATCAGAATCACGAGTGATCGGCCGCACCCTCCTATGCAGAAGTTTATTCTGTGCTGCCTAGGTTTCCTTTTTCGCCGACTAAGGAAAACCCCATCCCAACATTATAGTTAAACCACAACCTTTTTTACTAATACAGTCAATATGAGTATGAACTGTGGATGTCTAGTCATAACCAAACTAGCGTCGTAAGGTCTCGATGCTGTCACCAAGAGGTTCCAACCGTAACTCTCACCTCAAGGGTCAGATAACACAGTCGACGTAATTGTGATTATCGAGTCTCCTCCCAAAGGTATTTATAGATGTGAGGGTCAAGTCAATGGTTTAACTGGAAACTCTAGGTCTTGAACAATATCTGTGGTAAGAAGAAATGATTAGTTTCTATGTATATTAATAAAATAGCTAGTAGTAGATATAGACTGTACCTCCAACCATTCCTGGATCCCTTGTGTCACACTCCTTGACCGCATGCAGCTTCTCCCTTCCCCTTCCCCCTAGCTCCCAAGGCCTGGTGGGGACCACATTGAGGTTGTGGTTGTAACATGTCAAAAAGTACACCACCTCATACTGTTATCCTAGCTCCACTAACACATCTTTAGCCCAACAGATTTGTCTATACCTATCACATCCTCTTCCTGAAATGTTTTACATGACCAAATCTATGAGACTAGCGCCATTTTCCTGCTTTCCCACTGCTAACATTCACTGGTTGTATCTGCTCAGCCAAAGAACATTCAATCACAAAGGTTATCTCTAACACCCAAACATAGGTAGGAATGTATAGAGGAATAGTACTGGATCAGATGTCCCTAAAGAAACCTCGCTCATAATTCTGAGACCTGGATCACTGACCGTATCGTATTCATCAAGTACCAGGAATGGTCGGTGCACCTCGATGAATACTCAGCTATCGACATATCGTCCTGCCGAGGCTGTAGAAGCTATAGAGAACTCTCAATCACATTCTCAAGCCAGTACATATCTACCTACGAGTCGGGATCACCTCAGAACCTAAGGGGTATCTGATACTGAAACACGTATAAGGCACTAAAGCTACATGTGTCCTCTACCGGTACCACTGATTATAACTGCTGACCAATGAGCAATGATAATGCTGGAACACTACCCGAAAGTTCCATCTCATGAAAAAATCCATGTACTGAAGCCTCATTATCCTAATGACCATACTCATGGTCACGTACTGGAAAAGATCAGCATCGAGGATCACCATCTTCTCTACTGGTGTCTCAACTAGGCGGAAAACTCTAGCCATTGCCTCCAGCTAACCCTCAGCTTCCCGAGAATCTGACTCACCTCGAAACCTCAGAGTCCTCTGTCACTGGAACTCATGCAACATGCTCAGTCATGTGTCCTCTACTAGCAGGGATGGTGGAAATGCTCGTCAAATGGGTAGTGGTGCTACTGGTACACCACCCGAAGTTGCTAAATCCTTAAGAGGGCCCTGCACTGAGGCCTCATCGCTCGGTGGGCCGTTATCATGTACTCTCTTGGAACCCTAGCTGGCTGTCTATGTAGAATCATCATGTAAAGAAATAGGTGAACCAAATTCATTAAGTTATACCTCGTGAGCAGACTCAAAGTGGTTACAAAGAAAAATTTTCAAAAACACATACGCAATTAGCATTTTCCTGCACTGAGTTAGAAATTAGAAGTCATAGTCCTGATGTATGGATACATTAGCCGCCGCACCCACACTGGATTAATTAAACCGATAACCACACTCAAACCACTTAATACTATTGCTCCACACAGAAATGATCTGGGTCCTAGTTCTTTGGTAGAACCGAACTCCTCTGATACCAATTTTTCATGACCCATACCCCGGGGCCTGTGCCATGACTACCCCAGGCCTGCCTTCTATAGGCCAGCGGCTGGCGACAAGTACCAAAAGGTGTATTCCCTAAAATGGGAAGGCATTGAATTTATAAACTGTAAACTCACAAAAAACAAAGCACATAGCAAGATACAAGCAAAAAGTGAACTATATAGTAAACAGGGTGTGTACAGAAAGTAATGGGGCAGGAATACAATCCCCACTGGAAAGTACAAGTAAAATTGGAAAGTACAAGTAAAACTGGAAACATCTCCCATGAATACCCACCAAGGATCCTACCTGAAGGGTAGGTAAAGATCTCAAAGGTCTTATGTGCGGTACGCCTCGTCTAAGGTCCACCTATGAGCACTCTCCAGTCCTGGTAAACTTATCCTCAGTCAGTGTTGTCTGTCGTCTGCACAAGACACAACAAGGTGTGGGTGTAGCCCGTATAGGGGTGAGTATAACAATACTCAGTAGGGACCCCAAGACCCCCGAAGGTCTCTCAAAATCCACAAAGGATAAACCAAAAAGCATCGAAACATCAGTAAACCCTACTTAGGTATATTCCCATACATATACCTAAGTTATCAAGTATACCCATCTCATCCATGAGGAAACACAACACCCAACTCATTAGCCAAATCTCAACTATTCCATGAAGGAAAGAATACCATGTAGGTAACAACACAAAGTTAAGTACCACAAGGTACTCCACACAGAAGAATACCACAAAGGTAAAGACTCTGCTCACACCAGGTATAAGTAAAGTATAGAAGTACAGATGATCAGTCGTGAAGCTAGATCATCTTATTCTATCAAGAGGAACTACTGTTGATTATACAGAGTTTGAACCACAAAAGATCGATAGGTACTAATCCCCACAATAACCCACACATGATTTGACCCACACAGGATCGGTATGCTCTAACCCACACAGGATCGGTATGCGCTAACCCACACAGAACTTGACCCATAGAAGATCGGTATGCGCTGACCCACACATGATTTGACCCACACAGGATCGGTATGCGCTGACCCACACAAGATCACTGAGTGCTGACCCACACCGGATTGATAAGTAATGACCCTCACAATTACCCACACAGGATCCTACCCACCCAAAGTCAATAGGTAACTAACCTCCATATTATCTGTCTCTAACCTCCACCTCATTGCCAGCCACTGGATTCCTTGCACCCGGTGCGCTCGAGTTCCGTAAAATCTATACCTCAAGATATCGGTCATACCTAGACCACCACGATGTCCCACAGAGATGTATCCCAATGATCCATCACGTCATAAGGTACCCAACGCAATAGATGACATGTCAATCAGATGCCCGATCTGTAAGTTATTAGTGTTTCTACTCCGAGGGCTCGATTGGATTCATGGTTCGATCCAACCCAGACATACTCCAACTTTATCCAAAACTCAAGTAGAGTATACCGAAAGGAACATCTCGATCCTCGGATTCTAGTGCCATAGGAGTTTCATCAAAAGGACACCTGGTTCTTATGATATGCTCACATAGGCGTATCTGGGTCTAGAGGGGCCCGGGTCCAGTCCGACCTGGTCAGAACGACCCGGCCTGGGCCAAACCGACCCGGTTCAGGTCGACTTGGTTGGAATAGGCCATGGAGGGCCCGACCTACTAGGCCATGGTCTGGCCCAACTCACGAAGGGGGCAGCCCTGCCTAGCCCGCTGGGCGCAGCCCTATGGCGCGGCCCGCTGGTCGCGGCCCGGTGGTGCAGCCCGCTGGGGCGGCCCGTGGTGCGGGCTGCGGTCGGGTGGACCACCATGGTGGGGACCACCCCAGCCAACGCCCGGGAGGTAGGTGCCTCCCAGTTCACCCGAACAACCAAAGGGGCCATTCAGTTTTTAGAAGCGGGACCCGCCGATGTGGGTCCTACTCAGTGCGCCATGTTCGGTTAGTTCGCTAGCCGATCCTTATCCTCCCAGGGGCACGATAGGGCCGCTGCCCTCCACGGGTGGCCAGGTGTCGTCCACCCTTCGGCCTCCGCTGCGGCTTTGCGGCCGTGACCTCCTGCTCCACCGGTGGAGCGAACGCGCGCTGCCGCTCCGCCATACAGCCGACCAGATACTGGCCGCCACCCTGCTTCGCCGTGGCCGATGGGCCATGACCTCTTGCTCAACCAACGGCATAGATGCACACCACTCCCCTTCCTTGCGGCCAACTGGGTGCCAACCACTGCCTTCTTCTGCGATCCATCGTGGCTTCTTTCCGTGCCTGAAAAATATAAAGACCACATATTCGCGATCATCGGGTTGATGGATCCACATCCATAAGTCACACTAAAAAAACCTTTGTGTTTCCATCGTCATTGATTATTTGGAAATGATGAATGCATGAAGAAAATTCAAAGAACAAAAGTTAGAGGGGAAAGGTATATGTGCAGAAAGATGGTCATGTTAGTTTTTCCATCGTCATTGTGAAACCAGAATATTAAGAATTATCAAATAAATTCAATCATAATTCAATCATAATTCAAAGTAAATCCCCTGCCTCAATCATCTGCTGGAGATTTCGTGAAAAGGGAGATGAGGTCATTTAAGGGGTCACCAACGTTCATCACTCCCAAAACACGTTTTCGATCAGGGCTCGTGCGTCGTCCTCGTTCTTTGTGGGGGGGGGGTGTTCTTCGTTGGAGGATTCTCTTGCCCAGGCCTTCTCGCCCTTTCACCAATGGGAATACATCCCACAATAAGAGTTAATAAAAATAAATCTTCAATAACAAGTTGTCTTGTTAATTCAATATTAATGTATTCTATTAATAGAATTGAAAATTTGTTACACATTTTTTTGTAACCGAGCATTTAATTCCCAACATTAAATGACCGACCACCCTCGTGTGGTCCCCACCTTTATGATTCAAATGGGAGGTTTTAAAACTAAAATAAAAGTTAATTAATTTATTTTTATTTTTTTAACCCTCAAACGAAAATATGAAGAACTAACTCCTACCCTCGACCTACTGTGGTCGAGGTGAAGGTCTCCATTAGAAAATATCAGCACTGCGAGTTCAACGGTGTCCTCAGATTTCAATTCCGAGCACCGGTTTAAAAGTTACAAAATTCCGCTCATGCGTTTACTGAACATACATAAAAAAAGTTCAGAAAATTCATTCTAGGAACACTGGGCCTCATAATCACATGTCGTCAATTTTTTCGGACTCGTCATATTTCCATTTAATTAAAAAAATTACATGAAAAAATCTAGGTCTTTACAGATAGAGTCATATAAGATAAAACCAAAAAAGACTCTCCCTCAAGTTGAGATGTATATATTGTGAAATATAAACATGAAGCTTAAAAAGTGGATCCTTGGGCCTAGTAAACCATTGGTAAAGATTTCACCATGTTTATTGGCATGATATTTCCAAAGGTAATGTGCTTATTGAAGGTTCCGGGGAGTAATGGAAGTGTTTGAGCTCATGACCAACAATGTTTTTTGTTAATTTCTTCAGATAAATTTGAAGAACTGGATGAATGAAAATCCAAAATATTATTAGGTAGGATCCTTTAAAATTTAATTTAAGATTAATTTATAATAATAATTACCTCAGATTTATAATTCTTCCATAGTTGATGATCAAATTAGAATTTTCTTTTGTATTGTCATTGTGGGGAAGAATCCAAAACATATTTCCTCTAGAAGCATATGCATGTTCTCCATGTATCGTAGAATATCATAATAAGAAATTCTAGTTCTAGAATAGTGGTATCAAATGTTTATAGTTTTTCTCTATTGATCATACAAATAATTCCTACAATATTGAAGAATTCTTTCTCATGTCCTCTTGGTCTTGAAAGAGAGGAGGAAGATTTCCTCTTGTTCTTGAGAGAATTTTTGAGAAATTATATTGAGTCTTAGAGAATTATCTAGATTGAATATGACATGAACAAATATTCACATAACCCTAGAAATGATATAATTTAGATTATATACTTAGGGTTAAATAATTACTTTTTACACATAGGTCCTTCATCTTATTGTTTATTATAAGTAAACCTCAAATAAAATAATAAAATAATAATATTGCTATTATATATCATGAAATGATCCAACTCAAAAATATTTAAATATCAGTTCTTAAATAAATAAATATTTATTTATTTAAATGGTATTAAATAATCTACATCATATCATCGGACCATTAACTCATCCCATCAATCATCCTCAACATTTATTGAACCTAAAATAATAAATAAATTTTTAAATAAATAAATATCATTATATTACTCATTCAATTAAAAAATAAATATTATATTCCATAAATGGTGGATAAATATTTAATTAATATTCAAATCAAATATATTCTAAAATCAAATAAGGTGATTAAATTCATGTGATCAACATAACCTAAATATTTATTATTCCTCCTTCTTGAGAATAATATTCATTCTAAATATTAAATTCAAATAAAATTTAATCTATGATTTTGGATACAATTAGTTTGTGACCTTATAGGCCTCTTTTTTGATGTAATTGACCAAACTTAACTAAATTCCAAGATTTGAATCTAGTAACAAATTAAGGATCACATATATAAATAAGTTAATGTTTCAATGAAATAAATTCGTATGAACACTTATTGATTAATATAATCTATTCTTCTTGACATGTCATCAAACAAATTTCATACTTGTGTCACCAACCAATATGCTTGATATATCTTTCCATGATTGTCTGAAATAAACTTGTTGATAAAACGATACGACCATGAAATTAATTTGGTAGTTAAATTTCAATAATTATCCTGAGATATATTCTTAAATTATCTCATATGGGACAAATCATTTTTTGAATTATTCAATCAATTTCATGTCACTTATGATGCACCCAATGTATCATACTTCACCACATGTATATGTCATTATTGTTTTCAACAATATATAAAAGTACCTTTTTTATGATATACATTAATAACAATATCAAGTATACATACCCATATACAAGTCTTCATATAGGAATATCCAATAAAACATATAAAATATAGAATTTATTTTGGTGGGTATACCTTCATAACCCCCTTCTTAGAGATTAAACTTCATGAGAACGATCTTCGTCTACTTATGAGAATCCAACACCAGATAGTCAAAAAATAAATTATATCTCATTCGATAGATTTCTTCTCAAACATTGGATATATGTTTAATAATATTTCCCTAACACTACAAGGTTTTCTTTACAGGGGATAATTACAATAACATTTTGATGAAACAATTACATTACGAACATTGTCGCATAAATTTTAGGTAAAAGAACACTCATAACGTGATAAGGTGTTTATTAATATTATGTTATTTGAGTTTATATTTAATCATGAGTGAATGGTCAGTTTGTTATGGGTAACCAACTCCAATGGAATTAAAATTGCATAACAACCAACTGATAATATCTTTTAGTTTGCTGGATCTCACATGATATTCATACTTCAACTGAGATATGAACTTGGCCAATAACGCAACTAGGTTATTTTATGTGGGAACTCTTCTTACATTGACCTCTCCTATTTGATAAAACTACCTCAAGAGATGATATATTCGATGTATATGTTTTATCTGTTGATGTTACCTCGAAACCTTGGCTTGAACCACCACTACAATATTATCCCAATACAGTGTGATAACATCTTCATTGGTAGGAAAAACATCAAGATCTTGTGAAATGTTGTGTATCCAATGTATTTATTTAAAAACATCATAATATAAAATATACTCATAATATATTGTAGGTTAAATTACCACTATATAGTTAGAAATATTCCAACTCATAGATCCTCCATCAAGGTAAAATACATATGATGACTATGATTTCATGTCATTATAGTATGTATAGAAACTAGTATATGTGTATCCCCTAATGAATTGTTCCACATATTCTTCATAAACCTAAAACATATCCTTTGTATTCCTTGATTACTTTAGGATAGTATTTATGTCATGACCCTCCCTTTATGGATACCACAATGAGGGGAGAGAGATATTGATCCCTCCAAGTCCCTCCTTTAGTAGGCTCTAGGTTGGCGACTAGCACTGAGGGTATAAAAATTTTATGTATGGGATGAATTTCCCTTTATACTATAGATAGGATTGGAAGATTTGATGAATCTTCCACAAAAAACACCAGGAAATAATATAAAAGAAACCAAATCCATCCCATATATATGTACAAATAAAAGTGATACAGATATAAGTATCCAAAGTAAATACCCAAAATAAATGTAAAGGTAGTGATACAGTAGAAATCCAAAGGTCAGAGCTAGTAATAACCATCATGATCTATGTAATCTCTGGTAAACATGAAAAAAATTTATATACATAGGGTGAGAATAAAAGTATAGTTATTAGGAAAACCAAATTCTCTAATGCATGTGTGAAAATAGCATATTAATGCACCCATGATAAATATCATAACCAACTTCACCTAAATAGGTCAACTATCCACCCCAACCCCACCAAGGTATGCTCACCAAATAACATAATCCAAGAAATATAATATAATAAGAATCACATCAATAATCATACCCTGCACCACTTTCATCCTAGTATGACACTATCACACCCCTGCATCATACATCTTAGGACTCCCACCACTTTTTCATACCACACTACCCTACAAGAATTGTCACAACACACCTCATCGAAGAAAAATGGGCTCACTGCCCAACAATCACGACCACATCACACCTCTTCTAAAAACACTTGGTCCACAACACAACCACTACCAAAACCAATATAGTAGGGTATCATGAACATGTATGACATCAACCTCATGCCATCCTTCTACCATGAATGAATCCCATCATAATTCACCCCACAATCATAATAACATCTGATCTAAAAACACATGGTCTATCACATCTCATCAAAAAACAAATGGGATATCACAACCAATATCTAATGCACTAACAAACATATGACCATCATATACTATAAAATACCTACCTTTCTTGGAATATAGAGTGGGAAAGAGTAGGATCCAATCAATCCATCCTCCTCATCAGATGTCAAAAAAATATCCCCTGCATGACTATGAGGGTATTAGAACATAGTAATCGACATGGGTAGGGTGAGTATAGAAATAATAAAGAATATACAGGTATATATGTATATTCATACACAAGACCAACCTATGGGTTCACAACCAACTCTATCCAACTCAAAACATCATCACTTTTGCTGCCACCACAAAATGAATAACACCAAAAAAATCCAATGCCCTATTTCACATTTCCATCAACTTCTCATTATCCAGCCCATTCATTTCATTATATAGCATCAAACATTTTTAACCAAAAAACAAATAATTTATTTAGTCCTTATCCATTTCCATCCCATTGAACAAATTAACCCATGTCATTTAAAATAATATTAAACTATTATTTATTCCCTCAATACCTAGGTATCGTGAACAATGTGACCAACACACCACTGCCCAAAAATCATGAAAAAACCACCTCACCACTCTAAAATCATGTCCAAACAAACCAACTCCCCACCTCAAAAGCATAGAAAAGAAAACAACCTCACCACCCCAAAAGGGATGCCAAAAAAACCACATCACCACCCCAAAATAATGGAACAAACCACCATCCCCACATTCCCTAACCACACATTAATCTTACATCACCACCCCACATGCTTGGCCACACATCATAACACATAAAGATCATTTTACATAATTACAAAGGGGATTTTATCACATTCAAATTTATTTTAGGGGTGTTATCTTACAAACCCTAATCCCGGGTAAACCATTTTATTAGAGTGGTTAGTCAATTTCCATATTTGAGTGATATAAAAAAAATAACACCAGTCACAATAATCACAACACATATCATCAATCATAAAAATATACCCCAATGGGCACAATTTTCAAAGGAGATCCAGGCCCATACAATCCATAATATCACAATAATAACCAAAATATAACAACATGTGAAGAATTCCACATTTCCCCCTCAATTTAAATTTAACCAATCATTTATATTTTATTAATCCATCACAATCACAACCCATAGTTAAATAAAAGTAAACCCCTCCTGTATGATACACAATAAAGAGAAAAGAGGGATTCCCTACCTCAAAGAGGACTTACTGATTTTTTGTGCACCGTAGTTTGAAGAAGAACACCCACACCCCAAAAACACACTAAGAGAAACTATAGATCAACCATAGATAAAATATGAGAACATGGGAACAGATACACAATGAAAGAAATCTCAAAATTCATGAAAAGGGTGTCGTTGACCACCTGAAATGAAAGAGAGTGTATGGTTTGACAAAAAACTTGAGCGTTGTGACCTTTGAAATGCACTACACTAGGTAATTATGCGGTTTGTAATACATTATCATGTATTTTAAATGTCAAGGTTTAATTTTTTGCTAAAAATGTGTTTGCTTTTTATTATTTAACCCTAAAAATATACACTCCATGTAACAACCAGTGAACCTTACCTCAAAAGTTGTTAACTACACTTAAACTATGTGTAGGATTTACTCATCATGTATTCACCCTAATTACATAATTTAATATCCAAACTCTACTAGGACAGCTATAGACCTCATCCAAGAACCTATTACACCAAAAACGGAAAAGTAACAAACCAGGAAGGAATATAACATTACATCAAATGAGTCTCAGAAAATTATTTCCCTTGAGAATCCAAAACCAAGCCTATAAGGAAATGGGGGTTGAAAAACCACCCCAAAAGATACCTATCAAGGGTCTTGTCACACCTTAACACTACCACCATCCAAACATGCAAAACCAAATGGTCACATGACATTTTACACAACCTCATAATTGCACAACCACAAATGAGTCCTCTCACAGAATAATATACTTGAAACTGTCCAACCTATACATTTTTCAAACCATCAACCACTACAACCAATGAACCACACCATCATGAACACATGTATTAGAAAATTCCATACTCCATGTCAAGATACTATCTGATATTTAGGGAACACACTCACTTCCACAAGTTTAATCACATCGTAGTTAATGCATCTAGATTAGGATTTAGGTCCTCAACTTTTCATATGCTAAGACTTTATCACACATCATACATCATAAACAAGGGAAAAAATTATTATATAATATGGAAAGGTCTCAACCCTAACATCATGAGAAAAATAAAGAAAAAATAACTTACAAAAACTCTAGGTATTGGGAAATAATTTTCATCTTTCACTCCCTAGTACTCTCATATTATCCACCATTCCTCCACAACACACAAAACAAAGGAATGATATTTCTGAATAGTGATTATCTTGGTGTTCTTGAATCTCAAGTGGCTGCTCCAAGAATGTTGCATCATAATCGATATCCAACTCTCCCTAGTAAATGACATGGTATTCATTATGAAGTTACCAATGAAGCTGAGATACATAGAAGATATCATGTATCATCTCCAACCATGATGGAAACACCAACATATAAGCCATCTCACCAACTCACCCCTACACCTCAAAGGGACCAATAAACTTGGGAGAAAGATTAATCTCCTAAGAAAACCTATGATTCCAATGTTGACATGAAACCATCAAGAACACATGGTCCCTAACATTGAACTCCATGGGTCTTCTCCTATGGTCGGTATAAGTCATCTGTCAGTCCTATGCTATTTTCAACTTCTCACAAACAATATCAACCTTCTCGCTCATTCTCTAATACCACTATGCCATTACCTCCTACCTCCAAAGATATTTAAACTAGGGGAGAGAGAGAATGACCCCTGATTCCCACCTTCATTAGGCCTTGGGTTGGTTTTTAGAACAAAGGGTATGAAAATCTCTTGTATGAAAGGCATTGACCTCTATAATGTAAATAAGATCAATAGATTAGATGAATCATCCACAAAAAAACATCATGGAATAATATAAAAGAAACCAAAACCATCCCACATGAATGTATAAATAAATATAATATAGATTGAAGTATCCAAATTAAATTTCCAAAATAAAAGATAAGGCATCGACACAACATCTATCCAAAGGTCTGAGCCATTAATGTATAACATGGTCTACTTAATCCTCCAAGAAACCTACAAAAACTTTATATATGAGGCTGAGAATACAAGTATACTCAGTAGTAAAACAAAAGTCTCCCATACACATTTGAAAAGAGCATACTAATGCACCCTTGAAAAAATAGTAGAATTTATAACACCTAAATAGGTCAACTATCCAACCAAACCTCACCAAGTCATGCTCACCAAAAACACACCCAAATCATATAATATAATAAGAATCATATTGATAAGGGTACCCCAAAACACTTTACCATAGATATCCTACTCCCATATCCCAACAATATAGATCCTTAAACTCCCATATCTTTGTATACCACATCACACCATAGGCACGATCACAACAAACCTCTCTTGAAGACACTTGGGCTCACTGCCTAACAAGAATGGACACATTAAAACCCTCCCAAAAAAAATTGGTCCAAAAAACAAACACTGAAAATAACCATAGTAGAAGGGTATCATGAACATATAAGACATAAACCTCATTCCCTCCTCTTACCATGCATAACCAACACAAGAATCCACCCCAAAATCACGGTGATATCTCACTCAAAAACATATAGGTTATCACATCTCGCCCGAAAAAACATAGGTTATCAAAACCACCGTCTAATGATCTAAAAAACTATATCTATCCTAGCATATGAAATACCTACCTCTCATGGAATAGATATCAGGAAATATCAGGTACCCGTCAATTCATCTTCCTCATAGGATATTGGAAAAAATGCCCCCATGTAACTATGTGGGTGTCGGCACATGGTTCTCGACGTGGTTGGGATGCATATAGAAATAAAAAAATAAAAAATAGAATATAGAATTTTATATATATATATATATATATATATATATATATATATATATATCCACACACAAGAACAACCTATGAGTTCATAACCAAACACAAATCAACTCACAAAATCACCACTTTTGATGCCACATCTTAATGCATAACACCACACAACATGAAAAATCCCCCATTTTACATTACCAACCAATTCTAATTATCTAGACAATTCATTTCATTATTTATCATCAATCACATTTTACCACACAACTCATCATTTATTTATTCATTAGCCATTTAGCTCCCAATAAAAAACCAACACATGTAATTTTAAACAATATTAACTAATTATTTACTCCATCACTACCTATGTACTAGGTATAAACAAACCACCACCTCACCACCCCAAAATCATGGCAAGAAAACCACCTCACTACCTCAAAATAATGGATAAACAAACCAACTCTCAACTCCAAAATCACGGACAAACAACCCACCATCCTCACATGCACCATCCACACATCAACTACACATCGTAGTCCCACAAGTTCGGCCACACATGATAACACATAAAGATAATTTTACATATTTACGAAAGTCATTTTATTAAATTACACTTTATTTTTGCGGTGTAATCACACAAATCATAATCATAGGGAAAGCATTTTTTTAGATAATGATTGATTAACCAATTTTCATATTTGGTTGATATCATAATAATCATAACAGTCACAACAATCACAACACATATCATGCAATGAAAATAATCCCCCCCAAAACCACAATTTTTAGTGGGGCATCATTCCCGTACAATCCAAAATATAACAATAATAACAAAGCTGTAAAAACAAGAGAAGAATTCACATTTTACCCTAAATTTAAATTTAACCAATTCATTATCATAGATTAATCCAACACAACCCTAACCCATAGATAAAAAAGTAAACCCATCCTACATGATACATAATAAAGAGAAACAAGGTATTACCTACCTCAAATAATCTTTTCTGACTCACTATGATCTGTAGGGTGAATAAGAATGCTAGAAACCCACAACTACACCATGAGGAACCAGAAATAAGACACAGACCAAAGATGGGAAGCTGGGAACCAATCCCTATAAAAGGAATCTCAAAACAACTAAAAGGGGATCCATTGGACACCTAGAATGAGAGAGAGCATAGGGTTTATGAAAAACCAAAGCAATGAAACCTCTAAAAAATAATTCATAGGAGAACTAAACACCATATAATCTATTTATACATATTTTAAATTTCAAGGTTTGGTTTTCATTGAAATCATGTCACCTTTTTATTATTTAACCCAAAAAAATATACAAATATTTTTGTTGCAAACATGCCTTCATATGCCGTGAACCACACTAACATGGCATGTAAGCTCTACACATCATGTATTCACCCAAATTATAAAATTTAACTACCAAACCCCTCTAGAACTACTCAAGGACTCATCTAAGCACCTCCAACACCAAAATAGGAAATATAATAGACTAGTAAGGCATGGATCATTATAATTTACATCCATTCAATGCAGAACCCATGACTCTATATGATTTCATCCTACAATGCATATGGTGACCTTCCTTTTAAATATATGTATTTTAATGTAATTACTTAAAAAATAGAACATTAATAAATTTGAAGTATTTTTTGAGGTTTAGTGCCTTGGAATATAGGTACATAGTTCATGAATTAAATGGATTAAAAAATAAATGTATAAAAATTTAAAATCTTTTTTAAATGCTTACTTATTTATCCCATCTTATATTATCTCGCTCAAGAGGATTCCTTAGAGAAATTTATCAAATGAAAGGGGTAAGAATAAATACTAGTAAGGGAGAATAAATTTACGCGAAAATTATAGGAAATACATAAATCATAACATAATAACATGTATATAATAACATGAGTCATAATGTAAGTACATGAAGATAATAACATGATACATAATAAGGAAATGTGGCGACAACATAAACATTGAGATATTTATAAACATATCACCATAGATTATCACTAAGGTGTTGTAAAACATATTAATAAGGAATTTGAATAAGGTACCATAAAAAATTTTGATGGTATGCTTCAAAGGAATCATAAATATTTAATCTCTAGAGACTAATTCTTTACCCAATGCATTAGAGAAATATTAGGGTGCACCCTTCATATGTCTAATATTATATGTTTTACAATGTTCAAAAATAAAAAGTTCATATCATTTATAACCCAATATTAGGGAATGTGGGTTTCATAAATGTATTTCTCCAATAAATAGTATAAATATACATTAAAATGAATACCCTTGAATAAAAATAGGGTTGGGTATTCATGGATTGATAATATTTCTTCCAAAATGAAGGGTTTATTTTGGCTGTGTAATGGGTATAAAATGGAGTATTGGAATGGGTTTAATGTAAGGTAAAATAAAAATATCATTAAAAACATCATATATAAAATAATGGTGGTTTTTATAAACACATGACAAAATAATAAATTGGAAATCAAAAAACTTATATGAAATAAGCGCTTGAATTGAAAAAGTGGAGGAAGAAATACCTTACCTTGAGAGGATGCTTCTTAAATATAGAGAGAGACTCCATAAAATCTTATAAACTCCTTGGATAGACTATTTAAATGGTAATTGATAATTGTTTCATGCTCAATATATTTGGTGTGGAGAATGGGGAGGTAATGGGGGTGTTTATACCTGAGTAGGGGTGATTTTAAGTGATTAAATAATGATTACTATGTATTTAAAGATAACCACTTTTGGGTTACATTAATTTAAAACAATGTTTTTGATAATTAATTTCTGAATTTTTTAAGTATGTTTCAAACCTCAAAAAACCATTTAATATTGTTATTTTAAATTATGATACACCTTTAACACATAAAAAAGCGTGTTTTTATAAAAGATAAAACTTTGGTTTTTAAAATGATATTCATGTGTTTATAAATGTAATAAATTATGTATTATGTTATTACTTAAATAATTTTTGATCAAAAATAAGTATTAATAAATTTGAAATCATGATCATATCTAAATTAGATTATAAGAGTTAATATATTTCATAAAAATGTTATTTTCACATTTTTACCCAAAATTTATTTTTTTTATAAAATTACCAAAAATTCATGCTAATATAATTTCAATGTAATAAATCAAAAAATAATATTTACTTTACCAAAATAATTATCCAAATATTATAATTTAAACATTAAAATAAAAAAATCATTATTTATTGAAAATTAATAGTTTTTATGACATAGTAAATTGTCTGGTTTTAATAAAAATTACTTAGTAATTCATTAATATATATTATAATTTTAAAATTATTTTATAAGACTATTTAATGAAAATAAATTTATTTAAAACTTATTTAATTACCATAAAAAATGTTTTTATCAATATATACTATTTTGTTTATATCATTAAATAATCTATATGGTCATCTAAATACATCCGCATAAATATTATAGCATAACTCCTAGTGTGTCACATGATGCTACAAAGAAAATGGAAAATAAAAATATTTCCCAAGAACTTGACCCCATGACCACCCCAACCGACCATGGGGGTACTTAAATGCATCTACATAACCCACAATAATAATAACCAACTATGATTAGTGGTCATAATTTCCATTGACCATATTGACCAATGTTCCTCATGTTGAATGACCATATTTCCCTACAAATACACCATCATTATCTTTTCATCATTCACTACTTCATTTACAAAGGTTATTACACATCCATTGATAATTTCAATTGTTTTCCTAACACTTATCATTATTTTTATGATATTTGTGGCGTGGGTGATCTTTATGGGAGAATTAAAGCCTATAGATTTTGCTTTAGTGAATGTACTATTCTTCTAAGTCTACATCCATTTACCATTCATAGATGTAATAGTACATATTTGTGCATGAAGTGTAATTTTCATATGAAATGTATTACTATTTTTTTTTGTGATCATAATAAAAAATTAAACATAAAATAAGATTTATTATATTATAAAATTTTCGATACATTACAATGATCAAGGTGAATAAAACATCAATCCTAGTATATAACATGACATACATGACAAATCATATCACTGATGTGTTATGAATACTTCTCATTATCTCTCCCCCTATTCTATCAGATGAAACATTTTTTGTTGAGATGTATACAATGTGAAAATGAAAATAATTTTAACATCTTGATATTTTTTGATATAGTTCTATATAAATTAATTTTATTCCTTTGATAGTTTTATTTACACATAACATCGAGATTAAAAAAACTACTTTGTACAATTAAAATATAATCATGTGAAACTTTTTACCTAACTATTGAATTAAAAGGTATGAATAAGATTAACCAAATTATAAAATATATATAAAATTCCTACTCAATAAAAAATTATTAATTAATTCTTAATAAATAAGAACAAAATTTTTACTAAAGTCATTTTATTCATCAAAAATAAGTTTTATTCAACAATAATTTTTATTACATTTTGAAACTGAATATTATAATTAATTTTTGAAATGTTAAAAAATTAAATTTTATGAAAAGGATATCATTTTTAAAATTATCATATCAAAATTATCTTATGGTGTTTTGTAAAAAAATTATTTTCTAGTGAATATTGAAATATACTTTTTTTATTGAAAATTATAGTTTTGTTTCATGAATTTATAAAGTTCTATTTGATTTTAATTTTTTTTAAAAGTTACATTAGTTATATTATATTATGATTAATCCAATTAAGTTCATAATAATCAACATAATCCTCATGTTTTCCCTCAAAATATGATAAATATGAAATGTTAAAAATCTATGAGGAAGATTCCTCAATGGAAGAAGAAGTGAAGTCATCATCTAAAAAATTTCATGAAGATAAAAATTCGAAGACTAAACCTTGTGACAAAGATAACACCGATGATTTGGAGATTATGGAAATAATTTATGATATGTTGGTTTCAATGAAATATGACAAAGCTGATATATAATTATTAAATATGGATAAGAGAGATGATGTTGGAACTAGTCAGACATAGCCTCCTCCACCTCATATTGAACTATCAGACTCTATTGCAATAATTTCACCAAAGGGTTTTGACTACATTTCTTAAGGATTAAAAAGGTTGGAAGTTATTATCCCTTATTTACGATGACTTCAGGAAAAAAATATAGCTTATCCAAGATAATTATAATCATAAATTGGACTCAATGAATGTTTTTACTGAATCTGTGATTCATATTAAGGTAGAACTGAGGACCTTACAAGAAATTTCTATGACCCATAGAAGGCCTTGTAATTCAATGGTGAAATAGTTCAATGATGTTGACACTGATATTCAGTCTTAGGATTATTAGATTAAACAAATAAAAAAATTTATGGTAGATTCAATAGATTATTTAAGTTAGTTATCAAAAATATGGCTGACAGAGTGAATTTTGTAGAAGAATTCATTGATCAAACTGATGATCATACTAAAGGAGTCAATACATTAAAGTTCAATATCAGGGACATAAATTTAGAAATATCCAGATTAATTTTTTATGAAGATGAACTTCAGGTAATCAAGGAAAAAAATAGAGAACTTGTCGATGAAATGAAAAATATGAAATCCATTGGTTGGATTCTAGAATAAAAAGTGGGGAAGCTAGAGAAGGATCACAAAGAGTTTAATAAGATTATTTTTTTTCAAAAAATTGACGAGAAAAGATTAATTTTCTTTTCTAAATCTTGTTTTATTTTTTATTTTGTAAAACATTTGAATCACGTGTTTATGAATGAATTACTTTTCCATATAAATACTATTGTATGAATTTTTTTTGAGTACCGATTGGATGAGTGTTCTTTCATATTTTTATTGATGATTAGTGAAATCATTGTATTGTTTTATACATTTTTCTATTCACTAAATTTTCAGATGCATCTTAGTAATTCCCCAATTCTTTTTGAAAATAACCAAGGGGATATATTTTTAATAATCTTTATATAAAAGAGTATAAATTATTGAATGGAGAGATTTACTTTTTCAAATATAAGTTTTTATATTATTGGAGAGAATATGATCCTCCTCCAACCGCAAGCTAGTAGTAACCAACTTGATCTCCAACCTGCTCCAAGTGACCTGAAAAACAGTTTATATGTACATAGGGTGAGTATAACATTATACTCAGTAGGATCCTCCCCAAGACTCTCGTGCAAAAGTAAAGAAAGCATGCTAAATCCCAGTGAACAACAAGTGAAACTAACTCGTTATCTAAACAGGTATACTATGTTCCCAACCTAACCATGGCTACTCTCACCAAGTAACGCATACAAGAATATAGCATATAGTAAATAATATCAAGGGTACCCCGCTACTACTTCCCCACTGGTTTTCCGCTTTTCCCCAACGACATACGTCCTGTGCATCTCTCTCCAAAGGCTTGCCCGCAGACACCTGGGCTAAGCTCCACAATCTGCACCTCGTGCACCACAAAGGATTGCCCGCAGACACCTGGGCGAAGCACCACACCGTCCTCACAACCAAAGTAACCAGGTAGTTTCCGGGAGCCACCATAGCTCGTATAACGTGTATCATACGTCGAGTATTATTCCTCAAGCCATCACAGCCCATACGCCGAGTAAGGATCCTCAAGCCATCACAGCCTATACACGTTACACCTATAGTATTCCATAGGATACTATATCCAGAGTATATGTGTGTGAAATAACCACAAGCCATTACAGCCCTCTACACACATATATGGGTAAAACTAACCACTGTGCCTACCAGCACAAGGATCTACCAAGAGAAGAGAGCGGGGCCAAAGGGGGTAGTCAGCCATTCAAACTCCCATCAGAATGTTGGGGAAAACACCCCCCCAGGGCTCAGAATCCCGGAGGTGTCAGTTTCCCTTACCGACAGGGTGGAGTAGCGTATAGAAACACAAAAAGTACAGAATATATAAGTAACTCACATCCACACTATGGGAATTACCTAGTCTTAGATACAACTGAAGCTAACGTCTCTCAGACTCCAGGCTGCTACTTCTAAGACTAGGTATCCTATAAGCACACAAACAATGAAGAGCTTTATTAGATTACTCCATTCTCATTTATCAGTTCCACTGTACATTAATTAATTATTTAAACATTAATTAAGAATGAAGAATTCCACATTAAACTGAAATGGCATCACTTTCAAAAACAACTTCTCCTTTTTAAGATTCACATCACCTTTAAATTCCAGCATCTCCATCCCCGTGGATTTTCACCATTTAATCAAACATTCATTACAGAATTACTTTTCCACATTCCCAGGCATTCTAGAAAAACATCCTATGCTTCTAAACACAAAGGAGGCTCAACACAGTGAGTAGATATACTACCCGCCGAGTCTTTTCCGCCTATAGAAAGAGCATAGACCCATCCTCCATCGAGAGGCTAAACACGGAAAGCACGTGGCATACCCCGCGTGTCTTTGCCTCCTTCGGAAAGAGGGTAAGCAAGACCAGCTGCCTTGAGCAGTGGGGAAAAGTAAAGCAGATAAGCAACCAAACCAAACCACCAACATCAAACCATCACATTCATCTCATACCATCACCCTTGGTGTCCTCCCCGACACCCATATGGATAAACCGATGCATCTCGCCACACTAGGCGTCATCCGCTGCCACAACCGCAAGTCTCCATGCCTCCACATATCACAACATCCATCCAGTCTCACATCACAGCACAAGCAGCAGGAAAACAAACTTCACAAAGTGGGCTCTCGGCCCTTTAACAAACAAGAGGGTAACTCAGAACCCTTTTAGAAATTCCCACATAATCTATTCTCTAATCCATATTGAATTAACAGAATTGTTATTCATAGGTTCCAATCATGGATACCTAATCAGTAAGCTACCACAATTTAAATAACCAAGCTTACTTCCCTAATTTGATTATCCTCAAATTAAAACAACTACAACAACGACAATAACCAGATTAATTTACATGCCTCTTTATCTTTAGCCAATTAATTAACAATTAATTCTGGCTTTACGTTCATTATCAATTTCTATCATGAACGAACAACAAATCAAAGAAAACATAGATATCACTATATCTAGGAAAACATGAGGCAAACTGTTATCACGGTATAAAGCAACAGCATGCGATCAACCAATTATTTTAATCCGGTTCAAGTATTTAATTAGGTCAATTTCATTGTGATCCAAAGAGATAAATCATGCTAATTCTACGATTGAACATATACAATTAGAGGAGCCATGAATCCCCTACCTCGAAGAGTTCTTGACGTCCTTTATCCACACAACGGGTCACAGTCCTCTTCTCCTCACGATAGCTGCATCCACCAGAGGATGCCACGGTACGACAGTACCAACCAACCCCAAGAAAACCCATTAGAACCATGGAGATTACATGCTAATATGGAAGGAAGAACAAGAGAAGGTGATCCCCGAAGGAACGATGATAAAACATACCTTATATCGAAGAACGATCGACACAACTTGGTTGCATCAACAGAGCGGAACTGATCTGAGTAACGTTTGATTGTGAAACTCATACGAGAATGATTGCAGGGTTCTAGCGACTCGTAGATGAGAACCATGAGGAAGAACAATGAAGAATGATATCTCGTTCCTTTTAAAAAAAATAAGAGAGGCGACAGTTTAAGATCCGGTTTATTCTCCATTAAAAACGGATCACATTAACCCACGCGGTTTGACCAAGTAAAAAAACATCCCGGCCTTAGGAATAATTATTATAGGATTTATGGCCTTTGAATCGGCCTTAAAGTCCTTAAAATAAGGTTTTAAAAGTATTTTACGTCAAAGAAAACGTCAAATTTGCGAAGCTGGAAACACTGTTCACATACTCAAAATTTGGCAAAGTATGGAATCGGTAGCTCTTATGGAGTCTGGAAACACTGTTCATTCGTGAAATTTGGAAAAGTATTGAATCGGTAGCTCTTATGGAGTCTGGAAACACTGTTCATTCGTGAAATTTGGCAAAGTATGGAATCGGTAGCTCTTATGGAGTCTGGAAACACTGATCATTCGTAAAATTTGGCAAAGGAAAGAAAAGCTCACCGATAGAACCTTACCGATAGAAACACAAGTCTACTGATAGATCCTCACTGATAGAAGTCCACCGATAGGACCTAACTGATAGAAACACTGTTCACAGAACTAGAAATTTGGCAAAGTGTTAGCCGAGCTACTCTTGGACTGCGGCTACAAGTATACCGAGCTATCAGTATGCCGTAGCTACCGGTAAACCCAGCTACAGGTAGGATGCGGCTACCGGTAGACCGAGCTACCGGTAATCAGCAGCTACCGGTAGACCGAGCTACCGGTAATCAGAAGCTACCGGTAGACCGAGCTACCGGTAGGCAGCAGCTGGGGGATAAGTCACCTTGTCCTCCCGGAACACCTCCAACACCACAATTCCACAAAGTAATGGACCGGAGAGGTCCAGGCCATTACATTAGATACCTCTCAAAACATTCTCGTCCTCGAGAATTAAAAATCAACCCAGAAGAAAAGATGGGTCCCAACAACCACCCCATAAGATACCTCTTAGGGGAAAACCACCATGAGTTGTTCGAAAGCTGGAACAAAACTCTTGACATCCGGGAACAAACAATCCATTCCCAAACAATTCATTCACAACATCACATCAAAGGTACATAAATAAAACATGAAAGGTCTAACCAGAGAGGAAACATCATTACATGGAAAGAGTTAAACATTAAACAACTCTGGGTACTGAGCACGTATCTGTGACTCACGCTCCCAGGTACTCTCCTCCATTCCACCGTGTCGCCACAGGACACGAAATAAGGGGATAGAACGCCCACGCAACACCTTCTCCTTGTGGTCTTGGATCTCCACAGGTCGCTCCTCGAAGGTTGCATCATCATCAATATCGATCTCTCCCCAATCGATAACATGAGATTCATCATGAAGATAACGACGGAGCTGCGATACATGGAAAACAACATGTATCCGACTCATCTGAGGGGGAAGTGCTACTCGATACGCCACAGATCCAACACGAGCTAACACCTCGAAAGGCCCAACAAACCGGGGAGAAAGCTTACTTCCACGACCAAACCTTCGCTGCCCACGACGGGGAGTCACCTTTAGAAACACATGATCCCCAACATTAAACTCTAATGGTCTCCTTCTTTGATCAACATATGATTTCTGACGATCCCGTGCTGTCTTCATCCTCTCACGAATCACCTGAACCATATCTGTTGTATTCTGCACTAGTTCTGGTCCGGGAATTGCCGACTCTCTGACCCCAGTCCAGCACAACGGAGAATGGCATGGCCGGCCATACAAGGCTTCAAACGGCGCCATACCGATGGTAGAGTGAAAACTATTATTGTAAGAGAACTCTACCAAGGGTAAGTGCTTCACCCATGAACCTCCAAAATCAAGAACACAGGAGCGCAACATGTCTTCAAGAGTCTGGATGGTTCGCTCGGTCTGACCATCTGTTTGAGGATGAAAAGCAGTGCTAAGGCATAGTTGAGATCCAAAAGCATATTGGAGACCTCTCCACACCCTAGAGGTAAAACGAGGATCTCGATCAGAAATGATCGTCCTAGGTACTCCGTGAAGCCTCACCACCTCCTCCAGATACTGCCTCGACAAAACCTCCACTGAGCTCGACTCCTTGATTGCTATGAAGTGGGCCGATTTAATTAAATGATCCACTACCACCCATATAGCATCATGTCCTCCCGGAGCTCGAGGTAAACCTGTAACAAAGTCCATTGAGATGTCCTCCCACTTCCACTGAGGAATCTCTATGTGTTGGAGAAGACCACCAGGAACACGGTGTTCGGCCTTCACCTTCTGGCAGACTAAACATCGAGACACACACTCTGCAACCATACGTTTCAGCCCAGGCCACCAGAACTGACTCCTTAAGGATCGGTACATCTTCGTCACACCAGGATGTACTGCCAAGGGTGAACTATGGAACTCTCGGAGAACCGTCTCGCGCATCGCCAAGGGAACAAAAAACCTTCCATGATACAACACTCGGTGTTGTTCATCCTCCGACCAACCATCAGGGGCCTACCCACAAACAACTCTGTCTCTCCAAACTTCCACCTATAAATCACCCAACTGAGACTCTTCCACCTTCTGCATCAGGTATGACTGCACCGTCATTTGGAAAGACAAACTCTTCCCCCAACTTCTCCCATATCAAGATGCAAAGATGATAGCTCTTCCATCACTCTCCGGGAATCACCAGATTCACGCACAACATCATTACGTGACTTTCGGCTCAGTGCATCAGCAACAACATTTCCCTTCCCAGGTGTATACGATATTTCGAAGTCGTATTCCTGCAAGAACTCCATCCACCGACACTGCCTCAACTTCAAGTCGCGTTGGGAGAAAACATACCTCAAACTCTTATGATCGGTGAAAACCACAAAGTGCTCACCAATGAGGTAATGTCTCCACAACTTCAGAGCAAACACCACGCCTGCCAACTCAAGATCATGGGTGGCTTAGTTACGTTCATGGGGACGCAACTGCCGAGACCCATAAGAAACAACAGACCTCTGCTGCATAAGAACACAGCCTAGCCACAGATGTGAAGCATCACAGAAAACATCAAACTGGACTCCCTCCATTGGAAGGAAAAGGACTGGAGCACTTACCAACTTCTCCTTTAGATACTCGAAAGCTGTCTGACACTGATCAGTCCATATGAACGCTTGATCCTTCCTGGTCAATGCTGTCAGAGGAGTCGGAACTCGGGAGAAATTAGCCACAAACCTCCTATAATAGCCTGCGAGACCAAGGAAACTTCGCACCTCTAACACGGTCTTGGGGGCTGGCCAAGACACCACTGCTTCTATCTTCGAAGGATCCACAGCTACTCCCTGTTGGGACACAACATGTCCCAAGAAACGAACTTATCAAGCCCAGAACTCACACTTGGACAACTTCCCAAACAACCGATGTTGGCGAAGAACTCCCAAAACGGCTCGTAGATGCTCTGCATGCTCCTCTTCTGATGTGGAGTATACAAGGATGTCGTCGATGAAAACCACAACAAACTTGTCCAGGAATTCACGAAACACAGCATTCATCAACCCCATGAAAACAGCTGGAGCATTTGTCACGCCGAATGGCATTACAACAAACTCATAATGCCCATGACGACAACGGGAAGCAGTCTTCGGGATATCCTCATCCTTTACACGCATCTGATGATATCCTGACCGCAAGTCAATCTTTGAAAACCAACTTGCACCCTTCAGTTGATCGAATAGGTCATCAATCCGCGGGTGAGGATAGCGGTTCTTTATTGTCACTTTGTTTAAGCGACGATAATCGACGCACAACCACAAACTGCCATCAGCCTTTTTCACAAACAAAACTAGTGCACCCTACGGTGACACACTTGGCCGAACAAAACCACACTGCAACAAACCATAGAGCTGAATACGTAGCTCTCGTAACTCAGAAGGGGCCATCCTGTATGGAGACATAGAGATAGGAGACGCTCCTGGTTGTAGCTCGATTCCAAACTCGATCTCTCGTCGAGGGGGTAAGGATACAACCTCTTCTGGAAAGACATCAGGGTACTCCTCTACGACCCTAGGAAACGCCAACTGTTGAACCTCTGAAGAACTCAGCATCATCCCAGCCATCATGGATGATAAGGATGAAACTCGTCTATGACTCATCCGAGGATCTCTCTCACCAACAAACACTACTTCCTCTCCGTCTTCATCAAAGAAAACGACCTTCTTCCTGTAGCAATCCACAATAGCCTGCACCGAATACAACCAATCCATGCCGAGGATGACATCATATGGTTGTATTCGTAAACATAGGAAATCTCCCCAAGAGTGGTGCTGCCCCAACACTAGCTCACAGTCTCTACATACTTCAAACAAGCTAGATCGACCTCTAACTGGCGTAGTCAACGCCAAGGACACTGGAAGCCCTTCTACCTCAAGTCCCAAAGCGTGGACAAGGGTAGGGGATATAAAGGAGTGTGTCACTCCTGAATCAAACAAGGCATACACCAAGGTAGAAAACAAGCAAAGGGTACCTCGGACGACGTCTGGCTCGCCTGGGGATGGCAATGCTAGAGCATGAAGCTGACCACGACCACTTCCACGACCTCTCTGACCCTGATGACGACCACCACCACGGCCGCGCTCTGCTCTCTGAGGACGGGGAGCGTCATGGGGCTGTCCTCTGGCTGCTCCATCTACCCTCGGGTGATCTAAAGCTGGTGCAACCTGCTGCTGCTGCCTCGGCTGGAACTGCCTCAACGGAGGAACCTGGAGTGGAGCGCCTGGTGCACGATGATTGCTCTGAAAAGTCGGGCACTCCCGCTGCTGATGACCACGACCACCACAAGAAAAACAAGCGCCTGATCCCTTGGCATTGGCCTGAGAGTTGCTGCCTCCGGAGAAACGAGATGGGAAGGGATGGGACCTAACCCCAGGTGAACGGAAACGCTTCTGCCCTGAAAACCGGGAACCCCGGACCACAGCTCTGCTTCGTGAAGAATCATGATGATTCCCCTCTCGTGACGATCCGGTCCTGGTCAAAGTCCTCTCAACAACCTCTGCCCTCGCCAGCACCTCAAGATATGTCTTCAGCATAAATGGGGTGACCTGGCGCTGGATCTCTGGACGCAATGCCTCCTCGAAATGCCTCGCCCTGGCCTCCTCATCTGGTAACAGGTCTGAAGCATATCGTAGAAGGTTCCTGAAACGGATTCCAAACTCTCGAACACTGGAGCTCCCCTGTCGAAGGGTAAGAAGCTCCTGGCGACTGGACGCCTTCGCAGTCGATGAAAGAAACTCGACTCTAAACCTGTCTCGAAACTCCTCCCACGAGATCACTGACTCCTCACGATCTCCGAGGAACAAGAACCACCACTGTCTCGCTGCTCCACGCAACATCGTCACAACCAAGGACACCCAGTGTTCCTTCCGAGCACGAATCGAACTGAAGCCTATCTCGACCTCCTCCAACCAGTCTTCTGTGACTGCATCTGAAACGGATCCCTCGTACTTCTGTAGACTCTGGCGCTGAAACTCTCGGAGTGTCTTCCTCCAAGTGTCATCGTCGTCAACCTCTACCCGGCGGCGATCTGCTGGAACAGCCTGCTGGGCACCTTCGGCGCAAACCTGACGAGGATATCGACCTAGAGCCATACCCGTAAAATAACAACTGTTAGAGCTCCTAAGCCTGGAATATGTAAGACTCAACATTAATTAATTAATTATTTTGTTTTATTAATTTTTGGTTACCTATCCCAAGGTCTACCCATTCAAACACAGGTGCAAAGAATAATGATGCATGATCCTTTCCTAGGTCTCTACCCTGCAACCAGTATCACTTTGTTTAGTAGCCATCGTAAACTTAAAGGTCCGTGCAACAGATCATAGGGGGCCCTGAACGCCTATGTCTCTGCCGGTCTCCAGTGTTTACCCCACTTGCTAAACATGAATGACACCGTTGCCCTACCATCCCATGCATCCTCACCTGTGCCTAACTCCAAACTCCATCCTATCCCTCAACCAGACATCTGATACCACTCTGTCACGACCCCCTCCCCACAAAGTGTACCCCTCCTGGGCCGCCAATGTGAAGAGGGAGATAATGACCCCCGAGTCCCGCCTCCAGTAGGCCCCGGGTTGGCGACTGGCACCGAGGGTATAATAACGTACAAATGGGAGGCATTACCCTCTCAGAGAACACAAGCAGAAGAGAGAGATAGAATAGACTCCAATCAACTCCAACTCAGAACTGAAATATAAAAAGGAAACCAAGTACATATATGAAATGTCATGAAAAAGTACTACAACTGAAAGGGAAAACTAAAAGTACCCAAAAGAAAGAAAAACGGTAGCGACCACAAGCCCGAACAACTCCTCCTCTAACCGCAAGCTAGTAGTAACCAGCTTGATCTCCAACCTACTCCAAGTGACCTGAAAAATAGTTTATATGTACATAGGGTGAGTATAAAATTATACTCAGTAGGATCCTCCCCAAGACTCTCGTGCAAAATTAAAGAAATCATGCTAAAGCCCAGTGAACAACAAGTGAAACTAACTCGTTATCTAAACATGTATACTATGTTCCCAACCTCACCATGGCTACTCTCACCAAGTAACGCATACAAGAATATAGCATATAGTAAATAATATCAAGGTTACCCCGCTACTACTTCCCCACTGGTTTTCCGCTTTTCCCCAACGACATACGTCCTGTGCATCTCTCTCCAAAGGCTTGCCCGCAGACACCTGGGCTAAGCTCCACAATCTGCACCTCGTGCACCACAAAGGATTTCCCGCAGACACCTGGGTGAAGCACCACACTGTCCTCACAACCAAAGTAACCAGGTAGTTTCCGGGAGCCACCATAGCTCATATAACGTGTATCATACGTCGAGTATTATTCCTCAAGCCATCACAGCCCATACGCCGAGTAAGGATCCTCAAGCCATCACAGCCTATACACGTTACACCTATAGTATTCCATAGGATACTATATCCAGAGTATATGTGTGTGAAATAACCACAAGCCATTACAACCCTCTACACACATATATGGGTAAAACTAACCACTGTGCCTACCAGCACAAGGATCTACCAAGAGAAGAGAGCGGGGCCAAAGGGGGTAGTCAGCCATTCAACCTCCCATCAGAATGTTGGGGAAAACACCCCCCCAGGGCTCAGAATCCCCGGGGTGTCAGTTTCCCTTGCCGACAGGGTGGAGTAGCGTATAGAAACACAAAAAGTACAGAATATATAAGTAACTCACATCCACAATATGGGCATTACCTAGTCTTAGATACAACTGCAGCTAACGTCTCTCAGACTCCAGGCTGCTACTTCTAAGACTAGGTATCCTATAAGCACACAAACAATGAAGAGCTTTATTAGATTACTCCATTCTCATTTATCAGTTCCATTGTACATTAATTAATTCTTTAAACATTAATTAAGAATGAAGAATTCCACATTAAACTGAAATGGCATCACTTTCAAAAACAACTGCTCCTTTTTAAGATTCACATCACCTTTAAATTCCAGCATCTCCATCCCCGTGGATTTTCACCATTTAATCAAACATTCATTACAGAATTACTTTTCCATATTCCCAGGCATTCTAGAAAAACATCTTATGCTTCTAAACACAAAGGAGGCTCAACACGGTGAGTAGATATACTACCCGCCGAGTCTTTGCCGCCTATAGAAAGAGCATAGACCCATCCTCCATCGAGAGGATAAACACAGAAAGCACGTGGCATACCCCGCGTGTCTTCACCTCATTCGGAAAGAGGGTAAGCAAGACCAGCTGCCTTGAGCAGTGGGGAAAAGTAAATATGATAAGAAACCAAACCAAACCACCAACATCAAACCATCACATTCATCTCATACCATCACCCTTGGTGTCCTCCCCGACACCCATATGCATAAACCGATGCATCTCGCCACACTAGGCGTCATCCGCTGCCACAACCGCAAGTCTCCATGCCTCCACATATCACAACAGCCATCCAGGCTCACATCACAGCACAAGCAGCAGGAAAATAAACATCACAAAGTGGGCTCTCGGCCCTTTAACAAACAAGAGGGTAACTCAGAACCCTTTTAGAAATTCCCACATAATCTGTTCTCTAATCCATATTGAATTAACAGAATTGTTATTCATATGTTCCAATCATGGATACCTAATCAGTAAGCTATCACAATTTAAATAACCAAGCTTACTTCCCTAATTTGATTATCCACAAATTAGAACAACTACAACAACGGCAATAACCAGATTAATTTACATGCCTCTTTATCTTTAGCCAATTAATTAACAATTAATTCCGGCTTTACGTTCATTATCAATTTCTATCATGAACGAACAAAAAATCAATGAAAACATAGATATCACTATATCTAGGAAAACATGATGCAAACCGTTATCACGGTATAAAGCAACAGCATGCGATCAACCAATTCTTTTAATCCGGTTCAAGTATTTAATTAGGTCAATTTCATTGTGATCCAAAGAGATAAATCATGCTAATTCTACGATTGCACATATACAATTTGAGGAGCCATGAATCCCCTACCTCGAAGAGTTCTTGACGTCCTTTATCCACACAACGGGTCACAGTCCTCTTCTCCTCACGATAGCTGCATCCACCAGAGGATGCCACGGTACGACAGTACTAACCAACCCCAAGAAAACCCATTAGAACCATGGAGATTACTTGCTAATATGGAAGGAAGAACAAGAGAAGGTGATCCCCGAAGGAACGATGATAAAACATACCTTATATCGAAGAACGATCGACACAACTTGGTTGCATCAACAGAGCGGAACTGATCTGAGTAACGTTTGATTGTGAAACTCCTACGAGAATGATTGAAAGGTTCTAGCGTCTCGTAGATGAGAACCAGGAGGAAGAACAACGAAGAATGATATCTCGTTCCTTTTAAAAAAAATTAGAGAGGCGACAGTTTAAGATCTGGTTTATTCTCCATTAAAAACGGATCGCATTAACCCACGCGGTTTGACCAAGTAAAAAAACATCCCGGCCTTAGGAATAATTATTATAGGATTTATGGCCTTTGAATCGGCCTTAAAGTCCTTAAAATAAGGTTTTAAAAGTATTTTACGTCAAAGAAAACGTCAAATTTGCGAAGCTGGAAACACTGTTCACATACTCAAAATTTGGCAAAGTATGGAATCGGTAGCTCTTATGGAGTCTGGAAACACTGTTCATTCGTGAAATTTGGCGAAGTATGGAATCGGTAGCTCTTATGGAGTCTGGAAACACTGTTCATTCGTGAAATTTGGCAAAGTATGGAATCGGTAGCTCTTATGGAGTCTGGAAACCCTGTTCATTCGTGAAATTTGGCAAAGGAAAGAAAAGCTCACCGATAGAACCTTACCGATAGAAACACAAGTCTACTGATAGATCCTCACTGATAGAAGTCCACCGATAGGACCTCACTAATAGAAACACTATTCACAGAACTAGAAATTTGGGAAAGTGTTAGCCGAGCTACTGCTGGACTGCAGCTACAAGTATACCGAGCTATCAGTATGCCGTGGCTACCGGTAAACCCAGCTACCGGTAGGATGCGCCTACCGGTAGACCGAGCTACCGGTAATCAGCAGCTACCGGTAGACCGAGCTACCGGTAATCAGCAGCTACCGGTAGACCGAGCTACCAGTAGGCAGCAGCTGGGGGATAAGTCACCTTGTCCTCCCGGAACACCTCCAACACCACAATTCCACAAAGTAATGGACCGGAGAGGTCCGGGCCATTACATTAGATACCTCTCAAAACATTCTCATCCTCGAGAATTAAAAATCAACCCAGAAGAAAAGACGGGTCCCAACAAACACCCCATAAGATACCTCTCAGGGGAAAACCACCATGAGTTGTTCGAAAGATGGAACAAAACTCTTGACATCCGGGAACAAACAATCCATACCCAAACAATTCATTCACAACATCACATCAAAGGTACATAAATAAAACATGAAAGGTATAACCAGAGAGGAAACATCATTACATGGTAAGAGTTAAACATTAAACAACTCTGGGTACTGAGCACGTATCTGTGACTCACGCTCCCAGGTACTCTCCTCCATGCCACTGTGTCGCCACAGGACACGAACTAAGGGGATAGAACGCCCACGCAACACCTTCTCCTTGTGGTCTTGGATCTCAACAGGTCGCTCCTCAAAGGTTGCATCATCATCAATATTGATCTCTCCCCAATCGATAACATGAGATTCATCATGAAGATAACGACGGAGCTGCGATACATGGAAAACATCAAGTATCCGACTCATCTGAGGGGGAAGTGCTACTCGATACGCCACAGATCCAACACGAGCTAACACCTCGAAAGGCCCAACAAACCGGGGAGAAAGCTTACTTCCACGACCAAACCTTCGCTGCCCACGACGGGGAGTCACCTTTAGAAACACATGATCCCCAACATTAAACTCAAACGGTCTCCTTCTTTGATCAGCATATGATTTCTGACGATCCTATGCTGTCTTCATCCTCTCACGAATCACCTGAACCATCTCTGTTGTATTCTTCACTAGTTCTGGTTCGAGAATTGCCGACTCTCTGACCCCAGTCCAGCACAACGGAGAACGGCATGGCCGGCCATACAAGGCTTCAAACGGAGCCATACCGATGGTATAGTGAAAACTATTATTGTAAGCGAACTCTACCAAGGGTAAGTGCTTCACCCATGAACCTCCAAAATCAAGAACACAAGAGCGCAACATGTCTTCAAGAGTCTGGATGGTTCGCTCTGTCTGACCATCTGTTTGAGGATGAAAAGCAGTGCTAAGGCATAGTTGAGATCCAAAAGCATGTTGGAGACCTCTCCACACCCTAGAGGTAAAACGAGGATCTCGATCATAAATGATCGTCTTAGGTACTCTGTGAAGCCTCACCACCTCCTCCAGATACTTCCTCGACAAAACCTCCACTGAGCTCGACTCCTTGATTGCTATGAAGTGGGCCGATTTAGTTAAACGATCCACTACCACCCATATAGCATCATGTCCTACCGAAGCTTGAGGTAAACCTGTAACAAAGTCCATTGAGATGTCCTCCCACTTCCACTGAGGAATCTCTATGTGTTGGAGAAGACCACCAGGAACACGGTGTTCGGCCTTCACCTTCTGGCAGACTAAACATCGAGACACACACTCTGAAACCATACGTTTCAGCCCAGGCCACCAGAACTGACTCCTTAAGGATCGGTACATCTTCATCACACCAGGATGTACTGCCAAGGGTGAACTATGGAACTCTCAGAGAACCGTCTCGTGCATCGCCAAGGGAACAAAAAGCCTGCCCTGATACAACACTCGGTGTTGTTCATCCTCCGACCAACCATCAGGGGCCTCCCCACAAACAACTCTGTCTCTCCAAACTTCCACCTCTAAATCACCCAACTGAGACTCTTCCACCTTCTGCATCAGGGATGACTGCACCGTCATTTGGAAAGACAACCTCTTCCCCCAACTTCTCCCATATCAAGATGCAAAGATGATAGCTCTTCCATCACTCTCCAGGAATCACCAGATTCACGCACAACATCATTTCGTGACTTTCGGCTCAGTGCATCAGCAACAACATTTCCCTTCCCAGGTGTATACAATATTTCGAAGTTGTATTCCTGCAAGAACTCCATCCACCGACGCTGCCTCAAGTTCAAGTCGTGTTGGGAGTAAACATACATCAAACTCTTATGATCGGTGAAAACCACAAAGTGCTCACCAATGAGGTAATGTCTCCACAACTTCAGAGAAAACACCACGGCTGCCAACTCAAGATCATGGGTGGCTTAGTTGCATTCATGGGGACGCAACTGCCGAGACCCATAAGAAACAACGGACCTCTGCTGCATAAGAACACAGCCTAGCCCCAGATGTGAAGCATCACAGAAAACATCAAACTGGACTCCCTCCGTTGGAAGGCAAAGGACTGGAGCACTTACCAACTTCTCCTTTAGATACTCGAAAGCTGTCTGACACTGATCAGTCCATATGAACGCTTGATCCTTCTTGGTCAAAGCTGTCAGAGGAGTCACAACTTGGGAGAAATTAGCCACAAACCTCCTATAATAGCCTGCGAGACCAAGGAAACTTCGCACCTCTGACACGGTCTTGGGGGCTGTCCAAGACACCACTGCTTCTATCTTTGAAGGATCCATAGCTACTCCCTGTTGGGACACAACATGTCCCAAGAAACGAACTTCTCGAGCCCAGAACTCACACTTGGACAACTTCCCAAACAACCGATGTTGGCGAAGAACTCCCAAAACGGCTCGTAGATGCTCTGCATGCTCCTATTCTGATGTGGAGTATACAAGGATGTCGTCGATGAAATCCACAACAAACTTGTCCAGGAATTCACGGAACACAGCATTCATCAACCCCATGAAAACAGCTAGAGCATTTGTCACGCCGAATGGCATTACAAAAAACTCATAATGCCCATGACGACAACGGAAAGCAGTCTTCGGGATATCCTCATCCTTTACACGCATCTGATGATATCCTGACCGCAAGTCAATCTTTGAAAACCAACTTTCACCCTTCAGTTGATCGAATAGGTCATCAATCCGAGAGAGAGGATAGCTGTTCTTTATTGTCACTTTGTTTAAGCGACGATAATCGACGCACAACCGCAAACTGCCATCAGCCTTTTTTACAAACAAAACTGGTGCACCCCACGGTGACACACTTGGCCGAACAAAACCACACTGCAACAGACCATTGAGCTGAATACGTAGCTCTCGTAAATCAGAAGGGGCCATCCTGTATGGAGACATAGAGATAGGAGACTCTCCTGGCTGTAGCTCGATTCCAAACTCGATCTCTCATCGAGGGGGTAAGGATACAACCTCTTCTGGAAAGACATTAGGGTACTCCTCTACGACCCTAGGAAACGCCAACTGTTGAACCTCTGAAGAACTCAGCATCATCCCAGCCATCATGGATGATAAGGATGAAACTCGTCTATGACACATCCGAGGATCACTCTCACCAACAAACACTACTTCCTCTCCGTCTTCATCAAAGAAAACGACCTTCTTCCTGTAGCAATCCACAATAGCCTGCACCGAATACAAACAATCCATGCCGAGGATGACATCATATGGTTGTATTCGTAAACATAGGAAATCTCCCCAAGAGCAGTGCTTCCCCAACACTAGCTCACAGTCTCTACATACTTCAAACAAGCTAGCTCGACCTCCAACTGGCGTAGTCAACGCCAAGGGCACTGGAAGCCCTTCTACCTCAAGTCCCAAAGCGTGGACAAGGGTAGGGGATATAAAGGAGTGTGTCGCTCCTGAATCAAACAAGGAATACACCAAGGTAGAAAACAAGCAAAGGGTACCTCGGACGACGTCTGGCTCGCCTGGGGCTGGCAACGCTAGAGCATGAAGCTGACCATGACCACTTCCACGGCCTCTCTGACCCTGATGACGACCACCACCACGGCCGCGCTCTGCTCTCTGAGGACGGGGAGCGTCATGGGGTTGTCCTCTGCCTGCTCCATCTACCCTCTGGTGATCTAAAGCTGGTGCAACCTGTTGCTGCTGCCTCGGCTGGAACTGCCTCAACGGAGGAACCTGGAGTGGAGCGCCTGGTGCACGATGACTACTGTGAAAAGTCGGGCACTCCCGCTGCTGATGACCACGACCACCACAAGAAAAACAAGCGCCTGATCCCTTGGCATAGGCCTGAGAGTTTCTGCCTCCGGAGAAACGAGATGGGAAGGGCTGGGACCTACCCCCAGGTGAACAGAAACTCTTCTGCCCTGAAAACCGGGAACCCCGGACCACAGCTCTGCTTCGTGAGGAATCATGATGATTCCCCTCTCGTGACGATCCGGTCTTGGGCAAAGTATTGAATCGGTAGCTCTTATGGAGTCTAGAAACACTGTTCATTCGTGAAATTTGGCAAAGTATGGAATCGGTAGCTCTTATGGAGTCTGGAAACACTGATCATTCGTAAAATTTGGCAAAGGAAAGAAAAGCTCACCGATAGAACCTTACCGATAGAAACACAAGTCTACTGATAGATCCTCACTGATAGAAGTCCACCGATAGGACCTAACTGATAGAAACACTGTTCACAGAACTAGAAATTTGGCAAAGTGTTAGCCGAGCTACTCCTGGACTGCGGCTACAAGTATACCGAGCTATCAGTATGCCGTGGCTACCGGTAAACCCAGCTACCGGTAGGATGCGGCTACCGGTAGACCGAGCTACCGGTAATCAGCAGCTACCGGTAGACCGAGCTACCGGTAATCAGCAGCTACCGGTAGACCGAGCTACCGGTAGGCAGCAGGTGGGGGATAAGTCACCTTGTCCTCCTGGAACACCTCCAACACCACAATTCCACAAAGTAATGGACCAGAGAGGTCCGGGCCATTACAATATCTTTACTAAATTTTTATTTCCCAAAGTGTTTTAGAACATTTTTTTTGAAAACATTAATTTTTACCATACTTCAAAAAAAGTTCTAATGTATTGTGAAAATTAAAATTAAATTTTTCATTGTGATCATCATAATGAGTATGTGTCCAGTAAATAACACTCACTTCAATCTAACTAGAAATCAAACTTTAGTTTTGTCTCTCATAATGAAAAAAGTCTTGATAATTAGACTCATTCAAGTACCAAAAAAATTTAACAGATACTCATTAAGTCTATCTTAATGAAATTAATAAATAAATTATTCTGAATGAATAATGTTTATAATTGGAATATAAAATACTTTTTTCTAATGTAATTAAAATATTTAACAATATAATGGGGTTAACCAATATGACATCAAGCATTAAATTATTAAAAGGTGTTAAGAACCAACTATTTGAAACTGTTGCAACAAACATGGAAATGTGACCATTGGACGATCACCTATAAATACCTGGTCATTAGAAGAGTTAGAAGTTGGTTGATTTCATTCACTCTCGAATTATTTGAAAAATACTTTGTATGAACATCTCATTATTAATAATTTTATTTCTTTTGAGAGATTCATTTAGATGGAATCCTTGTAAGGTTTTCTCCTTAATAACATTTTTTAATTTCTAAATGTGTCTGATTGTTTTGATTATGGTTGAGGTATTCAAAGGATAAGAAGATGAAGAATCTGCTATATAGATTGAGGGATCACGGGGATATTGATACAGAGAATATGATCCATTAGATTGAGGGATTCCAGAGCTAGGAATATAGAGAATCCGATATTCATATCGAGGGCTTCCAAGGATAGGAATATAGAGATGATAATCATATCTAGGGATTTCCTTGGTTAAGAATGATGGACTTTCCTGTAAGTATAGAACATGGGATTCCTTTTTCCAAGGTTATTGGTGAACTTTATCTTTAGTTCAAAAATGGTTTATCTTTTCAAAATCTTGTAAGTCATTATTACATTTTTTAATCTATTTTATTACTTATTATTTACATGTTTTATGTTTCACTATGAATGTTTATGGTCATATTATCATAAGAATCAGGAATACGATAAAAAATATTTATCAGTTCTACTGAGAATATGATACCCTAATATAGTCAAATCCTTCATGATTATGAATTATGTACTATGATATTATCAGAATCAATCTTATTTTAATACTATCATAAATGGACATATATTGATTCCAAAAAAACATACCTTAAAGTGGTTTTATGAATTTTTTATGTATTATACAATGTTTTTAACTTAAAATTTACCCCCTTTAATTATTGTCCATATACAAATAATTCTTACGATCCTAATACAAATATCCTGGATATTTATATCCCAAAAAGATTTATGTAATATGATTTTAATTTGAATATATAAAATGAGAACTAATTATTTATTTATAATGATTTTTTTTCATATATGATGAGAATGAATGTAGAAATTGTATATGTTACTCATTTTTATTCTTATTTTTTTGTTAATTTTAATAATTCCTTTGAAAATATTTTTTAACATTCTTTTTTAAAATGAAAAAAACAATTAAAAAAAAGCACATTATATCCTTTTTTTCGAAAAGGGTATCATTTGTACTTTGATTTAAAAAAAATATTTTTTCATCTATACGATCTAATACCTTGTCAGAATTAAAATTTATATATTTTTCTATATGTTAAAAATTAAAATTCTATGTAAAAATAATTTAAGTGATTATAAATGAATTTTCAATTTCCATTTAAATAAATAAAACCAAGGACTCAAAATCAATATAAATTAAAATTTGTAGGTATGAAATGCAGGATCAAATGGAGCATGAAAATAAAAAATTACTAATTTATAAATTGATCAATCAATCAAACAGAATAAAAATAAAATAAAAGGATTTAATAATTATAAAATTAAATGAAATCTATATTATAGTATGATCTCATACAGATAAATAACAAATCACATGTGTGAGGAATCACACAATCTGTCTAAAGAAGAAACAACTTCTAAAAAATTGCCCAAAAATAGTTAATTCTTGGATAGATGTCATGATTAAAAAATTTCTATATTAAAAAAACATTCAATTATCTCCCCCACACACCTCAAAATAAACTAGGTTAGATATTGGGTGAGAGGGAGATAGGTTGTTGTCATTTCATTATAGGAGGGAAGAGGGGAGGGACCAGAGGTGAAGGGAAGGCATTGCTAGTGGCATAGCGGGGAAATGAGGCGGGCTCGAGTGGAGGAGGCAGATTTGGAGAGGAGGTTAGGAGGGGATGGTAGTATTAGAAAGGAGGAATTCATGTATACAAATCTAACCCCATTCAACAATTATCAGATATAACATGTTTAATATCAGTTAATTTTTAACCCGAATGTGAAATTCAATGCATATTTAAAATATAAACGCATTTAAATGTATATATGCACATGGGCCAGGTATTTCATCATCAAGATAAAAAACTAGACCCATTAATTAATTAGATCTAGCCAGAATACCCCTGATCTGGTCTGTTTACTAATCAAGCCTTGAAAAAACACATTTGTTAATCAAGTTTGGCTAGATCTATCCTGACCCGACCAATTTACAAATTGAGGGTTGAAAAAAATAATCAATTATATATAATAGTCATTAATTTGACATAATAAATTAATTTTATTGTAATTTAATTAATAAAAATATACTTATAGTATAGATTAATATGGTTTAGTGGGTCAGGTATTAGGTCACCTATTAAAGTCTTAACTCGACCCTATTATTAATCAGGCTTTTAAATTTAAAACCATTTAATAATTAATCCTAAAAAATTAGTCCCTAATAAATTTTTTTAGGGTGGTCCTAATATGGTTGATAAATTGATCTAACCCATTTATGGGTCTATTTAAATTGATTTTTATATTTATTATTCAAAATTTTTATAATAATTTTTATGATAAAACTCATTTAAAACTCAAACATAACTATATGGTTTTTATAAAAAAATAAAAAAATTAAAATTTATATTATATATAATTTATGGGTGCCCTATAAGAGGTACCCAAATCCAACCTGACTAATAATCAAATATTATTTTTAAAATTTGGACCCAATCAAACCCTGTTTAGAGGCACCTAATCCTTTTTTTTCAAGCCGATAGGGTCATATACTCGATTATTTTAATAAGATCATTATAACATAACCATTAAATTAGATGAAATGAATAGTATTAACCACATTATGAAATATATAATTCTCCAACTAATTTATAGTGTGTTAATTAATGTTTTGTGATTATGGGAATAATTTTTTTAATGTCATTTTATTCTTCAAATATAAGTTTTTTCAAAAAATAATTTTCAGTGTTTTCTAAAATAAAATAAATATAATTAATTTTTGACAATTTTAGACAATATATTTGATAAAATGAACATTATTTTTGGATTCAGAATGTCAAAATTATTTTATGATGATTTTTTTAAAATATTATAAAATTTTTTATTTTTCATTGAATTGTAAAAAATACCGATTTTTATAAAACCCTCATTTTAATTATATTTAAAATCTACTTTATGATTTTAAATTGATCTCAAAGTAAATAAAGTAATTTCTAGTTTGATATAATCTAATTAATTATATTTAAACAATATTTATACCTTATTTTGGTATGAGTATTGTTTTGGGCATAATTTTTTTTCCCAAAAAACTATTTTTCGTTGAGTTGGAGAGTTTAATTTAAAATGTAATTTTGAAACTTCTATGTTTTTTAATTTTTAAAAATGGATTCTATATTTGGAACAAGGTGGTAAAAATTAGTTTATAAGTTCATTTTTATTTTTAGTCATAAAAAATTTACCAACGTTAAAAAAATATTTATGGAATTATAGGTAAATTAATGTAGTGGGCTAAAGATAAAATGTAAAGGCTTAAAATACCTAAAAAAAATTAATTAGTTGGTTGATGAGTTAACCGGCCTTAAATATCTTTTACCACATTAATTATCATCCAAATTCGTTGGATTTAATTCCACCCAATTGTGATTGACTTTAAATATATAATAATCATTATTTAATCACTTAAAACTACCCGTAAAGTATAAATACCACATCTCACCACCCCATTTATCCTCAAAATCCTTGAAAATATTAAAATATATGCCAAACCCTCTCTGATGCACTCTCCCCATATCCATGTGCTTATGGTCTCTCCCAAAGACCAATTATACATTCCTTAAAGGTTCCTTCAAGGAGTTGATATTCATGAGGAGGTTAAAGTATGTCAAATTAAAGGAAACATATGGTAAGGGATTCTAATCTCATTTTTATTTCTATGAGATATATTCATTATTCACTAATTATTTTTTGTGTGTTTATATACTTCCATTTTCAATATCATATCATGAATCTCATTATATTCGTGGTATTAAATGTTTCATTTGAAAATTATTTTATTTATAGGGAAAACGATTCGACGAATTACAAAGTGGTAAGACATTTATTAACTAAACATCCATTCATTAATTATTACATGTTAATATTATGTTTTAGATGGATTTTGGTTAACTTATTTTTAATTTCCTATTATTTTATATGTATTTTAAGATAATATATGTGACTAATTAATTTGATTAATTCTCATTTCAATGATATGATATTTATAAGGTGTTTTCTTTTAAAATTTTTATACCTCTAAAATTTCACTTAAAACATTTTTTTTCTTCCATGTCAGTGTTTTCTAAAATTGTTTCCATTTTTTTTTACTATTTATTTATGATTTTTTTAAATTCATTTTTACTCATGATTTAATTTTTACAAAATCGGTTGAATGTATTCTTTTTTTCATTTTCTAAATGATTTTATTTGTGACTTATCTAACAGAAGTATGGAAGGAATTATTTTTAACTTATAAGACATGAGAATATTTTTCTACCATTATGATACCTTAATGTTTTCATTTTTCATTTAAAAACATAAAATTTCTTTTCAAAGAAAAATTTTCCATATATAATTATGTGACTCATTGAAAGTAAATTATTTGAAAATGGAAGTTTAACATTTTTTCAATAACTATTTTATGCGATCTCTCAGAAATTTTCTCCATTTAAGATAACAATTTTTATGTTAATTATTTTCTACTAGGGGTATTATTTAAGTATTTTTTACTAATTTTTATTATTGTTTTATGTTTATAATGGCTCAATATTAATGAAACCCATTTCATTTTCATGAGTTATGTTATGATGAAATTTTTACGAAACCCACTTCTTTTCATCGGTTCTGATACGATGATTGATTTATGTTCCTATGATACACATTTTTATGGTTTCCATTATGTGATAGGTGGGAACTATATATTCCTCTAATTCATTTGTTAATTATATATATCTCATGATATAACACTGAGAAATAGTCGATGAGCTTGATCCACTATGGGAAACTGGGGTATCCTGATCCACTATGGGAAACAGGTGTGTCTTGATCCACTATATTGATGTTATTAGTCGTTAATCTTGGAATATGAAATGATTTTCTATATTTACGATGGATAAACACTTTTATTGAATGATATTATGGGTCAATATTTATTTATGATGATTTTTTACTCTTACGGTCAATGTTCCCTGAAATGATATTGGTCATTCCATAAATCATGTTTATAATATATAACAGGTTGGGTATGAACTTCATATGTTATCACCATGATCAAAATACCTTATTCATATTTTATTATTTCATATGATCAGGGATTTATATATCTTATGTTTATCCTTACCAATCAACTGAGCTCACCCTTTATTATTTTTATTCTCTAAATGATGAAGAAAGGTTTAGGTTGGGTTTACTTAAGAGGAGTACTATGTGAGAAGATATTTATGGGAGATGTTTAAGGTCTTTCATAAAATAATAAGATTGTATATATAATATTTAAATACTCTAAAACTTTATAGTTCTGGTGTGGGTAGTATTTTTATTTATTGAATATTCATCAAAATAGATGTAATATTTGTTTATGGAAATAATGGGTCGTTATATTTTTCATTAGATAAGGGTATAGACATTATTTGGAGATTAGGGTTAGAAAACTTTTATGAAAACCCAGGGGATATGAATAAGTATAGGATGAAATATTTAAGTTTAGATAATGATCAGGAATGACCTAGGTTAAACATGAGGATTCATAGAAGAAGGTTCAATGATTTAGACATTCTACAAATTATTTTTATGAAATATATGGTTATATACTATGATTATTGTTTCTCACACTTCTTTTTGGTTTTAGTCAGTGTTTGGAACCCAAAGAAACTGTGTTAATGCTATGTGTGTTGAAAAATTTGATGATTTTCCTCCATCAAAACTAAACATCATGAGTGTTTCAATACATAATCTTTCAGCTATGCTCAAACAACTTTCTTAGGCTATTAATAATGACTAATTTCCAAATAATCAAAGGAGGGAACACAATAACATTTAATATTTCATGAGGAAAAATCCACCTTTTTAGTGGGTCTTCTGATCCACTAGTGTCTAAGTGATGGATCAACACCATTGAGAAAATATTTTTTGTTCTTTATTGCTCGTTACATGAAAATTATTCCCTAACTATTTATCATCTAAAAGGGGAAACATATCAATGTAGGAATATTAACAATAATACAAGGTAAGTGGAAGAGATTGAATCCATGGAATGGGATGAGTTTAAGGGGAATTTTTTAATAAGTATTTTTCTTGTATTCTGTATACAAAGGTAGACAATAAATTTCTTGAGTTGAAGCAAACAGATGATGAATCCACTGACACCTGTGAGGTAAAATTTACAAGTCTTGCAAGGTATACCTCTGGTTAAATTATCAACTGTGGAAGTGAAATTGACTAGTTCTTTTGTGGTATAAAAAGATGTATCTGAATGGAATAATCTATAAGAGACTTTAATAGCTACGAATAAATCATATTATGTGAACAAAAATTAGAAACGATAATTTTAGATTCCCACAATTACAATGGTTTTTATAAGAAATGAATGGTCGAGTGTCATGAAAACTTGAATAAATCACTAGGTAAAAAGATATTATAGTCATCTACATGTTAGAAATATGAAAGAAAGATCAAGGGATGCATTTGAATGGAAAAAAGAGGTCATTTAAATATGAAAATGGGGGTCATAAAGCACGTGAATTTGGAAATGTGATAAATGGTCAGGTTATTACAATAGAGTTGAGGACGCAAACTAATGCACCACCCACACTTTAATGTCTCAAGTGAAATTAGTTTGAAAATTATGAGAATCAATGTCATAATATAATTAGTAATGTGGATGATAATCCACAACAACCTCTAAATACAAAGGACAAAGGGAAATTTTATGCAATCACAATAGATGAAGTGAATCATGATAATTAGGGCACCCTTATTCTCCACTCCTTAGTTGGGAGTTTCATGTTTTATTTTTTTTGGAGATATTATTATTCATCCTTAAGATAAATTTCATGCGATTAACTTATTTTACAAGGATTATGGAATAATGAAATCATATTTGATATTTTATTGATAAAAAGATGAACCTAAGCTTGCAATGAATCATTTTTTTGTCTAAGATAAGATCTTATATAAGGTTTAAAATATGAATTAACATTTATAAGTATATATGTCTCCATGTAATACTAATATTTGGGGTTTGTTTACTATCTTGTGATTATTTATTGACACCCATTTTGAGGTTTTTAAATTAGGGGAGTTTATCAAGATTAAGATACATTTATATAAATAAAACCCTTCATTTTTTATATGTAACAAATATATTAAAGTAGGAATTCATATAAAATTTGTGGACATATGAATAAATGTATTGGAAACCTTTAGGGTTTACCTTCTTTTTGCTATTGAGTTAATAATGTGTTGTAGTTAATCACCTTATGAAGTTATCATAATTCATTTAGAGAAGAATTATGTTTTGACATTCTTGATATAATATATGTTAAGGAGTTGGTAAAGTTTTATGGGTTACCATATTCAAATTTATCTGATTGGGATCTAAGGTTTACCTCAATGTTTTCCTGAATTTCTGAGTAATCTATTGATACAGAGTGGTGTTTCATCACTACATATCATCATTAGAAAGATGGTCAGAATGATAGAATATTTAAAACTCTAATTGATATAATAAATTAATATTCTATAGATTTAAAAGGTGATTAGAATCAACACCACCCTCTAGTTAAGTTTTCATGCACCAAGAGCTTTCACTCAAGCATTCAGATTTCTCTTTATAAAACAGCTTTTGGAAAGAGGTGTAGAAATCTAATTTACTAGAAAGAATTTGTAGAAAGAAATTTTTTGGACCTGCCCAAGATAATGGGATGAAAAATAATGTTAGATTCATTCAACAACATGTAAGTATAATAGAAAGATAAATGAAAATTTTAATCATCGAAGCAATCTACAATTTGATGTTAGTGAGAATGTCTTTCTAGGAATTTCTCTATGGAGGAAATATAGGAAAACAAGACCCTAGGTATACCAATCCATTTGAAATACATGATAAAATCATGAATGTTTCTTATCTTATAGATATTCCACTAAATACATCTCAGCTTTCTTATGTGTTCTATGTATCATTCCTAAGGAAGTACATACATTATCCTTCACATCAACTAAACTCAGAGGTCATACCACTGGGTATCCTTATCTGTTTGTATCCAAGTGACAAATTTCAAGGGAGAAATTCATTTTAAGGTGGGTAGAATGTAACACCCAAAGATTTTATGGTATTTCTCTTTTTAATTAAATTTAATCTCTTCTATAGTTTTTTACATAACATCGAACATAAAAAAACTCCGAAATATTATTATTTTAACACTACCATTATAACCTAACTGTTAAATTTAAGGGAATGAATAACATTAAACACGTTATTAAATATATAATTCTCTAACACATTGTTAATGTATTAATTAATTCCTTATTAATATGCACATAATTTTCAGTAAAATCATTTATTCTTTGAATATATATGTTTTCTTCAAAAAAATGATTTTTGCTGCTTTCTATGAAAAAATAAATATAATTAATTTTTGAAACTTTTATAAAATTTAGTTTATAAAATTAAAAACATATTTTAATTCATCATGTCAAAATTTTCATAGGATGATTTTTTGATAATTTTTTTAAATGTTTTATTTTTCAATAAATAGATTTATTTTTGATTATTATAGCACCATCATTTTCATTATATTTAAAATACATTTTACGATTTAAAATAATATCAAAGTAACTTAATTAATTTCTAGATATATATAATATAATTAATTACATTTGAATAATATTTATACCTTATTTTGATATGAGTTCATTTTTGGGCTTAAAACAAATTTTTTCCAAAAAACCATTTTTTGTTGTTTTTTGATGGTTTAATTTTAAATAAAATTTTGAAACTTTTGTGTTTAAATATTTTTAAAATTGATTATATTTTTTTAATTATAATTTCCAATTTTTTTATATTTCTATTTTAATTTTTATTAATAAAAAATTTACAATGGTACAAAAATGTCACCATAGTATGTGAAAATTAATGTAGCTAGTTAAAGTTAAAGGGTAAAAGATTAAAATCTATAAAAAATAGGTGTTTAGAAAACTTAAACAGAATTTAAAAAATTAATTATCATCCAAATTCTTTGGAATTAATTCCACACAAATGTGGTTGGATTTAAATATAAAATAATCATTATTTGATCACTTAAAACAACCCCTATTCTGGTATAAATACAACCCCTCCCCACCCCATTTATCTTCACAAGATTTGAAGCAATTAAAATCTATTTAAAATGCTCTCCTCCCCACTCTCCTCATTTCCAAGTATTTATGGTCTCACCCAATGTTAAAATCCAAGTTAGATATGGGGTTATTCAAGGAGTTGATACTCAAGAGGAGGTTAAAGCACAAAAAAATAAAGGGAATATTGTGTTAAGTGTTTCTCATCTCACTTTTACTTCGGTGATATATATTACTTGTTCATAACTTATTTATTTTCTATGATGTATATACATTTCTTTTATATATGGTATAATGAATCTAATAATTTTTATGCTATTCAATGATTCATTAGATAATTATTACTTTAATGGGGAAAAGGGTTCGACTAATTACAAAGTGGTAAAAGATTTATTAACTCATTTTCCATTAATTGTGTTAAAAATATAATTAATTTATTATTCTATGTTAAGATTATATGTGAGAATAATTTTGATTATATTATGTTGTATTTTAGATTTTTTTTGTGGATTTATAGATGATACACAAAACTGATTTGTTTTATTAATGCTCACTTCAATGGTATGATATCTATAAGGGAATTTCATTTAAAAATTTCCTTTTTAATATTTCCCATAAAAATATATTTTTCTTTCATTTCCATTTTTTCTAAAAAAAATACAAAAATAATTTTACAATTTTCTTATGATTTGTTTAAATTCATTTTTACTCAATTATGAATTTTTTACAAAATGGTTTGAAAGTATCTTTCTTTTCATTTTCTAAATGGTGTTCTTTGTGAATTATCTTACAAAAGTATGAAAGGATTTTTTTAACTTGTATGACATGATTGGATTTTATTCCATCATGAAACCTTAATTATTTGTTGTTTCCATTAAAAACTTAAAATTTTCTTTTCCAAGATTTTTTTTGTGTATAATTGTGAGGATTTTTAAAATGAAATTATTTTACCATGGTAAAGTTATTTTTTTCAAGAATTATTTCTAGTGATCTCTAAAAATTATTCTCTATCTAAGGTAACATTTTTTGAGGTTACTTATGATTTATTGGGTATATTATTTAGGGAATCTATATTTATTATTTTTATGGATGGTTTATGTTTACTATGATATAATATTTATGAAACCCATTTCTTTTATATGGGTTATGCTATGATTAAATGTTTATGAAATATATTTCTTTTCAAGGATTCTGATATGATGAATGATTTATCTTCTTTAGGAACACATGTAATGACCCAGAATCATATAAATGGAAATTAAATTCATATAATTATGTTATATTGTATAAATAACATACACATCACATTTATAACATAACAAAAACATTATAAATGAAGAATGAATGAAATACATGGTACTTATAGAAGTTTAGGAACATATACCAAAGGAATAGTAACTCAAACATGGGAATAGTAATATGACCAATTGAAAAGTAACCTCACTTGTGAATGTGTAAATAAAATTTGGTAATATTATAATATAAAATAGGATATATTTATATCTTGGAATAAGTAATTAAATTCTTCAAAAATGATAATGTAATTGTAGGTAATTTTTTAAAACATAAATATTTATGTACAATTTTATAATTAATATAATTATTTAAAAGAATATTTTTAAAAAGTAGTTTTATAAACTATATTTTATGGCATTATTATTATAATATAATTTTCTAAAACCTTAATTAATTTTACAAAGTCCTCTAAAATTAGTTATAATTTTAAAATTTGTATTTTTTGTATGAATGATGATTTTATTTAAAAATTAAATTTATCATATTTATAAAAACAATTATCAAATTAATTTTATTTTTTAATTATGAATGTTTGAAAATGTTTTGTTTGATTTTTTATATTTTTCCCAGATTGTTTAATTTTTTGTGAATAGTGAAATATGACAATTTACCGTATTTAAATTATAATACAAATACATGAATTAAAACATCATGCATGTTGTATGAAATCATTAGTTCAAACCCACATGCATTAATTACTGCAATTAGTCATAATAATCAACACAATTCATATTCTTTATCCAAAATAATAAATAAATAATTAAAATAATCAAAACCCACCCTCACTTCCACTATAAATATCACCCATCACTACCTCTTCTCCTCAGACCTTCTAAGCCTTGGATTTTGTCAAATTTCTACACAATAATCTTTTAAATCCTCTAACCCATGTGTAAGAACCATTTTTTCATAATAAAATAAATTTCTAAGTCCACTATGGAGGCTCTCAAGGAGTGGGGTTCAAGAGGTAAAATCCTCTTTCTTTTTCTTTTAATTTATTTTTAATTTATCTTCTTTTGTTATCTTCCCCTCACCTACTCCTATCCAAGTGGAATGATAAATCTATTATATTTTATATACAATAAAAATATAATGTTAATGTAATATACATCATCAAACTATTTCCACTCTATATTTTATTCTATAAATGAAAACATCGTCCATGATGCGTTAATTTACCAATATCGTAGAAGATGATTTGTAATTTTCCATTACCGCCTTCAAGGTTGGACCTAAAACCATTATAATGGTTGAAATATAATATTAAATTTATTTTAGAAAAATTTTAGATTATAAAATAGACTTATATATATAATATGAAATAATAAAAAAACTAGCTCATTATGATGGAAAAGACATCGAAATAATCAAAATGATTATCATTAATGTTTTATCTAATGATTCATCCGCTTAAAATATAAAAAAATGACTTATATATCCATTTTATTTTCTTTATGATCATTAATAACATATAATTTTAATTCAGGATAATTATTCTCAATTTATATGAACCTCTATAATCTTATACAAGTAAATCAATCATGAAATCCATGAAAATGAACACTATTGAACGATGAAATTGAACACTATATCTCATCTAAAAACCATAAATGAACTTAATAAAATTATACTAAATCAAATACATGTATAAAATTTAATTAATTAATTAATTAATTTTTTTTGATTATACAAGATATTAAGATCATGTTCATAACACTTTCAGATATTACATAATGGATTCTTACCGAACCTCTAGTTTACATTTCAGTTATACTTTCTCTATCCTTGTCCTAATGTAATTATTCATTATTCTTATGTAATAATCATAAATTATTTGTGTATGTTCTATACATATTTTAATATCTAAATTATTATTTTTATTTTATGGGGAAATACATGTTTTATATGGTGTTCTTCTCAATTCCTCCCGAAAAGCATGCCTGATTAAAGGGAGCTTCCCATTTTCAACCATTTTCAAGTACACTCGATAATATGTTTTAAGTCACAAATATTTTTCTAAAAACAAATTTTTAACATGAAAAAATATTTATGTTAATTTTTGGATTTATAAAATCAATAATTAATTTGACACTTTAAAAACCCTTTTATATTTTCCCTTAAACCACACTAAAGTGACTCATTTCTAATGTTTCTTAAACACACTTATTTCATTTTTTCACTTAAGTTGGAAATAATTTATCATTTTCTATTCATATTTTACCCTATAAATGTCTATTAATGTTTAAATACATTATTTCATGGACAATATTATTATATGCTCATTTTTTATGTTTTATGACATGATTACAATACCCATTTCATTCCATGTGTAACCCTTATGTTTATGTTTGATTCTTTATGTGGCACACATATGAATGAACATTTAATTATGGGTAGAACTATATATCACTATAATTAATTGGGAAATGTTTAGTCTCATGATAATCCATGTTAAATGGTCTTGGTGGTTATCCTTGACTCATGATAATCATGTATAATGTTCTTGGTGGTTAGCCTTGACTCATGATAATCATGTGAAATAGTCTTAGTGGTTAACCATGAATAATGATTATGTATTTTTGTTGTTTTTCCAAATTTCATATTATTTTATGATTACATATGTCATTCTTCTTCATGATTATTCATTCTTTTTTATGCCATTTAGTTATGCCTTATAACACATGTGTTATGATTTATTTCTATGTTTATTCTATTACTGCGATTTTTTGCTCATCCCATTTCTCATATACTCCCCAAGATGTCATATGAATATGTAGGATCTCAATGTAAGTTAGTCTCTATTCATGGATGATTAAAATAAATATTTTTATTCTATTTTATTGTTTTCAGTTTTTCGTACCTAATAATCCAAAGACACTAGAATTTATGATCCTTAGTTTTATTTAATGGTTATTTATGCTTAAAGTCCTGTATTAATATGTGTACAATGATAGGGTATCTATAGTTGGTATCATAGAATGATCTAGTTATTTTTAGAGATTAGGAATAAAACACTTTATGAAAAACCCTAGGAATAATTCTATGACCATGGATAACCTATAACGAACATAGGGAATCATAAGAAAGGATACACTTTTCTTTTACATGTTTATCATTATATGTTCAAAGTTTCATTTTTATATGATTATTAGCTAAGTAATCAAGCCCCTTAATTGAAAATTATTTTTTTAGTTAATGGATGGAAATGGAATAACCTGTACCAGCAATCAATGTGATAGGAAATGTGAATATTTCCCAAATTATATGCCAAATAAGATGGGAACTAGTACTCAAATATTCATGAAAGTACTTTCTCAACTGGATCAAGTTATGAATAATTACTTGAATCGGGTGTAACACCCTACTTATCTTAATAAAAATAGATTTTTAGTTGAATCCTTTATTTTGAAAAGTCCTCCCATATTTAAAAGATCGTATAGTCGCCTCCACATAGAAAAATGGATGAAATCCATTGAAAAGATATTTTTTTCCTTTATTTATTAGAAAAAGAGAAAGTTGTGCTGGTGGTCTCTCATTTTGATAGAGAAATGGATGAGTGGTGGAAAGTGATCAAGATTAATAAGTTAAATGAGGAAATTAATTCCATGGAGTGGGAAAATTTCATGAAAACATTTTTTAACAAATGTTTTACCTAAACACTCCATCTCAATAAAGAAAGAGTGTTCCTGAGATTGAAGAAAAAGGAAGACAAGATGGTTGGTACATATAAGTAAAACATTAAAAGGCTTTCACGATACACCTATGGATTTCTCTGGAATAATGAATGTTTGGTGGATTTATTCTTTAGTGGAGTAAAGTTGATTCTATGAAATGTTTTGGCGATCTGAGATTTTTATAGTTATAAAGATTTTGTTTGTTGTTCCATTAATGTTTAAATGGAGATCACAAACTCTCAGTGGTCTCATAGTCCAGGATATAAAAAGAATAAAATGGAGTTTATATGGAAGGATCAATAGATAAATCCCATGATCTAAATAAATCCCAATATCCCACATGTCAAATATGGTGGAATAAGAATCATGGGATCTGTATAAAGGGAACTGTGAGATGCTTCAAATGTGATAGAATGGGGCATCAGTCTAATAACTATTGAAGGGATATGAATAATCACACAATTCTGGATGAAGAATGTAAGGTCAAGATCAAAACTCATCCTATAGTTTAGTTTTTCAACCACAAGGAAAATGGGAATTATGGGAATCATTTCCCTAAGTCAAGGGTTATTGGAGGCAATCAACAACAATAACCTCCAATATAACTAGAAAAGTAATATCCTATCACTATTGTGGAGGTGGAGCCTAAAAATTATATGGTGATAGGTATGATATTTATTCATTCAAGAATAGGGAATGTACTATTTGATTCTAGTTCTACAAATTCATTCATATCTAGAAAGACTATTTGAACTATTCAAATAACACCTCAATATATGGAGGTTGAGTTATTTGTGAGATCAACAAATGGGGAGAATATTGAATCCAAAGTATATAACTCATTCCTAGTTAATGTTTGTGTACTGAACCTCCTAGAAAAGTTTTTTCTTTCTTCCTTAGGTGGATTGTGATACCATATTTGACATGCATTGGCTATATTTATACAAATCCAAAATCAACTTTCTAGAATGGGATATCACTCTTCACATCCAAAGGAATACTCAAATTATGTACAAGTGTAAGGAGGAAGATAAAATTCCTTTAGAATCATCATCTCCATTGTGGATGTTATTTCCTTATGAGAATCATATATATCTCAAATGATTGAGAAAAAGGATAGAATCATGCTCGAATTAATTCCCATTATAAGGGACTACACTGACATATTCCCTAAATAATTGTCTAGTCTTCCGCTTTATTGAGGGGTTGAGTTCTCAAATGAAATTATTCTTGGATCTCTACCAAATTCAAAGACACCTTAAATAATATCCACCATTGGGATGGAAGAACTAAAGAAGTAGTTACAAGAGAATCTGGAAAATGATTGTATATGCCCGAGTGCTTCACCATAGGGTGCGCCAGTCCACTTCTTCAAGAATAAAGACTGATCAATGAGCCTACGTATTGATTATCATGATCTCAAAAAAATAACAATAAGGAAAAAGTATCCCCTTACGTGGATAGATGGATTCTTTAATCAACTACGAGGGACCAAGTATTTATGTAAGGTGGACCTTCAGTCGGGATATCATCAATTAAAGGTGAATAAGGAAGATATTACCAAGACTTCCTTTTGAAAAAGGTATGGACAATATGAGTTAATAATGATTACCTTTGGACTCAATAATTCTCCCTAAATTTTAATGTATTTAATGTATAAAGTATTTAGATATTACCTCAAAAAATTTGTGTTAGTCATTATCAATTATATTATGATATACTCTAAGAGAAAGAAGAGATATGATGAGAATTTGAATAATATTCTAATGACCATGAAAAGGGATAATATCAATGGAAAGTATAGTAAATGTGAGTTTTGGATGGAGGAAATATCATTCTTGGGGAATGTTATCAACACAAAATGAATATTTGTGGACCCTTCCAAGTCAAAGGAAATTAAAAAGTGGCCCATGCCAACATCAGTAATGGAGATACATAGTTTTCTTGGCTTAGATGGGTAATATTTATGTTTTGTGAGGAATTTATCACAATTTTCAAACCCCTTAACTAAGTTAATATGGAAATGGGTAAAGTATGACTGAATGGAGTAATGTGAGGAAATCCTCAAGGAGATAAGGAAAAGGATGATCACTACACCTTCACCCACATTACTATTAAGTGGGGAACTGTTTGTGGTATATAGTTATGACTAAAATAAGGTATTAGGTTGTTTACTAATGAGAAATTAAAATTTGATAGAAAACACATCAATGTAGTTGAATATTCTTGAGAAAAACTATCCTACCCATGATCTTTAGTTATTAGTTGTGATCTTTGCATGGAAAATATTAGGGGATTATCTTTATGAAGAGAAGTGTGGGAGATATATTTAACACAAGATTATAAAATATATATTCACATAAAAGGATCTTAATATGTTCAATTGATGATGGTTATATATCATCAAGGATTATGAATGCTCAATCCTCTACCATCCTGGTAGAGAAAATAAAGTGGTCGATGCTCTAAGTAGAAATGATCATATAACTTCATCAATGATGATAATTTAGAAGGATCCAATATTCATTGAGCTACAAAGTATTAAAATGGGAATTTTTAAGAAAGTAATATCATAAATATATTCTCAAATTACTCCTCAACCATCCCTTATAGAGGAAATAATGGATTCTCAATGAAATTATGTGGAAATTCTGAAAATGGTAGAAGTTGTTAGAAATTGGAAATCCTTAGAGGTTGAAATTATTGAGGATGGAGCCATGAGTGTTGGGTCCTAATTATGTGTACCATCTAATCCATAGAAAAATAAAGATATTTTTAATGACGCGCATAGCTCAACTTTCTCTATTCACCTAGGGAGCACAAATATTTATCAAGGACTATAAGAGAACTATTCATGGGACAATATGAAGAATGAGATCACTAAATATGCATCAATCTGCCTAGTATTTCATCAAGTTAAGGGTAAAAGAAAAATACTAAGGGTATTATTTAACCATTTCAAATACCAACATAAAAATAAGAAAAAACACCACGTACTTTTTCAATGGAATTCCAAATAAATCTAGAGGAAAAAATGATATATGGGTTATTGTGGTTCATATTACAAAGATAGCTCACTTTATCATGATTTTAGAGGACTTATCTATAGATAAAATTGAAAGGATAAACACAAATGAAATGGGAAGTCTTAATGGAGTAACATTATTGATTGTATCCAATTGTAGTATGAGATTCACCTTAAAATTCTGGAAAAGTCCCCAAAAATCATAAAATACTAAACTGAACTTCAGTATGGCCTATCATCTTAAAATTGATATCTAATATAAGAGGACAATTCAAAAACTGGAAGACATTTTGATAGAATGTTCTATTGACTTTAAGGGAGGATGAGACCCATATCTACCTCTGTTTGAGTTCTCCTGCAATAATTATTTCCAATCAAGCATCTAAAAGGCTCCATATGAAGCAATTTACATAAAAATATCCATAACACTAGTATGTTGGGATGAAGTCAGTGAACGTAATCTAATAGGACCTAAAATAGTCAAAGACAGTATATAAAAGGTTACAACCATTCTACAACACATCAAGGAAGCTCAAAGTTGACAGAATATCTATACATACAATCATTAACGGGACCTAGATTTTAATGTTGGAGACATGGTTTTCCTCCACATATTTCTCTGGAAGAGGATTGTGAGGTTTGGAATGAAAGGAAATCTGTGTCCTAGGTGAATCGGATCATTCAAGATTCTTGATTGTGTCAGAGTTAAGGCCCATCAACTAGCATTTACAGCAACCATGTATCAAGTTCATAATGTATTCCATGTATCCTTCTTGAAGAAGTAATTACCAGATCCCTCACATATATTGAATTCCTAGGTGGTATAGTTGGAAAATGATCTATCTTATGAGGAGAAACTGGTGAAGATCATAGAACATAGAGATAAAGTTCTATGTAACAATACTACTCACCTTCTCAAAGTATTATGGAAGAACCCTAGGTACAAAGAGGAAACAAGGGAATTATAGGAAGCAATGAAGGAGAAGTACCCACACCTATTTTCCACTTAGTTGTAAAAGGAAGTTTTTTGGGAGAAATTTCATAGGGGGGGGAGAATGTAATAAACTATAATTTTATCAATGTAAAATCCCTTCTTATAATTATTTTATATAGTATAAATCACATACACGTCATAAATAGAACACAATGCAAATATTATAAATTATGAATGAATGAAAAAAATCTATTTCTTGAACTTAAGAAACCCCAAGAAAAGGAATAGTAACTTGACCTTATGAATAATATTATGACTAATAGAATAGTAACCTAACCTATAAAAAGTGTAAATAAAATGTTGGTATCTTATAAATTAAAATAGTATATATTTATATGTTGACATATGTAATTAAATGTTTTAAATATGATAAATTAATCGTCGGTATTTTGGTGAATCTTAAATGTTCATTCACAAATTTATGATTAATATAATGATTTAAAAAAAATATTTTCATAAAATATATTCATAAATTAATATTTTATGGTCTTATTATTATAAGATAATTTCACGAGACCTTAATTAATTTTTTAGTGTTATAAAATCAATTAGAATTTTATAATCTGTAATTTTTTTGAATAAATGATTATTTTATTTAAAAATAAAATTTCTCATATTTTGAAAAAATGCTCATAAAATAGAATTCATTTTTTAATTCTACACATCAAAAAATGGTAAGGGATAATTTTTTTGGATTTTTCTAAAATAGCTAAATTTTTATTGAATAGTGAAATACCTTGATTTATGGTATTTAAATTATAATAAAAATACATGTATTAAAAATCATTCATGATGTAAGAAACCATTAGTTAGAAAAAAATAAATTAGATACTATAACTAGTCATAATAATCCACACTACTCATAATCTTGATCCAAAATAATAAACAAATTAATAAAATATTCAAAACCCACCCCTTTCTTCCACTATAAATATCACCCATCACCACCTATTCTCCTCACACCTTACATGTCATTGATATTGTCTAATTTTTACCCAATCCTATTCCCAAGACTGTCCCCCATGGATAGGAACCTTTTTTCTAAAAAAATACCATTTTCAAGTCCTTTAAAGTGGTTCTCAAGAAGATGAATTTAAGTGGTAAAATCCTCTTTCATTTTCTTTTAGTTTATTTTCAATTTCTCTTATTTTATTATATTCTCTTTACCTACCCCTATTCATGTGGCATGATAACTCTAGAAAATATTATATTCCATAATTATATCATGTTAATGGAATAACCATCATCTAAATCCTTCCACTCTCTCTTTTATTCTAAAAATGAAAACATATCACATGATGTGTCAATTTATCGACATCATGGATGATGCGTTTTCATTTTACTTTACAGCCTACAAGGCTAGACATAAATCCTTTATAATGTCTGGAAAATAAATTATAATGTGTGTTATTAGAATTTTTATGTTATGTAAGTAACTTATATACATAATATTAAATAATAATACAAAACTAGATCATGATGATAAAAAAGATGGAGAAATAATCTAAATGATTATCATTAATATTTTATCTAATTATTCATCCCATTTCCATGTAAAAAATGAATTATATGACCATTTTATATTATTTATGATAATTAAAAACTTATATCTTAAATTCTGTATAATTATTCTAATTTTATATGAACCACTATACTCTTATACAAGTAAACCAATCATGAAAACAATGAAAATGAACACTCCTGGATAATGGAATTGAACACTATAAATCATCTAAAAAGTCACAATGAACATAATAAAATTATACTAAATAAAATACACATATAAAATGTTCTTAATTAATGAATTAATTTTTTTAATTTCATTATCTAGGACATTATGATAATGTGTAGAACACTTTCTGAGGTAAGGTAATGGATTCTTACAAAACCTCCATTTTACAGTTGGGTTATGGTTTATCTACACTTACCCCAATGTAATTTTTAATATCCTAATTCATTCTATGTGTATGTTCTGAACATATGTTTCTAACTCAATTTTATTATTTCATTGTAAAATAAATGTTTTATACGGTTCCCTTCTCAACTCCTTCTAGATAATCATGGCCGATTAAAAAGAACATCCAATTTGATAACCATTGTTAAGTACACTCCATAATTTGTTTTAAGTTACCAATATTTTTCTAAAAACACTCTTCTTACCATGAAAAACTATCAATGTTCATTTTTGGGTTTATAAAGACAACTATTACTTTTCCACTTCAAAAACTCTTTTACATTTTCCCTTAAACGACACCAATGTGGCCCATTTCTAATGTTTATTAAACACTCTTGTTACATGTTTTAACTTTAGTTGGAAATCATTTATTATTATCTTTTCCTATTTTACCCTATAAATTCCCATACATTTTTTAAATCCATTCTTTCATGGAAACATTTATGATATTCTCATTTGATGTTCTTTATGACATGATTACAATACCCATTTCATTCCATGGGTAACCCTTATGTTTATGTTTTATTCTTCAAGTGGAACACATATGAATGAACATGTTATGATGGTTTCACCCACATAGTGCTCCAATACATTGGGTAATGTTTAGTCTCATGAGACTTCATGTGAAATGATCGTGGTGGTTAGCCTTAACTTATGATAATCATGTGCAATGGCCAAGGTGGTTATCCTTGAATCATACTAATCATATTCAATAGTCTTGGTGGTTATCCTTGACTCATGAATAAGTCATGTTGTATGTTTTTTTTCCATATTTCCTATGATACAATGATTACATTTTTTTATTATTCCTCATTTTTATTCATTACTTTTTATTCCATCATGTTATGCCTTCTAACCCATGTTTTATGCTTTATTTCCATGTTTATTACCGTATTGGGATTTTTAGCTCATCCCTTTTCTCATGTATTCCATAGGTTATCCTATGAATATGTTGGAGCTCAATGTAATTTAGGACCTCCTTATATTTTATTAGAATAAATATGTTATTCTATATTTCCTTTTTTTAGTTTTATGTACCTAATCATCCAATGACACTAGACACGACGATCCTTTGTTTGAATTTAATGGTTATTTATGGTTAAAATCATATAATAATATGTGTAAAAGGATTGGGATACTATAAAACATATGTTTTTTTCATTATGTGATGGGTATCACCAATATCTCCCTATAATTCAATAGGTAAAGATTTAAATCTCATGATATAATAATGGAAGACAAGTTGATAGTCATGATCCACTAAGGGAAATAGGTTCATCCTAATATACTATTGGAAATAGGTACATACTGATCCACTATGTTAATGTTCAGGGTAGTTAACCTTGAAATAATAAATATTTTTCTATATTTATGATGGTGCCACACTTTTTTGACATGAGATTATGGGTCATGACTGATTTATGATGAATTTCACTCCTATAGACCATGTTTTCTGAAATGATAATGTTTCTACAATAAATATGGTTTATAATCTATGATAGGTTGGGTATTGATAAAAAATAGATGAGATTAAGAGTTTTATAAGAGAGATAACAAGGAATACTTCTAGAAAAATAGCTCATAATACATCAATTATTCTACCAAGGAAGAATTACATGGAACTTATACAGAATATCCTATACATCACTATAATCAGGACTTGGTTAGAGAATACCAAATTACTTCTTATATAATTCCTCCACAATGTCCCATCCCCTCTAATTAATATCCAACCCAAGAAAAAATAACTACCTGATAAAAAATTACTAACTAACTAAAACCCAAAAATAAAATATTATTTCTGACTTTTATGAACCCCTCCCCATCTCTGGTAAGTGTACAACACAAGAGGTCTAAACTGATTACCCAAAAGACTACTATAAGGACCCTACAATTTTATATCTCTATCAATACATCCTTCCATAAAATTCACCTTTTACCTATGGTTAAATTACTAAAATTGAACATGTATCTCCCTCACATCCTCCCAAGTATCCCCTTCTTCAGATCTATCATTAAATAAGATAATCCATTGTAGTGTTTTCCCTTGAATTCTATCTACTAAAACAACCCCTAGATAATTTTGTTTATCAAAAAAATAATTAGGTATAAATGCATCTATAGGTAGGGTTCCACTTTCAGTTTTCAATTGAGGCACATTAAATACTGGATGTAATATGGTATTTATGGAAAGATTAAGTCTGTAGACAATATAACCAACCCATCTCTCTACTTCATGTAACTCCCTGACCCAAGTTTCCCAGAGTGAGTGAACTAGTTTAATACACTGTCATGATCACAAGAAAATAAAATCCTGAAGGATCAATCAATTTAGTAGCCTTGGAACTACAAGATACAAATATAAGTTTTAAAATACATCTTGAAATGAAAAAAAACATATTATCACCTTTAAAAACTCTTATATTCCTTAGAATATCCATAAAGGTCAATCACAATATACTTCTTCACATCCTAGGGAAAATAAAAAATAATAAAGGGGTGAGCTCAGATGCTTAGTAAGGATAAACATTATAGGGGAAGCTATCATAAATAAGCCTAAGATTTTTAGGCAAGGTATAAAAATGAAACACAAGCTTTTAAACAAAATCTTCAACATAATATGGAAATAATAAATCAAATAATTACCTTTAAACTTTCATATTTATATTCTACTAGTCTAGTAATCACATGCAATATCAATAAATAATCTCATAATGAGGCAATTCATAATGTCAATCATCATAACCATACTGTTAGGCCCTCATTCCAAGACCATTACCATACCATAATTTCCTTGTGCCAAGACACTATTTTTTCTCATGAGACATACTGATGCATCTAGGGGATATAGTGGTCCCTACCTATCACTTACTAAATTCAATGCATTCCTCATATGAAAATTATGAAACATAACATAGACATTCATATTAAAACTAGCATACAAAATGTTAATACTTTATCCATAAACTATGAATGGTATAAAAATATAACATATATAGTCAAACATATCATAAAACCACCAAAACAATATGGAAGATTATATCATAATAAATAAACCTTAATGAAGAATTAAATCCAGTAAAGGATGTTGACATAGATTAAAGTATTATGATAAAATCATTAAAACTATTTGAGAGAGATATCAATTTTTACATTAAAATCATTTAAAATCTATGATATTATTAAATAAAAAAAATATCTTTAAAATAACCTTGTAGGCTTGTAATGGAATCTTCAAAACGTTAAAATGTCATGATGGTGGAAATAACTACTTACACCGCATAAGTTAAACAAAATATTCTTTCCTTAATTTTTCGAAATGATAATAAAGTACCTCATTTAAAAAATGATGGAAATATTCCTTTCAAAATGTTTTATAAAAATTTAAAGATGGGTAAAAATGAATTTAAAAAATAGTAATAATTTTATTAAATACATTTTGAAGAAAGAGGGACTTGGAGGATAAATATATCCTAGAAGATACTTACGTATAAACAACCTCGAATAATAATGAGATTGTGAAATTAAGCCTTACATAAAACCTTTAAAATATTTAAATTTTAAAACATTTTAATGAAATTAAAAAAAAGACATAAAATATCTTTTATAATTTTTTTATATCCACATAAATAGTTATTTAAAATAATATCAATAATATTGATGTAGATAAAGGATTAATTCTTCAAACATTCAAAGCATCCCATACCACTTAGAACATTTAAATCATAATACAGATATCATAAAATGAAACTTTAAATACCACGAAGAAAATTTATTCATGATATGAAATATAATAGGGGCAGTACATAAACCACACACAATAAAATAGGTGGTGAACAAGGCTTATATATCATGAAAATTAAAAGTGAGACGAAATTCCCTTAGCTTAGGTATGATACTCTCTATACATATCCAAAACTCATGTATAATGTTTTTAAAATTATTATTGACTTATATAAAAATCATAATAATATTTATGATATCATATATGATACATTTATGAATATATATTACCCATTTATTAACAATTCCAAGTTAAAGCAACGTTTCGGGTAATAATCACTTTGTTTATCGTATGCATTTTTACTTGTTATTCTGGATCATATTAATTAGATAATAATTTACTTACTTAAATAATGTATAACATGATTTATATATAATATATGTGTAATATATATATATATATATGAAATTGAATACACCGTTCATGAAGACGGTAGACCATACGTACTCATGAACATTGTTTCTGTTTTCTTCTCGTATTGAATGGAAGTGAATGACATATATGTACATACATACATAAACATATATATATATATATATTATAGTAGAATTATTGTCTCATATATTTCACAAAAATTCATAATATATTTTATTATAATCATTCATTGATGGTGAACGTGGAAGATGAGTCTCATCACGTCGTGGTGACAGTAGGTCGTATGTACACATGAGTGAAGATATCATTCAGTTGATGGTTAAATGGAATGGAATTGGATGATATATTAATTATAAATAATAATAATAATTTTTATTTATTATTTAAATCTATTATACTCATCAATATACCCATCCAAATAAAGTATTTTTGAATAACAAATTACACCATGGCGTGAAGACAGTAATTCATACGTACACATACATGGTGGTATTGTTATTTATAGAATGGGTAAATTGAGGTATAAGATTATACCATAATTATAATAACATCTCAGAATGTAGAATATTCTTGAGTTATTATTTTATTATTTAATTAACATATAAATAAGAAGTAGAAGAAGAAAATAACTTTAAAAGTGGTAAAAAAACTATTATCTCTTTTCCGGGTGTCTCCTTATGATTTTTACAAAAGGACTCCTTAAGATGGATTTCTGCCTAATGTATGGCCTCTAGGGTATAGTTAGGGAAATAATTAAGAGAAATGGGCAAGGGGTTTATGAAATAACGAGATTTAGATGAGTGAATCAAAGAGAATTAGAGTTTCCATTTTATAAGAGAGGGGAGAGGAACCTCTGAAAATAGTAAAACTATTAAATTAATATAAATTAATTTTTAAATACGAATGGCACCAAAGTGGATTATTTAGAAGATAATATTATTATGGGTCTAAATAATCTCAACAAATAAACTTTAAACATGAATTTACTTTATTTTAAACCTTATCATTTTGATTCATCCTTATTTAATCTATTTAATTTTAACTGTTGTAATAACAATCTAAATATTAAATGGTTATAAATATTTACTTATATGGTGTAAATTGATCATAAATTAAAGTGTTATGCCATTTTATACCATATAACTATAACTTTTTAATTTTTCAATTTTTTATGTTTTTAAATAATTTAATAAAATGTTATTTTTATAAATTATCAATGGTGTCAATTTTGATGCAATTCATTTCATTGATTTTTAATTAAATAAAAACAGAAGAAAAATTCTAAAAAAATATTTTAATATACTCTTAACATGTCATATTCACCTATAAAATTATTTTAAAACCTTAATAAATTCAAATTTCATTTCTTTTAATATTTTTAAAATTATTTATTTGATATTCCAATAAATAAAATAATGTATGCGTCACTATTGTGTCATCCTTAATAGTAATTATTTAATCTCTAAAAATTATAAATAAATTTCTATTATGTATATTATTATTTTATCTTTCCATATAATAACAATATTAGAATGAATATACTTATAAAAAAAGAGAGTGTGAAATTTTGTCACATTAATTTATTTCAATAATATTAATGTCATATTCATGGGAAATTATCCATTAAGTGATTCCATCTCGAACCATAGATGATAAGGGTAAAATTTTGTAATAAAATAGTATTTTTACAGGAGTTAAGGTAGTTTTTAAATATTATTTTGACCTTTAATTACTAGATTTACCCATTACCATGGTAATAAAAAAATAACTAAATTTACTATTTATAACATCCAAAAAATAAAAGTAACCTATTAACATAATTTGGACCCACTAATTCCAAATATGGAATCAATTTTTCAAAATTTATAATATATAAGTTTAATTAATTAATTTGAAATTAATCCCTGTTGAAAAAAATGAAAAAATGATATTTTTAAAAGTAAAAACTATCAAAAGATCAACATGTGATTATATCTAATTTTAATTTGAAAATAATTCCAATGAACTAAATTATATTAAATGATAAAAATTTTATCTAATTATATTTTAAAACCACTAAAATTTATAATTGAAAACTATAAATTATTTTGATTAAAAAATTTGTTTTCAATTAAAATTTAGTATTTTTTATTATACATCAAAATATGAATGTTATTAAAAACAATTATCCTAACTAAATTTGACATCCTACTTCCAAATAATAACTTTATTTTGTCATATGTAATATATAAAAGTGTAAACTATTATATTTAAAATGGGTTTTCCATTAAAAGGTGGAAAACTACAATTTTTTGAAAGACACTTCTTTTATCCAAAAAATTGAATTTGTTGTTATATTATGTCTAAGAAACCCATAATATGAATTCTAAAATTATATGTAATATATAAAATTCAAAATGTGGTTAATACTATTCATAACCTCTAATTTAACATCTATGTTATATATCATATTAAATACTAATATTTTATTGATATACTGTTGTTCGGTAAAACTGGGGCTTACGTGTAACGCAAGCCAAATAATTGTTGTGTGTAGAATAATATCAACATGTTATTTGGTAAAAAGAACGAATGAAATAAAATTATGTTTATTCGGAAATAGAAATATTTTAAAGTATTAGGGTGTTCCATTATCCCCTACTTCAATAAATTGCATCCTTGCAATTTAAACTTGGGATAAAAAACTAGGGATTTGAAATTTCAAAACAAATTTGTTGAAATATCACGTCAAAAAATGGATTAATGAGGCCTATATTTTAAAATAAAGAAAGGGAAGTATGAAGTTTTCTGAAAATAACACACACTAGGGTTCCATGTAGAAAAAATGGACATGAAAGCAAAATCTAACACTGATGTTCTGATGGAGAGTGATAGAGAACATGACGAGGAGAAAATTAAAAATAAAAAATCTATAAATCTGTGATGATCTAAGGGACCATTTGATTCATAAAAAAAAGGACTAGGATAGAATTTGTGGTTTCAAGATCCTTTCCCTAAAGTTGAAGAATTATTTTATTATTTAGAGAAGCACCTAATTGATTTATTTCCATGTCAAAAGCTTAATATCATTATTTGGTTGTGCTTTGACCTATTTTCACTTCATATCTTACACCTGGAAATGAATGTTCAAAATGTATTTTTCATGCCTCAATCACTTTTTATAAATCATAAGGCCTACAAGTATTTCTTTATTTCTCTAAATATTTAATAAAACCAAAAACATTAGCCCAAAGTATCCAATAAATCACACTTTAACCATAAATAACAATATCCAGTGTTTGGATTAATCCATTAAAACATTTAGGCTTATCCAAAATACTTATTTCCAAACTCACAGTCCAAAATTTATAATGAAGGTCACATGAAATCATTCTTATTTTTTTGTCACATAACAATCACATGAATTCCTTCATCAGGTATTATCATAAAACATTGTAATACCTTAAATTAACATAAAACCTTAAAAGACATAGGGTATTGGATATACTCTTTAAATACAAAAAATGTTGTGAACTCTAATAATGATGGAATAAACAACCCATTAATAAGTTCTAAGGTTTTCAATAATATCCAATATACTTTATCCAAATCAATAATCTTTTTATTCCAAAATCATTATCTTGGTATCAAAAACATATTAAGGGTTATCTTTCCCTCAATCATATATTTTACGAAAAGTTGAACTTGCAACTCTGTCACTTTACTTGGTACCATAAGATCTCAAATCATTAATGAAATTGTATTGCAATACAATCCTTATATACTCTATAACTCTTATAACTAGTATATTTTTAATTCAAATAAATAATTATTGAAAATTAATATTAATCATTAATCTTTATTGATTGTAATACCATAACTTGATCATTATCCAATAACATCATCTGGTGTATATTCCTTTTATGATTGGGACATTGATTCACAGTGTCCCATCTCCTTGCAGTTGAAACATTGTACATTGGAAAACTTTTTCTTACCCATGAAATCATGAACTTGGTGCCCTTTTTCCCCACACTTAAAAAAACACCAATTCCTTTCATGAATTTACCAGGGTGATTTTTTCCACAATTGTCACATGTGGGAAAATACTTCTTTCCCTTATTCCCTTTGTCCATATTTTTCTCTACCATCCTCTTCTTATCATTATTCCCTTCAAAGAAAAATTACTCATAGAGTTATTTACTTATCTTATTAACACATGATACTATTTTTTTTCATCTGATGAGAATACATTGGAGACTATTTACCTTCTAAATGCATGCTTAAGACCATGAATGATATGATTCTTCTTAATCTTTAGATCATGTGCATTGGTGAGGTTTACATTCCTTATATTGGGAACCATTTCTAAATGATGACATACACTAGGTTAGATCATATCGTAATGTATAATAAAAAAACTAGAAAATATATCAATATAGAATGAATATTTACATGTATTTAGTCATATCATCCTAAAAATGGTTTCTTTGGGTACATATTTTCTCATAAATCCTTCATAATAGTTTTTAAAGAAAATGTGAATTATCCAAAGCATATCCCCCAGGAGTGTCAAACTAGGTGTGTAGTAAGGCCCATTATTGTGTACCGGGTTACCCTGAGTCAAGCAAGGAATACCTTGTCAAAGTTATTACTCTTAGGTACATCAATACTAAAACCAAATAAACTTGTAGTATCCATAAATGGATGTATTTTCTTGGAATACCCACATAATCTCAACATTACCAAAATTTGAGGATATTCTTATATACTTATCCTCAAATTCAATCTTAGGGTTATATTCCCTAATCAAGGTTTTTTGAAATATAGTTTCTAAGGTTTGTACTAAACTTAATTTGATACCAACTATAACACCCAGAACCTAGTTTCTTAGCATCGATGAATTAGTTAAATAAATTGTCCTAATCAAAATAAAATCAAATCCCAAAGGACCAATCAGTTTAGTAGAATTGGAAATACTAAATACAAACATAAGTTTTACATTACATTTTGAAATTAAAAACAACATATTATCCCCGTTTAAAACTCTCATATATCTCAGACTACACCTATAGGTAAATCATAATATATTTCTTCTCATCCATGGGAAAATAAAACATAAGAAAGGGGTGATCTCAGATGCTCAGTAAGGATAGGCATTATAGCAGAATCTATCATAAATAAGTATAAATTTTTAAAGAAAGGTATACAACTAAAACACAACACTTTTAAACATAATATTCAGTATAATTTGTAGTGAATAAATCAAATAATTTCATTTAAACTTTCACATGGATATTCTACTAGTTGAGTAATCACTTGCAATATCAATAAATAATCTCATAATGAGGAAATTCATAATGTCGGAAATCATAACTACACCATCAAGGCCTCATTCGAAGGCCATTACCATAACAGAAAGGCCTTGTTCAATGACCTAGTTTGTCTCATGAGACCTACCGATGCATCTAGGGGCTATAGAGGGCCCCACCCATTACATACTAAGTCCAATGCATTCCCCATATGAAAAGGGTGAAACATAACATAAACATTTGTATTAAAAATAGCATACGAAATGTTAATACTTTAACCATACAATATGAATAATATAAAATAAAAAATCCATAGTAAAAAATATCATAAAACCATTAATTCAATATAGAATATTGTATCATAATAAATCAACCTTAATGAAGCATTAAATCCAGCAAAGGATGTTGAAATAGATTAAAGTGATCTAATAATATCATTAAACAACTTTGAGAGAGATAACCATTTTTTACTTTAAAATTAATTAAAATCCATGAAATTATTAAATAAAACATATATTCTGAAACGAACTTTGTAATCATGTAATCGGAAGTTTCAAAATGTTATTGTGTCATGATGGTGAAAATAACCACTCATGTTGTATAATTTAAAAAACATTGTTTCTTTAATAATTTGAAAAGATCATAAAGTTCCTCATTTGAAAAATGAAGGAAATATTACTTTGAAAACGTTTTATAAAATTTAAAACATGAGTAAAAAAGCCTTTAAAAAATAGTAATAATATTTTTGAAATACATTTTTATACCGAATGGCCTAAAGGCCTTAATTTTTATTGATTTCTGATAACCCTCCTTTCAAGGGATTAGCGGGAACCCTTACAAGGCCCATAGGCTCAGAGATTACATGGCATGTAGGCTTAAGATATTACATGACCCAAAGGTCTTAGGGAATTAAACCAGAATATCTACAAGGAACTATCCCTCCCCAGCATCTACAGTATGATAGTTGCTCTCCACCTTCGCATGGCTGTCTGGCTTGGCTTCCCGTGCAAGCACATGCTGGTCCTGATGGCATAGCCATACCCTCTCATTATGAAAAATTCTTTTGGCTCTACTCTGGTGATTGAACCTGCTCTGAATCCTCTTCTGGGGCTACTCCTTATTTGTAGTGTGTCTGGGGCAACTACATATGGCCCGAAGGCCTTGAGGTGGCCCTAAAGCCCTACTGACCCAAAGGCCTGGGTGGCCCGAAAGCCTTAAGGAATCCAAGCCCAAACCAGTGGCCCAAGCTGAATAATTCCAGCTACTAACATACCAAACAGTGCCTACTACAGTGCCTGCTACAGTTCCTTCTACAGTACCACATAGTGTTCAGTTCTTCTACAGTACCTATATAGTGTACAGTTCTACTATAGTACCTGCACAATGTATTGTTCTACTACAATACTGCTACAGTGCCGGCTACAATACTGCTAAAGTACCTGGAAATATGCCTCTACCTAGTTTTGAACCTAGGTCTTGTGGATGCACTAAAGGATACCTCACTAACTGGGCTGAGGCTCATGTACTCGAAATACATTTTTACGAAACAAGTACATTGATGATAACTATGTCCCTAAAGATACTTATGTATAAACAACCTCAGATAATAATGAGACTGTGAAATTAAACCATACATAAAACCATTAAAATATTCCATTTGAAAACATTTTTATTAACTTAAAAATATATATAAAATTTCTTCTATAAACCTTTTATATTCATATAAATAGTTATGTAAAATAATATCAAGAAAATTGAAATGGAGAAAGGATTAATTCTTCGAACATTCAAAGTGACCCATACCACATTGAAAACAATATCTTCAAATGAAACATTAAATAACATGAAAAAAATATATTAATGATATGAAATATAATAGGGGAATTATATAAACCACACATAATAAATAGGTGGTGAACATGGCTTATATCTCATAAAAATTAAAAGTGAGACATAATTCCCTTACCTTAGGTCCGATACTCTCCGTACGTGTCCAAAAATATTGTATAATGTTCTTAAACATATTATTAACTTATATGAGAATTATAATAATATTTATGATATCATATATGATTCTTTTATGTCTTTATATTACCCATTTATTAACAATTATATATTAAAGCAACATTTCAGGTAATAATCGCTTTGTTTATCATACACGTTCTGACTTATTACTCTTGATCATATTACTTAAATCATGATTTACTTAATTATAAAATTTATAACATGATTTATATAATATATATTTAGAATATAAATAATATATATATATATGTAATGGAATTCACCATTCATGGAGATGGTAGTCTGTACGTATGTGTGAACATTGTTTATGTTTTCTTATCGTATTGAATTGAAGTAGGTGAATGAAATATATGTGCATACATACATACATACATACATATATATATTATTCCATTATAATTATTATTTAATATATTTAATACTAATTCATAATATATTTTTTATTATCTTTCCTAGATGTTGAAAGTGGAAGATGAGTCTCATCACGACGTGGAGACAGTTTCCTGTATGTACACACGAGCGATGATATCATTCCCTTAAAGGTTAAATGCTATGTAATTATATGGTATATTAATTATAAATAATAATTATCATGTTATAACAATTATTTAAATCCTTAATACTCATAATTACTCTCATCCAAATAATGCATTTTTAAAAAACAAATTACACCATGGCATGGAGACGGTAAGCCGTATGTACACATGTATGGTGATATTGTTATTCGTTGGATGGGTAAAAAGAGGTATAAGGTTGTCCCATAATTATAATAACATCTCATAAAATACACTAGATATATTAATTTATTATGGGATCAACATTTAATGTCGAATTAGAAGAAGAAAAGAACTTTGAAAGATGTGATAAAACAATTACCTTTTTTTTGGGTGTCTCCCTTGGATTTTCCCAAAATGACTTCTTAGGATAGATTTATTCCCAATGTATAGCCTCAAATATGTAGTGAGGTATTTTGGGAGGATAAATGGCTATGGTTAGGCTGAACCAAATGGATTTAGATGAGTTAATCAAAGGGAAGTAGAGGTTCTATTTTATAAGAGGGGAGGGGCACCTTTGGAAACACCAAAACTATTAAATTAATATAAATTAATTTTTTATTCAAAATGGGTCCAAAGTGGATTATTTATAAGATACGATGATTGTGGGTCTAAATAATCTTAAAAAATAAACTTTTGAGATGATTTTATTTTATTTTAAACCTTATCATGTTGATTTATCCTTATTTAATCTATTTAATTTTAATTTTGGTAATAACATTAAAAATATTAAATGATTATAAATATATAATTATATGGGGTTAATTGATCAAAAATTAATAATTTATGACATTTTAGAACCTATAATTATCAATTTTTAATTTTTAAATTTTTTAATGATTTTTAAATAATTGAAAAAAATATTATTTTTATAAAATATCAATAGTGTCAATTTTGACACTATTCATTTATTTGATTTTAAATAAAATCCTCATAAATATAAATTCAAACAAAATAATATAATATACTCATAACAAGTCATATTAACCTATAAAATTTGTGGAGAACGTTAATTAATTCAAATTAAATTTATTTTAATATTTTTAAAATCATTTATTTGATATTTCTATTAATAAAATAATTTCTGCATCAATATTATGTCATTCTTAATGGTAACTACATAATCTATAAAGATATTAAATAAATTCTATTATGTATGTAATTATTTTATATTTCCGTAAAATACATATATTTGATGTTATCTTTTGTTTATCCTTATATAATAATTACCATACATTTATAAAATGAGTGTGTGACATTTTGTCACATTCATTGATTTTAATAATATTAATATCATATTAATGTCCAAGTGGTCATTAAGTGATTTAATATCTAACCATACATGATAAGGGTCTAATTTAGTCATTCAATAGGATTTTTACAGGTGTTAAGGTAATTTTATAATATTATCTTTACCTTTAATTACTAGATTAACCCTTTACCATGGTAATAAAAAATACTAAAGTTACTATTCATAATATCCAAAAAAAAGTAGCATATAAACATAATTTGGACCCACTAATTCCAAATATGGAATCAATTTTTCAAAATTTGAAACAAAAAATTTGTAGTAATTAATTTAAAATTAATCCTTGTTGAAAAAAATAAGAAAACATGATTTTCAAAAGTAAAGACCTTCAAAAGATTGACATGTATTTAAATCTAATTTTAATGTGAAAATAATTCTAATGAACTACATTATATTAAATGATAAAAATATAATCTAATTATACATTAAAACCACTCAAATGTATAATTTAACACTATAAATTATTTTGATTAAAAAGGTTTTTTTCAATTAAAATTTATTATTTTTCACTCTTCATCAAAATATGATAGTTATCAGAAAAAACCAAAAATTTATCCAAACTAAATTTTTATGTACCTCTTACAAATAATAATTATATATTTTTAAATTGAATATGTAAAAGATTCAAATATTGGATTTAAAATGGGTCTTCTATCAAAAGGGGGAAAATGCATTTTTTGAAAAATGCTTCTTTTATCCAAAAAATTGAGTTTGTTCTTACATTATGTCTAAGAAACACATAAGATTAATGTTAAAATTATATGGAATATATAAAATTAAAAAAGTGGTTAATACTATTCATAAAATCCAACTTAACAGCTATATTATATATCATATTAAATAATAATATTTTATTAATATACTACTGTTCTGTAAAACTGGGTCTTGTGTGTAACGCAAGACAACTCATTGTTGTGTGTAGTGTAAGCTTAACATGGTTTTGTGTAAAAATAAAGAAATAAATAAAATTAATTTTATTCACAAATTAAAATATTGTAAAGTAATTTGGTGTTACACTCAATATGGTCCATAATACCTAGAAGCCAACTATGGGTTAATTTTGGTTTTTGTTTCAAGCCTATTTGGCCTAAACATAACCCATACCAAATCAAAAAAATTAAATTACACATCTATTTGATTTCAATTTGGATATTTTACCATAATGTTTTTTATAATTTTGAGGGTTTTTAGAGCTATTTCAAATCATTATCATGGTCAACTAGAATTTTAGAAACTACCTCAACCATTGTCTCTCCCTTAACATAATGAGAAATATGTGGTGGCTTGTGGATATATATGATCTCGAATGGAATCTTCCCTATAGTTGTATGAAAAAAGGTGTTTTAGAAGTAATCTTCCAAAAATAGCAATGTAACCCACTACTTTGGATGATCTGAGTAGAATCACCACAAATAAGTCTCCAAACACCCATCCACAACCTCTATCTGGCCGTCAGATCAATTGTGATAAGGGGAATTAATTTTCAAAAGAGTTCCTTGAAACATAAAAAGTTACTGATGAAATAAAATAGTAAAAAATGATCTATATCACTGAATATTGCTTTGGGAACTCCACATAAACATACTAATTCCTTCCTAAACACTTTAGAAACAAATTTTGCTGTATAATTGTGCTTTAGTGGAATAAAGAGTGCATACTTACTCAATATATCCTCTCAAATCACAATTAATTGAAAGCCATATGATTTAGAAAGACATGACACAAAATTCAGGGAAAATTCTTCCCAAATCAAGTAAGGTATCTGAAGTGGATAAAGCAAGCCTTCTGAACTATTCTCCTCATATTTATTTTTCTAGAATACACTACAATAATTAAAATACTATTGTACTCCCTGAGTCATTCTATAGAAAAACACTCAATTTTCCAGCCATTTGTAATTCTTCAAGTAACCTAAATGTCCACTTATAGGAGTTGAATGAATTTACTACAGTAGTTTTGTAATTAGACCATTTTCTGAGATAAAATTAGTGTGTTTTTATAAAATAGTAGTCTACCTTGATAGGTTTAATCAGGCATAGTGGCATTGTCTTGTTTCAATATTTCTTCCAACTATTTTATCCCATCATATTGATGTATTTACTCATTGAACAATTTAATTTATTCCTAACATGGTTTAGAAATATCCATATTTATGTTTTCTACAACTTTTTCCCTTGAATAAATTGTCTCTTGCTTTATTCTTCAGTCCTAGTTTGAAAATAACTTTAAAATAATAAGCCAAATTTTTTTCATTCCATCAATATTATTTTATTGACACTATTATCTAATTCAAAAGTAATTGGGACTTTTATGATCAATATAAACTTCAAGTCATCATTCCATTAGGCATTGTTTCCAATGATGAAAATATAACACTAATTCTATAAGTTACTTTCCAAAAATAGATTTTTCCAAATTATCATTAGACAATTACTTGATAAAATAAGCAAGTGGTCACCCCAATTATAGCAATGAATAACCTAAAAAAGGACTTAAAGCATCACATTCCATTTCAAAACCATTATAATGATATAGAATTCTCAATATAGGATAAGAATTCATACCATCCATCAATTTTACAAAATCCCATTGTGCTTCGAAAGACCACTGGAATCCGTATTTCTTGGTCAAAAATGTTAACTGAATTTCAATTTTCATATGGTCCATTATAAATTAATGGAAATAACATATTATTCCCAAAACCCCTCTAACACATTTCATTTTTATGGCACCCTCCACTGCTTAATAGCCTCATGTTTCATGGGATTCATGGTCACTCTATATTTTTAAATAATGTGTCCCAAGTAATCTACTGATTTCTTACAAAATGAACACTTCTTTTCATTGGAAATCAGTACATTCTCTACCATACATTGTAGTACTGAACATAGTTTTCCCAAATGTTCTTCCCATCATACACTGTAAATCAGTATATCATCAAATAAAACAAATACCCCCAACAAATCAATGGCCATAAAATAGTGTTCATTGTACCTTGAAAAGTGGTTGGGGAATTTATTAATATTAACAGAATTACTATGTATTCATAATTCCCCTCATGAGTTTTGAAATCCATTTTATCTATATATATTCTTCCTTTATTCTCAATTTATGAAAACCATATTTCAAATCCCTCTTAGAAAAATATTTTCCCCATTTAGATCATTCAATAACTCTTTAATCACTAGAATAGAAAACCTATTATGCACCATCAAATTAATCAATTCATAGTAATATACACACATCTTCCATCCCCCATCCTTCATCATAACCAAAATTATAGGACTTGAATACAGAATGGTGCTATTCCAGACATACCCCTGTGTTAAAAACTCCAAAACCTACTTTTTTACCTCATTTTCATATGAAATATGTATTAGTAACATCATATATTGACTAGTTTTACCACTAAATTTAATCTGATGGTATGATCAGTTTCCCTCTTTGGAAGAAATTCAGTGGATATATCAAATATTTTTCTGTAATAGAGAAACGCCCATTGTAGATGTAACAATTGATCTAGACTCAATTATGCTTCTTCTAAACCCAAACATCATACACAAATCCATTGAAAACCTTATACCACTCATTTCACTACCCCCAAGTATTCTTGTAATCCTCCAAGTAAAACATATGCTTTACAGTCCCCTTAAATCAAAATATTCCACCCTTTACAAAAAAATACATGGTTATGTTCTTCCAATCCTTTGTAATATACCCCAATGTTTCCATTCTTGATTTTCCCATTACTAGATCTGGTCTAGAATTTTCAAAAACATAGGAATCAATTTCAAATTCCTCTTCTCCCAAATCTACTTTCAAGGACTTACATAAACCATTAAAAACCACTCGATTCCCATCTACCATTATGGTAAAAAATGGATTCCCCTATGAAATGTGTACTATAAGAGATTTCAATAACTTTTTGGAAATTGAATTCTGACTAGATCCACTATCCACCAAAATCATCAATGGTTCCCCACCTATATTTCAATCCACCAACATAGACATAGTACTCCCAATGTTCATTCCTTTAAACTCATGAGTTGTTATTCCAATCATCTCAATTTCCATCATGTCCCCTATCATTTCCTATTTCTCTATTATTTCATCAGATTATTCATCACCCCTTCTAGGGGATCCACACATTATCAAAACATTAATTTGAAACCCTTTTTCTAAACATCAATGCCCAAGATTAAACTTTTGTCAATTAGTATAACAAGCCCCTTTTATTTCCTCTCTTCAAATAATTCTCTTGAATAATTCCATACTCTTATCCACCAATGTTCATAGTTTCCCCTATTTTCTCTTTAATTTCCTTTTAATGTAGGTACAAACATCATTTCACTTGAATTCCATCCCCTCTAAGATCCTACAGAACAAATCTTCCTACCACATGACTATGGCTACTTTATGATTCCTTTAACTATAAGCTCCCTCCCAACCATTCCAGACAATATAGGAAGGAACTCCTTGTTGGGAGGTTCATGTGTAATCATATAACATCCAATTTCAGTTCTCAGTCTATCTATAAATAAAAAATTGTTCCAGCACCATTTTAATTCTAAAATCATCCTGTATATCCACTCAAAGTCATCAATATTTCCTCCATTATTCCAACCTTCCAAAGCCTTTTCAAATTGATCACTAGATCTTCTTCTACCGTTCTTCCATATCAGACAATCTATGTACAATTTAGTTTAGTAATGGTTGACTTTGAAGATATCATTCAGTACTAAGTTACTCCTTTCATACCCAATTGTACCATTGGAACCTTCAACACCTCTCATGTTTGGTGAATCAAGAAGTAATTCTCTACATGAGTTATCTGTGATAAAGAATCCACTCTAGAGAACACTGTAATTTATACCATCCTTGATACCATGCATACATATTCTCTTCCTTTGATTCGATAACCACTTCCATTCGTAGACCTCTCGTCATCCTCCCTATTCCTCCATGCATCTGATTACCACTTCTACCTTCATCAGTTGACTTCCCATTTATAACATTCTGAACCACACTATCTTACTTCCCAATCTCAATTATTTCAATCTCTATTATTAGCTCCCATACTTATAATTGAAGCTCAAAAATAGAAGTATGCATTTCTAATACAGTATATTTCATAGCAGTGACTTTCATTTTCACAATTTCCATCCGACCGTCCACACACATGGGAATATAGTGGTATTTAGAGATTAAATGAATTGTTTCTCAATAACCTATCTCTAACTATCTCTATCTCTATCAAGAAACCTCTTAATGAAAGCAAAAAATTGATAGAAAATATATGAGAGGATAGTTTTAGAAGAGAGACACCAGAGAATACTTCTAGGAAAATAAATCTTACTGATTCAATTATCCTTCCAAGGAAGAATTACATAGACCTTCTGGAGAATCTCATAGAAGAATTCAATCTCCTTAGGCCTAGTCTTGAGACTACCAAATAACTTCAAAAAAAATTCCCACAAAAGTCCCCACCACTCCAATTAATATCCAAACCAAGAAAAAACTAACTACTTGAGAGAAACTAACTAATTAAAAACAAAATATACAATATTACCCATGACTATTATGAACCCATACCCTTCTCAAGTAAGTGTCAAACACTGGAGGTCTAGAGGGGTTTCCCCAACAACTACTTAAAGGACCCTCCTCTTGCATAGCTTTATCAGGTATGAACTCTGTAATCTATGGGCATGATCACATAACCTTATTCTTATCTTACGATTTAAAGTGATAATAGATTTATTTCTCCTTTGTTTATCCTTACTGAGCATATGAGATCATCCTTTATTATGTTTCCTTCCTGAGGTGGTGAATAACTATTTAGGTAGGGTATTCCTAAGAGGAGTACTATGTGAGAAGATATTTGTTGGGGATGTTGAATATCTTTCATAAAATAATAATATTGTTTATATAATATCTTAATACTCTAAAATTTTATGATTCTATTGTGGGAAGTACTATTATGTATTGAATATTCATCAAAATACATGTAATATTTGGTTTTCAAATAATGGTTGTTATATCAATGTTTCCCTTGGTGGAATATTTTGAGTTTAATATTGGTGAAATTTTCTCCTGAGTTGACCATCGTGGTCAAGACTCAACTATTACATGATCATCGTGCTCTGGTAATGCTTATGAGGAAGCTAGTTATTCCTTGAATTTTTCCTATACTTTGACTACTGTATTTTCATCATTATATTTCTCCATGTCTCTATCAATTTTCATTTTCATCCCATATTTAGAAAAAATGTCATATTTGTTGATGATAAGTTCGTGGGTAGTTGGGTCTCACAAACAATACCCCTTTACACCATCAGTGTATCCCAAGAAGATAAATTTCATGGATCTTGAATCCAACTTTGATCTTTTTTGGTCATTAAACAATTGATATACATGACATCAAAAATTTTGTAACTGAGAATAGTTAGTTAGTTTTCCATTCCACATCTCCATCAGTATTTTCAAATCAATCATCATTAAAGGAGATCAGTTAATCACATGATAAATAATATTCACTTCTTCTGCTCAAAATATTTTGGAAATTCCTATAGTCTAAAACATATACATTGTTCGATGAAATGTGATTATATTCATCTTATTTACCACTCAATTATTTTGAGGAATCCAGGACATCATAAAATATATCTTGATACCTTCTAATTGATAAAAAATATCAAACTCCTCTCTTGTATCTTTTACAACATTTTTAGTTCTCGAACACATGATTTTCTTTTTAGATTAAATCTCCTTACACGCTTTGAATTTTTTGATGAATTCAAAAACCTACGCTTTCCTATTGATTTGATACACCCAACATCTCTTGAAAAAAATCATCAATATGGCTTGATCCAACTAGGTATATAGCTAATTTTTTCCAAAATTCATAATGTATCAACTCTAAGATATCTTTTCTTCTTAATGTTGACATATTGAACTTTAACTTGTGTTGTTTTCTCAAAACAAAATAATCACAAAATGGTAATGATACCTTTTCAATCCAGACAACAAATTCTGGTCAACAATAATATTTTTTCCTCTTTCAAACATATGACTAAGCTTCCAATTTCATAACATCGTTAACACTTCTGTCAAGGTAGTTGATGCGAAACAAATTTACAACTCCTTATATGTTTCACCTATAAGAATGTACAGGTTGTTTGAAATATACTCCACCATCACCACCATAATTGTTCCCGTCAAAATTCTCATCACTCTATTCTCGGTGCGAGTCTTGCATATGATGTCATCAAATTTTCCCAAAGACAATATGTTCATCTTTAATCCCTTCGCATGGCATACTCTTTGGATGGTTCAAACAATACCATCATGAACCTTCAATTTTATGGTACTAACTCCAATGATCCTTTATTTGTGATCATTCTTCATGTACACAAGTCCCTCCAAGATTGTTTCATACTTATCAAATCATTCCCTTCGAGATAGCATGCCCCAGGTAACTCCCGAGTTGATTATCCTTGTGTCGTTGAGATGATTTCTTCCTATTGTAGATGTTTCCACTCCACTTAAGAGAACATATCCAATTCCATATGTAATTTCCGTCCATGTCGTGATTATGAATTCCACTACAACCACTCTCTATAATCACACCTTCTAGTCCTTCACCAATTTCTAGAAATTTCCTTTTGCAACATTATTCATATTGAATTTATTGATCTCAAATTTAACAGTTATCTGGACACACTGTCAGTCTAGAACCTCCTCTTTTTTAAAATGGTGCATATAATAAACTCAATAATTTTTTTCTTATTTTAATGATTAATCACAGTTTCAAGGAAAAAGCATACCCAAATTTATGAAAATTGATAATATCTAAAAAAGTGAATTGAATTGAGACAGAACCTTACTCTGATGCCACTTTTTTGATCAAAAATGATTGTCTCATTTGTGTAGAGATAATAATGTGATAAAATAATATTTGAAATTTAGAAAATAAATGGAACCACATGTAAAGTGAAAAAACCCCCAAAAGAAAGGGATAAAAAATCACAGGAACATAGACTAATCTCACTATGGGTAATCTTGGGTACACACTCCCTCAAAATTATAAGGATAACATCTCTCATAATTATCTCTCTTGAATATGTGGGTAAACGATCTCAAAATATACCACACAATTACTGATGGGATAATATTTTATTCAAATATGATTGATGAAACTGCTTGGAGGGAACCCCATTTATATGTTATTTCTATCCCTTCCTATTGCCTTCTCTACTAGATGGGTTGGTGGGGTTTGTCCACCCACCACATAGCCATTCCAGAACCACTTTATAAATCAAGGGGGAAACACCATCTTAGAAAATACCACTGACATTGATCATGGTATATAATTTCCAAGTGTTTACTTCCCCATCACAAATCCTATTCAGAGATGGGAGGGAAAGGAGTCTCCCAGTGGAAAGTGAGCCTTGCTTAAGATTATAACCATAAGGCAATGAGCCAAAGAAGATGATATTGGGGTGGAGGACAACCTTTTGTCCTACAATTTACTTGGTTTACCCCAATGTGTGGATAATCTCAGGTATATGATCAGCTCACTACTAACATGCATGAATCCACTAATGTAGTATCATTTATGGGTTTTAGGGAGGTCATAGGTTCACTATATTACAATCTTTATGTCTGAATAATTATCTCCCATTTGGTCACTTCATATGTGGGTCACTCCTATATATAAATAATGGTGTAATGGACTTTGTATAATATTATCTCCATGTACTATATTCTTCATCTTGAATGTATATTAATTAGTTTCAATGCTTTATGGATGATCACTTCCTCTTCACATGAATCTGATCTTCAAAGAATGTTTATATTCCATTACCATAAACTATTGAATTAGCGATATAGCTTTATTGAGTTATACACACTCTGGGGAAAATTCATATCTTAAAAAACATCTCAATATGTAGATATGAAATCCTACATTGTTTTTTTTTCACTTCCCTTTCCCCCAATTTGATCAATATATTCATTTTATGTGATACTAAAACTTCATCAGATCACTCCATGTGTCCCAAGATCATTCTAGAATCATCGATTCAATATTCTCATAACAATCTCTCCTTGTGTAGGGGACCAGACCATGTGACCACAATAGTGATATTCATTTTATATAGAAAATTATTCCCTTTTAATAATTGTTCCAATTTTCATGGGATTCCTTGTGTCCCATGATTTTAACCATTATAGTGCACGTATAACCACAATACCACAACCACCTAACACCTAGATCATTGGTCATGTGTCCTATTATCAAATTATTCCTTAGCAAGAATCACCAAATAATGAACTTTAACCGTCTCATACAATTTGAGCACCAGTTAATAGATTTCCTACATTTAACTTATTAAGAAACTTATAAACAATACATAATAAAGAATCTATATAAATAAAGTCACAATTGACTGCATTAGAATTAATGGTTGACCGTGATATAATGTTCTTGGTTACTTTGATTACACTGGATGGTCGACTCAGCATCATTACATGGTTTTCCAAATAAAAAAACATGAACATTGTAGTTTTGTATCCTTTTCATGTTTCACTCCTCAAATCACTAGAAAAATGTCTTCAAATGTGTCTAACACTAGAACATTTTTTCCAACAACCTCTTAAAAAATCCAATAAAACTAAAACTATTAGTTTAATAGCACCCCAAGGTGAATTGATTTTTTTGATATAATCCTTAGCCTTTAGGCCCTCAATTTGAATCTTTAATTCTCAAAGCTATGTGGGATCCATTTTATGTAAGAGTTAATATAATCTTAGTACTAGGTACCAAGTCAATATTAAACTCAACCTCTTTCTATGGATGTTATAGAATTATAGATAATTGAACATAATACCCATGATCCCTCTTAAGAGAGGACTTGGAGTTTATTTATATAGAATTATAATGATGAAAAAACCCCCAAATTCGATGTGGGACACAGAATCCAATGCACCCCCTCAAGCTAGGTCAACCATGCTTGGATAAATAATTAAAGAAAAAAAATAAAGTAAAAACAAGAAAATAAGAAACACTACAAACACTTTCCCTCAAGTTGGGAAAACCCATCTTGATTACAAAACAAGAAGAAACAAAAAGAAATCATCCTCAATCACAGGTCCCCTCAAGATGAAAATGCTGGATAGAGGATTATGCCACTAAACAAGTTGTCGCTACCCCAGACCAACACCCTTTATGTGGAACCAGTAGGGATAGCTGGAATGGAGAGGAATAGTCGGATCATGCCATATCATGAATAGTTGGGTTAAGATCATATAGAAATGTATGAATAATGCACTATTGAACCATGATTGGATGTCCAGTGGGAATAGACGGATTACATCAATGGTGCGGTGAGTCATAATGGGATTAAAAGAGGGATGGAAAAAGGAAAAATCATTGAGAAAACCTATAGAAATAGAAATCAGAAGTTGTGTGCATGGGCCACAGATGATTCATCTAGTTGAGGCTGGTGAACAGAGATTCACAGAGCTGCAGGAATGAGGCTAGGTCAGGCATGCCTAGAGGAGGACCTGTCAGATGTGGGAGTCAGCTAGGGAGATGACAAAAGGTGACTCCAGAAATCCTAATTGATTATCACTATTTTTTTAAGAGGGGGTGATAGAGGTGATTGGTCAAGGCTGAGCACAACCGACATCCATATAATCCAGGAGAAAAATAAGAGATAGTGAAAAACCATTGAGCCACTAATAGTGATCAAAGAGGAATAAATAGGGATGAGGGAACAGAAGAGGGAAGGAGTATATTTCGAAAAGAGTGAAGAGGATCCTTCAAGGAGATGTCATCCCATGACCCTCATTAAAATATATCCCTAGACTATAGGGGAGCGTCACTTGGGGAATAGAAGCAACTAGATTTGGATATGGAATAACCTAAATGACCAGAGAAACCATATTAGGTGAAGATCATCCAGATGTAAAATGGTGTTGGCATGGGGGATGACCGGAGCTGGGAGGTAACACAGAATAAGTTCACCACTCATGGATATATATGTGGTTGTCACATAGGAGGGACGTCACATAGTAAGATCCTTGGTTTGGAGTGGTCACACTGGGAGTCCGTCATAATGGGGAAGGTTGTCATGTAGAAGGGTAGATTTGAAGGATCCGTTGTGTAGGGAATGGGGCTAGCTGTGGATCTTAAGTAGCGTGATAGGAATTGAGGGGGTATATATGATCTATAACACATTGAAACACATAGAATTTATAGGGAGGGATGACGCCACATGACTTATGGCTCCTTCTCCATAGAGACTACTACCCCCATTGGGATAAAATCATAGGTTTTCTCCAAGAGAAAAGAGATAGGAGAGGGAGGATTAAGGAACCCTTGAGTTTTTTTAATAAGTTTTTATAAAATATTTTTTCAAAAACGGTTAGGTTAAAAATATTTGTAAAAATACAACCCAAAGGCAGCATCATGCCACCTTTAGAATAAAACCCAAAAAAATCTTTTTTAAATTTTTTTATTTTTTTATTTATTTTTTGTTTTGTTTATTTATATATATATAACAAAACAAAAACAAAAACAAAAATAAAATTTTTAGTAGAATTTATCTGCTATTTAAAATCCATTAGTACTGCCATTACAACAGTCTATATTCTGAAAGAAGCCCTCACCTAGGGCTCCCTTTTATAAAAGGGCTTACCCTGAAATATCATTATGCATTTCCGATGTGGGATTCTGGTTTTCCCTTTCCTGCACAGAACATTCTACAGTTCTGATTTGGGATTCTCTTTCAAGTACATGGATTTAAAAGACTATAAAATATAAACTATAAAACCAATATAAATGAAACTTTAAACAATGATTAATCATATAAGAAATAGTTTAAAACAGAAAGAATTTCATAAAAATTATTGATGAAAAAAAATTTATAAGGTTTGAAAGTCACCAACTTGAAACTTAAAAATGTTTCAAGAACGTGAATTTGAAATCCTATAAAATATAAACTATAAGACCAACATAAATGAAACATAAAACATGGATTAATCATATAACAAATAGTTAAAAAAAGAATTCCATAAAAAATTTTGATGGAAAAAAATTATAAGTTTTCAAATATACCTACTTGAAGCATAAAAATGTTTCAAGTATGTGACTTTGAAAGTCTATAAAATATAAACTATAAGACCAACATAAATGAAACTTAAAACATGGATTAAACACATAAAAAATAGTTAAAAATAAAAATAATTTAATAAAAAATATTGATGAAAAATAATTTATCAGCTTTCCAAGACATCTACTTGAAACTTAAAAATGTTTCAAGTATATGCCTTTAAAAGCCTATAAAATATAAACTATAACACCAATATAAATGAAACCTAAAACAAGGATTAAAAATATAATAGATAATTTAATTAGTATTATTAATAATTAATTATATAATAATTAAATATATAATTAGTAATATAATTATTAAGTATTTTATATTTAATTAGTTAATTAGTAATATAATTATAAAATATATTTATTCATTATAATTAATAATTAGTAATTATTAAAAATTATTATATATTAATTAATTAGTTAATTGGTAATATAATTATCAATTATATTATAGTTAATTAGTTAATTAGTAATATAATTATAAATTATAATTATTCATTATAATTATTAATTTGTAATTATTAAAAATTATTATAAAATAATTAATTAGTTAATTAGTAGTATTATTATTCTTTATAATTATAAATTACAATTATTCATTATAATTATTAATTATTAATTGTAAATTATTAATTAGTTAATTAGTAATATAATTATTAATTATATAATTATTTATTGTATAATAATTAGTTAGTTAATTAGTAATTATGAATAATTAATTATATAATAATTAAATAGTTAATTTGTAATATAATTAGTAATTATTTAATAATTAATTAGTTGCTTAGTAAAATAATTAATAATTATGAAATAAACAATTAGTGAATTAGTAATATAATTATTAATTATATAATTAGTGATTAGTTAATTAGTAATCATTAATCATTAATTATATAATAACAAATATGTTAATTATTAATTATATAATAGTTAATTAGTTAATTTTTTGAAAAAGAGAGAGCCATGACCCTTTTTATAATTATTTAATTAATAATAAAATTATAAATTATAAGTATTCATTATAATTATTAATTAGTATTTTTTAAAAATTATTATATAATAAATAATTAGTTAATTGGTAATATAATTATTAATTTTATAATAGTTAATTAGTTAATTTGTAATATAATTATTCATTATAATTATTAATTAGTAATTATTAAAAATTATTATATAATAATTAATTAGTTAATTAATAATATAATTATTCTTTATAATTATTCATTATAATTATTCATTATAATTTTTCATTATAATTATTAATTATATACTTATTAATTGCATAATAATTAATTAGTTAATTAGTAATTATTAATAATTAATTATATAGTAATTAATTAGTTAATTAGTAATACAGTTATTAATTATTTAATAATTAATTAGTGGTTTAGTAATATAATTATTAATTATATAATAATTAATTAGTTAATTAGTAATATAATTATGTATTATATAATTAGTAATTAGTTAATTAGTAATTATTAATCATTAATTATATAATAATTATTTTTTTAATTAGTAATATAATTATTAATTATATAATAGTTAATTAGTTAATTTTTTGAAAAAGACAGAGTCGAAGACCTTTTTATAATTAGTTAATTAGGAGTATAATTATAAATTATAATTATTCATTATAATTATTAATTTGTATTTATTAAAAATTTTATATAATAACTAATTAGTTAATTAGTAATATAATGATTAATTATATAATCGTTAATTAGTTTATTAGTAATATAATTATAAATTATAATTTTTAATTATAATTATTAAATTTAAATTTTTAAAAATTATTATATATTAATGGATTTTTTAATTATTATATAATTAATTATTAATAATTACTAATTAACTAATTAATTATTATATAATTAATTATCAATAATATTAATTAACTAATTAAAAAATTTACTATATTTTTAATTCATGTTTTAGGTTTCATTTATATTGATCTTATAGTTTTTATTTTATAGGCTTTTAAAGACACATACTTGAATCATTTTTAAGTTTCAAGTAGGTTTATTTGAAAGCTTATAAATTATTTTTCATCAACATTTTTTATGAAATTATTTTTATTTTCAACTATTTGTTATATTTTCAATCCATGTTTTCTGTTTCATTTATGTTGGTCTTATAGTTTATATTTTATACACTTTCAAAGTCACGTACTTGAAAAAATATTAAGTTTCAAGAAGGTTTCTTTGAAAACTTATAAATTTTTTTACATTAACAATTTTTACAAAACTCTTTTTATTTTCAACTATTTGTTATATGTTCAATCCATGTTTTAGGTTTCATTTATGCTAGTTTTATAATTTAGATTTTATATGCTTTCAAATTCATGTACTTGAAACATTTTTATATTTCAAGTTGGTGTCTTTGAAACCTTATAAATTATTTTCCATCGATATTTTTTTATGAAATTATTTTTGTTTTCAACTATTTATTATATGTTTAATGTGTGTTTTATGTTTCATTTATATTGGTCTTATAGTTTATATTTTATAGTCTTTCAAATCCATGTACCTGAACCAGAACCCCACATCGGAAATGCAGAATGTTCCGCCTAAGAAAGGGAGAACTAGAATCCCACATCGGAAATGAATAATGATTTTCAGGGTAATCTCTCTTATAAAAGGGAGCCCTGGGTGAGTTATTATATCAGAATCCAGACTGCTATAATGGTAGTACTGCTGGATTTTAAATAGCCGATAAATTCTGCGGAAAAATTTATTTTTATTTTTATTTTTTGTTTATATATATATATTCTACTAATTGTTTTTGGTTTTATTGGAAAGGTGGAATCACCGATGCTGCCTTTAACCAGATGCCCAAATGCTGCTTTGGTGATGCCACCTTTAGGGAGTATTTTTAAAAATATTTTTAACTGAGCAGTTTTCAAAAAATATTTTTTTAAAAACTTATTAAATAAAACTCGAGAACCTCCCATAATACCATGTATAATGATAGAGAGTTGGACTCAATAAATAAGATAACTCATAAGATAGTCCTTGGGGTTTATTTACAAAAAAAATATAATGATGAAAAAACACCCAAGTTTGATGTGGGAACATCCTCCAATAGAGGTAGACCTGGGAAATCATTACATAATAACTTTGTAAATTAGTCAATAATTAGAGGGAAAATTGGGAAATCATCCCCTTCAACTGATCCGAAAATTATACATACCTTCTTGGAAGTGATAATTCATAGATGATTTACATCAGTTCTGATCCAACTCACATTTAGACCCCTTTCACCATTAAAAGTATCGGATATACCCGTAAGACAAAAATAAATCAATCTTTGGAAATAGTAATAAATGCAAGCTCGAAAGAGAGTTCACAAATCCATACCCATGACCATGTGGAAAATAGTCATGTCCATGATGATGAATCCCTAGAGATTTCCATAGCCACTCAATGAGAATGGAATGAACATGTAATAATTTTATTATATATTCTCCCCAAATGAGTGTAAACATTCGATAACCCAGACAACCATTCCATATCCAGACCATGATCACACAAAATAAAAGTATAAATAAAGGAATGTGATATACTAGTGTCAACAAGCACACTTATACAATGTAAAATTTTTCAGAATCGTACCCTACACTATAGAAGATCCCCCATCACTGTTTTTAGGGTTCTTATCTACAACATAAATATATTGGGATCCAAACACACGATCCTTACCATGATCTCCCTTTCTAACTTGACTAGAAAATTCATTATGAGATGGTCTTTACGAACCTCTCCCACCACCACAACTAGAAACCCAAGAAGAAACCAAACTGATAATCTATTAAGGTCCTCCTATCTAAGCATGGGATGCTTTGGTTGATGTATAGAATCATCCTATACACCCTAATTTACTATAAAAAACCATTTAAGGACTCTCAATTTTCCACAGGAGTGGAATTACTTCATCTTGTTTGGACACATTTCTTTGGTATGAATTTCTTCACAACACTAATGTAACTCCAATAGTGTTTTTTCTTGAGATTGAGGAAATGAAAAGTTTCTACTCCGACCTCCTGGCCACTCACTGCCCAGGTGCACTTCCTCAGGCATCCTTATTCAACCACGCAAGGACCCACTTCCAAAATACCATGATGCTGAAATCACACTGAATCTATAATCTATTCGTAAATCATTTTCTATGATCAATTATTTATTTAATACCTTTGTAAAGTATCTTAATAGAAAATCCTTACCCATAGATGTTAATAGGGGATGGATTATTATGACTATGAGCCTAAAATCTATCCTGGATATACGGTGGATGGAATTTATCATATGTAAAATTCCATGCTGGGATAAAAAATATTTATATATATATATACAAAAACACACACAAAAACAAACTCAAAAACATATATGTAAAATAAGAAAACTGTAAACTTATTTGAAGAAAAAATATATTTTTTGAAATAAATTCATCAAATGCATCAGAATATTTAGAAAAAGATGTAATACATTATTGATCAACTAAAAATAAAATTCTTTAATTCACTATTTCATGCCACAACAAGTCATAATAGTACAACACTAGAAGTAAGAAACAAAAAGTATAATTCAAATATCACGTTAACACATATTATGAAAAAGTATATTTCTAGTCTATATTCTCATCGTCATGTTAATCAACGTTAATGGGTTCATCTATGGCATAAAGAAGAAATAAATAAAATATTCAGATGAATTCATAATGAAGTATGGAGTTTTATGATAGTAGTAAAAGTAGGAGTCTGAGGGTTCTAGTGCCTTAGTGGGGGTCTCGCTACATGGATAGCGAGTGGGGACATATGACCAACACCCCCTATGGGGATAAGGGATACCACCCCTAGATTTTCTTAAAAGGACCCATAAAATGAATAGTTTCAACCATTTTTTTGTAGGCCAGATTATTTTTCCCAATAGATAGAAGAAAAGAAGAGGAAGTGGCCCCAACTTGGTTGGGGCAAGATGAAGGACACTGTCATTGGTTAATTTAATTTACTAGAGGTTTTCCAGGGTTTCTTGAGGTCAAATGGAGGATGAATTGAAGAACCCCATCCTAGGGGATGGAGGCAGAAGTGTGAGGGGTGAAGGGAGATAAAATTGGTTTGGATAATGTTCCCATTTTAATAAAGCAGAAAAATACTTAAAAGAACCTCCATTTTTCATATTTTTGGAGAAATGGAAGCTTGCTACCATTTCTTCAATGGATCACCCTGGCACCATAAATATTGTAGCCTCCATGGACTATCATAATCCTCTATTCCATTAAACAATGTGATGCAAGTCTGCATTATGGAATTTTGAAATTCATCCACATCCTAGAGCTTCCATAGTCACAAATTAACAACACTCTCCTCATCTAAACTCAAATTAGTGGTAACAAGCCGATATTGAACTGCTGATCATTAGTTTGATCATATCTACCAAAGTCTTGCAAACATTAAAATGTCAGTAAACCTTGATTAAAGTTTTATAACCACCATATCTTTTTCCTTAAGCTCCATATACTCTTTATCTTTATCCATATTCAGAGTATCTTGGTAAAACTAATCATAAAATAGAGTTTTAAATTCATCCCATGATAACCCTTTAGTTTTTTTAGCATTAAATAATTCATCCAGTGTTATGTTAATTCCTCAAACATAAATGCCATGAGCTTCACCTTCTCTTCTTTCGGACTATCAATCAGCTCAGTAATCCTTCAAATCCCCTCAATCTATATTTTTTCACACTATGGTCCCATATCTATTTTGAATGGTGTAGGATGTTTCAGGTAGAAATAGAGGGTTATATAAGTCATTATCTCATTTCACACCCTTTAGAAAGATAGAGAATCGATTGCAGTAGTAAACTCAACCTCGCATAGGCAGATCAGTTAAGGTGATCACAACCACATAAACACAGTGGAACAAACTGGTATTATTTCTTCTCACTAGAATACTTGTTATTACAACATATAACAATACTCCCTATTTATAGGGATACAACACACAAAAAACCAAATGAATAAAAAAAAGAGAGAAAACAAGTCTTTAGTTGATTATGGTAGGTTCCACCCAAGCCTCTAGATCCACACACATGAAGATGCTAATCGCGAATTTTTCAAATCCTCCATTGCTACAGTAGTGGCTTGCACCGTCCAAAGAGAACCGAGTTTTATTATCCAATATCACCCTTAAAATATTTTCCCTTGAGACCCATGATTTTTAATTATGTCCAGGTCGGTAACCAACCGATATAATGAGTTCACCATAGTCCTTAGCTGCAGTAAAATCAATAGCACATGTGGCAACAAATAAGCAGATCACTGGAGGTGAGCGTAGGAAAAAAATATCAGCAGTAGAAAATAAATTGGAATTTATTTCTTCGATATAGAATTATTCCATCTCGTACTCCTCTTAAATTGGATTCTTCTCCACAGAATCTTCTCCCTCGGGTTTATATTCTATTAATTGTCTCCTCTTGCTGTGGGACTTCACAGGGACTCTGACGCATTGGATGGAGGTGTCACTATTCTTCACCAGGGGAACTAACACGAGGCTTTGATGCTTCCAGCCAGAACTGAAGGATGGTCTTCCAGATACTACATCAGCTTAGGTATCAACTTTAAGTAATATGTCTACATTTGATAGAAACTCTGGATTTTTGGTGCCTTTTGGGAAGGTGTCTACGACGAATACCAACTCAATTTCTTCAGTAGCTTTAGTTGCTGGCGGTTGATTCAGATTTGCGAGAATAGATGAAGGCTGGGGGTGTCCGTCATCATTTTCAATGTATAGAAATAATTTTAAGGGATTTATGAAATTGAATTCAATATATAGGAAAACCATTTTTTTGAATAGTGGAAATTGGAATGTTTTTTTTTGAATTGGGGACTCCCAATTTTTTTTTGTGTTGCACTTATACAAATAAATGGATTTTTTATATATATAGTGATACGAGGAGGAAAAAAAATGTGGGGTTTTTTTGAATGGAGTGATTTTGTGGAAGGGTAAGACGTGGGAGGTTAGAAGTTGGAATTTTTTTTTAAGGAAAAGTGTGGGAGACAAAAAAAGAAAATATAGTTTGAAAATTGGAAGAGATATGGAAAAAATGTGATTCCCCCTTTAAAAGAAATTGAAGAGAGGTAATGTGGAATAAGAAAAGGAATACCTTTTGATAAATTGAAAAGGAAAAAAGGATGAATGGAACAAACTATTCATCATCTTCTTTCTTTCTCTCGATGAAAAAAAAGGATCGAGAGCACAGTCCACCGATCCATGTCTGATCAGCTCACCATTGAACTAGGTACCACTGATGGTGGTTATAGGAAGAAGAAGTTTCAATCCCCCTCTAATACCACTGATGGAGTATAGATTACAGTGGTATACTCAACTACATACAGACATATCACTTGAGGTGATCACAACCACATAAACACATTGGAAGACACTGTTATTATTTCTTCTCACTTGAATACTTGTTATTAAAATGCATAAAAATACTCCCTATTTATAGGGATAAAACCAAAAACAAACTAAATGAAGAAAAAAAAGATAAAATAAAGTCTGAAGTTGATTGAGGTAGGTGCCACACAAGCCTCCAGATCCACACATGTGAAGCAGGTAATATTGAATTTTTCAAAGCCTTCATTGTTGCAGCAGTGGCTGGAACCATCCAAGGAAAACTGAGTTTTATTATCCAAATAGAATACCCCTCTCCATTTCTTGGAGCACCATTAGATTACTCGCTGTAAGATTCACATCAGTTAAAGCCTAGTAACTTCTACCAATGGATCATGCTATACTTCACCCTCATGAGGCTACTCAAAATATGGTCCCTACTTGGATTTACCTGCGTTATTTCCCTCAAAATTCATGTCAGGTTCCATTTTTCTATAATTTCCAAACTCAAATCACCATAAATGAATATCAATAATGGATCAAAATAAAAAGGCATGCCATAAAAAATCACACACCAATACATTATTTTTTTAAATCAATTATAGATAAATTTACAACCATTCCATACTCAATTAATACCATTTATATTAATCCCCATTGAAGACCTTATGAATATACATAAAATAGTCACAATAGAATATTAATTAATCCATCACATTTTACTCACTAGTTTTATTTTATTAAATCACCACTAATAATTTATTCATGAAATCATTAATTAAATATTTTAGTAATTCAATTATTTATTTAAATCCATTTTCCCACATCAATTTAAATAAAATCACTATCACTTAAAAGCATTAAAATTTCATGATCCTATGTTCCATGTATGATGTATGAACACAAAATCTTTCTTCACTCATCAGGAACCAGTAAATAATTCATAACTCATAAAAATTATATCCCTTAAAAATCAACCTAAAAAATCTTTTGAATATAAAACTCATTCCATACTCCTTGGTAACATGAACTTACACTAAAAATTTGTTGATCAAACACATGTTTTCCTATCAATTTTTTAACACTATTTCCTATTTCTACCAATATTTCCATATTTTAAAATCATATATAAGAAAAATTATTGTGTCATATTGTAATGTGTTATTCCGACAAAATCACGCTACTAAGGAAAAGACCCATATATCATCATGTTTTCTCTCTGATTATAATAACAATCACCAAATAAAGAATCAAGCAGTGGAAAATAAATCGATCCATCATAACTAAAGAATATATCAAAAACAAAAATATGCATGTAATGTCATACAGTCCTATAATATAAAATTCAAAGTCACCTGATGATTCTTTATATGATAACATAAACTTAAATAATCAGTTAAAATGAAGACCTGGGATCTTCTAAAATGAGTCTTAGACCTACCCCCAAACCTAATTCCCATATACCTTCCCAACTACTCATACTTAAGAATACAATATTTTATTTTTCCTAAGATATACCATGTGGTGAGAAATCCACATTTATGTAAAATTTAACTATAGCTATCCTTAATTGAAGTTGTAGTTGTTAAAATTATAAATATATTGTTATGAGTATTAGAATATCGGATGTTATTAATATTCATATCCAACATCAATGTGGATAATCTGTTGTAATTTTTTCACATCTATAAATTAAGCATTCTACCTCATTGGGATGTATGAGTTTCATTTCACCATCTTATTAGAGGGCGGTTAAAACATCCCTACTCTTCACCCCTCCTTGCATGACACCCTGCGTGTTGTCCCTATCTACACTTGTACCTCTCGCGTGATGGCCTCGAGAATGATGTTCCCCCCTACACCAACCCTCCTCTACGACACTATTACTTGCTTCCCCTCCCTATGGGAAGACATTTAGTATGATAGATTTCCAGTGTGACTTCGAGTTTTGTGTCTCCCCTCTCAGTGTAAATATGAGACACCAAAAAAACTCATAGCAGTGCCTCACCTACACCCATGTGGATATTTCTTTTATAACCTAATTGATACATGGATGATCTATCTATAAAATTTTAGCACCTATTCTATACCAACTTTATACATTTGGAACCTTGTTAGCATGAATTTTCAGTACAAAATCTATTGAATTATCAAGCACCGCTATTTCCCTTGGTGATACTCCAGTGGTGTGTCTATCCCAATGGTCCACCTCATGGGTTCTTCACTCTGGTTCCTCAGATCATATCACTGGGGATGTGGGTATTCTTAGGTCTAATAGAATGACCTCAAATGGATGAAATATTATTGTGGTTGATGCTTAGATAGTAAAAATTATTATTTATGAGAGTTTTACAATTATACCTAGCTTGGAACTGGTTGATGTTTCCACTATTCCCATTTATCCCTTTAATTTACTATATATTATTAAACTTACTTCTTACTTTCAGTTTCATCCATCTTATAGCCTTCTTCAGCTTTATTTTCAGAGCATTCAACAACTCAGGCACTTAGAAGTGGATGTCTTCTAGGTGGTGTGTATGTACTTGACTCAACGCCAGCTCCCACTAGTCTTGCTCCCTATAATAATGTTTTCTTTCTTCACCATCACTATGGTCATCAACCTTCCTTAATTCTTTAAGAGAAAAATTTGGACTTGGTTCATCTTTTTCCTTTTGAATGTGAATCTTATCACTACACAAAGCATCACCAAGTAACCTATGTTCCCCCAAACAATTCCCCATGTGTCTACTCATTTTTAATTGGTTCATTCTGATATATAGTGTCACATTCTTATTCCATCTAAATTTGTTTATCGATATTTTTTTTACTTTCACCGATGATTTTTCATGGATTACATGGGTCTATTTGTTGAAAAATAATTCTAATATATATATATATATATCACATTTCTTACCTACTCTCAAGAAAGCACCACCCATTTTTTCACTAAACATAAATTTTTATATTTTGATAATGGTCGTGAATATTTATATAGACCATTCGAGTTTGTTCTAGATGAAAATGAAATTATCCATGAGACTTCTTATCCTAACACACCTAAAAAACAATGCTCTTGAATGAAAGAACCATAATCTGTTAGAAGTTTCTCATGCACTTTTTTTAGAACAAAGTTACAACATTTTTTTAGGGTGATACCATTCTCATAGCCACATATCTTATCAAATAAATTCACTCATATGTTATTCAAGTGGAGACACCTTTTCATTATTTATTTCCAACAACATCCCCTAATTCCCTTCCCCTACACATTTTTTTATGCTATGTTCGAGATATTCTCCCCTCAATTACCAAGTTTGATTGCATGATCTAAAATGAATCTTTCATTATTATTATTGCACCCAATGTGGATATTGATGATTCTCTACATATTTGTGTTATTATGCTATCTCAGTTGATGTTTACTTTTTTTGAATCAACATTTATTTCTATTCCCAAGTTCTAACCACTATCTAATGTTCCTAATTAAGAATTTATTTTACCATATTCTATGGATAAACCACAAAACCTATCTCCACTTATTTATGTTTTTGGATCATGATTTGGATAGGTATATACTCCACAACCTAAAACATATTCCACCCAGACACCTGATGTTGCTACCACAATTGATGATTTACCATATCCCGATCCTCGATCACCATAGTTTCCTATTGCGCTTCATAAAGGAAAAAAATCCTATAGACTTATCAGGAATTATCAATGGTTAGATAACAAGTTATAGAGACACATGATGCTAACTCAAGACCAAACTATTTTCGAGGAAAATATCTCATCTTAGATGGTTAAAGGCTATGCAAGATGAAATTCACTCTTTGGATTCTAACCATAATTCGGTTCTTGTCCCTCTTCCTTTGGGTAAGAAAGTGGTTGGTTTCAAATTGATATATAAAGTTCACATCAATACTAATGGATATCTTAATCATCCCTAGGATCTTCTTATTTCCAAAATTGATGTGAAAACATATGGAGTTTATTATTTTGACACATTCTCTATAGTGGAAATGATGGACTTGGTTCGCATGCATATCTCTCTTTCCGCCTCCTCTCAATGGCCTCTCTATCTATTTAATGCTAAAAATATTTTTCTTCATGTTTCTCTTAATGAAGAAGTTTATATAGGTCAACAACCAAGGTTTTTTACTTAGGGGGAGTCTTATTACCTTCATTGATCACTGTATGGACAAAAATAGTCACAACATGCTTGGTTCAACCATTTTTTCACCATTATTCTTAGCTTTGGAATGTGACAAAGAATAAGAGATTCCCTTATTTTCTATCTTCAATCTACAACATGAAGAATTATATTGGTAGTCTATGTGGATGAATTTTTTATTATTGGTAGTGATGTTGAGGTCATTAGTTGACTCAAGTCTTTTCTTCATCAAAATTTTCAAACAAAACATTTGAGTCCACAATGATATTTCTTGGGAATTGGGGTCTCTAGATGTAAATAATAATAATTTTTCTATCTCAAAGAATGTATATTCTTGATCTTTTAAATGATTCTAGATTATCTCGACCTGACTCGATTGAATCACCCATAAACCTAGATAAAGTTCACTTAATACTAACAGTGAGATGATTCCATCACCTAATAGATATAGAAAACTTTTTGGGAAGCTCAACTACTTGACAATTACTCAACCTAATATTTCTTTCATGGTTAGAAATGAGTTACCTTAATGAATGTCTAATGAAAATGATGTGGGAAGATATTATTTTCATTTCCACATATGTGAAAAAAGAACTGGTTTTAGATATTCAATATTCCAATCTTGGTCATAGAGATATTCAGGCATTTGGTGGTGTAGATTTCATTGGATATCTCTCTTCTAGGATACCTACATCTCATTTTGTTGTATTTGTTCTTGTAAATTTGATCTCATGGTAAATAAATAAGCATAGGGTTTTATATTTATCAAATATAGAGTCTTAGTATCATTCCATGACATATTTGATTGTAGATATTATTTACACATAATAAATTCTTCAATAGATTGGGTACACTACCAAGAAACTGGCACATATATGGTGTGATGATCAAGCTACTATCATGATTTCCACAAATCCAGCCTTTCATGACTGGAAAAAGGATATTGATGTTGATTATCATTTCATTCAAGAAAACTTTTAGAAGAAGAATATCACATCCTCCTATATTCGCAGCTCTCATAAACATGTAAATGTTCACACAAAAGGGTTTCCTAGACCACATTTCCAATTTTTGTGTAACAATATAAGCATGATAAATATATTTTTCTGAGCATGAGGGGTAGTGTTAAGAGTATTATAATATTATATATACTTATTATATATATCCCACATCTTTGATTATTATCTATTTTAAGCCTTTTCTCATCTATAAATTAAGCGTACTACCTCATTGTGAGGTATGAGTTTCATTTCAACATATATTATAATATAAAATGAAATTAAAAGTATAATAATTTCAAATGTATTTATATTTATTATGGTTATAAAAATATTTTTAAATAATTATATTTATTTTCTATAATTATAATTTTCTTACATGTCCATTATACTATCATTATATTCAATCAAATAACATTTATTTTTCCCACTCCCTCTATAAAACAAACATTACCTTTCTTATTATATGTTTCTCCAACACTCACCCAAATGCACAATCCCCAATGCCCCTTCCTAAACCCCACTCACTCAACCATTACTAGGTTCCCATTATTTAAAATATCTTTTTGACTCTCCATTAAAATTTTATGGACTTGTTAGATCTCAAACATGCCTTCCAAATATCTTATCCAACAACAATAATCCATTATTGAATGCATAGAAAGCCAAAAATATAATGGATGGAATACCTTAGTAAATTTCTCTGTCTTATCAACTCAGTATGAATAAAATTAGGCGGTGTTTTTCAGAGTTGTCTTATCATCCTATTCAATTTAGGATTCTCCAATCCATTTACAATTATGAACATTCTTCAACAATATATTCTATTATAATTTTCCATTTCTAATTAAATATCAACGTGGAAAAATCATGTTTTATTATAGAATGTTATTAGTAATTTTTCATATACTTAAAAGGAAAGAAAGCATGTTTCCCAACAATTTTTGAAAAAATACTTCAATGAATTATCTTGTTGATTTTTGAATGAAAATTGGTGGTTTATTCATGTTGGGTTTAAGTTGAAGGAAAGTTAGCAAGAATTTAGTAATACCTAGTAGAGGGATGGAATATGTTTGACTTGATGTCCCAAAATTATCTTTAATAAAATTAATGGAACGAGTGTGTTAAATATATAAGGTTATGATTGACCATAAATTTCTTTTATGACTAGTCTTTCTTGATCACTAAATTTTTATCTTTATAAATAGTTGTTTCATTGCATATAAACATTTTTGTATATTTTTGATGATTATAGAAGGAATATTTTGAGTTTTTATACTTAGTTAATATTTAGTATAATAATTTGATCTCATTGAAAGTTAATATTATTATTTGGTTTTGACATGAGTTGATTATTGTTAAAAATTTATGCATTATCAAATGTTCATTATTATTTTTTATAATGTAAGTTATTAATTATAATCAGGGTTCTAGGTATGACTAGAAACCATTAGAGATTACATCTTGTTGTGGTAACTATGCATGAGATTTATTTCGTTCTACCAGTCATGTTTCAACATTGTTTTTATTAAACTGGTTAGAAAATTCACTCATAATGATTTTTTATTTGATTGTTAAAATGCAGGAAATTTTTTCCTACTAACTTATGAGACTATGATTTTTGAGTTAAGAATTTCTAATGGGAACGAACAATTTTCTCACCCTAAAATCCATCATGAACCATATCAAGTCTAAGGGGACGTAAAAAATCTGGTGGTAATTTCAAATGTTCGAGAAGTGGTTCTAGGAAGAGAACGGGTTCAAGTGACACAACACGAGTGAGAGTCACTAGTGGAAGATGTAGGTTTTTGGGCAAACCCCAAACCACATCATCCACATCTACTCAGTAAAGTTTGAGGCATTGTTCCTTGAGCGCATGAAGAACATCCGCCACTTTCGTGGCATTAGTACCACCATCATGTATAATAAATACATTACCATAGGCCATCACATCCATATGAACTCCACGAAGTGGAAAAAACTAATGGACATCATGAAGTGACTCTGATGGACTGGGAAGTGTAAGTTGAAGGATACATAGAAATCTTGGTTGATCACCTACGCTGATTGGGACAATGAGACCCCTTTTAAGTAGAGGCTAAAGCACAAGCTGGACAAGTTATACTTGGTGGAGGAGGAGAAGAAAGAGGGGGAGATCATGAGGTAGATCATGAATCCTAATAAATTAATTATGAACATTATCAGGTCCTCTCCCAAAGAGAATTCAGAAAATACTAACAACGATGGTAAGGTTACGGTTGTGTTCAGTTCAACATCATCAAAGACTAAGGGTGAGTGTTCAAACTTATTATTAGAATGCTTTTAGGTGGATAAGAATATCTATCCATGGTTGGGGAAGAGTAATAGAAATAGAGGGGATCCGATGATGGATAAATTTATGAGAGTGGAGGATAAGGAAAGGGAGATGAGCAATATGAAGGATTACTTGGTGTGCGAGGGGATTGTGGTGAATGTGATGAGAAAGATGCTAGTGTAGAAGGGGAAATAAAAGTAGATGGAGTGGTTGAATAAGATTTTGGATCAGTATGAGGGGAATATTGAGATATTTTAGGGAAAGAACATGGTGTGGGTGAACCTGGCGGATCTAGAGACGATGATCCCTTGTAATAGAGGCTTTAAGAATGAGGTGAACGAGGCATACCATGGATCTATTGAGAGGCTGATTGCGGTGTTCATAAAGAGTTTCTCTATTAAGGAGAGGATTGAGAGGGGCATCTATAAGGGTTAGGTGCTGAAGGGTGTTGATTATGAAGAGATATACAAGATTTATAATTCCTGGTTGGCCCATGATTGACTAGAAATGGTTAAATCATGGTGTGAGATGATATGTAGTGCGATAAGAACCACTACCTCGTTATTATTATTCTACAATATGATAACAATGGGTAATGTCCTATTGTGTATGAGGAGATATACATTAGAAAAGTGTGTTAATATAAGAGATTCTGCAAGATTGAAATTCCGTCCAAGGGAAGACATGGTTTCACAACTTCAATATGAATAATAATGAGTTGGAGGTCATGATAAACATAGATTTAGTTGAATTTATCCTCCCACAGTACCAATATTTCATTTAAACCATGAAAATTTTCTACATTATCTCTGATATGGTATCACATATGTCATCATGCTAGGATGAATCATATTACTTGGTATGATCATCTCAAATATCGACCCAGTGTAAATTAATGTTCTTGTCATGGAATATGTGTAGAGTTGCTATTTGATTTTTATAGTGATGGTGTGTTGAATAAAAAATTCAATGAGTTAATGGAACTTGATGGAATAAAACTAGTTTAATTATTTACTATAATTAAACCTCACATCAAAAAAATAATAATAAAAAATATATAATTCATTATATGTTCTAACTCACATATATTTAAATATAATTTCTTAAAAAAATTAATTAATATTTATTTAAATGATATTAAATAATATACATTATATTAGTGTGTGACCATTGATGACTATTTATCAGTGGAATTAAGTTAACTGATCTAAAGTCTAAGATTAACATCTCACAATATATCAAGGCACCCATAATTAAAGAAGTTAATGTTATAATGGCAACAACCTCAAATGAACAATTACCATCTAATAGAATCTCTTTGTCTCAATATCTCATCATAAAAATTTCATACTTGTGTCACTAACCTATATTCTTGATATATCTTTCTATGACTGTTTGAAATAAACTAATTGATAAACTTCCTTGACTAGGAAGTTAATTAGATAGTTTAATTTCAAAAAAATAGCCTGGGATACCTAGTTATATTAACTCAGAAGGGATAAATCATTTCTCAAATTATTCAATCAATGTCATATCACTTATGACACACCCAATGCATCCTAATTCACCATGAGAATAAGACATTACTGATTTTTTCGATACATTAAATTACTTGATTTATGACATGAATTAATAACAACATGGAGTCTAATGAACAATATACATTCCCACATATAGGAACATCCAATGACTTATATGAAATTATAGGATTTCTATTGGTAGTTCTATCTTTATAACTTCTATTCTTGGATATTAAACTTCATGATAATAAATCTCATCCATTTATGAGTATCTAACACATAATATTAAAAACATAATTTGTGTCTCGTTAGACAAATGACATCTAGACCATTATATATATGTTAAATAATATTGTCATAACACTTTAAGGTTCTCATTATAGCCGAATATTTATATGACCCTTTGATGTGAAAAATACATTAAGAAAATTATCACATCAATTTTACATAGACAAACATTCATCATGTGATAAGATATTTATTAACATTCATGTCTTTGAATACATACGTAATTGATAGTACAAAGTTAGTTGGTTCTTGGGAAACAAATCCAACAGACCCCCAATTGTAGTGCATCAAACCGATAACAACTTTTAGACCTCTATCTCTCAAATTATATTCATGGTTGAGATAAGATAATAATTTAGTCCACAATCCCATCAAATTCTATTATGTGAAAAAACATCTTACTATTACCTCTCCTCTTTGATAAATCTCTCTCGATAGATGATACATTCGATGTATATGTTCACTTTATTGATGTGTCCTTCACTTCTTGTCATGAACCATAGATGTAGTATTATCCCAATATAGTGTGATAACATATTTACTATTAAGAACCAAATAAAGATCCTTTATAAAGTTTTGTATCCAAATAAAATCTTTAGTTACATCATAATATGCAATATAATCATACTTTTTTGTACATTTAATGACAACTGGTTTCTTATAACTCTTCCAATTCAGAAATCATGCATCAAGGTAGAACACATAACATGACTATGATTTCATATCATTCTAGTATGTATGTAAAATAGAATCCTTATATCCCATGATGAATTATTCCTTATCTTATCCATAAACCTAAAAAATATACTTAGTACAACTTGAATACTTTAGTATTGTATTTACAGCCATCTAATGAGGCTCCCTTGGATCTGCTTAATATATTCCTACCATGCTTATGTCGACCTGCCTTTTAAATACATAAATTTTATCATAATTCCATAATAAAATATTAAATAAATAACATCGAAGGATATTTTTAGGTTTAGTGTCTTGAAAAATAGGTATATTGTACATGAAATATGTGGTACAAAAAAGAAACATGTAAAAATTTAAAATCCTCTTGAAATGATTCTTTATTTTCCAATCCTAGATCATCTCACTACATAGGATTTCTTGGGGACATTTATCAAATGAAAGGGTTAAGAATAAATCCCAGTAAGGGATGAAGAGTGTATGAGGACATCATACATAATACATGAATCATAACATAATAACATGAGGCATAATGTAAGTACATGAAAATAAAAACATGAGGATAACATTGAAATGTGTTGACAACATAAACATTGAGAAATTTATAAACTTGTCACCATCTCTCATATACTAAGGTATATTAAAAAATATTACCAATGATTTTGACCAAGGTATCAAAAAAAATTACCAAGGAAGGCTTCCAATGTATTATGGACATTTTGTCTCTAGATATTAATTATTTACTAAATTCATTGGAGCTCTATTAGGGAACACCTATCATATTTCTAATATTATGTGTACCACAGTGATAAAAAATCGTATGTAATATCATTTCTAACCTAGGAGTAGGGGATGTGGGTTTAATACATGTATTTACCCAATAAAGAGTTTGAAGTTGCATTATAATGAAAAACCTTGAATGAAAATAAGTTTGGGTATTCATGGAAAGAATATATAGCTTGGAAAATCGATGGTTTATTTTGGTAGTGTAACAGGTATGAAAATGAGTTTTTTAATGGGTTTAATGATTGAAAAAATGAAACCTCTACTTAAAAAAAGATCATATATAAAATAAATTTAGGGTTTATAAACACTTTAAAACATAATAAATTGGGAATGAAAATACATATACAAAATAACTACATGAATTGAAAAGGTGGAGGAATAAACCCCTTAGCATGGGAGGATGATTCTTAAAGATATAAAGAGACGAATTATAACCTTAAAACCAACTTGGATGGACTCTTGAGTCGGTAGTTTAGTGAATATCCATGCTCAATAGATTGGTGTGGAGATTGAGAAGGGAATAAGGGAATTTATACTTGAGGATGAGTGATTTTAAGTGAATAAATAAGGAGTATTTATATTTAAAGATAACCAATTTTTAGTGGAAATAATTTCAAAGAATTTGTTGATGATTAGTGTTTTAAATATTGGGGAAGGATGTTATAAAACATCAACCTACTATTTAATTCTTTCATTTTTAGTTTTCTTACATCTTTACCTTTTAAATTTAACCTTTTATATTGTTTTACCTATACATGGTAACTCTTTTACCACAGATTGTTTTATTACTAAAAATAAAAATGACCAAATTACCTAATTTGAACCTTAACATTCCAAATATTCAATCCATTTTACGTGATTCAATTTATCAAAGTGATAAAAGTTAATTTTAATATGATACATATATAACTCGTAAATTTTTTTTACAAAGGATAAAATTTTTGTTTTTAAAAATCCATGCATGTGTTTATAAATGTAATGAATTATGTATTATGTTATTCCATAATTTTTTTTGAACCATAATAAAAAGTAATAATATTTAAATCCTGATATTTTCTAAATTATATCAAAAGAGTTATTGTATTTCGTAAAAAATGGAATTTTCACTTTCTAACACAAATATCAATTTTTTTAGAAAATTACTATAAATTCTAAATAAGATAATTTAAATACAATTAATTAAAAAATTATATTTATTTTATCTGTATAATTCTTCTAAATACTAGAATTTTAACTTCTAAATAAAAAATTCCTATTTATTGAAAATTAACAGTTTTATGATATAGTAAACTATTTGGCCATTATAAAAATTAATTAAGACACTGTTAAAATATATTATCATTTAAAATGTTTTTTATATGACTATTTAATGAAAATAAATTTTATTTTAAATTTATAAATTTTCTGTAAAATATATTTTTATCAAAATATACAATTTTGATTATATCATTGAATATTCTCAACAGTCAGTTAAATGTGTGTACATAATTGACAATATTATAAATTAATGATCATAATGCTCATTGGCCATATTGGCCAATTTTACTCATATCGAATGACTATATTTCCCTATAAATAAACCATCATTCTCTCTTCATCATTCACCATTTCACTTACAAAGCTTCTTATGAATTCTTTTATAATGTCAATTTTTTTTCTAACATTCTATTTCATTTTTCGATATTTATGGAAGGGGATATCTTCTTGGGGGTAATTCAAGCCTATGGAGTTTGTTTTAGTGATTGTAATATTATTCCAAGACTATATACTTCTACTCTCTGTAGTTGTACTAGTCCATATTTATGCATGTTGTGTAATGTTCTTATGAAATGTAATAGACTTTTTATGTGATAACAATAAAATAGTCATTTTAAAATAATATTTGTTATATTAAATTTTTTAGATGGTTATAATACTCATGGAATATGAAACATCAATTCTGGTATTTAATATGACATAAATGACAAATCCTTTCATTGATGTTTAAGGAATCAGGCACATTTTATCTCCCCCCTATTTTGTGTGAGGGCACATTTTTCTTGGAGATATGTATACCATGTAAAAATGAAAATAATTGTAACACCCCAAGATTTTATGATATATTTATTACAAATAAATTTAATTTCATTGATATTTATCTTCACATGTATCAATGAGTTTAAACAAACCCTGTTATAATATTAAAATATTATTTTGTGACAATTATCACCTAGCCATTAAATTTAAGGGTATGAATCATATTTTACCCATTATGATATATATATAAATATATTACTAAATAAATATTTTTAATTAATTCATAACAAATAAGCACTCATTTTTTAGTAAATTCATTTTATTCTTCAAAGACACAATTTCTTCAAAAATGGTTTTTATTACTTTTTGTTAGGGAATATTATATTTCATTTTTGGAACTTTTAGAAATTAAATTTAATAAAAAGGAAATATAATTTTAAACAATCATATAAAAATTATCTTAGGGTGTATTTTTTTATTTTTCTGAAAATATTGTTTTTTAGTGAATAGTGAAATATATTGATTTTTATTAAAAAAAAAATTTCTTTCAAGCATTTAAAAAGATTTATTTTTTTGAAATGGTTTCAAAGTAAAAATAGTTATATTATTTTATGAATAATTAAATTAAGTTTATTTAAAAAAATTATAGTTCAATTTTTGTATAAACCAATTTTTATACTTAAAAAGAATTTTTATGAAAAATTGTTTTTCCTTGCGTTTTGTGTTTCTATCTTAAATTAATTTCTATAAATTCTAGAAATTGAATCTTGAAAAATGAATTCCATATTTGGAGTCAATTGATACAAACATGGTAAATAGTTACCTTTTATTTTTTGTCAATATAAATATTAAATATAGTAATTTTTTTTGTTTCCATTTATCTTTGATTTTGACCATTATAATGTCAGTAAAAGATAAAGTCTAAAATATCACTTTCTTAATTTTATTGTTTATAATATTTTGGTACAGGGATAAAAGAAAATTATTTTTAATTAAAAATGGTTATTTTAAATATAAATTATTTTTATCATAGTAATTAATTTTTATTCTTTAGTGGTGAAATAATTAGTTTAAATTCTTACACCACACTAACACAATGCTTGTGCAAGCAGTAGAAAAGTTGAGTAAATAGTATAAAAAATTCAAAAAGTAATTGTTTTGAGTATGTTATTGTGTCCCTCAAATTTTATTGATAAATATAAAATATCTAGGATGTGTGATAGGTTTATATTCAAATTCCATTACTATCAGGTTTTTTTCAAAGTCAAATTAAATGAATAGTTCCAAAAATGAAAGTAATGATATTTTATAATAAACAATATTTTATTAAATGATAAAAAATTCATAAATTTATAATATTAATCCAATTAAATTATATATGGATGGAAATATTAACCATGGTCCATTTATAAGACACTTTCCCTTTTATTGTAACATTTATAACCCTTAAAGAGTAGAAAACTTTGATATTGCGATAATTGTCAAAAGGGTTAGCGGGGGGTTAAAATTAAGATATGAGGGTAAAAACATAAAAAAACTTGTTAAAATGTTATTATATGAGATTATATAGAGTAATACTCATATTATCATAGAATTATATCAGCTTGGATCTATTTTTCCATAAAAATTAATTTATATCAATTTAACACTTTAAGTAATTCCAAGAATGGATCTCCCCTCACTTATAAAAGGGAACCTCCTATACTTCATTATTTAAAATTTTTTATCCCTATATCATATAAAATACATACACTAATATCCTTCAACACATCCTAAAGCTTTTGGTCTTTCTACAAGACCATCCTTTCAAGGCTTAAGGTCTAATCTAAAGAAGGTTTCTAAATGAAGAGGTATAACTCTTAATCGGGAATTTTAAATTTTATATCATATTATACCTTGTATAAATATTTGGAATCCATTATAAAATAATTATTTAATAAAAATAAATATACTAAATTGTTATCATGATGAGGTAACTACCATTATACACATTTTTCTCATCAGTTGGAAAATGATAACGTCGCCCGTGCATACATGTTGACTACCACCTCCACGATGAGAGGTGATTTTTTTTCATTTCTTCTTTAAGTGGATAATAATAATGATATATTTAATGAATATATATGATATAATAATGATTATAGTAAGGTGAAATATAATTTAACTTTATTTCATTCCATCCATCAAAAAGTGAATATAATGTTCATGCGTTCATACAATCTACCATATCCATGAATGGTGTAATTCATTTCTCTACTCTATCATTTATGGATGGTTTTAAAAATGAATATAATGAACATATATGATATTTAGATTTTGAATAAAATTTTGGATATGATGGAATCATGATCAAATCTTTAAATACCCCAACTCGAGTAACCCAATTCTGATGGCTACTTTATTACATTGTCATAAGTTACACATGATTTTCATCTCATTTTCATTTATTTATCTGAATAAATAAGAAACAAAACAGATAAAAAAACCATAACATGAGTCTTGGGAGTCCTAAAATAGCGAAGTATAAGGGAATCCCATTTTAAAAGGTTCTCACCCTCATTCCTTAAGATGTTCATGCATGAGAAGTAGGTGACACTAGGTCCTTGGTCCTCCATGGATGCAAGAAGGTTTGTGACCTTTTTCCCCCACGCTAGATATATGGATATTATTATTGAGAAGGATTCCACACTTTCTAAAAATACATGTGATCGACCATGGGATAATGCCTTTTCTATGGAGAGATTTTTGTAAAATGATGGAGTCTATTTTCTCTCCTATAAGAGCTAAATTCATTTAAATAAATAAACTACAACCATTGATCATAGAATTTTCTTCCACTTGAAGGGAGTGTTTGAAACTAAAATGATATATAATGGCTAGAATCATGGAACCCTTGGTGGCCAAAATAACCCCCTCTCTGCATGTCTCCCAAGCTACAAGATCCAGCTGTATTCACCGTAAGGCCTATATAGGGGGGATCCCAGCGAACCATATAGCCTAGGGAATCATTATAAATGGATTGATCGGGAGGAATACTCACCAGTATAGGCCTTAGAGTGTGGGAATCCTGCTAGGTCTCAAATAGTACATCCATATTGATGAGTATGTTTCTTGTTCTAAGGATAGGATATTCCCCATTTTGGAAAAATCTTCATAGAAATCCATGTTTCTATCTTCCTGGATACACCAATAGCTGGTATTCAATACAATATCCTACACCAAATTTTCTAGACCTGTAGCACCCTCATCATGATACTAACTCTCTTGAAAGGATTCGTCAAGAAACTCTTGGGATGAAAATGTAATAAAATAACCAAAGAATCCACATATAGCTCACACCCAATTGCTTTTGAAAAATAAATGGGTCGAACTCTCCTTCTAATAATCCTTGAATCACATGCACCTAGAGTCTAGGTAGATTCTAGTTATTTTAATATTATCATCAGTATGCACTGCAAGGTTCCTTATTCTCCATGTTAAGAAATTATACTTTTTATGGATCATATTGCACCACATAGTTTTTCTCCAACTATTAAAATGGTCTCGGGTGACCATCTCCCTTTGAAAGTCCCTCATAGAGAAGACCCATGAATTTGAGGCTGTAAATACACATTTTAAGGTTTATTTTTCATATAAATGAGTTCAAAAAGATCTTGCTAGTCATTATATAGGAAATCCCTTGTAAATAGTGGGTATATGCTAGCCTCCCTAAATGAGATTACTAGAGCCGAAGAACCCAAGAAACCAATCTTCGAAACTGTATAGATATAGTCCCAAAAGAGGATATCACCTTTCCTCATGGTCCAATGGGTTAGAGGTTATAGGTTCTATATGTGAGGAAAAATCATAGACCATAAAGGATAAGCATGCCCAATCATCACCTCTTCATTTCCTATGCTTCTAGTAGACATAACCTTTCCCTATATAGAATCTTCCTCTAAATCCTCCCATTACAACTTTCTATGAATGAAATATAGAGTTTCATAGAGGTTCTCCACATTGATGCCCCCTTATAGAATTTATATTTACACCCTGGACCAAACCTCCCAGTGCCTCTTACCTTTTGAGGGGACAAACCAAATAAAACCTAACATAATCCTTCAAATAGTATTATTAACACGCTTTGGAACTTTAATGGATGTAATATAATAGATGAGAATGGTTGTGAAGATGCTATTAACCAATGTTATCAGGCCTCCAAAAGATAATAAATGGGTTTTCTAATTCATAATTCATCCCGTGATCGTTCTCATAATTTGGTCAAAGTGAGGAATATGCAGCCTTCCTGATGACATTGGAGAACCCAGATACACTATCAGAAAGATTTCTGTTTTCATGTCCATGCTATTCTATAAGGAGTTAACCCATCTATCTGAGCATTTTTGGGAGATGTAGAGGATACTATTCACCATATTAATGATTTGGACACTCCAATGGAAGTTCTCACCATCAACCCTATTGATTCTTCAAACCAATCCTTTTTTTCATTCATGAATATGATCATGTTGTTAGTGAATAGGAGGTGGGAGATGAAATGGGGGATCACCCTTCTTTTGTATGGAATAATTTCTCCCTTAAACATGATCCTATTAATAAGGAGATTAAAGAAAGATTGATTAAGAATAAAAAAGATCAGTAATATAGTTTAATATTCTTGAGTGACTAGACAAATACATGATTTAATTTTTTTACATTATAATAAATATAAAACATAGTAATAGAAAACAATTTTCATCCTTGAACTTATTCAAGGATTCATTTTTCATATATTTGAGAAATGATAACATAATTAGGGTGATCTAAAATGATTAGTAAGGGTCACATAAAATGGAATCTATCATGATATAATAATATATAATCAACATCGTAATGTAAATAACTGTAAAAACATTTCATTTAATCAATAACATGATCTTGAAATGCATTCCTAGATAATATCATCAAAAAAATATCATGGATAATAATAACTGAATTCTAAGTGAAAAAAATGATTAATGTTTAACGCCATGATCTCAGACATCATGGGATCTTTACCATTAAATCCTTGTGCCAAAATATTTTAATTGATGGGTCGGTATATAAAAAAAACCCATATAATAATTATAGAAACTGATTTGTCTCATGAGACCCGTTAACACACGAGGGGCTACCTACAATCATCCCCAACCCATAACTACTTGTCCAATTAATTCTTCATATATTTAATGAATAATTTAAATGACAAAAAGTATATCTTGTAAAAATATCCATACTAAGTAATGAATATGGAATATTAATATTTCCCCAACCAATTAAATAAATTTTATAGTAAAACATCGTATCTAGAACTTGTATACGATTTAAGAGATAAGCATATCCACGATATAATGAATATGAATACTCAAGAGATATATAATTTACAATGAATAATGATCATAAGAAATTTAATGATTCAAGATAAATTTAATAAACATGAAATTAAAAAGATATCAATTCATTAGAAATATCGGCTTTGTAATAGATTCATGTATTTTTAAGAATAAAAGAAAATTAAATAAACACATTAAATAAGTTTTTATTAAAGATTGTTATTTTTAATACCATTTAAAACTTATAGAAGCATATAGATATCATAAATTAGTTATGGAGCTGGGAATGACCATGAATTATGTATAAGTTAAAAAGAAAAAATATATTCTAGAGCCTCAAAAGAAATCAACAAAAAAAATACATCAAATATAAATCTTATTCCATACTCCTTCGTAACATGAAATTCCACTAAAAATGTGTTTTTCAGACAAAATTTAGCTTCTCAAGTTTTAATAACAATTTCCAATTTCAACCAATATTTACAAATATGAAAATCCAATATTAAAAAACTGATGGTCCCATATTGTAACATGTCGTTCTGAAAAAATTATTCCACCGAGGTGGAGACCCCTATATCCTAATGTGTGATCTCTAATCATAATCACAATCAGCATATAAATAACCAAGCAATGGAAAAATAAATTTAACCATCATAACTAATCAATATCTAAAACCCTAAAATATTCATGTAAATTCATACAGTCATATAACACAAAATTTAAAGACACTAAATGAGTCTCCATATTAAAAAATAAACTAAAATAATCTAATAAAATAAAGACCCAATATCTTCCAAAATGAGTCTTAGAGATTTCCCCATGTCTGATTCCCATATCCTCATCCAACTGCTTATACTAAAGTGTACCGCAGTGCCTTTTACCTTACTTGTACCATGTGAAAAAAATCTAAATGAACATAAAATTTAACTATAGTTAGCCTTAATTGAAGTTTAAATTATTAAAATTATAAATATACTAAAATAAAAAATTCAACTAATAGTACAATAATTTCAATTGTATTTATATTTATTGTAATAATGAAAATATTTTTAAATAATTATATTAATTTTTTAAAATTATAATTTTTTTATCCTGTTCACTTTTCTATAATTATATGCAATCAAATAACATTTATTTTTTTCCCTCTCCACATAACAAACATTACCTATCAGGTTTTTAGATTCTCTGACACTCACCCAAATCCCCAATCTCCAATTACCCATTCTTAAACCCCACTCACTTGTTTGTTTCCAGGTCTCCATTTTTGAAAAGATATTTTAACTCTCCATCACAATGTTATAGAATCATTAGATCTCAGATGTGCCTTCCCACTATTTGATCTAACATCAATTATTGGAAATTGAATGCATTTCAAACAAAAAAGAGTGTGCAAAAAATACCAGTGTAAAGTTCTTTATCTTCTCAACTTAGTTTTAAGAATATTAGATGGTGTTTTTTATAGTTGTCTTAAAATATTATTCAATTCAGGCTTCTACAATCCATTTATAGGTATGTACCTTATTCCACAATTTATTTACCATCACTTTCCATTTCTAATGTAATATTAACATGGATGAATCATGTGTTATTTAATGATATTGTTAGAAAGTTTTCATGATCTTAGAAGGAAATAAAGTTTATTTCGCACAAAATACTTTAAAAGATGACCCAAAGAATCATCCTATTTATTTTATAATAAATATTAGTTGTTAATCCTTTTTAGGTTTAGGTTGAAGGGGTGTTAGCAAGCATTGGGATGGGAATACCGACTGGCTGGATAGAAAAATATTTTCTTATTTTCCCAAAATTATCTTGAATTTAATAAAATTGATAAAACAAGTGCGTTAAATACATAAGGTTATGATTGACTATAAATTTATTTTACAATTGGTCTTTCTTGATCACTAAAATTTACTCTCTTTCAAAAATATTTTCATTGATAATTTCTTTTTATATCTAGGATGATTCTGGTAAGAGCCTTTTGATTTTTTATATTTTGTTAAGATTTATTATAAGAATTGGTGATCATTAAATAATAATAATAATTTGGTTCTAAAATTATTTTATTACTATTCCAAATGTATTCATCTTTCAATGAACATCATTATTTTTTTTGTTGGTAGTTATAAATTATAATAGGGGATATAAGTGCGACTAAAAACCTTTAGATATTCCATGTTTTTGTGGTGATTTTTCATGATATTTATTATTTTCTACCAGGGTCATGTTTTAGTAATTTTGTGACCATAAAGTTAGAAAATTCAATCATAATTATTTTTTTATTTGATTGTTGAAATGAAAGTGATTTTGTCCGACTGACTTGTGAGACTGGATTTTCAATTTAAGATTTTCTAATGGGAAATAATGGGTAACTCACACTGAAATCCATCGAAAACAATATCAAATACAAGGGGATGCAAAAAATCCAATGGTATTGTCAAGTTTTCCAGAATAAGTGTCTAGAAGAGAACATGTTCAAGGGAAAATGCATGATTGGGAGCAACTATTGTCATATGGAGGTATTTTTCCAAAACCCAAAACACATCATTAGAAGCTACTAAAAAGATTTTGATGCACTATTACTTGAGCAGATGATTCATAGCCATCACTTCAGTCACATCACTTCCACCATCATGTATAATTAGTAAATTGTCAACCTCCACCACATCCACATGAATTCCATTAAGTGGGACACATTAACGGAGTTCGTGAAGCACCTGGGTTGGATCAGAAAGTGTAATTTCTATGAGACACTGAAAGTATGGTTCATCACATACATTTTTTGAGACTCTGAGACTCATTTCAAGGAGAGGCCGAAGCACATGTAGTCTAAGGAGGAAATGGTGGAGGATAAGAAGCTAGCGAGGGAGATCTGTAGGTGTATTGTGAAGGCCGAGCAATTAGTCACCATCAACACTAGGGAATATTTGAAAGTGAATTCATCCAAGAAAAATGGTGAGTGTTGAAACCTATTATTGGAAAGCTTCATGGTGGATAGGAATGGAGGTTTAATTTCAAGTAAAAGAAATGTAAATGGCTAGGATTTTATACGTGATCAATTGATGGCATAGGAGGAGAAAGAAAAGAAGATGAGTAACTGAAAGGATTACTAGGTGTGTGGGGGGATCGGGGTGAAGGTGATGTGAAAGGAACTTGCAGAGGAGGGGTAATACAAGCTGAAGGGGTGAGTGAGGATGGTGGTGGATCAGTATGTGGTAGATATTGAGATATTGTAGTAGAATATTGTGGTGTGGGTGGGATAAGAGGAGTAAGAGACAATTATCCCTCAAATTGTAATCCTTGTGAGGGTGGTGCATGGGGCATACCATGGGTTTATTATGAGGCTACTTTCAGTGTCAAAAGAGAGGTTCCGTATGAAGTTGAGGGTTGAGAGGGTCATCTTTGAGGGTCAAGTGCTATAGAAAATTGATTATAAAGATATATGAAATATTTTTTAGTCCTCTTTGTCACATTATTGAATAATGTTTCTTTAATTATAGAGTTAGATAATATATTGTGTTATAGAAACCACTTCCTAGTTATCATTTTTCTACAGTATGCCAATGGTGGGTATTTTCCTATTGTGTATTAGGGGATATCCATTATAAAAACTTGTAAATATGAGATTCCAAATACTTCAAGGGTCATCCAAGGGAAGACAATGTTTTATATCCTAAATATTAATAATAGTGAGAATGATCTCTTGTTAAAAAAATATTTAGTTGCATTTTTTATCCCAAAATATTGATCATTCATTTTCACCATGAAAATTTTCTACACGATCAAAAATATGTTATCACATATGTGATAATTATTGGATGAATAATATTACTTGGTATGATCAGATCAAATATCGGCCTAGTGTAAATTAAAGTGCTTGTCCTTGAATATGACTTAATTAGGTTAATCTATTTTTATGATGATAGTGTATTGAATTAAAAACTTAATTATTTCAGGTACAAGTATAATGGTCATTGTCATAGGATGGAATTAAGAAACCATTAATGGAACATGATGGAATGAAACTAAAATCAATACCTCATTATTTGGGATCTTATCAATAGAATGAAATTGTTTTGTGAGATCACTATTCATAAAATAATGAAAATAATATTTTCCTTCATTCATAATTTTTAATTTTTTTAAATTTTTTATTCGTTTTTTCAGTTTTAGTTATATATATTTTAAAACATATATATATTTTCAAGACCATTCCATCAATAACAATATTATTTGGATGTTAAAAAGGGTTCTAACTTTTACTTGTCTTCATAACCCACAAAAAAATCTTATTAATAATGACTTAACTTAATAAGTCATTCCATTCCATTCCACCCTTGAGACCTCCTTGAGACCCCAAAAAGACATAAACAGTAGTATATACCCTTGAGAGACCCAATTATATTAATTATTATAAAATTTATAGAATGGGAGTGTCCAAAATTCAATTATCAATGCGAGGTCGAGTTATTTAAATTTATAGATGAAAAAATAAATAAACAAATCAGATAATAAATCTAAGTCAAACTATTGAACTAGAAAAACGTTTTATCACTGACTCAAATATTAAATACACAACTATGATAAATACTCTAACACCCACCTAATGTTCCCAAATATTAGAATAGAAAGTTTCATAAAAGAGAAAACTAGAGAAGACTCCACCTCAAGTTGAGATGTAGATATTGTGGAATCAAATCTAGTGACATAAAAACTGGATCCTTGGGCCAAGTAAAACATGAGGTAAATGAGTTTATATAAATTATATGACTGAATGTAATATTATTCATAAAGGTCCATGGGTACAATTGAAGCGTTTGATCTCATTCCAAAAAATGTTTTAAGTCAATTTCTTCGGATAAATTTGAAGAATTAGATGAATACAAACCCAAAATATTCTTAGGGAGGATATCTTCACATTTAATTTATGATTAATTTATAATAATAATTACCTCAAATTTATAATTATTTCATTTTTAAGGACCAAATTAGTAGCCACTTTTATATCATCATTACAATGAAGAATCCAATATAGAATTCCTCTAGCGGTATCCGCATGTGCTTCATGTATCACCGAACATCATCATTAGAACTTCAGGATCTAGCACAACGATATCAAATGAATAGATTCATTTTTCATTGATAAACACAAGAATTTTTATGAGATTTAATAAATAATTCTCATGTTCTCTCGTTTATTAAATGGAGGAGGATGATTGCTTCTTATTCTTGAGAGCATTTTTTAGAAATTATATTCATTCATAGAGAATTCTCTAGAGAGAATATGTCATGAACAAATATTCACATAACCCTAGAAATGATATAATTGAGATTATATACTTAGGGTTAAAAAATTATTTTTAACACAATTATCTATTATCTTATAGTTTATTCTATGTAAATGTCAAATAAAATTATAAAATCCTAATATTATTATTATATTTCAGGACATGTTCTGACTCACATATATTTAAATATAATTTCTTAAAAAAATAAATTAATATTTATTTAAATGATATTAAATAATATACATCATTTCATCGAACAATTAACACAACTTGTCAATCCTCCTCAACATTTATTGAAACTAAAACAATAAATAATTAATTAATTAAATAAATATCATTATATTATTCATTCAATAAATAAATAAACATTAGATTCAATAATTGGTGGGTTAGAATTTATTTCATATTAAAATCATATATATTCTAAAATTGAATAAGGTGATGGAATTCATGTGATCAGTATACCCAGAATAATTATTATTCTTTGTTCTTGATAATAATATTTATTCAAAAAATTAACTTCAAATGAATTTTAATATGAGATTTGGGATACAAGTAGTGTGTGACCCTATAGGCCTATTTCTTAGTAGAATTAATGGGACTGACATAATGTCCAAGATTAGGATCTAGTAACACATTAAGGAATACATAATGAATATATTAATGTTAAAGTTAAAACAACCTCATATGAACACTTACCGTGTAATAGAACATATTTTTATTGACATTTCATCAAATAGATTGCATACTTGTGTCCCCAATGTATATGCTTGATATATATTTCTTTGATTGTCTGAAATAAACTCATGGATAAACCACCATTACTATGAACATAATTAGGTAGTTTAATTTCAATCAAATATCTTGAGATATAAACTTAAAGGAACTCAAATGGGAAAAACCCTTTTTTGAATTATTTAATCAATGTCATATCACTTATGATGCACCAAATGTGTCCAAATTCTTCATGGATATATGTCATTATGTTTTTTGAAAATATATTAAAGGACCATATTAATGAAATACTATAATAACAATATCAAGTCTAAGGATCCATACATACATGTTCATATTAGAATATCCAATGAATCATATAAACTATGGAATTAATTTTGGAGGGTCTACCTTCAGAACCCCGTTGAGGATTAAGCTTCATGATTCGAATCCTTGTCCAATTACGAGCATACAACAACTGATTTTCAAAATATCATTTACATCATATTAAGAAGATGTCATATTGAACATTTGATATACATTTATGATTTTTTCATAACACTCATGGTTTTCAACAGAGTGGAGAATTACTATAAACTATCAAATTGAAAAATGCATTAAGAACATTATAACATCATTGTTACTTAGAAGAATGCTCATAATGTGATAAGATATTTATTAATATTATGGTATTTGAATGTATAGGAAATAAAAATTGTAAATTTAGTTAGTTCTAGGAAGCCAACTACAAAATACTCCCACTTTCACTATAACCAAATGATAGAAACTTTTAGTCCACTAGATCTCACATGATATTCATGGTTCAATTGATATAAGAATATAGTTAATAACCCCACCACATTCTTTTATATGGAAACTCTTCTTATAGTGACCCCTTATATTTGATAAATCTCCCTCAAGATATGGTAATTTTTATGTATATGTTACCTCCATTTATGTGACCTCTACTCCTTGTCTAGAACCACCACTGCAGTATTATCCCAATACAATGTGACAATAACTTTACTATTAGAAACCACATCAACCACTTATATAATGTTGTGTATCAAAACTAATTCTTTAGTTACATAATAATGTACAATATACTCATACTCTATTATAGGTTTAACGACCACTGGCTATTTATAACTCTTCCATCTCATATATCCTCCATTAAGGAAAAATACATATCATGAATGTGATTTCATATCATTCTAGTGTGTTTGGAAACTAGGATATGTGTATCCGTTGATAACTGGTTTGTCAAATTCTTCGTAAACCTGAAACATAACCTTAGTACATCTTAAATACTTTAGGATATTATTATTTTTATATCCCTACCTACAAAGATACCACAATGAGGGGAGAGAGATAATGACCCCCTAGTCCCACCTCTAGTAGGTTCCGGGTTGGCGACTAGCACTGATGGTATAAGAATATCATGCATGAGAGGCACTAACCTCTATAATTTCAATAGGATCGAAAGATAATATGAATAATCCACATAAAACACCATGACATAATATAAAAGAAACCAAAAATATCCCCCATGTGTGTTTAAATAAAAATAATATAGATGAAAATATCCAAAGTAAATACCCAAAAGAAAAACTAAGGTAGTAACACAGTAGAAATCCATAGTTCAGATCTAGTAATGTTCATCATGGTCCATGTAATCCTCTTTGAAATTTGAAAACAGTTTATATATGCAGGGTGAGCATAAAAGTATACACAATATGAAAATCAAATTCTCATATGCACATGTGAAAAAGTTTACTAATACACCCATGATAAAAGAGTAGAACCAATAGCACAAAATAGGTCAACTACCCACCCCAACCTCACCAAGGGAATCTCACCAAATAGCACAAGATAAGTAATATAATATAATTAGAACTACATCGATAAGGGTACTATGAACTGTTTTCCTGATAGTATTCCACCATCAAACCCCAATATCATACATCTTCTCGCTCTCATATCTTCTGTAAACCACACCACTCCACAAGCACATTCACAACACACCTTGCCTGAAGACACAAGCTCTCACTTCCACACCATCAAAACCACATCATACCTCACCTAAAAATACATGGGCCACAAAAAAACCACTACCATAACCAAAGTATTAGGGTATCATGAACTCATAGGACATTAAACTCGTTCCTTCTTCTTAAAATTAATGACCCTCATATGAAGATACCCTATATGCACATTCATACCACACACAAAAACCCATGGGATATCACATATCTCCCAAAAACACATGGGCTACCACAACCACAATCTAATGAACTAATAAACATTAGACCATCACAACATGCTAAATACCTACCCCACCTATAAGAGAGAGTGGGAAAGAATGGGTACCCAGCCATATATCTTCCTCACCAGATGTTGGAAAACACACTCCCTACATGACTATGCGGGTGTCAGTACATAGTTCTCAACATGGGTAGGGTGAATTTAGAAATCATAAATAATATACAAGTATATACATATATCAAAAAATAATCCCAAACTATGGGTTCACAACCAAATTCTTACCAAATCACAACATCATCACTTTTTCTTCCACCTCAAAATTCATATAACCCCACAATAAGACAAAAACTCATTTCACATTGCCATCCAATTCCCATTATCTAGAAAATCGATTTAATTTTTTTAATAAACCACATATAACCACACAAACCATCCTTTATTTATTCAATATCCATTTATATCCTATTAACAAAACATATAAATGTAATTTAAAACAATATTAAATAATTATTTATTCCATAACAACTTTGGTATCTAGTATAAAGAAAAAAAACCACCTCACATCCCTAAAATCAAAAAAACAATAAACCACCTCTCAGAACCAAAATCATGTAAAAATAAAACACCTCTCCATGCCAAAATAATGGAAAAACAAACCACCTCACCACCCAAAAAGAATGACAAGAAAACCACCTCAATGCCCCAAAATCATGGCCAAAACACCCACTATCCCATCAAAACCCAACCACACATCAATCTCACATCACTACCCCATTAGTGTGTCCACACATCACAACACATCAAGATGATTTTATAGATATAAAATGTTTATTTTATCACATTCTAATTTGTTTTAGGGGTGTTATCACATAAAAAATAATCCTGGGTCAACCATTTTATTAGGTTGGTTATCCAATTTCCACATTTGAGTGATATAACAACAATCACATTTGTCAAAAAATCACAACACAAATCAACAAATATAAAACAATTCCCTAATGGCCACAATTTTAATGGGGGGAATCAAGACCATATAATCAACAATATCAAAGTAATAACAATGTTGTAAAAACATGAGAAGCATTCCGCCTTTTCCCTTAATTTCAATTTAACTAATTAGTTATATTTTAATTAATATTGAAAACCACATACCATAGATAAATAAAAGTAAACTCCTCCCTCATGACACACAATGATGAGAAGGTAAATATTCTCTACCTCAAAAAATCTTCATTGATTCTTTGTGCACTATAGGAAGAAGAGAAACACCTGTAACCCACAAGCACACAAAGTGGAACCAGGGATCAACAAATTATCCAAGATGGGAATATGGGGACCAATACCCATTAAAAGGAATCTCAAAATTCTTGAAAGGGGATTCGTTGGACACTTGGAATGAGATAGAGCATAGGGTTTGGAAAAATCTTGAGTGATGCAACCTTTAAAATGCACTGCACAGGGGCATTAGATGGCATGTAATCCATTTATATGTCGTGTAAATTTTGGGGTTCAGTTTCCACTAAAAATGCATTACCTTTTTTTATTTAACCCCCCAAAAAATCACGTGACACCCCATGAACCTAACTTCACAAGCCGTGAACCACAATTACATAGTGTGTAATATTTACACATTTTGTATTCACCCTACTTCCAACATTTAACATATAACTCCCCTAAGCCTTCTTTAGGCCTTATCCAATCACCTATAACACCAAAACTGGAAAAGTGATAGACCGGGAATCAGATACCTCTTAAATTATTCTTTCCCTAGGGAATCCAAAACCAAGCCCAGAAGGAAAGGGGGTCCGAACAACCACCCCATGAGATACCTCTCGAGGATATCATCATACCTCAATGACACCACTATCCAAAAATTCCAAATCAAATGGCTAATGAAAATATTCCACATCCTCATCATTGCACAACCACAATTATCTCCTCTCACAAAATCAAATCACAAAAACCATCAAAACTATAAATAGTCCAAACCAACAACCACTACAACCAATGAACCACGCCATCCTGAACATATGGATTAGGAAATTCCATCCTCCATGTCAAGATACTATCAAATTCGGGTGGCACAACCTCTTCTACAAGATTTTAATCACATCACAGTTAATGCATCTAAATTTGGAATTAGGTCATCCCCTTTCCTTATGTCATGACTTTATCACACATCATACATTGAAAAAAAGGGAAAACAAATTGTCATATTAAATTGAAAGGTGAAAACCATTAAATCATAAGAAAAAAAGTGAAAAAATACTTAAAAATTCTTCAGATACTAGAAACATCTATGTGTATATCAATCTTAAGTACTCTCCTACAGGACCCCATTCCTCCAAAACACAAAAAAAAAGGAATGGTATGTCCACGCAGTTCCTTATCATAGATATCTTAGATCTCTAGTATCCACTTCACAAAATTTGAATCATACTTGACATAAAACTCTCCATATTAAATGACGTGGAATTTATCAAGAAGATACCAGGGAAGCAGAGAGATATGGAAGTCATTGTGGATCCTCTCCAATCACGGTGGTAATTCAAACCGATACGTTACCTCACCAACTCACCCCAACATCTCAAAGGGACAAAAAACCTAGGATAAATATTTGTCCACCTACCAAACCTCATATTTACACATTTAGGGGAAACCTTCTAGAACTCATAGTCCCTAACCTCAAACACCAATGGTATCTTTCTATGATTGGCATATGACTTCTGTCAGTCCTACATTACTTTCAAGCTGTCAAAAACAAGATGAACATTCTCTATCATTCTATTTTAAAAATCATTCATGACCACATCCCACCAAACATTCTGAAAATATAGGATAGAGATAATGATTTCACATTCCCACCTCTAGTAGGCCTTAGGTTTTTGAATATAAATAGGGCTATAAAAATATCTTGTATGGGAGGCATTACTCTCTATAATGTGAATAAGATCAGGATATAAAATGAATCATCCACAAATAACACCACGACGTAATATAAAATTAACCAAAACCATACCACATGAATGTATAAATAAAAATGATATAGATATAAGTCCTCAAAGTAAATACCCAAAATAAAATCTAAGGCATTGACACTACAATAATTTAAAGGAACAAGCTATTAATGTGCAACATGGTCTATCTAATCCTCTTGGAAACCAGAAAATAATTTATTTACATTGGGTGAGCATACAAGTATACTCATTAGAAAAACCAAGGTCTCCCATTCACATGTGAAAAGAGAATACTAATGCACCCATGATAAAACCATATAACCAACAACACCTAAACATGTCAACTATCCAACACAACCTCGCCAAGGCATGCTCACTAGACAACACAATCCAAGTCATATAATATAATAAGAATCATATCGATAATGGTACCCATCACTACTTTCCTACTGGTATTCATATCTCACACCCCAACATCAAACATCTTTTCACTCCCTTATCTTTTGTATACCACACCCCCCCATAAGCACGATCACAACACACCTTTCATGAAGAGACCTGGGCTCACCACTCCACAAGCACGACCAAATCATAACTTACCCAAAAACACATAGAACAAAACATAACCACTTAATTAACTATAGTTGTAGGGTATCGTGAACATGTAGGAAATCAACCTCGTGCCCTCCTCATACATGGCATAACCCCCACCTGAAGATACCCCAGATGAATGGTCATATATCACCTGAAAACACATGGGCTATCACATATCGCCCGAAAAACCTGGACCACCACCACCACCATCTAATTCAATAACAAACCTCCTTCCCTCGTATCCTGTGAAATACCAACCTCTCCTAGATGATAGAGTGTGAAATATCAGGTACCCATCCATCTGTCCTCCTCATCGGATGTTGGAAAAATACCCCTGGTGTGACTTTGCTGGTGTTCACACAAAGTTCTTGATGTGGGTGGGGTGCATAGAGAAATCACAAAGAATATATAATTATATACATTTATCCACACACAATCCCACCTTATGTGTTCACAACCAAATGAAATCCAACTCACAATATCAACACATTTTATGCCACTTATAAATGCTTAACAGTACACAACAATCCAAAAACCAATTTCACATTTCCAACCAATTCCCATTATCCAACCAATTCACTTCATTATTTTTCCTCAATAAAATTAAACCACAAATATCATCTTTTATTTTTTCCTTATCCATTTCAATTTTATTAGCAAAACCAACCCATGTAATTTCAAACAATATTAACCAATTATTTATTCCATCACTACCTGGGTATCTAGCACAAATAATCCACCACCTCACCAAACCAAAATCGTGGACAAAATAACAACCTCACTGCCACAAAATCATGTCCAAACAAACAACTTATCTACCATAAAATCATGGAGAAAAAAACACCAGGCCCACATGCCCCAACCATACATCGAATGCACATCATAGTCCCACAAGCGCGTCCACACATCAAAACACATAAATATCATTTTACATATTTAAAAAGGGGTTTTTATCACATTACACTTTATTTTAGTGGTGTTGTCACACAATACATAATCCTGGGAAAAAAGTTTATTATCCAAATATGAGTATTTAGCTAATATTCATATTTGGCTAATATCACAATAGTCATAATAACCACAACACATATCATTCAATGAAAAAAATCCCCCAACGTCCACAATTTTTTGGGGTGCATCAATCCCATAGAATCCAAAATGTCAAAATAATAACAATGTTATATATACATGTTGAGGATTACCCTTTTTCACATAAATTTCAATTTATCTGATTATTTATCTTTGATTAAGTGAGAAAAACCATAGCCCATATATAAAAAAGCAAACCCCTCTTGTATGATACACAATAAAGGGAAACGTTGGATCACCTACCTCAAAGAATATTTGTCGACTCATTGTACGCTGCTAGGTGACGAAGAATGATTGAAACCCACAACTACATCATGAGGAACCACATATCAACCACATATCGATGGTGGGAAGCTGGAGACCAATCCATGTCAAAATAAATCTCATAAATTCTACAAGGGGAGTCACTGGACACCTCGAATGAGAGAGATCATAGGGTTTGAAAAAAATCCAAGCACTATAACCTTTAAAATAGCATGTATTGAGGAACTGCATGGTGTTTAAACCATTTACAAATCATGTAAATGTTGGGGTTCTGTTTTCATTGAAAATTCTTCACCTTTTTATTATTTAACCATGAATATAAATAAATCATGTAACAACCTATGAACCACAATTACATATTTGGTATTATTTACACATCTTGTATTCACCCTAATTATAGAATTTAATGTCCAAACTCCTCCAAGACTACTCTAGGATGAATCCAAATACCTCCAACACCAAAACTAACAATGTAAAAGACTGGGAAGTAAAAGATCACTATAAGTTACATATATCCAATGCGGATCCCGTAGCTCTACTTGATATCTTCCTACGATGCTTATGGTGACCCGACTTTTAAATATATTCCTTTCAACATAATTTCTTAAAATAAAATATTACATAAATAAATTTGTAGGATTTTGTGTGGTTTTGTGTTTTAGAAACTATTTAATAGTACATGACATATATGGTATAAAAAATAAACATGATCAAATTTAAAATCCTCTTAAAAGGATTCATTATTTTCCCATCCTAGATCATCTCGCTAAATATAATTCCTTGGGAAAATTTTCAAATGAATAGGGTGATAAAAAATCCCAGTAAGGGATAAACATTGTAATAGGACATTATAGGAAATACATGAAGAACAAACTAAAAAAAATTCCATAAGAAGTTGATGCATAACATAAGTACATGGACATAATAACATGAGGCATAATAATGAAATGTAAAGATAACATAAAAGTTGAGAAATTTATAAACATATCTCCATATATTATCACTAAGGTGTTGTAAAATATATTTCCAAGGTTTTTGACCAAGGTATCATAAAACATTACTAAAGAATTCTTCCACGCAATCATTAACATTTCATCTCTAGAGATTAATTCTTTACCAAATGCATTGGATCACTATCAGGGAACACCCTTCATATGTCTAATATTATGTGTGCAACATTGATCTCAAATCATAAGTTCATATCATTTATAACCCGTGATCATTGAATTTTGGTATCATATATGGATATATCCAATAAATAGTATAAATATACCTTATAATGTATACCCTTGAATGAAAATATTTTAGGGTATTCATGGATTTATAATATTACTTTGAAAATCAAGGGATTATATTGGCATCACAACAAGTATACAAAAGGAGTATTGTAATGGGTTTGATGATAGGGGAAATAAATCTCTTATTAAAAAACATAATATATACAATAATGATGGTTTCTATAAACAATTGACAATATAATAAATTGGGAATCCAAATACATATATGTAATAGGTACTTAAATTGAAAAGGATGGGGAAGAAATCCCTTAACTTGGGAGTATGATTCTTAAAGATAGAGAGATACTCATTATAAAATTTTAACCATCTTGGAGATACAATCTATATAGTAATTCATATAGGACTCATTCCCAAAGTATTTAGTGTGGAGAGTGAGGAGGGAATGGGGTATTTAGACTTGAGGAGGTGTGATCTTTTAAGTGATTAAAAAATGATTATTTTGTATCTAAAGGTAACCACATTTGGGTTGCATTAATTTAAAACAATTTTGTTTATAATTAATGTTGTAAATTTTGTTTTAAGGATTTTACATACCCCAAACACCCATTTAATATTTCCATTTTGAATTATGATACATATATAACTCATCAAAATAGTTTTTTTAGAAAAGATAATATTGTGGTTTTCAAAATGTTATTCATGTTTTTATAAATGTAATTAATTATATATTATGTTATTACTTAAATAATTTTTTTTATCAAGAATACGTAATTATAAATTTTAAATAATGATCATATCAACATTATATCATAAGGGTTATTATATTTCCTAAAAATGGTATTTTCACTTATTTACCCAAAAATAAACTTTTTAATAAAATAACCACAAATTAACCCTAATATAATTTAAATGGAATGGAAAAAAAATTATATTTTTTTATAAAATAATTCCCTAAACATGAGAATTTAATCTTTTAAATAAATAATCCTTATTTTTTTTAAAATTAACAGTTTTTATGACATAGTAAACTATCTAGCCTTTATAAAAATTAATTAGGACTTCATTAAAATATATTATCATTTAAAAATTGTTTTATGAGAATATTTCATGAAAATAAATTTTATTTAAAAAATTTAAAATCATCATAAAACTTATTAGTTGAAAAATATTCAATTTTGATTATATCAATAAATAATCTCAACAATCAATTAAATGCTTCTATATAACCAATAATAATAATAATAAAATATATTATTGATTAATGTTAATAATTCCCATTGTATTTATTTTCCAACATTCCTCATGCCAAATGACCATGTTTCCCTATAAATACACCATTATTCGCTCTCCATCATTCAATAATTCACTCATAATGGTTCTTACACATTCATTGATAATGTCAATTATTTTCCTAATGATTATATTTAATTTTATTATATTTTTGTCATGGGTGATATTATTTGGAGAATTAAAGCCTATGGATTTTTTTAGTTAATGTAAAATTCTTCCAAGTCTATATCCCTTTACCGTTCCTAGTTTACTTGTCTATATTTATGCATGATGTGTAATGTTCTTATGAAATGTATTAGTATTTCTTTGTGATCATAATAAAATATTAAATATCAATTACGATTTATTATATTACATAATTTTGTAGTCATTACAATGATCAAAGGGTAGGAAACATCAATCATGGAATATAAAATGACACACATGAAAAATCCAATCACTAATGTGTAAGGAATCCTTCTCATTCTCTCTACCCCCTCTTTTATCTGAGGAAAAAAAATTAGAGAGATGTGTACAGTGTGAAAATGATAATAATTTTAACACCATGATATTTTATGATATAATTATATATAAATAAATTTTATCTCTTTGATAGTTTTCTTTACATGTAACATTGAGATAAAACAAACCTTATTGTACTATTGAAATACTATTATGTGACATTTATTGCCTAGATTTTCAATTGGAGGGTAATAATAGGATTAAACATATTATTAAATATGTATAAAGGTCTTACTCAATATAAATTTATTAATTAATTATTAATAAATTAGAACTCAACTTTTAGTAATGTCATTTTATTCTTCAAAAATGAGTTCATTACTTTATACAATAGAATATTATAATTATTTTATAAAACTTTTTGAAATTTCATTTCATTAAAAACATATCATTTTTGAAATAATTATATCAATATTATATTATATTGGTTATGAAAATGTTGATTTTCTAGTGAATAGTGAAAAATACTAATTTTTATTGAAAACTATATTTATGTTTCAGGAATTTATATAGTTCCATTTTATTTTAAAATGCTTTGAACGTAAAAATAGTTTTATTATATTATGATTAATCTAATTAAGTTAATAATAATAAAAATCATCCTAAATTTTCCCCTCAAAAGATGATAAAGATGAGAAATCATAAATATCTGATGAAGAATCCTGATCAACAGAAGAAGGAGTGTCATCATCTAACAAGGATCAAAAAGATCAAAATTCTAAGTCTAAAACTTCTGAAAAATCTAACACAAATGGTGTAGAGATCATGGATATAGATGATCATATAGTTTCTTCTAATAAATAATATAAAGTTTATAAGTAACTATTAAACATTTATAAGAAGAAGGGAATGATTGATTTTGTTGGAACCAGTTGGAAAAGCCCCCTTAATCTGATCTAGTGATATTAGAATCTACTGTAACAATTGAAAAAAGGGTTTTTGACTACATTGTTCAAGATTTGAAATTTTGGATGGTATTTTCACCTATTTCCTAATACATGAGGATAAAATTAAGCTTAACCAAGACAATATTACTCTGAAATTATACTCGATAAAAGTGTTGACTGGATCTGTGATTCATATTGAGGAAGAACTGGAGACCATACAATAATGTAATCTGGCCCCCATAAGGTCATGTAATTCAATGGAGAAATGGTCCTATGATTTCGATATCTATATTTGGTCTCATGATGATCATATTCAAGAAATGAAAAATTTGATAGTAGAGTTAGAAGATTATTTTAATTAGATATCAAATGAGAATTCTTACATAGTAAAGTTTCTAAAAGAATTTATAGATCAAACCGATGATAAGGATGAAGAATTAAATACCTTAAAAATCAAGATACGAGGAAAAAAGAGAGAAATTTATAAATTATATTTTTTTGAAGATGAAGTTTTTTTACCTGGGGAAATAACAAACCACTTGTAAAATAAATGAAAAATTTGAAACCAAAAGATCAAATTTTGGAAGACAAAGTAGAGAAGCGGAAGAAGGATTTCAAAGAGTTAAGGAATATGAAAATATTTTTTAAAACATTGATGAATAATGATTAATTTTCGTTTTTAAAAATTATTGGATTTTGTATTTTTCAAACATTTGAATCATGTGTTTATGAATGAATTAGTTTTTAATACAAATATTATTGTCTAAATTTTATCCAAATACCAATTGGTTGAATGTTCTTTCATAATTTTTTGGATTATTAATCAATTAACTATATTATTTTGTACATTTTTTCTATTCACTAACTATTCTGGTACATCATACTAAGTCCAATTTTTTTTGAATCTAACAAATGGGAAGATATTTTTAATAATTTTTACAGTAAGGGGGAGAAAGTATTAAATGGGTAGATTTATTATGACAAAGATAAGTTGTTATACAGAGGGGTATAATAGGATCCTTAGGGGGATATATATTTCTATTAGGGAGAAGTATTCTTAATGAAAGAACTATTATATTACTCAATTTCACTCAAAATCATATTTCGAAGACTGATAAACTTAGGGGGAGTTATGTATCAAAGTATAATTTTGAATACGTAGTGTTTTTAAAGAACAAGGATGGTATGTTTTTATATTTATTTTTTAATTTATGTTTTGGGTTTGTGATTTCCAAAAAACGAGGAGATTGTTGTGTCAAATGTTTTACTTCTCACTTTTCTAATCCTTTTGATTAGGAAATCAGAATGACCTTATTAAAACATATTTAGTAACTTTTTATGTCCAAAAGTGTTTTAGTATGTTTTTCTATAAAACATTACATTTTACCATAATTAGTAAATTTTTTAAAGTATTGTAAAAATAAACTTTATATTTTTCATTATGATCACAGTAATGAGAATGTGTCTGGTAAATTAGACTCACCTTTATCTAACCAGATATAGGAGTTTAGTTATTTCTCTCATAATGAAATAATTTTTTATAATCATACTGATATTGGTATCAACAAAAATCAAACTGATACCCATAATGGTTATTGTAATGAAATTCATAATTATGTTCCTTGGAATGAATTATGTTTATAATCTGAATATTAAAGACTTATTTATAATGTATGGAAAATATTTAACACTATAATGGTGTTAACCAATACAACATTGGACATTTAGTTATCATGATGTGTCAAGCACCAGGTATCTGAAGTTGTAGCAACAAACTCAGAAATGTGATCATTAGTAGCTCTCTTATAAATACCAGGTCATTTGAAGAGTTTGAATCTAGTCAATTACATTCACTCTCTAAATTTTAGAAGAATAATTATTATGAATATCACATTCTTAATATTTATATTTTCATAGTGATATTCATTATAAAGGAAACCTTATCTGGTTGTCTCCTTAATAAATTTTTTTAATTGTTAACTACATCTAGTTGTTTTGATTATGTTTGATGGATTATGAGGATAAAAAAGATATATAATTAAATATGAGGATCAAGGCCTCATGGGGATAGTGAGATAGAGAATATGATCCATCAGATAAAGGGATTCTAGGTCAAGGAAGACATAGAATATAACATTTCTAATAATGTCTTCCGGGGATAGGAATATAGAGCCAATCATCATATCGAGGTATTTCCTTGGTTAGAAAAGAAAGAATTTCCTGTAAGTCTAAAATAGGGGATACCTTTATCCCTGGTTATTGGATACCTTTATCTTTAGGTTAAAATAGGTTTATATTTTAATTTTCTTTTATGTCATTCTTACATTTGTTAGCTATTTTATTACATTTTCATTACAAGTTTTATATCACACTATGCATGTTTATTATTGTATTATCATAATAATCCTGAATAAGATAAATACTATTAATCCAATCTACTGATAATTAGATACACTCTGATATAATCAAATCCTCTGTGATTATGATATTTCAACTCTTATATTATTAGAATAAATTTGATTATGATACTCTGATAAATGGATAGGCTCTGAGTCTGATAAAAAATCCGTAAAATAGGTTTTGTGAATTGTTTTTTTAGGGTTTAAACAACATTTTTAACTTACAATTCACCCCATCTTGTATGTTTATCCATCTAAAGCTAATTCTTATGATCCTAAAATCAATATCCCTAATATTGATATTCAAAAATGGGTTATGTAATCTCTATATATTTTTTTAAAATAAAAAATGAAAACTAATGATTTTTTTGTAGAGAAAAACATGTTTTTAATATTTTATGATATTAAAAAAAATTTATAGTTGGATCATTTTTATTATTATTTTTAATTTTAAAATTTATTTATACCGTTTTTACATGATTTTATAAAATGAAAGGAAAAAAATATTTTCTAAAACCAAACACATTCTAACTTTTATCTGTTTTCCAAAAGGGTATCATTTTTATTTTCATTTCCTAAAAAATATTTTTTCATGAATATAATATAATATATTTTTAGAATTAAAATTTAAATATTTTTATATATATGTTGAAAATTGAAATTCTAGGTAGAAATAATATATGTTATTACAAATGAATTTTCAATTTTCATTTAGAGAAATGAAAACTAAGAACTAAAATTCAACAAAAAATAAATGTCATAGGTATGAAATAAAGGATCAAATGGAGAATGTAAATAGAAGAATATTGATTAAAAAATTCATAAATAAAACAAAAAATATGAAAATATAATCCTTAAATGGAATAATTATAAAATGAAATAATATGTATATGAGAGTTTGTGTTTTTAAAGAAAAATCACAAATCACATGGGTGAGGAATCACAAAATCTAACTGAATGACAAATAGTTTCTAAAAAATATAACAAAAATAGTGAATTCTTGCATAAAATCCATGATTTAACAATATATATATAAATAATAATCTAAATTACAAAAACAATCAATCATCTCCCTAAAAACCCAGTATCCATCAGGAGTTAAGATCTTGCGGGTGGGAGAGAGGACGTTGTTGGAGCATCATAAGGGTGATGTGGGGAGGGACAAGAGGTAAAGGGGGGGGGGACCACAAGTGGTGTGGAAGGTAAATGAGGTGGGCTAGCATAAAAGAGGTGGATATGGAAATGAAGTAGAGATTTGACAGTGGTAGTGGAAATGATTAATGTATTTATACAAAACCAAACTCTTTCAATAATTATTGGATATGACCAGTTTGATATCTATTTATTTATAACCTGAATATGAATATCAATACATATTTAAAACCTAAACCCTTTTAGACATATATATTCACATGGTTCAGGTATTTTAGGATAGGGATCAAAATCCTAACCCATTTTTTAATTATATCTATTCATACTGACCCTAATCTCGTCTCCTTACAAACCAGGCCTTGAAAAAAAAAACATTTATTAATCAGGTTTGGCCAGACCAAAAAATTATAAAATCATGTCTCCTTTAAGTGTGTGTTCAAAAAGTAAATAGTGTTTTATATCTATTTTTTAATCATGAGATTAATATGTTGAGTTTTTAAATATTGCAATGATAATAGTATTATCACCCTGTATTTTTGTTTAAGTAAAACTCATGCCAGAGTCAGTGAGTTTTTATTGCATCCACAACACATGAGAACAAAAATTTCCAACTGCCACATATTCATCTTTAATTGTGTAAGGTGCTAATTAGTGTTTTTTATTACATGAAAAATAAACTAAATAATCATAAAATAAATGAAAATTTCTTGGGGTATATTTTTTATCCATTTTACAACCACTAAATTTAGCATCCAAAAAACTTTTTAAATTAAAAACATTTCAAGAAGAATAAAAATGCCACAAATCCATAGTTCCATTAATGAAAATAAAAAATCATTTTACAATGTTTAAATATATATTTTTTTATTTGATTTATATCTTGTAGATAAGCATACCTAAAATATTAAATCTAGACAACTTGATATTATATAAACTTTATATCATACCTCTAAAAGTCTTTTAAACAACTAGCTACTTAGCCTTATCAGGATCAGGGGTACCAATAAGAGTAATAATATACTTAGTATTATTCTCTTCAAAGTTTATAAGATGATATTTTATAAACTTATGTTGATATATAAATGTTCCTTCTAGTTTTTGAGAAATTTGAAAACCAATAAAATATGTTAAGTTATCCATCATACTCATTTCAAACTCATAGTTCATAAGATATTGAGAGTAATCTATTAAATATTTTTATGTTTATATGAATATAATTTCATCCATATAATTTGAACAATCATTGTATTTTTGTTAAATTTATTTATAAAAAGAGATAGATCTCCAGCCCCCTTAACAAAATTGTTTCGAAAAAAAATAGTTAATCTAACATACCAAGATTTAGGGTCTTGTTTATGTCCATTATAATTTTTGGTATGTTTTTAAAGGTATTCAGGATGTTTTGTGTATTCAAAACCAGGTGGTTGTTCAACATAATTTTCCTCTCGAACATATCCATTAAGAAATGAATAGTTTACTTCCATTTGAAAAAATCTAAAATTAAATAATTCTCCAAATTCAGGTAGTTTTTAATCACTTTATGTCTGGATACCAGAGTATAGGTTTCTTTGTATTATATTCCCTCTTGTTTATTATAACCCTTAACAAAAAGAATATAATTATTTCTAAATATTGTTTCATTTTCATCACATTTTTTCCAAAAAACTCATTTTACTTCAGTTATTGAAGTTACATTTGGTCATTCAAATAAATTCTAGAATTTTTGCCTTTCAAATTCATTAATTTAATCATGAATTAAATTAATATAACATCTATTTGTGTTTTTAGGATAAAATTGTTATAATAAATATATATGTTCAACTTCATTTATTAAGAAACATCCAGTCTTAACTAGTTGATCAACAACACCAATTATACTCTCGCTGGGATGATTCCTAAGGAACAACCGATTTATTCAGTTTTCAAAAGTATGTTATTAATAATAAGATAAAATAACGCTTAAGGAATAACTTTATAAACTAATTTTTGAGTTATTTCCATATAATAAGAACTTACTAACAATGTTTGAAAATCTGTTTTAGAAATAACATCAGAAGATTCTAGTTGTGGTTTTTTGAAAATAGACGGATCGATTTCATCAAACATAACATTTATTATTTCTTCAATAGTAAATTGTTTTTATTAAAAACTCTATAAGACGTAGAATTAGTAAAATAACCAAAAAATATTCCTTCATAGTATTTCAATGAAAATTTATGCAAGTTATCGTTCGTCTTCATAATGAAAACATTACAACAAAAACTCTGAAGTAAGAAGCATTTGTTTTTCATCCTATCCATAAATCATAGGGATTTTTATTAGAAAAATGTCAAATTTACACCTGATTTATAGTATAGCAGGTGGTAATATCCACTTCATCCCATTTTTTTAGAAACACAGAATTCATTCAGCATGGTTCTTTTTATTTATTAATGAATTCTTTTTCATCTTTCAACAATATCATTTTTTGGGAATTTTAGCAGCTAAAATGTTATGTTATATACCATTCTGAAAAAAGTTTCAAAATTACCATTTAAAAATTATCCACCATGATCACTATAAATATTTATCAAGGAGCGGTTTTTCTCATTTTTAAATTTTCATATAAAATTTTTAAAATAACTAAAGGCTTTGGATTTTTTCTAGAAAATAGGCCCACGTATATCTACTGTAATCATCAACTAAGACATTTTTATAGTCTTTTAAACCAATACATCTATTTTTTATAGGAAACAATTATTCAACGTTCACTAATTGTAAATCATTAGAAATTGAGACTTCACTAATAGATTTAAAACATGAATTATGTTGCTTAATATATTGAAAAGGTTTACCCACTTTTGATGTATCGAACATATATTCTGTTGGGTACTTAACAATTTATTTCATAGTAAATTAGGATAAGTTTATTAGTTTACAGTGTCTTAACCTTCTATTCCATAACCAATATTGATAATACATTGCACTAAGGTAATGTAAGTCTAGACACTTAAGGTCTTCTATGTTAACTATGTAAACATTCTCATGTTGTTTGGGAGAAAGAATAAATTCACCCATTGACTATATACTAATCATTTATAATTTCTAGTCTTCACAACCTAACCTTCATCACATAATTAACTTATTCTTATAAGGTTGTTCTTAAGTCCCTCATAAAACAAAACATTTGAAATTAAAACTTTTCCAAGAAGTATGAAGTTACCTTTACAAATAATATTTCCTAGAGAATCATCTTCGAAATTAACCATGCCACATTTCATCTTTATAATATTTTTTAGTACATATTTATGTACAATAAAATGTTTGTGTAGAATAGTATGAATTCCCTACATCAAGGATATGTGGATACATTATTTTATAGATATATTAAAATAATTACACGTCATCATAATCAGATATGGGACTCAAAAATACTCCTAAATCAGAAATAAAATTATCAGGTCTAACACTCTCCCTCAAGATGGATCAGGCGTAGAATGGAATAATATTTCCACAAAAAATAAAGAAGATACAAAAACAAGACCCTAAAAACTTCCCCAAAAGTTGGGTCACTAATGTTGTGGATGCCTAACTTGGTGTTGAGAGAGTCCAGTCAAGCTCCGAGTAGGACTTTAGTGAAGATGTCAGTAAGCTGATAATCCATCATAACGTAGCTAGAAACTAATATTTTGGTGCTTGGGGGGATTCAAAAGAAAGTGTAATTCCACCATAATATGATTTTTTCATTCGTGGAAGACTGGTTTGGAAGCATTGTGAAAATAATCTTTACAGAAGTCCATGAGATACAACTAAAGTCTTATTTCTAGTCTAATAAAGGTGAGTATCAGCCTGATTTTTATCAGTACTAGTATTAGTATTGTTATCAAGAAATTTTTCAATATGAGAGACAACTAAAGTCTTATTTCTGGTCTTATAAATGTGAGTTTGATTTACTAAATACATACTCATTATGATGATCGTAATGAAAAAAGTAAGGTTTGTTTTCATAACACATTTAAACTTTTTCTATGTATGGTAAAATGTAATTTTTTCTACAAAGACATACTAAAACACTTTTGGAAATAAAAAGTTAATAAATATCTTTGAATAATGTGTTTTCGGATTTCCAAAAGAAAAGAAATAGAAAAATGAGAAGTAAAACTTCTAAATCATCACTCATTAAATTTTAACATTTATAAGAATGAAATAATGAATTATTTTTCAAAATAAAACCCAACCATAGTATTTTTTTCTTTTAATGTTAAATTTTGTGCTTTTAGTTAATTGGGTTTAAAATTTGGGATTTAACCAATGAATATTTGATCATAGATTTTTTTTATAATTTCATGTTGGGGTGATAATTTGTGGTGTTCTATGTTGACTTGTTTTATATTTATTTTGTGATGCTCAACCCAAACATGGAACATTAATTAGATGGGTTAGCATGCTCCATAATTATATGAAGTTTTATTTGTATATTTAATTAATTATTTATTATATTTATTATATTTAATATATTTTATAGATTCATATTAATTACAATTACTCTATGAATAAAAATAATTACTAATAAAATAAAATATTCACACACACACACACATATTAACCTACATAAAAGTAAAATATTTTATTTAATAATATATTCATATAATTTTAAATATTTAAATATTCATTTCATTTATCATGTTTTCCTACCATTCACCCTCAACCTGAACCCAGTCAATTTATTTAGTCATTTATTTGGTTCGTGTTGTGTTCATGTGTATTATCCCAAATTTGCACCCATATTTTTAGGTGGAACTTGTGATGTTAATTTTTGAAACATGAATATTTAATTTAAATATAAAATTTGATTGACAATAACCATTATGGTTATATGGAGATAGATAATATTTTTAAGGGGATGTTAATCAAAACTTATCATTTAACTATGCGTTAAGGGAAATTGTGTCGGTTATGATCTTAATTGAAAATGGGTTTTAGATAATCTTAATCTTGATGAATTTATTGAAGTATTTTCTTTAGTAAAAATATAAATGGTTTTATTTGAACCAAATCATACTAATTGTAAATTATCCTAATTGGTATTATTTTTTATGTAATAAAAATATTAAAATTTATATGTAAATTTTATTTCTTTTTTTGCCTTAATATATATATATATATTATAATAAAGGGTAAAATTTTCAATACTATTCTATGGAAAAAAATTTAATTTTTGGTCCCAACATGACCATGTTGTGAATCATACGACACAATCTAGTCTTCATGCATCAATAAATATCCCAACCCAAGGAATCACAACAAGAAACAAACCTCTCACCCGAATCGGGTAAAATAAGGATTTATGTTGATGTAAGTCTCTTATTTAGATCCTAAAATTCTTCTCCACATCGATCATCCTACAAAAACTCCACCCCCATCATAATAAAAGTTGTCATTAACATTTCTAATTAAGATAAGTCTTGAATGAAACATTGGTTTTATCCTACAAGACTAAGTAAAATTATGATCTAAAATATATTATTGGCTGAGTTGTAATATTCAATTGATTAAAACTTCTCAAGATCCACTAACATGTCATCTTATGATGCCACATGACCTAGAAATTTTACTTCACTAATCTAGTAATGTCACATAATGAGTTTTAAAAAAATTTAGTACTCTCACAGTGTTTTCAGAACAATTACTAAATGTTTCCCATATTCCTATTGTGGTAAACTAAAATGTTATCAATGAAAAACAACATGATAGAATTAAGATAAAGGTGTAAAATCTTGTTCATCGAGAAATAATCAATGAAAAAGTGTTTTTGAACCCAAATGGTATCACTATTAACTCATACTGACAGATAGGAATGTGAGGGTAGTGGTTTTCCATATACGTACATGGTTTGTAACTATCAGTAGTAGAATTGTCTATTTCTTTGAATTAGTGTTTTGGGATTGTTTTGGTTGGTAGAGGATATTAATTGCAATAATTTGGTAGAATTCGAGGTCATTAAAATGTTTTTTTGGGTTTATCTAGGATGATTGGAAGTTTTGACCTTGGGAGGTTCTGATCGTGGCCGAAGAAGAGTGGTCTTTCCTAGGGGAGTTCTATATTCTCATTTTTATTCTACTTATCCTTTTATTGTAATCCAATTTGTGTAGGATATTTTTGTTGCTACAATACATAGTTTATGGTTTTTTCCTTTTCCATTTCCAACATTCCCACTCATGTCCCAAACAATTTGGTTATTTCAATGACAGATTGAGAGGAAAACATAGCTAGTGGAGACAAACTGAGGATCATTAGTGGAAGACATATAAAATGGAGTCTGGAGTGGCTATGGTGGAGTCGAGTTTGGAATGGATTTTTCAATTATAGATTATCTAATAACTTTGATATATAGCAAGGAAACAAGATCAAAAAGCTTATTTTTAGGAGTTTCAAACATTTCAAAAAGTATTTGTTAGGGTAAAAGAGGAGATTGAGAGACATCTATTTGAGTTACAAATAGGTCGTCAAGAAAAAATGAAGGTTTTTATCGATCATGACATTTTGGGAAATTTTAGATAGTTATTGGGATAGGTAGGGATAAAGATCTTGGAAACTTTATGTTCTAGTCAGGGAAGGATTAACATTGAGCAATTAGAGATTTTCCAACAGTACTATGAGAAGGGAAAATCCACATAGGAATAATCATGGGAACTTGTAGAGAAATCTGCAGTTCATGTTCCAGAAGGTTTGATGAGTGTGATCAAGACAGTTGAGTTAGCTTTCTTTTTAGTAGAGGATCCTTTTGGATGGATCATAAAAGTAAAGAATTATTTTTAAATAAGTCAGACGTAAGATATGAAATTAAATCTAACACAGGTCAACATAGTGAACAAAAAAAATTATTGGTTTTTGACTTTAAAAAATGATAATCTAGGATTGAAATGATAAAAAATGAAGTCAGAACTCATGGATAGGTATGATAATGGAATGTAGGGGGATTTTGGTTTTTGAAGAAGCTTCAACAAACTAGTTCTATGGAGGATCAATTTCTTTTCAATTTGACACTTCTTGAAGAGATAAATTTGGAATCAACTTCCATATTGGATATGTAGGGAAGGAACATTAAGGAGAAGAAGATTGCTCCAGGTCTGCTAGGTAAGCAACATGACCAAGAATACTGCTAGATACATAGTATTGGTGATGAATGGAGAAAACTCCTCACCTAAAAACTTGGCTTGTTTCTTATATGTGATATTTAAATTATTATGGTCTAATTTGTTATTTAAAACTCCCCAAAAACCAGATGCATTTAGTTCCCTTGATATTTCCACATGGGCATGGGATATGGAATCTCAAAATATGGTGTAAAAATCTCTCTGCCTTAGATTATTAATCTAGTTAGTCCCCTTTGATCTTAGCATGTATAATTATTATGTGTTTGATCCTGATGTTTGATTCATGAAGAACACACAACTTTCATCATCTGTGTTAATTCTCATTTTATTTGTTTAGAATATAAATTCTGGAATCTCATCATTTTACCAATATTATCTCACAAATGATCTTAATTTTTTAATTATTACGATTATGCAAAAGGCTTATGATGAGGACATATGTTCCACTCCAAGTCATATGATTATCCAAAAGACATTCATAGAAGTCATACAATGATTAAAAAATTACTATCAGTTGGAAAAGACTTATTTTCAGTGTTGAAATTCAAAGACATATTTCATATGTAAAAGACATACAATCATGCATTCACCACTTTTACATTTTCATCACTAGGCCCTATCTATTTTCGAAAACGAATCCAGACCTTCTCAACCACTAGAAAAATATCATCCCATGTATCTTCATAATAATTTCAGTGAACATCATGCTTGAAACACCATGGATGGATTCAAAATTACTTAATCTCTTCAAAATTTGATTTGACCATCCCTTTTTACATATTGACGATAATGGTCTCAACTCTATTAGAATATCCCTCATCAACAATCATCACACTTAACAAGTATTGAGTATAAATACAACATCATCCTAAAGATGGTTCAATATAGGGTCATGAGTTTAACTTATTTATTTTTTATGATTTGATTACTTCATCCACATTTCACAAACAAACTGAATTATAAATCTTTCACAAAGGGACACATGATTTACTTGGTTCATACTACTGTATGGCTAATCCAAGTCACATGATCAACTCACAACTTCTGTGCATGAATCCACTAATGCATTTTCATTAGTGGGTTTTAGGGAGGTCACTACCCTCTTAGTTTCACTTACTTAGAATGTTTAGGTTTGACTCACCACCTCACTAGGTCATTACTAATTTAGGTGACTCTTATGTACAAATATTGGATCTATTCCATTTGTAGAATATTAAGAGAACTTCACCAGTGTCTACAATTGTCCAAATGATTTCAAGCATTACCCCTATGGACTATTTTTTTATTCTCAAATATATATGAATCTGTTCTACTACATTGTGGATGATCTCTTCGTATTCACATTAATATGATCTTCAAATAAAACTCATATTTCAATAATCTCTCAGTATACCGATCAGTAGACTTTTTTTTATTTTTACACACTTCTCCTATTTATCTAACTATGATCAATATATTCATATTATAAGAGACTCTAGACTCAGATGGTCACTCTATGTGTCTAAGTTTCATTCTAGAGTCACTCACTTAATATTCCGGCAATAGTCTCTCTTCATGCAGGAGACCGGACCATGTGTCCTTGATAACAATATTTTCTTTATAAAATGATTTATTCTTTTTTTTAATTGTTCTAATATATATGGGATTCCTCTTATCCCCTGATTTCAATCATCACAGTGTACATAAAATACAAATTCTTTCATTTAAGATCATATGATGCAAATTTGGTCATATTTGAGCACTTCTTCAAAGCACCTTGTCAAATTCTTGTGAAACTGAAACATGGATCTTCCCCACCCCCAATAGAGACCCCCTTAGTGTATTAAATTACATAAAAATTTCATGTCACATAAAATAAATACTTTTTCATAAAAATATTCCTAATTTAACTATCACTACATGTTAAATGATCATAGAATTTTATTTGTACACAAACACTTTAATTTCATGGAAACATCTATACCTGGAAGCCTAAACCACACTGCATGGTAGGTTCATCCTTTAGTATCATATTATATTGCTAAAACATTTAATATTTCATAAATCCATAGATGTGGTGTCCTATGAAAATAATATCATGATCTACCTTTTTATTACCACATCATCATTGACTAAATATGTTGTATCAAATTCTTTCCATCATACAGTCGCCACATCAGAAAGACGAGAGACACATTGTACCACAAATGTTCCCAGAGCTGGGATTGAAGGAGGAGAAGCGAAAGGATATGAGCTGGTTTGAAACTATGCTTTATTTAACGGGAACAATTTTCAAGATCTTCTCAACCAGACCCACCCCCTTCAGTCATTTAACAAGGATAAATCCCACTATGTCACCCATCCCCTCCTGGAATCCGCATTCTTCAGTGTGTGGAGGATGTTTACTCACAGCCCTAAAAATACCATGTGCAAACAGTGTTTTTTGATTTGTGTCCTTACACGCCTAGTCCTTACAACCACCATAAAAAATACAATCTACATATTTTCATCACGGGTTATAATATAGATGTTTTTAGACCTGTTTTCCTCCCAACACAATTTCATAATTTAATAAATTGTACAATTTTTAATATATTTATTATTATTTTTTAATCATAAAATTGTTAATTTCGATCTCATCGAGTAAAAAGAATAAAAATAATTTTAGTAAGTACTAAATTTTAGAGGAAAAAACATACATAAATTATCAAGAAATTTTGAAATTATTTTTAATATTAAATGGTATGGGAGGGGTTTATGTGCTCTATCTACATATAAAAATTATATAAACATAACTGGAAAAGTAATTTCTAACATAAAATGTTCAACAAGGATTATTGAATAAATTATTTTCCAATATTGAAGATCAAATATATGATATAAAATATTTTTTAAAATTAATAATTTAATAACCAATATTGAATTATGAATGTAAAACATATTTCCCACTGGTAATTCAATCGATGTGGAAGGTGTTGTGGATCTAATCTCAATTATTCAAGCACAAAACTTTCTCTGGAAGATCCCCCCTGACTTTGGTGTCTGAAACTGGAACGTCCAAGATCCCTGTCCACTACATTAAGTCCTCCTTGCATTTACTCCCAACCCCCCCCCCCACAAAGTCTTCATTCATAGCAACGAATGAGTCCACAACAAGAAAACATGCATACAAACACAACGCACAAAATAATTCATAACAAGATTGCATGGTTTAGACCTTCAACATACATCCATGGGAGAATTATGAAATCAACTTCATTCAATAAGGGGAAGCATATAGATCACAATAAGTTCCATCTTTCAGAACAGTAAAAGGATCACCATAAGGTGTGCCACCAACATCATTTGTTCATTACATCTTCCAGATCCCTCAATATGGTCTCCACCCTTGTGAGTCTAGACCATAACCTTTGGATCTTGTGTCTTAGGCTTTGTGTATGCCTAGGTTGGCTTCCACGAAAGGGGAGCCACCTCCACCTTTGTCAGACCTTATTAGCACTCTCCAGTCGAACCCAACAAATTCCACTACATCCATTTATATCAAACCCATGTACATAACTCTAATTAATTCAATAACCATTAATTTCCCATATATTAATATTTAGAATTAACTCTCCAATATTGTTGGGAGAAAAATCTCCAACAAATTTTTAGATAAATCTCTCCATTAATAATTTTCCCTCTCTCTAATAAATGAAATGGACCCAAATCAATTCAGACATGAGAACTTTTTTCACAGGTTGAGTCCAAAAAAATGTATTTACAAATATATTTCACGTTAATTTTTCCAAAAAATTATGGGAAAATTTTAATAAATTGAAATTCTAACCCTTATTTTCTCACATAGTTTTTCTTAACCTCCACCATTCACTCTAGAAGACAATGTTGCTTTACACTGCATTAATGATTTTCCTCACAATTCCCACCATGCATTCAACAGTGTTTCATCAATTCTATTGTTCACCTTCTCTATTCTTGTTGTAATAACCTGAATGAAAATGCCAAAAAATCTATATTAGTGTGCCATTGACCTCCCATGCATTCCTTGATCCCCAAATATGATAACAAGTGTTGAGAGTAAATACACAGAGTTGGAATGTAACTTCCATCATTATAACTCAATTTAAATGCATACCATAGGAACCATTTTTATGTCAGAAAAACAAAAAACTATAGGAAAATGATATTGATATGCCTTGTATTGAAAATAAAATCCCCATTTTTCAATATTTTACCAAAAAGAATTCAATAAGCATGTGGGTACCATAAATGAGTTAAAATCTACCAAAATGTGAGTTCTAGTGTATACTGGGTCCTTTAGTGTTGAATTGTATGCCCTTAAATCACATCACTATTGTGACCAAGTTGGTTGAAGGTGGTTGTGATGTTGTTGGATATAGGTAGTTTGTTGGAATAATTTTATTTTGTTGGATTTAAAAAATCACCCCACTTTGTTAAAGTTTCCAACAATGGTGATAAAAAAGTTGGAATTTGAGGAAGAAAACCATAAAATTTTTTGTTAACAAAGTTGATCAAATGTGAAAAAGTATTCTGACATATGAATTTTGATAAAGGGTTGCTGATATGTACAAAATTGTTTAGGCATATAAAAATACCATATGAGGTTTTTTCAAAAAATTACTTTGATCAAAGTTTTTGTACCATAAGTTTATCTTCAAAATGTTTAGACAAACAAATTTTGGTGATTATTTTCTATTCTAAATGATTCCAATAACATGAGTTATGAAATATATTATGATCCATGTGTTTCGTATAAAGGGGGGGGGGAAATTTTTTCCAGGTGTACAAAGTTCTCATTTCAATGTTTTGTGGAATTCACTAGATAGACCAAATCGAAAAAACTCTTGTCTAAGAGAAGTTGTTTACAAATTTATGATGATTATGGAGTTGAATATGTATTTTATGTTTAATATGTTTGGAAGATATGTATTTATGAAATATTTGAGGCAAATTTTTACTGTCTATCAGTAAAAGGAAAGTCATTGGAGTAAAAATGGTGGATACTAAAGAATGGAAATCGATGTGGTCTTCAGGTGAAGTAATGCATATATATCTTTTGTACAATGTCTGTTAGAAAAAACATTTTATGAATTTGTAATGATATTGTTGTTACAAGACAATAAGAAGAACCATTCTTTTAATATTTATAATTTTTTTATGATTGGAATGTTTCTGATGTTTAAAATGATACTATAGAAGGGGATAAAACTATGTCCAATAAAAAAATAATTGGAAACATTTTTAGTAAAAAAATTAGTAGAATGTCCATAGGAAAAATATGTATGATGTTCTGAAGTTATAATTACTACAGGTTGAGCAGATGAACTTTCTGATATAAAGGTCATCTGGTAGAGGATGGTAAACGACACCTACTGAAAGAGGGTTTTGATGTAAGTCATTAGATGAATGTTCCTAATTTTGAGCTAGTTTTTTAATGTTCCAAATATCATAGAGGAAAATCATGATACGCACTGAGTTGTAATGAAATTTGAAAAAGGATGAAGTCACTGAAGGTTCTCATATTCATTCAAGAAGGTTCTAGATTTTATGAGAATATTTTAGTGAATTATTTGAGTGGGAGTTTTGAATATAGAGTTTTCATTGAGTGGGAAACCAAATTGGTTTTCCTGTTTGTGCTCCCTCAAATGTTACTATATAAAGGGATAAAATTAAAATTTATGCATGTAATATTTTTTTGAAAAGATGATGTTCTGTATAATTGGTTTCATACATAGACATCAGATAAACTTCTTTCAGACATATTTTTGAGTAGGGATGTATCTAACCGATGAATATCTTGGTCGATGAAGAAGAAGTTTTTGATGAACATATAAATTCTGATTAGGAACCTTCATAAAAACTCAATGAGTAATATTTTAATTAGTTATAATTAGAAGATTTGGTAATAAGGATATAAATGAATTTTTTCATTTTGAATCAGATAAACTTTATAGATAGAGTTTCTAGAAATCATTTCAGGGAAAACCCATCCGATGAATGAAAAACTAGTTGAAGAAGTTCTAACCTACTATTGGGTAAGAAAGTGATGCAGATTTTTGTATGAATGAAAAATGTGATGTTTTTCCAAGTAGAGGTTTCTAAAAATTATTACAAAATATTTTTAAATTATTATATGTGATGAAAGAACATACACTATTGTTTTGATAATATTGAAAAGAAATTATATAGAAATTTTATTCTTACTATGAATATATAAAAGGATTGGTTTCTAATGGACTGTGTGGTATTGAATTATTTCAAAACCAATTCAAGTACTAGATAAACTTATTGAGTATTAAAACTTGTAAATACTTTTGTTCACATGATTATGTTTGAATGCTTGTTTTTTAGAAAAGTTAAAAATCTTTAATAGTAGGCGATGATTATTTCATAATAAATAATAAATTTTAAATAGAAAAATATCATCGATTCATCCCCTACCACTATCAGTGATCATATATATCATACTTGGGACTTTAAATTGGTATCAGAGTGAAGGTTCCCATTGCTTCCTCTTTGCTGAAGTTGGATGAAAAGAGAGGTTACTATGGATTCGCATAATTCTATGAAAAATAGGGGAATTCCTATTTTTTAATTGAAAGAACTATCATATATTCTAAAAGGATCCAAATAAGGTTACCTCTAGATCATCCACTTGTGCTTCAAAAATCTACTAGATTGCCGATCATTTAATTTGGAGTGTAAAAAACAGGTGTGTTATTGATTGGGTAGACACTTGTGACATGGTGAGAACTTTAAACAACTTTCTACATGGGAAAGTAAAGTTATTTCCAATAATATCAACCATAATTTTATCTAATACATAAGGATTAGCCCATGTTTGATGGTGGTCTTATTAATTCATTTATATATGTAGGGTTTTGCGTTAGGGTCAGTAACAAGAAAATGCTACTTCTATGACTTTCCGGGTATGTCAATTTTTAATCCTCCTCAATGGAGGAGTTTTTCATGTTAAAATTTTATGTCCTAATTTATTTTCTTATTTTATTTCTGTAATCTATTTTTTTGGAAATTCTCATAGTTTATTATTCACAATTGATTTTTTATTCTGGAGTCGATTCACTTCCTCCTCAACAAAAACAGTTTTTAAATTGTAATAAAAGATAAAAAGAGATCACAAAATATATAATTCTAACAAATTTCTTAAGTTAGTATATATTTAAAATACATACTTTATGTTATGATCTAGAAATATATTTATTTGTTTTTTAAAATATGAACGTATAATGTAAAACCACATAATTTAAAAAAACAGAAATTAATAAATCGTAAAACATGTGTTTTGTGGTTTAAAACAATTTTTGTTTTTTTAGTAGTGAGACAATTCATTTAAAATATTAACAAAATAAAAATTTAATTAAAAAAATAAATAATGTTTTAAAAAATGCTAAAATTTATTAAAATAAAAAAGAAACCACTAAAATTTTTTTGTGGTTTAAAATAGTTATTTTTTATATGAGATAACAGAATGATTTTATAACCCAAAATATATAACATGTGTTAAATAATTATAAAGTAAAAAATAATAACAATGTGAATTAAAACGAATAAGGAAATGAAATTTTTTTTCATGAGGTTTGAAAACAATTAAATTTTCTAAATTTCAATCGACTTCTTTGAAAACACACCTATGTTCAATGTTAAAAATATAAATATTTAATCTCTAATTTTTTCAAAAAAATATTTTTGGCAAAAAGTCAAAATAGATAATTTTTCAATAAAACATATGTTTAAAAACTTTTTTTAACTATTTTTTAGACACAATAGTAAAAAATATAATAATTGTTTAAAAATATTTATATATAAGATGAAAACTATAAATTTTTTTAATAAAATAAAAAATAAAAATTAGTAAAATTTATTTAAAATATATGTCATTATATTTAAAAACACTATTAAAAAATATATAACCAACTTTAATTAAAACAAGGAATTATTAATTTGTTTTGAAAATTATTGATTTAATGAGTTTTTAAAATATATATTTATAAATTTTAAACACCTAGACAAGTTAATAAAAAAATATTTTTATTTAATGTTAGTGAATTATTAAAAAAACCAAGGTATTTAAATAATTTATTTTAAAAAAAATCATATATAAAATAAAATCTACTGTAATATTAATAAAAAAATACGTCAAACTTATGGTATGTAAACCACTTCGGGATATTTTCACAAATAAAAAAAATTAAATTATACATTAAACCCAAACATTTGAACCATTGGGTAAATAATTAGGTGACTTTTAATTTATTAATAGATTTATGAAAAACTTTATTAAAAATAAATAAAATAATAAAATGGAATATCTGGTTTAGTGATTTGACTGGTTTGACTTGAATCGAGTCTTAAATTTATAAAAATAAAAAAATAAAGAAAAAAATAAAGGAAACACTGGACCGTGAAAGAAATGGGTGTATATATAGAAGTATATATATAGTGACGGGTCTTCATATTTGAGTGTCTCCAATGTTCTATAATTTAAGGATTCTTGGCAGAGGGATACCATCTCTTTCTCTAGGGGTGGATGCTTCTAGCTGTGAGACCTATCCATACTAATGCACTCTTCATGTCATCTTATTCACAAGACATGATGAACATCATGGAGGGGGAAGAGGTCTTTTTTTGATGAAGTGGACTACTTTCAGTGTGAGGTGAAAAGAAAGTGTGTTATTGAGGGAGTGGACTCTTAATCAGCAGCTCCATGGATGGGGAGGTTCTAATTTTGAGTGTGAAAAGAAGGAATGTTATTGATTAGGTTGATGCTTGGGATGTGGTGACGAGTTTAAGCTACCAACCACATGGGAATGTATGGTACTATACATTCATCTCAACCTCTATTGCATATAATAAATAAGGATTATCTCATGTCTGATGGTGGTATTTTGAATTCATTTATACATGAAGGTTTTTGTAGTGGGTTCAATAATGGGGACATGCTGCTTATATGAATTACCAATTATAGCCCAGGACAGTCTATCAGGACCACCAAAAAAGCTACTTAATGACCTCATATTCCCAAAGATAAAACACCCTAATTTTTTTACCATGTAATTCCCATACTAAGTATTAGATGTGTATTCCCAATATATTTTATTTCAATAGGAATACTCAACTGTATTTTCATTTTATTAATTAACCTGTTATTCTTGGTTTTAAAGAGATTTTAGAATATATAGTGGTAGTATAATTTTATCCCATTTTATTTGTGTATATGGATGTTATAGAGTTGGTAACATAGGTACGGAAGGCTCAGATTAAGATCCTGGAGTTGTAGTAAGTGACCAGAGATAATGAAGCACAACATGTGCCCAATTGAATCCTTTTTAATTGAACTATCCTATGGACCCTTTAATGGGGAGGTAGGTAGGAATCTATTGGATGTATTTTCAAATGATTGAATCCCACAATTATGTTGGTGAGTTTTTGTTATTTTTTTATTTTTGAAAATAAATCACATTGGAATAAATAACTCTAATACACTGGAATATCACATGTATTATTGGTTTCTGCACATTATAATTCAAGATGGGGTTTCCCCATAAGATTAGTTCATAGGAATATGAGTATAACAAACACATCATTAACTATATGAAGTTACACTTTTCAAACACACATCAAGAAAATTGACACAACATCATTCAAAAAAATAATGGAAATATCAAAAGTTATGGGGTCAAATAATATTACTTGGTTTGGACTTTCCTCATAAATCTATAGAAGAACATCTCAAAATTTTATATTATCAAGTAGAATAAGGATTTATAATATTTTATTTAATTATCTAATATTTTACATTCATTCATCAATATAAATTTCTACTTATCTCAAATATATTCTATATTAATGATCATCTAGTAGAACATGTTTTATTACCATCCAATGTTCGTGATAAACCCACCATTATAGTTAGTTAACTTCTAATTACAAAATACTTCCACTACCTAAATATTTTAAACCAATAAACCATCACATACCTTCACAATATTATTATCAGAAGATATCCATCTTTTAAAAGACTACCTTCATAATGATTAAAACATATATCTTTACAAAATAATCTATAAGTGATCTTTCATTGTCTCCTTCAAATAAACATATTATGATGACTTGAAGAGTGATTAAAATTAATAAAATGTCCAACATGAAGCATAAATCAAGGATATATCTCTACCCAACATCCTTTTACACATAGGAAAATCTCATTCTTCCACCTCATGTGTGTAGTGTTCTCAATATAATTTCATTTACCAAATTCCACATATGGTACAATGCTTCCTCAAAATTTCATTGAATAAAACCTTTGTGAATATTTAATGATGGTTTTTCTTCTTAGTTATCTTCCACTACTCTATCACTTTATCTTCAAGGATATTCCTGATGAAATTTAATTTCAAGATAATATGTTTCATTAATTTTTGAATCAATAGATTCCAAAAAAGTTGAATGGAACTTTGATTATCTTAGAATAACACTCAATCATTTGGAAACATTCTATGTTCCTTTATTTAATATATTAACCAAACTAAATCATTTACATATTTCATTATTACTATGTATTTTTAATCCAATGTAGACAAAGTAAAAAATAGTTTACAATTAAGACAACCAACTGATCATTGTTTCTCCAAAAATAAACATGAAGCCTTCTATTCTTGTTTGGGTATCTGAATCACAAAAAAAATACACATCCATGAATCCATGAAATGGATTATCTTCTCAAAATAAAAAAATTCTATATCTCTAAGTCCCTTTAAGTATTTTATGGTACACATCAAGGATTCTTAATTATTTCTTATAGGGATTAACATAAATCCACTTACTACCACTTCTATAAATAAAATGACTGGGTACATAAAAATCATTTAATAAATTATGCTTCTTATAACTGATGTATACGACACTTTTACTCAGTATCTAGCCTCAAATTTTGATATTGGTTCATGTTCCATAGATAACATGGTGTTTCCAGAAATGGGGTTGAGATTGACTTACATCAATTCATTTTAAACATTTCAATAATCTTTGTGAGGAATTCCCTCTAGGATAAATTTTTTTTTCCAATTCTACTGTCCCTCTCAATCCACATTCCCAGGATTTTGTTATTTTAGAAAAAATCATTCATATGTAATCTCATAGAAAATGTGAACCTCATATCTTAAGTACATGTACTCCCCATCCTAACAAAAAAACATATAATCCACAAATAATTGGAATATGATGTAAGTAACCTCATTATATGACTTATGATAGCAGTAATGAACATATTTAAACCATGATAAAACTTCTTTATTCATGAATGTTTCAATAATCTGGTTCCACTATCAATGTTTTTATTTAAAGACATTGAGTCTTCTTTTAAACTTAAAAAAGTCTCTACTTATGATGGTCTTCTAATCCCTTAGCTTTATTTTTTTAAATATCTTCATCCATTTCATAATGGTCAAAATAATCCTTGAGATTAATCCTCTCTAACTAAAACTAATTTTAAGCAACTAAACTGATCATCATTTTAATGCTATTATAAAAACATATGAGTGAAAAAATTCTATGAAATAGATTAATTATTTCTGTTGGAATCCTTTCACCACCATTCAAGGATTAGACCGTATTATTATGTTATAATCTTCATTTAAATTAAAATTATTTTTATTATCCCTTGAATTCATTCCCCTTAATAGTTCATTCATCTTCCAAGTTCCATTTAAATTCAAGGAATTCATTTCCTCCATAATTTAGACTAAAATTTTTCAGTTCCTCAGTATTTCATTCCCCATAAGAGATTATGATTTATCATAATCTAGGTAGGTAAGTTATTAGGGATGTTATTGGTTAAATTTTGATTTATCATAAGTGAGGTAGGGAAGTTACTCGTTAAAGGAAGTTATGTGTTAGGGAAGTATGGAATTTATGTGGGTATACCCTATTCAATGGACAAGATCCCCTAATCTAGGTATTTGGTTCACGATTTAATATAGACAATTCAATTAACAATGAAACAATGTTAAGAGGATAAATTCAAGATGAAAATGATATAAGAAAAGTAATGAACACAGTGATATGACATGCTTCAGTCTGATATGGACCTATTTTCATGGCGAGAACATAATTATATGTATACTATTAATGAAATAACGAAGCATTATTACCGGACATGAAAGTAGAAAAGGACCAGAGAACCATATAAGGATCATATGTATCTAGTTCAGGTGGCAATGTTGAAATCTATCATGAAAAGCAATGAATGTGACATCCTAGATGAACTCACTCTACACTCATTCATATAAAGATTCAATATCATTTAAATATCAAGAAAAAAAGAAAGTGGAAATAAACTTCTTAAAACCTTGTGTTCTCAAAATAGAACCTAGATGCAACTCGAATGATGCTCACGCTACCAATGGTTTCAAAAATGTAATAACATCCCATGATAAATGATGAAGATCTCCACCACTCTCTACTAAATCCCTATACCGAGTGATAACCTATCTTTTAAACTATTAAATATTCGTTTATATTATCCCCTTGATATATCTTAGTGGAAAACCTAGGGGTCATCTCAAGGAGGTAATGTGTTTATCTCAATGAATCTTCTAAAATATTTTTTTGTTTTTATCAATTTATAAAATAGTAAAGGAAAACATGAATTTTGAAGATGAAATGGAAATGAAAACAACAAAAAATGAAGAGTAAAAGAGAAATAAAAGAATAGAGGGAGAAAATGAAGTCAGCAAGAATTAACCAATTCTAGGTTTTTCAATTCTATACTTTCTATCACCGATCTATAATGATTAAACCATCAAAGACCAAACTCATATAGCACACACTCAATCTCTTGACACATGAACCTCTCAATCTCCAAAAATTCAATGAAATCATACAATATTTTATCCCACAGATTAGTTCTCTCTTAAATGTGAAATGAGTCGTAATCTCAAATAATTTTCTCATAGTAAATATTTCATGAAAAAGTGATCATCACAGGATCAATAAATCATACGACCTCTCCTAAATTTAATTAAAGAATAAATAAGAGAAGAGGAGGAAAAAACACAAGGATTTAAGAGTATAAAACCATTCCTACAATTTATTGTTTCTTCACATATCCCCAAAACATGATCATAATCTTATACGATTGAAGAAGATATTGACAATCAAACTGGATATTCGATCTCCAAGAAGTGATGAGTTTTAACTCCTAGAACTAGGCTCATGAGTTATTCCTCTATAATTGGATGTAGTAGATTACAAAAAAGGAGTGAAAATTCAATATACATTTTTTATTAACAAAGTTGAGAAAATTATAGAATATGGAAGGAGGAGAAGAAGAGAAAAAAGGGAGATAAAAATAAAATTATGGAATAGAGGGCCATATAAAGTACCAATTATAGAATCTGTATAACCTATTTAATGAAATGAAAATAAAATAAATATTTACTAATAAAGAAAATAAATTAGAACACATCCATGTGGAAACTTCAACATACACACCTCTTTCTTTATACAACAAAAGAAAATAAATCTTCCATAAAAATTCACTACTCCGATCTAAACATTTTTTTGGGAACTATTCAGTCCAATGGAAAACTCAATAATTTTCTAGACACCTCACAATATTTCACCTCTTAAAATTTATACAATTCCTTTAAGAATAATTATTTATCTAACACTAAATATAGAGAATTATTATTTATGACAAGATGAAAATTCCATGTTAATTTCAATCTTCCAAATTCCAGGTATTACTTTTCATTATGTTGATAAACCCATTCCAGAAATAACAACTTTGGATACACTTCTTTACATGATATCAGACAACACCACAAAAATAGGTATCCAAATTCTCACATACATTTGGGTGATCCCCTACTATTCATTCTTTAACACTTGCAAAAACCTAGAAATCGGCTCATCAAAAGTCCCCAAATTCTACAATTTCAGCCTACATAGGAAAAAAATCCACATCTCTCCCTGAAAACATGATTATCATTTTATCCTTCCTAATATATCCAAAATAAATTATTCTTTATCGCCACCAATATCCCAAGCTTCGACAAATCAAAAAAATTACATTTCAGATCGAGTGATTCTTGGTTCCTTCATTTGAACACATATTCATTTCTATATCAGATCTAAACCGACTAACAACCACAACGATATGCTTTAATCAGAAATACCAAAACTAGAGAACACCATTGTCAAGATAGTGTTGAGATTTAGTACACTAAAACAAATCTTTGAATTTTTAAAAATGTTGTTGTCATCATCATCGGTGCACAAAAGTAATCATAATTCATATAAAATAGACACATCTTCTCAGTCCATCCTTGATTAACTTCATCATTAGATTGATTCAAACTACATTCATCATTGCAAGATCTTATATTGTCCACTTATATTTCCTTTGAATCCAAATATGTGTCTTTTTCAATGGGGATTCATCAAATTCATTTTTTCTCGACTATAGTTTTAATCGAGTTCCCTCCAAATCTTGTTCATCATCAAGATTCTCCCAGAAGATTAATTTATTTTTGAGGTAAAGACTATATAAACTATTGAGCTCAGTTTGGAGACTCAGGATCGAGATCTGTCTTAGTTATAAATTCAACTATATGGGTGGGTTCACATAACCACTTTAAATGAATACGTGGAATCTAAAATTTTTCTACGTGGGTTTTCATAATTGGATACATGGAGCCTGATAATAACTGTACACATAGAAAAGGATAAGTAGCATGAAGAGAAATGGTGGTACGTAGAATGAATATTCTCAACTAGTATACCAAACGGTTAAATGGAAATCTCCTAGGAAGAGATGATGTTGAGAACCATCTGGTAGTCTGACTCCAGAATGATTGAGCTCCATCTTCTATCCAAGGAAAAATCTATAGCAAAAATGATATCTTGATCTTATTCATATGGAGTAGTCTATTTTACAAATAATGATTTTTGACAAGAAGCAAGGATTGACCTAGAAGAGTTTTGAGCGATCATACCAACTCCAAAAAAGGATCTAACCATATATGATGCATTGAAATTGATCTTCAGCACAACAATTGAGGGTGGTTCTATGAAATATGACCCTTCAATGCATTTTTTTAGGAATTATGGTAATCATGGAAATTCCCAGGAGAAATCTAGGAGGTGGCCCAATCAGCCCAAAATGTGCCTGATCTGGGGTTGGAAATGAAATCATTTATTTAGACCAATATCATCCATGCCATGGTGCACAAGGAATTTATTAACTCCACAGTAAGGGTGGAAGACCATTTCATTAGGGTACCCAAAAATAAACTCAGTGAATTAAGAAAAGATCCATCATTCTCATTCAAAACAGGTCAGCCGTCCACTACCCCATGGCATTTAAAAATTGCATACAAGGAGGATTCCACTATTTCCATACAATGTGGGAAAAGAGAGTCATTAGAGGCATGATGAGTGGAAAGGAAGCTCTTAACATGAACCATCCTAGTATTGGACTACCACCATAAAAAAATAGGCCTTGGGAGGGATCAATAGGTTCTGAGGTTTTTCCATGTTTGAGCTTAGTTCATCTATGAGATATACAATGACATCACATAACAAGATTTCACAGAGAAATCACCAAAGGAATTATCACCCCACAAGATTGAGTCCAAACCCATACTTCATGCCACCAAAATAGTAATAATAATTATCCTATCACTTTCATTAAACCAAGATATCAATGAATCAAATAACCATCCATATCTAATCATATTAAAAATATATTCCACCTTTTCAATTTCCATACCAGCAGTGGCCCTCGATGACGAGAAAAGATCCACAATAATAAAATAGGAAACAGACTTTCTATATATCCTCATAATATCCATTACCAATCCTCTGATAATGGAATTTAAAAAGAATCTCTCGAGACCCCCATAAACATCTCCACAAAAAGATTCGTTTTGGGTGAAGTTTAGAGCCTCTAAAATACAGATGTGGGAAGTATTCGACGCAAAGGACCCAACTGTAGAGAGAATAATGATTCTCCAGAATCAACCATCACTTTTTAGTGAGAGGGGTGTCATTAAAAAGGATTTAATTATGGAACCCCATGCTGATGCATGTATTAGAAATACAGAGCTTATACCAAGAGATCGAGTGGGTCTTATTTTTACCATAATTCATAACCCACTAGAAGTTTTACAATTTAGTGTCTATCTGATCAATAAAAAATCTAGGCAACATGAACTAGGATATAACATAGGTTGGAAGGGCTTGCGCAATGGCCTTAATAAGGATCTCTTTACTAGCCTTATAATGTTATGATCATTGTAGATTCATGCAATGGGCCATGCCCAACTTTTCATTTTATTAGGATCGATGATCAATCTGAGATCTACACAACAATAAACATCATGTTCAATGGAATTGAATCAAAGAAAACAAACAAAATAAATCAACCTGGAATCGAAGTGAGTATCATCACATATTATTAATAATTAATAAAAATAATTAATAATTACCTTGTTGGAATTATTTCTCTATTGATGGATTTGATAACATATCTATGTTTCACCATCAATACATTATAGGAATCAAGTATAGATTCCTCTAGTCATAATCCAAACATGTTCCACAAATCTTCAAGCATCATCATAGTAATCTAAGAGTGCTATAATGAGGTATCCTATCACCTGTATTTTCCACCTTTTATCTCTATGAGAACCACTTCCAAATCGTTCCCATTGATCTCTCTTGACTTGAGAGTGGATGGTGGAGGAATATTTCTCTCTATTCTTGGGATGTGTTCTTGGAAAAGGGAGTTATCTAGATCTTGAGAGAATTCTCCAAATTCATTGTGCATAACAAAAATAAATGAATTATCTCTATGAGAAATTAATATAATTGGGTTTATATATCTCTAGGGTTAATATAAAATAGTTGCAAAGGCTCCCTTTATTATTTATTTAATCCCTCCAAAACACAGTGTCTAATAATAATAATATTATTATATCTATATATGCAATTAAATTTTGAATTAAATGAAATAATATTCAATATTTATTATCTCTCATAGGTCCAAAAAACTAGGTTTTCTATTCCTCCAAAATATTTACCGGTCTTTGAATAACTTTTTATTTATTAAATAAATTTCACTACATTATTCACCAATAAATAAATAAATATTATATTCATTAAATAAAAAATAAATATTTGTTAAATATTCTACTCACAATATATTCACTTGAATAACAATTGATTAAATATATGTGATCTAGAATACATGAATAATTATTAAACCATGTATAGGAATAAAATATATTCAACTTGTTCAATAATAAATAGTAATATATTATTTGACTAAGATTCTATATACACTTAATGTGTGACCCTTTAGAAATATTTCACAGTGGAATTGGGTGAAGAAGCCTAAAGTCCAAGGTTAGCACCTAAAAACACACCATGGAAACCATACATAAATAATTTAATGTCTAAACAACATAATACCTCATAAAAGAACTTATTTTGAAATATGATCTTTTTATAATGATATTTCAAATCAAGAAAGTTTCATGTCAGTGCCATCAACCATGGTGATTGATGTATATTTATTTGACTACCTAGAAATTGAAATTTCCTATAGAAAATTATGGCCATTAATTAGTTTAGGATATATCATTTACATAAAAGGGACTAATATTTCAACTTCTATTAAAGAGCAGAAAAGACAAATCATTTCTACCAATATTCATTAATGTAATATTAATCATGACACACCCAACGTATCCTACCTCACCCAAAATATCTATCATCACGGTTTTCATCAATACATCAAAGTAAATGACTCACAATACTTAATAATAAGAATATTAAACTCTAAGGATCAATACAAACATCCTCAGATAGGAAAATCCAATGACACATATAAATGTGGATCTCCTACTAGTGGGTCTTGTTCTCATAATACCATACATAGGAGATTATGAAGGGTGTATACCCTGAGAAGGTGCCTTAATGTCCAATGAGTCTCCACCCCTAATAGGTGGTATCATTCTTGTCCCTCATATGAAATCATCTATATATAGAACATATATTTAAAAATAGTTTCACGGCACTTCTGGGTTCTCATCATAGCGGGATCTGCTATAACCTTTTAGTGTGGTAACTACTCTTAAGAAATTATCACATATAATGTTACATAGAAGAACAATCATGATGTGATAAGTAGTTTATTAATATTAAAAAATATGAATATAAGTTATCATAAAGTACACATAAGTTGGTTCTAGGTAACCAACTCTAATAGACTACCATATGCACTAGATCCAATTGTGAACAACATTCAGTCTTCTAGCTCTCACATGATACTCATACTTCTACTAAGATAAACCTTTAATCAAAGGGTCTGCCAAATTATATTCTATATATACTATTCTTACGGTATCTTCACCCCTCTTATGAAAATCCCTTAATATGTGATACTTATAGAGTATATTCTTTGTCCATTGGTGTGACCTTGGATCTTTTTCAAGATCCCCACTACAGTATTATCACAATTCAATATGATGGGGTATTTACTTCTAGGTACCACATCAAGCTTCTGGAAAATTTTCCACATCCAAATGAATTTCTCGACTACATCAGAAGCCATTATATACTCATAATTCACTATAGAAGAAGCAAAAACTAGCTTCTTTGAACTCTTCCAGCTCATAGTTTTTCCATTGAGAATGAAAACATATCCATATCGTGACTTCAAATCATTCTCATCTATCTCAAAACTAGAAACAATATAACCCCTATTGACCCACTTATAATCTACTCAATATTCTAGGAACATATATTTAGTTCTTCTCAGATTCTTAAGGATATCCTCAACAATAACCCAATGTTGTTCTCATGGATCTACTTGATATCATCCTACCATGATCAATGCATAAGAAAAATCATGTATAGTAGATAACATGACATACATTGTTGATCCTATCATTGTATCATATGGGATATTACTCATTATTTATTTCTCATATTGTGTCTAAAGACACATTTTCATATAAAGATATAAACCATATGGTACTAGAACCAATCCCCTCTTGGATTATTCCATTCTAAATCTATTTAGTATCTTATCAATATATGTACTTTTAATTAGTCCAAGAAACCTCTTGAATATTTCATGAATGCTCTTGATCCATAGAATATAGGCTGCTTCACCAATTTCCTTTATAGAGAAACATTTATTCAACCATTCCATAATAGGTTATAAGACTGGTATGTGGTTTCTAATAAGTAATATATCATCAAAATATTCTATTAGGATAATGAAAGAATTCATTCTATCCCAATTTTAAACACATGGCTCACATTTGTTCTTAATAAAACCTAATTATTTTATAGATTTATCCAATTAAATGTTTCATGACAAATATGTTTTTTCAATCCATAAATGGATCTTTTCAACTTGAAAATCTTTTTGGAATAACTTGGAGTCACAAACACTTCTAGTTTTTTCATGTCCATATCTTCCTAAAGGTTCCAAATAAGAAATGTGGTTTTGTCATCCATATTCCAAATATCATAGTCATTGTAGGATACTATAGAAAGTAGAATTCTAATGGATTTAAACATGTAAAATACATAAAAGGATTCATCATAGTAAAATACTTGAGGTAGTTTAAACTCTTTTCCACTAGCCTTGCTTTATAGGTATTTAATTTACCTTCTATGTCCACTGTTTTCTAGAATACCCTCACACTACAAGATTTATATCAACTTGGGAGTGGACCAAAACCAAAACTTGGTTCTGATACATGGAATTCATTTCATAATTCATGGCTTAATTACATCTTGTAGCTTCTAAGCTCTCTACTATCACTTTGAAGGATATAGGTTTGTTATTATCAACCAATAATGACTCACTATCATTGGTGATTAGAAATCCATATCTTCATGGTTCTCTTACCTCTCTGGTGATCCTACACAGTACTTGTGCTTTAGGAACTATTTATTTAATGGGGATATGTGGACCCTTTTAATATACCAACTCTTGAGTATCTTGATCATCAACTTCATGGCGTCAATCTTTCCTCCACTATCCCTTTTAGGAAGTGCTCCTTCTCAAGAGGGGCAGCTTGTCTAGAAATATCACTTTTTGGTCAGAGGGGTGTATAGGTAGTATCACATTGTTTCCATAGGATACCCTATCAATATACACCTTGTTCCCGAGGGTGCTACTTTGTTGCTTGATAAGGCCTTAAAAAATTACTAGGAACCCCTTACATGTGTATGCAACAAAACAGTTTCTTTCCGCTCCATAAATTGAAGGAAGATCTATTTTCCAATTTAGTTGGTACTTGGTTTAATGTGTAAGCAACAATTTGAAATGAATATCCCCAAAAGGATAATAGAATATATTCATGACTCTTCATGGACCATACCATATCTAACAAGGTACAAATCATTCTTTCACTAACACCATTCCATTGGGCTGTGTATGGTGGAGTGAGTTGATATAGAAAATCAAAATTTCATAGAAAGACAATAAATTCTCCACTAAGATATTCAACACCTCAATCCAATATAATCTTCTTTATCTTATTTCTGTGTTGATTCTCTACTTAATTCTTCAATTCCTTGAATTTATCAAAGGACTCAAACTTATAAATCAATAAGTGAAAATAGACATATCTACTCAAGTCATAAAAAAATTTATTAAGTAAGAATATACACCTATAAATTCTAATAGAAATATTCCACACACATCAGTGTGTACTAATCCTAAAATATCTATGGCCCTTTCACCCTATCAACCAAATAATGGTTTGGTCATTTTCCTTTTAATCAAGTATGAAAATTTTCAAGTGGTTTTAGATCAGATGAGTCTAAATAACCATATTTATAGAGATTTTTCAAATGATTCCCGTTTATAGAACCAAATGGTGATACCAAATATGGGTGTTATATGAGTCATGTGAAAATGATTCATTATAAATTTCAAACACTTGGTTTTTTAATTTAATACATAAAGCCCATTATGAAAATGTTCCCTACCATAACATATGTTTTCCTTATAAATGAAACAAATTTTATTTTCGTACATGAAAATAAAACTATATATATCTAGGAATGATGAAAAAAGTATGTTCTTTTTTAATAGTAGGTACATAATAACAAACTTTTAAAACTAAAATAATTATCATTTCAAATGAAAGTTCAGAGTCACCAATGGCCAAAGAAACTAGACTTTCACCATTAGCAGCTATCAAATCCACCTTTCCTATAGTAAACTTTCAAAATCTACTTGGTTCCAATATTTGGATGTAGATGTGAGCACTAAAATCCATATCTAATAAAAAATGTGTGTATATATATAAATATTAAACTCAATAACAATTTCTCCTTTAGCTACCCCATGCTTCTGGTATAGTTCCTCTTCTAGTGGCCTGGTTTGCCACATGAAAAACATACTCCCTCCATTTCTATTCTCCACCTTTGGATCTTATTCTTCTTGGAAGGATGATTCTTGCGATATATAGACTTGTTGTGTGTCTTGGAACCATTTAACTTGTTATTCTTTTTCTTATTCACTGTAACGACCATGAGTTTATCATGCCCCTATCCTTATCCACTTGTAGAATTAAATTATGATGTTTTGAAAGACTCTTCTCATTATTTCATAAATTGTAATATATAATAAAACTATATATGGTCTTATGAAGTGATGAATGTATGATATCTGTATGAAACTCATCAGGATATTTAATGTCTAAGAAGTTTAAACATTCAATGTAGCTAATAATCTTGACTTCATGAGGCCCAAATTGGGTATAATCTCAAAGATTAGTGGTAAAAAAATAATTGGAGATCTAATACCACTCTTGTCTTACCTTCTCTTTATAGAGATATTTAATGTGAGACATCATGTTATATGAATCCATTTCCACAGGTTTCTTCAAAAGATCATTAGTCATGGGTGTTAGCATGAAAAATTGAACATATATGGAATCATTCAAATTTTTATCATAGATTGACAACACTTTATAATTATCTTCATTACTAGGAGATTTAGGAAAAGGTTCTTCCAACACATATAATTTCCTTTCATGGAGAAGGATAACATGTGGGTGCCTTTTATATTCTTGTAAATTTGTTCCGGTGAGAAAGTTTTCCTTCTCAGGTATAGATTGCAATGATATTTTTGATTTCATTTTATTTTTGTTTCTAAAAATAATATGATTAGATATTTTAGTAATTTATCTGATAAAATTTAGATAAATAAATAAATATTATATTTATTAATCTCCCACTATTTAATCAAAAACCAATATTCCTAACCATTGGATTAAGAATATCCCATTTCTTGGATATTCTATTGGAAAGGATCCATATTCACTTTCTCATAACCCCAACATTCGTTAGTCAAGAAACACAAATTATTTTAGGTAGGCATTCCAGTTTCTCACTTCATTAACTCATATTTCCTCGATCTACTGACTGGACTCCCCAATCTTGAAATCCTTAATTGAATTTCATCAACACTTGCTTATCAGTTACACAAAGACCTAATTTGGTAGTCAAACCTTGATGTGAACCAAGTTAATCCAACCCGAAACATCAAATTATAATTCCTCAATAAGTGAAATCACTCCAACTTTAGTTAGTCAAGCACATTGAACTATGATTCGATTTTAACTTAGGTATTGGAAGGCTATAATGACTTAATATAAATTATTGATGGATTTTATAATTTTAAGTTTAAATTTACAATTAATAACTTTATGACATGATTTTTAATAATAAGATAATTTAATTAAGTGATTAACCATGTATTGATAATATTTATGCACAATCGAATTTATTATAGTTCTATATTTCATGATTTTTAATTCATTAATTATGTTATCATGAAAAGAAATACATAATGAAATAACCATGTGACTTGACAAAATTAAAATAATAAAGTGGTATGATTAGGAGATTTACTAATGGTTAGTTTATCTTGTGGTTAGTAAACAAACTATTGACATAGGGTGGAAAACTTGAACTAATTAAGGTTTTTGTTATAGCTTTCCACCTGTCCACCAATGTATCTCTCTTGGATTGGTTTTTACTCATATCCAAACTTGAACTACCTCTACTGTATTAGGAGCTCTATCCTTTACATATGGTTTCACTCACATGTGGGTGTGGATAAAAGGGTTTCTATAAAAAAACATGGGAACTCAGTCCCTTGTATAATTAGAGGAGATAAGGTATGGAAATGAACAATTTAATTTAATAAATTAAATGAAACCAATCACATAAAATGGTCTGGTCTATGTTCATGATCATCCACATGAATTAAAAAAATTACAAATTTAATAAAAATAGAGTTCAATTCTTAATCATTCTTATTTAATACAAATAATGCTCGAATAAATTAATTATATTATTTAATTAATCAATTCTTTTATCTTAATTATTATCCAAATTTAATTAATATTGTCATACACTATAATTTTAAACAAATTAATAAATTTATTTAAAATTAATTGTTTTCATAAATTTACCTCGGAGGAAACATGTTGAAAAATGGTCTTATTCTACCCAACATATATTATACTTGTATACTGTTTACTCTTGTGACATATCGCATAAATGACATATCACATACTTTTAGGATTTGTAATTCATCTTAATGATTACATGGTTTTTTTGTCATTTTTTGCCTCAATTCATGTAGAGTAACAAATATAATATGACTCATACATGATATTAAGATATTAAAATTTCACATATATTAATTATATATATATATATATTAAAACCCATCATACAAAATGTCCTATCAAAATTAATTACCACGCACAAGAACATGTCGATATGGTCTACACACTATAATAAATATATATTAAATCTATGTAATTTTGTATAAGTACATGTTGTGTATAGGAGACTTACACGACATGTACATCTACCACCGTCGATATAAGGAACATGACTTGGGGCTCAGTGTGTGAATCATGCCTCAAAAAATGGAGTACATGGAATGTCCAATAGACTATATGGCCTGTGGTGTTTGAATTGCAGAGTCACTAGCCAAGTAGGCCATGTGTTGAAATAAATGACATATCTACAACTAAATGGGACTACATGTTGTGCATGTGGGCTACATGGTGCTTACTCTAGCTAATCGTGCACCAGTCCGGCCTAATCAACACGTACTGTAAGGAATAAATGCACCACATGTCATAAATGTACACAGTGTAAATTTTTTTCTGAATTAATTTTGGATGCATTAAACAAAACTATATGGCATGTAACTCAAGTTACTGGATGTGTACTATTATGTTATCCAGTAAAAATCCTTGGCACCTCTGGATGAGTTAATCTATTTTATTTCATTCATAAAATTAATCATATTTATTAGATCTGTGAGAAATTAATAAGGATGAAGTATATATTTCATTTTGGATTAAAATAACGATTAAACAAGAATTGAAAAATAAATTATGAAATCAGTAAATCAATCAAAAATCATTAAATAAGTAATTAAGTGACCGCTTAGATACCACTTGAAGGTTCTATGCATAGGGAAAGCATGTGATAGGAGGTGCACAACTTTTATTTTTCCCATGATTGAGAATCATTCTGATAATTAAACAATGATAAATGTCGTGTTTAATGGAATTGAATTAAAGAAAACAATCAATAAAAGTCACACATGAACCAGAGGGAGGATCATCACTTATTATTTATAATTAATTTAATTAATTATGAATTAACTTACATGAATTCTTTCTCCATTGATGTATCTAACAACAGATATGTGTTGCACCATTGTTGCATTGTAGGAATCAAATTAAAATTCCCTCTAATGGTGACCCACATTTATTCTCAAAAAATATTCATTCATCGCTATAGGAACCCTTAGGTTCTAGCATGATAGATCTTATCACTTGTGTCATCCACCTTTGATCTCCACGAGAACCACTTCCAAAGCGTTCTCCTCGATCTCTTTTGAATAAATATTTTATGGTGGATAAATATCTGTCTTTATTATTGGGAGAGTTTCTAGAGAAGGGAGCTCTCTAGTGATTGAGAGGATTATCTAAATTCATTGTTCACAAAACAAGAAAATGAATTTGATCTTTGAGAAAATAATATAATTTGGTTAATATATCGCTAGGGTCAAAATAAAGTAATTTCACTAGTGAGCATTACTATTTATTTAGACCTTACAGAACCCCATGTCTAATAATAATAATATTTTTATTATTTATTGAAATTCACTTAACATGAGAATTAAATTAAATATTATTTAATCAAATAATATTAAATATTTATTATTTCTCATCAGACCTAAAAACTCAGTCATCCATTCCTCCATAATATTTATCAACACTTTAATAATGTATTTTTATTTTTTAAATAAACACCACTATATTATTTAATAAGTAAATACTTCCTATATTTACTAAATAGAGAATAAATATTTAGTAAATATTCTGCTCACATATATCTCTCGAATAACTAGGGGTAGAATATATGTGATCAATCATACATGTATAATTATTAAACCATGCATGGGAATGATATTTATTCAACTTGTTAAATAATAAATTTTAATATAAATGGCCATGAATTTATTTAGGCTATATCATTTCCATCAATGGGTATATGATATCAACTTCTATTAAAGAACAGAAGGAAGAAATCCTTTCTCACATTATTCAATAATACAATTTTACTTGTGACACACCCAACATATCATACCTCACCGTGAACATCAGTAATCATGGTTTTCATCAATACATCATATTAAAAGACTCATAATACTCATTAATAATAATCAAAAAGTCTGCTGATAAATACTCATATCTGCAAATATGAACATCCAATGAAACATATAAATATTTATATCCTACCAGTGGGTCTAGTTCTCATAATATCTTACAATAGATATTACAAAGGGAGTACACCATGATAAGGTGCCTCAAATACCTATGAGTATCTACCCTTGATAGCCCATATAATTTTTAACCCTCAAATGATATCATCCAAATATAGAATATATATTTAATAATAGTTTCATAGCAGTTCTGGGTTCCCATCATAGTAGGGATCTTCTATGAAATTTTAGTGAGACAACTACTCTTATGACATTATTAAACGTAATTTTATGAATAAGAACAATCATGATGTGATAATTATTTTATCAATATTAAAAAAATATGAATACAAGTTATCATAATGTACACAAAAGTTGGTTCTTGGGAACCAACTCCAACAAGATACTCTTTTACATGACCACCCTTGAATCTTTTTTCCTACCCTATACATAATTCCAAAAAGACAACTCTTTTAGAATGAAAAAAACCATAGGTAACCCTAGGTATTTTTTTATCAACCACTCATATCCTAGAAGTATTGGGGAGGTTATCCTTTCTGTTCTGGGGAACACCATAGAAAAATTAAATCTCTGATTTAGAGAATTTAATCAAAATCTTAGATGCTAGCATATATTTATGAATAGTTTTTCTAATATTACCACATTATTACAAAGTATATAATGAGAAAATAATTCTATCATCATCAAAAAAGAGATGAAAAATTGGCGGGATCTGACGGTAAACCATCACCCCATGCACATGATTATCCCTAGCTTCTATAGAGGCCAATTTGGGAAAAACATTAGCAACCTAAGTGAAATGAAAGAGGGGAGAGGGTCACTCTGAGAGAGACTCCTAGAGGGGTAAATTTTTTGAGAGATTCCCCCATTGATCTTAACCCGAATGGAAAATAAGGATAAACATTCCATAACAATATTAATCTATTTTTTGTAGAAACCCATTTTTTCTCTTAACATTCTAGAGAAAATTCCAATAAACTTGATCATACACCTTGTTCATATCAAGATTCTAGGCCAAGATACAACTTTTATTAATATATGAGGTTTTCATGGAATTTACAACCTCAAGTATAAAATTGGAAGTATCAGAGATGAGCCTCTTGGGGACACAATAAATTTGGTTTCATAGATAATGGGAGGAAGTAGATAATGTAGATGATTGAAAAATATTCTAGAAAAAAATTACATGTCACATTGCACAAGATAATGGGCCTAAAATCCATGACCAAACTAGGTTTTTTTATTTTCGGGACAATTGTGATAATGGTTTCATTAAAATCGTTGAATTTGGAATTACCCCTCCCGAAAAATTTATTGAAACCCAAAATGTTGGGTTCGACAATATGCAAGTATTTTTTATCGAATAGAGCATGGAATCCATCCAGACTAGAATCCTTAATTGAGTGAATTTTCATAAGCTCCAAAAATATTTGTATTCACGATATCATAAGTGAGCTGGTTGTTTATCAATTTAGTAATAACCAGTTAAATAAATGTATCAATGTCCAGAGAAAATATAGAATCCTCCAATATGAAGAGGTCTTAGTAGAGGTAAATGATAATATCTTGAATTCCCTTCTCATTTGAAAATAAAATACCCTTTGAATTAGAAAGGCATGAAATCAAGTTCCTTATTCTTCTTTCCAATGATTTATCGTAAAAGTAGGTTGTGTTAGAGGAACTCTCCTTATTGTGGGAATCACCAGAACATATAGACCAAAAAAATTCTCTAATCCTAAGAGCAGTATCATGATCCCATCCTAATTTTTATATATAATCTAAAATATAATTAGTGGGGGAGTATAAATCATTTAGACTTCTGTCCCACACATTTCACTGAACATTAAGGTGACAAAACATGCACTCACTCGATAACTTAAACTTAAAATACACCCAATGAATATTTATTATAATATCAGGTTCACCCACCTTACAACATGTGATAATAGTATCTTTTCACTTCTTATCATATTCCTAGAATCTCTCAAATATGAATATTATATCATTCCTTGATTTCTTAGACACTAGTGATGTGTCAATAATGATCAAGCAATGTTTTCAAAAGAAGCAAAAACGAGATGAGACACTTGAAAAGATTTAAAATGATTTATCCATTCACCTTCTCCTATTAAACTATATAGTCATTCATTGATGTGTAAATTTTCATATTTACCTTGAAGTAAGTAAAAGGGGAACCAGAATAACCCATGTATGAGAGTCCCACCAGCTCAGAAGCCTGTTGGAAGTATAAATGGATGAGTAACATTTTCTATCACCTCAATTCTTCCTACTCTGGAATAAAATGTCATTAAAGTCACCCCCAACATGGAGGGGTTTGGGAAGTGTTTCCTGGAGATTTTTGTGAAATTTCTATGATTTCCATTTCTCACTCTGAGAAGGCCAACCATAGAACCCTGTGAAATCCCACTATGGTACAACATAATTGTGAATTACATCAGTAATTTGATTTAGAGAAAAATATTTTTCCCTTATATACATATATTCCCTCCAAAATAACTTTATAACACCCACATGGCCTTGATGAGAGACAGAGAATAAATAATAGAAGCCAATTTTTTAGTGATAGTATCCGTGTCCTTGTTTTCTGATATGTTTTTTAATAGAAAAACTAGACCATGGAAACTTCTAGTGCAATTGCGATAGTGAATCTAAACTTTTCTTGGGTTTCCATGCCCATGATAGTTCCAACATAAAATTTTCATGATGATAGGTAGGTCTGGTTAACACCTACCTCTAACTCTAGAATTTTGAGGTATGTTACATCTATAACAACCCTGAGCTTTATTACACACATAAACATGATTTGTTACATATACTCTTCACTTGATACAACATGAGAGATTGAGAGGTATAGTGTCTTTGGGGCTTAGGAACATTACATTACAACTTGAAACATGAAACAGAATATCTTTATTGAAAACTTCTTTTATAGGACCACTATATTCCCTCTTACTTAGCATTACATTAAATAACCTGAGGACATGCAAAAGAAAAGGGTGAGCTATAAAGCCCAATATGGGAATAAACAGGGAATAACATGAGGAATAAAATAAATGTTAGACAATAGGCATATCAATGGAGCACAAGAGAAACATAAACATAAAGGTGTGATAAATATTAATAATCATAACATGGAAATGTGGAAACAACACTTAACATGGAATTAGCATGAGCCAAGGCTCATTGCACATGGAGCATGAGTAAACCCTCATTGCACATGAAGCATGAGTAAACCCTAGTTGCACATGAATTATCATGAGTAAACACTCATTTAACATGAAGCATGAGTAAACCCTCATTTCACTTGAATTAACATGAGTAAACACTCATTGCACATGATGTATCCTTACACTATACTTTACCCGATGCATTGGAGCACTGTAAGGGCACACCCTTCTTAAACATTTCATTTCATGCATAAGTGTGACACATGGAACATATAACATGGAATCAATCAACATCATAAGTTATTCCACAATTAAGTAATATGGAATAAATAAATGAAAGTACAATTAAATATGTATATGTGCATGAAGGTTAATACCCTTGATAGAGACATGGGTATGGTATTCAGTACACAATGATCTTGGCTTGGAAAAACACAGTGCAATTTCAGTAGCATAATAGTGTGACATAAGGATTAATGAAAATGGTTGATGAGAGAGAAAATGGTGTCTCATAATATGTACATGAAATGGATAGTAAGGGGGGTCATATAGAAACATGTCCCAACAAACGTATGTTGAGATGGTATGTGAGTATGATATACTCTATAATACCAAATGTATGATCAAAATAATATAGATACTTAATGTAGTATCTAATGATGCTCAATATAAAAGAGGGGGGCTAAATTGTACACTTTAAAAAAATTATTTTGGAACATTTAAAGATGGTTATGTTTAACAAGGTTAAAAAATATGATTCACAAAACCTCTAGTTCTACACACTTTATTGATTCCAGAAATATGATTCTGAGAAAGTGATTTCAGAAAAGATGGTTCTGGAAATGAAACTTAACGAAAGTTTTCAAAGATAAAGTTTCTACCATAAAGCTTATAGAATCTTACAATATCAGAGTACAAGTATAAGGAAGTATAAGATAGTTATACTTTCCTCAACAAATAAAATGCAGGGGAAAACTTGTAACAAAACAAGTAACAAGTAGTAAATATTTTAACCCAAAGAGAAGGGTATCCAACAACCTTGGATAAAGGCCCCTTGATTTATAATTTCAAGAAAGTCTGTCTTACCCACACTAGGGTAATCCCTCGATACAAAGATCAGAGTCTGTCTTGCTATCCCTGCAAGCCCTTAACTTCAAGGTAGTCTGCACCTCTGTCTTCCTCAGCAAGGAAGCCCTCAACTTCAAGGTAGTCGGCACCTCTGTCTTCCTATCCTCAAAAGACCTTGACTGTACACAGCAACAATCAGAGTCACACAAAGAAAATCTGAACAAGAAGTTTAGTATGCACTAATCATGAGAGTTTATCTCTCTAGAAATCAATTAAGATCAAAAGTTGTCCAAATGTTCTAAAAGTTCTAAGCTCTTTCAAATGATCTCCTATTTATAGGAACTGCTTCAATGGTCAGCTCCCTCTTTCAATGGTCATATTTTTTCTTGAATTTTGGAGGGACCTATACACATGTCACTCAAACAATGTTTAGTTTGTAACTGAATGCATGAAACCATTTTATAACTAAAACATGAGTAAGAAAAAATATAGTTACATAACCAAAATCCAATATTCGGAATGTAAGGAAATATGAAAGTTTGGAGTCAAACAAAAATTATATTCTGAGTCTATAATACAAGGATATTTATATTCTGTTTTCTAGGAATTCGAAACCTGAAATCTATTGAATTATAGAGTCAAAATTTCAAGGATATTCGGAATCTGGATTCACAAGAATTTGGAACTAGAACGTACAAAGTTCGGAGTTAGAGTTCATGATAATTCGGAGTCAGAACTCATAATAGTTCAGAGTCTGTATTCAGAGAACTCTGAGTTATAACTCATAGGAGTTCGTAACCAGAATTCATAATCAGAATTCTACGTCAGAACACAGAAGAGTTCATAACCAGAATTCATAATCAGAATTCAGAGTCAGAACTCGGAAGAGTTTGTAACCAAAATTTGTAATCAGTATTTGGAGTCAGAACTTAGAAGAGTTCGTAACCAGAATTTGAAATCAGAATTCAGAGTCAGAACTCAGAAGAGTTTTTAACCATAATTCAAAATAAGAATTCAGAGTCAGAACTCAGAAGAGTTTGTAACCAGAATTTGGAATCAGAATTTGGAGTCAGAACTCAGAGGAGTTCGTAACCAGTATTCGTAACCAGAATTCTGAGAATTTGGATCCTAAAACAGAATGCTTCATATCTAGGTTATTATAGGATTCCGAGGTTTTGGTTTCAAACCGAATTTTACACTTAGAAATATTATGATATGAACCATGAAAACAAGATAAGGATAAATTTCCTTGGGGAAGGAAAATTTTCCTTATAGAAGTAAAACATAGGGTAAAAGGAGATTTTCTTTGAGATAAGGTGTTAGTGATTTTCAAAACAAGAAGGAATTGTAAAGTCATAAGGAAATCTTATTGACTAAAAAATATCCCCTAAGTATGAAGGAATGAAAAATTCATAAGGAAAACCTTATTGACTCAACAATCTCCCCCCTTTTGGACAGCATAAATATCCTTATGAAAAAGAATATAAGGACTTGAAAAAAAAATCTAGACTTCGAAATAAAACTTATCTCCATTTTCATATTGTCTAAGATGAATATGACTAACTCTCCCTTAGTATTTGGAACACTAAGGATCGTATTCAAGATTTCCAGAATGATATTTTTCATTATCTTGAGTACGGAAATCTATGTAATGAAAAATACCCCTTTGATAAACTCCCCCTTTCGTAGGGATATTTCTTCTTTACTTAGCACTCTTTTTCCATTCTCCCCCTTTATGATTTTCAAAAAGAATTTGAGGGAATGTAAAATAAATTATAGTACCTGAAATATTAGTAAAAACCATGAAAATAGAAATTAGTAACCAAAATTTCATTAAAATTGGAAGAAATTGTACAAGGAAAGAAAATACAAGGAAAGATTAGATTTATTTTCCTTCCATTTCCTTGGGTATAAATTTCTTCATAATGGTTTTCATCTTCTTTATCTCTTTGTGATCTTCCTCTGCTTGCTTCTCTCAGGATTTGATTCTATCATCCTAATCCTTCAAAGCCTCTGCCTGAGCCTTTAACAAGTCATCTTGCTTCACTATCTTTTCTTCAATCTCGTCCCGGAGATCCCTTTATCTCTTCAATCTTTGAGCAATAGAGTTCAGCTTCCCATTCAGATCATTGAACTCCTGAATCCAAGTATTATGCTCAAGATTTAGATTTTCCTCAAAGTTATTTGTGAGATCCTTTATTTTGCTGTCTTGAGAGTCAAAATTTTCTTTACCATCATCTTGAAATTCATCATGCTCTCTCAAATCATCAACTATATTCTTTGACCAGCTGAACACTTTCTTACAAGATTTTCTGTGGGCATCGTATTTGATAAATACGTTCTTGTAATCCGCCTCAATATTTTTGAACCTATCCATCACCATGGATACATAATCCAATTTTTGATTCAAGCTATGTTGGAGCATCTGACATCTAGAGTCAATGGTTGGAAAGATCAGAATGGTGTCAACAAGCTTCTTTAGTGATTTAATGACAAAATCATTTCCCAGAGTTGATGATTCTGAATCTGACACTTTTCTTGGTGATGTTTCTTCCTCCATCTCGACAAGATTCCTCTTAGAATATCCACCAGCTTCCTTCTTCCTTATAACAACTTTTGTTGGTGTGTCAACAACCATCTGTTTCCCCTTGAAAGTTTTCGGAACAGCTTCCTCATCCGGAGACTCATGCTCACTTTCAGACAACTGAACAATTCAATATTCATCAATTTTTTCTTTCTCGACTCCTGCCTCAATATCTTTAGGATGAGTGAAGTCATGATTATTACTCTCTTCCTTAGATAACTTGTTCAATTCCTCTTCAGAATTCTCATTAATTCCCGGAGTAGTAAGTTTTGAAGATTCATCCTGAGAAGTCCAGATTGATAATTTTTCGGATGAAATTTCCTTCTCATGAAAGTCTTCAACTTTCTTTATCAGATCAGATGTATCATCACTACTTTCAGATTATTTTACTTCTTCCAAAGCTTTCTTTTCTTTGAAATTTTTTCATGTACCTTTTTCCGGAGTCATGAACTTATTCCCCAGAGTCTCAGGTAAGGGTTCAACCAAGAAATATGTTGGCATATAAATGTCCTCGGATGCTATTTCAGTGTCCCTCAAAAGAGATTGGACAATTTCAGCCTCAGACATTTTATTCTTAAGATTCTTCTCTTTGGCTTGCTTCTCAAGCTCATTGGCTGCCTTCTCTTTCAAAGATTTGTCCACTATAGGATCCAAGCCAAACTGTGGCTCTCATTCCTTCTAATTATATTTTTCTTCTCTCCATTTGGCTACTACCTCATCTGAATAAGATTTTTACTTCTTGGGTTTTGGAGGTGCGGATTGAGTTTCTATGTCCTTATGGGTTTTATATGTTTCTTCCACTTCCTTCCACTTCCTCTTTTTTCTATACTTCTTTGATGGTTCAACCTCTTCTACATTATTCAGAACAGCTTCAGCTTCTTCCACTGGTAGATCATAAAACTCTCCGAAATCTTTAGAAAAACCGACATTCATTCTTTTCAAAGTATCATCCCTTACTAAAATGACTCTTCAATTCCTCGTCTTAGAACTGCAAGGAATCTTAAAGGACTCAAGACATCGAATAATCAACATGGAGAGTAGGGAAGGACACATGATTATATGTGCTCTCAAATTCCCTTTCTTGATATTCTCTATCTTAATGAGAATATTCTTCAATCATATTGATCATCCTAAGATTTACCAAAAAATCCAAGATATACATATCACTTTTATTCAGCGTGTCCTTGTCACCCTTTCTCGATATTATGAAACCCTAAACCCATAACTCAAGGATCCGATTATTTGTAGAAAAATGAGAAATCTTTGTCGTGTTGACATCTATAAGTCGAAGACACTCCATAGCCTTTACCATTACAAAACTTCTGTGAACATCTGGAAGCTTCTGGGAACAGAACTCAGCTTCCCCTTCATAAGATAGCCCACCCAAGATAGCATCCTTGGTGTATGAAAGGGCATAGGTTTTTTCATAACTCTTGAATGAAAAATTATCTCTCCCTTCTTCCTTAAAGAAACAAACTTACTCATAAAAATCAATGAGTAGATCCAGATACACCAGGTATTGAGCTCCAGGCTTTGGTATGAAAACACTTTCTCATCCATTCAGCATGATGTTTTTAGAGATAATGGAATCATACTTATTGAAGAAATTCAGATGCACTAACCTCTCTCTGTATACTTGACACTCCACAATCGGCTTGACAGAAGACATATCTTGATAAGGAACTTCACCAAACATTTGGAATTGAGAAACCTTTGCAAATCTGGAATGGGATTTTGAAGTGGAGAGAGATTCGACAAGAAAATGCTTGAAAACCGATGTGGGACAACCATTAGGGGTCCCCTTTTATAGGTATTGATGCGATGTTTCGTCTTCCCATCTCAATCCAATGGCTGAGAATTCTTCTTATCAGATCTGATGATTGAAATGATAGCCGTAAGGAAAATTTGGTAGGATCTGATCTTTTGAATTTTTTTAAAAGAAAACATTCGGATTTAAGGAAACTAGAATCTGAGAAATTTTTAAAAATACAAAAGAAACTACCAGCAAGTAAAAGGTGATTACAAAAACTCAAGAAAAAGTCATACCTTTCGGATTGCTGGGAAGATTATTTGTAATAGGTAATATTCTTCTTGAATATTTCTTAAGAAAACTATGAAAAAATCCATTATGAAAAATAATTTGAGTACACAAATGTTCCTTACAAAAATCTACATTACAAAAAAAATCAACATTATGAAAAATATTCATTATGAAAGAAAACTTCATTACAAAATTTTATGAAAACTTAATTACAAAAAATTTTGAAACCTTCATTACGAAATTTTTTTAAAACTTCATTACGATTTTTTTTGAAAAACTTCATTAATTTTTTTTGAAAAACATCATTACGAAAAATTTTGAAAACTTTATTATATTTTTTTTTAAAAACATCATTAGGAAAATTTTTGAAAACATCATTATGAAAAATCTCATTAATAATTTTTTTAATACTAACAAGAAAATGTACTCCCCCTATGAAAAGGAGTTTATTACTGTAAGAAGATTGATTCCACGGGAAGTTAACAAGGAATATTACCTTACATTTATCATTCCTAACTTCTGTTTAATATATTCAAATATACCGGAGGTTAAAGATTTTGTGAAAATATCTACATGTTGATCTTATGTTTCGACAAATTGAAGAATGATATATCCTTTATTTGTGTGATCCCTAATAAAGTGATGCCTAATGTCTATGTTCTTTTCACAAGAGTGATGTACAGGGTTTTTAATAAGGGTAATGGCACTTTTATTATCACAAAAAATTTGTGTTTTGGTAAAACTCATACCATAATCTGTGAGTGTGTGTTGGATCCACAACACTTGAGTACAACAACTTCTATATGCTACATATTTAACTTCACCCGTGGAAAGTGATACTAAGTTTTGCTTCTTGCATGACCAAGAAACTAATGAATCTCCTAAGAAATGGAAATTTCCAGATGTACTCTTTCTTTCCATTCTACATCCACTAAAGTCATCATCCGAAAAACTTTTTAAAACAAAATCATTTACAGTAGTATCAAAGAGTACTAAATCCATGATTCCCTTTAAGTAGCGAAAAATTCTTTTCACTGCCTTTAAATGAGATTCCTTAGGATTGTATTGATATCTTGCACATAAGCATACTGAAAACATTAATTTTGGAAGACAAGCTGTTATGTAAAGTAAACTTTCTATCATACCTCTAAAAGATGTATGATCAACTAGTTTCCGAGTTTCATCAAGATCAAGTGTATTTGAGGTACCAATGGGAGTACATATACTTTTAGTGTTATCATATCCATACTTTTTAGGAAGATATTTAATATACTTATGTTGGGATATATAGATTCCTTATGGTTTTTGAGAGATTTTAAAACCAAGGAAAAATATTAACTCACCCATCATACTCATTTCAAACTCAGATTTAATTAGATCCACAAAGGAATCGTTTAAAGATTGCTGAGTTGAACCAAATATAATGTCATCTACATAAATTTTAACAATCAAAACATTTTAATTATATTTATTTTTAAAAAGGGTTGGATCTGAATTTACCTTAACAAAATTATTTTGAAGTAAAAATCCTGTCGGCCTATTGTACCAGGCTCGGGGGGGCTTGTTTAAGTCCATACAAAGCTTTAGTGAGTCTAAAAACATGATCGGGATGTTTTGTATCTTCAAAACCAGGAGATTGTTCAACAAAAACTTCTTCTTGAACATAACCATTAAGGAAAGCACATTTCACATCCATTTCAAAAAGTTTGAAATTGAAGAATGCTGCAAAGGCAAGTAAAATACTAATAGATTGAATTCTAGCTACTAGCACATAGGTTTCTTCATAGTCTATTCCTTATTGTTGATTATAGACTTTAGCAACCAATATAGCTTTATTTCTAACAATGATTCCATTTTCATCACACTTATTTGTGATGACCCATTTTACTCCAATAACAGAAGCTTCTTTAGGCCTTTCATCCAAGGTCCAAACTTTATTCCTTTCAAATTCATTTCGTTTATCTTTCAGGAATTTAATCCAATCATCATCACCTAAAGCTTCATCAGTGTTTTTTGGTTCTAATTGGTAAAGGAATTTTAGATGTTATACTTCATTTCTTATGAAACTTATAGTCCTTACATATTGATTCACATCACCAATGATGCTATCACTAGGATGATTCTTTAGAAACAACTGATTTGGGTTTTGTAAAACCTGTTCATCAACATAGGTTAAGAAATATTCTGGGGTAAATGCTTCAGAAACATTTTCTTGGGAATTTTCTTTATCCGAAGGATCTCATAACAAAGGTTGATAATCAGTTTTTAAAAACACATCCGAAAATGTAGGTTGGGGTTGTTTAAAAACAAAAGGATTAGTATCATCAAATTTGACATGTACTATCTCTTCAATAGTACAAGTGTTTTTATTGAAAACTCTGTAAGCCTTAGTAGTTGTGGAGTGGCCTAAGAAAATTCCTTCATCATATTTTGATGTTAATTTATGTAGATTATCTTTAGTACTCAGAATGAATACCTTTCAACTAAAAACCATGATGTAGGAAAGTCTAGGTTTTCTACCATTCCATAACTCATAAGGAGTTTTATTAAAAAAAGGTCTAACTAAAACTCGATTTATAGTATAACAAGAAGTACTTACAGCTTCAGTACAAAAATGTCTTGTGATTTAATACTCAATCAACATGGTTCTAGTTATCTCTTGAAGAATTCTATTTCTCCTTTCAAAAACACCATTTTGTTGAGGTGTTCTAGGTGCTGAGAAGTTGTGAGTAATTACTTTTCTACTACAAAAAGTTTTAAAATCAGAATTTTGAAATTCTCCTCCATGATAACTATGAATAGTTTTCAATGGAATGTTTTTCAGATTTTTAACTTGGGCTCTAAAACTTTTTAAATAATAAAAATCTTCAGACTTCTTTGCTAGAAAATAGACCCACGTAAATCTCTTGTAATCATCAAACAAGACTAATATATAATACTTTCCTCCAATGATTCCAGTTTGTGTAGGACCAAAGAGATCTATATGCACTAATTGTAATTCTACAGTAGTGGAGACTTCACCAACTAATTTAAAACTTGATTTATGTTTCTTTCCATATTGACAAGGGTCACAAACCTTTGAAGAATAAAATCTAAGCTCTGGTAGATCCATAAATAATCTTTTCTTATAAAGTTTTCATAAGATCCTAAGGTTACAGTGTCCTAACCTTCTATGACATAACCAATAATGATCTTCCATTGCACTAATTCAAGGTAGATATTGGCTCCTCAGGTCTTATATTTTTATTGTGTAAACATTCTATTGCATATGGGCAGAAAGAATAAACCCTTCCTTGTAATTGTGTACTAAGCACTTGTCATTCCTAAAATTCACAAGGTAACATTCATCACATAATTCGATTATGCTAATGAGGTTGTTCTTAAGACCCTTAATGAATAAAACATTTGAAATCAAAGTTTTTTCAAGAAGAAAAATGTTACCTATACCAATAATTTCTCCCTGAGCATTATCTCCGAAAGTTACTTTTCCTCCTTTTGTCATGATAATCTTTCCAAAATAGTTTTTGTTACCAGTCATATGACGGGAACATCCAATATCCATGTACTATGTATTTCTGTTGGTACTTTCTCTATTTTCATAATAATAAAAGAGTTAGGTTTTCAGAATCCAAACTTGCTTGGATCCGGAAATCATAGAAAGCAAAATTTTAGGCACCCACATTTTCTTAGAAAAAAAAGATTTACAGAATCCTAAAGACTGGGTTTTTTTAAGGAATAATTTTTTGCCCAATGTCCACCATACTGACACTTAGTACAGAATGGAGCACTTTGAGGAACAAAATAATTGTTACTAAAAATCGGTTTTGAACCAGAATAACCAAAACAAGAACTATTCCTCAGAGGTCGGATTTGGGAATACATTTTATAAAAATTTTCCATACCTAAGGTAAAGTTTGACAAAAACTTCCTCAAGGAAAATATTTCATATTTCAGTTTGATAACCAATTTCTTATCTTCTAAAACATTTTATTTGGAGCTATAGCTAGGCTCAAAAACATTTTTCTTAGAAATTACGTTTTATAGATCTTTAGAAATTTTATTCTTATTAGAATTTACTTCCTCAAGAATTTTTGAAATATTTTCAAAATCATCATTTTTTTTATCAATATAATTTGAAAGATCTGATATTTACTTAGTACGAATAGTATTCCCATAGTTTTCCTTATCAAGATTTTTCGTGAGTTTTGAATTCCCAATCTCAAGGAGCTTAGAAAACCTAGAAACTTATTCATAGGTATCTAAAGTATTATCTTCATTAGAAGAAGATTATTCATTGAAGGATTCTTAATAATTATCATTACTATAATTTGAATTTAAAGAAACATTGGTCATTGATTCTACATTGTGTACCTTAGCTATTAAGAAATGATTGTCAGAAGGTAGTCTCTCTATTAGACAAAGATTCTTCTGTCTAGAAGATTCGTAATATGAAGATTCATCTGAAGAGTCTCCACCACTGGCACTCTAGGTGTCATTAGATTCTAAGACATTCTTAGCTTTAGCCTTGTAATACTTCTTTCTATTTATCTTATAATTATTTTCATTTCATTCTTTTTTCTTGAGCTTAGGATAATCGGGTCTTATATGTCCAACTCTCTTGCATTCATAACATGTAACCTCTAAATCTTTCTTATCTTTACTTTCCTTCTTATTATATCTGGATTGAAAGATCCTCTATCCAGCTATCTTGTTCATCCTTCAGGCTATATTGGCTAATTAATTCTCTAAGGATTCACTTCCACTAGATTCAGATTGAATAACAACCTTAATAGATTTGGATCTAGTAACTATCTCAAGAGTCTTGGCTTTCATATGATTAGAAGTTGTAGTAAAAGAAACACTTCCATTCCCATTATTCTTCTTAACATTATCAGCATCTCTCTTCATTCTAGTCTCATGCTCAAGAAGAGTTCCAAACATCTCATCTAAGGAAATCTGAGTAACCTTTCTGTTCTCATCTATAACTGTCCTCTTGGATTCCCATTCATTGGGCATGATGTCTATGATCTTATCAACGAGAGCTTCATCATATAATCCTTTCTCACCCATGGATTGTAAAAAATTCACAATATTCATGAATCTTTGTTGCAGCTTATATATGGGTTCTCCATAAGGAAAGCAGAAACCACGATATTCAGCTCTAAGCATGGATCTTCTTGTTTCAATTACTTTGGAAGTTCCAAAGTGAGTAACATCAAGTTTCTTCCAAATACAATTTGCTGCTTCACAAGATGAAATTTGACAATATATATTTCTAGTCATGGATAAAAGTAAAATATTGTGTACCTTATAATTCAGTTGATATTCATGCTTTTCTTGATTGATGATGGTACTAACTTCTTTGTCAGGTATTTTGTGTCCTCAAGTAAGAATAACAAAATTATCAACTCTAGTATTGATAATGAAATTCTTCATGCGATCTCTCGAATATTCGTAATCATTTCCATCAAATATTGGTGGACTAGTTGGGTTGATATTGTCTATTGAACCAACATTCATTCCTACCATCTTAAGGAAAATTCTTTCCACACAAAATTATTAATAAAAAAAATTTAAAAAAGGAAAATATTCCTGAGGAAGGAAAAATATAGAACAAGATTATGTCTAATAAAAAATGAATCTGAACTTTATGAGTCCAAAAAACTGATTCCAAAAAAGAATGATATGAATTATCTTCTGTATCTAATCGTGAGATTAATTTAGATTGAACCTGCTCTGATACCAATTGTTGAGATGGTATGTGAGTATGATATACTCTATAATATGAAATGTAGGATCGAAATAATATAGATACTATATGTAGTATCTAATGATGCTCAATATAAAAGAGGGGGGCTGAATTGTAAAATTTAAAAAAATTCTTTTGGAACTTTTAAAGATGGTTATATTTAACAAGGTTAAAAAAGATGATCCTCAAAACCTCTAGTTCTACAAACTTGCTTGATTCCGGAAATATGATTCTGAGAAAGTGATTCTGAAAAAGCTGGTTCCAGAAATGAAACATAATGAAATTTTACAAAGATAAAGATTCTACCTTAAAGCATATAGAATCTTATAATATCAGAGTAAAAGTATAAGGAAGTATAATATAGTTATACTTTTCTCAAAAAATAAAATGCAGCGGAAAACTTGTAACAAAACAAGTAACAAGTAGTAAATCTTTTAACCCAAAGAGAAGGATATCCAACAACCATCGATAAAGGCCCCTTGATTTATAATTTCAAGAAATTTGGTCATACCCACACTTGGGTAAGCCCTTGATATGAAGATCGGAGTCTGTCTTGCTATCCCCACAAGCCCTCAACTTCAAGGTAGTTGACACCTCTATCTCCCTCAGTAAAGAAGCCCTCAACATTAAGGTAGTCGGAACCTCTGTCTTCTTATCCTCGGAAGCCCTCTATTTTACACAGCAACAATTGGAGTTACACAACACAAATATGAAAAAGAATTTTAGTACGCACTAAGCATGATAGTATCTCTCTCTAGAAATCACATCAGATCAAAAGTTGTCCAAAAGTTCTAATCTCTTTCAAATGAGCTCCTATTTATAGGAACGTATTCAACAACTGGTCCCTCTTCCAACGGTCATATTTTTTCTTGAATGTATAAGGGACCTATACATGTGTCACTCAAACAATGGTAAGTTAGTAACTGAATGAATGACACAGATTTATAACCAAAACATGTGTAAGAAAAAATATGGTTACATAACCAAAATCCAATATTCATATTGTAAGGAAATATGAATGTTCAGAGTCTAACCAAAAATGAATTCGGAGTCTATAATACAAGGATATTTAGATTCTGTTTTTGAGGAATTTTGAAACCGGACTCTATAGAATTCCATATTCTAAATTTCAAGGAAATTTAGAATTTGGATTCACAGGAATATAGAACCAGAACTTACAAAGTTTAGAGTCAGAGTTCATGAGAATTTGGAGTCAGAACTCATAAGAGTTCAGAGTCTGTATTCAGAGAACTTGGAGTTAGAACATAGAGGAGTTTGTAACCAGAATTCATAATCAGAATTCAGAGTTAGAACACAGAAGAGTTCGTAACAAGAATTTGTAATCCGAATTTGGTGTCAGAACTCAAAAGAGTTCGTAACCAGAATTCATAATCAGAATTTGGAGTCAGAACTCAGAAGAGTTCGTAACCAGAATTTGTAATCAGAATTCAGAGTTAGAACATTCAAGAGTTCGTTACTAGAATTCGTAATCAGAATTTGGAGTCAGAACTCAGAAGAGTTCACAACCAGAATTCGTAATCCGAATTCGGAGTCAGAACTCAGAAGAGTTCGTAACCAGAATTTGTAATCCGAATTTTGAGAATTTGGATCCTAAAACAGAATGCTTCATATCTTGGTAATTACAGGATTCCGAGGTTTTGGATTAAAACCAATTTTTACACTTAGAAAAATTATGATACAAACAATGAAAATAAGATAAGGATAATTTTCCTTATAGAAGTAAAACATAGGGTAAAAAGAGATTTTCCTTGAGAGAAGGTGTTTATGTTTTTCAAAACAAGAATAAATTATAAACTCATAAGGAAACCTTATTGACTAAAAAATCTCCCCTAATTATAAAGAAATTGAAAAGTCATAAGGAAAACCTTATTGACTCAACAACTTAATGGAATTTATATGCATAATACAAAATAATTACTTGGATGTAAAAGAGGAGAGAGAAATCCCTCATGGAATTTTGGCATGGCAACAGGTGTACATGGGAGGAATTAATGAGAGAGAAAGGTGTCTCCCATCATACAAACATAAATATGGAAGTATGCGGGAGGTGATAAATCATACCCCAACATTTTTAATTGAAAACAAAAGGGAATAATAAATTAAAGAAAATTGGACAAAATGAGAAAGGAAGAAATCCCTTACTTGGAAGTGTGATCCCAAAAGCTTGGGAGAGGCTTGAGAGAGGATTATTGGGAGATCGGGGATCATTGAAAGGATTCTAGAGAGAATAGGGAAGGGGTTGGTCAAAATCCAAAGGCTTTTAGTGAAGAGTAAGTGGGAGCTTGGGTGGGTTTATATAAGAAAGGAGAGGGAATTCTTTATTATTTAGTTTTGGGACACCTCACATTAAACTAATCAATACCACAAAATAGCATATGGTTTTGGGAAAAGAGGAGTGTAAAACAATATTTTATAAGGCCAATGGCCAAACTTATTAAAATAATAGGGTTGTTTATGTTGATGTGAGTCACACTCTCAAGGAAAACAATTTAAAAAGATCAAATGTTTTATAAGCCTTGAATGGTCCACTAAAGTTTTTTTTAAATAAATAAATAAACACAAAATCACATTATTTTAATGGAAAAACATATATTGTCCGAACATAATGTTTATAGTATTTTATTACATCACTATTGGGTCATTATGATGTCATAAAACACATTATATATTTAAACAATATTTAATTTTTACCCATAAATTCAGCTATCTTAGAAAATTATGACAAATTCATCATTGGATAATTTTGAAGACCTTATTCAAAAAATAAGATTCATTTTATATAAATAATTTTCTAATTATGTGAATTTTTACTTTTAAAATAAAACTGATATTTATCGATAATTCATGGGTTTTGACAAAAACAGCTTTCAAACCTTAATAAAAATTACAACTGTATTCATAAAAATTGTACGATCATTTATATTTAAAAAAAATTAATATATTAATAATAATAATATTTTATTAAAATATTATTTAATTCAAAAATACATTAATTCATAAAAATATATTTCTTAGTTGAATATTAACTAAAAATACTATTTGTGTTTTAAAAATTATTTACAAAGTAACAATAATAAAATGAATGCACATTATTTTTTAAAAAAATAATATACATAGTCATAGTTATATGGTATTGTTACATAACCCCTTATAAAACAATCATTAGACCTTAGGCTAAGGTGCGCGATGGTGACAGACTCTCGGGGTTGCTCGGATAACATTGCTCGAGTGGTAATCTCTATCAACTTCCACTTCTCTCATAGGTGGTTCCACTCGAGCTTAATGTATTCAATTTCGGCTTGGGATTAGTCAAGAGTGAAGCCCAATGATTCCAACTCCTTTATGAGCTTCGACAAATGGGATTCATATGGGGAAAGTCTACTGAATGAGGCCATCACTTCCTTTGTCTGAGTAAATTGGATTTGTTAAAGCCCTATATTTATACTAATCATGTGGTCACTGTTCAACAACTATATTAGAAACCGTCACAATTAATAACAATTTTTTAAAATCCAAAACATAAAACCAAATAATTCCATATGTTTTACATGACCATGATAATAAATTTAAATAGACCAAGAGTAATTTTCCTTAATGAATTTTTGGGTCATTGATCGTACCACGATTCGCTGTTTTATTCCACCCTTACACCGCCATTTTAAACTAGTTTTGTAATTAATATTCCAAATATAATAATAAATTTAACTTTATGTTTGAATCAATATATTTATGTTAATCAATATTATAATGGGAAATGTTACTTGTTTTTAGTGTTTCAATGTAGGTGGAGGTGATTTGGAGGGTCGTTGATGAAGTGGAAGAAAAATGGGCCAAAATTGCATGGATCCATGGACATCTGTCCAATGTTTTGCATAGTACACGACATCTGTGCATCCAAATAGGCTGAAATATTCTGGTCATGTCCAAAACATAATAGGATACATTTCCTATTAAGGAACTCAGTCCTGATTCGGCTTATATGGAGCCCATCCGAATTGATCTGTCCAAGCCACCGAATATGGACCAAGTCAAATGCGGTGTTCTGTATTTTATCAATATCTTGAGCTGTATTTGTCCAAATGGTGAAACACATTCTGTGGAGATAGTAAAGAGGCAGGGATACAACTTTTCTATTTTTTTCAAAGTGAGATAAGACTGTCTGGAGGCCGAAACGCGTGGTACAAGTGGATTTCTGAAATATGTGTGCCTAAAACCTCCTTCCAATTTTCCTATAAAATGACACCTTGGGCTCCCCATTTGTAAGTTCGACCAAGAGGCAAGGTTATACCATTATGGAGTCCCCAAGGAGTCTTCTAAACATCCCTATAAGTTCTGGAGGCTATGGGAAGGGCTACTTCAACTTCTTCTTCTTCTTCCCCTCCCATGGGTTTCTAAACCCCTTGTGATCACCCGGGAAGGAATGTGATGTAATCCCGGGCTTCAAAGTTGTATTATTTTTAATGATATTTTTAATTCCAGGTTTTTGTGTTATTTTTCATCATCCTATATTCTTATTTTATTGAGTTATTTACTGGTATGTCATTCAAAAATCATATGATCATGCTTGGGGGTACCCATTCATGTGATGTTTCACACACCGTTCACCATTTCCTTTTCCCCTTACAATTGCGGTATTTGTGTGGTTCATATTGTTAAATTGAACTCACATAAGCACTGTCAAGATCATTTACATTTATGTCATGGTATCATAATGAAATAACATGAAAACCTGGATAGCACATCGAATTCTTCATGTGTTTCCTTGGCGAGTTTCAGTTATGATGTCGAACACAAATCACCCAATCATCGGTGGTGTCTGGTGAATCGTTATGTGTTTTCGACTGAACCCTAGGAGGTATCCTAGTATAAACTCAGTAAAATTATGGTTCTAGGTGTTAAAAACCATGGATTAAAATATCATAACCCCATCCCTTGAATCGATGAAGGATGAGCATCACGAGACTTCCCCAGGTTGATCACATTTAATCAATCTTGTTCATTTGTACTTTGTTTTATCGATTTCATTTCCTATTTTCATCATTAATCATAAAAACCCCAAGTTTTAAAAAACCTAATTCACCTTCTACTTCCATAACGAAAACCCTATTTTTAAATTAATGGTCTAAGGCTCTGTCGAGAGACGACCTAGGGTTGCTGCTATACTGCAGAAATTCTAGTCAAAATTAAACAACTATTTTGACGCGCTCGAAAACGCGATCAAATTTTGGCACCATTGCCGGGGGGCCAAGATCATTTTTTTTCTTTTTTCCCTTTTATTTGTTTATTTCACTTCTATATTAGAACTCTTTTAAATACCCCACCCCCATTTGATTGTTTTTATTTTGGGTTTTGTCTTTATTTTTCGTTGTTTTTAGTGTGTTCGGTCTCTATCTCTCTCTCTCTCTCTTCTTATCCATCTCCCTCTCTATAATTATGTATTATAATATTATATTCTCTTTTTACCCTTATTAAGTGATTTCATCCATTAAAAAAAAACAAACTTCACATCTTATTTTCATGACCCGATTTAGTAAAGAAACATTACTTGAATTTGACCCTGAAATTGAAAAATCACTTCACATAAAAATCAAGGCATCTAGAGAAGGTAAATCAAGTAACACTAAGGAACCACATTTGGAACCTCAAGTGGTCTTAAACCAATCAAAAATTGAACCAAATCAAACCCCAGTGATCATGGCTACAAATAACCGAACATTAAAAGAACAGACCACCCCGGATGTGGAGTACCAACCTGCGTACATCCAATATCCTGAGGAAGTGACCAACTTTGAGCTGAGATCAGGTCTCATCCACCTCCTTCCAAAATTCCATGGTCTTCCCGGAGAGGACCCTCACGAACATCTAAAGGAGTTTCACATAGTGTGCTCCACAATGAAACCCCAAAATGTGTCTGAAGACCTCATTAAGTTTAGGGCCTTCCCTTTCTCCCTTGATGGTGTAGTTAAAGATTGGCTACACTATTTGCCTATCACGATTGAGGGCTGGAATGACCTTAAAAGACTCTTTCTAGAGAAGTTCTTCCCTGCCTCCCGAACTGCGTCAATTAGGAAAGAAATCTGTGGAATTAGGTAATCAGAAGGAGAGGCCCTTCATGAATATTGGGAGAGATTCAAAAGACTTTTCTCAAGCTTCCCCCACCACCAGATTAGTGAATAAATTGTAATTAAATACTTCTATGAGGGACTTATCCCCATGGATCGTGGAATGATTTATGCTGCAGCTGGTGGTGCCCTTGTTGACAAAACTCCTTCTGTCGCTCGTGACTTAATATCCAACATGGCTCAAAATGAACAACAATTTGGTACACGATCTATTGCCCCAACCCGAGGAGTTCATGAGGTAAGTCATTCATCCCTAGAACAAAAGGTAGAAAATAAACATGATGAGATGCATACCATTCTAAGGCAATTAGCTCAAGAACAAGGTAACTCACACTCTCCTCCCGTTCTATTACATTGTGGTATTTGTTCTGATAATACTCATTTTTCTAATCAGTTCCCACAACATCAGTCTTGTGCTGTAGTGTTCCCTGGGCATCCATTCCAACAAGCACCACCATTCAATCAAGAACCATTCAGGCCAAATCCAAACCCCGGGTGGCAAGCACAACCACAATACCGACAAGGAGGAAACTCAAGCTACCCTAAGAAGAATTGGTATCAACAAGTACAATGTATGAAACCTTCTTATCCTTCAATATCTCAAAACATCCCTCCTCCTCCCAAGTCTGAACCAAGCCTCGAGGACATGGTGAAACAAATGGCAACCCAGAACCTTCAGTTCCAACAAACCACACAATTAGCAATTCAAGATTTTTGAAATCAAGTGGGACAATTGGAAAACATCATCAGTGAGCTTAAAAATCAAGGGTATGGACAACTACCATCCCAACCCATCGCCAATCCGAAGGAAAAAAGGTAATTTATGTGCAATTACACTTCGTAGTGGTAAAGAAGCTTCTCCTTCTATCGATTCTACTCAAAAGGTATGTCCCCGTCTTGAAGAAATTCTTTCTCCACCCATGAAAGATTCCAATGAAGAAAAAAATAAAAATGACAATAAAATTATCATTAAGGATTCCCATGAACAATCAATTCCTCTTCCTTTCCCTCAAAGACTCTCTAAATCTAAGAAAAACATTGATAATGTTATTGAAAAAGAAATAATGGATACATTTAAAAAACTTCAAGTTAATATCCCATTATTGGATGTAGTCAAGAAAATTCCCCGTTATGCCAAATTTCTTAAAGAACTTTTCACCCATAGACGAAGGATGAAAGGGAATGAGAGAGTCAACTTGGGTAGGAATGTCTCGTCCTTGATTCAACCAGAAATGCCAACCAAATTCAAGGATCCGGGAACATTCACGATACCGTGTACCATAGGGGAGACCTTATTTTCTGATGCAATGATAGATTTAGGTGCTTCCATTAATGTAATGCCTCACTCCGTGTATACTTCTCTATAGGTTGGAGAGCTTCAACCAACAGGAATTGTTGTGAAACATGCCAACTTGAGTACAACACATCCAAAAGGAGTGATTGAGGATGTCCTTGTTAGAGTGAAGAATCTCATCTTCCCCGCTGATTTCTACATTCTTGAGATGGAAGATACCTGAACCCAAGGACACGCTCCCACATACATGGGAGGACATTCCTCAAAACAACAAATAAGATCATCAATGTTCACAATGGTATGATATCCATGTAATTCTTAGGAGAAAAGGTAAGTTTTAACATCCTTGAAGCTATGAAACACCCCGTTGAAGAGCACTCCACTCTTCTTTTCTATTCGATAGATGTGATCTTAAATAATGCACACACACACAATTCTCTCCTCATACCAAACTCTAATTTATTTTTGTTTTCTTCACCCTAGGATGATTTTAGTTTTGATTCATGTTTTGAGTGTTGTGTGGGTTCTAAGAAGTGTAAATTTTGTGATTTAATTGATGAGTGTGTTCATTCTGAGGTACCCATGGCCGTCGATGATTATGAAAATCTAATTTCTATAGATTTTCTAACTTTAGAGAATAAAAATGAGCAGATACATAGTTTAATGGACTCCACTCCCCCAAAATACACTCCCTCAATCCAAAACCCCCAATGTTGGAATTAAAACCACTTCCATCAAATTTAAAATATGCATATCTTGAGGGTATTGACCAATTGCCCGTCATTATTGCCAATAACCTCTCTCCAAAACAGGAAATGAAACTGCTCAAACTTTTGAGAGAGTGTAAAAAGGGAATAGGATGTAAATTGGTGGATATTCCCGAGATTAGTACATCTATTTGTATGCACCATATACTTTTGGATGATGAGGCTAAGCCTGTAAGACAATCTCAACACCAGTTGAATCCCACTCTCCTTGAAGTGGTAAAATTGGAAGTCAGTAAATTACTTGCTACAGGAATAATTTATCCTATATCTGATAGTAAATGGGTTAGCCCAGTGCAAATTGTGCCTAAAAAATAGGAATAACAGTTGTGTCAAATGAAAGGAATGAATTGGTTCTAACACGTGTGAAAAACAGTTGGCGAGTCTGTATTGACTACCGTCGACTGAATCAAGCCACGTGAAAGGACCACTTTCCATTACCTTTCATTGACCAAATGTTAGAACAGCCGGCTGGTAAGTCCCATTATTGTTTCATTGATGGCTATTAGAGTTATTTCCAAATCCATACAGCCCCTGATGATGATGAAAAGACAACATTTACCTGTCCATTTGGCACATTTGCATACAGAGGATGCCATTCGGTCTATGTAATGCTCCTGGTACTTTTCAGCGATGTATGTTGAGTATTTTTTTCTGAGTATCTTGAGAGTTGTATAGAAGTATTTATGGATGATTTCATGGTTTATGGATCTTATTTTGATGACTGTTTGGAACACCTAGGTTCTGTCCTCTGTCGCTGCATTGAAAAAGATCTTGGTTTAAATTATGAGAAATGCCATTTTATGGTTGAGTGGGGGATAGTTCTTGGGCATGTCATTTCAAATAATGGAATTCAAGTTGATAAATCTAAAATTGAATTAATTTCAACCCTTCGATATCCAAAATTTGTTCGTGAGGTGCGATATTACTTGGGTCATGCTGGTTTTTACCACCGATTCATTAAAGACTTTAGTAAGATTGCACTTCCATTGTCCCGGTTATTGCAAAACGATTCTGAGTTTGTGTTTGATAAAAATTGTGAGGATGAATTCAATTCACTAAAAAATAGTCTCACATCACCTCCCATCATCCAACCACCAAGGTGGTATCTCCCCTTAGAGCTTATGTTTGATGCCTCTAACTTTTCAGTTGGGGAAATTTTATCACAAAGGGTTGAAAAGGCTCCTAATGTCATTGCATATGCCTCGCGTACCCTTGACCCTGCCCAGGTAAACTACACAACCACTGAAAAAGAACTCATTTATATTTTGTTTTCCTTGGAAAAATTTCGTTCATATCTTCTTGGGTCAAAAATCATCATCTTCTCTGATCATGTTGCCCTTTGTTTCCTCCTAAAGAAACCTGAAGCTGAACCCTATCTCATACGGTGGATGCTCCTCCTCCAAGAGTTTGACCTTGAGATTAGAGATAAGAGGGGGGTGGAGAATGTGGTAGCTGAACACATTAGTAGGATTTCCCCACCATTGGACCATCATGTTGACTCACCCATACCCATTGGAGAAATCTTCCCTCATGTAAACCTTTGTGATGTTGTGGACCTTACCCCCTGGTATGCAGAAATTGTGAATTTTCTAGGAACATCTAGGGTCCCCCCTGATTTTAGCACTTCACAATCCCAGAGACCTAAGCATGATTCTCATTGGTACATTTGGGATGACCCATACTTGTTGTGAATTTGTAGTGACCAAGTAGTTCGTCGGTGTGTCCCTGACCATGAGTTCACCTCTATTTTGACCTTCTACCACACTTTGACCTATGGGGGCCACTTTGGCTCTCAACGTACAGCTCAAAAGGTCCTTGACTCGGGACTTTATTGGCCAAAATTGTATAGGGATGCCCATAGATTTTGCAAGTCATGTAGTCGTTTTCAATTCACAGGGAATATCTCCAAGAGGAATGAAATGCCCTAACAACCCATGTTATTCTGTGAAATCTTCGATGCATGGGGATTGACTACATGGGGCCTTTTCCAAATTCCTTCGGATTTGTGTATATCTTATTGGTTGTTGACTATGTATCTAAATGGGTGGAAGAAAAGGCCACCAGGACCGATGACTCTCGAGTGGTTGTTGATTTTGTGAGGTCTTAGATTTTCAGTAGGTTTGGTCTGCCAAGATTCATCATTAGTGATCAGGGTTCACATTTTTGCAATCGTAACATGAAAAACTTGCTTCGTAAGTGTGGGGTTGTTCATAAAGTCACCACTTCATATCATCCCCAAACTAACGGACAAGCAGAAATATCAAATCAAGAAGTTAAACAAATCTTGGAAAAAATGGTACAACCCAATAGGAAAGATTAGAGTTTGCGCTTGGATGATGCACTTTGGGTGTACCGTATAGCTTTTAAAACCCCAATCGGAATGTCACCATATAGAATTGTATTTGGAAAGGCTTGTCACCTCCCAATGGAGGTAGAAAACCATGCATATTGGGCTGTTAAATAATGTAATATGAACCTTTCAGATGCAGGTGAGGAAAGAAAGCTGTAGTTTCAAGAGTTGGAAGAAATTTGATGTGATGCATATGAGAACTCCCGGATCTATAAAGAGAAGAAAAAGTTGTTCATGATAGCATGATTCACCAATTAAAGTTCTATATTGTTGAGAAGGTCCTCATGTACAATTCCAGGCTTAAGCTCCACCCACATAAGCTTCATTCCCGATGGCTTGTTCCTTATATTGTTACTAACGTTTACCCTTTTGGTGTAATACAGGTTTTGCATGAGAAGAGTGGACGAAGTCTTTCCATCAATAGGCAGCGACTTAAACACTTATATGAGGATTTTCCAAAGAATCCAGTGGAGGAAATCCACCTTCTTGACGCATCATACCAATAAAACACACCAGGTTTTATCCTTCCTTCCACATTCTCAATTATTTCAGTGAGGACACTTCACATTCTAGGTGTGGGGGGGGGGGGTGGATAAATTCCTGGGTTAGTTAGGAATTTTAATCGTTTTCTCCTTTTGTTTTTTCTTTTTGGCCTTTTTTATGGTATTTTCCATTTTCCCCATCAACAATTTCGAAGTTCCATGATTTGGCGACCATAAAGGTGGGAAAGTAAAAATACCATAACGAAGGCTAAAAATAATTTTTTTATGAATTTAACATCTAGGAGTGATTTTCTTTTATTCAATTTGTTTTATTTCAATGATATAAATGGTCATATCTATGTGAAACCTTTGAGATGATTGATGCCCTTTGTGTAAGTAGTTTTCTCGAAAACTGTGTCATTAATATCTCCACAAATATTTGCACCAAACCACAAAGTGTGATTATTTCTTACTTAATATAAGGTAAATATATGTTGGGTTAATATTTTTTAGCTTTAAATGATATTTCCATACATTCGTTCTTTATCCGATCTGTTTCATTATTGTACCAGATTGACCTATGTGTGTGTACCTAATGTCCGACTGTTGTACGCCCTCAAAAAAAATGTTGTGTCTTGGGAAGAACAAAAACCACTCCTCTTCAACCTTTGATCTTGTTATAAATATTTCAATTAGTTTTTGAGGAGATCAAACAAGGTTTGAGAGATGAGTGTGAGATTTGATCCAATTGAAACTTCAAAAAAATATAATAAATGAGGGGAGTGATGAAATGTGCAACATATGGGGATATATAGGTCAAGAGCTTGTGGTTTGACTTTTGGGAATTCTTAAATGAGTGGGTCTTGAAATATGATTGCAAAGGATGTAGGACAGGTTCGGTGACAAAATCATTTAAGCTGAAAAATGTTAAAATAACATATATTTATTGGATATCAAGTGGAAAGAATAGCATGGAATGGTTTTCACACACACACATGGAGAGTTAGTGTCACGGTTTACTTCTGAATTCCTTTCTCAATTGGGTATCATGAATCTTTTTTAATTTCACTATGATATGATTTATGAGACATCTTTTTCTATTTTCACTAGGAAGAACTCCTTGGTGTGGTTCGTGCATTGATCACTTTACTTTAAATAAAATTTCCTCAAATGATAAATCTTCAGGATATTGGAAATATATATATATATATATATATATATATGAATCATTTTATTTGGATATGTGACTTTTCCCAGGAGTGCAAATGTTTAGGTGTGGGGGTGTGATCGTACCACGATTCACTGTTTTATTCCACCCTTACACTGTAGTTTTAAACTAGTTTTGTAATGAATATTCCAAATATAATAATAAATTTCACTCTATGTTTGAATAAATCAATTAATTTTAATCAATATTATAATGGGCAATGTTACTTGTTTTTATTGTTTCAATGTAGGTGGAGGTGATTTGGAGGGCCCTTGATGAAGTGGAAGAAAAATGGGCCAAAATTGCATGGATCCATGGACATCTGTCCACTTTTTTGCATAGTAAATGATATCCATGCATCAAAATAGGATTAAATTTTTTGGATCTGTCCAAAACATAATTGGATACATTTCATATTAAGTAACCTAATCCTGATTCGGCTTCTATGGGGGCCATCTGAACTGATCTGTCCAAGCCACCGAATATGGACCAAGTCAAATGAGGTTTCCTGTATTTTATCAATATCTTGAGCTGTATTTATCCAAAGGGTGCCAAACATTCGTTGGAGACAGCCAAAAGGTAGTGCTACAACTTTTCTATTTTCTCCAAAGCGAGATAATATTGTCCAAAGTCCAAAACGCGTGGTACAATTGGATTGATGAAATCATTTTGCCTAAAACCACCTTCCAATTTTCCTATAAAATGACACATTGGGCTCCCCATTTGTAAGTTAGGACAAGAGGAAAAATGATTCCATTTTTGAGTTCACAAGGAGTCTTCTCAAAATACATAGTAGTTCTGGAGGCTATGGGAAGTGATACTTCAACTTATTCTTCTTCTTCCTCTCCCATGGGTTTCTAAACCCCTTGTGATCACCCGGGGAGGAATGTGATGTAATCCCGAGCTTCAAAGTTGTATTATTTTGAATGATATTTTTAATTCCGGGTTATTGTGTTATTTTTCATCATCCACAATTCTTATTTTATTGAGTTATGTACTGGTATGTCATGCTCAGCTCATATGATCATGTTTGGGGGTACCCATTCATGTGATGTTTCACACACCGTTCACCATTTCCTTTTCCCCCTTACAAATGCGGTATTTGTGTGGTTAATATTGGTCAATTGAACTCACATAATCACTGTCAAGATAATGCACATTTATGTCATGGTATCACAATGAAATAACATTCAAACCTAGACAGCACATCGAATTCTTCATGTGTTGCCTTGGTGAGTTTCGGTTATGATGTCAAACACAAATCACCCAATCATCGGCGGTGTCCGGTGAATCGTAATGTGTTTTGGACTGAACCCTAGGAGGTATCCTAGTATAAAATCAGTAACATTCTGGTTCTAGGTGTTACAAACCAGGCATTAAAAGATAATAACCCCATCCCTTGAAGTGATGAAGGATGAGCATCATGAGACTTCCCCGAGTTGATCACGTTTAATCAATCTTGTTCATTTCTACTTTGTTTTATTGCTTTCATTTCCTATTTTCATCATTAATCATAAAACCCCCAAGATTTAAAAAACCTAATTAACCTTATAATTCCATAATCAAAACCCTCTTTTTAAATTAATGGTCTAAGGCTCCGTCGAGAGACGACCTAGGATTGCTGCTATACTGCAGAAATTCTAGTCAAAATTAAACAACTAATTTGACGCGCTCGACAATGCGATCAGTCATTAAAATCATCTCCCCTTAAGAAATTTCTCCCTTGAAATTTCCTTCTCCCAATCTAAATGAAATATGGGTAACTCTGCTTCATCACTTCCTCTAATTCCCTCGCAACTTCTTCAAACATTTTGTTTTTCCACAACACCTTGACGAGGGGTATTATCTTATTTCATAGAACTTTTTCTCTATGATCTAATATCATCACTGGTTTCTCCTCATAAGAAAGATCTTCATCTAGTTGTACTACCTATGAAGAGAGTACATGTGAAGGGTCTGGTATTTATTTTCATAAGAGGGATACATGAAAAACATCATGTACTTTGGACATGGTTTGTGGAAGTGTTAGTCGCTAGGCCACAACCTCGACAAGATCAAGAATCTCGAAGGGGTCGATGTACCTATGACTTAACTTCCCTTTCATTACAAACCTCATGACCTTCTTCCATGGGGATATGCATTGAAATATCATGTCTTCAACTTTAAACACAAGGTATTTCCTATGGTTATCTGCGTATCTCTTTTGTCGACTCTAGGCTTCCTCGGTATGATGCTAAATGATTTTCACCTTCTCCACCATTTCTTCAACCATTTCCGGTCATAGCAGCTTATGCTCACCAACTTCATCCCAACATGCCAGTGTTTTGCACCTCTTCCTATACAGGGCTTCATATGGTTCCATTAAGATTCTCTAGTGGAAATAGTTATTGTAGGAGAATTCAACCAGAGGAAGATATTGATCCCATCCTCCTTTGAAGTCCATTGAGCACACTCTCAACATGTCCTCAAGTGTTTGGATTGTTTTCTCGAATTCTCCATCAGTTTAAGGATTATAGGCCGTACTGAATTTCAACTCACTATCCATAACATGTTGACGACTCTTCCAAAACATAGTTGTGAATATTGGATCGTGATTGGATAAAATCGATAGTTGTACCCCATGCAGACTTAGCACATCTCTGATATATATTTGTGCCAGTTGATTCCATGAAAAATCCTCCCATGTCTCAATGAAGTGTGTAGAATTTTTAAGATGATCCACAACAAGCCAGATTGAATTGTTGCCTTTCGATGTCTTCAAAAGTCCGGTGACAAATTCCATGGTGGTGTTCTTCCATTTACAGGCTGGTATGGGAAATTGTTGCATCATCCCCCTAGACTTATGCCTCTCTACCTTCACCTGCTGACACACCAGGCACTTTGATGTGTAATCAGAAATATCCTTCTTCGTATTATCCTACCAATAATTCTCTCAGAGATCTTGATAAATATTTGTGTTTCTTGGGTGAATAGATAAATTTGAACTATTTGCATCATCCAAAAGTTTATTCTTCAGCTCTGGACTTGATGGAACACATAGTCTTTTCCCAAATCTCGCAATTCCTTTTTCATTAACATTGAACTCTGAGCATTTTCCTTTTTGTATAGCCTCCACCTTCTTCTAATTTTCCCACATCATCATTTTGAGAATACTTTAACCTTTCTAAAATAGATGGTTGAGAAATCATTTGTGAAAGGATTGAAGATGTTCCCTTCATTATGATTACCATGTCCATATTCATCAAATCCATGATGATTGGTTACTTCTCAATTCTCATCGATGATAGAATCAATGGGTCCTTTCTACATAGAGCACCCTCTACCTTGTTCACTTTCTCAGGGTGGTAATTGATTGAGAAATCATAGTCTTTGATCAGCTCTAACCTTCTTCATTGACTCATATTCAACTATTTATATGTGAATATATACTTGAGGATTTTGTGGTCAGTATATATTTCACCCTTCTCCCCAAAGAGATAATGCCACCAAAGTTTTAAAGTGAAGATCACAACAGCTAACTCTAGATCATGTGTTGGATAATTTTGCTAATGAAATTTTAGTTTCCCAGAATCATAGGCAATGACTTTGTCATTTCTCATCTACACACAACCCATTCCCTTCTTTGTAGAATCACTGAATTCCATAAAAAGTTCTTAACTTGTGGGTAATCTGAGATCAGGTGTAGTGATAAGTCCTCTTTTCAAATCATTGAAGATTTATTCACATTAATCACTCCAAGCCAACGTTACTCCCTTTCGAGTTATCTTGGTAATAGGGTTGGACAATCGTGAGAAATTTCTCACAAATCATCGATAATATCTAGCTAACCCCAAGAATCTACGGATATTTGTTAATGATGTTGGCCTTGGCCACCCCTCAATTACAGCTGTCTTGGAGGGATCCACAGATATCCCATTTCTTGTGATGATATGGCCCAAAAATGAGACCTCCTTCAACTATAAATCACACTTTCTGTACTTTGCATAGAGCTTATTCTTTTTCAAGGTCTCTAGTATAGTTCTTAGATTCTCCTCATTATCCTCCTTGGTTTTGAAGTATATTAGATTATCATCTCTAAAGACTATTGAAAATTTGTTGAGGCAATCTCTAAAGACTCTATTAATCAAGTCTATAATGATTTCTGGAGCATTAGTGAGTCTGAAAGGAATTACTATGAATTCATAGTGCCCGTATCTTGTACGAAAAGCAGTCTTGGGGATATCTTCCCTCTAAACCCTTACTTGATAATATCCCAACTACAAATCCACCTTGGATAAGTATTGTGATCCAAATATCTGATCAAAAAAGTCATCAATTCGTGGGAGAGGATACTTGTTCTTTATTATGATTTTTTAAGATCATGATAATTGATGCAAATGAGCATTGACCCATGTTCCTTCTTTATGAAGATGACTGGTGCACCCCATGGTGATAAACTTTAAACCCTTTATCCAGATTCTCCTGTAATTGTTTATTCAACTCCTCAATCTCTACAACAACCATTCTATATAGAGTATTTGATATTGGAAACTCCCAAAATATAAGGTCAATTGAGAATTCAACATCTCTTCTAGGAGGACGACTATGAAATTTCTCAGGAAACACATCAGGGAATTCCCTCATAATAGGCATGTCTTCAAGGATGGTTTCCTCCTTGGACACAATCATCTAAGCCGGATACGTGGGCTCATAGGATAGTAATATCCATGCTTGAGATGATAGAGCTAAAGAAGATTCATCTTCCTCTTTGCACTTGTACAGAACCAGGGGGTCGATTCTCCACATAGAGAGTGATTTCCCCCTCATAGCAATTTATGTTGGATCTACACTGGGAAATCCAATACATGCCATGAATTGTATAAAATTCCACAAAATGGAGTATAATGAGGTATGTCGGGAAGTTTAATCCACTGATTATGACAGGGGAGGAGTTATATTCTGGGGATGTAATGATTGACCCATTTTCAGTACACACCAACATCTTTAATTCCATGATTTTTGGTGGTGTTGGGATTGTCCTACTAAACATTCAGGATATAAAAGAATTCATAGAACCTAAATAAAAAAGTATGTTCACTATTATTGAATGAATAACTAGCATACCTATCACCACATCATTTTCAGGGTTCACTTCGGAAGTAGTGAGGGAAAAAACTCTCCCTTTCTACCTTGGAGGTTTTTGGTTGCCTCTTAAAACCCTTGGCTCTGGGCATTGATTGTCAAGATGCCCTGGTTATTTTTAGTTCAAGCAATGAACACCTCATTGAGAGTCGAACAGAGCGTTCCTATCCTCTCTCGCATTTGAGGGTTTTTCTTGTCGATAGTTAATGGCTATTGGACCTTCTCTTCCACACCTAAACCATTTCCTCATCCCCTTCATGCAATTTCCAGTGTTCTTCTTTCTGCACCTTTGGTAAGTGGGGTGTTGGATCTTCTTAGCACCAATGGATTTATCCATCGGACCGCCCGCAATGAATTACACCTTATACTTCTTATCCCATTGATACCCCTGAGATTCTCTGATCTCCATTTCGACCTTGAGGGCACATCAGACAATTTCCTCATAGCTGTCGAACTCACGGATCGCCAGTGCTTTCCCCGGGCTAGGTTTCATCCCACCAAAGAAGCAGTCAACCTTGCATTCGGGGGTAAAGACAAAGCCTGAAGCGTATCGTGCAATCCTTGTGAAGTTTTCCTCATACACTACCATAGATTCGTTATTTTTCTTCTTGAGGGAAAGTAAGTACCCTTCCATATTAATCCGGAGGGTGCGCGGAAAATATTTATCAAAAAACATATTCTAGAAATCCTTCCATACCAACGCCTCAATATCCTCCTCAACCTTTGTATTTTCTATCAATTTCCACCATTTATCGGCTTCACCCTCTATATGATAATCATCCAAAATAGCCTTCTCTTGTTCGGAACATTAATGGATGGAGAATATCTTTTTAATGGAGTTGATCCATTGTTCGGCGATTGAGGGATCAAATGATCCATTAAAAGTTGGAGGCCTTTGTCTCATGAAGCTCTCGATAGAGATTTGTTCTTTCTTAGGGTGGTTGAACGTTCCTCTTGACCCATGTCTCTATTCAAATCTTTAGTTAACTGAGAGAGAATCCTGACAATGTTCGTGATTCCTTCTCCCATCAGATTGGGTATCTCATTAGCATAGTCATCACATTGATCTTCATATCGGTTTCTAACCCGATTCCTCCTATTACGGTCCATTGCCTAGAATAAAAGAAAAGCTAGGGGTAACACATAAAGGATAATCAAAGGACAAAACTGATGACTTACAAATAGACTTTATTTCTTTATCTTATGAATTTATAGGCTTCAATCTATGTTATCCAACATATATTCTTAGGGATTTTTTTAATTCCCTTAATAATGGTTCCTAATAAGCTTGTGAATTTACCAAAGAATATCCCCATAGAGTGTCATAACCAAGAGTAAAACAAGGCTCATTGTTGTATACCAGGATACCCCAGGTCAAGCCTGGAATTCCTTTTTGGGGTTTTCACCCCTAGGTACATCTGTGCTAGAGCTGCCTCTACCTGCTCATATCCAGTCAGGGATGTATTTTCTTGATAAACCACTTACTCAATACCCACTAAAATTTAGGGAAGTTTTATTATACTTAGTCTTGTCTCTAAGGCTTCACTAGGGTTTTAAAATCCTAATCCCAAAAATAACTAAACCTATCCTATGATACCAACTATAACAACCCTGAGCTTTATTACACACTTAAAGATGATTTATTACATACAATCATCACTTGATACAACATGGAAGATCGAGAGGTCTAGTGTCTTTGGGGCCTAGGAACATTACATAACAACATAAATCATGAAACACAACATCTTTATTGAAAACTTCTTTACATGACCACTACATTCCTTCGTACTTAGCATTGCATGGGATAACGTGAGGACGTGCATAAGAAAATGGTGAGCTATAAAGCCTAGTATGGGAATAAACATTAAATAACATGAGGAATACAATACAAGTTAGACAATAGGAATATCAATGGAGAATAAGAGAAACATGAACATAAAGTCATGATAAAGTATGATAATCATTACATGGAAATGTGGCTACAACACTTAACATTTAATTAGCATGAGCCAAGGCTCATTGCACATGGAGCATGAGTAAACCCTAATTGCACATGAAGCACAAGTAAACCCTTGTTGCACATGAATTACCATGAGTAAAAACTCATTGCACATGAAGAAAGTGTAAACCCTCGTTTCACTCGAATTATCACGAGTAAACACTCATTGCACATGACGTATCATGATACTATACTTTTCCCAATGCATTGGAGTGCTATCAGGGTGCACCCTTCTTAAACATTTCATTTCAAGCATAACTGTTCTACATGGATCATATAACATGGAATCAATCAATATCATAAGTCATTCCATGATAAAGTAATGTGAAATAAATACATGAAATTACCATTCAATATGTATATGTGAATAAAGGTGAATACCCTTGATAGAGACATGGGTATGGTATTAACTACACAATGATCTTGGCTTGGGAAAACGTAGTGCAATTTCAACAGCATAACGACGTGACATAGGGATTCATGAAAATGGTTGATGAGAGAGAAAAGTTTTTCTCATAATATATACATGAAATGGATAGTAAGTGGGGTCATATAGATACATGTCCCAACAAACTTAATGGAATTTGGACGCATAATACAGAATAATTACTTGGATGTAAAAGAGGAGAGATAAATCCCTCACAGAATTTCAGCATGGTAACATGTGTACATGGGAGGAATTAATGATATAGAAAGGGGTATCCCATAATTCAAACATAAATAGGGAAGTATGGGAGAGGTGATAAATCATACCCCAACATTTTTAATTGAAAACAAAAGGGTATAACAACTAAAGGAAAATTGGACAAAATGAGAAAGGAAGAAATCCCTTACATGGAAGTGTGATCCCAAAAGCATGAGAGAGGATTTAGAGAGGCTTATTGGGAGATTGGGGAACCATTGGAGGATTATAGAGAGGGGATTTCAGGGTTTGGTCGAACTAAAAAGTCTTTTAGTGAAAAGGAAGTGGGAGCTTGGGTGGGTTTATATGGGAAATGAGAGGGAATTATTTATTATTTTGGTTTCAGACACCTCACATTAAACTAATCAAAAACACAAAACAAACCATGGTTTTTGCCCATGTTTTTTATAATGGGAGTGGAAAAAAATATTTTATAAGGCAAATAGCCTAACTTCTTAAAATAATATGGATGATTATGTTGAGGTGAGTCACACTCTCAAGGAAAACAATTTAAAAAGAAAAAATGTTTTATAAGCGTTGAAGGGTCCATTAAAGATTTGATAAATAAATCAAACAAACCCAAAATCACATTATTTTAATAGTGAAACATATATTGTCTGAACATAATGTTTATAGTATTTTATTACATCACTATTGGGTCATTATGATGTCATAAAACACATTTTATATTTAAATGGTATTTAATTTTTACCCAAAAATTCGACTGTCTTAGAAAATTATGAAAAATTCTCCATTGGATAATTTCGACATCCTAATTAAAAAAATAATATTCAATTTATCTTAATAATTTTATAAATATGTGAATTTTGTTACTTTTAAAATAAAACTGATATTTATCGAAAATTCATGGGTTCTGACAAAAACTGCTTTAAAACCTTAATAAAAATTACAATTGTATTTATAAAAATTGTACAATAATTTATATTTAAAAAATTTAATTTATTAATAACAATAATATTTTATTAAAATATTATTTAATTCAAAAATCCATTAATTCATCAAAATAGATTTCTTAGTTGAATATTAACCAAAAATACTATTTGTGTTTTAAAAAGTATTTACAAAGTAACAATGATAAAATGAATGCACATTCTTTATACAAAAATAATTTACATAGTCTTAGTGCTAGGGTCTTGTTACATAACCCCTTATAAAACACACATAAGGCCTGAGGGTATGGTGCGCGATGGTGACAGACTCTTGGGGTGGCCCAGATAACATTGCTCGAGTGTTAATCTCTAACAACTTCCACTTCTCTCGTAGGTGGATCTGCTCGAGATTAACATATTGAATCTCAGTTTGGGTTTGGTCAAGAGTAAAGCCTAATGACTCCAGCTCCTTTTTGAGCTTTGGAAAATGGGCTTCATACAGGGCAAGCCTATTGGGCGAGGCCATTGCTTCCTTTGTCTGAGTAAATTGGATTTGTTTAAGCCCTATATTTATACTAATCATGTTGTCACTGTTCAACTACTATATTAGCAATGGTCAAAATTCTTAATAGTATTTTAAAATCCAAAACATAAAACCAAATAAGTCCATACATTTTACAAAACCACAAGAAGACATTTAAATAGAAGAAGAGGAATTTTCATTAATGAATTTTTGGGTCGTTACACCATCCCCCATCACATTCAATATTTTTGTGTGTATTTAATTAACTAGTATTTCAGCCATGTCTCTTTTTGTTACATGGGTATCTCTTGCGCTCATCCCATCACATTTCTTAATCTCCATTTTCACTTTCTCTTCCATATTTTCAGTCTTTTTGGCCTGCCATTAAGGATTTTATGGGACCTTCCCCCTAAATTGAATGGTATGCGGGGATTCAAGTATCAAGGGAAGCACCAAATATGGTTGGTCCAAGAAGATGAGATTTGGATTGTGGGTGGTTTATTTGATCCCTCCACTGATATATTCACACCACTTGGGGGTATCATTCTTCACATGATACATACCCATATTATCATGCATTTTTCTAATATTATTTAGACCCTAGTTGCTGGTTTCAAATAACCCATTTTACACCTTCTGTTCCTCTCACACATTATCAAAGAGATATGAATGTACCATGATAATAATATTATTATGATTTTTTGGTCCACTTGAAGAATGATTTTGACAGTCTATCATTGTCTCTTTGTTTCTCCGATTCAAGAATAAAGGACATTTTAGAAGAAAAAAATTCATGAATCCAAGGGCCACATTTCATGCCAATGTTGCCTTATTTTTCTTCTTTTTTACCACCAAAATCTATCTCATTGTGTCACATACACCCACATAAGAAGATATAAATTATATGTTTTTCATACTCAAAGGATATCTAGAAATTTTCTTCCTTAATTGACAGAAAAAAGCCACTCACCAGGGGCTTCCCAGCATCAACCAATGCTTAAATTCACACTTTAGACCCCCAATGTATCAGATCATATTTTTACCGTTTAAATAATTTTCTAATTCATCTATTGGTTTAATGAATAACTCATTCTGTCCTTCCACAAAACATGATCCCTTTAATACGTAACTGGAATGGGGTTTTGGACAACAAGGTTTTCTAACCCCCGTCAAATATTTAAGATCTTCTATCTAGATGATCTATTTATCGATGGAACATAACCTTCCATTAAACACTTTATTCTTATCTCCATCACTAATTAATTTTAATATTTGAAGTCCTTATAGAGACCTGATACTTTTACATAAAACATTTCATGATTTTAAGAATAATTAATCATCAGAGTAAAGGTCAAGGATCTTTAAGTCTAGTGTCTTAGAAGACTAGGTACATATAACATAAAACATGGGGCTAAAAAAATTATTTATTTCATCTTAATAATAATATTCTAAATTCCAAATATCCCTTACATCTGTATAGGGTACCCTGGGGAATCACATGAACAATGGGATGAGCTAAAAAGCCCAGTAAGGGAATGAACATAAGGATACATCTCAAGCACATGAGTTAGGAGGCATGACATAATGATATCCAAAGAGTGAAACTTATAAAATAATTTAATATAATCATGGGATCATATAAAAATTGAATCATATAAATGTGGCAGAATCATAAATCATATCTTTAGTATGGGTCAAGGCTAACCGCCAACCCCATTTCCCATTTTAGTATGGGTCAAGGCTAACCACCAATCCCGTTTCACATCGCATCTCATGAGACATAACCTTACCCAATGCATTGGAGTTCTATCTGGGTGCACCCATCTCATAATTTTCATGAATATTCTTACCACATATACAATCATACATAATCAACCATACAAAAACATAAGGGTACCCATGGAAAGAATTGGGTGCCACAATAATGACATAAATCATAACCAATGGGTGTATCATGAATGTGTCCACGTAAGGAAATAATTAGAAAATACATGGATATTCAAAGGGTAAAATAGGCATATAACATGGTAAGCGGGGTCAAACATAATTGACAACACATGAGAAATGTATTTTAAAAACATTAGCATTAAAAGATTTTTGTGTGGTTTAAAGGAAAATACTATAGTAAAGAATACATTCTTTTATATAAAACCAGAATTGAACCAAGAAGGTTTTCATACAGGATTTACAATGATAATGGTGCCTTAAAACAGAAGATAGAGTGCACTTGAAATTGGGTAAAAGTTTAGGAAGTTCCTTTAAAACGAGTATGCTTTTTTGGAAGTATCGAAGAGAGATTCACTTAAAAGCATGTATATCCACAAAAGAGAGTGAGAGATGGATCATGGAACATGAGTTTGGAGAATTAAAACATAATTTTGAAGTTCTAAATAAAATAAAAGACAATACATTTTGGTAAAAATATAGATATAGCAACCCGAAGGAATAAAGGAAGTTCAGGTAGAATCCATCATGGTTTATGGGCATGATATCGGGTGTAACTAAGAGGGATTTATGAGAGAGATAAGGGGATTATCATAACTTATAAACAATTAGGGCAGTATTGGGAAGGTGTATAAACATAACCCATCACTCGGTATTACACAAAAAGGCATAGCATAGAGAACAATCTTGATTAAGAGTAAAAAGGGGAGGATCCCTTACCTTAAATCTGTTGGTGTTATACACTTGTTATTAACGACATGAATAAAAAAATTAGGCTTATTAATTAATAAGTCCATAACCTATTCTCTATACAATTTATTTATTATAACCCTTTTTATTTCATTCAAATCCTTTTTGATTAGTTACAAGGTTCAATTTCATTTTTCGCGCTCGTTTGTTTACTTGGATTTAAAAGATCGGTTCACTTATATTCAAGTTTGGATTATATGCAAGATGAAAGTGGTTGTATAGAATTGAAGTTATATTATTTAGTTAATAGCTAGTAGATTACATGGTTTTAATTTTAATTAGGTTACTTAGAGTGATTTCAAATTATTATATATATAACCATAGTGAAAACAATTTTTTTAACCAGTGGATTTGATTACAAAGAATGTGTTTTTCTTTAAAACTTAATTACATTTGTACAAAAGGATTACATAAAAAAATAGGATATATTAAATATATAATAATCTGGTTCAACCATAACACAAATGGTTTCATGACCATAATTAAATATAATAATAGAAATTGATAAACTGTTGTCCTTGAATGTGCTAAATTAGCACATCTCAAACGGTGCTTTCATTTCTTTCAAATAAAAGGGTGGGGAAAGGAGAGAAGATAATGAAATATACCAATTACATGAAGACATTCCAGTACATTTATGTTACTGGATTTATCATACTATTAAGTTGAAGGGAGGTGAGGAAATAAATAAAAAAGAAAAAAACTTAAAAGAAAAGAAGAAATTGGGAAGAGGAATTTACCTCTTGAGACATCCTTGTTTGAGAACCTCTTAAGGGGAGAGGTTTTGGTATTTTGAGGAGGCTGAGAGATTTTGGACGTGGGGGAGGACCTTGGGAAGATATTTGGGCAGAATAATGGCAAGGCACAAGGCTTGAGAGGAGTGGAGAGAAGAGGGAGTGGAGGGGGGGTTTATAGTGGAGGAGAGGAGAGATTTCATAATATTATAATCATTAATTTATTATTTCATCCCAATACAAGGAATAGTAAGTATTCCATGACCAAGAATAGTGATTTTATCATGAGATCCTGAACCAGGTGGTCTTACATCAGCAGAACATCATTGATGGCTCAATTAATCCATTATTTAGCATTTATTGTGAATTATCGGATTATACTATTCATAAGAAATTCATGTATTTCAGAAAAATCTCAAAAATTCACCCTAACCATTTTTCGACATGTAGAATCCAAAAATGAAATAATTTTCTAAATATGATTATTTTAATATTTAATTAAAATCATAACATATTATTAAAAAAACCAGTTTTAAAACATTCATTTACTTATTCTAAAATATAGGTACATCATACTTTCACTTGAATATTATTTTTATACCACCATAGGTGAGGTTACTATTCAATAAGTTATATCACTATTCATAAGGGTATGTTACTATTCATTTGTGTAGGTTACTATTCACCAAAAATTAATTTTTCCTTATTGGACTCCAAATAACTTACTGATTACAACCGTGTATGCCGGTTTTTTTAAATTCCAAACAAAAAAGTGACAAACTTATGTTTAAATGTAACTTAGAACTTTGTAGTTCATTGTTTTGTTTTTTCATGTGATTTTATGACATACTTATGAGAAGAGAATTTCCATTGAAAAACATTGGGTCCTTATAGTCCTGCTCAAACATTCCTTAAAGCCATGCCATTCCTTAATCACCAGATATTTTTCGGGTGTTCTTTAAGGCTCCTAGATGGAAATTTCACTTCATGAAATTTTTTTGATAATCATAAGGGGCATTCAAAGGGAAAGAAATGAATTATTTTCCTTCTAGGTAACAATCATCACATTATCATTATCTGCAAGGAATATTTTTTTTTCTAATATTATAAGAGATCTGACTTAATATCACTACAGGTCAAGCAAGGAAATGTGGATTGGGGGAGAATCTTCAATGAATAGGATGTTGTGACCGAGACCCATAATTTCTGACAACTCAACTCACCTGGGTACAAGTCAGCATGTGCCAATGAAAGCCACAAAATAATATTCCCCAAACAGTGATACCACCACTAATCCATCAAACATAGGAAGAACCTAGGAAGATAGAGAGCCTTGAAAATCCTTCAAAAATATCTCACCTTCAATAGATACTTCTAACTATCTAGGTGAATAATTGGCTACGTGGACCTCATGCAATTGCAGAACAGAATAATTAGATAAAATAAATTAAAAATAATATATTAAATAAATAAATATAAATAAAATTTTAAATAAATATTTATTTAAATTAAAATTTTCAAAATATCTCATCCTAAAATTAAAAAAATTAACTTAAAAAAACTCAAATTAAATTAAATGATTAAATAATTTATTTAAAACAAATATTGACAAAAACTAACAAATAATTAAACCTAAAAAAAAGTTACAACTTATTAAATCATTAAAATTATTAAATTATAAATTAAATTTCTATTAACTAATTAATATACTAAATTAAAGACAAAAATTGAAGTTAGAAAAGAAAAACACAAAATTAAATAAATAAAATAAAAATTATAATCTTAAAAAAACATAATTATTTAATAGTATATACATGAATTGTCATATGTTATAAATCAATAATAACATCATAAAATAAACATCAATTTAATTAATTTAACAATTTACTTTAAAATTAACCTAAACACCTAATTAATTGAGGTGAGAAATATTTTAACATTAAAAAATAATTTAAACACAAAATTATTGTGTAAAAATACATGAAAATAAAGCCACACCATGTTCCCCCAGAATTAATACATTTCTTGTACTCAAGGGACCACTTAGTCAAATTCAATGGTGGAAAATAAATATAAAAATGAAAAAGAAGAAATTCCAATAATAATTGATTTCAATATTTATTTTACCTCATCAATTCTCTCAAGTAGTAAATATGAATTCCCCCTCAAATTAAATTTATTCATTGAAAAGTTGATTTCAGTTTTACAAAATTGTTTTAAATTGAAAATTTTAAGGTGAATTTAAAAAACATTAAATTACATCCAATTGAAAGTCCAATATTCAATTTACCTCCAGGTGAATAGACTCACATAATTTATGAATCCCTAGTAAGTAGGCTTTCCATTGGATGGGGTGGATTAAAATTTTTTGGGGGGAATAATTAACCCATCCATAATTTTTAGGAATAAATATTAAAAATAATGAATTAATGAGTTTAACTTGGGTTAATATTTTCATTTAATGATGCATTTGAATTCTTATTGTTTTGACTTGGGTTTTTATTAGTATATATTTTGAATAATTTTTAGAATATTTATCAATCTTGGTGTGGAGTCGATGTGGGATTCTGGATCCTGGGGAGCCTCAACACAGTGATTTTAAAAAAATTAAATATTTTTTTCACACACTCGTAATTTCCCTTGAAACATGATTAACTCCAGACCTGGGTCTCTTATTGTAACTCTGAGACTACAGTTGAGATCATAACATCATTTTTATCCTAGGTAAAATATAATGTTTATTAGCGTTCGGTTTTTAGCCTAGGATGTTTGGGGGATAGGGTGTTAAAAGGGGGGTTAATTTATTTTAATTGATTAAAATCACCCCTCCCCTTTGGAACACAACACAATAGGAGGAATAAGACCCTCATCTCTCCCTTCGGATAGTAGGCTAAAATAAGACAAATCAAAGCGACGAGATTCTACTGACCTCTGTTCATGATGTCGATCATCATCAGATCAATGAGTAGCATGATCTTCACATCATTCTACAAAAGAAGATTTGGCATTTCTCCATCGAGATATGAATTTTGAGTTTTAATTATTGATACCCTTAATTTTATAATTTTTTGAGCTTATAGAGCTCTATTACAATTTCTAGTGATCCCTCATAGTTCGATCTATGGGTTTTGTGGAAGACAGGGGTGAATTAGGTTTTTTGTAGGTGAATTCCCATCGAAATCACATTATACACCATTTATAAACCATTACTACACACCAAATGTTCATTACATTCAGAAAATATGGAATTTTATGGTCTACATGTTGTGTGATGGGGTTACAAAACATGTAGTTACCCCTTGTATTATGGCCAGAGTACATGGCCTGGAAGCTGTGTGATTGTACAAGGCCATGTAGAGATACATGGCCAAAGTAAATGGACTTGGAGAACTAGACATGGGCATGGAAAAAATAAATTTCAAGGGTGTTTTTTGTCCTAAACACGCTATACAGAATGAGATTCATGGTGTGTAAGGGACATTGTTGGCCAGAATATTTAGAGGGAGAACATGGACAGGTGCTCGGGCTGGTTCACTCGCCATGTGAACCCCAGTTCATGTCATCTACTTATTTGTGATATTCTTGAGGTCTTCCACCCTATTTATCTCCTTCTATAGGACTCATATTCATTCTTGTCAGTAGCCTATACTGAGCATTTTTTTATATAATGTGAAGGTATCTTCTGTAGTGGACCTCGAGATATGATGTGGTGTTGTTTAAGAATGGAGCTGTAGTATAGGTGCTTAACCTTGGGTAGTGATAAGGGTGGATCACAGGGTTGATGTCAAGGATGGTATCTTTCTCTATCACCTTAGGATGTGGTACCTATATAATCAATAGGATAGTAGAGTGGAACTCTTTTATTGTATCAGGGCATAGGTCCCCTACCTGCGAATGTGAAGCGATGCAAGATATGATAAGTATGACACTCCTTTTAATGATCTGTGACTGATGCAGTAGATCAGTGTGGTTATTCAAGAGAGATTTTGGGACTAGTACTGCCCTATGGACAGGGGGAACGAGTTTCCCTTACCTATTTATTTTGGTAGGGACGATACTCCCCACATTGTGGTCATCGATTCTATACCTTTGAGATAGTTATTTCAAGGTTGGTAATCTAATATCGGACCACAACACATGTTCCCAGTATCATTCATATAGTTGGAGATATTGATCCTCTATCGTTTAAGGGTGTGGGACCTCCATGATCATTGAAAAGATAGAGTAGTTACTCCCCTGTTGGACCAAGGTGCAAGTCCTCTATCCATGGAGTTGGTACTCCCCTCTCATGTTAGGGAATGGGTCCTACAAATGTCATCAATAGATAGAGTGGGTACTCCTCTCTCATTTTAGGGTGTGGGTCATATATCCAAGGATTTAAAACTCCCCTATTGTTCTAGGGTGCAGTTCCTCCATATGTGTTATTTTGGCAGACTTGGTACTCCCTTATCGAGCCATGGAGCAGGTGCTTTAGCCTTAGGTCAGTAATCCACTATCATACTAGGGTGAAGGTCCCCATTGATGGAGTTATACTCTCTTATCATACAAGGGTGTGGATCCTCCTTTCTGGAGTTGTACACCCCTGAATATTAGTGTGCAAGTCCTCCATTGAAGTTAGTGATCCCCCAATGGATTGAGGTGTGAGACACTCCATGAAGGTGAGATAGAGGTTTTTCACATTATCTAGGAGTTATTACTCCCTAAAATATAGGGATGTTCCAAGGTGTGGATCCCTACATTATTTCTTATTAGAGAGGATGCATGAGGTACATTGTCTAGAGTAGTGCTCCCTCAACTCTGTGCAGTAGTGAGGGGTGGGCCTCTCCACTTGGGTGGTTATAGCAATGCCCATGGTGTAACTTAGAAATGGATATACCTCTAGTTCTAGGCACTAGAGATGGACCTATTAGATTGTTCTTGATGGAGTGTATCTCTCAAATGGGTGTCATCCAAGATGGGTTCCATCCAGGATGGTTGATCTCGTGAAGTCTATTATCTATGTTTGTGTTTCCATATAGCCTTGAGTAGAATCTTTTTGTAGTCTATGAGGTTAGAACCTCATGAGACTTGGAATCTGAGATGAGTATATCTGGGTGTTGTGTTTTCTAGGTTTCATTGTATTATTATCATATCTTTTTTGACACACCATGTAGTGTTATTTTACTAGTAGTGTATAGGTGAGTATGGTTATGGGATGGAGTTTCTCTCTCGTTGAGGGTTCCCTCTAGCTGAGTCAAGAAGACTGATGCCATTCGATTTCTCCCTTTTCTTGTGGGTTTTAGGGGAAACTATTTTGTGTTTTTATACTCACCCCTAAATGGATTTTTCCACACATGTTGTGTCTTGTGGAGAACAAATTTCTTCCCTTGGAGTCCTTGGAGGACCCATGGCATGTAGAACTTAGGGAGATAGACTGACTTAAGTATTTACTGTAGCTTGGACAAAGATATTTTCATTAGTTTCATTTGATAGAGATCCCCTCCATCTAGTTATTTTGGACACTTTTTTAGGTTTCCTTTGGTGGTCTTGTTTTCTTCCTCTTTTTATGATTCAAGTAATTATATTGTAATCTTTTATGGAATAGATGTATGAATGAATTTATTTTTAGTTTATAAATCCCTTCATAGTTTTATGGAGGTTTATGTGGGTGCATGTGTACAAGTACTTTAGGAAAATGCCTCCCATGTGTGTGAGAATCCTACTCAGTGCTCGACTCCATCCCCTGGACTATGGAGGAAGGCATGGGGAGTGATAGCTTAATCCCCATTGGGTTGGGTTGTGACAGAGTGGCATAAGAGGAGGTTCCCCATTTGGGGCTTCAGAGTGTAGTTTGTCTAGCTATGAGCATTGGTTTGGGTTACACAGTGATAGTGTAGAAGGGTTTTGAGTTTTTCTTTCAAGATAGGGGCTCTAGTGTAAGTGTAGTGTTTGACATATCCATTCACCCATAATTTGATAAATTTCCTTTCAAATAGGTACATTTGGAAACTGATCATAGGGAAATAATGGTACATTCATCATATAGGACTAGGTTTTGGTTTTTCCTTGTCCTTGTTGAGTAAGATCCCCAGATATACACTTTCATAGTGGTTTATCTGGATTCCATTTCAAGATATCATTATAATGACAACTATATAGGGTTATATAAAGGGATTGTGATGATGATCTACCCCATGGTGAGGCTTCAGTATAGGGTACTGGTTCTGAGGATGGACCTATGGGAGGTCCACTTGATGCAACCACCATTCATTGAGCAGTAGTTTGTGTTGTGAGTGTAGGTAAAGGATGGACATATGTTGAGTGCATTTCACGAGTTCCAGAGGTAATGAACTCTTTGTTACTGGGGTGATCTAGACCCCTCAGTAGCTCTTTACTGGCTCAAGGTAGTTATTCATTCTTTTTTCCTTGTAAGTACACATTCTAATCAGATGGTGGTCCTGTTGGTAAGATTTCTATATGGTTTGGTTAGGAGATGGTGGAGTCTTGTGACATAGACCCTTGATGAGGTGATTCTCACATGGGATGAGATTGAGAATCTCTTCATGGAGATGTTTTATTTGACCATGATAAGATTAGTACATATCTAGGAGCTTGTGCAGCTTGGGTAGGGTTGCATGATTGTGGAGAAGTACTCAGTAAGGTTCATAGACCTATCGGGATCATCCCTGGATATGTTTTGAGATGGGGTCTTATATTATCATCCCATTTCTCATGTCCTCCATAGATATTTCTGAACATGTGTGGTTACCTTGTGTCGTCCCACTTATGTGGGGGTACTAGAGAAAGCTCTAGTGGTAGATTTATTCTTAGAGAAGGGATGGGTGGATGTGGAATGGAGTGTTGGTCACGAGGCTAAGACATCTGAAAATTTTGGTAGGCGGTAGTTGACGGGATCATGGAATAGGAGGCATACCCTTTCCCATGATCAAGAACTTGGGTCTGTAGTGCATGATCTATACCAGGGATCTGGTCAGCATCAATAAGGGTGATGTTACACATTTACTAGCTAGGGACATGTTTTCAATGATTTTCTAACCCACCATGCTGCCAAGATGGAGTTAGTTGATGAAATTCCATGGAAGATACATCACTTGGAACAAATATTTCTTCATGATGGAAGACAAGGTGAAGGATCTGGGAGAGAGGTAAGATGTGGAAGGAGGTTCAAGGTGTTTCCGCCACCACCTCTAGGTGGTCCAAACCAAACTCACAGAGCTAGAGGACAAGGGCACAGACAACTATAGGTCATAGATGACTTTGACCTATAATAATCGACGATTGATATAGGTATTCTCTATGTCCTTTCTACTTTATGTAGTAGAAATTGTTAGACACTATTGTGAGGTATTATTTTCATCTACTTCTTACTTGAGGTTTGTTTAGTGTGACGTGGGGCATTGGTATGAACCTAGTTTTGGTGTTTCTAGATGTATATTTGAATGAATGAGGAAGATGGGTCTTTCCCCCACTGAGATTCACTTCTGTGAGGTAAGTAAAATGGTGATAGAGATTCAGAGTCACCGAAAATCAGATAGTATCAAGGTGTTGTGGTTGAGTCCCTCAAAATTATGTGTTCATGGCTTTGTAATGTGTCGGTAGATTGTAGATAAAAGGCTCAGTAAACCAAAGTGTTGTTGGGTCGGAACAAACGAGGAAAGATGGCAAGAGTGGGGTGAATTTCCTTTTTCAAAAAATGATTAACAAATTAAAAATCAAAGTATAAATGCAGCGGAAATAAAGAGGCAAGACACACAAAAATGATAACGGAGTTCGGCCAAAAACCCGTCCTACGTCTCCGCTCCCAACTCAACCGTTGAGAGATTCCTACCGCTTGCTTTTCAATGGTTTTAGCAAGAAACCCACTAGGCTTTGAGGTAGCACTAGGACCTATTACAGCTTGCTTTTTGTGGTTTAGCAAGAACCCACTTGCTTTCAATGGAATAGCAAGAACCCACTAGCCTTTTAACGGGTGAAGGCTAGCTCACCGACAACTCAAGCCTTTTAAAAGGAAAGGCTTGAAGAAACCTCTTCACACCTTAGTGGTGGTGTGAGAACCCAAAGAAAGGGAGATGAGAAAAGAGTTTGGGGTTTGTAGGCACAAACCCAAAATGAAGCTCAAAATAAATAAAACTATAAAAACCGTAATTGAGGAAGACTTGGGCGCCAAGGTATGATGGAGTTGATGTAGCGTGCTCTCCCAAGCTTCTTGAGGTGCTCCTTGGATTGGGAATTGGATTGGAGCACTTGAGGATCCTTGAAGGTGGAGCGCCGGAGGTTCGCCAAATGTGCAACAATATGTCCGGGCGCTTGGTATATGATCCGATTAGGTTCCGGGGCTTCCTTGGCCTTTATTTATAGGCTAGGAACCTTCAAGTATCCGTTGGAGGGCTTTGGAGACGTTGGAAAAGGCCTCGGAGCCGTTGGAGGCCAAAAGAGGGTTGACTGGTCAAAGCCAACGGCTAGTTTGACTGGCTCCACCGGCTGGCCGGTACAGTCCCACCGGTTGGCCGGTGTTTGCAAAATGGCATAGGATTCCTGTCCAGGGTCCACCGGCTGACCGGTGCCAGAGCCACCGGCTGGCCGGTGGCAAGACAGTAGCTGCCACTGTTGGGAGAGGGTTCCACCGGCTGGCCGGTGCTGAGGCCACCGGCTGACCGGTGGTGAGGCAGTGGCTCCCCTTTGGGTGCAGGTGCCACCGGCTGGCCGGTGGTCAAGCCACCGGCTGACCGGTGGTGAGGCAGTGGCACTGTCTTCTGCCCAGGGTCCACCGGTCGACCGGTGGTGAAGCCACCGGTTGGCCGGTGGACTGGATTTCAGTCGAGATTGGCTTTTTGCCTTCTTGGCCTTCTTGGCCCAATTCCGTGGCCACCTGAAATGATTCCTATCATCCAAAAACACTTGAAAAAGTATTAGATAAATATGAGGGTGATTGTGATCATGAAAATAAAACCTTGAGGGGTTCGAGAGGTACAACAAGTGTGAGTGTCTATGAATCCATTTTTTGATCGTTAGAACTGTCATGCACTTTGTTTTGGCTTTGGATGTGATTCACTCTAAGAGGAAAATATGTGATTTGGATTAGCTTTGGACTCATGAGAAAAAGGGGTTATTTCCCCAATAAGATTAATCTTTGATATGCGATAAAAAATTTAAGGTTTGGTTAGTGTCACCCAAAGTAGATAGTTTTAATGTGTGCCAGAAAAGTTCCTTAGACTTGTGTGTTCATGGATAGGTTGTATGTTTGGGTGTCAAATCATGTCCAGGCATTTCCAGAGGAGTTTTATTTTCTTGACACTTTTTCCCTTGGCATCCCTCGTGGATGGAGATACTTTCTTAGAAGATCTTGATTTTTACATAGTTTGCATTGGTTTCCTACCATCAATACTCTATTGGTATTCTACTTGTTGGGGTGGAAGGAATTATAGTTTAGTGGTTCACCTATGTGTGTGCTTGTAAGAAGAAAGATAACCATTAGTAGGCTAGCTGGTGTGGGAGTTCCAATTTAGAGCTCATTTTCTTCCCCTTGTGCCTATAATTTTTCTTTATGGTAAAAAAACCATAATTTGGGGAGGATGTACCTACTCTAGTTTTGACCTGTAAGACTTTGTAATATTTTAGAGAATATTTCTGAAGCCAAGGGATGAGTCGGTGTATGATTTCAGGGCTCGGGGAGCATCGACATGGTGATTTTAAAAATATTAAATATATATTTTTACTTTCCAATAGTTTCTCATGAAATGTGAATATTCCCAATAGGGTCTCAAATCATAATTTTGAGACCACAGTTGAGTTCATAGTTTCATATTTACCCTAAGTGTGAGATAATATTTTTTAGCCCCAGGTTTTCATCCTGGGGGGAATTTTGGAGTTACAGCTTTAAAAGGGGTGTTAATTGATTTTAATTGATTAGAATCAATTTCATCCTCCACCCCCTTATGAATATGAAAAAAATAAGGAGTGAATCCCGCATATCCCTCATCATCGAATGCATGAAAATGATCCAAAATCGAAGCAATGATGTGTTTCCGACCTCCATTCATTATGTCAATCGTCATCAGATTGAGGAGAAACACAATCTAGGAATCATTCTGCACCTGAATCTTTGGAATTCCCCCATCAAGGTTGGTGGTTTTAGGTTTAGGTCCTGATCCCGTTATTATATTATTTTTTTGATGCTGTAGAGACTTATTATGATTGCTAGAGATACCTCCTAGGTCGATCTGTGGGTTTTATGGAAAACCAGCCAAAATCAGGCATTTTTAGGTGAATTCGTATCATAACCACCATCTAAATCATGTGTAAACTAGTCATACATGTTTTGAGATCTTTTTGTTTAAGGAATATAAACTTTTATGGTCTATATGCTGTTTATTAGGGCTACACACAATGTGTGACCCCATGTTTTCTATCCAGAGGACATTACCTTAAATCCATGTGATCATACATGGTCGTGTAGAGCTACATGGATATAATTCATAGACATGAGGTGCTGGAAACCGGTTTCTAGACATAGGCATGGAAAAACTACATGTATAGGTGGCTATTTTTCCAGAACATGTTGTGTAGTATGGGATGCACAGTGTGTAAGGGATATGGCTATTCGAGATGTATAGGGGGAGAGTAAAACAAGGTGCTCGGGTGGGTTCAAACGTCATGTGGACCCTAGTACACACCATGTACATCTTTGTGATCTTCTTTAGATCTCATTCCCTATGTATCTCCTTCTCTAGGACTTATATTCATTCTTGTGAGTACCCTATCCTTTGTTTTTTTCATTTAAAACATGATGGTGGCTTCAATAGTAGACTAAGAGATACGATGTAATGTAGTTTTAGCACAGAGTAGTGGTGGAAGTTCTTATCCTTAGGTAGTGATGAGGGTGGATCATAGGGTAGACATTAGGGTCGTTATCATTTCATATCACCTTTGGATGTGGGTCCCCTGAACTCTCTAGGATGGTAGAGTAGTACTCCCCTATTGTAACAGGGCATGGGTCCTCTACCCGTCACTATGATGCGAGGAAAATTTTGATAAGTGTGGCACTTCATTAAGTGAAACTTTACCAATGAAAAGATTAGTGTGTTAATTCAAGAGAGTCATTGGGATTGGTACTCCCTTGTGGTATAAGGGAACAAGTTTCCCATAACTCTCTTCTTTGGTGGATATAGGAATCCGAACATTATTTTCACAAATTCTATAACTATGATGTAGTTTTTTCAGGCTTGGTAATCCCCTGTCAGACCATAGAATGGGTTCCCCATATTGTTCTTATAGTTGGAGACAACACTCCCCTACCATGTCAAAGTGCATGCCCTCCATACTCATTGGCCGAATAGAGTAGTTACTCCCCTATTGGACCCGGATGCAGGCACTCTATCCATGGATTTGTTACTCCACTGTATTTAAAGGGCACAAGTCCTATAGAAGTGATGTATAAATAGTGTGGGTTGTACCCTATCATCTAAGGGTGTGGGTCCTCTATACATGGAGTTGAAACTCAACTTCTGTTCTAGGGTGTTGTTTTTCCATATCTGTTATTGTAGCAGAGTTGGAACTCCCCTATCGAGCGAGGGAGTGGGTACACTAAGCTGGGTTCTATACTCCCCTATCTTTCTAGGTTTTGGGTCTCCCCATTATAAATGAGCTGGAATAGTGGTACTCCACTATCATACTAAAGTGTGGGTCCTCTAGCCATAGAGTGGTACTCCTCTATCATAATAGGGTGTGGATTCTCATTTATGGAGTTTTACTCCCCTATTGTACTAGGGTGTGGGCCCTCATCTACAGAGTTGTACTTCCCTATCATTTTAGGGTGTAAGTACTTTATTAGAGTTAGTTCTCCCTCTTTAGATTATGGTGTGGTGAACTCCATGCACAAGAAAAAAAGGTTGTTTGGGTTAGATAGGAGTTAGTAGTCCTTCAACTATAGAGTAGTGGTAAGGGGTGGGTCCCTTCGTTCTCTTTTTTCATAGAGGATGAAAATAGTTCATAGTCTAGAGTAGTATTCCCTAAACTATGTGCAGTGGTGAGGGTTAGGCCTCTCCAATTGGGCTTTTATAGCCCTGAGTAGGGTGCAGGTTAGCGATAGTAGGACATGTAATTCTAGAAATTAGATATTTACATAGTAGGTTGTTATTGATGAAGTGTATCTCTCAGATAGGTGTCATAAAAAATGGCTGAGAACATAGAGTGTATTCTCTTAGTTTATGTTATCATCGGGCCTCGAGTAGAATCCATTCACTGGTAATGAGGTTAAAAACTCACGAGACATGGAGTCTAAAATGAGTATATCTAGGTGTTTTGTTTTCTATAATTCCTTGAGGTGCTGTCACATCTCATTTGACACACCATGTGGTATTAGATAACTTCTCATGTATAGTCGATAATGTTATGGGATCAAGTTTATCACTCAATGGGGTCCACTCTGGTTGGGGTCGACCAATATGAATTCATTCAGTTTCCCCATTTTCTATTGTGATTGTTGGGTTCCTAATGAGTATTTTTATACTCATCCCTACATGATATTTTCCCACACATTTTGTGTATTGTGCAGACCACATGCTTTTTGATGGAGTCCCTAGAGGACCCGTTTCAGGAAAATATTTGGGAGCTATACCAACTAAGGTGTTTACTGGAATTGGGTCGAGGAGCTTTCAAGAAGTTTCCTTTGACAGTGATATCATCCTTCTAAGAAGGTTAGATGTTTTTTCCCCTTTAGTGGGCATTTTATTTTCCCCTTCTTATGATTCCAGTACTTCTTTTGTACTCTTTTTTGGGATAGATATATGAAAGCACTTATTTTTAGTTTATATATCTATACATTATTTCATGGAGGTGCATGTGGGTAAATGCATACATGTACTCTAGGAAAAGGCCTCTCATGTGTGTGATATACCTACTCGTCACTAGACATTAGACCTTGGCATATGGAGGTGATCTTGGGGAGTCACAGTTCAATCCCTATTGGGTTGGGTCATGATAGATATATCATGAGTTAAATTCTAATTAAAAAGTTTAAAGTAAATAATAATCATATGACATTTTCCCAAGATATTAACAAAAACCATTTTTTTAAAAGAGGGAAAGATAAATGATTTTCCCAATTAAATCCGAAATGTATTAATGATTAACCTCCTCCATGTAGCATCACAACCCCATCATCCAAACAATAATCTGATATATAGTGTAGGAATCATTCACATGTCAATCAAACGCACCTCAATCCAATAAACAGTGTGCTCAGTATAACTAAAGTGTATGTTTTTAGTTTATAATTTACATTTTATTTCAAATCACACATCACACTAGAAAAAAATAATAAAAAACAATCTGATTGTTTTAAAACTTTAGTAAAATTATCCATAAAACATTTTTTATATGTAGAAATAAACCTTTTCTTAATTTGATACATTGTGTGTCCAGTATGACTCAAAGTGTATGTTTTTAATATAAAATTGTAATTTTAGATCAAAACACACATCACATACACAAAATATATCAAAAAACATTGGATTATGTTGATACTTTAGGAAAACAATCCATAAAACATTTTTTACGTGTAGGAATTATCTGCACCTAATGTGATGCATGTTGTGCTTAGTATGACCCAATGTGTCTGTTATCAATTTAAAATTGGAAATTTAAAACAAAACACATGTGACTCTTTGAAAAATGAGAAAATGCACTTGGATTTTCTTAATACAATCCTAAAATGATTCATAAGTCATTTTTTATGTGTTGGAATTAGTCTCATGTTAAACTGATACCCGATGTGACCAGTATGACTCAAAGTGAATGTTTTTAGTTTAAATTTTCATTTTTAATTAAAAAGACATGGAACATGATCAAAACCAATAAAACATATTCATATTTATTTGAAACTTTTAAAAAATTATCCATAAGTCATTTTTGACATGTATGAATTATTTTCACCTCAATCTGTTGCACAGTGTGACTATTATGACTCCAAGTGTATCTTCTTATTTAAAATTGACATTTTTTTCTCAAAACACGCATCACATAATCAAAACTAAGAAAACACATCTGTATTGTATTTATACTCTAGTAAATATTATCATAAAGTCAATTTTGACATGTAGGAATCAGACACTCCCCAATATGACACACTGTGTGATCGCTATAACCCCCAGCGTGTATTTTTCTTTAAAATTGACATTTTAGTTCAAAACACACATCAAATAATCAAAAATGATATTTTTTTGATTATTTTGGAACTTTTGGACAATGAACGATAAGTCATTATTGGCATGTAGTAATAGGACACACATCAATTTGATACATGGTGTGCCCGGTGTGGCTCAAAGTGCCTCTTATCGGTTTAAAATTGAAAATTGAGTTTAAAACATGTGTTACTCATGGAAAATGTATCCAAAAAACTCAGATTATCTTTATACTTTAGAAAAATTATTCTTATGTCATTTTTGATGTGTAGGAATTAGTCTCACATCAAACTGACAGACAATGTGACAGGTATGATTCAAAGTGCATTTTTTTAGTATAAATTCTCATTTTTGAAAAAAATACATATGATATACTCAAAAATAACCTAGCACATTTATAATATATGATCATTATGAAAACAATCCTTAATTCAATTTTAACATGTATGAATCATCCACAGATCAATCTGATGCATGGTATGACCGATATGAATCTATGCATGTCTTTTTATTTAAAATTGATGTTTTTGTTCAAAACAAATGTCACATACTCAAAACAATAAAACACATTCATATTGATTTAATAATTTAGTAAAAATATCCATATGTGATTTTTGATATGTAGGAATTATACTCACCTCAATCTAATAAATGGTGTTTCTGGCATCACTCAATGTGTTTGTTTTCAGTTTAAAATTTACACTTTAGTTTAAAACATTACACTCAATGAAAACTGAGAAAACATTCTCAGACTGTCTTGACACTTTATTAAAATGATTCAATAGTATTTTGTGACATTTAGTAATTATTCTCACATCAAACTGACTTAAGATATTACTGGTATGACTCAAAGTTCATGTTTTAAATTTTAATTGAAATTTCAATAAAAAAGACATGTGGCATACTCAAAGCAAAGAAAAAACATTCAAATAGTCTTGATACTTTAAGAAAATTATTCTTAAGACATTTTTGATGTGTAGGAATCAGCCACACCTCAATCCCACTCATGGTGTGATCGGTGTGACTCAATGTGTGTCTTTTTAATTAAATCATTTAGATCAAAACAAATGACCCATAATGAATACCAAGAAAACACATTATATTTTTATACTATAGTAAAATGATCCATATTTCATTTTTGATGTGTAAGAATTAGTAAAACCTCAATTCGATACACGATGTGGCAGGTATGATTATCACGAACCATGTTGGGCTTCTAACCAACATGAAACCTGACTCGGTCTGAGACAAGGCCTAAGAGACATTCCTGATCCTCCCTATATGGTGACTATCATCGAGAATCAATGTTATAAAAATTGGACTGAATTATAAAAAACATAACCAGGATCAAATAACCAAAGAACATCATGCATCAAAAACCAAAAAATAGTTGAACAATAATAAAAATAGAACCAGATCTAGATTCAAAAATTTAATGAAATGGATAACTAAAAAAACTGAAACCAAACTATTCCAAAAAAACACTATATGACTACTTGGTCCCCACCAATGAAAATATCCACCCACACCAAAGGAACACACTCAAAAAATCCATGAACCTACAAAATAGCTCAGGTATACTAACACCGAGTGGAAAAGGTAGAGTGTGAGCATAAATAGCTTTGTAGGTAATCACCATAGAATCCACTCGTTTCCTTTCCCGAAATAGTCCATGAACACTAATATGAAATAAATTTATGAAAATAGGGTTTTTATCATTTAAATAACCAAATTTGTATTTCTCTATTAAAACAACACACACCACATTCCTCTTTAAAAAAAATAAAAAACCTGTTTACAAAAATAAATCCTAATTAAAGTAACATAACAGGTAAAAAGGAGATATGTTGATAATGAAGAAACAAAAAAATAAGAATTCAAGAATTAGAAGAACAAATAATTAGGTGCCACATAATTAATAGAACATACTGATAATATTAATCTGAAATTTTCTAAAGATACCTAGAAGCAATCCCCTGAGGTACTCGGTTTGGACTCACCTTCTAGCATATTATAACAACCATCTCTTTATTACATACATAAACATAATTTAGAACATAAAATTTCACTTAATAAAACTCTAAGGATTGATATTTCTAGTTTCTTGGCAAATTAGGAACCTTACATAACAACTTATAACATAAAACACAACATCTTTATTGAAAACTTCTTTTACATGACCCCAACGTTCCTTAGTACCAAGAATTTTATGGGATAACCTGAGGAAATTCATAAAAAAAGGGTGAGATATAAATCCCAGTATGGGAGTAAACAAGGAATAACATGAAGAATATAGTACATGTTAGGAAATAGTCATATCAATGGATAATAAGAGAAACATGAACATAAAGGCATGATATAGCATGATTATCATAACATGGAAACATGGAAACATCGTTTAACATTATATTAGCATGATCCAAGGATAATTTCACATAGAGAATGATTAAACCTTAATTTCACTTGAATTATAATTATTAAAACCTCATTTAACTTGACGTATCATGATACTAGTCTTTACCCATTGCATTGGAGCGCTATCAGGGTGCACCCTTCTTAATCATTTCATTTCATGCATAAGTGTGCCACATGGTTCATATAAATGGATTCATAACACATCATCATTTATTAAACTATAATGTAATGATAAATTAATACATGATACTACATAATAAATAAGTAAATTTGTATAAAGTTGAATACCATTAATAGAGAAATGGGCATGGTATTATCTACACACTGACCTTGGCTTGGAAAATTGCGGTGCAATTTCGGCAGCATAACGATGTGACCTAAGAATTCATAAAAATTGATGATGAGGGAGAAAGGGATGAATAATCATATGTACATGAAATTTATAGTAAAGGGGGGTCATAGAGATACATTTTCAAAAATATGTAATGGAATTTAGATTCATAAAACAAAATAATTGTTTGAATGTAAATGAGGTGAGAGAAATCCTTTATGGAATTTCAGCATGGTAACTGGTGTACTTGGGAGGCTTAATGAGGGAGAAATGATTCTATTATTATTAAAACATAAGGAGGAATGTATAGGGGAGGTGTGGAATAATACCCCAATATTTTTAATTGAAAATACAACGGTATATCAACATAAATAAACATGGACAAAAAATGAGAGAGGAAGAAATACCATACTTGGAAGTGTGATCCCAAAGGCTCGGGAGAGGCTATAGAGAGGCTTATAGGGAAATTTTGGGGTCTTGGGAGGATTTTAGAGAGAGGAGGGAAGAGGTTGGTCATTATCTAAAGGTTTTTAGTGATTAGAAGTAGGATCTTGGGTGGGTTTATATAGGAAAAGTGAGATAATTATTTATTATTTAGGATTTGGACACTACACATTAAACTAATCAAAACCACAAACCAACCCATGGTTTTTGCCAATGGTTTTTTCCAAATGGGAGTGGAAAAATTATTTTACAAAGACAATGTCTAGAATTATTAAAATATTAGTCTAGCTTATGTAGAGGTGAGTCACACTCTAAATGAAATCATTTTAAAATTTAAATTGTTTTATAAGTCATGGAGTGTCCACTAAGGCACCATAAAATTTATCAAACAAATATAAAATCAAAAAATTTTAAAAGTAAAACATATATTGGCTGTAAATACTTTTTATTATATTTTATTACGTCACTATTGGGTCATTATGATGTCATAAAACACATTATATATTTAAATGTTATTTAATTTTTACCCAATAATTCGACTTTCTCAGCGAATTATGAAAAATTCACCATTGGATAATTTCAACATCCTAATTCCAAAAATAATATTCATTTAATCTAAATAATATTCTAAATATGGGAATTTTATTACTTTAAAAAAACACCAACATTTATAAAAAATTCATTGGTTTTGACAAAAATCTCTTTCAAATCACAATAAAAATTACACTTACATTCATAAATAATATACAAAAATTTAAATTTAGAAAAAAGTAATATTGTAATAATATTTTATTAAAATATTATTTAATTCAAAAAACCAAAAATTCATCAAAATAGTTTTCTTGATTGAATATTAACTAAAAATACTATTTGTTCTTTAAAAACCATTTACAAAATAAATGTATAATAATTATACAAAAAAATCACACAATACTAGTTCTAGGGTCATGTTACATATCCCCTTACAAGACCCGCATAATACTTGAGGGTAAGATGTGCTATGGTGGAAGAATCATGGGGAGGCTTAGATAACATTGCTCGCGTGGTAATCTCTATTAACTTCCACTTCTCCCATTTTTGGTTCCGTTCAAGATTAACGTGTGGATGTTTCGCTTGGGCTTGGTCAAGAGCGAAGCCCATTGAAACCAACTCCTTTTTGAGATTTAACAAATGGGCTTCTTATGGAGCAATTCTACTGGATGATTCCATCACTTCCTTTGTCTAAGTAAGTTGAATTTGTTCAAGACCTATATTTATACTGATCATGTGATCAATGTTCAATGGTGATATTAACAATGGTAACAATTCTTAATATTATTTTGAAATCCCAAACAATAAAACTAAGGAAGTGTGTATTTTATATAACCATTTTACATAATAATACATTTAATATGATCAAGATGAATTTTCATTAATAAAATTTGGTGTCATTATAATCTTCCCCCCTTATGAAATTTCTCCCTTAAAATTTCCTATTCACACACTAAAAGATATGAGGGTAACTCCTCTTCATCACTTCCTCTGATTCCCATGTTGCTTATTTAAACTTGTGGTTTCGCCACAACACCTATATAAGAGGAATTGTCTTATTTAGTAGAAATTTTTCCCTATGATCTAAGATCTTCACTGGATTCTCTTCATAAGAGAGGTCATTCTCCAAGGGTACCACCTATAGATTGAGTACATGTGATGGGTCAAGTATGTACTTCCTCCAAAAAGATACATGGAATACTTCATGTACTTGATATAGGTTCGGTGGGAGTGCTAGTCGATAGGCCACTACTCCAATGTGATCAAGGATCTTAAAAGGTCCAATGTACCTTTAACTAAGCTTTCCCTTATTCCCAAATATCATAAATCTCTTGCACAACGATATATAGAGGAATATCATGTCTCCAAAATCAAAATATAGGTCTCATAAAAAATTATCAACATACCTATTTTGTAAACTCTAAGCATCTTTAATGTGCTGTTAGATGGTATTAACCTTCTCCACTATTTCATCGACCATTTTTGGACCTATGAGTTTTCTCTCTCCAATTGCATCCCAACATGTTGGTGTTTAACACCTCTTCCCATAGAGGGATTCATAAGAAGCTGTTTGGATGGTTGAGTGGAAACTATTATTGTAAGAGAACTCAACCAGAAAAATATATTGATCCCATCCTCCTTTGAAGTCCATTGTGCATGCTCTCAACATGTTCTAAAGTGTTTGGATAGTCTGCTCAAATTGGACATCAGTTGGAGGATGATAAGTTGTACTAAAGTTCAAATCATTATTCAAAGCATGTTGAAGACTCATCCAGAACATAGATATGAATCCTGGATCTCGATCAGATATAATAGATATTGGTATTCCATATATCCTTACCACTTCTCTAATATATATATGTTCTAGTTGATCCAATGATAAATCCTCTCGAATTGAAATGAAGTGTGCAATCTATCTAAGATGATCCACAACAACCCAGATAGCATTGTTTCCTTTGGATGTCTTCAGAAGTCTGGGGAAAAAATCTATGGTGATGTTCTCCCCTTTCCAGGCTGGTATGGGTAATGGTTGCATCATCCCTATATACTTCTGCCTCTTAGCCTTCACTTTCTGACATACCAGACACTTTGATGTATACTCAGTGATCTCATTCTTCATGTTATCCCACCAATAATGATCTCAGATATCTCGATGCATCTTTGTGTTTCCTAGTTGAATGGAGAAATCTAAACTATGTGCATCATCCAAAAGTTCATTCTTTAACTCCAGATTTTATGGATCACATAGACTTGACCCAAATCTCATAATTGCTTCTTCATTAACATTTAACTCCAAGGATTTACCTTTTCCGATAGTTTCCAAATTCTTTTGAATTCCCACATCTTCCTTTTGAGCATCCATTAACCTTTCCAAAAGAGGCTGTTGATCAATAATTTGTGAAAGGATTGATGGTTTTCCCTTATTTTTGATTCATATGTCCATATTTGTCAAATATGATATGATTGGATCGCTTTCAATTCTCATCAATGATATAATTGCTAGGTTCTTTCTACATAGAACATATTCTACCTTGTTTTCTTTCCTAGGGTGGTAATGGATTGAGCAGGGATAGTCTTTGATCAGCTCTAGGCATCTTTATTGGTTCATATTCAACTCCATCTCTATGAATATACACTTGAGGCTTTTGGTGATCCATGTATATTTCACATTTCTCTCCCAAGAGGTAATGTGTCCAAATTTTTAAATAGAATATTATTGTAGCCAACTCTAGATCATGTGTTGGATAGTTTTTCTAATGAACATTCAATTTCCTTGAAGGATAGGCAACGACTTTGTCATTTTTCATCAACAAACAGTCCAAGCCCTTCTTCCAAGACTCACTAAATACCACAAAAAGTTCTTCACTTGTAGGTAGTGTGATCACAAATGCAATGATAAACCAATTTTTCAACTCCTCAAATATCTCTTTTTATTCATCACTCTAAGAAAACTCTACCCCCTTCCGAGTTATCTTGGTAAGAGGGTTGGACAATCGAGATAAATTCTCACAAATCGGTGATAATATCTAGCTAATCCTGGGAAACTATAGATATATTCTATCGATGTTGGCCTTGTACATCCCCTATTTGCAGTTTTCTTGGAGGGATCCATAGATATCGCATTTCTTGTGATGATATCACCCAAGAATGAGACCTCCATCAACCAGAACTCACACTTTTTTGTACTTTTCATAGAGATTATCATTTCACAAGGTCTATAGTACATTACATTAATACTCCACATGCTATTTTTTGATTTTTGAGTATATTAGAATATATCATATAAGGACTACCAAAACATTGTCGAGGTAATCACTAAAGACCCTATAAATCATGTCCATAAATATTTTTGGAGAATTAGTTAGTCTGAAATGAGTTAATATGAATTCACAGTGCCCATATATTATATGAAAAGCAATCTTGGAGATATCCACCTTCTTCACCATTACTTGATAATATCCCAACCACAGATCCACCTTGGTGAAGTATTTTGATACATGTAGATGATCAAAAAATTCTTCAATTTGGGGTAGAGGATACTAGTTATTTATTGAGATTTTGTTGAGCTCATGATAATCAATGCAAAGGCGCATTGACCCATCCTTCTTCTTGATGAAGGGTACTGGTTCACCCCATGGTAAAGCACTTGGACATATAAACCCTTTATCTAGATTCTCCTATAGTTGATTCTTAATCTCCTGAATCTCCACAAAACCTATACTATACAGAGTCATGGAAACTAGCAATGCCCCAGGTACAAGATCAATTGAGACATCAACATCTCTTTTAGGAGGAAGACCAAACAATTCCTCAAGAAACAGTTCAACGAATTACCTCACAATAGGAATGTATTCAAGGATGGTTTCTTCCTTAGACTCAACCATATGATAAAGATACAAATACTCATAGGTAATTAATATCCACTCTTAAGATGATGGTGCTAAAGAAAATTCATCATCATCCTTACACATGTACAAAATCGAGGGTTGATTCGCCATATTGAGAGTGATTTCACTCTCACAAAAATTTATGTTAGCTCTATATAAGGAAAGAAAATCCAGACCAATAATTGAATCAAATTCAACTAGAGGGAGCATTAAGAGATTCTCCGATAAGTTCAATCCACAAATTATGACAGGGGAGGATTTATATTCATGGGATGCAATGAATGACCAATTTTTTGTTTTCACTGACATCTTTACTTTCCTTATTTGTGGTGGGGTTGGTATTGTTTGACAAAAAATTCTGGATATAAAATAATGTGTAGCAGCAAATTAAAAAAATTATAATTTCTATTATTGAATGAATAACTAGCCTACCTGTCAACAATTCATTGTTGGGGTTCTCTTCGGGGATAGTGATGGAAAATGTCTCCCTTGTTGCCTTGGAGGTTGTTGGTCGCCTCATAAAACCCTTGGATTAGGGAATTGGTTTTTAAAGTGTCAAGGTTAATTATAGTTAAAGTAATGAAAAATGCATTGAGGGTCGAATGAAGCATTCCTCTCCTCTATCGCAGCCATAGGTTTTTCCGGTCCACAGTTAATGGCTAGTTTCCCTTATCTTCCACACCTAAAGCATTTCCTTATCCTGTTCAGGTAATTTCTGGGGTTATTCTTTCCACACCTTTGGTATGTAGGGAGTTGGATTTTCGTATCACCATTGGATTTATCCATCAGATCAGTAGAATTAAATTCCACCATATGTTTCTTATCCCATGATACCCCTGAGATTATATGATCTCTATTTCAACTTTTAGGGAATATCCGACAATCTCCTCATAGCTCTTGAAGTCACATATCTCTAGGGATTTCTGTAGGCTAGGTTTTATCCCACCAAATAAGTGGACAACCTTACATTCAGGGGTAACAACAAAGTCAGAGGAATATCGTGCAAGCATTGTGATGCTTTTCTCATACACTCTAATGGATTCTTAATCTTTTTTCTTGAGGGAAGGGAATACCATTTTCATATTAAGATGGAGGGTGAAAGGAAAATATTTATCAAAAAACACTTTTCATAAATCCTTCCATTCCAATACCTCTATCTCCTCCTCAGGCTTCATATTTTTGATCCATTTCAACCATTGATTAGCTTCACAATCCATACAATAAGTATCTACAAGAACCATCTCTTGTTCAAAATGTTGAAATATGGAGAAGTTCTTTTCAGTGGAGTTGATCCATTGTTCGGAAATTGAGGGATAAGATGATCCATTAAAAGTAGGAGGTCTTTATCTCATGAAGCTATCGATTATCACTTGTTCTTTCTTGGGGAGGTGGGGGGGGGGGGGGGGGTTGAACGTTCCTCTTAACCCATTTTTCTATTCAAAACATAAGTTAGCTGAGAGATTATTGTGACATAGTATATGATTCTCACTCCCATCAGATCGGGAATCTCATTAGACCTGTCATCATATTGATATTTTCATTGGTGTTAGCCTAAGTCCTCCTATTACTAGCCATTGGCTAGAATAAAAGGAATTTTATGGGTAACACATAAAGGTTAATCAAATGAAAAACGGGATAACTTATAAATTAAATTTATTTCCTTAACTTAACTATGTTATCCATGATTTAATTTCCGACATTTATTCTTAGGGGAATTTTTTTTAATTCTCTTCATAATGGTTCAAACTAAGCTTATGAATTTACCAAAGCATATCCCATGGGAGTGTCATAACCAAGGGTGCAGTAAGGCCCGTTGTCGTGCATCGGTTCTTGTTCGAGTCTAGCTCAAAGTAGTGTTTTCAAGTTTTACCCTTAGATACATATGTTCCAAAGCCACCTCTACCTGCTCATATCCAAAAATGAATTTATTTTCTTGATAAACCACTTACTCAATACTCACAAAAATTTAGGTATATTTATATTATACTTAATCTTATCCCTAAGTATTTCTCTAGGGTTTTCTAATCCTAATCCCTAAAATAACTAAACCTATCCTCTGATACCAACTATAACAACCCTGCTCATTATTACACACATAAACATGATTTATTACACAAACATATAGTTAATAAAACTATTAGGACCAAGAGTTCTAGTTTCTTGGTAAATTAGGAACATTAAATTACAACTTATAACATAAAAAAGACAACATCTTTGTTGAAAAATTATTTTACATGACCAAAACATTCCATCGTACCTAGAATTGCATGGGAGAACCTGAGGAAATGAATTAGAAAAGGGTGAGCTATAAAGTACAGTAAGGGAGTAAAAAAGGAATAACATAGTGAGTAAAATATATGTTAAGAAATATTCATATCAATTTATCATAAGAGAAACATGAACATAAAGGCATGATAAAGCATGATTATCATAACATGGAAATGTGACAACAACATTTAACATGAAATTAGAATGATCCATGGAATATTGAACACGGATCACGAGTAAACCCTCATTAAACATGAATTAGCATTATTAAACCCTAATTTAACATGACTTTTCATGAAACTAGTCTTTACCCAACACATTAGAGTGATATCAGGGTGCACCCTTCTTAATCATTTCATTTCATGGATAAGTGTGCCACATAGATCATATAACATGGATTCATAAAACATCATAATTTATTCAAAAATAAAGTAATGTGGAATTAATACATGAAAATATATGATAAATAAGTAAATAATCATAAAGATCAATACCCTTGATAGAGAAATGGGCATGGTATTCACTACACATGGACTTTGGCTTTGAAAATCACGGTGCAGTTTCGAGAGAATAACAGTGTGACATAAGAATTCATAAAAATGGTTGATGAGCAAGAAAGGGGTGTCTAATAATATGTATATTTAATAGACAGTAAGGGGGGTCATATATATATATATACCGTAATATGTAATGGAATTTATATTCATAAAACAAAATAATTGCTTGAATATAAATGAGGAGAGAGAAATCCCTTATAGAATTTCGGCATGATAACAGGTGTATTTGAGATGAATTAATGAGAGATAAAGGGGTATATCACCATTAAAACATAAGAAGAGAAGTATAGGGGTGTTTATGAATCATACCTCAACATTTTTAATTGAAAATACAATGGTATAGAAACACAAAGAAACTTGGAAAAAAACGAGGGAGGAAGAAATCCCTTACTTGGAAGTGTGATACCAAAGGCTTGTGAGAGGCTTTAGAAAGGCCTCTAGGGAGCTTGGGGAACCTTGGGAGGATTTTAGAGAGAGTAGGTCATATTTTAGTAGATCTACAATGGTTTTTAGTGAAGTGAAGTGGGACCTTGGGTGGGTTTTGATAGGAAAAGGGAGGGAATTCTTTACTATGTAGGTTTTGGACACTACACATGGAACTAATCAAAAATAAAAATAATACCATGGTTTTAGCCCATATTTTTTTCCAAATGGGAGATAAAAAATTATTTTATAACTAAAATGGCCTAACTTCTTAAAATATTAGTCTACCGTATGTAGAGGTGAGTCACACTCTCAAGGAAATCATTTCACAAGTTGAAATGTTTTATATGTCTAGGAGGGTTGACTAAGGCGACAAAAAATTAAAAAAAATATAAAAACACATTATTTTAAATAAAAAACATATATTTTCCGTACATCTTTAGAATTTAATTTTATTATATCAATATTGGGTCATTATGATTTCATAAAACACATTATATATTTTAACAGTATTTAATTTTTACCCAATAATTCGACAGTCTCAGAAAATTATAAAAAAAATCACCATTGGATAATTTCAACATCTTGATTCCAAAAACAATATTCATTTTATCTAAATAATTTCCTAAATATGTGAATTTTTACTTTTAAAATAGAAAAAAGACATTTATCGAAATTTATTGGGTTTTTACAAAACAACTTTCAAACCTTAATAAAAATTACAATTTTTTTCATAAAAATTATAAGATCATTTAAATTTAGTAAAAAATAATTTTATAATAATTTTTTATTAAAATATTATTTAATTCAAAAATACACTAATTCATCAATATATATTTCTTAATTAAATATTAACTAAAATACTATATGCTCATTAAAAACCATTTACAAAATAAATTTATATTATTTATACAAAAAAATAATGCACAAAATCCTGATGCTAGGGTCTTGTTAAATATCCCCTTATAACACCTTCATAAGACATATGGGTAAGTTGTGTGATGGTGACAAACTCTTGGGGAGGATTATATAACATCACTCATGTGGTAATCTCTTTTAACTTCCACTTCTCCCATAGGCAGTTCCAATCAATCTTAATGAGTTGAAGTTTGGCTTGGGATTAGTCATGAGAGAAGCCCAGTGACACCACCTCCTTTCCAATCTATGACAAATGGGCTTCATATAGATAAATTCTACTAGATAAGGACATCACTTCCTTTATATGAGTAAATTGGATCCGTTAAAGACCTATATTATACTAATAATGTGATCACTGTTAAATGACTATATTATCAGTAGTAATAATACTTATCATTAATTTGAAATCCAAAAACATAAAACCAAGGAAGTGCATATTTTATATGAACATTTTATATAATAAGGCATTTAACTTGATGAAGAAAAAATTTTCATTAATAAAATTTTTGTTCATTACAATCTTCCCACCTTAAGAAAATTTTCCCTCAAAATTTCCTTTTCCCACACTAAAACAAATGTGGGTAACTCTACTTCATCACAACCTTCGATTCCCACTTTTCTTATTAAAATTGTGGTTTCTCCACAACACCTTGACAAGGGGCATTGTCTTTTGTCATATATCTTTGTCCCAACGATCTAAGATCTTAACTATATTCTCTTCATAGGAGAGTTAATTATTCAATGGTACTATCTCTGGATTTAGTACATGTGATGGGTCACATATGTACTTCCTCAAGAGTGATACATGGAATACATCTTGTACTTTATATAGGTTCGGTGGGAGTTCTAGTCGATATGCCACTGCTCCAATGCGATCAAGTATCTCAAAAGGGCCTATGTACCTTGGACTAAGCTTTAACTTCTTCAAAAATCTCCTAAATCTCTTCCATAGTATTATTTGGAAGAATACCATCTCTTCAACATCAAACTCTAGTTCTCTTCGATGATTATAATAATAGATATTTTTTCAACTCTGGGTAGCTTTAATGAGTTGTGGTATGGTCTTAAACTTCTTCGTCATTTCTTCAACCATTTATAGACCTAGGAGTTTTTTCTCCCCAACTTCATCCCAATATTCCGGTGTTCTACACCTCTTCCCATACAGGGATTCATAAAAATACATTTGGATTATTGAGTGGAAACTATTATTGTAAAAGAACTCAACCAAAGGAAGATGTCCATCCCGTCCTCCTTTGATGTACATTGAGAATTCTCTAAATATATACTCATGTGTTTGGATAGTCTGCTCAGATTGGCCATCAGTTTGAGGATGATAATCCATACTAATTTTCAGCTTAGTATTTAGATCATGTAGAAGAATATTCTATAAAATAGAGATGAATCTTGGATCTTGATCAGATATAGTAGATAGTGGTACTCCATACAACCTTTCCACTTCTCTAATATATATCCATGCTAGTTGATCTAATGATAAATCATCTCGAATTGAAATGAAGTGTGAAATCATTATTAGATGATCCAAAACAACCCATATAGCATTATTGCCTTTAGATTTATTTGGAAGTCTGGTGACAAATTCCATGGTGATGTTCTCCTATTTCCATGATGGTATGAGTAATGGTTGCATCATCCCCTTATAATTCTTCCTTTCAGCATTCACTTGCTGACATACTAGGAACTTTGAAGTATATTCAGCGTTCTCCTTCTTTATGATATCCCACTAATAATGCTCTCTAAGATCTTGATATATCTTTGTGTTTCTTGGGTGAAAGAATAATTTCGAACTACGTGCATCATCCAAAATTTCATTATTTAACTCCGGATTTTATGGAACTCATAGTCTGGACCCAAATCTCACAATTCTTTTTTTGTTGACATTAAACTCTGAGGATTTCCCTTTTCTGATAGTTTCCACTTTCTTATGAATTCCAACATCATCCATTTGAGCATCCTTTAACCTTTACAAAAGATATGGTTGAGAAATAATTTATGAAAGGTTTTGTGTTGTTACCTTCTTTATGATTCCCATGTCGATCTTCATCAAATATAATAAGATTGGATCATTTTCAATTCTAACCAATGATAGAATTGTTGGGTCCTTTCTACTTAGATCATCTGCCACCTTGTTCGTTTTTTCAAGGTGGTAATGGATTGAGCAGTCATAGCCTTTGATCAGCTCTAGCCATTTTTGTTGGTGTATATTAAACTCTTTATATGTGAATATATACTTGAATATTTTTTGACATGTGTATATTTCACATTTATCCCCAAATAGGTAATGTTTCCAAATTTTTAAAGAAAGGATTACTACAGCCAAATGCAGATCATCTGTTGAAAAGTTTTTCTCATGAAATTTCAATTTCCTCGAAGCATAGGGAATGACTTTGTCATTTTTCATCAACACACAACCCATGCCCTTCTTTGATGAATCAGTAAATACCAATAGAAGATATCCAATTGTGGGAAGTGTGAGCACGAGTGCAATGATAAGCATCCTTTTCAACTTTTTGAAGCTCTTTTCTCATTCATCACTCCAAGAAAACTTTACTCCCTTCTATGTTAGCTGGGGATGAGGGTTGGACAATTGTGAGAAATGTTGTCACAAATAAGTGATAATATCCTACTAACCCCCTGAATCTATGAATATTCGTTACCAATATTGTCCCCTACCATCCCTCAATTGTAGCTATCTTGGAGGGATCCATAGATACTCCATTTATTGTGATGATATGGCCTAAGAATGATACCTCCTTTAAATATAACTCACATTTTTTTTACTTTTCATAGAGATTTTTATTTCTCAAGGTCTCTAGAATAGTACTTAGATACTCATCATACTCCTCCTTGGTTTTTGGAGTATATTATAATATCATCTATAAATAATACCACAAATTTTTCAAGGTAATCTCTAAAGAATCTATTATTCATGTTCATAAATATTGCTGGAGCATTAGTGAGTCTGAAAGGAATTATTATGAATTCAAAGTTCCCGTATCTTGTACAAAAGGCAGTCTTGGTGATATCCTCCTTATTCCCCCTTACATGATTATATCATGACCGCAGATCCACCAAGAATAAGTTTTGTTTTCCATGTAGCTAATCAAACAAGTCATCAATTTGGGGTATATGATACTTTTTATTTATCGTGATTTTTTTGAGATCATGATAATCAATGAAAAGGTGCATTGACCCATCCTTCTTCTTGATAAAGAGGACTAGTGCACCCCATGGTGAACCACTATTCGTATAAACCCTTTATCCATATTCCCCTATAGTTGTATATTTAGATCCATAATCTCTATAATAGCCATTATATATAGAGTTTGGGATATTTTCAATGCCCCAGGTATAAGATCAATTGATAATTCAACTTATCTTCAAGGAGGAAAACCAGGAAATTTCTCAGGAAACACTTCAGTGAAATCCCTAACAATAGGCATGTCTTCAAGGATGGATTCTTCCTTAAACTCAATCATCTGAGAAAGATATGCATTTTCATAGGGTATTAGTATCCATGCTTGGGAGGATGGTGCTAAATAAGATCCATCCTCCTCCATTCACTTGTACTCAATCGGGGGTCAATTCGCTATATAAAGAGTGATTTCCTTCTCACAGAAATTTATGTTGGCTCTATATAAGGAAATACAATCAATGCCATGAATTGCATCAAATTCCACTAGAGGGAGTATGTAGAGGTTCTTCATGATTTTCAATCCAAATAATATGGTAGGGGATGAGTTATATTCATGGGATAAAATGATTTCCCCATTTTCTATTATCACCGATATCTTAGCTTCCATTATTTTTTGTGGTGCTTGGATTGTTCTACTAAACTTTTGGGATATAAAAGAATGCATAGAACTAAAATAAAAAATGTATGTTCACTATTATTGAATGAATAACTGGCGTACCTGTCACCACTTCATTGTTGGGGTTCACTTCGGTGGTAGTGATGGCAGATGCTCACCCTTACTGCCTTGGAGGTTGTTGTTTGCCTCCGAAAACCCTTGGCTTAGTGAAAAAGTTTTCAAAGTGACTTGGTTCTTTGTAGTTGAAGCAATGAACAATGTGTTGAGGGTTGAATGGGTCGTTCCTATCCTCTTTCACAACCACAGGTTTTTCTTTTCATCATTTAATGTTTAGGTTCCCTTTTCTTATACACCTAAAGAATTTCCTCATCCCCTTCATGCAATTTCTGAGGTACTTCTTTCTGCACCTTTGGCAAGTGGGTGCTAGATTTACTTAGCACCATTGAATTTATCAATCAGACTAACAAACATAAATTCCACCTTATGCTTTTTATTCCCATGATACCCCTGAGATTCTCCGATCTCTATTTCTACTTTGAGGGCTCGTTGAACAATCTACTCATAGCTCTCGAAGTCATGGATTGCTAGGGATTTCTGTAGTATAGGTTTTAGCCCACCAAAGAAGCGGTCAACCTTGAATTCAAGGGTAACTAAAAATATGGAGGCATATCATGCAAACCTTTTTAATTTTTCCTCATATTCTCTGATAGATTTTTCATCTTTTTTTTCTTGAGGGAAAGGAATTCCCTTTCTATCTTAAATCGGAGGGTACGAGGAAAATATTTATCAAAAAACATATTCTCAAAATCCTTATATTCCAATGCCTTAATCTCTTCCTTAGGCTTTGTATTTTTTATCAATGTCCACCACTGATCAAAATCACCCTCCATATGATAAGCATCTAGAAAAACCTTCTCTTTTTCATAAAATTTAAGGATAGAGAAGATATTTTCAATGGAGTTGATCCATTTTTCAGGATTTGAGGGATCAGATGATCCATTAAAAGTAGGACTTTGTCTCATGATGTTTTCAATTGAGACATGTTCTTTCTTAGGGGGTGGGGGTGGGGGGTTGAACATTCCTCTTGACCCATGTTTCCATTAAATACTTGAGTTAACTGAGAGATTATCGTGTCAAAGTTCGCAATTCTTGCTCCCATCGGATTAGACATCTCATTAGAACAATCATAAAATTGTTCTTTGCATCGGTTATTAGCCCAAACCCCCTATTATTGGCCATTGACTAGATTAAAATAAATGTTAGGGGTAAAACATAAAGGGAAATCCAACGAAAAAAGGGATAACTTATAAATTCCATTTCTTTCCTGAACTCATCTATGTTATCCATGATCTAATTCGTAACAAATATTCTTGGGTAATTTTTTTCTAATTCCATTAATAATGGTTCATACTAAGATTATGAATTTACCAAATCATATCCACAGGGAGTGTCATAATTAAGAGTGCAGCAAGGCCCGTTGTCGTGCACCAATTCCCATTTGAGTCTAGCCCAAAGAAGTGTTTTTTGGTTTTACCCCCAGTTACATATGTGCCAGAGCCACCTTTACCTACTTATATCCAGATAGGGATGTATTTTATTGATAAAATACTTAATCAATACTCAATAAAACCTTGGTATGTTTTAATTATACTTATTCTTATTCCTAAGGATTTTACTTGGGTTTTCTAATCCTTATCCCCATAAAATCTAAACATATCCACTGATACCAACTATAACAATCCTGCTCTTTATTACACACTTAAACGTGATTTATTACATAAACATTCACTTAGGAAGAATTTGAGGAATGAGTGGTCTAGTGTTTTGGGAAATTAGGAACATTACATAACAACTTAGAACACAAAACACAACATCTTTATTGGAAACTTCCCTTACATGACCACAACATTCCTTCGTACATATCATTGCATGAGATAACCTGAGGACATGCGTAAGAAAAGGTTGTGATATAAATCTAAGTAAGGGAGTAAAAAAGTAATAAAATTAATAATAAAGTACATGTTAGGAAATATTCATATCAAGGGATCATTAGATAAACATGAACATAAAGGACTGATATATAATGATTATCATAACATGGAAATGTGGCAACAACATTTAATATGATATTACCATGAGACAAGTCTCATTGCACATAGAGCATGATTAAAACCTCATTGAAATTGAATTAGCATGAGTAAAACCAAATTTAACTTGAAATATCATGATACTAGTCTTTACCCAATGCATTGGAGTTCAATTAAGGCACACCCTTCTTAATCATTTCATTTCATGTATAATTTCCCACATGGATCATATAACATGGATTCAGAAATAATACTAATTTATTCCATGATAAAGTAATGTGGAACTAATATATGAAACTATATAATCAATATGAAAATGTGCATAAAGTTTAATACCCTTGATAGAGAAATGGGCATTGTATTCACTACATAGTGACTTTGGCTTGGAAAATCCCAGTGCAATTTCGGCCGCATAAAGGCAAGACATAAGAATTTAAAAAAATGGTTTATTAGCAAGAAAGGGGTGTATCATAATTTTTACATGAAATGGTAATTAAGGGGGTTATATAGATACATGTCAAAATATATTTAATAGAATTTATATTCATAAAACAAAATAATTTCTTGAATATAAATGAGGAGAGAGAAATGCCTTATGAAATTTAAGCATGGTAATGTGTGTACTTGGGAGGAATTAATTAGAGAGAAAGGGGTATCTCAACATTAAAAAATAAGGATGGAAATATAGCTGAGGTTTGTAATCATACCCCAACATTTGAAATTGAAATTAAATGGGTATAGAAACATAATGAATCTTGGTCAAAAACGAGAGAGGAAGAAATCTCTTACTTGGAAACGTGATCCCAAAGGCTTTAGAGAGGCTTGATAGGGGATTATAGGGAGCTTGGGGCACATTGGGAGGATTTTAGGGAGATTAGGGAAGAGGTTTGTCAAGATACAAAGGTTTTCAGGGAAGATAAGTGGGATCTTGGGTGAGTTTATATAGGAAAAGGGAGGGAATTCTTTATTATTTAGGTTTTGGACACTACACATTAAACAAATCAATACCAAAAACTACCCCATGGTTTTTTCCCATGGTTTTTTCCAAAGGGTAGTGGAAAAAATTATTTTATAAGGCCAATGTTCTATATTCTTAAAATATTAGGGTAGCTTATGTGGAGTTGAGTCACACTCTCAAGGAAATCATTTTAAAAGTTAAAATGTTTTATAAATCTTGGAGGGTCCACTAAGGCACCATAAAATTAATAAAACAAATCTAAAATCACATTATATTAAAATTATAACATATATTTTTCATACATACTTTTTATATTTTTTTATTACACCACTATTGGGTCATTATGATGTCATAAAACACATTATATATTTCAACGATATTCAATTTTTACCCAATAATTCAACTGTCTCAGAAAATTATGAAAAATTCACCTTTAGATAATTTCAACATACTGATTCCAAAAATAATATTCATTTTATCTAAATAATTTTCTAAATATATGAATTTTTACTATTAAAATAAAAACCGAAATTTATTGGTAATTAATGGGTTTTGAAAAAAAAAACAGCTTTCAAACCTGAATAAAAATTATAATTGTATTCATAAAAAATTTACGATAATTTACATTTAATAAAAATTAATTTAGAAATATTATTTTATTAAAATATTATTTATTTAAAAAATCCATTAAAAAATAAAAATAGAATTCTTAATTGAATATTAACTAAAAATACTATTTGTTCTTTAAAAAACTTTTACAAAATAAATGTATATTCTTTATACAAAAAAATAAAACACACAATCCTAGTGATTGGGTATTATTACATATCCCATTATAACACCCAAAAATGTCTTAATGGTAAGGTGTGTGATGGTGATAGACTCTTGGGGAGGCTCAGATAACATCGGTCGGGTTGTAATCTCTATTAACTTCCACTTCTCTCATAGGCGGTTCTGTTCAAGATTAACGTGTTGAAGTTTGGCTTGGGATTGGTCAAAAGTGAAGCCTAGTGACACCATCTCCTTTTCGACATTCGAGAAATGGGCTTCATGGGGAGGAATTATACTGTATTTGGCCATTGCTTCCTTTTTCTCAGTAAATTGGATTTGCTAAATCCCAATATTTATACTAATCATGTAATCACTATTCAATGACTATATTAGCAATGGTAAAAATTCATAACGGTATTTTGAAATCCAAAAACATAAGAAAAAGGAAGTGAATATTTTATATATCCATTTTGCACGATAAGACAATTAATTAGATCAAGAGGAATTGTGAATAATATAATTTTGGTTTATTACATGTATGGTGCAGCTCCAATGTCAAAAATAACCAACTAGCCACTCTAAATTAGCCAATCCAATGGAATGTCCCACATAGCCTCTCCGAAAATCCCGGGGTACCAACCAATCTAATTAAGGTCGATAATTCACTATCACTTGACCCTCTAGATTACTCCCATGAATCCCATGATAATAGTCAACTATTAAAGGAGAGGTCCTCACACACATGGATCAAACCAATAACCCATAGCCGCTATTCTTTCCTATCCCAAAAACCTACACCACCCATTATATGACCCTCTACTCATAAGATCCTCCATAAAGGTTCCCATCTCACAACAAGCCATCAAAGGTTCCAACCAGGCCTACACTTCATATCTCTTTGAAACCATAAAGCCATGAGAGACAAAAAAATAGAAAATACATTAAATTCCAAGTAAAATCAATCTAGAAAAACACAACCAAGTCAATCATTATCTCAAAATACCCAAATACATTATAAAGAGTCCATGGGTATTTTAATGAACACCTTTCATTCATTTATATAAAGGCATAATTAAACAAAACACTTTGAATGCCATTTCTGCAAAATCTTCTCAAATGAAATCACCATAATAAATCAAAAAAATAAAACAAAGCATAAGAAATTTTTTATAAATTAATTATAAATTCTCAAACATAAAATGGAATTCTTCCAAAAGGAAACAGAAGAAAACACCTACCTCAATGATGAGCAGATGTAATGAAACCCTTGAAAAAGGAATGAATCATCCCAAGGAACAATATGCACACCCTAAAACCAAATAAATCAACAAAAATTATCCAACCCTCAACATATGGATTGTCCAAGATAGAATAATACCAAGAAAACCAAAGAAACAAGAGGAATAACAAGATATGATAAGGAAAATGAAAAAAAAACTCAATGAAAATTAATTTAGAATCTTTCATAAGCATCCATGGGAGAAGGAGAGCTAAAGGGGAGGGGGTTTGGGGACCCATTCATGTGGAAAAACCAAGGAAATGGGAGGAGGGATCTAATTGGGGTTAAAATAGGGGAGGGTAGAATATGAATTTCAAGATTTTTAAACAATTGGGAAACTCATAGGGTTAGGTCGTAGGGTTTCCCAAATTGTACGACAACTATGGGACCCCACATGATAAGAGGGAAACCCTGAACAGGCTGGCCACATGGATTTTAGAAGTCGTATAATAGTTAAAAAATGGAATTATCAAATGATAGAGCCTTCCCATAGGATTACTGAATAGTTTAAGCAAACTATGCGTAGGTTGATCTCCTACCCTAGGCAGTAGAAAATAGTTTCACTGTTTATCCTTGGACTCACATGGTTTCACCCAAACCATGCTCAAATTAGGATAAGAAAACCATTATTTGAATAAAAGCAACTTGAAACACCCTGATACTTAACAGACTCTATATTTTTCATCCAAACCATGCTCATTAACCGTACACAAGGCCAAAACTCACCCGAAGCCTCCAAAACACAAAAATTACATCGAGAAATTGACCCGAACCCTAAAAAAGAACTAAAGACAATAAAAGAATAAAACAAAAGAAAAACCATGGTATGGGTGTGATAATGACTCAATGTGTCCATTATCAGTTTAAAATTGACAATTTACTTCAAAACACATTTCACTCACTAAAAACCAAGAAAACAAACTTGGATTTTCTTGATACTTTAGGAAAATAATTTATAAGTCATTTGTGACATATAGGAATCATTCTAACATGAGACCAATACAATATGTGATTGGTATGGATCAATGTGAAAGTTATTAGTTTAAATTTAAATTTTAGTAAAAAAGACACGTGACATGCTCAAAACCGAGAAAACTCATTCAGATTGTCTAGATACATTTTGAAAATAATCCTTGTGACATTTTTGATTTGAAGGAATCATCTGCATGTCAATCAGACCCATGGTGTTATTGGTGTGACTCTAAGTGTTTCCTTTTATTTTAAATTGACATTTTAGTAATGCATTGTTTAATATTTATGATTAATTTATTTATTTATAGAATTACTAACATAAGATTTTTTTTCTTATATTGGTGGATTCTTTTGATTGACCTTCAATGGTTTGTCAGACAATTGATACCTTGATGAGGCTTTTTTGAGAGGGGTTCAGGTTCCAAAGATAATGAAACCATTGTTGTAATTGGATTTTTTTATAATACTTTCTAATGTAATTATAAAAAATAATTCTTGAAATGTCTATAATATATTGTTTTTTTCTTGTATTTGTGATGTAATTTTTATTTGAACTAAATTATGTGTTTTTCAAGTACAAGTGTACTTGCTACTGCAGTGCTCTATAGTTTTAACATCGCACTCTAGTAGTACGTCATTTATCATCCCTAAACTAGCAGTGATAAATGAAAACCTTTTTCATTTCTTTTTTATTGCTGATAATAGTGGACAAATTTTAATAGCTCTTAAATGAACAACACTTTTTTACCACTGATAAATGACTTTTCTAGTGATTTAAAAATAGCCACATCTATAGTTGTGCACTTTACTCCCACCATCTATTTGACCATACACATGTTGGGAATCTGGTATTCAATGAGCTAAAACATGTCTAAAAGAGGGATAATGATGCTCCTCTATAGCTTCATCAGCCCTACCACTACTCAAAATATGGTTTTGGGTAGAATGTTGATAGTTATCTATCTCCTCTACAAGGTTACGTTTGTCTGAAAGATCCATCTTAGACCGTGAAGCCTCACCATGTTTCCCTCAACTTGAATCTAATCCAACTTTGTTGATATGAGGATTCTCCCCATCCAAAACCTGATTAGCAACAATTATTTAATAAATTAATATTGTTAAATACTAAATCATATTATTTAAATAATATTTATTAGAAATTAATATTAATTATAAAAAATTAGTTAATTAATTAATATTAATTTAGGAACTAATAAGTAATAATTAGAAATTTATTTATTTATTCGTTATTGTTAATATTTAGTAGCTAAATAATATTTTTTAATATTTATCAGTAATTTTTTATTAATAATTAATAATTATTATTAACTAAATAGTTAATTAGTAATTAACATTATTAATAAGTAATTAAATATAGTTTAATTTCTAATTAATTAATAACTATTAACTATAAATAATTAATTGTAAATTAATTAATAATTAGTTAGCTATTTATAAATATTTTTATTAATAATAGTAATATTGATTATTTAACTTATAATATTTAATAGTAAATGGTAATAGTTATTTATTATTTTGATATTTTATTAATTATTTATTATAAATTAATTAATAATTTATATTTATTACCAGTTGATTAATAATAATTAATAATAATATATTTTTTATTTTTTGAAGAAATAAAGAATCTAAATCCCACATTGAAAATTCATAAGGATTTCTAAGGAAGGGAGCTTCAGTGAGAGTTTATGCCATAATTATATATTGATTAAATTGTAGAAAAACTTGAAATTTAATAAAATTAATTTTTTTCTAAAAGTAGAAACATCACCTTTACTAAAAGGGAAGAGATTTTACACTAACCATTATGTATTGATATTTATTATTAATTTATTAATATATAAATAATAATATTTAGTAGTAAATGGTAATAGTTGTTTAATATTTATGTATTATATTTAATTCCTTGTAGAAAATAAATAATTGATAATTAGTTGTTTATTAATTTAATAATTATTTATCATAGTTAAATAAAATATGACTTCCCCAAATCAAGGGTCCCCGTTTGATCATAATACTATACCCACATTAAACTAGAAATAAAATTTCTCCCCCAGAATATGAAAAAAAATATATGGTAAAAACCAAAAATATTTGAAATATATATGTATAGAAAATGAGGTTGTAATATTATAATTAAATGGTGAACCTTGATTTGTGGATGTCTTCTTTTATTTATGTACAATAAATTCTGTTAGAAGAGGAAATGTATGTATTCCTCTATAGTAGTATAAATATGTAGAAACACTGAGTGAGTAGGAAGAACAAAGAGGAGAGGGTTAAAGAGGATCCACCAGTGGGGGTTTCCATGGAGGAAATTTTATAGTTCTTTAAGTATCTCCTAATTTAGCTTGATATCAACACATAATCATCTCAAGGTTTATCTCTCTTTTTTTTGAATTTATATATTCCTCTTCTTTCACGTAAAATTAATCAAATATGGTAGTAACAAAGTGAAAAGCCTCCCTAAGGGTGGTTCATAAACAGGGGATCTCACTGGGTGACTGGATGGACTTTAGCCAATTCTGAGTTGAGTCTATTTGTTACTCATTTGTCATTGACAAATCCCTTCCTTTCCAATCTAACTTTTCAATGTTCATGAAATCCTGCAACAATCAGATGAAAGGAGATACAACACCCTAGAATTTATGTCTAACAAATCCTTTGAATCCCACAACAACGTCCATCATATCAATGATAATCTATGAATGTAGATGCATGAATATACAATACCCTAGAGTTCCTATCACTATTAATTTCAATACCAAGTAGTTTTTGTGTATTCCCTAAATATTTCATTTCAAAACCACAAATCAATTGGATTTTTATTTTATTCATAAACCTAATGTCCTTGAATATAATAATAATATCATTAACATATAGAATTAAAGGGATAAAAATTTTGTTGAATGATTTAGAATAAACAAGTGCATCAAATTTACTTCTAGAAAAATAATTTTGAAGTATAAAAGAATCAAATTATTTTTACAATTTCATAGATGATTTCTTAATACCAAACAAAGATTTTATTAAAAGGAAACATTCTTGGTTTTAATATCCTTTTAGAATCCACTTGGTGATATCATATAAATATATTCATATGATTTACTATATAATAAGGCAGATTAAACATCTAATTTCTCTACATGAAAGTCATTTCAGGCAGCAAAATATAATAAAAATATGATGGATTAGTGGTTAACAATAGATGAAAAGAACTCACTATAAACTATTAGTTTAGTTGAAGGAATCATTTGAAAAAAATCATAGGTATTAAGTTCATGATTTAATATTCAATATCTACTAATCTAGGTATTGGGTTCATGATTTAATATAGTCAATTCAATTGATATAATAGAATGAAGTTATGTGGGTAGTCCCTATTAATGTCTAAGATCCACTAATCTAGGTTGGGAAGTTATTATATATGTTATTGGACAAAGTATGATTTATCATAACTTCTTTACTAGGGAAGTTTTTAGGAAACCTATTAGGAAAGTTATTATTTAAAGTATTATTTATCATAACTTCCCAATAACTTCCCTACTTCAAAATTACTTCCTAACTTCCATACATTATTTCTTTCGTTAACCAATTAGTTTTAATGGCCAAGATCCACTAATATAGTTATTGGTTTCATGACTTAATATAGGTATTGGGTTAATGATTTAATGGAAAATATCCTCTAATTATGTCAATTTATAATTCATTTGGAAGTTGAGGTGTCTGGATTCAATTAAGATGATGGTTCACCTTCATGATAAGTTGGATTTTTTAGAAGAAATAATATAGTGGTGGATCAACTAGTGTATTAATAAAATTCTTAGATATGTAAATATAAAATCATATTGAAAAACCAAATTTAGAAAATGTTTAGGATGTTTATTATATTGAATTAGGAGTTTTAGGGGGGTCTGTTCTATTGTAGGTGGTGTGTGGTCGGGTTCCCATAATGAGTTAAAAATCGTGATCATAGGATAGTGATGGATTTCAGTCCATTTTTAGGAATTCAAAAGTAATTTTCCAAATTATTGTTGGATGATAAATTTTATTTTGTAACTTTTATAACAACCCTTATCTTCAATATCTACTCGGACTAGAATACAATCATATTCAACAAGAATAAAAATATAGATAAATGTAATTTTTTTAGAATATATAGTGGTAATATAATTTTATCATAGTTTATCTATTTATATGGATTTCATTAAGTTGGTAACATCGTAAAATGAAGGCTCAGTTTAACATCATGGAGGGATGATAAGCAACCAAATCTAATAAATAACAATATGAACCTAATTGAATCCTGATGGAAGTCCACTTAATTTCTAATGGGTTTTCATTGGGACTATCCTACAACCCATTTAATGGGGAGGATGGTAGGATTCTATTGGAAGGCATTTTATATTCTTGAATCCCACCATTAATTGGGTTAATTTCTATTATTTTATTATTTTTCAAAAGAAACCACATTGGGGTTTTGGTTATCAGGACATGCTAGTGTAGGGTGGATCTCCTTCTGTAGATTATCTCCTCATTGTATTTCCATTAGTGATCCATGGAAGTTTTAATGGGATTTCATTCTAGGATTATGTTGTTATATCTCTATCTCTTACAGTATTCTTATCCCATACTTCATTTAATTTCAACAGTCCTTCTCTAGGGATTATGGATTCTTCCATTGGAGCATGGTGGAGTCATCCTAAACTAGGTGGATTTGTACTAAATAAGTATATGATATATTGGTATGATAAACTGATGAACTCACTTATTGTTTTGTTGGAGAAATGTTACACAACTATTTTTATTAGGGAATAACCATTTCTGTAACCATCAGAATATAGAACACCAATCCACTGGAATATCACATGTGCTATATGTTATTGCACTGTAGAATTCAAAAAATTGGGTTATCCCCCTAAGATTGGTGTATAGGAATATGAGTGTACTAAGAACATAATTTACAACACTAAGTTTCCCATTTCAAACAAACATCAACAAAAATGACACAACTAAATTAAAAAAGAATCTAAATATAAAAATTAATGGGGTCAAATGATATTACATGGTTTGGACTTTCCTCCAAAATCCAAGGGAGAACATATCAAAATTTTATATTATCAAATAGAATAATGATTAATAATTTTCTTCTAAGTATCTAACATGGAACATTTTTTAATCTTTATAAAAATCGACATATCTCAACTATATTTTATAAAGATGATCAGCTAGAAGAACAGGTTTCATTACCATCCAATGTTCACGAACAACACACAATTATAGTTATTTACCATCTAATTCCAAACTGCTTCCACTTACTCAATATTTTCACCTGATATACCATCAGTTACCTTCAACATATAATCATCAGAAGATCAATTAATTCTGATAAAATTAACATCATAATGATTACGACATATATATTTACAAAATAATCCATAAGTAAACATTCTTTGTATCTCTAACAAATAAACATATTCTGATGACTTGATGAGTGATTAAAATCCCAAAAATATCCCACTTTAAGAATAAATCAAGAAAATATCTCTTCTTAGACTCCTTCTACACATAGGAAAATCTCAATATTCCCCCTCATGTGTGTAGTGTTCTCAATAAAAATTCATTTACCAATGTCTAAATCAGATACAATACTTTCTTAAAATTTCATGCACTAAAAATGTTGTGAACATATAATGAATATTTTCTTTCTTAGTTATCTTCCAATACCCTAGAAATTTTTCTTCATGGAGGTTATTTATAAAAATGAATTTCAAGTTAATTTGTTTCATTAATTCAGGAATCAATAGATTCTGAGAAAGTTGAATGGAACTTTGACAATATCAAAATAACACTCCATGCTATGGTGATATTCTATGTTCATTTAGTAACTATATTAACTAGACTAACTAATTTATATATTTTATTACTTTTATGTATTTTTTATATTTAGTATAAAAAGTAAAAAAAATAACCTCTAGCTAAGACAACTGAGTAATAATTTTTTCACCAAAAATAAACATGAATATTTCCATTTTCTTTTGCGTATCTGAATCACTAGAAAATCTGTATCCATGAATCCATGTAATGGATTATCTTCTCAAATAGAAAATGTTATATCTATAAGTCCCTTTATGTATTTTATGATACACTTAAATTATTATTATCGATCCCTTCTAGGGATTAACATAAATCCACCTACTATAACTTCTATAAAGGAAAGGACTAGTAATATAAAAATCATTGCCTAAATAAAGATTCTTATAGTTGATGCATACGACACTTTTATCTAGTATCTATCCTCACATTTGGATGCTAGTTAATGTTCCATAAATAACTTGATGTTTCCAGAATGGGGTTTGAGATTGAATTACATCTATTCATTTTAAACATTTCAATAATATATTTGATGAATCCCTTATGGGATAACATCAATTTACCAATTTCCCTATCCCTCTCAATACACATTACCATGATTTTCTTGACTTAGAAAAAATCATTCATATTTAATATTCTAGAAAATACACACCTCATCTCTTATGTACCTGAACTCCCTGGACTGAAAAAAATATGATCAAAAAATAAATTTAATGTGATGTAAGTATAATCATCATATGACTTTTGATAATAGTAATTATCATAGTTTAACTATGATAAACCTTCCTTATTCATAAATGTTCCAGGCTTCTGGTTCTTCTCTCAATGTTTTTGTTTCAAGTCATTGAGGATTCATTTAAAATTTAAAAAAATCTCTACTTATGATGGCATTCTAATCCATTAGGCTTTTTTATTTAAATATATTTATCTATTTAGTCATGATCAAAAGATTCCTTGAAATTCATCAACTTCAAGTGAAAATCATTTGAAGCAACTAAATTGATCATCCTTTAGATGGTATTATGCCTATATATTAGTGAAACAACTTCTAAGAAATCAATTCCTTCCATCTGTTGGAATCATTTCACCACCATTCATGGATTATACGTTGATGTTCTTTTAGAATCTTACTTCAACATAAAAAATTATTCTTATCAAGGGATTTTATTCCCCCTAATAGTTAATTAATCTATCAAGTTCCATTTAACTTCAAGGAATTCATTTCCTCCATAATTTACACTCACTTTTTTTAGTCATTGAATCTTGCAGTCCCTAAGGATTGCATCCCCCCTAATAGATTATGATTTATCATAATATAGGTATTCAAGTTATTAGGGATGTTATTGGTTAAATAATGATTTATCATAATTTAGGTAGGGAATTTATTAGGGAAGTTATTGGTTAAAGGAAGGTATGTGGTGGGTAAGTAAGGAAGTTTTTGGGAAGTATGTAAGTTATATGTGTAGTCCCTATTAAATGGCCAAGATCCACTAATCTAGATATTGTGTTCATGATTTAATATAGACAATTATATTAACAATGAAACAATGGTAAGATGATGAATTCAAGATTAATATGATGTAAGAAAGTTATAGAAAATAGTGATATAACGTTCTTCAATCAAATGTGGACCTATGTGAATGGAGAAATAACCACAGAAATATGTATATTATTAATAAAAAAAGAAGCTAGATTATAGGAAATGAAAGAATCAAAGGACTAGAGAAACTAACTAAGGATCATATCTATCTATTTCAGGTGGTAGTGATGAAATCTATCATACAGAGCTAGAAATTTGACTTCTTGGATGGACTCACTCTACACACATGCAGAGAAGGATGAAGAATATTTCAAGTAGAAAGAAAAAAAAGAAAGGGGAAATAAAATTCTTAAAACCTTGGGTTCTCATAACCTAACCTAGATGAATCTTGAATGGTACTCGTTTTACTAATGTATTCCCATATGCAAGAACATCCCACGATAAAGGATAAAGATCTCTACCACACTCCATAGAAACCCTATACTAGGTGATAACCTATCACTTGAGCTATAAAAGATATATTTATATTATACCCTAGATATAGAATAGTGTAAAATGAACGGGGTTGTTCTCAAGGAGTCACTATGTTTATCTTAATGAATCGTCTAAAATCATTTTTTTTCTTATTTTTATATATTTAAAAAATAGTAAAAGAAAACATGAATAGTGAAGATGAAATGTAAATGAAAACAATAGAAAAATAAGAAGAAAATAGAAATATAAAGAAGAATATATGGAGAAAATAAATTCAGAATGAATGAACCGTCTCTATATTTTTCAACTATCTACTTCATGTCAATGATCTATAATGATTAAACCATCAAAGATCATCCTCATACAATGCACACTCAATCACTCAACACATGCACCTATCACTCTTTCAAAATTTAATGACCACATACAATACTTCCACCCCAAGATGAGTGATCCCCTAAATTTTAATTGAATATCAATCTCAAATAACATTCTCATAGAATGTATTTCATGAAAAATTGATCTTATCAGGATCAAAAAGTCCAATTTTTAATACATTTTCATCAATAAATTTAGTAATATTTATTAATTACATAACTTATTTATTAATTCCTATAATTAATTTCATTCACCAACCCATCATCATATTGGGAATTTTGTGGACCTGTACCATAAGCCCAAATTAGATACTCAACATTGGCCATGAAAAGATAGCATCAATTTTAGGGTCCCACTGATGTTGATGGCGTGTCAATACAACATTGTATGAATTGGTTATGACCGAAAAGATGTTTTGAGAACAAATAAAATATTTCTTTCACAACTTAATAATAATAACAACAATCATTGTTTATAATAAAAATCTAACATTAATGACAATAAAAATAACACAGTTTATTTTGAAATCAATTTCATTTTTTCCACTATTTATTTAATTTTCTATATTAAATAATAATAATAATAACAATAATTATTTTAATAATTATAATTATTAAATATCTTACTTTAGTTCCACCAAGAATATTTTAAATAAAAACCTCCATTAAATACCAAGTAGTTAAAAAATTTATATTAACCACAAAATTTCATTTATGTGGGACCATTATAATATTACTAATAATATATAACCTCGAAATAAATATCCACCCATGGCCAATCATCATTCATTAATAATTGAATTAAATTACACATTTAATTTACATTTTAATTTATCAAAGAGAAATAATAATAATAATAATAATAATAATAATAATGATGATGATAAAATATTAAAAAAATATTATGATTGTTATAATTATTTTAAATTCCCATAAGAAATTCAAATTCTAAATAAATTTTCCTCATGTGTGATATGTCCAATCGTCTGATGCTCACAAAATTTATACCCCAGCTAGGGTAAACCCTGTATTCTAGACCTAATGGTGGTCTTAGATATTTTTCATACGATGCACTATTTTGGATATATTAATTATTTATCAATTAAAAATTGTAATAAATAAATAATTAAATATATAACAAGATTTTATTGCATGTGATGTTGCTGAACTCCCGACACACATAAAATTTAAACCTCACCTAGGGTAAATCTCATGTTTGGGACCCAATGATGATTTTTTATTTCTCATCAAATGCACCATTTGTAAGATATTAATTTATTTCCAAAAAAATAATGGAAATATTAAATAACTTAATACCACGAGTGACCTACCCAAACATCTGATGCTCACAATGTGATAACCTACCTAGGGTAAACACTTTTTCTTGAACCTAACGGTGGTCTCCAATTTCTCATACGATGTGTAATTTTGGATTTATCCAATTAATTTGGATAATTTTTGTGCACATAATTTAATATTTTTAGTATTTTTATTCCCTCTTCACTAAGGCTCTACGGGCCTCAGAATCTCACACTTAATTAGTACTTGACTCTGAAAATATTTGTTTTAAAATTTCAATGTGTTAACAAAACTTTTTACATTACACAAGATCATTAAGACATTTATTAAGTGATTTTATTAAAAAATTTCATTTTCATATTAAAACACTTATATAGTTTCAAAAAGAGAGTTTTATATTATTTAAATAAAATTTATTATATTAAAATTCTCCCCCTCTATCGAATTCTCATCCCAGATAAGTATCCCTAGAGGTTTTCTCGAACAACTCAGATCACTATGTTCAAACATCATACTCCTTTCACATATCCATAAAAGGAGGAACATTATGAAAATTTCATGTCTAACCAATCTCTGGGATCACACAAAGTCTTCTATAAGAGTCTACTCACAACCCAAGGTATAACCCTCCTATCCCTAACCCTTGTCTCTGTCTCTGCATGTTAGTCACAATTTTGATATATAAATAACCTGGAAAACAACGTTCTTAGTTCAACTAATTATTTCTAATAAATATATATCACATAACATGGACACATAGATATATCACACAAAAAAAACTATCCTGAACAAATATCACAAATCAAGGAATTTAATTAATGAATTATTATGCAACACAAAAATAGGTATATATATTCCATGTGAACCTACGAAACTGGTCATGATCCATGAACATGAAATAAGTCTCTTAAATAACATATAACATCATGTGCATCACACAAGGTTAATTTAACCCATAGTAATAACAAAACATAAATTCCTCAATATGGAAACTCAGAGGTCTATTATGTAGTGCTGGCCATGCACTAACATAGTTCCCATTCCCAAGTCCAGAAGTCATATCTCTTTTCTAACATGTCTCAAACCAAGAAAAAGAGAATTAACATGTTATTCAATCATAGTTCTATGATACCATATTGTAAAATCCTGACCCGAACCACCAGGTCTGAGATAGATGTTATGTGACCTCATGTCTGCCTCCGCATACGCAAGAGGCTATCCACTAGAAATGAGGGTATGTGTCTAATAATGGGGAGCCTATACCCTCTATATCATGTAATAGGTTCAATAATCAATAAAAAAACAATAAATAAATAATAAGAGTAAAATAGGGAAGCTGTATATAGACATACCTATAAAAGTAGATCCTAAAGTGGTCAACCAATCCAAAGTGTAAGAAGAAGGTAAATACAAGAAAATTAAATAAATAAAAAACTATGGGGTACTTTGGTGTCTGTCTTGGTCTTCTACAACTCCGTACTCCATAATTAAAAAATCCACTATAGATAATTTTCCCTTCACCGGATCTCTGGTTGTGAAATCACAGTCACTCCAAAATTCTCGGGTAAGGAGTGAGTACAATCCTCAGTAGGAAACCGAAAAAACATCATTACCATAAGCTTTCAATATATATATATATATATATATATATCAATATAAATCATAAAATAATTAAATACTTATTAAACCTACATGTGTCGAGTTATCGTGCGCTGACCAACCCGCCACGAACCCCAGCGCCACCAGCATCAGCTCGTTTCTGGTAATAATGTCATGAAATCACATACCTCTACCGAGGTAACAAAGCTCACCCCATGACTCAAATCTGTTGGAATCCATTAGTGGTATCTTCCAGCTAACCACTATTCATGCATATCACACCTCACTATTTTAAAAACCCATGACCTAAGTCTTTAGAAATCCATGTCTGGTATCTTCCAGATAGATACAATTATTCCCCTGCCCACTCACCTTTTTAAACACCCATGGCCCAAGTCTGTAGGAATCTATGACCAACATCTGCCAACTAGCAATAATGTTTTCCCCTTTTCATGTGTAGCTACGCTCGCATTTAACGACATTAGGACTGCTTCAGGTTTGGTAATTGACTACTGAGCCACATAACTATCATCATTAAGGCTCAACCTAAGTATCTCGATACTGAAAACACAATTCCACAGTCTACAAAACAATCATGAATACGTGTTGTAGCATGGAATGATAATCCACACCAAGATCAAAGTCAGGATAATCACTCAAAAACAAGTATTCCCATAGGTACCCACACACCCACATGAAATTCATTACAAGCATGGGTTTGGATAACATAAAAATCACAACATGATAATATCATATATATATACATGGCCCAAAATGGAATGTAACCTCTTAAATCAATGTCACCAATGTCAATGAAAATGTTCTTCAAAGATATTGTCACCTGAACTACATTCTCACACCAACCAGAAAATATGATCACACACTAATGAATCCATGTACCATCACCATTTAGATATTATTTAGAATCATATCTATCTTCAATAATTAAAAATTCTTAATTAAATCTTAAAAAATTACCTCGCCACATTAAAAAACAAGCATTATAATAAATCTATACTCATCGAGATGAATCCAATGAAACTAACGACACAACAATCCGATCAATATAAAATAATATATTGAGGAGAGACGTTTAGAAAAATAAAATAAAATAGAAGAGAGATATATTAAGAGAGATGGGTGAGGCCTGAGAAATAATGGGCTTCCAACTCATTCCATGCACACCACACCAAATCCAATTTATAATACTTTTTCATCAATCAATTTAGTATCTTTTATTAATTGCATCACTTATTTCTTACTCTCTCTTATTAATTCCATGCCCCAAATAATTATAATTGTAACAACATTGGAAAAGTTAGACTTAAAAGGATAAATGTTACTACCCATGTCAACAAGGTGAACCTTTCTTTTCGGGAGCCTAACTGATTAGAACTCCATAGTTAAGTCTGCTTGGCCTAGAGTAGTAATCAGGATGGATGACCTTCGGGGATGTTTCCCAGGGTGTGTGTGAGTGATAAAAAAACACACTGAAAGAACATGTGTTGGCTTGTGGGGATAGTCATTAGTCTAATAAGAAACCCTAATGAGTAATATCCTATGATGTGATGGGAAGGGAACCATGGTATTACAGGAGACCTATGGGGTCAGATGAAAAGGTTCATGGACAAAGGAAGCGAGTCATGCCAAAATGGTATCAGAGGGAAGTTGATTATCTTGCCTTGATGACAGTATGCATTTGAGTATTCTTTTCGGAACTTAGGAGGTAGTTGTTATTGAGTGCATGTCCAGGTCTCACCACAATGAACCTTAAGTCACCAGGGTTGGTTAGGGAAATATGACTTGTGGATCCAAGTCTAGTTGAGGTGATTGTTAGCAATGTCCAAGCTCTAGGACAGGCACCACCTCCAGTTCCTGTTCAGGATCCAACTATAGATCCTCATAGTGATATTCTCCAAAGTCATTCTCAAGAGTTACTATGCCAGAAGACACCAGTTTTGAAAGGCTCTTCTAACCCTCAACATGCTGAGGATTGGTTGAGTAAGATTGAATGTTTATTTGGGTTCTTGGAGACACCTAATGTGATCATGGTGAAGTGTGCCACCTTCGTGATGGAGGGATAAAGTAGGAGATGGTGGGAAATGATGGTGATGGCTAGGAAAGATGAAGGTTTGGAGTGGATAGACCTTAGGGTTATTTTCACTAACCAGTTATATCTAGAATCAATGGTGTTGGCCAAGGATGTAGAGTTTTTCAAGCTTGATCAGGCCAACAAAACCGTGAATGAGTACTCAAATCGCTTTTCTGAGTTGGTACGGTTTGCTCCTGAGATTGTATCAAATGAGAAGATGAAGGCTTGGCGATTTGAGTTGGGAATTCGATCAGATATATGTTCTCGGGTTTTCTTACTGAAGCTACCCACTTATGCTGATGTGCTGGATAGGGTGATGGTGGTTGAAATGGAACTCGAAGGAAAAGTCAGGGTTAAAGGAAGTTCCTTTCTCTCCTAGTAGCAGTGTTGGTGACTTTAAATGAAAATGTAAGCGTGATGTTCATCATGGTAGTTCTAGACAACAGAGTCATTCTAGACCTCCGGTAGCACCAGGAGGGTTTTCATTGACTTTCTGGATGTGTGGAAGTCCAGGACATTCTAAGAGGGCTTGCACCGAGGCACCCAAGAACTGTAGCTCCTGCGGACGTTTAGGGCACTTACAGAGATTCTGCCATCACTTCTCTACTCCACATAGTGGAACATGATCATTAGAACCTCCAAAAACTGTGGGGAAATCAAATTCTTCACTTAAAAATGGGTTCCAGCCACAGGCATTTGGAACGAAGCTTCTTCACGTAGTGGCAGAGTCGCCAGAGGTAGCTGATACAGGTCTAGCAATTGTTAGAGGTACCATTACTATAGCTTCATCTATTGTGACTGCCATTTTTGATACTGGTGCATCTCACTCATTTATTTCAACCCATATTGTTAATCTACTTAATCTACCTATGGATATTTTATCTTTTGTGATGGATATTACTACACCCCTTGGTAAAATGATAGATAAGGGTCTCCATAGTCCTGCTTGTGTCTTATCTCTATCAGATTTTAATCATGCTTGGAGTTTTTTGGTTCTCAACATGAAATATTTTGACATCATATTTGGGAAGGATTGGCTTATTTCCAATAAATCTCAGATTGATTTTTATCTTTGAAGGGTCTACCTTAATACACCCAGTGGTGTTCCTCTTGTTTTTCAAGGAGATTGGGACCCAAGGTCAACCAGAGCTATAACCTCTTATCCGAAGTTGGGGAAAGTTATATCAGTGTTTTCTTTTGATCTAGAGAGATATTCAATGTGTGGTGAGCTTCCTCTAGTCGTTGCTGAGTTTCCTAACATGTTTCGTTTTGACTTCTCTAGTTTTCCACCAGTAAGGGAGGTTTATTTTTCTATTGACTTAATCCCTGGTACTCAACCAGTTTCTATTCCCTCTTACCAAATGGCTCTAGTAGAACTTAAGGAACTGAAGTCACGGTCAGACGATCTTATTGAGAAATTATTTATACACTCGAGTGTGTCACCTTGGGTAGCACTAGTTCTCTTCTCCAAGAAGGCTGATGGTTCTCTTCGCTTATGTGTTGATTATCGAAAACTCAATCGAGTTACGATAAAGAACAAATATCCATTACCACGAATTGATTATTTTTTGAGCAATTAAAAGGGGCAAAGTGGTTTTCCAAAATTGATCTTCGATCTGGTTACCATCAGTTGAGAATAAAATAATTTGACATTTATAAGACCACTTTTCAGAGTAGTTATGGCCATTATGAGTACCTTGTTATGCCCTTTGGCCTAACAAATTCTCCAGCAGTTTTCATGGCTTTAATGAACAAGGTTTTTCGTGTGTATCTAGATACTTTTGTGGAAGTATTTGTGGATGAAATTCTTGTCTAATCCAAGTCTGAGGAGGATCATGTGCATCATCTGAGAACAGTTCCGAGTCTTCTAAGGAATCACCGATTTTATGCCAAGCTTTCAATGTGGGATTTTTGGATTCAAGAAGTAAATTTGTTGCGACATGTCATGTCAGAACAAGGAATATCATTTGATCTTGAGAAGGTGAAGGCTATTATGACTTGTCAATAACCATGAAATGTTTTTGAGATTCATAGCTTCTTGGTCTTAACAGGATATTATAGTCGATTTGTTAAAGAATTCTCAATGTTAGCTTCTCCAATGACTACTCTGAATCGAAAGGGGGTGAAGTTTTACTAGAATGATAAATTTTGGAGTTCTTTTGTTGATCTAAAGAATCTTTTGACTACTATGTCGGTGTTAACCCTTCCTGATGCTAGGATAGGTTACATGGTATTCTGTGATGCATCGAGTTCAGGTTTTGGATGTGTCCTTATGCAAAGTAATCATGTTGTTTCCTATGGATCTCGTCAGGTTAAGCCTCATGAGAAGAACTATACTACCCATGACCTTGGACTTGCAGCTGTAATGCACATACATAAGTTTTAGAGACATTACCTCTATAGATAAAGGTTTACTATGTTATCAGACTATAGGAGCTTGAGTTATATCTTCTCTAAAAAAGGTTTGAATCTTCGCCAAAGGTGTTGGGTGGAGTACCTACAATCTTTCGACTTTGAAATTTCATGTACCTTGGGGAATGAGAATGTAGTTGTAGATTCATTATGAAGGAAACTTCCATCACAGGCTATGAAAGAATCTTCAGAAGAGTGAAGTATGATGGCTCTTTTTTCTCAGTTGCGTATTGGAGTTCAGTGGAAGGGGAATGAAGTTTCTTTAGCCAGTGTCCAGTTGAAATCTTCTCTTCTCGAGTTAATTCTTCAGGAACAACAACTGGATGATGAATTCCATAGTATTAGGGACTCTCTTTATGGTGGGGAGACCAACACCCATGTTCTCCAAAGAGGGTGTTCTGTGTTATCGAAACCATTATGTTGTTCCATTATCAGCAAGGAAGGATGTGATGGGGGACTTCCATAACTCTAAATGGGATATAAACCCAGGAACCACAAAGATGTTCTATGACATGCAGCGATACTTCTGGTGCCCAGGAATGATATGAGACATTGCTGAGTTTCTATCTCATTGCTATACATGCCAGCAGGTGAAATTTGAGCACCAGAAACCTTCATTTTTGCTTCAACCACTTCCAGTACCTACATGGAAGTGGGATGAAATCTCTATGGACTTTGTGTTTGGGTTACCTCAAACTCAGAGGAAGAAGAACACGATATGGGTGGTGATTGACATGCTGACCAAGTTGGCCCAATTTTTACCAATTCGAGATATAACCAAAGTTGAGGAGTTAGGAAATATCTATGTGAAAGAAATTGATCATTTTCATGGAGTTCCGTCTGTTATAGTCTCTAATAGGGATCCTCGGTTTACTTCTTGATTTCGGAGAGGCCTTAAGGAGGCATTGGGATCTCAGGTCCGTTTGAGCACGACCTACCATCCACAGTTAGATGGCCAGGTAGAGAGAGCTATTCAGATCCTTGAGGATATGCTCCGTACATGTGTTCTTGACTTTTGTGTGTTTTGAGAATATCATCTGGGGCTAGTGGAGTTTTCTTATAATAAAAATTATCAGTCTGTGATCAAAATGGATCCTTTTGAGGCATTTTATGGTATTCCTTGTAAATCTCATTTATGTTGGTCGGAGATTGGTGAATGTTCCTTGGTTGGACCGAGTTTGGTCCAAGAGATGATAGCTAAGATCCAGTTGATTCGTCAGATAATGTTGAAAGCATAGAGTTGGAACAAGTCGTATGCTAATCGTCACTATAGACCTTTAGAGTTCTCAGTTAGTGACCAGGTGTTCTTGATAGTTTCACCCCGATTAGGTCATCAATGGCTTGGGAGGCAAGGGAAGCTTGCTCTTCATTTTGTGGGACCTTTCGAGGTAGTTGGTCATGTAGGGAAAGTGTCTTACCATCTAGCTCTACCACCACAGCTGACGTTGATACATAACGTGTTCCATGTATCACAGCATCAAAAGTATCTCTCTGATCCATCACATGTTTTGAGCTAGAGAGATCTTGTGATCGATCCATATTTATCTATGACTGAATGAACAGTCAAGGTTATTGATTCTAAGACCAAGGTACTTCATGGGAGAATGATACCCCTGGTATGTGCTCTAGGGTAGCATGGTTCTAATACTCATGTGGAGTAGGAAAGGGAGGCACTAATGGGAGAGAAATGGCCCCATCCTTTTGATGTGGAGGTTTCTTCATAGGACTTTTGGGGACAAAAAGATCTTATGGTTGGGAGGTTGTAACATCACGTTATGTTTTCAGGTACTTTTGATGTTTCTAACTACCTCTGTTTTGGATTAGTGACTTGGGGTGCATCTGGGTGAACTTTTAAGGAAAACTAAAGGACAGTGGGGTGTGCACGGTTTGCGCATTTTTTGTAGTACCCTCGGTTTTGGTTATGTAACCATTTCTTAATGATTTTAATTATTTAAATGTATGGGTGATGAATGGGAGAGTCGGGAGAACATTAAATGATGTTTTGAGGCAAGGATGAAGTCACACGGGTAGCGCACAGGTTGTCTAAATCGTGCGTCCAAACCGTACGTAGTTGGTCTTAGAGGCATTATCTTTCGCACAGGTGGTGCATGATTTTTCTAACCATGTGGCCAAACTGTACATGGAGTGTCTTCCGAGGTAGTGGCTAACGCACGGTTAGCACACGATTTGTCTAACCATGCTGGAAAACCATGCAGCCAGTTAAATGAGATCCTATAATATTGGATCTCACTCGTTTTTTCCTATAAGTGCCTAGTTTTCCTCTTAAGCAGCCCTAACTCAGGTTTTTTCTTCTTCTAAGGTCAAATAAGGTTCTCCCATCATTCCAGAGGATATCCAAAGGCTTCTCTTGGTGAATCGAAACTAGATTCTTGAGGTATGTGATCGTTTTCATCGTTCATGATCAGTTTCTTAGATCTACTTAGATCTACTTCTTCTCTTTTCTCGGTTTATTATATCTACACCTGTTATGGGTAGATCTAAGTGTGTGGATGCCAAATATGACAAGATTTGGTCTTGATATTTCTAGGAGAAGAGATATAAGGTGGGTTTGTGAAGAAACAACCCGATTTTCTTGAGCGTTCTTCGACCGTTGTGGTTTTCATCAAAACCTTTGAAGTGGGTGGTTCTGTCCTGAATTTCAAAATTGATTATCCTTTTTTTGATTGATTTATTTTAATTGTTGATTTAAATTCAATTTCTCAACTTTTCTTTCAATTAAATTGATAAAAAGTCGATTCTAGTGAATCGTGGTATTTGAAATGGTTTTTGCATGAAAATTTGGAAAACCCCCAATTCCATTGAATTGGTTATGTTTATGGAAATTGTAGATTTAAATTGTTTAATTTAAATTATGAATTTTATGGAAATTATTTCAATTAAATTGATGAATTTAATTGTGGAAATAAATTGTGTGATGATGGAATTAATTATGATTGGATTTCAAACTGGTGAAAATGGCTCAAAATAATTTGATAGAAACCCATTGGTTTTATCTTGTAAAAAAGGCATGTTTTGAATAAAACCTTTTCTGGTTTTAAATGGAATGAAATTGGCACTTTTGAAATGGAAGAATGGGATTGATCGTATTTTTAATCATTCTTAAAATAGTTCTCCCATCATGTAAGAGCGCATGCAAGCCTTCGGTAGTTAGTGAGTTATTTGGATACACTCTACGCTATGAAAACATTATGAAACTTACTTGCGGTGGTTCACATCCCCGATGGGTTTGTGATAAGTCTAATTTGGCCAGTGTCATAGAGATGTGTGTATACACATTTTTCTGAGTTCACATAGAGAGTGCAGAATCCTATAACTGGTTAATACTATCATACCTTTTGGCAGATGACCATGTTGCTCACTTTTTTATTTATATTTGAGATATAAATGTATGCCTATACTTTTGAACTGCTTTACATGCCTGCAGAATTTAGATAAACTATTTTATATAAATTTTTTACTTAATCCATTATTTTATAAATATTCCATCATTGTAAAGCCTTGCTTAAAATATTTATTTCTTTCATTTGAAAATGTATAGCATGTTTTGTTAAAATATTCTTTTAAATTTCCAAACTTGTTTATTTGAAAATTGAAATCTTTTCTATAGATAATCTTTTTTTGGAATCTGTTACGGAATCTTTGGTGGTATCCTACTAGGCTTAGGCTCACAACCTACTTTTTCCTTCGGGTGTTTGTAGACTTTCTTATTCCAGGTTCGACCAATGGGAAGAGATCTCTTGGAGGTGGATCTAGCTATTGAGTTTTGGTCTTGGTGAGTTGTGTCCTAAGGGACCTTGGGGTTGTTTTCCCATTTTTAGTACTTGGGTTATAGTACTTTGGGATTTTTATGCCTCTTTGTTTTTTGGTATAATACTCATGGTGGAGTTTCTTTTGTTATGAATTCTGTCTTGTTTCTTTTCTTCCACTTTGTTGGTGGAAAAATTATTCCCACTTGCATGTTGTGTGATTCCCGGTGCTAGTCGCCGACCCATGGGGATCGGGAACGCCCTACAGGCTATGTCAGGGCCGGCTCGGTTATCGGGTTACCATGGTACCTGGTCTGGTTATTGATAATAATATTGGGTGTTTTGTTGACCTATGTCACAAGTCTTAATTAGATATTCAAAATTGGTCTTGAAATGAGAACCTCAATTTTAGGGTCTCACTAACGTTGATGACTCATCAATTTGACATCATACGGATGAGTTATGAATGAAACAGTGTTTTGAAAACAAATAAAATATTTCCTTGAAAACAAAATAATAATAATAACAATCATTAATATTATTAAATATCTCACATTAATAATAATAAAAATAAAAAATTATATTATGAAATCACTTTCATCATTTCCACTATTAATACTATTTCCCATATTTAATAATAATAAGAACAACAACAATGTTTATTATTATTATTATCAAGTATATCATTTAACTTTGACCATTAATATTTTCAATAAAAACATCCATAAAATATTGAGTTGTTAGTAAATTTATATTAACCATAAAATTTCATTTATGTCATACTACTAAATATTACTATTATTATATAACCCTGAAATAAATATCCATTCATGGAAAAACATCGTTAATTAATTAAGTGAATTAAAGTACACATTTAATTTCCATATTAATTCCTAGAACAGAAATTATTTTAATAATATTTTAAAAACCTATTATGATTATTATAATTATTTTAATTTCTCAGAGAAATCATATTCCAAATAAATTATCCTCATGCACCATTTGTCCAAACATCTTATGCTCACAAAATTTATACAGTACATAGGGAATACCCTCTGTTCTAAACCTGATGGTGGTATTTGATTTCTCAAAAAACACACTATTTAGGAGATATTAATTATTTAATAATTAAAAATCAGAAAAAATAATTATATTAATATAAAATATGGTTTTATAACGTTCAATGTTATTAAGCACCGAACACGCATAAAATTTATACCTCACCTAAGATAAATGCCTCATTTTGGAGAAAATGGTTTTCTTGAAGTTCTTATATTACTCAAAATTTGTGAGATATTAATTTATTTTTGAAAAAAAATATGATAAAAATATTAAATAAATTATTATCATGAGATAATTGACCAAACATCTGGCGCTTATAATGTAATATTATACCTACAATAAACACCATGTCTCAAACCAAACAATGGTCTCTGATTTTTCATATGATGCACCGTTTGGGAGTTATCCAATTAATCTGGATAAATCATGTGTGAATAATTTAATATTTTTTATATTTTTTATTCTAGTGATCAAAGGCTCTAAAGTCCTCAGAATATCACACTTACTCAGTGCCTGACTCTAAAAATATATGATTTAATATTTAATTGTATTAACTGTGATTTTAGAATTATGTAAGATCTTAAAAAAAATATTAAGTTATTTTTATTGAAAAATTAAATCTTCACATAAAAATGATTATTAATTTTTAACAAGAGGAATTTTATTGTCTTTAAATAAAAATATTTATATTACATGAGGGGACCACATGGAGTGTGGTCCAGCAACACTGCCTAACCCTGTCCCTATATAGCACACAAATCCATCTGATGTTGTAGAACACACCATGTAGGTGGACTACATGATGTGTCCTGCATAACCGGGGTTGGGTCATGTCTGTGTACTCGGAACCCATGTCCATATACCAGAACCCCTATTCGTGTACTTCCAGACAGCTTCCCATCCATGTGGTCTTCCACACAGGTTGTCCAACATAAAGGGGGTACACTGAATTTGAGATATGTACATGTTGTTTCATCATTATGAATTTCTAAAACCCTATCCACAGTAAATAAGGGGATACATCTCATGTGTTCATATTTGAACACATCATGTATTCAGGTTTCACAAAAAATTGGCCTTAGTTCGTCGTTAGAGTGTCACTATTAGTTCTATATACCACCATACCTTCGACAATTTATTCCTTGGTCTCGAAACATGAAAAATGACATACACAACTCATAAATACTACAAATACGTGCTAAGATCATTGTTCCACTCCCCGATCATGAAACCACCACGAATTTGAGGGTCAGATCAGGCTTGGTACCACCCGAAAATTATTGAATTGGGGCATCAGGGTCTAACCAGGGACAAACACAATGAAATAAGTTGGTAAATCACAAGAAGAAAGGACTAAACATTATTTACCAAGTGTTCTTGTACAATGATCATTAACATGGAACTGGGGATATCAAACAATGAAATTAATCAGTATTTTAGTACTCTGGCACATGAAAATTATATAAAAAGTGCACAGATCAAAGAAGGACAATTGATATACATAATACTTTTAATCAAAGGGAATAAAAACCCCAAATGAAGAGTCCTACCTCATTTATGGATTGATCATCATTGAAGAATGTTCCTGCTAATGATCAAGAGAAGTTGTTGCATTCACGGCATCCCAATCTTCTCTGATCCATAGTATTATCTTTGCTGGATTCGATTTTCCAATGGATGAGGTAGGAGAGTTTCACCGGTGATTTCTAGATTTATGAGTATAAAACTAACCAATCTTTTATGGTAGTATATTTATAAACATTTATGTTTAGGTTAAATTAATGAATGAATAAATTTATTAATTAATCCACTTAATGTACTACCATTGATAAAGGGGTCTAAACATCTTACACTAACCCATTTTAGGTTGTTTATAGGGTGAAAACTGCATTCCAGACACAACCATGGTCTCAGATTTCCTATATGATCTACCATTTAAGATTTATTTCATTTTCATTATAGAATCTACAATCATGTAATATAAAATATATTAAATATTTCAAAAAAAATTAATTCCAGGCACAATGTGCCTCAGAATCACCTGTCGTCTCAGTGCATAACTCTAGATATATATATATATATAAATATTTTAAAACCTTAAATGGTAAAAACCGGGTCTCTACATCATTCTATAATTCAATAGTTTTTCCTAGGAAAAGAAAATCTAATAGAACAACTTAGGATAATGAGCCATCACTTGGCTCTCCTGCTCCCAAGAACTATCCTACACATTCCCATGTTTTTACAACACGAGGTCCAATGGATAGTCAATCCACACAAGATCCTCTAATGCTGATCCTTGATTTCCCCTGGGTGCTCCACAATGGTGGCTCCATCCATAATGTCCAGATCACCCCAGTTGATGACAGGTGTGGGGTCATGAACATATATCCTCATATGTAACATGTGGAAGAATTCATGAACCCACTCTAGCTATGGGTGTAGGGAGCGGTGGTTGGAAACTTCCCCAACCCTCGGCACGATCTCGAATGAACCTATGAACCTCAGGGATAAAATTTCTCCCCATACGAACTTATGTGATCCTCATAATGGGGAGACTCTCCAAAAAATGTGGTCTTCCCACTCAAACTCCATGGGCCTATTAAGGTGATATTCATAAGATTTATGTCTTCTTTGGGCCATCCTCATCCACTCACTGATGACCAAGACATTCTCTATTGTCACCTACACCATCTCTAGGCCCATAAGAGTCATCTCACTAATCTCTATCTAGTATAATGGTGGCATGAAAGGTCTCCAATACAAGGTCTAAAAAGGTACCATGCTAATGATATAGTGGTAGTTGTTGTTGTATGAAAACTCTACCAAGGGTAAATAATCCTCCCAGCTCTGGCCAAAGTCTAACATGGAATCCCTCAGTGTATCATTCAACACCTAGATAGTGTGTTGATCTGCCCATCAGTCTGGCGGTGAAAGGTTATATTAATCCTCATATGGGTCTCAAATTCCTCCTGTAGGACTCTCAATAATTGTGACCTAAACCAAACATCTTTATTATAGATAATCATCAATGGAACCCCATGAATGAAAGTGATCTCTCGTATGTACAACTACCCCAAACCCTCCACTAAATTCATCCCCCTAATAGCAAGGAAGTGTGTTCACATTGTGTGTTGATATACTATCACCCAGATGATGTCATGGAACTTCACTGGGTTTGGAGGCCTTGTCAAAAATTACATGGATATGTCATCCCACTTCCACTCTGAGATCTCAAGGGGTTATCACAAACCTGCCAAAACATAGTGCTCAGCCTTCACCTACTGACAAGTGAGGCATCGAGAGATAAACGTAGATAAAATTATTCTCATTCCAGACCACCAAAACTACCACTGTGGGTCTATATACATCTTTCCCACACTAGCTTTTATAGCTAGGGGAGAAGTGTGGAACTCTTGCATCACCTCCTCCTACATCATGTAGGAAACCACTATCCACCCCTATAACATGATGACATGATTCCCTCCTTTAGAAAATCCTTCCAGTGAGTTACATATATATATCTAATCATGTAAGACCTCACATTTTATATCTCCCAACAGGGACTCTCTCACATGCTCAAGAATTAAAGGAGTCAATACAATCGACTACAGAAAAACCATACCCTCATGATCCACTAGGGTCAGCTGCAGGGAGGAAAACTACTCTTAAACATCTTGCACAAAAAGATATTGGGACTTCATACTAAGTTAATCTACTATGATGTTACCCTTTTCTGGTGTATATACTATATCGAAGTCATATTCTTGTTGTAAATCCAACTAGCGCCATTTTTTCAAGGTTAGGTACATCTGTGTGAATACGTGCCTAAGACTATGATGGTCTAAGGACACCACAAACCACATTCCCATAAGGTAGTGCCTCCATATCCTCAAGGAGAATACCACCACTACCATATCAAGGTCATGAGTTGCTTATTTATACTTGTATGATCTCGACTGCCTTGACAAGTACATGATAGATACCTGTTGTTGCGTCAATAATAAGTTATGCCTAGTTCATTATGAATTTGTTTCCTTCACATCTCATTATGAATTTGTTTCCTTCTAAGCTCATTAAGAATCTATTTCTTTCTCATCTCATTATGATTTCAATTTCTTTCTTAGCTCATTGAGATTTAAATTTCTTTTTTAGATCATAATGATGGAATACTTCACTCTGCAACTTTAAAATTCTTAAAACATCATCATTTTTTAAATTATAAAATCGTACAACTTCTGAATTCGATACTTAGATAACTAATAAAATCTTTATGATTCCTCCATTTTATCAAAATATTTTATTAGGAGTATATTTCATGATTTATAAAAACTTTAGGATCAGTAAAGCATCATTTGAAATTATAACTCAGCAAATTCTTTCTTTCTTTAATTAAAAAAATAACTATCTTTAAAACAATACTTTTCTCCCCCATAATTTTTGGGTTCATACTTTCATCAACTTTCAACATTCATACAAAAATCATTACGATGTACTGGGTCTGATTCCAGAATAACAAAAACATTCTTAAAAAAGGATAGTTGTGGACAAATGCCAAAAAATTGTTAAAATGATATATCAAAAAGTTCATTCAATATCCTCATTTGAATTTGGTGAGAACCCTTGTTAACAACTTTTCCGAATCTCATAAATTCTTCCCAACTATACCTTTTAAAAAACTGATGTTTTTTAAATTTTATCAAAACATAACCTTTCTCAAAAGGCAGTGTCCAGAAACCACATTACTAGATTATGTATTGTTTTATAAGGAATTACATCCCACGATTGAAAGAAAATTTTGCATCCATTTAATGATGAAATACCCATCAATTTTATCATTCCTCTCTAACATTTACTTTTCTCTCCCCCATTATATGGTAACCACATATTTAGATTCATTTAAGAAGTACAAGTGAAAACTTCTTATAAAGTACAAAGTTGTTACTTTCTCTCCCCCGTTTTCAACATAATCCAAATCACAGTGGGGTTTCTTCCTAATGAGGTTTAGGAAGTCATGGGAGGAGGATGAACATGATTCTACAACCTCAATTATACAAACCTTTCAAAATTAATTCATTGAAGATATCAATAATTTGATAATTTATTGAAATATATTATAGAAAAACATCTCTAATGGAAACATCCACTTGTATAATGTGAAAATTTATATCAATGTGTTTTGATCTTGATTGTTGGATAATATTTTTTGAAAGATCAAATGCACTCTGATTATCAAAAAATATCTTCACTGGCTTAGAAACATTAACTTTCAAGTATTCCTGCTGAACATTCATCCACATCATTTGAGTACAAGCTTAGGTAGCTACAATATATTTGGATTTACTTGTGGTTAATGTTATTGAACATTGTTTCTTACTATTCTAACTCACACAACATTAACCGAAGAAAAATGTTCCTCCTGAGGTTGATTTTCTACCACTAAAATCACCAGCCCTATTAACATCAGTATAACCATGAAAAATAGTCTCATTGTTTCTTTTGTACAATAACCCATGTGAAGTTGTTCCTTTGACATATCTCAAAATTATTTTTTCTACCAACACATGCGATTATTTTGGATTACATTGATACCTGGAACACATATTCACAATATAAAAAATATCAGGTCTTGAGGATATAATGTAAAGTAGAATTCCTATCAAATTTTGAAAACCTTTTTGATTCACACTTTTTCTAGACCCATCATTACTCAACATTGTGCAGACACATGTAAGAGTAGTATATTCTTTGGATTCTAACATTCCAAAATTCTTTAAAAATTCTTTCGCATAAATTTCTTAATGTAATAAAATTTCTTTTCAATTTTTTTACTTATAACACAAGGAAGAAAGTTAAATCTACCAAAATTGAAATCTAAAAATTCTTCTTCATTTCTTTAGAAATTTTTTACAAACATATTCTCTATCCCGAGAAAAAATTACACGATCCACATAAACTATTAAAATTAGAGATTTAGAGTCAAAATATTTCACAAATAAGTTTCTATAAACATTTCATTTATAAAAATTTAACATTCTCAAATAATTTTTATGTTTTCAATACCAAAAATATGAAGCTTGTTTTAGCCCATACTTAGATTTCATTATTATGAAAAAAATTTCTTCATTCTCATCATTTAGGAACCCACAATTTTGCCCAATGTAAAATTCTTCCACAATAACACAATTTAAGAAATAATATATTACATTTATCACAAAAATAATAATTCTAATGATCTACCACTAAATTAAACATTCTAATAGATTCTAATATTGAAACTGGGGAAGATTTGCCTTCATTATACAAACCTTCCACCTATGCATATCCTTTATAAATAAGCATATGTTTGTTTCATTAAACTTATCCATGTTTATTCAACTTGTTTCTATAAACCAACTTTGTTATGGTAAAATATTTATTTACTAGCTATGGAAAAGGTTTCCATGTTTCATTTTTCTCAATCTAATATAACTCTTTATTCATACCAATCACCCATTCTTTGTATCGAAAATATTCTAAAACTATTTCTGGTTCAACTTTTTATATAATTGAAATGTGATTTTCTAATTTCCACATCATTTGGGTCTGAACTGGATCCTTATGATTCCCAATAATGTTTTCAGGTTCAACATGTTTTTATAAGTTAATACATTTCAAAGTTTCTTTCCCAGCTGAACTTTCCTCATCACATGACTCTTATGAATCTTCATAAGGATATTTGACTTACATTCACTATTTTTGGGAATCTCCAGTTAATCCTGTTTAATATTCTCAATAAATTTTGTTAAGTAATTTTTATTTTAAATAACTTTCACATCATATGAGTATACCAACATTTTTAAATATTTATTCCAACATTTTTAACTCCTTCTATTTGGTGAATAATCAAAAAAATTTCCTTCCTTATCTTTCTCATCAAACATTCCCATATCCGTATTTTTTATTTTATGTAAACATGGAGTTCCAAAATCATTGATGTATTTCAATGAATTTTTTTTTGTTATTACACATTTTATAAGGGGTCATGTTGTTTTTTAGTCCCTACAAGAACTTATTTTGAACATTTACAGTAGTACTAACATCTTGTCTCTAACAGAATTTTGAATGTTTTAATTCAGATAACCTATTTCTTACTTTTTACACTAAACTACTATTCTATATTTTTTATACATTATTTTTAATGGAGTATATGGAGAACTATACTAATTTTTGATACCATGCTTTCTGAGATAAGTTTCAAAAGTATTTCTTATGAATTCAGTACCACTATCTATTATTAAATTTTTATGTAAACCCCAATTTCCTTCTTTACATATTTTCTATATCATTTTAACATTTAAATAGCCTCTTACTGTTTCTACCTAAAAATGATGTTTTCATCCAATTTAAATCATCAATAAAACTAATAAATTATAAATATCCTTTTTTTGATTAATGTCTCATCAACCCACAAAAATAAGAATGAATAATCTCAAGTGGTCTGGTAGATTGAATCTCAACTCTTTTATGACATTTTGTAGTCATCTTCCATTTTTGACAAGTTACACAAACAACATCCCCTCTTCTATTCAATTATAGAAAGTTTTTAAGTATATGAACTATAGAAAGTTTGTTTATATTTTTTTTTCCAAGGTTCCCAAGTCTTCGGTGCCACATTTTTCTTCTTCTTCCACACTCAAGTAATAGGACTTGTTGGATTATCCTATTTGGAAGAGATTCTCACTAGTTCTTTATCCTCTTGTAAAAACTTTTCCATCTTTCACACTTTTTGGGATACAATTTTTTTATAAAAAAACATATTTTCCATCATCCCAAAGTTAACTCACACTAAGTAATTTATGTTTTATCCCATTAACAAATAAAACTTCCTCAGATTTCAACTTATCTAATTCTGTCTCAGTCATTCTAATTCATCTAATTTTTAAGGAACAGTCACTACCAAAGATAAATTCTCCTCCATCATGACTACTAATATGTTTCTATATTTTTATATCACATATCATATGTGAAGAAAAAGCACTATCAAGTATCCATGGTTTGTTCCTTTTACTTGCTTTCAAATATATCTCAACAAAAAAACTCTTACCTCAAATTTCTTCTGTTCAACATCCTTTTCTTTTCGATTATAAGAAACTTTGTCCAAAATGAGTGTCATATATATTTTGGAATGATGACCATCCTGATCACAACTTTAAAAAATATCTTCCCAACATTCAAATTGTTTTTTTGGAATGTTTCTAACATATTGAGAATTCATGTTATCAACTTTCTGTAAGATTTTAAAGTTACTAATTCTACGTTCACTATTTCATTCATTTTTCTCAAATATTCTTCTAGGTAGATAAAAGTTGTTACAAAAACTATAAGAACTATTTTCATAGATTCCACAACACCAGAAATATCCATAAAATCATTATTTTTTATTCAAGAAGGAACTTTGTCTATAGAAACTATGTTGAGGTTGGTAACTTCATTCTGCTCGAACATACTCATAATGTGGACCATTTTTTTTTGAGTGAGTTTTCTACATTTATAGATTTGATAGGTTCCTCACATCTTTTCACAACCCAAGATTTCTTAAAAAAAATTCAAAACCTGAAATGTAAAAATAATTAGAAGAATCATTAATTTTGATGAGTGAATATTTAACTTTATTCTTATATTGAGCATTCTAAGAAACTTTAGAATTATTAGATTTTACTTTTGAATCTTTGTTGGAATTTTCATTCATATCCATCAAGGAACTTTTGGACTCAAGAAGTTTTGATTGAAATTTTTTTACTTATTATTCCTTAGCTTCCAGTTCCTTACTAATATATTCAATCATCTTTCCCTATTCATAAATTTTATGTTTATAAATTAATATCTCCTCAATGAAGTTATTCTTCATATTTGATGATACATTTTATTCCATTAGTAACTTCTTCATAATCTATCTTTATTACTCTAATTTCTTTCTTGATAGTTTTGTTTTTCTCAAGACATGCAACTAGTTTTGTTCTGATCTGATACTCTCTATATTATTCTTCACCACCTTCTTTACTATCTAAGGAATATTTTTTTTTCTCAACTTTTTCAATGAAGGTTTGGAATTTTTCTAGAACTTCATCTTTAGAATAATTGTTATAAGTAGATTTTAATTAAACTTTCCTACTCAACATATATATTCTATTAGTACTAAACTTATTCTTTTATTTGATGGATTACTTTTATTCTTAATAATTTTTTTTCAACTTCTTCCATTGGGGTTTTTCATCAGAGTCGTCTCAATATTCTATTAGGCTCCTCTTATGGTAATTCATGGAAAAGTGGTTGATTCCACCACTCTCAAAACATTTTAGAGTAAGTTTACCTCCATATTTTACTCTTCCTCTCCAATAGTTTTTATACATCAGATACATGATATTATCACTGTACTCACTATCTTCCTTATCTTCAAACTCACAAGGATCAACTTATTTAACATCTTGTATTTTCATCATTCTCATAGCATTAAAATAAATTTCATCTTTCATATTATTTTTAAACATTTGATCTTTCCACATTTCATAAATAATAATAAATTTATGAAATTAATCAACAAATAAATCATCCTTATCTTATAAAGATGAAATTTTGGAATCAAACATGTCTATATTGTTTCTCATAAGTTTCTACAAAATTTTAGAATGTTTCAGGAAATCTTGGAATCCTCTGATGTTGAAAAGAATTTCATTTACCTTGTTGAAGTATTTATCATTAGTTTCTTCATCTCTCAATATGATGTGTTCATACTTAAAATTCCATATTTTTAGTTTTTCCTACTTTAAATTAGTATTCCTTTCACAAATACTTTATATCATTTCCCACATACTATTTAAGGTTTTAACACCCATCACCTTCTAATAAAATGTTTTTGATAAGGATATAAGAATTTAATTTCATTATTTTATATTAAATTCTATGTTTATCTTATCAGAAAAGGTCATTGGGGAATCTTTCGTAATAGTTGTAAACCCAATTGTAGCACATAAACAACTTCTAGGCAAAGAGATAGATGATAAGGAGTCATCCTACTTTTCAGTCCATAATAATTTTTTTCATCAAATGTAGGAATTCCTCTAATATTGATAGAACTGATATTGTTCATGATAAGGATTAAAAAAGGGAACTTGGGCTCTAATACCAATTTATGTTATGAAGGATCAAATAAAAAGTGAGAAGGGGGTGAATCTATTTTTTTACTTTTTATAAGTTTCAATACTTTTCAAAACTTAACCCCAAAAACATATTAATATTTATTTCCTTATAATATTTTGTAAAAACTCTTGAATGGAAATATAATAAAGAATGTATATCACACATGATTTACAAGGTTTGAACTTAGTGTGAGAACCTACATCCTTTCCACCTATGGGTCTATTGAAATTCACTATTATGACGAAGTGAAAAAAACCTGTGCTAACTCGCATTAGACACATTCAATATCGAGTTAGAAAATATTATATTGACTCCTATTCGTTTATAATGTTTTATTATAATAATATTAATCTAAATAAAATAATAAAAACATTCTTGAAACTGCTACAAAATTGTTTAGTCTGAATACTCAATCTGATTTGGCCTGATCTGATTCTCTCAATATGATGAGGTCAATATGATTCTCCCTTACTCAAAATCCACTTCTCAAACTCTAATAAAAAACTAGGTTTGGTCTTCCTCAGTCTGATTAAACTAATATGATGGAATCAATAAGATGGACCCATTCTCGGTCTGAAAAACACAAACTCTTCTAAAAAATTCAATATGATGTTCTCAATATGATTTTTCTCAATAGGATTCTCCCATCTAGTAAACCAAACTTTTAGATGTATAATATTTTTCATAGATATCAGTCTCGAAAGAAATTTCCCTTTAATTATTCAGTTCTATGCCTTCTCCACTTGGATGAATGTTAACAATGAATTTTTGATCTTAGTAAGTATTTATAGGGGACACAAAAATAAAGAGTGAGAAACTTGAAAACTTTCCCCACTTCCTCATATATCAAAACTCCAAAAATATCTTGCATTTACACTTCAATTCGGACTTATTAATTTATCTATGATTTATGAAACAATAATTTCAAGTCTTACCTCTTAAACTCTTCATAAAGCTTCAGGAATTTTATTTTTAAGTCTTCTTCATAATCATCTCATTACGATCTTCCTTTCTTTATCATTTCATTACGATCAGTTTCTTTCTCAACTCATTACAATATGTTTCATTCTTAACTCATTATAAATCTATTTCCTTCTCAGCTCATTATGAATATGTTTCCTTCTCAACTCATTATAAATTGGTTTCCTTCTCAGCTAATTATAAATTTGTTTCCATCTAAGCTCATTAAGAATCTTTTTCCTTTTCAACTCATTACAAATCTATTTCCTTCTCAGCAAATTATGATTTTGTTTCCTTCTCAACTCATTATGAATCTATTTATTTCTCAGATCATTTCGATTTTATTTATTTATCAAGTAATTATGATTTCTATTTCTTTATCATCTCATTACAATGTAATTTTTCACTCTATAACTATTAAAACCTTCAAACTTTATCATCTTTATGCATTATGATATCTTAAAACTTCTAAGTCTGGCACTTATGGAACTGATAAAATCATTATGATTCCTGTATTTCTTCAAAATATTCAGTCTTGAGTATATTTCATGATTTATAAGAACATCAATATTTTTAATTAATCTTCTGACATTCTAACTCATTAACATATTTCTTTCTCAAAATATGGAAAAACAAATTTCTATAAAAAAATCTTTCTCCTCCATTATAGATGGGTTGAAACTTTCAACAAATATCAAATTTCTTACAAAAATCATAATGATGTACTGGGTCTGAAACCTGAATAACAAAAAACATTCTTATACAAAAAATATAGTTTCCAACAAATAAAAAAAATAAAGCAATTTATCATAAAGGTTCTTCAATCCACCCCCTTATATTTGTTGACAACCCATGTTAACAAAATTAAAACCTCTCAGAAATTTTTTCAAACTCAACATTTGTAAACAACTCATGTTTTGTAAATTTTATCAAAACATTGACTTTCTCAAAAGAGAATGTCCTGAAACCACATTACTGTATAAAGTATTTTTTATGTAATTACATCTCTCGGTAGAAATAAAATTTTGCATCCATTTAAAGATAATCACTCACTCACTGTGATATTTTCCAATCTCACTTTTCCTTTTCTCCCCCCCCCCATTATATGGTAACCACATCTTCATATTAATTTAATAAAGATAAGTAAAAACTTATTACAATAGACAAAGTTTCTAGTTTCAATCCCCCTTTTTAAAAATAATCCATAAAATGGTTGGGGTTGTTCCTTATGTGGTTTAGGGAGTCATGAGAGGATGATGAACCTGAATTTGCGTCCTCAATTCCACAAACCTTTCTATTGGAATTTCTTTTCTGAAGATATAAGAAATATGATAATTTTTTGAAACATATTCCTACAAAACATCTCCACCATTAACTTAATATTTTAAAAATTGAAACATTATATCAACTTTTTTTTATCTTGAATGTTATAAAATATTTTTTGAAAGACAAATTGCACTATGATTATCACAAAGTATATTGAACGGTTTAGATACTTTCACTTTCAAGTATTCCATCTGAACTATCATCCACAACATTTGAGTACAAGACTAGGTTTCTGCAACATATTAAGATCCAGCTATTCTTAAAATTACTGAAATTTGTTTCTTACTATGTCAAATACCAAAAAATTCACCCAATAAAAATGTTCTTCCTAAGGCTGATTTTCTATCCTTACAATCTCCATTACAATCGACATCAGTATAACCATGAAACTTCATCTCACTATTTCTTTTGTATAAAAACCCATGTCAATTTGTTCCTTTTACATATCTAAAAATTATTTTAGTTTCAAACACATGTGATTCTTTTGGATTAATTGGATACCAAGAACACAATGTCACAACATAAAAACTATCATGTCTTGAGGTTGTGAGGTAAAGTATACTTCCTATCATCTTTATGATTCACACTTTTTTCAAAATGTATTTACCCAAATTTGTGCTCACATATATAGGAGTAGTAACTCATTTGGATGCTTTCATAACATAATTATTTAACAATTACTTTGCATAATTTTCTTGAGATAATAAAATGTATTGATGAACTTGTAAACCAAGAAATAAAGTTAAATCTCCCAAAATTTACATTTTCAAATTCTTCTTCATTTCTTTAGAAAATGTTCTACAAACATCTTATCTATCCACAGAAAAAAAATATATCATCCACATAAACAATTACAATTAGAGTTATGGAGTCATAATATTACACATATAAGTTTATATCAACTTTTACTTTTGAAAAAATATACATTATCAAAAAATTGTCATGTTTTTAATACTAAGAACTTGAAGCTTAGTTCATCCCATACAATGATTTATTTAGTTTTAAAACATTGTTTTCATTATCATAAAGTAGAAACCCATAAGGTTTTTCAATGTAAACTTCTTACTCAATATCACCATTTATGAAACTGACTTTACATCCATTTAATAAACATTATAATTCAAATATGTAGCCACTGAAAAAACATTCTAATAATTTAAAATAATCCAACTCGGGAAAAGTTTTCTTCAAAATCCACACATTCCACCTATGTATAGCCTTTACAAAGAAGTCTGGATTTGTTTCATAAAACTTATCCATGTTCATTCAACATGTTTTTTAATGGTAGGAAATTTCAGTGTTTCATTCCATGCTAAAGATTCCTCATCACACGATTCATCTAAATCTTGATAAAGATGATATGAGTTACTTTCACTATTTTTTGAAATCTCCAGTTTATCCTCCTCAGTATTCTCAAAAACGTTTGTTAAGTAATTTTTTTTCACTAACTATATCAAAATATGATCCCACCAACTTTTGTAAATGTTTGTTCAAATATTTGTAACTTATTCTATTTGGTGTTTAACCCATAAAATTTTCTTCCGTATCTTTCTCATCAAGCATTCCCAGATTTGTATTTTTTATTTTAAGTAAACATGGACATCCCAAAACTTTGATGTATTTCACTAATTGTTTTTTATTATATGTCATTTTATAAGGAGTCATGTTGGTTTTCAGTCTCAATAAGAATCTATTTTAAATATGTACAATATTACTAACATATTCCCTCTAATATAATTTTGAAATTTTGTATTTTTCTAACATATTTCTTCCCATTTCCACCAAAAATCACTTAATTATTTATGATTCTCCATTTTGTGTTGGAGTATAAGGAGAACTATACTAATGTTTGAGACATTGATTTTATAGATAAGTTTTAAAATTATTTCTTATGAATCAGGTACCATTATATATTCTTATCTTTTTTTATTGAAACCCCAATTTATTTCTCAACTTTTTTTCTGAATAATTTGAACATTTCAATATCCACTGACTTTTTATTCATAAACATGATGTTTTTCATCCGAGTGAAATCATCAATATAATTAATAAATTATAAATATATCTTTTATTATTGATATATCATAGGACCACATAAATCATAATGAATAGTCTCATGTGGTCTAGTAGATTGAATCTCAAATCTTTTATGACTTTTGTTAGTCATATTACCTTTTTGAAAAGTTACAAAAACATTTTCTTCTCTTCTTTTCAATTATGTAATGTTTTGAATGGAATAAATGTTATAATTTTTGTTCATAATGTTATATCCATGGTTCCCAAGTATTTATTTCCATAATTTATTTTCATATTCCTCGCTCATGTAACAGGAGTTTTTATTCTCTTATTTGGAAGAGATTCCCCCAGGTTCATTCTCATTTTGTAATAACTTTTACATCTTTCCCACTTTTTATGATACAAAAATCTTTTATGAAAAACTTATTTTATATCCTGAAAAAGTTGAATTACACTTTTTAAGGTATTTTTTATCCCATCAACAAATAAAACTTCTTTAAATTTAAACTTTTCTTCTGCAGTCTCATCCATTCTAATTCCTATGATTTTTAAGGAAATATAATTACCAAAAGTAATTTCTCCTCCAACATGACTTTCAGTATGATTAAATATTTTTACATCACCAGTAATATGTGAAAAACAACCACTATTAAGTATCCATGGTTTGTTCTCTTTAATTTCATTAAAATTTGTATCAAAAAAAATGACTTTCTTCTAATTTCTTTTTTTCAAAATCCTTTTATTTTATATTGTAAGAAACTTATTCTAAAAGGATTTTCATACATATTTTATAATGATGACCTGCCTGATCATGTCTTGAAAATACTTCTTCCTAACTTTCAAAATTTTTTTGGGTAATTTTCTAACACCTTGAGAATTAAACTTTTCAACATTATATAAGTTAGGAAATATACTCACTCTACTTTCACTATTTATTACAATTTACTCAAGCTTTATTCTGGGTAAAGATAATTTGTTTCAAAAACTATAATATATGATCCCATAGATCCCACAACACAAAAAATAGTCATCAAATCATTATTTTTTATTTAGGAAAGATATTTCTCTATTGAAACTTTGTTGAGGTTGGTAACTTCTTTCAACTCTAATATACTTGGGATGTGAACCATATTTTATTAAGAGTGAGATTTCTACTTATATATGTTTGATAGGTTAATCACATCCTTTCTCAACCCAATCTTTCCAAACACATTTTCTAGAACCTGAAATATTAAAATAATTGGAAGAAACATTAATTTTGGTGAGTGAATATTTCACCTAATTTCTTTATTGAAGCTTCATAGAAACTTTAGAAGTCTTAGATTTTACTTATTAATATTTTATGAAATTTTCATTCATCTTCCCCAAGTTAATTTCATACTAAATGTGTTTTGATTGAATATTTTTTAACTTCTTCTTATTTATCACCCAGCTTCTTACTAAGATCTTCTATCATCATTCCATGTTCAATAATTCTAAATTTTTAAATTAAGATACCTAAAATTTATTCTTCCTCCTACTTGATGATAACTTTTCTTTTATTAGAAACTTCTTCAAAATATTTCTTCAATACAATAATTTCATTCATGGGAGTTTTTTTTTTCTCAAGAAATGCAAAATGATTTGTTCCGAGTTGAGACTCTCTATAAGATTATTTACCACCTTCTTCACTATCTGAGGATTCTTTTGTTTTATCAACTTTTCCAATGAAGGTTATGAATTTTTCTAAATATTCATATTTAAAATAATTGTTGATAGTTTATTCTAATTCAACATTTTTACCCAACATACTTATTTTGTTCCTAGTAAACATCTTATTATATTTGTGGGAAGACTTTTCTTCTTTATCATTTTTCTTCCACTTCATCCAATGAGTTTTTTCATAGAATCATCTCAATATTCCCCAACATTATTATTGGGGAAATTTATACCAAAGTGTCTGATTCCACTATTCTATAAAAATTGTGGGAAATTTTAACTCTATATTTTTCTCTTTCTCTCTGATATTTTTTAGATATATTTGACATAATATTATCATTAAAATTATCATCTTCATTATCTCCAGACTCACAAGGATCATCTTCTTCAGAATCATGGATTTTCATGTTTCTCATAGATTCAAAATCTATTTAATCTTTCATATTCTTTTTAAACATTAGAGATTTCATTGTTTCCTAAGAAACCAGAAAGTTATGAAATTTATCAAGAGATAAGTCATCCTTGTTATATAAAGATGAAATTATATAATCAAACCTATCCAAAAATATTCTCATAAGTTTCTTCATAATTTAATAATGTTTTAGGAAATATTTAAGTCCTTTAATGTTGAAATAAAATTAATTCACCCTAGTGATGTATTCGTCAATAGTTTATTCATCTCTCATTCTGATTTCTTGATACTTACTACACCAAATTTGTACCTTTTATTCCATTACTTTAGTAGTCCCTTTGAAAATAGTTTTAAGCTTATCCCATATACTCTTTGATGTTTTGAGACCCATCACCATATGATAAAAATTTTCTGATAAGGACATAAGAATAACATTTCTAGTCTTTCCATCAACTTCTGTATTTCAATTATCAGTAAAGGTCATCATATAATCTTTCTCAATAGGTGGAAAACCAATAGTATCAGCATAAAAAACTTCCAGGCTAAGAGATAAGAGATAAAGAATAATTCTTATATTTCCATCTAGAATAATTTTTTTCATCAAATGTAGAAATTCCTATACTATTGATATAATTGATAATATGCATGATAAGGATTCAACTAAAGAACCTAATATCTAATACCAAATAAAGTTCCAAAGGATTGAATAACAACTGAGAAGGGTGGTGAATAATTTTTTTTACTTTTTATAACTTTTATTACTTTTCAAAACCTAACCCCCTCAATGTGTTAATATTTATTTCCATATCATATTTTGTAAAAACTTATGCATGAAAAATAAGAAATAAAGTTAAGTGAAAAACTTTACAAGGTCCATACTTCGTGTGAGAACCAACATCCTTACCATATCAACTCCCATGGGTCTATAGAAATTCACTATTATGAAGAAGTGAATACAACTTGTTCTAACTCCCATTAGACACCTTTTGTCTCTCGATATAAAATATTACACTGACTATTGTTAGTTTATAATTTTTTCTTCTAAAACAATTGATCCACATAAAAGAATAAAAACCTTATAGAAACCTCTCCACAATTTCTCCATTTGAATCCTCAATCCAATTTGGATGAATCCTACTCTCAAAATTAATTATGGTCAATAAAATTCTCCCTTACTCAAAATATGCTTCTCAAACTATGCTCAAAAACTCAGTCTGGTCTTCCTCGGTTTGATTGACCCAATATGATGGAATCAATACAATGGACCCATTCTTAGTCTATAAATCTTATATCATGCCTAAAAATTCAATACAATCTTCTCAATATGACGTTTCCCAATATGAATCTCCTTTCTGATAAACAAAAATTTCTGGTGTCTGATCTTCGTCAGATATCTCATTCTGAAAATCAATTTCACTTGAATTCTTCAGCGCTCCACATTTTCCACTTACATGAAAGTTAATAATGAATGTATGATATGAGAAAGTATTTATTTGTGACTCATAAAATCAAGAGCAGGAAACCTAAAAACCTTAACTACTTCCATATATTTCAAAACTCCAAAAATATATCACATTGAAACTTTAATTTTGGATTCTTTAATCCACCATAGTTTTCTCCATGATTTACACAAAAAATAATTTCAAATTTTACAACATAAACTATTTTTAATAATTCTATAATCTTCCTTTTGAGTCCTCTTTATAATCATCTCATTAAAATATGAATTTCTTTCTCAGTTCATTACAATCTATTTCCTTCTCAGCTCATTATGACCTGTTTCATTCTCAGATCATTACGAATTTATTTCCTTCTCAGCTCATTACAAATCTATTTCACTCTATGATCATTATGAATCTATTTTTTCTAATCTCATTATGAATATATTTTTTTCTTAGCTAATTATTAATATATTTCCTTTTCACCTCATTACAATTTTTTTTATTCTCATCTCATTATGAATTTCTTTCCTTCTCAGCTCATTACAAATCTGTTTCTTTATCATCTCATTATGATTTTGATTTCTTTCTCTACTCATTATGATTAATATTTATTTAACATCTCATTATGATGTAATTATTCAATCTAAAAATTTTAAATTCTTCAAACTTCATCATCTTAAATCATTCTAACATCTTACAACTTCTGAGTCTGGTACTTCTAGAACTGATACAATCTTTACAATTCCTCTATTTCTTCAAAATATTTGATCATGTGTATGTTCCATGATTTATAAGAACATAATGATCATTAAATGATCATATAATGTTCTAACTTAGAAACATATTTATTTCTATGATTATGGAAAAAATTCATTAAAATAAAACATTTCTCCCCCTTTATATTTGGGTACAAACTTTCAGCAGCATTCAATTTTCTTAAAAAAAATTATGATGTACAGGGTAAAATTCTTGAATAACAAAAACATTCTTATAAAAAAGCTTAGTTTTCAACAAATACAAAAACATTATTAAAAAAAATTACCACAATTATTATTCATATACAAAATGAAGTAAAAGTAATGTGGATACAAGATACAGTCAAAGAGAGTAGCTCATTCAAAACCAAGAGTGAAAGTAACCTCATCCAAATACAAGGGTCCTGACATGGTGGTTTTATGAAATTCACATCAAGTTTTCACCACCTATATCAAGATAGTAGACTCATACAACCATGAGAATCTATAAACATAGAAATTTCATTGCATACCCCACACATCTTCACCTATCCTTTAAAGAGAATAACCAATTCAAAGGTGTGGATATAGAAGTTGAATATATATTCTCATCCCAAATAATCTCAAATGAGAGAGTAAGGGGATCTCCAACTCATAGCTCAACCTAAGAAGAAGAGTATTCAATGGTTCCAAAAGTCCACCAAAGATACCAAGCATCTTACACATCTTCCAAACCCTAAAAATCCCAGTCACTCCATTCCTAGTCATTGTCCTATGCTATTGATGGGGAAACACTAAGTAGAGGACCCTCTCCCTAGTATGTCAGGGGGTTCCACTCTGATAAAGTACCTGTAGAGGAATCACAACCATTTCTATGGGGGTTTCCACTCCAGTGTCATGAGGAATCATTCCCTATGTTGACAGGGGGTTCGACTCAGAAGGTAGAGGACCTGTTCCCTGGTATGAAAGGGGGGATCCACTCTAATCATTGAGGACCCACAACCTAGTATGTTAGGGGGGTTCCAGTTGGAAGGTAGTTATAGAGGAACCACACCCATGCTAATGGGGGTTCTACTCTGGTGGTTGGGGACCCACACCATGGTGTGATATGGGGTTCCACTCTTTTAGTTTAGGACCCAAGCCATATCTGATAGGGAGTTCCACAAAAAAATAATTAATTAATTCCATTGTCTGGACCTTCTAGATGGTACTTCTAAGAAAGTAATTGGTGATCCTACCAAATCAATACCATCATCAGGCATTGGCTTCGTACACTCCATGCCCATAAAATTTTACATTATATCTCAAAACGAACCATCAAGGGTTCCAAAACCTTCTACTCAAAAAAAACCCTCAGGATAGGCTACTCGTGGGACAAAATATGAGTTCAAATGATGGAGATATAGAAGGTCCAATTTTCATAAAAAGGGGTCAAGGGGTACATGGGATGTGAGGGGAACAACATTTCGTGTGCACTACTAGGATATGATGTTTTCGAAATAGACATATATGAACGGTTTCTTAAAACTGTTGTTATACTGTAAAAAGCCAACATTTTCCAATGATTTGTTCAAACTGTTGGAAATGTGTAAATATACATAATATTCCCCAACGGTTTTATCAAACCGTTGGGAAATATTTAGTTTCTCTATGATATACCAACTGTTTTAATAAACTATTAGTAAAGATAGGATTTCCAATGGTTTTAAAAACCACAGGGAAAGTATTCCCCTAAATACCAAACACCAGATCTCCCACTCACCCGGTTACAGACCCTAATCCAGAGCTCCTCCTGAATTTTTCTCGACCGCGAAACTCCTTCCAGCCATAGATCCATCTTCAATCAAACAAATTTTTATTTCTTCACTTTAAATTAGTAAGTGTTACATTAGTTTTAATGTTCTCCCTCTATTTTTTCTATTTTATATTTTGATTTTGGCTAAATTAGAGTTCCTGCTATCTGTAGAGTACCGAACCCTTTGATTTGTTTTCTATTTTTGTTCTATACTTCAGACATGGTAAAGGGTTTTTTAGTGGGGTGATATGGTAGTTTCTGTGGGATTTAGTTTAGTTCAAAATTAGATTTGGATTTTGTATTTACAGTTTTTGTTCAAGGAATAATGGGAAGAGTATTGATATTGAGGATGAATTGGCTTTGGTTGTGTGATGGATTGGAATTGGGAACACCCCCACCCCCACCCCCTTAGACACCTCCCATCCCCTGGCCAACCCCCCTGGACACCCCCCCCCCATTGGAAATCCACCCACCCCTCCCTGCACCCCCACCCCCTAGACCCCCACCCCCACACTCCCTGGACACCCCTCACCTCCCATAGATAGCCCACCCCCTGGATACCCCCACACCTTTGGACACCCCACCATTTTGACATACCCCTTAGACACCCCCACCCCCTTGGACACCCCCACCCCCTTGGACACCCCCACCCCCACCCTCCCTGGACACCCCTCACCCCCATAGACATCCCCCCCCTCGCCACCCCCTTAGACATCCCCCACCACCACCTCCACCACCCCTAGACACCCCACTCCCCTGGACACCCTCCACCCCTTGGACAACCCCCCCCCCCCCAACCCCTTAGACATCCCCCCTAGACACCACCACACCTCTTAAGTGCTTGGACCAATTTTTAAATTAGAATAAACAATGTAGTTTATTTTCCCTTTCCCCAATGACATTTTCTAAGTAAACCATAGAGCCTTATGAATTGAATTTTTCATGTTTTGATAAATTGAATTTGTCATGTTTTGATAAATTTAATGGGTTGTTTGGAATGAAATGGATAATGAATTATTGTCAGGACCAATAGGGGACTATATACCCTAAGAGGGGGGGTGAATCAGGGTATGGATATTCCTTTTCAAAGTTCTTCCTGCCCCATAAGATCTTGGCCTCTTTATTACAAGGGTCACTTTTTTTACACTTGTGTGTTTATTATGATCACTAATTTTCTTCTTTATCTAATGATGATACTTTAAATGCAATACAGAGAAGTAAGCAGGGAGACACATAGATTTTTACTTGGTTCACCCTCACTAGGCTAGGTCCAAAGAACATATGCCGACAAGTTTCCAGTCGTACCAAATTCCACTAAAATTCACTAGTTGTGGATTACAAGGTTCAGGCACAATCACTCTATCCCAGGATCACTACCTTTACACAGTTTAGGGACAACTCACTGCTTTCTCAAGGGTCACTCCATGTTTCTCTCTCTCTGTCTCACTACCGGTGGAGAGGATCACCTTCCTCCTCTTCCTTTTCTTAGTGCTCTAGAAAGGATCCACTCACAGTTTATAGACCTGTAGGTCTCTTCAATTGCATGAAGGAATGCATCTTCCTCTGTATGTAGATTCTCTATTGAAGTCCAACTTTCACTCGTAGATGAATCTCTTTTTGCACCAAAGGTGTCAGGAAAACTTCCAGCTTCCACGCAGCCCGAAAACACTGCCGGGAAATCAACCTTACTTGACACACAAATCTAATCTGACGCGCAAGTAACGGCGCGCAAGTCATAACTATCACACAAGTCACTTAAAACACTTGCACGACATAATCTTCTGCAACTCCAAACCAACGTGACTCACTTCCTTCCTCTCCCAAACCACCTCAGGTGCGCAACTAACACTTGGCGCACAACTTACAACACTGGTGCACAAGTCTACCTGCGCGACCACACACCACTTGCGCGACAACCACACCTGCGCAATGGGAGATCTGATTTTTCTAAGTGTTGAACTCCGTGAAAAATGAGGATGGGTCGACCTGTATTTATAGGCATTTGAACAACCTGTGCGACCGCGTGCAAGTATCCCCTCAACACGAAAGTTTTGGCGCGCAAGTCCTCTGTCCCCATGGACACTTGCGCGACCAACTTAAAAACATGAGTGCTCCTTCTTTCTTTGCCATATTTTGATGATCTGGTCATGAAGGAAAAATGGTGTGCAAGTTTCCAACCCTTCTAGGAATCGGCGTGTAAGTCCTTCCTCGGCGCGCAAGTCACTGTGCGGCCTAACCAATACTTGCACGACCCTCTTTCCTTTTCCATATTTTGACCTTCTGATCTTGAAAAACATTGGGCGTGCAAGTTTCTTCACCTTCAAGTACACGACGCACAAGTCTCTTTTCCAAAAACACTTTTCTCCATCTGTCGATTTTCAGGCCCAAAAATTTGGCAAACACTTAAAAACGACGCCACCTTGTATCTTCTCTTTTTGGATCACCTAGAGATCATCCATTCCTTTGTCGATGTTCTTGAATCAAAACATGATCGTTAACCATAGATCTTGAACTCGACATCCCACCATGAAATCCCCTTTGTCAACAAATATGTATGTCATGGTTTGCTTTGTTAACAATCACAGCACAGATATCCACTTTGTCAACAAACACAATCACCTCAAAAATGCTTCAATGATGCCTTGAGGGATTTTTACCCAACAATTATGGTTTTACTTTATTAAAGAATAAAATGATTTTAAATAAAATTACCCTGAGGGGGGCTGCAGGAGGGGTAGGGGGATGTCCATGTGTGGGGGGGCTATCTAGGTGGGGGTGGGTTGTCCAGGGGGTAGAGGGCTGTGGTGGGGGGGTTATAGGGGTGTGGGGAGGGGGTATGGGCTGCCGAAAGAGGGGTGTGGGCTATCTGGGGGGGGTGTGGTTAGGGTGGAGTGTCCAGGTGGGGGAGGGGGGAGGGTGGGTTGGGGTGTCCATGGAGGGGGTGGGCTGTCTAGGTGGGGGGGGGGGGGCTATCCAGGTGGGGGTGGTGGGGTTGGGGATGTCCAGGTAGCAGTGGGGGGATGTCTAGGTGGGGTGGGGGGATGTCCAAGTGGGGGGTGGCAGGGGGGTGGGTTGTCCAGTGGGGGTGGGGGTGGGCTATCCAGGTGGGGGGGGGGGGGGGGGGGGGGCTGTCCAGGGGGTAGGGGGATACAAGGGAGGGGGTGTGGGCTGTCTATGGTGGGGTGGGCTGTCTAGGGGGCTGTCTAGTGGGGGTGGGGGAATGGGTTGTCCAGGGGGGCTTTCGGGGGGGTAGGGGGGCTCTAGGGGATGGGGTGGGGTCTGTCTAGGGGTGGTGGTGGGTGGGATATCTAGGTGGGGGAGGGGTGTGGGATATCAAATGGGGGGGTATCCAAGGGTGGTGGGGTGGGCTGTCCAGGTGGGGGAGGGGGTGTTGGTTGTCGAGGGAGGAGGGGGTGGGATGTCCAGGTGTGGTGGGGGTGTCTAGGTGTGGTGGGGGGCTATCCTGGTGGGGGTGTGTAGGGGGGTTATAGGGTGGGGGGGAGGGTGTCTAGGGTGGGGTGGGTTTTAAACTTTGATACTATAGAAAAAAATAGGAATCAAATATAACCAATGTATAGTTTCTTTCAGACGTTAAGATTTTTTTTGAAGTTCCATACCAACACTCACTCTTACCCTACCAAGAAGAAGTGATCTTTACAAAGAAATACCACTCGTGTTCTTATCCACTATCCATATTTACCTCATACGAATTTAAAATTCGTACTACTCTATATCACATAATGATATAACAAGGGTCATATTCATATGTGTAGTGTCCCATCGAAACATGGCTCATAAAATCTGATCCACATATGATATTTGGTGGTGTGTTTATAATTGGCTGTGTTTTTATTTTATGTGTGATATTCATGGTTTCCACCAACAGTCTTCTCAGTCATCTATAATATTCTTGAAATCATTCTTCAATTAGATAAAGATTTTATTTTTCAACCCTAGTTTAGGGGTGGGCACCCCCACCCCCTTGGACAACCTCCACCCCCTTGGACACCCCCACCCCTGGACACCCACACCCCCTGGACAGCCCTTCCACCCCCGTGGATATCCCTGCCACCCTTGGATAGCCCCTCCACCCCCGCCACCCCCTTGGATAGCCTTCCCACACCCTTGGACACCCATGTATTGTTCTTCAAAGATATTTTGTTATAAATATAGTATTTTTTTGACTTTTATATTATAATTCTCATAGAGAGTATTGTGTTAGTTATGGTTTCATATAAAGTGAACATTTCTTGTTTACATAAATATATTTTCAATGAAACATCAATTTTATTGAATTGGTTTTGACGAAATGAATTATAGCAACTTATTTACAGAATGGATAGAATTTGGATATATGAAACTGATTGGATCTCAAGCGACTTTCAAAACAATTTAGAGAGCTTTTTAGATTTTGTATTTCACAATGCTTCAGATAGTGGTCACATACACTGCCCTTGTTATAATTTTGTTGGATGGCCTTGGATAAGCCATGAAGAAGTCAGCTACCACATAACCAAATATATTTCTCAAGCAAACTAATCTATGTGGTATCAAAATGGGGAGAAAATCACATCTCAAAATGCTGATGATCCAAATGAGAGAACTGGATTGGAAAATTTTTTATATGGCTGATTTCTATTTATTCTTCATCTAGAAAAAAAGATTCCGACCCAAGAAGTTTTTGATATGATCACACATAATGTGTCTAAGAAAAATGATAATGTTTTCAGGGTGAAACAATTCGATGATCCAGCCATGACTCCAGTATATCGACAATGCGGTAAAATGAAAAGGCTAAAAATTTTAATCTGATTATTTCATGGGAAAAATATATATGTGATTTCTAATACCACCATCAATTACATTCTTACCTTCTTGAAGGACTTACTTCCAGATGATGCAGATATTCCTTCAAACCACTATATGGCATGGAAGTTTGTTAAGGAACTTCGATTTTCGAGAAACAAACATCATGCTTTCCTGAAAGATTGCAGTTTATTCTGGGAGGAAAATGATGAACAAAATGATTGTATAAAATGTGGAACATCCCACTAAAAGCCAAAAGTTGATGGAAAACCATCTCGTGTGCCACAGAAAGTAATGTGGCACTTTCCATTGATCCCAAGACTCCAAAATCTTTTTATGTCTGAATAAATATCAATAAAAATGAGATGGAATGATACTAAGAGAAATAAGACTAAAAATGAGTTGGTTCACCCTGCAGATGGATATGCATGGCGGACATTTGATGCTCGATATCATGATTTTGTAGCTGACGCGCATAATGTGAGGTTGGGTATTTCATGTGATGGTTTTATTCCGTTTGGGAAAATGCTTACGTCGCACAACACATGGTCAGTTTTTATACACATTTATAATCTTCCCCCATTGTTTTGTATGAAAAAACCTTTCACTTTCATGAGTATACTCATATCTGGACCTTCTGATACTGACAATTATACAGACTTACACTTACATCCTTTAATAAAGGAGTTGATTGTTCTTTGGTATATGGGTGCGCGCACATATGATGCATGTTCGAAAGACATATTTCAGATGTGTGTTGCACTTATGTGGATGATCAATGATTTTCCTGCTTATATAATGATTTCTGGATGGAGTATGAAGTGAAAACTATCATGTCCTATTTTTATGAAGAATACATGATCCAGAAGACTAAAACATCGTCGTAGTTTCAGTTTTATGGAACATCGATGATTCTTTCCAATGGACCATCCATATATAAATAGTCTAAGATTTGATAATACAATTGATATTGATGATCCACCTCAGTGTATTTCTAGAACTGATGTTCTTAATGAATTGAATGATTTTAGTTTTTCATTCGGGAAGGGTCAAATGAAATCTGGAAAGAGAAAGAATGTTTCCGCTGAAACCTGTTACAATTGGAAGAAGAGAAGTATCTTCTTTAATTTTCTTTATTGGTCAACCAATTTTTAATTTCATTTCCTAGACATAATGCACATTGAAAAAAAATGTGAAATGTTGATTTTGTTTCTTTTAAATGTTAAGGGAAAGACAAAATATGATTTATGGTCTTAGTGTGACTTGGTGGATTGGGGAATCAGACCAGAACTGCATCCTATGCATATAAGTGAAAATAAATGTAAGGTTTCATGTGCTACTTATGTGATGACACCTATAGAAAAAATAAAATTCTAGAAGTACTAGAGACTATTAAAGTTCCTGATGGAAATTCAAGCAACATATCCAAACGGTTCAATAGAAAAGAGTTGAAGCTAAAATCTTTTAAGACTCATGATTATCACATCCTTCTGCATGAGATAATTCCAATAGAAATTTGTCATCATTTTTCAAATAATGTATCGGTGGTTTTTAATCGGTTGTGCCATTTGTTTAGAGATCTTTGTGCTAAGAAGATGTCCAAGTATTTCTTGTAAAAAATGTTGGCAGATGCCCCATTAATTTTGTGTGAGTTAGAGAAAATATTTCCTCCAACATTTTTCACCTGCATGCTACATCTGACTGTCCATATTCCAACTAAAATACTTCTCGAAGGACCTATTTATTTTTATTGGATGTATCCAGATGAAATAAATATGTACACATTAAAGTCTTATGTCCTTAACAGGAATCATCCCGAAGGTTCTATCATGAACGGTTACTTGGCTCAAGAATGTATGGATTTCTGATCTATGTATTTTTCTGATCTTACAACAAGATTGATCATACCAATGATAAAACGTAGAAGAATAGTATGAGAAAATTGAATCTATTTTTCCATCACTTCCTCAGAAATGAGGAATTCCTGGATCATATTCATTGACGCCATTAAGCCTTGAAGAGTGGGAGATGGCACATCACCTAGTTTTGTTCAACTATGATTTGCTCGATGACTACATCTTGTAAGTAAATTCAATATGTATATCTTATATATATATATATATCTGTTAATTTATTTATATTTTTACCTATAGGTAAAATAAAGCAATTATAAATTGAAAGCATCATTCTTTATGTTTGAGACGGAGGGAGACTTTTCCTAGTAAAGAGTTTTATGCTTGGTCAAAATTGAAGGTAATAATATTAATGGTTAAAATAATTAAAACAATATTTAATTAAGTTTAATATTGATTAATATTTTAGGTATTGAGTTTTTCAGCTGACTCTATCTCTGAAGAAATAAAAGCTTTGGCTTTTGGTCTTAATACTGTGGTTCGTGACTGCAAATCAATTGTTATCAATGGGTACAAATTTATTATCACTGAATGAGAAAAGAACATCAGAACACAACAAGATGTTGTTATGGTTACTGCCAAAATAGACTGTTATGCTAGTACATCAGATAGTAGACCATGATTTGAAAATGTAGGATATTATGGAGTCGTTGAAAAAAAATATTGAAATATTATTCTCATAGATGAGTCACGATGATGAAATTCCAGTGGTTTGATTCGATGATGAGGTAGGGCAAATTTATTGATGATTGTGGATTTTGATTAATTGATATGGATAGCACTCCTACTACCGATGAACCATATGTATTGGCATCAATGGTGGAACAAGTTTTTTATATCAAAGACCATATACGACCTAAATTTGGTGTCATTATTGAATTAATTCCAAGACATATTTTTGATGATGGTGATGATGGAATTGACACCATCCCTACAACCATTGGAAATGATCCATTTATTACTTTTGATGAATCTGATAGCTCAATTTTCAGAGTTGAATGTGAACCTGAAGTTGTGGTGGGAAATATATAAAACCATTCATTCATGTTCTCAATTCTTTTGGTTTACCTCAACTTGGGCTGTTAAGGTTGGTACTATTCAAATATATATAATATTGATTAAAAATATGTTTTATCAGACTAGACTGTTATCTGAATTTTCAATGTTTATTGGTTGTAATTTTATTTGAATTGCATTTTCTAATTTGGAATTGAACTATATTCAGACCTACGAGACCAACATTTCTAATTTGGTGAACATTGCAATCCTTCAACTGTGATTTGAACAAAATTTGTTAAACTCTAAGCCATATCATTAAAATTTTACCAAGTAATGAACATGATAGGGTGTATTCTTCTGAAAAACATGTATTGAAACCTACATCATCTACCCGGGCTAAAGAAATTAAAATTTTTCGCAATTTTGACAACTACTTTACCCCTTATGAATCCAGTACAATCAATGTTCCATGATTTTAATAGATTGATGAAACTTACTATATAACCATCCTACTAAAAATTAAAGTTATTTATTACATATTGTATGATTTATTAACTTCATTATATATCTGTTCAAGCATACCTAAAACAATGTATAGTTAAATTATCCCTAAATATCGCTATTCTCTCTCATTTTTTTTGGGTTACACATTAGTTATATTTTTCTATTTACTTCCATATTTTTTTTCAAATATAGGAAATGAAACCAATTGAAGAGAGGCGATGAAAACATATTATGGACAACAATCATCGCATGACTGAACTGGCCATTCCACCACTAGTGCCTATAGTGAATATTTTATTTCAAATATATTTATTTTAATAATATATAATGTCATGTGATTAATTTTTTTTAAATTTATTCAGGATCCATCAATTAGGCGACAATTATTTGATGAAACTCCTAGTAGTGGTCCTAGTACTTAGGGTGTTCGTATGAGGGGGGTCATATGAGAGCTTGACAATCTGGTCGGCATACCCGATTAGACCCTACCACTCCCACTGACATGACATTCATCCCACATTCTAGTTCTGGTGTGTCTTTAGGGACACACAAGATATTTAGGCCTCCCATGTTTTCACCACCCATTACATCTGAGCCTCCCCACTCATCTGTACCATATATGATGATGATTATCACTCTCCATCTAGATTTTGGCCAGCCATCCCTATCATCTTCTTTTACTCCTACTTCCTTCTATCCGGGCTTTAATATTCCATATTTTTCGACTCCTTCTCCAATAGAGTATGTCCATAAAAAGAATACATTGGGACCCACTCCATCTGTACTAGGAGTTCCTTCAGTTTCTGTAGATACATCGGTGCCCATTGATCATAAAATCGTAGGTATACTTATACAACCCGAACAAATTTTTACACCATTATTTATTTTCATTATAACATGTATAGATAAAATATATTTTTTTTCTTTATTAACAAATACATATATTGATAGAATGTAGGGGAGGGGGCATACACACATGTGTGAGGTGTGGAACCACCAAATGCAGTTGATGGTGGACTATAATAAATATAGTCAAATGATTGAAAAATCAGGGCAGCAATGTCGGAGTTTTTTTGTGATGCTTGCCAAATACTCCGACATCATTCCTATCAGCCCGATCTCACGAAGATAGCTTCCAAATGAAGTTAAGGATAAATCTTGGGTAGATATATGGGTAAAACATATATTGTATTTAATGAAATATATTATTTTCTGTATTTATGTGAATTAATATTTTGGTGTCAGCTACAGTTTAATTTCCCTGATGGTGAGGGTGCACAGCCAGCATGTCTAAAATATGTAGGCGAGATTTGGAAAGCTTATAAGCATGATCTGTACATTGGATGGAATGCTAGAGTGGGAACAGAGTTAGAGGCGGTCCCTATCATGGATGATTTTCCATTAGAACAGTACCCATAGATGATTACTCATTGGACGACTATCCAATTTACTATATTAATCACATTAGAGGTATTTAAACGAAAATTGTCATTTTTTTCGTTAATACTAATTATTTAATTTTATTTAGGATTCATCTTGATGAAATAAAAAAAATATTGATGCTAAAAATATGTCCAAACATTGGGACTTACTACAATTCCAGATCATGAGATTCAGCAAGTATGACAGTTTATAATTTTTCTTTACAAATTTCACTTTCTATTGCTACCTCTATAATTTATTTGATTAATAAAGTTATTATATAATTTTATTTATGTAATTAATTATTTGTGTCCTATTTTTAATTATGTTTTCCTACATTCAATGTTAGTATAGAGGCATAAATTGAATATAGAAGGATGTGTACCTCAAGAAAAACTGTTTTGCTTGAGTAGAAGGAAGAAAGATGGAAGTGTCGTTAATCAACCGACTCAGTAGTAGATTTTAAGTTTTACTTTGTGGATTTAAATTTTTAATATCTTTTTTGTAACTTAATAATATATTTATATTTGTAACAGGAAGCTTTAAAGGACCTTGATGCCTTGGAACCTGACAATTTTGGGTGAAATGATCACTTATATCATGTGTTGGGAGATGAGCACCCTGGTAGAGTACACTGCTGACCTTGGAAGAGTATAGTTCCAATGAGGTATTTTCCCTCCTTAGGTACCAGTTGTACTGCCACTAATTTCCAGAAGGTTAAGGCACAGGAAGAACAGGCAGAAAAAGGGCCACAAAGAAGGCATAATAGTCTGCTAGAGAAAACACTGCATTTATGAAACTAATGGAAGTTTTATGTTCAATACTTCCACCAGAGGCCAACATAGCTTGTGATGAATATATATCATCGATGAATTATATATATGGTGCACCAGGTGACAGTTCTAGTAGAGGTTGAGACTATGTAGAGGAGGAGGACGAGGTGGGGGAGGAGGAGAATGAGGAGGAGGCCGGGGTGGTGGAGGAGGGCAAGGAGGAGGGAGAGGCAGAGGAGGAGGGCGAGGTGGAGGATGAGGGCAATGAGGAGGCCAAGGCTGAGTACAAGGGAGAGGAGGAGGGGGTGGGATGTACAGGTGGGGGAGGGGGTGTTGGTTGTCGAGGGAGGAGGGGGTGGGATGTCCAGGTGTGGTGGGGGTGTCTAGGTGTGGTGGGGGGATATCCTGGTGGGGGGTGTGTAGGGGGGATATAGGGTGGTGGGGGGGTGTCTAGGGTGGGGTGGGTTTTCCACTATGATACTATAGAAAAAAATAGGAATCAAATATAACCAATGTATAGTTTCTTTTAGACGTTAAGATTTTTTTTGAAGTTCCATACCAACACTCACTCTTACCCTTCCAAGAAGAAGTGATCTCTACAAAGAAATACCACTCATGTTCTTATCCACTATCCATATTTACCTCATATGAATTTAAAATTCGTACTACTCTAAATCACCTAATGATATAACAAGGGTCATATTCCTATGTGTAGTGTCCCATCGAAACATGGATCATAAAATCTGATCCACATATGATATTTGGTGGTGTGTTTATAATTGGGTGTGTTTTTATTTTATGTATGATATTCATGGTTTCCACCAACAGTCTTCTAAGTCATCTATAATATTCTTGAAATCATGCTACAATTGGATAAATATTGTATTTTTCAACCCTAGTTTAGGGGTGGACACCCCCACCCCCATGGACAACCCCCACCCCCTTGGACACCCCCACCCCTGGACACCCACACCCCCTGGACAGCCCTTCCACCCCCGTGGATATCCCTGCCACCCTTGTGGACAACCCTTCCACCCCCGTGGACAACCGTACCTCCCCCTTGGACAGCCCGCCCAGCCCCCGTGGACAGCCCGCCCACCCCCTAGACACCCCGTACCCCACTAGAAAGCCCCGCCATTCCCCGTGGACAGCCCTCCCACCCACCCCATACACTCTAGACAACCATACCACCCCCTGGACAGCCCCCCAGACACCTCGTACCCCCTGGACAACCCCCACCCTTAGAAAGTCCCCCCCCCACACACCCTTGGACCCCCCGACCCCCTGGACAACCCCTCCACCCCCGTGGAAAACCTTCCCATCCCCCTGGACACCCCATACCCCCTGAACACCCCCCTTGTGGACATCCCACCCACCCCTTGGACACCCCATACCCCTTGGATAGCCCCGCCACCCCCTGGACAGCCCTCCCACCCCCTTGGACACCTCGTACCCACTAGAAATCCCCCATCCCATAGAAAGCCCCCATTGGACACCCCCGAACCCCTGGATAGCCACGCCACCCCTATGGATAGCCCGCCCACCCCCTGGACACCCTGTACCCCCCTGGATAGCTCCCACCCCCATGGAAAGCCCATCCACCCCCTAGACACCCACCCAACACCCCCCGACACCCCCATCCCCCCAGACACCCCCACCTGATGGAAAGCCCCCCCCCCCTAGACACCACCGGCCCCACCGAACAGCTCCGCCACCCTTGTGGACAACCCGAACACACTCCCATGAACAGCCCGCCCACCCCCTGGACACCACGTACCACCTTGGATAGCCCCTCCACCCCCGCCACCCTTTGGATAGCCTTCCCACCCCCTTGGACACCCATGTATTGTTCTTCAAAGATATTTTGTTATAAATATAGTATTTTTTGTCTTTTATATTATAATTCTCATATAGAGTAGTGTGTTAGTTATGGTTTCATATAAAGTGAACATTTCTCATTTACTTGAATATATTTTCAATGAAACGTCAATTTTATTGAATTGGTTTTGACGAAATGACTTATAGCAATTTATTTACAGAATGGATAGACTTTGGATATATGAAACCGATTGGATCTCAAGAGACTTTCAAAACAATTTAGAGAGCTTTTTAGATTTTGTATTTCACAATGCTTCAGATAGTGGTCACATACACTGCCCTTGTTATAATTTTGTTGGATGGCCTTGGATAAGCCATGAAGAAGTCAGCTACCACATAACCAAATATATTTCTCAAGCAAACTAATCTATGTGGGATCAAAATGGGGAGAAAATCACATCTCAAAATGCTGATGATCCAAATGAGAGAACTGGATTGGAAAAGTATTTATATGACTGATTTCTATTTATTCTTCATCTAGAAAAAAAGGATTCCGACCCAAGAAGTTTTTGATATGATCACACATGATGTGTCTAATAAAAATGATAATGTTGTCAGGGTGAAACAATTGAATGATCCTGCCATAACTCTAGTATATCGACAAGGCGGTAAAATGAAAAGGCTAAAAAATTTAATATGATTATTTCATGGGAAAAATATATATGTGATTTCTAATACCACCATCAATTACATTCTTACCTTCTTGAAGGACTTACTTCCAGATGATGCAGATATTCCTTCAAACCACTATATGGCATGGAAGTTTGTTAAGGAACTTCGATTTTCAAGAAACAAACATCATGCTTTCTTGAAATATTGTAGTTTATTCTGGGAGGAAAATGCAGAACAAAATGATTGTATAAAATGTGGAACATCCCACTAAATGCCAAAAGTTGATGGAAACTCATCCCGTGTGCCACAGAAAGTAATGTGGCACTTTCCATTGATCCCCAAACTCCAAAATCTTTTTATGTCTGATGAAATATCAATAAAAATGAGATGGAATGATACCAAGAGAAATAAGACTAAAAATGAGTTGGTTCACCCTGCAGATGGATATGCATGGAGGACATTTGATGCTCGATATCATGATTTTGTAGCTGATGCGCATAATGTGAGGTTGGGTATTTCATGTGATGGTTTTATTCCATTTGGGAAAATGCTTACGTCGCACAACACATGGTCAGTTTTTATACACATTTATAATCTTCCCCCATTGTTTTGTATGAAAAACCTTTCACTTTCATGAGTATACTCATATCTGGACCTTCTGATCCTGACAATTATATAGACTTACACTTACATCCTTTAATAAAGGAGTTGAATCTTCTTTGGTATATGGGTGCGCGCACATATGATGCATGTTCGAAAGACATATTTCAGATGTGTGTTGCACTTATATGGATGATCAACGATTTTCCTTCTTATATAATGATTTCTGGATGGAGCATGAAGTGAAAACTGTCATGTCCTATTTTTATGAAGAATAAATGATCCAGAAGACTAAAACATCGTTGTAGTTTCAGTTTTATGTGACATCGATGATTCTTTCCAATGGACCATCCATATATAAATAATCATCTAAGATTTGATAATACCATTAATATTGATGATCCACCTCAGTGTATTTCTGGAACTGATGTGCCTAATGAATTGAATGGTTTTAGTTTTTCATTCGGGAAGGGACAAATGAAATCTGGAAAGAGAAAGAATGTTTCCACTGAAACCTGTTACAATTGGAAGAAGAGAAGTATCTTCTTTGATTTTCCTTATTGGTCAACCAATTTTTAATTTCATTTCCTAGACATAATGCACATTGAAAAAAAATGTGAAATGTTGATTTTGTTTCTTTTAAATGTTAAGGGAAAGACAAAATATGATTTAGGGTATTAGTGTGACTTAGTGGATTGGGGAATCAGACCAGAACTGCATCCTATGCATATCAGTGAAAATAAATGTAAGGTTTCATGTGCTACTTATGTGATGACACATATAGAAAAAATCAAATTCTAGAAGTACTAGAGACTATTAAAGTTCCTGATGGAAATTCAAGCAACATATCCAAATGGGTCAATAGAAAAGAGTTTAAGCTAAAATCTTTGAAGACTCATGATTATCACATCCTTCTGCATGAGATGATTCCAATAGCAATTTGTCATCATTTTTCAAATAATGTATCGGTGGTTTTTATTCAGTTGTTCCATTTGTTTAGAGATCATTGTGCTAAGAAGATGTCCAAGTATTTCTTGTAAAAAATGTTGGCAGATGCCCCATTAATTTTGTGTGAGTTAGAGAAAATATTTCCTCCAACATTTTTCACATGCATGCTACATCTGACTATCCATATTCCAACTAAAATACTTCTCTAAGGACCTATTTATTTTTATTGGATGTATCCAGCTGAAAGAAATATGTACACATTAAAGTCTTATGTCCTTAACAGGAATCATCCCGAAGGTTCTATCATGAACGGTTACTTGGCTCAAGAATGTATAGATTTCTGCTCTATGTATTTGTCTGATCTTACAACAAGATTGAACATACCAATGAGAAATGTAGAAGAAGAGTATGAGAAAATTGAATCTAGTTTTTCATCACTTCCTCAGAAATGAGGAATTCCTGGATCATATTCATTGACGCCATTATGCCTTGAAGAGTGGGAGATAGCAAATCACCCAGTTTTGTTCAACTATGATTTGTTCTATGACTACATCTTGTATGTAAATTCAATATGTATATCTTATATATATATATATATCTGTTAATTTATTTATATTTTTATCTATAGGGAACATAAAGCAATTATAAATAGAAAGCATTGTTCTTTATGTTTGAGACGGAGGGAGACTTTTCCTAGTAAAAAGTTTTATGCTTGGTTAAAATTTAAGGTAATAATATTAATGGTTAAAATAATTAAAACAATATTTAATTGAGTTTAATATTGATTAATATTTTAGGTATTGAGTTTTTCAGCTGACTCAGTCTCTGAAGAAATAAGAGCTTTGGATTTTGGTCTTAATACCTTGGTTCGTGACTGCAAATCAATTGTTATCAATGGGTACAAATTTATTATCACTGAATGAGAAAAGAACATGAGAACACAACAAGATGGTGTTATGGTTACTGCCAAAATAGACTGTTATGCTAGTACATCAGATAGTAGACCATGATTTGAAAATGTAGGTTATTATGGAGTCGTTGAAAAAAAATATTGAAATATTATTCTCATAGATGAGTCACAATGATGAAATTCTAGTTGTTTGATTCGATGATGAGGTAGGGCACATTTATTGATGATTATGGATTTTGAGTAATTGATATGGATAGCACTCCTACTACCGATGAACCATATGTATTGGCATCAATGGTGAAACAAGTTTTTTATGTCAAAGACCATATACGACCTGAATTTTGTGTCATTATTGAAGTAATTCCAAGACATATTTTTTATGATGGTGATGATGGAATTGACACCATCCCTACAACCATTGGAAATGATCCATTTATTACTTTTGATGAATCTGATAGCTCAATTTTCAGAGTTGAACGTGAACCTGAAGTTGTGGTGGGAAATATATAAAACCATTCATTCATGTTCTCAATTCTTTTGGTTTACCTCAACTTGGGCTGTTAAGGTTGGTTATATTCAAATAGATATAATATTGATTACAAATATGTTTTATCAGACTAGACTATTATCTTAATTTTCAATGTTTATTGGTTCTAATTTTATTTGAATTGTATTTTCTAATTTGTAATTGAACTATATTCAAACCTACGAGACCAACATTTCTAATTTGGTGAACATTTCAATGCTTCAACTATGATTTGAATAAAATTTGTCAAACTATAAGCCATCTCATTAAAATTTTACCAAGTAATGAACATGATAGGTTTTATTATTCTGAAAAACATGTATTGAAACCTATATCATCTACCCGGGCTAAAGAAATTAAAAGTTTTCTCAATTTTGACAACTACTTTACCCCTTATGAATCCAGTACAATCAATGTTCCATGATTTTAATAGATTGATGAAACTTACTAAATAACCATCCTACTAAAAATTAAATTTATTTATTACATCTTGTATGAATTATTAACTTCATTATATATCTGTTCAAGCATACCTAAAACAATGGATAGTTAAATTATCCCTAAATCACGCTATTCTTTCTCATTTATTTTGTTTTTTGGGTTACACATTAGTTATATTTTTCTATTTACTTCCATAGTTTTTTTCAAATACAAGAAATGAAACCAATTGAAGAGAGGCGATGAAAACAGATTATGGACAACAATCATCACATGATTGAACTGGCCATTCCACCACTAGTGCCTATAGTGAATATTTTATTTCAAATATATTTATTTTAATAATATATAATGTCATGTGATTAATTTTTTTTAAAATTTATTCAGGATCCATCAATTAGGCGACAATTATTTGATGAGACTCCTAATAGCGGTCCTAGTAATCAGGGTGTTCGTATGAGGGGGGTCATATGAGAGCTTGGCAATCTGGTCGGCATACCCGATTAGACCCTGCCCCACCCACTGACATGCCATTCATCCCACATTCTAGTCCTGGTGTGTCGTTAGGGACACACAAGATATTTAGGCCTCCCACATTTTCACCACCCATTACATATGAGCCTCCCCAGTCATCTGTACCATATATGATGATGATTCTCACTCTCCATCCAGCATTTGGCCAGCCATCCCTGTCATCTTCTTTTACTCTTACTTCCTTCTATCCGGGCTTTTATATTCCATATTTTTCGACTCCTTCTCCAATAGAGTGTGTCCATAAAAAGCATACATTGGGACCCACTCCATCTGTACTGGGAGTTCCTTCAGTTTCTGCAGATACATCGGTGCCCATTGATCATACAATCTTAGGTATACTTATACAACCCGAACAAATTTTTACACCATTATTTATTTTCATTATAACATGTATTGATAAAATATTTGTTTTTCTTTAATAACAAATACATATATTGATATAATGTAGGGGAGGGGGCATACACAAATGTGTGAGGTGTGGAACCACCACATGTAGGTGATGGTGGACTATAATAAATATAGTCAAATGATTGAAAAATCAGGGCATCAATGTCGGAGTTTTTTTGTGACGCTTGCCAAATACTCTGACATCATTCCTATCAGCCCGATCTCACGAAGATAGCTTCAAAATGAAGTTAAGGATAAATATTGGGCAGATATATGGGTAAAAATATGTTGTATTTAATGCAATATATTATTTTTTGTATTTATGTGAATTAATATTTTGGTGTCAGCTACAGTTTAATTTCCCCGATGTTGAGGGTGCACAGCCAGCATGTCTAAAATATGTAGGAAAGATTTGGAAAGCTTATAAGCATGATCTGTACACTAGATGGCATGCTAGAGTGGGAATAGAGTTAGAGGCTGTCCCTATCATGGATGATTTTCCATTAGAACAGTACCCATAGATGATTACTCATTGGACGACTATCCAATTTACTATATTAATCACATTAGAGGTATTTAAATGAAAATTGTCATTTTTTTCGTTAATACTAATTATTTAGTTTTATTTAGGATTCATCTTGATGAAATAAAAAAATATTGATGCTAAAAAATATGTACACGCATTGGGAGTTACTATGATTCCAGATCATGAGAGTCAGCAAGTATGACAGTTTATAATTTTTCTTTACAAATTTCACTTTCTATTGCTACCTCTATAATTTATTTGATTAATAAAGTTATTTTATAATTTTATTTATGTAATTAATTATTTGTGTCCTATTTTTAATTATGTTTTCCTACATTCAATGTCAGTGTAGAGGCATAAATTGAATATAAAAGGATGTGTACCTCAAGAAAAACTGTTTTGCTTGAGTAGAAGGAAGAAAGATGGAAGTGTCGTTAATCAACCGACTCAGTAGTAGATTTTAAGTTTTACTTTGTGGATTTAAATTTTTAATATCTTTTTTTTAACTTAATAATATATTTATATTTGTAACAGGAAGCTTTAGAGGACCTTGATGCCTAGGAACCTAACAATTTTGGGTGAAATGATCACTTACATAATGTGTTGGGAGATGATCACCCTGGTAGAGTACACTACTGACCTGGGAAGAGTGTAGTTCCAACGAGGTATTTTCCATCCTTAGGTACCAGTTGTACTGCCACTAATTTCCAGAAGGTTAAGGCACAGGCAGAACAGGCTGAAAAAGGGCCACAAAGATGGTAGAATAGTCTGCTAGGGAAAACACTGCATTTATGAAACTAATGGAAGTTTTATGTCCAATACTTCCACCAGAGGCCAACATAGCTTGTGATGAATATATGTCATTGATGAATTATATATATGGTGCACCAGGTGACAGTTCTAGTGGAGGTTGAGACTATGGAGAGGAGGAGGACGAGGTGGGGGAGGAGGAGAGCGAGGAGGAGGCCGAGGTGGTGGAGGAGGGCAAGGAGGAGGGAGAGGCAGAGGAGGAGGGCGCGGTGGAGGAGGACGGAAATGAGTAGGCCAAGGCTGACTACAAGGGAGAGGAGGAGGGTGAGGACAATGATGAGGATGATGATTAGGATGAGGGTGATGCTGATGATCCTCATCATTGTCCCTCATCACCGTGGATTGCCCTCCCCTAGACATCCCCCCACCCTCTTGGACAACCCACCCACCCCCTAGACACCTCGTACCGCCCTGGATAGCCCCACCAGCCCCATGGATAGCCCGCTCACCCCCCTGGACAGTCCCTCCCCCCATAGACATCGCCCCACCCACATGGACAGCCCTCCCACCCCCTGGACAACCCCTCTTCCCATGGACAGCCCCTAACCACATGGACAACCCCTCCCTCTTTGGACAGCCCCCCACCCCCATGGACAGCCCGCCCACCTTCATGGACAGCCCCCACCCCCGTGGATAGCCCACCCACCCCCTAGACACACTGTACCCCCTAGATATCCACACCCACCCCCTGGAAACCCTTTACCCCTGGACAGCCTCACCCACCCCCTAGACTGCCCCACCCACCCTCGTGGATAGCCCCTCTCCCCGTGGACACCTCGTACCCTCTTAGAGAGCCTCGTCCACCCCCCATGGATAGCCCCACCACCCCTAGAAATCCCCCCACCCCCATGGACATCCCACCCACCCCCTTGGCCACAACATACCCCCCTGTACAGCCTAGAAACCCTCGTGGATAGCCCGCCCCCACCCCCGCCAACCCCCATGGATAGCCCTCCCTCCCGCTCATACCCCCATGGACTACCCGCCCACCCCCTGGACACTATATACCCCCTGTACAACACCCCCCTCCTCCCCCACCCCGTGGATAGCCCTGACCACCCACTTGAACACCCCTACCCCCTGGATAGTCCTTCCACCCCTGTGGACATATCCCACCCCCTTGGACAACCCCTACCCCCTGGACAGCCCGCCCACCCCCGTGGACAACCCGCCCACCTCCGTCGAAAGCACACCCCACCCCCTTGGACACCCCGTACCCCCTAGACTGCCTCGACACCCTCTTGGACATCCCACCCCCCCCCCCCCCCCCCGCCCCGCCACTCCCGTGGATAGCCCCCACCCCCTGGACAGCTTCACACACCCATGGACAGCCCGCCCACCCCTCTTGGACACCCCATAACCCCAGGACATCCCTGACACCCTCGTGGACAACCCACCCACCCCCACAGACAGCACCCCACCCCCATACCCCCCGGGGACTGCCCTGCCCATTCCCATAGACACCTCGTACCCCCTGGACAACCCCTCGACCCCCACCCCCCGTGGACTACCCTGCCCACCCCCTGGACACCCCTACCCCCTGGACATCCCCGCCACCCTTGTGGATAGCCCCCCCAACCCCGGTACAACACCCTACCCCCTGGACAACCTGCCCACCACTATGGACGGCCCACCCACCCCCGTAGACAGCCCACCCACCCCCTTGGACACCCCATACCCCTCTGGACAGCCCCCACAACCCGCGTGGATAGCCCACCCACCCCACTAGACACCCCAAACCCCCTGGAAACCCCCACCCTCTAGGACAAACCACCCACCCTCGTGGACAGCCCACCCACACACCGGACACCCCCGACCCCCCCCCCCTCAATAGCCATGTCACCCCCATGGATAGCCCACCCACCCCCTAGAAACCCCCTCCCCTTGTAGACAACCCTCCAACTACGTGGACTGCCCACCCACCCCCTGGACACCCCTACCCCCTATAGACTGCTCACCCACCCCCTGGACTCCCCATTCCCCCTGGACAGCCATGCCACCCCCGTGGAAAACCCACCCACCCCCCCTGGACACCCTGTACCCCCATGGATAGCCCCTCTCACCCCACTAGGACACCCCCGTGGACAGGCCACCCCCATGGACAGCCCCCCACCCCATGGATTATAGGGTTTATAACAACTCGAAGATCCCATTAATCATAGATACCCACTTTGTTGCATCTTGGGATCCTTGATTAGAAATAAAAAATAGTGGATGGTATTTTAGAAACTCTCATGCATAATAAATGATCCAAGAAGAACATGGATATTCCACTTCAACAAGAGTTTGAGTAGAGACCCAGGCTATGAAGACAATAGCTAGATCACAAGAATGACTACCTAAGATATCCCCTAATGAAATTTTGGATTCATTTATAGTGGAAAAATTATAAAAAATGATCAAGAACAAAACCTTTAGTACAATAAAGTGATGTTCTAAAATAAGGGACACAAAATCAGAAATCCCATAATGATACATCACAAATAATTCTTCATAAAACCATTTCAAAATCACATAATAGAGACTTATTTCTATTTAAAACTCCCCAATGGTTTATAAAAACCTCTTTTAAGGTTACATTTCAAAAACCCTATAGTATTTTGGTCCCACAATAAAAATGTAATTCATTTCATAATAACCAAATCCCCCTTCCTACCATACACTCAAAAAGAATTCATTTTTTTCAAAAGAAACGCATACTATTGAAATTAAAAACTATTCCAAAACCATTTTAAAAATACCAATGATCTTAAAATCCATGAAATTCATTCCATTAAAACTATTAAAGCCCCCCCACCCCCTAGACACCACCCCACCCCCCTTGGACACCCCCATGGACACCCCCACCACCCTGGACACACACACACCACCTTGGACAGCCCCCCTTGGACACGCCAACCTCGTGGATGACCCCACCCCTCTTAGACACCACCCCAAAACCTAGAAACTCCTAACCACCCTGGACAGCCCCACCCCCATGTACAACCACCCCCACCCTTGGAGATCATCCCAGCCCCCTTGGACAGCCCCCCAACCGCCTGGACCACCCCCACGCCCCCTAGACACCACCCCACCCCTAGAAACCCCCACTCCCAAGACACCCCCACCCCTAGAAAGTCCCCCACCCCCCTAAACATAATCTCACCCCCTAGAAACCCCCATTGATAGCCCCCCCCCCCACACCCTGGATAACCCCCCACCCCTTGGACACCCCCAACCCCCTAGACGACCCCCACCCCCTGGACACCTCCCCCTGGAAACCACCACAACCACCTAGACACCCCCCACCCCCTGGACACCCCACTCCCATGGATAGCCACACCCACCCCCTGGACACCACCCCCACCGCCCTTGGACATCCCCCAATCCCCTAGACCCCCACCCCCTGAACACCACCCCACCCCATGGACACCCCCCACCCCTGGAAATCCCCCTTAACCCCCTAGACACCACCCCAACCCCCTAGACGGCCCCCACCCCCTGGACACCTCCCCCCTGGACACCACCACACCACCTGGAAACCCCCACCCCCTGGACACCCCACTCCCATGGATAGCCACACCCACCCCCTGGACACCACCCCACCGCCCTTGGACATCCCCCAATCCCCTGGACCCCCACCCCCTGAACACCACCCCACCCCCTGGACACCCCCACCCCCTGGAAAGCCCCCTTAACCCCCTGGACACCACCCCACCCCTGGGTATACTGGTTGTATGTGTATACTTGATGTAATTACCTTATGAATTATGTGTTAATTCATTATGTGTGTAGAGGGTAATTAAATACAGAATTGGAGGTACTCAGATTAATGTATGAATTATTTATTGGATGAATTAAGTATGAATTCATACAGAATTCTGTATATATTATGTAGCTATACATGTTGGTATTATGCAGGTATTGTGTTGTGTATGATTTTTACAGGCCTGGTGTAATTGCTACAACCGAACAGGGGGAGGAAAGCGAGCCGACTTTCGACAGGTACAAAAAGGATATGCCAAAGGTTTACAACCATTAGCATATTTGTAAAATCAGAACTTATACCAATGGTTTTTTGTAAACCATTGGTATAAGTATATTCCAATGGTTTGTAAACCATTGGCATAGATAATTTTACTCCACATTTACCAATGGTTTGTGGGAAACCATTGGTAAAATTCTATACCTACGGTTTTGTAAACCATTGGTATAGAGAGAATTCTTGCTATTACATACGATTTAAAACCATTTGTAAACATTTATATCAACGGTTTACTAAAAATATTGGTATATACTAAATTATTCAGACTTATCCCAATGGTTCTCATAGAACCATTGGGATATGTTTATCCCTATGGCTCAAGACCCAACGTTTTGGAAAACCATTGGTATAGTTTATACCAACAGTTTTACAGCCCTTAACAACGATTTTAAACCATTTGTAATGATACAATTTTTAGTAGTGGAAGTACCTTTCCACCACCTGGTCATATCCCATTTTGGCACACAGCTCCATCACATGTATTATAACATGTCATGTTGGTGTATTGCATGGCGTGTCCAGACTAACCAGGACCACGTCATGTCAAGCTAGCCATTTCCATGTACTCAGACCACGTGTCTTTGTACCGGACCCCATGTTTGTGTACTTCGACATGGCTTCCCATTTGTGTGTTATACCACATAGTATATCCAAAAGGTGAGGGGGTACATGGTAGGTCATATATCTACATATTGTTCCATCCTTATGAATTCCTAAAACCCTAGCCACCACTCTTAATGGGCTACATGCCTTGTGTTCATCTTTGAGCATGGTTTGTAGTTGTATTTTATCCATAAATCTAGATCCATTATTTTCATGATAGATCTGGACATTTCTCCTTGATTAATCATAGATCCCACCTAGATTTTATTTTTGATTAGTGGATTTGGACCACATCTGGCTTTTCTGGTTGTCGTTCATAAAAAATTAGCCTATATTTGTCATCAAGGATTCACAGTTCATTCTACATGCCACTATGCCTTCAAAATTTATCCCATGATCCTAAAGGACTTCAAAGAACATCCAAAACTCGCAAACACTCTATATCCATGCTAAGATCATCGATCCTCTCATTGTTCATGAAACTTCTATGAATCTGGGGGTCTGGTGGGCCTGGTACCACCAGAAGATTATCAAATTGGGACCTCAGGGTCCCACTAGTGATGAACGAGAAGATACAAGGGGGTGAAGCATAAGAAAAAATGATTAACCATTTTTAACCAACTGTTCTTGGAAAACTATCATGAATAGGAAACTAGGGATATAAAATAATGAAATTAATCACGATTTTAGTACTCGAGAACATGCAAAGGCTAAAAAAAACGGTGAAGATCAAAGAATGATCATTGATTTAATCAAAAATTATAATAAAATGGAATAAGAACACCAAATGATGAGTCCTACCTCTTTTGGGGATCGATCATCAATGAAGAAGATGTCCTTCATTGATCAAGATAAGTCGTTGTGTTCATTGTGTCCAGATCTACTCTGATCTAGAGTGTTGTCATCTTCAAATTCGATTATCAAATGGGGGAGGGATGAGAGCATATTTAGAGACTTCTAGGATTATAAGGCTATCCCTAGTGAATCTTTCTTAACAGTATATTTAAAAAAAATTCAATTTAGTTTAAATGAATGAATGAATGAATTAATTAATTAATTAATACAATAAAGATACCACAAATGAGCAAGGGGTCTCACCATCCCACGCCGACCCATTATAGGTCAAAAATATGGTAAACACCACATTATAGACTCAACCATGGTCTCTAAATTCTAATACAAGATTCCATTTAAGAGTAATCCAAATTTCATTAAAGAATTTGTGTGCGAAATATAAAATATAACTAATATTTTTAAAAAATTAAATCCAATCACATCAGGCCTTGGATTGCATGCCATCTTAATGCCCAACTCTATAAATATATATAGAAATATATCAAAGTCTTATAAGTCAAAATCAGCCACATGAGCCTTATCCCAGTTGGTGAGGTATCCTTAAGTGAATCCATAAGACCCAGGTTCAAAACCAGGTAGTGGAATATTTCCGGGGGTACTATAGCAGCATTGTAGATGTACTGTAGTAGGTACTGCAGCTAAAATGTACACTGTATAGATACTGTAGTAGAACTGTACAGTGTACGGGTACTGTAGCCAAAATTTACACTGTGGGGGTACTGTAGCAGTTACTGTAGCAGTTACTGTAACATGTATTGCTCGATACTATAGCAGCTGGAACAATTCACCTTGGGCCACTGGTTTGGGCTTGGACTCATTCAGGCTTTCGGGCAACCCAAGACTTCGAGTCAGTAGGACTTTCTTGCCACCATTATGGCCTTTGGGCCACCTAAAGTCCTTCGGGCCACATGTTGTTTCCCCGGACAGACAAGAAAAAAGGAGCAGCCCCAGAAGAGGATTCAGAGCAGGTTCACTTACCATAGTAGAGACAAATGGATTTTTCAGAATTAGAGACTATGGATATGACTTTGGGACCATTCTGTGCTTTCCCGGGAATCCTAGCCAGATGAACAAGTGAAGGTGGAGAGATACTATCATGATGTAGATGCTGGGGAGGGGCAGTTCCTTGTAGATAGTCTGGTTGAATTCCTTAAAACCTTCAGGTCATGTAATCTCCTAAGACTACGGGCCATGTAATCTTTGAGCCAATGGGCCTTGTAAAGGATTCCCCTCATCCCTTGAAAGGGGGGTTATAATAATCAATAAAAATGAAGGCCTACGGGTCATTCGATCTATAAGTCAAAATTAGAGTCTCTACCATGGGACCCTCATTAGGGTCTTCCCAGCATCAACTAAATATCTCATTCACACTAGAGGTCCCAAATGTATAGGATCAAATTGGTCTCATTCCAAGAATCCCCCAATGCATCCTTGGATTTCACACATAACTCATTATCTCCTTCCATAAAATAGGAATCCTTTAATATGTAACAAGAATGGGGTTTTGGATAGTGAGGTTTCTTGAACCCCCCATCTTTAAGATCTTCCATCAAGATGATCTAGTTGTAAAATGGACATAATCATCCTTTGAGAACTTTATTATTATCTATTTCATTGAAGATTTTAAAAATTGGTAGACCTAATAAAAATTCTCTGATGGCCACAACATTCTCTAATCTCTAGATATTCTTGAGGGTGTATTTTGGGGCTCCCATATTGAATTATTGTTTCACGATAAATTTTCTGATAATCAAAAGGGACATTTGAAGTGCAAGAAATGTATCATCATCCATCATGGTGATAATAGACACATTCTCTTTATCAATCAGTGATATATTCTTCTAATGGATTAATATATCTGACTCTATATCACTGAACCTTGAGCAAAGAAATAAGGATTGGAGGAGAATCATCCATGAATATAATGATGTGATCAAGACCCAAGATTGCTGACAATGCCACCCACATGGGTACGAATCATCATGCGCAAATAAAGGAAAACAAATAATCACCCACGAACAATGATACCACCACTAATCTATCAAACCTAGGAAGAACCAAGGAAGATTGAAACGCTATGGAAAATTAGGAAAAGCTCTCACCATTCAAAGAGATTTATAACTAGCTAGGTTTCTAATTGGTTTCATGAACCTGATCCAAATACAAAAAAGAAGAAAGTGATAAAAAAAACAAAAATAATCTATCAAATAAATAAATATAAATAAAATTATAAATTAATATACATTTAATTTTTATTTTTAAAAATCAATAATCTTAAAAATAAAAAAATAACCCGAATAAATTCAACTTCCATTAAATGATTAAATAATTAATTAAAATTAAAATATTGATAATAATTTAAAAAATAATTAAATATAATTTTTTTTAAAATTATTAAATCATTGAAATTATGAAATTATAAATTAAATTTCTATAAACTAATTAATCTATTAAAAAAGAAAAAAAGTGAAATTAAACAAACAGAACACAAAATTAAATAAATACAATAAAAATTATAATATTAAAAGAAACATTACTATTAAATAGTATATAAATAACATGAAACATGTTAAAAATAAAACAAAAATCATAAAATAAACATCAATTTATTTAATTTAACAATATGCTTTAAAATTAACCTTAACACATAAATTAACTAAATTAAGGAATATTTTAGCATTAAAAATATAATTTAAAATCAAAATTTATGAGTAAAAATACATTAAATTAAGGTCACACCAAATTCCCCGGAACTTAAGACATTTCTTATCCTCAAGGAACCACTTTTTCACATTCGATGGTAGAAAATAAATCTCAAAATGGAAAATTTGAAATGCCAGATTGAATTGATTTCAATAATTTTTCCCCGTCATGGATTCTCTCAAGTAGTAAATATGAATTCCCACTAAAATTCAATTTAATCATTGAAATGTCAGTTACTACCTTACAAAACTATTTTAAATTTAAAATTGTATGGATAATTTAGGAAGCATCAATTTTCATCCAATTGAATTTACAAACATATCTTTTCCTCTAGGTGAACATAATCACATAATTTATGAAGCCATAATAAATAGACTGGCCATTGGATGGTGTGGATTGAAATTTTTTTGGTGGAATAAATAACCCATCCAATTTTTTGATGAACAAAGATTGAAAATAATTAATGAATGAGTTCAAACTATATTAGGATTTTCATTTCATAATGCATTTGGTTGCATATCTTATGAGTTAAAATAAAATTAAAAAGTTCAAAGTAAATTATAATTGAATGAAATTGTCCCAAAATTTTACCAAAAATCATTTTTTCTATGATCCAAAGAGAAATAGATTACCCAATTAAATCCAAATGGTATTAAATATTAACCTCCAAAAATAAGAATCACAACCTAATTAGTCGCTTCTCAATCTAATACACAGTGTAGGAATCATGCAACCCTCAATCATCCCCACCTCAATCTGGTACACAATGTGATTGATATGACTCGATGTGTACGTTTTTAGTTTATAATTTATATTTTCATTAAAAACACACACCAAACAATCAAAACTAATAAAAAAAATTTGATTGTCCTGATACATTAAGAAAATAATTCATAAGTTATTTTTAACATGTAATAATCAACCTTATCTAAATCTGATACACGGTGTGTCTGGTATGAATGAAATAATTTGTTTTTAGTTTAAAATGGACATTTTAGTTCAAAACACACATCACACACTAAAAATAGGGAAAACATATTGGGATTGTGTTGATACTTTAAGAAAATAATCCATACATTCTTTTTGATGTGTTGGAATCAGCCGCACCTCAATAAAATACATAGTGTTCCTGGTTTCACTCGATGTGTTTATTATCAGTTTAAAATAGGAAATTTTGTTAAAAACACATGTCACTCATTAAAAACCATGAAAAATAACTTGGATTGTATTAACACTTTAGTACAATGCTTTAGAAGTCATTTTTTATGTGTATGAATCAATATCGTGTTAAATCAACAAACTATGTGACTGCTATGACTAAAATTGCATGTTTTTAGTTTAAATTGGTATTTTAGTTAAAAAAAGACACATTAAATTCCCAAAACCAATAAAACAGATTCATATTTTTTTATAATTTTGGAAATTTATTCATAATTCATTTTTGATATGTAGGAATTAACCACACCTCAATCTGATGCACAGTGTGACTGATATGACTACAAGTGTGTATTTTTTGTTTCAATTTTACATTTTAGTACAAAACACATGTCACATAACAAACATAAATAAAATAGATTCATATTTTTTTGATAGTTTTGGAAAATTATCCATAAGTTATTTTTGACATATAAGAGTCAACCTCTCCTTAATCTGACACAAAATGTGATCAATATTCCCCCAAGTGTGTCATTTTTATATAAAATTGACATTTAAGTTCAAAACACAGGTCGCATAATCAAAATCAAGAAAAAAATTCAGATAGTTTTGATACTTTAGGAAAATTATTCATAAGTCATTTTTGATGAATAGGAATAAAAAATGCATCAATTCGATACATGGTGCGTTAGGTATAGCTCAAAGTGTTTGTTATTAGTTTAAAATTGTTAATTTAGTTCAAAACACATGTCACTCACTGAAGAATTAATAAAACACACTCATATTATCTTAATACTTTAAGAAAGTAATTATGAGGTCCTTTTTGATGTGTAGAAATCAGTATCACATCAAACTAACACATGATGTGACCGGTATGAATTAAAGTGTGTTGTTTAGTTTAAATTTACATTTTAGTGAAAAATACATGTGACATACTCAAAAATGAACAAATGAATTTTGATTATCATGATAAATTATGAAAACAATCCTTAAGTAATTTTTAACATGTAGGGATCATCCACCCCTCAATTTGATGCAGGTCTGATCGGTATGACTTCACATATTTCGTTTTATTTAAAATTAACATTTTGGTTGAAAATAAATGTCACATACAAAAAACCAAGAAAACACATTCAGATTGTTTTAATACTTTAGTAAAATTATCCATAATTTATTTTTGATGTGTAGGAATTATCTTCACCTCAATCCAACACATGGTGTGCCTCGTATGACTCAAACTGTTAGAAATTAGTTTAAAATTAACAATTTAGTTCAAAAATGTGTCACTCAATGAAAATGAAGAAAATGTGATCAAATTGTCTTGATAAATAGGAAAATTATTCATATGTCATTTGAGATATTTTGGAATCAGTCTCACACCAAATAGAGATAGTACGTGACAAGTATGACTCAAAGTGTGTACTTTAATTTTAATTATTATGATAGTAAAAACTATATGTGGCATACTCAAAACCAAGAAAAAATTCAAATTATATTGATACTTTAGGAAAATGATCATTAATTAATTTTTGATGTGTAAGAATCAACTGCATGTCAATATAACTCACAGTGTGACCAGTAAGACTCAAAGTGTGCCTTTTTATTTAAAATTGACATTTTAGTTCAAAACACACATCACATACTCAAAACTAAGAAAACGAATTCAGATTATTTTAATACTATAGAACAATGATACATATGTAATTTTTAATGTTTAAGAATCATCCAAACCTAAATATGATACATGGTGTGCATGGTATGACTGTAATGAACATGGTTGGGTTGCTATCCAACCCAGTACCTGACTCAGTCTTAGATAATTCCTGAGAGGTGTTCCTGGTCCTCCCAAGCCGACGACTAGTGTTGGGGCATCAAATGTGTCACAGTGGTAACGATTTAGATAAAACCAAACCAGAATAAAATAACCAAATAAGATAATGCAACAAAAACCAATAATAGTTGAACATCAATAAAAATAGAACCAAATCCATATAAGTAGAGAAAATAGAAAAATAAAAAAAACTAAAACCAAATCATGCTAACAAGATATCCTCAATACCTCTTATTCGCCACCAACCACAAGACCATCTCACACCAAAGGCACACACTCTAGCCAAAAAATTGAACCTAGAAAACATCTCGGGTCTTCCGATGCCGAGTGGCACGATTAGGGAAAGAGCATAAACATCCCATTAGGTAATTACCATATAATCCATATACTTTCTTTTCCAAAATAGTCTATAAACAAATGTTCGAAATAAAATTATGAAAATTAGGTTTTTTATAATTAAAGAGACAAACATATATTTCTCTTTCTAAAAAACACACGCCAAATTACATTGTTCAAAAAAATATTTCCATTTCAAAAACCAGTTTAAAAAATCATAACCCAAGTAAAGTTCTATACTATGTAAAAATGGGTTACGCTAATAATAAAGGAAACAAAAACAAGAAAAATGACACTAGAAAAATAGATAATCAGGTGCAGAAGAATAAAAAGAACATACAAATAATATTCATAGGTATTTCCTAAATATCTCAAGAAGAAATCCCTAGACATACTCAGTTCAAACTCACCTACTAGTGTATTGTGAAACTCCAAATAAAATAACTAACTAGTTGTTCTAATCTATACAATCTAGTGAGACGTCTGACCTAGACTCTTATAAAATCACAGGGGTACCAACCTATCTAATTAGGGTTCATAAGCAACTATCACTTGACCCTCTAGATGGTGCCTAGGAATCCCATGATAATTGTACACAGTGAATGGGGAGGTCCTCACATACATGGCTCAAACTAATAACCCACATCAACTATTAATTTATATCCCAAACACTAAAACCAACTATACGATGACCCTCTCCTTAGAGGATCCACCATAGAGGTTACGATAACAAAATAATCCATAAAAGGTTTAAAATAGACCTATATGTCATATCTCTTCAAAGATACTTTTCCAAAGTTCCATGAAGTACCAACCAATCCTTTAATGTTCACAATTTGAAATTTATTTTGAAATCCATTTATAAAACCTAGAATAAAATACACAACACTAAAGGAATGTTCCAAAGGGTCCTGTAGGTTATTTATAGACTATAAAACATCACAAATATCTTAATGGGCCTTTATTCCATTTAGTTACCATGCCACGTCCCAAAATTCCAAAAGGATAAGAAATCAAAATTCATCTTTAAAACCCATATTTCCATCACTTTGAAACCAAAGAACCATTTATAAAGTACCATGTGGTTTTAAAGAACCATTTTGGGATGAAAAGGGAGAAGGAAAGGAAGAGAGGATGAGTGATTGAAAATCTTGACCAATACATAAACATTTTCTATAAGAGGCCATCATCATTTGGGATCTCATCCATATGTAAATACCATGCATATATGGATTTTCCTACATCTAATTAATTCCTAAAAAAATCTCCAAGATATACAAGTTCCCATTTAAATGTTTAAAGAACCTTTCAAATTTTTTAAACACAACCGTTAAACTATAAAGAGATATCCAAACCACACACCAACCTCAATTTCACAACGAAACCCAGTATAGAAAAACATAGCCAAGACCAATAATTATATAAAAACATCCAAATAAATTTTAAATAATCTATGGGAGTTTTAATGAACACCTTACATACATTTATATATATGCCTAATTAAATAAACCCCTTTGAAATCCATTTTCACTAAATTTTCCAACCCGATGTCACCCTAATATATCCAATAAAAGACATCAAAATCATAACAAACACTTCTAAAATTTAATTATAAATTCTCAAGGATAAAATAGTATGATTTGGAAATAAAAATAATGGAAATACCTACCTCAACGACGTGTGGATGCAACAAAACCCTTAGAGTAGTAATAATTAGGACCAAGGAATAATTTTCACACCCTATAACCAATTAAATCTACCAAAAGTTTCCAACCCTCGCCCTAGGGTTTGGAAAAGTGATAATCCCACCAAGAAAACCCAAGAAAAAATATTAAGAAGAAGAGAGGACATAGAAAAATGGGAAATTACTCAATGAAAATTTCCATATAACCTTTGAGAAGAATACGTGGGAGAAGGGGAGGCAAAGGGGAGGTGGTTTAGGGACCCCTTCATCCATCAAAACTGAGCCAAGGGAAGGAGGGATCAAATTGGGTTTAAAATAGGGGTGGGTAGAATATGAATTGAAATATATTTAAATAGATAGTAAACTTTCACAGTAAGGTTGCATGGTTTCCCATACCATGTTCCAACCGTGTGAACCCCACTAGAGAAGCGGGAAACTCCCCATAGGCTGGACACATTGTTCGGTAAACCATGTGTTATCCATGAAAAATGGATATGTCAAATGATAGAGCTTTATTGCAAGCTTACCTCACTATTTAAGAATATAGTTTGCAGGTCATACTCTGACCCCAGATACCTCCCATGATCTACATGGTTTATGCCAGGCCTCACATAGTTTAGCCCAAACCATTCTCAAACCATTCCAAGAAAATCATCAAAGAAGGAAAAAACAAGAAATTACCTAAGACTTATTGGGCCGCACACTTTGGATCCAAATCGTTGGCATTGACCATGCATAATTCCAAAACTCACCCAAAGCTTCCAAAACTCAAAAAATTACACCTGGAACTCAACCCAAATCCCAAAAAAATAATCAATGCCAAAAAAATAATAAAATAAAGGAATTCCCCTAGTCTGGGTGTGACAATTCTTCTGCCACAAAAACTTTCTACCCCCACAAAGTCACTCATTCGAATGAGAAACAAAACTTTATATTAGAATCAAACAATTCAAAAAAGAGACATAAACATTAGGGTGACCTTTATACTAAACAAGTAACACCCGAATAACACTTGTAGAAACCATGAAAAAAATAATCACAAGTAAGGTTAATAAAGCATTCTCTCCACTAAAAGAACCTGACTAACACTGTCCAACACTAAGACTAGGTTATCCCACAAAAAGTATATCCCAGACATGATGGTAATCCCATGGAAAGAACTTGAACAAAACAATGAACCAAAAAATGGTTTATCATCTCCACAAGGAATGATCATCTCCAAACAAGCATAATAAGAACTAAAATTGTTCCATAAAGTCAAACCACTTAAAAATCCTCATCAATAAAACACAACCATATTACAATAAAAGAAAAAGACCCTCATTCCATATTAAAATAAAAACCACCATGATTTTACAATGAAGACAAAATCACAAAAACCAGGTAAAAAATGGAAGGAAAAAATAACCTTGATCCATGGTTCCCACTCCCAATGATCCCTTACTGTGTGAAAGAATTCACTATGGGGCCTACCACTAGATCCCTGGTGTCTTGAAGTATTTACTACCTCACACTTGGGAGATAACATCCTACAACTAAGACTTATTCTTTTGGAAACTCCACAAGAAAAAATTATCCAAATGATCCAAATAACAACATTATTATAAATCCTTTAGAGTACCACAAAAATATTGCTTCGAATTCCCAAACCAACCACAGTAGAATAACATTAATGAATGGTCTGAAAAACAAGATGTTGAGACTGAAAAAGGAGAATATTAATAATTAGGTTCCTCTGGCATATACCCCTTTCCAGATGGGGATCTTTAATACGAGCCTTATACTATCGAATGCACACCAAGATTAAACTTTTCTAGAAACTCCTCTTCCACCTAATTTTGAAATAAAGCTTCACCAGACAAGAGAATTTTTTTATTTTCTCTGGAAGAGGACACCAAAAAAATAATAACCCTCAGTTGATCCTCTAAATCTATATTTGGAGAAAATAAAACAGTCTCTTAAAAAAGTTCATAATAGGCCTTCACCATCTACTGAACTTGTCGAATACCCAAGAGATCTACTATTTTTGCTTCCTTCACCACCTCGTGTCTAAACCATTGGTTTATATTTGTCTTAAAAACCTTCCATGTAATCCAAAATTTTAATGATGATGGGATGATCACCTTCCACCGATCCAAAAACAGACATTCAAATGAACCCAAAACAACACGTACTCTCACAACGTTGGGAGTTCCAAGAATTCTAGAAACACCATAAAATTATTCAATCCACTCCACATCCTCCCAAAAACGTAGATCACCATGGAAAAATAGAATAAACCAAGAAGAACTTGACTCCACCACTCCACTAGTAGTATGGGTAGGGCCAATAACAAGATGAAACTTACTAGAAACATTGGGGATATTTCTTGCAATCATACTCTACACAACATCAAAACACAATACTAAAATCAAAATAAAATCAAACCCCATATAAAAAATAACTCCTCAATCCAAAACAACATCATCATAATCCAAACATCAGAAATAAAACTAGAATTATATTTTAAGAAACCACTATTTCATTTCATTTTCCAAAAATACCTTCCCCCAAGGATGCTTTTCAACTGATAAAATATTATTTTAAATCCAGTTTTAAAAATATAAATGTTTTTTTAAAAAAACAAACCTTGAAATGGTTTTCTTTTGAAATCCCCTTTTTTTGAAAACCATTTTCCATTTCAAAGTTAAACCCAAATGATAAAAATAAACCCAAAACACAACACACACAAAAACCTTGAATGGGGAACCAGTGATGATAAAAAACCCAATAACATCATTTAGCCAACCTTTCCCCAAGAAATCACCAACCACTAGGAGTATCTTGAACCATTCACTTGGACCCCACATGGGTCACTACTCCACGTGCGCCCACTACACATTACCAGTTCATCTCCATTGTCATTCTAAATCCACACACCCAAAACCCAAAACAAAAGACTCAAATCATAGACTACCCCTAGAAACTCGAGGATTATAACAAGAAAGAGTTCATGGAACTCTTCCCACACCTACCTCTTTAGTACCAATAGTCCAAATATCCTGTCAACCTGACACCCCAAATAAAAAATTGATCCACTAATACATTTTTTGTGAACCAAGTCAGGATGAAATATGACTGAACACCTGAACTAGTCTGATACAAGGCCTGAGAGGAATTTCAGATCCTTATGAGATGGATACTAATGCTGGGTATAAAATTTATCATAGTAATATAAATTAATCCAAAACATAACCATGATCAAATAACCAAATAAGAGAATGCATAAAAATCCAATTGTATAATAAAAATAATAAAAATATATCTAGAACTAGATACAATAGCTTAACGAAATGAAAAAACTGAAAACAAAACTAAAATCAATCCATGATAACATGATCTCCACATAAACTCTTGGTCACCAACAACCACAATACCAACCCACACCAAATGGAACACACTTGAACCAGAAACCTGAACTATCAAAATAGCTTGGGTCTACCGGCACTAAGTGGCATAAGTAGAGTATGGTACTAAAAATCCTAGTAGGAAATCACAAAGAAATCCATACATTTATTTTCCTAAAATAGTCCATAAATAGAACTTTGAAATATATTTATGAAAACAAGTTTTTATCATTTAAATAAATGAATTGGGATTTCTTTTTTTAAACAAAACACACCACATTCCTCTTTTCAAAAAATATGACTATTTCAAAAAATATTTTACCAAACCAAAACCTATGTAAAGTACCATACAAGGTAAAATGAGTTATGTTTAAAATTAAGGAAACAAAAACAACTAGAAAATTGCCAGTGGAAAAAATAAACAGGTGTAGTATAATAAATAGAATATATAGATAATATTCAAGGGAATTTTCTAAACATATCTAAAAAAATCCCTTTAAATAATTAGTTCATACTCACCTGTTGGAATTTGGTGTACCTCCAAAGTCTACAACCAACTATCCACTCTAAATTATCCAATCCAGTGGCACGTCCCAACTAGACACTCAATAAATATTGGGGGTACCAACCCATATAATCGGGTTTAATAAGAAATCATCACTAAGACCACTAGATGTTTCCCACAAATCCACTATAGAGGTTCCTATATCACAAAAATCCATCAATGTTTCCAACCAGACCAACAAGTTATATCTATTTGAAACCACTTTCCAAAAGTTCGATAAAGTTCCAACCAAGAATTTAATATTTAAAATTAAAAATATTTTTTTAGATTAATTTCTATGACCTAGATGAAAACTCCAAACAAGAATGAAAGGTGAAAATGGGCCTTTAGGTTGTTTAGAAACCATAATTCATCTCAAAATTCTAAACGGACCATGAAATGGGAAATCATCTTTGAAACCCATATTGGCATAACATTGAAAAAAATAACCATATAGAAATTACCAAGGGTTTAAAATAACCATTTTGGGAAGATAATGGAGAAATAAAGGAAGAGGGGATGCATGTTTGGAAATTTGATCCAATAGAGAGACATTTTCTAGAAGTGGCCATCATCATTTTTGATATCATCCATATGTGCACCCCTTGCACATATAGATTTTTTCACATCCAATGGATCCCTCAAAACATCTCCATGATACAAAAGTTCCCATTTAAAATCCACTAGAACCTTTAAAAAACTTTATACACAACCATAAATCCATGAAGATACACCCAAACAACACACCACATTCAATTCACAGTGAAAATCAATCTAGAAAAACACAACCAATGCCAATCATTATCTCAAAACACTCAAATACAATTTAAAGAGGCCATGAGATTTTTAATGAACACCTTTAATACATTTATATATAGGCATAATTAAAGAAATCACTTTGAAATCCATTTCAACAAATTTTTCAACATGAAATTACCACAATAAAAAAAACAAACACATCACAAGTGTAAGAAATACTTTTATAAATTAATTATAAATTCTCAAGTATCAAATGTTATGATTCAAAATGGAAATGGATAAAATTACCTACCTTAACAATTTTTAAATGCAATGAACCCATTTGAGAAGGAATAACTCAGCCAGAGGAATAATACACTCACCCTTGAACTAATGAAATCGACCAACATTATCCAACCCACACCATAGGGATTGTCCAATAGAGAATCCCATGAAGATAACCCAAGAAACAAGAGGAAGAAAAAGAGAGGATAAGTAAAATTAATAAAAACTCGAAGACATTTACCTTAGATCCTTTGAAAAGAATCCATGGGAGGAGGGAGCCAAAGCGGCAGGGGGTTTGTCGACCCCTTAATGTTCAAAAATAGAGACAATGAGAGGAGGGATTGAATTGGGGTAAAAATACGGGAGGGAAGAATAAAATTTTCATGATTCTTAGAACCCTTTAAAACTCCCATGGTTAGGCTATACTATTTCCCAAACTATGTGCCAACTGTGTGCACCCCACTGGAGAAGAGGGACAACCCACATGAGTTGGCCACACAATTTGGGAAACTGTGCGTAGCTATGAAAAATGGATATGTCAAATGAAAGGGCCTTACCACACACATTTTTTATGGATTCAACAAACAACACAAATGTTGTTCTCCTACAATAGCCACTATCAAAGACTCTCACTATTTAGCTTATGCATTGCATGGTTTGGACAAACCCATGCTCAAACCATACTTATAAAACCATGCAAGATGAAAAACAACTAGAAACACCCTGAGCCTTAATAGGCCACACAGTTTGTGTCCGAACCATGCACAATAGCCGTGCACAAGGCCCAAACTCACCTAAAGACTCCAAAACTCAAAACTTCCATTGGGAGTTAGACCCAAACCCCATCCAAAAGAACCAAATCCAATAAAATAATAAAGTAAAGTAAAAAACCATGGTTAGCTGTGATAATTACTCAATGTTTGTATTATTAGTTTGATATTGACAATTTAGTTTAAAATATATGTCACTATCTAAAAACCAAGAAAAAGTTATCTAATTTTCCTGATACTTTATAAAAATGATTCATACGTCATTTGTGAATTATAGGAAACATTCTCACATCAAACCAATATACGATGTTACCGGTATGACTCAATGTTCACATTTTCCTTTTAAATTGACATTTTAGTAAAAAAGACACATGACACACTCAAAACATAGAAAATCATTTTTATTATCTTGATAATTTAGGAAAATGATCCTTGATTCATTTTTTACATGTGGCAATCATATGCATGTCAATATGATGCACAATGTGACTGATATGACCCCAAGTGTGTCTTTTAATTTAAATAGACATTGTATTAATGAATTATTTCATGTTTATTTTTAACTTATTTCTTTATATTATTATAATAATAAGAATTATTTTCCTATATAGGTGGTTTATTTTTCTAGATCTTCAGTTGTCTGTTCAACAATGGATACCATGATTAGACCTTTTTGAGAAGGGTTCGGATGCGGAAGATAATGAAACCATTATTGTTATTGATATTTTTATTATACTAGCTAATGTATTTTTACAAAACAATGCTGAAAATGTATACAATATAGTTTTTTTTCTCATATTTGTGAGGTAATTTTTATTTCAATTAAATTATGGATAATTTATATACAAGTGAATTTTCTGCTATAATGTGATATAATTTTAATAACTCATTTTAGTAGTGAAACAATTATGAATGCTAAACTAGAACTCATAAATAATTACATTTATGAGTTCTTTATTTATCATTCATAATAATGGATCACTTTTAATGGCACTTAAATTAAAAGAGCTTTTTTAGCATTGATAAATGACTTTTCAAGTTCTTTTAAAATACACATATATAATTGTGAACTTCACTCTCACTATATATTTGACCATCCAAATGTTTGGACTACTCCTCCATATCTTCATCATCCCTACCACTTCTCAAAACATTGTTCTCAACAAAATGTTGAGAGTCAACAGCCTCCTCTATAAGGTTTGCCTCATCTTTAAGATCTTCCTTAGACTCTAAAGCCTCACCAGGTTTCCATCTATATGAATCCAATCCAGATTTGTCAACAGTGGGTTGTTCCCTCTCCCAAACTAGATCAGCAACAATTGGTTAATTAATTAATAGTATTAAATAGTAAATAATATTATTTAATTAATATTTATTAGTAATTAATTTTAATTAGGAACAATTAGTTAATTAATTAATTCTAATTTAATAAAAACTAATTAATAATTAGTAATTTATTAATTTAATCATTATTTGTATTATTAAGTAACTAACTAATATTTTTAAATATATATTAGTAATTTTTTAATCATTATTAAAATTAATTATTAACTAAATTGTTAATTAGAAATTACCTTTTTTAATAAGTAATTAAATATAGTTTAATTTCTAAGTAATTATTATTTAATTAATATATAGTTAGTTATTTATTAATATTTTTATCACTAATATTAATATTGATTATTTATTTAATAATATTTAATAGTAAATTGAAATAGTTGTTTATTATTTAGATATTATATTTATTATTTACTAGTAATTAATTAAGAATTAATATTTATTAATAACTTATTAATAATTAATAATAATAATATATTTTTAATTCAGTGTAAGAAATAATGAATATATATTTTCAAACTGATCTTAATGTTTTTATTTAAAAAAGGGGTTGTGTGTGGCTTATGTTAAATAAAATGGTTTATTTCCAACAAGAATTGGGTTTGTGTACTCTAAAACATTTTAAAGGAAATTGTTTCAAGAAATTTAAATGAGCATTTAAACAATTTAGGGCATAAGGTTTAATCGAAGGTTTAACCATTTCAAACCATGTTTTTGTATGTGTTTTTGTTTCCATCAGTAGTTAGGATACAATTTGAGATATATCTTCTTCTGGCTATTACGATTTAGTATTTTCTTATTTGAGTTTGATTCTTCTGGATGAAAATAATTTTTGTGACATATGATGTAAGAGTTTGAATTTTTTATAGAAAAATTTGTCATTTCTCAGTTATCAAGCAAGACTTAGTATGTTTTCTTTTAGTTTCAATAGGTTAGAAATTTTTATGTGGATTTTAGTTAATTTTATTATTCTGTGTTTAAATTTGATATTGAAATTTTTTTTTAAGTATGATTTATTGCATAAATATGAAAATCCATGTTATAAAAATAATTTCTTGCATATTCAAAAAATCTCACATATGAGGTTTTAATTTATTATGTATAGAATTTTTACATGAATTTTTATTATGAATTTATTTTGATTGTATTACATAAAAAAAATTTACTATGTATCCAGCTTATTTTCAGAGTTTTATTTTAATTAATTTTTTGTCAATTATTTATTTAAATTAATAAGGAATTAATTATTTTATTGTTATTTTAGGATTTATAATTATTGGGAAAATTATTGACTGTAATTTATTATATTTATTTAGATTAGGATCCAAAATGATCATTAGAACATTGAAAGCTTTAACCCTAAATTTTCAAAATGTTCAAAATTAATCTATTTTTAGATGTTTATTAAATTTTAAAATATATAAATAATAATTAGGATATTATTTTTATTGTGAAGTAGGAAAGGAGGTGAGACTCCATGTGGGTAGAAAATTCTATTAATATAATGAAATGATGTTTTGTGGGTAGTCTCTATTAATGGACAAAATCCACTAATCCAGGATGGAAAGTTATTTGGGAAGTTATTTATTAATGTATGGTTTATCATAACATCCTTACTATGGAATTTATTGGCTAAAGTATGATTTATCATAATATCCCAATAACATTCCTACTTCTCAATAACTTCTTTACTTTTCTACTTTCTTTCTATCATTAACCAATTCAATTTAATGGACAAGTTACATTAATATATGAATTAGTTTCATGATTTAATATAGGTATTGGGTTCATTATTTAAGGTCCATGATCCAATAATTAGGTTTTTTTATAATTCCTTTAGAAGTTGAGGTGTCTGGATTCAACTGAGCTGATGGTTCACCTTCCTGATTAGTTGGATTTTCTTGGAGAAGGAATATGCTGGTGGATCAACTAGTGTATTTAAAATATTTTTCGATATGTAAATATATGTTCATATTAAAACACATAATTTATTAAATGGTCAAAAGATTAATTATATTGAATTATAAGTTTTAAGGTGGAGTTAGAATATGGGGTGTGGCAGAGTGCCCGTAAATAGTTTAAAATCATTATCATTGGCTAGTGATAGATTTAAATCATTGTTTATTAATTCGAAAGTAATTTTCAAAATCATCATTGGATGAGAAAAGTTATTGTGTGAATTTTATAAAAACATGTTTCATTAATTACCAATGGGACCATAATATTGTTAGATTCAAAAGGATAAAAAGACAAATAAATTTTAATTTTTGAGAATACATAGAGTGGTAGTATAGTTTTATCATGTTTTATTTGTTTATATTGATGTTTTTGAGTTGTTAACGTGGAAAATTAAGGCATGGGTTAAGATCATAGATGGATGGTTGGTGACCAAATATTATGGAGAACAACTTGTTCCCAATTGAATCCTAATGGAATCCCACCATTAAGTGGGTAAATTTATGTTATTTTGGGATTTTTCAAAATACATCCCATTGGTTTTTTGTTTATCAAGACATACTGTTGGAGGGTGGATCTCCTTCCTTGGATTATCTCCCCATCATATTTTAATTTTTGATCTGTGGTGGTTTTAATGGGGTTTATTTCATGGATTAGGTTGGTATATCACCCTATCTTCTGCTATTCTTCTCATGTTTTTCATTTAATTTCAATAGTCTGTACCTATAGATTATGTATACTTGCACTACATCATAGTGGAATCATCTTCTACTAAGGAGATTTTTATTAAATGGAAATGGGATATACTGATATGAACTAATAAAAATGGTACAGTAAAATTCTAAAATAATGGAAATATCAAAAGTGATGGGTTAAATAATATTACATGGTTTAGACTTTCCTCCTAAATCCATGGTAGAACATCTCAAATTTTTATGTTGTCTAGAAGAAAAAATTATTAAAAATATTATATCTAGGTATATAATATTTCCCATTGATTCATCATTATAAAAAACAACATATCTAAAATATATTTTATATATTTTATATATATGATCTTCTAGTAGAACATGTTTCATTTCCATCCAATCTTCAGGATCAACCCATCATTATAGTTGGTCAACCTCTAATTCCAAACTATTTCCACTACCTCAATATTTTCATCAAATAAACCATCACCAATCTTCACTAGATACTCATCAAAATATCCCCATCTTCTAATAAATGTACCTTCATAATGATTATGACATACATCTTTACAAAACAATCTATAATTAAACATTCATTGTCTCTCCTTCAAATAAACTTCTTGTGATGAATTAAAGATTGTGTAAAATCCCCAAAATATCCAAATTGAAGCATAAATCAAGGATGTCTCTATGATGAACATCCTTTTACACATAATAAAATATCTATCTTCCCCCTCATGTGTGTAGTGTTCTCAATGTAATTTCATTTTTCAAAGTCCAAATAAGGTACAATTCTTCCTCCAAATTTGTTGGACTAAAACCTTTTTGAATATTTAAGTAAAACTTTTCTTCTTAGTCATCTTACACCACTCTTAAACTTTTAATTCAAGAATATTCTTGATAAAATTAAACTTCAAGTTAATGTGTTTCATTCATTCATGAATCAATGGATTCCGAGAAAGCTTAATGAAACATTGACGGTCTTATAATATCACTCTATCCAATGGAGGAATTATATATTCCTTTAGTAACTGTACTAACCAGACTAACTCATTTACATATTTCTGCACATCAATTTATTTTTCTTCATTTTTAGACAAAGTAAAAAATAGGTTACAACTAAGACAACTGACTAATCATTTTTTCTCCAAAAATAAACATGAATCCTTCCATTCTCATATAGGTATCTGAATAACTAGAAATATACACATCCATGAATTTTATGCAACAAATTATCTTCACAAAATAATAATTTTATATCTCCATGTCCCATTTAGTATTTTATAATACACTTCAAGGATTCTTATTGATCCCTTCTACGGATTAACATAAATCCACTTACTACCCCCACAATAAAGGAAATGATGAAGAATATAATAAATATTGCATAGATTAATCTTCTTATAACTGGTGTATATTAAACTTTTACCAAGTATCTAGCCTCACATTTCAATATTGCTGCATGTTCCATATATAAATTCAAGTTTCCAGGATGGGGGAATAAATTGAATTACACATATTTATTTTGAATATTTAAATAATCCTTTTGGTGAATTTCTTCTGGGATAATAAAAATTTCTCAATTTGACTATCCCTCTCAATCCTCATTCACACAATTTTATTGTCTGATCAAAAATAATTCATATGTAATCTTATATAAAACATACACCTCGTCTCTTATGTACATGAACTCCCCAAAATCACAAAAAAAAATATAATACAAAAATAACTATAATATGATGTGAGACTCATCATCACATGACTTCTTATAATAGTAATGATCATAGTTTAACCATGATAAACCTTAATTTTTCATGAATGGTTCAATCTTCTAGTTCCACTATCAGTGTTTTTGTTTTAAATCATTGACAATTAATTTCAACTTTAAAAAAATCCCTACATATGATGTTCATCCAATACCTTAGGATTATTTATTTGAATAACATCATCCATGTCATCATGATCCAAATAATCCTTGAAAATCATCATCTTCAAGTGTAAATCATTTGAAGAAACTAAAGTGATCATCTTTTGCTTGGTATTATGCCTACATATGAGTGAACAAACGTCTAAGAAATTGATTCCTTTCATTTTTTGGAATCCTTTCACCACCATTCATAGATTAGACCTTATTATTTGGATAGAATATTCCTTTAAATTAAAAATTTATTTTTTATCCAGTGATTTTTTTCCCTCTAATAGTTCATTCATCTACTATATTCCATTGAACTTCAGGGAATTCATTTACTCCATAGTTTACACACACTTTTTTAGTCATATAGTTTCTCATTCCATAGTTATTTCAATCCCCCTAATAGATTATGATTTATCATAATCTTGGTAGGGAAGTTATTGTGGAATTTATTGGTTAAAGTAAGATTTATCATAAGTTGGGTAGGGATGTTATTTGTTAAAGGAAGTTATGGGGTATGGGAGTGAGGAAGTTATTGGGAAGTAAAGAAGTTATATGGGTATTCCCTATTCAATTTCCAATATCCACTAATCTTGGTATTGGGTTCATGATTTAATATATGAAATTCGATTAACAATGAAACAGTGGTAAGATGATGGATTCAAGATTAATATGATCTAAGAAAAGTACAGAACATAGTCATATAACATGGTTTGGTCAACTGTGGAAATATGTGCATAGATAGAACACTATAACCATATTTTTATTATTAACAAAAGAAAAAGTTGTATTATAGGACATGAAACCACCAAAGAATCAATGAAACTATATAAGGATCAGATCATTCTAGTTTTGGTGGTAGTGGTGAAATCATCCATATAGATCTAGAAATTTGACTTAGTGGATGGACTCACTCTATGAACATGCATATAAGGATACAAAATCTTTTAAATATCAATAAAAAAGAAAGGGTAAATAAACTTCTTAAAACCAAGAGGTCTCAAAACAAAACCTAGAAAAAGGTCAAATGGTGGTCATGCTACAAATATTGTTCCACATGCAAGAAAATCCCAAAAAGAAGGATGAATATCTCCATCTCTCTCCACTAAAACCCTAGACAAATTGATAGACTCTCATTTGAACTATGAAAGTTTCATTTATAATATTCCCTAGATATAGCTTAGTGGAAAAACCTGGGGTCGGTCTCAAGGAGGTGGTGTGTTTATCTTAATGAATCCTTTGAAATATTTTTCTGTTTTTTTATATTCATAAAATAATAAAAGAAAACATTAAGAGTTAAGATTAAATGGAAATTAAAACAACAGAAAAAGAAAAGGAAAATAAAAATAGAAACAAGAATGGAAGAAGAAAATAAAGTCAGCAAGAATGAACCAACTCCAGATTGTTCAAGTATCTACAACCTATCACTGATATATAAATATTGAACATTCAATGATCAGCCTCATACAATGTGCACTCAATATCTCAACAAATGCACATATCACTCTCAAAAATTGAATGAACACATAAAATATTTCCTCCCATGCATGATTTATCTCCTCAATGTGAAATGAATCACAATCTCAAATCATTTTCTCACATAATTTCTTTCATGAAAAAGTGATCATCATAGGACCAAAAAAAACCACACGTCCTATCCAAAATTACTATAAAGAATAAACAAGAGAATAAGAGGAAAAATTATAAGGATTTGATAGTAACAAATCATTCTTGGGACTAAGATTTTTGTAACATCTCCCCTACTCACAATCACAGTATGTTAAGATTGAAGAATATGTTGACGATCAAACTTTATATTTGATCTTTTAAAAGGGATGATTTTCACTTTCTAGAACTAGTCCCATGAGTTAGACCTCCTTGACTAGAGGTAGAAGATCACAAATAGAGAGTTAAAACATAATAAAAAAATTAATTTATAGATTGGAGAAAATTATAGAAGAGGGAAGTGAGAGAAAAAGGAGTGAAGAGATTGAAAAAAAGAATTCCAGAATGGAAGTCCATCAGAAGTACTACCTACATAAGCTTCATGGTCTATATATTGAAATGAGAATAAAAGAAATATTTACAAATACAACAATAATTAATAACACATCCATGTGGAAACATCACCGTACACACCTCTTACTTCATGTAACACAGGAAAACACTCCTCCTTAAATAATCACTCCTCATATATAAACATTTTTTTGGGAACTCTTCAGTCTAATGGAAGCCTCCAAAATTTTCTAGAAACCTCAAAATATTTCACCACAAAAAATAAATAATTCCCATAAAAATAATCATTTATATACCTTTTAATATAGGTAATTATTATTACTATCTAGTTTAAAATACCATTTGATTTCATTCTTCAAAATTCCAGGCATTATTTTTTTCTTAAGAAGATCAAACCATTCTAGAAATAAAATATATGGTTACATTGCCTTATGAAATATCCCCCAACACCTCAAAATAGTTAGCGATATTCTCACAAAAAGTAGAGAGAGCACATAGTTTGTGTTCTTCAACACTTTCTTAGCCCATGAATTGGTGTCATTAGAAGTCCCCAAATTCTACAATTTCATCCAATATAGGAAACACATACAAAAAAATCACATATCTCCATGAAAAACTGATTGTCATAATATCCTTCCTCACATGACCCAAATAATAAATTCTATATCACTATAAACATTCCAATCTTTGAAGAATTGACAAAATTCAATTTTTTAATTGAGTTATTATTTGTTTGTTAATTTGTATAGATCTTCAATGCTCAATAAAATCTAAATAAAATATCATCCTCACTTATAATATTCTACTAGAAATACCAAATAATGGAACACAATTTTCAATTTTGTCTTGATTTTTAGTAGTATTACATGAAGCTTTAAATTTTTAATTGTTTTGTCATCATCATCATCATTAATGAACCAAAAGAATTATTTACCCTGTAGATTTGATTTGAAAACATCCCTCTTTCCACCAAAATTATAAGAATAATGGTGAATTCATGTTCTTTAAACCAAGTGCTCAAGGAATCAAATCACCATCCGTATCCATTATCATTAAAAAAGGAATCCAAAATTTCATTTTTTATACAAACTGTGGACCTCAATGTCACCAATGCTCCACAATAAGAAACCATCCAAGCATATTTCCAAATATTCACACAATATCCCTTAACAATTATCTAATAAAGGCATTTAAAAATCATCTCTCTTGACCCCATAATATAATACAAAAAAATATTGGTTGTGGACCAAGATAATATCCTATAAAATACTTATGCAAGAATTATTTGGCATAAAGGACTCGAGCGTAGATAGAAAAAGGATTCTCCAGAATCCACCATCCCCTCTTAGTGAGAAGTTTGTTATTAAAAAGTTGTAAGTCACAAAACCCCATGTCCTCAAATTTCTTAGGAATTCAAATCTTATACCAAGACATCCAGTTAGTCTTATTTTTATCATTATTCATACCCCAAGAGTGGTTTTCAAATTTAGCATAAATCAGATCAATAAAGAATCTAGGTAACATGAATAGGGAAATAACAAAGTTTGGGATGGCCTGGACAATGACCTTAACAAGGATCTCCTTACTAGCCTTAGATACCATTTTTCAAGACCTCCCATGAATCTTTTTCCACCCTCTCCATAATTCCAGAAATGAACCCTCTTTTAGAATGCCCAATGAGTGTAGGTAACCCAAGGTATTTTTGCTTCTTTTCAACCACTCATAACCTAGTAGCACTATGGAGATCATTCCTCCAATTCAGTTGATGATAGAGCTAAAAGATATCTTAGATTTAGATAAGTTAGTTGATTTCTGAAATTCTAGCTCATATTTAGGAATAATTTGGATGATTTTATCACATTAATCAAAATTATATCTTGAGAAAATAAAGATATCATCAATGAAATAAGATATTAAAATGTGTGGGATCTAATGGTAAACCTTAACCTCATGTGCATGATTATCCCTAGTTTCCATTGATTTTGTTTTGGAAAAAACCTTAGCGACCAAAATCAAAAGAAAGGGGGATAGTGGGTCACCCTGATGGAGACCCATAGAGGGAGTAAATGTCTCAGAGTGGCCCCCATTGATCTTAACCTTGAAGGAAACTAAGGACACACATTGCATAAAAACATCAATCCATTTGTTTCGGAACCCCATTTTTCTCAAAACATTCTAGATAAAAGGTCAATCAACTCGATCATAAGCCTTGGTTATATCAAGCTTCTAGGCCATGATACCCATTATTGAAATATATTTTGTTCTAATGGAATGTAAAACCCCACGTGAAATAATGTAATTATCATAGATATTTTTCTTGGGGACAAAATCACTTTGATTTTCAGAGATAAAGGAAGGAAGCAATGAACGTAGACGATTAAAAAATATTTTAGAGAAAAATTTATATTTCACATTTCACAAGTTGATGGGACTAAAATCTATGACCAAAGTTTGTTTTTTAATTTTTAGGATGAGTGTCATAATGGGTTCATTAAAAGAAGGGAAATTTTCCCACCCCTCCAGAAATCATTAATGAGACCTAGACTATCATGTCTCGCAATGTGCCATCATTTTTTAAAGAAACAAATCATGGAATAAATCTAGACTAGGATCCTTGGTTAAGTGAATTTTATTATGTTCCAACAAAATGTATGCATCTGAGACATCTAAAGTGAGTTGGTTGTTCATCGCTTTATTAATAACCAGTTCAATAAATGCATTGATGTTGGGAGAAAAGATGGAATCCCCGCCATAAAGAGGTCTTAGAAGAATTGATTGATAATATCATGAATCCTCTTTTCATTGGAAACTAAAATACTCTCATAATTAGAAAATCATGAAATTGAGTTCCTTCTTCTTCTCACCAAGTCTTTATATTAAACGTAGGTGGTGTTAGAGGCACTACCCTTAATGTATTAATCACATGTGTGCATAGACTAGAAACCTTCTCTACCCCTGAGAGAAGTATCATGATCCCCTTCCATTTATGATATAACATCTAAAACTGAATTAGTGGGGGTGATAGTATAATTCATTTAGACTTATTTAAAACACATTTTAATAAACATCAAGGTGACGTAATTTGTGCTCACTATATCACTTCAACTTAGAAGCTGACTGATGAATATTTGTTCTAATATCAGTGTCACCCACCTTCTAGAATAAAAGAATAGTATTTTTGCACTCCATATCCTATGACCAGAAGCTCTAAAATCTAAATATAATATCCAATATTTATTTCTTATAAACTAGAGAGGTGTCAATAAGTATCGGGTAGTGGTTTTAAGAAGCAGTGAAAAGATGAGACATTTGAAAAGAGTTAAAATGTCTATTCCATTAAGCCAACCCCGTAAACCTATCTAGCCATTTATTGAAGTGTGAATGTTTATATTTACAATGAAACCAAGTAAAATGGGAACAAAAATAAACTACTTCTGAGAGTTCCACCATCTTGGAAGCCTGTTGGAGGTCTAGCATGGATGAGTAACATTTTCTATCACCTCTATTATTCTCATTCTGGAATAAAATACCTTTAAAGTCACCAATAACAAGGAGGGGTCTCGGAAGGTTTTCCCATAGATTTTTTTATTAACATCCATGATTTCTATTTCTCTATCTGAGGAAGACAACCATATAACCCTGTGAATGTCCAATATATTGCATCAAATTGGTGAATGACTACAACAATGTGATTTGGAGAAAAAGTGTTATCCCTATGATCCATATCATACCTCTAAAGGAAGAGGATACCACTCATATGTCCTTAAAGAGCGACCAAGAAGAAACAAGGAAACCCAAATTTTTTTAGAGATTTCATCCATTCCTTTGTTTTCTAATATGGTTTCAGACAGAAAAACCATATCAGGGAAGCTTTTAGTGCAACGACGTTGGAGCATCCAAACTGTTTGCAGGTTTCCAAGCCCATGATAGTTCAAACAAGATATTTTCATTTTGATAGGAAGTGATAGATATCACTAACCTCCACATCTAGAATATAATCGTAATTTCCATACCCCTTTGGTTTCCAAATTTTTGCATGTCATTTGTTATTCAGTGGTTCAATGGGGGATCTTTTTTGTTCCATAGGTATATCTTGTGCTCATCCCATCAGGATTATTGTTCTTTGTTATAAGTTTTCTCTTCCATAACCACTTTCTTTTTTTCCGGTAATTAAGGATTATATGGGACCTTCCCACAACAAGGATGGATATGATGGGACTCAAGTATCGAGGGAAGACCCAAATATGTGGGGTATGAGTAGATTTGCTTTGTACTAGGGTAATTTAGTTTATATATCCACTAATATATGAAAACCAATTGGTGGGTATCCTTCTTCACAAGAAACATACTCATAGTATTCTTCCTTTTCTAGTATCATTTAAACCCCATTAATTGGTTTGAAATATACCATTTTCCACCTATTATTCCTATCACACATCAGTAGAGATATCTGAAAGACCCATGATAATAATATTATTCTGATTCTATTCTGTCCACTTTCAGAAGGCCTTTGATAGTCTATAAAGGTCCATTTGTTTCTCTGGTTTGGGAATAAAGGGAGTTTAAAAAATTCATGAAACTAGGGCCCATATTACCTGACTATGTTTCCTTATTCATATTCTTTTTTACCACCACAATATTTCTCAGTGTAGTTGAAGCACCCACAGAATATGAAATCAAATTAGATGTTTTTCATATTTGAAGTATAACCACATGATTTATACCATAATTTACAGAAACATGTGTCACGACCTGACCCAGGACAAGGCTCGACTTGTGACTACACCAAGCCCACCTTCATAAGCCAAGTGGTGGTGATAGGTTCCGAAGGAATAACTAACTTAGGGAGACCTTTACCTAAGTACCTATATGCACACACATAGCCATATTGATGAAAAAATTCAGAGGTAAAGAGTAAAATAATCCACACTACTATAATGTAAACCAAGCATGCATGTACATCTAGATAGAACAAAAGTACAGTAGTGAAAACTAAAAAGTTTAGGAGAAAAACACTCCCATATAAAAGAGTGTCCCAACCTAAAAAAATTGAAAAAAGTAAATAGATGAGAGATCCCAGCTCCTAAATCATAATCTATAACCACCATACATGGTACAAAGTACCCATTATTCCAAAGCTCCTCTGAAGTCACGGTCAACCTATCTGTCATCAGCAAAAGATAGGACATGTGTGGCAAAATCTTATATAGGGATTATTATATACATAACCTTTATAACGACCTAACAACTAAAGGGGTAGAATTAAGAGACATGATAAGAAGTAGATAGATAGTATAGGAAAGGATACAATCTAAGAGAACAGATCAACCCAAATTATGATTGAAATTAACCTCATTCAAACACAGGAGGCTCGAAACAGTTAGTAGATGAACTATAGTTTGAGTCTTCTCGACATATTGTAGGATAGTACACTCATATAAACATGAGAAGATAAACACATAAAGCATATGTCATACCCCACATGTCTTATCCTCTATTGGAAGGAGTGTAACCAAGTCTAAGGTGTAGATAAAGAAGAATAATATATATGCTCAGTCCAAAGAATCCCAAGTGAGAGAGTAAGGGGATCTCGATATCACTACTCATCCCAAGAGTAAGAGTAGATAACAGTTCCAAAATTTCATCAAAAATGCCTAGTATCTCAGATTTCCACCCAATAGCAACAGTCATATTCAAACCATGCCCCTTCATTCGGCCGCACAGTCAGGGGGGCACAAACTCAAAGTAAAGGAATCATGACCTAGTACGTAAGGGGGTTCCACCCGAATAATGTATCCACAAAGGAATTGCACCCATCAAAATGGATTGTTCCACTCTGGTGACATGAGCACCCGCTCCCTATGCTGATAGGGGTTCCACTCATAGGTGGAGTACCCACACCCTGGTACGACAATGGGGTCCACTATAATCATTAAGGACCCATTCCCTAGTATGTAAAGGGGGTTATACTAAAACGATAGTTGTAGTGGACCCGCACCCATGATAATGGGAGGTTTCACTGTGGTGGTCAAGGACATGTGCCATGGTGCGACAGGGGGTTCCACTCTGGTTGTAAAGCACACATGCCCTATCCGATAAGAGGGTTCTACTCAAAAATCATCGGGGAATTTCTATAACTAGTAATACTATAGGGTACTTCTCATAATGTCTCTGGTGATACTGCCCCATCACTATAATCATCAGGCATCGCCTCAGTATGTTCCACACTCTGAATATTCCACAAATTATCTAGAAATCCACCAACAAGAAATCCATCATGTTAGATGTGGAAAAACACTTTGGATAGGCTACTCATAGCCCAAAATCTAAGTTCAAATGGAGGAAATACTTAAGTTTGATGTTTCCCAAAAAAGGGGTCAAGGGGTACATGGAATGGGAGGTGTAACATCCCAACCTAAACTAATAGGTCTAAGCCGGATGCTATGTGACCTCATGAACGCTTACCCATACACAAGAGGCATCTGACTAGAAGTGAGGGTCTATGTCCGATAATGGGGATATTATACCCTCTGTATCATGTCATAGAATCAATAATAAATAACAAAACATGATTAAATAATCGGCGTAAAATGCGGAAACTGAATAATGACATATATATAAAAGTAGATACCAAATAGGTAAGCCTATCCACAGTGTAAGCAGAAGGTTAATACAAGACAAGTAAATAAATAAACATCTACGTAATATTTTGGTGTCTATCTCAGTATACTATATCTCCTTGCTTCACCACTCAACCATCCACCATAGGGCCCTTCGCTTCACCAAATCTCTGGTGGTGAAATCTATAAGTGTACTAAAATTCCAGAGTAGGGTGTGAGTAGAAGAATCAGTAGGACACCACCAATGTATCCATACCATAAGTACACAACATTCATATATCATTTCCTATCATAACATAAGTAAATTCTTATTAAAAATACATGTTTTGAGTCATAGTGCACTGACCAAGACACTATGAACCCTTACCCCCTGCTTTGGCTCATTTCCAGTACAAATTTTGTGAAATTATGTATCTCCATCAAGGTAAAAAAGCTCACCATACCCTATAGGTGGGTTTTATAGTAAATTTTCATGTTCTATTAATCATATACCCATCATACTTAACATTTTTAAAAACTCCCATCCCAATTACCAAGGAATCCATGACCGGCATCTTCCAGCTAACCACTATGCCACCTGAGCCCACTTAACCTTTTTAAACACCCACAACCCAAGTCCCTAGGAAGCCATGACTGGTATCTTATAGCTATGTAAAATACTTCCCCATCCCACATAACATTTATAAACACCCATGGACCATGTCTGTAGGAATCCATGACTGGTATCTACTATCGAGATACTATTATTTTCCCTCCCCTTGGGTAGATACACCCTCCTTTAAGATTGTTAGGACTGCATTAGGTTAGGTAACCAGCTGTTGAGCCACATAACTACCAACATCAAGGCTCCAACTAATTATCTTGGTAATTTCAAGACTATTCAACATGCTATGTAACACACAACAATATGTGTTGTAGCAAGGAACGATAAGCCACACCAAGATCAAAGTCAGGATAATCACAAAAACACAAGTACACCCATGGATATTCCCACACCCACATGCAATTCATCACCATCATGGGTTATTCTAATATAAAAATAACTTCATGATAAAATCATATATATACATGGACCAAAATGGAAAGGAACCTCATACCTCTAAGACGTTAGTGTCAATGACAATGTTCTTCGAAGGAGTCATCACTTGAACTGCATTCTCACACCAAATATAAAATACAATCACACGAGAAAAAATACTTGATCCATGCCTGTTTTTAAATTATTTAGAATCATAACTATATTTTATGATTAGGAATATTTAATTAGATTTGAAGAAATTACCTCACCACCTTCAAAAACATGCTTAGGAATAAATCTCCACTGATCGAGATGAATCCAATGGAACTAATGACATGTCAATCCAGACAATTTAAATAAGATATTGAGGTGGAAAGTTTAGAAGAATAAAATATTATATTATATTAGGTGCTTGAGGGTACAATTACATTAAACACACACCACACATGCAGGCCGAAAAGGCAGGCTATATCCCCCTATAAGGGATATCCCACCCATTATGCCTTATTTATTCAGTACACAGCCTAAAGACCCATTGGGCATTAAGCCTATTACATTACTCAATAGTCCACAAACTGTCCTGAATCCCTTCTGAAACATCATGCTTGCATCATACTGTCAGCATCACTAGGCCTGCATCGTTCCAGCATCGCCACCTCTCTACATAATGCATCAAGATTGCATCCCCACCTACCTGTAAAATTTGCTCCCACCTGTATTTGAACCCGGTTCTAATGAAGGATTAAGGGGATCCTTTACCAGTCAGGTAATCCCCCAACTACAATAAAATAAAATAGAAGATACAGATAGTGTTTTTGTTTGTAAGATAGAGGGGAAAGGTATGATAAATAATGGTCTTCCTATCTATTCCATTTCCACCACCCCAAATCCAAATTGTAACACTTTTTCATCAATCCATTTAGTTACATTTTTTAATTGAGTCCATTATTTATTACTCTATCCTAGTATTTTCATTTTTCAACCCATCATCATATTGTGTGTTTCATAGACCTATACACGAGCCCGAATTAGATATTCAACATTGGTCTTGAAATGACAGCCTTAATTTTAGGGTCATGTTGTCACTGATGGAACATAAATCTAACACCATATGAATGGGTTATGACCGAAAGAGTGTTTTAAAAGAAAATATTTTTAAAAAAATATAATAATAAAAAAATCATTATTATTATTAAATACCTTAAATTAATAATAATAATAAAATACTATGAACTAACTTTCATCATTTGCACCATTAATATTGTTTTCCATATTTAATAATAATAATAATAATAATGTTTATTATTATTGTTAAATATCTAAATTTAGTTCCACTAATATGATTTTAAATAAAAACATACATTAATTACTGATCGGTAAATATATTTATATTAACCACACAATTTCATTTATGTTGGAAAATTATAATTTTACTATTAATATATAACTCTGAAATAAATGTACACCAATGGTGAAACATCATCCATTAATTAAGTGAATTCAATTATGCTTTTAATTTCTTGAACATAAGTAATAATAATATATTAAAAATTTATTATGATTATTATAATTATTTTAATTTCCCAAAATAATTCAAATTCCAAATAAATTTTATCATGTGCGATCGGTCTAAATGTATGATGCTCTCAAAATTTATACCCTCCATAGGATAAAACCAATGTTATGGTGGTCTCATATTTTTCATACAATGCATTGTTTGGGAAATATTATTTATTTATCATTTAAAAAACCAAATAATAAATTAATTATAAAATTGGGTTTTATCACGTGTGATGTTTCCAAACACCTGATGCACATAAAATTTACACCTCAACTAGGGTGAATCCAAAATTATTGACCCAATGGTTGCCTCAAATTTCTCATAAAACACACTTTTTGTTATATATTAATTTACATTGAATCAAAATATAATAAAAATATTAAATAAATTATTCTCATGAGAGACCTGATCGAACGTCTGATGCTCACAATGTAATATCCCGCCTAGGGTAAACACTGCATCCCAGACCAAACAGTGGTATATGATTTGTCATATGATGCACCATTTTGGAGTTATCCCATAAATTTGGAGAAAACATGTGTGCATAATTTCATATATTTGATATTTTTATTCTGCCTACATCAAGGCTCTACGGGCCTCGGGATCTTGCACTTACTAAGTGCCTGACTATGAAAATTGTCCATTTAATATTACAATGTGTTAACTGAGATTCTAACCTTATACAAGATCTTTAAAAAATTAATTAATTGTTTTATATTGAATAATTACATTTTCACATAAAAAAATTATAAATTTTCAACAACAGGGTTTTGATTATCTTTAAATAAAAATCAAGATATTACAATTCTACCCCTTTATTGACTTCTTATCATCGAGAAGTATCCCTTGTGGTCTTGATTGAACAACTTAGATCACTGAGTTTGAACATCATACTTCTATTTTCATATCTCCATAAAAGGTGGAACATTAGTAACATAACAATTCCAATAATTCTTTTGGATCAAAAAAAGGATTCAATTGGAGTCTACCGAAAACCCAAGGTATATCCCTCCTAGCCCTAACCCTTGTCTCTATCCCTACATGTTAGTCATAGTTTTCAAATATATATATACAGTAACTCAACAACATGCTTATTTCAACAAATTAATTCTAATAAAGATATATCACATATCATGGAAACAATGATATATCACACCAAACAAACTATCCAGAAAAAATTGTAAAAATCAAGGCATTTAATGAATGAATTATTATGTAGCACAACAAGTATATATATGGCATTTGAACCTACATGCCGAGTCATGATGCATGACCAATTTATAAGTCTCATAAATCACATATAACATCATCTATTTCAACCAAGGTGAATTTAATCAATAGTAAAAAAAGAAAACAAATTCCCATATATAGAAACTCAAAGGTCCACTATATAGTGCTAGCCAGGAACTTACATATTTCCCCTACCCTACTCCCAAATTCCTATAGCATGTCTGACTTGTTCCAACCCAAGACAAAGAGAAGAAATAGATTACTGAATCCTAGTGCCTTGAAACCATTTTGTATCATCTTGACTGAATCCACCAGGTCCCAGTTGGATGCTCTGTGACCTCTGTTTGAGTTGATGTCCTAGGACCAACTATTTGTAATTTGATTACATGGATATTCAATGTATTGAATATTAATAAAACTTATTATTATATATTGTTTGTTTTTCAGAATTACTCTAATTTAATAATGTCATAGATTATACATTGCATTGGTAAGGTTATAGTAGTTCCCAACTATGTTGAAAACCTTGATGTTCTATGAAAATATTCTTAAATAATGTTTTGTGGTTGGAAAACGTACTATGATGGGACACATAGTACATAGACTGTCAGGTGCAAGTACTCATAAGAAAATGAGGCTTCTTCTCATGAAGTTATAAATTTGTAATCTCAAAGATGGGAGATTATGAGAATAAACATCCCAGTATGAATTCTACATATTTTTCTGTCATCAGATATTATTATCTACGATCATGTGTGATGGACCTTATACTTTAATATTATTGTCAATGAATGTTACAAATCACATACTTAGATGTATTTTTTAAACCATGATGATAAGCATTCATGGAGAAGTTGGATACGTTGGGTGTGTCAAGACTAACATGTCATTAATGAATAATTAGAGGAAATATTTTTCCCTTCCTTCTTTATGGAAGCTGATATATCATCCCTTTTATTGGAATAGAATTGTCGCATTAAATTCCAGGTCTATAGTGTAATGATGTGTTTATTTCAGATGGTCAAATAAATACATATCGAGCATATAGGTTAGTGAAACAGATGTGAAACCTTCTTAATAATATATTGTGAAAAAGGGATTATATTACACAATGAGATTTCTTATATGGTTGTAGATGTTTCATATTATGTTCTTTCCCATGAGTACCATGACCCATTGCTAGATATTAATCATAGACTTTTAGTAAGCCTAACTAATGCCAATGGGAAATAATCCTAGTGTCTCACACACTAAGTGTTTCTATTGATATCAATTAAATTTTATTTGAGTTTAATTAACTAAATAAATATTATTCTCAAGTTCAAGGAATAATTTTATTCGAGTTATATTGACTGCATAAATCGAATAAATATTTATTCATCGGCTTGTGAAAAAAATATTTATTTTATTTACTGAGTAATTTAATAAATATTTGTTCACTATATTTTGGATAAAATATTTATTTATTAATGAAATATCTATTTGGTTATTCAATAAATACTATAGTAGTTCGAATGGACCATGACAGAGTTCAGTGACAAATATTAATTAACAAGACAATCATATAATATTTTTTATTACACAAGTTGGCACGCACCACATAATAATAATTATATAAATATTATTATGTGCAATGGGATATATTAAAGGTAATAAATTTTATTTAATATATGGTATGCAATTAAATAATATGTTAACTCAAATCCTAAATCTATAAATAGACGACTATGTCTATTTTGTAGAGAATCCAAAAATTGAGAATATAGAATTGTTGTGCACAATGAATTATCTCTCAACTCCTCCTACTCTCTCCCTCTCAAGAACGATAAGTGAAAGAGATATTTCTTCAATGTTTTATAATGAGTCAGTAATAACAAACAACACAAGACATTCAGCTCGTTGTACTAGCACTCGGAGATCGAATGTTGTTTCTTAGAGATTATAGGAGCATGTGTGGATCACTACTACATGGATTCTATCTTTGGATCCTCACGGCGCAATGAAGGTAATCCTAAAGTGTCTTTTAGGATGATCAAAATTCACCAACAAAGAATGATCCTAAGACCATGTATTTATTTCATTAGATATTAAATAAATTTTATTTAAATTTGACGTGAAAGATCCTTTATCTTGGTTTCCGACAACAATTATTAAAACAAATTTTAATATATCTCCCCTCATTGCACACTACCACTATGCCCAGAACCAATAAGTTGTATTAGAGCTGTGATGTTTAAATTTATAATTATTTATTTTATTATTAATCTTTGAGAAATTGTGGTTATATATTCATTTTATTTTATTCGTTATTTAATCCGATTTGAATTAACATGTTATCGACATATTAATCATGTTCATTCAGTGTTTAATTTTCTTAAAGTTTTAAGAACAAATTAATAATGACTACATATGCAATTGTTAAGTGTCAAATCATTGGTTGGTAAAACTAGGTTACACAGCATGTTGTCGGAGCACACATCATATACCCATGAACATTGTATCTAGTTGAGTTGATCAATTAATTATACATGGTGATTTTTTTTCACATCACATGTTGACCAGGAAAACCTAGCACATTGAATGTAGATATAGGGTGTGTAGATGGAATGTATGCACTATGTATTCTAGCCTAGTGAACACACAGAAGCCCTATGTGTGTGACTTGGATATACAACAACCATGGTACATGGAATGTAGCTTCATGTACACATCATGTAGTCTCCCATTAATGAAAAAAATTAAAATTACATTAAATTTCAAAATTGCAGCATTAAAACCTGAATTTATTGTTTAGCACACCATTTTGTGTTTGAAATTTAAATAATGGATTTAATAAATTTTAAATGGTCATTTAACTTATTGTATTTAATATGTCATTATTTTTTATCCCATTTATTTTTCATGAATTTCATTATTAATGGATATCTCAAAATAAAATCATAAGATCATTAGGATGAAAGTAATCAATTAATAAAGTTACTTATTAATTAATTTACTAATGAATTAATGAAAGCTCATTTATCTTAAATAATAAAAGAACAACTAATTAAATGAATGCTAGCCACTTAATTTTTCATATTTATTGCATGTATGGCCATTCAAAAGCCTGACCAAGACCTTTGTATGTGTTATATGTTTTAATTTAATTTATTTCATGAGTTTTCAATTATTTAATATTAAATTAATTGATGGTCTATGAGTCATCCCTCCCACCATTATTATTTAGGACCTATGTGTCCAAGGATATTTATGTAACCCCATTTGACCAATCATTTGGTTCCCCTCACCTACTATTGAGTAATAATTATTTTTAATTAATGGAGTATCCCAGGGTGTGTAGAGGTGGTTCAAGATGGAACCATAATGATCCCAACCCAGGTGATACATAGGTGGTTAGGTGGAATGTTTTGACTCATTCCAAGACCGAAAAAGGAGTTATTTCCCCAAGGTTGGAGGTTTATTTAATGTCCTCTCATTAAATAAACTATTATCTAAATCTCATGAATGGGTCGTTTAATTATTTATTTATTTTTGTGTATGAAATTATTTATTTTATGTATGAAAGACTATGATCACATAAATAAATGAATTAATGTGAAATATGAAAGTTAAATAAATTAATTATGGATAAATTTTTCATCCAACATGATTAATTAATTACGTAACATCCACTTAATACTAACAAGATGTGTAAAGTATAAAACATGATAAAATTTATGCATAATAAATTAAAATCCCTCAATTAAATTATAAGTCAGACTAAGCCTTCCATTAATTGATTGGGAATGAAACTATAGAACTAACTATAGTACATGTACAAAGTCTGGACAATTAAATTTATCAAGGAGTTCTCTTGATATTTTTTGGTAGACTTAACCAAAATTTTATCGAGTTTAACAACCAATTTCTGTTAAATACAAATTTGGAGGCAAGTGTTAGGGAAATCAATGTTAGGATTTCAAGATAGGGGAATACACTCAATGGATCAGGGAGCTATAAGTCTATTGTTGGCCAAACCTCCTAAAAAATTACCTTATTATGGTTTTCATGGACAAATTCAAGATAATTAATAAAATTAACAGGGATCCTTTCCACTTAAATTCTAAAGAAACTGAAAATTTTGAATTCAACGGTGAGGGATATTCTGACTTGATAAAATAGTGGGATATTTAATAAATAATAAATAAAAAACATTAATTTATTATATCTCAATTTTTTTTGTAATCAATAAAGGTAATAATAATATTATCCTTTTAATTGTAGAATAAAATGACAAGTTCTTTATCCACACTATCCCTATGATCAATACTGGATAAAGATAATATCATAACTACAAGTAACATCCAAGAGTGGTTTAATGACATATGGGTTGTGCTACGCCATGAATAGAAATATTATGTGCTGGAATCCTCAATTCCTAATCCACATGCTAAATAGCTGAGTGATGAAGATTTCTTTGTTTATAAATAAAATTTGAACGATGTAGTCAACGTTCAATATTAGATTATTTCATCGATTTCTAGTGAACAAATGAAGTCTCACAAATATATGGATATGTATATCATGATTGAGTACCTATGTTGTATTTACTATGAGAGGGCTAGATAGAAACAGTTTGAGATCTCCATGGAACTCTTTTAGAGAAATCTCAAAGAGGGTTCCTTATTTGTGCCTCAAGTAGTTAATCTCATTAGATATAATGAGCACTAAGAGGTTCTAGGGTTTAAACTCCCCGAAGAACTTGGCACTGACCTCATTCTTGAATCATTCCCTCAGAAAATATTTTTTTGTTGATTTAAATATAAAAAACCATGATAAGTATCTTCTAGATATTATTACTCTTCTTCTCCAAGTAGATAAGTATATGAATCATGAATAACCTTCTATCCTTACGGTGGAAAAACGTAAAGGGCAAGTGAAGAGATTTAAGACCTAAGATTCTTCACGCCCTTACACGAAGAGGAATATCAAGGGGAAAGTAAAGGAATATGATGTTGTTTGTTTTTCATGTGGAAAGGAGGGACACTGGAAGTAAAACTACACCCATCCAAAGAAGCAAGGGGAATCTTTAGGTGTGTTCATTATCGAGTACAGTTTATCTGTTTTGACAAATTTGGTACTATATACAGCTTGCGGTGCTCACATATGTATTTAAAAATAGGAACAAAGTAGATTCAGAAAGATTGACCAATGAAAGGTGGATCTTTGAGGAGCCGAAAGAGTTAAACTTACAATGGTAGCTATTGTGGAATACCACCTCACATTTCCAACTAGAATGATTTTGGTTTTAAAGGGTTTTTATTATGTTCCTTGAGTTACCAAAACCATTATTTATGTATCTAGACTTGAAACAGATTGATTTATTTTCAAATTTAGGAATAAATATTTATTTTTTCATAGAAGATTTAATTTTTATGGTAAGGTACATTTAAAGAACTTTATTTATGTGTTGGATTACAAAAATCGAATAATAGAAATTGATAACTAACTAACTTCACATGACTCGTACCACACCCAACATTGCATCATCAGCTAGGTCATGTAAATGAAAAAAACTTCAATAAATTTCATAAAAATGGATATTTAGATTCATTTAAACTAAAGAAACTTTTTTTGGGTAATACATGTTTATAATGAAAGTTGACCAATGCCCAATTTATTGGGAAAGGATAAAGGGCTAAAGAGATTCTCAAATTAGTTCATGCATATGTGTGGGGAACATTTCCAATTGTTGCTAGGGGAGGGTACTCATACTTCATAACTTTTATTGATAATTATATTATATATGGATATGTCCAATTAATGAGGTATAAGTTGGATTATATTGATAAATTCAAGGAATACAATGATGAAGTAAGGAACTGGCTTGGTAAGAAGATTAAGAAAATTTTCTCCAACCATGGTGGATAATATCTTAATTAAGACTTCATTGATTATATAAGGGAGTTTGGTATTTTATCTCAACTCACTCCTCCTTATACACCTAAGTGGAATATTTTAATTGAAATCAGGAACCATACCTAGTTGTACATGGTGATATTGATCATGAGTCATGTAAGTCTTTCATTATCCTTTTGGGTATACATGTTATAAATAGTAGAATATATAATAAACCAAGTGCCTACTAATGTAATAGGAAGTATACCATACCAATTATAGAATGAAAGGAAACCTATGTTTCTATACATATATGTGTGGGTTTGAGAATCAGTTGTTAACGCCTCTTTAGGTAACAATCTATCACCATAAGGCACAAAATGTATCTTTATAGGATATCCCATAGAAACACGGGGATACTACCTATATAATCCTATATAAAAAAGATTTTGGTTTTCAAATAACCCATATTTATTGAGTTGAATCTTAAATATAAAATATATCTTTGGATAGGGATATACATATATGAATTCTAGGCTTAAGATACACATGATTTGGCATAGGAGCAATTTCCACAAATTCCCACAAAAGAAGAAATTGTTCGAGAGACCGAATTAATATGTATAATTACTAGAGAGGTTGATAAGTATAATAGTAAGGTTTTCTAGTAACCATGTATTATGGCTCATTATTAGTTTATAATAATGATCCTCTAACCTATAAATAAGCAGAAAGTGGCATAGATTTTTCCAAGTGGAAAGAAGCCATGAATTCTGAAATGGATTCCATGTACCAAAACCAAGTCTAGATTTTGGTAGACCCTCCACTTGATGTAAATCCTATTGATTGAAAAGTTTAATTAAAGAATAAAGTATATTTGGAAGGAAAATTCAGTACCTATATTGCGTGATTAGTTTAAAAGGGTTTAAACATCGTCAATGAATTAACTATGATAAATCCTTTTCACCAGTTGCAATGCTAAAATCCATCAAAATTATACCTTTAATTAAGGATTTCTAGGATTATGAGATTTGTAAAATGGATGTCAAAATAGCCTTCCTTGAAGAGAACCTACATGATGAATTCCATATGACACATCCTAAAGGGTTTGCGACTCTAAAGGATTTCAATAATGTATAAAAGTTGAAAATATCCATTTATGGATAAAATCAATCATCCAAGTCATGGAATATTCATTTTGATGAGGCCATAATAAAATTTGGTTTCATAAAGAATGAATTAAATTTGGGGGTCTATAAATGTTTTATTGGGAGTGCAGTTATTTTTTTAATTTTATATGTTGATGACATATCATTCATTTGAATCGAAATAGAAGTACTACAGTTTGTTGAGGCATGGTTGAATAAATACTTCTCTATAATGGAATTCAGTGAGGAAGTATATGTTCTTGGGATTAAGATCCATCATGATAAATACAATAGGTTTCTCAGCATAAGTCAAAGTATATACATTGATTATCTACTAAAGATATTTGATATGGAACAATCCAAGAGGGGATTGTTGCTAGCGTCACATGGAAATCATCTTTGTATAAAAATTTGTCCTCAGATGCATGAGGAAATAAACAGAATGAAAAATATTCCATACACATTAGTGATTGTTTCAGTCATTTATGGTATGCTATTTACTAGGCTAGATGTATCCTATGCATTAAGTATGGTTGGAAGATATCAATTTGATCTAGGTGACAAACATAGGATGGAAGTCAAGACTGTCCTTAAGTATCTTAGTCATACTAAGGATATGTTCCTAGTTTATGGAGGAGATGAGGAACTAGTAATCAGAGTATATAATGATTCTAGTTTCCAAAATGATCAAGATTACACAAATTAACAAACAGGATACATCTTCACTGTTAATGGAGGTGTTGTGAGCTGAAAGATCTCTAAGCAGGCTATGGTTGCAGATTCTATAGAAGAGTATGAGTATATTGTGGATTCTGATGTAGCTTAATAAGCAGTATAGATGTGCAGATTCATCAAATATCTTGATTTGGTAACTACCAGTAATGACCATCTCAGAGTCTATTGTAATAATACTATAGTGGTGGCTACTGCAAAAGAGCTAAGGTCACATAAGCGGATGAAGCACATAATTTTTAAGTATCATCTCTTGAGGGATTCTACTCAAGAGAGGTGAAGTTGGAGTGATAAGTATTTCCAAAGAAGATAGTGTGGTAGACCTTGTGACTAAAGCCTTGACTTAGCAGAAACATGACTATCATGTGAGGTCTTGAAGACTAAAGGTCAAAGACAGTTGGCTCTAGACCAAATTGGAGTTTTTAGAGTTTGTGTCCCCAAACCTACTTTATTTACTTTGATTACATGAATATTAAATGTATTGAATATTAATAAAACATTTTATTACATACTTTTTTTTCTACATGAATCTAATGAAATAATTTCCAAGAGTAAACATCACATTGATAAGGTCATAACAGTTCTCCACTATGATGAGAACCTTGACGTGCTATGATGATATTCTCAAATAATGTTTTGATGATGGATAACATAATATTATGGGACACATAGTACATTGATTATCAAGTGTGAGTACTCATAAGAAGATGAGTCTTCTTCTCCTGAAGTTTGCACTTGGTAATCTCCAAGATGGATTATTATGAGAATAGACCCGCTAGTAATAATTCTTCATGTTTTGGTTTCATCAAATATTTCTATATACATGAATGTGTGATGGTCCTTAGAATTTATGATTATTATTAATGCATGTTAAAACTCACAAACATAGATATATTTCATAAACTATGATGATAATAGTTCATGGAAAATTTTTATATTTTGGGTACGTCATGAATGACATGTCATTAATGAATAAGTTAGGGAAGGATTTTTCCCTTTTATATTTTTGGAAGATGATATATCAACCCATTGACTGTAATTGAACAATTTAATTAAATTCCATGGCCATGGATTAATGACGTATTTATTTCAGATAGTCAAAGAAAGACATATCAATCATATAGGTTGGTGACACGGATGCGTATCCTTTTTTATTAGATATTGTGACAAAGGGATTATATTTTATAGTGATCGTTTGGATGTGGTTGTTGTTGTGACGACATTAATTTCATTCTCTTAGGTAGCTTGACTTGTTCCTAGACAGTAATGTTGGACTTTAAGGAAGCCTGCCTAATGATAATGAGAAAGAATCCTAGAGGGTCACACGGTAAGTGTTTATGTTGATCTCGATTAAATTTTTTTTGAGTTTCATTAATAGAATACAATCTATTATCATGTTTGAGTAATAACTTTATTCAAGTTATATTGATCGCATTAATTAAATAATAATTTATTCTTCTTCTTGTGGATAAAATATTTATTTTATTTATTGAATATTTTAATAAATATTTATTCACTAGATTGTGAATAAAATATCTATTTATGAATAAAATATTTATTTAGTTATTCAATAAATGCAATAGGAGTTCGAATGGACTAAGGCCAAGTTCAGTGAAAAATATTAATTAACAGGACTGTACCATAATATTTGTTATTGCACAAGTTGGCACACACCACAAAATAATATTTATATGATTATTATTATGTGGTATGAGATTTATTAAAGGTAATAAATTTTATTTAATGGTCGGTATGAAATAAAATAATATTTAACTCAAATAAAAACTCTATAAATACACAGATATTTTTATTGTGTAGAGAATCCAAAAATTGATAATAGAGAATTGTTGTGCACAGTGAATTATCACTCAACTCCTCCTATTATCTCCCTCTCAAGAATGAGAAGGGCAAGAAATATTTCTTCATGATCGAAGAATGATCAATGAATAATTAACAACACAATACATTCAAATTATCACGCTAGCACCTGGGGATCAAGGTGAGTTTCTAGAATATCATAGGAGTATGAGTGGATCATTGATAGAGGGATTCTATCCTTGGACCCTCATAGTGAAATAAAGGTAATCTGAAAGGGTTTCTTCGATTGATCAACATTCACCAACAAAAAAAGTTCCTAATAGAAGGTATTTATTTCTTCAAATATTAAATAAAATAATTTTAAATTTTATGTGCAAGATCCTTGCTCTTGGTTTTGGGAAACAAGTATTAAAAAATTAATATATCACCCACCTCTGCATGCTTCTACTGTGCCTGGAACCAACAAACTAGTGTGTGTATCCTCATACGCAAGAGGCTACTAACTACCAGCGAGGGTCTATTTACTATAATGGAGAGACTATACCCTCTATATCATTTCGTAGGATTGATAATAAATTACAAAAAAAATTGACTAAATAATAAGAGTAAAATGGGAAAAATAAGTAATTACATAAATATTAAAGTGTCTCCCAAAGTGGTAAGCCTGTTTATAGTGTAAGAAGCAGTTAAATACTAGAAAAGTAAATAAATAAATATCTTTGGGGTACTCTAGTGTCTATATTAGTCTACTATAGCTATATTTCTCCACCCCTCAACCATCCATTATAAGACCTTTTTCCCTTCGTTGGATCTTTGGTCGTGAAATATATAAGCATGTTGAAATGCCTAAGTAGGGTGTGAGTACAAGTCTTAGTAGGACACCACTCATTTGTCCTTACCATAAGTTCATAATATATATATATATATATATGTTTGTGTGTGTGTGAATTAGTGTATATCATAATATAAGTGATGCTTATTGAACTTACATGTACTGATTCGTTGTGCACTGACAAAGACGCCGGGAATCCCAACCCCACTTTCCCCATCTTATTTTCAGTAAGAATATCATGATATTACATACCTCTAATGAGGTATAAAATATCACCCTACCCCATAGGTGGTTGTTATAGAAATGTCTCATGTTCTATCCAAATGATCCCTGGCCTACACAACCTTTTTAAACACCCCTGACCCAAGTCTGTAGGAAGGAATGATCTGCATCTTCCAGATAATCACTATGCTTCCTCTACTCACTTATATTTTTAAAACCCCATGGATAAATTCCATTAGAATCCATGATCAGTATCTGGTAGCTTGCTACTATTCTTCCTCGGTCCACTAAACCCTTTTAAACACCCACGACCAATGTCTGTAGGAATTCATGCCCAGTATCTACCAGCTAGATACAATGATTTACCCTCTGTTTGGGTATCTATTCCAACCTTTAAGATCATTAGTACTGCATAAGGTTGGGTAAACAGCCAATTAACCACATAACTAGAAACCACAAGGCTCCACCTAAGCATCTTGGTACCCACAACACAATTTCAAATGATATGAAACACATAGGAATACTTGTCATGGAAAGGAATTATAAGCCACACCAAGATCAAAGTCGGGATAATCACACAAAAACAAGTATTCCTATGGATACTTAGAGACCCACATGTAACTCATCACATCCATGGTTTATTTCAACATTAACATCACATCATTATAACATCATATATATGCATGGCGCAAAATGGAAAGGATCCTCCATCCTCAAAGTGATCAAAGTCAATGGAAATGTTCTTATAAGGTGTCATCACCCGAACCGTGTTCTCACATCAATATGAAAATACTATCACACAAAAAAGAATTCATGATCCATACCTGTTTTGAAATTATTTATAATCATCTCTATCATTGATAATTGAAAATATTTAATTAAAATTAATCAAATTACCTCACTTCCTTCAAAAAAAATCTTAGGAATAAATCACTACTCATCATGATGAATATAACAGATCTAATGGTGCATCAATCCAATCAATATTGAGTAATATATTGAGCGGAGAAGTTTAGAAAAATAAAATAAAATAGAAGAGGGAGTGGGAGAGAGAGTAAGAGAGAGGAGATAGGTATAGAAAATAATGGGCTTCTTACCCATGCCATGAACACCACCCCAAATCTAATTTATAATAATTTTTCATCAATCAATTTAATAACATTTATTAATTTTATAACATATTTATTGCATCTCCTATTAATTCCATCCACCAACCCATCATCACATTGGGTGTTTTATGGACCTATAAAATGAGCCAAAATTAGATATTCTACATTGGTCTTGAAATTACCGCCTTAATTTTTGGGTCACACTGCTAATGATGGCGCATCAATCTAACACAATATGAATGAGTTATGACCAATACTTTGTTTTGAAAAAAAATAAAATATATATTTCACAGATTAATAATAATTACAAAAATCATAATTATTATTAAATATCTAACATTAATAATTATAAAAATAAAAAATTATATTATGAAATCACTTCTTTCATTTCCACCATTAATATTATTTTACATATTTAGATATAATAATAATAACAACAACACTATTTATTATTATTATTAAGTATCTCATTTTAGTTCCACCACTAAGATTTTAAATAAAACCTCACCCATAAAAACAAGTGTTTAATAAATTTATATTAACCACATAATTGTATTTATGTGGGACAATTATAATATTACAATTATTATAAAACCCCAAAATAAATATCCCCCCATGGAGAAACATCCTTCATTAATTAAGTGAATTCAATTAAACTTTTAAAATGCATTTTAATTTATTGAGAATGAATAATAAAAATATTATAAAAAATTATTATCATTATTACAATTATATTAATTTCCTAACAAAAATTCAAATTCCAAAAAATATATTCTCGTGTGTGATCTATCCAAACATTTTATACTCACAAAATTTATACCCTACCAAGGATAAACCCAATGTTCCAGACCTAAACATGGTCTCAAATTTCTCATAAGACGCACCATTTGGGAGATATTAATTATTTATCAATTAAAAATCAGAATAAATAAATAATTAAATATAAAATATGGTTTTATCGCTTGCTATGTTTCCAAAAACCCGATAGACATAAAATTTATACCTCACCTAGGGTAAATCCCTTATTCTAGACCTAGTAGTGGTCTCATATTTCTTATACAATGCACCTTTTTTGAGATATTAATTTATTTTTGAAAAAATATTTAATAAAAATATTAAATAATCTATTCTCATGAGCAACCAAACCAAACGTATGACACTCGCAATGTATTACCCCACCTAAGGTAAACATCACATCTTGAACCTAACGGTGGTATTTGATTTATCCTATGACACACCTTTGGGGAGTTACCAAATTAATTTAGATAAATCATGTGTGCAAAATGTATTATATATAATATTTTTATTATATTTGCGCCCAGGCTATGGGGAATCAGAATCTCACACATACTCAGTGACTAAATCTAAAACAGTTTGGTTTAATATTCCAATGTGTAAACTGAGATTTTACCCGTACACAAGATCTATAAAACATTAATTAAGTTTATTTATTGAACCATTTCATTTTGACATAAAAACTCTTATAAATTTTCAAAAATATGGTTTTTATTATCTTTAAGTAAAAAAATAGAATATTACATGAGGGGACCCACATGACGTGTAGTCCTGCTCCACTACTCAGTTCTATTCCTTTCTAGCACACAACTCCATCCATTTTAGTAGAACATGCTGTGTAGGTGGACTACACAGTGTGTGCAAGCTAACTGGGACTAGGCTCTATCCTGATGGCCCTGTCTATGTACTCAAACACTATGTCTATGTACCAGACCCCATGTCCCTATAGTTCCACACAGATTCCAATCTCTATGGTCTGCCACATGGGTTGTCTAAATGGGAAGGGGGTACACGGGGTGTTAGATATTTACATGTCATGTCATCCTTATGAATTCCTAAAACCCTAGCCACCACACTTAAGGGGATAAACATCGTGTGTTCATATTTGAACATGGTGTGTAGTCAGGTTTTCACTAGAAATCCATATTCACAATACACATGATAGATTAGGTCATTTCAACTCGATTCACCATATATCTCACCTCACTATCATCCGTAATGAGTGGGTCTATATAGGATCTGGCATTTTTTGCAATCATTCACCAGAAATTGGCATCTGTTCGTCTTCGGGGTTTCACCGTTCATTCCACATGACATCATTCCTAAAAAAATTTATTCCTTGATTTCAAACCATCAAAAGGAACATCCAACATTCAAAAAACATCAGTTATATGATAAGATCATTAATCCTCTCCTTATTCCCAAAACTAATGTGAATCCGGGGGTCCGATTGGGCTGGGTACCACCCGATAATTGTTGAACTACGTCCTTAGGGTCCAACTAATGACAAATGAAAAGAAAGAAGGGGGAAATCACAAGAAAAAGGGATTAAAAATTGTTTATGAATATTTCTCATCCAACGTTAAAGAACGAACAATCATGGATAGAAAATAATGAAATTAATCAATATCTCAGTACTCGAGCACATGAAAAGGCTGAAAAAAGTGTCACATATTGAGGAACGACAATCGATATACTTAATAATTTTAATAAAATGGAATAAAAACACCACATGAGAAGTCCTACCTTGTTTTTGGATTTACCTTCAACGAATAATGCACCTTCCAATGATAAAGGGAAGTCATTGTGTTCACTGCATCCCAATATAATTCTATCCAGAATTTTGTAATCATCAGATTCAATTATCTAATGGAGGGGGAAGGAGATCTTAACTAGTTATTCTTAGTATTATGAGGCTAAACCTGGAAAATGTTCCATGATATTATATTTATAAATATTACAGTGTATGTTAAATTAATTAATTAATTAATCTACTTAACATACTGAAAATGAGCGAGAGGTCTGGACATCTTGTACCGACCCATTTTATGTCACTCTTAGGGTAAACATTGCCTTTTAGACTCAAAAATGGTCTCTGATTTCAAATCTGATCTACCATTTAAGATATATCCTATTTTCTTTAAATAATATATATGTTCACTAAATAAAATATATTTAATATTTTTACAAAATTAATTTTTGGAACACCGGGCCATGGAATCACACATTATCTCAGCTCCAAGCTCTGTAAAGATATATAGAAATATTCTAAGGTATTACAAGGTAAAAACTGGATCTCTAAATTATTCCCTTCTCCAACATTTTCATCTTCGAAGAGAAAAACGTAGAAAACAAATTGGGATACTGAGCCCACACTTGGATCTCCCACTCCCAGGAACTCTCCCACATGTTCTCATGTTGCAACAACATGTGATACAAGGGGATGGTTTGTTCATATAGTATCCACTCTTATTGATCCTTGACTGCCACTACGTGCTTCTTAAATGTTTCTCCATCCTTGATGTCCATCTCTATATAGTCAAAGACATTCATGGGTTAATGCACATATTTCATTAGCTGCAACACATGGAAGACGTCATGCACCCACTCTATATTTTGGGGTAGGGTGATGGGGTAAAAAACCTCACCAATACTCTTCAATATCCCAAAAGGGTCTATGAACCTCATGGATAGCTTTCCTCCCTGGATGAACCTTTGTAACCGTCATCATGGGGAGACTCTCTAGAAAATGTGGTCTCCCTACTCAATCTCTAAGGGCATATAACAGTGAATTGTGTAATATTTCTATCTATGTTTGGCCATCCAAATCTACTCAGGGGTGACTTGGACATTCTTTGTTGTCACCTACACCTTCTTTGGGACCATAAGTGGTGTCTGACCGATCTTTTTCTAGCACAAGGGAAACCTACATGTTCTCCAGTCAAAGGCATCAAAAGGATTCATGATGATGGTTGATTGGTAACTATTGTTGAACAAAAAATATACCAATGGAAAGTGATCCTCCCACCTTCATCCAAAGTATAACATGTAATACCAAAGAATATCCTCTAACACATAGATAATGTTCTCACTCTACCCATTGGTCTGGGGGTGAAAGGTTGTAATCATCCTCATCTAGGTCTTGAATGCCTCTTCTAGGCCTCTCTACAATCGTAACGTAAGTCATGGGTCACAATCATAGACAATGGTCGAGGGTACCATAGAAAGGTGAATTATCACCCACACGTACAGCAACCCCAAAATCTCCACCAAACTCTGCTCCCTATTAGAAATAAAGTGTCCCAACCACATGAGTCATTCCATTATCAGCTACATGGTTTCATGTACCTTTGATTTATGTATAATACCCATCACAAAGTCCATTGATATGTATTCCCACTTCTACTATGGGATCTCAAGGGTTTACAAAAAACCCACTGGAACTTGGTGCTCATCCATCACCTGCTGAAAGATGAGGCACTGAGAGACAATCTCAACAACTCTTCATCTCATGCTGGACCAAAAAAACTATAGATGAAGGTCTATGTACATCTTCTCCACAATGGGATGTATAGTTAGGCAAGAAGTGTGTAACTCTCCCATCACCTCCTCCTATAACACGAAGGAAACCATTATCTACCCTAGGAAAATGATGACATGATTTCCTCTGTCTGAATATCCATCAGGTGAGTCACCTATGGATATGTGTTCACGTAAGACCTCACAGTTGATATCTCCCAGCTGGAACTCTATCACATGCTTGAGAAATGAAGGATTCAACAGTATCGACTACTGAGAAGTTGTTCCCTCATTCTCCATTAGGGTTAGCTATAGGGAGTCCAACTACTGTGAATCCTCCTACACCAAACGATCCAGAGACATCCTGCTAGTGAAATATTCTATGAATTTTCCCTTCCCTGGAGTGTTGACTATCTCAAAGTCATAATTCTCTAGGAACTCCAAGCGGTGTTGTTTTATAAGGTTCAACTATCTCTGGGTGAAGAGATACATGAGACTATGATGGTCTGAGTAAATCAAAAAGTGCTCTACTAGATTGTAGTGCATCTACATCCTTAAGGCGAAGACCTCCACTACCAACTCTAGGTCATGAGTTTTATAGTTCTTCTCCTGAGGGCTCAACTGCCTCGACTCGTACGTGATAACTTCCTACTCCTGCATCATCACAAATTTGATCCTAGATCCTATGGAATTATAGAACACTATGAACTTCACACCTTCATATAGTAGTTTCAACATTGGAATTATGTTCATCCTCATATCCTCAATGCCCCCTAGAACTTCTTAGACCAGGTAAACAGATATCCTTTTCATGTCAAGGTGGTTAAAGGGGTTGTTATCCTGAACAATTCTATCACAAATCTCTTCTAATGCACTACCAATAAAATAAATCATTGTACCTATGACATGCTCTTGGGTTGATCCCTAGTGATCACTACATTGATCTATGTTTGGTCCATGAAAAAATCCATGTTAAAAATGGCATGCCCCAAAAAGTGAATCTCATGTATCCTAAACTCATACTTTGAGAGTTTTACATAGAGATGGTCTCTCAAAGAAAATCTTGGACCAACCTCAAGTGCCCTTCATACTCCTTCTCTGATACAGAGTAGACTAGTATACTATCGATAAAGACAACAAAAAACTAGTCCATGTATGGCTGGAAAACCTGGTTCAAAAAATCTATAAACATAGTGAGGGAATTAGTCACACTAAAGGTAATCACTAGGAACTCATATTGTTTATAGAAAAATCATAATTTAATCTTTCAAATATCATCTTTGAGAACCCTCAACTGGTGGTATCAAAACCTAAGATCAATATTTTAGAACCATATCACACATCCCAACTGGTCAATGAAATTATAAATAATGTGTAAGGGCTACTAGTTCCTTATTTTGTCCTGGTACAGGTGATGATAATCCATGAAAATACAAAATCACTCATCCACATTTTTCATGAACACTAGAGCTTCCTAGGGGGACACATTGGGTCTAATGAAAACATTCTATCAAAGGTCCTCCAACAACAACTAAAACTCTTGGAGTTCAGTAGGTACCATACGATATGCCTCAGAAGATATTGGAGTGGTTCTGGGATTCATGCCAATGAAAAACTCCATCTCCCACCTTGGAGGAAGTCCTAGAACATCCCTGGGGAATACATCCATGTAATCCTCTCCAACTAAAGGAACCCATATTCTAGAAGAGCTTGTTGCACCAAGGTTGATGCATGATAACTAATGTGTGATGGGATGCAGTAGCCTGACCACAAAACCCACTTGTCCTTCCATGAGATCTATCTTGCTAGAAAAGGAGAGTCTTGTCCAATTATTACGTAGACATATGACATGCCTCCATTTATAGTAAATATGGTCTCAGACCATGGAAAACCAATCCATACCAAAGATAACATCATAGGGTTCCACCGTGACACCAAAAATGCCCCACATGAACCTCTCTCTTCTAAAAAATAGGTTACACTATCACCAGACAAAAGATATAGAAGAAGTGTTCCCTCTAGGAACCTCTAGATGATGTTATTGTTCCAATGCCTCAACTAGGAGCTCTAACACTTCTACCAAGAGTATAAAGATAATATAATTACTAGAACACATGTATAATTGTACTGAAGTAAGAGTATAATAAACATTGATCTTACCTATAATCATCTAGTGTGTTTCAGGGTCATAAACCTCCAATGCCTATAGTTGTCTATGATGCCAACCACTAACTCCCTAATCCCAACATTGGCCGCTTGGTGGTGGTGGTGGGAGGATCTCATAGTGTCTTCCACCACCCATAGCTCCTCCTATTCCTCTGCATCTATACCTCTCTGAAGACCACCCTGTCCTCGCTTGCGAGATCCCTAATCAGGGTGCTCCTTCTAACAGGGAATTTTATTAGTTATCTTCCTGCACTGCTCGGCATGTCTGATTAGGTAGTCTCAACCCATGTGACCTCTCCCATCACAATTAATGAACCTCCCCTTTTCGGGATTCCCTAGTCTTTGGCGCTGCCCCTGACCATGTGTCTGACTCGGGTCCTGGGGAGTTCTCCTGTGACAAGATCCTGGATCTTGACATCTTCTAGCTGTTGCATATGAGTCAGATCTATGGTGTACACTATCATCTTTAGCTACCTGGATTCCCTCTGATAGAAATCTCTTTTTGACCATTTCCCCCTCCAACACCCCCACATAGGTGGGGATGCACCAGGGTACAATAATGGCTTGGATCTCTCTGTGGAGTCCCTAATCAAACTTATGTTATGGATATTATCTATCCCGGATCATGTCAAGAGAGTAATAGGTATGGTCTGTGAACCTCACTGTCATGACCCGACCCAAGCTAGGGATTGAGCCACAACTACCCCAAGCCCACCTATGTAGTCTTAGGGTGGAAACATGAGCCGAAGGAACAACTAACTCCATGAGGCCATTGCCTATATAACTATACACACACATCCATCATTATAAAGAATTATAGTGGCAAAGAAGGAAAAAAGAAGTAATAATGCTATAAAGTAAACAAACCATGCATGAACCTCATGATAGTACAATTTATGGTGGAGTAAACTGAAAGTAAAGGGGAAAAATACATGCCCAACCAGAAATATGTCCCAACCTAAAAAAAACTGCAATAGAGTAAACAATTGAGAAATCCCAACTCCTATATCCCAATATATGACCACCATACAAGGTCCAAGCATCTAGTTTCCCTAAACTCCTTTGTAGTCACGGTCGACTTGTCCATCATCTGTATAAGACCCAACGTGTGTGGGAAAAGCCCATGTAAGGGTGTGTATATGAAAACCCAGTAGGATGCCCCCAAAAGCTGAATAGGGATAATTAAGAGATAGAAATGAAGAGGAAATAGTAGATATAATAAGGTACAGTTAAAGATTATAGCTCAACCCAACAAAGAGTGAAAGTAAGATCATCCAAACATAAGGGGATAAACACGGTGAGTAGATGAACTACTCATCAAGGCTTCACCACATATAGTAGGTGAGTAGACTCATCCAATAATGATTAGATAAACACAGAAATCACATGGCATACCCATGTGCATTTGCCTCTCTTGGATGGAGAGTATCCAAATCCAGGGTGTGAATCCTGAATAAAGAATATATATATATGCTCAATCAAAGAATCCAAAATGATGGAGTAAGGGGATCTCTGTCTCACTGCTCATCCCAAGAAAAAGCGTATACAACAATTCCAAAGGGTCCATCTATGACTTCTAGCATCCCATATGTTTTCCCTAAAAACTCAAGAATAAGGGACTATGTCACATCACCTTGAAACTATCCTCTTATTGTGGTGTTGACTCACTTGTACCATTTTAGGTTGTGTCACAAAAAAATCATCTTAGTGGGGGAATCGTTCCTCTTCCTCATGAGTCCAAAGCTACATCAAACCACTTCTTTTCATTATTTCACATAGTAGAGGGGACATAAACTCAAATTAGAGGACCCAATCCCTAGTAGGTTAGGGGTTCTACTCTAAAAAATCATTGAGGAACTCCACTACCCAGTCCTTCGGGGCGGTACAACTCAGGAAAGGTCATCGGGGAACTCCACTACACAGCCCTCACTACGGGAAAAGGGATTTTTGCGACGGGCCTTTTCCGACGGGAATAAATCCCATCGCAAAAGGTCCATCCAAGAGGTTATTTGCGATGGGGGTAACAACCCATCGCAAATAACCAACTATTTGCGACAGGATTTTGTCTCCTGTCGCAAATAGTTTGGCACGGATAGCGCGCCAAACCGCACGAAAGTTATTTGCGATGGTGGGATCCCACCGTCGCAAATAGTTATGTATTGGTGACGGGCCCCGTCGCAAATAACCGATGGCGGTTTATAGCTTTTTGCAGCAAGATGTTGTCTCGTCGCAAAAGGTGTGTCGGAAGGGACTATTTGCGACGGGTCCCGTCACAAATAACTTTTTAACCGCCGATAGTAATTAATGTGAGAGTAGGTATTTGCGACGGGTCTCGTCGCCAAAGATACAATTTGCGACGGGTATCCCGTTGCAAATAATCTAACCTATATATACCCCATCTGTTTTTCCTCTCATTCCTCTTAAATTTTAGATCCTGCTTCTCTCTAAACTCGGATTTTAGAGAGAAAATTTTCTAAGTTAATTTTTTGTTCACGAAGAAGTTGTGAAGCCGTCTGCATCAATAGAAAATCAATCTTAAAAGTATGTATGTTTTTTTTAATTTATTATTTATTTCATTTTTTTATGTTAATTTTTTTTATTGTTGATTAGTTGTAATTAAATTAAATTTAAATTATTTTGTCATTAGTATTTATTTGAACTAATAAATTGAAATATTTAGTATTAATTTTTAATAATTAGTAGTAATTATTAATTATTAACGACAATTAGTAATGTATATAATTAATTTGTAGTAATTAATATTAATTGGTAATAAATATCAATAAATAGTAATAAATAGGAATAATTAATAATAATTAGGAATAATTAGGAATAAATATTAATAATTAGTAATAATTAGAAATAATTTGAAATAATTTGAAATAATTAGGAATAATTAGCAATAATTAGTATTAATTAGAAATAATTAGTATTAATTAGCAATAATTAGTAATAAATAGCAATAAATAGCAATAATTAAAAATAATTAGTAAAAATCTGTAATAATTTGTAATAATTTGTAATAATTTGTAACAAATATTAATAATTACTAATAATTACTAATAAATACTAATAATTAGCAATTAATACTAATAACTAGGAAAAATAACAATAATTAGAAATAATTGGCAATAATTAGAAATAAATAGCAATAATTAGTAATAATTAGCAATAATTAGGAATAATTAGCAATAATTAGCAATAATTAGCAATAAATAACGATAATTAGTAATAAATATCAAAAAATAGTAAAAAAATAGGAATAATTAGTAATAAATAGGAATAATTAGTAATAATTAGGAATAATTAATAATAATTATTAATAATTATTAATAATTAGTAATAAATTGTAATAGTTAGTAATAAATTGTAATAATTAGTAATAAATTGTAATAATTAGTAATAAATACGAATAATTGCCAATAATTACTAGTAAATACTAATAATTGGAAATAATTAGCAATAATTAGGAATAATTAGAAATAATTAGCAATAAATAGAAATAAATAGCAATAATTTGCAATAATTAGGAATAATTAGGAATAATTAATAATAATTAGCAATAATTAGCAATAATTAGTAATAAATAGCAATAATTAGTAAGAAATAGAAATAAATATTAATAAATAGAAATAATTAGTAATAATGAGGAATAATTAGTAATAATTAGCAATAATTAGTAATAATTAGCAATAATTAGCAATAATTAATAATAATTAGTAATAAATTGTAATAATTAGTAATAAATTGTAATAATTAGTACTAAATTGTAATAATTAGGAATAAATACAAATAATTAGAAATAATTAGCAATAATTAGCAATAATTAGCAATAATTAGCAATAAATAGGAATAAATTGTAATAATTAGCAATAATTAAGAATAATTAAGAATAATTAAAACTAATTAGAAATAATTATAAATAAATAGAAAAAATTACCAATAATTTGGAATAATTAGCAATAATTAGGAATAATTAGTAATGAATAGGAATAAATTGTAACAATTAGTAATAAACTGTAATAATTAGTAATAATTAGTAATAAATAGTAACAAATACTAATAAATAATAATAAATAGTAATAAATATTAATAAATAGTAATAGTTAGTATTAAATAGTAATAGTTAGTAATAAATATGAATAATTAGTTAAAAATAAGAATAATTAGTAATAAATAAGAATAATTAGTAATAATTAGGAACAATTAATAATAAATAGTAATAAATAGTAATAATTAGTTAGGAACAGTTAGCAAAATAAAATAAATTTTAGTAAATTCCAAGTACCTAGCACAATTTCTAGTGGATTGACGGAACTTCTTTTACTTGATGAATTTTCTCCTTTCAACTCTCACCGATTAAAACAATATGAAAAATGTGCTGCTACATAGGCATATTCAATATCGTATACACAAGATTGGATATGCATTCATAGGATCATATTTTTTATAATGTTTTCTGGTGGTGGAAGTTGGAAGAAGACGATTCATCGACGAAAATGGGGCTCTTTTGTCCGACGACTCATTTACTTGCATCTTTCTCACATTGAAATCACAATGAAGAATCTAGTTAGAGCTACGTATATTCATTCTCGTGCTTACGAGAATGAATATTTATACCTCTGATCAAATTCTTCATTGTGATTTCAGTGTGAGAAAGATGCAAGTAAATGAGCCATCAGACAAAATAGTAGCCATCAATCCATAGGAAATTATGTCACCATTAATTAATGGTAATTATTACGAAGTAGTTGTAATTATTTATCTTCATTTTTTAGATAGTATTTTTATAATTTTAAATTATTAAAAAACATTGATGATTTTATATTTTGTAGAAAAATATGGAACAAGGAAGTCGAAATCAATCATTATTAGATGATCGCGCTTGGATAAATCAGCACTAAAATCCAAATGGTTCTGGTTCAAATCCTATATATATTGAGGGTGTTGATGCTTTTTAGCATTTGCATCATCAAAACCAGAATATGTTTCAGAAGGAATAATTAAGTGTCCTTGTAAAACATGTGCTCTGAGAATGTTTGACACATTTGACAAGGTTGGGGAACATCTCTTGCAGTTTGGTTTTCAACCAGATTATGTTTTTTGGTATCAACATGGTGAATGGAGTTCCAAAGAAGATACTAATAACTTGATTCTGGATCCATCACAGTTCCAAAATTTAGTACATGATGCTGCAGGTCCATCTGTTCAACAAACTAAAACTCATGATGATATTGATTTAACTCCTGAGTTGGCACAATCCAAATTTTATGAGTTCTTGAGGTCTGTTGAGGATGTATTATATCCTAGTTTCATGATAAGAAAATTAGAAGTGGTAGATTAATTTATGGCTATTAAATCAGATAATGCAATGTCAAACAACTATTTTGATCAGATATTTTCTTTTGTTAAAACACTGTTACCTGAAGAAAATGTGTTTCCTGAAAATTACTATGAGAGCAAGAGGTCAGTTCGTAATCTAGACCTTAGTTATTGGAAGATTCATGCATATGAAAATGATTGCATCTTATATTCTGGTGAAAATGAGTGGTTGGATAGTTATCCAACAAGTGGAAAATCGTGGTATAAAGAAGCTCAACCAGGGAAGTTTGGATCGATTCCTGTAAAACAGTTGACATATTTCCCCCTTACACCTAGGATGCAATGTTTATTTATGTCTAATAACACAATGTCAATGATGTCATTTCACAAAACCAATTTTTCAACCGCTAAAAGCTTGAATCATCCATATGATGGTGATTAATGAAAACATTTTGATCTTCTGGATCCATATTTTTCTTTAGAATCCCGAAATGTGTGATTGGATCTTTCAACTGACGATTTCTGTCTGTTTGGTTCTTATGGTAGTCAGTATTCATGTTGGCCTATCTTTATAACTACATACAGTCTACCTTCATGGATGTTGATGAAGGAGCCCTATATCTTTTGGACCTTATTAATTCTAGGACATATAAAAATGAATATTGATGTTTATTTGAAACAATTGATTGATGAGTTAAATGAATTGTGGAGTAATGGTGTTAATACAGATGATGTTGATGCGAAAAAAAATTCACATAAAAAGCTGCATTGATGTGGATGATTAGTGAAATTCCGGCATATGACATGTTATCTGGCTGGAGTACACATGGTCTGAAATCAAGTCCGTACTGTATGGAAGACAACAATTATTTTATTCTCGTCAATGAAAAATAACCTTTCTATTTTGACTGTCATCGCATATTTCTTCCAACCGATCATCCTTTTCGAAGGAACAAATATCCTTTCAGAAAAGGTACAATTGAAAGGGATGAACCTCCAAAAATGATCTCATGTACAGAGTTAAAATCAGTTGTATTTTCATTATCTCCCATCGCATTTGGGCCAACAGTAAACCAACAGAAAATTCATGTCTTTGGGAAAGAACATAATTGGATAAAACAAAGAATTTTTTGGGATCTCCCATATTGGTCTGATTTGTTGGGCCGCCACATGTTGGATGTCATTCACACTAAGAAGAACAGTTTTGATAGTTTATTTTGTACAGTTTTGGATACACCAGGTAAGACCAAATATACTGTAAAAGCACGATTAGATCATGCCCAAATTTTTAGGTGACCAGAACTTGAACTATTTGAAAATTTCATATTACAGAGGTTCATGAATCCAAAAGCAACATATACATTGTCCAAAGAGAGTCATTTATTATTTCATCAGTGGATAGATGATTTGAGACATCCAGATAGCTATGCTTCCAATTTGGGAATATGTGTTAAGAATGGTCATATTACCGAATTAAAAAGTCCTGATTGTCATTTTATAATGGAAAGACTTATGCTGATTGGATTCAGAGTTTTGTTGAATTATATGATTTGGAATTCAATAATAGATATATAATATTTTTTTCGAGACATTTGTGCAGCGAAAACGGACTACGATGCGCTAAGAAAACTGGAAGATTATGTTGCTGTAATTATATGCAAACTAGAAAAAATCTTTCTACCTACTTTGTTTGACTGAATGGAACATCTGATATTACATTTTCCACATGAAGCTAAATGTGGAGGTCCAGTACAGTTTTGATGGATGTACACATTCGAGATATGCATGAGGAAATTGAAAAAAAAAGTATGTAACAAAGCATCAGTTGAAGGCTCAATTGAAAAAGATTATTTTCAAGAGAAAAATGCTTTTTTCTGCTCTCACTATTTTGAATCTGAATATCCCTAAAAAACCGCATGAGACGAAATGAGGGAAATTTTAATGATGAAATGTAAAATCATTTATCATTTTTTAATCAACCAAATCTTGGCTTTGGTGGAGTTAAAGAATGATGGATTTCAGATAATGAACATAACGGAGCTCATGCTTATGTTCTGCTCAACTGTGAAGAAATGACATCATTTGTACTCTGAGTGATTCTATCACTTATTCTATAATTTATGTTATAATATGTAAACTTATTTTTTTTTGTAGGTTATATGATAATCATATCAAGAAAAAATTTCCACAAGTTAGAGCAGTTTCTTTTGAAGAACGCAGAAAAAAAAATATCAATGGTTTCAAAAGCTGGTAACATAAATTATTGATGGTTTAATATCAATCCAGTTTACTATTTATTAAATTGATAATTTTTTACAAATTTTTAGGTGTCTCAACATGATGATAAAATTGATAAGAGACTGTATATATTGAGTAACCCACCATCCAAAATGGTTAAATCTTATAATGCATATGTGGTGAATAGTTTTTGATTTCATACACGTGCATTTGGGGAATCAAAAAAAACAATGAAAAATGGAGTTTGTTTAAGAGGATCACATTATAGAGAAACTGAAGTTGACTTTCACGACATTCTGGATGAAATTATTGAGCTATGTTATCTTGGAAAAAATTAAATAATGGTGTTTAAATGATGGTGACTGGATACTGAGAGAGGCTTGGGTGTTCATCCGACTCATGTAATCATCAATATTAAATATAAAAGTCTACTTACAGTAAATGAACCATTTTTACTGGATCAACAGGCACCTCAAATTTATTACACAGAGTGTTGTGTTACTTCAAGATACCGGGTGATTGGTGGAGCATAATAAAAATGAAATCTTGGGAAAATCAATTTACACAAACTTAATGTGGTTCTGTTGAAGTGGAAGAAATTGAAATTTTCAAGAGACAACTCAAAATCCATCTTTTTCACAAAGAAACGTGAATATCGACGGGGACACCCCACAATTAAGGGTACATGGTGACAAATATGTTAATGATGTTACAAATGAAAATGAAATGACAAGGGATGATGAAAGTGAAACTCATATGGATACTGATGATTCCACGAAGGAATATGAAGACATTGACATCGTTAGATATTAATATGATGATGAAGGTGAACATTGGCATTATTAAATACTGGTTATGATCATAACTAATATATATATATATATATATATTAGTTATTTTCAACTATCTACTAATAACAATCATTTTGTGTTTCAGATGGAATCTGATCTATTGCATGAGATAGAGGAGGATGAGCTACCTTTGGATGAGGGGGATGTGGGATCATCTGACCCTCATCCTACTAGTGGTTCAAGAGGTACACGGAGGGGGCGTGGTCTTGCAAGATTGATGATTCCTAACCCTATATTCAAGTGACATCCACATCTTGGCTTTGATCCACGTACACAGAGGTATGGTAACCTGTATATTTTAGTTAGATTTCATTAATTTATTTATATCTATACTAATTGTTTGATTATTTATTCTTTTTTTCACAATTTTGCACATGTAGCTGTTGGACAGGGGAGAGCTATCTTGCATAATTATTTTTCTCAGCCATGGACCACATGGGAACAAATTCCCGTTGATGTGCAGATCAGCATGTACAATCATTGGCTGGTACGTAAATAAATAATATTTATTTTGAAATTTATTTTATTAATAACTTGATATTATAAATTATTTCTAGGGTTTATGGTATCCCATCAATGATAGCATGTGCGACAATATCCATGCAGCAAGAGAGGTGTCTATGCATGAGTTTTTGTGTCTGTTTTTGCACAATTTGAGAAAGACGGCCATTAGGAAAGAAGGAGCAACTATATTGGATGAGTTGTCTAGAGCCTACAGACCAGAGTACATTTATTCTCAGGTTTGGGATGGATTATGTTCACACTGGTTGGGTGGTGGATTTCAGAGGAGGTCTTCATTGGGTCGGTAGAACCGGGTGAGACAGGCGGTGACGCATCGAGCTGGCAGTCGTACATTCAGTACGCATAGAGAGAATCTGGTAAGTATTGTTTTTTAATATTTTATATAACTTCAAATATAAAAAGTTTATTTTATATTCATATAGGCATTAGAGCATCCCGATATTACAGAGTACAATATTTATCAGAGGATGTACAGTGATCCAGCCATCGGAAAAATTAGAGGTGATCGCCAGCGTTAGATTGTGGTTAGTCTTATTTTTTCAGTTTGATAATTAGCTGCATATAATATTTTCACAATTTTAATTTCAAATATGAATTGAAGGAGTCATATGAGGCTGTGAATTCTCATACTCAGGCTGAGGGTTAGGATGAGGCGACTGATCAGACCAGTGCCCTCCATTTCGATGAGGCGGCATGGATGCAGGCGACTCGGTATGACTTTGAGAAGGGCCAAGTAGTCGGTATCGGCTCTCATGTGACTCCTGGTAGGTATTATGGTACTGTTTCGATGTCAGCGTCCATCTCGAGAGGAGCTCATGAAGATGCATCATCTTTTGGCTCACAGTATCCGGAGCAGTTCCAAGCTCAGAATGACCTTATAGAGAGTTTGCAGAAGCAGCAAGAAGAGATGCGTCAACAGCAGAAATAACAGCACAAGGAGGAGATGCGTCGATCGCAGCAGCAACATCATGAGAAGATGGAGTACATGCGCCGTCTTACTCGAAGATTAGGGATGGAGTTTCCTCCACCAGCTCCTTCAGCTCCTCCACCTCCTCCAGAAGATTACCCCCCAGTGATTTTTTTATGTCAAAAACATTTGAATTTAAATTTGTTGTAATATGAACTATTTAATGTTTCTGACTTTTATATCAGTGTGATTATTCCATAATTTAATTTTTAATATTTTATGATTTGTTTTCGTGAATATTGAGAATTTTAATATTTAATATTTTTTATTTATTTTAATAATAATAATAATATTGTTTCATTAATCATAATTTTATTAAATATATTTTTTTAGTATTATATTTTTTAATATTTGTTTATTTTACTAATAATAATAATAATAATATTTTTTGATTTTTTTATATTTTTTTGTGAATATTGAGAATTTTAATATTTTTTATTTCTTTATTATTTTAATAATATTAAAAATATTTGTTCAATAATAATAATAATAATTTTTTATTTTTTTTATATTTTTTTGTGAATATTGAGAATTTTAATATTTTAATATTTTTTATTATTTTAATAATATTAAAATAAATTTTTCAATATTCATAATAATATTTTATGATTTTTTTATATTTTTTTGTGAATATTGAAAATTTTAATAAATTTTATTTTTTTTATTATTTTAATAATATTAAAATTAATTTTTTAATAATAATAATTTTGTTAAATTTATTTTTTTTTAATTTATTTATTATTTGCGAGAGGATCTGTTGGGACGGGATCCCGTCGCAAATAGTCAAAATATTTTTTTCTTAAAAAAGGTGTTTGTAATGGGATTATGGGCCCGTCGCAAATAGTCTAAAAAATATTTTCAGAAATCATTCGTGACGGGATTACGGGCCCCTCGCAAAAAAGTATTTGCGACGGGCCCGTCGCAAAAGAGCTTATATATATATATAAATTATATAATCGGAGACTTATTTGTGACGGTGAAATTTCCCATCGCAAAAAAAAATTATTTGTGACGGGTCTGTCGCAAATAATATTTTTTGCAATGGCGTTTTCTGCAATGGCCTATTTGCAACGGGGCCCCTTCTCTAAAGCTTATTTGCGATGGGATCCCATTGCAAATATCTCATCGCAAATAACTTGAATTCTAGTAGTGCCTGTTGGAGGGTACCACCCAAAACATTGAGGAACTCCACTGCCCAACCTAGATGGAATGTACTGCCCAGAACATTGGGGATCTCCACTACCCAGCCCTATTCGAGGGTAAATCGAAAACATTATCAGGGAACTCCATTGCCTAGACCTGCTGGAGGGTACCACTCAGAACGTCTCAAGTGATATTGAATGGTCACTTCCATCGACAAGCATCACATAACCATGTTCCATAACAAAAATATTTTACATCATATCTCAAAATCCACAACTGAGGGCACCATTTATTTCTATCTGAAAAACACTAAAGATAGGCCACATGAGGGAAAACGTCTAAGTTCAATTGATAGAGATACGAATGTTTAAAGTCTCTTAAAATTAAATCAAGGGGCACATGTCATGTGAGAGGACCTGCACAGTGTGTGGTCTCGCATAACAGATTTTTCATTTCCCTATCCAGCACACGACTCCCGACCCTGTAGGAGAACATGCCGTGTAGGTGGACTATAAAACGTGTCCAACCTATTTGGGGACTGGTTCATGTGTTGTTGGCCATGTCAGAGTACTCAGAACTCGTGTCTCTGTACTATGGTACATGTCATGTTGGGCCACATGGGATGTCGGATGTGTGGTATGGTCGTGTTTGTGTAATTGAAACATGTTTTGTTCCTGGCCGTTTGATTTTTCCCATGGATCACTCATATGGAAATGTGGTACACGACTTATTGAGATAAGTATAGGCCATGCCATCCTTATGTGTTTCTGAAACCCTAGAGCCACCACTAAAAGGGGTTTCACGCTAGGTGTTCTTCATTGAACATGGTGTGTATTTGTGTTGTTGCCAGATTTCAATATTTTATCTTTGTAGATTGAATATATCCACGCCGCCTTTAATTTTTCCTTCAATCAGTCCAAAAATTATAGATTGGGCCATGGATTTTGAATCTTAGTAGTTTCTCATTGCGAATCATTTTCGATCATCGATGAGGGTTTCATCACACATTCTACACACACTCAAAGATTCAATGCTTGATGATTCTACCACAAATAATCAAATCTAACATACCTATACCACAACAATTTCAGATCTATGATTTTTTCATCCATCTATTCTCATTTCATCGAATCGCCACAAATATGGTGGTCCGATCGATCTAGGTACATCCTATCAAGTCAAACTGGGACCATGGGTATCCAACTGGTGAAGAACAAGAATAATATTTGGGATAAAGTCACCCAAAAAAATGTTTATACATCACCATCCAAGATTTCTTGGCCGATGACCAAGAACACCAGCTTGGGGTTTTATTAACAATTCATAAATAATATTAACTCCCATATTAGGGTATATTCTAATGGTGTTCAAAGCATAGATCGAATAAAGAAGAATGGTCAATTCAAAAATTTAATACAAAGGTGTAAAAACACCAAAAGATGTGTCCAACCTTGGATTGTATTGCTTGATGATGAAGAACACATCTACCAACATCAAAGTGAGAAGTTATTGCATTTTTCACGCCCGAATCCAATATGATCAGAAGTTTCATTGTAATCCTCCAAAGGGATGAGGAATGAGGTCTTTCTAGTGAATCCAAAAAATTATGATCCAACCCAGGCATATTTTTTCCAAGAGATATACTTATAATCTTAGTCTAGGTTAAATGAATTTAATTAATTAATTCACATAAATGAACTTCCAATGTGTGAGGGGTTCGAACATCCCATGCCGACTCAGTTTATGTCACACCTAGAGTAAAAACCACTTTTCAGACCCAACCGTGTTCTCATATTTATGATCTGATAAAAAAATTAAGATTTATCTCATTTTCTTTTTTATTTTTTGCACGTTCAATATAAATATATGTAATATTTTTTAAAAATTAATTTTGGTAAAACCAGGCCTCTGTCTTGAACATCGCCTTATCACCTGGCTCTAGAAATATATATAGAATTATTTCAAAGTCTTACAAGTCAAAAACTAGGTCTCTACATCATTACCTCATTCAATATTTTCTTCCTAAAATAGAAATACTAAAAACACTCAGGATACTGATCCCATATATGGGTCTCCTACCCCCATGAACTCTCCTTCACATTTTTGTGTTTCCATATTACACGAACCAAAGGGGTGGTCCATCCATCCAAGGTACTCTCCTACTGATCCTTGATCATAACTCAGTGATACACAATGGTGGATCCATCCTCAATGTCTAGATCACCCTAGCCAATGATGTGAATAGGGTCATGCACATATCTCCTCAACTACGACATGAGGAAGACATCATGTACCCACTCCAACTATGGGGATATGGAAAGGTGGTAGGAAACCTCACCAATGATCTGCATGATCTCAAATAGCCTGATGAATCTCGGGGATATCTTGCCTCCCTATCCAAACAACTTAAACCCTTATCACGGGGATAATCACAATAAATCATGGTTTCCCTAATCGAACTCATAGGTCTTACGATAGAGATCTGTGTAATGTTTCTAGATGCTCTAGGGTATTCTCATATGCTCTCATATGACCTAGACTTTATCCATGGTCACCTATAATATGTCTAGGCCCATGAGAGATGTCTCAGAAATCTCTCTCTAGCACAAGGATGGACTATAGGGTCTCCCTTATAGGGCCTCAAAAGGTGATATTTTGATTGTAGATTGTAATCTATTGTAGTGCACAAACTATACCAAGGGAAGGTGATCCTCCCAACTATAACCAACATCTAACATGAAATCCCTCAGCATATCCTCCAATAGTTGGATAGTGTGTGTGGTCTACCCATATATCTATGGGTGAGAGGTTTTACTCATCCACATATTTGTCACAAATTCCTCTTACATGTCTCTCCACAATCATGATGTAAACCACACTTCATGATCGGAGACAATCACTGATGGTAACCCGAGGAGGCGAACGATCTCATGTATATCCAACTACCCCAAAATCTCAACCGAACTCTGATTCCTGATAGCATAGAAGTGTACCAATATCATGAGTCGGTCAATTATCACCCAGATGGTGTCATGGCCCTTCGATATGTGTGTAATCCCTGTAACAAAGTCCATGGATATGCTGTCTCACTTCATATCTGGGATGTATAGGGGTTGAAACAAACCTACTAGATCTTTGTTCTCATCCTTCACCTGCTGATAAGAATGGAACCAAGAGATGAACTCATCTATGATTTGTCCCATGTTGAACCCCCAAAACTTCCATGGAAGGTTTATGTACATCCTTCCCGCATGAGTATGTAAATCATGGGGAGAAGTGTGGAACTACCACATCGCATCCTCACGTATCATGACTGGGACCATTTTCTACCACTAAAAAATTATTTCATGATTCCCCCCTTCAGAAAATCATTTTTTTGAGTCGCCTATGTATATCTGGACATGTAATACATATCAGATTATGCCTCCCAACCAGGAATCTCTCACAATGTCGAGGAGTGATTGATTAACCACCATTAACTAAAGAATGGATGCACACTCATGCTCCACCGAGGTATGCTCCATAGAATCTAACTACTATGGAGATTTATACACTAATAGATCCTGGGAAATCCTTCTAAGGGGATCGGCTACTACATTTACCTTCCCTAGAGTATAAAATTTATTGTATTCATAGTCCTATTGGAACTTCAAACATCATTTATATCTTAGGTGCAGGTCTCTCTAGGTGAAGACATACCTGAGACTTTGGTGGTATGACTAAACCAAAAAGTTCTCTCTTTGAAGATAGTGTCTCAAGATCCCTAAGGAAAAACTACTACTTCCAGCACTAATACATGATTTGTGTAGTTTTTCTTGTGGGGTCTCAACTGCCTCGACCTGTATGTGATAACTACAAGTTGTTTCATCAACACGCAACTGATCCTAGATCCTATGGAATTGCAATACACTATGAACCCAAATCCTTCCCCTATTAGTCTTGATACTATATCACTCATCATATTCTTCTTTAATACCTAAAAGAACCTTTGGAACTTCTTAAAACCAATAAATTATTTCCCATTCCATGTTAGGGAAATCAAATGGGTTTTGACCCTAGATAATTCTACCACAAACATCCTATAATAAATCACTAATACAAGAAATTTCAACACCTATGAAGCATTCTTAGGTGGATCCCAAGAAATTAATACATCAATATTCATTAGATCCACAACCAAACAATTCTCAGAAATGACATTCCCCATAAATTGAAACTCATGAATCCATAATTGGAACTTAGATATCTTTTGTAAAGATGGTTCTCTCGAAGAAAATCTAGGATCATCCTTAAGTTCTCTGTATATTCCTCCTATAATGTAGAATAGATGAGTATGTCATCTATGAAGTCAAAAAAAAACTAGTCCATATATGGTTAAAAGACATAGTTCATCAAATCTATGAAAATGGTGGGGGTATTCTCCACACCAAAGGGCACAACTAAGAAATAATAATGTCTGAAGCAACATCGGAATGCCAACTTTGGAATATCGACCTCACAAACCCTCAAATGGTGGTATCCATACCTAAGATCGATCTTCAAGAACAATTTTGAGCCTCCAAACTAGTCAAAGAGATCATCAATCCTTGGTAAGGGGTACATGTTCTTTATCATGGATGAGTTCAGGAGATGATAGTTAATAAAAATATGCAATATCCAATCCACATTTTTCATGAACAACTATGGATCTACCAAGGGAGAGACACTGGGCCTGATGAAACCCTTATCTCAAAGAACATATAACTACAATTGTAGCTCCTGGAGATCAGTATGTGCCTTATGATATGCCATAAATTTTATTGGGGTTGTCCCTGGATGGATGTTGATGAAAAACTCCATCTACCATCTCAGAGGTAGTCCAAGAATGTCCTCAGGGAATACATCCATATAATAATCTACAAGTGAAGGAACCTAGATACCTAATGAGCCTAATACACCATACGCTAAAAATTTAACCTGATGGGTGATGGGTTTTATCCTCTTATTCACTAAATTATGTTTTCCATTATGAGATATCTCTCACTAGAAAAGGAGAATCATGTTCCATTGGTATGTCGGAATCTGACCAGTCTATGCAGATAGTAAAACTGGGCTCCAACCATGGACAATCAATATATACCCAAGATTAAGTCAAAAGGTTCTATCGTGATGAACAAAATGCCCCACATGAACCTATATCCTCCAATTGACAACTTTCACTATCGGATGATGAAATATATAAAAGAAGTGTTCCCTATCAAAACCTCCAGATGAAGCTGTTATACTAGAACCTCAATTGGGAGCTCCAGGTCTTGCACCAGGAGTCAAGAGATAATGGAATGACTGAAACCTGTGACTACTAATACTAAAGTAAGATTAAAATAAACATAGATCATACTTTTGATCATATCATGCATTGTGGGATCATAGACATCCAAAGAAGGTAGTTTTCTGTGGTCCTACCACTAACTGCCTTAGCCTGATGTGGTATTCCTGGTAGTGGTGATGGAAGAATCTCTTAGATTCATCCTGTACATGTGGATACTAATTCTTCTCTACTAGTTATTCATCCTTGGGGACCACCCTTTCCATGTCTGGGATATCCCTTATCATGGCACTTCCTCTGTCGTACCAGTCCATTGGCTATCTGTCTATGTTTCTTAGCATGTCTGGTCATGCAGTCTTGTACTATGTTACCTCACCCATTAAAAGCACATAACTAGACCTTCCTAGGCTTCCCTAGTGCTCTGCTCTACCCCTGTACTATACAACCATGTCCCTAATCCTTCTCAGAAAAGGTTTTCCTGCACATAGATCCTGGCGACTTCCACCTGATAGCTACTATAAATGACTCAACTCCATGATGCCCACTGCCAACTGTAGTTGTGTGGCATCACTCTAATAGAGATCTCTCTATAAATAATTCCAACTCTAGTATACTAGAATATGTGGGGATGTTCAAGGGCACTATAATAGAATGGATCTTTCTATGAATACCTTGATCAAACTTCTATGCCCCAAAGTAGTTGTCCTGGATAATGTCATGAGAGTACAGAATAAAGTATATGAACCTTACTATGTACTCATCCACTATAATCCCTCCCTATTGATACTCTAGAAGCTCTTGGATATAAAATGGTTACAAGCATGATGGGTATTACTAATCTTTTAAAATATACTAGAAGTCATCCCATAAGAGTGTTGACTCCTCGTGCATCTACGTAACAAGGATACACCAACACCCTACTACTAGTGCAACCACTTAATCTGTCGTTATACAGATGATCTTGAAGACATGGGGCGCCAAATCTATCCAATCCACTACTACCTGAGGATATGACTCACCACGGAACCTCAATGGCCTCTAGTGCTGGAACTCACAAATCATGCTGAGCATGTGTGCATACTCAAACTACTCTTTTGGAATGATTTTCTACTCAATAGATAGAGGTGATGCTACTATCCCACCTGAAAAAGGGTTCATGGGATGGACCTTGAACAGAGGCCTCATTGCTCATAGGATCATCATCATGAACCATAGATGATATCCTGGATGGATGGAATTGAAGAGGCATCCTGGAAGTTATCAAGGAGTGCAGTGGTTAGATAAGCACACACACACACACAGATATATATATATATATATATATATATATAACAATGACAATATGAAGTTGACTCAAGAAGGATAGTCAAAGAAAAAATCATATATGATTCATGTACCATTAATCCATGCAACAAATTTCTCAGCATGATGAGTCAAAAAAAAAGTAGTCAGGGTCCTTTTAAATGGATATGTTGGTCACTACACCATCACTAGACTTCCTATCTTGAGAACTATACTTGAGACACTATGAAATTTTTTCCCTAAATCCTAACCTAGTCCTCTTATGGGGATACGTCCAAACAACATCCCAAGGAGTTAAAATTCTCTGATACCAATCTGTCATGACCCAGCCCAAGTCAGGGCTCGATTTGCAATTACCCCTTGTCTGCCTTGATACCCCATGGGTGGAGACAAGTGCCTAAGGCATAACTAACTCAGGGAGGACTTTTCCTTTGTACTTGTACATAATCACAAAACCATCTCGGTGAAATTATGTAGAGTGAATGAAGGGAAAAGATGAAACACTACTATAAATTAAATAAAACATACATGAACCTCTAGATAGTAAAATGTATGATAGTGCAAAGTGAATGTAAAGGTTTGAAATACACACCCATACAGAAATATGTCCCAACCTAAAAAAACTAGAAAGGTGTAAATTGCTAAGAGAGCACAACTCCTATATCCCTAGATATGATCACTATACAAGGTCCTAGCACCCAATATCCCTATGATTTTATATCGTCATGGTTGACCTGTCTGTAGTCTACAAAAGACATCACCTATGTGGGAAAATCCCATGCAGGGGTGAGTATAAGAATACCTAATAGTATTCCTCAAAAGCTAAAGTAACGAAAATAAGAGATACTACTAAAGAGGAAAACAATAGATAGAATAAGGTATAGTGAAATAGTATAGATCAACCTAACCAAGAGTGAAATTAAGATTGTGGACACACAAGAGGCTACACATGGTGAGTAGATGAACTACTCATCAAGTCTTTACCAACTATAGTAGGAGAGTAGACTCATTAAAACCTGAGAAGGTAAACATGGAAAGAAAATGGCATACCCCACAAGTATTCACCTCTATTTTTAAGAGAGTATCCACACATAAGGTGTGAGTCCAGAAGATATAATATATATTCATAGTCAAATAATCTCAAATGAGAGAGTAAGGATATCTTCATCTCATAGCTCATCCCAAGAAAAGGAGTGGCCAATAGTTCCAAAAGTTACATCTACGATGCCATTCATCCTACACATCTACCCTAAACACACAAGTCTAAGAGAATATTTCACCTCTCATTGAAACTATCTGCTTTGGGTGGTGCTGACTCACCCATGTGGTTTTTAGTTGTTTCATAAAAATGTATCTCAGTTGGGAAAGTGTCCATCTTTTTTAGAAGTCCAAAGCTACGTCAAACCAAAAATTATCATTATTTCTCAAATTCAAGGGGCCACAAACTCAAAGTAGATTAAATGCACCGTAGTAAATCAAGGGGGTTTTACTCAAAAAATACATCAAGAATATCCACTACCCATTCCTTCTAGAGGGTAAAACTCAGGAAAGTTCATCGGGGAACTCCACTGCCCAGCCCTACTTTAGGGTACAACCCGGAACATTTAGGAACAATAAAACCCACCCTAGTTGTAGGTTAACTTGGAAAGATAATTGGGGAACTCCACTACATAGCCTTTTTGTAGGGTACTTCTTTGAATGTATAGGAACTCTAATTCCTATCCTTGTTGGAGGGTAACTCAGAAATATCATCAGGGAACTCCACTGCCCAGGCCTACTAGAGGGTACAACCCCGAATGTATCTGGTTATCCCATCTGATAATTATCATCATAGAGCATCTCTAAGCCAAGAACCATGCCTGTAAAATTTCTTATCATATCTATAAATATGAAATTGAGGTCACCACCACGTTCTATCTGGAAAATCACTCAGGATAGGCTACGTGTGGGATAAAATCTGAGTTCAAACGAAGAAGATATGAATGTTTGAAGTCTCCTGAAATGATCTCAAGGGGTACACAATATGTGAGGGGACCCACATGGTGTGTGTTCCTTCTTCACATCCTATTCATGTCTTATTATAACACAAATCTCCCGATCGTGTTGGAGAACATGCCATATAGGTGGACTACACGATGTGTACATCCTATACAGGGGCTGAGAAATGAGTTGATGGTCGTGTCCATGTACTCAGACCCCATGTTTGTGTACAATGGTACATGGTGTGTTAGGAGAAATGAGATACTTCCCATGTGTTATGTCCATGTCCATGTACTCTGAACCTGTGTCCCTATACTTTGATAAATGGTGTGTCGGGCCACATGGGATGTCACCCATGTGTTCTGGTCATGTCTATGTGCTCGGCACATGGTGTGTGCCCATCCATGTGATCCATCACACACATAAATCACATAAAAATTTGGTACATGATGAATCAAGAGAAGTTCATGTCATTACATCCTTATGTGTTTCCAAAACCCTTGCACTACTGTTGTAAGGGGCTACATGTCGTGTGTTTTCCATTAAACATGGTGTGTAGCTGGGTTCTCACCAGTTTTCAAGAGCTGATCTCCATAGATTGAATCTATCCACACCGCCTTTGATTATACCTTAAATAAGTCCAAAAATTTAGGATCTGGCCATATATTATGGATCTCAGTCATTTCTCGCCATCAATCATCTCCATTCATTGACAAGGGTTTCGTTACATGTTCTAAATGAACCTAAATATTCAACACTTGAAGATCTGGCCTCAAATAATTGAATGTAACATCACTATACTACAATGATTCCATATATATTATTTTCTTGTAAATTTGTTCTAGGTTCATCAATCTTTCATGAATTTGGGTGTCTGATAAAGTTCGGTACCTCCCAGAATTTAAAACAAGGACCTCGAGTATTCAACAGGTGAAGAACGTGAAGAATATTTGAGAGAATGTAAGCAAAAACAATGTTTATGTGTCATTGTACAAGCATTCTTGGTTGAATATCAAGAAAAAGGGCTCGAAGTTAGATGAACAATTCATAAATAATTTAAACTCCAACATTATGGCACATATGAAGGGTGTTCAAGGAATTGATTGAGGAAAGAAGAATTATATATTCCAACATTTAATTCAAAGGCATAAAGACACAAAATGATGAGTCCTAACTTGGATTGGATCACTTTATGATGAAGAACGTGTTCTCCAATGTCAAAGGGGAAAGCTATTTCATTGGAAACATCATAATCCAATCTGGTATGAAGTTTTGCTGTAATCTGCCAAAGGGAGGAGGAAGGAGCTCTCGTCGGAAAATATTAGAAATTATGTTCCAACCGTGGAAAGGTTTTCCATTGTGGTATAATTATAATCTTATTTTAGATGAAATGAATTTAATTAATTTATCAATCAACTTAAATGCACCACCAAATGGGTCTTAACGTCTTGCACAGACTCATTTTATGTCACGCATTGGGTAAACACCATGTTAAGAGCCTGACTATGGTATTGAATTTATAATCCGATTGACTATTTAAGATTTATCCCATTTTCATTAAGAACCTACATGCATGAAATATAAAATATATTTAATATTTTTATAAAATTAATTATTGGCACCCAATGCCTCAAAATTGCATGTTGTCTCACTAAATATGTCTTAACATCTTGCACCGACTCATTTTATGTCATGCATTGGGTAAACACTATGTTACGAACCTAACTATGGTATTGAATTTCTAATCCAATCGACTATTTAAGAGTTATCCCATTTTCATTAAGAAACCGCATGAATGAAATATAAAATATATAAAATATTTTTATAAAATTAATTATGGGCACCTAAATGCCTCAAAATTGCATGTCGTCTCATCACTTGTCTCTGGAAATATATATACAAATATTTCAAAGTCTTACAAGGAAAAACCATGTATGTACACTCACTATGTACTCATCCACCATCATCCCTCCCTATTTCAGCTCCATAAGCTCCTGGATCTAGACTAAGAACAAACAGGAGGGGTAATACTCCTCACAAAACAAAAGTTGGAAGTCATCCCATTAGAGTGTTAACTCATTATGCATATTTGTAGTGAGGATCCACCAATGCCCAACTACTACATGAAAAAGGATAACTTCCAACGCAACCACCTGATACATTAGGATATGAACAAGCCTAAAGATACAAAACACCAAGTCTAGACAATCCCCTACTATTTGAGGATCTGGCTCACTATGGATCCTCAATAGCCACTAGAATTGGAACTCACAGAGCGTTATAAACCTATATACATACTCAACCTACTCTGCTAGAATGATCTTTTTTTGACTGCTAAAGGTATTGTTAGCTTCCCACCTGAAGGTAGGGGCTCATGGGATGGACCTTGAAGTGATGCCTCGTTTCCTGTTAGATCATTGTCGAAATCCAAAATTCGTATCTAGGATGGTTGTCGTCATGGAAGAAACTAGAAGTTTATTAAGAAAAAACAGAGTTAGATGAGAATATATATATTTATATAATAAATAATTTGGAGCTAACATAAGAAGGATATTAAAATACTCAATCATATATGATGCATGTAACATTGATCCATGCAACCAATGTCCCAGTATGCTGAGTCGACAAGTAGGTAGTTAAGGCCCAATAGAATAGATACATTGGTCACTGCATCATCGATGGATCCCCTTCCTTGAGATCCTCACTCGAGACACTTTTAAATTGTTTCCCTAAACCCTACCAAATCCTATTAAGGGGTATCATCTAAACAACATACCAAGGAAAAAACAATCCATGATACTTATCTATCAAGACCCAACCCAAACCCGTGATCAATCCATGAATACCCCAATCTCACCTCCATAGTCTAGGGGTGGTGACAAGTGCCGAAGTCATAACTAACTTGGGGAGGCTTATGCCTAAGTACCTATATTATCACACACATCTATCTTGATAAGAAATTATATAGAGTAATATTAGAATATTAAAAACTAATATAAAGTAAACCAAGCATTAAGGAACCTCTAGATAGTACAAAATTGTAGTATTGAAAAGTAAAAAAGTAAAGGGGAAAACACACACCCATCCAGAAGAGAGTCCCAACCTGAAAAAATATTGAAAAATAAACTTATGAAAAATCCCAACACCTGAATCCCATGATATGACCACCATAAGTGGTCCAAAAAACTAAATATCCATAAGATCCTCTTATTTCATAGTCAACTTATCATTCATCTAGAAAAGACATGACACATGCAGGAAAATCCAATTTAGGGGTGAGTATATACATACCTAGTTGGAAACCCCAAAAGCTGAAGGGGGAAATAAGAGATACAATAGGAAGTAGAAAGATATTAAATAAAAGATACAGTTAAATATAACAGATCAACCCAAACCAAGAGTGAATATAACCTTTTCCTCGAACAAAGGGATCAACATAGTGAGTATATGATCTAAAAATCGATTCTTTTCCACCTATACTCAGAGAGTAGAATCATCCAACCATGAGAAGCTAAACACAGAAAATAGATGGCATGCCTCACACATCTTTGACTATCCTGGAAAGAGAGTAAAAAAGTCCATGGTTTGGATATAAAAGAAGAATATTTATACTTAGTACAAATAATCCCAAACAAGAGACTAAGGAGGCCTCTATCTCACAACTTATCCTAAGAAGAAGAGTATTCAATAGTTATAAATGTCCATCAATTATTTCCATCATATCACACATATTACAAATAGTAATTTTCCAAGTCAAACCACACCTCATCACTATTCTGCACAGTCAAGGGGTGGGTGGGAATGAACTCAAATAAGAGGAACTACACCCTAATATGTTAATGGGTTCCACTATAATAAAGTATTTGTAGAGGAACCATTCCCATACTGATGGGTGGTTCCCCTCTAGTGTCGTGAGGACTAGAACCCTATGATAATAGGTGGTTTTACTTGTTAGGTAGAGGAACCATGCCTAGGTATGGGAGGGGTTCCACTCTAATCATCAAGGATCCATGACCTTGTACTTCAGGGGAGTTCCACTCAGAAGATAGCTGTAGAGGACCTTCAACCATATTGATGAGAGGTTTCACTCTAGTGGTCGAGGACTCACTCACTAGTGTGACATGGGTGTTACACAGTGGTCATCGAGGACCCCCACCCAATCTGATAGGGGGTTCCACTTGTAAAGCATAAATGTACTCCACTATCCATCCCTGATATAGGGTACTTCTCAAAAAGACTGTAGTGATCCTTTCTAATCACTGCTTTCATCGAGAATTACCTAAATGCATTCCACTATTGAAACCTTTCACATCATATCGAAAAAAGAACCACTTGGGGATCTCTCATGTTCTTTGTGGAAAAACACTTAGGATTGGTTACTCGCCGGCTAAAATCTGTGTTCAAACAAAGAAGATACGGAAGGAAGAGGTTTCCTAAAAATGGGTCAATGGGTACACAACGTGTGTGGGGACCCACACGGTGTGTGGTAAAACTCCACTACAATATGTATCCCTAGTTGGAACAAGGCTCTATTCCATGTAGTAGAAGACACTGTGTAGGTGGACTACACAGTATGTTCAAGCTAACCGGGACCGGGCTGTGTCCGTATACTTTGACCTCGTATCCATATACCAAACCCTGTGTTTGTGTACTCCCACACACCTTCCTATCTATTTGTTTTGTCAAACGGGCTTTCCAAATGATAAGGGTGTTCATTAATGTCATATATGCACATTTTGTTCCCTTCTTATGATGTTCTAAAACCCTAATTGCCGCACTTAAGGGGCTACATGTTGTGTGTTCATCTTTGAACACAACGTGTAGTTTTATTTTCTACAGAATCCAAATCCGCAATCTATGTGGTTTATATGGTTGTTTTCATTGATTCCTATTATATCCTATCTTGATTTCATTCATGGTGAGTGGATATGGACTAGAACTGGCATTTTTGGTTGTCGTTCTACAGAAATCAGCCTCAATTCATCGTTATGGATTCACTATTCATTTTACAGGCCACCATGCCATAAAAATTTCATTCCTTTATCTAGAACCGCTAATAAGAACATCCACAACTTTAAAACACTTTAGATCTGTGCTAATATCATCAATCTACTCAATTTTCATGAAACCACTATGAATTTGGTAGTCAAATCGGGCTCGGTACCACCCAAAAATCGTAGAACTATGACCTTAGGGTATAACCAGTGATGAATGTAATGAAATAAGGGGGAAAAGAATAGGAAAAAGGATTAAACTTTATTGACCAATCATTGTTTTCCAACAATCATGTATGAGAAAATTGGGTTACAAAAGAATGGAATTAAGAAAGATTTCAGTACCTAGGAAATGAAAAGGCTGCAAAAAGGACACACATAGAAGAACGATGATCAATCTACATAATACATTTATTAAATGGGTGTAAAAATAAAAAATTAAGCGTCCTAAATAATTTATGGATTGATTTTTGATGAATAACACAACTTCTAATGATCAATAGAAGTCGTTTCATTTGTTACGTCCAGATCTGCTCTAATCTTTAATTTTCTCATCATTGGATTTGATTCTCTAATGGAGGAGGATAGAGATATTTTCTAGATATTTCCAGGATTTTGAGGCTAACCATAGGCAATATTCCATGAATATATATTTATAAACATTTATGTTTAGGTTAAATTAATGAATGAATTAATCCCCATAACATACCATCAATGAAAGAGGGGTCCAAACATCCCATGTCGACCCATTTTACGTCATTCCTATGGTAAACACCTCATTTCAGACTCAACCACAGTATCATATTTCTAATTCAAGCTACTTTTTAAGATTTATCCCATTTTATTTAAAGAAGATGCAAGCACGTAATATAAAATATATTTAATATTTTTATAAACTTAATACTAGGAACATTGTGCCTCAGAATCCCACGTCGTCTTAGCACCTAGGTTTGGAAATATATATAGAAATGTTTCAAAGTCCTACAATGTAAAAACCAGGCCCCTAAAACATGACCCTCATTAGGGGATTCCCAACATCAACCAAAGATCTTATTTTCACTATAATCCCCCAATTTATATATTCGCATTGGTCCCATTACAAGAATCCTCCAATGTGTCCTCAGATTTTATGCATAACTCATTCTATACTATAAAAAATGGTAATCCTTTAACATGTAACTATAATGGGGTTTCATAAAATGAGGTTTCTTTAATCCCTCCCCATCTTTATGATCTTCCATAAAGATGATCTGGTTATTAAAGGACCACAACCTTTCTTCAATAACTTTCTTCTTATCTATTTTGTAAAATAATTTGAATATCAGAAGTCTCACCCCAAATTCTCTGATTTGCATGCCATCCTATAATCACTAGATATTATGCAGGGTGGTTTTTAGGGCTCCAATATTGAATTGTTTCTTCAAAAAAAATTCTGATAAAAATAAGGGACATTTGAAGTGTAATAAATGCACCCTCTTCCTTCATAGTGATGATCGTCACATTATCTTAATCTGTTAGAGATAGATTATTCCAATGGTTTTAGATCTATGACTCCATATCATCGAACCTAGATCAAGGAAATAGGTACTGGAGGGGAATCATCATCTAAGAGTATTCCATGATCGAGACCCACGATTTCTGAAAACCCCCCTCACCTATGTATGAGTCAACCTACGCCAGTAAAAGTCAAAAACATCACCCACAGACAGTGATACCGCTTTCAATCCATCAAACCTAGGAAGAACCGAGGAAGAGAAAAACCCATGGAAACACTAGGAAAATCTCTCACCATTGGAAGAAACTTCTGACTAGATAGGTAGCCAATTGGCTACATAATCCTATTGAAACTACAATAAATAACAAAGTGATAAACAAAATTAAAAATAATTTTATAAATAAATATATAAAAATAAATCCATAGTTAAATATATATTTAAATTTAATTTTCCAAAATAACTAAACATAAAATTAAAAAATTAACTTAAATAAATTCAACTTGAATTAAATGATTAAATAATTAATTAAAATAAAATAATGATAAAAATTAACACATAATTAAACTTAAAAGCAAAGTTACAAATTATTAAATCATTTAAATTATTAAATTATAAATTAAATTTCAATTAAATAATTAATCTATTAAAACAAAACAAAAGGTGAAATTAAAAAATCGTAACACAAAATTAAATATGGATATTTAATATTATAATATTAAAAGAAACATCACTATTAAATAGTTTATAAATAAATCAACACATGTTAAAAATCAAACATAAAATCATAAAATAAACATCAATTTCATTAATTTAACAATTTACTAGAAAAATAACCATAACACGGAAATAAACTAAATTAAGGAATATTTAACATTAAAAAAAATAATTTAAACATAGTTGTGATGTGTAAAAATACATGAAATTGAGGCCACAAAAAATACCCCCTCACATAAGACATTTCTTTTCCCCAAGGAACCACTTAGTCACATTCAATGGTGGAAAATAAATCTCAAAATTGGAAAGTCAAAAATACACTAAGAATTAATTTCAAAATTGATTTTCCCCCATGGATTCACTCACCAGGTAAATATGAATTCCCCCTTCAATAAAATTTATTCATCACAAACTTAGTTACTATTTAACAAAACTATTTTAAATTGAAAATTTTAAGGGTAATTTAACAAGAATCAATTATCATCAAATTGAAAGTCCAAAATTCTCTTTACCTCTAGGTGAATAGACTCACTAAATTTATAAAGTCTTAATAAATATAATGGAAATTATATAGGGTGGAGTGAAATGTTTTTGGTGGAATAATTAACCCATCCATAATTTTGATGAATAAAGATTGAAAATATATAAATAATGAGTTCAAACTATATTAAGATTTTTATTTCATAATTCATTTGGTTTCATATCTTATGATTTAAATTCAAATTAAAAAGATCAAGGTAAATAATACTCCTATAAAATTGTCCCATGATTTTACCCAAAAAAAATCTTCCAAGAGGGAAAGAGAAATGATTTTCCTAATTAAATCCAAAAGGATTAAAATATTGACCTCCTAAAAGAAGTTTCATAACCCAATCATCCATAGATGAATCTGATACATAGTGTAGGAATCGTCAACACATCAATCATCCCCACCTCAATATGATACACAATATTCTAGGTATGACTCGAAGTGTATTTTTTAGTTTATAATTTACATTTTATTTTAAAACACACATCATACACTGAAAAATAAGAAAAACATTCTGATTGTTTTGATACATTAGGAAAATGATCCATAATTCATGTTTGATATATAGGAGTCAACCATATTCCTATCTTATACATGGTGTTTCCCGTATGACTCAAAGTGTGTGTTTTCAGTTTGAAAATGTCATTTTAGTTTAAAACATATGTCACTTACTCAAAATAGAGAAAACAAGTTTGGATTGTGTTGAAGCTTTAAGAAAACAATCCATAAATCATTTTTTATCTGAAGTAATCATCCACATATTATTCTGATATAAGGTGTTCCAAATACGACTCAATGTGTCCATTATCCATCTAAAATTGAAAATTTAGTTTAGAACATGTGTCACTCATCGAAAACCAAGGAAATGCACCTGGATTGTATTAATACTTTAGGAAAATAATTCATAAGTCATCTTTGATGTGTTGGAATCAATAGCATGTTAAACTGACACACTATGTGATCAATATGACTCAAAGTGTGTGTTTTTAGTTTAAATTGGTATGTTTGGTAAAAAACATACATGTGGCGCGCTCAAAATCAAGAAAACACATTGATATTATTTTGATACTTTTTTAAAATTATCCATAAGTCATTTTGGAAATGTATTAATTAACTGATCCTCAATCTGATTCATAGTATGACTAATATGACTCCATGTTTTTATTTATTTAAAATTGAAATTTTATCTCAAAACAAATTTCACATACTTGAAACTAAAAAAATACATTTGGATTGTATTTATACATTATTAAAATGATTCGTAAGTCATCTTTGACATGTAGGAATTAGCCTCACCTTAATATGACAACAGTGTGATCCTAATGACCCCAAGTGTGTCTTTTTATTTAAAATTTACATTTTAGGTCAAACAACACATCACATAATCAAAATTGAGAAAAAAATAGGATTGTTTTTATATTTAGGAAAATGATTCCTAAGTCACCTTTGACATGTATGAATCAAACGCACATAAATTCGATGCATGGTGTTCCAGGTATGGCTCAAAGTGTTTGTTATCATTTTAAAATTGATAATTTAGTTCAAAATGTGTTTTAGTTACTAAAAACTAATAAAACACAAGAAGATTATATTAATACTTTATAACAATAATTCTTAAGTCATTTTTGATGTGTACGAATCAATATAACATTAAACTAACACATGATGTGACTAGTATGAATCAAAGATCGTGTTTTTAGTTTAAATAGACATTTTATTAAACAAGACATATGGTATACTCAAAATTGACTAAACACATTTGTATTATATTGATACATTAATAATGAAATCCTTAAGTCGTTTTTAAAATAAAGGGATTATACACACCTCAATATGAAGCATGGTGTGACCAGTAGAACTCCACGCATGTCTTTTTTATTTAATATTGACATTTTATTTCAAAAAAATGTCATATATTCCAAACTGAGAAAACACATTCATATTTTTATTAATACTTTATAAAAATGATAAATAAGTTATTTGTGACATGTAGGATTTATGCTCACCTCAATCTGATATATGGTATGCAGGTATGACTCAAATTGTTCGCTATAAGTTTAAAATTTATAATTTAGTTCAAAACATTCCACTCAATGAAAACTGAGAAAATGTGTTCATATTGTCTTTATAATTAGGAAAACAATTCCTAAGTCATATGTGGTGTTTAGTAATTATTCCTACATCAAATATAGATATGATGTGACTGGTGTAACTCAAAGTGTGTGTTTTTATTTTTAATTGACATTTTAGTAAAAAAAATATATGTAATAATCAAAACCAAGAAAAAACATTCATATTATCTTCAAACATTAGTGAAATGATCCTTAGGTCAATTTTTATGTGTATGAATCAGTCACATGTCATTCCAACTCATAGTGTGTCCGATATGACTCAAAGTGTGTCTTTTAATTTAAAAGTGACATTTTAGTTCAAAACACACGTCACATACTCAAAACCAAGAAAGCACATTCAAGTTGTTTTAAAACAGTAGGAAAATTATCCATATGTAATTTTTTATTTTTAGGAATTAGTCAAACCTCAATTTGATACATGGTGTACACTCTATGAATATCAAAAACCATGTCGGGTTGTCATCCAACCTGACACCCAACTCAGTCTGACATAAGACCAGAGAGAAATTACTGATCCTCCAGGGCTGGCTTCTGGTTTTGGGAATAAAATTTAACAAAGTGGGAAAGATTTATAGAAAATAAAACTGGTATCAAATAACCAAATAGATCACACCAGAAAAATATATAATAACTTAATAACAATAAAAAAATAACCAGATCGAGATACATCAACTGAACGAAATAGAAAACTAAAAACAAAACTAAAACCAAACCACACTAAAATGGTCTCCTCGTGACCTCTTGGTCACCACTAACCACAAGTCCATCCCGCACCAAAGGCACACACTTAAACCAGAAACATAAACCTAAAAAATATCTAGGGTTTGCTAATGCTGAGTAGCACAAGTAATATGTGATCATAAACATCCTATTAGGTAATCAATATAGTATCCATTCATTTCCTTTCCCAAAATAGTCCATAAACACAAGTTTGAAATAAATGTATGAAAATAGTGTATATATCATTTAAGTAACCAAACATGGATTTCTATTTTAAAACAACACATGCCACATTACTCTTTACAAAAAATATTTCTATTGCACAAACCAGTTTACAAAACCATTACCCATGTAATGTTCCATGCTAGGTAAAAAGGAGCTATGATGATAATAGGGGGAACCAAAGAAAAAAGTAAGATACTAGAAAAACAGATAATTATGTGAAATATAATAAACAAAACATAAAAATAATATTCATGGGAATTTCCTAAACATATCTAGATGAAATCCCTAGACGTACTCGATTAGGACTCACTAGTCAGCTTATGGTGTATCTCCAAAGTCAAAAACTAATTGGCCACTCTAAACAAGAAAATATATTGGGATGTACCAACTAGCCTCTCAGAAAATCCAGAGGTTACCAAACCTTGTAATCAAGGTTGATAAGAAACCATTACTAGACCCTCTAGATGATACCCATGAATCCCATTATAATTTTAAATGGTTAATGGGGAGGTCCTCACATGCATGTCTCAAACTGTAACACCCAGAGTTTTTATTAACCTATTTTTTTTGAATAAAATTAAATTTTCATTTATATCTTAAATAAAACAAAGTCAAATATTCATTTTATATGAAATAATTACCTATCCTATGCTACACACAACACTGACATGTAAGATACATGTAACACTGATTTGGAGTACAATACATGTAACACTTAGTTTCTACAAAACATCTCTTTTTTTGTTTTAATTATTTAAATAATAAAAGTATAACCTATGATTTAAAATTAGATATATTAATAATATTAACTACTTTTAAAATACAATTCATAAGTTTTTTATTAAAATAAAACATATTTATAAGAAAAGATAGGGTTTTTTGTAAGTCCTTCTTTGTTTAAAAATAATGTTTTAATGTGCTTATAATAAAATTAATTTTAGACCAATTTAGTAATATAATTTTATAAAATAAACCTCATTATTTAATTTATAATGTTAAAATTATTTTATGGTGAAATATTTGGATCTTTATGAGAAACTTCATTTTTTGAATGAATAGTGAAAAATACCGGTTTTTAATTCAGAACTACTTTTTATGTCAATTTATTTATAAGGTTAAAATATATTTTGATTTTATTTAAAAGTTTCATTAGATAATAATTTTATAAATTAATTCTATTTTGTCCATTATAACCATTTCCACATTTAAATTGGACATAAAGGGTTAACAAACTTTTGATCCTTTTAACTATAAAAAACCCAAAGTGTTGTCCCGAAAGGGGGATTATTTTTTAAATTAATTTCTAAAAATATTGTGATTAGAATTTTAAAAAATATATTACCTATTTGGAATTATAATAATTTATAATTTATATTAGGGTCAACTTTGTTTTTCACCAAAAATATTAGTAAAAGTGATTAAAATTAATCACGGTGGCTAAGGCCAAATTATGATTAATTAGGGACTAAACCTTAACATTAAGGGTCAAAAATTCCTATAAACATGTCCAAAACTAATTTCATTGAAATATTTAGACCCTATTATAAATTTTATCAACCTTTTTCCATTATTGGACCCACTTTCAACATGAAAAACATGGGTGGAATTCTCTCTTCAAATATCTACAAGAGTGCCACTCCTCCGCCAATATAAAAGGCCACCACCACTACCCATTCCACACACCACTCAAACCATTTAATTTCATAAAATAACTTCCTAAATAGACTCCTTAAAACCCTAACATAGACCTATAATCCTTCCTATTGGCATAAATCCTTTAAAATAATTCTTTCGGCATAAACCAAAAGGAATTACCCGATTTAGAGGTAATTTCTTCTCTCAAGTTCTTTTCCTTTATTTTCATTCTCCACCCCTCCACTCCTAATATTCCATTATTGTGTGAAAAAAATATTATCCTCAATATAATATGATGTTTTTATGCTAATGTTTTAACCTACACTTACACACACCTTTATCAAATGGATATCGAACATACTTTTTCTGTTTATGGTGAATTACTGCCTCACGAAACAATGTTTGTCCATTTTTCATTTACCACCAAGCATAGTGGACATTATGATAAAAACTATGTTTATATATGTCATATATTGTATTTATTATGTATTTAATATTATTTATTCATTTTATAACACACATATCTTTACTTCCCATTTGGTTTTAATATGATTGTCTCTTTTGAGGAAGTGTGGACTACCCCCCCCCCCCCCACCTCAAAGCGATGTGATTTGTTCACAGACGACATGGAATGTATTAATGATGGTTATAGTGAAATTATATGATATATATGATATATATTATATATTCATGATAAATGACTAGTGATAAATATATACATTCATATATATATATATACACATATTTTATTTACTTAATTTCTTTCAATGCGACAATAAAGATGGAAAATAGCATTCATCTGTATGTACGGCTTACTGTCTCCATGAACGGTGTATTCCATTTCATACATATTTATGATATAAATTATTATAATATACATTTAATTTATATAATTTATATTTATATCCTGTTCTAAATTATTTAATCATGATATAATTATAAGGACTAACAATATAACAAAATAAGACACATGTAAAGAACAAAGCAAATATTACTGAAGTGAAACATTAACATAGGATCATTAACAAGATAGTAATATAATGTAATAATCAAGCTATATATGGTATTATGTATAGTAATATTCCTATGTAAAATATATAAAATAAACTTATATTTATTATATAGTAATCGTATATGAGTACAGAGAAAGTAGAGACACAAGGTAAGTGGATTTCATCTCACTTTTAATTTATGTGAGACACAATCTATGTCTTACACTCTTTCCTTTTGTGTAGTGTATGTACCGAACATGAATGTATTATATCTATATTTTAAATAAATTTATGTGTATAACATTCCAATTTTATGATCCTTATTTCATGGGGTTTAACTTTTAAAAGTTACCAAATCAGTAAAATAATTTTTTCTCAATTTTCCTTCTTTGAGATTCATTTTTTGTTATTCACCTAAACTCTTATTTGAGGTGTATATACATACATTTTACATGTTACATCTTGAATATAATTATTTTAATGATATTTTTAGATTCATTTAATTTCCTTTCCTTTCATGGAGAGTATGATCCAAAGTTACCAGTTATAAGAGTATATTGATACAATCTCATCATTTTTCGATATTGTTTATGTTTATGGTTTATTTGATTAAATATTATGATCCATATCTCAAGAATATTCATGACCTTACTTATCCTATATTTATTAATGATTCATCTATTTTGAGTACCATTTTTCCACTCTTTGGTACTTAAGATAATGTTTTTTTAGAAAAACATGACCATCTCTCTCTTCGGTTGGAAGTCTATTTTATTCAAAAACAATGTTTGCAAAATTGTTTTAAAAATATCCTTGAAGATAATTTTTACGAAAAAATGGATTTTAATTTTTTTTATTTTTAAAGAATCCATTACATGTTTTTAATTGTATTTTCAAAGGAATTTTTTTTCAAAATGTTATATGTATTAAAAATATTGTTTCAAAAAATAATGGATATTTTTCTCAAGAAATGTTTTTAAAATATATTTAAAAATTATTTCCCATATAGGATAACATCCATTGGTGTTACTTGTGCCTTTATTGGGAAAATATTCAATGTTTCCATTTATATTTTTTCTCTGAATAGATTATGTTTTGATGGAATTCTTTTTATGAAGCCCATTTCTCTTTCACGGGTTATATGATTTTGAAACCCACTTCTTTTAATGGGGTATGATTTTTAAGAAATGATAATGAAACTTGTATCTTTATGTGGGTTATTCTATGCTTACATGTTTATGATACCCATTTCATTTCATGGGTTATGATATGTCTATTTATGATATTGCGGCACATGTGTGTATGATTTCATTATGTGACGGGTGGGACCTATATCTCCCTCCAATGAATTGGGTAAAGATTTATATCTCATGAGATAAACATGTTTCGAATGAGGGAGTACTCAGTTTAGTAATATAGGTCTGGAATAAGGGTTCACTCAGTTCATTACTATAGGGCTGAAACAGGGGTTCACCTAGTTTTGTAAAGGACTTTTCCCACAATTATGGTCTTGGAATTGATGCCTTGGATACTATGGAAATCATATTGTATGCTTATGTGTTTGAAAAACATCCATGTTTTATTACTATGTGATTATTTCATGGATTATGACCTTTATTTCATTATTATTCTTGTCTTATGAACTGTCAATATTTATTCTATGATCTTTGATATTTAGGGTATGATCTTATATCTTCATGATCATGTTCACATACCCTTATGCTCATGATTATGCTTACATGTCTCACTTGTTTACCTTTACTAATCATTTTATCTCACCCCTTTTTATGTTTCCTTCCCTATGTTATGATGATAGGTATTATGTCAGATGTGTCTAAGAAGGGTGCTAGTTAAGAAGAACCTAGTGTGAGATAATGTACCTCATATATGTACCATAGTTTATGTTTCCATGTTTCCAAAGCCACTAGACTAGTATGGTCTTCTTGCTTCTTTTTGTGTATTTTTTTTTATTTTACAAAAAAATTATGTAATTTTAATGTTTGAAATTTGAGGGTCCCTACAGTTGGTATCAGACAAAAGTTTTAGTTAACCTTTGGAATCTAGGATTAGAAACCCTTGGTGATAAACCTAAATACATGTCTAAGGATAAATATAGGGATGAGTCAATGTATAGGAAATTTTCCTGGGATTTTGGTGAATCATAGAGTGATTGGTTTCCTAAAAAGGAATCCTTATCTAGATACTACAAGTGTATGTGGATATGGAAGAAATGTACATGGGGGTAACAACTCTGACTAAATGTTCTGGGCTTGACTCAGGGTATTTAGGTACACGATAAGAGACCTTGCTGCACACCTAGATTGAAGATCCAATCGGATATTTTTTGATAACTCACAAAATATTCATGAACCATTATAAAGGAATTAAATATTAGATGGTTGTGAATAACCTAGGATAAACCAAAGGTTCCATAGATTAAGGAATGTTTCATAAGTTAGAAATCTTATAAGTTATTTTTCATGATTATATGGTTACTCATTATGATAACTATTTATTAATTTATGCTTTTGGTTTTAGTCAATGGTTAGAACCTGAAGGAACCATGTTAATGGTTATTAAGACAAACAATGCAATGATTATCCTCTTGATCAACCAAAATCTATGGGAGCTTGAATGAAAAATCTCATTGTTATGCTCACATATCTTTCTCCAGCTATGCATCATGGTGAAATTCTAAATGAGAAAAGGAGGGAACACCATTATGTTTAGTCTTTCATGAGGAAATGGACACCTACTTTCATAGGGTATCCTAATCCACTTGTTAAATATCAATGGATTAGGACCACTGGAAAGGTATTTTCTGTTCTTTGGTGTATGTATCATGAGAAATTCATTCTGGTTGTCTATCGGTTAGAAGGAGAAGCAGACTAGTGGTGGAATCTAATCAAGAATATGAGGCAGCATGATGAAATTGAATCCATGGTTTTGGATGAGTTTAGGAACTTGTTTTTCAATAATTACTTTCCTAGAATTCTTCATACTAAGAAAGAGAAAGAGTTCCTTGAGTTTAAGTAAAGCGATGCTGAATCTTTTGGTACCTATATGGAAAATTTTACAAAACTTGGGAAGTACGCTTCAAGAATTATCATCCAACCTGAATGTAAAGTGATAAGATATTTGGTTTATTAAATACCAGTCTCATAAGGAAATTTTTCATAATAGACTATAGTAGCTATGAAGAGATTGTGTGTTGTGAAATCAATGTTGAAATGGATGTAGTAGTCACGTACCAATCTTATGTTTTTGATAATAAGGGGAAGATGGAGTTCAAAGGAAACTCTAAAAAACATGGAGAAAAGAATACGAACATTCATTTATGATCTAAGTGTGGGAATAATCATAGAAGAAATTTCCTTAGGGGGTATAATAAATTTTTTTATTTTGGAAGGGAAGGCCATTGAGTAATTGATTGCTAAGGTGATGGGAAGAAGTTGGATCAAAAAATCTAAGGGAGAAAGAGCCACATGGAATTCACCTCCCATGATGTAGTTTTCAAAGTGAAAGGAGAATGGGAATTATGCTAACCACTATTCAAACCCAAGGGTTGGTGATGATTAAATAATACAATAACCTCTTATGCTGAGGGATAGGGGGAAATCTCATGCAAGCACTATTTCTGAAGAGGGTGTGATAATGATGTAATGAAATGTACACCTACCACCCACTCTGGACTACTAATTTCATATTTGATTCTAGATCTACACACTCATTCATATCTAAATAATTTGATAAGTGTGTTATGATTCATCCAAAATAATTAGAGGTTGAATTTGCAGTGAAACCCTTTAATGGTGCGATGATTTCATCTCAAGTCTATGATTCCTATTCCATTGAAGTTTGTGTGAATGTACTTCCTACAAATATAATATTTTTTCCTTTGGTTGAATTTTATGTCACCTTAGGCATGTATTGTATTTATCTACATAAATCCCACATCAATTTTCAAGTATGGGAAGTTATGTTTGATGTTTCAAACCCTCCTATGATCATCAATGAATGTGAATATAATTATGAACATCCCATGGAGATTACATCCAGTGTATGGGTCTTAATTCCCATTAAAAGGGGTTTTTTTTATCTCAAATGGTTGGGGGAGAAGATAAACATCGATTATATCCCTATTTTTATATATTTTTTGGATGTCTTTCTAGAAGAGTTGCCTAGTCTTCCCACCAAAATGTGAAGTTCAGTTCACGATAGAACTTGTACCGAGTTCTACACCAATTTGAAATAATCATTATATAATGGCCCAAATTGAGTTGCAAGAATTGAATAATAAACTCCAAGAAAACCTTCATAAGGGATTCATCCAAAAAAGTGTGTCACCTTGGGGTGAACCAGTTATTTTGGTGAAAAAGAAATATAGATCAATGAAAATCTATATTGATTATTAGGAGTTGAACAAGATCACAATCAATATCAAGTATCCTCTTCCCTGTATTGATTATTTGTTTGGTCAACTGCGTGGAGATCAATACTTTTCCAATATTGACCTTCATCCTGGATATCATCAATTGAGGGTCAAGAAGGACGATATACCCATGAAAACATTATGTATAAGGTATGGTCACTACGAATATATAGTGATGACTTTTGGTATTACTAATTCCCCTACTATTTTTGTGGATTTAATGAATAGAGTCTTTAGAGATTACCTTGACCAGTTTTCATAGTCTTTATAGATGATATTTTGATATATTGAAAGAGTAATGGAGAGCATGGAGATTACTTGGGAATTGTACTCAAGACCCTAAGGAAGGAGAAGTTATATGAAAATTTTACAAAGTGTGAATTTTTGCTGAAAAAATGATTCTTTTTGGGTCACATAATATCGAGAGATGGTATAATAGTAGATCCATCAATGACAGAGGCTTTTGAAAGCTTTTTTAAACTTACCATGGTGACTGAAATCCATATTTTTCTTGGATTAGTTGGATATTATCAACGGTTTGTGGAGAATTTCTCATGAAGATCTAATCCTCTGACCAAGTTAACTTTGTATGGTGTTAGGTTCCTTCAGACAGATAAATGTGAGTAAAATTTCAAGGAACTGAAGATAAGGTTTGTAAATGCACCAGTTCTTACATTACCCTATAGTGGATAAGGTTTTTTAATCTATAGTGATGAATCCAAGAAGGGATTTGGATATGTTCTTATGAGAACTAATATGGTTATATCTTATACCTCATGACAGTTAATGATTTCAGAGAAAAAAATTCCGAAATCATGATTGGGAGTCAGGAGTGGTAATTTTTCATTAAAGATATGGAGGCATTATGTTTAAGGGGAAAAGTATGATATATATACTGATCATAAAAGTTTGAAATATAGTATTAACATAGAAGGAGTTGATCATGTTCCAGAGAATATGGTTAGAGTTGATAATGTATTATGATTGTTCAATATATTACCACCATGGGAAAGAGAACCAGGTGGCAGATGCTTTGAGTCAAAAATATCGTGCGAGATTATATATGATGAGGATAAAAAAAGATCCAATATTTCTGGATTTTAAAAGGATGTATCTTGAAATCCTGAACGAAGGAGAAAATATTATCTTTCTCAAATGATTGTTCAACCCTCAATCCAATTGAAGATTAAGGAGGAATAAAAGGAAGATGAAGAACTAAAAAAGAAGGTTAGAAATGTTCCTAAGTTTAACCTTGATCAAGAGAGAATGATAAGGTTCATGAACCACGTATGTGTTCCATCCATGCCATTTTGAAGGAGCTATTAGAGGTAGCTCATAGTTCTTCATTCTCTATTCATTCTAGAAGTACGAAGATGTATAAGGACTTAAAATAATACTCCTGGTGGGATGGCATGAACCAAGATATCGAAGAGCTTATATCTCAATGTTTGGTATGCTAGCAATTTAAGGCTAAAAGACAAAATTTGAAAGTTTTTTTGCATCCGTTACCCATACCATAATTGAAATGGGAGAACATCACTATGAATTTTTTTCATTGGAATACCCAAAACCTCTAAAGGGTTTAATGTTATATGGGTGGTAGTTGATCGCCTTACTAAGTCAGCACACTCCATTACTATTAGGGAAGATTTATCTCTTGATCAGAATGCCAGAATATATATTAAGGATGTGATAAGGTTTCATGGAGTACCACGTTCCATTATATCATATTGGGATCCAAGGTTTACCTCAAAGTTCTATATAATTATTCAGAAATCACTTGATACAGAATTGTGTTTTATCACTTCTCATTATCCTCATACATATCATCAGTCTGAAAGAACAATTCAAACTCTAGAGAATTTTTTGAGATCTTATTCTCAAAATTTCAAAGGTATTTGGTATCAACACATTCCTATAGTTGATTTTTCCTAAAACAATAGATTTAAATCAAGATTTTAGATGAAACAACATGATTTCCTTTATGGTAATAAATGTAGATCTCTAACGTTTTGGGATGAAGTTGGATAAATAATATTATTACAACCTGAGATCTCTGAAGAAATGGTCTAGAAGTTTACAAACATCCAGCATCATGTTATGGTTTCTCAAAGTTTATAGAAAAGTTATTATTACAGCCATTTATTTGATGTATAATTTTATGTTGGTGAAATGGTGTTTCTATGAATCTCACCCTAGAAAAAATTTATGAGATTTGGGGAAAAGGGGAAACTAATTCCTAGGTATATCGGCTCCTTTGAAATTCATGATCATATCGGGACAGTAGAATATCCCTTGGAACTTCCTCTAAATATCTATCAAGTTCATGATGGGTTCCATTTATACCACCTAAGGAAGTACATACCTAACCCTTCACATATACTAAACTCAGAGTTCATACCGCTACATCAATATCTTTTTTACAAGGATCATCCTATTGAAATTATAGGATAATCAGAGAAAGTTTTATGAAACAAGACCACTCTCCTAGTCAATGTTTTATAGAAAAATCACTAGTTAGAGGTATAAACAAGGGAACTTGAGTATAAGATACAACATAAGTATCCTCATTTCTTTTTACCCATGTGCAAAATTTCGAGGGTGAAATTCATTTTAAGGGGGGTAGAATTTAACACCCTGAGTTTTTATGGACCTATTATTCTTGAATAAATTTAAATTTTCATTTATATATTTCAACACACTTTTTAAAATATTCCTTTTACATGAAATACTGACTTGTCGTATGTTACACACAGCACTGACTTGACATACGATAGACGAAACACTGAGTTGGCGTACGATACATGCAACACTGAGTTTCAATAAAACATATCTTTTTATTGTTTTAAATATTTAAATAATATAATTACAAACTACCCATTAAAATTAGTTATATTAATATTATTAACTAATTTTCAAACATTTTTCATAAGTGATTTATAAAAATAAAACATATTGATAATAAAAGATAGGGTTTCTAGGAAAGTTCTTCTATATCTAAAAATATTGTTTTAATGTCCTTATAATAAAATTAATTTTAGAAAAATTTTGAAATGTAATTTGATTAAATAAACCTAAATTTTTAATTTTTAATTTAAAAAATTATCTTAGGGTGATATTTTCGTATTTTTCTGAGAAACTTCATTTTTTGATGAATAGTGAAAAATACCAGTTTTTAATTCAAAACTGCTTTTTAACTCAATTTATTTATGAGAATAAAATATATTTTTATTTTATTTTAAAGTTTTGTTAGAAAATAATTTTATTAATTAATCCAATTTTGGTCATTTTAAACATTTAAAAATTTAAATTGGACATTAGGACTTAAGAAACTTTTAATCCTTTTTACTATAAAAACCCACAGTGTCGTCCCGACTGTGGGATTATTTTTTAAATTAATTTCTGCCAATTATCTAATTATAATTTTGAATAATGGATTAAATATTTTTAATAATCATAATTTATAATTTATAATATTTTCAACTTTTTATTTGACCAAAAATTTTAGTAAAAGTGATTAAAAGTAATCTCAATGGTTAAGGCCAGATTAAGCTTAATTAAGGACTAAACCTTAACATTAAGAGCCCAAACGACCTAAACACTTTTCCAAAACAAATTTTATGGACCTTGTTCGATTATTGGATCCACATTCAACATGAAAAACGTGGGTGAAATTCTCTCTTCAAATATTTACAAGAGTTCCAATCCTCCTCCACTATAAAAGGCCACCACCTATACCCATTCCACACACTTCTCAAACCTTTTATGTTTGAACAATATCTGCCCAATTAGCCTCCCAAAAACCTAATTTTTACCTATAATCCTCCATTTGGGAATAAATCCTCTCAAGTAAACCATTTAGAACAAACTAAAAGGAGTTACCCGGTTTAGAGGTAACGTCTTCTCTCAAACTCTTTTCCTTTATATTCCTTATCTCCACCATCCAATATTTTTATACCATTACAGTTGGATAAAAAAATTATCCTCAATATACTAGAATTATTTTATTATGTGTTTTTATCTACACTTAAACACACATCCATCTAATGGATATCGAACATAATGTTTCTTTGTATGGGGAATTACTGCCTCACGAAACAATGATTGTTCATTTTTCATTTACCACCAATCATAGTGGACATTATGATGGAAATTATGTTTATATATTTCATATATTGTATTTATAATGTCTTTATGCCTATTTATTCCTTTTTAAACACACATCTCTTTACTTTCCATTTCTTTTTAATTTGATAATCTCTTTTGAGGAACTGTGGACTACCACCCCCTCAAACTGTTGTGATTCGTTCACACACCACATGGAATGTATTAAGGATGGGTATAGTGAACATGTATTATATATATGATATATTCAAGCTGCTGTAATAATGATAAATATTTATATTCATACATATATAAAAACATTTCATTTACTTACTTTCTTTCAATATAACAATAAAGACAGAAACAACATTCATGCGTACATACAGCTTACCATCTCTATGAACTTTGTTTTTCATTTTGTACTTCATTATGATATAAATTATTATAATATAAATATAATATATATACCTAATATTTATATCATTTTATATATTATGTAGTCATGATATAACTATAAGGCCCAACGATATAACAATTTAAGATACATGCGACGAACAAAGAAAATATTACCAGAAGTGAAACCTTAACATAGCGACCATTAACAAGCAGTTAATATAAGGTCATAATAATAAAAATATGGTATTATGTATAAGAATATAATTATGTAAAATATTTATGAAAAAATTATATTTATTATACAAGAATCTTTTATGGGTATGGAGAGAGTGAAGACACATGGTAAGGGGATTTAATCTCACTTTTAATTTCTGTGAGATACACGCTATGATCGCCACACATTCCTTTAGTGTGGTGAATTTAATTCCCATGATTATATTAAATGTATCTTATAATTAAATTTATGTTCATTCACATTACCATTTTATGATCCTTCTTTCATGGGGTTTAACTTTCAAAATTTACCAAATCTGTAAAATAGTTTTGTCTCAATTTACCTTCTTTGAGATTCATGTTTTGTTATGCACCTAAACTCCATTTCAAGGTGTATATACTTCAATTTAACATGTTATATCATCAATATCATTACTATAATTTTATCTTATGCTTAATTTACTTTAATTTCTTTACATGGAGAGTAGGATCCCAAGTCACCAAGTTATAAGAGTATATTGAGAAAATCTCACCATTTTTTTGAGATTTTTTATGTTTATGATTACTTTGATGAAATATTATGATGAATATCTCAAGAATATTCATGTTTTTTCGTCTCATATATTTATTTATGATATTATCTATTGGAAGTACCATTTTTCCACTCTTTGGTACTTAAGATAAATTTTTTATTAAAATCATACCATCTCTCCCTTCAATCGGAAATCTATTGTAATAAAAAACCATGTTTTCAAAAAAAATCAAATTATCTTTGAATATAAGTTTCAAGGAAATTAATTTTAATAATGTTTTATTTTTTAATGTCTTTATTTATATGTTTTCATACATATTTTTTTAATAAAAAGGTTTTTAGAAGTATTTATGTTTTAAAAAACATTTTTCAAAAATGAATGGATATTTTCCTCAAGAAATGTTTTTAAAAGATAATAAAAATTATTTACAATATAAGATAACATAAATTGTTGTTACTCATGAATTTATGGGGGAAATTATTCATTTTTTACATTAATATTATTTCTCATAATGGATTATGTTTTTAAGGCATGATATTTATAAATCTTGTTTCTCTTTCACAGGTTATATGCTTTGGAAACCAACTTCTTTTCATGGGTTTTGATTTTAATGAAACAATTATAAATCTAATATCATTCAATAAGTTATGATATTTTTACATGTTTATGTTACCCATTTCATTGCATGGGTTATGATATGTCTATTTATGATCATGTGGAACATGTATGTATGATTTCATTATGTAACGGATGGGACCTATATCTACCTCTAATGCATTGGGTAAATATTTGAATCTAATGAGATAAACAGGGCTGGAATATAGTTTACTCAGTTTAGTAATATAGGGGTTGAACGAGGGTTTACTCAGTTCAATAATATAGGGATAGAATGGGGGTTCACCTAGTTCAGTAAAGGAATTTGTCCACTATGATGGTCTTGGCAGTGATGCCTTGGCTACTATGGAAATAATTTTATATGATTATGTGTTTTTCATACTTCCATGTTTTATTCCTAAGTTGTTATTTTATTTATTATTATCTTTATTTCATTATGATTCATGTTTTATGAAAGACCAATATTTATACCATTATCTCTGTTATGATCTTTTAAGGGTATGATATTATATCTTTATGATCATGTTCTCATACTCATATGCTCATGATTATGCTTACGTGTCTCCCTTTTTTACCCTTACTGAGCATTTGAGCTCTCCCATTTTTATGTTTTCTTCCTCAGGTTATAAATATATGTGTTTTTTTATGTGTCTAAAAAGGGAGATAGTCAAGAAGAACCTAGGGAGAGATAATGTATCTCATTTATGTACCAGTGTTTATGTTTCCATGTTTCCAAAGGCACTATACTAGTAAATTTTTATTGCATATATTTGTGTAATGTTTTATGTTTTCAGAAAAAGTTATGTAATATTAATTTTTGAAAAGTGAGGGTCACTATACAAACCAATAACCCACATCCACCATGAATTCATATCTCAAACACTGATACCACCTATGCGATGACCCAATCCTCATAGTATCCACCATAGAGGTTCCCATATCAGAACAATCCATCAAATGTTCCAATCAAACATATACATTATATCTATTTTAAACCACTTTCCAAAATTTCCATAAAGTACCAAACGAGGATTTAATTTTCAAAATTCTAAATTATTTTCCAAATTCATTTATAAAACCTATAATAAAACACAAAACATGTACGAAATTTTCCAAATTGGAATTTTGGTATTTTAGAAACCATACCACATCTCAATGTTTCAAATGGTTCTTTATGCCATTTAATTACCAAGCCACATATTAAAATTAAAGACAGTAAAAGAAATTAGAATTATCTTTGAAACCAATATTTGAATCACTTTGAAAAAAAAATAACCATTTTAAAAGTACCAAGGAATTTTAAAGAACCATTTTGGGTAGAGAAGGGAGAAAGAAAGGAATATAGGATAAGTGTTTGAAAATCTAGTCCAAGAGAGATACATTTTCCACAAGAGTCTATAATAATTTTTGAGCCTATAAATATTTTCTCTATGTGCACATATGGATTTTCCCACATCCAATGGATCCTCAAAACATTTCAAAGATACACAAGTTCCCATTTAAAATCCAAAAGAACCTTTCAAATGTTTTACAAACAGCCATAAAACCATGAAGAGACACCCAAAACACACACCAACTTCAAATCAAAATGAAAATCAATATAGAAAAACGCAACCAAGGCCAATAATTATCTCAAAGCACCCATATACATTTTAAAGAGGCCATGTGATTTTGAAGAACACCTTACATACATTTATATATATGAATAATTAAAAAACCCCTTTGAAATAAATTTCCATAAAATTTTCCAACATGAAATCACCAGAATAAATCAAAAAAACATCACAAGAATAAAAAATCATTTTTGAAATTAATTAGAAATTTTCACTCATCAAATGGTATGAATCATAAAGGAAAAATATAAGAATACCTACCTCAAAAATATGTTGATGCAACGAAGCCCTCAAATAAGTAAGAACTAAGCCCATGAAATAATTGCCACACTATAAAACTAAATAAATTTACTAATGTTATCTAACCCTCGCCATAGGGTTTGGGAAAGAGATAATACCACTAAGAATACCCAAGAAACAATAGGAAGAAAAAGAGAGAAGAAGGAAAATGGTCAAAAACTCAATTAAATTACCTTAGAATATTTGATAAGAATTTATGGGAGAAGGAGAGCCAAAGGGGAGGGGGTTTGGGGGGCCCTCTGTGTTCCAAAACTAATCCAAGGGGGAGAGGGATCAAATATGGTTTAAAATAGGGTAGGGTAGAATATGAATTTCAAGAATTTTACATACCTGGAAAATGTACATGGTTTGGTCGTACGGTTTCCAAAAATGTGTGTCAACAGTGTGAACTACACTAGATAAGAGGGAAACCCTACACTGGCTAACCAAATTGTTTGGGAAAATGTGATCTAGCCATGAAAATTGGCTCTATCAAAGGGCATAGACTTCCTACATGCAGACCACATAGTTTCAGCAAACTATGCGCAGGCCGTGATTCTAGACAAGTCACCACCCAAGATTTTCAAAGTTTCTCCAAGGCCTCACATAGTTTGTCCCAAAGCATGCTAAAACCATGCCATTAAAATAGTGAAATTAGAAAAAAAAACTTGAAATTCCTTGATCTTTAATAGGTGGCATAGTTTTCCTCCAAACTATGTGCACTAACTGTGTACAAGGCGAAAACTCACACAAAGCCTCCAAAACTCAAAAAAATACACCGTGAACTCGACCTGAACCCAAACCAAAAGAACCAAGTCCAATAAAAGAATAAAATAAAGTAAATCCTATGTTTGTGGTGTAACAATTCTTCCCACAACAAAAACTTTACGCCCTTAAAAATTCACACAGATTATTGAGAAATAGAACTAGACCTCAGAAACAAATGATTAGAAATTGAGCCAAAAACTTTGGGGTGACCTTCCAACTCCACAAGTCACACCCGACCTGCCCAAGAAGAAACCCTGAAAAAAACAATCATAAGGAAGGTGAAGAAAGGTTTATCCTTACCAAAATAACTTGAATAACACTGACCAACACCAAGACTGGGATACCCCACATAAAGTACAACCATGACACTAGGGGAATCCAACAGAAAGAGCTCAAATTGAACAGTAAATGGAAATATGATTGATCATTTACATAAGGTGTGATCGTCTCCAAATAAGCCAATCTAAACTGAAATTGATTAAAAAATGACAACTAAATAAAGATCCTCATTCATAAAACACAACAATATGACTATAAAAGAATAATACAACTAATCCAAAAGAAAAGAAAATCCCCCAAGATTTTACAATGAAGAAAAATCACAAAAACCAGGTGAACTACAAAAAGAGAACCTAAAATATCTGAGATCCATGGTTCCCCACCCCTGTTGATCCCTTATTATGTGGAAGGCTTATCTTCCGAGAACATGGCTATATCAATGATTTATTAAAGAATCTTCTACCAAATAGTCATAAGATAACATCCTCTAAACAAGACTTATTATTTTAGAAACTCCACTTGTATAACTTCTCTAAATGATCCAAACAGCCAAATTATTGAAAATCCTTCAGAGGACCACAGAAATAAGACTTCAAATTCCCAAAATAACCACAATAGAAGAACATGATAAAATGTTCAAATAAAAAATAATCGATGACTGAAAATGGAGACTATTCATAATCAGGTTCCTCTAGAATACACCTATCACCAGATGAGGAACCTTCATAATAACCTTTTGTAATCAACTACACACCGAGAATCAACATGGAAAGAAACTCATATTCTAAAAAAATTTCATATAGAACATCAACAAATAATATAAATTTATCCATTTCACTAGAAGAGGACCCCAAATGAAAAGTGGAACCCTCAGATGATCCTCTGAATCTGTCTCTATAGAAAAAGAAACAATCTCATCCAAATTTTCAGCATAGGCCTTCACCATCTACTGACCTTGCTAAATACTCAAGATCTATTCCACTTTCATTTCCATAACCTCCTCAAGTATAAACTATAAGATGAAATTGGTCTTGAACACAATCTAATACATCCAATATTGTAATGATTTTGGGACGATCAGTTTCCAATGATCCAAACCCAAACCTTCAAATGAACCTAGATCAGCACATAATCTCACAACTTTTGGAGTTCCCAACATTCTAGAATCACCTTCCACATTATCATGTCACTATAAAACCTCCCAAAAACCTCAATCACCATGGAAAACTGAAAAAAGATAGAATAAATTAACTCCTCTATTCCACTCAGAGTTTTGTCAGCACCTAAAACTATAAGAAACTCACTAGAAAATTTTAATATCTTTTTGGGTAGAATACACTGCACAAAATGAAAACACAATAACAAAATGAACATCCAATAAAGTCTCATACAAAAAAACTTCAATCCCAAACAACGTGATAATAATCCAAACATCATAGAGAGATCTAGAATCCCATTTTAAAAAACCCAAATTTCTTTCCAAATTCCAAAACCACCTTCTTACATGTCCTCTTTCCAATTACCAAAATCTACTTTTAAATATAGTTTTAAACACCAATACTTGATTTTCAAACAAACCCAAAACTTGAAACCATTTTCATTTTGAAAAACCCTTTTTTCAAAAACCATATTTCATTTCAAAATTCAACCCACACCATCCAAAATCAAACCAAAACACATCTCACATCAGGCACATGGAATTCGGAACTAGTGAAGATACAAAAATCAGTGACATGATTTAGTAGACCATTTCCTAAGAAATAACCAACCACTTAGAGAAGTTCGAACCATTCACTCAGACTCCACATGGATCACTACTACATGGGATCCCACTGCACATAACATGTTCCTCTCCATTTTTATTCCTCATCCAAACACCCAAAAACCAAAACAAAAACCCAAATCCTAAACCAGCCCTAATAAATCAAGGATTAGAAAAAAAAAGAGTTCACAACACTCTTCCCACACCTACCTCTCGAGTTCTGATATTCATAATCTTTAGTCTACCTGACATCCCAAATAACAAAGGGATCCTCTTATACCATTTTTTCATGAACCAAGATGGGATGTTATCTGAATCGACATGAAACCTGATCTAAGACAAGGCCCGAGAGGTGTTCTCAATCCATCTGAACTGGTGACTAGTACCAGGTAACAATGTTATCATAGTGGGAATGATTTTCCCAAACATAACCATGATAAAATAACCAAATCAGAGCACATAGAAAAAACAAACAATATATGAACTATAATAAAAAGGTTACTATATCCAAATAAAACTACTAAACAAAATGTAAAACTTAAAATAAAACAAAAACAAAGCGGTGCTAACATGATCTCCTTGTGGACTCTTGGTCAACACTAACAACAATACCTTCCCACACCATAGGCGCACACTCGAACCAGAAACCTAAACATTAAAAATAGCTCAGGTATACTGATGTCGAGTGGCATAAGTAGATTGTGAGAATAAACATCCCAATAGGTAGTCACTAAGTAATCCATGCATTTCCTGTCCTAAAATAGTCAATAAACACTCTTTTAAAATACATTTATGAGAATAGAGTTTTATCATTTAATGAACCAAATAGTTTTTTCTCTTTTAAAACAACACATGTCACATTCCCCTTTTTAGAATATATTTCAATTTATCTAACCAATTTACAAAACCAAAACCTAGGAAAAGTTCTGTACTTGGTAAAAAGAAGTTATGTTAACAATGAAGGAAACAGAAACAAGCAGGCGGACACTAGCATAAAAAATAATTAGATGCATCAAAATAAATATAATATAAAGAAAATATTCATGGGTATTTCCTAAACTTACCTAGAATCAATCCATAGAAGTAATCAGTTCGAACTCACCTTCTGACGTATGGTGCAGCTCCAACATTAATAACCAACGAGCCTCTCTAAATTGGCCAATCCAGTGGATTGTCCCACCCAACCTCTTAGAAAATACAAGGGGTTCCAACCCATATAATCATGTTTGTAAGAAACCATCACTCGACCCTCTAGATGACACCCTTTAATCCCATAATAATTTTCCATGGTGAATGGGTAGGTTCTCACATGGATGGATCAAACCAATAAACCAAAAACTTCATGATTTCTTTTCCCAAAAACTGACACCACTTACCTGATGACCCACTCCTCATAGGATCCACCCTAGATGTTCCCATCTAATAATAAACCACCAAAGGTTTCAACTGGTACTACCATTCATATCTCATTGAAACCACTTTCTAAAGGATCCATAAAGTACCAACCTGGCCTTTAATACTCACAATTCCAAATATATTTCTAAATTCATTACTAAGACCTAGATGAAAACTCGTAACATGTATAAAAGGTTCCAAACAAACCTTCAGATCTTTTAAAAACCATACCGCATCTCAAAGTTCCAAATGGGACTTTAATCCATTTAGTTTCCAAGCCATGTCTCAAAATGAAAAATGGGGCAAGAAACTGGAAATCATCTTTGAAACACATATTTGTATTGCTTTGACACCAAAGAACCATTTATAAAGTAATAAGTGTTTTTAATGAACCATTTTGGGAAGAGAAGGGAGAATTAATAGGAGAGGGGATGAGTGTTTGAAAATCCAGTCCAAGAGAGAGATATTTTCTACAATATGCCACCATCATTTTTGAGTCCATCCATATGTGCACCCCGTGCACATATGGATGTTACCACATCCAATGGATCCCTAAAAATATCTATATGATACACAATTTCACTTTTAAAATCCGGAATAAACTTTAAAACATTTTACACACAACCATAAATCAATCAAGAGATGCGCAAATCACACACCAAATTCAATTCACAATCAAAATAAATCTAGAACAACACAACCAAGGATAATCATTATCTAAAAACACCCAAATACATTTTTAAGAGGATATGGGCATTTTAATGAACACATTACATACATTTATATATATGAATAATTAAAGAAACCCCTTTGAAATCAATTTCCACCAAATTTTCTGACATCAAATCACCATAATAATTCAAACAAACACCTCAAAAGCATAAGAAACTCATTTAGGAATTAATTATAAATTCTCAAGAATTAAATGGTATTCTTCATTATGGAAATGGATGGAAACACCTACCTCAATTATGTATGGATGTAATGAAACACTTTGAGAAGGATAAACTAAACTTGGGGAATAATACACATACCCTTAAACCAAATAAATCGACCAACATTAGGAAACACTCACCGTAGGGTTTGGCCAAGAGATAATCTCACCAAGAAAACCCAAGAAACAATAGGAAGAAGATGATAGGAGAAGCGAAGTGGCTAAAAATTCAAATTAACTTGCCTTGGAATCATTTATAAGCATCCATGGGAGAAGGAGATCCAAAGGGGAGTGGGTTTTGGGACCCCTTCATGTGCCAAAACTAAGCTATGGAGAGATGAATCAAAGTGAGGTTAAAATAGGGGAGGGAAGAATATGAATTTTAATATTTTTAAACACAAGGGAAACTCATATTTTTAGGCTGAATGGTTTCCCAGAACATGCTCCATCCATGTGCACCCCACTATAGACGAGGGATAGTGTTATGATCAGAAATAATTAACTCTTATGTACAATGATATTTATGAGATAAAAATAAATTAAAAAATTTAGAAATAAAATGAACATTAGATGTAACATGGACCCCCCCCCCCAAATTAAAGGGTTAAAAACCCACAGGAAAATAGAACGATCTCATAATGGTAAAAAATCAGGTACAAACTCTATTAATTATAAGAAAAAATTCTCATGAAATTATCTCTTGAATATGTGGAGAAACACCTCACGAAATATTCTACTCAAAGCAAAGAATGTGTTGCTTGAGAATTTGATGATGAAAAATGTTATAGGAGATTCATTTTTTAATCCTTGCCTCACCCTCATTTGGGATCCCATGAATTAAATGTCTTTTACCTTATTAAATGGGGGACTAATGGTATGGTTTCACCCTCATTGAAATAAATTAATGTGTCAACCGTCATTATTATTTTCTCTCTACATTACATCTTCCAATATATATCCCACTTGGATATTTTATTAGGTTCCAATAACATCTCCAAACATCCTTTCTATTATCCAACCATGCTTTTCATATCTCTGTAGGACCTCTTGAGGATCTACACCATCTGAACATATCATAACCAATCGCTTTTATCAAGAAATCTACTAGATTCTCATTATGGTGAATTTTATCCATATTCACAATTCATTCCTCCACCATATTTCAAACAAAATGATATTTTATTCCATTTTGATTCATCCTGGAATAAAAAGATGGATTCCTTTCAATGTACAATGTGTTGTGACTATAAAAAAACAATTAAATATTCTTCTATTTGTGCCTGATCTCCTCTAGAAACCTTTTCATCCAAATCAACTCTTCTAAAGTCTTAATATCTTCCATATAATCTACCTTAGTTGTGGATAGAGCCTTAAAATACTATAACTTGGAAATATAGATCAAAAATCCACCTTCTTGAGTAAACACATAACCAGTAGTGGATTTCCTTCGATCAGAATCACCTATGAAATCAGAATCAACATAGCCTCTTATAGTAAAATATGATCCTCCATAACATAATGAAATGTATTAGGTTTCCTTTATGTATTTAGAGATCCTCTTAACCATTATCCAATTCTACTGTCTTAGATTAACTATGTACCGACTAACTTCTCCCACTACATGTGCAATGACATGTCCAATACAAACCATAGCAAACATTAGACTCCCTATTATTGATGCATATGACACTCAAGAAATTTTCATCCTCTCTACTTCAATGCTATGACTCATCATGGTAGATAACTTGAAATTTATGGGAAGAGAAGTATAAATTGTCTTACATACTTGAATGTTTATGCGTATCAAGAAATTACTAAAATAATTCTTCTGTGATAGAAAAATATTTCCCTTATTCTTATCTTGATAAATCTACAATCCAAGAATCTTGTTTGTGGGTCCCAAGTCCTTCATATCAAACTCCCTATCCAACCATGTCTTTGCCTCCTAAATTTTATCATTGTTGGGGTCTACAACCAACATTCCATCCACATAGAACAATAGAATGATAAAATTATTACCATATAGACCCTTGAAATATAAACAAGGATCTGAATTAAGTCATTTGTGTCTAAGGCTCATGATATTGGAATCAAATATCATGTACCAACACCTCAGCTCCTATTTTAGACCATATAGATATTTTTTCAACATAAAAACCAAGTTCTCTTTAACTTACAAAAAAAACTTGTTGTTGGAGAATATAAAATTTTTCCTCAATATCACCATAGAGAAAATATGTTTTCACATAAAGCTACTCTAGATTTAGATTGTTTTTAACAAACGTCTCCAGAACTACATGAATAGTCATAAATCCAACAAAAAGAGAAAATATTTCATTGAAATTGATACCTTACTTATGAGTATATTCTTTGACCACAATTCTCACATGATATCTTTCCACCTTGTCTCTTTCATTATTCTTGATCATGTTGACCCATTTGTTCCAAATGGACTTCCTTTCATAAGGTAATATAACATGTTCCCAAGCCTTATTATTGTCAAGGTATTGAAGTTCCTCCTACATCGCCTCTATCCAAGAAGATACATTTGGACTATGAGTTGCCTCCAAGAAAATATAATGGCTCTCCATTCTCTGTCAATATGAAATATGTAAGATTTCTCTAAGTGACATAATATGAGTTCCATATTGGCACTCTTTTCTCTTGATTTGACTGTCATATTCTAGGATCATCTGGTACTTGATCATCATGCTCTGGTAATTCCTTAGATGAAATGGGTTCTTCCTTTTTTTCATCCTTCCGCTTGACTATTGTAGTTTTTGAACTCTTTTTATTTATGTCCTTATCAATATTCATTTTCACCATGTCTTATACAAAAATGAAATATATGTTTATGATATGTTTTTGGGAAGTGAAATCCCACAAATGATACCCCTTCACACCATCGGTATGTCCCAAGAAGATACATTCCTTGGATCTTGGTTCCAAATTTGATCTATCCTAGACATTATATAGTGAATATAAAGGACTTCCAAAAGTATTCAACTGATAATAATAAATGATTTTACCAGTCCACATCTCCATAGGTGTCTTTATATCAATTGACACTAAAAGAGATAGATTGGTCACATATCATGCGGTATTTAATACTACTTCGCAAAATGTCTTGGTAACTCATTCATTCTTCCGCAGCACCCTTATTCTTTATTAAGGGGTTCTATTCATCAAATTTTCCACTCCATTTTATTGAGGAGTTCATGCCACCATAAACTACATATTGATGCCTTCTTATTGAAAAAAATAATCCAATACCACTCTTTTATATTCTTCACCATTGCCAATCCTCAAACACTTGATCTTCTTTTCATTTACAAGATACTTCCATGATTTGAATATTTTTATGGCTTCAATGAAATATAATATCCTCTTAATTGAAAACACCCAACATATCCTAGAATAGTAATCAATTAAAGGTACAAAGTACCTTTTTCCTCCTAGGGATACAACAAGTACTTTCCAAACATCAGAATGGATCAACTCCAATATCTCCTTGCTCCTCGTTGTGGAAATTCAAAACTTAAACTATGTTTTTTACTCAAAACAATGATTATAAAATGGTAAGGATGCCTTTTTAAGCCCATATATCAACTTCTAATCCGAAATAATCTTTAGTCCCTGTTCATACATATGGTAAATTTATGATTCCATAATTTCTTCAATGCTTCCATTGAGGTACCTAATGAAAAACTATATCTACTTCCTTGTATGTTTCACCTACAACCACATATAGTATCTTGGATATCTTCTATACATCCATCACTAAAAGTTACCACTTCACAATCTTCATCATCCCTTTCTCTGTGTGAGGCTTGCATTCGATATCATCAAATTATCCCAAGGGAAAAATGTTATTCTTGAGGCCCTACAGATGAAATACTCCATGAATGGTTTGAACTATGTTATCATGAATCACTAGTTTAATGGTTTTGACTCCAATGATCTTCAATGTATGATTATTACCCATGTATAAAATTCCTTCACTGATATTTTTATATTGATCAAACGATTCCCATCAAGAGGTCATGTTCCATGTTGCACCTCAGCCAATAATCCATGCATCCTCGAGATATTATCTACCTTCAACAGTAATCACTACATCGCAAACTAGTACATCTCCATTTCTAGATATACTCACCACATTTCCTTGAGATTTTTTCTCACCATCATTCTTATTCAAAAATTCTTAGCTGACATGCCCCCTCTTTCCATAACTATAACATCTGACATTTTTCTTTTTACTCCTTGATTTTGACCTACCAAGATTCTGGCTCCCACTGGAACCACACTCCATCATTATTCCTCTTTCTATTGACAAATCTACAGCTTAGTGTGAAGTTGTTAGTTTACATTACTTGTTCATTCACAGAATTTCTTCTTCAATAACTGCAACTACAGTATCATTGAAGGGAAACATATCCATTAGGATATTATTTCTATGGTTGATGATATGTTGATCATATGAATCTAGAAAACTCTAGATAAGAATCTCCGCACATTTAGTATCCAAAATTTTATAACCCGGCATCATAATCTGAACAAAAAGGATAATGAGGGTGTTGATATCATCATTCAAGGATGATGAATCTACTATTAAAAGAGTGTATAATTTTCACTTTAATAAAATTTTGTTTTGGAGTGACTTCCTCATACAATTTTATCAAAGTATTCTAAATTTCCTTCACCATATTTTTCTCTATAATTCTTGAAAGGACCGTATCTGCCAAATTCAAATGGATGTTTGAAATAGTATTCCCATCCATATTGATCCATCTCTCATCCATCACACCCATTGGTATTTTTAATTTATGGTAGGAAATTATCATTCTGCAACACTGCTTGTATCTTCATTTTCAAAAATGAAAAATTATTTCCAATGAAATTTTCGATCTCAATTTTCTCTACCATTTGGACATATATTTAGTCCATAATTTCATAGGGATAGAACCTCGCCTTTGATACCACTTGTTGGGATCGTAAATAATTATTCCTTTTGTAAACTGATTATTATGAGATAAAAATAAAGTGCAAAAACACAGAAATAAAATGAACACTGGATGTAACATGGAAAACCCCCTAAATGAAAGGGGTAAAAACCCATGGGAAAATAGAAGGGTTTCAATATGATAAAACATGGATAAAAAATTATAAACTACAAAAAGAAAACACTCAAGACATTATATATTAAATGTGTGGATAAACACCTCCCAAAATACTGCACTCAAAACTAATGATGTGTTTCCTGAGAATCTGATGATGAAAAATATTAAAGGAGATCCATTTTTGTAGCCTTCCGACACCCACCTTTGGGATCCACTCAATTAAATTCCTTTTACCAAATTAAATGGGGGATGGAAGGATGTCACCCGCTTTGAGTGAAAAAAATTTGGTGACCATCATTATTATTTTCCCTCTCTATAACGTCTTCCAACCGACTGATTGCATGATCCAGTACCATAGTTTGGGAAATCATGTGCTAGCTGTAAAAAATGTCTATATCAAATGACATAGCCTTCCTATATGCTTATTGCATGGTTTTAGTAAATCATGCACAATCAATTATCCTTCACTAAAAACCATCCAAGAGATGTGTGATTTCTCTTATGCCTCACATGGTTTGGTTCAAACCATACTCAAACCTTTCTAGAAAATTTTTCAAGGAAAAAAATCGAAACACCCTAAGCCTTAACTGGCCACACAATTTGCCTCCAAACCAAACAAACTAACCTTACACAAGGCCAAAACACTCTTAAATCCTCAAAAACTAACAAAATTTATCAATATCTCAACCCAAACCACAACCAAAAGATCCTAAGCCAAGAAATTAATAAAATAAAGGACATACCAGGGTTGGGGTATGATAATGGATCAAAGTGTCTCTTATCAGTTTATAATTTATAATTTAGTTAAAAACAAGTTCCACTCACTAAAAAAAATTCTAGTATTGTCTTTATACTTTATGAAAATGATTCATAAGTCATTTTTTATTTATTGGAATCAGTATCACATCAAACCGACAAATGATGTGACTGGTATGCCACAAAGTGTGTATTTTCAATTTAAATTAAATTTTTAGTAAAAAAGACACGTGACATACTCAAAGCTGATAGAAATATTTTTAATTTTCTTGATACTTTAGTAAAATGATCCTTAATTCATTTTTGACATGTATGAATCATATTCATGTTGATCTAATGCATAGTGTGATCGGTATGACTCAAAGTGTGTCCTTTTATTTAAAATTGACATTTTATTAATTAATTTTTTCATATTAATGTTTAACCTATTTTATTATAGTATTATTAACATAAGAATTCTTTTCATATATAGGTGGATTATTTTTCTAAATCTTTAGTAGTTTTTTCAACAATTGATACCATGATCAGACTTTTTTTAGAGTTGGATGGGTGATAAATACAATGACCCCATTGTTATTATTGATTTTGTTTATAATACTTTCTAATGTGATTATACAAAACAATGCTTTAAATTTCTCTAATATAGATTTTTCTCTTATTTGTGATGTAATTTTTTTTTCAATTAAATTGTGCATTTTTCATGAGTAAGTGTATTGGTGATGCAATGTGCTATATTTTTAACAACACAATACAACAGTATGCCATTTATTAGTGCATAAATAGTACTGATAAATGACCACCTTTATGAGTGTTTTTTAGTGCTGATAATAGTGAAAAACTTTTAATGGAACATAAATCAACAATTCTATTTTACACTAATAAATACCTTTTATAGGACTTTTAGAAGTCATCTCTGTAGTTGTGAATTTCACGCTCACCATCTATTTGACAGTCCATAGGTTTGGACCCCTCCAACCCATGAGCTAGAAAATGTCTAAAAGAGAGAGAATGTTTCTCCTCCATAACATTATCAGCCCTAACACTACTCAAAACATGGTTTTGGGAAGAATTTTGAGAGTCACTAGTCTCGTATTCAAGGTTTTCCTCATATATAATATCTGTCTTAGACATTGAAGCCTCACCAGGTTTCCCTGTGTTTGGATTTAATCTAGATTTGTCAATAACAGGCTGCTCCTAATCCAAAACCAGATCTGCAACAATTATTGAACTCGTTAAAATTATTAAATTGTGAATAATATTATTTAATTAATATTATTTAGTAATTAATAATAATTAAAAAAATTAGTTAATTAATTAATACTAATTTAACAACAAATAATTAACAATTAGTAATTTATTAATTTAATCATTATTATTAATATTTAGTAAATAAATTATATTCTTAAATATTTATTGCTAATTTTTTAAAAAATAATAAATAGTAATTATTGACTAACTAGTTAATTAGTAACTAAAATTATTAAAAAGTTATCAAATATTGTTTAATTCATAATTAATTAGTAACTATTAACTATTAATATTTAATTATTAATTAATTAATAATTGGTGAGTTATTTATTAATATTTGTATTAATAATATTAATACTAATAATTTAATTAATAATATCCATTATCTATAATAAATAATGTCCCCTCCCCCTCCACATGTCTCCACCTCTTTTATTATCAAACAATTTTGCATTTGGGTCCAACTCTTCGGTAATATCGATACCCACATTAATCATGTACAATATTTCCCCATTCCCAAATAATTTGACTCTGACATTTTAGCCTCCACCCCCCCTCTCTATGAGAACCCATACCTCTATTCTTACAATCCCTGTCCCAAAATCTTCTCTCTCTCATCAATTATGTTAGAGCTCCATGTAAATTATTTCTTGAAATATCGTCTCCCTCACCCTTCAATCTCTCCCCCCTCCTCAACTATACATCTCATTTCATCTAAAACTCGACCTCGTCATTCTCATAAAGGTTCGGGAGAAATATTGAATGCGTCCTACAAACCACTTTTCTATGAATAATCATCCACCGACCCCTGGATTTCCATGTTATTTTTCTAGTATCATTTCTAGCTATATGACCTAGCTTCAAAATGAATATTTTCTCCAAATCATCATCAAAAAACTGTTGTATTTCCAAGGTATGGTAAAAAATATTTTATAATAATTGTTTATTCTCCTAGATAAAAAAAGTCCAAATAACCCGATTCATTTAAATTCTTACTCTGTCATCTATGTATATTGAATATATTCTTCAAGTCATCATGGAGATACTATTGGAATTCCAAAACATCGTCAAGATAGTGCTTCATTTTCAAGGTAACCACTTAACATAATTCTTAAAGCATAATAATACCTATTATACTATGTTCTTTATTCATTTGGTGATGTATTTTTATTTCATGATCTACTGTAAGTAAAAATTAAAATGTATATAATTTAACTATTTAATCTTTTTCATTATTTTTGAAACCTTGAAGATATATTTTCATGTTGGAAACATTTTTTTAAAAATAAATAATGAACCCCATCTTTAAATAAATTTCTATCATACTTTATATTTTTATATTCAAACATACATTAGATTGTATATTGTAAAATGATTTACAAATTGGTGTAAAAAATAAAAGGGCATAAAAAAAACACAGTTTATTTATCAAGTAACATTCAAATGGACCACTGCTAATTTTTCATCCTGTTAATATAATTTCCCTATAATATTTCATCATCCATTTATCTATTAAAATTGATTCATTTGTTTTCATTCATCACTTTCCTTATAATTTCATAGGAGTCTCAATATTATTAGTTTCCATATAGTCACATATTTTGTATCTTCAATTTTTTCCTTATAGTTTTTTCCTCTAAATTTTGTATTTTTCATGTATTTTGTTACATTTATTGTTCATCCCATCAATTATGCCTCTTCATACATCATTAACTCCAATGAAACATCATATCCTTTGATATGATACTTACATATCCATTATTTTAAACATTATTGAACTTACAAAAGTCATTTCATTAAATCATTATTCTCTTTTGTATGATACATGTTATTTAGTAGGTAACATTCGAATAGACCTTTGGTAATCTTTCATCCTCTTATTATAATTTCCCTATAATATTTCATCATCCAGTTGTTTAATGAAATTGATTTATTTTTTCATTCATCACTTTCCTTATAATTTCATAGGAGTCTCAATATTGTCAGTTTACTTGCTGGCATGTATTCTGTATGTTCCATTTTTTCCCTACACTTGTTTCATATGAATTTTTTTATTTTTCATGTATTTTAGTCCATTAATTTTTTTCATCCAAAATGAATATTATTATATAATTAACACCAATGAGACACAATAACCATGTATATGATACTTCCATGCCCATTTTTTTTTTAAATATTATTGATCATCCAAAAAAACATTCATTTAATCATTATTCTACGATGCATAATCCTACCCCTCTGTGATTGGTTATGTCATTCGTAGTATTTGAGTTATTTTATTCTAATTTTTTCTTAGTGGTTCTATGTAGAATTTTCAAATTGTGCAACTGAGTACACATGGAGTACATTGGGTAAAATTTGACCACCCAAAATTATCTATGGTCAAAATGATTATCATAGGTGATCATGCTATGTTTATTTAGTTTTAGGTTTAGTTATGAAGAGATTTTTGTCATACACTTGTCTTTTATTCTACTATATTTTTATATTTTTTATTTTTTCTAATAAATCTTTGATTTTTGACTATTATAAGTTGTTTCAACATTTTTTCAAACATAGTGTAGCCAAAATTTACCTAATCACCTAACATCATTAATTGTATTGTTATAGTCTTACTTATATGACCTAAATCATAATGCATGTTCCTCTTACACGTTTCTTTGTAGTGATGGATAAGTCAAAGCATATTAAATTCAATTGAGAATTCTTTGGAAGATGAAAAAAGGATCTGATACTATACTAAATATCATTCAATATTGAGGAAAAATATCAAGCGGGTAGTGTCCATTTTAACGTTACTATATATTTTTCATACATACATTTGGCCAAAGTGTTTTTTTAGATTATGTAGATGTAATGTGAAATGAGGTATTTTTCATTGTCACTACTATATAATTGTGAATGAGCGTCTATATAAACCTCTAGGTTTGGTATATATTTTCATGGTTGATATATATTCATGAGAGTATGTATGTTAACAACATTTATGTGGATATATTGTTTCCCTCCATTGTCACGATTAGACAGAAAAGTAAAAGGTACACTATAGTTATTTGGTATAAGCATTGAAAACAACCACCTCTCAAAAAGAGAAGGTAAGTCACCAAATTCATGTTATTATGAAAAATAATCCATCATTAACAAATGTAATATGTTTTTCTCTTCATGTAAAAAGTACACATGGTCGCTCTATAAAAGGGATTTCTTACTCCATCTATGATTAAAGCTATACAAAAAACCTTTTCCATTTTATTTCTCTTCACATATATTATTACACTAAGTATCATTTTCAATATATATTTCATGTTACCTCAAGTATAATTGTGGAGTTTTTGGTCATTTTGGATTTTTTGGTTTCATATAGAAGGATGAAAATCATCTTCATTTATAATGGAATTTTGCATTATAGTTTATATTGGTATGAATTTATTTTAAGATTAGATATTTTTTATGGAAAATTGTTTTTTAGTTTTTACGTTATTTTGAAAATCATTTCTAAAGGGTTATGACATAGAAGAAAAGTCTAATCAGGCTTATGGTTTGTAAGCATTTATCTTTTTTTAACTAGATAATTTTCATATATTTATCCTTTTTTTCATACAGGTTTTTTTGAAAGTAAAATCAAAATGGGATTATGGTAATCTTTCATACTCTTAGTTTTTTCCCTATAATCTTTCATAATCCATTTTTTAATTAAAGTGATTTTTTTTCATTCATCACATTCCCTTTAATTTCATAGGAGTCTTAACATTTTAATATCCTTACAGACACATATTTTGTACCTTCCATTTTATCCCTACAGTTATTTCCTCTGAATTTGTTATTTTTCATGTATTTTATTCCATTAATTGTTTTTTCCATTAATTAGGTCCTTTATAACATCATTAAAACCAAATCAACATAAAATCCATGGATATGAGACTTCCATACCCATTTTTTATTGATTATTGACTGCCTAAACTATTTAAAATTTTGTAATATTTTTTTTATAATGATTTTTCTATGTTGTCTAATTTAGGATTCCCAGTATCTAAGGATCATGGTTTTAATTTACTATTTTGTAATGATGTGTTGAACATACATTGTTCATTGTATTATCTATTGCAGTGACACACTCCATTAGAAAATTTATAAATTTTAGTAAGTGATTTTTATATAATGTGTATTATTATGTATACATGATATGTCTTTGTTTAGGGATTATGTAAAATTTCTCATGTATTTCACTTTATAATTTATATTATTTTTACCATATCAGATGAATACTCATTTATATATAATATTTATTTCTATTGATTCAGTTAAATACTTATTTATCTTTAATTCAACATCTTTATCAACTTTGTCATGAATTTTGTATGCTTTTTTAGTTTGAATATATTGACTGTGTATTGTTTTGTATATGTATATACTGCATCATACGGAAAATACAATTATAAAGATGTATTGATTTTCTATTGACTATTTATGTATTCTACTTACAAAATACATTTTCATTGGGCCTCCATATTGCATAAAACAAGTATTATTCATGATTTTTAGTTGCAACTATCATTTCACCAGGTTATCAGATCCAATAGTGGTTTTATATTATTGATTTTCAGTTCTAAATGTGTATGTTTTTCAAATTATATATTTTTTATAGATATAAATTTTGTGACTTTGGTTACCTCTCCCATAATGAGTTGTTTTATATAATGTAGCTTCCTACCAACTGGGCACTTCCCCCTACACCCCCATTTTTTTGACTTTGGTTACCTTTACCATTTTCTTATTTTTGTTTCCTTCCTACTAATTTCTTTCATCCGATAAGATGTAAAGTTGAAACCTACATTTCTTGATGCCTACCTAAACCTTGGAAATGTATATAAGGTATGTTTTGGTTACTTTGGGTTGCTACAGGTGATTGATCTTTTACATGACTAAGAAATTTGTTAACCTTTTACAGGAGCTAGGAATTCCAAATGAGGATATTTTGTGCTTCCATCATGCTCTTCAAACACAACCATAACTGTGTATGATATTATTTTGATAATAAAAAGTGGACTATAAATTAGGAGAGTGTATTACAGAGGCTGGGTGTCCCCATTTTTTACCTAAACTCATCAAACCATGTTAGGGTGGTCATATGCAGTGGTGGTAAGGAAACTTGGTCACAGAAGAAATTCGTAGAACATACATGACTTTTTAAATAAATTTAAATTTATTAATTTTTCAATTTTTCATAAAATTTAGTATCATAGCTATTCAATATTATAAAGTGTATAATGAAGAGTGAAGGATGGATCACACATCACTTTAGGTATGCATTTGTTCTTCATTCCAATTATTTTCGATTTTGTAAATGATATGTCAAGCATATATATGAGTTTTATTTAATTTCTTTTGTTCACATGATGAACCCCTAAAACCCATCAATAGTATCAAAGATGTCTTCCTTTTATAATCAATGTGTGTCTTTATCTATTAAATTAAAAACATGTTTTATGAATCCTAACATTCTTTCGCCCTCTCAAAATTACGTTATACAACAATATAATGTTGAGATCCCCACTTGATGTTATGTAACGAAGTTAACATAATGTAGAGTGTAAGGCTGGAATTATGTTAAGCAGTTGATGTAATGTGCATAATTACTATGGGAAAATAAAGTATCATGTTTTCATGTAAAGATTCATTAATTTTTTAAAATATTTTATGTACAGAATCATTAAATAGTTGAAAAGTTTTATTGTGATTCACTGCCATGTATGTTGAAGAAATGGAAATGGGAAGGTTAGTGGGTGCTGGATAAGGGGTCTTTCCGGGGGTGGGAATGTGAGTGGGTGATGGATTAGGTGATGGTCTTTGCCACTATTCATCTCAACAACATCAAGGTGAATATTCCCCATGCTCCATAAAGTGACTTGTGGATCATGCATTGGATTCGTTGTTTCTCTGGTCTGCTTCCAGGGTCAAGGAAAGGTGGTTCATTGGGGAGTTTGAGAAACATGAGAACTAGAACTATACCTTACTGAGGCTTGAAAAGTGGGAATTTAACATAGTGCAATCCATTCACTAAAAATAGCTCTAAAACTTATCAAAGTATGCAGTAATACCTCAATAAAGTTTAAATTCTCTCACACAACTCATCAATATGTGATATTCTTCATCTATATTTTTACGTATAGGTGGTGGGAGGAACTCGATTTAGAAAAAACATGATTTTCTTAGAACATGCTAATACAAAACCTCATGGGGGGTTTTTCTGTGTTGTTTGAGAAATAATATGGCAATGTTAATGAGGTAGTGTCTAAAAAATGATGTTTTATAACCATGATTGATGATATATATGAATTTCATGGTACATTTGAGGAACATGAGATCATCGTAGATGTTATTAACAGATAAATTATATGAATAGTCACTGCACTCATAATTTATTATGATTCGACAATAGTGATTGGTTATGTCCAAATTTACCTAAGAAATATGGTTAAAGTAGTCTCTTGTTGCACAACATGGGTTATCAAATCCTTAGAGACCAAAGAAGAAACATAAATAAACAAACATTCTATGGAGGTGATTTGGCTATGAAGATTCCAACTTGGGTTTGAATTGATTGGATTATTAAATGATATTTTTAAATACTGAAGTATATTCAATTTAAAAATCATGATTTGATCTTTGGATATCGCATGGGGTGGATTGGATGAATTTCTTTTTGAATAATTTCAATGTCTTAAATACAAGCATTTCCTTCAATAAAATATAAACTTCCCAAATGAACCCTCAGAATTTTAAGTCTTCACTATCCAAAGGCTGATCACTTATAAATATGGATTATCATAATTTATGATCACTCCAAGGTATATGATCTTTTTAGCACTCTGGATGGTGTCCTTAAAAGTGGTGAGTTCAAAGGAGAAGATACATCGTTGAATGAAAATATCAAAAATAGAATAGATTAAGAATTATTAAAATAAAGAAATAACATCCAATACATCTTCTTCTTACTCCCTTGGATCAACCCACTAGATTCTTATCCCTATACTGATTCTATTCTATAAATAGAAGTGGGTAGTAGACTCATGAGGGTGGAATTGGATAAAAAAATAATTAATAATCACTTTAACGTTGTCTGAAGAGTTTCACAAAAGATTATGTGAATAGACTCACTCCCAAATGCAATGATATCAATGAGATATAAAAAATTAAATAATAAATGAAGAATAAGAATAAGAATAATACTTTTATTAATTAAGTTAAGTTGAAAAAAAAATTTACATGGGAAATATTGACGATGCGATTACCAAATGGAAGCATGAACTTTCAAATGAAAGGAAAAACATGGATCTCAACTCCCTTCACCACCATCTCCTTATATAGGTATATTTAGAGACTTATGTCAACCCACCATCAATACATTCCATCTCCATTAATTGAGAGAGTCAAAAAGAGGGTGAGAAAATCAAGGGAAAATTGACGTTTCAATGTTGACCAAGAAAATCATCCAGATTCACCCCCTTGTTAACATGTGAATTTATAACTGAAGATGGACGGATTTGAAGGGGTTATAGAATGTAAATATCTTCTACCATGTTTCCTTTAATATATATTAATATTTCAGGAAGATTTGACCATCCATTTGGATTTCATGGTTGATCTCATGGGATGACTTTATGGGCATTAAAATCGGGCCCACCATTTAAATGTCAACTTGGGATCCATTTATCTCTATGAAAACTTCAGAATTAGCTCAGTCCTTAATTGAATGAAATGATCCCCATATTTTTCTCTTTCTAAAATAAAAAAAATATCTTCATTGGGCTTGGATTGTAGGCCCCACTTTTTTTATGGGCCTTAGGCCCATAATGCTTTTTCCAAAAGAAATATACATTCATGAGAAAAAATCACATCTTCCATTGGGATTTATGTAATGTACCTAATTTTCTGTATAAAATATTTGAAAATTATATGGGATTATTTTGAGACCAGGCACTGAGATGACACATGATTCGAAGGCCTGGGGTGCCTGGAATAAATGTTCGAACTATTTTTAATTTTATTAAAAATAGTACTCCTTAAGATTTTAGTAACATTTAAGAAATTTCTTGGATTTGAAATATGAGGGAACCTTTGTGTTCAATAAAATAGGTTTTTCTTAGGTAGGATCTAAATTTGACTGATACGGGTCGACTGCGGAAAATATTTTTTGGTCATTTCAAAGGAAAATAAAATAAACATAGAAAATTTTTATTTTAACTTTTAACAATGACACAGTGGAATTGTGATGCCACGACTAAGAAGTTGTTTCCTTTCATAAATAAAATAGCATGGCACCACTACAACTCAGAAAAAATAGCAATGCTAAAATGTGTTTCTTCATTTAATAGCTTGGTAGGGATGCAAGATTGTATTCACGATCCCTGGAGGATCTGGAAAAAAGAAAGGAAACATGTTGGAAAATCCTCTCGTCGATGAACAAAAAATAGAGGTGGATCAATGATTGGATTTAGAATAGGAATCGGCATATTAACGAATGATGAATAGATCACTCAGGGTTCATCAGGAATCAAACCAATCATTGTGGTAGATTGTTTATTTTTTTCCTTCAGGAATTATTTCCTAATTCTAGTTTTCAACAATGAATGCAGACCAAACCATGAATACGTTGATTCGAGGATCGATACTTCATGCAGGATTGTTTAAAATAAGGGATTAAATGGGATGAATTATCCAATATTCTTTTAATCATCTTTCATATGTTCCACTAACATGAATGGAAAAAAGGATAACATGAAAAAGTCCAAGGTCTGCTCTAAGGGTGTTCTTGTGCTTATCTCTCTTCCCCATTCTTGCATTCTTCGTCGGCGGACCCTCTTGTACTAGGTATGTTTTTATGGGTGTTTTTGAACATGGTCGGACCCTTGTAGTGAAGTTCAGAATATATGAAGCTCATGGAGATGAAGAACATGACCTGAGTGTTGCAGGTGTGCTTCTATTTTGAAAAACGGAGCACCGAAGTGTAATCGATGACCCACAGAAGGAGGGTCGCCCAGCCGCAGATGGTCATCGGGTCGATGGCCAGTGGTAGAGGACCCCATGACTTGGTGGCTACGGGTGGCAGACAAGGCTTCTAGCTTTATGGCTGGAGGCAGGCTTGACCAAACGCAACACGAAGTCATGAAATGCGGCACTTTGTTGTGGTCCAACTGGACTGAAAGACGGTTCACGTAGTGGCCGACTGCATTGAACGTGATGGTTGGATACATTGACCAGGTAGGGATGTGGCACCCTCCATGTTTGTGTGGACGAATAGGCTTTATTGAGCGGTATGGGCCAGAGCTGGTGGCCTAGACCGGTAGCGTGTGGGGCCAAACCCAACGGTCTGGTCAGGTCGGACCAGACCCGGACCCAACCAGCCCCTTTTTACCAAAAAAAACACAAAACTCTCAAACTATGTGTATGTTTGATGAGTGGTTTCTAGAATTGGGACCCTCTCAATGAGGAAATCCTTTTGAGATACTCTAAGTGAGTTTCCATGGAAGTTGGCATATGGGATTTTTTCTCGAGGTGTATGTGCTCCAAGAAAGAGCGTGATAAGGACAGAATAATGCTACTAGATATGACCTAGAAATTGTGTGATTACCTAAACTACATGTCTTACCTAGAATATCTATATTATTTATAATTTGTTACTAATTTTCGGTCGGTACTCCCCTGTCCCACTAGGGTGCAGGTCCTTTAGTATTTGATGACACTCTATTTGGTATCTACACTTCATGTGTTACCTACACTCCATGTGTTGCTGCCAATCCATGTGTTACCTAAAATATGTGTGTTATTGACCCTCCATGTGTTACCTACACTTCATGTATTACTTCCACTCCGTGTGTTACCTATAATATTTGTGTTACCGACCCTCCATGTGTTGCTTACACCTTGTTTATTACCAAGTATTTTCTTGTTAATACGTGAGGGTATGTTGGATTCTTAAGACAATACTATTTACATAATATAGACTTATACTTGGTGTGATCTGACTCTAGTGAATCTCTTGACTGTACCTCTTAGAGGCTAAAATTTGTGTGCCTCTTTGGTAGCCTACATGGTGTATTTATTAGTGCTCTTATTTTTTGTATACTCGGTGTAATTCATTTGTGGTTTGAGGTCCCTATTGATTATTATTTTACTCACCCCTGCACAGGCATCACTCACACGTGTCGTATCTTGTGCAGATGATCGGTAGATTTGACAGAGTCCTTGGTGGGCTAGAACTAGGGGTTCTTCAGGGTGACCCAATGGACATGGTTCATTTCAAAAAAAAATTATACATCTTGCTGTACCTACCCTTCATATATGGTTTTCTACAGAGAAGATCTAGGAGCTTGTGCTTTCTTTTTCAGTTGGTCTTGTATTATGGCCCCTTTTTATTTTAGTTTTGTACATTACTATGTGTGGTTTTTCTTAGTGGTTTTCATCCATGTTTACATTTTGTTTTCAATTTCACCTTTTTCTTAGAGATGGGTGTGTGTGTACAGGTACTTGTAAAAATGCCTCCCACTTATGAAACATTCCTACTCAGTGCTAGATTCTAGCCCCTAGCCTATGGGAGGTAGGCTTGGGGTTGTCATGCCACATGCCCCAGGGGACGGGTCATGATAGAGTGTTATCAGAGGGTGGTTAGTTTGACTCTTGTTTTGGGGAAATACTGTTAAGTGTTTGGAGTTCATATTTCAGTCCAAGGAACCCAATATTGGTTCGATGGCCGACATATCCAAACACTAGGACCATGAATTCTACTTTCCAACACAGTACGTGAAAAATCTAGTTGCATGGGAAATTAATGGATCATGAATTATATATGAAATTGATTGTGTTCTCATGTCCTTCTTAAATCAAATTTATCTCACTAAGTATTCTCTATTGATCGTGGTATATCTTGTTCTACTTTGGGATACTTACAAAAAGGCATCCAACCCAGATTTTGGGGTGTGACCCTAAGGATGGTCCTTCGATTGATGATACATTGGTGCATGGACCATTTCTAGAGATAATACCTCTTAGTGGTGTACCAGTGATACAACCACCTGGAGAGCAGCAGTTCCTATTGGAATTACCAGTAGGTGATGCACAAAGGCTCTATGTGTTGCATGAGTTCCATAGGTAGCGACCTCACATGTTACAAGGTGATACAAATACTCAAGTATTTGAGTATTATATGGATATAGTTACATGAGTCTTTCTATTAGTGAGGATGCCTCCCAACTAGATGGAAGTCATAGCTGCGAGCCTTTTCAAGGATCGGAAGGGAGATAATTGAGCCTGATGACTCATAATCACAAGGAGGTGATGCTATCCTTGATAAACATTAAGAATATATTTAGGGGTGATTTATTTTTAGTGAATTTATGCTCTGTGCATATATAAGAGCTACTACACCTGTAGCAGGGGATCCAGTCAGTAACATAGTACTCGGTAAGATTCACGCATTTGTCTCGCTACTACATGAACATGGCGCGGGACCCATTCTTCAGGGTTGGTACCTTTTACCTGGGGTCACACTAGGAAATCATGGCATTGATGGTATCCCTTAGAATCCCCATGCATGCTGGGGTGTTGGAGAGAGCTCTATTGGAAGAGAGATTTCTCGCGGAGTAGACACTGATAATGGGAGATACCACGGGGTCACAGGTAGCAGAGTATTCAGCAGTGGGTAGCTGGAAGATGACATAGTGACCCAAATGGGTAATGTAGTACAGGGGATGCCCCTGGGACATGGGTTCAGTGGTGTGAGCCTCCCAGGGAAGAGTGAGTTAGCGTAAGTATAGATTGTGCTACTCAGGCATCAGTTGTGGGCATCTGGCTAGAGATTGTTTAACTAGCTGTACGACCGACTTGAAGTTGGTCGAAGGACCATTGAGGTAGAAGGAAAGGAAGTAATAGGGCATTAATATAGGTTTATTATTTGGAAGTGGAGTGGGATGAGTGTCAATATGTGGATAGATGTTTGAGGCACTACCACCACCACCCCCAAGTAGTCCACCCTGAGCTCAGAGAGCTGGAGGATATGGGTGAGGCCAACTCCAAGCGATGGAGGAAAATTATCTCGACACTCCTGAGATGATTAGAAGTATGATCTATGTAATTTAAACCCTAGGTAAACTTTTTATAGACACGGGTGTTAGTCACTCTTTTCTCACCATGACCCTTGTTCGGGACAGGGATATTCAACTGGAACCATTGACTCGATACCTATGCTTAAAGACTCTTACTGGAAGATATTTGAGGATCACACACTGGTTCTGAAAGTGTACCCATTCCCTTGGAAGAGAGAGTTTTTTTGGTATCTCTTATTGGTAACATCGATCCCTTATGACATCATTCTGGGTATGGACTGGTCATCCACAGTTCTTGCTCAGATCGAATATTTTAGGCACATAGTGTAGTGTATCCATGGAGATGGGACCAGGTTTTACATTGTCAGCAAATGGGAGACATAAGAAGTGTAGGATGGACTCACACATATGAGGGTGCAGCTAATCCTATATCAGTTTGCTAGCATTACCCTCAGTATAGTGGATGAGATGAGTCCTCAGTTTCTTACAGTGGTGGACGAGTATGTGGACATCTTTCCAGAAGATGTTCCAGGACTTCCACCTCAAAGGGAGGTTGAATTATGAATTGACATGTACCCCATTATGGCACCAAAATCCACAGTATAATATTGGATAGACCCCATATATATTTGTAAATTGAGGGTATAGTTGGAGGACATGCAGAGAAGGGCTTTGTGTGACCCAGTGTTTCACCGTCGGCAACCACTGTATTATTTGCCAAGAAGGTAGATGGGATCTTGAGGTTATGTGTGGACTTCTGATGCCTTAATCATTTGAACTTGAAGAATAAGTATCCACTACCTAGAATTGATGACCTCTTTGATCATCTAAATGGAGCGAGATGGTTCTCGAAGATATACCTCAAATCAGGCTTTCATCAGCTTCAGGTGTGGGATGAGGACATCACGAAGACAACATTCAGATGTCTCTATGGCCACTATAAGTACTTAGTGAAGTTTCTTGGCATGAAGAATGCACTACTAGTGTTCATGGTACTCATGAAAAATATCTTCCATCCCTACCTATAACGGTTTTTAGTGGACTTTATTGACGACATCTTACTGTACTCAGCGTCATAGGAAGATCATGTGATACACTTAAGGATGGTCCTGGACTTACTTTGAGATCACCAGCATTACGGGAAGCTCTCGAAGTGTCATTTATGGATACAAGAGGTCTAATTTCTGGGACATATAATTTTGGAGGCTGTAGTTGTAGTATATTTAGACAAGATAGAGGTGGTGCTTACTTGGGATCCACCCAAGAATGTTACCTGGGGGCAGAGTTTCCATGGGTTTTATAGATACTATCGGAGGTTTGTAACTAAATTTTCTAGATTATAATCATCCAATAAAACCTTTACATGAAAGGGGAAACATTTTTTATAGATGGAGAAGTTCTATTAGAGATTTCAGTAGCTGAGACATAGTTTGACAAGTGCTCCAATCCTGATAATTCCAGAGGGTGTTGAGTACGTGGTGTTCTATGACGCATCAGGGACCGATCTTGGTTGTGTCCTGATGCAGGGGAAAGCAGTGATTTTCTATGGTTCATGGAAGTTGAGAAAACATGATAAGAACTAAATGAATCATGTTCAGGAGTTTGTGGTGGTAGTCTTTATATTTAATATGTAAAAAACACTACCTTATGGGTGAGCGGTTTATCATCTACTCATACCACAAAATGCTCAGGTATAACTTTTCTCAGAAGGATCAGAACCTAATACAATGATGTTGGGTAGAGTTCCTCTTGGACTATGACTCTGAAATAGTTTATACTCTTGGGAAGTGGAACGTGGTGGCATATGGTCTCAGCTGGAGATTGAGTTCACAGCTACTGAACGAGTCCTGAGAGCAGTTGGCCAGGCTTCAGATATCCTTCATGGATGGAGATGAAGCAGCTCATCTTTTATAGATGGTGGTTACCCCTCCACTCTTATAGCACATGTGGGAGGAACAAATCAGATATTTCAGCTATAAGACTACAGGTGCTAATATTTTCATAGGGCATGCCCCTGATGAATATTCAAAAGGTGGGGAGAATTTCATCCTTTTTAGAGGATGCACAGTTGTACCGGAAAAGTTACAGGAGTAGGTGTTGAGGGAGTTTCATAAATCCCATTTGGTGGCACATCCAGATGTGGAAAAGATGTTACAGGACCTCCGATGTTAGTTTTGGGGGCTAGGGATAAAGAAGGTAGTGGAATATTTTTTCTCTAGATGCCTCACATGTCAACAAGTGAAGGATGAGCACCAGGATCCAATGTGTTTGACTCAACAACTTGAGGTTCCCAAGTGGAAGTGGGATGGAATATCAATAGACTTCGTGATGGGTATACCATGTACATATAGAGGGAATTATACCATCTAGGTGATTTTTGATCAACTCACCAAGTCATCCAACTTCCTAGAAATTTGGGAATAGGGTTCAGTAAAGAGATTAGGATGCCTCTATGTGAAAGAGATAGTTCGACTCCATAGAGTCCTATCAATGGTAGTATCAAATTGAAGTGCACTCTATACATCATGGTTCTGGAAGGGATTGTAGGACGCGTTTGGGACTTAGTTGTGCTTGAGAACAACTTTCCACCAACAGAAATACTTCCAGTCATAATTGACCATTTTGGTCCTAGAGTACAAGCCACTTGCGTGAATACGCGATTTTGGATATAGTTGAGAGGATCACCTAACCCTGGTGGAGTTCGTGTATGAAAACAGAAACCAATCCACCTTCATTATGGTTCTTTTTGAGGCCTTGTTTGAGAAACCCTATAGGTCACCACATTGTTGGACTAACCCCAAAGAGTTAGCACTCATGGGCCTAGAGTTGATGTAGGAAACTAAAGAGAAGGTTCAGGTCATCTTGGAGCAGATGAGGACTACACATAGCCATTATAATTCCTATACTGATAGGTGATGGAGACCCTTGGAGTTTGATGAGGGAGACCATGTGTTCCTTCAGGTCTCTCCTTGACACATGAAATGGAGAGTTGGCCAGGGTGGTAATTTATCTCTGAGGTTCATCAGTCCTTTTCTGATAATATGTATAATGCGTGATGTGGCATACCACTTGGCTCTACCTTCATATTTAGAGTGGTTGAATGACATATTTCATGCATCCCAGTTGAGGAAATACATACATGACCCTTCACACATCATCTACTAGGATGAGCTGGACATTGACGACAAGGTGACTTTTGTAGAGTTCCCAATGGAGATCAGGGATCGACAGGGGGGACCCTCTCTGGGTGATCGAGTCCTCTAGTGAACGTTCGGTGGAAGCATGAGAATCATTAAAATAGCACTTAGGAACAATAGGATTATATTCATTCTTATAACCCCCATTTGTTTTTTATACTTTCTTTTGGATTTCTAGGACTTAAATCCCTAAGGTGGGGAGAATGTAATGTCCCAGATTTTCCATGTACAATATTGGAAAATTATATGGGATTATTTCAAGAACAGGAGCTGATATGGAATGTGATTCTGAAGCCCAGGGTGCCCAAAAATAAATGTTCAAACTATTTTTTAGTTTGTTAAAAATAAAACTCATGTGAAGTTTTAATAACTTTTAAATGAGTGCTCATATTTGAAATATGAGGGAACCGTTGTGTTCAGAGCAACTGATTTTACATAGGTATGACCTAACCTCGACCAGTGTAGGTCGACTACAGAAAATATTTTTTGGGAATTTTAAAGGAAAATAAAATAAACTTAGAAAAAGTTTATTTTAACATTTAATTGTGTTGTAGTGGTATTGCAATGCCACGAATATGAAGCTATTTCCATCCATAAATGAAATAGTGTGGAAACGCTGAAACTCAGTGAAACATCGATGATAAAATGCCTTTATTCATTTAATAGATTTTGAGGGATGCAAGATCAGATTCACTATCCCTACAGGCTCTGGAAAGAATAATGGAAATGAATTGGCAAATCCTCTCATAGATGAATGAGGAATGGTGGAGGATCGACGATCAGATTTAGAACAAGTTTCGGTGGATTGACTAATGACGGACACAGGACTCACAATTCATCAAAGATCAATCCAATACTTGAGGTAGGGGGTTTATTTTTTTATTCGTGAATTCTTTCCCCATTTTGGTTTACAATGATGAATGTGGACCAATCAGTGAACAGGTTGATTCATGGTTCGATCGTTCTTGCGGGTTGGTTAAAAATGTGGGATTAAAGGGGATGAATTATTAAATATTCTTCTATTCTTCATTCATATTTTCCATTGATATGAACAGACCTTGGTCAACACAAACAAGGACAAGGAACCTTCTAAGTCTGTTCTTGTTTTTATCTATCTTCGTTGTTCTTGCGTACTTTATTGGCAGCCCATGTGGCCACGACGTGTTTTTCTTGTTGGTTCTGAACATGGTCCGACCAGCGGAGTGACAGTGAGAAGAATTGGAGATCATGGTGATGAAGAAAATGACCCGAGGGTCACATGTGTGCTTCTATTTTGAAAAAATGGAGCACTAGAGTGTGAGAGGAAACCTACAGAAGTAGATCCATCGGGGGTGGCGCATGGTGGCGCTAGCAGTGGCGCCAACGGCTTGGCTGCTGGCAGTGGAGGTCCATGTGGCTCAGTGGATGCGGGTAGAGAACAAGTCCAAAGGCTAGATGTCTAGTGGATGGCTCGACTGAACGTGGAACGAAGATATGTCACACATCATAGAGTCGCAGTCCAATGGGGCTGTGGAGGGACTCCGCAGCAACCGTCGTTGGGCGATTCAAGTGGCGGCTGGCAGTATTGAACGCGGAGGTTGGTAGCATTGACCAGGCGGGGACATTGCACCCACCATGTCTAGGAGGATGAACCAGCCAATTGAGTGAACTAGTCCGTACTCGAAAGGTTGGGTTGACCCAGTGGGTTTGGTCAGGTGGGATACAGGTCAGGTCGGGTCAGTCTGACCAGGTTTGACCATACCCAAACCCAACCATTCCCTTTTTACAAGACAAACCCATAACTCTCAAACCATATGTCCGTTTGATAATCTATTTCTGGTATTAGGAACCTCGCATCAAGGAGTTCCTTTTGAGATACTCTAAGTGAGTTTCTGTGGAAGTTGTCATATGAAATTTTGGGTCTAGGGGTAGGTTTTCTAGGAATGAGCATACTAAGTACGGAATCCTATAGTTGGTTACGACCTGGAAGCTATGTGATTACCTTGATTGTGTGTATTAACTAGACTACGTGTCTTATTTAGACTTTTTTTATTACTATGGATTCGGTACTCCCCTATCCCACTAGGGTGTGGGTCCTTTATTCTTTAATGACACTCCATGTGTTATCTACACTGTGTGTGTTATCAACACTCCATGTGTTACCGACACTCAGTGTGTTTCCTAGAATATGTGTGTTACTGACATTGTGTGTGTTACCTACACATTATGTGTTACCAAATATTTACATGTTACTACTTGAGGGTACTTTGGATTCTTACAACAATCTTATTTACATATTGTAGACCTATACTTGGTGTGATTTGACTCTAGTGACTCTCTTTATTGTACCTCGTAGAGACTACACTTCGTTTGACTATATGGTATCCTACTTGTTGTATTTATTAGTGATATTATTTTTGGTATACTTTGTGTAATTCCTTTCTGGTTTGGGGTCCCTACTGATTATTTTTTTACTCACCAATGTACAGGCTTCGCCTGCATTTGTCATGTCTTGTGTAGATGATCGACAACTTTTACGGAGTCCTTGGTGGGTCGGAGACAAGGGTGCTTCAGAGTCACCTAAAAAATGTGGTTCTCTTCAGTGAAATTAATATAGATTACTATACCTACCCTTCAGGAAGGGTTTTCTGTAGATGACATCTAGGAGCTTGTACATTACTTTTCAGTTGGGATTGTATTCTGGAACTTTTTTCTTTCAGTTTTTCACCTTACTCTAAGTGGGTTTTCATAGTGGTTTGTATCCATGTTTACTAACTATTTTTAGTTTTAGATTTTTCTTGGAGATGGGTTCATGCGTACAGGTATTTGGTCAAATGTCTCCAACTTATAGAACATGCCTACTCGATGCTAGTTTCTAGCATGTGGCCTATGGGAGGAAGGCTTGGGGAAGTCACGACATGGGCCCCAGGTGATAGGTTGGGACAATTCATCCATCGATCCTACAAGAAAAAACATTCCAAAGAAATTGTTTAGTCATATCCGAAAATATCAAATTCAAAATATTAAATAAATGAATTCCACAAATAGATGATTGATTGGGCCCAAATTTTCACTTTAAACGTGAATTGCACTTGTGAAGTAAAATGGAGTTCAATTTATAAAATGCACTAAAAATAGATATTTATGGAATTTGAAACACATGAATATTAAGATATAAATGATGAATATTGTCCCCTTTTAGTGGATAATCAGTTATAATAATAGAATTTGGCTTGGTTGTTATTCTCAACCAAATGATTCTTGTGGGACGTCAACACTATTCAAAAATTTCCCAAAAACATTAGTTTGGATATTATTGTTTCATTCAACCCCACCCAAAAAATTTCCTATGAACTCTTCAAAGATCAAGGCTTAAATATCATACCACACATAGAAAAAGAGGTTAGTATCTTACCTCCAAAACACCCTGACAATTTCGTGAAAAATTAAAATAGGCTTTGTGATTAATTAGGATTTTTCTTATACATAGTGATTATATGATTAATTATAGTTTCTATTTCTAGTTTTGTTCAATGGGTCACATTTTATAAGAATACCCAAAAGAATCTAGGTGGTTTCAAAACAAATAAAATATGAAAATAGATGAATACTTGGAGAATGGGTTGGTTTTCATAACATTCATCATCTCCACCAGCACTAATTTTATACAAACACAAAGATCAAAGAATTTATTTTGAGGAAGTTGATCATGTCAACACTGTCCCACCTCTCCTCTACTACTCTAGCCATCTAAATCACCTCTACAATGTTCTCAGGACCTCCTAGGTACGTTCATTTAAAAAATATATTTTTTTACTTTTTTTGAAAAATCATTCCTATAATCTAATTTAATTCATAATTTTCATGATAAAATAGGAATTGATTACAAGAGGTGAAATTTAGAACTCTATCCAGCGCTACATCAGTGATACAGGGGCATCAGAAGAGGTTTCTCGAGATCACATCAGAGGGTTGATCCATTATACATTGAAGATCTTAAATAAGTGAATGTTTGAGAAAACCATGTTTTCTGAGATTTTTGTGAACATTAATTCTAACACGGTTCGTGTGTTAAACTTTTTCTACCAAGGGTAGAATGGGTAAGGCATCACTATGACCTAGAAAATGGATCTTTTATTCTTTGTACTCTTCCAACCCATCTCACTCCAAGAGAGTTGACATGTGTATTGAAAGCATGAAACCGTAATATTTCTTTTCCAGGTGTTTAGGAGTGTATTTTACTTTGTCTTCACTAACCAACAGATCCTATTATACTTGAACACAATATAATAAAACATTGAATTTTTTAAATTGTGATATGATCATGAAACAATTCCTCTTCATGGTTACTTGGTTTATAGAATATTTATAATGTGTGTTGGTGGCTTATTGCAAAAATGAATCCCTATGAAATTTATTTCAAGAAAATTAGAAATTAAATATGTTTTTATGAAATTATTTTAATGGAATAAAAAAATGGAGACATTATTTCTGAATACAAAATAGTAACGTCTTTGAATTTGTTCCTTTACATATCTTTGTCATATTCTGAAAAATATATGTTAGGTTTTGACTTTGGAATAATTAAACCATTTGGTACAAATGATAATAGATATTGATGCACTTCCTATCCCCATTCATAAATTATGTTACATTAATTTTTAAATTTTGATGATTATCCCACTGCATAGGTAGAGTTTTTCTATAGCAACCCCCAAACCCAGGGTGGTTAATGAGACATGATATACTTAACATTTCATTACATCATTACAAATTAATTTTCATTTCCCAATACTACAGAAGATTGCGAGGCTCAGGATTCTGGGAAACCAGCTTCTTCTGATTAACTTCATTAGTACCAACCATGCCTGAAAATTTTTAATCAAAAACATAGGGTGAGAAAATATTCCCAGTATGGGGTTTTAAAAACGTTTTAAGAAAACTCTTTCTCAAAGCAGTTCCTTTGAAGAGAATAAAATACTTTGCTAAAAACAGAACATTATCTTTTCTTAAAAACATGAAATCCGACATTTTTGAAAACCACTTGTATAGAGAAGTACGTACTTGAAATAAACTCTATAGTAAACATTATCAGAGAGCGCAAGATAAGAAAAATAAACAATGCAGAAAATTCAAAAAAGGTTACTTAAGTTCTAAAAAGAATTCTGTGGCTAAGCAGGGAAAATGTTCATAACATGGTTCATGAGAAAATACCATTCATCTAATATTTTACCACCTGAAAAACAGTTCTTGACACATAAATTACATTTTCATAGTCATGGGAGCTTTCAACTAGGGGTTTTCTTGTTAGTTGAACTAACCCCTGGTTGACCTTTATCATTACATGCAGAGGGAATGTATAATACTGGACTTTGTCAAGACCTTTCGTTAAGACTGTATAACATACCTAACGGGTCAAGGCTAACTTCCAATCCCGTTTCCATGGTAGCACAAGACAAGGATAACTGCCAAGACCATCCCACATAACGTCTCATGAGACTCTTGCTTTACACAATGCATTGGAGCGCTGTATAATTCTGGGTGCACCCGTCGCATCATTCTTGTTCCGCTATATAATTCTGGGCGCACCTGTCACATGTAAGTCCTATATATCTCTCACATATCTTTACATGGTCGTTCTTTCATAGGGTTTCATGCATTCTTAATCAACCCCCTTTTTACATACTTATTCAAAACTTGAAGACAGTTCAATCATAAATAAGATGAGACATGCATGATAAATTCGTACACATAAGAAATTGTCTTAACAATTGAAACATGAGTTTTAAGGAAAAGAACATAATCACTTAACATAATAATATCCAATTAAAGCATGGTCGTTCATAACTTAAACATATGATGATAAATGGGTATTGTGGGTGTTTAATTAAAACTGTGTAAACATACATGTAGTTAGGGTTACAATGTGCATAAACAAGTCCATCTTAGGAAAACCATGTACATAATTGTGTAAAAACTTTCTTATTAACACTTTAAAAAACATGACCCCTTTTCTCTATAAAGTTTGTAAACACCATAAAAAACTTGTAATTGAAAACAACATGATGATATATATACCAGTACATATGCATGGGACTGCCACAACAAACCATACTCCAAGTTATACATTAAACAAAATAATGTTTGGCAAACCGAGTGGGGTTCCTTTATAAATAAAAGAAATGAACTTAACTTTCATAAAAACTTCATCATACATATAAATATGTATATAAATAGTTTTTGGGTATTTTTCTTGAAATAATATGCTTTTGAGTAAAATCATCATAATATATTGTACAAAAAAAAGAGCCAAATTCATCCCTTATTCACATTTATGTACATGTACATCCATATGATTACATGTACATATACACCTTTATGCTTCATACAATTGGGTGCGTTACATGTTCACGCAACCATTCGACCAATCCATTTTTCATAGGCGAAAAGAAATTTAGGGTTTTAAACATGTGAATTAAAGGTGTTCATATACGTGTATCATCTTATATATATTTTTATGAATACAAATATATATATATACACATGTACGCACGAAGTATATATACATATATATATTCGTGTATATTCACTGAAGTAGGTGACAAATTAATACAAGAAGACATTCCCTTCCCCGGTTCGGTCCTGGGAATAGGTAAAACAGGTGTTTATGGTCCTGTATATTCTTATACACATTTATACATCAGGTGTATATAACTATGTAAAACTTATAAAAAAAGTAGGGAATGATGAAGAGGACTTTCCCCCTTACTCCTAATCGGTTCTTCAAGCCGAGAGGGAGATCTCATGGTCTGCGTTTTCACCCGGTTCACTTGAACCAGAAATATATATATAACATGTATATATACACATTTATATAAATCGAAGCTTGGCAAAACCAACCCAAAATAAAACCCCAAAAAAAACTTCCTAAACCTGGTCGAATTCTGGAAGATGAAAACAGTGGTAACCGGTTCTTAAGGCCTTGATGTAAATTTATACACACATATATATACGTAAGGTGTATATAAAATATAGTGTATCAAAGCTGGAGAAAACCAAACTGAAGCAGAGATTTTCCCACACCTATTCGTAGGGGAGGAGTAGACGAAACAATAGAAACCGAGAGTTAAAACACAGAAGGTTTGTATACATATATTATGTCTATATATATATATAAACCAAAACATAAACAAAACTGAGAAAAAGATTGTCCCTTACCTTGCCCGGAGAGGAGGAGAGGAAAACACAGCAGCGATGAGGTCCAAAAGTCAGAGAGATAAAGGGATCTCGGATGCAAACGTCCCCGGCCCTTCTGTGCAATAGGGTTTAAAAAAACAGAAGACAAAGACCCACATGCAAGGGGGAATCCGGGGGAGGGGGGGTTGTTGTCGACTCGTGGAAAGGAGGAGACATCCGGGTCTACTTCACCGTCCTAGACGAAGAAAAATGGGGAGCCTAACCCTACTGGTTCAATGACGCAAGGAAGAAGAAGAAAACGAGGGACGCGGGGAGAAGAAGAAACTGGAAAAGAGCAGGCGAACGGGATTAAACCGAGGTGATCGGACGACCTAGAAACGATGCGGCTTAAAAAAAATGGACGGCCGCGATCAAGGGAGGTTGGATCGGACGGTCCAGGGGCGGTGCGGCGTTTAAAAAACGCGGTTTAGCCGGTTTTAAAAAAAAGTTTTTTTAACATCTTTATTAATTTATTAAATCATTGATTTTTATTATTAAAGAATTCAATTATTAAACCAACTTTTATTATTTTAATAAAAAATCAATGGTCAATTATATATTGGTTTAATAAAAATGTTTTATTATATATATATATATATATATATATATATATTTTATTTTTAAAAAAACATCAATAATTTTTATTACCCTTATTATATTATCATTATTTTTATTAAACCATAATTATTAGTTACTCAATATTTCATTATGAAGATCAATGGTTCATTTAGTATATAAAGAAAACATTGGTTAATCAAAACATATCACATATATATATATACATTTTAACTTCCATTATTTGCTAAATACCTTAATTTTCTTAATTAAGGATTAATATTAATTAAACATTAAATGTAACTACATTAAATCACACTCAAGAGTTTGTTGATATAAAAATTTCTACTATGAAACACATAAGTAAAAGAAATTATAGTTTGATGTTGTTTCCAAAACTGTTTATTCAAGTTATAAACATTCACATTATTATTACCTCTTATATTTAATTTAGAGAAAAAGAATCATTTAATTTGATGCAATATATATATATATATATATAACTCAAGGGTTAGCACATATTTAGACAAAATAAAAACCCATCAGCTTTAATATAATTCAACATAAAATTTTTAATTACTCAAATTAAGAAAAAAAGTGTAGTGAATAATAATATTAATTTTCATAAAACATAATTCGCATTTTTGGGAAACAAGAAATAAATTAAATAAATTATCATTGATTTCATTTTTAAACATTAAAACAAATTACATAATTAACATTCCTAACATTTTGTGGTAAACCGTCTTATTTCCAACGGTCAAAAACAAAACATAGAGGATAGGAGAATCCAACGGTCATATTTATAGCCGTTTGGGTTCAACGGTCGGATTGGTGAGCTTATAAAGGGTCTGATCTCGGGATGTCCCTCACTCTAGGTGACTAAAGGAGAACAGGAGATATGGTTCGTATGATTCCCTTGGTTCTTAGAATGGTTGTAGTGGCTTCGGCCATCCTCATGTTCATTCTGATGGATGCCCGAAACCCCTACCACATTCTTGGGATCTTAGTGGTTTTAAGCGGTCTCCCCATTATTGTAATCGAGTTCTTAGTTGGGATTTTTGGTTAATTTATCTTCTTGTTCGGTCAGTGGAAGTTGTATCCGAGATGTTTCTTATTTGAATAAAAGGAGTTTTCATTAATTTGGTGCATTTTTCTATTTTATTATTATTTTTACTTTATAAGTTGATTGTTGGTTCACTTAACGGGTGACATTGAAATGAAAACTTGTCAAAAATCAAAACATGGTTTTCTCGGGTCATTACATTACTTCCCCCTTCAAAGAATTGTGCCCTCGCAATTCTATCATAAAAAAAAAGAAAAACTGAAACCCCAAACATAGAACACTACCGAAACAGTGGATCTGGCTCAGTTAACGGGATACCAAGGTTGGAACACAACTCTTCTGTTTCCCTAGACCAGATACACTTCGAACAGTACGTCATGAACTCCTGTTCGTGCGTACTGCACACGGGCTTCCAAAGGGAGGCTCGTGTTGTGCAAAGCTCGGAAACTTACGAGTAGATGAACTCCTGGATAACACTTTTGGCCACATCATGCTCGAGGTAGTCGAGAGGGATGACGCGGTTGAGGAGACTGAGATTCAGGACTTGGAACATGTAGGCTGCACTGAGCTGGCCATTCTGAGCAGCCACGAGGAAGCACGCTCTGGCAGAAAAGTTCTGTGCCAGAGTAAAACACTGGAACATGCCCTCATGGTACATTCCCCTTCGCCTATAGTAGGGGAGTTGAGCAGTGGCAACGAGGTGAAAGACACGATCATATTCTTGACATAAGTGAAGGATCTCTGGACCGTTTGCTAGATTGAGAAAACGCTGGCAGGACCCTCGCAGGTGGAGAAAGGAGGGAAAATCCACCATACATGCCTTGATCAAGATGACTTCTACTAGCTCATCGGGTAGTGATGAGAAGTTCGTTTGACCAGCCATCTGAAAACATACATCGAAAGGAAACTCTTAACAACATTGATAAGGTAGAGTCATGAAAGGAAACAAGAGACTTCCATTTATGCTAATGTTTACATGGCAAAGTCTTAGTTTACAAGACGTACGCCACAAAGAGTGGAAAAACTTCCTAACTCTTCAAACCACACACAAGCTGAACAGACAGGACAAAACTCATGGGAACATTTATAACGCCTCCTGAGTTTAGTGTGAGGGGTATGGAGTTGGGAAACATCGGTATACACTTCTTGCCTAAGAGACAAATGGGTGGTCTCATTTTCCAACGCTCTAAAGTCCATTAACTGGCCCTAGAAGCCGTAGTGTAAAATCTGGCACAGGTAAACCGCTTAGAGGTCTCCGGCAGCAGCAGCTTCTTGGAAAGGGTTATCAAGCATTGTGCCAAATTCCTCGCCAGTTGTGAACACTCGGAAGAGTCCTTTGTGATACCTTCCCTAACGTGCATAAGAGGGAAATTGGCTCATCATCATTAGGAGATAATCCATCCCCAATCCCCGGTGAAGACTAAGCACTCTAGGTGAGTTTGACACGTCATACAGGTGCTTACACGTCATGCGAATTTGGGCATAATTCAGAAAGTTCTCATGGATAGCTAGAGATATAATGTTCTCTAGAGCCTCAGTGGGAAGTGACAAAAGATCGGTAGGTACATCAGCCATCTGAAAGTTATAACATTTTTAATTAATCAGTCATAGTAATACATTTATATCACATGGTTTTTCAGAGTTGCATGAACCTATCCTCTGATACCAACTGTAGCAACCCCCAAACCCAGGGTTCTTAATGAGACATGATATACTTAAAATTTCATTACATCATTACAAATTAAGTATCATGTCCCATTACTATAGAAGATCACGAGGCTCAGGATTCTGGGAACCCAGCTGCTTCTGATTAACTTCATTAGTACCAACCATGCCTGAAAAATTTTAAACAAAAATGTAGGGTGAGAAAATATGCCCAGTAAGGGGTTTTAAAAACGTTTTAAGAAAACTCTTTCTCAAAGCAGTTCCTTTTAAGAGAATAAAACACATTGCTAATAAAGAAACATTATCTTTTCTTAAAAACATGAAGTCCGACATTTCTGAAAACCACATGTACAGATAAGTACGTACTTGAAATAAACTCTATAGTAAACATGATCAGAGAGTGCAACATAAGAAAAATAAACAATGCATAAAATTAAAACAAGGTTAGTTAAGTTCTAAAAAGAATTCTATGGCTAAGCAGGGAAAATGTTCATAACATGGTTCATGAGAAAATACCGTTCATCTAATAGTTTACCACATGAAAAACAGTTCTTGACACATAAATTACATTTTCATAGTCATGGGAGCTTTTAACTAGGGGTTGTCCTATTAGTTGAACTAACCCCTGGTTGACCTTTATCATTACATGCAGAGGGAATGTATAATACCGGACTTTGTCAAGACCTTTCGTAAAGACCATATAACATACTTAACGGGTCAAGGCTAACTGCCAATCCCGTTTCCATGGTAGCACAAGCCAAGGCTAACTGCCAAGACCGTCGCACATAACGTCTCATGAGACTCTTGCTTTACCCAATGCATTGGAGCGCAGTATAATTCCGGGCGCACCCATCACATAATTCTTATTGCGCTATATAATTCCGGGTGCACCCATCACATGTAAGTCCTATACATCCCTCGCATATCTTGACATGGTCATTCTTTCATAGGGTTTGATGCATTCTTAATCAACCCCCTTTTTATATACTTATTCAAAACTTTAAGACAGTTCAATCATAAATACGCTGAGACATGCATGCTAAATTCATACACATAAGAAATTGTCTTAACAATTGAAACATGAGTTTTAAGTAAAAGAACATAATCACTTAACATCATAATATCCAATTAAAGCATGGTCGTTCATAACATACACATATGATGATAAATGGGTATTGTGGGTGTTTAATTAAAATTGTGTAAACATACATGTAGTTAGGGTTAAAATGTGCATAAACAAGTCCATATTAGGAAAACCATGTACATAATTGTGTAAAAACTTTTTTATTAACACTTTAAACAACATGACCCTTTTCTCTAAAAAGTTTGTAAACACCATAAAAAAACTTGTAATTGAAAACAACATGATGATATATATACCAATACATATGCATGGGTTTACCACAACAAACCATACTCCAAGTTATACATTAAACAAAATAATGTTTTGAAAACCGAGTGGGGTTCCTTTATAAATAATAGAAATGAACTTAACTTTCATAAAAACTTCATCATACATATAAATATGTATATAAATAGTTTTTGGGTATTTTTCTTGAAATAATATGCTTTTGAGTAAAATCATCATTATATATTGTACAAAACAAAAGATCCAAATTCATCCCTTATTCACATTGATGTACATGTACATCCATATGATTACATGTACTTATACACCTTTATGCTTCATATAATTGTGTGCTTTACATGTTCACGCAACCATTCGACCACTCCATTTTTCATAGGCGAAAAGAAATTTAGGGTTATAAAAATGTGAATTAAAGGTGTTCATATACGTGTATCATCTTATATATATTTGTATGAATACAAATATATATATACACATGTACGCATGAAGTATATATACATATATATATTCGTGTATATTCGCTGAAGTAGGTGACAAATTAATACAAGAAGACATCCCCTTCCCTGGTTCGGTCCTGGGAATAGGTAAAATAGGTTTGTATGGTCCTGTATATTCTTATACACATTTATACATCAGGTGTATATAACTATGTAAAACTTATAAAAAAAGTAGGGAACGATGAAGAGGACTTTCCCCATTACTCCTAATCGGTTCTTCAAGCCGAGAGGGAGATCTCATGGTCTGGGTTTGAACCTGGTTCACACGCATGAGAAATATATATATAACATGTATATATACACATTTATATAAACCAAAGCTTGACAAAACCAACCCAAAATAAAACCCCAAAAAAAACTTCCTTTAACCTGGTCGAATTCTGGAAGATGAAAACAGTGGTAACCGGTTCTTCAGGACTTGATGTAAATTTATACACACATATATATATGTAAGGTGTATATAAAATATAGTGTATCAAAGCAGGAGAAAACAAAACAGAATCAGGGATTTTCCCTCACCTATTCGGAGGGGAGGAGTAGACGAAACATGAGAAACTGAGAGTAAAAACACAGAAGGTTTGTATACATATATTACGTATATATATATATAAACCGAAACTTAAACAAAACTAAGATAAAGATTTTCCCTTACCTTGCTCACAAAGGAGGAGAGGAAAACACAGCAGCGACGAGGTCCAGAAGTCGGAGAGATCAAGGGAGCTCGGACGCAAACGTCCCCGGCCCTTCGGTGCAACAGGGTTTTTAAAAAAACAGAAGACAAAGACCCACATGCAAGGGGGTATCCGAGGGAGGGGGGGTCAGTGTCGACTCGTGGAAAGGAGGAGATAGCTGGGTCTACTTCACCGGCCTAGACGAAGAAAAATGGGGAGCCTAACCCTACTGGTTTGACAACGCAAGGAAGAAGAAGAAAACAAGGGACGCGGGGAGAAGAAGAAACCGGAAAAGAGCGGACGACTAGGATTAAACCGAGGTGATCGGAGGGCCTAGAAATGATGCGGCTTAAAAAAAATGGATGGCCGTGATCAAGGGAGGCTGGATTGGATGGTCCAGGGGCAGTGCGGCGTTTAAAAAACGCGGTTCAGCCGGTTTAAAAAAAGTTTTATTAACATCTTTATTAATTTATTAAATCATTGATTTTTATTATTAAAGAATTCAATTATTAAACCAAATTTTATTATTTTAATAAAAAAATCATTGGTCAATTATATATTGGTTTAATCAAAACGTTTTATTATATGTATATATATATATTTTTTAATTTTTTAAAAAACATCAATAATTTTTATTACCCTTATTATATTATCATTATTATTATTAAACCATAATTATTAGTTACTTAATATTTAATTATGAAGATAAATGGTTCATTTAGTATATAAAGAAAACATTGGTTAATCAAAACATATCACATATATATACATTTTAATTTCTTTTATTCTCTAATTACCTTAATTTTCTTAATTAAAGATTAATATTAATTAAACATTAAATGTAACTACATTCAATCACACTTAAGAGTGTGTTGATATAAACATTGCTACTACGAAACACATAAGTAAAAGAAATTATAGTTTGACATAGTTTCCAAAACTTTTTATTCAAGTTATAAACATTTGCATTATTATTATCTCTTATATTTAATTTAGAGAAAAAGAATCATTTAATTTGATGCAATATATATATATATATAACTCAAGGGTTAGCACATATTTAGACAAAATTAAAACCCATCAGCTTTAATATAATTAAACATAAAATTTTTAATTGCTCAAATTAAGAAAACAAGTGTAGTGAATAATAATATTAATTTTCATAAAACATAATTTTCATTTTTGGGAAACAAGAAATAAATTAAATAAGTTATCATTGATGTAATTTTTAAACATTAAATAAAATTACATAATTAACATTCCTAACCTTTTGGGGTAAACCATCTTATTTCCAATGGTCAAAAACAAAACATAGAGGATAGGAGAATCCAACGGTCATATTTATAGCCGTTTGGGTTCAACGGTCAGATTGGTGAGCTTATAAAGGGTCTGGTCTCGGGGTGTCCCTCACTCTAAGTGACTGAAGGAGAACATGAGAGATGGTTCGTATGATTCCCTTGGTACTTAGCACAGTTGCAGTGGCATCGGCCATCCTCATGTTCATTCTGATGGACGACCGAAACCCCTACCGCATTCTTGGGCTCTTAGTGGTTTTAAGCGTTCTCCTCATTATTGTAATCGGGTTCTTAGTTGGTATTTTTGGTTAATTTATCTTCTTGTTCGGTCAGTGGAAGTTGTACTCGAGATGTTTCTTATTTGAATAAAAGGATTTTTCATTCATTTGGTGCATTTTTGGGTAAAATATTCTCCCTTTTACTAAATTATGAGAGTTTCCTCCCCATTTAAATCTATCTCTATCTCTCTTTTAAAAAAAACAAACTAATTTTTACTTCATCAGTCTTACTTTTACTCTTGTTTTTAAATTTAATTTCCATCATTTCATTTGATGTCACTCAACCCTATTGCTTCACTCTTAATTTTTCCACACTTTTCATTATTTATTTTATCTCTATTTTCAAAATCTCTCTCAATCCTCACTTTTTCTTCATAATATTTGAAATACCTTGAGGTTATAAGGATAATTATCATCCCACTGTACTCAAAATAATAGATATTGTTGTATCCATCGTATGTGACTCTCCTATCAAATTTCTATATAAAACCTGATAATATATGACTATAATTCATGTAAACAAAATAACATATAACCTTGAATTCATAATTCCAAATATAAAAACAAAAATTTTGTTTTCTTAGTCACTTTAACATCCCCACAATAATTTAATAATTACAATATATGAGGCCTAGTATTTTTTTGCCATAGCTAAACCAAATTTATCAACCATCAAACCACTTTTTACGTGTGTGTAACTACCACTATCAATAATCAAACAATATACCTTACCTTTTATGAGGAATCTATAATGAAAAATGTTTTTCATCTTGATGATGTTGTTGTTCGGTTTGAGCACTCAAATCCATCTTGCTAAATGAATTTCTCCATATACGGGGCTCTCTATTTCCATGCTTGAACACTGCTCAAAGGGTGAGATTTTATCTTCTCTTGAGCTATTACTATGAAAATATCTATTATAAAAAATAATATTGGTTCCAATGTTTGGGAATTATGAGGGAAAATATCCAAATCCTTTAAATTTAAAACATTTGATATCACATTATTTATAAATAACTTTAGAAACTATTTTACCTTTGGATTCAAAAAAATATGTGTTTTGGATTCGGAACCTCCTTTAACTAAGTTTTGTGTTATCTTACATGTTGTTTTTTTTATCCTTTAACTTGAAATAAGATCTAGAATCCTTATAATAAAATATAGAATATGTCTACATGGCTTTACTTGCCTCTCCACTTTTGTATCCATGTGAAGTAGATCCTCTATATCTAAATAGTGGTACATTCCCACTGTATTCCAAATGTCATGGTTGAGGTCATTTATAATACTTTTCATGGTGGACTCTACCTCCTTTCCAATATTGTCTTAAATCATAATTATCTCCATCTCATTGTGATACTCTTCAACACTCATGGATCCTTGTTTTGAACTTTGAAACATGAGGAAAAAATCAATATAATAGTGGATAGAAATAAAACTCTTATAAATTACCACTTTAATATCCTTCTTCATGTGAATGGGTCATTCTATACTTCATCATTTACACACTTTATGTTATTCCTACAAAATACCGGCATAGTTAGTGAATTCCATGGATACCAACTTCACTTTATTTTCCTCAAAATAGGTGTGACTATGAAAAACAAGTTTGACCTTTCTTTCCCACTCCAAGTATGTTTAAATAACATTTTTACCATGTAATTAAGGGATAATAGACTTTACAACTACATGATTATTGGTTGGCCTCAATTATAGATTATTTCTATAAATCAGTGACTTGTGAAAATCTAAGAACTTCTCTTCATCAATGACCTACCTCTTTAGTTCTAATCTATAATTCAAAGGGGATTTAAATTCATATTTCCTCACATTCAACCTTTGGAATTATTATTGAACATACCTCATGTACATATTAATTTTAATTTTATTAGTTTCAATCACTTCCACCATTTAGTAATCTCGCATGAAAATTTTAAGAAAATGGAATATGGACCTTGCACACTCCCTCACATGTTTTCACACAAACATAGCATGTTTACATGTGTTTAACCCAATTTTTTATAGTTTAAAAATATGTAATACTTTTTCCATTTACTACTCAATATTACTTATACATTGATCATACTTAATAAAAAAACTAAATTATTGTTGGAATGTATAAATATAGAATAAAATTAAAAAAGGATTAAAGATGAAAAATATAGAAATATGAAATAAAATTTATAAATAAAATTTATGATGAGACTTAGGATTCAAGATGGTTCAATTTGTATTTTGAACCTTTTTATTTATTTATTTTTCTATTTTTTGAACAATAATAAAAACAAAATAAATTTTCAGTATGTATATGCGGGAGACAAAATAATTTGAAACTATAAATGACATAATACTATGATATTCATAAATTTAAAATTGAAGATTTCTTTGAAAACATAAATCAGCCATATCTCCTAATTTTTATTCAATGATTCTAGATATAAAAAAAGTTGATCTTTTGAACTCAAATAATGATTTGTTATATGTCCAAAATTATGATGAAGGGAAATCATTAAGGAAAAAACCATAATTTATTTTAGCCTAATTTAAATAGAAATAAAGATAGAAGAATTGATATGAAAGAAATAAATTAATCTCATGAAGGTGGGCTCTGATAACAATTGATATAAAACTCAAGACCTTCTAGGAAATGTCCTTGGAGCCTTATCCAATAATCATGTGACGAGATCTTGAACATTCTCAAAAAAAGGAGAACGGTGTATAAATAAAGTGATTATAGAATATAGGAGACTGTCTAAGGTAGAACCCAAGAGGAATTGTCTCTAAAAACTCAAGCCACAATATTTCACAATGTATGATCAATCCTTTGATGTTTGAAGAGTTATGGAATAAAAAATGTTTCAAGTAAAAATTTATATAGTAACAATGGTTAATTATGTACATTCCATAAAAAGATAGTGGTTATTTATAGTAAAATAGTGATACAATTGTGTAATACTTAGATTTCATAAGTCAAAAATCCTAAATGATATATATGAAAATTCTGTCACATGCCAACGACTTTATGAAACAACTAAAACACCCTTTTGTAAATTGATAAATCTAATAAAGACTTTAAGAAAAGTATCCCATACCTTTTAAATTTTAATCCTCTAACTTTGAATTTGAATATTCCAAGGGATCATGGGATTGAAATCCATATCACTTCATGGGTTTGGTTTTTAAAATCATGTTTGAGACTTTATGAATGTGATTATAGGCCTGAAGGATTAACAAAAGAAAGGGTTTTGGGAATCCTCTTAACATTTCAGAATGAATCCATTAATGGACTCTTTAATTATCATGGACCACTCTCTTGACATTGAGCCACCAATTCCTAGAAATAGGTCTTGTGTAATTATGTTCCTTCTTCCCCCCACATAACGTATTCCCTCAACTCCTCAATGACCAAGTGTGTCATGATTCTAATCCTAAGTATTTGTTTCTCCTCCTCCCACTTTCATGTTCACCACTTCCTCCCTTATTCCTAAGTTAGTTGTTTCACCTATACCTAGGATGATCACAACCCCTACATTCCTCGTGGAAAAGTACCTAAATTTTAATAATTCTAATATTTGGTGGAGGAAATCGGTTGTATACTTAAAAGGAATGGGTTGTTATTCCCATATTGGAAATTATCGTATATAACCTAAGGGATCCAGTAGTGTGGTATGAAATTAACAAGATAACAAGATCTTTTCACTTCTTCTCAATTGCATGGATAGGTTATCTAAGCATGTTTCTAAGAATGCAACTACATCCATGTATATATGAGTATCCTTATGTTCTATGAAACCAATAATTTATCCTATGTTCCTAATCACTTATAGTAATGATTATTTCTTCATTAAGGCTCTCACTTGATTCCATTATATTATAAAAAATGTAAAATAATTGTAGATAAGATCCATGACTTATGGTAAGTCCATTAGAATTCCAAAGAGATATGGAATCAATGTTGAAAATTATTTTTTTTCACTTCAATAGGGATTGAATCAATAATTCACTACTAAAATAATAGAGATTCTTATGATTCCTAGTGCTCTCCATGGACTTATTTTAGTAATTTTTCTCAAAAACTCCATGACTCCTAATGATTTTTTCGATCATTGTACCCTTGATTTTGATGGTGGTGGGTGTGGTGGCAGCCATGGTGGTGGATCATGTGGGTTGATGCGGTACCCCTTGACCTTAGTGTACTCATTATGGATGATATGGTCACACCATTTACCCTTATTGGAAGATCCATGGTTTTTTTCAACCATTTACCTCCTTCTATCCACCCTCATATTGTTCAATATATAGTGACTAACTCTATAGTCCACCCTTCTGATCATCATCAAATGATAATAGTTTTCTAATAACTAATTTCACCTTATTTAGAGTTTTTGTGCTAAACCTTACTCTTACAGTGCATTTATAACTGAAACTCATCATCCTTGAGCTTGTTTATCTAATTATCCTACATCCTAGTTATTATATTTCAGTGATTCTGATCATATCATCAAAAATATATTTACTATTTTATATGAATTATCAATATCATAAGGAAATACTCACATTGTATCCATGTATCCTCAATCCCTATCACTGGTTTTGACATTTGGAACATCACTTATAAAATTATAATTTTATCAATGGATTATGTTCCATGTGGCTCATTCAACTTATTGTCTAATAGTATGATCTCATGATTTACACTAATATTTTATATTCTCACCATTGGATGTTATTTTTTTTGAGATATCAAATAATTAGGTACATGGAAAAGGCTACTTGTATGGAGGGTTTCATATTTTTTTACTCATCACCTTTCAATTTTCATAGATTACAATAAATGCACGAGAGCTTCATTTTTGACATAGACATACACCTATGACAAATTTCAATCACCGTTATCTTGAGTTGGGCCTACTTTCAATTATCAATTATGAGTCGTGAAATCTTAACCAACATCATCTCACAAAATAATTTCTAGATTCTGTTTGAGGTAATTCATTATGATATATGGGGGACTATCCTAGTTCATAGTAAAATTAGCTACTAATATTATGGGTCTTTTATCTTTTACTACTCATAAATGTGGTGGATATACTTATTAAATAATTAGAATAATATTTTTTCTATATGTTGTTTCATTTATCATGCAGTTAAAAATATGTTCTTCATCTCCATAAATTATTTTTGATCTGATAATGGTTAATATATTTGCAACTCTTTTTCCAAACCCCTTCATGACCATAGTATTATCCATATAACATGATTCCCTGATACACCTCAAAAATGGTGTTTCTATGAAACAAATGACACCTATTAGACACTATATAGGCCCTTATTTTTCATATGAAAGTTCCCAAAACTATATGGGGGTGAGGTTATTCTAACAAAAACATATCTTATCAACTGACTTATATATTTCATTCTTATGATGGAGAATAAATGTAAAGTTCATCATCCATGATATCCGTGTGATAAATATTATAGAAAGGATATATCCTTGTAGTTAAGCATCTACTATAGAATTTGTGACCACAACCAATCACAGTCTATTGTGATAATACTATAGTAGTGGCTCTTATAAAATAGACAAGGTCCCATCAATGAATGAGGAATATACTTCAAAAGTGTAATCTCTTGTGGTATTTTTCTCATATAGATGAAGTTATAGTGAGAATAATTTCCATGGAAGACAACATATTAGACCCCTTTAATAAATCTTTAAACGAGTAGAAACATGATCATCAAGTGGGATCTAGAGGGTTGATAGTTAGAGTTAATTGGCGCTAGTTTATGTGGAATTTTATTGGAGTTGGTGTTGTAGAACCAAATGATTGTAATTTCATTACATGTATATTAAAAAAAAGTTAATGTTAATAAAATATATTATTATTTATTTTTCAATTTTTTTCATGAATTTAATGTTATAATGTCTGAGGGTATCTGTCACATTGATAAGTTTATAGTAGTTCCCTAATATGATGAAAACCATGAAGTTCCATATTGATATTCTTAAATATAGTAATACAGCTGGATAAAATACTATAATAAGACACATATTATATAAAATTTCAAGTGTGAGTACTCATAATTGGATAAGTCTTCTTCTCTAGAAGCTTACACTTGGTAATCTCTAAGAAGGGAGATTATGCTAACAAACCTGCCAGTATAAATTCTGCACATTTTCGTGTTATTTTATATTCTTATATGTGAGTGTGTGTAATGGTAATTTGAATTTAAGATTATAATTAATGCATGTCATGAAACACACACCTATATTTACTAACCAAAATTGTGATTCCATATGTTCTTGGGAGGTAGGGTATATTGGGTGCATAAAAATGACATGTTATTCATGGATAAGTAAAGGAATGATTTTTCCTTTCCATCTTTATGAAATGTGATATGTCATCCCATTTATTAGAATAGAACCATCACATTAAATTCTATGTCCATATTGTAATGACATGTTTATTTCATAGATTCAAAGAAATACATATTGAGCTTATAGGTTAATGACACATATGTGAAACATTCTTGATGAGATTTTGTAACAAATGGATTTTATTACATAGTGAGAATTTGTATGGGGTTGTTGAAATTATTACATTAAGTTCCTTCTCCTGGAATCCTTAAACCATTGCTAGATAGTAATCTTGAACTTTAGGTAAGCCCAATTAATTCCAATGAGAAATAATCCAAGATAGTCACAAATAAAGTGTTTCAGTTGATCTCGATTAAATACTATTTTATTTTAATTAATTGAATAAATATTATTCTGAAGATTGAGGAATAATTTTATTCCTCTTTTATTGATAAAAGATATTTATTGATGAACAAAATATTTAATCAAATATTTATTCATCTATTTAATAAATTTTAAGGAGTTGGTGTAAAGACCCGCAAATTTCAAGGAAATTTTTTTCTTAATTTTTTTTGGAATTTTACAAGAGCGCAGCTTCAGACGGCACCTGATTCCGAGGCCCGGTGTGCCCGGAATCAATTTCCGAAGTTTGGCTCGGGTACGTTCAGTGAACGGACGAGCGGGTTTTTCTATCTTTTGAACCGGTGCCCGGAATCAAATTCTGAGGGCACCGATGAAATCGCAGCGCCGGTATTTGCTTAGAAACGCCTCTTCCGGAGTTGCGTTTGCTCAGACGTGGTTTTTAAATTTTGCGGCTTTAAGTCAGAAATAAAATAAATTTGTGCGACAACTTTATTTTATTTCACTTAAGCTGCTTGGAAGCCACTTGAAGCCACTTAAAGGCGGCTTGAACTGTGTTGAACTGGATAGGATGCTATCCAGAAATATCCTACCCCCTTGATAGGATATTTGTGAGGTGGGGCCCGCACGAGCCCCGCCGTTTCTTTCGCTAAGTAACGCACCCGCGAAAACCCGTCAAAGAAACTGAAAAGTCAACCGACGCGTTTCTTTAATTCTTAACAGACCATTTAAATGGGCTGTTTCTTTCGTGAATTAAATGGGCTGTTTCGCTCGTTGAATTAATTCAACGAATTAAATGGGTCGTTACTTACGCGTTTTACGTTTGTTGGCAAAAATAATAAAATAGACAAACTTGTCTATTTTGGAGGATTGCTATCGTTGTGCAATTCCTCTGAGCCTCCACCCTCTCCGCGAAGAACGCGAAGAACGCGAAGAACGCGAAGAACGCGAAGAACGCGAAGAACGCCGAACCCGGAAGTCGACGACGCCTTCGCCCGAGACGTTCTTCCGATCTCCGATCTCCGATCACCGACCATTCGAGGTGAGTGCTTTCGGATTTCCTCTCAAGTTCTTTTCTTTGGTTTTAAACGAAACACAGATTTAAATATTAATAATTTAAATCTGTTGTTCTTGATTCGTTGAGCTTGCCGGCTCAACGCCGGTTTCCGCGACGACGCGACACCTTCCCGCGACGACGCGACGATCGATCTCTTCCGCGACGATCTCTTCCGCGAAGAACGCCCGCGCTCGACGATCATCAAGGTAGGGATTTATTTTGGAAAAGTTACCCCTTTTAAATTTTCTCGTGAACGTTCTTGAAAATTTAAAAAGTCGGTTTCAAACGAACAATTTTATCTTTAAATAAAATTGTTGGATCATGTGTTGATCATCTTTTTCTTTTCTCCCGTTGATTATGGCTAACGCGGAGGGTGCGGGTCTAACGAACAAGACCCGACAACCCTCCGCCGATCTCTTTTGTTGTGCGGATATGGCGGACGACGACAAACCGCGCGGCAGGGGCGATCCGTTGATTCCGCAGTGAAGGTCAGCATCCGGGAGGGGCATCGGCGCAGACGGGAGGCAAAACGGGCCACCGGAGCATCTCCGGCGGCCCGCGGAAGGCAGCGGCGGCGCCGGCGAGCGGAGGCGGCGGCGCCGGCGACCGGATGCGGCGGCGCCGGCGACCGGAGGCGGCGGCGCCCGGCGCGCCGCCGTGGAGGAAGTCCGCCGCGGCTGAAGCCGCGGCGGCGGTGGCGGCCGGTTCCGCGGCCACGCGGAACCGGGAACGGACGCGGCGGCCCGGCCGCGTCCGCGTGACAGGAGGCCCCCCGCGGGGGCCGCGTTTCTTCAAATGCCGCGGGTCAAACCCGCGGCGGCAGCCTGTTCGGCCGCTCGGCCGAAGCCGAGCCGGCCGGTCCGGTAGGCCGGGCCGCGCCCAGGCCGAACCGGACCCGGCCGAGCCGGTTCGGGCCGGTTCGGGCCGGCCCGGTTCAGGCCGACCCGGTTCGGCCGACCCCAGGGGGGTTCGGGCCGGGTCGCCCCGGGCCCAGAACCCCCGTTTTCGGGCCCTCTTCGGTCTTTCGCCCATATCTTGGGCCTGGGACCTCCGATTGACGAACCGTCAGCGGCTACGCGATCCTTGGATCAAGACGGTCGTTTCGGTATATTATACTCAAGGTTTCGGAAGACTTTGGGTTCGGCCGGGTTGGTTCGTACACGAAACCAACCGGGCCCTCGGAGCGGAAACGCTCATAACTTGAGCTACGGACGTCCGATCGACGTACCGTCAGCTGTGGTAGTTTCCTCTAAGTGAGACGGAACTTTTGGCATGCTCCGCCCGAGGATCGGATACAGGCGGAGTACGGTCGGGTTGGTTTTGCCCTAAAAACCAACCGGGCCCCTGGGACGAAAATGCCAATAACTCTCAGACCGGGCGTCCGATTGACGCGCCGTCTGTCGCGTTGAGATCCTGTTGTCGATACGGAACTTTTGGATACATCAACTTCGGACTACGTGTCAGTTGATGTATCAGCCTCTCGGCTCGTGGAGCGGACCCTCCTAAATGAGCTCGCTTTGTGCGGGAACCCTAGCGCTGGCTGTGACTTCGACGACAGAGCAGAGATCCTTCGTGGACTGCGACGACGTCAGAGCAGAGATCCTCCGTGGACTGCGACGACGGCAGAGCAGAGATCCTTCATGGACTGCGGCGACGACTGTGCAGAGATCCTCAGTGGACTGCGTCGACTACTGCACTCAGCGATCCTACGTGGATCAGTGCTACAGGTTCTGTGTGAGCCCGATCCTATGTGGGTCCTTACTACAGGTTCTGTGTGAGCCCGATCCTATGTGGGTCCTTACTACCGGTTCTGTGTGAGCCACTGCCTACAGGTTCTGTGTGAGCCCGATCCTGTGTGGGTCTTCTGCGGGGGTTAGTACCTATCGATCCTTCGTGGGTCCGACGACTTAGATGGATCAGTGATCATCTTTGACGTCATCTGAAAAAGTATACCTGGTTGAGCTGAATCGTATGTTACTCTCCTTTGTGGATTGTGTTGAACTATCCTATGTGGATTTTACTGTTTACTCTCCTTGTGGATTTGAGTCTTGCTTTCCTTTGTGGATTGAGTTGTTCTTGAGCTCGTGAGCAGAGCTGGAATTGGGGACTTAGGTATATGTATGGGCATATACCTAAGTCGAGTCAGATGTTACTTCGTGATTGCATCTTTCTTTTGTGCTATATCCTTTGTGGATTTCGGGAGACCTTCGGGGGTCTCGGGGTCCTTACTGAGTAGCTTGTACTCACCCCTGCACGGGCTATGCCTGCACCTTGTTGTGTTGGTTGCAGACGACGGACAGCGCTGATCACGGTTGGGACGTGGAGCAGGATGGTATCTGGAGGTGGATCACTGGGCGGGACGTGCTCGGAGCGGACGTGGGACCCGAGGAGCCTGGAGGCTATCTGTACCCACCCTTCAGGTGGGATTGCCAGTGGACGACACGAGGCCGCCGTCTTTTCTTCAGTTGCTGTACTTTACTTTTCAGTTGTACTTTACAGTTGGGCTTGTATTTCCGGCCCCCTTTACTTTTCTGCACTTTACTTTCCGCTTGCTGACTCTGTGTGGTTGTTACTTATAAAGGCAATGCCTTCCCTGTTTACTGGGATTTTACGCCTTGGTGCTAGTCGCCAGCCCCTGGCCTATGGAAGGCGGGCTTGGGGTAGTCACGGCACGGGCCCCGAGGACGGGTCGTGACAAATTGGTATCAGAGGTGGTCGGTTCTACCGTAGACTCTGATCGTCCTTTCTTTCTATATGAAGCAATAGTGTTTAGTGTATTGAGTGTGGTTATCAGTTCAGGGAGCCCAGTGTTGGTGCGGCGGCCGACGTATCCGTACACCAGGACCCTGACTCCTGATTTCCGACTTAATGCATGAAAACATTGATTGCGTGTGTGTTTCAAGTCTTCTTTGTGATTACTTGTGTCAGCTCACCGGGTACACTGATCTGCTTTATGAAAGTCTCAGGTTTTCCTTGTGATTACTTGTGCCAGCTCACCAGGTATACTATTCTGACTGTGGTGCTCTTGTTCTCCTTTTCAGGATGGCCCCGCGACGACTGCCAGCTAGGGTTCCGAGTGTAGGGCGCGACGGCAGCCCACCGAGCGACGAGGCCTCGGTGCAGGGCCCTTTGCCAGCAGTGGCACCGGCGGTAGCCTTACCCGCCGAGCCACCGATGCTTCCAGTACCAGACGCTGACGATGCACGTCGCCTCAGGGCACTGCATGAGTTTCAGAGCCAGCGACCGCCCAGGTTTCGCGGTGAGGCGGACCCCCAGGCCGCCGAGGACTGGCTAGAGGCGGTGGTACGGATCTTCAGGCTAGTGAGGACACCAGCGGATCTCATGGTGATTCTCGCAGCGAGCCTCCTGCAGGCGTCGGCAGGACGATGGTGGAGCCTGATGCTCCAGGTTCACGATGAGGCATCCTTGCTCTGGGCGGACTTCGAGAGCCTCTTCCGCTCTGAGTTCGTCCCGGCCACCCTCCGAGCGGTGCGCATCCAGGAGCTTCTCCAGCTGCGCCGGGGCAGCATGACGGTCGCTCAGTACGCGGCGAGGTTCACGGACCTATCTCGATACTCGACCGACATGGTACGGGACCCCTTCTTCCGGGCCCGGACCTTCGAGCAGGGCTTGCGACAGGAGATTCGGGCGTCGTTGATCTCCCTCAGCATTCCGACCCAGGCGGGAGTGCTGGAGCGAGCCCTCCTGATCGAGAGCTTCCTGGCAGATCCTTCTTCAGCGGCGAGACCTAGCGCAGGGCGACAGGTAGCTGAGTCTTCGGCAGCAGGTAGCCGACGGATGACTCTCGGGTCCAGGCAGACCAGACCCCCACGCAGACGGCCTCAGGACACCGGCTCAGCAGTGCGGGGCACACAGCGGAGTGCCAGCCTTCCGAGAGGCAGGCTGTGCTACACCTGCGGCGGGCAGGGTCACATGGCTCGTGACTGCCCGACTCGCCGACCAGAGGAGCAGCAGACGGTGGAGGGGCCACCCAGGCAGAGGCAGAGGGTCGACCGTGGCGGTCCGCAGGGAGGAGGCGGACGAGGCAGAGGAGCTGGCCGAGCAGCGGGTGGTGGGCGACGCTTCCAGGCTCTACCCCCACCACCACCTGGAGGGCCACCTCGACCACAGGGAGCTGGCGGGCAGGGACAGGCCCAGCTCCAGGCAGTGGAGGCCTACGACCTCGACTTGCCAGAGATGATTCGAGGTACGATCTGTGTCTATTCCACCCTTGCTGCAGTACTTATAGACACAGGAGCGAGTCACTCTTTCATAGCCTCTGCCCTTGTTCGGAGCTCGGAGATTCCGACTGAGCCGTTGGCTCGATCCTTACGGCTAGAGACTCCTACGGGAGCAGACTCGACGATTACGCACTGGTGCCGGCAGTGTGAGCTTACTCTAGGAGGCGAGAGCTTCGGCTGGGATCTCCTTGTAGCGGCGTCGAGGCCTTACGACGTCATCTTGGGCATGGATTGGCTATCCACGGTTCATGCCCAGATCGACTGTTTTAGGCGCAAGGTGCGATGTGTTCGCACCGACGGGAGCAGGTTTACCTTCACCGGTGAGAAGGGAACCTTTGCAGCACAGGATGGACTTCCGCGGAGGAGAGTGCAGCCCATCTCTCATCAGTTGGCTAGCCTCATCCTAGGAGCAGTGGACGTGCGGAGTCCAGCTTTTCCTGCAGTGGTGGACCAGTACGTAGACGTCTTTCCCGACGACGTTCCAAAGCTACCTCCTCGTAGAGAGGTAGACTTTTACATCGACTTGTACCCCGGGACAGCCCCGATATCTACTCCAGCATATCGGATGGCCCCCGCCGATCTTCGGGAGCTGCGGGTACAGTTGGAGGACTTGCAGAGCAAGGGGTTTATCCGACCCAGTGTTTCACCCTGGGCTTCCCCGATTTTGTTCGCCAAGAAGGCGGACGGGAGCTTGCGACTATGTGTCGACTATCGTCGCCTGAATCAGGTGACGGTGAGGAACAAGTATCCGCTGCCACGGATTGATGACCTCTTCGATCAGCTCAAGGGAGCGCGGTGGTTCTCGAAGATAGACCTCCGGTCAGGCTATCATCAGCTCAGAGTTCGAGACGAGGACGTGCAGAAGACGGCCTTCAGGTGTCGGTATGGCCATTATGAGTTCTTGGTTATGCCGTTCGGCGTAACCAATGCTCCAGCAGTGTTCATGAGCCTCATGAACAGGATCTTCCAGCCATACCTCGACCGTTTTGTCGTGGTCTTCATTGACGACATTTTGGTATACTCGACGACTGAGGAAGAGCATGCCTACCACCTGCGAGTTGTGCTAGACACGCTCCGAGAGCACCAGCTTTATGGCAAGCTCTCAAAATGCCAGTTCTGGTTACGTGAGGTCCATTTCTTGGGACACGTCATCTCTGAGGCGGGAGTTGCAGTGGATCCCGCGAAGATCGAGGCAGTGCTAGCTTGGGAGCCACCCAAGAGCGTGACAGAGGTGCGGAGCTTCTTGGGCCTAGCCGGATACTATCGGAGATTCGTGCCAGACTTCTCCAGAGTTGCGGCACCACTCTCAGCGTTGACGAAGAAGGGGAAACCCTTCGTGTGGTCAGACAGATGTCAGCAGAGCTTCCAGGAGCTGAGGCAGAGGTTGACCAGCGCACCTATCTTGAGGTTGCCTGAGGAGGGAGTTGGATACGTAGTTTACTGCGATGCGTCAGGGACTGGACTCGGGTGCGTCCTGATGCAGGAGCGGGCCGTGATCGCCTACGGATCACGTCAGTTGAGGCCGCATGAGCAGAACTACGCCACTCATGACCTGGAGTTAGCAGCAGTGGTCTTCGCTCTGAAGACTTGGCGGCACTATCTGATGGGCGAGCGCTTCACAGTCTTTTCTGACCACCAGAGTCTCAGGTATATCTTCTCTCAGAAGGAACTGAACCTGAGACAGCGGAGATGGATTGAGTTCCTCCAGGACTATGACTTTGAGATAGTCTATACTCCTGGGAAGGGGAACGTGGTAGCTGATGCCCTCAGCAGGAGGACGGGCATTCAGCTACTTGAGGAGGCGACGGAGCAGCTAGCCTCCTTGCAGATATCCTTCGTGGATAGAGACGGAGCAGCCTTTCTTCAGTCTCTCATAGTCTCTCCTCCACTTCTACAGCGGGTCAGAGAGGCTCAGCGTGGGGACGCTGACTGTGAGACCCGGCGTGCACTGATATCCTCAGGTCAGGCGCCTGATGGTTTCTCCCTTGGAGCAGAGCACGACATCCTTTTCAGAGGATGTACCTTCGTACCAGTCGCTTTACGAGAGGAGGTGCTGAGAGAGTTTCACACTTCTCCCTTGGCGGTGCATCCCAGAGTGGCGAAGATGTACCAGGATCTCAGACGACAACACTGGTGGCCGGGCATGAAGAAAGCTGTGGCAGAGTTCGTTTCGCGATGGCTCACCTGCCAGCAGGTGAAGGCAGAGCATCAGGTACCAGCAGGCTTGGTACAGCCCTTGGAGGTCCCGGAGTGGAAGTGGGACGGCATATCTATGGACTTCGTGACTGGACTTCCACGCACTTCCAGAGGTCACGACTCCATTTGGGTGATTGTCGACCGACTCACCAAGTCGGCACACTTCTTACCCATCAGAGAGCAGGGCTCAGTGGAGAGCTTGGGACGTCTTTACGTCCAGGAGATCGTACGGCTTCACGGTGTTCCATCGTCTATCGTCTCCGATCGAGATGCTCGTTTCACTTCCCGGCTTTGGAAGGGGTTGCAGGAGGCGTTCGGGACGCGGCTCCATCTGAGCACAGCCTTCCACCCTCAGACGGATGGTCAGACGGAGAGGACCATACAGACACTCGAGGACATGCTCCGTGCATGTGTTCTCGACTTTGGTCGCAGCTGGGAGGACCACCTACCCTTGGTGGAGTTCGCGTACAACAACAGCTACCACTCCACCATCGGGATGGCACCATACGAGGCGTTGTACGGCAGACCCTGCAGATCACCGTTGTGCTGGACAGACCCTGGGGAGTCAGCACTCGTGGGACCAGAGATGGTCCGAGCCACGACAGAGAAGGTCCAGATCATCCAGGAGAGGATGAGGACAGCTCAGAGCCAGCAGAAGTCATATGCTGACAGGAGGCGGAGGCCACTAGAGTTCGAGGATGGCGACCACGTCTTTTTGCGTGTCTCACCTCGACGTGGTTTACGGAGATTTGGCCGAGGCGGCAAGTTGTCTCCACGCTTCATCGGGCCTTTCCAGGTCCTCAGCAGGATAGGAGAGGTGGCTTATCGCCTGGCTCTACCACCTCAGTTGCACCGGGTGCACGACGTCTTCCACGTGTCTCAGCTGAGGAGATACGTGCACGACCCGACGCACATCATCGACTTTGGGGAGCTGGACGTGGACGATGGGGTGACTTTTGCGAAGGTCCCAGTAGAGATCGAGGATCGACAGGTGCGGGTCCTACGTGGGCGGTCGATTCCTCTTGTGCGCATCAGATGGCAGCACGGGAACCTCCAGGAGAGCACTTGGGAGCGGGAGGCTCAGATGCGTGCTCAGTACCCCCATTTGTTCCCCTAGTTTTTGATGTATCTTTACGGGGACGTAAAGCCCTGAGGTGGGAGTAATGTAAAGACCCGCAAATTTCAAGGAAATTTTTTTCTTAATTTTCTTTGGAATTTTACAAGAGCGCAGCTTCAGACGGCACCTGATTCCGAGGCCCGGTGTGCCCGGAATCAATTTCCGAAGTTTGGCTCGGGTACGTTCAGTGAACGGACGAGCGGGTTTTTCTATCTTTTGAACCGGTGCCCGGAATCAAATTCTGAGGGCACCGATGAAATCGCAGCGCCGGTATTTGCTTAGAAACGCCTCTTCCGGAGTTGCGTTTGCTCAGACGTGGTTTTTAAATTTTGCGGCTTTAAGTCAGAAATAAAATAAATTTGTGCGACAACTTTATTTTATTTCACTTAAGCTGCTTGGAAGCCACTTGAAGCCACTTAAAGGCGGCTTGAACTGTGTTGAACTGGATAGGATGCTATCCAGAAATATCCTACCCCCTTGATAGGATATTTGTGAGGTGGGGCCCGCACGAGCCCCGCCGTTTCTTTCGCTAAGTAACGCACCCGCGAAAACCCGTCAAAGAAACTGAAAAGTCAACCGACGCGTTTCTTTAATTCTTAACAGACCATTTAAATGGGCTGTTTCTTTCGTGAATTAAATGGGCTGTTTCGCTCGTTGAATTAATTCAACGAATTAAATGGGTCGTTACTTACGCGTTTTACGTTTGTTGGCAAAAATAATAAAATAGACAAACTTGTCTATTTTGGAGGATTGCTATCGTTGTGCAATTCCTCTGAGCCTCCACCCTCTCCGCGAAGAACGCGAAGAACGCGAAGAACGCGAAGAACGCGGAGAACGCCGAACCCGGAAGTCGACGACGCCTTCGCCCGAGACGTTCTTCCGATCTCCGATCTCCGATCACCGACCATTCGAGGTGAGTGCTTTCGGATTTCCTCTCAAGTTCTTTTCTTTGGTTTTAAACGAAACACAGATTTAAATATTAATAATTTAAATCTGTTGTTCTTGATTCGTTGAGCTCGCCGGCTCAACGCCGGTTTCCGCGACGACGCGACACCTTCCCGCGACGACGCGACGATCGATCTCTTCCGCGACGATCTCTTCCGCGAAGAACGCCCGCGCTCGACGATCATCAAGGTAGGGATTTATTTTGGAAAAGTTACCCCTTTTAAATTTTATCGTGAACGTTCTTGAAAATTTAAAAAGTCGGTTTCAAACGAACAATTTTATCTTTAAATAAAATTGTTGGATCATGTGTTGATCATCTTTTTCTTTTCTCCCGTTGATTATGGCTAACGCGGAGGGTGCGGGTCTAACGAACAAGACCCGACAACCCTCCGCCGATCTCTTTTGTTGTGCGGATATGGCGGAAGACGACAAACCGCGCGGCAGGGGCGATCCGTTGATTCCGCAGTGAAGGTCGGCATCCGGGAGGGGCATCGGCGCAGACGGGAGGCAAAACGGGCCACCGGAGCATCTCCGGCGGCCCGCGGAAGGCAGCGGCGGCGCGGGTCGCCGGCGCGGCGGCGCCCGGTGCGCCGCCGTGGAGGAAGTCCGCCGCGGCTGAAGCCGCGGCGGCGGTGGCGGCCGGTTCCGCGGCCGCGCGGAACCGGGAACGGACGCGGCGGCCCGGCCGCGTCCGCGTGACAGGCGGCCCCCCGCGGGGGCCGCGTTTCTTCAAATGCCGCGGGTCAAACCCGCGGCGGCAGCCTGTTCGGCCGCTCGGCCGAAGCCGAGCCGGCCGGTCCGGTCGGCCGGGCTGCGCCCAGGCCGAACCGGACCCGGCCGAGCCGGTTCGGGCCGGCCCGGTTCAGTCCGACCCGGTTCGGCCGACCCCAGGGGGGTTCGGGCCGGGTCGCCCCGGGCCCAGAACCCCCGTTTTCGGGCCCTCTTCGGTCTTTCGCCCATATCTTGGGCCTGGGACCTCCGATTGATGAACCGTCAGCGGCTACGCGATCCTTGGATCAAGACGGTCGTTTCGGTATATTATACTCAAGGTTTCGGAAGACTTTGGGTTCGTCCGGGTTGGTTCGTACACGAAACCAACCGGGCCCTCGGAGCGGAAACGCTCATAACTTGAGCTACGGACGTCCGATCGACGTACCGTCAGCTGTGGTAGTTTCCTCTAAGTGAGATGGAACTTTTGGCATGCTCCGCCCGAGGATCGGATACAGGAGGAGTACGGTCGGGTTAGTTTTGCCCTAAAAACCAACCGGGCCCCTGGGACGAAAATGCCAATAACTCTCAGACCGGGCGTCCGATTGACGCGCCGTCTGTCGCGTTGAGATCCTGTTGTCGATACGGAACTTTTGGATACATCAACTTCGGACTACGTGTCAGTTGATGTATCAGCCTCTCGGCTCGTGGAGCGGACCCTCCTAAACGAGCTCGCTTTGTGCGGGAACCCTAGCGCTGGCTGTGACTTCGACGACAGAGCAGAGATCCTTCGTGGACTGCGACGACGACAGAGCAGAGATCCTCCGTGGACTGCGACGACGGCAGAGCAGAGATCCTTCGTGGACTGCGGCGACGACTGTGCAGAGATCCTCAGTGGACTGCGTCGACTACTGCACTCAGCGATCCTATGTGGATCAGTGCTACAGGTTCTGTGTGAGCCCGATCCTATGTGGGTCCTTACTACAGGTTCTGTGTGAGCCCGATCCTATGTGGGTCCTTACTACCGGTTCTGTGTGAGCCACTGCCTACAGGTTCTGTGTGAGCCCGATCCTGTGTGGGTCTTCTGCGGGGGTTAGTACCTATCGATCCTTCGTGGGTCCGACGACTTAGATGAATCAGTGATCATCTTTGACGTCATCTGAAAAAGTATACCTGGTTGAGCTGAATCGTATGTTACTCTCCTTTGTGGATTGTGTTGAACTATCCTATGTGGATTTTACTGTTTACTCTCCTTGTGGATTTGAGTCTTGCTTTCCTTTGTGGATTGAGTTGTTCTTGAGCTCGTGAGCAGAGCTGGAATTGGGGACTTAGGTATATGTATGGGCATATACCTAAGTCGATTCAGATGTTACTTCGTGATTGCATCTTTCTTTTGTGCTATATCCTTTGTGGATTTCGGGAGACCTTCGGGGGTCTCGGGGTCCTTACTGAGTAGCTTGTACTCACCCCTGCACGGGCTATGCCCGCACCTTGTTGTGTTGGTTGCAGACGACGGACAGCGCTGATCACGGTTGGGACGTGGAGCAGGACGGTATCTGGAGGTGGATCACTGGGCGGGACGTGCTCGGAGCGGACGTGGGACCCGAGGAGCCTGGAGGCTATCTGTACCCACCCTTCAGGTGGGATTGCCAGTGGACGACACGAGGCCGCCGTCTTTTCTTCAGTTGTTGTACTTTACTTTTCAGTTGTACTTTACAGTTGGGCTTGTATTTCCGGCCCCCTTTACTTTTCTGCACTTTACTTTCCGCTTGCTGACTCTGTGTGGTTGTTACTTATAAAGGCAATGCCTTCCCTGTTTACTGGGATTTTACGCCTTGGTGCTAGTCGCCAGCCCCTGGCCTATGGAAGGCGGGCTTGGGGTAGTCACGGCACGGGCCCCGAGGACGGGTCGTGACAGTTGGGGTGGAACAAGATCATGTCTGGTAATGAATATTAATTTTCCATCTAGTAAAACAATATTTATCATTTCATTAGTTAGCGCACACCATAAAATAATAATGATATTATTATTATTATATGTAATGGGGTTTGATAATTATTAATATATTATTTATGGTCTGATAAATAATTAAATAATATTTTCATCTAAACCCAATCTCTATAAATAGATGGTTATGTCTATTATGTAGGGTTAATTGAGACTTGAGAATCATTTCACACAACAAAATTCTCTCTTAATTACTCATCCCATATTCCACACAATAATGAGAAGTGCTAGAGGTATTCCATCAAGTTCTAGGGAACATGAAGTGATCAAGATGAACAACATAAGATGATGGATTTTCCACACTATCAGACATAAATCAACATGTTTCATTTGAATGTCAAAGAAGCAAATGTGGACCACCTATAGAGAGATTTTATACTTGGATCCTCCCCAAATAACACATGTAATTCCAGAAAGGTTTACATATGATAAATATCATCCTCTAAGAAATTTCTTTGATGAGGTAATATTTTTTTATCATAAATTAATTAATTATGAATTCAACGTTAAAAGATATTCTCCAAGTTATGGATTTTATTTGGTCAATATTTATTTTAAAAATATATTTTTTCATGGAGTTTACCTGATGTACAATTTCTAAGTGATCTACTAAATCAAAATAAACTTATTGGTTATGTCATCCACTAAAGTGATTCGACTATTCAGAAAACATTCAAGTGATATGAGGGTGGTCACATTTAAATTTATAATTATTTATTTCATTGTTGTTATATATGTGAAATAGTGGTTACATACTTAATTTCTAGAATACTCATTATTTAATATGATTCTAATTAACATTCTTTAGAAATATTAATTAAAAAATAAAGTGTTTAATTTTATTAAAGGACTAAGAACTACTGAATAATGACCAGATATTCTATCAGGAAGTGCTAAGGATTTTAACTGTACATCATGGGATGACACAACATATATCTAGAGTACGTGTCATATAACCAAGTGCTCTACACCAGGCCATGTTGAGAGATACCCTACATTCCAAACAGTAACTACACATGGTACATTTATTCACAACGCATGTAGACCAGGATAACATGGAACATGGATTTTCAAATTGCACGGTGTGTAACTTCCTTACACATCGTGTAGTCTATATGGTTTAGTGGAAAAATTCACACAAACTGTCTGGTCAAATATATGATTAAAACCATGTGAGATTGAATCCTAGGAGAATTAATGAAGTACGTGATGTGTAGCTAGAATATATGATGTATAGTTCATTATTTCACACATCTGAAATACACAATGTGTCTTTTGGTAACTTATACAGACACATGACATATAGTTGAATTGTACAATTTTTGTAGTCTGTCATCCAAAGAACACGCTGAGTACTTCAGTTGGTTTCATGAACACGTGACATTCAGATCAAATGGTTTGTATCTAATTATTATATGTCATTTAATCCACCAATATACATGTGAAATACCAAAGTTATTTTCTTAGGAATATGGCATAAAAAACACAAAATGTGTAGTGGTTAATGCATGTCGTGTAGTATAGACAAGGCACATGACAAATAACTAAAGAGATACATTCCATTTGGTCCAAATATTGTGTCTATGCAACCTATTTAAGGACTCAGTGTGTTCATTTGATGTTGGACTACAAAACATGTAAAATATATCTACACATATTTTATCTCATATTCCATATATCTGCATAACTCTCCAAATGACTCAATTTGTATTTTGGATGCATGAAATAATAAACTGCACACCTTGTACATCGGATACACACTGTGTATTTCATTAGTGCTCCAGGATGTTACTCTCATGTGATTTTGACAGTGTATTGGACCACACAGTTTGAGTGAATTTCACCACTAAACTATGTAGACTACATGATGTGTACACCATCTACACTCCTTGTAATCTGACAATATGTGTTCACATTAGTCTAGTCTACACTCATTGTGAAATAAATACACAATGTGTAATTACTTCTTTCCATGTCATGTATCATGAAACATATCCAGATTCATTGTAAATGAATACATGTCATGTAATTCAGCTATAAGCCATGTAACCCTATCTTACAAGCTAAAAATAGTTGGAACCTTTTAATAGTATCTATGGTCATTATCTATATGTTCTTAGTAATTTAAAAAAATGATACAATGAATTATGAAAATTAAAATTTCAAAATCATGTCAATTATACAATTATATTACAGGAAAAAAATATAATGGAAAACAAAAATTTAACCACCCTTACACATATAGATCAACAATCAAATAAATAATTATAAATTTAAAAAGTGACCACTTTGATATCACTTGTAGGTTAAAGGAAAACTAAATTTACCTTTGTTGGGAGAGAAATGTTAAATGTTTATTTGATTTGATGTATTATTTTTAATATCATGAATCTCATGAATATCATGACCAAAAAAAATTTCACTGAATATTGACATAGAGAAACCAAGAAACTAGAGAAAATCGTTACATTTAAATTTATAATTTATTTATGTATGATGATAATAAATGATTACTTATTCGAGGAAATTCTTTGATGATGATGTTGATCAAATGTAAACACTTCTTGGATTACTATTTTTACGTATGGAGGCTCCAAGTGTCAAATCCCTCTAGTAGTTTTTCACAGATGCTCCATTGGTCTCCATGAAATTTCAATTGATTCATGGGTGTTAGGGTCAAAAATCAATTGTATTGTAAAATTTATGTTGATAAATTATATTTCCTTTAATATTAAAGTAATATCTATAATGATTCTCATTATTAAGAGGAAGAGAGGAGTAATAGAGATATAATTTCATTGGGTGCAATGATCAACTTTTCTCAATTAACCACAGACAATAGACATAACCATTTATTTATAGAGTTAGGGTTTCAGTTAAAAATATTATTTAATTTCATACCAGAACTTAAATAATATAATAATTAGAAAACCCATGCCATATAATTATAATAATATATTATGGAATGCACTAATTGGAATAATGATAAATATTATTTTATCAGCTTCTGAATTAATATTCATCACTGAAAATGATCTTGGTCCTTTCTATCACCTCAAAATTTATTAAAAACCCAAATAAATATTTTTTTAAATATTTTATTCATCAATAATTATTTTTGATCAGTAAAACATGAGTAAAATTATTTCTCATTCTTGAGAATAATATTTATTCGATTAGTTAAATACAAATAGGATATAATTGAGATAAAAATAAGCACTTAGTGTGTGACCCGCGAGGATTCTTTGTCAATAGAATTAGGAGTGATTTCCTAAATTATAAGATTGTTCTATAGTAATGGGTCAAGGAACCCAAGAGGAATAAGATAATGTTGCAACATAAACTACCAAATACAAACACCCACTATGTAATGTAATCCCTTTTCACAATATCTCATTAAGATTGTTTCGCATCTATTCCTTCAGCCAACATGATTGATATAAGAACCTGGTTCTTATATTTGAGGTACAGGTTTCTTCTCTTCCTCTTTCCTTAAGTTTTTTTAGAAAATAAGTAAAATGGGGAAAATTTCCAAATTTTTTGGATACACACCCTATACCTTTCCAGACATTGTGTACTTTGGCCATTTTGGATGAGTACATAGGGCGTGTAGGCATGTCGATGATGAAGGGTGTAAAAACTAACTACACGCCATGTACTTGGTATTTCCATGCCGTGTAATCAGTCGTCATGTGAATAGTTAGGCGATGGGAGTAGCCGCCAGTGGAGTGACAGTACACATTGTGTATTCATAAATACACGCCATGTACTCATGTCGACAGATGAACATTGTGGCGGTGAAAAGTAGTCGTTGGGGGAATAGTTACAAAAATGAAAAGTACACACCGTATACTTAAGAGTACACACCAGGTAGTTTTTTTCCCTAAAATGGGACGTGGCCTCCTCTTTTAACAGAGGAAGCTTAGGACGTCAGAAGAACACAAGAGAGAGGGCCAGAGCTTGAAGGAGCTTTTGATCATCCACCAAAACTCATATTCCTTCGCTAACGGTCTCAATTGAACTGTGTGGGTGAGTTCTTCGCTCTTCTCGAACCCTTCCTTCCAATTCTATCTTGAGGGGAAGTTATTTGAGTTTGAACTCATTTTTTTAATCCCATATCTACACCATTCTTAGGTGTTTTGGTAGGCTTCATTCATATATACCTATCATAGGATATCAAGGTAGGTGGTCTGATGTTTAATTCCAACTACTGAGTATTTTTGTGTACCATTGTGCTACGCGCCAATGTTTGGGGTGTCGTATGCCTGAGACCTTGATTAATTATGATATATATAATTTCATATATAGTCTGATGATAATTAAAAACAACTATTTGAGATCATTTCTTGGATCCAGGTCCACCCCGTGGGTGTGTTTCCCTTGTTTAATTGTTTGCCCAGGATACCCAAGGGTATGCCATGATTTAGCATGCTTTGAGTTTTCTTGAGAGAAATTGTATGTAATTGCTTTCTTATGTGTTGGGCTCGGCTTGGTTGCTTGTTTAGCCTGAGGGAAGTGTTTCTCATGCCTAAGGGAAAGCGTTTTATTTAGCCTGGGGGAAAAATTTCTTATGCTTGTGGGAAGTTGCTTCCATGTATGAGTTCATTATCTCATATGCCTAAGGTAAATATTCGTTATTCTTGAAGGAAATAACCTGAGGGATTCGATTATGATTACCTGAGGGTAAGTTTTTATTATTTCTGATGACTCTGTTTAATTTTTATATTAATTGTGGTGATTTCACATGTTATAACTGCCAAGCTAAAGCATGGGCTTGGTATTTTTTTACCTTGTACTTGTTAGAGAGATTGTTATAGTTTTGTTGCGGAACTGTTTAAGAGATTTCTGGCTGAGGATGAGTCTCAAGAACTTATAATTAAATTATATTGAATTCTTAAATAATAATTAACTGAAAATGAAACTGGTAGGAGTAGATACTTTGAGTACTTCCTCGTTTACTACTTTTCCATTACTACACACTATTGTTGCACAAATTCACTGACAGTCGGGCACGGGCCTTTTGTGGTTTCCTACTGGGATTTATTTATCACACCCTGTTTGGGTCATGTCTTGGGAACAAAAAAATTATATTGTTGTAGGTGTATATAAGTTAAAGAGTCCCTATACATGAACTTGATTGTTGGAGAGGAGTAGGAGAGAATGGGACCGAGCTTAGGCTTGCGATACTGCTGAGTTTTTGCTACGCTAATTTATTTTTCTTTTCTATATTTGTTCCTTGTATTGTATTGTTCAGATTGCAGTGTATCTTGTTTTGGCTGCTTTCTTAGACCTACAGACATATTGCATCCTTATAAATGACTGTTGTTCATTTCTTAATTCAGTATTGTTGTCCATTTTATCTTGGGATTGTTTACTACTTCCGCTTTTGTGTGCTTGTATTTTGTTCCACTGCGTTACACTTTGACAAATGAGAGAATAGTTTCTCCACTATCAGAACTAGGCCCTCGCTGCCAGTTGGAACCCTCTGGCGTTTGGGGAAATGCGTTTGAGGTCATGTGACCAACTGGGTTCAGGGCACCCATTGAGTGGTACCTGGATCTGGGACGTTAAAAAGTGGTATCAGAGGGCTTTTCTTTTTCTCTGAGTTATTTTATTATATGGAGACAACCAAAAGAGATATATTTCTAAGGGATTCGGCAATAACTATGCTCGGGAGTAGCTAACCCGTGTACAGGTAAAGGCCAGATTGCCTCAAATTAAATTGTGAGTTTCTTTTTATGATTATTACAATTGATTTGATTTTCACCATTGGGTGACAGACTTTTTGTGTGCTATTTATATTTTTTCATACCTGGGATCAATTTAGATGCAACCTGATGAGATGAGGGTATGCCATCTCATGCATCATTTAGGCACATGTTAGAATCACATGCCATTCATAGTTTACATGCCATGTAGGTGCATTAGAAATTTCATGTTGTTGTGATATATGTTGTGCTAGAAAATGCATGTTGTTGTGATAGGTGCCTTGAACCTGCTATTTGATAGGGTATTATTATGTAAGGTTCAGTAGATGAACGCCATACTTTGGTTTTTGAGGATTATGGGCCCTCATCAACCGGAATTTGGTGGATCATCGCTTTTTTTACCTTTTTATAACACGTTTAAGATTCCTAGATTTGATTTGCGGGGAGTATGGGACCTCACGGATCGGAATTTGGCACTTAGGTGTTGGTTTTAGTGTTTTTTGGCCTCTAAAGTAGTTTCTAAGGCTTACTGTATTTAAAAACATAGAATACATGCCGTGTAATTATAAATACACGCCGTTTACTATTCTGTTCGGGAAGAAAAAAAATAAGTACACACCATGTACCCTAAGTACACACCTTATAGTCTCTAACAGTGTCGTAGGCCATGTGGGTAGATACACTGGATGGGGAAGTTCTAGAGGGAACACACTGTGCACCAATTGTATACTCCTTGCGCATTGACCCTATGTCTACCCGTGTAACTAACAACACGGATGGAGGAAATATTCGCTTATACACGTCGTGTCAATGATGAACACGCCGTGTAGTATAACCTGGGAATCCGGCCATGTAACTAACAACATGGGTTAGTGTAATCCTTTCTTGTACACACCGTGTACCTGAGGGGCATGCCATATAGTCTTACCTGGTGAATGACCATGTGGCTGGGGAAATAGGGTGGTGTACACACTGTTTGCAGGTGTAACATGTCGTGTAGTGTCAGATGAGTTGCCGACTGTGTCACTAACAACACAGGCAGTTGGAATTTAAGTCGTACACACCGTGTCTATATGGGATACATCGTGCAGTGTGATCTGTGTACCCGGTCGTGTAACGAACAACATGGGTCGGTGAAGCTCGTTTGGTACATGTCGTGTAGATTGTATACACGATGTGTAGTCTCGTTTAAAGGAGAGACATGTGGCTAATCCATGTAGAAGGACTCGGGCAGGGGAAGAAAATTCAAGTACACGCCATGTGTGTGGAAAACACACCGTGTGTTTGGGGTGTTACATGACCAGTTTTGGAAGAAGTACACGCCCATGTGAAATACTTAAGGTAACATTTCATGGAGTTATTATACACGTCGTGTAGTCTTGTTTTGTAAAACTTGAATGTTTTCTTTCTTCTTTTCCCTTCTTACACTCCTTGTTTTCAGTCCTTGATAATCTTAATCTAAGGCGTGTGTTTGAACTTGTAAATTCATGTCACTGAGATGACCTAGAGTTGTTCTCCAGGAGTCCAGAAATGAGTATACTCAAGAGAAAGTAGGCCATAGGCTACCTATGGATCCTCCAACAGAGCCAGATGTGGTGCTATGCATTATACCAGACACAGGCGTGGAGGCGTAGTTCCGTTAAGGCTTTGTGCGGTTCATGCAGACCTTCCAGGGACCACCGTCGGCTGCCACATCTATGGAAGAGCTAACTCATATATTCTAGCAGCAACATCTGCCTATGTTTTTAGGGGATGGTGGACCACATGATATGGAGTCTTGGCTAGGTTCTATGAAGACTATTTTCAATCATCTGGAGACGCCTCCTGGGAGGAGGGTCAAGCTCGCTACTTACATGCTGCGTGATTTCTCCAAGAGATGGTGGGATGTTACCACCCAGACTTAGCATCACTGAGACATGGCGTGGGAATATTTTCCGGCAATATTCTATGACTTTTTCTTTCTGGAGACACTGAGGGAAGATTGAGCTCAAGAGATCATGAATCTGCAGCAGGGTGCTATGTTAGTGATGGACTATTCTGACAGCTTTACCGAGCTACAATGCTTTGCACCTGTTCTGGTGGGTGATGACATGTTGAGGGCTCGAAGTTTTGAGGATGGTTTTCGATATGACATCCGAGCATTGGTGAATATTTTCAGGTTTCCTATAGTGCATGCTATTGTGAACCAGACATTGATTACTGAGAGGAACATGTGGGAAGTTAGTGGTGCAGGCCAGGGCGATTTGGCACCAGTTTCTGGTTCTATTTCTACCGGTAAAAGGAAGAGGCAGATGGATTTCTCTTACAGTGTTAGTACTAGCCATAAGAACTCTTCAGGTGGCCAGGTGAGGTGATACCAGTGCAGTAAAGAGGGTCACAAGAGACCTCAGTGTCCACGTGACCTAGTGGAGTGCCATGCTTGTGGCAAGATGGGTCATTTTAAATGATTTTGCAGGGAGTTTCCACTAGTAGCTAGTGAGAGGGGTTCTGTGTAGACTCCACGTGCAAGAGTAGGGCTAGCGGCTTCTTACCATTCAGGGATGTGGGATACGTCGGGACGTATAGGCCGAGGTTGTGGTCATGGTCATGGAATCCATACACCATGATCTCAGAGACAGTAGGGTGGGTCATCTCAGGGTAGCTAGGATGTGTCACAAGGCCACAGCCCTGGGCAGGCATATGCAGTGCAACAGACCCAACAAGTGTTGGATCTTAGACCTTCTACTGTCAGAGGTACTATTCTAGTAGCTTCTGTCTTGTCTTCAGTATTTTTTGATATTGGTGCTACGCATATCTTTATGTCTATGGCCATTGTGGAGAGACTTGGGCTCTGTGTTTCTTCTTCTTCGGACATTATGATGCTAGACACTCTGTTGGGGATTAGAATGGCAGGTGTGCGTTAGTGCAAGGAGTTCCCCCTAGAGGATGGTGGGTGTCACTTTCTATGGGACCTCTATGTCTTAGAGATGATGAGCTATGATGTCATTCTTGGGATGGATTGGTTGCTACCCTTTCGAGACTTTGTGGATTGATATTGTCATAGGGTGAGTTTCACGTCACAAGAGGGCAGAGAGTTTCTATAAGAGGTAAAATGGGATGTCTAGGCAAGATGAGCTGGATCTGAGCATCGTGGGCGAGGTGGAGTGACAGCCTAGATTGTGAGTTTGTATCTGGATGATCAGGGAACCTGTCAAAAGGATTTCTCTCTAGTAGTTGATTGTGTAAGGGATGTCTTCCTGGATGACTTTTTTATGTCTACCTCTAAAGAGAGAGGTGGATTTCCGTATTGAGCTTGTACCAATAGTGGCACTGGTGTGCATTCCTCCTTATAGGATGGCTATACCAGAGTTGCAGGAGCTCAAGAGGCAGTTGTAGGAGTTTCAGGTAAAGGGTTTCATCTGAACCAATACTTATCCTTGGGGTTCGCCTATCCTGTTTGCAAAGAAGGTGGATGGTACCCTTAGAATTTGCGTGGATTTTCCGAATTTTAACCAATTGACGGTCAAGAAACGATATCCCTTCCCAAGTATTGATGATATCTTTGATCAACTTCAAGGATCATGAGTGTTCTCAAAGATTGAATTGAGATCCAGATATCATCAGTTACGTTTTAGACCATTGGATATATTTCTTATAGCTTTTCGGAGTAGATACAGTCTATACGAGTACATGGTCATGCCGTTCAGACTCACGAACATGCCATAATTTTTCATGGCTCTGATGAATCATGTGTTCCATCCATATCTGGATTATTTTGTGGTAGTCTTTGTGGATGATATCTTGTTTTACTATCACACTTGACACAAAAATGGTATCCATCTTGATATTGTTCTGAGTACACTGAGAGAGAATCAACTATATGCAAAGCTCTCAAAGTGCCACTTTTTGATAGACGAGAAACACTTCCTAGGTCATATTATCTCAGAGGAAGCAGTTGTAGTAGACCCAGAGAAAGTGAGAGCAGTAGTTTCCTAGGAGCATCCTAAGAATGTGTTTGAGATACAGAGTTTTTTGGGGTTGGATGGTTACTACTGGAACTTTATATAGGACTTCTCCCACTTAGTAGCACCATCGACAGGTTTGACTCAAAAAGGTGTGAAGTTCGTTTGGTCAGAAGCTTACGAGATAGCATTTTAGGAGATGAAGGGAAGGTTGACATAAACACCAGTCCTAATACTTCCAGATCAAGGGAAGAGCTATACAGTTTATTGTGATGCATCAGGTATTGGGCTGGGAGCAGTGTTGATGTAGGGCGATCGAGTAGTTTCGTACGGGTCTCGGCAGTTGAGGCCACATGAGAGGAATTACCCGATGCATGATCTCGAGTTGGCTACAGTTGTTCATGTGTTATGTTGTTGGAGACATTATCTCTTGAGAGGAAATTTTGTGGTTTTTATAGACCAAAAAAGTCTCAAATATATCTTTACCCAACGTGATTTGAATCTGAGACAATGAAGGTGGTTTGAATAGCTGAAGTCCTTCAACTTCGAGCTTGCCTATACACCTGGTAAGGGTAACACAGTTGCTGATGCATTGAGTGGGAGGACTCAGTTACAGGCAGTTCAGGAGGCCAGCTGTGAGTGGAAGCTCATGGATTTGTTCTATGAGATGCATTTAAAGGTTCACGATAGTCAGGGGAGAGCCTTTCTTTTTTCCTTAGCTGTGACTTTTACTCTCTTGGATAGAGTGAGGATGAGGCAGCTATCAGATTCAGAAGGCCTAGTTCTACAGGATTTAGTGGTAAGTGTGGATCCTCCTCCCAGTTGGACGATAGGCGATGATGAGGTATTATGTGTCCATGGGCGATTGTGCATTCCAGGGGATGTACGTAAGGAGCTGATGTGAGAGTTTCATGCTTCAGCTTGGTAAGTGCATCCCGAAGTTACCAAAATGTATCGTAACTTGAGGCATCAGTATTGGTGGTCGGGTATGAAATGAGAGGTAGCCAGTTTTTTCACGAGATGTTCCACCTGTCAGTTGGTGAAGGTGGAGCATCAGAGGCCCACCAGACTGTTACAGCAGTTACCCATTCCATAGTGGAAATGGGATGATGTCACGATGGACTTCGTGACCAGATTGCTGAGGTCACCTCGAGGCAACGATGTCATGTAGGTTGTTGTGGACAGACTTGTAAGGGTTGATCACTTTTTTCTAATCAAGGATACCTTCCATGTTGAAGATCTCGGAAATTTGGATATCTGAGAGGTGGTATGTCTTAATGGGGTTCCTCGTTCTATCTTTACAGATAGGGACACCCGCTTTACGTCTCATTTCAGGCAGAGTTTTCAGAGGGCACTAGGTACATAGGTGCTTCTGAGCCCAACTTACCACCCTCAGACTGATGGCCAGTCAGAGTGTACGATACAGGTGCTAGAGGACATGTTGTGTGCATGCGTCCTAGACTTTGGGGGCTCTTGGGAGAAGCATATACCCCTTGTCAATTTTGCCTACAATAATCGTTTTAAAGAACTATTGAGATGACATCTTATGAGGCTTTATATGGTAGGCCATGCCAATCACCCCTGTGCTGGTTAGAGGTAGGTGAGGCAACTTTACTGGGACCATGTCTCATGCAGGAAACTTCAGATCAGGTCCAGTTGATTCAGAAGCGGATGGATACTGGACGGTCTCATCAGAAATCTTATGTTGATCGTCGTAGACGACCCTTGGAGTTCATCGTCGGGGATCAGGTTTTCTTGCATGTTTCACAGAGGCTGGGATACAGGCGGATCAGGAGATAGGGTAAACTTTCACTAAGGTACGTGGGGCCATTTGAGATTCTGGAGAGAGTCGGTCCGGTTGCCTATCAGTTGCAGTTACCACAGAGGTACCTGGTCATGCACAACGTCTTCCTTGTATCTTAGCTGCGCCATTATCACGCAGACATGTCTCATGTTTTTCAGCCTGAGGAGGTTGAGCATCAGGCCGATACATCTTTTGAGGAGAATCTGATTTCTATTGTTGATAAGAGCATGAAGGTTCTCCGAGGCCATTCAGTTCCTCTCATACGGGTGCTATGGTAGCTTGGCCAAGTTTAGGATGAAACCTAGGAGCGGGAGACCGACGTACATGCTCAGTGGACAGAGTTGTTCTGAGCTTTATCTTCACCACCCATGGGAGGGAAATTTGGGGACGAATTGCTTTAAGGGAGGAACTTTGTAAGAACCTAGTTGTTATTCTTGAGGTATGGGTTTCTTCTCTTCCTCTTTCCTAAAGTTTTTTTAAGAAATTATAGAAAATGGGGAAAAATCTCAATGTTTGTGGACACACGCTGTGTACTTTTCCACACGCCATGTACTTTGGTCCTGTGGGATGAGAACACAGGGCGTGTAGGACTATCGGTGATGAAGGGTGTAATTACTGACTACATGTCGTGTACTTGGTATTTCCACGCCATGTAATCATTCGGTAGTTGAACAGTAAGGCGGTGGGAGTAGCCTCTAGCGGAGTGACAGTACATGCCGTGTATTCAGAAATACATGTCGTGTACTCATGTCGTTAGATGAACAGTGCAGCAGTGAATAGTATCCTCCAGTGGAATAGTTAAAAAATGAGAAGTACACACCATGTACTTGAGAGTACATGCCATGTAGTTTGTTTTTTTTTTTGGATTAAAATGGGCAGTAGCCTCATCATTCGATAGAGGAAGCTTAGAAAGTTGGAAGAATGCGGGAGAGAGGTCCAAAACTTAGAGGAGCTCCTAATCATCCACCGTAACTCGGATTCCTTCACTGATAGTCTCGATTGAACTGCATGGGTGATTTCTTCGCTCTTCTTGAACCCTTCCTTCCAATTATTTCCCAAGGGGATGTTATTTGATTTTGGATTCATTTTTTTCAATCATAGATATACACAGTTCTAGGGTGAATATGAAGGCTCTGTTCACGTATATTGATTAGAGGAGATCAAGGTAGGTGGTCTGATGATTAATTCCAACTACTGAGTGTTTTTATTTACCATTGTGATACACACCCATATTTGGGGTGTCGTATGGGTGAGTCCTTGATTAATTATGATATCTAGAATTGAATAGATAGTCTGATGATAATTATAAACTGTTGTTTGGGATCATTGCTTGGATCCAGGGCCACCCCATGGGTGAGTTTCCCATGTTTAGCCATTTGGCCAGGATACCCAAGGGTATACATTGATTTAGCATGCTTTGAGTTTTCTTGAGAGAAACTATATGTAATTGCTTGCTTATGTGTTGGGCTCGGCCCAATTTCTTTTTAATACTAAGGGTATTGTTTCTCATGCCTAAGGTAAAGTGTTTTGTTTAGCCTAGGGCAATATTTATTATGCTTGTGGGAAATTACTTCCATGCCTGAGGGCATTATCTCTTATGCCTGAGGGAAATATTCGTAATGCCTAGGGGAAATCACCTGAGGGCTTAGATTCCGATTACCTGAGGGTAAGGTTTTTCATGTCTGAGGACTCTGTTTACATTTCATATTCCCTGTTGTGATTTCACATGTTATAACTACCATGTAAAGCATAGGCTTGGTATTGTTTTACATTGTACTTTTTAGATAGATTGTTGTAGTTTTGTTGTAGCATTGTTTAAAAGATTTTCGACTGAGCCTGAGTCTCGAGAACTTATAATAAAATTAAATTGAAATGTTAAATAATAATTAAATGAAAATGGAACTGGTAGGAGTAGGAGTAGATGCTTTTAGTACTTCCTAGTTTACTGCTTTTCCATAACTGCAAACTGTTGTTGCATAAATTCACCGACAGTTGGGAACAGGCCTTTGGTGGTTACCTACTGGGATTTATTTCTCACAGACTATTTGGGTCATGTCTTGGGCCCAAACAGATTATATTTCTGTAGGTGTAGATAAGGTAAAGAGTCCCTATACAGGTACTTGATTGTTGAATAGGAGTAGGAGAGCATGGGACCGAGCTTAGGCTTGCGATGCTATTGAGTTCTTTCTATGCTGATTTATTTTGCATTGCTGTATTTGTCCCTTGTATTATATTGTTTAGATTTTAGTGTATCCTATTTTGGCTACTTTCTTATACCTAGGCATATATTTCAACATTATATATGACTTCTGTTAATTTCTTAATTCAGTATTGTTGTCCATTTCAGCTTGGGATTGTTTACTACTTCTGCTTTTGTATGCTTGTGTTTTGTTCTGCTGCATTAAACTTTGACAAATAAGGGCATAGTTTCTCCACTATTAGACCTAGGCCCTCACTGCTAGTCGGTAGCCTCTGGCATTTGGGGAGATGCTCTTGAGGTCATGTGACCAACTGGGTTCGGGGCACCCGTTGAGTGGCACCCGGATCCAGGACATTACAATTGATATGTCTTTCTTTGAATCTCTAAAATAATAACATTTTTACACTAAGGCCATGGAATTTAATGAAAAGTTTCAATAAAAATAAAAGTTATGAGATATCAACTTCTATAAAGATGGATGAGACAAATACTTCATCAAATTATCAATCAATATCATGTCATTCATAACGTACCTAGTGTACCCTACTTCATAAAAATATATAGCATCATTGTTTTGGTTAATAAATCTAATTTTTTGAGTCCGAACATGCATTGATGATAATATTAAAGTCTAAGGACCATTACACATGCTCACAGATATGAATACTTGATGACATAGAAACTCGTGGAATTCCAACAGGTGGGTCTGTTGTCATAATCTCTCATCACAAAGATTGATAAATGTGAACATCAAGAAGAGAAGCGTCATCATCTTATGAGTACTCACACCTGAAATTCTATATATTATATCTCTTATGATAGTACATTATCTATCCATAGAACTATATTTAAGAATATCTTCATCTAATATTATGGTTCTCACAATAGCGGGGAACTACTATTGCCTTATTAGTGCAGAAAATACCCTAAGAAATTACTATATTAAAGTCATGTATAATAATGAAAAATTGTTAATAATATGTTTTCTTGATATTAAAATGTTTGAATATACATGTAATCAATTTAAAATCAGTTACTTATAGAACACCAACTCCAACACACTCTCACTTGGACTAGATCCAACTTCTTAAGACTTTAATTCCACTACACCTCACATGATAATCATTTTTTTGATAAGTTAATGGTTTATTGAAGGGATCCATCACTTTTTCTTCAGTAGAAATGAAAGAAAATTGATTCAACTCACAAGAACCTAAAAATAAATCGGTGTCATTCAAAGGTCAATCAAGCATATATAGATCACCAATAGAGGTATTATTCACTTGGATCCTCCTAATGCAGTGAAGGTAATCCAAAAAGGGTTTATATACGATTAATATCATCATCAAAGAAAGTTCCTTGATGAGTTGGATATTTATTATGATCATAAATAAATTAATTATAAATTTAATGTGAAACGATCCTCTCTAGGTTCTGGGTTTCACTATTCCAATATTCAATTGAAAATTTTCATTGGCCATGGTGTTCACATCATGTAAAATAATGAAAATGATTCATCAAATCGACAAAACCTTAATATTAATTCACCCAACCAAGGTGATTCTACTTGGATTGGTACCTAAAAGTGGTATCAATGTGGTAAAATGTTAAATATTAAATTATTTATTTTATTTTTTATCTATATTCACAGTAATGGTTAAAATTTTCATTTCCATAATTTTTTTCTTTAATCTAAATTTTTAACTAACCGGTTTTCATCATTTTAATTTTCCTTATTCAATGTTTCATTTTATTAATGGAAAAAAGAATAGATGAAGAATGAATAGATATTCCAAAAATAATTTCCAAGGATTATTGGAATGTAATATAGGCATACACAACATGAATATAGAGTACACATCATGTCACCTTTTTCACTTCAACTGGATGTGTCTTGAGATACACAGTACACCAAGTAGCAATTACATGTTGTGAATTTATTGCACATCATATGTAGACTAGGAGAGTTTAGTACATAGATTATGGATTACATGATGTGTAACTGGAATACACACTGTGTAGTCTACATGGTTTAGTAGTGAAATTAATGCAAACTATATGGTCAAATACATGGTCAAACCCACATGATACTGACAACCTAGAACATTAATGAAATACACAATGTGTAACAAGATTACACAACATGTTGTTCATTATTTATCACATCCAAAATACATGATAATTAATTTGGTGAGTTATAAAGATAGACATCTTGAATGCTATATAGTGTGTAGTTGGATTATACACGTCATGTAGTCCCGCATCTAATGAACATGAAGAGTCCTTTGGCGAGTTGCCCAAAAACATGGAATTTGGAACACGTGATATGTATCTTATTAGCACATACCAGGTAATCTTCCTGAGATATATCCTACATCCCCAAAAATTTATCCTAGCCAAATGAAAAACAGAACACACAAAATTTATCTTGTTGGTACATGTTGTTTAGTCCATCCAATGTACATGTTGAAGCCCTAGGCATGTTTCTCAGGTACCCGATAATCAAGGTACATGATGTGTATCTCATAAGTACATGTTTTGTGGTATTCAAATAAAAGATATAATTAAATTAAACTAAATATATAATTGAATAATTAAACCCATATTATATTTATCATCACCTAATGTTTTTAACAATATAATATATGTTTTAAATAATTATTAAATGATAAATTAATTTATTTTAATTGTATGTAATTATTTTTTCTACAGTTTATTTTTAATGAATTAATTATTAATTAGTATCTCTAAGATAATTTTTATAGTCATTAAAATAAAAATGAATAAATAAATAAATTGATTATTTGTTTATTAAATAGAAGCACATTTATCTTAATAATAAAGAATAAATAGAAATGAATGTTATCTAGTGTACTCTTTTGTATTCATTTCATGTGTATGAAAATTCATAATCTTGACCAATACCTACATGTGAATTAGTTTTATTTTATCAAATTAATAACATTGGCTTAGAATTATTAATTATTAAATTAAATATGATTCCATGTCAGTCATTCCCCCCCCTTATTATTATGTAGGGCATGTGTGTTAAAGGTGATTTATGTAATTCACCTTAACCAATCTATGTGTTATACTTGCATACATTTGAGTTGTAAATACATGTAACAAATAAAGTATCCTATGGTGCATAGAGGTAGTCAAGATGGAACCATGTTGATACCAACCTAGGTGATACACATGTGGACTGGTGGACTGTTGTAACTCATACCAAAACCAACAAAATGAGTTTTTACCTAGGGACATAGGTTGATTTATTGTATGTTCAATAAATCAACCATTATATAATCTCATGATATGGTCATTTATTTATTTATTTATTTCTATCTTATGTATTATTTATTTTAAGTGTAAAAGGGAATAATCACATAAATAAAAAAATCCATTTAAAAAGATGGAATTTAAATTAATATATTATGAAAAAAATATCAAAACAAGGTCAATCTATTAAGTAAAATCTTCTAAATATTAAAAAACATGTAAATATTAAAATAATATAAAGTTACACTCAATAAATAAAATATGTCAAACTAAATATTAAGTCATACTTGACCATTTATTACTTAATCAACAATGAAATCCATATAAATAAGTGTTTTTACAACCCACATTGGGACACTTACTTTTAACAAGGAGTTTTAATGAAGGGTATATGTGGAAATAAACTTCTTATGTCAAAAGGAGTAGCCCTTTCTAGACTTGGTGTATCTTAGAGGCGTGTGTTGAGGAAATATAAGTATGGATTTATATATTGGGGAGTCTACTCAATGGATCAAGGATTTGGAATCCCATAGTTGGTAAATAAATTTCAACCTAAACACCTTTAAGTAGCTTTAACAACCCTCATTAGGATTTCTTAAAGGGCAACATGGATCTTTGTCACTATAATTTTAGGGCAACTAGACATTTTGAGTAACATAGTGGGGGCCTTTGGGGATTGATAAGATAGAGGGAGAATTAATAAAACTAAATTATTGTTATTTATCACATGATTTTTAATCATGAAAATTAATAATAATATAATCTTTAAAATTCTATAATAAATGTAAATTTCATCACTGATCGCACTATGATTCATTATTTTTTTCACCCTTAAACCACTTTGTTAAACTGATTTTTTATTAACAATTAAAAATATAATAAAAATCTTCAACTACAATTTTATTCAGTTAATTAATATATATCACTGTTAAAAAGGTAAATTTTACATTTTTTTATGACTACAATATGGGAGGAGGTTATTTGGAGGGTATGAGATGACGTAAAAGGAAAATGGACCAAACTACATGGAAGCCCAATGACATATGTCTACTTTATTACATATTCTTAGAAATATAATGATTAAATTGGGATGGTATTTTTTGAGTTGATCCAAAACTCAGTGGGATACAACCTGCCTCAAGAAACCCATGCATAATTCATCTATCTGGTGGCCCAACCAAACTGATCTATCTAGGGAACTAAATCTTCTCCAAGTTAACAGTTTAGATTGGTATTTTGAAAATATCTCACAATCTAGATATCCAATGGCCAAAATATTTTACTTGTTTATATTCAAGATAACTTCAAAAAACTCTTCCATTTTTTATATGTTAATATGTGGTTATATAACTATCAAAAACTAAGACACAAATGGTATCTCGAAATTTGGGTGCTGAAACCACCTGACATTCTGTTTATAAACGATCACCATTGGAAACTCTTTTGAAAATTTGACCATGAGGAAATATTATTCAATTTTTTGTCCCAAATGATTCTTCTAATCTATTTTTGGATTCTGGAGCTCCCTATCCTCATGGGGAGAGCAGGGATGTAGTTAGAGTTCCACACGAGCTTCCTCCTCCTATCGATAGTTGGATAAACGGTGGGTGTTCATTGTAAGGTAGATACACATTGGCTAAATAGAGTTACATAGAATATTTTTCTATTTGATTTATGTATTTTTTGTTTTAAAACATTTCAATTATAATTATCTTTCTTTGAATTCATATTTGGATGCTTTTTTTGATTCAATCAAATACAATGATCCTTACTTTAAACTGATCGATGTAAAGTTTTTAGTGCATGACTTTTGTTGCTAAAATTAAAAAAACACAAGAATACTTTTAATGCCCACTTAATTGAGATTTAAATTTTATTTTTATGTTATTATACCATGCATATGATCTGGGACCATGGATATCTGATTTTTATGTTGAGGTTTAGTTCCGCACGCATTGATATAACAAATTAGAAAGTAATTAGGATTTCGATTATTTTTTACCAAATACATACTCCAAACTTAAATTAATATATTTAAAATTAACTTAAAATATGTTTAGTGAAAACAAAATGACACATTCTTATCATATTTTTCAAAATCTACTTTGTTTTAAATAATTAAACTCTTTAAATTCAATTATTTTCTTATAATTATTTCCATAACCACCCCCACTTTTCTGTTTTTATTGAAAATATACACTTTAAACCAAAAAATATTCTTAATAGATAAATATTTTCTACCCTAGGATATAAAATTATCTTTAATTCTTAATCAATTTGGTTTGTCAGGACAACGCGATCAAATTTTCGCACCATTTCCATGGATCACTTTGATTTTTGTGTGAATTTTTTATAAAATACTTGTAAATTTTGTAAATATTTATTTTGTTTTATCTTATAACTTTACTTATCTTTTTTTTTCTAATTTATTTCCTATTTTGGTTCTATTCATGATGCATTCTTCTCTAGGAGATCTACTTCCTTTCAACACCAAAATGAAGAGGATCATACATCAATGATACTGAGACACATAGGATGATCCCTTGAATGAGGACACACCACACATCGAGACTCTTTTAGACCCCTTTTCTTCTGGAACTAAAATAGAAATTGAATGTAAAGTGTATAACATGAAATAATGTAATTTAACTCTAAAATAACTCACCTGTTCTGATGTTGATATCCGACCATCATATGATCAATCACTAGTAGAATCACCAAACTTCAAACTAAAATCCATTTTAATTCAGTTATTTTTAATATTTTATGGAATGAATGTATAGGATCCACAGAAGAACATAAAGAAATTTCATATAATGTGTTCAATTTTAATACCAACTAATGCGGATGAAAATTTTTCCAAGCTTAAGGAATTCCATTTCTCATTATAATACCCTACAAAATAATTGTCTATACTATGTAAACTCCCCAATTAGAGGTTGGGCAGACATGAACCACCTTTTTATTGAAAAATAAATTCAAGATTATCGAACTAAAAAAATAAGGAATAAAATTTTTGGAATAAGATAAGATTAAGGAGAAATAATTAAAAATATATTAAGAATGTTTAGAATGGATTTTTTCAAGTTTTACAGACCATGGAATAAGGGAGAAACTTTGGATAGAGTAGTTTTATAATTGTTTAATTCCAATAGACCATAACATGATTTATGCTGCTACATGTGGTTACCTAGGGGAAAATACCCTAATCCCTGAAATTACCCTCACAAAGAACATGGCACAAAACCTGAAACAGTTTGGTTCAAGGTCTAGTATACCCAATCAAAGTGTCCATGAGGTGAAAAGTTCTGAATTCAAGAAGAAGGTGGGCACAAAGTTTGTAGAGGTAAGTACCCTAATTTGAAAACTAACTCTTTACAAATGGAAATCCCAATATCATCCTATAATTCATTATAGTATCTCTGTCACTAACACCCACTATTCCTACCAGTTCCCCCAACTGAGAGAATCTTTTGATAGTTTTGAGGCAATCATTCGAGTCCACCCCTATTACCAACCTGTTAGGTAAGAACCATGAAATATACATAAATATGGATAGAAGGATGATCAAGTCTATAGGAAAGAGGGTATTAAACCCAAACACAAAAGTCTCGGAACCACCAAGGGTAGGGTAGTCAACCCAAAACACCACCCATAAATCCTTAACCACTATAATTTTCTTTTCCAAAAACCCCCTCTAAAACACACCAAAGGCCATAAAGGACCTAAAAACTCAATTAAGATAGCTCACCAACTAGGTAGTTGAAATCCAAAGTCAAGGGACTAGATGAATACATTCCTAATGTATCTCCAATCCCAATGAAAAAATGTAATTTATGTGTTATCATACTTCATAGTGGTAATGAAATATCTCCTTCTAGTGATTCAATACATCAGGTATATTCTCCTCCAAAAAAAGTTGTTTCTATACCCTAAAAAGATTCAAGTGAATAAAAACATAATAAAAAGGGTAAAAGAGTTATCAATGAGGATTCCCCAAAATATCCATTCATCCTCCTTTTCCCCAAATAATCAATAAATCTAATAAAATGTTTGATAATGAAAATTATAAATAGATCATGGAAACATTTTAAAAAGTAAAAATTTACATTACTCTCTTGTATACAGTTAAAAAAATTCATCACTATGATAAATTTCTCAAAAAACCTTTCATCCAAAGATAATGACTAAAGGGGAATGAGAGATTAACCCTTAAATGGAATGTCTTGGCCTTGATACAAACATTAATTCCAACCAGATGCAAGTATCCAGACACATTTATGATGCCTTTCACTATAGTTGATACATTATTTTCTAATGAAACACTTGATTTAGGTGCATAGATAAATTTCCTTTCTCACTTTTTGTATACTTCTATACACTTTGGATATCTTCATCCAATTGGAATCATCATGCAACATGAAAAACAAAGAACAACACACCCAATATGAGTTATTGAAGATGTAATCGTGCATGTAAAAAATTTATCTTCCATTAGGACTTTTATATTCTTGATATGAAAGATAACTATAATGAAGGGATTTCTCCTCTAATAAAGGGAAGAAATTTCCATAGAAAAAAATGAAGTCATAAATGTTCACAAAAAAACACTACCCACAGATTTTAGGAAATGAAAGGTCCGTTTAAATATCCTTAATGCAATGAACCACCTTATTGAAGAGCACTCTACACTTCCTGTCTATTTTATGGAAGTTCTCTCCAATGAAACACACAAACAATATTATCTCCTAAACCCATACTCTGATGTGTTTTTTCCTTCATCACCCTTTGGTGATTTTGGTTGCCATTCATCATTTTATTGTTTTTTGGGTTAGTAAAAGTAAAAATATTTTGTTTTAATTTATGATTCTTTGAGCACTAAGGATCTTATAACCATTGATGATACTGATCAGATTTTAAAATATTATTCATTATATAGGGATAATATTATTGAGTATTCGGATGAGATAATTGAACTCTCACTTTAAAATTCAGTATAATCAATCCAATATCCCCTTAACTAGGAACTAAAACCACTTCCTCAAAGCATGAAATTTGCATATTTTGATAATGGAAAAAATTCTTTCAGCATTACTACTTCACTCCATCCAGAGAATGAATTAATATTTCTTTACATTTTGAGGTATTATAAACAAAAATTTGTAAGGACACTTACTGACATTCCAGGTATTATCCCATGAATTTTCATGCATCATTTTTTATTACAAAATGAGGTTATACCAATGAGGTTGGCACAATGATAACTGAACCCAAACCTCCTTTATGTTTTTAAAAATTATGTAACCGATTTATAGGATACTGTAATCATTTACCCTATCTCTAATATCCAATGGGTTAGTTTAGTGTAGGTCGTTTCTAAGAAAACTCACCTAACAATAATCAAAAATCAAAACAATGAATCGGTTTCCACCTGTATGTAGAATAGTTGGGGTTTCTATATATACTACCTTAAACTAAACCATCACAATAGGAGAGACCATTTCCCATTACCATTTATTGAAAATATACTACAGAGGCTAGTGGGTAAGTCCCACAACTTCATTCTTGATGGGTATTCAGGATACTTTCATATCATTATTTCCCCAAAAAATCAAGAAAATAGAAACTTTTCTTTCCCCTTTGACACATTTTCATATAGGAGGATGTCAATTGGTCGGTTCAATTATCTAGTTACATTCCAACGATTCATGGTTAGTATTTTTTTTATTACCTAGAGACTTTTATAAAAGTTTCCATGGATAATTTCACTATTTTTATCCTCTTTTAATGACTGTTTCAGTAGTCTTGGTTCTATCCTATGTTTTTATATTGAAAATAATATTGTATTAAATTATGAGAAATACCATTTCATTGTGTAAAAAATAATAATAATTGGGCATGAAATTTCTGGGGATGGTATCTATGTAAATAAATCAAAAGTAGAAATCATTTTTTACCAATAATTCCCCAAAAATATGTTGGATATGTGGTTTTTCATAGATCGTGATGGATTTTATCATCATTTCATTTATAACTTCAGTAAGATAGAAATAATCTTCTCCCTCTTACTCTAATAATAATAATAATATTTTTTTGATAAAGACTATGAGGATTCATTTAACAAATTAAAATGGATTCTCACATAAACCATTGTAATCTAACCACCTTAGTGGGATTTAATATTTGAGATCATGTGTGACACCTCTAACTATGTTGTTGGGTTAGTCTTATTACAATAGTTCAATTGATCTATATATGTCATAGCATATTCCTCACACACACTAGACCCTACCAATGAAAACTACACCACAACTAAAAAATTATTGCTTGTATTTATTTTTTATTTGTATAAACTTACGTCATTCATTTTCGGGTTCAAAGTAATTGTGTTCTTAGTTCATGCATCCCTCTGTTATATCCTCAAGAAAATTAAAGTAGAACCACATCTCATTCACTAGATGATCCTACTTTAGGAATTTAATCTGTAAATTAGGGATAAAAAAGTGGCAGATAATGTGGTAGAAGAACACATTTTTATTATTTTCTCACCATTGGACCGCCATGTTTAATCATCCTTCCCCATTAGAAAACTATTCCCTAATGAGAAAATTTGTGATATAGTGAACCTTACCCATTTTTATGTAGACATTGTGAAATTTTTTGTAGCAGCTTGGGTCCCCATGGATTTTAGCACTTCACAATCTCAAATACTTAATCATGAGGCATGATAGTACATTTGGTATAACACATACTTGTGGCTAATTTGTAGTGACCCAATTGTTCATCGGTGTGTCCTCGACTATCAGTTCACCTCTTTTTTGAGCTTCTACCACACTTTGTAATGTGGAGGAAACTTTGTGTCTCAACATATAGATTGTAATGTCCTTGATCTTATAATTTATCTGATAATATTTTTTAAATACTCTCATTTGTTTTTTACATCATGAAAACAGTATCAATTCACTGGAAATATCTCCATGAAGAATTAAATTCCCCAAAAACCTTTGTTATTTTTTGCGATCTTCAATGAATAATTCATTGAATTTTTGGGGGATTTTCTAAATTCATTAGGATTTGTTTAAATTTTATTGGCTATTGAATGTGTTTGTAAATGGGTGGATTAAACGGCCACTAGGACTTATGACTCTTGATTAGTTTTTGATTTTTTGAGATATCATATTTTTTAGATGGTTTGGTTTTCCAAGATTCGTCATTAGAAATCAAAGTTCATGTTTTTGTAATGGAAACCTGAAAAATGTGCTCCATAATTATGGGGTATCACATAAAGTTACTACTTTATATCTCCCCCAAAAAAATTTGAATGAAAAAATTATAAATTGGGAAGTTAATAAAATCTTGGAAAATGTTACAATGCAATAGGAAGGATTAGAGTTTATACTTATATGATTAACTTTGAGGATATCATTTAAAATTTAAAAACCCAATTAGAATATCCCCATATCAGATTGTGTTTTTAACGGATTTTCACCACCTTATGGAGGTAGATAACTATGCATATTGGGATTTTAAACAATTTAATATGAAACTCTTAGATGTAGGTGATCTTTGGAAGTATTAGATTTAAGAGATTGAGTAAGTTAAAATAAACTCATATAAGAACTCTTAGATAAATAAGGAGAGAACAAAGGTTTCCCATGATCACTTCATCCTTCATCATCAATTCCACATTGGTAAAAAGGACCTCCTTTACAATATAAGGATTAAGTTACACCTTGGTAAAGTTCTCTCCCACTTGTTTGGCCCAAAAAATATTATTAATTTCCATCGATTTGGTGTTATACATGTTCCAAATAAAAAAACATTCTCTATTATTGGATAGTGGATGATTCACTTTCATAAAACCCTTTAAGTGTTCCTTACAAAGAAACTCCACTATAAAGAATAAGCTTATTAGTGAAAACTATTGGGTTTAATCATTTCTTCCCATGTTCTTCTTTCCTTAGAATCAGGAAACTACCCACACTAGGTTTTTTTATGTTGGTGTATGTTTGAGTGAGTGGGGGTGGAGACATTCCTGAGTTAGTTAATAATTTTTATCATCTTTATAACTTTCCCTTTTTATCTAACTACTTAGTATTTTAAATTTTCCCCAATTTCCTATGTTCATTTGGATTTTCATTATCTTTTTTATTTTTCTTATTTTATCATGCTATATAGTATTTTTACCTACCCACTTTTTTGTTCTTAAATACTCATTTTTAATGACCTCGATATCAAGGAAATTATTGAAAATCCCTAATGAATTTTCCTATTTCATGTTTTTTAAAATTTAAAGGAAACTTAATTCACTAATTTCATGTAAGTTTTTTTAATAATTTAACATCAAAGAGTGATTTTTTAGTAAATTAGTTGTTTTTCAATGATATAAATGGTTTTATATCTATGAAACCTTTGATATTATTGATTCCCTTTGTGTGAGTAGTTTATTAGTTAATATTTACACTTAATATCTTCACACCACATTACAATCAACTGTGAAGTTTAAAAATTTCTCACTTAATAGAAGGTAAATATAATTTAGATTATTATTTATCAGCTTTATAAATTTATTTTTCCATACGTTCATTACTTATTTTTTCATTTTCAATTTTTGTACTATATTCACATACATGTGTGTATCTGTGTACTACTTATTCAACTATTTTATTCCTAGAAAAAGAAAAAAAAACACAAAAAATAATGAGTGGGAGTGATGAAATGTACAACATATGGGGATATATAGGTCGGGGTCATATAGTTTGACTTTTGGTAATTCTTAAGTGACTGGGTCTTGAAATATAATTGGAAAGGACATAAGGTTTGTTTGGTGGAAAGAATCCATAAATAATAAAATTTTAAAATAACCTATATTTACTGGATTGAAATTTTAAATAATAGCATGAAATGGTTTTCACAAACACACCTAGAGAGTTTGTGTCATGGTTGAGTCCTGAATTCCAGTCTACTACTATTATAATAAATCTAATTGAATTTCATTTTGATATAATTTATGAAAATTATTTTCCCTGATCACTGATAATAAATCCTTGGTGTGGTTTTTGATTTGATCACATTGCCATCATGACTTAAATTTTATTTTAATGTTAAATATTCATGAATTTGAGAATATCTCTAGGAATTATTTTGGATACTTTTCTTTTCCTAGGAGTGAAAGATATTAGTTGTAGGGGTGTGATTTAAACACGAATCACTATTTTATTTTACCCTTACACCAATTTGTTAAACTAGTCTTGTATTAAAAATTATAAATATAATAAAAAATTTCACATCACACTTGATTCAATTATTTAATTTTTATAACTATTCTAAAGTTAAATTTTACATGTATTTATGATTAAATTATTGAAGGAGGTGATTTTCAAGTCCATAGATGATGTAGAAGGAAAATGAGACAAACTTAATGGAATTCCAATGATATATGTTCACTAGTTTACAAATTTAGATAAATAAATGGATCCAATTGGGATGATATTTTTTTATATGATCCCAAAATTAGTTATATAAAACTCATATCAATGAAAACAAACCCAATTAGTCCATCTGGTAGCCCAATCAAACTGATCTGGGTAGGGAACTGAATCTTCTTGAAGTCAAAAGTTTGGTTCAGTATTATGAAAAAACATCCTATTATAGATGTCTAATGGTAGAAAACTTTTACATAGTGATATATAATATATCTCCCAATAAATCTTCTCTTTTTTCAATGTTTGGATAAAGTCTTTTACCTATCCAAAACCAAGACACAATTAGTATCTTGAAGTATAGGTTCCCAAAACTACCTATCATTTTGGATATAAAAGGGTACCTCAGCCACCTAGGGGACCTAATTTAAAAGTTAGATGAGGAGGAAAGGTTTTTCTATTTTGGAGTCCCAAAGGATTCCTCTATTACATTATTAGGTTTTTTATTTCTCTATCCTCTTAGGTAGAGTTTTAGATGAATTCTATGTTCTACATGGGCTTCCTCATCCTCTCGATGATGGGAAAAACCGTGGGTGATCATTATGAGGGAGCTAAAAATCTTATAAAGAGAGTTCCAAAACATGGTTTGATACTAGTTTGATGTATTCTAGGTTTAAAAAATCATTTAGAAGTATATCACTTTAATTCATATTTGAATTATTTGTTTGATTCAGCCGAATGGAATGCTCCTTACCTTTAACTGGTTCGTGTGAAGTTTTGAGTGTGTGACTTGTACTATTCCAGTTTGACAACACAAAAATCATTTTCATCACCACATAATTGAGATTTTAATTTTATTTTTAATTTACTATACCATTCATAATATCTGACCTTGGATATATGATTTTTATGTCAAGGATTGGTTCTACATGCATTGATATAAAATCATGGAAGGTAATCAGGATTCCGATTAATTTAAACTGAAGACTTACTCCCAAACTAAATTAATCTATAATAAAAATGAACTTGAAATGTTCATATTGAACTCAGAATGACCTCTTTTTCTCATATTTTTTAAAATCCAATTTTTTCAACTATTAAATGTTTTGAATTCAATTATTTTCATTGAATTGTTTTCAAAACTTGTGAGCCAAGTGTTTTAATTTGTTGTCAATATCATTTCAATGTGTTCTTGATGATTGAATGATTGAAGCAGTAAATATCGGTGCATACTACTAAAACTCTGAAGATTGTTGAACTGGTATTATGTTCCAAGACTTCTATCAAGTTGATACATTGTTACAATAGTTTAATAAGACCATGAAATACACAATTGCATGAGGAGGAAGGCCATACATTATGTGTTAATGCATGAGGGGTAAAGATATGAGCCAAGACTCATCCATGGTGGGATTAAAGGAACTTTGAATATTTTAGATTTGTTATTTCAAAAAGAAAATATGGATGGTGTTTGAAGATGAAGAAAAAGATAAGAATGGATTTGAATGAGGAAGGTGGCAATACATTTTCCTTATACTTGAAACTTGGATTTTAACCAAGTATACACTAAAAAAATAAGCCATCCAAGGAGGCCATACGAGGACTTCACCTCAAGAACTTGTGGGACCTGAGGGTCAATCGTGCTCGAAGGAGGCCCTTGAGGCCAGCCTCGCATGAGGCATGTGTTTGTGAGTCATGTGTAAACCCACATATGTCACACGGTGATGAACCCGTGCAGCATGGGTTCTAGGTGCACACCCGGAGGAGTAGACTGAGCGCTAAGAGTGTGCTTGTAGGATAACCAGTGTGGAGAGGCACCGAAAGGGGGAGAGGAGTAATCTGGAATCAAGGCAGTGATAGTTTATTGTTAAACCACGAGAAAACCGCGGCCCATTTGGATTTTGTACGACATTTTAAAAACGTGGAACCAATCCTGGTTGTCCATATGATCTTGCGCCTGATCATAATCGCATGATCCATCCCACGTCTCACGATCTAATCACCACAATCTGTGATTAATCCATGGTGATCCAACGTCCAAGAAGAGGCACTGAGGTTTTCTTCATCCTCCAGATGCCTGAGCTCTACCTCACACCACTGCTCACCACAGATGAAACATATCCACTGAGATTGAGCTCCCGACCACCGTTTAAGCTCAAAGTTTGTGCATGATGATCGTTCAAATGAACTGAAAACATGCATGAATTAAAAGTTTCATGCATGATATTTAAATGAGGAATTCATAAAGGCCGAAGCAAATAAAGGTTCGAGGAAACGTTAGAAGCTCGACTTTTTTAGAAAGAAGCTTCACATGAATTCTCAAACGCATGCACGTGATGTTCTCACAAGAAGATAATAATCACAAAGAAATAATGAGCGTGAATTTAAATCAAAAGGAAACAACCGAGTTTTTTGGTATATCTCATCCGCGTTTGAAATATTCAATGCTGACGATCTCATATGTTCAAAGCACCGATTCTCTTGGAATATCTCATGAGATTCCAACGTGAACAAAGGAGTCATCCACTGCCTATAAAAGGATGAGTCCCTAGGAACATTATATTGTTGAAAATATTGAGAGAGCTCATGTTTTCCAAGAAACATAGCACTACGTGAATGTTTTCCTTACAGTCTAGCTACGCGAAGAGAAGAAGCGAGAAACACCCTGGTTCGCAAAAGATAAGATCTGCACCCTCTGTGCAAAGCTTCCCAAAAGCATGCGACATATTATTTGAACCCTCACTATGTCTTTGTGGAAGTAATCCCATGGGTAAAACAACCGGTGTCTCAATATCCTTGTTTCACCATTGCGAAGATAGAACCCAAAAATCATTATATGGTTCTGTGAAGATGGATTACGCACATTCCTTGCGCGAAGAAGAAGAACTTGTGCACTTTTTTAATGTGAAGGAGATATCGTTCCTTCCTATTTACCAAAATAATAACACCCTTATATCCATACATATATATATATATTGTTGATGACTGTTGGATTTTTTTCTTCAATAAGGATGATATTTCACAAAGGATAGTGTATACATACACTGCCCTAGGAGAGGAAGAAGGAACCCAAGGCTTCATGTTATCATGAAGGAGAGAGGAGAATGCATGCGTGATGAAAATGCATTAATATGCATAAATTAAGACACCCAAGTGTGCAAGAACAAATCAACTCATTGAATACACCCATTCGGGTTTGAAAAAGAACACAAATCAAGTAAGGATTGTGTGTGCACATTTGGAGGGAGAAAAGAAAAACATCACACAAAAGACACACACTTACATTGAATCTAGATTATAAGTGTGTGTGTGCAATGAATCAAAGATGAAGAAGCATTGTGTGTGAAAAGTAATTTGATCAAGACTGACATATTCAATATGAGTTTGTTGAAGCTACTTGAATAGAAGGAAGACTATCATTCCATTCAAAGAACGAATTTAAAACTGGAGGGTGTAACCTGTTTCTGGAAGAAATAATAAGGTGTATGAAAGTTGTGGGGTTTATCCAACTTGTAATTTGGGGGTCTAACCAATTACTATTTGTAATCATCATCTGATATAGTGAAGAATCCATGTTGGGGAGAATTACCAATAGGGCAAGGAGTAGGTCTCTGTACTGAACCTTGTAAATACCTGTGTCATGTGCTTTTGTTTCACTACATCATTTGAAGAGTAGATCAAGGCCTTAACCAGCCACAGAGGTTTAATTGGAAAAGGAGGTAATTAAAAAAATAAAAATAAAAAAAATTAAATTAAACGAAGAAAGGGGAGATCACTGATTCACCCCTCCCCCTTCATTGATCTTGAAATATTCTTGTTATTTCAAGTGGTATCAAAGGTAGGTTTCCTTTGTAAGGATCTACTTTTTTCAGAAGATGGAAAATCTGAATTCTTTCAACAGTAGGGGTGTTCCTACTTTTGATGGAAAAAATTTCACAATTGGAAGAATAGGATGTCACCCTATCTTTTAACCCTTGGCCTTGAAGTTAGAGATGCAGCTATGTTTGGATTCCCTCCTATTGCTGATGAAATTGTTATGACATTTTTTTAGAAAAGAAATATGGAAGTTGATGGAAAAGATCAAAATTCCATCTGAATATCTCTTTCAGAAATAGTTTACACAAAGGTTATGGGACTTAAAAAGGTTAAAGAAATCTGGGACAAATTGGAAAGAAGCTATGAAGGAAACATGAAAGTAAAGTAAGCCAAATTTCAAATTTGGAAGACCAAATTTGAAGATATCAAGAAGGGGGAAGAGGAAAAAATTGATTATTATTTCACAAGAGTTAATGATATTTTCAATAATATTTGGGGATTTGTAATCAAGTTCTATGATTCAAATATTGTCAAAATACTAATGAGAAATTTTCTTGACAGGTTTGATCCAAAAGTTTCAGCATTGGAAGATAAATATGATCTTTCCCTTGATGAGTTACATAATATTCTCATTGCATAAGAAATGAAAAAGATCACAGTCTTTAAAAATAAGATGAAAGATGAGATAGATTTCAAGGCCATGAGAGAACTCAAAATCAAAGATGATGAAGCTTCAGAATCTATTGAATCTGATGATGAAGATAATGATGAAGAATATAATAAAATCATTTCTCTTATTTAAAAAAGATCCAGGAAAGAAAAATTTAATGGAAAAGGAAAACTTCAACCAAGGTGTTATAACTACAATAACATTGGACACTTTTTTGTTAATTGTCCTAAGAAAAGGTTTGTTGCACCTAAGACAGAAGAAGAAAACCCACAAAAGAAGAAATGGGGTAGAAGCACAAAAGACTCAATCAAATTTGGTACAGGAAAGAAAAAATTATTTCTAGGAGAATGAAGAAGCTATGTGATCAAAGAAGAAGATGTTGACTCCACATCAGACAGCCAACCAGAAGATGAAACTAATTTCATGGATCATGTGGAAAATGGGTTTGACACATCTAATAGTGAAGATGATGAAAGGGAATGGACAGATCTTGAACACATGTTGGAAAATTAATTATAAGGTTACCTTGAGAAAAACAGAAATCTCAATAAATAAAATAGATTGTTACTGAAAGAAACAGAAAAGATTACTAGAGAAAAAAATAATGTATAAATAATGAAAAATTTTACATTGAAGAAATCAAAAGACACAAAATAAAGGTAAATGAAATGGAAAATATAGTAAGAGACCTTGAGAAGAAGATAAACCTCAAAGAAGAAGATCAATCAATGACTCAGTTCAAGTGGCTTTAATCACATAACAGCTTGAAGAAGATCAAAGAAGATTTAAACAAGGCTATTGAGGTCAAGGGAGAATCGTCACACACTGCTGAAAAGAAGAAGATCAATTCAACACCAGTCAAATCTCAAAATACATATGTTATTTCTAACAATCTAGGTACAAAAAGAAATCTGAGACAAGTTTGGAGCACAAATTCTTGTGAAAAATCGTCTTCTAATCTAAAGGAAGAAAGAAATCCTCCAAGATGATTTACTCGGGTTCTGGAAAGAAAATAACAACAATCTTTCAAACAAGACTCCTATCAGAGGGGAATATCAAGGTTTAGAGGATACTGCTGGTGTTGTGGAGTTCTTGTGAACAAATCATATTTATGCTGGTATAACATGTCTCTACCTCAAGTAAGGCGTGAATCAAGGGGGAGTTATTTAGAAAACAAAAGGGAAATGCAGAAATCATATAATATGCCAACATAGAACAAATATAACTACTTGGAAGAAGCTTGTTGAAGATGTGATCAGCCAGGTCATAGTGATGAAAAGTGTATGATTTTTCTTCCTGAACAATCCCTCAAAGGCATGAAAGGAAAAGGAATTCAAAAAATAAATGAAGAAAACTCATGTTTTGCTGAAGTTTCTTTGAAATCCAGTAGTAAAACCAAGTCATGGATTCTCAATAGTGGATGTTCATCACACATTACTGGTGATACAAAAATCTAAAGAAACATAGAAAATCATAAGGGAGGAGCCGTAATAATTTGAAATTATTTTTCTCTGAAAATCAAGGGAGTTGGAAAAGCTATAATTGAAGCCAAAAATTTGAATTCCAATGATGTGTTATTTGTTGAAGGGTTAAATCACAATTTACTTAATGTGAGTCAACTATGTGATGATGTACATTAGGTTTTGTTCAAAAATGACTCATGTGTCATCAAAAGCTCAAAGGATGGAAGAATCATTAGTTAGTGAAAAAGAACCACTAGAAATCTATTTCAAATTGGTAATTCTAGTGATTCCTGTTACTTGAGTTCCAAGGATGAAAACAATATCTGGCACGAAAGACTTGGCCATCTTGGTCAAAAGAGTATATGCAAAATATTGAAGTATGACATTGTGAGAGATCTTCCCAAATTGAAAAGATAAAGGTATGAAGTTTGTGAAACATGTCCGAAAATAAAATTGACGCATAGATCACACAAAGGAGTGGATATCCTATCAACTATGCCCCTTGAACTCATTCAGAAAAACATATGTGGGACAATTAGACGAAAGTATACAAGAGGTGATCTATATTTCATAATATTTATTGAAGATTACACTCAAATGACTAATATCATGTTTATTAAACACAAGTCAGAGGCAACCACAATGTTTAAAAAATTTAGAAGGCAGGCTCAGAAGGAATTCGGTATCTGTATAAAGAAAGTGAGATCAGACAACAGTAAAGAGTATAATTGTGATGATTTTGAAATCTATATCTATAAGCATGGAATCAATCATCAATACAGCACACCCTATACTTCACATCAAAATGGAGTAGTTGAGAGAAAGAACAAAAGCATATTTGAAATGGGTAGAACTATGTTGGATGAACATAACATCTCAAAGTTTTTCTAGAGAGAAGCTGTATTCACTACCATACATATACAAAATAGATGTATTCTTAGACCAGAAACACAAATTAAATCTTATGAAATTTGGTAAAATAGAAAACCAACCATTAAATACTTCATAGTTTTTGGAATTCACTGCATCATAAATATTAAAAACATTAATCTGGGAAAATTTAATGAAAAGGCAGAGGAAGGGATCTTCATGGGATACCTACCTGATGGTAAAGGACACTGATGTTGGAACAAAATAATGAAAAATCTAGTTGATTACAGTGATGTTAGAATTATTGAAAATAATATCAAATCAGATATTTCTATGAATGGTGATTCAGAATATTTGGCAGAAAATGACATGAATATGGAACAAAAGAATGATGAAGCAGCTGGGAAAGAACATGAAAATGTTGACAATAATTCTGAACATACCAGTGATGAATAATAAGATGATAAAAATAAAATAAAACAGCAAAATAAAATTAAAAAAATATATTGAGATAGAAAATTTCATTGGTAATCTAAAATCTCCAGTGAAAACAAGAAGAAGATTGAGAATTGAAGATCAAATTGCACTTATTTCTCAAGTTAAAACTCATACAGTGGTTGAGGCAGTTGAACATGTGGAATGGATACAATCTATGCATGAGGAACTTGATTATATTGAGAATAACTTCACTTGGGATCTTCTGTAAAGACCGAGGAATAAAAATGTTATTGGCAACAAGTGGGTTTTCGAAAGTAAGCTAAATGAGAAAATGGAATTTTCAAGAAACAAGGATATACTGGTATGCAAGGGATATTCACAAATGGAAGGATTTCACTTTGAAGAAACATTTTCACCAATAGAAATACTGGAAACCATTAGAATGTTCTTAGAAGTTGCAGTATAGAAGCATTATAAAGTTCATCAAATGGATGTGAAATCTACATTTCTAAATAGAGATATTGAAGAAGAGGTATATATCGAACAACCAGATGGTTTTATTCTGGACAAAGATGGCAGCATGGTATGTAGGTTGAGAAAAGATCTATATGGTTTAAAATAGCCCCCTAGAGCCTGGTACTCCAAATTGGATGGTTCTCTAAGGGATATGAAGTATTTCAAGGGTACAGTTGACAGTTCTCTTCATGTCATAGAAATGTCCACTAGTACTATCATAGTCATTATTTATGTGGATGAAATCATCTTTGCTAGAAACAAGGAAGGTTTATGTGAAGAATTTGTAGAGGAGATGAAGAGAACCTTTGAAATGTCCATGCTTGGTCAAATGACATATTTTATGGGATTTCAGGTTGAACAAAAACAAAATTCCATATTTCTATCACAAGAGAAGTATGCAAGGGAATTGGTGAAAAAGTTTGGAATGGAAAATGAAAAATAAGTTTCAACACACATTTCAGTTTGAATTAAATTATGCAAGGATGATAATGGAAACAATATTGATCAGAAATACTTCAGAAGAATCATTTGTAGCCTACTTTATCTCACAGTATCAAGGCCAGATATCACTTAGGTAGTAACTCTATGTTCCAGATATCTGAGTAATCCAAAACAATATCACTTATCAGTAGCTAATAGAATTTTGAGATATGTAAAAGGAACATTGAACTATGTGTTTTTATACAGACACAGTGGAGAAATGAAGTTGTTGGGATTTACCGATGCTGATTGGGTAGGTGATTGTATAGATAGGAGATCCACCTTTGGTGGAACCTTTTTTTTGGAGAAGGTTGTGTTAGTTGGTACAAAAAGAAATAAAACTCAGTAACTTTGAGTACAACTAAGGCAGAATATGTGGCGGCCACACATGCATGCACACAGATGATTTAGATGCAAGTACAGCTAGTAGACTTACAAATTGAAACTAAGAAGCCTATAAAGATCTTATGTGATAATAAAAGTTCCATTGAATTATATAATAATCCCATAAAACATTTGAGATCAATGTATATGGATATAAGATATGATTTTATTAAAGAAAAAGTGGCCAGTGGAGACATCAAGCTTGAATACATCTCTACTCATGATCAAATTGCAGATATTTTCACCAAAGTAATATCGGTAGACAGGTTTGTTGAGTTAAGGTTGAAAATTCATGTTTAGCCTTCTCCTTTCACTTGAAGAACATGAACAGGTTCCTCTTTATTCCCTAAATGTATCTACTTGCTCTTGAACTAATTTTCATGGAATTGAAGGAGATGAATTCATCAATTGAGGGGGAGCATTATTTGTTGGATGTTTTTGCAGGGTTTTTATAGTTCAATGAAAAAAAATTTTACCCCCCTTGAAGATGAGCTGATTCATTCTAAGCATGATTTCACATATATGGTTGTATCTTAATAGTTTTGAAAACCTTAGTTATATCTCTCTTATTTTATACACCGGGTTAGCCCATATAGACTTAGAGTGGATTACATACAGGGTCTTTGCTAAATGAACTATGTGATATCATCCCTTTGCATTTGTTTGCAAATAAGGGTGGGAATCATCTCAACACACATTCTCTATGAGAGTGTGCTTAAGAGATATTGAGAACAAAATTCAAAGGGGGAGATTGTTGATCCCAATGATTTCATTTTTTTCAATATCATGTCAATGTGTGCTTGATGATTGACTGACTGAAGAAATGAATATTGGTGCATACTACTAAAACTCTAATGATTGTTGAACTGGTCTTAAGTTCCAAGACTTCTATCAAGTTGATACATTGTTACAAATATTGAAGAATACCATGCAATACTCAATTGAATGAGGAGGAAGGCCGTGTATTATGTTTTAATTCATGAGAAGTGAAGATATGAGCCATATATAATCCTTGGTGGGATTAAGGGAACTTTGAATATTTTAGTTTTCTTATTTCAAAAAGAAATGATAATTAGTGTTTGAAGATGAATAAAAAGAGAGGATGGTATTTTAATGAGGAAGGTGGCCATACATTTTCCATATACTTGACACTTGGTTTTTAACCAATTATATTTATACACTAAAAATAATCCATCCAAGGAGGCCACCCGAGGACCTCACCTCAATAACTTGCGTGACCCGAGGGTCAACCATGCTTGAAGGAATCCCTCGAGGCCATCCCCACATGAGGCATGTGTGTACAGGTCGTGTGTAAGCCTACAGGTGTCGCACGGTGATGAACCCATGCATCATGGGTGCTAGGTGTGTGCCCAGAGGAGCAGAGTGAGCACTAAGAGTGTGCCCGAAGGAGAACCTGTGTGGGGTGGCACCGGAGGGGGGGAAGAAGTAATCTGGCATCAAGGTAGCGTGAGTTGATTGTTAAACTGTAAGAAAACCATGGCATGTTTCGATGTGGGACAACTTTTAAAAGATACAGAACAAATCCTGCCCATCCATATGATCACGCGCCCAATCATAGCCACACGATCCATCCCAAATCTCATGATATAATCACTTCCGTCCGTGATTAATATGAGGTGATCCAATGGAAAAGGAGAGGCACTGAGGTTGTCTTCAACCTTCGGACCCCCGAGCTCCACCCGATGTCACTGCTCACTGCAGATGAAGCCGATCCACTGAGATCGAGCTCCCGACCACTGTTGAAGCTCAGAGTTTGTGCATGATGATCGTTTTGATGATCCAAATACATGCATGAATTAAAATTTTCATGGATGAGATTGAAATGAGGAATTCATGAAGGCCTAAGCAACTGAAGGTGTGAGGCCATGTCAGAAGCTCGGCGTGTTCAGAAAGAATCTTCACATGCATTCTCAAACGCATGCACGTGATGTTCTCATGAGGGGATAATACACACCAATAAACAAGGATCCCACATTTAAAACAAAAGAAAATAACTAATATTTGTGGGATATCTCATCTTTGTTTGAAATATTCAATTCTATAGATATCGTACGTTCAAAGAACTGATTCTCTCAGCATATCTCATGGGATTCGAATGAAAATGAAGGAGTCATCTACTGTCTATAAAATGAGGAGTCCCTTGCATCTTTATATTGTTGAAAATCTTGAGAGGGATTCTATTTTCTGAGAAACAAAGCCTTGTGAGAAATTTTTCCATGCAGTCTAGCTACAGGAAGAGAAGAAGCGTGAACCACCCTGGTTCACGAAAGAGAAGATCTACACCCTCTGTGCAAAGCTTCCCACAAGTGCGTGATAGGTTCTTTGAACCCTCATCATGTCTTCATGGAGGAAATCCTACGGGTAAAACAACCGGTGTCTCAACACCCTTGTCGCACTATTGCAAAGATAGAACCCACATATCATTCTTTGGTTCTGTGAAGATGGATTACACGCATTCCTTATGCAAAGAAGAACCTGTGCACTGTTTTCACATGAACGAGATCTCGTGCCTTCCTATTTGAAAAAAATTAGAACACCCTTCTGTACATATATATATATATATATATATATATATATATATATTGTTGATGATTTCAGGGGTTTGTTCTTATATAAGGAGGAGATTTCACAAAGGATAGTGTATACTTACACTACCCTAGGAGAGGAAGAAGGCACCTGAGGCTTCATGTTCTCATGAAGGAGATAGGAGAAGGCATGCATGATGAACATGCATTCATATGTATAAATTGAGACACCCATGTGTGAAAGAACAAAGACACAAATAGAATACACTCATTTGGGTTTGAAAAGGAACACAAATCAAGTAAGGATTGTGTGTGCACATTTGGAGGGAGAAAAGAAGAACATCACACAAAATATACACACTTACATTGAATCCAAATAATAATTGTGTGTGTGAAAAGAATCAAAGGCGAAGAATCACTGTGTGTGAAAAGTAATTTCACCTTTACTGACAGATTCAATCTGATTTTGTTGAAGATACTTGAACAGAAGGAAGACTATCAATCCATTTGAAGGAAGAATTTGAAGCTGGGGGGCATAACCAATTTTTAGATGAAAGAAGAAGGTGAAGAAAAGTTGGGGGGTTTAACCAACTTGTAATTGGGGTGTCTAACCAATTACTGTTTGTAATCATCTTTTGATATAGTGAAGAATCTGTTTTTGGGAGAATAACCAACACAGCAAGGAGTAGGTCTTTGTATCGAACCTTATAAATCCCTATGTCATGTGATTTTGTTTCAATGAATCATTTGAAGTGTAGATCAAGGCCTTAACTAGCCACAGTGGTTTAATTAGAAAAGGAAGCAATTAAAAAGAAAAAAAAATAAAATTAAATGTGGAAAGGGGAGATCACTGATTCACCCCTCCCCTCTCAGTGATCTTGCACTATTCTGGGTATTTTAAAAACCAACCCCACTTTTTAGTTGTTTCTATTGAAAATACACACCACATACCACCAACACTCCTTGAGATATGATATAGGTTCTTATTGATTCTATAAAATAACATTTAAATCATAATCAATTGGATTTTTTATGACAATATGGTCAAATATTGGCACCATTTTTGGGGATCACTTTGGTTTTTAGTGTGAATTTTTTATAAAATTGTTATGAATTTTGAGAATATTTATTTTATTTTATCTTATAACTTTACTTATATTTTAGTGGTATAATTTATTTTTTATTTAGTTTCTATTCATGACACATTATGCTTCAGGATATATACCTTCTTATGACATTAAACTATAGAGTATCCTACATCAATGACACCAAAAAAACATGGGACAATCCCTTGATGGAGGATACACCACACCTTGACACTCTTATAAACCCTTATAATTCTTGAAAAAAATAGAAAATGAACATAATATGCTTAAAAAGGAATATAAAAACTAGACACTAAAATAAATCCCTTAAATGGATGTTGAAAACCAACCTAAAAATATTCAAGTACAAGTTAAAGCACCAAACATCGAAATAAAAATTGTTTTAATTCACTTATTACCAAAATATCACAGACTAACTGGAGAATACCCACATAAGAACTTGAAGGAATTTTAAATTTTGTGTTATAATTTAAAACCTTAAAATGTGGATAAATAATTGGTTATTCTTGGATAATTCACTTACTCATTATAAAACACTGAAAAATATTGGATATACTATGTTATCTCCCCAATTAGAAGATGGGTGGACACGAAATTCCTTTTTCTTGAAAAATACTTCCCAAACTCTCAAAATGAAATACTACGGAAAATAATTTGAATAATAACACAATATAATTGGAAAAAACTTCATGAATATAAGGAAAACTTTAAAAGTATTTTTTCATGTTTTACACACCACCAAATAAGTGAGAAATGTTTAATAAATTACTTTTATTAAGGTTTAATTCCAATCGATCTAAATATGATTGTTTTTTCTATAGGTGGTGCACTAGTTGGAAAGACCCAATCTATGTAAGTTAACACTTTAAGAACGTGGCACTAAACATGGAAAAATTTGGTTTAATGTCTAGTATACCCATTTGAGGTTTCCATTTGGAGAAAAGTTCTGAATTTGAGAAGAAGGTGGACATAATTTTGAAGAGGTATGTACCCTACTCCAATAACATTCTATTTTAGAATGAAAATATCAACCTCGTCATGTTATATGTTCCTCCAACATCCAATATTATGACCACTTCCCCTAAATGATAGAATATTCTAAGATTTCTATAAACAACCTACTTAGAAAGAACAATACTACCCATCTAACTCTTGATGGAAGAATACCCAATTCTATAGGAAATGGTGTATTCAGACCAACCTCAATAGTCCCAAAACCAATAACATAACGGTAGTTAACCCCCAAAACCACCCTAAAATCCCCAACCATCACAAAATCTTTTCCATCGGCCCACTTAAAAACACACAAGTAGCCATATAGGACCTATAAACTCAATTAGGACAACTCGCCAACTCAGTGGGTGAAATCCAAAGACAAAGGGGTGGATGACTACCATCCCAACCTGCTTCTGATCCCAATGATAAAGGTAATGTAAGTGATATCATAATTTATAGTGCTAAATAATATTATACTTCTATTGATTTAGAAAATTAGGTATTTTCTCCTCCTAAAAACTCTATTCATCAACCCTCAAAATATTTATGTAAAGAAAAAAAGGGTTAAAAAATTTTATCAGTGAGGATTCTTCAAAAAAATCCATTCCTCTTGCCTTTACCCAAATTCTATCTAAATCCAAGAAAGTTTTTTTATAATGAAATTAATAAAGTGATCATGAATACATTTAAAAAGGTAGATGTTAACATTCCTTTCTTGGATACAGTTAAAAAAATTTCTCACTATACCAAATTTCTCAAATAACTTTATTCCCATAGATGGTGACTAGAGGGGAATGAGAGATTCAACCTTGGAAGGAATGTCTCAGTATTGATACAACTAGGGTTTATAAACCAAATCCAAGGATATTATTACGTTTATGATACCTTGGACCATAGGGGAGAATTTATTTTATGATAAAATTATTGATTTATGTTATTCTATTAATGTGACTCCTCACTCTATGTGTACTTATCTACTGGTTTGAGAGCTTCAACAAATGGAAACTATCACGAAACATTTCAAATGGAGAAAAGTACACCCAACATGAGTGATAGAGAATATCCTCGTGCATGAAATTAATTTCATGTTTCCAATAGACTTCTACATTCTTGAGATGGAGGATAACAGGACCCAAGGACATGGTCCGCTCATTCAAGGATGGCCTTTCCTTATAATGGAAAATAAAATCTTAAACCATCACAATGATATGATTTACATGGATTTTGGAGGATAAAAGGTAAGTTTCAATATCCTTGATGCTATGAAGCATCATGTTTAAGAGAACTACATTCTATCTATCTATTAAATGGAAGTTCTCTTCTATAACACACACAAAAAACATTATCTCCGTAACAAATACTCAAATGTGTATTCCTATTCTTCACTCTTGGATGATTTGGGTTGTGATTCATCTTTTGAGTGTTTTTTGGGTTTGGGAAATTTTATAAATTCCGTTTTAATTGTTTATTTATTGAGAACTAAGGATCATATAACCATCAATGATAATAATTATCTTTAAAAAGATTATTCTCCATATGGGGATGTTACTATTGAGTTATTAGATGAGATAATTGACATGTATTCTTCACATTCACTCCCATCAATATAAAATTATCCTAACATGGATCTTAAACCACAACATCAAAACTTAAAATATTTATATCTTGAGAATGAAAAAAATTTCCCGGTCGTCATTTATAGTTCACTCCCTCCATGGCATGAATTACAATTTATTTAAATTTAAGGTAGTATAAAAAGCATTGGGATCGAAAATTGGTGAAATTTCTGGTATTATACCATAAATTATCATGCATAATATATTATTAAATGATAAGGCTAAACCGGTGAGTTAGACACAATGTTGACTAAACCCAAACCTCCTTGATATTTTTAAAAAGGAGGTGACCAAATTATTGGTTAATAGAATCCTTTATCCCTTCTATGACACCCAATTGGTTAGTCTGGTGTAGGTAGTTCCTAATATAACTGGTCTTACAGTAATCAAAACTAAAAAAAAATAATTGGTTCCAACCCAAGTGTAGAATAGTTATCATGTATATATTGAATACAATTGACTAAACAACACACTAGAAATGACCGTTTCCCATTGTTGTTTATTGACCAAATTCTAGAGATGCTAGTGGGGAAGTCCCACTACAATATTCCTAATGGGTATTCTAGATACTTTTAAATCTATATTTTCCCTGAGGATTTGACAAAGACAACATTTATTAACCCCTTTGGTACATTTTCATATAAGAGGATTCCATTTGTTTTGTGCAATTATCCAGGTACATTTCATTGATTCATGCTTTTTATTTTTTCGTAGTACCTAGATAATTGAATAAAATTTTTCTTGGATGATTTCCCTATTTATGGATCCTATTTTGATGATTTTTTTAGTAGTTTTGGTTTTTTCATACATTGTTATATTGAAAATAATCTTTTATTAAATTATGGGAAATGTTATTTCATGGTGAAAAAAGGTATAGCACTTGCACATGTAATTTATGGTGATGGTATACAAGTATATAAATCCAAATTAGACATCATGTATTTACTACAACTCCATAAAAAATTATACACTTGTGGCCTTTCATAGGCTAGGCTGGATTTTATTATCATTACATTCATGACTTTAATGAGATTACACTCCCCCTATCTCACTTACTCAAAAGATTTTTTTTATAAAGTATGTGAGTATGTGTTTAACAAATTAAAATGGAGTCTAACATCACCCCCACTAATACAACCACCTCGATGGGGTTTACCATTTGAGCTCATGTGTGAAACCTCTAACAATGCAGTTGGGTATGTATTATTGTAATCGGTCGATCGAGCTCCACATGTCATATCCTATGCCTCACACACAGTATACCCCACCAAATAAAAATATACCACAACTAAAAAATAATTCCTTTTTATTGTGTTTGAATTGGATAAATTCAGTTTTTACCTTTTAGGGTCTAAAGTAATTTTATTCTCGAACCATGTATCTCTTTGGTATCTCCTTAGGAAACCAAAATCCAAACCACATCTCATTCATTGGATACTCCTACTTCAATAATTTAATCTAAAAATTATGAATAAAAAGTATAAGATAATGTAGTAGAATACCACATTAGTAGGATTTACCCACTATTAGACCACCATGTTAACTCATCCATCCCTATTCAAGAATAATTCCATGATGAGAACCTTTGTGATTTCGTGTACCTTACACCTTTTTATATGGAAATTTTCAAAAAATTTGTAGCATATAGGGTCCCCATAGATTTTAGTACTTCACAATACCAAATACTAAACATAATTCATGATGGTATATTTTTTATAACCCATGTTGGTGGAGAATTTATAGTGACTGGGTTGTCCATTTGTGTGTCCCTAACCATGATCTCACCTCTTTTTGATCTTCTTCCATACTTTGTATTATGGTGGCTAATTTCTCTCTCAACGTACAAATCGAAAGTTTCCTGTGTCTGGAATTTTTTTTCCAAAAAATTTATAGATATTCCCATAAGTATTGAAATTCATGCACAAGATGTCAATTCACTGGGAATATCTCTAAGTGGAATGAAATTCTCTAACAACCCATGTTATCTTGTGAGATCTTTAATGCATGGGGAATTGCATTCATGGGGCTATTTCCAAATTCCCTAGGAATATCTAGAGTGGTTTTTTATTTTTTTAGATCACATATTTTTAGCAAGATTTTTTTCCAAGATTCATCATTATTAATCAAGGTTCACTTTTCTGTAATCAAAAAATTAAAAGGAAGCTCTCAGATATATGTTAGTATAGAAAGTTGCAGATTCAGAATCTAAAGGAAATTCTAAGAGACTCATATAATGACTCCTAGATCTATAAGGATATAACCAAGGTAGTCCATGACCACCTAATCCTTTATCATTAATTAAAAATTGTGAAAAAGGTCTCCTTTTACAATGAAAATAAGAATTTACACCCAAGTAATATTTTTTCCCACTGGTTTGGCCCATAAAAGTTTACTAATGTCTATCTATTTGGTGTTATATAGGTTTAAAATGAAAAAACCAAACAAAAATTCACTATTAATGGATATAGGATAAATCACTTTCATGTAACCATTTCATAGTTCCCTATAGAGGAAATCCACCTTTAATAATCAACCTACTAGAGAAACCTACCCAGTTTTATCTTCCCTTCACACATTCTATTTTCTTATAGTAATAAAACTGCATACACTAGGTGTGGGGGGGGGAGGTGGGTTGATGCATTCATAAGTTAGGACTTTTTATCATCATTCTTCCTTTTCTTTTCTTTCACTTACTGTATAATTTTTTTACTTTTTCCCACTTTCCTATGTTCATTTGGATTTTTATCATCTTTGTTCTTTTTCTATTTTTTTCTTGATAAATATTATTTTTACATGAAACCTTTTTTACTGAAATAAAAAAATTCCTACAAAATCAAATAAATTATTGAAAATTCATGATGAATTTCCCTATTTAATGTTTTTTTTTAATTTAAAAAAAACTTCTTTCATAGATGGAATGAGAGTTTTAGAAATAATTATACATTTATGTATGATTATTTTTAGTGATTTTTTGTTTGTATATAATATAAATGATTATGTCTCTATGAAATTTCTGAGATAATTAATACCCTATGTGTGATTAGATTATAAGGTAATAATTTTTCTTAATATATCCAAACCACTTTTCACTCAATCATGAAGTGTGAATATTTATTACTTAATAGATGGTATATAGAAATTAGGTTAAAATTTAACATCTTTACAAAATTATTTTTCCATACATTCATTCCTTATCTGATCTTTTTTATTACTATACAATATTGACCTACATGTGTGTACCTATTATCCAACTATTGTATGCCCTAAAAATTAAAAAAACAAAAAAACATGTATAAATAATGATAGGATTGATGAAATGTAAAACATATTGGGATATCTAGGTTAATATCTTATGGTTTGACTTCTAATAATTATTAAGTGAGTGGGTTTTGAAATTTGACTATAAATTACATAGAGAATTTTTAGTGGAAAGAATTTGGAAAGAATTAAATTATTAAAATAATGTATATTTACAAGATAGAAAGTTGAAAGAATGAGATAAAATGTTTTTCACACACACAAATGGAGAGTTAGTGACATGTTTGACTTGTGAATTCATTTCTAAAACTATTATCATACATCTCTTTAAACATCATTCTGATATAATTTATGAGATATCATTCTCAATGATCATTTAGAATAACTCATTGGTGTGGTTTTTTATCACATTACTATCATGAATTAATAATTATTTTACTACTAAATATTCAAGAAGTTGGGAAAATATCCATTAATAATTTTGGAAATGTGAATTTTCCCTGTAGGGAAAATGTTAAGGTGTGGGGGAGTTATCACACTGAGATTCACTAGTTTATTTGAACCTTACAGCACTATGTTAAATTAGTTTTTTATTTAAAATTTAAAATATAATAACAAATTTCACTTCAAATTTGATTTAATTATATAATTTTTATAACTTTTAGAAAGTTAAAATTTACTTTTTTTGAGGATTACATTTTAGGAGGAGGTGATTTGGAGGGCCATGGATGATGTAGAAGGAAAATGGGACAAACTGAATAGAATCCCAAGGACATATGTCCAATTTTTTACATATTTTTAGAAATGATTGGATAATATTGGGTTGAAATATTATGATTTGATCCAAAAAAAATTGTTACACAACTCATCTCAAAACACTAAATCTCAATTCATCTATCTGGTGTCCCAACCGAACTGATCTTTCCAGTGAACCAAATCTTCTCAAAGTCAAAACTTTGGTTGAGTATTTTGATAATATCTCCAATTATGGATGTCAAATAGTTGCTAAATTTTACATGGTGATATTAATGATTCCTACCAACAACTCTTATCAATTTTACATATCTATATAATCCCAATTATATATTCAAAACAAATACACAACTGGTATATCTAAATATAGGTTCCCAAACCCACCTCCCATTTGGGCTATAAAAGGGCACCTCAGGTACCTCATTTTAATGTTTGAACATGAAGTAATGTGATGATATTTTTGTGTCTCAAATGGTTCCTCTAATTTATTTAGAGTTTATTGAGCTCTCTATCCTCATAGGCATAACTGAGATGAAGTCAGAGTTCTAGCCAAGCGTCCTCCTCTCGATTGAGGGCTAAAAAGTGGGAATTTGTTACGAGGGAGATAAACATATTTTAAAGGGTTTTATAACACTTTTTTTATGTATTTTGGGTTTGAAAATAATTCATAGTTAACTTACTTTTATTCATAATTTAATTCTTTTCTTATTTAATAAAATCAAATGTCCTTTATTTTTAACTAATCAGTGTGAAGTTTTGAGTGTGTGACTTGTTTTATTCCAATTAGATAACACAATAATCATTTTATTCCCCAAAAAATTGATATTTAAATTTGATTTTTAATTTATTATACCATTCATAATATTTATAACTTGGCTATACGATTTCCATTTCAAGGTTTGGTTCTACATGAATTGATATAAAATATTTGATAGTAATCAGGATTCTAATTAATTTCTACCGAATACTTACTCTAAACCTAAATTAATATTTTAGAATAATGAATATTAGAGAAAAACTGTATACTATGATAAAAGCATTTCATGAAAAGACTTATTCCATTTCAAGGGTTTTTTCTACATGTCATGAAAAAATGGTCAATCATTCACACAATCCCTACAATAAATATTAGATAAAACCCATATAATTATTGGTAGTAACTTACAAGAATGTTATAGATGGTGGTAAGGTTGTGTTACACCATGAGTGGAAGTATTACATGACAGAATCCTTACTACCTGATCTGCCTATATATGAGGTGAGTGATGATGAGTTTTATGTCTATGATAAATGCATTAATGATTTGATCTATTCTTAGTGTTTAATGCTTTCATACATGTTAAGTAAACTCATAAAGTCTCATGAAAACATAGATTATTAGAGAATTGTTTATAATATCCATGGTATTTATAGGTAAAGAAATATATATGAACTATTTGATATATCCAAGGTGCTATTTTTTATTTAATCTTGGGAAATTTTCACCCACAAGGCTTCACATAGTCAATCTTATTGGCTACATTGAGTACCTAGAAGTTCTCAGGTTTAAACTGCCTGATAAACTATCATCGATGTCATTCTTGCATCACTTCCTTAGATTTTCTTAATCTTTGTTGTAAATTTTAATTTTAAAAACATTTATAATCCTCTCCCAAATCTGTTCACACTTCTTTGAGAAGTAAATAAGAAGTTGAATCTCGAATATAATTTTTCCTTATAGTGAACAACTATAACGGCTAATAAAAGAACTCTAAGCTTAATTATTATACTAAATTACCTTAAAATAAGATAAATATAAAGGAGAAATAAAGGGATAATGATGAAATCCACTTCTCATAAGTTAGGAAGGGCCACAGGATGAAAAATTGTACCAAGACAAAGAAGCAAGGGGAAACTTCTTGTATGTTTTTTATTGAGTGAAATTTAAATGTTTCTATAAATTTTGAATTAAATACATATTGTGGTTCTCAAATGTGTGTTCAAATATAGGAATCAAGTATATTTATAATTATTGACTTAGAGGAGGCCAATCTATGAGTAGCCAATAGAGACAAACTAGTTGTAACATCCCAGGTAAATAAAGAATATAATATTTTCATATTAATTAATATATGTGAACTAAATAATAATTTTACTTTAAAGGGGATTTTATGTTCAATGGTGTACCCAATACACAACAACGGAGTTCTTTGAAATCTTATGTTGCTCACAATGCTAAGTTATACTAAAAAATAATAATATAATATTATTTTAAATGGTAGTTAACGCCTAGTAGTCGTATTGACAGAAATAGACTGAACTAACTACAATATGAATATACATGTTTTTAAATGTTTTTAAATTTATCCAATAAATTTTAGAGGCTTAAAATAAGAAAGAATCTGATTTTAAGCATAAATACTGTAATAACCTTTAAAAGGTCGATTTACCACATTTGGATGGTAAAACCTCTTTAAATCTAGTTTTGGTCACTTTTATATATTATATTTAATAAAATAAAATTCTTCTTTACAATTAGGACATCAAAATTTACTTTGGGAAATTTTTTGGTATTTTTATGATAAAATTAATTTTTTAATGGTGAAAAATACTGTATTTTAATTCAAAAGTGCCTTTTAATATAATTTATTTATATGGTTATATTATATTTTTAATTGGTTTTAAAATGTAATTAGATTATTTTTTTCCATTTAATCTAATTTTGGTCATTGGTATTAATTTCACTTTGAAATTGGGCATAAACAAGTTTCAATCTTTTGATAGTAATTGTTTCTTAAAAAAACCCTATTTGTTTTGATAATGGGAATTAATTTTAAATCAATTAATCCAACTTATATTTTTCAAATATGGTAAAATAGACATAATTTTTGAATTCATAATATCAAATATATCTTAGGCTGATTTTTTGGTATTTTTCTGAAAAACTTTATTTTTTGATGAATAGAAAACAACTAAGTCGTAGTTAAAAAAACTAAAATTTTCATTTAAATGAAATTTTACCGCTTATATGGATTGAATTTCAAAAATCCAACATACATGGTTGTAATTAGTAAGAAAAATTTGGTTTAATAAGATTAAAATAATTTTCAGTGAATAGTAACTTTTGACTTTTATTTACCGTGGATAAAGGTAAATAGGGTAATTTAAGGTAAAAATAATATCATAATAATACAAAATTACCTTAAAACTTGTCCTAACCTTATTTTATGAGTCATTTCCGACCATGGTCATCTTTGGGTAGATTTTGGGACCCCATGGAGTCACTTGGGAGTGATAATGACACTTTAGATTAATTAACTTAAAGTAAAGGAAAGAATGACATAAACAGATATCTTTTAGTAAATTAATTTTTACAAGGGGTTGTATAAATTATCATTTAGACTATAAATATTAATTTGAAAGCTAAAAAGATTTCCTACATCATGTTAATTTGTTTAGAACTTTTAGACATCAAATAATTTAAATTTTTTATGACACAATAATGATGAAATATTTACCTCATTAATAAATTATTTAAATAAATAAGATTATAAATATTAATAAAATATCCAAAACCTATACAATATTTATTGAATGATTTTATTTTGACCATTACTCATCATATCTTAGACTTTAATTAGTTTTGGACCTTTATAATCCAAGTATCATTATATAATAAAATAATATTTTCACACTTTCCTAAAGAGCCCCTCCTCCCCCTTATAAAAATCCCTCACTTCTAACCCATTCCTCACACCTCTCAAGCCTCTTATCTCATCCAAACCCTTCCCAAATAACCTTTCAAGATCCCCATATTCCTCCTATAAGCCTTACCTTAGGCAGAAGTTACTTCAAGAGGACCTTTTGGTTCAAACTAAAGGGAGTTACCCAAATTAAAGGTAACAATTTCTCTTAAATTATTTTCTTTTATTTTACATCTTCAATCCCTCAACTATTTTAATTCCTTTCTTTCATAATGAAACGAGTATCCTAAATATACTAGGATGTTTTTATAAAAATTATTTGAACTACACTTACACACACTACCATCTAATGAGTAAATAACATACTGTTTCTCTGGATGGCAAACTAACGCCTCACGAAACGATGATTGTTCTATTATCCCCTACAGCCTCTCATGGTGGCCATTACGATGAAACTGTATTTATATATGATATTTATTATGTTTATTTTTTCTTTATTCTTATTTATTTTTAATTTATATCATACCTCTATGGTTTCCATTATGAGTAAATGCGATAATTTCATTTTAGGAAGTGCAGACTACCACCCCCTCAAAGTAATATGACTTGTTAATGCCATATATGGGACATATAAAAGATGGGGTTAATGGTATTATATACGATATTATACTTGAATTATAATATACCTATTTATTATTAAGTTATAATTCCATTAAAATAATAAATAGAAAAGAAAGTAGCGTTCATGCATACGTACGGGTTACCGTCTCTATGAACAGTGCATTTCATTTCTTACCTCCAAATGTTATGTACTATTATAAATACATGTATATATGGGATATATATGATATATATGATATCTAAATCATGAATAAAATTCTATATATAATTGAATTTTGACCATGTGAACAACCTCTAATTATAAAAAATCTATTTTTTACTCAAGTACCAAATATCGAAAAACAACTATTATTAAAGTAAATGATTACATAACGTTTATAACATGGTAAAAAGTGATATAAAAGAAATAAAAAAATTAAAAAAAATTATTAATAAAGTATAAATTAAATAAATTTTATTATTCATGAAGATCAAAGAATAAACAAGTCAATTCAGACACGAGGTAAGGGATTTCTTATCTCTCTTTTAATTCTGTGAGATTTCCATTATTCACCACTAATTTATTGAATGTGGTATATTGTGTATTTCCATTTGATATATATTATTATGATCCTTTCTATATTCATGTTATTCTATTAATCATTTGATGGTTATTAACTTTTGTTCATACGACTTGATTGATTACTGCGTGGTAAGGGATTTTCATCTCACTTTTTATTCCCATGAGATTCAAGCAACATTTGCCACTATTTCCTTTTTTGTGGTGTGTATACTACCCATTATTGTATTAATTGTGTAATATAATTCAATTTATGGGTATTTAAATCTACATTTTATGATCCTCCTTTCATGGGTTCTATGTTTCATATGTTACCAAATCGGTACGAAAACCTTTTAACCCAATTTCCATTCCTTTGGTTAATCTTCTAATTATTAATTATATCATGCTATGATTATGTGTGGAATCACTATTTATTTATTTATGCTGTAATTTACACACCCCTTTGTGTGGATATACTTTTTATACCCATAATCACTCCATTTATAAATTCCTAAGTAATCGATATGAACTTGATAAGAGTAATTTTAACTTGATTTCCATTCATTGAGTTAAACATCCCAGTCATTGGTTTTGTCTTAAAAATAAAATGTGGGAATTTCCTATGATTGATTTACACTGAATATCAAATAATATTGAGTGTATTTATATTTTTCACACATTATTATGTAATTTATTTATCCTTAATCTAAGGATACCATCTTTATAAAGGATTTCTTCTCAATTTACATTCCATTGAGACTTCAGTGTCGTTATGCACCAATTCACTTTTATACGGTGTATATACTATCATTTAGAATATTATATCATTAATACCTTAATTCTCATGATGTTATAAAGTTATGATTAAATATTATTCCTTAATAATTTGTATTCAAGTGTCTCTCATTTTGTTAAAAACTCTTTAACTAAAATATCGATTTAAATATTTTAAAGATTTATTTTTCTAAATCTTTATCATTAGTGTCCATGTTTTAAAAATGGGTTTTAGGATTAATTTATATGGAAATTAATATTTTCAAATGAAAATTCATTAAAAGCTTTAAAGTGTTATGGGAAACTATGATTCAAAAAACTCGTTATTAAATGTTTTAAATGGATTTGAAAATGGTTTGTAAAACATTGTCTATTTTAATATCTTGAATTGATATATTGGTATTTTAATGTGGAAATGTTAGCTTTCCTTTATTCTTATTTATTTTTTTATGATTATTTTATGTTTATTGACAATTTTTTATGTATACGAGTGGTTCTGTGATAAACCTAGGGTGGTGAGCTTGAGATAGCTCTCCAATGCATTGTGTAACATGACGGAGGTAAATGTTAATGTTTCTCCTAATAGATTTAGGGAATATACTGTGATGGGTATTCCAAATGTGACTACCTATGTAGTTGTGATAGCTACAATGTAAGTATGTTATGAATTTCAGAAGTTACCTTTATGATTCAGGATTTTTGTGTGTTATTCATAAATCTTATGATTTCGTAAGGTATATTATTATTGAAAAGTATGGTTTCATTGATTTGTATTTATTGATGGGATAATGCTTTCTTTCCTTATTTTATAACCCTTACTTAGCTTTTTATGCTCATTCCATGTTTTTGAAATGTTTTCCATAGGATTTAAAGATAAATTGGGTTAATGATGGGATCAAGGAAGTCCTGATATCTAAAACATTGGACTAGACATGACTCTTTTTTTCTTGAGTTTTTATTTCATGAAAAAAATGGAAACTAAGTAGAAGTGTCTAACTTGTAATTTTTAAGATGTAATGTAATATTTATGGCCTAATTCTCTAAAACTCTAAACTTGAAAAGATATTTAATGTGAATTCTTGACATAATTCAAGATTATGTTATGTTTAAGTTCGGGTCCTTATAGTTGGTATCATAGGTCGGTTTAGACAAATTTAGGGATTAGAAGTTTTCGTTAAACACATGGTTAGTCCTTATGTCTATTATTTCAGTTAAATCCTTGTTCTGTAACTTTTTCAGATCAAGGAATACTAGTTACAAATGGAAGGAGGAGGATCTCAAATGACATTCCTATCTCTTCCTAAAGACATGCTTGCAGTAATTATTGCAAAGTCATGTTCAGATGATTGTGAAACTTTTTCTAGCATACAACTCACTTGCAAACAGTTTTTTGAGATATAAAACACCTCCACTAGACCTCGATATCATCGTGGATCATGGGTTGTATTTAATCAAATCATATTTTCACAATATTCTCATATTTTCAATAAAGGTAAAAATTATCAACGAATTTTTAAATATTTTACTTCATCCAAAGATTTTGAAGCATATTATGATTTTGAAAAAGGTAATGAAGAAGGAGACCTTTGACCAACATATTTATATTTTATTTTAAAATATAGTCTCTCAACACATACTTATGGTATTTCAAAAGGATCATTGATTGAATGTTTCCACTCAATCTCAGTCAGATTGTTTTATAAAAAAACACGTTTTATCAGATGTTTTGAAATTATATGTCATGCATGATTATTTTCCAAAACATTTATTCTAAAAACACCCATATGACCCAAGTTGTACAAGGTGTATTTGGATGAAGGAAGAAAATTATTTTGACGGATATCTAAATCATTGTTGCAATGCATGGACCATCAACCTACGTGAACAAGATGAAAATTAAATCAAGTGGACACCATGATCAAGGTATGATGTTTCTTATTTTGGGGATCATTTTATTTTATCATATGGTGGTGAAATAAAAAAAATGACAATATATATAAGACTTCAAGAATTAAGATGTTTAGATCATAATGAATTGGGATGAAAATGAGAGGTATAAGGAAACCATTGTGGTTAAAACATCTTAGGGTTATTTTTTAGTTTTATAAAAAGGAAAACCCATAACATGTGTGAGGACCCGTCACGTCCGGAAAGGCCACAGGAATTGAACCCACAACCGAATAGCAACAAGGACGCATCGACTACCACTGTCCTACGTGAAGTCCCTGGTTATTATGAATTATTTTTAAATTTAAATGATTTTATTGATCAAGAATAAGTTGATTTGGGATCTTATGTTTTCTGAAATGTATATCCTTAGTATTAGAAAATTATGTGTTGATTAAGTGATAAAAGTGATTTTGGAAGACATTCTCTCTTTTGGGAACATTATATGCTTAATAAAAATAGTATATTATGGGATTACATTTGTGGAGTAATGGTTGAAATTTTATTTTGGAAGAAAAACTGTTTTTATTGTGAACATATAGCAATTTGGGTTATTTATGGAAATGATTAACCTCTTATAGAGAATATTTGATTTGGTTAATTATGCCTCAGTATGAGACTTTAAGAGTAGTCTATGTTTTTGTAGTTAAATATTAAGATTTATTTTGGAAGACTATGTGATTAAATCATTATGAGTTTTGGGTTTCAATATTAGTTTGGATTATTTTGAATAATTTTAAGGACAATTTTATATTGAATGTTCTTTCTTGAACATTGGGTACTTTTGGTTGAATTTTGGAGATAAAGAGTAGTACTTATTTTTTTAAAGGATTATCCTCTTGGGGATTATCTGATCACGTACTAACCAATTTTGGTTTTTTTTAATGTATAAATATATGGGAAATATATGTTTCATATTTTGTGGAACATGTTATTCTATAGAAGTTGATTATAGTAGTTTCAATGTGAACAAGTCATCTTGAATACTTACTGTTTGGGGAAAAGATGAGTTTGTGGTAGAATCTTATTAAAGGATGACACTCTACATGACAATTAATTTATATTTCCTTAATATATTAGACTAGTTATTAATAAAATTCTTTAACTCTATAAAAAGGATCTTGAATCAAAAATGGTATAATCTCTCTTTAATCATTAGACATTTACCTAACCACCAATTTTTGGTATTGTGGTGGTTAAATTTCTATGATCAACTTCCTTATCACTCTCTATTAATCTATGAGTGTTAGTTTCTCTTCTATATCCATGTTTTCATGGAATCCCAATATATTTTATCTATGGTAACCTTTGTACTTCTCTTCCTTTATTTTAAAGTGATAGTTTTATTGACTCTTTTTCCGATGTGAGACTTTAAATAAAGTTTTTGATCCCAATTTTAAAATTGTGAGGAAGCAATTCCAAAAAGGGGGGAAGGATGTAACATCCCAGGTAAATAAAGAATATAATTTTTTCATATTTATTAATGTGTGTGAATTAAATATAAATTTTACTTTAAAGGGGATTCTATGTTCGATGGCGTACCCGATACACAATAACAAGTTTCTTTGAAATCCTATTTTGCACACAATGCTGAGTCATACTGAAGAATAATAATATAATATTATTTTAAATGGTAGTTAACTCCTGGCCATTTTATTAGATGGAATGGACCAAACTAACTCCAATATGAATATACATGTTTGTTAAATGTTATTACATTTATCCAATACATTTTAGAGGCTTAAAATAAGAAAGAATCTGATTTTAAGCATAAATACTCTAATATTCTTTAAAATGTCGATTTATTAACTTTTGATGGTGAGCCCTATTTAAATATAGAATTGGTCACTTTTATATGTTATATTTGAAAAAATAAAATTCTTCTTTAGAATTGGGACATCAAAATTTTCTTTGGGAAAATTTTTGGTATTTTTCTGATAAAATTCATTTTTTATGAATAGTGAAAATATTGTATTTTAATTCAAAAGTACCTTTTAATATAATTTATTTATATGGTTAGATTATCTTTTTAATTGGTTTTAAATTATAATTAGATTATTTTTTACCATTTAATCCAATTTTGGTCATTGGAATTAATTTCACTTTGAAATTGGACATAAAAAAGTATAAATCTTTTGATGGTAATTCTTTCTTAAAAAAACGCTAATTGTTTTGATAATGGGAATGAATTTTAAATTAATTAATCCAACTTATATGTTTTAAATTTGTTAAAATAGACATAATTTTTTAGTTCCTAATATCAAATATATCTTAGGCTGAATTTTTGGTATTTTTATGAAAAACTTCAATTTTTGATGAATAGTGAATCCACTAAGTCGTAGTAAAAAATAGACTTTTTCATTTAAATGAAATTTTACCGCTTCTGTGGATTGAATTTGGAAAATCCGACATAAATGGTTTTTATTAGTAAGAAGAATTTTGTTTAATAAGATTAAAATAATTTTTGGTGAATTGTAACTTTTGACTTTTTTTTACCACGGATAAAGGGAAATATGGTAATTCAAGGTAAAAATAATATCATAATAATACAAAATTACTTTAACACTTGTCCTAACCTTATTTTATGAGTCATTAAAGACCATGGGAATCCTTGGGTCGATTTTGCGACCCCATTGAACCACTTGGGAGTGGTAATGACACTTTAGATTAATTAACTTAAAGTAAATGCAAAAATGACATAAACAAATATCTTTTTTGTAAATTAATTTTTACAAGGGTTTATATAAATTATCTTTTATACTATAAATATTCATTGGAAATATAAAACGATTTCCTACATAAATGTAATTTTTTTATAATTTTTAGACATCAAATAAATTAAATTATTTATGACACAATAATGATGCAGTATTTACCTTATTAATAAATGATATAACTAAATATGATTATAAATATTAAAAAAAATTTAAAAAACATTTCCAATTATTATTGTATGATTTTATTTAGACCATTAGTCATCTTATATTCTACTTTAATTAGTTTTGGACCTTTAAAAACAAGATATCATTATATAATAAAATAATATTTTCACACTTTCCTAAAGAGCCCCTCCTCACCTTATAAAAATCCCTCACTTCTAGCCCATTACTCACACCTCTAAAGACCCTTGGCTCTTCCAAATCCTGACCAAATAATCTATAAAGATCCATCTATTCCTCCTAGAAGCCTTAACTTAGGCAGAAGGCACTTTAAGAGGTCTATTTGGTTCAAACCAAAGGGAGTTACCTGAATTAAAGATAACAGTTTCTCTTAAATTCTTTTCTTTTATTTTACTTCTCCTACCCGTAAACTCTTTTCATTCCTTTATTTTATAACAACACCCATATCCTAAATATACTAGGATGTTGTTATGGTAAGGATTAAAACTACACTTACACACACCACCATCTAATGGGTAAAGAACATACTGTTTTTGTGGATGGAAAACTAATGCCTCATGAAACGATGATTGTTCAATTATCACCATCTGTATATCATAGTGGCCATTATAATGGAACAGTATTTATATATGATATATATTATGTTTATGTTTTCTTTATTCTTATGTATTTTTAATTTATAGAATACCTTTATGGGTTCCATTATGAGTAAACGCGATAATTTCATTTGAATAAGTGCGGACTACCACCCCCTCAAAGTGATATGACCAGTTAATGACAAATGTGGGAAATATAAAGGATGGATTTAATGATATTATAAATGATATTATAATTTAATTATAAAATACCTAGGTATAATTATGTTTTAATTACATAAAAATAAGAAATAGAAATGAAATTAGTGTTCATGCGTACGTACGACTTACCGTCTCCATGAACAATGCATTTCATTTCTTACCTCAAAATGTTATGTACTATTATAAATACATGTATATACTGGATATATATGATATATATTATATCCAAAACATTAATATCATTCTGGATATAATGAACTTTTGACCATGTGAACAACTTGTAATTATAATAATTCCATTTTTACTCAAGTACCAAATATCGACAAAACAACAATTATTGACTTAAATGATTACATAATGTTTATAACATAGTAATAAGTGATATAAAAAGAATGATAAAATTGAAAACGTTTATTAGTCAAGTATAAATTAACTTAAGTTTATTATTCAGGAAGAATAAGGAATAAACAAGTCAAGTGAGACATGAGGTAAGGGATTTCTTATCTCACTTTTAATTCTGTGAGATTTCCGTTATACTCCACTAATTTATTGCATGTGGTGTATTGTGTACTCCCATTTGATATATATTATCATGATCCTTTTTATATTCATGTTATTCGGTGAATAATGTTTTGGTTACTAACTTTTGGTCATATGACTTGATTGATTACAACGTGGTAAGGGATTTTCATCTCACTTTTTATTCCCGTGAGATTCATGCTATATTTGCCACTATTTCATTTTTTTGTGGTGTATGTACTGACCATGATAGTATTAATTGTATAATATAATTAAATTTATGGGTATTTAAATATTAATTTTATTATCCTTCTTTAATGGGTTGTATGTTTCGTAAGTTACCAAATCGGTACGGAAACATTTTAACCCAATTTCCATTCCTTGGGTTAATCTTCTAATTATTAAATACGTCATGATATGATTATGTGTGGAATCACTATTTATTTTTTTATGTTTTAATTTCCACTACCATTTGTGTGGATATACTTTTGAGACACATAATCACTCAATTGATAAATTCCCAAGTCATCGATATGAACTTGATAAGAGTAAATTTAACTCAATTTCCATTCATTGAGTTAAACATCCAAGTCATTAGTTTTGTCTTAAAAATAAAATGTCTGAATTTCCTATGATTGATTTACAATAAATATCCAATCATATTGAGTTTATTTTTATTTGTCACACAATATTATGTAATGTATTTATCCTTAATCTTAGGATACTGTCTTTATAAGGGATTTCTTCTCAATTTACGTTCCATTGAGACTTCATTGTAGTTATGCCCCAATTCACTTTTATACGGTGTATATATTGTCCTTTGGAATATTATATAATGAATCCATTTATTCTTAGGATGTTATAAAGTTCGGATTAAATGTTATTCCTCAATTATTTTTATTCAAGCGTCTCTCATTTTGCTATAAACTCTTTAACAAAAATATCATTTTGAATGTTTTAAAGATTTATTTTTATAAATATTTATCATTAATGTCAATGTTTTAAAAATGTTTTTTAGGATTTATTTATATGGACATTAATTTTTTGAAATGATAATTCATTAAAAGCTTCAAAGTGGTATCAGACACTTTGATTCAAAAATCTTTTTATTAAATGTTTTAAATGTCTTTGAAAATGTTTTGATATAGAATTGTTTATCTTAATATCTTGAATTGATATATTGTGATTGTAATGTGGAAATGTTATCTATCCTTTATGCTTGTGTTATGTGTTATGATTATGTTATCGTTATTGGGAATTATTTATGTATACATGTGGTTCTATGATAAACCTAGGGCAGGTGAGCCTCAGATAGCTCTCCAATGCATTGGGTAACATGACAGAGGTAAATGTTAATGTTTCTCGTAAGAGATTTAGGTAATATATTGTGATGGGTATTCCAAATGTGACTCACTATACAACTGTGATAGCTACAATGTAGTTATGTTATGAATTCCATAAGTTACCTTTATTATTCATGATTTGTGTGTGTTATTCATAAATCGTATGATTTCAAAAGGTATGTTATGATTGAAAAGTATTGTTTCATTGATTTGTATTTATTGATGGGATAATTCTTTGCTTCCTTATTTTATAACCCTTACTGAGATTTTTATGGTCATCCCATGTTTTTAAATGTTTTCCACATGATTTAAAGATGAAAAGGGTTAAGGATGGGATCAATGAAAATTCATGCTATCTAAAACATGGGACTAGACATGACTCTTTTTTTCAAGAGTTTTTATTTTATGAAAAAAATGGAAACTGAGTAGAAGTGTCTACCTTGTAATTTTTGAGATGTAATGTAACATTTGTGTCCTAATTCACTAAAACTCTAAACTTGAAAATATACTCAATGTGAATTCTTGAAATAATTCAAGATTATGTAATGTTTAAGGTTGGGTCCTTATAGTGGGTATCAAAGGTTGGTTTAGACAACTTCAGGGATTAGGAGCATTTGTTAAACACATCGTTAGTCTCTATGTCTATTATTTAAGTTAAATCCTTGTTCTATAAATTTTTCGGATCAAGGATTGTTGGTTACAAATGGAAGGAGTAGGATCTGAAACGACATTCTTATCTCTTCCTGGTGACATGCTTGGAATAATTATTACAATGTCATGTTCAGATGATTGTGAAACTTTTCCAAGCATACAACTCACTTGCAAGCCCTTGTTTGAGATATCAAACACCTCCATTATACCTCGATATCATTATGGATCATGGGTTGTATTTAATCAAATCCTCTTTTCACAATAGTCTCATATTTTCAAGAAAGGTAAATATTATCAAGGAATTTTCAAATATGTTAGCTTATCAAAAGATTTTGAATCATATTATGATTTTGAAAAAGGTGCTGAAGAAGGAGACCCTTGTGGAACCTATTTATATTTTCTTTAAAAATATTGTCTCTCAGCACATACTTATGGTATTTTAAAAGGATTGCTGATTGAAAGTTTCAACACAAACTCAATAAAACTATTTTATTAAAATCATGTTTTATCATATGTTTTGAAATTATATGTCACACATGATTATTTTCTGAAACTATTTTTATACAAACACCCATATGACCTAAGTTGTACAAGGTGTATTTGGATGAAGGAAGCAAATTATATTTTAAGGATCTCAAAATCATTTTTGCAATGCATGGACCTTTTACCTACATGAAACAAGATGAAGATGAAACCAATTGAACACCATGATCAAGGTATGATATTTTTTATCTTGGGGATCATTTTATTTTATCATATGGTGGTGAAATGAAAAAATGAAAATATATATAAGAATTTAAGAATTAAGATGTTGAGATCACAATAAATTGGGATGAAAATGAGAGGTATAAGGAAACCATTGAGGTTAAAACATTTTAGGGGAATTTTTGATTTTTATAAAAAGGAAACCCCATAATATGGGTGACGACCCGTCACATTCAGCATGGCCACAAGAATCAAACCCAAAGCCGAATGGAGAAAAGGGCGCCTTGCTTACGACTGTCCTAAGTGAAGTCCCTGGTTAGTATGACTTATTCTTCTAAGTCAAATGATTTTATTGATCAAGAATACATTGATTTGGGATCTTTTGTTTTATCAAATGAATATACTTATTAAAATAAAATTATTTTTTGATTAAGTGATAAAAGTGATTTTGGAAGACGTTCTCTCTTTTGGGAACACTATATGCTTAATAAAAATAGTATACTATGGGATTTCATTTGTGGAGTAATGGTTCAAATTTTATTTTGGAAGAATAACTGTTTTTATTGTGAACATATAGTGATTTGGGTTCTTTTTGGAAATGATTAACCTGTAATAGAGAATATGTGTTTTGGTTAATTATGCTTTAGTATGAGACTTTAAGAGTAGTCTATGTTTTTAGAGTTAAATGTTAAGATTTACTTTGGAATACTATGTGATTAAATCATTTTGAGTTTTGGGTTTCAATATTAGTTTGGATTATTTTGAAGAATATTAAGTACAATTGAATATTTAATGGTCTTTCTTGAACATTGGGTACTTTTGGATGAATTTTGGTGATTAAGAGTAGTACTTATTTTTTTAAAGGATTATCCTCCTGGGGATTATCTGATCACGTACTAACCAATTTTGGTTTTGGTTAATGTATAAAGATATGGGAAATATATGGTTCATATTTTTTGGATCATGTTATTATCTAGAAGGTGATTATAGAACTTTCAATGTGAACAAGTCATCTTGAATACTTACCATTTGGGGAAAAGATGAGTTTGTGGTAGAATTTTATTAAAGGATGACACTCTATAGGAAAATTAAGTGTATTTCTTTATGATCTTAGTCTAGTTATTAATAAAATTATTCAACCTTATGAAAAGGATCTTGAAGAAAAAATATTATAAACTCTCTTTTATCATCATACTTTTACCCAACCAAAAATTTATGGTATTGTGGTGGTTAACTTTCTATGATCAAGTTCTCTATCACTCTCTATTAATCTATGAGAGTTAGTTTCTCTTATATATACATGTTTTCTAGGAATACTAGTATCTATTGTCTCAGGTAACCTTTCTACTTCTCTTAATTTATTTTAAAGTGATAGTTTTATTGACTCTTTTTCTGATGCGAGACTTTAAATAAAGTTTCTAATCCCAATTTTAAAATTGTGAGGATGCAATTCCCAAAAGGGGGAAGGATGTAACATCCCAGGTAAATAAAGAATAAAATATTTTCATATTTATTAATATATGTGAATTGAATATTAATTTTACTTTAAAGGTGATGCTATTTTTGATGGAATACTCGATGCCCAACAACAGGTTTCTTTGAAATCTTATGTTGCACACAATGTTGAGTCATACTGAAAAATAATAATATAATATTATTTCAAATGGTAGTTAACGTCTAGCCGTTGTATTGGTGGGAATGGACCAAACTAACTACAATATGAATATACATGTTTGTTAAATGTTTTTAAATTTATCCAATAATGTTTTGAAGCTTAAAATAAGAAATAATCTAATTTTAAGCATAAATACTCTAATATTCTTTAAAAGGTTGATTTACAGCCTTTTGATGGTGAATCCTCTTTAAATATAGTTTTGGTCACTTTTATATATACTATTTTACAAAATAAAATTCTTCTTTAGAATCAAGACATCAAAATTTACTTTGGGAAATTTTTTGATATTTTTCTGATAAAATTCATTTTTTATGAATACTCAAAAATATTGTATTTTAATTAAAAAGTGCCTTTTAATATAACTTATTTATATGGTTATATTATATTTTTAATTGGTTTTAAAGTGTAATAAGATTATGTTTTTACTATTTAATCAAATTTTGGTCATTGGAATTAATTTCTCTTTAAAATTGGACATAAACAAGTATAAATCTTTTCATAGTAATTGTTTCGTAAAAACATGTTATTTGTTTTGATAATAGAAATTAATTTTAAATTAATTAATCCAAATTCAATGTTTTAAATTTTTTAAAATAGACATCATTTTTTAATTCTTAATATCGAATATAGATTAGGCACAATTTTTGTTATTTTTCTGAAAAGCATCATTTTTTTATGAATAGTGAAACCACTAAGTCGTAGACAAAAAAATTGACTTTTTCATTTAAATAAAATTTAACTGCTTTTGTGGATTGAATTTTGAGAATCTAACATAAATGTTTGTTATAAATAAGAAAAATTTGGTTCAATAAGATTAAAATAATTCTTAGTGAATAGTGACTTTTGACTTTTATTTACCACGGATGAAGGTAAATAGGGTAATTCAAGGTAAAAATAATATCATAATAATAAAATTTATCTTAACACTTGTCCTAAACTTATTGAATGAGTCATGGACTACCATGGAAATCTTGGGTCGATTTTGGAACCCCATGGAGCCACTTGGGAGTGATAATGACACTTTAGATTAATTAACTTAAAGTAAAGGTAAAAATGACATGAACAAATATATTTTAGTAAATTAATTTTTACAAGGGATTATATAAATTATATTTTAGACTATTAATATTAAGTGTAAAGATAAAATTATTTCCTACATCATGGTAGTTTTTTTATAATTTTTAGACATCAAATAAATTAAATTATTTATGACACAATAATGATCCAGTATTTACCTCATTAATAAATGATTTAAATAAATAAGATTATAAATATTAAAACAATATCCAAAATCTGTCTAATTATTATTTATGATTTTATTTTGATCATTATTCATCTTATATTTGACTTTAATTGGTTTTCTACCTTTATAAACTGAATATAATTATATAATAAAATATTATTTTCACACTTTCCTAAAGATCCCATCTGCCACCTTTTAAAAATCTCTCACTTCTAACCCATTACTCACACCTATAAAGCCCCTTGGATTGTCCAACCCTTGTCTAAATAATCTGTCAAGATCCCCTCTTCCTTCTAGAATCCTTACCTTAGGCATAAGGCACTTCAAGTGGTCATTTTGGTTCAATCCAAAGGGAGTTACATGAATTAAAGGTAATAGTTTCTCTTAAATTCATTTATTTTATTTTAATTATCCAACCCCTAAACTCTTTTCATTCCTTTATTTTATAAAAAAACTAGTTTCCTAAATATACTATAATGTTTTTATGAGAAGTATATAAACTACACTTACACACACCTCTATCTAATGGGTAAAGAACTTACTGTTTCTATGGATGGAAAACTAACGCCTCACGAAATGATGATTGTTCAATTATCTCCTACTACCTCTCATGGTGGCCATTATGGGGAAACTGTATTTATATATGATATATATTATGTTTATATTTTATTTATTCTTTGGAATTTTTAATTGATATCATACCTTTATGGTTTCTATCATGAGTAAACGCGATAATTTCATTTGAGGAAGTGCGAACTACCACCCCCTCAAAGTGATATGACTTGTTAATGACATATGTGGGACATATAAAGGATGGAGTTAATGATATTATATATTATATTATACTTTAATTATAATATACCTATGTATCATTATGTATTAATTCAATTAAAATAATAAATTTAAATGAAAGTAGTGTTCATGCGTACGTACGGCTTACCGTCTCCATGAACGGTGCATTTCATTTCTTACCTCCAAATGTTATGTACTATTATAAATACATGTATATACTGGATATATATGATATATATGATATCCATATCATGAATATATTTCTGTGTATAATAAACATTTGACCACATGAACAACTTGTAATTATAAGAATTCCAATTTTTACTCAAGTACCAAATATCGACAAAACAACTGTTATTAACTTAAATGGTTACATAATGTTTACAACATGGTAATAATTAATATAAAAGGAATAATAAAATTGATAAAAGGTTATTAATCAATTATAAATTAACTTAATTTTATTATTCAGGAAGAACAAGGAACAAACAAGTCAAGTCGGACATGATGTAAGGGATTTCTTATCTCCCTGTTAATTCTACAAGATTTCTAATGTTCGCCACTAATTTATTGCATGTGGTGTATTGTGTACTTCCATTTGATATATATTATTATGATCCTTTTTATATTCATTTTATTATATGAATCATTTGGTATTTATTAACTTTTGGTCATATGACTTGATTGATTACAACGTGGTAAGAGATTTTCATTTCTCTTTTTATTCCCATGAGATTCATGCTATATTTGACACTATTTCCATTTGTGTGGTGTATTTACTGCCCATTATTGTATTAATAGTGTAATATACTTCATTTTATGGGTATTTACATCTTTATTTTATGATACTTCTTTCATGGGTATTTTTTCCATAAGTTACCAAATCGGTATGGGAAACTTTTAACCCAATTTGCATTCCTTGGGTTAATCTTCTAATTCTTAATTGTGTCATTATATGATTATATGTAGAATCACTATTTATTTATTAATGCTGTAATTTCAACTCCCCTTTGTGTGGATATACTTTTGATACACATAATCACTCCATTTATAAATTCCCATGTCATCGATATGAACTTGATAAGAGTAATTTTAACTCAATTTCCATTCATTGAGTTAAACATACAAGTCATTGGTTTTGTCTTAAAAATAACATGTGTGAATTTCCTATTATTGATTTACACTTAATATCCAATCATATTGAGTGTATTTATATTTTTCACACATTATTATGTAATTTATTTATCCTTAATCTTAGGATACCGTCTTTATAAGGGGTTTCTTCTCAATTTACATTCCATTGAGACTTCATTGTCGTTATACACCAATTCACTTTTATACGGTGTATATACTATCCTTTGTAATATTATATCATGAATCCCTTTATTCTCATGATAATTTAATGTTCTGATTAAATGTTATTTCTTAATTATTTGTATTCAAGCGTCTCTCACTTTGTTAAAAACTCTTTAACTAAAATATCATTTTAAATGTTTTAAATATTTATTTTTCTAAATCTTTATCATTAGTGTCCATGTTTTAAAAAAATTAGGATTTATTTATATGGAAATTAATTTTTTCAAATGATAATTCATTAAAAGCTTCAAATTGGTATGGGACACTTTGATTTGAAAATCTCTTTATTAAATGTTTTAAATGGATTTGAAAATGGTTTGATAAAGCATTGTATATTTTAATATCTGGAATTGATATATTTTGATTGTAATGTGGAAATGCTATCTTTACATTATTCTTGTGTTATGTGTTATGATTATGTTGTGGTTATTTTTAATTTCTTATGTATACGGGTGGTTCCATGATAAACCTAGGGCGGGTGATCCCGAGATATCACTTCAATGCATTGGGTAACGTGACGGAGGTAAACGTTAATGTTTCTCCTAAGAGAATTAGTGAATATATTGTGATGGCTATTCCAAATGTGACTCCCTGTGTAGTTGTGATAGCTACAATATAAGTATGTTATCAATTCCATAAGTTGCCTTTATTATTCATGATTTGTGTGTGTTATTCATAAATCTTATGATTTCGTAAGGTATGTTATGATTGAAAAGTATGGTTTCATTGATTTGTGTTTATTGATGGGATAATGATTTACTTCCTTATTTTATAACCCTTACTAAGATTTTTACGCTCACCCCTAGTTTTTTTATTGTTTTCCAAAGGATTTAAAGATGAATAGGGTCAAGGATGGGATCAAGGAAAATTCATGCTATCTAAAAAATGGGACTAGACATGACTCTTTTTTTCAAGAGTTTTTATTTTATTAAAAAAATAGAAACTAAGTAGAAGTGTCTACCATGTAAGTTTTTGAGATGTAATGTAATAGTTATGGCCAAATTCTATAAAACTCTAAACCTAAAAAGATCCTCAATGTGAATTCTTGACATAATTCAAGATTATGTAATGTTTATGGTCGGGTCCTTATAGTTGGTATCATAGGTCGGTTTAGACAACTTTAGGGATTAGGAGTTTTATTTAAACACATGGTTAGTACTTATGTCGATTATTTCAGTTAAATCCTTGTCCTGTAACTTTTTCAGATCAAGGAATGTTGGTTATAAATGGAAGGAGCAGGATCTCAAACGACATTCCTATCTCTTCCTAAAGACATGCTTGAAATAATTATTGCAGAGTCATGTTCAGATGATTGTGAAACTTTTTCTAGCATACATGTAACACCCTAAGCTTCCACGATACGCTTCTCTTTCAATAATGCAATAGCTTGCATTGTACGCAAGTTCGAGTTCTAACACACCGCGACTAATCAAAGTAGTCGTTATGAATATTAATACCCAATTTTTAAAATTATAGAAATTTTATATTTCAAAATGGACTTAATTTTTGTATTCTTAATGTCGAAATTATCCTAAGTTGAATTTTTTGTAATTTTCTGAGAACTTCCAATTTTTGACGAATAGTGAAAAATACTTAAAACAAATTTTTTAATAAAAATAATTTATAGTGATAAATTATACTATTTAGTGGTTTTAATGTATAATTAGAATATATTTTTACCATTTTATCCGATGGTGTTCATTAGAATTAATTTCACTTTGAAATTGGACATAAACAATTGTCAATCTTTTGATATATATTGTTTCTTAAAAACACGCTATTTGTTGTGACAGCGGGAATTAATTATAAAATTAATTAATGAAACTTATATATTTGGAATTTTTTAAAATAGACATCATTTTTGAATTCAGAATATCAATTATAGCTTAGGGTGAAATTTTGGCATTATTCTGAAAAACTTCAATTTTTGATGAATAGTGAAACCACTAAGTGGTAGTTAAAAAACTGATTTTTTGTTTAAATGAAACATTACAAATTCTGTGATTTAAATTTCAAAAATCCGACATACATGGTTGTCATTAGGAAGTAAAATTTGGTTCAATGGGATTAAAATAATTTTTTGGTGAATAGTAACTTTTAAGTTTAATTAAACGCGATTAAAGGTAATTAGTGAAATTTAAGGTAAAAATGATATTATAAAAATATTAAAATACCTTTACACTTGTCTTAACCCTATTGGATGAGTCATGGCCGACCAAGACAATCCAGGGGTCAACTTGGGGACCCCATGGAGCCACTTTGGTAGGAAAATGACGTTAAAAAATTTTATTTAATGTTAAAATAAAAATGTCACAAACATGAGGTGTTTTACTAAAACAATTTTTAAATGGGGTTATAAAAGTCATATGTTTGACTATAAATATTAATTATAAATATAAAAAGATTTCCTACATCATGATATTTTTTTTATAATTTTTAAAAATTAAATAAATTAAATTATTTATGACACCATGATGATACAGCGATTACCTCATTATTTAACGATTTAAATAAAATGAAAAGATACTGTAAACTCTAAGACTTAAACTTGTCAAAAACATATTGGATGAGTAGATTTAGAACCGTTATCACATTAACCTTGAAATATATAAGTGTGGGGCCTTTAGAATCCGAAAAAGCATTCCATATTAAAGTAACATTTCAATCTTTCCAAGAGTGCCCCTTCTCTGCTCTTATAAAAGACCCCCACCACTACCACCTTACTCACACCTTCAGGCCATTTGGCTCATCCAACCTCTACTCCAGTACTCTCCCAACTTCCCTCCCTTACTCTTAGAAGCCTAACGTTTGGCAGAAGTCTTCTCAAGGAAGCCTTTGGCTCAAATCAAAAAGAGTTACTCGATTTTAAGGTAATGTCTTCTCAAATGTTGTTTTGTTTTATTTTGCTTCTCCAACCCATTAAACTCTTTTTATTCCTTTCTTTTGTAACAACACCAGTATCTAAAATATACTAGGATGTTTTTATGATATGTATTTTGTTTACACTTACACACACCTTCGTCTAATGGTTAAGGAACATACTGTTTCTGTGGGTGGCGAAATAATGCCTCACGAAACGATGATTGTTCAATATTCTTTTAACACCTCTAATGGTGGCCATTTTGATGACACTATTTTCATATATGATATATATATTATTTTTATGTTTTCTTTATGATTCTTTATTTCTCATTTATGACATACTTTATGATTTCCATTATGGGTAAACGCGATAATTTCATTTTAGGAAGTGCGGACTACCGCCCCCTCAAAGTGATTTGAATCGTTAATGTCATATGTGGGATGTATAAAGGATGGAGTAAATGGTATTATACATTATATTATAATGAAATTATATTATACCTTTATATAATTATAACTTCATTCCATTAAATACAAAATAGAAATGGAAGTAGCGTTCATGCGTACGTACGGCTTACCGTCTCCATGAACGGTGCATTTCATTTCTTACCTCTAAATGTTATGTAATATTATAAATTAATGTATATACTGGATATATATTATGAATATGATATATACATCATGAATATTATTATAGATATAATGGATATATTACCACATGAACAAAGTGTAATTATAAGAAGTTTATTTTTCACTCAAGTACCTAAGATCGACAAAACGACCGTTATAAACTTAAATAATTACATAATGTTCATGACATGGTAATAAGTGATATAAAAGGAATAATGAACTTGAAAAAGGTTCTTAAGAAGGTATATATTAACTCTAGTTTATTATTCAGGAGGTTAAAGAGCAGTCGAGTCAAGTCGGACACGAGGTAAGGGAACTTCTTAACCCAATTTCGGTTCTTTGGGTTAATCTATTACTTTCAAATTATGTCATGATATTATTATGTCCTATCTTGTATTTGTACTTTTTTATGTGTACTTATATTTAATACACATAATAGATCTATTTTATTTAAAAAAATGATCATTGTAAGGGAACTTCTTAACCCAATTTCGGTTCTTTGGGTTAATCTCCTACTTTCAAATTGTGTCATGATATTATTATATCCTATCTTGTATTTGAAATTTCATTATGTTTACTTATAGTGAATACACATAATATATCTATTTTATTTAAAAAAATGATCTTTGTAGGGTACTTTGTCTCAATCTCCATTCATTGAGGCATATTTTGTTTTATACACAAATTTCTTTTATACAGTGTATAAACCCCTTTGACTTTTACTTTTATTCAAAAGGAATCTTTTTATACGAAGCGTTTTTACTAAACGAAAAAAGGAATGTTTTTTTCTTACGTATGCGGCGACAACGACTTTTCTTCCACCGTGACTATTATTTGTGTTTCAGATTCCTCTATAAGCGATAACTTTTTTTAAAAGAAAAATAAATACCATGTTTTACTTTTCTTTTATTTTGGTATTGAAAATGGTTATGATAAAGTTTTTATTATATCAATGTGTTGTATTGATATCTTGTGATTGAAGTGTGGAAATATTATGTTTCCTTTATGCATGTTTTTTGTGATACAATTATGTTATGGTTAATGATATGTTTAATCCTATTCATATGAGGAATGCATTAGACTTAATAAGTGACGGGTGGAGCCCGCTATAGCTCCTCGATGCATCGGTAGGTCTCAGGAGACAAACTAGTGTCTTGGCATGAGGCCTTGACAAAATCTTATTTGTAGTCTTGGCATGAGGCCTTGGATACGTGGTTATGATAGTATGGCATTATGCATTCCATCATTATGAAAGTGGTTATTGATATTGCATGTGATTATTCGACCAGTAGAATATCTATGTGAATAAGTAAATGGCATTATTTCATTTTACTTTTTCCATATTATGTTGAAGAGGATTTTTTTAGTTATACATTACCTTAAATGTTTATGTTTATTTATGAAAGCTTCCGCTATATTGTTATCCTTACTGAGCATCTGAGCTCACCCCTTTCAATGTTTTAATATTTTCCAGGATGTGAAGAAGTATTTTATGAATGACCTGCAGGGATAGTCAGAAGAGGATATGATTGTGGACTATGGAGACTTTGTTTTTGTATATTTTCACTTTATGATGTAATGTAACATTTATGAATGTATCTAGTGTTTCCAAGGATACTAAACTAATCGGCCTTTTGAGACTTGATCTTTTGTGATCATGCCAATGTTATGCAATAACGCACCGACTCTGTGTAACTAGGGTCGAGGCGTTACAGTTGGTATCAGAGGCAGTTTAGTACTAACCTTGGAAGCTAGATTTAGATAAACTCTGATTAGAGAACATATCCCAAAGATAGACTTTGAGGATTAGTATAGAAGAACTTCCTAAAATTTTGGTATTATAGAGATTTTGTGAGTTTTCTAAGCAATACATCCCTGTCTGGATACGAGCGGGTAGAGGCGGCTCTGGCACAGATGTACCTAGGGGTGAAACCCAAAAACACCTCTTTGAGCTAGACTCGAATGGGAACTGGTGCACGACAACGGGCCTTGCTACACTCTTGGTTACGACACTCCTGGGGGATATGCTTAGGATAATTCTCATTTTCTTTACAAACCACTATGAAGGGTTATGAGTATATACTTCCTCAAAGAAAACATTTTTATGATTATGGATTATATCCATAAATAGTTCAATTTATGTTAAGTGTTTTGCAAGTTTGTTATTATGTATTTCGATTCATAAACTAACCTAGTTTATGCCATTGTATATAAATGCCGCCCAGTAGAAGGAATGTGAACTCCATCAATACGTATGATCCAAAGAGTAAGAAGGATCATATCTTCCACGGTATTAAGCCAACATTTAGAAGGGAAATAGTCTCCCATGTGTTCTCAACATATGAAGAAATAGTATCATGTGTTAATAAGATAAGTAGAGAATTCTCTGAGTCTTATGGATTTGAAGGGATGAAAGAGAAGAAAAGGATGGAAGAGAGAATGATGGATAAAGGGACGAGGGAAAAGAAGAATTTTCCAATATGTGATAACTATGGGAAAAAACACCTTGGAACTTTCCTGAAGGGAATGGGAGTTTGTTATATGTGTGGAGAAAAAGGACACCAAGTGCGTGACTGCAAGGGTAAGAAAGATGTTTCAAATGTACAATGATTCATCTATAAAGAGTGGGGACACTACGCAAACCAATGTCCAAATCATCAGAGTATGCCCCAAATGATTTTATTGGATAATAATCATGTTATGATACTACCACAGATGAGGAGGAATGATTAGAGTTCTTATGTTGTTATTAAATAATTTTTTCATTTGAGTGTTGTATCAATGATGTACTTGTTATAATAATTATGGAGTATATAAGGATTTTACTGCAGTACTATTTCATCAAGGACTTGAGATTGTGTGGAACCAAGAAAAGAGACTCCATAGTAGGTTAAATTTTTGGAAAATATATGGTTGAGAGAAAGATAAACCATAATATGGTTCTGATACCGAGATAGTGATTTTGGAATAATACATGATTGATTTGGATAAATTATATTGGATATTCTTAACTTCCTTGAAACTGATTAATGATTTGTATATATTTTTGGATAGAAGGATTATATCTAGTATTCTATAAGGAATAAGGGATCATTAATGTAATCAATAAAGATTTATGGTAATTCAGTATTTTACAGTGTTTTAAAAGAATACATGATGAAGGTGTTCACATGTTGTTACGTAGAAAAAAGGATCTTCATTATGTTTACCTTCCTTATAAAATTTGGACTGTGAGTTGGAAAGAATTATTTTGGATAACTATAAAGGTTGGAATGGATTAAGTTGATATTTGGATAGTATTTTTTAAGGTTAAAACATTTCTGAAGATTATTTTTGGAATATTATAATACTATAATTTTTGGAAAAGGACAACCTGCAGGTTGGGGGATAACCCGTCATGTCAGACAAAGCTGCAGGAATCGAACCCACAACCATAGTGCGACATGCCTTTATTACCTACCACTATCCTACAGGAAGTCCTTGGTAATTACAAAAAAGTTTTCCTAATCTAAATGGTATGTGTTAATATTTGGAACCTTATACAATTATGATAAATAGAATATTTTTGAGTTTTATTACCTTTTAGAGTGAAACATGGGTTTGTGGTAAAAAGTTATTAAAGAATGAAAGTCTAAATGACAAGTATGTATATTACCTTACGTTCTTAGTAAATCTCCCAAATAAATTCCTCAACTTTATAAAAGGTAACTTAAAACAAAAACGTTGTCGGTTAACTTTTCCAACTGGGGATTCAATGACCATTTAACCAATCACAAGTTTGTGATTTTCTTGTGGTTAACTTTCTCCTAATCTAGTTTTCTACAACTATCCATCAGACCTTGATGGTTTTTTTTTCTTCCATATCCATATTTTCATAGAATCCTAGTATGGGATATCTCGGGTGACCTTTGTACTTATCTTTCTATCTTTTAAAGTTATATTTTTATTAACCTTATTTCTGATGTGGGTTTTCCACAAAGGTATTTATTATTTTCAACCTTTTATTTTTGAAGAACAATTTCAAATTGCGAGGACGCAATTTATTGAATGATGGGAGAATGTAACACCCCAAGCTTCCACGATACGCTTCTCTTTCAATAATGTAATAGCTTGCATTGTACGCAAGTTCGAGTTCTAACACACCACGACTAATCAAAGTAGCCTTTATGAATAGTAGTACCCGATTTTTAAAATTATAGAAATTTTATATTTCAAAATGGACTTAATTTTTGTATTCGTAATGTCGAAATTATCCTAAATTGAATTTTTTGTAATTTTTTGAGAACTTCCAATTTTTTACGAATAGTGAAAAATACTTAAAACAACATTTTCAATCAAAACAATTTATATTGATAAATTATAATATTTAGTGGTTTTAATGTATAATTAGAATATATTTTTAACACTTTATCCAATGGTGTTCATTAGAATTAATTTCACTTTGAAATTGGACATAAACAATTGTCAATATTTTGATATATATTGTTTCTTAAAAACAAGCTATTTGTTGTGACAGCGGGAATTAATTATAAAATTAATTAATGCAACTTATATGTTTGGAATTTGTAAAATAGACATCATTTTTGAATTCGGAATATCAATTATAGCTTAGGGTGAAATTTTGGCATTATTCTGAAAAACTTCAATTTTTGATGAATAGTGAAACCACTATGTGGTAGTTAAAAAACAGATTTTTCATTTAAATGAAACATTACCACTTCTGTGATTTGAATTTAAAAAATCCGACATACATGGTTTTCATTAGGAAGTAAAATGTGGTTCAATGGGATTAAAATAATTTTTTGGTGAATAGTAACTTTTAAGTTTAATTAAACGCGATTAAAGGTAATTAGTGAAATTTAAGGTAAAAATGATATTATAAAAATATTAAAATACCTGTAAACTTGTCCTAACCCTATTTGATGAGTAATGTCCGACCAAAACAATCCATGGGTCAACTTGGGGACCCTCTGGAGCCACTTTGGTAGGAAAATGACATTAAAAACTTTTTATTTAATGTTAAAATAAAAATGTCACAAACATGAGTTGTTTTACTAAAAAAAAATTAAATGGGGTGATAAAAGTCATATTTTTGACTATAAATATTAATTATAAAGATAAAAAGATTTACTAAATCATGATATTTTTTTATAATTTTTAAAAATTAAATAACTTAAATTATTTATGACACCATGATGATACAGCGATTACCTCATTATTTAACGATTTCAATAAAATGAAAAGATAATGTAAAATCTAAGACTTACACTTGTCAAAAACCTATTGGATGAGTAGATTTCAAACCCTTATCACCTTAAACTTGAAATATATAAGTTTGGGACCTTTAGAATCCGAAAAAATCATTTCATAATAAAGTAACATTTCAATCTTTCCAAGAGTTCCCCTTCTCTCCTCTTATAAAAGGCCCCCACCACTACCACCTTACTCACACCTTCAGGCCATTTGGATCATCCAAACTCTTTCCAAATACTCTCCCAACTTCCCTCCCTTACTCCTAGAAGCCTCACTTTTGGCAGAAGTCTTCCCAAGGAATCCTTTGTCTCAAATCAAAAAGAGTCACCCGATTTTAAGGTAATGTCTTCTCTAATGTTGTTTTGTTTTATTTTGCTTCTCCAACCCCTTAAACTATTTTTATTCCTTTATTTTGTAACAACACTAGTATATAAAATATACTAGGATGTTATTATGATAATTATTTGGTTTACACTTACACACACCTTCGTCTAATGGTTAAAGAACATACTGTTTCTGTGGGTGGCGAAATAATGCCTCACGAAACGATGATTGTTCAATATTCTTTTAACACCTCTAATGGTGGCCATTTTGATGAAACTATTTTCATATATGATATATATATTATGTTTATGTTTTCCTTATGATTCTTTATTTATCATTTATGACATACTTTATGATTTCCATTATGGGTAAACGCGATAATTTCATTTTAGGATGTGCGGACTACCGCCCCCTCAAAGTGATTTGAATCGTTAATGCCATATGTGGGATGTATAAAGGATGGAATAAATGGTATTATACATTATATTATAATGGAATTATATTATAACTTTATATAATTATAACTTCATTCCATTAAATACGAAATAGAAATGGAAGTAGCGTTCATGCGTACGTACGGCTTACCATCTCCATGAACGGTGCATTTCATTTTTTACCTCTAAATGTTATGTAATATTATAAATGAATGTATATACTGGATATATATTATGTATATGATATATACATCATGAATATAATTATTTATATAATGGATATATTACCACATGAACAAAGTGTAATTATATGAAGTTTATTTTTGACTCAAGTACCTAAGATCGACAAAACGACTGTTATAAACTTAAATAATTACATTATGTTAATGACATGGTAATAATTGATATAAAAGGAATAATGAACTTGAAAAAGGTTATTAAGAAGGTATAGATTAACTCTAGTTTATTATTCCGGAGGTTAATGAGTGGTCGAGTCAAGTCGGACACGAGGTAAGGGAACTTCTTAACCCAATTTCTGTTCTTTGGGTTAATCTCCTACTTTCAAATTATGTCATGATATTATTATGTCCTATATTGTATTTGTACTTTTTTTATGTGTACTTATAGTGAATACACATAATAGATCTATTTTATTTAAAAAATGATCTTTGTAAGGGAACTTCTTAACCCAATTTCTATTCTTTGGGTTAATATCCTACTTTCAAATTATGTCATGATATTATTATATCTTATCTGGTATTTGTAATTTCATTATGTTTACTTATAGTGAATACACATAATATATCTATTTTATTTAAAAAAATGATCGTTGTAAGGTACTTTGTCTCAATCTCCATTCATTGAGGCATATTTTGTTTTATACACAAATTTCTTTTATACGGTGTATAAACCCCTTTGACTTTTACTTTTATTCAAAAGGAATATTTTTATATGAAGCGTTTTTACTAAATGACAAAAGGAATGTTTTTTTTTCTTACATATGCGGCGACAACTACTTCTCTGCCACTGTGACTATTATTTGAGTTTCGGCTTCCTCTATAAGACATAACTTTTTTAAAAGAAAAATAAATACCATGTTTTACTTTTCTTTTATTTTGGTATTGAAAATGGTTTTGATAAAGTTTTTATTATATCAATGTGTTGTATTGATATCTTGTGATTGAAGTGTGGAAATATTATGTTTTCTTTATTCATGTTTTATGTGATACAATTATGTTATGGTTTATGATATGTTTAAACCTGTTCATATAAGGAATGCATTGGACTTAATAAGTGACGGGTGGAGCCCGCTATAGCTCCTTGATGCATCGGTAGGTCTCATGAGACAAACTAGTGTCTTGGCACGAGGCCTTGACAAAATTTTATTTTTAGTCTTGGCACGAGGCCTTGGCTACGTGGTTTTGATAGTCTGGCATTATGCATTCCATCATTATGAAAGTGGTTATTGATATTGCATGTGATTATTGGACCAGTAGAATATGCATGTGAATAAGTAAATGGCATTATTTCATTTTAATTTTTCCATATTATGTTGAAGAGGATTTTTTTAGTTATACATTACCTTAAATGTTTATGTTTATTTATGAAAGCTTTCTCTATATTGTTATCCTTACTGAGCATCTGAGCTCACCCCTTTCAATGTTTTAATATTTTCCAGGATGTGAAGAAGTATTTTATGAATGACCTGCAGGGATAGTCAGAAGAGGATATGAGTGTGGACTATGGAGACTTTGTTATTGTAGATTTTCACTTTATGATGTAATGTAACATTTGTGAATGTATCTAGTGTTTCCATGTCTACTAAAATAATCGGTCTTTCGAGACTTGATCTTTTGTGATCATGCCAATGTTACGCAATAACGCACCGACTCTGGTTAACTGGGGTCGGGGCGTTACAATACAACTCACTCGCAAGCAGTTGTTTGAGATATCAAACACCTCCACTAGACCTCGATATCATCGTGGATCATGGGTTGTATTTAATCAAATTATATTTTCACAATATTCTCATATTTTCAATAAAGTTAAATATTATCAAGGAATTTTTAAATATTTTACATTATCAAAAGATTTTGAAGAATATTATGATTTTGAAAAAGGTAATGAAGAAACAGACACTTGAACAACATATTTATATTTTATTTTAAAATATAGTCTCTCAGCACAAACTTATGGTATTTTAAAAGGATCATTGATTGAATGTTTCAACTCAAACTCAGACATATTATTTTATAAAAAAACTTGTTTTATCAGATGTTTTGAAATTATATGTCATACATGATTATTTTCCAAAACTTTTTTTCTGAAAACACCCATATGACCCAAGTTGTACAAGGTGTATTTGGATGAAGGAAGAAAATTATTTTGAAGGATATCTAAATCATTGTTGCAATGTATGGACCTTAAACCTACGTGAACAAGATGAAAATGAAATCAAGTGGACACCATGATCAAGGTATGACGTTTCTTATTTTGGGGATCATTTTATTTTATCATATGGTGGTGAAATAAAAAAATGAAAATATATATAAGACTTAAAGAATTAAGATGTTTAGATCATAATGAATTGGGATGAAAATGAGAGGTATATAAAAACCATTGAGGTTAAAACATGTTAGGGTTATTTTTTAGTTTTATAAAAAGGAAAACCCATAACATGTGTGAGGACCCATCACGTCCAGAAAGGCCACAGGAATCGAACCCACAACCGAATAGCAACAAGGACGCATCGACTAACACTGTCCTACGTAAAGTCCCTGGTTATTATGATTTATTTTTTAATTTAAATTATTTTATTGATCAAGAATGAGTTGATTTGGGATCTTATGTTTTCTCAAATGGATATCCTTAGTATAAGAAAATTATGTGTTGATTAAGTGATAAAAGTGATTTTGGAAGATGTTCTTTCTTTTGGGAACACTGTATGCTCAATAAAAATAGTATACTATGGGATTACATTTGTGGAGTCATGGTTGAAATTTTATTTGGGAAGAAAAACTATTTTTATTGTGAACATATAGCGATTTGGGTTATTTATAGAAATGATTAACCTGTTATAGAGAATATTTGATTTGGTTAATTATACCTCAGTATGAGACTTTAAGAGTAGTCTATGTTTTTGGAGTTAAATGTTAAGATTTATTGTGGAAGACTATGTGATTAAATCATTCTGAGTTTTGGGTTTCAATATTAGTTTGGATTATTTTGAATAATTTTAAGGAAAATTGTATATTGAATGGTCTTTCTTGAACATTGGGTAATTTGGTTGAATTTTGGAGATAAAGAGTAGTAATTATTTTTTTAAAGGATTATCCTCTTAGGGATTATTTGATCATGTACTAAACAATTTTGGTTTTGGTTAATGTATAAATATATGGGAAATATATGGTTCATATTTGTGTAACATGTTATTCTCTAGAAGTTGACTATAGCGGTTTCAATGTGATCAAGTAATCTTGAATACTTACCATTTGGAGAAAAGATGAGTTTTAGGTAGAATTTTATTAAAGGATGAAACTCTACATGAAAAGTAAGTTTATTTCCTTACGATATTAGTCTAGTTATTAATGAAATTCTTCAACTCTTTGAAAAGGATCTTGAAGCAAAAAATTTTATTTCCATACAATGTTGATTCATACTGAAAAATAAAAATATAATATTATTTTAAATGGTAGTTAACACCTAGCCATTGTATTAGAGGGAATGGACCAAACTAACTACAATATGAATATAAAAATCTTTTAAATGTTTTTACATTTATCCAATAACTTTTAGAGGCTTAAAATAAGAAATAATCTTATTTTAAGAATAAATACTCTAATATTTTTTTAAAGGTCGATTTACCACCTTTTGATGGAGAACCCTCTTTAAATCTATTTTGGTCACTTTTATATATTATATTTGACAAAATAAAATTCTTCTTTAGAATCGAGACAACAAAATTTACTTTGTAAAATTTTTTTGTATTAATCTAATAAAATTCATCTTTTTATGAATAGTGAAAAATATTTTATTTTAATTCAAAAGTGCCTTTTAATATAATTTATTTATATGGTTATATTATCTTTTTAATTGGTTTTAAAGTGTAATTATTTTATGTTTTTACCATTTAATCCAATGTTGGTCATTGGAATTTATTTCACTTTGAAATTGGACAAAAAACAATTATCAATCTTTTGATTGTAATTGTTTCTTAAAAACACGCTATTTGTTTTGATAATGGGAATTAATTTTAAATTAATTAATCCAACATATATGTTTTAAATTTGGTAAAATAGACATAATTTTTGAATTAATAATACCAAATATATCTTAGGCGTAATTTTTGGTATTTTTCTGAAAAACTTCAATTTTTGATGAATAGTGAAACCATTAAGTTGTAGTTAAAAAACTGACTTTTTCATTTAAATGAAATTTTACCACTTTTGTGGATTGAATTTCATAAATCCAAAACACATGGTTGTTATTAATTAGAAGATTTTGGTTCAATAAGATGAAAATAATTTTTGGTGAATAGTAACTTTTGACTTTTATTTACCGCGGATAAAGGTAAATAGGGTAATTCAAGGTAAAAATAATATCATAATAATACAAAATTACCTTAACAATTGTCCTAAACATATTTTATGAGTCATGGAAGACCATGGGAATACTTGGGTCGATTTTGGGACCCCATGGAGCCACTTGGGAGTGATAATGACACTTTAGATTAATTAACTTAAAGTAAAGGTAAAAATGACAAAAACAACTGTCTTTTAGTAAATTAATTTTTACAAGGGGTTATATAAATTATCATTTAGACTATAAATATTAATTGGAAATATAAAACTATTTCCTACATCATGGTAATTTTTTTATAATTTTTATACATCAAATAAAATAAATTATTTATGACACAATAATGATGCAATATTTACCTTATTGATAAATGATTTAAATAAATAAGATTATAAATATTAAAACAATATCAAAAACCTGTCCAATTATTATTGGATGATTTTATTTCGACCATTAGTCAAATTATATTCTACTTTAATTAGTTTTGGACCTTTATAAACCGAATATCATTATACAATAAAATAATATTTTCACACTTTCCTAAAGAGACCCTCCTCCCCCTTATAAAAATCCCTCACTTCTAACCCATTCCTCACACCTCTAAGGCCCATTGGCTGGTCCAAACCCTGACCAAATAAGCTCTTAAGATCCAAACATTCCTCATATAAGCCTTAACATAGGCATAAATCACTTAAAGAGGTCCATTTGGTTCAAACCAAATGGAGTTACCCGAATTAAAGGTAACAGTTTCTCTTAAATTATTTTTTTTATTTTACTTCTCCAACCCAAAAACTCTTTTAATTACATTATCTTATAACAAAAACCATATCCTAAATATACTAGGATGTTTTTATGGGATTTATTGAAATGACACTTACACACACCTCCATCTAATGAGTAAAGAACATACTGTTTTTGTGGATGGAAAACTAATGCCTCACGAAACGATGATTGTTCAATAATCTCCAACCACCTCTCATGGTGGACATTATGATAGAACTGTATTTATATATGATATATATTATGTTTATTGTTTCTTTATTCTTCTATATTTTAAATTTATATCATACCTTTATTGTTTCCATTATGAGTAAACGCGATAATTTCATTTGAGGAAGTGCAGACTACCACCCCCTCAAAGTGATATGACTTGTTAATGCCATATGTGGGACATATAAAGGATGGGGTTAATGACATTATAAATGATATTATACTTGAATTATAATATACCCATGTATCATTATGTTTTAATTCCATTAAAATATGAAATATAAATGAAATAGCGTTCATGTGTACGTATGGCTTACCGTCTCCATGAACGGTGCATTTCATTTCTTAACTCCAAATGTTTTTTACTATTATAAATACATGTATATAATGGATATATATGGTATATATGATATCTAAATATTAAATATAATTTTGGATATAATGATATTTTGACCATGTGAACAACTTGTAATTATAAGAATCCCATTTTATACTCAAGTACCAAATATCGGCAAAAGAACCGTTATTAACTTAAAAGATTACATAATGTTTAAAACATGGTAATAAGTGATATAAAAGGAATGATAAAATTGAAAAAGGAATTTAATCAAGTATAAATTAACTTAAGTTTATTATTCTGTAATAACAAGGAACAAACAAGTCATGTCGGACACAAGGTAAGGTATTTTTTATCTCACTTTTAATTCTGTGAGATTTCCATTGTTCGCCACTAATTTATTGCATGTGGTGTATTGTGTAATTCCATTTGATATATATTATCATGATAATTTTTATATTCATGTTATTATGTGAATAATTTGGTGGTTATTAACTTTTTTTCATATGACTCGATTGATTACAACGTGGTAAGGTATTTTCATCTCACTTTTTATTCCCGTGAGATTAATGATCTATTTTCCATTATTTCATTTTTGGTGGTGTATGTACTACCCATTATTGTATTCATTGTGTAATATAATTTAATTTATGGGTATTTACATCTTCATTTTATTATCCTTCTTTCATGGGTTGTATGTTTCGTAAGTTACCAAATCGGTACGGGAACCTTTTAACCCAATTTTCATTCCTTGGGTTAATCTTATAATTCTTAATTATGTCATGCTATGATTATGTGTGGAATCACTATTTATTTATTTTTGTTTTAATTTCCACTCCCCTTTGTGTGTATAAACTTTTGATACAAATAATCACTCCATTGATAAATTCCCATGTCATCAATATGATCTTGATAAGAGTAATATTAACTCAATTTCCATTCATTGAGATAAATATACAAGTCATTGGTTTTGTCTTAAAAATAAAATGTGTGAATTTCATATGATTCATTTACACTGAATATCCAATAATATTGATTGTATTTATATTTTTCACACATTATTATGTAATTGATTTATCATTAATCTAAGGATATCATCTTTATAAATGATTTCTTCTCAATTTACAATCAATTGAGACTTCATTGTCATTATGACCCAATTCACTTTTATATGGTGTATATAATGACCTTTTGAATATTATATCATGAATCCATTTATTCTCATGTTGTTATAGAGTTCTGGTTAAATGTTATTCTTCAATTATTTGTATTCAAGCGTCTTTAATTTTACTAAAAACTCTTTAACTAAAATATCATTTTAAATGTTTTAAAGATTTATTTTTCTAAATATTTATCATAAGTGTCCATGTTTTAAAAATGGTTTTTAGGATTTATTTATATGTAAATTAATGGTTTCAAATGATACTTCATTAAAATCATCAAAGTGTTATGGGACACTTTAATTCAGAAATATCTTTATTAAATGTTTTAAATGTCTTTGAAAATGGTTTGATATAGAATTGTCTATTTTAATATATTAAATTGATATATTATGATTGTAATGTGGAAATGTTATATCTCATTTATTATTGCGTTATGTGTTATGATTATGTTATGGTTATTGGGAATTTTTTATGTATATAGGTGGTTTTATGATAAACCTAGGGCGGGTGTGCCTGAGATAGCTCTCCAATGCATTGGATAACAAGACAGAGGTAAATATTAATGTTTCTTCTAAGAGATTTAGGGAATATATTGTGATTGGTATTCCAAATGTGACTCCCTATGTAGCTGTGATAGCTCTAATGTAGGTATGTTATGAATTCAATAATTTACCTTTATGATTCAAGATTTTTGTGTGATATTCATAAATATAATGATTTCGTAAGGTATGTTATGATTGAAAAGTATGGTTTCATTGATTTGTACTTATTGATAGGATAATTCTTTCCTTCCTTATTTTATAACCCTTACTGATATTTTTATCGTCATCCCATGTTTATGAAATGTTTTCCACATGATTTAAAGATTAATAGGGTCAAGGATGGGATCAAGGAAAAGTCATGATATCTAAAACATGGGACTAGACATGAATCTTTTTTTTCAAGAGTTTTTATTTTATGAATAAAATGGAAACTGAGTACAAGTGTCTACCTTGTAATTTTTTGAGATGTAATGTAATAGTTATGTCCTAATTCTCTAAAAATCTAAACCTGAAAATATCCCCAATGTGAATTTTTAATATAATTCAAGATTATGTTATGTTTATGGCCGGGTCCTTATAGTTAGTATTAGAGGCCGGTTTAGACAACTTTAGGGATTAGAATTTTTTGTTAAACACATGGTTAGTCCCTATGTCTATTAAATTAGTTAAATCCATGTTCTATAACTTTTTCAGATCAAGGAATGTTGGTTACAAATGGAAGTAGGAGGATCTCAAACGACATTCTTATCTCTTTCTAGTGACATGCATGCAATAATTATTTCAAAGTCATGTTTAGATGATTGTGAAACTTTTTCTAGCATACCACTCACTTACAAGAAGTTGTTTGAGATATCAAACACCTCCACTATACCTCGATACCATTATGGATCACGGGATGTATTTAATCAAATCCTATTTTCCCAATATTCTCATATTTTCAAAAAAGGTAAATATTATCAAGGAATTTTAAAATATTTTACATTATCAAAATATTTTGAAGCATATTATGATTTTGAAAAAGGTGATGATAATGGAGACCCTTGCGCAACGTATTTATATTTTATTTTAAAATATAGTCTCTCAGTACATACTTACGGTATTTTAAAAAGATCATTGATTTAAAGTTTCAACACAAACTCAGTCATACTGTTTTATAAAAATCAAGTTATATCAGATGTTTTGAAATTATATGCCATAAATGATTATTTTATGAAACTATTTTTATGCAAACACCCATATGACCCAAGTTGTACAAGGTGTATTTGGATGAAGGAAGAAAATGATTTTGAAGGATCTCTAAATCATTTTTACAATGCGTGGACCTTCTACCTACATGAACAAGATGATGATGAAACCAAGTAGACACCATGAGCAAGGTATGATGTTCTTTATTTTGGGGGTCATTTTATTTTATAATATGGTGGTGAAATGAAAAAAAATTACAATATATATAAGACTTCAAGAATTAATATGTTGAGATCATAATGAATTGGGATGAAAATGAAAGGTATAAGGAAACCATTGAGGTTTAAACATGTTAGGGTTATTTTTTAGATTTATAAAAAGGAAAACCCGTAATATGGGTGACAACCCGTCGCGTCTGGCAAGGCCACAGGAATTGAACCCACAACTGAATGGCGACAAGGGCGCCACTCCATCCACTATCATACGTGAAGTCCCTGGTAAGTATGACTTATTCATTTAAGTTAAATGATTTTATTGATCAATAATAAGTTGATTTGGGATCTTATGCTTTATCAAATTGATATCCTTAGTATAAAAAATTTATTTGTTGATTAAGTGATAAAAGTGATTTTGGAAAACGTTCTCTCTTTTGGTAATACTGTATGTTTAATAAAAATAGAATACTATGGGATTACATTTGTGGAGTAATGGTTGAAATTTTATTTTGGAAGAGTAACTATTTTTATTTTGAACATATAGTTATTTGGGTTATTTATGGAAGTGATTAACCTATTATAGAGAATGTGTGATTTGGTTAATTATGCTTTAGTATGAGACTTTATGAGTAGTCTATGTTTTTGGAGTTAGATTTTAAGATTTATTATGGAAGACTATGTGATTAAATATTTCTGAGTTTTGGGTTTCAATATTAGTTTGTATTATTTTGACGAATTTTAAGGACAATTGAATATTGAATGGTCTTTCTAGAACATTAGGTAATTTTTGTTGAATTTTGGACATTAAGAGTAGTAATTATTTTTCTTAAAGGATTATCCTCCTAGGGATTATCTGATCACGTACTAACCAATTTTGGTTTTTGGATAATGTATAAAGATATGGGAAATATATGGTTCATATTTTGTGGATCATGTTATTCTCTAGAAGTTGATTATAGCGCTTTCAATTTGAACAAGTCATCTTGAATACTTACCATTTAGAGAAAAGATGAGTTTGTGGTAGAATTTTCTTAAATGATGACACTCTACATGAAAAGTAAGTGTATTTATTTATGATCTTAGTCTAGTTATTAATAAAATTCTTCAACTCTATGAAAAATATCTTGAAGAAAAAATGTTATAAGATCTCTTTTATCATCAGACTTTTACACAACCAAAAATTTATGGTATTGTGGTGGTTAACTTTCTGTGATCGGGTTCTCTATCACTCTCTATTAATCTATGGGAGTTAGTTTCTCTTCCATATCCATGTTTTCATAGAATCATAGTATCTATTGTCTTGGGTAACCTTTATACTTCTCTTCATTTATTTTAAAGTGATAGTTTTATTGACTCTTTTTCCGATGTGGGACTTTAAATAAAGTTTCTGATCCCAATTTTAAAATTGTGAGGAAGAAATTACCAAAAGGGCGAAGGATGTTAGCATCCCAAGTAAATAAAGAAAATAATATTTTCATATTTATTAATATATGTGAATTCAATATTATTTTTACTTTAAAGGGGATGCTATGTTCGATGGGGTACTCGATACACAACAACAGGTTTCTTTGAAATCTTATGTTGCACACAATGCTGAGTCATACTGAAAAATAATAATATAATATTATTTTAAATAGTAGTTAACGCCTAGTTGTTGTATTGGTGGGAATGGACTGAACTAACTAAAATATGAATATACATGTTTGTTAAATGTTTTTACATTTATCTAAAAAATATTAGAGGCTAAAAATAAGAAAGAATTTGATTTTAAGCCTAAATACTCTAATATTCTTTAAAAGGTCAATTTACGGCCTTTTAATAGTGAACCCTCTTTAAATATTTTTTTGGTCACTTTTATTTGTTCTATTTGACAAAAAAATTTCTTCTTTAGAATCAGGACATCAAAATTTACTTTGTGAAATAAATTGGTGTTTTTTTGATAAAATTTATTTTTTTATGAATATTGAAAAATATTATATTTTAATTAAAAAGTGACTTTTAATATAATTTATTTATATGGTTAGATTATCTTTTAAATTGGTCTTAAAGTGTAATTAGATTATGTTTTTACTATTTCATCAAATGTTGGTCATTGGAATTAATTTCACTTTGAAATTGGAGATAAACAAATATCAATCTTTTGATAGTAATTGTTTCTTAAAAACACGCTATTTGTTTTGATAATGGGAATTAATTTTTAATTAATTAATCCAAATTATATGTTTTAAATTTAGTAAAATAGACATAATTTTTTAATTTTTAATATCAAATATATCTTAGGATAAACATTTGGTATTTTTCTGAAAAACATCAATTTTTGATGAATAGTGAAACCACTAAGTCGTAGTTAAAAAAACTGAATTTTTCATTTAAATGAAATTTTACCTCTTCTTTGGATTGAATTTTTAAAATCCAACATACATGGTTTTTATTATTAAGAAAATTTTGGTTTAATAAGGTGAAAATAATTTTTGGTGAATAGTAACATTTGACTTTTATTTAACACGGATAAAGGTAAATAGGGTAATTTAATTTAAAAATAATATCATAATAATAAACAATTATATTAAAACCAATCCTAACCTTATTTAATGAGTCATGGACTACCATGGTAATCCTTGGGTCTATTTTGGGACTCCATGGAGCCACTTGCGAGTGACAATGACACCTTAGATTAATTAACTTAAAGTAAATGTAAAAACGACATGAAAAAAAATCTTTTAGTAAATTAATTTTTACAAGGGGTTATTTAAATTATATTTTAGACAATAAATATTTAGTGGAAATCTAAAAGGATTTCATAAATCATGGTATTTGTTTTATAATTTTTAGACATCAAATAAATTAAATTATTTATGCCACAATAATGATGCAGTATTTACCTCATTAATAAATGATTTAAATAAATAAGATTATAAATATTAAAATATTATCCAAAACCTATATAATTATTATTTTATAATTTTATTTATATCATTAGTCATCTTATCTTCAACTTTAATTAGTTTTCGACCTTTAGAAACCGAATATCATTATATAATAAAATAATATTTTCACACTTTCCTAAAAATCCCATTCTCCCCCTTATAAAAATATCTCACTTCTAACCCATTCTTAACACCTCTCAAGCCCCTTGTCTCATCCAACCCTTGACCAAATAATCTCTCAAGATCCCCCTCTTCGTCCTAGAATCATTACATTAGGCAAAATTCACTTCAATTGGTCTTTTTGGTTCAAACCAAAGAGAGTTACCTGAATTAAAGGTAATAGTTTCTCTTAAATTCTTTTCTTTTATTTTACTTCTCCAACCCCTAAACTCTTTTCATTACTTTCTTTTATCACAAAAACAGTATCATAAAAATACTATGATGTTGTTATGAGAATTATTCTAACTACACTTACACAAACCTCCATCTAATGGTTAAAGAACATACTATTTTTGTTGATGACAAACTAACACCTCACAAAACGATGATTGTTCAATTATCTCCTACCACCTATCATGGTGGCCATTATGATTAAAATGTATTTATATATGATATATATTATGTTTATTTTTTTCTTTATGATTATGTATTTTTAATTTATATCATACTTTTATGGTTTCCATTATGAGTAAACGTGATAATTTCATTTGAGGTAGTACGGACTACCGCCCCCTCAAAGTGATATGACTCATTAATGACATATGTGGGACATATAAAGGATGTATTTAATGATATTATATATTATATTATACATTAACTATAATATACTTATGTATAATTATGTTTTAATTCAATGAAAATAATAAATTGAAATGAAAGTAGTGTTCCTATGTACGTACGGCTTACCGTCTCCATGAACGGTGAATATCATTTCTTACCTCCAAATGTTATGTACTATTATAAATACATGTATATAATAGATATATATGATATATGTGATATCCAAATCAGGAATATAATTCTGGATATAACAAAATTTTGACCATGTGAACAACTTGTAATTATAAGAAGTCAATTTTTTACTCAAGTACCAAATATCGACAAAACAACCATTACTAACATAAATGATTACATAATGTTTATAGAATGGTAATAAGTGATATAAAAGGAATAAAAAAATAGAAAAAGGTTATTAATAAATTATAAATTAACTTAATTTTATTATTCAGTAAGAACAAGGAACAAACAAGTTAATTCGGACACGACGTAAGGGATTTCTTATCTCACTTTTAATTCTGTGAGATTTCTATTGTTCGCCACTAATTTATTGCATGTGGTGTATTGTGTACTGAAATTTGATATATATTATTATGATCCTTTTTATATTCATGTTATTATGTGAATCATTTTGTGTTTATTAACTTTTGGACATACGACTCAATTGATTACAACGTGGTAAGGGATTTTCATATCACTTTTTATTCTCATGAGATTCATGCTATATTTTACACAATTTCCATTTTGGGGCGTATGTACTTCCCATGATTTTATTAATTGTGTAATATACTTAAATTTATGGGTATTTACATCTTTATTTTGTGATCCTTCTTTCATGGGTTGTATGTTTTGTAAGGTACCAAATCGGTACGGGAACCTTTTAACCCAATTTCCATTCCTTGGGTTAGTCTTCTAATTCTTAATTATGTCATTCTATGATTTTGTGTGGAATCGATATTTATTTACTTATGTTGTAATTTCAACTTCCCTTTGTCTTTATATACTTTTCATAAAAATAATCACACCATTTATAAATTCCCAATTCATCGATATGAACTTTATAAGAGTAATTTTAACTCAATTTCCATTCATTGAGTTAAACATCCAAGTCATTGGTTTTGTCTTAAAAATAACATGTGTGAATTTTTTATGATTGATTTACACTGAATATCCAATCATATTAAGTGTATTTATATTTTTCCCACATTATTATTTAATTTATTTATCCTTAATCTTAGGTTACCTTCCTTATAAGGGATTTCTTCTCAATTGACATTCTATTGAGACTTCATTGTCGTTATGCACCAATTCACTTTTATACAGTGTATATAATGTCCTTTTAAATATTATATCATGAATCCATTTATTCTCTTGATGTTATAAAGATATGATTAAATTTTATTCCTCAATTATTTGTATTCAATCATCTTTCATTTTGTTAAAAGCTCTTTAACTAAAATAACGTTTTAAATGTTTTAAGGGTTTATTTTTCTAAATCTTTATCATTAGTGTCCATGTTTTAAAAAAATTAGGATTTATTTATATGGAAATTAATATTTTCAATTGATAATTCATTAAAATATTCAAAGTGTTATGGGAAAATTTGATTCAAAAATCTATTTATTAAATATTTTAAATGGATTTGAAAATGGTTTGATAAAGGATTATCTATTTTAATATCGAGAATTGATATATTGTGATTGTAATGTGGAAATTTTATCCTTCCATTATGCTTGTTTTATGTGTTATGATTATCTTATGGTTATTGGTAATTTTTTATGTATATGGGTGGTTCCGTGATAAACCAAGGGCGGGTGAGCCCGAGATAGATCTCCAATGCATTAGGTAACGTGACAGAGGTAAACGTTAATGTTTCTCCTCGGAAATTTAGGGAATATACTGTTATGGGTATTCAAAATGTGACTTCCTATGTATTTTTGATAGCTACAATGTAAGTATGTTATGAATTACATAATTTTTTTTATGATTCCTGATTTGTGAGTGTTATTCATAAATCTTATGATTTCTTAAGGTATGTTATGATTGAAAAGTATGGTTTCATTGATTTGTGTTTATTGATGGGATACTGCTTTACTTACTTATTTTATAACCCTTACTGAGCTTTTTATGCTCATCCCAAGTTTTTAAAATGTTTTCCATTGGATTTAAAGATGAATAGGTTCAGGTATGGGATCATGGAAAAGTCATTATATCTAAAACATGGGACTAGACATGACTCTTTTTTTCAAGATTTTTTATTCTATGAAAAAATATAAACTGAGTAGAATTGTCTACCTTGTAATTTTTGAGATGTAATGTAATATTTATATCCTAATTCTATAAAAATCTAAACCTGAAAATATCCTCAATGTGAATTCTTGACATAATTAAAGATTATGTAATAGTTAAGGATAGTTCCTTTTACTAGTTGTGGTGGATATTAGGAACTTTCACCTAACGTTATCGATGATATTGATATTCATTTTAAAGGATTTTAATTCTATTCCATATGTTAACAAAAACATTATTTATGTATCCATACTCGATACAGATAGATTTATTTTCATGTTCAAGAATAAATGTTTCTTATTTTATAAATATGTAATATTTTTTGGTAGGGAAAATATAAATAATGGTCTGTATTTTTTGTATTACGAAAATCAGGTAATGGAAGCTGATAATGAAGTATGTTCATATGACTCATGCCATACAAAACTTTGGCATCATCATCTAGGTCATGTAAAAACGTGTTTGACTAAATTATACCAAGATGAATATTTAGATTATTTTAAACCAAAACCACTTTTCATATTTCATGCATGTTGGCAAGGTAAAATGACCAGATAACCATTTAATAGAACGGGTGAAAACTCCAAATATATTCTTGAATTAGTTCATATTGATGTGTGTGGACCATTTCTAATTGAATCAAGGGGTAGGTAATCATACTTTATAAGTTTAGTCAATAATTTTAGTAGATATTTATATGTTTAGTTGATGAGTAATAAGCTGGATTCTTTATAGAGATTCAATATATACAAGAATGATGTTGAGAAACATCTTGGTAGGAATATTAAGAAACTCCACTCTGGCTATGGTAGAGAATATAATAATCAATACTTAATTGATTATTTATGGGTGTTTATAATTCTATCTTGACTCAATCCTCCTTATACCCCTCAATGAAATAGTGTAAGTGAATGGAGGAACCATAACTTTCTATATATAGTGATATTAATGATGAGTTATATGAGTCTTTCATTATCATTTTGGGGATAAGTGTTACAAACAACTATAGAAATAATAAACCAAGTTCCAATTAATGAGATATATGGTATACAATACCAATTTTGGAATAAAAATAAACTCATGTTTTCATATTTACATGTGTGGTATTTAGAAGGATATATTAAGGCCTATTTTGGTATCAAAATTTCATCTCGATCAACAATGCGTACCTGTATAGGATACCCTGAGGAAAAAAGAGGATATCACCTAAAAAATCCTCATAAAAAGGTAATAGTGGAAATAAAAAACATATTTTCTTAGAGGTAAAATATCTCAAAAATAGATAGTGAGAGAGAGATAGACTTCGATGAAGCTGGTGCTCAAGGTTCACCAGAGTTTTCACATGAATATATTCCCAAAAACCTTATGGAAGTAGATGTTCTAAAGTCACAAGTAATGTGAAAGAGTAAAATATAGGTTATGAAACCAAAAATTTATATATTTATAGTCACTGAGGATGGTGAATCATTATTAGTTTATAATAATGATTTTTTAACCTACAGAGAAAAAATGAGTGGCACAGATGTTTCCAAATGGTAAGAAGCTATGAATTCTAAAATGGATTCCATGTGCCCAAACTAAGTTTGGATTTTGATAGATCCTCTAGTGGATATGAATCACATTGTTTGTAAATGGTTTTTCTAAAAGAGACTAGACATGGATGGAAAATTCATTACCTATAAGACATAACTAGTTGTGAAAGGGTTTAAACATAGTCATGACATTGGCAATGATGAAACCTTTTCATCGATTAATATAATAAAAAACAATAGAATTATACTTTCCATTTTGAATTTCTATGAATGTAAAATTTGATAAATGGATATAAAAATAGCCATTCTTAATGATAATATTAATGAAATTGTCTTTATGACACAACCTAAAGAGTTTGTGACTCCAAAAGATGGCAATAATGTTTTAAAATTGAAAATATCCATTTATTCATTAAAGAAAGCATCCAAGTCATGAAACATTAAGGTTTATAAATCAATAGTGTAATTTATTTTCATAAATAATGAATGGGGTCCTTGTCTCTATAAGTAGTTTAGTGGGAGTTTGGTCATTTTCTAAATAGTTTATTTTAAGAAAATATTACTCATTGGAAATGAAATATTGTCCTATATTCTGTTAAATATTAATTGAATAAATTCTTCTCCATGAAGAGATTAGGAAATGAAACATATATTCTTGGGTTCAATATTTATCATGATATTTATAATATATATTTCAACCTAAGTCATTGTACATATATTGATAAGATACTAAATATATTTCATATAGAATAATTTAAGATGGTATTTTTTGACAACATCACATTAAATTAATCTTTACAAGAAAATGTATCCTCAAAAAATGAGGAAAGAACAATGATGGAAAGGATTAAATATGAATCTATGATTGGTTTAGTCATTAATGTTATGCTATATACTAGGATATATTTCATATATTCCTTGAGTGTGGTAAGAAGATGTCATGCTGACCCAAATGACTAGCATTGGATGGAAGTCAATAGTATCCTAAAGTATTTGTGGTGTACTGAGGATATGTTCCTAGACTATGGAGGATATGAGGAACTATTCTACATAGGATGTGAATATAATAGTTTCCAAATAGGCCAAGATGATTTGAAATCATAGACTAGATATATATTCACTCTGGATAGAGGGGAAATAAGCTATAAGAGATCAAAGAAGAATGTGGTCATAGATTATATAGTAGAGTATGAGTATATTGTATCTTATGAGGCAGCTAAAGAATCTATTTTTATGCACAACTTCATCTAAGATTTTGATGTGGCACCAAATAGTAGATATCATATCACACTCTATTATGATAATACTATAGTGGTGGCTCTCACAAAAGAGATAGGGTCCCATCTAAGTACCAAGAATATACTTAAAAAGTATCATCTCTTGATGGATTTTTCTCATAGAGGTGAAGTAATAGTTAGAAAATTTATATGGAATAAAATGAGGACATCCCCTTGACTAAAACCTTAACTTAGTAGAAACATGATTATTATATGAGGTCTAGTGGACTGAAATTCACAGGGAGTTGGATCTAGTCCAAGTGGGAGTTTTTTTGAGTTAGTGTTCTAGGACCAACTGATTATACTTTTATTACATGTATATCCAATCATTTTAATATTAATAAAACATACTATTACATATTGTTCATTTTTCTACATGAAATAAATGTGATAATGTCCTAGGGTATTTTTTCAAATTAATAAGGTCATAACAGTCCATTGCTATAATTGGAATCTTGAAAATTCGTGATGATATTATTAAATATAGTTCTATGGTTGGATAATTTACTATTATAGGATAGATAATATAATGACACAGTATTTTCATTCATAAATATCACAACACTTTAGATGAGTATTCAATACATTTCACAAATACATTCCCAAGGACCATAATGGATTAGTATATTTGGAAACTAGTTACACGGTATTATTATTTATTTAAAGACCTTAAAAATATCCCATAAAAATATTAACTTTTTTAATCTTTATAAACTTACCCTACTTAAAACCTTTCTTCATAACATAGTGAAAGGAAACATAATAAATAGTGATATTAAATTCTTAATAAAGATACACATGGGAGATATCATTCTATTATCATATGAAAGAATAAGATAATTATAAGGGTATGAGATCATGAAAATAACTTACAAATTTGATACCCAACATTTCATAGATCATAAACATGAGTTAGGGTGTAAAGCATTATCATCCCAAAATACATGATTCATAAGACTGAAATAATCACAATTCATGAACAATAAGCTCATGAAAAAAATTGTGTCACCAAAATAGGTATAAAAACTATTTCATTTCTCATGTTTAACTACCAAGACCATCAAACATAATGTACCAGGCCTCATCACCATTTTCCTACTGTGGATCAAGACCATCAACCTGTTTCCCATTATGGATCAAGCCCATCAACGTGCTTTCCATTATTATATCATGATATATAAAGATTAACCCAATTAATTAGAGGTATATATATCTCCCACCCATCACATAATGAAAATGATATATATGTTTACTACAAGATCATAAAACATTCATTATATTTGAAACCCATGAAAATAAATGGGCTTCATAAAACATTTAATCACAGAAAAACCCATCAAAAAGATATGGGATTCATAAACATCTTGTAATCATAAAAATAAACCATATATATAAACCATAATTATGGAATAATTGGATAATACCCCTAAAAATATTGGTTAATATCAAAGGATGTTATCTTATATGGAAAAGTATTTCTAAAGAAAAATCACTTGGAACATTTCTTGAGGAAAATAATCATTCATTGAAAATGACCATTTTAAATTTAAAAAATCATAAAATATTTTGGAAATCATTTTATTTTAAAATAAATGTGAAAAATTATAAACTAATCTTCAAAGAAACTAATTTTCATGATGGGGGGAAATTCCATTCATGTTGTACACATTAAAAAAGAGATTCCTTTCACGTTTTTGGTAAAAGACAAATGGGACTTTTTAGGAAAATGACATGAAGATCCATTTTAATTTTTTTTGAAAAAACTAAAACATGGGTAATAATTTATTTAATAAATAATTTTTATAATTCCAAAACATTTTTGAATACATTTTTTCAAAACATGGATATGGTAGAAAAAAGGGGTTTTGACCGAAGATAGAAATGCATATTTTTTTTCATAAAAAACATTATTTTGGTATCTTTAATACATTAAGAATTAAAAATGGTGTGAAAATATGTATCCTAAAAAAGTAAAATGTGGATAAGAAAATACATGTGTTTATTTATAGGTATATCATAATATTTTGTAATCATAAACTTAATCATAAACAATGCTGATAAACAATGTGATTGTAACATAAAACATTTACCACTTTCTTATCTTTTGAAATGTAAGAACCATTAAAGAATAAAAAAATGAAACATTAAATATTAAATTAAATAATAATATACATGATATAAAATGAAAATGTTGAATCATATAAACCTTATAAATGAATATAGGACCATAACATTACTTATGTCATAAAGAAGGCAATTGGAGACAAAAAAACCTTACATTAAGTTTTGACTTCCTTCATACACATTCAAACCACCAATATAATAAATATAGGTTTATTATAAATGTATTAAATAACCATATTAATTTATATATCATACCATATATGATTTATATATGACCTTTTATTACCTATTTATTAACAATTCATTGTTAAAATCATTTTTCAGGTAATAAAGGGTTTGTTCTTCAAGTAGGTTTTGACTTGGTATTTTCTATAATTTTAATTTGATCATGGTTGCATAATATATATAATTTTAACCATATTATAAATATCAAATATATTCATTATATATGTATTTATAGTAATCCATAAAATTTAAAGATAGAAAACGATACACATTGTTCATAGAGATGATTGGTCGTATGTACGCATGATTGATGTTTCCATTTTCTCTATGGATGAAATGAAAAAAGTTAAGAAAAATATTTTAAAATTATTTAATCATTTTTATGTCATATATATCACATATTTTTAATAAACCTATCCTTATTACCCTTCATGTAATGTGTATGTGGAGAATGAATCACATCACTTCGTGAGCCGGTAGTCCGCTGCACACATTAGCGATGTTATCATATTCCAAAAGAATTAAAATCCATAAGTTATAAATGATAATGATATTAAAAAATATTAATATAATAAATATAATATATAAACATTAAATCCATAATTATATCTAGTTGTGAGAGGTGGTGATGGAAAATAAATTACATCGGTTCTTGAGGTGGTAGTCCGTCGTAGACAAGACTGATGATTTTTTCCCCATTTGATGAAATAATATATGGATATATGTTATTAAATAAAAATAATAAAATATAATTATATGTTAGACACTGGTTTTATTATATTTTAATTATTAGTATATGAATGAAGGTGGTAAGAGGTGGAGTAAAAAAGAAAGAGCTTAGTGAAAAAAATTACCTTTAATTAGAACCAACACATATTGATCTCTTATTTAGGAATATGAGGTTGGAATTTGGGGATAAAAATAGCTATATAACGTGGATAGGGGTGTTGGTGAGGAATTTTTCCATGATTGTTTTTATCCAAAATCATTTCGAGGTGTGAGAAAGTGATGAGAAGTGGTGTCCTTTTATAATTGTGGATGAGAGGTATTTTTGTAAACAAAACTTACACAATAATGAAAATTCACTATCACCCCAAGTGCCTCAAAATTTTATAATTAAATTATTTTATGGAATATATGGTTGAGACACACCTCCACAATAAAAAAACATATTTTAAAAATTTTATTCCTTATCTTCTATGTTTAAATAGTCTTTTTACCTAGGTAATGTATCTTTTAAGTCTAGAAATAAATGAACCTAATTAGATAATTTTTACCCACTATTTAAAAATATTAAATATAATTTTATAAATAAAATTCATATATATGTTGAAAATTAATTTTAACACAAGCACATGTAAATGAAAAAATCAGTTTTACTCTTTACCATAGTAACAAAGTTTTTACTATTTAGGGGTCTATATAATTATTATAAAAGGACCATTCATCCATTAATTTACTATGGTGGATATTTTTAAATAGATACTAATAAATTCTAATATGAAAATATTTTTATTAATTTTAATTCATTTAATAAAATTATATTTCTTATAAAATTATATTAATGTAAATTTTGACACTATTTATTTAATTTGACTTTAAAAACATTATGACAAAAGTAAATTCCAAATATATCATTTTTAAAATAGTATATAATGTTTTATGTGTATAAAAAATTAATTAAATACAATAATTGATTCAATTTATATTACTTTTAATATTTTGAGTATCATTTATTTTATTTTCCTATTGACTAAAAAATTACTGCATTGGCATTGAATAATCATTTAAAGTAATCATATAATTAAAAATGTAACAATGCATGCCTTTATGGCCCATTAAATAGATTGTTTTGGTGGTTAGAGATTTTATTTGGAGATTATGGGAGTTTTCAATGGAGAATAGTTCTACAGGAGTGTTGTAGCAGGAAATTCACATCGTGTAATGTTAACATGATATGAACAGATGGTTCATGACTTGTCAAGATGAAAGGCTCATGATTTATTTTGGGAAGAGGGGGAAGATATGAGATGGATTAAACATCGTGTAAGTGTAATTCATGGCTTTTATTAAATAAAGGCTAAGGTGACACGTCTTTTTGTGATAGTGGGAATGTTTTGGAAACTCAGGGATTACATGAAATGTCATGGTTACATGATAGGAAACTGATGAGCTTCCAATTTCTAAGTTATTTTCTCAACTGGTATTTCTCATTCATCTGAACCCTACCCACTCTAATTTTAGGTAAATTACTAGGTGATTTTGTGTAATATTTTATCTATATTCCTTCCGCATTAAGCTATTGATTCTGGTTGTTCATCGTTTGTAATAGGTGGTAAGTTCTTCTCACATCTTGGTGGTTTCCTCATTTTATTATTTATGGAACCTACATATGGTGGTGTGTTTTTGGTTTGGATTGTGAATTATTCTGTGTTTTGATGATCATTGGGTGTGTGTTAGGTTGAAACCTATTATCCAATGTGCGGATGTGGTTTGTGGGCATTTCTACTTTTCTATGAGGTGTGCAGCGAATTGTAAAATCTTCTTTGAGGTTGGGAATCCCTCCTTTATCTTTATTGTGTATCTTTCAAGATGGTTTTATTCTCCAATACTAAAACTTATCCTATACCAAAAATTTATAACTATTAGTATAGCCCATAAAATTGTGAAAATAGGTTAAGACCACAAATCTATGAACTGTGGGTGGTTATATCATTGGTATATGGAAATATCCATGGCTTCCATAGAACTAATGGGTATATAATATGAGGTATTCATAATACCATAGTTTTAATTAAACCATGGGTATATCTTATCCTCAATATAGCATATAAAAATGTTCATTTTAACCGTTGGAATAGCTCCCTATCCACAACATGTAACAACATTCCATCCAACCCCACTGCACAAATAATACTAGAACATTTAAAAAAATACAAACCATATTACACATTCAATGAAATGAATATATTTTATATTTATCATTCAAAAAACTAGTTGTATTAGTACTCAAACCATTTAAAATACTATAAAATAAATATACATCCACACAATCAATAAATTCATGTTGTTAAATAGTATTCACACTTCTCTTTATTTCTAAATCAAAAATAGATGGGATCAATATTTACCCTATCACCAACATCATCATCATCATCACCATCATCAAAATATTCATCACCACCATCTCCAACATCATAATATTGAGTTCTATCATCATCATCATCATTATAATCACCTTTACCACCAGTTTTATCATCCCCTCAACCACCACTAAGACCCTCATTGACCTCACTCGATGCATCATATATAGAGTGAATTGTTTCCATACATGAATAAAAAAAATTACCGCCCTCTAATAGAAGTGATGTATATATAAGTAATAAAAATTTCAGGAACTTTTGGTGACTAGTTTACCTATTTCATACTCCTGCATAGCTATTTTTAAGCATCAACTACATCTACATGAGTATTTTGCAACTCGGTGGTGTGGGAGGTTTGAGAGGTACCCAACAAGGTCTAATACCTATTGGGAAATATTTTTTCCCTTTACGATATCAAACTCTTCCCTGGTGATCCTCACCTAATACCAATTTAAAATAGACATTTGGACTGATGTTTTTATCTTTTTTCTCATCGAGTTTCTCCAGGGAACACCATTGAAAATATAAAAAAGATATTTAATTATGAATTACATATAAAAATTTTAAATATCAATAAAAATACTTAAAATATTTTCTTGTGACAATGCATTTACATAACTTTAACCCTTTTCCCACTTACTCGAGAAAAAATAATTTTTCTCAAGGCACACGGCCTTTGATGCCCAATTCCACTTACTAAAAATAACATTGATTTGAATAATAGTGCATTATTGAATAATATGAAATTGATAAACCTATAATGAATTAAAATTTTAGAAGTTCAAAATATCCATAAATTAAAGAAGCATCTAAATATAAATATAATTATAAATTTAATAGTAGTGGAAAAACATAATCAATACATATTAATTATAATGATAAATATGTGTATGATATGGATTCCTATTGTATGTTCATTTCAGTCCAATTCTATTTGTGTTAAATTATTCACTTATTTGGTCACTTGGTAATTCTGATCATTTGGTCATTAGGTTCATTTATTGGTTAGGATTTTTGGTAATTTTCTAATTTGATTATTTAGTCATTTGTTCAATCAATTAGAGTATTTTTCATATTTTTTTTTGTTTGAATCATTTTCAGGGAGGGTGTTTCTTTTATTAATTATTTACGTCCCTTGATTCATTTTGGGTTAGATATTTTGGATTATTTGTCTATTTGGTCATTTTTCTAGATAATTTGGTTAAATTAAGGATTATATAATTTTTAGTTAGTTTATTTGGCCATTTTTCATTTTTTGGTTATAAAAAATATTATACTTACGTTTAGGTTCTTTGGTTTATTTTGGGATATTTTATTTTTTTTAGTTTGGGATAGGTCTTTTTCTGTTGGGTTATTTTGTTCAATTTTGGGTTATCTTTTTTTATGTTAGGTTATTTGGTTTATTTTGGGTTAGGTCATTTGGTTTATTTTTAGGTTATGAATTTTTTGTGTTACATCATTTGGTTCGTTTTGATCGTTTGGTCATTATTTTGATTAGTATTAGTCCATTTGATCAATTGTGTGTTTTTTGTTAGGTTAACTAGTTTATTTATGGTTATGTTGCTTATTTTTCTTTAGGTTAGGTTATTTAGTTCGCTTTTGGTAATGGTATTGAATTCATTTTGGGTTATGTTAATATGTTAATTTTGGTTTAGATCATTTGTTTCATCTTTGGGTTATGTCATATTTGAGTTTGGTCATTTGGTTTATTTTAAGTTACATAATTTGGTTCATTACATGGTTATATAATTTTTGGTTAGTTCATTTGGTCATTTGATCATTTTTTGTTATAACAATTTGTAACATCCCAATTAAATAAATAATCTTACATTATCATTTTTATCAATATTTGTGAATAAAATGTTAATATTACTTTAAAAGGAATGTTATGCTCGATGGCGTAACCAATACGCAACAATGAGTTTATTTGAAATCTTACATTGCACACTAATAATATAATAATATTATTTTAAATAGTTAATGCCTAGTCGTTGTAATGGCGAGAATGAACAGAACTAACTAAAAAATTATTACATATGTTTGTTAATTATTTTTACATTTATCCAATAAATGTTAGAGGCTTAAAATGAAAATGAATCCAATTTTAAGAATAAATACTCTAATATTTTTAAAAGATTATTTTACCGCCTACTGATGGAGAACCTTTTTTAAATCCAACTTTTGACAAAGTAACATTTCTTGACTTTCCAAGAGTGCCCCTCTCCCTCTTATAAAAGCCCCCCCCCCCCACTACCTCCTTACATACACCTCTCAAGCCATTGTCTCGGCCAAACTCTATTCATTTTATCTCTCCACATCCCTCTCTTCATCATAGAAGCCTTAACTTAGGTAGAAATCTCTTCAAGAAACCTTTTTGGTTCAAAACAAGGGGAGTTACCCGATTTAAAGGTGAAGTCTTCTCTAATGTTCTTTTGTTTTATTTTGATTCTCCAACCCCCTAACCTCTTTTTATTCCTCTATTTTCTAACAAAACCAGTATATTCAATATATTAGGATGTTTTTATAATAAGGACTCGAGCTACACTTACACAAACATCCATCTAATGGTTAATGAACATATTGTTTCTGTGGATGGCGAATTACTGCCTCATGAAACGATGATTGTTAAAAATTCTTTTGACACCTTTAAATTTGGCCATTAAGATGTCACTATATTTATATATGATATATAATATGTTTATCTTTTCCTTATGCTTCTTTATTTTTCATTTATGGTATACCTTCATGGTTTCCATTATGGGTAAACGCGATATCTTCATTTTAGGAAGTGTGGACTACCGCCCCCTCAAAGTGATTTGATTCATTAATGCCATACGTGGGACGTTTAAAGGATGGATTTAATGATATTATATATATGATTTTATACTGAAATTATAATATACCTTTATATCATTATGATTTCATTCCATTTAATACGAAATAGAAATGAAAGTAGCGTTCATGCGTACGTACGGCTTACCGTCTCCTTGAACGGTGAATTTCATTTCTTACCTCTAAATGTTATGTAATATTATAAATGAATTTATATACTAAATATTTATGATATATATGATATCTAAATCATGAATATAAATCTGGATATAATGGATATCTTACCGCATGAACAACTTGTAATTATAAGAAGTTTATTATTGACTCAAGTACCAATGATCGACAAAACGACCGTTATTAACTTAAATAATTACATAATGTTCATAAAATGGTAATAAGTGATATAAAAGGAATAATTAATTTAAAAAAGTTATTATGAAATTATAAATTAACTCTAGTTTATTATTCAGGAGATTAAAGAATGATCGAGTCAAGTCGGGCATGAGGTAAGGGATCCTACCTCTCTCTTTCTTTTTAAGTACTCTCTTTTATGTCATTTCTTTTAAGCTCATATTGATTATGTTTGGGGATTTTATTTTATATTCCTAATTATGTAATTTTTATGTTCATATTATTAGAGACCCTATTTGATCTTATAAATCCATTTTTGGAAGTTTTAAGTGGCATCGTTAGGCTGCCGAGTTTTCGTAAGGGATTTTTCATCTCACTTTTATTCCCGTGGAATTTATGCTACATTTGCCACAATTTCCTTTGAGTGGTGTATATAGTGCCCATTATTCTACTATTTGTTTAATATAATTTCTCTTGTGGGTATTTACATAAATGTTTTATAGTCCTTCTTTCATGGGTTGTACGTTTCGAAAGTTACCCTTATCGGTAAGGGAACCTTTCACCCTCTTCTTTTTAAAAGACTTCTTTTTGTTAGGTATTTTAATTTACATCTTATTATGTTGAGATATGTTCTTCTATATCCTTAATGATGTAAAATTTATTTACAAGTGATGAGATACCCTTTTTTCTCATCAACTTGTTTTTTGAATTTTAAAGTGACGTCGTTAGGCTGTTGAATTTTTACAAGGGAACTTCTTAACCCAATTTTGATTTCTTTGGGTTCAACTTGTAGTTATTGAATATTTCATCCTATGAATATGTGTGAATGACCTCTGGTTGTTTCACACTTAATATGCACATATATTGGATGTATTTATATTTGTCACACATAATTATGAGATTGATTTATCCTTAATTTAAGGATGCCTTCTTTATAATGGATTTCATCTCATTTTACATTTCTATTGAGACTTCATTGTTGTTATAAACCAATTCATTCTTATATTGTGTATATACTGTCCTTTGGAATATTATATCATGAATCTCATCATTCTCATGATATTATAAAGTTCTAATTAAATGTTATTCCTCAATTATTTGTATTCAAGTGTCTCTCATTTTGTTAAAAACTCTTTAACTAAAATATCGTTTTAAATGTTTTAATGATTTATTATTATAAATATTTCTCATTAGTATCCATGTTTTCGAAATGGTTTTTAAGTATTTATTTATATGGATATTAATTGTTTAAAATGTTAAATGCTTCAAATTGGTATGGGACTTCATCTCAATCTCTTATAATTGAGGAATATTTTGTTTTATACACCACTTTCTTTTATATGGTGTATAAACCCCTTGGACTTTTATTTTTATTAAAAATGAATATTTGTATACGATTCATTTTACTAAACAACAAAAGGTAATGTTTTTACGTATGCAGTGACAACGACTTCTCCGCCACCGTGACCATTATTTGAGTTTCAACTTCCTCTACAAGCCATAACTTTTTTTAATGAAAAATAAATACCATGTTTTACTTTTCTTTTATTTTGGTTTTGATAATGGTTTTGATAATTTTTTTATTATATCAATGTGTTTTTGATATCTTGTGATTGAAATGTGGAAATGTTAAGTTTTCTTTATGCATGTTTTATGTGTTATGATTATGTTATGGTTCTTGGGCATTGTTTATGAAGACAGGTGGTTCTGTGATAAACTAATGGCAGGTGATCCCGTGATATCACTCCAATGCATTGGGTAACGCGAAGGGGTTAAATGCTAAGGTTTCTCCTAATATATTTAGGGAATATACTGTTATGGGTATTCCAAATGTAACCATGATGGTTACTCCCTACATAAGAATGTTATGAATGCCTCAAGTTACCTTTGTGTCTTATGATTTCTATTGAGTTATGCATAAATATTATGATTTCATGAGGTATGTTAAATTTATTATATTTTATGAGTAAAGTATGATTTAATTGATTCTTATTTATACATGGACTAATTTTTTCTTTCCGTATTGTTATAACCCTTACTGAGCTTTTTATGCTCATCCCAAGTTTTTTTTAAATTTTTTTTACAGGATGTAAAATGGAATAGGTTCAAGGATTGGATCAAGGAAATGTCCTGATGTCTAAAACAAGGAACTATACATGAGTCTTTTGTTCAATAGTTTTTATTTGGTGAAAAAAATGGAAACTGAGTATATGTGTCTACTTTTTAATCTTTGAGATGTAATAGTTAAGTCCTAATTCTCTAAAACACTAAACTTGAAAATATCCTCAATGTGAATAATTCAATTTAATTCAAGAATAAGTAATTTTTTAAGGATGGGTCCTTATAGCTGGTATCAAAGGATGGTTTAGATAACTTTAGAGGTTAGGGTATCCTTTAAGCACAAGTGACATTACCATAATAGTTAGGATTTCAGAAAGGGTCATAGTTTTAGATAACGTGAATGAGTTTAAGTTAACATGAATAATTATATCTTAGTATTATATGATGATTCTAATGATATACTCACACTGACCTTTTTGGTTTAGTAAATGGATGGATTTAGCAGGCACCAAAATGACAACGGGTTTGAAGGAAACTGTGGTGGTTCTCTGATTAAGAGACTAGATGAAATGGGGGATTCAATGAGAAATCTCGTGGTTATTATAAACCAAATATCCGGAGGAATGATTAACCACTTGAACCATGGGTGAGTTATCTAATGCATCATGTACGAGATGAACAACTCTATGTAGAATTTTGGGTAATAATTATAAAGGTAACCATTAGGGTTTATATGATCCTTACTTTTGAGGTAATTATGGGTTACTGTATGTTATGTTGTAAAATGAAAGGCGTGAGATAAAATTGAGGTTAAATTATGTTATGGTTATTTTTGATGATTTTATCTCTTTTTGGGGGAATGTTTTGAGATTTATATAGTTTTGGAAAAAGGAAAACACACAGACTATGTGACAACCCATCGCGTCGGACATAGCTGTGGGAATCGAACCCACAACCAAAGTGCGACTAGTATTTATCCCCTACCACTAGACTACATGAAGTCCCTGGTTAGTATGAAAAATTATTTTAAGTTATATAATTTTATGAATCAAGAATAAGTTTATTTTGGGTTATATAGGAAAATATTGACCTATCATGGAGGATATATGATTAGGTTAATTACTTTTCAATATGAGACTTTAAGTGCAACGGATGTTACTTGGAGATAAATGTTAATTTTTACCTCAGAAGACTATGTGATTAAATCCTTGAAAGATTTCGGTGTCAATATTAGTTTGGTTTACTTTGAAGAATTTTATGGAAAAATTGTTTATCGAATGGTCTTATTTGAACTTGGGGTTTTGTTGGACAAATTTTGGAGATTAAGAATAGATTTTCTTTTTATAAAGGATTATCTTTTTGTGGATTATCTGATCTCGTACTAACAATTTTGGTTTTGGTTAAGTTTTAAAGACATAGTAAGTATATGGTTCACTTTTGTGGAGTAGGTGATTCTCTAGAAGTTGATTATAGTTCTCTTAATGTGAACAAGTTATCCTAAATGCTCGTCTTTTGGAGAAAATATGAGTTTGTGTAAGAAATCTATAAAAAGTTGAAAGTCAACATGACAAGTAAGTATGTTTCCTTATGTTTTAGTTATGCACATAAATAAATTCCTCAATGAAAAGTAATTTAAAACAAAAATTTTGTATATTAATTTTTCCGACTGGGGAATCAAATATTGTTTAACCCATCACAAGTTTGTGATTTTCTGGTGGTTAACATTCTCCTAAACATGTTTTCTATCACTCTCCCTCGGAACATGACCGTTTGTTTTTTTCTTCCATATCGATGTTTTCCTACATGGAATCCTAGTATGGGTTAACTTGAGTGACCCTTTTACTTCTCTTTCTTTCTTTTAAAGTGATAGTCAAATTTACTCTTTTTCCAATGTGGGGCTTTCGATGAAGTTTCCACACCCAATTTTAAAATTACGAGGACGTAATTCCCAAAAGGGGCGAAGGATGTAACATCCCAGGAAAATAGATAATATTAAATTCTCATGTTTATCAATATTTTTTAATAAAATTTTAATATTACTTTAAATGGAATTCTATGCTTGATGGCGTACCCAATACGCAACAACAAGTTTCTTTGGAATCTTACGTTGCACACTAATAATATAATAATATTATTTTAAATAGTTAATGCCTAGCTGTTGTAATGGAGGGAATGAACAGAACTAACTAAAAAATGATTAAATATGTTTGTTAAATATTTTTACATTTATCCAATAAATGTTAGAGGCTTAAAATGCAAATGAATCCAATTTTAAGAATAAATACTCTAATATTTTTAAAAGATTGTTTTACCGTCTTTTGATGGAGAGCCTTTTTTAAATCCAACTTTTGATAATTTTATAAGATCTATTTTTAAAAATAAACTTATTCTTTAGAATTGGGATATTGAAATTTAAATTGGATAAATTTTTGGTATATTTCTGACAAATGTTCATTTTTTTAATGAATAGTGAAAAATACTGCATTTTACTTTAAAACTGCTTTTTCATCTAATTTAATTATATGGATATATCATCTTTTTTAATTGTTTTAAATTTTAATTAGAATATATTTTTACCATTTAATTCAATGTTGGTCATTATAATTAATTTCACTTTGAAAATGGACATAAACAAGTGTAAATCTTTTGATAAGATATTGTTTCTTAAAAACACGCTATTTGTTTTGACGGTGGGAATTAACTATATGATTTATTAATGAAAATTATATGTGTTGAATTTGGTAAAATGAAAATCATTTCTGAATTTTGAATATCAAATATATCTTAGGGTTAATTTTTGGTATTTTTTTGATAATGTCTTTTTTTAATGAATAGTGAAAAATATAGCTTTTTAATTCAAAACTACATTTTCATCCAATTTATTTATATATTTAGATAGTCATTTTAATTTTTTTTAAATGTATAATTGAATTATATTTTTATCTCTTAATACAATTTTTTTCATTTTAAGTAATTTCACTTTTCAATTGGATGTAAAAATAAGTCAATCTTTTGATAAATTTTACTTCTTAAAAACCCATCTTTTGTTTTGACAACGGGATTTACATTTAAATTAATTACTAAAATTTCTATGTTTTGAATTTGATAAAATGGATTCCATATTTGTAATCAGAAGTTCCAAATTATGTAATTAAGACTCTTTTGTTTTTGGACATTATGAATAGTAACGATGGTAATTATCATTAATTATTGTGATTAATTAGTAATCAAGTAGTTAAGGGTAATAAAATAATATCATAATAATAAAAAATGACCCTGAAATGTGTTCTAATGCTATTGGTTGGTTCATGTCCTACCATGGGATTCCTTTTTCCAAACTTTGGGACCCCATGGAATCACTTTTGGGGTGATAGTGACACTTTTTAATTTTATGTTTTTAAAATGAAAGTATAAGCAAAGTATGTATTACCCAAGTAAAATAATTTCAGTTTTGTCTGTGTAAATGATATCTTGGTCTATAAATATTAATTTTAAATCTAAAAGAAATTAATACATCATAGTATTTTATTTATAATTTTTAGACATCAAATAAATTAATTTATTTATGACACCATGATGATGCAGCGATTGTCGCATTAATGAACGATTTAAATAAAACGAAGAGATAATGTAAAATATAAGACATACACTTGCCTAAAACCTATTAGATGATTATATTTCTAACCCTTACCACCTTATCCTCAAAATATATCAATGTGGGACCTTTAAAATCCAAAAATCATTTTAATATAAAGTAACATTTCTTGACTTTCCAAGAGTGCCCCTCCTCCCTCTTATAAAAGGCCCCCACCACTACCTCCTTACCCACACCTCTAAAGCCATTGGCTCGGCAAAACTCTACTCATTTTATCTCTCCACATCCCTCTCTTAATCATATAATCCTTACCATAGTCATAAATCTCTTCAAGAAACCCTTTTGGTTCGAACCAAGGGGAGTTACCCGATTTAAAGGTAAAGTCTCCTCTAATGTTCTTTTGTTTTACTTTGCTTCTCAAACCCCATAAACTCTTTTTATTACTCTCTTTTGTAAAAACAAAAGTATATTAAATATACTAGGATGTTTTTATAATAAGTATTCTTTCTACACTTACACACACCTTCGTCTTATGTTTAAAGAACATACTATTTCTGTGGATGGAAAATTACTGCCTCACGAAATGATGATTGTTCAATATTCTTTTAACACCTTTAAAGGTGGCCACTAAGATATCACTATATTTATATATGATATATAATATTTTTATGTTTTCCTTATGCTTCTTAATTTTTCATTTATGGCATACCTTTATGGTTTCTATTATGGGTAAACGTGATATATTTATTTTAGGATGTGCGGACTACTGCCCCCTCAATGTGATTTGATTCGTTAATGCCATATGTGGGATGTGTAAAGGATATAGTTAATGATATTATATATATTATATTATACTGAAATTATAATATATGTTTAAATCATTATGATTTCATTCCTTTTAATAAGAAATAGAAATGAAAGTAGCGTTCATGCGTACGTACGGCTTACCGTCTCTATGAACGGTGTATTTCATTTCATACCTCTAAATGTTATGTAATAATATAAATTCATTTATATAATGAATATTTATGATATATATGATATCTAAATCATGAATATAATTCTGGATATAATGGATATCTTACCACATGAACAAATTGTAATTATAAGAAGTTTATTTTTGACTCAAGTACCAATGATCGACAAAACGACTATTATTAACATAAATAATTGCATGATGTTCATAAAATGGTAATAAGTGATATAAAAGGAATAATTAACTTAAATAAAGTTCTTAAGAAAGTATAAATTATCTCTAGTTTATTATTCATGAGATTAAATAATGATCGAGTAAAGTCGGGCACGAGGTAAGGGATTCTACCTCTCTCTTTCTTTTTAAGTACTGTCTTTTATGTAATTTATTTTAAGATCATATTTATTATGTTTGGGGATGTTCTTTTATATTCATAATTCTTTACATTTTATGTTCATATTATTAGAGACCCTATTTGATCTCATAATTCCATTTTTGGAAGTTTTAAGTGGCGTCGTTAGGCTGTCGAGTTTTCGTAAGGGATTTTTCATCTCACTTTTATTCCCGTGGGATTTATGCTACATTTGCCACCGTTTCCTTTGAGTGGTGTATGTACTACCCATTATTATACTCTTTTTGTAATATAATTTTGCTTATGATTATATACATAAATTTTGTATAGTCCTTCTTTCATGTGGTGTACGTTTCGAAAGTTACCCAAGTAGGTAAGGGAACCTTTCACCCTCCTCTTTTTAAAAGACTTCTTTTTTTTTAGGTCTTTTAATTTACATCTTATTATGTTGGGATATGTTCTTATATATCCTTATTGATGTAAAATTTATTTCCAAGTGATGAGATACCATTTGTTTCTCATCAACTCGTTTTAATAATTTTTAAGTGACGTCATTAGGCTGTCGAATTTTTACAAGGGAACTTCTTAACCGAATTTCAATTTCTTTGGGTTCAACTTATAGTTATTGAATATGTCATCCTATAAATATGTGTGAATGACCTCTGGTTGTTTTACATTTAATATCCACTTATACTAGGTGTATTTATATTTGTCACACATAATTATGAGATTGATTTATCCTTAATTTAAGGATACCTTCTCTATAAGGGATTTCATCTCATTTTAAATTTCTATTGATACTTCATTGTTGTTATGCACCAATTAATTCTTATATGGTGTATATAATGTCCTTTCGCATATTATATCATGAATCCCTTTATTATCATGATATTATAATGTTCTGATTAAATTTTATTCCTCAATTATTTGTATTCAAGTGTCTCTCATTTTGTTAAAAACTCTTCAACTAAAATATCGTTTTAAATTTTTTAATGATTTATTATTATAAATATTTCTCATTAATATCCATGTTTTCAAAATGGTTTTCAAGGATTTATTTATATGGATATTAATTTTTTAAAATGTTAAAAGCTTCAAATTGGTATGGGACTTCGTCTCAATCTTCTTTCATTGAGGCATATTTTGTTTTATTGACAACTTTCATTTATATGGTGTATTAACCCCTTTGACTTTTACTTTTATTAAAAAGGAATCTTTTTATACTAAGCATTTTACTAAATGATGAAAGGGAATGTTTTTACGTATGCGGCGACAACAACTTCTCCACTGCCGTGACCATTATTTGAGTTTCGGCTTCCTCTACAAGCCATAACTTTTTTTAAATAAAAAATAAATACCATGTTTTACTTTTCTTTTATTTTGGTATTGAAAATGGTTTTGATAATGTTTTTATTATATCAATGTTTTTTTGATATCTTGTGATTGAAATGTTGAAATTTTATGTTTCCTTTATGCATATTTTATGTGATATGATTATGTTATGGTTCTTGGGCATTGTTTATGAAGACAGGTGGTTCTGTGATAAACTAAGGGCGGGTGAGCCCGTGATAGCTCTCCAATGAATTGGGTAACGCGAAGGGGTTAAACTCTAAGGTTTCTCCAAATAGATTTAGGGAATATACTATGATGGGTAATCCAAACATAACCATGAGGGTGACTCCCTACGTAAGAATGTTATGAATCCCTCATGTTACCTTTATGTCTTATGATTTCTATTGAGTTATGCATAAATATTATGATTTCATAAGCTATGTTAAATTTCTTTTGTTTTACGAGTAAAGTATGATTTCATTGATTCTTATGTATACATGGACTAATGTTTTCTTTCCATATTGTTATAACCCTTAATGAGCTTTTTATGCTCATCCCATGTTTTTTTTTGAAATTTTTTTCACAGGACGTAAAGTGGAATAGGGTCAAGGATGGAATCAAGGAAATGTCATGTTGTCTAAAACAATGAACTAGACATGAATCTTTTGTTCAAGAGTTTTATTTTGTGAAAAAAACTGGAAACTGGGTATATGTATCTAATTTGTAATCTTTGAGATGTAATAGTTAAGTCCTAATTATCTAAAACTCTAAACCTGAAAATATCCTCAATGTGAATTATTCAATTTAATTCAAGAATATGTAATGTTTTAAGGTTGGTTACTTATAGTTGGTATCAAAGGTCGGTTTAGATAACTTTAGAGGTCAGGGTATCCTTTAAGCACAAGTGACATTACCATAATGGGTAGGATTTCAGAAAGGGTCATAGTTTTTGATAAAGTGAATGAGGTTAAGATAACATGAATAATTATATCTTAGTATTATATGATGATTCTAATGATATACTCACACTGACCTTTTTGGTTTAGTAAATGGATGGATCTAGCAGGCACCAAAGTGACAACGGGTTTGAAGGAAACTGTAGTGGTTCTCTGATTAAGAGACTATATGAAATGGGGGATTCAATGAGAAATCTTGTGGTTATTCTAAACCAAATATCAGGAGGAATGATTAATCACTTAAACCTTTGGTGATTTCTCTAATTCATCATTTACGAGATGACCAACTTGATGTGGAAGTTCAGTTAATAATTATAAAGGTAACCATTAGGGTTTATATGATCCTTACTTTTGAGGTAATTATGGGTTACTATATGTTATGTTGGAAAATGAAAGGCATGAGATAAAATTGATGTTAAATTATGTTATGGTTATTTTTAATGATTTTATCTCTTTTGGGGGGAATGTTTTGAGAATTATATAGTTTTGGAAAAAGGACAACACGCAGACCGTGTGACAACCCATCGCGTCGGACATAGCTGTGGAAATCGAACCCACAACCAAAGTACGACTGGTATTTATTTCCTACCACTAGACTACGTGAAGTCCCTGGTTAGTATGAAAAAATATTTTTAGTTAAATAATTTTATGAATCAAGAATAAGTTGATTTTGGGTTATCTAGGAAAATATTGACCTATCATGGAGGATATATGATTAGGTTAATTAATTTTCAATATGAGACTTTAAGAGAAACTAATGTTACTTGGAGATAAATGTTAATTTTTACCTTGGAAGACAATGTGATTAAATCATTAAAATATTTGGGTGTCAATATTATTTTGGTTTAATTTGAGGAATTTTATGGACAAATTTTTTATCGAATGGTCTTCTTTGAACTTTGGGTTTTGTTGGAAAAATTTTGGTGATTAAGAATAGAATTTCTTTTTATAAAGGATTATCCTTTTGTGGATTATCTAATCTCGTACTAACAATATTGGTTTTGGTTAAGTTATAAAGACATGGGAAGTATATAGTTATCGTTTTTGGAGTATGTGATTCTCTATAAGTTTATTATAGTGCTCTTAATGTGAACAAGTTATCCTAAATGCTCGTCTTTTGGAGAAAATATGAGTTTGTGTAAGAAATCTAGAAAAAGTTTAAAGTCAACATGACAAGTAAGTATGTTTCCTTATGTTTTAGTTATGAACACAAATAAATTACTCAATGAAAAGTAATTTAAAACAAAAAAAATTTCTATTAATTTTTCCGACTGGGGAATCAAATACCATTTAACCCATCACAAGTTTGTGATTTTCTGGTGGTTAACATTCTCCTAAACATGTTTTCTATCACTCTCCCTCAGAACATGACCGTTTGTTTTTTTCTTCCATATCCATATTTTCCTATATGGAATCCTAGTATGGGTTAACATGGGTGACCCTTGTACCTCTATTTCTTTCTTTTAAAGTGATAGTCAAATTTACTCTTTTTCGGATGTGGGGCTTTCAATGAAGTTTCCAAGCCCAGTTTTAAAATTGCGATGACGTAATTCCCAAAAGGGGGGAAGGATATAACATCCCATGTAAATAAATAATATTAAATTCTCATGTTTATCAATATTTGTGAATAAAATGTTAATATTACTTTAAATTGAATTCTATGCTCGATGGCGTACCCAACACGCAACAACGAGTTTCTTTGAAATCTTACGTTGCACACTAATAATATAATAATATTATTTTAAAAAGTTAATTCCTAGTCGTTGTAATGGCGGGAATGAATAGAACTAACTGAAAAATGATTACATATGTTTGTTAAATATTTTTACATTTATCCAATAAATGTTAGAGGCTTAAAATGGAAATGAATCCAATTTTAAGAATAAATACTCTAATATTTTTAAAAGATTGTTTTATCGCCTTTTGATGGAGAACCATTTTTAAATCCAACTTTTGGAAATTTTATAAGCTATATTTGTCAAAATAAACTTATTATTTATAATTGGGATATTGAAATTTACATTGGATTAATATTTGATATATTTTTTTATAAATGTTCATTTTTTTAATGAATAGTGAAAAATATTGCATTTTACTTCAAAACTGCTTTTTGATATAATTTAATTATATGGATAGATTATATTTTTTTACTTGTTTAAAATTGTAATTATAATATATTTTTACCATTTAATTCAATGGTGTTCATTATAATGAATTTAACTTTGAAAATGGACATAAACAAGTGTCAATCTTTTGATAAGATATTGTTTCTTAAAAACATGTTATTTATTTTGACAGTGGGAATTAACTATAAGATTTATTAATGAAACTTATATTTGTGTAATTTGGTAAAATTGAAATCAATTCTGAATTTGGAATATCAAATTTATCTTAGGGTTAATTTATGGTATTTTTCTGATAATGTCATTTTTTAATGAATAGTGAAAATATAGCTTTTTAATTCAAAACTGCCTTTTCATCCAATTTATTTATATACTTAGATTGTCATTTTAATTGTTTTTAAAAGTATAATTGAATTATTTTTTTATCACTTAATACAATTTTTTTCATTTTATGTAATTTCACTTTTCAATTGGATGTAAAAACATGTCAATCTTTTGATAAATTTTACTTCTTAAAAACTCGTCTTTTGTTTTGACACCGGGATTTACTTTTAAATTAATTAATAAAATTTCTTTGTTTATAATTTGATAAAATGGATTCCATATTTGTAATAAAAAGTTTCAAATTATGTAATTACGACTCTTTTGTTTTTGGACATTATGAATAGTAACGACGGTAATTATCATTAATTATCGTGATTAATTAGTAATCAGGTAGTTAAGGGTAATAAAATAATATCATAATAATTAAAAATGACGCCAAAATATGTCCTAATGCTAATGTTTGTGTCATGTCTGACCATGGGATGACTTTTTCCAAACTTTGGGACCCCATGGAATCACTTTTGGGGTGATAGTGACACTTTAATTTTATGTTTTTAAAAGGAAAGTATAAGAAAAGTATGTATCACCCAAGTAAAATAATTTTAGTTTTGTCTGTGTAAATGATATCTTGGTCTATAAATACTCATTGGAAATCTAAAAATATTTACTACATCATAGTATTTTTTTATAATTTTTAGACATTAAATAAATTAATTTATTTACGACACTGTGATGATACAGTGATTATCTCATTAATGAATGATTTAGATAAAATGAAATGATAATGTAAAATCTAAGACATAAACTTGCCTAAAACCTATTGGATGATTATATTTAGAACCCTTACCACCTTATCCTAAAAATATATCAATGTGGGACCTTTAAAATCTGAAACTCATTTTAATATAAAGTAACATTTCTTGACTTTCCAAGAGTGCCCCTCCTCCCTCTTATAAAAGGCCCCCACCACTACCTCCTTAACCACACCTCTAAAGACATTGTATCAGAAAAAATCTGCTCATTTTATCTCTCCACATCCCTCTATTCATCATATAAGCCTTACCATAGGCAGAAATCTCTTCAAGAAAACCTTTTGGTTCGAACCAAGGGGAGTTACCCGATTTAAAGGTAAAGTCTCCTCTAATGTTCTTTTGTTTTATTTTGCTTCTCCAACCCCCTAAACTCTTTTTATTCCTCTATTTTGTAAAAAAAACAATTATCTTAAATATACTAGGATTTTTTATAATAATTATTCTTTCTACACTTACACAGACCTCCGTCTAATGGTTAAAGAACATATTTTTTCTGTGGATGGAAAATTACTGCCTCACGAAATGATGATTGTTCAATATTCTTTTAACACATTTAAAGGTGTCCATTAAGATGTCACTATATTTATATATGATATATAATATGTTTATTTTTTCCTTATGCTTCTGAATTTTTCATTTATGGCATACCTTTATGGTTTACATTATGGGTAAACGTGATATCTTCATTTTAGGATGTGCGGACTACCACCCCCTCAAAGTGATTTGATTCATTAATGACATATGTGGGATGTGTAAAGGATGGATTTAATGATATTATATATATGATATTATACTGAAATTATAATATACATTTAAATCATTATTATTTCATTCTATTTTATACAAAATATAAATGAAAGTAGCGTTCATGCGTACGTACGGCTTACCGTCTCCATGAACGGTGTATTTCATTTCTTACATCTAAATGTTATGTAATAATATAAATGCATTTATATACTGAATATTTATGATATATATCATATCTAAATCATGAATATAATTCTGTATATAATGTATATCTTACCACATGAACAAATTGTAATTATAAGAAGTTTATTTTTGACTCAAGTACCAATGATCGACAAAATGACCGTTATTAACATAAATAATTACATAATTTTCATAAAATGGTAATAACTGATATAAAAGGAATAATGAACTAAAAAAAGTTCTTAATAAAGTATAAATTATCTCTAGTTTATTATTCATGAGATTAAATAATGATCGAGTCAAGTCGGGCACGAGGTAAGGGATCCTACCTCTCTCTTTCTTTTTAAGTACTCTCTTTTATTTAATTTCTTTTAAGCTCATATTTCTTATGTTTGGGGATGTTCTTTTATATTCCTAATTCTGTAAATTTAATTTTCATATTATTAGAGACCCTATTTGATCTCATAATTCCATGTTTGAAAGTTTTAAGTGGTGTCGTTAGGCTGTCGTGTTTTCAGAAGGGATTTTTCATCTCACTTTTATTCCCGTGGGATTTATGCTACATTTTCCACCATTTCCTTTGATTGGTGTATGTACTTACCATTATTCTACTCTTTGGGTAATATAATTTCTCTTATGAGTATTTACATCAATGTTTTATAGTCCTTCTTTCATGGGGTGTACGTTTCGAAAGTTACCCAAGTCGGTAAGGGAACCTTTCACCCTCCTCGTTTTAAAAGCCTTCTTTTTGTTAGGTCTTTTAATTTACATATTATTAGGTTGGGATTTGTTATTATATATCCTTATTGTTGTAAAGATTATTTCCAAGTTATGAGATACCCTTTTTCTCATCAACATGTTTTCTGAATTTTAAAGTGATGCCTTAGGCTGTTGAATTTTTACGAGGGAACTTCTTAACCCAATTTCAATTTCTTTGGGTTCAACTTGTAGTTATTGAATATGTTATCCTATGAATATGTGTGAATGACCTCTAGTTGTTTTAAACTTAATATAAACTTATATTGGGTGTATTTATATTTTTCACACATAATTATGAGATTGATTTATCCTTAATTTAAGGATACCTTCTTTATAAGGGATTTCATCTCATTTTACATTTCTATTGAGACTTCATTGTTGTTATACACCAATGCATTATTATATGTTGTATATACTGTCCTTTGTAATATTATATCATGAATCCCTTTATTCTCATGATATTATAAAGTTCTGATTAAATATTATTCCTCAATTATTTGTATTCAAGTGTCTCTCATTTTGTTAAAAACTCTTTAACTAAAATATCATTTTAAATGTTTTAATGATTTATTCTTATAAATATTTCTCATTAATATCCATGTTATCAAAATGATTTTTAAGGATTTATCTATATGGATATTAATTGTTTAAAATTTTAAAAGCTTCCAAGTGGTATGGGACTTCGTCTCAATCTCCTTTTATTGAGGCATATTTTGTTTTATACACAACTTTCTTTTATACGGTGTATAAAACCCTTTGACTTTTACTTTTATTCAAAAGGAATCTTTTTATATGAAGAATTTTACTAAACGAAAAAATGGAATGTTTTTACGTATGTGGCGACAACGACTTCTCCACCGCCGTGACCATTATTTGAGTTTCGGCTTCCTCTACAATCCATAACATTTTTTAATGAAAAATAAATAGCATGTTTTAATTTTATTTTATTTTGTTATTGAAAATGGTTTTGATGGTTTTTTTATTATATCAATGTGTTTTTTATTTCTTTTGGTTGAAATGTGGAAATGTTATGTTTCCTTTATGCATGTTTTGTGTGATACGATTATGTTATGGTTCGTGGGAATTGTTTATGAATACGGGTGGTTCCGTGATAAAATAAGGGTGGGTGATCCCGTGATAGCTCTCCAATGGATTGGGTAACGCGAAGGGGTTAAACGCTAAGGTTTCTCTGAAGAGATTTAGGGAATATACTGTGATGGTTATTCCAAACGTAACCATGAGGGTTACTCCCTACGTAAGAATGTTATGAATGCCTCAATTTACCTTTATGTCTTATGATTTCTATTGAGTTATGCATAAATATTATGATTTCATGAGGTATGTTAAATTGCTTATGTTTTATGAGTAAATTATGATTTCATTGATTCTTATGTATACATGGACTAATTTTTTCTTTCCGTATTGTTATAACCCTTACTGAACTTTTTATGCTCATCCCAAGTTTTTTTTTGAAATTTTTTTCACAGGACGTAAAGTAGAATAGGGTCAAGGATGGAATCAAGGAAATGTCATGTTGTCTAAAACAAGGAACTAGACGTGACTCTTTTGTTCAAGAGTTTTTATTTTGTGAAAAAAATGGAAACTGAGTAGATGTGTCTACTTTGTAATCTTTGAGATGTAATAGTTAATTCCCAATTCTCTAAAACTCTACACCTGAAAATATCCTCAATGTGAATTATTCAATTTAATTCAAGAATATGTAATTTTTTAAGGCTGGGTCCTTATACAATTGGTTTACTTGGGATTATTTTATTTGGTTTATTTTAGGTCATGTCATTTTGTTCATTTTGGGTTAGGTATTTTTAGGTTATGTATGTTTTTTATTTTGGGTTAAATATTTTTTATTTTATGTTATTTAGTTTATTTTGGGTTAGGTCATTTGATTTATTTTTTTGTTATGTATTTTTTGGGGTACATCATTTTGTTCATTTTTCTCATTTGGTCATTGGTTTGTTTTGGATCAAGTTATTTAATCAGTTGTGCATTTTTTTGGGTTAGGTTAATCAGTTTATATTGGGGTGGGTTATTTTTTAGGGATAATTTGTTTAGTACATTTTTTGTTAGGGTATTTTATTAATCTATGGTTATGTAAATTGCTTAATTTTGGGTTTGTTCATTTGGTTCATATTTGGGTTATGTCATATTTGATCTTGGTCTCTTGGTGGGTGTGATAAACATCTAGAGACAACAACGGTCTCTCCCCTTATTTTCATAACCTAATATATATCCTAAATGATCACTTCTAATAATATTGTCCACTTTTTTCCTCATAAATAACACTAAAATCATGTTTTTATAGTATAAATGAGATATTTAGTTATGAAATGGATATTAAAATTGGAATAAAATATATAAGAATTATAATATTTTCTTCCATCTATCAATTTAGAGAACAAACATATATCTTCTTTCTAATAGAGTAAACATTTTTTTAAAGTACACACACATCAATGTTCAATACGAATCACATCAAATAAATTTGGAAGTAAAAAAACATTAGTCAAAAATATTTTATTATAATTTTCTTAAACCATTATAACAAATATTTAAACAACCAAAACCAATAAAATTGAACTATATTTCACTAAAACGAATGGTATTATATCCACCCAAGAAAAACTAGAATCGATCCATCAAAATGTATAAAAAGTTATTTTTCTGGTCAAGGAATATTTAGTATAGTTTTATTATTTTTATATTGGTTTATCTTGGATTATTTCTATTCAATTTAGATTTTTTCATTTTTGTTTCATTTTTTATTGGTTCAACTTTTTTTGGGTGAGTTTAGTTTACATAAGTTTTTTATGTAAATTTTATAATTTTATATCCATGTAATCATTTTTTGATTATTTATGAATAAAATATATGGGTTAAATTTATTTTGGGTCCAAATTATTTAGTTTGGTTTAGGTAAAATTAGTTTAGATCAATTTTTACTTGTTTAATTTTTCTAGTATTAATTTATAGTTGGTTTCAATTATTAAATTCAAGTCTTGATTGGAAATATTTATTAAATTCAATCTATTTTTCTTCAGTTCTAATTTACTCATTTTGGTTTCAATCAATTTGGTTTCCTTTTTCAATGTTCAATTTAATATAATTGAAATTATACTGTTTTGGTGAAAGTTTTTAAAATTTAACTTGATAAACGTACGATTGTGTTTATTTTGATTCAATTTAATTTTATTAATATCTATTTGGATGAGTTCTATTATAGTAAGTTTGTTTCCTTTTGTTTCATATTGGTTTTTTTGTTTGATTTTAATTGGGTCATGTATGGGTTTTTATGTTTATTTTTATTTATATTTATTATATTATCATAGGTGTTGTTAGAATTTCTAGTTTATTAGTATATATATTCATGATAATTTAATTTGTGTACATGTTTATGTGCTAATATTAATTTAATTTATATACATGTCAATTTATGTTATATTTTACCTCTTTAAATGTTTACACTTAATAATTTAACATATTAATATAGGAAATATTTTTTAATGTTTATATTTTTTATTATGTAATGTTATTTTTATGCTTATATATTAATATTTTTTCATATTATTAATTTTATATAAAGTTAAACATTTAATAATTATATCAAAAAAATTATACTATTTATTTTTTTCTTTTTTATAATAATTTACATATTATCATATAAAAATATAAACTATTTACATATTAATATATAAACTATACTAAAATGGAAATTCTATTAATATGTACATTTTTAGTTCATTAATTTAATTTAAATATAATATGTAAACTCTTTAATGAACATATAAAGTATTTATTATTTTATATGTAATCATTAAACTCTTTATAGATTAGTGAAAAGTGAAAATTATTTAAAATTTAAATATAAATGCTAAACTTACTATAATTCACATTTATATTGTAAACTTTTTACAGCTGTTTTGAAATTTTTTCACAATTTTTTGTTAATATAGATTACTCTAAAAAATAAATTCATTTTAGAAAGTCACAGTACATATATACATAAAAAAATTATAATCTTGGGTATTCAAAGATGGAATTTATATTATGGGTATATTTTAAAGGATTTTTTAGATCCATTTCATATAAACATGGCCCCTAATTTATGAAATTGAAGTGAAAATTCATTGGATCAAAGAAAATACAACTGGTATTTAATGAAAGAACACTAAAATAGTATACCACATAGAGTGTAATGAGTTTAATGTATATACATAGACTTTAAATGCTGAATTTTCATCATGTTTCTCCAGGAATTGGTGATAAATAGAAATCTCAAATGAGTGGAAATCAATCAATAATTAATTATTCACTAAATAGTATATATTCTTAGAATAAAAATCATTTATATTTTCTACCATATTTTCATAGTGTATCGAAATCATGGTCAACATGGTAAATCAAACAAGAAAATGTGATTCATTCTCAAGGACATAAGATCAATTATAGAGGGAAGTATCATATTTGAATTAGTAAGATAAATACCTATTTCAATAATTTTTAATTCCTAATAATCAAAGATTAAATTATCCATTTTAAATTCAATGTTATCCAAATTTTTGGAATCACATAATCAATTTAAGGAGTAAAGGAAACTTACATAATTAATAGAATATTTTAATTCAAGGGAAAAATAAGGGTGGAAATTAAATTGAATTTTTTTGAAAATAATGTTTTTGAAAATTTGGATTGCTAAAATAATAGGGGGAATTTTTATATGAATTTGGGAGACCTTGATAGACTTATAAATGTTGTAAATATTTTATTTAATTGGAAAATGAGCATTAAAATACTTGTATTGAAGGGATTCATGATAATAAAACATAAATATTATGATGAAAATTTTACTAAATGGATAATTTCTATCATTCTGTAATAATGTGGAATTTATAGAATTTAGTGTTAGGACTACGTAAGTTTTTTTAGGACTATTTTAAGTATGTCTTATTGTAGTTTAAATCGTTTTTATGACTGTTTATATTTTTATACTTCTTGAAAAGATAACTAATATTAAATGACAAATTTAGTAACAATATAAATATAGATATTATTTCTATTCATATTAAAGTATCTAGGGACACTCATGATCAGGAATTATAGTATAACCTAATGTTTGAAAATAAAACAAAGAATATTTTTTCTGTTAATTTTTTTCTGATGTATCCTAAAAATAAAAAATAAGTACAATTATAAAGAATTAAATTTACTATGAAAACCATAAAATATTATGAATACCTTAAACTTATTACTCTTCCAATATGTAATCATTTATTTATATTGTGTTATTGGAAAGTCCGTGAATATTGGAACAACCTATAAATAAAAACAAACACAACTCTTCCAACCAAATATAAATCATTATTATATGATAACCACAACTCCCCATGATCCATCAACCATGTGACCTTAGCATCTTTGCCATTGAGAAAGGAAAACTAATGCAATAATGAACATGTTAACTCATATAAATAATAAAATAATATAGATATAAATTTATTAAATTTTCTTACCCATATCTACACCCATGATTTATCCTTGATTTCATTAATGATATGCCTCCATGACACTTGTTTAACAAGAATTATATCATTGTACTTTTCTAAACGTTTTATAAAACATCTGCACTGCTTAGAATTTTTACCAATCATTTTATTTTATTCATTATAATCAACCATTATTTTTGTTTAATGATTCTAGGATTCACACACAAGGTTGAAACCACATCACCTATTATAATATCCCACTAAATAAGATGAAAGTGGGAAATAACAATTAAGTCACAGTACATAAAGAAAAAAATTATTTGATATAATTTGTCAAACTTATAAAAAAAATAATGTAGGTTTATCATTAGGATATGATGGATCCATGGGATATAATTGATTGGTAGCCTATAAAAGATGTTTTTATTTCAATGCATTCATTGGATCATATTCATGCACTGGAGTAGAAGATAAAGGAATACAATCATCTGATCATAGATGGATAGTAGGAAATTGGGGTAGCTTAGATATGGCCGGATGTGGATAGAATAGTCAGGGTACATCATAGGATATGAAAATAGAATTGGTTGGAACATCCCTTGAGGCATCATAGACATGGTATGAGAATAATAGGATAAATAATATTATGATGGATGCATGGGAGGGAACATCCCTTGAGGATCAAGTGGAGGATGTAAAGGTGTGGTATATGGGGTGTCCTTTGACGAGTTAGGGTATGAATAGGTATGATGGGTGCTCCATGTACCTTTAGGAGAACCCCCTCTTGGGGCTATACTAGTATTATAAGGAGCAGTTAACTCTAGTTTATATGCATTTCCCTAAAAAAATTGATAAATAATAATAACATGACATTAAATGTAATATAGAAGAAAAATAATACAATTGTTATACTCACTAAGGGAACTAAAGGAGGAAAACCTAAATTACGCATCCATTGATAATTATCAAATAATATATTCCTTAAAACATCTTAAATATATTTAATAGTCTTCATAATAATGATATGTGCATTTTTTAGAAACATTTTTTAAAAATCCAGCATACTAGTAACTAGGAAAACAAAGAATAAGAGAAATAACATAAACTATAATCAATGCCTAGAAATAACAAACCAGACTAAATGTAATACATGAAATTAAGAAAAACTATTACACAATCCAATTAAATACATATTTATTTATAAAACAATTTTTTTAATACATCAACATTTTGAATATGACATTCATCCAATTAAATACACTTGTCTTTATAATTGAAAAAATTTACTCTAGAATAACAACAACGTTTCAACCAACATCAAAACAACAAAAACATGGAATAATAATATCATGTAAATACTACCATAATATATATATATATATACATACTAATTCAATCCTAAAATCATATAAAGTGGTATCTATAAAAAAATATCCAAAAATGTAATAAAGTATATGGGAGACTAAAGTTGTATGATATATGAAATATAATATAAATTTTTTTAAAAACATTAATCATCTCTAATTAGAAAGGAAAAATGTGTAACTTTTCTCCTTCCATGATCACAAATAATATCCAATGATCATCCACAAACTCAAACAGTAATTTTTAAATATGAAAATCAATGTAAATTAGGTCTACATAAACATGGAGTGTGCATAAATTATGAAGTAAGTGACCCCAAATACTTATTCACTAAGGAAGAATAAGTTTTAAGATACTCTTATGGATATAAAATAATCGTAAAATCATAAATTACTCCTTAATTATCTCATATATCAATCCACAAGGAAAGATGTCAAAGTTGGTTGAAGATCCCTCCATTAGAAGAAGAAATATGTTGAAGGGTGTAAGAAACATTTATCCAAAGAAGATAAAAGTATCTGTGGTATTAATCTCATAATAGTGAAGGAACCCAAGACAAGAAGGATAAATAATCTCATATAGAGCATCTGAAATGGAATCATCATAAGTGGTTTTGAAAAAAACCAGTAGCAAGGCTTAGAGGAAGAATAGAAGAAAACAGTTGGTTTATCAAGAAAACTGCAATCATTAACATGAGGATGTCAGAGGTACCTCTCCCCCATTTTATCATATTTTCAAATATGATATGTTTAGTGATATAGGATGAAGTGGTAGATATAATCCATGGGGGTATTCACCATGTGTGTATTAAAAAAGATTATTACAAATACAAGAGTACATGATGAAATAAAATTTCTAGATAATTTTAAAATTTTCGAAATCATGAATTAAGTGTTGGACATTGTGAATTTTAGAATACATGAAAGAATATGTATGAATCAACTTAAATATTAAAGATAAAGTTGATTTTAATCCTATTTTTTAGTGCTTCATTTTTCAAATCCAAGTTTTTGTTTTACTAAGGAAGTTAGGCTATTTGGAAAGCCTTTCAAGTGTTTTATTATAAAATAACATATTGGTGTTATCTAAGTTTTTTTCAAGATACTAGGAAGCTACATGGAAAAATAATTCTGCCAACAAAGTGGTTTCAAAAGGTTGTGTCTATAGGTTCAAAAAATTAGGGGGATATAAATATTGGCTCATAAAATATACTTAGCCTCATTTGAAATAATAATTCATCGTAGATAAATTAGAACAAATGGATTGATAGTGTTGTCAACTAGCTATTAAAGTGGTATGTTTCTCACCCAAGTGTAAATTTAGAAGCAGACCATTGATGAATATATGTAAATTTCATTCAATATCTTCAGTATCTGTGTAAAGGTGATACTAAATTTCTAACATATGTAAGAGTAAACTAACTTATGTAAATGTAAGCAGTAAAAAATGAAGGCTACACAAGGGTATAATGATCTATGTAAAGGTAACTCATGAATTATTATATATAAACATACAACATAAAATAAACCCCTAATACATTAATAAAATAGACAAATTACTATATTAATTAATTACATAATCAGTTAATATATATCACAAAAAATTGTATTGATTCTTTTGTAAAATTAGTGGATAACTAAATTAAAAAAAACAAATATATCTATTACAATCACAATTATTATGAAATAATATAATAAAAGTAATCTAAAATAATTATATTTCAAATAATATGGAAGAATCATGACCCAATTTTAACTTGTTTAGGTCTTAATACATAGATAAAAATTAAACAAAATTGTCAGTAGAAGAGAATAATGATTCGAAACTCATTAATGTGATGTTAGATAAGATCATAATCAAAAAATCTATGTGTTATTATAGAATGCAGGAGTATAGGAGACTTGGATGGTGCTCTAGTGAGGGGAGAATGGGGCTCAAGAGTTAAGGGGGTGGGTGACTAAGGTACATGATATAATTCTATACTAATGGTTTACATAAACTATTGTTATAGATAGATTACAGAAACTCTATACCCATAGTTCTTATAAACTATGTGTATAGATTCATGGGTATAAGCTGAGTTTCTAGTAGTCCTTGTTTATATATGGGTTTTGGTTATGATGTCTTAATTAAAGATAGGGAATAAGATAATTCAAATTGAAACTCTAAATGAGAATGATTCACATTATTTTATATCTTTGATATGATTTTTATATTTTGATTATATGATCTTGATGACCAAATAAAAGTTATGTCCATTGAGGGATTTATTTGTGTTGGATGATATGTGTTATGGTTGTTGTTTTTGTTGTGATTGTTTGAAATAACCTTAAAAATGGAAATTGTATAACCACTTATATTTAGATAAATAAATGGTTTCCATGGGATTATGCTTTGTGTGATAACTCCCCTAAAACAAAGTGGAATGTGATAAAATCCCCGTGGTAAAATATGTAAAGTGATATTTGATGTGTTCTGATGTGTACTCATGTCAGTGGGGAGGATATGTGTGGTTTTGATTTGATGTGGGGATGATGGGTGAGTTGTATCCATGATTTTTGGGGTGGAAAGTTAGGGATTTTTTTCATAATTTTAGGGTGGTGAGGTGATGGTACGATGGGGATAATGAGATGCTAGTGATTTATAGTTTCCTTGGGCAAGATGTTTTGGTAGTGATGGATTAATTAGTAAAGAATGATTAAAATGGTTGGGGTTTGGTTTATTTAATAGGATGGAAATGGATAATGAATAAATATATGATGGGTTGTGTAGTTAAATGTGGATGATTTTTAATAATGAAATGAATGGGTTGAATAATGGAATCAGTTGGTGGTGTGATGTGGTTTGTGTCTTATGTTGTGTTATTCATTTAGATGTGGAAACAAAAGTGGAGATGATGGGATTTGGTTAGTATTTTTTGTGAACCCATATGTTGACATTTTATGTGGCTATATTTGTATACATGCATATTCCTTTTGATTTTGATATGCACCCCACCCATGTCAAGAATTATGCTCTCACACCTGTATTTATACATGGGGGTGCTTTCCCGACATATGGTGGGGAGGAAGGATTAATGGTTACCTACTATCTCTCTCTCCCTCTCACTTTCATTCACGAAAAGAAGGTATTACACTGTCTATGATGGCTATAGGTCTGATAATGCACTAGATGGTGGTTGTGATAGCCTAGGTGTATTTAACTGATATGTGATGTGTCTGTTCTTATGGGGCGGTGAGCCCATATGTCTTCAGGAAAGATATGACATAGCTCAGTTGTCTATGAGCATGTTGAGATAGGATGAGGTGGATTATAGTGGGGTTCATTCATCATAGGATGAGGGAATGAGTTTGATTTAATTAATGTTCACAATACCCTACTACTCTCGTTATGGATGTGGATGTGTTGTGGCCCAGGTGTTTTCAAGTGAGATGTAAAGTGGCCATTTATGTGGTGTGGATAGCCCAGGTGTCTTCAGGTGATATGTGTTGCAACTATGCTTGTGGGATGATGTTTTTTTCAGAAGAGATGGAAGTTCCAAGATGTATTACATTGGGGTGTGAGAGCAGTATGCCAGCGGGAAAGTAGTGCTTGGTACCCTTAATCAATGCGACTCATGTAATATTATATCACTTGGATTTTTTTATTTGGTGAGCGTGCCTTGGTGATTTTTGGGATGGATAGTTGACATGTTTAGTTGTTGTTGGTTCAATTGTTTTCTCACAGTTGTATTAGTATGATTATTTTACATGTGTAGGAGATACATTGTTTTTTCTAATGATTCTAATTGTATGCTCACCCACTACCAAAAAACATACATTAGTGAGGTTTTTTTTTGGCATTAGTGATGTTCTAAAACAACTCTAATTGATCTACTGATGTTTTTAAATGTCTACAATTTATTTACTGATGATCCTAAAAAACTTAAGTAAATGTGGTGTTGGTATATTAGTGACATTTCTAAACATTTCTAATTTACTGAAATTAATAAATGTCTCTAATTAGAGACACCAAATTTATGGATTTTTTTTAAAACATCAGTAAATCACACCTAAATTACTGACATTTTTAAAAAACCACATTAATTTTTTTTGAAATTAATATTTTTCCCTTGGTGTTTTTTTAAATTTTTTTGTAGATTTTTCTACACCCCCATGCCCACAAAAATCCCCACCCACCCCTTATTTTACTGTAAGACAACCCTCTCCACCACAGTATGCATTGCAGACACCCACCAGACACACACTGGAGGAACTAGAGACGCCGACCACACCCACACACCTCACACGCAATGGATAAAATGGAGATATAACCTCTATATGAAGTGGATACCACCAACCATGTGTAGGTACCCGCTGAAAAAACAATTTCCAACAAGAGTTGAAAAAAGAACCTCTGGGTTTCTCCTCACAGCTCCGACCACCTCACCTCTACAAGTTTTGAATATATTATAATACTATTATATATATATATTAATATGTTTTAGTATCTACAATTTTAATTTTTATATATATACATATATTAATATGTGTGTGTGTGTGATTATATTATATATATATGTGTGTGTTTATATTTTATGTTTTATATTTTATGTTTATATATATTTATATATATTTAAATTATATTAAAAATATATGTTTATATTTTATATTATATTTATGAGTGTGTGTTTGTTTATATTATATATATATATATATATGTTTATATATCTATATGATTATATTATATATTATATATGTGTGTGTGTGTGTTTATATTTTATGTTTATATATATATATGATTGTGTGTGTGTAATTATATATGTGTATGTACACGTATATATAATTATAATTATAAATATAAATAATATATATATATATAATTATACACCTTTCAAAACACTGCTAAAAATTTCCCTAAAATAGCCATGTTTTCTTTAAAATGTGACTTTATTTAAAATATATATGTGTTTTCATATATAAATATATGTTTATATATATTTATATATTTATATATGTGTGTTTATGTGTGTATGTTTATATATATACATACATATATATATATATATGTTTATATATATGTGTCTTTGTTTATATATATTAATATAAATATATATAAATATATATATTTACATAGATGTGGGGAAATGGGCTATATAAATATATATGTGGTGTTATTTCCTATAAAAACATCTCTAAATTAGTGAAATTTCCTAAAATCATTGCTAAATTTAAAATTAGCAGCGTTTTTTAAAAAAACGTCACGAAATTCCATTTTTGGTAGTGAACCTACGTATATAAACTGATTTTTTGGTTTCCAGGAGGAATATGTGGATTGTGCTGGACGTTACTAGTTTGAACCTATGGATTGTTATTATGTCTCTACTTTAGATTTTTTTTTTGGTTATTTACTTTTAAAGACATTTATCTGTATTAATTCTATATATATATTCATGTGGGATGGTTTTTGTTTCATTTTATATTATGTCATGAATTTATTTATAGATTATCCATCTTATCTCCTGATCCTATATTATTATAGCAGGTAATTCCTACCATTTTATTATATTTTTATACCCTCGGTTCTAGCCACCAACCTGATTCCTTTTGGAGGTGGGAATCAGTGGTCCATTATATTTCACCCCTCATTATGGTATCTTTGGATGGAGTGGGTCATGAAAAAGTGGTATCAGAGGTGATGGTTGAGATATAGGATGAATTTTAGAGTTAGAAATAGTAAAGATTGTGGGTTGGTATAGAAGAAGTACCAGTTGACCTTGGTATGGGAAATAGTTTAGGGAGACTATATAAGACATAGGTACCCCCCCTGTGATCCAGTGCATGGAATTTGAGCTTATTGGATGACCAAGTGATCCAGAACTGTTTGCAGGGTAGAGACTTAGGAGAGGTACATGCATCATGATGACTTGGATTCTTATCTGAATTGTGTTTTTTTGGGAAGGTTAAAATATAGAAAATTATTTAAAATGAATCTAAATAAAATTCCACACTACTTGGATTAGGAAATTCTTGTCTTCATTTCATATATGGATCATTTTCATCCTCTATATGTCCTCAGGTAGTTAATGTTTGGTAGGATGATCCAATTTATCACTATATAGTTGAGCTAGTAGAGAAGGATGAGGCTTGTTAGAGGGAGTTGTGCACATTCCAGTGGTAGAACTTAGGAAAGTATGAGGGAAATGTTTCAGATTTGGAGATAAAGATCTAGTTAGAGGAGCTCTATATTTCTTTTAGTTTTATATAATCATTGGTGGGATACTGGTTCCCTTGGGAATTTATCCAGATGTGGTGAGTTGTGCATCAATGGTGTATATTGTATCTGTGTGCATACAAGGAGGCATATTTTTTGTCCAAATTTCAGAAGGAATTTTGGGCAGAGTTCCTATTGTCGACCATGAAGGCAGTGAAGAGGTAACATCCTCTTTATATTTAGTAGGGAATTATGCAAGTGTGGGATTATGGAATAATGTTCGATGACCTTTTTTTCTATTCCCAAGATCTTTTTCTAGACAGGGTTTCTCATGCGAGACGTATTTAAGAGTCACTCCATCTTTCTATAAAGTGTGAATTCACCCCTTTTACATTGTCAATTTATTTGGAGGTTTAGAAGAAGGCATAGGTGATCAACCAGATTCACTCATGAGGAGGTTTATGGGGATTGGGAAATCATCAAGATCCATTGAGGAGTAGTGTTATCAATGACATGTCTCAGGAACTAGGATCTTTGAGGTTTTGACCAGTAGGGATTTGACCTTAGCACCTTCCTTTTTATCCTTCTAGGGCCAATATTTTTTGTTCTCTTCCATGGGGATTTATTCCAATGTGTTTCATATGTTCTGTTCATGCACATCATCGGAATCGATGCCCAGTGTTCCTTCAATCTCAGTTTGGGGGAGGTGGATAGGTTCAATCCCATCCTCAGCAGTAGTTTCTAGTGATACCGTTTCAGGGGTAGGGGAAGCAATATTATTCTCTGGCAAGGGTAAATGGTGTGGGTGGAGTTTGAATTTAGTATTTTACTCTTGTTTAGATACCTCAAATTGAGCATGGTCATGGTGTTGGTCTTTAGTATAGAGGTAGAGAATATGGGCATGATCATTTGCACACAGTGGATGTGGCAGTTCAAAAGGGGCCACCGATCATCAATGGAATGATCAGTTTATTTAGTTCTCTTGTTTATTCCTTGATTGATTCAGTAATTTCTCACTCCTTTATTTAAAATAATCTATTCCATGCTTTGGTACTAGAAGTAGAGTGGATTTTCATTCCCCTGGTTTTTTGTGCACTAATCATAAGCTATACTAGCTAGTTTGATGTGTGTTGGGGGTTTATAATGATGATGTGGATACATTCATACCATAATAATATTTTCTTACTATATACGCATCCATATTATGTTATCCCCAATGTCAACTAGTTTATTCCATTTTTGATGTTATCAATTGATTTTAGTATATATATTTTTCTCATATGTGAATATACAATATGTGGTTTTTATTGGAGAGCGGGGTTGTCAGGTGGGAAGTCAGTATGTAGAGCCCCTGCTTTCTTTTTTGGCTGAGTTGTTGATGGAATTGGTGGACACTAGGATAGTGTAGGTTACCAGGTTTGTTGGTAAATATCATTATATTTTCCCAAATGAGGTTTTGACACAACCCCCTCAATGTGATGTTTAGTTCAGGATAGACTTGCATCCTAGTACTTCTCTAATTTTGATTAAACCTTATCAGATGACACCTTTTAAGCTGTGAGGGTTTGTGATTCAGTTATATGATCTGATACATAAGGGTTTTATTTGTCTTATCGTGTCACCATGGGGTGATCCAGTGTTTTTTTACAAGAATTTTGATGGAATTTTAAGGTTTCTTATATACTACCATAGGTTGAATCAGGTGACGGTAAAAAAAACGTTAACCCCTTTTGAGGATAGATGATCTTTTGACCATCTAAGAGGGGGAGTTGGTATTCTAAGATAAATCTAGGATCTATATATCATTAGTTTAGGGTTAAAGAGGTATATATTTTAAATACTCTCTTCATGTATAGGTATGGAATCTTTTATTCTGTCTTCATGTCATTCAGTGTTACGAATGCTCCAGCCGTATTCATGGGGATTATGAAATATGTATTCTATGAGTTCCTAGACTAGTTCATCAACATATTCATTGATGATATATTTATCTAATTTAATTCATATGAGGAGAATACCTATCATCTCATAGATGTATTTAACGTTCTTTAACACCACCAACTCTATGGAAATTTTTTCAACTATAACTTTTGGAAATGATAGATGCATTTCTTTAGGCATGTGGTGACTGAGTAGGATGTGGAAGTGGACTTTTAAAAGTTCAAGAAAGTTGTTTTCCAGGAAACACCAAAGATCATAGAATATGTTTATAGTTTTACTGGTATTGAAAGCTATCGTCAGGGTTGTGTGCCTCATTTCACTTGATTTATAGGCACATTAATAGTTTTGATCAGGAAAGACCATTATTTTGTGTAGATAGATTATTTTGAGACAACATTTGATTACTATAAGGGGAAGCTAGTTAGTTCTCTAATGCATTAGTTTCCTAAGGAATGTGTGATGTTTGAGGTGTTTTTTATGAATCTCATCTGGGATTGGGATGCATATTGATGCAGTAGAGAGTAGTGATCTCTTATGGGTCTAAGTAGTTACATTCCAACAAGTGTAATTATACCACCCATGGACTAGAATTCATGAAGGTAATGTTTTCACTAAGTTTGTGGTGACATTATCTCATTTGGTAGTGCTTTGTGGTCTTCAAGCATCACAAGAGTTTGAGGCATATATTTTATCAGCATTATCTGAATTTTCTATAGTGGAGATGGATGATGTTTCTTTTGGATTATGATTTTGAGATCTCCTTCATCTCAGGAAAAGGGAATGTTATGGTTGATGCTTTGATCTGAAAGTCATGAAAGGATGTTGGTCAGGAGTCTAAGGATGCTTATAGATAAATGTAAGAGTTGTTATACTTGAACTTAGAATGGATGGTGGTAGAGAATATTTTTTTTTCAGATGATAGTGCAATATTCTACAATACAATATATGGAGGAGTCTTAATTGGGATACTCATAGGAATAAGTGATGCATAATTGTCTTATCCATGGTGATTCTACTGAGGTATGGTTGGAAGATGGTTGGAAATAGATTTCATTTCATGTGAGATTTTTTATTCCTGTAGTGATTCCTAATAGAGTCCTTTGTGAGCTTCCTAGATCACCTTTGGAAACACATATAGGATTTTCCAAGATGTACTGTGGTTTGAGGATTCAGTTTTGGTGGTCTGGGATGAAACAGGGGTGGTAGAGTTCATGGTGAGATGTTTGGTTTTCCAATAGGTAAAGGTTGATCATCATGTTCCTATTAGTTTTTTGTATCCTTTGGATGTTCTATAGTGTAAATGGGATCAAATAATTATATATTTCATCACAGGGTTATCCCAAGACTAGGGCAGCTGTGACGTTATCTCGGTGTCCATGGATCAGTTAACGAAATTGTCCCACTTCTTAGCAATCAAGGATTTGGGTGGAATAGATGATTTCTCTAAGAGGTATATGGATGATTTGGTGTGTTTTCATGGATTAACGAGGCCCATTTTCTTGAATCAGGATAGATATTTTACCTCAAAATTATGGAGGGTATTAAAAAATTCTTCTTTCACTTAGTTTCTCCTCAACATTACTTTCCACCATCTGATAGACGAGAAGATGGAGTGGGCTATCCAAATACTGGAGGACATGTTGTAGTCATGTGTCTTAGACCTTAGTGGATCATGGGCAAGAAACTTTCCCTTGTTTGAGTTTTCTTATAACAATATCTATCACTCTTACAATATCATGGATCTATTTGAGGCTTTCTGTTAGAGGTTGTGTCATTATTTATTGTTTTGTATGAAGGTTGGGGAGGTAACAATTCTTTGAATCGATGTGGTGCAAAGAACAACAGAGAAGGTTCAACTTGTTTTTTATGGGATTAAAGTATCATAGGACTGACATAATTCTTATGATGACCACAATTGGATTACCTTAGATTTAGAGGTTGGGGGCCATGTATTCTTGAAGGTTTCTCCTCGATGTGGGAAGTGGGTGTTTGGAAAAGGGAGTAAGATTTTTCTTAGTTTTGTTAGGCCCTTTCAGGTGTTGGGGAAAGTTGGAAAGGTGGTGTACTGGATTCCATTTCCACTATATATAGAGAAGATCCATGATATATTCCACATCTCTCATCTTCATAGGTATCTTCACCATGACTCTCTTATCATTTACTAGGGAGAGTTTGATATCGAGGATGATATGATGTTCATAAAGGATCAAGTAGAGAACCTGGATTTCCAAGATAAGTAATTGTATAGACAAAACATTCCTTTGGTTTTGTTTGGAGGCATGGTGTCCCATAGGATATTACATGGAAGTAGGAGACATAAATGTGTTCCCAGTACCTACAGTTGTTTTATGTTTTTACTTCTCTATTTTTCTTATGATGTTATACTTGGAATATTTTTGTTTTATTTGATGGGGTTTTTTACAATTGTTTGTAATTTTTATGTGTGATAATTCCTTGACATATGAAAATGGGGGGGACAAGATTATTAATCGAGAAACCCTAACTTTGATGTGATTAAACCCATGCTGCTGAGTTAGTGTCACCCAGAGTGGAGAGTATATTGACATGAAGGATAGAATTATCTGATTTTTATGTTTGTTAAAGTGTGGTTTTTCGGTTGTGATGGTTGTTTTTTGGGCTTTATGGAGGTTGGATGGATGTGTCTATGTGGCTGTGTAGTGATTAGGTTGTGAAAAATGTTTTTTTGTCTATCTGGTTTGGTGTGTTCGGCTGGTGGTAGTATTTGAGTTATAAAGATATCCTTTTGAAGCATCTAATAGAGGGGTTGTTTAGACCCCTTTCCTTCTGGGCTTGGTTTTGGATTCTTAAGGGAGAGAATCATTTGAGTTGTATCTTATGTTATGTTATATAACTTCCATCCCATTACTTTTCATGTTTTGGTGGTTGGATGTTTTGGGGGAGGCTCCAGGAGTTTTTTTTGGAGGATGGAGCTGTAAGAGTGCTAAAATAGAAAATTCACATCATATAATGTTTACATTATGTGAATTTATTGTTCAAATCTTTTGAATATTGAAGTATCATGGTTTTTTTGGAAGTGTGGGAATCCTTGAGATGGATTACACATCACGTAAGTTAATTTCATGATTTTTAATAAATAAAGGTCATGGAGATATGTTTTTTAGTGAGATTGTGATTTTTTTAGAAACTTGAGGACTACACACCATGTAATCATTACACTATGTGAAACCGGCCTGTTTTTATCATTTACATTATTTTCTCGTCAAATTTTTATCATTCGGAAAGCCACACCTCCCTCTAGTTTTGTATAAATTACTAGGTAATTTTGAGGGATATTCTATCCCACTTACTTTAACATTGATCTGTTGATTCTGGTTAATACCCAATGGAAATCAGTGGTATTTTCTCCCTTCATGTTGGTTTTCTCATATTCTTATTTTGAGAACCCACTATGGTAGTTTGGTTTTGGTTTGTGGTATGATTTGGGCTACGTTTTGATGATCCTTTGGTGTGGTGTAGGTTTCTTAATGGTATCTTGTGTGCGGTATTGTTTTTCAAGTGTTTCTTCTTCATCATGTTGTGCACATTAAGTCAACAAAGCTTCTTTGAGGTATTGAATCCCTCATTGTTCTTTATTTTGTATCATGTAGGATGGGTTTATTATTTTTTATCTATGGTTAATGGTTATTATGTATTAATTAAAGATATGTAATTGGATAACTAAAATTGAAATAGAATTGGGGAAAGATTCACATGCTTTTATAGATTTGATATTATTATGATATTGTTATTGTACAGGATTAACTCCCCATTGAAAATTATGGATGTTGGGGGAATTTTTTACACTGAATGATATGTTTTGTGACTACTGTGTTTTTTGTGTTTTTTTATATCACCATAAAAATAGAAATTGGGTAAACACTTATATTTTTATAATTAAATGGTTTCCCTATGATTATGGTTTGTGTTATAACATCCATAAAATAAAGTGAAATGTGATACTATCACCTTTGTTAAAACATGTAAAATGGAATTTGATGTGTTTTGATGTCTGTTCATGATTATGGGGTGGTGATGTGTGGTTTCAATGTGATGTGGGGATTATAGGTGAGATATGGTCGTCATTTTGGGGCAATGAGGTGGTATTTGTTTGGCTATACTTTTTGGTTGGCAATGTGGTGGTTATTTTCTAATGATTTTGGGATAGTGAGGTGTTGGTTGTTTTTTCATGATTTTGGGGTGGAAAGGTGGTGGTATTTTTATATTCTTTTGGAACAGAGAGGTAATGGTATTATGGGGATGATGAGATACTTGTGATTTGTGGTTTCATTGCTCTAGATTCTTGGGTAATGATGGAATAATTATTTAATAATGATTAAAATGGGTGGGGTTAGGTTCGGTTAATGGGATTAAAATAGCTAATGAATAAATAAATGATGGATTATGTGCTTAAAATTGGATGATTATTAATAAAGAAATTAATGGATTGAATAATAGAATTGGTTGGTGGTGTGATGTGGTTTTTGTATTGTGTGGTTTTATGAATTTTGAGGTGGCCGCGAAATTGGGGATGTTGTGAGTTGGATAATGTTTTTTTGTGAACCCATAGGTTGGGATTGGGTATAAATATATGTATATACTTTTATATTCCTTGTGAAATCTATATACATCTAACCTACATTGATAACTATGTACCCACACCTATATTTTCTCACGAGGGTGTATTTCCATACATCTAGTGAGGAGGACATATTACTGGGTACCCACTCTTTACTACTCTCTCTTTTAGATGAGGTAGGTATTTCATAGTCTATGATGGTCAGAGATCTGATAATGCACTATATGGTGGTTTTGATATCCCAAGTGACTTCAGGTGAGATTTTTTGTGGTTATGCATATAGGTTGGTTAGCCAAGGGGTCTTCGCGCAAGATGTGATGTAGCCTAGGTGTCTTCATGTGGGATGATATATGATAAGGTGGCTTATGATGGGGGTCGTTGATGGTTGGAGGAGGTTATGAGGATTATTTCCTTCATCTTCATTATACCCTACTTTCTCATTATGGTTTTGGATGTGTTATGGATAAGGTGTTTTCAGTCGTGATGTGATATGGTCATTCATGTGGGGTGGAGAGTCCATGTTTCTTCGGTTGAGTTGTGTTGTGACCATGCGTGTGGGGTGTTGTGGTATTCAGAAGATATGGAAGCACTAGGATATATTATATTGGGGTGTGATAGAGGAATACTAGTTGGAAAGTTATGCAAGGTACATTTTATCAATGTGACTGATGTTATATTACATTACATGGCTTTCATTATTTTTAGAAAATTCCTTTTTGAGGTTTGGGATGGATATTTGACCTATATAGGTGTTTTTGATTATATTGTTTTCTCACAAGTACATTAGTATGCTTCTTTCACATGGGCATGAGAGGATTTTTTTTCCTATTGAGTATACTTGTATGATCATCGTATGTATATAAAATTATTTTCTTGTTTCTAGGAGGAATATGTTTACCATGATATATATTACTATCTTATACCTTTTTATAGTTCTTATGTCACTTATTTATATTTTTTTGGGTATTTACTTTTGGATATTTTTATCTGTATCAGTTCTATGTATCTGTGAATTTGGAATAGTTTTGGTTTCTTTTTTTATTATGTCATGGATTTTTTTTGGGTGAATCATATTTTATTTTGATCCTATATTATTATAGAGGTTAATTCCACCCAATTTATAATCTTTTTATACCCTTGGTGCTAGTCGCCAACCCGAGGCCTACTAGAGGTGGGACTCATGGTATCATTATCTCTCTCCCCTCATTGTGGTATCTTTAGAAATAGGGGTCATGAAAAATAAAAATTAAAAATAAATTAACCTCATGAATTTAATTTAATTATTATAAAAATGACCATTAATATTCATTCACAATATTATTTTCTCACTATGTGATCACATAATTGAAATTTAAATGCAAGGGGTGATATTTTGACCTTTTCTTTACTTAAATTATTATATTGGTTAATTTTAGGTAAAAGTGTCCCACAAGATCCTATTATTGAGTTTAAAGTAATAAGATAAGATATATGGATATAAAATAGGAATTTTACATATTTTTTGGTCATTTTAACCCTTATAATTTTAGTTTACCCACTCGGTAAACCCATTTTAACCTTAACCATGGTAATTAATTTTTATTGTCTTTACTATTCATTTGGAACAAAAATTTATTTTCCTTGTTATATAATATCAATTATTATGATTAAAAATTTGGAATCCATTTTTAAAAAATTAATTCATAGAAGTCAAAATTTTTAATTTAATATTAAACCCACAAACACAACAAAAAAGCGGTTATCCAAATAGAAAATTTGCAAACATTTAATAATGTTTTTAAATCAAATTTCAAAATAAAATTGATTCAAAGTATCTAAATTGGGTTAATAAATATATAATTGAACTAATATTAATTTTAGACATTTTAAAAAAATCATGTAATTTTTAAATGCTTTAAATGAAAAGGCAATTTTTTATAAAAATATGTATTTTTCACTATTCACTGAAAAATTATTATATTTAGAAAATTATCAAAAATTCACCCCCAGATAATTTTGAAATATTTATTGAAAAATTTAACTTTTTTTTAAGACCCATTTTCTAAATTTGATAGGAATTAATTTTATTATTTGTTCATAAAAAGATATAAAAATCATTTTAAAAAAAATGTATTTTCAAAGAATATTAAGACTTTACTAAAAATTAAGAACTTTTTTATAAATATATTTTATTTATATAAAACACTAATACATAATTTTAAAATTTTGGTTATTCTTATTCATATATCCAAATTTAATGGCTAGGTTATAAATATCAAGTTTAAATATTAATATTAATAGTATATTGTGATTCGTTAGAATTTAGTGGTGTGTACAACACAAGCTATCAAAGAAATTAATTTTATTCAAGAAAATATTTCATAAAAACTAAGGTTGTCACATTCCATACCATTTAAATTTTATTTATCCCTCTAAATTCATCTCTTTAATAAAAATAAACGGGGATACTTCTACCTCATCACATCCTCAGTTTCCCACATGGCTTCCTCAAGCTGGTGTTTTCACTAAAAAACATTGATCAGGGGATTTTTATTATTCCATAGAACTTTTTCTATAAAATATAAAATCTCTAGTGGTTATTCCTTATAATAATTACTATTATCTAGTGGTATGACCTCTAATTTCTGTACATGTGAAGTATTAGGTATGTACTTCTTTAGGAGAGATACATCGGACACATCGTGAACTTGACAGTGATTCATTGCAAACACCAAATGATATGGTACTATCCCAATATGACAAATAATTTTAAAATTAACCAACTATCTAGGGATAAACTTTCCATTATATCATAATCACAATATAATCAATTTGTTTGTGTTTTGATCAATTTCTACTCCATCTATAAAATGAATATTCAGGATAACTTTTTCATGCCTAAAGAACTAAAATCATTATAATAATATCCATAATTCCCTCCTTTAGACTCTAAATATTTAAAAAAACCAAAAAAAATAGTACAAGTTATCCAATAACATCCAATGTTCAACTTAATTCATTCCCTGAATAGTTAACCTTAAGGCTCCTCCATGTTTGACCAAAATTGAAATCCATTTTTTAAAGAATATCACTAAATTTCAAAAATAAACTTATAATTAATCATCCAAAACAACATGAAGTAGCTCTTAATATCACATACCAAATATATTAATACATTGATCATAAATTCACCTAAAACATGGTAATATCCTAAATTACCATAAACTATTAATGAAAACATACATGCTTCCAAAAATTAACTCTTTCCTCAATCCTTAAATAAAATACCATATTATTGAATATTTTCCATAAATCCAAAAAAAATTGTAAACTCTATTAATGATAACATAAAAAATATTTTCATAAAATTATTAATAAGTTTGGATGTCATCAATACTATTAAATTTAATTTATTCACAACAATCATCTCTTTATCCAAACTAAAAACCATTTTCCTAACATGAAAAACATATTAGTGGTTGTATTTCCTTAATCATTTGTTTTCTGTAAAATATATCTTTTCCATTAAATAAATTTTCTAGGTCATCTATATTATTCAATATATTATTTAAAATCATCAACACTAAACTTTTACAAAATATTCCTTATATATTTCATGATTTATATAATATAATTCTTTAATTCCAATATATAATTATTTCATTCATTTCACTTAATTTTTTAACCATTAAATATGATTCATTATATAATTTATTAATACCTTCTTCCTTTCATATGTCATTTTTTGTCTATTGATAATATATAGAAAAACCTTTGATTTAAAAAAAAATTCATCCTCTTCTTTGGATTTCCTTCTCAAGAATTGATTTTCATAATTCCCATACTATCCATATTTAAAATATTAAATCATTAGTAAGGACTTACGAAAACCATTATTCACATCCATTGCGTTTACTATAATTTTAATTTTTCCTTATAAATTACTCACTCAATTACATTATTATTCACACATAAAACATCTTCTCATTCATTTGAGACATTACCTTAAGTGCTCATTACCATATTATCAAGATATAGTAAACTTAAAGTACTTTACTTCATAGTCTCCACCACCTGAACTCTCAATGAACTATACCCTTATCTTATTTAGTGAGTCTGGTATTGGGTTAAGGTTTAAGTTTTTAATCATATATATTGATAACTAATTACTCATAATCACAATATCCTTCACTCTTGTCATCATCACATTCAGTTTATCATCAACACATTGTCTATCACATTCAACGTTAACCTAGTTCCTTCTGGTTCCATCCATTGAAAAAAAACCAAAATAATAGTTTGAGAAAAAATATTCAGAGTGTAAAACCACATAATAGAGAAAAATAATTTATAGTTTGACTAAATCAGGAAACATTGTTTTCGATCTATGACACCTTAGACTTAACCTAGGTTATTTATTATTATCATATATTCAAATCCTTCATAATGATTCGTAAGAAAATTTTGGATTAACTAAAGCATATTCCATGAGTGTTTCCAAACAGATGACATTAATGGAACACTCACCATGCACTAGGATAAAGGTTGATATATACCCAAACAACTCTTTTTGGGGTTTTTATCTCCAAGATCCAACTACGCCAAAACAACATCCACTTGTAGTTTCCAGATAAGGATGTATTTCTAGGAAAACTATATAATGTCTTCCATACCAAAACATTAGGATGTTATAATATACATAGGCTCATACTAATGGTTTTCTATAAAGTTTTATCATCTTAGCTTCCAAAGGTTAAAAAACCTTTCTCTGATAGTAACTATAATGACCCAGTATTTTCATAAATAATATCACATATTTTTAGATAAATATTAAATTCAGTTAACAAATACTCACCCAAGGTCCATGATGGTTTAGTTTCCTTGGATTATAGGAAAAATATATTCTTATTTAATGAAATATATTAAATATAACCCATAAATGTATTCCCCTTTTTTTACTCTTTATATTTATACCATGTTTAAAACCTTTCTACATAACCTTGGGAAAAGAAACATAAGAAACAGTGATCTCAGATGATCAGTATGGGTAAACATGGGAGATATCATTATATGATCAAAAGAAAGAATAATATAAGAATAATGGTATTATATCATGAACATAACTTAAAATTTTCATACTCAGCCTGTCATAAATCATAAACATGAGTCATGGCATAAAACATTATCATTCCAAAAGGCATGATTCATTAGAATGTGAAATCATCATAATTCATTAACCATGAGCTCTTATCATAAATGTGTGGAACCAAAATAAGCATTGAAATTATTTTATTTGTCATGGTTAATTACTAAGACCATAAAACATAGTATATCATACCCAATAACCAATTTCACAATGTGAATCACGCCCATCATCCCATTTCTCATTGTGGATCAAGCCTGTTGACTTGTCTCTCACTATTATCTCATGAAATGTAAATATTTATTCAATTCATTGGATAGATATATTTTTCCTAAATTTTACATAATGAAAATTATATTTAAATGTTACAAAATATAATAAATCATTCATCATATTAGAACCCATGAAAATAAATGGGCTTCATAAAATATTACATCATAGAAAAACATGTGGAAAAGAAACAGGGTTTATAACATATTATAATAATAAACATAAACCATAAAAAAATAATGAATATGGTATCATTAGATCATATCCGTAATAAATATTAATTAACATTAAAGGATTACATCTTATATGGAAAATTATTTTGAATGAAAAAACACTGGGAACATTTCTAGAGGAAAATAACCTTTCTTTAAAAAACACCTTTTTAAAGTTTTAACTTCAAAAAATAAAGTAAAATGTTTTTATTTGGAAATAATTTTACAAATTTATAATGGAATATCCAAATAATATAATGGTCATGAAATGTAGAAATTTTTCTCACCCTGTACACATTAAAAAAATATTCCACTAAGTTTTTAAGTAAAATCCATACAGACCATGTTGGAAAAACAACATGAACATCCATTTTAAAAAAATGTAAAAAAATTCAAATGTGTCTAATAATTTATTTAATAAATAATTTGGATAATTTTATAATATTTTTGAAAACATTTTTATAAAACATGCATATAGTAGAAAAAGGGGTTCCAACCGAAGAGATAAATAAAGATTATTTTTCTTAAAAACATTATTTTGGTCTATTTAATAATTTAAAATATTAAAATGAAGGGAAAAAATACATCCTATATAAATAAAAAAAATTAGAAGAAAATAAGTTATTTTCTTGAGAAGTATATCATAATATTTCATTATCAGAAACTTAATCATAAACAATATTAATAAACAATGAGATTATAACATAAAACATTTACCACTTTTCTATCTTTTGAAACGTAAGCCTCATTAAATAATAATATCAAATTAAAATTTAATTGAAATTAAAATAATTATATTCCTAATATAACATGTAAAAGGGTTATTATATACAAATCATAAAATAATATAGGGGCATAATATAACTTATGTCCCAAAGAAGGCAATTTGAGAGAGAAATATCTTACCTTAAGTATCGACTTCCTTCATACATGTTAAAACCTCATATATAATTAATATTGTTCTTTTATACATATATTAAAGAACCATAATTATATATATCATACCATATATGATTTACTTATGACCTTTTATTTCCTTTTTCTTATCCATTCCTTGATAAAATCACTTTTTAGGTAATAACTGCTTTGTTTTTTATATATGTTTTCTTTGGTATTTTAAATACTTTAACTTTGATCATGGTTTAATAACTTCTATAATTTTAACCATTATATTAATATTATATATATTCATTATATATATATTTAGATTAATCCATAAAAATTATATATGGAAAATGGAATTCACCGCCGATGGCGATAGTAGGTTGTATGTACTCATGAATATTATTTCCATTTTCTTGATGGATGAAAATTAAGATAATTAAATAATATATTAATTTTAAAGAATATTTTTTAGGTTATATATATCACATTTTTTCATAAAATATATCCTTATTATATAATTACCCATACTTTACATACATTGATATCACTTTAGAATTTAAGTTGATTTATTACAACATATAACAAAACCATGACAGGACTGTATATGTATAGTTTCTTTAGAAAATGGGAAACATAAACAACTAGTTCATAAAACATCTACATTTTCTCCTGTTTATTTCATCATATCTATTCTCATTTTTGGAATATCATACTTAATACCCTTATTCATGTCCTGGGGAAAAGAAACATATAAAAGGGTGATCTTAAATTCTCAGTAAGGGTAAACTAATGAAATAACAATCATATATAACATTTGAAAATCTTATCCTGCATATAAGATATCATAATATCATGTCATAGGATAAATCATAGAAGTGAAATGTAATCCAAATAATCATAAAATAAGACATAAAAAAATTTTAATACACACATAAGCATAGAAAATCATTTCATATTAGTCATGGCTCATTTCCAAGACCATCATAGCCGACAAAGTCCATTACTGAACTGAGTTCACTCCTCATTCTAGGATGTATCACTGAACCAGATTTATGTTCCATTCTAGCCATGTTTATCTCATGAAATATAAATATTTACCCAATGAATTGGAGGGAGATATAGGTCCCACCCATCTCATAATGAAATCATTCTTACATGTTTCACAAAACATAAATCATTCATCATAGCATAACCAATGAAATAAAATGGGATTCTTAAACATCATGCCATCATAACATAATCCATATAAGATAAATGGTCTTCCTAAAAATAATTACATCATAAAAATATTCAAATAAAAGTAATAATAGTGATATAAACAAAACCCTATGTCATCTTAGATGTAAAATAATTTTTATTAACCACTTGAACTTAGTTGTTAAGGAAAATATCATTTCTTCTTCAAAAACATTTTCTTTTCTTAAAATGCTGCCCAATTTCAAATAAAAAGAATTTATTTGAAAATAAACTTGAAATATTTTAGACAAAGATTCATGGAAATGATGTATTAAAAAGAGGTAAAAATTCGTTAATGTTGTTTAAGATAAAAAAAATTATCCTCGTACTTTTACAGGAAAAGTCAAAAAGTACCTCGTATGGTAAAAAACAAACGATTCTTTCCATACCATGTATTAAAAGTCAAAAATTGGTAAAAAGGACTATAAACATACATAGAATAATAGTAAGTATTTTATGAAAATATTTTTATAAAACATGGAAATGGATGATAAATATATCCCCAGTAAATACTTACAAATATACAATCTTTGATAAAAATGAGATTCGAAGAGTTATCCCTTACCTTAGGTCTGATATGATTCGTATGTATCTGAACCTCATATATAATTATTTAAATATTGTTAATAATTTATTAAAGAATCATAATCATTTTTATGATAACATTTATGATTATATTTTCATCCATTTATTAGTAACATTTCATTGTTTCTAGTTATTTAGGCGTTCACTGCTTTACGTTCTTATGTATGTTTTGTCAGATAAGTTCTTATTACATTTTTTTGTTATAATTATATCATTTAGATAATGGTAAAACATTTTATTAGTGTATTATATATCATATTTTTTCATTCAATTTATTTATATAATCCTTATTTAATGAAGATTATGTAGAATGAATCACATCGAATTGTGAAGACGGTAAGTCGTACGTACGCACATGTGCCGATATCATTCCCATAATTATTGATTGGAATTGAATTGGATGGTTTATAGTATCTAAGAATTACCACCATGTTATATTAATCATATATAGTTATTATTTCCACCATTATACCCATCCAAGTAAGGTGATGGTGAGAAACTGATTACACCACGGCGTGGAGATGTTAAGTCATGTGTACGCATGCGCGGTGATTTCATTTTTCATAGGATGGATAGTTTGTGAAATAGGGTTGTTTCATATTTATAATAATATATCAATATATGAGTTATACTGATGTTATTACTTTATAATGAAATAAAAAAAGAGAAAGTAGAAGAAAAATAAATTTGAAAGAATCGATAGAAGAGATTACCTCTTCCTCGACGTGCCTCCTTAAAATTTCTTCTTTAGGAACTAGAGTTGATATATTGAGAATAAAAACTCTTATATAATGTAACTAGAGAAGTTTATAAGATAAATGGGAAGGTTTTTACTGAGCATGAAGGCTCAAAATGGAGTGAAGAGGAGAGAGGCACTTTAGGAAACTCTCAAAAATATTAATTTATAATAAATTCAATTTCAACAAAAAATGGTAAAAACTTATTTAATTAAAATATAATATGATTTTTGTTCGAATAACCATCATAAAATAATATTTAGACAAGTTTAGAATATTTTTTTATCCTTATCTTTTTTTTAACACTTATTTTACCCTGTTTAATCTTACTGTGATATCATGTTATTAACACAATGTGGGTTAATGTAATTACCATATTAGGTAAAAAGACCCAAAAAAATTATTTATGAAATGTTTGGAATTATGTAAACCATTTGAACAAATATTATATTTTTAGTAATTTAATATCATTTAATAAACAATTTTATGTTTTAAGTTATAAATTGTGTTAATTTTGGACACTATTTACACTTGACTTTTTTAAGAATTCATAAAAACCTTCTTCATTCGAAAATAAGGCATTAAATAAAATATAATATTTCAATTCCATACAGAAAATTTGTGGATGACATAAAAATAACCAAATTATATTTGTTTTTATATTAATAAATTCATTTATTTAAATCTTTCATTAATGAGGTAATCACTACATCATATTTTTGTCATAAATAATACTATTTATATAATCTCTATAAATTATAAATAAAATAAAATAATATAGGAAATATTTTTGTATTTGTAATGAATATTTATAATCAAATATATTAGTTATATAACCCTGTATTAAAATTGATGTAGTAAAAGTTATATGTTTAGGTTATAAATATCTTTACTTTAAGTTAATATTTATAAAATGTCATTTTCACATCCATGTGAATCTATGGGGTCCCAAAATCGACCCAAATATTCCCATGGTCATAAATATTTCATCCAATAGGATTAGGATATGTTTTATGATAGTTTTATATTATTAAAATATTATTTTTTTACCCTTATTTAAGATATTTACCCTTTAACCATGGTAAATAAAATAATTACTGAAGTTACTATTCATAATGTCTAAAAATAAAAGGTACCTATTCAGAGAATTTGGACCTTCTAATTCCAAATATGGAATCCATTTTTTCAAATTCAAAATATAGAAGTTTCAGTAATTAATTTAAATATATTTCCATTGTTGAAATGGGAAAACAGGTTTTAAAAGTTAAAACATTACAAAAGATTGAAATGTTTTTACCTGTGAATTCAATGTAAACCTAATGATAATGTCTTACATTATATTAAATGGTAAAAATATATTATATTTATACTTTAAAACCATTCAATATTATAATTGAATCATATAAATTAACTCGATTAAAAAAGATGTTTTTAATTAAAATTTAGTATATTTTTACTATTCATAAAAACATGAAAGTTATAATAAAAATATCAAAAAAAATCAAAAGTAAATTTTTATATCCTGATTCATAATAAAATGTCTTCTTTTTCATATATAAATTATTAATGTGCCAAAATCTTAATTTAAAAAGGGTTCTCCATTCAAAGTTATAAAATTGACATTTTTAAAAAAATAGGTTCTTAAACATAAATAGGGTTTTATTTATACCCAATGACTAAAATATCAATTGGATGAATATAAAAAATATTTTATTAAGTAAATAACTTATATAACTCATTAATCTCATTAAAAAATTTAATTGACTAAAAAAATACAAATATCTAATTGATTTATATTTTTCATAAATAATTAACAGCCAAAGAATTCATAATGCATTTTCATAAGTCAGTTATAATTATTCTTGATAACCTAATGGCTTGGATATAATGGTAATTTTATATTAAGGTAATCTCACAGTTCGTTTAAACTCATGATTTCATGAAAATAAATCTACTAAGGATAAAAATTATTTAATGAAAATATTTCATAAAAACATTCGGGTGTTACATTCTACCCCCATTAAATTGAATTTCACCATCAAAATTTGTCACTTGGAAATAAAAAGATGAGGATACCTCTCTCTCACCATATCAATAAGTTCCCATGTTGCTTCTTCTAATTTTTGGTTCCTCCATAAATCTTTAACCAAACGAGGGGTCTTGTTTGGTAGAAAATTTTCACTATGTTTGTCCAATGAGATATTCTTAAGAACACCTTATCACCCACTTCAAACTCTAGGTCTTTTCTTCAGTTTTCAACACAACTTTTTTCAAATTTGAGCTGCTCTTATGTGTTGTTGAATGGATCTGGCCTTTTCTACCATTTTATTGACAAGATCAGGTCCTAATAGCTTTCTTTCCCCAACTCCATCCCAACAAGTTGGAGTTCTTCACTTCTTTTCATAGAGGGATTCATAAGGATCTATATGAATACTGTAGTGAAATCTATTATTGTAATAAAATTACACCAATGGTAGGTGTTTATCCCAACCACCTTTGAAATCCATATATCAAGATCTCAATATGTCTTCCAGAGTTTCAATTTTCCTCTCAGTCTAACCTTCTGTCTGAGGATGATAAGTAGTACTGAAACTTAACTCTGTATCTAGAGCTTACTGAAGGATTCTCTAAAACTTCAAGGTAAACCTCAAATCCTGATCATATATAATGGAAAGTGGTACTTCATGAAATCTTACCACTTCCTTTACATATATCTAGGAAATCTGATCAAGATAAAAATCCTTTCTAATACCAATGAAGTGTGTTGGCTTTGTAAGTCGATGAAATATAACCCATATAGCATTATTGCCTTTGGATGTTTTAGTAAGTCTGATGACAATGTCCATAGTGATGTTTTCCCATTTCTATTATGGTATGTGTAATGGTTATAATATCCCCTTAGACTTCTGTCTCTCATCCTTAACTTTCTGATAAACCAAGCATCAAGAGACATATTCGACGACATCTATTTTCATTACATCCCACCAGAAGTACTCTTTCAAGTCCCTATACATCTTTGTTCTTTAAGGGTGAATTTAGAATGAATAACTATGTGCCTCATCCAATATCTCCTTCTTTAATTCTGTTATGGGAGGAATACAAATCTGTTTTATGAACCTTATTATTTCATCACAATCAAGGTTGAATTTAGGAACATTTCTCACCTTCTTTTATAACTCTACATCTTCCTTTTGTGCCTCTTTAATATTAACTTGAATATTTGGTTGAACGTTCATTTGAGAAAGATAAGATTTCTCCCCTTCCATTGTAATTTCTATATTTATCCTTTGCAAATATATAAATATTTGATCTTTCATGATCATCATCATGGATAAGCTGGCATGGTCTTACAGACTTAATGCATCTTCCACCTTGTTTTCTTTCCCAGGGTGGTAATGTATTGAGCAGTCGTAATCTTTAATCAACTCCAACCATCTTCTTTGGTGGATATTCATCTCCTTTTGTTTAAAAATATTCTTTAAACTTTTATGATCAGTATAAATATGACACCTTTCTCCATAAATATAATTCTTCTATATCTTTAATGTAAATATTACCACAACTAACTCCATATCATGAGTTGGTTAATTTTTCTCATGGATTTTCAATTGTCATGAGACATAAGCTATCACCACATCATTTTTCATGAGAACACACCCCATACCCTTCTTGTATGCATCACTGTAGATCACAAACCTTTATCTAATACAAATAAGTGAGAGCATAGATGCACTAGATAACATTCATTTTAGCTCTTTGAAATTCTCTTCACATTCCTCCATCCAAATGAACTTAACTCCTTTCTGAGTCAAATTGGTGAGTGGATTAGATAATCATGAAAAATCTTTGACAAAACGTCAATAATATACATCCAAACAAAGAAAACTTAGGATATTAGTTATTGTTATTGGTCTAGACCATCTATCAATAACCTCTTTTTTTGATGGATCCACATATATCCCCTCTCTTTAGATTATGTGACCCAAAAATGAAAATTTTGTTAAGCCAAAATTCACACTTGGTAAATTTGGAATAAAGCTTCTCCTTTCTCAGGGACTTCGATACAATTCTCAAGTTATCTTCATGTTCTTCATTTCTCTTTGAATAGAAAAGAATATTGTCTATAAATACTACCAAATACTGATCAAGATAGTCTCTAATGAATCTATTAATTAGATCCATGAAGATAGATGAGGAATTAGTAAGACAGAAAGTCATCACTATAAATTCATAGTGTCCATACCTTGTATGGAATGACATATCTAGTATATCCTCCCTTTTTACCCTTAATTTATGATACCCTGAATGAATATCAATCTTGGAAAAGTATTGATCTCTATGTAGTTGGTCAAATAATTCATCAATGCAGGGAAGAGAATATTTTTTCTTGATACTGATCTTTTTATATTCTTGATAATCAATATAGAGTCTCATTGATCCATCTTTCTTCTTAACAAACAGAATAGGTGCTCCCCAAGGTGACACACTAGGGAATATGAATCCTTTATCGATATTCTATTTGAGTTTCTTATTCAATTCCTATAACTCAATTGGGGTGATTCTATAAGGTGTCTTTGAAATAGGTATAGAACCTTATATGAGTTCTATTTAAAACTCAACTTCATGCTTTTGTGGAAGGCCTAGAAATTCCTTTGGAAAGACATCATAAAACTCTCAAAAAATGGGTATATTCATAATATTGAGTTTCTCTCCAACCATTTGAGATAAATAACCTTCATTTATTGGAAACAAGACCCATAAGATGGAAGAAATTTCCACTGGAAGGTTATGTTCATCCTTTCACCAATAGATGATCATAGATTGATCTGTAATATGAAGTGTGTCTTCCCTTCTTTGGAAATTGATATGAGATCTGTATAAATAAATACAATCCATGCCAAGAATAACATAAAATTCTATAATAGGATGGATTGGAATATTTTTAGGAAGCACTTTCCCACAAACATCATTTGGTGAAGAATTGTAAACTTTTGATGCGACTGTTGTCCCATTATGAGTTTCTATAGCTAAATCAACATCTAATTATTGAGGTAATACGACAATACCCTTAGAAAATTCTTTATAAATAAAAGAGTGGGTGGATCTAGAATCAAATAAAACATTTTCTAATTTAGAGTGGATAGTAAGTGTACCTTTTACCACTTCGTTATCGTACTCCTTGTCACCGATAGAAATTTAATGTGACTTTCCCTAGTATTTGGACTTAAGATTTTTTTGACGTCGATCATCATCAATAAACCTTGTATTAGGGAATTGATTCACATAATTCCCCATTTCCATTCACTTGTAACATTGAAGTTTAGGAGGTGAATTTTGTGTAGACTTGTCTTTGTTCGCATCATTAGACATATTTTTCCCATCACTTCGGCATTCAATTGCCCGATGACCTTCTTTTCCACAATTAAAAAGTTTACTAGTCCCTTTAAGATAGTTCCCTCCATGTTTCTTTCCACATATTAAGAAGAAGGGAAAACTCATATTCTTTTCATTGTGGTCTTTATATTTTCCTTTGAATTCCATTTTCCTCTTCTTATCATACCCATATGACTGATGGGTTACTCCAATGTCCATTTCAACCTTGAGATCACATCTAACCATTTACCCATAGCTATTGAATTCCATTATGGATAATTCACTTAAGAGACTAGGTTTTAAGCCACTAAATAATCGATCAATATTACTCTCGGGTTGGATAATAATTCCAGAAGAGTACCTTGAAAGTCTTGTAAAATTTACTTTGTAGGTACCAACAGATTCATCATCCTTTTTCTTATGTTCTAGGAACTCCTTCTCCATCTTTGTTCGAAGAATACGAGGAAATTACTTATTACAAAATAAGTTATTGAACTCATACAATTCCATGGACTCAATTTCATATCTTCACCTCGTATTCTTGATAATATTCCAGAATTGATCAGTTTCACCTTCCAAATGATATACTGCTAAGATGACTTTATCATGTTCAGAGCATTATAGAACTGAAAATATCTTTTCAATGGTACTGATCCATTTTCCAGTCACTAATGGACCATAAGACCAGCTGAATGAAGGTGGGAGCTTCCTCATGAAGGATTCAAAAGAAAAATTCTCCCTCATTTGCTCATTTGGAAGTCTTGTGTGATTCATAGCTTGAGAAATTTATGTGAGCACAACTACAATATTTTTCATTCCATCTTACATAACATTTGGTTGCTCAGGGGGAAAATCATTCCATTGCACATCACATTCAGTATTAACATAGTTCCTTCAGGTTCCAGCCATTGACTAAAACCAATAAGCATAGTGTGATAAACACTAATCATAATATAAAAACCACATAATCAAGAATAAAATTTCAATTTAGGACACTTTAGGTTTTATCCTATTTTATTCATGGTCATTTCTAAAACACTTGAATAGTATCTTATACTTAGACATATCCTTATGGTTCTTACTAAGGATTTCTTATCCTAGTTTCCAAAGGTTAACTATAACTTTCCTTTGATACCAACTATAAGGAAACATACATTACATACATTGATATCACTTCAGAATTGATGTTAATTTACTACAACATATAACAAAACCATGATTGGACTGTAAAGGTATAGTGTCTTAAGAAACTGGGAAACAAAAACAATTACTTCATAAAACATCTACATTGTCTCTCATTTGTTTTATCATATCTAGAATTATTTTTGGAATGTCATACTTAGTACCATTAGTCATGAAATTAGGAAAAGAAACATGTAAAAGGGTGAGCTCAACTGCTCAATAAGGGTATACAAATAACATAAAAATCATATATAACATTTGAAAATCTTATCCTGTATATAAGAGATAATAATATCACGTCATGGGATAAATCATAGAAGTGAAATGTAATCCCAATAATAATAACATGAGACATTAAACTTTGTATAATACACACATAATCATATAAAATAATTTCATGTTAGTCAAGGATCATTGCCAAGGCCATCATAGTAGACAAAGTCCATTACTGAACTGAGTTCACTCCTCGTTCCAGCTGTGTATCACTGAACCGAATTTACTTGTCATTCTAGCCATGTTTTCATCATGAGATATAAATATTTAGCCAATTAATTGGACGTACATATCGGTCCAAACCATCTAATAATTAAATCATTCCTACATGTGCCACAAAACATAAATCATTCAGCATAGTATAACCCATGAAATAAAATGGGATTCATAAACATCTTGCCATCATAACATAATTCATATAAGATAAATGGTCTTCCTAAATATAATTCCATCATAAAAATAAACAACTAAAAGTAATAATAGGGATATAAACATAACCCTATGTTATCTTAGATGTAAAATAATTTTGATAAACCACTTGAACTTAGTTCTTGAGGAAAATATCCTTTCTTCTTCAAAAAAATTCTTTTCTCAAAATGTCAGGAAATTTTAAAAGAAAATAATTTAGTTGAAAATAAACTTGAAATAGTGTAGAATAAGATTCATGGAAAAAATCATTAAGAATACATAAAAATACATCCATTTTGTATAAGTTAAAAAAAATATTCTCCTCATACTTTTACCAGAAAAAACAGAAGGTACCTCGTATGGTAAACAAAAGAAAGATTCTTTCCATACCATGTAATAAAAGTAAAAAATGGGTAAAAATGACATTAAACATACATATAACAATATTAAACATTTTATAAAAACATTTTTATAAAACATGTACATGGATGATAAATATATCCCCAGTAAATACTTACGAATAAACAATCTCTTATAAAAATGAGATTGGAAAAGTTATCCCTTACCTTAGGTTTGATATGCTTCTTATGTATCTGAACCTCCTGTATAATGATTTAAATAATGTTACTGATTTATTCCAGAATAATAATCATTTTTATTATAACATTAATGATTATACTTTCATCTGTTAGTAACATTTCATTGTTACTCGTTATTCAGGTGTTAACTACTATACGTTCTTATGTATGTTTTTTCAGATAAGTTCTTATTCTATTTTTTCTTGTAGTTATATAATTTACATCATGATAAAACATAGTATTAGTATAATATATATCATATTTATTCATTAAATTCATTTATATAATCCTGATTTAATGAATATTGTGTAGAATGAATCACATCGCACTGTGGATATGGTAAGTCATATGTACGCACATGCGACGATATCATTCCCATAATAGTTGAGTGGTATTGTATTGGACGGTTTATAGCATCTCAGAATTAGTATAATGTTATATTAATCATATATTTTTATTATTTACACTATTATATCCATCTAGGTAAGGTGATGGTGAAAAACCTATTACACCACAGCATGGAGACATTAAGTCATATGTACGCATGCACGGTGATTTCATTTTTGATAGGATGGATAGTTTGTGAAATAGGGTTGTTTCATATTTATAATAACATATCAGTATATGATTTATACTAATGTTATTAATTTATAATTAAATAACTAATGATGAATTATAATAAGAAATAAATTTAAAAGAATCAGTAGAATAGATTACCTCTTCCTCGACATGCCTTCTTTAAATTTTTACTTTAGGGACTAGAGTTGGTCTTTTGAGAATAACATCACCTCTAGAATGTTACTAGGTTAGTTTAGAAGATAAATGGGTAGGTTTTGGACGAGATTGAAGGCTCAAAATGGAGTGGAGAGTAGAGGTAGGAGGTTCCCTTTTATAAGATAGGAGAGGGTCACTTTCAGAAACTCTCAAAAATATTAATTTATAATAAATTCAATTTCAACTAAAAATGGTCCAAAACTTATCTAATTCAAATATAAGATGATTTTTTTCAAATACCAATCATCCAATAATATTTAGACAAGTTTAGAATATTTTTGTATCCTTATCTTTTTGGTTTAGCCCTTATTTTACCCTTTTTAATCTTACTGTGATGTCATGTTATTTACACATTGTGGGTTAATGTAATTACCATATCATGTAAAAATCCCCAAAAAAATTATTTATGAATTTTTTGGACATATATCAACCATTTCTAATAATCTTATATTTTTAGGAATTTAATATCGTTTAATAAACTATTATATGTTTTAAGTTATAAATTGTGTCAATTTAGGACACTATTCATACTTGACTTTTTAAAAATTTCATAAAAACTTTTGTCCTTAAAAAATAAGGCATTAACTAAAAAGTAATATGTCAATGTTATCTATAAAATTCGATGATGAAGTCAAAATAACTAAATTAAAATTTTTTTATATTTATAAATTAATTGATTTAAATCTTTCATTAATGAGGTAATCACTACATCGTATTTATGTCATAAATAATTATATTTATATAATCTCAAAAAATTATAAATAAAATACCATGATTTAGGAAATCATTTTATCTTTATAATGAATATTTATAATAAAATTGATCAGATGTATAAACCTATATTAAAATCAATTTAGTAAAAGTTATATATTTAGGTTATAAATATCTTTACTTTAAATTAATTTTTATAAAATGTCATTTTCACATAAATGTGAATCCATGGGGTCCCAAAATCGACCCAAGGATTCCCATGGTCTAAAATATTTCATCCAATAGGATTAGTACACGTTTTAGGGTAGTATTATATTAATATATTATTAATTTTTTACCCTTATTTACCATATTTACCTTTTAAACATTGTAAATAAAATAATTACTAAAGTTACTGTTCATAATGTCCAAAAATAAAAGGAACATATTCATATAATTTGGACCTTCTAATTCCAAATATGGAATCCATTTTTCCAAATTCAAAACACAGAAGTTGTAGTAATTAATTTAAAATTATTCCTATTGTTGAAATGAGAAAATGGGTTTTAAAAGTTAAATCATTGCAAAAGATTGAAATGTTTTTACCTATGAATTCAATGTAAAATTAATGATAATTGATTAAATTATATTAAATGATAAAAATATATTATATTTTAAATTTCAACCCATTAAATATTATAATTTAACCATATAAATTCTCTCGATGAAAAAAGTTTTTTCTAATTAAAATTTTGTGTATTTTTACTATTCATCAAAACATGAAAGTTATCATAAGAATATCAAAAAAAGTACTAAAGTAAATTTTTATATACCTATTCAAAATAACATGTTTATTTTTTCATATATAAATTATTAATTTGGCAAAATCATAATTTAAAATTGGTTTTCCATTCAAAGTTATAAAATTGACCTTTTAAAAAAATAGGTTCTTGTACATAAATATGGTTTTATTCATACCCTTTGAATTAAATATCAATTGGATGAATATCAAAAAATATTTTATTAAGTATATAACACATATATCTCATTAATCTCATTTCCAAATGTGATTTACTCAAAAAAAAATACAAATATATAACTGATTTATATTTTTCATAAATACCTATTAGCCAAAGAATTCATAATGAGTTTTCATAAGTTAGTTATATTTATTCCTTTTAACCTAACGGCTAGCTATAATGGTAATTTTATATTAAGGGAATCTCACGGTACGTTTGAAATCATGATTTCATGCAAAGTAAGATACTTAAGGATAAAAATTATTTAAATAAAATATTTCATAAAAACATCCATGTGTTACATATTATCTTCTATGTAAAGCATAAGTGAAGAACAAATCACATCGCTTTACGAGGCGGTAGCCTCCATACACATGAGTTACATTATTATATTCCCACAGAATGTAAATAAAGAAGGTATATATAATATTATAAATAAATAAGTATATTTATATCATAAATATCATATATAAACATTAAATAAATCATTATATCTATCCATGAGAGGTGGTGATGGAGAAATAATTGCATTGGTTCGCGAGGTGGTTGTCCGTCATATACATGATCTACGGCTTTGTTCCCTATTTGATGGAATAGGATATTGATATTTGTTATTTCATAAACATAATAACATCTTATTATATGGTATATACTAGTTTTATTATATTGGAATTATTACTATATGAATTAAGTTGGTAAGTGTAGGAGTAAAAAGAGAGAGCTTAGTGATAATAATTACCTTTACGTAGAAAAAAGGCCTTTGGATCTCTTAATAAAACCATAATGTCGATATTTTGGGATTAAAAACATATCTATAACACTAATAATGATATTCTTGAGGCATTTTTTTAGGTTTTGGTTGATCCAAATGGCTTAGGAGGTAAAAATAAGCGAGGAGAAGTGTGGCCAATTATAATTTAGGAGGAGTTGAATTTTTGGTAAATACCAAAACTTATTCAATAATGGGAATTCAATATCACCCTAAGTGCCTAGAAATTATAATTAAAGGATTATATAAAATATTTTATTGATAAAAAACTCCACCATACAAAAAACATGTTTTAAACCTGTTTTTTCGAAACTTCTAAGTTTCTTTACTTTACTATTTTAGTTTTCACTACGGTACCTAGTCTTTTTACCAAAGTAATTGATCATTTAAGACATGAAATAAATGATATAAATTATATAATATTTACCCACTAGTTATAAATATGAAATTAAATTTTAAAAATAAAAAACCCATGTGTGTAGAAAATTTAATTTTAACAAAAACGCATGTAACACGCAAAACTCTATTTTACACTTTACCACAATAACAATGTTTTTACTATTTAGGGGTCAATATAATTATTATAAAATGGAATTTGTTCTATTAATGGAATATAATTGATATATTTAAACATATACTAATAAATTTTAAGATGATAGGATTTCTATAAATTTTAATTCAATTAATAAAATGTTAATTCTTATAAAATAACATTAATATAAATTTTGACACTAATAAATTAATTTGATTTTAAGAAACATCAAGTAAAATGTGGAGTTCAAATATATAATTTTACAAACAATATATAATGTTATATTTATATAAAAAATCCTAAACTACAATAATTAATTCGATTTATATTACATTTAATATTTTTAGAATCATTTATTTTATTTTTCTATGAATTAAATAATTAATGTATTGGCGTTGAATACACATTTAAAGTAATTATATAATTACTAATAATTACAAATAAATTAACCACATAAAATTAATTTCATTATTCCAAAAATTAATATTAATACTCATTCACATATTTCTTTTTTTCCTATGAGAACGTGTAATAATAATTTAAAAATAAGAGGGTAGCATTTTTTCATTTTCTTTACATAGATTATTATATTGGTCACATTCATGGAAAAGTGTCCCAAAATAAAATAAAAATAAATATTACAGTAATAAGGGTTGATATATGCCGATAAAATAGAAATTTTATATGTTTTTAGTTCATTTAACACTTATCTTTTTTGTTTAACTCCTTATTAAACTTGTTTTAACCTTAACGGTGGTAATTAATTTTTATTTTTTTACTATTAATTTTGACCAAAAATCAATTTTAACTTATTATATAGTATTAATTATTATAACAAAAAATATTAATACATTTTTCTAAATTCCATTCATAGAATTTGGAAATTTTAATTTAAAATTAAATTTGTTGATGCGATGAAAAATTGGATGTCCAAAGAGAAAATTTACAAAAGCTTATAAAGTTTTTATATAAAAATTAAATATGAAATTAATTATAATGATGTAAATTGGATTAATAAATAAATAATTTAACTAAATTTAATTTAAAAAAATAATTTGGTGCTTTTTAAATGATTTAAATGAAAATATATTTTTAATAAAAACCAATAATTTTCACTATTCACTAAAAAAATAATCTTTTCATAAAATTATAAAAAAATTACCCTAAAATAATTTTGACATATTGAATGAAAAATGAATGTATTTTTTTCAAATAAATTTTATAAAAGTGTTAAAAATTAATTTAAATATTTGTTCACAAAAATAAATAAAAAATCAATTTTTAAGAAAAATGTATCTTCAAAGTATATAATGAAATTACTAAAAATTATGTACTAATTTGTGAATATATTTTTTTTATCTAAAACCTTTAAAAGTAATTCTCAAAATATGGTTATTCAAATTCATACCACCAAAATTTATTGTTAGGTGATAATGATCAATCTTTCTTAATATTATTAATATTATATCACAATTTGTTAAAACTCGGCGTTGTGTGTGATGCAAGCTATCTATGAAATTAAATTTATTTCATAAAAACTTGGGTTGTGTAAAATAGTATAAATTATTTTATTTTTGAATTCATTTAATCAAATGAGGATTATTTTAATGAATTTTGTACTTGGTAATCTCTAAGACAAGAGATTATGAAAACAGACACGCTAGTAGGAATTTTATATGTTTTAGTGTCTTCATATATTTCTATTTGTGAGTATGTGTAATTGTATTTATACTTTAATATTTAAATTCATTCATGTCATGAATCATGCACTTAGATTAATAAACTAGAAGTATGGCACCATATATTATTGAAAATAAGGGTTTGTTGGGTATGTCACGAATGATATTTTATCAATGGATAGGTCGATGGAGTTTTTGTCCATTCCATTTTTATAGAAGTTGATATCTTATCCCTTTGATTAGAATAGAACTGTCACATTAAATTCCATGTCCATGAAGGTTTTGTCCTTTCATTAGAATAGAAATGTCACATTAAATTCAATGTCCTTGTTGTAATGATGTGTTTATTTCATATAGTTAAACAATTATATATCAAGAATATCAGTTGATGATAAATATGTGAAACTTTTTTGATGAGATATTATAACAAAGGATTTATATTAAAAACTGATTGTTTGTATGTGGTTATCAATGTTACTATATTAATTTCTTTCTCTTGGGTTCTTTAACCAATTTATAGATAGTAATCTTAGACATTGGGAAATCCCACCTAATTCCAATGAGAAAAAATCATAGAACGTCATACATGAAATGTTTCTATTGATCTATGTTAAATTCTGTTTGAGTTTAATTAAGGGAATAAATATTATTCTCAATAAAAATGAATAATCTTATTCATGATTTACTAATAAAAAATATTTATTGATGAATAAAATATTTAACAAAATATTTATTTAGACATTCAATAAATAGAGAGGAGTTGGAGTGGACTAATATAATGTATGGTGATGAATATTAATTTAAAAGTCATTAAAATAATATTTATTATTGTTTTAGTTAGCGCACACCATATAATAATAATATTATTATTATTATTATATGTAATGGGGTTTTATAATTATTATCATTATATTATTATTTAAGGAACGTTTCACAACTAAATATTATTTTAACCCATACTCTAAATCTATAAATAGATAGTTATATCTATTGGGTAGGGCTAAGAAATACATGAGAATCATTGTGCACAATATAATTCTTTCTCCATTAATTATCCTCTCTTACTCTCAAGAATGAGAAGTGTTAGAGATATTACTTTATTCTCAAAGGAACTATAATCGATCAACATGAACAATTTAAGACAATTTATTCACTATACTAGCGCCTATAAATTAACTAGCATCACTCATAGATTGAAGCATCAAGTGTGGGTCACCATTAGAAGGATTATACACTTATACCCTATTTATGAATCAATGGTAATCTAAGAAAGGATTAAATATGATCAACATCATCATCTAATAATTTTCTTTTAAGAGGTAAAAATTTCTTCCGATTATAAATAAATTAATTATAGATTTAATGTTAAAAGATCATCTCTGAGTTCTAGGTTTCTCTATGTCAATATTTTGTGGAAAACCTTCATCAGTAATAGTATTCATGTCATGTAAAATACTATAAAGGATCTATTGAATTGAAAAAACCTTTATTCTTATTCTCCCAACTAAGGCACTTCCGCTTAGCCTGGAACCTACATGTGGTATTAGTGCCAAAAAGAAGAACCTTTTGTGGGGAAATAACAATAATGGTTTTGTCAATTCAATGGAATGTTCAAAATAAATTATATGAAGTGAACACCATCACCAAGGAAATTATTCCACCCATTATTTATATAGATAAACCCAAAACTATGATAGGATCATTGAATGCTAAATTTATAATTAACTAGTACCTCACCTGTGCATTCGCACGATTATTTAAATAAACATATAGTTTAAAAAGGAAATAATAGTTTGAAAATATAAGAATCGAAATTAATTTAAAATAAGTTAAAATTACAATCTAGTAATAGATAATATTTAAACATTTTTAGAACTTGTTAGACATCATTGTAATAGTAGAAAACATTAATTGGATATAAAAAGGAATGAAATTTTTTTGACCATTGAGAAATCATATAAATGAAACAATATACATTTAAGATAATAAAAAAATAATTAATATTGAATTAGGTACATTTTATTGAGAATGTAAACATAAAAGATACATTTTCAAATAAAAGTTGAATTATGTAACAACAGAATCTATTTTGTAACAGTATTTGGTCAAGGATTCCAATAGTTGTGAGTTATTACAATAATAAAACGCCTATTTTGGATGTTGAGTTCATAGTTTTTTTAATTATAACATTAGTTAGTATTAGTGAGTAAAAAACAAAAGGGATAAAAGAATTTTTTTAAAAATAATATATTGGAAAACATTTAGTATATACTTTATGGAATAAGAAATTATTTTTAGTATTTATGATGTAAAATTAATTTAAATTATTAAAAAAATAAATGAAATGAATAATTGAAATTCTGATCATTATAATAAAAACCCCCCAATATTAGTGTGGAAACTAAAAGGCACTGTCTACAGATGATTTTTCGCCCATTCTAATACCTTGGATTCCACAGCTTTGTAATTCCATCATTATCACACTGAAGTGCATGCAGATGCCCATTACCATGAATAGATGGTTCCCCTTGCCTGTGGGTTGTGCACCTTCATGCCTAAAAATTAACTATCCATAAGACACACTAACCTATATTAGAAACTATTAATTTCCTTCTGTTTATTTTACCAATTAGCACATTCACTTAGTTAAAGACTACTTTTTTTCCAATCCTGTCTATTGATTAATCATGTTTCTAAAATATTGATATAAACCTTTAACATACCATTTAATAATAAACAACATTGAACACAAAAAAGAAATCAGATCAATTTAACATAATAAAAATAATCCATATCACATTAGAAAAAACACAATAAAAATGGATGGCCTCCCACATATCCATCTTCTCTGTTACCATGAATTGATAGTGCCCCTTTCTTGTGGGTTGTGCACCGCCATGCCCATAGATTAACCAATCATAAGCTTCATAGACCTACAGTAGAAAATGTTAATTTCCTTCCATTGGTTTTACCAATCAGAATACTCATTCATTTGAAGGCTAAAATATTTATATAAACATTAAACATACCATTTATTAAAAAACAAAAATCAACACAAAAAACAAATCATATCAATTTCACTCAATAAAAATAATCCATATCACAGTAGAAACATAATAAAAATGATTATTTAGATATTTACATCAATTTTTACTAATACAAAAGAATTTTTTTATTTAATTCCAAAAAAAACACAGCTAAGAAATTAAAAAAAGTAAGAACATAGAATGTAGAACATCAGCTCATGATATCAAATAATGAACAAAATAACTTGATTTTATACAAAGAAGACAAACATGAATTTACAAAACTATACTATGTTTTAACAAAATTGCTTCCAAAATTAGTAATAAGAACATACTGTGAATGAAATGCATGCAATGTTGGTGAGAAAAAGATATGATGAAAATTATTTTACCTAGAATATTGTGAATTGGCTGAATACTCACCCAAAAAACTCATCATAACTAGAGAAGATAGATTCATTGCTTGTTGTGTTACAAGAAGGATGGTCCAGAACAATCCTAACTACAAGATTATTGTGTAAGATAATCACCTTTACTATTCCAAGTTAAAGAGGGACATTTGAAGTGATAACCCGGTTAACTTTATAAAAAAATTTGAGTCCATTGACATGAAAATGTACCTAAAAGTTCCTACTGACAAACCCACATTCTGCTTCATAAGATGAATCATAAATACATGTTATGGCTTATGGTAGGTCATTTGGGCTACCTGTTATAATGACTCAGGGGGAATGTTTAAGGAGAAGTGTTTGTGTAATGATCATATAGAACAATTGCATATTTATTCAAAAAATTTATACATGTAATGAATATTGTATTAATTATTATTATTTTGAAAATTTATAAATTGCATACAATTGAAAGCAGTAGTGAGAAAGAAATATAGGTTTAATATATGGAATTGTCATTTCTGGTCAAACTTGATGAATAATTAATAAATTATATTTTGTATGAAATCAAATGAAATTTATATGGAATATATTTAGAGACATGAAACATATATTTTTAAATATAATTAAAAATCCATGTTTCTTATATTTAAAAACAGAGCATATATATTTATAAACATAATTATTTTTTCTTAAAATATGAATTCAAATAAAAAACTTTAATAAACATGATTATATAATTAGAAATAAGAGCACACACTGAATGGAACACAAGAAAATATGGTGAGTAGAAGTTATCATGTTGTTGATTTTACCTAGAATGTAAGGAGACTGGTGAAAGGGGTTAATGAAAAGTTATAAGAATTAGATTATTGAGATGGATGAGAAATAAATGAAAAATCTAATAAACCATACCCAAATGAAAATTAAAAATGATAGAAAATTAAAGAATCGATGAGATAAGAAATAAAAAAAAAACCTAGATGATTGAAATACAAAGTTTACTTGAAGGATATAAACTTAGAAAGCATACGAGAACACTTAAATCAAAAGGAGTCTGATCAAATTGATCCATCATAGTTCGAACAGTGGAAGTAGTGACTAGAAAATAGAGATCAGAATACTATAAATTTATATGCCGCATAATACTTTAAGTCAATGGTGGTAGATGTAGTAACATCATAGACAGGAGGTAGGATAGCAGGGAGGTCAATAAGTGAACAGTAATGGAGTACAAGGGAAACTTCTTGGACAAGACGACATAAATAATAGGTGGCCACTTGAAACAAAAATAAATCACGGGTTTATGACTGTAAATATTCACATAAAACTAAGATCATTAAAGAAAAGATTGGTTTTCATATCTCATCATCAAAGGGATAGTAATAATCATAAAAACATAAAAAGATAAAATTTTATTTGAAGAAGATATGTAAATGTATATATTTTCAATAAATGTCAACATCACCTAATATAAATAGCAGTAACAAAATATTTCATTCTTATTTATAATATTTATAATCATACGTCATTGAAGATGGGAATTTATTAAAAAAATTAATACCAATAACAAAAAATAGAAATAAAATTATGAAGGGAAGAAAATCTCTCATAATACCTAAAACCAAATAGAATTAGTTTAACATCTTCAGATGACATAAAAAATTGTTCTCCATTCTAAATTGTATGGAAGTAATATAAGAAAAAGATAATGAAAATGAATTTAGGAAATGGAATTATTTTTTGTAAAAGTAATAATGAAAATTATAATAAAATTCTTGAAGGTAAGCTCATTCTTCATACATAAAACTGATTATAAGTTGTTAAACATATTAAGATCACATAACAAAAATATTGTTCTCCTTTCATAAATGTATAGAAGTGAACAAAAAAATAGATAATGAATATGAATATGGGTCAAAAAAATTCATGTTCCTCTGCTGTGAAATGAACAAATAAATAAGTCAATTTTGTTAACATTTTTCATCTAACCATTTGAAGACTAAATGCATAGACTAAAATAAGAAATCACATTTTAAATAGGAAATAGTCAATAATTTCATTTAGGGTTCAGTGAAATGGAATAATGATTAATTGATCTATAAAAAAACAATTGAATAAAAAGTTTACTGATTTAATTCAGTAATCAGCTGATGAAAACTGATGAACAACAGTAGTGAAATGCACTAAGTAGGGAGATTTTAACTTGAATAGGCTCGTAAATGTTCATTAATGATAGCACAAAATCACATCTTGTCTAACAGTGACCTGAAACCTTTATCCCTTTCAATCATTATTTATATTAACACTAAAAATATAAGGGAAATTAATTTAATTAATTGATTTAGTGTGTTTAAAAGTTATAAAAATTCAAATTAAACTGTTAAAGGGAATCTTTTTGTTCATACCTGAAACCAAATATAAGTTGTTTCACTTTTTTATAACACATAACAAAAATAATGTTCTCCTTTCTCAGATTCCTAGAAGTGAAATAAGATATAGATAATAAAATGAGAAACCCAGTTAATGTAAGAGAACATTATTACAAATAAAAATATTGATAACATACAACTATTGAAAAAAATATATGTATCAAAAAAACACATGAAACAATGATTTCAAAGAATATGTAGAATAATAGTATATCAAAAAATATTAACATGAATGGGTAATGGATTTACTGTGTTTAAAATTAAGGAAAATTTGAACTAAAATGTTGAAGGGAATCTTGTTGTTCATACCTGAAATGAAATTGAAGTTGTTTCACCTATTTAGATCACATAACAAAAAATTATGATCTCCTCTCAGATGCTTAGAAGTGAAATAATATATAGATAATGGAATTAGAAACCCTATTAATTTTTTATAACATTATTACAAATAATAATACTGATAATAGAAAATAGTTGAAAAAAATATACATAAAAAAATACATCAAACAAAATACATCGAAAAATGATTAAATAGAATATACAGAAGAATGATATATAAAAAAATATTGATGGCATGAAACAAAACAATAAATGAAACAATATTTAAAAATAAATATAAATAATATCTATAATCAATTACCTCGAGTCTTTGATACCATTAAATTTAAAAATAAGAAAATATGATAAAGAAACCTAAATACTAGAAGACATGTAAGGTCATTGGCCACTATTTTAATAATCATTTAATGTAGTGAAATTGGTAGAACATGAATAAAATAATTAATAGGTGAATAAATATTGGATAATAGAATGAAATATATTCCCTAATTTGTGATTATGTAAAACAAAAGTACTGTAATAACATATATGAAACGGTTTTCAGTGAAGGGAAATACCAAAAATTAAAGAGGATACTATTAACATGATATTAAGAGAACATATCTATTTCATAGATATGGATCTTTAGAAAAGATAGGTGAACAGGAAAATGAAGAGAGGGGAGGTGAATCAGCCAAAGGTGGAGCAAGGAGAGGGATAGGGAGTTGGAGGCAGAGAAGTCAGTTGCGAAGTAGCCGTAGGTGGACTAAGTGAAGGCAGAGCAGGCATAGGGTAAAAGATGGAGATCGAAGTGGGTGGAATAATATGGAGGAAATGAATAGTTATATAAGAAGTGATGAAACCCTAATGTCGATAATAGATTGCGGTAGAAAAATATTGGAATGTGAAATGGGATTCCCTCACAAGAGGAGGAAACACTGTAATTGGGGGGTCCTGGGGAAGATGGAGATCAAAGCTAGTAGATGGAGATGGAGGCTAGGAATTGTTAGAGAAGAATAAACAAAACCCTAATATCGATGACTGATCCTAAAAGAGGAAAACTGGAATGTGATATGGGATGCCTTCGTGAGATGTGGTAATGTTGTAAATGTAGGTGTAGAGAACTTTTGGGACAACATGTATGCATGGATACACCCAAGATTAGTATATATAATAGATTTATTTATGATCAGATGAAATGGTTACCTCATTATAGAACTTCATTAAATTATTATGTTGATCATATGTAAAACCTTATTAGATTATAGGTACCTTAGGCTAAGGAAAATTGTGTGAGTGATATCCCTACTTGGAACTAGTTTCCTTCCCTTGGCCTATTGAAGGTGGGATTGGGGTGTCACACTCTACTTATCACTGGCTCGGTCGACCCCAATGTGTTAGGTCATAATAGAATTTCCAAGAAACTAGAAATTGGGTGAACACATAGTACTATGATAAGGAACTTAATATTTATATTATCATGTGAAAGTACTCATAGGAGTATGAGACTTTATCTCATGAATTTCACACTTGGTAATCTCCAAGACTGAAGATTATGAGAACATACACACCAATAGGAATTATACTTTATTTGATTTCATCGAATATTCCTATATGTGAGAATGTTCAATGGTTCATAGACTCTAATATTATCATTTATGTACTGCAAATCCCTTTTTTTTATTTTCAAAAATCCAGTTTAGGAAAACCAGAAACCTCACAGTCAGATTGCAGAAAATCAGAAATTCAAAAAAAAAACCACGAACCACGTGCCCACCTCGAGCCGTGTGGCCTACTCGAGAAGCATTTCCTTGTGAAAAAACATCATTCCGCCAGCATGAGAACCGGAACACCACACACCACCATTCACCGAACGACGGAGGAGGAACCAGGTCTGACCGCCAGGATCTCAGAAAACACCAGATCACCGGTGAGCTTCACTGGCATCCGTCGTCACCTTCAACCTTGACACCGGTAGAATCCCTTTGTCGTGGTCACAAATAAAAAGCCACACTCAACCATCACCCGCACTATATACATTCACAAAACCAAAAATTCAAATGTGATAGATGCACATCACAAACCAAAACAATCAGAAAACAATAAAACTGCAGCGATTCACACCAACTTCACCGCATCCACAGAAGAATCGAACTGCCTGACCTCCTGACCTTTCACCAATCCAACATCACTATATTGGAAGAGTCCACCAGAAACCCCTTTGTTGTCAACTTCAGCAATACCACCAAACAGTGTAAGAAACGCCCTGTTTCTGAAGATCCCATCGCCGCCGACCGAATCGACCGCTTCAGACACAAAGAAACCCCACCGCACTCACATGAGAAGAGTCAGGACCCCACGAACTTCTGACGCATGAGGGAGACCTTCAGACTTTGAGGAACTCACCGCAGGACACCAGCGAGCTGTCGAGAACAAAACCAGGAGCGCTCCGAAGAGTATGTCATCGACGAGGACCAGACTTACACGTACAGTTCTGAACCAGCAACCACCGAAATCCATAGTACATCTCCACAACAATGGGAGACACCGCACAACACCACTACAGCATAAGTCCTTTACCAACCCACTAAGCTCAAGGAGGAACATCGTGCCGTCCGCAGCGAAGGGGCGAGCAGCGGAGAGAGGAGAACCCCAGACTAGGATCCCTTTACTGGTGCATCACTCCAATATTATCATTTATGTATTTCATAACTCAATTAATTATATTTACTGACCAAAATCATGATTCCATATGTTCAAATGAAATAGGGTATATTGGTTTCATCACAAATGACATGTTATAAATAGATAATACAAGGAAGGATTTTTCCCTTCTATCTTTATAGATGTTGATATCTCAGACCTTTAACTGTATTGGAACTGTCACCTTAAATTCCAAATACAAGGTGTAATGATGGTTTTAATTTATATAGTTAAAGTAAGATGTATCAAGAATATAGTTTGATGACACGGATGTGAAAACGTCTTGATGATATATTGAGATAAAGGAATTATATTACATAGTGAGCATTCATATGTGTTTGTAGACATTGTGATATTAAGTTATTTCTCTTTGTTTCCTTAAACCATTGATAGAAATTAATCTTATACTATAAGTGAGACCACATAATTCCAATGAAAAATAATCCTAGTGTCACACACTAAGTGTTTCCTTTGATCTATATTAAATTTAAATTTAATTTAATTAATGGAATAAATATAATTCTCGATACTGAGGGACAATTTTATTCATGTTTTATCATTCACAAATATTTATTGATGAATTAAATATTTAATTAAATATTTATTCAGGTATTCAATAAATTCTAAAAAGTTATAATATACCAACATTGTGTCTGATGATGAATATTTATTTACAAGATGGAAAATAATATTTATCATTGTACAAGTTAGAACATGAAATAAAATAATAATATTATTATTATTATATAGAATGAGGTTTGTTATGGATTGTGATATTATATATTTACACTTCATTACATGTATATTAAAATATTTGAATATTAATATAATCATATTGTTAAATAGTTTTCATTGTTATACATGACTTTGTTGTAAAAATTTCCTAGGGTATCTGTCACATTGATAAAGTCATAGAAGTTCCCCATTATGATGAGAACCTTGAAGTTCTATTATGACATTCTTAAATATAATTATATGGTTAGATAACATACTATTATAGAGAACATAGTATATATACTTTTAGGTGAGATACTCATAAGAATATGAGACTTCATCTCATGAACTTTTTACTTGGTAATCTCCAACATGGCAGATTAAGAGAATAGACATGTCAGTAAGAATTATTCATGTTTTGGTGTCATCATATATTCCAATTTGTGAGTGTGTGTTTGTAATTGTATAAAGACATTAATATTATCATTTATTCACATCATGACTGAAACACTTATATTTACTAACCAAAACCATGACATTATATGTTTATGGGAAATAGGGCATGTTGGGTGTGTTATGAATGACGTGATATTAATGGATAAGTATAGGAAGTATTTTTCCATTCCATATTTATGGAAGTCTATATCTTGGACCTTTAATTATAATGGAACCATTTCCTTAAATTCCATGGACATGGTGTAACAACATATTTATTTTAGATAGTAAAATAAAGATGCATCAAGCATATAATTTGATGAAATAGATTTGAAACCTACTTGATGAGATGTTGAGATAAAGGGATTATATTACACAGTGAGTGTTCATATATGGTTTTTGATGTTCCAACATGAATTTATTTCTATTGGTTTTCTTAACCTTTTGGTAGAAAATAATCATGTACTTTAGGGAAGCCCTACTAATTACAATAAAAACGAATCTTGGAGTGTCACACACTAAGTGTTTCCATTGATCTTGATTAAATTAAATTTCATTTTAATTAACAAAATAAAAATTATTTCCAAGAATGAGGAATAATTTTATTCATGTTTAATCAATCTAGAATATTAATTAATGAATGAAATATTTAATTTAATACTTATTCATGTATTCAATAATTGATGAGAATTTGAAGTGGACCAAGATTGTGTCTAATGATGAATATTTATTTTCAATATAGTAAATAATAATTATCATTGTGCAAGTTAAATCACACCATAAAATAATAATATTATTATTATTATATGGAATGGGGTTTGTTTAAGATTATATTATTATTTAAGGGTTGATATGACATTAAGTAAAATTTTAACTTAAACTCAAGATCTATGAATAAATGGTTATGTCTATTGTGTAGGGCTAAATTGAGAATCAAGTGTTGAGAATCATTATACACAACTGACTAATCTCTTGATCTCCTTTTTGTCTCCTCCTCTCAAGAACAAGATGAATTCCTTAAACACTGAAGAATATTTTAGCTATAAAGATGAACAACACAATACGATCGAACTACCACACTATCACTTAATGATCAGTCAGTGTGGTTCAGAGATCAAAGGAGCACATGTGCATCACCACTAGAGAGATTCCACACATGGATCCTTACAATGAATCAAAGTTAATCTAGAAAAGGGTTTTCAGATGATCAACATCATCAATAAAAAAATATCTTCATAAAAGGTATCATTTTACTCCAATAATTAATTAATTAATTTTAAAATTAACATGAAAAAATACTATCTAGGTTATTGGATTTTTTATGTCAATATTTGGTGGAAAATTTTCATTATCACAGTGTTCACCTCATGTAAAATATTTTTAATGATCCATCAAACTGATAAAAACTTATAGTTTATTCACCCATTGAGGGGCTTCCAATATGCCCAGAACATTCAATTGGTATTAGAGTGGTCATGTTTCAAATGTATAATTATTTATTTGATTGTTGATTTATATGAGTAATAGTGGTAAATTTTTAATTTTTTTAATATTTGTTCTTTAATCCAATTGTTTAATTAACATGCTTTTGAAATTTTGATAAGAACCATTCAGTGTTTAATTTTCTTAAAAGAATAATAATAGATGAAGAAATACTGGATATTCCATTAGGAAGTGCTAAGGTTTCTTGGCCAATAAAATAGGGTTCCATAATGTGTAGCCAGAGTACATGACAAGTACCCATGTGCACTGCATCTGGACTTGTCACGTGATACACAATGATCTGAAAAAATTACATGTTGTGGATTTATTGCACACCACATGTAGACAGAGCTAGTTTGGAACATTACTTATTAGATTACAGGACATGTAGTTGGCATACACATCATGTAGCATACATGGTTTATTGGAAAAAATCATATAAATGGAGTGGTAAAATACATGATAAAAACCATGGGATACAAATATCTTAGAGAATTAATGAAACAAAAGATGTGTATACACCATAAAAGAAATGCATTTTATTATTTCCCACATTCAAAATACACACTAATTCATTTGGAGAGTTATGAAGAAAAAATATATCTGATATAAAAACATATAGATTGATTTTACACATCATGTAGTCCCACATAAAATGACCCTGTCGAGTACTTTGGTGGGTTACATTGACATAAGACATTTAGACCACACGAAATATAGCTCCTTAGTACATTTCATGTAATCTGGATAAGATATATGCTGAATCCCTATGCATTTATCTCGAGCACATGATAAGTAAGACACACAATGTGTAATTTATTAGTACATTCCATGTAGTCTATCCAAGGTACACACTGAAGCCCATGCATGTATCATGGGTACACAACAGTTGAGGTACATGGTGTGTATCTTGTAAGTACACATCATGTAGTCTCCTAATAAATAAAAAAAATATAACTACACTGAATTGATAATTTCAGTTTTAAAACCATAGTATATTGATTGGAATATGATGTGTTCGAAAATTCAATAAAGGTTTTAAAGAAATGTTAAATTATCAATTAAATTATTTTAATTATTTGTAATTATTTGTTAATCCATTTATTTCCCATGAATGCATTTATGATAAGTATCTCCAAGAGAATTTGGATGATCATTAATATTAAAGGGAATAAATTAATTAACTAATGTGAATTTATCTTAATAATAAATAATGAATATAAATAAATGTTAACCTAGTTTACTTTTTTGGTTTCTTAGTTTATGACCATTCATGATCTTGACCAAGACATGTGTATGTGTTGGTTTTATTTAATTTAATTTATTACAAGGGTTTATAATTATTAATTATTAAATTAAATATGATGGCTTGTGATTCATCTCTCCCTACAACAATATGAAAGACCTATGTTTAAAAGCTTATTTATGCAACCCCCTAACTAATGATTTAGTTCCCCTCAACTAAATGTGAGTTATAAAAACATGTAATAAATGGATTATCCCAAAGAGCATGGAAGAAAATCAAGATGGAACCTAGATGATACCAACACTAGTGATACATAGGTTCAGAGGGGAAATTTTTTAACTCATTCCAACACTAGAACAATGAGTTTTACCCTAATTCATAATTTTATTTAATGACCACTTAATAAATCAACCATTAGATAAGCTCGTAATCAAACTATTTATTTATTTATTTATTTATATCTCATGTGTTATTTATTTTATGGATTCAAGAAAATTATCACATAAATAAATGAACTAATATGAAAATATGGAATTTAAATAAATGGATTATATGTAAATGTTTTATAAAAACATTGTTATCCTCATAATAAAAATCCATTTAATATTAACAGGGCCTGTAAAAGATAAAATTTGATAAATTTATGCATCATTAAAAAATCCATCAAACGAAATATTAATTCATACTTTCCATTACAATACATGACTAGGAATTAAACCCATAGAACTAAGTTTTTGAAAAATACTCATTGGGAAACGTACTTTTATCATGGAATTATTATAAATGTTATGGGTTGACTTAAAAATATTAAATCAATAAAATTATCCCTCACTAGACTTTATGTAAATTAATGGAATGTGTGGAGGAAGTCCAAGTTAAGATTTCTAGATTTGGGAGTCTACTCAATGGATTATGTAACGGCATTCCTGCTATTGGAAAAGACCTACCTACCTAAAAACCATCAATTAGCATGACCAACCGTATTTGGGTTTATGTGAAGGGTTAAATGGATCCTTTCCACTATAATGTCCTAGAAACTAGACATTATGATTCCAATAGTGAGGGTTGTTGGGACTTGATAAAATAGTGGGAGACCTAATAAAATTAATATAATATTATTATTTCTAACATAATTTTCAATCAAGAAAGGTATTAATAATATTATATTTTATGTTTTAGAATTAATATAAACTACTTAATACTCCTTATAAATATGGTCTATATTGTATAAATACCATATTTCCATTAGTAGTAACATCCAAGAATGGTACATACACCTTTGATCTATGTTACACCTGTAAAATTGGAGAGTGATGGAAATTTCAATGTCTATGATAAACATATGAATGTAAAAGTTCACATTAACTATTTAATAATTAAAACCATTTCAATTTAACTCATGAAGTATCATAAAAACATGGATTATTATATAATTTTTGAGCATCATCATTGTCTCTAACAAGAGAGAGAAAGACAGGAATTGTTTGAGATATCCAACGAACTCTTTCAAAGTATTATTTGGGAGGGTGTGATAAATGGGCCCCATGTAGTCAAGTTCATTGGCTACATTGATCACATAGATGTTCAAGTCTTTAAACTTCCTGATAAACTATGAACTAATCTCATTCATGCATCACTCCCTTCGATCTTCTCAATATTTTTTGTCAATTTCAACCTAAAAATTTATAAGAAGTCTCTCCAAGATCTTTTCACTCTTATTGGAAAAGCATATAGGGGAACGAAGCCTGAATATACTTTTTTTCTTTTGTTTAATAAATAGAAAGGCCATGAAAAGTGTTCTATGCCCAATGATACTTCACAGTTCCTCTCAAAGAATGGAATGATCAAGGGGGGAACATGAGATAATGATGTTATATATTTCACATGTGGAAATAAGATCCATAGGAAGAAAACCAATCCAAGATAAAGAAGAAAGGGGAAGCTTCATGTGTTTTTTTATTGAGTGTAAATAATCTATTTCTATAAATTGTGTATTATATATAGTTTTTTGTTCTTACACATGTATTAAAATATAGGAACAAATTATATTTAGAAATATTAACTAAGGGGAGGAAGATCTACGAGCAACCAATACATATAAACTAGTCATTGTGGATATCAGGGACTACCACCTCATGTCGTCGATGAGAATGATATGGGTTTTAAAGTATGGTTATTTTGTTCCATCAGTTACCAAAAAAAATATTTTTGTATCTTGAATTGATATAGATAGATTTATTTTTATATTTGAGAATAAATGATGCTTTTTTATAAAATAACGTTTTTTTATTATAAAGAACATTTAAATAATGGTATTTATTTCTTAGAAACAAAAAAGTAATGGAGATTGATAACAAAATACGTTCACATGAATCGTACCATAATCAACTTTGGAATCACCAGTTATATCATGTAAATAAAAATAATTTGACTAGATTATACCTAGATGGATATTTAGATTCTTTTGAATTAATATCACATGGTGTATGTCATTCATGTTTACAAGGTAAAATAACTATATAATTGTTTAGTAGAAAAGGATAAAAGGATAATGAGATTCAATTATTAGTTCATATTGATGTGTGTGGACTATTTTCAATTTATGCAATGGTTTGGTACACATAATTCATAACTTTTACTGATGATTATAGTAAATATGGATATATATATATAATGAGGTATAAGTCATAGTCTATTGAGAGATCAAAGTAATAAAATAATGAAGTTGAGAAATATATTGATAAAATGATTAAGAAACTCTACTCAGACTGTGGTGGAGAATATCATCATTAAGTCTTCATTTATTTTTTACAAGAGTTTAGAATTTTATCTCAACTTAATTATCATTATACACCTTAGTTAAATGGTGAATGTGAAAGGACGAACCACATATTGTTATAAATGGTTTGATCAATAATGATTCATGTGAGTCTTCAATTATAATTTTAAGGTTATTCATTACAAATGTTAGAACAAATACTAAACCATGTTCTAATTAAAGAGGCATATAGTATACCATAATAATTATGGAATGAAAGGAAACCCATGTTGTTATTATTAAATGTGAGGTTTTTAAAGAATTTTATAAGGCCTATTAAGGTAAAAAAAATTCACCCAAAATAACAAATTAAGACACCTTGATATTTTAAAATAATAACATTGTGTTCCATAGCATATATGACATGAAACACTAGGCTAAAAAGACCAGCAAAATAAATTATTTAAATATGACTATAATAACATATTTGTTGAATTTTTTGGTATAAATAGGTTTGAATAAATTATTAAATATATATATAATGGTCCTAATAAATAAAAAAAATTATTTATTATTATAAAATAAGAACATATTTGTTAGTAAATAAATTTTATGCTTAAAAAACATATTTTCCTAAAAAATGATTTTTGTTTTTTTTCATGGGTAACATTATTAATTTATAAAAAATATATGTAATTATATTTTATAGAAATTTTAAAAAAAATTAAATCTTCAAATAAAAATTATCTCAAGGTGAAATTTTCATATTTTTCTAAAAAGATTGGTTTTTCAGTGAATAGTGAAAAATGTCTATTTTAATAAAATTGTCATTTTCTTTTATTAAATAAAGAAATTTTGGTTTATATTTATATTCTCTAATTAAATTGAAATTTATACATTTTATTTATAATAATTTAATTAATTTCATTTGAATTAGTAATTTTCATGATTTTGGCACAAATATATTTTTATTCTTAAACACATTTTTCCTGAAAACTGTTTTTAAGTGCATAATACTTTTTAATTTTAAATAATTAAAATAACCCCTAAATAAGAATTAATTAAATAATATATATATATAATATCTATATATATTAATTTAAATTCATATAATAAAGATTACCATAGATAGAGTTGATGAAAATTTATCTTTTGCTTGAAAAATGCATTTTCTTGGAAACAAATTACTTCCTATCGCACTTTATGGGATAATTATAAAATTAATTTTTACAACTTATAGAGATTAAATTTGGAAAATTTTATTTAATATTTTTAATCATAAAAATTAGTTTTATTTAATAATTTCACCTTAATTTTTAGACATAATGAATGGTAAAAATTTGTCACCACGATAAAAGTGTAAAACAGATTAACCTAAGATAAAAATATGTGATAAGAGAACCATTTTTAATATTTTATCTTATTTGATGAAGTTATTTTTACCCTAATAACATTAATCTATATATGTATTTTGTTATGGGATACTTTCCTATTAAAGTTACCAATATAATATTTTAAATAAAGAAAAAGAAAAAATATCAATCTCTTGCTTTTTAATTTCTCTTATATGTTCACATAGGGATAAAATAAAGTAATGAATGAATATTAATTTTTATTTTATTTATAATTAAATTATTTTTATGATGTTAATTTATTTATAATTATTAGTAATTATATAATTACTTTAAATGCTTATACAACACCTATAAAATATTTCTTCAATTAACAGAAAAATAAAATAAATGATTTTAAAAAAATTAAAAGTAATATAATTTAAAATAATTATTACATTCCAAGAATTTCATATATAAATATAAAATTTTATAGAGTTTTGAATGGAATATATTTTAATTTCTTTTCTTCATGTTTTTTCGAAGTCAAATTAAATGAATACTTCAAAAATTGACATTAATGATATTTTGTAAAAATAATAATTTATTGAATGATTTAAAATTCATAAAAATTCATATATTCATAAAATTAAATAAAATAGTGTTTAATATATCAACCATGGTTCATTTATGATTCATTTTTTTCATTTATGTTAACATTATTAAACCTTTAATGTAGGAATAGTTGTTACCATGATTAAGATTGAAATAGGTTAACTAAGGGGTTAAACTAAACGATAATGTTATAATAATCACTTGAACATGTAAAAAGTTTTTTTGGGTGGTAATTGAAAATAATAATACCTTATATTTTAATATCTACCCATTTTGAATCATTTTTCTAGAGAATAAACTTTTTATATTTTAATCTCTTATGAAATTCCAAAAGTACCCCTCATCTCACATCTAAAAGGGCACCTCCTATTATCATTTATTAACATTTAAAAACCATTTTTTGGAAAATAACTCCACAAATACATTTATTACATACCTTAACACTTCTGAGTGACCTTGTTTTTATTAGGAAACCCTTCTAGGAATGCTTTTGGTGCAAACCTAAAGAAGTTGTTCGAAGAAGGGGTATCATTCCCAACTGACCGTTTTTATTTTATTTCTTCTTCCACCTCATTAAAATATTATTAAAACATTACAATATGATAAAATTATTAAATAAAATATAATAATATGTTATTATGTTAATGTAGTAACTTACATTCATCTCCTCTTCTATCAAATGGGAAACAAAATCATCGATCGTGTGTACGGCAAACTACTGCCACAAGTGTAACACCGGAGACTTTTATGAGAAATATTTTGTTTTTATATAAATCATCAAAGGAATCTTCCACTACACACAACACTAACTTGGCATTCTTTACACACAATCGTGACCTTCCTCGATAGTTTGCGTCGTACGCAATACCGAGTTTCACTAAACAACGATATACAATTAAAATATTATTAAAACTAGCCATTATGAATAGTAATAACCACTTTTTTGAAATTTTTTAAATTTCATATTTCAAAATGGACTTCATTTTTGGATTCAGAATATCGAAATTATCCTAGGGTGAAATTTTGGTATTTTTCTGAAAACTTTCAATTTTGGATGAATAGTGAAAACACTGGGTTACTATTTAAAAACCGAATTTTTATTTAATTAATTATTTATTTTATTTAAATTTATTTTAGGTCAAAATTCATACATAACACCTATATAAGTTCAATTTATTTCATTGGAGTCATTTTATAATAATTTTATATATATAAAAATTTTATTGAACTTTTCACCATCTTTTACCCACCTCTTAGGAGAATTTCCAAATTCACATAAAACTTAATTTTACCTCTTATGTGAGTGGAATTTCAAAAATCAGAGAGACATGGTTAATATCAAGGACTAAAATTTGGTTCAATGAGATGAAAATAATTTTTGTGAATAGTAACGTTTTACTTTTTTTACCACGGTTAAAAGTAAATAGGGTAATTAAGGACAAAAATGATATTATCATTACCCTAAAACATGTCCTAATTCTATTGGATATGTTTAATTAGACATAAAACAACCTTAGTAATAAAATATGACCATTTAGTCCCACATGGATCAGATTAGGACATTTAATATTAATTTATTTAAAGAAGGGTTAAAATAGTTAAAATCAAAGTTTAATAAGTAAATCTTTTTTAATATAGGGTTATACAAAAGATAAATTCAAATATAACCATTAATTATAAATATAAAAAGATTTCCTACATAATGGTATTTTATTTGTAATTTTTAGACATTAAATTATTTAATTTATGAATGACACAATGATGATGCAGTAATTGTCTTATTAATGAAATATTGACATAATTGATGTTATAAATACCCAAATAAATGTAATTTGAGACTTTTTATGAATTAAAATAATTTTATAGGTTAATATTACATATTTGGACTGATTTAATTAACTTTTTTAGAACTAATCTTTCTGTTATGATTTTCACAAAAATCAATTACCAAATAGTGTCAAAATTGACATACAATAGTTTTTAAAACAAATATTATATTATTAATTGTTATTTTATTCCTAAAAATATATGGTTCGGAAAAATGACTTATATAAGGTTATATATATTAATAATAAACAACTTGGGTCTCGTTTGGATTTTTATAATAAGTTTATTAACCTTATAGGGTAAGAAAACAAGAAGACACGGTAAAAGTTAAATTATCTAACTTAAAGTTAAATCTAAATGATAAGGTTAAAATAGAAACCTCAACTTGTCTCAATTATATTGGATGAGAGGATTTCTACTCATCCCCACCTTAGATTCGAAATAAATCAATTTGGAGCTATTAAAAACCAAATATGACTTTATAATAAAATAATATATTTGGTTTTTCCAAAGGTGCCCATCTCTTCCCTTATAAAAGGGCACCTCTTCCCTCTCTTCCTAACACCACATTGAGCCTTCAATCTCAGAAAAACCCTGAAAAATTCTCTTATCCACTTCCCTATAAATGTCTTATTGGTCCTGGTCGTCTTCAAAGACCAATTTTAGTGCCCTAAGAGGAGGTCTCAAAGAGGCGCTTCAAAGAAGAGGTAATTTCCGTTACCGATTCATTCAACTTTATTTCTTCTTCCACTTCTTATTATTTAGTTGTTTCATTATGAAGTAATAACATCAGTATCACTCATATACTTATATGTTATTATAATTATGAAACAACCCTATTTCACCATCTATCCATCCTACGGAAAACGAAATCACCGCGCGTGCGTACGTACGGAATACCGTCTCCACGTCGTAGTGTAATCTATTTTCCACAACCACCTTACTTGTATGGGTATAATGGTGTAAATAATAACTATATATGATTATTTTAAAGTGATATTGATTCTGAAATAGTATACATACACTCCAATACAATTTCACGATCATGGGAACGATATCATCGCTCGTGCGTACATACGGAATACCGTCTCCATGATGTGATGCGACTCGTTCTACATGATTTTCATTGCATAATGATTAAATAAATGAATTGAGTGAATATATATGATATTCATTACAGTAATAAAATTCTGGAAATGAGGTATCTATAACCTAAAAATAATAATAAGAATTTATTTGACAAAACACGCATAAGAACAAAAAGCAATAAACACTCGAATAATAAGTAAAAATGAAATATTACTAATAAGAAGCTAATAATATGACCATATATGATATCATAAAAATAAGTATGATTCTGGAATAACTCAATGACATTATTTAAATCATTATACAGGAGGTTCAGACACTTACGAAGCAAATCAGACCTAAGGTAAGAGAAAATATCACAATCTCATTTTTATCCGAGATTATTTATACTTTGGTATTTACTGGGGTGTATTTTATCATCCACATCCATGCTTCCTGAATATTTAATATTATTTCCATCCACCTACAATTTTTTAAATCCAATTTTACCCTTCAGTGAGTTTTTAGTAAAAGATATTAAAGGAATCTTTTGTCGTTTTTCGTACGAGGTACTTTTTGACTTTTCTGACAAAAGTACGAGAAGGATGTTTTTTTTAACTTATACGGAATTAATGTATTTTTAGAACATTATTTCCATGAAGATTACTTTACAAGTTTTCAAGTTTATTTATAATCAACTTCTTTTAGTTCAAAATCATATGACATGTTAAGAAAGGAAAATGTTTGTCAAGTAGAAAGGATATTTTCCTCAAGAATGGAGTTCAAGTGTTTTATCAAAATTATTTTCCATCTAAGATAATATAGGGCTCTATTTATATAACTATTTTTACATTGATCTGATTGTGTTATGATGGAATTATCTTTATGATATCCTTTTATAGATTATGTTATGATAACGTGATGTTTAAGAATCCCATTTTTATCACATGGGTTATGCTATGATGTATGGTTTATGATTTTGTGGAACACATAAGAATGGTATCATTATGAGATGGGTAGGACCTATATCTCCCTCCAATGCATTGGGTAAATATTTATATATCATGAGATAGACATGGCTGGAACGGAAGGTTAATCCGGTTCAGTAAAACATGACTGAAACGAGGAGTGAAATCGGTTCAGAAATGGACTTTGTCTGCTAAGATAGTCTTTGAAATGAGTCTTGACTACTAATAAATGATTCTCTATGATTATGTATGTATGCCACAAAGTTTCATGTTTTAATTTAGGATTATTGGGATTACATTTCACTTCTATGATTTATCCCATGTTAAGAAATTATGATCTCTTTTGCAGGTTAAGATTTCCAAAATGTTATGTTCTTATGAATATGATGTGATTGATTTTTCTTTTGTTTACCCTTACTGAGCATTTAAGCTCACCCTTTTGTATGTTTTATTTCCCCCAGGTCAGGAAGAAGGTTATTAAGTAGGATATGCCAAAAGGGACTCTAGATATGATGAAATAAATGGGAGACAATGTATATGCTTTATGAACCAGTTGTTTATGTTTCCCAGTTTCTAAAGACACTATACCTATACAGTCGTTTCATGGTTTTGTTATATGTTGTAATAAGTGTGCTTCAATTCTGAAGTAATAACAATGTATGTAAAGTATGTGTCGTTATAGTTGGTATCAGAGGAAAGGTATAGTCAACCTTTGGAAACTAGGATGTGAAAGCCTTAGTAAGAACCCTAAGGATAAGTCTAAGCATAGAACACAATCTTAGTGTTTTAGAAATGGCCATGGAAAACCTATGATAAGACCTTAAGTGTGAAATTTTATTCTTGATTATGTGGTTTTCCTATTATAATTAGTGTTTCTCACACTATTCTTTTTGGTTTTAGTCAACGGCTGGAACCCGAAGGAACCGTGTTAATGCGGAATGCGATGGACAATGCAATTATTGTCCCCCTGAGAAACCAAACGTTATGGGAGCTGGAATGAAAAATCTTGTAACCATGATGACACAACTTTCTCAAGATATGAATCATCAGGACTTCCAAACGAGCAAAACAAGGAGCAACATTATTTTGAATCCTTCATGAGGCAGTGTCCACCCTCATTCAGCGGGTCTACTGATCCATTAGTGGATGAACAATGGATCAGTACTGCTGAAAAGATATTTTCAGTTCTTCAATGTTCTGAACATGATAAATTCATCTTAGCAGTTTATCGTTTGGAAGGTGATGCTGATCAATGGTGGAATCTTATTAAGAATATGAGTCAAAGGGATGAAATTGAGTCCATGGAATGGTACGAGTTAAATAACTTCTTTTTCAATAATTACTTCCCTCGTATTCTCCGAAAAAAGATGGAGAAGGAGTTTCTTGAACTGAAGCAAAAGGATGATGAATTTGTTGGTACCTATGAAGAAAATTTTACAAGACTTACAAGGTACGCTTCCAGAATTATTATCCAACCTGTGAGTAAGATCGATCGATTCTTTAGTGGCTTAAAACCAAGTCTTCGAAGGGCATTATCCATAAAGGGCATCACTAGCTACGAGGAAATTGTTCGATGTGCTCTCAAGGTTGAGATGGTGATTGGTGTAACCCATCATTCACATGGGTTTGATAAGAAGAGGAAAATGGAATTCAAAGGAAAATATAAAGACCACACTAAAAAGAAGATGAGTTTTCCCTTATGCTCAATATGTGGAAAGAAACATGGAGGAAATTTTCTTAAGGGGACAATAAAATGTTACAAGTGTGGAAAAGAAGGTCATCATGAAATTGAATGTCGAAATAATGGGAAGAAGATGTCTAACGATGCAAATAAAGGAAGGGATACACAGAATGAACCTACTACACTTCAATGTTTCAAGTGCAAGGATATGGGGCATTATGCCAATAAATGACCAAATCAAATGGTTGATGATGATGATCGACGTCAACAAACTCTTAAGACCAAAGAAAAAGGAAATTCACATGCAATTACTATCGGCGATGTGGAGTACGACAACGAAGTGGTGAGAGGTACACTTACCATCCACTCTAAAGTAGAAAATTTTTTATTTGATTCTGGATCCACCCACTCTTTTATTTCTAAAGAATTTTCTAAGGGTATCGCCATATTAACTCAATAATTAGATGTTGAGTTGGCTGTGACAACTCCTAATGGCACAACAGTCACATCAGAAGTTTACAATTCTTCTCCGATTGAAGTTTGTGGGAAAGTGCTTCCTGCAAATCTTGTGATCCTTCCTATAGTGGAATTTGATGTGATTCTTGGCATGGATTGGCTTTCTTTATATGGATATTATATAAATTTCCAAATAATGGAAGTCACGTTTCATATTCCAGATCAATCTATGATCGTCTATCGATGCAAGGATGAACATAACCTTCCAGTGGAAATTTCTTCCATATTATGGGTCTTGATTCCACTAAATGAAGGTTATTTATCTCAAATGGTTGGTGAGAAACTCATGATTAATAATATGCCCATTGTACAAGAGTTTGATGATGTCTTTCCGGAGGAATTTCTGGGTCTTCCACCAAATCGTGAAGTAGAGTTTTCAATAGAACTTGTACCGGGTGCTTTGCCTATTTCAAAGACACATTATAGAATGGCCCCAATTGAGTTGTAGGAATTGAAGAAGCAACTCCAAGAGAATCTTGATAAAGGATTCATAAGCCCAAGTGCGTCACCTTGGGGAGAACCAGTTCTGTTTGTTAATAGGAAATATGGATCAATGAGACTCTGCATTGATTATAGAGAACTTAACAAGATCACTATCAAGAACAAATATCCTCTCCCACGCATTGATGACTTATTTGACCAACTACGTGGAGCTCAATACTTTTCCAAGATTGATCTTCATTCAGGGTATCATCAATTAAGGGTCAAAAGGGGGGATATACCAAAGACGGCTTTCCGTACAAGGTATGGACACTATGAATTTATAGTGATGTCATTTGGTCTTACTAATTCCCCTGTTATCTTCATGGATCTGATGAATAGAGTCTTTAGAGACTAACTCGATCAGTTTGTGGTAGTCTTTATAGACGATATTCTTGTATATTCAAAGGGAAAGTAAGAACATGAAGATCACTTGAGAATTATATTGAAACCCCTGATAAAAGATAAGTTTTATGAAAAATTTACCATGTGTGAATTTTGGCTTCAAAAAGTTGCATTTTTGGGTCACATAATCTCAAAAGAGGGGATATCTATGGATCCAGTAAAAACAGAGGTTATCGAAAGATGGTCGAGACCAACAACAGTAACTGAGATCTGATGTTTTCTTGCCTTGGATGGATATTATCGACGTTTTCTGAAAGATTTTTCACGATTATCTAATCCACTCACCAAGTTGACTCGTAAAGGAGTCAAGTTTGTTTGGACGGAGGAATGTGAAGAGAATTTCAAGGAGTTGAAAAGAAGGTTATCCAGTGCACCTGTACTCACACTTCCTTGTAGTGGAGAATGGTTTGTGATCTACAGTGATGCATCCAAGAAGGGGTTGGGGTGTGTTCTTATGCAAAATTATATGGTGATAGCTTATGCCTCACAACAGTTGAAAATCCATGAGCAAAATTACCCAACTCATGATTTGGAGTTAGCTGCGGTAATCTTTGCATTAAAGATTTGTAGGCATTATCTTTATAGATAAAGGTGTGATATTTATACTGATCATAAAAGTTTAAAGAATATTTCCACACAAAAGGAGATGAATATGCGCCAAAGAAGATGGTTGAAGCTGATGAAGGATTACGACTTCTCAATTCATTACCACCCTGGGAAAGCAAACAAGGTGGAAGATGCATTAAGTCGACAAAACCATGCTAGCTTATCCATGATGAGGATCACAAAAGATCCAATATTTATGGATTTACAAAGGATGGATCTTGAAATTATAATGGAAGGAGAAAATTGTATATTTATCAAATGAATGTTCAACCATCTATACATGTGAAGATTAAAGAGGCACAAAAAGAAGATGTAGAGTTACAAAAGAAGGTGAGAAATGTTTCTGAATTCAACCTTGATTGTGATGGGATAATAAAGTTCATGAATCGGGTTTGTGTTCCTCCCATCCCAGAATTAAAGAATGAGCTGTTGGATGAGGATCATAGTTCTTCATTATTTATTCATCCTGGAAGAACGAGGATGTATAGGGACCTGAAAGAGTACTTCTGGTGGGATGGAATGAAAAGAGATGTTGCTGAATATGTCTCTCGATGCTTGGTTTGTCAGAAATTTAAAGATGAGAGACAAAAGTTTAAGGGGATGTTACAACCATTACCCATACCAGAATGGAAATGGGAAAACATCACTATAGACTTTTTCACTGGACTTCCTAAAACATCCAAAGGAAATAATGTTATTTGGGTTATAGTTGATCATCTTACGAAGTTTTCACACTTCATTGTTATTAGAGAATATTTTTCTCTTGATCAGCTTGCCAGGATATATGTAAAGGAAGTGGTAAGATTGCATGGAGTACCACTTTCTATTATATCTGATCGGGATCCGAGGTTTACTTCAAAGTTTTGTAAAATTCTTCAGCATACTCTGGATACAGAATTGAGTTTCAGTACTGCTTATCATCCTTGGACAGACGGTCATTATAAGAGAACAATTCAAACTCTAGAAGATATGTTGAGAGCTTCCTCTATGGATTCCAAAGGTGGTTGGGATCAACACCTACCTTTGGAGGAATTTTCTTATAATAATAGCTTTCACTCCAGTATTCAGATTCCTCCTTATGAAGATCTCTATGGAAAGAAATGAAGGGCTCCAAATTTATGGGATAAAGTTGGGGAAAGAAAGCTATTAGGAACTGATCTTGTTGATGAGATGGCAGAAAAGGTCTGATCTATTCAACAACACATTAGAGCAGCTCAGAGTCGACAAAAAAGTTATGTCGATAACCGAAGAAAAGACCTAGAGTTTGAAGTGGGTGATAAAGTGTTCTTACGAATATCTCCTTGGAAGAGAGTAATGAGATTTGGAAAGAAGGGAAAGCTGAGCCCTAGGTATATCGGTCCTTTTGAAATACTGGATCGTGTTGGGAAGGTAGCTTACCGATTGGCGCTTCCACCGAATCTCTCTCAAATTCATGATGTGTTCCATGTATCTCTCCTGATAATGTAAATACCCGATCCTTCACATTTACTCATCTCGGAAGTTGTATCACTGGAGCAAGATATTTCTTATGAAGAACAGCCGATAGAGATTCTCGATCGTAGTGAAAAAGTCTTATGAAACAAGACCACTCGCTTGGTGAAAGTTTTATAGAGGAACCACCAATTAGAAGAAGCTACATGGGAACTTGAGGATATGATGAGGGAGAGGTATCCTCATCTGTTTGTTACAAAGTGACGAATTTCGAGGGTGAAATTCATTTTAAGGGGGGTAGAGTGTAACACCCGAGACTTTTATTAGAAATATTTTGTTTTTATATAAATCATAAAAGGAATCTTTCACTATACACAACACTAGCTTGGCTTGCTTTACACACAATCGCGACCTTCCTCGATAGCTTGCATCGTACGCAATACCGAGTTTCACTAAACAACGATATATTGTTAAAATATTATTAAAACTAGCCGTTATGAATAGTAATACCCACTTTTTGAAATTTTGTAAATTTCATCTTTCAAAATGGACTTCATTTTCGGATTCAGAATATCAAAATTATCCTAGGGTGAAATTTTGGTATTTTTCTGAAAACTTTCAATTTTGGATGAATAGTGAAAACACTGGGTTAGTATTTAAAAACCGAATTTTTATTTATTTAATTATTTATTTTATTTAAATTTATTTTAGGTAAAAATTGATACATAACACCTATATATGTTCAATTTAATTCATTGGAATCATTTTATAATAATTTTAGATATATAAAAATTTTATTGAACTTTTCACCGTCTTTTACCCACCTCCTAGGAGAATTTCCAAATTCACATAAAACTTAATTTCACCGCTTTTGTGAGTGGAATTTCGAAAATAGGAGAGACACAGTTAAAATCAAGAACTAATATGTGTTTCAATGAGATGAAAATAATTTTTGGTGAATAGTAACTTTTTACTTTTTTTACCACGGTTAAAAGTAAATAGGGTAATTAAGGGTAAAAATGATATTATTATTACCATAACACATGTCCTAATTCTATTGTATAAGTTTAATTCTACCAAAAAAAACCTTATAAATAAAATATGACCATTTAGGCCCACATGGATTAGATTATGACATTTAATATTAATTTATTTAAAGAAGGGTTAAAATAGTTAAAATCAAAGTTTAATACGTAAATAATTTTTAATATAGGGTTATACATAAGATAAATTCTACTATAAATATTTATTAGAAACCTAAAAAGATTTCCTACATAATGGTATTTTATTTTTAATTTTTAGACATTAAATAATGTAATTTATGTATAACACAATGATGATGCAGTAATTATCTTATTAATGAAATATTGACATATTTGATGTTATAAATACCCAAATAAATGTAATTTGAGACTTTTTATGAATTACAATAATTTTCTAGGTTAATATTACATATTATTACTGATTTAAATAACTTTTTTTGAACTAATATTTCTGTTATGACTTTCAAAAAAATCAATTACCAAATAGTGTCAAAATTGACATAAAATAGTTTTTAAAACAAATATTATATTATTAATTGTTATTTTATTCCTAAAAATCTATGTTTCGTCCAAATGACTTATATAAGGTTATATATATTAATAATAAACAACTTTGGGTTATTTTGGCTTGTTATAGTAAGTTTATTAACCTTATAGTGTAAGAAAAAAATAAGACATGGTAAAAGTTAAATTATCTAACTTAAAGTTAAATCTAAATGATAAGGTTAAAATAGAAACCTAAACTTCTATAAATTCTATTGTATGAGAGTATTGCGACTAATACCCACCTTATTTTTGAAATAAATCAATTTGGATCTATTAAAAACTGAATATGACTTTATAATAAAATAATATTTTTAGTTTTTTCAAAGGTTCCCCTCTCCTCCCTTATAAAAGGGCACCTCCTACCTCTCTTCCTCACACCACTTTGAGCCTTCAAGCTCGGAAAACCCCTGAAAAATTCTCTTCTCCACTTCCCTAGAAACATCCTAGATTTACTGTTCTTCTTCAAAGACCAATTTTAGTGCCCTAAGAGGAGGTCTCAAAGAGGCGCTTCAAATAAGAGGTAATGTCTGTTACCGATTCTTTCAACTTTATTTCTTCTTCCACTTCTTGTTATTTAGTTGTTTCATTACGAAGTAATAATATAAATATCAATCATATACTGATATGTTATTATAAGTATGAAACAACCCTATTTCACCATCTATCCATCCTACGGAAAATGAAATCACCGCGCGTGCGTACGTACTGAATACCGTCTCCACACCGTGGAGTAATCTATTTTCCACCACCACCTTACTTGGATGGGTATAATGGTGTAAATAATAACTATATATGATTATTTTAAAGTGATATTTATTCTAAAATAGTATACATACACTTAAATACAATTCCATGATCATGGGGATGATATCATCGCTCGTGCGTATGTACGGAATACCGTCTCCACGATGTGATGCGACTCGTTCTACATGATTTTCATTGCATAATGATTACATAAATGAATTGAGTGAATAAATATGATATTTATTACACTAATACCATTATGTAAATGAGGTATCTATAACCTAAAAATAATAATAATAATTTATTCGACAAAACACGCATAAGAACAAAAAGAAATAAACACCCGAATAACAAGTAACAATGAAATATTACTAATAAGAAGCTAGGAATATGACCATATATGATATCATAAAAATAATTATGATTCTGTAATAAGTCAATGACATTATTTAAATCATTATACAGGAGGTTCGGACACCTACAAAGCAAATCGGACCTAAGGTAAGGGAAAATATCACAATCTCATTTTTATCCGATATTGTTTATACTTTGTTATTTACTGGGGTGTATTTTATCATCCACATCCATGTTTCCTCAATATGTAATATTATTTCCATACACCTACAATTGTTTAAATCTAATTTTACCCTTTGGTGAGTTTTTAGTAAAAGATATGAAAGGAATCTTTTGTCATTTTTCATACGAGGTACTTTTTGACTTTTCTGACAAAAGTACGAGAAGAATGTTTTTTTAACTTATACGGCATGAATGGATTTTTAGAAAATTATTTACATGCAGCTTCCTTTATAAGTTTTCATGTTTATTTATAATCAACTTCTTTTAGTTCAAAATTATATGACATGTTAAGAAAGGAAAATGTTTGTGAAGTAGAAAGGATATTTTCCTCAAGAATGGAGTTCAAGTGTTTTATCAAAATTATTTTCCATCTAAGATAATATAGGGATATGTTTATATCCCTATTTTTACATTTATTTGATTATGTTATGATGGAATTATTTTTATGATATCCTTTTATGAATTATGTTATGATGACGTGATGTTTAAGAATCCAATTTTTATTACATGGGTTATGCTATGATGTATGGTTTATGATTTTGTGGCACACATAATAATGGTATCATTATGAGATGGGTGGGACCTATATCTCCCTCAAATTCATTGGGTAAAGATTTATATCTCATGAGATAGACATGGCTGGAATGGCAGGTTAATCTGATTCAGTGAAACAGGACAGAAACAAGGAGTGAACTCGGTTCAGAAATGGACTTTATCCGCTAAGATAGTCTTGGCAATGAGTCTTGACTACTAAGAAATAATTCTCTATGATTATATGTGTATGCCACAAAGTTTCATGTTTTAAGTTATGATTATTGGGATTACATTTCACTTCTATGATTTATCCCATGTTATGAAATTATGATCTCTTTTGTAGGTTAGGATTTCCAAAATGTTATGTTCTTATGAATATGATGTGATTGATTTTTCTTTTGTTTACCGTTACTGAGCATTTGATCTCACCCTTTTATATTTTTTCTTTCCCCCAGGTCAGGAAGAAGGTTATTAAGTAGGATATGCCAAAAAGGACTCTAGATATGATGAAATAAATGGAAGACAATGTAGATGCTTTATGAACCAGTTGTTTATGTTCCCCAGTTTCTAAAGACACTGTACCTATAGGGTCCGGTCATGGTTTTCTTATATGTTGTAATAAGTGTGCTTCAATTTTGAAGTAATAACAATGTATGTAATGTTTGGGTCGTTATAACAAGAACTAATGTAATTAATTTTACATCACCACCTCTCATGGATGAATATAATGATGGATCTGATATATATATATATATATATATGATATTTTTGTATTTGTTATACTTTTTTAATTATAATATCACATATACCTTATTACATTCTAATCGGTTGGAAAATAATTACATCACTTGTGTGTATGTGTGTACTACTACCTCCACGAAGCGATGTGATTCGTTTTTAATTTTATTTTGAAATGGATGGTAATAATTATAGATTTATTTAATATATATGATATATATGATGTAATAATTATTTTTTAAATTTATATTACTATTTAAATTTTTTTCTATCCGTCAAAAAATGAAAACAACATTCATGTGTACGTATGACCTACCATCTCTATGAATTGTGTAATTTATTTCTCTATCTCGAAATTTAATAGATGGCTCTAAAATTGTATATAATTAATATATATTATATTTATATTGTCATAAAAATTATTTTGGGGGTGGAACCATGATCAATGTGGATTACCAAAATTACCAAACCAATAAATACAAGAAAAGTGATTCAATTTTCTATTAGAACAATGATTTTAATAAATTATTGTTAATAAATGGGTGATAAAAGGAAATAATTAAACCATATATGGTATGATATATATTATTATGGTTATTTAATATATTTATAATAAATCTATAATTATTTTATAGTATTTTCATACATGTATGAAGAAACACGAGCCTTGAGGTACGGGTTTATCATCTCAAATTCTATTATTTGGGACATATGTTTTTTTATGAACTTATATTATTTTATGAGGTGTAAGAACTAATATTTTACATGTTATATCATGGATTTATTTTTATTTGGTTTAGTTAAAGTTTCATTTGAATTTATTATTTTATGGGGCTTGTGATTCAAAACTTATCAAAGTGGTGATATTTTTATGTTACAATCTAATTATTTATCAAGATTATTTATGATTAAGTTTACAATAATGATGTTTTATGATATAACTCTCAAGAAAATCATGAATGTTCTTCTAAAGTGTTTAGTTTATAAATAATGAATGTTTTCATTTCATTTTTATCTCTTTATGAATAAAATATTCCAAAATAATGTTTTAAGGTAAATCGAATTTATTTAATCAATTGAAAATATATTCCCTTCCATGTACATGTTTTCTAAATATTTTTACAAAAATATTTTTTATACTCTTCAATGATTGTTTAAATTCATTTTTACCCATATCTTATATTTTATTAAATGGTTTAAAAGGAAAATTCTTGTCATTTTCCTTATGAGGAACTTTTTACTTTTTATAAAAAATTTGAATGGAATATTTGTTTTATTATATACAATATGAACATAATTTCTAGACATCATGACTAATAAATTATTTAAAACTTCATTTATAGTTTAAAATTTTTATTTTCATAGAAAATATTTTCTTTAATATTTGGTAATTTTTTTATTTTAAATAAGTTATTTCAAATTGAAAAGGGTATTTCCCTCATGAAATGATCCAAGAGATCTTTTAAAATCATTTTCCATATAATATAACATCCTTTGATGTTTCCTAACCTTCACTAGATATATGATCCAATTATACCATCCTTATTCTTTCTGTTTATAGTTTTTTATTATGATGAAAATATGTTTTATGGAACTCGTTTCTTTTCTATGGGTTATGATATGATTCATTGATGAAATGTTTGTTAACCCTATTTCTTTTTTAGAGTTTATTCAAGAATAAAATGTTTGTAAAAAATAATTAATTTTCATAGTTTATGATATGATTTATGATTTATGATATTTTTTCACACATATGCATTATTTTCATTATGTTATGGGTGGGCTTGTAATTATATATCCCTTCAATGAATTGGTTAAAAATGTATAACTCAAGAGGTAAATATGTTATGTGTGAAATTTATTTCAAGTTCACAATTTTATGTGTAGACCTAGTTTCCATGTTTGTAAGATTATTGTGGACCTGGATTTCATGTCCATAAGTTTATGAATGGGACTGGATTTCTTGTCCATAATATTATAGTCATGCATTTTTTCAACATTCTTAAGTCTATGTTATGCTCTCATGGAACATGTTCATTAAATTACTATATAATTCATGACTTTTGAAACTCCAATCATTATTCAATGACTCAGGATTATGATCTATGATATGAAGGGTATGGTTTTAAAATATGAATACCATGTTCACATACCCTTATGCCCATGTTATAACTATGTGATCTTTGATATAACCCTTTTTACCCTTACTATGAATATAAGCTCACATTTTATTATGTTTACTTTCCTCAGGTTATGATGTATGTTTTAATTAGGTTATGTATAATAATAGAACTATGTGGGAAGATATTTATGGGAGATATTTAAGATCTTTTAAGAAATAAGAATATTGTGTATCTATCATTCAAATACACTAAACCTTTATGATTCTCGAGTGTGTATTTAGAAAATGTGTTGAATATTCATCGAAAAACATGAAATATTTAAGAATAAAAAGTTGGGGTCATTGTAGTTGGTATCATATGAAGGTTTAGTTAACCATTGGAAATTATAATGAGAAAAAATTAGTGATAACCCTTAGGATAATCCAACATATAGAAGGACATTCTATGTTATGTTAAAGAAATGATTGTGGTTTCCTTAAAAAATCATCCATCCCAAGATAATATAATTTGATGTGGTTTTATAATAGATGAATCTATGGGTAATAACCCAAAAAATAATTGGCCAAGTATATCTAGTTCATCATTATGATGCATGGTGAGTGTTACCTTACTACACACCTAGTTTGACACTCTCATGAAAATGCTTGGATAACTGAAATTTTATTTATGAACGATAATAAAGGATTTTAAATGAATATTACCATGAATATATGAGGTTAAACCTAACATGTCATAGATTTAAATGAAGGTTCCATGATTTATACATCCTATAAATGATTTTTGATGATTATGTGGTTTCCCACTAATATTATGGTTGATCACACTATGATTTTTGGTTTTATTTAATGGATGGGACTTGGAGGAATAATGTTAATGTTGAATGTGATAGATAATGGAATGATTGTAATTATGAGAAACCAAATGAAATTTGATATGGAAGTAAAAAACTTATGATTAATCCAATTAATCTATCTCAATATATTATTAATAATCTAAACATGGGAAATTTTTCTAACATGCCTAATTGGAGAAATTTGTTGTTTTATAAAAACCATATAGGGAAGAAGATTCAGTTTCCTCTATCTTTGTAATGTAAAAATAATCACCCATTACAATGTCTCCAAGGAAGGGTAAAATGTTTTCTATTTGTAAATTAAGTTCATAGAGTAATGAATTTCCTTGGAGTTTAATGTCTTGTGTGTGGAGAACATGGGTATTATCTAAGTCCATTCTCAAATCCAAGATACTAAGGAATGACCAATGTTATAAAAAAAATTTAAGTAAAATAATTGAAGTATTTATGTATTGGTATTTTTTAACTATGTTATAGAAGTGTTATCTCAATGGTATTATAGTTATAATAATCAAGAACTGTCTATGGATTGTTCCTTAGTATTTTTAGTTTAAGTATTTGAGAGTATATGTTGAATGGTACAGAAAATAAATAAAAGTGACTTAGTGTTAAGATGATATTTTTAGAGAACACATGATTAAGTTAAATATGTACCTTGACATGTGTATGATATTATGATAATAATCTTTAATTTAGATAAATAGATTTTGGATTTTGATAATTTAAATGAAATCATATTAGTGACCTTAGAACTAATTAGTGATTTGACGACAAAGTGGTTTTTGTTACCTTTTATGGAGTTTATAGTATTTTTAGATTTATAGAATATATTCAACAATATATTATTTTATTTAAGGAATGGGGATAGAGATAATTTCTGGAAGAATTGATGATTCTATTTATGTTTTATGGTAATTTACATGTTTCAAGAGAATATATGATCAAGGTATTCACATATTTCGTATGTGACATAAAGAGATATTTTTTATTGTTTGGGAAATTAATGTTAAGTTTTTTTTGGAAAATTAGTGATATTAATTATATTTTATTTATTTTTGAAAAATTTATTTTGTAAGTGTTTAAAGTTTAACAATTTATGGAATCGTTTAAGTTAAACTTTGGGTATTATTATGTGTGGTTAAGATTTTATTTATCATATTCTATAACCTATACTAATTTTTTGTATTTGATAAATATATTGAGATAGGGGGATAAATTTTAATTATCTTTATGGATCTTATAATCCATTAAAAGTTAATTTTAGTTATTTATGAATAATAAAATCTCTCTTGGATATTCATTTCATGGAGTAATAAATGAAGTGTAAATTGATCAAAGCACAACCAAAGGATGAAATTGTTCTTATGAAATAAAAATATCAATTAATAATATATTATAGTGTTCTATATCTTGATTAAAAAAATCCCTAAAATTTACCAAAAATTTTTTTGAAATAAAAATATTTAACATTTTCCTTCATTTCCAATGAATTGATTGTCATTTCACCCATCCTAGAATTATGGTTTTGTGGTAGATAACTTTATCCTGACCATGTTCTCTATCACTCTCTATTAGTCATTTCGGACTAGTTTTCTTCTCAATTTACATATTTTAACATCCCGTTAATGTTCTCATATTTGGAAATATATATTTTTGTTACTCTAGATGACCTTCTTATTTCCCTTTCTGTCTTTCTAAGAGGAAGTTTTATTAACACTTTTTATGATGTGAGTTTTCAACCAATGTATTTTTAAATATAAAACCCTTTATTATTGAGATAATGTTAAAAAATTTAAGAAATAATTTATTAATGTTTTTAAAATTTAAGACCTTGATATTTTAAAATAATAACATTGTGCTCGATAGCGTATATGATATGCAACACCGAGCTTAAATTACCCATGAAATAAATTATTTAAATATGACTCTTATAACTTGGTCATTGAATTGGTAGGTATAAACATGACTAAATACATCATTAAATAAACATAATGATCATAATAAATGAAATTTTTTTGATTAATTCTTTGTAAATAAGCACATAATATTTAGTAAGGCTTTTTTATGCATCAAAAATACATTTTTTGAATATGATTTTTATAGATTTTTTTATGTGGATAATATAATTAATTTTTACCAATTTTAGTAATTTTATTTTATAAATATGATATAATTTATTAAATCATCATATAAAAATTATATTAGCATAAAAAATTTATACTTTTATAAAAATATTGGTTTTTGAGTAAATAGAAAAAAATATTGATTTTTGTAAAAAAAACATTTCTTTTCATTAAATCATGTAATTTAAAGTAAAAATATATTTTTTTATTTATTATTAAAGTGAAATATGATAAATTTAATTTATAATAACATAATTAATTTCATTTTAATCAATATTTTTATGATTTTGGTATAAATATTTTTTTATGCTTAAAACACATTTTTTCAGAAAATTGTTTTTAAGTGCATAATAATTTTCCATTTTAATTAATTAAAATAGTACCTAATATGTAATGATTTAAATGATATATATTTATATATATTTATATTAATTTAAATTAATAAAATGAATATTATTAGTCATTGAGTTAATATAAAATCATTTTTTCATTGAAAAAATTATTTTCTTGAAAAAAACTGCTTTGTATCGCGCTTTGTGGTATATTTATAAAATGAATTTCATTTTTTAATCAAAATAATCAATATTATTTAATAATACTAACTTAATTTTTGAACATAATGAATAGTAAAAATAGTAAAAATTCATCACCATAGTAAAAGGGTAAAACAGGTTAATCTCATATAAAACTAAGTGAAAAGGCCACCATTTTTTATATTAAATATTATTGGATGAAGGTATTTCGATCCTTATTTCCATATTATTCATATTTATTTTTTTATGGGACACTTTTCCATGAAAGTGACCTATATAATATTTTAATTAGATGAAAAGATGAAATATTACACTCTTGATTTTAAATATATCTTATGTGTTCACATATAGAAAAGAGAAATTTGTAGAAGAATATTATGATTATTTTTATAATAATTAAATTAATTTCATGATTATAATTTATTTATAATATTTAGTAATTATATAATTACCTTAAATTCGTATGCAACACTGATAAAGTATTTATTCAATTAATAGAAAAATAAAATAAAATATTTTAAATATATTTACAGAAATATAATTTCAAATAACTATTGTATTCGATGAATTTTTTAGATAAATATATATTTTTAGAGGTTTTAATGGAATATATTATAATTTTATTTTTTTATTGTGGTTTTCAATGTCAAATTAAATTAATAGTTCCAAAATTGATATGAATTATATTTTATAATAAATAATATTTTATTTAATGATTTAAAATTAAAAAAAACTTCTATTTGGGAAATTTAATGGAATATAGTTTAAAATATCAAATGCATACTAAGAAAGAAGAGATTTGAGGTAAGGGTTTACCGTCTCAATTTCCCTTCTTTGGGAAAAATGTTTTTTTATGAATTTATATTATTTTATGATGTGTAAGTAATTAAATTTGAAATGTAATGTCATAAATTAGTCATTATTCATTATATTTATAGAATCATTTGTTTTTATTCTTTCATAGGTCTTATAATTTCAAATTTACCAAAGTGGTAAGGGTTTTATGTTATAATCTCATTGTTTATTGGGATTTTTTATGATTAAGTTTACAATGATGAAATATTTTGATATACCTATAAATAAAATCATTAAGTTTATTCTCCTATGTTTATAATCGAATATTATATTTTTTTCCTTTCATTTTCCACTCTTTAAGAACTAAATAGACCAAAATAATGTTTGTAATCAAAATTGACTCTATTTATTCAATCGAAAATCCATTCACTTCCATGTACATGTTTTCTAAAAAAATAAAAATTGTTTTTAATAGTCTATAATGATTTTTCAAATGCATTTTCCCCCATATTTTAATTTTTAAAAAATGATTTAAAATTAATATTCTTGTCACTCTTCTACTGAGGTAATTTTTACTTTTTATCGAAAATATGAAAGGAACCTTTATTTTAACATGTAAGACGTGAACAAAATTTCCCACCATCACGAAAACTCAATGATCTGAAAATTCATTTACAATTTTCCATGTTTATTTTAAAATATATGGTTTGGTTTAATTTTTCAGAAATTTTTTGATTTTAAATAAGTTATTTCAAATTGAAAAGAGTATTTTACACAAAATATGTCACAAGTGATCTTTTAAAAGAATTTTCTTTTTATGATGTCATCCTTAGATGTTTACTAACCTTTACTAGCAATATGATTCAATGATAACATACTTATTATTTCTCTATCTAGGTTATTATTATGATGGAAATATGCTTATGAAACACATTAATTTTCTACGGGTTATGATATAATGAATTGATGATATGTTTATGAAACACGTTTCTTTTTTATGGGTTATGCCATAATGAATTGTTTATGAAACATGATTATTTTTCATGGGTTATGATATGATGAATGATTTATGATATTTTGGAAAATATCTATATGATTTTCATTATGTGATATGTGGGATTAGTATTATTTTACCCCCAAATACATTTGGTAAATATGGATAACTCATGAGGTAAATATTTTATACATTTATTTTCCATAATTTCATGTATAAACCTGGTTTTAATATCTATAAGATTAATATGGGACCTGAATTTCATGTTAATAAGTTTATGCATGGACTTATCTTTCATGACTATAAGATTATGTATAGACCTACTTTTCATGTCCATGTGTTTATGTGAGGACCTTATTTTATGTCCTTAACTTATTGGGTGAACCTATATCTATTTATACATGTTTTAAATGTTATAATATTGTTTTTTTCATATTATTGAGTTTATGTTATGCTCTCATGGCTTAATTTCGTTGAATTGCATTAGGATTCGTGTCTTAATAAATGAAATTCTTTATTCCATGACTTAAGATTATGATCTATAATATGAAGGGTATGGTTTTCAAATGTTAATCTGAAATTCTCATACCCTTATGTTAATTTCATGCCCATGTGATCATTGATATCAACCTTTTTTATCCTTACTAAGCATCTAATCTCACCCTATCTTATATCTCATTTCCCTAAGTTATCAAGAAGGTTTTAATTAGGGTATGTCTAAGAAGTGTACTATATGGGAATATATTTATTGGATATTTTGGTGATATTTAAATAAATAAGAATATTGTATATATAATCATCTAATACATTAAATATTTATGGTTCTTAAGGGTGTATTTATGAATTTTATTGAATATTCATCTAAAAAGATGTAATATTTAAGAATTAAAATCCTAGGTCTTTATAAAAAGTATACTTTAATAGGATTTCCCAAGAAAATAAAAGGATATTACCAATACAACCCCTTAGAAAAAAAGTTATAGTGGAAAGATACACTTTATTACTTGAGATTTATAATATCTCTAAAATAGATAGTGAGACTAAGATAGACATTTATGGAGTCAAGGATCAATGTACAAAAAAGTTTTCCCAAGAATAAATTTCATAAATCCCCATGGAAGAAGATATTCTAGAGACACAAGTAATGCATAGGATTACTAGAAATGTTACAAAACCAGAATGATATAATTTTCTAGTCACCAAGGATGGTAAATCATTATTAATTGATAATAATGATTCACTAGCCTATAAGGTAGAAGTAAGTGGCATATATGTTTACAAGTGTCAAGAAGCCTTGAATTCTTAAATGAATTTCATGTACCAATACCAAGTCTATATTTTCATCTATCCTCTAGTTAATGTAATGATCATTGGTTATAAATGGGTATTAAAGAAGATAATATACAAGGATGGGAAATTAATTTCCTATAAGCCATGACTGGTTTCAAAAGGGTTTAAATAGAATTAATGCATTGACTATGATGAAAAGTTTTCACAAGTTCCTATAATAAATTCCATCATAATTATACTTTCCATTGCGGCCCTCTATGGATATGATATTTATAAAATGGATGTCAAAAAAACCTTCCTTAATAGAAATATTTGTGAAGATGTCTATATGACACAACCTAAAGGGTTTGTGACTCCAAAGTATGCCAAAAAAGTATGTAAGTTTTATATATCCATTTACGGATTAAAGAAAGGTTCTTGGTTATCTAACATTTAGTTTAATGAATCCATATTGTAATTTGGTTTCATAAATTAAAAATGTGATCCTTGTGTCTATATGTGGTATAGTGGTAGTTTGGTCATTTTATTAATATTATATTTCAATGACATGTTACTAATTGGAAATGAAATATCGGCCTTACAGTCTGTCAAAGCCTAGTTGAATAAATGATTCTCCATGAAAGACTTAGGATAGGTAGCATATATTATTGGGATTAATATATATAGTGATAGATACAAGAGACTGATCAATCTAAGTCAATGTACATATATTTACAATATACTTAAGTGATTTAGTATGGAACCATCCAAGATGGGAATGTTTCCAATGTCACACAAAGTTCATCATTCCAAGAAAATGTTCCCTTAAGCACATGAGTAAAGATAGAGAATAGAAATTATTTTATATGCGTTTTTTATTGGTTTAATCATGTATGTTATGTTGTGTTTTGTTTTGTTAAGTATTGTGTTATGTTATGTTGTGTTGTGTTATGTTATGTTATGTTATGTTATGTTTTGTTATGTTATGTTATGTTATGTTATGTTATGTTATGTTATGTTATGTTATGTTATGTTATGTTATGTTATGTTATGTTATGTTATGTTATGTTATGTTATGTTATGTTATGTTATGTTATGTTATGTTATGTTATGTTATGTTATGTTATGTTATGTTATGTTATGTTATGTTATGTTATGTTATGTTATGTTATGTTATGTTATGTTATGTTATGTTATGTTATGTTATGTTATGTTATGTTATGTTATGTTATGTTATGTTATGTTATGTTATGTTATGTTATGTTATGTTATGTTATGTTATGTTATGTTATGTTATGTTATGTTATGTTATGTTATGTTATGTTATGTTATGTTATGTTATGTTATGTTATGTTATGTTATGTTATGTTATGTTATGTTATGTTATGTTATGTTATGTTATGTTATGTTATGTTATGTTATGTTATGTTATGTTATGTTATGTTATGTTATGTTATGTTATGTTATGTTATGTTATGTTATGTTATGTTATGTTATGTTATGTTATGTTATGTTATGTTATGTTATGTTATGTTATGTTATGTTATGTTATGTTATGTTATGTTATGTTATGTTATGTTATGTTATGTTATGTTATGTTATGTTATGTTATGTTATGTTATGTTATGTTATGTTATGTTATGTTATGTTATGTTATGTTATGTTATGTTATGTTATGTTATGTTATGTTATGTTATGTTATGTTATGTTATGTTATGTTATGTTATGTTATGTTATGTTATGTTATGTTATGTTATGTTATGTTATGTTATGTTATGTTATGTTATGTTATGTTATGTTATGTTATGTTATGTTATGTTATGTTATGTTATGTTATGTTATGTGTTATGTTATGTTATGTTATGTTATGTTATGTTATGTTATGTTATGTTATGTTATGTTATGTTATGTTATGTTATGTTATGTTATGTTATGTTATGTTATGCTATGTTATGTTATGTTATGGTATGTTATGTTATGTTATGTTATGTTATGTTATGTTATGTTATGTTATGTTATGTTATGCTATGTTATGTTATGTTATGCTATGCTATGTTATGTTATGTTATGTTATGTTATGTTATGTTATGTTATGTTATGTTATGTTATGTTATGTTATGTTATGTTATGTTATGTTATGTTATGTTATGTTATGTTATGTTATGTTATGTTATGTTATGTTATGTTATGTTATGTTATGTTATGTTATGTTATGTTATGTTATGTTATGTTATGTTATGTTATGTTATGTTATGTTATGTTATGTTATGTTATGTTATGTTATGTTATGTTATGTTATGTTATGTTATGTTATGTTATGTGATGTTATGTAATGTTATGTGATGTGATGTGATGTGATGTGATGTGATGTGATGTGATGTGATGTGATGTGATGTGATGTGATGTGATGTGATGTGATGTGATGTGATGTTATGTTATGTTATGTGATGTGATGTGATGTTATGTGATGTTATGTTATGTTATGTTATGTTATGTTATGTTATGTTATGTTATGTTATGTTATGTTAGGTTATGTTATGTTATGTTATGTTATGTTATGTTATGTTATGTTATGTTATGTTATGTTATGTTATGTTATGTTATGTTATGTTATGTTATGTTATGTTATGTTATGTTATGTTATGTTATGTTATGTTATGTTATGTTATGTTATGTTATGTTATGTTATGTTATGTTATGTTATGTTATGTTATGTTATGTTATGTTATGTTATGTTATGTTATGTTATGTTATGTTATGTTATGTTATGTTATGTTATGTTATGTTATGTTATGTTATGTTATGTTATGTTATGTTATGTTATGTTATGTTATGTTATGTTATGTTATGTTATGTTATGTTATGTTATGTTATGTTATGTTATGTTATGTTATGTTATGTTATGTTATGTTATGTTATGTTATGTTATGTTATGTTATGTTATGTTATGTTATGTTATGTTATGTTATGTTATGTTATGTTATGTTATGTTATGTTATGTTATGTTATGTTATGTTATGTTATGTTATGTTATGTTATGTTATGTTATGTTATGTTATGTTATGTTATCTTATGTTATGTTATGTTATGTTATGTTATGTTATGTTATGTTATGTTATGTTATGTTATGTTATGTTATGTTATGTTATGTTATGTTATGTTATGTTATGTTATGTTATGTTATGTTATGTTATGTTATGTTATGTTATGTTATGTTATGTTATGTTATGTTATGTTATGTTATGTTATGTTATGTTATGTTATGTTATGTTATGTTATGTTATGTTATGTTATGTTCTGTTATGTTATGTTATGTTATGTTAGGTTACGTTACGTTACGTTATGTTATGTTATGTTATGTTATGTTATGTTATGTTATGTTATGTTATGTTATGTTATGTTATGTTACGTTACGTTATGTTATGTTATGTTATGTTATGTACTAGGTTATATGTCACCTATGACTTGAGTGAGGTAAAAAGATATCAAATTGACCTCAATGACCAATATTGGATGAAAGTCGATATTATACTTAAGTATATGAGGTATACTAAGGATATGATCATGGTCTACAGAGGAGATGAGGAACTAGTCAGCAAAGTATGGGTATATGCTAGTTTAAAAATATATTTGGATGAAATAAAATCATAGATGGGATTTATATTCACTCTGAAAGGAGGTGATGTGATCTAGAAGAGCTCAAATTAGGTTATGTTCACAGATTCTAGTACAGATTATAGGTATATTTCATATTTTTAGGTATCTAAATAAGTGTTTGAATTTGAATTTGTTTCGCTGGTTTTGTATTCCGCTGGTTTGATACTGGAATGTTGTGAGGTTTCTGGTTTTCCTCAAACCGGGCTGCAACGGAACCCGCTACCCTCAAACTGGCCATTTGAAAGTCAAAAAAAATGATTTGCAGGCAGGTATCTAAATAAGTAGTTTATATATTAAACTTCATATAATATCTTTACATGATACCTTACAGTGAAGACCCCATCACACTCTATTGTTATAATACTGTATTAGTGGATCTTACAAAGGATCTAAGGTTACATCAGTGAATGAAACACATACTCTAGAATAATCATATATTAAGGGATGTTTCTTAGAGAGTTGTGTTTTTAGTGAGATGAATATACACATAAGATAATGTGGAGGACCCCTTGAAAAAAATACTAATCTTATCAGAAACATAATCCTTATGTGAGGTATAGTGGATTGAATGTCATAGGTAATTGCCTCTAGTCCAAGTAGGATTTTTTTGGATTTTGTGTTCTAGAACCAACTGTTTGTACATTTTATTACATGTATAGTTAAATATTTTCATATTAATATAAAATTATTAGTATATATTTTCATTATTATATATTAATTAGATTTTATAATGTCATGTGGTATCTTTCTCATTGATAAGGTCATATAAGTTCTCTACTGTGTTGAGAACCTTAATTGTTATGACGATATTCTTAAATATATTTCTATAGTTGGATAATGTACTATAATATAGAATATAGTTTTTATATTGTAATTTTTTAGTTTTTAGTAATCATAAGAGGATGAGACTTCATCTCATGAAATTCTAACTTGGTAATCTCCAAGATGGGATATTATAAGAACAAAACCACTGGTATAAATTCCACATGTTTTGGTGTTAATAGATATCCTGATCTTCAATTGTTTATAATTGTCCTTACACTTTATGATTACTATTGATGCAGGTCATGAATCATGAACATGAATTTACTTATTAAAACATTGATTTAATATGTTCATGGGAAGTAGGGTATGTTGGGCGCTTCGTGAATGATATGTTACTAATGGATAATTCAAGGAAGGGTTTTTCTCACCAATCTTTATGGAAGTTGATAAATCATCCCTTTGATTGGAATGAAACAATCACCTTAAATTTCATGTCTATGGTGTAATGATGTGTTTATTTTAGATAGTAAAAAAAAGGTGTATCAAACATATAGGTCTATGACACAGATCTATAACTTTAATGATGATATATTGAGATAATTGGATTATATTTCACAATTAGAATTCATATGTGGTTTTCAATTTTGATATATTAGGTTCTTTATCTTGGGTTACATGGCCTGTTTCTAGATATTAATCTTAGACTTTAGGCATAACCACCTATTTTCAATGAGAAATAAACCTTGAGGGCCACACACTAAGTGTTTCCATTGATCCTAATTAAATTATATTTTAATTTAATTAATGGAACAAATGTTATTCTCATGACTAAAGAATAATTTTATTCATGTTTTATCTATCACAAATATTTATTAATGAATTAAATATTTAAATAAATATTAATTTGGTTATTCTATAAATTCTGAGAAGTTATATTGGACCAAGATTGTGTCCGGTGATTAATATTTATTTGTAATATAGTAAATAATATTTATCATTATGAAATTTAGTTCATGAAATATAATAATAATATTATAATTATATTAAATTATTTTTTAAGGAAATTAATATTATTTAAAAATGGTACATAATTAAATAATATTTTAACCTAAACCCTAACTCTATAAATATATGGTTATGTCTATTATGTAAGCTAAATTGAGTTTTGAGTTTTGATAATCTTTTCACGCAATAAACTTCTCTCTCGAGCTCATCCTTCTCTCCTCCTCTCAAGAATGATAAGAATTACTTCAATTCCAAAGGATCTTATAGCGATCAATATGAACAACACGTGATGAATGAATTACCACACTAGCACCCTTTGACTGGGTTTTGTTTTCTTCTTATTATAAATATAATAATTTTTAATTTAATATGAAAAGATCCTCTCTGGGTTCAGGGTTTCTCTATATCAATATTTGGTGAAAAATTTTCATTTCTCATGGAATCATGTCAAGTACAATATTGAGAAAGATCCATCAAATCAAAAAAACTTATGGTTTATTCACCCATAAGGGGGCTTTCAATATTCCCAAAACTTTCATCCATCTTTTCCTGTTTTTTTATTTCAACTTTTGGTATGGATATTTATTCTATTATCATGATATTCATCCTACTAGAAAAAAAATATATTAATTCTCTTTGATACATATTTCTTTGATACTCTCATATCCCATGTGGATATTGGTGCTACTCACCAAATTTTTTAAAATATGTCATGTCTACAAATGTTGAATTTGTTGATTTATTCCCATTTTCTTCTCTTGTGGATACATATACTACCTCAATCATTGATCTCAATAGTTTCCCACTATTCACAATCAATTTGTTTATGTAGTCTCCACCACCTCATCCTTATAAGTTTAGTGGTATTCAGTTTGGTAAAATTCCCCTCATCCCACCTACCTCGCCACATCCTCTTAAGTTTAGTGCTTCTTAATTTTTTCAAGTTTATAATTTATGCATGTAGTACACCTCTCACATATTTCCTACAACACCTCTATCCTCGCATTAATGTTGGAACCACCATCCACCACTAGGAATCTCCTAACTACATTTTGGAAAAGTAATCATACTTTCTAATAGAATACTATCTATACTCAAACATACTAGGTATTGTCCTTATATAACATAACTTTTATCAATACATTTTTCATGAATATTTTACCTCATTCTCTCACTAATTACAAATATTATCCAGGTTGGTTTTGACCCATGTTTTATAAGATACATGCTCTTGAGGATAGTGATATATGATATCTTATTACTCTACCACTAGGTAAGTATGTTATTAGATGAAAATGGGTATATACTGTTTGAAATAATATAGATATATCTCTCAATCACCTCAAAGATCTCAGACTTATGGGATTGATTATTTTTATACCTTCTCTTATATGGATAAAATGAATTTTTTATATATTTAATTCTATTATAGTTTCTTATAATTAGACTCTTCACCAGTTTGATGTAAGAAAATTACTCCTCTATGGATTATTGGATGATTGATTATATATGTAGAAACCTTAAAAGATTTTTGTTTAGGGGGAGTTATCTAAGGTGTGTCACCTTAGATAATCACTATGTTGATTTAAATAATCTATACAGACATGTTTTTTCTAGTTCTGTGTAGTTGTGATGAATTTTGGGCTCTCTCAGAGTGTAAAATATCAATAATATTTTTATTAGAAATCCATAGCTAGAAAAAAAAATACATTATTTATTTGGATGATATTGGTATTTTAGCCAATGAATCAATGAAAGTTGATCGAATTGAGTTTTTCCTTCATCGCAACTTTTAGATTAAGGAATTGGGGTCCTCAAATTATTTTCTTTGAATTGATGTCTCTCAATACTCGAAAGGAACTTTCATATCTTAGAATAAGAATTTATTGGATTTTATTTATGAAATGGAATTTTTTCATGATAATATTGTCAATACTCATCTTGATTTGGGTTATAGGTCCCTTCATATAGAGATTGAGGATTTTTCCTCACCCAAAAGGTATCCTAGACTTATTGGTAAGTTAATATATCTCACCATAACCCAACTAGATATTTTATAGTATATAAGAAAGTTGATCCAATTTATAGATCATCCAACCACATTATAGTGGTATGTAATTCATTATATTTTCAAATATATCTGGAGTTTTCCATTTTTGTGACTTTTTTATTCATATCATGGGTACACCAATGTAGAGGCATTTTTTGATGATGATTATGTGAATTTTTATCCTTATCACATATTGATATCTTGTTATTCCATATTTATTGGTAGGAATATCATCATTTGTAAAATTAAGAAACAAACCATTGTTTATTGCTCAAGTGTTGAGTTGAAGTATCATGCAATGGAATAAGTAAACCCTAGAATACTATTGGCACAACATCTTCTAAATGAGACTAAATTTCCAGTCAAAATGCCTAAAAACATATGGTGTGACAATCAAGAAGTGATGTATAATGATAAAAATTCAATGTTTCTTGAACAGAATAAGTGAAATAACTTGAATCTTCTTATTAGGTATGTTTTCCTTTTCTAGTCGTTTTTGAGAAAAGAGGAATTTCTGGAAATTTTTTAAGTACACATCGTGTACTTTATGAGTACACGCCATGTACTAGGTTGCCGCATGAAGCCATGTGTTGGCTCTGTAATGGCCACACAAATGGCCATGTGGGGGTGACCTGGAGGCCTCCTAGTGCAGGGTATGGAAATGGCAAGTACATGTCATGTACTTCCAAAGTACATGCCATGTATTTTTTTCATTAAACACATCGGGGTCATGTTTGATGGACAGAAAGAGCTTCTTTTAGGTCGGGTTCGTCCAAGAGCTCTCGTACAACCATGATCTACCTCCAAGCCCTCGACTGAGCATCTGATATCTGATTCAACCACCGTCTATTGCATTGGGATCACCTCGGTAATCTCTTCCTTCTTCTAGACCTTCATTTCCTAATTCCTTATCTTTCTCAAGTTATCCTTGGTTGAACGTTTTAGATGATTTTCTAGATATATGGTGTTCTTAGGTGATTCAAGGTTTTAGGTTCACGTATAGAGATCTCCTAACACCGAGGGAGGTGGTTTGTGCCTTTTTATTGAAATTATTTGAGTTATATGTGCCAATTTGTCCAATAATATTGAATGGGGAATTGTGTGTTTACTGTATTAGCCATATTAATTGCCTATCATGCTTGTTTACTTGAGTAGAAGTTAATTTAATGTGAATAGGTTAAATTTATATGATTTGGAGGTGTTTTCCCATGCATGTTTTGGTTATGACCTTTTGGTACTATTTAGCCTGTTAGGCTGTCTTGTTTTTCTAATGCCTAGAATTGTAGGATGGTGTGACTGTTGTTCTGACATGTTTTTATGTTGTAGGATGTTTATCCAAGTATTTATTGATATTTACATTGGTCGATATGTGTTTTTATGCTTTCTTGAGTTACACAGGGCTGTGAGAACCTAGTGTAGTAGACCATAGGTAGAATGGACGGAAGGGCTTCTCTAGAGTGTCTGTTTTTGCTTATGATGTGAGACCACAAGGGGAATTGATGTAAGTGCTTCCTCAGATTGTCTGTAGTTCCTCGACATGGGACACAGGGGAATGTGACGTAAGTGCTTCCCCAGAGCCCCTTTAGTTACCGACAAGAGAACTATAGGAGGAATTAACAGCAATTGCTTCCTCGAAGAGTCTATGCTTAAGCTGAATCATAGGGGTTAGACTGAGTGTACTGCCTAGAGGGTTGCTTGTGTTTCTTGGTAGAACCAGAGGGGATAGGCTATGAGTAATTTCCAAAGGGTTTCCTTTTGTGTTTAGCTGCTTGTTTGTGTTTCTAGGTAGGACCATAGGGCATAGGATATGAGTACTTTCCAGAGGGTTACCTTTTGTGTTTAGCTACTTACTTGTGTTGCTAGGTAGGACTAGAGGGGATGAGATGTGAGTACTTCTTAGAGGGTTACCTATTTTTGTTTACCTACTTTGGTTAGTTGTTGCTTAATATGTGAAATTGAATGCATTGAAATTATGGATTGTTTACTGTTGAGTAATTTCTTGTTCACTACTTCCTTTTACTCATTACCTGCCATATATTCACTGAATGTTAGGAATAGATCTTTTGGTGGTTTCATAATGGGATTTAGTCTCACACCCTGTTTGGGCCATGCTTTTAGGCACAAACAGATTATATTGCTGCAGGTATAGATAAGGGAAAGCACCCTTATACTTCAAGTGCTTGATTTTCTGTGGAACTGGAGAGCATGGGACCAAGCTGAGGCTTGCGATGCTGAGGAGCTGTTTATCTATTTTCTTTTTTACTTTGGATTAGTACTATTTTGTATTCATGTATTTTTATTTGTTTGGATGCTTTCGTAGATGTATGTTTCATGCATCATTTATATATATGTGTGCTCTAGTTTATTATTACCAATATTTCGTTGTTTACTTTTGTATGTATTATTACTACTTCCACTTTTTCCATTTTTTTACTTCCGCTGTGATACTCTTCCAATTAGGGCATAGTTTACCCACTATCACAACCAAGGCCCTCACTGCTTGTCGGCAACCTCTATCGTTTTGGGAAAGGCGCTTGAGGCTATGTGACCAACCAGGTACGGGGCGTCTCGGGGCATCTTCTAGAACCAGGTCGTTACAAAGTGGTATCAGAGGAGTTTCTTTTCTCTTTAATTACTATTTGGAGCCTATGTACAGGGATAGGAAGGAATAGGTACTTCGTAATAAGTTATGCATGCGAGTAGTTAACCCGTGTATAGGGAAAATCCAATCTACCTCGTTTATTGCAATTTTTCTTGTTTTTTAAATATTACAGTTGATTTGATTTCACCTTGAGTGATTCACATGTTTTGTGTTGTTATTTTTGATGTTATTGAGGTTCTATTTCCATTGAAACCCTATGAGATGAGGGTATACCATCTCATACATTGTATAGGCACTTGCTAGAAATCACATGTCATGCATTCTTGCCATGCCATTTAGGGTGAGTTAGTGATTTCATGTTGTTGTGATAGATGTTTTGTTATATATTCATGTTGTTTTGATAGATTCATTGATATAATACTTGTTGTCTGATATGGTATAGATTTGCGGAGGTTTTTCTTGAATGAATGCCAAAATTTGGTTCTTGAGGTGTTATGGGCTCTCATGGACCGGAATTTGGTGGATCATTTCCTTGTTTTACTTGTTATAACATGTATAAGATGCCAAGATTTGATTTTTTGGGAGTATGGGCCCTTGTGGATTGGAATTTGTCACTTTGGTGTTCATTTTAGTGTTTTTCTTAGATCTGGAGTAGTTTCTGAGGCTTATTGTCTGGAAGAACCCAGAATACACACCGTGTAGTTTTGACTACACGCCATGTGTTCTTATGTTCAGGAAGAAACTATTTTTATTATGTACATGCCGTGTAGTCTCAAATAGTGTTATAGGTCATGTGGGAATAGACACGATATAGGGAAATTCTTATGGGAACACATCATGTACCAGTTGTACACGGCGTGTCGTGTTGACCTTGTGTCCGCCTGTGTGACTAACAACACGGATGGAAAAATCATAGCTTATACACATCGTGTCAGTACTAAACACACCATGTACTATAATCTTGGAATCCGTCCATGTAACTAACATCATGGGTCGGTCTTATCTTTTTTAGTACATGTTGTGCCTGTCTGGAACATGTCGTGTAGTGTCATCCGAGTATCGAACCATGTCACGAACAACACGAGTCAGTGAAGCTCTTCTAGTACACACCATGTCTAGCAAAAACACATAGTGTAATCACGTTCTAAGAAGAACTGTGTGGCTTATCTGTGTAGAAGGACTCGGGCAGGGGAAGAGAATTCAAGTACACACCGTGTGTAAGAAAAAAACATTGTTTTTTTGGGGTGTTACACGACCAGTTCTGGCAGAAGTACACGCCCATGTGTAAGGCTTAAGGTAACACACCGTGTAGTGATTATACACGTCGTGTAGTCATGTTTTGTAAAACATTAATGTTTAATTTCTCCTTTCACCTTATTGAAAATCTAGTTTTTAGTCCTTGATAATTTTGTTATAAGGTGTGTGTTTGACCTTGCAGAGTCATGCCACTGAGACGTCCTCCAGTTGTACACTAGTTTCTATGTGGTGACCAGACACCGGATATGGCTAATAAGGGACTACCTACGGATCCTCCAGTTGTCCCAGTATTGGCACCAGCCATTATACCTAATGTAGGTGTTGATGAACAGTTTAGGGAAGGCTTTATGAGGTTCATGCAGACCTTTCATGGGGTACCGCATCCTACCCCGTATATGGAAGAGTTGACGTGGGTCTTTCTGTAGTAGAATCCTCCCACTTTCATATGGGAAGAAGGAACCCAGGCTAAAGATTCATGGATATAATCCATGATTTCTATCTTTGAGCATCTGGAGATGACTCCAGAGAGGAGGGTGAAGCTCACTACCTATGTGCTACGGGATTCTGCTAAGAGATGGTGGGATGTGATCTCACAAGATAGACGACAGTAGTTGGTGGCTTGGGATGAGTTTCAGCATGCCTTCTATGATTACTTATACCCAGTGACCTTGAGGGCCGATCGAGCCTAAGGTTTTATGAGTTTAGAGTAGGGTACTCTTTCTGTTATGGAGTATTCCTCTCACTTCACCGAGCTGAAGCGCTTCACGCCTATTCCAAGAGGTGATGAGTTATTCCTATCAAGGAATCTTGAGGGTGGTCGGAGGCATGACATCCAATCTCATGTGAACATATTCTGGTTTACTTCCATCACTTTTATCATCAACCAAGCGCTGATCATGGAGTGAAATATGAGAGATTTTGGAGTTGTGAGCCATGGTGGCTCAGCATCCAGAGTTAGTATCCCTCATACTGATAGTAGCAAGTTCCATAGGGAGTCTACACGTGGAGATATGAGGAGGCGAGATATATATTCTGGTATCTAGGTGGTGTGCTACCAGTGGGGGGAGAGCAGGAATATGAGGCCACATTGCCCAAGAGACCCGGTGGAGTGCTGATCTTGTGGTAAGGCAAGTCATCTTCAATGCTTCTGTAAAATATTCTCACCAGATGCTAGTGACAGGGTTTCTTCTATGAATCCTTGTTCTGGGGAAGCACCACTAGTTTCTTACCAGTCTGGGAACTGGAGTTCTTTCGGCCATTCAGGCTGAGGTGGAGCTCATGGTCATGGTAGCCAGTCACCCGGTTTTCAGTGACCTCAGGGCGGATCAGGTCAGAGTGGTCAGGCAGGGTCACAGGTTTGTGGGACAGGCCAGAATTCTATAGTGGAGTAGACCCAACAGGAGCAGGATCCCAGACCTTCTACAGTTCGAGGTATGATCTTAGTTGCCTCAGTTTTAGCTTATGCTCTTTTCGATACAGGGGCTTCCCATAGATTTATATCTATTGCTATTGTGGAGAGACTTGGGATCTTTATCTTTACTTCTGCTGATATCTTGACGTTGGACACACTGTTGGGGACAAGAACAGCTAGTGTACATCAGTTCAAGGAGTTCCCTCTTGAGGTTGGTGGGTGTCACTTCTTGTGGGACCTTTATTCCAAGAGATGACAGGCTATGATGTCATTCTCATAATAGACTGGTTAGTTCCTTTCCAGGATTTTATCGATTGATATCATCTTAGGGTGAGCTTCACATCACCGGAGGGTAGATCATTTCTTTATAAGGGTGAATGGGATGTCCAAGTGATTAGAGCGGGACCCGAGCATCATGGGTTTTGAGGAGTTACAAACAAGATTTCTAGTCTTTATCTAGAAGACTAGGGGACTTCTAAGATGGAATTTCCTCTAGTGGGGATCATTTTAGGGATGTCTTTCCCGATGAATTTTCAGGTTTTCCTCTAGAGCGAGAGGTAGACTTTTCTATTGAGCTCGTGCTAGGATCGGCACCGGTGTCCATTCCTCCTTATAGGATGGCTACACCAAAGTTACAGGAGCTGAAGAAACAGTTGGAGGAGTTGCAGGAAAAGGGATTCATCTGACCCAATACTTCTCCTTGGGGTTCTCCTGTCCTGTTTGTGAATAAAATATATGGTACCCTCAGGCTTTGTGTGGATTATCGGAAGCTGAACCAGTTGATGGTCAAGAACCGATATCCCTTGCTGAGGATTGATGATCTCTTTGATCATCTTCTAGGATCCCATGTGTTCTCAAAGATTGACTTGAGATCTGGTTATCATTATTTGTGTGTTAGAACATCTGATATACCTCTTACAGCCTTCTGAAGCAGGTATGGTCTATACGAGTATGTGGTTATGTCGTTTAGTCTCATGAATACACCCGTAGTTTTCATAGAATTGATAAACTGAGTGTTCCATCCATACTTGGATTATTTTGTGGTGGTCTTTGTGGATGATATATTATTGTACTCTCACACTCCACACGACCATGCTACCCATCTTGAGAACGTTTTGAGTACACTAAGAGAGAAATAGTTATATGCTAAGATCTCAAAATTCCACTTTTGGATGGACCAAATTCACTTCTTGGGTCATGTTATCTCAGAGACAGGAGTATTAGTATACCCAGAGAAAATGAGATTAGTAGTTTCCTGAGAGCATCTGAAGAACAGCTTTGAGGTACGGAGTTTTCCAGGGCTGACTGGCTACTACAGACATTTCATACAGGACTTTTCATGCTTAGCAGTTCCACTGATAGGCCTGACTAAGAAGGGTGAAAAGTTCTTGTGGTCAGATTCTTGTGAGTCATCCTTTCATGAGAGGAAAGGGAGGTTGACTTAAGAACTGATACAAGTTTTTTCAGAGTCAGGAAAGAGCTATACTGTGTATTGTGATGCATCAGGTATCAGTCAGGGAGCAGTGCTTATGTAGGGAGAAGGAGTCGTTGCATATGAGTCTCGGTAGTTGAGGCCACATGAGAGGAATTACCCAAAACATGATATCATGTTGGATGATTTTGTTCATGCCTTGCTCTATTGGATACATTATCTTCTGGGAGATCATTTTTTGGTTTTCACGAACCACAAGAGTCTCAAGTATATCTTCACTCAGCATGATTTTAATTTGAGATATCGAAGGTGGGTTGAGTACCTTCAGTACTTTGACTTTGATCTTGCCTATATTCCTGGGAAAGACAATGCAGTGGCTAATGCATTGAGTATGACTTAGATACAAGAAGTTCAGGAGGCCAGTAGTGAGTGGAAGCTTATGGCTCTGTTCTCTAAGATGCATTTGGTGGTGCACGACAGGAAGGGGAAGACATTTATTTCTTTTGTAACTATTACCTCTACTCTTCTTGATCGAGTTCAAATGAAGCAGCTATCAGATTCTGAAGGCCTAGTCCTACAAGAAAGTGTGTTAGTAGAAGACCCTATTCTTGGATGTACCATAGGCATGGATGGGATCTTGCATTTTCATGGGCGCATATGGGTGTCAGCAGACATATGCGAGGAGCTAATGTGGGACTTTCATTCCTCAGTTTGGGAAGTTCATCCGGGTGTCACCAAGATGTATCGTGATCTACACCGTCAGTATTGGTTGCCAGGTATGAATAGAGATGTTTCCAATTTTGTTATGAGGTGTTCCACCTTTCAGCAGGTGAAGGTGGAGCATCAGTGACCATCAGGGCTTTTGCAGCAGTTACCCATTCTCAAGTGGAAGTGGAATGATGTTGTGATGGATTTTTTGATAGGTTTGTCGAGGTCTCCTCAATAGAATAATGCAATTTTGATTTTCATTGATATAATCATGAAGGTTTCTCACTTCTTTCCGATCAAGGAGACATTTAGTGTTGATGATATGGGACAGTTGTACATCCAAGTGATTGTATGTCTACATGGGGTTCCACACTCCATTGTTTCAGATAGGGATGCCCATTTTACTTCTCAGGTCTAGCAGGGGATTTAGAAAGATTTGGGTACATATGAAATTTTGATTATAGCTTACCATCCCCAGACAGACGGCCAGTCCGAGTGTACAATTCAGGTTCTTGAGGACATGCTTTGTGCATACATCCTGGATTTTGGAGGTTCTTAGGAGAAGCATATACCTCTTGTAGATTTTTCCTATAATAATAGTTTTCAAGAAAATAATCATATGGAATCCTATGAGGATTTGTACAGTAGGTCATGCCGATCACCTTTATGTTGGATGGAGGCAGGAGAGGAAGCTATGTTGGGAGCTCGTCTTGTTCAGGAGACCACAGAGCCGATATAGTTGATTCAGAAGAGGATTGTTATTGCACAGTCTCGACAGAATTATTATGCTGATCAGCGGAGACGACCTCTAGATTTTGAGGTCAGGGATTAGGTTTTCCTATGTGTCACACCAAGGTAGGGACATAGAAGGATTAAGAGATAGGGTAAGCTTTCGTTGAGGTACTTCTAGACGTTTGAGTTTTGTGAGAGAGTTGGGCCGGTTGCCTATCAGTTGCAGTTACCTCAGAGGTACCGGGATATGCACAACGTCTTCCACATTTCTCAGCTATGACATTACTTTTCAGACCCATCTCATGCTTTTCAACCCAAGGAGGTTGAGTTAGAGGTGGACACCTCATTCTAGGAGCATCCAATCTAGATTGTTGATCATAGAACGAAGGTTTTCCATGGTCGGTCTATCCCTCTAGTATGAGTGTAATGGTAGCATGGGTGAGTACAGGACGAGACCTGGGAGAGGGAGGCGGATGTACAATCGTAGTGGCCGGAGCTATTTGAGGATTCCTCTTCTACGCCGCCTTGCTAGTGAAATTTGGCGATGAATTTCATTAAGGGGGGAAGTTTGTAAGAATCTGGATCTTCTTTTCAGGTATGTTTTCCTTTTCTGGTCATTTTTTAGAAAAGAGGAATTTCTGTAAATTTTTGAAGTACGCGTCGTGTACTTTATGAGTACATGTTGTGTACACGGTTGCCGCATGAAGACATGTGCTGGTCGTGTAATGGCCGCACACACAGCCATGTGGGGGTGACCTGGAGGCCTCCTAATGCAGGGTACCTAAACGGTAAGTACACATCATATACTTCCAAAGTACACACGATGTATTTTTGTTTTTTTCATTAAACACATTGGGGTCACGTCTGATGGATAGAAAGAGATTCTTCTAGGTTTGGTTCATCCAAGAGCTCTCGTACGGCCGCAATCTTCCTCCAAGCCCCCGACCGAGCATCAGTTGTCTGATTCGACTATTGTCGATTATGTTGGGATCGCCTCAGTAAGCTCTTCTTTCTTCTAGAGCTTCGTTTCCTGATTCCTTCTCTTTCTCATGTTATCCTCGGTTGAACGTTTTAGATGTTTTTGTAGATATACGGTGTTCTTGGGCAATTCAAGGCTTTAGGTTCACATATATCGATCTTCCAACACTAAGGTAGGTGTTTTATGCCTCTCTGTTGAAATTATTTGAGTTATATGTGATAATTTTTCCAATACCCTTGAATGAGTTATTGGTTGTTTACTATTTTAGCCCTGTTAATTGACTTCCATGATTGTGTGCTTGAGGAGAGGTTAATTGAATGTAAATAGGTTAAATTTCTATGCTTTGGAGGTGTTTTCCCATGCATGGTTTGGTTATGACCTTTTGGTACTGTTTATCTTGTTAGGATGCCTTGTTTTTTCCATGCCTAGAATTGTAGAATGGTGTGACTGTTGTTCTGACATATTTTTATGTCGTATAGTGTTTAGAAAAGTAGTTCTTGAGGTTTACTTTGGCGGATATGAATTTCTATGCTTGCTTGAATTACATAGGGATGTGAGAACCTGGTGTAGTAGACCATAGGGAGAATGGACAGAAGGGCTTCTCTAGAGTGTCTGTTTTTTTTTACGATGTGAGACCACATGGGGAATTGATGTAAGTGATTCCTTAGAGTGTACGTAGTTCCTTGACACATACCATAGGGGGAATGTGATGTAATTGCTTCCCCAGAATGCATTTAGTTACCTATACGAGACTATAGCAGGAATTGACGGCGAGTGCTTCCTTAGAGAGACTATGCTTAAGCTGAACCAGAGGGGTTGTACTAAGTGTACTTCCCAGAGGGTTGCTTTTGTTTCTAGGTAGGACCAAAGGGGATAGGCTGTGAGTACTTCCCAGAAGTTTACCCTTTGTGTTTAGCTACTTTCTTGTGTTTCTAGGTAGGACCATTGGGGATAGGCTGTGAGTAATTCCCAGAGGGTTACCTTTTGTGTTTAGCTGCTTGCTTGTGTTGCTAGGTAGGAGCAGAGGGGATGGGTTGTGAGTACTTACCATAGGGTTACCTATTTGTTTTTAACTTCTTTGGTTATCCATTTCTTGATATGTGAAATTGAATTCATTGAAACTATGGATTTTTTACTATTGATTATTTTCTTGTTCATTGCTTCCTTTTACTCATTACCTACCATATATTCACTGACTGTTAAGCACAGATCTTATGGTGGTTTACTACTGGGATTTAGTCTCACACCCTATTTGGTCCATGATTTTGGGACCAAACATATTATATTTCTAGAGGTATAGATAAGGGCAATCTCCCTTCTACTTCAGGTACTAGATTTGTTGTAGAGCTGGAGAGCGTGGGACCAAGCTGAGGCTTGCGATGCTGAGGAGTTATTTATCTATTTTCTTTTTTACTTTGGATTTGTATTGTTTTGTATTCCTGCATTGTGATTTGTTTGGATGCTTTCCTAGAAATATTTATCATGCAACATTTATATATATGTGTGCTCTACTTTATTATTTCTAGTCTTCCACTGTTTACTTTTGTATGGATTATTACTGCTTTCGCTTTTTCCATTTGTTTACTTTCGATGTGATACTCTACCAATGAGGGCATAGTTTCCACACTATCACACCCAAGTCCCTCGCTGCTGGTCGGTAGCCTTTGGAATTTGAGGAAATGCACTTGAGGATATGTGACCAACCGGTTACGGGGCGTCTCCAGGTGACTTCCGGAACTGGGTCATTACAATAAGCATCTTTAGGTTGACAACCATCTTTCCAAGAAAATTTTGGGAAAAATAATATTACATTTGGTTATGTGCAAACAACATAGAAACTAGACAAATATTGATCATTTTTAAGAAACCACCCAAATTCAAAGGATATTTTTCACTATAACCATATATAAAATTATTCCTCTTGTTTAGGGGCTCCCTTATCACCACACTTATCATTGTTTAGACACATTTATATTTTCCAATGAAATTGATCATTTAGGATGATATATTGGTACTTTAAGGATGTGTTTTTGAAATTTATGAATAAAGAAAACTATTGTGAGAGCATTATTTTATTATTGGTCAATAAAATTTAAAAAAACCATCATAGGAAAACATTAATTCTTTAATAAAAAACAAAATATCTATCTGTGAATGGGAAAGCTAATTTTGACTTGGAGAATATCAACCAATTATGGATTCTTGTGCTTTAAGCTAAAATGAATAAAAAAAGTATTTTAACAGAAAGGATGGTGTTCTTGATGTAAATATGAGGAAATTAACTAGGATCATGGATTGATTATTTAGAATCTCATAATCAAGAAACTGAGGATAATTCTTCACACTATAGAAAATGTAAAATAGATTTATTGTGGTAAAAGAAAGATTTTATAACTAAATTAAAGAAACTCAGCCTTCATGGGTTACCAAAAAAATTATTTTATATTCCAAAAAGGTTGATTTTTAATTTAAATATACTTAAATTTATTTCAATGATCATACCTATTGGTATAGAAAAATAAAGCAACACATATCCCAAGTCCATTTCTCACTTCTCATGATATTTATGGTTCATTTTACTTTTGTATTGGTAGGATGATACTATATACCTCAATAAAAGGTGGGATGGTTTATTTATTGATATATTTACAAAATAAATCATAATATATTTTTGATGTGGGGAGAGCTGAGTCAATTTAATGCCTTATATTTTATCATGTACCATATTCTTGATATTACAAGTGACAAAATTATCATGATGTTTTTGGAAAGTTTTATGTGTCATTGGTGATGTCTATGAGATTATTTAGTAGTGTAATAATTTTCAAGGTAAAAATACAATTTCTTAGACTATTAAACTTGGTATAAAAGTTCATATAGGCCCAAGTTTGGGGAACTATTAACTCAAATAAATTTTGGAGTTTCTTCATACCATATCCTACATTCTAGAGTTAGAATATGAAGAACGGGGAACCTTGATCCTTGTTCTCTTCCTAGATTCAATGTACGGTGCTCCTAGGATCATCATATCATTCTATATATCTTTAGTCATATGTGCTAGAACATGGATAAAAATGAATGTAAAATCCTCAATAATCTTGACCACGTGTGGATCATCTATAGGGATTTGAGTTCGATTCCTTCAAGCAGTGATCATTGGTGATGAGTGGGACACACCTACTACTATAATTCGAATAAAGTAAAAGTTTTATTTAATTTTGTGTTTAATTCACCTCAAACAAGATCCTAGGGTTGTAATTAGGCATTTCACGTTGTCAAATATGAATTCATTACATTAGTGCAGTAATAAATTTAAAAATACTATATTTTTACACTTTTGTTTCACACTCATTACTAACAAGTGGTATCATAGCAATCATGTGTTTTTTAAGTCAAATTAGTGTTAGATTTTCATGAATTCAAGTAGAGGGAGCTAATATGGTCCCAAATCCACAAACAATGGTTTTATCCTTGGTTGGACAGTCGATTTATGGTCATCCAAAGATCAAAGAAATAATTTTCAGGCTGAAAATTTAAAAATATATTGAATATTACTATTCATGTGAATTGTACTATGGATATTATTCATATGAATAATACTGTAGTTAAAATACTTCAATGTTGTGGTTAGTCATCCATGAAATTTAAATATATATATATATATACATATATATATCTTTAAATAATACATATTTATATTCCTATATATAAATACATATATATATATATAAATTATGGGTGAATAGTAGCCATGAACAGTACTCATGAATAGTGCTTGTAAATATTATTGGGAACTCCTTCAAGGGTTTGGAATATCCAAGAAGCCTAAAAATTCTTTAAAAAATTACAAAATAATATTTAAAAATATTTAGAATTTATTAAAAAAATTAGGATCACATGAAGAGGTAGTTATGAATTAAAAGTATTTAAAGTTATTTTAATTTATAATTTATTCCACCAAGTTAAATTATCTACAAATTTAATGTAATTATGAAAGTTTATTACACGGTTATTGATTATGAGTGAGATCAGACGATCTATATCTGATATTTTTATTTTTATTTGATTATTATAATGCATTCAATGTTTGTAATAAATATTTAATAAATGAAGGTTTGTGCATCATCTCTTTCCCTCATTATATGTGTAAGGGTCCATGTGTACTTGATAATTTTTATTTATCTTTATCTCACATCCTGAAGACCCCCACACCTATGTGTGATTATATTTATATATAATGATAAGGACTAAAGAAGATGTGAACCTTGTCAAGACTTGGTGAAGTACCATAGAAGATGTAGATACACTAGATGGGGTGGGAGATGCAACTCAAGTCAGAGAAGACTAAGTGAGTTACCCCTAGGGTCGCAGTCAATCCATTATCCACACAATGGATCAACCCATAGAAAATGGTTGTGGTTGGTTTATTTATTTGTCAATCACTTAAATTTTGAAAAAATCGATAATCTAAGGTGCTCATTAGCCCTTGTTGAGGGTGTCTCCTACTACTGTGGAGTTATTATGAGATTATTGGTTTTACTTAACTAATATAGGTATAAAAAAAGTAGTCATCTCAAGCTTTTGGAAACTTTATAGGAAAGGTGTTGAGAAATGCAGTGTTATGCTTTGTAGGAGATGAGAATCCACTCTACAGATCGAGGATCCAAGACTTAATGTGGTTGTTCATTTAGAAACCTACCCCGAAACTCTCTTAGTTGTGGAATATCCATAACATAGACTATGAGGAGTGTTTTTAAGGATCCTTGTAAAAATAATTTTCAAGAGACTGAGTATTCTGAATCTAGTAGTTGAGGGATACTCAGATTTTATAAAATACTGTGATTCATTTAAGATTAATAAATCTATAATGTCAAATAATTGTTAATCAAGATAAAAGTACTTTTCAGCATAAGTTTTATTTTATAGAAAAATGGATTGTAATACCACAATAACATTGTGATCAATGATGGAAAATTAAGAGATCCCAACAAGAAAAAATTTCCAAGAGTAGTACAGGCTCTTCCACACAGTACTATGAGATAAAATTAAATTGTATGTGTTTGAGTACCCACATCCTATTAAGCTACCTCCGGATGGAAATGATGGTGAATATGAAGCTTAAAAGAGACACATGTATGATGTATTTGATGTTTATGTAATAATTTAATTTTTTTCTAGATATTTTTGAAATAAACATCTAGAATATGATGGATATACCATATTGTATCATCTACAAGATGTTTTAGAAGAGAATGTGAAGTGAGAAATGAATTAGAATATGATTACTCTAGACATAAGTAAATTGAATTATTGAATCCTGGTCAGTCCTATTATACTCAAGATGATATCGTACATTGATAACTAGAATTATGATTCATGTTAGATCATTATATTTCAATAAATATCATTATCTAGTTCTTATTACCCAATTACTCCAGTTTCTTAAGACTTATAAGAGGAATGGTATATGGAAACCACTTCTATATCTTTTAGGAAAGGATCACTAAGAAGATAATAACTTAATTAAAGATAAATCATTATTCCATATGGAAAACAAGAAGAAATAAAAGGTAAGAAGGCCGATGGTAAGTACATATCCAAAGTCACCTTCACAACATACTTCTAAGAGACCAATGTTAAGTAGGAGGGAATTGAATAGGATACTTTTTTATTTACATGTTTCAAAATAAGTCACTAGAAGATAAATTTCAATAAATTAAATAATAAGAAAGTATAAGATTTTTCATCAGGTATTTTCATCATTTTATTTGATATTTCTAATTTACTTATTAGATAATAGATATTATTTGTATTTTGCAAATTTTTATCCAAATATAATAAACAAGAAAGTTTAGAAACATTATAATAAGTGAGGTAAATTCTCCAATTAGTTGAGGAAGGGTGATTACTATGTCAATAGATAGAATTACATGAAATCCATTTCTCCATGTTTTTTAATTCTAGAAAATCTATAATTTAGTGTTTAGTTTTAAAACAATATTTATATCATGTGTCTATTGGACACAATGAGACATTATTTAGTTATAGAATAGATGTTGGCCATGGTGTTTCATAATCGATTAATAGTTTTGTAATACTTTAATTATAAGGCCCCGACCTTAAACCTTACATAATATTGAATTAAATGAATAATTCACATTGAGGGTATTTTTAGGTTTAGAGTTTTAGGGAATTAGGACATAACTATTACATCTCAAAAGATTACAAAGTAGACACTTCTACTAAGTTTCCATAAAATAAAAACTCTTAAAAAGAAACATGTCTAGTTCCATGTTTTATATAGCATGACTTTCCCTTGATCCCATCCTTGACACTATTCCACATTAAGTCCTGTGAAAAACATTTCAAAAAAACTTGGGGTGAGCATAAAAAGCTCAGTAAGGGAAACACAAAGAATGAAAACTGTTAGTTTTTCAAAACAACAAGTAAACCATGTCTACTTTATCAAAGTAATAATTTTCACCTTTATGAAGTAGTAAAAAATCTTCACTGAATAAAAGATCAATACTTACCCTTTTTTAACCAAAATATTACCATAAAACCCATATAAAGAAGACATAACATATAAAGGTAACTTGGGACATAAACATACTTAAATGGAATAACCATACGGTTGACTTCCACACATATCACTTAATGGAATAGCCATACAGCTGACTTCCAAACCCAATGCATTGGATGTTATAACATAACCACCCATCCTAGTATTCACGGCACCACCCGTCATATGTGTTATCAGGTAACCACCCGTCAAATGTCCAATTACCATTATAAAATCATAAGACATAAAACAAATATAATGGAAAGAAAACATTTCCACACTTTGATCACAATATATCACTTAAATATATATTGACATAACAAATCCATTATAAAAACCCTTTTCAATACCAAAATACATAAAACAGTATATGGTATTTATTTCATTTCAAAAAAAACATTACGGCTTGTTGAGGAAGCCAAAGACCAAATAATAATCGCAGCGGCGGAAAAGGTCGTCGTCGCCGCGTACGTTAAAAGAAAAATTCCTTTTTGTCATTTTGTAAAACGCTTCGTAGAAATAGATTCCTTTTGTATAAAAGTAAAAGTCAAAGAGGTTTATACACCGTATAAAATAAAGTTGTGTATAAAACGAAATATGCCTCAATGAAAGGAGATTGAGATGAAGTCCCTTACCTCAGGTCTGACTTGACTCGATCGCTCTTTAACGTCCTGAATAATAAACTTGAATTAATTTCTACTTTCTTAAGAACCTTTTTAAAGTTAATTATTCCTTTTATATCACTTATTTCCATGTTATAAACATTATGTAATCATTTAAGTTAATAATGTTTGTTTTGTCGATATTTGGTTCTTAAGTCAAAAGTGGACTTCTTACAATTACATGTTGTTCGTGTGGTCAAAGGTTCATTATATCCAAAATGATATTCATGATTTGGATATCATATATATCATATATATCATATATATCCAGAATATACATGTATTTATAATATTACATAATCATTTAGAGGTAAGAAATGAAATGCACCGTTCATGGAGATGGTAAGTCGTACGTACGCATGAACGCTACTTTCATTTCTATGTCATATTAATGGAATTAAAACTAAATGAGAGATATGTATATTTTAATTCAAGAATTATATTAATCATTTAGATGTAACATAGATCATATATATCCATTATATATATGTACTTATAATAGTACATTACATTTGGGGATAAGAAATGAAATGCACCGTTCGTGGAGACGGTAAGCCGTACGTACGCATGAACGCTACATTCATTTCTATATCATACTTTAATGAAAATAAATAATAATGATATAAAGCTATATTATAATTCCAGTATAACATAATATATAATAACTTTAAATCCATCCCTTATATGTCCCACATATGGCATTAACGAATCAAATCACTTTGAGGGGGCGGTAGTCCGCACTTCCTAAAATGAAGATATCGCGTATACCCATAATGGAATCCATAAAGGTATGCCATAAATGAAAAATATAGAATCTTAAGGAAAACATAAACATATTATATATCATATATAAATATATTGACATCTTAATGGCCACCTTTGAAGGTGTTAGAAGAATATTGAACAATCATCGTTTCGTGAGGCAGAAATTCGCCATCCACAGAAATAGTATGTTCTTTAAACATTAGATGTAGGTGTGTGTAATTGTAGCTAGAATTCTTCTTATAACAACATACTAGTATATTGAAGATACTGGAGTTGTTACAAAATAAATGAATAAAAATAATTTAGGGGGTTGGAGAAGCAAAATAAAACAAAAGAACACAAGTGAAGACATTACCTTAAAATTGGGTAACTCTCTTATATTTGAGCTCAAAGGATTACTTGGGAAGACTTCTTCCCAAAGTGAGGATTCTATAAGTAAGAGAGGGATGTGGAGAGACAAAAAGATTAGAGATTGGCCGAACCAAAGGCTTGGGAGGTGTGGTTAAGGAGGTAGAGGTGGGGGACTTTTATAAGAGGAGAGGAGGGGCACTCTTGGAACGTTAAGAAAAGATACTTTATTATAAAATGATTTTCCGATAAAAAGGGTCCCACAATTGTATATTTAGAGGATAAGGTGATGAGATTTTGAAATAAACCCATCCAATTGGTTTTTGACATGTGTAGGTCTTAGATTTTACATTATCTTTTCATTTTATTTAAATCGTTAAATAATGAGGTAATCGCTGCATCATCATGGTGTCATAAATAATTTAATTTTTTTAATGTCTAAAAATTATAAAAAAACTATCATGATGTAGGAAATATTTTTATCTTTCTAATGAATATTTATAGTCAAATATCTGACTTGTATAACCCCATTTAAGAATTGTTTTAGTAAAACAACTCATGTTTGTGACATTTTTATTTTAACTTTAAATAAAACGTTATTAATGTCATTTTCCTACCAAAGTGGCTCCATGGGGTCCCCAATTTGACCCATGGATTATCTTGGTCGGCCATGAAACATCCAATAATGGTAGGAAATATGTCAAGTTCATTTCATATTATTAAAACAATTATTTTTTCCTTAAATTTCACTAATTACCTCTAATCGCGATTAAAATTAAAAAATTACTATTCACCCAAAAAAAATTATTTTAATCCCATTGAATCACATTTTACTTCCTAATGACAACCATGTATGTCTTATTTTTGAAATTCAAAACACAGAGGTGGTAAAATTTCATTTAAACGAAAAATCAGTTTTTATAACTACCACTTAGTGGTTTCACTATTCATCAAAAATTGATGTTTTTCAGAAAAATACCAAAAATTTAGCCTAAGCTATATTTGATATTCTGAATTCAAAAATGATGTATATTTTACAAAATTAAAAACATATAAGTTGAATTAATTAATTTAATAATTAATTCCCAATGTCAAAACAAATAGCTTGTTTTTATGAAACAAAAAGTATCAAAAGATTGACACTAGTTTAAGTCCGATTTCAAAGTGAAATTAATTCCAACGACCACTATTGGATTAAATGGTAAAAATATATTCCAATTTCACTTTAAAAACAATTCAAAAGATAATATAATCATATAAATAAATTAGATTAAAACGAGGTTTTGAATTAAAATACAACATTTTTCACTATTCATTAAAAAAATGAACTTTATCGGAAAAATACCAAAAATTTACACAAAGTAAATTTTGATGTCCCGATTCTAAAGAAGATTTTTATTTCATCCAATAGAATTTATAAGAGTTGCCAAAACTATATTTAAAGAAGGTTCACCATGAAAAGGCGATAAGTCGACCTTTAGTGAAAATTAGAGTATATATGCCTAAAATTGAATTCTTTTCATATTTTAAGCCTTTATCCTTTATTGGATAAATGTAAAAACATTTAACAAACATATATAATCATATTTTAGTTATTTATATTGATTCCTACCAATACAACGGCTACGTGTTAACTACCATTTAAAATAATATTATTTTATTACTAGTGTGCAACGTAAGATTTCAAAGAAACTCTTTGTTGCGTATCGGGTATGCTATCGAACATAGAAACCCCTTTAAAGTAAAATTAATATTTAATTAATAAATATTAATAAATATGACAATGTTTTATTCTTTATTTACCTGGGATGTTACATCCTTCCCCCCTTTTGGGAATTGCGTCCTCACAATTTTATTCACTTATCAAAATAATTGGGGGTATTTATCCCTCATAGAATTTTCAGATTCCCATGTTTCCTCTTCAACCATATGGTTTTCCCACAAAACCTTTACCTGGTGAGTTACCTTATTTTGCAACACTTGCTCTCTTCGGTCAAGAATCTGGACTGGTTGTTCTTCATAAGAGAGATTCTCTTCCAACTGAACTACCTCTGGGCTCAAAACATGAGATGGATCTGGCATGTACTTTCTCAACATCGAAACATGAAAAACATTGTGTACCTGAGATAAACTTGGAGGTAAAGCCACTCGGTATGCAACTGATCCAACTTTCTCCAGAATTTCATATGGTCCAATGAACCTTGGACTCAGCTTTCCTTTCTTACCAAATCGCATCACACTTTTCCATGGAGAAACTTTGAGAAAGACATGATCACCTACCTCGAAAGATAGATCCTTCCTCCGGTTATCCGCATAACTCTTCTGCCTACTCTGAGCTGTTATCATGTGTTTCTGAATCAACTGAACTTTTTATGCCATCTCTTCTACCAATTCTGGTTCCATCAGCTTCCTTTCACCCACTTCATCCCAAAAAGATGGAGTTCGACACCGCTTCCCATATAATGCCTCAAATGGTTCCATCTGTATACTGGAATGAAAACTGTTATTATAAGAAAACTCAACCAAAGAAAGATGTTGGTCCCAACTTCCCTGATAATCCATCGAACAAGAACATAGCATATCCTCTAAAGTCTGAATTGTTCGTTCTGACTGCCCATCTGATTGCGGATGAAAAGCTGTACTAAAATTTAATTCAGTACCCAATGACTTTTGAAGGCCTTTCCAAAAGTTAGAAATAAACCTGGGATCACGATCGGACACAATGGAGAGGGGAACTCCATGTAACCTGACTATCTCTTTAAGATACAAACGGGAAAGTTGATCTAGGGAAAAAGTATCTCGTATAGCAAGGAAATGAGCAGATTTAGTCAAGCGATCAATAATAACCCAGATTGCATTATTACCTCAAGGTGTCTTTGGAAATCCTACAATGAAGTCCATGGATATATTCTCCCATTTCCACTCTGGAACTGGTAAAGGCTGATGTATCCCTTTCGGTAACTGTCGCTCTGCTTTAACCTGTTAACAAGTCAAACACTTCACAGTAAAATCAGCAATATCCCTTTTCATTCCATCCCACCAGTAATACTCTCACAGATCTCTGTACATCTTAGTACTGCCAGGATGAACTGAAAACGGAGAACTATGAGCTTCACATAACAACTCTCTCTTCAACTGTGAATCACAAGGCACACACAATCTCTTCTCAAATCTCAAAACAAAATCATTATCAATATTGAATTCATGCAACTTACCCTTCTGAACCAGCTCTACCTTTTTCTGCAACTCGTTGTCTTGCTTCTGTGCTTGCTTAATTCTGTCTAATAGAGAAGATTTCACTGATACCTGAAACAAAACAGAAGGACTTCTTGCACAAACAACTTCTATACCAAAGTTCATCAAATCAAAAACCAAAGGATCTCGTTCCAAACGTAGCATGGTTAATGAAGCATTACTTTTTCGACTCAAAGCACCAGCCACTTTATTTGCTTTTCCCGGATGGTAATGAATTGTACAATCATAATCCTTGATTAATTCTATCCATCTCCTCTGTCTCATGTTCAATTATTTCTGAGTGAATATATACTTTAAACTTTTATGATCAGTATATATTTCACACTTTACTCCATACAAATGATGCCTACAAATTTTTAGAGCAAAAACAACAGCAGCTAATTCCAAGTCATGTGTAGGGTAATTTACCTCATGAGTTTTAAACTGACGTGAAGAATAACCAATTACCTGATCATTTTGCATAAGGACACAACCAATTCCTTTCAATGAAGCATCACTGTAGATAACAAACTCACTATTCCTGGAAGGAAGTTCCAAAACTAGAACATTCACCAATCTTTTTTTCAACTCCTGAAAACAATCATCACATTCTTTTGTCCAGATAAACTTAACACCCTTCCGAGTTAGCTTAGTCATTGGACTAGATCACCATGAAAAATTTTCAGAAAACCTTCAGTATTAACCTGCCAAACCAAGGAAACTACGGATCTCGGTTATATTTTTGGGTCTTGTCCATTCTTCAACAACTTTTGTTTTAGCAGGATCAACAGTTATGCCATCTTTTGAAACAATGTGACCAAGGAAAGAAATTTGTTGTAACCAAAACTCGCACTTGCTGAATTTTCCATACAGTTTCTTTTCTTTTAATGTTCGTAAGATAACCCTTAAATGACTTTCATGCTCTTCATCACTTTTAGAAAACACCAAAATATCATCAATGAAAACAACCACAAACTTATCCAAGAACTCATGGAAAATTATATTCATAAGGTCCATGAATACAGCAGGTGCATTGGTTAACCCAAAAGGCATATCTACAAATTCATAATGGCCATATCTAGTACGGAATGCAGTCTTCAGAACGTATTCTTATTTTACTTTCAACTTATGGTACCCCGACCTCAAGTAAATCATTGAAAAATATTGAGCTCCCTGTAGCTGATCAAAAAAATCATCGATATGAGGAAAAGGATACTTGTTCTTAATAGTAATGTTATTCAAGGCTCTATAATCAATGCAAAGTCTCATTGAACCATCTTTCTTTTTAACAAACAAGACAGGAGAACCCCATGGTTATGTGATAGGTCTAATGAAACCTTTATCTAATAACTCCTTTAATTGCTTCTTTAACTCTAAAAGTTCAACTTGAGCCATTCGATAAGGGGGTTTTGAAATTGGCTTAGAATCAGGAACTAAGTCAACAGTAAATTCAACTTCCCAATCATGAATAATACCAGGAAACTCATCAGTAAAAACATCAAGATACTCATTTACCACTGGCACATCATTAATCTAAAAAGTTCCTTTATTTTCAACAATATGTGCAAGGTAACATTCGTTTCCATCTTTTACTAGTTTCTCAACTTCCTGGTATGTTATCAAAAGAAAGGGTTTATTCTTGTACACATACTAAAAATCTTTCTGAAAAGAAACCATTTTAGCTCTACAGTTAATCTTAGCATGATAAATAGAAAGCCAATCCATGCCCAAAATAACATCAAACTCTACTAGAGGAAAAACAATAAGGTTTGCTGGTAGATTCTTTCCTCACACAAGGATAGGAAGGTTCTTATAATTTCTTTTTGTCTCAATGTTTCCTCCGGGTGTTTTTACAATAAGTTCAGGATTCAGATCTTGAGATGGAATTCCCAATTTACTAGAAATATTCTCAGAAATGAAAGAATGTGTAGACCCTGAATCAAACAACACATTGGAATAATCTGAACAAACAAACAGTGTACCTAATACTACTTCATTCGATGGCCCAACATCTGCTGAAGTAGTTGCAAAGGATTTCACCACCCCTTTCTGCTTGTAGTCTGGATACTTTCCCTCAGTTGAGTTCTTCGTTAGACACTCATTTGCATAATGACCCATTTCATTACACTTAAAACATCTTACCACTGACTTTTCATTGCCCACTTGATCATCTTCCTTACAGTTACGAGCAATATATATGACCAGACTTACCACACCGAAAGCACTTTCCAGACTTGGATAAACATTCTCCAGGATGAATTTTACCACACTTCTCACAGGATGGATATTTGGTTTTCTTACATCCTTGCTTCTTTGATGAATTATTCCCCTTTTCCTGCCAACTAGACCTCTTATTCTGTTGTTTTTCAAAGAACACCTGATCATCGTCAAACTCCATTTCCACCTTCTCTGCACATCGAACAAGTTTTTCATAACTTTTAAACTCACGAGAAGCTAAACCCCTTCGATACTTTGGATTTAACCCTGAGTAAAAACGGTTGATTTTACTATCAAGATCTCGTATGAAGTATGGAGCATACCTTTCCAGTCGAGTAAACTTTGCTTCATAAGCAGCCAATGAGTCATCCTCCTGCCTCAATTCTAGAAATTGTTTTTATATCCTAAGACGAACCACCTTAGGGAAATATTTCTCAAGAAACATACCTTTGAATTCATCCCAGTGAAGATCATCAATATCATCACTATCCTTGATATTTTTCACCATCGACCACCTCTGATCAGCTTCACCTTCAAAACGGTAAACAGCAAGACTAACATTTTGATGTTCTGAACACCCCATGACATCAAAAATCTTCTCCAGTGCTTTAATCCACCCTTCAACTAGCACAGGGTCAGATGATCCTCTAAATGATGGGGGATGTTGCCTCATGAAATGTTCCACTACTGACATGTTCCTCTGTGGTTGATCTGGTTGATCTTGTGCATGGATACCACCACCATTTATAGCCTTAGTCAACTATGCCATCACTACAAAAAACTGTTCAGTTCCAATTCCAACCATATCGGGTTACTGATTTGGAAGTTTTTCTTCCTCCTGATGTCGTCCCAACATAGCTGCTTTGTTTCCTCTTCGGAAAACCATTCTGAACATAGAAATATCTTAGGCGAAGCAACATGGTAATATTTAAATGCTATATCATTTCAATCATACAATAAATTAATTTATAATTTAACAATTTTATAACTCCTAAATTGGTCTAAACCGACCTCTGATACCAACTATAAGGCCCCGACCTTAAACCTTACATAATATTGAATTAAATAAATAATTCACATTGATGATCTTTTCAGGTTTAGAGTTTTAGGGAATTAGGACATAACTATTACATCTCAAAATATTACAAAGTAGACACTTCTACTAAGTTTCCATAAAATAAAAACTCTTAAAAAGAAACATGTCTAGTTCCATGTTTTATATAGCATGAATTTCCCTTGATCCCATCCTTGACACTATTCCACATTAAGTCCTGTGAAAAACATTTCAAAAAAACTTGGGGTGAGCATAAAAATCTCAGTAAGGGAAACACAAATAATAAAAACTGTTAGTTTTTCAAAACAACAAGTAAACCATGTCTATTTTATCAAAGTAATACTTTTCACCTTTATGAAGTAGTAAAAACTCTTCACTGAATAAAAGATCAATACTTACCCTTTTGTAACCAAAAGATTACCATAAAACCCATATAAAGAAGACATAACATATAAAGGTAACTTGGGACATAAACATACTTAAATGGAATAACCATACGGTCGACTTCCACACATATCACTTAATGGAATAGCCATACGGCCGACTTCCATACCCAATGCATTGGAGGTTATAACGTAACCACCCATCTTGGTATTCATGGCACCACCTGTCATATGGTTTATCACGTAACCACCTGTCAAATTTCCAAGTACCATTATAAAATCATAAGACATAAAACAAATATAATGGAAAGAAAACATTTCCACACTTTGATCACAATATATCACTTAAATATATATTGACATAACAAATCCATTATAAAAACCCTTTTCAATACCAAAATACATAAAATAGTATATGTTATTTATTTCATTTCAAAAAAACATTACGGCTTGTTGAGGAAGCCAAAGACCAAATAATAATCGTGGCGGTGAAAAAGGTCGTTGTCACCACGTACGTTAAAAGAAACATTCCTTTTTGTCATTTTCTAAAACACTTCATAGAAAAATATTCCTTTTGTATAAAATTAAAAGTCAAAGGTGTTTATACACCGTATAAAAGAAAGTTGTGTATAAAACAAAATATGCCTCAATGAAAGGAGATTGAGACGAAGTCCCTTACCTGGGGTCTGACTTGACTCGATCGTTCTTTAACGTCCTGAATAATAAACTTGAGTTAATTTATACTTTCTTAAGAACCTTTTTCAAGTTAATTATTCCTTTTATATCACTTATTTCCATGTTATAAACATTATGTAATCATTTATGTTAATAATTTTTGTTTTGTCGATATTTGCTTCTTAAGTCGAAATCGGACTTCTTATAATTACATGTTGTTCGTGTGGTCAAAGGTTCATTATATCCAAAATGATATTCATGATTTGTATATCATATATATCATATATATCCAGCATATACATGTATTTATAATATTACATAATCATTTAGAGGTAAGAAATGAAATGCACCGTTCATGGAGACGGTAAGTCGTACGTACGCATGAACGCTACTTTCATTTCTATGTCATATTAATGGAATTAAAACTAAATTAGAGATATTTATATTTTAATTCCCGAATTATATTAATCATTTAGATTTAACATAGATCATATATATCCATTATATATATGTACTTATAATAGTACATTACATTTGGGGATAAGAAATGAAATGCACTGTTCATGGAGACGGTAAGCCGTACGTACGCATGAACGCTACTTTCATTTCTATCTCATACTTTAATGGAAAGAAATAATAATGATATAAAGGTATATTATAATTATAGTATAAAATCATATATAATAACTTTAAATCCATCCTTTATACGTCCCACATATGGCATTAACGAATCAAATCACTTTGAGGGGGCGGTAGTCCACACTTCCTAAAATGAAGATATCACGTATACCCATAATGGAAGTCATAAAGGTATGCCATAAATGAAAAATACAGAAGCTTAAGGAAAAAATAAACATATTATATATCATATATAAATATAGTGACATATTAATGGCCACCATTGAAGGTGTTAGAAGAATATTGAACAATCATCGTTTCGTGAGGCAGAAATTCTCCATCCACAGAAACAGTATGTTCTTTAACAATTAGATGTAGGTGTGTGTAAGTGTAGCTCTAATTATTCTTATAAAAACATCCTATTATATTGAAGATACAGGAGTTGTTACAAAATAAATAAATAAAAATAGTTTAGGGGGTTGGAGAAGCAAAATAAAACAAAAGAACACAAGTGAAGACATTACCTTAAAATCGGGTAACTCTCTTAGATTTGAGCTCAAAGGCTTACTTGGAAAGACTTCTGCCCAAAGTGAGGGTTATAGGAGTAAAATATAGATGTGTAGAGACAAAAAGAGTAGATCTTGGACGAACCAAAGGCTTTGGAGGTGTGGGTAAGGAGGTAGAGATGGGGGCATTTTATAAGAGGAGAGGAGGGGAACTCTTGGAATGTTAAGAAAAGATACTTTATTATAAAATGATTTTCAGATAAAAAGGGTCCCACAATTATATATTAAGAGGATAAGGTGATAAGATTTTCAAATCCACCCATCCAATTGGTTTTTGACATGTTTAGGTCTTATATTTTACATTATCTTTTCATTTTATTTAAATCGTTAAATAATGAGGTAATCGCTGCATCATCATGGTGTCATAAATAATTTAATTTGTTTAATGTCTAAAAATTATAAAAAAAAATATCATGATGTAGGAAATTTTTTTATATTTCTAATGAATATTTATAGTCAAAAATCTGACTTTTATAACCCAATTTAAGAATTGTTTTAGTAAAACAACTCATGTTTGTGACATTTTTATTCTAACTTTAAATAAAAAGTTATTAATGTCATTTTCCTACCAAAGTGGCTCCATGGGGTCCCCAGGTTGACCCATGGATTATCTTGGTCGGCCATGATACATCCAATAATGGTAGGACATGTTTCAAGTTCATTTCATATAATTAAAACATTATTTTTTCCTTCAATTGCACTAATTACCTCTAATCGCGATTAAAATTTAAAAGTTACTATTCACCAAAAAAATTATTTTAATCCCATTGAACCACATTTTACTTCCTAATGACAACCATTTATGTCAGATTTTTTAAATTCAAAACACATAGGTGGTAAAATTTCATTTAAACGAAAAATTAGTTTTTATAAGTACCACTTAGTGGTTTCACTATTCATCAAAAATTGAAGTTTTTCAGAATAATACCAAAAATTCACCCTAATCTATATTTGATATTCCGAATTCAAAAATGATGTCTATTTTACAAAATTTAAAACATATAAGTTTCATTTATTAATTTAATAATTAATTCCCGCTGTCAAAACAAATAGCATGTTTTTATGAAACAAAAAGTATCAAAAGATTGACACTAGTTTAAGTTCGATTTCAAAGTGAAATTAATTCCAACGACCACTATTGGATTAAATGGTAAAAATATATTCTAATTTCACTTTAAAACCAATTCAAAAGATAATATAATCATAAAAATAAATTATATTAAAAAGAGGTTTTGAATTAAAATACAACATTTTTCACTATTAATTAAAAAAATGAACTTTATCGGAAAAATACCAAAAATTTACACAAAGTAAATTTTGATGTCCCGATTCTAAAGAAGAATTTTATTTGGTCCAATATAATTTATAAGAGTGACCAAAAATATATTTAAAGAAGGTTCTCCATGAAAAGGCGATAAGTCGACCTTTAGTGAAAATTAGAGTATATATGCCTAAAATTGAATTCTTTTCATATTTTAAGACTTTATCCTTTATTGGATAAATGTAAAAACATTTAACAAACATATATAATCATATTTTAGTTATTTCTATTCATTCCTGCCAATACAACGGCTACGTGTTAACTACCATTTAAAATAATATTATTTTATTACTAGTGTGCAATGTAAGATTTCAAAGAAACTCTTTGCTGCGTATCGGGTACGCTATCGAACATTGAAACCCCTTTAAAGTAAAATTAATATTTAATTCATAAATATTAATAAATATGAGAATGTTTTATTCTTTATTTACCTGGGATGTTACATTAATCATTAGTAATAAATTATGAATATAAAATATAATATGATATAATATCTAGTTGTGTAAAGACCATTATTTTAAAAGTATAAAAAATTAGTTTTCAAAGATACACCCAATATAGTGTTTAGACTCTTTAGAGCTAAAAACCAATTGTATTATCAATGCACATACTTATCAAGTTTTAGAAAAAGAATCATTTATAAATAAAGGTAATCCACATAGCTTCTAGTATTATTTAAACATGATATGTGTGAACTATTTCAAGTAAAATATAGAGTTAATTCCAAGATATTCCTTTTAAAAAAATAGGCATGATCAGTGAAGAATTGAATAAACTTGGTAGTATAATTCATAAACTCAAATTTCTTTATACACAATAAATCAATGATGTTCATAAAAAGAGGATAAATGATTAATTATATAAGCTTTGAAAAGTATTTCATTATACCTTTCAAGAAATGCTTGTGAAATAGATACATTAACCAGAAACCACATGCCAACTATAATAATTAATGGATACCATATGAGTTATAGTATGAGATAAATCCATTATATCACCAAACATGTGTTTAGATATTGATATTTTGTTAAGGATAAGTCAAAAAAACAAGTTTCATCCAGAATAACACAAAGTCCATATAAAGTAATTATCTTAAATTTTTCTATGTATGATACATAAATACCTATGATAGAATAAGTTATAGTAACGCGATAAACTATTTTTCTATAAAAGGGTGAACATATCTATTTGAGATAGTGGGGAAATATAGAGTTGGATAAATCAAATCCTTATATGAGAGAATGTTTCTCATGGTAAAATGTTCCATAATATCTTTTGGAAAAGGAATGTTCTAGAGACACATACTGTGTAAGATTGTTAAAACCATAGTGATGGTTTTGTATTCACTGTGGTGGGTGATACATTATTCATTAAGAGTAATGAATCCTATAAGGAATAAGTAAATAGAAATAATCTATGTTTGAAAAGTAAAATATAAGTTTAGAAAAATGGATTATATGTACAAAATCAATTTAGTATTTTGGTTGTTTCTTTAATCGATGTAAAGATGTTGGAGGGTATTCAGGAGAAACTATAAATGGGTGGTTCCAATAAGGTTTGATTTTTAATACCAAATTTTCAATCTTAAATCTATTAGAATTATATTTTTCATTATAACTTTATGTAACCATTATATTGTGCATTTTATTTTAAAAAAACCATTCATGGAAGGTGTCTATACGATGCAACCAAAAAGTGTTGGTGACGTCATAGAATGTAAATAAGTAGTTCAAGTTGTAAAAACCCATTAATGGATTAATGAAAGAATTTTGATCATGTAGTATTCATTTGGAATGAATATTTTCCATGTGTATATAAGAGGCTAGTGGGAGACTCATATTTTTAAACGTAAAATATATTGATTACATATGGAAAACAGTTTTTACTCATACAGTTAGTTTAGATTGGTATTGAAAGTATATCACAAAATATTGACTTAAAGTAGTAACATAATCTTGAGGGAAAAAGATATAATGAGGTAGATCTATGGGTTTCTTAGATGAATTCATTGTATATATAATGACAAGGTATTGAAAAATACAAGTTGGAATAATTAAATTAGGAATTGTTACCAAATTCACATGGAAAAAATATCTCCAAGGATATATGTATGAAACATAGGAGGAGATTAAAATGGTGAGTAGAACTATATATGCTTCAGTGGTATATCTATCACATATTTCATGTTATGTACTAGATAAGATATTTCCAACATATATATTATTTTAGGAAAATATTAGACAAATCTAGAAGAACTTCATGTGTGGCAATTAGAACTATCCATTAGTACTTAAGAAAACAAATTTGTGTGTAGGGGAAGGAACACTAGTTATCAAAGCGACATGACTAGTATTCATCTTGATCAATATGAATGAATACTATAGTGGGGATAAGGTAGTAATAAAAGTTCTTCATTTACTTTGGTATCCATATCTCTAAATACCAATCATGTTGCGGTTTTTGATGCAGTTGAAGAAGAAGTATAAAATATGAAAAGATTTGTTCCAATTCTTATAATCAAGCCTGGTAAGTGAAGTATTATCATAATATAAATTATGATAAGATTACAATATTGGTATTAGCCAATATTTCATTTGTATGTAGTGGAAAAAAGGAATTTATATGAGGATGTCATCTATTGAGGGATTTTACATAAAGAGGTGAAGTCATAGATAATAGAGTATCCATATGAAAAGCTCAACGAATAAAGCCATTACTCAAAGGAATAATTATTTTAACATCTAAAATTTAATAGTTTTACGACTAGTAAGTTGGATCTAGTGCATGTGGGAGTGTTGTAAAAGTGTTCACACTAGACTCAACTTGATCAGTATTTTTTTATTACCATATCATGTGTATATAGAGTTATGCATGGAGAATTATTTCTATAATAGTTTTGATACTTCTGTGTATACTATTTAAATGCTAATTTCCTTATATTATTTTTAGTTTTATCAGGTTTTATCAATTATCATCTTTAATGAGAACCACAGATATTATGACAATGATCTTAAACATATGTCATATAGTCTAGATACATTATACTAAAGGGATATAGATGATTCTCAACTATTAGGTGTTGGGGGTTCAAAATCATTGAGACTTCATCTCATGAATTTTTCACTTGTCGATATCAAGTAGATGAGATCATGATTAATAACCCTCAAATAATAACACCATATGTATTGAGTGTCATTGTTTGTTCCTATCTGTGAGAATGTGTATTGTTATTTTAAGTTGATATCATTATCAATATGTACCATTTTATAACATACTTTGATACAAGATTAAAACCATGATATTTATATCATAGAGAGGTATCTTGCACTGAGTGTTTCATTTGTGGGAGGTTTTAATTTTATGAATAAACTTTATTTACGTAGGAAAATTGATGAGTTTCTTGAATCTGCTCCTGCTCTATGAGTATTATAAACTACTATCGAGATAAGGACATAAAGGGTTACACATAGTGTATTCATATGCTTGACCAATTCTAGGTAATTGGAATTTAGGACATAGTGGGAACAAATAAAGGGATGGGATATATTTGGATGTTAATGATTGCATGAAATAAATAAATTCACTGTTATTTTAATTCAGAATAGTTAGTGATGAGTTTATTTTCTTAAGGTATTCACAAGTTTAAGTGAATATAAGAAATAATATTTATCAAATGAATATGTTTTATTTAAGTTTTGTTAAATATTTTGGGAGAGTTGAATCAAGTTAATGAATCATATTTTATCATCTAACATATTATTGATATTAAATGTAATTGATAAAATTATAACAATATTTATAAAAACTTTATGTTATTTTGGTAATTTCTACGGGCTTACTTTGTAGGTTTAACATTTTCAGGGAAAAAATAATTTTCTAAGACTTTTAACCCACTTATACAAGCTCAATGAGGCCCAAATTCTGTGTATTATTCACTCACACAAAATTTGGAGTTCCACTCTCCTCTCTCCCACATTCTATAATTAGAAAGTGATGAACATAACACCACAATCCTTTTTCTCTTCCCGAATCGAAGGTATAATTCTCCTAAAATCAATGTAGAGCTAGTAAATTGTCTATTATAGCACAGTAATAACAATGAATGATTCATCTTAAACCATATATAGGACATACGGATGATCTTGAGGGATCTAAGGTAGATTCCTTTAATTAAAGATCATTGGCGATGAGAAAAAAATGCTTGCAGATCTAATTAAATGAAGTAAAAGTTTGATTTAGTTTTTTTATTAGTTCACTTCATAAGAAATCCTCAGGTTGTAACTGAGAATTACATATCACCAAATATAAAGTTATTGCATCAGTATGATGATAAATTTTAAAATAATATATTTTTATGATTTCATTCCATGCTCGGTACCAACACTAACAATAACCAACAATCTGAATCCCATGATATTCAATACTAAGGACTTCATAGAAAATACAACACTTCTCATTATTGAAAACTAATTTTATCCCCTTACAGGATTGAATCATTAACTTTTATTATGTTAGTCTAATTGATGAAAACAAATGGTGTTAAAAAACATGGTCTTGATCTCAATTCAATATCTTTGGTATCTAAATGTAAGATTAATTTTGATTTTTTTAGTTCTAAACCGAGTGTATCCTCCCATATTTTATAGTTATGTCTCAAATCACCATATTTTTAATGATTTTATGTCAAATAAATTATTTTTTAATCTTCATCATCATCTAAAAATAGGTATAAATATTTCCCACATTAAAATAACCTTTACAATGTAATCTCGAGGAAATTAAAACTTTTACACATTATCATTTATCTTCAAAAACTCAAAAGGGTCCATCAACTTAGAACATGAGCTTGTATTTTTTTTATTTGAGAGCATTTATTATTGAATTTGAACCCATGAAATATCTTCTATATTGAAGTACAATAGTCATCTTCCTTTTTCTTCATTTAACTGGTATATTGAGTTTTTATTCTAAATTTTTATCTTTACTTTGGAAATAATTTCACAAATTTTCCTTTATATCTATCCCAAAAAACACTTATCAATAGGAAAGGGAATTGTGGTGAATTACTAGAAGTTTTTTAACACTCTAAATATAGTAAAAATCAATATATGAAAAAAAAATCAAATACTTAAAATTATTTGTAATCATAGTAAAAATGTAAGGAGGGGAGATCAAAATTCATTACCATAATATGACCATGAGTTTACATATGGTACAATTTATTAAAGATGATATAGTTTAGTAAACATTATTTTAGTATCAATATTATTCCTCAATGTATTTTTAAAATAACTCAAAAACATTTCACAATAGTATGGAATGGTACTTTATGAAAATTCATGTACTTAAACAATATTTCTAAATAATAAGTTTGAGAAACATCATCTATCTTATAAAAAAGGTATAAAATGCATCATTTTTTCTAATTTTTCTTCAATTGCCATAAAAATTCATCTCATGGTAATTTCTTTAGAAACATAGTGTAAATTTGATTATAATATATTACGAAGTATGATCTATAACAAGGGCATGTAAAATCATTATCCTAGAATTTTCTTTTTTTCTTATCTTGGGTGAAGCACATATTCCAAAAATATAGTGAATATCACATGTCATAAAATACCAATAAAAATTCCCATTTGATTCTTTATGTTCCCTTTTACCTCCTAATTTTCAAACTAACCCCCTTACACAAGGATTCCTTAATTAAAACTTCGTAAATGGAAACCAATGAAATGAACAATTGTTCATTCTTTTATAGATTCCACTCCAAAAAAAACATGAATGGAATCCAATTAAATGTGAAAATGACTATTCTTTAATAGAATTTTATCTTTCTAAAAAACCATGATAAGAACTTTTTGTAAATAGTTTATAAATGTACAAGAAATTATAAAATTATTTATATTGATCAATCATGATCTCAAAACCCATTAGTTTTTAATTAAAGATAGAAATTAGTGAATACCTTTGAGATAGAGCATCAATAACATTAGAATACCACTATGAATTAAATCCACTTTTTGTATTTTCAATTATTTCCATGTTTATTATTCAAATAATTCATTAATATATGATTCATATGAATAAAAAACTCCCTATTTATCAGATAGTTGAGGTTGGTTTCTTGAGTTTCCAACTACTTAAGACCTATTTGAGAAGGAAGAGGCACAACTCTTGTACTGAGAGGTAGTTTGGTAATTTTTTTTATTTTTTAGATATAATTTGGTTTTCATTAGAAGGAGGAATAAAAGGAAAGTCAATGAAATCACAACCGTTGTAGGTTTCATTATCAACTCCTAAAACACCAACTAGGAGAGTCTTCTTATTAACATCCTCAATTGTATTTTCTATTCTAAATAATTCTATATATCTTATTCATTCCATTACTATGAAATTAATAATTTAATAACTAATTATGAATTTCTATTAAATAATTATTCTATTTTCCAACATAAGACGGATCACTTTAGTGATTTAATTGAGAGGAGTTTGGCCAAAGTATAGAAAAAGAGCTACTGATGAATGCTGACCAGGATAGAAACAAGAGTCACATTCGTTGTGATGATTCTGGAATGCATCTCATAATTTTAGATGAATAAAATACTTCAATAGATAGATAAAAAACATTTTTATAATGATTAATTCAACTTCACGTAGCATAGTAAGGGCACATACAAAAAAAATTAATCGATTCTTAAAGTCCTCACAAAGAATATGCATCGATAATAGAAGGTGTTTATTGATTTCATAGTATATAATTCCAAGACAAAACATATGAGGGAAGAAAATGATGATACATTATTCTTTAAAACTATCCATACTGAGCAAGGAAAGATTTTCGTGAAGAAAATAGAGTTTAATCTAGTATGTACTAAAGAGGTTAGTTATGATCCTATATCTAATAAAGTTATTCAAAACTTAAGTATTGAGAATTTTGGTTTGAAATTTTAAAAAACTGAAATGTATATATATAGGAGGATGAATAGAGGTTTTGAATATGTGATTTTCATAGGAAAGTGGTAATACTTAATTTTTTTGATGAAAATCATGTAGTTTGGATCACGTGGGCTGAGATATAATTCGTGATCTACAAGACTTGCAATAATTTGAAACTGTCTATTATGTGGTTATTCATTGAAGGTATTTTTCATCTCCAGTTAGAGGAACATGGATTTTTTGGGACCAAAATAGAATGTTATCCCGTGAAACAATTGAAAGGTATCAAGAATATTACTTCAGTGGAAGATTATATGAATGATTTTGAGTTTCCTTACATATACCAGGTCTATAAGAATTATGGCATGTCATTCTTTTATTTGAGAGAATTCAGCCATAGATTGAGAGTTTGGTGGAAAATCATGATCCCTATAATAAATCCAAGATTGTTTATTTTATTGGGAATATTGAGCGGGAATTTATTTTAAAGGGATTGATCTGAGATCAGGAACTGTGAATCTTTGAACAGAGTTCATGGTGAAAGGACTAGTTGGGATCTATGTGATCGGAGAGAGGGGGAGAGGGTGAATCGGTGGAATTTTTTTTATATTTTCTTAATTTTGAATCAACCTTTACCTCCTATTAAAGATTTATGGATTTAAAAAAATCACACAACCATAATCCATAGTAACACATGTATTTATAAGGTTCACTACTCAACAAGAGTAGCTAGTCCATGAAATGGTTTGGAAATAATACATTACCAAATACTCCACTATAAAAATCCTTTTATATGGTTACAACAAGAAGGGAGTATTATTACACATGAATTTCATTATAATTAAAACATCGGTGTATGTTCTCTCTATAAAGATAAAATATGTAAAAATATTTTTTATCAACTATTAGAAACCTTCACTAAGAAGTTTAGTATATTGTCACTATGTTTCTTATATTTTATCCACCTTTGTTCTTCTTGAAAATTCTTCTTCGTCACATTATTTCCCAGTATTAGGAAAAAGCAACCTCCTTGAAATTATTTATAAAACTTTTATATGTTCAACAGTTTATCCAATTTCTTTGTCTAATCATCTAATAGGAAAAATGCATCACATGCCTTTTGAAAAATGCTACATCTACATTTTTATTTTTATATATATTTCCCTCTATACACAAAATTATGTCTATTCACCTATAAACATAGTTTTTTTATTCCACTTGATATCAAACTTTGATCATATTATTCCCTTTGTTTCCTCTGATCAAAATCCTTTGTCTGATTTTGACTTCTTCTTTAACCAAGATATTCTATGGTTGGAAACTTCCCTACTTAAACTTTTCATTTCATATTTTCATCAGGTATCTCTGTCCAAATATATTTCTATATAATTTCAGATTTTATACATGTGAATACTACACCTATATAAAATAGAGTGTAAGAACACCCCATTTATATTGTATCACTTGAATGAGAAATGGTAGAAACTCCATTTTATTTTCTTTCTCAATGAAAACATTAAATTCCAAACTCCCACTCAGAAGAACTTTCTTGGATACCTCTCAAAGATTCTAGACTATTATTAAAGATTCTCATAAATTTATGAATCTAATAACTTCAAAAAACATCCTTCAAACTCGATTATAATTATAGATCTTTCTTTTGTGACATTTTTAATATTTAAATATCATATTTCCATCATCACTATTTATATCTTTATGAAACTAACTTCATAAATAAATTTGAACCGATAAAACATTATACTACTAAATTGTCTGATAAAAACCATGTATAAAATCATTTATTCGATGGGACTCTTTTTAATATCCCTTCATGGATTCATAGGACTAATTTGGGAAAATTCCTCATGAAACTTCTTATGTCTCATAACTTTCATTAGAAATCTCTTTTTTTACTTAATAATCCAACCTCTATCTGATGACCTTTATATAAAACATATGTTCGATCATCCTAAAGAAACTTCATCTTCACAAATTCATACATGCCTTTTTGATAGACATTATTCAAAAAGTTTTTTTATTATAATCTGACTGATGATATTGAAAACATCATCTAATAATCTACGTCTGATTGGAATTCATTTGATGGACTTCATCTGATAGACTTCATCTGATGGACTTCATCTGACGGAATTCAACTAATGGACTTCATCTAATTAATTCACCTCATTTACTTTATCTGATTTTTACTTTTTATGATCTATAATTTTTTTTATTTTTACTTACTCAACATATTCCTTTTATATTTTAAGAATACTTTAATATTCTCTAGAATTCAAAAAAATCCAGCAAAAACATCATATCATTGAATTTACTCTTACATAGTATATAGAAAATGGATATTACCCTTACACAACATTCTAAGAAACCCTTTTGTAGCTATCACAAAATATATTCTCAACCAAACCTCTATCATAAATTATATGTCCAATAAACTCTACAAAACAACATAGTATAAAATTTTTACATACAAATAAATTTCTTCCCCTTTCTTCTTACACTTGGATCATGAGATATTTTCTAACTCATGATGATAGGAATTTAATACCAACAAAGAATCACCAAATTTATTATTTCACCTAAAATTATATCCAATAAAATTTATAAAAATATTCATCACATTTCTCATGCCAATAAATATTTTTCTATAATAGTCCATCTAATGGATTTTGTCTATAAAACTCTATATATTCATCTTTATCCACTGTAATTTTCTATAAAACTCGTTCTGGTCTTCTCTGTCCATTCACCAATATTGGAAATCTTAGCAATATTAAGTGTTTTATGTTAAGAAAACAAAAGAGAAAATATTTACCACACATTATTCAAACAAACAAAATTTCTCTAAACATGTTTCATATCCTTTGAAATCACCTCCAAACTTCATGGTCCCAACAATATCCCCCTTTTGATTTTTTTCAACCAATGAACCTAAATCACTAAACTTTGGAACTCAATAAATAGATTACTTATCCAAAAATCTAAGCCAATGTGGGTGAATGATATGTAGGAAATAAGAATCGTTGAACAACAATACCATGTTTTCCATAATAAGTTTCTTAAGAAACCTTTTCATACACTTCATAAGAAACTTCTTCTTCCACTAAAACTATCAACACAAAAACATCTTCAACATGTGAGAAATTTTTTTCTTACATCCACTTCAAAAAATTGTTAAAATATTTCACACATATATGGTAAAATAATATATTTCCACTATTAAAAAATCCCCTTAAATAAATTCTTTTTTTAAAGGTTAAGAACATTCAAATGGATATATTTGTGTTACAATAATTTTTATACCCCTTAAAAAACTATCAAAAAAAGATAGAGAGGGGATATATTCACATTAGTTAGCCTTGAATAGAGGTATTTTGAGAACCCATTATCAACCTCAGCTTGTAAAATGATTACTTTGATAATATTTTTTTAAAGATATCAACAACATTCTCTATTATAAGAATAAAATCTGACTTCAGTTTATTCTTATCCACATTCTCTATGATAAAGTGATATTTTATATCAATGTGATTATAATGAGAATGTTACACTGAATTTAATGTTTGATTTATAACACTTTTATTATCACAACCCAATATAATGGGGTACTTTATATCAATTAACAAGTCTTCCAACTATGTATTCATCCACATAAGTTGTGTTACAGGTTGACTGGCAGTAACATGCTCAACTTTTTCTATACAAAGAGTCACTAAATTTTTTTTATTTTTATGCAAGGTACCACTTATTTAACCTAATAAAAACACTCCATTTAATGTGGATTTTCTATATTCTATAATTCTTTCCCAATTTTAATTTGTATAAACAAATTAAATAAATCTTTCTTACACTATCATATTTCAACCCAAAATTAATTATACCTTTGATATATATGAGAATTATTTTTACAACCATGATATTAGATTCATTATGTTCACTTTAATACATGGAACACATTATAGTGGAGTACATTATATCTAGCCTTGAAGATGTTAGATATAAAAACTTCCAAGAAACTTTTTGAACTATTTAGGATATATATTCTTTCCATCCTCATCTTTGGAAAACATTATTCCCACTTAAATCAGCATGGAAAATATATTTGATTCTTCCATGTAAAACTACCTTATAATTTACTTATCATAATTATGTTATGATAGAAAAATATATTTCTTATTTTGAGATATTTGTAGGACAATATTGTATTTCTTTTCTCCTAACATGGAAATTCAAAAAATCTTATTCATCTCCTCGGAATTGTTTTCTCATGTTTCCTCATCATTCCCTACAAATATGATGTCACCAACTCTTCATGTTAATATTGTGATAAAAACCTTAATATTTTCATTTTTGTAGATGTTACTATCAACTTTTCATTTCTTGAAGTTAAAATTCCTTAAGAACGTATCTAGTTTAGAATACTAAGCTCTTGGATATTACTTATGTTCTAATAGAGGGTTCCTTAAACCCAACTTAAATAGTACTTTTTTATTACCTTATTTTTTATATAGTGTGTTATGAATGATGTATATTTACCATAATATTGTTGATATTTCTACATCCATAATTTAAATAGTAATTTTCATATATTATTTTTCATATCAAAATGTTATATAAGTTCCTGGGCTATAATTAGAACCTTGAGATATTATGACATTAATATTAATTATATGTTATATGGTGTAGATATATCATGTTGATAGGTAATATATCATGTTTTGATGTCATGTGATGGGTTATATTAATAATTTTTACATTTTCTCATGATGTTCTCACTGGGTGATCTTGAGTAGATGAAATCATGAGGACTATTCCTCCAAAAGGAATGTTATATGTTTTAGGTGTCATTGGTAGTTCCTATATGAAAACATGTGTAATAGTCTCCTGAATTGATATCATTATTAGTGTATACTATTAATTCACATAAATTAATGTAAGATGAAAATTTTGGCATTGATTTCATAGTGAGGTATCTTGTGTTGGTGGCATCATTGGTGTTATTACATTAGTTGAATAATCAAGACATAATTTGTCACTTATCAAAGTGATATCTCAAAACTAGTTGATTAAGATGGTATTACCTTAATTGAATCCATGTCCATGGTAGAAGAAGGTTTGTATGTCTAGTTAGTCCTTTGAATAATAAATCAAGAAAGGATAATGATATAAAGTGTGTGTCCTAATTTATGAGATATCACAATACAAAGAGATTATATTGCATGGCATGTGTTCATAGGAAATATTTTTGTTGTTATTACTTTTCCTTATCTCCAAAGGCACCTTTATGGGTTGCTATAGTCTACTCCTGGTCTATAAATAGTATTAACTACTATCAATATAAGGTCCTAGAAGGCCACACACTTAGTTTATTCAAAATTGTACCCTATTCTAATTCATGGGAGTATAAGACATGGTAGGTCCCACCATAGGGTCTGAGTGATGACAAAGAATTTATGACTTCTAAGAATAAATAAATTCATATTTTTTGGGTTGAAAATAATTGGAGTTGAATTTATTTATTTAAAATATTTATAATTATTAAAGTAAATATATGGAAAAATATTATATGAATGAATATTATTTGAATATTCAAGGTTCATTTAATATTTTTGGGAATATTGAGTTGAGTTAATGAAACATTTTTATCAATTAATATATATTTTTATTTATAAGTATGTGATAAAAATATTAATGATATTTATGACTTAGTAATTTATTCCTAACATGTCATTTATAGCTTATTTAGGGGGTAATACATATCTGGGAGTTGAGGAGCCATTTTTGGGTATTTTCAAACTTGCTATATAAGGAGTAGGATAATCTATTTCATGGGAAAATTTGTCATAAAATTTGGAAAACTTCAATCTCATCTCGCATACTTCCTAGAGAGAGAAGCATCCATATAATAAATTGATCAAAGATATTCTTTGCATAACGATGGAACTACATAGTGGTTATCATTGGGACATTAAAGGCTTCATCAAATCATCATGATATAACCTATAATTTTATGAAGGATGTTTCAAAATACTTTAGAATTACTTTTGCATGATCTAGATGGATCCATCTTTGGTTCCTCTGATAAAAATTTTCTAGCGATAAGATGATGTCGGGAATAGATTTAGATTGTTAAGGTAAGTTTCAGTTTAGTTTTTTGTTCTTAATTTATTCATGTGAGATCATTGGGTTGTAAAAGTGTAGATTTTATGATGGTGAAAATATTATAATGTCAGTCAAAACATTGATCTTTTAAATTTATGATTTTTAGATATTCTACTACATGCTAGGTACCAATAATTTGTATCAAAGTGACCGCATAAATTTACTAATCTAATAAAAATTAAATTTTCCACTCCTCTCGAGAACCCTAGTCAGTTGACCCATAGCCAAGACATGTCATACCATACTAAAATGGGTCTATTAATCTCTTTCCTGACTTGAAACAAGCCATTAGGGGTCCTTCTTGAATTGATATGATCTCGGGTGTGTTCTACCCGACCAGATTGACCCTAGTCGGGCTTAGACAAGCCCAAAAAACCCTTTATAAGGGGTTTCTAGGCTATGTGAGGGACCTAAAATATTTAAATAATCATAATTTAATATTTGAAAATTATTTTAATTTTGGAATAAAAATAAATTAATTGTGGGATATAAAAAAATAAACTAAATTAAAATAATTCATTTAATTGACCTTAACCTGAATTTATCAAATTTTAATTATGTAATTAATTTCTCTACTGAATGGTCTTGTTCATTGAATATCCAATGTTTATATAGATTTATAATTATTTATTTAATTATTAAAACTACATATGAATCATATAATAATTAAATTTTTTTATGGTCATCAGATTGTCTTTCCTTGCTTAATATGTATAAGGGTATGTATGTCCACAAGAATTGTATTGCATGTGTATTACGCATTCTTCAGACCCCCATGTATGCATGTGAGTATTTATGTGTTATGATATAGACATTATAATATATGGACTATGCTGATATGAGGTGGTATTCTAGATGAGATGTCAATACATTTGATCAGGGTGTGAGCTACGATACGAGTAAGACACGACTCAAGTATTATACCCCTAGAGTCATGGTTGATCCATTAAGAGTAAATGGATCAACTAATACCAAATTATAATGATTAGAAACATTTATTAATTAATTTGGATATTTTCATTATTTTTTTGAATATGAAAGTGTATGATAACACATAAAATAATAAAAAAAATAATGCATATATAAAATCAGATTAATAGGAGATGAATGTTTTCTATGTACTGCATAGTCAGGTTGTGAGTGGGATCACATATTATGTTCATATAAAATAAAAAATAATTCATTAATCTAAAAATAATAAAAACTATCAAATATATATTAAATCATAAAATCTTTCATAATTTGAATTTGATCAAAATTGAGTGCACAAGGTGCTTATCATCCATAGTTGAGGGTGCCTCCTAATAGCAGGGAAATATTATAAGTGTGATGGGTCGACTTAAATAATGATTATAGAAAATATGTATCCCTAGATTTATTTCTACCACTTTAAAGGAAACGTGTTAAGGGAATCTATTTTACAGTCTCTAGAAGTTGGGACTTCACTCAACAGTTCAAGGAGTTGCAATTTAAAATGGTTTTCTAGTCAAACACTTACCTTGAAACTCTCTGAGTAGTGGAATAACCATAGCTTGGACTATGAGGTGAGGTTTTAGAGATCCTTTCCACTATAATACTCAAGTGACTATTTATTCTGAATCTAATAGTGAGGGCTATTAGAGTTTGATAAAATACAAGCATATATCAAATGTTTTAATTTATCAGTAATGACTAATCTATAATCAAGATAAAATCATTAATCTACTTGTATTTGTTTTTTTAGAAAATAGTAAGTAATATAACAGATACACTATGATTCATATTTCAAAAATAAAGTGTCTTCACCCAAAAAAATTTCCAATAGTGTAATAGGAACTTGTTCATAGTACTACAGTATAAAAGAAAATTATATGTGATGGATTCCTCACTACCTAATCAGCTTCCTTGGTGTAGGTTTTGGGTGTAGTAGAAGCACGTGTTGGGTCATGCCCAACTTTTCATTTTTTTTTCATGATCGATGATTAATCAGAGATTTACATGATGATAAATTCTATGATCAACAAAATTAAATAAAAAATATAGAAAATGGATAATCACTTGAACCTAAGTGTAGGATCTTGAATATTAGTAATATTTAATTTAATCAATTAAATAATTTCCTTGTGAGATATTATTTCTTCATTTAAGGACCTGAAAAGGGATATATATATATATATCATACCATCATTTGTTTGATGGAATTAAGAATATATTCCCTCTAGCAGTGATCTATACGTTTTTAGTAAATCTCTGAACATCGTCATGGGAGTCTCTGAGTGCTAGAACAGTAGATCCTATCACTTCCAAAGGATTATCATTGATCTATATAGACTTTATAGTGGAAGGTGTAGGAAGATATATCTCCATTATTAGGAGAGTTCTTTGAGAGGTAGCTCACTAGGTCTTGAGAGGATTCTCTCTGGCTATCATTGTGCACAACACAAAGGAAGTTGGATACCATAAAAAATAATATAATTGAATTTATATACTTCTAGGGTTAGAAATAAATAATTTCACAAGTTCTATTTAATATTTATTTAATATTTTCAGAACCCCATTTATATAGTAAAAAATATTATTATTTCTCTATATTCACTTAACTTGTGAATTAAAATTAAATATTATTTATTCAAATAGTATTCAATATATATTATTTATCATCGGACCATTAAACTCAGTTTTTCATTACACTATAATATTTATCAGGTCTTGAATAATGACTATTTATTTAATAAATTAATATCATTTCACTATTATCCAATAAATAAATAAATATTATATTCACTAAATAGAAAATAAATATTTATTAAATATTCTAATCATATAATATTCTATCAAATAACTAGTGATGGAATATAAGTGATGAATAAAACATGAATAATTATTAAAACACGTTCAGGATTAATATTTATTCATATTTTTAAATAATAAATAATAATGTATTATTTAAATAAGATTCTGTATACACTTATTGTGTGACCCTCTAGGCCTCTTTCTTAGTGGTATTAGGTGAAGTAGCATAAAGTCCAAGGTTGGAATCTAAAAACATGCTAAGGAAACCATAGAGAAAGAAGTTAATGTCACAATGATATAATACCTCATATATACACTTAATATGTAATATAATCCCTTTATCGTGATATCTTTAATCAAGCGGGTTGCACACTGGGGCCATCAACCTATGTGCTTGATGTCTTTTTCATTAAATTTTCAAATTTTGAACTTACCTGAAGAACACCAAGGCCATGGATTTATTTGATATATATTGTTTTCATAAAAAGGAATGAGATATCAACTTCTATTAAATAAGATATGGGAAAAAAATCTTGCATTATCTGTTAATGAAATATTAATTGTGAGGCACCCAATGTATTCTACCTCTCTATGAATAGATGTCGTCACGGTTTTCATCAATACATCAAAGTCTGTGAATTATAATTCTCATTAATAATAATAATAAATTATAAGGACTAATTTACATGTTTGTAGATAGGAAAACCTAATGACACTTATAAATGTGGATTTCTTATAATCGGTTCTTATTCTCATAATATCATATACTGGATATTACCAAGGGAGTACACCATGAGAAGATTCTTCAGAGTCCTATGCATCTCCACCCCTAATAGCTTGTATCATTTCTGTATGTCAAATGATTTAATCATAATATATAAAATATATTCAAGAATTATTTCATGTCACTCTTGAGTTCTCATCAAAGTGGGGAAATTCTATGACCTTTCAGTGTAATAACTACTCTTACAACATTGTCACATGATATGTTATGTAGAATAACAATCATGATGTGATAAAGAATTTATTAATATTAAAAAAAATGAAAATAGTTTATCATAAAGAACACTGAAGTTGGTTCTAGGCCACCAACTCTAATAGAATCCCACTGACACTAGATCCAACTACTAACAACCTTCATTCTTCTAGCTCTCTCATGATACTCATGCTTCTACTGAGATATGACTTTATTCAAGGGGTACACCATATTTTATTTTACGGGAACTATGATTATTTTAACTTTACCCATTTGATAAAAATACCTTAAGAGGTGATACTTTCAGATTATGTGTTTTTCCCATTGGTGTGACCTTGTCACTTTGGTAAGATCCACCACTGTAGTATTATCACAATACAATGTGATAGGGTCTTTACTACTAGGTACCACATCAGGATCTTGGATTATAACACCCCGAGATTTTATGAAAAATATTCTTTTTAATTTCACTAATGTCTTCTGTTGTACGCTACACCAAAAGGAGCTTGCACAACACGCATCCTTGATTTGCCTTGCATTACACGCAATCGCGACCTTCCTCGATAGCGTGTGTAGTACGCAATAACGAGTTTCACTAAACAACAATATGCTATTAAAATATTATTAAAACTAGCCGTTATGAATAGTAATAACCACCTTTTGAAATTTTGTAATTTTATTTTTCAAAATTGAATTCATTTTTGGATTCGTAATATCGAAATTAGCTTAGGGTGAAATTTTGGTGATTTTCGGATAACTTTCATATTTTGATGAATAGTGAAAATTACTAAATTTTAATTAAAAACAACTTTTTCAATCGAAATAATTAATAGTGATAAATTATTAATTTGAGTGGTTTTAAATTATATTTAGAATATATTTTTACAATTTAATACAATGTTGGTCATTGGATGTAATTTCACATTTAAACCAGACATAAACAAATGTCAATCTTTTGATAGTTATTATCTCTTAAGAACATGCTATTTGTTTTGACGACGGGAATTAATTTTTAAATTAATTAATGTAACTGATATGTTTTGAATTTGGTAAAATAGAAATCATTTTTGAGTTCATAATATCAAATATAGCTTAGGCCTAATTTTTGGTATTTTTCTGAAAACTTTCAATTTTTGATGAATAGTGAAACCACTAAGTGGTAGTTAAAAAAACTGAATTTTTCATAAAACTTAATTTTACCGCTTCTGTGAGTGGAATTTCAAAAATCCGAGAGACACGGTTGATGTCAGTAAGTAAAATGTGGTTCAATGAGATGAAAATAATTTTTGGTGAATAGTAACTTTTTACTTTTATTTACCACAGTTAAAAGTAAATAGGGTAATTAAGGGTAGAAATGATATTATTATTACCCTAACACATGTCCTAATTCTATTGGACAAGTGTAATTCGACCAAAAACAAACTTAGGAATAAAATATGACCATTTAGGCCCACTTGGATTAGATTAGGACATTTATTATTAATTTATTTAAAGAAGGGTTAAAAGAGTTAAAATCAAAGTTTATTTACTACAACATTTTTAATATAGGGTTATACATAAGATAAATTCGATTGTAAATATTAATTAGAAAGCTAAAAAGATTTCCTACATAATGGTATTTTATTTGTAATTTTTAGACATCAAATAATTTAATTTATTTATGACACAAAGATGATGCAGTAATTATCTTATTAATGAAATATTGACATAATTGATGTTATAAATACCAAAATAAATGTAATTTAAGACTTTTTATGAATTACACTAATTTTCTAGGTTAATATGACATGTTAGTATTGATTTAATTAACTTTTTTCGAACTTATCACTCTGTTATAATTTTCACAAAAATCAATTACTAAATAGTTTCAAAATTGACATAAAATAGCTTTTAAAACAAATATTATATTATTAATTGTTATTTTATTCCTAAAAATATAAGGTTCGTCCAAATGACTTAGATAAGGTTATATATATTAATAATAAACAATTTGGGGTTCGTTTGGCTTCTTATAGTAAGTTTATTAACCTTATAGTATAAGAACACAAGAAGACACGGTAAAAGTAAAATTATTTAACTTAATGTTAAATCTAAATGATAAGGTTAAAATAGGAACCTAAACTTGTCTAAATTATATTGGATGAGAGGCTTTCGACCCATCCCCACCTTAGCATTGAAATAAATCAATTTGGAGCTATTTAAAACCGAACTTGACTTTATAATAAAATAATATTTTTAGTTATTCCAAAGGTGCACATCTCCTCCCTTATAAAAGGGCACCTCCTCCCTCTCTTCCTCACACAACTTTGAGCCTTCAAGCTCGGACAAACCCTGTCAAATTCTCCTCTCCACTTCCCTGGAAACATCCTAGAGGTTCTGGTCTTCCTCAAAGACCAATTTTGGTACCCTAAGAGGAGGTCTCAAAGAGGCGCTTCAAAGAAGAGGAGGTTCGGACACTTACAAAGCAAGTCGGACCTAAGGTAAGGGAAACATCACAATCTCATTTTTATCCGAGATTGTTTATACTTTAGTATTTACTGGGGTGTATTTTATCATCCACATCCATGTTTACTCAATATGTAATATTATTTCCATCCACCTACAATTTTTTAAATCCAATTTTACCCTTCGGTGAGTTTTTAGTAAAGGATATGAAAGGAATATTTTGTCGTTTTTCATACGAGGTACTTTTTGACTTTTCCGACAAAAGTACGAAGAATGTTTTTTTTAACTTATATGGCATGAATGGATTTTTAAAAAATTATTTCCAAAAAGATTCCTTTACAAGTTTTCAAGTTTATTTTTAATCAACTTCTTTTAGTTTAAAATTGTATGACATGTTAAGAAAGGAAAAGTGTTTTTGAAGTAGAAAGGATATTTTCCTCAAGAATGAAGTTCAAGTGTTTTATCAAAATTATTTTCCATCTAAGATAATAAAGGGTCCTGTTTCTATCCATATTATTACATGGATTTTATTATGTTGTGATGGAAATATTTTTATGAATTCTTTTATCTTATATGAATTGTTTTATGATGTCACGATGTTTAAAGATTCCCATTTTTATTACATGGGTTATACAATGATTTATGATTTATGATTTTGTGGCACACATAATAATGGTATCATTATGAGATGGGTGGGACCTATATCTCCCTCCAATGCATTGGGTAACGATTTCATATCTCATGAGATAGACATGGCTGGAATGGTAGGTTATACCGGTTCAGAGAAACAGGACTGAAATGAGGGTGACTCGGTTCAGAAAGGGACTTTGTCCACTAAGATAGTCTTGGCAATGAGTCTTGACTAACAAGAAATGATTCTCTATGATTATGTGTGTATGCCACAAAGTTTCATGTTTTAAGTTATGATTATTGTGATTACATTTCACTTCCATGATTTATCCCATGTTATGAAATTATGATCTCTTTTACAGGTTAAGATTTCCAAAAGTTATGTGCTTGTGTATATGATGTGATTGATATTTTTTTTGTTTACCCTTACCGAGCATTTGAGCTCACCCTTTTATGTTTACTTTTCCCCAGGATATAAAGAAAGGTTTTAGGTATAAAAAAAGAGGAAGATCTTTATGGGAGATGTTGAAGATCTTTCACTAGGATTAGAAGATTATATTCCAAGTTTCCAAAGACACTAAACTATTACGATCCTTGTGTGTGTGTTTTTGTTATGTAATAAGTATTCCGCAAATGTAATGTAATGTCAATGTACGTCAAGCTTCGGGTCTCTATAGTTGGTATCAGAGGAAAGTTTTAGTCAACCTTTGGAAACTAGGATGCGAAAACGTTAGTGAGATCCCTAGAGATATTTCTAAGTTATGTCTAGGGATGTCCCTAAGGTTAAGTATACGTATAGGTTATAGTACTAGAATTACGCTAACGATCATAGAATTAAACCTAAGATGTTAGATATTGAAGGTACTCCCCCTTTATTATGTTGTTTTCCCTAGCATGATTTTTGCCTCTCACACTATTCTTTTTGGGTTTTAGACGATGGCTGGAACCCGAAGGAACCGTGTTGATCAATGCAATGGAAATTCAATGATTGCCCTCCTGAACAAACAAATGTTATGGGAGATGGAGTGCAAAATCTTATTTCTATATTTACACAAGCTATGAATCATTCTGGACTTCCAAATGAGCAGAGAAGGGAACAATATTCTATTGAGTCCTTCATGAGGCAATGTCCACCTTCTTTCAGTGGGTCTTCCGATCCACTTGTTGCTGAACAATGGATCAGTACCACTGAAAAGATATTTTCAGTTCTTCAATGTTCTGAGCATGATAAAGTCATCTTAGCAATATATCGTTTGGAAGGTGAAGCTGATCAATGGTGGAATACTATCAATAATACGAGGCCAAGAGATGAAATTGAGTCCATGGAATGGGACGAGTTCAAGAACTTGTTTTTCAGTAAGTACTTCCCTCGTATTCTTCGAACAAAGATGGAAAAGAAGTTTCTTGAGCTGAAGCATAAGGATGATGAATCTGTTGGTATATACGAAGTGAATTTTACAAGACATGCAAGGTATGCATCTGGCATTATCATCCAACCTAAAAGTAAAGTTGATCGATTTTTCAGTGGCTTAAAATCAAGTCTTCGAAGGGAATTATCTATAAGAGACTTCAGTAGCTATGAAGAAATTGTGCGTTGTGCTATCAAGGTAGAAATGGAAGTTGGTGTTACATATCCATCTCATGGTTTTGACAAGAAACGAAAGATGGAGTTCAAGGAGAAATCTCAGAATAATGGTGAAAGGAAGATGAATGTTTCCTTATGCAAAAAGTGTGGAAAGAAGCATGGTGGAGATTGTCTTAAAGGGACTAGAAAATGTTTTAAGTGTGTAAAAGAAGGTCATCGAGTAGCTGAGTGTCGAAGTAATGGAAAAAGGGTTTCTAATGATGTGAACAAAGAAAACACTGTAGAGAACGCACCACCAACACTTCAATGCTTCAAGTGTAAGGAAATGGGGCATTATGCTAATAAATGCCCTAATCCAAGGGTTAGTGATGATCGACATGAGCAACCGCTTAAGGAAAAGGACAAAGGGAAGTCACATGCGATCACTATTGGAGATTTTGAATATGACAACGATGTGGTGGAATGATTATGTGTTTATATAATGGGATTCCAAAATAATGTTGTATTATGGAGTATTGGAATATTTATGTATTGGTCTAATGTGGTATTCAAAGTGATTGAGATATTTTTGGAAATAAGATGATATGCGCATAATGAATGGAAAACGAGAAAATGAAATGTTTAACAGTATTCATGAGCTCATGATTGATATAAGGACTAAGTGATATCATGGTTTGAGTATATAGAATTTTGAGGATTTTGGTATGTGGAAAGTGTTAACTTTTAACTGAATTCATGTTTTCACTAAGGTTCAATGGGTATTCATTCTTCAAGAGAATACATGATTAAGGTATTCACATGTTTGTAATTTGACCAGTAAGATATATCTTATGATATATGGGGGATAAATGATGGCATTCACGTGATTGTTCTGTGACATTTCAAGTAACCATTTTCTTTATACTATGAGCTTGGACCGAAGTATTTTAGATAAGCTTAGAATGGATTATGTTGGACATAAGTTAGGATAAAACATTTTTCTATATTATTGATGGGATGTTATAGTAATATAGCTTTAGAAAAAGGACAACCTGTAGGACGGGCGACAGCCCATCACGTCGGACAAGGCTGTGGGAATCGAACCCACAACCGAAGTGCGACTGGCCTTTATCGCCTACCACTGGCCTACAGGTAGTCCCTGTTTAGTAGAAACTAGTTTTATTATATTAATCAGTATGATATATGAAGTATAAGTCCATTTTAGGAACCATATATGATTAATCTCACTATATAATGACTTATGTATATTTAATAACTTTTGCTAACCATTTGTTTGAGACAGATGGAATGACCCGTCATTCTATCACATGATCTGCTAACACTTCACAAATAACAAATTCAACTTCATTTATTTAAGAGATGAAGTGGAAATTGTTCAAGGCACGAACAACAGTGAGATTGTACCAAAATAAAGTAAGTATTTATTCTAATTCAAATTCTGCAACTTTAGGGAAACGATCTTGAAAACCAAAAATGTTGTCCTAGTACTCTTATATCTGATTAATCGGATGGTACCCTAGATCGTCACAAATTTATGGATTTGTGATTGTTGGCTTTTCCATAGCCATGTTCTCTACCACTCTCCATCAGAACATGATGGTTAGATTTTTCTTCCATATCCATATTTTCACCTATGTGGAAACCCAGTGATTAGTTTATTTGGGTAACCGTTACGTTTCATACTTTCGTTTTTAAAGATTGGTTTTGGTATTCCTTTTTACGATGTGGGTTTCTATTAAAGAAACTTTTGAATAGTAAACCATTTATAACCCCGACGAATTTCGAGGGAGAAATTCATTTTAAGGGGGGTAGAATGTAACACCCCGAGATTTTATGAAAAATATTCTTTTTAATTTCACTAATGTCTTGTGTTGTACGCTACACCAAAAGGAGCTTGCACAACACGCATTCTTGATTTGCCTTGCATTACACGCAATCGCGACCTTCCTCGATAGCGTGTGTAGTACGCAATAATGAGTTTCACTAAACAACAATATGCTATTAAAATATTATTAAAACTAGCTGTTATGAATAGTAATAACCACCTTTTGAAATTTTGTAATTTTATTTTTCAAAATGGAATTCATTTTTGGATTCTTAATATCGAAAATAGCTTAGGGTGAAATTTTGGTGATTTTCGGATAACTTTCATATTTTGATGAATAGTAAAAATTACTAAATTTTAATTAAAAACAACTTTTTCAATCGAAATAATTAATAGTGATAAATTATTAATTTGAGTGGTTTTAAAGTATATTTAGAATATATTTTTACAATTTAATACAATGTTGGTCATTGGATGTAATTTCACATTTAAACCAGACATAAACAAATGTCAATCTTTTGATAGTTATTATCTCTTAAGAACACGCTATTTGTTTTGACGACGGGAATTAATTTTTAAATTAATTAATGCAACTGATATGTTTTGAATTTGGTAAAATAGAAATCATTTTTTATTTCATAATATCAAATATAGCTTAGGCCTAATTTTTGGTATTTTTCTGAAAACTTTCAATTTTTGATGAATAGTGAAACCACTAAGTGGTAGTTAAAAAACAGAATTTTTCATAAATCTTAATTTTACCGCTTCTGTGAGTGGAATTTCAAAAATCCGAGAGACACGGTTGATGTCAGTAAGTAAAATGTGGTTCAATGAGATGAAAATAATTTTTGGTGAATAGTAACTTTTTACTTTTATTTACCACGGTTAAAAGTAAATAGGGTAATTAAGGGTAGAAATGATATTATTATTACCCTAACACATGTCCTAATTCTATTGGACAAGTGTAATTCGACCAAAAACAATCTTAGGAATAAAATATGACCATTTAGGCCCACTTGGATTAGATTAGGACATTTATTATTAATTTATTTAAAGAAGGGTTAAAAGAGTTAAAATCAAAGTTTATTTACTAAAACATCTTTAATATAGGGTTATACATAAGATAAATTCGATTGTAAATATTCATTAGAAAGATAAAAATATTTCCTACATAATGGTATTTTATTTGTAATTTTTAGACATCAAATAATTTAATTTATTTATGACACAAAGATGATGCAGTAATTATCTTATTAATGAAATATTGACATAATTGATGTTATAAATACCAAAATAAATGTAATTTAAGACTTTTTATGAATTACACTAATTTTATAGGTTAATATGACATGTTAGTATTGATTTAATTAACTTTTTTCTAACTTATCATTCTGTTATGATTTTCACAAAAATCAATTACTAAATAGTGTCAAAATTGACATAAAATAGTTTTTAAAACAAATATTATATTATTAATTGTTATTTTATTCCTAAAAATCTAAGGTTCGGCCAAATGACTTAGATAAGGTTATATATATTAATAATAATCAATTTGGGGTTCGTTTGGCTTCTTATAGTAAGTTTATTAACCTTATAGTATAAGAACACAAGAAGACACGGTAAAAGTAAAATTATTTAACTTAATGTTAAATCTAAATGATAAGGTTAAAATAGGAACCTAAACTTGTCTAAATTCTATTGGATGAGAGGATTTCGACCCATCCCCACCTTATCATCGAAATAAATCAATTTGGAGCTATTTAAAACCGAACTTGACTTTATAATAAAATAATATTTTTAGTTATTCCAAAGGTGCCCCTCTCCTCCCTTATAAAAGGGCACCTCCTCCCTCTCTTCCTCACACAACTTTGAGCCTTCAAGCTCGGAAAAACCCTATCAAATTATCCTCTCCACTTCCCTAGAAACATCCTAGAGGTTCTGGTATTTTTCAAAGACCAATTTTGGTACCCTAAGAGGAGGTCTCAAAGAGGTGCTTCAAAGAAGAGGAGGTTCGGACACTTACAAAGCAAGTCGGACCTAAGGTAAGGGAAATATCACAATCTCAATTTTATCCGAGATTGTTTATACTTTAGTATTTACTGGGGTGTATTTTATCATCCACATCCATGTTTACTCAATATGTAATATTATTTCCATCCACCTACAATTTTTTAAATCCAATTTTACCCTTAGGTGAGTTTTTAGTAAAGGATATGAAAGGAATCTTTTTTCGTTTTTCGTACGAGGTACTTTTTGACTTTTCCGACAAAAGTACGAAGAATGTTTTTTTTAACTTATACGGAATGAATGGATTTTTAAAACATTATTTCCAAAAAGATTCCTTTACAAGTTTTCAATTTTATTTTTAATCAACTTCTTTTAGTTTAAAATTGTATGACATGTTAAGAAAGGAAAAGTGTTTTTGAAGTAGAAAGGATGTTTTCCTCAAGAATGAAGTTCAAGTGTTTTATCAAAATTATTTTCCATCTAAGATAATAAAGGGTTCTGTTTCTATCCCTATTATTACATGGACTTTATTATGTTGTGATGGAAATATTTTTATGAATTCTTTTATCTTATATGAATTGTTTTATGATGTCATGATGTTTAAAGATTCCCATTTTTATTACATGGGTTATGAAATGATGTATGATTTATGATTTTGTGGCACACATAAGAATGGTATCATTATGAGATGGTTGGGACCTATATCTCCCTCCAATGCATTGGGTAACGATTTTATATCTCATGAGATAGACATGGCTGGAACGGTAGGTTATACCGGTTCAGAGAAACAAGACTGAAACGAGGGTGACTCAGTTCAGAAAGGGACTTTGTCCACTAAGATAGTCTTGGAAATGAGTCTTGACTAACAAGAAATGATTCTCTATGATTATGTGTGTATGCCACAAAGTTTCATGTTTTAAGTAATGATTATTGTGATTACATTTCACTGCCATGATTTATCCCATGTTATGAAATTATGATCTCTTTTGCAGGTTAAGATTTCCAAAAGTTATGTGCTTGTGTATACGATGTGATTGATATTTCTTTTGTTTACCCTTACTGAGCATTTGAGCTCACCCTTTTATGTTTACTTTTCCCCAGGATATAAAGAAAGGTTTTAGGTATAAAAAAAGAGGAAGATCTTTGTGGGAGATGTTGAAGATCTTTCACCAGGATTAGAAGATTATATTCCGAGTTTCCAAAGACCCTAAACTATTACGATCCGTGTGTGTGTGTTTTTGTTATGTACTAAGTATTCTGCAAATGTAATGTAATGTCCATGTGCGTCAAGCTTCGAATCTCTACATGGATAAATTTTCGTATCCAATATACTTCTTTGGCTACATCATAAAGCACTATATACTCAAACTCCACTGTAGAATCAGTGATAACTAGCCACTTTTAACTCTTCTAACTCATTGTTTCTCCATTAAGATAGAAAACATATCCTTACTGCAAATTTAGATCATTCTAATCTGTTTGAAAACTAGAATCTGTATAACCCTTATTGACTAGCTCTTTTTCTCCTCCATACACCAGGAACATATCTGTAGTTCTTCTCATATTAATTATAACCTTAACAGTAGAACAATTTTACTCTCCTATATCTTCTTGATATTTACCTACCATGCTAAATGTATAGGAAACATTAATCCTAGTACATAACATGGAATACATGACTGATCCCATCTCTTAAGCATATGGTTTCTTACTCATTCTCTCTTTCTCATATTGTTTCTGAAGAAACATTTTCTTAGAAAGATTTATACCATGTAACATTATAATCAATCCCCTCTTGGATTGTTCAATAATAAATATATTTAGTATTTGTTCAATATTTGTTACTTTGAATTAGTCCAAGAATCCTCTTGGATATATCACAAATGATCTTGATCCCTAGAATATAGGATTCTTCACCTATGCCCTTCATAAAGAAACACTAGTTAAATTAGTCCTTAATAAACTATAATACTGGTATGTCATTTCCAATAAGTAATATGTCATCAACATATAATACTAAGATAATGATATAATTCCCACTAAACCACTTATAAACACATGGATCACATTCATTTTTAATGAAACCAAATTATTTTATAGCTTTGTCAAATCGAATTTTACAGGACCTAGATGCTTGATTTAATCAATAAATGGGTCTCTGCAAATTTCAAGTCCATTTGGTATCACCTAGAGTTACAAATTCTTCTGGTTGTGACATATACATATCTTCTTGAATTTTCACATTAAGGAAATAAGTTTTTACATCCACCTTACAAATTTCATATCCATGGAAAGCTTCTATAGAAAGTATAATTCTAAAATAATTAAACATGGAAACTTGTGAAAAGGTTTCATCATAGTCAATTCCTTGGCACTGTTTAAACCCTTTGTCCACTAGTATTTATTTATAGGTATTTAATTTACCTTCCATGTCTATTTTTTTCTTGAATACCCATTTGTAGGCTATGGGATTTACATTAACTGTAACATCAACCAGAACCCAATCTTGGTTCTAATACATAGAATTTATTTCAGAATTCATGGCTTCTTTCCATCTTGTAGCTTTTGAGCTCTCTATTGACTCTTTTTAGGAGAGAGTCTCATCATTGTCAACCAATAATGATTCACCATATTTGGTGATGAGAAAATCATATATATCTGGTTCTCTTACCTCTCTAGTGGTCCTATACAATACTTTTTATTTAGGAACTAATTCTTCCCTGGGGACCTGTAGAATCTGTTCTTACACCAACTCTTGTGTACCTTGAGAATCAACTTCACTAAAGTAAATCTATATCCCACTGTCCATTTTAAGAATGTTATCCCTATCAAGAAATATGGTTTTCAATCAACACTCATTTTTTTATGTGAGGGTTTTTATAGGTAATATCCCTTTATATTCTTAGGAAACCCTATAAAGATACACTTTGGGCCCTAGGGTACTATTTTTTTTCCTAATAAGGCCTAAACAATATCCTAAAAACTCCATACATGTGTATGTGATAAAATGTGTTTCATTATACTCCATAACACAAAGGGAATTCTATTTTATACTTTATTTGGTACTCAGTTTAGTTTTTATGCAACATTTTGTAATGAAAACCCCCCAAAGGATAATGGAAGATCTACATGAATCATCATCTACCTTACGATGTCCAACAAGGTATGGTTCCTCCTTTTACTAACATCATTCCACTATGGTGTATAAAGTGGAGTGATTTGAGATATAATCCCAAACTCCCATAGAAAGTCAAAAAAAACTCTTGGTTAAGATATTCACCACCTTCATCTGATCAAATATTCTTTATCTTATTTCTAAGTTGATTCTCTACAACATTCTTGAATTATTTTAATTTCTCAAAGGACTCGGATTTATAACTCATTAAGTATATATATCCATATCTACTCAATTCATTAGTAAAAGTTATGAAGTAAGAATATCCACCTCTAGATTTTACTATAAATGGTCTATAGACATCAGTTTGTACCGGTCATAAAAGCTTTGTGGACCTTTCACCCTATCCACTGAATGGTGTTTTGATCATTTTTATTTGTAAAAAGTCATGACATATTTTAAGTGGTTTTATCTTAGAATATTATAAATGACCATCTTGATAGATCTTTGTCAAACACTTCATGTTTACATGAACAAGACATTGATGCCATAACTATGTGTTATATGAGTCATGTGAACATGATTCGTTATCTATTACCCATACTTTTTTTCATAACATAATATATAAGTACCTTTATTTAAATATTCCATACCATAACACATGTTTTATTTATAAAATAAGAAATGTTTATTTCAAAACATGAAAATAAAACCATTTTCATCTAGGAAGGATATATAAATTATGTTCTTGGTAACCGTTGGTACAAAATAAAAATACCTTAAAACCAATATCATTCCTACTGGAAATGAAATGTGGTAGTCACCAATGTCTAGAGAAACCTTCCTTTCACCATTGGTAGCTCATAGATCCACCTTTCCTCTAGAAAAAATTCATAAACTACTTGGTTCCTACATTTAGATACATATTTGAGCATTAAAATATATATATAATACCCAATTTATATATATTTAAAGTATACACTTGATAACGAACACACCTTTAGATTCCCCTTAATTTTAGTTGTAGTTCTTCTTACAATGTCCTTTCTTTCCACATGCAGAACATATTGTCTCATTTTCCTTACCCTACCTCCAGATATTCCTCTTCGTGGAAAGATAGTGATCGGGGGATTTAGACTTGTTATGAGTATTGATCCCATTTTCCTTGTTCTTATTTTTCTTATTCATCATAAGTATTATGGGTTTGTCACACCTTATTCCCATATCCACATATAAAATTGGATTTAGAAGTTTTGAAATACTCTTCTCATTATTTATCACATTATAATTAATAATAAAATTAGATAATGTCTTGGGTACTGAGGAAATTATGAGATTAGTATAAAACTCATCAAGGAATTTAATACCTAATATGTTTAGGCATTTAATATATCCAATAATATTGACTACATTAGGCCCAGCTAAAACAGACACTCCAAGATTAGTTGTAAAGAGATCATTGGAGATCTCATATCTCTCTTCTCTCACCTTATCTTGATAGAGGTCCCAAAGGCGATACATCCTATTATACACATATATGTCATCATGTTTCATTAAAAGACCTTTGGTCATAGATGATATAATGAAACACTAAACTTATATGGAATCTTTCAAATGTTTCTCATGGAGAGTTAGCACTTCATCACTAGCCTCATTACCAGGTGCATCAGGAATAAGTTATTCTATCACATAAAATTTCTTTTCATGCTATAGGATAACACAAAATCACCTTTATAATTCTTAGAAAAAAATTTTCATGAGAAGGTTATCCTTCTCAAGTACATATCGCATTGATATGTTTAAAGTAATTTGAATTTTTTTTCTATAAATATGATGACAAATGTATTATTACTTTATCAGATAAAATTTAGAAAAAAATGATATTATATTTATTAATATCCCACTATTTTCTTGAATTCTAATAGCCCTCATAATTGAATTAGGGATATATTTTTTCAAGGTTATTTTAGTGGAAAGAATCCATATTCCCCTTCTCAACAGCCTAACTTTGGCCAGTAAATAAAGTTGAATGGTTTTAGATAGGCATTCCAAAATGATAACTGCATTAACTCATAGTTTCATGATCTGTTGAGTGGACTCCCCAATCCAAAAATATTTAAATTGGATTTCCTCAAACCTTTCCTCTTAGATACACTAAGTTATACTTTGGAAGTCAACCATTGATGTTAACTATGTTTAATTAAACCTAAAACTTCAATTTATAATTCTTTGATAATTGAAAGAACCCCAACTTTGGTTGGTTAATCACATTGAACTATGTTTCAATTTTTAATAAATTAGTGAAAGTCTATATCAACTTAATATATATAATTGAAGGATTTTATCTTTTATGCATAAATTTAAAATTATTATCTTTATTAAATTCTAGTTAATATTAATTTTTTTACTTAAGTGATTAACCATGTCATAGATAATATTTATGAATAAGACAATTTATTTTAGTTCTATCTTTCATTCTTGTCAATTCATTAATTCATGTGATCGCGACAAAACATCCACAATGAAATAACCTGAAGACTTGATAAAAATAAAATAATAAATTGTTATTATCCTGATATTTTACTAATGGTTAGTTTATCTAGTGTATGATGTACTAACAATCAACCTATGGTAAAATCAACTTAAACCATTTCTGGTTCGTGTTTTAGATTTCCATCTCTCCACCTATGTATCTATCTTGGATTGGTTTTTCCTCGACTCCAAACTTGAATCACCTCCACTATATTGGGATATCCATCCATTACATATGTTTTTACTCACACGTAGGTGAAGGAAAAAAGGGGTTTACATAAAAGAAACCATGGGCGCAAAAGACCTTACATAATGAGATGAGTGATGACATGCAAGACAACCAATTTAATTAAATAATAAATTAAATGAAACAATCACATACAACGGTATGGTCTATGATCATGATCGTCAACATGCATGAAACAAATAACTCATTTAATAAAATTAGAATTCAATTATAATAATTCTTATTTAAGATAGATTACTGTCGAATAAATTAATTATCTTCTTTAATTAATCAATTATTTTATCTTAATTCTCATCTGAATTTCCTTGAGATTCTCACACATAATAATTTTAAACAAAATAAATTTATGTATTTAAAATTAACTATGTACAATAAATGTACCTTGGATACAATACGGTAAGTAAAAATCTGAGCTAACCAACATGTGTTATACTTATATACTATTTGATCTTACGATATATGGCATACATGACTTATCTTGTACTTTCGCGATGTATACTATCAACTTAATGATTACACAGATTACTTGATTTTTCTTTCACATGTTATGATTCATTGTGTGTAGATTAATAACGATAATATGACTCATTCATGATATGTAGATCCAAATGTTACATAGAAATTAATTAAACATTTACATATATATATATATTAAAACCCACCACATGGATTGTACAATCAACTTAATGGATGCATGCAAGTATATGTTGATAAGGTTTTCATAGTATAATAAATTAATGATTAATTATGTATAATTTACCATAAGTAAATGGGGTGTAAAAGATAGATACACAATGTATACTATTCTCATCATCTATCTGAGGAAAATGCCTAAGGACTCAGCATGTAAACCATACAATGAAAAATATTATATTAAATGTCATTTACATGGGATACATGGTATGTGTTCTATGAGTTACATGGTTTACTGTAAGTTAGACCATGTAAGAAGATAGCAGACTATCTATGAATAAAGGACTACACATTGTATATGGTAGTTACAAGGTGTGTACTCTGGATGACCATGTTCTAGGCTGGCCCAAACAAGATTCATTATATAATTAAATGCATCGCATTCAATAAATGAACTTTCCTAGAATTAATTTTGAATTAATTCTTGGTACATTAAAAACTAGTACACAACATATACCTCTGAGTTACAAGGTGTGTACTATTGTGTTATTTGTCCAGATTCCTCAACACCTATGGATAAGTTATTAGTATTTATTTTGTTAATAAAATTAATTAATTTGATTATATTTATGAGAAATTAAGAGGAATAAAGTAGATCTCATAATTCAGATTAAAGAACAATTAAACTGGAATTAAAAACTAATTAAAAATGAATACAATAATCAACAATATTTAAATAATTATAAATAATTATGTGACCACTATGATACCACTTATACGTTTTGCGCATAGTAGAAATGTCTGTTGGGTCATGAAAAAATTTTCTTTTTGTCATGATTGATGATTAATCAAAGATTTACATGGCGATAAAATCCATGATCAATGGAATTAATACATAGATTAAATACAATGGATAATCACTGGAACTACAGGGCAAGATCTCACATGGTATTTATAATTAATTTATTCAATTAAAGAATTGCCTTGAGAGATATTCTTTCTTCGTTGATGGATCTGATGGATCTACATCATAACGTTGTTACATTGAAGGAATTAAGAATAGATTCCCTCTAGAAGTGATACACATGTGTTCCACAATTCTTTGAACCTCATCGTATGAATCTATGGGTGCTATCATGGTAGATCCTATCATCTATATTTGACTTCTTTGAGAATCACTTCCAAAGGATTATCCTTAATCTATCTAGACTTGAAAGTGGAAGTTGGAGGAAGATCAATCTCTGTTAATGGTAACATTCAAGGAGAGGGATCTCTCCTGATCTTGAGAGGATTCTCTTTGGTTATCATTGTGTACAACACAAATGAAATTGGCTACCTTGAAAAATAATATAATTGTGTTTTTATAGAACTATGGTTAGAAATAAATAATTTCACAACTGACTTTTAATATTTATTTAAACCCTATAGAACCACATGTCTATAATAATAATTTTATTATTATTTCATGGCATTCACTTAACATGTGAATTAAAACTAAATATTATTTATTCAAATAATATTCAATATATATTATTTCTCACCAGACCATTAAACTCGGTCCTTGATTCCTTCATAATATTTAACATTTATTGAATAATGAATATTTATTTAATGAATAAATATCACTTCATTATTCACTAATAAATAAAAAATTATATTCACTAAATAGAAAACAAATATTTTTTAAATATTATGCTCACATAATATTTTTTCAAATAACAAGTGATAGAATATGTGTGATCAATAAAACATGAATAATTATTAAACCACATGAGGGAATAATATTTATTCAACTTTTTAAATAATAAATAATAATATATTATTTAACTGAGATTCTGTATACACTTTTTATGTGACTCTCTAGGCCTCTTTCTCCTTGGCATTAGGCAAAGCAACCCAAAGTCCAAGGTTAGTTTCTAACAACGCGGAAAGGTACCAATAAAGAAATAAGTTAATATCCCAATCACATAATACCTCATACATACTCGTACTGTGTAATATAATCCCTTTATTGTGATATCTATAATCAAGCAGGTTGCATGTCGGTGCCATCAAACTATGTTATCTATGTCTCTTTCTTTGACTTTTTGGAAATCAAACTTTCCTATAGAACACCATAGTCATGGATTTATTTAGTATATTTTAATTTTCTTCAAAGGGATGGAGATATCAACATTTATTAATGAATAAAAGGGACAAATCCTTTCTCAACTTATTCATTAATGAAATATTATCCATGATTCACCCAATGTATCCTACCTCACTATGAACATATATTGTCGTGGTTTTCATCAATACATAAAATTACGTGAATTATAACACTAATTAATAATAATCTTAAAGTATAGGGATCAAAATTAACATCCACATATAAGAACATCCAATAACACATATAAATGTTGATTTCCTACTATCATATCTCCTTTTCATATTATCCTTCACTAGATGTTACCATGGGAGTACACCATGAGAAGGTTCCTTAAATTCATATTAGTCTTTACCCCTAGTATCCTATATAATTTTTTCCCCTAAAATTATTTAATATAGCTATAAAAAATATATTTAAGAATTCTATTGTGGAACTTCTAGGTTCTCATCATAGCAAGTAACTTTTATGACCATTCAGTGTGACGGCTACTCTTAGGACATTATCACATACTATGTAACATAGAAGAAAGATCATGATGTGATAAGTAGTTTATTAATATCCAAAACAATGAATACATATTATCATAAAGTAAAAAAAAATCTAGGGCATAAACTCCAACACTCAGGAAGATAGTGTGGATGAGAAAAATAATTACATGAGGCTCATGAATGACACATTTATTGTTTATATCACAATTTTAACATCAATTTCGAAAGAGTTTAAAATTAAACATAAGGATATAGATGTATATACCATGTTCTCTCATATTTAAGAATTATACAAGGAGAAAGTGAAGTGATAAATCAATGAGATAATGATCAAACTCATCATGTATATATTTACATATAGAACTCAAGTTGTTACTCATGAACTTAGGATGATAAGGTATATTGAATGATTAGAAGAATCATAATTCAAGTTGAATCCCAAAAGTTCTATTCATCTCATTATCTCATCCTTACCACCTATTATATCTAGTTTTTTTAAGCATTTTCAAAAGAATATTTTGGAGAAACCACTTTTATATATTTTGGGAAAGGTTCTCTAAGAAGATGAGAATTTAAATAAACTTAAATCATTAAATATTAAGGTGTACAATAATAAAGATAAGGTGGAAAGTACAATTGAAATTAAACTTAAAAATGAATATTCATATTGCCTTTTTAAGAATCCATAGATAAAGAGGTAAAAATCTGAATAGGTAGTTATTTTCTTCACATGTGTCCAGATAGGTCATTATAAGGGAAACTGCAATGAATTTATGAAGAAGAAAGAATGAGTTTACACTTTAGGTATATTCATCAATAAATGTAATGTTTAATTTAATATTCTTGGGTATTAGACAAAATATTTCCTTATATGTTTTTCTCTAAAAATAGGGACAATGGAAGTCAAGGAACATTACTAAAAGTCATGGTGTGTTCTCTAAGTGGTTTGTGAAGGATGATACCTACATCAGTGGTGAGAAGAATTTGATTTTATTTAAAAGATAATGGTTATTATAAAAAGATAATTGTGTATTAAATGTTACCAAAACATTTTGGAATGAATTTTTATTATTTCATTTCATACATAACTAATTATTTTGTAATATTTTAATCTTTCGAAATACTTGGTGAATATAAAAATGAAAGACAATAACACTCAGTTATGGAAAGATAATTCTTTATCAGGTAAAACTATGTAGATATTAAGGATATACTAGGTATGGTTTTAGACTCTTTTGAGCTATATACCTTAGGTATATTGATATTATTACATTTTATCATTGGAACAAAAACCCATTAGAAATAAAGGTGGTCCCAAAACTTTTTGAATTTTTTCAGCTAGAGAGGTGAACTGTTACAAGGTTAATGTAGTTATAAATATACTTCATAATATTCTTTTAAGTATTTTATGTAATTTAATAGTGAAGTAAAGTATATTAATGGTTATATGATATGAGTTTTTTTAGGCTCATGTTCGGAATAACATCTTTACCAAGAATTCATCAATCATGAAATGTTGAGTGGATTTATTCCTAAACTCATTATTTACTTATAGAAATTAAATCTATTATGAAACTAAAGAGGATAAATGATGAGCCTTAAATGAAAATATTGATCATTAAAATGTATCGTGGATAAATTACTAAATGCGTATTTACTTTTAGATATTAGAGTCATAATTTATGTAAAATGATCATTATTGTTGAGATTCATATGCATTGTAGAAATTCCATTATTTTCTGATACATGATTCACAAATAATTATGTAATCCCATACCCATATTCCAACTATATTGAAAAAATAATATGATATGAGTTATAGTATGATATAAGTCATTTATTTCATAATAAAATGTGTTTATATACAAAATATTTGTTAAGGATAAAAATAAACTTGTATCAAGAAAAACACGTAGTGTAACTAAAGTAATAGTCCTAAATTTCTTATTGGATATTATATAAATCACTATTATAGAAAATTTATAGTAAAGTTATATACTATATTTCTATAAAAAGGGGCACATATCTATTAGAGATAATTGAAAGAAGATTAACCTAAATTTAGCCAATTCCAGAGATAAATAAGTGGATAGAATTAGAATAAGTTCCACAAAAATCTTTTTTAAGGAAATGTTACATAGACATATAATAAATAGTAAGTATAGAACCATGGTTATAGTTTTACATTCACTATGGTTGGTAATACATTATTCATTAAGAATAATGAATCCTTTAAGTATGAAGTAAATGGAAATTAGCTATGATTGATAAGGTCAATTAAAATTCAATAATGGATCCCATCTATTAAAGTTTATGTGATTAGTATTTTGAATGTTTCAAATATTGATATTGTGGTGGTTTTAAAAAGAAACATTACATGTATGGTAAAAGACATGTACTAATAAGGATTTATTTGTTATACCAAGTCGTCATTCCTAAATTCCTTAGAATTTTCAAATTGGCATAGCTACTTTCTATGATCATTTATTTTCAATTGAATGTACAGACCACCATTATTATAGAGTTTCTATATGATAGAACTAGAAATATTTTGTGACACAATATAATTCCAATAAGGGGTAAAAATTACTGAAATATAGTTTTTGATTGAAGTATGAAACCAGGTCATAGAATATTCATTTGAAATTAATTTCTTCCATGTGTCTATATGAGGTTAATGGGATCGCCACTTTTTTCTAACTAAAATATGTTAATAACATATGAAAAAATTATGTTTAGTCATTTATTTAGTTAAGAAAAGAATGAAAGTAACTCTCCTTGGATTTATATAAAGAAACAATATAATCTTTCAGGAATTAGATCTATAGAGGTATATCTAATTGGAATTTAGACCATGTCAAAGTACATATACTGACATAGTATTGAAAAATACAGGTTTGAAAAATTCAAGATAGAGTTTTTTCCAATGTCCTATGGTATAAATCAAGAATATAAGTATAGGACATAGGAATACATTAATGTGGTAAGAAAAATTCCATATTCTTCTATAATGGATCAATCAAATATGTCATAATATGTATAAGAAATAATATTTCCAACATATAATTTATGATTAGAAGATATTAGTTATATCTTGGATGACTACATGGGAAGAAGTTAGAACTATAAAATTGTACTTGAGGGAGTAAAAGTGATATGTTCCTATTACTTGGAGAGGAAGGGACATTAGTTATAAGGGTACATAAACTTGTCTTCATTTGGATCAATATGATCTAATATCATATTTAGACTAAGGTGATGGGAAATAAAATATCATTCAATCCATTGGTATACATATTCACAAATACTAAGTTCATGATGTATTCTGATGCAACTAGAGAAGCAATGTAAAATAAATAATGATTTTTTCTTGTTATTGGAATCACACCTAATAAGTAAAGTTTAATCATAATATAATTTATGTTTATTCTACTAATAGTACTATCCAATATTTCATTCATTGATAGTGTATAAAAGGAATATAAATAGGGATATCATCCCTTGATGGGTCTTAATCATGGGGGTGAAGTCATAGATAACAGAGTATCCATGAAATGGAAACATGGAAGGACCATCAAATAAATACATAAGTCAACAAAATCATGATAATTTCATGTCAGATATAACAAGTTTAACTAGAAATTTTTATATATTGTAAGTGGGAGAATCAACCCATATAAATAATTATTCAATTTACACACATATATTTCTTCTTTCCCAACTATTAAGTCACATGTTTGTTCAATATAAACTTCTTCATCGAGAACTCCTTTAAGAAAAGATAGCTTTAGATCTATATGGAAAATTTTATACCTTATTTTTATAGAAATATCAAGAAAGATTCATATAGTTTCTAATCTTTCCAATGGATAAAAGGAATCATAAATTTCAATTCCTTTAATTGGATAGTAACCATTACAAACCATTCGTACCTTATTTCTTATAAATTTACCTTTCTCATTCAACCTATTTCAGAACACCCACTTCATACTAATAAAATTTAAATTATTTGTTTTTTGTTTATGTTCCCAAGTATTATTTTTTCAACATGATCCAACTCTTTATTCATAACATCATTCCACTCCTAATTCTCTAAAACTTCATCAATATATTTTGGGTCAGGTTATGAATATAAAGATGTATGTGATACTAACTTTGATGGTACTCTAGTTTGAACCTATTTTCATTAATATCCAATGAAGTTATGAACTTACATTTATTTCCTCATCCTAGGATTAGATGAATAAGATTGTTACTCATAACTTGAGATAGATGAGTCAGAATCTTCATCTTGTAAAACTTCAACATTTTTTCTATAATTAAGAACTTATTCACACAATTTAACTATAATCACATATTCTTCCCTTTCTTCTATATCTGCAATAGTTTGAGAAACATTAGTATCAAATAGTTAAAGAACTTTCACATCTACCAAATAAAAAATCTTTCTTATCTATTTATTATAACACATGTATCATCTACCATTAGGATGGTATCTAAGAAATATTTCATCAACACCTCTTTGATCAAACTTCACAATATTTTTACCCCTATTTTTCATAATTAAAGGAATACTGAATACCATTCGGTGATTCAAACTTGGGGTTTCTTTTTAATAAATATCATATCAAGTCATATAATATTTTTTCTTGTATAAACATTTATTCTAAACATAAAATGATGTTATGATATCTTTTCTCCAAATATATTGAGGTGTATCATGTTTGATCTACATTGTTCGTTCCATATCCACTAATCATCTATTTTTTATTTCAAATATACATTTTTATTATGGTGTGTATGGTGCACTAAACTCATGATTAATTCTATTATTTTCAATATAATCTCTGAACTTATCACCTATATATTCACCACTATTTTCAGTTTTAATTTTTATCAAAAAATATCTACATTCTTTTCTTACACTTCTCTTGAATCTATTAAACATGTTAAGAGCCTATGATTTATGTTTAAAATACCTAATACATATAATTTAAGTAAATTGATAAATAAAATATATTAATTACTTATATCCATGTGTTTATTTTTTACTCATGGGGCCAAAAAATTCATAATGTATCAGATCTAAGGGATAAGTTGAATGTATCTCAACTTTATTTTGTATTGAGTTTGTAATCATCCCTTTCTAGAAAATGTAAAAACATTAATCTCTTATTATTTTCATGTTAGAAATATCCTTAATTCTTTCTATCTTCATAATCTTTCTCATATTACTATGACACATATTCTCTAGCCTTTTATGACACAACTTATTTTCTTCCATCATACTCATATGACATGAACTTTTTGAATCACCAACTTGAATTATGTTTTCCTTTTTTTATTTGTCTTCTAATTACAAATTTATCATCTCCTAAACTCTTCAAAAAAACCATATTTTTTGGAAAAAAATTGTTACCTTCATCACATTGTTATAAAACACTTAACAAATTTGGTTTCATCCCTTTAACAGACATGGCTCATTTGGATTTTAATTTTTCTTCCCCAATGGTAGCAGATCCAATTAATTTTATTATGAGTGACTTATTAAAAAGTCATTATTCCATCTTTAAACTCTTTCACATTATTCAACAACTTCAAATATATTATCATATATGAAGAAAACCCAATATCCAAGATACAAGGGCATTCTCCTTTTGTATCTTTGAGATAAGTTTCATCAACTAAGGCCTTTTATTTACCTTTTTCTTTATTCTCATGCATCTTTTTAGATTTCTTTATATAAACTTTTTTATGTCAGTATCTTGAAAATACATCCTTGTACAACATTTAAAGGTTGATAACAACTTTCAAAAATACTTTTCCTCAATTTGGAATATATTTTAAATCTCCAACATTACTTTCTCGGGTTGTCTTCTTTGAGTAGGAGAACTACCCCTCAAATTTTCCTCCATTCTCTCCTAAATTATTTGTAAAACTGATGATTAAATCAAAACATATATGTTTTATGCCCAAATCCTCCACAATTCCATTAGTAAGCATAAAATGTATATCTCCCTTAATAACTTGGAAACTATTCAGAGCTGTGTACAGATTTTTATCTCCTTTATTACCTTCCACCTTGATATTTTGTTACACACAAAAGTTTTAGGTACCTCATGATATTTTCCTATTCAGAATATATTTCTTCTTAGCCTCAATAGAATCAAATGTTGTAACATAATTTTGTTCAGACTTTATATCCTTATAAATTTTGGATTTTCAAACTCTTCATATTTTAGCTATATACATGTTCTTATTTACGACCTTTTTCTTTTTAGAACATTTATTCTTATTACAAACCTTTAAGAATAAATTTTTTTATCCTTCTTTGGTTTACACTTATAAAAACAATTTATAACTTATGTAACTGAGTTTTGGAAATATATAATTCCTTACTCATCTTTAAAAAGTTGTTATTGAATAAGTTATAACTCTTCCTCTTTTACAATAAAATTTTCTTCAAGCATGGTTTTGATATTTTTCTTTTGATAAAGTAACTTATTCAGATCATAAATTTATTTTATAATCCTTGATTTATATTTAACAAATTATTCTTGATTATTTGATAAAATATTTTCTTTATCTAACTTTTTTTTCTCTCTATCAAATATTACAATATTTTCATGACATTATTTTAACTCTCTCTTTATAATAAAATCCATATGAGTTTCTTCTTATTTGAACTAATACTTTCATTATTGGTGGATTATTATTCATTCACTTTTATAATAAAACGTTTTTTTATCAAAATCATTATTGAAGTTATAATCCTATTATTCACTGTCATCATTTTTCTCCCAGATAGAAAAATATTTTCTCCTTTTATATTCTAATAACTTCTTATCCTTTACCATAGAATAGGATTTTGATTTCTCTACCTTATTCTTGAGGTATACACTTGAATTTATATCATTTTCATCACTTTATTATATTTTCTTTCATCGTGGAAAATTTTTAGAAAAATATCCAACAACTTTTTAAAAAAAATATTTCAATGGTGACTTTCCTTTTTTACTTTACTATTATTAGTTTCACCTATTTAGAAAACAAAGACATAAATTCTTTAAAAAATACTAACCCCATCCTTGGTGTCAGAGTAACAAGATTATTCTTCAATAACTTTATTAGAAATTATTTACTTGGTATATTTAAAATAAATTTTTTGGTCAACCTTCTCTTTGTTATTTTCTCATTTCGTAAGTGATAAGAGTGATATGTTGATCATTGAAATATATATTTTTTGGATAACTATATTTTAATGATGATAATTTTGCATCAAATTTATTAGGATGATTCATATGAAATTTTAAATAGTGGTTGAATATTCCCACTTCTCACCAAGAAATATTATGGTGCTAACAATGTCATTCAACTATGTCAAGAAGTCGCCAAAAAAATCATAATCGCCCATATTAAGATCCTTGTACTTAAAAATACAAACTTATAACTTTACATTATTCACTTTTTAATTTCCTTCATAGATTTTGTTCAAATTTTCCATTATTTCGTAAGTTTTTATAATTCATTTAACTCTAAGAAACTCACATTCAAAGAGTGAGGAAATTATATCATTTATGGATCTCCCATCATACTCGAAAAATTTCTTCTCTACAGCTATTAGGGTATCTACCATGACACTAGGCAGAAAACCATCAATATAAACTATAAAAACATCATAGAAAATGGAAATAAGATAAGGTAATGTTATATATTTCCAAATATGAGAGTTATTTCCATCAAAAATCGGAATCCCCTTACTCTTAAAAACATTATGAAAACCCATAGAAACTTATCTATTGTACAAGATTTAGTAAAGATTAAATTAAGGAGACTTTCCCTCTGATACCACTTGAAAGGACCAATCAAGATCTATGTGATCACTTAGAGGGGGTTGTATGAGTCAATGGTCTTTTATTTTTATATTTTATTACTTTTAAAACAACATTTTCCTCTTATTAAATAGTTTTGAATTTGATAAAAAAACAAGAACACAAGAATAATCCATAAGAACATAAGTATTTATAAGGTTCACTAATCAATAGGATTATCTAGTCTTTAACATAGTTTGGAAGTAATATAATGACACAAAGTCAAATAGAAAATAATTCTTTTATGTGCTTACAATAATTAGGGGATATCATTTCACTTGTGTTAAACTATGATCAAAATAAAAAATCATGTTCTCTCCACACAAATTAAATATGTAACAAAGTTTTTGTAACAACTATTAGAAACCTTCACCAACAGTTTCAGTATGTTGTCACTATACTTATTGTACTTTATCCACTTTTTTCATTATTTCAAAAAATCCTTCTTCACTTTCTTTTCTAGTAATAGGAAAGAACTTCCTCCATGGAAATATAAAAAAAACTAATTTATATTCAATAGTTCATCTAGTTTTTCTTTCTAATCAATCATTCAAAAAAAATGCATCTAGTACCTTCTAAAAAATGATACAACTTTCTTACACTTTGTATGTCCATCCACCTATACACATAAACATCCATATATTCACCTTTGCACATAATCTATCTGATTCCACCTGATATAAAACTTTTTCTAGTGTCTTCTTTGTATTTCCTATTTTCAAAACTTCTATGTCTGATTGAAACTTTATCTTCAACAAAGATATTCCTTGGTTGGACACCTACCTACTAAAACTTTGGATTTCATATTTTTATCATGTATCATTATCCAAAAATATTTTTTTATAACTTTATCCTTTACATGTATAAATAATACACCTATAAAAAAGTGTATGAACACCCCCCTTTATATAGTAGTTCTTGAATAAGCAAATGTAGGAACTACATTTTATTTTCCCACTGAAGGAAAACTTGAAATTCAAGACTCCCACTCTGAAAATTTTTCTTGGATACTTATAAAAAAATTCATAATATTCTTGAATATTATCATAAATTCAAGCATTAAATTCCTTCAATGAACTTCCTAAAAACTCGGAAAGAATCACATATTTTCCTTCCATGATATTTGGTACATTGAAAGAGCATATTTTCATCATAAAAATTTATATCTTTACAAAATTAGCTTCATAAAGAAAATTTAAACTGGTAAAACATTATACCACTAAATTTTTCAATAAGAACCATGTAGAAAATATTTCATCCAATGAGACTAATTCGTTTATTCCTCCATAGCTTAATAGGACCATTTTGTAAAACTTCCTCAAGACACTTCATTTTTCTAATGCCTTGAATCAAATTTATTTATATATTTCTTTCATAATCCAACTTCTATGAGATGTTTTTCATAAAAAATATCTATCATATCATCTATAAGAAAATTAATCTTCAAAAATTTACATGTTTTTCTTATATATATTGTACAAAAAAATTATCCATTTGAATCATACTGATGATATTAAAAGATCATCTAATAGTCATCATATGATTAGACTTCATTTGATCAACTTCATCCAATAGACTTCTTCAAATTTGGAATTTATCAATATATTATATTTTCATTTTAATAACATTCCTTTATTATTTATGCTTTAAAAACATCCAACACAAACTTCATAAAATCAAATATAATCTTACAAGGTATATAAAAATGGGATATTACCCTTATAAATCCCTTTCACAGCTCATACAAAAACCCTTTTCATAAGAACCTTTGTTAGAAAGTATGAGTTTGGTAACTCCACAGAACATTGTAGTATGAACTTTTTACATACAAACAAATTTCTCCCCATTTATTCTTATACTTGGATCATGAGATATTTTCTAACTCATGATATTAGGAACTCAAGACAAGAAAATAATTTCCAAATATTTTATTTCACCAAAAACCCAATACAATGGAATTTATAAGAATATTTACAGACTTTATAAAACCAAAATATCTTCATCTATATTGGTCCATCCAATAGAATTGTTCTATAAAAATCTATTTGTTCATCTCCGTTTGATATAATTTTTCCAGAAAACTCAGTCTGGTATCCTCCATCTATTCCCCAATATTGGAAGGCTTAAAAAATGTTAAATGTTTCATGTTAAGAATAAAAAATAAAAAACGTGAATCATACCTTATTTTTCTAAACTAGCTTTCTTTAAACATATTCTAACTCCTTCAAAACCACCTCTAAGATTCCTGGTCCCAACACGTGGTTTAATTTTTCAACAAGTTGAGGAACTATTACATGGCATCCAGTTTCAATAGTCTCAAAAGGATTAAAGTGTACAATGATGTTGAGTAAAGGTAAATTTTACCAAGGTGGAATGGAGTGGGAAACATCTTGAGGTCTGAGTATGAGGAAAATGGTGCTAAGGGGATATAATTTTTTTATGGTTTCAATTTTGTTCCATTGCATAGGTTTCCAAATAAGGGGTTGAATTTGAGGGTCTAGGAATTATTGGATCCCCAAGATGAAGGATTTATAAGAATATAAGTAAGTGGGAGAGATTTTGATGAAGAATATGGGTGTTGGGAGATGGTCTGTCAAGAATTGGTTATTAGTTCTTTGGTAGGAAAAATATGTAGAGATACAAATCCATTATAATGGATGGGGTCATTATAGGAGTGCCAATACTAATAATAGTTGGTAGTGATCAAGAAATAATTTTATGTTTAAGGCCCTATTGAAATTTCTCAAGTTTTTAATAACAAAGACCAAGTCTTTCAGAGTTCACATAGGATATGGACATCAAGTAATATCCAGTGGGTGGTGTAAGGAACTTCTAGTATAATTAGGTTAGATTAATTTAAATTGGAAACATTATTTTATGAAAATATTGGGATAAACCTTACTTTGGGTTTGGAGTGGCTAGAAAAACCTATTTGTTTGTATTCCCACCAGAAAAAAAAACCAACTACAAATTTTGAATAAAAGGGGAAGAATATTTCATTATAGGGAATAAATTATAAACAATATACACCATTGGATTTTCCTTATTATTTGATGGTAAGAAACTATTTTCATAGGGTCTCTATTGGGAATCAAGAGTGCTAAATAAAAATAGAGTAATAAATTCAGATCATCACTTTGATAAAGGTTTGTAGTAGTTGTTAGATAAATATAAAACAACACTAGAAGAGAAAAAGGGACTACTTATGAAACATGTTGTAGATCATGCAATTAGATAATAGTAAGCATTAATGTTGGATAATTCCAGACCTTATAGAGTATTGAACATGATGAAAGATGAATTGGAATGAAGTATATAGGACTTATTATAGTGGTTAGATGTAACACTAGTCTCTATTCTAGTATGATGATTCTTTTTAAATAGAAAGATTGATGTTGTAGAGTGTGTATTGACTATCATGCTTTGAATAAGATAACTATTTTTGGTCATTTTTCTATACCTATAATAGAATATTTTTTAGATGATTTTTATGGGTCCTAGTTTTTTACTAAATTAGATATTAAATCGAGGTTTGATCAAGTTTAGGTTATAGAGGAAGATATTGAGAAAACAAATTCCATACACATGAGTGGAATTAATAATATTTGGTTATTTCATTTGGATTTATGCATTCCCTAACTACTTTCCAAGTAACCATTAATTCCAAAAATAAGAATTTTCCTTGAAAGAGTGCACTATTATTTTTTGATGAAAACTAGTCTATATCAGGGGTAGGTAGAAACATTTAGAGTACTTAAACTAGGTTTAAACATATTGAAAGGAAATTTTTTTTATATAAATAGGAATAAATTTTTCTTTGGTATGAGAGTTGTGTATTTGGGGCATAAAATTTACCATAAATGTGTGACCATGGACCTATGTAAAATCTATAGTGTAAAAAGTTGTCCAGTGACAAATACTGTAAAGGACATAATGGTTTCTTAAGCTTCACTAGGTACTATCAAAAGTTTATCAAGGACTATGGGAAAGTGGTCAAACCATTTACTATCCTTTCCAAAAAAAATAAAATTTTAAGTGGGGTATTGTTAATCAGACATCCTTTGAGTCTTGGAAGCGGTTCATGGTTATAGCTCCTGTATTTGGCCTCTATGATTTCACTAAGAAATTCCTTGTGTGATGTGATGTGTTTGGAGGTGGTATGGGTTAATTTCTAATACAATAAGGTAGACCAATTACTTACTTCAAAAAGTCCTTATATGATTCAAATATTTCTAAGTCTCTATATGAGAAAGAGATGACGGCCTTAGTGCATGAAGTTCTACACTGGAAAAAAATATTTAATGGAAAGATAATGTTTTTTCTATATAGATCATAATATCCTTAAACACAAGTTAAGTAAAAATATTACTTATATGGACTAACAGTGTTACTAGTATAAACTTTTAGGATATAATTTTGAGGTGGTGTACAAGAAAAATAAGGCTAATGGTGTGGTCAATTCTCTTTCAAGGGTGGTCATACAAATTGTAGTTTAAAAACCATACTATGTCAAAATGTAGTTATTAAATTAGGATGTTCATGATAATAAGGGAATGAATTACATTTTAGTTGCTTTAGAGAACCATTTTGATGATAAAGTGGGTCATTCCCTATATAACAAGATTATTTTTTAAGGGACTGCTAGTTTTTCCAAGGATTACTAGTTGATTAGGAATATACTCCATTTTTAACATGAAATTACAGCTTTTAGTTATAAAGGGTTTTTGAAAACCTATAAATGACTAACAGTAGGGTTATTATGGAGTGTGATTACCCAAACTATGATGAATTATATTCAAAATTATGACTTATTTCAGTGTAACAAACCCCTAACATTGAGGTTAGTTGGCTTCTTGTAACCCCTCCCAACTTTATTTGGGAGGAAATCTCTATAGATTTCATTTTTGGCCTTCCTAAGTCTCAAGTTTATGAATTGATTATATTTATAGTAGATTGGATTTAAAAGTGTGTTGGATTCCTCCCATTGAAACATACTTAAACTACCAAAGAAGTGGCATACCTATTCATATAAGAGATAGTCCGCCTACATGGGATGATTTGTGCTATTTTCATTAATATTCATCTGTTATTAACAATCCTAATTAGGAAATAACTATTCAGGATGCATGGAGCTAAAATTAAAATTATTTTCTTTTACCATCCCCAAACAAATGGACAGACCAAAGTTGTAAACCACATCCTTGAGACTTATCCATGGTGAATATATTCAATCCACCCTCACCATTTGGTTAAGTGGATGCCTTGGAAAAAATTCTGTTATAATACATCCATGAAAAGTTTAGTAGGGAAAACTCTATTTGATGTTTTTTATGGGAGGAAACCACTAGATTTAACCCATTATAATATAGGGTAAACTTCTTTAGATGTCATAGATTTTTCCTTTTTAATCAGGATGTGGTTCTTAGGTAACTTAAATCTAATTTTTTGGATACTCAATAGTCCTTTCAACATTCAACGAAGAAAAAGAAAAAAATTGACCTGCAAATGTGAGACATAGTATCTATTAATCTAATAACCCCTTATTCCAACTTTACTTCTTCCAAGGTCTTTCCTAAGCTCATATCATGTTACTAATACCCTTTTAAATTTGTTTCTAGAGTTGGGGGTGTTTCTTATCATCTTGATAATCTTGGTAATATTAGATTTTATTTGGTTTTCCATGTTTCCTAGATCAAGTTGGTTGTTGGTGATCATGTCAACTAGTCCTTTCTACAATAATTTCCAAAATGTATCAAAGACCATGTTCTACATGAGTTTGTTTTGGAAAAAAAGGTTAGGGTCTCTAAGATTAATTGGTTTTTTAAATGGGTTGGGTGGCCTTTTGATGATGATACATGTGAATTCATTGAGTTTTTATATTCTAGGATCCCATTATTTTCTCCTTGGGGAGAAGGTGAATTTTTAAGAGGACATAAATAATTGGATGTTCGAGGCGGGTCTCTTATTATCCCAATCACATAATACCTTTTATAGAAATAAGAATCTTGACTTGGGTATTGAATGGTAGTTAAAAAATTGGTTCTGATCATGTGGATATAAGTTGGTTTCCATTGGAAGAAGGGGGTATAGAAATAAATAAAAGGACAACACAATTGTTGGAGGTTGCGGACTCAACTCCTGAAGTACTAACTAGGAGATTCTTCTTCTTAATCTCCTCCACTGCGTTTTCTCTTCTACATAGTTTATAGATCTAATTACTTCCTTTACCATGAAATTAATACAGTAAAAATTTATTTTTACATGAAATATAAGTATTTGTTTCCAACCTAATCTCATATCACTCATAGAGTAAAAATGTGATCTTATGTTTCCAATGCCCAAGGCATAAAATTCCTTTTGAGAGATTAGTATTTGTTAATGGCAGGATGTAATCTCATATTATTATCAATTAATATATATATATATTATCATTAATTTATTTAATTTCTATATCAATATATTTAGTTATTAAAATTATTTAGTTGAAAATATGTGATGAGAAAATAAATAAAATAAGGAAATTTAGGTTTTATTTCATTCTAGAAAATATAATCCACCTTTTCTTGAAAAAATGAAAACAAGGGTATTTTTTTTCAAAATTTATATAATTTGAATAATTATTTTCTAAAAATTATTTTCATTTAAATAATTAAATGGTGGAATATCTCCTCTCTGCACACCTGACTCATGTTGTTATGTTGAGTGGCCTCAGTTCACTATCAGCCATGCCAGAGCAGATTTATCAGATCTTCTCATTTGGGTTCTATTTTTCAATACCAATTTCTCTAAATCTACATGTCAGGTATTTATCAACTCTTGTTGTGTTCACATATCTCTAAGATCATTGGGTATATCTCTTTTTTTCTTCCCTAGGAATACCCTAGGGACAGCCTCTTTTTTTCACAACCCATGAATATTAATCAGGGATTCTTTAACATTGTTTGTACCATTGGGTGTATTTGGTATTTCTTTCTTCTTCATATATTCTTCTTTATGATCTAGTTCTCCAAAGAATCCATATTTCATTTCTTGATATGTTTCTAGGCCTCATTATTGTTTTTCGGTCCTCTAGAAAAAATATTTTTCATTTCCCAAACCTCCTCTAAGACACGTTTTTGTTACCTAGACCTCCTTTGGGTTTTTTTACTATTTATCGAACCTCTTTTGAGCCTCTCTATTGTTTCTCAACCCTACGATGACATATTTTGTACATTAGTTGGATATTTTTTGGAATCATATTCCCAATTAACATTATATCCTTACATTTCATATGATCATTATATGTATTTCCTTTTAGACCACTATTTTTCTACATCCTCTCAATTACTATTACAAAACCTTCTTTGATGGGAGAGATTATCACGATGTGTTTTCCATGAAATTTTTTACATCGATCTCAAATACTCTCTACACCAATTTAAGAGTCTTTTGAATTAGTGTACCTTTATATCCCATATGCATTGTTTGATATTACACTCACCCCCACCAAAGAACCATATTTACAAACATCCATTTAATGAAATTCTTGAATTGTTTTATGTAATAATGACATTTACACATCAAAAAGGGAGTTCATGTTAAGTTAAGATCAAGATATCATGAAATTCCCATGAGTTCCCATGTTAATTTTTAATGAATTATCATACGAAATTAAATAAACCAAGTTACCTCTCTCCAAATTCCATCCATTCAAAGTGTCTTCATTACTTCTCCCCAACAAATAGTGTTTTTAAATCATTCAATATCCATTTATTGATCACAATCAAAACCCTAGTTAGTGATGTGATTTCCTAAAAAGAATCCTAACTCATCATCATCGTACTCCCAACTGATACCCAATAGAAACCTTAGGCGGCATCAATCCTAACCAACCAGATTCTAGTTCACTTTCGTTATACTCCCAACTAAGACCATAGTTGGTTATATCCCTTCACATGGATACCTCTCTTATTGTGGATAACAATTCACATCCCAAAGTATATTCTTCAGCAACCTCTCAATAGATTAAGATAAATTAACCCTTAAAACTCTGTAAAAATTTGGACTCACATAGATAGACATTCCATGACCTCATTTTTCATCACACAAAGGGATCATCCAAGAGAGTAAAGAATCATTTTTCTAAAATCATTTCTGTTGCTACCCTAGTTCTATCTAAATTTGGTTTTTCTATCAATTTTATTTTCACTTATATTGTTTTTCATTTAGTTTGGAAATTTAATATTCCAAAGAATATATTTTTTTCATTATGTTATGGGAAATAGGAGGCTCATATGGAGAGTAAGGGATCCTATGGGCCGACCAAATTCCCGTGTGTTTTAATTTTTTGTACAAAAACACAATATTTTAATTTGTGATTAAATTTTTTTCTCTTTAATTTCAAATGTATTTTTAAAAAAAATAATGTGTATATAAAAAGGATAGGGATTATAATGTATTTATATTAGATGAATAGTATCAACATTCTAAAAATCAAATAAAAAATTTATAATGTGATGGTAAGGGAAAAGTTGGATGCCAAAATAGTCAAAATTGTAAGACCTCAATCTATTTTTAATTATATATGTTTTCCAAATAAATTTAAATTGGTTATCATTTATATTATTATATTTTAAAGGGAAAAAGAATAATTAGTGAAAATGGGATTTATGAATCGATGAATTTTAAATGTTAAAACTTGCTGAGAGAGCTTTGCAAGAATCTTGTATATTCCTTTAACCCTATAACTTGAGATATAACTATCAATGGAAATGAAATTAATATCATTATTGTAGGTTTTAGTAACATATTGGGCATTCAATTCGAATAGAGAATTATAATTTTGGAAAGAGGGAGTGATAAAAAGTTAAATTCTCTAAGGGAAATGGTTTTTGGAGATATAGAGGGTAGGGTTTTTATTACAGACTTTATGTAGTTTATCTTAGAGAAATTTTTGAATCCCAGTACAAGTTCATTTTTCGATGAATGAAATATTTAAATGTAATGAATATTTAAAGATGAAGTTGTAGAGTGGTATTGGTCAGAATTTGTTTTGATGAAGCTTGATCATGAACTATGTTTGTATAATAATTTTATGCCTAGAGGATAAAAGAAGAAGCATGTGAGTGGATGTTTGGTTATAATATTGATATATTTTGAAAACCTAAAAATGTATTACACATGTTTTTATTATTTAATAAATTTATATTACCAATATTAATATATTGATACTTAATTATAGCTATTTTACATCCTCCACTCCCCAGTTATGTAACTTTTTAATTGTGATGGATAAATGTATTTGTAGTTTTTAGATGAAGGAAACATTTAAAGATGAGTCAAGATAGAAAGGACTAGTAAAAAAGGCATTTTATATGCCTATATGACTTTGGTAGGGATCAAGTTTCCTAATCAGTCATTTTTCTCCCATATAGTAACGTGACATACAATATTCCAATTTTATAGTTGAAATTTTTTCTTTCTAGCTAGTCATAAGTGTTATATTTTTAATGCCTTATTTGTGTTGTTTTTTTATTTTTTCATGCTTTCATAATTATAAAATCCTCATATTAATTTCATATTATTTTACTTTTAATACCTTTTTCATTATTATTGACCAATTATTTCTTCTTAATTCTATTTTCATGTTTTTTAATTTTTTATATACATTTGTTATATTATAAATATTTAGTATAAAATTTAGAAAGTTATCTATTAAAATTTATAAAATATGTGTTAGATTTTATAACTGTAAATCAGTAATTTGTTAGTTCCCAATTTCCCTATACTCTACCATCCATTTATTTTATTCTAAAATTATTTCTAACTGATATAGATTTCATTATTATTAATGAATTATTTTTTAAAATATGGAAGGTGTAACGCCCCGACCCCAGCTACCCGGAGTCGATGAATTAATTTGCAACATTGGCATGATCACAAAAGATCCAGTCTCGAAAGACCGATTAGTTTAGTAGCCTTGGAAACACTAGATACATTCATAAATGTTACATTACATCACAAAGTGAAAAACTATAATAACATAGTCTCCATAGTCTACACTTCTATCCTCTTCGGACTATCCCTGTAGGTCATTCATAAAATACTTCTTCACATCCTGGAAAATATTAAAACATTGAAAGGGGTGAGCTCAGATGCTCAGTAAGGATAACAATATAGCGGAAGCTTTCATAAATAAACATTAACATTTAAGGAAATGTATAACTAAAACAAAAGCCTATTAAACTCGAACTTCAACATAATATGGCAAAAGTAAAATGAGATAATGCCATTCACTTCTTCACATGGATATTCTACTGGACGAATAATCACATGCAATATCAATAACCACTTTCATAATGATGGAATGCATAATGCCAGACTATCATAACCATGTAGCCAAGGCCTCGTGCCAAGACCACAAATAATATTTTGTCAAGGCCTCGTGCCAAGACACTAGTTTGTCTCATGAGACCTGCCGATGCATCGAGGAGCTATAGCGGGCTCCACCCGTCACTTATTAAGTCCAATGCATTCCTCATATGAATAGTTTTAAACATATCATAAACCATAACATAATCGTATCACATAAAACAGGCATAAAGGAAACATAACATTTCTACATTTCAATCACAACACATTGATATAATAAAAACTCTTTAAAAACCATTTTCAATACCAAAATAAAAGAAAGTTAAAACTTTGTATTTATTTTTCATTAAAAAAATGATGGCTTGTAGAGGAATCCGAAACTCAAATAATGGTCACGGCGGCGGAGAGGTCGTTGTCTCCGCATAAGTACGGAAAGGAAAACATTACCTTTTTGTCGTTTAGTAAAACGCTTCGTATAAAAAAGATTCCTTTTGAATAAATGTAAAATTCAAAGGGGTTTATACACCGTATAAAATAAAGTTGTGTATAAAACTAAATATGCCTCAATGAAAGGAGATTGAGACAAAGTCCTTAAAAAGATCATTTTTAAAATAAAATAGATCTATTATGTGTATTCAATATAAGTACACATAAAGAAAGTAAAAATACAAGATAGGACATAATAATATCATGACATAATTTGAAAGTAGGAGATTAACCCAAAGAATGGAAGTTGGGTTAAGAAGTTCCCTTACCTTGTGTCCGACTTGATTCGACCGTTCTTTAACCTCCTGAATAATAAACTAGAGTTAATATATACTTTATTAAGAACCTTTTTCAAGTTCATTATCCCTTTTATATCACTTATTACAATGTTATGAACATTATGTAATTATTTAAGTTAATAACGGTCGTTTTGTCGATCTTTGGTACTTGAGTCAAAAATAGACTTCTTATAATTACGAGTTGTTCATGTGGTGAAATATCCATTATATCCAGAATTATATTCATGATATAGATATCATATATCTCATATATATCCAGTATATACATTCATTCATAATATTACATGACATTTAGAGGTAAGAAATGAAATGCACCGTTCATGGAGACGGTAAGCCGTACGTACGCATGAACGCTACTTTCATTTCTATTTCGTATTTAATGGAACGAAATCATAATGATATAAATGTATAATATAATTCCAGTATAATATAGTGTATAATACCATTTACTCCATCCTTTATACATCCGACATATGGTATTAACGATTCAAATCACTTTGAGGGGGCGGTAGTCCGCACTTCCTAAAATGAAATTATCGTGTTTTACCCATAATGGAAATCATAAAGTATGCCATAAATGAGAAATACAGTAGCATAAGTAAAACATAAACATATTATATATCATATATAAAAATAGTGACATCTTAATGCCACCTTTGAAGGTGTTATATGAGTGTTGAACAATCATCGTTTCGTGAGGCAGAAATTCGCCATCCACAGAAACCGTATGTTCTTTAACCATTAGATGTAGGTGTGTGTAAGTGTAGCTCGAATTCTTCTTATAACAACATCCTAGTATATTTATTATACTGGTGTTGTTAAAAAATAAATGAATAAAAAGAGTTTAGGGGGTTGGAGAAGAAAAATAAAACAAAACTACATTAGAGAAGACATTACCTCAAAATCGGGTAACTCTTTTTGATTTGAGACAAAGGCTTCCTTGGGAAGAGTTCTGCCCAAAGTGAGGCTTCTATGAGTAAGATAGGGAAGTTGGGAGAGTATTTGGGCAGAGGTTGTCCAATCCAAATGGCTTGAAAGTGTAAATGAGGTGGGAGAGGTGGGGGCCTTTTATAAGTAGAGAGGAGGGGCTCTTTTGGATAGATTGAAATGTTACATTATTACACATTGCTTTTAGGATTCTAAAGGTCCCCCACTTATATATTTCGTGGATAAGGTGATAAGGGTTCAAAATCTACCCATCCAATAGTCTTTGGACAAGTTTAAGCCTTGTATTTTACATTATCTTCTCATTTTATTAAAATCGTTAAATAATGAGGTCATCACTGCATCATAATGATGTCATAAATAATTTAATTTATTTAATGTCTAAAAATTATAAAAAAACTACTATGATGTAGGAAATCTTTTTATCTTTCTAATGAATATTTATAATCAAAATTTGGACTTGTGTAACCCCACTTAAAAACTGTTTTAGTAAAACAACTCATGTTTGTGTCATTTTTTTACTTTAACATTAAATAAAAGGTATTTATGTCATTTTCCAACTAAAGTGGCTCCATGGGGTCCCCAAGTTGACCCATGGATTGTCTTGGTCGGCCATGACTCATCCAATAGGAGTAGGAAAAGTTTCAAGCTCATATCATATTATTAAAACATTATTTTTACCTTATACTATACTAATTACCTCTAATCGCGATTAAGAACTTAAAAGTTACTATTCACCAAAAATTATTTTAATCTCATTGAACCACATTTTACTTCTTAATGACAACCATGTATGTCGGATTTTTGAAAATCAAATCACAGAAGTGGTAATATTTCATTTTAATGAAAAATCAGTTTTTAACAACCACTTAGTGGTTTCACTATTCATTAAAAATTGAAGTTTTTCAGAATAAGGCCAAAATTTCACCCTAAGATATAATTGATATTCCGAATTCAAAAATGATGTCTATTTTAAAAATTCCAAACATATAAGTTGCATTAATTAATTTTATAATTAATTCCCGCTGTTACAACAAATAGCGTGTTTTTAAGAAAAAATTTATATCAAAAGATTGGCAATTGTTTATGTCCAATTTCAATGTTACATTAATTATAATGACCACCATTGGATAAAATGGTAAAAATATATTCTAATTATACTTTAAAACCACTAAACAGTATAATTTATCACTATAAATTATTTTGATTAAAAAAGTTGTTTTTAAGTATTTTTCACTATTCATAAAAAATTAGAAGTTCTCAGAAAAATACCAAAATTTCAACATAGGCTAATTTTGATATTCCGAATCCAAAAATGAAGTCCATTTTGAAATATAAAATTTATAAAATTTCAAAAAATAGGTATTACTATTCACAACGGCTAGTTTAATTCGTTATGGTGTGTGTTAGAGCTCGAGGTTGCGTACAACACACGCTATTGCATTATTCGAAGTGAAACGTACCGTGGAAGCTTGGGGTGTTACATTCTCCCCTCCTTCAATAAATTGCGTCCTCGCAATTTGAAATTTTTCTTTGAAAATAAAAGGTTGAAAAGAGAAAATACCTTTGAGGAAAACCCACATCGGAAATGAGGTTAATAAATATATAACATTAAAAGAAAGCAAGATAAGTACAAAGGTCACCCGATATAGCCCATTCTAGGATTCTATGAAAATATGGATATGGAGGAGAAACAAACCATCAAGGTCTGATGGAGAGTTATAGAAAACAGGATTAGGAGAAAGTTTAACCACAAGAAAATCACAAACTTGTGATTGGTTAAACGGTCATTGAATCCCCAGTTGGAAAAGTTAACCGACAACATTTTTGTTTTAAGTTACCTTTTATAATGTTGAGGATTTTATTTAGGAGATTTACTAAGAACGTAAGGTAATATACATACTTGTTATGTATACTTTCATTCGTTAATAAATTTTTACCACAAACCCAACTTTTACTCCAAATGGTAACGGAACTCAAAAATATTCTATTTATCCTAATTGTATAAGGTTCCAAATATTAACACATACCATTTAGATTAGAAAAACTATTTTGTAATAACTAGGGACTTCACGTAGTCCATTGGTAGGCGATTAATCCCAATCGCACTATGGTTGTGGGTTCGATACCCACAGCTTTGTCCGACACGATGGGTTGTCACTCGGTCTGCGTGTTGTCCTTTTTATAAATATCCAAAAATAAATCTAACAATAGTATCCAATGTAAAATATAATCCATTCCAACCTTTATAGTTATCCAAAATACTTCTGTCCAACTCACAGTCCAGATTTTATGAGGAAGGTAAACATAATGAAGCTCCTTTTTTTCCTGCGTAACAACATGTGAACACCTTCATCATGTATTCTTTTTAAAACATTGCAACATACTGAATTACCATAAATCCTTATTGATTACATTCATGATCCCTTATTCCTTATAGAAAACTAGATATACTCCTTCTATCCAAAAATGTATACAAATCATTAATCAGTTTCAAGGATGTTAAGAATCTCCAATATAATTTATCCGAATCAATCATGTCTTATTCTAAAATCACTATCTCGGTATCAGAACCATATTATGGTTTATCTTTCTCTCAACCATATATTTTCCAAAAATTTAACCTACTGTGGAGTAACTTTTCTTGGTTCCACACAATCTCAAGTCCTAGATGAAATAGTACTACAGTACAATCCTTATATACTCCATAATTATTATAACCCGTACATCATTGATACAACACTCAAATTACAAAATGCTTTAATAACAACATAATAACTCTAATCATTCCTCCTAATCTTTGGTAGTATCATAACTTGATTATTATCCAATAACATCATGTGGGGCATACTCTGATGATTTGGACATTGGTTTGCGTAGTGTCCCCACTCCTTGCAGATGAAGCATTATACATTTGAAACCTTTTTCTTACCCTTGCAGTCACGCACTTGGTGTCCTTTTTCTCCACACTTATAACAAACTCCCATTCCCTTCAGGAAAATTCCAAGGTTTTTCTTCCCACAGTTATCACATATTGGAAAATTCCTCTTTTCCCTCGTCCCTTTATCCATCATTCTCTCTTCCATCCTTTTCTTCTCTTTCATCCCTTCAAATCCATAAGACTCAGAGAATTCTCTACTTATCTTATTAACACATGATACTATTTCATCATATGTTGATAACACATGGGAGAACATTTCCCTTCTAAATGTTGGCTTAATACCATGAAAGATATGATCATTCTTACTCTTTGGATCATACGTATTGATGGAGTTCACATTCCTTCTACTGGGCGCCATTTCTATACAATGCCATAAACTATGTTAGTTTATGAATCGAAGTACATAATAAAAAACTTGAAAACACTTATAATAAATTGAACTATTTATGGATATAATCCATAATCATAAAAAAGGTTTTATTTGAGGAATTATATACTCATAACCGTTCATAGTGGTTTGTAAAGAAAATGGGAATTATCCTAAGCATATCCCCCGGGAGTGTCGTAACCAAGAGTGCAGCAAGGCCCGTTGTCGTGCACCAGTTCCCGTTCGAGTCTAGCTCAAAGCGGTGTTTTCGGGTTTTACCCCTAGGTATATCTGTGCCAGAGCCGCCTCTACTTGCTCGTATCCAGACAGGGATGTATTTCTCGGAAAACTCATAACATCTCTATAATACCAAAATTCTAGGAAATTCTTCTATACTAATCCTGAAAGTCTATCTTTGGGCTATGTTCTCTAATCAGAGTTTATCTAAATCTAGCTTCCAAGGTTAGTACTAAACTTCCTCTGATACCAACTGTAACGCCCCGACCCCAGCTACCCGGAGTCGGTGCATTACTTTGCAACATTGGCATGATCACAAAAGATCCAGTCTCGAAAGACCGATTAGTTTAGTAGCCTTGGAAACACTAGATATATTCATAAATGTTACATTACATCACAAAGTGAAAAACTATAATAACATAGTCTCCATAATCCACACTTCTATCCTCTTCGGACTATCCCTGTAGGTCATTCCTAAAATACTTCTTCACATCCTGGAAAATATTAAAACATTGAAAGGGGTGAGCTCAGATGCTCAGTAAGGATAACAATATAGCGGAAGCTTTCATAAATAAACATTAACATTTAAGGCAATGTATAACTAAAACAAAAGCCTTTTAAACTTGAACTTCAACATAATATGGCAAAAGTAAAATGAGATAATTCCATTCACTTCTTCACATGGATATTCTACTGGACGAATAATCACATGCAATATCAATAACCACTTTCATAATGATGGAATGCATAATGCCAGACTATCATAACCACGTAGCCAAGGCCTCGTGCCAAGACCACAAATAAGATTTTTTCAAGGCCTCGTGCCAAGACACTAGTTTGTCTCATGAGACCTACCGATGCATCGAGGAGCTATAGCGGGCTCCACCCGTCACTTATTAAGTCCAATGCATTCCTCATATGAATAGTTTTAAACATATCATAAACCATAACATAATCGTATCACATAAAACAGGCATAAAGGAAACATAACATTTCCACATTTCAATCACAACACATTGATATAATAAAAACTCTTTAAAAACCATTTTCAATACCAAAATAAAAGAAAGTTAAAACTTTGTATTTATTTTTCATTAAAAAAATAATGGCTTATAGAGGAAGCCGAAACTCAAATAATGGTCACGGCGGCGGAGAGGTCGTTGTCGCCGCATAAGTACGGAAAGGAAAACATTCCCTTTTTGTCGTTTAGTAAAACGCTTCGTATAAAAAAGATTCCTTTTGAATAAATGTAAAATTCAAAGGGGTTTATACACCGTATAAAATAAAGTTGTGTATAAAACTAAATATGCCTCAATGAAAGGAGATTGAGACAAAGTCCTTAAAAAGATCATTTTTAAAATAAAATAGATCTATTATGTGTATTCAATATAATTACACATAAAGAAAGTACAAATACAAGATAGGACATAATAATATCATGACATAATTTGAAAGTAGGAGATTAACCCAAAGAATGGAAGTTGGGTTAAGAAGTTCCCTTACCTTGTGTCCGACTTGATTCGACCGTTCTTTAACCTCCTGAATAATAAACTAGAGTTAATATCTAATTTATTAAGAACCTTTTTCAAGTTCATTATCCCTTTTATATCACTTATTACAATGTTATGAACATTATGTAATTATTTAAGTTAATAACGGTCGTTTTGTCGATCTTTGGTACTTGAGTCAAAAATAGACTTCTTATAATTACGAGTTGTTCATGTGGTGAAATATCCGTTATATCCAGAATTATATTCATGATATAGATATCATATATCTCATATATATCCAGTATATACATTCATTCATAATATTACATGACATTTAGAGGTAAGAAATGAAATGCACCGTTCATGGAGACGGTAAGCCGTACGTACGCATGAACGCTACTTTCATTTCTATTTCGTATTTAATGGAACGAAATCATAATGATATAAATGTATAATATAATTCCAGTATAATATAGTGTATAATACCATTTACTCCATCCTTTATACATCCGACATATGGTATTAACGATTCAAATCACTTTGAGGGGGCGGTAGTCCGCACTTCCTAAAATGAAATTATCGTGTTTTACCCATAATGGAAATCATAAAGTATGCCATAAATGAGAAATACAGTAGCATAAGTAAAACATAAACATATTATATATCATATATAAAAATAGTGACATCTTAATGGCCACCTTTGAAGGTGTTATATGAGTGTTGAACAATCATCGTTTCGTGAGGCAGAAATTCGCCATCCACAGAAACCGTATGTTCTTTAACCATTAGATGTAGGTGTGTGTAAGTGTAGCTCGAATTCTTCTTATAAAAACATCCTAGTATATTGAGGATACTGGTTTTGTTACAAAAGAAATGAATAAAAATAGTTTAGGGGGTTGGAGAAGAAAAATAAAATAAAACTACATTAGAGAAGACATTACCTCAAAATCGGGTAACTCTTTTTGATTTGAGCCAAAGGCTTCCTTGGGAAGAGTTCTGCCCAAAGTGAGGCTTCTAGGAGTAAGAGAGGGAAGTTGGGAGAGTATTTGGGTAGAGGTTGGCCGATCCAAATTGCTTGAAAGTGTAAATGAGGTGGGAGAGGTGGGGGACTTTTATAAGTGGAGAGGAGGGGCTCTTTTGGATAGATTGAAATGTTACATTATTACACATTGATTTTCGGATTCTAAAGGTCCCACACTTATATAATTCGTGGATAAGGTGCTAAGGGTTCGAAATCTACCCATCCATTAGTCTTTGGACAAGTGTAAGCCTTGTATTTTACATTATCTTTTCATTTTATTAAAATCGTTAAATAATGAGGTCATCGCTGCATCATAATGATGTCATAAATAATTTAATTTATTTAATGTCTAAAAATTATAAAAAAACTACTATGATGTAGGAAATATTTTTATATTTCTAATGAATATTTATAATCAAAATTTGGACTTGTGTAACCCCACTTAAAAACTGTTTTAGTAAAACAACTCATGTTTGTGTCATTTTTTTACTTTAACATTAAATAAAAGGTATTTATGTCATTTTCCAACTAAAGTGGCTCCATGGGGTCCCCAAGTTGACCCATGGATTTTCTTGGTCGGCCATGACTCATCCAATAGGAGTAGAACAAGTTTCAAGCTCATATCATATTATTAAAACATTATTTTTACCTTAAACTATACTAATTACCTCTAATCGCGATTAAGAACTTAAAAGTTACTATTCACCAAAAATTATTTTAATCTCATTGAACCACATTTTACTTCTTGATGACAACCATGTATGTAGGATTTTTGAAAATCAAATCACAGAAGTGGTAATATTTCATTTTAACGAAAAATCAGTTTTTAACAACCACTTAGTGGTTTCACTATTCATTAAAAATTGAAGTTTTTCAGAATAAGGCCAAAATTTCACCCTAAGCTATAATTGATATTCCGAATTCAAAAATGATGTCTATTTTAAAAAAATCCAAACATATAAGTTGAATTAATTAATTTTATAATTAATTCCCGCTGTTACAACAAATAGCGTGTTTTTAAGAAACAATTTATATCAAAAGATTGGCAATTGTTTATGTCCAATTTCAATGTTACATTAATTATAATGACCACCATTGGATAAAATGGTAAAAATATATTCTAATTATACTTTAAAACCACTAAACAGTATAATTTATCACTATAAATTATTTTGATTAAAAAAGTTGTTTTTAAGTATTTTTCACTATTCATAAAAAATTAGAAGTTCTCAGAAAAATACCAAAATTTCAACATAGGCTAATTTTGATATTCCGAATCCAAAAATGTAGTCCATTTTGAAATATAAAATTTATAAAATTTCAAAAAATAGGTATTACTATTCACAACGGCTAGTTTAATTCGTTGTGGTGTGTGTTAGAGCTCGAGGTTGCGTACAACACACGCTATTGCATTATTCGAAGTGAAACGTACCGTGGAAGCTTGGGGTGTTACAGAAGGTAACTGTTAAAATATTGAAGTTTTGTGTTAAAATATATAAATTTAGTATTAAACTAAGTAATTAGAAATTATAGGTTCGTTACTTATATTTTTTATTTATAATATATCATCTATTTTTTCCAATAGAAACTATATATCAAGGAAAATAACTGTCAAAAGATGAAATTTTATTGTTAAATTTTTGAAGTTATATTTTAAAATGTGTAAATAAAAATCTAGAAATTTTTCATTCATTATGCTAACATAATATTATTTTCCTATAGTTTATTTTTTTTAAAATTTTCTATTTTTATCTATAATTATTCTCCTTTAAATTCATATTTCAAGTGGGGGATAAATATGGAATCTGGGTGTTAAAATGAGTAAATAAAAGTTGCTAATTTTTTGGTCCTTATGTTCCCTTTATTTTATCCTCCCATTATTTTTTTGGAATTTCGGTGTTGAAAGATGGAAGGTTACTATTAAAAAATATGGAATATTAGAGTTAAAATATAGAATTATTGTGTTAAAATAAATTAATTAGTTGAAAAATGAGTTTATGAAAAATAGTTTTTTGGTCATCCTCATGTTCCCTTAATTATTAAATCCATTGTTTTATTTTGAGTACATTATAATTATCATCAAAGAATTGTTTTTTAAGGCATGTCTCGAATTATTTTACGCATACATTAAAATTTGAAAGGTTAGTGTGAAAATGTTGAAGGTTTATATTAAAATATGGAAGTTGTGTGTTAAAATATATAAATTAGGTGTTAAACTGAGTAACTAGAAAATTTTGTTAATATTAGTCACCAATGTATCTCATATTAATTCATTTTCTATGTTGGTTTTTGTTTTTACATAAAAATGTTAAATTTTTTAATCTAAGTATTAAAATATTTAAGTTAAGTATTAAATTATGAATTTTATGTATTAAAATATGGAAATAATTTTTTTTAAATATGTATATTCATTGTGATCTCTTCAACTTATTTTCAAATGAATTTTTATTACATTTTCTTTTATTATTTGAAGTTATTTTATTTTTAATCCATATTTCATATTGGGTGTTACATTATAGAATATAGGTGATAAAATAAGTAACTAAAAATCCCTAATTTCCTAGTCCTTAGGTTCCCATTATTCAATCCCCCTTAAAAATTTATGGATTTTCAGTATTGAAATTTGGAAGGTTATGGTTAAAATATGGAATCTGGTGTTAAAATTTTGGATGTTTAGTGTTAATAAAATAACTAAATTTTACTAAATTTTTAGTCATGTAGACTTCATTTTATTATCAAACTTTTTTTATTTTAATATGGTTTTCATTATTGTCAATGAATGATTTTTTTTCAATGCCCTTTTCTTGGTGTCTTGATATTTTTTTCATACATCAGTTAAAATTTGGATGGTTAGTGTTGAAATCTATAATGTTAGGGTTAAAATCTAGAAGTTTAATTTTAAAATTCTGAAAATATTCATATTAAAATTTGAAAACTAAGATTCATATTGTGAAAATACACTATTAAAATTTTAAACTGGTTTGTTTGGTAACTTGATTAAACAAAAAAAAATTTCATCTATTTTTAGATAAAGTTTACAAATTTAAATAATATTTAACTTCTAGAAGGTTGATGTTAAAACATTGATACTTATTGTTAAAAATCTAGAATAATTTTGTTAAATTATGGAATATGGTTGTTAAAATCTGGGATCTCATTTGTAACATTCCTCAGAACATTATATCTTGTAGGACTGTATGATGGATACATGAAAGGTGTTAATGAGAAATGACATGAAGTTTATATATTTCAAGGTAACTTATTATAGGAACCCTTTAATTCTAAAGTAGGCATAGTGTATGACAAAGAAGAGAAAGAAGAATAGAGAAAAGAATAGGAAGGGAGAGTCTCTAAGGATGATTCAAAAGAGATTCACTAGTGTAAAAAACACCTTTAATGTTTTTTTCCTTTCAACATCAGTTATAAAGAAATGTTAATACAGGAAATATACAAAGTGGTACTTTCAATATCTATTTATAAAAACCCAACATTAAAAAAATTTCTAAAATATGAAATATAGAAGGATTTAAATGTTTTTATTCACTAAAAATGGCATTGAAATCCCTTATAAAATATTAAATATAGAAGTATTTCCATGTTTTTTTTCATTAAAAGTAGCATGGGAAGCCTTTATAATTAGCTTCCCACGTTATATTTTAGTAAAACTGATGTGTAAATCCTCACCAGTGGTGATTTCAACATCGTTTTTTTATAAAAATAAATTTCAATGAAGAAATTTTAAAATATATATAGATGTATATATATATATTAAAAAATGAAAAATTATAGACCTGTAAATAAAAAATAAAAATCCAACAAAAAACAAAAATAGCATAAAAAGAATATAGGGTGGAAAAAATCATTGAAAACTTTCACATCATTTTTTATAAATATACATCTAAATGAAACTAAATCTCCAAATTAGTAAAACTTATAAAATATTCTATAAATAAAATTTGAAGGTGTTTTAATTCATTTGAAATATATGGAGAAACATCATAAAAAACCTACAACATAATGTTTTATGAAATTTAAAATATAACATATTTGTGTAAATTATAATTTCCATAATCAAACTCGCTCTTTTGAAAATATGTTGTTTTTGTTCTCTTGATTATCTCATAAATGAATCGTAAAACATAATACCTACATTAAACATTCCCTTGTAGATGATGAAATTATTTTTATGAAAAAATATTTAAAAAATGTAGACAGGAGATTTTTATTAAAAACAATATTCACAGATATAAAATTTATCTACCTAAACATTCATATATTTAATTTTTTTGTTTCCACTATTGAATAGCGGTCCCTGTTGAACTCAATCCCTGACCTGTTTTAATGTAAAATATTAATTATCCAAAATTATATAAAATTAAAATATTAAAATTAATGAACTTAAAGAATACAATATGATATAATTCTTTAATAACTAGCTAAATCTTCTTCAAACACCACCCAATGAATATAATAACCAATATTTTTTACATTCTTTTGGGAAAAATATGCCTAACATCTAATGTCCACTAAAATATAAAGAATTCATATTTAATAATATTATAATGAATAGTGGGTCATAATTATATATATGTTCTTACCTGTCATGGAATGAAAAAAATCAACATCTAATCTATGTTTTTTTAATATTTCATATATATATATATATATAATTTTGGAATTTTGGTTCAAGTATTACCTTATTATTTAAATGTATTATTGATCCATAAAATTGTAAACAAAAGTGAAATCATATTGGATGTAAAGAATGTGTAGGTACTTGATTATAAAAGTAATTAATTAATTAAATATAACATATGATTACTTAAATTAAATTAAAACAATAATTGAAATGCACTTACAAGGAAAATAACTACAACATGGGTACAATGAGCTCTTGAAAATTTATAACATCCACGAAATATTATTAAAAATATTTAACATATAATATCTTCCCCATATATCCTCACTCATTGTAAAATTATAATAATTATCTAATATAGAAAAAAAAACATGTGTTAACTTTGTTACCCCATCAAACTCCTGAGGAGTATCTAAAACTGCTAGAACCTGATATTTTCCTCTCCTTTGTATTAATTCCTTCAATTTCAGATACTTCTATGAAAATATTATAAGTAATTGATAATTTAATGTTAAATAAAAAATAAAGAACAATGAATACCTCATATGTCATATGACGGAAAAGATTATCTATCTAAAGTAAAAAAAGGACCAATACTATGTCCAATTATGGACACCTCCATAGTATGCAGTAGAACTGGAGCATTTGGATCAATAATATCATTTATTTCTACTTTAGCCTGACTTTACTACATAACATTATGATGTACATAATCCCCCAAATGATTTAAAATTATGTATTCTATAATACATACATGGGTATCCCCAGTATGCAACTCACAGTACATGTTCAGGTCTGAATAAGAAGGTGGTGAATCTAGGTATGCAGGTTACGTCTGTCTCATCGCTTCTGAAAGCATATACAATATATATGATTTAATTTGATTCTTAATTGACTAATTAAATTGTCACTTATCAGCCTTAAAATAATCTATTTCTATCTTATATTCAACCCCTATCAATATCGATATAGTGGTATGACCAAAAACCTTTTTTAAATTTGATACCCTCCTTACACCCTCTGATGTGTCTTGGTTGTTCCAACATTCCTATGGTTGGGGTAATAATATCCATCCTAGACCTATGAATAAATGTTACCTATGTAATTTTCTCCAAAAAAAGGTTCCCTGAAATAATATCTTCAATTGTTATATTAGTGAGATAAATTTACAAAATTTTAATATTGAATAAAATTAACAATTAATTATTTATAATTTTATCAGCTACTTCCTTTTATGATTGTTAATATACTTATCCTTTTTTCATTATGGGATGGAGTAGATGGATGGTCATGTAGAACCTCTATCAAGCTTCTAATTGACTTAGCTCTTAATTCACTAATTTTTCTAGCAATCATTTTCTCCTCTAATAAAGATTACCTTTCATTTTACAATGTATGATGGTATAAATTCTAAGACTCTGTCTCTTTTTGAGTTTTCCTGGAGGCTTGTTACTTAATAAAAAATAAATAATTTATAAAATAATTATGATTAGTTAAACAAAAAAATTAGAAAGACCAAAAAACATATGATAAAGGCATCCTCCTTTCATCTAAAGTCAAAATTCTACAATATTTATTTATCTATAAACCTATACTTAAGGCATGGACCTTTATTTTATTTACTCCAAAAAATATATAATAAACTCAACTTTAACTTAAAATATCTCCATCTAGTTCCCAAAAAGGATAAACACTTTTACTTAATTTATTTTGTCTCTTGAAAGTAAAACTTCATCTCTAATTGAATAGATAAAATATTAAGAAATTTATAATATTTAAACCATTGGAAAAGTAAATATATAAGTTTTGAAATTTTACTATTACAGATTATCATAAAAAATATTTCCCCAACTATTTGATTCTCCTATAGTTATAGAATAAAATATTTATCATAAAATAATTCTGAATTTCTAGTTAAGTCCTAAACTACATTTCATTTAGTCTAGTTGGGTGGTCACTCTCATCAAAGTTGATTATCAATATTTGTTCCCCACATGCAAGTGAATGTTTTTGGTAAATGTGTAATCTCGTTCCTACCATTTTTATGTACTATACAATCTAAAGAATAAGAATAGTTTCACATATTTTTAAGAAATATAAGTTTAATTTGGTTAAATTTTTTAATTATATATATATATTTGAAAAAAACATGCATACCTCAATTACCCTACCTCTTTTCTGTCATTTAGAAAGATGTGTGATACTAAAACAAACTTTTTTGTACCGGTATTTGATTAAAATTAAATAATTTTAATAAGAAAATTATTTTTCTTAAATGAAAAAAAAACATCAAATTTTATATTTTTTAACCAAAAAATGTGTAACTAAAATATGATGTTTATGCATAAATTGGTTTGTTATCATTATCAGTAGGAAAACGCAGTGCTTCAATGACAACCATTAATCCACTATTTTGAAATATGCCCTTTTAATCCTAGTTTTTTCTTTAGAATGTGTAACCATAAATATCAAAACCTGGCCATATGATCACATTAACACTTATTCCTCCTCATTATTTCAATGTTTCTGTTACACATGAATCAATGTTTATTTTCTCCTCAAACCATGAAGAAAATTTGTTTGTGTGTTCATTCATCAACCATTTTTCATTTCTTCTTAGATACCATACCTTCAATCCATCAATATGCGATGATATATATGGTTGAACCTTTCCTATATTTTTTAAAATGTATAAATGTGCATGAATCACTTCATCGCGTGGGATTAAATTTACCTTTAATCTATAGATTCTTTTGTCTTCACTAACAATTTTCAACTGTTGATATATAGGCAGACCAACGTACTCTACTTCAAATAGATAATTAGTAAAAAAAATAAATTTCCTCTTCTGATACATATTTATTAAAAATATAGGCCACTATTCAATGTGGATTCTTAACATCTCCCTTTAAAATTTTCATATATCTTTCCAAAGGATACATCCAGCATAAATAAACCATCCATATATTCCTATCTCTCACACCAAATGAATCAACAAATAAACCATTATATCAAAAAATTATGGTCTAAAATACATTTCTAGTTGGAAAAGTATGAGGAAGGCTTAATTCTCCAATGCATCTAAAAAATATATATATATGAATTTTCTAAAATTTTAATTTAAAAGGTAACACAACCTCATGATATAATTTATAATAGGTATTGATAATATTTCTCACAATGATACTCGTATCAAGTGTTTCATGAATACATTATAGTCATGAGATTTTTTACATATTAACAGTAAATCCTTAAATTACACTAAAGCCTTCAAATTATAAATATCCCAAGAAACTTTAATTACCTTCCCTATAAATAAATTCACTGGCCTCACTAAGGGGTGAAGTTTACGGGTCTCTCTTTCTACACTTAAAAATAAAAGTGATGGATTTATCGATCACAAAATAACAAATTTATATTTTTTTTATTGTGAATGAAGTGTTATCAAAATCATTATAAGAAATTTAAAAAAATAAAAAATTATGAAAAAAACATAAAAATATTTCTTAAAATATTATAAAATTAAAAATATATTAGGAAAAATACATTTATTAAATTATTTGAATTATGTAAATGATCAAAATTTAACTAATTATAATTTCATCATTATATTTTTTATTATATTGATTCAATTTCACAATAATTATTTTTTAAATTTTTTTTACAAATATAATTATTTTCTTTATTAGTTTTTTGTTATTAATTTATAATAATATGACATTAATTTTCGTGATTTTTTGTATATTTTCTGTAACCTATTACTAAAATTTATTTTTTGTAAAAAAAATTAATACTTATTACAAATTATTTTTTTAGCCTTTATTTATTGATCATTTTTCCTTTTCAATTTTATTTTTTTCTATGAGTTATTTTCAAACCATTATTTTCTATGAAATGTAAATTTTTGAGAACCATTGCTAATGGAAACTGATATGCCCGGATTCCAATAAAAATAATTTTATTTTGTCAATTGAAATTGAAGATTAAGGGATCCAAAAATAATGCCTCTCAAGTGAATTCATAGGCTCTATTTATATAGAAACTAATAAAAAGATAATATAAATATTTGAAATAAAAAATACATGGGATAAGGTTGAACGAATCAAACCTAACTGAAATATCAAAATACTAAAAAAAATATAAATACTCTCAGACTCCCACCCAAGCTAGGTTTATCTACCTTGGACACATAACTATCTGTTCTCAACCCATCTAGGTGTTGAGAGTGTCATAGGAAACATTATGGTCTCCAAGATGACTTTTGAAGGCTATTCCTGATGTGGTCATGTCCTGATCACAGAAGTCCAGTTTAACAATGCTAACCCCATGAGTGGATATTTCCATTGTGAAATACATATTGGATTTTATCCATTGAGTTATAAATAATTATAAAATATTTCAACCCCCAAACACCTAGTTGGAGAATACAAGGGAACAAGTGGAGTGCCATTGATTAGTCGATGTCCAGGACTATAGGAAAAATCTTGTGGGACACATGTGTATTGATATATTTTTTGAACTAAGAGACAAGGAAGACATGATTAAATCATGATTCCAGGGAAAATTCTAGTTGACAGACTATATGTAAAATGGATTGGACTACCATAAATGGGACATAGAAGCAGCCAAATATCTTTTGGTTGATTCATTGGGAGACATTATGCTAACTTTGAGTTCTAAGATTTCACATAAACTATATCCCCAACTTAAAAATTCCAATAACAATGAATCTGGTCTTCCAAATGATTCATATAGTGTTGGGCATGAGATAAATGGATTTTTTTAGTTGGTTGAGGGCCTCATATTCATCCTACAAGGTAGTTTCAATTGCTTCAACCTTGACCTCATAGGGTAGGAAAGTGAAAATGGAGGTACGTTACCACCCATATAATGCCTCAAATGTAGTGGTGTATGTGGAATAATTTCAGATGGTGTTATAACAAAATTCTACCAAAGGTAACCGGAAAGACCACACTTTTGGCTATTCATCAACAAAGAACCTAAGATAGATCTCCAAGAAATAGTTAATGACCTTTGTCTGGACATCTTTCTATGGGTGATAATAAGATATCAGTTCTTAACTTCATGCCCCGAAACTTGAAAATTTATATATAAATGGTTTATAAACAATAGATCATGGTTGTTAATAATTTACTTGGGTATGTCATAGAGCATGGCCACCTCCATGATAAATATTTCTACCACCCCCTTAGTAGTCTAAGGGTTCTTTCAGAGAAAATTAAAAAAGGTTTTTCATGAATGTAAGGGGATCAATGTTGAATGAAAAAGATAAAATCCATAATTTCCTCCTCATATGTTGATTTAAACTGATTCTGATTTGCTAGATATTCATAGAAAATTGATATGGGTTGGGGTCCCTACATGAGAATTTCTCTAACTCTACATCTTGAGGATTCACATTCGACTTCAAAATAATTTGAGAAATTAGGCATGGAAATGATAGGAGCTCTTGTAATATCATGTTTGGGGTGATCAAAGTCATTTTTCACCTCATTGTTCCAAATGAAACCATCCTTCCATGTCAAAGAGGAAAGGGGTTGGGAAATCTTTCCATAGTCTTGCATGAATTTTCTATAGTATTCCATGAGGACAAGTAATCCTTAGACTTCATAGATTAAAAAAGGTTGGGAATTCCAATGTGTCTTGGCTTTTTGTAGGATACAAGTCCACACACATATGAGATATGATGTTGCCCAAGTACTTAACAACTTTCTGAGAAAAGTAACACTTGTTTTTTTTTTGAAAATAATTGTTTTTCATGAAGTGCTTATAATAAAATTTGAGGTGCGACAATTATAGAACCCACACTAGAATATAAATCTGAATATTATCACAAAATATAAGGATGGAATTAGTCATGTAAGTCCAAAATAGGTCATTTGTTGTGTATTTAAATTTAAATGGATCATTTTTTAGGAAAAAATGCACTACCAAGTGTTCATAACGGCCATTAGGCATAAAAAAATTTCTCCACATCATCTAACTCATTATGATATGGTGGATTCCTAACTTGACATCCCATTTGGAAAAGAAAAAAACCTCATGTAACTCATCAAAAAATTCTCTATTTACCAAAATGAGAAAATTTCTAGGGATTTTTACTTTGTTGAATGCCCAATAATTTACACACATGAACCAAGTTCCATATTTTTTTTACTAACCAAATAATGCTAGAATAAGAACTTATATTGGGTTTTATGGTACCTAATTAAATAAAATATTGGACTTATCTTTAAATTTTTTTTTAATTTAAGTCCCATAAAGACCTATTGACACTAAACCATATCCTTAGACTAAAATAATTTTTTGGCCACTGAGGTATTATGGTGGTAGTCTCATAGGCTTGTTAAAAACATTTTTAAAGTTCCAAAGTAAGCCATATAGTTGGTTTTTTTTTGGTGATATAACATATGTTTTCTGTTAGTTGGATTGTTAACATCCATTTTGTGTCAGTTTCCACCTTTTTTTGAATGACTGGTAAGAGTGCGCAATGAATAGACCACTAGGTCTAGATTATTCTAAAGAGTAAAAAAATTCCTTGTTCTTTAAACTCTATAATAATGGTATTCCAATTTATTTGGATTTCAATAAGACATTAAATCTAGGAAATACCCACTATTATGTCCAATACACCCTTATCCAATATGTGGGTTTCAATCAAGCAAGAATACATTCTCATGTTCAACTACAGCTGCTAACACAAGCCACAGGACCATGTTCAGTGTCCATATCCAAACTTGACACTTCTTTTGTGTATTTCTTGTGTGAAGAGTCCCATTAGAATAATGATTTTAAGGAATATAAATTTTTGAGTAGGCCTATAATCAAATATAACTATGATGGGGTTCCCATATAATTTTCCTTCCACCTTTATAGTAGTCAAGAATTTCCCTCCTTGAGTCAGGTAGTAGGTGTATAGGCCCTAGTAGTCTAGAAACTTGCACTCTGATTCATCTATAAATTCCCCCTACCCTTGTTCATTGTCCCTAGTTTTAATTTCACCCTTTTTTGGACATTATTCATCTTCTCCAAATAGTATAATTATCATTTTTGAATATAAACATTTATGATTTGAGCTTTGAGGTTTACCATATCTAAAACATATATCCTTTTTCATCTCTCCTCCCACTCTTAGAAGTTGGGTTCTAGACTCCTCAATCACCCGGGGCCCTTTGTGGAGTGGTTTTGCGGTTAATTCCTCCCACCATAAGTCCTGTTATTTTATCTGAAAAGGATATATATCATTTTTAGGGTTGTAAACTAGATCAATGAGTTGGCTTCCACCCACTATCTTTATGTCCAATCCTAAAACATGATCCACCACCTCAAACTTGTAAGCCTATCCCATTTTCACAGTTCTATCTCAATATGTAAATTCAGATGCACTGCCTATAATAAGGTCTATTGATTATGAATATAGACTCAATTTCATATATCATCATGTAAATAGTGAAGGAAATATCCCACATAATGTTTCTCATGTTGTAATGGGAGTAGGTAAGTGAAATATTTTAGCAATCCCACATAGTCTTGAATCGTTCCTTATTTTTATAGGGAGTCTAACTCCTCATATATATATATTTTATCTTCAGTATACTAAATCAATCTAGGAGCTTCTCATTGAATTTTAATTAGGACACTACCAGATGAACATCATTCACAATATTGAACCAATGGATTGAAATTCCTTCCATAATAACTTTTTCAAGTGGTTACCTTAACTTAAACCAGCATCTGGTTGATTCGAATGTATAGTTTGGCTCCAAAATCCAACTCTAGAGGACCTCCTTTGAACATCGGTAGTCTGATAAAATATAAACACTATCTTATTTGTATTAACATATACTTGAACAAAATTATAAAAAAGAGGATGAAGACTATAATATAGAATAAATATGGAGATGCACCTCCCCTTGAGTGGAACTCATCACCTTTAATAACCATATAATCCCCCCACTCTCTCCATCCCTCCCAATTAATAAAATCTTATTTTAACCATCTATAAGTCCCTCGAGAATATTCTCCTTTCCATTCCCCAGCATATTTTCCATGAGGCCCTCTATGAAATCCTCTTCTAACAACTGGGAACTCATGAATATTCCCCCAAGATGCCCATTGTATTCCCCCTAGGCCCCTCCAAATAAGTTACAACTCTTCCCCTAAGTAAAATCCCTATCATAACAGCAGCACCCCTATGCATACCTATCACTACCACCCCCTGAAAACCCACCATTTTCTTAAGGTGATAAAACATTATGAATATCTAAAAGTGTGAAAATATATTCCCACTACTTCAATAAACACCACAAAATTTTTCACACGTAAATCTGGAGCATTTCACATCAGGAGTAATGATAGTTTCATAAATTGATCCCAAATGATAGACTTAACTGGGACACTAGAGGAAGATTGAATATTTCCTCCCATGTTACCAATAATAATTATCATTTTAAACTTAATTCCAACTAAAATTGTGGATATTATGTATATGTTTGAAGGAACCAAGTTACTAGAAATAATGAAAAGAGTAGGTTTCATGACACTCAAGACTACAACAACATTGGGTATGGAAACAAGACAAGTAGAATCATTAAATATGGATCCATGAGCATATAGTTCTTAAAAACCTTCCCAACTATTTTTTCATGAACCAACCATAGAGAAAACATTTTAAAGTTTAGTGGAAATATGCATATGGATATTTACATTCCTTGGAGAACATAGAAAACCAATCGGACTAAATGGTCCTAGAGGATTCAATGGTGCAACCCCACTCCTAAATAATTTGGATTAAAAAGAAAATGGTTGTACCATTACAATATTAGGTTGAAATGTAGATATTAAAATAATAGGACCAGTGTCCACTACTAATTCAGCAGGATATGGTCCACTAGTATGTCAATTTTATCCCACCACTCTAATAATCAATACTCATTTTAGTTGATCGATAGTCAATGCATGCATTCTAACTAATGAACATCTATCCAAAAATACCTTATGAACCTTATACTTATAGATATGCATATTTATTTGGATAAACATATCCTTTATGTATGATTATAACTTGGTAATTTTCTAAACATATTTTCCTAACACAAATCCAGTGTCGGCCTCCTCAATATTTTTATGCCAAGAAATCTCCCAAACACACCTTTTTTCTTCCTGTACTTGATTGGAATATAGTATGTGGAGAGACTCTCATCTTGTATCACTCTCCATCCTTTTATAACACCAAATTCTTATCTTCCATGGTGAAATAGGTTGTGACCAATGACCTGAGATTTTATATCTCCCATACAACCCCAATTCCTCTATACCAAATCTCATGTTGATACAAAAACTTAACGTCCCCTTACAAATTTTTTGAGAATTATTCTGAATTTTTTTTATGCTTTTCTTAATATTATTATTCGAATATATATTAGTTGCTACTTAATATGAGCTAGTTAATATTTTCCTCAATTTTTATAGAAAATTTTATTGCACTAATATATCAAAATCAAATGTTCTAGATACTTAATCAGATATATAAATCACATCATCCATTACTAATAAAAATAAAGGTGTGTAAAAGGAATAAATGGAATCCTCAATAGCTTCTAGAACCACTCTAGAAAAGGAATATCTTATACATGGTGTTATGTTTTCCATATTTGTATATTCCCAAGGTGTTCCAAGAAGTTCCAATACTACCATTACCATGTAAGATTGTTGATCATCCAAGCTGTAAAATTACCCCAATAATTTATCTTGGCTGAGGGGGCCTTCATTTAATATGGTGTCTTCAGAATCTAGAAAAGTATTTCTTCACACGCTATTAAGACTTGTGGATATTTTCTATAAAACATAGGTAATCCAATCATTAGGTTTTAAAAGAGTTGTCTGAAACCATCTCATTGGTGTGCATAGTGGGTTTTGTTTCCTACCTATGTTTTTCATCTAAAGTAGGATCCCCAACACATTGTTTCAACAGTTCTATATTTAAGGATAGACACTCTTCTTCCCACTATGTTTCTTTATCCCAACATCACACCATGCATTCTTTAGATTTTCAATGTTCTTCTAGCTCTTAGGTCTGATACATATAGAATTCATCCTTATCCCAAACTCCTTATCCCAAGTCAATTCCAAATTATAAATAGTTTTTTCATCTTTCTCAATGTGTTGTTCCAATCCATCCAGTCATTCCACTATTTCAAATTTTTTCCTCTAGAACTGATCATTTCTGATAGAACTCCCCTCCACAATGAGAGTTATTTGATAGTAATTTCTAGTGGTTTTTATATCCAATAGTAATGTAGTTAATTGTGGAAGTATTAACCTATAGTGAAAAATTATGACATTTATGTCCCCCTGAAGTTAATTGGAAGCACTCTTCTCTACTATGGGAATAATATAGAAGTATTGAACAATTTTATAAGACTCTAACACCAAAGTATTTGTTAATAAATTGATTAGAAATTGAAATACAATAGATAGTTTAGGAGGATATAGATGAAGGATGGAGATGCTACTCCCTCGAGAGGCACTCATAACTCTTACTTAAGTCTCATAGTTGCCCCTTCTAACCATATAATCCCCCTCCCACTCACTGTATCCCTCCCAACTTATAATATCCCCTTATAACTATATCCCCCCTCAAAATATATTCCCCCCTCTATTACCTTACATATTCCCTTGGGCCAATTCATAATAGCCTCCTCAAACAGGTAAAGCCCCCTAAGAATATTCCCCAAATATGCCTATAATATTCCCTTTAGGTCCCTCAATAAAGTTATAAATATTCCCCTTAGTAGATTCCTATCATAATAGCAGCACCCATGTTCATACATATCATAATCTCACTTGTTCTATTGATGTGTGTTGATCGGGTCCCATGTTGATGTGAGTCGTGATCATTCTTGTTTTTGTTCCTAGATTTAAGAAGTTGTATGAATATAACATGTTTGAGGATAAGAGATATACCAAAAATAATAAATTATATTATTCAGGTTGTGGATCCTTCTTTGGTAATCGGATGACTCTTGCAACCACCTTACATAGCTCATATTGTTCCTTCAAAAAATTAGCCAGCATTTATCTCATCTACTCCTAGATTTGTTGCTTCAAGGTGACACCCTCCATTATCATCTCTAAGTTAAAGAGGAGGGATTTGAGTCTCCCTAATAATTGGTCTAATCCTTCCTAAAAATATTTTTTCTAGGTCTCTACCATAACTTCATCCCTCCAGTGAACTCGCCACTGGGGTGGAGTGAATCTGAAAGGCCAAACCAAGTTGTTAGAGAATCAATCCAAGGGAAACTTCTTCAGTATATTTTAGAAAATCCCAAACAATTTATAGGATTTTGATACAAATATAAATGAATAACCATAGTATAAATACACCATGTGAGGAGGAAAATTCCTCTCTCCTACACCATCCCCAAGGTATTATAACAAAATACCAACCTATTCTTTCTATCCTCCCCTTTACCTTATAACTACCTCACCATAGAATATTTAACAGCCAGGGGACCACCACAATTTGTTTTTTTGGAAATGGGGGAAATTTTTTCCCTTTTAGAATAAACTTTATAGGGGTCTAGAGTATCCCACACCCTATTAGATCATTGATTCTTTGCAAATATTGGGAAATAAAGATGAAATGTTCAGTGAAATATGATGAATATAAATGAACTTATAGGTAAAAATTTATTATCCATAAATATTGATAATTTATAGAAATTTAAATACATTAGATCCTTTGATCATATTTAAATTAGTTATAAAATATGGGAAAGGAAAAATTTTCTCTTAATAAAAAAATAGGTTTCTTAAAAAGAGTGAATTTTTTTAGATGAGACTATTTCATGATACTTAAATTAGGTTTAAAATATCTTAAAGAATCATGTTTCTCTTGAAAAATAATTATGATTTATCTTAATAGAAGTGAAATTGTCCTTATAAATGCATCCATGTAGAAAAAATTATAAAGTAATATGCATTAAATTTGGGAAATATCCACTCCCTTGAGAGAATATTTTGGGGAGAAAATAGAAACATAGTCATCCTTATCTTCCTTGCATGTTTACTAAGACAAACAAACTCATTGAAATGGAGAAAAAAATATTCAATTGTTAATAGCTAAAATAAAAATTGATGATTCACAAAATTTGGGTGAATAACTTAGAAAAATGATAGATATTTATGATAAGGTGATGATCTACATCAAACACAGGGAATTGTTCATGAAAATTGAGCACATATATAAGGTAAATGTTTTATGTCTCATTTTTTTGATGTTTTTTCATGATTTATGGGTATGAAAAAATAGAAAATGAATCATCAAAGAGTTAATATTTATCATTAATCAATGGGTATCTAATATATAAATTATATTACTTTATTTTCATATATGTTTAAAAGATTATTATAATTATACATAAATGAATCCTAATTTTATACAAATCAAGTCATCCCTTAACGAACCAAAAGATCAAGATTCAACACATGGAGAGAACTTTGTGACATGTAATGAAAAAAATAATATAATTATGATAAAAACACCATTAGTGTCACACTAAGTTACCACAAGTAACAGTTGGAACTCCTTAAAAAACTATGAAATGTAGTAAAATTCATCTCCTAAAACAAAATTGTAATCAATGATAATCATTATTATTATAGTGGTTATGTGTCTCAAATTTTGGTGTGTCTAGATTCATTTACTTTAACTAATTCTATATTTTCCCCTTTTACTGTGAGTCTAAATTTTGCATCACCCCTCTATCTCAAGTATATATCTATTTATATCAATAAATAAAGTGACCAAACTTGGATTTATAGTATATCAATTCCAAAATGGAATCAAAACACAGGAAATTCTAGAGTCTCTCTCCCATATCTCGCTTAATCTCATCTCTTTATCTACTAACTTTTCCTTATGATCATCCCCTACCCAAACCACACCTATTTATCTCTACTCTCTCAATCATGTGGCATGCCCTTGACTAGGTGACCCAAGATGTTTTCCATACCTAGGAAGACCACCAAGGCTTCACATTCTTCCAAGAAACCCTTCCCAGGGTTCTAGAACACACCCAATCAAGACTTTTTGTTATGACCTTTTCCTTTTATCATGACCTGGCCTCTTAGACTTGCCCTAACCAGTCACTCGCACAATCCTCTGTATGACCTCTACCTACACCTACCACTCAATAGTTTCACTATCCTACGACAATATGACTAATTTTAATCTTTCTGAATTCAACTAGAACATGTTTTTCTATTTTCTTTACTACTATAGTCATTGATCTGCCTCAATCTTTATCTAATTCAACTAGAACACACCTCTTTATGCCTTCTACTTATAAGATCATCACTATGGGTTCTATGTGTGAGATTACACCTACATTGATGCCCAAGATGATCACAACACCCCCATAAATCATAGATAAGTGTCTTAATTCCAAAAAACATCTCCATGTGGTTAAATAAATGTTTGGTCTCTTTGAAAATTATGGGACATTATTTTCACACATCACCAGGAAAAAAATTATTATCACGAAGATCAAAAACTCCATGTTACTCATTTTCTAATATTCAAATAATTTATGTCATGATTTTCACCTATTTTATCATTTCTTCTCTCTTCAATAATATCATCGTAGAATTACTCCATATTATAGTGAATGGAAGATGATTATGGATAAGATCCTTGTCCAATTATTTGATCCATGAACTCATTACGAGATAAAATCCATGCATGATAAACTTTATCTATTTTAACTTCTTCAAAGACTTAATATAGAGTTTTCCAATACAATGAAAAATATTTTTATCAGTCCCATTATTTTTTATCCATGTTTATTGTATAGTTTCCTTATTCAAAACAATCAGAAAATAATTTCTACAATTTTTGTTGATTATCACACTATAGTTCCCTTTTATCTTGTGGTGATAGAAAGTTATTTTATTATATCAGTGAAAATATGTCTTGAGTTTTCTATAAGAGAAATCAATACCTAGTGTATACTTTGTTTCCAAACCTTTTGACTCAATAAATAAATCCCTTCATGTAGATTGATATGTTCACCGCACCTTCCAATTACTATCAAATTTTTTTAAGAAAAACTATCTTATTATGACTCTACTAAAAATTTATTGTGTTTATAGAACTTGGATAATCCTATGAGATTATAGTGGGATGTGATGCTTTTCATTGTTACATATGTCAAGGGTGGAAAAAACATAATATTTATATATTTTGGTAATATTAACACTGATTTGAAGGTGTTTTATAATTCTAATTATGAAAATTATTTATTATTAATCAAGTTTATGTCAATATATAATAATTTTTTATTATTAATATAATCATAAGATAAAGAAAAAACTAAACCATATTATTTATCTTGGTGTTGAATCATAGTATTGAGCCATAGAAAACGTGATATTATAGGGTTCGTCATCACTTAGATTATATTAGTTATCATTTCTTGGAGCCTATAAAGATATGGTGAAATTTTATCATAACTATTAAGATTTCTAAAAATAATGTTTTACATGAGAAGACTCAACATATTGAAATTTACCTTCACTTTTTCTGAAATGATTTTAACTACATGATAACTATAAATCAACTGGAAGACATGTTAACCAAATGGGTTTAATAGAAATGGGTAAAAAATTTATGTACCAAGTTGGGTATTGTTAGAGTATATATTTTGGGTACATTTTATCAGGTAAAAATTGTTAATACAATTTTTACTAGTGAAAAGAAAATAGAGAATCAAATTTTAATCTTTATATTTTAGTATGAATGATTTTAGTAATATCTAGTCATAATTGTAGCAATTAAGGTAGAAAAACTAGAATAACCTAGAATAACCACTTTACTGGTAATGTGGCTTCTAATGGAAGAGGTTACTAGTGGAATACCACTTACTCTACTCATTTTCTTCCCCAGTTCATACTTCAAAACAAAATTTTGGATTCCATGCCTGAGACATTTCCAACTATTCAAATATTTGTGCACACCCCTAACAGACTAACTAACTTTCTTTCCCATATTTTCCTTCCCCCACTAATAATGAAAAATTGATCTTGATCACTTATTATGGGGCTAAAAACCCCATCTATAAATTTAGTTTTATTGAGATGCCACAAAACCATGAGGTGAAAAATATTTTTAAAAGAGATCTACGACCACTAGGATGACATTTAGTCATTTTGATTTGGGTAGCATGAAAATAAAATCCATTATTATATCATTAAAAACCAAATTTGGTATTGGTAGTTCCTAAAATATTTCAACAAGATATATATCTTGTAACATTTTTTGTTGGAAAGTATCGCATTCCTCAAAAAACTGCATAATACATTATGGCATTCCTTTCTAATAAAACCTAGAATCCAACCATTTATAAGTTTTTAGAAAACTAGTATGGCCTCCAAAAACTTATGAATGGTAGTAGTTGTATAATTTTGGAATGGGTCTATATTGTTGAGATAAAACCATCATTATCATTTAAAAAATAACTCATCTCATAAACAGTAGCCTAGAAAAGAATCTAGCTTCTATTCTAAAGAATAAAGGATATTCTAGAGATCCATATCCTAATTTATTTATTACCTGACAGTTTCATCTTCTATAAAAAATGACTCAAACATAACTTAGCCTATGTACTTATCCTCGGGGTAGCCCTCAAGAAAAACATTCCAGGTATTGCCTCTAAACAACCTATCACCTACTATCATACACCAACATCCATCATAAAAACATGAAATATAAACTAAAAAATAAATAACATGATGATATATATAAAAAAATCTATGATAAAATGTGAATAATATAATAAGAATCATTAGAGTACAGGGTGAACTGATACAAAGTAATAATTAGATACAACTGGAAACACTAAATACAACAAACACATCTCGATAGGTGATATCTTGAATACTTACAGTCTGAGGGTGGAATCCATATTGATCTCCACTAAACTAACTATCCAAATTGACCCCCACATCCAAGATTTATAATCACCCATCCTTTGCATCAACTCATCTAAATAGACACAAGGATAATAACACACAAGTGTATATTTATAGGTGACTATAACAATACCCAATATGGTTATCCCAAATAATAGACTATCCTCAAGAACAATTAATAGAAATTTTCATAGATGATATAAAATGTATAGACAACTGATGTTCCCAACATCATCAAAAGAATAGATAGAATACATGTTCAAACCTTACCAAGCTACCCGTATCACACTTCCATCATAATCACCAAATAATAAGGGTTACTTATACAATGTATCAGAAAATATCAATGGATCAAACATCTCATCATAGATTTCCTACTCAATAATTCATGTCTGATTCACTTATCAAGGTATATTGGAGGAAATACACATCTTTACCAATCTCATAAGTACTATAGGAAATACACATTTCCATATATCTCTAAAGTGATGTAGTAAATACAAATATTCAAAGCCATAACTGTATAAATTTATGAACATTGGAGGAAATACACATATCTAGGAATAAAGTTATATACTAAAATACTAGAGGAAATACATAACTCTAGGGTTTCTATTATATATCTGGTACTCCTAATTTCTATAGTTGGGGGTGGGGAGAGATATTATCTAGTGCACTAAGATCCACCTCAATCCCAATGCTTCTAGAGAGAAAGGATGTCTACACATGGGTGAATTACTATCTTTGTATATTTATACAAGGGATACTAGAGAAATTACCCATGTCCACTAATCACATCCATCGTGTTCTCACATTGGGGATACTATAGAAATTACTCATATACATTTATCTCATACTATAGATTTTGGATAAATTACTCATATTTATATATCTTTCAAAATTATTTGGTCTATCTCATCCCAAAGTAATGGGTGAGAAGAACTAGATATATACATGATTCATCATCTTTCCTTACCCATATCAATGGGTGTGAAGGGTTATTTATACTATCATCCCACTCCGACCATATATGAAGGGTGAGTGAAAATGGAATCCACCATTTTATCTCTTCCCCACCAATATCCATTCATCACAGTTTTCATTACATCATAAAGTAATGAGTAGACACATAAATTAATTCATTCATCATTAAATAATCTTCTATCAGTCATACAATAATTCCCACTTATAAATACATCTACCACATCATCCACAATGGATTAAAAATTCCCAATCCCATAATAATTTGATGATAATTTAATAATAGATAAATGTTTTTATTGAATTATCTTTCTAGCCTCATCATAAAAAATAAGATAATAATTCATTCATTATAATACATGGTCATGTTACTGGAAGTATATAAAATTAATTTCACTTTTCATTTATAGAGATTTCCAAGCTCATCTAAAACTTAGTTATAAAGATTCCATTACTTTATACATTAGGCCTCTCAAAACACCATCCCTTACCAAAGTCCAACTAAGTTGTATTTATTGTAATAATAATCAGTATTTAGAAGGTGTAGATAAAATTAAATAAAAAATAGAGTATGAATAAGAAGATATATGACTAGAGGCCATATTCTCTCCTACCTAAGCCTCGATTTGATTTTTCCAACAATTTATTCCCTCTATTTATCATTCATTGGCCTATACTTTTAAAATATATTCCTTATTTATCTCTCCCTCATGGAGTATATCTAGTAAAACTAGCCTAATAATATACTTCTCTCCTAGATGGACATTCTTTTCCCTTTTAAAATATAACTTCCAACTCTCAGGTAAATCATAGGCACTATTAATCACCACCTATTGAGAATCAGTCTTTTCTTAAAGAGTAAAAAATTGAAATTGATTATGGAGAAAGAATTCATCTTCTTGGATTTAATTTCCTAGTGTAATTCTCTAATAATTGATCAGGAACTATGGATGAACAATAACCTTATATTATTTAAGAATCCTAGAAAAAAATTCATCTGAAACCATGTAAGTAGTCTCATCACCCTCAAAAATGATAAGAAGGGTTGGATGGATATATTTTTGTCCCACAATTATTTTAAGTTGTAATATTTGAAAAAAAAATGGTGGATGAAAGATGAAGGGGGTAAATTTAACTAACACGCCATGGGGTTGATCTATTTCAGAATATTAAATGGGTCATCACAATGATGTGAAAGTTTCTAAATAATTCATTGATCCAAAGGGTAATGTTTATAAAGATATATTCACAAATACATGTATTCTCCCTCATGGAAATAAATTTGGCATCATTTTATCATATTTCTACTTCATAATGGATTGGGACCAATAAAAATGGTATTTGAATTGTCTTAAAGCTTCCTAAATATCTAACAGGGCTTGTGTTGTAGCTGGAACATTAACATCAGATGGAAATAAATTAAATATAGTTGGTGATATCCTTCCATGAACTACCTAAAATGGTGTGGTATTAATAGAGGAATTCCATGCAGTGTTGTAGGATAATTTAACCAATGGAAACCATATGACCACTTTTTGGGTTTCACCCTAAAGAAATAGTATTGATAGGTATTGGCTCATCTTTTAGCCACTTCAGTTTAGTCATCGGTCTGTGGTTGGTTTGTGGAGAAGTTATTTAATGAAGTTCCTTGTAAATTGAATAATTCAGCCCAAAATGACTAATTAAAATGGTTTTATGGTCACTACTAATGGACATTGGAATATCATGGAGGAGAATTATTACCTATAAGAAAATCTCAACCACACCTTTTATTGTATATAGATACTCAAGGGTATGAAATTTACATATTTTTTAGGTGATCAATGGAGAAAAATATCTCATTATATTCATGGGGTTTTACAAGTTCATTTATAGAATCCATGGAGAGATCATCCCAAATAAGTTGGAAGATTTACAGTGGCTAAAGAAACTCAGTTAGAGATAGGGTATAATCTTTATTGTGTTGAAAAACAACACATTATCTGATGAAATCTTGATTTTTTTATACAAATTCGTTATAAATTGGTTACCAATTTGTGATAGGTTTGGTAAAAACATTAATGACCCCCTATTGAGTAGATTAAAATTTGGTTATTAATTTTTTCACCCAAGGTGGTTATTGGGGGAAAACCAATCTACCATTACAACGAAGGATCCCATGCTGTTATAATTAAGATAGATAAGTAGAGTCTCATTTTTGAATGGAGGTAAAAAAAATTACTAAGGTAGGTATCCTCCATAAAACCCTTTAATTATTGGGGTTTATTTTCCCAAATTGGAGATGGATAATGAATACGGATCTTAGTAGGATCAACCCTTTAAGAAATGGAATTCACATCTTCATTTTCACAACCTAGCTTGTATTTGAACTCCAATTGAAAACCAAGGATTTTGGTTAGCCAAAATTGTTGGTCAACCATGGATATGAACTGGTGTATGAGGTATTTAATTATTTAATGATTATAATAAATAATAAATAACTTTCCAATAAAATTGGGCTGCCAATGTTGTATGGCGAGTAGCAAATCCGTCACTTCCTTATCATAAGTGGACTTATCTAAATTCATATTGTCGAATCCTTAATAAAATTATTTATGGTTTGGAAGTTTTTAATAAGGGTGATGACAACCCCATGATTGGAGTAGTCACACTCCAATTCAAAGGCCATGGATAAACTAGGTAATTCCAAAACTGGTGCCTCCATAATTCATTGTTTGGGGGAATGGAAGGCCTAAAGTGTTATAGGGGTCTAGAAAGAAAATTATTTATTTATTAAATATGTAAGGGGTTGAGTGAAATTTCCATAATATCATAAAAATTTACAATAATAACCTATGAGGTTAAGGAATCCTATGACTCCCTTAACTGAGGTTAGAGTGGAAAAATCCAACACTATTTGAACCTTGGATCTATCCATAGATACCTTATATTTAGAAATTACATGGCCCAGTCTTGTGATAGAATTTTGAGAAAAGGAAAATTTATCACAATTTACAAAAAACTAAGATTTAGAAAGTATTTGTAAAATAGTCTCTAGATTTAAAAAATGGATATCCTAATCATAGTTATAAACTAAGATTACATTGAAAAAATGATCACAAACTTATAGAGTATGGAATAGAAAAGATCATTCATCATTTATTAGAATGAATAAGGGGTATTAGTAACGCAAAAAGACATTAACAAGTACTTTTAATGGCCACTATGAGTACAAAAATCAATCTTTTCAACATCTTCATCTTTCATTTGGACTTCATGATAACTCGATCGATGGTCCAGCTTAGAATAGAATCTAGCCCCATTCAGTTCATCTAAAAGTTCTTTAAAAATGGGAATGTAAAATTTATCAATAAAAAATTTTTCAAGGATTTATCTATATTTTACCCATAAATTAAAAGACAATTACTTAATTTTTAATAAGAGTGCAGGGCTAGAGGAGGTGATAAAATTGAGGAGGAAAATCTATGAAATCAACATGTCTTGTACATTCCACTCATTTACTTTTCTTTTATTTTTAAAATGTAGGAAATTATTGGGAAAATAGAAATTTTATATTTACCTATAAATAGCTTAATATAATGAGTGAATTAATAAATTGGATGGATTCAATATCTTATGTCGAACACACTATCAAAATGTCCAATAATGTAATGTAGTTCAAATTCTTAAAATTCGTCTAAAGTGATTTTTACAGACCCAAAAATAAAACCAAACATAGAACATTATCTATAAACATTTGTGGAATTATTAACACATCTCTATAAATCATAATCTAGTACACAAAATTTTTTATCCCCCAAAAGAACATATTCTTCATTCCTCATGATAAAACACATCGCCATCATCTTCTAGTTGATGTGAACCTTCCCCAATGTGTTCAACCAAATGATTCCAAAAATGAGATCAAGGCCCCCTATAAATAAATTAGAATCAAAGGAACAAATTTAATCTCCCTGTTGTAAACATAGGTTATGACTTAATTATGTGTTGACATTTTATTCCCATCCCCTAGTTTGACATCAAGTTTATGTGAGTCCCAGACTAGAAACCCCAAAAGATTAACAAACTTGGGTGTAATGAAATTTTTTTTATCCCACTTTCCAAGATGATAATAATTGGGAAACCATACATGTGCACTTCCACTTTCATAGAGTTTATTATCCCATTATAGTGTGGAGAGACCGACACAATGGTGTCCAAATATTGGTATTCCAATATTTTTCACCAAACATCCTATGGAACGGATAAAAATTCTTGTTCAACCTCCTCCTCCCTAGAATTTTATTGGTGATCAATGTTGTCATAAAATTATCCAAGTATTATTATGAAAATATTGGGTGTTTCACATTTATGAATATCATTTTAAGGTAACCTGCACTAAAAATAGTGCCCTTGTTTTCATTTATCATCTGATTTCTGGTGCATCAGTTGATAAGTAACCTTATAAGTATGAATTAAAGGTCTCATTAATTCATGATAGAGTCCCCATTTAGCACCACCTATACATTTTTATAGTTGTGTTATAGTATTAGGTGGGTGTGGTAGCTAGTTTCGTAATCCCATCAAAATAGTTTCAACTACACGTACATCCCCCGAACTGACATTCTCCCCCCCCCCAAGAAATTGGGGGCCAATTACTTTGTGTATTTTAATATCAAAATTGAATATATGGAACATAGAATATATTCATTTTTCTATACTTTGGATGTATACCCAACTTTTAATTTCATCTCACAATCCATACAAAAAATAGCCTATATATTTTGGCTCTAGTTATCATCTAATTGAGGAAGAGAGACATTCAAATTGTTCAATGTAGTATTGGGAAGACCTAGTGTGTTGAATTGAGGATAGATACTTATAAGGATTATGTAAATAAAGACCATTAAATCATTAAAGTAACTACTCCTTTATAGTATTCTAAGACAACTTTTCATGAAATTTCATGACAATTGTGAACCAGTGCATGGAAACCCCTTCTATACTTAATTTTTTCAATAAAAAATTTGATTCTGATGGTGTTTTATATATATGGAAAACAACAATCTTATATTATTAATTTTTTTGGGCCGTTCCCATCAAAAAACAATATCTCCATGACTTTTGAAAAAGGGATCGGGTCACGCATTGGATTAATTAGAGGAGGCATCTAAACAAAATCTTGCTCATGTATCATTGAGGCATTGATCCCACCAGAGTGATCACTGAAGTAATATGTTGCAAAATAATGTCATTTTTCATTAACATGTATGGTATTTTTTATTCATTTTAATTTATTCATGAAAATTTTACAGAACTCTACCAATTTTTCTACTTCCTAATCCAAGTGTTTCTGGAACTGGGTTAAAATGTCAATCAATATAGAAATTACTCCCATTGAAGACTTGAACTCCATCAAAGCTGATTTGAAATATCCCAGGCATTTATCCATTCCATTGAGTAAAGTATGATATCAGTTTTCCATTGTATGAGTTTGTTCAATAGGTCAGGCTAAGTGTTAGGCCTCTCAAACCATCATCCCTCAATAGAGGTCTGCAACTTTTTATTTAGTGTAAGAAGAATCTGTGTTATAATAAGAGTAGGTAAAAAGAAACATAAATAGAGGAATAATAATAAGAGAGTTAATAGGAGGCTCTATACTATACCACCCAATCCCCGTGATGATTTTCCCAAGAATTGATTCACTTTCCTCTCCCATTTTTTCCAATACTTTTAAAATAGATTCCCCATTTATCTCTCCCTCATGGGGTCCATATAGTCCAATCAACCTAAAACATTTCTCCTTTCATGTATAGACACACTTTCCCCTTCTAGAATATACCTTCCATATCCTAGGTAATTCAGGGGTTCTAATATTATACTTAAAATTATTCATCATCATTTATCAGTATCTTTGAATAGTTACAAGAACTCTACCAAGTCCTCACAGTCACTTATGGTTGTTACTTAATCACTAGGTAAAAATTATTACATAATTTATATATTGTCACTTAATTTTCCTTAATTACATTCACATTAGTCACCTTTTATATCCCTTACCATTTAACTCCTTTTACTATACTTAAATGGTAACAATACATGTCATGTACTTATATAAATAATTATATTTATATAATCCCAAACTCTAGAGAGTTCAAATTTGATACAGTTTAACATTAGCCAACAGATCTCTATAGTGATAATTTTTTCCTCAATTAGTTTTCTTATAATGATCATATTTCACTTAAATTCCTAATAATACTCTTTCTATCCATCAAAATATATAATATCTTTTACTATATTTACTTTATTTAAATATATTCCATTCTAATAACATCATATCTTAAAATTAATTTAACGAAACAAATTTTATGAAAATATTTTGAATTAAAAATATTTTCTAAGAGGATACATTATAAGGTTGAATGATTCTCTCTCATTTACTTAAAAATCACTTATCAAAACACTTGAATTGCCAATATAGGTCAATCTGACTCACCCTAGGTTAAGTAGCTACCCAAATAGTTTAATCAAGTCATTTTTTCCAATTATTAACATCATCCTTTTAATATATTGTTATTTTTTAATCATGATATATTATCTATTTGTCATAATAAAAAATTGGTCTTATTATTTAATAATTATTAGTTTATTTCAACCCATTTATTGTCCCAAATATCAATGAACGATGTTGGTCATTCATCTAATAATTTAATTAACCAAGATCATGTTATTATTATTTAATAATAATAATTTTTTATTCTTAATTGAACTCCATTAGATTAATTCATCTATTAAACATCACCCAATATACCCAAACGTAGTCCCATTGGGTTTGGGGGGGTTGATATGATCCCAATGAATGTTTCAGAGCATGAATCAACCTCTTTATGTGCCCCTATACACATTTAATTTTTTGAGAGTTGGAAATTCTCTATAGATTTTCTCAAAAAACATACATCATATTTTGACCAAACCAAATCCATCATTTAGAAATAAATTTACATATTAAAATAATTTAATTTTATTATGAAATTCATTGGTTTAGTTTGAGAATAATGGATATACGATTTATAGGAAAGAGTTTAATAAGTAGCTATAAATTTTTAGTCCAAAGAACCATTATTTAAGTCCATATCTCTTGATTTTCCTTGATTTGATCACTAATGACATCCTATCTAGTGAACAAGGGGAAATTCAAGTTTATGGAATGAAAATTTAAATAAATGGAAATAATATATATTCCCTTAGAGGAGAATTAGAGTTTTAAGTAATAATATCATTTTTATTACTTAACCTCTTTAAATTCCTTAAAAATTTCACATCTCACTAAAAAACCTCAAAATCCCAGAAAAATATTAACTCATCCTTTAAAATCTAATTACATAATCAAATAAATTTTTTGACTTTTTGAAGAATTAGTAAAATTATCATTTTACCTTTCTTTAATTAATTATTAATTTTAAAATTTTCTTTGAAAATCAACTTTCCCACAAGGGGATAAGTACTCCTTCAGGTAAAACCTAGGATATTACATCCTATTCATCTTAGAAAATTTTTCCCCAAAATGAAACAAACCATGTGAAACCCAAACAATACATTAATTAACCTTCCATCTCGAGAGAAGAAATCCACTAACACAACTTCTTATTCATCAACCTTTAAGACATCTAGGATATCACTATTCGAAATTGTGAGACTCAATAACCACATTCTTGTATACCTTGAAAACATTTAGCATTTATACCTAGAATGATCATTGACCACCCCACCTTTAAAGAAGGGATCAATGTTTTTGAAAAAATACATCATATGAAAATCAATTTCCACACCAACCACATTTCATAATCTATCAAAGAACTCAAGATTCATAGATACTTTATAATGACTAACCCCATAATCCCAAAAACATAAGTGCTCATAGAAAAATAGAAAATCGCATCTAAAAACCATCCCCTAATGGACAAGATGGCCACAAATTGAACTTTCATAATATCACATTATAGGTTGAAATTATCTCATATTTCACTTTAAATAATGCTTTTATAATCTCCAAAAACCCAACTCCAAGGGTATCCATAGGTTCTCCTAAGGTTACTCTAAGGGTCAACTTAGGAAGGAATAAGTGTACCACATTATTTGAAATGGAACCAATTATCAAGGGATTCTTGAATCAAAAATCAATTAAATCCCAGATAGTGAGGAATTATAGCATAAATATGAACAAACACTTTTTCTACCACATTTTTGTCTCTCTACTTAAAATAATTGGGTATTCCATAGGAGCATGAATATAGTTAAAGTTCAATTTTTAAAACCATCATAAGATACTTGATTTCCTATGATGATACTTGATTAATTCCAAATATCTCATGTAATTCATTTTAAGTAAAAAAATATAATCAACACAGTATATTGGTAGGACATCATGATCCTAGTGATATCCACTCATCTTAAAGTCATCGCAGCTCAAAGATACCAAAAATATGTCATCCATATCATCCACGCGTGTACCACAACCCCTCTAATGACATACTTTGATTTATAGGTTATATGGGAGACGATATAAGTCATAATGATACTTTTGTGATTTCCATAATATTGTGTGATTGATCCCTAAACTCGGATAAATTCATTATTGATCTTCTCTTTGGTTTATATCTCAATAAATTGAGAAAAATCCTGACAAGAAATAAAATTCGTAAAAATGGTTTCACCCACTATTAAATGATCAAAATGAGGTTAAATAGTTATGTTTAATTTTTCAAAATTTCACTTAATCTCTTGGATAAGTTAAAATTATTAAATCATCCCAAAAACATGAATAACTAAGTAAACTTTCCATGCATGTCAAAAATATTTCACCATTGACTTGTGAAATTATAAAATGGCATATGATTAACCACTAGCCATTAACTTGGATTATACCTCTTATAATTATTTAATGAGCCTTAGATTTGTAGTGTTTAGTGGGAAAATAATGCATTCTCATGTTCACTTTTATAATTAAATAACTTCTTAATACCTTGAGAAATAAATTCAGTTCTCATTATTCTAAACTGAAACAATATAATTGAATTAATTCACTTGAGGTCATTTACTTAAACATTCACTTGTCCTCGCATGTGGGGAATACTTTATCCAAAACTTGAATATATTCAAATTGATTTAAATGGTGGATATAGTTTATGTGTGATCCTCTATGACCATATCTTGGTAGAAATAATTATAAATCACAGACCAAGAGTGGTATCTAACAACACATCATGGCCCCTATAGAAATAAGGATGAGTTATAGTTATGAAAACTTTATATGAATAATTAACATGTAATATAATCTCTTGATCTCAATATATCATCAAGAAGGTTTTATACATGTTTTATAAACCTATATGATTGATTTATCTTTATTTGACTCTCTAAAATAAACTATAAAGGGCTTGACACATGAATGATTTCCAAGGAAACATAGGGGACCTAGTGATTTTTTGCATCAATACATTTCTCATAATAAAATAGATAAAGGAGGACTAAATTAGGATAATGATCATAAAAATCCAATTTAATAGGATTAAAACGTAGTTAGTGGAGTTTCAGGGATCAATTTAGCACCAGATAGCAGTAAGTTGGGAAGTTGAATAGATTACATACACTCTACACTAAAGTTATCCTCTACAAAGCACATGATTCATCAAAAACTCTATAAATATATCTAAATTAGGTGATAATATTTTCCATACTATAAAATAGAGGTAATATTAATAATATAGAATAAGTCCTTGTTTGGTATATCGGAGCCAATTTTAAGAAAAGTGGAAAATTAAAGGGATATGAAAAATCAACTAGATTTGGAATCAAAATACATGTTTGGTATGATAGGAAAATAAAAGGTAATATGTTAGAATTAAAAGGATTAAATATAAATAAGCAATTGAAATTACATAGGACTCCCTTGATATCCCTTTTTTAAATCAACAATGGTGGGTCTGGGTGGAAATCAAGGCAATAATGTTGAGTGCAGTGGCTAGGTGAGGCAGGTCGAGGGTGGAAGAACAGTGCCCAAGACAGCATTTTGATGATGATGTTAACTGGGTAAGGTGGTCCTAACATGGAATATTTAGATCTATTGTTTCTATCCTATGACATTGGATACATAATGAAGTCATAGAATAGAAATTTTATATCCAGTATTATCATTTGATGATGATGTTTGTAATTGCATTGGTGGAAATATTGGATCTGATGTTAAAGGTAAACGACGACATCAGATCCAATTTTGGTAGGGCATGATGTATAAGGGTAGGGTGGTCATTCATAGCTTACTACAGAGATATATATGTCCATGGGAGGATATAATTATTTTTTCCATCCAAATTTCAGAGAGTCCATATTCCATTATTCAATGGAAATGGGGTTAATATTCCTTTACATTTCTAGCATACCAAACATGTGTTTTAGTAATTTATTTTCCATTTAAATTGGATTCTTCCATATAAAAAAGGCCTAAATTGAATGGTAAATATGGGATATGATCCATATAAGGAAGTGTCAATGTATAATAAACTAAATAAATATCATAACTAGTAATGTGAACTGAAGAGTCATCAGAACTGATAAAAGTTTAGGGGGTTTTTTAGAAATTTTTAAATTCATTAGAGGAAACCAAAAAACTTATCCCCAAGATCTATTGGGATAAAAATGATAAAAATAAAACAAAATTTATCTCATTTTCCATGCTAAATCCACCACAACAATGATTTTGATCAAGATCCCTCAAAAAATATGAAAAGACCCCGACCTCTAAAAGTATCTATCAGTAAAATTAAAATCACTAAATGATTTATTAGGATCCCTTCTCCTTAAAATGTTTGTGAGAAACTCCTCTTTAAAATAAAATGAAGATAAGAGCATAAAATAGATACCAATTTAGAGAGTGGTCTCTATTGAATCAAAATGATTTCCATGAACTCCATTATATAGAACTTCTTCATGGAATGAATGAGTCTTTTGGAATTGAAACATTCAACACATTATGAAACATCCAACTCTTTGGTCATTTTAAAAATTAAAATGGATCATCATTTATGCAATATAATTTTTAAATGATTTAATAATCAATAATCCATCTACCTATATTTATATGATGTATCATAAGTTGAATAAAATAAGATAATCAATGTAGGAATATTGGTATGATGATATCTCATATTATTCATCATCAACACCAATTCATATTATCAAGAACCACAATATTTCATAAACCATTTCATGGTGACTCTCACCACATCATGATATATGATTTAATGCATAAATCCAACAATAGCATCCCCTATGAAAGTAAAAAGGTATGACATAAGAATACCATTATTTCCTATAATATGTTCAAATTCACAACAATTAAGGAATCATACTGTAAATCATTAGTAAAGGTAGACAATAAGTTTTCCACTAGGTTCCATACTTTCACGGGAGGGAATAGATGCATGTTCATATTATATAAAGAAATAAAACTCATCAAAAAAGGTCATAAATATTTCAAATTCTAGAAAAGGCTACCAACTCTAGTATAACATCCTATACAGAACAAGTCTAACCTGCAGTCAAGAAAAAATCAAGATGACATGAATTTTCTAACATATATGAGTAGTGTATTAATCCATATCATAATAAGTATGGTGTTTTTAAGCTGTAGGTTGTCTACCTTCGTTGAAGTGTCTACCGCCATGATTTGTACATGAGAGGACATCATGGTATGATTAGAGGGTTCATAGATTACCAGTTGGGAAGGTCAATAGTTATAATTAATTATTACAACATGGATTTATTTAAAGTAGGTGTTTAGCCAACATATTTTTAAGGGATGTAGAGAACCCTTTTCTAAGGCTTTCAGTTAATAAAAAATGATCAGATGAGTTTGGGCCTTCTATGGATTCTATGTAATGAACTATATTTTTAATCTCATTAAAAAAATAATTTTAATCATTATAATATGATGGAATGATTCAATGGACCTACAATAGTGAAAAATTTTACTATAAAAATTATGATATGTAAAAAAAATTGGTCTCAAAGTACATTGATAATAAAGGATCGTATAATTACTTACATGTATTAGCATTTTATGAAACAGGTTTGACTGAGTGATCCATCAAATTGAGAACATGGATAAAAACTAATTATCTTATTTTTATAATTTCTTGAACATGGAATCTTTGATTCATTTTAATATTATGTCATAAGAACTTTTTATGGGTAGATATGTAGTAGTTCGGGCACATGGTAAAGGCATGATAGCATGGGTGTGTAGCATATGGGTGCATGGTGACACACACAGAATAAGATAATGTTGGAATTAGGAACAAGATAGCACATGAGGGGAATAATTAAGGTGGGATAGGAGCCATAATACTATCTAGAGAGAGGATTATAGAGATAATTAGAACCCCCTCTCATATTATGAAAATATTTCGTATATAAATCCATTTCATCCAAGTGTATCTATCAAGTTTTTGTAAAGAATAATACAAGAGGGAAGTTATAAAATAAAAAATACAAACAAAAATATCAAAGGAAAATAGTAATTCCCCATGAAAAATCTCCAACCTTCAACCATGACTTGTTAAGAAAACATCACCTCCTAGAAAAAGGCATAACAAATTAATTGTATTATCCATGGAAACTAGGCAAAAATTTCTTTTTGAGAGTCTATCCTATGATAACATTATGAAAAAACATAATTGATGTATAGGTACCTCTAATTGTGTTGTGATGACTAGGTTAATCGAGAATCAATAGATCGGATAATGATAAATGATTTCATTGGAAATAGCTAGTCAAAAATGTAATGTCACTATATAGGCTAAGGTGTGAAGTATGAAATAAGTATTTTTCACTTCAATGAGATTGATAATCAAAAATCATTGTGAAATGGGTAGAATTGTAAATTTTATTTTTTATATGAAAATTTAGTCTTTAATGTGATCAGATCCCATATATTCACAATCATGCTTTCGCTGTTAAGAAAAAAACAAATAAGAGGAAGGGTATATCCCTGAACTCTATAACAATTAAACTCTCTAAGAAATATAACATTCCTCCACACAAATAAAACTGAAAAATAAAAATTAAGGGATAAATAATAAATACAAATAAAACTCGATGTGATAATAACCAGTGATAATTTTTTTCATTTAAAAATGAATTCCCTGTAAAAACTCATGTGAAAAAAAATTCTCCTCTGAAAATTTTTTTATATTCTTTTATATGATAAATTCTTTTAATTATTCAATAATGTTTAGTATATCTCACTCTTATTATCTCATAAAATTATTATAAACCTTCCAATATAGATGAATTATCCTCTAGAAATAATTTAAATTACATACAACATCTTGTATTTCATCTTTAAATGCACATTGATAGTGAAACAGCATAATGTTGGTATATATTAAAGAAATAAACAAAATAACTATAGTAGTAGATGAAGAATACTGGAAGAGTAACTTTATAAGTACCTAATACTCTCTCCCAAGATTTATCTGAATCCTAGGACTTAATTTTTAACTTTTTAAATATCCTAATAGATATTCTCTTCCTTTACCACTATCTCCCCCTACCACACTATTTAAGAGTCTACTTTCCCCCCATGTGAGAGAAACTATCCTAAAAATCTAAACCTCTAAAACTATCCCAATAAAAACCCAAGGTGATTTACAATTTTTTTCCTAGCCATTACCCACATATAATAACCCCAAGTTTTCCAGATGATCTGTGCCACATAACTCAAAAAGATCCACATTTTTTGGATCTTAAATAAAATCTCATATTTAATGTTGAATTTTTGGGGTTACCCAAGTGGAATAATAGACTTTTAAATCTATTTAAATCCATTTAAATTGATCCAATATTTTAAAATTGAAAGGATGAATTGGTATGATAAATTAAATTAAATTCATCCACTCTTTCATATTTGGGAAACTAATTCTGTTGAGAATCCATTGAACCTCTACCAAACATTAAATGGGACTCTCAGTGTTTGCTAGGCCACTGTCTAACCCACTGGACTTTCATTGGTTTTCTTAGTCAAATGGTAGATACTAATACACCCATATGATTTAATATGGTTTTCATCAGACTTTCTGTGTCCCATTCCCATCTTATCCTTCTTCATCCTTCAAATGATTTTATCATGTGATCAATTATTCTCAAACTTCTTATAAATATTTTTTAAAAACCTTTATCACCATCCATGATTCATTTTACAACACATATAACACACGTAGATACTATAAACAATGAAACACAAACTCATGTACCTCTTCATGATTACATTTACTCAATTTGAATTAATTTCATAGCTTTCTCTTTTAATAAAGGTTTTTTCCATCACACAAGTTAGAGTGATATTTGTGAGAAAACTTTATTTCCCAATGATAAGTATTATCATGGTTTTGAATTATATTCCAATTATAAATTGAATTTTTAAATATTATTAAGGATGAAAAGGTGCATTTAAAATAACATGTTTTGGGTCAAGGAACCACTTATTAGTCAAATAAGTGAGTAGTAAACCACAAAGGTGACCATGATTTACAAGAGAGACATGCAACTAGTTATGAAGTGTATTTAAGTGAAAATTAGTCCTAGGATAGTCAAAAGTTATTTTTCGAGTCCTTAAAATTGTTAGATTAATCATGTTATATAAGGTTAAGTCGTGACATATCAAAATTAAAATAACACTCAATAAATATAAAAATAAAATAACATAATGTGAGAAAAAAATATAACACTTAAAAATGAACAAACACACACACACACATGTTCACACTATTATAGGTCAGACTTTTAATAGTGATAAAAATGGATTTAAAAATTCTTTTATAATACTTTTAAACTACGAATTGTTAAAATTCTCCCTTTATTAGTGCTAAAAAATCATTAAAAAATGGGTCCTTTATCATAAATTTATTTAAGAACTTATAATGGTGGAAATTTTTCAGTTCTCCTCCCCCATTTGTCAATATTTTCTCCCCACTTTGTCAGCACTTTCCAACCACTCTCACCCCACCCAACCTGTAACCTAATTTTCCACTCCCTCCCCCCTGTCAATGCTCAAAATAGCCCTTTTGGTGATTTTACAAATTCTAATATATTTTTCAGCACCCTTTAATGCCTGGATTTGATCCTTGTACATATCTTTAAGAACTGAAACACATTTACCACTACACTAAGATGTTTTATTGTCTATTTAATGATATTTATGCTTATTTATATATATATTAACATGTGTATTTTTATTCATATTTTTATATAATTATTTTTAAATATATATATATATATATAAATATATATATAAATATATATTTCTTTATTAACACACACATGTTTATAAATAAAAATTAATTGTATGGGTGTATATATATATATATTAATGCATTTTTATATGGTAAATTAAATGGAAATTTTTTATTTTAAATAAATTGACTAATAAATATTTATTTACATTTAGTTTATAAATTATGAAATACATTTTTATATAGATATGTGTAAATTTGTATTTATATATTTTATTTATTATAAGTAAATATAAAAAATATGCATACATTTAATTACAAGTAAAACTAAAATATGAAAAAAGTTAAAATTTAAAAAATATAATATTTATATAAATGTAATTCTCAGTAAAAATTAAATATCCACTAAAAATGATAATAATAACCTCTTAAAAAAGCTAAAATATTATCTAATATTAAGAAATTAGGGTATCACAACTAAAAACTCAAATTTTTAGGCCTTATGGGCCTTTTTAAACCTAAAAAAATATTGACTAGGGACTCTACATCAACACGGACTATATATCTTTGTAGGATTCGATTTAATATGTGTTAAAGCTCAATTGAACACCCAGATCAAAAGTTATGTCCATTTGAAGATCAAGTCATGTTTTTAACTCATCTTAGATCCTTTATTCATTTATTGAATTCTTATGACATATAATTTTTATTAATTGATTTTTAATGGATAATAATTATAAAATTATTAGATAATATTATTTTTTTAAATATTTTATAATCCATGATTTACTAAATATCTTATATATTAAGTGTGAATGCATATTTATCCTTAATTAAGTCATATTTAATAAAATAGTATATATATATCAATATAAATATAATTACATATTAATTTTTATTAAATATGTTTTTTATGAAATACACCCTTTATCAGTGCTAGAAAAAAATAAGTGATAAAGGGAGGCATTTATCAACAATACTAAAAAAGCACTGATAAAGGGGGTGTTTTTCAGCACTAACCAAAAAACACTAATAAAGGGGGTCTTTAATGATGATTTTTTATTTTAACTAAAAAAGGCCCCATTTATTAGTGCTACAAAAAAGGAACTAATAAAGGGAGCCTTTATCATTATTACTAAAAAATTGGTGATAAATACCCCCCTTTATCAATGCTTTTTTATGAGCACTAATAAAGGCCCCCCATTATTAATGCTTTTGATATCACTGATAAAGGGGTCCTTTATCAATGATGATAAAGGCTAGCACTAGATAAACCCAAATTTGTATTAGTGTCACACACAGACACAATTAATTTTACATAAACATATTTAAATTAATATGGGAGCTCTATATATGAAAAAATAATTGAGGTTCATGCAAAAAGATACCAAAGAAAATAATAAACAAGGATTTTAATAAATAAAAATTGTAGGATATCTGGACCTATAAATTATAGGTTATACCTTACTCCACAACATGACTTATACATTTTAAGATAAAAACACACTTTATCCAACACTCTTTGATAAATTTTATTATTAGATATCCCTTTCACGGTCCAAACACTTTTCCTTCATAAGACCTCTCTAGTGGGAAATTTTGAAATTTGAAGTGGTGAGGATTTTGTGGTATTTAAATTAGGGAAAAGAAATATATTAGGATTTATTCTCTAAAAAAACCTAATTTAGTATAATAAAACTCTCGTAATGTTTCAATTGTACATACAAAAATAATTTAAAGTTAAATAAAATCAACTTTACATCCTGTAAAACTATCATTATCACCAACCTAGGCCAATGAGAAAAGTAAATATACATTTTGGTATATTGTATTTTATGGGATGTAAATGAAATTAGAAAATATTATAGAACTAAATTCATTAAGTAATGAAATTTTAATATTTTAAAAACCCTTTTATATGTCCCTAATCTTTTGTAAGGTCCTATTTTAATTTGAAGATAAATGTTATTAATGAACAGAAACTAAACTAGGTGAACTTGATAGTCAATTAAGTTTCACTTCCTTAAAATTTTGATTCATTTTAGAATCACTGAATACTAAAAAACTATTTTAATGTGATGATCCATTTCATGAGCACCAATTTTCACATCATAAAAAAAATAGAGCTTGAGTTATTCATCATAGATTGAATCTGGTCATCCATCTCTTCATAACACAATATGTTAGAGATGGTCTTGGAACTAAACTTCCCCATAACATCTATTTTTCTAGTTTTACATATTTTTATATAAAATAAGATAAATAGTATAAAATATGTGAAATTAAAGATAATATATATGAGTGAAAATGGGGGTAAATCTACATAATAGTATCAGTAAGGAGAGAGAAAGAAACTCTAATTCTCTGCAATCAAAAACAACATCTACAAGTGTATGATAATTACCCTAATCAATAAGTTCCAATATATATTTAGAAATTTTCAAATGGCCCTTAAAGATGAGATTATTGACTCTATATTGAATTATTAATGTTACCACTGTACTAAATGATTTTTCATAGTTGAGTTGGGTGTCATTATCAATAGAAGGTGGTGTTACTGGAGAAAACAATTTGATACTAGACTGTTTTCTATTTATTTTAATTTTATTCCCAAGAAACAATATGAAGCCAAATTTTTTGAAACCTAACAATTAAAACAAAAAAAATTGTTTGAATACTTTTTTAAGAAAAATAATATAAATTATTACTTAACAAATAAGTGATATTATATGAAATAATTGTAACTAACCCATTATTTTAGGATAGGAAAGAAAAAATACACTAAATAATTAAAATTTCTATCTTTAATATTTAGTTATAATTATATTATCAAGCTTAGATACATATTATTTATCACCTTTAAAATATTTTTACCTAAACTAGTAAAAATGATAAAAAGTATTGGGCATTCAAATTTACTTTAAAAAATTAAATTTTATTTTAAAAATGAGTATACCTAACTACAAATCCAATGATCATCAAGTGTATCCCATCATAACCAAAAAAAGGAAAAATAAACAAAATTGGAGTGTAAATATTTTAGGCCTAAATTCATATTATAAAAAACTAAAATAAAGGATTCAAAATCACACACTAGGAACGTATTATTGAAACAACTACCACAAACATATTTAAAAAAGTGATTACACTATGGTTTTTTGAAGTTTAAATTTTCCTTTGAGGGATCATATCTAGAAGATATAGGTCCAATTACATGGTTTAAAGAAAATAAAATCAAAACCTAGTCATGGCCATTTTTCATCAATTTAACTCATTACATTTTATGATTCAAGTCAATATTTGGGATAAGATTTATTTTCAAGCATGAAAATTATTTTTTTCCCTATAAAGTGGAGTCTTATGTGTCATGGTAAAATAATTATTGGATTTTATAGAAGAGGGAGTCATAAATTACATGAGATTTTAAAAATGGTCTTCTAACATGTATTTTTTTATTTTATTATGACAATAAGGATGTTATTTCCAATAAATCTATCCCTCCCTAAATAAAAAAAACACCTTTTGGAGTTTGAAAAATGTGGTTCTCTAAACCGATTGAATTTTAAAAATAAATTTTTTAAATTGGTGGAAAAATACCTTTAAAATTATAATCATCCTACATTATTATTTATAGAATTTAAAATTAGTATAATTGTCATAATTTTTGGGATTTTAACTTATCATTAAAGGATTTTAGTTTCTTATCTTTACATAAATCACATAATTTTGTATTAAAATGCCAATTTTGATCATGGAAAGAGAAGAGATACCAAGAGTATTTTATTAAAATAAGCACAAATTTTTGACATCCAATGAAGTAAAGAATAAATGAAGGAACAACTTACTCGTTTTTTAAATATTTGGAAGAATTCTTTCACAACAAAAAGGTTATCGAGTACTAAAATGAGTTGTAGATGATATAGGTTTTGGGCATAGTAGAAGCTCCTATATGGCATAGGAAAATCTTATTTTTAGTCTTAATTTAAGAATAATCATTGTTATACATGATGAATGACATCATTACCAATGAAACATGTAGATTAATTGACTATATTAAATGTCATAATCAGAAGAAAAAAATATCTTCCCATGAAATTTATAATTAATTTATAAGTAGATCTATAATTTTCAGAGCTTTTAATTATTTATTCACTGAAAATATGGTTGAATTGATCTCACCATAAATTAATTTCACTATAAGATACAATAATATAATCCCTCTATCAATTATCCAAACTTAAACCAAAATATTTGAACTTCGTCATAGAATCGTTGGGTTCTAGCATGACCAGTCCCAATCACTTGCATCATTCATGGTTTATAGTAGCTAAAATTTTTCCATGATGATGAATTACTCTTGATGTTATGTTAATTTAATGTGATAAAATGAGGAGAGACAACACTTTATATCATTAGATCTCTTTATAGGGATTGATAGATCTTCTCTCTATTTATTATGAATAAGAAGTGTGTTTTTGTAAATTTATATATTTAGATATTTATTTTGGTGGGTTTAGGGTTCGAAACATTCACACAATTCCCTTTCCAATTACTTAATTCTTAGTGAACCCTATGCCTTAATAATAATATAATTATTATTCATTTGACATGTGAATCACCTATGAATAAATAAATATCATTTATATTATTTCCAATAATATAATAAACTTGGTTTGCTTATCCTCCTCAAAAAATTTCAGACCTTGAATAATGAATATTTATTTAATAAAATAATTTCATAGCATTATTCATAAATAAATATAATAAATATGATATTCATCAAACCTTGTAGATAAATATTGATTAGTATTATTTAACTCACTTATTATTTCAAATAACTTATGATTAAATCTTGGCAATCAACTAAACTTGAATAATTATTAAACAAAAAATTAGGAATAATATTTATTTTAACTTATTAAATTCAACATTGAATTTAATAGAGATTGAGGATACACTTGGGTTGTGACTCTCTAGGCCTCTTTCTCATTAGAAATAGGTGGAGATTCCTAAAGTCAAATGTTATCATCTAGTAACATGGAAAGACACCCATATAGAAAGAAGTTAATGTCAAAATTATATAAAACCTCCAAAAAATACTTATTATGTAATATAATGCCTTTATCATGATATATCTAATCAAGCAGGTAGCATAGTAGTTTTATCAACCTATGTGCTTGATGTATCTTTTAATTTTCAGAAATAAAAATTCCCATAAAACACCATCTACATGGTTTAAACCAAGTAGTTCCATTTCCATTAAAGGGACTAAGATATCATCATTAATTAATAGACAGAAGGGATAAATCATTTATTACATTATTCATTAATACAATGTCACTCATTATGCACCTAACATATACTACTTTTACATGAATATATGTTGGCCCAATTTTTTTCAATACAAAAAGTATGTGACTTATGGTATTCATTGATGATAATTTTAAATTCTAAGGATTAATACACATGTTTATAGATTCAAACATCCAATGACACATAAGGTGTGCATTTAACACTGGGGGTTTTGTTCTCATAACCTAACTTCTTGGAGATTACCATTGTAGAACACCATGAGAAGGTGTCTCAATGTCACATGAGCCTCCTAGACCTAATATAAAGTATTACTTATGTCCCTTAAAACAATATCATTCGGTTGTATTACATTTATTAAAAACTCACATCATAAAACCTCCACGTTCTCATTATAGTAGAGAACTAATATGACATTTTAGTACTAAAAATATTATTAGAAAATTATCATTTACTATTTCATTCAAAGGAACAATCATAAAGTGATAATAGACTTTATTAATATTCAAAATAATGATACATGTAATCATAGAAAACATCAAAGTTAATTTGATGAAACCAACTCCTACATAATCCCTCTTTCACTAAATCCAACTATTAGCAACCTTAAATCCATTAAAACTCATATAATACTCAAGACTCTGCTGAGATAAATCCATCATCAAGGGATCTTATAAATTTTCCTCTATGGACACTCTACTCATTGAAACTTTACCTCAATGAGAAAAATACTTGAAGAGATGAAACTTCAAAAGTTTGTGCTTTTCTATTTGATGTGACCTTGGATCCTTGGAAAGATAACCCACTATAGTGTTATCATAGTAAACTATGATAGTATATTTACTTATATGAACCACATCAAGATCATGGAAAAAGTTTTGAATCTAAACTGTTACCTTGGATTCATTTTAAGTTGAAATATACTCAAAATCCACTATAGAATCGGTGAAAATCGAATACTTTGTAATCTTATATCTCATAGCTCCATCGTTGAGACAAAAGACATATATTGAATACAAATTCAGATAATTTTAATCTATTTAAAATCTAGAATCTATATAACCCCTAATGAATAGCACTTCATCTCCTCTATAAACAAGGAACATGTCCTTAGTTCACATTAGATACTTAAGGATAGTCATAACAGCTATCTAATATTGTTCACCTGGATCTTCTTGATATCTACCTACAATGATCAAATAATATTAAATGTAAATCCTCGCACATAATATGGAATAAATGATAGATCCTATCATAGAAGTTTATATGATCTCACTCATTCTATCTCTTTCCTTTTATGCCTAAGGAAAAATCTTATTTTAAATATTCATTCCATGTGACACTAAAACCAATCCCATATTAGATTGTTACATACTGAACCTATTCAATATATGGTCAATGTATGCACATATATTAGTCCAATTATCCACTTTGATTCATTATTCATTATCTTGATCCCTAGAATATAAGATTCTTCACCTAATTCCTTCACAAAGATGCACTTTCTCAACCTTGTCTTAACCTCTTGTAAGGATAGTATCACATTTTAAATTAGTAATATGTCATCAACATATAATAATATGAAAAGGAATGTACTTCCACTAAATTTATTATAAACACCTAGAAAACATTCATTATCAATGAAACCAAAATCTTTATAACTTCATTGTATCGAATATTCCATGACATGGATTCTTTATTTAATATATAAATGGATTTATGTAACTTGTATACCTTTTTTGGAATTTCCTAGAGGGGAATCCCTTATCATTGTGTCATATAAACATCTTCCTAAAGTCTCACATTAAGGAAAGTGGTTTTTACATCCATCTTCCAAAACTAATATTTATGGAAATAATCTATATAAAGTAGAGTTTTAATGGATTTAAATATATAAACTATAGAAAGGTTTTCATCAAATTAAATTCATTAAAGTAGTTTAAACCCTTTAGAAACTATACATTCTTTATAGGTATTAACATAAACTTACATTACTATATTTCTCTTGAATACCTATTCATATCCTATAGGATTTACATCTATTGATAAATCGATCAGAGCCTAAACTTGATTATAATACATACAATCTACCCCAAGATTTAGGGATTTTTTCTAATGCATAGCTTCTAAGTTCTCTACTACCTCTTTACAAGATATAGGTTCATTATTTTCAACCAATAATTATTAACTATCTTCTATGACTAGAAAACCATATCTCTTCAGTTTTCTTACCTCTCTAGTGCTTTTACATAGTACTTGTGTTTCAATAACAACTTTTTCTATAGGGAACTATAGAATTTGTTAATGTATGAACTCTTGTGTATCTTAAGAATCAACTTCATCAAAGTTAATCTTTCTCCCACTATCCTCCTTGAGAATATATTCCCTCTAAATTAATACAATTTTACTAGAAACTATAACCGTTTTATCTAATGGACCATATTGGTAGCACCCCCTCATTTCCTTGGGATAACTTACAAAGATACACTTCATTCCTCGTGGTGAAAGTTTGTTTCTTGAGATACCCTTAACAAACACCTCGCACCCCCATGGAATAATATGTGAAAAAACAGGTTTAATTCCATATCATAACATAAATTTAATATCATTTTCATCTTTAATTTTTTCTTGGTTTAGTATGTTTGCTACTGTGTGTAATGTATATCCTCAAAAGGATAATGGAAGGATTTTGTGACTCATTTTCAATCTTACCATGATTGTAAAGGTATGATTTCTCCTTTCACTAACTCTATTGTACTACATTGTATAAAGTAGAGTGATCTGAGATAAAATCTCATACTACCTTAGAATGTTGATAAACTCTTGGATAGTATATTCACCACCTTGATCTGATCAATATTTCATTATCTTCATACCAAGATGATTCTCAACTAAATTCTTGAACTCCTTGAACTTATAAAAGGATTCAGACTTATAAATTATCATGTAGATGTATCTACTTATAAAGTACAAATAACTGTACCTACTCAAGTCTTTGGTAAAAGTAAAAAATTATGAGAATACATCTCAAGATTCTACTTGAAAATGACTAAAAACATTAGTGTTTAGAAATTATATAATTTATTTGTCCCTTTCACATTAACCACAAAATGTTGTATTATCCATATTTTTTATAAACAATAATGACCTATTTCATGTGGTTTAATCTCAAAAGATTCTAAGTAACCATATTGATAGTGATTTCCCAAATGATTCCTCTTTAGATGACTAGGTTGGGATACCACAACTGGGTGTTAAACAAGTCACATGAATTTGATTCTTTATCAATTTAAAAAAAATCATAATTAAATACATAAAGACCATTATTTAGTTATTACACACCATAACATATGTCATATTTATAAAATAACAAATCTTATTTCAAAAATAGAAAATAAATCCATCCATATCAAAACAAGAAACAAAAATGATGTTCTTCGTAAAACTAAGAATATAATAATAGTTCCTTAAAACCAAAATCAACCATTTTGGAAATGTTAGGTGTTAGTATCTAATGTCTAGAGCAGCACTCCTCACCCCTTTGGTAGCCCATATATCCACCTCACCTCTAGAAACCTTCCAAAATTTACTTTGTTCCTATATTTGGATACAAATGTGAGAACCACACAAAGTATTTAATACCAAACTTTTATATATAGAAATATTACACTCAATAATGAGCATAACTAAACATTACCCTTGATTATTTGGTTGGGTGAAATTTCTTTTCTATTGGCCCTGCTTTCAATATGCAAAATAGACCATATTATACTCTTTTTTTATCATTGGATCTTCTTCTTCTTGGAAGGATAGTGATCTGGAGCCTTAAACTTGGAATGATTCTCTAGAATCTTTTCCTTGTTATTACTTTTATTATTACCCATAAGGAACATGGGTTAGTCACACCTTGTGTATTTATCAACTTGAAAAATAAGTGTAATAAGTTATGAAAGAGTCTTTTGGATATTTCTCAAATTATTATTCATAATGAAACTGGAGACGGTTTTAGGTAGTGAGGACATAATGAGATCTGTGTAAAACTCATTAAGGATATTAACCCTGAATATGTATAGTCATTATATGTGTACAATAATCTTGAATATATGATCTCTATATGGAATCGATTTTCCAAGATTTCACATGAATAGTGCATTGGAGATATCATACCTCTCTTGTCTCACCTTCTCCTGATAGAGATCACGAAGGTGATAAATGATTTTATATGAATCCATATCCTCATATTTATTTATAATATCATTGTAAATTGAGGATATCATAAAATATTGGACATAAATTTCAATATATACATGTTTTAGGTAAATAGATTCTTCTTTCTCACTAGCCTCTTTTACAAGTGACTTGGTAAGTGGGATTTCTAGCATTTATAATTTTTGTACATAGAATAGTATAATTTGAAAACCCATATATGATTATTCGGAACTCATTTCATTGGGAATGTTATCTTTATCTAGTATTAATCAAAATTTTATTATCAAATTCATACATTTTTTCATTTCTATAAAAAGTAGGAGTAGAGAATTAGCACTTTCCTTAATTACCAAAACTAATTAATAAATTTAAATTTCATTAATCTCTCACTATTTTGTCCAAACCTAATATCCCTTTTAATTAGTTTCTAAATATAATGTTTCATGGATATTATATTTTCAAAGAACTATATTCACTTTTTCATAACCATACTTGGGATTGATAACTTAATTGAAGGGTTTTAGGTAGTAATAACTCACTAACTACATTAACTTGCAGTTTCTTGATCTATTGAGTGGAATCCTCAATCCTAAAATCTCGGATAAAAATTTCCCCAACCCTTGAATCTTAGTTACACAAATTATTTCTTGGAAATTAAACCCTTGATGTGAACCAAGATAATTCAACACAAAACTCCAAGCTAAAAGTTCCTCAATAATTGAACACACTACTACTTTTGCTAGTCAAGAACTTTAAACTATGGGTTTGAATTCTAACGTACATAATGGAAGTCTATACCAACATAATATTTTAATTGATTTGTTTTTATCTTTATTCATAAGAAATATTTTTCATTTTATTACATTTCTATTTAATATTAAGTATATTTTACTTAAGTGATTAATCATGTCTGATAAAATTTACACATAATCTAGTTTTGTTTTATTCCATATTTTATGATTATTAATTCATTTATTATATGATCTCATAGTATCCACAAACATAAATAATCAACCATGAAACTGGGAAAAAAAATTGGCATGATCATGATATTATCTAATGGTTACTTTATCTAGAAGATGATAACCTAGTAATTTCCCCCAAGGGAAAACACCTTGAACTTTAGCGTAGATCGTGTTATAGCATTCCAAATCAACTTAAACACTTGGACCACCTCATATTTCTTGGTATTTCAATCCTTACATAAGATTCTACTCACACACTGGTGATGGGATCCAATGGATTGGATAAAGGAGATTGTATAAAAGAAACTGAAGTCATTTAGGCCATTACATAATAAGAATGAGGGGATGAATCACATGCCATTATTATAATTTAATAATAAAAAATTAAAAAAACCCAATCAGATATCTAGTTCTAGTATAATTTCATGATCATCAACATAGAATAAAATGAATATACATTTGAAATTTATCGATAAATTACTTCAATTCATTCCTTAATTAAGATAAAGTTCCATGAATTAATCTGATTAATTAAATTTATTTTAATACCATCTGAGAATCCTTAAAATTCCATCATTAATAATTTTAAACAAATTCAATTAATTAATTTTATTTAAAATTAAAAAGTAAATAAGTATACTTGGAGGCAATGACATGTACTCACCTAAACTACATGTCAAACCCCTTGTGCTTGTGCGTTCCCTTGGCATCCAACATACATGTTTTATAGGTAATTACATGGAGTGTAGTTTCAAACAAATGACACATATAACACATGTGAATTACACTAAATGTGATGATCTTGATGCTTGAGGGGTGAATTATAAGAAAATTTCACACAAAACTTATATTTTTAGAATTTAACATAGAGATTAATTTAATATATAATTAAAAAACTTGTGGCATGGAATTTACTATCAAATAAATGACACACACAAAAAATATGAATATATTTAATTATATAATTAATTATTATCCCCATATTAAATTAACCACATTGTTTATAGTAGACTACATAGTTTATGATTGGTTACATGGAATGTATTTTCTTTTACAGGTTTCCCTAACACATTCCTAGGGATTGGGCTTGTTTCTAACCACAAACATGTATGAGGTACATGATGTGTTGGATACTCACATGGCGTGTGGCCACAGAGTTTCATGTATTTATTTTAACCCTATTTCATGTAGTAAATACATGAAATGTTTAGACCCTCGTGTTATCTATTACTAATATGTGAGGATAGCACACCATGTATGTTGGTTAAACAATGTGTGATCCTTCAAACTGTATGTCAGATAATCTAAATCTACACACTAATATTCTTTTATTGGATCACTGATCTAATTTCATAAATCTTGTTTGATATTATCATAAGATACATAAAATATATATAGGTACACAATATGTAGATATAAGGTACACTCTCTGTATGGATATATTACCCAGACATAACCTTTGGAATCTCCAGATGGCATTTTTGGATGTCTCTTCATTTTATCTTAACCTTTTTATAGGTTATGTGAGTGAGGATGAAGAATGGAAGAGAAAACAATTTACAGATTTCAAAATGAAAATATATGAAGTAATATAATTTGAAATTTCATTTCTTTTAATCAATGATTAATAAATAATTATAAATTAACTATGTGATCCTTTTATAATACTTTTAAGTTCTAGGTGTCGCAAAATCACCTATGTGAAATAAAAAAATTGTATTTAAAGTCTTAATTTATGAATAATAATTTTTGTACATGAAAAATAATGTCTTGAACAATATGATTTGTAAAATACTTGACTAGATTAAATTCCAGAACCAGAAGAGGATCTTCACATGTAATTTATAATTAATTTATAAGAAAATATAGAATTACCTAAACTTTTAATTATATGTTTTTTTGAAGATCCAATTAACTCGATCTCTTCATACCGTAATTGAATTATAAGATCCATGTGTAGAATCTCTCTAGAGGTGATCAACACATTCACCACAATCACTGAACTTTGTCATAAAATTTTCAATTGTTATTATGACCAATATCAATTACTTACATCATTCGTGGTTGATCGTAGTAAAATTATTCTATGAGGATGAATAAATCTTGGTTTTCTCTTTATGGATTGAGAAAAGAGGATAAGATAGAACACTTTAGATATCTAGCATTATACCTAGGTCTTGATAGATATTATCTCTATTTATTGTGCACAAAAAGTGTTTTTTGGAAAGTGATATAATTAGATATTTATTATAGAAGGTTCTGGGTTGTAAACTTTAACACTAGACCATTTCCAATTCATTCATTCTTAGTAAACCCATTATCTTAATAATAATATAATTTATTATTCACTTAACATGTGCATCACCTAATAATAAATAAATATCATTTATATGATTTCTAATCAAAGCATTAAACTCAGTTCTCTTATCCACCTCAAAATTTACTAAACCTTGAATAATGACTATCTATTTAATAAATAAATATCAATACATTATTTTCCGATATATATAATAAATATTATATTCTCCAAACATTGAAAATAAATATTTACTATTATTATTTAACTCACTTAATCTTTCAAATAACTTGTGATTAAATCTTGGTGATCAACCAAACCAGAATAATTATTAAACCAAGATGTAGGAATAATATTTATTTTAATTTATTAATTTAATTATTAAATTTAATCAAGATTTTTATTACACTTAATGTGTGACCCTCTAGGCTACTTTATAAATGGATATAGGCAGAGATTATTAATGTATAAGGTCATTATCTAGCAACATGACAAGACATCTATAGAAAAAGATGTTAATGTCACAACGACATACAACCTATTTTGATTTCTTATTGTGTAATATAATCCATTTATCACAATATCTCTAATCAATCCAGTTGGACACTGGTGTCACTATCCTACTTTCTTGATATCTTTTTTTTTGAATTTTCATAAATGAACATTCCCACAAAATACCATGATCAAGGATTTATCCAAGACATTCCATTTCCATCAAATGACCTAAGATATCAACTTTTATTAATATATATATAATGGATAAATAATTTCACACATTATCCTTTAATACAATATCACCAATGATGCACCTGATGTATACCACTTAACCACATATATATGTCATTATAGTATTTTTCAATACATAAATGTATGATTCTTATGGAATTAGTTAATGATATTATTAAATTCTAAGTATCAATACACTTATATATAGATAGGAACATTCAATGATACATATGGTCTATATTTCTCACTAGTTCATCTATTCTCATAACCTCCCTTCTTGGAGATTACCAAGGGTGAACACTATGAGAATATGTCTCAATGTCTTAGGATCCACCCACCCCTAATATCATGTATCATCTATGTCCTATCAGAAAATGTCATCTAGATATAAAACATTTATTTAAGAATACTATCATTGAACCTCCAGGTTCTCATCATAGTAGGTAACTTATATGAAATTTTAGTGGGAAAAATATTCTTAGTAAATTATCACATATTATTTCACATAGAGGGAAAATCATGATATGATAATAAAAATTATTATTATTAAAAACAAATAATATATATAATCATAAAGTACTTAGAATTTGGTTCTACAGAACCAACTCTTATAGTTGATGTGCGGTCACACGTGACAAAAATTTAAGAAGGACGCATTCTAAGGAACTAAATGTGTTAAAAGAAGTGATATTAACTTGATAAAAATGTTTAAGGTTTGTTATTTCTATATTAAAAATTATAATCTTACTTGAAGAGTATTATGGTTTAGAAAAACATCTGGAAAATATCTTTTAACACAAATGGTATTCTTAATTAACAAAGTGAAAATATGATACCCATGAATTCCTAGATTATAAAAATTTATACTGGGAGAATCTAGAGGCATAGTGAATAAGATATGTTGATGGATAAGTAAAAAAGTTAAAACTTAATAAAAAACTCATGTAATGATGTGTTTGTTCTTAAATATTGTAAGTAAAAATTTTACATTTGTTTTCAAAACCTAAGATAAGTTGAAATGTGTGTACAAGACTATATTAAAGGTTTTGAGATGCAAATGGTGAAATTTATGTTGTAACAGCATCAAGATAAAACAATATTGTAGAAATAATAGATTTAGATATTTTTTCTCTTCAATGAGTCCAAAAATCATTATTTATGGAGACAGATAACAAGATATGTGATTTGGGATAGTTATGAAATAAAAAATTCAAAATTGAGTAATAAAAATATTGGATATAACTATTCAAATATATTGAACCTCGATAGACCTATATCCAAAATATATATACTCAAACACTCCTCCTTAAGATGGAGAATATTTCAATCTACTACACTTATTTAAATGATGTCAAAACAGAAAAGGTTATTCCTTTAGATATGAGGAAGATGCTCTTCAATAATTCATATGGATTCTACATTCTTCTGGGCTATCAAAGAAGGTGTCTAAACTAACATGAAGATGAAATCTTGAACATAACATATAGAAAAAAAAATTGGAAAATGTTGACCAAAAAAGGTTATTTGAAATAGGATGAATGAATAGTTCATATGATGTTATAATGAAATATCATACCTCATAAAGATTTTGGGTACTTTATTTATATATGATTAAATTAGGTAAATTAATAACATCCATTAATGTGGGTCTCAAATAATAAAACAAATAATATGGTCTTAAGATCACTAATCTACCTCATAAGCTTTATCTAACCCTTAGAATTGAAGGTATATAGGTGCATAGTGAAATATTGTTCGTGGATTTAAATTTTTTTATCAATTATTGACATAACTATTTTGTATTCAGTGTACGGTAACCCGGTACAAAGTCTAAGTATCCCATGTGAAATAATTAAACATGAAAATTTAAACTGAAAATACATCAATTGGTTTGAATCTTTGTTAATTATTTATTCTTCATTGGTGACCGTTTCACAAAGGATATGAATCCAAATTCCTCTAGATTATCCATATTTTCATAAAAAGTCCATGGGAACATAAATCATCAAATTTAGGGTGTTATAATAGAGATTCAATGAATCCTTTACCATCCCAATGATCACCATAGCGGCGATCCTTTAATCTGTGTTGGAGAACATGGATTAGTTGCTCAGATCATCGAATTCTTTCTATAGGAAGTAGGGTGAAAAGGGAGAGGATCTCAATAATCATTTGATGAATATTAACTCACATGATATCCTCCTTCTCCTTAAATAGAAAGCTATAGAATACCCATAAATGGATACCCACCCCCAAAATATTTATTACCCTCTAAATAAACCATAAACAATGTGTTATGACCAACTAACCATGTCATAAGTGTCATTTATATTATTTTAACTTTCATGTAATATAATGAATATATTGAATGATAAAAAACAAGACATTGACTCAAATATTTGTTCCTATAAATATAAAATAGACCTTTAATATTAACATAATATTCATTTATATAATAAATTTTCATATATTCACTTAATATATTATCAATAATTTTAATAAATAAATTCAATACCAATTATTATATACTTGAATAATATGAATTTATTTATTCATTGTTGATCATATAAAACTCAAACATAACTCTGTCCATGTAGTGCAGCTCACCATATACTATAATCCTATTCATTAGAATAGGATATACTTTTGAATTCACTAATTGTGTGACCCTATAAGAACTTATATCTATATTAGTGAATACTATTAACTGATCAGAAGTGGAGTCTAACAACACATAAAGTCCCCTAAATAGATAAGGAAAATTTATATCAATGAAAACCTTTCCTATGAACACACCCCATGTAATATAATATCTTTGTCCCATGATATCTCATGAATAAAGAAGAGAACTTCATGCCATCATCCTTTCATGATTTATTATTTATTTAACTAACTAGATAGACTTACCTTCATCTAAAATAGTCATGGATTTAGTGAGGATATTACCATCCTAATCAACTATGTCCAAGATATTACTCCCTTTTAAAAGTGAAAAATTATATCTTTATTATTTAATAAATTTCATACCACCAATGACACACCTAATGTAATCTACCACATAATGAAATAAATTCAATAGTTTTTATCGTGCATCAAAGTATGTGATCAAATATTAAACACTGATAATAATCTCAAGTCACAAGACCATTATATGTGTTCACATATAAGAACTATCAATGACACCAGAAACATGTGGTCTTCCTATTATTGGTTTAGTCTTCATTATCTCATCTACTTAAGATCACTAATTAAAAAATTTATAATAATAAGTCTCAATGCTTATGAGAACCCATCACCCGATGGTTAGATGTCGTATGTGTCCAATCATAATAATGTATCTAGGACATAAAACCTTTGTTTAAGGTTACTGTAATGGTATCTCTAGGTTCTCATTATAGCATGGGAACTTCTATAACCATTTAATATGACAAATATTCCATGTACATTACCATGTAAATAGTGGACATAGAAATATTAGCACTATTATGGTATGTTTACATCATGAATAACTCACTATATACATGGTATGGTAATAGAAAAGTACTCTTCATATTGGGTCTAAGGAACCCACTTTTACAGCACTCCCACTTTGACTAGAGAAAACTTTATAACTATCCTTGTTAGATCTTACATTATAAGATCATGCCTTTTAGGAGTTATGGATTTAGTTTTTGGGACTACCACATCTCTATTGTATGGCTACTCTATTGTATATAACTTCACCTCCTTGAGTAATGCTCATCAAGAGATGACATCCCTGAGTAAATTCATTTTGTCTACTGTAAAAACTTAAAATCTTGGCTAGCACTAGGAGTAGGATTATCATTATTTATATTATGATAATACTTTACTTAATAGTTTTGATTTTAGTAACTAGAATAAGTCTCTATGTATTTTAAATTTCCTATTTACCTATATCAGATTCCACAACACACTCAATATTTATAGATACGGCTACAACTAACTTGAATGGGATTCTCCTACTCATTACCATATCCTGAATGCAATAATAGATCATATTGATCCAAAAGAAGACTAGTTTATTCCCCATTAAACTAGTTTCCCTTCCTCTTTAATTACTTGTAACATATCTTTTATACTCTCTCAAGTACAATGAAAAAATTTTGACTGCATCCCATGAAGTTCTTATGGATATAAATGAAATTTTTCTACCGTAAAGTATATGTTGGAAATATTCCATCTAGTACATAGCATTGCATATGTTATTGATTCATCACAAAATAATATTTAATTATACTCACTACATTAATATACATATATGTCTCATACATGTCTTATTTGATATAGTTATTCCATGTGAAATTAGTAGCAACTCTTTCTTGAATTCTTTCAACTTATATTTTTCAATGCCTTTTTAGTATATATACTTTTGACTTACTATAAGAAACCCATTAGATCTACCTTGGTAGATATTGTTCCCTAAAACTTAGGTTTATACTTTAAATCAATCTCTAGAGAGAAACTTATATTTTGGTCTTGACTAATTGTAATACCAATAGATGTTTTCCATATGTTAATAAACATATTTTACATGGAAAGTAGTGGTTCTCCTGCTAACCTCTTGTACACATATGAAAAACTTTCATTAAAAATTAATATTATATGATCTTATTGAGTACTGCAATTCAAAACTATATTTTAGTCACTTACACCCCTTATTTTTCATTCTATGGTGTCGCCAAATCTTTCTAGTTGTATCTTATAGTCACATTCAAAAACAATATGATCTTGACATAAAATTCCAAATAAAATTATCGTATAAATTAGCTATGATAAGAATAATTCTAATGGATTTAGGCATAATGGATTTATATAACCAATCGATTCTTATTGGTGTCATTCGTGTACCACCCATGTAATGTTTCTCTTGAATAACACTACAATATTAATATTTGAAACATTCAAAATACTAATCAACTATAATTTGATACATGGAATCCATTATTGAATTTTAATTTAAACTTGTTAATCATAATTGATTTATTCTTAATTGTAGTATCCATTATTCTTAATGAATAATGTATCACCATCTATGGTGAATGTACAACCTTTAACATTGTTTTATTCTTCCAATACAGTATGTTTCTCTATAATATTTCTTTTCCAAAATTCATTATCGAACTTGTTCCTATAACAACAAGTTTTTCATCTCTAGAATTGAGGAAATCCAAGTCAACATTTCTAGTACCTCTTAAATAGATATGTACACCATTTTATACAAATATATTCTATTACTTGACTATAAAATTTCTATCATGGTTAATTATATAATAACCTATATGAAATTTAGGATACTGACTGAGATGCACTTTGTGTTTTCTTGATGCAAGTAAATTTATACCCACAAAAAACTCTTTGCATCTAAACACGTGTTGTTATGGAATAATGGATTTATATCATACCATAACTAAAATGATATCCATTTGTAATTATATTTGGGTTATTTTTATAGGATAAATCCACTATTTTTAAAGAATGTATTGAAAAATAATGGTAGAATCTAAAATGCAAATGAATCTTAACATTGATTCTCCTTTTTCTTTCATCATGTCTCTAATGTTTATAAGGACATGTGCATTTAGGTATTAATCAATGTTTCATTCGATTATAAATTTTTTTATGTAAGATTCATCATAGATATTTCTAACTAACATCATATCTTTGATTTTTATAAGGAAATGTGTATTTAGGAATTTCTCTACAGTGTATTATAATGATCGATGAATGCTTGGTCAGGATATTCTTCGATACACGAGCATGAAGAAACACATATATTCTAACCATGGATATTTCATAATTAAAACTATTATTACATAAAACTCTTAAAGTAATCTTATGAAGTATATATTTATCACTATATTAACCTTAAAATATTTATTACTCTCTAGATAAACTAATTTTGAAATTTTTTTAGCCTATATTTATTTCTAAAGGTTTATTTTTTCAAATCTAAATAAGTAAATGTATCAAAAAAACCTAAAGGTATTTATCTCTAAAGAGTATAAAACCATAATTTTTATATCCTTGATAACTAATTAGTTGTACTAGACAAAGAATTATCTTTCCACAATTTGATATAAGTGAGTCTTATATTTTATATTCATCAGTTATTAGCAATGATTCATGTATTACTAAACTATTAGTTGAGTATTAGACACTAAAAACAACATTAATTCAAAAATTTGAATAATGTATATTTCTTCCCAAAGGAAATTTGTGATAAATTTTTTTGGTGATACTTAGAAAAATTGGAATTAGAATCAATAAACATGAAAATAAGAAGTTCTGTACTTCTCACCACTGACTTAGGAATCACCCTTTCTCATATGCTTGGAGATATCACTTTACTTATTATAGAATTTCATTTACTACTTGGTTAGTGGATTTAAATACACATATGTGATAGTCATATTGTATTTAAGACCCAATAATTATTACAGAAACATCACATCCAATGATTAATATAAACTAACTGGAAGCCTCCTCTTGATTCTACTTCAATTCATTTCATTTATTCTTCTATAGACTTATCTAATGATATGATAAGAAAATAACCTCATATAATATAATATGCCTCAGTTATTTGAAGGAAATTGTGAATATTCCTTTGGTTCCACACTTTTCATTAGCCTTTTCACTTCACCATAAAAAATAATTATTAGTTTTTATTTAAGTTCTTATCTTCTTATAAAACATTACCTAAAAGGTTATGAATCATTTTCTCTATACTATTAATTTTTTAATCTTTAAATGGAATTTTATTAAGTGGGTAAAAATTATTTAAAAAATGGATGTATTAAAAGACTATGATTCATATTTCAATTTACATGTATTCATTGTAATCCTTGACACATTCTTATCAAGCTTCACCTTCTCATCAAAATATTCTCGAAGATGATACAACATGAGCAATCATACTTTTCCAGATATTTTTTCCATAACTCATTATAAATTTATGGTATCATTATGATGTAATCATAAAATACATCATACATGAGTCTCCTATAAGAATCTTCCAAACCCTCACTTCCAAAGGTGGATCAAATGGTAGTTGGGACTCCAATACATAGAATTTTCTATATCATAGTACTTGGAACAAGTGCAAGTACTACTCTTGGAATATCATGTCAGTGATGAATTTCTCTTTATACAATATTATTACTTTATCATGATTTTTAATTAGACATTAACTATTAATTAAATCATTAAATGTATCCCACTATTTTTTAGAACCCTAGTATCCCTCAATACTATATTTAAAATACCCATTCCCTTGAGTATTCTAGTTGAAAGGATCCTTGAAACATATCTTCATAGTCAAAATATAGAAATACCACTACTGAGATAGTTTCAAGTTTGGTGTTTGATTTTCCAACTACATTTAACCACGGCTCCTTGAAATATTGAGTGAAGTCCCAGATTTTAAAATCATAAACTTGATTTAATCATCTCTTTTTCTATAAAGTGGAAAAAAGATAGATATTTATATTTTATATTTTCATATTTGATTAAGTCGAACCATAACTTTTATAAGAACTTCCCATTGGTAGAATTCACCATCAACTAGGAATAAAAAACACCTCGTACGACCGGTTTTGTTCAAATTCAAATAATAGATGGTGTTATTACTTAATATTAATTTGAGGTTTTTCATTATTTATTAATGAATAAAATCATTTCCTATTTAATATAAATGTATTATGTGATCACAATCACAACTTGAAAACATATTAGATTGAAAAAATTCACCACATTTGAATTTTTTTTAATCTATTCATTTTATTTTAATATTTAATGTGGCCCTACAAACAAGCATATTCACAAAAAAATAATAGACAATGCATAAATTAAATAAATAATGTGAATAATATTGATCATTTCATATTGGATGATCTATTTACACTCAATGAGTTAACCATGACACTATGGTTATAATACCTTAGTTGTTTCTGACTCATATTAGATCTCTCGCCTCATTCCAATGTTTCCAAATATCATCTATAATATTGCCTCATATTTACATGGTTCACATCTTATAACATCATCATCGTAAAACATAAATAATCACACATAGATTATGGGGTATTGGATGAGAAAAATACATATATAATTATATTTATGGATGTGAATTCTATTATAAATATTAAGAAAAGAAATATTGTGCATAGACCATAAAAAATAAATTAATTACTATATTCATCACACACAATTGTAATAATTAATTAAATAAAAAATCATAGAAAAACATCGGTTGGTCAATAATCAGGATCAGTTGGAACACAAATTAAATATTTAATAAAAATTAAAAATGCAATAAATTTATGTCAAGGGAATTAATTGAATTAAAATAATACCTTTAAATTTTAATTCGAAAAAAATATGTTGCATGGTACCACTTTTAAATATTATTCCAAAAAAAATAACATATTTTTTTAAAAAAATAATTTTTTTCTCAGGCCTATATAACCTCTAAAAATTACTTAATATGGGGTTCCATAGTCTTCTAGGCCTAAATAGGGCTAGATTGGTTGGGTAGAATCCATCCTAGCCTATTTTGGATCGATCAGGACCCACCTCATCCCATTCTGGGTTAGAAAGAGCCATCCTCATCCCATTCCAGGTTGGGTCAATCCATATGAGGATGGAAGGGAGGGAGGACTACTGGGAGGGTCATCTAGGAGGTCATATAGTGGTCGAGTGGTGTGAAAGATCAATGGGGTTCGTGTGCTGCGAGAGGGATCTTGGACAATAAGAGGTTAGAATTATGGTGAGGCTAACATGGGGTGGCCCTACAGGAGGCATTAAAACTAGAAAGTAATGGTACCAGTGGTGGGGCTTGCAGTGGGCTGTTGTGGAGAGTTTATTGGAGAGGTATGCATGATAACATGTAGAAAAAGGGGGTGGCCTATGGGGAAACTGTTTTCCCTCTTTTTTATTAGTTTTTTTTATTTATTCAAGTCATAATCACCCCCATTAATTTTTCATTTTTTAATTTTTTTTTAGTCTTATCTACCTCTTGATATCCCCTTAACCTTACGTATATTATTTATATTTTTTTGTTCAAATTTCCAATGGCTATTACCTTTATCCTTTTGAAAAAAAAACTAATTGTCCAGCACCTTTCCCTTCTTCTTATAATCAAAAAAATAAAAACCTATATTATTATAATATTAATAAAATGTAAATAAATTAATTAAAATAATTTATTTATTTCCACATTTTTTGTAAATTCCTCTAGCCATAAATAACTATTCTGGTCAATGGGATTCCAGTCGGAGTTTGGGTTCTTACATCCCCATGGGGTGTTGTAAATTCCCTATGGTGTTATGCAAAAATAAAATTTATAAAACTCAGACAATCCTAATTCAAGGTGTAGTATTTAGTAAGTCCGAGTGTTAAACACAAAGGTACGATCCCTATATTCTAAATTAATTAAGAAATTAAAATTGACAATGATTGGTTGTTTTCAAGAAAATAGAAACAATAGTAGGATTGGTTGGGTTTGAATCTATATGGGACCATTCCAGGATTAGTTATTTTTAGGGGCATGTGTTAGGGATTTACATGAGAGTATTTTTATTTAGTTTTTGCGTCGAAATTGATTTAGTAGGGTTCCTTGGTCTCAGTATCCCATCCTAATATTATGATTTCACCTTTGGAATGGTCATCTACTCGGTTTAATCACAAAAATAGGAGACCCAAAACCATGGCTAAATATAACTAACCAAAGTTTCACAATGGTTATAGGAAAAGTATGTTAATTAATTGATGAAACAAAATGAAACACCTCAAATCAAAAATAATTTTCATGAAATACAAAAAATAAAATGAATTGGAATTGAAAGAATGAGTTACAGTAATCCAAAACTTGAATAAAATATAGAAAATAATACCTAGCATCACATCCCCTTATGATCACATCACTTGACACAAATGTACTACTCGCCCATGGTGGAGGCGTGTATCTTGGATACCCAAGGAAGAATGGTAGTGAAGTGAGGCTCCAGATCTTCTGGTGGTTTCCCTTTGGTGTTTCTTGGCCTTCGTCTCATCCCAAAATCTTGGAATAGAGTTTAAGACCAATATTTATAGGATTTTCTTGTCAAAACTCATGGCCTTGTCGCATTATTTTTTCTACATGTCACCACATACACGATGTGTACTTGGGTTACACGACATGTACCTCAGATCCTCTTTTTCCTCTTTCATGTTAAATCTTAGAAAATATCATATGTTGGTTTGACTGTCGTCACATCATGTATTTGTGGTACACGACGTGTACTTGGAATTCATTCTATGTATGCTCATCACAACGTGTATTTCATGGTTCAGTTTCTCTTTAATTGGTCATGAAGTTTACTTGGGGTACACGATGTGTAATGAATTTTTCTTTAGTTTCCATCTTTTATTTATCTCCAAAAATATGGTGTCGCACCACTTCAGCTCATTTTTCTTCCATTTTTTTTCCTTTTTAAAAAATTTGTCATTTCCTTCAAAAAAAACATAAAACAAGTAAATACATTCCAATTTTTTCAATATCATTCAATAAAGTACAAAATCAAAAAATTAAACTGCTCAAAAATATGTGCTTGAAATACATGTATCATGTTCACCAGAAAAAATCACTGATATCCACCTTTGAGTAAAATGATGTACATATGAACACACACACACATATGTTATTCAAATTATACCCATAAAAATGATGATGATCTGATTTTTAATCTTTGGAAGGACATATTTCAATCATCCAATATCGGATTGGATCATCGTCTACTATGATGGGACCATAGCGACATCCTCTTCTTAAATTTAATGAAAATGTAATTTTTCTTGGCTTAAAATTTTCACATGATCCCTTTGTTACCAATTTATAGTACTAAGGTTCACAGTAGAATTATATGGGATATAAATTTAAAAAAAATCACCAATTATCAATGTGACTATGTAATGTTTGGAAAAATGTATCCTAGTACAAATTCTAAGAATCATGTGTGACATAATTAAGCATGAAAATTTAAAATGAAAAAACCTTAGTAGATTTGAATCCATGTTTTTCATTCATTCTTCACCAACAAACATTTCTCAAAGTAACCGAATATGGATCCCTCTAGATCATCCATACACACTTCAAATGTATGCAGAAATGTTGATCGTCAAATTCTGGGTATTGGCATTGAAATTAGACAAAGCCTTCAACATCCTGATGATCACCATAGTGACTATCCTTCGATCTATGTGGGATAAAATGAATTGGTTTCTCATATAATTTTATTATCTCTTTAGGAAGCAGGGATAAGATATATATTCTCTCAAAAATCATCAGATGAATATTCCCTCACATGAGAGCCTCCTCCTCCTTAAATAGCGAGCCACAAAATACTTGTAATTAGCTCCCATAACCCCAAATATTCATTACCAAATAAATAAACCATAAACAACATGTTATGAAAAACTAAATGTGTCATAAGTATCATGTATATTTTTATCACTTATATATAATATAATGAATATATTACATGATAACAAATTATCCATTGACTTGAATCATAATTCCCACAAATATTAAAGAAACCTTGAATAATAATATAATATTTTTTATATAATATTTTTCCATGTATTCAATTAATATCTTATGAATAATTTTAATAAATTAATTTAATATAAATTATTATATACTTTAATAATATCAATTTATTTATTCATAGGTTATTATCTAAAAATTAGACATAAATTAGTCCTTGTGATGGTTCTCACCATGTCCTATACTCTTATTCATTATAAAAAGTCATAATTTTTAATATGATAAGTGTGTGTCCTTATATTCCCTTGTCTTTATATTAGTGAATACTATTAATAGAACAATATTAGAGTCTAGAAAACTATAAAATACCATAAATATATAATAAAAATTCATAGAAATGACAACCTTTCCTACAAACACACCTTGTGTGATATAATCTCTTTGTCTCGTGATATCTCATAAATAAAGACACACACTTCGTGTCATAATAATTTCTTGCTTTATTTTTTTTTTTTGAAATAACTAGATGGACTTTCCTTCTTAAACCATGACCATGGATTTATTAAATGTACTACTATCCTGATCAACTAGGCATAAGATATTACTTCCTTCTAGAATCAATAAATTATATCTTGATTATTCAATCAATTTTATACCACCAATGATGCACCTAGCATAATCTGCCTCACTACAAAATCAATTCTATAGTTTTCATATTGCATCAAAGTACATGATAAAATAGTATACATTTATAATAATTTCAATTTAGGAGTCCATTAAACGTGTTCTCTGATGGAAACTACTAGTGACACCTGAAACACAAGGTGTTCTTATTGGAAAGTAAATCCTCATGATCTCATCTACTAAAGATCCCCAAGTGTGAACTTCATGGGAAGAACTCTGAATTTTTTTAATCCCTCACCACCTAATGGTCATCCATAATTTTTATCCAGACAGTATGATGTATCTAGACCATAGAACATATGTTTAATATTATTTTCATGGTATCTCTAGGTTCTTATTATATCCTGGGAGCTTCTATAACCCTTTAATATAAAAAATATTCTATGGATATTATCATGTAAATAGTGGATACATAAATATCGACACTATTATAGTAAGTGTACATCATATATAACTCATTGTATACATGATATGGTAATCAAAAAGTACTATTCAATTTAAGTCTAGGAATCCATCGTTTACAATAAGAACATCACTCCCCATCAGGGTAGTATACCTTGGGATATATATTATCACTAAAAGGATAAAATTTCAATGAATAACCACCCTAAAATAGGAATATACATATTTTGAAATCCCAAATTAGAGTGAATAAAGAGAAACTAGGGTCCCAATAAGCCTTTAGTTGAGATGCTGGTGAGAAAATCAATAGTGTGGACATGGATAAAGATTAGGCAGTATTTCCAAAAGTGTTAAAAATAAATTGAAAATCAACCTCAATATACTTTATGCCCTTGTGAAATATGGTATAAGTCATTATATTTGTGAAAATATAATTTTCACACCAAATATAGGTCAGTTGACACATAATAAATTCAATCTCATGAAGTAACAATCAGGCCTAGAGAATTTCACAAACTATATGTGCAAGAGCATGATACTATGACTTTGAATTGGGTTAGGATATGATATTTTGGTTCTTAATTAGTCAATAGATGATATTTACACCAACAAAAACAATAAATAAAGAGATGAACTATCAAGACATTAAGAATTTGGCATAGTTAGACTCAAAAAATTAATAACTAATAATGTGTCCATGAGCCAAATAAAGAAGATAATAACTAAGTTCCAACTTAACATACAAAACTATATGTAGGACAAACTCCCACAAATTATATGAGGGATGATCCATAAATTGGATGATCTTTATAACATTAAAATAAATGTTTGGTTGATCTATGGTTAAGATAATTATGTTTCCCAATGATTCAAAAAATAATGATTTATATAGGTGAAGTGAATACTATAAGCATGAAAGTGCATTTCACTATGACTAATTAGTGTGTCAATCAAAGTCTCATGTGAGAGGTAAATCTCTTAGAGGATGTTGAAGACACAACATCGCTGAGAAATAGAGATATTTTTATAGTTTCATAAGACATCAACTTTGAAAAAATACTTTAGTGGTTCAAGTTCTATAGAGTGAAACTATTGTTGAAAATAGGATTTTAGATTAATAATTCCAATGGTTTCACTACCAATAATCATAATATAATCAATGTATACCACAAGTAAGATGTTTCCAAAGGTAGTATGATAGTGGAAGACATATGAATCCTTGGTACTCTAATAGAGACCACATAAAGTAAACACACCACATAATCTATAAAACCAATATCGAGGACTGTTTGAGGCCATGAATTGAGAATAAAATATGTCATTCCACATAAGGTGAGTCAAAAACTATAAATCTAAGTAGTTGATTTATATAAACATCCTATTTCAGAAACCCATGTAAGAAATAATTCTTTTCTTCTAGTTGATGAAGAATACAATTATGGGATTCCACCATAAAGATGAAAAACGAACTAAATACATCGTGGATATCATGAAGATTGTATCAAAGTAATCTACAACATAAGTTTGATCATACCCTTTTCTAATGAGAAAATATTTCAACTATTGAAGTTACCATTTTCATCGACATGAACTATGTCAATCCACTTGAAGCTAATAAATTTCTTTATCCCTGTAAGGTGACACCATGTCCCATGTGTGGTTTTCTTTTAGAGCCTATAATTCATCCTCCATTACTTAGGGTTTCCTAGGATGGAATTTGGATTTATCCACCATGAGGGGAACTATGACTATGTTAAGATTATTAATAAAGGTATTAGTGATCAAAGATAATCCTTTGTAATAATGACTAAAAATGAGGTGATATAAGACTGAGTATTTTTGTATCAGTAATAGACTTTTCACTTAGAGATGTATTTGGAGCATTGATTGTTGAGGTGTTTTGGTCTGCAAGAGAGGTTGGAGAAGGGGTAAAAATTGAGCGGTGACTATAAACTTGGTAAAATTTGGGATTTATGGAAGATAGAAAATTAGAGTGACTATATATGGAATATAGTTATTGAGTCATATTGGAGACTTAGTGATGGATGGTAGGGAAAATAATTTTATAGTCTTGAAAAATGAAATATAAACAAAACTAATATAATTATCATTATTAGGATAAAATCATGATAACCATTCTAATGGTGAGCATAACCAATAAAGATACAAAGAAGTGATCGATAAGAAAATTTGGACCCAAGGAATGTGTTCCATGGAAATAGCATATTAACACCTAATGATATGTAGAGGAAAAATATAAGGAGAGAATCAAAAAAAGAACGTTAAAGGTTATATCTCCTTTAATAACATAATAAGAAACAAAATTGAAAAAATACATGGTAGTTAAAATCAAATATATCCTGAAATGAAGATTTACATTAATGTGAAATAATAGGGCATATGTAGTCTCAAGAATATAATGTTTATTTATCTCAATGATTTCATTATGATGAGGAGCATTAGGAAAAGTTATGGGATGGATCTTCTTAATATTAGTAATTAATGGGAAGTGTGATGAAGGAAAATATTTATGGCCATTTTTCATTCAAATATTTAATTTTTTCATAAAATTGAGTAAATATTTCATTATAAAAGGAATAAAATATTGAAAATAATTAATAATTTTTATGTGACAAATATAGTGTAGTGAATCCGGTTTTCATTGGCCAGGACATAGCTTATTTTGATCTTTGAAGTCATAATAACTCAAAAGGGGTAAAATTTTCATTTAACTCTAGTGAATTATTTCAAAAAAAATATAATGTTCCCATTTATTTTAGGACATGATTTTTACCCTCAAATAGAGTTTTTATGTAATTTAGAGATACTCTAAATTAAATTTATTATATATTAAATAAATAAATATTTATCCCACAAGTGAAAACAATGTTATCTTCTCAATAGAAGTTAAAATGGGAATTTCGACCTCATGGTTATGTTCAGTGAATAGTTTTTTTTTCTAAATAAGGTATTTATTCAGGGTTTAGTCCTTGTTTGGGCATGTATCGATACTTGGTAAAAAAAATTACCTTGTTGTGAGTTCCCTAAACCTAGACCTCTATAAATTTAATCCAAATTCTTCTTTGAGATTATTAACTATCAATGAGACCAAATATAGAAGGCTTAGGGGGGGTTTTAGAACTTCTTTCTTTGTGGTGATGATGAAATTTATGGATAAATATTGGATTTTTGATCCATTTAAATTTTTTCATCAAGGTAGAGAATTAATATTGTCCCTCTAACATCTTTTTTTGTTTCCATGCATTGAAAATATCAAATTATAGTTTAATATTGATATCGATAATGTTTTGGTTTCATCATATACAACATTAAATTCCTGCAATGATTATTCAATTGTTGGAATTAATTGATGTTTTTGTTCCTATGAATTCTTTGACAAAGATCGATCACATGATTATTGAATAACAACCAGAAGAATTACCAGCCAACAATTTTCTCCCTTATATCTCATTCTTTATTCTTTCCAAGTATATAATTTATCATTGGCCTTCTCAATGGTTGATATTTTGATGAAAGATACCTATAATGGTTGAATTATTGACAATGGGTGCATATAGAGCCAGATCAGATGAAATGGTGGTGAAGAAACATCATTGAGGTGGAATGGTGATGGATGACATGCGATGGAAGGCCCATGGGTGATGGCTGGGGTGAATAAATGGTAGAGTAGAAGCATCGGGCATGACATATCAACCTAAATATAGCAGTGACAAATTAATAGACTCATGGAAGCATAAAGGTGATGATATAAACACTATTACCCCCCCCCCTGACAGCATTGAGAATTAGGAAATAATGAAGATACGAAATCTGGAATGCCAATGGTGAGATCTATCCTCTTTTTAAAATCTAATGATGAAAAGTTACTACACAGTGTATAGTATATAGAACACATGTTGTGTGGGGTTTCTAGTTATGGCACTAGGCTTCCACGTCTTATAAAAATTACATGGTGTGTGACCCTTGGGGGAATGTGTTTCATTTCACTGTGATGTATAGGGTTTGAGTATGGAAATAAATACTATAAAATTTGTGATCATGGGTCACAATCCATGTTCTTCAGATACACTACTTGGGGTGTACCTAAATCTAAATCTGTTCAATCCCCTGGATCCACATTCCATGTGGGTCGATGGACATGCAATGTAGGATGAGACCTCATTGCATTATTCTTCTCAAGGTACACATGGCGTGTAGTTAGGAAATACATGCCATGTCCAAAGCTACACAACTCAGGTTTTGAAAAAACATACACCAACTAAACCTTGAGCACCATATGTTATGTATGGGTGAAAGGAAATTTGTGTATATTTGGATAACTCTCCCTGGTGTATACTAGAGGCATACTCCAAGTAAGTTCACAAGTCCAACATGTTATGTACTATATAGAAACATGCTATATAGTTGACTCCACACTTTAGGGAAATAGTAGATACACACCTGATCGCTATAATTAGGCTTACATATTGTGTCCCTCAAAGTACAAGTTGTATACTACTTATACATTAGTGTTTTTCATATCTTCTCACCTAGGTGTCAGAATAAAACAACTAAATGGTCTATTCTGAGTGTTTTTTTCACATAAAACATGGTGATATGATCCTCTTAGAAAATAAAGACCATTTATAATGTATTGTGGGAAGTTTGAGGATATTTTCTTTGTAAAGGAGACATTAGGGTTATGGAGAGGTGATCAAAATAGACATAGAGTTTAGGTACTCCCCCATGTGTCATAGCACATTCCTCCATACATGGTATTTATATAATCTCTTGGTGATTTTTGGATTATAGGGTCAAATTCCCTGATATATATTGTGAATTTAAGTTCTCCTCTATAGGCCCAAGGCATAAGACTTTAATTTGGTGGAGAACGGGGCCTCTATTTAGGTATGGGTTTTAGTATTCCCTTGATCCTGAAAATCCATGGCTATCTCATACTGAAACTGGAGCCAATACTACCCCATGTGATAGGGCGTCGGTTCTCCACCTATAGAGGTTAGTTTTTTCCATTATATAGGTGTGAGTTATTTTTCTAATAGGGTTCAGCACTCCTTTAATAGGTAGTCATGCCTCAATTAGGCATGGGTCTCCTACTATGGTTTCAGTAAGGTAACATGAAAATTATGAGGTTTATTTAGTTTTTATGAGGTTTGATGTGGATGTTTCAAATCTTGAGATATGTTTATGGATGTTCGATTACCTCTGAGATACAACTTACAATTTGGTTGTTGACTTTGGGTTATTTAGATCTTCCAATTCTATGGGAGTCTCTAGTTTCTCAAGATACAAAAAATATTTATGGAGATGAGATGTGAAGACTATGATTATTTATTTACCCTTGGTTTTCTTGAACCTGGAACATACTTATCATTTTTTTGGTTTCTTCCCCTTTCCTTTAGTCCAAGGTTTGAGTTGACTTGTTTAATATTTACCTTGTGTTTTGGGTGTTTAATACTGAGTATGTTTATTCTAACCCAAGAAAAGGCCTTGAGTCCACACTTTTTGTGTTTGTAAAAATCATGCACTGTCTAGAGATGACCTTGTTAGACATAGAGCTAGTGGATTAGATAGTGTTAATTCTTAGTAATTCATAGTGTCTTATAGCAAAGATAATTTTTATCAATGGTGGGTGTTAGAGTTATTACAATGGTGAGGTTTCTTCCTTTATTTTTTGTTTATTATACACAGTGATATTGTATTATGTATATGTATTTCCCCTGGTGGATTAACATGTATATTGAGACCCTAATAAGTGTAACTACACATTAAAAGATTGTGATGATGAATTTTGAATGGAAGGGTGGAAATATAACTTTTTAGGGAGTGAGACACCCAAAGAGTACACTGGGAGATTTATAAGAATATCTCGGAAGGGAAAATTTGAAAGTGTAGGGGTTATAAGGAGTGATAATAGGGAAGTAAATAGTGGTGGAATAGAAGTTAAGTTTACACTAGAAAGTTCATTTGGGTGAGGTACTAAGATAATAAATTAGATTTTTTGAGGCACTTAGAGACTTACCACCAAAGAGGGTGACTGATCATGCTACCAAACTAAAAGAAGGGGAATATCCAATGAATATAAAACCATACAAACATGCGTACTACATGAATATTGAGATTTAAAAATAGGTCTAAGAGATTTTATTGTAGTTCTTTATCATCCATAGTGAAAGTTATTACTACAGTCAAATAATCATGATAGGTTCCCAATCCCTATAATATAAGAGTTTATGGATGAGTTACTTGGGGTGAAATAATTTACTAATATGGACTTAAATTCTAGATTCCACCAGGTGAGAATTAAGGATAAAGTCATTGGGAAAATGGATTCTGAAACTCATTAGGGGAATTATAAATATCTAGTAATTTCATTTAGGTTAATGAATTCTATAGTGTCCTTTTAAGATACTATGAATTTACTTTTCTAGACTATGTTAAGAAAGGGTGTGTTGGCATTTTTTTATGACATTCTCATTTAAAGTATAGGATGGTAATAAATTTTTGAAAAATTATAAATATTGTTGTTAACAATGAGGGAAATGCGTTGTCTGTAAAAAAAATGGTCTTTCATGGAGAGATCAGTGGAATATTTGGGGCACATAATATCAATATAAAGGTTTTCATGGATCCCAAGAAGTTAGATGTAGTGAATAATTGGAAAAAAAATCGAGGAATAATCAGGAAGTAAGGGGTTATAGTGACTAACCGGGTTCTATATAAAGTTTATAAAGGTCTATGGAAATATTTTTAGATCATTGATAGTCTAAATGAAGATGAGTGATTCAAGTGGACTCTTGAAGCTTGGATAGATTTTGAAATACTGAAAAATGGTATGACTACAGTATTTTTATTGTGTATGCAGACTTCTCAAAGGGTTTTGTAGTAGAGTGTGATGCTTTAAGTTAAATAATAGGTGCTTTTTTGATAAAATTAGGGAGAGCAATTTCCCATTCTAGAAAGTTTTTATATGATTCTAACTTGGAAAAATCGTTTTATGAAAAGTAACAAAGGATTTATTACTATAGATCTAACGTTGGAAGTGGTACTTGATGGGAAGGTGATTTGATGTTTATATGGATCATTGTAACCTTAGAATATTCTAATTAAAAGGGTAGAAACAATCGATCAGAATTATTGGAAAGCTAAACTATATAGTAATGATTTTTGGGTCATCTATAAACCTAGGGAATTGAAAAATGAAGTGGATTCCTTATAAATAGAAATTAAGGGGAGTATATGCACATGGTTGTTCTAGGGACAAGTTGAGATAAACTTCAGGTACTAAAAGGTGAGATACTACAAGATAAAAAAACTAATGGTAATAATAGAATCCTTTTAGGGAGAATCTATAGAAAAATAGGGCTATACTTTTTGAAGTATCCTTCTGTTTTATAGAAACAGACTAGCCTCAGTAGAAATATAGGCTTTGGAATCAATATTTTGACATCAATTTTTTATTAACCAATGTTAAAAGTAATGGTGGGAAATTTTACAGTTAATTTTCATTAAAACTGGAATTAAATTTCTTTTCTATAAATTTTAATGTTTTTTTTCATAAAAATCAACATTAAAAGTTATGAAAAAAAATTTAACATTAGTTTTCATTAAAACCAACATTTAAAAAAATATTGAAATATTTGTAATATTGATTTTAAAACAAACTTACCATAAAGTATAACTCTTTAATATTGGATTTTGTTTCGAAAACCAGTGTTAAATCACTTTTAAAAATACTCTTTAACATTGTTTTTCAAGAAAACCGATGTTAAAAGTACTTTAAAAAATATACCGATAACCTCAATCCTTGTTTTTATTTCTCTAGAAACCCTCTCTCTACCATATATTGACCGAAGATGGTACTGATGGCTTCAATGATCCTCAATGACCATAGATTATCTATTTCATTATATTTTCATCCACTTTTCACATTATTTATCTTGAATCATTGATCCTTGATTCTCATTCCTTGATCCTCAAGCTATTATGGTTAACCTACACTTGTAATTTGAGGTTTTTGTTGGTTATTTTTTACTTATTTTTGTAATCATTTTTATTTAATCATGTAGAATTCCCTCAATTTCCATGAACTTTTATTTATTTATTTTTTAATCCATGAGGTATTTTTCATTATCAATCCCCAAAATTTGTAACATTTTTTATTTTTGAAAATAAATTATGTATAATTGTCTGCCATCATAATTGTTTATAAGTTATTATATGTTTTTATGTTTAACTATTTTTTATGATAATTATTTTTCATATAAGTTTTTTTAAGATATTATTCATAACTTTTTGTATAAATATTTATAATTTATTTATGTATAAATGTCTGTATAATTTTTTATAAAATTTTTATTGTAATTGTATTTTATGAAAAAAATTTGTTTAATATTTTGTATAATTGTTCTGAATTCGGGAGCTATTTTGTATAATAATTTGTATGTTATTTTTTATGTTTAATTTTGTTTAGATAAATTAAATATAATTTTTTTCATGATAATTTTTTGTTATGGTAATTGTTTTTAGTTATTATATACTTTTATGTTTTATAAATTATGTATAAGTGTTTACTAGTTGTTTTTTATTTTTGAAGATAAATTATGTATAATGTTTTTAAGATAAATTATGTATAATTTTTTTTATTTTTGAAGATAAATTATGTATAATATACTTTTATCATTATGTATAATTGTTTTTTATAACCCGATTGTTATCAATAATTTATTTTTTTTATTATATGTTTTTATGTTTAAAATTTATCTATTTTTTGTATATTTTTAAGTGTTTATATATTTTAGTATATTCACAATTTATGTTGTGGTCTTAGGTATTTAATGGATTGTAATTGGATAAATTTATGAAGAACCACTGATGAATATGAAAAAGGAGTTGATGATTTCTTGTAATTTTCTAAATAAAATCTTCAAAATAAAGAATTTATTTTCTGTTAATTTATGAAGTGTTTGAATATGATAAAGTTAAATTCTATAGAAATAAGTGATCATCTCATTTTCAATGGTTTGATCCATAATTAAACATGTTGGATATAACATAGAGATAGAATGGAAACTTTAACATAAAATATTGATGAAAATATTTAGAATGAGAAAGAGGATTGTATTAAAGAATTAATTCCCGGTGTATGCATAGAAACCATAAAAAAATATAAATTGTTGAATGATTGTATGAATATTATGAGAAATCATTATTCTTAGGTTGCACTAAATATACATTATTATCTGTAGTTCTGAGATTATTTTACTCGAATGAAATAAATGGGTGGAGTGATAAAAGTTTATATAAGTTTCTTGAAATTTTAAAAGAGCTACTTCTAGAAGGAAGTGGACTTCCATATTCTAATTATGATTCAAATAAACTATTATACCTAATGGGATTGTGGTATAAAAAGATATATGATTTTCCCAATGATTTTGTGTTGTATAGAAAGGAATATTAATGCTTTTAAAAATGTACAAAATGTGGGGAATCATGCTATAATGTTGATGAAAAATTAAACTATAATTCATTCTTATGTTCTGGCATCAAACCTCCTGCAAAATCAATTTGGTATCTTCTAATAATTCCTTCCAAAAATTCTAATAATTCAACTATGATTCAATCTTAGGTACTTAAACCAAACCTCTTTCTAAAACAATTTGGTTCCTTCTAATAATTCCTCATTTTAAGCATCTATTTGAAAATTCAATTTATGTAAAAAGGTGAGGATAGAATATAGTTTGGCACATCTCTAATGGTAACATGTTTCACACTCTTGATTCACCATAGTAGAATATATTTTATAAAAAAATTCATAATTTTTTAATTGAAGTTAGAAATACTATAATGGGATAGTGCACAGATATAATGAATCCATATCATAGCTACAGTAGCCATCATAGTTCATGGACTATTTTTTGGTAGTTTATAACTTTTCCCCATAGATATGTATAAAGAAAACGTATATTATGATGAGATTGATAATTTTTAGACCAAAACAGCTAGGAAATGATATTGATATGTATATTTCACCATTGATTGATGATTTTAAAATTATATGGGAGATAGTTATTATAGTATTTGATTCATATAAGAAATATTATTTTCTTTTGCATGTTATGATAATGTTCAGTATAAATTATTTCCCTATATATGGAAACTTATCCAGATATTATGTTACGGGAAACAAATTATGTCTAATTTATAAATAAGAGACTTCATATTATCAATTTCTAAATAGAAGAAAGATAGTGTATATGGGACATTGAATATTTTTGTGAATTGATCAACCTTATTATAGATTTAAAATAGAATTTAATAGTTTATAGGAATATAATCTTCCACCAAAACCATTGTATGTTGAAGAATATTTTTACAGGGTGAAAACTATTTATTTCACAATTATAAATAAAGGAATTTATGGTCATAAAAAAAATATGGAAGAAATTGTATACCTTTTTCATACTACCTTATTATATATTTTTAGAGATAAAACATAAAATTGACATTATTCATGTTGAGAAAAACATAAGTGAAAGTTTGATTGGAAATTTTTTAGATATAAAATGAAATAATAAAGATGGATTTTATTCTAGATTAGACTAGATATCCATGGGAATATATTGGGAGTTTTCTCCCACTATAAAAGGAAATATAATGTATTTACCTCAAACCTTTCGCACATTAACCAAGAGTGAGAGGATGAATTTTCGTCATTGTATGCATGGTATTAAAGTAACCAATGAATATTCTAAAAATGTGAATAATTTAGTATCATTTAATAATTTTAAATTTATAGGTATGAAATCTCATGACTGTCATGTATTGATGACACAACTTCCACCAGTCACACTACATGGTATATTGCCAACACTTGTCAAAAATACTATCATCAGGTTATATAATTTTTTGAAATTAATTTGTAGTAAAGTTGTTGATTCAAATTTGTTAAATGTGTTGGAAAATGAAGCTACTCTTATACTTTGTCAACTAAAAATGTATTTCCCACCTATATTTGTTAATATAATTATTCATCAGGTGATTCATATGGTGTGTGAGATAAGAATATATGGTCTTATTGGTTTACATTGGATGTATCATTTTAAAAGATATATGAAAATTTTGGGTGGATAAGTTAAAAATATCTATCGAAAAGAGGCATTTATTGTTCAAAAATATGAATTGGAAGAGGTGATTAATTTTTATACTAATTATTTTTATGAATTGAAACATATTGGTCTCCCTATATCTTGACATATGATAGTTGATAGTGAAGGTAGAGGGATTCGAGGCTTAAAGTTAAAGTTCATTCCATGTTATGAAGTGATGTTGTAATGTTTATCCATTTTGAACAACACAAATGAGGTTCAACCATATATATCATCACATATTTCATAATTAAAAGTATAATATTCAAAAAGAAATGGAAATCGGTTGATGATTTCGCATAAAAAGATATTTTTTACATGGTTTAAAGAGAAATTCATCATAGATATATCTGCATCAGAAAAATTGAAATGGTTGGATGGGGGCATCTGTTAATGTCATCACATGTTCTAGTTTTGATATTATTGGGTTCACATTATACACAAAAAATTATAATCACAAGAGTATCATTCAAAATAGTGGTGTAATGGTCATTTCTAAAGCACTAAATTTTTCAAGTGAACAAGATAAAAATAAAATTTCTACATCAATGATATATTTCAGAGTTCTTGAGGATATATGGGAAATTGATTGTGTTAAATTTTGAGTCACATTTTTAAGTGTAACTATGATGATATTAATAGTGGTGTGAAAAATGATGATTATAGTTGGAAACTAATTGATTTGAAAATATGTAGTCTCAAATAGGAACTATTTATCATAGAGACACATGCAAAGAAAATATTTTATGTCACTGATCCATTGAATGGTCAGTGGTATGTCATTTTAAAAGGGAGTATAATTCATTTGGGTGATGAGGATGATGATGATTTTATGGATTTATATGAGTCTTATTCAACTATTATTTGATTTTCAGGTGATAATAATGACTATAATGCAGAAATAGTTCATGCTATATAAAATGATCATGCTAAAGGGATATGGTAAAACACAAAATTACTCTCCTAATTATTTAGAAAAATATTTTTATTTTATTTAGTTTTTGAAAGTTACATGTGTAAAAATCTATTTTTTATTAATTATTCAATGTTTAATTATAAATATATTGATTATTTATATGATTTTTGTGTTAAATTTTATATTTATCATTATTTGTTAAACATTTTTTGATTGAAAAACTTGGCTTGCATCATTATGTTTTAGTAAAATTTATACACATAAAAAAATTGTTTAACTATGATATTTAAATTTATAAATGTTTCTATCATTTTAGAATTAATGTTTATATTTAATACTTTAATTTCATTTTTTTATTAAGAATAATTACATCGTTATTTTTTTTAAAATTACACATGTGTGACACTATTTTTTTACTTAAATATTTTTTTAATCATAGTTTTTAAATATTCACTTTCCTAATAATAAGAAAGTACATATAATTTCATTAAATTTGTCTATTTCAATGATAGATTCATAGGAAGAGGAACATTTACTAAGGTATATGTATTTTTATATATTATTAAATATCTTTGTAATATAATTATTTAATTAAATTAAACATTTAATTTACAAAAAATAATTGATGGAATACTAATTTTCCTTCTGCGGAGGATTATTGTCCTCTTTTCATAGAGAAATTTATTTCTAGAGTTGGTAAACATGGGATTACATGTTTACCAAAACTGTCTCTTGCTCATAGAGTTCAGATATTACATATTAATTTTAGTGATAATAATAATGTAACTAATCCAAATGCAACACAGTTTACTATTTATATCTCCATGATGAGCTATTATAGGATTAGCATTTTATATCCTAATTGGAAGTGTATCAACAAGATGGATAAAGAGTTACTATGGAAGTCCATGTTTTTAAAATAACTCAATTGATTTATTTTTTTTATAATTTTAAGAATATTATATATTTTAAATGATTAACATTTAATTTATTCAATTATCGTTGAATTTCAATTTTAAAGAAATCAAAGAAATTAAAAAAAGATTTATATCTTTAATAGTGGTTTTATGTAGTGATTTTAAAACAAAATTAAAAAAATTGTGTTTTTTGGGAAGTTACAAAATAAAATATCATGCCTCAAGTATGGGTTTTTAGATGCAAATACATTGAAGAAATTTTTCACCAACTAACATGATGAACCATTTATGCTATGATAATTTTTTTATATTATAAAATTTCTTATATATTACCTGATTACTCAATAGTTTATTTTAATATAACATTCCTCCAAGAGATCTCATCAAGAGATCCAGTTATGGAAAGTATACCCCCATACTTTATCATGTGGAGGGTATCATTTATTGGAAGAGAAAATGACTTCAAAAAAGTTTGATTCATTAATAACTCAATCTAGTAGTGGTCTAGAAGAGGTCTATATTGGTACTCCATCTCCCTACACTCACCATGAAAAATAAAAAAGAGTGATAAGGAATAAAATTAAAAGTATATTATAGAGAGATCTAGGGAAGTAGCTGATAGAATTGTAAGAAATTATTTTTTATTTTCCATGAATGTTTTTATTTTTTAAAATTAAAAAATCTAATATACCATTTTAATTTTTTTATTTTAGTATGACCTTTATGAAAAAGTAATGTGGAGGGAATTTTATCCCTGAGGGTTGGATGTATATCTTAACTACTACTTTAGTAATTTTATAACACCCCATCCATGTAAGAGGATATGAGGTGGGTGTTAGTATTAAGAAATTTTTTGGTCATCAAAGTAAGAAATTGAGATACCTAAAACTAAATTCCTTAAATTATTAGATAAAAGACCTTAAATAGTACATGGGATATCAAATTCAACTAGTTTTACATTCTATGTTTGAAAAATTGATGAGACAATCACAGTCTGTGTAAATAACCAGTCCCTAGTAACTCGGGGTTGGTGCCTTACTTTATTATAACGGAATAGATACAAGATTAAAATACTAAAGGACTAAATAGTTTTGTAGTTTTGGAAAACTAGATTACATATATGATACCCATTTTATATTGGGAATAGTAAATAAAACATAATACATAATAAAATCTAATGAACTGAATCCTTGAAAACACATTCAAATATGTCTTATTATAAACCTAGGTAAATGAAAAAAATAAGGGTGATCTCAAATGATTAGTAAGTTTTAATTATAGGAAAAACTAACTTGAAATAATAATCCTAATCAGTATGGTAAGGTAGATAATTGAACACACATGCCATTTAATTTAATAAACTAGGAATGAAATGAATCCATAGATTTTTTTCATGGTGAAAATCCTCTAGATAATAATAACTGAATATTGAATGAAGTAAATGATTAATTAATAGATGTTATGTATATGTCACATGAACCACTACCATCAATACCTTTCATAATAAGGTTTAATCATTATGGGTAAAAACCCTTTTAATTTGGCCACATTATTCATCTCCTGAGAGTACCAATGCATCAAGGGGATTTTATACATATGGTTCCCACATGTTCTTTCTGTCAAAATCATTCATTATATATCAAATAATAAATTTAATCAATATTAGTTATCAAAAAATATCCATATTGCGTAGAAGATATGAATTTATCATTTTTACCCCAGTTAAATAACATTCAAAGTAAACACCGTATATAAAATCATATACGTCTTAGAAAATAATCATATACATGTTACAAGAAATATGGATATTTAATTTAAATTAAATTTTCAATTATTTATGATCATAAATAAAAAATGGGGAATTATATACTCCAAAATAAATTAATATTAAAATATTCCTCAATGAAGTGAAATTGAGATGAAGTCCCTTAAAAAGATAAAATATTTAATAAAATGAATCTATTAAATGTATTCACTATAAATCCACATTAAAAATTTTAAATATAATCAAAATTAATTTCACATATATCCTTATCATTTCATAATCAATGAAATATAATTTTAACCCAATGAATAAAAATTGAGTTAATAAATCCCTTACCACTTATAATTACTCAAATTTTATTCCCAATAAAAGTAATAATTATAAAATGAAAAATTTAATACCATGAATATAGTGAGATTATTAATATGATATATCAAAGGGTATTATTTATTCACCACACACAAGAAATAAGTGGTTCATGAGGCATGTATATCACATAAGTAAAAGTGAGATGAGAAAACTCTTACCTCACACTTCCCTTTAATGGTGCATACTTTAACCTCCTGTATAATGGTTTCAAAATTGTTATTAAAACATTAAAAATTTATATTAATGTTTATAATACCTTATGTGATGATTTTATAACATTTTATGACCTATTCATTAACAATATCACATTATTTTCATGGTTTCGGTTGCATTTGTTTCATGGTTTCATTGTTGGTTCATTTGTATAAAATTATGGATGTTCTTGTAAAATGGGATTAAAACTATAGAAGTGTAGTTAAATAGTATTAAGGAATCTCATAAAGTTTAAATAGTCCCATGTATCATCTATATTTATTTTATGAGTATGATTCATTTGATAAAATGTTAATGATAATTGTTTTGTTAATTTTGGTGGTTTTTTCTGAACACCATGAACTAGTTTCATTTTATTTACTATTATGAGTTTATATTAGTTAAATAACATAAAATAGGTTATAATATAACTATTAAAATATTATTTTACCATAAATATAGTGTTATGACCATCCATGGATGTAGTAATGGAAAATGAACAAAATCATTATTCATAGAGACTGTTAATCGCCATAACTTGGAAAATGGTTTTATTTATTTGAATAAGAGGATGTAATAAAAGGGATTGATATAAGATATTACATTAGAAACATAAAACTAAGTATATACATGATTATAGATCTATCATTCCTTTATATATGAATTATATAAGGAGAAAGTATAAAAATAAAAGAAATTAAGAGATTTGTCTTGATAAAATTACCTCTTGAATATCACCTCTTTGGGGGACCCCTTGAGGACCTTGGATTTGGAATTTTGGTTAGACCATTATCACTTGGAATTGGTAATACTAAGGATGAGATGGCTTGTAGGATATTTTAGAATCTTCAAGTATTGTGAGTCTAAATGGGGTGGGGATGGGTGGTATTTATATATAAGAAGAGGCCGGTTTAAGTGATTAAATAATGATTATTTTATCTTTAAATCCAACCACATTGAGGTGGAATTAATTTCCATGAATTTGGAATATAATTAATGTTTTAAATTTTTTTATGTTTTATAAATACCAAAAACTCCCATTTAATTTTTTAGTTTTTATGTATTTTTATCCTTTTCCTTTTAACATTAACCATTTTCATTATTTTACCTATACTGTAGTAAAAACAATTACCACGATAAATTTTTTATGTCTAAAAATTAAAATTACCTTAAAAAATAATTTGGAACTTATGATTCCAAATTTAGAATCCATTTTACAAAATCAAATTCACATAATTGTAAAAATTATAATTAAAATTAATCATGTAGACATTACAGGAAAGAAGCTTTTTAAATTGAAAATTTTCAAACGTTTGAAATGTTTTTACATAAAATATCAATGAGAAATTGATTCCAATGAAATAAAATGGAATAAATGATATAATAATTAACTAATTATAGTTTAAAACTAATTTAAATTATAATTTCACATTATAAATTATTTATATGAAAAGTCATTTTTCAATTAAAATGCGGTATTTTACTTTTCATCAAAAAATAAAACTTATCAAAAAAATAACAAAAATTTACACTAAGATAATATTGATATTATGATTTAAAAATAAATTTTATTTCTTCATAAAAAATTTTAAAAATTATCAAATATTATTTTTAAAACAGGTGTGATATTAAAAGGTGGAAAATTTGTCTTTTATAAAAGTATAGTTTTTTTGCTTAAAATTGGATTTGTTATTATCATAATCCTATCAAGATTATTAGGTGAATTTAAAAACAAAATTGATTGAATATATAACATATAAATTTCATTGGAATAGTTTACTAATAGTGATTAATTTAATTTATTAAGATAAAATACCATTGTGGGTATAAAAATATTTTTTTATAAAAACACATCCTTAAAGTTCCTTTATAATTAATTGGTAACCAATGAATTAATTTTATAATCATGTGTAAAATATATTTTCATAATTATTTAATATCATTCATTCCCATCATTCCAACGTCTAGGTGATAACTATCAAAATTAAATATTAATATTTAATCATTTTTTTGAAATCGGTGTTATGGGTAACATAAGGTATCAAAGAGATTAAATTTAAAAAGAGACATACCATAAAATAATGGGGTGTTACATTCTACCCTCCTTAAATAAATTATTTCCTCAAATTTTTAAATTTCTCTTTGAATATTAAACGTTGATACTTGAAAATTACTTTGTGGGAAACCCACATCAAAATAGAGTTAATCAAACATCTCCTTAATAAGAGGGAATGGGAAATGAGAAGGTCACCAGAAAATTTTTCTTTTGAATAGGATAACATTGGTGTTAAGTGAAAATGTGGACATAGAAGAGAAATATAACTATCAAGTTCTGATAGAGATTGATAGAGCAAATGTTCAATATAAGTTTAACAACCTCAAAACCATATACCAAATAGGACTGAAAAAGGTCATTAATATCACCAAAAATGATTGTAATAGAATAAAATTTTATTTTAAAATCAATTGAGAAGATATACTTACTTTATTATATATCATAAGTAAAGTATCACTATTTTTTATGCTTTGATCTATCTTCACTTCATTTATTAAACCAAGAGGTGGATATTGAAGATGAATTTTTATGTCTATAGCACTTTTATCAAAAGATCCACAAGTCAATACTTTAGCATTTAAAAATTTACCAAAAGAAAACTAGTTAGAACATGTTATCCAATATGATAAATCATATTTTAACCTCAAACAATAATATCCAAAGTTCAACTTAATCCATTCCATAAGTATTTAATCTTAATAATCATCCAAAATATGTCTTTCCAAATTCAAAGAGAAAAAAATATTTAGAAGGAAGGACACTAAATTTGTAAAATAAACTTAACATCATATTTTCATAACAGTATAATATATATCTTGCTATCACATACCAAATATATAAATACCTTTATCACCTTTAAACCTTAATGAAAACAAGTATTCTTTCAAAAATAAGATCTCAGGTTGTTGAATATATTCTATAAATCCAAACATGTAGTAAACTCAGAAAAGATAACATAAACCATCAAATTAATAACCAATTTCATAGTCTCCCATAATATACCATAAAAATTTATTTATCATTGGGCACATATTTTGGGTTATCTTCCAAAAATCCTGATTTTTCCAATAGATTAACTTATAACAGAATCACTTCTCTTGGTTACTGGTACTATTCGTCACATGATTCCAAATCCATAAATAAGAAGTAATAGAGTACAATAATTATATATCTCATGATTCTTATAAATAAAGAATCATCAATAAAAGAATTTTTATAATATAATTCTTGAATACAACACAAGAACTTCAATAATTCAAATTCATTCTTAAACCATTAACTTTTCTTAATACCTTCTTCTTATCATATATCAACTTTTGTCTCTTAATAATTAGTTGTATAATCATTACTCATACAACCTTACTAATTATCTTTATGATTTTTTTCCTCATAGGATATTTATTAACTTTCTATTTTTAAGACATTCAACCATTGGTGATACCTTAGGGATACCATTATTATCATCCTGTTTTTTTCATGGAAATTACTCTCTTTGTGTCCATCACACTAAAAACATATTCCCATTCCTCTAATACATCCACTTGGGTGTTTCTTCTCACATTCTTGACATATTGGAAACTAAATATTCTTTTCTCCAAGGTTTCTACAACATGATATCTCATCAAACTCTATCTTTATCTTCTTTATTGAGTCTAAGAGTTGGTTAAGGTAAAAAAAATTAATGATGTATCGTGATCACAATATCCTTCACCCCAATCATCGTCCCATTTGGTTTCTCATCAAAACATTTCCTATTTCATTCAATATTAACTAAGTTCATTCTAGTTCCATCCATTGACTAAAACCAGTGTGATCAACACTAATCATACATATTCATGAAGAATCATTTATAGGATATCTAAATAATGACACATTCTTCTCAATATATGAGTCTATAGGTCAAAACTAGATATTCCATGGTTATTAAAAAATCTATAGGATGTTATAATATAGTTATAATTATCCTCAAAGTCATTCATAGGTTTATATTCCCTAATATATGTTTTTCTAAATCTATTTCTCAATGTTTCTATAAAACATCCTCAAATACCAACTATAATGACCCCGATTCAAGTATCCTGGAGCCTATACCTTAATTTATTACATTGGAATAATTATAAGGAATCACATCTTAAAGGACTGAATTTTTTAACAGTCTTGGAAAACTAGATTACATATATGATTACCATTTTACATGGGGAATATAAAATTAAACATAATATATAACAAAATAAACTACTCAGCATCCTTAGAATTAATTCCAAGAATTAATCCTCGTATCTTGGGGAAAGAAAAAAAAATAAGGGTGGTCTCAAATTCTTAGTAAGGGTTAAGTATAAAGAAATTTATAAAAAATCAATGAGAATAATTAATATCACAAGGGAAAAAACCGAACACACATGTCATTTAATCATTTAATTCAATAAACTGAGAATGAAATGAATATATAAGTTTTGTAATAGTGAAAATACATAGGATAATAATAACTAAATTTTGATTGAAGGGAATGATTAATTATGGGACATCATGTATTGGTCACATGAACCACTACCTTCAATGCCTTTCACAAGATGGTTTAATCATTATGGGTAAAACCCTATTTAATTTGTCCACATTATTTATCTCATGAGACTATTTATACATCAAGTGGATTTTATATATACGGTACCCAACCATTATTTCATGTCAATAAAATTCATTATATACTAAATAATTAATTGAATCAATATGAATTATCAATAAATATCTGTATTGAGTAGAAGATATGGATTTATCATTATTTCCCCAGTTAATCAATTAACTTTCAAAGTAAATACCCTATATAAATCAATATATAGCTTAGGCCATAATTATATTCATGATAATAAAAATATGGACATTTAAGAGAAATGAAATTTTCAATGAATAATGATTATAAATAAATCAAAGGGGAATTATATACACCAAAGAAAATAAATTATTTGCATTGTATTAAAATATGCCTCAATGAAGTGAGATTGAGACAAAGTCTCTTATAAAGATAATATTGTTAATAAAATGAATTGATTATGTGTATTTGTTTTAAATAAACATAAACATGTGGAAATACAACATGATATAATAAAAATTCACACTTATCCTTAGTAATATATAATCAATGAAATATTGTTTTAACCTAATGAATGAAAATTGAGTTAAGAAATCCATTACAACTTGTAATCAATCTTATCATATGCCCAATAAAAGTAATAATTATAAAATGAAACATTAAATACCATTAATATAGTGATATTAATGATATTATATATCAAATTACAATATTTATACACCACACACAAGAAATAAGTCATGTATAAGGCATATATCTCACAAAAGTAAAAGTTAGATGAGAAAACCCTAACCACAAACTTCCCTTTAGTGTTGTGTACTTTAACCTCTGATATAATGCTTTAAAATTTTTATTAACTCGTTAAAGAAATATATTAATATTTATAATACCTTATTTTATGATTTTATAAAATATTATGACCCATTCATTAATAATATTTCATTATTTTCATGGATTTAGGTGTATTCGATTCATGGTTTCATGGTCAGTTCATTTGTGTCAAATTATGGATGTTCTTGTAGAATCATATTATAATTACATAAGTGGAATTAAATAGTATTAATTCAATTCCAAAATTTAAAATGGTACCATATATTATTTTTATTTATTGTATGAGGATGATTCATTTGATAAAATGTTGATGATAATTGTTTAGTTAATTTTGACAGTTTTTTTTGAACACCATGGACTAGTTTCAATTTATTTACTATTATGAATACATATTAGTTCCAGAACATGAAATAAGTTATAATATAAATATTAAAATATTATTTAACTATAAAAATATTTTTATGACTGTCCACGAAGGAGTAATGGAAAATGAACAAAATCATTATTAATGGGGATGGTTAATAGTCATAACTTAGACAATAGTTTCATTTCTTAAAATAATATGAGGTAATAAAAGGGATGGATATAATATATTCCATTAGAAATATAAAAATTAAGTATATACATGATTCTATATTTATCATTAATTTATGGATGAATGAGGTGGGAATACAGTAGAAAAAGTATATAAATTAAGAGAGGTGTTTTGAGAAAATTACCTCTTGAATATCACTTCCTTAGAGGACCCCTTGAGGACCTTTTATTTGGTATTTTGGTGAGACCAGAAGAAATTGTACATAAGGAGAGTTATTATGAGTGTTTTTTTCAGATATTTTATGATATTAAAGGCTTGAGAGTCGAAAGGGGGTCATATATAATACTTGATGATAGGTGGGTTTAAGTGATTAAATAATGATTATTTTATGTTTAAAAACAATCACATTGAGATTGAATTAATTTCCATAAATTTTGATGATAATTAATGTTTTAAATGATGGTTATGGTATATAAATACCTCAAAAACCCATTTAATTTTGTATGTTTTATGTATTTTAAGCCTTTACCATTTAACTTTAACCCTTTTCATTCTTTTACCTATATGCTAGTAAATAATTTTTCTACCATGGTAAAATTTTTATTTATAAAAATGAAAATAACCATATAACCTAGTTTGGAACATATTATTACAAATATTAAATTCATATTTCCAAATTAAATTCACAAAATTTGAAAATTTAAATTTAAAATTAATCCTACGGACATAATGGGAAAGCAGATTCCTAAAGTGAAAATATTCAAAAGTTTGAAATGTTTTTACATTCAATATCAATTTTAAATTGATTCAAATGACAAAAATTGGATTAATTGATGTATAATTTAACAAATTATAATTTAAATCAAATTTAAAATATAATTTAACTTTATAAATTATTTATATGAAAAGTCATTTTTCAATTAAAATGCAATATTTTTCACTTTTCAAAAAAAATAAAACTTATAAGAAAAACAAAAAAAACCACCCTAAGATAATTTTTATATGATAGTTTTAAAAATTAAGTTTATTTTTTAATATAAAATTTATTAAAGGGTCGAAATTTATATTTAAAATAGGTGCACCTTTAAAAGGCAGAAAAATTGACTTTTAAAAAAATATAGCTTTTATGCTTAAAATTTGATTTATTCTATTCTTAAGCCTATGAAAATTATTGGCTGAATTTAAAAAAATTATTGAATATATAAAATATAAATTTAATTAATATATTTATCTAATAGTTATTAATCTAATTTATTAAGATAAAATGCCATTTTGGGCATAAAAATTGTTTTTTTATAAAAATGCATCCTTTAAGTTCAATTTGTTTTTATTTTAATTTCTAGTAAATTTTTAACCAATGAATTAATTTTATAAATATATATAAAATATATTTTTATAATTGAGTTAATCTCTTTCACTCCTATCATTATAGTGGATAGGTGAAAACTATCATAATTAAATAATAATATTTTGTCATTTGTTTAAGTTTGGTGTTATGTGTAACAAAAGTTATCAAAGATATCAAATTTAAAAAGAGATGTACCATAAAATATTGGGGTGTTTCAGACTATATAGATTGTATAGACTACCTAGCCTTCCCAAGTTACTTACCCAAATCCTCCACCTCCTCATTCAGACCTAACCTTATACTATGATTTGTATGATGGAGATCCCTATATATGTCTTGTACTATTCAGAGTCATACATATTTTTAGGGATTATATAAATCACCAGCCTATACAGTTGGGTCCAGTAATAATATTAGTACATTATATTATTGATCCAACTAACCTAATTCCATTTTATTTTAAATAGGTTACCAAAGTTTGAGATTTTATGGGTTGTTTTTACTTTGGTTGACTAGCTTTCTTTATTTTCTGACATACGAGGTATGAGTTGGTTTTTAAATATTATTTACATTTGATTGAAAATTACTTATAACATTTTCTAACATTTAATTTATATAGAATTATATAAAATTTAAATAATTGTTATAAAAGAAATAAAAGGTTCAGAAACCAATAACTTCAGGTACTTTTGACATTTATGATGGGTTAAAAAGATTAACCAAGTTTTCTTCTTCCTTAGATAATATTTATGAGTTTTGGATGACTTCTAACATATATGGAAGATATTATCCATTGATAATATTCAAAAAATATATCTTGAATCTGGTTATTTTTTATGATCTCATCATTCCTGTATTGTAGTTGTTTCCAATATAAGTAAATTTAGGTTTTAGTTTTTCTTTATTTAAATAAATATTATTTCATGTGAATTACTATTTGACATATTTAATTTAGTATCTACACATGATTCCTAATAAAAATGAGACCATTGGTGTTTATAGCCTTATAGACCTATAATATATTTCAAATCTTGTCCAATATGTGAATAATTATACTAGAGTTACATATATATGTGAGAGATTATAAAATATGGAGATTGGGTGATAGATTTTTTTCATTCCTTGATGGGTAAGCGAACTATGATAAATATGAACTAATATTCATTATAATGGAATTAATTATGAACTTTTTATATTATAGAGTTCATGGGATGTTAGGCGTATAATTCCAAAATAAATTCACATTATATCTATTTTCCTTTATTAATTGGTGTTTATAAAAAAGATAGAAACTTATTAAAATTAAAAAAATATTCTTTTTAATAAGTTCTTTATTTTTAGTTATTATTATTTATACATGTTTTTTTAGTTAATATATATATAAATATGGGTCATGGAAAAAGTTTAACAAATATCTCCTATTAATAAAGCACCCAAAAACAATTCAATATGTGGAAGTAATGGTAAATATATTTTATATTATATAAAATTAGGTTTTTGTTATATATATATATATATATATATATTGGTTTTTATTTTCTAGTTAATGTTTTATAAACATAGTTTAATCATCAAAAAGGAAGTGTGGAATGTGGTTATTATGTTTTAAGATTCATGTATGAGATAATCACAATTGGAAAAACTACTAAATTTGATCACTTTCGTTATATTAATTATTTTATTTTTTATATCAAAATATTATATTTTTTTATCTTATAACATCAATCATTATTGTATATTTTCAATGATGTTGAGTTATATAAAAATGAAAAACTTACCCATATTCACAGTTTGTTTGAAAACTATTTGTTCCGTATGATTGTGATTTAAATTATCAGGTATGTCTCTTTTAATTAAAGTTAAAGAAATGAGTATTTATAAAAAAATTATGCTTTTATTTGGTTTTTTTGTTGATTTTATAGGTTTTTTCTTTTCTTTAAGTTAGTTTATTAGGCATAGTATGTAAATATTTTAGAAAATTGTTAAACAAGTTTTATTATTTTTTTATAAGTTATTTATTCTTAATTGTTATTGTTTATACATGTTTTTATAATTCATATTTGGAAAAAAATGTCATGAAAAAAGTTTAAAAATGATAAATTGTCGATGTAGAATTGAAATAAAATCAACTATGTTAAATTATTGGTAGATATATTTTATATTATATAATATATTTTTTGTCTTATATGTGTGTGTGTGTATTAGTTTCTATTTTCAATTTAATATTTCATAATTGTAGTTCATCATCAAAAATGAAGGGTGGAAAATAGTTTTTTGTAAGATTCATTTTTGAGATAATCAAAATTGGGATGATGACTGAATTTATTAAGGTTGGTTATATTCATTATTTTATGTTTTATATAAAAATATTTTGTTTCTTAATCTTATAACACTCATTGTTATGTATAGATTTTCAATTATGTTGAGTCATGTAAAAATGAAGAACTTGCCCATATTCAAAGTTTGAAAACAATTTTTTATGTATGGTTAACATTTAAATTATAAGGTATGTCTATTTTATTTAAAGTTTAAAAAATAAGTAATTAAAGGATTGTTATTTCAAAATGATTTTATATTTTTTTTAGATGTTTCTTATTTGTAAACTATTTTCTAATATTGGTTAAATTTTAAATTATCATGTATGTAACTTTTAATTTAATTTTAAAAAATGAGTAATTATACAATAGTTTTTTTAAAATATTTTATATTTGGTTTTTTTTTACAAGTTTCAGATGTTTTATGTATATATATTTTAATTAAAGTTAAATAAATTATTATTTATACAAATTTTTTTCTTCTTTTAGTTGGTGTATTTTGTTTCATTTAATATGGTTGTTATTTTCTTTAAGTTGGTGTATTAAGTGTAGTATGAAAATATTTTCAAAAATTTTTAAACAAGTCTTATTATTTTTTATAAGTTCTCTATTATAAATTATTATATTTTATACATGTTTTGATAATTGATATATAAAAATTAAAATTCATGAAAAGGGTTTAATAATAATCAATTATTGATACAGAATCCAAATAAAATCAATTATGTTAAATTATCAGTAAATATATTTTATATTAGATATTATATGTTTTTTATTATATATATGTGTTGGTTTTTATTTTCAAGTTAATGTTTTATAACTATAGTTCCATCATTTAAAAGGAAGGGTGGAATGTAGATATTTTTTAAGATTCATGTTTGAGATAATTACAACTAGGATGCGGACTAAATCTGATAAGGTTAGTTATATTAATTATTTTAGGTTTTATATAAAAACAACCTATTTTTTAATCTTATAAAATTCATTTTCATTATATATTTTCAATGAGTTCGAGTTGTATAAAAATGAATAAATTACCCATATTTATGATAGTATCTTTTCCAATTATAACCACCACCATAAATAGCAATTGTATACTACTAACTTTTAATATTTCAATATATTGGTGTCTTTGTAATTTTTATTTGATTTTAGGTCATTATTATTACTTAAATATATAAGTTTTCAATTCAAATATTCAAATGCATCATCTCAGTGTTTTTATTTCATCTTTTACTTCATCTTGGTGTGAATTATTCCCTTAGAGTGTCTTCCCCTCATATAAAAATTCACTAGTTATTCTACTCTTTTTCTTGATAATGTTATGTTGAATGTATTTCCTTTCATTTAAAATGTAAAAAAATTAAGTTATGATTAATCCTAAGGTGATGTAGTATTAGGTTTATCTTTTTTTATCTCATCTTCAATTTTTTTAGTTTTAATCCTCAATTATGTTTCCTTTTTTCTTTTAATCTAAAAGGATCTAAGAATCAAGAATATTTTACCCATATATAGATTATTTTTTAGGTATTAAATGGTATCACTCATCTTGTGTCATAGAAAACTCAGAGTAGATCATTCATGGTCCCTTTTATTTTATTTTCATAGTTTCAAATTTCCTATATTATTTTGTGATATGCAGTAGTGTTAATCTGTTTGATTAATTTATATAATTACTCATTTTCAAATTTCCTATATTATTTCATACATACTTTGTTTTGGATCTATAATATCATGTACTATAATGTAAAAGGTGATTACTACAAGGGAAGTAAAAAATGAAAAACTGTATATCACAAAATAATATAGGAAATTTGAAACTATGGAAAAACTAAATCAAAGGGACCATGAAGGATATAATATGAGTTTTCTATGAAATGGGATGAGTAATACTTTTTAATACCTAAAAAATAATCTATATATGGGTAAAATATTCTTGATTATTAGATCCTTGTATATTAAAGAAAGAAAGAAAACATAATTGAGGATTAAAACTAACAAATTGAAGATGAGATAAAAAAAATAAACCTAATACTACATCACCTTATGATTCATCATAACTTGAAAACAAAACTTTTTTGTACTGTAAATGAAAGTAAATAAATTCAACATACCATTATCAATAAAAAGAGTAGAATAATCGGTGAAATTTTATAGGAGGGGAAGACACTCTAAGGGTAGAATTCACACCAAGATGAAGTAGAAGATGAAATCAAATCACTGAGATGATGACTTTGAATATTTGAATTGAAAACATCTATGTTGAAGTAATAATAATGACCTAGAATCAACTAAAAATTACAAAAAACCAATAAATTAAAATATCAAAATTTGGAAGTATACAATTGCAATTTATGGTGGTGGTTTTAGTTGGAAAAGATAATATCACAAATATGGTTAATTTATTAAACTTTATAAGACTCGGCCTCATTGAAAATATATGATAATAATGAATTTTATAAGATTAAAAAATAGGATGTTTTTATATAAAACCTAAAATAATTAATATAACTAACCTTATCGAATTTAGTCACCATCCTAGTTATGATTATCTAAAACATGAATCTTAAAACAAAATATCTACATTCCACCTTTCCTTTATAATGATGGAACTATGGTTATGAAACATTAACTTGAAAATAAAAACCAATACATATATATAATACAAAACATATAATATCTAATATAAAATATATCTACCGATAATTTCACATAGTTGATTTTATTTGGATTATGTATCAACATTTTATTATTGTTAAACCTTTTTCATGACCTTTATTTTCATATATGAATTATAAAAACAAGTATAAAAAATAATAATTTAGAATGAATAATTTTTTAAAAATAATAAGACTTACTTGTTTAAGAATTTTCTAAAAGATTTACATACTCTAATTAATAAACTATCTTAAATAAAAGATCAACCCTATTAAATGAAACAAAATACACCGACTAAAAGAAGGAAAAAATTGGTATAAATAACCATTTATTTAACTTTAATTAAAACATAAATACATAAAACATCTAAAACCTGTAAAAACAAACAGAATATACAAACTTTAAGAAAAAAACTAGTGTATAATTACTCATTTTTTAAAATTAAATTAAAAGTTACATACTTGATAATTTAAAATTTAACTAATCTTAAAAAATAGTTTACAAATAATAAACCTAAAAAAATTAAATATAATATACAATGTTTTTGAAAAAAAATCATTTAATTACTTATTTTTTTAATTTTAAATAAAAGAGTCATACCTTAAAATTTAAATGTTAACCATAATTAAAAAATAGTTTCTAAACTTTTAATATAGACAAGCTCTTCATTTTTACATGACACAAAAAAATTGAAAATATATATATGAAAATGAGTGTTATAATATTAAGAAACAAAATATTTTGATATAAAACATAAAATAATGAATATAACTAACCTTAATAAATTCATTCATCATCCCAGTTTTGATTATCTCAAACATGAATCTTAAAAAAATATTTTCCACACATCCTTTTTGACAATGACACTAGAGTTTTTAAATTTTAAATATAAAATAAAAACTAACACACATTCACACATATATAAGACATAACATATATTATCTAATATAAAATATATTTACCAATAATTTCACATAATTGATTTTATTTGGATTTTTTAACGACAAATTATCATTTTTTAACCTTTTTCATAACCTATATTTCCATATATTAATTATAAAAACATGTATAAATAATAATAATTGATAATAAATAAGTTATAAAAAATAATAAAACTTACTTATTTAACAATTTTCTAAAAGATTTACATACTATTACTAATAAACTAACTTAAAGAAAAGAACAACCCTATAAAATCAAACAAAATATACCAAATAAAATCATAAAAAAATTATTATAAATACTCATTTATTTATCTTTAATTAAAAGAGACATACCTGATAATTTAAACCACAATCGTATTGAACAAATATTTTTCAAACAAACCGCGAAGATGGGTAAGTTTTTCATTTGTATATGAATCAGCATCATTGAAAATATATGATAAAAATGAATTTTATAAGATTAAAAAATAGAATATTTTGATTTAAAACACAATAATTAATATAACTAAACTTATCAAATTTAGTAGTTTTTCCAATTTTTATTATCTCGTACATGAATCTTAAAACATAATAACCACACTCTGCCCTACCTTTTTTATGATGAAACTATAGTTATAAAACATTAACTAGAAAATAAAAAACAACATATATATAAATATATAACAAAATTCTAATATTATCTAATAGAAAATATATTTACCATTATTTCCACATATTGAATTTTTTTGGATGCTTTATCAACAGGAGATCTTTGCTAAACTTTTTCCATGACTTGCATTTTTATATATATTAACTAAAAAACATGTATAAATAATAAGAACTAAAAATAAATAACTTATAAAAAAGAATAAAAATTTAAATTTTAATAAGTTTATAACTTTTTTATAAACACCAATTAATAAAGGGAAAAATATATATAATATAAATTCATTTGAGAAGTATACACCTAACATCCAAATAACTCTAAAATATAAAAAGTTCATAATTAAGTCCATTATAATGAATATTAGTTTATAATTATAATAGTTCTATTACCCATAAAGTAATGGAAAAAACTAGCACCCAATATCCATATTTGGTAATCTCTCACATATATATGTAACTCTAGTAGAATTATTCACATATTGGACAAGAGTTGAAATGTATTCTAGATCTATAAGACCATAAACAACATTGGTATCATTTTAAATAAGAATAATGTGTAGATACTAAATTAAATATGTCAAATAGTAAGTCACATGAAATCATATTTATTTAAATAAATAAAAACTAAAACCTAAATTTACTTATATTGGAAATAAATACAATACAAGAATACTGAGCTCATAAAAAATAACCAGATCCATGATATATTTTTTGAATATTCTCAATGGATAATATCTTCCACATATATTATAAGTCATCCAAAACTCATAAAAATTATCTAAAGAAGAATAAAACCAGGTTAATATTTTAACCCATTAAAAATGTCAAAAGTACCTAAAGTTATTGGTTTTTGAACCTTTTGTTTCTGTTATACCAATTATTTTGATTTTATATACTTCTATATAAATCAAATGTTAGAAAATTTTATAAGTAATTTTTAATCAAATGTAAATAATATTTAAAAACCAACTCATACATCATATGTCAAAAAATGAAGAAGGTTATCCAACCAAAGTAAAAAATGACCCATAAAATCTCCAATTTTGGTAAACTTTTTAGAAGAAAATGGAATAAGTCTAGTTGGATCAATAATATCATGTACTGATATTATTACAAGACCCATCTGTATGGGCTAGTTATTTACAGAATCCCTAAAAATATGTATGACTCCAAACACTACAATACATATATAGGGATCTCCAGCATACAAATCATAGTATAAGGTTAGGTCTGAATGAGGAGGTAGAGGATCTGGGTAAGCATCTTGAGAAGGATAGGTAGGATGAACAAGCTATATAGGCTGAAACACCCCAAGATTTTATGGTGTGTCTCTTTTTAAATTTGATCTCTTCGATAAAATATGTTACACATAACACTAAGCTTAAACAAATGACTAAATATTATTATTTAATTATGATAGTGTTCACATAGCCACTGTAATGATAGTAATGAATGAGATTAACTCAATTATAAAAATATATTTTATATATATTTATAAAATTAATTCATTAGTTACCAATTTACAAGAAATTAAAATAAAAAACAATTGAACTTAAAGGATGTGTTTTTTATAAAAAAACAATTTTTATGCCCACAATGGTATTTTATCTTAATAAATTAAAATAATAAATATTAGTTAAATATATTAATTAAATGTATATTTTATATATTCAATCAAATTTTTTTAAATTCACCTAATAATTTTCATAGTCTTGATATAAGAATAAATCCAATTTTAAGCATAAAAGCTATATTTTTCTAAAAGGAAATTTTGATGCCTTTTAAAGGTGCACCTATTTTAAAAATAAATTTTGACACTTTTATAGATTTTATATGAAAAAATAAAGTTAATTTTTAATACTGGTATATAAAAATTATCTTAGGGTGATTTTTTTGTGTTTTCCTTATAAGTTTTACTTTTTGATGAAAAGTGAAAAATACTGCATTTTAATTGAAAACTGACTTTTAGTATAAATAATTTATAATGTTAAATTATATTTTAAATTGGATTTAAATTATAATTAGTTTAATTATACATCAATTAATCCAATTTTGGTAATTTAAATCCATTTCACATTGATATTTAATGTAAAAACATTTCAAAATTTTGAACATTTTCACTTTAGAAACTCGATTTCCCATTATGTCTACAGGATTAATTTTAAAAATAAATTTTCCAATTATTTGAATTGAATTTTGAAATAGAAATTTAATATTTGTAATAATATGTTATGAATAAGTTTTTAAAGTTATTTTCATTTTTATACATAAAAATTTTACCATGGTAGAAAAATTATTTACTAGCATATAGGTAAAATAATGAAAAGGGATAAAGTTAAAAGGTAAAGGATTAAAATGCCTCAAAAATACAAAATTAAATGTATTTATGAGTTATTTATAAACCCTAACCATCATTTAAATCATTAATTATCATAATAAATTAATGTAAATTAATTCCACCTTAATGTGGTTGGCTTTAAACATAAAATAATCATTATTTAATAACATAAACCCACCTCTCCTAAAGTATAAATATAACCCCATTTCGACTCAAAATCCATGAATATATTCAAATATCTGAAAAACCCTCTAATTATAACTTTACTTATGTACAAGTTCTTATAGTCTCACCAAAAGACCAAATACAAGGCCCTCAAGGGGTCCTTCAAGGAAGTGATATTCAATAGGTAATTTTCTCAAAACACCTCTCTTAATTTATTTACTTTTTCTACTTTATTATCACCTCATTCATCCATCAAGGAATTATAACTATAGAATCATATATATACTTAATTTTTATGTTTCTAATTTAATATATTATATCCATACCATTTATTACCTCCTCTTATTCAAAGAAATTAAACCATTGTCCAAGTTATGGCTATTAACCATCTCCGTGAATAATGATTTTATTCATTTTCAATTACTCCTTCATGGCTGTCATAAAAATATTTTTATGGTAAAATAATATTTTAATAGCTATATTATAACTTATTTCATGTTATGGAACTAATATATATTCATAATAGTAAATAAAATGAAACTAGTCCATGGTGTTCAGAAAAAACCGTCAAAATTAACTAAAAAATTGTCATCAATATTTTATCAAATGAATCATCCTCATACAATAAAAAAATGATATATTGTACCATTTAAAATTTGGGAATTGAATTAATAATATTTAATTCCACTTATGTAATTATAATCCTATTCTATAAGAACATCCATAATTTGACACAAATGAACCGATTATGAAACCGTGAAACGAATGCACCTGAAACCATGAAAATAATGCAATATTATTAAAGAATTGGTCATAATATTTTATAAAATCATCACATAAGGTATTATAAATATTAATATAGTTCTTTAATAAGTTAATAAAATTTGTTAAACCATTATACATGAGTTTAAAGTACACACCACTAAAGGGAAGCGTGAGGTAAGGGTTTTCACATCTCACTTTTTATTTTGTGAGATATAAGGATTATACACCACTTATTTCTTGTGTGTGATGTATAGGTATTGTAATTTGATATATAATATCATTAATATCACAATATTCATGGTATTAAATGTTTCATTTTATAATTATTACTTTTATTGGGCATATTATAAGACTGATTACAAGTGGTAAGGGATTTCTTAACTCAATTTTCATTCATTGGGTTAAACTTATATTTCATTGATTATGTATTTCTAAGGATAACTGTGAAATGAATTTTTATTATATAATGTTTTATTTACACATTTTTTATGTGGATTTATAATTAATACACATAATAAATTCATTTTTTTAATGATATTATCTTTGTAAGGGACTTTGTCTCAATTTCACTTCATTGAGGCATATTTTAATATAATGCAAATAATTTATTTTCTTTGGTGTATATAATTACCCTTTTATTTATTTATGATCATTATTCATTGAAAATTTAATTTCTCTTAAATATCCATATTTTTTGTATCATGAATTTAATTATTTCTTAAGTCATATGACAGTTTATATATGGTATTTACTTTGAAAGTTAATTGATTAACTAGGGAAATAATGATAAATCAATATTTTCTACTCAATATAGATATTTATTGATAATTAATATTGATTTAATTAATTATTCTATTTTTATTTAATTTTCTTGACATGAAATAATGGTTGGGGACCGTATATAGAAAATCCCCTTGACGTATCAGTAGTCTCATGAGACAAATAATGTGGCCAAATTAAATAGGTTTTTACCCATAATGATTAAACCATCTTGTGAAAGGTATTAAAGGTAGTGGTTCATGTGACTGATATATGATATCCCATAATTAATCATTCCCTTCAATCAATATTCAGTTATTATTATCCTATGGACTTTCACTATGAAAAAATCTATGGATCCATTTCATTCTCAGTTTATTGAATTAAATGATTAAATGACATGTGTGTTCAGTTATTTCCTTTGTGATATTAATTATCCTCATTTATTCTTGATGTATTTATCTATACTTAACTCTTACTGAGAATTTGAGATCACCCTTATTTTTTCCTTTCCCCAAGATATGAGGATTAATTCTTATAATTAATTCCAAGGATGCTGAGTAGTTTATTTTGTTATGTATTATGTTTAATTTTATATTCCCAATGTAAAATGGGAATCAGGTATGTAATATAGTTTTCCAAGACTATTAAACAATTTGGTCCTTCAATATATGATTCCCTATAATTATGCCAATGTAATAAAGTAAGGCACGAGCTTCGATCTACTAGAATCAGGGTTGTTATAGCTGGTATTAGAGGAAGTTTTGTAGAAACCTTGAAAATAGATTTAGGAATACATATATCAGGGAATATAACCCTATAAATGACTTTAAGGATAAGTATAACTATAGTATAACATCTTATATATTTTTTAATTACCATGGAATTCCTAGTTTTGACCTATAGACTCATATATTGAGAAGAAGGTGCCATTATTTAGACATCCTATAAATGATTCTTCATGACTATGTATGATTAGTGTTTCTCACACTAGTTTTAATCAATGTATGGAACTAGAATGAACTTAGTTAATATTGAATGAAATAGGAAATATATTGATGAGAAACAAAATGGGATGATGATTGGGGTGAAGGATATTGTGATCATGATATATCATTAACAAATTTCACCTTTACCAACTCTTAGACTCAATAAAGAAGATAAAGATAGAGTTTTATGAGAGATAGGGTTGTAGAAACCATTTAGGAAAGAAGATTTAGTCTCAAATATGTCAAGAATATGAGAAGAAACACCCAAGTGGATGTATTAGAAGAATGGGAAGATGTTTTGGGTGTGATGGACACAAAGTGAGTAATTTACAAGAAAAAATAGGATGATAATAATGGTATCCCTAAGGTATCACCAATGTTTGAATGTCTTAAAAGTAGAAATTTAATCAATGTTCTATAAGGAAAAAATCAAAAAGAGAATTAGTAAGGTTTTAGGAGTAATGATTATACAACTAATGATGAAGAGACAACAGATGATATATGAAAGGAATGAGGTATTAATAAAAGTTAATGGTTTAATAATGAAGTGGAATTATTAAAGTTCTTGTATATTTTTATTTAATAATTATATTGTAAAAAGTATTTTATTGATGATTCTTTGTTTATAAGAATCATGAGATATATAATGATTATACTGTAGTCTTCTTATTTAAGGATTTGGAAGCATGTGATCAATAGTACCAGTAACTAAGAGAAGTGATTCTGTTGCAAGTTGATCTTTTGAAAAAACATGATTTTTGGAAGATAACCCAAAATATGTGCCCAATGATAAATAAATGTTTATGGTATATTATGGGTGACCATGAAATTGGTTATTAATTTGATGGTTTATGTTATCTTTGATGAGTTGACTACATATTTGGATTTAAGGAATATATTCAACAACTTGAGATCTTATTTTTGAAATCATACTTGTTTTCATTAAGGTTTAAAGGTGATAAAGGTATTCATATATTTGTTATGTGATGGAAAGATCGATATTATGTTGTTATGAAAATATGATGTTAAGTTTATTTTTCAAATTTAGTGTCATTTATTCTAAATATTTTTTTCTCCTTGAATTTGTAAAGACATATTTTGGATGATTCTTAAGATTAACTACTTATGGAATGGATTAAGTTAAAATTTGGATATTATTGTTTGAGGTTAAAATATGATTTATCATATTGGATAACATGTGCTAACCAGTTTTCTTTTGGAAAATATTTAAATGATAAAGGATTGACTTATGGATCTTTTGATAAAAGTGATATAGACACAAAAATTCATCTTCAATATCCACCTCTTGGTTTAGGAAATGAAGTGAAGATATATCAAAGAACAACCAAAGAGTTATATTTTACTTATGATATGGAATCAAGTAAGTATATCTTCTCAATTGATTTTAAAATAAAATTTTATCCTATTACCATCATTTTTTATGATATCAATGACATTTTTCAGACCTATTTGATATATGGTTTTGAGGTCATTAACCTTCTAATGACCATATGCTCTATCAATCTCCATTGGAACTTGATAGTTATATTTCTCTTCTATGTCCATGTTTTAACTTCACACTAATTTTATACTATTCAAAATCCAAATTTTCTGATGACTTTCTCATTTCCCATTCTATCTTATTAAGGAGATGTTTTATTAACTCTATTTATGATGTAGGTTTACGAAAAAGTAATTTTCAAGTATAAATATTTAATATTCAAATCGAAATTTAAAATTTTGAGGACATAATTTATTTAATGATGGTAGAATGTAACAGCCCAAGATTTTATGGTATGTCTCCTTTTAAATTTAATCACTTTGATAGCTTATGTTACCCATAACACCGAGATTAAACAAATGATTAAATATTATTATTTAATTGTGATGGTTACCACCTAGATGTTGGAATGATGGGAATTAATGATATAAAATAATTATAAAAATATATTTTACACATTTTTATAAAATGAATTCATTGGTTTCCAATTAATTATAAATGAACTTTAAGGATGTGTTTTTATAAAAAAAATATTTTTATACCCACAATGGTATTTTATCTTAATAAATTAAATTAATCACTATTAGTGAAATATATTAATGAATTTTATATTTTATATATTCAATAAATTTTGTTTTTAAATTCATCCAATAAGCTTGATAGGCTTATGATAATAACAAATCCAATTTTAAGCATAAAAACTATAGTTTTATAAAAGGAAAATTTTCCACCTTTTAATGTCACACCTGATTTCAAAATAAATTTTGATAATTTTTAAATTTTATATGAAAAAATAAAGTTCATTTTTTAAATCATAATATCAAAATTATCTTAGCATAAATTTTTGGTATTTTTCTGATAAGTTTTATTTTTTGAGGAAAAGTGAAATACCGCATTTTAATTGAAAACTAACTTTTCATATAAATAATTTATAATGTGAAAATATATTATAAATTGGTTTTAAAGTATAATTAGTTCATTATTATATCCATTAATCCATTTTATTTCATTGGAATCAATTTCTCATTGATATTTTATGTAAACAAATTTCAAACTTTTGAAAGTTTTCACTTTAAATACCTTCTTTCCCATTACGTCTACAGTATTAATTTTAAATAAAATTTTTACAATTATGTGAATTTGATTTTGTAAAATGGATTCTAAATTTTAAATCATAAGTTCCAAATTAGGTTTTAAGGTCATTTTAATTTTTAGACATAAAAATTTATCATGGTGAAAAAAAATTACCGCAGTATAGGTAAAATAATGAAAATGGTTAAAGTTAAATAGTAAAGGCTCAAAATACATAAAAAATAAAATAATAAATGGGTTTTTGAGGTATTTATAAAACATAAAAACATAAAAACATTAATTATCATCTAAATTAATTGAAATTAATTCCACATCAATGTGGTTGGCTTTAAACATAAAATAATCATTATTTAATCACTTAAACCCACCTCTTCTTAAGTATAAATACCACCCATCACCACCCTATTTTGACTCACAAGCCTTAAAGATCCTAAAATATCTTTCAAACCCTCTCATTATTAGTATTCCCAATTCCAAGTGATACTATTCTAACCAAAATTCTAAATCCAAGGTCCTCAAGGGGTCCCCCAAGGAGGTGATATTCAAGAGGTAATTTTATCAAAACACATCTCTTAATTTATTTTATTTTTATACTTTATCATTATGTCCTTAATTAATCAAGTAATAATAAATATATAATCATTTATATACTGAAGTTTTATGTTTCTAATGGAATATCTTATATCCATCCCTTTTATTATGTACTCTTATTGAAAAAAACAAAATCATTGTCCAAGTTATGGCGATTAACAGTATCCAAGAATAATGATTTTGTTCACTTTCCATTACCTCCTTCAGGGATTATCATAAAACTATTTCTAGGGTTAAATAATATTTTAATAGTTATATTATAACCTATTTCATGTTTTTTAACAAATATAAACTCATAATAGTAAATAAAATGAAACTAGTCCATGGTGTTCAGAAAAAACCGCCTAAATTAACAAAACAATTATCATTAAGTTTGGCACTCCCCAACACACATAGAGAACAAGTCTCCAAAATTGAGCATGGGGTTAGTACTCCCTCAACATTGATGATGTATTTATCCCCCACACACATATAATAGAGTTCAGTTCTCCCCCACATATCCATAGAGTTCGATACTTCATCTTCTAAAGAACACTCCTTGTTATGGTAAGGGACCTCTATTAGGGATTGAAACTCCTGCGACCAATGTATATACTTCACCAAGGTGTTGGTCCCTTAATATATATTTTTATAGGTGATATGGGTTTTCTCATAACTTGGTAGTTATTATAGTAGGTTTTAATACTCCCTTGATCAAGATCTGTTATTAGTTAAGGCATGGGTTCCCCTATAGGTTTCTAGAAAAGCGATGTGATAATGTTGGGAAACAAGTTATGTTACTCCACTGATTTATGTGCATACCTAAATAAGTATTGGGTTCCCCTTAATATATTTTGGGATTTTTTTAGAATAAAGGTTTAACATATTAGTTACTTTAAGACTTGTGACTCCTCAGGTACCCCTTGGTTTCCTTAGAGGTGTGACTTACAACTGGGATATCAACTTCAAACTTCATGTATTTTTAAATAAATTGATAATCACTTATTTCTCATGATATAAAACCTTAATGGATTAGTTCCTATATAAATGGGTCTTATTTTCATTAATTATTATTCCAGTGGTAGAGAATGTATTAATCTTTCCATGTCTTCCTCCTGATCATTTTCCTACACCAGGGGTTGATCTGAGTTGTTTGTTATCTTTACTTTATGGTTTTATGGAATCATACTGAGTATATTTATAATAAACCCTAAATTTTATTTATTCCCACATGTGTTATGTCCATCCAGGAAAAAATGGGGTTTGAAGGTGGTCTTATTTGACATGGAGATGGTATAACTTTTTCAGAGCTAAAGGCTGATGGTACCCAGTAGAGCTTGTTGGTCCATGGTGGTGGTGATTAATATTGTAGTTGTAGGATAATGTATAAGTCCTTATAGTATAAAGGATTTATCCCTTGTTCCATGTTCATTGGGTATTACCTTGAAATATGTGTAGTACTTATGGTGTTTTCCTTATGTGGTTATGTACTCACTATGTGATGTCTCATGACTGAATTGTATATAGAATTTTTTATCATATATGTATATATATATGTGATGTTTATGATTATTTTATGCATTGGAGACTTGTGTTTGTTATAGGTTGATGTTTTTTATAGTATCTCATATTGTGTGATATGCCTACTCGGTGAAATCCACCAACCCCTGGCCTATTAGAGGTGGTATTGGGGTGGAACACTCAACGTAATGCTAGACTAGATGGGGCCTGAGTGGGTTGGGTAATTTTAGAGTAATATCATAGTTATTTATTACTAGGGGTTGACTTTGGAGTTTTTAATCATGTGAATAGTAGTTTGAGAATTTAGGGAAATGATGTTTAGGAGGTTTCGAGTATAAAGCCCTGGCCTTAAAACTTACTTAATATTGAATTAAATGAATAATTCAAATTGAGGATCTTTTCAGGTTTAGAGTTTTAGAGAATTAGGTCATAACTATTACATCTCAAAAGATTACATAGTAGACACTTCTACTAAGTTTCTATAAAATAAAAAAACACTTAAAAAGAAACATGTCTAGTTCCATGTTTTAGATAGCATGTCTTTCCTTGATCCCATCCTTGACCCTATTCATCTTTAAGTCATGTGGAAAACATTTCAAAAACTTGGGATGAGCATAAAAATCCCAATAAAGGATACACAAAGAATGAAAACTGTTAGTTTTTTCAAAACAATAGGTAAACCATGAATACTTTAACAAAGTAATACTTTTCACCTTTATGAAGTAGTAAAAACTATTCATGGAATAAAATACCATTACTTACCCTTTTGTAACCAAAATATTACCATAAAACCCATATAAAGAACACATAACATATAAAGGTAACTTGGGACATAAACATACTTAAATGGAATAACCATACGGTCGACTTCCGCACATACTTAATGGAATAGCCATACAGCCAACTTCCATACCCAATGCATTGGAGGTTATAACGTAACCACCCATCCTGGTATTCACGGCACCACCTGTCATATGGTTTATCACATAACCACCCGTAAAATTTACAAGTACCATCATTACACATAAAAATATTGAAAATATAAACATTTTAATAACAACATTTTATTTTCAATCACAATAAGTAATTTCAAGATATTGAATTAATCAATCCATTTTCAAAAACCATTTAAAAGAGATTTTTGAATCAAAGTGTCTCATACCACTTTGAAGATTTTAATGGAATTATAATTTTAAAACATTAATGTCCATATAAATAAATACTGAAAACCATTTTGAAAACATGGACATTAAAGATAAATATTTAGAATAATGGATCTTTAAAACATTTAAAACGATATTTTTGTTAAAGAGTTTTTAACAAAATGAGAGACAATTGAATACAAATAATTGTGGAATAACATTTAATCCGAGATTTATAATATCATGAGAATAAAGGTATTCATGATATAATATTTCAAAGGACAGTATACACACCATATAAGAGTGAATTGGTGCATAACAACAATGAAGTCTCAATGGAAATGTAAATTGAGATGAAATCCATTATAAAGATGGTATCTTTAAATTAAGGATAAATCTATCACATAATTATGTGTAAGAAATATAAATACACCCAATATAAGTGGATATTAATTGTGAAACAATCAGAGGTCATTCACACATAATCTTGGAAAAACAAAACCAATGACATAGGTATTTAACTCAATGAAATGAGATTGGGTTATTACTTCCCATACAAGTTCGTAAGAATTTATCAATGAGATGATTATGTGTAGAAATATTATATCTACACAAAGGTTTGTGGAAATTAAAACATAGATATTCCACACATAATCTTGTCATAATAAAATCAAGAAGTAGAGGTTTAACCCAAATAATTGAAAGTGGGTTAATAAGTTCCCTTATAGAAATCCGACAGCCTAACGGCGTCACTTTAAAATTCAGAAAATGAGTTGATGATAGAGAAAATGGTATCTCATCACTTGGATATAAAATTTACATAAATAATTATATAGAAGAACATATCCCAACATAATAGTATGTGAATTAAAATACATAACAAAAAAAGTCTTTTAAAAAGAGGTGGGTGAAAGGTCCCCTTACCGGCTTAGGTAACTTTCAAAACGTACACCCCATTGAAGAAGGGTAATACAGTGAATATTTAAATACCCATAAATGAAATTATATTACACAAATAGTATAATAATGGTGAGTACATACACCACTCAAAGGAAATGGTGGCAAATGTAGCATAAATCTCACGGGACTAAAAGTGAGATGAACAATCCCTTACAAAAACTCGGCAGCCTAACGGCGCCACTTAAAACTTCCAAAAATGGATTGATGAGATCAAATAGAATCTATAATCATATGAAAATAAAAATTACAGTAAGAGTAATATAAAATAACATCCCCAAACATAAGAAAGATGATCTTAAAGGTAATGACATAAAAGAGAGTGCTTAAAAAGAAAGAGAGAGGTAGGATCCCTTACCTCAAGTCTGACTTGTCTTGTTCGTTTCTTTATATTCCTGAATAATAAACTTTGGTCAATTTATAATTGATTAAGGAACTCTTTTAAATATTATTATTCAGTTTATATCACATATTATAATGTTATAATAATTGGTTAATAATGTTAGTTCATATCAGACGTTTTCGTCGATGTTTGGTACATGAGTCAAAAATGAACTTGTTTGAAAATGATTTTCCATGTAGTTATGAGTAAATCATCTCCAGAATAGTATTAATGATTTAAATATCATATATATCCAGTACATATTCATTTTATACTACTCCATAACATTTGGAGATAAAAATAAATGAAATGACCCCTTCATGGAGACGGTAGGCCGTACGTACGCATGAACGGTACTTTCATTTCTTTGTCATATTAATGGAATTAAAAATAATTGGGATATATATATATTATAATTACAGTGTAATATATATTTTATATAGGTCACATATGTTCATTAATTTCATTCTTTACACATTCCATGTATTGTATGAACGAGTCACATCACTTGAGGTGGCGGTAGTCCACACTTCCTCGTATGAAATTATCGCATTTGCACAACATGAAAAGCATAAAGGCATGTTTTAAATATAAAATTCAGAAGAATATAGAAAAAATAAATACCATATATATCATATATAAAGTATAGTGACATCATAATTTCCACCATTAAAGGTGTTAAAAGAAGATTGAACAATCATCGTTTCGTGAGGCAGAAATTCGCCAACTACAGAAACGGTATGTTCTTTAACCATTAGATGAATGTGTGTGTAAGTGTAGCTTGAATACTTCACATAAAAACATCCTAGTATATTGAAGATACTGGTGTTGTTACAAAATAAAGGAATAAAAAGAGTTTAGAGGGTTGTAGAAGAAAAATAAAACAAAAGAACACAAGTGAATACATTACCTTAAAATCGGGTAACTCTTCTTGATTTGAGTTCAAAGGATTCCTTGGAAAGGATTCTTCCCAAAGGTGAGGCTTCAATGATGAATAGAGGGATGTGGAGAGATGAAATGGTCAGGGGTTGTCCGAGCCAAAGGCTTGAGAGGTGTGGGTAAGGTGGTAGAGTTAGGGGCCTTTTATAAGAGAAAAGGAGGGGCACTCTTGGAAAGTTATAAAATATTACTTTATTATAAAATGATTTTCGGATTTTAAAGGTCCCAAAAGGATGTATTTCGAGGATAAGGTGATAAGGTTTCGAAATCCCCCCATATAATAGGTTTTTTATAATTTTAGGTCTTAGATTTTACATTATCTTTTCATTTTATTTAAATCGTTAAATAATGAGGTAATCGCTGCATCATCATGGTGTCATAAATAATTTAATTTATTTAGTGTCTAAAAATTATATAAAAAAATATCATGATGTAGGAAATATTTTTATATTTATAATGAATATTTATAGTCAAAAATATGACTTGTATATCCCCATATAAAAATTGTTTTAGTAAAACAACACATGTTTGTGACATTTTAATTTTAACATTAAATAAAAAAGTATTAATGTCATTTTCCAACCAAAGTGGATCCATGGGGTCCCCATGTTACCCATGTATTGTCTTGGTTGGACATGACACATCTAATGAGGGTAGGACATGTGTCTAGGTCATTTCATATTATTAAAACATTATTTTTACCTTAAATTATACTAATTACCTCTAATCGCGATTAATAAACTTAAAAGTCACTATTCACCAAAAAAATTATTTTAATCCCATTGAACAACATTTTACTTCTTAATGATAACCATGTATGTCAGATTTTTGAAATTAAAATCACAGAATTGGTAAAGTTTCATTTAAATGAAAAATCAGTTTCTTTAACTACCACTTAGTGGTTTCACTATTCATCAAAAATTGAAGTTTTTCAGAAAATTACCAAAAATTCACCCTATGCTATATTTGATATTAAGAATTCAAAAATGATGTCTATTTTATAAAATTCAAAACATATAAGTTACATTAATTAATTTAATAATTAATTCCCACTGTCAGAGAAAATAGCATGTTTTTATGAAACAATAAGTATCAAAAGATTGACACTAGTTTAAGTCCAATTTCAAGATGAAATTAATTCCAACAACCACTATTGGATTATATGGTAAAAATATATTCTAATTTCACTTTGAAACCAATTCAAAAGATAATCTAATCATATAAATAAACTAGATTAAAAGGAGGTTTTGAATTAAAATACAACATTTTCACTATTCATTAAAAAATGAACATTATCGGAAAAATACCAAAAATTTACACAAAGTAAATTTTGATGTCCCGATTCTAAAGAAGAATTTTATTTTGTCAAATATAACACATAAAATTGTCAAAAAGTGGATTTAAAAGAGGTTCGTCATCAAAAGGCAGTTAATCGACCTTTTAAAGAATATTAGAATGTTTACGCTTAAAATTGGATTCATTCGCATTTTTAATCCTCTATCATTTATTGTAAAAAGTAAAAATATTTGAAAAACATATATAATCATTTTGTAGTTAGTTTTGTTCATTCCTGCCATTACAACGGTTAGGCGTTAACTACAATTTAAAATAATATTATTTTATTATTAGAGTACAATGTAAGATTCCCAAGAAACTCATTGTTGCGTATTGGGTATTCCATCGAGCATAGCGTCCCCTTTAAAGTTATATTAATATTTTATTCACAAATATAGATAAATGTGAAAATTTCATATTCTTTATTTACCTAGGGTGTTTCATCCTTCCCCCTATTGGGAATTGCGTCCTCGTAATTTTAAAATTGGGCTTGGAAACTTCATTGAAAATCCCACATCGGAACAAGAGTCAGTAAAACAATCACTTTAAAATAAAGAAAGAGAAGTACAAAGGTCACCTGAGTTAACCCATACTAGGATTCCAAGTATGAAAATATGGACATGGAGGAAAAAACAAAGGGTCATGTTCTGATGGAGAGTGATAGTAAACATGTCTAGGAGAAAGTTAACCATAAGAAAATCACAAACTTGTGATGGGTTAAACGGTATTCGATTACCCGGTAGGAAAAGTTAACAGACAACATTTTTGGTTTTAAGTTACTCTTCATTGAGGAATTTATTTTTTTGAGCTTAACTAAATCATAATGAAACATACTTACTTGTCACATAGACTTTCAACTTTTACTAGATTCCTTAATCAAACTCATATTTTCTCCAAAAGACGCGTATTTAAGAGGACTTGTTCGCATTAAGAGTACTATAATCAACTTCTTGAGAATCACCTAATCCAAAAAAGAGAACTATATATTTCCCATGTCTTTAGACAAAATCCAAAACCAAAATTGTTAGTATGAGATCAGATAATCCACAAAAGTATAATCCTTTATAAAAAGAAAATCTATTCTTAATCTCCAAAATTTGTACAAAAAAACCAAAGTTCAACGAAGACCATTCAATAAACAATTGTCCATAAAATTCTTCAAAGTAAACCAAACTAAGATTGAAACCCAAATATTTGAAGGTTTTAATCACATAGTCTTCCAAGGTAAAAATTAACTTTTATCTCCAAATAACATCAGTTGCTCTTAAATTCTTATATTGAAAAGTAATTAACCTAATCACATATCCTCGATGATAGGTTAATCATTTCCATAGATAACCCAAAATAAACTTACTCTTGATTCCTAAAATCATCTAACTAAAAATAATTAGTCAAACTAACTAGGGACTTCACGTAGTCCAGTGGTAGGTGATAAATACCAGTCGCACTTTGGTTGTGGGTTCGATTCCCACAGCTTTGTCTAACGCGACGGGTTGTCACAAGGTCTGCATGTTGTTCTTTTTACAAACTATATAATTCTCAAATCATTCCCCAAAAAGAGATAAAATCATCAAAAATAACCATAACATAATTTAACCTCAATTTTATCTCATGCCTTTCACTTTCCATCATAATCATCTAGTAACCCATAATTACCCCAAAAGTAAGGATCATATAAACCCAAATGGTTCTTTATAACTATGTCCACAAAAGAACAGATAACTATTCCTTGAATAAAATTTTCATATATAAAACATTATGGTTACACATACTATAAAAAGTCTTCTAATATAACCCCATCATCAAAAGAGACTTAATACTCTTAAGAATTTCACCATAACTCTTGAAGCCCTTATATGTTGACTTCTTACTCATTCAACATTCTTCATGATCCATTAACCATTCCTTTCCAAATTATTCTGAAATAATTCTTTCCTACAAACAAAATCATGAATCATATCCTAAGATTCCAAAATAGGAAAACAAATGTTATGAAATAATCCATACCTTTGATTGGTTATTGTCATTTTCTCCATCCTCAATTGGAATGGCATTAGGTATTGGTAAACGAATATTTTTACGATCTTGGTGATCCCATTCACGAAACTTCTTCATAGGACATGTGTTTTCATAATGACCATGCACGCCACATTTAAAACATTCAATTCATCCCTCATAAAGAACTTTTTTCCCTTTCCTCGAGTCAACTGGATGCTTCCTTTTTCCATGGCAGGTTCTTGCTTTATGACCTTAATTTCCACATCTATAGCATATTTATGTCCCTTTGAAACATTTTCCTAGGTGTTTCTTTCCACATCTTTGACACATAGATTTTTGAACACACTTACCTTTATGATTAATACCTGTAGTTCCGTAGGGATTTGTTTCTCGCATATATGATGCCTTATAGAAACCAATAAGGCTTAGGTGGTCAATCATGACTCCAGATAGTTGGTTGAGGATAAACACAAGAGTTCTCATTGCAGCTCCCATATCATTCAGTTGCTCGCTTAGAAAACTGTCACAGTTTCCTTCACATCCACTATTACTTTGGTGCCTACTAGATCCAGCCATTTACTAAAACCAAAAAGGTCAGTGTGAGTATATCAACAAAAACATCATATACTAATGAGGAATATAAACACTAAGATATACTTACTCATTCAATTTATCTAAAACTAGGACTCTTTCTGAAATCATAACCATTATGGTAATGTCACTTATGCTTAAAGAATACCCTAACCTCTAAAGTTATCTAAACCGACCTTTGATGCCAACTATAAGGCCCCGACCATAAACCTTACTTAATATTGAATTAAATGAATAATTCACATTGAGTATCTTTTCAGGTTTAGAGTTTTAGAGAATTAGGTCATAACTATTACATCTCAAAAGATTACATAGTAGACACTTCTACTAAGTTTCCATAAAATAAAAAAATACTTAAAAAGAAACATGTCTAGTTCCATGTTTTAGATAGCATGTCTTTCCTTGATCCCATCCTTGACCCTATTAATATTTAAGTCCTGTGGAAAACATTTCAAAAACTTGGGATGAGCATAAAAATCCCAATAAAGGATACACAAAGAAGAAAAACTGTTAGTTTTTTCAAAACAATAGGTAAACCATGAATACTTTACCAAAGTAATACTTTTCACCTTTATGAAGTAGTAAAAACTATTCATGGAATAAAAGACCATTACTTACCCTTTTGTAACCAAAAGATTACCATAAAACCCATATAAAGAACACATAACATATAAAGGTAACTTGGGACATAAACATACTTAAATGGAATAACCATACGGTCAACTTCCACACATACTTAATGGAATATCCATACGGCCAACTTTCATACCCAATGCATTGGAGGTTATAACGTAACCACCTGTCCTGGTATTCACGGCACCACCCATCATATGGTTTATCATGTAACCACCCGTAAAATTTCCAAGTACCATCATTACACATAAAAATATTGAAAATATAAACATTTTAATAACAACATTTCATTTTCAATCACAATAAGTAATTTCAAGATATTTAATTAATCAATCCATTTTCAAAAACCATTTAAAATAGATTTTTGAATCAAAGTGTCCCATACAACTTTGAAGATTTTAATGTAATTATAATTTTAAAACATTAATGTCCATATAAATAAATAATTAAAACCATTTTGAAAACATGGACATTAAAGATAAAGATTTATAATAATGAATCTTTAAAACATTTAAAATGATATTTTTGTTAAAGAGTTTTTAAAAAAATGAGAGACACTTGAATACAAATAATTGTGGAATAACATTTAATCCGAGCTTTATAATATCATGAGAATAAAGGGATTTATGATATAATATATCAAAGGACAGTATACACACCATATAAGAGTGAATTGGTATATAACAACAATGAAGTCTCAATGGAAATGTAAATTGGGATGAAATCCATTATAAAGATGGTATCCTTAAATTAAGGATAAATCTATCACATAATTATGTGTAAGAAATATAAATACACCCAATATAAGTGGATATTAAGTGTGAAACAATCAGAGGTCATTAACACATAATCTTGGAAAAACAAAACCAATGACATAGGTATTTAACTCAATGAAATGAGATTGGGTTATTATTTCCCATACAAGTTCGTAAGAATTTATCAATGAGATGATTATGTGTAGAAATAGTATATCTACACAAAGGTTTGTGGAAATTACAAAATAGAGATTCCACACATAATCTTGGCATAATAAAATCAAGAAGTAGATGTTTAACCCAAATAATTGAAAGTGGGTTAAGAAGTTCCCTTATAGAAATCCGACAGCCTAACGGCGTCACTTTAAAATTCATAAAATGAGTTGATGAGAGAGAAAATGGTATCTCATCACTTGGACATAAAATTTACATAAATATTTATATATAAGAACATATCCCAACATAATAGTATGTTAATTAAAAGACATAACAAAAGAAGTCTTTTAAAAAGAGGAGGGTGAAAGGTCCCCTTACCGACTTGGGTAACTTTCGAAACGTACACCCCATTGAAGAAAGGTCATACAATGAATATGTAAATACCCATAAATGAAATTATATTACACAAAGATTATAATAATGGTGAGTACATACACCACTCAAAGGAAATGGTGGCAAATGTAGCATAAATCTCACGGGACTAAAAGTGAGATGAACAATCCCTTACGAAAACTCGGCAGCCTAACAGCGCCACTTAAAACTTCCAAAAATGGATTGATGAGATAAAATAGAGTCTATAATCATATGAACATAAAAATTACAGTAAGAGGAATATAAAATAACATACCCAAACATAAAAAAGATGAGCTTAAAGGTAATGACATAAAAGAGAGTTCTTAAAAAGAAAGAGAGAGGTAGGATCCCTTACCTCAAGTCTGACTTGTCTTGTTCGTTTATTTATATTCCTGAATAATAAACTTTGTTCAATTTATAATTTATTAAGGAACTCTTTTAAATATTATTATTCAGTTTATATCACATATTATAATGTTATAATAATTGGTTAATAATGTGAGTTCATATCAGACGTTTTTGTCGATGTTTGGTACATGAGTCAAAAATGAACTTGTTTGAAAATGATTGTCCATGTAGTTATGAGTAAATAATCTCCAGAATATTATTAATTATTTAAATATCATATATATCCAGTAAATATTCATTTTATACTACTCCATAACATTTGGAGATAAAAAGAAATGAAATTCACCATTCATGGAGACGGTAGGTCGTACGTACGCATGAACGCTACTTTCATTTCTTTGTCATATTAATGGAATTAAAAATAATTGGGATATGTATATATTATAATTAAAGTATAATATATATGTTATATAGGTCACATATGTTCATTAATTTCATTCTTTACACATTCCATGTATTGCATGAACGAGTCACATCACTTGAGGGGCGGTAGTCCACACTTCCTCGTATGAAATTATCGCATTTGCACAACATGAAAAGCATAAAGGCATGTTTTAAATATAAAATTCATAAGAATATATAAAACATAAATACGATATATATCATATATAAAGTATAGTGACATCATAATGTCCACCATTAAAGGTGTTAAAAGAAGATTGAACAATCATCGTTTCGTGAGGCAGAAATTCACCAACCACAGAAACAGTATGTTCTTTAACCATTAGACGAAGGTGTGTGTAAGTGTAGCTCTAATACTTCACATAACAACATCCTAGTATATTGAAGATACTGGTGTTGTTACAAAATAACGGAATAAAAAAAGTTTAGAGGGTTGGAGAAGCAAAATAAAACAAAAGAACACAAGTGAAGACATTACCTTAAAATCGGGTAACTCTTCTTGATTTGAGCTCAAAGGCTTCCTTGGAAAGGATTATGCCCAAAGTTGAGGCTTCAATTATGAATAGAGGGATGTGTAGAGATGAAATGGTCAGGTTTTTGCCGAGCCAAAGGCCTGAGAGTTGTGGTTAAGGTGGTAGAGGTGGGGGCCTTTTATAAGAGAAAAGGAGGGGCACTCTTGGAAAGTTATAAAATATTACTTTATTATAAAATGATTTTCGGATTTTAAAGGTCCCAAAAGGATATATTTCGAGGATAAGGTGATAAGGTTTCTAAATCCACCCATCCAATATGTTTTTGACAAGTTTAGGTCTTAGATTTTACATTATCTTTTCATTTTATTTAAATCATTAAATAATGAGGTAATCGCTGCATCATCATGGTGTCATAAATAATTTAATTTATTTAGTGTCTAAAAATTATATAAAAAAATATCATGATGTAGGAAATATTTTTAGCCTTATAATGAATATTTATAGTCAAAAATATGACTTTTATATCCCCATATAAAAATTGTTTTAGTAAAACAACACATGTTTGTGACATTTTAATTTTAACATTAAATAAAAAAATATTAATGTCATTTTCCAACCAAAGTGGCTCCATGGGGTCCACAAGTTGACCTATGGATTGTCTTGGTCGGCCATGACACATCCAATGAGGGTAGGACATGTGTCTAAGTCATTTCATATTATTAAAACATTATTTTTACCTTAAATTACACTAATTACCTCTAATCGCGATTAATAAACTTAAAAGTCACTATTCACAAAAAAAATTATTTTAATCCCATTGAACCACATTTTACTTCTTAATGACAACCATGTATGTCGGATTTTTTAAATTCAAATCATAGAAGTGGTAAAGTTTCATTTAAATGAAAAAACAGTATCTTTAACTACCACTTAGTGGTTTCACTATTCATCAAAAATTGAAGTTTTTCAAAAAACTACCAAAAATTCACCCTATGCTATATTTGATATTCTGAATTCAAAAATTATGTCTATTTTTCAAAATTCAAAACATATAAGTTACATTAATTAATTTAATAATTAATTCCCGCTGTGAGAGCAAATAGCGTGTTTTTATGAAATAATAAGTATCAAAATATTGACACTAGTTTAAGTCCAATTTCAAAATGAAATTAATTCCAACAACCACTATTGGATTAAATGGTAAAAATATTTTCTAATTTAACTTTTAAACCAATTCAAAAGATAATATAATCATATAAATAAATTAGATTAAAAAGAGGTTTTGAATTAAAATACAACATTTTTCACTATTCATTAAAAAATGAACATTATCGGAAAAATACCAAAAATTTACACAAAGTAAATTTTGATGTCCCGATTCTAAAGAAGAATTTTATTTTGTCAAATATAACACATAAAATTTTCAAAAAGTGGATTTAAAAGAGGTTCGTCATCAAAAGGCGGTTAATCGACCATTTAAAGAATATAAGAATGTTTACGCTTAAAATTGGATTCATTCACATTTTTGATCCTCTAAAATTTATTGTAAAAAGTAAAAATATTTGAAAAACATATATAATCATTTTGTAGTTAGTTCTGTTCATTCCTGCCATTACAACGGCTAGGGGTTAACTACAATTTAAAATAATATTATTTTATTATTAGAGTGCAACGTAAGATTCCCAAGAAACTCATTGTTGCATATTGGGTACGCCATCGAGCATAGATTCCCCTTTAAAGTTATATTAATATTTTATTCACAAATATGGATAAATGTGAAAATGTCATATTCTTTATTTACCTGCGGTGTTACATCGAGTTTGGTTATTATACCAAGGAGACCAATATAGGTGTGGTAGATGACATATAATTTCTCTAGGAATATGGTAACATGTTATTTAGCCCATATCTCTAACACATTGATTACAAGGTAAAATAAAGTTGGTAAATGTGTCATATAGTGATTGGTTATGATCTTCCCTATCCTTCCTATTTCTTCTTATATAGATATACTCTAATCCTCATGAGTTTATCCTATCAAATAAAGTGTGATACATATTGATAGATAGATTATGTGAAAACATAGATCCAAGATGAACCTACTCTTATATTTGGACCTCTTGCTACAAATTAGTGAGAGATGAGGGGGTTTTGAGACTCATTTGAGATATCTTTTTGACCCACAATCTTAATTACTTATTATCCCCTCCATTATTAGTATAGACTTTCTTATAGAGAAGATATTATATCATGTTGATTTAGATAATACTACCCATATTCTAGATATATTTTATGAGTTCTACCAATAGAGGTATCATGGGTTTTTAAGGAAAGCTTGATCCTTTGGAAAAAGAGGTTTGGTTAGAATCTATGACTTTTTCTTTCATTTATTTTAGACACTCACTCACCAAATGCCATTTTTTTCATTAAGATCCCTACATAACGCAGTGATCCAGTAGTGGATGGTTTTTTTCTAAAACTAATGATATTACTACATTGTTGTGGTTTTATTTTGATCCCTTGTTTAGAATGGTGATTTATCTAAGGATGATGGAACCTTTATAAGGAATATTGATTGTGTCTAAGTATGCATCAAGGCCCATGAACCTAGCAAGGTATTCACTGGTCATGTTTTAATGTGGAACTTTTCAATATAAGTGGTTTGGGTGGATACATCGAAGGAATTTATTTCAATTAATATTTGTGTTTTCATGAAAAAAATCCTATGATGTTTTCCCCCAAGTGAGAATCAATATTTGAGCATTCTTAGTAAAGATTCACCCTTTATATGGGAGTTGGTTAGTTTTTCAACTAAATACAACTATAGTGGTTCCATGGACGAACCTCTAACTAGAAGATAACATCGATATTATATACCCACCTATTATATTCCTAATTTCCAACTATGGAGTTGTTTAGTGAAAGTTTTAATGGTGCAAGAGTAGTTGGAGATGAATGATGCACTAATCCACTCTTATAATCACTACCTTTAGTTAATTCTTGTTAAGCATAAAATATTTTCATTTAAATATGGGGAAATATATGTGTGATGGATGAACATGGTTAGGCATCAATAGGTGTATTTTGGAGTGAAATTTTTTTACTCTCTTGATAGACCCTTATACTAGATGTCATTGAAATGGGTTATTCTTCCTACACCATATGTTTGGGAGTTGTAGATTCCAATGAAGATCATAGACAAACCCTTATCATCTAGAGAATTCCCAATGATGGAGATTTTCATTCACTCACCACTAGTTGGAAAAGTGAGATTATACATAGTATAAAAATAGGTCTTTAATGATATTACTCTATGGTATATTTGATATCCAGTGGTATCTACCTCGATATATATTAGATACTAATTATAGTACTATGTGGTGATACACAATTGAGTAAGTGATGTGAGATCCACCCCCATTAGTGAGTGGGATCCCCTTAGGTGTGGTGAGATGATCCCACCCTCAAGGATTTGTAGTCATATAACCATAAAATAATAAGTATGGATTTATGAACTAAGTGAATAAATGATAACTTAATACCTGTGAATGTAGAGGAGTACTTCAAGGATTCCAAAGGAAACCCCATGGTCATCCCTCAATAGGATATCGATGTATACATCAACATTCATTATAGAGGTGAAATTTAAGTGTTACTGAGAGAAATGATGAACACCTATGTAGGCTTTACAGATAAAATCGACTGAATCCATCCTTGTATCGGTTCAAGTTAGAGCCTATTATAGAATTAGAAAATTGTTTCAATGTTTTGACCAAAAATAGAAAAATGATATATATATATATATATATATATATATATATATTTTAGAAAATAAATGATTTTCATTAATTATTATGAACCAAATTTATCATCTCTATGTGATCGGAGGTTACCACCTAAGAATCACTATCACCAAGGAAATAAGAAGGTGACTAAGGAATACCACTAAAATAGGATGATTCCTTATCTTTACATATCAGATAAAATAAAGCCTATATTCACACATGAGTGTATATTTATGGTGTGTTATACTACCTAGTATAATATATCTATGAATTTATGTAATTTATTTTATAATCCAAACTCAAAATTCTAGTCTAAAATACCATTTAGAAAATATATTTTTTATATTTTTCTTGAGGAAAAGTGAATCATATTTAATTTACTTTAAAAAACATAATTCTTTTAAAAATAAACCAAAGAATAAAGTGAATGAGAATCATTATAAAAGATACATATAAATATATATAACAAGGTAAATTTAAACATAAAGTAAACCACATCACAAGGTAAAGCACAACATGGTATAACAATCTTGAGGCTATTGGAACAACTAAGGAATTCACTAATGAAACTATCCACCAACTTAGAATGTATTCATACTGATATAGATCCTAATTTCCATCTATTATCCTCAAAAAGTGTCAATCTTATAACCTGTTCATGAACTTAACCAGAGTACATTAGATAATTGGTTTATTTTAAAAAAAGGTTTGTTATTTTAAATAGTAATTTGTGTAAATGGTTGGTTTTTAATGGGATTTCAAATATGATATTATAAATAGTTTTCAAAAAAGATTTAAAGTATATAACTTTTTTAGCCTTGGTTAATTTTTATATCAAAATTTTGTGTATTTATTTTGTTAAATATTAATATCACTGAATCAAATCGGATGGATATGAATAAAGAATGGATGGATTTCAAATTTCTGACAAAAGAGTATGAATATGGAGTTAAAGAGTTCATCAAGTTTGAAAAATATCATACATATGATCCTTCTCAAATCCTTTGTTTGTGTGTATGTTGTTTTTATTCAAGACAATTTAGTCTAGAGGAGTTGGAATAACACTTGATCTATCACGGAATATATCGAAGTTATAAATGTTGGAATAAAAATGGGGAAAACGAATGTATCTAGTGACTAGGATAACACTGTGTTTTATGGATCATTTGATATGATTACAAGCATGGACAATGAAGAAGACTGTATCAAGTATGTGATTACAGATGTGCATGATTATGAAGATCATATTAAGGAAATGACCAGGACAGTTGAAGAAGAAATTCATGAATTCACAAAAATGTTTGAGAAGTTAAAGAGTTGTGAAAAGATTCCATTATATGATGGTTGCACTAAATATGCAGCATTTTCATCCATACTAAAGTTGTATAATTTGAAAGTAGGAAAAATATGGAGTGATTCCAGTTCTATAGAATTAATTTCTCTCTTGAATGACATGCTCCTAAAAGATAATGAGCTCCCAAGACGAATATATGATGCCAAACGAATGCTACACTTGATGGGTATGATCTCTGAAAGAATAAACACTTGCTGGAATGACTGTATATTGTTTCTAAAGGACCACAAATCACTTATATAATTCCCAAAGTTTGGTTCTTATTGGTATAAGAAAGATAAATCTGGTCCTATGAAATTTTCATGGTACTTTCCAATCATTATAAGGTTTAGGCACCTATATGGAAGTGAGAAGACTGCAGAGAAATTGATGTGGCATAAAAACAGAAGAAATAAAGATGGAAAACAATGGAATATGGCAGACTCTCCTCATTGGAAGAGAATTTATCATGAGTATTCTGACTTTGGAAATGAGCCAAGAAATGTTTGTCTTGCATTATCTACAGATGGAGTGAATCCTTTTAGTTTTGAAATCATCCTCACAGTACATGTCTGGTTATGTTGGTAAATTATAACTTTCAATTGTGGTTATGCATGAAAAAAAACACATCATGTTATCTATGCTTATATCATGACCAAAACAACCCGGTAATGATATTGATGTTTATTTGGCTCTACTGGTCAAGGATTTGAAATTATTGTGGGATTAAGGTGTTATGATGTATGATGCTTATAGAAATGAAAATTTCATGTTGAGATCCATGTTGTATGGGAAGATAAATGACTTTTTTAATTATGGAACTTTTTCAGGATATAGCATTAAATTAAATCTTGGGTGTCTCATCTGTAAACAAGGTACACAATCAATTAGGTTGAAACATTCATCGAAAATGGTGTTTCTAGGTCATCATAGATTTCTACCCCCACAAAATTAGTACCGATCTTGAACGACATCATTCGATGAAAGTTTAGGATAACATACACCAATGTCTCCACTAATAGGTGATCAACTGTTTGAGAAAGTTAAAGATGTGGACACTGCCTTTGGTAAACCATTTTTGAAAAACCTTAAGAAAACTGATTGGAAAAAGAAATCCATTTTTTTAATTACCGTACTGGAATTTTCTATACGTAATACATTTTCTTGATGTTATGAATGTTGAAAAAAAATGTATGTGATAGTGTCATTGGCAAGTTGCTAAATGCACCTAGTAAAACAAAGGATGGAATTAAGTTTAGGCTGGACATGGTTGACATGGGAATACGATAAGAGTTGGCACCAATGAAGGGTGAAAATGAAAATTTCTTCCTCCTACAGCTTACAATCTTTCCATGAAAGAGAGATATCGTTTTTTCAACTTCTTGAATGGTGTAAAGGTTTTAGAGGGATATTCATCAAATATCAAGAACATCGTGTCAATGCACAATTTAAAGTTAAAAGGTCTGAAATCATATGACTGGTAATTTTTTATGAAAGATCTAATTCCTATAGGTTTACGTTTAATTTTTTCCCAAGAATGTCTATCAAACATTAATAAATCTATGTTTCTTCTTCAAAGTTATACGTAGCAAAGTTATCGAGTTGGAAAAATTTCCGACTATGGAAAGAGAAATTTTCGTCATATTATGTGAATTAGAAATGTTCTTTTCACTGAAATTATTTGATATGAAGTTTCATTTGATGGTTCACTTTGTGAGAGATATTTGGTTATGTGGTCCAATGCACTATAGATGGATTTACCCCATTGAACGGTATATGAATATTTTTAAAGGGTGTGTCAAAAGTCGGAGTCTTCTAGAGGGTTGTATTACATAGTGATATATTTTTGAGGAAGTCGTTGAATTCTATCCCAAATACCTATATGGTGTGCAAATCATTGGTATAACAAAATCTTGTCACACTAGTCGAATTGTGGGTGAAATAATTTCTAGAAAGGAGGTCGTCACAATCAATATTATAGATCGGGAGCAGGCCCACCTTTACATTTTTCATAACAGTTCAGATGTTGACCCATATATTGAAACCCCCAAATAAATTATTATGTATTCAAATCCATCAAGGGCTGGAAAATGGATATCAAATAAACATAATCAACATTTTATAGGATGGTTTCAAGACCATATTTTTTATGATTCAAATGAAAATCCAGACTCAATTTCAGAACGACTTCGATGGATAGTTAGAGGAGAAAGTGTGTACATATTATCTTACAATGATTATGTAATTAATAGTTATAAATTATATACTAATGAACATGATGAATACAGTACCAGAAAGAATAGTGGAGTTACACTTATGGCTTAAGTGATGCATGTTTCTGGTGCTAAAGATAGAAATCCAATTTATACGAATATGTCATATTTTGGCATCATCAAAAAAATATGGTAGTTGGATAATATGACATTTTGAGTGATGATTTTTCAATGAAAGTGGGTTGATAATAGAAGTGATGTTAAAATCGATGAGTTGGGATTTGTGAAAGTTGATTTCAGTAAGTAAGGGTACAAAGAAAAATTGTTTATAATGGCATCACAGGCAGTACAAGTATTTTATGTTCCAGATCCTACAAAACAAAATTGGTCAATTGTTCTATTATCAACCAAAACCACTAAAGAGTCAAGATAAAAATTCAATGGAGTATGACCATTTTATTGGGATGTCTCAATCATTTCATAGTGTTCCCAGTGTTAACGGTGTTTTTTATGTCATAGGATACCCTAATAAAGGGATTTGGATGGTCAATAGAGGGTTCAAATCCCATTAACCTTTAAAAAAAAGAGTTCAATAATCAGGTAATATTTTTTTCTAATATACATCATGTTTCCTTATGTTAATATCTTTTCATTGCTGCTTTTATGTTATCTAAATAAAATGTAAAATCACTTTTGTAGATAATGACTTCTGCAGGTGATGATACTCCTAATCCCTATTCACAACAGGTTTCTCAACCTGTTGCTGCTCACAGTGTCACGACCCATCCTCGGGGCCCGTGCCGTGACTACCCCAAGCCCGCCTTCCATAGGCCAGGGGCTGGCGACTAGCACCAAGGCGTAAATCCCAGTAAAAAGGGAAGGCATTGCCTTTGTAAAGTAAATAAGCACCACAGAGTAAGCAAGAGGAAAAGTAAACACTAAGTAAAAACAGAGTACAACTGAAAGTGCGGGAAAGTAAATGGGCCAGTATACAAACCCAAACTGAAATTAAAGTACAACTCGAAAGGGAAAATAGCAACTGTAAAGTAAAAGCCGCTACACCGAGCTGTCCACTGGAAATCCCACCTGAAGGGTGGGTACAGATAGATCCACTGCTCCTCAGGTCCCGTTGTCCGCTCTGTGCACGTCCCGCCCAGTGGTCCACCTCCAGGTACCGTCCTGCTCTGCAAGCCTCAACCATGATCAACGTTGTCCGTCGTCTGCAACCAACACAACATAGTGCGGGCATAGCCCGTGCAGGGGTGAGTATAAGCTACTCAGTAGGGACCCTGAGACCCCCGAAGGTCTCCCAAAATTCACAAAGGATAAACCACAAAAGGAAGATACAAACACGAAGTAATAACCGACACTTCTTAGGTATATACCCATACATATACCTAAGTCATCAATTCCAATACGCTCCAACCTCCGAGCCCAAGTACAACTCAGTCCACACAGGAAAGTATATGTATTCCACACAGGAAAGAAAAACGAAATCCACACAGGATAGCACAACACAATCCACACAGGAAAACAACAGGATTCAGCTCACACAGGTATACTTCTTAGAGAACGATAGAGATGATCACTGATCCATCTAAGTCGTCGGACCCACAAAGGATCGATAGGTACTAACCCCCGCAAAGACCCACACAGGATCGGACCCACACAGGATCTGTAGGCGTTGGTTCACACAAGACCGCAGAGCGCAGACCCACACAGGATCGGACCCACACAGGATCGGTAGCACTGATCCACACAGGATCGCTGAGTGTTGTAGTCGTTGTCGTCAAATCCATTGAGGATCTCTGCACAGTCGTCGTAGTCACAGTAGCAGTCGCAGCCAGCTCTAGGGTTTCCGCACACAGCAAGCTCGTTCGGGAGGGTCCGCTCCACGAGCCGAGAGGCTGATACATCAACTGTCACAAAGTCCATAGTTGATGTATCCAAAAGTTCTGTATCGTCAATAGGAACTCAACGCAACAGACGGCGCGTCAATCGGACGCCCGGTCTGAGAGTTATTGGCTTTTTCGTTCCAGGGGCCCGGTTGGTTTTTAAGGCAAAACCAACCCGACCATACTCCACCTGCATCCAAACCTTGGGTGGAGTATTCCAAAAGATCCTTCTCGCTAAGAGGAACTCAACAAAGATGACGGCACGTCATTCGGACGTACGTAGCTCAAGATATGATCGTTTCTGCTCCGACAGTCCGGTTGGTTTCGTGTACGAACCAACCCGGCCGAACTCAAAGTATTCTGAAACCTTGAATGAGATATACCGAAACGACCGTCTCGATCCAAGGATTGCATCGCCACTGACGGCGCGTCATTTGAAGATCTGTAGCCCGAGTTATGGGCATTTGAACCCAAATCGTTCGGTATCGGGGGTTTTGGGCCCGGGCCGACCCGGCCCGAGACCCCCCCGGTTAGCCCGAACTGGGTCGACCCGCCCCGGACAGGGTCGACCCGGCCCGGCGCGTCCCGGCCCGGTCCGGCTGGACGCAGTGCGCTGGGCGCGCTGCCAGCTCGGCCGAAGGCCGAGCTGATTGGAAAACGGGGGGGCGCTGCCCCCCCTTTGTAACTGCGCCCCCCCCCCCCCATTATGGGGGGCCATTTATGCTGCCCGGGGGAATTTAATTCCCCCGGCTTCCACCTTTCCGGCCGGCCCGGCTTGGCCGGATGGCTTCTTCTCAACAGGACCGGCAAAGGCCGGTCCTCTTCTGGCTTCCGACACCGGCGGCCCGGCTGGCCGCCGGTCACCGAGCTCCGCCGCGGCCCGGAACCGGCCGCGGCCCTTGTCGTCCGGCGTGGTGCGACGGCACCGCGCCCCTCCGCCGCGGTCCCTTCGAGTTCCCTCGACGCGACGCGACGGCGTCGCATTCTTGAATCTATTTCCACGGCGCGGCGCGACAGCGCCGCGCAATATTTGTCGTGATTTCCGCGTGGTGCAATGGCACCACGCCATCCCATTCCATTCGCAAAGAAAACAAACATGAACAAAGGAGGGGGGTTCAGCCGTGTTTGTGCAGTCTGGCCCCCCTCTCGTTAACGATAACATTTAATCGTTTATCCTCGAATTCCGTCAAGCTAGAACCAAGAACGGGAATAATTAAATAAAACAACAACAATCCCCTACCTCGGTTTCAAATGCGGAGCACGTCAACAAACCGCGGAAGACAAGCGTCGCGGAGGTCGGGCGTCGCGGTAACGGCGTCGTTCCGTCAACGTTGGTGGAAGAAGCGCTCGGTGAAGTCGAGTCGAGTTGACACTCTCAGAATACTTTGTGGGCGGCGGTGCTTCCCTTCCTTTCTCCGGTTGAAGAAGGTAGAAGGTGTTGCTTCACGTTCTTTGAAGACGTGGATCGATCTTCTTCGAGAGGTTGAAGGTCTTCTAAAAGTTCTTCTCCTCTCCTTAGTTCTCCCCACAAAGTTTATGCCAACCCAAAGAGAAGAATAGAATCTCTCATTTTAATGTTGGAAAAATGATTTCAAAAGAAATGAAACACTCAAATAATTAATTAAGTTGGTTTAATTAATTAAATGCAAAGTGTTGGCAAGAATTTCAAAAGATTGAAATTCAATTAAACCACACTTAACTCGTCTCATTAATTAAACAAGTTGTCAATTTAATAAGAGAGGAGTTATATGGGAGTTTTAAGGGGTGTTGAGGAGTTAGGCTTCGTGTGGGCCCCACCACACTTAATCCTCTCAAGGGAGGTTAAGTGGATGTGGGTCCCACCTCTAACTCCCTTTGGGAGGATATAACCAACATGGTTAAAAATAAAATGTGTTTCCACATTTTATTTAACTTCATTTTAATTCCCCCAAAACTAACTCTCAACCTGCATAAAACGAAACCTCGGAAAAGGTCTCCTTAAGCGAATATCAGCGTTGCGAGTTCATCGGTGCCCTCGGAATTTGATTCCGGGCACCGGTTCAAAAGTTAGAAATTCCCGCTCGTTCGTTCACTGAACGTACCCGAGCCAAACTTCGAAAATTGATTCCGGGCACACCGGGCCTCGGAATCAGGTGCCGTCAGAAACCGCGCTCTTGTAAAATTCTAAAGAAAATTAAGAAAAAAATTTCCCTTGAATTTTACGGGTCTTTACATTACTCCCACCTCAGGGCTTTACGTCCCTGTAAAGATACAACAAAACTAGGGAAACAAATGAGGGTACTGAGCACGCATCTGAGCCTCCCGCTCCCAAGTGCTCTCCTGGAGATTCCCGTGCTTCCATCTGATGCGCACAAGAGGAATCGACCGTCCACGTAGGACCCACTCCTTTCGATCCTCGATCTCCACCGGGACCTCCATAAAAGTCACCCCATCGTCAACGTCAAGCTCCCCATGGTCAATGATGTGAGTCGGGTTTTGCACGTATCTCCTCAGCTGAGATACGTGGAAGACGTCGTGCACCCGGTGCAACTGAGGTGGTAGAGCCAGACGATAAGCCACCTCGCCTATCCTGCTGAGGACCTGGAAGGGTCCGATGAAGCACGGAGATAACTTGCCGCCTCGGCCAAATCTCTGTATACCACGTCGAGGTGAGACTCGTAAGAAGACGTGGTCACCATCCTCAAACTCCAGTGGCCTCCGCCTCCTGTCAGCATAAGACTTCTGCTGGCTCTGAGCTGTCCTCATCCGCTCCTGGATGACCTGGACCTTCACTGTCGTGGCTTAGACCATCTTCGGTCACACAAGTGCTGACTCCCCAGGGTCTGTCCAGCACAAAGGAGATCTACAAGGTCGGTCGTACAACGCCTCGTACGGTTCCATCCCGATGGTGGAGTGGTAGCTGTTGTTGTACGCAAACTCCACCAAGGGTAGGTGGTCCTCCCATCTACGACCAAAGTCGAGGACACATGCGCGGAGCATGTCCTCGAGAGTCTGAATGGTCCTCTCCGTCTGACCATCCGTCTGAGGGTGAAAGGCTGTGCTCAGACGTAGCTGCGTCCTGAATGCCTCCTGCAATCCCTTCCAAAGCCGGGAAGTAAAGAGAGCATCTCGATCGGAGACGATAGATGATGGCACACCGTGAAGCCATACAATCTTCTGAACGTAGATACGCCCCAAGATCTCGCCTCCTATAGTAAGCTCACACTGCCGGCACCAGTGCGTAATCGTCGAGTCTTCTCCCGTATGAGTCTCTAGCCGTAAGGATCGAGCCAATGGCTCTGTCGGAATCTCCGAGCTCCGAACAAGGGCAGTGGATATGAAAGAGTGACTCACTCTTGTGTCTAAAAGTACTGCAGCAAGGGTGGAATAGACACAGATAGTACCTCGAATCATCTCGGGTGCGCTGTGGTCGTAGGCCTCTACTGCCTGGAGTTGTGCCTGTCTCTGCCCTCCAGCTCCCTGTGGTCGGGGTGGACCACCTGGTGGTGGTGGTGGTAGTGCCTCAAAGCGTCGCCCACCACCTGATGCTCGGCCAGCTCCTCTTCCTCGTCTGCCTCCTCCCTGCGGACTGCCACGGTCGACCCTCTGCCTCTGCCTCGGTGGTCCCTCAACCGTCTGATGCTCCTCGGCACGGCGGGTCGGGCAGTCACGAGCCATGTGGCCCTACCCGCCGCACGAGTAGCATTGTCTGCCTCTCGAAAGACTGGCTCCGTGCTGTGTGCCCCGCACTACTGAGCCAGTGTCCTGAGGTTGTCTGCCTGAAGGTCTAGTCTGCCTGGACCCCTGAGTCATCCGTTGACTGCCTGCTGCAGAAGACTCTGCTACGTGCCGCCCTGCGGTGGGTCGCGGTGCTGGTGTAGACTCAGCAAGAAATCTCTCGATCAAAAGGGTCCGCTCCAGTACTCTTGTCTGAGTCGGAATGCTGAGGGAGATCAGCGATGCCCTGATCTCGTGTCTCAATCCCTGCTCGAAGGTCCGAGCCCGGAAGAATGGGTCTCGTACCATGTCGGTCGAGTAGCGCGAGAGATCGGTAAATCTCGCCGAGTACTGAGCGACCGTCATGCTGCCCTGCCGCAGCTGAAGAAGCTCCTGTATGCGCACCGCACGGAGGGTGGCTAGGAAAAACTCTGAGCGGAAGAGGCTCTCAAAGTCTGTCCAGAGTAGAGATGCCTCATCGTGCACCTGGAGCATCAAGCTCCACCATCGGCCCGCTGCTGCATGTAGTAGGCTCGCAGCGAGGATCACCATGAGGTCTGCTGGTGTCCTCACTAGCCTAAAAACTCGTAAGACTGCCTCTAGCCAGTCCTCGGTTGCCTGGGGGTCCGTCTCCCCCCGAAACCTGGGCGGTCGCTGGCGTTGAAACTCATGTAGTGCGCTGAGGCGATGTGCATCGTCAGCGGCTGGTGCTGGAAGTATCGGTGGCTCGGCGGGTAGAGCTACCGCCGGTGCCACAACTGACAAAGGGCCCTGCACCGAGGCCTCGTCGCTCAGTGGGCTGTCATCACGCTCGACTCTCGGAACCCTAGCTGGATGCCGTCGTGGGGCCATCCTGAAAAGGAAACAGGTGCGCCACGGTCAGAACAGTATACCTGGTGAGCTGATATAAAGTAATCACAAAGAAAACTTGAAACACACACGCAATCAATGTTTTCGCGCATTAAGTCGGAAATCAGAAGTCAGGGTCCTGGTGTACGGATACGTCGGTCGCCGCACCAACACTGGACTCCCTGGACTGATAACCACACTCAATACGCTAAACATTATTGCTTCACATAGAAAAGATCAGAGTTCACGGTAGAACCAAACTCCTTTGATACCAATTTGTCACGACCCATCCTCGGGGCCCGTGCCGTGACTACCCCAAGCCTGATTTCCATGGGCCAGGGGCTGGTGACTAGCACCAAGGCGTAAATCCCGGTAAAAAGGGAAGGCATTGCCTTTGTAAAGTAAACAAGCACCACAGAGTAAGCAAGCAGAAAAGTAAACACTAAGTAAAAACAGAGTACAACTGAAAGTGCGGAAAAGTAAATGGGCCAGTATACAAACCCAAACTGAAAGTAAAGTACAACTCGAAAGGGAAAACAGCAACTGTAAAGTAAAAGCCGCTACACCGAGCTGTCCACTGGAAATCCCACCTGAAGGGTGGGTACAGATAGCTTCACTGCTCCTCAGGTCCCGCTGTCCGCTCCGTGCACGTCCCGCCCAGTGGTCCACCTCCAGGTACCATCCTGCTCTGCAAGCCTCAACCACGATCAACGCTGTCCGTCGTATGCAACCAACACAACGTAGTGCGGGCATAGCCCGTGCAGGGGTGAGTATAAGCTACTCAGTAGGGACCCTGAGACCCCCGAAGGTCTCCCAAAATCCACAAAGGATAAACCACGAAAGGAAGATACAAACACGAAGTAATAACCGACACTGCTTAGGTATATGACCATACATATACCTAAGTCATCAATTCCAATACGCTCCAACCTCCGAGCCCAAGTACAACTCAGTCCACACAGGAAAGTATACGTATTCCACACAGGAAAGCAAAACGAAATCCCCACAGGATAGCACAACACAATCCACACAGGAAATCAATAGGATTCAGCTCACACAAGTATAATTTTTGAGGACAATAGAGATGATCACTGATCCATCTAAGTCGTCGGACCCACAAAGGATCGATAGGTACTAACCCCTGCAAAGACCCACACAGGATCGGACCCACACAGGATCTGTAGGCGCTGGTTCACACAGGACCGCTGAGCGCAGACCCACACAGGATCGGACCCACATAGGATCGGTAGCACTGATCCACACAGGATCGCTGAGTGTTGTAGTCGTCGTCATCAAATCCACTGAGGATCTCTGTACAGTCGTCTTCGTAGTCAGAGTAGCAGTCGCAGCCAGCTCTATGGTTCCCACACACAGCAAGCTCGTTCGGGAGGGTCCGCTCCACGAGCCGAGAGGCTGATACATCAACTGTCACAAAGTCCAGAGTTGATGTATCCAAAAGTTCTGTATCGTCAACGGGAACTCAACGCAACAGACGGCGCGTCCATCGGACGCCTGGTCTGAGAGTTATTGGCATTTTCGTTCCAGGGGCCCAGTTGGTTTTTAAGGCAAAACCAACCCGACCGTACTCCACCTGCGTCCAAACCTCGGGCAGAGTATGCCAAAAGATCTGTCTTGCTAAGAGGAACTCAACAAAGCTGATGGCACGTCATTCGGACGTCCATAGCTCAAGATATGAGCATTTCCGCTCCGAGGGCCCGGTTGGTTTTGTGTACGAACCAACCCGGCCGAACTCAAAGTATTCTGAAACCTTGAGTGCGATATACCGAAACAACCATCTCGATCCAAGGATCGCATCTCCGCTGACGGCGCGTCTTTTGGAGGTCTGTAGCCCTAGTTATGGGCATTTGAACCCAAACCGTTCGGTATCGGGGGTTTCGGGCCCGGGCCGACCCGGTCCGAGACCCCCCCGGTTAGCCCGAACCGGGTCGACCCGCCCCGGATAGGGTCGACCCGGCCCGGCGCAGCCCGGCCCGGCCCGGCCAAGCGCCGGTCCGGCTGGACGCAGCGCGCGGGGCGCGCTGCCAGCTCGGCCGAAGGCCGAGCTGATTGGAAAATGGGGCGGGCGCTGCCCCCCCTTTGTAACCCCCCCCCCCCCCATTATGGCGGGCCATTTATGCTGCCCGGGGGAATTTAATTCCCCCGGTTTCCACCTTTCCGGTTGGCCCGGCTTGGCCGGCCGGCTTCTTCTCAACAGGACTGGCAAAGTCTGGTCCTCTTCCGGCTTCCGACACCGGCGGCCCGGCTGGTCGCCGGTCACCGAGCTCCGCCGCGGCCCGGAACCAGCCGCGGCCCTTATCGTCCGGCGCGGTGCGACGGCACCGCGCCCCTCTGCCGCAGCCCCTTCGACTTCCCTCGACGCGACGCGAAGGCATCGCGTTCTTGAATCTCTTTCCACGGCGCGGCGCGACGGCGCCGCGCAATATTTTCCGTGATTTCCGCGTGGTGCGACGGCACCATGCCATCCCATTCCATTCGCAAAGAAAACAAGCATGAACAAAGGAGGGGGGTTCGGCCGTGTTTGTGCGGTCCGGCCCCCCTCTCGTTAACGATAACATTTAATCATTTATCCACGAAGTTCGTCAAGCTAGAACCAAGAATGGGAATAATTAAATAAAACAACAACAATCCCCTACCTCGGTTTCAAATGCGAAGCACGTCAACAAGCTGCGGAAGACAAGCGTCACGGAGGTCGGGCGTCGTGGTAACGGAGTTGTTCCGTCAACGTTGGTGGAAAAAGCGCTCGGTGAAGTCGAGTCGAGTCGACACTCTCAGAATACTTTGTGGATGGCGGTGCTTCCCTTCCTTGCTCTGGTTGAAGAAGGTAGAAGGTGTTGCTTCACGTTCTTTGAAGACGTGGATCGATCTTCTTCAAGAGGTTGAAGGTCTTCTAAAAGTTCTTCTCCTCTCCTTAGTTCTCCCCACAAATTTTATTCCAACCCAAAGAGAAGAATAGAATCTCTCATTTTAATGTCGGAAAAATGATTTCAAAAGAAATCAAACACTCAAAGAATTAATTAAGTTGGTTTAATTAATTAAATGCAAAGTGTTGGCAAGAATTTCAAAAGATTGAAATTCAATTAAACCACACTTAACTCGTCTCATTAATTAAACAAGTTGTCAATTAAATAAGAGAGGATTTATATGGGAGTTTTAAGGGGTGTTGAGGAGTTAGGATTCGTGTGGGCCCCACCACACTTAATCCTCTCAAGGGAGGTTAAGTGGATGTGGGTCCCACCTCTAACTCCCTTTGGGAGGATATAACCAACATGGTTAAAAATAAAATGTGTTTCCACATTTTATTTAACTTCATTTTAATTCCCCCAAAACTAACTCTCAACCCGCATAAAACACAACCTCGAAAAAGGTCTCCTTAAGCAAATATCGGCGCTGTGAGTTCAGCGGTTCCCTCGGAATTCGATTCCGGGTAACGGTTCAAAAGTTAGAAATTCCCGCTCGTTCGTTCACTGAACGTACCCGAGCCAAACTTCGGAAATTGATTCCGGGCATACCGGGCCTCGGAATCAGGTGCCGTCAGAAACCGCGCTCTTGTAAAATTCTAAAGAAAATTAAGAAAAAAAATTCCCTTGAATTTTATGGGTCTTTACACACAGTGCATATGAACAACAGGTTTCTCAACCTTTTACCTTATGTTAATATCTATTCGTTATTGATTTTATGTTATCTAAATTAAATGTTAAACAAATTTTGCAGATAATGACTTTTTCATGTGATGATGCTCTCAATCCCTAGGTCCAATAGGTTTCTCAACCTGCTGTTGCTCACAGTACAAATGAACAATAGGTTTCTCAACCTGTTGTTGATCCAAGTGTCGAGGTACAACCACCATCTGCACATGCCAATGATATGCCTCCAGAGATGGAGGAACATATTGATGATGGTGGATCCGAAGAAATAAAAGGTGGTGAAACACCAGTGACGTAAAAAAACAGGATTTTCGTAGTTTTACGGTATTAGAAAAAATAATTAAGGCTAAAGAGAAAGGAATCAAATATGAGATTGGATGGAATAATCAAGGCTAACATATTAACCCCAATAAGGCCATGTTCGGTAGTTACATTAGAAACCTCACTTAGAAACACGTGGATATTGATGTAACTTTATGTCACCATGTTGTGGCTGAGATAAAGACACTGATGTGGGGAGATATTATGGTAACATTATGATTTCATTTTTTTAATTTAATAAAAATTAAATAATGAAACTTTGACTTACACTTCATCATCTCTTTTAAAGTGCATTTATAGTAGATGACTTGCACAAGTCCTATGTCTTAAGGGTTTATGAAGGATTCACAGAGGTGTTTGTACACTTTTAACAAAATATCATCTTAAATATGTTCAAGGGAAAATAAAACCGCATGAACCTCTTATTTATGTACACCTGATAACCCAAGCATCATGGGATGCATTTTATGGCCATTGTGTGAAGCAGTCTTTTCAAGTACATTGTGTCTGGTAATATGTTGTTTGATAGTACATGTATTCATCACTTTGATTGACAGTGTTTTATTTATGAAAAAACAACTGAGACATGAAAATAAACAACGGGCATCAAAACTAGTAGAACCCTATCATAAATCAAGGATGGGGTACACATCACTTGAAAAAAATGGTACGTATTTTAAATATGCCATAATACTTTTGTGTGACATAAAACAACGCAATAACTGTGTTCTTTTGTTTATATGAAACTTGAAGAGTCCAAATTCATAACCACTTCCATCCCATGCCATTTGCTATAGAAGGAGATGCATGTAACTAAAGATGGAAAATAATATATGAAAACACAAAAAAAAGAGTGGGAAACATGTGTAAGTATGACATAATAAAAAATTGCTTTAAATTGATATTATATAACAATTATTACTTATTTTCCTATATTTTCTATCTGACATAGTCACAAGAATCAACAACACCCACACCATATACAGGCATAATTTTAGTGGCCTTGAAGCATCCAAAAAAGTATAGTCATGTTAGAGGTGTGGGTTTTGGAGTGACACCTTGAATATATTTTGAGAAAAAAAACAAGTGGAGGATCAAACTGCAGAAATGAAAAATATTAGAGAAACATTATCTATGTTTCACAAATAATTACAATACCATAGAGAGATGATAAAAAGTTTGATAAGGGGGGGAAAGAGAAGAAACAACTCAAGAACAATCCACACGTGAATATCCCACCCCACCCCCACCAATTTTTAGGTGATCCATTCCCCAAAAAAACAATTCTTAACTGACATAGTCAATTTTCTAATAATTATTTCTATGAAATGTGAATTAGATAGACACTAATAACTTTCTTGTATTGATATTCTACATGGTGAAAATGACTATGATTTATATCTATCAACACCCACCCATCACCTTGTAGCGAGGGATACAGTGTTCAATATCCAGAATGGCATGCTACATAATAGACCACTTTCAACAGATCATGTAAGAGTGTCAATTATAGTAGCCCTAGATCTGAGCATTGAGCGACCTATTCTAATTGATGATGCAGATATTCATACGGTTAAAAAAGTTCTAGGAACATTCATCGCATGGTCTTCATATATTGTAAAAAACAGTTCGACAATGATGTATTCATTTCTAATTTAATTTTTAAGCTAAACCTTAAACATTTAATGAAAAAATTTCTAAACTAGTACAGATAAACAAAGGGAAGGGGGTGAAGTGAAAGACCGGTTCAAAACCATCTCAAGGACTAACTAACCAATCCAAACAATCTACCCAAATAACCTTAACCCCCCCTCCCCCCTCATTCTATATCTTCATTTATTATCATTCAAGGCCCATGTGGATACAAAGTTGAAATATAGTGGTAATCACATAATTGATTTTGAAGAAAATACGTACAGAGGGGAAGATCCAAAATCCATTGGTGTTGAGATTGCAACTGAAATCCTCGACTATGATTGGTTAGGCGGCTCAGTTGTAAATGTTTACATGAGGTATGTTTCCATGATATAATTTTCCAAAATATGATATTCTATGATAATTATGACTAAATACATTTCATATTTTTCATAGGCATATATATGAAAAACAATTGAAGGGATTTTCCCATGAACAAAAATTTGGACTCGTTAGTCCTCACGTCACCTCTATAGAACAAGAAGACATAACTTCCACGAAATATGGTGAAATAGTGGGAGGAATGCTCAAATCGTTTAACAGAAAAATTACAGATGAAATAAATTTCTTAATACCAACAATACAGTATAAAACTATAAAATTTAACTATATAAAATATATTTTAATTTCATTTATTACTTATTATTTTCTGTGTTCTTAGGAAGCATTGTATGATCATTGTGGTCAATTTGGATACTCCAAAGATTTATTTTCTGGATTCAATGCATGGATATCCAAAAAATTAACCAAAAATGATGGTGTTTGTCAATTTTTAATACACTACATCCAACATTTTAGAACTAAATATCTCGTTATATAATTTATATTATCTTTTAATGAGGATTTTATTATGAAAGGGTGGTGCATGAATATCATCTACATCATGGAATGAGTACAGGAGAAAAGGACAAGAAACCTAAAAAGTACTATGACTGGATACAAATCAAGGTATATATAATAAGATTTCACTATCCAAACACATAAAAAATTACTTATTTTTTTCAATGTTTATGCAGTGCCTGAAACAAACAAATGGTAAAGACTATGGTTACTATGTTTGTAAATTTATGAAATATATCATATTCCATGAACAAACCAGTATCCCTGAAGAGGTATTTTCAAAGATAATTTCTATTTCATTTAAAGTACTTATTAATCCTTTGTGCATTTATATTTTTCAGTACTACCATGACTGCCAAAAATAGTCATATTCACAAGACGATATAGATATTCTTAGAAATGAATTGGAAGCATACCTGATGGAAGAATGTACAAATATAGAATGAAGATGGTAGACTTATAAAATAATTTCAAATTTAATAATATTATTTACATTATATTTCTATTTTCTTGATGTTAATGTTGTGATTTTTATGGGATAAATGCCTTGATGAAAATCATGGTTGTTGATGGTCCTTTTTCTCACACTAAATTAATTGCATATTGATTGTTCTTTAAAGGAAATTGGTGGTCCTAATTTATAGGGTATGTGTGTTATTGATAGACTAAAAAAGATAACGAGTATCCAGAAGGGATTTCCCCATCCCTTGAGTTTTTTTTGTTGACATCTTGAGACATAACAGGCACAGGAGCTTACTCCACTCTTCTTTGTTTCAACAAAGAGAAGGGTTTTCTCCAAAAAAAACATCGATTCAATCTAAAACATTGGAAGATCCCCTCTTTAGTCGACCTGGTGAAGAACCAACTTTCATATATTCATTCGGAGGTCTTGAATATATGACAGTTGGTTCTTCATAGGGATGACTAAATTTATACTATAAAAGGAGCATGTTATTATATGTCAATTGTACATGGATCAAAGGTTTTTCCATAATCCTTTTTAACTGGGTATATTGAGCATATTGAGAAGGTCAGGTCTCTTTATTAGGTTTCAGAGGTAAGGGTACATTGATTTTCAGGAAGAAAAATGTACATAAAATTTTTTGATACTTTAGTAGAATGATCCATGATTCATTTTTGATATGTAGGAATCAACTGATCCTTAATTTGATGCACAATGTCATCGTTATGACTCTAAATGTGTCTTTATTTAAAATTTACATTAATTCAAGTAAAAAAACACAACTAAAATACTGAAAACTGAGGAAATGCATTCTGATTGTTTTTATACTTTAGGAAAACAATCCACCAGTCATTTTTGACGTGTAGGAATCAATATCACCTCATTCTGATGCACGCTATCACCGGTATGACTCAAAATGTGTCTTGTTATTTAAAATTAACACTAATTCAAGTAAAAAAACACAACTGACATATTAAAAACCAATAAAATGCATTCAGATTATTTTGATATTTTAGGAAAATGATCCATGAGTCAGTTGTGATGTGTAAGAATCAACCCCACCTCAATCTGAAAAACAATGTGACTGGTATGACTAAAAGTTTCCATTATCAGTTTAGAATTGACATTTTAACTCAAAACATGTTAATCACTAAAAACAAATAACTCATGTTCCGATTGTCTTCCAAATTAAGGACACCAATTCATAAGTCCTTTGTGACATTTATGAAGTTGTATCACATCAAAAAAATGCACGATGCGACCCGTATGAATCAAATTGCATGTTTTCGGTTTGAAATGACTTTTTTGTAAAACAACACAACAAACATACTGAAAACCAAGGAAATGCATTCCAATTGTTTTTATACTTTAGAGAAACAATCCATCAGTCATTTATGACATATAAGAATCAACTTCAACTCAATCTGACACATGGTGTCACCGTTATGACTCCAAATGTGTCTTTTTATTTAAAATTGACATCAATTCAAATAAAAAAACACAAATAACATACTGAAAACCAAGAAAATGCATTTGTATTGTTTTTATATTTTAGGAAAATGATTCATGAGTTAGTTTTGTTATGTAGGAATCAAACCCACCTCAATCTGACGAAAGCTATGACTAGTATGACTAAAAGTTCCTGCTATCAGTTTAAAATTGACATTTTAACTCAAAATGTGTCACTCACTAAAAACCAAGAAAATGCACTCCAATTGTCTTTAAAATTAAGGAAACCAATTTTTAAGTCCTTTGTGATGTGTATTAAGTAGTCTCACATCAAAACGACTCATGATGCAACTAGTATGACTCAAATTTCATGTTTTCAGTTTGAAATGACATTTTAGTAAAAAACACAACAAACATACTCAAAACTGAGGAAATGAATTCAGATTGTTTTGATACCTTGGGAAAATAATTCATCAGTCATTTTTTACTTTTAGGAATCAAAACCACCTAAATATGATGCACAGTTTCACCGGTATGACACCAAATGTGTCTTGTTATTTAAAATTGAAATAAATTCAAGTAAAAAAACACAACTGACATACTGAAAATAGGGAAAATGCATTCATATTATTTTTATATTTTAATAAAATGATCCATGAGTCAATTTTGATGTGTAGGAATTAACCCCAACTCAATCTGATGAAAGGTGTGACCGATATGACTAAAATTTTCCGCTATCAGTTTAAAATTAACATTTTAACTCAAAGAGTGTCACTCACTGAAAACCAAGAGAATGCACTCCAATTGTATTCCAAATTAAGGACAGTGATTTGTAAGTCCTTTTTGACGTGTATGAAGCAGTCTCACATCAAACTGATTCACGATGCGACCCGTATGACTCAAATTTCATGTTTTCAGTTTGAAATGACATTTTAGTAAAAACACACAACAAACATACTGAAAACTGAGGAAATACATTCTGATTTTTTTGATACTTTATAAAAATGATCCATCAGTCATTTTTACGTGTATAAATCAACTTCTCCTCAATCTGACACACGATGTCGCCGGTATGACTCCAAATGTGTCTTGTTATTTAAAATTGATATCAATTCAAGTAAAAAAACACAACTGACATACTGAAAACCAAGAAAACACATTCATATTATTTTTATATTTTATAAAAATGATCTATGAATCAGTTGTGATGTGTAGGAATCAACCTCACATCAATCCAATGAACAATGTGACCAGTATGAATAAAAGTGTATGTTATTAGTTTAAAATTGACATTTTAACTCAAAATGTGTCACTCACTAAAAACCAAGTAAATGTGAACTGATTGTATTCCAAATTAAGGATAGTGATTTTTAAGTCCTTTGTGATGTGTATGAAGTAGTCTCACATCAAACCAATGCACTATATGACCCATATGACTCAAATTTCATGCTTTTGGTTTGAAATGACATTTTACTAAAAAACAAAACTAACATACTAAAAAATGAGGAAATTCATTATGATTGTTTTGATACTTTAGGAAAATAATCCATCATTCATTTTGGATGTGTAGGAATTAACCCCACCTCAATCCAACATAGGGTTTCACCGGTATGACTCCAAATGTTCCTTGTTATTTAAAATTGACATTAATTAAAGTAAAAAAACACATCTAGCATATTAAAACCTTATAAAACACATTCAGATTGATTTTATATTTTAGTAAAATTATTCATGAGTTAGTTTTGATGTGTAGGAATCAACCCCACCTCAATCCAACTAATGGTGTGAGTGCTATGACTAAAAGTGTATGTTATCAGTTTAAAATTTACATTTTAACTCAAAATATTTCACTCACTAAAAACCAATAAAACATGCTCTGATTGTATTCCAAATTAATTAAAATGATTCTTAAGTCCTTTGTGACATGTATTAAGCAGTCTCATGTCAAACTGACGCACGATACGACCCGTATGACTGAAATTGCATGTTTTTTATTTGAAATGACATTTTAGTAAAAAAACACAATGAACATACTAAAAACCAAATAAATCCATTCCGATTTTTTTAATACTTTAGTAAAATGATCCATAAGTCATTTTTAATGTGTATGAATCAACTGCACCTCAATATGATTCATGGTGTCACTGTTATGACTCCAAATGTGTCTTGTTATTTAAAATTGACATTAATTCAAGTAAAAAAACACAACTTACATACTGAAATCTGATCAAATGCATTCATATTCTTTTTATATTTTAGGAAAACAATCTATGAGTCATTTGTGACGTGTAGGAATCAACCCCACCTCAATCCAATGAATAGTGTGACCGGTATGACTAAAATTTTCCTCTATCAGTTTAAAATTAACATTTTAACTCAAAATGTGTCACTCACTGAAAACCAAGTAAACGCGCCCTGATTTTATTTTAAGTTAAGTACAATATTTTTAAGTCCTTTTTCATGTGTATGAAGTAGTCTCACATCAAATCAAGGTACAATGTGACTGGTATGACTCAAATTTCATTTTTTTTTTGTTTGAAATTACATTTTAGTAAAAAAAAATACAACAAACATATTGAAAACTGAGAAAATGCATTTTGATTATTTTGATACTTTTAGAAAACAATCCATAATTCATTTATGACATGTAGAAATCAACCCCGCCTCAATACGATGCATAGTGTCACCGATATGACACAAAATGTGTCATTTTTATTAAAAATTGACATTTTTTAAATGTATTCTTTATATTAATGTTTAATTTATTTCATTATAGTATTAAAAACGTAATATTTATTTTATTATATAGGTGGAACCTTTTTATTGAGTTGGAAAGATTTCTTCAGTGACTATTACTATCATAGGACATTTTTTAGAGGGGGCCATAGATGTCAAAATAGAAAACATTAATGTTTTTTAACTATTTGCTGGATATTTTTAAATGTAATTTTATAAAAATTTATTCAAAATATATATAGAAGTGTTTCTTTTGGTATATACCATGAGTGAATATTTTTGTATTCATGAATTCAATTAAATTTATATTGAATTTTTTTTCAAACATTTATGTGCATTGCTTTTTTTCATCATTTTCATCATGTATGTGGTTCTTTTGTATATATATACTATGAGTTGTTATTTTTTAGCAGGTTTTGCAGGTTTGTGTAGGTTATTTTTGTTGTTTCGGTTATTTTGGTCGGCTTTTTATTTTATTTTCAGGTTTTTGGGTGTTATGTTATATAAATAGCATGCCCAGATAGGGAATCCTTTATCAGCTCTAGTTGAAGCACTAATAAATAGGTACTTTATGAGAACTTTGAATAGCGCTAATATATCAGGACCTTTATCAATGATTTTATAAGTTCTGATAAAGGGTACCCACCCCCACCCACCCCTCCCCCCCTCCCCCCTAATATCGGCTCGATTAACAGTGCTTTTTTAGAACTGATAAAGGCCTTTTTAGCACTGGTAAAAGCCTATTTTGTGGTATTGTTTTTTTTGTTATATATGTTTATTTTTTTAATAACATATTTATATAAGTGAGTTATATAATGTTTTGAAACTAATTTATGGAACACCATGGGTTTTTGGGTTTCTCTATTTGATATGATAAAAATTTTAAAGTATTAAAATTTCAAAAAGTATTAAAATTTTAAAAAGTATTTTATGGTTTTCTATTAAGTTGTACTCAAAATATAATTGGTTTTAAATAAGAAATATTTCTTGAATACTTAATTTTATTCTTAATTTAAAATTAAAGTTAAATTTTAATCTTCAAGATTTAAAATATACTTAATTGTTTTAATGATATATTCAAATGATTTGTGATTCAGTTTGAAGAATCTTGAAATTTAAATTGAGTAAAAGGGGATGTGGTTTTATTTGGAATTCTTAATTTTAATTTTATATTAAGATGAATGGATTTAGTTTTTTATAAGATGAATATTGATCATTCTTGGTCTTGGTATAATGATGTTTCTTATTGATGGGAATTTATAGAGTATGTCACATGGTTTGAAGCATGACTTCTCTAACCATACATAAGGTGTTTTTTGTGATCTAAATTTTTAATCTGTTTTAGCTTTATTAATTTCTTATACACTTAAAATTATATCGCTTTTATTAAGTTTTCTTTCATGTGTTATCTATTGTTCTTCTTATTGGATTGATTTTACATTTTTTCAACCTGTGTATTGTTCTCCCTTATTCATTGGAAATCTGTATCAACCTAATGATATTCAAGGAATGATTTAAGGTCAACCAAGTATTATTAAATTATAAATTATCAGGTATGTGTATTTTTATTATAGTTTAAAAAATATTATTTAGATGATATTTTTTCTGATTTAAATTGTTAAATTATGTTCGTTTTTATAGTTTTTTTCTCTACTGCATATATTTTTTCTCTATTGTATATTCTATTATGTTTTATAGGTTTTTAGATAATTATAGGGCATGTAATTTTTTATATTTTTAAAAAAAATAAACTTTCTTCATCGGTTTTCTTTTAAAACTATGCTTAATAAAAACTATTGGAATTTCAAAATCTGTTTTTATGAAAAGTGATTTTGAAATTGTTAAGAAATTTTTTTCTAGGTGGACATTCAACATCAATTTTTTTGTAATAACCGGTGTTAAAAATCACTTTCAATGTTGTTGTTGTTTCTTAGAAACCAATATTGAAAGTTTTATGTGAATTTTTCCAAATTAAAATAATAGTACTTTAAACATTGGTTTTACTAAAAACAATGTTGAAAATTCAATGAAATCTTGTCCATGTTTTTTTTATAGTAAAATTGATGGGAAAATATATTTTCAATATTGGTTTATAAAAAATGACATTGAAATACCCCTTAAATTCATTTTTTTTAATGTTTAGATGTCAGTTTTATTAAAAACTGACATAAAAACTATTATTTATAACATATCCTACATAAAATTTAATTAAAAGCCGATGCTAAAAAGTAAAAGAATTATGTTGAAATATATTTTTATACTAGTGTATCCTTTATAAGAAGATCATTTTTGATTCTAATGATGTTAAAAAACATCCATTATTCTCTAAAAGGAGGAAATTTGGGGTATTTGAAAACATAAAAAAATCTTTCAAATGGGGTTTATGGGGAAAAAATGACATGGGAATTACAAAGGTTCTAAAAGAATAAATATGAAGCTTTAAGATGGATTGGGTTAATATAACCTCTATCTATTCTGGAATTAGTTTAGGAAGAGGTATTTATGGACTTTGTTTCATGGATTCCTAAGTTACAGGGATTTAATGAAGTGGTTTTTTGGGTTAAACAGCATATTAAATATGCCCACCTCATAGTACTAAAGTATCCTTATTTGTAGAATTATGTTGTGAATGATTTTATAAAGGAAATCATGATGTTACATGGAATACCTAGTGCACTATAGTCAGTTACAAGGATCCACATTTCACATGTTTTTTATTCTCGAAAGTATTCAAGATATAAGAAATAACATTAAAGATGATTTCATACAATCATCTATAAAGTGATCTCTAAACTAAAGTGTTAAATATGTGTTTATAGGTATACTTAAGGAATTTTTCTTCAGATCATTCGAAAATGATTTTCAATATGTAACACCCTGGTATTTTAAAAGAAAAAAATTTATGTTTGATAGCATAAATGTCACCCAACACTGAACTTAGAAGAGAATGTAACTCTCTAAAACTTTATGATATACATATTTTAAAAAAAATAATCTCTTTGATAGCTTGTGGTATATGAAACCCTAAGATTTTTATGTTTGATAGTGTACACGCAACACTGATCTTAAACAACCAAAGATATATATAACAATTATAAACTAGCTGTTAAATTGGTGTGAATGAATAGTATTGACTACATTATGAAATATATATATATATTACTCCATATAAATTATTGATAAATTTTTAGTAAATAATCAATCAATTTTTTGTAAAGGGATTTTGTTTTATAAAAATATTTTTTCTTCAAAAATGATTTTTTATTACTTTTCATGAAAAGAATATTATAATAAATTTTTGGAACTTTTAGAAAACATATTTTATAAAATTAAATTCATTTTCCTAATTATAATTTCAAAATTTACTTTGGGTGAAATTTTTGAATGTTTCTAAAAATAATGATTTTTCAGTGAATAGTGAAAAAATATTGATTTTTGTAAAACTGTCATTTATTTTCAAAAAATTAAGTACTTTAAATGAAAATTTATATTTTAAATTAACATAATTATTATTTATTTATATTTAACCCACTTAATTTATCTTTAAAAACTTTATATTGGATTTTAGTATAATTTTATTTTTGGGTTCAAAAAAGTGTTTTTTCTGAAATTTTTTTTAAATATGATAATGTTTATCTATTTTAATTAATTAAAATAATACATAATTATGTATCTTTAATATGACATTTATATATTTTATATTGGTAAATTTTAATTTATATTCATATAATTATTATTATTATAAGACATAGAGTTAATATTAAATCATCTTGTTCTTGAAAAATACACTTCTCGAAAACAATCTTTTTCATCACATCGATGGGTTTTGTTTTAAATTTAGTTTTTTCCACTATTATAAAATTTATTTGAAAAAATAAAATTCATTTTTTTAATAATTATATAAATATTATCTTGTGTTTAATTTTTTATAATTTTCTAAAAAGATAAATATTTTTGATAAATAGTGAAAAATACAGAATTTAAATTGAAAACAAAATTTTTATTTAAATTTATTATAAGGTTAAATTATTTTTTAAATTGGTTTTAAAGTAAAATTATTTCAATTTTATATCAATGAATCAAATTTATTTCATTACAATAATTTTCATTTTGAAATTGGATATAAAAAACTTTGTAAACTTTTGAACATTTTCTCTTTAAAAACATGTTTTCTCATCACATCTGTGAAATTAATTTTAAATTAAGTTTTTACAATTATAATATTTGAATTTATAAAAATTGATTCCATATTTGGAATAAAAATAATTTATATTATCTAATAATTTAAGTTAATTTTTTACCAAATGAATAGTGAATCCAGTAAAAATCAATTATCATAGTTAAGGTAATAATGAGTTTATCGAGGGTTAAACTAAAATGATAAGGGTAAAAATGACATGTGCACTTGTATAAAAACAATTTTATGGGAATATTTGTAACATTAAACCTCTAATGTTCTACAATGGAACATTTTTTCCCTTTTGACATATGAGAAACGTGTCATCACTCATTTCTTTTCAAAAAATACCATATTTGTCCTCTCTCACACTTATGGAAGGACACCCCCACTCATAACTTAGTCACACCTTAAAACCTCTTGGTTTTAGAAAATAATTACCCAAATAAATTCATAACTTCCCTCCTATCATCCTAGAATCCTTATTTTGGGTATAAATCCAACCTAGGAAAGCCTTTGGTGGAAACTTATGCAGGATACCTGAAGAAGAGATAATGTTATTCAACGAGCATTTTTATTTTATTTATTTCATCACCTAATTAAATTATTCTTAAACAACGATTATATAATAACATTATTATATTACATATAATTATATTTTATTATGTTAATTTTATAACCTAAATATTTTTCCTCTTCCATCAAATGGGTTACAAAATTATTATTCGTGTGTACGGTGAACTACCACCTCGCAAACTAATGTCAATCATTTTTTCCTTAACACCCCTAAAATTTGGGTATGATAATGTATATAAAGTATATATTTGATATTTATAACATAATTATACATCTATAGTCATTATATCATATATACTATTTTACATTTCATTCAGTAGGGGATACGATAACGTCACTCGTGTGTATGGCAGACTACCACCTCGCGAAGCGATGTGAATCATTTTTCACTAATGTGTTACATGGAAGGTAATAAGTGTAAATATAATGAATATATGTTATATAAATGAAATAATTATTATATTAATTACATATTTATTATCATGTAAAGATAATATACCATTTTATTTTTTTACACTAAAAAGTTGATAACATCATTCATGTGTGTGTGGACTACTACCTTCACAAAGCGATGTGACTCTATTTTCATCACCACACCACAAGGATGATACATATAAGTATATTTAAAGAAATAATATGTTATATATGATATTATTATATCTATATAACATTAAAATATTACTTACCTCCTTTCCATAATGATCATTGAAAAATAGAAATGTTACTCATGTGTATGTACGGCCTACCATCTCCATGATTGTAACATATCCCATTTTTCAAAACCATATTTCATGATTGGTTTAAAAATTATAATCAGTTTATGAATATTATAGTTATTTAATGATTATTATTATGGATATGTTTATATAATGACCTCTTTGAGCATAGTCAACCTACCAAAGTCATTTTTGACGTATAAGCCAATTATAGTTAAAACATTTGACATAAACCTAATTGATTAAGTAATCATATATAATATGGTAATAAGTGAAATAATAGGAATAATAATCTTGAAAAATATTATTTAGTAAATAATTAACACAATTGTATTATTCAGGAATATAAAGAACAAGCATGATGAATCAAACTCGAGGTAAGGGTTTTCTCATATCACTTTTATTTCTATAAAATATATGACATATTCACCACTTATTTTTTTGTGTATTGTATATAAATTCCATGAATTTATTTTATTATTATTATATATAAATTTATGGGTATTTAAATATCCATTTTAGGATCTATCTTTTAAGGGGTTTACAATTTCAAAGTTTCCAAATTGGTAAGGTATTTTTGTCTCAATTTTCCTTCTTTGAGACGTGTGTTATGTTATACACCTATCTTCTTTTATGATGTGTATATAATACCCCCATTGAAATGTTATATAATTAATTTATATATCTTTATGAAATTAAAATTTTAATTTAATATTATTCTTTCATGGGGATTATGATTTAAAAGTTACCAAAGTGGTAAGTGTCTTATGTTACAATCTCATTGTTTATCAAGATTGTTTATGAATATGCTTAAAATGATGATATATTATGATCCATATATCAATAAAATAATTAATTATCTTATAATATGGTTCTTAATTATATTTACAATTAATAGTGCCATTTTTTACTCTTTGGTACTTAAAATAATTGAAAAATTATTTTTAAGGAAATATGACTTCATTTCTCTCTTTGATCATAAATCTGTTTTATTTCCAAACAATGTTTTCTAAAAATTATTTCAAAATTTTTTTATTATTATCCTATTATTTTTATAAAAATAAATTTTTAACCATGATTAACCTTTTAAAAAAATAAAATTAATCTTCATGTCCTTTCTAAACAATGTCCATTTTGGATTTTATTGAAAATGTAAAAGGAATCTTTGTTTTAATATATACGGAATGAACGTAATTTTCTGCTGTAATGACCATTATTTTCATTGAAGCTTAATTTATAATATTTCAATTTTATTTTAAAATAAAATTATTTCAAAATGTATTAAAAAGTTTTTTTCAAATTGGAAAGTATATTCTCCTCAAGAAATGTTTTAAATGATTTTTTTAAATATTTCTTTATAAGTTTCCAAGGTTATTTTAAAAGAAAAGTATTTTCACAATATTTTTTGAATTTTTTGTTTTTAAAAAAGTTATTTTTAAAATAAAAATTTTATTTTCCTCAAAATTTATTTAATGATATTTTAATGTTATATCAATTCATCAATGTCAACAACCCTTTTGTTAATTATTCTCCAATGGGGATATTTTGTAATCATATCATTTACATTATTTCTCTAGATGGATTAAGATTTTTTTAAATAAATTTTTATAGAACTCATTTAGTTTCCATAGGTTTATCATGTTTCAAATATATTTTTATAGATACCATTTATTTTTCATGGTTTAACCATGTTACAAAGAGATTTTTAGGGAACCCGTTTCTTTTCCATGGGTCAATCTTGTTTCAAAGAGATTAACATGAAACCCATTTCTTTTCTATAGGTTAATCAAGTTATAAATAAAATAATTATTTTTTATATGAGTTTTATGATTAAATGAAATCTATATATATTTTATTTATTCATGTTTTGGTTCTTGGAAATTATATACGATAGGTGTGCTTAGATAGCTCTGTGTGAGCCTGTTGTATCTTATAGGGTGGGTGTGCAAAGATAGAGCTCTAATGCACTATGTAATGATTATGTTCTATAGATAATTTTATTAGAAGTCATTTGTATGGTTATTCTATTTATAAGGGTTCTATAAGGGTTATTTAAGTAATCTATGAATATTATGTCCCAATACACCAACACATTTTTTCCATTCTTGTTTTGGGTCTATGATGTTTCATTTGATCAAGACTGATATCACATGGCTCATGATTAATGATTCTTATGACTCTTTACCTTGTTAAATCCTTATTCCATGATTTAATGTTTTATTATCCATCTATTTATGGGTAATATTATTATTATTTTATACTCATGCACTTTTATTATTTCATCATACCCTTATGTTCTTCTTATGCTCATGGATGACATTCATTTATTAATGATTACATTTTCCCTTACTGAGCATTTTAGATCACCCTTATTATGTTTATTTTTTCCTAAGTTATAAATAATTAGGTTTAATGAATTTTTGTTATAATGGATTTTATATGGATGATGATGATGTATTAACGTGAAAAAAGAAAATCTGGTTTAAGTGGGAGAAATTTTCAATTAAATTCATGTTAATTGTTTATGTAAGGGTCTATCCCAATTCTCTAAAACCCTAAACCAAAAATGTCCATAATAATGTAAGTGATCCAAGTTTTCCTTTTGATATTATGAGGTATATATGAAAAAATAATTGGGTCACATCTATCAGTATCAAAGACAGAAATGTAATGTTTATGAATTTAGCATCGGATCCAGGAGTACAGGTTTTGGGCTTTTATAGTTAGTATGAGAATAAAGGTTTAGATAACTTTTTATATTAGGATTTTTTTCATGTGAGGTTATATTAATAGTTATGGATAACATCATAGGACTATAATATTAATTTTGATCATAATTTCAAAGTCTTATGCACCCCATTTTAGGGTTTTAAGTAGGAAAATTTTAGAGGTTATTAATGAAATTTTGGGAGACATTTTATTAGGTTAGGGTATTTGTAACCCCTAGCATCAATATAAAGATTTATTTAGGGAAGAATTATTTATTAATATTTAATGGGAAAAAAGTAAAACCCAAAGGTTTGGTGAAAACTCATTTCATCTTGAAATGTCATGGGGATTGAACCCACAACCAAGGGGTGATGAGGGTTTAGTGTCTACCACTATCCTACACAATGTCCTCGTTAGTATGACATTTTTACAGGTAAAGATTAAGTTTATTTTGGAAACATATGGTATTTTATTTAATGAATAATTTTTTATTTATTTTTGAAGAATAGATGATAAAATACTTCTAATGTTTGGGTTTTGAACTTAGTCAGAAGATGTTTGAATGATTTTATGGATAATTATTTATGAAATGATTTGGTTTGAACTTTGGTTATTATTGTTTAAATTTGGAGTTTATTGAATGAAGGTCTATTTTTTTAGAAATTATCTTACTATGTGAAAACCATTTGATTTTGGTTAATGTATAAAGAGAGGATGAATATCTTGTTATTATTTTGGGGATTATTTTTTCCTTTATAAGTTTATTTTAGTGCTTTAGACATGAAAATTTCATCCTAAATACACATCATTTGGATAAAAAAGATGATATTGTGGTATAAATTGATTGAATGATGAAATTATACTCATAAAGTGAGTATATTACCATATTCTATTAGTCTATATGGTAAGATAATTCCTCATATCTAGGAAAATGATCTTGAAACAAAAATATTATTCAAGTACCTTCATTTTTGAAGAACTGGTGGTCTTTTCGATCATCATAGATTTATGGTTTAGGACCTTAACATTTCATTGATCATTTACTTTATTATGATCAATTACCTCTTACTTTTTTCCTCCATGTCCATATCTTGCCTTTCCACTGACATTATCCTACTTAGAAACCATGTTACATGTTATTCTAGATGACCCTCGCACTTCCCTTTCACTTTTATCAAGAAGAAGTTTTATTAACCTTTTTTATGATGTGGATTTATAAAAAAATTATTTTTAAATATCCAAACATTGATTACCAAAATAAATTTCAAATTTTGAGAATGTAATTTATTAAAGTGGTGGAGGATGTAATGCCTTGAGATTTTAAAAGGAGAAAATTGTGTTTGATAGCATAAACGACATAGAACACTAAACTTAGACAAGAATATAACTCCCTGAGACTTTATGATATAATTTTTCAAAAATAAATTTAATCTCTTTTATATCCTTTGGTACATACAACCCCTTGATTTTTATGTTTGATAGTGTATTCAACATGAAACACTGAGCTTAAAAAACCCAAGATATATATAATCATTATAACCTAACCATTAAATTGGCAGGTATGAATAGAATTAACTAATTTATAGTATATATATATATATATATATATATATTACATATAATTATTAATATATTTTTATTAAATAACCAATCAATTTTTAGTAAAGTGATTAGATTTTTCAAAAATATGTTTTCTTCAAAAAATATTTTTTATTATTTTTCATAAAAATATTATTATAATAAATTTTTGAAACTTTTAGAAAATATATTTTATAAAATTAAATTCATATTTGGAATCATAATATCAAAATTTACTTTGGGTGAAATTTTTGAATTTTTATGAAAATAATGATTTTTAGTGAATAGTGAAAAAATACCAATTTTTTGTAAAACTGTCATTTCTTTTCAATAAATTAAAGAATTTAAATGCCACAATATGTTTTAACGTAAAATAAGTATTATTTATTTATACTTAACTCACTTAATTAATATTGAATCAAATTTATATTGTATTTTAGTATAAGTTTATTTTTGGGTTTAAGAAATAATTTTTTTAAAACTGCTTTAAAGCATATAATGTTTCTCTATTTTAATTAATTAAAATAATACATAATTAGGAATGTTTAAAATTAGATTTATATATTATATATTAGTAAATTTTAATTCATATTCATTAAATTATTATTATAATACATTGAGTTAATATAAAATCATCTTGTTCTTGAAAAATACACTTCTCAAAAACCCACTTTTTCATCATGTATGCGGGTTTTATTTTAAATTTAATTTTTTAAATTTTTGAAAAATTTATTTGAAAAAATTAAATTCCTTTTTTAAAAAATAATATCAAAATTATATTATACTGAATTTTTTATAATTTTTTGAAAAGATTAATTTTCTTGATGAATAGTGAAAAATACTGAATTTTAATTGAAAACTACCTTTTTTTAAATTATTTATAAGGTTAAATTATATTTTAAAATTTTTTTTAAAGTAAAATTAGTAAAATTTTATATATATTAATCTAATTTATATCATTGGAATAATTTTATTTTTGAAATTGGATATAAAAAACTTTATAAATTTTTGAACATTTTCTCTTTAAAACCCGCTTTCTCGTCACGTCTGTGAGATTAATTTTAAATTAAATTTTTTCACGTATATTATTTGAAAATGGAAAAAATAATTCCTTATTTTTTATCATAATAATTTATATTATCTAATAATTCCAACTTAATTTTTAACCAAAATGAATAGTGGATCCAATAAAAATTAATTATCATGGTTAAGGTAAAAATGGGTTTACCAGGGGTTAAACTAAAAAGATAAAGATAAAATGAACTATTTAATTTTATAAAACTATTTTATGGACATATTTATATAATTAAACTATATGGTTCGTAATGACCCATTTTGGACCCTACTTACATATGAAAAACATGGGACCACTCATTACTTTTCAAAAATACCAAGTGTGTCCTCTCCCCCACTTATAAAAGGCCACCCACTATCCTCTCTTATTCACACCTTAAAACCTATTTTTATTAGAAAATAAATGATAATATCACTTTAAAATTTTCCTTATATCATCCTAGAATCATTATTTTGGGTATAAATACAACCAAGGAATGCATTTTGTGAAAACCTAAGGAGGATACCTGAAGAAGAGGTAACTTTCTTTAACAATAATTTTTATTTTATTTCATTATCCATCACCTTAAATTATTATTAATCTATGATTATATAATAACTTTAGTATATTAAATATACTAATATTTTAGTATATTAATTAAATAACCTAAATTTTTTCTCTCTTCCATCAAATGGGTTATGAAATCATTATTCATGTGTACGACGAACTACCTCCTCGTGAATTTATGTCATTCGTTTTCTCATTACCACCTATCATGGTTTGGTATGATGATGGATATAAAGTATATATATGATATTTTTAACATAATTATACCTATTGAGTCATTATATCATATATAACTTTTTATATTCCATTTTGTAGGGGATACGATAATGTCGCTCTAGTGTGTGGCGGACAACCACCTCACTAAGCGATGTGATTCATTTCTCACTAACACATTACATGGAAGGTAGTAAGGGTAAATATAATAAATATATGTGATATAAATGACATAATTATTATATTAATTAATTTTTTATCATTATAGAAAAAAATATACCATTTTCTTTTTTTTACACTAGAAATTTGATAATAGCATTCGTATACGTGTGGACTACCACCTTCACGAAGCGATGTGACTCTCTTTTCATAACCACACCACATGGATTATATATATAAGTATATTTAAAAGAAATAATATGTTATATATTATATTATTATCACTATTTTAAGTTAAAATATTACTTACCCCCTTTTCATAATGATCATTAAAAAATTGAAATGTTACTCATTTGTACGTATGGCATGTCGTCTCCATGATTGTAACATATCCCATTTTTCATAACCATATTTCATATTTATTTTTAAATGTATAATTTATTTATAAAAAATATATTTATTTCATGATTATTATTTTTTATATTTTTATATAATGACTTCTTTGACCATAGTCAACCTACCAAAGTCATTTTTGACACATAAGCCAAATATGGTCAAAACATTTGATGTAATCCTAATTGATTAAGTAATCATATATAAAATGGTAATAAGTTAAATAAAAGGAATTTTAAACTTTTAAAGGGATATTAATAAATTAAATAATTAAAAAAAATATTATTCAAGAAGATAAAGATCAGTCATGATGAATTGAACTCATGATAAGGGTTTTCTCGTCTCACTTTTATTTCTATGAGATATATACCATATACACAACTTATTTTGTTTTGTGGTCTATATAATTTCCATGAATTTATTTTATGATTATTATAAATAAATTTATGAGTATTTTCATATCCATTTTAGGATCTATTTTTCATGGGGTTCATAGTTTCAAAGTTACCAAAGTGGTAAGGGGTTTTTGTCTCAATTTTTCTTCTTTTAGATATATGTTATGTTATACACATATATTATTTTATGAAGTGTATATAATACCCCAATTGACATGTTATATAATTAATCTACTTATTTTAATGATATTATAAGTTTATTTTAATTTTATTAATTTATGGGGATTGTGATTCAAAGTTACCAAAATGGTAAGAGTCTTATATTACAATCTCATCATTTATTAGAATTATTTATGAATATGATTCCAATGATGAGATATTATGATCCATATATAAATAAACACATGTATTTTCTTCTAATATTTTTATTCATGATATTTAAAAGTAATATTACCAATTTTCACTCTTTTTTACTTAAAATAATTTAGATTTTTTTAAGGAAATCTGACATTATTTATCTCTTTGGTCGGAAATATTTTTTATTTCCAATACATTTCTTTCTAAAAATGTTTTAAATTTTTTGTATTAATTTCCTATGATTTTTAAAAAAATAAATTTTATCAATGTTTTTAATTTTTACCAAATGTTTTAAAAGGACTATTTATATCGTTTTCTAAACAATATTTTTTTGGAATTTACTGAAATTGTGAAAGGAATCCTTGTTTTTACTTTTATGGCATGGAAAAAAAATTCTCCATAATGACCATTATTTTATTTTAATCTTCCTTTAAAAAATTTAAAGATTATTTTAAAATATAATAATTTTAAAAAATAATAATTTTTTCATAATGGAAAGGATATTTTCTTCAAGAAATGTTTTAAATGATTTTTTTAAAGATTACATTATATGTTTCCAAGGTTTTTTTCAAATAAAAGTATTTTCACAATATTTATTTAATTTTTAGTTTAAAAAAAATGATTTTAAAAATGAATAATTTCCCAAAAATATATTTAATGATATTTTATTGATATATACATTTATCAGTATCAATGACCCTTGTTAGTTATACTCCAATGGGGATATTTTTTAATGATACCATCCCCATTTTTTACCTAGACGGATTAATAATTTTTTAAGATATTTTTATGGGACCCATTTATTTTCCATGGGTTAATCATGTTTCAAAGAGTTATATAACCCATTTATTTTCCAAAGGTTAACCATGTTTCAAATATATTTTTATAGAACATATTTCTTTTCCCTGGGTCAATCATGTTTCAAAGAGATTAACATGAAACCCATTTCTTTTCCATGGGTTAATTAAGTTATAAATGGAATAATTATTGTTTCTATGATTTTTATGATGAAATAAAAGCTCTATGTAATTTATTAATGTTTTAGTTCTTAGACATTATATATGATGGGTACGCCCAAATAGCATTAGGTGAGGTCATTATAACTTAGATGATGGGTGCACCCAAATAAAGATCTAATTCATTGGGTAATTATTATGTTCTATAAGGGTTCCATAAGTTTTCTATGTAGATGATGTCCCAAGATAACAATAATTTTTCTCTATGATTTATATGGGTTTATTATGTTTCATTTGATAAAGATTGATATCACATGGCTTGTGATTATTGATTCTTATAAATATTTCCTTTGTTAAATACTTATTCCATGTTTTCATGTTTGATGATCTAGGTATTGATGGGTATGAATATTCTATGTTATACTCATGCATTTTGATTATGTCATCATAGCCTTATGATCTTCTTATTCTCACTAATGAAATTAATTTTTTAATTCATATGTTTTCCCTTACTGAGAATTTGATCTCACCCCTTCTTATGTTTATTTTTCCCTCAGTTATAAATAATGAGGTTGAACTAATTATTTCTAGAATGGATTTTATATGGATGATGATGATGTCTTAATATAAAAAAAGTTGGGTTAAGTGGGAGAAATGCTCATTTAAATTCATGGGAATTATTTATATAAGGGTTTGTCCTAATTCTCTCATACTATAAACCTAAAATATCCTTGAGAATATAAGTGGTCATTTTTTTCCTTTTGATATTGTAAGTATTGTATGGAAAAAAATTGTGTCACATTTATCAATATCAAATTCGAAAATGTAAATTTTATGAATTTGGCTCCAAATCTGGGAGTATGAGTTCTAAGATGTTATACATAATTTTTTAAAAAATATTTTCAAATAAAATAATAATATTTTCATTAAGAAATATTTTAAATGATTTTTAAAGATTCCTTTATAAGTTTAAAAGTTTATTTTCAAAGAAAATAATTTCTAAAAAAATTATGATTTTTTAATTTTAAAAATAGATTTTCAAAGAAAAATTATTTTCCTCTAGAAATGTTCCATGTGATCTTTAAAAATCATTATCCATATAAGATGATATCCTTTGATGTAACTTATGTTTTTTTAGAGATGTGAACTAAGGATACCATTGTTATTATTTATTTGAATGTTTTATCATGAAAAGATTTTTATGAAATACATTTATCTTCCATGGGTTATACCATGATAAAATTATTATAAAACCTGATTATTTTTTCCTAGGTTATGCAATGATGATATGATTATGAAACCTGTCTATTTTCTATAGGTTATAATATGATGAAATGTTTATGAAACCCATTTCAATTAATGGGTTATGGTAAGATGAATGTTTTATGATATTAAGGAACATGTATTTATGATTTTTAATATGTGATGGTGGCTATGTTATGACCAAGGATGGTGGTTATTTTATAACCAAGGATGGTGGTTACGCTATAACCAAATATGGGTGGGACCTATATCTCCCTCAAATTCATTGTGTAATGATTAATGTTGTATGAGTTTAAAGGGTATGTGGGAGGTTATCCCAATCCTAAAAGAGAGTACACAAGAGGCCATCCTAAGCCATAAGAATATACATAGGTGGTTAGCCCAAGCTTAATATGTTATTAATTTCTTGGTGTGTAGCCTTGACATAATATTTTCTATAATTATGTCTATTCCAAAATTTCATGTCTTATGCCTATGTTATGCTCTTAAGGATCATGTTCTTTGATTTCCTTATGACTCATGTCTTATGAGCTACAAATATTTAGACCATGACTCAATATTATGATCTTTTATATTCAATTTATGGTTTTCAAATGTTATGCTCATATTCTCATACTCTTATGCTCATTTTATGCTTACATTTATCCCTTGTTTACCCTTACTAAGCATTTTAGATCACCCTTTCTTATGTTTCCTTTCCCCGGATTAGGAATAAATGTTATAATTAGGGTATTTATATAAATATTACTTAATGGTAAGATCTTTATTGGTTATATTGAATATATTTCATAAAATAATAAGATGGTGTACCTAGTCTCCAAAGACACTAAACTATTGCAGTTTTTGGGTGTGAGTTTATGAAATGTATTGAATATTCATATTTTTTTATATTTATATATGAAAATATTCGGTTTTTATATGATTCCACCATATTATAATGAATGGAAGACAATTTTAGATGATATCCATGACTAATTGTCAGTCCCTCGGACTCCTGATGAGTTGTTTACTCAATAGAGACAATTATTTTGTTTGCTATTCTATAGGGTTTGAATCCAAAATACACCACTACCATAACTAAAATTATTTTGAGTCTTATTTCTCTCCATATATCCCTAATTTATAATTTTATCATTTTATCAAGTTTTCTCAAAAATTCCATGTCTCCCGGAAATTTTTCATATGGCACTTCCCTTTCTTTTCATGGTGTTGAATGTGGTGTTAGTTGTGGTGGTAGATCAAGTGGTGGGATGTGGTCTTCCTCAACCTTAGTGTACTCATTATGGATGATCTAGTCACACCACTAACACTTGTTGGAATATATATGGTTTTCTTGACCATTTACCACTTTTTGTCCTCTCTCATCATGTTCATGCTGCAATTACTGACACTATATACCCTACCACTAATCATCACCAAATGATAAGAGTTATATAATAAATAATATCACCATATATAGACTTGGAGTATTGAACCTACCTCTTCTAGTACATGTATAACTCAAAATAATCATCCTTATGCTTTTTTATCTCTGTAACCTACAACCTAGTTATTAGATTTCAGTGATTCTGATCATTTAACTAGAAATATAGGTATTATTAAATACTAATTCTCGATATTAGATGGAGATACTATCATTTTGGTTGATGGATCCACAATCCCTATCATTGGTTTTGGAACCTACAACATCACTCATGAAATTATAATTTCATCAATGGACTATGTTCTGGGTGGCTCATTCAGGTTATTTTATAATAATAAGATCTCATGAATTACACTACTCTATTATATTCTCACCAATGAATTCCCTTTTTAGGGAGATATCAGAGAATAAGGTACTTATAAAAGGATTCCTACATGAATTTTTCTATGTGAGACTTATCACATTCCTTGAACTATCTCTTTCCACCCATACATAAATGCTTCATTTTTCACATGGTCATCCACCTATGACAATTCTCTAGTATCTTTATGCATATTTTTTTCCTATTTAACATATCAATTTTGATTCATGTCATCTTACCAAAAATCACCGAGTCACTTATGTTCCTAGCTCACATAAGGATGTCTCAAGTCAATTTGAGTTAATTCATTCTGATGTATGGGGTCTTATCCTAGTTTGGAGTAAATTGGTCTATTGACATTATGCATCTTTCTTCAATGAATTTTCAAAAATTTGGTAGATCTACCTATTGAAAAATTAGACTAATGTTTTTTTGTGTTTTTTCCTTTTATCATGAAATTAAAGATTAGTTCTCCATATATATAAAATATTTTTTCTCCAACAATAGTTAATATCTTTCCAACTCTTTTTACACATTCCTTTATGACCATGGAATTATCCATATAACACCATACCCTGATACACCTCAGTAAAATGTTGTTACAGAACATAAAAACTAACACTTGTTAGACACTTATATGGACCTTATTTTTTATATGAAAATTCCCACAACCTTATGGGGTGATTCTATTCTAACACCAACATATCTTATCAACCATATTCCATATTTAGTTCTTATAGGAGATACTCTATATTATCTACTATATCCATCCCATATTATACACTCATTACCACTTTGGGTATAACTTTTTGTGTTATGCTCTTGATATTCATCATACTCATTCCAAGTTATACGTACATTCACTACGATGCATCTTTCATGGCTATTCTTATACCCTATTTGTCTATTAGTGTTACTCACCAAATTTGGGCCAATGTGTCTTGTTTGTTTATTTTACCTTTGTTGATTAATCTCCATTTACTTCTCCTATATCTCCATATTCCATCTCAATAAATGATCTCAAGAGTTATCCACCATTCAAAATCAATTTTTTATGTCTTATCCACCACCTCCTAATTATAAGTCACACTACTACAAAATTGGGTTTATCTAGCGATAGGGATTTACTAGTGCAAGATAAAAACATTGTTAAATACCCCCCTTCGTTAGTGCTAAAGAAATAGTTGTTAAAGGGGGGCCATTATCAGTTCTTTTTTACAATATCTGATAAAATTTTAAGGCTTTTAACTGCTCTCCAATTGTAATTTCTTTTTTAGTACTGATAAAGGTCTATTATAATGTTGTTAAAGGCCTATTTTGTAGTAGTGGCTGGAGGTCTTCAACTTCATAACATAACCATCATCCCACCTACCTCACCACATCCTCTTGAGTTTGGTGCTTCCCACTTTGGTCAAGTCTATACTTTTCAAATGAAATACACCTCTACTACAGTTCCTACTAACACTTATATCCCTACTTCATTGTCAGCTCCACTATCCACCATTGAGAATATATTAATTTCCTTATGAAAAGGTACTCATACTTTCCAATAGAATCTTCTATATACTCAAACAAACCATGTTTTGTCTACATATACTATAAATTTTATCAATACATTAGCCATGATGGTTTTCCTTCATACTCTAACTGAGACCAAAGCCAATACAGTTGGTTGCAGGCCATGTTTTATGAGATATATACTCTGAAGTATAATCATATATGGGATTATATTAATCTTTCATTAGGTATGTAGGTTATTAGATGTGAATGGTTGTATGCTATTTATATTAATATATAGGGGTCCCTAAATCGTCTCAAAGTTCTAAGACTTATGAGACTGATTATTTTTTTACCTTCTCTCAAACTTATAAAATGAACTATGTTCACCTATTAGTTTCTCTTATAGTTTCTTATCATTTTCCTATTCACTAGTTAGATGTTAAAAATGTCTTCCGCCATGGATTATTGGATGAGTTATTCTATATGGATTAACCTCCAGGGTCTATTTCTCTGTGTAGGTCCTCCAAGGTGTTTCACCTTATATTATTTCTATATGAACTTAATCAATCCATACGGGCATGGTTTAGCTTGTTTTGTGTAGTTGTGATGAATTTTGGGATCTCTAAAATTATAAAATATCTATTATATTTTTATCATCAATCCACAACTAAAAGAATTATGCACATTTTTTTGTGGATGATATTTTTATTTTAGGAAATGATTCAATTAAAATTGATTGAATTGAGTTTTTCCTTTAACATAATTTCTAGATAAAGGACTTGGGCTCCTTAAAGTATTTTTTGGTAATTGAGGTCTCCTGATGCTCAGAATTGGTTTTATTATCTCAAAATAAGTATGTATTATATTTATTTTAGGAATAATAATTTTATTATGTTGAGAATATTGAAACGTATCTCGATCCTAGTGAGAGGTCCCTTCATACAGAGAGTAAAGATTTTTCCTCACCTAATAGGTATCATCAACCTTTTGGTATATTAAACTATCTCACAATAACCCAACCTGATATTTCCTGTATTATAGGAAAGTTAATTCAATTCATATATTATCCAAAAAATATATAGAGGGGTGTGGTTATTCATATATATATATATATATAGGTAACTAGGCTTGGGACTATTTCGTTTAGATCATGGGCATACTAATGTAGAGGTATTTTATGACACTATTTATACAGGTTGTTTATCCTATCACAGATCTTCATCTATTTAGGCTATCGTTATTGGTTCGAATATAATATTTTGGTGAAGTAAGAAACAAATGATTATTTCTCACTTGAGTACTGAGTTGGAGTATCAAGTAATGGAACATGTAACACCTGAAATCCTACAGGCACAACATCTTTTGCAAGAGATTGAATATCCTATAAAAAGGCCTTCACACATATTGTGTGACAATCAAAAAGAGATAAATATTGTTACAAATATAATTTTTCATGAATGGAATCATAATATTTTGGTTAACAAACATTTTGTTTGAGAAAATTTCAGGAAGATGAATCTTACTTTTTGTTATGTACAAACATCATAGAAACTGGCTAATGCAAAAGGAATTCCATAAACACTAGTTATATTTTTTTTGTAGAAATATAGGAATGATGACTATATATTCTTAATATTGAGAGATATTTTTAGATTATTTTGAATATTATATATTTTGGTTATGGGGATTTGATTGGTTTATTGGTTGATGTATTATTCAAATTTCAAATCTCTTCTTATCTCAAGACTATATCTCATATCTCCATATATAAATAAACATATCATCCCTTAGTTTGAGAATACCATTTTTTGGTTATCTCTTTTTACACTATTTAACAAAATAATGTGAATAATTAAATAGATTTAGATATAAATTAAATTAATTATTGATAATATATATATATATATATTGGGGATAGTTCGGGATTACACTTCACCATTAACAAATACTAATACTTCATAAGAAAACACACACATTCAGAAGGTATTTTCTCACTATAACCATTTATCCACATATTTCTCTTATTTATAGGCCCTATCATCTTCATACCTATCCTTTTTTAGCCACAATTATATTTTCCAATAAAATTGATCGTTTGGTACCAATGATTGGTAGCTTAAGGATGAATTTTTGAAATTTATGATGAACAAAACTATTGTGAGATCATTATTTTCTTATGGGTCTTTAGAATTTTAAAAAATTAATCATGGAAAAACATTAATGAAATAAAAAACAAATTCTCTATGTGTGAATAGGAAAACAAATTAGGACTTTGAGAACATCAACCAAATATGGTTTCTTGTGCTTCATGATAAAAATAATAAAAATGTATTTGAATAATAAGGCAGGTGTGCTTGATATAGATATAAGGAAATAAACTAAAATCATTGATTGATAATTTAGGAAATCATAATCAAGACATTGATGATGATTCATTACACTCTATAAAAAGGAAATGAGATTTATTAAAATCAAATAAATATTTTACAACTAAATTAAAGAACATATATTTTTATGGGTTATTAGAACATGTAATTTAGATTCAAAAATATTGATTTTAAATTTAAAGGGAGTTAAATTTATTGAAAATAGAATCCCTATTAGCATAGGAAAAGAAAAAAACACATATCCTAAGTCCATTTCTCACATCTCATGACATTTGTGGCTCAGTTTCCCTTGATATTTTTTGGATGAAACCATGTTCCTTAGTAAGAGGTGGGATATATTATTAATAAATATATCTACATGATACATCATAATATAGTTTTTATGTGGTAATCTAATACATTAATATCGGTTTAGGCCTATCTAATTGGATTTAACTATTGTAAAAGTGTGTACCCTAGAATTAATGCCGACAATTATTTTTTATTATAGTATCATGTATACATAGAGTTATGTATGATTCATTTTTACTATAATATTTTTTATAATTATACATCCATTATTTATATTTTATTTTCCTTAAATTATTTATCATTTCAAAAGGTTATAGCAGTTCCCAACTATAATGGGAACCTCTAGATACTATAGCAATAATCTTAAACATGTTTCCTAAAGTCTAGATATGTCGTACTAAAGGGGAACAGATGATGTCTAACTATCAGGTGTTGTGGGATTGAAATAATTTAGATTTATTCTCATTAAGTTTTCACATGGTCATCTTGAGTAGAGGATATTGTGATAATTATCCCACCAATAGGAACCCCACATGTATTGGGTGTTATTGGTTATTCATATCTATGAGAATTTGTATTCATCTATAGGATTGATCTAATTATCAATGTGTGCCATTTTATCATATAACTTGATGTAATAAAAAACTATTATATTTATATTGTAGAGAGGTAGCATGCATTTGGTGCATCATTAGTGGTATGAAATTGATTGAATATTCAAGACAAGATTTATTTCTTTTGAAATGAAAATATATCTCTATCTTAGTTGAACAAGATGGTAGTAAATTCACTAAATACCTAGTAATGGTAAAATAAGTTAAGTACATATATTAATATCCTAAAATAATAAAGCAATAAAGGATGATAACACAAAGTATGTGTACTACTTTATGAGGTATCATGAGATAAAGAGATCATATTACATGGCATGTATTAGTAGGAGGTCATCATTACTATGACTAAACATTATATCCATAGGGGTCCTGATGGGTTTCTAGAATTCACTTTTAGTCTATGATTATTACTCACTATAATCAAGATAAGGTTTTAGAGGGTCACACACAAAGCGTATTCAGATTCTTATTCAATTATAGTGAATTAAAGTTTAGGACATGGTGGGACCTACATCAGGGGTCAAGATATTTCTGGGTATTAATTATTGAAATTTGAGTTCCTAATAATTAGTGATTAATTTATTTTATTAAGGTATTCAAAAGTTTAAGTGAATATAATAAATGATATTTAATGAACGAATATGTTTTATTCAAGATTTGTTAAATATTTTGGGAGAGGCAAGTCAAGTTAATGGATTATATTTTATCATGTAACATATTAATGATATTACAAGTGATAAAATTATTATGATGTTTTCATAAATTTTTATGTGTTGTTGGTGATTTCAATGGGATTATTTAGTATGTTAAACATTTTTTAGGTAAGAATACTATTTCAGAAACTACTAACTTACTTATATAAATCTAGAGAGGCCTAAATTCAGGGTACTATTAAATCACATAAATTTGGGAGTTCCTCTATCATCTCTCCCAAATTATATAGTGAGAAAGTGAATAATGTAGAACCTCGATCCTTGTTATCTTCCAATATTGAAGGTATGGTGCTCCTAAGATCATCAGATCATCATAGAGCTCATCGATTGTCTACATTAGGACACAGATAATAATTAATGAAACATCTGTAAGAATCTAGTGTGTGTGTGTGGATGATCTAAATGGATTTGAGGTTGGTTCCTTCAAGAAGATATCATTGAAGACAATTAGAAAATTCCTATGAATAAAATTCAAATTAAGTAGAAGTTTGATTTAATTTTATTCTTAATTTACCTCACACATGTAACATCCTGATATTTTAAAATAGAAACATCATGTTTGATAGCATGTATGACACAAAATACCAAGCTTAGAAGATGTTGGGCAAAAATCCCTCAAGGTAACATTGCAGCATTTTTGGGTTGATTGTGTTTGTTGACAAAGCAGGTTTCCATGGATAATTGTCGATTTCTCGAGAAGTTGTTTACATTCCATGTTGACAAAGAATGATGACAAAGGAAAGGATGATCTGGAGGCGGTACAAAAGAGCAGTACAAGGTGGCGCCGTTTCCTAGTGTTTGCCAAATTTTTGGGGTCCAAAATTTGGAGTTTGGTGAGCATCGCGAAAAGTGGATTTCCATGAAGAGCATAATTTCATATGGAAAAGGCATGAATTTCGCGAAGATAGGATGCATGGTTTGGAAATCGCGAAGACCAGAAGAATGGAGGCGGTGATGCTTCACGATTACGTCAAGCTTCACGAACGGCAGAGGCTGAAGCGCATCGTGGTGGTGAAGGGCTTTGCAAGGGAGCTTCGCGGCGAAGTCGCAAAGGTATGTTGACGGTGATTCTTTGCGACTACGTCAAGCTTCACAAACAGCAAATTGTCGTGGTGCTTCGCGATTTGGACAGAATTCCAGCGGAATCTTTGGAGCTTCGCGATTTGAGATGATGTGGCATTGACTTCGCGCGGAAGGGACAAGGGTCAATGGAATCTCCTATAAATAGAGGCTGACCCCTTCGACCAAAAGAGAGAGAATTTTCAGAGAAAATCCATTGCTCTCAGTTCGCGGAGGTGGTTCGCGAAGGCAGTGTACTTCGCGAAAGGGGAGCTTCGCGGCGGCTATTCTAGCTCCGCGAAAGGCGTGTGCCCCGCGTTGTCTCAGTGAGCTTC